>CM072775.1:74220000-79220000 GCA_036936925.1 Cenchrus fungigraminus
ATGACATACAACACATTTTTATAGTATATGTAGAGGATTTTTTAATTTTAACCTTTCAACAAAATTAAAAACAAACTCGTCGCAAACATCATTTGCACGGGGTGACCCTTTTGCCCGCGCCTAGCCGCGTGACGTGGCACCAAGCCTCATGTGGCACGGCAGAGGTGCCACGCTGGCGCGGCGGGGTCCGGCGGGTCAACCCCGTGCTGACGTGGGCTGGGCTCTACCGCACCACATGCAAAGACGCAGCAGCGTTGACACTAGAGCCGCAGCCTCCACCTCCCCTTTCTTTCCTCAGCCCGACCGCGCCTCCCTGCCGCCGCCGTCGGCCGCCGCCCCCCGATTCCGGCCCCAAATCCGTCGATTTGGGGTGGGAAAGTGGGGGAATCGATCCTCGCGTCCTTGGGAAGGTATTCCTCTTGCTCTTTCCCTCTTTTACCGTTGCATTTGGTAGATCTGGGGTGATTTAGGTGACCTAGGGTTAGCTCAAGATTATGCAAATTTAGACGAATTGCAATTTTGTTTAGTGAAAATGATGATTAGTTCATACGCAATAGTATCTCTGCCTATGTTATTGACGTGTACAACATGTTGCATGATTCGATTTAGTGTTGTATGTGGTGGAAATGTTTAGTGTACATGATAGTAGGTGAATGTACATGTTTGCATGTTTATTAGTGGGAATACCCAACAATTTTCACAAAGAATATAGTATGCCTAATGTCTATATAGATATATATAACTTATTGAGATAAATTGTTTGTTTGTTAGGTATTTGTACTTCAAAATTCTAGTTAGGCATTTGTACTTCAAAATTCTAGTTAGGCATTTGTATTTATAAAATGTCTAGTTCAATTATATGTAATTATGAGACATCAGGTTCATGAAGTTGTTTAAATTTTGTAGATGGGTTGTTTAGTTCACATGTTTCATGGGGGCATAGTTAAAGAAAATGGAGAGTTTGAGAACATGACAGAGGTAGTGGAAACATTTGATGGTCCGCTAACCTTTAAGGATGTAGTTGATTGTGCAATAGTGAAGTATGGAGTTGGATTGCATGAGGTGACATTTAGAGGTTGTTTTGATTGTGGGAAGGCTAGAGCTCCTTATGTTTTGATGAGGTTGTCGAGCGAAGAAAATTGGAATCGGTATAAAAAGGTAGTTGGGCAAGCTAATGTGTCATGTCTGGAGGTTGTGTTAGACATTACTCATGGACCTAGTGGTAATGTTAACATGAATGAGGAAGTCCCGTTGGAGGTTCAAAATGGTACACAAGAGTCTACAATTGTAGAGGACGACTTTGGTTCGGGGGAACCTCGTCAGGAGCTTGGGATGTTGAATGATGATTTTCCGAATGATTGTTTTGAGCGGGAAGAAGAAACCATGGACGAGGAATGATTTATCTGACAGCTCTGAAGAAGGTGAGTCTGAAGATGTCTGATGAGGAGGATTGTAACATCCCTGATGTTTCACTAACCTAAGCACATTAATTAGTCATGTTAATCAAGTGTGATTAGTCTCAAAGTATGCTTAGCATAGTTTTGACCAAGTTTGCAAAATAACCCTTGGTCAAAATCTCAACACTTGGTCAAACCCCTAAAAGCTCTATAATGTTGAAATGGTTTTCTTGTGCATTCTCAAAATTTCACTATAGAACTTCAAATTCTGCAAATAAAAAAGTTTTTTGTTGTTTCCGGGGACACAACTTTCATAATTGGCGGACATTCAAATTTTGAGTGCAAAAGTGCCAAAAATCGAGTTGAAGTCATTATGAACAGCTCGCTTCATAATTCCGGGGACACAACTTTCATAATTGGCGGACTTTCATAACTCGCTCGCTCGGCTCGACTCCGCGCGCCGCCGTCTCGCTGTTGCCGCTGCCACTCAGCCATAGCAGAGCCAAGCCGAGCCGGCTCCTCCCTCCGTTCGTGCCGCCCCCTCTCCACTTCTCCTCCTCCTTTAGCTCCTCCAGAAGCTTCCTTCGTCGTCGCCACCCTGATTTCGCGTCGCAGACGCCGGAACGCCGAGCTTCGGCAGGCGCCATCCCTACGCGCCGTCAAGGAGGCTCGCCAGCGTGCCCTCCGGACAGCCATCTTCACCCGGCGACGCAGGTGAGCACCCTAGGGGCTCCAAGCCACTCACCCGGCCAGCTCCGGCCCTCCTCCGGCCGCCGGCGGTGTTCCCTGCGCCAGCAAGGACCCCTGTGCAAGGATTGAAAAAGCTGCAGGGGCGTTTTCGCGAACTAAGGACCTTTTCGTAATATCAAAAAATTAGTTCAAGGGTTCTTGTGTAAAAGCTATTTTAGGCTTTGGCTGCAACTTTGAAAATCCATTAAAAATCGTAGAACAATCAGAAAAATGTAAATCCAATTGTTTTGCTTTCCTTGTGATGAGATCTACATTTTGTAGAAAAGTTGTATAGGGTTTTTCTGTATAGATTTGAAATGAAAATTCAAACTCATTTTGATGTACTTTTGTTGTATTTCAAAATGTACTCATGCTATGGAGATGAAAATTGGATATGTTATTCTTTATGTCATGTTTAGATCTGTGACCAAAGTTGACACATGTTTGATATGTAGAATTGTAGTTATGATTTTTGTAATCTTTATGTTAGGTTAAGCTTGATGCTTTTTATAGCCCCCTCAGTAAACCTTTTCTTTAAGTACCCATGCACCCTAGGGCTTTGTCATGATGAATAGCAACTCTGGTAAAATTGTTATGATTTTAGGACTCTGTTTGATTTATGTTTTGTATTTAAGTTTGTGTAGGATGTTAAATTGATAACTTGAAAAGTTAAGTAGATCTACATTTTAAATTTGGTCAGAAGCTTAGTTTTGATATAGTTGGCTTGTAGGAAAACTTTGAGGTCAAAAAGATTAGTAAACCTTTTTGTAGGATTTAAGGTAGTTAAGCTAGGCTAAAATTTGTCCTTTTCGTATAAATTAATTTATACGTGATCTGGAGCTGATTTTTGGTATCTAAGCTTAGTTTAGTCATATGATGCTGTGTATAAAATTCTAGGATAGTTGGAGTTATATTTCATTTAATATGAATTTTTGGAGGAAAGGCTAGCTAGGAATTGAATAAATATGTTTATCCTTATTATTTAAATTTAATTAAGGATTTCATGTTTAGTTCTTGTTTATAAGCATTTAAACTCACCCCATACTATTTGGTGAAGTTAAGTAACTAATTTGCTTAGATGTGCACACAATCACAATCAAAAATAGCTTTTAGTTAACCATCACACCACACAATACTTTTTGTGAGAAATTAATTATGTTTAGGTGAATGTGGCCAACAAGAGTTAGTTTGGTGGTAATTCTTCCACCCTCACCATAACCTAATGCATATGCATGTGTATGTCTAGATTTACCGGACGGTACATACACGCTCACCCAGGAGGGAGAAGGTGTTGTTGATGGAGAGGTGAACGAGTTGGGTATTCACCAAGACCTGGACCAAAGTCCAGAAGAGCCCAAGGTTGTAGCTGACGTAGAGGAAGTGTGACAGAACCGTCCAAATTAATTCTCATTTAACACACATAACCCATCCACTTGGTCATTATGCGTTAAAGAGGAGTGAACTTGTCGATGTCTGCCGGGTCAAGCCCGGTAAATCACTTAACAAAGGATCGAAGATTGTATATTAAAACTCACACGACGGGGAATCCAGAGATACTCAATATACCCTTTAATACATCATATTCATCAAAGGTTCATTATTACAAACCAAGTTTCATACAAGAAAGTAAATTGTTCAGAGTTTGAAAACACAGCGGAAATAAAATACTAAATGTCATAAGCAACATCACGGGAGACCATCCATGATATCACTAAGCATTGTCTTCCTCCCACTCAACCTTCCCAAAGGGTGGGGGAGAACCAGTCCACGAATACCATCAAACACATCAACACCTGCAAAAGATATCAACAAAGCAAGGCTGAGTATACTAATACTCAGCAAGACTTAACCGACGGGTGATGTGAGATCACCAACTCTCTAGACATGCAAGCTTTATGGCTAGTGGGTTTCTTTTGCTGAAAAGCAACAAAGAGTATGTCCTTACTTTCAAGTTTTAGCTCAAAATTCTAGTTAATTAACCATTACTAAGTAAGCAACTAATGCAAGCATAAGTTGTGCAAACAATTAAGCATACAACAGTATTACTTCACAATTCCATCGTTAAGGGACATAGAGTGTATGGATAAGCAATCTCGGATAACGGTGAGAGGCCGACGATCGATCGATTAATAACCTTGCAAGGGAAACCTAAACACACGGGAGAATGCATACCCCAAGATAACAACTAAAAAGCCCAAAGGGCGGGGTACGCACAAACCAGGCGGTTCCCAGTCATCCTCAGTTCAGGATCAAAGCCCACAGTCCTAGGTACAAGGATCTCTGGAATTACGGCCCAACGTCCTACCAGACTCACACATGCACCACCAGTTGCAAGTCGGGGGAACAGATCCCAAGAGTAGTGGTAGAGAGTTCCCTAGCTGGATCAAAAAGGTACTAGGCTTACCGTCCTCATTCTCGACAAGTGTTTAGTACGTTCAAATGCTTAACCACAGACCTACTGGTCGGAGCCGGTCCCATGCTCTTACCACGTGAGCAATCTAGTTTAACATATCTTATGATTCCAACATAAGAAACCTATAGCTCGCGAGTGACGAGCATCACTCGACTTTTACCGTGTCCTTAGAGCATGGAAACTAGCATCTTATCATACTAGTATTTGAATAGAGGAACCTAGGATCATGCATCTAGGGTTTCAATTCAACTCCTGAAACTTAAATGCACAATCATAACAAAGGTAGTTGCATAAGTTAAAAACATAGGTTATGCTCCGGGGCTTGCCTTCACTAGCAAAGTTAGTATGGAGATCCTCCGAACTTGGTTCGGGTCTTGTTGTAAAACCAACACGTTCACCTTCTCCTTCAACTAGCTCTCCTTCAGATTCTGGCACCAACGCATAGCTCTCGTCCGGATGTTCTACACGACATGCATATGCATAAACTTTAAGTATTCGTATCCAAGGAGGGAGAACTTGGTTCAGATTTAAAGGGTAAACATGGGGTGTATTGTTGGGCACATTCACCTAGACAAGATTATATCCAGCATACTCTTCCTTTATCAAGGAATTGTATGTTCGTTATTTATCTTACTTATTTAATGGTGATTGTGTGAACATCTAAACTAATTAACTTAACTGACTTCACCAAAGTAAAAGGTGATGTTCAGGGTGTATTTTGGTGAAGCTTTGTTATTTAAATTTGCATCACATTAAAGGTGATTTCGGTTTTTCTTTTATTCCACTTATTAAGTTCAATTTACTTCGAAAATTAATTCTGAATATTCCACACAAAAACAAACAGAGATAAAATTTATCCAAGCACATATCATGGCAATAAGGCTACTGCCCAAAATTGGCATTGAACTCAGCTATAAACAGCACATGAAAAATTTAGACAGAACTAGCTGACATAAACATGATCTATTTATACAGAGAGATCTATACATGATCTAGCACCAAGAAATTACACAAATCATAAACATGGCATGACTGAGCTACTCACAAAAATTCAAATTAAACTAAGCTATAGATCTAACATGAAAAATATAGCACTTAAACACTGCTGAAAAGATAAATAAATTACATTGCAATATTAAAGCATGCATTGGAGCTACAACTTTTACCACAGCTATATCAAGGTAAAACAAGACTACTTAAAAATTATCATGACCATAAACTAACTACAACATACTTTATTAAAAGGGCTCATATTTAAGATCTACATTAATTTAAGCTAGTGAAACATGTCAAAAGCTACTCATAATTTTACCATAGCTTCATCTAGGCATATATAGGCTACTGCAAAAAGATCAACCCTAATTTCTTAACCAATTATTTAAAACTAAACAGGAACTTAAATGCTACCTTATATCAAAATTAAATCATAACTACAGATATATAACAGATATAAGTGCAATTTTTCTACTCCAGAACAAGCATGTACATATTAACAACATATTAAAATTTCACATGTAGATCAGCTCTGGATTTCAAATTATTGCAAATCTATTCAAACTGATCAATTCGAAATTATTCAAAAACTATGAAGAAATTTACAAACATCCTTTCTAGAAAAGTTGCATATGTTCATGTGGATCACAGAACAATTGAGTTTGCATTTTTCTGATTTTTCTTTGATTTATTAAGGATTTTACAAGATCTCAGCAATTTAAATCTAGGTTTATAGAATCTACTTTCATCCAGGCCCTTGATCACAAAACTTATTCACAACCATGCCCTTGTATTTACACAGAGACCCTTGCTTTTACAGATTGAACCCCGGGAAGATCTGGACTCTCACAAATCTACCCTTGGCCATGGCCGCCGGCGATGATGGCCGGATTCCGGCGGATTGGCGGCGAGCTAGGCGGGGAAAGGGGCGGAGAGGGGCCTGGAGATCACCTTGGGTCGGTCCCGGTGCTTGGACGGGGCAGATCGGCGGCGTGTGGATCTTCCGGCCGCTGCAGGGCCGTTTCCGGCGAGCAGGGCGACAGGGCACGACAATGTGCGGCACGGGGATCTTCAAGGAGGCGGTGAGGTGCTGCCAGGGAGCTTGGACGGAGACGGGCGGCTCGGGCGCAGGAGTTCGGCAGCGGCGCTCCGACGGCGGGTGCCGGCAGCCTGGCGGCGGGGAACAGGACTGCGCCGGGGAGCTCGAGGTTCCTGCCCCTTTTATAGGCGGTCGCGAGGAGCAGCGTCGGTCGTAAGGCCAACTCGACATCTGTGCCAGCGAGTGACGGCGTGTGGCGGCGGTGCATGGCGATGGTAGGGCAGTCGGCGCCGCGTGGCGAGGCGCGTGTCGAGGACAAGCGGTCGGGCGCGACGCGTGGGAGGTCTTCGTGGCATGGGCAACATCGAGTGACGGACAGCGGGCCCACCTTAGCGTTTGGGCCAGGTGGCAACAGGTGAGAGGCATCGGGATGCATCGCGGTGCGACGTCACGGCCAGAGCGCGCGTCCTGGCGGCCGGTGCAGAAAAACGTTTCGGCTTAGGGTCGTTTGACCGGCCAGAACAAATCAAAACCACAACTAACTCAACTTTTGGCCAAAAACGAAGTTGTAGATGAAAGAACCCTCTACAACTTTCACAAAGGTTGACCAGTGCAAAACTCAATAGATTGAGCAGAAAATTGCCTTGAAATCCCAGATTTTCTCGACGCAGTTCAACATGTACTCTGGGCGTTGACCAAGTTTTTGAGGCTTTTGCTCTCAAAATTTGAAAAACTTGCAATTAGAGAAAATGTGTCCCTAGAAATTCTGCACAACTTTTGTATTGGCCGAATTTTCAGTGTTTTGGGAAATTTTGAAGATTTGACCAAAGTTCTAGAGATAGGTCTATGAACATAGGGGTTTGACCATTGTTAGAAAGGTTTGACTCACTTTTTGAGGACTTTTCATTCAAGATCTCAACTTCCACCTAAAAGATGAAATATTATCCATGAGAAATCCAACCACTTTTACATTGGTCGATTTTGGAGTTGCTATATGAAATTTTGAGATTAAGGCCAAACCATTCAAACGAACTCAGAACATCCTTTAGAGAAATTGACCAAGTGAGATAGGGTTCAACTCCTTCTATCTCGAATTTCAAAAAGTACCAATCTCCAAGGTCATGTTCCCGAATCTTGGTGACAACTTTCATCTTGGCAAAAGTTCAAGTTTTGAGTGAAAATTGGAATCAGGTTCAAACCAACTTTGCTCATAATGGTGTTTTTAACCAAACTTGCTTGATTTTTCCTTTAACACCATGAGCTTAGGTTAACTCCTTGATTAAAAAGAGATAAACACTTGGGGTGTTATAGGAAGGCAAGCACCGGAGTGCATCTAACCTTTTTGCTAAACTCATATATTTACTTTTCTTATTTACGTTATGTTTTGTGCATTTAAGTTTCAGGAGTTGATTTGAAACCTAGATGCATGATCCTTAGGTTCCTATGCTCTTTTACTGGTATGTTAGGTCGCTAGTGCCATGCTTTAAGGACACGGTACAAGTCGAGTGATGACTCATTGCTCGTGAGATATAGGACACTTATGTTGGAATCATAAGTTGGTTAAATTGACTCGTTCATGTGGTAAGAGCAATGGGTTCGGTCTCGACCGAGTAGCATTGTGCTAGTTTAAGCTATTGAATGTACCAAGCACTTGTCGGGAATGGGACCGGTAAGCCTAGTACCTAATGAACCAGTGCAGGAACTTTATCGCTACTAATCTTGAGATGCGTCTCCCGGTTTGCTCCCGGTAGTGCAAGTGTGAGTCTGGACGTGCCGTGTTGGGCGTACCAGTAAACCTTGTACTTAGGACTGTGGCATCTGTTCCTAAATTGGGGAATGACGGGAACCGCCTGGTCAGGGTAGACCCTGCATTTGCTTTTGTTTGGATTCTTAGGGTCTACCTTCTTCCGTGTGTCTTGGGTTGTACCTTGCAAGGTTTATAAATTCGATCAATCGTCGGTCTCTCACCGTTATCTGAGACGGCTTAACCACTGGCTACCCCATACTGATCTATGGAACATTTGGATAAATTTGTTGCTTGATTAATATTGTTTTCACAACTACTTGTTTAGTTTAAGTGCTTACCTAGAATGGTTAACATACTAGAACTTGAGCTAAAACTGGAAATTAAGGATCAACTCTTAGTCGCTTTTGGCAAAACAAACCCACCAGCCAAAAAGCCTTGCATGTCTAGTTGTACTTTATTTTATTTTGTCGAGTAAGTCTTGCTGAGTATTAGTATACTCAGCCTTGCATTTGCTGTTGTTTTCAGGTACTCCCATCTGGCCTAGCTCTATTCCAGATGGTTGGGAACTTGAGTGGGAGAACGATGATGATGAGTGATACTCTATGGATGGCCTCCCATGTGTATCTTCCGCTAGTTTACTTTCCCCTGTTTAAACTCTGAACACCTTTACTTTCATGCATGAAAACCTGGTTTGTAATAACGTGACCTTGTGGGCTTTTATGTAAAGTTGAACTTGTACTCTGGACCCACCTTCATGTGGGCTTTGGCATATTATTGATCCTGTTGTAAGTGATTTACCGGGCATGACCCGGCAGAGACGACAAAATAACTCTTTGTTATCGCTTATTGGCCAAGTGGACCGGCTTAGGTGATAATACAGATTTATTTTGGGCAGTTCTATCACAAGGATGTGGAAGTGCAAATTGACGCCAATGCACAAGTGGCTGAAGCACTCCTTGGTTTGCTTGTGGTTGACGTGGATAGTGTTGAACATGATGATGTTGGAGGGCCACCGCTGAACACTACAACCGTGCCAAGAGAAGTGCACATAAGTAGGCCGTCGGTTCACACTAGAATCGGTGACAGTGGACAAGAAGTACCTAGGCCGCCGGTGAACACTAGAATGGGTGAGAGTGATCAACACAACCTAGCTCAATATGATGTTGTGATCCCTTCTGTTCGCAATGATAGAGACTTAAGCAGGATTGATATAGCCATTTGTGATTCTACTGTGTTGTTCACGGAAGGATTACCGTTTAGTAGGCAGCCTGTGATACATAAGGGAGTGATGTTTGACTCACTTGAGGAGCTAAAGTTTTTCTTAGCTGATTACGTAGTGAAGCATTATAGGCCTTTCACTGTTGTTTATTCGGACAGGAATCTTATGTATGAAGTCATGTGCAAGCAAGGGTGCATGTGGCGTCTATGGTCACGCCTGCAGAGAGGGACAGGGAAATGGAAGATTACAGCTGTTTCGGAACCTCACACATGTCGTTCGAGTCAGGTGAAGGGAGTTCACGCACAACTAACAGCTACGTACATTGGAATGCGTATCTTAGGCCTTGTTCGTGCTGACAGCGATGTGACGGCCACCAGTCTGATCGAAATCATATTGATGTTCTCAGGATATCATGTTAAGTATTCTAAGGCATGGCGGGCTAAGCAACATGCTATTGCTCTGCTTTGGGGTGACTGGAAAGAGTCGTATGCACAAATTCCAAGGGTCTTGAGGGCCATGAGCCACTACAATCCTGGGGTTAAATGGTTCCCTTACATGACCGGGGTTGCGTGTTCGTGATGGTTGTGTTTTCAAGCCCATCCTACTACAGGTTTTTTGGTGCTTTCCACAATGTGAAGTGGCTTTCCAACACTGTCGTCTAGTGATACTTGTAGACGGAACCTTCTTGACCAGCAAGTACAGAGGTACATTCATGATGGTAGTTGCTGTAGATCCTGAACAACAGCTTGTGCCTTTAGCTTTTGCCTTGGCCGAGAGTGAGAATGACGACAGTTGGTCATGGTTCACGAGGCTCGTTCGCATTAACATACTTGGTCGGACGCGACAGGTATGTATGATCTCAGATTGGCACCATGGCATCATAAAATGTGCGAGCGAGCACAGGAATGGGTATCCACCAACTGGGCTGGCGCGGGAAACCTGGGCAACCTGGGAAACTTGTGAAACCTGTTGTCCAGGCCTGCCGCGCCATGCAGCCCGGCGCGGCAAGGCCGGCCCCCCCAGCGCAGTCGTCAGGTTTGCTGCGCCGCCGCGAATGGCGCGGCAGCTACGAGTTGCCGCGCCGGCAACTTTGAAATCCATATTTGCTGTGAAATTGTACTGGTGGCTGGACACGGTCGGCGTGACAGCCCGTTTCTGCCGCGCCATGTCTGCTGGCGCGGCAGTGTGGTATTACCACGCTAGGCGGGGAGGCGCGACAAGGCGGACCCCACACTCCCACGGCGCACCAAGGACGGCCCACAGCGCAGTCGTCACGCTCGCCGCACCGCCACGGATGGCACGGCAGCCACGAGTTATCGCGCCTACAACTTTGAAATTCATATTTGTCGTGAAAACGTACTGGTGGCTGGACTCGGTCGGTGCGGCTGTCTGTCTCTGCCGCGCCACGAGCGCTGGCGTGGCAGTGTTGTTTGCACGCGCCAAGCTTGGTGGCGTGGCAACACCGTCGTTCCTATATATAGGTGTTGCTCACCTCCACTAGTGCGTCACCTCCAATCCTCACTTCCTCACCTCCAATCCTGTAAGTGTTTCTACCAACAACCACTAAATTCAAGATGGCGTCCGGATACAGAGGATTCATGGACGTTAGGAGGGAGATGCAAGCAATGGAGGGGGTATACCCTAATGATCCCAACAGATCCATACTCAATTTCAACTACCGTCCTAAGAATGAGATCCCCCTGAGTGTCACTGTGGCATGAATGCAGGGATGTAAGGTCTTCTTTGAAGATGAAACGTATGGAAGGTGTTACTGGTGTTGTCAAAACATAGATGAAGCAAAAAAGGAGCTGGCGGCATCGACAGTAAGTGATATCATTAGGTAACATTCGAACGACTTGGTGATGTTGAGTTCTGATTTTTATTTGTGTGGCCTATAATGTAGGGAAGCAGTAGATCTGTTGCTCCAAAGGTCAGGAGGGCGTGCAACTTCGAGCAGTGGATCGATGACTTCATCAGTGGTCCGGATGCTGCACGTTTGGCAAAGAGGAAGGAGATGGAAGATGACTCGACCAGAGAAGCACGTTTGAAGAAGGAATTAGATGCCATGAAAAAGAGACGTGGTGAATGATTGATGTTATGTATCGCAGGTGCCATTGCTAGTTTATTTATTCAACAAGGCATGTTAGGATTAGTATTGGCACATGTGCCGTACATGCCACTACAAACTTGTGTGATTTAAATTCCCTAAGGCGTGCTAGGATTAGTATTGGCACATGTGCCATGCATGCCACTGCAAACTTGTGTGATTTAAATTCCCTAAGGCATGCTAGGATTAGTTTTGGCACATGTGCCATGCATGCCACTGCAAACTTGTTATGTGAAGGCACTGTCAAATGAAGTAGCAATGGCGAGAGTGTTGTCAAAAGAATTGTTGTGGCAGATGTTGACGATATGATGGCTCACTGAAAAGCCTAAAGATTCGTACTTGCTTAGACTTTTCAGTAATGCCAGTTGAAATGATGGCTCACTGCTGGTTGCATAAGCTTTTTTCAGGGTGCTAGGTCTAGGCTAGGCATCTACTAGCAGATAGCAGCTCACTAGGAGAGATGCATAGATGCTTTGTGCATTGGCACACTGGAGTGTGCTCCGTACTTTGTAGTGGGAGAAACACTACCAAAGTGACCAATCGTTTCATTTGGCAATGTCATTATTAGAAAATTCTCGGTTCCCAACACATTACTTGCATAGACTTTTCAGTATTGCCAGTTGAAATGATGGCTCACTGTTGGTTGCATAAGCTTTTTTCAGGGTGTTGTCAAATCAAAACGGGTACATGACATGGTGCATCACTGAAAAGGCTATGGATTCCAAGCAGGCTAGGGTTTGACGAGGGGGTTGCCAATTCAAATGTTGTAGTATGGGTACATAAGAAACACAAAGTTGCAAATGGCACATTACGGCAAAGCTAATAATCTTCCTAAACATGCGCTATTTGCGAGTCCAAACATGCCTTAGGGAAATTAAGAAAACGATTGCAACACTCATAATCTACCGGGATGAGTATTGTCCGGACATCATAGAGCCTCCCGAATGCTGGGACGGCATGTATTAGTACCCAAATGGGGTGGAGGTGGGGTGAAGATGGTGGGGATGGAGTTGACGGTGGAGTCTTCTTCTTGTGGCATGTGCAGGTGCATAGCGCGTCCTGGCTAGATGGTGGATCGGGAGGAGTCAGTGCCTCAGCGAGCTCATGCTTCAGCTTCTCTATGTGTCCTTCTAGGTACGTGATGTACTCTTCATATGGATGAATAGCTGGCGGATCGACCCATGTCGCGAAACCGTAGTTGTTAGGGTCATTCGAGTACTGCAAATACCAATAGTATGTAACTTATCAAAAAAATTGATGGAAAAACTCATGTGCCAGTGTTGCTTACCCACGCACGTGGACAGTGTCAAAAGCGACGACCAGAGTAGTAAATCCCAACTCCCTCGTAAACTTGCATTACGCACAACTCATTGTGCATGCATCTGAGCCACTTCACTGGTTTGTTGGAATCGTACGGCCTCACATCACGCAAGGATCGGAAAGAACTCTTCACTCTTGGTGGGAAGTACTCCTTACACTCTGGGTCTTGTTCGGCCCACAAGTCTGGACCAAGAGAAGTATCCATTGCTGCTTGTTGTGAACAACAATGGTGGAAGTGAAGAGTGACATATATAGGGAAAGAGAAGAGGTGGTGGGCCATTCGATCCATGGGGGAACACAAATCCGAAGAAACACACCCTACCCTAGAATATCCCCTACCCTACTACATGGGTTGTGAGTCCGAGAAAACACAACCTAGCCTACTACATGGGCTGTCAGGTTTCTCATCATGCAGTGTTCTCATTGGAGATCCGTACATTGGCATTGATTTCATAGGGCTTCTGTCTGAAGTGGCAAAAAGAATTTCTTACAGATGAGCATCAACATTACCACCAACATGGATCATAGATAAAATGTCCATCCATACAACATTGGCCAATACAAATTGTCACTACTACATCACACATAACAAAGTGTTCAATTAATACAACACAACGGAACACAAATGTTCATTGACAAATAGTCCACTACAACACATGCAATTGCCACTTGAGGTCTATTCCTCATCCTCCCACAACCTCTTACCTTTTCTGTCCGCCTGTGCCTGTCTTGCCGCTTCATCCCTTGCCTCTCCAACGCCCGCATTGACCACACCCCCGAGCAAGTCCATAGGCAAGTCCCCTACAACGGTCGCATTCCCCCTCTGCCTCGACCTCTCCGTCGATGCCTTCCACTCCTCTTCCTTTTCCTCCTCTTCTCACTCTTCTCCTCGGCAGTCAGCGGACGTATCCCTCGTTCCAAGAACTTCTGCCTGTTACGACACCAATATGCCACAATCTTCTCGTAGTTGTAGTAATCAACTACAAATTCCAGCTGCACTCCTGATTCACGAACCATTTCATCACAAATTGGACCACTGAGATCCTCAGCTTCTGGTAAGGGGACACCGTATTTTGCTCTTATCTTGTTTCTAATATTTTCAGTATCTAACCGCCTCCGAGGTTCAGAAGTGCGGCCCAACTGTAACATTAACTCATGTCGACCACGAAATTGCTCCCAGTCACAAGTCCTTCCCTCCTGAAAAAACGAATGTCGTATCATACATAATGAAATCACAATGAAGACAACAACAATTGTGGTAACAAAACCAAATAATGAGGCCACAAGATGTTCACCCAATAGTCTTCATAAGCGTTGTCACAAAACATTCCAAAACCAAGCTCGGATGGCACAACACCTTCTGTGGCTAGTATCCCGCACTTGCACCGTGAAGGTGGATAACTCAAGCATGGCCACAGCTCCGTCCCGAACTCAAAGTCTTTCACTTGAGCTTCGGTTGGCCACTCAAATCTTCATCCATGTATGTATTCATTGAAATCACAACTAGGTCACCCACTCTAAATTCCAATGATAAGAACTCAAATTAGCAATGCACAGATATACAACTCAAATGATAAGAACTCATATTAGCCATGCACAGATATAGAACTCAAATTATAAGAACAATATGGAATTTACTTACAAGAGTCTTTAGCGAGCAACGAAAGAATGGTGTAAACTTTCTCGGGGCTTCAATGTTTGGTCGTCGAAGATACGCACGCACTCCACAATGACACAATGGAGGGTTGTTAACTCGCTCGATGGCAACCAACTGCTTCTCCTCATAGGTCATTAGTGGAGGATTCGGTGGAGGGGGAACCCATCGTTGAAACTGATCATATGGCTTCAACACATGTCTGGCATATGAGAATAAACGTATCCTAGGATCAAACTTATCAGACCCATCTATCCACTGCAAGAAACAACAAGGAGCTGTCGGGGGTGGTTCTTCCCTAATCCAACAACAGTAGAAGGCTCTAACAGCAGTTGTAGCACACCTAGACTGTTTCACATAAGCTGGCACACCACATAAATAATTGGGCACAGGGAGAGCTCGAGGCACAGGAGCGTCTTCATCCCACTCTTCGGGAAACCTTCCTTTACCCTTTTTAATGGCATAATAACGTGGGTTCTGGTGGCTCATGGCTACTTATCCTGCAACAAATAAACTTGGAATGAACATCAAACAGTTTCATTTCCTAGGTACATTCAACAAAATTAAAAATCTAACCTACACTAAACAATCCACACATATATAACAAAATCTAGTAATACAACTTATTATCCACGTAACAATAAACGACAGAACGAGTACAACGACTACCTAAAACATCACTTTCAACTCATCGAACATCTACCACATCAAATTTTCAAATTATTACCAAACCCTAGCTCACCTATATATGCAAAAATCTAACAAATGAAGCGGTAAAACAGAGATTATATAGGGGGATACCTTCCCAATGATGTGGGAATCGATTTCCCACACTTTTCCCACCCCAATACGACGGGTTTGGGGGTGCGGCGGTCGGCGGAGGTGCTCTCGGCCTGGGGGAGAAAGAAAGGGAGGAGGAAGAAGAAAGGGAAGCCACGACGCGGCTGTACCCACGTCAGCGCAGGGTTGACCCGCCGCGCCAGCGTGGCACCTCTGCCGCGCCACTGCATGTGGCACGGCAAAGGCTTGGTGCCGCGCCCCGCGGCTAGGCGCGGGCAAAAGGGTCACCCCGTGCAAATGAAATATGCGACGGGTTTTTAAAAAAAATTAAAAAGGTTAAAATTTAAAAAATCCTATATAGATTTATCTTTTTTTTAAAAAAAAGGTTAGATTTGGTGTTCCATTTGGTCTTGTGTTTTTAAAACCTGGAGATATATTTAAACTCATTTGCTTTCAATAGAATCGGAGAAATTTTCTTTTCAAAAAAGTTAGATTTATCCCCCTTTTTTTAGCACATTCCCATGAGGATTAACGTAAACACCCCCAAAGAAGTATTACTTTTGTTATAGTAAGATTTGGAGGGTTATTTCATACTCCCTCTATCCCAGAATATAACTTTGTTTAGCGTTTAAAATTTGTCCCAAAATACAACTACATTTGAGTTGACAACTCTGATTGAATGGATGAATGGACAAAAATAACCCTATGATAATCAATTGTCATGTGGTATTGATTGTCAATAAATGACAGCATGCACAACACATTTTATTTCTATGGAGACATATAAGGAAGGTATAATTGCCATACATAAGTCACATGCACATGAATGGATGGGTTTAATGAAGGACATAATAGACATTTTAGCACTCTTCTTAATCTGTCTTAAAAAGACTAAACGAAGTTATATTTTGGGACGGAGGTAGTATTATTTTTCATAGTAATCATAGGTGGTTAATTTACATGAAAATGATAGGATTGTTTTTATTATTTTTTATCATGAGTCATGACAGAAATTTAGGTATAAATTTATGTGTGTTTTCCTATTGCATAAGCTTGTGCGAGCTTGCCAGCTCCGGCCCATGAGTAGTTTTGTCCTGGTGCAATTTCCACGAATTATGAAGCTACGAGAAACTGATAATCATTATCAAAAGAGTATGTCATCAAGGGAAACAAGAGGGACAGATATATAACCTTGAGGAAAGCTTTCGAACATACTCTCCTTTTATGCAATTATGAATATTACTCATTTTAATGGAGATTTGTGGCATCATAAGAAAGTAATGTAATATGAACAGAAGAGTAAGAAATATGGCAATGGTAATATGTTACCAACTGATCTGTGAATTGAAATTCTCTTCTGCACTCCCACCTCACTGAACTAGCAGAACTCAACCATAACAAATGCAGGATTTAGTACAGCCTCACATTAATGGCATAGTATTTACAATGTTCACATGTAAACGAAATCATAGGTTTGCAACGATCTTCTTAGATGTAGTAATTACAGTGTTGAATCATGAAGATTATAGGGCATCATGACAGGGACGAGCTACGCCGCTGTCTGTCGTTGACCTTTAATTGAGGTCTGCCCAGATGAAATTACAGGGTCTCAATACCTAATCCTAGTCGAGAATTACAAAACCGCAGCTATTTGTCACACCTCTATACGATGAATAATATACATGACCATTGGCCATTGCTGAAATGCTCGCTAACAATCTCTTGGCATTACAAAACCGCAGCTATTTGTAACTCACACTTCTAGCAAAGACGCTGGGTATCAAGAGTCTATCAGATTGCCACTACACTCCAGAACTGTATAACTTCTTCAATGTATATAACTTATAAGTTATAAGCACACCACATCCCAGCATCTATTTCAGGACCATGATAATGCCAATTGCAGCAGGCATTAGCCCTTGGTGCAGTTGTGTACACTCCTAGGTAGTTGCCTCAAGATAACTTGGACTTGGGCACTATTCACTGGACCCGCTATTTCTTGATGAGGAATCTACATATGTAACGTAATATTAAAGATTTGATTGCTGACACTGCTGGATTTGATAAAAGGTATGAAATAGATCTGGAACAAATTTATACCTCGTGAATGACGCTTCCCCTCCATCACCTCTTTCTTTTCCTGGCAACTGTGACAAAGGAAAGGGCCATCCCAGGGGCGCAGCTTTCCTGGCTTTGACAAACCCTCGTGTATGGATATCCCCTGACCAGATTTCAAGTCAATTTGGCAAATTGCACATGCAAAGAGTTTGAACATATTCCGGACTGGATATTCAGAATTAAGCCTGCATTCACCAGATATCAAATGTTAGACATGGAAAATCATTATTCAGAATTAAGCCTGCATTCACCAGATATCAAATGTTAGCCTGCATCATGATCTAAAATTTTGGATGTTTCTGAGCTCCAACTCAACATGATGTTTTGAGAAGACAATTTTGTTATGACTTGGTTCATCACCTCATGGTCTCGTCACATGGTAAATCACCATGATTAACACTTTAAAAGTTTTTTCTTGATGAGTTTGAGAAATTTATAAATGAGTGAAATGCATCAAGGGTCCTTTAAATTTTCTCCAATTCTTATCTAGGTCCATAAACTCTAGAAGTGGGCATCTGTGTCCTTCAACTTTTCAAGCGCTTCACTTTAAGTTCACTTCAGATCCAATTATGGACTTAGATGTCACTTAGAATGAATCAATTAAAAATTTGAAGTACCCAAATACAACCTACATGAGAACCACAGAAAAATCTAAGGGTCCTGGGAGCACTTTACTATTTATAAATCAACATATGGAAATGAAAATACTACATTCAGCAGTTAAAGATGTGTCATACATTTAGAAATGTGTGGGGAACAACATGCTTCCTTAATTAACGACAAGTATAGCACCTAGAGCCCCAAATTTTTACACCATGGTTTCTCCCAATATTTTTGTATAAGTGTTTTATGCTTGACAACATACAGCAGCATTTGTTATGCCCTCTCGGGAACTAAACTTTTGCAGTCAAGGCATGGCATCCACCATTATAATATAATATAATAACGTAGTTTGTATTCCAACACAAACAGTTTCTGCGTCCCATAGAGGTCCCTTTCAGTTGAACATGACAAGGTATTCCATTAGAAGGTACATACTTCCATTGAAATGAAACCAAACAAATAGCAGGAAACATCATAATTCTCTACTAACTAGAAGCGTCTTTGCAACAGTAGTGAAAGAGTGCTCCCTAAATGATAGTCAATTTATTAAATGGAAAGTTTAAGTTTATAGTAGGATTATTTGCCAACTTTTATGCGTCCGTCATCCAGATGAGGTAAAGGGTTACAAACCTCCTTGAAAGGGATGGACATCCATCCTCAAAGACTTCCTCCACAAAATCTGGTTCGGGATAATTATCTTTGTCAGCAAGAGATAACGAGTCAGATGCTGTTTTCCTCAAAAAGAAGCTTCTGAGAAGGCCAAGCCCTTTTCCGGGTGTTTTTGGAGATTCTATAGTGGATTTTGGTTTCTCTGGTGGTATTATGTCAATGACAATGCAAGTTGTATCGTCTCTCAATCCTTTTGATTCCACTGCTTCCTGGAAACAATGGACGAGTTAGAAAACGGCACAACAGAGGATTTCAGGGCATGTTATGAGGGTGAGTAGGGTATTAGTACTGTACTTTGACAATTTGATCAGCTGCAGGCTCTGGAGAAAGCCCTCGTGCGCAATTAAAAGCCACTTCGGCAGTTAAAGCATCCCAAACACCATCGCTTGCAATAATAAGGCGACCTCCAGAATGAGACAACTACAGGAAGCATTATAAAACTATAATTTTTCGTATGGTCAAAATAAAAGGAAATAAAAAATACTTCAGAGATAATCACATAATAATCCCATCATAAATAAAACATAGTTATAAGCCTACAACAATGAACAAATTTTGGAACTAATGAAGCAAGAATAAAAACTGGTGGTCACTTCATATATAGTGCAAGATATCTAGCTTGACAAAATGATCTAACTTCTGAATGTAACAAGGTAAAGATAATGCGGACGAGAGTACAGTTTGACCTCAAACATTAGCCAACTTACAAGGACAGTCGTATGGCAACAAAATACAGATGGTAGAGTAATAAGAATATCAGAACAGTAACATTTAGTATATTTGCAAAATTTGGAATCCAGTTTTTGCCAGAAATGGAGTGAAGTAACTTTTAGGGCATTGTACCTTCATCTGCTTCACATAGGGAACAGGAATGATATATTCACCTACGTCCTGATCACCAATTGATCTTGACAGGCATAGACCACCTGGCCAACATCTAAGAGGACCAATCTGGATGGGGGAAAAGGGAATCAAGGATTATTTGAAAGGTTAAATCAGATCTACAAACCAAAAGACGGCACTGTAAAGGAAAACTGTGGTAGACCAGATTTGAGGAAAACTGCATCTGACTCACACACAGGTCACTCTGGCTCTGTAAAGGAAAAACTGTGGAAAACCAGATTTGAATACCACTCTGGACATTTTGTACTCACACAGGTTGACTTATCAGTCACATAAATTCAAAAAAAAAAAAGAATGGAGACTAGTTGCAGAAGCATAGATTTGTCAGTCAATTCAAGAGCTGCAACGTTTCAGTTCGAAAGAAAAATCAAGAGGTACATCCAGCTACCATCTAGCACGACTTAAAGCCACACTCACGCAATGGAAACACGACATGCTGATTAGCTTGCTATACGCCAAATTAGTCACTAACAGACAGCAATCAGACCAAGGCTGCTTTTCGAAGGGGAAAAAAGAAAAGCACCACCTCAGAAACTTTAACAAAAAAATATTGAATATTGCACTAAAATATCAACAATAGAAAGCATGTTGGCTTCATTAAAGAAAGCTCTTTGGCTACCAACTGCATACATTAGATGGGAAAACTTTTGAGTGGCCACAAAAGGCAAAGAACAAACCTCAGCACCACCGATGACATTTAGCCTTCCAACTTCACCTCCACATTCCGTTACACGTCCAACCCTGAGAATCAAAAACTAACCAGTGAGAAAGGGCCAAACGTAAAACAGACATAGAACAGTAGCGTCTGCGAGAAAGCAATCTTACTCCTCTTCACTAGCATCAAAACGATGGTCGGCCGACAAATAGTAGATGGATCCCTCAGCTTCAAGGACGCAGCGTGAATCGCCAACGGAAGCAACCGTTACAACGGAGCCATCAATTATGGCAAGCGTCACGGTCGTCCCCGAGGAATGAGCTGCAGTTGGCAACCAAAGGCTCAGCTCTTCTTGTACTGGTTATTAGTACGGTGTACTACCACCAGACCACGCACAGAGTCAATTTGAATCACACAACTACCGGCCTGGCCATAGAGATGCCAGGTTGAGTAATGATAGATAGATGTGCCGGCACTCTACTGAACTAGTAGTACCGTGAGGAGGTACTTGCTATAGTTGCTGGGATGGGAAGGGCACCAATCAATTTGGTTTCCACGAAAGGAAGGCATGAATGGAAGGAATTGGAATCACCTTTGGTCTGGAAATCCTTGTCGGTCTTGACGAAGCCGGCGACGAGCGCCCTCGGGAGCGCGGCGAGCCACTCGTCCCTGCTGAGATCGGTGGGGACGCAGCCGAGCACGTTGCCGAGGAGGTGCTCCTTGGCGTACACCGCGGCGGCGCTCCCGTTGTGGCCATCGAACAGCTGGGGAGAGAGCGAGCGGTGGGGGAGCGGTCTCAGAAACACGAAGCGGAAGGAGTAGCATTTGGGAGTTTGGGACGTCGAAGGCGGGATCGAGGGGACAGGGCGCTTACGGCGAAGGCGGAGAAGGAGGTGGACGGCGCGCCGGGGCGGCGCTCGCAGGCGGGCTTGAGCAGCGCGAGGTCCTCGCCCTTCTTGGCGCGGCCGGCCTGCCCCGCCGCGACGGTGGGCCGCTGCTCGACCGCCGCCGCGACGCGCTCCGCCGACGCCTCCCGCCGCAGGAGGTCCCCGAGCGCCACGCTCCCGGCCCGCCTCCTCACGCCCCGCGCCGGCGCCGGCGCCGCCGCCGACGACATCGTGCCACCCGCGGTCAGTCAGATCCCGGCCGCGGCGGTAGATCGGTCGTCGCGGGCGCGCAGCAGCAGCAGCAGCATCGCCAGTTCGCCAACCCGCCCCGCTCCGGTCCGCTCGCCGCGCTGGCTGGCGCTAGCCGCTAGGTAGTAGCACGCTGGCGTAGCTAGTCTGGTCGGGGAGCACGAGCGCGCCACTCGACTTTCCGCCCGCCCGCTGGCTGCCTGCCGTGCCGCGCTCGCTCGCTCGACTTTTTGGGGCGGGGCGGGGGCGGAGGGTGGTGGGGTGGTGGGTTTGGCTGGCCGGGACCCCGCTCCGCGCGTTGCTGCTGCTGTTGCTTTGCGGGATGAGAGGGAGGGAGGCCGGCGAGGGGAGAGCGGCGGGGGGGGCGGGGGCAAGCGAGCGACCCGTCACATGGGGCGCGCGGTACAGGACGCGCAAATCCAGCCCGCTCCCACGCGCGGCGGCCTCGCACTCGCCCTCGCCCTCGCCCTCGGGTGAAACGAAACCAAAGGGAAATCCCTCCAAACTTCCAGAGCGGCGGAGCGGCAAAAAGGAGCGGGAGCGCGCGGCGCACTGAGGACCGGGGCGGGGGCGCGTGCGTTTTTAACGCCGGGATGCGGCAGGTGGCCAGGTGGGGGGTGGAGGCTGGCAGTGGCTGGGCTTGGCGCCTTGGCCGATTGCCGTGGCTGGTGGCAGTGGCACCTGACCGACCGGGCACGCAG
This sequence comes from Cenchrus fungigraminus, assembly GCA_036936925.1. Classification (NCBI taxonomy): domain Eukaryota; kingdom Viridiplantae; phylum Streptophyta; class Magnoliopsida; order Poales; family Poaceae; genus Cenchrus; species Cenchrus fungigraminus. The sequence continues at coordinate 74,242,184 of CM072775.1, forward strand.
TGGGAGCGCAGCCGCAGTAGCGGCGCGGCGGTCGTCTCGCCGTCCCGGTCTTCGCCGCGGACGAGGTCGTGGGTTTTTTTAAGCCTCTGCCTGTCTCCGCCTCTCCGGTCGTCCAGGTCTTCGGCAGTGGCCTGTTGCTGTGAATGAATTCTCTGCGCCCTTATTCCAAAATAATAATAATAATAATAATTCTCTGCGCTCTTTGCATGTGGACTGTGGTTGCGGGGAGCCGAGGACGTTACTGTCCTACGAGGCAGGATCTGGTGCACGTTCAGATTCTCGGAAAGGTTTTACCGATTTGCACGACAAATCTAATAAGCTTAATTAATTGGGTCTGTCTATAGCTCACACGTGTGAAACAAGGGGTCTCCTCACACGAATTTTTTCAACAAATTTACACTGCAAATTTACTCCTCCTCCTTCTCATTTTTACCCACCCATTCCTCCTCTCTCGCTCTCCTTATCCGCCCACGACCCGCGGCCACCCCGTGCCGGTCGTCTTCTTCCTTGCGCCCCCGCCCCCATCCGCCTCCACACCGCCCAGCCCCGCCGCCACCCCGGCCGGTGCCGGTGGACCCTAGTCCGCCGGCGCCGGCCGCCCCGCCACCAGTCCCTACCCCCGCCGCCGCCGTCTTCGGCCGCCGTAGAGCCCCTGCCCTGACCTGGCCCCAACCGCCGGCCTCGCCGCCCCGCCGTCCGCCACCTCCGCCGGGCCGGCCTGCCGCCACCGGACCTCCCTCCATGGCCGGCGGTGACAGCAGCCCCCCCGGCAACCCCGAACCCTAACCCCGGAACCCTAACCTCACCGGAGGAGCTCGCCGGAGTTGGAGAAGAAGCAAGGATGAAAGAGATTGGAGTGAACAAAAATTCGTGTGAGGAGTTGCTCCAAATCACCCAAGAAACAGATAGCTTTACCTTAATTAATTCATGATTTGCTACAATAATATTATAATAATCATCTTTTAATCATGTGATCAGAGTCATCATTAGGACTCTGTTTAGCCGCGCTCCTCCGAGGGCCGGAGCCGGAGAGGAGCAGGCGGAGCTGAGATTTTTAGCTCTGTCCGCTCCTCCGGTTTCCTTAGTAAAACAACTCCTCTCTTGTATCTACTAGCAGAATCACTCTGTGCCTACATCTGTTTGGTACAGCTCCAGGCAAAAGAGCTCCGGGAGTCGTTCATGAAGCGCTCCCAAAGGGGGCATAGATTCATCTCGCGAATTAACACAGAGTTGTGAAAGTAGTTTTGTAAACTTATTTTATTTAATACTTTTAATTAGGAGTCAAAAGGGAGCGAAATTTTTTTCAGCCTCCAATGAAACGCTGTCGTAGTATAGAAGTGGTGTGAGGACTCTACTATATATGAATACCTTTTTTCCTTCTCACACTTGAATTTTTGAACCATCAGATACAAAACAGATGAACTAGATCAACAAATCCTTGTCTTCTTCTACCCCTATTCGACTCATCTGCTCGGCTTGACCTCCTCACCTACCTCTTGACGAACCAACACAGTCGCCTCGATGCCGTTGTCACCCACTGCCCTCCACCTCGCCAGCCAATGTCGTCCCAGATGTCGGTGTCACCCTCCCTCCACAACCCCTCCCTCATATGTTTTCCTCATTGTCAAGCTCGATCTAGCCACCTTGGTTGCCCCCGCCTCCACCGCCCTCATGTGTCTCCCGCCATAGGATCTGATGCCGTCAGCCTCCACACCAAGGTGCCTCTTGTGGCCGCTCCCACCCCTCCACAGCCAATCAGATGTCCTCCACCGCCCCTCGCTTTGCCGGCTTGGCGTGTCAAGTCCGGCACCACCTCCCGCTACCCTGTCGCCTCAAAGCTTCTCTAAGTCCACCAAACTCCTGGAGCTCCCAACCCCGAACCCCTAAGACTAACCGTAGCAAGTCTCCCATCCGAGTCTGCATACGCAAAATGAGAAGCTGATGGGCATTGTAGCACGATCCAACAGGCACCGCATGTGCATCCCCATTATGCGTATCCTAGCCTGTGACTCCCAATTTGGGTATCTCTCTCCTCTCCCCCAATACTAACCTCATTGTCGTTAAATGTTTGTTTATTACATTCCTTTTTTGCACGGCAGAGCATATTAAAATCCTCTATTCGTAAAAAAATCTTTATGTTTTTTTAAAGTCTTTCTTTGTTATTAGCATACATGAAATTAGCATTTTTTTATGTTTGACATCAAGGGCACGTCTTCCATTAACTTATAATGTGTTGTGCTCTGGTTTATCAGAATGGACCAACTGAAACCAACTGTGTCACTAATACTATGAGCTAGAACTAACTCTAAGCCGGTAAATATGAACATCCATTGCTTTTTGCATTTTTCATTGAGTATGAAATTAATTATGCTAGCTTAAAGTTAGATTCTTGTAGAGACGTCCTTACGAATCCCATATTAATATTAATTTCATGTGATTGTGATTCTTGTGGACGCCCTTACCAAATCGCATATTAATATTCATTTCTACGACGAATCTTTCTGTGACTGAATGGAACGAGAAAGCTAGGTCAAGGTCCATAGAACAAACCAAAAAATCAAAAGAAACTGATGACCCGATGCTGAAAGCAAACTAACGGTAATCGCTTGAGAAAGAGATATCGTTCGGTTTTCTTTGTGTGTGTTGTTGCTGTTAGAATAAATGGGCCTAGGGCCATTTATTGTAATAATGAAAGAATTAAAAGCCCATGTGTTTAATGCTAAGGAAAAGAGAGAAATACCGTATGGGTATTGGAGGAGTCTCCCATCCAACTTATTAGGTAACCTTTCGGTACACCTCTTGTGAAGTTGAATAAAGGAGATAGGCGTGCCACACGCGCGCGCGCGCTCGCTCGCCTCGCCGAGCCGTGACCGTGACCGTGACCGTGACCGTGACCGTGACGAGCGGTGCGGTCGGTCGGACGGACGTGATGTGTTGCGGGGCGGGAGCACCTTTTTGCTGTTGGCTGTTAGAGAGGAATGATGGCGCCTTAAAACCGCGACATTACTGGACCTTAACGATGAGCCTTAACCCCGCGACAATTACAGAGCCGTTACTGAGCCTTAACCGCGACCGTTACTACCTGAGGCGCATTAACCGTGACGTCCAGGTTCATCCCCCCGCGCCTGCTGCTCGCCTATATAAGGCACCCTTCCCCTCCTGCTCAGGTTGCCAATTCACACTAAGGTATTCCTGTTCAGGAGACCTCTCCCTCTCTCCCTCCGTTTTGCTGCTTTCTCTTAGCATCCCCATCGCCTGCACCGCGCGCACGGTACCGGCGAGAGCAGAGCCTCCGGAACCTCGTCCTGCTGCTGAGATCCTGCTCGGGATAGGCGGGCGATAAGGTTTTTGGGGAGCGTCTTCACGCGACTGCTCGCTCCCGTACAACTACTTCCTCTACGTCGACTACGAACGAGCGAACGACTACTTCCTCTACGTCAGCGGGTCTGCACTGCGATCATCTGCCTGCATCGACTGTGTACGGCTACACCGATTGAGGTCACTCACAATGAGTGATATCGGAAAGTCGGGTGACGCCGTCACCCAACCTTCCACAGGGTACTCTCTCAAAACAATCTTCATGTTTATTAGTTGTATAATCATGAATATTGTTATGTTTAATTGTTGTTTAAACATACGCACATGCACATGGATTGTTTCACTCACCGCAATATTGAAATGTCTATTTAAATATGGAATTAAAATATACCAAAACATTGCCTGTCTTCTAACAGTTGCGTCCTGCAGTGGGTGCGACCAAGGAAGTGCCCATCTGGTTTTTGCCCGTTCCTTAGCGTGATATCATCGGCTGACTCCTCCTTGTTTCCTACCACGCGTCAACTTGGCGGGATCGACGCGAGCTGCCTCCACGACCGGATCCAAGCGGGGCAACATCTTTGGGCTGGAACCTGGAACTGTCACCTCGCTTTCGAGCTTGGAACTGAGGGTTTAAACTCCCCTCTCGTATACTCTACAACGATGAAAGAGCTCTATCTGTTTTCTACTTGATTTTAATATTGACATCTTGTTATCTTCCTCCCAAGTTGGTGTCTCTGCTAGTCTGCTTACTACGACCTGGTTGCTGATGTGTCCCCGGCCCGGCGGTGGTTGTGGGTGGAGAGACGACGGCGACGGAGCTCGTGCTTGGCCGGCAGCCGAGACTGCACCGGCGCGGAACGTTTCCGTGGTGGTGCGTGGAGGCCGGCAGCTGCTCGCGCCTGCCACTCACTCCGGTCTGAATCTGATGGACGACGACGGCGATTTCCCTGACGACCCGGCGAGAGTCACGAGACCTCGTCGCTTAGTACTGTCACCAAGCTAGCTGTTAATACAGTAACAAGCTGCTGTTGCGCTAGAAATTTCATTGGAGTTTCAGGCGACGAACGGATCCGAAGCACATTTATTAGCGACTCGCTGACAGCAGGCCGGACATAATACCTGATGGTCCGAGAAAGAAGCCTGCAGATCGAATAATCGGCTCCCTATCCGTGCCCCAGTTTCAACGACAAATCCGAGCCCTCCAGCTGGGTGTCAGCAACGCAGCTGGGTAGCCTCCAAATGGCCGAATGGGCACACAAGAAACTTGTGCTACTGCTACCAGACGAGCCGGGGCTTAACGCCCCGTGAATCTCGCCCGGATTGGCCGAGACGAGGAGGAAATCAGGGGGTGTGTGTTCATGTCCAGCAAATCGGATGAGAATGAGACTGATCCGGCTGTTGGTCGTTTTGGATGGCAGCTGGTTGTTGCCTTGCTTCCAAGCCTACTAGGCACGGCAGCAATGCACGCACATGCGCGTACGTGTTTTTTCCTCCGAAGATTTTTGTCTGGTTTCGGCACCGGCAGGCTCTAGGAGTTCTTGCTTTGCTCTCTTGTGGTGCCAGGTGCCACCGTGCCAGCTTTCCACAGGCACAGGCTCTCGACCGAAACTTTTTTTTTTCTTGCGCGTAGATAAAGAATGAACCGTGTGACAAAAGGTCGCAGCTTTGCAGGAGATGAGAGAACAACACATGTGCATTGGATTTGGATCGACGAGCTATATACAAACCAAAAAAAATGTACAATTGTGCAGTCCAGCGGCTGACTTGTGTCTGAAGTTCCGGCACGTGAACGCCTGATCAGCATCTGCGCAAATGGCGCCTTTCTGCTGATACCAGACTAGTCTACTATACTGCTGTAGTGTACAGAAACCTCCTTGCTATGCTAGGCTTGAATGAAAATGAAATACACGAAGGGCACTGACAAAACGGCGTGCGATATTTACTGAAGAAGAAGAAAAAGAACGAAAAAACCTGGAGTTATCTGATCCTAATCACGATGGCTTAATTACAGTTCGAGGTTGCTTTGGGGCGAGATTAATCACACGTCGAGCTGTGTGATTTCGAAGAGCGAAACCGAGTGGCTCGACGACGCCGAGGATCTGCACGAGCCGTCCCGCTCGATGGCGTACGCGATGAGGAGCTTCACGACGTGCCTGTACCTCCTCCTGTACGTCGGGAACTTGGACAAGCTCCTCACGATCCCAACCAACCTGTGCCCAATGCATACATCACCATTAGAACAAGGAGAACTGCAAACATGCAAGGGTTGAACTGAAATGAACAGAGATAAATCAAATCAACTAATCAAGCATAGTTCTCTGAAGAAACTATGCTGCATCAAGAGGCTGCGTATGTACCTTCTACTGATGGCCTGAATCTGTGCCAACCTCACCGGATCCTGGGGCACCACGGCGCCGTTATCCCACCCGCTAGCGCTCGCGGCGTCGCCGACGAAGACGGTCAGCTTCTCCAGGAACCTCACTTCCTCCTCGGTCATTTTGAGCGCCTGTATCTGCTCCTTGAGCACCAGCACGGGTTGGAAGAACCAGTCCAGCAGCCGGTCCTGGGGCCTGTTGTGCTGGTTCACCTCAACGTTGCCCAGCAGCAGCCCTCCGGCGCCGGCCTTGATCGATTGCAGCAACGTGTACAGCAGGGAGTAAGAAGGCAGGCCCAGGCTTATGGTTTCGTGGCCGCTTTCCTTTGCCCTTAGCCACTCGGTAAGGCCGATGGCCGTAATGACGTTCAGGTTCAGCAGGTCCCTGCCCCTCTGCTCGCATGCCTTCATCATGTTCTCCCATATCTGCAAAAAAAGATGAAATGCCAAGTGAGCAACAGAGGAGGCTGTACGATCATCTATCTTTGGTAGAAAGTAAGCCAAATTGCTGGAATCTACATACTATTGGCCATTGTCAAGATTTTTCTGATGCAGTAAATCGATACTGAATTATCAACACTGACCTCCCTAATCTTCCACCTGATAGTGATAGGAACATCTACCAGCATAAACTAGCAAGCATAAAAGAACCGGATAGCCTGATTTCTAAATGCCACTTGGGATAGGCTTGTCTAATTTCTTTATAGTGGCCACAATACATAGCAACCTCCCATACAAAAAACACATTGCAAATTTGCAACTGCATCTTTTGTGAGGTTCCTTTACAAAGCAAACTCCCATACAAAGAAGCATTGCAAATTTGCAATTGTTTCTTTTGTGATGTTCCTTTCGTTGGTGAATGATATTGCTTCGCTTAGAACTAGCCCACCTAATCTAAGATACCATCAATGCAACGATTAAAACGTCTACCTGTACCTACTCCTGTGTGCCCCTTTCATTTATGCCATTTCCTCAATTAGAACAAGCTCACCAACCAAAGAAAGCGTGACCACAGCAACACAGATTTGTCTTGCTATTGCCTACTTGGGTGATGGAGCAGTATTTATTGTTCACAGTGTAGTCCCATTCATGACATTAGCACCTTACATGGAGCAAGCAAACCTAATAAAAGATAGCATGGACACAACATCTGAAAAAGTCTCTTTCTTTCATGAAATTAGCACACATGGAGCAGTATTTATAGTTCACAGTATAGTCCCATTCATGACATTAGCACCTTACATGGAGCAAGCAAACCTAATAAAAGATAGCATGGACACAACATCTGAAAAAGTCTCTCTTTCTTTCATGAAATTAGCACACATAAATTTACTGCCAAAGGAAATAAGGAATATACCCTTTGAAATCTCTGAGATTAACACTGCCTTTATTCTGAAGACAGGAGAAGCATTGAACTTCCTCTCTTCAGACTACGCAGGACGATGAATTGCAAACGTTAAGTAGAAAAATGTGCGAACTATAACTAGTACTATAGTAAATTACACAGAAGTTCCTAACATGAAACACACATTTTTAACAAGTTTGCGGGGATTGTCAGTTAAGTTTCCTGAGGTGAAAGTGAGAATAATGGTGTGTCTGAGTAAATTGTAGTGTTCAGGCTGCAGACAAGATGGGAATGACATACGAAAGGAACATACCTGGACCATTTTGACTTCCTGTATAGCCTCCCTTACTGATCTTGCAGGAGCCAAATTCGGAACCAACATTGCTGGTGCTTCACCGGAGCCAGAAGGATATTCAGCTCCTTTGACAGAGGCATTTGTTCTGACTGAGAACTCTGTGGAATTGGATGATTTCCTCTTTCTGTAGGAAGGCCTAAGTGTTCAGAAAATAGAAGGTTAAACAGTCAGACAGTGAGGACGAAGCACATGGTAAAGGACATCGGATGTTCATATCAGAACGGTCAAGGGGGAGAATGTAGTACTTAGGGAGAATTGTTCCTTCACGGAGGTAAAGCCAGTCATTGGTGTACTCATCAAACTCCGCTACCATGGCCACCACATATGAAACTCCCCTTTGAAACGACTTCTCCTGCAGTAGTAAGGCAAGAACATTTGTAACTACTTACATTGCATAATCTTGCACACGGATAAGTAATAATTCATCACTGGCAGTGTAGTAACCTGGAAGACAATGACTGCTCCGTAGAGGCCCACGAAAATGCTTGAGACAATAGCCAACAGGACGCTCCCCACCACCACCAGTGGCCAGAAAAGGATGGCCAGGCCAGCGATCGGCACGCAAACTGTTTCAAGGAACGGGCCTTCACGACTGATGAGGTCGTGCAGCAGCCTCTGCCAGCCTTTGAAGAGCATGTAGGGGCTCTTGATCAGTGCGATCACCGTGTAAAGCGGTATGTCCACAACTAGCCCCAGGAGAGCAACAACTATACATGAAGGCACATCCAGCAACCTGCAAACAATATTCCAAGGTAAATTTACAATGTGCATCCAGAAGTTGCATTTTTTTCTTCCCATTTTTGAATTTGCCAATTGCATTATTGATTTCAAGAAAATGCAGGCAGTGTGTGATTTCAAGAATCATGATGGCAGGATTTATGCAGAATATACTTCAGTAACAGTATAACACTAGAGATGACACATTGCCAGAACAGGGTTTTTTATGGCAAAAAAAGGCTAAGCACGCGTCCCTGTCATGACAAACCCATCCTTGTCGCAAGGATTACACGACACGGAGCTAATCCTAAACAACCGAACGGTGGCAACTGGCAAGTAGCGGGAGGACAAACAGATACCTTATCGAATGGGGCTCACGATTCTGGGAGCTCTCGCGCAGCTCCTTGAGGTAGACGGGGTAGGAGTGAAAGCATATGTCCGCGAAGTCCCTAACCACCGTACAGCTGCCCTTGATCGTGCCCCACGTCCCGTCCTGCTCGAACCAGAACCATCTCAGCTTTGTCAGTTGGGAGATTGCACGATTAACAGCCACAGCACGTCAGCACTTGAATGGTTCAATTTGGTCTGCGCTTCGTGCAGGAGAACTTACCACGACGCCGTGGACGAACTTCTTGGCCTCGCTCTCCTGCCGGAACGCCTCGAAGGTGGAGATCCACGGCGTGAAGAAGCCGTAGCCGAGCGCCACCAGCGCGCTGCCGAAGATGCCGAGCCCAAGCCAGAGGCCGAACAGCACCGGCAGCGCGAGGAGCACGGCTAGTTTCAGGCCCGCGTTGATGCGGTCAGTCCTGGATAAAGAATGCGGGTTGCAGAGCAACAACGATCAGTCTGACCATTCATCCTTCGCGAAAAAAATGCGATTGGTAACAGAAAAAACAAATTTTTGGAAGAAAGGGGAAAGACAAAAGCAAACACTTTGCCACCAAAATGCGAATTGATTTTTTCCGAGTATTCACAAGAAGGATCTCACTGGAACGCGAGGAAAAGTACGAATTGATTTATTTTTTTAAAACGATGAAATAGGAGGGGACAAATCAAGAACAGAGCAACAAGAGTTATTCGGAGGCCTTACTTGATGAGCGAGTAGATTGTCCAATAGACGTGCGCCGGGAAGAGGACGAGTATGACGCCGACGTTGCCCAGGATCATCAGCGCCGCGGCCACGGGGCCGACCACCATTGCTGCACATCCATTCGAGGAGCAAAAAAGGTAAACATCCCCCAAAGCACGGCAAGAGTCCAAAATCAAAGCATGGCAAGACCGAAGACGCGGCTGCAATTTAGTACAAGAAGGGGCGTGCCTTTGATGCCGCCGAGGAAGAAGGCGGCGCAGAAGGAGAAGACCACGTAGGCGACGCGCAGCGAGTGCTGCATCGACGCCATGGGCTCCGCGTACTTGGCCGCCACCCACGCCTTCGCCGAGTCCATCGATCGCCGCCGCCGCCGTCGGCCGACTGCCGCTCTGTCGGAGGGCCGTCCCTCACATCCACGGGCCCACGCCTCCGCCTCCGCCGCCGCCAAGAACGAACGGGCGAACCACGCCTTCCGCCGCTGGAATCGAGAAAACGAAGCGACTTCCCCCAAACTATCGCCGGGGCCCCCTTCTACGGAACGGACGGAGAGCACGAGAGAATGAAGCGGACAGGGAAAAGAAGAGCGCCCCCTCCCCTCTCCTCTCCTCTTCTCGCTTTCGCTGGCGGGAATCCGAGACCGGCCAAGCAGGCGGATGAGGCGGCCGGCGCGGGAAAACGTGAGCGACTTGCGCGGCAAGACGTTCCCGGAGAAACCCGCTTATAAGCTCGCGGGCGGGTCAAACCGGCGGCCGCGCTCGCGCTCGCGTTCGGTGTTCTTGCGGGAGCAGAGAGGAGGGGGAGGCGAGAGAAGGTTCGAGGGGTTTTGCCTGCCTTGTCTTTTGGGGATTATTTTTTTGTTTCTGGGAGTTTGGGTAGTTTTGTCCGTGCCCTCGGTGGGCCCAGAGGCAACTGACGAGCTGAGAGCTGACGGCGTTCAGCGAGGGAAGAGGAAGGGAGTCCTAGAGAGGTCGGTCAAGCCTGTTTAGTTGGCTCCCAAAAATATTTGGGGTCATTTTGAAGGCTCATTAAGAGGATTAAATATAGATTAATTACAAAACTAATTACATGAATGGACGGGAAATCGCGAGACGAATCCATTAAACCTAATTAATCCATCATTAGAGATTGTTTACTGTAGCATGGCGTTGTCTAATCATAGCATAATTAGGCTCGTTAGATTCGTATCGAAAAATTAGGTAGGAGTTATGGAATGGGTTTTGTCATTAATTCACATTTAATACTCTTAATAAGTGTCCGAAGATTGATGTGACGGGTAGTTGAGAAAATTTTTAGGAACTAAACATAGAGTTAACGGCACGGCAGGTAAAAGGGTGACATGACACCATTGCTCAGGGTGTTTATCCACAAGCGACGGTGAAATTGACAGGCATCTTATATTGCGTGCTGGGACTAATCTCTGGTGGTTCTATTCCCCCATAAACTTTCACTGACTCTGAATGTTGACGAATGCGAGATTCTTTTGTCTTTAGGGGGAAAAGAATCTGAGAACCTTTTTTTTCGAGTAAGATCTAAGGCTCCGTTTGGATGTATGCATTGAGACCTTCGTATTGGAATTGGAATCGGCAGACTCAAATTCCACTTATTTGGATGGTCATGGCATTGGAGCCTGGAATCTGGGATCGTTTCCGCGCGGCATTCGCTTTGCCCAGCGCGAGCCCGAACCGATACCGAGCCAAGACCCTCGGTATTGCGAGGAATTCGTCTCGTCCCCTGCGTCTCCGCATCGCCTGCCCTCTCCGCCCGAGCTCCGCCTCCCAATCCCAGAGATCCCCTCCCGTCCGACACTCCGGCGCCCTTCCTCCTCTTCCGCCTGCCCAGCCCTCCTGCTCCTCCTCCTCACGGGTCGTGATCGGCGCCCCTCCTCGTAGCTCGCGCCTCGCGGCCGGTGCCCCTACACCCTCCTCGCTGGCCCGCCGCCGACCTCCTACATCTCCGCCGTTGCGGCCCTCCTCATCAGCGTGCGTCGCCGCCCCCATCCTCCCTCCCTCGGCGAGTTGCGCCGCCCCCGTCCTCCCTCTGCCGACGAGCTGCTCCACTCCCGTCCTCCCTTGCCTTCTTCTCCATCCTCGCCGGCGAGGTGTGGGCGAGCGCCGCCACAGCGTGGCCTTCTCTAGCGAGTCAAGGGCGGCCTTCGCCGGAGGGAAGGTGCTCGCACTGGGCTCTTTCCATCGCAGGCCTCACCGGAGGGCAGGTGCTAGCGCCGGGCTCCCTCTGTCGCAGGCCTCGGGCTGCTCCCCTCTCCGCTGGACCACAGCTAGCCTCGTGTGGAGTTCAGCTCCCTCCGCCGGACCAAAGGGCAATGATCTGATAGTTGATTTGCAATTTGAGACTATGGACATCCAAACAAGAATTGGTATTTGCCACTTAGTTGAATTCCATCTATCAATGTCATCTACGTCCAAACAACAACTTTGGTATTGTATCCATTTCCAAAACCAAGTCTGATTTGGTATTCAACTCAATTCAATTCTAACTCTCTCAATATCTACATCCAAACGAAGTCTAAGAAAATACATGCATATGTCCATCATAATTCATCACTACATCCATATCATACCACATGACATGTCTAAATAAAAGTAGTGAAAAAATAGGCACTCATATATATTTCCAGTAAAGAAAGCACAGTCTTTATAAAAAATGAAAATTTGATTCTTTTTGAAAGATGGTGAGAAAACACAAGCTAATTTTTATGTCTATAATAAAGTACAAATACAGCGGTATGATTTTTGTGTTCTTACTTACTGAATTTGCATACAAGTGCATATTTATTAATATAAAGAGCCTAACAGTCTACCATGTGGTAAAGAAAAATATTGGTAGCATGTGATGTTGATGACTTATATATGAGGGCATATGAACAACACACAGACACAGCTACATATATCTTATTTCAGTCGCTGTCAATTTTGTTTTTGTCATTTCTCTAGCTAGTTAATTAGCCTTGAGGATCACACCGTCACTCTTCCCTATTCCTTTTGTTTTGCCAACTGTTGCGTTGTGGTCTTTAATCGATTCTTTTTGGTTGCCAGAGTTGCACCCTGTTCGTCTGGCTTATCAGCCACCAGTCAGCGGTATTTTTCTCTCAGAAGAAACAATTACTAACTACCAGCCAGCTGTATGTTTCTCTCGGAATAGCATCCGCCGCCCGCAAGACAAACAGGGTGCCTAAGGTGTTTTGCGTTGCGTTGCGTTGCATCCGGTCCATTGTCAACAAATCAATCTTCCACACTGACCTGGCCAATTGGCCTGACTGGACTCCATCTGTTGCGTCTCTTTTCAGCTGATCGATCATCCGTAGAGCTGCTGCTCTGTTTGCATTAGCTACTAGCAGAATGCCTTCATCAATCAGTACAATCCAGTTGTACTAGTAGTCTTTCTCTCTACTAGTATACAAACTACAAAGAGTGGTGTAGCTTTGTCATTGCCGGGGTCCGGATCGCCTCATCTTGATGATCTGTCGGAAATCGGAACAAACGGCGTCAAGGGGGTCCGGCTCCGTCACCCCCGAGAGCCCCTTTGGAGGCGTTGGAGCCCGATTTGTCCTGGCCCCGCACGCTTCCTTGGGCTCTACTACCGTGGCTGCCTGACTGGTCAGTGCCAGCAGCCTACGCTTCCGCTCTCAGGTGCTCTAGTAGTCTAGTGCCTAGTGGCCGGTCCTGCACTCCTGTTCCGGCTTGCGCTATCCACAAGCGGTTGACACGTGCATCGTCTTTTTGGCTCCGACTACTGTGGCATGGAAGAACTTGCTGCGCGCGCCCGTGCTGCAGCAGGATGCGCCCACAAAATGCTTGGGATGATTTGTACGAGAGATTTGTTCTCATAGTGTTTGTGGTGATTTGTATGACATATTTGTTTTGAAAAAAAAATATTCTTGACTGATTCGTATGACAGATTTGTTCCGAGAGAAGAACAATAAGCAAACCGAACATAATCACAGAGCTGTACAGCGTAGGAGTTCGTACATGCTAGCCAATGCCAGCTGGATGTCGACCCTCGAAAAATTTAGTGGCAAAAAAATGTTAAGTTTCGTTAAAAAATCAATCTTTACCTCAAACAATGAAAAAAGCGTGGGTTATAGAATTTAGCGGGAGCTTGACCAAAACGCTATAGCGGCACTATTAGCGCACTATTCGGCATCGCGACAGCTGCTTCTTGCCGCTATAGTGACGCTATTTCGGCGCTATAGCGTGCTATGTAATCGTCGTAGCCGTCACACGTGACATGTGACGTTTCCTACTGGCGGCACATCTTTCTTTTTTATTGAGTTGCATGCACCAACCAGTTCAACCCAAAATCTTAAGCTGATAAGGGAAGGCAGACAATTCACTTATACTCCAACACTCTCCCTCACGTGCAGGCTCCTCTAGGCCGCACACGTGGATATTGGAGTGGAGTTATAATTATTTTAGTTAACACGCCCGTCAAGATTTGAACTCAAGACCTCTGACTCTAATACCATATTGAGTTGCATACACCAACTAGTTCAACCCAAAATTTTAAACTAATGAGAAATGGTGGATAATTCACTTATACTCCAACATTTTCCCCTCCGATCCGTGCATGGAAGTCAAGGGACTCTAGAGCGTCACCCCACCCGTTCTGGAACAAGGAGATTTAACGATGCCGTAATACGCTAGTACGATACGAAGGTATGTAACCACCGGAATCCGTTGCCGATAAAATAAACTGTTAGCAGCCGCTGCACGAAGAACGAACCAAAAACTAGGCCCCAACAAACCAGCGCAACGTAGCAGCCCGAAGTTCCGAACCCAACAACTCTCTCCTCCGGCCGCGAGCAGGAAGAAGGAAACCTTCCCGATAATCGCAGAGAAGTTTCCGTGGAAATGCTCAAACGATCGGAAGAGTAGCACATGCAGCAACTTCCCAGACGATTTCAAGACGAAGGCAGCTGCATCGCAGGCTTGCACGCCGCTGACTTCAATCCCGGTCCTCGGCATGGTTTGTGGATAGCTTTTTCAAGAGTTTCCCTCTGGTTTCTTCGTCCCCGGCCTGATCATCTTTTTCCTTTAAAATTGCTTTTGGTTGACTAGCGCGTCCCGAGTCAGAGGCTCGCTCGAGCCGTGGAGAAGCAAGCTAGTAGCTAGCGCGGGATGACTTTGACGAGGCTGCTGCGTTGGCTTGCTGCGCACTCTAGGCTCTCCGACCGGCCGCCGGACTTCACATGGCGGACTGCTGGCTGATGTCTGATGTTGATTTATTATAAAAATAATATTATTATCTGTTTATATGATGCTGATTTGTTTTAAGAGAAAAGTTTTGTGTCCCGTCGCGTCGCCGGGGCGTAGCGGAGCTGGTGGTGGTGAGTGGCGTAACGGCGGCTACAGTTACACACCTGGTCACCGAGTCCTCTACGCCGTATCGTATCGTATGGAGTTGACTCGTATCCCTTTCCTTTTAAAAAAACATCCGAGATTCGTATCCCCTTTTTTATAATCAGATTCATATCCTCTTTGTTCTCTCCTTGCAAATAACAACTCGTCGGAAAGATCATTGGAGAGCGCCAACTGCGAATGAAGCAGCAACGTTTGAGGTTTTATTTCCAGTCTCTGTTGCTGGATGCTGAAGCACATCTGATGATGTCGTCGATCGTGTGCACACTGCACAGACCCCATCTCTAAAAAGATGTTTTTCCTTCCTCTCATGTTGCTACCGTGCTCGATCGGTAGCGTGCACGCCGTATCAAATTGTCACCTGTCACCAATTTGCCTCAAGCGTACAAGACTCGCAACCATGTCCTCCTCCCTGCTAGCTAGCAGCTCCGGCTCGCTAGCTACCGTTCACTCCACTTGCCGGCTACTGCACTCCGTAACGATCCGGACCCGGAGCCCTGAACCATCGAGCAACGCTTTCAGGCTTTTCAGCCGGACAGGTACTCGAATTTAATCACGTACCGAGTACTATATTCCCTCGCGGTGGAGTCAATAAATTAAATGCATCGACTATTCATTCCAGTGACATGGGCTCGATCGATCAAGTTGGATTAGACACAAATTTTGGATTCGTGTTCTGATTTGGTGCAATATTAACTGGCGGGCCACAGGAACATGAAGCTTTCCATTCGATCCCCATTCCTTCCGTGGCTCTGCTAGACCGGCCCGCTGCGACAGGCACATGTTGCCAACCGACCACGACAGATCGGTAGCGCTACCTGGCAGCTCCTTGTTGGCCGGCCAAAAGTGATCGCGTGCTCGAAGGAGAAAGCATGGGACATTTGGGACGATGCCGCGCTCGTGAATCCTGATGTCAGTCACGCGCGTTCTACCTCTCGGGATCGGGGGATGGCGTGGAGAGGCGCTCGCAATTCACAAACAGTAGTGGTCAGTGGAGGAGGATGTGCTGACGCCTGACGGGCCATGGCGAGCGAGCGAGCGAGGGGCGGCCCCAGGACAAGGAAACGGCGGCGTTTTGAGGGCGCAGGTGAGGGCCAGGGGAACAGGAGATTGGCCCCCCGCGAGATGTGGAGCTCCTGGGAGGGACGGACGCCACAACACCATGCTCATGGGGTGATGATGGCCTCCTCCTGGGGAGGGGCTCGAGCTGCCTTTAATTTGCGGCGCCGGATCGGAAATTTGACGACTTTTACTGGTTCGTTTGCAGTCGCAGGTGCTCTCCAGTCTCCTCAATGGCTTGACGACGCCCTTGTTTGGATGCTGACATGGAAGAACTCTGATGGGTGATGCTACTAGTGCCCGGATATTGGGTGGAAGATTAAGGGATGAAAACGGATCGGATAGAATCGAACTCAGACATTCAGTCGTCTCCCCACAGGGGTCGTCTCCCCCGCGCGGGTGACAGCGACCCCTTCAAACCCTAGCCGCCGCCGCCGCCCCCCGCCCCACGAGCTCCGCCGCGCCGCCGCCCGAGCGGGCCGCCGGGAGCCCGCGCGACCGCAAGGACGGCGGCGGCGTGGCCTCCCTGCTCCTCTCTCGCGCGGGCCAGGGCGGGCGCGGCTGCTCCTGTCCCGTCCGCGAGGCTCGCCGGTCGGGCCGCTCCCCGGCGGCGGCAGGTGGTGCAGCCCCAGATCCGGCGGTGCTTTGCCCGGATCTGGGGTTGCACGGTGAGAGCTCTGTGTTTTGTCGGGATGGCGACCTGTGGCCGGCCGGCGGCAGTGGTGGCCATGGAGGAAGATGGCGGCGCGGCGGCGGGTTGACGGCGGCGCTCTGGCTTGCGGCCGGCGCGCGCTGGCGGTGGCTGGCGCGGGTCGGCAACTAGGAGGCGGCCTGTGCGGGTCTGCGTCTCGGAGGCCTGGCTGGGCGGCGTCGGCCTTGCTATGGCGTCCACTGCAGGCCCTGCCTTGCTGGTGGCGCTGGCCTGCTGCGGGTCGTCGCTCGCCTGATGCGGGCAGTCGAGTTGGTGGGCGGCCGGCGCTGGCCTGCCTCGGCCCCGGCGGCCGGTGGCCGGGGCGGCTATGGGTGGCCCTGCCGGCCACTGCAGGCCAGGGCTGGCCGGCCCCACTCTGCACCTGCTGCTGGTTGGCGTCACCTTAGCGGTGGGGCCAGGGGTTGGCTGGAGTTTCTCGCGGCGCCGTGGTGGTGCTCCGGGAGGCGTCGGGCTCCCTGCTGGCGGTGTTTGCGGAGGTGGCGGGTGCTGATTTCCGCCATGTTCACGAGCGGGCGGCGGGCGTAGGGCAGTCGGGCGAAAGCCCTCATCGGTGACGGTGGGCATGGTGGTGGCGTTCTTGGAGCGTTGTTCTCCCTGTTGGGGGCATCATGGCGAGGCTCTACGTTCTCGTTGCGGGGGGCTCACAGGGTGAAAACCTCGTCCTTCTGGACGTGCGACAGCGGCGCCTTGGCGTCGTAACCTTCTTGAAGGTGTCGTGTCTGGAGCCCCGTTGCTAGTGGTGGTGGAGCTGGCCTGTGGTGCTGCTGGAAGCGCGGTGGTCCGTGTTGCTGTCGGGGTGCTGAGGGCCCATGGGTTCTGGAAGACTTGAGCTGTTGTGCTTGGTGCGGTGGTGTTCTCAGTGACGGCGGGGTGGAGGAGATGCTCTCTTCGCGGCGTTTGTTACCTGAGTCCTTGGCAGAGAGAGAGGCGGTGGGTGAGGCGAGGCCCCACGCAGAGAGGCCAGGATCAGTGGGCGTCCCAGGTGCTGTGGTGGGAGTGTGTGCTGAAGCTTCTATGGATCTGAGGGATCGTCGGTCGTGTATGTGCAGTTTGAGGACGACAGTCCCATGGTGGAGGAGCTCAGGGGGCAGTTGGTTCCTGCAGCGGGTTGCGCTTCGGCGTGGCATAGCGTTAGTGACGACGGCGCAGGTGTCGTCGGCCTATTTCGGTCTCCTCTCCCATGTGGTTGTAGTTGGTGGTGTGTTGTGTCGGGTGTGTTTGTTTTTGTTCTTGGGTTTGTTCGTGTGGTGGTGTGTGCTTCGGCCCGTTATGTATCAATGCTGTTTCTTCTTATATGACATAGCAGTGCTCCTGCTTTAATTTTAAAAAAACGGATCGGATACGGACGGATACTGCGGATACATATACAGATAATTTTTCTTTCTCGGACTGAATTCTCGGATCGAATACGGATACGGACAGTATATTTTTTGTCGAATAGTGATATTCATCATATTTGGATCATAAAAATTCAACTTTGAATTTCCGGATACTAATGCGGTACGGATAATTACGGATATTAAATGTCCGGATTCGAATACGGTCTTACCATTTGAGTGTCTGAACCTTTCGGTCGGTCGGTCGGACGGATAATATCTGTACCACTTTCACCCCCCCCCGAAGATGTCACATGCTACTAGTATAGTTCCTTGTACGATGTCACGGGCTGCTAGCTAGTGTAGTCCGGGCTACCTGCGCCGGCCTAGTGTCACGACCGGCTTCCATCACACCGGCCGGAACGAGAAAAAATTGGCTGGGTGTGTTCTGTGTTGTGTGCCCCGTGAATCCGTGATTCCGTCCACACGTACGCCGCCGGCTGGTCGAGAGGTCAGAACAGACGTCCGCGTCACAGATGTTGAAATATTAGGCAATTTTCAGATTAAAACCATAATATAAATCATGACGAAGTGAACAATTAGATTAAGTATATGTTGCATACTAACTAGGCTCAAACTTATATCACAGATCATGGCAACTAGTGTAAGCACAACTCTTACACTAAATGTATTGACCATGTTGATCAAGAAGAACGATAAGACCAGATCGCAAGAATAATACCTGCTGTTGGAATTCGTAGATGACAGCACGATGGAGAGATTCCCGAAGGCGAAGCTGAGGTCGTCCTGGTCGTTGTCACTGTCATCGATTAGCGGTGGCGGAAGACTTCGATTAGGCCGACGAAGACGACGCTGGGACGCAACGCCTCTGGATCTTGACGGAAGACGAGCCGTGACGAAGATCGGGAGCAGTCGCGCGAACAGCACTTCCCAAAAACCTTATTCGCCTTCTCCCGGTGCAGGATTACAAAGACGACGGTTCCGGAGACCTGCTCGCCCGGTCGTAGGTGCACGTGAACGATCGGGCTGGAGTCTTGGCGACGGCGGCGCAGTAGGGAGAAGAGGCAAAATATTATTTTTACTACTTTAGAATTTTCTAATTGAAACTCCCAATTGTAGCTTTTGTTGTGTCTTTCCTCAGGAGGATCGGTACAAATATATAGGGAGGAAAACTCCCTACCTCCATCTCAACTAGAAATATGGTACTAATTGATGTTGCACCTCCCACCTCTACTAATGGGCTTAAACATTAAAGTCCATTATGGAACACAAATATTGGGCCTTTGAGATTTATTAGAATTTCTTCATATAAATTTTATTTAGGGGAACTATTCATATATAAATTCTAACAATCCCCCACTAGATCTCAAATGCCCATTCAGAGATTTTCCTGTTCTCACTACTGTTTGATATACTAGTGTTTCGGCAGAGATTGTTAAGTTGAACTTCCGTCTAGAACTTTAAGCTACACTTATCCACAACTTGAACAATGAACTACGCCTTGAATTGCAAGTTTTGTGCGAACAAGCTTTACTTAAAGCCAAACTGATACTTGGCTGCCAGTAGCCTTACCCCGTGGGTGGAGCATATACGTCATACTCCTTTGTCTCTTCATGAGCTTACTAGAGATCACCCAAGTCTCATAGACTGCAACGTTTAACAATCAAGCTCATATAGGTATGTTCTTTCAAGAATGCTCTGTAGGACAGCATCTTCACTTGTTAAAGTCAATAGAACATATTAAGGCATTCTTGCCAACCTACCACACAGTGCCTCATTGCTATGAGAGTATTGCATCTTCACATAGAGAGGGTTATCATTATACTCTCCTCAGTTTACCAATAGCTTGTTCTTCCCAGGTCCTTAGTCACGGGATCTCCGATCAAAAAGGTTGGGTTACTACTACTGTAAACTCACATGGGTCTCATACCCATCTCCCTAGATGCAATTTCTATCACATTCCGTGATAGCCCTTTTGTAAAGGGATCTGTCAGGTTTTTATCTGTTTGTATATAAGATACAGTAATTACTCCGGAGTTTCTCAACTTCCTGACAGTCTTCAAACGTCTTTTAACGTGTCTTGTTGACTTTGCATTATCCTTAGCACTATTCACTTTAGTGATCACTGTTTGATTATCACAGTTCATAAGGATAGCCGGTATTGGTTTCTCAACCACCGGCAAGTCAGACAAGAGCTCACGCAACCACTCTGCCTCTGCAGATGTTGTATCCAAAGCTGTAAGTTCAGCTTCCATGGTTGATTTAGTCAAAATAGTCTGTTTGCAAGACCTCTATGACACTACGCCACCTCCAAGAGTAAAGACATACCCACTAGTAGCATAGATTTGATCAATATCAGAAATCCAGTTCGCATCACTATATCCCTCTAGCACAGCTGGGTGCCCGGAATAGTGAATCTCATAGCTCATCGTACCTTTAAGATAACACAAGACCCTTTCTAGTGCATGCCAATGATCATCACCCGGGTTGGACATGTACCTACTCAACTTGCTCACAGCAAAAAAGATATCCGATCTGGTTGCGCTAGCAAGATACATGAGTACACCAACAATTTGAGAGTACTTCAATTGATCTCTGGTATCCTTCTTGTTCTTTCTCAAAGTCACACTAGGATCATAAGGTGTTGGAGAAAGCTTGCTGTCCATATAGCCAAAACGGCTCAAGACCTTTTCAACATAGTGAGATTGTGATAGAGTAATCCCACTCTCTTCCTTAAGCAACTTGATGTTCAAAATTACATCAGCTTCTCCTAGATCTTTCATGTCAAAACTCTTTGACAAGAATGACTTGACTTCATTTATAATATCCAAGTTTGTTCCAAAGATTAGAATATCATCAACATATAAGCATAGTATAACAAAATGACCCCCACCATGTCGATAATACACACACCTATCAGCTTCATTAACAACATAACCCGCACTAGTTAAAGTAGTGTCGAACTTCTCATGCCATTGTTTAGGTGCTTGTTTCAAGTCATACAAAGATTTCAATAATTTGCATACCTTCTGCTCTTCACCTTTTACTACAAACCCATCAGGCTGATCCATATAAATCTCCTCATCCAACTCTCCATTAAGAAAAGCTGTCTTCACATCCATCTGATGGACGATCAGACCATATGAGGCAGCCAAGGATAGTAGTACTCGAATAGTGGTCATTCTAGCAACAGGTGAATAAGTATCAAAGAAATCTTCACCTTCCTTTTGAGTATAACCCTTAGCCACAAGCCGAGCCTTATACTTGTCTATAGTACCATCAGGTTTAAGCTTCTTTTTGAACACCCACTTACAACCAATTGGTTTACAACCGAATGGTAGTTCAGATAGCTCCCAAGTTCCATTAGAAAAAATCGAGTCCATCTCACTACGAAATGCTTCTTTCCAATCATCTGCATCTGGAGATGCATATACCTCTATAATAGAGGTGGGAGTATCATCCACAAGGTATACAATGAAATCATCACCAAAAGATTTTGCAATCCTTTGTCTCTTGTTTCTCACAAGAACTTCATTGTCATCCTTCTCAAGTGGTTGCTCAAATGACTCAACGGGAGACTCGATAGGTATAGTACTATCAGGAGCTATTTCAGAGGAAAATTTAGCATTACTACGCATATCTTTCATAGGAAAAATATTCTCAAAAAATGTAGCATCACGAGATTCAAAAATTGTATCAACATGCATATCAGAAACTTCAGATTTTACTACTAAAAATCTATAAGCAATGCTATTGTGAGCATATCCTAGAAAGACACAATCTACCGTCTTTGGTCCAAGCTTACGCTTCTTTGTAATTGGAACATTGACTTTCGCCAAGCATCCCCATGTGCGTAAATATGAAAGTGATGGTTTCCTTCCAACCCAAATCTCATATGGTGTTGTCTCTTTACTTTTGTTCGGAATTCTATTCAGGACATGACTTGCAGTCAATATAGCTTCCCCCCACTATGCCTTTGATAAACCAGCAGTATCTAACATGGCGTTCACCAAGTCAGTCAACATGCGATTTTTCCTCTCGGCAATCCCATTGGATTCAGGAGAATAAGGAGGTGTCCTCTCATGAATAATACCATGTTCCGCACAAAACTCATCAAAAGTTATAGGAAAATATTCACCACCACGATCTGATCTTAAACGTTTAATCTTTCTTTCTAGTTGATTTTCAGCTTCAGCCTTAAAGATTTTAAAGTAGTCTAAAGCCTCATCTTTAGTTTTCAGCAAGTAAACATAGCAATATCTAGAAGCATCATCAATTAAAGTCATGAAATATCTCTTTCCACCTTTAGTCAACACACCATTCATCTCGCATAGATCAGAATGTATGAGTTCTAGAGGTGCCAAGTGTCTCTCCTCCGCTGCCTTGTGAGGCTTTCGAGGTTGCTTAGATTGCACACAACTATGGCACTTAGAACCTTTGGCAATGGTGAAATCTGGTATTAACCGCAAGCTAGATAAATATGACATCAAACCAAAATTCACATGACATAAGCGAGAATGCCAAATACTCGAAATATCATTAATTGTGCCACAAATATGATTGATTGACTTATTACAAAAATCTGCTGAACTTAGGCGGAACAAGCCTCTGCAATCATAGCCTTTACCAATAAATTGTCCATGCTTAGACATAACTACTTTATTGGACTCTAACACTACCTTAAAACCATCTCTTAATAAAAGAGAAACACTAACAAGATTCTTGCGAATAGTAGGGACATGCTGCACGTTCTTCAGCTGCACGATCTTGCCCGAAGTAAACTTCAGATCTACCGTACCAACACCACGAACAGAAGCATGTGACCCGTTCCCCATCAGGATGGAAGAACCTTGGAGCCCCTGGTAAGAAGAAAACAAAGAGATGTCAGCACACACGTGAACATTAGCATCCGTATCAAGCCACCAACTAGGTGATTGAAATACTGAAAATACGGTAGGAAAATTACCATACCCGTCATCAGCACTTGATGCAATCACGTGGTTGACCTTTTTCTCTTTACGGTCTGCTCGCTTTGGACAATCCTTAGCAAAGTGACCAAGTTCAGCACATGTGAAACAAGGCATCTCAGACTTGTCTTTCTTCTTCTTCTTGAAGGTAGTAGTTGCTTTGGCATTGAAAGGCTGTTGTTTCCCCTTTCCTTTGTTCTTGCCTTTGAAATTTCTCTGAATAAAGTGGGCACTAGCGCTATGTTCCTCATTCCTGAGTATTGTCTTTAGCCCGAGCCTTCTCTTCAACATCAAGAGATTGAATCAGATTTTCAACTGTTATCTTCTATCTCTTGTGTTTAAGGCTTGTGGCGAAGTTCCTCCAAGGAGAAGGCAACTTTGCAATAATGCAACCAGCCACAATTTCATCAGGAATAACACACTTAAGGAGTTCAAGTTCCTTAGCTAGGCGTTGTATCTCATGAGCTTGCTCGACTATGGATTTGTTAGCAACCATCTTATAGTCATGAAAGCTCTCCATGATGTACAATTCCTTGCCTGCATCTGAAGCACCATAGGTAGTGTTTAGATGATCCCACAGAGCCTTTGTGTCTCGTATATGCATCATTGAATCAAACAGATGATCCGAAAGCACATTACGCATAGCTCCCACAAAGATATCATTGGTTTTCTGAAATTTACTCCGATTCTCATCAGAGATGTTTCCCTCAGGTAAGCCATCTTTGACCCAGAAAACTTCCATGGCAGTAAGCCAATCTGTGACCTTGCCAGACCACCTCTTGAAGTGCGCACCAGAGAACTTCTCCGGCCTCAGCGCATCAACAAAACTAGCCATAGGTACTGGAAAAGACCTATAATAAGGTTTTTAGATTGTTGAAATATTAGGCAATTTCCAGATTAAAACCATAATATAAATCATGACGAAGTGAACAACTAGATTAAGCATATGTTGCATACTAACTAGGCTCAAACTTATATCACAAATCATGGCAACTAGTGTAAGCACAACTCTTACACTAAATATATTGACCATGTTGATCAAGAAGAACGATGAGACCAGATCGCAAGAATAATACCTGCTGCTGGAATTCGTAGATGACAGCGCGATGGAGAGATCCCCGAAGGCGAAGCTGAGGTCGTCCTGGTCGCTGTCACTGTCATCGATTAGCGGTGGCGGAAGACTTCGATTAGGCCGACGAAGACGACACTGGGACGCAACGCCCCTAGATCTTGATGGAACACAAACCGTGGCGAAGATCGGGAGCAGTCGCGCGAAGAGCGCTTCCCAAAAACCTTATTCGCCTTCTCCCGGTGCAGGATCACAAAGATGACGGTTCCAGGGACCTGCTCACCCGGTCGCAGGTGCACGTGAACAATCGGGCTACAAAGACGACGGTTCCAGAGACCTACTCGCCCGGTCGCAGGTGCACGCGAACGATCGGGCTGGAGTCTTGGCGACGGCGGCGCAGTAGGGAGAAGAGGCAAAATATTATTTTTACTACTTTAGGATTTTCTAATTGAAACTCCCAGTTGTAGTTTTTATTGTGTCTTTCCTTAGGAGGATCGGTACAAATATATAGAGAGGAAAACTCCCTACCTCCATCTCAACTAGCAATATAGTACTAATTGATGTTGCACATCCGACCTCTACTAATGAGCTTAAACATTAAACTCCATTATGGAACACAAATATTGGACATGTGAGATTTATTAGAATTTCTTCATATGAATTTTATTTTGGGGAACTATTCATATATAAATTCTAACAACAGACATACCGGCCGTCGTCGTCCATCTATCAACCGGTCAAAAGGGCTCATTTTCTCACGACATGCGTGTGATCGATCGCAAGGAAGCAGGGTAAGAGACGAGGTGTGAACTCTGAGTCTGTTCTGCATAGATTCTACTATTGATTTATGTGAGTACCACAGATTTGTTCGTAGAGGAAAATACATAATCAGAATGGCGCGCGCATATGGCAATCATCTCCGCATGCATGTGTTTATTTGTAGCCTCGTCATGCGTCCGCATCGCATGGAAGCTATAGAAGCCAAAGCCCAGAGCGTCAATGCTTCCAAAAGCATGCAGATGCCATGGCATGGAGCAAGCAGCCAGCTAGCTGCAGGTAGAGTTGAAAACTTTAAATTTTTCGGTTCTAGATGGGCGCCTACGTTTTGTCAGCCTGATGCTGAAGAGTGGAGAGAACGCACGTTTCCGGCAAGTTGCCATCTGGACATGAGCAGCAGCCTCTGCCTGTCCCCGTCATGCTGGAACCTGGAAGGGTATCGCGCGTGCAATTGGCGATCACAACTGACACTGCAATTGACTGACGCTGTTCAAACTCAAAAAATTGCTACGATGGATGTGAGGCCCAATACTAATGTGCCCCTCGGCCGGCCCTTGTCTATCTTAGTTCATGGGCCTTAATTCGGGTACCAAGCAACAACTGGTGTTTGTTTGTTGTGTTCGCAAGAGCATATGGCTGCATCATGCATGCATGATGCTCCACATCTTGTCATCAAACATAAAGGCAAGGCCCAAAATCAGGAGGGTTTGATTTTGACCTAGTTCTTCTTTGAAAAAGTCATTTTGACGTCCTTCATCTATGGCTGAAGTCTGACCTTCATCCCTTATCTGCAAAACCAAGTATATGAGGTCCCTCAACTATGAAATCTGTTTACTTTTGGTCCCTCGGCTGTTTTGAGGGTGTTTTTGCATGATATGGCCGCAAAATCGGGTATACGAGGTTCCTCAACAAATTTGTTTATTCTTTTTTTGGCACTCGACTGTTTTGAAGAGTGATTTTTGCATGATGTGTGCAGAGTCCCACATGTTAGGTACATGTGGTGGTGAGCCCCACATATCATGTGGTTTTCTTCTTCCCCTCTCCTCTTACTCTGCCACACGAGTGCGTTGTGCCGCCTCGCTCCATGTGCTCCGTCGCAAGAGCCCACCGTCGCCTCGCTCGTCTTGCTCCACCGCATGAGCTCACTTCCATTTCGCTCGTCTTGCTCTACCTCACGTGCTCCATGCTCCTCTCCTCTTGCTTCGCCGCATGAACTTGCCGACGTGAGGCCACTCGATTCCACCAGATTTGTTGTAGAATCCACCAAGGGGGAGGTGGGATCGAGTGCCCAATCCTCATGGTTGAGCTCCTCCATGCACCATGGGAGGGTTGTGTCAGCGATCGACGAGGCCACACTTCCCACTGGCTAGCTATTGCCACTACAAAAAAAACAAGTTTCCATGACAAAATGATATGATCATGTAAAGTGCAAAAACTGTCATAGAAAGTATCTTATGAAGAAAATCCACCGTCATAAGGGTCGTCACATATGAACCGTCACTAAATGTACCTTGTGACGAAAAAATGGTGAACCGTCACATAATGTTTGACCTTATGTGACGTCCTTTGTGGTGTCATATATTGTTGACAATATATGACGTCTGTATGTGTCATATAATGTTGGTCAAAATGTCACAACTAGTGTGATCAGGCCTTTATTCATCATGGTTTTTGTGACGAGCTGACACCGTCATATATTGGTATGCAGAATTTATGACCGTTTCTGTTGGGTCATGTAATGTAGGCCTGTCAGCTGTCATTAGCATTTACATGACCACTGATATCACACTATTACATCCTCTCCAGGCACATATTCTCAT
This sequence comes from Cenchrus fungigraminus, assembly GCA_036936925.1. NCBI lineage: Eukaryota > Viridiplantae > Streptophyta > Magnoliopsida > Poales > Poaceae > Cenchrus > Cenchrus fungigraminus. Next base: position 74,268,499 of record CM072775.1, read on the forward strand.
CACAAAGAAACCATCATCCACATCCAATCCAAAGCACATACATAACAAAGAAACCATCATCCATAATCCATTACACGCATAGAAAGCACAATCCATTACACACTGGTTTAAACATCACACAACCACCAAGTTCCAGGTTTCATCACACACAGTTGCAACATATCAACATATGTTGCCAACCACTTCATCATCAAGTCTAGGCATCATCAAGTCAATAAGGTCGACCTACCCGCCCCCATCTTTCTGTAGATTAAGCATAGCTCGCAGCAGTGCATTAGTCTCTTCAAACTTGGTCTGCATCCCCTTCACCTCCTCTTGGGTCTGGCGTAGCAAATTTTGGTTCTCTGCAAGTGCAGCTTGGTTTGCTTCAATCGTGGCTTGTTGAGCCTGAATTTGTGCTTCCAATTGTTCTTGCTTCCTATCAGCTTCCTCTCTTTCAGCTTGGATTGTGGCCTCAAACTAAGAACGTAGTCGTGCTTTCGTGACTGTAGTACACTTGACAGGCTTGGATTGTGGAGTCACACCGATGTTTGGAAGGAAGGTTGATGAAGGACTAATCTGGCTAAGACTGTCAGCAACAATCTGAGTGGGAGACTTCTGCGATTCACCTTCTTCTGGTTCTCTTTCCTTCTCAGCAACCATATCCTCCTACACAGAATAATTCCACTTATGAGCTTCATTGTAGAACCAATCTACAAATGACTTTACTAAATGACATGATTGAAAGTATTGAGCTTACATATATCTGATTTGCAAGCTCAGAACGACCATTTCGTGGACTAGTCATACATTCACCAAAGAATTCAACAGGATCTGGTTCCATGTTGTTGTACTTAACCCTCTGCAGCATTCATATAATTTGGATCTCAGATTTTTCAGCTAAGGTAAAGACAACTATGTACATACAGTTGTAAAGGGAATACACAGGAGCAGTTAGTTTTCATACCAGGCTGTACCGGTGGGCAACATAGGACCTGGCTCCAGTCTTCTGATGAAGGCGAACTTGACTGCGGTTATGTTTATTCTTAGCACAATGCTCCTGGAACAGATATGCAGTATAGGGGTTACATACAGATATACAGTTTATGTTATTGTTCTCATGAAAAGATGAACAACTGTGCAGGTATTCACTCCTAGAAAATTTGTTATCATTTTCACTTTACAAAGAAATAGCTCTAAACTCTAGTGCTGGTGTGCAGTAACTTGGTTTGTGAAGCAATGGCCTATCTATATTAGCTCTCTAACGTACTTCAAAAAAGCATATCCAGATTTTTATTTCGGATATCATCAGTCGATATCCGGAGGCAAATGCTAAACTAACAGCCATTCTAAGTTGTAGCCATTCTACTAACTTATACCCATAAATTATTCTGCAAATCTCATTCAGATATGATTATAAGAAACATAGCAGCATAATGCAAGCATGGACCTGAAGTTTGGGATCACACCAATAGTCAACCAGCTTTTCCCATTCTTCTGTCTTCATATTAGGTGGAGGTTCTTTGGCCTTCAATTGTTCTCTTGTAAGTTCTGCATCAAAGTACTTCCTTTTCAGGAGATACCTTTGCTGCTTTACTCCCTTCTTAATGATATCAGTGCATGCCGCTTTGCTTGGACCATCATTCCTAACATCCACATCCAACCTTAACTGGAGGCAAAATGAATTAGTGCAAACAATTTTTGATAAACGAAACTTGTATATAATGTAAATGTTAGGGACAATGAAAAAGTTATCTCACCGCTACTTTCCTAAGGACTTTTGCTACTTCTTCCTACCCCTCCCTATCTTTGTATTGTTTCCAAGATGCATAGATAGGCAGGTTATCTCTAAGGGCAACACCACACTCTGATGCTAGTTTTGCTGCTTTAACAGGGACTTCAGGTCTCAGCTTCCCTTCAGCCACCTGGATAGGCATCTTGTTTCCTCATCTAATCATCCTCTCTAAGCCATGACCCATGGTTCTCTTGCGGACATTCCTTGGTGGTACTGCACTCCCAATACATGTTATTTAGTAAAGAAGTAATAGTTACTTGATGGAGAAGGCGATGCTTGGAAGGAAATACCATGTACCTTCAAATAAGTCATCATCCGGTTGTCCACTTGTTTGATCCTCTGAACAGTTAGCCAGGTGTCCATTCACTTCATTGATTTGATTGCCATGCCTAGAGCTCTCTCCTCCTGTCGAGTTGCCCACAACAATTGATGGCACCGTACCAGATGTGGGAGCAGGGGTCTGAAACAAGCTAGCAGTGGACCTTGTAAACCTGGCAGGACTTGTGGGATTAGGCTGCTGAAGCAAGCTAGCACTGGACCTTGTTAACCTTGCAGGACTTGTGGGAGTAGGCATTGTGTTCATACTATTTGTAATATCTTCGGTGCGGGTTCTTGGTGGGCTGCAGCCTATAGATATGGTGTGTTCCAGATTTCGGGCAGTGGGTATGGTGTTTGTGTTCTGGCTAGTTGCCACATGGTTGCTGGTGGACAAGTTTGCTCGTGGCCTCGGTTGGTTTCCGCCTTCAGGTGCAACATTTTTCTCAGTAGCTGTAACTGTAGATGCAGTGGCTCGGGTATATCTGGGTGGGGTTTGCATCTACCTAATACTTGCCCTAGTCACTCTTACTGGGCTAGCCGGCATTGGGGCCACCCTTTCTTTCTTGTTTGTATGTCGAGATCCTGGAGGCATTGTTCTTGCCTAGCAAGAGAGAAGCATCTTGTAAATTGAAGTAATTGTGGTGTATGCAGGCAACAGTTAAACAAACAATTGAAGAATGTGTGATATATGCAGGCAACAGTTCAACAAGCAATTGAAGTATTTGTGATATATGCAGGAATAGAACAAAGGGTTCCCTAAAACAAATATAGAGATAGGTTTATTTGTTAAGTGACCTACAAATACACCTCACCTCAGTATTGAGGTTGTCATCATAATCAAAACCATCTTCGCTTTTAGAGAGGTTTTTAAGTTCTGAGTTTGGATCATAGTCATTGTCATATTCTAGTTTCTCCCACTCTAATGTCTTCCCTTTGCCCACTTGCTCTTGTGATAGCACTGACTCAACAGTTTCAACTAACACGTCAATACCCAAGGACGCAAAAACATCTCAAATGCTCTTTATGTTTGCATCTCTCTCCCGCTCATACTTGGACATAGGCATTTCTTGTAATACTAGTACGAGTAGAAACTCGATTCAGTTCCAGTAAAATGAAGTGGAACCAAAGTAAGAAATGGTGTTCCACAAGAGAGAAGGTGGATTTGAACCGAGAAGTTTGACTTACTTTGGTTGTTGTCGGATCTGATGAACTTTGGACAGGACAAAACTGTGGTCGACCGCGACAAGTTTAGGTGTGGGATTCCAAGGACCGGAGGCCGGTGGGGCTAGGCTCGACGGCGGGTGGCAGATCTACGGAGAGGCGAGTGGTGGCGCTAGGGTTGAGTGGAGCGAGGAGGAGGCCGGTGGGGCTAGGCTCGATGGCGGGTCGCGGATCTACGGTGAGACGAGTGGCGGCACCAGGGTTGAGTGGAGCGAGAAGGAGGCCGGTGGGTCTAGGCTCGACGGCGGGCGGCGGATCTACGGTGAGGTGAGTGGCAGCGCTAGGGTTGAGTGGAGGGAGGAAGAGGCCATAGGAGTTCGCGGGCTTTGGGGATTTTTCTCTTTGGCCGAGCGAGCAGATGGATAACGGAGGACGACGTGAGGAAAATTTTGCCTTCTGTCGGTGAGCTGAGGCGGGGCCCAACTGTCGGTGAGGGAATTAGCGTGGTGGGACCCATGAGTCAGTGAGGGAATTGAGCGCGGTGGAGCAAGTGGTGAAGGTGCTAAAGTTTTGGTCCAAAGCGGTGGGTCCATCATGTCAGTGATAGTATTAGTAGTATTAGGAATTCACTTAAGCTCACTTCCTCAACTGGGAAAAGTTTCCTCTGCTCTGGCCCTGCTGCTACTAGCCGGCCAGTGGCCATATCTCGGCCACTTTGAGCTGGGCTCACCCGCAGCCTCCCCGGTGACCCCACTTCTTCCTCGCCGGCGAGCCCGAGCTTTAGCATCGCTGGTGACCCCACGGCTTCCTCGCCGATGCTGCAGCCTCTGCAGCAGCGCCCGCCACATCTCAGCCACGTTGAGCTGGCGTCACCCGCATCGGGAGCACTGCTTCCTCACCGGTGACCCGACTGCTTCCTCACCGACGAAACCACTGCAGCCTCACCGGCAGCGCATGCCACATCACAGCCACTTTGAGGCGGCCTCATCGGCGGGACCTCTGCAGTGCCTCACAGGCTTCAGGCAAGATCTTGTGTAGGGTGAGCTTATGCCAACCATAGTTCTCCCCCTTTCTTCCCTTTTCGCTTTGTTAGAGTGCAATTTTTCAGATGCAACATTTCCCCCTATATTTGTCAGGACAAAATGGATAGAAGCTGGATTTATAATAGTTTGCCATTTAGTGCTCCCTATCTGAATGGTGCTGAACAATTCATGGGATTTGTCCGAAGCCGATTTAGTGAAGATGAGGCAATCAGTTGCCCATGTCGTCGATGCTTGAATCACAACCGACTTAGTCAAGCCATGGTAGAGGATCATATCCATGTCAATGGGTTTTGTAGGTCCTATACACATTGGATTCACCATGGAGAGGAGGATATAGATGATGAAACTGATGGTATTGCCCCTGTGGGTGCTGAGGGTATGCCATGGGATGGAAATGACCATGCACCAGTTCATGATGAACAACCTAAAGATGAGTTAAATGATAGTGCAAGGGGAGTTCAGGGGTTGATTCAAGATCTGTACACTGCAGCAAGCCATGGCATCAGTGGTAACTTGTATCAACAACTCATGCAAGAGGCAAAGCGTGAACTTTATCCAGGTTGCACCGAGGAGTCTAGGTTGACATTCATCATTAAACTGTTGCATATAAAGGTGTATAATCGGGTAACAAATTCTGGGTTTGATGCAATGCTTGGGTTGCTATCGACAACGTTCCCTAGTGTTACTGGCCTCCCTAAGTCCTTTCATGAGACAAAAGCTCTTCTTCGGAAGCTTGGTTTTGGTTATGTTTCTATTCATGTGTGCAAATATGATTGTGCCTTATTTTAGGGGGGGGAGGGATCATGCAGCATTTGATCATTGCCCAGTTTGTGGTGAATCAAGATGGGAAGTGAATCAGGTGGGTAGAAAGAAAGTTCCTCATAAGGTGTTGCATTACTTCCCAATAATACCACACCTTCAAAGGCTTTTTATCTCAAAGCTGCGGGCAAAAATTGCTAGATGGCACAAGGAACAAAGGCTCGAAGTTAAGAATGAAATGAGACATCCTGCTGATGGAGACGCTTGGAAATTTTTTTTATGAAACATACAAGCCTTTTGCTGATGATGCCCGCAATTTGAGGTTAGCCATTGCTACTAATGGATTTAACCCTTTCGGTCAGATGACTAATTCATATAGCATCTGGCTAGTGATAGTGGTTCCTTACAATTTTCCACCATGGATGTGTATGGACCAATCGAATTATATGCTTTCTTTGATTATTCCGGGCAAGAAATCACGAGGCAAAGATTTCCATGTGTTCCTGCAACCTTTGATGAAGGACATGGTTACACTCTGGAAGGGTGTCAATACTTATGATGCACATGAAGGCAAAGATTTCACACTGCATGCAGCAATTCTGTGGGGAATCCATGACTGTCCTGCGCTAGGCACCATGTCAGGCAGAAGCACTGGGGGATACTTTGCTTGTGTGCACTATGATGAGAATCCATGCTCTGAGTGTCTGAGAAACAAAATTGGGTTCCTAGGTCACAGACGATTCCTCCCAAGTGACCATCCATGGAGGAAAAACACCTCCTTCAATGGCCACCATGAGAATATAGAGCCGCCAAGGAAGTTCACACCAGATGAGGTTATGGCAAGGTTGTATGCAGCATCCTATGTTCCAGGGAAACATCCTCAAAAGCCAAACACAAGGAAACGACGACGAAATGGAGAACCGGTATGGCATCTGAAGGCTAGCTTGTTTGATTTGCCATACTGGTCCAAACTGAAGCTACAATACAACCTAGATGTTATGCACATAGAGAAAAACATTTGTGAAAGCATCGTGGCAACTCTACTATCTAATCAGAACAAGTCAAAGGACACGATTGCTGCTAGACTAGATTTGGAAGACAAAGGTATAAGAAAAGAGCTTCATCTGGTGCAGGAAGGTGATTCCTTCACAAAGCCAAGAGCTCCTTATGTTCTATCACCAGAAGCAAAGAAGAAGTTCTCGGAGTTTCTTAGGAATGTTAAATTTCCAGATGGGTATGCCTCTAATATATCAAGGTGTGTCAATATGGAGGCACAAACATTGACTAGGCTCAAAACACATGATTGTCATATACTATTGCAAAGAATTTTACCAGCTGCCCTTCGAGGGTTGGTGAGGAAAGATGTATATGAAGCAATTGCTGAATTGGGTAGGTTTTTTAGAGAACTTTGCTCCAAGACTCTAAAAGTTGATAAACTACATCAGATGAAGAAAGACATTGTAATTATCCTTTGCAAGCTCGAGAAAATTTATCCTCCTGCGTTCTTTGATGTCATGGTTCACCTAGCAGTACACTTACCTGACGAGGCACTACTTCGGGGGGCGGTTCAGTATGGTTGGATGTATCCCATAGAGAGAAGATTGGGCACCTTTAAGCATTTCATCCGCAATAGAGCAAGACCTGAAGGATCTGTTGCAGAAGCATACACTGCATACGAGTGTCTAACCCAATGCTCAACATATTTCAGTGATATTATTACTAGGTTCACAAGACTCGAAAGAAACTTAGATGGAGGGCAGAACATCTTACCCACTGATTCTTCCATTTTTGCACATAGAATTAACCTGCTGGGTGGTTCTGCACTACATTACCAAGATAATGACTTTGACTCCATGGTTTGGTTTGTTCTAAATAATTGCGAAGAGGTCGATAAGTACAAAGAGTAAGTAAATTTTGTCATTTCGTTTCTGCCAGCCTTATTTACTATTATTCTCACAGTAAACTAACCACCTTCAATTCTTTGCAACATGTATAGGGCAGAGTTGGAACAACAACAGGTCGACAATATTGAGAAAATGATGTCAGCACAATTTTCAGCATGGTTTGAGAAACATGTATGTCCATCTGGTTTCCTGCAGCTTACCTATTCATTATTGTTTCCTGCAGCTTACCTATTTATTCTTGTTTCCTGCGGCTTACCCGTCTAAAAAATGAAGGCACAAATGTTTATGAAGATCTGTACTCACTCTCATGTCGACCTGATAGGCGTGTGCGCTCATACACAGCATGTATAATTAATGGGGTACGGTACCACACAATGGATCATCAGGCACAAAGTAAAACACAGAATTGCACTATCAAGGCTTTAGGTGGGCACAATGGTGATACTATTGTTTTCTATGGGACAGTGAAACAAATTATTGAGTTGAATTACACTGCAAACAGTAGAGGACCTAGATCTGTTATCTTAATGTGGTGTGAATGGTACAATCTAGAGGGAAGGAGATACCAGATGAAAGATGATGGTTATTTCAAAAGCATTAACATTGAAGGAAGATGGTATAAGAATGATCCATTCATTTTAGCCACAGATGCATCACATGTATTTTTCTTGGAAGATACAAAGTTGGGTCATGGTTGGCGAGTTGTACAAGACTTTGGCCACCGACATATATATGATGTTGAAGAGGCTGCCCAAAATCAACAACTCCATGATCAAGTACAGATGAGATGTCAGGAGGCATACCAAGAGGAAAATACTTCGCCGGAAGATTGCACTATGACAGACATTGTTCCGGATATGGATTTGTTGCAGGATAATCAACCAGGAAGCCTTGTTAGTGCAAACCTTGTTCATAGCATTCGTGCAAATAAAAAAACACCTGAATGTGCTGAAGCTGAATCTGAAGCTGAAGATGAAGATGAGACCTTCCTTGAGTACCATAGTGCTGACGAAGCGAGGAGTGAAGATGACAGTGAAGATGATAGTGACGAAGACTAACCTTTGCATCACATTTCTGTAGCTATTTGTGAACCAGAACTTGTATATGAAATTTGTGAACTTTTGTATCTGAATTCGTGAACCTTTGTCCCTGAATTTGTATCTGAATGTCTGTTGTATGCCTTGCTGCATTTGTATCTGAAATTCTCAACTAAGATCTTGTATGGAATCGTTATGTTATCATGAAATTCTGTTGTATGCCTTGTTGGATTAATTGCATGGTTATGTTACATGCTGCCAAAATTTAATGCTTAGGTTATATGTTGCCAAAAGTTTATTTGATATATTCTGCTGCCAAGTATTTCATGGAACGTACATAATTTCTCACAAAATGCATTGGCTGCTAGTAACATACTTTTTGCCAAATATTGTTTCACACATGAACACAATAACCAGATTGAATTGATTGACCATCAACTAGATTGTTGTGCTTGAAAAAGCACCAGATTGTTCATACATTACAAAAGCCTAGACCAATTGCACCGGATTGGATTATTCATACTACACCACACAGCCAAAACCAAATGCTACAAAGACTAAATGCTAGTGAATTTTTACTTCACTATCTACTTTCTAACATACATCACCACACAGCCAAGACCAAATGCTAAAACAATCACCAAAAGGTTGAACTTCCACATCAGATTGTCCACCTTGGCCTGAATATTCAGTTCAGCATCCTGCATATTCATGACCATTCTCCCAGATGATGCATCTTCTACCTCTTTAGCTTCATCACCAATGTCCACTGCCAGGGGGGATTTTTGGATTGCGACAATGCCAAGCTCCTCCAGCTTATCCAAATACTCTCTTTGGAATTTATAGAACTCACAAAGCTTAGGAAACTACAACAAATAAAAAACACAATTGGATTCACCATAGCTGGATAAACAGGGATGCAGAACTTCTCAATTCAAATCATACAAATGGATGCTCACCAAGTTGCGTGGGCATTTGAAGAACACACACAGGTAGTTCTCGGTCGTCTCCTTTGCTGACCGCTTCTCTACCACCCTCGCATTCCCACAGTTAGGGCATGGGATCAACAGGAGGCCAGTCTCCTTACCAAGGGGATACGGCTCCAGCTCCCACCTCGACCTTGGCTCCAGATGGCGCCCAACCATCTTCGATGCTCCACTAGCCCCCGATGTAGTAGCCGAGCTTCCCCACTTTGACATGGTGTCGCCCGCCGAGATCCGCCGCCCTCTGCGCTCCAAAGGCCACCCGCCCGCCGAGATTCACCGCCCTCCGCGCTCCACCAACCCGCCCGTCGGTAGCCGAGCTCCGCTCGCCTGGACACCGGCCGCTACCGTGTGGGAGTTGGGGATTTTGGGGAAATTGTGCTTTTGCAAAATGGGTATGTCGTTGTGTGGTTAAGTCCCTGCCGTTGAGTCACTGACGTGTGGGTCCCACAGCGATGGGGCCCACACGACAGTGACACAACTGAAGAGGCTGAATTTTGGGCCCATCCGACAAAATAGTGAATAGGATGGGGTATACTCCCAACGCAGTACTCCTCCCCCACACTTATCCATTCGCCCGGCCGCCCCCCAGTCGCTGCCCTTCTCCAATCCTAGCGGCAGCCTCCCCCACCGCTGCCGGCCTCCCCCACTGTCACCGTCTGCCGGCCTCACCCACCACCTCCTCCGTCTGATCTACGTCCTCGAGGCCGCCGGGTGTCATGTCGACCTGGGGCAACGAAGAAATCGACGGGCCCGGGGACGGTGGAAGCTGCATCTCCCGCAACCCACATCGCTCGGGCAACGTCAACTGGACGTTGGGGTACAGCGAGCAAGCAAATCATTAGGGCTCAAGCTTGAGCGGCTGGGACTACCCACCCCCGGCAGCTCTAGACGCGAGCGGTGCGAATCCGCGCATCCGGCGCCTTCGATTGGACTCCCTCAACCTCAACGATGACGGAGGCTGGGGGAACCTGGTGGCGACACGTACGCTCCCCTTTCAAGGACCTTCGTGGGGTGGCCACCTTGGATACGACAGTGGCGCGTCAGATCCAAGCCGCGGTCCTTCCTGGAGCGCGACCGCTGCACATGGTGGGCTTCGTCCAAGGTCTTCTGCATGCATCATAGGCCGCCTCAATCGTGCCACTCCCTCTGCGCTTGCTGTCGCCCGACCTGTTGCGCCGGCTCCAGGTGAAATCCCGGTAAGACACGTTGTTCTTTCCATCAACCTCTTCTGGATCTGCGAACTATTATGCAACAGGAGCTACTTCTGGTAGCTCTTGTAATGTGCTTGTTTAACTATCACCTGCTCAACCTACATGTTGTATGTTCGTTCTTCTGTTTTCACACCTATCTGTACTTCATGCCTATATGCCATAGGTCCCCAAAGAGAAAGACAAGGCCAACTAGTCTGAAACACACATCAGGTAGTTCTGCGCATGCTGGATCCACCAAATCCAAAGCAAGAACATTATCAATGGTGGTATGACAGACGCAGGGTGGCAGGACCTGAGAAGGAGGTACTATGTAGCCAACGGCCTGCTCCATGACAAGGACCAATTCCAACACATTGCCAGGAATCTGAAGGACCAATGGGATTTGTGCAACAACCTGCGAAAGGGCACTGGAGGAGGCTGTGACCCTAAAACCGGTGCGCCTATAGCGTCAGCAACTTGGTGGGTGAACAATCACATGGTACGTCGGAGTCTAGTCCTCACTTGCGCACGTTGTATTCTGAAAATCACATAAATTGTTGACATATAGCCTGAACTTATTGCAGTCCCTTTTTAATCATATTTACTATGATAATTTGTTCTGACACGGGTCCTTATTTGTGTGTGCAGAACAAGCCACATTTGAAGAGGATACAAAAACATGGGGAGCCAAAGTATTTGGATCTGCTTGACATCATGTTCGCTGGGAAGACAACAGATGGCTCCAATGCTTTTGTTGCTGCTGAAGCTGAGGACCCTAAAGACCGCGACAGCTCAGATGATGGGGACGATGAGGATAAGGAGGAAGCTACTCAGCCGACACCACAAAGTGCGGGCACCAAAAGGGGTAGCAGCTCCAACACCACCACTAGCTCCACAGGCACCAAAAGGTGAAGGACTACTAGACTTAGGGCCATTGAAAGCATTGGTAATCGAGGCAATGACATAGCAGAAAGGAAATTGGAGAAGATGAGTACCATATGGGAGTCCAAGACTACCTTGTTTCAGGAAGCTCTCAACGTCGTTCCAAACAAGATCAGGGAATGCTACAGACTGGCTACAGAGTGTGGTATCACAGCAGCGGCGGAGCCTCGGTTGTTCTCTGGATTCGACCAAATAATATTGAAAGACAACCTCATCGAACTCTTCTGATTACGGACCCAAATGGAAGGTGGATCCTCTTCGAGGATAATGTACCGGCTCAAAGGGTCTAGAGCTACAACCTTATTTTATTTTGCCAGCTATTTAGAATGTTAGGCAGCACGAAGTAGTGCCTAACCCCCCTAAGTTAGTGCATCTGATGTGGTCGTGTAGGTGTGTGTCAATGTGCTTGTGATATGTGAGATGTGCTTCAACATTCTTAAATGAAGTAATTGGATGGACTTGTATTATGTTAACAATTATGTGGTATCCCATCATGTGTTGAATGTATGACCCATTTGTGATATTTGAAGTAATTTGATGAGCTTGAATTATGTTAACAAATATTTGGTATCCCATATGTGTTGAATGTGTGATCTGTTTGTGATATTTGAAGTGTTGTGTTGTTGTCATATTTAAACTGTTGTGCTGATGTCATATTGATATTGTTGTGCTATTCCACTGCTGATTACTGACCCCTTTGTTCATGTGTTCCTGTTACAGGGACTTGCACAAGCAGGAGGTGGTGCACAAGGGCAGTCCGACGTGTCTGGAAGGTCACGTACTTGGTGGATCCTAGAGCAATTTGAGGCTGAGTTTCAAGAGTTCATAACTGAATGGTTTGTCGAAGACGACGACTTCAACCACATGGGTATGTTCCATCGTACACTGCACATTGATAAGTATCTGAGCAGAGCTCCCTATAGAGAAATAGAAGGTCAAACTGGGTTGGAATGGGTACAGAGTCGACTGCGCAATAGGGTCAAGTGTCAGAACTTGTTTAGAATGCCTCCTACACTTTTCCTACGCCTCCATGATCTGCTGGTCACCAAGTATGAGTTGACATCAAGTTCAAAGTCAACCTCCATTGAGGCTTTAGCAATGTTCTTGTGGATTGTTGGAGCACCACAAGGGTTTAGGCAAGTCAAGGACAGATTTGAGAGGTCACTCGCCACAGTTAGCAACTTGCTTGCAAATGTTTTGACAGCTGTAGTGAAGTTTTCTGCAGACATCATAAAGCCCACTGATCCAGAATTCAAAACATTGCACCCAAGGTTGAAGAATCCCAGGTTCTTTCCTTACTTCAATGATTGCATAGGGGCTATGGATGGGACCCATGTGGAGTGTGTAGTGCCAGCTCCGAAGATGATGCATTACATGTGCCGCAAGGATAAGACAACACAAAATGTATTGACGGTGTGTGACTTTGACACGAAGTTCACATTCATTTTTCCTGGGTGGCCTGAGTCAGCACATGACATGCGAGTGTTTGAAGATGCTACAAGGAACCACAATGCTCACTTCCCACATCCACCTGCAGGTACTTGACAACCAGTGCCGCAATGACTCATTGTTTGCAACTGCTCCCACCGATTCATTTGTGTTTGTTACTGATCCATGTGTGTGTTGGTGCAGGAAAGTATTACCTTGTTGACTCGGGGTACCCCAATATGATTGGATACCTAGCGCCGTACAAGGGAAGGAAATATCATGCGGAAAATACATTGACAACCCTGAAGGTAAAGAGGAAAAGTTCAACTTTGATCACTCCTCTCTTAGAAATGTCATTGAAAGATCTTTTGGAGTTTTGAAAATGAAGTGGCGCATCTTGAAACAGATCCCTAGTTTTCACCTCGTAAGCAGAGCAAAATCATACTAGCATGTTGTGCGCTTCATAACTTCATTAGGTCCAGTGGGCTTAAGGATAAGCACTTTGTGAAATGTGAACATGGTCAGCACTTTGTCCCGCCGAAAGGTCATGATGTTGATGAGGAGGAAGAGCAGGTTTATGACTGTCAAGTCATGAATGGCCTTCGTGAATCGATTGTGCTTGCTCTGCTTCACTGTTCTTGATTGAGTTTATTCAGTTTGAATTTGAACTTGTGCAGTTGTAATCATATTTGTTTGGATATTATGTGTGAGGCCTTTGTACAGATGCAACCAATTTGATTATGTGGTTGAGTGACAGGGAACAAGTTTGTATGTGGGCATGCCATGTGCATGCGACTGCTCTGTATAAGGTTTGGACTGTGATGTGTGCCCGGTTTTGGTGACGGGTTGTATGAACATGAGTTTGATACAGTTGTGATGAACAGTTCTTGTAACAATTTCCATGAACTTGGATGTATTTGAATAAAGTTGTGTGTTGTTTGATATGTGCTTCATCTTGATTGTGTTCATCTTGTGCATGAATGTTGATCATGTGGTGTGTTGCTGCTATTATTCTCGTGGTGTGCTTGAATATCGTTTGTGCATGAATGTGTCGTTCCGTCACAAATTCACCACTGTATTTTAGAAATAACTAATCATAGCAGAGATGGGTTAAGGGCCGGCCGGGGTCATGGGTTCCTGGAGTGGTAGGTATATTCCCATCGAGGGGCGTCATATTTCTACAAACATTTAGTGATGCCCCATTGCCGTCACATAAAGACTACACTTATCGTCACAAATTCGTCCCCGCCAGTTCGATACATGGTAACCATATTTTATGACGATCCTGTGTACCTATATGTGACGAAAGAGTAATGAGCGTCATATATAGTTGAGCTCGTCCTAACTTTATGACCCTTCCTAGCATAGCGTCATATTATGACACATTGTATGACGACATTTCTCCTCGTCATGAGCATTATCGCCATAAAAGGTTGGTTTTCTTGTAGTGTGTTGGAATCGACGACCCTGGAGCACCTCTACCGCCCTTATCGCCTCCTCCGTCGTTCTGGACCGGGATGGGGACATAGAGAGAAAGTAGTGTGGGAGGGGAAGGATGAGGAACAAGAAAAATGGAGAAAATAGCCACGTGGCATGGGTCCCACCGCCATATGTACTTGACATGTGGGACCCCACAATACATCATGTGAAAATCACCCTCCAAAACAGTGAGAGACCAAATGTAAACGGATTTGATAGTTGAGGGACCCTATATACCCGGTTTTCGGCAGTCATGGAAAAACCATCCTTAGAAACAGCCGAGGGACTAAAAGTAAACTGAGTTGATAGTTGAGGGACATCAGATATCTGGGTTTTGCAGATGAGGTAAGAAAGTCAGACAGACTTCAGCAATAGATGAGGGACGTCAAAAAGATTTTTTCCTTCTTCTTTACCGCTGTAGCCCATGGGCTGCTAACTGAATCCACCTATTATGGAGTAATGGTCGGCCCATCAAAAACTTCAGCGGCTCGGCCTTTGTGCTTGTGCATCTCACTCAGCCGATCCAGTTCCAACAACAAGCATATATATACGCGCCGGGTCACAAAAAACGTGCACTACCGGCCCTTGGCAAGTGTCGGCATTCGTGACTCACCTGAGCGACCGACCCACCCAACATTCCAACAACAATGTGAAGCAAGTGGTCTACAAATAGGTAGCGCAGCCTCTCGATCGCGCCGGTAGAGCCGTAGAGCGCCGTGGCTGGCGGACGGGGACACACACACTGCACGCAGCCGGCGGCCTGGTAACACGATGTCGAGCGCCACGGCCGCTCCCGCTGCGGCGGGGGCCGCCGACGACGACGACGAGGTGATCCACGACTTCGCCCCGCTCCTCGTGGTGTACAGGAGCGGCCGCCTCGAGCGGCCCATCCCCATGCCGCACGTCCCGCCCGGCCGCGACGCCGCCACGGGCGTCGTGTCCAGGGACGTGACGCTCTCCCCGCACTCCTTCGCGCGCCTGTACCTCCCGCCCACCGCCGCCGCCGCCGCCGGGGAGGCGACGACGACGACGAAGCTCCCCGTGCTCGTCTACTTCCACGGCGGCGGCTTCGTGATGGGGTCGGCTGGGTCCGCCGCGTACCACCGGTGCCTCAACGACCTCTCCGCGGCGTGCCCCGCCGTGGCCGTCTCCGTCGACTACCGCCTCGCGCCGGAGCACCCGGTCCCCGCCGCGTACGAGGACTCTCTCGCTGCCTTAAAGTGGGTGCTGTCCGCGGACTCCGACCCGTGGCTCGCCGCGCACGGCGACACGTCCCGCGTGTTCCTGGCCGGGGACAGCGCGGGCGGCAACATCTGCCACCACCTCGCCACGCACCCGGACGTCGTCCGCCGTGCCGCCGCGGGCGACCTCAGGGGCGTCGTGCTCATCCACCCGTGGTTCTGGGGAAAGGAGCCCATCGGCGGGGAGCCGCGTGGCGCCGCCGCGAAGAAGATGCAGAAGGGTTTGTGGGAGTTCGTGTGCCCCGGGGCGGTGGGCGGCGAGGACGACCCCAGGATGAACCCGACGGCGCCCGCCGCGCCGGGGCTGGAGACCCTGGCGTGCGAGAAGGTGCTGGTGTGCGTGGCGGAAGGGGACGTCCTCCGGTGGCGCGGGAAGCTGTACGCGGAGGCGGTGGCGCGGGCGAGGAGGGGCGGCTGCTGCGGCGAGCCGGGCGGCGTGGAGCTGTTCGAGTCGGAGGGGGTCGGGCACGTGTTCTACCTGCTGGAGCCCGCGGCGGAGAAGGCCAAGGAGCTCCTGGACAGGATCGCGGCGTTCGTCAGTGCGGAGTGAGAGGCACGACGACTAGATAAGAAGTAGCGAGGGCCTTGCACGGTGAGGAACAATGGCACAAGACCCGTCGCCGTCGATGGTCATGGTTTACTGGACTAGCCGAGATGTGTCATACATACTAGCAGGTAGGAGTAAGATAAACAGGCTAGGCACCACAAGACAATTCTAAATTGATGTGGGATCTCAGTCGCTAAAACTTGTTAATGGCTATCAGATCAACCTCAGTCGGGAATAAGTTACGATTAACCACATGCTATTTTTCTAGCCAGTTTGGCCGTGATCCACTGCTAAGAAGAGACGTGACCGCTGCCACCCAACTAGCCGTGTTGTCGATCTGTATAAGCTACAATCGGGGGTTCCTTTCCTTCTCCCCTAAGCGAACCAACTCCACCTCTCCTTCCTCCGCCCGTCCGGCCCCTCCCGTCCGCCTCCAGCGAGCTTGTCGGAGCGTGTCGGGAGCGGGGTCCCGTCTACATCTAGCCTGTAGATCTTCTAGTAGTAGCAGTAGTTTTGTGTTTTAATGGCCCTACCCCTTGTGGCTCGTCCTCCCTGGTTGTCGCCGCCGTCATTGTCGCTCTCGTCCTCGTCGGCGCCGTTGCCGGCTTCGAAGCCAAGGTATGGTTAAATAAAACAATCTCGCCTCCCCTTCTTCCTCGCCGCTACCCCCTGCTCGGACCCCTTTTCCCTCCCTCCAGATCTGAGCTGTTCCGCCCCGCCTCTCCCGAGATCCGCCCGCTTTGCCCACTACCGACCGCCGTGGAGGCTGCTCATCGGTGGTTGTTCCGACGTGCGTCGTCATCGAACGCATTGATTTGCTCCCGTCTCCGCTTTCGCCGCCGCATTTGGAGTATGTCTCCACCGGTTTGGGATCCCCTTTGGGCAGATCTGGTACCGGTGACTGATTATCGATGGTTGTCCCGACACCCTCGTCTCCACCTTTGGTGGTGAGCACTCCGTCGTCGAACGCATGGAGCTGCTCCAACCTCTGCCTTTGCCTTCGCCATCAGCCTCTGCCAAGCAGCACCGCTTCATACTGCATCAAGTCTGTTCAAGATCCTCCGTCATCGGCTCGGCAGCGAGCCTCCCACCGGCTCTGAAGACGATGACCTACTACCCGCCGACGCCAGCCTCAGACTCATCATTGGGTCGTCAACGACGTTCTCCCTCGACGGTGTCTTCAACCACTTCAAGCCCTCGCATGGCGAGGCCCTTCCGCACCACTGCATCCATGCGTCTGCGACACCTCTGCTGCAGTTCGCCGGGCAACCTGCCATCCGGCGGCATTCCAGGATCTAGATGTAGGGACTTTGTTGTAATTGGCTCCTTTTTCAAAGACCTCTCTGTAAGTTTGTTGCTTTAATATAATATAAGTGGTATTTGTAAAAAAAAACAACATATGTTCCTTGCAGCTTGCATGCTGATGAAACCGGACGTTGTCATATACTCATGTACTCCTCTCCCCGCCACGTGTTTGTAACGTTATATTTTGTTTCTCGTGTCAGGACACGGTTCTTTTTCCGTGTTTGCACAAACTTTTCCTCTTCTTAATTACTAAAAAGCATGCTATGCACGTTTAAAAAAATGTACTCCTCTCAGTTCTTGCGGTTACTCCTCAGCTCCACGCATTGACACTAACCAGACATGAAATGACAAGTGGCGACGACATTCATGTCATGGCTCAGATCACCGGTCACCAGCAAACAACCCACTCACCCAGCACAAGGGTCACCATGCAGGAGCAGGCATCACCAGGGACGGAGGCAGCGGTGGGCAGGTGGGGCTCAAGCCCCCCCCCCCACCCCCACCGACCTACCGCTGTTGCTGCCATGGAGGCCCCCCTTGAGCCCCTCCTCCATTTTTGAGAAGAAAGGAGAAGGAGAAAGAGGGAGAAAGAGGGAGAAAGAGGAAGAAGAAGAGAGAGCCCCCTACGAGGCATCACCCATCTTGGGGTTTACAAGTAGCGGCCACACACTCACGCCTGAAACCAATAGCGGACATGTCAATCACCCCCTCTCTCGCACCAGCCGCACGCAATGCTGGGTGCCAGGGTCGCTTCTTCCTGCATAAGGATGGCAACGGGTCGGGTTCGGAGCGGGTGGAATTTCTGAGCACCCAAAATCGAAACCCGAACTTAAAACCCGAAACCGACCCGAACTCCGATTCGGGTGAAAATCCATGCCCGAAACCAAACCCACTGATACCTGAAACCCGATTGGATATCCGAAATCCGCTTTGTATGGCAACATATTAAGACTAATGAGGACTTTTTATAAACATATGCACATATATATATATACATATTCACATGTATAAACAAGAGGCAACAAATATTAAATAACATCATGAGTCAACTTAGAATAGTATATAAGTAAACAAATGATCATTAGTATATTATAAAGCATGAGTTTTACTTCCTAATGATTTATTTCGGTTATCCATCGGATATCCGCGGGTGGAAAACCAAACCCGATAGGTTTCGGAGCTCCGAACCCGAAAACCGTGGGTGAAAAATCCAAACCAAACCCAAACCCACTGAACTCGAAACCGCTCCATTGCCATCCTTACTCCTGCAGTATACGTGCTGCGTGTGTCCTTTGCGGAAGGGTTTGGGGTGGATCGGTCGACGACCTTCGAACAGGTGCCCTGTCGAGTGCCGAGGATGCATGTCTGCTGCACGCATTGCGCCACTGACCGCTGTCCACTGGATTGGCCGAGGCCTCGAGTGCGTGAGTCCACCAACTTGCTATTTTGCTACTAGAACATTCGGCGCGTGTTGCGCGCCCTATCCTGAACAAAACTATGGTCATCAAATACATGAAACATCACTACACAAAGGGTACGAAAGGAAGAAACACACTTCAACATATCCTAACAGGGCAATCTCTAGTTCACATAGCGGGTCAGTTTAACCCCTTTAAGGCTTTAAGTGTCAACATTGCTAAGCACAAAGGTTCTGCCAATTACATAGTTTGCAATATATCTAGCTGTTTGACACAAGCTCAGAACAGAAGCAGCGAGCAATAGGCTTGAATGGGCCTTATACTTTGGTTTGATAGTAATCCTTTCATAAAGTCAGACACTAGTAACACTTCCTTAACAGACACCCGCATTGCAGTCTCTACCAGTCAACAGTTCCATCACTGCAACATAAACAATAAGGTACAAATTATGAGAAATAAAGAGGAACAAATAGAGCCCTGCAACAATGACACATCTTTTTTTATAAGACAACAAAAGGATAAGATTATTGGCCAAAGCAAATAACTACGGAGCTTATGCAAATATTTTTCTATGTATGGCACACACAAATATAGTATAATAACAAAAACATATGAGTTTAGACGATTATGCTATCATATATTTCATGGAGAACATCACTACCAAAATACAGGTCTCGCTCTGAAATGAAAAAAAACCCTGCAACCATGAATTATATCCCTTAGACACATTATATGGTTATAAGCGATGTTAATTGGTGCAGTGGGAATTAAGAGGTTTTTTTAAAAAAAATGTAACATGATGCTTTCTTAAAAAAGATTGTAACAGGTATACCATCTTGAGAAGCAATCAAGAATCTCTCATGTACAGATTCGACACAAAAATAGTGAACGATACATTGTAAGTTGAGTCAACTTGTGAAGGAAACTTTTTTCATTTCTTACAAAACATATATGTCGGCTTGTGAATGGCACCACGCACTAGCACACTGCTTCCACAATTCTGCTTTCAGGCCCCTTGCACATATATCATAGCTTCTTGCAACGAAGGTGCTATTCTGAAATTGCAGAGCGTAGAAGGTGAATTATAGCAAGAAAGAAAGAATTAAGACAATAATCGTAGCAAGACATTGCTTTGAGCTCTGTACCTTTTTAGTATCCAAAGCACAATAGTATTCTCAATTAGGCAGTTCCTAACTAACTCCACATGAACAGGTGGGGAAACAATAATGAAAGGGAGCGATACATGATTTTCAACAACCTGTGTCAAGCAAAAAAGATCAGGTTTATCCATATGATGATCATTTTGTCAAGCATATCTTCTAACCGCACAACACAAATAAACAAGTGACCAACGATAATTGCGGTTTTTGTTCATGACTAAATAGACAAGCAAGAGCATATCTACTATAAATTAAATTCAGAGCATGTGTTGTTAAGCTTTACAGTTGGATACACAATAGCATTCCATCTTAGTTTTATTCGTTTGAAGCAAATGGCAAGAAAAAAAGGTAGGAACAAACAACGAACACAATGCTCTGCAATTACAATATTGTCGCATTCAAAATGATAACTTGTCAATTTACTCGAACCTGAGCATTCTAACAGCCTTAGTTCATCTGAACTACACCATGGTAAAATCATAGGGAAAACAAAGAGAACATCGAGGCCATACCGAACCCTTGCTGTCGCCTTCACCATCTCTAGTTAAGGCTGGACGAAAAGCTCGAAGCTCGTTAGCTCGCTCGAACTCGCTCGTTAGTGGCTCGGCTCGGCTCGTTAGTAAATTTGAACGAGCCGAGCTCAGGTTTTAGCTCGCTACGATAACGAGCCGAGCTCGAGCTGGCTCGCGAGCCCTAACGAGCCGGGGTTGTAGCAGCCAGCAAACGGCCCAATAGGTCCAACTCCATATCACAACCCAATAACTTAGAGTACTAAATTGCTTGTTGACTACTTGGTTTCATTATTTGTTAGCTTGTAAACATGTTGCATTTGTTGATTCCATACTTACCTGTTAACTATGATTTTTTGAATTTATAACCGTTAATGAGCTGACTCGCGAGCTTAACGAGCCAGCTCGAGCTTCTTAACGAGCCGAGTCGAGCTGGGTTTCTAGCTCGTTAAGATAACAAGCTAAAACGAACCGAGCTCTAACGAGCCGAGCTATAACGAGACGAGCCTGGCTCGATATCCAGCCCGACTCTAGCGCAACCCAAGCCTCTCTATTTCCCCTCAACCACGGAGCCATCAGATGAAACCACCCCCAATTTATTCGATGAAATAAATTGTGTCGACACCCTTTGTAGGATTGATCTTGCGCACTGAAGAACTCTTACCTGATTGAATCATGGGTGTGTGAATTATATAGGCAGAAAGAATAAAAAGCTTAAAAACAATAGGAGCACACTCGATTGAGGGAATGAAGAAAAAAACCTCCCCCTGTGTAAGAAGGGTTCAGTACCAGTACATGCAGGGTAGAGGATGAGGGAGACGGCCCCTCGACGAGAGAGCCTCCGCTCCGGATGCAAATCTCTCAATGACATGTTCTGGACTGCTCGAAGCGCATGAGGAGCCTGACAGACTTGTACTTGACGGTGTTGACGCATTTTCCATTGTGCAGGGCACAACACGAATGCCCTGCTTCAACTCCCACACTGGTAGCACCATTTGCCCGCCGAAGTCGTGCTTCTCCGACAATTCGTGCTTCTGTCTGCTGAACCCTAGCAAAAAGGGGGTGATGAGGAGAAAGGAAATAGAAGGGGATGAGGTGGAGGAGATGGAGGGAGGGGAGGATGAGGAGGCGTACCTTCCGCGATGTGCCCCCGCGTCGGGTCAGCCGCCACTTACCCCGGCAAGATCGTGCGAAAGGCGGCAGTAGAGGCGTGGAGCAGTAGGTGCGCCATGGCACTAGAGTCCCAGCGAGCTCTCTTGGCCGACGTCGCCTCGGCCCATCTTGCCGATCGCTGTCAAGGACGCGATGTTGTCGACTTCAATCATGGATCTGAGGGCGCGCGAGGGAGGAGAGGGAGGGGGCACAGGATGGGAGATGCATCACGGGTCCAGCCTTTGGAGCTCCAGCGCTGCCCGCATGGCACCATGGGTGGCCGGGGCGCTCTCCCGCCCCGCCCTGCCCGCCGCTCCGGGGCCGCTCCGGGGGAGTGGTCGCCTCTAGATCCACACCTCCGCCATGGAGTCAAGCAGAGAGAGTGGGCTGCGGGAGCCACACGGGGAGGAGGATCCGAGACTGGGAGTTGAGACGGCGCGGGGTGAGGAGAGAAGCAGGCGGGGTGGCAGTGGAGGAGGAGGAGAGCATGGAGGGAGAAGGTGGCGGCGGGGAGGAGGAGAGCTGGGCGAGAGAGGGCGGGCCAGGCGGCGGGGGAGCGGACTGAGGTTAGGGTTCGGGCTGGCAGGCGAGGGGGGGAGGGGTATTGGGTAGGGGTTGGGGTGGTGGGAGGGGTGATCGCAAAATGGCTCGAGAGGTATTTGTAAAAACTTAAATTTCTCTTCTTCGTCTATAAATAAAGTTTAGTTTGAGAGTCTGTTTGCAAAATATATTAACACGTGTACTGTACGATCTGGATGAGCTGGACCTATCCGCGATTTACAGAAAATTACCCACCCTGCGTGTCGCGGTTAGCAGCACAGGATTCACAGCGAAAACAAGACGGCCATGCTGAAAAAAAAGCGAAAACAAGACGGGCCAATTTTGCAGTGTGGACCGCACGCAGATAAACAAACAAAAAAATGAGGCGGGCACAATTAATTTTTCCGCTCGCGGCCTGTGCTTTCTGGTACAGTACTAGCTAGTGTACGGCCCAACTTAAATAAGAACAAAAAAAATTAAAAGAAAAGGCCAGACTGGGCTACAGTAACCCCAGTGTTTGTGTGAGTGACGGAGGTGGTGGCTGAGGTGGCACAGCTGGGCACGGACTGGCGCGGTCGATCCCATCCCGCTGGCGCTGGGACAGGACACGACACACGACAGGCCAGAGACAAACTGAAACGCCTGGCTTGGGCGCACACACCACCACCAGGCTTTCACTGAATCTGATAATGATACGCGACAAACGAAACAGCGGCGGCATCAGCTCCTGGCGCTGGCAAATACGTACTGCTACCACACGATCACGACCCGACGCGTCGTGGGTCCGCGTAGGCGAGCACGTTCGTTCACAGTTCACACGGCCACCACCCTGTTCGTCTGGCAGACGGCTGATGGCTGGTGCTGATTTGTTCTGAGATAAAAGTATCGCTGACTGGTAGTTGGTGACTGATTTGTTATGAGAAAAAAGTACTATTGACTGGTGGCTGATAAGTCAGGCGAACAGGGCGCACGAACCTCTGACTGCAGAAACGAATCAAACGATACCCCAGTAGATCGGTTTGACAACCACGCGGAATCCTAGCAGATCATCGCCTCGCCCCGCCCCGACAACGTACGGGGCACACAGATCCCCGTGCTCGATCGAGACATCGTGGTGGCGTGGCGTGGACGCCGCGCCTCCCTTTCCTGGCGAGCTCCTGCCGCGCTCGCAGCAGCCGGGCCGGGTCAACCCGCGCCCGTCCCCGCCTCCGCCTCGTTCCGTCCGTCGGCGCGCGCGGCTTCGTGAGTCGTGGCCGAGGGCTGGATCCCGAGGCGGTTGTTGCGCAGCCGGGGACGGCGACTACGTGTGCTCCTGGTTGGTGGACGTACAGTACGTGAGCAGCGGAGCAGTGGCCGGGTCGGCAACACGGGCACACGGCAAAGGCTCGACCGGCACGGGCGAGCGGTTGGGTTTAATTTGGTCCAAAACGCTGGGAGGAACGGAGGGAAAGAAAAGTGGTCGTGGACCACGGAAGTTTCCGACAGGTGGTGTGGGGTGGGACAAGCCACAAGCCTTCGCATAAAAGTCAAGCAAACACCACGGGCGGGGGAGAAGCAAAGCGCACGTTTGCTTGTTGTTCCATCCATCGGAGCCGCGCGGGCGGGCGCGTTCGCGTCGCATGGGGTGGGTGCAGGCGCTGTCGTGAACTCGTGATCGACCTCGATGCGGCCCGGCCGGCTGTCACGATCACGCACGGCCCTTTTTTCTTTTCCCTTCTCTACCTGCTGATTTAGCTGTTGTTTGTTGATCTAGTACTAACGGAAGACCACGTCTGCGTGCGAGGGGAAATGCAATTTCTAGGCTCCAACTTCCTCATCAACCCCAAAGGTGATTGCATATGTAGTAATTTTATTAGGTTTAGGTATGCACTAGTTCAATTGTTTTTTCTAACATATAGCTTTTCCTTTTTTTTTTACAAAAAAAAAACTGACTACTTCAATTGTCATGCTACACTTGACAACCATTTGCTTTTTCGCTGATAACCAGCCATGAGCGCAGCGGGCCAAAATGCAGTGCTACTAAAAACAGCATCAGCTGAATAGCAAAAGCTGGTTAGTCTTATTGCCTAAATAAAGTCATATACAGATGCATTCACAAATGTCGAGACCAGGATACTGAAATTCCTTTATTGGACAAAAATATACTTCTGATGATTAAAAGGGTGGTAAGTTATCAACTTCGGTATATTTTGTTCGAAGACAAACTTCGGCAGTATCATATAACTCATTGTCATGTCATAGTTCCAAATCGAGTGTGTTTGTGCTCTTCTACTTCTTCAAATCCAGCAATTCAACCTATGCAGGAGGTTTTTGTGGTGCTTATGCTAACTTTTGCACATCACTAAATTTATAGGGAAAAAACAGATGCTACTAAAAAGCACAAGAAAGTGAAAATACACCCTTAAAAAAGGAATCGCAAATACAAATACTAGCCCACTAACCATAAAGGGGGAGACATCAAAAGAAACCAGCAACAGAGCACAAAACATAGATAAGTGCATGCTTGATTTACAAAATGACAACTCAAATAAGATTTCAATAGAAGTAAGGTAGGTAAAAAAAATTGAGAATTTTAGCATAAATGGCATAGTGCAAGTGATTTGATATTAATACAACACGAGTGGTTCATCACGATTCACGATAACACATGGTACACACATAGAAGCCCGGACACCCGTAAAGCAAAGAAAAAAGGGCTAACTTGATACTACTAAAAATGGAAAAAGAGTTCGGTATAACAAGGTGAGTAGAAGATTATGTATTCCTCAACGTCATGAAATTGCATATGGTTGTCTCAAAACCTACATAAGCTCACATATAAGCACACGCACCACTTTCAGGTATCTTCAACCGTATTATGTTTTGGAGTAATTATGTTAATGGTTAAATGAAGCTTAAGAGTACTATTGTGCCTGCAGTATTAGGGCAAAACAGACACAAAAAGGCTAAGTGAGGTGGTTCCTCACGCACCTCACTGCCGTCTGCCGGAACCACGGAGCCCACATATGCCGCCCCCACACGTCAGCCACCCACTCTCCGAGATCAGACGGCCGACACCATAACGAACTCCAAGATCTGACGGCGCAGATCCATTTCTGACCCAGTATATATTTAGCCTCACCCCAACCACGCGCTCCCTCTCTTTTCCGCCCTCCACCCCTCGCGAGCCCTCCAACCCCACACGACCCACCTCCTCGGCGGCGGCGGCGGCTGCGGTGGCGATGCAGATGGCGGCGACCACCACCGATTCCCAGGCGGCCGTGCCGCCTCACCACCCTCACGCGCACCCCCACGCGCCTCCGCAGCACGCGCACCCGCACCACCACATGCCGCAGCCGCGGTGGGTCGTCATCCCGTACCCGCCGCCGCCGCCCATGGTGGCCGCGCCACCGCCGCCGCCGCAGTTCGCCAAGCACTTCGCTGCTGGGCCGCCACCCCCGCCCCAAGCAGCAGGGCGCCGCACGCCGACCCCGCCCGCGACCGGATCCGGCGGGAGCGGGAACGCGTGCGAGGAGAACAAGACCATTTGGGTTGGTGACCTCCAGTACTGGATGGACGAGAACTACCTCCACAGCTGCTTCGGGCCCAGCGGCGAGGTTTGCTTCTCTCCCGATCCGGACTTCTCCGTACTAGATCTCATGAATACGGGTAGATTCGTACTATTTTGGCGCGTTGATTCGTGTGTTTTTGCCTCAGATTTATGTAGAAGCTTAAATCTGCGCTTAATTGTTGCTTGGTGCGAATAAAGGTGTGATCTTTTTAGAATTTGACGTGCAAAGATGCTTAATAGGCGCCAACTTGAGGCCATTTAATGCAGTACGGATGTAATGCTCCTGTTTGTTTGATCATTTATATTGTTTGTTTGGTTTAGAGCCGTGTTGCCACTTAAAAATGCTATTTTTTTCACTATAGAAGGAGTCATCATATTCCTTTAGAATTGGTGTGTGCGAGGTGACAAACGTGCCGACCTCTGGTAGTATTTATGCCTATAATTAACTCGGAGGAAACGGTCTCAATGCTTGATAGATGATAAACATTTTAAATGAGCCAAACTAGTTGCTTCACTTTGGTGGATATACTGTATTAGTATAAAAACTTTTGGAGGAGCAAAAAGAAGCAAAAATTACAACCTTGCTCAATTATCTTTTTTGGAATATGCTCCCTGATGTTGACAGGAAGAGAAAAGATGCCTGATCATAGCATGGATACTGATACAATGTCTCTTTAGGAACTGAGATGAATGGACAAGCAGCTTGTATCCATTCTTGTTTTTGTACTATCTAGTAATAGCTACCTGGAACCTTTCTTTAAACATATCTAAAATGGTAACTTCGATATGTTTATCAAATATGAACAAGTATACTCATTGTTCTTATTTCTGTTTGTGAGTGTTTGTGCTTCCGACTAGTAATTCTTTTGCTACTTCACATTTTTGTAGGTAGTGACAATAAAAGTTATCCGGAACAGGCAAACTGGACAATCAGAGGGTTATGGATTTGTGGAGTTCTTTTCTCACGCATCAGCAGAGAAAGCACTTCAGAATTTTACTGGTCATGTGATGCCTAACACTGATCGAGCATTTAAGTTAAACTGGGCATCATATAGCATGGGTGAAAAGCGATCTGAAGTACCTTCTGATTACTCGATATTTGTTGGTGATCTAGCTGCTGATGTTACTGATGAAATGCTGCTGGAGCTTTTTGCTGGCAAGTACCGATCAGTGAAAGGAGCTAAAGTTATTATTGATGCAAACACAGGCCGTTCTAGGGGCTATGGATTTGTTAGGTTTGGAGATGACAACGACAAATCTCATGCTATGTCTGAAATGAATGGTGTATATTGCTCTACTAGGCCAATTCGTATAGGACCTGCGACTCCCCGGAGATCTTCAGGTATGTTCATCTTTCATTACTTTTCCACAATCTGAAATTGTACAGCCTTTTTTCGGTCAACCATATGAATGGTCCATCTAGTACTCACTTTGACTTATCTTATGGAATGCATTTGGATCTGGCCTGGTTACCAATCCAGGAAAGGCCTTGTGTCATCCATCAAACTGTATTTTATAGAAGTCATTTTACAAAATGTGGCATGCATATTACATATTAACCTTGTCTGATTAAAATGAAACCATCATTAAGTGTTCTTCTCAGCAGAGTGTATACAACTAGCTACCTCGTCCATTTCTGGTTTGCTAGCATGCTTAGTCCCTTCATGCATATGCAAGCTGAGCACTAACAGTCATGTAAATTTCGTTAATGTCTGCAAGCACGTGGGCCAAACTATTCTTTGACGACCGGAGGAGTCTGTGTTTATCTCCAGTTTATCGTCCTCTATTTATCTATACATATATTTTTTTTTGCCTTGAGGACCACATATGTTAAAAACCTAGTTCATGAAAAAAATCAGTTTAGAGCCAGTACTGTGTGTACTACAGTGGCATATATTCCTCTACAGTTACTCTAATAATTAGGTTCCTAACTTGCTATATGTTATGCTTCAGATACATTAGTTGAAATAAAGTTAAATGTGTCCAGAGCATGTTATATTCTGTGCATTTTCTTTTGAGAGCCTTGGGGTTTTGATTATTTGCTTATTCAACTTGATGACTACTTCAATCAGGTGATTCTGGCTCCTCGACTCCTGGCCATTCAGATGGTGATTCTTCCAACAGAACGGTACGTGGTACTCCACCTATGTGGTGTTTTTCAGTTGTCACCTTAATGTATGATCATTTTTAATCTGTGACCGTCGACCTGCTTCAGGTATATGTTGGTGGGCTTGACCCAAATGTAAGTGAGGATGAACTTAGGAAAGCCTTTGCCAAATATGGGGATCTTGCCTCTGTAAAAATTCCTCTAGGAAAGCAGTGTGGCTTTGTTCAGTTTATTAGCAGGTATGTACCTGAAGCATTTACATGTTTTGCTGCTTATTTTCTCCATAACTTGGCCAAAGTGATATTTAAGATATGCGACTGTGTTTCTAGAACTGATGCTGAAGAAGCACTGCAAGGATTAAATGGATCAGTAATTGGAAAGCAGGCAGTTCGCCTTTCATGGGGCCGCAGCCCATCGCATAAGCAGGTTTCATGTTTGACATTGTGTTCCTTTATTTTCCTTTTTTTCTTTGGTGTGATTATTCTTTCTTTCTGTAATTACTTGTTAATAGTATCAGTTTCCATCGATGCAGTCGGTTTGTTAATGCACTTTCACATGAAGCTATTGTGTAGTGTTTAACTGACTAGTGATTACCAGCATGCTCTTGTAAGGTTTGATACATTTCCGCTTCCTCCTCAGCCTAGTATTATTTCAATGGGGTTTTCTTGGTTAGCTTGGTAACGATCTAGTTATTAGAAACACCACTCCACAACCATAAACTGGTGTTAAGCTTCACACTAGCAGTTCATTACCTTGCAATTGCTGTCAGCACATAATTTTTATCTGGTTGATACAGGAATAAGTTGACTGTAAGATGTTTGCCAGATGTTGATGTACCCTCCTTAGCACCTGTGTTGATAATTAATTAGATTCATCTGCAGCTTATTTGCTCCTCTCTTTTCTTTAACCTTTGTAAGACTAAATACCAGTTGTCTGGAGCTACTACAATTTAGCTTGAGTGTTTCTATTCTAAATTCCATGTTTGACATGTTTATGCTTGCTTAACAATTTTGAAAGGTATATGACTCTGTACTTGTGCAATTATTTTTCCCTGCCTCCCCTTACACCCAATTCATTTAATATTTCCAGTCTAGGGGTGACTCCGGCAATCGGAGGAACATGTACTACGGCACGCCATTCTACGGAGGATACGGCTACGCCTCCCCGGTGCCGCACCCAAACATGTACGCCGCTGCATATGGCGCATACCCATTCTACGGCAGCAACCAGCAGCTGGTGAGCTAGAGATGCTTCTCTCCACTCCGTCCCCTCTGATGGGAAACAAGGTTTTGGTCCGGTGAGCATAGTAGCGTCAGGTGAGAAGAAGGTTATAGCCTTATAGGTTGTCCTAAAAAAGTGGGCGAGATATGTTGTGGAACGGATGGTATTGCTGCCTGTTCTTGTGTGTGCGCGTCGCAAGAACTGGATGGTACTCGTGGCTTGTAGTACACCAGGGAGTCGTGTCCGGTATTCTTTCAAGAAATTTTGACTTGGTAATAAATTAAACTATTGTTTGTGCGTCCATTTTTTGCTCCCTCCATTGTGCGTGGCAATCAGTCTCATGCTTTTTGTTTTGGATACATGTATTTCGAGTCCTATGCTTCGCGGCTTGTGATCTTTTATTGTTTGGATTTGAGTTTGGGATAGTTTTGCACAAGCAATGTCGTTGCGTACAATCTGTTTGTACAGCACATTTCCAACTAGAAAGTTCTTGCTTTGTTTAGGAATAGAAAGGGGAGTTGCTATTCATAGGGCCGACTGTCTTAGTTACACCGTGTTTGATCTGTTTCTTAGTTACATCCTGATTATCTACCTTTTTTTGAAACATCCTCATTATCTACCTGATCAGGGATGGTTTTGAAAATTGGTGAAATCGAGTTGGGCCAATATGGAGGCTGTGGTTAGGTTTTCTAGGTTTGGACCAAAATAATAAACTTGGGCCTAACCCAAATGGTCGTCACTATGGCTGCAAAGTTTCGCAAAGTGGGTTAGGCCCAATTTGCAGCCGACTCGATTACTATTTTCCACAATCCTACTTCATGATTATTAATTTTAGAAAATATTATGACATTACAATATTTTTCGAACAAAAAGTTAAATTAACATTTTCGTAAAAAAGTTGAACCAAATTTTTTTGAAAAGAGTTGTACGAACATTTGTGTGGAGAAAATGTTGAATCCGACATTTTTCCAAACATTTTCACCAACATTTTGATGAAAATGTTTATTCACAAGCTCCGGCGGCCGGCCGGCGGCAGTAGCGTGATGGTCGACGGTCCCGCGAGGGCCGCAATGGCCAGGGAAGGACGTGCGTGACATGGGAGGGCCCCCACGGAGCGGCGGCGAGGCCCAACCGGGCGCGGCTCGACCGCGGTGGCGCGCGAGATCCGGTTGGGGCGGCGCGGCCGCGGTGGCGTGAGAGGCCGTCCAGGGCAGCGTGGCCACAACAGCGCGGGAGCGCACAGACCTGCTCAACAGCGCAGCAAAGGGAAGGGAGGGAACAAGAGAAAGGAGGTGAAGATTTTTTTTTTAGAATTACACAGTACAACACAGACGTTCACAACACGCACGCACACTCATCCCTATGAACACACGTACGCAAACCCTACCCCTATGAGCACCTCCGAAGGACTGAGCACTGGCAGATCTGAAGATTCCCGAAGTAACCACTGGCGCCTCGTCGTTGACGGGAACGTCGCTTACCACTTAATGCATAGTGCTGGAAAATCCTGGAATAAATCCAGAAAAAGGTGCGAGCACCAGGATTTGAATCCTGGTGGGTAGCGTCCCACTGGACCGTCCTACCATTGGACTACAAGCCCATTCGCAGAAAGGAGGTGGAGATGAGTTGGGGTTATGAGTTGTTCGACTGTTACGCGATGTTATTGAGCTCTTGTTGGGTTATAGTTTCAACTCGTTCCGATATTCCGAAAAATACATTGAACGCGTTTGGTAGCCGCGCCGAGCGGGTGGCCAGGTCCGCAGGGGAAATGAGGCCCCGTTTGGAGGCCTGGTCGGTATATGGAGCCAGGCCCACCAGGTGCAAAAGAGGCCCGCGAGGCTGCACCCCAGGAAACACCCGAGGGGGTCGTTTCGCAGGATGCAAGCCCGCGAGGGCACGCTGGGCTGCACGTGGTGGGAAGGGCGGGAGACACCCGCGGACTGGTGCCATTTTTTTGGGCCGGTTAGGGTTACCACCCCCGCGTCCGCCGCGGTATAAAGGAGAGGCCAGCGTCGGCCGCGTCCGCTCCTCCTCATTTTTGCCGCCTCTACCGACCGCTCCCCCCTCTCTCTCGTCTCGCTTTCGCACTCTACTCCTCCACTAGTCCATCCACTCCTCTCCTTCGAACTTGGCGATTTGGCGGTAGGGACGACGCGAGTGGTGGTGGTGCGGCTGATCTGGAGGCGTCCGTGGTGGCCGGCGGAGGTCGCTGCGGCCGTGTCTCCACCAGGCGGCTTGGGGGCTTCGTCGATCTGGAGCTCTAGATCTGTGCGTAGTCATCGTCACCGAGCAGATCTGCTACCTCTTCGTCCCTGGGTACCCAAGGAGCCACTTCGTCCCGTTCGTGAACTGCTACTTCCTCACCACCACGCAGATCTCCGTCGTCTTCTTCCTGCTCCCATCATCCACCGGCACGCGGTACCGCCTCATCTTCCCCAGAACGGTCGTCTTCGTCTTCGCATAGGTATGGCCACGAGATCTGTCACTACCTCCTCATATTCTACAGCCGGTCTTGATTCTATCCCAGCTTGCTTTAGTTATTCTAACCTCTTAGCAGTCTGGAATCAGGAGTACTAGCGCCCAGACGTCCGGACGCAGGTGAAAAAACGGACGCATGCAGAGCCGTCAGATCAAAATATTGTAGCCATCAGATCGAAGTATTGTAGCACTTCAAAAAATATTGTAGCAAAAAAAATCGTCGCAAGATCAAGTCATGTTGCGTGCAACATGAAGAAAAATTTCCGCAACATTCGAAAACAACATCCGCAACATTCGAAAACAACATCCGCACGAAACACTTGCAACATCTGCACGAAACATCTGAAACACGTGGAACACACGCTTGCAACATGCACCAAAACTTGCCTACTGCTCGCCATGGACGCTGCCCGGAGCTTCTTTGGCGGCTAGCGCGGGGAGCGGCAGCCTGCGGCCGACCACCCACCGACGAGCTCCGCCCGGGGGTGTCGAGAGCGGCTGCCCGCCGATGAGGTCCGCCGCCCGCGCGCTCGGGGTAGCAACGGCTAGCGCTGCTCACCCTCGCTGCGGAGAGAAGCGGCGACCGGTGAGGGGCCGAACACCGGTGCTGAAGCGCGAATGGCGGCCGTCCGCTGAAGACGGGTGCGGAGGTCAGCGGCTCGCGTTGGCCTCGGGGACGAAGGGAAGCGGGGGCCCGCACCAGGCTGCGCCGCCCCTGGCCGCACGACTCACCGGCGCCGGGTTCGGAGACGAAGGGGAGCGGGGGCCCGCGCCAGGCCGTGGGGAGCGGCGACCCGCGCACAGTGGAGCGGAGCTCCGGCAGCGCGGCTCACCGGCGTCAAGCTCGGGGACGGAGGGGTGCACTGCGCCAGGCTGCGCAGCCCCTATCCGCGGAGGACGGCGACGCACACACATCTCGGTGAGGGTGCGGTGCAGGGGAGGGGCCGGGACACTAAGGGTGTGTTTGTTAGGCCGCACGGCCTGTGAGCCAGGCCCACACGAGCCAGGGGGGCCTGTTTGGTGGCTTGTATAGGCTTCGCAGCCTGGCCCAGCCGGTGCGAAAACGGCCCGCGAGCCTGCACCGTGTGAAACGCAGGGGGCGGCCGTTTCATGCGGTGCAGGCCCGCGAGGGCGCGTTTACATGTCTGCTGAGGGAAGGGCGGGAGCGCCGGCGGCCTGGCGCCCTTTTTTGGGCCGGCTAGGGTTACCGCCCGCTCCCCGTATATATCCCCTCCTCCTCCGCGGCCGCACCCGCTCCCGCAGTCGCTCCTCCTCCCATCTAGGGTTCGCACTGCGGCTCCCCACTCCTCCTCAGATCTCCTTTCCCGGCGAGTTGGCGGCGACGGCGCGGTTGGTGGTGCTGAGGCTCGTCCGGCGGCGGGGCTGGTGGCTTCCGGAGGGTGGCGCCGGTGCTGGTTCATCTTCACCGTCGAGCGCGTGGACTTCGTCACCGGAGCACTCTGGATCCGTGCTACGTCTTCGTCAGGAACGAGATCTGTCACCTCCTCGTCCCCGGCCGCTCGAGCAACATCTTCATCACCGGCGTCACGTGCTTCTTCCTCTCCACCGAGCGGTGCTGCATCGTCTTCTTCCTCATCCGGTCCAACGTCGGTTCGAGCACCGGTACGCGCGGCTTCTTCCTCTTCCCCAGGTCGGTGGTGTTCGTCTTCGCGCAGGTAATAACTCAGATCCGTTTCACCCCCGTCTCTGTCTCGGTGCACTATTGATTGCGATGGGTTGGGCCTCCAACGATGGAGTTTTCCTTGAGATCGTTGTTGTTCTGCCAGGTCTGGTTCGTCGTGCATCTTATCGTTCGTCTACTTACTGCTTATTTTGCCAGATCTGGTTGCCGTACACTGTTATGCTGTGTTTACTTCCTGCTTACAGCGTGGATTTGCCTGATGTGCTTTCCTGAAGTTATGTACTTTTAGATGTTGCGCTTAGATAGGTATCCTCATAGGATCTGCATGTATATTTCTGGAATCGAACTCTATGCATTCGATTGATGATGTTATTTATGATCCATGTGTAGTTTGTGCGCGGATCCGGATTTGTTCTGTCAAGTCCTGGTGGTTGGGGATATTATTGTGTGTTGCTCTCGTGCCAGTGATGTCCACTGAGGTTTTGGGCCGTTGATGCTGGTGAGGAGGAGCCTCTGTTAAACTATGATTTTGTAGCAGCAGAAGCAATGATACCTGTTGCTCGTGTGTGCTTATTCGATTCATGATTTGTTGACCGTATGTGGGGACGAGGAGGAGCCTTTGGGAGGCTACTTTATGTAGCAGCCAAGGCAATGATACCTGCTAGTCCTGGGTTTGTGTTGCACTACTTAGGTCGATGATGTGTGAAGGGGGAGTCTTTGGGGGGCTACTTTGAGTAGCAGCCATGGCAATGATCCCTTATTCCACTTATGTTTGACTGAAACTACCACACCATAGGATGTCTTTCAGTTTAACTTAACTTTACACTTACAAACCTTATTTAATGGCATCCTGCAATGTAGATGGATTTGGAACAGCACCGTGCGAGAATCGTTTCCCAAGCTGCCGCACTTGTTGCTGTTTGTATTGCTTATCTGTTTGGTAAGCTTCCCAGGGCTGTGGTTAATGGGGATGATGATGAGGGGGAGGAGGATAACACTATCTGGGTTCCTAGGGCAGTGGTTGATGCTGAGCGTCAAGCAAACCTAGATAAGATATACAATTGCACAGATATTGAGTCTGTAAGCATGCTAAGAATGCGTAAAGCACCTTTCTTTAATCTAGTTCACCTATTTAGAGAGAGGCACCTCCTGGAAGACAGCATTAACTCATCTGTGGAGGAACATGTAGCTATGTTCCTCCACATTGTGGGTCACAACCAAAGGTTCAGGGTCGTCCATCACACCTTTAGGAGATCTCTAGAAACTGTGAGTAAGTACTTTGCATAGGTGCTCTATGCTATTGGGGAGCTTAGGGGTGAGCTCATAAGGTCCACTGCTGAAACCACCAATCCTAAAATCCTTGGGAGCCAGAGCTGGTACCATACTTTAAGGTACTTTATTTCTTTATGCACTCTGAATACCACTGCACAACCTATGTGTGACACCGACGGTTGCATCTTTACTGTCTTAGGACTGTATAGGAGCTATAGACGGCACCCATATCCTTGCACGAGTGCCGTATCATATGCAGGCTGCATTCAGAGGCCGTAAGGGCACGACAACACAGAATGTGCTGGCTGCTGTTGATTTCGACATGAAGTTTACATATGTACTTGCTGGGTGGGAAGGGTCTGCACATGATGCCTTGATACTAGGAGATGCGTTAGAGCGTGAGGACGGGCTTAGGGTTCCACAAGGTACACTGAACCACTTAGCACCTTGTTTCCTTCCATTGCGTCCATGCATGTAAAGCAAATCATCTCTGCTGTAGGGAAATTCTACCTTGCTGATGCTGGCTACGCGCTCAAGCCTCGATTTCTCCCTCCGTACAGGGCGGTTAGGTACCACATGTCGGAGTTTGAGGGTAGGAGGTCCCCTACTAATGCCAAAGAACTGTTCAACCTTAGGCACTCATCCCTCCGAACTACTGTTGAAAGGGCGTTCGGGGCCCTGAAAGGCAGGTTCAGAATTCTGGACAACAAACCTTTCCATCCTTACCCATCCCAGGTGAAAGTACATCTAGGCCCCTAAGTGGATTTTGGTGAATTGAATGACAAAGCGATTAAAGGACTAATGTATTTGTCTAAGATTGTGGGCAGGTTTTATTTATATATTCATGGGTAATTATTGGAGTATTTATTTGTGGATGAATGTTATATGGCTCACATTGGAGAAGACAAATATATGGATGATCCTATTGCATGAGTGACAAATATCAAGCAATAAAGAAAGATTAATATTGGGATAATTTGAGAAGGTCAATTCATTGCCTCCCATACTAGACATAGCTTGATTAAAATTATAAGGATCACAAAAGAGAAGATGGTAATTCTCTAAGTCAAGTGCAAGGCTTCATGTGTTTATTGAAGGAGGACACAAGGATGAGTGTACACGTTATGGTTCTAATTTGGAAGCTTGCACATTCGTTGTCAATCAAGATCAAGCATTTGAAGCGGGTTTTCAAATGAAGGTTAATTTTGTATGAAGCAAAGTGGAACTCAAAAGTGGATTGGATAAGTGATGAAGAGATCAACCGAGATGTTTAGGGTGAGGGACTAAGCAATCTTTGGGGCCGTAGCTAAGCCGCCATTAGTGTTTTGCTAAGGTGAAGTTCTAGCATCCGTGGGGTCTCCAAGTATCATATCCAAACCTTAACCGAGGGAAGCAATGCAAGTCATCAACCTGTTATGATTGACAATATGGAGTGACTTATGGATCCAAGTGTGCATTCCTATGCTAGATGGAAAGATCCTAAGTCATTAGCTCAAGTATGGACAAGCTCAAGTCAAAGGCTAAGTTGGAAGCCCTCAAGTGGACATTGCTCAAGTATGGTAAGATTGAAGACATTCAAGCTCAAGAGGTTTACAAAGTGTTTTTATTTATTCTTGAGTATAGGTATGCCGTACTATCAAGAGGGATGCAACATTAGCAAGTTGACCAAGTCAAAGTGCTCATTAGTTGACCTAAGTGAGATCTAGCCTTGAGAGTCTTAGAGTGTGCTAACAAACCCTCCTAACCTAACATGAGCCACTTCATCTCTTTGGTGAAGTGTTAGAATCATAGAAAGGGTTTTGGGGGTGTCTCGGGCCTGACCGGTCTGACCGGTGCCGCTAGCCCCAACGACTAGTTTTTCGAACACCGGTCTGACCGGTGTGGGGTACCGGTCTGACCGGTGCCTCCCGAGGACTAACGGCTAGTTTTCTCCTTGAGGGGTATAAATACCCCAAGCCTTCTTCAGTTGAAGGTTGCTGTTTCTAGTGCTTGTGCTGAGGTCCTAAGCCATTTCTAGCAAGCCCTAAGCCTTAGTGGCTCTCCCCAACCCTCTCTTTGTGAGATTTGTGGATTCAAGCCATATCCTTTGTGTTGGGTTGAGAGAGTGAGCTCAAGAGCGACTTTGTGAGCTAACAAGAGCATTTCCATAGCTTGAGCACTTTGGTTTTGCGTCTACGAGCTTTGAAGCATTTGTTACTCTTGGAGGTTTGCCTCCTAGACGGCTAGGCGTCGCCGGCTAGCTCCCAAGGTTGTGGTGAGCAGCGGGAAGTTTGTGAGGGCTGTGATCTTGCCTCTTCGTGGAAAAGATCGTCTTAGTGGAAAGGAGGAAAGTGGTTGAAAGAGACCCGGCTTGTTGTGGGAATTGTCCCTTACAAGCTCCTCAACGGAGACGTAGCCGTTCCTTAGTGGGCGGTGAACTTCGGGAAACAAATCCTTGCTTCCTTGTGTGGTTTGCCTCTCTAAGTTGTTTTTCTAGCATATTTGATTTACTTCCGCTTCGATCTACTTGGGTGTGCTACTTGTGTGTGCAGGGCTCATTACTCTGCTTGTGATCTTTTACAAAGGCCACTCACCAAGTTTGGTTCGTGCTAGAAGTCAAGAGGAGCTTGAAGTTGTTTTTGCAGGTGCTCTGTACTACACCGGTCTGACCGGTGCTAGGCAACGGTCTGACCGGTGCCTCTTGTGAAGTCCAGTGTGCGACCGGTCTGACCGATCACCGCCACCGGTCTGACCGGTGGTCACTGACAGCACAAACTTTCGGGGAAGAAAAGTTTTAATCGGTCGTCTCGCCTATTCACCCCCCCTCTAGGTGACATCAAGGTCCTTTCACCAGGTCAAGATTGTCATTGCGTGTTGTATTCTGCATAACTGGATCTTGGGTTTTGGGTTTGATGAAGTCATACCTGGGGAAGATTTCTCCCCAGCACTATCACAAACACAGCCGTTTCCCACTCATGCAGCCATGTCACAGGAAGCTAGAGCCTGGAGTGCTAAGAGGGATGAGTGGGCTTTAGCTATGTGGGAGAACAGAGGGTCATCTAGGGTGTAGTATTTTGCTTGCTAAGTTGTAACTTTAAGGTATCATGGTGTGGTAGTTATGTAGAATGCTTGGAACATGCTGAGACCTCTCAGTCCAGTTGAACTGGTTATTTCTTTTCAATTTCGTTGTTGTTCTCTTGCTCTCTTCTTCATTTGGTGTTCATTGGGGAAACCTAAGGGCTGCAATGACCTTTCATGTGATATGTCTCGTACTTAATTTGTTGCGAAGCATTCCATGGTATTGGTGACATAGGCCAATGGCTGAGGACGGGATGTTCTTTGGTTCGGCTGGTGATGGTACTCCTGCTTCTGGTCTGCCTGCTGGGTCTGCGATGGGTCTGGGGCCTTTTGGCTCTGTTGCTGAAGCTCTTGGCCCTTTTCCTGATGCTGCTGGGTCTGCTACTGCTTCTGCTGGGTCTGGGTCTGCTGCTGGTATTGCTGCTGTTGTGTCGGGCAATGCGGGTGGAGGTGGTGCTGGTGGTCGTGCTGGAGGTGCGGTTGGGCAGGCAGGTGGTGCTGGTGGTGGTGGTGGCCTGCCTCGGCCACTAATGAGGTGGACCAGTGCCACTTCAGGGTTTGTGCTACGTCGTATGTGTGAGCTTGTTGTGCTGGGTGTCAAGGGGGACAAGGGGTTCAAGGAGGTGTACATCAACAAGGTCGTCAGTCACCTACGTGAGTTCACTGGAGAACACATCACTGGCACTCAGGTGTACAATCACCTGCGCAAGTGGCGGCAGAGGTGGGCCAGGATCTGCAAGCTTAGGGACATTAGTGGATCTAATTGGGATGCATCTGCTTGCATGATCACTCTGGAGGAGGAGCACTACCTCGGTCACTGCAAGGTGAACTCTCTTGCTAATTTTTGTCAATTTTCCACTTATGTTTCTGATTTCAGCAATTCACCTCATACTAACCTCCCATTTCTTTTGGTTTTCATGTATCACAAGACCACCCGAAGGATGCTGAGCTGCTGAACAAGCCCATACAACACTATGAGCAGATGGAGGTCTTGTTTGGGGGAGGCATGGCTACTGGCAGATTTGCTATGGGGTCTGGGGAGCCACTGGGGGGTTTCTCTGGGTTTAGGGACAGCATTGAGAAGAAGACTGTGATCAACATTAAGAGTGAGACCATGCAGTTTGTTGACCTGGCCTCCACAGAGCAGCAGATGGACCAGCAGTTGGACCAGCAGGTTGACCAGAAGACAGTGCAGAAGCCTCCTGGTAGTACAGAGGCTTCCAAGGCTCCTGGTTGCTGTGCTGGCAAAAAGAGGAAGAGGACTGCCATGTCCGAGGAAGAGGTGCTGGTGCTGACCAATATGACTGATGCGGTGAACAATGTAGCATGTGCCCTGAGAGAGACTGGACCTGAGCAGGTGCACCCTGACCTTTACAATGCTGTCATGCTTACTCCTGGTTTCACTGAGGAGTCTCTCATAGTTGCCTTCAGCCACCTCCTGGACAACAAGTCACAGGCCAATGCCTTTGTGAAGATGGGTGAACATCACCGCTCCCTTTGGCTCAGGACCTGGCTGGGCAAGCACTACTACTAGTGATGTAGTTGCTGCAGCCTTAAGCTCAGGGAAAACAGTTGAGCATGACTTCATCCCTGACCACTCCCTTCTTTTGCACAGATCTCTATATAGATAGGTCTGACCTGGTAGGTGTAGCCTCACTTGCACCTGGCCTTTTGTGGTGGTTTTTGGTCTCACAAGGGGGTGGCTAATTACTAATATAGGTTTGAGCAGCAGCACAAGGCTAAGACATTAATGCTAACTATTTGCTGCAGAACTCCATGGTAAGTACTTGCTGGTATTGTAATATGTTGAACCTAGAACCTTTATATGCCTGTGATGCTTGTGATGCCTGTGATGCTTCGATGTGATGAAGGTAGAACTGCTATATGCCTAAGTAGAACTGCTATATGCCTATGTGTTTGCTATTTGCCATGCTCCTAGTTTTCATTTGCTTATTTGTCTTGCTTTTACTCTTTTGACATGCCTATCTGCTTTTGCTATGCTCTTTTCATATGCTTACTTGCCTATCTGCATTGATCTTGCTGTTTATACGCCTACCTTGCTGCTGTTCATATGCCTACCTTGCTGCTGTTTATATGCCTACCTTCTGCTGTTCATATGCCTACCTTGCTGCTGTTTATATGCCTACATTCCTCCTGCTATTTTATTTGGTTCTTTTGCCAATGATGAATACAAAATAGGCAATGATAAAGTGGCCAACGTGTGTTTGTTCTTTTCGCCTTGTTGTTTTGTCTCTTCGGTGTCTGTTCTTTTCTTCCTCTGCTCTCTGCCACTTTTACTAAATGATTGACTTGTGGCTGATATAATTTGAAGAATGATCTGAGGCCCTCTATCTCCTACCTTTAAGCATGTGATGCATTTGTACTGAGGCAACAGTTCGTTCTTATGTTACTTGCCTTTGTTATCTTTTGATGTTTGGGGATGACGAGCATGTGATGTCTTTGCTCAGACCCAGCCTAGACATCCTCTCACCTGCTTTCTTGGTTTTGCCATGCAGTTTATCTTACAGGATTAGCTTTGCAAGTGAACAACATTTTGTTTCAAGCCTGAGAATGGTGAGGCTTCCTTTCTATTTCACATCACTTTGCGGATGATGAAGGGATAGCATGCCTAAGCTAACTATCCCATCTGACGCGACAATGTCTTTCATGTTTTCATTTTTGTGCGAATGATGTTACTACATTTCACTACGCTCATTGCGAGCGAGGGCGATGACGACCTTGCTTGTGTTGCGTTCGGGTAGCACCACCAACATCGTCTCGGCCTTGCTCGCAATGACCTGTGGGAAGTTAGTTTAGTCTTCTACCTGTCAAACTGACGCACTATTGCATTGAAAGGTGATGATGTAGCGGTGCTAACGATGCACTAGAGCTGCGCCGTTCGTCTTAACCTCACTCTTGTGCTCTCTTTTGTCATTATTAGTCCATATGCTCTCATCCTTGCATGACGATGACTATAATAACGGACAACAAATTCGCGTGTGAAGTTCAAGTGAGATGTTACCTCCTTGTGAGGTAGTGAGCCTCTGCCCTGACTGCCTCACAAGGAGTGTAGGCAAGTATTCATAACTCACTCTTGCATTTCTTACAACAGAACTGTTATTTTGCAAATCATGCAACTCATACGGTTTCCTTCATTTCATGCATGTGGGTCGTCATGATGCTGATGTACAAATCAAGTTGTATTCTTCTCTTCACTGAGACATGCGACATAACTCAATTTTGCTTTCATGCAACACAACTCATTTGCTTTTCGTTGCTCAATTGCTGGAGTTCCATCCATTCTCAATCGCTGGAGTTAACTGTAGCTATTTGTTGCCGCGCTATTGTCTGTAATTCACTTTGTATGTAAATTTGTAGCATTTATGAATTGATGACCTCCCCAGTTAGGCTATTAATCAAGATCTTTAGCTTATCTTCTGTTGATGTTCATTTTTCCCCTGTTGCTCAGTGGGCGGTAAGCCACACTCCCCCCTGCGCGCGGTGAGGGTAGCCCACCGTGGTGCATGCTGCCAAACAATGTCTTCATTTGGCAGTTAGGGGCAGTTAGCTGGGTCCCATTTTTGGCCCAGGATAACAAACACGAATTGGGGCCCGGCAGCATCATGAGCTACAATTTCCCCAAACGCAAAATCTGCAGCCCGTCAACCAGGCCCGTCCGGCACCAGCCTGGCTCGTGGGCCTGGCTTAGCCAGCCCAGTTTACCGAACGCGCCCTAACGTCCCAGGCAAGGCGCGCGGCGCGGGATACGAGGCCGAGAGGGAGCGGCATGGAGGGGATGGAAGAAATAGAGATGAATGAGTTATTGGTGCATCGCGTGAATACATAAGACGTAAGATCTGTAGCATTACCTATCTGGAATCGATCTTTATGTCTTGACATCTAGAACAAAACTCTTCGGGTCGAGTGGTACAACTAGATCCAGCAATGAATTTGCTTCATGATGCAATCCTAAGACCGACTCCAGCAATGCCACCCTTCCCATCTGCAAAATCGGCAGTTGAGCAAAGGAGAGAGAGGATCCGAGCGAGAGGGCCTCCAGCAGTCATCGCGCTTCCCCTGCTGCATCCTCCTGGGCCGTTGGCTCCTGCGCGCGGAGGGAGCCGCGGCGTCGACGACTCGCCGGATCCAGAGTTGGGGAGGGGTGACGGAGGTTGCCGCCGGTCGAATCTACGACGGGGTGGCGCGCTCCCTGGAGGCCGTCGTCGCAGGCCATCGCCGCGGAGCAGGATGGAGGAAGGGAGGGGATGAGCGAGGCCGCGCCCGCCACGATGATCGCCTCGAGCACTGCCGCCCCTGCCACCGCGACGGCACGCGACATGCCGCCCGCGACGGCCGCCACGGCGACCGACAGATCCGCCGCCATCCGCGCTGCCGAGCAGATCCGCCATCCGCGCCGCCGAGCAGATCCTCCGACGGCCGCCGCGCCATCCCGGGAGCTCGAGCAGCTCGTCGTCTCCGTCGAGCCACGCCGCCGAGCTCCGGGCCCCGAGGCCTCCGTCTCCTTCGCCTCGTCATCTCCGTCGAGCCACACCGCCGAGCTCCGGGCTCCGAGCTCCTCGCTGACCCTGTCCGCCGGGGAAGGAGACGGCCGCGGGTCGCTGGATCCGCCTGTCGTCCGCCGGGGAAGGAGACGGCCGCGGGGTCGGAGAGCTCGATTCGGCCCCGCCCGCGGAGGGTCCGCCGCTGCCGGGGTCGATGGGGCCGCACCACCGCTCTGCCTCCGTCGATCTGCGGCGCGGGCCAGGCAGCGAGAGCGAGGCAGTTGGAATGGGTGGATGAAGAGAAGAGAGAGAAAGCGACGGATCCCCCAGGAATGCGCGTGCCGGAGGGGGTCACTGCATTTTGCAGCACCTCTTGCGGCGACCGCTGGACCGGCTACAATGGCTCCCCCGTCTGCATTTTCCAGATGCAGAGAGGGATGCAGCAGCCGTTGGTGTCGGTCTAAACAACTGAACAAGACCT
Organism: Cenchrus fungigraminus; assembly: GCA_036936925.1. Classification (NCBI taxonomy): domain Eukaryota; kingdom Viridiplantae; phylum Streptophyta; class Magnoliopsida; order Poales; family Poaceae; genus Cenchrus; species Cenchrus fungigraminus. Next base: position 74,310,702 of record CM072775.1, read on the forward strand.
AAAGTTGCCACGTTCCAAAGCTTAAACATGGTAAAATTAAATGCAGGGTCCTGTACGAGATCCTAGTAGAACTAGGCTGCAAAATGGTTTTATTTAGAGTAAAGTTTATTTTTGACCATCCAATTCATGTTGAAGTTTGATTTTGGCCACCGAACTCCAAAACTGGATATTTTTTTACCATCCAACTAACAACACTGTTCAAATTTGATCATCTGACTGTTTTGATGAGTAACTTTAAATTTTTTATTTACAATTTAGTCCTCAGATCTTAAAATGATTATTATTTTTTTGCTTATACCTCCGATTTAATTGATTATGGCGGTCACACATTCATAACGGTGAGATTTATCTTTTAAAATTTTCTTTATACTATTTTGTCATAATTTGTTATATTATTTATATATTGTTGTGTAAAATCAACAATATAAGAAAAGTAAAAGAAACGGTTAAAAAATAATATGAAAAACATTTTAAATGACAAAGCTCATCGTTACGAACGTGTGACCACAAAAATCACCTAAATCGGAGATAAAAAAATAGTAATCATTTTAAGATCTAATGACTTTTTATAATCATTCATTAGATCTTAAAATGATTCTTACTTTTTGTCCGTACTTCCGATTTAGATGATTCTTGCGGTTACGCATTCGTAACGATGAGCTTTATCTTTCAAAATGTTGTTCATATTATTTTTTAACCGTTTATTTTACTTTTCTTATATTGTTGATTTTACACAAAAACATAAAATAATATACCAAATTGTGATAAAATAGTGTAAAGAACATTTTTATAGATAAAGCTCACCGTTATGAATGCATGACCGCAAGGATCACCTAAATCAGAGGTGTGAGCAAAAAGTGATAATCATTTTAAAATCTAAGGACTAAATTGTAAATAAAAAAATTTAAAACCACTCATAATACAACCAGTGGTCAAATTTGAATGATAGTTGAATGGTCAAAAATACCGGATTTTAGAGTTCGATGACCGAAACCACTTTTGACAAAAGTCGGATGGTCAAAAATAGACTTTACTCTTTTATTTATATATAAGACCATCACTAGCAACAAAGGCTATAGCTTGTCTTAGTGCGCAAGGAAGACCTGAACGAAGACGCGAGCTGAGAAGTCCAGGTCGTGCCGTGTGCCTCTCTCTCCACGCCTCGTACGGCACACCCACACACCGCACCGCGCGCGTGTTGCTGACGAAGCTCCGCAATAGACAAACGGTTGGCGCTTCTGATGAGATCTTTTCTGGCTGGCGAGATGACGTACATATCCTGCCGCGCCCGGCCGGCACGTCGCCGCCGGTGTCACTCCGACGACGGCGACGCGCCATGGTTCATGCATGCTCGTCCGCGCGAAGCGCACTGCACACAGGTCGTGGCGCGTGTGTAAAACAAGGCGACAAACCGGGAGGCACGTTTTTTCAGCTCCCCCTCTTTGCTCTGGAACGTCGTGTCGTTGCTGTGTGGCAGCGGTGATCAGATCAGATCGACGTCCATGTCGCTCGTCGTGGAATCGACGGGGCGCGCGAGGGCGTCCTCGTTGCCGTCGGCATCGCTCGCTCGCGCGATGGGGTACGGGAGAGGGAGAAGCGTGCGGGGACCGATGGCGAGGTCGTCCTTGGGCCCCTCTCCCTGCAGGCCGATTGTGTGCAACAGGACGGTATTCTCCCCGGTCCACAACCACAACAGCCGTACGTGTTCACACACAGATGCCCCTCTGTAATAATGCTTCCTGCCTGCATAAATAGACCCTCGGCATCGTCTCTTCCCGTCTCTCGTGCGGCGGCCGTGCCGTGCCCCTCACGATCCAAAGCTAATACCTCAGCTACCACACCAACGTAACGCTAGCTGCTACCGCCAGCAGCCATGGCGTCGCCGTCTTCTCCACACGCCGAAGGGGGCGCGATCAGCGCGGGGGCCACCGCCGCCGTGTGCTGCATGTGCGGCGACCAGGGCCTGCCGGGCGAGCTGGTCCGCTGCAGGCGCTGCCGGGTCCGGCTGCAGCACAGGTACTGCAGCGACCTGTACCCGAGGGCCGCCGCGTACGGGCGGTGCAACTGGTGCCTGCGGGAGCCGGCGGCGTCCGACGACCAGCAGGGCCGGCCAGCGGTGGTGGCGGCGAACAAGGCCGAGGAGAGGAGGCGGAAGGCGGCGTCGGGGTCCTCCGATGAGGAGCGACGACGGCAGCAGCGGCAGCGCCACGAGGGGTGCTCGTCGAGGAGGCCGCCCGCGGAGCTCGGACACCCCGTGAAGAAGAAGCACAAGGCCGCCTATCAGGAGAAGATGCCTTCTCCACCCCCGCCTCCGCCCCCGCCAAAGAAAGACAAGGCCGATCACGAGAAGATGTCTCCTCCGCCGCCGTCCCAGCCGGCGCCGGCGAAGAATATTGTTGCTGAAGCTAGCGGCAGGAAGGAGGTGATGCGGGCCGGGAAGACGCGGGTGAACAGGGTCAAGGTGCGCCGGTACAAGCTCCTGGCTGAGGTCATCAGCTGTTAATTACTACTAGCTAGATAGATGCGTTAATCAGTTGGTAGAGGCAGGATCGAAGGAGGTGATGCGCTAATCACCCAGGAAGTAAACCATGGCGCCGCCATGCGTGGAGCTACCGAGACCGACGGACCGATCGCTCGCTAAATGACCGAGAGCCAATGTAGAATGTACATAGACCGAGTTTGTCATGATAGTAAGTATCGATCCTAGCTGCTGTATCTAAGCATGCCGCCGGACTGTTAAGACCTTGATAGGCGTATTGTTTAGTTCGGCAAATTATCTTAGATGTGACGATTGAACCGTGACAATTTGCTCACAACTTGACGTATTAGACCACGTGCATCGCATGCATAGAAAGAACAGTACGTTACGATGCGACGGATGAACAATAACAAATTGTCAGATTAAAATTAAACAAGGCCTCACTGCAGATTTGGGAATTAGCCAGTCAGCCACCAGCACGACTAGCTGCTTACCATCGTGCGCTGCAAGGGCACATGATCACCATTTCGTCGTACCAGAACTCAGGTTCAAATCAATCAATGGTGGTCTTCAAAAAAATAATAATCAATCAATGGCAGTGCGTATCCAGAAAAAAGATTTGCTTGTACGCGGAATTAAAAGATCACACGGTCAGCAGACACTTACAGTGACTGCTCGATTATTAATTAGTCGCTCGTTCGAGAGCTCAACTCAACTCATCTCATCTCAGAGCTAGGTCTAAACTAATCCAATGGTGACGAAGATTCAATTGTGTGTTGAAACCATGCATGAGACCATCCGCAGCGCTGGACGACATCGGTTACGGCAAGCGCTTACCGTAGAAACATAGAGCAAAATACCCTGCACCGTGTGACGGCACAAGCTACGGCATGCAAGTGTAAATCGAAGTTCACGCCAAATCCAGCGTAACCAAGGCGTTACGGTAAAGCTGCCGCAGTGCTCTTCACGTGCACGAACAGAAGGTGCCCTGTTGCTGGAGATCCCAATGACATGTGAGTCCCACTAGATGATGATGTTGGAGATGGATGAATAAAATATATGATGTTGGAGAGGAGTGCAGAAGAAGTTGATGTAGAGTAAAGGTTCTCGCTGACGTGACTAGAATATTCTTTTTAGAGTAGATAGATAGAGCAACAGCAGTGTGGATAGTCTGAAGAGAGAGAGGGGCTGATCTCGCGCACAATCCCTCCGCTGCGCTCCTCTTTCCCGGTCGCCGCGGGTCGCGTCTGGGAGGCTGAACGAAACTGAAACTGAACAAACGGATAGCGGATTGGCGTGCACGTAGGAGGAACCCCCGTCCGTCTGTCCGGGCGCGCGGGTGGGAGGCCCACACGGCAAACAGACCGAACTGAACGCACTGCGGCCTGCAGATGAGGGTGCTTCCGCGATCTTTCTCTCTGCCGCGCGAATCATTCGACCGACCGCGCGCACCTCCGCAGGGAGCCCGCGTCCTGGCGCCCTGCCGGAGCTTGCAATAGGTACACGCCACAGCGCCAGCTCGTAGTACGATCTCGGTGGATCGCCGCCGCCGCCGCCGACCGGTCGGCGGTTGGCGTCGGCGCGCCGCACGAACCCCGGCCGATCAATTGTTTAACGTCGACCGGAATACGGCGGCGGTCAGGAGGATTCGTTGGCGGAACGAACGGAATTATGATGGGTGGGGGTACGAGCAGAAGCGAGCAGTTCGCTCGATCGATCAGCGGTCATGTCGTGCAGAGATGCGCGGCGGTGCCGTTTGGTTTTGGGGATCGATCGATCGAGTCGAGCAGATAGATCGATCGAGTCGTGATGATTAGCAAAATGAAAAGTCCAATAATACATTTGCTTGACTGCTGCTGGGGGGGGGGGGGGGGGGGGGCGTGGGGAAAAATAGGTGGGCTTGGACCTTGTTCCTTGGGCCACAAGATGGGGTTGCTATATGATCTTTCGCAAAACGTTTCTATGGAAATGGAAAAGTTCACTACTTCTTCCAGGCAGGTCGTTCTAAAAAAACTTCTAGGTGTACCGGAGGACCTATATGACTTTTCCATTCATGATATTTAACTCTAATGAAAAAGAAAATTTACAATTGAGTCCTCAAGATCCAATCTCATTTTCTTCATCTCTGATCTCCAGTTCGCCATTGCCGCCACCACGACGATCCACTTCCACCTTTCCTTCCGCAAAGGGACACCAAACATTGGAACAACCGCATCATCCATCGTCCACAACACCAAGCGAATCGATTTCGTTGAAAGAAAATCGGCCAGACCCTTGGCTGGAGGAAAGAGGAAAAGAAAATCCGCCACCGCTGGCCCGAGGACCGACGACCAGAAAAAACGTCCTCCGCCACCAGAAGACCCAGCAACGAGGAAGAGCCACAAAGCCACGAAGATGACCGAAGAGCTCACATACCTGACGTCGATTGTTTGCCGGCACAGAAACACGCAGCACCTGCCGGTACCCGAGAACTTTATTTGCCGGACCGGTAGCAACACCACCATCGGAAACCTATACTCCATCGCCGACGACAGCGGTGAGGAACTCTAATCTACTAGACTCCGCACCCTAGTAGCAACAGAAACAAGCCCGGACGTTGACCCGCTCCGGACCCCACCCGCTCCAACACTGAGGAGGCCGTCGGAGGGGAGGGGCTAGTCAGATCGACGCTGGCAACGTAGGAACCCTAGTCGCCCTTTTGGAGGCCGGGGCTTGAGAAAAACGGTTCCACCCACGGTACGCTGTACCTCCTGATAGAAATGCGTGACGGGGACCCTTCTCCATTCATGATAGTTGACGACTTGCCTCATGATAGTTCGAGGGTGACAGACGTGCCCGTGCCACTTGGCCTTCCCCGTAGCCCATTCGGCCGTACGAGCACAGTTTTTTTTCCCTTGCACGGATGGCTTGCAGCCTCACGAGTCATGGCGATCATGCCAAAACTACCCGTACACTAGTTGCGAGCACATTGAAAGGGACGCAGTGAGTACACCGTGAGGTCTTGTTTGGTTACTCCGGAACTGTCGGAAATTAAATCCGTTCCGAGCAGATTGATCTCATCTCGTTTTCAATCCGACTCGTAGTAAAACGACTGTTCGGTTGAGTTTTGATTTCAGATGGATTGATCTGGTCTAGTTTATGAATCCGATTCATTTGTTATGCTCCCGGGGTTTGTATTTGTTCTCCACATCTTGAGGTCGGAAACAACCGTATCAAGTGAATCCTTCAAGTCCACTTATCGTGAGGTTGGTATTTGTTCTCCGCATCTTGATTTCGAATGGATTGATCGGAAACATCTTTCCTCCTTGAGCAACTCCAACAGCCTCTCTAAAATGATCTGACTAGCTAAAATTTTGGAAAAAGCTCAAAAACCGCCGTCCAACAGACTCGCTATCTTGATGTCTCGCTATCCCCGCTAGCAATATCACGCTCCTCCCTCGTCAAAGATAGACAGCGTTGGCCGCTCGCTAAACTCTCCTCCGTCCCACACCCTACCCCTCCTCTTCCCGCGCGAGCAGGAAGCGCCTGCACTCTGGCACCCTCCCCCTTCTATTCCCACACAAGCAGGAAGCAGGCGCTGCCGTCGTGAGCAGGCAACAGGCGGCGCTGCAGCGGGGCAAATCGGCGGTGGCGAAAAATTGGTGGTCAAGGCGTCGCCGGAGGCTGCGGCAGGGCGAAAATCGGCGACGGCGGCGGTGAATCGACGGCGGGCTGGGCGAGCGGAGCTCCGCCGGTAGCCGTGCTGCAGCCAGCACGCGGTGCTGCAGCGACGCGAATCGGCGGTGGTGAAAATTTGGCAGTCAAGGCGTCACCGGAGGCTGCAGCGGGGCGGAAATCGGCGGCGGCATCGGTGAATCGACGGCGGGCTGGGCGAGCGGAGCTCCGCTGGTAGCCGCGCCGCCGTACGCGATGCCGAGGTCCGCCGCGGGCTGGGCGAGCGGAGCTCCGCCGTGAGCTGCGACGGCGAGGTCCTCCGCGAGGGCCGGCGCTGGGCGGCGGAGCGGGCACCGTGGAGCCGTGGCCCCCTTGGCAGCAGAAGCAGGTCCTCTGGCCGCCGTGGATGGGAGAAGGAGCAGGGAGGAGCAGATAAGGTTGTGGCCTTGTGGGGTGGGGTCCACACGTCATTGAGTTGGAGAGATAGTAGAGTTTGATATGAAGAGCAAGATTTTAACTAGTCTGTTGGAATGCAAGCAGATATAGAGAGCGCATCTTAGCTAAATGACTAGCTAAATGAGAATATAAAGAGTAAAATTTAGCTAGTCTGTTGGAGTTGCTCACAACAGGTCTAAGAGCAACTCCAACAGCTTCTGCATTTTTATTAGCTAAATTTGAAGATTTTGACCTTTTGTAAAAATAGAAAACTTCAAATCTTATGAAGTAATCTAACAGACTAGCTAAAAATTTAATAGCTACTGCCAGGCCCACAGGACAGGAGGCCGGCCCGCGATGCATCGCTCCCTAACGCCGCCGCCCGCGTCGCTGCCGGCGACTGAAGCAGAACAACGACGCCAAAAAAAAAAGTTGGTTGTTCTTGTACTCCTGGCAATGAGATTAGCTCGGTGAAGCACAATTGAAACTAGAGCACTCCTGCTGCCCTCTCAACCCAAATTCTCACACAACGACACATCCTAGTATCCTACAATCAGCCATGGCTACAGCTGGGTAAGAAGCTGCGCTTCCTTCTGATGCCCTTCTTCGCCACCAGGCACCAGATGACCAGACCGACCTCGCCGTACGCCTCGCAGCGGCCAGGCTGGGCATCATCGAGCCCGCCGTAGCCATCACCCCTGCAAACATCCCGGTGGTTCGGTCGCTCCTCGAGCGGAGCGGCCCCGCGGCGTGCGGTCTGGTCGAGATCGCGACGTACCCGTACCCGCGTGTGGATGTGGGCGGCCTCGCTCCGGGCGTTGAGAACCTCTCCGCTGCCGGAGAGGATGCGCGGCGCATCGACGCCGCCGCAATCGATGAGGCGCTCATTCGGCCGGCGCAGGAGGCGGCGCCGCCATCCTATCTGCTGCTCCTTCTTCAATCAAATCGATTCGACAACCCGGAATCCCCAGCCGCGGTTGAACCATGACTCGGTGGCCTATACATGGCGGCGGCGGCGGCTGTGCGTCCTGCTGCGGCGGCGGCGAGTATGCAAGGGCGCGGGAGGGCGTGGGCACGAGGAAGGGATGGCGCGGGAAGAGGATTTGGCGTGACGACGGAGGGATGGATTGTGCGTGCGGCGCGCGGCAGGGACGATAGCGAGGGGGACGCGTTTTCCATCTCTGGCGAGCCATCAGGAGGATTTTCCGAGGGAGATGACGAGCTCGTATTTTACCGAGTCTGTTGGAAGGGAAATCTACCGACGTTTTCTTTTTTTTACCGATGCAAAGCAGTAGAGACTGTTGGAGTTGCTGTAAGTTTATGAATCTATTTGAATTCGCGACAAACGAACGAGGTCTAAGAGATTTAGGAGATGCTTGTGGGGAAGATGGCCGGGCGGAGATGGGGGCAGCTGCCGGCGCGGGGAGGATGAGTTAGCACCAGCGGCCGTGAGGTGGCGTGGAGCGGATTTGGACGTGCGATCGCGGAGTGAATCTCGTCGGGGGTGGAGGCGGCGCGACCGGGGGAATGGCACGGCAGCACGACCGGCGGCACGTAACGCAAGGGCCATTCACGTGCGCGGCGAGCGCGGAACTGGCGCGAGCTGTGGCTGTGGCCGCAACCAACTCGCCAGCGAGTAGCAGCTGCCGGACTGCATCTATGCTCATCGTGCTTGGGAAAATTGGGAAGACGGATGGAGCCATGGAGGGCATCGTGCTTGGGAAAATTGGGAAGACGGATGGAGCCATGGAGGGAAGAGGGGGAGAGATAGAAGAATTAAAAAAAATCCTGACACATAGGACCCACTAAATATAGAAGTAAATGTTGTAGTAAGTTTTGTTGGATGATTATCTATAACTATTGTCTATAGCTGATGTTGACATGTTACGGAGAGCTTGCTGTCTATAACTACCACTGTGGGTGCTCTAATAAGGCCACCACGCTACTCCTAGCATTGTCTTTTTGAGAGGCCCATTAAAAAAAAGATCGTTGCGTCGTTGTTTCCAAAGTGCCCCTAGCAAGCCGGCCCAACAAAGAAACCGCCGCCCTCGCCCCCGCATCGCCCAGACGGCGACACGGGCGGCACGCCCTGCCGCCGGCGTCTGTTCCCTCCGTTCCTCTACTGTTGGTCCCCCTCACTTCTCATCTCTGGCATCTCGTCGAAGGTCTGAAGGAGGGGGATCCATCTTTCTCAATAATTTAGTTCGTGATTAGGTTAGGGTTAAAGTTTCTCTATGCCGCGTTTTGCGGTATGGGAGATTTGTTTCCTCCTTCTCCTCTCCGGCAACGACGATGAGATAGGGTGGCTTGTGTCTCTCCATGGCGGGTTCGATGAAAGAGGTGGCGACGGCATCTACGGCGTCAACAACTTTTTTGGGGTGACGACATGGAGATTTAAGTTTCCAGATGGCGACACTGAGGCGGGGATGGTGCCGTCGTCATGGAATAATTTTCTCCGGCCACTTCTCCGTTTTGTCGTGGTTAGATCCAACCACGGTGAAAGGCTTGTGAGACTAAGTCTGTCTTCGGATAGATTGAGATCAGTCTCTCTTCTCCATCGATGGCAGAAAGAGGAAGAAGAAAGACACATGAAGGAAGAAGAAGATTGTGCTCGTTCCAACCTACAGGGATGTTGGTCGTCGTTCTTTGGGCGCTTGTTCTCAGCCTGTTTGCTGAGCGTATGCCTGTGCGGCCTTTTATTTGATTTTTTTACACAGGTTTGTGATTGAGATTTGGTGCTGCTTTGAGCGTGAGTACTTTGAGAGTGCTGTTTGTAATTTGATGATGTACTCAGCTTTAATATAATATAATTCTTCCTTTGATCTTTAAAAAAAAAGCATTGTCTTTTTGAAATAATATTGCTAGTATAGTAGCCTCGTCCCTCGACGGCCTAGTGCGCGGATGCTTGCTTTGTCCGAAAAAACTACGGGAACGCCGCGTGATTCGGGGGTGGGTCAGATCGCCCATCAACTGTGTCGGCACGGGAAGCAAATTTTGTACTGCTCTACAACTCTCTCGTCTCCAGTACGTATATACAAGGGTTCGTGCCCAGGCGAAAACGCGCGATTGACCTATGCAGCCAATGTAAATACTCGGCATCTTCTGTTCGTGGCCGTACACACGCATCTCTTGCCGAGATGACGACGACATTTGCTCAGAAAGTGTCAACTCGCCCCCGTAAGCAAACGGTGCACGCAAAAATCAACGCGGCATCCCTCTTCTCGAAAAAATTTGCGCGTACCTTTGCTTGGGTTCACAGACTTTCAGCTCTGTTTGACTTTTTTTTCTTATATATACAATATTTTTTAAAGAGTTGCTGATGAGAGGGAGCGAGGTGAGCGACGGAAAAGGGTCACTAAAAAACCACCAAATTGCTAATATGTGATTAACTATGGACCTAATCGGGAAGGGAAAAGGGAAAGAATTGTTGCGTTCCTGGTCATAATTGTTATACAGTATCCATAAGAATGAAGGATCACAGATGCCATCTCCACTGTACAGTATGTGGCATAACTGTGTCAATCAATATCAACTAATGATGGAATTCAGGAACTGTTTTAGAGTTTGATTACTTCCATAATTGTTCCTTGTCCTGTAGACCACTCGTGGGATTTCAAATTATGCAAATTGCGTTGCAGTTAAGGTTAAAATTTGAAATAGGAAGGTTTTTTTTAAGGATATGTTTTGATGTCACTCATCCAAATCAGATTATTGCTCATTCTAATTTCAAGGTTCAACATTCTTCTATTTTATTATCTTGGGAAGACTAGAGTTCATGTAAATTAATTCAAATTATATTTATATAACCATGTACCTGAAGTTACATAATTATGTAGTATTACCTCAGTTTGTGAATGTTTATCATTTTAGACGGGAGTTTTGTGAATGTTTATCGTTTTTTAGAATGTGAATGTTTCTCATTTCAGATAGAAGTGTTATACTGGAAATAGGCTAAACTTTTTGATCTGAATGTCATTCAAAAAGGAATGAAGATAGTAGTATATCTTAGATATATTAGACATATGAGTTTTGTTTAATTTTAAGGCTCCATTTTGCTTTTCGCTCCCGGGTCTCAAATTCCTGGAGACGGCCCTGTGTGCCACTTAGGTTCTCATACTTTTAAAATGTATTTCTGGCTCCCTAAACTTAGTCTCGGGTGTCATTTAGATCCATATACCCTCAGAGTGCAGATTTATGTCTCTAAACTTGGCTTCGGGTGTCATCTAGATCCATATACTTTCTAAATTAAGGCATTGCCATCTAAATAAAATTGATAAAAATTTAATCTTACACATATAATTTATTGTAGTAAAATAAAATGTGTTTTAACTCACCGTATGTTGAATATTGATATGCCGAGTCCAGAAAGATTGATGTTCTTTTACTGTGGAGGACCGGAGGTAATATCATATAGGTGCACATGAGAGGTATGCTCAATTATTCTTGGAAGATTGTTCAAATTTAAATAACTCATGGTTGCACAATAGTAAACTAAAATCAGGGATTGTTAAGATAAATTACTAGACGAATAGGTGGTGAAGCTAAAGAAACAATAAAACAAGTAAGAAAATATGCTAATGAAAACGATGGCTTGCTTTAAAACATACGTCTGATCTCACCATATTAATTATATTAGTGGGATGACAATACATTTCAAATTTAAAGATCTATATGACACCCGAAATCAGGTTTAGAAAGAGTCAGATATGCACTTTGAGAGTACATGGACATAAATGACACCCGAGCTCAAGTTTTAGAAGCCTGAAATGCATTTTGAGAGTATAAGGATCTAAGTGACACAGCTAGACAAGTTTAAGGACCGGCCATGCACTTTACTCTTTTTTAAAAAATAAATCAATCATACAAATTAACGTGTAATATTTTTCTCTCGGAACAAATATGTCCCACAAATCAGCAAAAGATAATCTCCAAGGCACTAATAAAGCATTGACATCACATCATGGGCTAGTATATAGGACTAGCGCTGGTACACGATGATGCCAATGCAAGTTGTTCCGGCCCCGCCCCAACGCGGATGGGGGATCGACGAAAGCAAGCAAACCGTTCCTCCAGTTCACACCGCTTCACACGTCCAGATCGCATGTAGGATGGCGTCAAAACGGGACACCGATAATATAGCCTATCGAAGTGTATACATCATCATCACTAGCAACAAAGGCTATAGCAGCCGCTACCGCTTGTCGTAGTGCGCAGGGAAGACCTGAACGAAGACACGCGAGCGGGAAGTCCGGGTCGTCCCCGTCCAGGTCGTGCCGTGTGCCTCTCGCCACGCCTCGTACGGTACGTCCATCGTCACACCACCGCATGTTTCAATCACTTGCGAGTTGCGACTGGATATTACTCACTCCGTCCTTAAATATATAACGTTTAGAATAAGTAATTTAGTTCAAAATGTGATAATTTTCTTACTCTAAACGTCATATATTTAATAACAGAGAGAGTATTCCGCATGAGATGAGATTTTTTTTCCCGGCGTGGATATCTGAAACGGGTAACTGACGATATGGACGCCTGGTCCTGCAGGTATCAGAAGACGCGACAGCTTTGGCAACTCTGGCGGCTCTACCTTTGCTCATGTCTGTAATTTGCTTCTTGAATGTAATATTGGCTGTAATCCCCTTGCGTGCAACCCCCTCGGCTGCAGCACCACCACCCCTTTTCTTATTCACTGCCTCTGTGATCTCGCTTGAGATGTCAGGGGTAAACTTTGTAGCAAAACCTTTCTACAATTTCGAAATATAGTAGGTGGGGACAGGGTTCAGAGTACCGAACCGGAGGGTCGAACCGTCGCCCTCCGGTACCGGTATACCGAGCGGTATACCGCGGAAACCGCTCAAAACCGAACAAATTCGAAAAACTAAATTTGAACTCCAGTTCATTCGGTATGGATCGGTATACTGAGCGGTATGCCGGCCGGTTTCAGTGGTTTACCAGTGAATTAGCCTAAATTACCGACTCAATGAAAAATTTAGCATGTTTTCAAATTTGAATTGAAAAAAAAAGAAAATTTCCTAAAAATATTTCAAGGTGCGTAGAATCTAATGATGTCAAAATTTTTGAAATATTAGTGCATTTAGTATTTTTTGCTGGCATTAGAAGTTCAACCAACCAAAAAAGAAGGGTTGAACTTCTAATGCCCACACAAAATACTAAATGAACTAATATTTGAAAAATTTTGACACCTTTAGATTCTAGAAATCTTGAAGTATTTTTAAGAATTTTCGTTTCATTTTTCAATTTTTTAAATTCATATTCAAAATTTTTGAAAACCGCCGGTTTGGAACCAGTGTGAACCGGTACCGGCCACCGGTAACCGCGGTATACCGGCCGGTTCACACCGGTTTGGTGAACCCTGAGTGGGGATACTCCCCCCGATTTGGTTCGAAAAAAATATCTCCTCGCCGCGCCTGTCGCCGGCCCGCCGCCGGTCTCAATCCCACGGCGATGCGCCATGCATGCGAAGCTCGCACACTGACACACAGGTCGTGGCTCGCGAGGCACGCGCGGCGCAAAGTCGGGGCTCGTGCGTCGTGATCGTGATCGTGATTCGTGACGCCCCCTGCCCTGCTGCCTGCTGCTGCGCATGCATGTAAACCAAGGAGACAAACCGGGGGGCACGTTTTTTTCCGCCCCTGGATCGTCGTTGCTGTTGCTGTGGTGATCAGATCAGACAGATCTGAGATGAGATCCGATCGACGTCCGTGTCGCTCGTCGTCGAATCGGCCGTGCTGGACGGAGGGAGCGTCGCCGTCTGCATCGGCGGGGTACGGTTACGGTAGAGGACAAGCGTGCGGGGACCGATGGCGAGGTCCCTCCCTCTGGCGGTCTGGCCGATTGTGAAACTTCGTGCTTGATGAGTGCAAGCAAGACAGCAACAGGACGGGTCTTCTCCCTGGACCGTGTTCACATACAAAATGCTAAATGCTCCTGTATTCCTGTTGCCTGACTTCCTGCCTGCATAAATAGACCCTCGACATCGTCCCCTTGCGTCTCCTCGCCCCGTGCCTCACGATCCCAAATAAAGCTACCGTGCACCAACACCAGCTAGCTGCCGCCGGCCATGGCGTCGCCGCCGCCGGTGCCGTCTTCTCCACACGCCCAAGAGGGCGGCGCGAGCGCGGGGACCACCGCCGTTTGCTGCATGTGCGGCGACCAGGGCCTGCCGAGCGAGCTGGTCCGCTGCAGGCGCTGCCGCGTCCGGCTGCAGCACAGGTACTGCAGCGACCTGTACCCGAGGGCCGCCGCGTACAGGCGGTGCAACTGGTGCCTTCGAGAGCCGGCGGCGGCGTCCGACCAGGGACGGCGAGCGGTGGTGGCGGCGAACAAGCAGGCCGAGGAGAGACGGAAGGCGGGGTCGGGGTCGGGGTCGTCGTCGGCCTCTGATGAGGAGCGGCGGCAGCGGCAGCGGCAGCGCCACGAGGCGTGCTCGTCGAGAAGGACGCCCGCGGAGCCCGGCCACCCCGTGAAGAAGAAGAAGCAGCCGGCCGATCAGGAGAAGATGCCTCTTCCGCCCCCGCCGAAGAAGCACAAGGCCGATCAGGAGAAGATGCCTCCGCCACCGGCGCCGGCGAAGGAGATTGTTGCTGAAGCTAGCGGCGGGAAGGAGGGGATGCGGGCGGGGAAGGCGCGGGTGAGCAGGGTCAAGGTGCGGCGGTACAAGCTCCTGGCGGAGGTCATCAGCTGTTAATTAGTAGCTAGCTCGATGAGTAAGTTAAAGACGAAGCAACCATGGCGCCTCCATGGACTGACCAACCGACCGACCGATCGATCGATCGCTAATGGCCGAGCCAATGTACATAGATCGAGTTTGTGATGATAGTATCGATCCTAGCTACTGTATCTAGCTAGCATGTCCCTGGACTGCTAGAGCTTTGGGAGTTAGCCAGCGCTGACAAGGAGCCGAAATGCAGTCATCATCCGGGATCGCACTCGCCAGTCAGCCACCAGCAGGACTACTGCTGTATCATCGATCGTGCGCTGCGAGGGCACACGATCACCATTTCGCCATACCGTGTGTAGATTCAGAAAATAGATTCAAATCAATCAATGGCAGCAGTGCGTATCCAGAAAAAAAAGATTTGCTCGTACGCGGAATGAAAAGATCGCGCGGAATCAATCAGCTCAGAGGTTGAAAGAGTGACAGCGAGAAAAAGTTAACTCGATCGGCGCTGTCGTCGTCTAAACTAATCCAATCCAACGGTGAGGGGAATTCAATCTTGCGTTGAAACACTGCAGGAATAGAGAGAGAAGCTGATGTCGCGCACAAGCCGTGCCCATCTACCTCCCGGCTGCGTGCGCTCCGGCCACGCCAATCAAGCCGGCCGGCCACCGCGGGTAAGCTGGTTCGCATTATTCCCGGTCGCGTCTGGGCTCAACGAAACTGAACTGAACAACCGGACCGGCCTGCACGTAGCGTAGGACGGTAGGAGGACCCCCGTGTCCGTGTGTGTCCTGCCGCGCGCGCGGCTGAAGCCCCACACGGCAAACAGGCCCAACTGAACGCGCTGCAGCTGGTGGTGATGAGGTGCTTCCGCGATCTTTCTCTCCCGCGAATCATTCGTCACGCAGCTCGCAGGTAGCTGGCGGAGCTTGCAACAGGTACGGCACACACAGTACGATCTCGGTGGATCGCCGCCGTCGCCGATCCGGGTTGGCGTCGGCGCGCCGGAACGGAATATGTCGGGTGGGGGTACGAGCAGCGAGCAGTTCGCTCGGCGGTCTTGTCGTGCAGATGCGCGGTGCCTTTTGCTTCTGGAGTGTTGGGGATCGACTCGAGTCCAGCAGTCTGAGCAGATGATCTTCTGCCTGCCAGGTGCCAACATGGTCCTATAAATAATACATTTGCAATACGCTTGACTGCTGCGGGCCGTGTCACCGTGTGGACGTAAAGATGGCTTGGACCTTGTTCTGGGCCACAAGACGGGGCTCTACTACTACCACCACCAAACCAATACAAGATCTAATGTAGAATGGGCCAGCCCAAGAATCTCTAAAGAGACGTCGACACGTTTCTAAAAACATAAAATGTTCAAATTACTCACCTCAAGTACAGAATCAAAGTGCGAATGGGCTTGTAGTCCAATGGTAGGACGGTCCAGTGGGACATTACCGACCAGGGTTCAAATCCTGGTGCTCGCACATTTTCTTGGATTTATTCCGGGATTTTTCGGCGTTATGCATTAAGTGGTAAGCGACGTTCCCGTCGAAGACGAGGCGCCATGTGATGACTTCGAGAATCTCCAGATCTGTCGGTGCTCAGTCCTTCGGAGGTGCTCATAGAGATAGGGTTTGCGTACGTGTATTCATAGGAGTGAGTGTGCGTGCGTGTTGTGAGCGTCTGCGTTGTACTGTGTAATCTCAAAAAAATGTACAGAATCAAAGTATAGATAGCTCCTCAACTATTTATTGGTTCAGTGTACCTTATCTCTTAATATAAATTTATTTTTTTAATTATTCATGCACAAGTGGAGTTATAAATTCATAAATTTTACAAGATAAGAGCATACATAATGAGACATGTCAAAAAGTATTTATTTTTTATCATTATTTTGATATAGTCATATAGTAGAATATTTAATAATAAATTTTGTCCGTAGATACAAAATTACATCAGAAGTAATAATGAAAATTTTACATAATATTTTTTGAATATAAATTATTATACTCATTAACATTGTCGGGGACAGTCATTAGGGGTCCTCTAACTAAGGGGATAATCACCCTCATTAAACGCAAACTGCCTAAGGACTATTCCCCGAACCCCGGTCACGGGACATCACGGGCCCACGGTCTGCTACGGCCCAGCGGCAGCCTACACCGAGAAGGTCCGCTTGACCGCCTCACTCAAGGGCTCCGGCCCCTTGAGCGGATTTCCGTCTCGCTCGAGGGCTCCGGTCCCTCGAGCGGATTTCCGCCTCGCTCGGGGGCTCCGGCCCCTCGAGCAGGTTTCCGCCTCGCTCGAGGGGTTCGGCCCCCCCTCGAGCGGGCAGCCGTCTCCACTCCGCCCGACAGCGGCATTTAATGCCCGGCCCCACGGCGGGACGCCAAAGTCAAGTGTGAATCTCCCCCCACGCCGTGCATCTGACGCGGTCGGAGTACCTGACACCGTCACTGTGCAGCCATCCCTGGCCCTGTGCGGGCGCTGTGCGGCCCTGTGCGGACAGGCCGGCGTCATTCCGCGGCACTGTGCCACCTGCTCCCGTCCTCCCCCTGCGCCGAGACCCTCGAACAGGTACGGGGGCACCCTCGAAAGGTGTACGGGAGACGAGCCGGCGTACGCCCCAACCGGCGCCGCCGTACGGGCGACGTGCGCCACATCTCCTCCGCCAACTCCGGCGCCGCACGGCCATCCCGGGCGCTGTGCGGCCATCTCGGACGCTGTGCGACCAACTCCGGCATTGTGCCGCCACTCCCGCCACTGTGCGATAAGTCACGCGATGCTGTGCGGATAGGCCGACGACGCGCCACGGCCCTGCACCACCAACTCCGGTCCTTTCCCCGGCGGTCAGACCCTTGATTCAGCAGGGGCAGCCCCTCGAAGTCAAAGCAGGACGAGTCACAGTGACCACCACGCCGCCCGCAGAAGCCGGAGGGCGCCACCAACTCGCGCCAGGAACCACGACGTGCGGGGACAAGACGGCCGGCGCCATACCTGTTAGTACGCGGCCACTGTGCCGGCTGCTGCGCAGCATTCCTGTAACCGCTCTCCCTTGGCCTATAAAAGGGAGATGCAGACGCCCCGCAAGGGAGGGGGGCATTCATTCACTCGCGCACAGCACATCACCACATTCCAGATATTGGCACTTGCCTCAATCATCTCAGTAGGGATTTGGGGGAATTTCCTCCTCTCCCGCCTTGCTTGTAGCCCCCCTCTACAGGCACCACCGGTGCGAGCTAATACAGTGCGCAAGCACACCCTGCTGGACGTACGGCCGCGTGGCCGGAACCAGGATAAATCCCGTGATTGCTTAGCTTAGCACCGCCCATCGAGAAGCATATCCCAGTGCAAATTGCTAGTTGGTGCCGGTGCTAATCCGGACACCAACAGTTCGCACGCCAGGTAGGGGGGCGCTGTGATCATCCACCCGCTTTCTCGATGGTGATCGTCACTGAGCACACGTCGGAGAGGCCCGCCTGGGGCGAATCCGACTCGTTCCCGGCCGGGTTCTAGATCTGGTTCGGGAGCATCCACTACCAGACGACTGGCAATGGCTACCACATGCGCATCCTCAACAGGGACGCGCTCAAGGCGGTGCCGCCCGGAACGGCAGCTGCCCCAATGCCAGCAGTGTTTCCACCACCACCCCGACGCCGCAAGCGTTCGGGGAAGCGCTCACGGCGAGTGTGCACGACGCGACGCCAAGCGGCGGACGCCGGCTCCCCCAGGGGGTCGAAGCCGGCGAGCTCCCACCTGTCGGGGCAGGGCAAGGCGACGCACCTCCGCCGACGGACTCCACGGCGCACCCCGCGGAGGGGGTCGCGGCTGCGCAACCGCGATTCCCCCACGGAATGCGCGGCGCCACCATGGCGTATTCTTCATCGGCCGGCACCAACCTGGCTGCGTACGAGGACCTTCCGGACCACCACTTCATGTCCATCCGGAACCTCATCGCCACCTCGCCCGATGAATCCTACCGCGACACCGACAGCGAGGAGTGCGGATGCGGGCGCGGGGCGCCGGAGAGGGACTACTCCGGGCTCCGGAACGCCGACGCTTTCAGGAGGTTTCAGGCCGCGGCAGACTACTGTCTCACCTGCTCCGACGACTCCAGCGAAGGGGATTATGATCCCACCCGCGAATGCTTCGTCGTCGTCCTCCGCGAAGGAGAAGACGCAGGAGGCGGAGCGGGCGATGCAGCGGTCCGCAACAACGTGGCAGTAACCCCACCGGTGGGGGCGACACCACCACCACCTGACGCGGCACATGCCGCGCAGATGGCCCAGCTCCGCGAGCTGGAGGCAAAGCTGAACGCAGAGCGCGAGCAGCTGCGACAGCTGAAGGCCACACTCGAAAGAAACAGGGTCGGCCCCTCGACACAGGGCGCGCGCGCTGCGGGACGTGTGGCCCGAGAGCGCATCAACGCCGACGCCGACGTAGACGAGCTGCCGAACCTGGCAAGGGCCAGCCAGAAGCTCGTGGCTGCGGCGACTTTGATTCGGGCCATGCCCAAGCCATCGACGTCCGAGGGACGTAACCTGCGCCGCAAGGCGCAGGCCCTCATCGAGCAGGCTGTGGCGCAGCAAGCCGGAAGCTCCACGTCCCGGATGCGTCATCAGTCTAACACGAAGGCTGGTGGGGGCGGCAGGGACCAGGAGGCATCGGTCCATACTCCGCACCGAGCACCTACCGTCCACGAAGGCAACCAGAGGACCCCCGCCAAGGATCGGATTCGGGATACGCGCGACGCGCCCAACGACGGCGATGCCCGCAACATCTTGAACAAGAAGAGGCAGGACGCCACTCCATCGCACAGCTACAACCCATGGCGCGGGGGACGGTACGACAGCCGGGAGGACAAGAGCCCGTCGCCGGAGCCGCCGGGCACGCGTTTGTTCGGCCGAGCGATCCGCACGACCTCGATCCCCCCGCGCTTCCGCCAACCGACCACTGTGAACAAGTACTCGGGGGAGACGGACCCCCGGGTGTGGCTCAACGACTACCGCCTGGCATGCCAGCTGGGCGGTGCCACAGACGACGCCATGATCATCCTCAACTTGCCGCTGCACCTGGCAGACTTTGCGCGGACGTGGCTCGAGCACCTGCCCGCGAACCAGATCCACGACTGGGACGACCTAGTCAGGACGTTCGTGGGTAACTTCCAAGGCACGTATGTACACCCTGGGAACTCCTGGGACCTCCGAGGCTGCTCCCAGAAAGTCGGTGAGTCCCTGAGGGATTTCATCCGCCGCTTCTCCAAGCGCTGCACCGAGCTTCCGAGCGTCGGTGAGTCCGAGGTCGTGCACGCCTTCCTGGAGGGCACAACTTGCCGGGACCCCGTGCGCGAGTTGGGGCATAACCCTCCCACCAGCGTCAACGAGCTGTTCGACATCGCCACCAGCTACGCCTCCGGGGAGGAGGCGGTGGGGGCGATCTTCGACGGCAAGAAGGGCAAGCGAGCCGAGGATGCGCCCGCAGAGGACAGCAAGCCCAAGGAGGCCTCGAAGAAGCAGAAGCAGGGCGAGAAGGGAAAGAAGAACCAGGGCAAGAAGCCCATGGAGCAGGACGAGGGCCCCGAAGAGGTCAACCGGTCGATGCCGCCAACAAGGGGGCTCGAGGCCCCCCTCGAGGCGGAGTGTTCGACGACATGCTGAAGAAGCCCTGCCCATACCACAAGACCCCTGTCGCTCACACCCTCGAGCAGTGCGACACGCTCCAAAAATACTACAACCGAATCACCGCGAAGGAGGACAACGCCAAGAAGGACGCGGGCGACGGGGGCAAGGATGGCTTCCTGGAGGTGGAGAACGTGTTCTTCATCTTCGAGGGGCCCACCATCGATATAATGTCGCGGCAGCACAGGCGTGAACGTCGAGAGGTTTACTCCGTTCACCCGGTCGTGCTGTCGTATCTCGACTGGTCGGAGGAGACGATCTCCTTTGGCCGCGAAGACCACCCGGATCACATCCCCACTCCGGGACAGTACCCGCTTGTCGTCGACCCCATCATCGGCAACACGCGGTTTTCCAAGGTGTTGATGGACGGAGGCAGCAGCCTCAACATCATGTACTCCTCCACCCTGGAACTCATGGGGATTGGTTTGGACAAGCTGCGGCCTAGCAAGTCGCCTTTCCATGGCGTTGCGCCGGGCAAGCGAGTACAGCCTCTCGGACAGATCGACCTGCCAGTCTGCTTCGGCACACCGAGCAACTTCCGCAAGGAAGTCCTCACCTTTGAGGTGGTGGGGTTTCGGGGAGCGTACCACGCCATCCTTGGCCGACCCTACTACGCCAAGTTCATGGCGGTCCGGAACTACACTTACCTGAAGCTCAAGATGTCGGTGTCATCACGGTGGGCCCGTCGTTCGAGCACACGTTCGACTGCGACGTCGAGTGCGTTGAGCGCGCCGAGACGCTCGCGCATGACGAGGCCCTCGTGGCGGACCTGGAGAAGCTGGCCAACGAGGCCCTCGACTCCACCAACAAGCACGTCGGCAGCTTCGAGGCCGTGGAGCACACCAAGGCTGTACCCCTCGACCCTAGTGCCCCCGAGGGCAAGGTGCTGAGGGTCAGCTCTACCCTCGACCCGAAATAGGAAGTGGTGCTCGTCGACTTTCTCCGCGCCAACGCTAACATTTTTGCGTGGAGTCCCGCGGACATGCCGGGCATTCCGAGGGAGGTCGCCGAGCACTCACTTGATATCCTGCTCAACTCCAAGCCGGTATCTCAGCGTCTGCGACGATTTGACGAAGAGAAATGCCGGGCGATCGGAGAGGAGCTGCGCAAGCTCTTAGAGGCCGGGTTCATCAAGGAGGTATTTCATCCAGTGTGGCTAGCTAATCCTATACTAGTTAAGAAAAAGAATGGGAAGTGGCGGATGTGCATAGATTACACCGGCTTAAATAAAGCATGTCCCAAAGTTCCTTTTCCTTTGCCACGGATTGATCAAATAGTTGATTCCACCGCGGGGTGTGAGTTGCTATGCTTCCTTGATGCGTATTCCGGTTACCACCAAATCAAGATGAAGGAGTCCGACCAGCTCGCGACCTCTTTTATCACGCCATTTGGCATGTTTTGCTACGTGACAATGCCATTTGGTCTCCGAAACGCCGGGGCGACATACCAGCGATGTATGCTCCACGTCTTCGGGGATCACATCGGGCGGACCGTTGAGGCATACGTCGACGATATCGTAGTGAAATCCAGGAAGGCGGACGACCTGGTGAACGATTTACGCATTACGTTCGATTGCCTCCGAGCAAACGGGGTTAAGTTAAACCCCGAAAAATACGTCTTCGGGGTGCCGCGTGGCATGCTCTTGGGTTACATTGTCTCCCAGCGAGGCATAGAGCCCAACCCGGAGAAGGTGTCAGCCCTCGAGCGGATGGGGCCGATACGCGATCTGAAGGGAGTACAGAGGGTCCTGGGCTGCCTCGCAGCTCTGAGTCGCTTCATCTCACGTCTCGGTGAGAAGGGCTTACCCCTGTACCGACTTCTGCGAAAGAGTGAGTGCTTCTCCTGGACCGCCGAGGCCCAGGAGGCCCTCGACAAGCTAAAGGCAACACTCGCCCATGCTCCGATATTGACGCCACCCCAGGAAGGCGAGCCCCTTTATCTCTACGTCGCCGCGACGACCCAAGTGGTCAGCGCGGTCATCGTTGTGGAGAGAATGGAGGAGGGTCACGCACTACCGGTCCAGAGGCCTGTCTATTACATCAGCAAAGTGTTGTCGGAGACCAAGACGCGATACCCCCAGATCCAGAAGCTACTCTATGCGGTAGTGCTCGCGCGGCGCAAGCTGCGGTACTACTTCGAGGCCCATCCCGTCACCGTGGTATCCTCTTTCCCTTTGGGGGAGATCGTCCACAATCAGGATGTCTCAGGTAGGATAGCTAAGTGGTCCGTGGAGCTCATGGGTGAAGCCCTCACCTACGCGCCGCGAAAAGCAATAAAATCGCAGATCTTGGCGGATTTCGTAGCTGAGTGGACCGACATTCAGCTACCCATCCCTCAGATCCAAGCTGAGTGCTGGACCATGTACTTTGATGGTTCAGTGATGAAAACGGGCGCAGGCGCGGGCCTGCTCTTTGTTTCGCCCCTTGGAGAGCACATGCGGTATCTGGTGCGCTTGCATTTCCCCGCGTCAAACAACATGGCAGAGTACGAGGCCCTCCTCAGCGGCCTGCGCATCGCCATCGAACTCGGCATCAAGCGCCTCGACATCCGGGGAGACTCTCAGCTGGTCATCGACCAGGTGATGAAGAACGCGAGCTGCCACGACGAGAAGATGGAGGCGTACTGCGCCGCGGTGCGCAAGCTCGAGGACAAGTTCTTTGGCTTCGAGCTCAATCACATCGAGCGCAAGTACAACGAGGAGGCGGACGAGCTGGCCAAGATTGCTTTGGGGTGAATCACCGTTCCCAAGATCGTTTTTTCCCGCGACCTCACCGAGCCCTCTATCGACCTCGACAAACCCGCAGAAGCTTCCGGAAAGGTCTCGGGGGCTGGCCCCTCGAAGGCCACGGGCACCGAGCCCATGGACGAGGACCCCTCGAACAGGGAACTCGAGACCTCGGACCTCGAAGGGTCCCAGGCGGACGAGGCCGAGGCGATGGAGATCGACGAGCTCCCGCCCCCTCCGCGGGACTGGCGTGAGGAGTACCTCACCTGGTTAGACCGGGGGGAGCTGCCCCCGGACCGAACCGAGGCAAGGCGAATCGCCAGGAAGGCCAAGTCTTTCGTCGTCATCGTCGGCGAGCTGTACAAGCGCAGCACCTCGGGGATCATGCAGCGGTGCATCTCCATCCCTGAGGGTCAGGAGTTGATTCAGGACATCCACGCGGGCGAATGCGGCCACCACGCCGCTCCGCGTACCCTCGTGGGCAAAGCGTTCCGCCAGCGCTTCTATTGGCCGACGGCGGTCGCCGACGCCAACGAGGTTGTGTGCACCTGCGAAGGGTGCCAGTGTTACGCACGAAAAAACCCACCTCCCGGCTCACGCGCTGCAAACCATCCCCATCACGTGGCCTTTTGCCGTATGGGGACCGGACATGGTCGGGCGCTTGCGAAAGGTGCCCGGGGGCTTCATCCACATACTGGTGGCCATCGATAAGTTCTCGAAGTGGATCGAGGTCCGCCCCATCAGCAGCCTCAGGTCCGAACAGGCCGTGCTGTTCTTCACGGACACGTGCACCGCTTTGGGGTATCCAATTCCATCATAACGGATAACGACACCCAATTCACCGGCAAGAAGTTCCTAGAATTCTGCGATAGCTACCACATCCGCATGGATTGGTCGGCCGTGGCGCATCCACAGACTAACAGCCAGGTAGAACGTGCCAACAACATAATTTTACAAGGCCTGAAGCCAAGGATCTTCAACAAGCTCAACCAGTTTGGCCAGAAGTGGATTCAAGAGCTGCCGTCGGTTGTCTGGAGCCTCAGGAACACCCCGAGCAGGGCCACGGGCCTCACCCCATTCTTCCTGGTCTATGGCGCAGAGGCCGTCCTCCCCACGGACTTGGACTACGGGTCCCCGAGGGTCAATGCCTACCAGGAGGGGCAGAACCAGCAAGATCGCGAAGACGCGCTGGACTGCATCGACGAGGCCCGCGATGCGGCGGTCCTACACTCCGAGAAGTACCAGCAATCCTTACGGCGTTACCAAGCGCACAAGGTCCGGTCTCGAGACCTCAACAAGGGAGACTTGGTACTCCGACTTCGGCAAAAGAACGAAGGCCGCCACAAGCTCACGTCGCCATGGGAAGGGCCGTACATCGTCGCCGAGGTCCTCAAGCCCGGCACATACAAGCTCACGAACGAGAAGGGCGAAATCTTCGCCAACGCTTGGAACATCCAACAGCTACGTCGCTTTTACCCTTAAGTTCCAAGTCGTTTTGTACATATCCGGCACCCAAGTCGGTTGTATATACACTAAGGTTGTGAATAAAGACAAGGGAGACTCGGCTTTCCTCCGAAAACCAAGTCCCCCTCGGGGGCTACTATGGGGGGCACCCCCCCTAAACGGTCTCATTTTTTTCACAAAAAACCTTTTCTTCTGAAAATACCAAGCGTGTCGTGCCTCAGAAGCTTAGGCAGATACAAGCAGGGCACGAGTAGCTAAAAGGTAAAGCTGGACGAGTCCGGGACTGCCTACGCCTCTAGCAGGATACGGATCCCTCTCTCACCACTTCACCTTCAGGTTACTCGTGAAAACGATCGATCCCAGCTGAAATCTGCCTAGGATACGAGAAAGACACAATGGCATACATAAAACAAGTTACACTTCAGTTACAAACTTCAAAAGATGATTTGTTTATTTACATGAGCCGCCCGGCTCGAATCTTGGCCACGACCTAAGGGCTTCCGTGCCCGGTTACTTTCAGGACTCGAGGGGGCCTGCAGGAGCAGCGTTCGGGAAGAGGTCTTCCTCGAACATGTCGGTGAGATCAGCGGCGGCGTCGGCAGCGGCAGCATCGGCTTGGTCCATGGCGTCCTGCGCTCCATCATCGTCGAGGCCGTCCGCGACGACGTACCCTGTGGCCAGCGCCGCATGATCGACAATGTAGTGCATCGACACCACGCCGAGGGTCTTCTGAACGCCAAGACGGAGAGCGCCCTTCACGCGCTCGATGACGCGGCCGCTCAGAGCCCGAAGGCGACTCGCCAGCGAACTCCCCGACGAGCCGGCGCCCTCCTCGATGTCCTGGCACGCTTCAAGGGCCGCCTGCTCCAGAGTCTCGAACTCCTGCTGGGTCGAGGTGTAGGCCGCCTGGAGCGCTTCCGCCTGCGTCACGGACTCCCCCAAAGCTTTCCGCAGCCCTGGGACAAAAAAAGGTGCGTCAAGAGCGGATCTTGACGAAGCTAAACAACAACCGAAGGCTCGGGGGCTGCGACTTACCCTCGACCTGCTTCTTCTCTGTTTCAAGCTCTGTGCGCGCGGCCCCAGCTTCTTGCCGCAGCTGCAGGATCGAGGCATCTTGCTCCCCGGTGGTGGGCCGTAGGGCCTCGATGACGACGCTCTCCTGAACTAGGGCCCCAGTCAGCCGCTCGGTTTCCGCCTCCCGAAGCTGGAGCGTAGTCCTGGCCTCCTCGAGGGCGGCGCGCTCCTGCTGGAGCTGGGACTGCGCCTCCTCCCGCACCGTATGCTCGCACTGAAGCGCGGACCTGGCATCCTCAAGCACCACACGCTCTTGCTGGAGCTGGGCCTGCGCCTCCTCGCGCGCGGAACGCTCCTGCTGGAGCTGACTCTCCACCCCGGTGAGTGCCTCGGCCTTCTCCTGCAGAGCAGCGCCTAGCGTCTCGACCTCCTAGGTCTTCTGCTCGGCCTAGGTCTTCCAGGACCTCGCTCCCTCGAGAGTTGCGCGGTCCTGCTAGAGTTGGGCTTGCACCTCAGTGAGGGCCGTCTCCTTCTGCGCCAGCGTGGCCTGGATTTCGGCGAGTGCCACGCGCACCTTCCGCAACTCCTCGTTTGCCGCCGCCAGCGCCTCCTCCTTCCCTTGCAGCGCGACCTTCGTCTCCTCAGCCTCCTTGGCCTTCTGCGCCGCCACGGACTGCTGGTCATTACGTGCCTCCTCCGCGCGGATGAGGTTGTACTCGAGCCAGCCGTTATCCGTCTGCAGGGCCTCCACCATCGCATCCAGGGCATCATACTGCGTCCGATACCAATCGAGGTCGGAGCTCAGCTCGGCGATGCGGGCGAACCTCTTGCCCGCCTGGCTCTGTAGCTCCTACAGATGGGGGAGGGAGAATGGAGAACAAAAATCAAACAAAAAGCACACAAACAAGGGAAAAAGAAACAAGCTGCGCTTGAGCAAGCACGCTTACCCGGAAGACCTGGAGCGACCTGCCCTCGTGGAGTTGGAGGGCGTCGGCCAGAGTGGCCTGCAGGGAGGTACCATGGCCACCGAACTCCCGCCACAGCGCCCTCTCCGACCTCGCCTCTTCCACCAGGCTCGGTGGAACTCCAGGAAGACGGAGCCTCTGCTCCCACTGCGGCGCGCGGACACCAGACGTTGGGGGCGGGACGCCGGACGTCGACGCCCTGGCACCAGCTGCCGGCACCTGTGGCATCACGCAGCCATCAGACCGCACGACCAGCACCTTTAGCACGGGCCCGGGGGCTGGCGCGGCCGCCACCACCACCCGACCCTCAGCAGGGGTCGGGTCACCACCAGCAGGAGCCTCGGCCACGCCGCGGCCCTCTGCTCCCCGACCCGCGGCGTGGGCCTGCACTCGCCCCCGTAGGGTTCCACGGGTCACCGCCGCGAGAAGGGCTTCGGCCGCCTCCTCCTCCCGCCGCTGCGGCCCCGTGGCCGCAGTCTCAACCTACGCCACTGCCGCACCCGCTGTCGTCCGCGACGTCCTCGCCGAGCGAGGCCGCGTCGTGCGCGGTGCGTCTAGCGTCCCCACCTTGAGTGCCTTGATGGGTGCAGGGCTCGGGACAGCTGGTGGCACCCTGACGACGGTAGGAGGGGGAGATCAGCAAACCAACCCATCACATCAAGAACGCGGAGAGCAGAAAGCGACTCACCTTATGCCCGAGATGTGCCGCTTGCGCTTCCTCGAGGGCTCTGGGGGCGCCACCCCAGACCCAGCCGGCACCCCCGATGGCGCCCCCTCGTTGAGGGGCACCGTATCCGCCCCATGAGCGGGCTCTGCGAGGACCTCCTCGTCCCCCGGCGACGGGGGCGGCGCGGCCTCCCACCTGTCGGAGATGGTCCGCTCCCCCTCGCTCTCCTCCTCGTCTGAGGACGTGTTCACCGGCTCCGGCAGGAGGGAGAGACCCTGCTGCTCCCGCACCAGGTACTCCTCATTGTACCTGTTGAGACGCTCCTGCCTCCTTATCTTCTTCTCCTTCGCCTGGTCTGCCAGGCCCTTCTCCCTTTGCTGCCTGGCGCGGTTGGCAGCATGCGACCTGGGCGTCGTCGGATGTGAGGTGGGGATGTTGACGTGCACCCCCTGTCACCAGCAACCACGATTAGATTGAACACGGGGATAAAACAGGCAAAAACAAGGAGTCGAATCTCACCAGGTCGGCGTCCGGGAGCATTGCGAACGACCACAGGTCGTCGTCATTGTGCGGCACCACCTTGAGGTTCACCGCGCGCCTCGCCCTCGTGGCCGCATACGCCTGGGGGAGCGGCTCCTCCAGCAATCGCGAGCGCGCCAGGGCCGCGGGGTCGGTGTCGTTCCTCATCTCGAAGATGAGAAGTTCCCTCTCCATGAGAGGGATCACCCGCCGGAGGTGGAAGTTGGCAATGACGGCCGCCACGGTCAGCCCGGCGTTCGCCAATTGGCACAGGGCGTCGGTGAGGGGCTCGAGCCTCTTCTGCTTCGACGCGGGCGACACCCCATGCGCCCACGAGATCGGCCTCTCCGTCAGCACCCTCCCGGTGTATGGCGGAAGCCCGGCGTCGTCGTTGCGCAGATAGAACCACCCCTTCTCCTAGTCGGAGTTGTTCATCGTCATCGTGCAAGGCAAGTACAGCTCCTTCCGGGCGTCACGCGCCGAAAAAGTGAGACCGCCGGCGCGGACGGCCTGGCGCGTCTTCCTCTTCCCCGCGGCGAGCGTATGGAGCTCACCGCGGAAGAGATGGATCCACAGCTCCCAGTGCGCCGGGATCCCTAGGAATCCCTCGCAGACGGCGACAAAGGAGGCTGCCTGCGAGATGGCGTTGGGGGCGAAGTTGTGGAGCTCCACCCCGTAGTGGTAGCACAACCCCCGCATGAACTTGCTTGCGGGGGCGTTGAATCCGCGCTCGTGCAGCCGCACGAAGCTCACGACGTAACCCGGCGGCGGAGACGGCTTCCGGTGCACCAACGGCGGAATGATCCACGCCGGGTTCGCCTCATCGCCGGCCGGCGCTAGCTGACCGCCGGTGACCAGCCCCTTTATGGTCTGTCAGTCCACCGACGACCGGGGCCACGAGTGTGCTTCCAGCACCCTGACCGCAGACATGGCGAGAGCAGCGGGGATGTGGGAAGACGAAGCGGAGCGACGGAGCGCGAGCGGATCCGAAGCAGCGGAGCGCGCAGCGATGAGGAAGGCGAAGAGGAAGAGGCGGTTACGAATGGCAAAGGTAAGGAGCTTCCCCCGCGCCCCCTGCTTTTATAGAGTAGGAAGGGGCGGAGCGCCCGGAGACGCGGCGGACAGCGGCAGTTAATGCGGTGGGTACCGCCCGTCGCTGACAGCAGGATCCCACCGCCCCGAAACCGCCGCACGCGCACGCGTGTGCCATAATTACCGCGCAGTAATCCAAGAGACGCCGTGTCCTGTCTTAGCGCCCTCAACACATCGCCCACGTCGCATCGCCTGAAAAGCGGGCCCACCTCGCCTGCCCCGTGCCACGTCAGCCACGACCGGGTGGGCGTGGCAGCCAACCGTCCTGCGGAGACGAATTTCAAACGCCAGGGGATTCCTTCTTGTATAAGGAAAGCCCCAGGTAGCCTCGAGCCGGGGATTCGAGGCCCGATCCCTCGAAGGGATACGACGGACGCCCCAATCCGAAACAGGTTGAGGCCACGAGGCCACGGTCTGTCAACGTACCCTCGAGAACGAACTCGAGGAAGCCCAGGGCTCAGGCCCACAAGGCTCTACTGATCAGCGGCTCGAGGCCCGGCCCGCTGAGGGTACGACGGGCGCCGCAGATGCCCCTCGACTTGGGGGTGTACTGATCAGTGGTTCGAAGCTCGGCTCGATGGCGGATCGACGAGCGCCACAGATCTGCCAAGACGGGAGCGCCCGGCGCCCCCCGCAAACGCCCTACTGATCAGAGGTACGGGGCCTGACCCCCGACGGGTTCGAACAGGCGCCTCAGATCGACAGAGTCAGGAACGATCAGGGTGCGCACAATCGAGCCTGTCCCCGAACGCGAAGTTCAGGGGCGCCCCACATATCGTGTTCAAGGTCGAGACAGAGGCTGCCAACTGAGGGATCCAATCGAGGGAGTGCTTCCGCACCCTCGGCCCCTATCGAACGGGACTGAGCCCTGCTTGGCAAATCTTTGCAAGCACTCACATGGACGTGTCTCCGGACCACGAGCCGACCCCTATCGAACGGGGCACGGACGCCCACTTGAACTATCTGTTAACAGCTCACCAAGGCAACCGTCGCTCGCCGCCCGCTCGAGGGTAGCACGGTTTGCCTCACCCCTCTACCCCCGCGGAAGGGCAATGAGGGTCGTAATAACAAATCCGAGAGTCTTCACCCGATCGCCCCTGATTGGGCCAGGGCTCGGGGCTCCTCGCACCACGACCACCCTAATGATCGCCGCATCAACCTACCTAGGGTTACGTCCCCGAAAACGGTCAGCCTACCCGAAACGTTTTGGGTCAACATGATGCCTCCCCACCTGTGTAGATTGCCGATGCCGGCTGAAATACCGCCGAGGCCGGCTGAAACAAACGCGAGGCGAGCCGCGTCACCCTACGTATTTAACCCCTGCACGAGTGCACGCACTCCTGCAGGGCTTCGGGGGCTTACACCCGCGGGTACGCTAGCGCGCCCCCACAGGAAAGCATGCACGATCGAAGGGGACGAGACTCGCACATAGCACCTGAGAGCGGCATCCCCCTTTCCAGCAAAGGCTCGGGGGCTACTGTCGGGGACGGTCACTAGGGGTCCCCTAACTAAGGGGATAATCACCCTCATTAAATGCAAACTGCCCAAGGACTATTCCCCGAACCCCGGTCACGGGACATCACGGGCCCACGGTCTGCTACGGCCCAGCGGCAGCCTACACCGAGAAGGCCCGCTTGACCGCCTCGCTCGAGGGCTCCGGCCCCTCGAGCGGATTTCCGCCTTGCTCGAGGGCTCCGGTCCCTCGAGCGGATTTCCGCCTCGCTCGGGGGCTCCGGCCCCTCGAGCGGGTTTCCGCCTCGCTCGAGGGGTTCGGCCCCCCCTCGAGCGGGCAGCCGTCTCCACTCCGCCCGACAGCGGTATTTAATGCCCGGCCCCACGGCGGGACGCCAAAGTCAAGGGTGAATCTCCCCCCACGCCGTGCATCTGACGCGGTCAGAGCACCTGACACCGTCACTGTGCAGCCATCCCTGGCCCTGTGCGGGTGCTGCGCGGCCCTGTGCGGACAGGGCGTTGTCATTCCGTGGTACTGTGCCACCTGCTCCCGTCCTCCCCCTGCGCCGAGACCCTCGAACGGGTATGGGGGCACCCTCGAAAGGTGTACGGGAGACGAGCCGGCGTACGCCCCAACCGGCGCCGCCGTACGGGCGACGTGCGCCACATCTCCTCCGCCAACTCCGGCGCCGCACGGCCATCCCGAGCGTTGTGCGGCCATCTCGGACGCTGTGCGACCAACTCCGGCACTGTGCCGCCACTCCCGCCACTGTGCGATAAGTCACACGATACTGTGCGGACATGCCGACGACGTGCCACGGCCCTGCACCACCAACTCCGGTCCTTTCCCCGGCGGTCAGACCCTTGATTCAGCAGGGGCAGCCCCTCGAAGTCAAAGCAGGACGAGTCACAGTGACCACCACGCCGCCCGCAGAAGCCGGAGGGCGCTACCAGCTCGCGCCAGGAACCACGACGTGTGGGGACAAGACGACCGGCGTCATACTTGTTAGTACGCAGCCACTGTGCCGGCTGTTGCGCAGCATTCCTGTAACCGCTCTCCCTTGGCCTATAAAAGGGAGATGCAGACGCCCCGCAAGGGAGGGGGCATTCATTCACTCGCGCACAGCATATCACCACATTCCAGATATTGGCACTTGCCTCAATCATCTCAGTAGGGATTTGGGAGAATTTCCTCCTCTTCCGCCTTGCTTGTAACCCCCCTCTACAGGCACCACCGGTGCGAGCTAATACAGTGCGCAAGCACACCCTGCTGGACGCACGGCCGCGTGGCCGGAACCAGGATAAATCCCGTGATTCCTTAGCTTAGCACCGCCCATCGAGAAGCAGATCCCAGTGCAAATTACTAGTTGGTGCCGGTGCTAATCCGAACACCGACAAACATCATGAAAAATCTCAAATTAAAATTCAACTTGTACCTGAAGAAAAAATGTTGATTATCTGAACTTCACTATAATTGAAAGGAGTAATTTATACTTTTTCAAAACGAAAATGGTAACTTGCTGTTGGAAGGAACTTCCGGAAGACTTGCTTCCAAATGTAATGACACTGTAACGTGGGAAATTTTTTTTGGGAAAACTGTAACGTGGGAACGAGATCCTCGGAGGAAGGTAGAAGAGCTGACAGCCGTCCAATCCGAGATGGACGGATCGGATTGATTGCTACAATACTCAGGACGTGGTGTATAAAAATCGATAAACAGTTTCTTGATGCACTGTAGCTATAGACTCATGTGACTATTTGTCTCTGAGGTAAATCCCTCTACTGCAGAGGTACCGGTTCCGTTACGTATAACCGTAGGACCTGCACGACTTCTTCATTCATGGTGGTTGACGACTTGTTGCCTCACGATGGCTCGCGATTGCACGACGTGTGGTGCCACCACTTAGCCTTCCCCGTAGCCCGTCGTTCGGCCCGTACTAGTACAATTTTCCCCCTTGCACGGATAGCTTGCAGCCCTACGACGACCATGCGCCCATGCCACGGATAGCCGTAGAGCACTCGCGGGTTGCGACTGGGTCCCTCCTTAATAGCGCGGGTCAACAGAGCATGCGCCACCGTTATGTGACCTCTTTCGAGAAGAATCCGACGCAAACGAGTGGTGTGGGTCCTATCTGTGCGTCCTCCGACTACGCAAACGCAAACGAGTTGTCGGTGTGGCCCGGAACAAAACAAACGAACAAACACCCTGATTGTGGGTCAACTACCCGTACCGAACGAACCAATGCAACAACAGTCGATCGTGAACGATTTGGCCACAGGGCCCAGCTATACGACTACTCTTTTGACTGCTCTTTTTTCCATCACGAGCGGTGTTGCCTAATTTTGAGAAAAGTTGTGAAAATTTTGTATTGTGAAGCGTGTTCTGTGAGAGGTGACACGGTCTGTAATGAAAAATTTTTGGGACTTTTGGAGAACTAAGGTCCCCGTTTAGTTCCCAAAAGGTCCAAAATTTTTCGCATCGGAGACCGTACCACCTCTCACAGAACACACTTCCCAATACAAAAATTTCATCACTTTCACCAAAATTTCACCGAACTAAACGGTGCCAACAAAGCCTAAAATTGCAGCGATCCGGGTTTACTTGACACATGACACCGTAGAGCAGCTAGGTTACATTACAACGACACAGAATATGAGAACGCAGGCTCCTGTGCTCACTGCTCACAAATCGGTAGCCAGACACCACACACACCACTCACGCAGACAAGCAACACGGGCCATCCGATGCTGGATCGTTCGACGACTATTCCAGGAAGCAACAGACCACTCACTGTTCGTCTCTTACACCTGAGCATTTTTAGTCTGACCCGACCCGGCTTGCTGCCCGGACCAGATCTGCTCACGGATCTTACTGGATGATGTGCGTGAACATAGATCTTGCAGCCCGAGAAAAAGAAATTGGGCTCCGAACCCGGACTGAAATATTATTTTTAGCTATTTTACATTATAAAATGCGCTGGCGGTCCGCCCAAGCTCGAGCCCAGTCTGAAAATTGAGACCCGGCACGTCTAGTGAGACGGTCATGCGCAGAACTTTTTCGGTCCGAAATAACCGAATTTTTTCCGACCCGAGCCGAATAATGTAAGTCCGTCGTCTGTTCCTCGCGATACGCCGTGACCGTGAGCCGTCCGATCCACCTGCCCCGCACCCGAACCCCACGTCCGGACGTCACGACGTACTGTACCTAGGCAACGCGAGCGCTGGTGCCCACCGGCGCGCGCACCTGGACCCTGACCACCTCGATTCCCAACCACGCGGTTCCCGCAGGCGCCACGACACGGGCTCCGCGGCCAGCCAGTAGACAACAGCGACGGGGCGCGCACGCGGCCCACGCCCCAACTGCACGCCCAAAACGGGTGGTCGCCCGCCCGACCCCACCACGCCGCGGGATCAAACCATTATATATACCCCCGCCCCACGCCAGCCAGCCGGCCGCCTCGACACACCGCCCGAACCCCACCAACCAAGCGCGCCGCCCCCGCAGCCCGCACACACCCCGTCGTCTCCTCTCCTCTCCTGATCCACGGGAGCCCCTCTCGGCGCCCGGCGGCCGGACCCGCGCGCGATGGGCAGCCTCGGCGGCGAGGAGCCGGCGCCGCGGGGGAGGCGGCGGCCGCGGTTCCTGTGCCTGCACGGGTTCCGCACCAGCGCCGAGATCATGCGCAAGCAGGTGCTCGGCAAGTGGCCCGCCGACGTCACGGCGCGCCTCGACCTCGTCTTCGCCGACGCGCCCTTCCCCGCCGAGGGCAAGTCCGACGTCGAGGGCATCTTCGACCCGCCGTACTACGAGTGGTTCCAGTTCGACAAGGTCCGCCGCGCCGCGCGCCCGGCCATTGCTCCTCCTCCCTCTCCCATCCCCTCCTGAACCGAATCCGATCCGATCCGATCCTTTCCGTGTACAAGCTGTCAAATTAAAATTTATGATATGATGATTTCCGTCCTTTTTTTATAATCATTTCCTCATGCGCGTGCCGTTACTTGTGTGGATCTGAGTTTGGTCAGCTTTGCCTCCGTGCTCATCACCGATCTCTGCTTCTTCGAAACAGGACTTTACGGAGTACAGGAATTTCGACGAGTGCCTCGCCTACATCGAGGAGCTCATGATCAAGGATGGCCCCTTCGACGGATTGATGGGTTTCTCCCAGGTACACAGCTCAGTTTCAGATAACTTCTCCTAAAAAAATATGCCGATTAACTGACTGCTCGACTGACGATTGTGAATTCTCATGTTGATACCAGGGTGCCATTCTATCCGCGGCGCTTCCAGGGCTCCAACAACAGGTGAGTTCACGCTTCATAACAGATCGAGAAGCTCTGCTGCTAGTTCTTACTTCTTGCTAACATCTTTCGCTAACCATATCACCACCTGCTCTGTGCTTTTTTCATGCCAGGGTCTGGCCCTGACTAGAGTCCCGAAGATCAAGTACCTGATCATCATCGGCGGCGCCAAGTTCTTTTCGCCGACGGTGGCAGAGAAGGCTTACGCCAACAATATCGCATGCCCATCGCTTCACTTCATCGGTAACCGAGTGTCTTGCCTCTCGTCATTCCATTGTTATGCTAGTTTGTTGCTTGCTTTGCGTCCAAAGCGTTGTTGCTTTGGTAGGGACGTCATTACGTGCTCTGCCGTTTCCGTATCTTTTTGCTGCTGCCGGTATGTCAGCTTAACTGATGGGAGACGGCATTGCATTCTGCTGCTCTGTCTTTATATTTAGACCGGTGTCTTTTTGCTTTAGGCAATTCGCTGCACAAACAATACTCAACAAAGAGAGAAAATTTCCATGAATAAAAACCAATTGTTTCTCTCGTCCACAAAGTAATGGCACGTTCCATCATGCATTTAAACTAGTGATGCCGTGCTAAAGAATTGCTTGGTTTACTTATGCGGTCATTTCGCTTTCAGCCAACTAAACTTTTGGTGCACATGGTGCAATTCTAGAAGTCTTTTCAGTTCATTATTGTTATTGTTAATTTGGTAGTAGATGCATTATAGGCGAACCGGTGGTTAGTATACAATGAACCACAAGCAGCAGTGAACACTGAACACGTACGTTTCCATGCTCTGTGCAGGCGACAACGACTTCCTGAAGACACATGGCGAGAAGCTCATAGAATCATGCGTGGAACCGTTCGTCATCCGTCACCCAAAGGGCCACACCGTTCCAAGGCTCGGTAAGCTCCAACGCCCTTCCAACTGAAAACTTGGGTGCTGGCTTTCAACTGAACCAAAATTTTCTTCATCGGTCAGTCCAATCCAGGGTTCAGCACCCTTTGAATCCTGTGTGGATGTCAACAGCATGCATCTTTTTGCAAACAAAGTCTTTAACGGCGCCTGACCGCCAAACTAACCACAATATATGACTGTCCTTTGTCGCGCAGATGACAAGAGCCTCCAAGTCATGCTCCGTTTCCTTGGGAAGATCGAGAAGGAGACGTCTGAGCAGGCATCCACCGATGTTGACGAAAAAGAAGTGTGCTTGTGATGGATATTAGCATCTGGGCACTCATGATACTAGTATTGTAGAATAAAAACATACAATTGTAGCCTCTCGTTACTTTGAGGCACGACTATTCTGTACCAAAATGGAGAATAATCATTGTGTATCTTCTATTCACCTCAATCGATCTTGAATGTCTCTGAACCACAGGTTCCTGACACGGAGCGCATATCACTTGAGAAGTTGAGAGAGATGAAATGTTACATGCTGTGTAGTTTGCTCAGGCCTGTACAAAGTTTAGGCAATTTGTTGTCAAAAAAAAAAGTTTAGGCAATTTGACTAACTTGGCGCTCGTGCTTATACAAAAGTATACAGTTCGCTGACATACAGTGTGCTATCCGAAATAAATTACTCCAGTAGTCTTATTTGCCTAGATACAGTAGAGCAGCCGTATACTAAGATCAGCCGGAGATTCTTGCAGTATAATTTATAATGCCTTGGTCCTTAATTTCGAACAAATCCAATTAGGTGAATTAGAAGGGATAGAAAAAAAAGAGATTATGTCCGTGTTTGAGTTCTAGATAAAAGTTAGTACTCACTCTGTTCCAAATTTTCTAAATTATAGGTTGCTTTGATATTTCTAGATTCATAATTTTAACTATGTCTAGATACATAATAAGAATTATGAATATAGAAATAACAAAACGATCTACAATTTAGAATAAAGGAAGTATGACTTTTAAAGTGAAAAAACAAAGGACCATCTAGGCATTTGAATATAAAAACAAATGTATTTGATCAAGAAACCCCTCAACTTGGAGGAGGACAAGGGGAGCCTTGGAATACGGAGAAATGTCGCGAATTGGTTTGTAGGACGGTTCGGTGGGATGTTACCCACCAGAGTTCAAATTCTGGTGCTCACACATGTTTTTTTTATTTTTCTCAGGAGTTACTAGTGTTATGGGTTAAGTGGTGAGCAGCATTCCCGTCGACAACGAGACTCATAAGGGTAAGAGTTGTGTACGTGTGTTCACAGGAGTGAGTGTGTGCATGTTTTTTAAACAAGAGTGTGTGCATGTTGTGAATGTCTGCGTTATACTGTGTAATTTTTTTAAAAAAATACGGAGAAATGTCCGTATGTATTTTAGGAGTGCCCACACAACACAATGATGCCCTACTCCCAATTAAGCTCATGTTTAAATTCATATAAAAAACATGGTTGCAGCGTTCTGCACACGATCCAGCGTTCTTTGATTCGTTTTTTAATACTAGCATCATGCCCGTGCGTTGCTACGGGCTCACATTTTCATTGAATAAATGCAAAACTATCATGAATTATATTATATCAATGGCGTAGTACCATGCTCACAAAGATGATAGTATTCTAGTTGCATTTGTCCACAATTTGTCTATCATCATGCAACATGTTCACAATTTACACCCTTCAATACATTGATTTGATGAACTTAATGTGATAAAATCTTACGTAGCATTGTTGGTGTTCGTTAATACCACCTTATATTGGTAATTTTCAATGCAATAGAAGTAGAATGAAAAGCATAGTGTTTTCACCGCACTGGATGAAGGAGACGGCGGTGCCGACTCCGGTGATTGCAGATGCAACTGCGACATGCGGTGTGGGGGTCGCGAATTCGCGATGGGAGATTGGGAGGCGGACTGCAGGGACGGGGCTGATCCGCGCGTCGCGAGGGGAAAAGAGAGGATGTTGGCGACGCGGCGGCGGCGTGAGGACGGATGCCACGGGATTGGTGGAGGGCGACGGGAGTGGGGGACTGTAGGTGAGGACGGAGGGAGGCCGGCGCGTCGCGAGGGGAGAGGGGAGGACGGCGGTGTGAGGACGGATGCGTAGGGGCAAAAAGAAAAAATCGGGAGGAGGGCTGACCCGCGGGAGGAGGGCTGACGTGCGAGCGGATAGCATCGGAGGAGGGCTGACCCGCGGGAGGGGAGAAAAAAGCGGACGGAGTTTTAGTCTTACTTTCATTCTTTTTAGGAGTAGAGATAGAGAGAACAACATTGCCTTTATTAGTGGGGATTACCCCAACAGAAACCTGTGTTCAGATTTAAGGGAAAAAACCTAGGCATTTGTAGAATGATAGAAAAAGGAAATCCCTGAGCTTAGAATTTGACAAAAAAAACAAATGACTATAGCACTAATTACAAAGGCAGTTGTATCATTTCAACACTTAATTCTGAAAATCTGTTTGCTCTACAAGCATCTAGCTAGATCACCGACCATTAAAAAGACATATGTATGACACAGATTTCCATGCACACCTTCTAAACTAAAAAAGATTCCTTTAGAGAATTAAAAACTGCAATTTCAATGAAAGAATAAGCAATTCACTGCAAAAAGATATCGCAAAGATATGCACTTGCATGGAGAGCAGACAAGCAAGGAAACAATTTTCAACTCCATGAAACCAACCTGATAGCTCAACATCCAAGCTCAAATTACCAATGGTCCACTGTCAACGTCGAGATTGGTGCCAGCACGGTGAGATCTCCAAGTTTGTAGTTATTTCCCTTATTCCTGCAACCATTAATCTTTGTTGCTTCTCCTACACAGTGGTATTTTTCATAGAGTTTGCAGTCATTTTCATCCAGTATTCTGAAATGACAAAAAAAGAAAATAGTAGAACATACGAAGCACCCATTAAGATCCATGACATCAAGGGCAATAAAGGTACAAAAGATATATTCAAGGTAAATGAATTAACACTATTCAGTTGTATTTACATGGTCACGGTCTATTATCTCATCAGTTAACACAAAAATAAAGCAATATCTATATAAATCAGAAAGTGAGATCTTTATTACTTCTCATCACTCATATTGCTGACCATATAAATGGAAATAATAATGAATGGTGGCAGAAATATTCTATTTATTTCTAATTCGAATTCTAAACAACATTACCACAGTTCCATGGGTAAACCCCATAATGGTCCATATTTCATGATAGGATTGAGGAATGCATGAAAAAAATTCAATTTAACAGATTCAACCCCTGCTACAATTTAGACCTACAATTTTTTAGCAATATTCAATTCATCAGACGACATGGTTTTGTTGATGACAAATGTACCATATTTCTCAGACAAAAACAATTCAGTTTAGTTTGGCTAAAATTCATCAGTAGACAATTGTTCTTATCTATCCTATACACGCTTTCCCTTTTCACTTCTACTCTAAACAAATTACAGAGCTTACCAAGTAATCTTTCTCTAAACAGTTATTTGCAAGGGAAATAAGGTTATGAAACTGAAATGATAAATTGAAATATCTTCTTCAGTAATCAAAGTATTTACTGTTAGAGAGGTTAGGCAAGAACAAAATTCTTAGCACAAAATAGTTGTGATACTTCTTATGGTTCAAAAATAAAAAAAAATGGAGTGACCGAAAAGGAAAAAGATCATTAATAGTAAAAGGGCCTGACTGCCATACGAGATTGCAAAATGCGGATTAGCTAGTCGAGATGTGGAAAACCAAATGGAATCCTTACATTGCAAATTCTCCCCACCTCTCACAAAAACCCATAGGACCACAGGTGGGAGCATCTACAAGGATTTATCAAGACTTTTCACGGAAATAACAATTAATAGTGCAGTATGCCTAGGGAAGATATAAAACCTTTTTTAAG
This sequence comes from Cenchrus fungigraminus, assembly GCA_036936925.1. Lineage (NCBI taxonomy): Eukaryota > Viridiplantae > Streptophyta > Magnoliopsida > Poales > Poaceae > Cenchrus > Cenchrus fungigraminus. The sequence continues at coordinate 74,349,641 of CM072775.1, forward strand.
GCGGGAAGATATAAACCTGATATAACCTCCAAACAAGCTGCAATGACTGCAAAGTCCTCTAGGTTTAGATGAGCTAGCTTGTGTAGACGTGAATCAAATGAACCAGCATTATGAATATGAGCAGATATGGAACTTCATGTTACTGAACAACTAAAAGCAATGAGTTAGTCAAAGAAAAATGTATAATACCCACAAGGGCATGCCACATGCAACCTTATATAGTCAAAATGTAAATACAACTGTGAGATGAGGGCAAGACATACTGCATCTATTGTTTATCTTGTTGTCTCATGCAAGCAGCAACTCCTCTCGAGCAAGCAAATCCACCATCTCTGTGAGATACAGTAGGTGCCCATCAACTCAGTCAGCATGCTTTAGACTGTGAAAATAGGCCAATATAAGGCTTAGGTGTATCACCTTTGGAAAAGTAATTTTCCAATCTTTGAAGTACTCTTGCTTAGTGACATCTACAGGTATAAAGGCGCTCAGCTGAAAATGACAACGAGGGAATGGATGGGCCTTGTTGATCTCTCACTACATAAAAGATATGACAAAAAGAAAGAACATTAGGAAAACCATTAAAAATGGATCAGAACTCACTTCAATTTGATCAGTCAGTTAGTTGAATCAGCAGTTCATCAACGAAACGATAATGGTAAAACAAGATATGCAATATGGAAGTGCACGACACGTGTGTGACATAAAAAATTACATATTGAGAGCTTGGGTTCTACAAAGAAATAAAGTTGATCAAACCAGTGATTTTCATAGGAATGATGATATACCAGGAACTATTTTTTTAGAATGATACATCAACAAAAATAGACATCTAAATCGAATCTATCCAATCAGAGTTTTTTTTAATAACTCAAATATACAACCAGGGCAATGCTGGAACATAAACAGAGGAACAAACCTCCCATTGTTGGTCGACAAAGCATTATTTTGGCCCACACTGACCATCCTCACCCGCAATTTTTGGATCGACTTGTCAATCTCAAATATCAGTACAATTTTGGCCCATACTGGCTGCTTTAATAAGATAGAATTAAATAGGGAGGGATCAATTTACCCTGGGAGGGGTTTCCGACGGACGACGACAGCCACGATGGCTTTGGTGTCCAGGGAATTGAATCGAATTTCACTTCAAACAATAGCATAATTGGCCTAACTCTAACAATACAGGTGACAATTTCATGCCTGTGGTCTACAACCAAAACTTAGAATTCACTGGATTGCTTCAAAATATGTGTGGTTTCAAATAAAATATTGTGATAACAAATTACTTTACTAATCATTTAAAATGAAGAAAAGAAAAATATGACATTACCTGGTACTGACACATAAAATCTAATATGATAACTACTCTTAGAGTTGTGATTTTGTGACATAAGTACCTTGTCCCATATAAACACAATACATAAAATATTTAATAAATTATATTGTATGAAAGCAAGCACAAAATTGTCAAAAAAATCAATTTCAATATGCAATGTCAATAAATCATAATGGTGTTTCAGTACGATTTTTCTTCCTCTTATTAACCCTGAAGAATAAAAATTCTCAACTCCTATAGTATGATATTGAAAGGATTCAGAAATAACATACAATTCCTTAAAGACTGCAAAATATACTCATATCATCTTTATAAAGAAATAAAGAATGGACAAGAAATTATGTTCCAAAGTGGATCTTGATGACCATTTCTCTCGAAAGCTTATATACACATTTTTTAATCCCTATTACATGTTTTACCTTAGCGGCTTAGCATATAGTCTGGCTTATTACCCAGGTAGCAAGAGACAATCAAAATTATTGCTTGCTGGATGTGGGCCCCTCATCTCTTGAGTCAGAATTTGTGCTTTCTGGTTCATCATTCCATCCTCATCCATAGCCTCGAAAACATGTGTTGTCTATTGTAAGTGCTAAGTAGTGACACCAACATGCGTAACATAGCCATCTAATATGCACACTTAGAAAGTCTGGAACACCAACATAGCTCACAGCTGCAGATTTGATTGGAAACTTCAATTTCCCACATATTTAAGCAAACTATGCATGGTTAGAACACAAAAGAAATTCAATGTTTCAGCTAAGACTAATGTTCATACTATAAAGCAGTGGCATGGTATAAGGAGACATGTTTCAAATGCTCTTATCTGCTAATGAGATAAGAATGAGTAGAAGGAACTATAGCCCAGATCAGAATACAATTTGTACACAAATTAAAGCTATCTAATTACAGAGAAGCTGAATCATATTCATATATAAATGAGAAGTGCGCACCCAACCCCCCTCAGATTTACCACAAATTGATGGATCCTTATCTGAACCTACGATGTAAAAGTGGGTAAATAATAGTGTGATTTCAAGGCAACAACAATATAATTCCTGGTGTGAAAAAACACAGTTAGAATTTAATATTTATTCCAATATGGTAGCTGCGAGGCATAGTATCTATCATTTAATAGATACAAGATTTAGAAGAACCGTGAAAGCCAAGGAGCTCATGGCGCAGTGGCAAAGGCCACTGGCCGGGAGGCTCCCGCCCAGGGTTCAAACCCTGGGTGAGGCACCTAAAACTTCGGGGTCTCCCTTGGGGTGTTTCTTTCAAAAAAGAAGAACCGTGAAAAATCTAAGATATACAAATTGACTGTTAGAAAAAACATTGTACTTCACAATGCAAGACACAACTTCTAACAGTTGACAACATTGAAGACCATGAGAATAAAGAAGAAAGTAACGTATTTCCCATTTTATTGAACATGATATACTAAGGAAGTGATTTAAAATTTTCATGATATAGCAAACCAGTGTAAAAATCAACGACAACTATAACATTATATGAGGGTATAATGTGACATGATCTTATCAGATTAATGCTCTCTGATCAGGTTATGTTCAGTCTGCTTATTCTTGTATAATAACAACATGCTAGAAATTAGAGTCGTTAAATGTTATCAGCATGGAATAGTATAATTATATTTCTAGTTTTCTTTGTTTCATAACAATAGCACTACGTTCAGATTCAGGAGTTATTCATTCAACAAGCAAGCGACAGATGATGTCACATTTGAACTGAGCAAAGGAAGCAACGGTTCAACATGGGATGGATGAAAAAAAAAGAAAGCTCATGCTAGTTTAACAAAAGAACAGAAATAGAAACAGAGCAAAAAAAGAATACAAGGACTAAGGCACATCATGACATAATCGCTAGTGCTTAGCATGTACCCATTTATCCATGTTGAACTCCATGAATTGTAGCTGCATATACAAGTTAGTACTGCCAAGTTCATCAGACTACGAGAGCACGTACCAGAGATATGTAAGAAGTGGAACAAATGAAGGACAATAAGTGGATTATTTGTCATTTCTATAGTATGAGTACAAATTCAGGATGCAGAAATTAAGCTTACAATGCACATTTGACAAATAAAAGTGAGATGGGCATAATCACCAATAGATCTCATGAGATCCTATAAGAAAATAATGGGGAGATAGGGACAGATGGGGTTATGAGAAGAACCAATCGTGGCATGATTGAATGATGGGGAATCTTAGAAAATTAATTGGCTGACTACAAAAGTACATCTGCAATTGAGCGATCATTGTTAAGCACCAAAAAAAGATTTGCACCTAATGTCTACCAAATCGGATTAGGAGAAATTGCTTGCCTGTTTCTTTAATGCGGAACCAATAAATCACCACCTATACAGAAAAAAGGAGAGATTAATGGGGGTATGAGAGTGGAAGACCAAAAGAGACTTGTCGGAGGTGGCTTACAGATACACAAGTGTGGAGGTCTTGTGCTTGGGGGAGAGCGTGGTAGGGGATCGCTAGGTCGGAGGGCCGGTCGATACTGAGGATGGGGATACCTATTTCGTTGTCGTTGCCGCATCGAGACGACCGTCCTCCCTTGTGGACGGCACCGTCGTCGTGTTCGTGGTGGCGTATGCGGCCAATGCGGATCGCGACTGGAGGAGATCGAGGTCTTCAGGCAGGGAGCGCGTGTGGCGGCGTGGAGCTGTAGAGAGGTCGTAGGCGACTGCGACGGCGACGGGAACCGATTACCGGCGATGGGTAATGGATAGAGATGGTGCCGCCAATCCGTTTTTCGAGCGCGGCCTCCGGGGTCCTCTGGCGTGCTCTCGGGCGCTGCGGCGTGCGTGGTGATCGGATCCGACGGAGAAACGGGGCGCGGCGGCGGGGCTCGCTTAGGGTTTGGAGAGGAGAGTACGGGGCAACTGAAGAATGCGAGGGGCGCGTCCCGGACTGTGGGGACGGATGCAGAGGGAGGGAGGCGAGGAAAAACAGGAGGGAGGGCCGCGCCGCGACACGGCCAGACGCGCGGGGCGGGGCGCGCGGGACGTACCGTGTTTTTTCGCCATTCCATTCTTTTTAGTAGTAGAGATAAAGAAAGCTCGGACAGGCCTGCTGAATCTGTGATGGGCATGGACGCAGGCATGGTTGATCAACTTGAAGATAAACGTAGCGTTCCGTTAGACCATTGTGTCATTGTCCATTACCTAACGGAAAAAGTCTAGATAACCCCCTGACCTATCATAAGGTGTCTACATCACCCCCTCAACTACAAAACCGGATATACTACACCTTGAACTATACAATACGGTTCACATAACCCCCTATGGTGGTTTTGCTGCCGAGTTTGGGTGGTTTTGTTGCCACCGTGGCATTCAAGCTGTCGTGGATCCATCGACTTTTCTGGCCACCGTATCCGTCGCCATCTCGAAGCTGCGTCCGGCCGTCCGTGGACGGCGACTGGTCCTGGACTACCAAGCAGCACACCGACGCACTCCTGCTCATCGAGGGCGTGTTTGATATGGGCCAATTTTGCCCAGCCAAGCCCACCAGAGCCAATCTCGCTTGTTTGATATGAGTGCCCGAGTTGGGAGCCAGGCTGCCGGCGGCCATTTTCTCCTCTCTCTCCTGGCTCTGGCCGCACGCTTCTCCTCCTCGTTTTTCCAGAGCCAAGTCGTGGCTGGCTCTCGCTCGGATGCTCTCACCTCCCTCACCCTCTTGCTCATGGGTCATGGCAGCAATGGTGGTCGGGGCGAGCTCCCCTCCCGTGCGCGGCGGCGGTGGCCGGGGGCCCGCGCCCGTGGTCTCGCCTGCACGCGGCGGCGGTGGGCGGGTGAGCTCCCATGATCCCGCGCTCGTGGCAGCGGTGGTGGTGTGGGGCGGAGCTCCCTCGCCCCCGCGGTCGCTCCCCTCCTGCGCGCGGTGGCGGTGGCCGGGGGCGGAGATCCCCTGCGCCCGCGGTCGCGCCTGCGCGTGGCGGCGGTGGCCGGGGCGAGCTCCCCTGAGCCCGCGCTCGCGGCGGCGGCGGTGGTCCGGGCGGAGCTCCCCCGCGCCCGCGGTCGCTCCCCGCCCGCGCGCGGCGGCAGTGGTCAGAGCGGCGGCAGCCGGGGGCGAGCTCACCCACGCGCGGCGGCGGCGGCCGGGGCAGAGCTCCCCCGTGCGGCCGTGCCCACGACGGTGCTCACCACTGCGGCGGGAGTGTTTGATGAAATGCCAAAGAGGGGGAGGGGTGGTAAGGCCACCGAATGCCAGTTGCAAGGTCACCATATCCCACTCTGTACCATATCAAACACAAATATGAACTCAACCTGGCTCAATGGAGAAAAAGAATCAAACAACAGAGCTGTACGGGTGGAGCTTGGCTCTGGCTGGCCACAGCCAGGCTCATGGGCCAGGCTCGCTAGCACCAAGAAATCAAACACGCCCCGAGGCTCTGGCTCGATTGAGCTCATGGCCCATGCGCTTCGGTTGAGGCGAGGTAGGCGGAGGTGGCAGCGTGCGCACCGGACCGGAGGCACGGCAAGCAGCAGCAGTGGCGGTAGGGCTCACAGCTTCGGCAGGGTAAGCGCCGAGCTCGCAACCACGGAGGGGCGAGGAAGCTCACGTTGAGCTAGCTGCCATGTCCTGCCTGTTCGCCGCCATGGATGCTCTCGTCATGAGCTCGCCGCAGCCTTTTCATGGCCATCTTTACGGCAGTCGCCGGATTATGACCTCGCGGTCGCAGGCCAAACAACGGCAGCGAGTCCTCGCCGTGGAGCTGGAGCTCTCAAGGGAGACAGGGAGCTCCGCTGACCAAGCCCGTGATTTTCTTGCTTTTCTCTCACTGCTTTCTCATGCAACCATTGTCGGCCAAATCAATCACCGCTAGTCAACGATTTGCAGCAAGCACGGGCAAAATTGATGGACCACGAAATCCTCTTCTCTTATGTGCAATCAATTTTGTTGGATATCAGCCTGCTGGCCAACTTCTCTTAATTCGTGTGGTCAAGTCCGTCAATGGATAGTCCTCTTGAACGTTGGCGCGTGATGGAACCACGCGTCCTAGATCAGGAGTGGACGAACATGACTACGCAAGGTGCTGGGCCGATTTTTTGTGGGCGCGGAAGCGGCGAGCAGCAACCTGCGCGGGGTGGCTCATGGGAGCGACGAGCACGGTGAGGACGTGGTGCCTGTGTCGGCGGAGGAGCGCGGCCAGGAGAAGGTGCCGGTCAGCTAGGTCCTCAACTCCAGCGATTCGACGGCACCTGCGAGGAGGTAGCAGGGAGAGGAGACTGGTGTCGCTAGGGGGCAAACCAGGCTGAAAAACGCCAAAGTGGAGCTCCACCTCAGCAAAACCAGATACAAATACCGCTTGGGGGGTTAAATGTCTGGTTTACACAAGTTGAAGGTGCACAAAATCCAATTTTATAGATTGGGGGGTCATGTGATCCACTAGTGATATGTTGGGGGGTTATTTAGACTTATTCCTTACCTAACCGTAACAGCCACGCCCATACGGTAGGGACGTAGGGTCAGTCCAGCATCACAGCATTGCGCGGCGCTTGGACAAAATGAACGTGAACGCAGGGTCATTTTCCCAGTTTCCCTTAGTATGCGAAAATGCAAAGGAGAACATGCGTTCTGAGAACGACCTATCGCGAGACCGTTGGCTTACGAATCGACGGCATCCGTGGCGTCCCAGAGCGTACCAGTATTCGCTCCGAGGGATGTATTCCTTCTTTTCACGGCATTTCTGCGCGTCTGTATCCCGCTCGCGTCGTCATCTCTTTCCGTCTCCCTCCGTCGGACGCTCGGTGGACGACTGCGGCAGCTAGGGTTCGCGTTCTCTCGCCGTTCGCGCCCGTCGCCGCCCTCGCCGGCTCCGTTGCTGCTGCCCTCGGTGAGCTCGGCGTCGCGCACCTCGAATCCCCGCGCTCTCTCTGCTCCCATTCTCCCTCTCGAGAGCCATCTCTCTCCGCCATCGCCGATGCCGACACCAATGCCGAGCACCTGATGCCATTTCATTCTACTGCGCCGCTCCACTGGATCCCCTTTTCCTCTCTTCCCCAGGCCAATCCAATCCCACTCTCTCGCCCCTTCGCCACCGCCGTCATGGACACCAGCGACGACGAGCCACCAGTCCCCCTCAATCGCGCCACCTGAGGCAAGAGCCAAGAGGTCAGGTTCTTTTTCTCGCGTCTCCTTGCTCCTGATTGATTGAAATTTGAATCCATCGATTGTGCAGGATAGCCAAGCTCCTCGAGGACGAGGTTGACCAGGATGACGTCTTCTGGAATCAAAATGTCCTCAAGGATGTAGGTTGCAGCCCCCACGCTTGATTCCCTTCCCTTCTCTTGGCTGCTGCAGTTGGCTTAGCTTACTGTTCCCTTATGTTCTGACCCCTGCAGTTTCACGTCATCCCTGCGGCCATACTGTACCTAATCTTGGTGAGATCAGATTACTTTCTCCTACCTTGTAAGAAATTTAGACAAAGTTCAGCTTGGCGCGTATTTCATTAAGAGAGAACAGAAGTTCTGAGCACACATAACAATCTCAGTGGTAGAGTAAATACTTCGGTGAATGAGTAGACTCGATGTATGAAGTATTTTTTTTTCTCAAGCAAATGATGCAACCAAGCAAACATTTTTACATTTACAAAACTACCAGCTAGCAATTAACAAGACATTCAACTTACAAAAGATTGTTTGATTGTTTCCAATCTATATTATTTCACTTTTTAATTAATGAATCTCTCCGTGCTTGTAACTCTCAGATGAGAAGGGCCTCCAAACTATGCTCACCTTCCTTGACAAGATTGAGAGGGGAATATGGGAACATTCATCGGCCGATACTAAGATCATGGTCTCAAATTCAGAGGCTCAAATATCTGAAGTTTAGTAAATGCACAGAATTGACATGTTCTAAATAAACTCAAATCCAGAGAGTTAGAGGTTGAGTGTCATAAACTCATATCTGGGAACTTCCCCTTAATTCCTTCATATAATAAACAACCCATCCTGTTTCATTGATCATCTATAATTAACAAAAACCATTGCCACTTTGGCAGGATACCCATATATTTACACAAGTGCACGAGAAGAGTGTGTTCATCGGTGTTGAAAACGTGTGCTGCACATGTTACATGGCTTGCTACATATGATGAACATGTGTCATGTGTGCCTACTGCCTAGTAGGTGTTATGTTGCGAGTGTGATGTGTGCCTGGTGGTGCTTGTGTAACCGAGAAAAAAGAAAGAAAACAATGCTCCGGCTAAAACCTCTTGCAAAAGCCACCAATTTGGGTATTGGACATGGACTCAATTAATGGTTGCATAATCTTTGATTTGAGAGGGGTGTGATATAGAGTCAACTGATCTCAATCTATAGATGCGTGTGTTGATGGTGTCTGGATTGGACCCTACTTGATTTAGGGGCCCTTATCATTTTTTTCTGAGTGTGTGGATTATTAGTAAATATGCAATTCAAAGCCAAGGGCTAATTTGAAAGAAGAGGATCACTCTAGGAAATTTCAGAATTTAGTTAAAATTTGTACTAAGAATTTTGGATCCTAAATCCATTTCCTGACAGAGCAGAAAAAATCAAGGAGATTTACATGGGAAATGTTTGGAGTACTAGTATGCTGGCCTCCATATGAATAAGCAAGAAAACCAGCTTAACATGTATTTGTTTCTTCTCTACATTGTTACATTTCTCTGGTCTCATAATTCATCAAATTAATCATCTAAATAGAATGATTTTGCCTGAATTCTGTTTTCTTCTCTAATTCCTATTGCACCACAATTCATCGAGGAACGTTGAAGATGGACGAAAACAAAACCAATAACTAACAAATATGTAAGAACTCTTTATACTTGTACATTATCTGCATTTTGCAGCAATACAGTAGAGTAATAGCGAAATACTGAGAACAAAATTTGAAGTAGACTTTGCTCTGATCTAACGATGACTCGTTGCCGACCGTAGTGACCTTTGAACTTGTGTTGGTAGTAATATTTTTTTGACAGCTTCTTGTATCTCCATCGTCCTCTAGTAGTGTTGAAGAACCTGTACGATTATATTATTTGGCCCATCAATAAATTATACTCCGATCCTACGACGGGCTCGGCCCTGCAACACGGAATCCACTCTCCGTTCCGTTCGACATCACACGCTGCGGAGCGCACGACGAGATGGCGGCGGTGCTTCCCCGAGCAGCCGCCCGCGCCGCGCGACCCGGCGGCTCCGGCCCGCCCCTACGCTCCGCCCTCGCCGGGCGCGGCCTCTTCTCGTCCGAGGCCGCGACGACCCCGGCCCCCGCGGTTGCGGTGGCTACGGGCGAGGAGGATGGCGACGACCTGCGCAGCCGCATCTTCCGGCTGGGCCTGGCGAAGCGCAGCGCGACGGCGGCACTCGAGAGGTGGTCAGGCGAGGGACGCGCCGCCCCCGTGGAGGAGCTCCGCCGCATCGCGCGCGACCTCAGCCGCGTCCGCCGCTACAAGCACGCCCTCGAGGTTCGGTTGCTTGTAGAACACTTACCCACTTCCGATTGCTCTGCTCGCCTGACAGGATTTAGTGCATTGTCCGTGCAGCCAGCACATACGTTCCTTTTTTGGTTCTGGAAATGGTTATGACGTATTGGTAGCCTGATTGATGATTTTTATACTGCCCTGGCAGATGCATCTGTCTCATATACAAGTCGAGATGTAGGTTGCTGTGGATTAATTCAAACATTTGACAGGAATTTGATGCTAAATATAGCCATATTGTGTGCTTTGTGCACTATTAGTTTAGGTCTAGGAAGCTGTAGCATTTGAATTGTATTTGTGTGCTTTAGCTTCCTTCCTTGTTGGCTGTTACTGATTAGGGTGGCTATGAAGATGTGCATCTAGTCTTAAACTTTGGTATGCGCTCTCGAGGTTTGGTCGCCCGCAGAACCACCCTTTGATTCCCCCACGATTCCCCTGCTCTGCCTCCCTCACAGGATTTAGTGCGTTGTCCGGGCAGCTCACTGGTGTGATATGTTCCTTTTTTGCTCTGGAAATGGTTATTATGTGCACACGATGTAGGTTTATCTGGTGGAATAATTAAGATGGTTTAAATATTGCCATATTGGGCACTATTACTCTAGGTCTAGGAAGCTTTAGCATTTGAATTGTATTTGTGCTTTAGCTTCCTTCCTTGTTGGCTGTTACTAATTAGGGTGGCTATGAAGATGAGCATCTAGTCTTAAGAGTTTGGTATGATGATAGAGGCTTCAGCTCTAATCTTATAACTAGGAACCAACATTCTGTCAATTGAATTTGTCTCTGTTTTTTTTTTTTGAGGGCTTGTCTCTGTATTTGTTGTTGTGCCAGTTTAATGCTAACTGATACTACCTCCATTCTTTTTTATATGATTTTTGAGTTAACCAACGTCATATATTAAGGGATGGAGGGAGTATTAGCTATCATATTTCTTTTGGCAACAAATTTTTTTTTTGGCAACATAATGAGCCATCTGATCTTATCATAGTCTTATGATACTCTGCCAAACGGGTTTGTATTGATCTTATATGGGTAACTTTTGCTAACCCTGCAAAAGAACCCTCTTCCATACTATTTACCTTGCTGTAGCTTATAGCACACAATCATTTCCCTTCTTTTGTTTAGTTGTTTCTGCTGATACCCTGGCAAAGGATTATGTTTTGTCGATTGCTACTATCTTCCACTCTTCTAGGTAAAATATTTGCAAATTGCAGCATCAGTTATTAACTGCACATTTTACAGGTAGCAGACTGGATGAAGACACATCATGAGTCTGATTTATCTGAGAATGACTATGGAATGCGCATTGACTTGATTACCAGAGTTTTTGGTGCCAGTGCGGCTGAAGATTTCTTTGAGAAGCTTCCACCTAAAGCCAAATCTCTACAAGCCTATACAGCGCTTCTCCATTCCTATGCCCGCTCAAAGATGACAGACAAAGCTGAAAGGCTGTTTGGGAGAATGAAGGATGCAGACCTGTCTATGGATGTCCTGGTTTACAATGAAATGATGACGTTGTACATTTCTGTTGGGGAGCTGGATAAAGTTCAGGTCATTGCTGAAGAACTAAAAAGGCAAAATGTTTCTCCAGATCTCTTCACCTACAATCTCCGGGTTAGCGCAGCTGCTGCTTCCATGGATCTCGAGGGCTTCAAAGGAATTCTTGATGAGATGTCGAAGGACCCAAACTCCAAAGAAGGATGGACACTGTACCGGAAACTTGCAGCTATTTACATCGACGCCAGCCAGCTTGTTGCCTCTGGAAATTCGCTGGTGGAAGCCGAGGCGAAGATCAGCCAGAGGGAGTGGATAACCTACGATTTCCTCGTCCTTCTACATGCTGGCTTAGGCAACCCGGAGAGGATCAAGGACATATGGAAATCGATGCTTATGACGTCCCAGCGGATGACGAGCCGGAACTACATCTGTGTGATATCCTCCTACCTGATGTGCGAGCGGCCCAAGGATGCGGGGGAGATCGTCGACCAGTGGCAGCGGTCCAAAGCTCCGGAGTTCGACATCTCCGCCTGCAACAGGCTGTTGGATGCTCTTCTGAATGCCGGCCTCACCGACACTGCAGAGAGTTTTAGAGAACTGATGCTGCAAAAGAGTTGTATACTAACAAGCAGGGCAACTGTTGCCGAGTGATTACGAGTTTCTGTATCTCCAGAGAGTTTTTGTTGTGTGAAGGAATAAATGATAGACCTGCCAAGTAATTTGCACGATAATTCTTTGTTAATTCTTTTTGGCAAGATATGTATATCTGATAATATATTGCCAGCACATGTAGTCTCTGTATGCTCATCGCGTTTTCTTTGTGATCTTCCTGGTCCTGGCCAACCTACTACCCTTGTTTCAGGTAGAGGACAGGTACAGCGACTGCACGCTGGCGGAAGCCACTCCACCTGTGGCATGCTGATCGCACACTGTTTGTCTCACGCTCCACGTTCTCGCCACGATGATGGTGATGGTGCGAGGTGTTCCGTGATGCTAGCGACAAAGGGGGGTTTTCAAGCGTTTCGAGGCCTTTCATGCGTCGCCAATCATCACCATGCACACCTGCTCTGATGACACCGAAACTTCAGAATATTGGCGGTTTCAAACAGTAGCTGCACACGCCTAACAGCTGAGCCTTTGTTCGGTACCGGTACAGAAACGTGCCTTCCCTGCATCAGAGTGTTACGGTGTTACGAAAAATTTTTAGTCAAAGAAGAAAGCGATAGAGATAGAGATGAAGGGGAAGCGGGTTTGGAAGAGAGGCAGCGATCAGCAAGGAAGAGAGGCGGGCGATCCGCCGAACCCTGACGTTGGATTTGGGAATCCGCACGCCGGTTTCTCGTGGCGTCAAACCAGCATCCCGTCGCACCAGACCCGGCGTTCGCAGTGTGTCCTTTCCGGGTTTCACAAATGTGCACACCGAATCCACGCTGTTGGAGTGCACGAGTCTTTCGTTAATTCTTCGACTGATTTGTACGTATTTGTTCTGAGTGAAGAATGTTGCACGATGATTTGTACTATGCAAGAAAAAAAGTGAACAGTCTGGATTCGCGTCAGCAAATCGGTTCGTGTGCTCCCTCTTGTGATCTTGTCCGGTTATTATCCCCTCGCCGTGCACTGAGCAGCGAGACGGGTTTCTTCCAATTTCCAAGTTACAACTGACCGGAGTTTTTTCAAGCATTCCAAAGCCTTTCTTCAGTTGCGTCACTGGGCAGCATCACCATATACACCTCCTTGGTAATTAGAGATGGAAATATGGAAATGGAATCCGAATTATCCGATATCTATATCCGCTAAAACGGAAATATGGATATCCGTATCCGTATTCGAATTCAAATGTGGTAGTAAACTGGATACATCCGAATTCGTTTTTGTCGATTTTCTCTATCCGATTCCATACATATTCAGTAATATCCGGCACTATCCGTATTCGACTATATAAAACTGTAACTTATCTCTATAACTAATGGCAAATTAGGTTCAATAGAATAGATAGTGTATAATTGAAAAATTATATCCATAACTAATGATTATGACATTAATCTTAATATTAAAATATTGCATCCATAAAACAATTTAAAAGTTATATTTAAATTTAATAACCAATATCATTAATTTTAATAATAAAAATACATTAATATAAAGTTTAATTTTAATTACCCTAGTTTGTTTATGTATTGATGAAAATATTTTTTATGTATTTTTTATTATTTGTTTGATAAATGTATATATATTAAAAATATGTATTTATTAATAGTTTTATTTATTATATAATTAGTTATTAAAATAAATATGGATGAATGTGATATTCTTAACGAGCAGTCTCTCTTATGTACTAATACTTTAATCTTACATGTTTGTAATTGTAAATTATCAATAAAAAAATTAGTAAATGCTGTCTTTCGAATCTAGTGAATATCCGATGTGTTTCCGAATTCGAGACATCCGTTTTGTATTCGTATTCGAGAATATTTGTAATCCGTATTCGTATTCAAGTAAAAATGTGGTAAAAGGTGTTATCCGAATCCGATTCCATGCTAATTCGATCAGTTTCCATCCCTATTGGTAATGGCAGCCTCCAAATCTGTAGGATAGGTTCCCAAGGTCAAACACTCGGCACACGCCCCTGACATCCTCATTTGGTACTGCGAATGCAGTCTGTGGCAGCACCACGCCACCACATCAGTGGCCGCCTAAAATTGTCAAAAGGAGCTGTCCAGGTGTAGAAAAGGAAAGAAAAGGCACGCTTGGAAAGAGCAAACAGGCGAACGCCGCATCATCGGCAGGGAGAAAGAAGAGGAGGGCGGGCGTGGGCCGGGGATTTACGCGAGCGAGCGAGCACACCGGTTCCTCGTGTCCTCAAAGACTCAAAGCAGAATCCCACCGCAGGACACCTCGGCGGCGCTACTAGTGGAGCGAGCCGTCTGCACCCCAATTCCGTGCTCCTGTGTGCTCCGCGTCGCCAGGGGCGATGGGGACGCGGGAGCTGCTCCTCGCCCTCTGCCTCCTCGGCGCCGGCATGGCCGCCTGCGACGCGCAGGCGCCGTCCCCGAACTCGTCCTCGCCCTCGCCGCCGCCGCCGCCGCCGCAGACGAAGTTCGGGCGCACCATGTCGACGTTCATCACGGTGGCCATCAGCGTCTTCTTCTTCCTGCTCTTCATCTGCGCCTACGTCAACCAGTGCCGCCTCGCCGACCCCGGCGCGCGCGGGGAGGCGGCCGCGGCGGCGGCTGCGGCGGCGGCCGCGGGGGCAGGGGGACCGTCCAGGAGGGGGAAGCGCGGGCTGGACTCCGCGGTGGTGGCCACGTTCCCACTCGTCTCCTACAGGGAGGTGGTGGCGCACAAGATCGGCAAGGGCGTGCTGGAGTGCGCCGTGTGCCTGACGGCGTTCGAGGACGACGACGACCTCCGCCTGCTCCCCCACTGCTCCCACGCCTTCCACCCGGAGTGCATCGACCCCTGGCTGCAGTCGCGGGCCACCTGCCCGCTCTGCCGCGCCAACCTCGAGAAGCCGGCTCCGGCGCCGGCGGTGGTGGTGGCGGTGGCGCCCCCGTCGCCGCAGGCGGAGCAGCGCCAGCCCTCGCCGACGCCGGAGGCCGTGGCGATACCCGTGCTGGACGAGGACTCAGAGGAGGAGGACAGCGACGAGGACGACAGGAAGGAGGAGGCCATCGAACTCGACGGGCCACTCGCTCTACGCGGCGGCAGCCTCCGCCGCGGAGGAAGGCGACCACGAGAGGTTCACGCTGCGGCTGCCGGAGCCCGTGCGGGAGCAGGTGCTCCGGTCCCGCCGCCTGCGGCACGCCACCAGCGCTATCAACCTCTCCGACATGAGCTCCGAGGGCAGCTCCCGAGGCGGCCGCCGTCTAGGAGGTGGGGGAGGAAGCTTCGGCAACGTCAACGGCGCCGGCGTCGGCGTGCGCCGGTGGCACTCGTTCCTTGTCCGGACGGTGTCGTGGGCGCGAGGCGGGGGCAACGGCGGCTCCGTCCGGAAGGGGTGGGACGGGTCCACGAGGAGGGGAAGGGATAGGGACGGCGGCGAGTCAAGCTGGAAGGGCTCGGCCACGCCGCCGCCGGCGGGCCGGCCGTGACCGCCCGGCGCGGTCGGAATGCTTCACCTGTACAATCCGGCGACAAGTTTGTGCTACTTTTTTCTTTTCGTTTGGATTTGTTTATGTTTAGGAATATTTGGCGATAGCGTGATAGCGGCTTGAATTTCGCTAAAACACGTTGCTTTCGCGATTTGCTTGGCCTGTAGATTTTGTGGGATTGAAAATTGACGAGGAGATAGGGAGAAAGAGCTCACTTCTCACTTTTGGTTCCCCCTGCCGTTCTTTTTACGGCCGATATCCTCGCTTTTCCGTTTGGATTTCCGATTGTGCGGATAGCCTCTCTCTTTTTTTTTGGGTTAGTGGGAGAAGCATTATGCTGGGAGCGTCAGCTTTAAGCCACATCATTTGCGCTGTTAACCACTCTTTATGAAGGATCTTTCCCGGCAATGGGACTGATTGCAAATCAATGAAATCATGCAGCTGGTAAAATGCTGGGGTGTGTTTAGTTCCCTGAATTGGGATGCAAAATTCTGGATTTTGCACGAATTTTGGGCTGAAAAGCAATGTTCTGAACTGAAAAGCAATGTAGCACTTTTCGTTTGTTTGTGGTAAATATTGTCCTACCATAGCCTAACTAGGCTCAAAAGATTCGTCTCGC
Source organism: Cenchrus fungigraminus (assembly GCA_036936925.1). Classification (NCBI taxonomy): domain Eukaryota; kingdom Viridiplantae; phylum Streptophyta; class Magnoliopsida; order Poales; family Poaceae; genus Cenchrus; species Cenchrus fungigraminus. Next base: position 74,365,668 of record CM072775.1, read on the forward strand.
AAAGTACATCCAAACTGTGTAATTAATTTTTGATTTCATCTATATTTAGTACTTCATGCATGTGCCGGTATTTTTGATATGATGTTTGATGTGATGATGAATCTTCTTTTTACATAGTAAATTTTAAGGGAAGTTAGGCTTCTAAACACACGTTAGATGCGTCGCTCCTATTTTTGTTTGGCTTCGTGTCAATCTGACTTTGAAAGATTCATTGCGTGGAGAAAGAAAATAAAAGAAAATACGAGCAGGTTCGTGCACTGAGTAGTGACGGGCATAAAGAAACGGCAGGGAAAGAGAGGAGTCTCGGCCGTGTCCGTCGCGCCATTTTCAAAGGCGCCGCGACGCGTAGTGGCTACGGCCCGGCCGCGCTTGACGTCGCCACGACCTAGCTCCGCTACGGATTGGGGTCTGTTGGCAACGGCGCCGGGGCGTGTGCGGCGCGGAATTTTGTTTGTTTTGAGAGAGGACAGGTAGCAAGGAGCTGCATCCATGTGTGAAACGAGCGCGGGAGCCGGCAGCGAAGCCATATCTGTTATTCTGTTGTGTCCGGCCGGCGGCGAGGGTGCGAGTGCCGTGGACGCATCGCGCACGGCGCGAAACGATAGATCGATGGTGAGCGCCAAGCCGAAACTCAACTCGGTTCACGCGTCCGTCGTGCAAAAGTGTGTGTTTGGGCGGCTGGCTACTGGTGGCTAGTCGTGCCACAGCCCATGCTGCCGGTCCTGCTTTTGGTCCTTTCGGCATTGCGACGCGACATAGGAAGCTCGATCTCTATACGCATTTCCAACGTCCACAAAATTGGAATGCAACAATCAATGAACCGGGCTACCCTCACTCGACAACCTCTTCCTGACGTGTGTGGAGGAATGAACGCTGAGCGTGTGTTTTTCCCTCCAAAAAATTTTGGAAAGAAAATCTTGTATGCATAGAGCACTAAATGAAGTTATTTGCAAACATTTTCACATATGAGTACAACTTTACATGATAAATTTAATAGTATAATTAATTTAATAATTTGCTACAGTAATGCTCGTGTGGTCAAAATTCTTATTAGTTTGCTCTCGAAAATTTACATAGAGGTGTGTAAGTAATTTTGTAAAATATTTTATTTAATATATTTAAATCGCATTTAATACTTTAAAAACTTTGGCTAAACACGGCAGAGCGAAATTGTCGCTTACTACGTGTGTCAGGATGGCTGCAGCAGCCTGCAAGCGGGACCGGGGTACTAATAGTACTACTGCCGCTGCAGGCAGATCTAGCCAAGTAGCCAGCGTCCAGCGACAGCAACTGCTGCTGGTCCACACACAAGTACACAACCGCACAGGCCAATAGTACTAGGGGCCCAATTCCAAAAGCTCAGCCCAAAACGACGAAGGGACGCAATGCTGCCAATGCAAGCCATTCGGGCATCTCAAACTGACAGCCAGTAGCAACTGGTCTAGCGGAGTACTAGTACTAGTTTTCTTCGAAAGAGAACAATCGACAGTAGGTCAGTAGTCGCAGTGCAAAGGAGCGGTCAGTTTGTGGTTCCTCTATGGAAGATAAGGGACAGCTGAAATAGGAATTTCGGTCACGGTCAAAAAAATACCAAAAATTCAGCCAATATTTTTTTAATCCGTGATGCCAACACTCGCTACTCCCAGTTGGCGTAATGTTTAGATTCCTTCTCGAAATTTTTTGAGAAAAAGAAACGTGTATGGATGGAGTACTAAATGAAGTTTATTTGTAAAATCTTTTCCAGATGAGTACAATTTTGAGTGACGATTCTGACGAGCATAATTAATTTAATGATTTCCGACAGTAATGCTACAGTAGCAATTCTTTAATCATGTGGTCAAAAATCTTATTAATTTGTCTCGCGAATTAACGCAAGGTTGTGAAGATAATTTTGTAAATTTACTGTATCTAATACTCCTAATTAGCGTCTAAGTTGTACGACAGATTTTTTTAGAGAAATGTATTGTGCAAACAATATCTGAAAAAAGCAGCCAACATCCACGTTTCACTGCCAGCATTTGGAATCCATTACACCCAATATCCGTTTGGATTATCAACCACCAGCAAATAGTACATTTCTCTCAGAACAAATCAGAACTCACCAACCAGCCAATGATACTTATTTCCAACAATAAATCAACATCAGCCACCAGACAGCTCGACAAGGCATTCCAACCTCCGCTAAGACCACTCCATGACCTCGTACGTGGCAGTTGTTCTGGTTTTAACCTCGGAATCTGACGAAACATTTGTGCGATACGATGGATTTCGATATGATGTTTGGTTTCACAAATTTGCACGGCAAATATACTATTTAACCATCACATCGAATCACATCCTCTCTCTATCACGCTTTACAATGCACACTTTTACACTGCAAATGCACTATGATAAAATTGGTTGTATAGCATCGAAAGATCGTGAGTTTCATAAAATACTATTGAAAGATCTCACTTCCGTAAAATACCATTGAAAGATGAGAACGTTAACTAAAATTAGCATTCCGTTACTTTTTTAACGGAAAACTTACCTTCGTGTTTTTTCAGCACATAAATCAAACACAAGATGACTTTTATACCCCTGACTAATAAGATTACAACTCCCCAAATGTTTGGTTCCCAGCCTTCAGTTGCCACGCCACAGATGTGGTTGCCACAGAAAATCGGCCGGTGTTTGGTTTTCACCTAAAGTGTTGCTCGCCATAGGAATCTGAGCTCATTCGCATAAGCTTTTTCGCCACAAGCGTGGCCAGCGTTTCCTCCGCCACAGAACTGCGCCGCGCCACAGCCTGATTGTTGGAATTTATGTGGGCTTGACCCACTAACAAATTCAGAAATTCCTAATAAAATCTCAGAGGCCCATACATATGAGTACATAGGAGAGGAGTGGAATCCTTTAGTGTCACCTTGCTAGTGGAAGGTGGAGGGAACCAACTTAAAAATGGAAGTTGTTCTCATCTTCTCAAGACTAGTGTGAGAGGAAGAAAGGAAGTCCACACGACACCTGCGTGAATGGTCCGCCGAAATCCGGCTCCTCGCCTTGCGGGAGCGCAGTCTCCTTTTGCAGTTTTAATTTTTTGGTCTTTTGATTTGCAGAGTCCTAAACGGATTCAACTAAGAGTCCTAATCGTGATTGTGTCACGAGGTCGGTTTCCCAGACTATATAAGCAGACCACCGGCCACGCTAAAATATATCAAATCAACAGCTAGGGTTTTGCCTCTTCTTGCTGCTGCGCCGCCGTCACCAAAACTCCAGCCCGATCGTTTGCGTGCACCTGCGACTGGGCGAGCAGATCTCTGGAACCGTCGTCTTTGCGATCCTGCACCGGGAGAAGGCGAATAAGGTTTTTGGGAAGCGCTCTTCGTGCGACTGCTCCCGATCTTCGTCACGGCTCGTCTTCCGTCAAGATCCAGGGGCGCTACGTCCTAGCGTCGTCTTCGTCGGCCTAATCGAAGTCTTCCGCCGCTGCTAATCGACGACAGTGACAGCGACCAGGACGACCTCAGCTTCGCCTTCGGGAATCTCTCCACTGTGTTGTCATTTACGAATTCCAGCAGCAGATATTATTCTTGCGATCTGGTCTCATCGTTCTTCTTGATCAACATGTTCAATATGTTTAGTGTACGAGTTGTGTTTACACTAGTTGCCATGATCTGTGATATAAGTTTGAGCCTAGTTAGTATGCATCATATGCTTAATCTAGTTGTTCACTTCGTCATGATTTATATTATGGTTTTAATCTGGAAATTGCCTAATATTTCAACAATCCAAAAACTTTATTATAGGTCTTTTCCAGTACATGTGGCTAGTTTTGTTGATGCGCTGAGGCTGGAGAAGTTCTCTGGTGTGCACTTCAAGAGGTGGTCTGTCAAGGTCACAAATTGGCTTACTGCCATGAAAGTTTTCTGGGTCAAAGATGGCTTACCTGAGGGAAACATCTCTAATGAGGATCGGAGTAAATTCTAGAAAGCTAATAATATCTTTGTGGGAGCTGTGCGTAATGTGCTTTCAGATCATCTGTTTGATTCAATGATGCATATACGAGACGTAAAGGCTCTGTGGGATCATCTGAACACTACCTATGGTGCTTCAGATGCAGGCAATGAATTGTACATCATGAAGAGCTTTCATGACTATAAGATGGTTGCTAACAAATCCATAGTTGAGCAAGCTCATGAGATACAACGCCTGGCTAAGGAACATGAACTCCTTAAGTATGTTATTCCTGATGAAGTTGTGGCTGGTTGCATTATTGCAAAGTTGCCTTCTCCTTGGAGGAACTTCGCCACAAGCCTTAAACACAAGGGACAGAAGATAACGGTTGAAAACCTGATTCAATCTCTTGATGTCGAAGAGAAGGCTCGGGCTAAAGACAATACTCAAAAGGGGAACGAGGAACATAATGCTAGCACCCACTTTGTCCAGAGATATTTCAAAGGCAAGAACAAAGGAAAGGGGAAACGACAGCCTTTCAATGCCAAAGCAACTACTACCTTCAAGAAGAAGAAGAAAGACAAGTCTGAGATGCCTTGTTTCACATGTGTTGAACTTGGTCATTTTGCTAAGGATTGTCCAAAGTGTGCAGACTCTAAAGAGAAAAAGGTCAACCTCGTGACTGCATCAAGTGCTGATGACGGGTATGGTAATTTTCCTACCGTATTTTCAGTATTTCAATCACCTAGTTGGTTGCTTGATACGGGTGCTAATGTTCACGTGTGTGCTGACATCTCTTTGTTTTCTTCTTACCAGGGGCTCCAAGGTTCTTCCGTCCTGATGGGGAACGGGTCACATGCTTCTGTTCGTGGTGTTGGTATGGTAGATCTGAAGTTTACTTCGGGCAAGATCGTGCCTGAAAAACGTACAACATGTCCCTACTATTTGCAAGAATCTTGTTAGCGTTTCTCTTTTATTAAGAGATGGTTTTAAGGTAGTGTTAGAGTCTAATAAAGTAGTTATGTCTAAGCATGGACAATTTATTGGTAAAAGCTATGATTACGGAGGCTTGTTCCGCCTAAGTTTAGCAGATTTTTGTAATAAGTTAGTCAATCATATTTGTGGTACAATTAATGATATTTCAAGTATTTGGCATTCTTGATTATGCCATGTGAATTTTGGTTTGATGTCACATTTATCTAGCTTGCGGTTAATACCAGATTTCACCATTGCCAAAGGTTCTAAGTGCCATAGTTGTGTGCAATCTAAGCAACCTCGAAAGCCTCACAAGGTAGTGGAGGAGAGACACTTGGCACCTCTAGAACTCATACATTCTGATCTATGCGAGATGAATGGTGTGTTGACTAAAGGTGGAAAGAGATATTTCATGACATTAATTGATGATGCTTCTAGATATTGCTATGTTTACTTGCCGAAAACTAAAGATGAGGCTTTAGACTACTTTAAAATCTTTAAGGCTAAAGATGAAAATCAACTAGAAAGAAAGATTAAACGTCTAAGGTCAGATCGTGGTGGTGAATATTTTCCTATAACTTTTGATGAGTTTTGTGTGGAACATGGTATTATTCATGAGAGGACACCTCCCTATTCTCTTGAATCCAATGGGATTGTCGAGAGGAAAAATCGCACGTTGACTGACTTGGTGAACACCATGTTAGATACTGCTGGTTTATCAAAGGCATGGTGGGGGGAAACTATATTGACTGCAAGTCATGTCCTGAATAGAATTCCGAACAAAAGTAAAGAGACAACACCATATGAGATTTGGGTTGGAAGGAAACTATCACTTTCATACTTGTGCACGTTGGGATGCTTGGCGAAATTCAATGTTCCAATTACAAAGAAGCGTAAGCTTGGACCAAAGACGGTAGATTGTGTCTTTCTAGGATATGCTCACAATAGCATTGCTTATAAATTTTTAGTAGTAAAATCTGAAGTTTATGATATGCATGTTGATACAATTTTTGAATCTCGTGATGCTACTTTTTTTGAGAATATTTTTCCTATGAAAGATATGCGTAGTAATGCTAAATTTTCCACTGAAATAGCTCCTGATAATAGTATTGACGAGGTCATGGACCAGGGCCCACCAAGACCCCTGAAAAATGCAGTACGGACCCATGTACGGCATGCTCCGGCAGCTAACACAACGAGTGTTACGCTGCCTGAGCACGTGAAGGCTCGTACGACCAGTTTCCGCCATGGGCCAGAAGGCAGGCGGCCCACGGCCATCCGTACCCTCTTCCCCGAGTACGTGGTGGTCCGTACGACAGGTTCTCACCTCCACTCCTGACTACTCTCTCGCACGAGTAGTTTCCACCTCGCGGCCGCGACTACTCGCTCGCACGAGTAGTTTCCGCCTCGGAGCCACGACTACTCGTTCACACGAGTAGTTTCCGTCACTAACCCGCACAGGCTTCGCGGGGAAGGCACGGGGTGTGTGTGCCCGTCAGATCGAGATCCCGAAAACTCTGCGCACGCTCCCCCGCGCACCGCCACGTGTCCGCTCCGCCGCAGCGGTCCGCTCGGGCCTGGCCGATTCGGTGTCAGGGGATGGATTTGTCAAACCCTGCCACGAACAGCACAGTGGCCATCGTACCACGGACGGCGTAATGGATGCTGGACAACGTACGGCACAGTACACACTACGCCCTAAGCATCGGAAGACGCGGCATAGATCACCTACTCGCACGAGTACTTTCCTGTCTCCGACCAGGTCAAGACTTGGCCGTCAAGGCCGCAAGTACACAGGCCCCGTCGGTGTCCCGTGATACCCGGGTACGCGACTCGCCATGTGTTCGCCTCCCCGCGCTGGTCCGCCTTGATCAGGTCGATCCTGTGTCAGAGGACGGATCCTCCTGCCGTTCCTCTGTGGGGGCGGTACGCACCATACCACGGAGGGCACGGGAAACGCTGTGCCACCAACGGCACAGTGCAAGCCGTCACCTATCCCTCGATCGCCGCGGTGCAGACTACTCCGTTCCCACAGTATCAAGAAAAGACAAGCCCCTGATCCACTGACGGGATCAGGGCACGTACTCTGCCTCCTGTACCCGACTAACTACTCGGAGAAGGGCGCGGGGGGCCCTAGGACGGCTGCTTGGGACGCACGGGATCTACACCGTCACCCAAGGCCCCGTAACAGTGCTTCGCCGCTGCTGCTGCCTGACAGCCCGACGTAGAGAAGGATGTCTCGCACTATAGAACCAGCTCCCATACTCGATGTAACCGCCCTGGGCATCTCCCTTATGACTAAAAAGGGAGAGGCAGAGGCACTCACAAGACACATTCGTTTTCACCCCCACACGCACTTAGCATCGATATCTCATCTCATACAAACACCGCAAGCACTCACATACTCACCTACGCAGACTTCTGCTACTTGAACCACTCACACACCAGGGACTTGGGCTCTGGACCCTCTCCCGACTTGTTTGTACCCCCTACTACAAACTCCCGAGCATAAGGAACACTTCCTCTCAGTCTGGACGTAGGGTATTACTCTCCGGAGGCCCGAACCAGTATAACCCCGAGTGTCTCCTGTGCTACCGTGCGGATCAGAACACGCGCTCTCATATAAATTTACTTGCCGGCGTTAACAAACCCCGACAGTTGGCGCACCAGGTAGGGGCCTTCACGTGTTTTCGACGTTCTTTTTAGGGTCCGCACGGCCCTCCCACCGTTTGCTTTGACAAAAGCCGTCACCAAGCCGCTGCTGATGGACTCCCCCGTGGGGTCACCGGAGTCGCTCATGGCTGGGCTCGAGATCCGGTTCGGGAGCCTGAACTTCCGATCGACTGGAGACAGCTACGTCATGCGCCTCGTCGATGAGGTCATCGACGCACCTACACCGACTCCTGCTCCAACCGCCTCACCACGCTCACCCCGACGCAAGAGGCGCTCAGGCAAGCGCTCAAAGCGGGCCAAGGCGGAGCGGCGCAGGGCAGCACGTGCTAGCTCCCCTCCGCTCAAAGCGGGCCAGCCGGCGCAGCAGAGGACTCCCTGCCGTCAGACTCGATGGAGCGCATCGCCAGGGAGAGCGCCACAATACCACTTCTTTATGGAGGAAGGCCCTACGCAGCGGCATCGTGTTCCTCTTCATCAAGCACGGACTGGGCTATGTACGAGAACTACCCTAGCCACCGCCTCTGCTGCAACATGGGGCTTGCTGCGACCTCGCCCGACGAGCAGTACCTCGTGACCGACGGTACTGATGACGCCAACGGGAAAGAAGCCGTAGCCGCGACGCTTAGCCCCGGCGCCAGCAAAGGGAAGCAGCCGGTCGAAGCTGGAGACGGTCCGTCCGCACCAACCAAGAAGAAGAAGAGTAAAGATAAGAGGTACCGTGAGGACACCTTGGTGGTTGCTGTCGACCGAAAGACAGCGAGACGCAGAGGCAACCCTCCATCGGGTCCCTTCGAGAAGCTGTTGGATGCCCCGTGTCCCAACCACGAGGGCCTAGTCAAACATGCCTTCAAGGATTGCAACCTGATGAAGGCCTACCTCGCCGGCACGCTGAAAAAGCGGAGCGATGCTCCGACCGGCGACAGAGGGAAGGACAAGGGTAATGACGAGGGCGCTTACCCTCAGGAAGACGGAGCTGTGATGATGATCTTCGGGGGCTCGGAGGCGCGACTGCCCAAGCGCCAAGAGAAGGTGGTTCGACGAGAAGTCTACCAGCTCGAGCATGCGACTCCGACCTACCTGAAGTGGTCGGAGATGCCGGTTACGTTTGACCAGCACGATCATCCCGACCACTTACCACGACCGGGTAGCTACCCCCTGGTTGTGTCACCCTTGTTCGGCACCAAGCGTGTGCACAAGGTACTGATGGACGGAGGCAGCGGCCTCAACATAATCTACGTGTCGACCCTGGACGACATGGGGATCCCGCGGTCCCGACTGCGGCCGTCAACAGCGCCTTTCCACGGGGTCGTACCCGGGATGGAGGCGGTCCCACTCGGGCAGATCGATCTGCCCGTCACGTTCGGAACTCCGAGCAACTTCCAGACGGAAACCCTCACCTTCGAGGTGGTGGGGTTCCCGGGGGCGTATCACGCGATAGTCGGAAGGCCAGCTTACGCTAAGTTCATGGCATTGATATTTCTTAACGTCGATCACTTAAGAACAGATTTGGAATCCATCCTTAGCGTCAGCGCTAGAAATGCTTGTTGGCATTTCCCAATGTCACAACTAATGGCGCAGGTTAGCGTGAACATTGAGACTTGCCATAGGTTAATCTAAACGATCATGAACGAATCCGCAAGCGCACAGATAAACCATTGTAGCATTTCCCCAAGGAAGGAGAGTATTCCAAGGGTATCGAATCCAAGGAAGGTAATGATGGATATCTTAGACTTATGCTTTTGCTCTGAATGTAAACCAAGAGATAGATATAGGAAGCAACACACTCAAAGGCAGGGGTAAGATAAAAGATAAAAAGGGTAGTGTGACACACACCTCAAATCTACCTCTACTCTAGCACACTACGGCTTAGGGGGAACATACGAGTTAGCTCTAGGTTCTAATGTACTAAACATACAAAGCTAGAAGATACAAGAGATGGGCATGAGTATTGCATGAGGGAGACATGGTTCAGCACCCAGGTACAAATGGGGTGCTAGCCCACGACGACCAGCACTCTGCGAAACTAGACTTTAGACTCCTACAGCAGGTACCCCAACGCGGAGGTTGCCCTAGGATCCAACAGGGCTGTCACCACCTGAGGACCGACCTCTCGTTACGAGGGGTATGCTCATAACTATCATAGCCAGACAACCTAGGCACCATGCCTACATTGCTGCTAGACTTCACCCGGCCCGGGCTATTGTGACCCAGGGTGAGAGCCACCAGAAGACTAGTCAACTAGACCGAGTACCGTAGCTTGAACACAGACCTCATGCAACACTCTCATGCCATCTAACAAGATCAACTAAGGCTAGACATACAAACAGATATGAACTCTCTTATGTCTAATCAACAAGATCAAAGGGTCGTGTTCGTGAAGAACACGAGCCTCTAACTTATGAACAAACACATAAGGAAGGAGTTTATCACCCTTCAAGTGGATCAAAAGGTAGTGTTCACGAAGAACATGAGCCTCTAAATGATGAACAGAGGATGAACTCAAGAACATATCAAGAATATGATCTGCCATGACTTTATATGAAATAGCTGAATAACTGAAGTAGATCAAAGTCATACAAAGAAATAAAGATAAAAGAGAACTCATACCTAAACTTCCAAGAGGACTTGGAACCTGAAGAAGAGCTACTCTAGCCTGCCCCCTAGCCTTGGAAACTAAAAGTTAGAGGAGAATGAGAGAGTGGTGTGTGAGAAATAGGAGCCCCTCCCCTCCTATTTATAGAGGAGGACAAGGCTTGCTCGAATGCCCAAATGGCCCCTAAACACCCGGGAGTGAGGTAAGTGACCAATGAGGAGCTAACACGTGGAGGGCCAGGATCAGGGGGCCCTAAGGTGGTTCGGCCGATCCTAGGATTGGCCGGCCCCCTAGGGTGGCCCCCTGGCCTATGCTTCCTCTGAGTGGTTGCCCTGTGGGCCCTCTGATCCATCCCCGGTGCATGGCTTGATTTGGTATTCGAGGTGGGCCCTTTGATCCATGTGAAGTCCATGTGGCGTCCTCTGATTCGTCGGTGAGTACCTCCCCTGGATCGATGACGTGGATTGCCATGTTTCCCTTGGTGGCAGCCACCTCCTCAGCTGAGTTGGCATGGTTTCTTCATAGAAGTGGAGTTTCCATCTCTTTTAAGGGTAAATCACCTACATACAAATAATCTCCAAGGACAAGTGGAACTATATCATTCAATCCTAAATGCTAGTAAATAATGCATATGTCTCCATTTATGTGAGAATATTGAGGGTTGGAAATGGTGAATTTCCACCGTCAACAAACTCCCCCAAGCTAACCTCTTGCTCGTCTCGAAGCAAGACATTAGAGACTTAGGTTGGTTGATCAGGAGTTGCTACAATGTTGTATTCTCAACTTATGGCAAACATACAGCAAAGTACTCTACCAAGAGTTGAACAAGTTGCCAATGTTCTTACCTTTCGCCTGATACGTGGGGCATATAGCTTCACCTGCCTTGGATGGTTGAGAGACAGAATGGTTATATAGCATGTGCATAATCAATCATACCTTGATCAGCTATCAATCCAAAGGTTTTGCAAATTTTTCAAAAGAAAATCAGAGTTCCTCAAATGATACACTCGGATCGCTCAAAAGTGTATGGTTCCTCACCAAGGCATCATTGCTGCCTTTCTTCACATGCTACTCCTAATAGGCTTTATGTGGAGCTGTAGGTAGGGAAGATGTGGCATACTTGTCTCTCATGTTTTGCTAAGTCAAAAACTGGATCCTTGGAAGAAACAAACATACATCCTGATCAAGATGTGCATATGTGTGTGATGGATATGAGCATGGCAAGGTGGATACTAGGCCCGGAAATGGGTGCTAGATATTACCATGTTTTATATGAGGGAATGAGGGATTGATGGTAAGGTGGACACTAGCCCCGGAGTAGGTACTAGTTATTACCATCTATATGGTGGAACTCTTTCTCTTGCACATATCAATCCCTTTTTCTCCTTTGAAATTTTTCGAGACTTGGGCTAGCTCTCTTTATTTATTTTTGCCATGCTTTTGAGCATGCTTTTCTCTCTTTTTCTATTTTTTATATATGCTAGCCCTTTGTCTCTATTGGAGATATTTGGAGAGGGATGAATAATGCAAAGATGCATAGAGTTTTATTTATGGAAGAATGCATAAGCAGTATGGAGTAAATGATGAACGCTTAACTTCCAGTGTAGAAGTTTAGCATGAACGTGTACGTGATCTTGATCAGGGAAGTATGAGTTCTAACAAGGGTCACAACAATTTGACAAAGCTCAATGAGAGAACAAGCTACATATGTGGAGGCTAAGAACTAGAATCTACATATGGCCTTGGATGGGAAATTCTCATCATTGAGGAACTCATCATGTTTTGATTTTTCAAAAAGGAAAACTCCGGATGTCAAGCATCACTAAGCACAAGATCATAGCACTCTATTCTACCATATCATGTCTCATAACAACTTAGGCAAGGATCATGCTTTTTGCTACCCACAGTTTTCAAGCTAAGGTTTGAACATACAAGCCAACAAACCCAAAACTTAGGTAGGATACAAAGTTGTAAGCAAGACATACGAGGAGAATAAACAGAGCAACTATTCATCATTTCAACCATAGAGGCAAAGCATTCTTACTAAGCATATCAAAGCAAACTAAGCAAAAGATGATGATGAAAGCAAATAAATATTTTTAGTCTTTTTATTTTGCGGATTTTTTTGGATTTTCATTTATGAGATATTCTGAAAATGAAGGAAGATACAAGTTACCTCAGGATGGGGGTCCTCCCCCAAGCTAGCTTCAGGCTCACTGCGGAGGAGGGTAGAAGAAACCCTGACTCACGTAGTAAGCCCTCTGCGCCTCCATGTATTGCCACTGATCCTGCTGCATGGCTGCTATCCTCTCACCATCCTGATGCTGCCACGCTGAGGTAGACTCGACGTGGGTGTTCAGCGTCTCCTCCAATCCCGTGACCTGGACGGTGAGCTCTCCCATCTGTTGTGTGAGCTGAGCATCGCGTGCAGAGGCTGAAGAGTGTCGCCGGAAAGATGAAGACAGAGGTAGACCACCGGAGCTGGAACTAGCGGGTGTGGCCCACTGAGCTCTGCTCGCGCTCGCCCAATCCGTGCCACTCGCACTCGGCTGGTAGGTGGGCTGGTCCCAACTAGGTGCATATCCAGGGGTAACCCCGGACATGTACCCTGCAGGGGCCCCTCCTGCCATCGGTGGTGTAACAGGCTGTGGCTGAGGCTGTGGTGGTGGTGTCGGCTGTGACTGCTGCTGCCATCCGTAGAAATGCTTGTTGACATTTCTTAACGTCGATCACTTAAGAACAGATTTGGAATCCATCCTTAGCATCGGCGCTAGAAATGCTTGTTGGCATTTCCTAATGCCACAACTAATGGCGCAGGTTAGCGTGAACATTGAGACTTGCCATAGGTTAATCTAAACGATCATGAACGAATCCGCAAGCGCACAGATAAACTATTGTAGCATTTCCCCAAGGAAGGAGAGTATTCCAAGGGTATCGAATCCAAGGAAGGCAATGTCGTACAGACATCCCTGGGCCCACTACTCAGGTGGGTACTGGGACCGGCTACTCCGTGGGCCCCTGGGACTACTCAACTTGAGCTGCACGGCACCTGTTGGCGTGGAGCGCAAGGCAAACGGAGGATTAGTACTCGGTTAGGAAGCTGTTGTCGGTGTTTTAGACCGGCAACCTACCAAGGGGAGTACCCGAGGTAGATGAATGTGGCCTCACCGAGATCGGTAACTCGAAGGAGAGACACGTGGCACACAATTTAGACAGGTTCGGGCCGCGAGGTGCGTAATACCCTACGTCCTGTATGCTGCGTAGCTCTGGATTGATGGGGTGTGTTTACAAGATGATGCGGATTATGAGATAGGGGTCCCTGCCTCGCCTTATATAGTCTGGGAGGCAGGGTTACAAGTCGGTTTGCCAGAGGAGTACTAGTCGTGTGCGGCTAGGAGTACTCTACATGGATCCGGACATGTACAGCTTCCTAACCGAGTACTAATCCTCCGTTTGCCTTGCGCTCCACACCAACAGGTGCCGTGCAGCTCAAGTTGAGTAGTCCCAAGGGCCCACGGAGTAGCCGGTCCCAGTACCCACCTAAGTAGTGGGCCTAGGGATGTCTGTATGACAAGCCCCCGAGTACTTTGTAGTCGAGCAGGATGTCTTCGAGTAGTCTTGACGGCCTTGGTGAGTAGTCCTTGAGCGTCCCCGAGTTCCACAAGCCGAGAGCCCTCAATAATGCTTGAATCATCGCGAGGCTGGAAGGTACTCCAGCTGATCTTTGAGTAGTCTTGAAGTCTTCTCGAGTAGTCCCCAAGCGTCCCCGAGTGCTTCTCTCGAAGGTCTTCAATAGTACTCGTGTTGTCTTGATGAAGAAACCATATGGAAAATGCGATTCAGAGAATCGCATTCCATATGGAATGTAGCCCCCGAGCCTTAGGTCGAATCACAGATTCAAGCTGAGGGTCAATCTGAAGTTTTGCCAATCTTATCCCGAAAAATCCAGAGAAAAAACCGAAGGACACGTGGCACGGAGCCCCCGAGCCTTGAGTCGAGTACTCTCTCTTGAATTGAAGGATCATCTTGACTGTAGAATGTGTCCGGAGTGGGTCTTGATCTGGTGTAGCCCACTGAATCCTGTTAGTTGTAGTCGAGCCCCCGAGATGGAAAGCATCGAGTACTGGAATATGAAGAGTCAGGCCGCTGCCGCTGAGTCACCCATCTGGCGCCTTATCTGCCCGTTTAGAACTGAGCCGCCTGGGCGGTTATAAATAACCAGTGAGCCCCTTAGGGTTTTTCACTCCCAGCAGTAGCATTCCCCTAGATTAGATCTGAGAGACCGCCCTCTCTGCTGCCGCCGCTGCCGCCACAAAGTTGATTGTATCTACTTGCACCCGCCGCCGTAGTCCGCCCGCCTCTGTAGCCCCCGAGTGAATGCGAGTGAAGCCTCCGGTGACTTGGAGGATGAAGGCGTCTCCAGCAAAGAGCAAGAAGTCCGACGCGTCGAAGAAGAGGAGTCATGATGAAGCCGGAGATGCCGGCCAATCGTCGTCGTCGCCGCCCTCGTCCCCTAACCCCAATCCGGCGAAGGAATGGAAGAAGGCAAAGTTGAAGACCGAGGACCTGCTTGCCTTGGTCAACAGCGGATTCCTCCACGAGAAGGAGATGGATCTATGGCGCACCGCCACTGGTGACCCATACCCGATGGAGAAGAATCCGGATGAAATCCCGATGTTCGCCAGGTTCGTGGAACGTGGACTGGCGCTTCCCGCCAGCGATTTCTTCAAGGGGCTGCTCAGGTACTATGGCATCGAGTACCTCAACCTCAACCCCAATGGAATTTTCCATGTCTCCATATTTGTCCACTTCTGCGAAGCCTTCGTGGGGGTTAAACCCCACTGGATCTTGTTTTGGAAGTTCTTCCGAGTGAAGCCGCAACCGAGCAGCAATGACCCGCGAGTAGTCGGAGGTGTCGTGATTCAGATGCGAGAGGATGCCGCCGACCAGTACCTGCCGTACAAGTTGATAGACTCCAACCAGGACTGGAAGGCAAAGTGGTTCTACATCTGCAACCACCATCCGGAACTGCCGAAGCCGAGCGGGCATCAACCGAAGCATGCGCCGTGGTGGAACACGGAGCCCACCATGCAAGAGGGTATCCAACTACCCTCGCTGCTGAAGAAGATCAAGGCCTTGCGGGAGGCTGGACTGAGGGCCGAGCACGTGGCCTTCAGTTTTATGAAGAGGTGGGTGCAGCCACTGATGGCGCGAGACACCCTCGGGTACCAGTACACCAGCGACGAGGATACGTCCTGAATGCCTGGCTTTGAAGTCGAGGACGACGTCCTTGTTGAGAGGCTGGGCAAAATCTTCAAGGATATGCCCCCGTACACACCGTGCCCGGTGCCAGAGTACTCCGCGGCACAGCCGCCAAGCCAGGTCAGTAGTCATGACATAAGCCCCCGAGTACTGATTAGCTTGAAGTAGTCGTACTCATGCTTGCTTAATGTTGTAGGATGATGTGGAGAAGTACATCTCCGTCCCGCCCTCCCCTTCGCGACTTAAAGGACAGGCGCAGGGGAAAACGGAGCCCAAGGGGAAGGAGCGCCGCGAAGTCGGTGAAGGCAGTGACGCCGTCGTCATCGAGGACAGCTCTGATGACGAGGATGAAGAGACGCTGCAGCAGCGGTTCCAACTCCGCTCAAGGTTCAGCCGAGCTGGGATGCCGAACAGCCCGGTCATCAAGAAGCCATCTAGCCTGGAGGCTAGCTTGCCGGCACCGCCTAGGAAGCCGCGCAACATGGTGCGGAAACGCGCCGTCAAGAAACTGAAAATCTCCGAAACCACCAGCCAAGAGGTGAATACCACGACTAAAGTAGTCGAGTACAGCCAACGAGTAGTCTGGTGCTGACAAGCTCATTTGACCTGTTGTAGGACATCCCCTCCTCGGACCCCATTGATCAAGGCGACGAAGATGCCTGGGAGATGGTGGGGGAGGGAGCTGAGAGGAGTGTCAGCCCGCCTCCAACCGCTGAAGAAGCCGTACCAGTAGTGGCACAACAAGAAACCAGCACTGCAGAGCTGCAGTCATCGGTTGAAGAAGGACAAAACCCTCCACCGGTTGCAGCTGTAGAGCAGCCAGAGGAGGCTTCTGTCGAGGCCGGAGCTGCCGACGAAGCTGGCATAATTGACATTGCCAGTATACTAGGCGCTCCGACCGTGACCGTGGTGCGGTCAACACTGTAAGTTCTCTGAACTCTCGAGTAGTCGTGTAGACGGCAAACTCACATTGCTGACTGGATACTTTGTGACACAGGAAATCCACGGACCTGTCGTGGGATGGCGGGGAGACCAGCACTCCGGCCGATGGAGAGGACCGCTCGGCGGAGGTATGCGAACCCACGCCACCACCACATACTGAAGCCGCGGTGGAGTCGACATTGGAGGAGGCCACCTTAGTCGAAGGTATGTGTCTCATCACAATTGGTAGTCATCATGTGTAGTAGTCGTAGTCGTTGAAATTGACTTCTTGTGCTCATCTTTGCAGGAGCACAAGCTGAGGGAGCGGCGATCCCAGAAGCCGTGGCTATGGAGGCGGCTACTGTGGAGACGGAGCCCGCAGAACCGGTTGTTGGGGCAACGGCAGCAGCAGCCCCCGGGCTGGGGACTACGGTAGCCCCCGAGCTGAGTGCGGAAGCGCGAGTCGATCCACTCCCCGAGGCAAGTACGGAAGTAGTCGTCCGCGAGCCGATCATAGAAGAAGCTGCGTCGCTTCGCTCGGCGCCCATGCTAGGGGCGGCATCATCAAGCCGTGGGGGTCTTGAGCTGCTGGAAGACAACCTTATCGACCCAGCCGTTGTCGCTCTGAGCATGGAGTCATGGCGCCACACCCAGCAATGGGTCAAGGTACGTTGCGGGTACCCTGACTAGTCTTGCCTGTGCAGAGCATTGTGTACTCATGGACTGATTCTTTCTTGCGCAGGACGTGGTGGAGCGGTCCCGACAGAAGTCTGATCTTCTGAAGGGGTATGGAGACATAGTTCTTCGCGCCGAAGGCCTGGAGAAGGAGCTAGACAAGTTGAAGAAGCATGCGGCTCTACTCCAATCCAAGCTGGATGGCGCCTTCACCCAGTACCATAACGAGGTGCAGGAGATGCAGGCGAAGAGGGACGACTTGATCTGGAAGAATAAGTCGCTACGCCAGAAGAACAAAGGTATGTCTTCCACCGGAGTGCTGGGTACTTATTGAAGCACTTGCGAGTAGTCTGACCTTGAATTGAGTTGTCTGCAGAGCTTGAGGCAATGGTTGACCAGCTAAAGGCATCGGAGACGGACCTCAAGAACATCGTGTATCATGAGACCGATAAAAGAGAGGTACTTGAGTATGAGTACGCTCAGTTGCGCCATGAGTGTATCAAGCACATGGAGTTCCGTGAAGCCTCAGATCGTGACCTTGTCAATTGTTATAAATCTTTGCAGAAGCTCAATGAAGACTGCGAGAAGCTTTGAGGCCAGCTGAAAGAGCTTGAGGAAGCCGCAATGCCCATCGCAAGGTTGCTGGTGCCGCATCCGGGCGGGCCCAAGATAGCTCCACTGGTGGACCGGTTGAAGGAAGCCCCCGGACGGTTGGCGACGTATGTCAAGCATTTGGCGCAGTCGATCCCAAACCAGGTGCTGGCGTTCATGAAGTCATACTTCCCGAAGGCACTGGTGGATGTGGTAGCCGGCGGTCTTGCGGCTAATTGTAGCGATGATCAGTACAAGACCTTTCTCGAGGAGATGGCGCCCATTGCTGAGCAGGTGGCAGAGAAGCTTAATCTCCAGTAGATGTACCTGTAGAGGTAGCTAGAGTAGTAGTTGTAAAGCAAACAAAGTAGTCAGTGACTTGTTTGAATTATCAATGAAAATTGTCCACGTTTTGTATGTGAAATGAGTACTCGTGGCCGCCACTTGCAACGAAGTGCGCGGAGTACCAAACCGTGGAGAAGTTGTGAGTAGTAATACTCAGTAGAGTCTGCCTGACTGGGAGGCACAGTAAAGAAGTTGAATAGAATCAATCTTTATTACTGATGAAGAAGTACACCTGGATTGCCAGGGCCGTGTACAAGTGTAGTCGGCAGGACCCGTAGGCCGCCTACGGCTAGGTGGTGCTAGGGCCCTTGGGCCGCTTACAGCTGCAGATCCGTTAGTAGCCGTATAGGCTGGATCTAGAGTACATGGTCTGTTGACCGCCGCTAGAGTCCTTAATGCTCTGAGCAGCCCAAGATCCGTTAGTAGTCGTTGAGCTGGATCTTGGAGAAGAGTAGTCCGGAGACTAGTGCTAGGACCGAGAGGCCGCTTATAGCGAAGAGTCCGTGAGTAGCCGTATAGACTTGGACCCGTAGATGAGTAGTCGAGTGACTACGCGTAGAAGCGACACAGCTGGTCGACATTCCACGAGTTGCTGATGTCGTCGACTTCAAGTGTTTGTAGGCGATAGGAGCCTGGTCTGGTCACCTTGGAGACTGAAAAGGGACCTTCCCATGGCGAGCTGAGCTTGTGTAGTCCGTCCGTGTTCTGGATGCGATGAAGGACTAGATCACCGACGTTGAAAGAGCGTTCCTTGACGTTGCGATCATGGTAGCGTCGGATACCCTCAAGGTACCTTGCTGATTGGATGAAGGCGGCGCAGCGGGCTTCTTCGAGGCTGTCGATGTCAACCCGTCTACTGTCTTCTGAGATGCCTTCGTCATATTGTTCTACTGCCGGGGATTCCTACATCACGTCGGCAGGTAGAATAGCTTCGGAGCCGTAGACCAGGAAGTAGGGCGACTGCCCAGTCGGCTTGGTAGGTTGAGTACGAAGCCCCCAGAGTGCATTGGGTAGTTCCTTGATCCACTTGCCTCGTTTGGTGTTAGCTGCGTCGTGCAATCGCTTCTTGAGGGCGTCGAGTACCATCCCGTTAGCGCGCTCGACTTGACCATTGGCGTGGGGGTGGGCGACTGAGACGTACCGGACATCGATCCCGCTGTTCTCGCAGTACTCCCAGAACTGATGGTTGTTGAAGTTGGAACCCATGTCTGTGATGATGCGATGGGGCAGCCCGTAGCGATGCACTAGCTCATCCAAGAAGTCGAGTACTCTGTCGGCCTTTGGGTAGGTGACCGGCTTGACTTCGATCCACTTGGTGAACTTGTTGATGGCCACCAAGACTCTGTTGAATCCTCCTGGCGCAGTTGGCAGAGGCCCAATCATGTCGAGCCCCCAGCAGGCAAAGGGCCAGGTTGGTGGTATGGTAACTAGCTTGTAGGCCGGGACGTGTTGCTGCTTGGCGAAGAATTGACATCCTTGGCACTTTCTGACGAGTTCTTCAGCGTCGGCCAGAGCTGTGGGCCAGTAGAAAGCTCGTCGGAAAGCCTTGCTCACCAGCGTGTGAGAAGACGCGTGGTTGCCGCAAACGCCTTTGTGGATCTCCTCCATGATGTCCTTGCCTTTATCCTGAGGTATGCACTTCATGAGTACTCCAGAAGTGGCACCCCGCCTGTAGAGCTTGTTTCCGACTAGTACATAGGTCTTGGCTCGACGGACGAGTTGTTCGGCCATGTTCTTGTCGGAAGGAACCTTCTGCTCGCGGATTGTTCTGAAGGTCCCATACTCATTTGTCTTCCATACATTTCCTACCTTTTATTCGTAAGCCATTCCGTGTGAATGTCCTCTACGAATTCACATTCCTAGACTGTTCTTATGAACCACTCAACCGAGTATGGGGAACTTTTGACCCATAAATCACATCCGTGTTGCTTCCAAAAGAAATTACAGAAATCTTTTACTAGCCTTCCTTTTCTTCATAGAAATCTGTTTTGATGATCACTTTTCGACTTGGTCTTTTTCCGCTAATCTCGACGTTCTCTTAGCATCAAATCAATTCAATCAGCTAAGTTGAAGAAGTGGAAGTAGAGTTTTCTTGAGCAATCAAGGTTCTCTAAAAGTCAAGATTTGAGAGTCCTCCATCGCTTATCCGTCCATGATCCGTGATCATACCCTCCAAAATTCTGGGAGGCGAGAAGCAAGCCAACAAAGCATCGGTAAAATCTTTTACTAAATTCTCCTCATTGCGATCTCGAGCCTAGAGGGCGAATACCCTGAGCTCTTCTCGTTATTCTCACCATCACGGTCGGTTCTTCAGACCGTTGGACCCCATCGTTTTCAGTGCCACGACTGTACGACGCCGTGACGTCGCTCTGCCATCTCTCTTCCGCGGCCACGATCACATCGCCGAGACCTCACGGGCCGACCATTGTCGAGCCCCGCGTGCCACCACCGAATTGCTCCACCGGTTCCTACCTCGGGTGGTTTTGGATGACCGTTGCAGCCTCGCTGCGACCATAAAAAGGAACCCCTCCCTGCTTTCGTCTTTTAATTTCGAATCTCGGGATGAGATTCTTTTTAAGGGGGGTAGGCTGTGACGCCCCAGGTTTTTAATTAGCATCATTAGTGCTAATGACCGAATCAACCGGGTCAAACACGGTTGACGTTGGTCAAACCTTGGTCAACCTGGGTCCTCACCTCGAAAACCCCGCCAACAATCACTAATGATCCTCTTAATCAAGTCAACACCCACTGGTGGTCAACCCTTGGTCAAAACCCCGGTCAAACCCCTGTGTCTTTGGACCTCCTTTGGAACTTTTGCCGCGTTCTCAAATTTTCACTTAAACACTTCAAGATCGGCCAATGTAAAAGTTGTTCGTCTTTTCGAGGGACACACTTTTCATAATTGGCGGCATTTGAGATTTTGAGTGGAAATTGGTGAAAATCTCAGTCAAACTCAGCATTCACTGTTCACCGGTGCCATGAAAGACATCAACTTTGCTTGCAGTTCATGCTCAAACGGTTGATCAAAACATAGGTCGGCCTTTACGAAAAATGTTCACCTATAGTTGCTCTACAACTTTGGTATTCAAAGTTTTTGGAGTTTGGTTTGAACTTTTTGTGTAACCAGTGGTCAACCAGGTGTAAACGGGATTTGACCCGACCACTGTCGCGCCGCGCTGCGCCCCGGCGTTCCAGAGCGCGCCCGCGCACGCTGAACGCGTGGCGCCTCCTTGCCTCGACATCCGGACCCCCCCGGCCGGCCCACGCATCCCGATGGTGCTGTGCCGTTTCCCACACCCCGCGCTCGGCCCCAGGCCTCGGGAGCCGCGTATCGCCACGCGTCGCCACCGGCATGCTTGCGCCGTGCCCCTCCCGCGCCGCGCGCCGGTCACCCGCGCGCGCCCCCAGGCCAGTCCGCCCCCCTGCCCGCACGCCGGATCTGCGAGGCGAAGGCGTGAAGCCCCAAGCGTTGCTCGCCGCGCCTATAAAAGGCTCCGCACAAACCTCCTCCCGCGTGCCCACGCGTGTCCGCCGTCGCCATTAACGCCACCACGGCGAGCTCCCCGTTCCAAGCCACACGCGGCCAATTTGAGCACGCTAGCCTAGCCTTGACCTCCTAGCACAGCTACCCGTGCCGCACATTTCCCAGTCCGAGCCTCTGCCTCGCCGGAGCACAGCTCGCGGCGGCCACCGCCGCCGGGCGCCGCCGAGCCCCCTCTCCGGCCCGTTCCCCGACCCGGCCGAGCCTCGAAATCGAGCCCTTGGGGAGCAGGGATCCCTTCCCCGTCCTTGCCCGGCCGCGAGCATCGGCGAGCTCGCCGGAATTCCACCGGACCGCCGCCGGCCGCACCCCGAGGACCACATTGCAAGACTTCAACTTTTCCTGAGGGTAAATCCGTAAACCGAGGGCATTTCTGTTAGGAATCAAAACCTCCAGGGACCTCCATGCAAATCAGTTTCTTAAATAGTGAATTCAGTTTTGCTGATTCTTAGAAAATTCATATAAAATCGTAGAAAATTCAGAAAAATGCAAACTCAATTTTGTTGGATTCCTTGTGAGAAACCCTACAACTTTTGTAAAGCATGACCATAGTTTTTCCTGATAGTTTTTGCATGAAAAATAGAAGACTGTTAAACCTAGATCTGTTGTATCTCAAAATCTACATGTGCTGTGTATCTGAATTTTGGTACAAAACCTAGGTCGAGCTTTTGTACCAAAAATTGCACAAAGTTACTGTATAAATCTTTTATTATGAATTGTTTTGTATTTATGCTGAATCTGTCTAAATGATTTTTGTATCTAAAAATAATTAGATTTTTGTGCTCAACTTCTGCATGTGATCTTTTTATGCCTAAATGCATCTCTGGTGAATTAATCACAATTTGATATCTGCCAGAAATATTTATTCTTGAAATATGCCTAATTTTCTTTGTAAATGCATAACTCAAGATCTTTAGTAGCTCTAGGTGTATATGTTGCATGCCTAGGTTAGTTTTGGACCAGAGGCCATGTGTGAGAAAGTTGGAATCATTTAAATGCTTATTTATTTTTATATGCATTTATCATGTTTTGGTAGCTAGCTTTTGTTCTTTTCGGTGTATTTAATTTCATAGCTCTCCTAAGTGTGCATGTGGGTGCAGTGACTTTGTTTAGGCTCATAGTGCTTCATGAACACTTCCACTGAAGTTTATTAATTTATTTTGTGAATAAAAGTAATGGAAGCCATTTAAGCTTAATATTAAAGTAAATCGGAAAATCACCACCTACACACCTAATGACCTTGGTTGTGATGTTGATCTTGTTAAAGGCTATGTGTCACCACCCCCCTTGCTGTTGTGAAATTGTTAAATTAAATTATTTGCTTAAATATGTACACAGTCACTATTAAAAAGATTAAAATAATAAACCTTCACCTATAATAACCTAAATGAAAAGAAATATTAATTAAATGTTTGTTAAGGTGAATATGGCCAACAAGAGATGGATGAAATAATTAATCTCTCACTCCACCTGAACCCTGCATTGCATTCCGTGTAGAACTCCCTGACGGTAACTACTCGCTCGTGCCGGAAGCCGAGGAAGGAGGAGCTGACGCGGAGCTGCAGTACGTGGAAATGAGCGAGGACACCGAGGACCCTCAGGCTAACTGTGCTGACGAAGGCAAGCCCCTGTGCATTGTCCTATATGTTTGGGAAAAGTTACATAACTATCTATGGATGTTTGTGCATTTACGTTCAGGAGTTGAATGAAACCCTAGATGCATGATCCCTAGGTACCCGTGTCTTTTACTAGTATGCTAGGTCGATAGCTGCTATGCTATAGGACCCGGTAGAAGTCGAGTGATGTTCGTCACTCGCGAGAATAGGTTCTTATGTTGGAATCATAAGATCTTTATAAATGGATTGCTCATGTGGTAAGAGCATTGGATGTGGGCTCCGGTCTAATGGCTTTCGTGGGTTAAGTGTTTGAACATACTAAACACTTGTCGGAAATGGGTACGGTAAGCCTAGTACCTAAATGAGGCGGTGCGGGAACTTTGCGCTACTAATCTTAGGGTTGCGGCCCCAGGCTCACCACCTGAGTACATGCGTGAGGCTGGGTGACCTTGGTGGCGTCGCCCAGTAAGCCTTGTACTTAAGACTATAACATCTGATCCCAATCCGAGGAATGACGGGAACCGCCTGGTTGGTTGTCCTCGCGGGGGCACCCTACCACGTGTTTAGGTCTACCTTGCAAGGTTTAAATCAATCGATTGTCGGCCTCTCACCGTTATCTGAGACTACTTATCCAACTGGTCATGATATCCCTAATGATGGAACTTGGTGAATATCTATGCTTGATTAATTGTATTGCACAACTTATGCTTGCACTAGCTTGCTAATTTAGAAAGGAATAATCAACTAGAACTTGTGCTAAAATCTTGAAAGTAAGGACATACTCTTTGTTGCTTTTCAGCAAAAGAAACCCCAGTGGCCAAAAAGCCTTTCATGTCTAGAGTTGGTGATGTAGCTGTCACCGACGGGTAAGTCTTGCTGAGTATTAGTATACTCAGCCTTGCTGTAATCTGTTGTTCTAGGTAATGCTTTTGGTGATGTGTGGCCTGGAGATATTCCGCCTGGCTGGGAGCTGGAGTGGGTGGAAGACGATGAATGAAGGCATCATGGCAGGCCTCCTGTGATGCTCCTCGCGCCGTTTAGTTTAATTCTGCTATTTTCGAAACTCTGAACTTTGTTTTCATGTTAAAGACTTCGGTTTGTAATAATTAAACCCTTCGGGGTAGATTTGGAGATTAATCATGTGTTGTACTCTGGACTCGCCTTCGCGTGAGTTTTAATGCATATATGTCGATCCTTGTTGCTATGTAAGTGATTTCACCGGGCGTAAACCCGGCAACTGACGACAGGATGATACTTTACTGTCGCTTAATGACTAAAGGGGATTGGTTTAGGCGATAGTACGGTATTTTCCTGGGCGGGTTGTCACACCGTCGGGTGGCCTTCTGAGACCGTTTGGTGGGTAGTCCGCCGAAGAGGACATTCACCGTCTTGTCGGGTTCTTGGAAGTAGCCGTTGCCCTCGTCGACTTTTTTCTTGCCCTTCTTGTCGTGAGGAGGCCGTGGGTCGAGAGTATCCTTGAGTGCTCGCCGGAGCTGGTAGCACTGCTCGGTGGTGTGATTGCCATCCAGATGCCACGGGCACTTCTCTTTGAGCAAGTCTCTGAAGCCGCCTGAGGTCTTTTTTGAGTTGTCCTTCGTAGGGCGCTGTATAGCCGCGACTGTGTTGTCTGGCTTGTGCTTGCGGTTGGAGCTTGAGTAGTTGTTGTTGTGGCGACCCCCTTGATCTTTGTTGTTGTTGCCGCCCGTGTTGCTCTTGTTCTTGCCGCGAATAGAGTCGTACTTGGCGTTCGCCTTGTCCTCTTCGTCGGCCCATGACGTGATCATGTCCTTGAGCTTGGTGATGGAGCTCGGGCGGCGGCGACCGAAGTCTTCGAAGGTGCAACGGTGATAGAGCCCGTTTTGGAAGAGGTCGATGACTTCTTTGTCGGTGACATCGACTACTGTCGCGCGCTTGTCGAAGAAGCGCCGCATGTACTGGCGGAGTGTCTCGCCTTGTTCTTGCTTGACCATTGCGAGGTCCATGTGGGTACCCGAGCGCCCCATGGCACCCGCGAAGTTGCTGGTGAACTGCGCTTTCAGCTGGTCCCACTTGTCGATCGAGTTCTTTTCAAGTGACTCGAGCCACGTGAGTGGGGCTTGATCCAGGCAGAAAGGGAAGAAGAGGCACTTTGCGTCGTTGTTGCCACTAGCATTTTCGATGGCCAAGGCGTAGCACCTGAGCCACTGAACTGGGTCTTGCTTCGCGTCATAATTGGTGATCCTGAAGGGTTTGAATTTCTCAGGAAGGAGCAGATTGCGAAGTCGTGCAGAGTAGGCGGGGAAGCCGTCGCTGTCGCTTGCTTCAGTATCCTTCTTGCGGCGGATCTCGTCGATCCTGTGGCGTGCGTTGTAGCCACCACATGCGTTGCCAGTGGCGTGGCTAGTCGCGTGGCCTCGGCCTGCGCGGTCGCCACCGCCACCAGCTCTTCTGCCGACGTCATGGGATGAACTTCCGCCGCTGCTGCCACCACCACCGCCGCCGCCGCGACTTCCTCTGGTGCCACCCTGGCTGATGCCGCCTTGTGAGGGTCCTCCAGCCGAGGCCCTAGAGTAGTTGGGATTTGAATGGTGTTCATCCGGGACACGGTTGCGTCCGCCATCTGCCGGGCTGCGGCTAGTGGCTTCGTGGTTTCCAGCAGGGGGTACTTGGGCAACCCTGTTGTCGACCCGCATGAAGTAGGCATCTTCAGCGAGCTTAGCGATGACTTCGCCTGCACGGATCCCCTGGGCCTGCCATGCTATCGTGGTGATAGACATGAGGCACTGCTCAGGAGTAGTGTGTACCCGATTGGCAACTTGCTCCAGAGCCTCATTGAGGTTCCGGATGGGGAGAGTTTCCCGGAGACGTCTGCGTTGATCGTTCCGCTTCCTGTTGCGGTCACGCCGGGCGTTCTTGTCTTCAGGGGTCTCATTCGGAGGTGCGTTGGCAGACAACTCATCCTCTGAGATATCATCAAGGTACCGGTCGGGTCGATTTTCCGAGGTCCCAGCGTTTGCGGTCGTCATGAAGACTTCACGGTCGGGAGTGCAGAGACTGGAGTCGGTAGTCGCCACCTCGGTGGGGGTGTGCTCGTCGTTTGGAGCCAGTGGGGTCCCCTCCTGGAAGGGGAGTGTATCGAGGTAGGTGACGTAGCATGATTTGTCGTCCGTCAGGTCTGCAGGTTTGCGGTCGGGCCAGTAGACGAATCTGCCGGCAGGAGTAGATGTAATGACCAAGCCGGTGGCAGGACCTGACAGCGGTTCCTCAGTCGTGTTGAGCTCGGACTCGGACTCGATAGGGTCCGATCCGAAGTCGAACTCGTAGGAAGAGTCCGAGTAGTAGCCGGTTGCGGTGTTGAAGTCCGAGGAGTACTTGGAGGCGATCTCCTTGCCGGCCCGGTGTGCGGCGAGGGCTTCCGCGTGGACCCTGCTAGCTTTGCAGAGACCGTAAGGGAAGTGCTCGTTGAGGAGGACCGTTTCACACGATGGCTCAGGAGCCGGCTCGCATGAAACGATCCAGGGCGACGTCGAGTTCGAGTAGGAGGCGGATCCAAGTTGGCTCGTGACTCAGGAGCTGTACATGTCCGGATCCATGTAGAGTACTCCTAGCCGCACACGACTAGTACTCCTCTGGCAAACCGACTTGTAACCCTGCCTCCCGGACTATATAAGGTGAGGCAGGGACCCCTATCTCATAATCTGAATCATCTTGTAAACACACCCCATCAATCCAGAGCTACGCAGCATACAGAACGTAGGGTATTACGCACCTCGCGGCCCGAACCTGTCTAAATTGTGTGCCACGTGTCTCTCCTTCGAGTTACCGATCTCGGCGAGCCCACATTCATCTACCTCGGGTACTCCCCTTGGTAGGTTGCCGGTCTAAAACACCGACAGCTGGCGCGCCAGGTAGGGGATCTCGCCGAAGATCTCATGGCGAACTCGACGGCTTCAATCGTCATCAAGCCAACTGCCGCTTTCAACCGCGGCGACACCTTCATCTTCGGCTCCTGGGTCTGCACCGCTGACGGTGCTGGATCGTTCCAGCGCTACCTCACCATGATTCCGGACCTGGAGACCGGGCTCGTAACACTTCTCGAAGTCATCACGAGCCAACTCGTCGAAAAATTCGACGAATTTTCGCTCTGCCAACAAGTCGCCGACTTCGAGCTTGGATACGCCTCCAACTCGAACTCGACATCACCCTGGATCGTTTCATGCAAGCCGGCTCCTGAGCCATCATGTGAAACGGTCCTCCTCGAGGAGCACTTCCCATACGGTCTCTGCAACGCTAGCAGGGTCCACGCGGAAGCCCTCGCCGCACGCCGGGCCGGCAAGGAGATCGCCTCCGAGTACTCCTCGGACTCCAACACCGCAACCGGACTGGTACCCTCAACAAGGACGTCGTCCTCGACTTCAAAGCCAGGCATCCGGGACGTATCCTCATCGCCGGTGTACTGGTACCCGAGGGTGTCTCGCGCCATCAGTGGCTGCACCCTCCTCTTCATAAAACTGAAGGCCACGTGCTCGGCCGTCAGTCCGGCCTCCCGCAAGGCCTTGATCTTCTTCAGTAGCGGGGGTAGTTGGATACCCTCTTGCATGGTGGGCTCTGTGTTCCACCACGGCGCATGCTTCGGTTGACGCCCGCTCGGCTTCGGCAGCTCCGGATGGTGGTTGCAGATGTAGAACCACTTTGCCTTCCAGTCCTGGTTAGAGTCTACAACTTGTACGGCAGGTACTGGTCGGCGGCATCCTCTCGCATCTGAATCCCGGCGCCTCCGACTACTCGCGGGTCATTGCTACTCGGTTGCGGCTTCACTCGGAAGAACTTCCGAAACAAGATCCAGTGGGGCTTAACCCCCACGAAGGCTTCGCAGAAGTGGACAAATATGGAGACATGGAAAATTCCGTTGGGGTTGAGGTTGAGGTACTCGATGCCATAGTACCTGAGCAGCCCCTTGAAGAAATCACCGGTGGGAAGCGCCAGTCCGCGTTCCACGAACCTGGCGAACATCAGGATTTCATTCGGATTCTTCTCCATCGGGTATGGGTCACCAGTGGCGGTGCGCCATAGATCCATCTCCTTCTCGCGGAGGAATCCGCTGTTGACCAAGGCAAGCAGGTCCTCGGTCTTCAACTTTGCCTTCTTCCATTCCTTCGCCGGATTGGGGTGAGGGGACGAGGGCGGCGACGACGACGATTGGCCGGCATCTCCGGCTTCATCACGGCTCCTCTTCTTCGACGCGCCGGACTTCTTGCTCTTTGCTGGAGACGCCTTCATCCTCCAAGTCACCGGAGTCTTCACTCGCATTCGCTCGGGGGCTACAGAGGCGAGCGGACTACGGCAGTGGGTGCAAGTAGATCCAATCTACTTTGTGGTGGCAGCAGCGACAGCAGAGGAGCAGAGAGGGCGGTCTCTCAGATCTAATCTGGGGGAATGCTACTGCTGGGAGTAAAAAACCCTAAGGGGCTCACTGGTTATTTATAACCGCCTAGGCGGCTCAGTTCTAAACGGGCAGATAAGCCGCCAGATGGGTGACTCAGCGGCAGTGGCCTGACTCTTCATATTCCAGTACTCGATGCTTTCCATCTTGGGGGCTCGACTACAGCTAACAGGATTCAGTGGGCTACACCAGATCAAGACCCACTCCGGACACATTCTACAGTCAAGATGATCCTTCAATTCGAGAGAGAGTACTCGACTCAAGGCTCGGGGGCTCCGTGCCACGTGTCCTTCGGTTTTTTCTCCGGATTTTTCGGGATAAGATTGGCATAACTTCAGATTGACCCTCAGCTTGAATCTGTGATTCGACCTAAGGCTCGGGGGCTACATTCCATATGGAATGCGATTCTCCGAATCGCATTTTCCATATGGTTTCTTCATCAAGACAACATGAGTACTATTGAAGACCTTCGAGAGAAGCACTCGGGACGCTTGGGGACTACTCGAGAAGACTTCAAGACTACTCGAAGATCAGCTGGAGTACCTTCCAGCCTCGGGATGATTCAAGCATTCTTGAGAGCTCTCGGCTTGTGGAACTCGGGGACGCTCAAGGACTACTCGCCAAGGCCGTCAAGACTACTCGAAGATATCCTGCTCGACTACAAAGTACTCGGGGGCTTGTCGTACAGACATCCCTGGGCCCACTACTCAGGTGGGTACTGGGACCGGCTACTCCGTGGGCCCCTGGGACTACTCAACTTGAGCTGCACGGCACCTGTTGGCGTGGAGCGCAAGGCAAACGGAGGATTAGTACTCGGTTAGGAAGCTGTACATGTCCGGATCCATGTAGAGTACTCCTAGCCGCACACGACTAGTACTCCTCTGGCAAACCGACTTGTAACCCTGCCTCCCGGACTATATAAGGCGAGGCAGGGACCCCTTTCTCATAATCTGCATCATCTTGTAAACACACCCCATCAATCCAGAGCTACGCAGCATACAGGACGTAGGGTATTACACACCTCGCGGCCCGAACCTGTCTAAATTGTGTGCCATGTGTCTCTCCTTCGAGTTACCGATCTCGGCGAGGCCACATTCATCTACCTCGGGTACTCCCCTTGGTAGGTTGCCGGTCTAAAACACCGACAGGTAATGGCGGATATCTTAGACATATGCTTTTGCTCTGAATGTAAACCAAGAGATAGATATCGGAAGCAACAAACTCAAAGGCAGGGGTAAGATAAAAGATAATAAGGGTAGTGTGACACACACACCTCAAATCTACCTCTACTCTAGCACACTACGGCTTAGGGGGAACATATGAGTTAGCTCTAGGTTCTAATGTACTAAACATACAAAGCTAGAAGATACAAGAGATGGGCATGAGTATTGCATGAGGGAGACATGGTTCAGCACCCAGGTACAAATGGGGAGCTAGCCCGCGACGACCAGCACTCTGCGAAACTAGACTTTAGACTCCTACAGCAGGTACCCCAACGCGGAGGTTGCCCTAGGATCCAACAGGGCTGTCACCACCAGAGGACCGACCTCTCGTTACGGGGGGTATGCTCATAACTATCGTAGCCAGACAACCCAGGCACCATGCCTACGTTGCTGCTAGACTTCACCCGGCCTGGGCTATTGTGACCCAGGGTGAGAGCCACCAGAAGACTGGTCAACTAGACTGAGTACTGTAGCTTGAACACAGACCTCACGCAACACTCTCATGCCATCTAACAAGATCAACTAAGGCTAGACATACAAACAGATATGAACTCTCTTATGTCTAATCAACAAGATCAAAGGGTCATGTTCGTGAAGAACACGAGCCTCTAACTTATGAACAAACACATAAGGAAGGAGTTTATCACCCTTCAAGTGGATCAAAAGGTAGTGTTCACGAAGAACACAAGCCTCTAAATGATGAACAGAGGATGAACTCAAGAACATATCAAGAATATGATCTACCATGACTTTATATGAAATAGCTGAATAACTGAAGTAGATCAAAGTCATACAAAGAAATAAAGATAAAAGAGAACTCATACCTAAACTTCCAAGAGGACTTGGAACCTGAAGAAGAGCTACTCTAGCCTACCCCCTAGCCTTAGAAACTAAAAGTGAGAGGAGAATGAGAGAGTGGTGTATGAGAAATGGGAGCCCCTCCCCTCCTATTTATAGAGGAGGACAAGGCTTGCTCGGACACCCAAATGGCCCCTAAACACTCGGGAGTGAGGTAAGTGACCAATGAGGAGCCAACACCTGGAGGGCCAGGATCAGGGGGCCCTAAGGCGGTTCGGCCGATCCTAGGATCGGCCGGCCCCCTAGGGTGGCCCCCTGGCCTGTGCTTCCTCTGAGTGGCTGCCCTGTGGGCCCTCCGATCCATCCCCGGTGCATGGCTTGATTTGGTATCCGAGGTGGGCTCTTTGATCCATGTGAAGTCCATGTGGCATCCTCTGATTCGTCGGTGAGTGCCTCCCCTGGATCGATGACGTGGATTGCCATGTTTCCCTTGGTGGCAGCCACCTCCTCAGCTGAGTTGGCATGGTTTCTTCATAGAAGTGGAGTTTCTATCTCTTTTAAGGGTAAATCACCTACATACAAATAATCTCCAAGGACAAGTGACTACCTTATTCAAACCTAAATGCTAGTAAATAATGCATATACCTCCATTTATGTGAGAACATTGAGGGTTGGAAATGGTGAATTTCCACCGTCAACACATGGCTGTCCCCAACTACACGTACCTCAAGCTGAAGATGCCCGGCCCGAAAGGCATCATCACAGCTGGTACAACTTTCCAGTACGCATACGAATACGATGTTGAGTGCTTCCAGTTCGCTGAAGCACTGATCCGGTCTGAGAAGCTCGCCGCTGAGCCCCCCTCCGAGGACCCATAAATCCCCGAGTCGTCCAAGCGTGCGGCCTGCTCTTTCGAGCCCGCCAAGGACGCCAAGGAAGTGCCCGTCTCTGACGACGGACGCACACTCCATATCGTGACGACGCTCAGTTCCGACTAGGAAAGCGCGCTCGTCGACTTCCTCCACGCGAATCTCGACATATTCGCATGGAAACCCTCCGACATGCCAGGGATTCCAAGGTAGGTCATCGAGCACAAGCTTAACATTAAGCCCAGCTCGAAGCCGATCAAGCAGCGTCTGCGCCGCTTCAACTCCGACAAGTGCAAGGCTATCGGTGAGGAGATCAAGAAGCTCATTAGTGCAGGGTTCATTCATGAAGTCTACCACCCCGAGTGGTTAGCAAACCCTGTGCTCTTTAAGAAGAAGAATGACAAATGGAGGATGTGTGTTGATTACACGAGCCTGAACAAGGCGTGTCCAAAAGATCCATTTCCTTTACCGCGCATAGATCAAGTAGTCGACTCGACAGCTGGGTGCGAAACCCTCTGTTTTCTCGACGCTTATTCAGGGTATCATCAGATCGCGATGGATCTGATCAACCAGCTCGCCACCTCGTTCATTACCCCGTTTGGCACGTATTGCTACGTTTCCATGCCTTTCGGGTTAAAGAACGCAGGAGCCACTTTCCAGAGATGCATGCGTCGCGTCTTCGGAGATCTCATCGGACGGCTAATCGAGGCTTATGTCGATGATATCGTGGTCAAGTCAAAAAAGGTGGGCGACCTGATCCCCGACCTTACCGCGGTCTTCGAAAAGCTGAGGGAGCACGGCGTGAAGTTAAATCCTGAGAAGTGTGTCTTTGGGGTTCCTAGGGCCATGCTACTCAGCTTTGTTGTGTCAGAACACGGCATTGAGGCCAACCCTGAGAAGATCTCTGCGATCACGAGCATGGGACCCATCAAGAATCTGAAGGGAGTGCAGCGCGTCACCGGATGCCTCGCTGCCCTCAGCAGGTTCATCGCTCGTTTAGGTGAGCGCAGCCTGCCACTGTACAAGCTCATGAAGAAGTCGGAGCACTTTCAGTGGACGCCAGATGTAACATCCACGATGTTTAAGTAATAGTGATTACCATCATTAGTGAGGCTAAGCATGGTAGTCAACATTGTTGACTTGGTCAAACCCCTAACACCAAGTCAAACCCCACACAACCTAAGTCAAACCCCTAGAACTCCATACCCTTCTCCGATAATCTAGCGCGTTCTCCACTTTTCATATAACAACTTCAAAATCGGCCAATATGAAAGTTGCTCATTTTCACATGGGACACATTTCATTCAATTGGCGGCATTGGAGATTCGAAGTGGAAGGCAGTCAAAAATTTGGTCAAAGTTCAGAGCTGCACCTTGACCTAGCTGAGGAAAACAGCAAATTCAAGCCGTTTTTGTTCAAAATCCATGAAGAATTTCATGGGTTGGCCTTTACAAAAGTTGAAGCTCGTTAGCTGGTCTACAAGTTTTGTTTTTGGCGAATTTTCGGTGCAGTTCAAATTTTTGGAGTTTTAGGCGGTCAAACAGGGTTTCGCCGCACTATTTTGGGCCGGCGCCCTGGCCGCGCGCTCCCGCGCGCCGTGCACGCGCCGCGCCGCGCCGGCCGTCCCCCGCCTGGGCGTTCGTGCCACGTATGCCGCCCCCGTGGGCCCCACCTGCACCGCCAGTCCCACCTCGACCAGATGCACCTCCCCAGGTCGTGCCCCGCCCGGCTGAGCACGCCAGGTGGCCGCCGCCGTGAGCCCGCGCCGCGCCAGCACCGCGCCGTGCCCTGGAGCCTCCACCCCACCCCACTGGTGCTTCCCGAGCCGCGCGTTCATCACCACCGCTGCCCAGCTCACCGGAAGCGGCGCCGCCGCGACTGCTCTACCACGGCTCCGCCGCCACACCTCGTTGACGCCTTCCCCGACCCAACTCCGGCCGCAGACCGCTGCTTGGTGAGCTCCTGGTCCTTCCCCACCACTCGCTCGGCCGGCCCGGGTCCCACATCGCCGCCGGCGATCTCAGCAGCGCCGCCGGGGACCACATCGCGAACCCCCAAGTCTTTCCAGGGTTCAAACTGTGAAAGCAGGGGCCCTTTTGTAAATGCGAGGGTACAACTATGAAAACAAAAGTCAAGCCAGGGACCTGACTAGAAATAGATTCTTCCCCATTTTGAATTGATTTGCTGAATCTTGTAAAATGCATATAAATTCACAGAAAAATCGTAAAAATGTAAACTCAACTGTTCTGGAATCCTTGTGAAGAACCCTAACTTTTCTACAAAGGGAGTTGTCAAATTTTTGTGTAGATTTTCAATAATTTTGAATTTACCAGTTTGAGTAGATCTGAAATAATTCAAATTCTATGCATCATCTGAAGCTGAATTTTGGATATGTTGTTTGCCATGTCATGTTGGTCTTCTGGTTCAATTTTGGCACAAAGTTATTAAGTAGATTTTTATTTGTGAATTAAAGTTTGTTTTCAGCTTTGTTCCTGTTTATAATTTGTATAAATTAATCTGTTAATCTCTTAGATCCAATCTTTTTGCTATGATCCTGTTTCATGGTTTTGCAGGCATGATAAATTGTAGAGATGTTTTTATCATGTTTTATAGGGTCAAGTAATTTATGCACAAGTTTAACCTTCTTTCATAAATTTGAATTAATTTAAATTTTCTTCGCTGAGTAAGTGCATATCTCTTCATGATTAGATGTGTTGAACCTCTACATGAATTTCTAGCTCAATTTGTGGTATATTTATTTTTGTATGATTTATTCTTGTTTTTAATGAATGAATCTAGTTGTATTTTTCATGCTAGATATATGGCTTGGATTGCTCTAGAATTTTGGCAGTAGCTCATGTGTAGTATGATGTGCCTCTCTGCAAAGTTTCATGGTCTTCTTGTTTATATTTCTTCCAGAATGAATTTTCAAAGTAAATCAAGCTTTATCTATGAATTAAAAGAAAAATAGAAACCACCTTTGTTTTCTTTTTAAATCCTTTGGTTGAGTTTCACCAAATCTCACCATGAACAGCACCCTATATTTTGGTGAAGAAAAATTGATTAAGTAATTTAGATATGCACACAATCACCATCAAATAAGGAGTTAAACCCCGCACACATACCCCTTTCTTTGATAGGAAGAGTATGCTGGATATATCCTTATCCAGGTGAATGTGGTCACTCATGCACCCCACGTTTACCAGTTAATTCTAAACTATGTTTTCACTCCTCATTTATAAATACATGAAATTAATGCATATGCATGTCGTGTAGAACTTCCGGACGGAAACTACGAGTTGGTGCCGGAATCCGAGGGAGATCTTGCGGAAGGAGAAGTGAACGTGGTGGAAGTGCAGCAAGACCCGAACCAAAGTTCGGAGGGCTTCGTTACTGACTTTGCTAGTGAAGGCAAGCCCTAGAGCATAACCCAGTTTTCTAACTTTTACTACTATAATATGCAATGTTTGTGCATTTACGTTTCAGGAGTTGAATTGAAACCATAGATGCATGATCTTAGGTTCCTATGCTCAAATACTAGCATGATAGGTCGCTAGTTGCCATGCTCTTAGGACACGGTAAAAGTCGAGTGATGTTCATCACTCGCGAGCTATAGGTTTCTTGTGTTGGAATCATAAGATTTTATAAATGGATATGCTCATGTGGTAAGAGCATGGGACCGGCTCCGGCCAGTAGGTCTGTGGTTAAGCGTTTGAACGTACTAAACATTTGTCGGGAATGGGACCGGTAAGCTTAGTACCCGATTGGCACGGCAAGGGAACTTTAGTGTTACTACTCATGGGTTCGTCCCCTGCTGTAGCTTAATTGTGGTGCATGTGTGGGGTTGGGGAGGCGAGGCCGAACCAACCACCATGTACCGAGGACTGTAGCCCCTGTTCCCGAACCGAGGATTGACGGGAACCGCCTGGTTGGTGCATACCTCACCCCCTTTGGTTTTGATTTGGCTGTTTTTGGGGTGTGCATTCTTCCGTATGTTTGGGTTTCCCTTGCAAGGTTATTAATCAATCGATCGTCGGCCTCTCACCGTTACCCGAGATTGCTTAACCATACACTCTATGTCCCTTAAAGATGGAATTGAGAAGTACTTTGGATATATGCTTAATTGTTTGCACAACTTATGCTTGCAATAGTTGCTTAGTTAGTAATGGTTAATCAACTAGAACTTTGAGCTAAAATTTGAAAGTAAGGACATACTCTTGGTTGCTTTTCAGCAAAACAACCCACTAGCTAAAGAGCCATGCATGTCTAGAGAGTTGGTGATTTTACATCACCCGACGGTTAAGTCTTGCTGAGTATTAGTATACTCAGCCTTGCTTTTGATGTTGTTTTCAGGTGCTATGAATGATGATCAGTTCCCATGGCCTGGTTCTCTCCCACCCGGTTGGGAAGTGGAGTGGGAGGACGACAGTGCTTAGTGACGTCATGGATGGCCTCCTATGACGTAACTTATGATGTTTAGTATTTTATTTCCGCTCTGTTTCGAACTCTGAACTATTTACCTTATGCAAAGGACTTGGTTTGTAATATTTAAAACCTTATGGAGCTTGATGTAATAATTTGTGAAATGTTTATCTCTGGACTCGCCGTCGTGTGAGTTTTAATGTACAATTCTTCGATCCTGGTTAAAGTGATTTACCGGGCTTGACCCGGCAGAGGCGACAAGTTACTTCTGTATTATTGCTTAATGACCAAATGGACCGGTTTAGGCAATAATATGGAATTAATTTGTCCGGTTCTGTCACACCAGAAGCGTAGGAAGCACTCGACTCGCTCAAGAAACTACTCGAGAGTCCACTGGTGCTCACTGCGCCGGCCGTGGGAGAGCTGATGCTCCTGTACATCGCTGCGACGACCCAAGTCGTGAGTGCGGCGCTGGTGGTAGAGCGAGATGAGCCGGGCAAGACGCAGAAAGTACAGCGCCCCGTCTACTTCGTGAGCGAAGTCCTCTCCGACTCGAAGACACGATACCCGTAGATACAGAACCTGATCTATGATGTCCTCATCACAAAGCGGAAGCTCCAGCATTATTTCGACTCGCACCGCATCACGGTAGTGTCCAAGTACCCGCTTGGTGAAATCATACAGAGCCCGGAGGCGGAAGGCAGAATCGCTAAGTGGGCCCTCAAGTTGTTGGGGGCAGAATATCGAGTACGCGCCCCGCACCGCAATCAAGTCGCAGGCATTGGTTGACTTCGTCGCCGAATGGACGGAGATCTAAACGCCTCCTGCTCTCATCGAGCATGAGACGTGGCTCATGTACTTCGACGGATCCCTCATGAAGGAAGGAGCCGGGGTCGGACTCGTGTTCATCTCGCCTCTGGGTGTGCAAATGGAATACATGGTCCGACTACATTTCGCAGCCTCCAACAACGTCGCGGAGTACGAGGCGCTAATCAACGGTCTTCAGATCACCCTCGAGCTGGGAATTCGACGCCTCGACGTCAGGGGGGACTCCGACCTAGTCGTGGGACAGGTTATGAAAGAAAAGAATTGCATAAGTCCGAAGATGGCCGCTTACTACCGGGCGGTGCACGAATTGGAGGACAAGTTTTGCGGGCTCGAGCTCAATCATGTACTACGCGAATACAACAAGGCGGCTGCACCCTCGCGAAGGCGGTGTCGAATCAAAAACTTGTCCCACACGAGATCTTCGCCAGCGACCAGCACGAACCATCCGTTCGTTCCGAGGAGGACAAGTCGCCAGAGCCGTCGACACAGGAGGTCATGGAGATCGATGGGGCACAAGAGCCCAACCTCGAAGACCCTGACAGGAGGATTCCGATCCTCGAGTGGATGGTGGAAGGAAAACTACCGCCCGACAAGGAGACGGCTCGATGCATCGCTCGAATGGCTAAGTCGTACAAGCTGATCGACGGCGAGCTCCGTCGAAAAGGCGCCGAAGGCATATTCATGCGGTGCATCCTGGCCGACCAGTGCAAGGAACTGTTGCAAGAAATCCATGCGGGCACTTGCGGACATCACGCCGGTCTAAAAACCATCGTCGGAAAGGCTTTCCGACAAGGTTTCTACTGGCCCTCCGCGGTTGCCGACGCAACTCGGATCGTGAGCAGCTGCGAAGGCTGCCAGTTCTATGCGCGACAAACCCATCTCCCGGCGCAGGCTTTGCAGACCATTCCCATCACCTGGCCCTTCGCGGTCTGGGGGCTGGATAAGGTTGGGCCACTGAGGAAAGCACCCGGGGGCTACACCCACATGCTCGTCGCCATCGACAAGTTCTCGAAGTGGATCGAGGCCAAACCCATAACGAATGTCCGCTCCGAGGAGGCTATTGCGTTCTTCACCGACATCATCTATCGCTTTGGGATCCCGAACTCCATCATCACCGACAATGGCACGCAAGAAATTCCTCAAGTTCTGCGACGACAACCACATCCGTGTGGACTGGGCTGCTGTCAGCCATCCAAGAACCAATGGGCAAGTGGAGAGGGCCAACGGCATGATTTTGCAAGGTTTGGAGCCGTGGATATTCAAGCATCTCGAGAAGTTTCGAGCGTCGTGGGCCGCAGAGCTTCTGTCCGTCCTGTGGAGCCTGCGCACCACGCCAAGTCGGGCTACTGGCTGCACGCCTTTCTTCCTCGTCCACGGGTCGGAAGCGATCCTCCCAACAGATATCAACTACGGTAGCCCACAAGTTCGAGCCTACACTGAAGAAGGCAACCAGGTCGCCCTCGAGAACGCCATCAACCAGCTGGATGAGGCGCGCAGCGTCACCCTCCTCCACTCAGTGCAATATCAGCAAGCTCTACACCGCTACCACGAACGCAACATACGGGAGCGCGAGTTCCAAGTTAGCGACCTCATCCTCCGACGAGTTCAGAGCAACGAGGGGCGACACAAGCTCTCACCTCCATGGGAAGGACCGTACATCGTCGACCAAGTGCTCCGCCCGGGAACTTTCAAGCTTAAGTACGAGGACGGCAGGGTCATCTCCAATGCCTGGAACATAGAGCAGCTACGCCATTTTTACCCTTAAGTATTTATTTCGTTCTCATTTTATGATAATGCAAGAGCTCTGAGCTACTTTCTCTTTCATGAAATGATATCTTTCTCAAGCTTACGTTTTTACTCGAGTAAAATGTTGTCTATGCTTGTCTCATCCCATGGGCAAGTCTCTGACTTATCCATGGGCTCGGGGGCTACCCGGGGGCTACGACCCCCCTCCCCTAAGCGTTGCGAAACCTTTTTTCGATCAAAAACCGTCCACGGTTTCTTGTATGATCGTTGCAGTACACTCACATTCCTTAAAGGGAGATGAACGACGACTCTAGCTGTCATGAACCTGCGCTCGTCCGGGCCCCGAGTACTTACGCCCCTGCGGCTATGGTACAAAGACCCACAAGCAAAGTTTGTGACCTCAAGTCATCGATCACTCACCCCTTCGAAGGGATTCCGAGTAACCGTTTCAAACTCTCAAGAGTTTTCTTGTTTGCAAAAACATATACGCGCACTTATCCTTCTCCAAAGTACTCGGGGGCTGCCCACTTGAGTAGTAACGCTTCTAAAGTAAGCCCGGCCGAGTCGCCAGGTTCCTACGCCTCCGCGGCTACGGAGCAAGACACCGCCAGTGAAGTTTTAAGCTACACTACTCGGGCTCACAGGTCCCCTAACTACTCGAGAAAAGGCCAACAAACAATCAAAATGCTTAAAGTTGAAACAAAAACGGGTTCTTAGCCCACGAACTTGCCATAAGCACTTGGCCCACAAGTTTGTTACAAGTATGATTAAAAAGCCTCGGCGAGGCAACTTGGTTTTTTCTTTACAGGCCCATGTCATGGAGAGTGTGTCCTGTCATAGCCTTGG
The DNA here is from genome assembly GCA_036936925.1 of Cenchrus fungigraminus. NCBI lineage: Eukaryota > Viridiplantae > Streptophyta > Magnoliopsida > Poales > Poaceae > Cenchrus > Cenchrus fungigraminus. The sequence continues at coordinate 74,404,947 of CM072775.1, forward strand.
CGAAGTCGACGGCGCCCTCTTCAATGCTGTCGTACTGCTCGTTGGTATAGCCCGGACACCATCCCTGGCCCAGTAGTCTCCTGTCCAGGTCCGGATAGTGCGACAGGAAGATGGCCACCACCTTGCGGACGACGTCGCCGACCGTATCCATCGACTGCTGACGAGCGGTCGCAGCGGCCAGTTCCAAGCGATCCTTCATAGGGCCAGCAGGGACACCAAGCGCGTCCATCGCCTTGACGATGGCCGCTCCCATCCCATTGCGGATTGACTCCAACTGCTTGATCTCGGTCTTGGCCCCCGCGAGCGATTTCCGCTCCTGCTCGAGCTCAGTCACGACCTCTAGAGAAAAGTGAAAAGACCAATATCAGCGAAAGATGTCCCAAATCAAGGAAGCCAAAAGATGAAGAGGACACAGCTCTTACTATTGAGCTTCTCGTTAGCCTCCTTGATCAACTCCACCAGCTTCTGTTTCTCGATGAGGCGAGTGGTCGCGGCACTCTTGTGACCCGCGACCTACTTCTCCAGGTCGGTACGGGCCACGCAGAGAGCTGTATACCCCAGAAGAAAGACGACGTCCCAAATCAAGAAACCGCACGGAAACAGAAAGCAGAGATAACAGGTCATAAGGTACTCACCGATGACCTCATTCTCACGCTTTTGGGCAATTTCTTCAAGATGACCCTTCTCGGCGGTGACGCTGCCGACTTGGGCCTCGAGCATCGTCACCCTCTCACGAGCCGCTTGGAGGTCGGACTCAGCCCGGCCCGCCCTGGTCTCGAGCTCCGTCTTCTCTTGATGGGCGGTGCGGGCAGCGGCCTCAGTGTTGGAGCGTAGCTGCGTCGAAACCTGCTCCGCCGCGGCCAGCTTCTCCTCCAGCGCGGCCTTCTCTACCTACGTCGTGGCCGCACGGTCTTCAGCGGCCTTCGCCCTGGCCTCAAAGGACGTGCGCTCCGTCGACCGGCCGGCTTCGCTGTCCGTCGCCGCGAGGCAGGCCGCGGCCAGCTGCGCCTCCAGCTGGACCTTCTTCACGCAGAGTGCCTCAAAAGCTCACGCCTTGTCCTCAGAGTGCCCGACGAGCTCCTAAATCACGCATGAGTCGCACGACTGAGAAGAAAAGGAAAAATAAGCATAAGGAAGGAAGAGAAAGAAGGACTCACCCTCGAGGCGGGGATCAGGTCCCTGATCACCCGCTCCGATTGGCGCAGCGCCATCTCGCTCAGGCGTAGGCCACGCTCTAGGCGGCGGCGGGCCGCCAGCTCCGTGTCGCTGTCGAGTTCTGGGCCTACTGAGGCCTGAACCGGTGAAACGGACACCAGCCAGAGTGGTAGGACTTCCATCTCCTCCTCCTCTTCTGCTGTTGAGGTGGTCGGCCTCGGCACCCTCGAGCTCTCCCCGACCTCCACGGTCGGAGGAGGCATCTGCTCGTCCACCGTCCCGACGGGAGAGACGACCGGAGAAGGCGACGCCGGGATGACGATCACCTCCGCGGGAGCGGCGTCCGATGCGGCGACCGACGAAATGGGGACGATCCCCTCGGTAACCACGATCGTCGCCACGGCAGAAGCATCCTCGGAGGCGCGGTCGCCCGCCTCCTCCACCTAAACAGTACTCCTCGTTCCCCCTGCCAACTCGGGGGCTCGGGTCTCCATCTCCGTCTCCGCCGCGGAGCTCTTCGCTCCCCTCAGCAGCTCGGGGGCTGGGGTCTCAAAGCCCGCAGCGGCAGTGGCCATCCTCTCCAGCGACTCGGGGGCTGGCCGCTCCACGTCAGCATCATTGCCCGCCCCCGTTGACGACTCGGGGGCTGGCTGCGCGTCATTGCCCGCCCCCGTTGACAACTCGGGGGCCGGCTGTTCATCATCGCCCGCCCGTGCCGCGAGAGCAGGATCCTCCTGGTCCTGCTCCTGGGCCCCGGACAGGCACCTCGCCAACTTGGCCGCATGGGCTGAGAGCGCTTCTTCGGTGGGGGCCTCACCCCCCAAACCCATCGTCCCCATCGACAGGTCGCTGCGAGCTGGGCTCGCAGTTCTCCGTGGGGGACGGCCATCACCTGGGTCCCGGACCCATCTGCTTCTTCTACCGCCGCCTCCGACTGAAGGGAGGACGACGGGTCGCTCGACGACGGTGCGTCTCCGCCCACCTGGACAGGGCGGCGCAATGCCTTGATAGGCGCCGGCCTCATGGTGTGGCGGTCGGGCGCCCTGAACCAAAAAGAGTGTCAAGACGACAAGTAAGAAACGTACTCACTGAAAACATGAAGCAAAAACCAGAAGACCGCAACTCGGAAATCACCCCTCTGCGACGTGACGGGGCCGCTTGGAGCTGATCGTTGATTTGAGCGGGGACGCCCCCCTCTTGCTCCCTGTCGGCGGAGCAGATGTCGGAGAAGGTGTCGACCCGCCCCTGGCGACGACGACCGATGCGAGGCGCTGTTGGGTCGGGGCCAGCCCTCCACTCTGGGTTGCAGGTGGTGGGGAGGCCGCCGGCACGCTCCGCGGCTCCCGCAACAGACGCGCGGAGGGCGAGTGAGACCTCCGCCGCAAGGAGTGGCGACGCGAGCCGTCGCGCCTCGACTCGTGGCGGTTGGAGTCGCCGCGCCGCGAAGAGCTCCTGCCCCTCTCGCGGTGGTCCCGCCGAGGAGCACGACTGCTCGTTCCGGGCTGATCAGCCCAGGAAGAAGAGGGCGGCGCCTGCCGGCTCGAACTGGTGCCAGCTGCGGCTGAGGCGGGTGCCGATCCGATGTGTGGCCATGAGGACGGCGCCGTCTTGTCGTCGGTCCACTCGAACGGGGACTCGGCCTCGTCTGTGTCCGATGGCACCGACGAGGGATCCTCATCATTTGAGACATCCCTCTTCCCATTACGCTGGCACGAGGCGCGTTTGTCGTTCCTCTCTCGTTTCTCGATCTCCTTCTGCTGGTGGGTCCTCTTGCGCTGCCCTCGCCGCTGTTGCCGCGCAGCGGTCTCCTGGGTGAGCGTCCAGTCCTCTTCCAGCGGAAGACGAGAGGTGAGGACGCGCACGTCCTTCATCTGCGCAAGCACAAGAACAATCACCACCCGCAAATGCAAAAGACGAATCGAAAGGAAGTCGAGAGGAGACATACCAGGGCCGCTGTGGCTGAGGAAGGGAGCATCTGTAGCATGCCCGGCGGCGGCCAGAACATCTAGGTGATCCCGATGGCCTGGGACACCCGGCGCTAGACCTCGTACAGCGAGGGCAGGGGATGAGCGGTCACGGTCCCCTCAAAGGGAGCCCGGTCGTCCGTCATCTCCCAGAGGCGCAGCGCGCGACGACGGAGCGGGACGACCCCCCGGGTATGGTAGCCGCCAATCAAGGTGATGAAGTTCACCCCATTGTCGCGGAGTATCTTGAAGGCGGCGAGGGCGCTGTAGAGGAACCGGGGACGATCTTTCTTCTCCGGTCCGTAGCTCCATTTCACCGGCGCCCGATCGTACCAGCGATTGGTGAACTCCGGCAGCGGGTTCTCGAGGTCGTTCTTGAGGTAGAACCACCCTCGGTGCCACCCGCTGTTGGAGGAAGTCAGGAAGGTGGGGATGTACTCGTCCATCCTCTCCTTCTTCCCGCGGAGACCGGCGCACCGATGGCCACCGCGGAGTTATGGTCCTTGACGCAGACGAACTTGTAAAAGTACCGGAACAGGTCCCAATGGGCTCCCTGCTCCAGATACCCTTCGCACAAGGCCTCGAACGCCGCCATCTGCTGGACGCCGTTCGGGTTGAGGTTGTGAAGCTCCAGGCCGTACTCCTCGAGGACGGCGCGGATGAACCGTCCCACCGGGACGGAGAAGCCTCACTCGTGGAACAGCACGAACGAGACTACGTACCCCACCGGGGGCTGGGGGGCTGCTCTCCGGCCCAGGCACCCTCCACTCTTCCGCCGCGGTCAGCGGCGGTAGCATGCCGTCGGACGCGAGGCGGTCGAGCTCGGACCAAGTCACCGTCGAAGATGACCAGTTCGACATCGCATCGGCTGTGGTGGTGGCGGTGTGCAGTTCCAGCTTGCGAGAAGAGGCGAGGCGGGCTCTGCGGTGTGCGCACGGCGAGTATGGGAGCAAAGGCAAGAAGCGGCAGCGGAAAGCACAAAGAAGCAGAAGGGGAAAAATTGGCCGGCGGCCGCGGTATATAAGAGCGGGAATGATTACTTCTCCCCCTGTAGTAAATGCTCGGGTCGCCTCGGGCCACGTCCTCCGTCTGCCGAAGCGTCGCCCCTCAAAAGGCGTGCCCCACTACTGCCAGCCGCCCACAACCGCGCCGCCACGTCACCCGAAAATCCCGTGACCGGCGCGAGACCTCCGCCAGTCACCCCACAACGCGCACCACGCAGCAAGCCTCCGACTTGTCCAAAACTCCAGCATTTAACCCCACGCACAAGTCTCCGACTTGTCCGTGGGCTCGGGGGCTACTACCCGCGGGTCCGCTCGCGCGTTCCCGCCGGAAAAAACACAACAACACAACAAGTCTCCTCATCTCCATGATAGTTGATCCTGGGAGCGAGTCTCCGACTCCCTCACCAGGCTCGAGGGCTACTGACGAGGCCATGGACCAGGGCCCACCAAGACCCCTGAAAAACACAGTACGGACCCACGTACGGCTTGCTCCGGCAGCTAACACAATGAGTGTTACGCTGCCCGAGCACGTGAAGGCTCGTACGACCAGTTTCTGCCATGGGCCAGAAGGCAAGCGGCCCACGGCCATCCATACCCTCTTCCCCGAGTACGTGGTGGTCCGTACGATAGGTTCTCACCTCCACTCCCGACTACTCGCTCACACGAGTAGTTTCCGCCTCGCGGCCGTGACTACTCGCTCGCACGAGTAGTTTCCGCCTCGGAGCCACGACTACTCGTTCGCACGAGTAGTTTCCGTCACCAACCCGCGCAGGCTTCGCAGGGAAGGCACAGGGCGTGTGTGCCCGTTAGATCGAGATCCCAGAAACTCCGCGCACGCTCCCTTGCGCACCGCCACGTGTCCGCTCCGCCGCAGCGGTCCGCCCGGGCCTGGCCGATTCGGTGTCAGGGGATGGATTCGTCAAACCCTGCCACGAACGGCACAGTGGCCATCGTACCGCGGACGACGTAATGGACGCTGGACAACGTACGGTACAGTACACACTACGCCCTAAGCATCGGAAGACGCGGCATAGATCACCTACTCGCACGAGTAGTTTCCCGTCTCCGACCAGTTCAAGACTTGGCCGTCAAGGCCGCAAGTACATGGGCCCCGTCGGTGTCCCGTGATACCCGGGTACGCGACTCGCCATGTGTTCGCCTCCCCGCGCTGGTTCACCCTGACCAGGTCGATCCTATGTCAGAGAACGGATCCTCATGCCGTTCCTCTACGGGGGCAGTACGCACCATACCACGGAGGGCACGGGAAACGCTGTGCCACCAATGGCACAGTGCAAGCCGTCACCTATCTCTCGATCGCCGCGGTGCAGACTACTCCGTTCCCACAGTACCAAGAAAAGACAAGCCCCTGATCCACTGACGGGATCAGGGCATGTACTCTGCCTCCTGTACCCGACTAACTACTCAGAGAAGGGCGCGGGGGGCCCCGGGACGGCTGCTTGGGACGCACGGGATCTACACCATCACCCAAGGCCCTGTAACAGTGCTTCGCCGCTGCTGCTGCCTGACAGCCCGATGCAGAGAAGGACGTCTCACACTGTAGAACCAGCTCCCGTACTCGATGTAACCGCCCTGGGCATCTCCCTTATGACTATAAAAGGGAGAGGCAGAGGCACTCACAAGACACGTTTGTTTTCACCCCCACACGCACTTAGCATCGATATCTCATCTCATACAAACACAGCAAGCACTCACACACTCACGTACGCAGACTTCTGCTACTTGAACCACTCGCACACCAAGGACTTGGGCTCTGCACCCTCTCCCGACTTGTTTGTACCCCCTACTACAAACTCCCGAGCATAAGGAACACTTCCTCTCAGACTGGACGTAGGGTATTACTCTCCGGAGGCCCGGACCAGTATAACCCTGAGTGTCTCCTGTGCTACCGTGCGGATCAGAACACGCGCTCTCATATAAATTTACTTGCCGGCGGTAACAAACCTCGACAAGTATACCTATCGAGTCTCCTGTTGAGTCGTTTGAGCAACCACTTGAGAAGGATGACAGTGAAGTTCCTGTGAGGAACAAGAGACAAAGGATTGCAAAATCTTTTGGTGATGATTTCATTGTATACCTTGTGGATGATACTCCCACCTCTATTATAGAGGCAAATGCATCTCCAGATGCAGATGATTGGAAAGAAGCAGTTCGTAGTGAGATGGACTCGATTCTTTCTAATGGAACTTGGGAGCTATCTGAACTCATATTCGGTTGTAAACCAATTGGTTGTAAGTGGGTTTTCAAAAAGAAGCTTAAACCTGACGATACTATAGACAAGAACAAGGTTCGGCTTGTGGCTAAGGGTTATACTCAAAAGGAAGGCGAAGATTTCTTTGATACTTATTCACCTGTTGCTAGAATGACCACTATTCGAGTACTACTATCCTTGGCTGCCTCATATGGTCTGATCGTCCATCAAATGGATGTGAAGACATCTTTTCTTAGTGGAGAGTTGTATGAGGAGATTTATATGGATCAGCCTGATGAGTTTGTAGTAAAAGGTGAAGAGCAGAAGGTATGCAAATTATTGAAATCTTTATATGGCTTGAAACAAGCACCTAAACAATAGCATGAGAAATTCAAGTATTCCTAATAAAATCTCAAAGGCCCATACATATGAGTACATAGGAGAAGAGTGGAATCCTTTAGTGCCACCTTGCTAGTGGAAGGTGGAGGGAACCAACTTAAATATGGAAGTTGTTCTCATCTTCTCAAGACTAGTGTGAGAGGAAGAAAGGAAGTCCACACGCGTGCGCTCGCTCGTCTCGCTGTTGACATTTCGAAACGTCGATCACTTAAGAACAGATTTGGAATTCATCCTTAGCGTCGGCGCTAGAAATGATTATTGGCATTTCCCAATGTCACAACTAATGGTGCAGTTAGCGTGAACATCGAGACTTGCCATAGGTTTATCTAAATGATCATGAACGCTTCCGCAAGCGTACAGATAAACCATTGTAGCATTTCCCCAAGGAATGAGAGTATTCCAAGGGTATCGAATCCAAGGAAGGCAATGGCGGATATCTTAGACTTATGCTTTTGCTCTGAATGTAAACCAAGAGATAGATATAGGGAACAACACACTCAAAGGCAGGGGTAAGATAAAAGATAATAGGGGGAGTGTGACACACACACCTCAAATCTACCTCTACTCTAGCACACTACGACTTAGGGGGAACATACGAGTTAGCTCTAGGTTCTAATGTACTAAACATACAAAGCTAGAAGATACAAGAGATGGGCATGAGTATTGCATGAGGGAAACATGGTTCAGCACCCAGGTACAAACGGGGAGCTAGCCCGCGACGACCAGCAATCTGCGAAACTAGACTTTAGACTCCTACAGCAGGTACCCCAACGCGGAGGTTGCCCTAGGATCCAACAGGGCTGTCACCACCTGAGGACCGACCTCTCGTTATGGGGGATATGATCATAACTATCGTAGCCAGACAACCCAGGCACCATGCCTACATTGCTGCTAGACTTCACCCGGCCCGGGCTATTGTGACCCAGGGTGAGAGCCACCAGAAGACTGGTCAACTAGACCGAGTACCGTAGTTTGAACACAGACCCTATGCAACACTCTCATGCCATCTAACAAGATCAACTAAGGCTAGACATACGAACAGATATGAACTCTCTTATGTCTAATCAACAAGATCAAAGGGTCGTGTTCGTGAAGAACACGAGCCTCTAACTTATGAACAAACACATAAGGAAGGAGTTTATCACCCTTCAAGTGGATCAAAAGGTAGTGTTCATGAAGAACACGAGCCTCTAAATGATGAACAGAGGCTGAACTCAAGAACATATCAAGAATATGATCTACCATGACTTTATATGAAATAGCTGAATAACTGAAGTAGATCAAAGTCATACAAAGAAATAAAGATAAAAGAGAACTCATACCTAAATTTTCAAGAGGACTTGGAACCTGAAGAAGAGCTACTCTAGCCTACCCCCTAGCCTTGGAAACTAAAAGTGAGAGGAGAATGAGAGAGTGGTGTGTGAGAAATGGGAGCCCCTCCCCTCCTATTTATAGAGGAAGACAAGGCTTGCTCGGACACCCAAATGGCCCCTAAACACCCGGGAGTGAGGTAAGTGACCAATGAGCAGCCAACACGTGGAGAGCCAGGATCAGGGGGCCCTAAGGCGGTTCGGCCGATCCTAGGATCGGCCGGCCCCCGAGGGTGGCCCCCTGGCCTGTGCTTCCTCTGAGTGGCTGCCCTGTGGGCCCTCTGATCCATCCCCGGTGCATGGCTTGATTTGGTATCCGAGGTGGGCCCTTTGATCCATGTGAAGTCCATGTGGCGTCCTCTGATTCATCGGTGAGTGCCTCCCCTGGATCGATGACGTGGATTGCCATGTTTCCCTTGGTGGCAGCCACCTCCTCAGCTGAGTTGGCATGGTTTCTTCATAGAAGTGGAGTTTCCATCTCTTTTAAGGATAAATCACCTACATACAAATAATCTCCAAGGACAAGTGGAACTACATTATTCAAACCTAAATGCTAGTAAATAATGCATATGCCTCCATTTATGTGAGAATATTGAGGGTTGGAAATGGTGAATTTCCACCGTCAACACTCGCCGGGCAGGGCGGGGCGGGGTGAAGGGCGCGGGCACGCGACACCTGCGTGAATGGTCCGCTAAAATCCGGCTCCTCGCGGGAGCGCGGTCTCCTTTTGCAGTTTTAGTTTTTTGGCTTTTGGTTTGCAGAGTCCTAAACGGATTCTACTAAGAGTCCTCAGCTTCGCCTTCGGGAATCTCTCCACCGCGCTGTCATCTACGAATTCCAGCAACAGGTATTATTTTTGCGATCTGGTCTCATCGTTCTTCTTGATCAACATGTTCAATATGTTTAGTGTACGAGTTGTGCTTACACTAGTTGCCATGATCTGTGATATAAGTTTGAGCCTAGTTAGTATGCAACATATGCTTAATCTAGTTGTTCACTTCGTCATGATTTATATTATGGTCTTAATATGGAAATTGCCTAATATTTCAACACTGATATGGCAGGGTGAAGGTGTGTTGACGTTTGATTATCGTTGAAAAGTTCGTTTGGACTTGCAAGCGGACAAATCCCTCGTCGTAGTTAAGGAACCCTTCTTTCCTTGAGTGGTGAACCCAAGGTATCGAATCCGTGGAACAATATGTAATGTAAAATCAATCTAATAACTGAGAAACACTTGCTTCTTTGAGAGGTTTCGAATTGCATCTAATCTACTAAGATCAAAAGAGGTAGCAAGAGAAAGCATTGAGGTACCGATGTACAGAGGGATCTAGATCGTGTTTATGTCGTCGTTCCGAGCAAGATAAAGAGAGAGTAAAACGAATCTCATTGGAAGCTTCTTTAAATCATGACCTTCGGTCAAACCCCCTAAGTCGCCCCGCCGTACTCGGTGTCAACATCCTGTCACGATGTTCCCCTTTCTTCGTGGTCGAATCTTAGAGCACACCCGCAAGGAGTGCGTTGAACTACTTGGTAGATCGGGTATGCACCTCTAGCCACCGCGGCTACAAGAACATCCTATGCAATCTATCTCAAGAATAGATTGAGGAGGAAAACACCCAAGCAAGAACAAAAATTGCAAACAAAGGTACTCGATCGCTAGGAATCGGATCCATTAAAACTCCATCAAAAGTATGAATACATGTATAAGATCCAACCGGGATCCTACCTTGACCTTGATTCACGCCTCCGGAACTCTGACGTGGTCTTCCTTGCAAGGTTCCCACATTGGCTAGGCAAACCCTAGACGACTAACACGACCCTCCTCTCCGGGGTGGTGTCCCTCAAGCTCCTCTGCTCCTCGGTGGCGAATGACGAATTGCTTGATACGTGGCTGAAGGACCGAATAGGGCGACCAGAGAGGGGGGAGTGAATGGGAGTCGATAAAAATTCTTGCCTAAGGTCGAACTTGGCCTATACCCCGATTGCCACTCCACGAATCCGTGCACACAAGCGAAGCTCAAAACAAGGCACACACAAGCCTAGAAGATCAACCAAGAAGCCTATGAGCAAAGAGCAGAAGCACCGGACAAGAATCAAAGCACTCGGTCAATTCTGGAAACGACCAGTGCGGACCGTCCGGCAGGTACGGGCGCACTGTCCGCGTGTGTACGGCGGACTGTCCGAACCTACCCGGCGGACTGTCCGAACCTACCCGGCGGACTGTCCGAAATAACCACCAGAGCTACCAGAGATGCACCCCGAAAATACGGACTGTCCATGGAGGACCCGCGGACCATCCGCCAGAAAATCGTCCACACGGACTGTCCGTGAGCTTCTTGCGAACTGTCCACCAAACCCCTTGCAACCAAAACCTAGGGCCGAAACGGAACAAAACAAAGATGCGCAAGAACACGAAGAACACAGGACTTACCCTAGCTCACGCGTACTGTCCGCGGCTAACTTGCGGACTGTCCGCACCATGCGGACAGAGCAGAAAACGCCCGACCCCGCGAGGTCAACTCCAAGAACTCATCACCGGATCTCCCAAATGATAGAAGCTCTTGAGACAAGATTTTGGGGAGATGATATGCGTCACACAAGGATGCTATGCCCCAAAAATCTTGACCTCTAACTCCCTAAATCACCGGGAATCGCGGATCACACAAGCACCACCATGAACATGAACTCCGGCCAAAAATCCACGAATCGAAGGCTCTACACAGCGGTTGAGGGGTCAAGATCATACACAAACATGCGCAAGGCATCCACCCATGATCCCCTCAAAGAAATCCGTGAAGAAATGCCTCCAAACTCACGAATCGAGCGAAGAACGAAAACTCCCAAAAATAGCCCCAAAAATGACACGAAAATCACAAGGGACTAGGAGATCACCGGGACGCCGAATGCTTCCATACATCCAGAGGTCAGAGTCTGTACAAGAGTCTAGCCTAAGGAATCCAGAGGAAAAACGAAGCAGTCCAGAAAAATCTACCAGGGGAGAAAACCCTAGGAAGCAAGAGAGAGATGCCATCCACCTCTCCGCTATTTATATGAAGTCCATCGGAGGGAGGTAAATGACCACGCTACCCCTACTGCATAAATGAAGATACAACCCCTCAGGGGCATTTTGGTCAAGTTCTCATCGGACGGACACGCTTCCACCGCGGCTTCGCTTCACCTCGACGCAAACCCCGCGATCACGCCACGTGCCCTCCGCTTCGAAGCTTCCCGAAGCTCCCGGATCACCGTCTCCGTCACCTCAGGCCTTCGGACTTGGTTTTGCGGCCCATACCAAGAAACCGTCCACCTGATGGTTTTGTGGGCAAACCACCAAACCCCGCGTGCAAGCTTCGGGCTTCAACCGCTACCTTGCACCGGCCCATGTTCACGACTTCAGCCCGCCAGTCTTGCACCGCACGGCTCGCACTTGACCCCATCGGCCACCGGGTCCATCGAACCAAGCCTACTTGCCACTCCATCACCCAGAGGCCGCCACGGCTAAGGCCTTTCGCGCTTGTTCTTCACCTGCACCGACACGAATCAAGCCGCAACCAGTACCTGCACACTTAGCCAAGCATTAGTTCACACAACGTTGTCAATCACTCATCACTAAGGAGCGACCCTCCACTGGTCCTCGGACACACCTGGTCCTCAATCTCCCCCTTGATGAGTGCATTGACAACACCCATAGTAACCATGATAGAGAAAAAGGAAAATAAAACAACCACGAACACAAACCTCCCAAGCAAGTGATCCAAACCCAAAGAACAAGCGAAACAAGATCACTCGCCAATCCAAGTCTCGGCCCCCTAAGACAAGGGCAACGGCTCGACACAGCCGAGACAAAACAAAGCTCTCAAAAAGCACATCACAAAGTACAAAACTCAGGAAAACCAAAGGAGCTCCCCCTGTACAAATGCAAACTCCCCCTGAGCAAATGCAACCTCTTCTTCTCAATTTTTCTCCTCACATGCGCAAATGCATACCAATTTTCCACAAAAACTCACAATGCATGAAAATTCTCCCCATATCATACAAAACTCTCCCCCTTGTTGACAATGCATGAATCAAGGTATATGATGCTCTTCCCCTTGTTTTCATGAAAAATGCATGTCAAAGCATATATACAGCCTACTAAGCTTCTCAAATATACAAAGAGCACAACAAAATGCTACAAATGAGACATAGAGCAAGCAAAGTAGTCATGGTGTATCTAGCACATTACCATCAAGAAGGTAGAGACATATAAGCATGTGACATGGCCAAAAACAAATTTAAGCAATTTTTCACAAAGAAATAGTCATCTCATGAGCAAGATCCTATCCAGCATGTGACATGGCCAAAAACAAATTTAAGCAATTTTTCACAAAGAAATAGTCATCTCATGAGCAAGATCCTATCCATACCAATTTGAACATAAAGGCACTAGATCATTCAAAGTTTATGCAAGATCACAAATTCTCATCACAAGATCATTATAAACACCCACAAGCTACTCAAGTCATGTTAAAGCCACCGAGTCATGTGTCTACTTCTTAAAATGAGACTTCTCATGGTAGACAAGCATGCTACGGTTTAGCACCCAAGACATGAATATCAAACCATAAAAACATGATTAGGAGCTCATTTTTCAAGCATAAGGCAATTCATACACCAATTTCATTTTTAAGTTTAATCATGGTACATGAAGTGCCTTTGCGGCAAAAAGAAGCTTATGCTCCTCCCCAAGCAAGCAAAAGGGCTAAACATTTACAATGACAGAAAGGTCTTTGACCCCAGGCAAAAAGAATATGATCCTCAAGCACAAACTGAGCATGATATAAGCATTTAAGCACAAATTGAGCATGGACAAGCATCTACTCATGAGAGAGGTAGTTTTATCATTTTCACAACCAAAATGCTATCTCATCATACATATATAGCAAAACCATCAAGAGCATAGCATTTACATCCACAAATTACCAAACATGCACATATCTCAACCATAGCACATCAGAGATCAATGTATATAAGAGAAGCTCATTCCTAGCTCAAGTGATCCAAAGATGGCTATCCTACCAGGTTTTGTACAGAAATTAAAATGCATGAAGGAAATGCAACAAGATGGACATATGACACATATATACATGAGAAGCTCCAAGACCCAAGCTAGAAAGGAAAGCACACCCCAAGCTCACCTCGCAAGCGAGTGAAAGTGGCTTGATCAAGTGGTTTGGTGAAAATGTCAGCTAGCTGGTCTTGGGTAGGGACATAGGACAAAGATATGTTTCCCTTCTCAATATTGTCCCTCAAAAAATGGTACCTCACTTCTATGTGTTTCGTTTTGGAGTGGAGAACAGGATTTTTGGCTATGCTTATGGCACTGGTGCTATCACAGAAAAGTGGAACCTGGGAGCACTCCTCACCAAAATCACTCATGGTATAGGTCATCCAAAGCAGCTGGGAACAACAACTAGCAGCAGCTACATACTCAGCCTCGGTGGTGGACTGGGCTACACTGGATTGCTTGCGAGATGACCAAGAGACCAAAGAAGAACCAAGGAACTGACAACACCCAGAAGTGGACTTGCGATCAAATCGACACCCAGCGAAATCCGCATCAGAAAAGCCATGAAGCCTGAGTGTCGAGGAGGCAGAATACCACAGACCAAACTCAGGAGTGTAGTTCAAGTACCTGAAAATCCGCTTGACGGCCTGCCGATGTGAAGTCCTCGGTGAAGCCTGAAAACGAGCACACAGACACACACTGAACTGTATGTCTGGCCTCGACGCCGTCAAGTAGAGGAGGGAGCCGATCATGCTTCGGTACTCCTTCTGGTCCACGGGTTCACCGTCCTCGTCCGCGTCCAAAGCCGTAGTGGTACTCATCGGTGTAGTCAGTGGCTTAGAGTCGTTCATGCCAAACTTCTTCACCATGTCCCTGGTGTACTTCGCCTGATGCACAAAGGTCCCGTCCTTGCACTGCTTGATCTGGAGACCCAAGAAAAACTGCAGCTCACCCATCATGGACATCTCAAATTCCCTGCTCATGTCATTTGCAAATCTGGCAACAAGATCATGAGAAGAGCCACCAAAGATTATGTCATCCACGTATATCTGAACAATCAATAGGTCATTTCCATGCTTAAGGAGGAAAAGGGTCTTATCAACTATGCCCATCACAAACCCCTTACTCAGCAAAAAGCCTCTCAACCTGCCATACCAAGCTCTAGGTACCTGTTTCAACCCATAGAGCGCTCTCTGGAGTTTGTATACACGGTATGGGTATTTTCACTCTCAAACCCCGGGGGTTGCCTCACATACACTTCTTCCTCTATCACCCCATTCAAGAAAGCACTCTTGACATCCATTTGGTACAACTTGAACCCTTTAGCCACGGCAAAGGCTAGAAGGATCCTAATTGCCTCCAAACAGGCCACAAGAGCAAATGTCTCCTCATAGTATATCCTCTCCTTCTGGTTGTAACCCTGCGCTACCAACCTCGACTTGTTTCTCACAACCATCCCATTCTCACCCTCTTTGTTCTTCCACACCCACTTGGTACCTATGGGACGGCAATTTGGCGGTGGATCGACTAACACCCAGACTTGGTTTCTCTCAAAGTTTTCCAACTCCTCATGCATGGAATTCACCCAATTCTCGTCAGACAAAGCGTGTCGAATATCTTTGGGCTCAAACGATGTGACAAAAGCAGAATGAACGAAATGAGAGGAATTCCTTGACCTCGACCGTGTAGTGCATTCATGGAGGTCACCAATGATAGTCGTCGGTGGGTGGTCGATCTGTACACGCCGTGGAGCTTCACGCCTGGACACCACCTCCCCCTCAGCAGCAGCCTCCACTCGAACAGCCTCAGTCGTAGTGGGTGTAGGGGATGGTCCATCATCGATCGTCGTCGTAGTAGTGGAAGTAGCATGTACATGATCAGCCGCAGGAGCACCACCATCATCATCATCCTCGTCTCCATCTCCATCCTTCTCATCCTCAAAGAGAGAGTAAAATGAATCTCATTGGAAGCTTCTTTAAATCATGACCTTCGGTCAAACCCCCTAAGTCGCCTCGCCGTACTCAGTGTCAACATCCTGTCACGATGTTCCCCTTTCTTCGCGGTCGAATCTTAGAGCACACCCGCAAGGAGTGCGTTGAATTACTTGGTAGATCGGGTATGCACCTCTAGCCACCGCGGCTACAAGAACATCCCATGCAATCTATCTCGAGAATAGATTGAGGAGGAAAACACCCAAGCAAGAACAAAAATTGCAAACAAAGGTACTCGATCGCTAGGAATCGGATCCATTAAAACTCCATCAAAAGTATGAATACATGAATAAGATCCAACCGGGATCCTACCTTGACCTTGATTCACACCTCCGGAACTCCGACGTGGTCTTCCTTGCAAGGTTCCCACATCGGCTAGGCAAACCCTAGACGACTAACACGACCCTCCTCTCCGGGGTGGTGTCCCTCAAGCTCCTCTGCTCCTCGGTGGCGAATGACGAATTGCTTGATACGTGGCTGAAGGACCGAATAGGGCGACCAGAGAGGGGGGAGTGAATGGGAGCCGATAAAAATTCTTCCCTAAGGTCGAACTTGGCCTATACCCCGATTGCCACTCCACGAATCCGTGCACACAAGCGAAGCTCAAAACAAGGCACACACAAGCCTAGAAGATCAACCAAGAAGCCTAGGAGCAAAGAGCGGAAGCACCGGACAAGAATCAAAGCACTCGGTCAATTCTGGAAACGACCAGTGCGGACCGTCCGGTAGGTACGGGTGCACTGTCCGTGTGTGTACGGTGGACTGTCCGGACCTGCACGGCGGATTGTCCGAAATAACCACCAGAGCTACCAGAGACGCACCCCGAAAATACGGACTGTCCGTGGAGGACCCGCGGACCGTCCGGTAGAAAATCGTCCACGCGGACTGTCCGTGAGCCCCTCGTGGACTGTCCGCCAAACCCCTTGCAACCAAAACCTAGGGCCGAAACAGATCGAAACGAAGATGCGTAAGAACACGGGACAAACCCTAGCTCACGCGGACTGTCCGCGGCTAACTTGCGGACTGTCCGCACCACGCGGACAGAGCAGAAAACGCCCGACCCCGCGAGGTCAACTCCAAGAACTCATCACCGGATCTCCCAAACGATAGAGCTCTTGAGAAAAGATTTTGGGGAGATGATATGCGTCACACAAGGATGCTATGACCCAAAAATCTTGACCTCTAACTCCCTAAATCACCGGGAATCGCGGATCACACAAGCACCACCACGAACACAAACTCCGGCAAAAAATCCACAAATCGAAGGCTCTACACAGCGGTTGAGGGGTCAAGATCATACACAAACATGTGTAAGGCATCCACCCATGATCCCCTCAAAGAAATCCGTGAAGAAACGCCTCCAAACTCACGAATCGAGCGAAGAATGAAAACTCCCAAAAATAGCCCCAAAAATGACACGAAAATCACAAGTGAATAGGAGATCACCGGGACGCCGAATGCTTCCATACATCCAGAGGTCAGAGTCTGTACAAGAGTCTAGCCTAAGGAATCCAGAGGAAAAACGAAGCAGTCCAGAAAAATCTACCGGGGGAGAAAGCCCTAGGAAGCAAGAGAGAGAGATGCCATCCACCTCTCCGCTATTTATATGAAGTCCATCGGAGGGAGGTAAATGACCACGCTACCCCTACTGCATAAATGAAGATACAACCCCTCAAGGGCATTTTGGTCAAGTTCTCATCGGACGGACACGCTTCCACCGCGGCTTTGCTTCACCTCGACGCAAACCCCGCGATCACGCCACGTGCTCTCCACTTCGAAGCTTCCCGAAGCTCCCGGATCACCGTCTCCCTCGCCTCGGGCCTTCGGACTTGGTTTTGCGGCCCAAACCAAGAAACCGTTCACCTGATGGTTTTGTGGGCAAATCACCAAACCCCGCGTGCAAGCTTCGGGCTTCAACCGCTACCTTGCACCGGCCCATGTTCACGACTTCCGCCCGCCAGTCTTGCACCACACGGCTCACACTTGACCCCATCGGCCACCGGGTCCATCGAACCAAGCCTACTTGCCACTCTATCACCCGGAGGCCGCCACGGCTAAGGCCTTTCGCGCTTGTTCTTCACCTGCACCGACACAAGTCAAGCCGCAACCTGTACCTGCACACTTAGCCAAGCATCAGTCCACACAACGTTGTCAATCACTCATCACTAAGGAGCGACCCTCCACTGGTCCTCGGACACACCTGGTCCTCGGTGGCTCGGGGTACCGGGGCTATAAATAGCCCGAGGATCAGCTAGGTCAAAGGGGGCAGTGAACAGGGCCCAGAATGGGCTGGGCTGGCCGGCCTGGGCCCATCTTGGCCCAGTTCGGCGCCGCCTTTCTTCCGGATGCTTCTCGCGACTTCTTTAGTTTTTGCCGAGTTGCATGTGGGCCCTTGATGTCATTTTCCTCGCGGTTTAGATAAGGGGGCTTTGTGAATGAACTCCCGCTTCTTCCGTCTAGGTCCTCCGCACTTCTCGGCTTCACGCTTTAGTCCTTGGCTTGTTTGGAGTCATGTTCATATTGTATCTTGACTTGTCCCGGGGTCCATGATCACCTTGTAAATCCCTTGATGAACTTTACCCGGAAGTCCTCATTTAAGCTCTTGATTCCTGTGTAAACAACAAACTCCAAAAACCGTGCACGAGTGCGAAAATAGCATATAATGGGGGTTAGGATCGTTAGTGTGAATATCAAATCAATACCAACAAAGAAGGTAAACAAGTGGCTAGGTTGACGGAAATCGACTGCCAACATCCCCCCATGCTTAAACCTTGCTCGTCCTCGAGTAAGCCTTCTATGGATATCAGTGTTGCCCTTCGATGTTCAAACCCTACACTTGATCATACATGAGAAAACATAATGCCCTCTAGTTTTATATTCATTAAAGTTTCATAATGTACTAACTTTTATCTTTATGGAGGGTAGATATCATTCAAGCTCTTTCCACAAGTACTTGATCAAGCTCTCAAACTTTTAAACAAATCTCAGAAATTTTGAAAAATAAAGAATGAGATAAAGAGAAAAATTGCTTTACCAAGATAAAAAATAACCATCTTGCACTTTGCTCATGTACTCATATCTTACTTGTCTCTCAAGCCTACTTGTACTACTCCTTTCCTCTCTCAAAGTATATGGTGGAAGCTTTATGTGGAGCTTATAGGAAAGTTTAGTCCTACCAAGATATTATAGTTGAGATATTATTAAAACAAGACTAGCTTCTCATGGACTTACCGAGACTCGTCAAAAAGGTCATTGGAAAAATAACATTATCAAGGAGGGGGCAGAGATGAACACACACTTTTAGATAGGTGGACACGTGCAAATGGCAAAGAGTGATCCCAAGGCACAAATGAAGTCCTCGTTATCGGATTGCACATGGTTGG
This sequence comes from Cenchrus fungigraminus, assembly GCA_036936925.1. Classification (NCBI taxonomy): domain Eukaryota; kingdom Viridiplantae; phylum Streptophyta; class Magnoliopsida; order Poales; family Poaceae; genus Cenchrus; species Cenchrus fungigraminus. The sequence goes on from CM072775.1 coordinate 74,423,469, forward strand.
AAAGATGAGTATGGGTCTTGATCTTGAATCCTCTTGAAAACTCAAAAGCACTAAAACATAGCTAGAGAACCGAGGTGCTTTATTATATATATTATTTTTTCCTTTCTTCTTTCTTTCTTTCTTTTTCTCATCATTTTTTTCTTTCATCATACTTTTTCTCTCTTTTTTCTTTTTTTATTTGCTCCCCTTGAACTCTAGACTATACTAGCACTTCCTTGGCAACCCCCCCATGCTCGTCCTCGGGCAAAAGAGGTGATAAAAATGCCAAGGTGGTAATTGAAGCTCTCATTTTTTTCTTAGAGAGAGACACTCGAAAAAACTTCTAGGGATCCTTTTGGAAGTTTCCCTTTCTCACTAAAAGTACTTTCCTTGTAATCTTCTCCATAATATTCATCCATACTCATATATTGGGTTGTGGTGAAGGAGGTGAACACAAAAAAGATATATTTGGGCTTTTGGTTGGATATCCGACGAGGTTTGCGAAATTCCCAATGTGGAAACTCACAATGCACGGATAGAAGAGGCTAGCATAAAGAATGATACACAAAAATGGAATGACCAGCTTCTTAGTTTCGGGCCAGAGAAATCAGGCCTTGAATCAATGCACCCAAAAATAAATCTTGTATATACTAAGGTTTTGCACTCAAGTAAACTTAGGCTTTGGATGGGTAGAGCAAAATGCAAGCGGTACTTGTGACAAGGTTAGCAAAACTTTTTGAGAATAAAAAGGTTCTTTGATTCATCCAAAGTTGAGAGCAACAAAAAGAACTATGGGACTTGAGTTATCATAACCTCCACACAAGATTAAGCTAGCATTTAAATTAAATTTCAGATTCATATTAAAAGAGAGCACTAGCTTAAACATGCATAAAACAAGCATAAGATCGAGCAAAGTGGCAACAGTCATCACATATCAACATGGTGCAAAATTTCCATCCATATTAAGATCATAAAAGCAACAGTGAAACTTATTCATGATGATGGATAACAAACTACTGCTACCACACATGCTGAAATTAAATAAAAACAAGAAAATACTACGCAAACATAAACACACACAAGATGAAAATAAAGAAAAGGAAAAGGAAAAATCAAACCACACTTAAAAACTCCATCCCTTTCTTCTTTCTTCATTCTTCATTCGATTGTCCTTGCTCCGTTGGTTGGCTTTCATTGAATCCTTGCTCATAGTATTGTTGCATGGCCCCTCCATGAAATTGATGAGGCGGCACGAGTTGAAGACGTCCCAATTGATGGCCAATTCCCGCTGTTCCTTCAGGCCAATGGTTGACATGGCTTCGGATCCTCTCGATGTCTTGTTCGTTCCTTTGCATATATGCCCCAATAATGGCTGCACTTTGTTGGGGCTGGGGCATACTTGCATAAGGTGCCACAAATGCTTCATTGGGCACAACAAAAGTTGGTGGATAATATGTCGGAGGAGGTGGTGGCATGGCTGCACCACTCCCCCATGCTTGCATTGGCACAATTCCGTAGTGAGGTGGTGGCATAGGAATTCCGCCATAGGGTTGATGGTAGGCTGCTCCTCCTTGCTCTTGGGCTGCGGAGGATGAACCTTCTTCTACGATTCTTCCCCTCTTGTTCTTCTTGGCCGGTACGAGAATTCCTTCTTCTAACCAATTCTCTCTCCCTTTAATAAATAATTTTAGCTTCATGTTGGGGAGAGGAACATTGACTTTTACCACCTTGTACCCTCTCTTCTCATCTCCACTAATATATTTTCCTTGCTTCATATAATCAATTCCAAGTGAATTTCCCGCAAGGATGAATTTTGGATTTCTTGTAATACCCGGCTTCACAGAAATTTATATCATAGAGAGATAGCATCCCGAACCAATTTGTCCACTCCCCGATATTGCCTCACAACACCACCGATTGATCATGATATATGACAGATCAATGGCTTGTCTTGCAATCAACACCGAATAAAGCCAATTAACTTCCATATCGGTGACCTTGGACTCTCTCATTCTTCCCAAAATCCTTTTGCTCATCCAAGAATGAAATATCCGGATGATGGGATTCCGGATGCTATTTCTTTGTCGGTTATCTTCCCCTAAAATCATACTCCGAAATCCTTCCAACACACTTTCATTAGCATTAACTTGCTCCAGGGCTTCCCTCTGAAAACCGAGCAACTCTCTAATTTGCTCATAAGGAATTATTTGCTCATCATCCTTCAATCGAAATGAGAGGGATGACACCCCTTCATTAATAACCGGTGCCATGGTCATGGGAATCTCCATGGCAAGCTCCAAATGAATACTCACTCCAACTCCATCAGAAAATTGCCCCCATCCAAGGTGGTTCATCATTTGATAGATATCCGGGGCAAATCCCAATACTTGGAGGGCATCATCATCAAAGTCAACATTGGGCACAACCCTCTTCTCTAGGCGCCCAAGCCTCTCCTCCTCCTCCTCCGACATCATAAGAAATCCATACTTGCAACGTCATGGAGTGTATGGTGGTGGAGCGGATGAACGAGTCGAACGACGAGGTGGAACAGGCGGCTCCTCCGTTCGCCCTTGCGGTTCGGTGTACCGCATAGACGAGCTTCAGGTGTCTCTCCTTCCACTAAGGAGCATGGTGTCGCTCCTTGATGGCGCCACGTCCCCTTCCATGCTTCGCGGTGACTCGGAGATTGAGTGCCTCCGCGAAGAACTTATTGATGCCGGCTTCGATGATGATGATTGCGTCTTCCTCCCAAGAACCTTGCCAAAGACCTTCTTCATCTTGTAGTTGCTGCACAAATCACAAACAAACTCTCCCAGGGGTTTCTTGCCGGTAGAAATACACACAAAAGAAGTATATGGAAGAGCAAGGTTTGTGATGTAATTCTCTGAATTTTTGGACTCAAGAGAGGAGAATAAATTTTTTGGAGAGTTTCTGGAGGTTCTGGACTGAGAGCTCAAGAACACAAACTAGTAAGCAAGCAAGAGACTCACCTGTGAAAGATGGAGGTAGGGGGGAGAAAATATAGGGCAAGCCGGCCGGCCTGGGCCGACCGGCCTGGGGTCCCTGCCCCCTGCCCCGGCTCCAGCTTCCTCCCACTTGATGTTTGTTGCATTATGACCTTGTGTCCTTGTTCTCCACGCTGATCCACCGCCCAAACTCTCTCAGCCATTCCTTTTTCTTTCATGGTCAAGTCCTCATCTTGATCATTTCCTTTGTGTCACTTCCATGCCTCCTTGCCTCCCATGTTATCATTCATAACCTGCAAAAATCAAAGCAATACTGCCCCCCATGCTTGTCCCATGCATGCCAAAAGATTCTTGAATGATGATGTGTTCCCGTGATGCATCATGGGTCATTAGAGGTTTAATTAAACTCAAAACCTTCTCTTGATCATGTTTAGATGCTAATCACTCCTCTAATTTCAAAAATTAAAAATTAATTCAGAGATAACAATGAGTTCAAATGTATTTTTAGAGGAGTTTTTAGACATCAAAAACATTTGTAAGTCGAAACTTTCCGACTACATTGATTTTGGTTACACCGGGATCACTTGCTTTCATTAATTGATAGCGAGCTCCTCCGGCTTGACCATGGGGGTATGGGCTTAGGTTCTAATTTTGGCTAAATATGAGAGAGATGTTTTGAATGAACAAAAATAAATGTGGCTTGGAAAAAAATCTAATTCTAGAGAAACCTAGGTTCACGCAAGTCCTAGCATGCGTCAAAAATTAAAAATCATTAAGAAACAACACGGGGCTCTACTCGTGTGTTTTTATGAGGTAAAACAAACCAACCTTATCATCATGAAGAGGATGAAAGGTGTGGGTAGGTTCTGAATTTTTGGAGTTGATTTCTCAAAAAGAGGCAAATAATCGTAGGATGGCTCATGTCACAGGTTTATGTCAAATAAAATCCAAATGAAACATCTGAGCAACTTAAAATGTCTCAAAAATAAGTTCAACCACTTAAGAGTTTATACCAAGTCTTGCGTAGCAAATTCTAAGACCAACTTACTTGAAAATCGGAAATAATCCAGGTTGCCCTCCCGGCAGCTTTATTCTTCAACGGGTTGTCCTCCCGGCAGCTTATTCTTGACTCGATGAACGGGTTGCCTCCCGCCTAGTGCTTCGTTTATAGTCCATGGCTAGACTTCTTGTCTTCACTTCGGATCAACGCTCTTTGCGGGCATTGCAATCTTGGGTACCCACTTCCGCACCATCTTGGGCACGGGCTTATTCTCCGGCCTAGCCATCTTTTGGTCTTTACAGGCAGCTTTTGTTCTTTGGTCTTGACGGATGCAACGACTTCTTTGATCACTTTCACTTCCTTCATCTTGTGCTCCTCTTTCTTCTTTGGCTCTTCCTTTCTAAAATGACAATGAGGTGGAACATATTTAGCATTGATCATGTTGCATACCTCAAAACATGGACGAAACTTGAATATTCTTCGTGTGCCATTGACGTCGAACTTGATCTCCCCCTTGCCAACGTCGATCGTTGCCCCGACGGTCTTGAGGAAGGGCCTCCCTAAGATGAGGGGCGGCTTCTCCCATTCTCCCATCTCAAGTACCATGAAGTCGATGGGAATGAAGTGATCTCCAACTTTCACGGGCACATCTTCGGCAATTCCCACGGGATAGCGGATGGAGTTGTCGCCCAACTCTAAACACATACCCGTAGGCTCAAGTGGTAAACATAGCTTCTCAAACACATCTCTTGACATGACACTCACACTTGCTCCAAGGTCGCATAATGCCTTCTCGAATGTGAATGAGCCAATAGAACATGGGATAGTTGGACATCTAGGGTCTCTTTGCTTCTCGGGCCCTTGATCTGCGATGGCGGCACTACATTGTTCGGACATCTTGACATGGTCTACTCCAAGTGTTTCCATCTCATACTTGTTTGCAAGTATGTCTTTGAAGTAGCGAGAATGTGTAGGAACTTGGAGAGCATCCAATAGCGGCATGTTGATGCTTAACCTGCGCACCACTTCCACAAACTTTTCAAAATGATTATCAATTTTACCTCGAAAGTAGCGTGTCTTTAGTGTTGTCATCTTCATGTCATCACTTGGCACTTCGAATTCCGGCTCTTCGGTACCAATCTCCGGAATAGTAGTCACCTTCTCCTTAGTGTGATCATCTACTTCAACGGTTGGCTTAGGCTTCCTTGCTCCGGCTGGAAGTTCGGGATCCTTAGTCTCCTTTCCCGACCGAGTTTGAATAGCCTTTGCCGTCTCAGGACCTTGGGGCTGCCCCGACAATCTTCCTTCATTAGCGGTTAAGCGCCCGGCAAGTTGTCCCACTTGCATCTCCAATATCTTCATTATGTTGAGCTCTTGTTGGTTGGAGCTCCCGACCTCCGTCACCTTGCCATCAATGTTCTCCAAGATTTTATCCATAGTCTTGAACTTAGTGACGGTGTCCTTGTTGATCTTTGCTTGCTCGTCCATGAAGTCCTTCAATTGTATACGAAGAGGCACATAATTTTGAATAGACGAACTTGCATTAAATTGAGGTCTACCTTGCCCGTAGCGGAAGTTCGGCAAATCTCCTTTTCTCATGTAGTCAAGCACCTTTGCTTCCTCCGGACAATCTTTTTGGACATGGCCGTACTCCCCACATTCTTCACATGTGGATCTTGCTTCGGCGGCCTTCAAGTCTTGGGCGGCCTTCTTTTCTAGCTCCATCCTTTCCAATCTTCTCATGAGCGAGTCAATCTTCCCTTCTAGAAGTTCTTCCTTTTCAACCTGCAAAACACCTTTAACATTGCCCGTCGGTTGAACCGGAAGTAGACGTCCCGATGATGCCCATGTATCATTATCCGCAACCTTCTTGAAAAGAGTGAATGCCTCCGTCAGAGTTAGCTCAATAATAGATCCTCCCGCCGATGCGTCAATTACGGTCCTCGATGCTAGATTGAGACCTTGATAGAACTTTTGAACAAGGTCTTCCTTTGGGAACTTGTGATGTGGCACGGCTCGGGTGTACTCATTGAAATGCTCAAAAGCTTCCGTGATAGTCACCGTAGGATATTGAGCAAAAGTAGCAATCTTATTACGCAAGCTTTGAGTCTTACCCGGTGAATAGTACTCCTTCATGAAAGCTCTCATCAATGCTTCCCAATTTTGCACCGTCTCCACCGGTAGAGTGTAGAATCATTGCAAGGCTTTTCCGAGAAGTGAGAACGGAAAAAGTCTTGCCCTCAATTGATTTTGATCCAGCCCTTTAATCGTGAATGTCTGACAAAGTTGAATGAATGCTTGGATGTGAAGGTTAGGATCCTCTTTACCGGTGAAAGGTGTATGTTGCACCATGCGTATGGTTGAAGTCTTGATCTCAAACGGCCTTCCGATGTCGGCTAGGTTGAGGATGGGTAGATCACCGAGCTCTGGGATGCAAAGCTCCCCGATCTTCCTTTCCTCTCCCATTGGTGGCGGTTGAGGTTGATCTCTCCTTGGACTTGTAGGTGGTGATTCTTTCTTCGGACTTGTGGGTGGTGATTCCTTTGGAGATCCCGATGTTCCTTCGTCTCCGATGTTTGGATCTACAATCCCCAGCTTCCTAGATCGTGCTTCGCGTCTCCCTTGCCTGTAAAGCTTTTCTGGATCATCCACAAAATTTTTTGGTTTGTTGGAGAGGTGGCCGTCCATCTCCTGTTAGGGTTAGTGATAAACAAAATATACAAAAGATCTAAAAAGAAAAGAAAACTATGAAAAGGGTTAGTCAAAAACTAGATTAGATTGATTTTTGAGGATGATCAAAGTTTAGTAGATGTAAAAGAAAAATCAAAAAGAAACTGAAAATACTTACAAACGAGATATTAGATTGGATCTTAATTACTTGTTCCCCGGCAACGGCGCCAGAAAAAGGGGCTTGTTGACGTTTGATTATCGTTGCAAAGTTGGTTTGGACTTGCAAGCAGACAAATCCCACATCGTAGTTAAGGAACCCTTCTTCCCTTGAGTGGTGAACCCAAGGTATTGAATCCGTGGAACAATTTGTAATGTAAAATCAATCTAATAACCGAGAAACACTTGCTTCTTTGAGAGGTTTCGAATTGCATCTAATCTACTAAGATCAAAAGAGGTAGAAAGAGAAAGCATTGAGGTACCGATCCAGAGAGGGATCTAGATCGTGTTTATGTCATCATTCCGAGCAAGATAAAGAGAGAGTAAAACGAATCTCATTGAAAGCTTCTTTAAATCATGACCTTCGGTCAAACCCCCTAAGTCGCCCCGCCGTACTCGGTGTCAACATCCTGTCATGATGTTCCCCTTTCTTCACGGTCGAATCTTAGAGCACACCCGCAAGGAGTGCGTTGAACTACTTGGTAGATCGGGTATGCACCTCTAGCCACCGCGGCTACAAGAACATCCTATGCAATCTATCTCGAGAATAGATTGAGGAGGAAAACACCCAAGCAAGAACAAGAATTGCAAACAAAGGTACTCGATCGCTAGGAATCGGATCCATTAAAACTCGATCAAAAGTATGAATACATGAATAAGATCCAACCGGGATCCTACCTTGACCTTGATTCACGCCTCCAGAACTCTGACGTGGTCTTCCTTGCAAGGTTCCCACGTCGGCTAGGCAAACCCTAGACGACTAACACGACCCTCCTCTCTGGGGTGGTGTCCCTCAAGCTCCTCTGCTCCTCGGAGGCGAATGACGAATTGCTTGATACGTGGCTCGGGGTACCAGGGCTATAAATAGCCCGAGAATCAGCTAGGTCAAAGGGGGCAGCGAACAGGGCCCAGAATGGGCTGGGCCAACTGGCCTGGGCCCATCCTGACCCAGTTCGGCACCGCCTTTCTTCCGGATGCTTCTCGCGACTTCTTGAGTTTTTGCCGAGTTGCATGTGGGTCCTTGACGTCATTTTCTTCGCGGTTTAGATATGGGGGCTTTGCGAATGAACTCCCGCATCTTCCGTCTAGGTCCTCCGCACTTCTCGGCTTCACGCTTTAGTCCTTGGCTTGTTTGGAGTCATGTTCATCTTGTATCTTGACTTGTCCCGGGGTCCATGATCGCCTTGTAAATCCCTTGATGAACTTTACCCGGAAGTCCTCATTTAATCTCTTGATTCCTGTGTAAACAACAAACTACAAAAACCGTGCACAAGTGCGAACATAGCATATAATGGGGGTTAGGATCGTTAGTGTGAATATCAAATCAATACCAACATAGAAGGTAAACAAGTGGCTAGGTTGATGGAAATTGACCGCCAACAAGGTGGCAACCAAACATCCCTGATTCGTCCGTCCGCATGCCGTGCGACTTTGTCTGCCCGACCTGTACCACCACACGCCGCCACCCTTCCCCACCAGTGCCGCACCACCACCGACATCCACGCTCGCCTCTCCCCTGGCCGATCGACACGCATGCCCCTCCCATGCCCGGCCACCGAGCCCACCCCTGCCCTGCTAGGCCGCACGCACGCTCTTCCCCTGGCCGGCCGCATGCCTGCTCTTCCAATAGCCGATCGCGCCCGCCCCTCCCTTGTCCATCCGCCGCGCCTCCCCTTCCCTGGATGCCGCCCCTCCCTTGTTCGTCCGTCAGCTCCTTCCTTGCCCGCCGCCACGCTAGCCCCTCCCAGGACTGGCCGCCGCGCCTTCTCTTCCCCTCGCCGGCCGCGCGCCCGTCCCTCGCGGGACCGCTCGCCGCGCCCTCCCATTCCTCACCGCCACACACCCTCTCCTCCCCTGGCCCGGCCAGCCGCTGCGTCCGACTAGAGGTGGAAGATGCATTATATTTTGTCCAATGCATACCGGCGAAATCTAACAGAATGGTAATTTCAATTGAGTTTTGCAACTTTCCATGGTATTTTACATGATTGAGGTCTTTCAGTGATATTTTACGGAACTCGTGATCTTTAGATGCTACAAAACCAATTTTCTTATGCACTATTCACGCAAATTTGCGGAAACACACTCTCACAGGTTCTGTTTAGTTCCCCGAAATTTCACTAAAATTCTCACTAGAAGACCATGTCAGTTCATTTCTTCTCTCTGCGCGCGCTTTTCTAAACACCAAAATTTCACTTTTCACGGAACTAAATAGTTAGGTGAAAATTTTTGGAGAAATTGTTGTGGTCCTCTTTCAAAACTTATTTGGAGTATTAAACATAAACTAGTTACAAAATTAATTATACAGATGTACAGGAAATCGCGAAACGAATTCATTAAGACTAATTAATTTGTTACTAGTAAAGAGCACGTGCGTGCCGCACGTATTTTCAAAAAAATACTTATTAAAAATTTGTTTCATATTATTTTATATTCATAATAAACATCCATTTTTTCAAACTTAAAACATGTAGAAAACCAATAGATGAAAACATGATCGTGTCTATAATACCGTAAGTCGAGTGGACATAAGGCACAACATATGTGTTTTCCGTAACATTTATGTCGACTTGGACTCGCACAATCAGTGATTCAACTGCAGCCACACCAACTGCAGAGAATCTCATTCCGAAATTTGATACGCTATAATCACTGGGCTGGAGCGGCGGCAGTGAGCTCTAGTGAAGACATTGTCGTATAAGCACGACAAATCCTTAAAATGTAAGACTACAGGTCTACAACTGCTACTGCATTATCAATTCTAATGCTAATTTGTTCTGCATCTTGACTTCTCCAAAAATTATATTTTATACTTTCGCTAGTAGTGGCGTCTGAGAGGTCTGTTGAGGAAAGGTTATAAGGAAAACAAAACATCTGTTGATCAATGTTCATAGTCATTGCGTGCTTTCCATCTTCATTTGAAAATGCGTCTGACAGACGACTCTATACTTAGGTTCCATGAGAATAGTTAGTGTTCATGCAGGCGAGGAGCACACGCGGGAACGTGTGCCTCCCGACGGCAGGGGCTCGGCTTCCCGGCGGGCACCGTCGCGGCCTCCTCCGCCGACGAGCGCGTCGGGAAGGGGAAGAAGGAGCGGGAGGATGCCGCCGCCGACTCCGGGAGATGTGTGCTCCGCGCCCGCCTCGACCGAATGGATCACGTTCTCCGGTCGGCAGGGTGGGGCCAGCAGCGAACTCCGGCGGCCAGCACGGTAGGGCGTCATGCGGCCAGCCTCCCATCCGCTTCCTTCCCAACGGCCCGCTACACGGCCCCTCCTCCTCCTTCTCTCAAGCCGCCACCTCCTCTTCGCCTCCCGCGGTCGGTGATGGGGTCTAGGCCGGCGGCGGCCTCATCCTCCCAGGAGTCGCCGCCTCCTCCCCTCTCGCGGTCGGTGGTGGGGTCGAAGATTCCTCCTCTGTCGTCGCCCACATGGCAGATGCAGCTCCCGGTCAACACAGCGGCGTCCCACGTCTCGCCGGCGTGCCCTCCCCGCCGGCACAACCTCCTTCCCAGCAATGGCCTCCTCCTGCGCGGGTCCGCTCCGCCAGCGTCGCGAGTAGGGCGAGCGGAAGGACGGTGCAACCGCCCTGTCTCCAGATCCGGCACGAACTCGTCGACCTTTGGTGGCCCGCGGTGGTGGCGGCGGCGACCGTCGTGCTCCTCTTCATCCTTGACGCCGGCGCGCTAGCTCCAGCTTCAGGCCCATGGCGGCAGGAGCTTGGGGTGAGAGGAGGCGCCCGGTGAGCGAGGAGGAGAGGAAGAGTTTTTTTCGTACGGGGTGGGCACTCCAGTAGTTAGGGCACGTACAGCCCACAGACGGCTGGTTGAATCTCGAATTCTGCATATAGACATATGTACAGACACCTCATACAACCTATAGGCACACATGCCGTCTGTAAGTTGTTTAATGCTCTACATATTGTTAAGATGAACTACAAACATATTTTTGTGTACCATTTTGTGGCTTTGTATACTATTGTGTTGCTATTTTGATATATGTATCAAGCATAAATAAAACAAAACAAAACATTGGGTGGAAAAAGGGAAGCACCACATGTTTTTACATTATCATGAATACATTAATTTTAGAAATCATGAATATAGTTACCATCCTTTTTATCTAATAGAATAAAATATTTTATTACCATCATTGGGTGGAAAAAGGAAAGCACCACATGTTTTTACATTATCTCAGGCCCAACAGAAACAAACAGTGGAGCATTATCTACGGAAGCAAATCGCCATGGAGAGAGCCTACCAATGGACGGAGCAGATCGATAGGCTACTGAACAAGACAGGTGACAACATCGACAACGCCGGCTCTCTGCTGGCAGCCGTGCTTCGACACCTCGAGTCGCTGTCGGCGTCGCGGACGAGCGACGTCCAGGGCAGCTTCAGCCTGATACCGCTCGCGGAGGGCAAGCTCGAGGATGCCTCCAGCGACCTGACCGGCACCGTCGCCGCCTGAAGGCGTCCACGCTTCTCGATCTCCGCACCAGCGTGCACGGCGCATCGTTGTCGCTGGACACCTCCATCGGCGAGGTCGTTGAGGTCCTGAAGAACAGCGAAGACGCCCTGCGCGCCATCGACAGGTGCCGCGGAGACATGACAGGCGGAGCTAGACCGTGCGCGCCTGAATCTGCTGCGTGCGAGCGCGCTCCACATAGAGTTCGTCCGTGCCGTCAGCTAGGGAAGACGAGCTGTACATCGCTGCTGCACGCGTCTACTCAACCTCGGAGAACAGGAGGGGGGGCGTCGTCTCGCGAGGCGACGCAGCAACCGTCTGCAGGTAGAGATTGTTTATTGTAGCACGACGTTGTTTAATCATAACATAATTAGTCTCATCTTAAAAAATTAGGAAAGTTATGAAATAAATTTTGTCATTAATCTACGTTTAATATTCCTAATTAATGATCGAAGATTGATGTTGAAGAAATTTTTTTCCAGGCCAACTGGAGCCGCCGCATTTTCCATTTTATTCTTTTTTTAAGACGTGCAAAGCACGTTTTTCATTAAGAGGAGAGAGTTTTACAACACACAACTTTAGGAGAACCCCTAAAGAGCCAAGAACGAGAACAGCAACAAGAGAGAAAGAAAGCGAGAGGAAGGGGGTCACCACACCAGCACTACAGAAGAGAAAACACACGACAACAAATGCCTGCGGGGAAGAGGTACACCCAGGAAACACGCACATCATTGCTAGCCTAACAGCTTGGAGGCAGCGGAGGCAAATGTAGCGGTCTTGCAAAACGACGCCTTCAGGAAGGGAGCGACAACGCCGCCGCCGTCGTCCACCCGCCCACGGATGGGTAGGCCAAGTCTTCACCTGGCAGACCAGAGGCATTGGAGGCAATCACAACGCCCCCAACAGGGTAATTACGCAAGGATGCGCAACCGCTGCGAGCACTAGCAAGCGCTAGGCAAGGCTTTCGCCCAAGATCTCCAAAGCCAAGAACTACAACTCCAGCCGCCGGAACCAAGGTGAGAGCCCAAACAATGGGAACCGCAGCGGGTGTCCGAGGTGATGGCAACAAGAAACAACCGCAGGCACAAGATAGGAGAAGCAGACGACCAGAGGGGGGAGGGGCAGCAGGGAGAGGACCAGCCGCCCTGACCCAGATGGCAGGGGCGGAAGCAGTGGAAGCGCTACGGCGGCGGAGAACAAGATGGCCGAAGAGGGAGCGGAGGCGGCGAAGGCGAAAACGGGCCCGACGGTCGACGGCAGAGTGAAGGGACGAGGCGGAGGATCTCCAGGATGGACGGCCGGTAGGGAGGCTGGGCCGCGATGCAGGTTCCACCACGAACCGTCAAGCAAGGCCGGACCTGTCGCGGCCAGTCAACGAGAGGGGGAGGGGCACATGACTGGCAACAACACGTCGGCGAGAGGGCGGCACGGTGGCTGGGAGGTCGCGGGCGCCGCCTGAAGGACGAAGACCCTGCGACCCTCGTCGAACAGGGGAGGCGGGACGCAGGGCCGACGACGCCGACACCGGCGTAGAGGGGGTGGGGCACCGCGGCCACAAGCGAAAAGGGGGTGGATCCGGGCCCTGCGGCCACCGGCGAGGCGGAGGTCCGGGGAGGCCGCGGCCCGGCAGGGTGTCGGGGAGTGAGCGGCCGCTTGCCAGGACACCGGGCCGTGACACGGAGCAGCACCGGCCATCCCGCACCTGCGCCGGGGGGAAGGGCGCCGGGAGGGGTGCCGCGGCCGGTGGCGGGGAGAGAAGCCTGTTGACGGTTCAATAACACGCCAAGGTTCACCGCAAGCCTACGGATCATGTAGTACCTTTTTCCCTCGAGTATCCCCCAAGGTATCGAATCCGTGGAACAGTGTGTAACACAAGACTCAATCTAATAACCGAGAAACACTTGTATCTTTAAGAGGTTTTGAATGCATCTAATCTACTAAGATCATTAGAGGTAGCGAGAGAAAGTATTGAGGTGCTGATCTAGAGGGAGTCTAGATCGTGTTTATGTCGTAGTTCCGAGCAAGATAGAAGAGAGAGCAAAACGAATCTTATTGAAAGCGTCTTTAAACCTTGACCTTCGGTCAAAGCCCCTAAGTCGCCCCGCCGTACTCGGTGTCAACATCTTGTCACGATGTTTTCATTTCTTCGCGGTCGAATCTTAGAGCACACTCACAAGGAGTACGTTGAACTACTTGGTAGATCGGGTATGCACCTCTAGCCACCGCGGCTACAAGAACATCCCATGCAATCTATCTCGAGAATAGATTGAGAAAGAAAACACCCAAGCAAGAAAAAGAATCATAAACAAAGGTACTCAATCGCTAGAAATCAGATCCATTAAAACTCCATCAAAAGTGTATACATGAATAAGATCCAACCGGGATCCTACCTTGATCTTGATTCACGCCACCGGAACTCCGACGTGGTCTTCCTTGCAAGGTTCCCACGCCGGCTAGGTAAACCCTAGACGACTAACACGACCCTCATCTCCGGGGTGGTGTCCCTCAAGCTCCTCGGCGAATGACGAAAGGCTTGATAGTTGCAACTTCGCACGGGGACTATAAATAGCCCGAGGATCATCTAGGTCAAAGGAGGCGGCGAACCGGCACGAAAACAGGCCAGGCTGGCCGGCCTGGGGTTACCGGCCCAGGGCCTTTTCGGCCCGGTTCGCCCCCGGTTTTCTTCGTGAAGCTTCTCGCAACTTCTTGAGTTTTTGCCGAGTTGCATGTGGGTCCTTGACGTCATTTTCCTCACGGTTTAGGGTGCTTGGCGTATGAATTCCCACATCTTCCGTCTAGGTCCTCAACACTTCTCGGCTTCACGCCTTAGTCCTTGGTTCATTTGGAATCATATTCATCTTGTATCTTGACTTGTACCGAGATCCATGATCTTCTCATAAAACCCTTGATGAACCTTACCCGGAAGTCCTCATTTAGGCTTTTGATTCCTGTGTAAACAATAAACTCCAACAACCATGCGCGAGTGCGGACTTAACATATAATGGGGGTTAGGATCGTTAGTGTCAATATTAAATTAATACCAACATAGAAGGTAAACAAGTGCCTAGGTTGACAGAAATCGACCGCCAACAGAGCCGCAGGCGGCGGCGGTGGGAGGTCGGGGCCGCCGGAGACGCAGCCGAGGAGGAGCGGCCACGGCCGCCGGAGACGTTGAAGGTGAGGAGGTGGGGCCGCCGGAGACGCAGAGGAAGAGGAGCGGACGCGGCCACTGCGCCGGAGCCGGCGGTGGAGGTGGCCCCACCGACCCTACCCAGATCTAGGGTTAGGTCGGGGAGGATGTCCCGCCGACGACGGTCGGCGACGGGAGGGAGTTGGGACGGGTGGGAGGGGGAAGGGGGGCCGAGGGAGGAGGGAGAGGTGGAGTGTCGGGGGCGTTCGGCGACAGCGAAACCGCCGAGACTCGCGCCGGAGGAACGTCGGGCGGGCCTCAGACGGTGGCCGAGGACGACGACCAGGGCGACCGGCAGTGCACTGGTGTGGTGAAGGAAGGAGAGGGAGAGAGAAGGGGGAGGGGAGAAGAGAAGAGAAGAGGAGCGCGGACGGGCGCCGCCGCCGGGGGGGGGGGCGGCCTTCGGGGCTGTTGCGGCGGGTTCGGGCGGATGGGGTGGGGAGCCCCCGGGTCGCCCTCCAGGAGAGGGACGCGGGGGAGGGGGGAGAAGAAGTTCCCTTGTTTTTCCATTTTATTCGGCCAAGCAGTTCAGAGTTCATTGAGCAGTAGTGCAGTCCAGAAACAAACCGTTGGCTATTCCTATCTCTGAATGCTACGTTTCGAGGATAATCGTTGCCTGCACTTCTTCCAGCAGCTCCAGGAGAGGAAGACGATACTGTCAAGCGGAGACAACGATCAGGCACGGTCGCCGCCTCATCCGGTTCCGGTACCATCTGGATCTCAAAATGGTTTTTCGAATGATCGACCACCGGCCAACGATCGCCTCGTGCCAATGCTATCCTGAAAACAAAGACCCAACCGGCGCCTCACTGCTTCCTACCCAGTGCACCCACACAAGAATATCTCGCACACTTATAAAGAGGAGATTCATGAACATCTATATTTAATTTCGCGCCAAGGAGAGCAAGACAGAATGAGATCATCACCATCAAGACGATTCCCGAATCCAAACTGCAGAGAAGAACAGAGCTGTACAGTATTGCATTTCTCAGATTGCAAACTTCCATTTACCGTATCTTGTTTTTTTTTTTAACTTGTAACCTCTCTTTTGAGATCATAAGCTTCAGAAGCATAATACATCGCGCCGTGGATCAACAACAGGAGAAACATTATTAGCAGCGAGCAAAAATTTCAGCTCGGGTAGCTCAGCGGCAGCACCGAGCTCCGAGCACGCGAATGCCGGGAGAAGAAGGACCTGGGGATGCCCACCGAAGCCTGCCTGTCGATGCTGAGGTTGCTCCGATGGCCGCCGGAACCCGATGCCTTCGCGCAGGACCGCTTCCGCCTGCCACCGATCTGCTCCTCTTCAGGAGCTGCCGCCTCCGGCAAGCGCTCCCGTGCCGCGACGTCTGCGGCGGTCGACACAGTGGCCGCGTCCATGGACGCCGCGCGCCGCACGTTTCGAGGCAGCGAACAGAACTGCTGCTGCTGCTGCGGCGGCGGCGGCGGCGGATCCGGCGAGCTGGATCGTTCTTGCTGGTCCTCGACCACTGCGGGTGAAGCTTCTTGTTCTTCTTGGTGGCCAATGTCCCTGTCCTCCTGTTCGTGATCCGGGATTGCGTCGCTCGCCGCAGCCGGTTGCTCGGCTTCGACGTTGTCGTTCGCATCCAGATCAGCCGGTGGGTCGGAGCTGACCTCCCCGCCTACGCCGCCGCCGTGCCCGGTGGCCGCTGTGACGGCGGGGTCGATCACGTCGGAGCGGCAGAGCGGGCAGTTGACGTGTGCCCGCAGCCAGGTGTCGATGCAGGGGACGTGGAACGCGTGGGCGCACTTGGGCAGCAGGCGCACGAGCTCGCCGTCCTGGAACTCGCCGAGGCAGACGGAGCAATCGGCGGCGCCCAGGAGCCCCGCCCCGGCGCGGTACCGCGTCGCGGCGATGGAGTTGATCGCCGCCTCGTCGAGCCCCACGGTCCGGATGTACCAGACGTGGTGCACCACCCCGCCCCCGCCTCCGCCTCCTCCGCCCTCGAGGTCGTCGTTCCAGCCGTCGCCGCCGGCTCCCCCCGCGCCCGGCGGCGGCGGGGCGGCTGGCGCGAGGAGCGCCGCCTGCCGCCTCCTCCGCACCTGCCGGCGCCGCACGGCGACGGAGACGCCGAGCAGGATGAGCGAGACGAAGGCGATGACCCCGGCCGCGATGAGCGCGTACCTGACGTAGTGCCACCGGTGGTCGTCGCCTCCGCCGAGCGGCGGCGGCGGCCCGTACCCGTTCATCCCTCCTCCCTGGTTCCTCCGACCCCTATGCGCGGAGGGAGAAGGCGCCGGCGGGAGGGAGATAGGAGGGCACGCTGGGAGCGGGGAGGACGCCGGCGCCGGGGAAGGGGCGGGACCTTGGTCGGGGGAGCTGGGAACCGTCGGCGGCCACGGCGGCGTGCCGCAGTACCCATAGCAGTCCCTGGCGTCCGGGTCGGGTCCGACGAAGAAGAGGACCCGGCGGTGAGGCCTCATCGCCGGGGATCGATCGCGTGAGATCGGCCGCGCATCGCCCGCGGGCGCGCTGCTGCTGGTGGAGGCGGAGACCCGGGCCGGGGGAAGGGGAGGGGGAGGGGAAAGTGCTGGGAAGGTCGCGGGAATGCGTGCGGGGGCTCGGTTTCTTTACGCGAGTGCGTGGACGGGGACGGCACGGCGGTGCCGGTGCGGTGCGTGGACTGGGGGAGGCTGCCTCTGGCTGCCGAATGCCGATGGCTCGCGCGGCTCCGGTGGGGCGCGCGCTGGTTGGTGGCCAAGTTGGACTGGGCGCGTGGAAAAAACTGCCACGCCGGGCGCCCAGTGGCTTGTCACTGTTGGAGTTGGCATGGAGTACAAGTATTTTTCTCTCTCGGGCGGAAAGGATAAACCTTGCTTTCACCCACCGTTTAATCCACTTTTGACTCGGTGAGCTCGGAGGGTAGACCTGACGGTGACGGGGTGATGACTGGGAGAGTGACGTGGCCGGGCGTGCTGTGATGTGATGGGGTTCGTCACTTCGTCGGACCTTTGCCTCTGGACGGGACGGCTTCAACGCACCGGTAGGTTGTGGTGGCCAAACCCCTTCCCACGCAGGCACCGCACGGCAGCGCTCACGCTCCTCCAGAGTGATCGCCAGCGTTCTCCCCGATCCCCTGCGTCAACGTGCAACCAGCCAGCGCCGTCCTGGCACGCTTCACTCAACAACGTCAGCATGCTGAAGCTCAAAGTCAACACTGAGGCTTTGTTTAGTTCTCCGAAAGTTCTCAAAATTTTCACATCGCAGACCGTGCTATATCTCACAGAACACGTTTCCAATGCAAAATTTTCACCATTTTTACCAAACTTTTATTTTTGAGATTACTTTTACCAAACTTTCCACCACTAAACGGCGGGTCTGAATTCTAGACGACAAAGCCTTTCCAGACGGCCCAATTTCACGGCCTTCGGGCGGGGGTGTTCGGTGGGCCCAGAAATCCGTCTCTGCCGGTCCTAACGTGGCCGGATCCGCCCCGACAGGCCGAAGCCCACGCGTCTCCCCTGTTCTCTCTCTCTCTCTCTCTCTCGCTCGTCCCCTCACTTCCGCCGGTTCCCCCGGCCGTTTCGGCCTTTCGCGGCGGCGGCGGCTCGCACAGGGGCGCAGCAAACCACCCGGCTCCTGTCCCCTCCGATCGCCTGCGAATCAGAGCCCACGGGCCAGCGGCGGCGGCACCATGGCGGCTGCTGTGAGCTGGTACGGCCCGCTGATCGACCTCTCGGCGGCGGCCAGCCATGTCGGCGGATTCGTGCAGCTGCTGGCGGCCGTCCGCCGCGTCCTTCCGCACCAGGTATTTCGCAGTCCTACTACATCCACCTCTGCTACAGTGTGTTTGGGGGAGGGTGCATTTGGGTGATGGGTGTTGCAGTGCATTAATGCTCTATATATGAACGCCTCCTGAGCGGCGATCTCGTTTGTCTCTGTTCCTAGGAACAAAATGCTGCAACTGGGAGGACGTATCAGAAGACCATTGTTGAGGTCGGCGACGATTCGCGGTCCAGCTTCTGTGTCTCTATGTGGTCGTCCAAGCAGAGTTCGGATATAATCGCTGGCGATGTCTTGCTAATGCAGAGTAAGGATCATATCATCTGTTACACTGTTATGCATGTCTACTTTTCTTATGAAAAAAGCTTCTTCGCATCAATAAAATGGAAGCCTCTGGTTATCTTTTTTCAGATATTAAGATAGTGGAGTTTAGAAATGGTCTGGAGGGAAGAGCTACTCAGATATCTGCAGTGCAAGTTGTGTTGAACTCCAAAGACTTGATGAACCATGAAGGTATAGAGTTGCAGATGGTTTAGTTCAAACCACAAAGCAATTATATCCATCTGTACCATATGGGGCACATGAAACTATGCATTAGCCTTGTTTGGGGAAGGATTTCATCGACATTGTTGTTGGTCGAATGGATGCATAGTTCTGTTTGTTAATGACCTTTATTGATCGCTTCATGTTTGCTGAATCAACATTCTAGTTTGTAACCAAGCAATATACTCCTATGTAGGAATAGGTGAACTAATTGCCAGTTCTAAAGTGGGGGATGTTGCAAAAGCAAAGCTAAGAAGAGTGACAGAATGGACGTTACGCACTAAACGTGCTCTTGGCGAAAGTAATCAACAGGTAAAATCTGCTGTAACTATCCTTCAGTTTTAACTGTTGTATGGTGTCAAGAGTCAAACTGCACACCCAAATCATCTTGGAACCTGCCCTTGCATTTTCACTTAGGGGCTCAGCTGCTGAGTTTCCATAGTCTACGTCTACGTGAACTTTGTTTAAAGATTTGGCAATACAAGTGCTTTGCATTTGGTTTTCGTGTTTTACATCACCTCACATTGGAATTACAATGATTATGAATTAAAAATTCAACCTCAGCTTTAGGGCACTGATGATTCTTAGCAGATAAGTTCCCAAGTTGGTATGAATGAAGTTGAATATATGGTTAATTTGTCTACATGGTACCATACAGCATAGAAGCTGCTCACTTACATAGTTTATTCTTGTGTTATGCTGCAGTTTCAGGTGACATCGAAGAACTGGAAAGAAGCAAACGAGAAGGAATCAACCAACTTCTTGTGTATATCAGAACTATTCTCTCAGAGAAAATTATGTAATGTGAATGTTTATGCATGTATTGCCAAGATGGTTTTATTGAGTTCACCAGCTTCCCACTCTAAGGGACACTTGTCAGTCATTGACACACATTCTTTGAAAGAGCACAATGATATTGTCCGAGATTTCATTACTGCCGGCTGCAAGTTATGTGGTTCACCTCTATATCACAAGTAGGCACCTTATTATCATGCTGCCATCTTATACATCAAGAATTGAATTTCTCTTCTCGTGATATAATGAATGTCTATACAGAAACCTCCATGGGGAAAACACTTCTGCAATAGATTGTCCAAATAACCCAGAGTATCTCCATGTTCCTGGGCAGATATACAAGCCATTTATGGTCAGACTTCCTTCAGCCTGAAATTTTCTTTTGTAGTCAAATAGATTTGTAATACTATCTTACCGTCATACACAGATATATGTCTATGACCAATCTGGACAAGTTCCTTTGCTTGTAAGGAATAAAGCTGCGGAGATGTTATTTGCCAATATCATTGCAGATGATGTATCTGAATGCTACAAGAGCCAAATGCTGTTAGAAACCTATGTTAAGTCAGGTAGCATGGGCGCTTCTTGTACAATTGATGATGCTGGCAACAAAGAGATAGCAAAAAGGAGAAAAACTGAACTAAAACCTAATTTCCACCAAATTTGGTTAATTATGATCAAATGCCTGCTGAACCAAGGCAATAGTCCATTCCGCTTCCAGATTTTGATCAATCCTGAGAAGAATATTGAGGATGGACGTTTTGAGTTGCTTTCCTTGACCATGCCAATACCATGAGATAGCAATTTTTTCATGCAACACATGGTTCAGTTTGATATGAGTCATTTTCTTCCCTAGAATGACACTGAGGACCTTTTACCAAGAGAAGTTACTTGATGTTTGCATCAATTAATCTCTTTCTGGTTTAGTGGGTGTTCTGCAAATACGGTTAGGCCGACAAGACCTTGGAATCAGCATGAACATGGTTCAGCTTGGCTGGAACTGTACCTGGCCCAATTAATACTAATCTTGGAGTAGGCTGAAACCCATTTCACAAATACAGAAATGAAGCATGAAGTCAGGAGTAGCATAGAAGCAAAGAGTGATGCAGTGTGATGATGGTGAAAATCTGAACCTGGATCAGATAGTTTCTTTTAGAAACAGGAAGTAGTTTCTTCAGATGCCATACTGTCTGCCAGAAATTTCTGATTTCCAACTCGGTAAAGAAGCTTGTGCTGATGACATCATTGTTACTTCAATAGCATCCTGCCCTGCAATTGCCATGGTTAGGTATAGCCTGCGCACTATCCTTGAACTGAATTGTCTTATCCAGCACTGAGTAACAGGTAGATTGTGGTGGTTGAAGTATTGTTTAACAGCTGATATGAAGGTTTTTTACTCGATCAGTGAAATGGTAATGAGGTGTTGTATGTGCTAAACATGTTGATTTGTTACTTGTGCTTACAAGATGATGGCTTGGCTGTTCCGAAAAGACTTGGCTTCATTGATTGGTAGGTATACGGTATACTGTGTACCTTGTTATTCAACAACCTCCTATCTTTTTTCAGATTTTCAGGCTTGTGTGTACTGTATTCATTCTGTATCTTTCGATATCAAGCGTGCTTTCTGGCAACGTCTGCATCTGATATCCTCTAGGTATGCATTTCCATTCGTTTTGTTGCCTTTCTTCGCATTAACTTGCGTCAGACTCAATCTCACCTGCTGAATGGAGTTCTATTTTTGGATTGCTGTTTCTAGAAGTGCATTAAAACTACTAAGGCAGTCATTTCAGTTACTCAATCTTACTATTTACTTATTAGAGCCTCCAATTTAATCTTCATGAGACGCAGTCCAAAAATATAGAATCAAGCTTGGAAACCTGCAAGTGAGTGGAAGAGTGGGGAAAATTTGTAGGGCTAGGTGAAGCATAATGGGGATGGAGACCTAGCCGTGTTGCATTTGTGTAATGTAGAAGCAAGAGGTGATGCAGTACTGTGGTGCATGGTAAGTAGTACCTTAAGCAGCATCAACATTCAGAAACAATGAGTGGTTTCTTTTATTGCTATATACTGTAAATTTATCTCCTGGAAGGTCTTGAAGGAACAGAACGGGCTGATCATTCTTTCTGCCAAATGCCAATATCATTCTTACTTTAATAGCATTTGCCCTACAGGTACCATTGTACCAATGGTTATCTGCAGCTCTAAACTTAAACTGAAATGGCTTGTCCAACACTATGAAGCGGGAAGATCGTAGTACCAATGGTTATCTGCAGCTCTATCCTTAAACTGAAAAGGCTTGTCCAACACTGAAAAGCGGGAAGATCGTAGTGGTTGAAATCTCTGTTGGCAATTTGACAAAGTTTTTACTCGAGCAATGATATATGATGAGGAGCTCCAATGTGCTCAACTGACATGATGATTTGTTCCTCAAGCATTTTAATCTATCTGCCTGAATGCCTTGGGTTTCAAACTTTGTATGGCAGAAGTGTTGGCTTGCAACGACACTTCCATGGATCTTTCACTTCTTTCAGGTCTTTTCGATTCTTCTACACTGTTACATCGTCTTTAAAAAAAATCTTCAATAACTTCCTATCTTAATTCTCAGGCTTCTTACAGAAGCGAGTGCATGCTGAGTAGGTGGCACCTAAGTACATAAACACAAGTTCATCCATGCCAACACGTCATCAAAGCCCTCTGATCATTGTGTTCAGGGTCCTCATCATGACATCAACTGTCGACTGTTGTGATGTGTCCGTCGTTATTGTGACACACCGACCCTGACGCTATGCAAACAACACAGTGGGTGTGTTTAGTTCTCTGAATTGGGGTGCAAAATTTTGGATTTTGCACGGATTTTGAGCTGAAAAGTACTGTTCCGAACTGAAAAGCACCGTAGCACTTTTCTTTTGTTTGTGGTAAATATTGTCTTACCATGGCCTAACTAGGCTTAAAAGATTCGTCTCGCAAAGTACATCCAAACTGTGTAATTAGTTT
Organism: Cenchrus fungigraminus; assembly: GCA_036936925.1. Taxonomy (NCBI): domain Eukaryota; kingdom Viridiplantae; phylum Streptophyta; class Magnoliopsida; order Poales; family Poaceae; genus Cenchrus; species Cenchrus fungigraminus. The sequence continues at coordinate 74,446,030 of CM072775.1, forward strand.
TTGATTTCATCTACATTTAGTACTTCATGCATGTGCCGGCATTTTTGATGTGATGGGGAATCTTCTTTTTGCATAGTGAAATTTGGGGGAAATTGGGCTTCTAAACACACCCAGTGATAGAAAAAAAATATGCTAGTTTTCTTAAAAATATTCAGGGTCCTCATCTTGAAAATGAAAGTCCCATTGGAAGTTGTCTTATTATCACATATAACATTCACAATAAATAAAACTTAATAAGTTAACATAGTAAGTATAAAAAAATAGGAACAAAGTTATTTTATTACAATTGGTTTGCTACAAGTATATATTTATTCTTACTTAAATTGAATTATACATGTACGCCAATACATTCGATTGCATTTGCCTCAATAGTTGTTGACCTTACTGCAGCTGAGTCTCACCTCCACCGGCTTACCGGGTGGTGGTGGAATTTTGCCCATCTTCACCATCGCCTTGGCGAAGTCCTTCGCGAACGCCTCGCCGTCCATGCTGTACCTCTCCACCAGATGGTCCAGCGGGCCACCGCAGCCGTATAGCTCCTGGTCCGAGGTCAGGAGACCGCGCCGCGCGACCAGGTCCTTGTAGTAAGCGTTGTCGAACCTCATCGGCGTCCGCTCGTCGAATGGCGCCCTGGCATCGTTACCGCCGGCCTGGCACGTCTGCCGGCGCATCTCCGCGAACGAGGGGTCGATGTCGTCGCCGCCCTGGCCATCATAGCCGTAGACGCGTTCCCTGTAGTGCTCACACCGCGCCGTGCCGACGGTGTGAGCGCCGGAGAGCGCGACTAGGTCCTTGGCGTCGAGGCCGTATCTCTCAAACAGCTCGATGAGAGCGGTGAGGTTGTCCTTGGGGCTGGGGAGCTCCGTCTTTGCCGTGTACTGGTCGGCGGCGCGCGAGTCCTTGCGGCCGAGCTGCACGTTCCATGCCGGACCGCCGAGCAGGGCGACGGCGTCCCGGGAGGCCAGGGCGAGGATGTCGGCGCAGGAGACGGTGGCCGGGCAGGAGTGCTCGAGATGGGACTTGATCTCGTCGATCACGTCGAAGCCGTGGAGCGAGTCGTTGGGTCCGGCGGCCTTCTCGCTCTCGAAGAAGGGCGTGCCGTCGTCGTCCAGGAGCACCGAGGCGTCGCATCCCTGTCATGCATTCGTGACCGAAAAATTAATAATGGCAACATTTTTGCGATGTAATCACGAGCTAGCTAGCTTTGCTAGAGATTGTATCAGTGAAGAAGTAGGGACGACGTACGTTGACGAAGCAGTCATGGAAGAAGAGGCGAAGCACCGCGGGGGCCATCGCCTGGTTGGCGGCGACCCTGGACGCCATCACGGACTGCACGATGCTCTGCACGCTGGGGCAGGACTTGTCGTAGTAGGTGACGGAGAGACGGTGGTGGTCACCGTTGGCGACGTTGCACGCGAGAACCACTGCTGACAAGATCAGCGGAACAAGCCAAGAAGCTATCCTCGACGGCGACATGGCTGCCGACGTGGAGATCAATGTGCTGGCACCGAGCTCTGTGAATGAGGAATATATAACGACCGGCGACGCCCGGTGTTGTATTCTAGTTCTAGTAGTGCGTAGTGAAGCGATGGATGATCGGGGAGCACAGCGAGGATGGCGGTGCTGGTGGGTGGCTGGCTTAGGGTGCAGTGGATGAGTGCGAATGCAGGATGATGAGGCCTGCTGCTGTGCTTACAGGTTATATACAGATCGGAGATGAGCTAGTGTGGGCACGCGCTGCAGCTTCTCCTTCTCTCCCGCCGCCTTCGTGTTCGTACGCGCACCTGCTCCCGTGCTGATTCTATGCGTGTGCACGCGCGAGCGGTAGGCTGGCACGGTGTTGGTAAGGTCTCCGGTCTGGCAAGCTCGTGCATCGTGGAGACGGGGTCTAGACGACGAACGAGATTACTGTCAAGTGTCATGGTTATGATAAACGAGAAACACGGATGTGCCACCCAGCTACTTGCCCATGATTGCTGATTCTACCTAATATCACAGCCGGCTGTGATATAGCTTAAAGGACAGCCTACCCTTTTTTGACAAGTAGACAAAAATTAAACAACCACGTCCTTCCTTTTTTGTTCCTGTGCCTGCAGTGCCTTGTTTTCCTTTCTACTTCCGGTCTGGCGGCAATGCAGACAAGAAAAGCATGTGCCCCTGCACGTGTTTTCCCCATAAACCGATCTCACATCAACAATTGCTTAGAGAAATATCAGGTCGGCGGAAATCACTAGGAAAAAACCGAGTAGACAGGGAAAAGGATTCAGTCGAAAGCATTGGGCAAAAAATTATCTAAAACAGAGTGATCAAAGGAAAAAAAACAGTTTGGATAAATCAAAAACACGTACAAGCACTTTGTTCTTGCTTGTCATAACACCAATATTGCACAGAACCAACGGAAATTATACATCTAAACCACGGATACCCTGGAATTTGGGATCTAAATCAAGATCTACATCCAAGAAAAGCCTGGATGATTCAGATGATCTGCAACCATACTCCTGATTTGACTCATATGTAGTACATCGTTTCTGGGGTGATTTTGCATCATTGTTGTACTACCCCACCATTTGTAGTCCTGTGTCAGTAAAAACACAAATTGGTTCAGTGATAGGATCATGCTGAAAAAAAGAGAGTGTAAAAAATGGCTAGATTACAGAACTATTATGCCTTGATCTTGTTGTACTGTTGCCTATTAAATTCCATTAGGTTGCATGTACTCCCCCCGTCCCAAAATAAGTGTCACTATGATATTCGTGTCAGCCAAATGTTCTCAACTTTGACTACATTTGTAGAAAATATTAGTAATATTTGTATCTCCAAACAAGTTTCCTATGAAAATAAATTCAACAATATATATCTAATGATACTAATTATGTACTATAAATATTAATATTTTCTTATCTATAATTAGTCAAAGTTAAAATTGTTTGACTTCTCGAGAAGTGAGAATGACACTTATTTTGGGACGGAGGGAGTACCTTGTTTTGTTAAACAAAACTTTGTTGATTTTGTAGGAGTCAAAGGAAGAGGTTGTGGGGAGCAGTCGTTATGGATTTGAACAAACTATCACCAGAATTTGATTTTGATTTCCTTGATGTTGAAGCTGCAAATCCTTCGAATTCTTTTTGTACTCAAGCACCTATATCAGCTACTATTTAGGAGGAAATGCCCTATGAGCAGGTCAAAGATGGCTAGGTTAACAAGCCATATGACAGAACAGGTTAACAAGACATATGGAAAAAATCCTAAGGTCTCACAAAAGGATCCTGCAGCAGGAGGACTTTATTACCCTACTGCATGGATGCAACTGTCAACAAGGCATATAATATAGCTGATGAATGAGTTGTATGGTTGTATAAAACATTAAAAAATTTGAGCTTGGTATGCTTATTTCTATATGCTGACATATTTCAATTATGTTGATATATTTTTTTCCAGCTGGTTGATTGAGTTGCTTTTTGGAATTAGCTAAGGTGATGGCTGATTGCTTTTAATTTGAGTACCAAAGTACTACGTTATAGTTGAAAAGTGTATACTCTGATGTGTGGTGCAAATTAAAAACATGGACCCTATTTTTTAAAAAAATAATATTTACAGAAAACATTTAAAAACATTTCAGACATAATGATATGTCTGTATCTGGTTGATTGAGTTGCTATTTGGAATCAGCTAAATTGGTGCTAAAATGCTTCCAATTTGAGTACTAGAAAATGCGAAGTTGCATTTTTAGGAAGATGATAGGCGTACCTCATGCCAAGCCTAATTTCTGCTTCCAATTAGTGTCATTTTTTCGTATGTTAACCATTTATAAGTCAACAGCTTCCAATTAGTACAATATGGATTTGTGTGAGCCTACAAAACAAACTGATAAGATATTGATGTACTTAAAATCCCATGGCACAGATTGATTGGGGCCACTCACAACCTATGTACCAATGAATAAAAAAGGATCTGCTACCATACAAGATTAAATGCACAAAAGATCAATAATGAAAATTAATAACTTTGGTCTGTCAACAATGTCAAAATTATAACTATGCCCTGTTTCAGCCTAGAGATACTAATTATAACTCTGCTCTATCAACAAATGTCAAAAAAAATTCAGCATACACATGTAGCAAATTAATAAAGTACAATGTTTTGCCAAATTCAAAACTATATAATTGCCTATAGCATGCCAGTAGTATTAACTAATCAAGTACAATGTTATTGCTTAACTGAAAAGGTAGAATTGGCTAATGAAACACAAACTATTGCTTGACAAAGTACAGATTATTGCTTAATGAAGTACATATTTTTGAGATGGACACAAACACCAAGGCCATATGTGTTGAACTAAACATATAGATGGATCAATGCAAGTTAGTGTCAAATTAGGAAATGGAAGAGCAGTGCACAGATTGCATGACTTCTGCATACCACACAACGAAAATATCCAGTCACAAGTGGGTGAGGCAAAATCACCTTTCTTGAACTACAGCAAAATATCCAGTCACAAGCGGATGTCGAGATGGCTAACAGGAGCAGGTAAGGCAAAATTGCCTTTCTTGAACTGCAGCAAAATGATAAAAGATCAAATCAATTAGCATGTATCGCATAATAAGAAAAGAAAGCACAAAAAAAGTAATTAGATGAGGTGTCGCACTAGCTTTGCATATCCTAATAATCAGCAACCATTCAATAAAAAGGGTCACCAGTAATTGCTCGACACTTGCATTGTTTTTCTCGATTCATAACGAAAAATTGCAAGATGCGAGCTATATAATTGCCTACAAACTTGTGTACCGGCTGTACAAATAGACTCAATAAAATGGCATGCATAATTTAAGATCAAAATATCATACTCAAGTTTTTATTATTTCAATTAAGCTCATAAATCATTATTTGCTAATGCTCATCAGATGTAATTAAATTATAATTGGCACATTAGATACTTGAAACACAAAAATGTTACCTAAATTCTCACAAAAGTTGTTGCCTAGATTCTAACAAATTGTAGAATGTAGAGAAAAATAGAACAGATAAAAATTGTGTACTAGTACAACAAAAAAGCATAAGGAGCTGTTGAGACAATATGCAGGAGCATACAAATTGCTTGCATGTCATTGCCTATCTATAAAAAATATATTATTGGTTGTTGCCTAAATTCTAGCAAAATTTTACCTAGATTCTAACAAGTGGTTTGCCAACATTCTAACTAAATGTTGCCTAAATGAATCTGCATCTGAAAATGCTCTACAGAAACGAAAGGTATTTAGTAAATGGTGCTACAGATCAAAGGATCAAACACAAGGACATGCAATCTACATTTTCTCTCATCAAAACATTAAAGCATACATCACAGAAAATATAACTACAGAATAAAAGTCTAAAAACAGAAATGTGAAATACAGTGCAATGGAAACACAATGTGGTACATGAACAATAATCCAAACTAGTACTGTATTTTCTATCATGTTCGACAATAAAATCAAAATCAAAGCACTCAACTCCTTTTCCAGGCAAATGAGAGCAAAAATAACCAACTATTATGAACAACTACATGTCAAATCAGGACAGGTGGCTGGCTACAAGCGAGGTAGGGCCTGTTTGGCTGCAAGTGGGATAGGATCATCTGAAAAATGCCTACTCGCCACCATACAAATTCAACTATTATGAACTTTGAATTCAACTCGGCTAGTCGCTAGTTGTTCTTAGTTTTCTATCTGATTGAAATTATAGACTACACAGTCGTCCTAGTGTTCGGCATGTATTAGTATATGTAACCCACAATCCCGTCCTAGTGTTTGGCATGCATTAGCATATGCAACCCACCATCGTGACTGCGTCGAGAGAACAAATGGTATAAACAGAAACCCACAAAAAGTAGCACATATATGCAGTTCTGTGTATATATGTCATTTTATTACATGAATACATGTATGAATCTAATAGGAAAAAGAATTGTGAGCGCACACGTTTTCAATCAGATTTCAATTGAGTTGGAAACCCCTCCACCAAAAAGGGGATGCGCATGTCTCACCTGGCGTGCATGCGTTTAGCTGTCTGCATCTTAGTTGTAGCCGATTAGTGCCACCAATCGGCGTAGAAATCCACATGAAAAACAGAGCGCACGCAACAAAAAACAGTCACATTCGAGAAGTTGACTGGATTGGAGAAGGGAAGATCGCCAGAAGACACATAAAAAATATGCACACGAGATTCACTTGTAAAAATCAGTTCATCATCGAATGAAAAAACAACAAATGAATGTAGATTAGATGTCTCACCTTTGCGCGCGTGCAGCTTCTCGTCTACCACACAGATCTCATGACTCCCCCGCCTATCAGAAATCGACATCAATCTAACGAAATGCCTCCTAAATCCCCATTCACCCCCTTCATGCCTTGTAGTTCACCCTTGTTCCAACCCATCAAGAACTCCAGTAGTATAGTTATCCAACCCATTCTGCACTCGAAGTTACAATGAGCAACTTTTTAGGAATCTCATAAGAAAGTTATAAAAAATCATATAAAAAATTAAAAATGAATTATATGTCTTTAATTTCTAGCTCTTGATATTGGTAATTCAACTTGATGGTAAGAATAAGCAACCTTTTGCTAAACAAATTAGAGCATAAACAACATTTTGACCCCATGAAGAAATCATCATCTAAACATTCACTAAAACAAATCTTAAGTACTATTAAACTTTACTAGCACAAATAGATAGTGCTTTCACACTCAATAGAAGCATGTAATTAAACATGAATAGATTTCTAACATTTTCACCGAGGATGGGGGGATAGCTCGCCTCACCGATGCAGTGAAGATAGGTACATGTCACCCCAGATATGTCACCTCCACACTAATAATGGAAGAAGCATGCCATCACAAGGGGCTCCCATTGAGAGTGTAAGGTGTAGAAGCCAGAGAATATGAATTTTAAGAGATCAGGAACCTCTCCCTCCATCAGCTTGCAACCACTTCAGCTGTAAGTAAATTAGGATAAGCACATAAGAGAATCCGAACACAAAAACATTAATTTAATGAAATATTATGCAATCATTAGGCCATCCAAACATGCCTTTCTGTTTACCAAAAAAAGTGATAAGTAGGCACAGGGCAAGTGCCCAACCACCACCACAATTTTTTTTAAAAAAACAAACATTATTAGCCACTAGTGAATGGTGTTGCTACTCCCATCTTTGTGATACTCGTGGTCGAGTAAAATGGAGAAATCGAAATATTATCATGCACTACAGTTGCCAGCACAACATATTTAGAATTTGGAAATTTACACCTTTCGTCAGATACATCAAGGCTCATGACAAACTTTTGTTGATGCACAGTTTGCCGATCTGGTTTACCTAAATCTTGCAAAAATATAACTAGAGGTATCGATTCTTATGATTTATCCTAAGCAAACAAAAACTAGTTTACTATCTAAAGAGCTTCCGACCTCCATCAACTGAGCTGCCTGAAGCATGAGCACTAATTTGATAGCCTAAATGAATAGATTGAAATATCAGTTGCCAGTAGTCATGGTCACGAGTCAGGACACTAGATAAGAAATCACAGCACATGGCAAAGTCAGAAGTTGTTTAGATAGTAAAATCGCACACAACAAATCTCCCAAATTTACCTCAAAACATGAGATGTCCATCATCTCATATCAAATCCATCAGAGCATAGTAAACCCTAAATTTCCTCTACCATTTCACCCAAACTAACAGCTCCAAGTACCAAATTCCTACATCTGCCCAAATCCACACCGGATCAAGGTAGCAGCTCACCTCGATGACCACGAGATGCACCGTGCTGCTTCCTTGTCGTGGTGCGACGTGGGCCCTTGTTGGGGTTCGCAGCTCGTCGGGCGACGCCGCCGTGAACGCACTCGCTGGGGGACTCCACCACGCGCGCCCTCGTCCGAGGCTGCTGAAGCCGCGTCCACCCCATGCCGGGGCAGCCGTTGCTCCCGCGGGCTGCGGCACCGGAGTCGCTGCCGCTCCGTCATGCGCATCGGGGGCCACCACACCGAGGCTGCAGCTTTCTCGGCAAGGGTCACCACAGGTACCGTAGCTGGGGGATGCCGCGACGCTTCCACATGCCAGCCCTTGCGACGGGGGCTGTCGTAGCAGATCCTCTGCTGGGGGCTCACCGGGGTGACCGCAAGCCCTTGCGAGGGGCCACCGTCGAGTACCCTCGCAAGGTCGCCGCCACGCGCGCCCTGGAAGACACCGCGCGGGCCTCCGCCAGGGGGCCATCGCCGTGCGAGTCGTTGCCGGTGCCGCCGGGGAACTGGATGAAGGAATCGGAGGAGGCATGAGATCTGGAGAAGAGAATGGATGAGGGAAGTCTGAAATGGATGCAATCCGCAGTCTGCACTCCGCCCCCGTGGTGAGAAAGATAAGGTGGGCCCCAGCCGGCTGTGATTTTTTCTCAGGACAGCCGGCTGGTTTGAAGTCATTGCCTAAAATTATTCTCCCAGTGTATGTCAGCTGGTCGAAATAATGGTTGAAAAGATCCTTTGAGACGACAGGCAATGACATTGCTAACGTTAGAATGAACTCTCTATCATTCGCTGACTTGTGACATCACATACGACCGTGTCTGGAATGTACTTATGAATTATGATACACACATAGCCATCGCAAAAAAAAGTCATTATGTGTCTGTGTTTAGACCCAACAACCTACCAAGGGGACTACCCAAGGTAGATGATTGTGATGGGGCTCGCCGAGATCAGGAACTCGAAGGTGAGACACGAGGCACACAATTAGACAGGTTCGGGCCGCAATGTACGTAATACCTTACATCCTGTATGCTGCGTAGATCTTGATTGATTGCGTTGGTGTGTTGTTTGGGGGTCCCTGCCTCGCCTTATATAGTCCAGAAGGTAGGGTTACAAGTCGGTTTGGGTACAAGAGTACTAGTCGAGTATGACTAGAAGAAGCCTATGGCGGTTACATGATACACTTTCCTATTCTAGTACTAGTCCCGAGTTGTTTTGCGGTCCATGCCATCTTGCACCGCGGCCCACATGTAAGAGTAGTCTCGTTGATTAGTCGTGTATACGGGGATGGTCCACCTAAATGGTGGGCCCATGGATCCCCGTACGACAAGCCTCCGAGTACTTTGTAGTTGAGTGTGATGTGCTTGAGTAGTCTTGAAGGCTTATGTGAGTAGTTCCCAAGCGTCCTCGAGCGCTACAAGCCAAAGTCTTGAATAATACCCGAGCCACCACAAAGCTGGAATGTACTCCAGCGAATCTTGAGTAGTCTTCTCGAGTAGTTCCCAAGTGTCCCCGAATTCTTCTCTCGAAGGTCTTCAATGGTACTCGTGATGTCTTGATATCTTTGCGTAGAAGATCCATATGGTAATGCGATTTGCGAAAATTGTATTCCATATGGAATGTAGCCCTCAAGGCTTAGGTCGAATCGTAGATTCCAGCTGAGGGTTAATCTATAGTTCTGCCAATCTTATCTGAAAAATTCGGAGAAAAAACCGAAGGACACGTGGCACGAAGCCCCCGAGTCTTGAGTTGAGTAGCCTCTCGAATTGAAGGATCAATCTTGACTGTAGAATGTGGCCGCAGTGAATAATCCCAAGCTAATAAATTTTCCAATTCTCAAATATGTAGTCGAGTGAGAAACCAAGTTGATATGTGCCTTTGTTTGTATATGATGAGCGATTGACCGGTTGTTGTGAGGCTTTGTGTTGAGTGTGTTTCGTCGGGTTGTGTTGTCAGTTGTGTATCTTTCTATGTTTTTGTGGTGTGTTGTCAATGCACTCGTGAGGAGTGGTTGACAACATTGTGTGGACTGACTCTTGCCCTAGTATTGCAGGTGTTGGTTGCGGCTTGGTTTGCGTTGGTGCAGGTGGAGAACAAGCGCGAAAGGTCTGCCAAGGTGGCATCCGAGGTGATGGAGAGACAAGTAAGCTTGGTTCGAGGGACCCGGTGGCCGACGGGATCAAGTGTGGGTCGCATGGTGCAAGAAGAGCAAGACGAAGTCATGGACATGGAGCTGGTGCATCGGTGGCGGCCAAGTCAAGGAACGAGGCAAGACCGAGTAGACCGTTCGGGCGTCGGAGGTGAAAGGCTTGACGGGCTCGATGCTTGGCGTGGTGAGGCTGGGCTGTGGGTTTGGCCACAAAACCATCGGAGGACGGTTTCTTGGTTTGGGCCTCAAAACCAAGTCCGAAGGCCCAACACGACGGAGACGGGGATCCGGGAGCGTCGGGAAGCTTCAAGGCGGGCGACACGCGGCATGATTGAGGTGCTTGTGTCGGGAGGACGCGAAGGCCCGATGGATGCGCCGTCGTCCGATGGTGAACTTCATGTGTTGACCAAAATGCCCCTGTGAGGGCTTGTATTGTATCTCCTAGTGTAGGGGCACTTCGATTTTTCCGGAGGGTCTATATATAGGAGGAGGGGGCTGAATTTTCAGCCAACTCTTTGGCTTGTAGGTGGGAGGGTTCTTTCATTTTGGTGTGCTCTTGGGAGAGAAGGTGAGAGGAGTGAGTGACTCTTTGTTTTGAGCTTTTAGTCATCCATAGCTTTGTTTTGCTAGGAGTGGCTTGTAACTGACATACGGTAGAGTAATACTAGTTTCCATCTCGTGCGCACTGTTGGTTCCCCTGTTCCCCCCGTCTCCCGAGTCCTTTTCTATTTTTTGTATTTTCGGGTGATTTTGTTGGGGATTTTTGTTCGTCTTTTTCGTTGCGATTTGAAGCAGATTTCTTGAGGCAAATCGGTGCTCGGACATGTGTGACTGAGTCTAGGATGATCTCCTAGCAAATCCATCACTTGAGCACCACGAATGTGGGGGATATACCCCCGCGGTGCCACACGAAGGGGCCCCACGGCGTACCTGTGGAGATGACGTGGGTCCACAGGAGCGGCACCTGGTGTGAGTGCATGGATCAGGAACGAGCTGGCGCCCGAAGAGATATACTCCCAAAGATAAAGACTAGCGGGCCATAAATTTCTGATCAATCGGCTGATTACTTGCCAAAGGATTTGGCTGATTCTGTATAACTCCAACTGTTCCTGGCTGTTCATGCACAATTGGCTGTGAAGCCAAAGGTGTATGTAAAGTCGTATATTGAGGAATCCTAACTGAATGAGGTGTTTTATGTTGAATTCCCTGCTGTATATATTGCATGTTTGGAGTACCTTGTATATGCTGTTCTGGCAATTGATATAACGAATTCACTGGTTGAGCCATTTGATCCCATATCGTTGCCTGATACATGGCTTTGTTGTATTCCTCTTGTAAATTCGCAGCATAGGCTCTAACTACATAAGCTTGATCAGTTGGGCTCATCTGTTCTGGTGTCAACAGACGATTTATGATAGGTTGACCAGTTGCTGCTCCACTAGAAGTCGTCTGTGTTGGAGTTTTCTGCATGTTAGAATTCTCTTGAGCCGATTGGATAGGCTTGACCATGTGCATATGAAACGGCTAAATGTCATAATGTTGCGCTTTGAGAGTCTTTGGTTCAATGAAAGCAAATATGATTCCTTTGTCATGGTGCACTGCAGTTCCAATTAACTCTCCAAACCTTGCTGCATATGGACCAGTAGGAGTTTCTCCTACTTTTTGAGTTGTTTCCGTTGCAACACCTTTCCCACTTATGTCTTTCTCTGAAGGAGACATTGGTGCATCAGGGATAACAAGTATGTGACTCGGAGAACCTGAAGAATCAACAATTCCAGTCGTGTTTGCTGACAGAATCGGTGTTGTATGAGAAACACCATCTGAGGTAGACTGTCCCGGCTGAAAAGCCTATTTTTCATGACTAAATCTCATGGCAGCAATAGTTGGAATTGTTGTACCAGTTTGATAATATACTGGTCCTTTGTATCCACTTGCGAGTTCATCTCTGAGTACTTCTCTCACAGAATTCTGCACTGTGCTGTTAAAAACAGAAGATTGATCAATCAGAGATTCGTGCATAGCTTTTGTCATCATATCTTGCAGCTTCCCAGGATCGGCTTGTATTATCAACTCATGTGGTCTTGGAAGAGGAGTTTTCTTGATAGCTCCTTGCTTGGTTAAGCCGAAACTGCCCATCAATAGCTGACCATATTCCGTCATGCGCTCATCGAACTCAGCTTTGTCTTCTTCATGAAGTTGATCTAGTGTGATAGCTTGGGTCTTGTCTGTACCAGCATCTTTAGGAAGTTTTGGTCCTGACATTGTTGACTAACTTTTTGGGTCCCACCAGGCGTGCCAAGATGTGTTGATGCAAAAAACGGAATCAAGTTCTTCAACGGCAACACGTAACGGATCCCCGGGATGTAACAAGGCGTGCCAGCCGACCTGACCTGTTGATCGGCACGAAAAGATAGGAAACGTTAGATGTGGGTTAGATCGGCTAGAGAACCGATGTGGGTCTTCAATAAGTAATAGCCCGATCGCCCGATACAAACTGTAGAGCGGATCGGCTAACTTGATAGCAGCCGAAGTGCAACTATATTCAAAACGGCTAAATCATCTGGTTCGATGACGTAGGCAAAGTGCGAACAAAAGCAGAGCAAACTAAGCGCTACGAGACAACACTCGAACCAATCTAGATCGATTGTATCATTGTGAAATAATGCAGGAGCAAGGATAGCCGATACGATATGATCGCGAGCTGGATAACTTGGTGATAAAAGTTAAATAAACAAGAAAAGACTTGCAAACCTAGCTGATATCGATAAATTGTGAATAAAACTACACGAAACCACAGTGATGCGCCCGGAGGTTAAAGCCTAGTTAATATTCGGTAAAACGGTACTTACAAGCTTGCCGGAGGTCGATTGATGCAGCCCGACGAGCTAGAAGAACGACATTTGAAGAAACAAGAAAATAAGAAGAAGTAAAAAGTTTTGGCGAAGTCGCCAACTTGAAAAGTAAAGGGTTTTGTGTATATTAGTGTGTACAAACTTTCTTTGACCACGCAGGGTCGCTATTTATGTCCTGAGGACAACTTGACTCCTAGTTGATGACCACAAAGATTACTTGAATCTAAAGAAATAAAACTACCAAAAACTTGACGATTCTCATAGGAATCGGACTCTCTAAACTAACTTTGACCCGATGTCAACTTGATTGTTGACCCGCCTCCATCTTCTTTCCCTTGGCATATTCTTCTCCTGCCACGATTCTCCTCCATCAATCGGCTGATCCCGGATTGGCTGGTTGCTTCTTTTCTTTTCTCCATCAGCTTTGAGATCTTCCTGATGTCTCTTCGGCTCTTCTCGACATGTGTCAAAAAACGGTGTCAACACCCCCAGTACCTACACTGGTTGGAGGTCCTGATCACTTTCAGCAGGGAAGACCACCCGGCGGTGCTCGCTAGGCCAGGGCGGTACTCCCTGGTGCTGAACCCCACGATTCGTAACATGGGGCTCGGCAAGATGCTGGTGGATGGAGGCAGCGGCCTCGACATCCTCTTCGCCAGCACGCTGAAGGAGTTGAGGCTCACCCCTATGGATTTGAGCCTGACGGACACACCATTCTTTGGCATCATACTCGGGGACCCCTCGGTACCACTCGGTGAGATCTTCTTGCCGGTCACCTTCGGTACGATCGACAACTACCGTACCGAGCACGTCCGTTTCATTGTGGCGGATTTCGAGACAGCCTATCACGACATACTCGGCGGGCCTTCACTGGCAGTCCCGCACTACACCTACATGGTGTTAAAGATGCCGGTGCCAAACGGCGTCCTCACCCTCAGAGGAGACTGTCAGACGGTGAGCGCGTGCGAGAAGAAGAACCTTCGCATCGCAGCCACGCTCGACCTCTCCAGACGCACCGTGGAGGTCCTAGCCGCCGCCAGCAAGCTGGACCCGGTCGATCTTGAGATCCCGACGAAGAAGCCGGCGATGGAGGCGATCCAGCAGGAGAAGGAGGCAACGAAGAAGGTGTCCCTCGGGCTCGAGAAACCGTCCAAGACGGCGACTATAGGGGCCAACATGGACCCCAAATAGGAAAGCATGCTTGTCGAGTTCCTGCGTGCTAACTCGGATATATTCGCTTGGAAACCAGCGGATATGCCGATGGTGCCCAGAGAGCTCGCCGAGCACTCCTTGAAGGTTGACGTGAACGCGAAGCCCGTCAAGCAGAAGCTACGCCGATTCGCAAAGGACCGCAAGGAGGCAATAGGGGTGGAACTTGCAAAACTGTTAGCTGCCGGTTTATAAAGGAAGTGTATCATCCTGACTGGTTAGCTAATCCAGTTCTTGTATCCAAGAAGAATAATCAATGGAGAATGTGCGTTGACTATACCGATCTCAACAAACACTACCCCAAAGACCCCTTCACCCTTCCGCGAATAGACCAAGTCGTTGATTCCACGGCGGGCTGTGCCCTGCTCTGTTTTCTCCACTACTATTTAGGCTATCACCAAATAAGCCTCAAGGTTGAAGACCAGATCAAGACGTCATTCATTACGCCCCATGACATGTACTGTTACCTGACAATGTCTCGGTCTGAAGAACGCTGGCGCGACCTATCAACGTGCCATCCAAGCATGTATGTCGGCCCAGATCGGCTAGAACGTCGAGGCCTACGTAGACGACGTCGTAGTCCAGATTTGAGATCCTGATAACCTTATCAAGGACTTGTCTGAGACCTTCACCAACCTAAGGGTTTACCGCTGGAAACTTAACCCAGAAAAATGCGTTTTTGGCGTTCCCTCAGGAAAACTACTCGGCTTCCTCGTTAGCAACCGCGGCATAGAGGCAAACCCGGAGAAGATCCATGCGATCACCCGGATGAAGCCTCCGAGATGCCAGAAAGACGTGCAGAAGCTCACCGGGTGCATGGCAGCACTCAGCCGGTTTATCTCACGACTCGGCGTGCGCGGCTTGCCCTTCTTCAAGCTCCTGAAGCATGAAGACGACTTCAAGTGGGATGAGGAGGCTCAGAAATCTTTTCTGGAGCTCAGGGAATATCTCCAGAGCCCCCCTATCCTCACTGCACCGCAAGCCAAGGAGATGCTCTATCTCTACATCTCTGCTACCACACACGTGGTCAACACGGTACTAGTTGTAGAGCGCAAAGAGGAAGGCCACGCCTACGCCGTCCAGAGACCGGTCTACTCCATCAGCAAGGTTTTCACCAACTCTAAGGTGCGGTACAACCAAGCGCAAAAATTACTCTACGCGTTGTTGATCACCGCCCGCAAGTTGAAGCACTACTTCGAGGCTCACAAGATCGTCGTAGTTTCCTACTACCCCATAGGCGACATCCTGCATAACAGGGACGCCATGGGAAGAATCGTGAAGTGGTCCATCAAGTTGGCCGCACACGATATTACTTTCGTACCCCACAATACGGTGAAATCGCAAGTACTCGCGGACTTCATTGCTGAGTACACAGAGATACAGACACCATCTACTACCGCCGAACCTGAGCATTGGACCATGTACTTCAATGGCTCGCTCAGGATTAAGGGAAGCAGAGCTGGGATCCTGTTCATCTCTCGGAAAGGCGAGAAGCTGCAGTACGTACTACAGATCATGTTCCAAGTCTCGAACAACGCGGCTGAGTACGAAGCAGCCCTACACAGGCTACGCATCGCCATTTCGCTCGGGATAAAACACTTGTTGTGCCTTCTCTCGCCCTTGTCCATGTGCTTGTCCTTGTAGTCGTTCCGGGAGCGGTGCTTGTTGTAGTCGTGCTTGGGCTTGCCCTTGTAGTCGTTCTCGATCTCCATGGCTTCAGGGCATTCGGCGATGAAGTACCCGTGCTTCCCGCACCGATAGCACATCTCCGAGCTCCGCCTTGCATTCTTGCGGTTCTCGTACATCCGCCCAAACCTCTTGCTCAACAAAGCGAGATCGTCCTCGCTCAGCACCTCAAAGTCCTCATCTGGCAAAGACACAAGACAAGACAAACAGAAACCACCCGAGTTAGCGTTAGACCTTGATCCTGAGACAAGAGTCAAACTATGAGGATC
Source organism: Cenchrus fungigraminus (assembly GCA_036936925.1). Lineage (NCBI taxonomy): Eukaryota > Viridiplantae > Streptophyta > Magnoliopsida > Poales > Poaceae > Cenchrus > Cenchrus fungigraminus. Next base: position 74,461,971 of record CM072775.1, read on the forward strand.
AGTGGGGCTCTCGCTCTTGGATCTCAAGCCACGATCAACCTCTGAAGACCTGAGCTTGGAGAAAAGCTCATCCAGTGTCAGCATATCATACACGCTCGACTCCTCAATGGCCTCGACCTTGGCACTCCACACAGACCTATCCAGGGCATGCAAAAGCTTGGTAGCTTGATCATGATTCGTGTATGGGAGCACAGTCACATTAGCCCTCATGTTGTTGACTATGCTAATGAAACGCTGAAACATAGCATCGGTCGACTCACCGGGGAGATGAGTGAAGTTCTCGTACTCTCTCCGGTTAGTAGAAAACAATCGGGCATGCACTTGGGCATTGCCAACATGAGCATTTCTCAACTTGAGCCGAATCTTTCCGGCCACATTCTCTCCGTACACTCGCTCAAACTCCGAGGCACAGAGAGCATGGAACAAGTAATCAACGGCCTTGCTGTTGGCCTCACACATGTCCCGCGTACCTGGAAGCAGAAAACTGTCTGGGATGACATAATGAGGATTCTGAGTGACCTCCCAGATCAGAGTTCCCTTCCCTCGCAAAAATGCGCCCATGCGCCTCTCCCACATCGGGTAATTCTTGCCATCGAAGTGCGGAGGACCCGACCCCTTGCCATAATCGCCCATCTTTGGATCTTAGACTGGTTAGAATCAAAAAGATCCGTAACCTGCTCTGATACCAATTGATGAACCGAATAGGCGACCAGAGAGGGGGGGTGAATGGGAGCCAATAAAAATTCTTCCCGAAGGTCGAACTCGGCCTATACCCCGATTGCCACTGCGAGTATTCGCGCACACCAAGGAAGCTCTAGACAAGGCACACACAAGCCTACAAGATCAAGAGACAAGTCTAGAAGCAAAGAGCGGAAGCACAAGACAAGAACCAAAGGACTTAGCCAAATCTGCGAAGTCCAGGCAGGACAGTCTGGACGAGTACGGCGGACAGTCCGCAAGCTTGGCGGACAGTCTGTGGACCCTCGGCGGACAGTCCGGAATAGTACCTCGAACAACCAGTGCTGCACCGGGAAAAATCAGACAGTCCGGGCAAGCACCGCGGACGGTCCGGCACCGCGCGGATAGTCCGGCCACACCCGGCGGACAGTCCGGCGAAACTCGTTGGACACCCCAGACAAACCTCGAGCCACCTCAGACAAAAACCAACGCCACGCGGACAGTACGACCAGCACCCGCGGACAGTCCGCAAACCACTTGCAACAAAACCCTAGCGGCGAAACGGATCGAAACGCGAACGCGCACGAACACGGATGAACACATGATGAACTGCAGTCGCACAAACAGTCCGCACGCGTCCCGCGGACAGTCTGCCAGGCGCGGACAGAGCAGAAAAAGCTCGACCCCGTGAAGTCAACTCTCCAAATCGATCACCGGATCTCCCAAACGGCTAAGGCTTTTGAGACAAGATTTGGGGGAGATGATAAGCAACACAAGAGGACGTTATGCCCCAAAAATCTCGACCTCTAACCCACTAAATCGCCGGGAATCACGGATCACACGAACTACCACCAAGAACTTGAACTCCGGCCAAAAACTCACGAATCGAAGGCCTTCCCCGGCATTTGAGGGGTCAAGATCACACACAAAGATGCGCAAGGCATCCACCCATGATCCCCTCAAAGAAATACGAAGGAAAGCACCCTCAAATCCCCGAATCGAGCGAAGAACGAAACTCCCCAAAAATAGCCCTGAAAATGATACGAAAATCACAGAGGACTAGGAGATCACAGCAATGCCGAATGCTTCCATACATCCAGAGGTCAGAGTCTACACAAGAATCTAGCCTAAGGAATACAGAGGAAAAAAAGCAGTTCAGAGAAATCTACCGGGGGAGGAAACCCTAGAGTCCAAGAGAGAGAGATGCCATCCACCTCTCCGCTATTTATACGAAGTCCATCGGAGGGAGGTAAATGACCACGCTACCCCTACAACTTGAAATGAAGATACAACCCCTCAGGGGTATTTTGGTCAAGTCTTCATCGAGCGGATACGCTTCCACCGCGGCCTTGCTTAGCATCGACGCAAGCCCTGCGATCACGCCACGTGCCCCCCGCCTCGAAGCTTCCCGAAGCTCCCAGATCACCGTCTCCGTCGCCTCGGGCCTCCGAACTTGGTTTTGAGGCCCAAACCAAGAAACCGTCCACCGATGGTTTTGTGGGCAAACCAACAAACCCCGCGTGCAAGCTTCGGGCTCGATCCGCTACCTTGCACCGGCCCATGTTCACGACTTCAGTCCGCCAGTCTTGCACCGCATGGCTCGCACTTGACCCCATCGGCCACTAGGTCCATCGAACCAAGCCTACTTGCCTCTCCATTACCCGGAGGGCGCCACGGCTAAGGCCTTTCGCGCTTGTTCTTCACCTGCACCGACATGAGTCAAACCGCAACCTGTACCTGCACACTTAGCCAAGCATCAGTCCACACAACGTTGTCAATCACTCATCACTAAGGAGCGACCCTCCACTGGTCTTCGGACACACCTGGTCCTCAATCTCCCCCTTGATGAGTGCATTGACAACACCCATAGCAACCATCATAGAGAAAAAGAAAAGAAAACAACCACGAACACAAACCTCCAAGCAAGTGATCCAAAGCCAAAGAACAAGCGAAAACAAGATCACTCGCCAAACCAAGTCTCGGCCCCCTAAGGCAAGGGCAACGGCTCAACACAGCCGAGATAAAACAAAGCTCACAAGGAGCACTCCACAAAGCACAAAACTCAGGCAAACCAAAGGAGTTCCCCCTGCACATATGCAAACTCCCCCTGAGCAAATGCAACCTCTTCTTCTCAATTTTTCTCCTCACATGCAACATCTCATAAATGCATATCAATTTTCAACAAATTCTCCCCCTATCATACAAAACTCTCCCCAAAAGTGCATAACTTCTCCCCCTTGTTGACAATGCATGAATCAACGTATATGAAACTCTTCCCCTTGTTTTCATGAAAAATGCATGTTAAAGCATACAAAGAGACATATATACAGTCTACCAAGCTTCTCAAATATACAAAGAGCTCAACAAAATGCTACACATGAGACATAGAGCAAGTAAAGTAGACATGGTGTAGTTAGCACATTGCCATCAAGAAGGTAGAGACATATAAGCATGTGACATGGCCAAAAGCAATTTTAAGCAAAATTTTTACAAAGAAACATTCATCTCATGAGCAAGACCCTATCCATAACAATTTGAGCACAAATACACTAGATCATCCAAAGTTTATGCAAGATCACAAATTCTCATCACAAGATCATGATAAACGCCCACAAGCTACTCAAGTCATGTTAAAGCCACCGAGCCATGTGTCTACTTCTTAAAATGAGACTTCTCATGGTAGACAACATGCTACGGTTTAGCACCCAAGATATGAATATCACAACATAAAACATGATTAGGAGCTCATTTTTCAAGCATAAGGCAATTCATACACCAATTTCATTTTTAAGCTTAAACATGGTACATGAAGTGCCTTTGCGGTAAAAAGAAGCTTATGCTCCTCCCAAAGTGAACAAATGGGCTAAACATTTAACATGACAAAAGGTCTTTGACCCCAAGCAAAGGGAATATGATCCTCAAGCACAAACTAAGCATGATATAAGCATTTGAGCACAAATTTGGCATAGACAAGCAACTACTCATGAGAGAGGCAGTTTTATCATTTTCACAAACATGAAGCTATCTCAACATAAATATATGGCAAAACCATCAAGAGCATAGCATTCACATCACCATTTACCAAACATGCACATATCTCACACATAGCACATCTGTGATCAAAGTATATAAGAGAAGCTTTTCCTAGCACAAGTGATCCAAAGATGGCTATCCTACCAGGTTTTGTACAGAAAGTAAAATGCATGAATGGAATGCAACAAAATGAAACATATGTCACATATATACATGAGAAGCCCCAAGATCTAGCTAGAAAGGAAAGCACACCCCAAGTTCACCCCGCAAGCGAGTGAAAGTGACTTGGTCAAGTGGTTTGGTGAATATGTCGGCTAGCTGATCTTGGGTAGGTACATAGGACAAGGATATGTTTCCCTTCTCAACATTGTCCCTCAGAAAGTGGTATCTCACTTCTATGTGTTTCGTTTTGGAGTGAAGGACTGGGTTTTTGGCTACACTTATGGCACTGGTGCTGTCACAAAAGAGTGGAACTTGGGAACACTCCTCACCAAAGTCGCTCATAGTGTAGGTCATCCAAAGCAGCTGGGAACAACAACTAGCAGCAGCTACATACTCGGCCTCTGTAGTGGACTGGGCTACACTGGATTGCTTGCGAGATGACCAAGAGACCAAAGAAGAACCAAGGAACTGACAACACCCAGAGGTAGACTTGTGGTCCAATCGACACCCAGCAAAATCAGCATCGGAGTACCTGTGAAGTCTGAGTGTCGAGGAGGCAGAATACCAAATACCAAACTCAGGAGTGTAGTTCAAGTACCTGAAAATTCGCTTGACGGCCTGCCAATGTGAAGTCCTCGGTGAAGCCTGAAAACGAGCACACAGACACACACTGAACTGTATGTCCGGCCTCGTCGCCGTCAAGTAGAGGAGGGAGCCGATCATGCTCCAGTACTCCTTCTGGTCCACGAGTTCGCCATCCTCATCCGCGTCCAAAGCCGTAGTGGTACTCATCGGTGTAGTCAGAGGCTTGGAGTCGTTCATGCCAAACTTCTTCACCATGTCCCTGGTGTACTTCACCTGATGTACAAACGTCCCGTCCTTGCACTGCTTGATCTGGAGTCCTAAGAAAAACTGCAGCTCGCCCATCATGGACATCTCAAATTCCCTGCTCATGTCATCTGCAAATCTGGCAACAAGATCATGAGAAGAGCCACCAAAGATTATGTCATCCACGTATATCTGAACAATCAAAAGGTCATTCCCGTGCTTAAGGAGAAACAGGGTCTTATCAACTGTGCCCATCACAAACCCCTTACTCAGCAAAAACCCTCTCAACCTGCCATACCAAGCTCTAGTGCCTGTTTCAACCCATAGAGCGCTCTCTGGAGTTTGTATACACGGTGTGGGTATTTTTCACTCTCAAACCTCGGGGGTTGCCTCACATACACTTCTTCCTCTATCACCCCATTCAAGAAAGCACTCTTCACGTCCATTTGGTACAACTTCAACCCTTTAGCCACGGTAAAGGCTAGAAGGATCCTAATTGCCTCCAAACGGGCTACAGGAGCAAATGTCTCCTCATAGTCTATGCCCTCTTTCTGGTTGAACCCCTGAGCCACCAACCTCGACTTGTTTCTCACAACCATCCCATTCTCACCCTCTTTGTTCTTCCACACCCACTTGGTACCTATGGGACGGCAATTAGCGGTGGATCGACTAACACCCAGACTTGGTTTATCTCAAAGTTTTCCAACTCCTCATGCATGGAATTCACCCAATTCTCGTCAGACAAACGTGTCGAATATCTTTGGGCTCAAACGACACAACAAAAGCAGAGTGAGCGAAATGAGAAGTATTCCTTGACCTCGACCATGTAGTGAGTTCATGAAGGTCACCTATGATCGTCGTCGGTGGGTGATCCACCTGTACACGCCAGGGAGCCTCTCGCCTGGACACAATCTCCCCCTTAGCAGCAGCCTCCACTCGAACAACCTCAGTCGTAGTGGGAGTAGGGGATGGTCCATCCTCGATCATCGTCGTAGTAGTGGAAGTAGCGTGTACACCATCAGCCATGGGAGCATCACCACCATCGTCGTCTTCATCTCCATCTCCATCCTTCTCATCCTCAAAGATCCTCGCTCCAATCTCCTTGTCACCTGCACACTCAAAAGCAGAAGAGCTACATGGCTGTGTCTCGTCGAAGGTTACCTCGCAAGTCTCCATGATTCGGTTAGTATCAAGGTTGAGCACACGATATGCTCTAGAGTGAATCGCATAACCAAGGAAAATACCATCCGAACGTCTAGACTCAAACTTATCCAACTTGCCCTTCTTCAGAATGAAACACTTGCAACCAAAAGCTCTAAAGTGACTCACCTTGGGTTGTCGCCCATGCATCAGCTCATAAGAGGTCTTCTTCTTAAAGGCACGAAGGAAGATGCGATTTGAGACATAGCAAGCGGTATTGACCACCTCAGCCCAGAAACGCCTAGGAGTCATATGCTCATCGAGCATCGTCCTGGCCATCTCACAAAGGGTCCGGTTCTTCCTCTCTACTACGCGATTCTGGCAAGCGACGTATGGAGAAGAGTACTGATGATCGAGACCAAGGTCACTGCAAAAGGCATCAAAATGAGAGTTCTTAAATTTCGTGCCATTGTCACTGCGTATAGCTCGAATGGCATCACCATGTCTCTCATTCTTCAACCTCAAGATCAAGTCCCGAACAAAGCCAAAATGTCTCGCTCTTATTCTCCAAAAAGAAAACCCAAGAGTACCTCGAAAAAATATCAACCAGAACAAGAACATACCACTTCCCACCAGCAGAGCAAACACGAGCTGGCCCAACCAAATCCATGTGCAACAGCTCACAAGGTCGCTCGGTCATGACTGCAGTCAGAGGGGCATGAGAAGCAGCAACCATCTTTCCATGCCGACAAGAAGCACAAACCAAATCCTTCTTGAATTTCAACTTAGGTAATCCTCAGACAAGATCACGACCACTCAAGCGGGAAAGCAACTCAAAGCTCAAGTGTCCCAACCTCCTATGCCATTTCCAAAGCTCAACCGAAACGCCAGCAACAAAGCATCGAGGAGGACCAACAGACTGGGAAAAGTCGGCACAAAAGATTTGACCCTCGGGGACGATTGTACAGACAAGATCGCCTCGAGAATCAAGGACACGAGAAGCACCCAACTTAAAACGAACCTCAAAACCTTCGTCAAGTAATTGAGATACTAACAACAGGTTAAAACCAAGTGACTTGACCAGGGCCACACTTTTTAAGGTCACCTTGCTACTCACCTTCACCATACCTTCAGCAAGCACTCGTCCTCTCCCATTGTCCCCGAAAGTGATGTACTCCCTCGTACTCACCAGGGTGAGGCTGGAGAACCACCCATGATCTCCGGTCATGTGTCGTGAGCAACCGGAGTCGATCAACCAAAAGTCCTCCAAGCCTCCCACCTGTAATAAAAAACGAGAACAAGAATAAGCAAGCGACTCAACACTGGGGTTAGTACCAAAAGAGTCAAACCAGTGTCGAGCCATTTGCTCAAAAGAAGGATTAGCAAAGTCCATCCTACCAAAACCTCTAGGCGGAGCCCTCTCATGCCTACCACCAAAGGACCTATCATGTCTCACTGGAGGAGTACGCACACCACGTGGGGGAAAACGTGGCCCGTAGTCCATCAGAGACCCAAAGCTCCGATCGTGCCTCCCAAACTCGTAACGGTCACGAGAAGGAGCACGTCTGTCGGTGTCAGGATTAGCACCGGCACCAACTAGTAATTTGCTCTGGGATCTGCTTCTCGATGGGCGGTGCTAAGCTAAGGAGACACGGGATATATCCTGGTTCCGACCACGCAGCCGTACGTCTAGCAGATTGTGCTTGCGTACTGTATTAGCTTGCACCAGTGGTGCCTGTAGAGGGGGTTACAAGCAAGGCGGGAGAGGAGGAAATTCCCCCAAGTCCCTACTGAGATGATTGAGGCATGTGCCAATATTTAGAACGTGGTGGTGTGTTGTGCGCGGGTGAATGAGAGTCGTCCCTCTACAGGGGGCTCTGCCTCTCCCTTTTATAGGCCAAGGGAGGGCAGTTACAATGATACTGCTCAGTAGCCAGCACAGTGGCTGTGTACTAACAGGTATGGCGCCGGCGGTCTTGTCCCCGCACGTCATGGTTCCTGGCGCGAGGTGGTAGCGCCCTCCGGCTTCTGCGGGCGGCGTGGTGGTCACCGTGGCCCGTCCTGCCTTGACTTCGAGGGCCTGCCCCATCTGAATCGAGGGTCTAGCCGCCGGGGGAAGGACCGGAGTTGGTGGTGCGGGGCCGCGGCGTGTCACCGGCCTGTCCGCACAGTGCTGCATGACCTGTCGCACAGTGGCAGGAGTGGCGGCACAGTACCGGGGATGGCCGCACAGCGCCCGGGATGGTCGTGCGGCACCGGAGTTGGCGGAGAAGACGCGGCGCACGTCGCTCGTACGGCGGTGTCACCCAAAGCGCACACCCGCTCGCCGCCCGTACTCATTTCGAGGGTGTCCCCATGCCCATTCGAGGGTCTCACCACAGAGGAGGACGGGGGCAGGTGGTACAGTGTCGTAGAATGACACCTGCCTGTCCGCACAGGGCCGCGCAGCGCCCGCACAGGGCCAGGGATGGCTGCATAGTGGCGGGTTAGGTCGCACTGTGGCGGTGTCAGGCGCTCTGACTGTGTCAGTCGCGCGGCGTGGGGGGAGATTCACCCTCGACTTTGGCGTCCCGCCATGGGTCCGGGCATTAAATGTTGTTGTCGGGTGGAGTGGAGACGGCTGCCCGCTCGAGGAGGGCCGAACCCCTCGAGCTAGGCGGAAACCCGCTCGAGGGACCGGAGCCCTCGAGCGAGGCGGAAACCCGCTCGAGGGACCAGAGCCCTCGAGCGAGGCGGAAATCTACTTGAGGAGCCGGAGCCCTCGAGCGAAATGGTCACCCGCTCGAGGAGCCGGAGCCCTCGAGCGAGACGGTCAGCGGGCCTTCTCAGTGTAGGCTACCGCTGGGCCGTAGCAGGTCGTGGGCCCGTGATGTCCCGTGACCGGGGTTCGGGGAACAGTCCTTGGGCAGTTTGTGTTCGACGAGGGCGATTACCCCCTTAGTTAGGGGACCCCTAATGACCGTCCCCGACAACGTCGAGCCAACTCACCACGCCCAAACCCAACACGCCTATCTCTCTGGGGAAAACCACCTCCACCTCCACGAGTGGGAACTGTACGCGCATACACCTCACCCCTAGGTAGAGGCCCTCTACGAGGCTCAGTCACACCACGAGCAAGGTGGTACCTGTCCTTGTTTGCCATCTCCCTAGCAAACCTCTCATCTCTCTTCCTCCTGAAACAGAACTCATCCTTATGCCCATCCCTCCCACAATACTCACAATGGAAGCATATTTGTTCATGGGTATGGTGTGTGGTGGAGTAGGAATCTCTCCAACTTTCTCTTCTCCCTCACCACTCTTCTCACCACTCTTGCCAGCCCCCAACACCTGACCATCAAACCTCTTGAACTCAGCCAACATCAAACTCAATTGTGGCTCATGCCCAGACAACCAACTCATCAATTTCCTAAGCTCATCATTTTCATCCTGCAAACGGTCAGCATAGTGTGCAAGTTCCATGTTTTTCAAAGCATGCATTTCACAGGTACAACATGATGTAGGAATGGGTGCCTTCAAAGCAGCCTCAAGAGAAACTATTCTAGTGTGAGACTAATCTAGCCTAGCATGCAACACAGGACATGAAGTGCAGGCACCTAGCAAAGTTGGCCGAGTTTTTTAGTTCATCACACTCAACCCTAATCACATCTAGTTCCTCAAGAGTAGAGGCATGCTTCTCCTTGAGAGCAGTCAAATCAGCAAGAAAGACAGTGCAATCACTACAATCAATTTCATCCGTCACAACAGGAGCAGATTTCAAGGAGCCTATCTCATTTCTACCATCCATAAGCAAGGATTCAAGCTCAGCTATTTTGTCCTTAGCATCACCCAACAAAGACCTAAATTCTCTCTTCTCCTTGTTGGTCTTCCTAAGCACATCATCACGGTTATCAAGCAACTCATTGAGCCTAGCATTCTCCTCTAGCAAGAAGTTGGGATCATGTCATACCTCTTCCTCAGAATCAGAGTTTGAATCCGAGCTATGCTTCCCACCCTTCTTGGAGTGCGCCATGCCGCAAAAGCCTCCTTGTGCAACGAAGCTGAGGTCGGTGAAGTTCTTGCCCGTGTGTCGCTTGTCCTTGCGCGTTTCTTGCTCTTCCTCGCTGCTCGAGTCGGAAGAAGCATCGCTTGATGTCGAGTTGATGTCGCTCGCTCCGGCCACCATCGCTCGAGCGGTCTTCTTCTTGTACCTACCACTCTTCTTGTGCCTTCTCTCGCCCTTGTCCTTGTGCTTGTCCTTGTAGTCGTTCCGGGAGCGGTGCTTGTTGTAGTCGTGCTTGGGCTTGCCCTTGTAGTCGTTCTTGATCTACATGGCTTCAGGGCATTCGGCAATGAAGTGCCCGTGCTTCCCGCATCGATAGCACATCCCCGAGCTCCGCCTTGCATTCTTGCGGTTCTCGTACATCCGTCCAAACCTCTTGCTCAACAAAGCGAGATCGTCCTCGCTCAGCACCTCAAAGTCCTCATCTGGCAAAGACACAAGACAAGACAAACAGAAACCACCCGAGTTAGCGTTAGACCTTAATCCTGAGACAAGAGCCAAACTATGAGGATCAGTGGGGCTCTCGCTCTTGGCTCTCAAGCCACGATGAACCTCTGAAGACCTGAGCTTGGAGAACAGCTCATCCAGCGTCAGCATATCATACATGCTCGACTCCTCAATGGCCTCGACCTTGGCACTCCACACAGACCTATCCAGGGCATGCAAAAGCTTGGTAGCTTGATCAAGATCCGTGTATGGGAGCACTGTCACATTGGCCCTCATGTTGTTGACTATACTAGTGAAGCGCTGAAACATAGCATCGGTCGACTCACCGGGGAGATGAGTGAACTTCTTGTACTCTCTCCGGTAAGTAGAAAACAAACGGCCTTGCACTTGGGCATTGCCAACATGAGCATTTCTCAACTTGAGCCAAATCTTTCCGGCCACATTCTCTCAGTACACTCGCTCAAACTCGGGGGCACAGATAGCACGAAATAAGTAATCAACGACCTTGCTGTTGGCCTCACACATGTCCCGCGTACCTGGAAGTAGAAAACTGTCTGGGATGACATAATGAGGATTCTGAGTGACCTCTCATATCAGAGTTTCCTTCCCTCGCAAAAACGCGCCCATGCGCCTCTCCCACATCAGGTAATTCAAGCCATCGAAGTGCGGAGGACCCGACCCCTTGCCATAATTGCCCATCTTTGGATCTTAGACTGGTTAGAATCAAAAAGATCTGTAACCTGCTCTAATACCAATTGAAGGACCGAATAGGAGACCAGAGAGGGGGGAGTGAATGGGAGCCAATAAAAATTCTTCCCGAAGGTCGAACTCAGCCTATATCCCTATTGCCACTCCGAGTACTCGTGCACACCAAGGAAGCTCTAGACAAGGCACACACAAGCCTAAAAGATCAAGAGACAAGTCTAGAAGTAAAGAGCGGAAGCACAAGACAAGAACCAATTGACTTGGCCAAATCTGCGAAGTCCAGGCCGGACAGTCCGGACGAGTACGGCGGACAGTCCGCAAGCTTGGCGGACAGTTTGCAGACCCTCGGCGGACAGTCCGGAATAGGACCTCGAACAACCAGTGCTGCACCGGGAAAAATCGGACAGTCCGGGCAAGCACCGCGGACGGTCCGGCACCGCGCGGACAGTCCGGCCACACCCGGCGGACAGTCTGGCGAAACTCGCTGGACACACCAGACAAACCTCGAGCCACCCCAGACAAAAACCAACGCCACGCGGACAGTCCGGCCAGCACCCGCGGACAGTCCGCAAACCACTTGCAAAAAACCCTAGCGGCGAAACGGATCGAAACGCGAACGCGCACGATCACGAATGAACACACAATGAACTGCAGTCGCGCGGACAGTCCGCACGCGTCCCGCGGACAGTCCGCCAGGCGCGGACACAGCAGAAAAAGCTCAACCCCGCGAAGTCAACTCTCCAAATCCATCACTGGATCTCCCAAACGGCTAAGGCTCTTGAGACAAAATTTGGGGGAGATGATAAGCAACACAAGAGGAAGTTATGCCCCAAAAATCTCGACCTCTAACCCACTAAATCGCCGGCAATCGCGGATCACACGAACTACCACCAAAAGAACTTGAACTCCAGACAAAAACTCACGAATCGAAGGCCTTCCCCGGCGTTTGAGGGGTCAAGATCACACACAAAGATGCGCAAGGCATCCACCCATGATCCCCTCAAAGAAATCCGAAGGAAAACACCCGCAAATCCCCGAATCAAGCGAAGAACGAAACTCCCCAAAAATAGCCCCGAAAATGACACGAAAATCACAGAGGACTAGGAGATCACCGCAACACCGAATGCTTCCATACATCCAGAAGTCAGAGTCTATACAAGAATCTAGCCTAAGGAATACAGAGGAAAAGAAGCAGTTCAGAGAAATCTACTGGGGGAGGAAACCCTAGAGTCCAAGAGAGAGAGATGCCATCCACCTCTCTGCTATTTATACGAAGTCCATCGGAGGGAGGTAAATGACCACGCTACCCCTACAACTTGAAATGAAGATACAACCCCTCAGGGGTATTTTGGTCAAGTCTTCATCGAGCGGACACGCTTCCACCGCGGCCTTGCTTAGCATCGATGCAAGCCCTGCGATCACGCCACGTGCCCTCCCCCCGCCTCGAAGCTTCCCGAAGCTCCCGGATCACCTTCTCCATCACCTCGGGCCTCCGGACTTGGTTTTGAGGCCCAAACCAAGAAACCGTCCACCGATGGTTTTGTGGGCAAACCAACAAACCCCTCGTGCAAGCTTCGGGCTCGATCCGCTACCTTGCACTGGCCCATGTTCATGACTTCAGCCCGCCAGTCTTGCACTGCACGGCTCGCACTTGACCCCATCGGCCACCGGGTCCATCGAACCAAGCCTACTTCTCTCTCCATTACCCGAAGGCCGCCACGACTAAGGCCTTTCGTGCTTGTTCTTCACCTGCACCGACACGAGTCAAACCGCAACCTGTACCTGCACACTTAGCCAAGCATCAGTCCACACAACGTTGTCAATCACTCATCACTAAGGAGCGACCCTCCACTGGTCTTCGGACACACCTGATCCTCAACTGGAAGCGCGAGGACGCCGCCTGGACCCGCTCTAGCAGAGACGGCGGGCGAATGATAGGCTCACCAAACTCCCGCACGGAGGAGGACTCGGCAAGCGGGGCCAGCTCGTCCAGGAGAGGACCCAGAGCTTCGTTGAGCGCCCGGAACTGGCTCCTCTCGGACTCCACGCATGCCTTCAGGTCCGCAAATTGGGTGAACAATTTCCGCCGCAAGTCTGTTCAACCGTCAGAAGGACTAGACGATACAAAGCTACAAGAACAAAGGAGGAAGTCAACTCACCACGGAGCTCTTTCCTGGCCACAGCACGCTCCCTGGTAGCCTCCTCCAGGGTCTTCCTTGCCGCCTTCGCTCAGGCCCGGACAGTCTCAAGCTCCTGTTCAGCTTGAGCCCGAGCTGTTTACAAACAATCAGATCAGACACAACTATTCGAAGGGATCCAAGGAACTAGAAATAACAAACCTTTCTGGTGCTCCTCCGCTGCCTGATGAAGAGACGCGGCGGTGACCTCCGTGGTGGCCTCTGCAGCGGCCTTCTCCGCACAAGCACACTCGGTGACAGCAACTGCAGCTGCTCTCTCCCAGCGCAGCCCCTCGAGCTCCCGGTTGCCGACGTTCTGGCGTGCAGCAGCCTGTTCCTCAAGGCGCTGCATCCGGGCGCGCAGTGTGACGACGTTGGAGCCGACGTCCTCTAGCAGCTCGCTCTTGCGAGCAGATGCAGAGGACATGACCTGGACAACAGCATGATCAACATACATACTCAATGAGGCAAAAAAAAGAGGAAGATTTGGAGATACACTCACCCCGGCCAGCCGAGCAAACCTCTCGGCCAGGGTCACGAGCTCCTGCCGGTTGTCCTCGTCGATGACCGGGTCGCTGAGTACTTCCTCCGCCCTGCCGCCATGCACTTGGGCAATCCTGCCAGGGCGTGGCGGGCTCACGTGCGGTGTGGGGAGCACTCGTGGATCTCCTCAACCTCGGGGACTGCCACAGAGGCAGCCCCCAAGGCCATGGACCCAGCATCCCTAGCTAGGGACTAGCCGCATGGGGAGTCGCGCCGGCACCCGGTGCCGCGCTCAAGCGCTCTGAAGCACTCGGCTGATGCGCCGCCGGCCCAGAACCCGACGCGGGAACCTCACCGACAACAGGGACAACCCTGGGCTCCCTGCAAACAGCAACAAATCCAACACCAAGATCCTCAACCACGACAGATCAACGGACGACTTGCACAAACAAAACAATGAATTGAAGAACAACTCACTCGGTGGACACGCGCACACGAGCGTGCTTGCGGAACCCAGAGGCGGAGGACGCAGGCTTCTTCATCCCGGCACCTGCCTTGGAAGTCAGCCTGGCCGCACAGAGCTGTCACAGGGTGCGCCGGGGTAGGCTGTGGTGCCGGGAGTGGCACACCCGCACTTGGGAGAGCAGTTTCCGTTCGTTGAAGAGAAGGTTGAGGAGAAGGAAGAGAAGGTGGAGGAGAAGGAGGAGAAGAAGGAGGACGAGGAGAAACCACCGTCTTAACACTTGGTGCCTTCTTGCTGCTCACCAGAGGGGTGTCGCTGGCACCAAGCCGACAGGGGCTCAGCTCCTCGTCGTCGGAGTCGCCCGGCAGCACCAGCTTGCGCCGGTGCGACGCCGGCTCGTCAATCTTGAGCAAGCTGGGCGGCGCACGCCGCACCTCTGGACGGCGGCTACCCTTGCACTCCTTCCCCTTCACAGCAGGCGCGGCGCGTCCTCCATCATTGGCGCCGCGGCTGCATGATGGCCAGACTCCGGAGAGCTCTCGCCTCGCACCCAATCCGGTGCCACCTCGCCACCACTGCCGGCGGCGGCAAGGCGCGCGTGTGACAACCCCACCCGAGATAAGTCTGTACTATCACCTAAGCCAATCCCTTTTGGTCATTAAGTGATAATAAAGAATCATCCCGTTGAGTGTTGCCGGGTCAAGCCAGGTAAATCACTTGAATTAACACACAGAGGATCGAACACGCATACATTAAAACTCCCACGAAGGAGAGTATAGAGTACCTTACAGTTTAATATTAATCTTCCCCGTAGGGTCAACTATTACAAATTATAGTTCATAAACCATGGTTCAGAGTTTTAAATGATAGTGGAAACTACGATAACTTGGCATCATGGGAGGCCACCCATAACGCCATTATTCTTCGTCATCCACCCATTTCAGCTTCCAGCCGGGTGAGATTTCTTCATGCCAAACTATTACCTGAAAACAACATATAAAGCAGGCTGAGTATACTAATACTCAGCAAGGCTTACCCGTCCAAAATAAAAGACTTAACCTTCTAATCATGCTTGGCTTTTGGCTAGTGGGTTTGTTTTGCCAGAAAGCGGCTAAGGAGTTAATCCTTACTTTCAAGATTTTAGCTCAAATTCTAGTAGATCCATTTATTACTAGATAACCAACTAATGCAAGCATAATTGTGCAAGCAATTAATCAAACATCAAGTTTTTCAACATTTCATCATAGAGGGATTATCATGGATAGAGGGTTAAGCAATTCCCGGATAACGGTGAGAGGCCGACGATTGATCTATTAATAACCTTGCAAGGTGAACCTAAACATATGGGAGAAAACACTCACAATAAGTGTATTCAACCAAACGGTTCCCGTCATTCCTCGGATTAGGATCAGATGCCACAGTCCTAGGTACAAGACTAGCTGGCATGCCTCACACTAGCATCCAACGTCACACATGCACCACAGGTAGCTAGCTTGGGGCCGCAACCCAAGATTAGTAGCCTAAAGTTCCTGCACTGTATCGATCAGGTACTAGGTTTACCGTACCCATGTCTGACAAATGTTTAGTACTTTCAAACGCTTAATCTCTTAACCATTGGACCGGAGCCCAAAATCCCATGCTCTTACCACGTGAGCAATTCCATTTAACAATCTTATGATTCCAACATAAGAACATATCATTGCGAGCGAAGTACATCACTCGACTTGTACCGGGTCCTTAGTGCATAGCTACTATCGACCTAGCATACTAGTAAAAGATCATATGTGCTTATGGATCATGCATCTAGGGTTTCCATTCAACTCCTGAACGTAAATGCACATAGATAATCAAGCATAAATTCAGAATTTGAAAATGGAACTCATAGGTAAATGTTAAACCAGGGCTTGCCTTCACTAGCAAGTTAGTAGGAATTCTTCCGAACTTGGTTCGGGTCTTGTTGCACGTTCATGCAGTTGATTCCTTCCCTCGAACGGTCCATTACCTTGATCCGGGACGAACTCGTGGCTAACGTCGGAAGGTTCTACACGTACGATGCATATGCAAGAGTTAATTGGTGAAGTGAGTTATTTAATTATCAACATCACATGACAAACATAGGTGTCAAGTTTTCCATATTCATTTAGATAGAATATATTCAACATAACCTTCCATAGAGATTCTTCAAGCACACTTATTAATTAATTATTTCGATGGTGATTGTGTGCATATTTATGCAAACAATTTAAAATTTACCACACAATTATTCAAGTCACATTTCGGAAGTCCACAGCAGCATTTCTTACAGATAAAACACTCGTAAGTCCTTAAAAGAGGTGATGTCTTTATTTATCTTTTTATATATACTTGTTTCATTCCAAAAATCATTCTGGTAAAACTATGCAGTAAAACACAATGAAACTTTTTGTATAAGCACATAGTGCTACAACAGAACCACTGTTAAATTTTTATAGCCATAAGAGCTATATTCTAAGCATGAAAAATACAACATTTTATCCCTAGCTAAAGCAAGAATATTTTACACAGAGAGAACTACTCATGTATTGGAGCTCAAAATTAACACAGATCCTATAGGGACTAAAACTAGCTGACACACCAAATTTAGCTCCATAACCTATCTTATTCATGCTACACAAAAATAACCATTTTCAGCCTAGTAAAACCTAAAGAAATTATACAGGATCATATATAATTGAAAAGTAGCCCAACTTTCCACCATAGCACAAACATGGCATGAACATCCACTGGACCAAAGATAAACCTCATTTGACCAACAGAAACTGAGATATAGATTTTACTTCATAAACAAGCATCATTCAGAAACAGATATATAAATAGTTCATAAATACATGATAAATTTACTAGGAGCACATCTAGGCATAACTAGATGATATCCACAAGATTAGCCATAGAAAGCATACACATGAAGCAATACAAAATAGTATAGGCAGATCTAGCATAAATGCAAAATAAATCATAACTAGAGATTCACTCAGTAACTTTGTGCAAAAACTTAGGTATACCTTATTCAAGTGGTGACTAACAACATATCCAAAGATCAAGCCTAGCTCATGAGTAGAACTCAAGTTATGAACAAACACATACAAATTGGTTTTGATTTTTCATTCAAACACTATTCATCAAAAGTATATACAGCCTTTGCAAAAGATGTAGATCTACTCATAAGGAAACCAGCAAAATTGGTTTTACATTTTTACGATTTTCCTGTGATTTTCTATGGATTTTAGAAGGTACTGGACTAAAACAAAAAGAACTCAAGAATCTTTTTGCCGACTGGACCTCAGAAAGATTTGGCAATTCACAACCATGCCCTCGGTTTGCACAAAACACCTTGAGAAGAACTTGGTCCTTACAAATTGGCCCTTGGGGCGGACGCCGGCGGGGATCGCTGGATTCCGGCGAGGGGAAGGTTGGGTTTGGCCGGGGAATGGTGGGGAGATGGTCTACGGCCTCTAAGGGGTCGATTTCGCCACTCGGATGAGTCGGACGGCGCTCCGGCGAGGCGGCTCGGCGCCCACTACGGCTGGTCTTCCAGCGAGCAAGAGGTGGTTCGGGGGCCAGCAACGGTCGGAGCAGATTCAGGGGATGTACGTGGAGTGGAAGACAGGCTTGGGCAGCGGTGGCGATATTCGGGAGGTGGAGCTCACCGTGGAGCGCCCATGGCGGCACGGTGGCGGAAGCAGAGCAGGCGACGGTGGAATACGTGTGCATGGGCTGGGTGTGCTTCTTATAGGCGGTCGAGGAGAGGTCAAGTCGTCGACGCGGCCTCGGCATTGGCACGAAGCCGGTGGCGACATGCTGCACATACGGAGGCAACGCGGATGGCTAGCCAGCGCGGTGGTCGGCACGGCGGTCGAACGGGTGCGCTGCACGTGGCGTCGGGGGTCTTGGCGCAGACGTCGGTGCATGGGGTGGGACCGGCGCTCGCACGCGGTGAGCGCGACACACGGACCGGCGGGCGGACGATTGCCTCGGCGTGCGCGTCCTTGACGGCCGACGTGGCGTGGTCGCGGCGTCGTGTGCGAGGGCGCGTTCCGGCGCAAAACAATACGAGATGCCACTGTTTGACCGGGTTTTTCACACAAAACAGCAACCAAAGTGCATTGTGGGGTAATAAGCAAAGTTGTAGACCAATGATCCCTCTACAACTTTCTCAAAGGCCGATAGGTGGTTTGATCAAAGGATCTTGCACAAATGGCCGTGCAACATGGGGTTTTTCTCGGCGCCTAGGAACAGTGTATGCAGACTTTGACCAAGTTTTTCACCATCATCCACTCAAAATTAGCAATGCCGCCCAAAAGTAAGGTTGTGTCCCTCGAAAAGATGAACAACTTTTATTTTGGCGGATTATGAAGTGTTTAGATGAAATTTGGAGAACGCGGCAAAAGTTCTGGATGGAGTGTAGTGTCAAAGGGGTTAACTAGGGTTTAAAAGGAATTTTGACCACGTGCTGACCAAACTTGATCAAGTGTTGACCATTAGGGTTGGTTGGCTCAGTTTTCGAGGTGATGACCCAGGTTGACTAGTTTTTGACCAAAGTCAACATGTTTGACTTGGTTGACCAGTCATTAGCGTTAATCAACCCTAATTGAAAACCTGGGGCGTCACAGCACGGCGGCCTCCAACCTCTGTAGCTCGCCAAGCCTACCAGGCAGGGACGCAACCCCAGCCAACGTTCCCGGTAGATGCGAAGGAGAGAAAAATGCCACGCGATCCTACAGACGAAAATTTTGGTTCATGCATTTCAACAAACACCTTGCAGGCATATGTATATGCCCTAATGGCGGACCATAAAAAGTGGAAAATCGTGACTCGCCGCAGGCGGAGGGTTCCCCAGGCTGTAGGGACATGGCGCGCCACGCGATGTGATGACGGTGTGGGAGGCGAAGCACTCACGGATGCGCTCCACCAGCACCGCTGGTTCCCCTCGCTCCGGCACCTCCCGCGTCGTGTCGAAGTCTTCCCTGGCGTACTCGTACGCCGGGTGCGCCCTCTCCTTCAGCAGTTGGAGACGCTGGGTGGCGACGTTCGCCATGACCGCCACCCCAGTGTGGTCGGCCGCCTTCAGGTTCCGGATCAGCTTCACCAGCTCCGACACCTGCTCCATCTCGGTGTCGCCCAGTTCCTCATCCCAGCAACAGAGCGGTGTCGGGCACACATCGACGTCACACGGCACCTGCGGGGCATGGTTGCTGGTGTAGAACTAGTCCTTGTGCCAGCCCTTGTTGGAGCTGATGAGCGGCACCGAGATGTAGTCGCCGGAGGTCTTCTGCCGAAGCTGAAGCCCGGCGCTGCCGACCACCATGGGTTCCTTGGCACTCTTGTGGGGCTTCACCCAGGAGAAGTACCGGAAGAGGTTGAAGTGAGGGGCGATACCGAGGTATGCCTCGCACAGGTGGATGAAGATGGCGATGTCCAGGATGGAGTTAGGGTTGAGGTTACAAACCTGCAACCCATAGTAGTACAACAGCCCGCGGAAGAAGGGATGCGCAGGCAACCCGAATCCGCGGAGGTACCACGACTCGAACACCACCGCCTGGTGCATCTCCAGCGTGGGGAACTCCTCCCCTGCCGCTGGGCGCCACTGCTCGGTGGCCTCGTTGAGCAGGACCCCGCCCCAAATCAGGGCCAGGATCCGCTCCCGCGTCGACACGGAGCGCACCCACTCCCGGTCGCGGCTCGGAGGTGCCGCCGGCGAGGGAGACCGCGATGGGGATCCTCCCGCGACCGCCGCGCCCCCCTTCGAGCCCTTCTTCCCCCGGGGGGTCTTAGAAGTCATCGCCCTCGGCTGCGCTCACGGACTGCCAGAAGCGAAGAGGATGGGGGCGATTTGTGCATTGGATCTGGATCTGGATCTCCGTCGGTGCTAGATCCGGCGAATTGAGCTGCTGCGACGGCGGATTCGGCGGGATGCGGTGGCGGAGCAGCCGGAGTAGGAAGCAGAGCAAGATTTCCTATGGAAGCGAAGCGACGTGAAGTGTTGGGGGAAGTGAGAACAAGTGCACCCCTGCGTTGCCTTAAATGCGAGCGGCTGAAAAAGGGAGTCGTGGCGGGTCCCGCTCCGTCCCGTCGTGTCACCACGTCGCACGCGGGGTTGAATTGCAAGTTACTCGCGAGCAACTCGTCTCTGACACGGCGCTGACGCTGTCGCCTCCGGCACTTCGTATTCGGGCCGTCTCAGGCCTGAATGGGCCAGGTTCCTTAAACGGGCCAACGAGCGCAAGGTTCCTATAAGTGGATTGCGCCCAGTAATCATAAAAGGCTTTCCAAATAAATTTGGTTTACAGGCCACACAGAGGCCATGACTCAGAGTCACAGGTAGCCAGGTTATCAGATAACCCGCCCTCGAAGATTGAACTGCACGAATCTCAAAGTAGGTTCGATCGACTAGCTCATGAGTGTTCTCCCGGAGGCATGCCATACAAAGGCCAAAGCCGTTCGGAAGCCACTTTAAGATGTCTAGGACGGGTGACCTTGCGCGAGTTCTCCTTGAGAACACGGTGGGCCATATGGCAAATCTGGGGCAGAGCCGGAGCTCTCCCCAGGCACCGTACCAGATCAGGCGATCTGGGAGGTACTCTCCCAAAGGGGATGACGGTAATTCCCTTCTAGCCTCTTTTTTAGAGCTTCGAAATAGTTATTCTAACTATTCCGAACCTCGGGGACTGCCCTAATGAGCGCATCTGGAGATGCACCCGTTCAGTGAGCACGCACGGTGTCACCATGACCAACCAGAGCCAGAAGCAAGGCCCTTGGCCCAGCATTCGAACATAGCCGGACAGCGGAGGTCTGAGAGACATGGGTTCAATCCTCCTAGAAAGGAGGATGCCCGGCCAAAGTCATTGAGGCTCAATCACTTTCGATCTTTTGACCCTTGATGAACCTTTCTTTGTCAAGGCTCAGGGACTAAGTGTGCGCACTTCGACTCCAACGAGAGTGTGCATTTTCTGGCTCGATGATCTTACCAAGGCCTAGATTGGAGAAGAGCTCTCCTCAACCACCCGGCAACCGCGAGTTAAGCTTCGAGGACCACTCGGCTGCATCAAGATGCGAGCGGAACAGAGATCAAAGCATTCGGCTGAAGGAGTTGAGCACTTGGCTGAGGGCGTCAAGCACTCGGCTAAGGATGTTAAGCACTCGGTGGAAATCAACTAGGCACTCGGACGACGTTCGAAGCTCAAGATCGAAGTTACAGTCTGGTTAAGAAGCGCTCGGGGACTGCTATGGGGGATATACCCCCGGAGTGCCACACGGAGGGGCCCCACGGCGTACCTGTGGGGACGACATGGCTCCACAGGAGTGGCACCTGGTGCGAGCGCACGGATCAGGAACGAGCTGGCGCCCGAAGAGATATACTCCAAAGATAAAGACTAGTTGGTTAGGAAAGATATTACTTGTGATCGAAGGGAGATCTTGTATAACCGACTAGGATAGATCCTACGTGATCTGTAACCCTACCCCCATGCCTATATAAGGACGGCAGAGACCCCCTCCAAAACAAGTCCAATCGGATTCCCATTCGCGGAACGATCAATACAACCACCAACGCAGGACGTAGGGTATTACGCATCTTTGCGACCCGAACCTGGATAAATCCCTGTGTCCTTCGTTCACCATCTAGCTTCAGTCTCGGTGATTCTCCTCCACACAATCTACCACCACAACCTACCCCGTGGTGGACTGTCGGCACCATTGTACCGACAACGGATTTGGTTGTTCCCCATTTCCCCTCGTTTTCTAGGGTTCAACGTTTCCTGCAAATCTGCTGAGCAAATCTTGAGCCACTTGAGCGGATCTTGTAGCTGCTGGATCACCACATCTCAGTGGTTCTACGGCTCAAGTTTCGTTTCGATTCATGGAGTATTGAGTGCGGATTTTCGAATCGAAATTGGGAGCTTTTCTTGGAGTTTCTTCTCTGGTGTCTGTTCATGCTCTCTGTTCTTCGAGCGTGTGCAGCAGCTGGTGTTGGGGGAGCGCGACTTGCAGCAGCTCAGCAGGTCCAGCACGGAGAGCGGGCTAGGCCAGCAGCTTGCGCTGGTGAGCGGCCAGGCTCGCAGCGGTGCAGCCCGCAGCCAGCTCGGCCTTGTTCGTGTGTAGCGCAGCAACGCCGACGGGTCAGAAGCAGTTCGCCCAGTGCACGCAGCAGCTGCAAGGCTTTGGTTTCGATTACCTTGTGAGATCAGTTTTAGTGGTCTTGTCTGTTTGTCTGTCAATGCCAATAGCTGCAGGTCACCTTGATTTTACTGGTGCTCGAATTCTGTCCAATGATTTAAATCAGTTCGTGTTTGTGCCTGCAGCTTGGCCTACTAGTTTTCCTCCGAAGCTTCTATCTTTTTCTTTTTCTTGGTCTGATCAGTTTTGTCTTAGCTATCTGGATTTCCAGCAACAAAAACAGAAGCAGCTAGCTTTTCTTTGTTCTGCAGGCAGGCCAACAATGACAGCGTTGGGTTCTTATCTTTGAATGTGCAGATGCTCTTAAATCTGAATACGCAGGTGAGCAGCAGCAGCATATCTGCATTTCTCCATAGGCTCGAGCAGCATCCAGCAGCGCACAGGCACCCAGCGCCAGCACCGAGGCACACAGCACTCAGGTGTGTGCAGCAGCAGCCACGCAAGAGACAGGTTGCTGGGCATTTGTTTTTTTCCCTTCGTGAAGTCCTTCTATAGCTACAGCACTAAATGATGAGCTAATCATTGCTTTGATTAATTAATTAGCTTTTGATCATTTGGCTTAGATGCTGTACACGTGCATTGCATGCTTGGACAAGTTGAAGTTGGAATAGTAGCTTTGCTCTTTTCTTGTGCAAACTTTTTGGTGTCTCAATTTGAGTTGGTTTCCGCTACGCTTTGATCGTGTCGAATTGTTCCTAAGGTGAGCGTGTCACTAGTTGACTCGTGTCATATTGGCAATTAGACACGAGATGCGTTTTGGGGTGACAATCAGGATATAGGCCGAGTTCTTTCAAGAAGAGAATTTTTATCGATTCTCATTCACTCTCCCCTCTCTGATCGTCAATCCGGTCCTTCAATTGGTATTAGAGTCGGTTGCGGGTCTTTGCGACTTTAACCAGTCTAAGATCCATAGAGCGACAAAAGGGAAGGGGTGCTTTGCTTACGGATTTGGTTTGCGCGCTTTGAGCTTGTTTTTGGCTAATCCTAACCGTTGTTTTGAGTATGGCACCAAGCTCTTCTCCTTGTGGTTCTTTGAGCAAGAGGAGTATGGAGACTGAGGAAGAAGCAGGTGTGGAGGAAATGATGTCCCTCGTCGAGGACTATCAAGATGGTGACAACAAAAAAGACGAATTCTACCGCAAGCTAAGAGACGTGAAACAAGGTATGCTTGCCAAAGGCATCTTGATCCTATGCGATAGGTTGGATGATTGTGAATGTGATTGTGGAGATTTGCATAGGAGAAACATAGATTTGTGTGATGCCTTGCGTAGGAAGAATGAGAAGATGAAATGCTCCCTTGCTAGGTTGAAATGTGGTATGGCTCATTGGAAGTCTTGTGCTTTGAATTCTTGCACTTGTAAAACCATGCATGCTAAGAATGATGATTTGAACTCTTCTCTTGCTAGCTTGAAATCTGAAATTAAGTTGTTGAAATTCAATGCTTCTTTGTCATGCAAATCTTGTGATGCTTTACTTGCTCAAATTGAGGTGCTAGAAGGAGATATGTTTGAGTTTGCTAGTGAATGTGGTAACTTGAATGATGATCTTGCTAAGGCTAGAAATGAGATTGCCTTGTTGAAGTCGGATGCCTCTATGCCATGTGTTTCTTGTGAGTCTTTGCTTGCTGATTTTAATCAATTAAAATTGACTCACACCACATGTGTAGATGAACTTGAGCATGCTAGGGCTGAAATTTGTGATATAAAATCTATGCCTTGTAGCAAGTGCTCTTTGTTGCTTATAGATTATGCTTGTCATACTTCTTGTGATGATTATTATGCTTTGGTTTATGTGAATGATGATACTTGCTCATTTGGTCTCATTTGCACTTCATGCATTGATTTGGAAAGTGAAGTGTTGGCTTTGAAGAAAATGTGTGATGATATGAGTGCCAAGTTGGTTGTGCATGATGAGATAAGTGCCAACCTTTAGAAAGAGAATGAACTCTTGCGTACCACATATGCTAGATGCATTGAGGCAGAAATTGAGAATTTGAGAAATATGACATATGGTACTTGTGAGCACCTCAAATTTGAAAATGAGGTTTTGCGCACAAGGTGCAAGAGTCTTTGTGCTAAGGGTTTGGATTCTCGTATTTCTTGTCACTCTGGTGTTGATACTTTTATAGTTGCTTCTTCTCAACCGGAGTTGACTTCTTCTCTTGAGCGTGAGTCTTTGGATGGTGGCACTTGTGGTGGTGCTTTGGATAGCTCTTTCATAGCTACTTCTAAGCTTATTGCTTCTTCCGGTGTTGCCTAAGATGTGTTGAATGGCAAAGGTGCTTCTCACATATTTGGAACTCATGCTCCCAAACCGAAGTTTCAATGCACCTTTTGCAAGAAGGATGGGCATACCATTGAGTTTTGCTTTTGCCGTGTCAAGCACGAGCGACGTGTGCGTGCCAAAGCTTTTAAGAAGCCACATAGTCTTTTTCATGGCACATGTGATTCTAATGTGGGCACCAAGTTGGATGTTGTGGTTGATGCTTCTTGCTCTAAGTCTCAAGGGACTTCTCACTTACAAGAGAATGGTGATTCGTCCACTCGGACTGTGCCTCCCGATAGGCCTTTGTACCATTACTCTCATTGTGGGAAGGATGGGTATCAAGAGAGTTTTTGCTACCGCCGAGCAAGGAGAATGCGGCGAGCCGGTGCTTCTAGGCCTTTGGTCGTTCATAGCCCTTCTCATGGTATGAACACTTGTGAGCCTAAGAAGGCACGATTTGTGGACGGGTTTTATGACACTCTTTCTAGTGAGTTAGGCCATGTTCGTGGTCATGCTTATAGTGCTTCTTGTGTTGGTCCGCGACATGTTTCCCGTGGTGCTAGTGTTGGTTCCTCTCCTACGACCACGAAGAACCTTTGCCTTTTTGCTTATGATTCTACGGGTGTTCGAAAATGTTCTCATTCGAACCGGCATTTGCATCATGCTAACCCACATGATAAGTTGAGTGCATCGCTTACCCGTGTGACCAATTATTGGATTCCCAAGTATGTGCTTGCTAACCCTTTGGGATCCAAGGCTCGGTATTTTTCATCTCCTTGTGTGTAGGTATGGAGACGCGGTTGGAGAATATGAGTTGGATGGTGCTTGATCTTTGCCCGTGAGGTGATCAAGACAAGATGGTTCTCCACACCACTTTGGATGGCCCTTGAAAGCCTTTGTACACATGTATAGTGAGTTTTCTTTTCCTCTTGTTCTCACTTGTATATACCTATGTCTTGCTTGTGTGTAAACCATGGCAGGCTAGCCACCTTGTTCATGATAGCTTTGTGATCTTATATATTTATCTTGCTATCTTTTGTATGATATTGTGGCGGATGATATATATGAACATCATGTCATACTTCATGGTTGCTTTATGGCAGTTATGTCATGTTGTTCATCCATATCATTTTGTCTAGCTCTATGGTATCCTTTCTTGTTAGCATGTTTGTCCCCCATGTATATCTTGTCATGCTAGCTTTGTAATATATGTTGGTGGATGTTCCATATGAACTTGTAACATGCTTTTGTTTAGTTCTTGTATCATGTTTGGCATGTTGTTCTTTGGTATCATTTTCGTTTAGTATCCTTGTATAGGGTTGTACCTTATTGACATGCTTGCTAGCCCATACTTATTCATATATGTGGAATCATGTTACAATGTTTTATTTATCTTGTTTGGTATTGTTAATGCATTGTGTAGCATGTTTTGAGCTTGCTTTGGGTTTTGGGCTTGCCTTGTCTTCGAGTTGTGTTTTGTTCCTTCTTTGGTTTTCTCCCTTTTTAAGTTGGTTTTAGAGCTTCTCTTTTGCTCTTTCTTTTCCTAGCTTTTGCTTTGCTAGTTGCCTTTGGTTGAGGGGGAGCATGGCTTCTTTCGATGGGGAATTTGGTTCCAAGGAGTGTTGTGGCTTTTGGTAGCCATTTGTGATCCTTCAATTGGTATCCTCTCTATGGTACTCAATTGGGATCTTTGGCGGTTTTGCAATTGGTATCTTTTCTATGGTACTCAAATGGGATCTTTGGTGGCTCTTCTCTCGCTTGGAGCGGTTCTTAGTGGGTGTGTCCCCTTGTGAGCCTTCTTGGTGGTAAGTCAAGTTCTATGTCTCCCCATACACTTTGCATTACATATGTATTCATATATCATGATGTATAGACTTTGGAAGGTTTGACATTCGTGTCTTGCATTGTGTCATATATCATGTTGCATTTGATGTACATATCTACCTTTGTTGTATTTGTATCATATGCATGGTAGGTTGAGCTTCTCCTGTATGCCATGAATACTATGATATGCTATTTGTGAGCCTTTGAGCATGTTTGATATGACTTGATGATGGATAGTTATGCTCTTGATAGTTTTGCTATATTAGCATGATGAGGTGGCTAAGTTTTGAAAAATGCTAGATAGGCTCTCTCTTGTGAGTTTAAGACTTTGCATGATCTTAGTGTGCTTTGGTGGTTTATATCATGCTTAAATCATGTTTGGATATCATGTGCTTTTCACTTGGGGTCAAAGACCCATTTGTCATTATGAATGTTTAGCCCATGTGTTACCTTGTGGGGGAGTGCCGCAAAGGCACTTCATGTACCATTTTATGCTTAAATGTGAAAAATTAAATTGGTATGAAATGCTTTGCTTGAAAGTGTGCTCTCACTTGTTCCATGTCATAAAATGCTTTAAAATTGCAATATTTTTGGTGCTAAACCGTTGCATGATGTCTAACATGAGAAGTCTCATTTTAAGAAGTAGACACATGGCTCAGTGGCTTTAACATTACATGAGATGCTTATGGGTGTTTTTAATGATCTTGTGTTGAGAATATGTGACCTAGCATGAAGTTTGTGTGATCTAGATTCACTTTGGCATGTTTTGCTCATGCTTAGATCTTTGCTCATGAGAGGGAAATTTTTCACAAAAATGCTTAATTTGATCATGCTTTTGTCATATACCTATATAGCTTTACTATCTTGATGGCTATACTTTATGGAACTATGAACTATCTTGCTTGCTCATTATCTCACTTGTAGCATTTTATAGTGCTCTTTGTATATTTGAGAAGCTAGTAGTTGAATTTCTTGCAAAATTACCTTGATTCATGCATTGTCAACAAGGAGGAAAAGTTGCATTTGGGGGAGACAATATTTCAATTTTCATGCATTTGTTGTATCCAAAGGGATACTCAGTTCAGGGGGAGAACTTGAGTTTGCATGCACATGTTCAGGGGAAGTATGCATTTGTGTATGGGGAGCTTTGGTGAGTTTCCTTTGTTTGCCTGAGTTGTGTTTTGGTGGTTGCTCTTTGCTCTAACACATGTGTTTAGGGTGAGCTTTGTATACTATTTGACTCTAGTGCATGTGTTTAGGGAGAGCTGGTGAGCTTGGTGTGCACTTTGCTCTATCACATGTGCTTAGGGTGAGCTTTGTCTGCTCTTTGGCCCTAGTGCAAGTGTTTAGGGGGAGCTTGTGAGTTTTGTGCTCTTTTGCTCTTTTACCGGTGGTGTTGAGCCCCTTTGCCTCTTCTTGAGGAGCCGACGATTGATTTGAGTTTTCGATCGTCACATGATTGGTGTTGAGCCCTTTGTGCCTCTTCTTGAGGGATCGTGTGCTTTCGTTTGTCCATGATTGGTGTGTTAAGCCATTTGTGCCTCTTCTTGAGAGACCATGTGTTCTTGTCTCGGTTGTGTCGAACCGTTGCCCATGTCTTTGGGGACCGAGATATTGTTATGGTCTTTGTGGTTTGTTTCATGCCAAGTGACTTTGTGTGGTTTTCATTCACTTAGATGAGATTTTCAGCCTTTGTCCTCTAAATCATTTTTATTTGTGCTCATATATTGTCAACACACTCATCAAGGGGGAGAAATTTGGAAAATCAAGTTGATATGAACCTTGATTTGATGGTGATGAGCGGTTGACAAGTACTTTGTTAAGAGCTGAAATTGGTTTGATGACTTTGGGATTGCTTGTAGCTCTTGGGGATTGCTTGACTCTTCAGTGGTGTTTAGCATTCCTAACATGACTATTTGTTATTTGTTGATCGCGACTTCTTGTAGTGCATTGATTTATTTCGTACATATTAACATGTACCATATTTGTAAATGTTGTAATGTGGCTTTTACTCAATATCCGAGAAAATATTTGTAATCAATATTTGTAAGTCGAGACTATTCGCGCTCTATTTGTATTCGTATCTGTATCTGACACTATCTGTATTCGAGTTCGAGAAAAAATAATTATTTGTATCCGTATCGAAGTATATCCGTCCGTATCCGATCCGTTTTCATCCCTATGCTGGTATGCCTTTTAATTCATGTTGTACCCTTTCTTGCCATTAGCTTGATTTGTATCAACCACACATCCATGGAATTTTCAATTTTGTTTTTAGGTTGCAGTTTCTAATAAAAAGCAACATGAACAAATACATGTTCAAAAAGTCATTTCCGGTAGATTAGTGGACCATCAAGTTTTCAATTTGCAGAAATTTTGTTCTGCAGCCCATTCCACGCACCCATTAATTTTAGTTATTTCGTATTTTCGGCTCTCTTCAATATTGGTTTGCTCATATAGACATATACTCTTCACAGCTGTTATCTTTCTTTACCTCTAGAAAAATCTAGGTTCTCATTTCTGATGGTTTTCAACACGGAAACACAACTACCATCTCATATGAAAAAGGAAAGACCTGACCGATTTTCAGTCACTAAATACCGTAAGGTTTCGTTCAACCTCCTTTCAAAGTCAACTGTCAACCTCATCTTTAGACAGCCTGTTCGTTTGGCTGATGGCTGGTGACTGGTGCTGATTTGTTCTGAGAGAAAAGTACTGCTGGCTGGTTGCTGGTGGCTGGTTTGTTCTGAGAGAAAAGTACTGCTGGCTGGTGGCTGATAAGCCAAACGAACAGGGCGAGAAACAACCTACCTGTCAAGGTTGCTACATATACTGCTATTGGCCCTCACAGAATATAGATAGAACACAAGCATATTGCCCCCAAGCAACAACCTTGTTAGATAATCACAAGAGAGTAGCTTCGACGTCGAAGAAACTTGCAGTGATCCTTTAAATCCCATGGCCGCGCTAAGTTCTTCTGTCACTTCAGGAGGCTTGGCACCTCACACCTCCAAGGTTTCTCCTCGCCGCTGCGGAAATCCGGTGATCGCCGCTTCGTGTCATTGCTGCCGAAGCCTCGTCGGCTTAATGATGAATTCTTCAGGCATGAACAACGCCTTCCCGATCAAAGGAACAACTACAGGGTAACTGCATCTCTCGTCTAAAGCTCCTCTTTTCCAAACTTCACGTTTTGGCAGTAGCCTGTATCTTGGCATGCACATTAAGTTTCATACAGCTACAGCTACTGCACGACGGCTTTATGTATAAAATTTCACCTCTTTGGGTTCAGAATTCATGCTGTTGGTCCTGGCCCGGCAAATCCTTCCGGAGGAAACCTCCCAATTCCCAACATGCCTCATTGGTGAGTGAAGAACAGATGCATGAGTTGCTTGTTCATTGTTCTGAATCTGAATGTTTACAAATTTGTTTAACGAATTTCCTTCTCGCGTTCGAAACCATCTGCTTCTCAGGGCCAAGTGGGTGGTTGGTGCTGTCATAGTTGCAATTCCAATTTACAGAAGGTTCAGGACATTGGAAGGTGAATCGAGATCGTATACTCACCGCTGGTGAAAACAACTTGCGTGAATTTCATTTTGATCGAAACGTTTTGCGGTGACAGACAAGGTAGAGAAGACGGCAGAGGTGGCGATCGAGGTGATCGATACGGTGCAGAGGCGACCGAGAAGGTTGCCGGCGAGGTCGCCGACGCGTTCCCCGGCAACGAGAGTCTCAAGGAGGCGGCCTCGAAGATTAAGGCGGACACTGACGCGATCGAGGAAGACGCCGAGAAAGCCGAGGCCCTGATCAAGAAGGTTAGTTTAATTATGCAGTAGTACGTTACGTTAGACCATCCACACTCATCATCCTCAATTTTCTCCTTCAAAACAGAATATCCCATCCTGATCATCAAGATTCCTTCCTTCATATCCATATCTCCCGCATTCATCATCCTCTATAATTCATCTCCATCCCAACTACCACCGGCGGGCCCCACACGTCAGCCCCTTCTCTCTCTTTCTTTTTTATCCGCCACCCCTTCTCTTTGCTCGCCTCTGCTTCCCCTCCCACCTCGCTACCTCCGCCCCATCCACCTTCCGCGGTGGTCGCCGGCGCATCTCTCTCTCTCGCGCGCGCGGCGGCGTTGGGGAATCGGGCGGCGGCCGCGGCGGCGGGTGGCGGAGGAACCCCGCGGCTCGTCATCGTCGTACGAGCTCGCGCTCGTCCATCTGCACCACCTGTCGCGGCCGGAGGAGGAGCTCCTGCTCGCGCTTGCCATCTCCGCCGCCACTGCCTCCCACCTCTTCGCCGCCGTGTCTCTCCTCCCCTCGCATCCTCCGCCGGCAGCCCGGCACCCTGCCCCAACCTCGCTCCCTCCACCGGCCGGCGGCGGCGGAACTGTGCGAACGCAGCGAGGCCGGGCTGCCGCTGCCGGATCCCGGCGGCCAGCGCGAGGCGAGCAGCGGCCATGACGGTGTTGCCCGCGGCACAGGACGGCCATGACGACGGCTTCCGCGCACGGGCGCTCGCAGAGATCCATGATGCTCCCGGCGGCCTCCGTCCTCCTCCATCGCGGCCGCCTCCGCCTGCAGGGGTAGCGGAGGACAACAGGGCCCGCGACGGCCCCTTCCTCCGCCGGCGCAGCGCAGATCGAGGCCGGGAGCCCGGGCCTCCATGGCCTGTGGTGGCGGTCCTCCCCCTCTCCCTCGCTCAAGGCGCCGCCGGCCGTCCCCCCTCTCCCGGGTTCTTCTTCGACGACGATGGGCGACGCACCCTCCTCCCTCCCCAAGCACCTTCCGCTGGCTGCTTGTTCGCGTGCTGGCGGCGGCTTGCGTTCCGGAGCTCCGGTGTTCCTCGCGTCCTGTGGTTTTCGGCGCCGGCGGCGGGAGCGGCAGGTGCCGGCGTTGACACTGCTGGGCCGAGTTGCTCGGCGTCGGTGGCCAGCTTCCCCCGCGCCACCTCGGCTTTCCCCGAAGCGCGCTACTCCGCCAGATCTCCAGGAAACGGGAGCTGCCGGGAAACTACCGTAGGTTTTCCCGTCCCCCGCTGCAGCTCGATTTCCTGGAAAAAGCTCCTGGAAAAAGATGGCGGGGGGATCCAGGAGACCGGTGCGGGTGGTCTTAGGCTTCGATTCGATTGCGTACGGCAGCCTGCTGATGCTGCTATTACTTAAAGGCTCATGTTACAGTCTTGCAAGTTACAACTACCTGCTGTTCTTTGTGCCATGTTCGGTAGTTGGAGATACGTGCTGGTCTTTAGGTTGTAGTCTGCATTGCAACTTGTGATAATGACTTCACCTTGCACGTTAAGCCCCGGGTCATGACAGTTCTAAGGGTCTGTTCTTTTGTGTCAAAAGGAATAGTGAAGTTGTAAATAAATAGTGTTGAAATAGTGTTTCTTGTGAGAGAAAATGTGATGAATATGATAAGTGAATAGTACTTTTCACTGTTCATTTGTGACCAAAAGAACAGGCTCTAAAGAGAAAAAGAAACTAAGGCGTTGGGTTATGACTTATAAATTTTGCAACACCAAATTAAATTTCTTCTATGCAGAATAGCGCGTAAAGTGAATAACTTAGTATTGTCATGGATATATAGAAGTGGGGTGGTTTTACTTTATTTGGCACGTTCATATACTCACCAATTCTTTGCCTTGCCAACTACTTTGTCGTCCTTTTTCTTAAAATTGTAAAGAACTTCATAGTAGCTATGATGAACAATTTGCTTGCTTAGAAAGTGTTACTTACCACCCTTTACCAATATGAGGTGTAGTAAAGTGTGGTCGTCAACTAAATAGGATATTAGCAAGCGTCACTCGGATTATGGCAGCTGCTGATGTTGATATTTCTTAAAGCTAGTTGCACAGTCTTGCAAGTTGCTACCTGCTGTTCTTTGCTGCACTTGGAATCTGGAGATATTTGCTGATATTGTAGTTTGACTAGCATTGTGATTGTGACTTGCTTATTAAGCGCTTGTTGCGGGTTGTTAAGGACAAGTGGGATAGTAAGTACTAAGTACAATGACTAAACTCATACAAGAGGGACAAGTAGTTGTTGGAAATAAACTGTTATCGTGATCTTCTCGGTCTCCAACCGAGAGGAACTTGTTCCTCACGTTTTTCCCCTACGTGATGGATCAGAACTCGTGTTCTGTAATCGGCAGGAACACAATTAGAATCCTATTAGGACTCTAGGCCCTGCCTCCACAGCTCCATATAAAACTAAGGATAAGGCAAAGCCTCCAAGGCATCAAATCAATTTGCTTTAGCCTAAAGACCAAACACCGATTGCTAAGGGAGCTGGAGGAGGTAGAAGCTCTAGTTCCTCGTCCACGTTCGGGTCAGTGCTGTTGGCGTCCAGAGGGGATACGTTCAAGTTGCCGATCAAGAACATCACAAGTTCTTGAGTCGGCGTTCGTCATCGACTCTACTACTTCTACGCTGAAACTCGTACCGACTACATCAACTCAGGAGGCACCCATGGCGGCTACTAACGCTGGTATAAGTTTACCCACCTAATTCCGTATTAGCAGATTGATTATGTTATAGGCTATGTGATCCTGTGTTTATGTGCTACTCATGTTGAACAGCAATATTCAACAATTGGCATCTAGAGCCGTACTTAGCCTTATCATGATCTAATCTTAATCCTAAGCCATGGTTTTGCCCCTGTTTTAGTCGGTTTAAGATTAATTTGATGTGCTTTAGCCCTGCAGATTAGTTTAAGATATGTAATTAGATTGGTTTGTGCTTATCAGTGTGTTATTAGATAAATGCAGTAAGATTAAGTGCAATCATATGCAAATTAGATGTAATCTAGTTCGGTTAATGATTAAAGTTCAATTTTAAGTTTAATTTGACCTGTTAGAACCGAGTTAGATGCTCATGTGCCTAATTGCATGCCTATTTATGATAATTAGACCCTAATTAATTTTAAGTTCATGATTATGTTAAGTAATTAGGGTTAGTTCATCCCTATTAACCCCAATTAGGCACTGTCAGTACTCAATCTCGCGAAATTACTCATCAATTCATGAAATTGAAAGTGCATAAGCAAGTAGAAGGAGGGGAATCGAATCGAATTACAAAGATTCATCAGAAAAGATCCCCAAATTCGAAAATCCCCAAATCAGCGAACCCTAACCCTAACCCTAGGGATTAAGGGCTTCCCTGGTTGATGGCGGCGCACGGCATCAGGACGTCGCGCGCGCGCCACAGTCATCTCCCTCACCAGCCGCATCAGCAAGGGCGCACGCGCACGGCATGAATCGCCGCCGCCGCGCGCGCACACCCTGTGCAGCCGTCGGTGTGCTTTCGGGCCACCGAGCCGAGCAACTGCAGCATCAGACCGCCGCAGTCTGCCCTCGCGACTCCTTCATCGGCGCGCCATCAGCTCCAGGCCGTCGCTGGCGTCGCTAGGCCGGAGTGCCGCCCGCGCTCCGGAACGCCACCCGCGCCCCGCTCGCCCCGTTACAGCACCACCGGCGGAGCCCCTGGACCGAGGCGCGCGCGACCGAGTCGCACGCGTCCTCCAGCCAGAGGGCCCGCGGCGGAGCCTACGGTCGGCGGCGGTGGATCATGGCGGCGGTGTTTGCAAGCTTGGGATCCGGGGGAGGAGAAAGGGGAGACGGGGTGACTGCGGCGTCCGGGTGGAATGCGAGGGGAGTTAGGGTTTCTTCTGCCGCCGGCCAGTTTGGACCTGGTTCGGGTTTCCCTCCGCCGTCCGATCTGCGACGAACGGCCAGGATCGCGCGCATCAGATCAGCGGCGCGAGCAGGCCGGGCCGCAGTGGGCCGATAGTTGGGCCGCTGCGCAGGCCGTAAGATGGGCCGAATTAGCTAAATAGAGGGGATGGGCTACTGTGGGCTAAAGCATATGTGGGCTAGTTTTGAGGTTTTGAGCCCGTTTAAGTTTCCTTTTATCTTTTATGTTTTCCAGCTTATTTAATTTCCATAAGTCATATAATTGTTTTAATTACTGTTTAGTTTGCATTATTTCGCTGAAAATTATGTTTTCCACCAGTATGCAATTAAGATGCTCTCTAATTAAGTGGAACCATCGAGAAGCTTAGTTAGAGTACACTTGTAATTAATTCTGACCATCGTTGTTTTAATTACGAGTTTAATGATAAATTTCGTTTGTTTTCTGCCCATCGGTGATGCAAATTGAAATTTATTGCATAATTTTAATTGGACCATCGTAAGGTTATTATTATGCTTTTATGTGCATCTTTATTGTGTATTTTACTAAAACATAATTTTCCATAATTTTCAGTGAACAATGTGACCGGCTACCTAAACACCATTGAGCCACTTAATGGCACCAACTTTCCTAGCTGGAAGGAAAAGGTGCAGGTCATACTTGGTATTTTAGAGTATGACTCAGTCTTACGTGAGGCTAGGCCTGTTGTTTCTACTGCTCCAAATGCTGACAATTCTCATGTCGATAAGTGGGATAGGAACAACAGAATGGCCAACATGATCATTAAGCAATCGATCTCTGTTGCCATTAGAGGTGCTATTCCTGATAAACATGAGGATGGTCGTGAGTTGACTGCTAAGGAATTCTTCGATAAGGTTGAAGAAAACTTTAAGAGCTCCTCTAAGACCTATGCTAGCACTCTCATTATGAAAATGCTAACATCTGAGTATAATGGGCAAAGTGGTATTAGGGAGCACATTTTGAGCATGTGTGATATGGCCAATAAGCTTAAGGCACTAGATATGATCATCTCGGATGGTTTTCTGGTGCATTTCATTATGACTTCACTGCCTCCTCAATATAGTCCTTTTAAGATAAGTTCAACACTCAGAAAGGGACTTAGAACATAGTTGAGCTTATCAGCTATTGTGTTGAGGAAGAGGAAAGGCAGAAGGCTGAAAAAGGGAAGAATGTGGCTAACCTTGTTGGGTTTAATCATCCTTCTAAAAATCAAGCTGAATCAGGAAGCAGCAAGCAGCCTAAGAAGAAATTTAAGAAAAATAAGGTGAATAAGACCACTGCACATAAGAATGCTCAAGATGCTAAAGTTTGCAAGTTCTGCAAGTCTCCTAAACATCTGCAAAAGCAATGCGCAGCGTTTAAGGAATGGCTAAAGAACAAAGGTACTGATGTTGTTTCATTTATTGATGAATCATTCTTAGCTGATTTTCCCCCGAATACTTGGTGGATTGACTCAGGTGCCACTGTGCACATTTCCAATTCATTACAGGCATTCAGTTCGATGAGAACTATAAGAAGGGGGGAGCGAAATCTTAGAGTTGCTGATGGAAATGAAGTTGAAGTCGAAGGCGTTGGAAACTTCGCATTAGAGCTACCAAGCGGCTTCAGTCTTCAATTAGATGATGTCCTTTATGTTCCTAGCTTAAAGAGAAACCTCATTTCAGTTTCAGCATTAGATTATTCGGGACATATTTGTGAGTTTGGCAACAATAAGTGTAATATTAAGTATCATAATATAAATGTTGGTCTTGGTTATTTGCAAGGCAAGCTTTATATGCTCTCTCTTGATAAAGATTATTCTGTGATGAATGTGAGTGATGTGTCTAAAAAGCGTAAGCGAAATGATGAGACTTCTTCGAAATTATGGCACTGTCGTTTAAGCCATATTTCGAGGGGGGAATGGAACGTCTCATTAGTGAAGAGATACTACATTCATTAGATTTCTCAGACTCAGAACAGTGCATCGACTGTATTAAGGGGAAATTCGCTAAGACAATTAAGAAAGGAGCTACTAGGAGTTTGGGCCTCTTAGAAATTACTCACACTGACATTTGTGGCCCATTCCTAGTAACTTCAGTGGATGGTTATGATTCATTCATTACTTTCACTGATGACTTCTCTCGTTATGGTCATATTTACCCCATTTGCGATCGATCTGAAGCATTAGATAAATTTAAGATTTACAAGGCTGAAGTGGAAAATCAGCATAGTATTACTATTAAAATAGTAAGATCAAATCGAGGTGGTGAGTATTATGGGAGACATGCTCCATATGGCCAGATTCCTGGACCATTCGCTAAGTACCTTGAGGAAAATGGTATTAAGGCCCAGTATTCTATGCCGGGCGAACCACAGCAGAATGGAGTGGCTGAGCGATGCAATCGCACACTTATGGACATGGTGCGTAGCATGCTTAGCTATTCTAGTTTGCCAGTGGAGTTGTGGATGGAAGCATTAAAAACAGCTGCACACATTCTTAATCGGGTTCCTAGTAAGTCAGTGCCCAAAACACCTTATGAATTGTGGTTTGGAAGGAAACCATCACTTAATTACTTACATGTGTGGGGTTGTCCAGCTGAAGCTAGATTATTTAATCCACAACAAAAGAAATTAGATACTAAGACGATAAGCTACCATTTTATTGGATAT
Organism: Cenchrus fungigraminus; assembly: GCA_036936925.1. Classification (NCBI taxonomy): domain Eukaryota; kingdom Viridiplantae; phylum Streptophyta; class Magnoliopsida; order Poales; family Poaceae; genus Cenchrus; species Cenchrus fungigraminus. The sequence continues at coordinate 74,498,791 of CM072775.1, forward strand.
CCCGATCAGTCTAAGGGGTAGCGTTTCTACTGTCCTAGTCGCCACACTAAGTTCGTAGAGACTAGACAGGCTGTGTTCCTAGAGGATGCATAAATCAGTGGGAGCTTTCCAACGAGGGAAATAAGTCTTGAGGAAATCCGGGCTGAGCTTCCTATTCCGGTGACTCAAGAATCAGTGACACCTCAGTTAGTGCCATTGTTCTTACCCTCTGTTCAGACTTCAAGTGCTACAGCTCAAGTTGAGGCACCACAACAGCCAGTGATTGTGCCACAGCAAGAGCAAGTGGTGCATAATAATGAAGTGCAAAACCCTATTGAGCAACCTCTACCCATTTTTGAGCCAGTTGTGAATGAGCCTATAAGGAGATCACAACGGCCAAGGAGGTCTGCCATTCCTGACTGTTATGAGACATACTTAAGTGAAGATATGTATGATGTCGGAAAGGTAGATGATCCTGTCTCATTCAAAGAGGCAATTTCAAGTGAGCATTCCGCTAAGTGGGTTGAGGCTATGGAAGATGAGTTTAAGTCTATGAGCACTAATGATGTATGGGACTTAGTCGAAATTCCTGATGGAGTCAAACCAGTAGGCTGTAAGTGGGTCTTCAAAATTAAGCGTGACTCTAAAGGGAATGTCGATAAATTCAAAGCAAGGCTCGTAGCAAAGGGTTATACACAAAAAAGAAGGGGTTGATTATAATGAAACTTTTTCACCTGTGTCTAAGAAAGATTCGTTTAGAATCGTCATGGCGCTAGTGGCTCATTTTGATTTAGAGCTACATCAGATGGATGTTAAGACTGCATTCCTTAATGGTCACTTAGACGAGACAATTTTCATGACACAACCGGAAGGTTATGTTGTGAAAGGTAAGGAAAATATGGGATGCAGATTAAAGAAATCCATTTATGGACTTAAGCAAGCGTCAAGACAATGGAACCTTAGATTCGATCAAGTGATTAAGAAATTCGGATTTAAGGAAAATCCTATAGACAATTGTATCTACATTAAGATAAAAGGTGGAAAATTTGTCATTCTAGTACTCTATGTGGATGATATTCTATTAGCAAGTAACGATAAGCAAATGTTACATGAGACAAAGAGATTTCTATCATCCCATTTTGATATGAAAGATCTCGGTGAGGCCTCTTATGTTCTGGGCATTGAGATTCACCGAGATAGGACCAAAGGAGTGCTGGGATTATCTCAAAAGGCATATATTGATAAAATGCTTAAGAGATATGAGATGCAAAATAGTAAGCCCACACCTGTTCCAATAGCAAAGGGCGATAAATTTAGTGAAGAACAAAGTCCTAAAAACCAATTGGAATTAAGTGAAATGAGTAATATTCCTTATGCTTCTGCTGTCGGGAGCTTAATGTATGCTCAAGTTTGTACGCGTCCGGACTTGGCATTTGCAACCGGAATGTTTGGAAGATATCAGCAAAATCCAGGAAAGGTCCACTGGATGGGTGTCAAAAAGCATTACGCTATTGCCAAGACACTAAAAACTACATGCTTACATATAAGAGATCAGATAATCTTGAAGTTATTGGTTATTCTGATGTTGATTTTGCTGGATGTGAAGATAGTAGAAAGTCTACATCAGGATATGTCTTCACTCTAGCAGGAGGAGCTATTTCTTGGAAAAGCTCTAAGCAAGAGTTAACTGCAGCGTCGACTATGCAGGCTGAGTTTATAGCATATTATGAAGCGACAGGACAGGCTGTGTGGCTTAAGAATTTTATTCCGAGCCTTAAGGTTATAGACAGCATTACAAAACCACTTAAGCTATACTGTGATAATAAATCAACAGTATTTTTCATAAAGAACAACAAGTCAAGTGGTGCTTCCAAACACATTGACCTTAAGTATCGTGTTGTTATTGAAAGAGACCAGGATCGTACTATTAATGTCGAGCACATAAGAACTAATGAGATGCTCGCGGATCCGCTCACTAAAGGCATACCACCTAATCTATTTAAGCAACATGTTCTAGACATGGGTCTGGTGGATAGTCTTTAGGTCCTGGTTCAGGGCCGTTATGAACTCCCAATAATGTATAAGCGTTCTAACAAGGTGTCTCAGTGAAACTATGGGTAATGGGGTCCCGGTAGCGAATTAAATGCTGCTGACGACGCATTGGTCTAGTATTTACTGTTTTACCGAGTGTGAACATTAGTATGATGCGAACAAGTTGTAGACCGTTCGATCAAGTGGGAGAATGTTGGAAATAAACTGTTATCGTGATCTTCTCGGTCTCCAACCGAGAGGAACTTGTTCCTCACGTTTTCCCCTACGTGATGGATCAGAACTCGTGTTCTGTAATCGGCAGGAACACAATTAGAATCCTATTAGGACTCTAGGCCCTGCCTCCACAGCTCCATATAAAACTAAGGGTAAGGCAAAGCCTCCAAGGCATCAAATCAATTTGCTTTAGCCTAAAGACCAAACACCGATTGCTAAGGGAGCTGGAGGAGGTAGAAGCTCTAGTTCCTCGTCCACGTCCGGGTCAGTGCCGTTGGCGTCCAGAGGGGATACGTTCAAGTTGCCGATCAAGAACATCACAAGTTCTTGAGTCGGCGTTCGTCATCGACTCTACTACTTCTACGCTGAAACCCGTACCGACTACATCAACTCAGGAGGCACCCATGGCGGCTACTAACGCTGGTATAAGTTTATCCACCTAATTCCGCATTAGCAGATTGATTATGTTATAGGCTATGTGATCCTGTGTTTATGTGCTACTCATGTTGAACAGCAATAGTCAACAGTAGTAAGTACTAAGAACAGTCTTGCAAGTTGGAAGGTCAGTATATATAAAATATTTCCAAGCTGAATAGTGTTGAAAGGCGACTAACTCTGTATGAGCATCGAGTAGGAATGTAGTAGTTCTACTTTGTTTTTTTTTCCTTTCATGTGTTCGGTTTAATTATTAGCAAGTGGTGTTTGATAGCCATATAAGTATATTTTTTCATAGCCCTTTTGTGATACACAAATGTCTTTTACATGAAAAATTTTAGGGTGCTTGTAATTAATGTGAGCCATCCATCCGGTGAAATCTAACGGTGATAGTACCAGGTAGTACTAGGTAGTACCAATGGGGTAGTACCCGATAGTACCATTTTGGTGAACACGGTACTAGGTACTACCTGGTACTACCTAATTAAATTAGCTGGTGAAAAAAATATTAGTACAAGGTACTACCTGGTACTACCCGGTACTACCCAAGTACCGGAAAAAAAGTCCTTTTACATACGTTGCAGTGAACAATTTTGCATTTGCTTGCTGTAGAAAAGCATCATTTTAGGACACTTTGCCAATATGAGGTGTAGCTAACATTTTTTATACCTGAGATTATCGTATACAAACAGTGAGGTTAACCATTTCCATGGATTGCATTGGGCAGGTTGATGAGATAAAGAAAGATGTGGATTCAATAGTCGATCCTATAATCGACAAGGTCGTGAAGGAGGAGTAGAGGGATAAATAAGCTCGGATGCAGATTAAAAGAAGCACGCACTGTTCCTTGCTATTTATTTTTGCTCCTTTTTCGTTTCAAAAAAGCACATACTAGTTTGGTGATCTCAGTAAGCTGAAAGAAAAGGCTAGGAGGAAAAAATGCCGCGCGCCACATGTCAACATGCCATTCGCCCGTCTACTATCTCATTAGATGTTTTCTATTCACGTGCTTTTGTACAGTGCTGACTTAATCTGTACGAACCACAAGAAAATGCGAATTCTACCGTAGCACTGTAGCAATGCATATGTGGCGTTTAATCACTCATCTGGGTGCTAAGTCATGAGGGTGTCCTTAATTTGCTCCTTATCGGTCACCAGGCATTGGCTCAATATCACCACCTGGGTGGCTGCGTGGTGAACACATTATATGCAGAAAACGGCACAATAACGCAAAAAGAGAATATGTTTTGCAATCACACACAACTACTACACTAGCAACAATTATATTCTTTTTCTGAAGCGTATCTCAACAATTTTTTTTTTGCTTGTTCCAGGATTTCTGCAGTTGATCCGGTAGTGTTGAAATATAAACGGTGTTACTTGCCACGCTTTGCTACATCTCACTCACGTTGGCAAAGTGTGGCAGTCGACTGAACAGACACTCCGTCGACTACGACTGCTGCTGATATTGCTAAGTTTCGCTATTGCGCTGAAAGTTCATTGTACAGTCTTGCAAGTTACCAGAGCTACGTACGTGATGTTCTTTGCTGAATTCGGTAGCTGAAGATACGTGTTGATCGGTACAATGTAGCCTTCCTAGCATTGTGATAGTTTTTTTTTTCTGAAAGAAAGCATTGTGATAGTGACTTCTGACTTGCATGTCACCACTAGCTAGGTTGCGAGTAAGGGAAATGAGTAGAGTATTTTGTATGTAAAGTATTTTGTATAAACTGACTAAAGCGAGTAACTTTCTTTTTTTAGGAACTACGGCTAGAAAGAAGGCGGAATAAAATTATAAAAATCAACAAGGTCGCCAATCAGTAACCTTTGAGAAGCAGAGCTCGCTCAGAGGAAAAGGAGAGAAATAAAAGAAAACAAGTTCTATTTATATTACAAACAACTGCAGGAATGGACTTCTTTAAAAAAAACATTATTGCAGGCAGCTGTTCATCGCCTGTTTACCTCAATGCCATCGTTTCTAGTCGTATGATCACCGAGACACTTAGGAACCAAGGGCAAGCAGATTTGCTCGGCACTTTGCCAAATTTAAATTTGCCGGAAAATAGTACTGTACTCATTTTCTTAATGATGAAATAAAAATAAATTATCCTTTCGTAAGTACTAGTACTGCTCAATTGCTTCCACTGGAGAGTGAGACTGTAGATTTTTTTTTAATAAAAAGCAGGAACACTGCCATATCATATAAGAAGAAGAAGTAATTGTACATAACGCGTCGAAGCGAACACCACCACACAAACAACGTGCGCTAACAACACACAACAAAACACTACACCACCATCACAAACTGGGTGAGGATCCAAAAGAAGCCACTCGTGAACTGCGCTGTCGTCACCAACGTTGTGCCACGTCAGAAGCCGCGGCCGCTGCAATCATGAGCAACAACTCGAGCTCCTCCACCATGCATAGGACTGTCCCCCTCGAGCCGCACACACACAAACGGTAAAGCCCTTGTCCCAGCGAAGCTTCAGCATAAAACTCTCGTCGTAGCGCCGATGAAAAGCACTGATCCCAACCACTCTGCGTGGGGGCCTCGCCTCTTCCACTGCCTCACACTCCTCTGCTAAGGACTCAGATATCTGAAGCCACTAAGGGAGCAACACCTCCGCCCAGCTGTCGCCTGAGACACCACCGCACCGTGCGCGCCAACTCAAGACCTCCAGAACCCAAGGGCCCTCTGCACCTTCCTGCCAACACGGACAAAGCGCACCTCCTTTGCCGCTGCACGGAAGCGACACCACCAACCAGCCACCGCCACTACCTGACCAAGACGGGCCTCAAATGCGACGCTTCCAAGAAGGGCACGACGCCAATGGCGCCGCCGTCGCACGTCCAGAGATGGACAGGGTTCACACCCTCGAGAGCCCCATGCAGTAGGGGATATGATGCCTCACAATTGTGCCCCAGCAGGTAGAACGATGCCACAAGAGCACCGCCACCATCGCCACTGACCGAGATGTCAGTGAAGGCTTACGCCCGAATCAACACCATGCCTACCACATGTTCTTGACACCAAGTCAGTAGCCCGCTTCTCCTCGCCTCTGCATCGTCTCCACCGGAAGAAGCCCGACACCGCCCGAAGCACCACCACGACGCCACCGGCAAGCACCTGCCAGCCTCCAACCCCACCACCAAGGCGGCGCCTGACCAACATCATCGTCGAGAAGCACCAACCGTCTCACCTCAGCGCCCGTCGCCCACGCACCAGCCACGGCCAGCCACAACCAGCCGCGGCAGCCGTCCAGCCACGGCCAGCCACAGCCAACTGCGCCAGCCGTCCAACCACGGCTAGCAGGTCACCACCGACACCACCGTGCCCGCCGCAACCACCGCCCCTGCACCCACACCGGCCGCCGCAGCCGCCGCCAGTGCCGTCCGCGCCGCCATAGCCGCCGTCGCCACCGCCCAACTCCGACCACCGCCCCCACGCACCACCGCGCGTCCCCGTCGCGCAACCACCCGATCCGGCCGGAGCAACACCGGATCTGATAGCAGGAGCCCGCCACTGCCGCGAGAGGCGACCCGCGCCGGCGAGCTTCCTCTGAGAGATGGCCGGCCGCGCCCGCACCAAATCCGTCGTGAAGAAGGGGAAAAGCCACGCCGCCGGGTTCCCCACAAGCTGCGCGACCTTCCGGTGGCCTGTTCCAGCAGCGGCGCGGTGCGTGGGAGTGGAAGGAGGGGGCAGCGACGGGCTAGGGTTTGGTTGCCCCCGTCGCCCACGCGGGAGACGACGGGAGGCGATACCGGTTCGGGGTCCAGTAGACTGTAGATTCTAGATTGGTGGTAAAATGCCTTTCGGTTCTTTGTCCTTTGGTGATGCATGCGCGAACCCTTGCGATTGGACCACGGGATCGATGGAGCAGCAGTTCTCATTTCGCAATGAGAGAATTCCCTCAATGCCACAAAAATTTTCATGAGTTCCCTAAGTGCCACAAAAATTTTCGGAGTGCCTTGAGTGCCACAAAAAATTTCACTTGTGCCTTGTATGCCATTTCTGTTAACTTCCGTTCATTTTTTGACGGAACTAGGGTTGGAGACGTATATGTACCACGCGAAATATCTTTTGTGCCCTTAACTAGTTAACCTGTTTCATTTTTTTTAGCACAAGTTAATCTTTCTCTATCTACCATCTACCCAGGCCAGCAGCCCACGGGGTAATTAAAAAAACAACCCAGCGGCTCCCGTGACCCGTTGCCTCCCTCCCGATTCTGTATCGCGCCGCCGCCCCTCCTCCCTCGCGATTCTGCTCCCTGCGCGACGCCGCCACCCCCTCACGACCCGCCTCCCCTGCGCGACGCCAACGCATCCTGCCCCTCGCGCGGTCGTCTGGGCAGCGGACGAGCGCGCCGCCCCCTCGCGCGGCCGTCTGGGCAGACCCCCGCGCGCGCTGGCCCCTGCGGCCAGGCCGCGGCGGTCCCTGCGGCCAGGCGGCGGCTAGCCCTGGTGAGGCCTCTGCCCGGCTAGGCGACAGCCAGGATGGCAGCCTCCCACCCTCCTTGGCTTCTTGAAGGGTAAGTGTCACTATTTTCCTGCTTGGTTTAGATCTAGGTTGATGAGTGCCATAAACATGCAGTAGTGTTGATACCGTCTTGATTGACAGGATGGATCCTAAATCGAGCTATTTTGTGGAAATAAGACATGTTGAGAATGCTAGAAGTAGGAAAGACATTGGTTGCTGGACTTGGGATATGGTGGTAGACTCTGACATCTGCAATTTCAAGGATTTTGTGGATGGAATTGTTGACAAGTATCCTCCCAGTCACCATGAACGTGTGAGTGTTTCGTACTATGATTATGCTAGCAAAACCTACCTAGAAGTAAAATCAGATCAAGATTTGCTTGCTATGTTTGCCAAGTATGTTGACAGCAAGACAGTGAGCATGACCATTGCATACACCCTCCCTACTGAAACACCTCAGTGGCATACTGTATTATGCAGCCAGCAAACAGATGAACTGTGCCCCAAGCTCACAAATGAACCTACATCCAACCAGCATACAAATGAACCTACATCCAACCAGCATACAACAAGTGAACCTAGCACACCTCAGGCTGATGATGACAACATCATATGAGAATCTAATTTAGAGCTGCATATGAGAATCTAATCCCTGCCCTTACTGACAAATCCCAATGGAAACCATCAGACCATGGCTTCTTTATGCATCCACCACTTCTCATATCTACAGCTGGTAGAAGGAAGAACCAAAGGTTCAAAGGGAGTGCTGAATCAGCAGGAAGTGCAACACACAAGAAAGGGCAGCATAGATGTCGTATTTGTAAAATATTTGGGCACCGCTGGTACACATGCAAAGATGGTAATCCAGACGACAAGGTAGCCTTGCTAGCTGAAAGGTATTGAATTCCATATTGCTCTAATATGTCAACATATACATATTCTAATAATCATCTATTGCTTTTGCAGGGGGCTCCTAAAAAGAGGAAGACCCAAACAGCTACTCAAGAATCAATTGAGAATAGTGTTGTACCTCCTATCTCAGGACCTACACCCATGTATTTTCCTCCTAGGTGAGTTCAAAGCAACAATTCTTGTTTTGAAATCTTTCACCATGCATCTCTAAAATCCTTGTAAAGAATCTAACATATTTGTCTCTAATATATAGTCAAGGACGCTCCAGTAACTTAAGCTCTGGGAAAACTGACAAGTAAGATGAATTTTAGTTCTTTTGATGGTTAGCATATGTTCATTTGTCTACCTTCTCAACTACAAAAACATACATTGCAGGTCAGCATGTGGCTCAAGTCAGCTAGATGTACTCTCCATTGAGTATCCTTTGCCAAGTTGTGATGCACCAGCACCTGCTCCCTCCCAGCCAATAGGAAAGAGAAAGAGAGAAGAGAAGCCAAAAGGGAAGGCAAACACAAAGAAAACAAAGGGTGCAGCCACAACAAAGCTGAAGCAACCTTTGGTGCCGGTGTCGCCTCAAAGTCCAGCGATGTGCACCAGAAGCAAGGCTCCAGAGAGCCCTGCAATGTCCACCAGAAGCAAGCGAAAAATTCTGGAGTGAATGTACTATTTTGCTAATTTTGTGTCATGAGATGTTCATGATCTGTGAGGAGAAACTTGTGATAAGTGCCTTTGTGATGAGAGACTTGTACTCATGTGGCTTATCTGATACTCCTATTATTTTGGTATGTATGACATGATGGTAAAATTGGTCTGTACTAGTATGTGGTAGTACGTGGGAGAAAATTATTACTCATTCTTAATGATCAATATGTGGTAATATGCTACCCACAACCAATTTTTGTGTTGTTTGCTCCAAATGATCAATATGGTGCCTTGATATGTGTTGATATGTGATGTCTTTATGAACTAAATAAATCTGAAATAGCATTCAAGGGAAAGGGTGAAATTACACTTCATTCATTTGAAGGGGCAAATGTGTCTTTTCCACACTACTTAACTGCAACATAACAGCATATGGATGGAAATGGCATACAAGACATAAGTGAAAATTTTTGTGGCACTCAAGGCACTCCGAAAAATTTTGTGACACTCAGGAAACTCATGAAAATTTTTGTGGCAGTGAGAGAATTCTCTCTTTCGCAATGCACTAGACGACGATGCCAAGCTCTCGCAGCAGGAGGCCGCTCAGATCCTCGCGTCTCCAGCTGACGCGCGACACATGGCCCCTGTTTTTTTTTTTGAAAAGCTTGGCAGGAGCGCTGCCTGTCATTTAAGAAGAGGAGAAACAAAGTTTACATGAATGTTATTACAAGATAACTAAACATAACTCCACTTGTGCAGCAAAGTAACATATCTAAACTACTAGCAGCGCATCTCCTCCACAGGCTTGCCGCCTAAGCCTGAACTCTTCTTTCAGTAGATGGAACACTGCAACCGGTGAAGCCGTAGTACCCTGAAAAATCCTCCTATTCCGCTCCTTCCATAGATGCCATATAGTATACATGAGGATGCCTTGCACTGCTCGCTTGATGTTCCTTGGTAAGTTCTGCGTTGATGAGTTCCACCAAGCTTCCATCGAAAGATTCAGAGCCGGCACCTGCACAACCCCTCCACCGATCCACCTTGAAACCAAATCCCAGACTTCTCTCGCAAACACACAGTGCAAGCACAGATGAGTAGCTGTCTCCCAATCTTGGTCACATAGGGCACACACTGGATTACAAGGCCAATTCCTTGCAACCAGACAGTCCGCAGTAAGGATTTTGCACTGAATGAGCAGCCATGTAAACAGCCGATGTTTCCCTTCTGCCTACGCCTTCCAGATCGCTTTAGTATCAAAGGAACAGAAGGACCCTCTGAATTGTGCAATATAAGCCGACTTCGCAGTGTAATCACCATGCGAAGTCCACCGCCAAGAGATGGAATCCACAACGTTAGTCAGATGCACGTCCTGCAGCAGTCCCCATAGATTCACAAACTCCGCCATTTCCTCGACAGTGTTCATTCTCCAGAGGCCTCTGGTCCAGTTGGAGTTTTGCAGATCATCTGCTACAGTGTTATTTTTCCTCCAAGCAAGCTTGAAAAGGTTAGGTGCCAGGTCTCTCGGTGCACGACCATCCAACCAGGATGAGTTCCAGAATTGAGCTTTTTTCCCATCACCCAAGGTAACTCTTGTACTTGCCCTGAAGAATTGTCTGTCGGCGTCGTTGCAAGGAGCATCAAACCCAACCCAAGGACGCTCAGCATCACACCACTGGAACCACAACCATCGTTGACGAAGAGCTCTACTGAACCGTTCAAGATCCAGTACCCCCAATCCACCCACATCCTTGGGCTTTTGCACATTCTCCCAACGGACTAAGCAATGGCCACCACTGACTGCTTCAGTACCTTTCCATAAAAAGCCTCTTCTGATCCTGTCAACTTTCTTTAGCAACCACTTGGATGGAGCAAACATTGTGAGGAAATAGGTTGGCATGCTGGAGAGAACTGTATTCAACAACTTCAACCTGCCAGCGCGATTCAAGAATCGCCCCTTCCAGGCCGGGAGCCGATTTGCCATCTTATCTATGAGAGGCTGCACCTCCACTCTCTTAAGTGCTCTGAAATGCAAAGGTAACCCCAGATATTTGCAAGGGAAGGCTTCTATGGGGCATTGGAAATCCTCCATTATTTCTGCCACATTGATATTATCACACCTAATGGGATAGACAGCACACTTTGCTTGGTTAGTGACAAGGCCTGAGGCATGGCCAAAGGTCTGCAAAATCTGTGCCACGACAGCCACATCATCCTTGACCGGTTTAAGAAAAACCGCGGCATCATCCGCATAAAGGCTGGCTCTTAGTGTGGCCGCTCTTGAATTAATCGGGGTCAAAACACCAGACATTGCAGCTAGGTGAAGTAAACGCTGGAGAGGTTCCATGGCCAAAATAAACAACATTGGAGACAGTGGATCACCCTGCCGCAACCCTCTAAAGTGTCGAAACCAAGCTCCCCTTCCTCCATTCAGTAACACTGCCGTGGAAGCTGACGCTAACAATGCCGAGACCCATCCTCGCCACCTGGTCCCAAATCCATATTGCTCCAACACCTCCATGAGGAAATCCCACCGCACACTGTCAAACGCCTTGGCAATGTCAAGCTTCAGAAACAAACCCGGCTCCTTAGAACGATGCAAAGCTCTAACAAGGTTTTGGGTATATAGGAAATTATCTTGTATGCTCCTCCGCTTAATGAAGGCACTCTGCACCCTGGAGACAAGGTGTGTAAGTTCAGGCGACAGGCGACGTGCCATACACTTGGAGAAGAGTTTGGCAATGCTATGTGTCAAACTTATGGGCCTGAAATCACTGATCTGTTGGGCGTCCATCTTCTTGGGGAGCAAAACAATATGTGCCGTGTTCAGGGGTTGCAGGTGCTGGTCATGTTGGGTAAAGAAGAAATGGAAGGCCTGCAAAACATCAGCCTTGATGATACCCCAACACTGTTTGAAGAAAATGCCAATGTACCCATCTGGACCAGGGGCTTTATCCCCAGCAATTTCATGTAAGACTGCCGACACTTCTTCTTCTGTGAATGGGTCTTCAAGGTGATCAAGCTCCCGGCGAGGCAAATTGATCTCTTCCCAATTTAAAGTTAACTCCCTAGGCGGCGGCCTTCCAAAATGAGTCTGAAAATGGGTAAACACCTCTGCCTCCATTTCCTCTTGCGTGAACAACATTCCAGAGCCTGAAAACAATGAGTGGACAGTGTTCTTCCGACGGCGCCCATTTGCCTGTATGAAGAAAAGCTTGTGATTTGCTTCAGCCGCACGAATAGCAGTCAGCCGCGAGGATTGTTTGGCCCTTAGCTTCTCCACAGCAGTCAGCCCCAAAAACCGAGTCTTAAGATCTCTACGCAAACTGATCTCCAGTGGTGACAATTGCCTGAATTCTTGGACCACGTCAAGTATACCAATAAGCTTGGCCGTAGCACAGAGAAGCACCTTGTTGTTCCCAATAAGTCCTCTTGCCCATAACCTTAGCGCTTTGCTCGTGCGCTGTAATTTAACATGGAGGTTCAGAAATGGATTGAAAACATTAGTGTCCCCCGACCACACCTCCTGCACCACCTCCAAAAAACCAGGCAATTTAGGCCAAAATGCTTCAAATCTGAACCCTTTGTACTTCTTCACTGTAGGCTGACCGGCAATAAGTAAAGGACAGTGATCCGAGACCCTGGAAGATAAGGCTTGGAGGCAAACATTAGGCATCATGAGGTCCCAGCCAGTGGTGCAAAAAGCCCGATCAATTCTTGTCTGAGTATGATTGTTAGACCATGTGAATTTCCTTCCCCTCAAAGGCAACTCCTTCCACTGAAGATCATTGACCACTGCACGAAAAGCCCCCATGAGACGCCTGTTAAGATTGGAATTGCTCTTGTCGGCCGCCTGCAAAATCATATTGAAGTCTCCAATGATAAGCCATCTATCAGTAACACTGTGCTGCAGCCACCTGATCTCACCCAAAAACTGAAGTTTAGCATTATCTTCCTGCGGCCCATATACAGCAGTGATGCACCAGATGTCCCCAGATGAAGCTGTCAGCATTGCGGTTGCAGTATGAACACCAATCTCCCAATTGGTAATACTATAAGATGCCTCGTCCACTGCCAACAAGATGCCCCCACAGGTACCAACAGCTGGAAGATAGATAAAATTTGTGGCAAAACGGTCACCAAGAGTTTCTCTGACAATTTGTGCATCAATGAAGTTCAATTTCGTTTCCTGCAAGGTGACAATGGTCGCCTTTGTATCCCTCACCAAGTTGCAGACCACATCCCGCCTGGCCCGACTGTTAAGCCCCCGTACATTCCAGTTCAACAAAATACAATGCTGCTTAATCATTGGAAAGACAACAACGCTCCCACCAAATCCACCAAACTTGCATAACCTCTGAACAGACATCAGCGCTGCAGCAACAGAACGATCGATGCTGCAGCCCACAACACAGACAACGCGAGCACCACCACGCAGAGGCCACCACTAAAACAACGACAACACTGGCTGAGACTGCAGCCGAACTCTGAAAACCGAAGTAATGCATTAAATAAAAAGATACACGTGCTCTCGCGGGAGCACCACCCCGTGCAGCCCATCGAGCTGCCTAGTCCTCATCAGCATCAGCATCAGCCACAAGGACGTCCAGGCAACCAGCACCCAAGACACCATCCACCGGAAGGCCCAAGGTAACTCTCATGCTCCCTGCCAGCTCCGCCCGGAGCGGGTTCACAAACTGTTCCCCAAACATGGCCCCTGAAAGGGCAGCCACAGAGCTCGCGCTCGCGCTCGCGCCCATCAAGCAACGGGTCCCACATGGGTGATGGGTCTGCTCTGCTCTGCTGGGACGGCATCGATCGATGGATCGCCTTGAGCGACGCCGGCAGCGCGTCCTACTGGCACATGCTGTCGAACGAAGCGAAGCGAAGCGGAAGCACATGCGTGCAGCGTGCGCGGTGGCCCTCTCCCTCCGCTCCGGTCTCCGATCATCCGCGCCCCACCAGGCACCAGCTGTCGCCTGATCGGGCCGGCCGACCAGCCCTGGGCGTACCGTGGCCCTACCACGGTGCGTCGCTGAAAGAAGATTGCAAGCTTTCGAGTTTTCTACAGCTCTGGCCTCTGGGCGCGCGCGGTGGCCGCCGCCGGCCAGCTCCAGGAGCGGGAGGGACGGGACAGGCGGCTACAGGAGTGCAGCACAGCCTGGGCGATCTGCGTGTGTACTGTGTGGACGTGTAGTAGAGGTCAGGGGTGATGGATCAGACTGCGCGTATGAATTCTCTTTCGTAACCGGATCGTTGATTTGCTGAGTTCGTGGGCTAGCTCGAACGAACGTGAAGTGTGGCGCCGATTGTAATTTGGTGCGGATTTCTATTTGAAAATCCCTCACTCGCTCTACGATCGGCCGACCGTCACATTCATGCACCAGCACCCCAGGATCCGGTGCTGGCCACCAGCTCTGCCGATGAACGGACCAAATTCCTAGCTGCAGTGATCTATAGTAAAACCTGTGAATCGTGAACAGTGTTTTCTTCTACCTTCTGGTCCGTCCAAACCGGATCTGATAAGTTCGCTCGAACCAGATCCGATCCTGGCATCCTCCATTCATGTGCAAAATCGCTGCTGTCACTACACAAGACTACGCTTTTGGGCGTCGCCGATTCGCCGTGATCTGAAACTTCAGGGGGCCTTAAACACCAATGCTAATTTGACTGAACCTACCTGGCTGCAAGCCTAGCCTGCAAGTGAAGTCATCGGTACTCAGTAGTCAATACTGCTGATTCACGCGGGCTAGTTCGATCCAACGTCGGTGTGATCTACACTCTACAGCTGAGTATGCAGGTCGCATGCCTAGACGGCTACACTGTCTGAATTCTGCGCGCTCTTACCTATAGAGCCAGGTCTCCAGGAACAAAAACATCGAAGCAAACCACCCCAAATGCCAAAGCTTAAGAATAAGAATGCAGGAATGGATAAATTAAATCAATGATCATAATTACAAACAGCTCATACGGAGAAGGTACACCAATGTGAGGACGGGAAAGAAGCAGAGGGAGCAAGAAAAACAGCGGGACAGATCAATCAAGAAACACATTAGGAGAGGATGGGATGATATCAGGACGACCACCGGGTCATCTAGAACACGTAGACGGCCGCGGCGACGGCGACGGCGGCGAAGGCGTAGGCGGGGCGGAGGCCGGCGGCGCCGTTGCCGGGGGTGGTGGACGCCGGGGGCTCGGCGGATGGGCCGGGGGCCTCCGCGTCGGGGGTGGGCGCCGGAGGGGAGGCCTCGGGGGCCGCGGGCGCCGGCGCGGACGCGGACGGCGTGGGCGCGGCCGTCGGGGCAGGGGTAGGCGCCACGACCGGCGCCGGGGTCGGTGGCGGCATCGCGGGAGGCGGGGTGGCGGGGGTCGGCGGGGCCGCCTTGGGCGCCGCGGCCGGGGCGCCGGTGGGCGCCTGCGCCGTGGCGGAGACGGCGAGGAGGGCGAGCACGGAGAGCACGGCGAGGTGAGAAGCGGCCATCGCTGGTGGAGAGACTGGAGGAGCTTCTGGGTTCCCCCTTGGCTCGCTTCTCGGCCTGCCTTGTTGTGCTAGCTCCGGCGAGGAATGCGAGTGCGTGTGTGGGGGGAAGAGGACGTGAGGAGGCGTGGGGGCTTATAAAGGTGGCAGCTTTTGTGCGGCCGCCGCTGGCTGTGCCGTTGTGCGGTGCAGGACAGCGCCGATGCAGCTGCCGCTGCTGTGCTGTGCTGCCTGCATGATTGCCTCGCACGTCTGGACCTCCATTATTGAGAGGTTTTCACGGTTGGAATTATACTCGGGAGAACCTGATTAAATTATGAGTAATCAACGCTGCTGCTGCCTGCTGGTAACGCTAAATGGATCAATGATGAGCTTAATTCAAACCGCTGATTCCTCCTCCAGCTCTGCGTCGTGGTGAACACGATCACGTTCAAATATGGACGCACAAATGGCCGAGGCTCTCTGCAACGCGGGCCCTCGGGGGGTGTTGTGGGACCCATTGTCAGCTGCCACCGTTGGGTTGCTCTGAATTTGATTGTTGCCGCTGAGGCAAGCAAGAACCCATACGAGCAAGTTTTATGATTTCGCCGGCAACCGGCTGCAACACGCGGTGAGTTGGCACAATTTGATGGTGGGTCCCGCCGGAATTGAATGCACAGCACCTTGTTCAGCCAATCACAGCCTCTCTCGCGCGTCTGGGCCGGCGTCGAGCGGGCGCATCGCGAGACGCCCGCGTTATTCTCTCTCCTCACTTCTCTCTGCTCCACGTCAGATACAGCCCGCTTGTAGCCCTTTATTATACTTGCTCTACTATACACATACACGAACTGACCTTGAAATCAGAAGTTGGAACTGCGATGGTGGCCAAATGTCAACGACGATCCAACTGAAAAGTACTGCACGAAGCAACCGCCGGCCTCTCGAGTGTCAACGAGAGGTGAAGGGAGGCATCAGATTCAGATGTGAAATTTCAGTATTTCACAGTTTCACTTCACCTGGAGATCGTTGCTGATCAGGAGGAAATGGGGAACGGCGTCCGCCCAGAGCCCAGCTATCCTCGGTGCTGGCCACATGCCAGGTGGACCCTCCTTGTGTGCTCGCGGCGCCACTGGGGCATGCATGTGCGTGAGTTGCGATAAGAGAATACTGTCATCTCAAAAGATGCTTCAGCGCCTCGCCTCACCTGTCTCTGCAGCCAGCATAGATCGGGAAAGAGAGGAGACAGCTAGGGAATGGGGTGAGGGAGAGAAAAAAAGATCAGATTCTTCTCCCTTTTCTGTCCTGTCAAATGTGGAGATGTGTTCCTTCCAAAAAAGAAAATAAAAAAGAGAGGAGATGTGCTTCAAAAAGTAAACCACATTTAGTTCAGGCATGAAACTATTAAACTACTTTCTCGATTCTAAATTATAGGTCGTTTTATCTATTTTAGATTCATAGATTATGTTATACACTTGGATATATCCTATGTTTAGATGTATAATGATATCTACTATGTATTTTGTGATGAGATGTTCAGAAGACGCAATGGAAATGTTCATGAATACAGGACATGCTGATGTTACTCTGCAGTCTTCACAAAAGGGAGAAAAAAAATTTTTGGTCAGTTTGAGTACGTAGAGTTGATTTCCTAAGGCACAGTTTAGTTGATGAAAAATTTGGTGAAAGTTGTGAAATTTTTGCATCGGGAAACGTGTTCTGTGAGAGGTAGCACGGTCTGCGTTGCGAAAATTTTTAGGACTTTTAGGGAACTAAACGGGGCCTAAGAATACAGCTCTCCATGGATCTGTCTGCCGTTACCTTGCTGACAGCTTTCCTTTTGGCTGTATACCACTTCATCCAAGTGGCCAAACACAATTTATAAATGTACTGAAATGTCAGCAAAAGCAACTAATGCCGTCTAAACAAGCTAATGAGTACTAACTATTGTGGCAGTACCCTGCATAGTCGCAGAGAAGTGTAGAAAATAAATCACTTAATCGCAGAGGGAAAAAATGCAAAAAGAAAAAAGAAAAGAAGGTATCAATGTAAAAATAGCTTCAACATGCCAACTTCCCAGGAGGTTAGCAGATATGCTACTTATAAGTGATTACAAATGACATGCAAAAATAAACTTATCATACATGTATCATTCTTGCACCTGGTGATAAGTTGACAACTATGCAGCAATCATTTATGATAAATTAATGATAGGTGATAAGAAATGGCATGCAAAAACATTTTTATCATACATATCCCACCAGCCGTCAGGAATTAGGGGGCAGTTGCACCTGACGACAAGTTGACAACTACAGCAATCATCAAAGGATAATAACCTCACTTGCGCTATTAATGTTCTGGAGATATTGGCGATTTTTTTATATTTTTTCCTTTGATTTTCGAAAAATAAATGGACGAACCAAAAATTTCGAGAAATATACATCTGCCGCCAAACCCCACGGCGGCGGCAGCATCCCTGCCGCCATGCCCCACGGCGTTAAGTCCCTGCCGCCGTGGGGTACGGCGGCAGGAGAGCACCTCTGGCGGCAGAGCCGCGCGGCACGGCGCCAGGACCCTGCCGCCCAGCGCCACGGCGGCAGGCCCCTACCGCCGTGCCACGTGGCGGTAAGGCCATTTTTATTTTTTTTTATTTTTTCATTTTTAAAACACTTTTAACCTTTTTAAAAAACAACAAACTGATAAGTGTAAGCATAATCACAAGATCATATCATAATCAACGAGTAGATGCAAATAGTTTATACAAAATCATGGTAAAGGTACTACTATATCTAAATGCGTCGGTGCCTCTTCGGCCTAACAGCTCTAGCGCCAGCCCAGGTGTGGTCCCGGTCGTACGTCCAGGGGTCAGGTGCAGGGGTCAGGTGCCCTGACCACCCGCGGTCCGAACTGGTCGGGAGACAGTGTCGCCATGGCGGCCTGCGACGAGCCTGCAGCATCCTGTGTCGCTCCGCCCGCCGGTGTCGCTCCGCCGGCCGGTGTCGCTCCGCCGGCCGCCGGGGTCGCTCCGCCCAATTGCTGTGTCGGCTGAGTCCCAACCGGTGCCTGTGTCAACTGTGACGGGCCAACCTCCTCGGCCTGTTGCGGGGCATCCAGGGTCGCGAGAATGTCGCCGTACCCCATCTCATCCCAAGGCAGCTAGTCCTCGGTGGTCGCGTCGAAAGCAGGCTGGAACATAGGCGGAGTGGACGAGGAAGGAATATCTGCCGCCGCAAACTGAAAGGCCGGCGGTCTGAAACCTCCTAGCGGAAAGATCGGCGCTCTAGGTGCCGTCGTCTCCGGCTGTCGAGGCCCGGCTGTCGGAAAGAGCGGCGGTCGCCCTGTACGATTAGAATATAGTATAACCACAAACACACAATAATTGCCTGCATTAGTTGAAAATAAGGTCCACTGAAAGTACCTGCGCCGGGGGGAACAAACGACCGCTGCACGTAGGTGTGCGGGCCCTGCGCCTGTGACTGCTGCTGTGCCGTCGGAGCCGAGAAGCCGCCGGCAAAGGTGGAAGGCGCCTGCTGCGAAGCCGCTGTCGAGACGGAGCTCGAGGACGACGTTGGGTGGCGCGGAAGGAGAGGAATCTTTGCGGCCCCGGTGTAGTTCACGACGGCGGAGTACCTCGTGGCAGCATCGAGGATCCTGTAGTACGTGCCTTGGTGCTAGTGATGCCCCCAGGTAAAACACTGCTCCCTCGCGAACGCTGCGAGCCGCACGATCTCAGCAAGCACGTCGTGCTGCTCACAAAATTAGAAACACATGTGTGACAGAACCGCCCAAAATAATTCCGTATTATCGCCTAAGCCTGTCCACGTGGCCATTAAGCGATAATAAAGAACTATTCTGTCGCCTCTGCCGGGTCATGCCCGGTAAATCACTTACACAGGATCGGATTATGCGCTAAGCCCACACGAAGGCGGGACCAGAGTACAACATTACATTACATAAAAGGTCCGTAAGTACTTAAAATTACAAACCAGGTTTTGAGTACATAAAAGTAAACATGGTTCAGAGTTTAAACAGCGGAAAGTAAACTAAACTAAACGCATGATACACACAGGAGGCCATCCATGCATATCACTCCTCATCATTGTTCTCCCATTCAAGTTCCCAACCATCTGGGATGGAACCAGGCCAGATGGGATTACCTGAAAACAACAACAAAAGCAAGGCTGAGTATACTAATACTCAGCAAGACTTACCCGACAAAATAAAAGACACAGCTAGACATGCAAGACTTTTTGACTGGTGGGTTTGTTTTGCCAAAAGCAACTAAGAGTTGATCCTTACTTTCAAATTTTAGCTCAAGTTCTAGTATGTTAACCATTCTAGGTAAGCACCTAGCTAAGCAAGCATGGTTGTACAAACAAGATTAATCATCCAACAATATTAATCCAAAATGTTTTATAAATAAACATGGGGTAGCCAGTGGTCAAGCCGACTCAGATAACGGCGAGTGACCGACGATCGATCGATTTATATCCTTGCAAGGTAAACCCAAGATACACGGAAGAAGGTAGACCCCAAAGAATCCAAAGAAAAGCAAATGCGAGGTCTACCCCGACCAGGCGGTTCCCGTCACTCCCCAGATTAGGAAAAGATGCCACAGTCCTAAGTACAAGGTTACTGGAACGCCCTCACACGGCACGCCCATACTCACACTTGCACTACCGGAATCAAACCGGGAGACGAATCTCAAGATTAGTAGCGATAAAATTCCCGCACTGGTTCATTAGGTACTAGGCTTACCGGTCCCATTCCCGACAAGCACTTGGTACGTTCAATAGCTTAGACCAGCACCATGCTACTCGGTCGAGACCGAACCCATTGCTCTTACCACATGAGCGAGTCAATTTAACCAACTTATGATTCCAACATAAGCATCCTATATCTCGCGAGTAATGAGTCATTACTCGACTTCTACCGTATCCTTAGAGCATGGCACTAGCGTTCTTAACATACTAGTAAAAGAGCATAGGGGTCCTAAGGATCATGCATCTAGGTTTCAAAACAACTCCTGAAACTTAAATGCACAAAGTAACATTAATTGCTAAAAGTAAAAGAGCATGAGTTTTAATCAAAAGGTTATATGTAACTCCGGTGCTTGCCTTCCTCTGACTCAAACACAGCCTTGGGCTCTTCTGGACTTTGGTCCAGGTCTTGCTGCCCACTAACTTGGTTCAGCTCACCACTAGCGGATCCCTCCTCCTGAGTGAACGTGTACGTCCCGTCTGGTAAATCTACACGTTTATGCACATGCATTAGCTAAGGTTATCCTTGATGGTGACTGTGTACATATTAAAGCAAACTAAAGTATTTAACTTCACAAAACAGCAAGGGAAGGTGATTAACAATTTAAAAACAGAAACATAACATGTTTTCACAATTTGACACCTTAATTTCCATTTCTTTATTTAAATACATAAAACAAGCATTTCAACCATAAATCCGTATTAAATCAAAAACACTTCAAATAAATCTAAGCTTCTGCACACATCATCATATACCCATTCTAAGCTCACACACCAAAATTTAGATTAAGAACCTTTATAAATTAATTTATACGAAAAAGACAAATTTCAGCCTAGTAAATCACCATTAATTCATATAAAAAGATTTACTAAACTTTTTGATCTTAACTTTCTCCTACAAGTCATTTAGACCAAAAATAAGCCTCTGGCCAAAGCATGCTTTCAGATTCAAATTATTTTTGAAAAATTGAATTTAAACTCCTACACAAGATTAAATCTAAAACACATATCAAAACACATCCTAAAATCACATCCATTCTTCCAAAGGTACTACTCATCAAGGCAAAGCCGTAGGGTGCACATGTGCTTAAGGAAAAGTTAACTAAAGGGACTATAAAAAGCATCAAGATTAATCTAGCATAAAGCTTACATAAATCATAACTGAAAATATACACATCAAAATCATGCCAACTTTGGTCACAGATCTAGACATGCCATAAATAGAAACATATCCAAAATTCAAGTCCATAGCATGTGTACATTTTAAACTACACTAAAAACACCTCAAACTGAGTTTGAATTTTCATTCAAAAACTACACAGAAAAACCCTATACATGCTTTCTAGAAAAGGTAGGTTTCTTCACCAGGAACCCAACAAAATTGGATTTGCATTTTTCTGATTTTTATACGATTTTCTATGAATTTTCTAAGTTCCAGCCGAAAACCCTAACACACATTTACACCGGGACCCTCGGGTATTTTTCTTACTTTACAGTTATGCCCTTACTTCACGGTTTAAACCCTAAACAAACTGCAATCATTACCGAGAGGTCCCTGCCGGAGCAGGGGACCTCGCCGGCGGCGAATTGAGGCCGGGCTTCGCCGGGGAGCCGCCGGTGGGGGGTGTGCGGCTTACATGTAGGGTGGGGGAAGGTGTTCTCCGGTCCCGAGCGGCCTCCGGCGACCTCCCGCGGCGGAGCCGCAATGCTGCTCCCGCCGGAGCTCGCTATGGTGGCCGGCGGCGGCGCTCGGCAGGCTGGTGGTGGTGCGGAGGAGTAGAGGGGACTCAGGGGAAGGAGAAAAGCAGGTCGGGCGGCTCTGGACTGGTGCAGGCGAGCTCGCTCGGCGGCGGCGCAGCAATGGAGAGCGGCGGCGCTGGAACTCGACGGCGCGCGGAAAAAGAAGAGAGGCCGGCTCGGGCTGTGCTTAAATGGGCGACGACGCTCACGACGAAGTCGAGGTCGAGGCGTCTGGCGCGAGCGCGAGCCAGCTGGAGAGGCGCATGCACGGGTGGGCGCAGATGCTGACGACGCTGCGCGGCGCGTGTCGCACTGCATGGCTCCGGGCTGTCGGCCAACCTCCCTAGGCGCGGCGCACGAGCTTACGGCCTTCGGAGACTTCACGGCACGCGCGGGTCCATCACGGAGGCGTCGAAGTCCGTACGCCGGGGCAATGTGGGGTGGACGCGTGGCGCATGGGCTCACGCGCGCGCGCGACGCGACGCGACGACGCCGGCGCTTCGGCCGTTTTTCATTCCATTTAGCCAAGTTCAAAAATGTGTAACTCCCTTTTCTTGAACAGAACTCAAAAATCTCCAAAAACAAAAGTTGTAGAGGAGCTATAGACCTACAACTTTCGCAAAGGGCGACATATTATTTGATCAATGGATTGATGGCAAAAACGCGTTGAACTTCAGCAAAATCTCGGCTAGGAATTACTGTGCACAGAAACTTCCTCTTGAGTTTACGCGGCTTTGCACTCAAAATTGGAATGTCCGCCAATTACGAAAAATGTGTCCCCAGAAATAACGAAGAACTTTTATATTGGCCGATTTTGAACTTCTATAGCAAAATTTGGAGAACGTGGAAGAATTCCAAATCAGCTCTTTAGGATCAAAGGAGTTTGACCAAGAAAGGAGGGTTTGACCGGGAATTTGAATTTCGACCAAGGTCATTTGTGCAAATGTGTGTGAGATCAAGCCAAACACGCTTAGGAGCTAATTAACCTTGATCATCAAGATTAATTAGGGTATTTCGCTTAACCAAACACCTGGGGTGTTACAACCTACCCCCTTAAAAGAAATCTCGTCCCGAGATTTAAGAATTAAAAGATGATGGTAGGGGTAGAAACTTATGATATCTAGGTTGAAGAAAACCCGGAAGATTTTCACAATTATGAAGCTATGGGTAACCTTAGAATCTAACAATATTGTGACCGGGTGACTTCGGACAGAAAAAAATGTACCCGTCAGGACTGGTGCTCCAGCTGGAAGATTCAATACTGTGGTGAAGTTCAGTCTACCCTGCTTCACCCGAACAGTTTGCTTCTTGTCCTGATTTCCAGACTCGGAACCTTGACCCTGATTCTGCTGATTCTGTTGCCTAGGGCGAGTACACTTGTTGGCATAGTGCCCCAGCTGTCCACAATTAAAGCAACGACGATCCTCATTGTTGCGTGTAGGTGGGGGTGCATTGGTCTTGGGAGCAGTCTGCTGGGTGCTGCGATATCCAAAGTTGCCAGACGGCTTAGACTGAGATTGCTTCATCACCCAGCGTCCAGATAAAGATGGCTGGGTGGCACCCTGCACATTCTTCTTCACAAACTTAAATTTCTTGCCTTGGCCACTGCCTGAAGTTTGATTGAACTTCCTCTTTCTATCCTGTTGAGCTCTTTTCATGGCGTCCTCCTGAGAGATAGCCAAATTCACCAGCTCAGGATAGCTATCAATTTTGATTAAGTTCAACCTTTCATAGAGCTCTCTATCAAGTCCTTCACGGAATCGCTCCATCTTTTTCTTATCAGTATCAACATGATAGTCCCCATACTGACAGAGACTATTAAACTTCTGGGCATACTGATAAACTGAGTCAGAGCCTTGCTTGAGGTGCATCAATTCCCTCATTTTTCTATCAATAAGCCCCTTAGGAATATAATGCTCTTTGAAAGCTTTCTTGAATTCTGCCCAAGTAATCTGGTGACCCTGGGGCTGCATGGATTTGAAATGCTCCCACCAGATTAATGCTTCACCCCTCAGTTGCTGAGCGGCGAAGCCTACCTTATTTTCTTCTGAGCAGGGCAGTGTAAAGATGGAAAACATGGCCTCCAGGGCCCTAATGAAGGCATCGGCCTCTAGGGGCTCCTCTGCCTTGGTGAACAAGGGTGGCCTCATTGCCCTGAATTTGTCATATGACATGACTGTATTAGGCCCATCTTGATTTGGCCCTTGATGATTGAAAGGCTGTTGAAGCCTCTGTGCAATCCGATTTTGTGTGTCGAGGATTTGCCTCAGCACTTCCGTTTGGGCAGCCATGAATGCTTCTGTAGGATTCATCGGTGGAGGTGGAGGAAGACCACCACCACTCGGACCATGAGAGCCCTCAGGAACATTTTGAGTATTATCAGCCATCTGAAAATTTTGAACTTTCATTAGATACATATTCAAAGCTTGCTTAAAAGAGCAACAAGAAGAATATGCATACGAAAATTCAAACTTATGAAAATTTCAGATTTTAGACAGCATCACAGTCATGAGTAAATAATTCATAACTCTTTGTACAGAAGTCAAAAATTTCTAAAATTTGGTCAGCATGTGTGGAATTTCATAAGCTTCAACTTTGGTATTCAACTCCAGATCAGATTCATCTTTTAAAGGGGTCGAAAAATTTAATTTCCAAAGTTCTGTCTAGCAGTTTGGACTGCAGCTAGTAGCTTACTAAAAATTCGATATTTCTTAAACTACACATGCAAATATGCTGACTTTTGGTGAGCATGACCATTATAAAATTTCGAACAACTTTGGTAGTCATTGCAAAATCCAGAAATGACCATAACTTCCTTCTTTTCATTTATTAGGCAGATTGCTGCCGAGGGGTGTTTTTCCACCATAATTACAAGATCACAAAATTCGGTGGATCACCATTACATAGGGGTCACTATGTAGCTTCTAGCTACCCAAAAGAATACTCTAAGTCAGCCTAGCACAAAAACCAACCAAAAGGGCTAACAAAGAGTACATGTCAAGTTTTCCTACTACATCATCTAGGATCTAAGTCCTATGTACAAACTATGGAGAGTTCCCCGCGACATATAGAAATAGAGCACCACGCTCCTTTAGTCGAGTCCGGGAACGTCCTGAACCTCCTCTGGGTCCAGCTGGATCTCCATCTGCTCGTCGGGCCCAATGCCCGGTGGGTGGTGTGCCTGCTGAAGCATGCCCACAACACCCTCCAAAGCCTCTATATCGAGCTCGAGGTCCTCAACCTGCTCCTGCAAATCCTGGATGTGCTGAAAGTGCACAAGCCTCTCGGCATCCCTGTTAGCTAGCTGAGCCTGTAGCTCTTGCTGCCCAGCCTGTAAGTCCAGAATCTGCTGCAAGTGGTCGCCACGCTCAATCAGAAACTGGTGTGCCTGACCCTGGAGCTGCTGTAGCTGACCCTGGAGGTCAG
Source organism: Cenchrus fungigraminus (assembly GCA_036936925.1). NCBI lineage: Eukaryota > Viridiplantae > Streptophyta > Magnoliopsida > Poales > Poaceae > Cenchrus > Cenchrus fungigraminus. The sequence goes on from CM072775.1 coordinate 74,523,878, forward strand.
CAATATTCTGCATGGCCTGAGTGTATCCACCGTGCTGCACTGTGAAGAGACTGACAACCCAGTGGACGTACCATGTTGCTCCAGTGAGGCGGCTGGCCAAGTCATCCGCGATAACTCGGCGAACGTCTTGGAGAGCGTACAAAGCCCTCAAACACGTGCTCAAAGTCTGCACGGTGTCATACGGTGGCACAATCTCGAGAAGTGTGGCTATATTGGCCAACCGGCCTAGCCACAAGGGATCGTTGGGGTCCAAAGCTGGAACCAACCCCAACGGTGTCTGAAGCATCTCCTGCGGTCGGCGGGTAGAGAGGGTGTGGAGCACCATCAAGGCTGCTGACTCCACTGCCTCGAAGGAGCGGTAGCACAGGAGCTCCATGCTCAAGTCCGCCCACTCAGGGTGGCCCGGGTGGGGGAGCACGGTCACTCGTACTCGGCAGCTAGGCACACCCAACTCCTCGTATTCCACCCCCTCGTAGAAAAGAGGGGTGGTGTAGCCGACAGCACACAAGGCTCTCCACGCAATGCGTGTGAAGCCCTCCCACTGCAAGCCAGTGGTGGCAAACGTGCCATCAGCACCCACCGCAACGAAACCAGGGGCAGCCATCTGTAAAAATAATTTACAAGCGCACGTTAGACCCACAAAGATGAGTTTAACATGCATATGACAAAAACTGGCAGTTTAGAACAAAAATTCATAACTGAAAAACCAGTACCCCAAAAATTCCAAATTTTTGTGAGTAGTTCAGAAACATTCTAACTCACATTTTTGGTATTCAATGGTTGAATTAAATCAGATTGTAAAAGGGTGCAAAAGATCCATTTTCAGAGTGCTGTTGCCCAGAAATTTCAGCAGGACAGAGCTTCACTAAAAAGACCATAACTCAAAAATTGAGTACCCAATTACCATGAGATTTTTACAGTATGATCTAAGCTAGATAAAGAACATTTTTGCTATAGATTTTCTGGTCAAATTCATTTAGGAACTATATGCAAAAATTCGAGTTTCAGATCAACTCAGAATTTCAACAGCATTTCAGCATGACCTTGCCTAGCAAAATTAATCCTAACTTCAGTTTTAAGCATCCTAAAATCATGAGAAATTCAGAGAGCAATCTTAACTAGGTGATGAACAATTTTCCTAAAGAGCACCTAGCCAGAAATTTTCTAGATAATCCTTAGAAAAATTTGGACAGCATCTAGTTATAATATTTGCTTCACACCACTTCGAAGCATCAAACTAGTATGATTGGTCCTTAAGAATCACAAATTTTATAGAGACCAAACAACACATGATTTAAGTTCAGTTTTGGTTTGATAGCTTTTACATGATGCAAAAAGCGTCCTAAACATCCTCACAAAGCTTTTAAGCTCAAAAACGAAGTTAGTGCCGGTTGCAAGGCATACATATACGTCTCTCCTTATAATAGCTAGTCGGAAGCTATTCGTTTCTTAAATTACCGTACCTAACAACCGTGGTTAGTGTACCTGCAGAAAATCACAGATATTCAAGACCTTTTGTGCCAGCACTCACAAAAGCGTCCACATTCATTACCGTTCACTATAGAAACGGTATCCATGCGTAAAGTCGCTGCATGGACAGCGTCCAACCTCGGACACCTCCGTTTGAATGGAGTTGTCCTTTCCGCCTATTGCGGGTTCGCACATGTATGGCAAAACATGGCTAGACACAGACGCGACGTGAGTACCCATTGGAATAGGCCTCACTCATCCCTCACGGACTTTCCCGTGGCACCATCACGTATGGCAAAACGTGACGAGACGCAGACGCGACGTGGCACCCATTGGAATAGGTCCCACTAGTCCCTCACAGGACTTCCCTGTGGTACCACCACGTATGGCAAAACGTGATGAACTAGTATGGTTGTGCATGAAAGTAAGTTTTGACAGGAATAAAATGTGCTGGAAGTCAGATTAAATACACCATAGAGTACTAGCTACCTGAAAGAACCCAAAAATTCCCTCTAGAGCCTCTCGGACTAGATAAGACCTTAACGTCCTACTCACTTAGCAAGATTATTAACATTGGCAAATTTTATTCCAAAAACAAGTTTGTTAAGTTATTTTAATTACTCTGGTGCATAACTCGCTCTGATACCAGCTGTAACGACCCGCCTCCCCGAGGCCGGGCCCGCCTACACCTGGCAGCTCTCTAGGACCCCAAGAATATCCCCACAGACCAACACATGTCTTTCCTGCGCAGTTTGTCCTCACTCATGCGCACCCGGGAAGGACTTCCCGGTCGGTCACCCATCGCTCCAAGCCAAGCACGCTTAACTTTGGAGTTTTTCGAGATGGGCTTCCGGAAAAGAAGTTGCAACTTATTGGTATGAGTATCCTTATCAATCCTATCAAGCCTTGGGCCAGGATGTCACATACACCCCCCCTTAGAAGATCGACGTCCTCGTCGATCAACCCCAAGCCAGGAACGTCCTCTCTTGGCCACGTCCGTGGGTCCAGTGCCAGCGCATGTGCCATGCTGTGTGACCACTCCGGGCCCACACCAGCCATGCACACCATGCCTGCGCAACTGCGACCGCACGCGCCCGTGAAACCGCGAGAGTCGGCTCTGATACCAGCTGTGACAGAACCGCCCAAAATAATTCCGTATTATCGCCTAAGCCTGTCCACGTGGCCATTAAGCGATAATAAAGAACTATTCTGTCGCCTCTGCCGGGTCATGCCCGGTAAATCACTTACACAGGATCGGATTATACGCTAAGCCCACACGAAGGCGGGACCAGAGTACAACATTACATTACATAAAAGGTTCATAAGTACTTAAAATTACAAACCAGGTTTTGAGTACATAAAATTAAACATGGTTCAGAGTTTAAACAGCGGAAAGTAAAGTAAACTAAACGCATGATACACACAGGAGGCCATCCATGCATATCACTCCTCATCATCGTTCTCCCATTCAAGTTCCCAACCATCTGGGATGGAACCAGGCCAGATGGGATTACCTGAAAACAACAACAAAAGCAAGGCTGAGTATACTAATACTCAGCAAGACTTACCCGACAAAATAAAAGACACAGCTAGACATGCAAGGCTTTTTGACTGGTGGGTTTGTTTTGCCAAAAGCAACTAATAGTTGATCCTTACTTTCAAATTTTAGCTCAAGTTCTAGTATGTTAACCATTCTAGGTAAGCACCTAGCTAAGCAAGCATGGTTGTACAAACAAGATTAATCATCCATCAATATTAATCCAAAATGTTTCATAAATAAACATGGGGTAGCCAGTGGTCAAGCCGACTCAGATAACGGCGAGTGACCGACGATCGATCGATTTATATCCTTGCAAGGTAAACCCAAGATACACGGAAGAAGGTAGACCCCAAAGAATCCAAAGAAAAGCAAATGCGAGGTCTACCCCGACCAGGCGGTTCCCGTCACTCCCCAGATTAGGAAAAGATGCCACAGTCCTAAGTACAAGGTTACTGGAACGCCCTCACACGGCACGCCCATACTCACACTTGCACTACCGGAATCAAACCGGGAGACGAATCTCAAGATTAGTAGCGATAAAATTCCCGCACTGGTTCATTAGGTACTAGGCTTACCGGTCCCATTCCCGACAAGCACTTGGTACGTTCAATAGCTTAGACCAGCACCATGCTACTCGGTCGAGACCGAACCCATTGCTCTTACCACATGAGCGAGTCAATTTAACCAAATTATGATTCCAACATAAGCATCCTATATCTCGCGAGCAATGAGTCATTACTCGACTTCTACCGTATCCTTAGAGCATGGCACTAGCGTTCTTAACATACTAGTAAAAGAGCATAGGGGTCCTAAGGATCATGCATCTAGGTTTCAAAACAACTCCTGAAACTTAAATGCACAAAGTAACATTAATTGCTGAAAAGTAAAAGAGCATGAGTTTTAATCAAAAGGTTATATGTAACTCCGGTGCTTGCCTTCCTCTGACTCAAACACAGCCTTGGGCTCTTCTGGACTTTGATCCAGGTCTTGCTGCCCACTAACTTGGTTCAGCTCACCACTAGCGGATCCCTCCTCCTGAGTGAACGTGTACGTCCCGTCTGGTAAATCTACACGTTTATGCACATGCATTAGCTAAGGTTAACCTTGATGGTGACTGTGTACATATTAAAGCAAACTAAAGTATTTAACTTCACAAAACAGCAAGGGAAGGTGATTAATAATTTAAAAACAGAAACATAACATGTTTTCACAATTTGACACCTTAATTTCCATTTCTTTATTTAAATACATAAAACAAGCATTTCAACCATAAATCCATATTAAATCAAAAACACTTCAAATAAATCTAAGCTTCTGCACACATCATCATATACCCATTCTAAGTTCACACACCAAAATTTAGATTAAGAACCTTTATAAATTAATTTATACGAAAAAGACAAATTTCAGCCTACTAAATCACCATTAATTCATATAAAAAGATTTACTAAACTTTTTGATCTCAACTTTCTCCTACAAGTCATTTAGACCAAAAATAAGCCTCTGGCCAAAGCATGCTTTCAGATTCAAATTATTTTTGAAAAATTGAATTTAAACTCCTACACAAGATTAAATCCAAAACTCATATCAAAACACATCCTAAAATCACATCCATTCTACCAAAGGTACTACTCATCAAGGCAAAGCCGTAGGGTGCACATGTGCTTAAGGAAAAGTTAACTAAAGGGACTATAAAAAGCATCAAGCTTAATCTAGCATAAAGCTTACATAAATCATAACTGAAAATATACACATCAAAATCATGCCAACTTTGGTCACAGATCTAGACATGCCATAAATAGAAACATATCCAAAATTCATGTCCATAGCATGTGTACATTTTAAACTACACTAAAAACACCTCAAACTGAGTTTGAATTTTCATTCAAAAACTACATAGAAAAACCCTATACATGCTTTCTAGAAAAGGTAGGTTTCTTCACCAGGAACCCAACAAAATTGGATTTGCATTTTTCTGATTTTTATACGATTTTCTAAGTTCCAGCCGAAAACCCTAACACACATTTACACCGGGACCCTCGGGTATTTTTCTTACTTTACAGTTATGCCCTTACTTCACGGTTTAAACCCTAAACAAACTGCAATCATTACCGAGAGGTCCCTGCCGGAGCAGGGGACCTCGCCGGCGGCGAATTGAGGCCGGGCTTCGCCGGGGAGCCGCCGGTGGGGGGTGTGCGGCTTACATGTAGGGTGGGGGAAGGTGTTCTCCGGTCCCGAGCGGCCTCCGGCGACCTCCCGCGGCGGAGCCGCAATGCTGCTCCCGCCGGAGCTCGCTGTGGTGGCCGGCGGCGGCGCTCGGCAGGCTGGTGGTGGTGCGGAGGAGTAGAGGGGACTCAGGGGAAGGAGAAAAGCAGGTCGGGCGGCTCTGGACTGGTGCAGGCGAGCTCGCTCGGCGGCGGCGCAGCAATGGAGAGCGGCGGCGCTGGAACTCGACGGCGCGCGGAAAAAGAAGAGAGGCCGGCTCGGGCTGTGCTTAAATGGGCGACGACGCTCACGACGAAGTCGAGGTCGAGGCGTCTGGCGCGAGCGCGAGCCAGCTGGAGAGGCGCATGCACGGGTGGGCGCAGATGCTGACGACGCTGCGCGGCGCGTGTCGCACTGCATGGCTCCGGGCTGTCGGCCAACCTCCCTAGGCGCGGCGCACGAGCTTACGGCCTTCGGAGACTTCACGGCACGCGCGGGTCCATCACGGAGGCGTCGAAGTCCGTACGCCGGGGCAATGTGGGGTGGACGCATGGCGCATGGACTCACGCGCGCGCGCGATGCGACGTGACGACGCCGGCGCTTCGGCCGTTTTTCATTCCATTTAGCCAAGTTCAAAAATGTGTAACTCCCTTTTCTTGAACAGAACTCAAAAATCTCCAAAAACAAAAGTTGTAGAGGAGCTATAGACCTACAACTTTCGCAAAGGGCGACATATTATTTGATCAATGGATTGATGGCAAAAATGCGTTGAACTTCAGCAAAATCTCGGCCAGGAATTACTGTGCACAGAAACTTCCTCTCGAGTTTACGCGGCTTTGCACTCAAAATTGGAATGTCCGCCAATTACGAAAAATGTGTCCCCAGAAATAACGAAGAACTTTTATATTGGCCGATTTTGAACTTCTATAGCAAAATTTGGAGAACGCGGAAGAATTCCAAATCAGCTCTTTAGGATCAAAGGAGTTTGACCAAGAAAGGAGGGTTTGACCGGGAATTTGAATTTAGACCAAGGTCATTTGTGCAAATGTGTGTGAGATCAAGCCAAACACGCTTAGGAGCTAATTAACCTTGATCATCAAGATTAATTAGGGTATTTCGCTTAACCAAACACCTGGGGTGTTACAACATGTTATAATGAAAAGTCATATGAATGTAATATGTTTGCAGTATCGTAGTTTACCGCTGTGTCGGCGGTCTTGTCTCGGCGCACCGGGTACGTGGTGTCCGACAGGATCCTGTCGTGGTCCGGGATCGGTGGCGGTGGCGGGGTAGCAGGCACGTACGTCACCCGCGTCCGCGTCCTCGGGAGGTACCACTGAAGGTACGCTACCCAGGCCGCGCCGTCGTGAAGGCGGTGCTCGGTGACGACGTTCTCCTCGTGCGCCGCGGACGCCCACTCGTCCACGTACGGCTGCAGCTTGCCGATGAACGACATCGCCGCAGCCACACCCTTACGCGTCCACCTAGCATAGATGAAACATAAAATTATTGGCAACTGACTATTTGTAACAAAAAATAATTATAACTGACAAATGGTAGCTCACCTGTGCGCTGTAGGCGGCAGACGTGGCGCAGCGGGTCTTCGGGCAGCGTCTGGTACTCCGAGAGGTCGGCCTTGGGTCGACCGATGTCGAACCGCTCGTGGATCCACATCTGCAGCAGGAGAGGGCACCCCAGGAGGATCCCCTCCTTACTCGCCGGCCTCGACACTGCCAAACACAGCCCCCTGTAGGTAGCTGCCAGAACAGCGTTGCCCCAGCTGATCTGGGGCATCTGGTCGAGGGGTGCGTCGGCGATCTTCTGAGCCCAGGGGAGTAGGTACCTCGACACCGAGTCTCCCGCTGACTCGCAGAACAGCACCCACCCGAACAGCCAGAGCAGGTAGACCTCCAAAAACCTGTCTGACGTCGGGTCATCGGCCTCGTCCGCTATGTAGTCAGCCTGCACACACACAAAGGTCAATCGTCACATTCGTTTAAAATGCATACAAACGTTGAAAATAAACGTTAGAATCACGTACGCTGAACTGCTGGATCCAAGTCCAGGTGGGCCCGTGGGTGTCGGCGAAGGGCACGTACGGCGCTGGCGCGCGATCGTTCCGAGGAACGTTCGCGAACCGAGCAAGGAAGTCAGCGTGCCACGTCGCGGGGATGTCGATCGGCCCCATCGCCTCGCCAGCACACGGCAGTCCTCCCAACATCACGGCGTCCTCCAGACTGAGCGTCATCTCGCCGACGGGGAAGTGGAACGTGTGTGTCTCTGGTCGCCACCGGTCCATGAACGCAGCAATCAGCGGGGCGTCGTAGCTGAACCGCGTCAACCGCTCCGCCCGGGGAACCTCACCTCGTAGCCTGTCCCCCTCGACCAACCGCGCAAAAGGGAGAAGTCCTGCAGCGCGTAGCCTAAAAAAACAAAATTAATTTACTTAACGCAATGACTATTGTAAAGAAACAGAAATAAATAATAAATATGAATTACGTACTTCGGAATCCACCGCTGGTGTATCGGCATCAACGTGCGGGTCGTCCGGCAACGTATGTTGCCGGGCGAACGTCCAAGAACAGCCGACACGTACGAACGGTGGTGCCGGTCCACCGCCTCGTCGAACAACTCCGGCCGTACGTACTCTAACAGTGCAGCCATAACTGCAAAAAAACATAATTTAATCAATTAGTCGAATTATACTAATTAAAACGAATTATGTGAATTTAAACCATTTTCTACAAATTTTATATCAATTTAATCTAATTATGTGAATTATAACCATTTTTTAGGAATTTTAAATGAATTAAAACGAATTATGTGAATTTAAACCATTTTCTAAAAATTTTAAATGAATTAAAACGAATTATGTGAATTTAAACTATTTTCTACGAATTTTATATCAATTTAATCTAATTATGTGAATTATAACCATTGTCAAGGAATTTTAAATGAATTACAATGAATTATGTGAATTTCAACTATTTTCTACAAATTTTATATCAATTTAATCTAATTATGTGAATTATAACAATTTTCTAGAAGTTTAAAACCAATTTAAACGAATTATGTTAATTAAAATAATTTTTTAATACTTTTATATTCATATAATCTAATTATTTAAATTATAACTATTTCTAAAATTTTTGAAATTTATAAACTAAACTAAACTAAGTTAACTAAACTAAACTAACTAAACTAAACTAAACTAAATTTAGAAACATACCTCAGTCAAAAATGCTCCGAAGGGTTGAAAGTCGAAGATTTAGAGGAGAGGAAGGGAGGGAGGGGTCGGTGACGGCAGCCGTCGCCCTCTTATGTAGGAGTGACGCTGCCGCCGTGGGGCACGGCGCCAGGACCCTGCCGCCGTGGGGCACGGCGCTAGGGCTCCTGCCGCCGTGGGGCACGGTGCTAGGGTTCCTGCCGCCGTGGGGAATCTGGCCCCACCTGGCAGGTCAGTCGACTGTTGGCGGCACCCCTACCGCCGCGGCAGATGTATATTACTCGAAATTTTTGGTTCGTCCATTTATTTTTCGAAAATCAAAGAAAAAATATAAAAAAAGGACTAGAAGGCCCATTTTGGTTTCTCTCGCTTCTCGACTCGAGGGCCCATTTAATCGATCTCAAGTGAGCCAAACCTTCTCTGGGTTGGGCTTTGATTCGCGTATTCGGGCTGGCCCCGGGGGTAAGGAAGGAGAGTAGCCCAAATTGTTAGCAGGCCGCAGTTCCATTTTCTCACAGGAAGGCGACCTCAACTTCCGAAGTTGGGCCCACAAGTCAGCAGAACATCGCCGATGTCCTGCAGGGAATCTCCACCGTACACGGCATCGTATTAGCCACCCCCACTAATCCGACACACCAATCCATTATCCCCGTCCTCCTGGCCCCAATCAATAAGATCGCGAGCTTTACCACCCACGATCCGTGCCGCAGCCAAACCGCCACTGCGCGCCGTCCGATCACGCGTAACCAAGCACAAAAGCGCCCGATCTCGGCCGTCCGTTTGAACCACGACCCATTGGCCGTCCCCATATATAATCCCCCACCCAACCACCGCCTTTAATCGCCAATTCTTAATCTCAGGTTTGCGGGAAAAAGGTCTCGCGGGTCGCAAACCTCCGCGGATTTGAGATTTGTGCGGCGCTCGAGGTAATCATGCTCTCTCGATCCCGTATTTCGAATTTTCGATCCCTGTCGTTGACGATCCGCTCGAGGTTTCGACGTTTCGTGCTGATTTCTCCGTGCGGCGCGTAAGGTTTGGTTCTTAGGAAAGGGCGGGCGCCGCGAATTCGAATGCCTCGATTAGGGTTTGTTGATTAGCGTAGGTTGTTCGGGCTTATTGTTGGTTAGCTCCTGCTTAATCTCGTTTCCTTTGGTTGCCTGTCTAATTAGTGCGGATTATTCGGTTAGCTGCCAGTTACCGATCTGTGTAGTTGGTAATCGCCTGTTATACATTCTCTGTGGCGTAGGGTCCAAAGTGTTTGATCCCATGTTGTTCCTGTAGCAGTATTGATCGAATTATTTCCGAATTATTTCCGTGCATTCCACATCTGGTTTTTAAACAGGTCCTCTTTTAGAGTATTAGGAGTATTTCTGCCATTGAGATTGGATGGTTGCTTGCTAGCCTGATGGTTTGGTAGGTTTAGCTGGTACAATTATATTTAGATTGCAAGAAAATTAAGGTTGTGTGAATTTGATTGTTTTGTCAAATGTGATTAACTACTCATCTAGCCTTAAATGACTTATTAGGAGATGTGCTGATGCTTCTACTGATGTTGGGTATACTTAAAAGTGCGTCAATTCTACAGTTTAATTGGTTTGGAAAGATGTTAATTATTGCATGGATAGTTAATTATTTGAGGTAGCACTGCCCATTGTTTTACTGAAATCTCAGCATGGCCAAGTGAGACTTAGTTTAGTGCTGATATATAATTTTTGGCTCAAATCAGCATGTCTGGATAAATCATTAGTTTGCCAGCACATTTGTTGGAGGCGAAGACTTTGGTTTTTGTATTTGTTATGTTGAGGTATGATATTTGATGATAAGAACCTGCAATGGGATAGTACTCAGGCTACATTGTCTGTCAATTTTGATTGAAATTATGTTTGGCGCTTGTCATATTTTATTCGAAGGTTATTGTGTTTGAAATATTTGTTGTAGTGTACGTTTATTATTCATAATTGTAACACAAATGATCATGCTTAGATATAGAATATATGTTATAAGCACATCAACATTTTCTTAGTAATTATCTTGTAATAGTAACCTTCCTCCTTACTGAATTTACTGAATTGTCAAGAACAAAGCATTTTACTGATTACAACTTTTTCTGTTTCCAGGTAAAGCAGACCATAGTGACAGATGGCTCGTACTAAGCAAACCGCTCGCAAGTCTACTGGAGGAAAGGCTCCCAGGAAGCAACTAGCCACCAAGGTTTGTATTAATTTGTTCCCTCATGCCTTTTTTTTTGTTACTGTCTCCAATTTCCTGCACAATGGGTCTAGTTTAGCACTGCATGGAAACAAAGCTAAGCTATCTGAGCCTATTCTGCTTTAGAGCGGTTGCTCTGTTGGCTAATTAGAAACATTTGACTTTGAATCATGTTGGTTTCATTTGCAAAACAGTTATTTACTGTGACTTTGTTCTGTGACAGGCTGCCCGTAAGTCCGCACCCACAACTGGTGGAGTGAAGAAGCCTCACCGTTACCGCCCTGGGACTGTTGCTCTTCGGTGTGTGAATATTGTTCATTTGACTGCATACTTAAATAAATCTGTGCCAAATTGGCAAATTCTAAATCATATACCTGATTCTGCAGTGAAATCCGCAAGTACCAGAAGAGCACTGAGCTGCTCATAAGGAAGCTTCCATTCCAGAGGCTTGTCAGGGAGATTGCCCAGGACTTCAAGGTGAGCTTTGTCTTCATACTGTCATTGTGTGCTCAGTCTTAATAATGCTACAATTCTGAAGAACACTTAGAAACTGTTCTGATCGTCCTGTTGTATTTGTGCAGACCGATCTGCGTTTCCAGAGCCATGCGGTGCTTGCCCTGCAGGAGGCCGCGGAAGCATACCTGGTGGGTCTGTTCGAGGACACCAACCTGTGCGCAATCCACGCCAAGCGCGTGACCATCATGCCCAAAGACATTCAGCTGGCCAGGAGGATCCGCGGCGAGAGGGCTTAGGTTCCTCTGCTGCTTACTGGGAATAGCTCTGGTGTGCATCTGTTCGATGCGACTGCTTTTGTGATGTTGGTGCTTAATGTCTGTCAGTGTTTTGAACCCTGAAATAGTGATAGTGTGCGTTCGTAGTGCTAGGTGTTGCTGCAGTCTTTTCTATGTTCTAGGATTTAATCGTTTGCTACGATTTGTCTGATGAAATGGTTGGTTTGACATCCATCGACCTTATCTGAACCTTGGATTGAACTAGGCTTATCTGAGCCTTCAATTGATATGTCAAGCAATTTGTGAAGTAAGTTCTGGTAGAATTGTGGTTCTGTTTGTGGGCTGCACCCAGGATCCCAGATTGACAGTCACAAACCGTTGTTTTATTTTTCCTCTCATCTGCATCATCCCAGATTGGCAGTAACAAACCGTTGTTTTTTTTTTCTCTCATCTGCATCCAGAATTCCAGATTGACAGTCATGAACTGTTGTGCAAAGCTGACCTTGTCGCATGCTTCCGTATACCAGTCATGCGATCGGTTTGTAGCTGGGCGACAGCCCATTACCGACAGGATTGGTGGAGCGCAGGCCGGCAAACCGCTGAGTAGCATCGTGAGAAGAAGGCTGCCGTCGTGTTTAAAAAGACTCGAAAGTGGCATCCTTTTGGCACGCACCACGACCAACGCATTTTACCCATGCGGCCGTGCCTGTCTTCCACCATCCCAATTGCTTCCGCGTTCCAGACCAACCCACCACCATTCGAACCCGTCCTTCGTTGGCTGACCGTTTCCACTCTATCCTATCCATCGTTCTGACTTTCGAGTTCGATTTTTTCTGACGGGTGGAGTTTCTGACTGGGGGTGGTCCGTTCCTTCAGTAGAGGTTCACTTGTACCCACCACCGGCTGCTATCCTCTTGGGAGACCAAGTTCCCGCCAACGCAAAATATTCAAAGCTCATTGCGCGATGTCTGTTGCAAGGTCGCCACAAATTTGCCAAAGCTTCACAAAAACACACCCGGCCAGTACTAGCCGAGCTCGGCGGCCTTCAGGCAGCTTCTACTCTCCAGTAACATACGAAAAACGTGACAACCCGCTCGGAGCCCGTTGGTCAGCGGCCTGTTTAGTTTAAACCGGATCATCGTGTGTTCGTTTGGTCAGCGGCCTGTTTAGTTGATACTTTGATCAAGTTTTTGTCGTGTGTTCGTTTGGTCACGCATGCGTGCTCAGGCAAACCAAAACAAAATAAAATCGGCACCGTTTGGAGTCATCGGCACGTATTAACAACATTTGCCCCAAATTGCTTGGCAACGCCGTATCCGGCGATTCTGGAGAAACGAAGTAACGGTGTGTTAAAGTACGATGCCAGGCAGCATCATGTAACATTCCCCACAGAGATTTCCCAGCACTCATGGTTCTTGCTGCCATTTGAATAGGAGAGCTTCTCTTCCTTGCAACGACGCTTTCAGTTTCGCCAGGCTTGGTCTGCTAGCTGAAAGTACACTGGACTCTTTTTGGAAAAGGCATAAGATATCTCTCGCCAAGGGCCTCTACTCGGTGATAAACTGATAGTGATCAAAGCATCCTTGTCACAGATCCCAGATGCGCGCGAGTTGATTCTGTCAACTTGTTGGCGAGAGAATGATGAGCAATGAGTTCAGCCGTGTAACTTTTGTTTACAGGCGCGAGTAACCTGCCGTCGACCGGCCGAAGGGGCCATTGAGTAGAAGCCGACGCCGAAAGTAGACCATCTTTACTTCTCGCTGCAGCACTGACTGAACGCACGAAGCTTAACTCGCTCGGTTTACGTCAGGAGCCATGCGCCGTGATTTGTTCGCAATATTCGAGCAGAAGCGAGGCGACATGCGTTTTTCGCAATCACGTAAACGATCAAAGAGGCCTTTTCTAGATGAAATGCTACGAAAACCTTTTTTTTTTACCGGGACAGCATAGGAGCCCCCTACAGTTTTTTTTTGGGTATATATAGAGCAAAAGTTTATGTACAGAGCAAGGCCTCAGGCCCAAAAGTATATGAAATGCTAAGAAAACCTTAGTAACTGATGAAGTTTTGCCTGATCTAGTGAAGCAAGGAGTAAAACTAAAAAGCCTGCTCAATAGTGAAAAATGGTAGGCAATGGGTTCTGAGAAAAAAATGAACAATCCACAATGCTAGGAACAGGTAAAAGTCCGTTCCATTCCATTTCTAACCCTTTCTTCTTCTTTTTATCTACTGCAACCAGAATTTAATGATAGGCAGATGGTGTGCTTTCACTGTAAAAGATGACGAATAAGACGAAATTAGCTGAACTTAGAGGCACCAATGAATTGGGAAAAAGTCAGGAGAGCAATGGATATGAAAGCAGCACTTGGTAGGACTAAGAACACGTATCAGCAGAGACTACCTCTGATGATATGTTCCTTTCTCGGCATTACGAGCCAAGCAAACGAAAGCATTTTTCGTGCATATTCATCTCCAAGCTATGTTATGTGGAGGTTCTGTCACTCGGAGCAAAATGACAAATTTGCCGTCCCAATTAGCATCTGCGCTGACAAATGGCTGCCTCGGGCAAACTTGACTTGCCTATGCATTCGTGGTTCTAGAAACTGAAGTGTCAAAAAAAGGTGACTGAAACTCTGAAACGTATCCAAAGTCGCAACTTCTTCCAATTTTTGTTACATCACCTCCAGATTCGACTTTTCCCAATCATTGTGTCAGCCATCGAAACATACTATGACTATGAACTGTTTGTTACTTTCTGCAGAAAAAAAATGAAGAAGCCACTGAAATTTCATCAGAACAAAAAAACAAGCGATCTGATCAAATAATCTTCTCATTTCTCGTGTATTCAGATGAACATAATGGAACTACAAGCATTACATTGGAAAACTTTTCAGAGCGTGTGAACTGGCGCTAGATTCGGCTTGTAGAAGCTTTTCCTCCTGAACAAATCACCGAACTTGCGGAATATCGGCCGCTTCTTCTTGTGTTTCATGGAATCCTCCATGTCAACGTAGTGGCTCTCGTCGATGTGATCGAACTCGTCGTCGAAGTCGTCCAAGGCCGCGTCCGCCGCGGACTTGAGATCGGCAATGTTGCTCAGCGACGCGAACACCCGTTCCTTTGGGTTGAGGTTCCCCATCCGCGCCGACTGCGAGAAGCCACCATTAAGCTTGCCCGGCTCGCCGATCGAGTACCTCCGGCTGCTCGGCGTCCTCGGCTTGTCCGCTATCCACCGCTGCGACGCCGACTGCGGCGTCCCGTTCTTGCTAGCGCCGCCGTTCGGCAGGCGGTGGTCGAAACCGAAGTCCGGCGCGGGGGCGGTCTTGGCGGACGCGGGCGTGCTGCTCGCCGTGGTCGTGGTCGTGGTCGTTGTCGCGGCGAGGAGGTTGTTGAGCTCCTTGAGACTTCCCTGGGCGGCGGCCTCGCTGACCTTAACGCACTCGTACTCCTGGCGGAGGCTCTGGAGCGCGGCGTCCTTGTCGGCGACGGCGTCGTTGAGGCGCGCGTTCTCGGCCCTGGCGAGCTCGAGCGAGTCCTTGACGACGCTGGCCTCGGCGACGGCCTGTTTGAGGATGTCCCGGAGTCGCGCGTTCTCGTCGCGGATGACGCGCTGCGACTCGACGAGCTTGGTGTTCTCCTGGCGGGCCCGGTTGACCTCCTCCTCGGACGCGCGGACGCAGTCGAGCAGGACGCGCTCCTTGTCGCCCCACGACGCGGCGCACTCCTCGGCCTCGATCCTGCACCGGTCGCGCTCGGCGGACACGGCGCGGATCCGGGACTCGGCGGCGTCGAGCGCGGCGCGCAGGCGGCCGGCCTCGGCGTTGGCGGCCTCCAGCTCGGCCTGCGCCTCGGAGAGCCACACCTTGACCTGCTTGGCCTCCATGGTGACGTCGGAGAGCGCGACGGAGAGGTCGTCGGCGGCCTTCCGGCTGCGCTCCTCGCCCTGCACCGCGGCGCGGAGCTCGCCGCGCAGGACCCTGATCTCCTCCTCCGCGCCGCCGAACATGAGGTCCCTGACGCTCCTCTGCTCCGCCACGCCGCCGCAGCGCCGGGAAGAGGCCTCGAGGAGGCCCTTGTTGGCCTGGCGCAGCGTGGCGATCTCCAGCTTGGCCTCCTCGAGCGAGATCTTGGTCTGCTCCAGCTGCTTGGTCTGGTATATGAGCGACTCGAGCATCTTGCGCTCCGACTCCTTGGACTTGTCCACCTCCCGCTCCAGCAGCTGCACCTTCTCCGCGACACCCTTGGCGGCGCCCTCGCCGTCAGTCCTCAGCTGCTCGAGCTTCGTCAGCGCCCGCGCTTTCTCCTCGCGCTCCCGCCGGAGCTCCTCCTCCAGCTGCGCCACCCGCTGCTGATGCATCGCGCCCCCGCCCGCGCCGCCGACGCTGCGCCGCCTCTGCCGAACAGCAAGGAAACTGCCGCCGTTAGAAACAGCAACTTACCAATCACCTACTATAACCTTCCTGATCAGCGATCACGCCATTCCAAAGGCGTCAGGTTTGGACGTAACGTGCAACAAAAAAAAAGCCAGCGCAGTGCAAGTGCAGCATACCTCCGGGGACGGGTGCGCCTTGGAGGTGCCGCCGGCGGACGAGCGGCTGCGGTGGAGACGAGGGGACGACGGCTGGTGCTTGTGCTCTCTGGAGACGGAGACGGAGGCGGAGGCGGACGAAGAAGCAGTTGGGGTGGCGGCTCTGACCCTGAGCCCGGCCTCGAAGGAGCCGGATCTGCGCGGTGAATCCCAGCTCATCAGAACCGAATCGGAATCGCGTCCCCGGGCTAAATAGTCAAACAATAAAAGAAGGCACGCACGCCGCGAGCGGGAATGGAACAGGAGGGAGATCCCCGAGCGGCGGAGCCGGGAAAGAAGGATCTGTAGCGAGGGACGGAAGGCGCGTGCGCGGGCGGGCGGGAAGGAGAAGGATGCAGCCAGGTGTGGTCCGTGTGGAGTGGAGTCTCACCTCGGCCTGGCGGACAGCATCTCGGCTCGGGCACGCGGCGCGGACTCCGAGGACAAATCCGTGTCAGAGGGGAACGGAATAGAAGATGGAGGTGGCCGGATGGGGAGGAAGAAGAAGATTGAAGAAGGGGTTAAGCGAAGCCGAGGGGGGGATTAAGCGAAGAAAACAACAAGAAATGGCCGGCTCGGATTTGTTTACTTGTATGGCGCGCGTCGTCGCGGGCGAGGGCCGCAAATGGCGGGTCGTGGGCAGGGTTCACAAAACCGCGGTAAACCGGTCATTTACCGCGGTAACCGGCCTAACCGAGCCGGCTCGGTTACTAAAACCGACCGGTAACCGCTCCCTAACCGTACCTACGAAACCGAGCTTTTCGGCTAACCGCTCGGTATGGTCGGTTT
Source organism: Cenchrus fungigraminus (assembly GCA_036936925.1). NCBI lineage: Eukaryota > Viridiplantae > Streptophyta > Magnoliopsida > Poales > Poaceae > Cenchrus > Cenchrus fungigraminus. Next base: position 74,540,612 of record CM072775.1, read on the forward strand.
ACCGGTCCGGTTTCGTTGAATTTGAAAACCGCTACTGTAGCGGTTTTTTAAACCCGCGCGGAAGGGAGGAGGCCAGGAGGGTCGTGTCGTGTGCGCTTGGATCCTAGCGGCCGCCGAGGCCGGGGGCGTGCCGCGTGCGTGCGAGAGGAGGGGTGGTCAACGGCGGCGGTTCTGGCTCGTTGTCTGCGGGGGGGTTTTGGGTTTTTGCTGGTGTTTTTCGACCGGGCACCACACCACCGCGCGGGACGTCGTCGTGTGCGTGGGTTGCCTGCCGGCTGCCGACCGGCGCGTGGATGCCCGGGGTTTTAAATGGCCGGGGGGCGCGGTTGTTCGGTGTCCTGCGCGCGCCGGGGCAGGGGCACTCTGGTGGTGGATTTGGTGGGGGTGCCGGGCGGCTGGGCTGCGGAAAATTTCCGTGGAATGGAAGCTGCGGCCCCGTTCAGGTGTGCGAATGGGGATAACGGATCGCATCGGCGTCGCGGTGAACTGGTAATGAGCGGTCGGCGGCGAACTTGACTGGTGACCGTTGAAACGCGGTAGGCAAGGCCCGGACTTTTCAGTGGATCGTTGCGCACGGGATTTTCGTTGAATGGCCAGTGAATCGGTCAAAGTTGTGGTGGTGATATTGCTATGCGAAGAACTTTATTTTTCTATATTAGCCCCTGTTTAGTTGGCCAAAAGTTTGGTAAAAGAAGTAAAAATTTTGTATTAAGTCAGATGCGTAGAGTAAAAATTTAGAAGAAATGAACTGAGTTGTGTCTAAAGAGAGTATTTTGGAGGGAGCGCGTAGGCCTGGGCAAAATACCCGATACCTATTACCCGTACCCGAATTACCCGAACCCGAATTACCCGATCTCAAGTTCGGATAGTGATTGTGATTACCCGAAATTAGTTCGGGTAATTCGGGTAATACACTCCGGTACCCAAACTACCCGAACTACCCGAAATTTGACTTTGTCTTTGTATTTATTCACGTGTTGTTAGTTGAACACTTAAAATTGTCACTTTATTATAATATAATTCTCTTAATTTGAACAAGTGACTATAATATACTATTATTCTCAACTTGTAGTTGAAATTCAACACAAACTACTAGTCTATACAAAATTCTGTGTGTTTGAGTGTATACTGTGATTATAGATTTCGGGTAAATTGGGTAACCCGAACCCGATTTTTGCGAGTACCCGAATTTGCGGGTAGTATTTTTTTGAGCTGATATCAGGTAATGATTCTCATTACCCGAATTTCTCAAAACCCGAATTACCTAACCCGAACTAATCGGGTAACCCGAACGCCCACCCCTAGGAGCGCGAGCTCTGCTCTGCTCTGCTCTGCTTCAGATTGGATTCGCGTTGAAACCGTGGAGTTCGAGGCCGGCCGGACGTGGGGACAGCCGACAACATCAAGCTCGGGTGTGTGACCAGCAGTAAATGAGCAGGCCAAGCCGTTGCGCCTTTTTAGGTGTCGAAGGAAGACGGATTAGTTTAGTAGTACAGGCGCAGCGTCAACCATGATCAGATCAGCTGATGCCGGTGCGCCCGGATAATCTTTGGGACGACGAACCAGCAGCAACGTGTTTGATGCATGGCCTCGTTATTGCAGACGATCGACGCAAATCAAAACCGAAACCGACATGTCGTAACGCCCGCAATTATGGGTTCATAACCAAGGGGGGTACTGATGAGATAAAAGGGTTACGGATCTTGGCAATTTCTATACTGAGCTACCGTAACTTCTCACCGCTATCGTACAACGGTTATGTTTGATGACGTCGTGTTTGACTTGAGAAAATAAAAAAAAGGTGCTCATGTGATTCTCTTAGACAAAGTACTAGCTACTCCCTCCGTCCCTTTAAAAGAGTTGCCGGTTGAAGAGAACAACAACTAATGCACAGGTGAAAAAAACTCTGATGCCCCAAAGGAGCAATGATTTCTATTTGGAAGGACAAGCAATTAATAGCCTGAAGCTTCACACCGTGTGTGGTGGTGGGAGGAGGACAGAGTACGAGATAAGCCAAGGCAGTCGCATGCGTGCAGCTAGAGGCCTAAGAGCTGTAGGGAACGACACTTATTTGTGAACACGACACTGTAGCTTCCGCGACACTACAATTAGTTATCGTTTGCTCTCCGATTGGATGAAGTAAAACGGATTCGTCTGCCCAACATCACATGGCTCGCGGTTAGCCCAACACGTAGCTTAGCTTGCGGACGTTCTCTACAGTACACGACACTCTTATTCAACACCTCGTCGGAAGCTTATGTGTAAACGTAGAAGCTATTCCCAGGTTCATATCGATATTTGTACACATGATAGACGACGGCGACGGAAGCAGGGCCAGCAGGCGAGCACACGGCAAACTCTCCTTTTCTCCGAGAAAGCAACAACAATCTGCATGGAAATTGCCAGGCGAGGAATGATGAGCAGCAGCATGTGCATGTCCATCAGTGCACGTTGAAGTCAGGTATTCACCGCGCTCGCTCCTGTCACCTGTTCCTTTCTGGGCCGGCAAGTCCGGATCTGCGACCCTGAATCCCATGCTGGGGATCCCCGGTTTCAGCACCCGCATGCGGCCGCCGGCAGGGCTCATGAGTGGCAGCAACCTGCAACCCAGCTGCCCCAGGACGGCAGGACGGGAATGGCGTCGCCTCGCAGGAAAGGAGACGGTACAGTCGCGCGGCACGGACCTCTGGAAAGAGAGGAACAGGAGAGTATTCGATGGTCTGCCGGCCCTGCCAACACGGATCCTGGCACTGATAAAAGAAGAAATGCAGCTGCGGGAGGTTGCTTGTCAGCGAGGAGGAGGAGTTCTAGTAGTTTAACATGTTACAAACTAGATTGAGTTTGAGTTTCATCCTTTTATGTAATATCGACCCGCATTCTTCTCCTCCTTAAATGAATCGGCAGTGCTCCTGCCATAATTTTCAAAAAAAGTTTGGCAGATTTTTGTTACCAAAAACTGTGATTAAAAGAATTGATAGGACTAGAAAGAGATTTTTCTGGCAGGGAAGGGAAGTCAAAAAGAAATACTACTTAGTCAAGTGGACTTTGGCTGCAAGGCCTAAAAAGAAAGGAGGGTTAGGGATCAAGGACTTGAGATCAATGAATCTCAGTCTGTTATGTAAATGGTGGTGAAATCTTGAAAATAAAGAAGGCTTACGGCAGGAAATAGTAAGAAAGAAATATAAGGTGAAAGAGGGGATCAGACATCTTAAAAAGAAACATTCTAATTCCCCTGTGTGGAATGATCTTTTGAAAGTTAAAGATTTATACTTGAAGGGCAGGATGATCAGACTGGGTGATGGGTCTAATACAGATTTTTGGGAGGATTCCTGGTGTGGAGTGGCATCTCTGAAAGAGAAGTTTAGATCTCTTTTTGACATTTGCTATGAACAAGAAGTCACTGTAGCTTATATGGCATCCAGAAACTGGAACATGACATTCAGAAGATGGTTAAATGAGCATGAGCAGACACAAGTGAGACAATTGAGGGATCTCCTAATACCTTGTGCTTTAGGACAAGAGGCAGATAAACCAATTTGGAGGTGGGAAGCAAACAAAGTTTTCTCTGTCAAAACGATGTACGCTCACCTTTGCAGAGCTGCTATAGAGAATCAAAATAAAAAACTCTGGAAAGCCAAAATTCCTTTAAAAGTCAAAATTTTCATGTGGCTGGTTCAACAAAATGCTATTCTAACTAAAGACAACTTAATTAAAAGATCTTGGAAAGGAGACAAAAGATGTTTGTTCTGTCATATGGAGGAAAGTGTGAGTCACTTGTTTTATGATTGCCCTTGTGCAAAGTTTGTTTGGAGCATGGTAGCTATGGTAATAGGAGCAGATTGTAGACCTATAAATTTTCAGCAATACTGGGTTTGGTGTGGGAAATTTTTACCACATCAGAAAAAGATTTACATGGTTGGGCTAGCTGCGATTTGCTGGGCAGTATTGTGAACAAGAAATTCAATTTGCTTTGAAAAGAAGAAAGTAAGATCTCCTACAGAGATCATTTGTGTAATCTCATCGTTTATCAAATATTAGGCAGGTCTTCAGAAGGATGGTGCTAAAGAAGATCTGGAAGTAGGAGCAGAAGTGCTGAGGAGGAAGCAGCTCAATTTCACCCACAAGGAAGCCATATCTTGGAAGACCCTGGTGATGGAACAATCATGCTGATCTGAAGGAAAAAGGAGATGAACAAGGATGACGCTTTTGTCTGCAGATCGGCTGTACAAGTCTTTTAGCAGTTTTGGTCTGTTAGATCCTGATTGGTTGTCAGTAACCGCTGTTTCTTTTGTGCGCTGGTTATGTGTTTGTTTCTAGTTTTTCCCCTCTGGTTGTCGTGGTCCTCTGTGCTCACAACTGGAGGGGGTGGGACATTTGCTTTGTAATAGGTCTGGTTCTTTAGTTTCGAATTTGTGGTTTGGGAACTTTTTGGTTGAAACTCTGTAATTTCGTTGCTTTGGTAATGAAATTCGGGCAAGGTCCTTACTGGAAAAGGAGTTTGGCAGATTGGGACCGCCGGAATCACGCACGCCCGTGGTGTGTGCCAGTGCCGTCCCTGGGCATGTGCGACATGAGCGACGGCTCACGGCCTCCGAATTCTGTAGGCCTCCAAGTATATAGTACACATACACAGCAGTAGCACTCACCACAGTCACTCACTGCTGGACGACTGACGGCAACAGGGAGCAGAGGTACCTAAAGCCAGCGAGGTGCTCAAGCCGGCAAGCCCTGAGGGTATTATTAATCATTCTTTTTTTACAATTCACATTCACAATAATCACAGAGATGTAGTGGGTCCATCACTAAATTTTGTTTTTTCAATCTTTTCGTCTAGACGCTAAGGGGAATAGTGTTCAACGATTAAACCCATATCTTCTGCAAATTGGTCTAGAAAATTTGAATTGGGTTGGGAAAAGCATAAGAAAAAACAAAGAATAGAGAAATTAGCCCAATCTCAGAAAGGAGCTATTTGCAATCTATAATGAGACAAGAAAGATTTAATGATTTGGCTATAGCACTTGAGAGCGAAATATTGGAGAAGATTGATTATGAGCATGTCATTACAGATTTCATTTCAAGGAACACTAAAAGAACGATGATGTTCGAGTAAAGATTATGAAACATAGGTATCATTCTTGACATAGCTTATTGCAATGTAATATATTATATCGTACATCTTATTTTCGTCTTATTTTTCAAGCTAGTAGGCCTCATTATTTTAGTTTTGTACAAGGCCTCCGATTTCGTCGGGACGGCCCTGTGTGTGCTCCTCCGTGCGCTGTGCAATCCGTCTCCCAGAACGGACGTCAGACGTCTGAAAAACTAGGTGCCGTCGACGTCGACCACACACAATTGCGTGAGTTTGGATTGGACTTTGGACCTGGAATCCAGCGTTGCAATTCGCTGCCCCAACCTTGTCTCCAGAAATTGCATGTGTTCTCCGTAGTACAGTTTCAAGTTCTGGTCGGTGATTGTGCCGTCGATTCTGCAGGTTTCAGGTTCGTAACGGTTGCTACTTGTTGATTCCCATTTGATCCCAAAATGCTCGTTAAGCAAAAAAAAAAGAAAAGCCATTCGATCCCACCTTGAGGCCCGTATAGCCCAAGCCCACTCATGCGCATTTCGTCGTTGGGGCCCAAGCCCAACCTCTGCTTCTTTCCCTTTCCTCTTTCACCCCCCTCTTATTTTTTTTCCTCCATTTCTTCGTGAATTTTGCTTGCACAAAAACCTGAGAAATTCGAAGCGGAGCCGAACCAAAACGGAGCGCGAGACGGCGAGAGGGCGGGGCGGCGGGGGAAAGCGGCAATGGAGGCGCTGCGGGAGCTCGAGAGGGTGCTCTCCCTCATGAGCTCTCGCGGCCTCTGCGACACCGGCTCCAGCGGCGGCGGCGGCGCCGACCGCTTCCTCGCCCAGTTCCTCCTCTTCATGGTGCGTTTCTCCCCCGGCCCCCTTCGCCCCTCTTCCTCCGTTTCCACGGATTCAATCGACTTGGGTGTGGATGGTATGTGTGCTCGTGCTGCTTGTCTAGCGAACGTGATCCTTGCAGGCAGTAGCGGAGCTAGAATTTGAACTTAGGGTATGCCAAATTGCCAAGCCAACCATCCAAAATACGTACAATACGCCACAGTAAATTTTGAAAAAAAACACGCTACAGTAAAAATCAAACTAGCAATTTCGTGGCTTCAAGCGGTGCCAAACGGCCGTCGACGGCGCAGATCCCGGTCGGGGGCGGCAACGTAGGCTCGGGCGCAGTAGGAGCGGCACTTAGAGGGGCCATCGCTGCCATGAATCCCCTCGTCCTTGGATTGAGCAGCGGGCAACATGCCGGGAGAGAAGGATGGCGGCGTGAGGAGTGGAGGCCGGTAGGGAGAGACCAGAGGCGGCTGCGGTGCGGGAAGGGAGAGGATAAGCTGGGGTTTCTACAATTTTATATGAACTAGTGAGTGGGTGCTCTGGTAGGCTGGGCTGGCTCGGAGGGCTTCGCAACGTGAAGAAGAAAGGCCGCGCTCGCTCGACCGTCGATGCGAGGAGAATAGAAAGAAGAAGATGGGTGCTGTTTTTTTCTAACTGCTATAATGAGCTGGGCTGATTCTTAGGGTATGCCAGGCCCCACCTGGCATACCCATTGTCTCCGCCACTGCTTGCAGGTGTGCGCTGATGGCCTCGCGGAGGCTTTTGGTTTTAACATATGACAAAGGTCAAAGGTTTATATGCGCTAATTTTTTTGAGGGGATTATATGCGCTAATGAGATGTTCGTTTTGATTTTTTTTTTGATGGGCTGGTTCGATGGGGACCATTTCGGTTGTGTGTTTGTACGCGCGTGGCCCGTTGCAGTAAGAGTCCTGATCGATTTGACATGATGGATTGATGGTCAATGTTGTATGTTTGATTTTTTTTTGCAAGCAGCAGCTGTAATTGTTCTCTAGTACTAGTGCAGGTATGATCCGTCGAAAATTATAAATCAACTGTAACTGAACTTAATTTCGTCGATTGACAGATTTGCTCCAATGTTCATGAGCAGTGCTGGGGCTTTGCATAATTTATTGAATGTCGTTGTGCCTTATTGTCATCTGATCGGTGACCATTGTAGAATTATTAATTCACTGCAGAAGCTTGACTACCTTATTTTTTATGCTCTGATTCGTTGCCCTAGTTTGCTTACCATCCCTCCCTCCCTGCTGACATGTCTAGCATTATTGAAATGCGATGCTAAGTGCATTTAGAACTTCTCTCAAAATTATCAGAAACTCTTTTGCGTAGGTGCAACCATCTGAATCTCTTACCATGGAGAAGAAGTTCCTATTGGTCTCTGAGCTTTTAGGAAAGGTAACCTGACTGATGCTTTTCCACTTTTGTTCACTATCCTTACTTCTATGTGTTTGCTATGAAGGAAATTATATCTGAGACCTTTTTTTTAAAATATTAGGCTACTCCTGATACTAGGAAAGGTAACCTGACTGATGCTTTTCCACTTTTGTTCACTATCCTTACTTCTATGTGTTTGCTATGAAGGAAATTATATCTGAGACCTTTTTTTTAAAATATTAGGCTACTCCTGATACTATGGAAGAAGTGCAACATCTCACCCGTCTGGAAGGTAGTAGTTGTGAAGTAGTGATGATCTGCCTTGTACCTTATGAGTTTATCTGGTAAATTTCTTGTTGACTGGGACTAAACTCTGATGAGTCATTAGGAACTTTTGAATGCAGCTGATCAAGATATATCTTCTGGAGCTTTACTACAGCCAAATAAGAAGTTCAAGATGCATGCTGAGAAATCAACCATTCAGGCTGCTGCGATGATTGGTTTTGATGCCATGACTAGAGCAAAGTCTACCCTTGAAGATTTTGTATGCGTTTTCTGTCAATTATCACCCCCAAAGTATATAATTGCGACACATCCATACTGTCTTTTATTTGACATCCTGCCATGCATGTGTAACAAAACAACTCAATACTAATTAGAGGCATTAGGTTCTTGTCAAAACAAGGCAGATTGTCTTGGAATGCGTTTTTCTGATTCTTTGTTAGTCTTATGCAGAAACTGGGTCATGCGATGTTGTAAATTTTAATTTTCCTTGTTCAAGCATGTCTCCATTCCATTTGTCTTAATTATGAATCTATCTATCCTGGGGGAAGTTCAGATAGTGATATCTTTTATTCTTGACAAAAACAGTGCAGATCGTACTTTATGTTTCATGGATTGGACATTAACAATCCACAATCCATGTTCAAGTATCTACCTGTTCTTTCTTTCACAGAGAGCTATATATATCAGGTTTTACTCCTGAAATCTTCTATGAACTTTCTTTTTATGGGTTCTTATTTTCATTGAACAAACTCAGTAATTTCTTGTTGCAGTTAGATGCTGCAAATGAGGACTCTTTGGATCTAATCCCATACAATAGCAGTTCATCAAAAGTAAGACTTAGCCATTTGATTTGGTTATCTAACAAAATAAGATATGGAAAATGCCAAATGAGTGACCACCTTATTTACTGTGCAGGAGTTGGCAAGGAAAAAGGAAGCTTTTGATGAAACATCCTTGTCTCAAATGATTGAACCCCTTGTCAGTCTTCTTCAGAATCAGGGGTTAATGACAGATCGGTTGGAACAACCTCCTCTATCTACTTGCGCATATGTAACATATTCACTGATATTTGATTGATATACTCATTTTATTTTATTCATTTTTTAGATTGCGCACTGAACTCAGATCAGGCATTCAGTATTGGTCTTTAGAGCGGAAGCTTTGTCAAGCAGTAACAAGAAATGAAAAGGTATGTGGAGGCATTTCTTTTGCTGCATGCTGTTTGCTGTAATTTTAAAACAAACGCCCCCAATAATATTGATTTATAGTTTGTTAGGTCATCTGTTGGATTTCATCAAACCTTCTGGATCGATCAAATAGTTTTTCTTGGCAAAGTTTTGCACTCTTGAAACTTCAAAGAGCAAGTGATGGATGGTAAATAACAGAGTATCATAACACACAAACTAAAACTAAACCCCAGTCTTGAACTTATCATAACACACAAACGAAAACTAAAACCTCTCCACGCATTCTCTCCTTTGCGTTGCAGGAGTGTTTGTTGTAAAATTGCCGAACCTCATGGTTTATCTTCTTGGCAAACTCAGATATAACGCTCTTTTTTTTCTTCTAGATCTCAATCGACGTTGTGATGAAAGCAATTCATCTCAAATCATTTGATTATCGAGTTCTTAATCTCTTGATGTATCAGCTAACTGGTCAGCAGGTAGGCATGCCTTTTTGTTCATTATTTACTAAATTCTACTCCTAGAGTCACACTTCTGTTGTTAAAACCTGGGATTATTTTCTCTGGTGCTCACTTTTTAGGTCAATAAATTGCATATGGACTTCTTGTCAATTTCAGAATTTTTGGTTGAGATATCTGATGACCTGTGAGTATGCTCTGAATCTTTACTCGTACATGCATAATTGCAGATTCTACAGGGGGTGGTATGAATTGCCTAAGTTCTTAAGCTGATATATGTAAAAACCTGTCATTGATGATTTGCTGGATTTAAAATGCTCTACAATTGTAGTGTATGGATTTAAGTAACTGGAAATAGACTTGTGCCTAAATTTTTAAGTTATGATACAGTGATCTTATATCTATCTTGGAACAATGGGTTTGTTATCAACGAAGTTGTGCTTTACCTATCATAAATCCTAGTTTCAATGAAATTACATCAAAACTTTGAATCACCTTTTCATACTTGTTTCTTTATTTCGTTTTTTAAGTTATGACATCAGTGACTTTTTTGAATATCTTGCAGGTATGATTATGAGGTAAGTTACAAAGTTGTGCTACTGATGTTGTCACCGAAGCTTAGTTATACTAATGTAAGTCTATCTATTGAGATAGTTCAATTTTGTTTTGTAGGATGATGTGATGAACAATACTTTCAATATCCTTTGCATGTTTGCTGCAATATATGGACCTTCGGAGGCACCAAATATGCTGGTGAGCAACAAGCACCTTATCTTTGATTTATGGTGCACATATCTCCTGATAACATCACTATTATATTCCTAAGTTTTATGTTTTAATATATTGATTTTTTATTAAGAATTACATCCTAAATTCTGTAAACTGAAAGTTAGGTCCAAATGTCTAATCCTGCAAACACTTTGATTTGAACTAAAATAATACCATACTTTGAGCCATACAGAATTTAAAATGTTGCGATTGAATTCAGTATAATGCATATGTTCTCCCCAGAATTTCTGTTGTCAGCTTGATTTGATGCATCCTGTTTGTTCCTCAATAAGAACTCGTGGATTTGCTTTATGCATCATTATCAATCACTGAGCCAAAAGCAATCATTTATGGACACGAATAGTGAACCAAACTCATGTGAAATTTGAGGAGGTTTAAAAATACAGTGAGTAAATAACTATTGGGCAGTGGAATAGGTGTCCATCTCCGTATCACAGAAATAGGTCTCATCGTATTGGTGACCCAAAAAGTTACTTGGTATGTGCCGTGGTTGGCTATTGTAGGCCAAGTGCATAGGTGAGGCTGAAGAGAAGTATGAGAGTTACTCAAAAAAATTGGACCCTAGTCTCTCAGGTAGTTACTGGAGGAGATGTGAGGAAGCTACAAAGGAAGGTTTGTCTTCTCTGTTCATATAGAAGACATTTTGGCTTGTTTCTTGATCTGATTCGCTTTCACTTTTGGAGCGTCTGTCAAATTTGGCATCCTATTGTAGGTGGAAAAATATCAGGTCATGCGTACGGAACATGGAATATCCCCTCTGTGATAAGTGATGAAGAATCATTCCGACGTGAAAGATCGAGCAAACATGATGCTTCTGCTGTGATCATCTGACGATAAATTTCATGCTGCGACCACTTCAAACTGAAGCTCAGTGTACACAGCTAGAAAGTGTCTTACCCATATGCATATTTCCACCCTTGTTAGGTCAAATGCAGAAATAACTTTCATCCCTTAAAGCTTGAGGTGAGGTGCTAGAGTTAGTGGGGAACTTGTTGAGGTTATAGTTGTCCTTGGCCTGACCTTGGGTCCCTTAGTTGTCATAGATATCAGCCACTTCCAAGTCAAATTGCTGTTTGGCAAACATTGACCATTAGTTGGATTGCCCTCACATTTCCTTACAGCCTTGGTGATCTTTCCTTGTAACTGTCAAACTAAGTTCCTCTTCCGTAGTCTGCCATGTAACACTTTTTTTTTGCTAATTATGTAACTCTAGATTTTAACCAACCCTTTTTTAAAACTTCGATCGTATTCACATAGGAAACCAATTTGTTCATTCAAATACAAAAGAAGTCAAACTTTATATATTTTTTGATGAACACTTTGTCAAAGAATCTAATTGTTTAATAAACTATTTTTTCATGTTTCAAAATTATTTCTCCTGGTATTGTTTTTCTATTGTAAATTGTGACTTGTATTGTTGAACCGAGGAGAGCAGCAGGGAAAACGTGGTGGTTAAACTTATAAAGCCTAGTTTCTCAAAAAAAAAACTTATAAAGCCTAGGGTCAGGCCAGGCGGACAACTTTTTTTTAAGCAAACATGGTTACGAGTGTCGTGGATCTCGCGAGCTGCCAACGTGACACCACGGCCATCAACGCGTCGACGGACGGTCGCCATCACACAGCAGCGTCACCAGGAGCCCATCGCTCCGCGCGGACGACGATGATACGTGCGCGCCGGCCGGCGCCGGCCTTGTTCGCCTCGCACACGCGCAGGAGTATGATCGCGCGTATACCTGCAACGGGTTCGGTTCGAACTGCTTCTGAAGCCGACCCGCACCTGGAATTCGCGAATGGATCGAATCGGATCGAACCGGAATAGAAGAGGTGCAAAAGGGTTGTGACCCTATCGACCCCCGGTTCCCCTCGGGTCGATCCTCCGCTCCCCTCACGGCTGCTGACCGCCGCCGCCGCCGCTACCCCGTCGCCAACCAGATCGACGGCCTGCCAGATCGGGTCCCCGCCGCCGTTGACGCGGCGCCCTCCGCTCGCTCCCGCCGCCGGCGAGGACCCCGTTCCTCCCCTCCCTCCCGCACCCGACCTCGCCGAGACGCGCCGCCGCGTTCGCCTTCTCCCCGGCGGAAGCTACCTCCGGCCTCCCGGATCAGAAGTCAAATCGCCTCCTGCAGCTGTGTTGCCTCGTCGCCGTCGAAGGGGTTTCAATGGCCGGATCCCCGTCATTCTTGCCCCCTGCCGACATGGCCTCGGACAGATCACCTCGCCACAGTCGCGAGCTCCATGGAAGCGGCGAGTCAACCCCTCTCCCCCAACATCCTGATCTATGGTGAGATAAAGTTGTGCCTCTTCTTTTTTTCGAGTCTGCTCTTGTTCTTGTTCTTGTGATGTGTGAGCATGGTTAGACAGTAATGTGTCGATCTATTCCCACACTACCTGCAGCTAGAATATATGTATGCTATCCAATTGATTGGTGAATTGGTTTGGTATCTCTGTAGTAATCCTTTGACACCTTTGACAGTAAGATAAAGCGCAGTACATGGTCCATAGTTTAGTGATGATGAACCTGTGTATTACCATAAATAAATATAAACTAGAATTATAGAGTGTTCCATATAGTTTAGTGATCATGAACCTTTATTACCACAAATAATCAGGAGAGAGTTGTGAACTTATATGCTCAAATATTTAATAGTTTGACCTTTAATTGCTTTTACTCTTTTTCACATTCGTGAAAGCGTCAAGTATATACGCTCTTCTGTGTCCAGAAAGCAAATGTTTAAGGAAATAATTGCTGAAGAAGGAATTGCATGCAAGAAGAAGCCCGGGCTTGATGTTGTAACAAGATGGAATTCGACACTATCAATGCTGACAACAGCCTTAGAGTACAGGGTAGCCTTTGAAAAGTTGAAAGGTCAAGATCAAAAGTACACCTATGCACCATCCCCAGAGGAATGGGAAAAGGTTGAGGTTCTTTGTAGGTTGCTAACTGTATTCAAAGATGCGACACAAGTGGTTTCAGGTACCCAATACCCCACTTCAAATCTGTACTTCCATCATATGTGGAAGATTAAGTTGACTTTGGAACAAGAACCCCCGTCTGAAATTGCTGAAATTGCCACAGTGTTAGAATATATGAAGAATAAATTTAGCAAATATTGGAATAAGTCATATGTGTTGCTTTGTGTGCCTGTTGTCTTTGACCCAAGGTATAAGCTCAAATTCATTGATTTTCTTTTCACTTAGTCATTTCCCACCCAAGCCAAGCATAAATTTGCCAAAGTCGAAAGACTAGTTCGAAGCCTGTTTCAAGCATATTCTTCTCAAGGAAAGTACTCAAACATAGCATCTAGTGAGCAAGGTGTAGTGGATCATGAAGTACCTTCCATAAAGGATGATCCTTGGGCTGCATGGGATCGACAACTTAGTAATGATCTTCAGTCACAAATGAGTACAGAACTTGACAGATATTTGGATGAGAACCTAGTTCCACGGTCTAAGGAATTTGACATCTTAAAGTGGTGGATGGCTAATGCAACCAAGTATCCGGTTCTTGTTCGTATAGCAAAGGATCTGCTAGCTATTCCAGCTTCATCTGTAGCCTCAGAATCAGCTTTCAGCACAAGTAAAAGAACAATCAATGATTTCCGTAGCAGCTTGACGCCTGAGATAGTAGAAGCGCTGATTTGCACACAAGACTGGTATCGAGCAGAAGGTAAATTTCATTCCCTGAATTGTGTGTTGACATTATACAGTCAGATTCACTAGGAGTGTAAATCTAAATCGTTGTTAATGGAACCTATCGCAAGATCATCTGAGTTTAGTATGAAGTCTGTCAATGATCTTATCATGGGTGAAATGGCTGGCTGGGAGCCCCGACCGATCGGCGCACCCGATCGGTCGGGGCTCCCAGCCAGCACCTAACGCCACCGCTGTCCATTCTTTTCAACTAATTAATCCGTTTGACGCCCGGCGATCCATCCCCGGAAAAAAGGTGTGTACAAGGGAAGGCGCTGAACGAAGCGCCACCTGCGCACCACTCGCAGCATATCCGATGTCAACGCTCCCCGCCGCGTTCACGCGATCGCGATGCACACGCATCAACTTTTACGCGTGTGTTCCCCGACAGCAGCGTGCACGCACGCACAGCGCGCGGCATCCTGTTGAGTGTTGACACGCACGTGCCACTCGTGCATCACATGCATGTCAGTTCGAGCTCGTCAGCTCGGTATGTATATAGAGCGCGCCAAAGCGTCCTCGCTAGTTGTTATAGTTGCTCCCACCAAAACCCCAGCTGAAAACGCTGTGGTGTCCAGTGCTGAGCCTTCTGCCATCTTCTTCCGATCCCCTTTTTGCACGGACGCGTGCCGACTCCTCCTGCTGCCTTCATCTATCGGTGGTGCGGCGGGGTTCAGGTTCAGCCATGGCTCTGGATGCAAGGTCCCTGCGGGCGGCGTCCGTCGCCGCCGCCCTCGACGCCAGAGCTGCGAGGGCGTGGTCGGGGCCTGGCGGTGCTGCCGCCGCTTCCTCTGCGGCGGCGCCCGTGGACGTGCCGGCGATGTGGGGCGACGAGGGGAGGATGAAGCGGGAGCTGGTCGCCTGGGCCAAGGCCGTCGCGTCCGTGGCCATCAGGGCATCGATGCAGCAATAAGATGATTGCTGATCAAGGCGCGTGACTTCTACAGCGAAGCAATAGCAGTGCAGTTAGCAGCAGATGTAGGAATGGGAAGGGAAGGACGGCGCCGAATTGGCAGCGGAGGAAGGATTAGATTAAGAGTAAATTGTTCATACAATGTGATAGATGCCTTCCTCCCCTCTATCTCGTCTCTGTTATATACTCGATTCATATTTCGTCGACCACTCCAATCTCGGGCTGAGCCAAACATTTGTCTGCAAGCACTCGTCCACTCTGGCCCATCATCTGGATGTTGGGCTTCTTCAGCCTAGCGCCCGTATGTGGCCCAGCTTGCGGTTTTGCACTGCTTGTGGTAACGTATCCCCTCCTCCTTGAAACACCGCATGTCGTTGTTTTGTGAACCGGCTAGTAAATTTGCACCTCCATCATCATCATCTAGCTCAGCTTCACCGGCCGCGTCTTCGTCGCCTCCGGCCCTCCGCTGCCGCCCATCGGCCCATGGCCCCTTCCACACCAACCTCATCAACGTTTCACCGGTGCTCGCTCTGCCTCCTCCACCGGCCAACTGGATGTACATAGGGATGTCAATAGTCAGGGTAAGGTAAAGGTAAAGTATTTACTCGTCCGTTGGCGTACTCGTATATCTCTATTATACCCTTACCCGCCAAACATAATGGGTAAGAATCCTTACCCGTGCCCTTACCCGCCGGGTACAGGATACCTGCTGGGTATTGAACATAAACATGTCAATGAGTTCATATCCAAGAGTACAATAATAATTTGATACCTAAATAAGTCTCAAACTTCACTATCACACACATACTTTAGGGAAAAATAAGAAGTGGTAGACAATATTTCACTTGTATCATACAACAACTTCAACCTATCACAAAGACACCTACCAAAATCTCAGTCTCGTTCTATAGGCTGAAATGGGGCACACCGTTTTCTTTCTTTGCAAGACGATCAAACACAAGTATGTAATTCAGTGCAACACTAAGCATAAAGTAGGTTTGTATGGACTTCTTTAGTATGGGTACCCGTTGGGTACCTACAAGTAGAAATTCGTACTCATAGACATTCTGGTAGAATTTCATATCTTACCCTTACCCACAGGTAGAATTCTGTACCTTTACCCTTACCCAACAGGGTAGGGTAACCGCAGGTACCGTTACCCATGAGTAAAACTGTCATCACGCACAGCGCCCTTGGTGCCTCACCTGATGCCACTACCGTACCGCTGGACACTGCTAGGCCCCACCCCAAACCCCCCTGTCCACAATTCTCACCGGAGTCGAAGAGGAAAGGAAAGAGAGAGATTAGAGTGCGAGAGAGTGATAAAACACTCCGGTGTTAATATAGCAATTTTATTATGTCAAACACGTACGAGAGTGAAACCGATCGACACATTTTTTACGCTTCCTAGCTAGGGATCTCTTGAAGAAAGCTGCCCCGATTAGTCCAAGTTGGGAAGCTAGCTAGCAGATCGAAGTGGTTCAAACACGGATCTTCAACACGAACTGTTGCTACATATAATATAATATAATATAATATAATATAATATAATATAATATAATACAATACTCCGTGTGTGATTTGCATTCTTTTAAAAAGAAAAAAACAAACACTCATTTTTCTTATTCTTTTTCTTATTCATTTTTTACCTTTTCCCATATCACACCGAATAGAAGTAGATGCTCACATACATGTACATATGTATGCTCATGTGAAATGCACGGACCACTATGTTTATGAGCACAATTGAAAAACTGAGCTGACAAATTTTGAGATTAACAAAGTCAACACACTATCAAAAGACATGACATCTATCACTGAAAAATAGTGCTAGGTAAATCAATGAAATAAATTCAGAAAAATAAGAGCACGAGTACCGAGAGGTGGACAAGTTTCACCATAAATAACCTTATCGGTTGAACTAGGTTTAGTCAAGGTTCAGCTAGGCGACGCCTAGGCGGCGATTCCGCGCGACTAGTCGCGAGTCGAGGCCCGTCGCCTCGCCTAGGGGGTAGTCGGACCCCTATGTAACGACTTGGGTTTTCAAAAGAGGAAAACCGGTCAATCTGTACTCGTGATAGTCCCTGGATCAGACGCTATCACGCACAGACATCCATCACAGATAAATATCACAACCATACAACGAAATAAAGCATCCAAAAGTATTACTTTTATTACAAATCCATACAGGAGTACATCAATACACGCCTCTTGGCGGAATAACATGAATAAGAGCCTACGCAGCGGTAGCTAGCTTCCAGAAGATGTCTCCGGCTTCATCCTTCTCTCCCACAGGCATCCTTGAGCGTAGCGTCGCGCCCTTCAATCGTACCATCTGTCGGCGTTGTTGTCGAAGTCCGACTCATACCCTGCAAGCTCAGGGACTATCCCCAAGGATCGGGATAGGTCCACGTCACCAACCGTATGCAAGCTTTAAGTGGCCTACTTCTAAAGGTATAAAAAGATATCAAGGTAAGAGCTGGGGTTTTTTTCCTAAGCAGCAGCAGCAGCATCTCATAAAGAATAGAATCTCCAATTCCCACCAATTCCCAAGTCTCTCTCCCACGATCGGTAACACCTGGTCTCCCAGATCACCGTCACCAAGTCCTATCTCCAACTAGGGTCGGTGCGAGAACTCCCACTCCTCGCACCTCAATGATTGCACCCGGATCCGCGAGGCAGAGGGAGCAACTCTCCTCTCCCCGAGAACAACCACGGCTCACCATACACTCTCATCCTATAAGGGGGAGGTAGAAATCCCAAAACGTAAGAGTCGGAGTAAACAACGGGAATGTCCATAACCGAGGATGCGGCTATACGTATAGATCAAAACTCTGCAGAGCGTGTACACCTGTACCCATCTCGGAATGGCACCCGACGGTAGCAAGTCGACCGAGCCCATCCTACCGGATGAACACCTAGGAGTTACGATTCCACCCTGCATCCGGGTCTCGATGCGGTCCCTCGCAAAGGACCACTCCAGAACTGTGAACATGCCCCCGTGTGGCCACACGGGGAGCGACTGCAAAGGGAAAGGGTCCTCACCCACTTCCCTCCCACTGATACCCTCTATCCTGCTAGCAGGTATGGAATCGCACTTGCTAGGGTCGACTCGGCCCTATCCCCACTCTCGGCGAGGTGGTGTGTACGAAAGTCCCGTGAACACAAAGCGACCCACTCGGTTTCAGACCGGGGCGAGCTCCTATCCTCCAAGTCATCACAAAATCCCCAACACCTGTGCTCCTAAAACAGTGTACCCGCCATAGGCACCAAACTAGGCAACATCCGAGAAGACGATCCCTAGCCCCCGATCCTGGATCGGGTTGTCTTGAGCTCACCCCCGCCAAAATATCCCAAAACACCTTGTCCTGCCGGTTTTTCCCCACACACGCCAAGAAACTACCACACTAGTCCCAACACATGCATAGCAAGCTCAGCGTATCATCACGCGTGAATAAAGTAATAGTAGTAGGTCAATCAAGGACAAGTATGTAAAAGAGGCTATGCACGGTGTCGGTGTTAGGATTAGTCCCGACAATAACTAGTAAGTTACGCTGTGATCAGCTTCTCGATGGTTGGTGCAAATGACAACATAGGGACACGGGTTTATCCTGGTTCCGACCGCGGGGTCGTACGTCCAGCAGATTTGCGTGTGCGCGCTGTATTGATTCGCACCAGTGGTGCCTGTAGAGGGGGGCTACAAGCAAGGCGGGAGAGGAGGAGAGGCCTCCAAGTCCCTGCTAAGTGATTGAGGCAAAGTGCCAATATCAAAGGGAACGAGTATGCGGGTGAGTGTGGGTGTGAAGTGATGATCTCGTCCCTCTGCGGCCAGGGGACCGCCTCCTCCTTTTATAGACCAAGGGGAGGCGGTTTACAGTCATACCGCATAGCCTTAGGCACGGTGTGGCGGCATGGCGCACAGTGCCGGTGATTCGATGGCCGTCCTGGCGAATCTTGCTCCTGGCAGGCGTCGTGGTGACTACTGTGTCCGTCCAGGAGCGACTTCAAGGGTAGTAGCGCTGGAGCTCTTCGTTTAATCACCGTCCGTACACCGGCTCGAGGGCCTAGCTGACGGAAGACCGGAGGCTGCATAGCGGCGGGCGTGGCGATGTCCTGTCAACCTGGATCCCTACAGTGCAGGGGATGGCCCAGCAGTGCCTGGGATGGCGGCACAGTGGCGGGGATGGCCGCTCAGGGCCGGAGGTGATGGAGGTGACGCGCCCCGCCGGCCTTGCGTCACGGCGTCGTCCCAGACGGGCGGGGAATTGGTGGCCGTACCCCTTTCGAGGGTGCCGCCGTCCTCTTTCGAGGGGCGCGACGTGGAGGAGGTACGGGAGTAGGTGGTACAGTGTCACGGAATGACACCGGCCTTCCCGCACAGCACCCACACAGCGCCGGGGATGGCTGCACAGTGCGGGTTGGTCGAACAGCGCCAGGATCTGATTCCCAGGCGGTGTCAGAGGGCCGGCGTGGCGGGGATTCGCCTTTGACCCGGGCGCCCGTGATGTGCCAGAGCATTTAATGCTCCGGTCGTGGGAGCAGGTATGGTGTCGCGGCTCGGAGGTGGCCTCGAGCGAGGCGGAGACTCGCCCGAGGGGGCGTCAAGCCCTCGAGCGAGGCGGAAACTCGCCCGAGGGGGCGTCAAGCCCTCGAGCGAGGCGGAGGCTCGCTCGAGGGGTTCCGGGGGTCGGCTGTTCGTTGGGCCGGTGAGGCCTTTTGGGCCGTGGGCCATTCCCTGCCCTGGGCCTCTGCCGTGCGTGGTGTGACTTGCAGTTTGTGAGTTTTTGGTTGTTTGCTTTTGTTATTTTTCGAAAAAAGGGGTAATTTCCCCGTTATTAGGGGACCCCTGTGGCTGTCCCCGACAGTAGCCCCCGAGACTTTGCAGCGGTATCTGTAGGAACCTGCAAAGGCTGGTGCTTTCTGATGGGACTTTCTTCCCGCCTGGGCGTTGTGACGTTCCGTGGGGGCGCGCTAGCGCACCCGCGGGTGTAGCCCCCGAAGCCTTGGAGGAGTGCGTGCATTCTTGCAAGGTTTTTCGCAGCGTGCGGCCGGTGTGCGAGGTGTTTGTTTCAGCCGGCCTCGGCGGTGCCATGCGCGCGTACCGGTATTTGCTTGCGTTCGGGCACGTCCAGGAGGTGTAGCCGTGCGTCGAGCCCCCGAGCCTGGGCCCGCTCAAGGCGATCGGGGCGAGCTCTCCGACTTGTCTGTGCGCCCCTTCGCCGCCCCTTCGCGGGGCGGAGGGGTGAGGTGCTCATGACTCCCATCGAACGGGTCGCGAATCATGGGTCCCTCGTCGAGCTGTTAGCGGGTGGTTCAAGTGGACGTCCGTGGCCCGTTCGATATGGGTCGGCTCGTGGTCCGGAGACATGTCCATAAGAGCGCTTACACAGGTGTGCTAGGCAGGGCTCGGTCCTGTTCGATTGGGACCGAGGGCGCGGAAGCTCTCCCTCGGTGGGATCCCTCGACTAGCTGCCCTCGTTGGCCTTGAACACGAACTATGGGGCGCCCCCGAGCTTGTGAGCTCGGGGTCAGGCTCGAATGCGCGCGCCCTAGTCGTCCCTAACTCTGTCAATCTGAGGCGCCTGTTCGAACCCTTCGAGGGTCAGGCTTCGAACCCCTGATTAGTAGCGCCTTTGCGGGGTGGCACTAAAGTGCCCCCGTCTTGGCTTGATCTGTGGAGCCCGCTGGGCTGTGGTCGAGCCGATCCTCGAACCACTGATCAATAAATCCCCGCTCGAGGGGCATCTGCAGTGCCCACCCTCGACGGGCAGGTCTTGGAACCGCTGATCAGTAAGTCCCTGCTCGAGGGGCATCTACGGTGCCCCCCTCGACGGGCAGGTCTTCGAACCGCTGATCAGTAAGTCCCTGCTCGAGGGGCATCTGCGGTGCCCCCCTCGACGGGCAGGTCTTCGAACCACTGATCAGTAAATCCCTGCTCGAGGGGCATCTGCGGTGCCCCCCTCGACGGGCAGGTCTTCGAACCGCTGATCAGTAAACACAGCGTTCGATGGGCCCAGCCCTCGAGTTCGTTTGGTGAGCCGCGGATCCGCCCGTTTTAGATCGGGGCATCGATCGCACCCGCGAGGGGTCGGTCCTCGAGCTCTTGGCTCTAGTTTCGTGAGGGAGTCATCCTTACTCAGGAAGGAACCCAGCCATTTAATGGGCGCGGATCGTGGACGCAGATCGTGCGAAGCAGGCGCGCCTTTTCAGGCGGCGCACCGCAGGCATCGTGGGCGACGTGGGGGGGGGCGGACGGGACGGGGCGCCACGCCCCTTCGGTTATTTTGTCGTAATGATAGCGTGTGCGCGTGCGCACGACCGTTTCGGCGTGGCCGGGCCCATCCGCCAGTGACGTAAGGCGCCGCCCGCATTAATTGGCACTGCGCACGGAGTTTTCGGGGGCGTTGCTCCTCTAGATCTTATAAATCACGAGGGGACAGAGGCGAGGTCCCTTACCTTGCCATTCGCATCCATCCCCGCACGCAGCTCGTTTTCCTTCCGGCTGTGCGCTCCGCCGCTTCGGATCTGCTCGTGTTCCTTGCGCCTCCGCCGCAGTCCTCGCTTCTCCCCCTTGTCTTCCATGGCGCCTCCAACTCGGGTGCTAGAGCCTTTCCCATGGCCCCGGTCGACGGTAACACCGCTGGCGCTGAACGAGCTGGTGAACGGCGGGCAGTTGGCACCGGCCGGCGACGGCCTATACCCGGTGTGGATGGTCCCGCCGGCGACGGACAAGGAGCCCAACCCCCCGCACGGCTACGTCGTCAGCTTCGCCCGTCTTCACGAGCGCGGCTTCACCACCCCGGCGAGCCGGTTTATGCGGGGGCTGTGCCACCACTACGGGGTGGAGCTGCACAACTTCGGCCCCAATGCCATCTCGCAGGCGGCTTCCTTCGTCGCCGTTTGCGAGGGATTTCTGGGGATCCTGGCGAACTGGGACCTCTGGGTCCATCTCTTTCGCGGCGAGCTCCACACCCTCGCCACGGCCGAGAGGGGGACGCGCCGGGCGGTTCGCGCCGGCGACCTTACGCTCATACTGCGGGACACGTGCAAGGAGCTGTACCTGCTGTGCACCATGACCTCCAACAACGCGGATTGGGAGAAGAGGTGGTTCTACCTCCGCAACGACGGTGTCGGCCTTCCGCCGTACACCGGGAAGGTGCTGATGGGGAAGCCCGACGCCTGGTTTCACGGTGTGTCGCCCCCTTCGCGGCAACGGAGGCTGGAGTCCCTCACCACCGCCCTACACCAGCTGGCGTACGTCGGGCTGGGGGTGGCTTCGATCATCGCCAACTTCCATCACCGGCGGGTCATCCCCCTCATGGAGAGGGAGCTCCGCATCTTCGAGATGAGTGATGCGGCCAACCCCACGTCGTTGGCGCGCTCGCGGCTGCTGCAGGAGCGTCTCCCCCAGGGGTATGCGGCCACGCGGGCGAGGCGCGCGATCAACCTCAAGGTGGTGCCGCACAGCGACGACGACCTTTGGTCGTTCGTGATGCTCCCCGACGCCGGGCCGGTGAGCATCGTTTTTCTTTCCCTTTTTGTCTCTTGTTTCGCGTTGTTCATTCGTCATGACAATCCCTGCCCACA
The DNA here is from genome assembly GCA_036936925.1 of Cenchrus fungigraminus. Taxonomy (NCBI): domain Eukaryota; kingdom Viridiplantae; phylum Streptophyta; class Magnoliopsida; order Poales; family Poaceae; genus Cenchrus; species Cenchrus fungigraminus. The sequence goes on from CM072775.1 coordinate 74,562,824, forward strand.
GCTGGTGACCGTCGATGCCGCCCGATCGGACCCGCCAACACCTCGGTCTCCGGCTGCCGGTCGCGCCGCGCAGCAGCGGGAGCGGGACCGGGCGGCCCTTGCGAAGGAGAAAAGGATCAGGCGGCAGGAGCGCCTCGATCAGTACAACAAGGAGTACCGGCTGCGTGAGCAGCAAGGTCTCTCTCCCCCACCGGTGCTGGTGAACTCGTCCTCGGACGAGGAGGAGAGCGACGGGGAGCGAACCACCTCTGATAGGTGGGAACCCGCGGCGCCCCCGTCCCCGCGGGTCGGGGGGGCGGCCGCGGAATCGACACTCGAGGCGGGCACGGAGCCGCCCGTCACCGGGTCGTCGGTGGAGGTGCCAGCGGGCACCGCGGAGGCGCCGGTGGGCGCAGTGGAGGTGCCCCCCCAGCCCTCGAGGAAGAGGAAGCAGGGCTTCTCCAGTTTGAGGTAAGTAGCATCTTTTCCCGCACGCCCTCGATTTCGAGACACAGCCGCTCATCCCCCCCTTTCATTTCGTTGTCAGGGCGTCGCCGGCCGTCCCCAATCTTGTGCCCGCCAAGGCGCTCAAGTTAAGGACGTCCTTGACGACCGGGCGGCGCTCGGAGAGGGCACCACGGGCGGCAGTGAGCATGGCGGCGGCGGGCGAGCCATCGCGCGCCCCGACCACGGCCGCGGGGTCGCAGCAGGAGGCGGCGGTGGCGGCCGCGATGCCGCAGCAGGCGCTGGTGCTCCGCGACCCTCATCAAGGGCGCGGGCTGGTTCATTCGGAGAGCCAGTCCATCAGGGGTCACGAGGCGGCCGAGGCCCCTGCTGGTGGTGATTCCGCCCCAGGAGGGGCCGGTCGAGGAGGTCATCCGGGCCAGCCCCCGAGCCTACGCCTGAGGTGCTGGTGATGCGGGCTGATGGCTGCGTGATGTCGCAGCGGCCGGCGCACGACGCCGGGGCGTCGACGTCCCGTGCTGCACCGCCAGCACCTGACGCCGCCACGTCGCAGTTGGAGCAGGGGCTGCGTCGCCCGGGGGTGCCGCGTACCCTGCTCGACGAGGCCCAGGCCGAGCAGGCGCTGTGGCAGGAGTTCCGTGAGCATGGCGCCTCCCTTAACACCACGCTGGCCGAGGCGCTCCGGCTCCACGAAGGCCGGTCGTTCCAGCACTTCGAGGTGAGTGTCTATGCTTGATTGGAGCTCGCTTTCCCGTCTCTTTTTCGTCTGAGTGTTTCACGTTCTGATTCCTCTCTCCGCCCTTTGATTGCTGCTCGCATGAGCTGCAGGGCCAGGCGCACGAGAAGTACAACCGCCTTTCCCAGTTGAGCTCGGACCTCGACTGGTACCGGGGGCAGTACGAAGCCTTGGACGCCCTGGTGGAGGCCCTGCAGACGGACAACGGCTGGCTGGAGTACCGGCTAAGGGCCGTGCAGGACGCGCTCCTGGACCAGCGTGCTCTGACCGCGGAGGGCACCACCGCGGTCGACTGAGTGAAGTCCGTGCTCCTGGAGAAGGAGGAGGTGCTGGCAACAGCGAACGGGGAGCTGCAGAAGGCGCGCGCTGCCCTGGCCGAGGCGCAGACCTCACTGGCGCAGAAAGAGGCTGCCCTCGTCGCGGCGTAGACCCAGCTCCAGCAAGACCGCACCACCCTCGAGGGGGTGAGGTCCTGGCAGGCTCAGGCCGAGCAAAAGGCCCAGGAGGCCGAGAAGCTGAGCACTGATCTGCAGGAGAAGGTCACGTCACTCGCCGCGGCGGAGGAGCAGCTCTGCCAAGAGCGGAGCGCGCGTCAGCAGGCGGAGGGCCAGCTCCAGCAAGAGCGGTCCGCCCTCAAGGAGGCTCAGGCCGCCCTCCAGCGTGAGTGCTCGGCTCAGGAGGAAGCGCAAGGCCAGCTTCAGCGGGAGCGCACCACGCTGGGGGAGGTTCGAGCTACGCTCCAGCTCCGGGATTCGAAGGTCGCGCTGCTCACCGGGGAGTTGGTCCAGGAAGCCGTGTCGTTCGAGGAGCTGCGGCAGGCTGGCGAGGAGAAGGACACCGCTATCCTCGAGCTGCAGCAGGCGGCCGAGACCACGCGCGGCCCTCGAGACAGAGAAGAAGCAGGTCGAGGGTAAGTTGCCTCTCTTAGATTCTTCGTTTGTTGCTTGGGTTCGTCGAGATCCGCTCTCAACTTATTCGTCTTCCGTTTTTTAGGCTTGCGGGCTGCTCTCGGGACGTCAACGACGCCGGCAGAGGTGCTCCAGGCGGCCTACAATTCCTCCCAGCAGGAGCTGGGGGTTCTACAGGAGGCAGCCCTCGAGGCGTGCCAGAGCGTCGACGAGGGTGACGGGCAGGCCGGGAGCACTGTGGCGAGTCGTCTCCGGGCCTTGGGCGGCCACGTCGCCCGGTGTATGCGAGGTGCGCTCCGCCTGGGGATCCAAAAGACCCTTGGCGTGGTGCAATCGCACTACCGGGTTGACCTTGCGGCGTTGGCTACGGGCTACATTGTCGCTGACGATCTCGACGACGATGGTGCGGAGGCCGAGGCGAACCACCTGGACGCGCTTGCCGCTCCTGCCGCCGACATCCTCACCGACGACTTCACGGAGATCCTCTTCCCGGACGCTCCCCCCGCCGGGCCCCTCGAGCCCTGAAAGTAGCTGGGCACTCAGGCCCTTAGATTGTAGTTAGGAATCGAGCCTCGTGGCTTTATGTAATAAATACAGTTTGCTTGAAGTACTTGTTGGTTTTAGTGCCATTTCGTTTTTTGTGATTGCGCCGTTCCGTCTCTCCCTGTCGTTTAGGCGAATTTCAGCTGGAATCGTTCGTTTTCACGAGTAGCGCTCAGGCAAAGTGGTGAGGGGGAAGGGCCGTATCCTGCCGCGAGGCGTAGGCTATCCCCGACTCACCCGTCTTCGCCCTTTGGCCATTCGCGTCCTGCGTCATTTCGCTCAAACTCCCGGGTCAAGACGTACTTGGCGCTTTTGAAGTAAAGATTTTTTGCGAAAAAATGGGACCGTTTAGGGGGGGTGCCCCCCGCAGTAGCCCCCGAGGGGGACTTGGTTTTCGGGGAGAAAGCCGAGTCGCCCTTGACTTTATCGAAAAGAAAACTTTACATTTGTACAGCCGACTGGGGCGTCGGATATGTGCAAAAAGACTTGGAAATCCTTTCTAAGGGTAGAAGCGACGTAGCTGTTGGATGTTCCAAGCGTTGGTGAAGACTTCGCCTTGCTCGTTCGCCAGCTTGTACGTGCCGGGCTTGAGCACCTCGACGACGACGTAGGGCCCCTCCCATGGTGGTGACAGCTTGTGGTGGCCTCGGTTGTCCTGGCGAAGCCTTAACACTAGGTCGCCCTCGTTGAGGTCTCGGCACCGGATTTTCTGAGCTTGATACCGCCTTAGCGCCTGCTGGTATCTTGCCGATTGCATCATGGCCACGTCACGGGCTTCGTCTATTTGATCCAGCGAGTCTTCGCGAGCTCGCTGGTTCGAACCTTCATCGTAGCCCTTAATCTTGGGCGATCCATATTCCAAGTCCGTGGGGAGAACGACCTCTGCACCATAGACTAGGAAAAACGGCGTGAATCCCGGGGCTCTGCTCGGAGTGGTCCTGAGGCTCCAAATGACCGCCGGGAGCTCCTGAAGCCATTTCCGGCCGGACTTGTTCAGTCTGTCGAAGATCCTGGGCTTGAGGCCTTGTAAAATCATGCTATTGGCACGTTCCACTTGGCCGTTAGTCTGTGGGTGTGCGACAGCCGCCCAGTCCACGCGGATGTGGTGGTCGTCGCAAAACTCCAAGAATTTCCTGCCGGTGAATTGGGAGCCGTTGTCGGTGATGATGGAGTTCGGCACTCCGAACCAGTGGATGATGTCGGTGAAGAATGTTACGGCCTGCTCCGCTCTGAGGTTGGTGATTGGGCGTGCCTCGATCCATTTGGAGAACTTATCCACGGCAACCAGCAGGTGGGTGTAGCCCCCGGGCGCCTTTCGCAAGGGCCCGACAATGTCCAATCCCCACACGGCGAAGGGCCATGTGACGGGTATGGTCTGTAGGGCGTGAGCTGGGAGAAGGGTCCTATGCGCGTAGAACTGGCACCCCTCACAGGTGCGCACGACCTCGTTGGCGTCGGCAACCGCTGTGGGCCAGTAGAAGCCCTGGCGGAACGCGTTGCCCACGAGGGTACGCGGTGCCGCGTGATGGCCGCACACGCCTGCGTGGATGTCACGGATGAGTTCCCGGCTGTGGGGAATGGGGATGCACCGCTGCAAGACGCCGGACGCGGCGCGCTTGTACAGCTCGCCGTCAATCACGGCGAATGACTTGGCTCTCCTGGCGATGCGCCTAGCCTCGGTCTGATCTGAGGGGAGTTCCCCTCGATCGATCCAGGCGAGGTACTTGGTCCGCCAATCCTCCGCGCGGGGGGCCGGCTCGGTTTCCATGGCCTCGGCTTCGTCCGCGCCGTACCCCTCGAGTAGGGAGAGCACGAACGCCTCGTTCGAGGGGTCCTCGTCCATGGGTTCCGCACCCGCTGGACTCGAGGGAGCCCCCGAGGGTTCCTCCTGATTCGAGGGGGCCGGACTGAGGTTGACGGACGGTTTGGCGACGTCTCGCGTGAAAACGTTTGGGGGAACGGTGATTCGCCTCAACGCGATCTTCGCGAGCTCGTCCGCCTCCTCGTTGTACTTACGGGGGATGTGATTGAGCTCGATGCCGTAGAACTTGTCCTCGAGGGCACGCATGGCGCTGTAATAAGCTTCCATCTTCTCGTCGTGGCAGCTCGCATTCTTCATGACCTGATCGATTACGAGCTGCGAGTCTCCCCTGATGTCGAGGCGCTTGATGCCAGTCTCGATGGCGATTCGGAGGCCGTAGAGGAGGGCCTCGTACTCCGCCATGTTGTTCGACGCGGGGAACTGCAAGCGCACTGCGTACCTCATGTGTTCCCCGAGGGGCGAGATGAAGAGCAGGCCCGCGCCCGCTCCGGTTTTCATCACCGACCCGTCGAAATAGAGGGTCCAGCACTCAGCCTGGATCTGCAACGGGGGCAGCTGTGTGTCCGTCCACTCGGCGATGAAATCCGCGAGGATCTGAGACTTGATCGCCTTGCGCGGCGCGTAGGTGAGTGTCTCGCCCATGAGCTCTACGGACCACTTTGCGATCCTGCCCGCAGCGTCCGGGTTGCGGATAATCTCTCCCAACGGGAATGATGAGACCACCGTGACCGGATGGGCCTCGAAGTAGTGCCGCAGCTTGCGCCGCGCAAGCACCACTGCGTAGAGCAGCTTCTGGATCTGGGGATACCGCGCCTTGGTCTCGGACAGCACTTCGCTGATATAGTACACCAGCCTTTGAATTGGTAGGGTGTGCCCTTCCTCTGCTCGCTCCACGACGATGACCGCGCTGACCACCTGGGTGGTTGCCGTGACGTAGAGGTACAGAGGCTCGCCGCCTCGAGGCGGCGTGAGGATTGGTGCGTGTGCGAGCGTCGCCTTGAGCTTGTCGAGTGCCTCCTGGGCCTCAACGGTCCAGGAGAAGCGCTCGTGCTTCTTCAGGAGTCGGTAGAGGGGCAGTCCCTTCTCGCCGAGCCATGAGATGAAACGGCTCAAGGCGGCCAGGCAGCCCAACACCTTCTGCACCCCTTTTAGGTCTCGAATCGGGCCCATTCGGTCGAGGGCGGAGACCTTTTCGGGGTTGGGCTCGATGCCCCGCTGAGAAACAATGTATCCCAGCAGCATGCCACGCGGCACCCCGAAGACACACTTCTCGAGGTTGAGTTTCACCCCGTTTGCCCGTAGGCAATCGAACGCGATGCGCAAATCGTTAACCAGGTCGTCTGCCTTCCTGGTTTTGATGACAATGTCATCTACGTATGCCTCTACGGTTCGCCCGATGTGGTCCCCGAAAACGTGCTGCATACATTGCTGGTACGTAGCGCCCGCGTTTCGGAGGCCAAACGGCATTGTTACGTAGCAAAACATGCCGAATGGTGTGATGAAAGAGGTCGCGAGTTGATCGGACTACTTCATCTTTATTTGGTGGTAACCCGAATAGGCATCAAGGAAACATAAGAGTTCACACCCCGCAGTGGAATCAACAATTTGATCGATTCGTGGCAAAGGAAAAGGAACTTTGGGACATGCTTTGTTTAAACCGGTGTAATCTACACACATCCTCCACTTCTCATTCTTTTTCTTAACTAGTACAGGATTAGCTAGCCACGTAGGGTGGAAAACTTCCTTGATGAATCCGGCCTCGAGGAGCTTCCGCAGCTCCACTCCGATCGCCCAGCGCCTTTCTTCATCAAAGCGCCGCAGCCGCTGTTGGACGGCTCTGGAGTGAGGTAGGATGTCAAGGGAGTGCTCGGCGACCTCCCTCGGGATGCCTGGCATGTCCGAGGGGCTCCACGCGAAGATGTCGGCGTTGGCGCAGAGAAAGTCGATGAGCACCACTTCCTATTTCGGGTCGAGGGTGGAACTGACCCTCAACACCTTGCCCTCGGGGGCGGCAGGGTCGAGGGGCACCTCCTTCGTTTGTTCGGCAGCCTCGAAACTGCCCGCGTGCTTGGCGGAGGAGTCGGGGCCCTCGTTGGCTAGCATCTCCATGTCCGCGACAAGCATTTCGTCGAGCACCAGGGCCTCGGCGTGCTCGACGCACTCGACGTCGCAGTCGAATGCGTGCTCGATCGACGAGCCCACGGTGATGACGCCTTTTGTCCCCGGCATCTTCATCTTGAGGTAAGTGTAGTTCGGGACCGCCATGAACTTGGCATAGCACGAACGCCCAAGGATGGTGTGGTACGCGCCCCGGAACCCCACCACCTCAAAGGTGAGGACCTCCTTGCGGAAGTTGTCTGGCGTGCCGAACCAGACCGGCAGGTCGATCTGCCCGAGGGGCTTGACGCGCTTGCCTGGCGCGACGCCATGGAACGGCGTCGTGCTGGGCCGCAGCTGGTCCAACCCGATCCCCATCAGCCATAGGGTGTGGGCGTAGAGGATGTTGAGGCTGCTGCCGCCGTCCATCAGCACCTTGGAGAACCGCGCATTGCCGATGACGGGATCGACGACCAACGGGTACTGGCCTGGGTTGGGGATGCGGTTCGGGTGATCCTCGCGGCTGAAGGTGATGGCGTCCTCCGACCAATCGAGGAAGGAAGGAGGAGCCCTCTCCGCGGCGAGGACCTCGTGCCGCTCTCGCTTGCGCCGGCTGGTGGACATGTCCACCGTCGGTCCCCCGAAGATGAAGAAGACGTTCTCCACCGCGGGGAAGCCATCAGCGCCTCCGTCACCCCCGTCCTTCTTGGCCTCGTCCTCCTTCGCGGCGACGCGACTGTAGTATTTCTTGAGCATGTCGCATTGCTCGAGGGTGTGGTGGACCGGGGTCTTGTGGTACGGGTAGGGCTTCTTCAACATATCGTCGAACACGCCGGGGCCTCGAGGGGGCCCTCGAGGACCCTTACGGGCAGGGTCGACGGCGAGGGCCTCGTCGTCGTCTTCGCCGCGCCCCTGCGCGCGCGCGTCATGGTGGGGCTTCTTGCCCTTCTTGCCCGCTTTTGCTTCTTTGCGGGCTCTTTGGACTTGCTGCCCTCCGCGGGCGCGTCGTCCACGCACTTGCCTTTCTTGCCGTCGAAAATGGCCCCCACCGCCTCCTCTCCGGAAGCGAAGCTGGTGGCGATATCAAACAGCTCGTTGGAGTCGATAGGCGGGCTCCTCCCGAGCTCACGCACGAGGTCCCGACAGGTCGTGCCCTCGAGGATGGCGTGCACGATCTCCGACTGAGCAACGCTCGGGAGCTCAGTACAGCGCTTTGAAAAGCGCCGTATGAAGTCCCGGAGCGACTCGCCGGGCTTCTGGGTGCACGCCCGCAGGTCCCAGGAGTTCCCAGGGCACACGTATGTACCCTGGAAGTTCCCCACGAACGTGCGGGCCAAGTCATCCCAGCTGTGGATCTGGCTGGGTGGCAGGTGCTCGAGCCATGTTCGGGCCGAGTCCGCGAGGTGCAGCGGCAGATTGCGGATGATCACCGCATCGGTGGTGGTGCCGCCCAGCTGGCAAGCCAGGCGGTAGTCGTTGAGCCACACACGAGGGTCCATCTCCCCCGTGTACTTGTCGATCGAGGTGGGCTGTCGGAAACGCTGAGGGAAACTCGCTGTGCGGATCTCCCGGCTGAACACACGGGTTCCCGGGGGTTCCGGCGTGGGTGAACGGTCGTCCCGGCTGTCGTAGCGACCGCCTCGTCGAGGGTGGTAGCCCGCCGCCGTTCGTGCCTCCGCGTCGCCCCTCTTCTTGGCGTTCAGGACGTTGCGGGCATCGCCGTCGTGGGCCTAGCCGCGCGTGTCAAGGATCCGCTCCCTGACAGGCGTCCTGCCACGGTTTGCCGGCTGTCCCGCCGCGTCGTCCGTGTGGACGGATGCCTCCTGGTCCTGCGCGCTGCCGTCGCCCCGCGCGCTGGACTGGTTGCGCATGCGGGACGCGGAGCTCTCGGCCTGCTGCATGGCCGCCTGCTCGATGAGAGTCTGCGCCTCGCGGCGCAGGTTACGTGCCTCGGGCGTCGATGGCTCGGGCATGGCCCGAAGTAGTGTTGCTACTGCGATGAGTTTTTGGCTGGCCCGAAGTGGCGTGTGCGGGTCGTCCACATTGAAGTTGGCGTTGATGCGCTCGCGAGCCTGCCTCCCGGCTTCTCGGGCGCGTTCGCCGTGTGCCGAGGCTTCTCCGGTATTCTTCCGCGAGCTTTGCCTCGAGCTCGCGCGCCTGGGCCAGCTGCGCATTAATATCCGCATTGCCCGCTGGTGGGGTCGGTGGCGGGTTTGGCTCTGGATGCTGGGCCGCGTCGCCGTCGCCTGCTCCGTTCGCGCCGTCAGCATGCTCGTTGGCGGCGACAACTAAGCACTCGCGCGAGGGATCGTAGCTCCCTTCGCTGGAGTCGTCGGAGCAACCGAACCAGTAGTCCGCGGCGTCAAGGAACCGCCGGAATACCACAGGGTCCGGTACGCCGGAGAAGTCCCACTCCGCGTAGCCATGTGAGGTCGAGGGCGGCAGCTCCCTGGGCGAGCCGTGGTATGACTCGTCGTTGGTGGTGGCGATGAGGTTCCGGGCTGACAGCAGGTGATGGCCCGGGAGATCCTCGTATGCGGCCATGTCGGTGCTAACGGATGAGGCGTACGTCGCAGCCGAGTTGCGCATCCCATAGGGGAACTGCGGCCCCGCGGCCGCGTGCTCCCCTGCGGGGTGTGCCGTCGTGTTGCTCGGTGGCGGCGCGTCGCTCCGGGCCGCGTCGCGTGCTGCCCGACGTCGCTCCATGCGCGCCTGACGCGAGCGCTGACCCGGGCGTTTGCGGCGCCGGGACGTCGAGGTGCTCGCAGCAGCCGCCTGGGCAGGTGCCGGAGCGTCAGTAGTAGGCGTGGCGGGCATTGGGCCCGGCCCAGTCGACCGCCACGGGTGGAGTTCGTCGCGGTTGGTGAGGCGCATGAGGTAGCCGTTCCCTGTGGCCTGAAAGTTCAGGCTCCCAAACCGGATTTCGAATCCGGCAGGGAAAGGGTCCGAGCTGCCCATGGCGTACCTCTGGGATGTCATCTCGGTGCGAATCACCATCGAGACTGCTGGTGAGGGGTTGATCACAGCGCGAACTCCCCTACCTGGCACGCCAACTGTCGGTGTTAGGATTAGTCCCGACACTAACTAGGAAGTTACGCTGTGATCAGCTTCTCGATGGTTGGTGCAAATGACAACACAGGGACACGGGTTTATCCTGGTTCCGACCGCGGGGTCGTACGTCCAGCAGATTTGCGCGTGCGCGCTGTATTGCTTCACACCAGTGGTGCCTGTAGAGGGGGGCTACAAGCAAGGCGGGAGAGGAGGAGAGGCCTCCAAGGCCCTGCTAAGTGATTGAGGCAAAGTGCCAATATCAAAGGGAATGAGTATGCAGGTGAGTGTGGGTGTGAAGTGATGATCTCGTCCCCCTGCGGCCAGGGGACCGCCTCCTCCTTTTATAGACCAAGGGGAGGCGGTTTACAATCATACCGCATAGCCTTAGGCACGGTGTGGCGGCATGGCGCACAGTGCTGGCGATTCGATGGCCGTCCTGGTGAATCTTCCTCCTAGCAGGCGTCGTGGTGACTACTGTGTCTATCCAGGAGCGACTTCGAGGGTAGTAGCACTGGAGCTCTTCGTTTAATCGCCGTCCGTACACCGGCTCGAGGGCCTAGCTGACGGAAGACCGGAGGCTGCATAGCGGCGGGCGTGGCGATGTCCTGTCAACCTGGATCCCTACAGTGCGGGGGATGGCCCAGCAGTGCCTGGGATGGCGGCACAGTGGCGGGGATGGCCGCTCAGGGCCGGAGGTGATGAAGGTGACGCGCGCCGCCGGCCTTGCGTCACGGCGTCGTCCCAGGCGGGCGGGGAATTGGTGGCCGTACCCCTTTCGAGGGTGCCGCCGTCCTCTTTCGAGGGGCGCGACGTGGAGGAGGTACGGGAGTAGGTGGTACAGTGTCACGGAATGACACCGGCCTTCCCGCACAGCACCCACACAGCGCCGGGGATGGCTGCACAGTGCGGGTTGGTCGAACAGCGCCGGGATCTGATTCCCAGGCGGTGTCAGAGGGCCGGCGGGGCGGGGATTCGCCTTTGACCCGGGCGCCCGTGACGTGCCAGAGCATTTAATGCTCCAGTCGTGGGAGCAAGTATGGTGTCGCGGCTCGGAGGTGGCCTCGAGCGAGGCGGAAACTCACCCGAGGGGGCGTCAAGCCCTCGAGCGAGGCGGAGGCTCGCCCGAGGGGGCGTCAAGCCCTCGAGCGCGGCGGAAACTCGCCCGAGGGGGCGTCAAGCCCTCGAGCGCGGCGGAAACTCGCCCGAGGAGGCGTCAAGCCCTCGAGCGAGGCGGAAACTCACCCGAGGGGGTGTCAAGCCCTCGAGCGAGGCGGAGGTTTCGCGGTACGGTGCCTGACCCTCGAGCGAGGCGGAGGCTCGCTCGAGGGGTGCCGGGGGTCGGCTGTTCGTTGGGCCGGTGAGGCCTTTTGGGCCGTGGGCCATTCCCTGCCCTGGGCCGCTGCCGTGCGTGGTGTGACTTGCGGTTTGTGAGTTTTTTGTTGTTTGCTTTTGTTATTTTTCGAAAAAGGGGTAATTTCTCCCATTATTAGGGGACCCCTGTGGCTGTCCCCGACACACGGGTTCATCATATCCATCACTATGCAATAAATAAAGCACTAGCAGTTCTAAAAGCCATGCCTAATGGGCATTCAAATAAGGTCGGGCGTGAACCTGCGTGAGGGTAGTCGTCGAAGGCGAAGTCGTCGTCGAAGTCCTGGGTTGGCTCTCCGGCTCCGGTAGCTCCTAGATTCGCGAATACAAATAAATTACCAGAGCTATTTGCAAATAACACCGAACGAAGAAGCAATAAGAGCCAAAAGGGAACAAACACCTAACTAACGGGTGCGTCATGATTTTAGAAAGATTATGAAAGTGGTTTCATATTTTTCGGAGCTCTAGAGAATTAATTATGAATTTTCGGAGTTTAAAACCTTTTCTGAAATTAAATTACGCATGTACAATATAACTTACTTTAGATTAGCTACTAGCTAACTCTAGCTGGCTCTAAACTAGCTAAAGGCTAGCTACTGAATGGCTCTACCTGCTGAGGTGGCGGCCACGCAGCAGCTCTTAGCTGGCTGCAAGAGGGCTACAGGGCTAGGTGGCAGCCTAGGTGGCTGCTGGCGTGGCGGGTGCATAGGATCCAGAGGGATCAGGTGCGGCAAGGAGCAGAGTGAGAAACGGTGTGGCTCAAACGGGACTGGTCGGCCGCAACCGATCCCATCGATCCGGTGTGGCACGGTGTGTGTGGCCAAACGTGCGAAGCAAAACCCCAGGCTGGGAGTCGGGTGGTCGCCAGGCATTCGAGCAAATGCCCGAGAGAGAAGCGGCACGGCAAAGACTGGCCGGCGGCGAAGCTTTCCGGTGACTGGCGAACAGGGTTCACGACGGGGCTCAGGGGGGTCCTAGAGTTCCCATCTTGGGCACAAAAGGCTCGGCCTTCAGCCGGATTTGGCGAGGTTGCACGCGGCAGAGAGCAAAACGGCAGCGTGGCCGCGAGACGGCAGCGGGGCTTAGAGGGCAGGTGCCGGCGTGCAATCCCGTGCGCAAGAGCGTGAGTGCGCACCGGGTGTGGGCGCGTTTGCAAGCCTCGGTGCACGAGCATGGCGGCGCGGCGTGGCCATGATGTCGGCTCGGCGTGGTGGCCAGCAGGTGGCAACGCGAGGCGGATCCGGGGTGCGGCTGTGCGGATAGGCTTACGGGCAAGCGCCGGCGGCGAACGAGCGCGGGCACGGCATGGGTGCGCGGGTGCACCTACCGGGAGCTTAGGTGAGCGTGTGTGCGTGTTGGGTGAGTGTACGGGTGCAGATTGCCACAAAAAGTGAAGGCCTCTGCCTCACTGTGTGCGCGCGCGCGCATGCACCGGCGTCTCAGCCATGACGGCGCGGCGTGCGCGTGCGGGATCGGATAGGGGCGGCAAGGGGGAAACGGCGGTAAGGTCGAGCGAGGAGAGCGGCGCGCGACGACGACGGCGAGCGGCACCAGCAAGCGTTCTGCTCAGCTCGAAGGCTGGCCCACAGGTCGACGGTGTTTTGCGCGGCGGCGCGAAGCAAAACGGGGCCGAGTTCTCGCGGTGTTCAATTCCCCCTCCGACGCGAAGGCCAGGGCCACAGTGGAGGAAAGGGAGCTGGTCTCACCGTGGTGACCCCCAGGTCGAAGTGGAGCGCGTCGGTGTAGAGACAGAGGCGGAGCGGGTGCGGCGGCGCTGCAGGACGAAGGGGAAGGAGAGCAGGGGAACTCCGGCGTCGCGGTCCTTGGCTTGAGCAGCTTCGGCTCCACGGCGACGAGCGGTGGTGCTTCTCCACGGACGGCTCCGGCCTTCCTCCCTTCCTTCTCCTCCCTCCTCCCTTCTCCTTCAACAAGCGGAGAACAGGGGAATACCCCAAGTGCGGCGGCGGATTCGGGGGAGCAGAGAGGTGCGGCGCGGCTTTATAGGTGGGAGCTAGGGTTGCGGGGCAGCGGCAGACGGTGGGGATCCTAGGCGTTTGTGCAAGAGCCACGCGGCGCGCATCCCGCGGTGCGAGGCGGGCGAGGCAGCAGCGGCATGGCGAGGTCGCTGTCGCGCGCGTCAGCGGGGGAAGAAAGGGGAACAGGGACCCCCTGCTGACGAGCGGGGCGTGCTTGGCGGTGAGACAGAGAGACAGGGGTAGGTGGGAGCTGGGGCGAGAGAGCAAGACGGGCCGGCGGAGCTAAGTGGGCCGGCGGATTTGAGCAGACCAGAGATAAGAGAGGGAGGTGAACCGGTGGACTTCGGTGAAGAAGATTAGCCCAAAATTGGGTCCTTTCCTATTTTCTTAAAACCTTAACTCTTATTCTATAATCTAATTTAATTCAAATTTGAATTCTAAATTCAAATTTGAGCCACACACAAATAAGATCCAAATAAATACAAATAAACTCCAAAAAGATCACACTAACATTTATAAATCCTAAAAATTATTATTTAGCTCAAAATAAATCTAGGAATTTGGGGAAGGTTCAAAGAAGACACTCTTAATATTTTAAGCATGCACCCAAATTCAATCAGAAAATTTGAAATCCACATTTTTGAATAAATTAACATTCCGGAAAACTCCGAGATGTTACAAAACTCCCCCCAGAAGAATCTCGTCCTCGAGATTAAGAGCTTACCCCCCGTTCCCAAGGAGAGGAAAGGTAAAAGAGAACTAGCTGCACCACATCGCAAAAGAGGTAAAACTGATGCACCGAAGACTAAAACTCACCAACCACAGCGTCAGGAGCATCAGCGGCCTTTCCTTCCTTCAGGTGGTAAAGCCTTTCACGGCCAGCAGACTGCTGGGGAGCAGACTGAGGAGGTAGTCCTCCTGGGGCCGGTCCTTTAGCGGGCTTAGCGACGGTCTTCTTGTCGGGGCAGAAGTACGACTTGTGGCCTGGCTTGCCACAGGTGAAACACGTGGGCCCGAACCCTCCAGTGTTCGGTCCTTGTATGACCTGGGGCGGGCGGTTGTATCCTCCATTCTGCGGATGGTAGCTATAGTTTCCTCCTCCGGAGAAGTTGCCCCCATGCTGGATGTGTCCATCCCTCGGCCTCTGGGCCGACCGGTCTTGGGGATATCCCATTCTCTTCTTGTCCTTCATGCGATCCTCATGGCCTCTTCTCTCTTCCTCAAGTGCGATGGCGCAGTTCACCAGGTGGTGGAGGGACTTGTGCTCACTAGCCTTCAAGCCCTGGCGGAGACCATGGTGGAGGCTTCGCAGAAACTAGAACTGTTTCTTGTCGTCAGTGTTGGTGTCATCTGGGGCATAGCGCATCATCTTCATGAAGTGCCTCTCATACTCCTCCACCCTCATCGCACCCTGTGTCATGGTGCGGAACTCATGGGCCTTCTGAGTCATGAGCTCCTTCGGCAGGTACTGCTCGCGGAACACCTCGCAGAACTCCAGCCAAGTGATGAAAGCTGGGTTCGGGTGGCTGTCCGAGTAGTTGTCCCACCAAGACTTGGCAGGACCCTCGAGCTGGTGGACAGCGAGAGCCACACACTCCTCATCAGTGTAGGCGGTGAGGTCGAGCTTCGTCTCAATCATGCGAAGCCAGTCGTCTGCCTCGAGAGGATCATCTGAGTAACTAAAGGTAGGGGCCTTCAGGCGGAGGAACCTCTCGATCTTCTTGACGAAGTCTTCTTCCGGCGGAAAGTTGCGGTTCCCACCATTGACTCGGTTCTCGACGGCTTCTACCATCCTCTGCATCAGCTGAGTCTGAACGGCCATGATCTCAGCCAGGTTAGGCGGTGGTGGTGGTAGTGCTTCTCCACGGCCACGACCACGACCACGCCCCTGGGGAGCTGGTGCAGGCTCCGGTTCGGGCTCATCCTCAGCGTCTTTCTCATCTTCTTCAGCATCGCCTTGACCGATGGGCGGAGGCGGTGGCGGTGGCACCACAATGCCTCGGCCTTGGCCTCGACCTCCTCCACGGGCAGGCGCGTGTCCGCGGCCACGAGCGGGAGCACGACCACGTCCACGTGCGGGAGCTCGGCCACGAACCGGTGGGGCTTCTTCAGCCTCGGCAGCTTCAAAGCGTTCCAGCAAGCGCCCAGACCTTCTGATCGACATCCTTCTGAAAACTCGACCAAGGAGAGAAAACTTCAGACATGTCACTCACCAACAGGTTGAGTCTCATAAGCAAGCATGAAAATATCACTAATTATATATTCCTACACTCAATAGGAAGATCCATTAAAACACAACTAACTCCATTAAGAACCGATCACTCAGCAAGCATTATAGTTTTATATGCTCCCCCGAGGCTGACTCGGGCCTGGGAGGTCACAACACTTCAACGGTCTAGTTGCTCGGAAAACCAACTTATATAGGGGGTGCCTATCAAGGTGTATCAGAAACTTCTCTACTTCAATGTGTGCTGGACATGCTCTTGACCAAATGGTCATGTCGTCGTAAGAATGGTTGAGTCCCGTAGGTAAAAGAAGCCTTGCGAAAGAGGAAAGCTTTTATAAAATATTCCAAGGGGTTTTATATATAAAGCAAGGAAGCGTAGAGAATCCTTTTTCACTAATGACCATGTCTAAGGGCACGAGCTACGGTCAAGTACGGCTCTGATACCATCTGTAACGACCCGGGTTTTCAAAAGAGGAAAACCGGTCAACCTGTACTCGTGATAGTTCCTGGATCAGACGCTATCACGCACACACATCCATCATAAATAAATATCACAACCATACAACGAAATAAAGCATCCAAAAGTATTACTTTTATTACAAATCCATACAGGAGTACATCAATACACACCTCTTGGTGGAATAACATGAATAAGAGCCTACGCAGTGGTAGCTAGCTTCCAGAAGATGTCTCCAGCTTCATCCTTCTCTCCCACAGGCATCCTTGCGCGTAGCGTCACGCCCTTCAATCGTACCATCCGTTGGCGTTGTTGTCGAAGTCCGACTCGTACCCTGCGAGCTCAGGGACTATCCCCAAGGATCGGGATAGGTCCACGTCACCAACCGTATGCAAGCTTTAAGTGGCCTACTTCTAAAGGTATAAAAAGGTATCAAGGTAAGAGCTGGGGGTTTTTTTCCTAAGCAGCAGCAGCAGCGTCTCATAAAGAATAGAATCTCCAATTCCCACCAATTCCCAAGTCTCTCTCCCACGATCGGTAACACCTGGTCTCCCAGATCACCATCACCAAGTCCTATCTCCAACTAGGGTCGGTGCGAGAACTCCCACTCCTCGGACCTCAATGATTGCACCCGAATCCGCGAGGCAGAGGGAGCAACTCTCCTCTCCCCGAGAACAACCACGGCTCACCATACACTCTCATCCTATAAGGGGGAGGTAGAAATCCCAAAATGTAAGAGTCGGAGTAAACAACGGGAATGTCCATAACCGAGGATGCGGCTATACGTATAGATCAAAACTCTGCAGAGCGTGGACACCTGTACCCATCACGGAATGGCACCCGACGGTAGTAAGTCGACCGAGCCCATCCTACCGGACGAACACCTAGGAGTTACGATTCCACCCTGCATCTGGGTCTCGATGCGGTCCCTCGCAAAGGACCACCCCAGAACTGTGAACATACCCCCGTGTGGCCACACGGGGAGCGACTGCAAAGGGAAAGGGTCCTCACCCACTTCCCTCCCACTGATACCCTCTATCCTGCTAGTAGGTATGGAATCACACTTGCCAGGGTCGACCCGGCCCTATCCCCACTCTCGGCGAGGTGGTGTGTACGAAAGTCCCGTGAACACAAAGCGACCCACTCGGTTTCAGACCGGGGCGAGCTCCTATTCTCCAAGTCATCACAAAATCCCCAACACCTGTACTCCTAAAATAGTGTACCCGCCACAGGCACCAAACTGGGCAACATCCGAGAAGACAATCCCTGGCCCCCGATCCCGGATCGGGTTGTCTTGAGCTCACCCCCGCCAAAATATCCCAAAACACCTTCTCCTGTCGGGTTTTCCCCACACACGCCAAGAAAATACCACACTAGTCCCAACACATGCATAGCAAGCTCAGCGTATCATCACGCGTGAATAAAGTAATAGTAGTAGGTCAATCAAGGACAAGTATGTAAAAGAGGCTATGCACGGGTTCATCATATCCATCACTATGCAATAAATAAAGCACTAGCAGTTCTAAAAGCCATGCCTAATGGGCATTCAAAGAAGGTCGGGCGTGAACCTGCGTGAGGGTAGTCGTCGAAGGCGAAGTCGTCGTCGAAGTCCTGGGTTGGCTCTCCGGCTCCGGTAGCTCCTAGATTCGCGAATACAAATAAATTACCAGAGCTATTTGCATATAACACCGAACGAAGAAGCAATAAGAGCCAAAAGGGAACAAACACCTAACTAACGGGTGCGTCATGATTTTAGAAAGATTATGAAAGTGGTTTCATATTTTTCGGAGCTCTAGAGAATTAATTATGAATTTTCGGAGTTTAAAACCTTTTCTGAAATTAAATTACGCATATACAATATAACTTACTTTAGATTAGCTACTAGCTAACTCTAGCTGGCTCTAAACTAGCTAAAGGCTAGCTACTGAATGGCTCTACCTGCTGAGGTGGTGGCCACGCAGCAGCTCTTAGCTGGCTGCAAGAGGGCTACAGGGCTAGGTGGCAGCCTAGGTGGCTGTTGGCGTGGCGGGTGCATAGGATCCAGAGGGATCAGGTGCGGCAAGGAGCAGAGCGAGAAACGGTGTGGCTCAAACGGGATTGGTCGGCCGCAACTGATCCCATCGATCCGGTGTGGCACGGTGTGTGTGGCCAAACGTGCGAAGCAAAACCCCAGGCTAGGAGTCGGGTGGTCGTCAGGCATTCGAGCAAATGCCCGAGAGAGAGGCGGCGCAGCAAAGACTGGCCGGCGGTGAAGCTTTCCGGCGACTGGCGAACATGGTTCACGGCGGGGCTCAGGGGGGTCCTAGAGTTCCCATCTTGGGCACAAAAGGCTCGGCCTTCGGCCGGATTTGGTGGGGTTGCACGCGGCGGAGAGCAAAACGGCGGCGTGGCCGCGAGACGGCGGCGGGGCTTCGAGGGCAGGTGCCGGCGTGCAATCCCGTGCGCAAGAGCGCGAGTACACGCCGGGTGTGGGCGCGTTTGCAAGGCTTGGTGCACGAGCATGGCGGCGCGGCGTGGGCATGACGCCGGCTCGGCATGGTGACCAGCAGGTGGCAACGCGAGGCGGATCCGGGGTGCGGCTGTGCGGATAGGCTTACGGGCAAGCGCCGGCGGTGAACGAGGGCGGGCACGGCACGGGTGCGCGGGTGCACCAGCCGGGAGCTCAGGCGAGCATGTGTTCGTGTTGGGTGAGTGTACGGGTGCGGATTGGTCCAAAAAGTGAAGGCCTCTGCCTCACTGTGTGCGCGCGCGTGCGCCGGCGGCTCAGCCACGACGGCGCGGCGTGCGCGTGCGGGGTCAGAAAGGGGCGGCAAGGGGGAAACGGCGGTAAGGTCGAGCGAGGAGAGCGGCGCGCGGTGACGACAGCGAGTGGCACCTGCAAGCGTTCTGTTCAGCTCGAAGGCTGGCCCACAGGTTGATGGCGTTTTGCGCGGTGACGCGAAGCAGAGCGGGGTCGAGTTCTCGCGGTGTTCAATTCCCCCTCCGGCGCGAAGGCCAGGGCCACAGTGGAGGAGAGGGAGCTGGTCTCACCGTGGTGACCCCCGGGTCGAAGTGGAGCACGTCGGTGTAGAGACGGCGGCGGAGCGGGTGCGGCGGCGCTGCAGGACGAAGGGGAAGCAGAGCAGGGGAACTCCGGCGTCGCGGTCCTTGGCTTGAGCATCTCCGGCTCCACGGCGGCGAGCGGCGGTGCTTCTCCACGGACGGCTCCGGCCTTCCTCCCTTCCTTCTCCTCCCTCCTCCCTTCTCCTTCAACAGGCGGAGAACATGGGAATGCCCCAAGAGCGGCGGCGATTTCGGGGGAGCAGAGAGGTGCGGCGTGACTTTATAGGTGGGAGCTAGGGTTGCGGGGCAGCGGCGGACGGCGGGGATCCTAGGCGTTCGTGCAAGAGCCACGCGGCGCGCATCCCGCGGTGCGAGGCGGGCGAGGCAGCAGCGGCGCGGCGAGGTCGCTGTTGCGCGCGTCAGCGGGGGAAGAAAGGGGAACAGGGACCCCCTGCTGACGTGCGGGGCCTGCTTGGCGGTGAGACAGAGAGACAGGGGTAGGTGGGAGCTAGGCCGAGAGAGCAAGACGGGCCGGCGGAGCTAAGTAGGCCGGCGGATTTGAGCAGACCAGAGATAAGAGAGGGAGGTGAACCGGTGGACTTCGGTGAAGAAGATTAGCCCAAAAATTGGGTCATTTCCTATTTTCTTAAAACCTTAACTCTTATTCTATAATCTAATTTAATTCAAATTTGAATTCTAAATTCAAATTTGAGCCACACACAAATAAGATCCAAATAAATACAAATAAACTCCAAAAAGATCACACTAACATTTATAAATCCTAAAAATTATTATTTAGCTCAAAATAAATTTAGGAATTTGGCGAAGGTTCAAAGAAGATACTCTTAATATTTTAAGCATGCACCCAAATTCAATCAGAAATTTTGAAATCCACATTTTTGAATAAATTAACATTCCGGAAAACTCCGGGATGTTACACCCTAGGCGGCCGTGGCAGCGATGGAGGTCAGGGACGGGCGGCGGAGGCCAGGAACGGCCGGCGGCTGAGGCAGGGACGGCCGACGACGGTAGAATAGGCAGGGGCGGTCGCGGGAACGCGGAGGAGGAGGAGGAGAAGGACGCACCTGAGCCGCCACCGGCAGAGTTTGACAGGCGGCCGCGACGATTCGCGTGGAGGGCTGCGTTCGTGCGTCGGGCCGTCGAGGACTCGGGTGGATAAGGTGGGAGGAGATGTGGATAAGGAGGTGGGAGGAGGGAGAGGTGGGCTGCTGGAGTTGGGCCTTTTCATGGGCCTTTTTCGACTTAAGGCCCACTGACTTCCTGCTTTTTTAAATGCTACTCCCCTTAAACCAATGTATCATGTATTGATTAATTGATTATGGCTATTTTGCAAAACGCCTTGGAACGCCTAGGCGTAAGTACTCCCGACTAGACGCTAGGCAGTGGGTCAGCATCTAGATTCCGCCTAGCGCCTAGCTGAACCTTAGGTTTAGTTTACCATGATTATTCACACATTACGTTTTAGTGTTCATACATTTGCATTACTATTCATGTTAGAGCGTTTCTGCTCTTTCACGCATGTGCTTCTACTGTTGGCGTCTGTGCATACTTTTCACAATGTCTGTTATTGTTTGCGACATCGCTCATGCTATCATTCTATGCGCGATTTTATTTACTGTGCATGTCATTTATTGTCTTCCTATTGTTCACATCTTTTATTGTTGTTGTTCACGGTAAATACCTTTATATTTATCACCAGGCAGCCGTCATCGGGTACGTCACGTTCATCATACGGACTGATGAAGGAAGTTTTGGGTGATAGAACTACGGGTCGTCCTTTGCGGGAAAAAGATTGTTAACTGTCACTTCTCGCGCTGATGAGGCATGCAAAACTTAAAATTCACGATGGTTGTTGCGGATTTTCTGATTCTTTAAGATGTCAAATGTAGACCTATTAACTTTATATGATAAATTATTATATTATTATATGTCTTTATGCATACTAGGTTCCACCTCGTCAAGTTGTTTTTTTATTCAAATTGTAGAGTTCCTCACATCAATACACCCGTAATATACATCGAAACATGATACTTGTCATTTCAGTAATGCATTTTTTACTGTGCAGTGCATCTATGTGATGTGTGTTATCATATACAACTATGTAGATGGAACTCACTAAAAGTGATAACTCTATTTCTCTCAACATGTAAGCATTCCACGTCATAACACTATACATAATGTCAGCATTCACTATACGTCATGCATGTCATCATTAACCAAACCATCTATTTATGTCTTCAACTGATTTTCTGTGACTAATAGTATGTATTTGTGAGTAACATTCTACAAAATTTTCGCAGTTGAAATACATGTAGGATCAATCATTTTAGAATGGTTCGCTCTCAACAAAATAACATGTTTTTATATATAATGTTGTTTACAAAAGGTTCGCCTAGTCGTATACATCAGGTATAGTATTCCAAATGGGCCGGGCACGATTGGAGGCACGAGGCACGGCCCTAAAAAGCCCGGCCCTAGGCACGATCCATAGTGCTTAGTGCCGGCCCGGCACGATAGGTCGATAGTGCTTGGGCCGCCACTCCGGCCCATAGTGCCGGCCCGAGGCACGGCCCGATTTTGAGCGGCCCGATAGGTGGCCCGATGATAAATTTTCATCTCATATAAATAGCTATGAAACCCTAATTTTCCTTCTCACCTCTCCCTTCCCAGCCTCCTTCTTTCTCCGGATCCCGCCGCCCTCTTCTCCCCTGTCCTCTCCCGAGCTCGCCGCTGCCCCCTTCCCCTCTCCCCATCCCGCCGCGCCGCCACAGGGGCCGGTTCTCCGGCCGTGCGGACCTCCGCCTTCACGCGTCGGCGCTGGCGCCGGCCTCCGCCTCCACAACGCCCGACCGCCCTGCCGCCGTGGGGCTGGAGCTCCAGCCGCCCTCTTTCGATGCGCCGCCGGGGCTGGAGCTCGGCCGCGCCGGTCTACGTCGCGGGGCGCCGGAGCTCCGGCCGCGCCGACTTCCGCCTCCACGCGCCGCCGGTGCCGGCCTCCACAGCGCCGCCGCCGATAGTGCCGGGCCAGGTCGCGGCCCATCGGGCCGTCTTCGGCGTCGGGCCGGGCCTGGGCCGCCAATCAGGCACGACGCCCGACACGGCCCGGCACGAAGAATCCATCGGGCCGCATAGTGCCGGGCCAGATCGGGCTAGGGCCGAGCGGCCCGTTTGGAATACTATAACATCAGGTTGTCTTTCTCACGAGGTTCGCTGTTGGCTGTTGGTTCGCTACGACTGTCGTATGCATCGCTTTATCACAATTCATGGCGGTGGGTTGGATTTTATTAGCCATGGTCCCTCGCTGATGTGATATGCAATAAATAAAATAGCACCACGTGGTCCTTGGTCCGCTGCTGCATGCCTGCATGCACTGCCTTTGTGAATCAAGAACCACTTGCACATGTATTATAATTACTTAGGTATATGCGTGGAGTACGTAGCCGATCAAATAAAAAATGAAAAATGTAATTCTCACGGACATTATATTAGTGCATTATTGCATATATCACTTGATGTAACCCATCCCTAGCACAGATCCTCTAGGATCGCATCTGATCTGCTCTCACACGCTCATTATTGTACAAAATGTGACGAAAATGTAACGGGTAAATAATGAACTGGAGCTCAAATTTAGAAAAACTAAACATGACTCTTATTGCCTTGTTCTTCGCATTGGCGCAAATCCAAACCGCCGTTGGGACCGTCCACATCACAACCACACTGCACACTTGCACAGGCCTTGCAATTATCTCCTGCAGATGTCTCGTGGTTGATGACTGCCTGCTCCCCGGTCACGACGGACCCGATAGCTGCAACATGTCTGCTTCATTGCTGGATATGCAAACCTGGCCGAGGCCGATACGGCGAGCTCCAACTATTCGTCACATCAAATTTCAGGTACTAATTAAAAGTATTAAAGGTAGATTAATAGCAAAACTCATTTCACAATCTCTATCTTAATTTTCGAGACGAATCTAACGAGCCTAATTATGTTATGATTAGACAATGTCGTGCTACAGTAAACAATCTCTAATGACAGATTAATTAGACTTAATAGATTCGTCTCGGAATTTCCCGTCCATTCGTGTAATTAGTTTTATAATTAGTCTATATTTACTACCTCTAATAGACCTTGAAAGGGACTCCTAAAATTTTAGTCCCAAAATTTTGGTGAACTATACACACCCTCGCGAGCAGTGGCCATCAGTGAATTGCTGCGCCGGTCTCGCGCTGCTGTAAAATATGGCTGTTCCTGGCGCCGGATGGGGACGAGGGTGTTGCGCTCGCTCTCGCGACTTGCGCCTTCATCGCGACAACGTACTACTCCCTTCGTTCTTCAAAAACTGACGTTCAGGACAGCGACACGGTCTCCAAAACACATATTTTGACTTATTGTTATACAAAGATATTTATTAACAAGTGATATACTCCCTCCATACCTATAAAACAAGTCGTTTAGGAAAGTACTTATCAAGAAGTATGTATACTTTTATGAAAGTATTTTTCAAGACAAATCTATTTATATCGTTTTCACATTTGCAAACTCATTAACTTAACAGTTATTAATGATTTATATTCTAAATATTTGCTTATCCTAAACGTCAATTTTTTAGAATGAAGAGAGTAAGCCAGGGCGGTAATTTTTCTCCATTGGCTACCACTAACCAAACGTCAAAGGGGAAGAGATGCCCGTCGTTGATTCGTCAGAGCAGCTAGCAGGGATTCGCCAGTTTCCAGTTTTAGTTCGTTTTTTATCGGTGATTTTCTTTCCAGATACTAGCTCCCATACATTTTAAAATTATATTGGTCCGACACGACACACATCGAATGAAAGGAGCTGATTTTTCTTTTTTGCCCTACGAAATCCCGTGTGGATGCAGGTGTCGTTGGTCCTTCGCGTTGCAG
The DNA here is from genome assembly GCA_036936925.1 of Cenchrus fungigraminus. NCBI lineage: Eukaryota > Viridiplantae > Streptophyta > Magnoliopsida > Poales > Poaceae > Cenchrus > Cenchrus fungigraminus. The sequence goes on from CM072775.1 coordinate 74,586,424, forward strand.
CCCCGCAATGGTTGAGGTCACATTAATGATGGGTCCAGCTAAGATTCAGAGTACATCCATACATTGCTGACGAGGCCTCGTACAACGGTATGCCGTTGAGGCTGTCCGCACTCGTAGAACTCCAAATTCAACCTCCAAACGGAATATTTTTGTCTGGTCATCGATAGTTTTCAGTTCAGTACCACTTTTTCCGCACCCGTCAACCTCTATATTTCATAATCCATCCCAACTACCTCTTGTGGGGCCCACACGTCATACTCTCCTTCTTTTCTTTCTCTCTCCCTCCCAGTCCCCACCTAACCCAGCGTCCCTCCCTCCGTCCGTCCCCATCTCCCGGCTCCCCAAGGCGATTTCCTCGAGCTCCTCGGCAACCTCCCTCCGTCCCCGTCTTTCTCTCCGCCGGCGGCCCCAAGGCGATTCGACGCCGGCGGCAGCGGCCTTCGACAGCGGAGTAGCAGCGCCCTTCCTCCTCCCGGACGCAGCGGAGATCGAGGGGCCCCGCGGCAAGTTGATGCGGCTGTGGTCATGGCGGCGAGCCCGAGGGCGGATGCGGCAGCGGCTCGAGCAGCTGCGGCCGGGTGCACGCTCGCGAGCAGAGGACCATCTGCCGGCGCCCGCGGGTGTTGGCGGAGGAGGTGGTGGAGCGCGGCAGGAGGTCCCGCATTCGTCTGCTCTGCTCCGCCACTGGAGCCTGGAGGTCCCAGTCGCGCGCTCCCAGATCCGGCGACGGCGGCACAACGACGGCGGTCGCGTGCTTGGGATAGGGGCGTGGCGGAGCATGGGCCGCGGTGGCTTCTTGGATCCGAGGCTGGAGTTCGACGGTCCGCCCCTCCTTCCCTTGCACGCAGGCGCGACGACGGCGGTCGCGGCGGCTCGAGCAGCTACGGGCCTATAGCCGGGTGCGGTGGAGGAGGGGCGCGGCGGCGGAGTCCCCTGCTGCACACCATCGGGGCGAGGTGGGAAGGCGCGGCGGAGCACCCTGCGCGGCGTGCGGATGACGGCGGAGCACCCTGCGCGGCCTGCTGCACACCATCCATGGCTTCCTCCTCCTCTCTCCCCTGCTTCTTCCCCGACGCCTCCCTCCTCCTCTCTCCCTCCCTCCCACGGCGGGACCAGCAGGGTGGTTGGGTGCCCCGTCCGACGTGGCGTGTCCCGTTCGGCATCCAAACGCGTCAGGGATGGCGTCCGCGGGACCGAACGAGAAGGTCCCGTCTCCTTCCCAGGTCGCCGGTGCTGGGGGGGGGACAGGATAGCGACCTGGAGGTCGCTTTCCCGTCTGGTTCAGTCCCCCGTGCGGACAGTCTGAGCCAGCTTATACTCCGTACAATTTTCTACATGAACAGGATCAAAATGAAGTGCTGAGCGCCAAAACAAGCGCCAGACGCGGAGGGCACTCCCCTCGCAGACACACCAATCAATATAACTGTACTGATTGTTTTTACTGTATACATGAGTTATGTTGGCTCCAATTATTGGAGAAGGCTTTAGAGTTGAAAAACAAGATGCCTTTTCTTTTTCTCTTTTTCCATTCAGCTTCAGTTTTCTATCTTTCAAATCCAGCGGGGCAGAGCTTAGCGAAGTAGCTTGTGCAGCACCCGCTAACTGCGCGCCACGCACCCAAACCCATCATTTTTTCTGCTAAGAAAATTCATTTTTTTTGGAATAAATTCGTTTGGAAAGTTTATTGACATAACTTAAAGTGTTGTTTCTCTTTTCCCATTCAGCTTCAGTTTTCTATCTTTTAAAGTGTTGTTTGAGTATATTTTGTTTGAAAATTTATTTGAATACTTTTTTCTGTCGTAGAATAACTTTCCTTTTTTTAGAAAAGTTATTAAATAAACTTAAACTTTTACGAAAGGGTTCTCCATATATTTTTTCTTAGAGTTGATGCTTATGCCCATACTTTTTAGAAAATGAATTATCTCCAAACTTTACGACCTCACATAGCTAAAAGCTTACAAAATTCTTAGCAAGTACAAACGCTGATTATACCACTACAAAGGAAAATAGAACACAAAGCTGGTGCCCATATACCAAGTTCCTTACTCGAATGAACTCGGATCAAGACCGTAAATTATCATTACGGATAAATTTCCTTTTGGAAGTCAATGATACTCGCAAAGCTTCGCGCGAACTTCATGTCACGCGAGTCTGGTGTCAGCGACATATACCGTATTGCCCTTGATTGCAATCGCTTGCCGCGCCAAATTAATGGAGCTAGCAATTGTTAGCACTAATGACAATTTGGTATAGCTTTCAATTGAACGATATCAACAAAAAATATCTGAATCTCCGATCAGAGAGGTGCTAGTAGCTTCGCTCTAGTTCTATGTTACCTTCCATCCACCCAGTGCCTCACACAAGAGTACCAAGCCGACACAAGAGTACACTACCTGCACATCACTTCACAATCCACGGGAGAGGCAGGGTCGGCATGGGCTCTGTCGCCGCCGACGCCGACCGGCCGCACGTCGTGTGCGTGCCGTTCCCGGCGCAGGGCCACGTGACGCCGATGCTGAAGCTGGCCAAGGTCCTCCACTGCCGGGGCTTCCACGTCACCTTCGTCAACTCCGAGTTCAACCACCGCCGCCTCCTCCGCTCCCGCGGCGCCGGCGCGCTCGACGGCCTCCCGGGGTTCCGCTTCGCCGCCATCCCGGACGGCCTGCCCCCGTCCGACGCCGACGCCACCCAGGACGTGCCGTCGCTCTGCCGTGCCACCATGGAGAACTGCCTCCCGCACTTCAGGGCCCTGCTTGCGGAGCTCAACTCCTCCCCGGACGTGCCCCCGGTCACCTGCATCGTCGGCGACGGTATCATGAGCTTCATTCTGGAAGCCGCCAGGGAGATCGGCGTCCCGTGCGCGCTCTTCTGGACAGCCAGCGTCTGCGGGTACATGGGCTACCGCTATTACCGCGATCTCATGGACAAGGGCATCTTCCCGCTCAAAGGTTAGAAACCACAAGGACTGTCTCGTGCGTTGCCGGCCGCGTTTGCTAGTACAGGCAAGTGCTCACGGTTTCTGGTTGCAGATGCGGAGCAGCTGACGAACGGATTCTTGGACACGCCGGTGGACTGGGCGCCGGGGATGAGCAAGCACACCTGGCTCAAGGACATGCCAAGCTTCATGCGCTCCACGGACCCCGACGAGTTCATGTTCCACTTCGCGATCAAGGTGACGGAGCAGATTGCGGGCGCGGACGCCGTCATCCTCAACACCTTCGACGAGCTCGAGCAGGAAGGGCTCGACGTGATGCGCGCCACCATGATCCCTTCCTCCGCGTCCATCCACACCATCGGCCCGCTCGCCTTCCTCGCCGAGCAGATCGTGCCGCGGGGAGGGCCCGTGGACACGCTGGGTTCCAACCTCTGGAAGGAGGACGCGTCCTGCTTCGACTGGCTCCACGGCCGGGAGCCCCGCTCGGCGGTGTACGTGAACTACGGCAGCGTCACGGTGATGACCAACGAGGAGCTCGTGGAGTTCGCGTGGGGCCTCGCCAACAGCGGCCACGAGTTCCTGTGGATCATCCGGCCGGACCTCGTCCACGGCGACGCCGCCGTGTTGCCGCCGGAGTTCCTGGAGGCGGTCGAGGGCCGCGGCCACCTGGCGACGTGGTGCCCGCAGGAGGCGGTGCTGCGGCACGAGGCGGTGGGCGTGTTCCTGACGCACTCCGGGTGGAACTCGACCATGGAGAGCCTGTGCGGCGGCGGGGTGCCGATGCTGTGCTGGCCGTTCTTCGCGGAGCAGCAGACCAACTGCCTGTACAAGTGCACGGAGTGGGGCGTGGCCATGGAGATCGGCCAGGACGTGCGGCGGGAGGCCGTGGAGGAGAAGATACGGGAGGCCATGTGCGGGGAGAAGGGGAAGGAGATGCGGCGCCGCGCGGCGGAGTGGCGCGAGATCGGGATCCGCACGACGCAGCCGGGTGGGCGCTCGTACGCCAACCTTGACAAGCTGGTCAGCGACGTGCTCCTCTCGGGTGGCAAGAGTTCTTGATCTCCACGCACACGGCGGGTTTTTCCTTCCACAAAGTGTTCCGTGATTCGTGAAATGAACATGCGAAACCAAAGAGTCAGTTCTCACGCATATGCGGTGCGTGAATCTCAATACAAATAAATGGTCAGATGCACCTGATGGAAGTGCCGCTAGACGCTAGTGAAAGAAGTTCTTTATCGTCACATGGTGTTTTCAATTCGTGTGTACTAGTGCTGTATTGTGCAAGTAAAATATGGGAACATGTAAAGGCCAGATGAATTTGTATGGGTGTGATAAAAATTGCTTTGTCCATGTATTTTGCTCTTCTACGCACAGCGCATTTTTTTTACACAGGTGATCGAGCACCGAAGCGGATGGACGGACTTTACGAACATATAACTTTTTTTGAAAGGATAGTAAAAGATTTGCTGATTTTTTTATTAGAACGAGAAAATATAATAAAACAAAACAACAACTAGGGATGCAACCCCGAAACCCCAAGACGGCTGGGGCATCAAAGAAAGACTAGAGCGAGCGTAGAAAAAGAAAAATTACTCCCTCCGGTTTCATTTTTAAGGCGTACAACAGTTTTCGATTTTAGCTGAAAATATAAGGCGTGTGACCTCGGTAGTCGTTGTCATCATTGCGCATGCAATTAGCTCAAATCGAATACACCAATCAGTGAATTAGAGTACAGCTTCTTTTTTTTTTTTTGTTCCACGTGCCTCCACTACATACGTTCATTGCTCTTGATGCACTACAATCGATGTATCAATTTAATGCTACCGAATGCCACTGGCTGCTGCTTTGGTCTCCACAACGCTCGTCCATGCGCCTTACATTCGAGACCGGAGGGAGTATACAGTAGGAGTTTCGGTCGCTAGAGTCATCGATCTAAACGGTTCAATGTTTTCTTTTACCAACGTTCAACAACTTCACCTTCTTCTCTATCACCATGAGATTAAACACCCTCTTTCCCCTCCATCTTTGGTAGATCAGGCTTTATTTTGGGGATAGGGTTTAGGGAAAAGAATGTTCCGGGGTTTTTATATTAGATGAAATGCTGGGGAAGAAGAGTTGGTTTTGAATGAAGCAAGCATGTGGTCTGATGCTTGTATGATTCGAGTACACAGCTAGCGTGATGTGAACAAATATGAATTAACGGAAAAGTGAATATATGCTGTCGCAGTGGAGTTCCTGCCACGTAGATTCGAATGTCTTTCGTTTTTTAATGAAAAAATTCTAATATCTTTCTTGGTTGCAGTTCAACGCAAAGCTTGCGTTCGTCGGACGCGGACGATGTGGCCCACGACAATTTAAAACCCATGCAATGCATGCAACCTGGACCAGTGAGTGGACCAAACAATTAATTCATCATTTCCCAACTTGCATCATGGCCTGAAACCAAACATTATTTCCCGGCCCAAAGTGCCCAATCTGGCTGGAGTACTACTAGTTAGGGGTGGGCGTTCGGGTTACCCGATTAGTTCGGGTCGGGTAATTCGGGTTTTGAGAAATTCGGGTAATGATTCTCATTACCCGATATCAGCTTCAGAAAAGCACTACCCGCAAATTCGGGTACCCGCAAAAATCGGGTTCGGGTTCGGGTTACCCAATTTACCCGAAATCTATAATCACAGTATACACTCAAACACACAGAATTTTGTATAGACTAGTAGTTTGTGTTGAATTTCAACTACAAGTTGAGAATAATAATATATTATAATCACTTGTTCAAATTAAGAGAATTATATTCTAATAAAGTGACAATTTCAAGTGTTCAACTAACAACACGTGAATAAATACAAAGACAAAGTCAAATTTCGGGTAGTTCGGGTACCGGAGTGTATTACCCGAATTACCCAAACTAATTTCGGGTAATCACAATCACTATCCGAACTTGAGATCGGGTACCTCGGGTTCGGGTAATTCGGGTTCGGGTTCGGGTAATTCGGGTACGGGTAATGGGTATCGGGTATTTTGCCCAGGCCTACTACTAGTAGTAGTTACAGGTTTACAGCGCTCGCTCTTTCGGGCGTGATTGGTTTCTTGGTCTCGGCCACCTAGCCTGCACCGCACATGCTGCGTCAACATTTTTTTAAGGAAATGTTGCGTCAACATTTTTCAATACTTTTTAGAAAAAATGTTGGACTAATACACCAACATTTTTCTGCAAAATATTAAATCAACATTTTTCAGAAATATTGATCAATATTTTTTTAAAAATGTTGACCAACATTTAAAAATAGTGGGCTAACATTTTTTTTTGAAAATGATGGTATTTTCAAAAGAAAAGTTGGACCAACAATTTTGTAGAAATAATTGAATATGTAGCACTAATGTTTTTTAGAAAAACATTAAAAATGTCAGTACATCATTTTCCAAAAAATGTTGAGATTTTTTACTTTCTTTTCTGGCTCTAATTAACGGCCGTCAGCGGCGGCAAGAGGCAGCGGTGTTGGTAGGTGCGCTGGCCCGCGAGCAGGGCCGGCGGTGGCGGCACCGACTACAGGAGCTGGCCGAGCTTGCACGGACGCAGCGATGCTGGCCATGACGAGCTCGCTTAGTGGTGCGTGGGTGCTGGGAGCTCATGTGGGTGCGGTAGGTCTGGCCATGACGAGCTCAAGTAGCAGCAGCGGGTCCGACTGCAACGGCGAGGCTGGGAGCTCGCGCGGTCATGATGGGGCCGACCACGATGAGCCCGCTCGGTGGCGCGGGGAGGGGAGGGGAGGGAGTGGGGGTGGGGTCACGGCGATGCTAGGAGTTCGCGTGCAGCGGCGGCGCACTCGACGGCGACGTGGGTCCTGCATGGGGTGATGGCGGTGGGCGGGGAGGAATGGAACAGGAGGGTGGTGAGGAAGAGTGAGCTAGGGTTGGAAGGTATTGGATTGTGTGAATTAGTTATCGAGTTATTGATGGGTTTATAGTTTCAGACTCTATCCACCTTCCGAAAGATAAGTCCCGCCTTGTAAGTCCCAATGTTTGGTTCTCTGGACCTTTGTACGCTGAAGCCTTCCAAAACAGAACGCGTAGTTTCCACGGACGGAACCTGCTGATGCTGATGGCGGGGAAACGTTGACTGACATCATCATTGTGTTATCCTCCTCCACCTTCTTCCTCGGAGGCTCAGACGACACGAGAATGGCATGTGTTAATCGGTCAGACGCTCACCTCTCCACTTTCCGGCGGCACACGACGACAACATATAAACGACGACAGTGTTAGATAGGTTTGGACACCACACCACGGTCGTCGTACAATTTCAGCCATTGGAGGAGCGAGCTTCCGTGGTCACACACCAACCACGTAGTACGTGCAGAGCTTTGAGAACGACGACGTGCCGGTATGTGGTGCAGAAGTACTGTGTTACCAAGTGTCTGCTTCAGCGGCAAAGATAAAAATATGCTTATATATATCTCCAGTAAATACTCCCTCCGTTCCTAAATATAAGCATTCTCCGACGTGTTGCACGTTTGACCATCTGTCTTATTCAAAAAATTTGTGAAAACATAAAAATAATTATGATATACTTAAAATATATACGATGATAAAACGTGTCATAACAAAATAATTAATATTTTCACAAATTTTTTGAATAAGACGAATGATCAAACGTGCTCAGCAAAAATCAACAAATGCTTATATTTAGGAATAGAGGGAGTAAGAGAGATGGGCACGGCGACTCAACTAAACAACAAACACTCTCTGTCAGCAGCTAGCTATATACTCCGTAGGCCGGACCGGATAAAACAAAGATTAATTATTCCAAAGCCAACTGCAACATGGACATGCATTATTGGATATCTCAAAGTGTCAATGACCTCTCTTGGGTTCGCACGCACGCGGGGACCTGACGCGCACCCATCGATCGGGACGCGTCGATGTTCCCAAGTCCCCAACGATCCCCGGCGCGTAAAGGTAATTGTATGCCACGCGCGCAGATTGCACGTGCACTGCAGGAGGCTGTAGCACTCGTGCATCACGTTGCCGGCGCTCGCGTCGCGTGTCACCGGTATATATTGGGCGTGTCAGATAAGTGTCCGTGTCGCACCACCAACAGAGGCTGTAGCTTAATTAGCTGCACAGCACGGAGACACACATACAAGCGCAACTTGGTGGCGCGGCTTGTGGTTCGCGGCGCCATGGCTTTGGATGCCGAGGCTCTGCGGGCGGCGGCGGCGGAGGCGGAGGCAGAGGCCGCCGTTCCTGGCCTCGACGGCGGCGGCGGCGGCGGCGGCACCGCGATGCACTGGTCGTCGTGTGGGGAAGGGGGCGGCGCTTCACCGGCGGCGAAGATGGTAGTCGTCCCCGCCGGTGTGCCGGTAGTGGTCTGGAGCGGGGACGACAGGAGGATGAAGCGGGAGCTGGTCGCGTGGGCAAAGGCCGTCGCGTCCATGGTCGTCAGGGACTCCATGCATTGCTGAGGCGCGTGTGCCTTGTTTGCTGTCTGGAAGTCCATGGCGGTTGCTTGGGGAGGTCTCCAGGGCTGTCAGTCTCTCACCAATGCCGCCATTTGTGGCACGTACACCTTGCTTCTTCTTTTTTCACGACCCATTTCTTCTTGGTGGAGTGAATCCACTAATAACGACCACAAGGAAGATTTTGCCGTGTTATGCTGAATTGCTGATCGATCATATAATTGTACATACTAGTTTTTTTTTTGGGGGGGAAAGACCATCAGAGCACAACTCTTAGAAAGAAATCAAATAGTAGATCACACTCTTGCCGAGTTCCACTAGAGGTGAGGTTTGCATTATGCGTTGTTATTACCTGAAAATGAATACACTCCCGACAGAGAATTAATGATTTTTTGATATATATGTACCGGTAAATAAAATGTGGTGATGCGGGTAGTGTTTGGTTGGAGTGGAAAAAATTTCAATCCAACTTTGACAGTTGATTAGGAGTATTAATAAATAAAGTTAGTTTACAAATTGCAGGGCCTCGAGTAAAATCACGACACGAATTAATGAGACCTTTGACCGTATGATTAGAGAATGGTACATAATTTTAATTATACTTATTAGATTCGTCGTGCAAAAGTACATAATTTTTTTTTTGAAAATAGACTTCATTTAGTACTCCATGCATGCCGAGATATGTAATGTTTGTGTTCTTGTTTGCGACTTTTAACCGGATCCAATAATTAGGGGGTAAAAAAAATCTCTTTTTTTGAAGGAATCCCATAAGATAGTGCGTGTCAATATCGTTGACAACCGAATCGGACATGAAGACATGAGGGCCATCTTTAGACTCTTTTTGGTTGACAACAGTGGATTTTTCCCGACAAATGTTTTCTTTTTCCTGACAGGATTTACAAAAGCAGGGGAAAAGGGATCAGAGATGGATATAATTAAATCGTGGACTAGCTCTACGGATCTGATGACGACCCGTCTCGTCACTTTGCCTTCTCTTGTGGTCAATGTATTGGTACGTGCAGAGAGATGGAAATGAATAGAATTATATCATCTGACAAAAGTCTGTTCGCTTGGCTTATCAGCCACCAGCCAGCAGTACTTTTCTCTCAGAACAAATTAGCCATCAGCAACCAGCCAGCAATACTTTTCTCTCAGATCAAATCAGCACCAGCCATCAGCCACCAGCCAAACGAACGCGTTGCGACGACGATGATCAGTTGATCGCCAATAATAATCAGTCGCAATCACGTCTTGATCAGCTGGACACCTAGTAGTAAAGTACCTCCGGAAATCCAAGGCATGCCGGCCACACCTTACTTAAACAAACAATTATCTCCAGTTGCAGCATAGGCTGCCAACGGCCACGGTTCACACCCTGGCACCCACCCCAGTGTCGCGGCTTGGCGCGCGCCACGCGCAACCATGACCGGGACGCGTGTCGCCGTCGGTCGATGACTCCAGCAGCGCCCAGCGACAGCACGTCCCGCTCCCTGCGCCTGCAGTGCCCGCAGGGAACAGAAGCGTCGATCCGCCCGGCCGGACGGGGCAGCTACCTGACGCCGACGATGATGCTACCACGTGCCCGTGTGCGGCCTCGTTTCCTGTGGGCTGTCGCGACCGGAGATCGGGAGATGGGATCAGAACGTACAGTATGCCCAGTAGTGGCTACGAACACCCAGAGCTATCTAACACGGGCGCCTACGTCCACTGGAGTATAGTACTGGCTCACCACGGACGACACAACCACCCTCTGATCTCAGCTGCTACTCGTGGTCTCGATCGTGTGTCGTGGCAGCGATCCGCGGAAGAATTAAATTAAGGTGGTCGCCGACAAAGACGCGCCAACCGCGGTGAAAGGAGCCGCGTCCGCGTTCGCGGGTCACACGAGACGACGTGTGCTCACACTCGCATCGATCGCATCGCATCGCATCATCGACGTGTTCCCCAGGCAGCTAGCGCGGCGCACGTAGCACTAGGATATATTCTGCTGACGCGCACGTGCTACTCGTGCATCGCATGGCCGGCCGCCGGGCCACTCCTCCGCGGCCGCTCCGCCTCTCTTGGTATATATATAGAGCGTCTGGAGTGTCCTGCTGGTCGCATCGTATCCAACCAACCGAAGAAGACACTGCAAGCACCAGAGCCCACAGAGAGGCACAGAGCTAGAGTGTCTTCGTCCTGAGCTACGGAGTATTAGTCTCCATATCTCTCCTGGCCTGAGCGGCTTCATTGGGTGGTGGTGTGGTTGCGCCAGCCGCCAGCAGTTTCTGAGTTCATCAGCCATGGCTCTGGACGCGAGATCCCTGCCAGCGCTGTCGTCCCTCCCCCGCGCCCTGGACAACGTCGGCGGAGCGAGGCCGTGGCACGGGCATAACGGCGGCGGCGCTTCGTCGGCTGAGACGGCTACGCTGGCCGTGGACGTGGACGTGCCGGCGCTGTGGAGCGACGAGGGGAGGATGAAGCGAGAGCTGGTGGCGTGGGCCAAGGCCGTCGCGTCCATGGCAATCAGGGAATCATCGACGCACTGCTAAATTATTGCGCGCTAAGCGAAGCACGCAATCATTTGGAGTAGATCTTTTTTTTTCTTTTCTCTTTCTTATTCGAGAGTCCTTTCTTGGCGGAGCAAGCGGATCAATTTGGCGACGAAGAATGGCCGCCCACCGTGGCGTGGTGGTGTTCTTCCCGGCCATGTTTGTTGTTCGATCGATTGTCGATCGGCTTGTACATGATTTTTTTTTCGAAAGGACGATGGAAGAGAGAATTATTTGACCCAGCTGTGTGTATTTTCTCATGTCGTCTCGTCGTAGATGCTCGTTCGAACCAGCGCTTTTTCACAGATACTGGCGGTTTGCCGAGTTGTACTAGCAGCTGAATTTGGGTATCTGCACACAAATGAACGACGGAAGTTGTGATATGTTGACTGATCCCTTCAGACGATCACCAACTCTCTAAGGCCCTGTTTAGTTGGTTGAATTTTTGGTGAAATGCGTGAAATTTTTTGCATTAGGTTGCACGCACAAAGAGAAAAAATAAACTGACACGGTCCTCTATGTGAGAATTTTGGTGAGGTTTCAGAGAACTAAGCAGAAACACTGCAAACTGTGACGATGTTGACTCGTAGATCACTAACTGCATCTGTGTAAAAATTTGTGGAGGGGGGTCGTCTAGGAGGAGCTGGGGGGGGGGGCATAGCCCCCCTAGCCCCCTTAGATCCGCCGATATTTCTTCGCGCTGGGCCAGCCCACAAGCGGCAAGGACTCTAGGTAAAAGAGAGCGTGCGCTAGCGGTGGCTCGTGGAAGGTTGAGAAGACGTGCGTCCACGGCGACGATCTCTGAATCCCCGCCTGCCTCGGCGGCGCAGAGTTTGTAGTCGACTGGCGGAAGAAGATCTTGAGCTTTCAGGAGGGGACCAGCGACCGGGGCAGCACCGGGTGGGTGATGCACGAGTTTGCAATCACCGCCCCGGTGCAATTGGCCGACTCCCACATGATGTTGTACCTAATCAGGTACAACGGTCACGGGATGAAGAGGAAGAGGGGAGGAGAAGCAGCTAAGCCCGTTCTTTGTTCGTCAACAGCGTAAGTTCCTGAACTTCCTGGCGATCTGAGCACGTCGTGGGTGCTAGAAAACGAGAAAATTGACTTCGAGTTATTATATCAGTGGATTAATGACATGTAGGAGCAATTAGTGGATTTGGTACAATGTAACTAGTGAAATTAGCATTCACAATTCAAGCTCGTGTGTGGAGGTAGCATTCTGACTATGTCCCCCCTAGCCCTCTTAGATATCTGTTCATGACGGACAGTTAAGCTCCTGAGGCAGCATCGTCACTCTTGGCATTCTGACGGGCCTCCAGCCTTCATAGATATTTGTTCATGACTGACAGTTAAGTTAAGGGCATGTTCTTTTGGTCACAAAGGAATGGTGAAAAGTACTATTTATCTATCACATCTTCTCTAAAAAAACACTATTTCAGTACTATTTATTTACAACTTCACTATTCTTTTTCACCCAAAAGAACGGACTCTAAGCTCGTGTGCGGAGGCAGCATCGTCACTCTCGTGTCTCTGCAATCCCAAATAGTTTACATTTTGGACATGACCTCACTTTTGAAAAAAAACATTGAGTAGTCTCAGCACTAAAAGGCAATATTTAACCAAATTTGAAACTGTTGACTTAAGAATTAAAAAGAGATATTTAAAATAAAAAGATTGTTTTATTTAATTCCCAAATACTCAGACTTTGTATACCCTTGCTATTGACTAGCAAAACTAGTATAGATAGGTACTCATTTCGTTCCAAACTGTAAGTATTTGTAGTTTGTCTTAAATCGAGTAATTATTAACGTTACAAAAAAGACAATGTTATTTACTCCTTCCGTCCCATAATAAGTGCAATCCTAACTTTTGAAAAAAATCCCACAAAGAATGCAATTCTAAAAAATAGATCTAATTACCTTCCAAATTAAGTGGTTAGATCTGATTTGCATGACAAAACTTACTGCATTTGGCAAACAAATGAGGGTATTAGAGTCTTTTCATTGCACCACTAATCTGTCCTAAAAAAAGTTAGAATTGTACTTATTATGGGACGGAGGGAGTAAGACATAAATTTAGTATTGCTGGATCCATTATAATACATTTTCTTTATTAGCTGGATCCATTATGAATACCCGATTTTTTTTCAGGAAATGACCGATGGAAAAATCAAAAGCTTGAGATCCCAAGAACAAATAACCAATGACTTGCCCTATACCAACCGTTCTTTGCCACAAGGAAGGAGAAGAACAAACCGCGGATGTCGAAGTCCACATGTTGCCCTGTTATCTGTTCCACGCCAGCACGAGTCAACATCTAGCCTTCCGTGAGAGGGTAAATTTGACTACAAATTCTAACCAGTGCGGTAGCACCACACACTGCACCATGCCAAAGATTGCCCCAGCTGGCAGCGTGAGCTGCGTGCCAACGACCTCGATCTCACCAGACACGCCAGCAGTGACGCCATTTGGACCGGGACACGCTTATTCTCAAAAATTTTTCCAACTACCCGTCACATCAATCTTCAGATACTGATTAGGAGTATTAAATGTGAATTAATGACAAAACCTATTTCATAACTCCTACCTAATTTTTCGATACGAACCTAACGAGACTAATTATGTCATGATTAGACAACGTCGTGCTATAGTAAACAATCTCTAATGATGGATTAGTTAGGCTTAATGGATTCGTCTCGCGATTTCCCGTCCATTCGTGTAATTAGTTTTGTAAATAGTCTAAATTTTTTACCTCTAATAGACCTTTGAAAGGGCTGTCAAAATTTTTAGCAACTAAACAAGCTCGAACTCAACTATGCGCGCTTGATTATTGTTTCGGCGCATTTTCGGCTTCTCGATCGCCCAGCGACCTTCGAAAAAAAAAGAGTTGACAACGAACGCGATGTCAGCGTCGCACTTTTTGGTTCCGCGTAGTACGTGCTTAATGTAGTGCTCATATATATCAAGCACGTGGTACTCGTGCGCCCTTGGGTACACTCTAGATAATATATATACAGCGTGCATCGAGTGTCCTGGCTGCACTGCACCAGCCCAACCCAAAGACAAGACACAGCTTATCGGCTCGGCTGCAGCGGAGAGCCCCTTCCTCGAGTGGGCTTAGGTGGGCTAGAGAGAGCGCTTCGATATCCTGTGCTTGCTTGTTCTCCGTTTCCCGAACTACTACGAACGGTAATTCGGCCATGTCTCTGGACGTCGGCGCCGGCCCCCTGATGTCGGCGGTGCCCATCCCCGCCCTCGACGCCGATGCGAGCAGCGCGCCGAGGCCGTGGTCGTCCGCCGGTAGCAACGACGGTCGCGGCGAGGCGGTGCCCGTGCACGCGTCGTCGTCGGTGCTTTTCGGCGACGGCGAGACGTTGAAGCGGGACCTGGTGGCGTGGGCCAAGGCCGTGGCGTCCATGGCCAGGGAATCAGCGCAGACACAGCACCTGCCGTGTTAAGCCTCTGTTTAGTTCACTGAAATTTCATCAAAATTTTCACTTAGAATCATTTCTTCACTCTCACCAAATTTTAACACGCTTCTCCATGTGTCAAAATTTTATCACTTTCACCCATCAAAACAAGGTGGTTCAGGCTTCACTACTCGCGCTGCTCCCTTCTTCTGAATCCCCTACTGGTGGCTCTCAACCAGACAACCATGGCCGGGTTCGAAATTCGAGAGTCTGTTTAGTTCCTAAAAGAAATTTGGAGTCCCTTTGGAGACTTATTAGGAGAATTAAATATAGACTAATTACAAAACTAATTACATGAATAGACGGGAAATCGCGAGACGAATCCATTAAGCCTAATTAATCCGTCATTAGAGATTGTTTACTGTAGCCGGCGTTGTCTAATCATGACATAATTAGGCTCGTTAGATTCGTATCGAAAAATTAGGTAAGGATTATGGAATGGGTTTTGTTAATACTCCTAATCAGTGTCCGAAGATTGATGTGACGGGTAGTTGGGTTTTGTACTACTTGTGTCTCGGAAGTGTGCCCATCGAGATCCAGGAAACCACGTTCCGTGCCAGCATGTCTCGGAACACCGTTCTTACTGGGGTGGCAATTTTTCTCCTCGATCCGGTTTTGGCGTGTGCCAAGATTACATCACGATCTATTCCCGGACTAGGTGATACCGTGCGCGTTGCTGCGGGAATTTCAACAAAATCTGAAGATGTAATTTAAAGTAGAAACACTAAATGATTGCATCGTAACATTATTTGCAAAACAATGTAAATGAAAACACATCATTTTATTGAGAGAGAACTACTTAGAAATTTGTAGTATGGTACTCGCAAATACTAACACAATAAATAGCCGTAAAAAATCGGTAGACGACATAAATTCATAATTCTAGTGGATGGTGATGTGGACAGCTTGCATGTTGAGAGAAGATCTAGTGGATGGTGATGTGGATTTCTTATATGTTGAGAGAAGTCTATACATGACTTGTAGTGAGTCTCACATATATAGTTGTTATAGATTGAGCCGCATTGCTATCTGCTTCACCATTGGGCCCAATTCATGCAAGGCCTTCTTGTTGGGAAAAGGATTTTGTAAAGCCTTCTGGTTACATAACCTTGCAATTGACTATGCAAATGTCAGTAGCTTAGTGGTTACAAAAGTTTTAGTAGAAACGTTCGACTTTTCGTGGGAGCGAATTTTTCAGGAATTAACAGCATTCGTACTTTCAGTGGTAGGCGATGTTGCCGTCGGCAGCAAGACGCTTGTAGTGACTCCTGTGATGACTTTGTCAATCTTAAGGATTTGTACTGTGTAATTTTTTTAAAAAAAACTATACAAATGTCAACTCTGAATCTACTCTCACAAATTCCCAGCGGAGCCCGGTCGACTTCAAATATCTGCAACCATTATTTACAAATGATACAGCTATTTACATGCATTAGCTCTAAGGCCTCCTCACACACTCGTACATTTGAATCGCCAAACGAAGCCTGAAGCATATCGATGTATGAACATGCAATAGAACCGACAAATCATTTACAACCAAACGCCCCAGTAACTATTCTTTGGATTACCACTGCCATCGCCAGGCGGCCTAAGTCGTGCCATTGAACTCATTTCTGCTAGTGATGGCAATCCTCCGTCCGTGGGGTCACCTGCGATCAATTTATGCCTTGAACCGAACAACAATGCACGATATATCATCTTTACTGCCTCTTTTTAACGCTTCGACCGTTAATTGCTTGGCAGCTGCATATGGATCCTTGAACCTTTTCGCCGCGTCAACAACTTCCTGATTGTTCATCACCTGGTCGATTGAAAGAAAATTGTCAAGAATGCAGCATTGGATATGGTTTCAATCAGCTAAATTAGCCATTTGGGCAAATTCAGATATTAAAAGGCCACACCTTCCACAGACCGTCACTTGCAAGGACAAGTAGCTCGGCTGTGTGATCTATGTTTTCAACTTTTATATCGGGCTCTGATCTCAAGAGTGATTTTAGATTCCTGTCTCCAAAAGCTCTGGAGACAGCCAACTGACCACATACTCGGGGAACATCTCCTGAAATTCATAGCGTCAGATTCAATAGGTTGTAAACAGAAAATTTTAATTACATAGTTCTGTTTATTTTTAGGCACGTATTTTGCTTGATTGCTTATATAGGTACTGCATATTAAAAGAATCAATAAGAGTTTCCATGTGAAAGAAAAATTGTTAATCTTATCTTCCTGCAAGTATAACTATATTAGAAATTAATATATGCTAACTTCAAAACAAAAATCCATGTGAAGTGAATGGTTTCCACAGAAAGGTGATCATGACAATGTGTATGCACTTAGTCAACAATCTTCAAGTTCGTGCACTTAGTGGGTTCAGCAATTATCCGCAAATATTAATGCCGTGTCACTGTTTCAGTAACCAATAAACAGTTGTGCCACATATGTCAATTTCCCACTAAACAGCTTACTAGTCAGTTTTTTTTAGTAAGCTTACTAGTCAGTTGTAGTATAAGTATTACACCCTTTTTATCAAAAAAAAAGGTAACCGACCCTATTGCAGCACAACAAAAACTACAATGATCACACAGACCAAACAGAGACAAGAACAGAGGTAAGGTTATCAAAGATGAGTATCTGCAGAAAGAACATCACTCAATGACACAAGGAACAATATACCATTACCCTGAAGAGAACCTGTTCTATCACATCTCAAGTTCTCAACGAAGGATCTGGTTCAATTTATGTGGAAAAAGAATACACAGGGCTGGAGAATGGTTTGCCTTGTGAAAAGTCAACAATGAGGAAATAATATGGGAACCTTTCATCCTTTTTCACCAGTATTCTTTTTTAAAAAAATTCACCAGTATTCCTGTTTAGGGAATTTGGACCAATATTTTCGTTTTCAGTAATAACATTACACCTAAGCATTTCACTAATATTCCGTCAAAAAATCATTTCACAAAGATTTCTATTCAAGATGTCTAGATGCTCTGGAGCATGACCAGTGAACTAAATATCAAAACAGAGTAGGCGAACCAATCATTGAAGAAAGGTACCTTTGCTTAAAATAAAAAGATTGAGGACACACCTGGCATGTTTGAAACAAAGCCACCCCGATTTTCAATTACGCTACGATCAACATTCGGATCATGGTCTATTGACATCTGTATGGGTTGACCGCCTTTCAAAAGAACAGCTCTTGAATCCCCAACATTGGCTACCCATAACTTCCTGCCGTTTACAAGAATGGCAGTTACAGCAGTGGAGCCACCTTGTCCCAAATCTGGAGTGTGCGACATAATAGCTTGGTCCGTTTTCTCGTAAGCTTTTATGATCGCTCTATCTGTATGTGTCCAAAATTCTTCCTAAAATAGCATAATAAGAATAAGATCACCACAATGCTAGTAAACCGATCCTCATCGGTGAACAAATGTTAGAAACTTACTTCGTTCAAAATATTTGAAAATAGATTCTTCTGTAAGTACGCAGGAACAGTATCTCCTAGATGACCATCATAAATAGCAAAAAGACCGAGCTTGTTTCCCTTCACGTCAGCAAAATCGGCGACGTGGTAGTCCTCCATTGGATGATTTGTCTTCCCTCTTACGAGGTTATAGCCATAGCAGACCTTAACTTGGCCATGACAACCTTTCCCTTTACCAGATGTTGTTGACTGTACACAAGAAGAACAATTAGGAAAGTGATATGGTTGAAGTGCTAAGAATGCAGTCGCTTGAGCTCCAAATTTAGTTCATCATGTATACTTTTGAGAATGCTTCTAGCTGGAGCTTAGAGCAGGTATGGCGAACAATTAGTTAAACTCGCCTGATTTTAATATAAAGATAACGAAAATCTCTCTTATGTGAACAACTCAATGGTAGTGATTATCATCAACGCAAACTTGCATACTGCACACAAACTTCAACAGACCTTTTCTTGGACACTAAAATTTAAAAACTGTTATAGGAATAGGGAAAAACATCTCATATTTTTAGGATGAAAAACTAAAGCTTAAATTTAACTTTGCTATCTGCTCTAACTGCCATCCTAATCCATAACTAACTGGCAGAAGCTACAGAATAATTCCACACATACAAAACAACTGTAACCTTTCAAAGTGTAGAGGCTGGAACCTTTGTTTCCATTATCTAAAAAATATATATATGACGCAATACAGCAAAGAAGACTCACCTCTGAGAAACCGGCACCGAAGCAGCAAAACCTTGCCATACGTTCGGGATTCCCTCTCAGTTCCAACCCGGGAACTGAAATCTATCTACAAAAATAAAAGGAAAGGGGAGAAAATTCAGAAGTCCCCCTACAGCCACCGATGGTTCCCTCGTGACACAGGTCGACTCCGCTCACGACGGACCTCCCGAAATCGCGCCCTTTTCATGGAATATCGCACCCTGAAATCAGGCAGCTATTCAAATTTCAGATAAAAAGCGGATCCAGCAGCAGCGAAACCCGACGGAGAATTGGACAGCAGAAGCGGAACAGAGAATTGGACGCTTCAAGTTGAGAGAAAAAATCGAGGGGAAGAAGCGCAAGGGGACGAATCAAACTTACGAATCGTGGAAGGAAGATGAGTGCGAAGGCCGGAGCTTTGAGCGGTCGAGGAAGTGAAGAAGCAGAGCTTCTCTTCGACGCTCCGTCTTTTATTTTTTAAAAAATATTTTTTTCGTCGGGTTTGCGCGTCTGGACAAGAAAGTCTACGGGAAGGGCCTTTCAAGGGTCAACACTCAACGCGGAAGAGCAGCCGGCTGGCCCACGCGCAACGAAGCGTAGACCCTCCACTTTCTTGAGAGTGCCTGAATGGTGGGCCCGATGAAGCGGGGCCCTTACGTCATTGATTGCCGTGAGATACTGAGGTGGATGGAGGTGGGTGGGTGTGGCCTGCGGGAAAGGAATTGAAGACTTCGGGATCGGGGAAGTAGAGTCCCGTTGGTGAAATTTTTGGTGAAAGTGGTATAATTTTTTATTGGAAACGTATTTTGTGAGAGGTACGGTCTGTAATTGAAAAATTTTGAGGAAGGCGCCGGGGGAAATCCTATACAGTACATCTTCTGAGAAAGGTAACTATACTCCTTCCGATTTGATAAATGAAATCATTTTGGACAAGATTTAAGTCAAATATTAAGAATATAAATCATGAATAACTTTTAAGTCGTTGAGTTTGAAAATGTGAAAACTATATGAATAGATTTGTCTTACAAAATACTTTCATAAAAGTATACTCCCTCTGTCCCTATTTGTTAGTCGCTAGGAATCTGTGTTTGTGAGGAGGGCACAACTTCTCAACGACAATCAAAACGGGACGGAGGGAGTACATATGTTAGTTTTTAATAAATATTTTTACAAAAATAAGAAGTCAAAATTGTACTTTGGAGACCGTGTCGTTGTCCTAAACGACGTCATTTACCAAACCGGAGCGAGTACATCTCTAAGACAGTCTCCAGCAACGATGCGCTTCCGCATCTGCATATACCGTGTATTGAGCAAAGGAGAGAGACAGAGTGAGAGGAGGGTTTCCAGCAGTTTCGCGCAACTGTTGACATTTCTTAACGCAATCACCTAAGAACAGGTTTGGAACCCATCCTGGTAATAGCGCCAGAAATGCTGGTTGGTAAATCTTAACGTTACAGAGATCCGCAAGCGCACGGAAGTACCATTGTAGCATTTCCCCAAAGGAGTATTCCAAAGGTTATCGAATCCAAGGAAGACATTAGCGGAATGACAAGATCAACTCTATTGTAATGAGTATAGATCATAGACGGAAACAAACCAGACACTTAAGTGCAGGGGTAAAGATATGATAATGGGGGTAGTGTGATCACACACACTCACTCTCTCTCTAAACGGTCCCAGGCATAGGAGGCGACACACGAGTTAGTTCTAGGTTCTATTGTACTATACACATAAAGCTGGAAAGAACGAGTTAGATACACTAATGTTGAAGAACATTGACTTGAGCACCCAGGTACCACGGGGAGATAACCTCCCACGTTGCTTCTGCACAACTTCGGTTGTTATATTTTAGACTCCTACAGCTTATCCGAACGTGGGGGATTTCAGAGGACCAACGACTGTCACTACCGCGGCCTACCTCAAGACAAACCGTGGGATAAACTCATAAGTAATGTAGCTACGCAACCCAAGCACCATGCTTACGTTGTTAGCCGGACTTGACCGGCCCGGGCTATTGTGACCCAGGTCAAGCCACCAGATAAACCAGCCAATTACACCGAGTATCGTAGCTCAAGCACAGACTTCATACAACGTAATCATGCCATCTAATTAGATCAAACCAGGTTAAATACACAAACAGATTCATGTTTTCCTTTGTCTGTTCAACTGGATCAAAGTGTCGTGTTCGCGAAGAACACGAGCCTCTAACTTATGAACAAACACCAGAAACATGTAAAAGTCACCCGTCAAGTGGATCAAAAGGCCTTGTTCATCAAGAACAGGAGCCTCTAAATGATGAATAGGTGAAGAACACATGAACAAATCACTCATGTATACTAACACAACTTTATATGAAATAGATAAATAACTGAAGTAGATCAAAGTTATACAAATGAAATAAGATACAAGACAACTCATACCTAGATCCCAAAGGAGACTTGGAACCTGAATTAGAACTACTCTAGCCTACCTCCTAGCCTTGAGACTAAAAGTGAGAGAGGTGTTGCAAGTGTGGATGATCCATAAGTGAGCCCCCTCTCCATCTATTTATAGGCCCGTGCACCGACGATGAATGGAGGCAAACACCCCGGGGAAGGCACCTAGGACAATGGAGAGCCACCACGTGGAAGCCCCTGAGTGGTGGCCACAAGGTCGGTTCGGCCGACCTGTGGGGTCGGCCGACCCCCTGTGGGCCCCACTCGGGGTGTGCTTCCTCCTGGAGGCTGCCCTGTGGGTCCTTAGGTCGGTTCTCGGTGTCCACCCTGTTTTGGCGCGGTTTGCATGCCTTTGTGGGCCCATGGATCCATGTGAAGTCCACGTGTCACACTCTGATTCGTCGGAGGTTGCTTCACTTGGATTGCTCACATGGCATGCATGCATGGCTCCCTAGTTGGCAGGTTTGCATGCATGGCATCCTTGTTGGCAGCCCACTAGGATGAGGTGATGTGGCATGGACCATAGAAGGTGAGTTTTGCTCTCTTTTCTTGCTTATTTTTCTGCAATCAAATAATCTCCAAGGACAAGTGGAACTACATTATTCTTAACTAAATACGTGTAAGAAATGCCTTATGCTCCTTTATTCATTAGTATATTAACGGCTAAAGTAGGTACTTAACAGCCGTCAACAACTCCCCCAAACTAGCCTCTTGCTTGTCCCGAGCAAGAGATTAAGGACTTAGGTTGGTTGATCAGGAGTTGCTACGATGTTGTATTCCTAATGTATAACAAGATACAGCTAGGTACTCTATCAAGAGTTGAAGAAGTTGGCATTGATCTTACCTTTCACTCGATTGATATGGGGCGTGTAGCTTTACCTGCCTTAGGCGGTTGAAAGATAAAATGGTTGTATAAAGATTACTACTCACATGTACCTTGATCAGTTATCAATCCGGAGGTTTTGCAGGTTTTTCAAAAAGAAATCAAAGTTCCTCAAATGATACTCTCGGATCGCTCAATGTGTATGATTCCTCACCAAGGCTTTGATTTGCCTTCTTTCACTTCCTACTCCTAATAAGCTGATATGTGGAGCTGTAGGTAGGGAAAACATGTGGCATACCTGTTTCTCATGTATTGTTGAGTCGAAAACCGGATCCTTGGGAGAACAAGTCATACACCCTGATCAAGATGTGCAAAAGTGTGTTTATGGTGGATAGATAATGAACTCTTCTTTGCATGATTTTACTCTCCTCCTTTTTGAAAATTTTGAGACTTGGGCTATGTCTCTTTATATATATTTTTTATGCATGCCCTTGAGCATGTTTCTCTTCTTTCTCTTTTTTTTCTTTTTTTTCACATAGCCCATAGTCCTTGCTGAATATTTTTGGAGGGAGAGTAATCATGGAACATGCGCGGAGCTTTATTTTGTGGAATGGATGAGAAATAGATGAAATGATGATTGCTAACTCCCAGTGTAGAAGTTTCGCATATGGTGGTGTGTACGTGATCTTGATCATAGGAGCATGACAAGTTACTCGCCGAGGGTCACAACAATTCGACAAAACTCAATGAAGAAATCAGGTAGCATATGTGGAGGTTTAACATAAGCTAAAATCTACATATGGCCTT
Organism: Cenchrus fungigraminus; assembly: GCA_036936925.1. Taxonomy (NCBI): domain Eukaryota; kingdom Viridiplantae; phylum Streptophyta; class Magnoliopsida; order Poales; family Poaceae; genus Cenchrus; species Cenchrus fungigraminus. Next base: position 74,609,068 of record CM072775.1, read on the forward strand.
GGATAGAAATTTCTTATCATTGAGGAACTTATCATTTTAACATTTTTCAAAAGAAAACTTCGGATATCAACATCACTTAGTACTAGCTCATAGCAACTCTATTATACCATATCATATCTCACAACAACTTAGGCAAAGATCATGCTTTTTGCTACCCACAAATTTCAAGCTCAGGTTCGATCATACTAACCAACAAACTCAAAACTTGGATATGATACTAAGTTGTAAACAAGGCATACAAGGGGAATAAACAGAGTAACTATTCATCATTTCAACCATGGAGAATAAGAACACTCTTACCGCGTATATGAAAACAAACTAATTTAAGAAAACAAATAAATATTTTTGGTCTTTTTAACCTTTTCAGATTTTTATGTGTTTTTAGCATATGGGGTTCTGAAATAATGAAAGATACAAGTTACCGCAGAAAGGGGGTCCTCCCCCAAGCTAACTTCAGGCTCACTGCCGCGGAGGGTGGTATCCCAACCACGCGTAGTAAGCCCTCTGCTCCTCTATCTGTCGCAGCTGTCTCTGCTCCATGGTGTGAATCCTCTCGCCCGTCATACGCTGCCAGTCTCGAGTGGACTCAGCCTGCTGGTGCATCGTCTCCTCGATAGTACCGACACGGATGTTGAGCTCGCCCATCTGCTGAGTGAGGGTGGCCCCACGAGATGACGAGCGCAACCCGGACGATAAGGACGAGTCCCCGTAGGTAGTACCGGCGGGCCGAACCCACTCGCCACTCCCTGCACTAGCCCAGGTTGAGCTACTCGCACCCGGCTGACTCATGGGTTGGTCCCAACCGGGGGCATATCCGGATGTAACTCCAGGCATGTACCCGGCCGAGGCCCATGCGCCAGACATCAGTGGTGTAGGCTGAGGCTGTGGCTGAGGTGATGGTTGTGGCGGCGGATGTTGTGGCAGTTGCTGTGCTGTCGCTGCCCTCCTCGATGCATTCCTAGTGACCCTGTCAGAAACACTAGAATGACGAGGTTCCTCAAGAGGAACGGTCAGTGACCCTTGGCCGTACAAACAGAAATCCGGGTTAGGTAACCGAATCTGATTTGCGTGGCCAGGGTAAAAGAAAACCAAGGAATCATCCGGACCCTTCTTAAGAGTATGTCCTTGAATCAGGTACGCCTCATCTATCATGGCCCGGGGAGTATCAATGTAGGGAACATTAGCCCCTATTGATACCCCAAGACTCGAAATGATACGTGTGATTAGGGACGTACACTCAATAGAACCCGTCATCCTAAAATTTGTCAACCACTGCTGAATCATAGCTTGCACTGGGGCGATTTTGATCCGTCTGACCGCAGCGTATAATATCCTCATCTCGTCAGTGCGCACGGGTCGAACGTCATCCCTCGGAAAGAGAGTGATGGCGAGCCACTTGTGCCACAGTCGGAGAGTAGGATGCAATATATCACTGCACCGAGGTGCTAACTTGCCCCGGACAGGCCGACCAGAAATCTCTTCCCAAAAATTATCTCGAATAAAAGCACTGCAAGCTTGACTGAGAGAAATAGCACAACGACGATGGAAACCGAGAGCACGACTAAGATCATGCCATGAGACTCGATACGACGTTCCATGGAAACAAAACGTAATACCGGTCTCATCCTCTCGAAGAGTACAGAGGAACTGAATGGTGAGAGGCCTAGAACCGATCTCCCACACCGGAACAAAGTTCTCCCAACCAAGAGCATGCCAAATGGAATCGAACTTGGAGTCCATACCTGTTTTCTCGAGAAGGGCCGAGTCGAACTCCTTGGTGTTGGCGAAGACTCGATCCTTGATGAGAGCATAGGCTTGTCTCTCCCGGTCGTCCCTCAAGTCGATGAAGGCGGCATCGGTGTTGATCACCCCTTCGGCTCGTGGCGTGGGTAGCTCCTCCTCTTCCTCTTCTTCACGGTCGGTTGACATTGGACTTGGTGTTGCCCCGGAGTGGTGAGACGAGCCCTCTCCGTCTCTAGAACGGCGTGAGCGGGTCACCTTTCGGTACGCACTGGCAATCCAACTCATCTTGCACAACAATGGGATAACACGAGCAACTCGGTGATGGGTTAGTGAAATCGAAATGAAATCCTTACCGAGCTTGCTCCACTAATATTCAATACTCAGCGACAAATTTGAGAGAGCGCTTGGCACTTCCACTTGAGCAAGAAATCCAAGAAAACCAAAGAGCAAGAGCCAAGAGGGAGAGAGGGTGATGGAATTGAGTGAATGGGTGAAGAAACCCCTCAATCCCCCTTCTATTTATAGGCAACCGAGCCAAGCACCGGGGTAGAGGACAAGGGCAACGGCTAGGAGCCGTTGGAAGAGGCGGGGCCCACATGACCATTGGCTAGGGTCGGCCGACCCCTGGGGTCGGTCGACCCCCTGCCGGGCCCGCCTGCTTCCAACTTTTTGTAACGGCTCTCTAACAGCTACCTGATGTCCTGCCCAGATGTCTAGGTCCAGATTCACCCAAAATGTTGCTCGAAAAATTATTCTTTGATTTCCCACTTGAGAAATTATTTTCAGAATTTTATTTTGAAAAGGGAAATTGGCTAGAAAAATCTAGCATGCAGATGCAAGGTTGGAAAAATCAAATTAAACTTTGGAAGAGAAATATGGGATAAATACCATTTTTACCTTTTGGCAAAAAGGACTCATCTTTTTAAGTCTGAGAGCGAGACTTTTCTCGACGATCAATTTCACTCGTCACCCCATTCCCGAGAAATCGATGGAGATGACTTTTGTATTTCCCGCCACACCCTTCTTGTTTTCTTAGGCTTTGTTGGAGTGGTAGGAAATCGCAGGGGCTGTGGCTCCGTCCCTGCCCCTGATTGCTCATTTTTGCCCTGCAGTGTATAGCATTTCTCTTTTGGTGTTTGAAATCGGAACATCAAGTTCCTCTTCCCAATGCGAAATCGGATCGTTCCGGCTCCCACATTGATCCTTGCGTTGGCGTCACTCAGGAATGGTCTCCCAAGAATGAGAGGCATTCCCTCATCATCTTGCATATCAAGGACCACAAAATCCGCAAAGATGCATGAACCTTGGACAAAAACCAATAAATTCTCTACTATCCCCTCTGGATATCGGATCGATGCATCAACAAGTTGGATGGCGGTCGCAGTTGGAGTTAGAGCCGGATACCCCAATTGTTCAAACATGGTCTTGGACATGAGGTTAACACTTGCACCAAGGTCACAAAGAGCATGCCTAATCTTTTGATAATATATCTTGCAGGTGATAGCCGGATAACTAGGATCTTTCTTGTGTGAGATTGTTGAAGATTCCCATGGTGTCGACCGGGCATCCCTGGCCCACCAACACATTGTGGGCCATACCCGGGAGATGAGTTCCTATACACCTGGACTACTCGACTAGTGGGCCACGGTGCTGGTACCATGGACCACAAGGCAAGACAAGGTGGACAAGGACTTGTACTAAGACTAGGATAGCTTTCCATACCTTGTATAGGCTACTCCGGGTCCTACTCGAATAGTACCTTTGTACCAATCCGACTTGTAACCCTGCCTCCCGTGGCATATAAGGCGAGGCAGGGACCCCTCTCAAAACATACGCAATCAATACAGAGCCACGCAACATACAGGACGTAGGGTATTACGCACATTGCGGCCCGAACCTGTCTAATTGTGTGCCCCGTGTCTCACCATCGTGTTCCTGATCTCGGCGAGCCCCACCGCACAATCTACTACTTCGGGTACCCCGGCGTAGGCTCGGTGTCTAAAACACTGATAGCTGGCGCGCTAGGTAGGGGCTCTCGTTGTTGATCCACTGGCGAACTCGATGGCTCTCGTCACCATCAAGCCGATCGTCGCTTTCCAGCAAGGCGACACCTTCGTTTTCGGCTCCTGGGTTTGCGTTGCTGACGGCACCGGATCGTTCCTACGTTTCCTAGCGCCAACTCCGGAGTCAAAGCTCAAGCCCTCGATGCTTACGCAAGCTTCGATGGAGAATTTCATCGAAAATTTCGGCAAAATTTCGATCTCTGACCCGCTCAGAGAACTTGAGTCGGAGTCCGAGTACAACTCGACTTCGCCTCTTATCCAGCCTGCGTTGCTTTCTTCAGCTTCATAGCTTGCGCTCACCTTGGATAACATCCCAGCGCCACCTCTCTTCGGTCATCGCCATGTCAGTGCCGCTTACCAAGCTGCATTGAAGCGCCTCATGTGCCCTGGCCCGAAGATCGTGCTCGAGTACTCTTCAGATTCGGACGACAACTTCGACTACTCTTCGGATTCCTCTGAGTTCGAGTTCGACTACGGTTCGGATTCTGCTGAAGTACAACAATTGTCTGGCCCTGCTCATGGACTGGTGATCACATCGACACCTATGGGTAGATTCGTCTACTGGCCTGAGCATGTGCCTGCTAATCTTACACTGGATGATCAGGAGCGCTTTATCACCTGTCTTGACAACTTGCCCTTCCAGGAAGGCGTCAAGCTTGTTGATTATGACATTGATACTGAGCTCATTCAGAGTATGGGTACCTATTCATCGCATCGAGAAGTGTTTGTCGTCGACGCATCTACTCCGCAAGGGCATCGTTCCAATTATCGTTATCCGGATGATGTCTCTGATGATGAACTCTCTGCTAATGCTCCTGCTGATGAAACTGCGGAGGTCAAAGCCGCACGTCGCCAACGCAATGCTGATCATGCAAACCTTCGTCGGGAACTCGCGGAAGCTCTACCTACCCGTAATCTTCAAGAGGCTCTGGATGCGGTGGCTACTCGTGAGTTTCGTACTCCAGAGGAAGCTATCAACGCGATCAATCTACTCAGTCGCTCTATGCCTCGTGACAGGGCGGCTACTGAAGTCACGAAGCTGGCTGAACTAGCCTACACTATGCTACGTCAGAATACCAGTGCACCTAGTCACCATGGCAGCAGTGGGGGTGCTCATCGTACTACTCCTACTCCTAATTGCACACGTCCGGAAGCTTGCAACAGGGGCAAGGGCGATGATGGTAGTGTCAACAGCAAGTCAGGAGACTCTCGCTACGATGCTCGCACAACAATCAACGCCAGACGCGCTGAGCGTGAGAAGCAAAAAGATAATGACTCTGATTCTTTTCCTGCTTTTTCTGCTCGACTTCAAGATCTGTTTCTTCCGGAGAAGTTCAAGCCTTACGACATTTCCAAGTATGATGGCAAGCAAGATCCAAGGCAGTGGTTGCGCTGTTATGCTCTGTCCATCTCCAATGCTGGAGGCAATGATGATACTATATCTATTTCCCCTTTGTTCTCGAGCAAGAGCCCCTCACATGGTTTGAGTCCCTCAAACGTGGCTCCATCGGCAACTGGGAACAACTTAAACATCGCTTCACCAGCAACTTCACGGGTTCTTTGGGCCGTCATGGCACCAGGATGGACCTTGCCCTGATCAAGCAGAAACAAGGCGAGACTCTTCACGAGTACATGCGCCGCTTTTTTGAGAAAAGGGCTACTATTGTTGATGTCACTGAAAAAGAGGTCATAGACACCTTTCAAGATGGTTTCTATGATGATAGGCTTTTCCAAGACTTTGGTCATGCTCGCCCAGCCAACATCACCAAACTCAAGGAGATGATCACTCACTGGGCAGATGAGGAAGATAGAGCTCGGAATCGGTTCAAGCATCTTCGTAACAATCAAAACAACAACAACAACAACGCTGGAGGAAGCAATAGTGGCAAGCAACAACAGGGCAACCGCCAAGAGAATAACTACTCGAGTAATCCCAATCGCAAGCGCAAGGCCGACAACAATGTTGCTGCCATGGAAACCACTGCCAAGCCTGAAGATGATCCTCACTGGGCAACTTTGACCAAGCAGAAATGCCCATGGCACCCGGAGGGTGATCATACTACAGAGCAGTGTTACCAACTTCGACGTGCGTTGAAGAACACACCCGAACCAACGCATCCAAACCCGCGATATCGCAAACACAAGGGGAAGAAGGCTAACACAGACAAAGACACTGGGTTTCAGAACCCCTCCAATACGGTCAATGTCATATTTGGTGGTATTCCAACCAAGCGCATGCAAAAGCTAGCTCTCAGGGAGATTATGTCCATCCAACCAGCAGCTCCCACTTATCTCAAGTGGTCTGAAACCCCCATTACCTTTTCAAGGGCGGATCAATGGACTAGTTTCTCTGAGCCAGGATGATATCCTCTCGTTTTGGATCCAGTGGTGGCAGGCTCCAGGCTTACCAAGGTTCTCATTAATGGTGGCAGCGGTCTCAACGTCCTGTTTGCCAAAACTTTGAAGAAGATGGGCCTGGACATCACCAATATGCTTACCAAGACCAACTCACCATTCTATGGTATCATCCCGGGCAACGCAGATGTTCCTTTGGGTTCAATTGTACTACCCGTTACCTTTGGGACCAAGGATCACTATCGCACCGAGTACATCAAGTTTGAGGTCGCTGACTTTGAGACTTCTTACCATGCCATCATCGGCAGGCCCGATCTCACTAAGTTCATGGCTATCCTGCACTATGTGTACTTGGTCCTCAAGATGCCGAGCCCCAAGGGAGTTCTCTCATTGCAAGGGGATCTGAAGCGTTCCTACGACTGCGATACAAAAGCCGTAGAACTTGCCTCGACTACTCAAGTACCCAATGCAATGATGGAAGTCTTCACTGCCGCTAAAAAGCTTGCTCCGAGCGAGCTAGAGGTTCCTGAGAAGACTGACAACAACAACAAGCCTGCACCATCTGGTGACGTCCTGCTCAAAGCCATTGACCTTGGTACTGGTGACAGCAGCAAGACGACCATGATCAATGCACAGCTTGATCCTAAATAGGAATACACGCTTGTCAACTTCCTTAGGGCTAACCGTGATATCTTTGCGTGGAAGTCATCTGACATGCCAGGTGTGCCCAGGAAGTTGACCGAGCACTCACTCAACGTCGATCCTAATGCTACTCCCAAGAGACAACACCTTCATCGCTTTGCTGATGACCGCAGGGCTGCTATCAAGAAAGAGCTCGCTAAACTACTCGCGACTGGCTTCATCAAGGAAGTTTTTCACCCGCAGTGGCTCGCTAACCCTGTGCTCGTCAGAAAGAAGAATTCTAATGACTGGAGGATGTGTGTCGACTACACTGATCTCAACAAGCATTGCCCCAAGGATCCTTTCGGGTTGCCGCGGATTGATCAAGTCATTGACTCTACGGCGGGTTGTGCTCTACTCTGTTTCCTGGATTGCTACTCTGGCTATAATCAAATTGCAATCAAGGAATCTGATCAAGAGAAGACCGCATTTATCACCCCGTTTGGTGCTTATTGTTACACAATAATGTCCTTCAGGTTGAAAAATGCTGGTGCTACTTATCAAAGGGCTATCCAAGCGTGCTTCAAGGAGCAACTTCACAAGAACGTGGAAGCATACGTGGATGACGTCGTTGTCAAGACTAGGGATCCAGACATGCTTATCACGGATCTTGAGGAAACTTTTGATTCACTGCGCGAGTACCAATGGAAGCTCAACCCCAATAAGTGCGTCTTTGGCGTATCTTCAGGAAAACTACTCGGGTTCATCATCAGCCATCGTGGCATCGAAGCAAATCCCGAGAAGATTACTGTCATCTCCAATATGCAAGCTCCGACTACTATCAAATATGTCCAGAAGCTTACTGGTTGTATGGCGTCACTCAATCGCTTCATCTCACGACTTGGAGAACGGGGTCTTCCTTTCTTCAAGTTACTCAAGCGGCAGGAGAAGTTTACATGGACAACTGAAGCTGATCAAGCTCTTTCTCAGCTCAAGGAGTTCTTATCCAAGCCTCCAGTCCTCACTGCTCCTCTGCCCAATGAAGAGCTCTTGCTCTACATCGCTACGACTAGTAATGTCGTCAGCACTGCTATTGTCGTTGAGCGGCAGGAAGAAGGCCATGGCTACCCTGTCCAGAGGCCTGTCTATTTCATCAGTGAAGTTCTTTCAGAGTCCAAGGCTCGCTGCCCTCCGGTATAGAAGCTACTCTATGCAGTTCTGATTACTTCACGGAAGCTCCGCCACTACTTCGACGAGTACAAAATTTCTGTGGTCACTAGCTACCCGCTTGGCGAGATATTGCACAACCAGGATTCCACAGGAAGGATTTCTAAATGGGCTGTAGAGCTTGGTGCTCTATCACTCGAGTTCAAGTCTCGCACTGCTATCAAGTCTCAAGCTTTGGTTGATTTCATGGCTGAGTGGCGAGAAAATCAAGTCCCAACTCCAATTGAGCGTCCAGAACATTGGGTCATGTACTTTGATGGTTCCCTCAAATTGGAAGGTGCTGGTGTCGGGGTACTTCTGATTTCTCCCAAGGGCGAGCAACTCAAATATGTTTTGTAGATCTTTTGGAAGGTCTCAAACAATGAAGCTGAATATGAAGCTCTACTGCATGGTCTTCGTCTTGCAGTCTCTCTTAGCATTACACGACTACTTGTCTATGGTGATTCTTTGGTGGTCATCAATCAAGTCAACGATTCATGGGATCGTAATGCTGAGAATATGGATGCGTACTGTCAGGAGGTACGCAAACTTGAGAACAAGTTTCATGGTCTCGAGTTCCATCATGTGGTCCGTGACAACAATGTTGCTGCGGATGTCTTATCGAAGCTGGAATCTACACGAGCTCAAGTGCCAGCTGGAATCTTCGTCCATGAACTCCACACACCATCAATTCCGGAGCAATCATCTACACCTGCGACTACTTCAGTTCAACCTGATCGAGAAGTGCTTATGATTGATGTGGACTGGAGAACTCCCTTCATCGACTACATTAAACATCAGTTGATTCCAGAAGACAAATCAGAAGCTGAGCGCATCTCACGCTGTGTCAAGGCTTATGCTCTAGTCGGAGATCAACTCTACAAGCGAGGCGCAAGCTCTGATATACTCATGAAATGCGTTTCTCGCGATGAAGGCAAGGAAATCTTGGAGGAGACACACAAAGGAATCTGTGGTAATCACTCTTCTTCCCGCACCTTGGTGGGAAAAGTGTTCAGACGTGCTTTCTACTGGCCTACAGCTCTTGCTGATGTAGAGGAACTAGTCAAGAAGTGCCAGGGATGCCAATTCTTCGCCAAGCAACAACACGTTCCTGCCTACAAGCTCATCACGATACCACCAACTTGACCTTTCGCTTGCTGGGGGCTGGATATGATTGGTCCACTCCCAAATGCGCCAGGGGGATTCAACAGAGTTCTGGTGGCTATCGACAAGTTTACCAAGTGGATTGAGGTCAAGCCTGTTACCTGCCCCAAGGCTGATCATGTCCTCGACTTCTTGGATGAAATCGTACATCTCTATGGTTTCCCTAACCGCATAATCACAGACCTGGGTTCAAATTTCAACAATCACCAGTTCTGGGAGTACTGCGAGAATAGTGGAATCGATGTCCGATACGTCTCCATTGCTCACCCACGTGCCAATGGTCAAGTGGAACATGCCAACGGGATGATACTCGATGATCTCAAGAAGCGACTGTACGATGCTGCAAATACCAAGGGCGGCAAGTTGATCAAGGAACTACCCAATGCACTCTGGGGGCTACGCACTCAGCCTACTACCCCCACAGGGCAATCACGTTACTTCTTGGTCTACGGCTTTGAAGCCATTTTGCCTGCTGATGTCATGTGGCGTTCTCCGACGGTTGATTAGTACGAAGAGGGCGTAGCTGAAGAAACAAGACAGACAGATGTCGACAGCCTTGAGGAAGCTCGCTGCAATGCACTTGTTCAATCCGCTCGATACCTTAAGAGGATTCGCCATTATCTTGACCGCAACGTTAAGGAACGCTCCTTCAATGTTGGTGACTTAGTCCTTCGTCGCATCCAGAATACGGCAGGACTACACAAACTCAACTCGTCATGGGAAGGTCCTTTCTCTGTTGCAAAGGTTACTGGCCCAGGCTCATATCGTCTTCAAACTCTAAAAGGTGAGGAAGTCGACAACTCTTGGAACATTGACCAGCTTTGTCGCTTCTACTCGTAGGGGGTCTCAGCAACCCTCTCCAGACGGCTACGGCTGTAAAACAACTCGTATTGGGTTTCAACAACCCTTTCCAGGCAGCTTCGGTTGCAACCACTCAACAGACAGCTACGGTTGTCACCATTCGTAGGGGATCAAGATCAGTGACGGAGGCAGCCGAGGGGGGGGGGCAAGGGGGGCTCCAGCCCTCCTACAGCTCGCCGGCATGTAGAACCCTGGAGTCCCTTATCAAATTTTTTACTCATGTATGTACTTTAGTATATTAGGCCAACTACTCCCTCCATCCCGTTATATAAGCATTCCTAGACTTCAAAATTTTTGTCAAAATATAAGCATTCCTAGGTATATGACAAAACTGAATGAATACGTGGGTTGGTGGAGAGTTGGTGGGTAGTGTGAAATGAGAGGTACAGAGGTCTTTTAGTAGTTTTATATTTCTTGAGTTTGAATGCTAGGAATGCTTACATTTTGGGACGAAGGGAGTAGTCAACATTTTTGTCTAAGCCCAAACTTCAAAGCCCAACAAAGGAAAATTCATATCCGGCTATGAGCTATCCACCGTCGGTCGTCGTCTGCCCGTCACTGCCTCCTCGTGACCTCACACCGTCTCCTATCGCCCCAACCCGCCTCTGCGGTCGGCCGATCCCTGCTAATTCTCCCTCCCTCCGGTCTCCCAGGCGCAGCTCCGTGCCCAGGCGGGTGCCGGCGGGTGGCGGGGTGGGCACCCACACGGCGCACGCCGCAGGCCGCAGTGGTGCAAAGCTCGAGGGTGAGCCGCGAGCGCTGAGGGGCACGACGTCAGGCGGTCACGAGCTCACGAGCAGCAGCCAGCAGGTGATTTTTTTCAGCCCCTCCTAAAATTTTTCCTGGCTCCGTCCCTGATCAAGATAATCCTCCCTAGACGGTTTCGGCTATATCTTCTCGTGGCTTTCAGCCGCGAGCACCCGCAGGGGTCTTCATCAACCCTCTCCAGGCAGTCTCATTCTGCGACCTTGTAGGGAGTCATGATAACTCTCTCCAGGTGATCCTGTATCGTGTAGGGCAATAAGTGGCACATGTTGTCCATGTTCCTATTTTTTAATAAGAGGCTGCGGCCTAGAGTAACACCCTGCTGGTAGGGTCTCAGTGGAACTCTCATACAAGTTGCTGCTACAGCAAGGATGAGTTCATCACACTGTCCCCTACGGTCTTACTTGTTCTTCGGAACATTCTTGCGAGTACTCTCTCACTACGCTCATAGCCTCAGAGGTACTTAAGACATTGTAAACACTGTACAATGTATTCAGTAATAAAGTTGCTACTCTATGCCGACTTGTTATTGTCCTTTACTTGTTCATAACAAAGCCTTCTTTATGCTACTACAGCTAAGGTGTTCAACTCATTATGAATAAGTTCTTTTCGAGTACTCTCTCACTAGGCTTGTTAGCCTCAGAGGCACTTGTTTGGGATTACACTTGTTTTCTTCCCAGTGTTTCTACTCTACAGGTACATCTAACGAAGATCGATGAACTTGGAGACTGCTTCCGCGATTGGAGAAGTCTGTTGCATCAGCTCATTGAATCGATCGTCGGTGCAATCTCCAGATCTTCCGTTCATGATGACCGTGAGATCCGCCTCGGCATAGAAAGACTTGATGAAGCTCAGGACTTGATTTGGGATCATGCAGACCAGCCTTTGAGCGTACTCCAGAATCTTCTTCGGCATACCTTTCAGCCTCTCCACAAGCGGACGAGGCTGAACTCCAGCGACTCTGGGTTCGAACAGATTAGCTACTGGCTCGGCCGCCTCTGTCAAAGCCTTCAACTCTGAGCATAGGCCCTCGGCTTCTTCAATCTTTTCCTTGAGCGACTGCATGCAACGGAGCAAATCAGTCCAGCCGGCAATGCGGATGTCCATTTCGCGCTCAAGTTCGAAGCACCGCACCTTATAGTCTTCCTTCAGATCCATATGAGCTGCTTCTTCATAGTTGAAGGCTAGCTGCCAGTCCCGTGCCTTGTTCTTGAACTTGTCGACTTCTTCCATCAGCTCTGCAAAGGATCAAGGCTACTTATCAGATGTGGTGCGCAAGAACAAAAGTACTCAATGATGATTTCAGAAGGGAGATTACCTTTATTCTTTAGGCGTAGGGATTTGTTCTTACCAACAACTTCATCCTTCTTCGCCGTCAGCTTCTGGATCTCGTTGTGGTACTTGGCGGCGTTGCCATCGAGTTTCTCCTGCAGCTTCAGAGACAAGGCTTTTTGCTGTTTCAATTCTTCTCTGAGCCGCGAGACTTCCTCAATGTCAGCCGCGTGTTGTTCAAGCAGGCGAGTCTTGCATTTCGACTGCTTGACTACCTCCTGCATGGGCAAAAACAACTCATGAGTCAGAGACAAGATATCTGGGACTACAAGTACTCTACAAGAGACTACACAACTTACCGCAAGGAGTTTCTCTACGCCGCGGAACATCTCTGCATGAGCATGCAAGTTGTCCCCATTCAGGCAGGAGTCATCATATGGCATCAAGTTCTCTGCCATGGACTGAGTACTTGTGCTAGCTGCAGAGTACCTTGCAGCGCTGCGCAGAGGAGTCAGGTCTTTAATTAGTGGCTCGTTCGGCACCATGCGATTTTCTGGGCTCTCTTCCAGTGCTAGATGTGCATCAACATGTTGCACGGGGGCTTCAGCAGCTGGAACTTCCTCGTGGCGCAGCGCGGCTTCAGGATCAACCACCAAGGCTTCATTCACCATGGCTTCAATATCCTCGAGTTGTTGAGTCCCGGGCCTGGAAGTTGCCTCCACTGGTGCTTTGACCACGTCGCTCCAGAGAGTTCGCAACGCTTGAGCAGCTTCAGCTTCTGCGGGTACTTCTTGGCACTTTGGAAGTACATCTTCAGGTTGCTCTTGAGGAGTCTGGTCTCCTTCAGCAGCACCACTTCCAGAGGCGCCCCACTTGACATCAGTGGATTTTCTGCGTCAACAAGTTGGTCAGCAAAAGTAGAGTACATAATCATAATAAGTACTCAAGTACTCGGGTACTTATAGAGCAGCACGCGGTACCGATACTTTCGGCCCCAGCATGTCGAAGAAAGAAGGCACCACCGGCACCTCTGGTACGCTTTCCACCGGCGGCACATTTTCTGATACCGCGGCTTCTTGTTGCTCATGCGCCACCGTCTCCATGGTCGATGTTGGAACCACCTCGGGTTCTGTTATACTTGGGGGGCTTCTCGAGGGTACATTGGATGCACTCTCGATAATCTGCACTAGTCAAAAATCAAGGCATTACAGCAGAGAACAAGTACTCAATTCAATAGCAACTACTTAAGAGTTCTCCAACACTTACTGTAATGTCGGGGAGCCCAGAGATCTTCTTTACAGCTCGCTTCCCCACTGTGGTCCTTTTCTTCCGCGGCGGTAGCATCACATCATCTGTAAGAGACGATGCCGGCCTCTTCGATGCTCCTGCGGCGAGGCCACTGGGGATGGACGCCCAGAGTACCCATAGCGGCTCTTCACTTCAAAATGCTGTTGAAGTGTTTGGCCGTCTTCATCGCTTGAGGAGGCATCCTCCACCAAGACTTCTTCTTCCCCTTGAGCAGATTGACTACTCTCGGGGGCTTGAGCTTCCGCTCCTGGTGCTTCTTCCTCTGGCGCTTGGAGTGGGTCCTCAGGACGAGGAGGAGGATCAGACACAAACTTCAAGACATCCTCCTGTGAGAACAAGGCAAATATAAGTTTCTCGACTACTTTCAACAAGTACTCGGGGGCTAAGTACTTGGAAACTTACCATGCGTGGAGGATTGTCGGCACTGTATTCACGGACGGCTGCAGGAATTCCATGAAGATTCTTGAAGATCTTCTGCAGCCGCTCCATTACAAGATCATCGCTGATCTCTTCAGCAGATAGCCTGGAGCCGTCATCCGCTCCAGTGTACTCGAACCCGAGATGCTCCCGCTGCATCAAGGGTTGTACCCGTCGCTTCATGAAGCTGAAGGCTACTCGTTCCGCTGTCAAGCCTTGCGCCTTCTTCTATGCAATCTTCGCTAGCAACTTGGGGATCTGAATGCACTCCTGCATCGTGGGTTCATCCTTCCACATCCGGTCGTATACTGGCGCGAACATGCTTGGCTTCGGCAGCTGAGGCGGGGCGTTCTCTATGTAGAACCACTTGTTCTTCCAATCTTGATTGGAGTCAACCAAGTCGTACTTGAAGTACAACTCCTGCGCCTTCTGGCGCATCTGCACACCAGCTCCACCGACTACAACTAGGAAGTTGGTGTTGGGCTGCGGCTTCAACCGGAAGATCTTCCTGAACAAGGCCCAGTGAGGGCGAATTCCGAGGAAGGCTTCGCAGAAGTGCACGTACACTGCAATCAGGAAGATGCTGTTGGGGTTAAGGTGTACGTGCTCCAATTTGAAGAAGTCAAGGAAGCTGCAGAAGAAATCCGATGACGGCAGCGTCAACCCACGCTCGATGATGTGCCCGAACATTAGGATTTCATCTGGGCTCTTCTCCATCGGCCACGCATCACCGGCGGCAGAGCTCCAACCAGCAATGGCCTTCTCGTGCAGCAACCCGCCGGCTTTGAGGGCCTTGATATCGTCTTCTCTCATCTTGGACTTCTTCCAAGAGACGACCTGGCTTGGGGGCTTCGTGATGACCACTGTCTTGTATTTGGGCTCCGGCAACTCTTTTTTGCAGCGGCCAGATTTCCTTTTCTGTCCCTTGGATGGCGCGGGCTTCATCCTTCCTATCACGAGGGTCTTCTTTCGCATTGACCGGAGGACAACGAAGGGATGGAGGTGTGCACTCTTGGCAATGTAGGCTCTCGAACTCTGCGGTGGCTATGGATGCTAAGGCATTCTGGATCTGAGGGCGAATGGAAGTAGTGAAACCCTAAGGGATACCCCTTCGGGTATTTATAAAACCAAAACCCTAATGGTTCGACCTGGTGACCCTTCGTATTCAACAGATTGGTTTCACACAGGCAAAATTTTTTGGCTAAGTCAGAGGGCTAAAATCCAAGACCTGCTCGACTCCATCTCGGGGGCTCGACTACTCGACGGAATTGGATTACACTCGGCTACAGTTCACTGAATTTAGGCCACTATTCTACAGTCAGATTGGATCCTTCAATTCGAGAAAGTACTCGACTCAAGGCTCGGGGGCTCCGTGCCACGTGTCCTTCAGTTTTTCTCAGGATTTTACAGGATTATTTGACGAAGACTACTGATTGACCCTCAGCTTGAATTATAAATTCGAACTAAGGCTCGGGGGCTACATCCATATAGGATGCGATTTTTGCAAATCGCATTCCTATATTATTTCTTCGGATTGTCTACGGATTTTTCGGAATAAGATCAAAGAGTTCAAGATTGACCCTCAGCTTGAATCCTGGATTCGACCTAAGGTTCGGGGGCTACATTCCATATGGAATGCGATTTCAGTAATCGCATTTCCATATAGATCTTTGATGCAAAGATTTCAAGAACGAAGCGGGTATTATTAAAGACCTTCAAGGGAAGTACTCGGGGACGCTTGGGAACAACTCGAGAAGACTTCAAGACTACTCGTGGAGTTAGCTGGAGTACCTTCCAGCCTCGTGATGATTCAAGTACTATTGAAGATTGAAACTTGTAGAACTCGGGGACGCTTGGGAACTACTCGTGGAGACCTTCAAGACTACTTGGAGCATTGCACTCGACTACAAAGTACTCGGGGGCTTGTCAACCAGGCATCCCTGGGCCTACCAACACATTGTGGGCCATACCCGGGAGATGAGTTCCTGTACACCTGGACTACTCGACTAGTGGGCCACGGTGCTGGTACCGTGGACCACAAGGCAAGACAAGGCGGACAAGGACTTGTACTAAGACTAAGATAGCTTTCCATACCTTGTATAGGCTACTCCAGGTCCTACTCGAATAGTACCTTTGTACCAATCCGACTTGTAACCCTGCCTCCCGTGGCATATAAGGCGAGGTAGGGACCCCTCTCAAAACATACGCAATCAATACAGAGCCACGCAGCATACAGGACATAGGGTATTACGCACATTGCGGCCTGAACCTGTCTAATTGTGTGCCCCGTGTCTCACCATCGTGTTCCTGATCTCGGCGAGGCCCACCGCACAATCTACTACTTCGGGTACCCCGTCGTAGGCTCGGTGTCTAAAACACTGACACATGGGTCAAGTACTTGTTGTATAGGTTTCCTTGCATAGTCAGTGGCTCGTGTCCGCCCAGAAGGCTTACCCCATCTGGTGGACACTACACAAACATTTTCACAGGAAGACACGGGTTGCCCCGGAATCTTCCCGTCTTCAGCAGAGGGAACCAAAGCAGCTAACTGAGCCAACTGGGTTTCTATCATCTTTTTAAAGCTCAACTGGTTTTTAAGAGCAGAAGAAAGGTTATCAATTTTAACATTAAGGCTTTTGAAAGCCTTATCATAGGCAGCTGTTTTCTTATTAAAGCCTTCATTAATCTTAGCTTGCCCAAAGACTAGATCTTTCAAGGAAGATTGGTTTGAGTTGAAAGAATTACCTTGATTGCCTCCTTGATAATAAGAGCGTGATTGATTCCACATTTGACCTCCTTGTGGACGATAACCGTTGTTGTTGCCGTTCATGTACATCACATCCTCCTGAGTAGTAGGGCAATAATTCCCTGAATGCCCAGTATTACCACAGACTTCGCAAGTCATGCGAGCATCCATAGCTTGAGTAGTGGTGGCCATGGCAGCCTTCTCATTGGCTAGATCATCCATTCTCTTCATCATTAGGTCCATCTTGGCGTGCAACATATCCGCTTCCTTGACGGTATGTGTACCCCTTTGACGTGGCTGGAGTCGATCATCACTCCACCCTTGATTGGTAACCATCTTCTCAATCAGTGTAGTAGCTTCAGTGATAGTAAGAGAGAAGAAAGCCCCTCCAGCTGCAGCATCAGTATGGCCTCAGGCTGTCGGAGTCAGCCCATTATAGAAACTCTGAAGAATAAGCCAGTTGTCCATCCCATGATGAGGACAAGCCAGGATGTACTCCTGGAGTCTCTCCCAAGCTTCGGGGATATTCTCATTTGTTTGCTGCCTGCTGGAAACTTGAAATTCGCCCCCGAAGGACATTGGTTTTGCCCAACGGAAAGAATTTCGCGAGGAATGCTGTGGAGCACTTTGCCCAAGTGTTAATTTCTGCACGGTTAGCATAAAACCACTGCTTTGCCTTTCCCAAGAGGGAGAAGGGAAACAGTCGCAGACGAATGGCATCTTCCTCCACTCCTCATATAGTGAAGGTACTGCATAGTTCTAGGAACTGCTGCAGGTGGGTGCTCGCGTCTTCATTAGGCTTGCCACAGAATGGGCTAGCCTGTACCATCATAATTAAGCCAGTCTTGATCTCAAAGTTTCCATTCCCAGTGTTGATCGCGGGGCCTGTTGGCACCTGGTCAGCAGAGGGAGCGGAATACTCACGAAGAGTCTTCTTGACAAGGTTGGCCATGGAAGTTGATGCGGATGGCACAAAGGAAGCTGGATCGACTTCCGGATGTTCACGAGAAGGAGAGCCGAAATGATTTCGTGCATTCCTTACCAGTGACTCAGGATCTTAAGTAAAATTCGATGGCAAGTCGAAACCAGTCATTCACTACCTGTCTTCATCATCAATAGACAAAGAAGACAATCCAAGTTAGCCTGCATTGAGAACTGTTTTATTCCTGTCATGATTATAAACATATGCAAAGTGTTGATATGTCATCCTTAAGCCTTTCTCGGCAACGGCGTCAGAAATGCTTGTTGACATTTCTTAACGCAATCACCTAAGAACAGGTTTGGAACCCATCCTGGTAATAGCACCAGAAATGCTGGTTGGTAAATCTTAACGTTACAGAGATCTGCAAGCGCACGGAAGTACCATTGTAGCATTTCCCCAAAGGAGTATTCCAAAGGGTATCGAATCCAAGGAAGGCATTTGCGGAATGACAAGATCAACTCTATTGCAATGAGTATAGATCATAGACGGAAACAAACCAGACACTCAAGTGTAGGGGTAAAGATATGATAATGAGGGTAGTGTGATCACACACACACTCACTCTCTCTCTAAAGGGTCCTAGGCATAGGAGGCAACACACGAGTTAGTTCTAGGTTCTACTGTACTATACACATAAAGCTGGAAAGAACGAGTTAGATACACTAGCATTGAAGAACATTGACTTGAGCACCCAGGTACCATGGGGAGATAACCTCCCGCGTTGCTTCTGCACAACTCCGGTTGTTATATTTTAGACTCCTACAGCTTATCCGAATGTGGGGGATTTCAGAGGACCAATGGCTGTCATTACCGCGGCCTACCCCAAGACAAACCGTGGGATAAACTCATAAGTAAGGTAGCTACGCAACCCAAGCACCATGCTTACGTTGTTAGCCGGACTTGACCGGCCCGGGCTATTGTGACCCAGGTCAAGCCACCAGATAAACCAGCCAATTACACCGAGTACCGTAGCTCAAGCACAGACTTCATACAACGCAATCATGTCATCTAATTAGATCAAACCAGGTTAAATACACAAACGGATTCGTGTTTTCCTATGTCTGTTCAACTGGATCAAAGGGTCGTGTTCGCGAAGAACACGAGCCTCTAACTTATGAACAAACACCAGAAACATGTAAAAGTCACCCGTCAAGTGGATCGAAAGGCCTTGTTCATCAAGAACAGGAGCCTCTAAATGATGAACAGGTGAAGAACACATGAACAAATCACTCATGTATACTAACACAACTTTATATGAAATAGATAAATAACTGAAGTAGATCAAAGTCATACAAATGAAATAAGATACAAGACAACTCATACCTAGATCCCAAAGGAGACTTGGAACCTGAATTAGAACTACTCTAGCCTACCTCCTAGCCTTGAGACTAAAAGTGAGAGAGGTGTTGCAAGTGTGGATGATCCATAAGTGAGCCCCCTCTCCATCTATTTATAGGCTCGTGCACCGGCGATGAATGGAGGCAAACACCCCGGGGAAGGCACCTAGGACCAATGGAGAGCCACCATGTGGAAGCCCCTGAGTGGTGGCCACAAGGTCGGTTCGGCCGACCTGTGGGCCCCACTTGGGGTGTGCTTCCTCCTGGAGGCTGCCCTGTGGGTCCTTAGGTCGGTTCCCAGTGTCCACCCTATTTTGGCGCGGTTTGCATGCCTTTGTGGGCCCATGGATCCATGTGAAGTCCACGTGTCACACTCTGATTCGTCGGAGGTTGCTTCACTTGGATTGCTCACATGGCATGCATGCATGGCTCCCTAGTTGGCAGGTTTGCATGCATGGCATCCTTGTTAGCAGCCCACTAGGATGAGGTGATGTGGCATGGACCATAGAAGGTGAGTTTAGCTCTCTTTTCTTGCTTATTTTCCTGCAATCAAATAATCTCCAAGGACAAGTGGAACTACATTATTCTTAACTAAATACGTGTAAGAAATGCCTTATGCTCCTTTATTCATGAGTATATTGACAGCTAAAGTAGGTACTTAACAGCCGTCAATAGCAACCCATCGCACATCACTAGGGGCAGTTGGCTCGCGCGATTGCTGGGAATCGAGTGGAGGTGAAGGAGAGGAGAGGTAGGCCGCCGCCGACAAACCGTACCTCAAGCTCGACGGCGCGACTCCGCGGCGGCGACCTCCAGCTCCGCCGGATATGGGCCTGGCGGACGGACGGACGGACGGAGACCTCGATTCGTCACCGTCGGAGCCCCTCATCTTGCCGGGAGGGACCTCGCCACCACTGTCACCCCTGATCTGGCCAGGAGGGACCTCATCGCCACTGTCGCCCCTGATCTGGTCGGGAGGGACCTCGTTGCCACCGTCACCCCTGATCTGGCTGGGAGGGACCTCGTCCGTCGTCGTCACACCCGAGCCCGTCCGCCGCCTGCCTCGCCGCTCTCCGCCTCGCTGCGCTGCTGTTCTCCTGCGCCCTGCTCGCCTTTGCTGGAGGCCCACCGTCGGGATCTCTCCCCTCCGGCGTAGAGAGGGAAGAAGGGGTCGTGGAGCTCTGCCTCCGCGCCGGCCTAGAGGAGCCGCATCCATGGCGACTGGATCTACACCAGGTGATGCGGGCGGCGGGCGTGGAAGCCGTCGCTGAAGGCATCTAGGCCCCTAAATTGTGTTTTGGTAATTAATGACAATCATCATGGACTAACATTTCTATTGAGATATAAGAATAGCCGAATAGGTTAGTTCGGAGAAGCGTTGAGCTTATGGAATATGCAAAGAGGAAGGCATGTGTGTTTTGGATGAAAAGGAGCTCAAGGCAAAAGTATAAAGATAAGGTGTTTAATTTTACCGGTCATGAGGTGATTAGAGGATGATAAATGACCAGATTGATAGGCTAGATAGTCGTACTATCAAGAGGGATCAATTTCATTGGCTTGACTTTCCATAGTGCCACTTTGATCAAGAACTTGCATGGGTTGCATTTAGATGAGTGGCGTTTTCAAAAGTTGAAAGAGGCTTTGTTGAAAATCTTGAGGAAATCAGTTTTCTGCAGTTAGGGCGGACAGTCCGGGCCCTTTGGGCGGACGGTCCGTGAGATATAAATTTTATTGAAAATCTATGAGTTTTTGGACAAATTTTTCGAGAAAAACCTTCTTAATCAGGCGGACAGTCCGCAGAGGGCTCGCAGACAGTACGAAATAAGTCGAGTTTCTAACAGAGACGGTGTTGTCTCGGCCTCTCGGGTGAACCGGGTGGACGGTCCGCAAGCCCCGCGCGGACAGTCCGCCATGGCCGTGCGGACAGTCCTCCGAGCTCTGGTGGACAGTCCGCCAGTCCAATGGTCATTTCTGACACCGTTTGACTTTGTGTTTTTACAGTTGAAATTCAAACGCGAACAGTCCGTGATGAGGTCGCCGATAGTCCGTGAGGTACGCGTTTTGAACTGTTTTGAACATAATGGCTAGTTTCATGGGAAGGGGGTATTTATACTCCATGCTTGGGATGGGAGAGTTTCTCTTGGCACTTTGAAAGGCTTGTACTCTATTGTCGAGCTCTCTCCCTCCTGTCTCTTACTCACATTGCTTAGAGGTTGCATCTTTGGTGAGATTGAGAGCATCTAGTGCATTGCATCAAGTTTTTGATCTTTGTGGCACTATGGAATCATCAAGCAAGTGGTTGATTTGTTACTCTTGGAGGTTGCCGCCTCCTAGACGGCTTGGTGGTGGTGAATCCGTTGAAGCTCGCAAGAAGATTGTGCGTGGCTCTGTATCTCTTGGTGTGAGAGGTCTTGTGCTCACCTCGTCAGAGTGGTGAAGAGCAACTCTAGTGGAAAAGAGATTTGGAGCGGTTCTTTGGTTCTAATCGGCTCAAAGATCAAGCGGTGACTTGATAGAGGAGCGGTTGAACATTGAATCCATCTCAACGTGGATTAGGGGTGACCGACAAGTCATCGATACCACGGGATAAAATTCGTCTCTTGTGTTTGTTGATTCCCTTGCTCAATGTACTTTCAAGCATTTACTTTGAGCAATTATCTTCATAGAGATTGAATTGTATTCTTGTCATTCTAGGTTGCAAACCTTCAACATAGGCTTAGTATAGCTAGAAATTTAATCATCCTTGTGGTTCTAATTAAATTTCTCTAGTGTTGTGCTTTTAGATTTTAAACCGCCTATTGACCCCCCTCTAGTCGGTATCCTAGATCCTACAAGTGGTATCAGAGTAAGAACTCCGTATTTGAAGGATTTAACCATCCCAAAGTAGGATAATGGAACAAATTATGACTATTGGAAGACTAGAATGGAGGTTCCTTTTCAAGCCTTAGAAGGAGGTTTGTGGAGGATTGTGCAAGAGGGCTATGTTGTATTGGATCCGGATCATTTGACTCAACTTGACACGAACAACATAAAGTACAACAATCAAGCTTTAAGTGTGCTCTACAATACTCTTTCTCTTAGTGAGTTCAACCGAGTCAAGGGTCTCAAGCAAGGTAACAGTATATGGGAAAAGCTTATGGAAATTTATGAAGGAACATCCACCGTCAAGGAAGACAAACTTTATTTGTATAAGGGAAAATTCAATGAGTTCACCATGAAGAAAGATGAAGATATTTCAACCATGTTTAACCGGTTGAATGGCATTGTGAATGAACTCAAGTGTCTTGACTTTGATGTCCCGGATCAAGACTTCTCTCATAAGTTCCTTAGATGTCTCCCGGAGAGATATGAGACAATTGTGACTTTGCTTGTAAGATCAAACTTGAAGACAATTTCTCTCACGGAAGTGCTTGGTGAGGTACTCACTCATGACATGTTCAAGCAATCACAAAAAGAAGTACATGGTGAAGCTAAGGTTGAGGAGAAGAAAAGTTTCGCTCTCAAGGCCAAAGCCACTCAAGAAGAAGATGGTGATGAAAAAGAAGAGAGTGACACGGATGAGGAATTGGCTCTTGTGGTTAGGGGGCTTAAATGAATCATGAATAGGAAAAAATTTGGCAAGAAAGGGCAATCGTCAAAGAAGAATCCTTTTGAAGGAAAATATTGTTTTTTCTTGTGGTGAGGTCAGACACATATCAATCAATTGTCCAAACAAGAAAGAATATAAGAATGGCAAGAAGAAGGGCAAGAAAAGTGAGTACAAGAAAAATGAGAACAAGAAGAAGAAGTACTATAAGAAGGAGAAAAATGGGCAAACCTATTTTGTTGAATGAGATTCCGATGCAAGCTCCGATGATGAAGATGATGAAGACAAGCCTTCAAGGGGTCTTGCCGGAATTTCTATCAAGGAAGCTCCTTCACTCTTCTCCAAGCCATTTTGTCTCATGGCAAAAGGTGAAACCCAGGTAATAGTTGAGGATGCCAATGATGATGATATTGATGATGATGCTATTTAGTATGATGCTCTTGTGGACATGCTTATTAAGTCTAATGACAAATTGCACAAGGAGAGGTCAAAGTTGAAGGATTTGGAGTTGAAGAATGCTTCACTTCAAAATTTCTATGAGGAGCTAAAGACTTCTCATGCCAACCTTAAGGATTCCCATGACAAACTAAACACTTTGTGGGGGATTCTTAAGGAAAAGCATGAGGAGCTTAAGGAAGCTCACAACTCTCTCCTTGTACAAGAAGTCAAAGGAAAAGTAAGCATGGGTGTTGAATGTGATATATTAAATGATTCTTCATGTGCAACTTACCCATCTTGTAGCACAAGCACTAGCTCTTACATTAGTGAGGATAATTCTTGTGATTCATCTCTCGTATTGGAAAATAAATCTTTGAAGAAGGAAGTTGAGTGCTTGTCCAAGGACCTTGCTAGGTATTTTGGAAGCCATGTCCGGTTTAATCATTATTGGACAAATAAAAAATTCACCTTGAACAAGAATGGTATTGATTATGTTCCAAAGCAAGGGAAATGGCATTCATTCCCAAGAAGACTACTTTTGTTGCTTCCAAGATATTTCTTGAAGATGAAGGAAAATTCAAGATGTGTCATGTATGCAAGACAAAAGTTGATGTAAATCACAAATGCAAGAGTAAGAAGACCGTATCCTTTGATCCATCTTATGTACTTGAAAAGGATTCAAAGGGTGTTGTTTGTGCTAGATTTGTTGGCCGTTCTATTAGATGTGATAGAAAGAAATCTATTTGGGTGCCTAAGGTTTGGGTCACTAACATTGAAGGACCCAAGAAAAGTTGGGTACCTAAGAGGAAGTCATTTCTTTTGTAGGTGGACTGTAAAGCCGGAGGAAGACATTAGGTAATTGATAGTGGTTGCACTAATCATATGACCGACGTAAGAAAAATCTTTTCTCATCTTGATGAAGATATCTCCGATTTTGACAAGATCACTTTTGGAGATAATAGCAAGGGAGGTGTAAAAGGAATTGGTGAAATACCTATCTCTAAAGATTATAATCTCTCCAATGTTTTGCTAGTTGTTTATCTCAATTTTAACTTGCTATCTCTTGCTCAACTTTGTGATAATGGCTATAAGTGTACTTTCACTAGCAATGAATTTGAAGTCACTTCTCTTGATGGAAAAGATACTATCTTTAAGGGCTTTCATCATGAAAGTTTATATCTTGTGAATTTCTCATCTAAGAAGGCTAGTTTGACTACTTGCTTATTTTCAAATGCCTCAATGGGTTGATTGTGACATAAAAGACTAGGTCATGTTGGCATGAAACAACTCAACCGTTTAGTGAAGCATGATCTAGTCCTTGGTTTGAAAGATGTTAAATTTGAGAAGGACAAATTGTGTAGTGCTTGTCAAGCCAGAAAGCAAGTTGCCAACTCTCATCCTAACAAGAGTACTATGTCAACCACAAGGCCATTGGAATTATTGCATATGCATTTATTTGGTCCTACTACTTATAGAAACATTGGTGGAAATAACTATTGTCTTGTGATTGTGGATGACTATTCAAGATACGGGTATTCTATCTTCACGACAAATCTCATACTTGTGAAATATTCAAGAGCTTTGTCAAGAGGGACGAAAATGAATTTGAGCAAAAATTGAAGAAAGTAAGAAGTGACAATGGTAGTGAGTTCAAGAATACAAGTGTTGAAGAATTTTGTGATGAGAAAGGAATTAAGCATGAATTCTCAACTACATACACTCCGGAGCAAAATGGTGTAGTTGAGAGGAAGAATAGAACCTTGATTGAGATGGCAAGATCTACGCTAGATGAATATAAAGTTTCGAATTCATTTTGGGCCGAAGCAATCAACACCACTTGCCATGCATCAAATAGGATATATTGTCATAGATTCTTTAACAAGACACCATAGGAACTTCTCATTGGAAGGAAGCCCAACATTTCTTATTTTCGGGTTTTTGGTTGCAAATGCTATATCTTAAGGAAAGGTTCTCGTTTATCCAAATTCCAAAGCAAGTGTGATGAGGGATTTTTTCTTGGTTATTCATCTAATTGCAAAGCTTATAGAGTGTACAACAAGTCCAAGGGATTTGTTGAAGATGTGTATGATGTGTAATTTGATGAAACTATGGGCTCTCATAATGAAAAGGAAAATTCAGATGATGTGAGAGGTGATGAGTTAAGCAAGGTAATGAAGACTATGGATATTGGTGATATAAGGCCTGGAGAACAAGATGATGATGATGAAGGACCATCTATATCAATTCAAGTAAATACTTCATCAAATAATCAAGATCAACAAGTTGATAACACTAGCAACAATGACACACATCAAGTTGAAGATCAACCGGCATCAACTACTTCACCTTCTACATCTCCGCAAGAACCGGTTGATCAACCAAGAGTTCCAACTCAAGTTGCCAAAGATCATCCCATAGATCAAATTATGAGTGATATTAGTAAGGGTGTTCAAACTCGATCTCGTGTTGCTTCATTTTGTCAACATTATTCCTTTGTATCCTTTCTTGAACCTAAGCGTATAGATGAAGCACTTGATGATCCAGATTGGGTGATTTCCATGCAAAAAGAATTGAATAACTTCACCCGGAATCAAGTTTGGGAGTTGGTTGAAAGACATAAAGGTCATTATATTATTGGTACTAAATGGGTCTACCGGAACAAGGAAAATGAAGATGGTGTAGTCGTGAAGAACAAGTCAAGATTGGTTGCTCAAGGTTACACTCAAGTTGAAGGTTTAGATTTTGATGAAACCTTTGCTCCCGTAGCTAGACTTGAGGCTATTAGAATCTTGCTTGCTTATGCATGTGCTCACAATATCAAGTTATATCAAATAGATGTCAAAAGTGCCTTCTTGAATGGGAAAATCAATGAATTGGTATATGTTGAACAACCTCCCGGTTTTGAAGATCCCAAGAAGCCCAATCATGTATACAAGCTCTCTAAGGCTCTTTATGGTTTGAAGCAAGTACCTCGTGCTTGGTATGAAAGGCTTAGGGACTTTCTAATTTCCAAGGGTTTCAAAATTGGAAAGGTTGATACAATCTTGTACACCAAAAGAATTGGAAAGGATATCTTCATTTGTCAAATCTATGTTGATGATATTATCTTTGGCTCAACAAATGAAGAGTTTTGTGGGGAATTTGGTAAAATGATGTCCAAGGAATTCGAAATGTCTATGATTAGTGAATTGAGCTTCTTCCTTGGTCTTCAAATTTGTCGGGGACGACCATTAGGGTCCCCTAACTAAGGGGATAATCACCCTTGTTAAACACAACCGC
Source organism: Cenchrus fungigraminus (assembly GCA_036936925.1). Taxonomy (NCBI): domain Eukaryota; kingdom Viridiplantae; phylum Streptophyta; class Magnoliopsida; order Poales; family Poaceae; genus Cenchrus; species Cenchrus fungigraminus. The sequence continues at coordinate 74,635,210 of CM072775.1, forward strand.
GTACAGGCTAAGTCCCCACAAAACACCTCAGGGTACGCGGCAGGCCCACGGCCTGCCACGGCCCAACAACAGCCCAAGGCTCTTCATCAAGAAAATCCACCAGCACCCCCGATCTTCCGCCTCGCTCGAGGGCATCGGCCCCTCGAGCGGGTTTCCACCTCGCTCGAGGGCATCGGCCCCTCGAGCGGATTTCCGCCACGCTCGAGGGTATCAGCCCCTCGAGCGAGTTTCCACCTCAGTCGGGGATCCTGACCCCTCGAGCAGGTCTCCGCCTCGCCCGAGGGGCTCGACCCCCCTCGAGCGAACTACCCACTCCGCCTCGCTCGAGGCCACCTCTCGATCCGCGGTGCCCCGTCCCACTTCTCCTCTGGCAATGGCATTAAATGCCGGGCCCACGATGGGACATCTCGGTCAAGAACGAATCCACCTCCATGCCGCGTGGCTGACACGTCCTGGGCGACTGACACCGCCACAGTGCAACCTACCCCACCACTGTGCGGCCACTCCTGGCCCTGTGCGGGTGCTGCGCAGCACTGTGTGGACAGGTCGGCGTCATTCCACGCCACTGTGCCACCTGCTCCCGTCCTCCTCCTGCAGCGAGGCCCTCAAACGGGCATGGGGGGCACTCTCGAAACACGTACGGACCACGTGCTAGGACGTGTGATGACCGACACCGCCGTACGGGCGCCGTGCGCTGCGTCTCCTCCACCAACTCTGGCGCTGTGCGGCCATCCCCGGTGCTGTGCGACAGACTGCGCAGTGCTGTGTGGACAGGCCGATGACATCCTGCGACCCTATGCCGCCAACTCCTGTCCTCCCCCCGGCGACAAGACCCTCGATCTAGCAGGAGCAACCCCTCGAAGTCAAAGTAGGACTGGCAACAGAAGCCGCCATGCCGCCCGCGGGAACCGGAGCTCGCCACCAACTCGCGCCAGGAGACCGAGACGTGCGGGGACAAGACCGCCGACGCCATGCCTGTAGTGCATGACCACTGTACAGCGCCACTGTAACTGCCCTCCCTTGGCCTATAAAAGGGAGAGGCAGACACCCCTACGCGGGCACGCCCATTCGCCTTCACACACTCACTCGCACATAGCACATCACCTCGTTCCTGATATTGGCACTTGCCTCAATCATCCAGTTGGGACTTGGGGGAATTTCCTCCTCACCCGCCTTGCTTGTAGCCCCCCTCTACAGGCACCCCCGGTGCAAGTTAATACAGTGCCTGAGCACACCCTGCTGGACGTACGGCCGCGTGGCCGGAACCAGGATAAATCCCGTCTTCATTAGCTTAGCATCGACCATCGAGAGACAGATCCCAGCGCTAATTACTAGTTGGTGCCGGTGCTAATCTGGACACCGACAGTTGGCGCACTAGGTAGGGGGCAGCGCTGAGATCGCCCACCCGTCTTCTCGATGGTGACCATCACCGAGCACACGTCGGAAAGGCCTGCCTGGGGTCAGTTCGATGCGTTCCCAGCCGGATTCGAGATCTGGTTCAAGAGCATCCACTACCAGGCCACCAGTAATGGATACCTGATGCGTATCCTCAACAGGGATGCACTTAACGCGGCGCCGCCCAGAACGACGGCTGCCCCAATGCCTGCAGCGTTTCCGCCACCACCCCGGCGCCGCAAGCGCTCGAGAAGGCGCTCGCGACGAGCACGCACGGAGCGATGCCAGGCGGCGGGCGCTGGCTCCCCCCAGCGGGTCGAAGCCAGCGAGCTCCCACCTGTCGCTGCAAGACAAGGTGATGCGCCCCCACCGGTGGGCTCGACGATGCACCCTGTCGGAGATGCTACGGCCGCAGGGCCGCAGTTCCTCCACGGGCTGCGGAGCGCGACCATGGCGTACTCTTCATCGGTCAGCACCAACCTGGCTGCGTACGAGGACCTTCCGGACCATCACTTCATGTCAATCCGGAACCTCGTCGCCACCTCGCCCGGCGAGTCCTACCGCGACTCCGACAGCGAAGAGCGCAGATATGGGCGCGGGAGGCTGGAGTGGGACTACTCCTGGCTTCAGAACCCCGATGCTCTCAGGCGGTTTCAGGCCACAACAGACTACTGCCTCACCTGCTCTGACGACTCCAGCGAGGGGGATTACGATCCCACCCGCGAGTGCATCGTCGTTGTCATTGGAGAGGGTGAGGACGGAGGAGGAGGAGCATGCGATGCTGTGGTCTGCAACAACGTGGCAGCGAACCCACCTGTGGGGACACCACCGCCACCTGACGCGACGCGCGCCGCGTAGATGGCCCAGCTCCGCGAGTTGGAGGTGAAGCTAAATGCAGAGCAGCTGCGGCAGTCGAAGGCCACGCTCGAAAGAAACAGGGCCGACCCCTCATCACAGGGGGGCGCGCTGCGGGACGCGTAGCCCGTGAGCATATGAACGCTGACACTGACGTGGATGAAGTGCCGAACTTGGCGAGGGCCAGCCAGAAGCTCGTAGCCGCGACAACTTTGATTCGGGCCATGCCCGAGCCTTCGACGCCCCAGGGACGTAACTTGCGCCGCGAGGTGCAGGCCCTCATCCAGCAAGTTGAGGTGCAACAAGCCGAGAGCTCCGCTTCTCGCATGCGCCACCATTCCAGTGTAAAAACTGGTGGGGGTGGCCGGGACCCGGAGGCATCGGTCCACACTCCGCACTGGGCACCTACCGTCCACGAAGGCAACCAAAGGACGCTCGCCAAGGACCGGATTCGGGATACGCGTGGCAAGGCCGACAACGGCGACGCCCGCAACATCCTGGACAAGAAGAAGTAGGACGCCGCTGCATCGCACAGCTACAACCCCCGGCGTGGGGGCCAGTACGATAGCCGGGAGGACAAGAGCTCATTGCCGAAGCTGCCGGGCACGCGTGTTTTCGGCCGAGCGATCCGCACGGCATCAATCCCTCTGTGTTTCTGGCAGCCTACGACCGTGAACAAGTACTCGGGGGAGACAGACCCTCGGGTGTGGCTTAACGATTGCCGCCTAGTGTGCCAGCTGGGTGGCACCACCGACGACGCCATGATCATCCGCAACTTGCCGCTGCACCTGGCAGATTCTGTGCGGATGTGGCTCAAGCACCTACTCGCGAACCAGATCCACGACTGGGACGACCTGGTCAGGACATTCGTGGGCAACTTCCAGGGCACATACGTGCGCCCTGAGAACTCCTGGGACCTCCGAGGCTGTGCCCAAAAGGCCGGTGAGTCCTTGAGGGATTTCATCCGCCACTTCTCCAAGCGCTGCACCGAGCTTCCGAGCGTCGGTGTGTCCGAGGTCGTGCACACCTTCTTGGAGGGCACGACTTGCCGGGACCTCATGCACGAGTTGGGGCAGAACCCTCCCACCAGCGTCAATGAGCTGTTCGACACCGCCACCAGCTACACTTTTGGAGAAGAGGCGGTGGGGGCGATTTTCGATGGCAAGAAGAGCTAGCGAGCAGAGGATGCGCCCGCGGAGGGCAGCAAGCCCAAGGAAGCCTCGAAGAAGCAAAAGCAAGGCAAGAAGGGCAAGAAGAACCAGGGCAAGAAGCCCATGGAGCAGGGCGAGGGCTCCGAGGAAGTCAACGCGGTTGATGCCACCAACAAGGGGGCTCGAGGACCCCTCGAGGTGGAGTGTTTGACGACATGCTGAAGAAGCCCTGCCCGTACCACAAGACCCCGGTCGCTCACACCCTCGAGCAGTGCGACATGCTCAGGAAGTACTACAATCGAGTCGCCGCGAAGGAAGGCGATGCCAAGAAGGATGCGGGCGACGGGGGCAAAGACGGCTTCCCGGAGGTGGAGAATGTGTTCTTCATCTTCGGGGGGCCTACGGTCGATATGACATCGTGGCAGCGTAGGCGTGAGCGTCGAGAGGTCTACTCTATTCACCCGGCCATGCCGTCGTACCTCAACTGGTCGGAGGAGACAATCTCCTTCGACCGTGAAGATCACCCGGATCACATCCCTAATCCGGGGCAATACCCGCTTGTTGTCGATCCCATCATCGGCAACACGCGGTTCTCCAAGGTGTTGATGGATGGCGGCAGCAGCCTCAACATCATGTACTCCTCCACCTTGGAGCTCATGGGGATCGGTCTGGATAAGCTGCGGCCCAGCAAGTCGCCATTCCATGGCGTTGCACCGGGCAAGCGAGTCCAACCTCTCGGGCAGATCGACCTGCCTGTCTACTTCAGCACGCCGAGCAACTTCCGCAAGGAGGTCCTCACCTTCGAGGTGGTGGGGTTTCGGGGAGCATACCACGCCATCCTATGCCAAGTTCATGGTGGTCCCGAACTACACCTACTTGAAGCTCAAGATGCTGGGGCCAAAAGGTGTCATCACGATGGGCCCGTCGTTCGAGCACGCATTCGAATGCGACGTCGATTGTGTCGAGCGCGCCGAGGCGCTTGCACATGACGAGACCCTCATGGTGAACCTGGAGAAGCTGGCCAACGAGGCCCTCGACTCCACCAACAAGCACGCCGGGAGATTCGAGGCCGCGGACCACACCAAGGCTATACCCCTCGACCCCAGTGCCCCCGAGGGCAAGGCGCTGAGGGTCAGCTCCACCCTCGACCCGAAATAGGGAGTGGTGCTCGTCGGCTTTCTCCGCGCCAACGCCGACATCTTTGCGTGGAGTCCCGCGGATATGTCGGACATTCTGAGGGTGGTCACCGAGCACTCACTTGATATCCTGCCCAACTCCAAGCCGGTGTCTCAACGTCTGCGACGATTTGACTAGGAGAAGCGCCGGGCGATCGGAGAGGAGCTGCACAAGCTCTTGGAGACCGAATTCAGCAAGGAGGTATTCCGTCCCGTGTGGCTAGCTAATCCTATACTAGTTAAGAAAAAGAATGGGAAGTGGCGGATGTGCATAGATTACACCGGTTTAAATAAAGCATGTCCCAAAGTTCCTTTTCCTTTGCCACGAATTGATCAGATAGTTGATTCAACTGCAGGGTGTGAATTGTTATGCTTCCTTGATGCGTATTCCGGTTACCACCAAATCAAGATGAAAGAGTCCGACCAGCTCGCGACCTCTTTTATCACGCCATTCGGTATGTTTTGCTACGTGACGATGCCATTTGGTCTCCGACATGCCGGGGCAACATACCAGCGGTGTATGCTCCATGTTTTCGGGGATCACATCGGGCGGACCGTTGAGGCATACGTCGACGATATCATAGTAAAATCCAGGAAGGCGGACAACCTGGTGAACGATTTGCGCATTGCGTTCGACTGCCTCCAGGCAAACGGGGTCAAGCTGAATCTCGAAAAATGCGTCTTCGGGGTGCCGTGTGGCATGCTCTTGGGTCATTGTCTCCCAGCGAGGCATAGAACTCAACCCGGAGAAGGTGTCGGCCCTCGAGCGGATGGGGTTGATACGCGATTTGAAGGGAGTGCAGAGGGTCCTGGGCTGCCTTGCGGCTCTGAGTCGCTTTATCTCACACCTCGGTGAGAAGGGCTTACCCCTGTACCGGCTTCTACGAAAGAGCGAGTGTTTCTCCTGGACCGCTGAGGCCCAGGAGGCCCTCGACAAGCTGAAGGCAACACTCGCCCACGCTCCAATATTGACGCCGCCCCAGGAAGGCGAACCCCTTTATCTCTACGTCGCCACCACGACCCAAGTGGTCAGCGCAGTCATCGTTGTAGAGAGAACAAAGGAAGGTCACACCCTGCCTATCCAGAGGCCCGTCTACTACATTAGCGAAGTGCTATCAGAAACCAAGACGCGATACCCTCAGATCCAGAAGCTGCTCTATGCGGTGGTGCTCACGCGGCGCAAGCTGCGGCACTACTTGGAGGCCCATCCCGTCACCGTGGTCTCCTCTTTCCCTTTGGGGGAGATTGTCCACAATCAGGATGTCTCGGGTACAATAGCTAAATGGTCCGTGGAGCTCATGGGTGAAGCTCTCACCTACGCGCCACGAAAGGCGATAAAATCGCAGGTCTTGGCAGATTTCGTGGCTGAGTGGACCGACATTCAGCTACCTACGCCTCAGATCCAAGCTGAGTGCTGGACCATGTACTTTGATGGTTCAGTAATGAAAACGGGCGCAGGCGCGGGCCTGCTCTTTGTTTCACCCATTGGAGAACATATGCGGTACCTGGTACGCTTGCATTTCCCCACGTCGAACAACATGGCGGAGTACGAGGCCCTCCTCAGTGGCCTTCGCATCGCCATCGAGCTCGGCATCAAGCGCCTTGATATCCAGGGAGATTCTCAGTTGGTCATAGACCAAGTGATGAAGGACGCGAGCTGCCACGACGAGAAGATGGAGGCATACTGCGCCACGGTGCGCAAACTTGAGGACAAGTTCTTTGGCTTCGAGCTCAATCACATCACGCGCAAGTACAATGAGGAGGTGGACGAGCTGGCCAAGATTGCTTCGGGGCGAATCACTGTTTCCCTGAATGTTTTCACCCGTGACCTCACCAAGACCTCCGTCGACCTCGACAAACCCGCCAAAGTCTCTGGCAAGGCCTCGGGGGCTGGCCCCTCGAAGGTCACGGGCACCGAGCCCATGGACGAGGACCCCTCGAATGGGGAACTTGAGACCTCGGACCTCAAAGGGTCCTAGACGGATGAGGCCGAGGCGATGGAGATCGACGAGCTCCCGCCCCCTCCACGGGACTGGCTTGACGAGTATCTCACCTGGCTCGACCGGGGGGAGCTACCCCCGGATCGAATCGAGGCAAGATGAATCGCCAGGAAGGCCAAGTCCTTCGTCGTCATTGACGGCGAGCTGTACAAGCGCAGTGCCTCGGGGATCATGCAGTGGTGCATCTCGATCCCTGATGGCTGGGAGTTGATTCAAGACGTCCACGCGGGCGAGTGGGGCCACCACGCCGCTCCGCGCACCCTCGTAGGCAAGGCGTTCCATCAGCGCTTCTACTGGCCGACGGCGGTCGCCGACGCCAACGAGGTCGTACGCACCTGCGAAGGGTGCCAATACTACGCGCGCAAGACCCACCTCCCAGCTCACGCACTGCAGACCATCCCCATCACGTGGCCTTTCGTCGTGTGGGGACTGGACATGGTCGGGCCCTTGCGGAAGGCGCCCGGGGGCTTCACCCACGTACTGGTGGCCATTGACAAGTTCTCGAACGGGATTGAGGTCCGCCCCATCAGCAGCCTCAGGTCTGAGCAGGCCGTGCTGTTCTTCACGGACATCGTCCACCGGTTTGGGGTACCCAACTCCGTCATAACGGACAACGGCACTCAGTTCACCGGCAAGAAATTCCTGGAATTCTGCGACAGCTACCACATCCGCGTGGATTGGTCGGCCGTAGCACACCCACAGACTAACAGCCAAGTAGAGCGTTCCAACGACATAATTTTGCACGGCCTAAAGCCAAGGATTTTCAACAAGCTCAATCAGTTTGGCCGGAAATGTATCCAGGAGTTCCTGTCGGTCGTTTGGAGCCTCTGGAACCCCCCAAGCAGAGCCACGGGTTTCACCCTGTTCTTCCTCGTCTATGGCATCGAGGCCGTCCTCCCCACAGATTTAGACTATGAGTCCCTAAGAGTCAAAGCCTATTGAGGGGAACAAAACCAGCAAGATCGCGAGGACTCGCTGGACTACGTCGATGAGGCCCGCGATGCGACGGTCCTGCACTCAGAGAAGTACCAACAATCCCTGCGGCGCTACCAGGCACACAAGGTCCGGCCCTGCGACCTCAGCAAGGGAGACTTGGTACTCAGACTTCGACAGAAGAACGTGGGCCGTCACAAGCTCACGCCACCGTGGGAAGGGCCGTACATCATCGCCGAGGTCCTCAAGCCCGGCACGTACAAGCTCGTGAATGAGAAGGGCGAAACCTTCACCAACGCTTGGAACATCCAACAGCTACGTCGCTTCTACCCTTAAAAGTTCGAAGTCATTTTGTACATATCTGGCACCAATGTCAGTTGTATATACACTAAGGTTGTGAATAAAGATAAGGGAGACTCGGCTTTCCTCTAAAAACCAAGTCCCCCTCGGGGGCTACTATGGGGAGCACCCCCCTGAACGGTCCCATTTTTTTCGCAAAACACTTTTTTCTTTCGAAAATGCTAAGCATGTCAAGCCTCGAACACTTAGAGAAATGGAAGCAGGGCGCGGGTAACTAAGGTTAGAGTCGGACGAGCACGGGACCGCCTACGCCTCCAGCAGGACACAGCCTCCCCCTCTCACCACTTTATCCCCAAGTCACTCGCGAGAGCGATCGACCCCGGCCAAAGTTTCTCTAAGCTACGAGGAAGGCACAAACAGCACACACAAATGAGTCGCATATAAGTTCACGAACTTAAAAGACGATTTGTTCATTTACAAGAGCCACCTGGCTCGAATCCCAGTCACGACCTAAGGGCTTCTATGCCCGGCTACTTTCAGGGCTCAAGGGGGCTTGCGGCGGCAGCATCCGGGAAAAGGTCCTCCTCGAACATGACGGCGAGATTGGCGGCGGCATCGGCAGCGGCAGCATCGGCTTGGTCCATGGCGGCATTGACCCTATCATCGTCGAGGCCGTCCGCAACAACATAGCTTGTAGCCAATGCTGCGTGATCAACAATATAATGTGTCGACACCATGCCGAGGGTCTTCTGGACGCCAAGACGGAGAGTGCCCTTGACGCACTCGACGACACGGCTGCTCAGAGCCCTGAGTCGGCTTGCCAGCGAGCTCCCCGACGAGCCGACACCCCCCTCGATGTCCCTTCACGCTTCGAGGGCCGCTCGCTCCAGGGCCTCGAACTCCTGCTGAGATGAGGTGTAGTCCGCTTGAAGCACTTCCGCCTGCGTCATCGACTCCCCCAAAGCCTTCTGCAACCCTAAGACAAGGAAAGGTGCGTCAGGAGCGGATCTTGACAAGCTTAGAACGACTGGGGACTCAGGGGTTGCGACTTACCCTCGGGCTTCCTCCTCTCCGTCTCGAGCTCTGCACGCGCGGCCCCGGCCTCTTGCTGTAGCTGCAAGATCGAGGCGTCCTTCTCCCTAACAACGGCCTACAGGGTCTCGATGGTGACGCCCTCTCGGACCAGAGCCCTGGTGAGCAGCTCGGCTGCCACCTGCCAGAGCTGGACTTGGGTGTGCACCGCCGCCACCTCCGCATGGAGCGTAGTCCTGGCCTCCTCGAGAGCCGCACCCTCTTGCTGAAGCTGGGACTGCGCCTCCTCACGCGCTATGCGCTCCCGCTGAAGCACGGACCTGGCGTCCTCGAGCACCGCGCACTCTTGTTGAAGCAGGGTGTGTGCCTCCTCGCGCGCCGCACGCTCCAGTTGGAGCTGGCCCTCGACCCTAGTGAGCGTGTCGCTCTTCTCCTGCAGAGCAGCGCCCAGCTTTTCGACCTCCTGGGTCTTCTGCTCGGCCTGGGTCTGCTAGGACCTCGCACCCTCGAGGGTCGTGTGGTCCTGCTGGAGTTGAGCCTGTACCTCGGTGAGGGCCGTCTCTCTCTGCACCAGCAAGGACTGGGCCTCGGCGTGCGCCGCGCGCGCCTGCCGGGGCTCTTCGTTCGCCGTCGCCAGCGCCTCCTCCTTCCCTTGGAGAGTGACGTTCAACCCCTCAGCCTCCTTGGCCCTCTGCGCTGCCACAGCCTGCTGGGAGTCATGTTCCTCCTCCGCGCGGAGAAGGTTGTACTCGAGCCAGCTGTTGTCCATCTACAGAGCCTCCACCATCGCGTCCAGAGCGTCGTACTGTCCGATACCAGTCGACCTCAGAGCACAGTTTGGCAATATAGGCGATCTTCTCACCTGCCTGCCTCTGCAGCTCCTGCAGATAGAGGAGGGGAGGAGAAGAAAGTCGAATGAAGATCACACGAATAAAGAAAGGAGAGCTAAGCGGCTCTCGAGTAAGCGCACATACCCGAAAGACCTGGAGCGACCTGCCCCCGTGGATCTGGAGGGCATCGGCAAGGTCATTCTGTAGGGAGGAGCCAAGGCCGCTGAACTCCTGCCACAGCTCCTTCTCCGACCTCGCCTCTTCCACCAGGCTTGGTCGAACCCTGTTGAGGCGGAGCCCCTGCTCCCACTGCGGCGCTCCGGCGCTGGACGTTGGGACCGCGGCACCAGACGTTGACACCCCGGCGCCAGTCGCCGGCGCCCGTGGCACCACGCAACCGTCAGGCCGCACCACCAGTACCTCGGGCATGGGCCCGAGGGCTGGCGCGGCCGCCACCATCGCTTGACCCCCAGCAGGGGTCGAATCACCATCAGCAGGAGTCGTGCCCTTCCCACGGCTCTCTGTCCCCCGACCCACGGCCCAAGCTTGCTCTCGCCCCCGCTGGGTCCCTCGAACCACCGCCGTGCGGAGGGCTTCTGCCGCCGCCTCCTCCCGCCGCTGCGGCCTCGTGGCCGTAGCCACAACTCGTGACGCCTCACCCGTCACCGCCGTACCCGCCGTCGACCGCGACATCCTCGCCGAACGAGGCCTCGTCGTGCGCAGCGCATCTTGCGCCCCCACCTTGAGCACCTTAACGGGCGCCAGGCCAGGGATGGTGGGTGCCACCCTGACAAGGATGGAAGGGAAAGGTCACCAAACTGATCCGTAATATCAAGAACACGAAGAGCAGAACACAACTCACCGCAGGTCAGAGATGCGCCGCTTGCGCTTCCTCGAGGGATCAGGGGGCACCACCCCTGACCCGACAGGCACCCTTGATGACGCGCCCTCGTCAAGGGGCACCGTGCACACCTCTGGGGCAGGCGCAACAAGGGCCTCCTCGTCTCCCGCAGTTGGGGCAGGCGTTTCCTCCCACCTGTCGGAGACTGTCCGCTCCCCGTCGCTGTCGTCCTCATCCGAATCCGTATGTATCGGCTCCAGTGGGGGGCAGAGGCCCTGCTGCTCCCTCACTAGGTAGTCCTCATTGTACACGTCAATTCATTCTTGCCTCCTTGTCTTCCTTGCCCTCGCCCGGTCCGCCAGGTCTTTCTGCCTTTGCTGCCTGGCGCGATTGGCGGCGTGCGACCTGGGTGTCGGTGGGTCTGAGGAGGGGACATTGACATGCACCCCCTGTCACAAGCAACTACCGTTAGTACGAGTACGAGGGTGAAGCGGATGAATCAAGAAATCAGATCTCACCAGTTCTCCGTGGCTCGGGTCCGGGAGCATCGCGAATGACCACAGGTCGTCGTCGCTGTGAGCCACCGCCTTGAGGTTCACCGCGCGCCTCGCCCTCGCGGCCGCGTACGCTTGGGCGAGCGGTTCTTCAAGCAGCCGCGAGCGCGCCAGGGCCACGGCGTCGTCCCCCATCGCGAAGATGGGGAGCGCCCACTCCATGAAAGGGATCACCCACCGGAGGTGGAAGTTCGTGATGACGGCCGCCACGGTCAACCCGACGTCCGCCAACTAGTGCAGGGCGTCGGTGAGGGGCTCGAGCTTCTTCTGCCTCGCCATGGGTGACACCCCATGCGCCCACGAAATCGGCCTCTCCGTCAACACCTTCCCAGTGTACGATGGGAGCCCGGCGCCGTCGTTGCGCAGGTAGAACCATCCCTTCTCCCAGTTGGAGTTGTTCGAGGTCATGGTGCAGGGTAGGTACAGCTCCTTCTGGGAGTCGCGCGCCGTGAACGTGAGACCGCCAGCGCGAACGGCCCTACGCGTCCTCCTCTCCCCCGTGGCGAGCGTGTGGAGTTCACCTCGGAAGAGGTGGATCCACAGATCCCAGTGCACCTGGATTCCTAGGAATCCCTCGCAGACGGCGACGAAGGAAGCCGCTTGCGAGATGGCGTTGGGGGCGAAGTTATGAAGCTCCACCCCGTAGTGGTAGCACAACCCCTACATGAACTTGCTTGCGGGGGCGTTGAATCCGCGTTCGTGCAGCCGCATGAAGCTCACGACGTAGCCCGGCGGCGGTGATGGCTCCCGGTGCGATGCCGGCGGGATCATCCACGCCGGGTTCGCCTCGTCGCCGACCGGCACCAACTGATCGCCGACAACCAGCCCCTCCATGGCCTGCCGATCCACCAATGACCGGGGCCACGCGCACGGCCTCCAACACTCTGATCGCAGCCCTGGGCGGAGGATGCGGGGTGGATGCCGGGAGACAAGACGGAGCGGGAGTGTGCGCGCGGATCGGGAGTGGCGGAGTGCGCTGCGTCGGAGAAGGCAAGGAAGAGGTGGTGCTTACGAATGGCAAAGGTAAGGAACTCCTCCCCGCGCACCCTGCTTTTATAGAGTAGGAAGGGGGCGGAGTGCCCGACGGTGCGACGGACGGCGGCAGTTAATGCGGTGGGTGCTGCCTGTCACTGACGGCAGGGCCCCACCACCCCGAAGCTGCCGCACGCGCGCACGTGCGCCATAATTACTGCACGGTAAACCGAGGGTCGCTGCGCCCCGTCTTTTCACCGTCACACGTCGCCCACGTCGTTTCGCCTGAAAAGGCGCACCCACTTCGCCTGCTCCATGCCACATCAGCCACTACCGAGCGGGTGCGGCAGCCAACTGCCCTGCGGCCGGATTCCTAGCGCCAGGGGATTCCTTCTTATATAAGGAAAGCCCCAGGAGCCCTCGAACCGGGGATTCGAGGTCCGATCCCTCGAAGGGGTACGACGGGCGCCCCGATCCGAGGCGGTTAAGGTCACGAAGCCACAATTTACCGAACATGCCCTCGAGAACGAACTCGAGGGGTCCCAAGGCTTAGGCTCCCAGGTCATTACTGATCAGCGGCTCGAGGTCTGGCCCGCCGAGGATACGACGGGCGCCGCAGATGCCCTACAACCTAGGGAAATATTGATCAATGGTTCGAAGCTTAGCTCGACGAGGAATCGACGAGCGCCACAGATCCACGGGAGCGCACGGCACACCCGCAAACACCCTACTGATTAGGGGTACAGAGCCTGACCCTCGACGGGTTCGAACAGGCGCCTCAGATCGACAGAGTCAGGAACGATCAGGGCGCGCGCGATCGAGCCTGTCCCCGAACGCGAAATTCGGGGGCGCCCAACATCGTGTTCAAGGCCAGGACAAAGGCAGCCAATTGAGGGATCCCATCGAGGGAGTGCTTCCGCGCCCTCGGCCCCTATCGAACGGGACCGAGCCCTGCTTGGCAAACCTTTGCAAGTGTTTACATGGATGTGTCTTTGGACCACGAGCGGACTCCTATCGAACGAGGCACGGACTCCCACTTGAACTATCCGTTAACAGCTCGCCGGGGCATCCGTCGCTCGCCGCCCGCCCGAGGGTAGCACGGATTGCCTCACCCCTCCACCCTGCGGAAGGACAGCGAGGGTCGTAACAACAAAGCCGAGAATTTCGCCTGATCGTCCCTGATTGGGCCAGGGCTCGGGGGCTCCTCGCACCATGACCACCCCCAATAATCACCGCATTAATCTGTGAAGGGTTAAGCCCCGCGCAAGTGGGCAACCTACCCGAAAATGTCTCGGGTCAACTCGATGCCTCCCCACCTGCGTCGATTGCCGATGCCGGCTGAGATACCGCCGAGGCCGGCTGAAACAAACGCAGGGTGAGCCCATCACCCGACGCTTTTAAACCCCTGCACGAGTGCTCGCACTCCTGTAGGGCTTCGGGGGCTTACACCCGCGGGTGCGCTAGCACGCCCCCGCATGAAAACGTGCACGATCAAAGGGGAAGGAACTCACACATAGCACCTGAGTACGACATCCTTTGCTGGAATGGTTCCCACTCCCTCAAAGGCTCGGGGCCTACTGTCGGGGACGGCCATTAGGGTCCCCTAACTAAGGGGATAATCACCCTTGTTAAATGCAACCGCTTACAGGCTAAATCCCCACAAAATGCCTCAGGGTACGTGGCAGGCCCACGGCCTGCCACGGCCCAACAACAGCCCAAGGCTCTTCATCAAGAAAATCCACCGGCACCCCCGATCTTCCGCCTCGCTCGAGGGCATCGGCCCCTCGAGTGGGTTTCCGCTTCGCTCGAGGGCATCGGCCCCTCGAGCGGATTTCCGCCTCGCTCGAGGGTATCGGCCCCTCGAGCGAGTTTCCACCTCGCTCGGGGGTCTCGACCCCTCGAGCAGGTCCCCGCCTCGCCCGAGGGGCTCGACCCCCTCGAGCGAACTACCCACTCCGCCTCGCTCGAGGCCACCTCTCGATCTACGGTGCCCCGCCCCACTTCTCCTCTGGCGATGGTATTAAATGCCGGGCCCACGACGGGACATCACGGTCAAGAACGAATCCACCTCCACATCGCACGGATGACACGGCCTGGGCGACTGACACCACCACAGTGCAACCTACCCCACCACTGTGCGGCCACTCCTGGCCCTGTGCGGGCGCTGCGCAACACTGTGTGCACAGGCCGGCGTCATTCCACGCCACTGTGCCACCTGCTCCCGTCCTCCTCCCGCAGCGAGGCCCTCAAATGGGCATGGAGGGCACCCTCGAAACACGTACAGACCGCGTGCTAGGACGTATGATGACCGGCGCCGCCGTACGGGCAGCGTGTGCTGCGTCTCCTCCACCAACTCTGGCGTTGTGCGGCCACCCCCGGCGCTGTGCTGCCATCCCTGCCGCTGTGCGACAGACTACGCAGTGCTGTGCAGACAGGCCGGTGACATCCCGCGACCCTGTGCCGCCAACTCCTGTCCTCCCCCCGGCGACCAGACCCTCGATCTAGCAGGAGCAACCCCTCGAAGTCAAAGCAGGACAGGCAACAGAAGTCGCCATGCCACCCGCGGGAACCAGAGCTCGCCACCAACTCGCGCCAGGAGACCGAGACATGCGGGGACAAGACCGCCGGCGCCCTGCCTGTAGTGCACGACCACTGTACTGACTGCTGTACAGCGCCACTGTAACTGCCCTCCCTTGGCCTATAAAAGGAGAGGCAGACGCCCCTGCGCGGGCACGCTCATTCGCCTTCACACACTCACTCGCACATAGCACATAACCCCGTTTCCGATATTGGCACTTGCCTCAATCATCCAGTTGGGACTTGGGGGAATTTCCTCCTCTCCCGCCTTGCTTGTAGCCCCCCTCTACAGGCACCCCTGGTGCAAGTTAATACAGTGCCTGAGTACACCCTGCTGGACGTACGGTCGCGTGGCCGGAACCAGGATAAATCTCGTCTTCATTAGCTTAGTACCGACCATCGAGAGACAGATCCCAGCGCTAATTACTAGTTGGTGCCGGTGCTAATCCGGACACCGACAAAATCAAACAATTGAAGGAAGGCACATTTATATGCCAATCTAAATATGTGAGGGATATCTTGAAGAAATTTAGTATGAAGATGTAAAACCCATCAAGACTCCGATGGCCACTAATGGGCATCTTGATCTTGATGAGGGAGGTAAACCGGTTGATCTTAAGCTTTATAGATCTATAATTGGTAGTTTGCTTTACCTTACCGCATCTAGACCCGATATCATGTTTAGTGTGTGCATGTGTGCTAGATTTCAAGCTGCCCCTAAAGAATCTCATTTGACTCCCGTAAAGAGGATCATGAGATACTTGAAATATACTCCTAACATTGGTCTTTGGTTTCCAAAGGGTGCTCAATTTGAATTAGTTGGTTATTCGGACTCCGATTATGCCGGATGCAAAGATCATAGAAAAAGCACTTCCGGTGGTTGTCAATTGCTTGGTTGTTCGCTTGTATCTTGGTCTTCTAAGAAGCAAAATTCAGTGGCTCTTTCCACCGCCGAAGCGGAATATATCTCGGCGGGAAGTTGTTGTACTCAATTGTTATAGATGAAGCAAACACTTCTTGACTATGGTGTGAAATTCAAGGAAATTCCTCTCTTATGTGACAATGAAAGTGCCATCAAGATTGCCAACAATCCGATTCAACATTCTAGAACCAAACATATTGATATTAGGTATCATTTTCTTAGAGATCATGTGAGCAAAGGTGATATCAAGATTGATGGTGTGAGCACGGATGATCAATTAGCGGATATCTTTACCAAGCCTTTGGATGAAGCTCGGTTTTGTAAATTGAGAAATGAGCTAAATGTCATTGACTTCTCAAATGTGGCTTGAGAGCTAGCACATGTGTCTCTTTGCATGCTTTTATCTTAAAGCTATTTATTTTGCTCCTACTATGTTTATGCTCACTGACCATGTTAGGTTTGTTTCTTGTATAGTTTATCTTGCATTTTAATTGCATTTTATCATATGACAAATTCTCTCTATGCATCATGAGCAATGATCAGAAGAAAGTGCATCAAATTCAAGTTAAAAGGGAAGCATCTCGGGCTGAAAATGTTAGAGCCCGCGGACAGTCCGCATGGACTGAGCGGACAGTCCGCACGGGGCGCAAAAAGTTGGGACGTCTCTGTATGTTTCGGTGTCAGTCCGCAGTAGGGTCATGGACCGTCCACGAGGAGGCCGCGAATAGTCCTCCAGTGGTCTGCGGACAGTCCGTGAGCGCCGGTCGCAGTGGGACCCACCGATGTCGGGACTTAATGATTAGATCTCCTACCCTTCGTCCCCAACCCGAAAAGAACACCCCCAAACTCTCTCTCTCTTGCTCTTGGTGGAAGAAAGGCCCCTCCCTTGTGGATTTGGATTGGGGTACTCCCCGGACCGTCTGAGGACATCCACGGACTCTCCGCGAGCTCCTCCACCATGTCATCTGGTGTTCGCAAGTTGACTTCCAATGTGGCTTCTCGAGTGAAGAAAGGTACATCAAAGAAGAAAGATAAGGATGTGGGAACTTCCAAGCGACGCTGGAAAATGTTAGCTCAGAGGAAGAGCCAAATGATCCCAAGGACAGTGATTATGAGCTGTCAACTGAGTTAGAATCAAATGCTGGGCTGCCGGACTATATGGTTGATGAGGATGAGGCCATGAACTTAGGGGGAAGCAGGTGGTTTTGATCAAATCATTGATGTACTCTCATACACTGCACCTAAGCATCATTGGAGGTAGAGAGAATATGTTGAGGCAAGGGAGGTAAATGCTTATACTGTACCTCGTGACACTCCAAATCTCTACTTCCGTACAAGGGTCCATGAAAGTGTGTTCTTTAGTCACATGGTTGATTGCACAGTTTTTCCACATCAAGCTATTGATTTTGCATATCTTGAATCTATGCTTCATTTAGTTGGTGTGGCTGAAAAATTTGAGAACTTAGAGCTTAAACCTTTTCTTGAGCATAGATGTGACTGGAATGACACCATCATTAGACAATTCTATGCTACAATGGAAATTGACTTTGATCATGATAAGATTCAGTGGATGACTGGAAAAATTGAATACTCAGCTACTTTTGAAGAGTTTGCAACTGCTAATAAGCTGAATTATGAATATTCACTAAAGAAGAGGTTAGCAGTGATGTCTATCTAGAGATACCATTTGAAAATTCCCAGATTTTTTATGAGCCTGCAAATTTGGGAGTCAAAGTTGTTTATGGGAAGCCGACAAGGCTTAGGCATCATCTTGCTGTAATTAATAATATTATCAGAAAAATATTCATGCCTAAAGGAGGAAAAAGGGACAAGATCCGTGAGTATTATTGGAATGTGATCAATCATATCATGAATGGAACTCGGTTTAATGTTGTCAAGATGATACTTGAGTAAATCATTGAGAAGAAGACTGTCTTGGGTGAAAACATATATTTTGCTCCATATATCATGTCATTGATCAAGATCAAAACTGGGTTTAATGGTCCATGTGAGTCTAAGCATACAATCTTTCGACCTTTCATAAATGCTCCAGCTTTCTTTGCTAGACCATTGACACCATATGGGGTACTTGAGGAAGCACAACGTGATGAGGAAGAACAAAATGAAAATGTTGAATAAAATGTGAATGATGAGACAAATGTGGATAACCCTAAAAATGTGAATGAAGGTGATGATGCTCAGGCTATGCCTCCTCCACCTCCTGTGCCTCCTATGCAGCCACAACAGTATTGGACTCCTCCATAGGGTTACTGTAACATCCCTGATGTTTTGTTAACTTAAGCACCTTCATTAGTTTGGTTAATCAAGTTAAATTAGTCTCTAAGCATGTTTAACATGATTGTGATCACTTTTGCACATAAACCCTTGGTCAAAATCCCAAATCATGGTCAAATCCCTAGAGCTCCAAAAGGCTGAAATTGTTTTCTTGCGCGTTCTCCAAATTTCACTATAGTAGTTCAAAATTTGCCAATATAAAAGTTTTTCCTTATCTCTGGGAAAACATTTTTCATAGTTGGCAGACATTCAAATTTTGAGTGGAAATTCGCTTAAATTTGAGTTGAAGTCGCTATGCACAGTGTTCCGGGGCCGGGAAAATCTGAAATTTTGTCACGTTTTTCCCACCAATCTATTCACTAAAACATAGGTTGCCCTTTGGGAAAGTTGTAGTGCTATAGCTCCTCTACAACTTCTATTTTTGGAGATTTTCAACTTAGTTGTCACTTACGAGAGTTTTGGATTTTTGAAAACCGGTAAACAAAATAAAAATGAGGCGCTGTCGCTGACGTCGTCGCGCCTAGCGCGCGCGCAAGCTGCCCGCGCCGGCCATGTGCCGCGCACACGTATCTCCGATGTACGGTCACACCGGACTCCTCGTTGTGGACCCGCGCGCGTCCTTGAAGCCTCTGCACTCCCTCAGCGCCGTACGCCGCGCCTAGGGCGGGGAAGCGGACTGGCCGCGGGCCTGATAGGGCCACACGCCGTCGTGCACCGCAGCCGTGGTACCCCGCGCGCATGCACACCTGCACAGCTGGATGTGTTGCATCCTTAGGCCCACACGCGCCTCACCAACGTCGACTACGCGCGCATTTACTGCTCCTATCGTGCACGCAAATGTCGTTGTCCCTCATTTTCCCCGCCGCCGCACTTCATTGCCGCCACCGCCGCGAGCACCCCCTCTCGAGCCAATCCACCGCCGGCCGCTCGTTCCTCCTCCTTCCTCTAGCTCCCCTGCACCCTTCCCCGTCGCTGTTGCCCCGCATTGGAGCCACGGACGCTGGTACTTCGAGCTCTGGCAGGCGCCTTCCCTGCGCACCGCCGTAGAGGCTCGCCGGCGGCTCCGCCGGCTGGGCTAGCCCCACCAGAAGCTGTAGGTGAGCGCCCTAGGGCCTCCCAGCCACTCACCCGCCCCGCTCCGGCTCTCCTCCGGTCGCCAGAGTTCTCCCCTGCACCGGCGAGGGCTATTGTATAAGGATTGATTTTATTTTAGGGTGTTTTGTGAAATAAGGACCTATACGTAATTTTTTTAAAGTATTACAAGGGTCTGTCTGTAAAAGCTACTTTAGGTATTAGCAGGAACTTCAAAAATACATTAAAAATCGACAAAAATTCAGAAAAATGTAAATCCAATTGTGTTGGATTCTTTGTGAGTAGATCTACAAGTTCTAGAAAAGGTGTATAGGGTTTTCCTGGATAGTCTTGAAATGAAAATTCAAACTCAGTTTGATGTACTTTTATTGTAGTTCAAAATGTACTAATGCAATGGAGATGAAATTTGGATATGTTATTCTTTATGCCATGTTTAGATCTGTGACCAAATTTAACACATGTTTGATGTGTAGATTTGTAGTTATGATCTATGGAATCTATATGTTAGGTTAAATTTGATGCTTTTTATAGTCCCCTCAAGAAATAATTTCTTTAAGCACCAATGCACCCTAGGTCTTTGTCATGATGTTTAGCATCTCTGGAAAAATGATTATGATTTTAGGAACTTGCTTGAATGATGTTTTGTATTTAACTTTTTGTATGATGTTAAATGGATAACTTGAAAAATATGATAGATCTACTTGTGTGTTGGTCAGGAGCTTAGATGTGACATGAATGGCCTGTAGCAAAAATTTGAGGTCGAAAAGATTAGTAAATCGTTTTGTAGGATTTAATGAAGTTAAGCTAGGCTGAATCTTGTCTTTTTCATATAAATTAATTTATATGTGATCTAAATCTGAAAATTGGTATTTGAGCTTGTTGTAGTCATATGCTGTTGTGTGAAAAATTTCAAACCAGTTGAAGTTATATTTCAATTAATATGAATTTTGGGATGAATGGCTAGCTAAGAATTGAATAAAAAGGTTTATATTTATTATTTAAGTTTAAATAAGAATTTCATGTTTAGTTTCTGTTTGAAATCATTTTAAACACACCCCGTACTGTCTGGAGAAGTTTAGTATGTTATTTTGCTTAAATGTGCACACAATCCCCATCAAAGTAGTAGTTAGTTCACTCTCACACCACACTATACTTTTTGTGAGATTTAATAATTCTTTAGATGAATATGGCCAACAAGAGTTGGTTTGGTGGTAATTCTCCCACCCTCACCATAACCTAATGCATATGCATATGTATGTGTAGATCTACCCGACGGTACTTACACGCTCACTCAGGAGGAGGAGGGAGAGCAGCTAGTGGAGAGGTGAACCAAGCTATTGTGCACCAAGACCTGGACCAAAGTCCAGAAGAGCCCAAGGCTAGTGCTGAAGTAGAAGAAGGCAAGCACCGGAGTTGCATCTAACGCTTTTTCTAAAACTCATACTTTTACCTTTCAGTATTTATGTTTTACTTTGTGCATTTAAGTTTCAGGGGTTGAATTGAAACCTAGATGCATGATCCTTAGGTTCCTATGCTCTTATACTAGTATGTTAGGACGCTAGTGCCATGCCTTAAGGACACGGTACGAGTCGAGTAATGACTCATTGCTCGCGAGATATAGGATGCTTATGTTGGAATCATAAGTTGCATAATTTGACTCGCTCATGTGGTAAGAGCAATGGGTTCGGTCTCGACCGAGTAGCATGGTGCTGGTTTAAGCTATTGAATGTACCAAGTGCTTGTCGGGAATGGGACCGGTAAGCTTAGTACCTAATGAACCAGTGCGGGGACTTTATCGCTACTACTCTTGAGATGCGTCTCCCTGTTTGATTTCGGTAGTGCAAGTGTGAGTCTGGACGTGCCGTGTGAGGGCGTTCCAGTAACCTTGTACTTAGGACTATGGCCCCTGTCCCTAATCTGGGGAATGACGGGAACTGCCTGGTCGGGGTAGACCCCGTATTCGTTTTTATTTGATTTCATTCTTGGGGTCTACCTTCTTCCGTGTATCTTGGGTTTACCTTGCAAGGATATAAATTGATCGATCGTCGGTCACTCGCCGTTATCTGAGTCGGCTTGACCACTGGCTACCCCATACTATTTTATGAAACATTTGGATTAATATTGTTGCCTGATTAATATTGTTTGCACAAACATGCTTGTTAGTAGGTGCTTACCTAGAATTGTTAACATACTAGAACTTGAGCTAAAAATTTGAAATTAAGGATCAACTCTTAGTCGCTTTTGGCAAAACAAACCCACCAGCCAAAAAGCCTCACATGTCTAGTTGTATTTTATTTTTGTCGGTTCAGTCTTGCTGAGTATTAGCATACTCAGCCTTGCTTAATTGTGGTTTTCAGGTAACCCCATCTGGCTTGGCTTTATTCCAGATGGTTGGGAGCTTGAGTGGGAGAATGACGATGAGGAGTGATATATTATGGATGGCCTCCCATATGTATCTGCCGTGTAGTTTTATTTCTGCTGTTTAAACTCTGAAACATCTTTACTTTTATGTATGAAAAACCTGGTTTGTAATAATATGAACTTGTGTACTTTTTATGTAATGTTGAACTTGTACTCTGGTCCTGCCTTCGTGTGGGCTTTGCGCATATCAACGAGCCAAGTGATTCACCGGGCATGACCCGGCAGAGGTGACAAAATACATCTTTGTTATCGCTTATGAGCCAAGTGGACCGGCTTAGGTGATAATACAGATTTATTTTGGACGGTTCTGCCACATCTGGTACCAGAGCGATGATATGCACCAGAGTATTAAAAATACCTTAATAACTTGTTTTTGGAATAAAATTTGCCAAGAATAAGAATCTTGCTAAGTGCGTAGGACGTTAAGGTTTAATCTAGTCCGAGAGGCCCTAGAGGGAATTTTTGGGTTCTTTCAGGTGGCTACTACTCTATGGTGTATTTATACTGACTTCTAGCACATTTTATTCCTGTCAAAACTTACCTTCTTGCACAACCATACTAGTTGAGCACGTTTTGCCATACGTGCTCGTGCCACGGGAAAGTCCGTGAGGAATGAATGAGACCTATTCCAATGGGAACCCACCTCGCGTCTGTGTCTAGCCATGTTTTGCCATACATGTGCGACCTCGCAATAGGCGGAAAGGAACTCCATTCAAATGGAGGTGTCCGAGGATGGACGCTGTCCATGCAGCGGCTTTACGTATGGATGCCATTTCTATAGTGAACGTTAATGAATGTGGACACTTTTGTGAGTGCTGGCACAAAAGGTCATGAATATCTATAATTTTCTGCAGGTACACTAACCATAGTTGTTAGGTACGGTATTTAAGAAACGAATAGATTCCGACTAGCTATTATAGAGAGAGACGTATATATAATTGCCTTGCCACCGGCACTAACTTCGTTTTTAAGCTTAAAAGCTTGGCGAGGACTTATAGGACGTTTTTGCATCATGCTAAAAGCTACCAAACTGAAAATGATCATAAATCACATGTTATATGGTCTCTAGCTGAATTATGTTTCATAAGGACCATTTATGCTAGTTTGATGCTTTAATATGGTGATAAGCAAAGTTGTGACTAGTTGCTGTCCAAATTTTTCTAAGGATTATCTAGAAAAATTCTGACTAGGTTCTCTTTAGGGAAATTGTTCATCAGCTAGTTAAGCTTCTTACATGAATTTTCCATGATTTTAGGATGCTTAAAACTGAGGATATGATTAAATTGCTAAGCAAAGGTCATGTAGAAATTCTGTCAAATCTCTTAGTTAGTCTGAAAACTCGAATTTTTAAATATTGTTCCAAAAAAGAATTTGACCAGAGAAACTATAACAAAAATGTTCATTATATAGCCTAGTTTGTGCGGTAAAAATTTCATGATCATTGGGTACTCAGTTTTTGAGATATGATCTTTTTAGGGAAGCTCTGCCCTGCTGAATTTTCTGGGCAACAGCACTCTGAAAATGGATCTGTTTGACCCTTTTTCAAATTGAATTAATTCAACCTTTGAAACCAAAAATGTGAGTTAGAATGTTGCTGAGTTGCTCTAAAAAATTTGGAATTTTTGGGTACTGGTTGATCAGTTACGAATTTTTGTTCAGAACTGCCAGTTTTGCCATGTAGCATGTTAAACTCATCTTTGAGGGTTCTAACATGGGTTTGTAATTATTTTTATAGATGGCTGCCCTTGGCTTGGTTGCGGTGAACGCCGATGGTACGTTTGCTACCACGGGACTGCACTGGGAGGGTTTCACCCGCATTGTGTGGGGAGCCCTTAGTGCCGTCAACTACACCACTCCTCCCTTCTACGAGGGGGTGGAGTATGAGGAGATGGGCGTACCGAGCTGCCGCGTTCGAGTCACTGTGCTTCCTGACCCGGGCCACCCCGAGTGGGCTGATTTGAGGATGGAGCTCTTGTGCTACTGCTCTTTCGAGGCGGTGGAGTTGGCAGCCTTGATGGTGCTTCACACTCTCTCCAGTTACCGTCCACAGTAGATGTTGAAGACTCCGTTGGGGTTGGTTCCTACCATGGACCCCAACGACCCCATGTGGCTAGGCCGGATGGCCAACATAGCCACACTTCTCGAGATTGTGCCTCCGTTCGACACCGTGCAGACGCTGGCCAGATGCTTGGGGGCTTTGTACCACCTCCAGGATCTTCGCTGGGTTCTTTCTGGCGACTTGGCCAGTCGGCTTACTGGAGCTACTTGGTACTCGCACTGGCTTGTCGGGGTCTGCACATAGTAGCACAGTGGGGATACACAGGCTGTGCAGACTATTGCTGACCTCCAGAGTCGGGTACTACAGTTTCAGATCGAGCGAGGTGATCACTTGCAGCAGATTCTAGATTTACAGGATGGGCAGCAAGAGCTGCAAGCTCAGTTGGCTGACAGGGATGCCGAGAGACTCGTGCACCTTCAGCACATCCAGGGATTGCTGGACCAGGTTGAGGACTTAGAGCTTGCTGCAGAGACTTTAGAGGTTGAGGTGGGTTTGCTACAGTAGATGCACCACCCACCGGCTGTTGGACAGGATGATCGGCAAGAGATTCAGCTTGATCCTATGGAAGTGCAGAACGTGCCCGGATTTGACTAGTGAGCTAGGCACACTACCTCTACCCACAGCTTGGGACTCTCCAGCAGCTTGTATAGACTCTATAGGACTTAGTTCTTAGATGATGTATTAGGAACTTGACATGTACTCTTTGTTAGCCTCTTTTGGTTGGTTTTTGTGCTAAGGCTGACTTAGGGTATTCTTTTGGGTAGCTAGATGCTACGTAGTAACCCCATATGTAATGGTGAACCACCAAATTTTGTAATCTTGTAATTATGGTGGAAAAACACCTTTTCGGCAGCAATCTGCCCAAGAAATGAAATGGAGAAAGTTAAGGTCATTTCTGAATGTTGCGATGAATACCAAAGTTGTTCAAAACTTTATAAAGGTCATGCTCACCAAAATTCAGCATTTTTGCATGTGTATTTTGAGAGATATCGAATTTTTAGTAAGCTCCTGTTTGCTGTCAAAACTGCAAGATAGAGCTTTGGTTTATGAATTTTTCGACCTCTGTAAAAGTTGAATCTGTTCTGGAGTTGAATACCAAAGTTTAAGCTTATGAAATTCTACACACGCTGACCAAAATTTAGAAATTTTTGACTTTTGTACAGAAAGTTATGAATTTTATACTCAGGACTGTTATGCTGTCTATATTCTGAATTTTTCATAAGTTTGAATTTTCGTATGCATATTCTACTTGTTATTATTTTGAGCATGCTTTGAATATGTATCTAATGAAAGTTCAAATTTTCAGATGGCTGATAATGCACATAACACTCCTGGGGGTTCTGGAGTTCCTAGTGGTGGTGATCCTCCTCCACCCCACACACGACTCCTGCCGAAGCGTATATGGCTGCGCAGACAGAGGTGTTGAGGCAAATTCTCAACACCCAGAACTAAATTGCACAGAGGCTGCAGCAGCCTTTTAACAATCATGGTCACAACCAGGATGGGCTAAATGCTGTGATGTCGCATGACAAATTCAGGACAATGAGGCCTCCTGAGTTCACTAAAGCGGAGGGACCCCTTGAGGCTGATGCATTCATCAGGGCCCTTGAGGCCAAATTCTCAGTTTTTATTCTGCCTTGCTCAGAGGAGAACAAGGCAGGCTTCGCTGCCCAACAGCTTAGGGGTGAAGCGCCGATTTGGTGGGAACACTTTAAATCAATGCAGTCACAGGACCACCGGATCACTTGGGATGAGTTCAAAAAGGCATTCAAAAAGCACCACATCCCTAGGGGGGCTCATTGATAGAAAGATGAGGGAATTGATGCACCTCAAACAAGGATCTGAGTTGGTCTATCAGTATGCTCAAAAGTTCAACAGTCTTTGTCAGTATGGGGATTATCATGTGGATACTGACAAGAAGAAGATGGAGAGATTCCCTGAGGGTCTTGATGGTGAACTTTATAAGAGGCTGAACCTAATCAAGATTGACAGCTATCCTGAGCTCGTTAATTTGGCTATCTCTCAGGGGGATGCCATGAAGAGGGCTCAACAGGATAGGAAGCGGAAGTTTAATCAAGCTTCAGGCAGTGGGTGTTGATGGTCGATTTCTGTCAACCAAGAGCACTTGTTACACTTTGGTTTGAGCTTTGAATTATAACTAACCTGCCACTAGGCATACTAATGATGTAACAAGTTCACACTTGCATGTGGTTTTTGGAGTATGTTGTTTACGCAGGAATTAAGTACCTAAATGAGGACTTCCGGGTAAAGTTCATCACACTTTATGAGAAGATCACAAAGCCCGGCATGAGTCAAGACACAAAGTGAACATGACTCCAAATGACCCAAGGACCAAAGCATGAATATGTGAAACCCCGAGGACCTGAACAGAAGATGTGGGAGTTTGCGCGCCAAGCACCCTTACCTAAACCACGGGGAAAACGACGTCAAGGACCCACATGCACTTCGACAAATATTCAAGAAAGTGCGAGAAGCTTCGAGAAGAAAACCGGAGCCGAACCGGGCCAGAAAAGGCCTAGGCCGGCTGACCCATGCCGACCGGCCCACCCCCTTTCGGTGCCGGTTCGGCCTCCCCTTTGACCTATACGCTCCTCGGCTTATTAATATCGCCTGTCTCCGACGGCTGCCACATCTATTCAGGAGAACTCGACGAAACCTAGAAGTGAGCACCAGTGGGAGACGACGGCGGCTGCGAGTCCTCGAACTTGTCTAGGGGATGGCCTAGGCCAACCCTAGCCGCCATGGCACAACCACGCAGGGCGGAGTTCCGGAGCTACGTGTTCATCATCTTAGGTATGATCTCGGTGGTGATGGTGTAACACATACTTACATGTGAGTAATGATAATCTTGTCATCCGATCTATTAGCGATTCCATGTCTCTGTTTATACCTTTTACTTATTATGAATGTGATTTGATCCCTAGTCTAATGCATCGGTTAGGCTATATAGCATGCTCTATGTAATCGTGGCGATTAGTTAGCATGTCGACCCTTCATGGTTTGTAGAGACGTTCATGTTTGGATGTGCCCCTAGATCCCCAGCTTCATTAAGGGAGCATCGTGACAGGGTGATTTCCCTCGAAAGAGCGGATGTCTTCGGGAGGTAGGCCGGAGGTAGGAGTTTAAGGATGCTAGTAGATGAGATGCTCGATTCGTTGCTTGTTTGTCGGAACTTCAACTAGAAGGCGCTAGGCCTAGTTACCCCTTCGGTGGAGCTTTACCCTAGCCGATGCCCATGGATGTGAATAACCTTGTGCCATAGCTCATATCTATCAAGGTTTATCCCTTGTATGCAATCAATGCTATACGTTAGGTTAGATTGACTAGATAAGGTAGAGAACCTTAGCGGTTTGTTTCCGATCCTTGGATTGACAAACCTTGGGGACCCTCCTTGGTGAAAAAGGCACCAAGTCACCCGTACGCTTACGGTGAACTTCAACACGATTTTGAACCGTCAACAAGCCCTTTTTCTAGCGCCGTTGCCGGGGATCGGCAACTCGAACCCTAGGGTGGTCTACCTTTCTATTTGACTAACCCTAATTTTTATTATTGCATATACGCTTGTTTTCTTGTTTGTGTCCTTGAAAGTTGGTGAAAAAGCTAGACACAAGATGTTCGAGGAGTTCTCTACATACACACTCCGACAAGATAATGGCTACATCGATATTCGCTCTTTAGTGGTAGGTGCTAACTTTTGTTAGTGGCCCATCATCTGCTATCGAGCTCACACCCTACACAAGAGCACATGAACAAGGTAAGTCAACGTGTCAATTAAAATTTTAAAACTAATGCTTTGTGGAGATTTGTTTGATCAAGCAATAGGTATTGGAAGCAATCGCGATGCCCCCGAGATCACAAGATCAAGCTCTTCAACATCTTCGAAGTTTTTGTTCACATCAAGTTTTGCACAGCCTCATGGGAAGAAGAACAGAATATATTTGGATATTTAGAAGCCCCACAAAGTTACGCTTCTAACGAGTCAAGAATCAAGTCAATCGGAGGTTTCTACAAGCGGATATGGCCAAATCACCGATGGTTGCACGTCCTGAAAATTTCTGAACAGCAAGCAACGCTGAAGTGAAACAACCATAACACCCTCATATGGACTCCGATTAAGATGAATGAGTACCCGTTGGAAACGTAATTTCATAAACCCTTCAATAGGATTATATTATGGTATATGTTCTGTTATGTATATAGGGGGAAATCCATGACGAAGAGGCAGCAGCAATACGATGAGAACAAGATGGTGAAGATGAATAACAAGAATAAAGAGGAGCTTGGGGAATGCTTCCGTTAGACCACACATGAAGAAATTTAGAAGTTTAGAACAAAGCAAAGACCCCTGGAGCATTGGCAAATGACGTCACAAGTTGGCGACATCTGACGTAAGGAGTTGTTTGGAGCAAACCACGATGGATTACACACATAAGACAACATCTAATGGCACAAACACTTTGGGTTCTCATATGAAGGATCATGGATGAGGACCAGGTGTGTCCGAGGACCAGTGGAGGGTCGCTCCTTAGTGATGAGTGATTGACAACGTTGTGTGGACTGATGCTTGGCTAAGTGTGCAGGTACAGTTTGTGGCTTGACTCGTGTCGGTGCAGGTGAAGAACAAGCGCGAAAGGCCTTAGCCGTGGCGGCCTCCGGGTGATGGAGTGGCAAGTAGGCTTGGTTCGATGGACTCGGTGGCCGATGGGGTCAAGTGCGAGCCGTGCGGTGCAGGACTGGCGGGCTGAAGTCGAGAACATGCGGGTGCAAGGTAGCGGTTGAAGCCCGAAGCTTGCACGCGGGGTTTGGTGGTTTGCCCACAAAACCATCTGGTGGACGGTTTCTTGGTTTGGGCCGCAAAACCAAGCCCGGAGGCCCGAGGCGACGGAGACGGTGATCCGGGAGCTTCGGGAAGCTTCGAGGCGGAGGCCACGTGGTGTGATCGCGGGGTTTGCGTCGAGGTGAAGCGAAGCCGCGGTGGAAGCGTGTCCGTCCGATGAAGACTTGACCAAAATGCCCCTGAGGGGTTGTATCTTCCTTTTATGCAGTAGGGGTAGCGTGGTCATTTACCTTCCTCCGATAGACTTCGTATAAATAGCGGAGAGGTGGATGGCATCTCTCTCTTGCTTCCTAGGGCTTTCTCCCCCGGTAGATTTTTCTGGACTGCTTCGTTTTCCTCTGGATTCCTTAGGCTAGACTCTTGTACAGACTCTGACCTCTGGATGTATGGAAGCATTCGGCGTCCCGGTGATCTCCTAGTCCTTTGTGATTTTCGTGTCGTTTTTGGGGCTATTTTTGGGAGCTTTCGTTCTTCGCTCGATTCGTGATTTTGGGGGCGTTTTCCGTCGGATTTCTTTGAGGGGATCATGGGTGGATGCCTTGTGCATCTTTGTGTGTGATCTTGACCCCTCAAACGCCGTGGAAAGCCTTCGATTCGTGCGTTTTTGGTTGGAGCCCGAGTTCATGGTGGTTGCTTGTGTGATCCGCGATTCCTGGTGATTTAGGGAGTTAGGAGTCAAGATTTTTGGGGCATAGCATCCTTGTGTGACGCATATCATCTCCTCAAAATCTTGTCTCAAGAGATTCTACCGTTTGGGAGATCCGGTGATGAGTTCTTGGAGTTGACCTCGAGCGGTCGGGCGTTTTCTGCTCTGTCCGCGTGTCGCGGACAGTCCGCATGCCTGCCGCGGACAGTCCGCGTGTTCAGCTGTTCGTCGCGTGTTCTTCGTGTTCTTGCGCATCTTCGTTTCGATCTGTTTCGCCCCGTGGTTTTGGTTGCAAGGGGTTTGGCAGACAGTCCGCGAGAGGCTCACGGACAGTCTGTGTGGACGATTTTCTGGCAGACGGTCTGCGGGTCCTCCACGGACAGTCTGTATTTTCGGGGTGCGGCTCTGGTAGCTCTGGTCCTTATTTCAGACAGTCCGCGCCATACTTGCGGACAGTCCGCCGTACCCTAGCGGACGGTCCGCCCGTACTGCACGGACAGTCCGCGCCTGGTTTTCCAGATTATGCCAAGTGTGTTGTTTCTTGTCCAGTTGCTTCCGCTCTTTGCTTCTAGGCTTCTTGGTTGATCCTCTAGGCTTGTGTGTGCCTTGTTTGGAGCTTTGCTTGTGTGCACGGATTCGTGGAGTGGCAATCGGGGTATAGGCCGAGTTCGACCTTGTGGAAGAATTGTTATTGGCTCTAATTCACTCCCCCCCCTCTCTGGTCGTCTTATTCGGTCCTTCAATTGATATCAGAGCCGGTTACGGATCTTCATGATTCTAACCAGTCTAAGATCCAAAGATGGGCGATTACGGCAAGGGGTCGGGTCCTCCGCACTTTGATGGCAGGAATTACCTGATGTGGGAGAGGCGCATGGGCGCGTTTTTGCGTGGGAAGGGAACTCTTATCTGGGAGGTCACTCAGAATCCTCATTATGTCATCCCAGATAGTTTTCTGCTTCCAGGATCACAGGACTTGTTTGAGGCCAACAGCAAGGCCGTGGATTATTTGTTCCGTGCTCTCTGTGCCTCGGAGTTTGATCCAGTGTACGGAGAGGATGTGGCCGGAAAGATTTGGCTCAAGTTGAAGAATGCCCATATTGGTAATGCCCAAGTGCAAGCTCGGATGTTTACCACTTACCAGAGAGAGTACGAGAACTTCACTCATCTCCCCGGTGAGTCGACCGATGCTATGTTTCAGCGCTTCACTTGCATCGTCAACAACATGAGGGCCAATGTGACAGTGCTCCTATACACGGATCATGATCAAGCTATCAAGCTTTTGCATGCCCTGGATAGGTCCGTATGGGAAGCCAAGATCGAGGCCATTGAGGAATCGAGCGCGTATGATACACTTTCTCTTGATGAGCTATTTTCAAAGCTCAGGTCTCCAGAGGTTGATCGTGGCTTGAGAGCCAAGAGCGAGAGCCCCACTGATCCTCATAGTTTGGCTCTCGTCTTAGGATAACGGTCTAACGCTAACCTTGGTGGTTTCTCTTTGTCTTGTCTTGTGTCCTTGCCAGATGAGGACTTTGATGTGCTGAGCGAGGACGATCTCGCATTGTTGAGCAAGAGGTTTGGGCGGATGTACGAGAACCGCAAGAATGCAAGGCGGAGCTCGGGGATGTGCTATCGGTGCGGGAAGCACGGGCACTTCATCGCCGAATGCCCTGAAGCCATGGAGATCAAGAACGACTACAAGGGCAAGTCCAAGCACGACTACAACAAGCACCGGTCCCGGAACGACTACAAAGACAAGCACAAGGACAAGAGTGAGAGAAGGCACAAGAAGAGTGGCAGCCACAAGAAGAATACCTCTCGAGCGATGGTGGCCGGAGCGAGCGACATCGACTCGACATCAAGCGATGCTTCTTCTGGTTCGAGCAGCGAGGAAGAGCAAGAGAAGCGCAAGGACAAGCGGCACACGGGCAAGAACATCACCGGCTTGAGCTTCGTCGCACAAGGCTTTTGCGGCATGGCGCATTCCAAGAAGAGTGGGAGGCACAGCTCGGACTCGAACTCCGACTCCGAGGAAGAGGTACGGAATGATCCCAACTTCTTATTAGAGGAGAATGCTAGGCTGAATGAGCTGCTTGACAACCGTGATGATGTGCTTAGAAAGACCAACAAGGAGAAGAGGGAATTTAGGTCTTTGTTGGGTGATGCTAAGGACAAGGTAGCTGAACTTGAATCCTTGCTTGTGGATGCTCGTAATGAGATTGTTTCTTTGAAATCTACTCCTGTGGTGTCTGATGAAATTGATTGTGGTGATTGCTCAGTTTTTCTTGCTGACTTGACTGCCCTCAAGGAGAAACATGCCTCTATTCTTGATGAACTAGATATGGTTAGGGTGGAGTGTGATGAATTGAAGTCTAGGCCAGCTCTACTAGGTGCTTGTACCTTATGTCCTGTCTTGCATGCTAGGCTAGATGAATCTCACACTAAGATTGTTTCTCTTGAGGCGGCATTGAAAGCTCCTCTTCCTACATCATGTTCAACTTGTGAGATGCATGCTTTGAAAAACATGGAACTTGCACACTATGTTGATCGTCTGCAGGATGAAAATGATGAACTTAGGAAGTTGATGAGTTGGCTGTCTGGGCATGAGCCACAATTGAATTTGATGTTGGCTCAGTTCAAGAGGTTTGATGGTCAGGCGTTGGGGGCTGACAAGTGTGGTGAGAAGAGTGGTGAGGGAGAAGAGAAAGCTGGAGAGACACCCACACCATCCCACACCATACCCATGAACAAATATGCACCCAAGCCGAACCACTTGAGAAACAAGCTTGACACAACTCCAGATCCACCAGTGTTCCCCCAGAAAACAGAGAATTACCAGAAACCCATCAAGTTTGTGAGCAACCTGGGTAATGTCTCTGAGGGGAAATCAGGAGAGAAAGGAGTTGAGAAGCCCACAGAGAAGCCATCGCCTAAGCCAGTGCCAATCCGCTTCCATTGTGAGTATCGTGGGAGGGATGGGCACAAGGATGAGTTCTGTTTTCGGAGGAAGAGGGATGAGCGGTTTGCTAGGGAGATGGCAAACAAGGATAGGTACCATCTTGCTCGTGGTGTGCCTGAGCCTCGTAGAGGGCCTCTACCTAGGGGTGATGTGTT
Organism: Cenchrus fungigraminus; assembly: GCA_036936925.1. Classification (NCBI taxonomy): domain Eukaryota; kingdom Viridiplantae; phylum Streptophyta; class Magnoliopsida; order Poales; family Poaceae; genus Cenchrus; species Cenchrus fungigraminus. Next base: position 74,667,229 of record CM072775.1, read on the forward strand.
TGTGAGGACAGTTCCCACTCGTGGAGGTGGAGGTGTGTTCCCTCAGAGAGATAGGCGTGTTGGGTTTGGGCGTGTTGAGTTGGCCCAACGTGCTCCTTCTCGTGACCGTTACGAGTTTGGGAGGCACGATAGGAGCTTTGGGTCTCAGATGGACTACGGGCCACGTTTTCCTTCTCGTGGTGCGTGTACTCCTCCAGTGAGACGTGACAGGTCCTTTGGTGGTAGGCGTGAGAGGGCTCCGCCTAGAGGTTTTGGGAGGATGGATTTTGCTAACCCTTCTTTTGATCAAATGGCTCAGCACTGGTTTGACTCTTTTGGTACTAACCCCAGTGTTGAGTCGCTTGCTCATTCTCATTCTCATTTTTTATTACAGGCGGGAGGCTTGGGGAACTTTTGGTTGATCGACTCCGGTTGCTCAAGACACATGACCGGAGATCGTGGGTGGTTCTCCAGCCTCACCCCAGTGAGTACGAGGGAGTACATCACTTTCGGGGACAATGGGAGAGGACGAGTGCTTGCTGAAGGTATGGTGGAGGTGAGTAGCAAGGTGACCTTAAGAACTGTGGCCCTGGTCAAGTCACTTGGTTTTAACCTGTTGTCGGTATCTCAATTACTTGACGAAGGTTTTGAGGTTCGTTTTAAGTCGGGTGCTTCTCGTGTGCTTGATTCTCGAGGCGATCTTGTCTGTACGATCGTCCCCGAGGGTCAAATCTTTCGTGCCGATTTTTCCCAGTCTGTTGGTCCTCCTCGATGCTTTGTTGCTGGCGTTTCGGCTGAGCTTTGGAAATGTCATAGGAGGTTGGGACACTTGAGCTTTGAGTTGCTTTCCCGCTTGAGTGGTCTTGATCTTGTCCGAGGATTGCCTAAGTTGAAATTCGAGAAGGATTTGGTTTGTGCTTCTTGTCGGCATGGAAAAATGGTTGCTGCTTCTCACGCCCCTCTGACTTCTGTCATGACCGAGCGACCTTGTGAGCTGTTGCACATGGATTTGGTTGGGCTAGCTCGTGTTCGCTCTGCTGGTGGGAAGTGGTATGCTCTTTTGGTTGTTGATGATTTTTCGAGCTACTCTTGGGTTTTCCTTTTGGAGGATAAGAGTGAGACATTTGGCTTTGTTCGAGACTTGATCTTGAGGTTGAAGAATGAGAGACATGGTGATGTCATTCGAGCTATACGCAGTGACAATGGCACGGAATTCAAGAACTCTCATTTTGATGCCTTTTGTAGTGATCTTGGTCTTGATCATCAGTACTCTTCTCCATACATCGCTTGTCAGAATGGCGTTGTGGAGAGGAAGAACCGGACCCTTTGTGAGATGGCCAGGACGATGCTTGATGAGCATAGGACTCCTAAGCGTTTCTGGGCCGAGGCGGTCAATACCGCTTGCTATGTCTCAAATCGCATCTTCCTTCGTGCTTTTAAGAAGAAGACCTCTTATGAGCTGATGCATGGCTGACAACCTAAGGTGAGTCACTTTAGAGCTTTTGGTTGCAAGTGTTTCATTCTGAAGAAGGGCAAGCTAGATAAGTTTGAGTCTCGATGTTTGGATGGGATTTTCCTTGGTTATGCGATTCATTCTAGAGCATATCGTGTGCTCAATCTTGACACTAACCGAACCCTGGAAACTTGCGAGGTTACCTTTGACGAGACACAACCATGTAGCTCTTCTGCTTTTGAGTGTGCAGGTGATGAGGAAATTGGTGCCAGGATCTTTGAGGATGAGAAGGACGGAGATGGAAACGAGGATGATGATGATGGTGGTGCTCCTGCGGCTGATCGTGTACATTCTACTTCCACTACTATGATGATGATCAAGGACGGACCATCCCCTACACCCACTACGACTGAGGCTGTTCGAGTAGAGGCTGCTGCTGAGGGGGAGGTTGTGTCCAGGCGTGAGGCTCCCCAGCGTGTACAGATCGACCACCCACCGACGACGATCATTGGTGACCTCCATGAACGCACTACACGGTCGAGGTCAAGGAATTCCTCTCATTTTGCTCATTCTGCTTTTGTCGTGTCGTTTGAGCCCAAAGATATTCGACACGCTTTGTCTGACGAGAATTGGGTGAATTCCATGCATGAGGAGTTGGAAAACTTTGAGAGAAACCAAGTCTGGGTGTTAGTCGATCCACCGCCAAATTGCCGTCCCATAGGTACCAAGTGGGTGTGGAAGAACAAAGAGAGTGAGAATGGGATGGTTGTGTGAAACAAGTCGAGGTTGGTGGCGCAGGGTTTCAACTAGAAGGAGGGGATAGACTATGAGGAGATATTTGCTCCTGTGGCCCGTTTGGAGGCAATTAGGATCCTTCTAGCCTTTGTCGTGGCTAAAGGGTTCAAGTTGTACCAAATGGATGTCAAGAGTGCTTTCTTGAATGGGGTGATAGAGGAAGAAGTGTATGTGAGGCAACCCCCGGGGTTTGAGAGTGAAAAATACCCACACCGTGTATACAAACTCCAAAGAGTGCTCTATGGGTTGAAACAGGCACCTAGAGCTTGGTATGGCAGGTTGAGAGGGTTTTTGCTGAGTAAGGGGTTTGTGATGGGCACAGTTGATAAGACCCTTTTCCTCCTTAAGCATGGGAATGACCTTTTGATTGTTCAGATATACGTGGATGACATAATCTTTGGTGGCTCTTCTCATGATCTTGTTGCCAAGTTTGCAGATGATATGAGCAGGGAATTTGAGATGTCAATGATGGGCGAGCTACAGTTTTCTTGGGTCTCCAGATCAAGCAATGCAAGGACGGGACCTTTGTACATCAGGCGAAGTACACCAGGGACATGGTGAAGAAGTTTGGCATGAACGACTCCAAGTCGCTGACCACACCGATGAGTACGACTACGGCGTTGGACGCTGACGAGGACGGCGAACCTGTGGACCAGAAGGAGTACAGGAGCATGATCGGCTCCCTCCTCTACTTGACGACAACGAGGCCGGACATACAGTTTAGTGTGTGTCTGTGCGCTCGTTTTCAGGCTTCACCGAGGACTTCACATCGGCAGGCCGTCAAGCGGATTTTCAGGTACTTGAACTACACTCCTGAGTTTGGTCTGTGGTACTCTGCCTCCTCGACACTCAGGCTTCATGGCTTTTCTGATGCGGATTTTGCTGGGTGTCGATTGGATCGCAAGTCCACTTCTGGGTGTTGTCAGTTTCTTGGTTCTTCTTTGGTCTCTTGGTCATCTCGCAAGCAATCCAGTGTAGCCCAATCCACTACAGAGGCCGATTATGTAGCTGCTGCTAGTTGTTGTTCCCAGCTGCTTTGGATGACATATACCATGAGTGATTTTGGAGAGGAGTGCTCCCAGGTTCCACTTTTCTGTGACAGCACCAGTGCCATAAGCGTAGCCAAAAATCCTGTCCTCCACTCCAAAACAAAACACATAGAAGTGAGGTACCACTTCCTGAGGGACAATGTTGAGAAGGGAAACATTTCTTTGTCATATGTCCCTACCCAAGACTAGCTAGCTGACATTTTCACCAAACCGCTTGATCAAGCCACTTTCACTCGCTTGCGAGGTGAGCTTGGGGTGTGTTTTCCTTTCTAGCTTGGGTCTTGGAGCTTCTCATGTATATATGTGTCATATGTTCATTTTGTTGCATTTCATTCATGCATTTTACTTTCTGTACAAAACCTGGTAGGATAGCCATCTTTGGATCACTTGAGCTAGGATTGAGCTTCTCTTATATACATTGATCACTGATGTGCTATGGATGAGATATGTGCATGTTTGGTAATTTGTGGATGTAAATGCTATGCTCTTGATGGTTTTGCCATACATGTATGATGAGATAGCATTTTGTTTGGGAAAATGATAAAACTGCCTCTCTCATGAGTAGATGCTTGTCTATGCTCAATTTGTGCTTAAATGCTTATATCATGCTCAGTTTGTGCTTGAGGATCATGTTCTCTTTGCTTGGGGTCAAAGATCCTTTGTCACTGTAAATGTTTAGCCCTTTTGCTTGCTTGGGGAGGAGCATAAGCTTCTTTTTGCCGCAAAGGCACTTCATATACCATGTTTAAACTTGCAAATAAAATTGGTGTATGAATTGCCTTATGCTTGAAAAATGAGCTCCTAATCATGTTTTTATGCTTTTGATATTCATATCTTGGGTGCTAAACCGTAGCATGCTTGTCTAACATGAGAAGTCTCATTTTAAGAAGTAGACACATGGCTCGGTGGCTTTAACATGACTTGAGTAGCTTGTGGGCATTTATAATGATCTTGTGATGAGAATTTGTGATCTTGCACAAACTTTGAATAATCTAGTACCCTTATGTGCAAATTGGTATAGATAGGATCTTGCTCATGAGATTACTAGTTCTTTGTGAAAATTGCTTAAATTTGCTTTTGGCCATGTCACATGCTTATATGTCTCTACCTTCTTGATGGCAATGTGCAAAATACACCATATCTACTTTGCTTGCTCTATGTCTCATTTGTAGCATTTTGTTGTGTTCTGTGTATATTTGAGAAGCTTTGTAGATTGTATATGTGCTTTGACATGCATTTTTCATGAAAACAAGGGGAAGAGCATCATTTACCTTGATTCTTGCATTGTCAACAAGGGGGAGAGATTTGTTGATATGGGGAGAATTTTCATGCATTGGGAGTTTTTAAGCAAAATTGGTATGCATTTGTGAGATGTTGCATGTGAGGAGAAAATTGAGAAGAAGAGGTCGCATTTGCTCAAGAAGAGTTTGCATGTGCTCAGGGGGAGTTTGCATGTGTGCAGGGGGAGCTCCTTTGTTTTTCCTGAGTTTTATGCTTTGAGTTGTGCTCCTTGTGAGCTTTGTTTTGTCTCGGCTGTGTCGAGCCGTTTCCCTTGTCTTAGGGGGCCGAGACTTGGTTGGCGAGTGATCTTTTTTTTCGCTTGTTCTTTGGCTTTGGATCACTTGCTTGGGAGGTTTGTGTTCGAGGTTGTTTTCTTTCCTTTTTCTCTATCATGGTTACTATGGGTGTTGTCAATGCACTCATCAAGGGGGAGATTGAGGACCAGGTGTGTCCGAGAACCAGTGGAGGGTCGCTCCTTAGTGATGAGTGATTGACAACGTTGTGTGGACTGATGCTTGGCTAAGTGTGCAGGTACAGGTTGTGACTTGACTCGTGTCGGTGCAGGTGAAGAACAAGCGCGAAAGGCCTTAGCTGTGGCGGCCTCCGGGTGATGGAGTGGCAAGTAGGCTTGGTTTGATGGACCCGGTGGCCGATGGGGTTAAGTGCGAGCCGTGCGGTGCAGGACTGGCGGGCTGAAGTCGAGAACATGGGCCAGTGCAAGGTAGCGGTTGAAGCCCGAAGCTTGCACGCGGGGTTTGGTGGTTTGCCCACAAAACCATCTGGTGGACGGTTTCCTGGTTTGGGCCGCAAAACCAAGCCCGGAGGCCCGAGGCGACGGAGACGGTGATCCGGGAGCTTCGGGAAGCTTTGAGGCGGAGGGCACGTGGCGTGATCGCGGGGTTTGCGTCGAGGTGAAGCGAAGCCGCGGTGGAAGCGTCTCCGTCCGATGAAGACTTGACCAAAATGCCCCTGAGGGGTTGTATCTTCCTTTTATGCAGTAGGGGTAGCGTGGTCATTTACCTTCCTCCGATAGACTTCGTATAAATAGCAGAGAGGTGGATGGCATCTCTCTCTTGCTTCCTAGGGCTTTCTCCCCCGGTAGATTTTTCTGGACTGCTTCATTTTCCTCTGGATTCCTTAGGCTAGACTCTTGTACAGACTCTGACCTCTGGATGTATGGAAGCATTCGGCGTCCCGGTGATCTCCTAGTCCTTTGTGATTTTTGTGTCGTTTTTGGGGCTATTTTTGGGAGCTTTCGTTCTTCGCTCGATTCGTGATTTTGGGGGCGTTTTCCGTCAGATTTCTTTGAGGGGATCATGGGAGGATGCCTTGTGCATCTTTGTGTGTGATCTTGACCCCTCAAACGCTGTGGAAAGCCTTCGATTCGTGTGTTTTTGATTGGAGCCCGAGTTCATGATGGTTGCTTGTGTGATCCGCGATTCCCGGTGATTTAGGGAGTTAGGAGTCAAGATTTTTGGGGCATAGCATCCTTGTGTGACGCATATCATCTCCCCAAAATCTTGTCTCAAGAGATTCTACCATTTGGGAGATCCGGTGATGAGTTCTTGGAGTTGACCTCGAGGGGTCGGGCGTTTTCTGCTCTGTCTGCGTGTCGCGGACAGTCTGCACGCCTGCCGCGGACAGTCCGTGTGTCCTACTATTCGTTGTGTGTTCTTCGTGTTCTTGCGCGTCTTCGTTTTGATACGTTTCGCCCCGTGGTTTTGGTTGCAAGGGGTTTGGCGGACAGTCCGCGAGAGGCTCACGGACAGTCCGCGTGGACGATTTTCTGGCGGACGGTCCGCGGGTCCTCCACGAACAGTCCGTATTTTCGGGGTGCGGCTCTGGTAGCTCTGGTCCTTATTTCGGACAGTCCGCGCCGTACTTGCGGACAGTCCGCCGTACCCTAGCGGACGGTCCGCCCGTACTGCACGGACAGTCCGCGCATGGTTTTCCAGATTGTGCCAAGTGTGTTGTTTCTTGTCCAGTTGCTTCCGCTCTTTGCTTCTAGGCTTCTTGGTTGATCCTCTAGGCTTGTGTGTGCCTTGTTTGGAGCTTTGCTTGAGTGCACGGATTCGTGGAGTGGCATCGGGGTATAGGCCGAGTTCGACCTTAGGGAAGAATTTTTATCGGCTCCCATTCACTCCCCCCTCTCTGGTCGCCCTATTCGGTCCTTCAATGGAGCTACATGAAGACAATTAAGACATGTGTGAAGCCCCTCAAATAAGTGAAGAAGAGTGATTCTACACAAAGCAACCTTGACGACATGTGACTCGAGGAGAAAAGTCTACGCGAGCCACCCCCGATCATCAAGGATTGTTCACTTTCAACTCCGGAGGATCACTCATGATGAAAAGCTCAAAGGCTAAGGTACATATTAACCTCTCAAGATACTTTTGTTGATGATAATATCTCTTTGATTTGATGTCCATCCAAAAGTATGTTTCTATTCTATGCCTTGCACCCTTGATGATCATGTTGATAGGCTAGAATTTCTTGAGAATGATGAAGAGGCTATGATGTGATTAAACTTTGTTATTTACTTGCCTAATGAACCCATGCCTAATGAGAACTTTAGCACTGAGCAAGAAGCTTATGCTACATTTAATCACAACTTGCTTGTTAATCCAATTTAGATTGTGATTGTGTATGCATATGTTTTCTTTACTTTTTTGCTTTGTGCTTGGTCAAGCACGTGACCTTAAAAGAGCGTGTGTCGAGAGAAAATCCGAGTTTCACTAACCATGCAGGTCATTAAACCTTAATAAAGAGGAGAGAAGCCATGCACCAAAGAACTGCAAGCTCGTGCATCGCCTTCCCCGAATCTCGAAGGAGGAGATGATGATGCAAGAGATGATCGGGCAAGTCTTCCACTGAGCGAGAATGAACATGTCAAGCATGGAGAGTGGACCAAAGCTGCATGGACATCTTCAAATCTCACATGAAGGACCATGGCTTCGCGACCACTAGGAGGTACGTAAGAAAGTCGAGCTCTATGACTTTAAATGAAGCGCTTTGTGGGAGGTAACCCGTTTTCTTTTGTTTATGTTTATTTATATATATATATAATATGACCGTCTACATTGTGATCTTAAACTGAACCATCAAGTAACATTGTACCATTGCTCTAACAAATACCATAACAACATGTTGTTTGATTTAATTGCTATTGAGAGAGCACTTTGTTCTTGATCTTAGAAAACTTGTAGACCCTTTTGTGTGCCTATTAGTGTTTAGGTTCGTTTTCTTGAGTCTTTTCGAGAGAACTATGAAGTTGGCACCATCCTTTAACTCTAAGCTCGTGGCTAGTAAATTTAGGCTAACTCTTGCATTTGTTTTAGACAACTACCATATCATGTCATTTTGTTCATCCATGTCATATTGCATTGCATATTTTGTGTTGATCTAACTTTTTGTCCAACCAACCTAAGCCTTCCTATAGCCCCCATCAAAAACCCGTAGCCAACAAGGGTAGGGTTGACTTGGCCAAGCCCACCTCTATGCCTTGTTCTAACTAAAAGCTTTAACTAGCCCTCCTACGAGGAAATCTTTCACACCTTTAGCCTTCCTAAAACCATATGTTTGTTTTTCATAAAAAGACCCTTAACACCACCTTAGATAGAATTTCTATGCTTGACTCCCTCTCTTCAAAAAATTTTTTGAGCCAAAAATATAGGATACCCATAACCTACCCTTAAAACCTTGTTAGTTTGGTTGTATCTTCTCAACCCTTGCTAACATTTGTTTGCGCTAACTCTTTGCATTTGCATTATGCATCCATTTCATTGTCATCTTCCACTTTATGTTAGCATTGATCTTCGTGAAACTTTATGATGAATGCTTTTATATGTATGCTCCGCGGGCATTTTGATTTTACAATCTTGTGTAAACATGGTGTTTAGACATGATTGGAGACCCACATCATTCAGTTTTATATACCTTGCTATCATAATGCATTGGTTGGTTTATAAACTTTGCAATGCGCCCTACTTATCTTACACCATAAAGAATTGTTAATCTTGGGATAAGCATGGTATTTTGACCTTGGTTAATAAATCTTTATAGTAATGGAGAAGTTTGGCAACCACTTTTTAAGGATGGAGCTTAGAATTTGGTGTAAACATTATCTTTGTTTTTTTACCATCCTTTCATTTGCATACACACTTGCACACACGTACACCCATGAGGTTTTAACTTTTCTTTCACTAGATTAACTATGCCACAAGTTAAGATCTTAGGGGATGTCTTTGGTTTGTTGGGATAGAGTGAGTGTTCCCGACCGTCACCTCGGGGGTACTTTGTGCTTTAGAATTGTTTTGCAGGCATGACAAATCGCTCCTATGAGTTTGTAATAAAAGATGAAAATAAGATCGTCAACACCTTCAAAATCCCGAAAGAAGCGCTGTTGTCTTCATCAAGATTAAGCACACATTCAGAAGTGTACAAAAGAGGAAAATTGGACATTGAGGAGCTCCATTAAGTCTTCTTTCCAACGCATCAAGATTCAATATTTTAGGAGACCCGTGCAAGGAGTTACAACCAAATCTTTGGGTGTCAGACGTTCTGAAATCAGCTCGGGACATCTTGCACTCACGGAGTAATAGGGGATAACTCCTTTGTTCGAAGTCCGATTAGGATGAATGACCACTCGTTGGAAAGATAATTTTGAGCACTTTGCAATGGAGCAACAGTTCGGTACATGTTATGTTCTGGAATTATAAGAAAAAATCGTGGAAGATGAACCAGCAATGAGGGACAACATGGAAAGAGGTGAAGATGGTATAAGAAACGATTGGGACGGAGGCTTGTGACAAAGGGTGGACGTTGGAGGACAATCAAGACAAAGTGAAGAGTATGACGATCCACACATGGTGGTGGGACTTCAAGATGGTTCATCATCTTCCATGCCTAGCAACATGCTAAGCATGGGGGAGGATTTGGTGGACATGAGAAGACCGCATGGAGTACAAGGATCACGGTTGCCACGGGATGACAATTTTCTTCTTCCATGTTAAGCACAATGCTTAAGCATGGGGGAGGCCGTGCTACACTTCAAGCATCAAAGGATGGTAATAGTTCCTCAACCCTCTTTTGTCCTTGTCTTTCTATATGTCTGCACATATGTTTATGCTTTCCACAATATTAGATGCAACCTTTGTATATCTCTCTAGAATAACATGGATACTAGGAGTACAACCTAGGTTTGTTTTGTTTTCAATAATAATAACTGTTACCTTGTGCTCACCATGATGATATCTCGTATGCTCTTGCTTATGGATATATGATGATCGTTGCCACTTTGATCATTCTTGTGCTTGGTTTGTATATGATTAAGCTAGTGCTCTCTTTAATTTTGATCTGAAATTTAAATTAATGCTAGCCTAATCTTTTGTGGAGGTTATGATAACTTGAGACCCATAGTATTTTTTGTTGCTCTCAATTTTGAATGAGTCAAAGATCATTTATTTTTGTTCTTAAAAGATATGCTAACCTTGTCTTTAATACCACTTGCATTTTGCTCTACCTATCCAAAGCCTTATATTCAATTGAGTGCAAAAACCTTAGTTTACAAGATTTATTTTTGGGTGCATTAATTCAAGGCCTGATTTCTCTGGCCTAAGACTAAGAAGTTGGTCATTCCGTTTTTTGCGTATCTTTCTTTATGCTAGCCTTTTCTATCCGTGCATTGTGAGTTTCCACATTGGGAATTTCACAAACCTCGCCAGATATCCACCCACAAAACCCAAAAACATCTTTTTGTGTTCACCTCCTTGACCAAAACCCAATATATGAGTATGGATGAATATTTTGAGGAAGATTAGAAGGAAGGTGCCGTCAACAAGACTTTGGGAGATTTCCAAAAGGATCCCTAGAAGATTTTCGAGTATCTCTCTCTAAGAAAAAATGAGAGCTTCAATTTCTACCTTGGCATATTATCACCTCTTTTGCCCGAGGACGAGCAAACATCTAAGCATGGGGGTTGCCAAGGAAGTGCTAGTATAGTCTAAGCATGGGGGGTTGCCAAGGAAGTGCTAGTATAGTCTAGAGTTCAAGGGGAGTAAATAAAAAAAAGAGAAAAAGTATGATGAAAGAAAAAAATGATAAAGAAGAAAAGGTATGATAAGAAAAAGAAAGAAAGAAGAAAGAAAATAATAATAATAAAATAAAGCTCCCCGGTTCTCGAACTATGTTTAGTGCTTTTTGAATTTTCAAAAGGACTTCAAGATCAAGACCCATACTCATCTTTCCAACCGTGTGCAATCCGATAACGAGGACTTTGTTTGTGCCTCGGGATCACTCTTTGCCATTTGCACATGTCCACCTATCTCAAAGTGTGTGTATTTTTCTCTCCACCCCTCCTTGTAACATTATTTTTCCAATGACCTTTTTGACGAGTCTCGGTAAGTCCATGAGAAGCTTGTCTTGTTTTGATAATATCTCGACTATAATATCTTGGTAGGACTAAACTTTCCCACAGCTCCATATAAAGCTTCCACTATATACTTTGAGAGAGGAAAGGAGTAGAACAAGTAGGCTTGAAAGACAAGATGAGATGAGAGTACATGAGCAAGATGCAAGATGGTTATTATTGACCTTGGTAAAGCAATTTCTCTTCATCCCGCTCTTTATTTTCAAAATTTCTGAGATTTGTTTAAAATTTAAGTGCATGATTAATTACTTGTGGGAAGAGCTTAAATCATATCTATCCTCCATAGAGATGAAAGCTAGTTACAGTATGAAACTTTAACAAATATCAACTTGGAGAGCATTATGTTTTCTCATGTATGAACAAGTGCAGGGTATGAACATTAAAGGGCAATACTGATATCCATTGAATGCTTACTCGAGGAAGAGCAAGGTTTAAGCATGGGGGTATGTTGACGGTCGATTTCCATCAAACAAGAGCACTTGTTACACTTTGGTTTGAGCTTTGAATTATAACTTACCCGCCACTAGGCATACTAATGATGTAACAAGTTCACACTTGCATGTGGTTTTTGGAGTATGTTGTTTACGCAGGAATTAAGTACCTAAATGAGGACTTCTAGGTAAAGTTCATCAAGCACTTTATGAGAAGATCACAAATCCCGGCACGAGTCAAGACACGAAGTGAACATGATTCCAAACGACCCAAGGACCAAAGCATGAAGATGTGAAACCCCGAGGACCTGAACAGAAGATGTGGGAGTTTGCGCACCAAGCACCCTTATCTAAACCGCGAGGAAAACGACGTCAAGGACCCACATGCACTTAGGCAAATATTCAAGAAAGTGCGAGAAGCTTCAGTAAGAAAACCGGAGCCGAACCGGGCCAGAAAAGGCCTGGGCCGGCCGGCCCATGCCGACCGGCCTACCCCCTTCCGGCGCCGGTTCGGCCTCCCCTTTGACCTATATGCTCCTTGACTTATTTATATCGCCTGTCTTCGACGACCGCCACATCCATTCAGGAGAACTCGGCAAAACCAAGAAGTGGGCACCAGAGGGAGACGACGGCGGCTGCGAGTCCTCGAAGTTGTCTAGGGGATGGCCTTGGCCAACCCTAGTCGCCATGGCCGCCCCACGTGGTTGTGCCATGGCAGAGTTTCGGAGCTACATATTCATCATCTTAGGTATGATCTCGGTGGTGATGGCGTAACACATACTTACATGTGAGTAATGATAATCTTGTCATCCGATCTATTAGCGATTCCATGTCTCCGTTTATACCTTTTACTTATTGTGAATGTGATTTGATCCCTAGTCTAATGCATCGGTTAGGCTATATAGCATGTGACAAGGCCATGGACTAGGGCCCACCAAGACCCTTAAAAAACGCAGCACGGGCCCACGTACGGCCCGCTCCGGCGGCTAACACAACGAGTGTTACGCTACCCGAGTACATGAGGGCCCGTACGACTAGTTTCCGCCATGAGCCAGGGTACAGGGGGCCCGCGACCGCCTGTACCTCTTCCCCAAGTACGTGGTGACTCGTACGACAAGTTTCTGTCCCCACTCCCGGCAGCTTGGCTCGTACGAGTAGTCTCCGCCTCGTGGCCGCAGAAACTCACTCGCACGAGTAGTTTCCGTCTTGCCGTCACAACTACTCGCTCGCATGAGTAGTTTCTGTTACCCGCTCGAGCGGGCTTCACAGAAAAGGCAGGGGGCACGTGGGTCCACCAGATCGAGATCCCGAGATCCCCGCGCACGCTCCCCCACGCACTGCCACGCGTCCGCCCCGCCGCAGCGGTCCGCCTGGGCCAGGCCGATTCGGTGTCAGGGGACGGATTTGTCAAACCCTACCACCATCGGCACAGTGGCCGCCGTACCATGAACGGCATAATGGATGTTGAGCGGCATACGGTACAGTACGCACTACACCCTAAGCATTGGGAGACGCGGCATAGACCGCCCACTCTCCCGAGTGGCTTCCCGTCTCCGACTAGTTCAAGACTTGGCCGTCAAGGCCACAAGTACACAGGCCCTGTTGGCGTCCCGTGATACCCTGGTATTCGGTCCGCCACGTGTTAGCCTTCCTTTGCGGGTCCGCCCTGACTAGGTCGATCCTGTGTCAGGGGACGGATCCTCCTGCCGCCCCCCAGCAGAGGCGGTACGCATCGTACCACGGAGGGCACGGGAAATGCTGTGCCACCAATAGTACAGTGCAAGCCGTCACCTATCCATGGGGCAGGCTACTCCACTCCTACGACATCAAGAAAAGACAAGCCCCTGATCCACTGACGGGGTCAGGGCACGTACACTGCTTACCGTACCCGACTAACTACTCGGAGGAGGGCATGGGGGCCCCGGGATGGATGCTTGGGACGCACGGGATCTGCACCGTCACCAAAGGCCCCGTAACAGTGCTTCACCACTTCTATTGTCTGTCAACACGGAGCAGAGAAGGACACCTCGCACTGTAGATTAGCTCATATGCACTCGATGTAACCGCCCTGGACTCCTCCCTTGCGACTATAAAAGGGAAGGACAGAGGCACTCTCAAGACAGGTTCGTCTCCACCTCCATACGCACTTAGCATCGATATCCCATCTCATACAACGCAAGCATCCACACTCACTCACGTACGCAGACTTCTGCTACTTGAACCACTCGCACACCAGGGACTTGGGCTCTTCACCCTCTCCCGACCAGTCTGTACTCTCTCTTGTAAACCCCTGAGCATAAGGAACACCCCCTCTCTGACTGGACGTAGGGTATTACTCTCCGGAGGCCCGAACCAGTATAACCCCGAGTGTATCCTGTGCTACCGTGCGGATCAGAACACACCTCCCCTCATATAAATTTACTTGCCGGCGGTAACGAACCCCGACAGTTGGCGCACCAGGTAGGGGACTTCACATGTTTTCGATGTTCTTTTTAGGGTCCGCACGGCCCTCTCATCATCCACTTTGACAAAAGCCTCCGCCGAGCCACCGCTGATGGACTCTCCAGTGGGATCATCGGAGTCGCTCATGGTGCGGCTCGAACTCCGGTTCGGAAGTCTGAACTTCCGAGCAACCGGAGAAGGCTACGACATGCACCTCGTCAGCGAGGTCACCGACGCACCTGCACCGACTCCCGCTCCAACCGCCCAGCCACGCCCACCTCGATTCAAGAGGCACTCAGGCAAGCGCTCGAAGCGTGCCAAGGCGGAGCGGGGTAAGGCAACACGTGCTAGCACCCTTCCGCGGGTCGAAGCTGGCGCATCGCAGCCCGCCGGCGTAGCAGAGGACTCTCTGCCGTCGGACTCTACGGAGCGCATCGCCAGGGGAAGCGCCCCGACGCCACTGACCTATGGAGGAGGGTGCTACGTGGTGGCAGCATATTCCTCTTCATCGAGCACGGACCCGGCCGTGTACGCCAACTTCCCGCGCCATCGTCTGCTGTGCAACATGAAGCTGCCGGAAACCTCGCCCGACGAGCAGTACCTCATGACCGACAGTACTGATGACATCTTGGGCCCAGAGTGGGACTACTCCGGGCTTCGTGATGCCGACGCCTTCCGTCATTTCCAAACGGCAGCTGACTATTGCTTCGGCTACTCCGACGACTCGGATGACGGGGGTTACGACCCTACGCGCGAGTGTTTCGTCGTCAACACCCCGGTGGCGCCAGCGCCGGTCCACATCCTGGATGGAGCGCTTCACTCTGCCCACAGCTCGACGGTAGACAGTGTGGCTGAGGTTCGGGTTCCTCCCAACCCCGCCGCACAGCACGCTCGACTGGACGAGTTGGAGGACGCGCAGCGACAGCTCCACGACGAGCGGGCACGGCTCCACCAACAACTCGGGCAGGATTCAAACCCGACCCCCGCTCGTGTGCGGGCGAGGGATGTCCAGCAGTGCATCATCAACGACGACTGAGATGTCATTGACAGCACGCCCGTCTTCAAAAGGGCGTCGCAGAACCTGGCAGCAGCTGCGATCCTTCTCCGGAAGGTACCAGAGCCCGCCACACCTCAAGAAAAGGAGATGCATAAGTAGAACAAAACTCTCCTCGAGACTGCCACCGTGCAGCAGGCTGAGAGCTCCGCTGCTCAACAGCGGGGCTCGCAAGGTCGCGGGCACTCCGAGTCACGGCAACCCGCGGCGCCGTCGCAGCAGCCGCGATGGTCCGAGGAGGTCAACATACCAGTCAAGAGCCGACTGGGACCCTACCGCGACGCGCGCGACACCATCAAGGCGCGGCGGAGGGCTGACGCAAGTCAGCACGATGACTACAAGGAGCAGCCTCGCAAGGAGTACAACTGGCGATGCGGAGGCTGGTACGACAGCGACAAGGACCGGAGCAGGAGCGGTTCGCCTGACGCCCAAGGGCCACGTGCCTTCGGGAAGAATGTGCATAGCGCCCGCTTCCCTTCGCGCTTCAGGGCTCCGACCTCCGTGCCCAAGTACGATGGCGAGACCAACCCCAGCGTCTGGCTGGAAGATTACCGACTAGCGTGCAACGCTGGCGGAGTGCGAGACGACTTGTTCATCATTAAGAACCTGCCGCTACATCTCGCGGACTCGGCCCGTACGTGGCTCGAGCACCTACCACGTGGCAGGATCGACAGCTGGTCGCAACTACGCGACGCCTTCGTCGGCAACTTCCAGGGCACGTACGCCCGACCAGGGAACCCCTGGGACCTGTGCAACTGCAAGCAAATGAAGGGTGAGAGCCTACGCGACTACATCCAGTGCTTCTCCAAGTGGTGCACCGAGTTGCCCAGCACCACCGACATGGACGTCATCTCGGCCTTCCAGAATGGCACCATGTGTGCCACGCTGATCCATCGGATCGGGCGACGGAAGCCGCGATCTACTCGGGAGCTGCTCGACATCGCCACCGACCACGCCAACGGGGAGGAGGCTGTGGCTGCGACGCTCAGTCCCGGCATGAGCAAGGGGAAGCATCCAGCTGAAGTCGGAGACGGTCCGTCCGCGTCAATCAAGAAAAAGAAAAACAAAGATAAGAGGTACCGAGAGGATACCTTGGTGGCCGCTGTCGACCGAAAGACAGCAAAACCTAGGGGCAATCCTCCGACGGGCCCCTTCGAGAAGCTGCTAAATGCCTCGTGCCCTAACCACGAGGGCCCGATCAAGCACGCCTTCAAGGATTGCAACATGATGAAGGCCTACCTCGCTAGCACGCTGAAGAAGCAGAGCGATGCTCCGACTGACGACGGAGGAAAGGACAAGGACGACGACGACGCCACCTACCCCCGGGAGGACAGAGCCGTGATGATGATCTTCGGAGGCTCGGAGGCATGGCTGCCCAGGCGCCAAGAGAAGGTGGTACGACGAGAAGTCTACCAACTCGAGCATGCAACTCCGACTTACCTGAAGTGGTCGGAGATGCCGGTCACATTTGACCGACATGATCATCCTGATCATATACCACGACCGGGTAGCTACCCGCTTGTTGTGTCACCCTTGTTCGGCACCAAGCGTGTGCACAAGGTTCTGATGGACGGAGGCAGCGGCCTCAACGTCATCTACATGTCGACCCTGGACGACATGGGGATTCCGCGGTCCCAACTGCGGCCGTCTAAGGCGCCTTTCCATGGGGTCGTACCCGGAATGGAGGCGGTCCCACTCGGGCAGATCGATCTGCCCGTCACGTTCAGAGCTCCGAATAACTTCCGAACAGAAACCCTCACCTTCGAGGTGGTGGGCTTCCCGGGGACGTATCACGCGATACTCGGAAGGCCAGCTTACGCTAAGTTTATGGCCGTCCTGAGAGCCATGTGTGGTTCGAGGACCGGTGGATGGTCGCTTCCTGGTGTGATGAGTGATTGACAACGTGGTGTGGACTGATTCTTGGCTAAGTATTGCAGGTGCAGGTTGCGGCTTGACTGGTGTTGGTGCAGGTGAAGAACAAGCGTGAAAGGTCATTGCCGGTGAGGCCTCCAGGTGTAGAGAAGACAAGTAGGCTTGGTTCGAGGGACCCGGTGGCCAGCGGGGTCAAGTGCGGGCTGCATGGTGGCAAGAACAGCAAGATGAAGTCATGGACGGTTTCTTGGTTGAGCCTCAAAACCAAGGTCGAGCCGGGACTACGTGGGAGCCGAGTTGTGAGTGGTGATTGGCGGAGGCTACACCGAGTTCGCGGGGTTTCCGGTGGTTCACAAGAAAACCACTGGGTTCCTTGGTTGATCCACAAAGCGAAGACCGAAGAACTGAAGACGGAGGTGCAGCAGCATCAGACCGGTCTGACTGGTGTGCGACGACACAGTCCGGAATCTTCGAAGCGGAGGACACGCGTCGGGATCGCAAGGCTTGCGTCAAGGCTAAACAAGTTTGCGGTCGCTGGGCATTCGTCCGATGGAGCGAAGACAAAGATTTCCGAATTTGCCCTTGAGGGGCATGTATCCCTAGTTAGCTAGTAAGGGTATTTTCGTCTTTCGGTTGCCTCCATATGACCCAAGTGGTGAGAGGATGGCAGCCATCTCTTGGAACCCTAGCTCATTTGGTTTTCCTATTTTCCCCTTCCTTTTTCCTTTGGAATTTCTAGGACTAGCTTGAGAGCTTCATGGTGAGATCTTGTGAGAGGGAAGGATGATCGGGCGACAAGCTAGACCTTGTATGAACCTCTTTGGTATGTATAGATGATTCAGCGTGGTTCCTCAAGGCTTGGATGTGTCTTTCCCGTTTCTCCTTTTTGGTGATTTTCGGAGGCTTTTCTTGGCGAATTTCTTGTGGTGGTTTTGAGACCTTTCTATTTGGGATTTGGTGGGGGATGTATGCATGAACCCCTCGTGGTTCTTTTCCCTTTGTCTCTCCTCCCAAATCCGTGAGTAAAGGGGCTCAATTTTGGGGTTTTCGTGGTTCTAGGGTTCGTGGTGTTCTTGGCGGAAATCCTTCGATTCCTCTTGATTCAACGAGTTTTGGTGGACCAAATCTTGGCTATGGAGTGCCCATGAGGTGTTCCTACTATCCCCAAAGTCTTGTGCGAATCCGTGGAGTGAATCGGGAGATCGGGAGTTGGATTTGGGAGAGTTGACCCGCGGGCGCTGTTCATCCCGAGCTGCCCAGGCGTGACCGGTCTGACCGGTGCTCTTGACCGGTCTGACCTGTGCGAGCCCCTGGTGGGTTTTGTCTCGGGGAACTGCTATGTTCGTGTGGTTTTGTCCCGTGGTCCTGCTGGTCAGTTCTTGGCCAGTTTGGAGTTGTCTTGCTAGGCTTTGTGAGGGGTTTTCCTTCTTGGCAGGTTGTTGTTTGGTGGTGGCTCTTGTTCCAGGGCCTAGAGGAGTCACTGAGGCTTCCTGGAACTTTGCTATGCATCTGCTTTTCACCACCGGCCTGACCGGCAGAATCCACCGGTCTGACCGGTGCCATCGGTCTGACCTGCAGGAGCCATCGGTCTGACCGGTGTGGCACAGACAGCAGGCTGCTCAGTTTTCCGCTGTGTGTTTGGGGTGTTTGGTTCGGTTGGTTGAGTTGTTGGTTCCTAGGACTAGTAGCACTCCAGTGGCTACGTGGTCTTGGCCAACTTGGGTAGTTGAGTCGGAGACGTGTGTTGGAAGCCGTGTTCATCTTGTTGGAGTATCTATCTCCTTCGAGAAGAATTTTTATCGGCTCCCATTCACCCCCCCCTCTCTGGTTCGCCGTTTCAGTCCTTCAAGTGGTATCAGAGCCGGTTACGGATCTTCGGATTCTAACCGGTCTAAGATCCAAGGATGGCGTACCAGGAACGGGGTTCGGGTCCTCCACACTTCGATGGCAAAAACTACCAGATGTGGCAGAGGCGGATGGCGGCGTTCCTCCGCGGTAAGGGTCAGATCCTTTGGGATGTTATGGTGAACACAGCTTATGTTCATCTGATTAACTTCCTTGCTCCAGGATCGAGGGATATGTTCGACGCCAACAACAAGGCGGTCGACTACTTGTTTCATGCTCTGTGTCAGTCCGAATTCGATCGGGTTCAGACAGAGGACTTAGCTTGTAGGATTTGGGAGCAGTTGAAGGATGCTCATGCTGGAAATGCTCAGGTTCAGGCTCGGATGTACGCGACTTACCGGAGAGAGTACGAGAACTTCACTCATCTCCCCGACGAGTCCGTCGATGCCCTTTTCCAGCGGTTTACGGTCGTGGTGAACAACATGAGAGCCAATGTGGCCGTGCTCCCATACAATGATCATGATAGAGCTGTGAAGCTCTTGCACTTGTTGGATCGTACCATTTGGGACGGGAAGGTTGAGGCTATCCTTGAGTCCGAGAAGTATGACACCTTGATAGTGAACGAGCTGTTTTCGAAGCTCAAGTCGGCTGAGTTGGACCGTGGTATGACAGCCAAGATCGAGAGCCCGACTGATTCTCATAGTCTTGCTCTTGTTGGTGTCAAAGGAGCTAAGTCTAACGCTAACGCATCCTCTAGGATGTACTCTCTGTCTTCTTTGATGTCTTTGCCAGACGAGGAGTTCGACGTGCTTGGAGAGGACGAGCTAGCGCTGTTGACCAGACGATTCGAGAGGATGCACGAGAACCGGGTGAACTCAAGGAGGAACTCGAGGGCGTGTTTCAAGTGCAACAAGACCGGACACTTTTTCGCTGAGTGTCCTAAAATGAACAACTACGACAAGCACAAGTCCAAGGACAAGAGGAGGAAGTCCAAGAAGAAGGATCATGGACATAGGAAGAAGACGCGGTCTCGAGAGAAGATGAAGAGATCGAGCGACATCGAGTCCGACTCCGAGGACACGTCATCAAGCTCGAGTGATGAAGACGAAGAGGGCGATAAGAAGAAGAAGAAGAAGAACCTCAGCAAGTACCTCAACGGCCTTTGTGTGATGGGCCTAAGGTCCAAGGACGATTTCTGCGGCATGGCTCGCAGCTCCAGCAGCAAGAGAAGCCAGAAGGACGCCTCGGACTCAGATTCCGAGGATGAGGTATGTGATGAGCTCTCTTCTTTGCGCAAGGAGAATGAGGAGTTGGTTGACTTGCTTGATAATCGCGATCACATGCTTAGAGAGGCTAAGAAGCTTAGGAAGGAGCTTAGGGCTTTGCTTGAAGATGCTAGGAATAGAGTGGTTGAGGTAGAAACACAGAACCGTGATGCCAGGCTTGAGATAGATTCGCTTAAGGCTAGTCCTGTTGTTTCTGATGAAGTTGATTGTGCTGATTGCTCTGTTTTCCTAGCTGATTTGAATGCTCTTAGGGAAAAGCATGCCTCCAAGTGTGAGGAACTAGATGTGCTTAGGGTTGAGTTGGCTGAGCTGCAATCTAGACCCACTTTGCTTGGTGCATGCACTTCTTGCCCTGCTTTGCATGATAAGATTGCTGAGCTTCGTTCTCACATTGTTTCTCTTGAGGCTGATTTGAAAGTGCCTATTCCTACTTCCTGTTCTACCTGTGAATTGCATGCTGTGAAGAATTTGGAACTTGCACAATGTGTTGATCATTTGCAGGATGAGAACAGTAAGTTGCGTGAAGTGCTGAGTTGGTTGTCTAGTCAGGAACCTCAGCTTGGCATGATGATTGCCGGTTATAAGCGCTTTGATGGTTGGGCTTTGGGATCTGTTAAGTTTGGTGAGAGCAGTGGTGAGAGAGAAGGGAAATTTGGGAATATTCCAGTCCCACCACAACCCACACCCAAAGACAAGTTTGCACCCAATCCAAATCAGTTGCTTAAACCGAGAGAAAAACCAAGTGAGAAGGCAAGTGACAAGCCTAGTGAGAAACCAAATGGGAAACCTAGTGAGAAGCCGTGTGAAGAGCCTCACCCCAAGCCTAAGCCAAGACCAATCCGTTTCCATTGTGAGTTTTGTGGAAAGGATGGTCACAAGAGAGAGTTTTGCTATAAGAGAAGGAGAGAGGCGAGAATGGCTAAGGAGTGGGCGAACAAGGACAGGTACCACCCTTCTCATGGTGTGCCTGAGCCTCGTATGCCACTACCTAAGGGAAAGGGTGTTGTGCATACGATTCCAGCATGGAGAGATAGGAGTGCTTCAGGTGGAGGCAAGTTTGCTGGCCGAGGACCACCGGCCAGACCGGTCAGAGTGACCGGTCAGACCGGTGCTAGGCAGAGTGCTGGACAGTTTGGTTTTCGAGGTCGTGATGCTAGAGGATTCAGCCCGTTTGGTCGTGGAACAGGTGGTAGGCGTTTTGAGTCTGGTGGTGTTGAGTTTGCTGGACGTTCTTCACCTTGTGATCAATACGAGGTTGGGAGAGGTCGCAGTTTTGAGTCTCAGAGGGGCTACGGACCACGTTTTCCTTTTCGTGGTACTCGTACTCCTCCAGTGAGATGGGAGTGGTCTTCCCAAGGTGGTTCCAGGTTTGATAGGACGGATCGCAGTTTTGATAGGCGCGGTAGGATGGATGTTGCTAATCCTACTTTTGAGGAGATGGCTCGGCACTGGTTTGACACCTTTGGTACTAACCCCAGTGTTGAGTCATTTGCTCGCTCTCGCTCTTGGTTTTGAGTTGCAGGTGGGAGGCTCGGAGAACGTTTGGTTGATATCGGGGGTGGTTCTCCGACCTCATACCCCGGTGGTGATATGGAGGCACATCACTTTCGGGGATGGTGGACAAGGACGAGTGACTTCTGTAGAAATGATCAAGGTAAGTAAATGTGTGACCTTCAAGTGTGTGGTCTTGGTCAAGCCACTTGGTTCGTTTTGCTCTTTACTCTGTCATGTGTGCTTAGGGTGAGCTTTGTATGCTCTTTGGCCCTAGTGCATGTGTTTAGGGGAAGCTTGTGAGTTTGGCGCTTCTTTGCTCTTTTGCCGGTGGTGTCGAGCCCTTTTTGCCTCCCCTCGAGGAGCCGGCCGTTTGTGAGCTTTGTGTGAGTTTGGTTTCCTGAGTTGGTGGTGGAGCTCCTTTGTAGCATATGTATAGCTTTCCTTTGTGCATTTCTTGCATTTGCATTGCATTTGTATCATGATGTATAGTCATCTTTGTATGATAGCTTGCATGCATTTTGTTTTATATGCATTGTGTAGGAAAGCTTCTCCTATATACATTGTTCACCATGGTATGCTATATATGATCTTGTGGGCTAGTTTGGTATGATTTGGCTTAGTGTGGCTTAGCTCTTGATGATCTTGGTTTATATCCATGGTTGATGGCTATGTTTTTCAAAAATCTCATATGTATGCTCTCTTGTGAGTAAATGCCTTTATATGATCTTGACATGTTTTTGTGGCTTGGCTATGCTTAATTTGTGGTTGGATATCTTATTTTGATCATATGGGGCCAAAGGCTCATTTGCCATCATGAATGTTTAGCCCCCATGCTTCATCTTGTGGAGGGGCATAAGTTCCTTTTTGTCGCAAAGACATTTCATGTACCAAATATGAATCTGAAAATGAAATGTAAATTGCTTGGAAAATGTGCTCCCATGTCATATGTGCTTATTTGTATAGCTTTGGGTGCTAAACCGTTGCATGTTGCTTACCAATGAGAAGTCTCATACATAGAAGTAAGCACATGGCTCGGTATGCTTTGACATGACATGAGGTGCTTGTGGGTGTTTATGATGGTCTTATGCTTAGAATGGTTGTCCTAGCATGAAGTTTGTGTGGCTTTGCCATTTTGATATGTTTTGATCATGTTTAGGACTTTGCTCATGAGAGGAATTTTTTCGTAAAAATGCTCAATTCTATCTTAGCTTCGTCCAATGGCTGTGAAACTTGGTGATCTTGTAGTTTTTGTCCATACGAAGCTATCGAGTATCTCACTTGCTCATTTGGAGGTGTGTAGCATGCTATGTTGAATTTTGTCTATTTGAGAAGCTCTAGGTTGTATTTTTTGCATTTTTGGCTTGATTCATGCATTGTCAATAAGGGGGAGAAGTTTAAGCATGTTTTGGTCTACTGAATGCATTTGGAGGGTTTTCAGGTGGTTTCGAGCCATTTCTGGGCTCTGTTGTGCACCGGTCTGACCGGTTGAGGTCACCGGTCTGACCGGTCAGAGTGCTGGTCCTGTTCATATGTTGGGCACCGGTCTGACCGGTGGTGTTGGCCGGTCTGACCGGTCAGAGCTGAGCTGATGCAGCTGCTCTGTTTCGTCAAGTGGTTTGCATGCATTCGTCCAGGGGGAGTTGCATTGGTTCAGGGGGAGCTTGCATGTGTGCAGGGGGAGCTCTTTGTGGTTTTCGAGCTTTGGATTGGTTGTTTGTGCTCTTTGCTTGAGCATGGTTTTGTCTCGGATGTGTCGAGTCGTTGCCCTTGCCTAAGGGGTCCGAGACTTATCTTCTTCAAGTGATCTTGCTACTTGCCTTTCCTTTGGCTTTCGATCGCTTGTTGGAGTTTCTTTTAGTCGTTTCTTTTCTTTTCCTTTTCTCTGTTGTTACCAAAATGTGTGTGTTGTCAATGCACTCATCAAGGGGGAGATTGAGAGCCATGTGTGGTTCGAGGACCGGTGGATGGTCGCTTCCTGGTGTGATGAGTGATTGACAACGTGGTGTGGACTGATTCTTGGCTAAGTATTGTAAGTGCAGGTTGCGGCTTGACTGGTGTTGGTGCAGGTGAAGAACAAGCGTGAAAGGTCGTTGCCGGTGAGGCCTCCAGGTGTGGAGAAGACAAGTAGGCTTGGTTCGAGGGACCCGGTGGCCAGCGGGGTCAAGTGCGGGCCGCATGGTGGCAAGAACAGCAAGATGAAGTAACGGATGGTTTCTTGGTTGAGCCTCAAAACCAAGGTCGAGCCGGGACTATGTGGGAGCCGAGTCATGAGTGGTGATTGGCGGAGGCTACACCAAGTTCGCGGGGTTTCCGGTGGTTCACCAGAAAACCACTGGGTACCTTGGTTGATCCACAAAGCCAAGACCGAAGAACCGAAGATGGAGGTGCAGTAGCATCGGACCGGTCTGACCGGTGGGTACCGGTCTGACCGGTGAGGAGCACCGGTCTGACCGGTGTGCGACAACGCAGTCCGGAATCTTTGAAGCGGAGGACACGCGTCGGGATCGCAAGGCTGGCGTCGAGGCTAAGCAAGTTTGCGGTCGCTGGGCATCCGTCCGATGGAGCGAAGACAAAGATTTCCGAATTCACCCTTGAGGGGCATGTATCCCTAGTTAGCTAGTAAGGGTATTTTCGTCTTTCGGTTGCCTCCATATAACCCAAGTGGTGAGAGGATGGCAGCCATCTCTTGGAACCCTAGCTCATTTGGTTTTCCTATTTTCCCCTTCCTTTTTCCTTTGGAATTTCTAGGACTAGCTTGAGAGCTTCATGGTGAGATCTTGTGAGAGGGAAGGATGATCGGGCGGCAAGCTAGACCTTGTATGAACCTCTTTGGTATGTATAGATGATTCGGCGTGGTTCCTCAAGGCTTGGATGTGTCTTTCCCGTTTCTCCTTTTTGGTGATTTTCGGAGGCTTTTCTTGGCGAATTTCTTGTGGTGGTTTTGAGACCTTTCTCTTTGGGATTTGGTGGGGGATGTATGCATGAACCCCTCGTGGTTATTTTCCCTTTGATTCTCCTCCCAAATCCGTGAGTGAAGGAGCTCAATTTTGGGGTTTTCGTGGTTCTAGGGTTCGTGGTGTTCTTGGCAGAAATCCTTCGATTCCTCTTGATTCAACGAGTTTTGGTGTACCAAATCTTGGCTATGGAGTGCCCATGAGGTGTTCCTACTATCCCCAAAGTCTTGTGCGAATCCGTGGAGCGAATCGGGAGATCGGGAGTTGGATTTGGGGGAGTTGACCCGCGGGCGCTGTTCATCCCGAGCTGCCCAGGCGTGACCGGTCTGACCGGTGCTCTTGACCGGTCTGACCGGTGTGAGCCCCTGGTGGGTTTTGTCTCGGGGAACTGCTGTGTTCGTGTGGTTTTGTCCCGTGGTCCTGCTGGTCAGTTCTTGGCCAGTTTGGAGTTGTCTTGCTAGGCTTTGTGAGGGGTTTTCCTTCTTGGCAGGTTGTTCTTTGGTGGTGGTTCTTGTTCCAGGGCCTAGAGGAGTCACTGAGGCTTCCTGGAACTTTGCTGTGCATCTGCTTTTCGCCACCGGCCTGACCGGCAGAGTCCACCGGTCTGACCGGTGCCATCGGTCTGACCGGCAGGAGCCATCGGTCTGACCGGTGTGGCACAGACAGCAGGCTGCTCAGTTTTCCGCTGTGCGTTTGGGGTGTTTGGTTCGGTTGGTTGAGTTGTTGGTTCCTAGGACCAGTAGCACTCCAGTGGCTACGTGGTCTTGGCCAACTTGGGTAGTTGAGTCGGAGACGTGTGTTGGAAGCCGTGTTCATCTTGTTGGAGTATCTATCTCCTTCGAGAAGAATTTTTATCGGCTCCCATTCACTCCCCCCCTCTCTGGTTCGCCGTTTCGGTCCTTCACGACCCCAACTACACTTACCTCAAGCTGAAGATGCCCGGCCCGAAAGGCATCATCACAGCTAGTACAACTTTCCAGTACGCATACAAATGCGATACTGAGTGCTTCCAATTCGCTGAGGCACTGATCCTGTCTGAGAAGCTCGCTGCTGAGCCACCCTCCGAAGACCAAGAAATCCCCGAGACGTCGAAGCGTGCGGCCTGCTCTTTCGAGCCCGCCAAGGACGCCAAGGAAGTGCCCGTCTCCGACGACGGTCGCACACTTCGTATCGGGACGGCGCTCGGTTCCGACTAGGAAAGAGCGCTCGTCGACTTTCTCCGCGCAAACCCCGACGTGTTTGCATGGAAACCCTCTGACATGCCGGGGATTCCAAGGGAAGTCACCGAGCACAAACTTAACATTAAGCCCGAGTCAAAGCCGATCAAGCAGCGTCTGCGCCGCTTTAACTCCGACAAGTGCAAGGCTATCGGAGAAGAAATCAAGAAGCTTATTAGTGCAGGGTTCATCCGTGAAGTCTACCATCCGTGCAAGGCTATCCGTGATCATTAAGAAGAAGAATGGAAAATGGAGGATGTGTGTTGATTACACGAGCCTGAACAAGGCATGTCGAAAAGATCCTTTTCCTTTACCGCACATAGATCAAGTAGTCGACTCAACGGCTGGGTGCGAAACCCTCTATTTTCTCGACGCTTATTCCGGGTATCATCAGATCGCGATGGATCTGATCGACTAGCTCGCTACCTCGTTCATCACCCCGTTTGGCACGTACTGTTACGTTTCCATGCCCTTCGGGTTGAAGAATGCAGGAGCCACCTTCCAGAGATGCATGCGTCGCGTCTTTGGAGATCTCATTGGACGGCTGATCGAGGCCTACGTCGATGATATCGTAGTCAAATCAAAGAAGGTGGGCGACTTGATACCCGACTTAACCGCGGTCTTCGAGAAGCTGAGGGAGCACGGCGTGAAGCTGAACCCCGAGAAGTGTGTCTTTGGGGTTCCCACAGGCATGCTGCTCAGGTTCGTCGTGTCGGAGCGCGGCATCGAGGCCAACCCCGAGAAGATCTCTGCGATCACAAGCATGGGTCCCATCAAGAATCTGAAGGGAGTACAACGCGTCACCGGATGCCTTGCTGCTCTCAGCAGGTTCATCGCCCGACTAGGAGAACGCAGCCTGCCACTGTACCAGCTCATGAAGAAGTCGAGCATTTTCAGTGGACGCCAGAAGCACAGGAAGCGCTCGACTCGCTCAAGAGGCTACTCGAAAGCCCGCCGGTGCTCACCGCACCGGCCGAGGAAGAGCCAATGCTTCTGTACATCGCTGCGACGACCCAGGTCATGAGCGCAGCGCTGGTAGTCGAGCGAGACGAGCCCGGCAAGACGCAGAAAGTACAGCGCCCAGTCTACTTCGTGAGTGAAGTCCTCTCCGACTCCAAGACGCGATATCCGCAGATACAGAAGCTAATCTACGCTGTTCTCATCACTAAGCAGAAGCTCCGGCATTACTTCGACTCACACCGCATCACGGTGGTGTCCAAGTTCCCGCTCGGTGAAATCATACAAAGAGCCCGGAGGCGGAAGGCAGAATCGCCAAGTGGGCTCTTGAACTGATGGGGCAAAACATCGAATATGCGCCTCGCACTGCCATCAAGTCACAAGCGCTGGTCGACTTCGTCGCTGAATGGAGGGAGATCCAAACTCCTCCTGCTCCCATCGAGCATGAGATGTGGCTTATGTACTTCGACGGATCCCTCATGAAGGAAGAGGCTGGGGTCGGACTTGTGTTCATCTCGCCTCTAGGTGTGTGAATGGAATACATGGTCCGGCTGCATTTCGCGGCCTCCAACAACATCGCTGAGTACGAGGCGCTCATCAACGGTTTCCGGATCGCCCTCGAGCTGGGAATTCGGCGCCTCGACGTCAGGGGGGACTCCGACTTGGTCGTGGGACAGGTCATGAAGGAGAAAAATTGCATAAGTCCGAAGATGGCCGCCTACTGCCAGGCGGTGTGTGGACTGGAAGACAAGTTTCACGGACTCGAGCTCAATCATAGCTCGCTGCTGAACCACCCTCCGAAGACCAAGAAATCCCCGAGACGTCCAAGCGTGCGGCCTGCTCTTTCGAGCCCGCCAAGGACGCCAAGGAAGTGCCCGTCTCCGACGACGGTCGCACACTTCGTATCGGGACGGCGCTCGGTTCCGACTAGGAAAGAGCGCTCATCGACTTTCTCCGCGCAAACCTCGACGTGTTTGCATGGAAACCCTCTGACATGCCGGGGATTCCAAGGGAAGTGGCCGAGCACAAGCTTAACATTAAGCCCGGGTCAAAGCTGATCAAGCAGTGTCTGCGCCGCGTTAACTCCGACAAGTGCAAGGCTATCAGAGAAGAAATCAAGAAGCTTATTAGTGCAGGGTTCATCCGTGAAGTCTACCACCCCGAATGGCTAGCCAACCCTGTACTCGTTAAGAAGAAGAATAGAAAATGGAGGATGTGTATTGATTACACGAGCCTGAACAAGGCATGTCCAAAAGATCATTTTCCTTTACCGCGCATAGATCAAGTAGTCGACTCAACGGCTGGGTGCGAAACCCTCTATTTTCTTGACGCTTATTCCGGGTATCATCAGATCGCGATGGATCTGATCGACCAGCTCGCTACCTCGTTCATCACCCCATTTGGCGCGTACTGTTACGTTTCCATGCCCTTCAGGTTGAAGAACGCAGGGGCCACCTTCCAGAGATGCATGCGTCGCGTCTTTGGAGATCTCATTGGACGGCTGATCGAGGCCTACGTCGATGATATCGTAGTCAAATCAAAGAAGGTGGGCGACTTGATACCCGACTTAACTGCGGTCTTTGAGAAGTTGAGGGAGAACGGCGTGAAGCTGAACCCCGAGAAGTGTGTCTTTGGGGTTCCCAGAGGCATGCTGCTCGGATTCGTCATGTCGGAGCGCGGCATCGAGGCCAACCCCGAGAGGATCTCTGCAATCACAAGCATGGGTCCCATCAAGAATCTGAAGGGAGTACAGCGCGTCACCGGATGCCTCGCTGCTCTCAGCAGGTTCATCGCCCGACTAGGAGAACGCAGCCTGCCACTGTACCAGCTCATGAAGAAGTCAGAGCATTTTCAGTGGACGCCAGAAGCACAGGAAGCGCTCGACTTGCTCAAGAGGCTACTCGAAAGCCCGCCGGTGCTCACCGCACCGGCCGAGGAAGAGCCAATGCTTCTGTACATCGCTGCGACGACCCAGGTCGTGAGCGCAGCGCTGGTAGTCGAGCGAGACGAGCCCGGCAAGACGCAGAAAGTACAGCGCCCAGTCTACTTCGTGAGCGAAGTCCTCTCCGACTCCAAGACGCGATATCCGCAGATACAGAAGCTGATCTACGCTGTTCTCATCACTAAGCGGAAGCTCCGGCATTACTTCGACTCACACCGCATCACGGTGGTGTCCAAGTTCCCGCTCGGTGAAATCATACAGAGCCCGGAGGCGGAAGGCAGAATCGCCAAGTGGGCCCTTGAACTGATGGGGCAAAACATCGAATATGCGCCTCGCACTACCATCAAGTCACAAGCGCTGGTCGACTTCATCGCTGAATGGACGGAGATCCAAACTCCTCCTGCTCCCATCGAGCATGAGATGTGGCTTATGTACTTCGATGGATCCCTCATGAAGGAAGGGGCCGGGGTCGGACTTGTGTTCATGTCGCCTCTAGGCGTGTGAATGGAATACATTGTCCGGCTGCATTTCGCGGCCTCCAACAACATCGCTGAGTACGAGGCGCTCATCAACGGTCTCCGGATCGCCCTCGAGCTGGGAATTCGGCGCCTCGACGTCAGGTGGGACTCCGACTTGGTCGTGGGACAGGTCATGAAGGAGAAAAATTGCATAAGTCCGAAGATGGCCGCCTACTGCCAGGCGGTGCGCGGACTGGAAGACAAGTTTCACGGACTCGATCTCAGTCATAGCTCGCTGCTGAGCCACCCTCCGAAGACCAAGAAATCCCCGAGACGTCCAAGCGTGCGGCCTGCTCTTTCGAGCCCGCCAAGGACGCCAAGGAAGTGCCCATCTCCGACGACGGTCGCACACTTCGTATCGGGACGGCGCTCGGTTCCGACTAGGAAAGAGCGCTCATCGACTTTCTCCGCGCAAACCTCGACGTGTTTGCATGGAAACCCTCTGACATGCCGGGGATTCCAAGGGAAGTCGCCGAGGACAAGCTTAACATTAAGCCCGGGTCAAAGCTGATCAAGCAGTGTCTGCGCCGCGTTAACTCCGACAAGTGCAAGGCTATCAGAGAAGAAATCAAGAAGCTTATTAGTGCAGGGTTCATCCGTGAAGTCTACCACCCCGAGTGGCTAGCCAACCCTGTACTCGTTAAGAAGAAGAATGGAAAATGGAGGATGTGTATTGATTACATGAGCCTGAACAAGGCATGTCCAAAAGATCCTTTTCCTTTACCGCGCATAGATCAAGTAGTCGACTCAACGGCTGGGTGCGAAACCCTCTGTTTTCTCGACGCTTATTCCGGGTATCATCAGATCGCGATGGATCTGATCGACCAGCTCGCTACCTCGTTCATCACCCCATTTGGCACGTACTGTTACGTTTCCATGCCCTTCAGGTTGAAGAACGCAGGGGCCACCTTCCAGAGATGCATGCGTCGCGTCTTTCGAGATCTCATTGGACGGCTGATCGAGGCCTACGTCGATGATATCGTAGTCAAATCAAAGAAGGTGGGCGACTTGATACCCGACTTAACTGCGGTCTTCGAGAAGCTGAGGGAGAACGGTGTGAAGCTGAACCCCGAGAAGTGTGTCTTTGGGGTTCCTAGAGGCATGCTGCTCAGGTTCGTCATGTCGGAGCGCGGCATCGAGGCCAACCCCGAGAAGATCTCTGCGATCACAAGCTTGGGCCCCATCAAGAATCTGAAGGGAGTACAGCGCGTCACCGGATGCCTCGCTGCTCTCAGCTGGTTCATCGCCCGACTAGGAGAACACAGCCTGCCACTGTACCAGCTCATGAAGAAGTCGGAGCATTTTCAGTGGACGCCAGAAGCACAGGAAGCGCTCGACTCGGTCAAGAGGCTACTCGAAAGCCCGCCGGTGCTCACCGCACCGGCTGAGGAAGAGCCAATGCTTCTGTACATCGCTGTGATGACCCAGGTCGTGAGCACAGCGCTGGTAGTCGAGCGAGACGAGCCCGGCAAGACGCAGAAAGTACAGCACCCAGTCTACTTCGTGAGCGAAGTCCTCTCCGACTCCAAGACGGGATATCTGCATATACAGAAGCTGATCTACGCTGTTCTCATCACTAAGCGGAAGCTCCGACATTACTTTGACTCACACCGCATCACGGTGGTGTCCAAGTTCCCGCTCGGTGAAATCATACAGAGCCCGGAGGCGGAAGGCAGAATCGCCAAGTGGGCCCTTGAACTGATGGGGCAAAACATCGAATATGCGCCTCGCACTGCCATCAAGTCACAAGCGCTGGTCGACTTCGTCGCTGAACGGACGGAGATCCAAACTCCTCCTGCTCCCATCGAGCATGAGATGTGGCTTATGTACTTCGACGGATCCCAAATGAAGGAAGGGGCCGGGGTCGGACTTGTGTTCATCTCGCCTCTAGGCGTGTGAATGGAATACATGGTCCGGCTGCATTTCGCGGCCTCCAACAACATCGCTGAGTACGAGGCGCTCATCAACGGTCTCCGGATCGCCCTCGAGCTGGGAATTCGGCGCCTCGACGTCAGGGGGACTCTGACTTGGTCGTGGGACAGGTCATGAAGGAGAAAAATTTCATAAGTTCGAAGATGGCCGCCTACTGCCAGGCGGTGCGCGGACTGGAAGACAAGTTTCACGGACTCGAGCTCAATCATAGCTCGCTGCTGAGCCACCCTCTGAAGACCAAGAAATCCCCGAGACGTCCAAGCGTGCGGCCTGCTCTTTCGAGCCCGCCAAGGACGCCAAGGAAGTGCCCGTCTCCGACGACGGTCGCACACTTCGTATCGGGACGGCGCTCGGTTCCAACTAGGAAAGAGCGCTCGTCGACTTTCTCCGCGCAAACCTCGACGTGTTTGCATGGAAACCCTCTGACATGCCGGGGATTCCAAGGGAAGTCGTCGAGCACAAGCTTAACATTAACCCCGGGTCAAAGCTGATCAAGCAGTGTCTGCGCCGCTTTAACTCCGACAAGTGCAAGGCTATCAGAGAAGAAATCAAGAAGGTTATTAGTGTAGGGTTCATCCGTGAAGTCTACCACCCCGAGTGGCTAGCCAACCCTGTACTCGTTAAGAAGAAGAATGGAAAATGGAGGATGTGTATTGATTACACGAGCCTGAACAAGGCATGTCCAAAAGATCCTTTTCCTTTACCACGCATAGATCAAGTAGTCGACTCAACGGCTGGGTGCGAAACCCTCTATTTTCTCGACGCTTATTCCGGGTATCATCAGATCGCGATGGATCTGATCGACCAGCTCGCTACCTCGTTCATCACCCCATTTGGCGCGTACTGTTACGTTTCCATGCCCTTCAGGTTGAAGAACGCAGGGGCCACCTTCCAGAGATGCATGCGTCGCGTCTTTGGAGATCTCATTGGACGGCTGATCGAGGCCTACGTCGATGATATCGTAGTCAAATCAAAGAAGGTGGGCGACTTGATACCCGACTTAACTGCGGTCTTCGAGAAGCTGAGGGAGAACGGTGTGAAGCTGAACCCCAAGAACTGTGTCTTTGGGGTTCCCAGAGGCATGCTGCTCAGGTTCGTCATGTCGGAGCGCGGCATCGAGGCCAACCCCGAGTAGATCTCTACGATCACAAGCATGGGTCCCATCAAGAATCTGAAGGGAGTACAGCGCGTCACCGGATGCCTCGCTGCTCTCAGCAGGTTCATCGCCTGACTAGGAGAACGCAGCCTGCCACTGTACCAGCTCATGAAGAAGTCGGAGCATTTTCAGTGGACGCCAGAAGCACAGGAAGCGCTCGACTTGCTCAAGAGGCTACTCGAAAGCCCGCCGGTGCTCACCGCACCGGCCGAGGAAGAGCCAATGCTTCTGTACATCGCTGCGATGAACCAGGTCGTGAGCACAGCGCTGGTAGTCGAGCGAGACGAGCCCGGCAAGACGCAGAAAGTACAGCACCCAGTCTACTTCGTGAGCGAAGTCCTCTCCGACTCCAACACGCGATATCCGCAGATACAGAAGCTGATCTACGCTGTTCTCATCACTAAGCGGAAGCTCCGACATTACTTCGACTCACACCGCATCACGGTGGTGTTCAAGTTCCCACTCGGTGAAATCATACAGAGCCCAGAGGCGGAAGGCTGAATCGCCAAGTGGGCCCTTGAACTGATGGGGCAAAACATCGAATATGCGCCTCGCACTGCCATCAAGTCACAAGCGCTGGTCGACTTCGTCGCAGAATGGACGGAGATCCAAACTCCTCCTGCTCCCATCGAGCACGAGACGTGGCTTATGTACTTCGATGGATCCCTCATGAAGGAAGGGGCCGGGGTCAGACTTGTGTTCATCTCGCCTCTGGGCGTGTGAATGGAATACATGGTCCGGCTGCATTTCGCGGCCTCCAACAATGTCACTGAGTACGAGGCGCTCATGAACGGTCTCCGGATCGCCCTCGAGCTGGGAATTCGGCGCCTCGACGTCAGGGGGAACTCCGACTTGGTCGTGGGACAGGTCATGAAGGAGAAAAATTGCATAAGTCCGAAGATGGCCGCCTACTGCCAGGCGGTGCGCGGACTGGAAGACAAGTTTCACGGACTCGAGCTCAATCATGTGCCACGCGAGTACAACAAGGCGGCCGATACCCTCGCAAAGGCGGTGTCGAATCGAAAACCTGTTCTGCATGGGGTCTTCGCCAGCGACCAGTACGAGCCGTCTGTTCGTTCCGAGGAGGACAAGATGCCAGAGCAGTCAACACAAGAAGTCATGGAGATCGACGGGGCACAAGAGCCCAACCTCGATGACCCTGACTGGAGGATTCCGATCCTCGAGTGGATGGTGGAAGGAAAATTGCCACCCGACAAGGAGACGGCTTGACGCATCGCCCGCATGGCCAAGTCGTACAAACTGGTCGACGGTGAGCTCCGTCGAAAGGGCACCCAAGGCATGCTCATGCGGTGCATCTTGGCCGACCAGGGCAAGGAGCTTTTGCAAGAAATCCATGCAGGCACCTGCGGGCATCACGCCGGCCCGAAAACCATCATCGGAAGGGCTTTCCGACAAGGTTTCTATTGGCCTACCGCGGTAGCCGACACGACTTGAATCGTGCGTAGCTGCGAAGGCTGCCAGTTCTACGCACGACAGACCCATCTCCCGGTGCAGGCTTTGCAAACCATACCCATCACCTGGCCTTTCGCGGTCTGGGGGCTGGATATGGTTGGACCGCTGAGAAAAGCACCCGGGGGCTTCACCCACGTGCTTGTCGCCATCGACAAGTTCTCGAAGTGGATCGAGGCCAGGCCCATAACAAACGTCCGTTCTGAGGAAGCTGTCATGTTCTTCACTGACATCATCTATCGGTTCGGGATCCCGAACTCCATCAACACCGACAACGGCATGCAGTTCACCGGCAAGAAATTCCTCAAGTTCTGCGATGACAACCACATCCATGTGGATTGGGCCGCCGTCAGCCATCCGAGAACCAATGGGCAAGTTGAAAGGGCCAACGGCATGATCTTGCAGGGTCTAAAGCCGCGGATATTCAAGCGTCTCGAGAGGTTTCAAGCGACGTGGCCTGCAGAGCTCCCGTCCGTCCTATGGAGCCTGCGCACCACGCCAAGTCGAGCTACTGGCTGTACGCCTTTCTTTCTCGTCCACGGGTCGGAAGCGATCCTCCGAACGGACATCGATTATGGCAACCCTCAGGTTCAGGCCTACACGAAAGAGGGCAACCAGGCCGCTCTTGAGGATGCCATCGACCAGTTGGATGAGGTGCGTAGCGTTGCCTTCCTCCACTCAGCACAGTACCAGCAAGCTCTACGCCGCTACCACGAACGCAATATACGGGAGTGCGAGTTCCAAGTCGGCGATCTCGTCCTCCGACGAGTTCAGAGCAATGAAGGGCGACACAAGCTCTCGCCTCCATGGGAGGGACCATACATTGTCACCAAGTACTCCGTCCGGGAACCTTCAAACTCAAGCACAAGGACGGCAGGGTCATCTCCAATGCCGTTTCTACCCCTAAGTATTTACTTTGTTCTCATTTTATGATAATGCAAGAGCTCTGAGCTACTTTTTCCTCATGAAATGATCTCTTTTCGCAAGCTTACATCTATTACTCGAGTAAAATGTCTTTATGCTTGTCTCATCCCATGGGCAAATCTCCGACTTGTCCATGGGCTCGGGGGCTACCTGGGGGCCACAACCCCCCTCCCCTGATCGTTGCGAAACCCTTTTTTTGATCAAAAACCGTCCTGGTTTCTCGTATGATCGTCGCGGTACACTCACTTTCCTTAAAGGGAGATGAACGATGACTCTAGCGGTCACGAACCTGCGCTCGTCCGGGCCCCGAGTACTTACGCCTCCGCGGCTACGATACAAATCCCCACAAGCAAAGTTTGTGATCTCAAGTTATCGATCACTCGCCCCTTCAAAGGGACTCCGAGTAACCGTTTCAAACTCTCAAGAGTTTTCTTGTTTGCAAAAACACGAACATGTGCCTATCTTTCTTCGAAGTACTCGGGGGCTGCCCGTTCGAATGGTAACACTCCTAAACTAAGCTCGGTCGAGTCGCCCAGTTCCTACGCCTCCGCGGCTACGGAGCAAGACATCGTCAGCAAAGTTTTAAGTGACACTACTTGGCGCACAAGTCCTCTAACTACTCGAGAAAAAGGCAACCAACAATCAAAATGCTTAAAACTTGAAACAAAGACGGGTTCTTAACCCTCGAGTTCGCCACAAAACATCTGGCCCACAAGTTTTTTACAAGCATGATAAAAAAGGCCTCGGCGAGGCAACTTGTTTCTCTTTACAGGCCCAGGTCATAAAGGGCGTGGCTCAACATGGCTTTGG
Source organism: Cenchrus fungigraminus (assembly GCA_036936925.1). NCBI lineage: Eukaryota > Viridiplantae > Streptophyta > Magnoliopsida > Poales > Poaceae > Cenchrus > Cenchrus fungigraminus. The sequence goes on from CM072775.1 coordinate 74,702,517, forward strand.
CGAAGTCGACGGTGTCTTCTTCGATCTTGTCGTACTGCTCGTTGGTGTAGCCTGGGCACCATCCCTGGCCAAGCAGCCTTCTGTCCAGCTCGAGGTAATGCGACAAGAAGATGGACACCACCTTATGGACGGCGTCCCTAGCCGTATCCATGGCCTGTTGATGAGCTGTCGCAGGGGCCGACTCCAAGCGGTCTTTCATTTTGCCGGGAGGCACACCCATCTGATTGCACGCCTTGATGATGGCCGCACCCATCGCATTCCGTATTAACTCCGCCTGCTTGATCTCGGCCTGGGCTTCCCCAAGCGACTTTCGCTCCTGCTTGAGCTCGGTCACAGCCTCTGAAGAAAAGTATGGAAACCAGTATCAGCAAAAAACAAGCCAGCCCAAGGAAGGCAAAAGATGAAGAGGACACAACTCTTACTGTTTTGCTTCTCGTTGGCCTCCTTGATTAACTCCACCAGCGTCTGGTTCTCGACGAGGCGGGTGGTCATAGTGCTCTCGAGCTCCGCGACCTGTTTCTGCAGGTCGGTGTGCTCCACGCGGAGGGCTGTACACCCAGAAGAAAAACACCGCCTTGAATCAGGAGACCGCGCAGAAGTAGAAAGCAAAGATAACAGGTCGTGGGGTACTCACCGAAGATCTCATTCTCGCGCTTCTGAGCAATCTCCTCCAGACGGCTCTTCTCGGTGATGACGGTACCTACTTGAGCCTCAAGCGTCGTCACCCGCCCGCGAGCCAACTGGAGGTCGGACACGGCCTGGCCTGCCCTGGCTTCGAGGTCCACCTTCTCTTGATGGGCGGCGCGGGCAGCGGCTTCCGCATTAGAACGAGACGCCGCCGCGGCCTGCTCCGCCGCGGCCAACCTTTCCTCCAGGGCGGCCTTCTCCGCCTGCGCTGAGGTCGCGCGGGCCTCAGCGGCCTTCGCCCTCGCCTCAAGGGATGCGCGCTATGTTGCCCGGCTGGCCTTGCTGTCCGCCGCCGCAAGGCGGGCCGCGGCCAGCTGCATCTGCAGCTGGATCTTCTCCGCGCGGAGCGCTTCAAAGGCCCGGGCCCTATCCTCAGAGCGCCCGACGAGCTCCTAAATCACGCTCAAGTCGCACGGCTAAGAACTAAGGGAAAACAAACATAAGGAAGGAAGAGGAAGAAGGAGGACTCACCCTTGAGGCGGGGACCAGGTTCTCGAGCGCCCGCTCCGACTGGCACTACGTCATCTCGACCAGACGCAGGCCGCGCTCCAGCCGGCGGCGGGCCACCAGCTCAGCGTCGCTGTCAAGGTCCGGGCCCACTGAGGCCTGAGCCGGCGACACGGACACCAGCCAGAGCGTTAGGGTTTCCGTCACCTCCTGCTCTACCGCCGTCGACGTGGCCGACCTCTGCCCCCTCAAGCTCTCCCCAATCTCCACGACCAGGGGAGGTGGCTGCTCATCGGCCACCGCAGCAAGAGAGGCGGCCGGCGAGGGCGACGCCGGGATGACGATCACCTTCGCAGGGGTGGTGTCCGACGCGGCGACCGACAAAATGGGGACGGCCCCCTCGGTCACCACGATCGCTGGCGCGGTAGAAACATCCGTGGAGGTGCGGTCGCCCGTCTCCACCTCCATCGTAACAGCGTCCCCCGAGCCGCCCGTCGACTCGGGGGCTCGGGGTTCCATCTCCATCTCCGACGTGCCGCTCCCCGCTCCCCTCAACGACTCGGGGGCTGGGGCCTCGATGCCCGCGACAGCAGCAGCCACCTCCTCCAGCGACTCTGGGGCTGGCCGCTCGGTGTCTACAATATTGCCCGCCCCCGCCGATGACTCGGGGGCTGGCTGTCCGTCACCGCCTGCCCGCGCCTCGGGAGAAAGGTCCTCCTGGTCCTGCTCCAGGGCGCCGGACAGGCACCTCACCAACTCGGCCATGTGGGCCGAGAGCGCCTCTTCAGTGGGGGCCTCACCCCCCAAACCCATCGTCCCCATCGACAGGTCACTGTGAGCTGGGCTCACAGGTCTCTGCGGGGGGACGGTGGTCACTTGGGTCCCGGACCCGCTTACTTCTTCTATCGCCGCCCCCGACTGAAGGGAGGGCGGCGGGTTGCTCGTTGTCAACACGACACCAGCCGCCTGAGCGGGGCGGTGCAATGCTTTGACTGGTGCCGGCCTCAAGGTGCGGCGGTCGGGCGCCCTAAATCAAGAAGAAGGTCACGACACCGAACGGAGAAACGAAACAAAAAGTAGAGGACCGCGACTCGGAACTCACCCCTCCGTGACACGACGGGGCTGCTTGGAGCCAACCGTGGAGTCGCGCGGGGACGCTGTCCTCTTGCTCCCCGATGTCGGAGCTGATGCCGGGGACGAGGTCAACCCGCCTCTGGCAACGACGATCGACGCAAGGCGTGGTTGGGCCCGCGGCGGCACCCCGCCCTGGGCGGCTGGAGGCGGGGAGGCCGCCGGCACGCTCCGCGGCTCCCGTGGAGGAGGAACGGAGGGTGAGCGAGACCTCCGGCGCGAGGAATGGCGGCGCGAGCTGTCGCGCCTCGGCTCAGGGCGGCTGGAGTCTCCACGACGCGGGGAGCTCCTGCCCCTCTCATTTCGATCCCGCCGATGGACACGGCTGCTCGTTCCAGGCTGATCAGCCCGGAAGGAGGAGGGAGGCGGCTACCGGCTTGAACTGGTGCCGGCGGCGGCCAAAGCCGGCTCAGAGCCATCTCCTCATCGGTCCACTCGAACGGGGACTCCTCCTCGTCCGTGTCCGACGGTGCCGGCGAGGGATCCTCGTCGTCGGAGACGTCTCTCTCCCCACTGCGCCGGCACGAGGCGCGCTTGTCGTTCCTCTCCCTCCTCGCAATCTCTTTCTGCTGGTGCGCTCTCTTGCGCTCCCCTCGCCGCTGCTGTCGCGCGGCGGTGTCCCGGGTGATCGTCTGGTCCTCCTCCAGCGGAGGACGGGAGGGGAGGATGCGCACATCCCTCATCTACACAAGTGTGGGAACGATCACCATCCGTGACCAAAATAGACAAATCAAAAGGAAGTCGGGAAGAGATGTACCAGCTCCACGGTGGCCTGAGCCGGGAGCATCTCCAGCACACCCGGCGGCGGCCAAAATATGTAGTTGACCCTGGTGGCCTGGGTCACTCGGCGCTGGACCTCCTCCAGCAAAGGCGGCGGGTGGGCGGTCGCGGTCCCCTCGAATGGGGCCCGGTCGTCCGTCATCTCCCAGAGGCGCAGCGCGTAGCGACGGAGCGGGACGACCCCCTGGTGTGGTAATCGCCGATCACGGTGATAAAGTTCACTCCGTTGTCACGGAGCCTCGTGAGGGCGGCGAGAGCGCTGTCGAGGAACCGGGGGCGATCCTTCTTCTCCGGCCCGTAGCTCCACCTCGCCGGCGCCCGGTCGTACCACCGGCCGGTGAATTCCGGCAACGGGTTCTCAAGGTCATTCTTGAGATAGAACCACCCTCGGTGCCACCCACTGTTGGAAGTGGGTAGATAGGTGGGGATGTACTCATCCATCCTCCCCTGCTTCCCACGTAGTCCGGCGCACCCGATGGCCGCCGCAGAATTGTGGTCCTCGACCACGACGAACTTGTAGAAGTACCGGAGCAGGTCCCAGTGGGCTCCCATCTCCAGGTACCCCTCGCACAAGGCCTCGAATGCCGCCATCTGCTGGACGCCGTTCGGGTTGAGGTTCTGCAGCTCGAAGCCGTACTCCTAGAGCACGGCGCGGATGAATCGTCCTGCCGGGACAGAGAAGCCTCGCTCGTGGAACAGCACGAACGAGACCACATACCCACCGGAGGCTGGGGGTGATTCTCCGGCCCGGGGACCATCCACTCTGCCGCGGTCAGCGGCGGCAGCATGCCGTCGGAGGCCAGGCGGTCGAGTTCGGCCCAGGTCACCAACGAAGAAGACCAGTTCGACATTGTGTCTCGGGCTGGCGAAGGGAAGGCGGGGCGAGCTCTACGGTGGGCGCGGCGAATGCAAGGACAAAGGCAAGAACGGCGGCGGCGGAAAAAGCAAGGAGGCAGAAGGGGCAAAAACCGGCCGGCGGCCGCGGTATATAAACAGGGGAATGATTGCCCCTGCCCCGTAGTTAATGCCCGCGTCACCTCGAGCCACGTCCTTCACCTACCGAATAGTCGCTCCTCAGAAGGCGCACCCCACTACCGCTCGCCGCCCACAACCGAGTCGCCACGTCATCAGAAGTGGGCCCCGGTGATCTCGCGACAGGCACGAGATCTCCGTCAGTCACCCCACGACTCGCACCACGTGGCGGGACACCAGTCTCCGACTTGTTCAAGACTCCAACATTTAACCCCACGCACAAGTCTCTGACTTGTCTGTGGGCTCGGGGGCTACTACCCGCGGGTCCGCTCGCGCGTCCCCACCGGAGAAAACACAACAAAAACTCCTCGTCTCCGTGACAGTTGATCCTGGGAGCGAGTCTCCGACTCACTCACCAGGCTCGGGGGCTACTGACGAGGCCATGGACTAGGGCCGACCAAGACCCTTAAAAAACACAGCACGGGCCCACGTACGGCCCGCTCCAGCGGCTAACACAACGAGTGTTACGCTGCCCAAGTACATGAGGGCCCGTACGACTAGTTTCCGCCATGAGCCAGGGTACAACGGGCCCGCGGCCGCCTGTACCTCTTCCCCGAGTACGTGGCGACTCGTACGACAAGTTTCCGTCCCCACTCCCGGCAGCTTGGCTCGTACGAGTAGTCTCCACCTCGTGGCCGCAGAAACTCACTCGCACGAGTAGTTTCCGTCTTGCCGTCACAACTACTCGCTCACACGAGTAGTTTCCATCACCCGCTCAAGCGGGCTTCACAGAGAAGGCAGGGGGCGTGTGGGCCCACCAGATCGAGATCCCGGGATCCCCACGCACGCTCCCCCACACACCGCCACGTGTCCGCCCGGGCCAGGCTGATTCGGTGTCAGGGGACGGATTCGTCAAACCCTGCCACCATTGGCACAGTGGCCGCCGTATCATGAACGGCGTAATGGATGCTGAGCGGCGTATGGTACAGTACGCACTACACCCTAAGCATTGGGAGACACGGCGTAGACCGCCCACTCACCTGAGTGGCTTCCCGTCTCCGACTAATTCAAAACTTGGCCGTCAAGGCCACAAGTACACAGGCCCCGTCGGCGTCCCGTGATACCCTGGTACTCGGTCCGCGACGTGTTAGCCTTCCTTCGCAGGTCCGCCCTGACCAGGTCGATCCTGTGTCAGGGGACGGATCCTCCTGCCGCCCCCCCAGCAGAGGCGGTACGCATCGTACCATGGAGGGCACGGGAAATGCTATGCCACCAACGGTACAGTGCAAGCCATCACCTATCCATGGGGCAGGCTACTCCACTCCTACGACATCAAGAAAAGACAAGCCCCTGATCCACTGACGGGGTCAGGGCACGTACACTACTTCCCGTACCCGACTAACTACTCGGAGGAGGGCACGGGGGGCCCCGGGACGGATGCTTGGGACGCACAGGATCTGCACCGTCACCCAAGGCCCCGTAATAGTGCTTCACCGCTTCTGTTGTCTGACAACCCGGAGCAGAGAAGGACACCTCACACTGTAGATTAGCTCATATGCACTCGATGTAACCGCCCTGGACTCCTCCCTTGCGACTATAAAAGGAAAGGACAAAGGCACTCTCAAGGCAGGTTCGTCTCCACCTCCATACACACTTAGCATCGATATCCCATCTCATACAACGCAAGCATCCTCACTCACTCACGTACGCAGACTTCTGCTACTTGAACCACTCGCACACCAGGGACTTGGGCTCTTCACCCTCTCCCGACCAGTCTGTACTCTCTCTTGTAAACCCCTGAGCATAAGGAACACCCCCTCTCTGACTGGACGTAGGGTATTACTCTCCGGAGGCCCAAACCAGTATAACCCCGAGTGTCTCATGTGCTACCGTGCGGATCAGAACACGCCTCCCCTCGTATAAATTTACTTGCCGGCGGTAACGAACCCCGACAGCATGCTTTATGTAATCGTGGCGATTAGATTTAGCATGTCGACCCTTCATGGTTTGTAGACACGTTCATGTTTGGACGTGCCCCCTAGATCCCCCACTTCATTAAGGGAGCATCATGACAGGGTGATTTCCTCCGAAAGAGCGGATGTCTTCGAGAGGTAGGCCGGAGGTAGGAGTTTAAGGATGCTAGTAGATGAGATGCTCGATTCGTTGCTTGTTTGCCGGAACTTCAACTAGAAGGCGCTAGGCCTAGTTACCCCTTTGGTGGAGCTTTACCCTAGCCGATGTCCATGGATGTGATTAACCTTGTGCCATAGCTCATATCTATCAAGGTTTATCCCTTGTATGGAATTAATGCTATACGTTAGGTTAGATTGACTAGATAAGGTAGAGAACCTTAGCGGTTTGCTTCCGATCCTTGGATTGACAAACCTTGGGGATCCTCCTTGGTGAAAAAGGCACCAACTCACCTGTACGCTTGCGGTGAACTTCAACACGGTTTTGAACCGTCAACAGTGGGCAGGGCAAGAAATTTAAATTTGTGAAGAAGAATGTGCAGGGTTCCACCCAGCCATCTTCATCAGGACGTTGGGTGATGAAACAGTCTCAGTCTAAGCCTTTTGGCAACTTCAGCTACCGCAACACCCAGCAATCAGCTTCCAGGCCTAGTGCACCCCCACCTGCCCGCACTAATGATGATCGTCGTTGCTTCAACTGTGGATAACTGGGGCACTATGCTAACAAGTGCACTCACCCTAGACAGCAGAATCAGCAAAGTCAGGGGCAAGGTTCTAGGGCTGGGAACCAAGGCAAGAAACAGACTGTGCAAGTGAAGCAGGGTCATCTCAACTTCACCACAGTGGTTGACCTTCTAGAGGGAGCACCGGTCTTGACGGGTACTTTTTCTATCTGTGGTCGTCTAATTACTACATTATTTGATTCTGGTGCTACTAATAGTTTTATTAATGTCAAAACCATGAGCAACTTGGGTTTAAAGTGGATGTTGGGTATTTTAGCGACACACGAAATAAATCCGCAAGCGCACGGATACCATTGTAGCTTTCACCTCAGAGTATTCCAAGGGTATCGAATCCAAAGGAATAGTGTGCACTAACTTTGTACTAGTTGGTCCAAGGACACACCCAGATAAGAGGCAATGATAGAGAGGATTCCTAAAGACAGCACTATAGATGAGATTAAAGGTCGATCTCTAGATAGAACTTGGCTTAAGGTACCGCTAGCCCTAACTTAACAGGCGGCTTCGGTACGCGGATCTATGTGGAACGGAGCTCTGACTATATCCAGCTGCGGAGGATCAACGAGGGCCAGACGGGCTGTCACCACCACCTGGACTTCCTCTACCTAACCTTGGGATAAGCCGAACGAAAAATGACCGGTAGCGTGACACAACGTCTACGATGTGGTTACTGCTGTAGCCCACGGACTACGGCACTCTGTACTTATAGAACTACGACCACGGAAGAGAATTGATCTCACTCACTATAGGTACTACTAGCTTATACTAAAGGCATATAGCAGAGAACTCGACCCCGTACTATGCTTCCAACGTATACGAATGACTTGCAGTAGATGAACGCATAAACTCAGGATCTACGCACAAGCAGAGGAAAAAGTCTACTCATGCAACCTAGAATAAACTATTAGAAATGTATCACTAACACAATTTATTCTAATCAGAGCATGCAGGCATATCCACTTTATTCTAAAAGACTAATCATACAAACAGGATACAAACTTGTGCACCTAATCAACTAGATCAAGGGGGCGTGTTCGTGAAGAACACGTGCCTCTAAATGATGAACAGGTGAAGAACGCAAGAACATATCACTTGCACTTTGGTCTAAATAGAAAATGCAGAAATACTCACTTTACTCTAATTGAAGAACGAAGCATCCGTAGAGATACAAATCACTCTCTCACTCTACTACTCTCTAATCTAGCAAGGAGAGGCCTCTCCTTTGAAGGAAAGCTCTCATCCTTGGGTGAAGTGGTGTGCTCCTATTCTAACCCCTCCCCTTCTATTTATAGGCTAGGGAGTGTGAGAGCTAGGGGGTGTTTGTGCCTCAAACTGCTGGCCGCAGCCAACCCTAGGGCGCCACATGGCAGGAAACTTGCGTGGTACTGTTCCTAGAGGCGGTGGGAGAAAGAACCGGGTGAAAACCGGATCCTAGGTGGTCGAACTGGAGGTGAACCGGTTGCTGGACCGCTGAAACGACGCAGAAAAGAGAAAAACCAGCGAACCGACCGCGGCCCATGCAACCGACCTCTGCCGAGCCAATCCTCGCGTGCCACGTCGCCAGCTCGGCTGCTTCCCGCGCGCGCGACCCGCGCTCCTGCGCCCGGGCGGGATCCGCGTGAGGGCTGGGCAGCCTCTCACGGATCGCCATGTGGCCGACCTGCTCGTCTGCGCATGTGTTGACATTTCTTAACGCAATCACCTAAGAACAGGTTTGGAACCGATCATGGTAATAGCGCCAGAAATGTTGGTTGGTAATTCTTAACGTTACAGGAGTCCGCAAGCGCACGGAAGTACCATTGTAGCATTTCCCCAAAGGAGTACTCCAAAGGGTATCAAATCCAAGGAAGGCATTGGCGGAATGACAAGATCAACTCTATTGCAATGAGTATAGATCATAGACGAAAATAAACCAGACACTCAAGTGCAGGGGTAAAATATGATAATGGGGGTAGTGTGATCACACACACACTCACTCTCTCTCTCTAAGGGGTCCTAGGCATAGGAGGTAACATACGAGTTAGTTCTAGGTTCTTATGTACTATACACATAAAGCTGGTAGGAACGAGTTAGATACACTAGCGTTGAAGAACATTGACTTAAGCACCCAGGTACCACGGGGAGATAACCTCCCGCGTTGCTTCCGCACAACTTCGGTTGTTATATTTTAGACTCCTACAGCTTATTCGAATGTGGGGGATTTCAGAGGGACCAACGACTGTCACTACCACGGCCTACCGCAAGACAAACCATGGGATAAACTCATAAGTAAGGTAGCTACGCAACCCAAGCACCATGCTTACATTGTTAGCCAGACTTGACCGGCCCGGGCTATTGTGACCCAGGTCAAGCCACCAGATAAACCAGCCAATTACACCAAGTACCGTAGCTTAAGCACAGGCTTCATACAACGCAGTCATGTCAACTAATTAGATCAAACCCGGTTAGGTACATAAACGTATTCGTGTTTTCCTATGTCTGTTCAACTGGATCAAAGGGTCGTGTTCGTGAAGAACACGAGCCTCTAACTTATGAACAAACACCAGAAACATGTGAAAGTCACCCGTCAAGTGGATCGAAAGGCCTTGTTCATCAAGAACAGGAGCCTCTAAATGATGAACAGGTGAAGAACACATGAACAAATCACTCATGTATACTAACACAACTTTATATGAAATAGATAAATAACTGCAGTAGATCAAAGTCATACAAATGAAATAAGATACAAGAGAACTCATACCTAGATCCCAAAGTAGACTTGGAACCTGAATTAGAACTACTCTAGCCTACCTTCTAGCCTTGAGACTAAAAGTGAGAGAGGTGTTGCAAGTGTGGATGGTTCATAAGTGAGCCCCCTCTCCTTCTATTTATAGGCCCGAGCACCGACGAGGAATGGATGCAAACACCCCTGGAATGGCACCTAGGACCAATAGGGAAGCACCACATGGAAGCACAGGAGAAGCCGAGCCATGGTCGGTTCGGCCGACTTGTGGGGTCGGCCGACCCCCTGGTGGGCCCCCCTGGCTCGTGCTTTCTCCTGGTGGCTGTCCTGTGGGTCCTTAGGTCGGTTCCCAGTGTCCACCCTGTTTTGGCACGGTTTGCATACCTTTGTGGGCCCATGGATCCATGTGATGTCCACGTGTCACGCTCTGATTCGTTGGGGGTTGCTTCACTTGGATTGCTTGCATGGCATGCATGCATGGCTCCCTAGTTGGCAGGTGTGCATGCATGGCATCCTTGTTGGCAACCCACCTAGGATGAGATGATGTGGCATGGACCATAGAAGGTGAGTTTGTCACTCTTTGCCTGCTTATTTTCCTGCAATCAAATAATCTCCAAGGACAAGTGGAACTATATTATTCTTAACTAAATACGTGTAAGAAATGCCTAATGCTCCTTTATTCATGAGTATATTGACGGCTAAAGTAGGCACTTAACAGCCGTCAACAACTCCCCCAAGCTAGCCTCTTGCTAATCCCGAGCAAGAGATCAACGACTTAGGTTGGTTGATCAGGAGTTGCTACGATGTTGTATTCCTAATGTATAACAAGATACAGCTAGGTACTCTATCAAGAGTTGAAGAAGTTGGCATTGATCTTACCTTACACTTGATTGATATGGGGCATGTAGCTTCACCTGCCTTGGGCGGTTGAAAGATAGAATGGTTGTATAAAGATTACTAATCACATGTACCTTGATCAGTTATCAATCCGGAGGTTTTGCAGGTTTTTCAAAAAGAAATCAAAGTTCCTCAAATGATACTCTCGGATCGCTCAATGTGTATGATTCCTCACCAAGGCTTTGATTTGCCTTCTTTCACTTCCTACTCCTAATAAGCTGATATGTGGAGCTGTAGGTAGGGAAAACATGTGGCATACCTTTTTCTCATATATTGTCGAGTCGAAAACCGGATCCTTGGGAGAACAAGTCATACACCCTGATCAAGATGTGCAAAAGTGTGTATATAGTGGATGGATAATGAACTCCTATTTGCATGATTTTACTCTCCTCCTTTTCAAAATTTTTGAGACTTGGGCTATGTCTCGTGATTCCTTTTTTTATGCATGCCCTTGAGCATGTTTCTCTTTTTTTTCTTTTTTTATATAGCCCATGGTCCTTGCTGAATATTTTTGGAGGGAGAGTGATCACGGAACATGCGCGGAGCTTTATTTTGTGGAATGGATGGGAAATGGATGAAATGATGGTTGCTAACTTCCAGTGTAGAAGTTTCGCATATGGTGGTGTGTACGTGATCTTGATCATAGGAGTATGACAAGTTTACTCGCCGAGGGTCACAACAATTCGACGAGACTCAGTGAAGAAATCAAGTAGCATATGTGGAGGTTAACAGAAGCTAAGATCTACATATGGCCTTGGATAGGAATTTCTTATCATTGAGGAACTTATCATTTTATCATTTTTCAAAAGAAAACTCCAGATCTCAAACATCACTTAGTACTAGCTCATAGCAACTCTATTATACCATATCATACCTCGCAACAACTTAGGCAAAGATCATGCTTTTTGCTACCCACAACTTTCAAGCTCAGGTTCGATCATACTAGCCAACAAACGCAAAACTTGGATAGGATACTAAGTTGTAAACAAGGCATACAAGAGGAATAAACAGAGCAACTATTCATCATTTCAACCATGGAGAATAAGAACACTCTTACCGCGCATTTGAAAACAAACTAATTTAAGAAAGCAAATAAATATTTTTGGTCTTTTTAACTTTTTCAGATTTTTATGTGTTTTTAGCATATGGGGTTCTGAAAACAAATAGAAGATACAAGTTACCTCAGAATGGGGGTCCTCCCCCAAGCTAGCTTTAGGCACACTGCTGTGGAGGGTGGTATCCCAACCACGCGTAGTAAGCCCTCTGCTCCTCCAGCTGTCGCAGCTGTCTCTAGTATAGTTTAGACTCAAGGGAGTTGTCCGGATGGAGTTCACCTATGAGCTCGTATTTCGACAAAGCGCGAACAGAATGGAACAAGGATATCTTGATTCTTTTTAGAGGTCAGAACTTTTATTGAATAGGATAACTTACCAATCTTACCTGTCGGCAAAGGGCTCTTTTGTTTTAAGTCTTCCAGAGCCAGACTATCTCCCACATTACTTACCTTAGTGTAGGGTCGGCCTCTCTTGGAGATGAGGGAGTCGGCTCCCTGTCCACTCTTTCCCACACCTTCTTGGTTGTCTGTGGTATACGAGGTGCGGGGAGTGGTGCCTTGGACTAGGACTTGGATTTCCAATATGATTTCTGTCCGGCACTCATTTGCTCTTGCTCTTGCTTCCAGAAATTCTTCATAAAGGCAATGAGGTTGTCCACTTGTGGTTGCGTAGTTTAACTTCTTTGGGCAGGAGTGCCCGTCCCTGGTGTGCCTTCAACCATTGAACATTGTTCCTTACGTGGGCGGAATTCAAACCTTTCTTCCTTGCCATTGATGTGGAGACAGATTACTCCAGCGCCAACATCAATTTGTGCATCAGTCGTGCTCAGAAATGGACGTCCTAGAATGAGTGGTACTTCATTACCAATGTCCATGTCAAGTACTACAAAGTCCACTGGAATGAAGCAATCTCGGACCTTCACCGGGATGTCCTCGGCTATCCCCGCTGGATACCGGACTGAGGAATAGGCTAGCTGCAGCTGCAAGGAAGTTGGGGATAATTCCGTATAGTTGAGTTAGTCGAAGACTACCTTTGGCATGATGCTAACACTGGCGCCAATATCACAGAGAGCATGGTCGAATCTCTGTGTTCCAATTGTGCATGTGATCGTGGGGCACCCTGGATCCTTCTTCTTTTTTGGCAGACGATTGAGTATAGCTGCGCTACACTCTTCTGTGAGCTTTACCACCTCCGATATGGGTAGAGCTCGCTTCTTGGTGAGGATATCCTTGAGGTAATGTGCGTACGTGGGTACACGCATTGCCTCAAGGAGTGGAACATTGATATATACCTTTTGAATCATGTCCACGAAACGAGTGAATTGTTCATCCACTGTTGTCTTCCTATTTCGCTGAGGGAATAGCAATAAATTTGTTTCAATAAACTCAGGTTTATCCGCCCTGTCTTCAGGTGCTCTTGCTTGTGAGGGCTCCCTCATGCCAAGTGGTTCTCCACTGGGCTTTTCATGCCCTCTTGTGCTTTTCTTTGTTCCTGCATGGTTAGGATAGGGCGGGTCGCGAGTGGTCTTACCCCCTCTCGTGACTACCGCTTTTGCATTTTTAACTGGTGGAACCAAAGCGACTAATTGAGCCAACTAGGTTTCTATCATCTCATTAAAACTCAACTGGTTTTTAAGAGCAGAAGAAAGGCTATCAATTTTAACATTAAGGCTCTCAAAAGCCTTATCATAGGCAGTTGTTTTCTTATTAAAACCTTCATTAATCTTAGCTTGCCCAAAGACTAGATCTTTCAAGGAAGGTTGGTTTGGGTTGAAAGAATTACCTTGATTACCTCCTTGATAATAAGGGCGTGATTGATTCCACGTTTGACCTCCTTGTGGACGATAACCGTTGTTGTTGCCGTTCATGTACATCACATCCTCCTGAGTAGTAGGGCAGTAATTCCCTGAATGCCCAGTATTACTACAGACTTCGCAAGTCATGCGAGCATCCATAGCTTGAGTAGTGGTGGCCATGGCGGCCTTCTCGTTGGCTAGATCATCCATTCTCTTCATCATTAGGTCCATCTTGGCGTGCAACATATCCGCTTCCTTGACGGTATGTGTACCCTTTTGACGTGGCTGGAGTCGATCATCACTCCACCCTTGATTGGTAACCATCTTCTCAATCAGTGTAGTAGCTTCAGTGATAGTAAGAGAGAAGAAAGCCCCTCCAGCTGCAGCATCAATATGGCCTCGGGCTGTCGGAGTCAGCCCATTATAAAAACTCTGAAGAATGAGCCAGTTGTCCATCCCTTGATGAGGACAAGCCAGGATGTACTCCTGGAGTCTCTCCCAAGCTTCTGGGATAGTCTCATTTGCCGCTTGCTGAAAACTTGAAATTCGCCCCCGAAGGACATTGGTTTTGCCCAACGGAAAGAACTTCGTGAGGAATGCTGTGGAGCACTTTGCCCAAGTGTTAATCTCTTCACGGTTAGCATAGAACCACTGCTTCGCCTTTCCCAAGAGGGTGAAGGGAAACAGTCGCAGACGAATAGCATCTTCCTCCACTCCTCGTATTGTGAACGTACTGTATAGTTCTAGGAACTGTTGCAGGTGGGCGCTCGAGTCTTCATTAGGTTTGCCACAGAATGGGCTAGCCTGTACCATCGTAATTAAGCCAATCTTGATCTCGAAGTTTCCATTCCCAGTGTTGATCACAGGGCCTGTCAGCACCTGGTCAGCAGAGGGAGCGGAGTACTCGCGGAGAGTCTTCTCGACAGGATTGGCCATGGAAGTTGATGCGAATGGCACAAAGGAAGCTGGATCGACTTCCGAACGTTCACACGAAGGAGAGCCGAAATGATTTCGTGCCTTCCTTACGAGTGACTCAGGATCTTCAGTAAAATTTGACGGTAAGTCGAAACCAGTCATGCACTACCTATCTTCATCATCAATAGACAAAGAAGACAATCCAAGTTAGCCTACATTGAGAACTGTTTTATTCCTGTCATGATTATAAACATATGCAAAGTGTTGACATGTCATCCTTAAGCCTTCCCCGGCAACGGTGCCAGAAATGCTTGTTGACATTTCTTAACGCAATCACCTAAGAACAGGTTTGGAACCCATCCTGATAATAGTGCCAAAAATGCTGGTTGGTAATTCTTAACGTTACAGGAGTCCGCAAGCGCACGGAAGTACCATTGTAGCATTTCCCCAAAGAAGTACTCCAAAGGGTATTGAATCCAAGGAAGGCATTGGCGGAATGACAAGATCAACTCTATTGCGATGAGTATAGATCATAGATGGAAATAAACCAGACACTCAAGTGCAGGGGTAAAATATGATAATGGGGGTAGTGTGATCACACACACACTCACTCTCTCTCTAAGGGGTCCTAGGCATAGGAGGTAACATATGAGTTAGTTCTAGGTTCTTATGTACTATACACATAAAGCTGGTAGGAACGAGTTAGATACACTAGCGTTGAAGAACATTGACTTAAGCACCCAGGTATCACGAGGAGATAACCTCCCGCGTTGCTTCCACACAAATCCAGTTGTTATATTTTAGACTCCTACAGCTTATCCGAACGTGGGGGATTTCAGAGGGACCAACGGCTGTCACTACCGCGGCCTACCCCAAGACAAACCGTGGGATAAACTCATAAGTAAGGTAGCTACGCAACCCTAGCACCATGCTTACGTTGTTAGCCGGACTTGACCGGCCCAGGCTATTGTGACCCAGGTCAAGCCACCAGATAAACCAGCCAATTACACCGAGTACCGTAGCTTAAGCACAAACTTCATACAACGCAGTCATGTCATCTAATTAGATCAAACCAGGTTAGGTACACAAACGTATTCGTGTTTTCCTATGTCTGTTCAACTGGATCAAAGGGTCGTGTTCGCGAAGGACACGAGCCTCTAACTTATGAACAAACACCAGAAACATGTGAAAGTCACCCGTCAAGTGGATCGAAAGGCCTTGTTCATCAAGAACAGGAGCCTCTAAATGATGAACAGGTGAATAACACATGAACAAATCACTCATGTATACTAACACAACTTTATATGAAATAGATAAATAACTGAAGTAGATCAAAGTCATACAAATGAAATAAGATACAAGAGAACTCATACCTAGATCCCAAAGTAGACTTGGAACCTGAATTAGAACTACTCTAGCCTACCTCCTAGCCTTGAGACTAAAAGTGAGAGAGGTGTTGCAAGTGTGGATGGTTCATAAGTGAGCCCCCTCTCCTTCTATTTATAGGCCTGAGCACACGCGAGGAATGGATGCAAACACCCCTGGAATGGCGCCTAGGACCAATAGGGAAGCACCACGTGGAAGCACAGGAGAAGCCGAGCCAAGGTCGGTTTGGCCGACCTGTGGGGTCGGCCGACCCCTGGTGGGCCCCCCTGGCTTGTGCTTTCTCCTGGTGGCTGTCCTGTGGGTCCTTAGGTCGGTTCCCGATGTCCACCCTGTTTTGGCGCGGTTTGCATGCCTTTGTGGGCCCATGGATCCTTGTGATATCCACGTGTCACGCTCTGATTCTTTGGGGGTTGCTTCACTTGGATTGCTTGCATGGCATGCATGCATGGCTCCCTAGTTGGCAGGTGTGCATGCATGGCATCCTTGTTGGCAGCCCACCTAGGATGAGGTGATGTGGTATGGACCATAGAAGGTGAGTTTGTCACTCTTTTCCTGCTTATTTTCCTGCAATCAAATAATCTCCAAGGACAAGTGGAACTACATTATTCTTAACTAAATACGTGTAAGAAATGCTTTATGCTCCTTTATTCATGAGTATATTGACAGCTAAAGTAGGCACTTAACAGCCGTCAACAGCCTGCGCCCGTGCGCTTCGCGCATGTGTCTCCCGCGCCCATCAGGCGATGCCGCGTGGCCCACTGGGGTTCAACACCCCGCTCACGCGTGCGTTAGCAGTGCGTCAGAGAGCGGATGGCCGCCAGTGCACACCTGCCACTTGGCGGCCCCTGGTGCGTCCCGCCAGGGTGTTGCACGGCGGATGGGGTGTTGACGTCAGCTGACGTCAGCATCCTATAATATATTGGGTATTGAATATCTTATCCATCTGAACTCTAAAGTAGTCGAATAATATATCCATTTTGATCGTCTTGACGAGCCCGTCGCAATGGTGTAGTCCAATTTGACATTTGAGGTTGTTTATGATGACGTCCTATATAAGCCATTGGATCACTTCCTCTCAACTGTACCATTTAGTACGTATTTCGGTGTGTCCTGCAACAAAAGCTAGAAACACCAACACTTGTGGAAATTATCAGTATCGAGCCCTATTCTAGTGTTGATGATCACTTTCCATTAATTTAATGCAGGAGTTGACGGCATAAAAGTGGTAT
The DNA here is from genome assembly GCA_036936925.1 of Cenchrus fungigraminus. Lineage (NCBI taxonomy): Eukaryota > Viridiplantae > Streptophyta > Magnoliopsida > Poales > Poaceae > Cenchrus > Cenchrus fungigraminus. Next base: position 74,719,243 of record CM072775.1, read on the forward strand.
CTAACAGCCGTCAACAACACCCCCACACTTGACCTTTGCTCGTCCCGAGTAAAGGGGAGCAGATCAAGGTGAGACATGATATCCAAAGGTTTAAGCGAGCATAAGAGATATTTCAAACCATACCTTGTACTTGTGAACTCTGTGGAGTGTCTATCATGCCATCTTGGGTAGTTGAGGAATGGAACGGTAATGAATCAAATCACTTCTGCTCATCATGTCAAGTAACTCGGGGTTTTGCAATAAGTTTTCAAAACAAACTTTGCTTAGCTCCTCATTTGATTCTCTCAGATCGCTCAATGTGTATATATCCTCACCAAGGCATTAGACTGCCTTTCTTTCAACCTACTTCTAATGATGGCTATATGTGGAGCTCAGGGTAGGATAAAAGATAAAGCATACTTGCATCACATATATTGCAAAGTCAAAAACCGGATCCAAAAAGAAAATCAAGTCATGCAATCAGATCAAGATGTGCTCGTGTATGGGTATGGTGGATATGGTAAGGTGGATACTAGGCCCGGAATGGGTGCTAGATATTACCATATATATGATGAATGTTGTGGTGATGGTAAGGTGGACACTAGGCCCGGAGTGGGTGCTAGTTATTACCATCAAATTTTGGAACTCTATTTTGCATGATTCCATCTCTCCTTTTTCTTCTTTCCTTTGGACATGGGCTATCCTTTTTTTTCTCTTCCTTTTTTTTCATGCCTTGGGCATTTTTTTTGTCTCATGCTTTGAGCATGTTATTTTTTTCTTTCTTTCGTTCTCTTTTTTGCATAGCCCGTATCCTTTTTTCGAACATACTTTTGGAGAGAGAGGTCACACATGGAGCTTTATTGTGTGGAATGGATGTATGATACATTGCTAACTTCTAGTGTAGAAGCATAGCAAGGGGATATGGAGTGCACATGAATCTTGATCATGAAAGCATGAAAAGAATTCTCACAAGGGTCACAACAATTTGACAAAGCTCAATGCAATAACAAGCAGCATATGAGTCTAAGGTTTTCAAGATAACTCATCATATGGCTTTGGTAGGACTTTGGCTTATCAAAGAGGAGCTCTGCAAAGGGTTTTCAAGTTTTCAAATAAAATTCCCAAGCACTCAAACATTCAGAGAGAAGATCATATCGTCAAACCGTATCACAAACATCAACTACTTAGATGAGCATGAGTTCCCTAAAAGATTTTTATTCACAAGCATCAAGATGTTAGGCAAGGAATAAAACATATGCAAGCCAACCTTCAGGAAACATGTGGAGCAAGTTAAGCATGATTCCATGAGTTTGATTTTAGCAGATATGAATTGAAACTCATTCAAACTCATGAATCAGGGAGAACATAGAGCGAGAGTAGTGTACCTTTTGTTGCTTTTATTCGTAGGTAGTGGGAGTCAGGGGACTCCCCCACACTTATTTCTTACCTGCATTATTAGAAAACAAGAAAGAAAAAAACAAAGGGAATCGAGGAAAAGAAGGTTACCTAGCCTAATTATTATTGGAGTTGGTTTTAAGGCTAGGTTTCCTCAATGAGGTGGATCTCATCATACTCTTTATCATCGGGTTCAAGAAAGACCTTTAAGTGGTGACCGTTTACCTTAAATGTCTTACCTTCTTCATCTTGGAGTGTGACTGCTCCATGAGAGGCAACATCAACAACAAGGTACGGTCCTTCCCATTTGCTTTGAAGCTTCCCATATCCAAATAACTTGACCCTAGAATTAAAGAGTAATACCTTATCTCCTGGTTTGAATTCTTTCTTCTTGATCCTCTTGTCATGGCATCTTTTGGTCCTTTCTTTGTAGATTCTGGCATTATGGTATGCTTTTTCCCTCCATTCTTCAAGTTCTCATAGTTGTTGTTTACTTTGTTTCCCAGCTGTTGTGAAGTCCATATTGAATTTCCGAATGGCCCAGTGAGTCCTGTGTTCTAGCTCGACTGGTAGATGGCAAGATTTTCCGTACACAAGCTGATAAGGTGACATTCCTATTGGGGTCTTGTAGGCAGTTCTATATGCCCAAAGTGCATCGGGTAACTTTGTCTTCCATGATTTCCCCATCTCATCTACGGTCTTCTGTAGGATGTTCTTGATTTGCTTGTTTGATGTCTCTGCTTGACCACTTGTTTGGGGATGATATGGAGTCCCGACATTGTGTTGTATTCCCAGCTCTCTCAGGAAGTTTCGGAAGGTCTTATCAATGAAATGAGACCCCCATCACTAATCACCATCCTTGGTGTCCCGAAACGAAGGAATATGACTTCATGGAACATCTTTTTCGCGTGCTTGGAGTCTGCAGCTCGACACGGTAATGCTTCCACCCACTTGGACACATAGTCAACTACCACCAAGATGTACTCACAGTCTTGGGACTTTGGGAAAGGTCCCATGAAATCAATGCCCCATACGTCAAATAGCTCAACTTGTTGATTATTCTGTAGAGGCATTGCATCTCTTGCTGTGATTCCCCCCTGCAGTTGACATCTTCGACACCTCCGAATAAAATCTTTTGTCTTCATACATGGTTGGCCAAAAGAATCCACTCTGATATATTTTCTCTTGAGTACAGAATGCACCGTAGTGCCCCCCATATGGTGCTGCATGACATTTCTCGATGATCTTTATTCCTTCAGCCGCAGGTACGCATCTTCTCAGTTGGCCGTCAGAACAAATTTTGTAGAGGTATGGATCATCCCAGTTGTCACACCCGATTTTCCGAAGAAAACCAAGTGCTACCTATATGTATGCCAGGATCTAGTTTCATACATATAGTGACATCATAGTGAATAACAGAAACAATATCACGTAAAGAAATAGAGATTATCAGAGATTTACAGCAGAATCCTGGGAAGCAAAGGCTCCAACTTCACAGGCAATCGACTGGGGGTTGCGTAAGCCTAGCACCATCTTCTGAACTTCATACACCTTCTTCTTCTGAACAGCAGTAAGCAAGGGTGAGCACACTTATGGTTGGAGCTTAGCAAGTGGGGGAAGATGCAAAGCTATCAAGGATAGGCTAAGGTTTTGCAACGGTTAGCATTTTTAATGTTGGTCAAATTTTATTAGCAAGCACCTAGTTACTAGATGTAAGTTCATACCAACCCACTTAAGCATTTAGAAAACATCTCATCTCAAAACCATATGAAAACCACGATTTAATTCCATCTTTAAGTTTGATTATCATGTGAGGGTCCAGGCCGCTCTTAACCGTGAGCACGGCTGATCGATCAGTTTTCACTCTGCAGAGGTTGTACACTTTCACCACAAGTCGCGTAAAAGTTCTGAAGAACTTTGAACCCAACCATGCTGTGCAAAAGTAGGCACAATACCACACTTCCGAGGTGTGATTGCATAAGGACGCTACGAGGCCTTTACAAAGAGTCCTCCTATGTGTATTAGTCCATAGTAGCACGTCCTAGAGGCTATCTTTCGTACCCTCCTTCTACCCTCAGACCAGGTTAGCCTAGAAGAGCACTTCCGTTCCAATACCTGTCCAGAGTAGAAGAGTCATAAAAGCATTCCTCTGTACCACAAGCTATCAAGGCTAATAGCCACACAAGACTTCCCTAATTAATTAGCCAAGACAGAGCCATATGTCTTGTGGTTGCACTGTTTTCCTGGGTGGTTCTCCATGTTCTGATTAAATCATATGATCTTGTAATTAACCACATTTATCACCAAAGTTATCATGATCAACATTTTATAAAGATCCATTTCAACCATCCCATATTAAGCGACTAAGCATATTCTACCCAAAAACATTTATTTAAACCAGGGTGTTCAAGGGAATAGGGTTGAAATCTAGTATGTCCTTGAAAAGGTGATTTCCCATCAAGTTATGCAATACAACATAAAAGTAAATTTAATTGTAATGCTTGTGAATAGGACGAAGTAGAATATGCAGGGGGAGAAGACCACTTGCCTTCCTCCAACAAAAGCTACTCTTATGCTCTTCTGCTCTTGCTCTCTTGAAACTTCCGGACTTCCGATCGACAGCTCGATCTTCTACTCGAAGCAAACATCGGGCACAAACATGCAAAGCAGACAATTAAGAACAACTAAGAACAATACACCAATCAAGAGAGGCTTTAGAAGAGAGCAGGGTTTGGTTAGGATCGCGAACGCAAGAAACGCTAAGAGCGTAACTATCGAGAGATTTGGATTATATCACCCAAAGGCTATGAGCTTGATATATTTTAATTAAATAAAATCATGTTCATATAGGTTATTTCAGAGAAATACCCTATTAATAATTAAGCAAGTTATTTTTATATTAAAAAGACGATGTAAACTTAGTCCAATTTTATTTGTAAATATTCAAGTATGATTTATGCAAATTAAACATTTAATTTTAGAAGAAGCATGCAGAGCATCTAAGCGTGCAACTTTATATTTGGAGTTGAACTAAGCAAATTATATTTCAAAATATATTTATATTCATATTAGTCAAATTAACATTTATTATGAAAACTCGAGATAGAGCCTATGTGACTTTTATTTAGAAAGCAAATTGCATAAATATTAATCAATTTAACATTTATATTATGAAAAGCCGAGAGGTAGCTCTAATTACATTTTATTCAGAAAACATCATTTCATAAGATTAGTCAATTTAACATTATGTATGAAAACTGTTATATAGATCCTAATCAAATGTTATTAAGAAAAGGCTTTCTAATAGGTATTAATCAAATTAATTTAGGATAAATTCATAAAACACATTTTATGTTGAACGTCATGTCTAGCGTGTGTTTTATTGTGAGACGAGACTAACGCAACAAGAACGAGATTAAACGGAGCTAAAACGCTAGACATAAGGGTGAAACAAGGCTGTAAGGACCTAAACGCTGTTAACTATAGATCTCAGGGGCTGGCCAAAAAGATTTACAAGACACTATAAATAGTGCTCGCAAAAAGACCAAAGAACAGGGGCTACGAGGGAAAAGAGCACTGGTGGGATTTATGTGTGAAAGTGGAATATTTCAAGGGGGTTATAGCCAAACTTTACAAGACACAAGCTAAAGGGCTTTGGTTTTGAAAAACCTTGGGGACCTAAAGACAAATCTGCCTTTTCTTATCCACACCACACGGTGATGACGATGGCCTTCAGAATAGTCATGGCCGGTGGACAGAAACTCACGCCGGCCAAAATCCCGGCGCTCTGGGCAAGGAGAAGTGCGAGCGAGGAGGGGAAGGTCGAGGAGAGGCCGAGGGGATCCAGGGGGTGCTCACCTACGTTGGAAAGGCACTGAGGTAGCCGGATTTTGCAGGAGGGCGGACGGCGACGGAGAAGAAGGCTGGGCTCGGGCTCCACTGGCCGGCGGCGCTCCGGCAGTTCTCCGGCGACGGGAAGGGGCGAAACGGATGCTGCTCGACGTAGAGGTTCTTGTGGTGGTGTTGGTTTGTTCCGAGGACGCCTGGACGCTGTGGATTGAGCGGCCGGAACTGAAGCAGCTGCGGAGGCCGGACGAGATGGCGTCGGGTCCCCGCGGTCGGTGACGTCTTGGCAATAGGCGGACGATGACGAGCAGCGGTAGACGTTCGGCTGGGAGAGGCTAAGCTTCTGGTGGTGCTCTCTTTCTCCGACGTGCGGTCCTTGCGACGAATCGGCTGGTCGACGACGATGCTCTGCTTCGGGTAGCGGCGCACGGGCTTCACGTCGCGGTGGCGCTCAGGCGATCGGGCGACGGGATGCGGACAGGGACTGGTGGGGAGCGTGCACCTCGGCGTTGTGGTTCTTGTGATGGCGCCGGCTTGGCCTGCACGCTGCGATGTTGTTCTGCTCTGGTTTTGATGGTGATGCTCCAGCGAGCGACGATGAGGAGCTGCAGTGGGCATGCAAGGCCGTGGTGATTTGCAGGCGAGGCAACAGGAGGCGAGCGGCCGGGCGAGCAGCAGGGTACACGGAGGACTTGGCCTGGAGGGAGCCGCAGGAATAGCAGCAAACCATGGAATGGAAACGGAAACTGCCATTGATGGCCATAGTTACTTTGCGTTGAAAGGGGATATTGATTGAAGGGAGCAACAGTTTTGGTGCTGTGTCTATGTGCAGTGCATATGTTGGAGGCGAACGGGTGCAGGACCAGGAGGCTGGACGTGCAGCAGTGACGCAATTACATGGATGGATTCGGTGGGGAAAAGACTAGACCAGGGAATGGTGGACATGGTTGTCACGAACTGAACGAGGGGAACGGACGATGCGGCGGTGTGACCGCCGTTGATGGCCATTGCATGGTGGGCGGCCATTACCGGTGGATTGAAGCCGAGGGGAACCGAAGATGGCAGCATCGTACAGGGGAGGGAGGCGAGCGCGGCAGCAGCACACTCGTGGGCGCGTGCGGGAGAGCCAAAGGCCGCGAGCCCGCGAGGATGGTAAGCGGCTCGGGCACGGGTGGCCGGGCGCGAGCGGCGTGGCAGCACGCTGGCGGCACAGCGCGGGCAGGCGAGCAGACTCGGCTAGGGAAGCAGACATATGTGCGGGAGGGCGAGTGTCAGAGCCTCGCGGGTAGCGTGCAGCTCGGGCACCGGCGCAACACACGGGCGCGTGTGAGCCTAGGCATGGGTGGCAACTGGCCAGAGGTGGGAGTGGGCCTGCCGTGTGGCGCTCACACGTAGATTGAGAGGAAGTGGTGCGGCCAAAGAAGCGGATGGGTGCGCGTGACATGAACGGCTCGAGCACGGCGAGCAGGCACTTGGGGAAGCCGTCCACAGAGCTCGGGTGCGCGGGAAGGGAAGTGGTGCGAGCGCGATGCACGGGCGTGGTGCAGCACCGACCGGAGGTGGGAAAACAAGCTATCAACTTAGATTGTTGTGATGAGACTTTGGGCCGGTCGGAAAAACAAGAAAGGCCGGGATGGCTTAGAAAAAAAAGGAGAGATATAGAGGAGTTTGGATTTGATTTTTTTTTTGATGATTTTGAAAACACTAACTCAAACAAAAGAAATACAATCGAGAAAAAAAACAACACTCAAAGAACCATTTTATTTAATTTAGAAAAACAAGTAATTTTTTCTCCTACACTAAATTTCCTGTAAAGAAAATAAATGTTGAGCAAATTTTTAAAATTATGAGAAAATCGGTGCTTAATTATTTTTCCGATTAAGATCCGGAAATTTGAAAATTTCAGGGTGTTACACCAGTAATGACATTTACTATCCTTGATCAACTTCTTCTTGTCTTCACCTGGTGGTACATACCCTGCAACCATAAAGTTGACAATATTTGCATACCATGGGTTGGAGTCTGTGACCTTGAATAGCATGTCATCCCGCATGAAGTCATTTATGGGTGCTTCCTGCAGGTTAGTAGTACGCATACGAGACAAATGATCCGCAACAGAATTTTCTACTCCCTTTTTATCCCTTATTTCTAAATCAAATTCTTGAAGGAGCAGAATCCATCTAATCAGGCGGGGTTTAGCATCTTTCTTAGTGAGCAGGTATTTAAGGGCAGCATGATCAGTATAAACTATTACCTTGGCTCACACTAAGTAGGATCTAAACTTGTCTATAGCAAAGACAACAGCAAGGAGCTCTTTCCCAGTAGTAGCGTAGTTCAGCTGAGCTCCTGTCATGGTTTTGCTAGCATATGCTATAGCATGATGTTTCTTATCCTTAGTTTGGCTTAAGACGGCCCCTACAGCGTAATCACTAGCATCACACATGATCTCGAAGGGCAGCGTCCAGTCGGGAGGCTGGATGACTGGGGCAGAGATGAGTGCATTCTTGAGGGTGAGAAAATATTTCATACACTCCTCTGTGAATTCAAAAGACACATCCTTGGCCAAGAGATTGGTAAGGGGTCTAGCCACCTGTGAGAAATCCTTAATGAACCGTCGGTAGAACCCAGCATGACCGAGAAAGCTACGGATGCCCTTGACATTTACAGGAGGAGGAAGCTTTTCTATTACCTCGATCTTGGCACGATCCACTTCTATCCCTCGTTCGGACACCAGGTGTCCTAACACGATGCCCTCTCGAACCATGAAATGGCATTTCTCCCAATTGAGGACTAAGTCCTTCTCATGACACCTTTGCAAGACCCTGTCTAAATTCCTGAGACACTCATCGAAAGTTTTACCATAGACAGAGAAATCGTCCATGAAAACCTCCATGATTTGCTCGATCATGTCTGAGAAGATAGACATCATGCACCTCTGGAATGATGCAGGTGCATTGCACAACCCGAAAGACATTCTCCGATAAGCATAGGTTCCGTAAGGGCAGGTGAAGGTGGTCTTGTTCTGGTCATTAGGGTGGATAGGGATTTGATGGTAGCCAGAATACCCATCAAGGAAACAGAAGAAGGAGTGATTCGGCAATCGCTCAAGCATCTCATCGATGAACGAGAGCGGGAAGTGATCCTTCTTTGTAGCCTTGTTGAGCTTCCTATAATCTATGCACATCCTCCACCCTGTGGGAAGGCATTGAGCAATCTGCTCGCCGAACTCATTGGGGGCTGTCGTCATTCCTCCCTTCTTGGGTACGCATTGAACGGGGCTAACCCATTCACTATAGGGCACTGGATAGATGATCTCAGTGTGAAGAAGTTTGAGAACTTCTTTCTTCATGACTTCTCTCATTGCATTGTTCAGCCTTCTCTGCGGTTCCCTCGTCGGTGGAATGTCTGGATCTACGGGGATGTGATGGGTGCAGAGAGTCAGGCTTACCCCTTTAAGATCCTGAAGAGAGTATCCGAACACAGATCGGTGCTTCTCTAGGACAGAGATGAGCCTTCTGGATTCCTCGTCAGAGAGATTGTCATTAATGATCACTGGGGACTCAGTGTCCCCATGGAGGAAAACATATCGAAGGCCGGTGGGCAGAGGTTTGAGTTCGATAGGAGGCTTAGGTGGAGCTTGGGATTCGGATATATCTATAGGCTCATCAGGCTCTTCTATCTCATCTATGAACTCAGGTGCCCACTCGTCGAGGAGGGATTCCGGCGAATCTCCCGGAATGATTGCCTTGACCTCCTCAATTTGTGTAGAGTCATCAGGAGGGTCAGTTCTTGCGTTTTTCGCTCTTGAGATTTCTACAGAGAAAACCTCCTTCCCAAGGCAAACGTTAAGCTTACCTCGGGTAGGGGCCTCTATGAGAAATCTCTTGAGGGGCAATCCTATCATGAGGTCGAAGCTAAGGACATCATTGATATGGAAATCAAGAGCAATGTCGGCCTCCTTATACATGACAGGGATAGCCTTCAAGATCCCTACTCCTTCTAGGATTTCTCCTTCAGGAGTCCTGATAGACGTCTGGGTAGGAGTCAGGGATTCGTCCGCAAAGTTTCTCAGAGCATAAGTACTGGACATGATATTGACTCCCACCAGAGGGTTGTAGAGAACTTTCACTACCTTTCCATTCATGATGCAAGGGAGGGTCGATCGAGGCGGAAGGAGCTGGAAGATTCTGGCTGTTGATTCCGACTCTCTCGACCACTCTTGGGTCATGATGGTCATTGACTCCCGAACGTTGTCCCTAAGGAAGGCAATTTCCACAGGATCTGGGGGAGACACGAGTGATGGTGGTTTTCTCTCGCAACAATAGTTTGAGGTGTTTCCATAGTCGCCAATTATATCATCCTCAAACTTCGGAAGGGACTCCGGAGGTTGAATTGCCTCTTCCTCCTGTGTCGTGGCCTCCTGAACTGAGCCTAGGGATTTGGATGGTAAAGGTTCGGGCTCAGATTCAGGAGTGGTCTCTTCTTTAGGTGAGCATTCCTCTTGAGGGTCTTCCGGCTCGGCTGTGAAGGAGGCATTAGCTGCTATAAGGTCAAGAATCTTCCTTCCCTCACTTGGAGTCTTATCCGGAAAGGAGCCTCCCGAGGCATCGTCAAGGTGCCCGGCGGACTTGACGTCCAATCCCGCATAAAAATGCTGATAGAGCAAATGGTTGGGTATTGACAGCGTGGGACCCGAATTTACTAAACGTAAGAGTCTTTCCCACGCCGCACCTAAGGTCTCCCTGTCATTTTGCTTAAATCCGAGCACATACCTTCGCAGGACGATGAGACGAGCAGGTGGAAAATACCGTCGGCAGAATTCACCGACAAGTTTCGACCAGCTGCCGCCAACAGAGCCCGCGCGTTCATTATACCATTGCCTCGCGCTTCCCGTGAGGGAAAAAGGAAACAATTTCCAACGAAGGGTATCGTGTGTCATGCCAGCAAAGGTGTAACATGAACATAAATGCTCAAACTCTCGCAAATGCTCATAGGGGTTTTGACAGTCCCCGGAAAAGGAATACGATTTCCCAATCAAAGAGATAAGATCGGTACTGAGTTGATAGCTAGGTGTGGTAATTGGGTGTTCCGATGGCGGAGGCTCTAACAACTCAGGTTTGGGAGTAGAAAGGTTTTGGATAGAAGTTTGCTCCATGGTAAATGGGGTAAAGGTAGAAGAAAACGAAAAAGGTAACTACGAGGACCACTAGGTACGAAGATAGATACAGCAACCGTTCCCCGGCAACGGCACCAGAAAGCTTGTTGGGTATTTTAGCGACACACGAAATAAATACGCAAGCGCACAGATACCGTTGTAGCTTTCACCTCAGAGTATTACAAGGGTATCGAATCCAAGGGAACAGTGTGCACTAACTTCGTACTAGTCGGTCCAAGGACACACCCAGATAAGAGGCAAGGATAGAGAGGATTCCTAAAGACAGCACTATAGATGAGATTAAAGGTCGATCTCCAGATAGAACTTGGCTTAGGGTACTGCTAGCCCTGACTTAACAGGTGGCTCCGGTACGCGGATCTATGTGGAACGGAGCTCTGACTATATCCAGTTGCGGAGGATCAACGAGGGCCAGACGGGCTGTCACCACCACCTGGACTTCCTTTACCTAACCTTGGGATAAGCCGAACGAAAGATAACCGGTAGCGTGACACAACGTCTACGTTGTGGTTACTGCCGTAGCCAACGGACTACGGCACTCTGTACTTATAGAACTACGACCACGAAAGAGAACTGATCTCACTCAATATAGGTACTACTAGCTTATACTGAAGGCATACAGGAGAGAACTCGACCCCGTACTATGCTTCCAACGTATACGAACGACTTGCAACAGACGAACGCATAAACTCATAATCTACGCACTAGAAGAGGAAAAAGTCTATCATGCAACCTAGCATAAACTATTAGAAAGGAATCACGAACACACTTTATTCTAATCAGAGCATGCAGGCATATCCACTTTATTCTAAAAGACTAATCATACAAACAGGATACAAACTTGTGCACCTAATCAACTAGATCGAGGGGGCGTGTTCGTGAAGAACACGTGCCTCTAAATGATGAACAAGTGAAGAACGCAAGAACATATCACTTGCACTTTGGTCTAAATAGAAAATGCAGAAATACTCACTTTACTCTAATTGAAGAACGAAGCATCCGTAGAGATACAAATCACTCTCTCACTCTCCTACTCTCTAATCTAGCAAGGAGAGGCCTCTCCTTTGAAGGAAAGCTCTCATCCTTGGGTGAAGTGGTGTGCTCCTATTCTAACCCCCTCCCCTTCTATTTATAGGCTAGGGAGTGTGAGAGCTAGGGGGTGTTTGTGCCTCAAACTGCTGGTCGCAGCCAACCCCAGGGCGCCACATGGCAGGAAACTTGCGTGGTACTGTTCCTAGAGGCGGTGGGAGAAAGAACCGGGTGAAAACCGGATCCTAGGTGGTCGAACCGGAGGTGAACCGGTCACTGGACCGCTGAAACGGCGCAGAAAAGAGAAAAACTAGCGAACCGACCGCGGCTCGTGCAACCGACCTCTGCCAAGCCAATCCTCGCGTGCCACGTCGCCAGCTCGGCTGCTTCCCGCGCGCGCGACCTGCGCTCCTGCGCCCAGGCGGGATCCGCGTGAGGGCTGGGCAGCCTCTCACGGGTCGCCACGTGGCCGGCTTGCTCGTCCGCGCCTGCGCCCGTGCGCTTCGCGCATGTGCCGCCCGCGCCCATCAGGCGATGTCGCGTGGCCCGCTGGGATTCAACCCCCCGCTCACGCGTGCGTCAGCGGTGCGTCAGAGGGCGGATGGCCGCCAGTGCATGCCTGCCACTTGGCGGCCCCTGGTGCGTCCCGCCAGGGTGTTGCATGGCGGATGGGGTGCTGACGTCAGCTGACGTCAGCATCCCATAATATATTGGGTATTGAATATCTTATGCATCCGAACTCCAAAGTAGTCGAATAATATATCCATTTTGATCGTCTCGACGAGCCCGTCGCAATGGTGTAGTCTAATTTGACATTTGAGGTTGTTTATGATGACGTCCTATATAAGCCATTGGATCACTTCCTCTCAACTGTACCATTTAGTACGTATTTCGGTGTGTCCTGCAACAAAAGCTAGAAACACCAACACTTGTGGAAATTATCAGTATCGAGCCCTATTCTAGTGTTGATGATCATTTCCATTAATTTAATGCCGGAGTTGATGGCATAAAAGTGGTATTTAACAGCTGTCAATAGTGGAGTCATACAAATCAGGCATATATGATTGCCACACCGGGTGGAAAGGTTGCTTCACACCACTTAGCCTTAAAGGTACCACTTGAGATAGGTAGCAAGACCTTTCAAACAAATCTTGTCACATTGAGTCTTGATGGGGTAGATGTTATCCTAGGCATGGATTGGATGACTCAACACAAAGTTGTCTTGGATATTTCTGAGAATATGATAGAAATCAACTCACCTAATGTCGGAAATTCAATTCTTTACCTTCCTCCCAAAGGCCATAAAGGCTCTTGTGTTTACGCAGCAATAACTACTCAACTTGAGGACATTCCCGTGGTATGTGAGTACACGGATGTCTTTCCGAATGATTTGTCTGGCTTGCCACCAGACAGAGAAGTTGAGTTTGTCATTGAGCTACAGCCTGGCACTGCTCCTATTTCTAAAAGATCCTATCGGATGCCACCCAAAGAATTAGCTGAATTAAAGAAACAACTTCAAGAGTTGCTTGATAAGGGCTATATCCACCCAAGTTCTTCTCCTTGGGGCTGTCCAGCCCTGTTTGTGAAAAAGAAAGATGGTAGCCTGAGGTTGTGTGTGGACTACCGACCTCTCAATGCGGTGACTATCAAAAACAAATATTCATTGCCCCGCATTGACGTGCTATTTGACCAGTTGGCTGGAGCAAAGGTCTTCTCTAAGATCGATCTTCGGTCTGGTTATCATCAAATCAAAATCCGAACTTGTGATATTCCCAAGACCGCATTCTCTACTCGCTATGGCCTATATGAATTCTTGGTTATGTCTTTTGGTCTCACAAATACACCAGCTTACTTCATGTACCTTATGAATTCCGTATTTATGACGGAGTTGGACAAATTCCTAGTGGTTTTCATTGATGACATCCTTATTTATTCCAAGAATGAGGAAGAGCATGCGGAACATCTTCGCATTGTCCTCCAACGCTTGAGAGAGCATAAGCTCTATGCTAAGCTCTCCAAGTGTGAATTTTGGCTGGATAGTATTAAATTTTTGGGGCACACTATTTCCAGTGAAGGCATATCTGTCGATCCAAGCAAAGTTCAAGAAGTGATGGGTTGGCAACCTCCTAAATCAGCTCATCAAATCTGCAGCTTTCTAGGCTTGGCTGGTTATTATCGCTGCTTTATTCTAGATTTCTCTAGAATTACCAAGCCTATGACTGAGCTGCTAAAGAAAGGCATAAAATTTGTGTGGATTGAGGCTTGTGATAAGGCTTCCTGTTGAAGGACCGATTAGGCGAACCAGAGAGGGGGGGAGTGAATGGGAGCCGATAAAAATTCTTCTCGAAGGAAATGGGAACTCCAACAAGACGAACACAGTTTCCGAAACACTTCTCCAACTCAACTACCCAAGTTGGTCAGGACCACGTAGCCACTGGAGTGCTACTGGTCCTAGGAACCAACACACAACCTTCCGAGCCAAAACTCACCAACACACACAGCGGAAACTTGCACGGCTTGCTGCCTGTGCTACACCGGTCAGACCGATGGCCTGCGCCGGTCAGACCGGTGACACCGGTCAGACCGGTGGACAGTGTCGATCAGGCCGGTGGCTACAGCAGCCGTACAGCAAACGTTCCAGGAAGCCTCAGTGACTCCTCTAGGCCCTGGAACAAAAGCCACCTCCGAAACACAACCTGGAAGGAAGAAGAACCCCTCACAAAACCTAGCAAAACAACTCCAAACACGCCAAGAACTGACCAGCAGGACCACGGGACAAAACCACACGGACAAGGCTATTCCCCGAGACAAATCCCACCAAGGGCTAGCACTGGTCAGACCGGTCAAGAGCATCGGTCAAACCGGTCGCGCCTGGGCAGCTCGGGATGAACAGCGCCCGCGAGTCAACTCCCCCAAATCCAACTCCCGATCTCCCGATTCGCTCCACGGATTCGCACAAGACTTTGGGGATATTAGGAACACCTCATGGGCACTCCATAGCCAAGATTTGGTCCACCAAAACTCGTTGAATCAAGAGGAATCGAAAGATTTCCGCCAAGAACACCACGAACCCTAGAACCACGAAAACCCCAAAATTGAGCCCCTTTACTCACGGATTTGGAAGGGGAATCAAAGGGAAAAAAACCACGAGGGGTTCATGCATACATCCCCCACCAAATCCCAAAGAGAAAGGTCTCAAAACCGCCACAAGAAATTCGCCAAGAAAAGCCTCCGAAAATCACCAAAAAGGAGAAATGGGAAAGACACAACCAAGCCTTGAGGAACCACGCCGAATCATCTATACATACCAAAGAGGTTCATACAAGGTCTAGCTTGCCGCCCGATCATCCTTCCCTCTCACAAGATCTCACCATGAAGCTCTCAAGCTAGTCCTATGAAAATCCTAAGGAAAATAGGAAAACCAAATGAGCTAGGGTTCCCAGAGATGGCTGCCATCCTCTCACCCCTTGGGTTATATGGAGGCAACCGAAAGACTAAAATACCCTTACTAGCTAACTAGGGATACATGCCCTCAAGGGCGAAATTGGAAATCTTTGTCTTCGCACCATCGGACGGATGCCCAGCGACCGCAAACTTGCTTAGCCTCGACGCAAGCCTTGCGATCCCGACGCGTGACCTCCGCTTCGAAGATTCCGGACTGCGTCGTCGCACACCGGTCAGACCGGTGCTCCTCACCGGTCAGACCGGTACCCACCGGTCAGACCGGTCAGACCCACTGGTCAGACCGGTCTGGAGCTGCTGCACCTCCATCTTCAGTTCTTCGGTCTTGGCTTTGTGGATCAACCAAGGAACCCAGTGGTTTTCTGGTGAACCACCGGAAACCCCGCGAACTCGGTGTAGCCTCCGCCAATCACCACTCATGACTCGGCTCCCACGTAGTCCCGGCTCGACCTTGGTTTTGAGGCTCAACCAAGAAACCGTCCATGACTTCATCTTGCCGTTCTTGCCACCATGCGGCCCGCACTTGACCCCGCTGGCCACCGGGTCCCTCAAACCAAGCCTACTTGTCTTCTCCACACCTGGAGGCCTCACCGGCAACGACCTTTCGCGCTTGTTCTTCACCTGCACCAACACCAGTCAAGCCGCAACCTGCACCTGCAATACTTAGCCAAGAATCAGTCCACACCACGTTGTCAATCACTCATCACACCAGGAAGCGACCATCCACCGGTCCTCGAACCACACATGGCTCTCAATCTCCCCCTTGATGAGTGCATTGACAACACACACGTTTTGGTAACCAAGAGAAGAAAAGAAACGACTAAAAGAAACTCCAACAAGCGATCGAAAGCCAAAGAAAAGGCAAAGAGCAAGATCACTTGAAGAAGACAAGTCTCGGACCCCTTAGGCAAGGGCAACAGCTCGACACATCCGAGACAAAACATGCTCAAGCAAAGAGCACAAGCCATCAAACCAAAGCTCGAAAACCACAAAGAGCTCCCCCTGCACACATGCAAGCTCCCCCTGAACCAATGCAACTCCCCTTGGCCGAATGCATGCAAACCACTTCACGAAACAGAGCAGCTGCAACAGCTCAGCTCTGACCAGTCAGACCGGTCGACACCACCGGTCAGACCGGTGCTCAACATGTGAACAGGACCAGCACTCTGACCGGTCAGACCGGTGACCTCAACCGGTCAGACCGGTGCACAACAGAGCCCAGAAATGACTCGAAACCACCTGAAAACCCTCCAAATGCATTCAGTAGGCCAAAACAGGCCCAAACTTCTCCCCCTTGTTGACAATGCATGAATCAAGCCAAAAATGCAAAAAATGCAACCTAGCGCTTCTCAAATAGACAAAATTCAATATAGGATGCTACACATGTCCAAATGAGCGAGTTAGATACTCTATAGCTTCGTAATGACATCAACTTCATGATCACCAAGTTTCACAACCATTGGACGAAGCTAAGATAGAATTGAGTAATTTTGCGAAAATTTACCCTCTCATGAGCAAAGTCCTAAACATGATCAAAACATATCAAAATGGGAAAGCCACACAAACTTCATGCTAGGACAACCATTCTAAGCATAAGACCATCATAAACACCCACAAGCACCTCATGTCATGTCAAAGCCACCGAGCCATGTGCGTACTTCTATATATGAGACTTCTCATTGGTAGGCATCATGCAACGGTTTAGCACCCAAAGCAAATTAAAAATTAGCACATATGACATGGGAGCACATTTTCCAAGCAATTTACATTTCATTTTCAGATTTGAAATTGGTACATGAAATGTCTTTGCGACAAAAAGAAACTTATGCCCCTCCACAAGATGAAGCATGGGGGCTAAACATTCATGATGGCAAATGAGCCTTTGGCCCCATATGATCAAAATAAGATATCCAACCACAAATTAAGCATAGCCAAGCCACAAAAACATGTCAAGATTATATAAAGGCATTTACTCACAAGAGAGCATACATATGAGATTTTTCAAAAACATAGCCATCAACCATGGATATAAACCAAGATTATCAAGAGCTAAGCCAAACTAATCATAGCTTACCAAACTAGCTCACAAAGACATATATATCATTCCATGGTGAACAATGTATATAGGAGAAGCCTTTCCTAAATAATGCATATGATACAAAATGCATGCAACCTAAGATACAAAGATGCCTATACATCATGTTACATATGCCATGCCAAATG
The DNA here is from genome assembly GCA_036936925.1 of Cenchrus fungigraminus. Classification (NCBI taxonomy): domain Eukaryota; kingdom Viridiplantae; phylum Streptophyta; class Magnoliopsida; order Poales; family Poaceae; genus Cenchrus; species Cenchrus fungigraminus. Next base: position 74,736,350 of record CM072775.1, read on the forward strand.
CAAGAAATGCACAAAGGAAAGCTATACATATGCTACAAAGGAGCTCCCACACACAAAGCTCAAGAAATCAAACACACACCAAGCTCCCCTCACAAACGAGTGAAAGTTGCTTGATCTAGGGGTTTGGTGAAAATATTGGCTAGCTGGTCATGTGTGGGTACATGGATCAAGGCGATTTTTCCTTTCTCTACATTATCTCTCAGAAAATGATGCCTCACTTCGATGTGCTTGGTTTTGGAATGGAGCACTGGGTTCTTTGCAACGTTTATGGCACTGGTGCTATCACATTGAAGTGGAACATGGGTATACTCCTCACCAAAGTCACTCATGGTGTATGTGATCCAAAGGAGCTGAGAGCAACAACTAGCTGCGGCCACATACTCTGCCTCGGTAGTGGATTGAGCAACACTCGACTGTTTGAGGGAAGACCAAGACACCAAAGAAGAACCCAAGAACTGGCAAGTCCCAGAAGTGGACTTCCTATCCAACCGACACCCGACAAAATCCGCGTCCGAAAATCCATGAAGAGCCAAACAAGAAGACGCGGAGTACCAAAGGCCAAAGTCGGGAGTATGTCGCAAATACCTGAATATGCGCTTGACTGCTTGCCGATGCGAAGTCCTCGGAGATGCTTGAAAACAAGCGCACAGACATACCGAGAATTGGATGTCTGGCCTCGTCGCCGTCAAGTAGAGGAGTGACCCGATCATGCTCCGGTACTCCTTCTGATCCACGTGTTCACCTTCCTCGTTCGCATCAAGAGCTGTAGTCGTACTCATAGGCGTCGCCATGGCCTTGGAGTCCTCCATCTTGAACTTCCTCACAATGTCCTTGGTGTACTTAGCTTGGTGCACAAATGTTCCTTCCTTTGATTGCTTGATCTGTAGCCCGAGGAAGAACTGCAACTCGCCCATCATGCTCATCTCAAATTCCCTGCTCATGTCTTCTGCAAACCTTGCAACAAGAGAGTTAGACGAGCCACCAAAGACAATATCATCCACGTATACCTGCACAATCAGGATATCTCTGCCCTGCCTGAGGAGAAACAAGGTCTGATCGACCTTCCCCATCTCAAACCCTCTCTCAAACAGGAACCCCCTCAACCTACCATACCAAGCTCTAGGCGCCTGCTTCAACCCATACAGCGCCTTCCTCAACTTGTACACCCGGTGGGGGTACTTCTCACTCTCAAACCCTGGTGGTTGCCTCACATACACCTCTTCCTCCAACACATCATTCAGAAAAGCACTCTTCACATCCATCTGGTACAACTTGAACCCTTTAACCACGGAAAAGGCTAGAAGGATCCTGATCGCCTCCAAACGAGCAACAGGAGCGAAAGTCTCCTCGTAGTCGATCCCCTCTTTCTGACTGTACCCCTAAGCAACAAGTCTTGACTTGTTCCTCACCACTTCTCCTTTCTCTCCCTCTTTATTTTTCCACACCCATTTTGTCCCAATCGGCTTACACCCTGAAGGAGGGTCAACCAACACCCAAACTTGGTTCCTCTCAAAATTCTCCAACTCCTCATGCATCGAATTAACCCAACTATGATCAGATAGCGCGTGTCCAATGTCTTTGGGCTCAAAGGTGGCAACAAAAGCAGCATGAGCGAAATGAGAATTATTCCGAACCCTCGACCGTGTAGTGCGTTCATTCATGTCGCCGATGATTCTCGAAGCTGGGTGATCCACTTGCACTCGCAGGGGAGGTTCTCGCCTTGAAGCTACCTCCCCCTCAACAGCAGCTTCGCCTTGATTTGGGTTTGTCGTTGTAGGTGTGGGAGGGGGCCCGTTCTCGATCGTCGTCGAAGTAGTAGGTACATGTTCATCCGCGGGCACCACACCGCCATCTTCATCATCTCCATGTTCATGCTCCTCCTGAAAGATCTCCTCGCCAAGTTCGTTGTCACCTGCACACTCAAAAACAAGCTGACTATGTGGCTGTGTCTCATCGAAGGTTACCTCGCAAGTCTCCACGATTTGGTTAGTTTAAAGATTGAGCACACGAAATGCTCTAGAATGAGATGCATAACCAAAGAAAATGCCATCGACAGACCTAGCCTCGAACTTGTCCAACTTCTTCCCTTTCTTCAGAATGAAGCATTTACAACCAAAGACATGGAAGTGACTCACCTTGGGTGTGCGACCGTGCATCAACTCGTAACAGGTTTTCTTCTTGTGAACCCTGAGGTAAATCCTGTTTGACACATAGCTCGCGGTATTGACCGCCTCAGCCCAGAACCTTCTCGGAGTCCTATGCTCGTCGAGCATCGTCCGAGCCATCTCGCACAAGGTCCTGTTTTTCCTTTCCACCACGCCATTCTGGGGAGGCGTATACGGACTCGAAAACTGGTGTTCAAGACCCAAGTCATGGCAAAAGGTTTCAAAGCGAGAGTTTTTGAATTCCGAGCCATTGTCACTGCGGATCGCTCGTATGGCATCTCCGTGCCTCTCATTTCTTAACCTCAAGACAAGATCTCGAACAAAACCAAACGTCTCCCCTTTCTCCTCAAGAAAGAACACCCACGCATACCGAGAGTAGTCGTCCACCACAACAAGGACATACCACTTCCCACCCGCAGATCGCACACGAGCTGGGCCAACAAGGTCCATATGGAGCAGCTCGCATGGACGCTCCGTCATCACATCGGTGAGGGGCGGGTGAGAAGAGGCTACCATCTTGGCATGCCTACACGGTGCACAAACCAACTCTTTCTCAAACCTCAACCGTGGCAATCCTCGGACCAAATTGAGTTTACTCAAGCGTGACAAAAGGTCAAAGCTCAAGTGACCCAACTTCCTATGCCACTTCCACAACTCACTCGAAGAACCAGCCAAAAAGTAACGCTCCACACCAGAACACTGAGAGAAATCAGCTCGGAACACTTGACCCTCGGGAACGACCATGCAAACAAGGTCCCCTCGAGAATCTAAAATCCGAGAACCACCAGGCCGAAACAACACCTCAAAACCCTCATCCAACAACTGGGACACGGAAAGCAAATTGAACCCCAGCGATTGAACAAGAGCAACACGCCTGAGAGTGACCTTGTCACTTACCTTGATCTCACCTTCTGATAGCACACGCCCTCGCCCATTGTCCCCAAAGGTGATGTATGTCCTGGACACCACCGGGACGAGACTTGAGAACCACCCCTTGTCCTCGGTCATATGCCTCGAGCAACCGGAGTTAATCAACCAAACGTTCCTCAAGTCTCCCACCTGAAATTCAAAAGCGAGCACGTGAGTGAACAAACGACTCAGCACTGGGGTTAGTACCAAAAGAGTAAAACCAGTGCCGAGCCATTTGCTCCAAAGTGGGGTTAGCACAAACCATATCATCACGCCTATCAAAGCTACCACCACGAATACCACCACGGTAACCACTACGAGGGAACCAACCCTCTCTAGCTGGAGGAGGACGAAAGCCACGAAAAGAAGACCGTGGACCGTTCCTCCTCTCCATCTCAAAGCTACGACTCCTCCTACCCCCGTATTGAGCACGAGGTGGAGAACGTCTAGCAAACTGACCACCTGCAGACTTTCCATACCAACCACCAGAACCACGACCACCAGAACCAAACCGAGCATCCTCATGAGCACGAAAACCAACTCGCTGTCTGTCCAGACCTGCACCGGTCTGACCGGTGTAGTGCACCGGTCTGACTGGTGTAGCTCGGCCAGCAGCCCCACTTGCTGCCTTCCGGTCTCCCCAAGCCGGGACCGTCCTCACAATTGCCTTGGCCCTGGGCATCTGCATATGAGGCTCAGGTACACCATTAAAGGGGTGGTACCTGTCCTTGTTAGCCCACTCTCTAGCCATTCTCTCCTCACGCTTCCTCTTGAAGCAAAACTCGCCCTTGTGACCATCTCTCCCACAATAGTCACAATGAAACCGCACGGGCTTAGGTTTAGGCTTGGGATGGGGCTGTTCACTTGGTTTCTCTCCACTCGGCTTCTCACTCTTCTTCTCTCCTTCCTCACCTCCCTTTGGGCTCACAAACTTCACAGGTTTTTGGAAATCATTTGTTGGGTGAGGGAATATGGGTGGATCTGGAGTAGTGTCAAGTTTGTTTCTGAGATGGTTAGGCTTGGGCTCAAACTTGTTCTTGTGTCTGTTTGGTGGTGGGATAAGGATCTCTCCAACTCTCTCAACTCCCTCACCACTGTTCTCTCCAAGCTTGTCAGCCCCAAGTGCCTGACCATCATAGCATTTGAAAGCCGCTATCATGATACCAAGCTGAGGCTCCTGACCTGACAACCAGCTCATACATTTCCTCAGCTCATCATTCTCATCCTGCAAGCGATCAACATAATGCGCAAGCTCCAAATTCTTAACCGCATGCAATTCACAAGTAGAGCAAGAAGTGGGGATAGGCTCTTTCAACTTAGCCTCAAGCGAAACAGTGTAAGCATGCATCTCATCAATCTTTCCATGCAAAACAGGGCAAGAAGTACAAACACCTAGCAAAGCAGGTCTAGACTTAAGCTCAGCCACTTCAACCCTAAGCATATCTAGTTCATCACAAGTAGAAGCATGCTTATCCTTAAGAGCAGTAAGATAAGCTAGGTACACAGAGCAATCACAACAATCAATCTCATCAGAAACCACAGGAGAAGCCTTAAGCGAATCAATCTCAAGCTTAGCATCTAGGTTCTGGGTTTCTAGTTCAGCCACACGGTTCCTAGCATCTTCTAGTGAGTTCCTAAGCTCTTTTCTCATCTTCTTGGCCTCTCTAAGCATGTGATCGCGATTATCAAGTAAGTCAACCAACTCCTCATTCTCCTTGCACAAAGAAGAGAGCTCATCACATACCTCATCCTCGGAGTCAGAGTCCGAGTTGCTCTGGTGACTCTTCTTGCTGCCGGAGCTACGAGCCATGCCGCAGAAGCCATCTCGTGCGAAGCAACTCAACCCGCTCAAGTTCTTGGATGACTTCTTGTTCTTGCGCAGATCACCTTCATCTTCGCTGCTACTCGAGCTCGAGGAAGAGTAGGCGGAGCTGGAGTCGATGTCGCTCGCTCGTACCATCGCTCGGGCCTTCCTGCCGCGGCCGTCCTTCTTCCTCGATCGTCGCTCGTCCTTGTGCTTGTTCTTGTGCTTGTGATCGCGCCTTGATCGGTACTTGCCATCCCTGCTCGACCAGTGCCTATAGCCGTCCTTGTAGCCGTCCTTGTTCTCCATCTTCTCCGGGCAGTCGGCGACGAAGTGTCCTGGCTTGCCGCACTAAAAGCACGTCCGTGCTGTCCTCCTCGTGTTCACCCGGTTCTCGTGCAGCCTCTCGAACCGCCTGGTCAGCAACGCCAGCTCGTCCTCTCCAAGCACGTCGAACTCCTCGTCTGGCAAAGACTTCAAAGAAGACAGAGAGTACATCCTGGAGGATGTGTTAGCGTTAGACTTAGCTCCTTTGCCACCAACGAGAGCGAGACTATGAGAATTAGTCGGGCTCTCGATCTTGGCTGTCATACCACGGTCCAACTCAGCCGACTTGAGCTTCGAGAACAGCTCGTTCACGGTCAAGGTGTCATACTTCTCGGACTCAACGATAGCCTCAAACTTCCCATCCCATACGGTATGATCCAACGAGTGCAAGAGCTTCACGGCTCTATCATGATTAGCCCTGGGCGTTCGGTTCTAACCGAACTGTTCGGTTCGGTTCTTCGGTTCCTGTGCAATTTCGGTTCCCATATTTGAGGGACCGGTCGGTTCTTTTTCATAGAAGGAACCAACGATTCGGTTCTTCGGTTCCGGTTCCGGTTCTAACCGAAGGAACCGTTTTTTCCAAAATGTAAAAAAGAATCCAATCAGTAGGAAATTTCAGCTGTATTTTCATGCAATCAACAGGGACAATTCAAACATATGAAGCATAAAACACAGTACATCACTTGAATGGATAGTTCTTTCAAACTGGAAGGAAAACAAACAAAAAAATAACATGAAGGCAGCAAGAATTCCAGCCTCCCAACTCCCAAGTTCCAACAACCAACAACATTAAAGTTCCATACAAGTTTACTACAATCAGCAAGGCAGGAAGTAGCCAATGAAACATTATTCGCAAGCATGCAGCAGCAAGGCAGCAAGGCAGCAAGCTCCATGTCCAGCAAGCTCCATCTCCAGCAAGGCAGCAAGCTCCAAACAGTCCACAATCCACACTCCAGAAGCCTGAAATATTATTTGCAAACTGAAACAAGTAAGAAAAAGTAGAATTTATGATTAGTATATGCCTAGAAGAAATTATATACATTTATTTAGCTCACATGATCATTTAGATGAGTTCTTGTTTTTGCTTTCATTTGAGGATTTGATTGCCCCGGAAGACTTTGGCTGGGAGCTTATGTTGGTGGATGTAACCATTCTTTTTTTGCTGCCTTGGATTTGTGACTTGGCAGCATGTGCATCAATAGTAGCTTTGTCCTTGAAATCTTGAATAATTTCTGAAAATAGAAACAACACATAAATTGTACAGCAAGTAAATGGTACAATGGTACATCAAGTAAAAGGTCTAATAAATAGTTACCTTCTTCTAGTTTGGTCAATGCTTCTGTATTCTCTACCACATTAACAGTTGATCTCCTAAGCCAATCTTGAGTGCAAACAAGTGCTTCAAGCATAAATGGAGTGAGTGAACTTCTAAAATCATCTAGAATACGCCCACTTGTGCTAAAGGCAGATTCACTAGCAACCGTGGAGATTGGGATGGCGAGCACATCACGAGCCAATGTAGACAAAATGGGAAATCTAGTGGACTGCCTCTTCCACCAATCAAGAATATCAAATTTCTCGGTATATTCTTCACACTCTTCAGCCAAGTATCTATCCAATTCAGTCCTGCTGCCCCTACTGCAACTAACTGTTCCACTATTCAGTTTCATCCTCTTTGTAATTCTAGATCGATTCTTTCTAACACCCTCTATATTTGGTTGGGACTGCACTTCACCACTTGGTTGGGACTGCACTTCATCACTTGGAGAATTATTGTTCATGTATTCTTCAAAAAGATCATGCAAGCATTTGGTAATTGCAGCCCAAACTTTCTGTCCAACACCTTGACCATACATCTCATCAATTGCAATTTCTGAGTACTCTCCACGCTTGTATCTAGGATCAAGTACAGCAGCAACAAAAATCAGCATGTTAATATTTTCTTTCTCCTTCTCCTTCTCCTTTCCCTTTCCTTTCCCCTTCTCAGTTGGCAATTCTAAATTTTCATGCCACAGCCCCCAATACTTATCAAACTTTTCTTTCATTCTTCTCCCCATTTCTTGCTGCATTAAATCAGAACTACTCATCCATTCATTCACTAATAAGTTGACCTCTCCAATTTCTTCAAAGTAAGTGTGAGCAGTCACACTTAGCGATGCTGAAACACGCTTTGTTATATTAGCAAAATGCCCTAGAAAGTCTTTGAGCTTCCTTGCATTATCAAAGTCATGCTCATCAGGAACTCCTGGACCGGGAACACCTGGCTTAATGTCACTAAGCAACTCAATTGTATAGTATGGATCTTCATCCGGATACCTTGCAAACACCTTCTCATATGTAAGAGCAGCTTTTAGCATATCATATGTTGAATTCCACCTAGTACACACATCAAGGATCAAGAATGCCTTGCTGTCCACTTTCTCCAACCGAGCAATCTCTTTAAATTTGTCCAATCTTGATGTACCGCCCTTCACAAATTTAATCGCAGCACGTACACGCTTGATAGATTGGTCTACTTCTTTCAAACCATCTTGGACAATCAAATTAAGTATATGTGCAGCACATCTAATGTGAAGGTACTTGCCCTCTGCAATGCTAGTTTTGGCACTATTTATCTGTCTTCTCAAATAACTAACACCACTGTCATTTGCACTAGCATTATCAACAGTTACTGTCATAACTTTGTCTAACCCCCAATCAAGCAAGACTTTTTGCAGGTGTTTGCCAATATCATCCCCCTTTTGGCCTTTTACCTTGCAAAAACTAATTATCTTTTTGTGCAAGCACCAATTATTGTCAATAAAATGGGCTGTCACAGTCATGTAACTCTCTTGTTGTTGTGATGTCCAAGCATCAGTTGTGAGGCAGACTCTATTACAATGTTCTTGCAAGAAAATTTTCAATTTTGCTTTCTGCTCAAAGTACAATTGCACACAATCCCAAGTGCATGTTCTTCTTGATGGCAACTCAAACCTAGGGCAAGCAATAGACATGAACTTCATAAAACCAGGTTTTTCACATTTTGCAAATGGCTCCTCATCTTGTATGATCATTTCAGCAAAAGCAGACCTAAGCAATTCACCATCAAACTTCCAAGTACCTACTGTGCCTTGACTAATTGATATAATACCTTGTTTAGAGTCTACATGAGGATTATGCTTGCAACAGTTAAAATGCTTACGCATAGCAGATGTACCATTCTTTGATGTTCTTGCTTGTATCTCTTTATTGCAATAGTTGCATTTTCCCTTTGCCACCTCACCATCATCATCGAATATTTTGGTGAAGTGATCCCACATTTCAGATCTGGATGTCATTTGCTTTCTCTTCTTCCCCTCTTCACCTTCTACATCAATGACCTCCTTCTCCTTCTCTGCAGCACCATCAGGCTCGTCTTCAACAAAATTCCCATCAGCCCCGCTCATCATCTCCTCCCATTCGCTCACCTGGTGCTGCAAATCCTCAGACATCTGAAAAAAAATACATTAGACCTCATGTTCATCTGCAAATCCCTACATCTAAGTCGATCTAATATCATTTCAGTGTAGCATTAGACACTTACACTGCAGGATGCAATTGATGCAGCTGTTGGACCCTCGTGTAGCAGCGGGCGTGCGATTGGTGGGCAACACACGATGGCAGGGGCGACCGGCAAGGCCTGGTGCTCGGAGTCGGAGAGACCAGAGAGGGAGACGGAGCCTCAGAGTCGGAGAGAGACGGGCGGGCCTGGTGGTCCACGGACGGCGGCAGCCGGCAGGAGCTAGCGCCGAGCAGTGAGCGGAGCGGGCGGCGTCGCGGTGAGCTGGTGATGCCGAAGGTCGAGTCGGAGAGAGATGGGCGGGCTCTGGTTGTCCACGGACGGCGACAGGAGCGAGCGGCGAGCAGCGCGGGCGGCGTCACGCCGTCGCGGTGAGCCGGTGACGTCAACGGTCGACGGAGATATGAGCGAGCGGCGGCGCGGTGCGGCTAGGTGCAGGGGCGACTCGCGAGTCGCGATGTGGGCGGCGTCGGTGGGTGGCCGCTGGGAACTGGGGTCGATCCCGTGTGGGGGTGCTACCGTGCTAGGGTTTGTGGAATTGTGGGCTTTTGGTCAGTTGGGCCTTGGGATTATTGGGCTATATGTGTTGATGGGCTGTTTCATCGGTTAACCGAAGGAACCGGGGAACCGAACCGAAATAACCGGGGTAGTTCGGTTCCGTAGAATCAGGAACCGAACAGGAACCGATTTTCTCGGTTCCGGTTCTTTCGGTTCCGGTTCCCGGTTCTTTCGGTTCGGTTCTCGGTTCCTGGTTCTTTTTGCCCAGGGCTAATCATGATCATCGTATGGGAGCACAGCCACGTTGGCTCTCATGTTGTTCACAACCACCGTAAACCGCTGGAAAAGGGCATCGACGGACTCGCCGGGGAGATGAGTGAAGTTCTCGTACTCTCTCCGGTAAGTCGCGTACATTCGAGCCTGAACCTGAGCATTCCCAGCATGTGCATCCTTCAACTGCTCCCAAATCCTACAGGCAAAGTCCTCTGTCTGAACCCGATCAAATTCAGGCTGACACAGAGCACGAAACAAGTAGTCGACCGCCTTGTTGTTGGCTTCGAACATATCCCTCGATCCTGGAGCAAGAAAGTTCATCGGATGAACATAAGCTGTGTTCACCGTAACACCCCAAAGGATCTGACCCTTTCCGCGGAGGAACGCTGCCATCCGCCTCTGCCACATCTGGTAGTTCTTCCCATCGAAGTGCGAAGGACCCGAACCCCGTTCCTGGTACGCCATCTTTGGATCTTAGACTAGTAAGAGTCAATGAAGACCCGAACCGGCTCTGATACCAATTGAAGGACCGATTAGGTGAACCAGAGAGGGGGGGAGTGAATGGGAGCCGATAAAAATTCTTCTCGAAGGAGATGGGAACTCCAACAAGACGAACACAGCTTCCGAAACACTTCTCCGACTCAACTACCCAAGTTGGTCAAGACCACGTAGCCACTGGAGTGCTACTGGTCCTAGGAACCAACACACAACCTTCCGAGCCAAAACTCACCAACACACACAGCGGAAACTTGCACGGCTTGCTGCCTGTGCTACACCGGTCAGACCGATGGCCTGCGCCGGTCAGACCGGTGGACAGTGCCGGTCAGACCGGTGGCTACAGCAGCCGTACAGCAAACGTTCCAGGAAGCCTCAGTGACTCCTCTAGGCCCTGGAACAAAAGCCACCTCCGAAACACAACCTGGAAGGAAGAAGAACCCCTCACAAAACCTAGCAAAACAACTCCAAACACGCCAAGAACTGACCAGCAGGACCACGGGACAAAACCACACGGACAAGGCTATTCCCCGAGACAAATCCCACCAACAGCTAGCACCGGTCAGACCGGTCAAGAGCACCGGTCAGACCGGTCGCGCCTGGGCAGCTCGGGATGAACAGCGCCCGCGAGTCAACTCCCCCAAATCCAACTCCCGATCTCCCGATTCGCTCCATGGATTCGCACAAGACTTTGGGGATATTAGGAACACCTCATGGGCACTCCATAGCCAAGATTTGGTCCACCAAAACTCGTTGAATTAAGAGGAATCGAAGGATTTCCGCCAAGAACACCACGAACCCTAGAACCACGAAAACCCCAAAATTGAGCCCCTTTACTCACGGATTTGGAAGGGGAATCAAAGGGAAAAGAACCACGAGGGGTTCATGCATACATCCCCCACCAAATCCCAAAGAGAAAGGTCTCAAAACCGCCACAAGAAATTCGCCAAGAAAAGCCTCCGAAAATCACCAAAAAGGAGAAACGGGAAAGACACAACCAAGCCTTGAGGAACCACGCCGAATCATCTATACATACCAAAGAGGTTCATACAAGGTCTAGCTTGCCGCCCGATCATCCTTCCCTCTCACAAGATCTCACCATGAAGCTCTCAAGCTAGTCCTATGAAAATCCTAAGGAAAATAGGAAGGAAAATAGGAAAACCAAATGAGCTAGGGTTCCCAGAGATGGCTGCCATCCTCTCACCCCTTGGGTTATATGGAGGCAACCGAAAGACTAAAATACCCTTACTAGCTAACTAGGGATACATGCCCCTCAAGGGCGAAATTGGAAATCTTTGTCTTCGCACCATCGGACGGATGCCCAGCGACCGCAAACTTGCTTAGCCTCGACGCAAGCCTTGCGATCCCGACGTGTGTCCTCCGCTTCAAAGATTCTGGACTGCGTCGTCGCACACCGGTCAGACCGGTGCTCCTCACCGGTCAGACCGGTCAGACCCACCGGTCAGACCGGTCTGGAGCTGCTACACCTCCGTCTTCGGTTCTTCGGTCTTGGCTTTGTGGATCAACCAAGGAACCCAGTGGTTTTCTGGTGAACCACCGGAAACCCCACGAACTCGGTGTAGCCTCCGCCAATCACCACTCATGACTCGGCTCCCACGTAGTCCCGGCTCGACCTTGGTTTTGAGGCTCAACCAAGAAACCGTCCATGACTTCATCTTGCCGTTCTTGCCACCATGCGGCCCGCACTTGACCCCGCTGGCCACCGGGTCCCTCGAACCAAGCCTACTTGTCTTCTCCACACCTGGAGGCCTCACCGGCAATGACCTTTCACGCTTGTTCTTCACCTGCACCAACACCAGTCAAGCCGCAACCTGCACCTGCAATATTTAGCCAAGAATCAGTCCACACCATGTTGTCAATCACTCATCACACCAGGAAGCGACCATCCACCGGTCCTCGAACCACACATGGCTCTCACCCGTAAATTAAGGGAACTTTTAACTTCAGCCCCAATGCTAGCACAGCCGGACAATTCTAAGCCACATGAAGTCTATTGTGATGCTTCAGGCACGAGTTTTGGCTGTGTCCTTATGCAAGAAAACAGAGTCATTGCCTATGCCTCACGGGCGCTTCACCCTCATGAAAAGAATTATCCCACACATGACTTAGAGTTAGCAGCGGTTGTTCATGCTTTGAAAATTTGGAGGCATTATCTTATGGGAAACCGCTGCAATATCTTTACTGACCACAAAAGCCTCAAATACATTTTCACTCAAGCTGATCTAAATATGAGGCAAAGAAGATGGTTAGAATTGATAAAAGATTATGATCTTGAGGTCCATTATCATCCTGGAAAGGCGAATGTGGTTGCAGATGCTCTTAGCTGCAAGGCTCACTGCAATTGCCTATCAATGGAACCTTATAATGACACTCTATGTGAGGAGTTGAGAAGGCTTAACTTGGCAATTGTTGAACAAGGAAGCTTAAATACTATCTCCGCTGAGTCTGATTTATTTGATAGAATTGTCAAGGCTCAACTTCAGGATGAGGGCATTCTTTTGATAAAGCAAAAATTGTTAGAAAAAGATCCTAAATATATTTGCTTCCGGAAGGATGAGAAAAACATAGTCTGGTTTGGACAACGCCTTGTTGTACCTGATAATTGGGAATTGAAAAAGGAAATCTTTGATGAGGGTCATCTCTCTAAATTCTCTATCCATCCTGGAAGTAGCAAAATGTACCAAGATTTAAAAGAAATTTTTTGGTGGTCCAATATGAAGGTGGACATAGCCAAATATGTATCGGAATGTGATACTTGTCAAAGAATTAAAGCAAGTCATTTGAAAGCTTCCGGTACTCTCCAACCCTTACCCATACCTTCATGGAAATGGGATGACATAAGTATGGACTTCGTGTCTGGGTTACCACTCACATCTAGGAATCATGATTTCGTCTGGGTTATTTTGGATAGGTTTACAAAAATAGCTCATTTCATTCCAGTCCACACCACATATGAAGCCAAAGATTATGCAAGCCTTTATGTTGAGCACATTGTTCGCTTGCATGGTGTTCCCAAGACTATTATTTCAGATAGAGGCTCTCTTTTTGTGTCACGTTTCTGGGAACAATTACATAAATCACTTGGCACCAAAATTATACGCGGTTCAGCTTATCATCCTCAGACTGATGGTCAAACTGAGAGAGTGAACCAGATTCTAGATGACATGTCGCGAGTTGAGATGGCAACGGGTAGTATCCGCACGGATACTGTCTACATAAATCTGCGCCCACATGCTGAAACCCGCGCCTGCGCCCGCACCTGCTATCCGCGGATAGCGGATATCCGCGGGCATGCCCGTGTGCCCGCAAAATCAAAACATGCAAGGAGCTCCAGTAGAAGTTCAACACACATTTCAACACAAAATAATTGAGAGATAACAAATGCCAAGTATGCAAATGCAACAAATTACAGACCAAAGTTATTGTGCTAATAAAGTCTTGCACATCACATGTAGATATATACTTCTAACTACCGGGGTCCACATGTCAGCAGTCTTAACGGGTTTAGCGGATTTGCGGGCGTGGATAGCATTTTTTCAAATTCGTTAGCAGAGTATCCGCGGGTTTAGGGTCGTGCCCGTGCCCGCGCCCGTGCCCGCGGGCACAGACCTAGATCCTCATCCACGCCCATCGGGTTTGGTATCCGCGGGTACACGGATATTTCGTGCCCGTTGCCATCTTTAGTTGTGAGCTTGTGTTATTCATTTTGATAAAAGTTGGGACAAGTGCCTAGCTTTGGCAGAATTTTCTTACAACAATAGCTATCAAGCTAGCTTGAAAATGGCACCTTTTGAGGCTCTTTATGGACGGAGATGTTGCACTCCCTTGAACTGGTCACAAGCCGGTGAGAGGAAATTCTTTGGTCCAGCCTTAGTTAAGGATGCCAAAGAAAAAGTGAGGGTAATCAGATAAAATTTGAGAATAGCCCAAGAAAGGCAAAAGTGTCATTATGACAAGGGAAAGGCACCTAGGGAATACAAAGTTGGTGACTTTGTGTATTTGAAAGTTTCGCCAACCAAGGGTGTCCAAAGGTTCGGTGTGAAAGGAAAGCTAGCTCCACGCTACATTGGTCCCTATGGAATCATTCAAGTCTGTGGACCAGTAGCTTATCGTATTCGGCTTCCTGAGCGGTTCTCTATCGTACACAATGTGTTTCATGTCCGACAATTGAGAAGATGTGCTCATAAACCGGCCAGAGAAGTCATTGAAGAAGCTAATGCTTGGATTGAACTGGATCTCTCTGTCGTCGAACATCCTTTGAGAATTCTTGATGTAAAGGAGAGAAAGACTCGAAGGCAATCCGTAAAAATGTATAAAATCCAATGGAGTCATCATCTTGTCGATGAAGCTACCTGGGAAACTGAACATTATCTCAATGAGAATTATCTGGGTTTTCTTCAATCTAGACATCGTAAGTTCCTTCCCCTACTTTCATTTTTTAATTCCTAATCTCGGGATGAAATTTCTTTTAAGGGGGGTAGGCTATAACATCCCTGATGTTTTGTTAACTTAAGTACCTTCATTAGTTTGGTTAATCAAGTTTAATTAGTACCTAAGCATGTTTAACATGATTGTGATCACTTTTGCAAATAAACCCTTGGTCAAAATCCCAAATCATGGTCAAATCCCTAGAGCTCCAAAAGGCTGAAGTGGTTTTCTTGCGCGTTCTCCAAATTTCACTATAGTAGTTCAAAATCTGCCAATATAAAAGTTTTTCCTTATCTCTAGGAACACATTTTTCATAATTGGCGGACATTCAAATTTTGAGTGGAAATTCGCTTAAATTTGAGTTGAAGTCGCTGTGCACAGTGTTCCGGAGCCGAGAAAATCTGAAATTTTGTCACGTTTTTCCCACCAATCTATTCACTAAAACATAGGTCACCCTTTGGGAAAGTTGTAGTGCTATAGCTCCTCTACAACTTCTATTTTTGGAGATTTTCAAATTAGTCGTCACTTTGGGGAGTTTTGGATTTTTGAAAACTGGTAAACAAAATAAAGATGAGGCACCGTCGTCGACGTCGCCGCGCCCAGCGTGCGCAAGCTGCCCGCACTGGCCACGTGCCACGCACGCGTGTCTCTGGCGTACGGTCACCTCGGACTCCTCGTTGTGGACCCGCGCGCGTCCTAGAAGCCTCCGCACTCCCTCAGCGTCGTACGCCGCGCCTAGGGCGGGGAAGCAGACTGGCGGCGGGCCCGGTAGGGCCACGCGCCATCACACGCCGCAGCTGTGGTACCCCGCGCGCATGCACGCCTGCACAGTTGGCCGCGCTGCATCCTTAGGCCCACACGCGCCTCGCCAACGTCAACTACGCGCGCATTTGCTACTCCAGCCGCGCGCGCAAATGTCGCTGTCCCTCTTTTTCCCCGTCGCCGCACTCCATTGCTGCCACCGCCGAGAGCACCCCCTCCCGAGCCAATCCATCGCCGGCCGCTCATTCATCCTCCTTCCTCTGGCTCCCCTGCACCCTTCCCCGTCGCCGTTGCCCCGCATTGGAGCCACGGACGCCGGTACTCCGAGCTCCGGCGGGCGCCTTCCCTACGCGCTGCCGTAGAGGCTCGCCAGCGGCTCCGCCGGCCGGGCCAGTCCCACCAGAAGCTGCAGGTGAGCGCCCTAGGGCCTCCCAGCCACTCACCCGCCCAGCTCCGGCTCTCCTCCGGTCGTCGGAGTTCTCCCCTGCACCGGCGAGGGCTGTTGTATAAGCATTGATTTTATTTTAGGGTGTTTTCAGTGAAATAAGGACCTATATGTAATTTCAAAAAAGTATTACAAGGGTCTGTCTGTAAAAGCTACTTTAGGTATTAGCAGCAACTTCAAAAATACATTAAAAATCGTAGAAAATTCAGAAAAATGTAAATCCAATTTTGTTGGATTATTTGTGAGTAGATCTACAAGTTCTAGAAAAGGTATATAGGGTTTTTCTGGATAGTCTTGAAATGAAAATTCAAACTCAGTTTGATGTACTTTTATTATAGTTGAAAATGTACTCATGCAATGGAGATGAAATTTGGATATGTTATTCTTTATGCCATGTTTAGATCTGTGACCAAATTGGACACATGTTTGATGTGTAGATTTGTAGTTATGATCTATGGAATCTTTATGTTAGGTTAAGTTTGATGCTTTTTATAGTCCCCTCAAGAAATAATTTCTTTAAGCACCAATGCACCCTAGGTCTTTGTCATGATGTTTAGCATCTCTGGAAAAATGATTATGATTTTAGGAACTTGCTTGAATGATGTTTTTTATTTAACTTTGTGTAGGATCTTAAATGGATAACTTGAAAAATATGATAGATCTACTTGTGTGTGTTGGTCAGGAGCTTAGATGTGACATGATTGGCCTGTAGGGAAAATTTGAGGTCAAAAAGATTAGTAAATCGTTTTGTAGGATTTAATGAAGTTAAGCTAGGCTGAATCTTGTCTTTTTCATATAAATTAATTTATATGTGATCTGAAGCTGAAAATTGGTATTTAAGCTTGTTGTAGTCATATGCTGCTGTGTGAAAAATTTCAGACTAGTTGGAGTTATATTTCAATTAATATGAATTTTGGGATGAATGGCTAGCTAAGAATTGAATAAAAAGGTTTATATTATTTAAGTTTAAATAAGAATTTCGTGTTTAGTTTCTGTTTGAAATCATTTTAAACACACCCCATACTGTTTGGTGAAGTTTAGTATGTTATTTTGCTTCAATGTGCACACAATCCCCATCAAAGTAGTAGTTAGTTCACTCTCACACCACACCATACTTTTTGTCAGATTTAATAATTCTTTAGATGAATATGGACAACAAGAGTTGGTTTGGTGGTAATTCTCCCACCCTCACCATAATCTAATGCAAATGCATATGTACGTGTAGATCTACCCGACGGTACTTACACGCTCACTCAGGAGGAAGAGGGAGCAGCTAGTGGAGAGGTCAACCAAGCTATTGTGCACCAAGACCTGGACCAAAGTCCAGAAGAGCCCAAGACTAGTGTTGAAGTAGAAGATGGCAAGCACCGGAGTTGCATCTAACCCTTTTTCTAAAACTCATACTCTTACCTTTCAGTATTTATGTTTTACTTTGTGCATTTAAGTTTCAGGAGTTGAATTGAGACCTAGATGCATGATCCTTAGGTTCCTATGCTCTTATACTAGTATGTTAGGACGCTAGTGCCATGCCTTAAGGACACAGTACAAGTCGAGTAATGACTCATTGCTCGTGAGATATAGGATGCTTATGTTGGAATCATAACTTGGATAATTTGACTCGCTCATGTGGTAAGAGCAATGGGTTCGGTCTCGACCGAGTAGTATGGTGCTGGTTTAAGCTATTGAACGTACCAAGTGCTTGTCGGGAATGGGACCGGTAAGCCTAGTACCTAATGAACCAGTGCGGGGACTTTATCGCTACTACTCTTGAGATGCGTCTCCCGGTTTGATTCCGGTAGTGCAAGTGTGAGTCTGGACGTGCCGTGTGAGGGCGTTCTAGTAACCTTGTACTTAGGACTGTGGCACCTGTCCCTAATCTGGGGAATGACGGGAATCGCCTGGTCGGGGTAGACCCTGCATTCGCTTTTATTTGATTTCTTGGGGACTACCTTCTTCCGTGTATCTTGGGTTTACCTTGCAAGGATATAAATCGATCGATCATCGGTCACTCGCCGTTATCTGAGTCGGCTTGACCACTGGCTACCCCATACTGTTATATGAAACATTTGGATTAATATTGTTGCCTGATTAATATTGTTTGCACAAACATGCTTGTTAGTAGGTGCTTACCTAGAATGGTTAACATACTAGAACTTGAGCTAAAAATTTGAAATTAAGGATCAACTCTTAGTCGCTTTTGGCAAAACAAACCCACCAGCCAAAAAGCCTTGCATGTCTAGTTGTATTTTGTTTTTGTCGGGTCAGTCTTGCTGAGTATTAGTATGCTCAGCCTTGCTTAATTGTGGTTTTCAGGTAACCCCATCTGACCTGGCTCTATTCCAGATGGTTGGGAGCTTGAGTGGGAGAATGACGATGAGGAGTGATATATTATGGATGGCCTCCCATATGTATCTGCCGTGTAGTTTTATTTCCGCTGTTTAAACTCAGAAACATCTTTACTTTTATGTATGAAAAACCTGGTTTGTAATAATATGAACTTGTGTACTTTTTATGTAATGTTGAACTTGTACTATGGTCCCGCCTTCGTGTGGGCTTTGCGCATATCAGCGATCCTGTTGTAAGTGATTCACCGGGCATGACCCGGTAGAGGAGACAAAATGCATCTTTGTTATCGCTTATGAGCCAAGTGGACCGGCTTAGGTGATAATACGGATTTATTTTGGGCAGTTCTGTCACAGCTACTTCAACTCCTATCTTCATAATATGGGTGAGTCACTCAGTGCCCAGATGGCCACAGGTCTTCAAACTATGCAGCAGGGTTTCCAAACTCAGTTTGATGATTGTTTCAATGCCATGAATCAGCAGATGAACACTCAGTACTATCAACCCATCATGACTCAGATTCAGGGGTTACAACAGTCTTTTCATAATGACATGAATACTTTGAGTGCATGCTTTGATGGTCTCTCTACTTCAGAGCAGTATCAACAGCTAAGTGACCATCAGACTGAGCTTTAGAACAACTTCAACACATTTAGTGAGTCATTCAACAGCTTCAGTCAGCATATGTATAGCTACTTCCCTGCTCTGGTGCCACCCTAGGAGTTCTTTCCTTACTCGCCATATTATCCTCCTCCGCCGCCTCCAGCAGATGATGGTCAGCAGGATTTATAGACCTTTTGGTACTTGATGACAAAGGGGGAGAGTGATGGAGTGATGTTCTTGAGGGGGAGCTCATTGCATGCATATGGAAACTTTGAACTCTTGCATTTACATGTTTAATTTCAGTCATGCATGATCTTTGGTTGCTTGTAATAATTTGTGAAACCTTGTGGCTTGTGGTATGGTTGAGAACTAGAACTTGTGGTTGTTTATATGATGAACTATGTTTGTGAGCTTAAACTTCTATCCTATGAATGGTTCTAGTTCTTGTTGAGATTTGAGGCTAGCTTCTATGCTTAAAGCTTTTTGGATATATATATATCTGTGTGTGTGTGTGTGTCTTTGTTGCCTTGATCTCTATCTTGTAGGGGAAACTCCATCAAAATTGTTATATCTACACATATGTGTGGAAATCAAATGAAAATCTTATGCACATATGTAGGGGAAGTTTTTCTCTACTTATTTGTTTTGGAGGCATTGACTCTATCTTATTATTGAAAATCATTGAGATGAGTAAGTGTTTTCAAGATTCAAAACCTTTCTTATATCACTCCTTGAAATGGTTGTCATCAATTACCAAAAAGGGGGAGATGGAAGGCATCCAGGCCCCTAAATTGTGTTTTGGTAATTAATGACAATCACCATGGACTAACATTTCTATTGAGATATAAGAATAGGTTAGTCCGGAGAAGCGTTGAGCTTATGGAATATGCAAAGAGGAAGGCATGTGTGCTTTGGATGAAAAGGAGCTCAAGGCAAAGGTATAAAGATAGGGTTTTTAATTTTACCGGTCATGAGGTGATTAGAGAATGATAAATGGCCGGATTGATAGGCTAGATAGCCGTACTATCAAGAGGGATCAATTTCATTGGCTTGACTTTCCATAGTGCTACTTTGATCAAGAACTTGCATGGGTTGCATTTAGATGAGTGGTGTTTTCAAAAGTTGAAAGAGGCTTTGTTGAAAATCTTGAGAAAATCACTTTTCTGTAGTTAGGGCGGACAGTCCGGGCCCTTTGGGCGGACGGTCCATGAGATATAAATTTTATTGAAAATCTATGAGTTTTTGGACAAAGTTTTTCGAGAAAAACCTTCTTTAGGCGGACAGTCCGCAGAGGGCTCACGGACAGTCCGAAATAAGTCGAGTTTCTAACAGAGACGGTGTTGGCTCGGGTGAACCGGGCGGACAGTCTGCAAGCCTCGTGCGGACAGTCCGTCGTGGCCTCGCGGACAGTCCTCCAGGATCTGGCGGATAGTCTGCCGGTCTAATGGTCATTTCTGACACCGTTTGACTTTGCATTTTTACCGTTGAAATTCAAACGCGGACAGTCCGTGATGAGGTCGCAGACAGTCCGCGAGGAACGCGTTTTGAATTGTTTTGAACATAACGGCTAGTTTCGTGAGAAGGGGTATTTATACTCCATGCCCGGGATGGGAGAGCTTCTCTTGGCACTTTGAAAGGTTTGTACTCTATTGTTGAGCTCTCTCCCTCCTCTCTCTTACTCACTTTGCTTAGAGGTTGCATCTTTGGTGAGATTCAGAGCATCTAGTGCATTGCATCAAGGTTTTGATCTTTGTAGCACTAGGGAATCATCAAGCAAGTGGTTGATTTGTTACTCTTGGAGGTTGCTGCCTCCTAGACGGCTTGGTGGTGGTGAATCCGTTGAAGCTCGCAAGAAGATTGTGCGTGGCTCCGGATCTCTTGGTGTGAGAGGTCTTGTGCTCACCTCGCCGGAGTGGTGAAGAGCAACTCTAGTGGAAAAGAGATTTGGAGCGGTTCTTTGGTTCTAATCGGCTCAAAGATCAAGTGGTGACTTGATAGAGGAACGGTTGAACATTGAATCCATCTCAACGTGGATTAGGGGTGACCGGCAAGTCATCGATACCACATGATAAAATTTGTCACTTGTGTTTGTTGATTCCCTTGCTCAATGTACTTTCAAGCATTTACTTTGAGCAATTATCTTCATAGAGATTGAATTGTATTCTTGTCATTCTAGGTTGCAAACCTTCAACATAGGCTTAGTATAGCTAGAAATTTAATCCTCCTTGTGGTTCTAATTAAATTTCTCTAGTGTTGTGCTTTTAGATTTTAAACCGCCTATTCACCCCCCCTCTTGTCGGTATCCTAGATCCTACAATCACGGAGGAGGCCGCTCCTGCTTCGCCTCTACGCCATGGAGCTCCTCCGCACCGGCCCTGCTCTTCCTACGCCATCACCGACGCCGGGTGCTGCGCGCCCGCCTGCGCGACCGCGAGAAGCACGTCCGCCTGCGCGCCAGGAGAGAGACGGGAGCGCGTGCGGGAGGAGAGAGACGAGAGCGGCGTGCGGGAGGGAGCGGCTGGGATGCAGACCCCCAAGGATTATAGATGGTAACGGGCATAAACCCGCTGGGTTTTTCCATCTCAAACCCATGCTCGCGAATGCAAAACCCGCCCATTAAAAACCCATCACCCGTAATGGGTTTAATTTTGTGCCCAAACCCATGCCCATCGGGTTAACGGGTACCCACGGGTCGCCCGTGGGTACCAAATCAAACAACAAAATTGGCATATACGTGTATATATATGTTCACAATTCAACATGAAAAAATAATATACACGTATATCTTCACAATTTAAAACATATGCATTCAACATTGATGTAAATTAACGAAAGTATAATATTAGCTATCCAATCATAACACCACATGTTAACAAAAGCACTTCGTATGATTGACATAGAGCAAAGTATAGATCGTTTAACAATTATAAACTCATGATAAGAAATAGTACATGTGTATAAGAGTTGGGGTTTAGCCATTAAAATTGAGGTGTAGGCTAAGAATGTTGGCTATTTTGTGATATATAGTCAGGTCCAAAAAACACATGGGTTCACAGGTTCGGGTTTTATGTTCCCAAACCCACGCCCACGAACCCATTGGGTCTCAATTTTTTGCCCATTAGTAGACTCACGGGCATGAAAATCGACCCACACCCGTGCCCTAATGGAGCAAAAACCCATCAGATTCTAAGTTTCGGGCACCCATTGCCATCTCTACCAAGGATGCACAGGAGGAGGGGGGTTGCTGCATTTTGCAGCAGCTGTTGTGGCTCCTGTTACAGCCGCTACAGTTGTCATTACTACCGCAGTTTGCAGATGCGGAAGGGGCTACGGCGACCACTGGAGACAGTCTAACCCAACAACAACCCAAAATGATCCACACGACCCATATCTCCTATGCCATCTTCCTCCTCCAGACGCTTCCCTACCTCCCTCTCTTGTCTGCACACGCGGCGCCGCCAGGAACTCACCGGAGGGGCAGAAGGTGGGCGGGAGCGGCCGGCCAGCGGGTCGCCGCTGGCCACGGGCGGTGGTCGAGGCGGCGGCACTTAGGATTTGGGTTTCGAGGTTCGAGTTTCTGAGGCGGGGCTTCCATGTCCACCGAACATAGAGAGAGGGTCGGTGGTGGCGCTTCGGTCGGCGGCAAGGGCCAGGCGGTGTGGTAGCACCACCGACCGGCCGGGAATAGACCTCTGGTGGGAGGTGGCCGGCGGCGGGGGTGAGCGGCCTCGGGTTAGGAAGGGCGGGGTCGCGGGCAGCGGTGGAGGGTGGGCGAGCGGCGCGGCAGCCGCCGGCTGGAGTTGGTGGAGGAGGAGGTGGCGGCGGCAGGAGTGGGGAAGAAGAAGGCCGAGGTAGAAGAAAGAAAGAGGTAACCCGTGATGGGCTTTTAGTTTCTTTTTTTATATAGAAGGAACATGTATTGATCTTAGCGCATTACACCGGCCCATTTACGAACAGAACCCCAAAGAAAAGGAAAAAATACAAAGAAGTTCAAAACTCCTGTTCATAGGAAGCCTTCAGCGTTCCGTTCGTCGCCGCCGTCGAAGCTGCTTCCCAATCATCGCCGAGCACCAGAGCCAAACTCCACAAAGTGGAGGCCGCAGAGGAGGGCTTACTGCTAGGCGAATCAGCCGAGTACGCTGCCTCCCAGGCGCATAGGCCAACTGTCACACCTGTTTTTCCAAAGAAAACCAAGTGCAAATCTATATGCATGCCAGGATCAAGTTTCATGCATATAGTTGACATAAGTGAATAACAGTACAGTATCACGTAAAGAAAAAGAAAGATTATCAGAGTATTACGCTAGATTCTTGGAAACGAAGGCTCCAAACATCACAGGCAGTCGACTGGGGGTTGCGTACGCTTAGCAACATCTTCACAACGACTTCATAGCAGCTTCCTCTCTCTGAGCAACATTATTTATAGCAAGGGTGAGCACATGTCGTACTCAGCAAGTGTGGGGAAAGTATGAATGCAAAGGCTTATCAAGGAAAGGCTGACATGTTGACTGCATTAAGCACTTTTAGTTGGTTAAATTTTATTAGCACCTGATTACTAATAAAGTATAAGTATATACCAACCATAATTAACATAAAGAGATACGCCATAAACATATGGCTAACATAACCATAACCACAATTTAAGTCCATCTTCAAGTTCAATTATCATGTGAGGGTCCAGGCCGCTCTTGCCGGGAGCACGGCTAACCGATTAGTTTTACACTCTGCAGAGGTTGTACACCTTCACCACAAGTCACATAAAAGTCCCGAAGGACTTTGAACCCAACCATGCGATGCTAGCTAGGCATCATACCACACTACCGAGGTGTCATTGCATAGGGACACTACGAGGCCTTTACAAAGTTTCCCTAGTGTGAAACAACCCGTGAAGGTTCTGAGTCGTTGCAGAGTATAAAGTCCCCTAGTAGGTATCGTGTCTTAGCCAAGCCCAACTCCCTACTAGAGCGAGTCTATACCCCACTGGCGCTCCCCCTTGCCCTTTCGGTAAAGTCATCCCAACACTAGAGTCCCTAATTAATTAGTCAAGACAGAGCCATATGTCTTGTGGTTGCACTATTTTTCTGGGTGGTTGAAAGGATCTAGAGGTCGACTAGAGGGGGGTGAATAGTCGCTCTTGAAAAATCACAACTTAAAACAACTTATCAGACCAAGGTCTGGAGTCTCCGGATATTTTTCCGGATACTCCAGGAAATCCGGAGTATCCGGGAAAATGTCCGGATTGTCCGGCCTTTGAGGAGGTGACTAAATCAACTGCAATCAAACTTGGCCAAACTCAAATCTGTGAAAATAGGTTATGCAATACAGAGATACAAGCCTGTTCCACCACTTAGAAACAGTAGGAACCTCACCACGGAGTAGATCGGCCACAAACCCTAGAAAGGTACTCAAGAGGATTTCAAGCATATAACAAGAGCAACAATCACAAGAGACACAAGGGATTTGTTACCGGAGTTCAAGCTCACACCTTGAGCTCTACGTCTCCGTTGAGGAACCCACAAAGGGTGGACCTTTACACCTAGGTCACTTTCCTCCCCCTAGCGACCACAAAGATCGAGCTAGGGTTACTTACTCAATCACGGGGTAATACAAACCTCCTTGGGCAGCCACAATCCTTTGGATGCTCCAAGGCAATGCCTAGCCAGCTAGGAGCTCAAAGCTCCAAGAGTAACAAACACGAGATTGCCAACCAACCAAAGAACGAGGTGCTCTAGAGATGGGAAATCAGCTCACTAGCACTCTAACTTGCTCAAGCCTTGAATTCCTCCTTTAATCCCCACCAAAGCTCAACAACCAAGTGCCAAGGGGAGTAAAGAGGAGGGAGAAGGTGTTTTGAATGCAACAGGTCGAAATGAGGCAAGAGAGAGAGAATGGATAGGGTTGAGGGGGTATAAATACCTCCTCACCCAGAAAAGAGCCATTACAGCTCTAAGACCCGGAGTATCCGGACAAGGCCCGGACACTCCGGGAAGTCCGGACTGTCCGGGTTAAAACCCAGATTGTCCGGCCTTCCAGAGTCAGCACGCTTAAGGATATCTCGGTGATCGTGCAGTGCAAGGTGTCTCTCATAGGATTTTGGTTAGTCATCTAGAGCACCTTTTCAACTCTTGGAAGATACAATCCATGTCCCTCTTTATAGTACGGCATTCCTAGGACTCAATTTCAAAATATAAAATAAATAAACCTCCAAGAAATCCTTCTTTTAGCATTACTTCCCTTTTATATAGCAGTGGAGCGCTTAGATGCCATCTTAGAATTTTAGTACCTGCTCATATACTCAACATATCATTAGTAGCTTAATGGTCCGTCATTAAATCACCAAAACCCACTTAGGGGGCCAAGATACTCTTCAATCTCCCCCTTTTTGGTGATTGATGACAACACCTTTAAGCTTTTTATAAGAGAGGTAAATAAATTCAGTAAAGAGCAATTGATCTATCTTGCTAGGGCTGGACGAAAAGCTCGAAGCTCGTTAGCTCGCTCGAACTCGCTCGAACTCGCTCGTTAGTGGCTCGGCTCGGCTCAGCTCGTTAGTAAATTTGTTACGAGCCGAGCTTAGGTTTTAGCTCGCTACGATAACGAGCCGAGCTCGAGCTGGCTCGCGAGCTGCTCGCGAGCCCTAACGAGCCAGGGTTGCAACAGCCAACAAACAGCCTAATAGGTCCAATTTCAGATCACAACCTAATAACTTGGAGTACTAGATTGTTTGTTGACTACTTGGTTTCATTGTTGGTTGGCTGGTAAACATGTTCCATTTGTTGATTCCATACTTACTTGTTAAGTATGATTTTTTGAATTTATAACCGTTAATGAGCTGGCTCGCGAGCTTAACGAGCCAGCTCGAGCTTCTTAACAAGCCGAGCCGAGCCGAGTTCCTAGCTCGCTAAGATAACGAGCTAAAACAAGCCGAGCTCTAACGAGCCGAGCCTTAACGAGCCGAGCCAGGCTCGATATCCAGCCCTATATCTTGCAACACTCCCCCTTAATTTGTGCATATGGAGTTTGAATCTCAAAGGTGCTTTAAGCACCAAATTTTGCACAAGAGAGAAAAACACGAGAGTGTGACAGGATGATCAACAGTGGGGTGCTTGTGTGTGTGCCAACAAGATATATGTGATGCGTATGATAGTTCATGCACTCAAAGAAGAAAGAAAAAAAAGAGGCTGCAGTGTCAAAGCCCGGAGTGTCCGGATTCACCCCGGAGAATCCGGGAAACCCGGAGTATCCAAAGAAAATCCGGAGTATCCAGACTTTGAAGACTCAGTAGAAAACAAATCATCACAGAAAATCTTCAAACTATCAAGTGCATCCTTAGATAAACAAAATGCAACCTATCTAGCATCACAAGCACACAACCAAATAGTCTCAAGCTCACATCACATAGTCTCACACATAAAAGAGTTATTACAGACCATAGTTCTCAAATCCTCAAAGTCTCAACCATGAAACGAAACTAAGATACTCACTCCCCCTTTGGCATCAAGCGCCAAAAAGGAAGTGTAGGAGCAGCAGCTGGAGCAGTCGCGATCACTCGTCGTCGTCGTCATCTTCTTCTTCTCCTTCTTCTTCATTGTTGACCTCCTCCTCCTCTTCTTCTTGTTGGCCTTGTTCCTCTTGCTCTTCTTCTTCTTCTTCTTGTGCAGCAGCAGCGGCATCATGAGCATCCCACTCCGCAAATGGGTCATCAAACTCGGGGAGCTCATGATAAGTGTCCATAGGAAGCCCAAGATGAGACTTGATCTCAATGATATCGCGGCGGTTCTCATTAGTCTCGGTGACGATGCGCTTGCACATGGAGAAGATGCTTTTGAATGCCCTCTTGATCATGGAGCCCTTAACCTTGCGAGAAGATTTAGATGAGTGTGAGGAGCGAGGAAGGGGCTCATCATCATGGCGAGGGGCAGCACTAGAGGATCCGGCAAATCTTGTGATCTTCTTCATGGGGGCTCTCTTGTCTCTAGCACGAAGATGCCTAAGAGGCTCATGAGTGACATCCTTTGGAAATTGGGTATTGGTGACCCTCTCAATCACATACATGATGTATGGAGCATATGGGAGGTGCTTCATGGGGTCACACATAGCACGGCGAAGCTCATTCCAAATGAAGTCAAAGATGCAAAAGCCTTCTTCTTCTAGGGCCACACGATTGAGGAGATTGACGGCATAGTGCCGAAGAGCGGTGTTGTCTCTCATCTTTGGATCAATGGTGGCACAAAAAAACTGATTGAAGTAATAATAGTAAGGGATGAGATTATCAGCTTTTCCCTCATGAGCTAGGAAGGCGGAGGGGAACATATAAGCCATATCCTTGGGCTTGTACTTGTCTTCATTATGGATTCGAGTGCGAGCTTCATCCTTTGAGCCAAGACCAAGCAAGCGAGAGAAGGTCATGTAGTCAATGGTGTACTTCTTGCCTTGAGTGGTCTAAGTGATAGTGTTTTGATGAGAGTTATAGAAGTAGGAGCAATGGAATTGAGCAAGAATCTCTCTATTCCATCCATATCTAAAACCCATGATCTCATATAGTCCAAGTTCCTTGCACCTATCAATGACGGCATCAAAGGTGGGATTCTCCAACTTCTCATAGTATGCCCACTCAATGTACTTCATCTCCACGATGGGTGACTTGTTCTTTGCCTTCATCTGTGGGCTTCTTATCACTGTCTGATAGAAGTCCCTATGGAAGTCACACCAAAACCGTGACTCAAGTGCCTCACTAGAGATATACATGTAGACATCATCCTCCCTCAGCTCTCTGACTGCAAGGGCATTTCTAGCATAGTCTCTCACCATCTGTTGGGCAAACCTTTGCACAGCCCCGGGGTCCCTTAGGTTGACAGGAGTAGTCACCACCCTCACATTTGATGGAAAGGTAGCAGTGAGATGAGGTGGAGTTCTTGGACAGATTTGGGAGTAGGGAGTGGGATGGTTCTTTGGCATGGATGGACGAGGCATGGGTCTAGAGCGGGAGATGTAGGGGGCCTCACGGGATTTCCTTGATGGCTGAGCTGGACCTTTCCCGTGACGCCTAGGAGCAACTCTGTACTGATCGGTGTCTTCTTCCTCCTCTTCCTCTTCTTCCTCACCAACCACTTGCTGTTCTTCCTCTTCCTCGATCTCTTGCTCGGTGTAGACAGGGGCACGAGCACGAGTGGATCGCTGAGATGAGCCGAGTCCCAAGGTCTCATGCACTACCCCCAAAGTTTGAGGGTCGTGCCTAGCCTTTGTCCTTCGTTGGGTAGCCAGCTCGTCTTGCTTGTACTTCTTCCTCATGATCTGGAGATGAGTAGCAAGGAGTACATAAGAATTCATCCATGGAAAAGGTGTGTGACACTGTGATTTGGAGTTTTACCACGAAAAGCCGGAGTTTCCAGGAAAATTCCCGGACAGTCCGGGAAGTCCGGAATGTCCGGAAAAAGTCCGGAGTATCCGGGTTTTCCTGGCGAAACCCTAAATCACAATGCCTCACAAATCCACCACGGGAAACTCAAGATATTGCAGATCCACTACTTCTAGAGTCTAAGGAACAATCCTATCCAAGAGATTTCGCAGGTTATGGCCTAGAAAAGGAGATCGGGCAAAGGGGCCTTTGAATACCTTAGGGAGGAGAGGGAACCGAGGGGAAACTTCTTCAAATCTTCAAACCAACTGCAGCACCTTGCTTTCCACACCTTGGAGGCTTGAATCCTTCACTCTCTCACGATTTGGAGGGTGGAAACCCTAAGTTCTATGGAGGAACCTAGGGAGGAGAGGAGAGAGGCGTGGGGAGCACAGGGAGGCGACGGGGGAGGAGTAAAAACGGTCCACGTAGTGAAAGAGGTGAAAAACTAGGGTTTGACTGCGGTGAAAACGCTTTTATAGGAGTTAAGTTCCGGACTATCCGAGCTGAACCCGGACTCTCCGGGAAACCCGGAGTATCCGGGGAAAAGCCCGGACTATCCGGCTCCCCCTGAGACTGAGCAGCAGATTTTCAAGGAATTGATTTGAGATGGATAAAGATGATTATGAGAGAAACTAATGTGAGCTAGAGAGGTTCCAACACTTGATACTAGCCACAAACATACAATGAGAACAATAGTTCAAGTGTTGTACTTAGAGAAAAATCCAAATATTTTTCCAAGCAAATCCATACCAATTTTCAAAATCCGTTTCTTTTGTAAAGATCTAGCCTAAGTCAATCAAACATGTGCATCTCAAGCCAAGTTACGAGAATCCAAGATATTCAATTCACTCCTCAAAGCACAAAACCTTAGTTCATCAAGAGGCTTTGTGAAGATATCGGCTAGTTGCTTTTCGGTGCTCACATGACTTAAAGTGATATCTCCTTTGGCTTCGTGGTCTCTCAAGAAATGGTGTCTTATGTCTATGTGCTTTGTTCTTGAGTGGTTTACGGGGTTGTTCGTTAGCTTGATGGCACTCTCATTGTCACACAAGAGTGGCACCTTGCTAAACGTACAACTAAAGTCCCTCAAAGTGAACCTCATCCAAAGTAGTTGAGCACAACAAGCGCCGGCTGCAACATACTCGGCCTCGGCGGTGGATAAGGCAACGGAATTTTATTTCTTGGAACTCCAAGACACCAAGGACCTTTCAAGGAATTAGCAAGTCCTGGATGTACTCTTTCTATCTACCTTGCAACCGGCATAGTCCGAATCGGAGTAGCCAAGTAGATTGAAAGTGGAGCCCTTTGGGTACCATAAACCAAGGTTAGGAGTGTGCACTAAATACCTAAAGATTCTCTTAACAGCCATGAGATGACATTCCGTAGGATTGGCTTGAAACCTTGCACACATGCACACACTAAGCATAATATCGGGCCTAGATGCACAAAGGCAAAGCAAAGATCCAATCATGGAGCGATATACCTTTTGATCCACGCTTTTTCCATCTTCATTTAGGTCAAGATGTCCATTTGATGGCATTGGAGTCTTGATGGGCTTGGCCTTGTCCATGTCAAACTTCTTGAGCATGTCATGAGTGTACTTTGTTTGACTTATGAACGTGCCTTCCTTGAGTTGCTTGATTTAAAATCCAAGAAAGAACTTCAACTCACCCATCATGGACATCTCGAATCTCTTAGTCATAATCCTACTAAATTCATCCACCCAAGCTTTGTTAGTAGAACCAAATATGATGTCATCGACATATATTTGGCACACAAATAAATCATTTCCTTCTTTGCGAGTGAAAAGAGTAGGATCGGCTTTGCCGATTTCAAAGCCTTTCCTTAAGAGAAATTCCTTAAGGCATTCATACCATGCTTTAGGTGCTTGCTTAAGACCATAGAGTGCCTTATGGAGCTTGTAGATGTGGTTGGGGAATTGAGGGTCTTCAAAGCCCGGTGGTTGCTCAACATAAACTTCTTCGGAGATTGGGCCATTCAAGAATGCACTCTTGACATCCATTTGAAAGAGCTTGAAATCGTGATGAGTAGCAAAAGCCAATAAGATGCGGATTGCTTCAAGTCTTGCTACTGGTGCATAGGTTTCTCCAAAGTCCAAGCCTTCAACTTGAGTATAGCCATTGGCAACCAACCTTGACTTGTTCTTGATCACTACCCCATCCTCGTCTTGTTTGTTTCGGTACACCCATTTTGTTCCAATCACATTTTGATTAGGGCGTTCCACTAGGGACCAGACTTCATTCCGAGTGAAGTTGTTCAACTCTTCTTGCATGGCTATCACCCAATTAGCGTCTTGAAGAGCTTCTTCCACAGAGAGAGGTTCAATCATGGACACAAAGGAGTAGTGCCCACAAAAGTTTGCCAATCTTGATCTTGTGGTCACTCCTCTTCTTATGCTTCCAAGAATGTTGTCAACGGGGTGGTCTCTTTGAACATTTTGCCGAACTCTTGGATGTGGCTCAGAGGCTTCTTCTTGAATCAAATCCTCATTTTCTTGAATGTCTTGAGCATCATCTTCAGAGGGCCCGGACTCTCCGGGGTTGGGTCCGGAGTCTCCAGGATGTCCGGATTCTCCGAACTTTTCTCTGGAGTGTCCGGGTTTCGCAGCGGCAGTGAGTTTGGTGATGCTTCAATGACTTCAAATTCATCATCTTCATCTTGAGGCTTGATCTCGCCAAAGGCCATCTTCTTGATGTCATTTGTAGAGGTCTTTTCTTTCCTACACACACTTCATCAACTTGCTCCACTTGAGAGCCATTAGATTCATCAAATGTCACGTCACACGCTATGTCAACACTACTGGTGGTCTTGTTGAAAACGCGATAGCCGTGAGCATTTGAGGCGTAACCAAGAAAAATACCATCATTGACTTTAGGTGCAAACTTAGAGTTCTTGGGCTTCTTGTTAAGAATAAAGCACTTACAACCAAAAACTCTAAAGTAAGACACATTAGGCTTCTTACCGGTTAGGAGCTCATAGGCGGTCTTGTGTCGAAGCTTGTGAAGATATAAACGGTTGATAGCATGACAAGCCGTGTTGACCGCTTCCGCCCAAAAACTATCCGAAGTCTTGTACTCATCAAGCATAGTTCTTGCGGCTTCAATGAGAATCCTATTCTTCCTCTCCATAATCCCATTTTGTTGAGGAGTGTATGGGACGGAGAATTCATGACCAATGCCTTCACCATCAAGATACTCTTCAATGTTGGTGTTCTTGAACTCGGAGCCATTGTCACTTCTTACTCTCTTGATCTTCACATCAAACTCATTTTGGGCTCTAGTTGCAAACTTCTTGAATACATCATGAACCTTGCTCTTGTCACGCAAAAAGAAAACCCATGTATACCGAGAGTAATCATCAACAATGACAAATCCATACTTGCTCCCTCCAATACTAACATAGGCCACGGGACCAAAGATATCCATGTGAAGCAATTCCAATGGTCTTGTAGTAGTGAGTACATTCTTGGAGGGGTGAGGAGCACCAACTTGCTTTCCGGCTTGACAAGCACTACAAATTCTATCTTTCTCAAAATGAACTTTTGTTAGTCCTAGGATGTGTTCCCCCTTTAGAAGTTTGTTGAGATTATTCATCCCAACATGGGCTAGCCGGCGATGCCAAAGCCAACCCAAGCTAGACTTTGCCATTAAGCATGTATCAAGTTGGGCTTTCTCCGATGTAAAATCCACCAAATAAAGCCTTCCCTTGAGTTCACCCTTAAAAGCAACGGAGTCATCGCCTCTTCTAAAGACGGTCACACCCTCATTGGTGAACAAACAATTGTAGCCCATCTCACAAAGTTGTGACACAGACAACAAATTGTAGTCCAAAGATTCAACCAAATAAACATCAGAAATTGAATGATTGGTTGAGATAGCAATTTTACCTAGACCAACAACCGTTCCACCACCATTGCCTCCAAAGGCAATCTTTTCCGTAGGATGTTCAATCATTTCACAAGACATAAACATCTTCTTCTCCCCGATCATATGATTAGTGCATCCACTATCAATCACTCATTTGGATCCATCGGAGGAGTATGCCTACAAAACAAATTAGGCTTGGTTTTTAGGTACCCAATGAGAGTTGGGTCCTTTTACGTTAGTCACAAGAACTTTGGGCACCCACACATTCCTTTTGATCATAGAACCTTGTATGCGGGGTCCCACATACTTGGCCACCACCTTACCCTTGTGGTTCCAAGTCAACACATAATCGACATAAAAGTTGTCTTGTGAAGCGTGTTCCTTTGGCTTCTTGGTTTGCTTAGCTTGCACCACTTTGGTCTTGACTTGTGGTTCATGGGATGTGCCATTGGAGCTTTTGAACTTGATGGGAGTGTTGAGCCTAGGTTGTTTACCTTCAACCTTGGCACCCAATTGCTTCATCCTATGCACCACATTTCTTGTTCCCACACCCCTTGTGTGGTTGTTCTTGATGAATGGGATAGGGTCTTTGGAGCCTTGCTCATTCTTACCTAACCCCTTCCCATCCTCAAAGCCAAACTTCTTCATGTAGTTTGAACCAAAGCCCTTGGTATGGTTCTCAAACTCTCCTCTTTTAGATTCCTTCTTATTTTCCTCAACAAGAGAGTTTGACAACCGAGCAATCTCTTTCTTCATTGCATTCATCTCGACAATGTTAGTGGCATAAGCATTTATATCAAATTTATAGCATCTAGAACAACCATTACTTGTAGAAGCATTTGAGTTAGAGGTAGCATCATTAGAGGTTGTTTTAGCATTATTCTTAAGATTGTCAAGTTGAACTTCAATTGCAATGTGACTAGCTTTCAAGCGTTTTAAGCTTCTTGAAGTTCACCCTTTTCACTCTCAAGTCTAGTGCAAGCATCCTTAGCTAGGAAAGACTTCCTAGTTAATTCATCTACTATAACGGCCTCTTTAGCTTGAGAGTTCTTGAGGCTAAGAATTTCCTCCCCTTTTTCTTTGAGCAAGCCCTCTTGCACCTTGAAACCCTTCTTTTCAATTACAAGGGCATTCTCAAGGGTAATGGTTTTCTCTCGCTCAAGTCTAAAGAGCTCTTCTTGCACCTCAAGAGTCTCATCTCTATTCTTGATTTCATTTAAAAGGTTCATGATTCTTTTGGTTGCTTTCTTGCCAAAACTAGTGATCATTCTTTCAAATTCATCATCACTATCAACATCATCACCATCATCTAGGGGAGAAGGTTTAGTATCTACCTTAGTGCCCCTAGCCATGAGGCATGTGTGGGTGAAGTCATCTTCATCGTCGGTGAGATCTCCAAAGAGTGATGGCTTGTCAATGGGTTGAGCAATGGATATTGTAGCAAGTCCTGCTTCATCATCGGAGTCGGAGCTATCATCATTTGAATCCTATTCTTCACCCAAATGAGCTTCACCAACTTCCTTCTTCTTGTTATTATCATACTTGTTGGTGTCTCTTCTTCTCACTTTGATGTTGGGGAATTCCGCAATGAAATGACCCTCCTTGCCACACCCAAAGCATGGTCTCTTGGATGTTCTCTTGGTCTTGATCTTGTCCTTGTCTTTGTTCTTGTCGAAGAAGCCACCCTTCTTCATCACCTTGGTGAACCTCTTCACAAATAGGGCCATTTGTTCGGGAGTCAAGGTGTCATCACTATCTTCATCACTATCTTCCTTGACCACGGTCTTGGAGGATGATGAGCTTGCCCTCTTCTCTTTGTCCTTGCTTGAAACTTTGAGAGCTACTCCCTTATTCTTCTCAATTTGTTCATGCATCTTTGACATTTCTTGTGAGAGCTTTGACTCCTTGACGGTGATAAGATGCTCTTCAATTCTACCAATCACATCCGCCGGAGTGAACTTCTTGAAGCCTCTCTTCTCTCTAATAAGTGTAGGGAGTTGAACATCCCTAGCCATATAAGCGGAGAGGATCTTATCAACCGCTTCCTTTCTTCCCCATCTTGTGCTTCCAAGAGACTTGATCTTGTTGATGATCTTGTTCAAGCGGTTGTACATGTCTTGTGGAGATTCATCTTCTTTGATGACGAAGCGGTTGAGCTCACTCTCAAGAGCTCGAATTCTTCCTTCTCTAACTTGCCTTGTTCCTTCATGGTTGATAAAGAGAGTGTCCTACACATCTTTGGCGGACTTCAAGCCATCAACCTTGTCATATTCTTCGGCGGTGAGAGAGCTCTTGATGATGCTAATAGCTTGATAGTTGCGTTGAATTTCATTTGCTTGAACTTGTGTCAAAGTAGCATCTCCACTAGGAAAAGTGATTCCCCTGTTCACAACACTCCAAAGTGTGGGGTTTACCGCCATCAAATACTCCTCCATCGAGTTCTTCCACTTGGAATAGTCAGTTCCATCAAATTGGGGTATCTTTCCAATGTGGTGGGAACTCGATGGTTTATCAAAGATTAAATTGGAGTAATCGTAAGGGATTCTAGAAAACTCCCTTCCCGAAGGTCGACGAGTGGAGCAGCTGGATCTTGCATCATCGAAGTCATCATCGCTTGAGGAGGAGGATCCACCATCATCATTTCTTGGATGATGACTTGTGCTTGCTCCACCGGCACCACCCGCTGCACCCGTAGGACCCTCGGGTGTGTTTACGGGTGGTTGATTCCCACCGGGGTTGGTCAAGTCACCTTCGGGCGGTGTTGCTTGATTAGTTGGGGTCGACACCTCTTTTCTCCAAGCGATTAAGCTTCAAACGGAGCAACCGGCTCTGATACCAACTGAAAGGATCTAGAGGTCGATTAGAGGGGGGTGAATAGTCGCTCCTGAAAAATCACAACTTAAAACAACTTGTCAGACCAAGGTCCGGAATCTCCGGATATTTTTTCGGATACTCCGGGAAATCCGGAGTATCCAGGAAAATGTCTGGATTGTCCGACCTTTGAGGAGGCGACTAAATCAACTGCAATCAAACTTGGCCAAACTCAAATCTGTGAAAATAGGTTATGCAATACAGAGATACAAGCCTGTTCCACCACTTAGAAATAGTAGGAACCTCACCACGGAGTAGATCGGCCACAAACCCTAGAAATGTACTCAAGAGGATTTCAAGCATATAACAAGAGCAACAATCACAAGAGACACAAGGGATTTGTTACCGGAGTTCAAGCTCACACCTTGAGCTCTACGTCTCCGTTGAGGAACCCACAAAGGGTGAACCTTTACACCTAGGTCACTTTCCTCCCCCTAGCGATCACAAAGATCGAGCTAGGGTTACTTACTCAATCACGAGGTAATACAAACCTCCTTGGGCAGGAACAATCCTTTGGATGCTCCAAGACAACGCCTAGCCGGCTAGGAGCTCAAAGCTCCAAGAGTAATAAACACGAGATTGCCAACCAAGCCAAGAACGAGGTGCTCTAGAGATGGGAAATCAGCTCACTAGCACTCTCACTTGCTCAAGCCTTGAATTCCTCCTTTAATCCCCACCAAAGCTCAACAACCAAGTACCAAGGGGAGTAAAGAGGAGGGAGAAGGTGTTCTGAATGCAACAGGTCGAAATGAGGCAAGAGAGAGAGACTGGATAGGGTTAAGGGGGTATAAATACCTCCTCACCCAGAAAAGAGTCGTTACAGCTCTAAGACCCGGAGTATCCAGACAAGGCTCGGACACTCCGGGAAGTCCGGACTGTCCGGGATAAAACCCAGATTGTCCGGCCTTCCAGAGTCAGCACGCTTAAGGATATCTCGGTGATCGTGCAGTGCAAGGTGTCTCTCATAGGATTTTGGTTAGTCATCTAGAGCACCTTTTCAACTCTTGGAAGACACAATCCATGTCCCTCTTTATAGTACGGCATTCCTAGGACTCAATTTCAAAATATAAAATAAATAAACCTCCAAGAAATCCTTCTTTTAGCATTACTTCCCTTTTATATAGCAGTGGAGCGCTTAGATGCCATCTTAGAATTTTAGTACCTGCTCATATACTCAGCATATCATTAGTAGCTTAATGGTCCGTCATTAAATCACCAAAACCCACTTAGGTGGCCAAGATACTCTTCAGTGGTCGCTCCATGTTCCGATTAAACATTATGATCTTACATTAACCAGAGATATATAGCATAAAAGTGAAGCATGTTCATCATTGTTGTTTATTAAACCACCATAACCCAAGTAGAGCAACTAAGCAATACTACCCAACAAAAGATAAACCCAGGTCGGCAAGGAATGATAATAAAGACTAGGATAAACCTTAATAGGACCCATCAATATTAATGCAAGCATATGCAATGGTGATTAAACACAGTTATTGGGACAAAAGAACAAAGACACACTTGTCTTTACCCAGTGCAATGATGTTGCTCAGAATGTCTTCACTTCTTGCTCTCCAAAGCTCTCGAACCACGTTCATTCTACTCGCATCAATCATCAGGCACAAGCATACAAAGCAAACGAACAAGCAAACTAAGAACGATGCACCAATCAAAAGGAAAGCTTTAAAAGAGCGTACTAAAAGATAGGCTTGAGTCTATGGACACGAAACGTTGAGAACGTAACTAAGGTCGAAAAGACAAAAGCTATCGGGAGATTATTATCAAACAACAAAAGACTACGAGCTTCACATGTTTTTTTAGGAAATCATGTGGAGAGAATATTTCAAAAGAAATACTCTATGTTAGAACTAAGCAAGTTATATTTATTTATAAAAACATGATAAGTCCAATCATATTTTATTTGTAAACATTGAAGTACAAGTTATGCCAAATTAACAATTATCTTTAGAAAGACACAACATGTGATAGGCATCTAGTCAGATAACTTTGTATTGCGTGTTCAACTAAACATGTTAATATTGAAAAGACAATGATAATATCATTAGGCATATTAACTTTATTATGAAAACTGATGTTAAAAGCCTGATCAGCTTTTATAATTAGAAAAGGTTAATTAATTATTAAGCAAATTAACATTTGGTTTATGAAAAACTGAGATAAAGATCTAATTAGATTTTATTTACAAAAGCACATGAAATAATCATTAATCAAATTAATATTGATCAAGAAAAAAGGTGTATAGCACTATATAACTTTTATTTAGAAAAGACATATTTATCTAAGCATTAATCAAAATTAATATCAATTTAATTTTCAGAAAACATGCATAAGAAAACTCATCACTAACGCGTACTTTATCTCATTATGAACCTAACATAACTTGAACGGATTAAAACGGATCTAAAACGTGGATTCTATGGAGAAAACAAGATATAGGGACCTAGTTGAGATAACTATAGATTTCAGGGGCTAACATGAAAGATATGCAAGACACATCAAATAGTGCTCGCGAAACTGACATAGCTCAGGGTTAGATCTGCAAAAACCTCGGGTTGGATCTATGTGTGAAAGGTAGGATTTTCGTAGGGGGTTTTCTGCAGATTGGTCAAGACACAAAAACAAACTAAGAATTACAGGGTTTTCGAGGGGCCTAAGCGCAAAGCCAAAGGTCTTCTTCTTTCTATGTCTGTGATGGACAGGGATCTTCGGGCGGACTGGGAGCACGGGTGGTTCCAAATCGCCGGCGGCTCGGACCTCTAGGAGCTCGGTTGGGGCTAGGAATCGGAAGAGGAGGACGAGGGGATTGCAATGTTGTGCTCACCGACGCTGGAGACCAAGGGGAGCGGCCGGATTTTGATAGAGGAAAGGCGACTGGCGAAGGAGCTCGGCTCTGTCTCCTACGGACGGGCGGTGCTCCGGTGAGAGGGATGCAGACGATGAGGGGCGGAGGAGCTTCGTCTTGGCGAGGCAATGCTCATGGTGGTGTCGCCTTGCTCCAGGAGGGCTCTACGCCGGCGAATCGGCGACGGGAAGCCACAGTGGCGCTGCGGGTAACGACGGTGCCGTGTAGGGAGGGCGGCACAGTGCAGGAGCGCGTGGCGGCTCAGCCTTTATAGGTGCGGCCGCACGAGGCTGCCCTGGCGCGCACACCAAGGAAGCGCGGCGGTGGTGGCGCCGTGCTGCCCCCGGTCTCCTGTGGCGGCCATGGCCCAGATGGGCCTTGGCGGGCTCCGCGGCTGGGCCGGGGTGGACAGGGCCGGATTGGGTTGGGCCTTCGGGCTTGGCCCAAACCGAAGGGATATGTTTTTCTTTTTAAAAAAAATTCAGAAATCATTTTCTCGTCTAAAGAAAAATCCAGATAACTCTTTTAAAGCACGAAAAATACTCTGAAAATCTCAAAATTTCAGAAAAATTCCCAGAGATAGATTGAGACACGTACAATCCAAATAAAATATTTGAAGCTTATGAAAAGGGTTTTAGAGCCTTCTAATAAATAGAACAAGCTCAGGGAAAATGAGAATAAATTCAGTAAAAGCTGAAAAATTCTCAGAAAGATTTGGTCAGCATCTAAACGTATTTTAAAAGCTTTTGCACTCATGAAACACCAGATGCATCAGCATGAATGCAATACTCACATGATCATTTATTTAATGTAGAAAAACAATTCAAAGACTTTTTGGTATACTATATTTCCTGTAAAGAAAATAAATGTGGAGAAAATTTTAAATTATGAGAAAATTGTTATTTATTTATTCTTCTTATTCACATCCTGAAATTTGGAAATTTCAGGGTGTAACACCAACTCCAGTACCCACGATGCATCCTTCGTTTCCACCATCGACTACCCGAGCAATGCTCAGGTTTCCTTCAAAGATCATCTTCCTTGAGATAAACAGGGCCAACAACATCATCACCTGAAGAAGACAACGATGCGTCGGCCCTCGACTCCTAGACAGGTCTCCCCAACCTCTCCGTTGACGTCGGAGTAGATCGCCATTGGAGAACGGAAGAAGCTGAGAGAAATTATTCCTCTGCAACGTCGTCGCTTTTGCATCGCCGACGCCACCAGGAAAACAAAGCCGCAGAGAAACCACGCTCCTCCGGCAAAACCTAACTCCACCGCCGAGCATCGACGACGAGCAAACCCTAGACCTAGACGGACTCGATTATGACTCGATCTTTACCCCCGTCCCTTTGCCACCGGCTGGAGGCCGAAGACGGAAGGAACGGGGACCAAGGCGGCGGCGACGGCGACTGCACGGCGGCAGCGCGGAGGTCCCCCGAGTCGCCTCAGGGCGATATTGGCTTATAGTTTCATTGCTAGCCCATCTTCCCGACGACGAAAGTGAGATCAGCCCTCCTGTTTGTTTGCCTTGCCTACGGCCGAAACGGGCGTTTGCCCTTCCGGGCCGTGGCCCATGGGCTTTATCATCTTTGGAAGCTCTGTACTCTAATGGGCCACTTCCTTATTAGGCCTATTAGCACGTTGTGGGCCAAATTATCGTCACTTCCAACCACAAAGACTATAACACTTGCAGCCCACTTATATCGTCACTTCATTAGCGCACACAAAATGTTGCCATGCATTTGCAAAAAAAAAAAAAAGCCATGCAAATAGTGGAAACTTTTTTTTTGCCCCGTGTTGTTTTTCGATTGCTCATCCTCACCGGTCACCAGTCATCACTACTGCTACCTCCATTGCCTTGGTCTTTCTGATCCTATCCTTCCTCACCTTTGCAAGGTAGCAGTGTGCTGCGCGCGCGTGTCAAGTGAAAACAAGCGTGTAGTCTCGTGCATTTCCGCCTGAAATTTGGATCAAGTTGGGCGTGGAACTGGATTGATTCTACAGTTTCGGCCAGTTCGTGCCCATGGATCCCCAATGAAGGCCCAGCCATCCCTCCAGCGCAGGAATACGGTTCGGCACGATACATCAGTACAGTGTACAGGGGTGGGTGTTGGCACCGTGATACGGGGCACTGTCAGCTCGATCTAGGTGTGTGTAGATGAGGACCACGTCCCCATCCCCGACCGGGGCGCGCGAGTGGCCACCGGCGGCGTCTCTGGCGACGCCGACCGCGCGCATCGGAGCCAATAACCAGACCAGGGACGACGGATCGGAGAGGCGGATGGAGGGGGATGCAGCTAGCCTTAGCTAATGCTTGCACGGACGGACCACGGAGCCGCGCATCACCTCTCGCCGTCGTGGGAATAGCGCTGCGCCGATGCCGTCGCCGTCGCCGTCGTCGCCGCGAGCGACTTTATGCGCCCACCCACGCGAAAAGCACAACGGGGCGGCGACGACAACAGCGACTTCCCCCGAATGGGAATGGCATCCGCGCTCGCGCTCTCCCGGCCCCGGCCGGCCGGTCGACGAGAGCGCGTCGCGCGCGCCCTGGCGGCACGATCCTCGGTCCACGCCGGCGTGCGTGCGTGGTGGGCTGGTGGCCGATCGAGCAACGAGTCCGGGTCCGGGGGGGACTCTCCGGCCCTGTAATCGGCAGAGGTCAGTGCTCGGGGGACGCTTCTTTTCCGGGCATGAGGCGACGCTGACAGCGCCGTGGCCCGTGTCGTACTGGCGTCCGACGTGTACCCGTGGCCATGGTTCTCTTATCATCATCTACAGCGAATATATTCGTCACTAGGATCTGGATGCCACAAAAAAGCAGCAAGCCATGCGTCCCTGCCGCCCCGGCTCCCCTTCCTTGTGTCAAAAAATAAAGGAAAAGAGGAGCAAATGCTTGTTGTTGGCATATTAAAGTATATAACCTGTTCATACCATACGACCGTGCTACAACCAAATGTTTTGGGCAACTTGGCTACAGATAAACAACCAACGAAAAGGATTTGATACCATGACTATATGACGGACTTGTACACTACAACATACAACTTTCCTTTTCTTTCTATGAAA
This sequence comes from Cenchrus fungigraminus, assembly GCA_036936925.1. NCBI lineage: Eukaryota > Viridiplantae > Streptophyta > Magnoliopsida > Poales > Poaceae > Cenchrus > Cenchrus fungigraminus. The sequence continues at coordinate 74,777,050 of CM072775.1, forward strand.
CGACATACTACACGCGCATATTCCCACCAAGTTGTAGGTCAAGCACAAGTTGCATGGCGCCCTGGAAGGAAATGCTTGGTAGATATAACTTGTCCATACGACGACCTTGGTTGGTTTATCCAAGTGTTTTTGGGCCATTTGAGCCTAAGATTATCTAGCTGGAGTTGGTTAGGATGCTGAGTAGCACCTTCCTAGATCTTGGGTTCAGCTACTCGTGAAAGCGAATTTCAAGTTCGGGTTTTTTTATTCTAAACCTGCGTGAGAATGTCATCTCCTTCTTAAGCAAATGCCCTGGGGCATCATACCCCCCTCAGGTCTAGGTTTTTTTTTTTTTTGCCCTTTGATCATTTGATAAAACAGGCAGCCAACCGATTTGATGCGTTTGAACATTTGATCTCCTGATTGTGATGGATTCGTACAAAGTACGCTACAACTTACCTCATTACAAGCACTCTCTCTGTAATGTAATGTGAGGAGTTTTGGTTTGTCCAAAGTCAAACTTCTTTTAACTATGATTTTGTTTAATAAAACAAATACACTGACACCTATGATATCAAATTAGTTTCTATGCAATTTCCCTCAAATATAATGTGGTAATGCATTTAGTTGGTATTGTAGGTGTTAATGGATATATGTAATTTTTTTAAAGAAAGTTTGACTTAGGGGAAAACTAATTAAGATGTCTTGCATTTTGGAATGGAGGAAGTATAACTTAAAATGAAAAGCGATAGGATTAGTCCAGCGTTACAAAATGTGGCCCTTATGATTGCACAAGAAAAAGTTTGAACTAATAAAGCATACTTTAAATAAAGTCCAGCTTTGCATTGGATAAGAAAAGGTCTGAACCAACCAACTAACCTAAGAAAAATGGCAAAGTTGTAGGTTCATTATTTTGGACATAATAGACAGAAAGTTAGACACATCATTTTTGCGATATGCTTCAATTTCTGCTCCAAGCTTTAGGGAATACCTTTTGTTTTCCCTTGAGCCTTCAGCCCTTGCATTTCATGTTACTGTGTATTTGCTTTGTTTCAGGTCTCTTCAACTATTTTGAGAGCTTATCTTGTTTCAATGAGAGTGATGGGATCCATTCCTTCATTTTTCGGAAAGACTTCTTTTCAACTACAAATATCATAAGCATGTTTTATATCATATTGCACAGTTTTATATCAATCGCTGCAATTTTCCATGCTCATACAAGCATGTTTTATAACAGTTTTTTTTTTTGTGAGTGAGTCTTAAAACATTTGGCTGTTTCTACCAAAATCAAGCCAATTTTGTGTCTAACATATGCGCCTACCAAAATTTTACCAAACCATTTCATTTGTACGATAACTACCTTTTCTCATGCACCTCGTTTGATCATATCCGACTTGTTGCATGCTACGTTCAGGGATATAATCATCAAGAGAAATTTTAGAATGCTTGTTTTTTCATGAGTCGTCCATCTGACAAAATCCAACGATAGAAGTATCAGTAAGTATAAGGAAATTCCTATGAGGAAGTACCAATTTAGTAGGACTCACAACAAATTTAATTAATATTTTTTTAATTCAGAAAGGGTATTTTTTACTAGCAACATTTTTTATACTAAATAATGTCAAATGGAAAAGTGATGAATACCAAAGTTTCATATATCATCAAGATCTACATTTTTTATTTAGGTCACTTTGTCATTTTTCACCTAGGAGAGAATAGATTACCATAGTATCTTCTTAATTAGTTTAATTTTTAATTAATTAGGTGGTGGGAAAATCAAAACATCTGATACTTCCTAATACTTCCTGGTACTACACAAGCACCATAAAAAGGCTCAATCATCAATCCTATAGTTTGCAAATATGATATTTTTCCGGATTGTGCGAGACTTGAACTAGTTCCTAAAAAATACACTCTAATAAATTTCTATTAAACTTCATAATTAAAATCAGATTAAAATTGGCTCTTGCTCAGACAGCTTAGGCTGTTTTCTCCCCTTTTTTGTCACACATACTCCTACTGTTGTAATACAAATGGAGAGAATATTATATGGAGGAAGAGCGAGGGTGAGGACCAGGAAGACAAATGGACAAGGAGAAAAGTTAGATCAAATCCAGCCAACCAATCCCGATATCCACAAGCCTCCTTCTCCATTGGACCAGAGCTGTCCCAACCAAAACCAGAAGCACCAAATGCAAGAGCACCAACACCGAACAAAAACATAATCCAATTGAGAGCCAGAAATACAAAGAAAAATATTACTCTCACGTCTCGTGCGCGCCCTCCTCCACTGTTCTTGGGAATCTTGCAAGGAAGAAATTAGAGAGTTCTCGGAGCTCCTTGCCAGTTCTTCATTCATGGTTTCCTGAGCTCCTCTCTTGATCCAAGAACTCGGGGAATCCTTGGACAGTTCTTGGATTGTCCAGCCATGTCAGTCTCGTCCTCGCCCATGTGTGGCGCCGGGGACACCGGGATGAGGATCGTGGTGTGGTTCCGGAGGGACCTCAGGGTGGAGGATAACCCGGCGCTTGCGGCGGCGGCGCGCGCCGGCGGGGAGGTGGTGCCGGCGTACGTGTGGTCGCCGGAGGAGGACGGCCCTTACCATCCGGGGCGAGTCTCCCGGTGGTGGATCAGCCAGAGCCTGCAGCATCTGGACGCCTCGCTCCGCCGGCTAGGGGCAGGAAAGCTCGTCACGCGGAGGTCGGCCGATGCCGTCGTCGCGCTGCTCCAGCTGGTCCGCGACACCGGCGCCACACATGTGTACTTCAACCATCTCTACGGTTTGTTCCTCTCTAGCTCAGTTTCTTTTAAGCAAAGTTCTTTTTATATTGTTATTGGTGGACGGTTGTATCCAGGATTCCACTTCTTGGTATGATAATGTTTCAAGATTAACTTTGAACTTCGACTTAGATGAGACGAAAGCAAGTTTATTTTCTTTCTTTTTTTCAGCGTTCATCTGATTTGTTCCACGTTGAGCAGATCTGTCACATCACTAACAATAGATTATTAAGGTAGTGCTTGATTTTTTCGAAGGGACGGCAAGAGTTTTGCCGCGAATTTTATTAGACGAAGAGGTAGTGCTTGATAGAGTATATTATCTTAGCAGCATACCACCAGAATCCACATGACAACTGCTTTACAATTTAACAACTCTGAACCCTGGTCTCGAGTCTTGAATCTTGACATACCTCCACATGTCAACTGAGGCGACTCACTGTTATTAATACAAGATTTTCACCAAAAGTAAATAGCGAACTGAGGCGACTCACATGTCAAGTAAATTCCCAGCATTTCACCATCTCCTTCCTTAATTCCCAAAAGTTTTTTTTGCATCCCCAACTAACTATCGGAATGAGATATAGCGCTCAATTCCATATATAGTACTGTAGTTTTCAATCTATTAATTGCTTGTTCTGGAACCAAGGGATCTTGCTTTAAACCTTTGAGACCACCACATCTAGCTCTTAACTGTGTCACCATCTTTTCAGACCCAATCTCACTGGTCAGGGACCACCGGCTGAAGGATATGCTGACGGCTGAGGGCATCGTTGTGCAATCTTTCAACGCAGATCTGCTGTATGAGCCATGGGAAGTTGTTGATGATGAAGGGCAACCATTCACCATGTTTGCTCCGTTCTGGAACAGGTGCCTAAGCATGCCGTATGATCCCCCCGCACCACTTCTGCCCCCGAAGAAGATCAATTCAGGTGCTTGGAGAACAATGGATTAAAAATTTCTAGCTTTTACTTGTCCAGAATAATTTGCTAATCCATGTTATGGACTTCCGGTGCATCATGCTCTGTATACTTTGCAACAAAAATCCACACAATCGATGCTCAATTAAAATACTGCAATATCTGTGCTTGTCTTCAGAGAATAATGCACCATAACTGGTCCCCGTTCAATTACTAGAAATCATTTATTGCTGGTTAAGCATAGTATCATAAGCATTCTGAAGCAAGTTGACATTGGAAGTCTTCATTTGATTGGCTGAATTTTTGACAGGTAACTTAACAATGTGCCCATCGGATGATCTTATCTTTGAGGATGAGTCGGAGAGGGGAAGCAATGCTCTTCTGGCCCGTGCATGGACACCAGGATGGCAGAATGCAGACAAGGCGCTAACGACCTTCCTCAACGGTCCACTGGCTGATTATTCAGTGAACCGCAAGAAGGCTGATAGTGCGAGCACATCCTTACTGTCACCTCACCTGCATTTCGGTGAGCTTAGCGTGCGCAAGGTCTTCCATCTAGTTCGTATGAAGCAGCTTATGTGGAGCAACGACGGCAACCACGCTGCTGAGGAGAGCTGCACCCTGTTTCTCGGTTCCATTGGCCTGCGGGAGTACTCCCGGTATCTGAGCTTCAACCATCCAAGCAGCCATGAGAGGCCCCTCTTGGCACACCTCAGGTTTTTCCCCTGGGTAGTCAATGAGTGTTACTTCAAGATTTGGAGGCAGGGAAGGACTGGGTACCCGCTTGTTGATGCTGGCATGAGGGAACTGTGGGCGACAGGGTGGTTGCATGACCGGATACGCGTGGTGGTGTCAAGCTTCTTTGTCAAGGTCCTTCAACTTCCATGGCGATGGGGTATGAAGTACTTTTGGGACACTTTACTGGATGCTGATCTTGAGAGTGATGCACTGGGCTGGCAGTACATCACTGGCTCTCTTCCTGATGGCCGAGAGCTTGACCGCATTGACAACCCTCAGGTTCGTGAAACTTTTAAATTCTGAATAAATTAGGTTATTAAGTGATGGAAACTAGAACTGAATACTGTCATGGCAATCCTATTCTTTAATTCCAGTTTGAAGGCTACAAGTTCGACCCACATGGGGAGTATGTGCGACGGTGGATTCCGGAGCTTGCAAGGCTGCCAACCGAATGGATACATCACCCATGGGATGCACCAGTATCCGTGCTGCAAGCTGCAGGAATTGAGTTGGGCTCCAACTATCCTCTCCCCGTAATTGAGCTAGACGCAGCCAAAGCCAGACTGCAAGAAGCCCTGTCAGAAATGTGGCAGCTAGAGGCCGCATCAAGGGCCACAATGAACAATGGAATGGAGGAAGGTCTGGGAGACTCCTCAGAGGTTCCACCGATTGAGTTTCCTCGAGAATTACATATGGAAATCGATCAGCAGCCAGCCCAGGCAATGGCCAATGTGCCTATGGCTGCTCGGAGGCGTCAGGATCAGATGGTGCCTACCATGACATCGTCACTGAACAGAGCTGAAACAGAGGTTTCTGCCGATCTGGGGAACAGTGAGGATACTGCTAGAGCACAGGTTCCGTTTCATGCACATATCGAACCTCAAGTTCAAAGGGAAGATGCAAATGCAATGCAAAATGCAGAAGGCCCTGCTCTTAGAATCAATGGTGTTCACCAGCCAAACTTCTTTCAGCAACCTCAGCATCCTAGGCGAGAAGCTGTTGCGCCATTCGTGTCCGAGGCTTCGAGTAGCTGGACCGGGAGAGAAGGCGCTGTAGTCCCAGTTTGGTCACCTCCTGCTGCATCAGGCCATTCAGAAACTTTCGCTGCTGATGAAGCTGACGTTTCTAGTAGGAGTTATTTGGATAGGCATCCACAGTCGCACCGGTTGATGAACTGGAGCCAGCTATCCCAGTCATTGTGAGTTCGGATGCACCATAATCCATTGTTCTCAGTAAGTTACATTGTTGTTGCACATATTGCAGTTTGCAGCTTATCATCATAATATGCATGATTAGTACAGAAGGGAATGTTTTGAGCTCCATGCGGCATATACTATACATAAATTGGAGACATGCTCATACTTCATGTAAAAAAAAGCACTAACATTTGATGGATTGTGAACTGCAGGACAACAGGCTGGGAAGTGGAAAATTCCGTGCAACCAAACTTAATTGGTTAGGGTTTTCTGAAGACGGGTGTGCAAGCCCGTTTCCGTACGTGATAATAGTTGTGTAAATCTAATCCACTAGAACTTGCGCGATCGATATAGGGTGGTTGGCTTAAATGGAATCACTGTTGTTGATCAGACAATGAAGGTTTTCCTGTATTTTCGAGCTTTTTTCTTGGAGGTGTGTTATGTATGTAACTGTACATTCCCTTGTGTATCTGATCTGTTGACCATTTGTTACTGTTGTCAGTCTCATCTTTGCGTTGCTGTAGTGTTGGGCTGAGGGATCACTGTTTTGAGTAACCTGCTTGTGTTTGGCGATTTGGGGGAAATGTTTGTTTCGTATTACATGATGACGAACAGGTTAACCATAAATACAGCATGGTTACGGTGAGATCTCGAGTTAGGAGGAAATGTTTGTTTCGTATTTGTTGGTTCTGGAGTTAGGACCGCCGCTGCCAGGCTAGAACCTGCACAGGCAGAGATTTGAGCAGACACCATAACGCAGAGGCCGTAAGCAGCCATTGCTTGTCATGTAAAGATGACCATGTTATTTGTGCATTTCTACCCATTTCTGACAAGTGACAACGTCAGAGAAGGATGTTCGGCTGGCTGGTGGCTGGTGCTGATTTATTCTGCGAGAAAAATATTGTTGTCTGGTTGTTGACTGATGTCTGATTTGTTCTAAGAAAAAAAAAAGTACTGCTGCGCCATTTTGCGGCCCTTGGATTAGCCTGGAGCGCCATGATTGAAGGAAAAGAAGAAAACAAGCACGTACTTCCAAGATCCAACGGACGAATCTGTGATGAACAAGGAAGCGTCGGGTCAGGCCGTCAGGGTCACTGTAGCCCAGCAGCAGCAGAATCAGGGATGACGATTAACTGCGTGTTGACAGTGTGGCGATAGGCCGACGACGAGCTGGCCTCACCTGAGCCTGGAGATGCCCGAAGGCCAGATCTGCCGCCACGTGATGTGATGCTCCGCCGCCGCCCTCCGCCCCTCCCTAGCCAAATCAACAGTGCACGCGAAAGCTGCAGCTGGTCTCGCTCCTGCCACAGCCTAAGTTAACAGGGGCGTGCGTGACGTTACAGATAGCTCCGTCAACTGCTATCACGCTGACGCAGCGAGGGTGCCGGGCGGCGTTTATCATGTGGCGCAACGACGAAGCACACAGCATAGATATGCGGCGCACCTGCTCATCCAGCAAAAGTATCGTGCGTCCCCAATTCCCCAATGTATATTTACGGGATTACGGTGGTGATCCGTCTTGCTGAACATGTGATTTCCTTCATTACGGCAACCAACATTCCTTCACAACAGCACTGTAACCCTCCTGAAGAGCATCGGTGGTGTGACATGATTCCATAAAGACGACACGCTTATTACTGACCAAAGTTAACAAGCCCAAACATGTAACATGATTCCAAATCCCAAAGTCAGCAGAACTGGGAAATGCATCCAATATTCTGAACTAGAATTAATGTACAGTGTGCCCAATAGCAATGTTCCATTTTCTTTAACAAAAGTCCTGAGAAGAAACTGGTCAGGCGCACTTAAAACAATTTACACCTTATTGCATCACTGGGAGCAAGATTTCCATTATCCCCTGTACACTGAAACCACCCAAAATCTGGCGTCCTCATGTCATACAACCTCTTTCATCATACAACCTCTTCGATTGGCAAATTTCCATGGAGGTATGAAATAGCAGCTGTGTAGGTACAAGAGTGAACTTGCATGCTCCAAGAGAAAGGGTGAAAAAGGAACAGGGAAGGCCAAGGAAAACAACCTAACTCTTCCCACCAAGGCCCTCGTAAAACAAGATATACCCATGGTCTGTGTTGCCAGAGTATTCATGCGAGGAACCGAAGAATGTTTGTAGGGTCTGCTCCTCAACCATCTCAACGTTTTCGTCGTCAAAGAACAACCAGTGGTTGTGGCTTTTGACAAGGCTCACATAATGCCCATGGTTGGGGCCACTTCCGACGTGGACCACAACAGCGAAGAGGGAGTACTCCGTGTCTACGTCATCGGATGTATTACTGAGCTTCAGCTCCATGGGGAATACAACCCGGTATGAAAGCTTCTTATATCGGCCAAGCTGCTCAATGTACTTGAAGCGCTTTAGGTGGATCACCAATATGTGGGGAGCCTTCTTGATCTTCATTCTCTTCTGTGCTTCTTGCAAACTGGAATGGGATCAAATATTGGAGTTCAACAGTAACAAAGAAATAAAGTCAAGATGATGGTCCCTTCCGTAAGGTAGCTACAACTTGTAATTTTGCCAATATCTACAGCATAAATTGGGTTCACACAACATACAACTAAAGTCAAGATGGTGTGAAGGTAGCTACAGCTAAAGTCAAGATGATGGGAAGGTAGCTATAACTTGTAATTTTGCCAAAATCAAAATGGGTTCTCACAAACGTACAAGGGAACTGGGTCACTAAGGAGTCAGGGCTTAATGCTGTTGCAGAGATATACCAAACCAAGGTGCCCACCAAGGCGCCAAGTAGAATGACAGTGGTCAGTAGAAGTGATATCTCAAAGCCAATGCTGATGATGAAGATAAGAAAAAGACAACCTAGGGAAGCATGGTAGTTACCTGCAGCATTTGTCACAGAAGAATTTATCCTCTGCATTTAAAGTCTCTGTAGAGCAGAAGTTTTTCAGGCAGCTTGTGATAGAACTATTTTGTTCAATGTCAACACTAAGATCAAGAAATGTTTCATCTCTTGCTGTTACTGTTTCACATCTTAAGCATCTTGTTTCATTGGTCAATACACCCTGCAAGGTTTGTATGCATGTAAAGATGACGGAAAATTGAATATAGAAGAAAGAAAAAACACAAGACACTTTTTAGTGAGTTCAGTAACCTGAAAATTCTTATGGACCAGGGTAACGGGTGGCTCCTTTTTAACTCCATTGGCTAAAGGTTGAACTGGACCATTTGGAGCTTTTTCAGGAGATGAAGATTGGGGGGAGTCCTTCGCGGCACTGAACTCCTTTTCCAGAATATCAACAAGTTCATTCAAAAGAAAATTTAAGAACTCATGTGCATCCTACAGAACCATCATGGAAACATATGTTAGTCGAGAGAGGTGCTTTGAGTCATCATAAAAGCTAATAATTCCTGCAATAACTGCATTTGAAGGTATCACAATAATCAAACCATTATACAATAGCAGATAAATTGGAGAATATGACAAGATAGGCAGTACTACATTACAATACTGGGGCCGCAGTATATTGTGTCAATCCAATATGATGAGGCTAACATACTACAGCAGAAAAAACAAAATAAATTTTAAATTGCTATAACACGCGCAAGTTACCTGGTGCATGTAGCTGCGAAACAACTCATTTTGTTTCTTCACTCTCTGAACAAAACGTTTTGGAGCAATAACACCAGTTTTTTTCTTTGCTTGGCTTATCTGCATGATACACAATGAGCACCCATTATTTCGTTCCTGATAGAAATATCTTGTGGAAGTTTTAGATAACATATACAAAACACTATGCAGTAACACCAGCACACATGAAGTGAAATAACGTACTGATGGAAAAATGTCATGTCAAAATTATTTATTCTACAACTTTACTTGACAACAGGATCATATTACATGTCAGTTAATTAACAGTACAAACAGCACCCATCACCCTAAGCAGGGTGTCCAAAAAAAGTGTAAAACAAAGGCAGCAAAGCTTTGGCAGCCACTACTATAAAGCACATTAACTATGACTTAACGTGCCACTATTCAAACCCCAGCAATGATGCAATCCAAGCATGTGACAACTACATTCATGAATGTATCCATGAGAGTGGTATGTTGCATTCAATTCAAAACATAGCGTATGTAGCTGTACTAAAATCACCACTAACAGGGGATTTTCAGTTCTTAAGATAAAATAAACAAATAGATGAAGATGACCTAGCAGAATGTGGCTTTCCATTTTTCATCAGTATCATCTCTTTAATTATGAAGCAAAAGTAAATCCCCAGCACCTAAATGCATCAAAAGCAGCATAAGGAACATGAAATCCCACATAAATAAATACCTACATATCCATGATTAGGACTCTATTGACAGTGCTATCCAAAGAAAACTACACACATACAGATAGTATACTGCACATGTTAAAAGTTCAGAACAAATAATACAAGTTAGTACGCAGGAACACATCATATACCCTGTCAGGAAAAGGAGTAGTTAACTGGATATTCTGTACTCTTAATATGTCAAGTTGCCAACATCAAAATAGGCATCTGACAGTAACAAACATTCTCATATATGAGTTCATATATACAGATATATAGAATATGAGAAGAAACAATTTATTTCATTTTCAGCGCCAAACAGGTAAGCTCTACATACCCATCGCGTCTCTTAAAAGGAGTGAAACGACAGAACATAAATTCTTCATACCACATGAAACTCAGGCAAAAAAAAAAAAAAGCTACAGTTTCTAGTCAAGTTATGGACTTATCATTACCTCCAGTGGAAGTGTTGTCCACGAAAAGACAATTTTTGCCAAGAAATTATGCCACTCCATAGTCCATACTTTTCCAAAGTAATACATTCTAGAACTAGTTACATCATTTGGTGAAAAATTAATCCTACGTACACTTTACCTGCATAAAGAGGTCAGCCAAACACGTCAAAAGATTTTCCTCTGCATCTCCTGGATTTTTGTTATTTGCATAATACTCCAGTAACTGCTCCCTGAATGGAATGCAAAAGTAGAGTGCCTGAAACAAAAATCAATGTCATGTTAATGTAAATAATGCACTCAAAAGAAATAATACAATGTTTTTTAGATAAAGTAATAATACAATATTGACTACAATATTTTGCACGGGGTACATATGAAAAGTAGAAAATATTGGCCATTAAAAAATAATCTGAAGACAATGATTTGCCATAATAAAATAACATCTCCCGTATCTGTTTCTTTATGATGTACACTACTAATAACAGGATCATTTCTAATGTATTCTAGGCGCAAGGTGGAGCGTAAGAATTTTAGAAAGTGGATACAACACGTGGGTGAACAGGATTGGCTTCTTCATAGGCAGCAAATAATGGATGCAGGCAATTCTGAAGCAGCACCTATATATGCCATGGTGAGCTGCAGATGTAGATGCATACCTCAGCACCTAGTACGCTGTATAATTGTATAAATGAAGGAAAAATTGTCCATACCACACTTTTTTGAAGCAATTATTCCATAGGAACGAAGGTCAACGGGCCAGATTGAGATCAGATCAAAATCACCATTATCTTCCTACGTTTTGATTTTCCCCAACACACACTCTCCTGTGGACCACTGATCCTTGTCCCCGGACGCTAGTGTCGCACCTCCTCTCCAACATCAATGCCCCAGTCTCCTCCTGATGTGGCGACACGCCGATGCCTCCCTACAACAAAACCACACCTCCTGCAGCCGCCCTTGGTGGACCCTGCCATCCCCAAAAAGGATGCCGCTCCTGCTGTCACCAAAGTCAGACCTAATCGTCCTTAGACCTGGTTCGGTTAATCCCCTCCCCAAGGAGATAAGATCTGCCTCACTCCCCTGGCCTACCCACCACTTAAGGAGAAGGGGGCGGTGACGATAGACGATAGAGTGGTAAAGGGTGTGAAAAAAGGGAAGTACCTATTGCTAAAGTAGTAATCCAGGTACCTGAGTGGTATGTTTGCAAAATGGAAAATACTCAGTGAGTGTGGTATATAAGCAATTTGCCTATTATCAAAAGGAAAACCTGCAGATATTAGCTACCTAAAATACTATAAAAAGCTGCACTACTTTTCAGGCCACTGAAATGGCAAAGTTTTCAATTAAATGACTTAAGCAGCTGCATGTTGCCTAAAATAGGTATCGAAGTCCCTTCTGGCATGACAACCCTGTGCTAGTGGCTTGAGTCCATGTGCAAGGAGATCTAGACAATATGCACATTACCTAATCATCAAGAGAGGTCGGTCACAGTAAGTCAGAAGTCATTCATTCACACAATGTGGTGGTTTTCCAACTCAGAATAATAAGAGTAGGCATTATGCCTAGCAAGTAGTCTTGCATGAAGACATTGAGATAAAAAGATGTGTAAGATAAATCACTTTTAGTCCAATATTTAAGTTACATGCGACAACCAGATTAAATGTCCCGTTTGGCGGATTCTAGAGCTATCGTATACGTGGGTGGCCCTAAGATGCAAGAACCTTACTCTTATATTCCAAATAAAGGTATTGTGCTATTGGTTGTAAGCTGTAACCATGCTAGAATAGCAAGTGTACAGAATGGCGGATAGCCCTACATTCTTATATATCTCAAGTGTACAGAATGGAGGATAGCCCTACATTCTTATATATCTCATTGGACCACATAGTTGATAGTGTGTGTACACTGTAGAACTGGCATAATAGATATTCACATGTAAGATACTAACCCGGAATGGGTCCTGTCATCACGTTACGCGAAGGATTCCAACCATCCAAACATATCAGCGCACATGTTACATTACACTACCACAACTTGTTTCTATCAAACTTTCAAAGGATTCTAACCATATTAGCACCTATGTCATTACAGATTTACACTAGCCCATCCCGAATCCAGTGAGCAAGTATTAGTCAAGGCTATCGAAACACACTGCATAAACAAATCAAGTATGGCGCCAAACCAGGCCGTTTCGGTTGATAATAACACTCAGAGTCACCACAAAGCAAGCTACCGCAGCTACCACCTACCAGTACCACAGCTAGCATAACCAAGCAGCAAATCTACTAGCTACTGTGTTCCAGAGGAAGTGTGTGCAGACCTGAAGGACACTGTTGCAGTAGCAGGTGTTGCCGAAGTTCTCGAGGCCGAAGTAGCGCTCGCCTTCCGGGAACTGGTCGCCGAGGGCCTTCTCGAGCTTGGAGCCGCTGGCTCCCATGACCATCCACCGGTCCCACCACCCGGAGGCGGCGCCGGTGAGGTACCGGAACCCTGACCCGAGCCCTGAGCGGCTCCTCTCGGCCGCCGACGAGGCCTCCACCGTGGGCGATCGCACCGGATTTGCCGTCCTAGGGTTTGGTGGCCCCCCGCGCGCGCGCGGCGGAGGGGGGAGGGTGCAGGGGAGGTTGGCGGTGGGGGGACCGACGCGAAACCCTAGGGGTTTCGATCCGGGCGGGCGAACTCGACGAGGAGGAAGAGGAAAGGAATTGCTACGGCGGCGGCTGCTGCTGCTGCTTGCTGTCGCTGGAGTAGCTTGCTCGTTTCGTTGTGGATTTCTCGCCTCTTTCTGAGGCGATGAAACGGGGGAGCTCTGCTTGATAGATCCGCCTCGCCGTGGTTGTTCTTGCTGTTTGGTTCGTGGGCAAGCATTTCACTGGACCTGTGGGGCTCGGGCCTATCTGTATTTCTTTACTTCTCTTTCTACCGCAGATCTGAGCGGTTTGTGGCTGCTGTGACGTTGGAATCCATCGTCATACCCAATTACTCCCTTTCCTACAGATTTTTATTAGCGACTAATAATAAAAGAGGAAGGAAGTACTCCTGACCAATAAAAAAATGCAGGTTGCTTGAGACTACAGTGCTACTGGATTAAAACGTATCGAATATGATCAGGCAATACAAGTACAAATATGTCACTAGTATTTTATTTTCGAATATAATGATATGTCGAATAGACGAATACGGATATTAAATGATTAGATTCGAATACGAACCAGCCATTTGAGCACACCTCTCAAAAGAAGGTCAAAGTGGTCAGCTAGCTTGTTCGGTTGTCCAAAGGTAAAGCTCCTCATCTCTTCCAGCTCTGAAAAAACAGCTTCGGAGTTGCAGATCTACGCAATTTCACCGTGGAGCAGCTCTATCGTGGATCTGAGGTCTCGCAAAACGTTTGGTACAGCTCCATATTTTTCCACCATCCCTATGACATCTATGGCCCACATGTAAGAGAATAGAAAAAAAATCATCTCCTTCCGGGCACCTCCCTCCCCACCGCGGCCTCCCACCAGCAGCCTCGCCGCCGGCACGGGCGGGCAAGCCCCAGCATCCTCACTGTTGGCACGGGCGGGCCCGGCCCCCAACATCCTCCTCCGCGGCCCCACGGGAGCGCCGAGGTCCGCCTCCGCTGCGGCCCCACGAGAGCCGGCGAGCTCCGCCTCCGCCGCGAGCGCGCGGGAGACGGCGAGCTCCGCCTCCGCCGCGGCCCCGAGCTCCGCCTCCACCGCGGTCGTGCGGGAGATGGCGAGGTCTGCCTCCGCCGCGGCCCCGTGGGAACCGGCGAGATTCGCCTCCGCCGCGGCCGTACGGGAGCCGGTCGACGAGCTCTGCGTCCACCGCGGCCTCGCGAGGTGCTGGGAAGAGGCGCATCGCGGCCGGCGAGGTCCGCCTCCGCCGATGGGAGAGAAGGGCCGCGTTGCGAGATAGGGAGGGGCGCACCGCGGGAGAGAAAAATAGAATTGAACCGGTCATTTTCCACTAATCAGTGGTATTGGTGGGTAATTTTACCCCAACTCCAGAAAACTTGATTTGGTGGAGCACCTCCTGAGGTACTCCACAAAAACCATGGAGTTGGGGCCTGCTCCAGGGGCGTAGCCAGGATTCAAATATTGGGAGGGCCAATTAGACAAAAGGGGGGGCCAAATAACCAATTTTTAAGTCAAAATAGTCTAATTTTACTGATTTTACACTAATTTTTTTGATTTTTATAATGGTGGTTCATTGTTTCTTGGAGCATTAGGGGGCCAGGCCCCTGCCCGTCCCCCTTGGCTCCGCCCCTGGCCTGCTCCACCTTTTTTTTAGCAGATCCACGGTGGAGCTGCTGGTGCTGGGTATGTTTGGCTGAAAAATTTTGGAGCGGAGTTGATTTTTTGAATCTGGAGTTGCGTGGAGCTCTGTCAAACACGTCTGAAACGAACCGGATTTCCGAAACTAAAAACCCGATCCTCTGCACCTCTGTGATAGTCTCAGGAAGTGGCTATCACGTGCAAACCCTGTCTCAAGTGGTACAAATCCATACAACACAGAAAAAGAGGATTTATTACATAAGTTTTATTAATACATCAGAGTACAACATTTCGGCATAAGCCGGGTACAAGTCCAACTGGACTAAACAGGAAAGGTAAAACATCTACGCAGCGGATCTATCGAAGCGAAGCGTCTCTAGCTCCATAGGCAAACTTGAGTGTAGGACCAGCTCTAGTCTTCCCATCCTTCATCGTCGATGTCGTAGTCGATCACCAAGTCTGAAAGCATCGCCATCTACCCGATAAGCGGGTAAGTCATGTCAGCTTCCCAACAAAGAGCAAAAGCGGTAGACGAATTCTAGTATGCATGGATAGGCCTATATATGGCTGTAGAAGGTTTATGCAAGCAGCGGTAGCAACATCAAGATAAGCAGAAATGCAGAGAGGTCACCATCTCCGAGGTGATCCACACCTTCGAGGCCAACGCCTCCGGGGTCAACACCCCAACCAAGAAAGAAACACCAACACACTGGATCTCAAAAATGGTGCTCCCTCTCTCGCCGACCTCCCACCTCTCGCCGGTCACCCTCCCCTCCACCACCACCATCACCGCCCCTTCTCTCAAGCGATGAAGCCCTCCGACTCTCCCTCGGTGCATCGGATCTCAGGTGTTCATTGGTGTTTTGGACCTCTGGTGATTTTTGAAGCCTTTCATGGGCTCCTCTTAGGATCTGGTTGATCGTCTGGATTTCAATATTGGTCTATCTTTTCAAGACGACATTCGACGGCTCCTCCATGCACTGGTACATCATCCCTTCCCATCTCCTGATGGTTCGTTCCTCCTCCTTGCCACGTTTCGACGTTTTCTCTTCCGTCTCACGGAAGAATCAGTGTCTTTGACTCTTCAATCTTGCTTGGGTGGTCGCGCTTCGGATTTTCATGTGCGTTTTTTGAGCAACAATCACTTCCGTTTCTCGGTTTTTTCCAAAGAAGTTGGGTTCCAGATCTATAAGCTGCGCAGAGTGATTACGTCTCAATTTGATATCTATTTTCACCTTTGGAACAATGGAACCCCTCACTGGGAAAGAGAGAAACGCAAATGGGAACTAGAGCAAGAAAAAGAATGGACCAAAGTCCTCTCTAAATCCCAGAAGAGAGAGGCTCGGAAAAAACAAGGGAAGAAGGTTCGTTTTGCAGAAAATTTGGTGCAATCACCAAGAAAGCCCTCTCGTTCAAATTGCTCTTTGGTTTTTGGTTCCTTTGCTACCAATTTTGATCCTTCACACGTCAATGCTGCTGGCCTCTACGGTTCCTCAAACTCTTCTGCCTCCCTGAATCGATCCTCAGATGCTGCTGCAAAGACCTGTGCTAATTCGGCTCCAGACTCTGCCGATGTCAACAGCCGATCTCTTGATCTCGATTCGGCATCTAAGGCGGGTTCTTCGGCCACGCGGGATGGTTCAGTTTCAAATTCAAACTCCGCAGCGCAGTCAAGGCCGGTTTTTCAGCCCAACAGAAGGAAAGGCCTTAGATGCACTCGGTGCCTCAGCTCCTCTCACTCTAGACGGGCCTGCAGGAGCTTGGTCAAATGCCGCCGGTGTCTAATCTCAGGGCACATTGAGAAATTTTGCAGCTCGAAAAGGCAAGTGTTGATCTGGCTACCCAAAGCCCAGACCACTAGCAGCAATGCCAAAATCGTTTGGAGGCCCAAGATCCCGCTACCGGCCCAGGATAGACAGCAATCCAATGTTCAACAAGATGGAAATATTTCTTTTAACCCAGATTTTTTGCACCTCGATCCTCGTGCCGCCCCCTCACCAGTTCCGGACTCTTCGTATTCTACAACCAGGGAACAGGAAAACCGCAATACCCCAGCAAATCCGCCAGCTCCATCTCCATCCAAAGAAAACCCCACCTCCACCAGGAAAGATTCCGCCACCGCCGACGGCGACGAACCCATGGCGAACTTCCCAGTCGACCCGCGTCCCTTCCTGGTCGCCGGGCTTGCTGTGGAGCATGGATGGAACCGGCCTGCCAGGGGCCGCATGGCACTTGGGGGAGAACCAACAAGGGAGCATGATGACTACGCGATCGTGACGATCAATCCAATGCCTCTAGAAGCCGCTCAGCTACGGCTGACTTTGAACTTGGTTTGTGACTTCCTCGAGCATACTCAGCGCGTTCAGGTTTTAGAATCGCATCTTTCGCCTCTTGGATTGGGTCTGATTAGATTGAGGAACGTACCCCAACGCGATCAGCTTGTTCGTGATTCCCCTTTCCACATGGGTCAGCAGAGCATTGTTACTGTTGTTAAGCATGATGAAGGCTTCAATGCGAAATCTTGCAACTACATCCGCATCTGCTGGGTGATGTTCTTGGCTTTTCCCCTCGACTTTCAGAAAGATATCTACATAAGAGCTGCAGTGGCCCCCTATGGCCGACTCCTGGAGTGGTACAGAGATGCAAACAAATCACGCATCCTTGTTCAGGTCCTGCTTTTGAGCCCTGACAGAGTTCCCAGAAGCCTAATTGTGTCACGAGGCACTCTCATTGGTGGAGTAGGTCGTTCTTGGGCCGTCCCTGTCTACATCCTGAATGGCCACTTTCCGGATGCCTTTCCTGCTGATGAAGACCCAGTCCCAATTGACAGTGAGCCCCACCCAGAGCATCCCCCAATTGTGCTTGGGCCTCACCAGAATGATCCAAATTGGGAAGAAGAGCAACAAGGTGCTGCACAGAATCTTGGAGTTTTTGGAGGCAATCCCCATCCTGATGGTGCCAATGCAGAAATTCAGATTGAGGATGACAACATGCAAGTTGATGATCAGGTTGATCAGGATGATGACGGCTAGAGGCCAGCTTGGGACCCAGTCATCTTCGTGGGTAATAACCATCCTCAACAGCCAGCCCAACCTCAGCAAGAAAATCAACTTCCTGAGCATCCAGCAGTTCCACAAGACCTGATCGATGTCGACATGTCTGGTTCCTCCATGAGATTCCTTCAGGCTACTGGGCCCGACATTGCTCTGGATGATGTGTTCAATGGTTTAGCTTCTGATGATAGCTCCTCATCATCATCCAGTGATGCCACATCAGCTATGGATGAAGACTATGCCAGGTTTCTTGCTGCCCAGAGTCGCTGCGCCACCATCTCCATCTTCCACAGGATAGGCATTCCAAGCAATGAGCATGCTCCCCTCCCTCCCCTTGCCCAAACTGTTGTGATTGATAGAGATCTTTTGATCCCAAGGGCTGAAGAGCACCCTGTTGCCCCCACTAGACTGGAATTAGTCCCATGAAAGCCGTGCTACCCAGCTCTTCTACTCGGCTATCTGCTTGTGGTGCTCTCCGCGGTTCGTCAGAGGCAGCCACCGAACGTGATTCTGTTACCAAACGCGCCAGGCAGCCCATTTGATTCTGACCCAGAAACTCTTGAGCACCAGCAACAACCAGTTCAGTCAGTTGAAATTGAGCCCAGCCCAAGCAACACCAGGGGCTACAAGAGAAGTTCACGTCGTGGCAAAGCCATAACCCTGCCGGCTCTTGCCACAGGCTCCCCTTGCCCGCTGGTTGAAACCAGTGTCAGGAGAAGCAGCAGGCTCAACAGAAACGATGGCTTTTGTCCAGTTAGGCTTGAAAGAGAACCAACCAAGAAAAGGAAGATCAGTGTTGTCAAAATTGATGAGCAATCTGGTAGCCTGGGACCTGTCCCCATCGAGATCCTACAAGGATGGGGCATAAATTACGGAGTTGATCCTAGCGACCTCTCCCCAGAAGTGCTGATGCAAAACCCCAGTCAGAATGATATCAACATTGAAGATGCAGATGCTGAGGTCCTGTAGAACCTTGCATACCCCGAGAGACTGCGCTGCCGCACTTCTTTTGCCCCTTTATTTTGTTTATGTCAAGATGGCTGCTGGTCTCCGTTCTACTGCCCCTCCTATGCTAGTCCTAGGAGATGAACTTTTTTATTTGCTTGTTTCTTATGGATAATCGGTCTTGGAACATTCTGTGTTGGAATATTCGTGGTATTAACTCTGTGGGCAAATGTGATGCAATTCGCAACAAAATCGATGAATGTGGCTGTGCAATTATTTGTCTGTAAGAGACCAAGCGAGAAATCTTCGATATCTCTTTCATTAGATCCTTTGCCCCGATTCGTTTTGATCAATTTGACTTTATTCCGTCGATGGGAGCGTCGAGTGGCCTCCTAGTCCTTTGGAACGGTGCTTTATTCACTGGCTCAGTTTTGGAGAAGAACTCCTTCAACATCACTGTCTCTTTCACTTCCACTCAAAATGGTGAATCCTGGCTGCTAAGCAACGTCTATGGCCCCTGCACTGAACCAACTCGATCTGATTTCATCCACTGGTTCAGGAACTGTGACATCAATGATAGTGTTAATTGGATTTTTCTTGGCGATTTCAACTTTTACAGATCTCTAGAAAACAGAAATAGATCTGGGGGAAATCTGAATGACACACTAATCTTCAACGATGCTATTAGTGAACTTGGCCTGATTGAACTGCCTCTGAAAGGTAGAGCCTACACATGGAGCAACATGCAGTCTGATCCTTTATTAGAGCAACTAGATTGGTTCTTCACATCACCAAATTAGACTCTGGATCATCCCCATACTGAAGTGCTTCCCTTAGCCAAGATAACCTCGGATCACATCCCCTGCAAGATTGCTATTGACACAAGAATCCCAACGTCCAATATTTTCAGATTCGAGAACTTTTGGGCTGAGCACTCAGATTTTTTATCTACGGTGCAGAGCAGCTGGCTATCCTCCCATGATGACAATGCAGTAAAGAATATCTCAAACAAATTTAAATCCCTTAGATCACATCTTAAGGCATGGAGTAAGAATCTCTCAAACCTGAATTTGCTGATTCAAAATTGTAACACAGTTATCCTCTTCCTGGACTCTCTAGAAGATAGAAGAACCCTCTTTTTCACAGAGGCAAATCTCAGAAATATCATTAAACGACAGCTAAAAGGCCTTCTGCACTCCAAAAATATATACTGGAAACAGAGACACACAGTCAATAGAATTAAATATGGGGATGAGTGCACAAAGTACTTCCATGCCAGATCCACAATTTCTCATAGGAAAAACTTTATTTCTCAGATCCTTAATGAAGAGGGGGCTTGGATTCAGGATCATGATGGTAAAGCAAATCTGCTCTGGACCTCCTTCAGAAACAGATTGGGGATATCAGCAGGCATTGTTATGCATTTTGACCTCCCCTCCATCCTCAACCAAAACTTGGATCTCTCTGACTTGGCTGCTCCCTTTGAAATCTCAGAGATAGATAATCTCATCAGGAAACTGCCAGCTGATAAGGCTCCTGGACCTGATGGCTTTAATGGTCTCTTCATGAAAAAATGTTGGCCCTTCATCAAGAATGATTTCTATGCTTTCTGCAGTGAGTTCTTTGAGGGGACATCATCCATTAAACCAGTGAACAGGGCTTTCATCACCCTAATCCCCAAAAAGCCAAGTCCTGAATCTGTCAATGACTACAGGCCAATTTCACTAGTAAACATAAGTCCCAAACTAGTCTCCAAGCTCTTGGCTAACAGACTCCAGACAGTGATCATTGATTTAGTGCATAAAAACCAATATGGTTTCATTAAAACCAGGACAATTCAAGACTGCCTAGCATGATGCTTTGAGTATATACATCAGTGTCAGCAATCAAAAAGGGAAGTCATCATCCTAAAGCTGGACTTTGAAAAGGCCTTTGACACAGTTGAACACTCAGCCATCCTCAGGATTACTAAAAGCATGGGCTTCCCAATAGCCTGGCAAAATTGGATTCAAGCCCTTCTAACCACTGCTTCTTCTGCCATCCTACTCAATGGAGTAGTTGGAAATTTTTTTGACTGCAAAAGAGGAGTTAGGCAGGGTGACCCCCTATCACCCTTGCTCTTTGTGCTAGCTGCTGATCTTCTGCAAGTTCTGGTAAACAAAGCTGCAAGGAAAGGTCTTCTATCTGCCCCTATCCCTCAGCCGACAGAGGATTACCCAATTGTGCAGTATGCAGATGACACTCTGCTCATTATGCAAGCTGATGCACGCCAGCTCTTCTTCCTAAAATCTCTTCTGGGCACCTTTGCTGAATCCACTGGATTAAGGGTAAACTATCGAAAATCTTTTCTGATCCCAATCAATGTTGCACAGGAAAAAACTGATTGCTTAGCTCAAACTTTCGGCTGCTCAATTGGCATAATGCCCTTCACGTATCTTGGTCTGCCTATGGGAACAACAAAACCAAGAATGGAAGATCTGACCCCTATGATGGATAGAGTAGAGAGGAGGCTCTCGGGAACTGCCACTTGGCTCTCTTATTCAGGAAGGCTCGAAATGATAAACTCAGCCATCTCTCCCATTGTTACTTATGCTATGTGCACTATCAGACTGCCAAGAGGAGTAATTGAAAATATAGACCGAATCAGGAAACAGTGCCTATGGCGAGGCAACACAGACAGAAAGAAAGGTGGGAATCTTGTAGCTTGGGAGATTGTCCAACAGCCAAAGAATAAAGGAGGACTAGGAGTGATTAACCTAAGATTGCAAAATGATGCCTTGCTCCTCAAACATTTGCACAGATTTTCTAATAAGATGGAGATTCCGTGGATTCAACTAATTTGGTTCAGGTATTATCAGAATAAAATTCCCCATGCTTCAAGAGAAGTTGGTTCCTTCTGGTGGAAGGATATTTTGCGCTTGCATAGTCTTTACAGAGGAATTGCACATTGTGCTATTGGTGATGGTGCCACCTGCTGTTTCTGGTCTGACCCTTGGTCAGCCAACATCTTGGAGTCAAAGTTCCCGAGAATTGCCTCTTTTGCCAAGGATAACTTGATCTCTGTTCGTGGAGTGTTACAAGCAGAGGAACTTGATGATCTCTTCTTCCTACCCTTATCTTTGCAAGCTGTAGAGGAACTTGACAATATGTTGACTGAAATTCAGAACATCTCCTTCAATGATGAGGAAGAGGACAGCTGGACAACCATCTGGACTCACCCAAGAACTTCTACTCACATATCTATGATGTCATACAAGCACACCACATCTATAAAGCATTATGGGCTTCAAGATGTATCCCAAGGATCAGGTTCTTCGCTTGGCTGGTCTTTGTGGACCGTTTGAATACCAAAACCATGTTAACAAGGAGGCACATCAATGTGCATGATGATGAGCTTTGTGTGCTGTGCGAGACAGGGGATTTGGAGACCATCAATCACCTCTTTTTTGATTGCACCTTTGCTCGGCAATGCTGGAGTAAAATTCTCTTTCACTGGGATATGAGCTTGGGAATTGAGGATAGATTTCTTAAGGCCAGTCAGGAGCATGGCATACCTTTCTTCACAGAAGCGGCCTTGATTGCAGCTTGGGAGTTGTGGAAGCTCAGGAACAACAAGATTTTCGACAGAGGCCCTCCTAGTATCAACCTCTGGTTCTCAAACTTTCTTTCTCAGTGTAATGCCCATCTAGTTAGATTCAAGACAGATCTGCGATCTGCCTTTAGCGCTTGGCTTGATGCTTTTAGCTAGTTTTATTTCATGTAAGTTCCCTAAACTTCTGTTTCTTTTATAAAAAGGTTTTTTTGTGTGCTGTGGGGATCTCCCCCACAGTTTTCATAAAAAAAACACACTGGATCTCAACCGAGTCACAACATCCCACTCTCATCTGCGATGTGGGGTCACCAGCTCCTATCCCCACATCTCAACGGCACAAAGCCGGGCTCACACACACGGGGGAGAGAAACAGCACAGAAAATACTAGCCAGCTGAGAGATCGAAAGGACTGTCCATACCAGTGGACACGGACTATAGCTATAGGTTTAACACTCTGCAGAGGTTGTACAATTAGACCCGTCGGATAGGGCAGAAACGGATGCCTCCGATCCACATCCCTACCTAACGGCCGGACCTAGCAGTGGGTGGCACTATCCTGCCTCTCCGAGCCTGACTCGTCCTGAACTGGGGGGCGAAACTTGCCAGCAGGGCCTCGGAGCTGTGAAACCTTCCCCGGAGGAGCCGGGGCGACGTCTACTCGGGGGGTATAACCCGTCCCCCTCACACGACCACACCGGTCCGCCTACAAGCTGAGTGCCAACCACCAACTAGTTCTCGGACCGAACCCCGCCCGTACGTGAGCGAACGGTTTGTACGAAAATAGCCCAAAGATCAAGGTCACACAGTCAATCGGTCCTTAATTGCAAGAGCGAGCACTCACCAACTCCCACTGTCCGACACGCCGCTAGGGCGGGAGGCCAGGTCGCATCTCCCCTAGACAGGCATTCACAAGTAACCAAAGTGGTTCGCTCCTGCGGTAACACGTCAAGGATACACTCACCCAAAACACATGCTAGAATACCGAGATATCCCAATCTCAGTCCAAACCAGAGATCCATCCATACTAAGGGTAAAATATATGGATGAATAAAGCCGGGAACTAGCTAGGGGTCTGTAGCTAGTTCCAAAAGTAGGTATATCAAGGACAGGATTACGCAATTCCAAGGCATGGCTAACAATTGTCTATGCAATTTTAAAACATGCATATAAATAGTAATTAAGCACTAGCAACTAAAGCATGCATAGGATCTATATGGTTGGGAGTGACATGACACCTGCGCGGTAGTCGTCATAGAGTAGTAGAGGTTGAGGCCTTCCTTCGGGTCGGAGGTCTTCTCGGTCGTCGCAGCTCAGGTCTTCAACCATGATTACAAGCCTACACGAGATGCGACGCGGAAATAAACAATGGCAATCAACTAGGCAATAACTCCAAAGAACGTCAATTTAGATGAACCAAATAAATCCGAACTATCTACAAGCAGCACTAGTTTTAAATTAAGGAAATTTAAAGTAATTAGTTTTATATTAAAATAGTGTTAAGCTACTAACTTTATTTGTATAATAGAAAATAAGCTAGGAAGAAGGATTAGTTCCAGGTGGGATTGCCGATCAAGGCTAAAGGTTCGGCGATCACGCTGGCAAGGCATTAGCGCGATTGATGGTTGCAACAAAGCAGAAGTTCAAAAGATGAGAAGAGTAAAGCAAACCGAAGCGAGCTAGGTGAAGCATTATCAGAACAAGGTGTGCGGTGGCAGCACAAAGAGGAGGAAAGGATCGACTTGTGGTCGATAAAAGAGTGATGATACGGTAAGGCGTGTTCGGGAACACGGCGGAGCAAGTGCTGGCGATGCGACGGTAACCACAGCGTAGTGGCTAGGTTGCAACACGGGGTTTCCGTGCTTGTAGAAGTGGCCACTGCTCATGGCACGGCCGTCCATCACGCGCGGCATCCTAGTTGCAAGCACCTGGTACGGCGCACGCTTCGCGGCACGAAACAAGGTAGAGCGAGAGCGGGTATGCGGGTTGCGGCACAAGGCGGTGGAAGCGGTGCAAGCAAGGAAAGCGGTTGTGAACACGACCTGGGGAAGTTATTCCTGTCCGCGGAAGCAAAGAGAGCAGCTAGGAAGCGAAGAGAGTGGCTAGTTGCGGGGCTTCGGCGTCCCAGACCCACAACAGCGCTATGGGCTGTGGCGGGCAGCGGCAATGATTTCTTCACCAAGATCACGGGGCAAAAGGGGCTTGGTTCAAGGGCAAGAGTGGACAAGGATAGGGTAGCAGTGAGCGCCTCAGAATTATGAAACCAACGCAAGTGGTTTCATAATTTTCGGAGCTCCGGATAATTAGTTATGAATTTTAAAAGAAAAGGGATTTATAAAATATTTATTAAACCCTTTTATTAAAACAGAAAATAATTTTTATTAAATTAATGCTGACATCAGCATGACATCAGGGGTCAGCGGGTTAGTGGCCGAAGTTGGGCCCAAAGTGTTGGTGGCCCAATGGGCCGGCCCAGCTTGGCTCAAAATTCAGCAGGTCTGGTAAACCTCCCTCAATTCTCCCACGGTCTGCTGGTTTGACAGGCATGCATGGGCTCCCATGGGCCGAAAGGCCCAGAATTCCCTAAAGCTTGTTCACCCTATAGTCTGCTACTGGCCCTCCATCTCCTCTGGGGTTCGTTGATGCCTATGTCGCTGCGGCGAGGATTTCGGCGGCGCGCGGCGCCTGGCAGTGCGATAGGGTTGCGCCGGCGATCTCAGGTTGTGACTCAGGCGATCATAGAAGGACGCGGCGAGGCAAGACTGGGCGAGGTTCCCGGCCAGATGGAGTTCTGGGTTCGGCCCTGGCACACGGGTGCGCACGGTGGCGCAGCGACGGCTACCGACGAGCGCCGCGCCGCGCGCTCGGGTCAAGATGTGGCGCAAGGCCTCCTGCAGGGAAAACGGGCATGGCATCCAGACCGGGCAGGAAGGATTCAACAACGGCAAAAGAAAGGGGTGGCAGCGATGTAGCAGGTCAGCGCGGTGAGGCGTGCGGCGGCGGCAAAGCACCGAGGCAGCGTGGCGAAGTGCGCGGAAGCGAAGAGAGCGGCAGGGAAAGCAGATGCAGGCGTGGCACGAAGGCCGGCGATCACAAGGTGGCGAAGCATGACAAGACTAGCAGGTTTTCGACGCTCGAGGCTTGAGTGCAAAACGTCGAACAGGTTTCGTGCATGCCGGGGCAGAGCACAATGGCAGCGAGCTGGGGCTCCGCTCGGCGGTTCGGTGAGCGCGGTCGGCTAGCGCTGAGCGGCAGCGGCACCTTCAAAATGGGCATGGCTCGATGGCCAGCATACACACGACGCGCAGCTCGGCGACGGCTACGGCGCGACGCAGAACTTCGGTACAGCGCGCACGTGCGGGGAAAACAGGAGCAGCCGGCCTTGGTCACAAACGGTCGGCACCAGGAGCTACTGCTTGGCACTAAGGCCGGTTCATCACGGCAGTTGAGCACGGGAAGGTGAAAGGATCTAGAGGTGAACTAGAGGGGGGTGAATAGTCGCTCCTGAAAAATCACAACTTAAAACAACTTATCAGACCAAGGTCCGAAGTCTCCGGATATTTTTTCGGATACTCCGGGAAATCCGGAGTATCCGGGAAAATGTCCGAATTTTCCGGCCTTTGAGGTGGCGACTAAATCAACTGCAATCAAACTTGGCCAAACTCAAATCTGTGAAAATAGGTTATGCAATGCAGAGATATAGGCCTGTTCCACCACTTGGAAACAGTAGGAACCTTACCACGGAGTAGATCGGCCACAAACCCTAGAAATGTACTCAAGAGGATTTCAAGCATATAACAAGAGCAACAAGCACAAGAGACACAAGGGATTGTTACCGGAGTTCAAGCTCACACCTTGAGCTCTACGTCTCCATTGAGGAACCCACAAAGGGTGGACCTTTACACCTAGGTCACTTTCCTCCCCCTAGCGACCACAAAGATCGAGCTAGGGTTACTTACTCAATCACGGGGTAATACAAACTTCCTTGGGCAGCCACAATCCTTTGGATGCTCCAAGGCAATGCCTAGCCGGCTAGGAGCTCAAAGCTCCAAGAGTAACAAACACGAGATTGCCAACCAAGCGAAGAACGAGGTGCTCTAGAGATGGGAAATCAGCTCACTAGCACTCTCACTTGCTCAAGCCTTGAATTCCTCCTTTAATCCCTACCAAAGCTCAACAACCAAGTGCCAAGGGGAGTAAAGAGGAGGGAGAATGTGTTCTGAATGCTACAGGTCGAAATGAGGCAAGAGAGAGAGAGAATAGATAGGGTTGAGGGGGTATAAATACCTCCTCACCCAGAAAAGAGCCGTTACAGCTCTAAGACCCGGAGTATCCGGACTAGGCCCGGACACTCCGGGAAGTCCGGACTGTCCGGGATAAAACCCGGATTGTCCGGCCTTCCAGAGTTAGCACACTTAAGGATATCTCGGTGATCGTGCAGTGCAAGGTGTCTCTCATAGGATTTTGGTTAGTCATCTAGAGCACCTTTTCAACTCTTGGAAGATACAATCCATGTCCCTCTTTATAGTACGGCATTCCTAGGACTCAATTTCAAAATATAAAATAAATAAACCTCCAAGGAATCCTTCTTTTAGCATTACTTCCTTTTTATATGGCAATGGAGTGCTTAGATGCCATCTTAGAATTTTAGTACCTGCTCATATACTCAACACATCATTAGTAGCTTAATGGTCCGTCATTAAATCACCAAAACCCACTTAGGGGGCCAAGATACTCTTCAATCTCCCCCTTTTTGGTGATTGATGACAACACCTTTAAGCTTTTACAAGAGAGATAAATAAATTCAGTAAAGAGCTTTTGATCTATCTTGCAACACTCCCCCTTAATTTGTGCATATTGAGTTTGAATCTCAAAAGTGCTTTAAGCACCAAATTTTGCACAAGAGAGAGAAGCATGAGAGTGTGACAAGATGATCAACAGTGGGGTGCTTGTGTTTGTGCAAACAAGATATATGTGATGCGTATGACAGTTCATGCACTTAATGAAGAATAAAAGGGGCTATAGTGTCAAAGCCCGGAGTGTCCGGATTCACCCCGGAGAATCCGGGAAACCCGGAGTATCTGGAGAAAAATCTGGAGTATCCGGACTTTGAAGACTCAGCAGAAATCAAATCATCACAGAAAATTTTCAAACTATCAAACGTATCCTTAGAAAAATAAAATGCAACCTAGATAACTAGCATCTCAAGCACACAACCAAATAGTCTCAAGCTCACATCACATAGTCTCACACATAAAAGAGTTATTACAGACCATAGTTCTCAAATCCTTCAAGTCTCAAACATGAAACTGAAACTAAGATACTCACTCCCCCTTTGGCATCAAGCGCCAAAAAGGAAGTGTAGGAGCACCAGCAGGAGCAGTCACGATCACTCGTCGTCGTCATCGTCTCCTTCTTCTTCATTGTTGTCCTCCTCCTCTTCTTCTTCTTCTAGTCCTTCTTCCTCTTGCTCTTCCTCTTCTTCTTGTGCAGCAGCAGCGGCATCATGGGCATCCCACTCTGCAAACGGGTTATCAAACTCAGGGAGCTCATGATAAGTGTTTGTAGGAAGCCCAAGATGAGACTTGATCTCAATGATGTCACGGCGGTTCTCATTAGTCTCTGTGACAATGCGCTTGCACATGGAGAAGATACTCTTGAAAGCCCTCTTGACCATGGAGCCCTTAACCTTGCGAGAAGATTTGGATGAGTGTGAAGGGTGAGGAAGGGGCTCATCATCATGGCGAGGGGCAGCACTAGAGGATCCGGCAAATCTCGTGCTCTTCCTCATGGGGGCTCTTTTGTCTCTAGCACGAAGATGCCTAAGAGGCTCATGAGTGACATCCTTTGGGAATTGGGTATTGGTGACCCTCTCAATCATATACATGATGCATGGAGCATATGGGAGGTGCTTCATGGGGTCACACATAGCACGGCGAAGCTCATTCCAAATGAAGTCAAAGATGCAAAAGCCTTCTTCTTCGGGGGCCACACGATTTAGGAGATTGACGGCATAGTGCCTAAGAGCGGTGTTGTCTCCCATCTTTGGATCAATGGTGGCACGGAAAAACTGATTGAAGTAATAATAGTAAGGGATGAGATTATCAGTTTTTCCCTCATGAGCTAGGAAGGCGGAGGGGAACATATAAGCCATATCCTTGGGCTTGTACTTGTCTTCATTATGAATGGGAGGGCGAGCTTCATCCTTTGAGCCAAGACCAAGCAAGCGAGAGAAGGTCATGTAGTCAATGGTGTACTTCTCGCCTTGAGTGGTCCAAGTGATAGTGTTTTGATGAGAGTTATAGAAGTAGGAACAATGGAATTGAGCAAGAATCTCTCTATTCCACCCATATCTAAAACCCATGATCTCATATAGTCCAAGTTCCTTGCACCTATCAATGACGACATCAAAGGTGGGATTCTCCAACTTCTCATAGTATGGCCACTCAATGTACTTCATCTCCACGATGGGTGACTTATTCTTTGCCTTCATCTGTGGGCTTCTTATCACTGTCTGATAGAAGTCCCTATGGAAGTCACACCAAAACCGTGACTCAAGTGCCTCACTAGAGATATACATGTAGACATCCTCCTCCCTCTGCTCTCTGACTGCAAGGGCATTTCTAGCATAGTCTCTCACCATTTGTTGGGCAAATCCTTGCACAGCTCCGGGGTCCCTTAGGTTGACAGGAGTAGTCACCACCCTCACATTTGATGGAAAGGTAGCAGTGAGACAGGGTGGAGTTCTGGGACAGATTTGGGAGTAGGGAGTGGGACGGTTCTTTGGCATGGATGGACGAGGCACGGGTCTAGAGCGGGAGATGTAGGGGGCCTCACGGGATTTCCTTGATGGCTAGGCTGGACCTTTCCCGTGACGCCTAGGAGCAACCCTATATTGATCGGCGTCTTCTTCCTCCTCTTCCTTCTCTTCCTCACCAACAACTTGTTGTTCTTCCTCTTCCTTGATCTCTTGCTCGGTGTAAACAGGGGCACGAGCACGAGTGGATCTCTGAGACGAGCCAAGCCCCAAAGTCTCATGCACTACCCCCAAGGTTTGAGGATCGTGCCTAGCCTTTGTCCTCCTTTGGGTGGCCGGCTCGTCTTGCTTGTACTTCTTCCTCATGATCTGGAGATAAGCAGCAAGGAGTACATAAGAACTCATCCATGGAAAAGGTGTGTGACACTGTGATTTGGAGTTTCATCACGAAAAGCCGGAGTCTCCAGGAAAATTCCCGGACAGTTCGGGAAATCCGGAGTGTCCGGAAAAAGTCCGGAGTATCCGGGTTTTCCTGGAGAAACCCTAAGTCACAATGCCTCACAAATCCACCACGGGAATCTCAAGATATTGCAGATCCACTACTTCTAGAGTCTAAGGAACAATCCTATCCAAGAGATTTCGCAAGTTATGACCTAGAAAAGGAGATCGGGCAAAGGGTTCTTTGAATACCTTAGGGAAGAGAGGAAACCGAGTGGAAACTTCTTCAAATCTTCAAACCACCGGTAGCCCTTTGCTTTCCACACCTGGGACGCTTGAATCCTTCACTCTCTCATGATTTGGAGGGTGAAAACCCTAGGTTCTATGGAGGAACCTAGGGAGGAGAGGAGAGGGGCGTGGGGAGCACAGGGAGGCGACGGGGGAGGAGTAAAAACGGTCCACGTAGTGAAAGAGGTGTAAAACTAGGGTTTGACTGCGGTGAAAATGCTTTTATAGGAGTAAAGGTCCGGAGTATCCGGGCTGAACCCGGACTCTCCGGGAAACCCGGAATATCCGGGGAAAAGCCCGGACAATCCGGCTCCCCCTGAGACTGATCAACAGATTTTCAAGGAATTGATATTGAGATGGATAAAGATGATTATGAGTGAAACTAATGTGAGCTAGAGAGATTCCAACACATGATACTAGCCACAAACATACAATGAGAACAATAGTTCAAGTGTTGTACCTAGAGAAAGATCCAAATATTTTTTAAAGCAAATCCATACCAATTTTCTAAATTCTTTTCTTTTGTAAAGATCTAGCCTAAGTCAATCAAACATGTGCATGATTTCAAGCCAAGTTACGAGAATCCAAGATATTTAATTAACTCCTCAAAGCACAAAACCTTAGTTCATCAAGAGGCTTTGTGAAGATATCGGCTAGTTGCTTTTCGGTGCTCACATGACTTAAAGCGATATCATCTTTGGCTTCGTGGTCTCTCAAGAAATGGTGTCTTATGTCTATGTGCTTTGTTCTTGAGTGGTTTACGGGGTTGTTCGCTAGCTTGATGGAACTCTCATTGTCACACAAGAGTGGCTCCTTGCTAAACGTACAACCAAAGTGTAACATCCCGGATGTTTAAGTAACAGTAATCATCATCCTTAGTGAGGTTAATGATGGTCCTTGACATTCTTGACTTAGTCAACAACCATAACCCTAGTCAAACCCCTCAAACTAAGGTCAACACCTTAAGAGCTCCATACCTATCCTTGATAATCTAGCACGTTCTCCGATTTTCATATAACAACTTAAAAATCAGCCAATATGAAAGTTGTTCATTTTCACCCGAGACACATTTCATTCAATTGGCGGCATTTCAAATTCGAAGTGGAAAAGCCCCAAAATGTTGGTCAAAGCTCTGTGCCACTGTTTGACCAAACAGAGAAAATCCAAATTTTCAAACCACTTTATCTCCAAATCTATGAAGAATTTCATAGGCTGGCCTTGACAAAAGTTGTTGCTGGTTAGGAGATCTACAACTTTGGTTTTTTGGAGAATTTCAAGTTTGGTTTGAAATTTTTGAGCTTTGGCCTGTCAAACAGTGTATCGCTGAAAACAAACGTGCACGCCGGCGCTCTGGGCGCGCCCGCGCGTCGCGCGCGCTTTGCCGTGCTGCCCGTTCCCGCCTGGGCGTCCGCGCCGTGCCGCGTGTGCCGAAGCCCACTGCCGCCAGTGCCGTCCCCGGGTGCGCCTCCCCAGGGCGTGGCAGGCCAGGTGGCCGCGCGCGCGCCTGCACGCGCGGCGCGCGCGCGTCGTGCGCCACTGCCGCCGTGCTTATGCGCGGATTGCTCCCGCCCGAGCGCGCGCCTGTGCAAAGGCCTGGGAGCCGCGCTACTTCCTGCCACACCGCCGCCTATAAATGGCAAGCCGCAGCACCACGCCGCCGCCCCACCTCGCTCCGCCGCCGCCATTGAAGCCCCGCCGTGGAGCTCCCCCGTCCAAACCATCCCGAGCCCGTGTAAGCACCCAGGCACCACCACCAGCACCCCCTGAAGCTTCCCCGTCCGCATATTGCCGTGCGCCGCCACCCAATCCGCCGGAACAGAGCCCGCAGCGGCCGCCGCCCGCCATGGCCGCCGCCGCAGGCGAACTCCTTCCTCCGGTGACCACCGACGCGTCCTGAATCACCCTACATCGCCGTCTGCACCTACTGAAGCCTCCCCGACCGCTTGTTGACCAAGCCCGAGCGCCACCTCGCCGGAGTTCGAGCAGAGGCGGACGCCCGACGACCCCTTCGTCGTCGGCGATCGCCGGAGCTTCCTCCGCACCGGCCGTCACTCGGAATCAGTCCCAGGTGAGCCTCTGGAGCTCCCTGGCCACTTGCCCAGCCAAGTCTGGCGGCCCTTCGCCGCCGGTGATCTTGACCGCGCCACCGAGGGTCGATTTGAAAAGATTCAAATCTTTACAGGGTCTGTCGTGTAAAAGTACAGGGGGCTCTGTGTAAATAGATTCTTCCAGTTTTGTTCAAAAGTCCAGAGACTTGTAAAATCCATATCAATTCTCAGAAAACTCACAAAAATACAAACTCAACTATTCTAGAATCCTTGTGAAGAACCCGAACTTTTCTACAAAGGAAGTTTTCAAATTTCTTGGTATATTTTGAATAATTTTGAATTTACCAGTTTGAGTAGATCTGCAATAATTCAAATTCTATGCATGATATGAAGCTTAATTTTGGATATGTTGTTTACCATGTCATGTTTGTCTTCTGGTTCAAATTTGGCACAAAGTTATTGAGTAGATCTTTCATTATGAATTAAAGTTGATTTTCAGTATTGTTCCTGTTTCTGATTTATGTAAATTAATTTGTTAATCTTTTGGATCCAATCTTTTTGCTATGGTCCTGTTTCATGGTTTTGCACCCATGATAAATAGTAGAGATGTTTTTATCATGTTTTATAGGGTCAAGTAATTTATAGCACAAATTGACCCTTCCTTCATAAATTTTAATTAATTTAATTTTTTCTTGCTGAGTAAGTGCATACCTCTTCATGATTAGGTGTTTTATGCTTCCACATGAATTTCTAGCTCATTTTGTGGTATATTTATTTTTGTATGATTTATTCTTGTTTTTAATAAATGAATCTAGTTGTATTTTTCATGCTAGATATATAGCTTGTATTGATCTAAATTTTTGGCAATAGCTCATGTATAGTATGTTGTGCCTCTCTGTAAAGTTTCATGGTCATGTTGTTTGTATTTCTTCCAGAATGAATTTTCAAAATAAATCAAGCTTAATCGATGAATTAAAAGAAAAATAGAAATCACCTTTGTTTTGTTTTCAAATCTTTTGGGTTGAGCTTCACCAAATCACACCATGAACAGCACCCTATATTTTGGTGAAGAAAAATTAATTAAGTAATTTAGATGTGCACACAATCACCATCAAATAAAGAGTTAAACCACACCCGCATACCCATTTCTTTGATAGGAAGAGTATGCGGGATATATCCTTATCCAGGTGAATGTGGTCACTCATGCACCCCATGTTTACCCTTCAATTCTAAACTACGTTCTCACTCCTCATTTATAAATACATGAAGTTAATGCATATGCATGTCGTGTAGAACTTCCGGACGGGAACTGCGAGTTGGTGTCGGAATCCGAGGAAGATCTCGCTGAAGGAGAAGTGAACGTGGTGGAAGTGCAGCAAGACCCGAACCAAAGTTCGAAAGACTTCGTCACTGACTTTGCTAGTGAAGGCAAGCCCCGGAGCATAACCCAATTTTTTTCTAACTTTCACAATTATGATATGCAATGTTTGTGCATTTACGTTTCAGGAGTTGATTTGAAACCCTAGATGCATGATCTTAGGTTCCTATGCTCAATACTAGCATGATAGGTCGCTAGTTGTCATGCTCTAAGGACACGGTAAAAGTCGAGTCATGTTCGTCACTCGCGAGCTATAGGTTTCTTATGTTGGAATCATAAGATTTTATAAATGGATATGCTCATGTGGTAAGAGCATGGAACTGGCTCCGGCCAGTAGGTCTGTGGTTAAGCGTTTGAACGTACTAAACATTTGCCGGGAATGGGACCGGTAAGCCTAGTACCCGATTGGCACGGCAAGGGAACTTTAGTGTTACTACTCCTGGGTTCGTCCCCTGCTGCAGCTTAATTGTGGTGCATGTGTGGGGTTAGGGAGGCGAGGCCGAACCAACCACCATGTACCGAGGACTGTAGCCCCTGTTCTCGAACTGAGGATTGACGGGAACCGCCTGGTTGGTGCATACCCCACCCCCTGTTGGTTTCTAGTTGGATTGTTTTTGGGGTGTGCATTCTTCCATATGTTTGGGTTTCACTTGCAAGGTTATTAATCGATCGATCGTCAGCCTCTCACCGTTACCCGAGATTGCTTAACCATACACTCTATGTCCCTTAATGATGGAATTGAGAAGTAATTTGAATATATGCTTAATTGTTTGCATAACTTATGCTTGCAATAGTTGCTTACTTAGTAATGGTTAATCAACTAGAACTTTGAGCTAAAATTTGAAAGTAAGGACATACTCTTTGTTGCTTTTCAGCAAAACAACCCACTAGCCAAAGAGCCTTGCATGTCTAGAGAGTTGGTGATTTTCCATCACCCGCCGGTTAAGTCTTGCTGAGTATTAGTATACTCAGCCTTGCTGTTGTTGTTGTTTTCAGGTGATGTGAATGATGATGGGTTTCCGTAGCCTGGTTCTCTCCCACCCGGTTGGGAAGTGGAGTGGGAGGATGATAGTGCTTAGTGGCGTCATGGATGGCCTCCTATGACGTTACTTATGACGTATAGTATTTTAATTTCGCTGTGTTTTCGTACTCTGAACTTTTTACCTTATGCAAAGGACTTGGTTTGTAATATTAAAACCTTGTGGAGCTTGATGTAATAATTTGTGAAATGCTATCTCTGGACTCACCGTCGTGTGAGTTTTAATGTACAATTCTTCGATCCTGGTTAAAGTGATTTACCGGGCTTGACCCGGCAGAGGTGACAAGTTACTTCTGTGTTATTGCTTAATGACCAAATGGACTGGTTTAGGCAATAATATGGAATTAATTTGGGCGGTTCTGTCACAGCTGGCATCAGAGCCAGGTTGTACACCAGAGATTTTAATACACCCTTAATAACATGTTTTTGGAATAAAACTTACAAGATTAAGGTGTGTTTGCAAAATGCGTTAGGAACGCTAAGGATGAACTAGTCCGAGAGGCCCTAGAGGGATTTTTGGGTTCTTTCAGGTGGCTAGTATATTATGGTGTATTTAAACCGACTTCCAGCACTTCTTAAGCCACGTGTCTCATACGTGTGCTGTGCCGCATCACGAGTATGCGAGGGTTGATAGGGCAATCTATTCAACGGATCCTATCTTCTCGGTTGGATGGCCACGTGTTTTATACGTGCACTTTCTGTATGCAAAGCATGCGAAGGATGGTATGTTCTATTCCATATGAACATATCATGGGTTGTGATGTCGCCACGTTTTGCCATACGTGTGCGCGATTCCGCATTGCGAACATGCGAAGGGGGACACCCTCCATTCAAAAGGGGTGTGTCTCAGGTTGGACGCAGTCCATGCAGCGCTAAACGCATGGGTGCCGTTTCTATAGTGAACGGTAATGTTTGTGGACGCTTCCGTGACGTGCTGGCACGAAAGGTTCTTTCTTTTGCAGGTACACTAACCACGTTCCGGTAGTTCAAACGGTTAGTATCCGACTAGCTATTACAGGGAGAGACGTATAAATGTGCCTTGCCACCGGCGCTAACCACGATTTTCGGGCATGGATTTGCCTTGTGAGGAGGTTTAGGACACTTTTGCATCATGCTAAAAGTGGTTAAGAAATAATTAAATCACTTCATAATCTATCCTAAAACACCTCACCAAAACACTCACACTTCATCCCAATCTTAATAGCTGTCCCTGTTTCTAAGTTTTGGATGCTCTGTTGGTCTGAATTTTTCGACCCCTTGAATAGAGTTTTCTAGAGGAAAGTTAGATACAAAAGTTGTGTCAAATCTTGTCTAGATCTTGCTGTAAAAATTTCAGAATTTTTGAGCAAGGGAATCTGGAGTTATGCTCAGTTTAGTGCATGTCTGCTTGCTGTTTTTCCAGGGAGACAGAGAACTAAACCTTGCTCTATTAGGGTATCATCCTTTTGTTTTTAGTCTAGCCTTTGAATACCAATTTTGTACTCTGTAACTTTACTGAGTACATGCTAAATTTCAGGACGATGGTCTCCACCGGAGGAAAAACCAAGAGTCCTCAGCCGGATGAAGCTTGTTCGCCCCAGTTACCTACCCCGGCTGACATAGACACCATCGCTGGCGTAATTGAGATGTTGAATGCACAAAATATGGTGCTAGATCTTATAGTACATAGCCTCATCCATGATATCCACCCGGGTTTGTCACAAACTAGTTTAGCCGACAGCCTCTCCCAAGCCTTGTCCAAATCTATGGTTGATCAGACCCGTCTATTCAATATGTTGAAGAATCATGCAACCCAGATTCAACGAAGGAAAGATTCCAATCAACACATCCTAGAATCTCTCATACCACCATCAAAATTACCCCTGGACCTCTGGAAGGAAGAGGAAAGAAGTCGGTGCAGTCAGCAGATATTACCTGAGGTTGACTTAAGTGGATGGGAAATTACTTGCACAGAATTTCGCCCATGCAAAAGGAAACGAAGCAACGAGACCAGTAATTCTAATCGACCAGTCAAAACTCAGCATGCTACCAAACCCAAGAACTTACTGAAGATTTTGGGGAGGAGTCTTCCCGTTCGATGCCAAATTTGTTTTAAATGTGGAGAGAGCGGTCATCCCTTTCGTGAATGCCCTTCTAACACATGGAGCGACCCAAAGGACTGGGACATCGTGTCACCCCAAGGCGAGAGGACTCAATACGAAATTTCTAAAGGCAAGGGAATCACTCAAGTATTTTACAACTCCTAGGATTCCTTCCCCTAGTCATCAATCCAGTAAGTTGTACTGCCAAGAAAACTCTAGTGACCCAATGGGATGCTACAATTGCTTTGAAACGGGTCATTTCGCCTGTGATTACCCCCAACTCTGAAGAAAGCAGCAGTCATATGTTCGCGAGAACCAAAAAGTTAAGATAACATCTCAACCAAGAGATCAAGAGCGTAAGAGCCTGGCCTGGAACGTGCCCGAAGGATCACAAGTTGTCACAGGTACTTGACGTCTGCCATAGTTTTAAACTCTCGCCTTTTTCTTCTTGTCGACCATGATCAAGATACGAGGAGTTTTTCTATCGATCAGTGATCCATGATCCTTTTTGCACCATTCTTTCAAATCAAAGAAATCAGGATTGGAGTAAACAAAAGGCAGGCGAAATCCTTTGTCGAGCTTTCCTCGATACAATCTCATTTTGGAAATTATGGATACCCCAAGTTCTCCTCGGTTCTCGAGAGTCAATTTGACTTCATCTGTATCCGTGCTTCGCCTGTTCTCTGTCGTTCCATCACTCTGCCACCTTTCTACCGCAGCAGCTGATCGTCGCCTACGCACCACTACGACAGTCGTCTCGTCACCCTGGCACCCAATGCCAGCCACCAGCTTGCCACATGCCACCACCGCACCTCCTTATCCACCGGCCCCTACGCCAGTGGTGTGAGCACCACCGCCACCGCACCATAGTAAGCATCAATAAAAGGAACACCTCCTCCCGTCAGCTCTCCCCACTCAGAGCTTGCCCCCACTTGAGCTTTGCATCCCCACCACTCTCACTCCCTAACGGCTGCTCCTTTGAGCACGCACGCCGTCCATCTTCTCCGCCTACGGCATTCGTCAGTGACGCAAGGAAGAAGCTCAAGAAGAAGTCCAAGAGAAGAATCCAATCTGCATCACCCATGGCTAGTTTTCTGGAGATGTTTGATTCCGTTCGTTGGGATCTAGTAGGAGTGTATGTTTGCTTTGCGCTCCAGTTCTCGCTAGTCCTAGCTTTTCATGTGTACATTCAACGCCCGCTTCCTCATGAGCGACGTAAAAATGAGTGAGGAAAACCATATCTGTTATCCTCTCTGAGCGTTGGGTCTTGAGGAGTTTGGCCTTTCTCTGCTAGCTTTCTCCTGTAACCCTTTATCTTACCCTGAAGTATTACATCCAATCTTTTTCCGAATCTTGGGACGAGATTCTTTGTAAGGGGGGTAGGCTGTAACATCCCGGATGTTTAAGTAACAGTAATCATCGTCATTAGTGAGGTTAATGATGGTCCTTGACATTCTTGACTTAGTCAACAACCATAACCCTAGTCAAACCCCTCAAACTAAGGTCAACACCTTAAGAGCTCCATACCTATCCTCGATAATCTAGCGCGTTCTCCGATTTTCATATAACAACTTCAAAATCGACCAATATGAAAGTTGTTCATTTTCACTCGAGACACATTTCATTCAATTGGCGGCATTTCAAATTCGAAGTGGAAAAGCCCCAAAATGTTGGTCAAAGCTCTGTGCCACTGTTTGACCAAACAGAGAAAATCCAAATTTTCAAACCACTTTATCTCCAAATCTATGAAGAATTTCATAGGCTGGCCTTTACAAAAGTTGTTGCTGGTTAGGAGATCTACAACTTTGGTTTTTGGAGAATTTCAAGTTTGGTTTGAAATTTTTGAGCTTTGGCCGGTCAAACAGTGTATCGCTGAAAACAAACGTGCACGCCGGCGCTCTGGGCGCGCCCGCGCGTCGTGCACGCTTTGCCGCGCTGCCCGTTCCCGCCTGGGCGTCCGCGCCGTGCCGCGTGGGCCGAGGCCCACTGCCGCCAGTGCCATCCCCGGGTGCGCCTCCCCAGGGCGTGGCAGGCCAGGTGTCCGCGCGCCACGTGCGCGCCGTGCGCCACTGCCGCCGCGCTTATGCGCGGATTGCTCCCGCCTGAGCGCGCGCCTGTGCAAAGGCCTGGGAGCCGCGCTGCTTCCCGCCACACCACCGCCTATAAATGGCAAGCCGCAGCGCCACGCCGCCGCCCCACCTCGCTCCGCCGCCGCCATTGAAGCCCCGCCGTGGAGCTCCCCCATCCAAACTATCCCGAGCCCATGTAAGTACCCAGGCACCACCACAAGCACCACCTGAAGCTTCCCCGTCCGCACATTGCCGTGCGCCGCCGCCCAATCCGCCGGAACAGAGCCCGCAGCGGCCGCCGTCCGCCATGGCCGCCGCCGTAGGCGAACTCCTTCCTCCGGTGACCACCGACGCGTCTTGAGTCACCCTACGTCGCCGTCTGCACCTGCTGAAGCCTCCCCGACCGCTTGTTGACCAAGCCCGAGCGCCACCTTGCCGGAGTTCGAGCAGAGGCGGACGCCCGACGACCCCTTCGTCGTCGGCGATCGCCGGAGCTTCCTCCGCGCCGGCCGTCACTCGGAATCAGTCCCAAGTGAGCCTCTGGACCTCCCTGGCGGCCCTTCGCCGCCGGCGATCTTGCCCGCTCCGCCGAGGGTCGATTTGAAAAGATTCAAATCTTTACAGGGTCTGTCGTGTAAAAGTACAGGGGGCTCTGTGTAAATAGATTCTTCCTGTTTTGTTTAAAAGTCCGGAGACTTTTAAAATCCATATCAATTCACAGAAAAATCACAAAAATACAAACTCAACTATTCTGGAATCCTTGTGAAGAACCCTAACTTTTCTACAAAGGAAGTTTTCAAATTTCTTGGTATATTTTGAATAATTTTGAATTTACCAGTTTGAGTAGATCTACAATAATTCAAATTCTATGCATGATATGAAGCTCAATTTTGGATATGTTTTTTACCATGTCATGTTTGTCTTCTGGTTCAAATTTGGCACAAAGTTATTGAGTAGATCTTTCATTATGAATTAAAGTTGATTTTCAGCATTGTTTCTGTTTCTGATTTATGTAAATTAATCTGTTAATCTTTTGGATCCAATCTTTTTGCTATGACCCTGTTTCATGGTTTTGCACCCATGATAAATAGTAGAGATGTTTTTATCATGTTTTATAGGGTCAAGTAATTTATAACACAAATTGACCCTTCCTTCATAAATTTTAATTAATTTAATTTTTCCTTGCTGAGTAAGTGCATACCTCTTCATGATTAGGTGTTTTGTGCTTCCACATGAATTTCTAGCTCATTTTGTGGTATATTTATTTTTGTATGATTTATTCCTGTTTTTAATAAATGAATCTAGTTGTATTTTTCATGCTAGATATATAGCTTGTATTGATCTAAATTTTGGCAGTAGCTCATGTATAGTATGTTGTGCCTCTCTGTAAAGTTTCATGGTCATGTTGTTTGTATTTCTTCCAGAATGAATTTTCAAAGTAAATCAAGCTTAATCGATGAAGCTTCTTCATCTGAGTACCCTAGCTCCAGAATCAAGGCCCCAAAATCAACCCCACAGCCGGCTCCCTTCTCTGACCTGCAAACTGAATGGCTTTGTAATGACCCGCCTATCCGAGGCTGGGCCCGCCTACGCCTGGCAGCTCTCTAGGACCCCAAGAATCTCCTCACAGACCAACACATGTCTTTTCTGCACGCTTTGTCCTCACTCATGCGCACCCGAGAAGGACTTACCGGTTGCGCATGAGTGAGGACAAAGTGCGCGGAAAAGACGTGTGTTGGTCTGTGGGGGCATTCTTGGGGTCCTAGAGAGCTGCCAGGCGTAAGCGGGCCCGGCCTTAGGGAGGCGGGTCGTTACAACGATGTCCTTGGCGTGGCGCGGCTTCACGGGGAGATGGAACGAAACGGGTGTGCGCGCCGAGCTGCAGAACGGCGCGGTGTGGCGCGACGTGAGGCAGCAGAGCAACGTGGTAAGGCGGAGCAGAGCGATGCGGCGAGGTGCGAAGCCGAGCGCGGTGGCTTGGATTTTGGGGAATTTTCCCTTGGGTGAGATGGGTGGCGGCGAAGCAGGGAGGAAAGCAGGGCTGTGGCTCTGGGTCCTTATAGCGCAAGGCTTAGGGTTCAGCAGGGACTCGGCAGATGGATGGATGTGCGGCCGTACACAGACGCCGAGAAGCTTCTGCGCACAGGCGGCTGAGATGCGACGTCCTATCGCTGTCACGAGCGGGGCCCAGCGTGGCGCGAGGTTGAGGTGGCTCCAGGCGGGCCAGGGCTGTCGTGGCGGTGACGTGCGGTTGCGGAAGCCGTCCTGGGTGACGGAACGGAGGAGCGCGGCGCGAGGCGAAACGGTTAGCAGGGGAGCAGTCGTGGCGCCGGTCCGAGCAGGGGAGGAAGAGAAACAGGGGAGAGCGCTGACGAGCGGGTCCCGCATGCCGGTGAAAGAAAAGGGAAAGAAGAAGGCCGAGGATTTGGGCTGGTTTGAGGAGCAGGCCGAGTTGGGCCTAGCTGGCTGGGCTTGCGCGCTGTAGAAGAAGGTTCGGCCTAGTTCAGTGCAAGGAGATCAGGGTCCTCCGATGGACTTCGTCTTCTGAGTTGTGGCCCATGTTAGGTGTTAGTTATAAATATAGGTTTTGAAATATAGTTTGAATTTATGTTTGAATTTGAATCTATTTCAAATTCAAACTCCACACATTGAACTCCAAATAAAATCCAAGGAAAAACCAAATCATATTTATACCATAATTTGAAAAAAATTTATATTGTTTTGTTTTATTTGGAATTCGAGATGAGAGCTAGCAAATTGGGATCAATTTTGGTAGCACATAAGTTCAAACAAAAAGTTTTAAATTTTTGTGAAAATTCACATCTGGCAAAACATTCAAAATTTTGGGATGTTACAACGCCCTTAAGACAACTCCAACTAAGCTCTTAAATTTGAACCTTTAGAGCAACTCTAAGAGACTAGCTATCCTGACTAGATTAGCTAAAAAAAGAAAAACTTCTCTGCATCCAACAGACTCTACAAAACACCGCTGGCTATCTCATGAGGTTCGCTCGGTATAGGTCCTGTTTAGTTGGTGAGAAGTTGATAAAATTTTTTGCATTGAGCTGCATGCGCAGAGAAAAGAAATGAATTGACACGGTTCTGTGAGAATTTTTTGGTGAAATTCTCACCAACTAAACAGAGCCATAGATGACGAGCTCCTCAGCTCGGTATTCCGCACGCTCCGTCCGCTCCCGTGCCTCCCCCGCCTCCTGCACCCTCGGCTTCCACCCCCACCCGCCGGCCGCCGAAGTGCCGCCGGTCGTGGGCGCTGCCACCGCGCTCCGAACTCCCTCCTCACAACCCCAAGAAAACCTGCAGACCGGCGTCCGCCCTGTGCTGGAATTGAAGGAGGTGGCCACCAAGGCCGGTGTCTGCCGCAAGGAAGGAGATGGCCACCAAGGTTGACGTCCGCCGCATGCTAGCCATCGTTCTCATGCTGTAGTTCTTCCAGCGTGTTGGCCATGGCGGCTCCAACATCCTATTCGTCGATCCCCTCCTCCCAAACCATCTTTGACTCCAAAACCTATACCAAATCACAGGGCCGTCCCAGAAGGGGGTGCAGGCAGTGCGCCGCCCATGGGCCCAAGCCGCCGGGGGGGGGGCATGAGCATAGTATCAAGTGTACACAGTACACGGACCTAGCTAGTAGTCCATACGTGATACGTATCGCACGACTTCACACACGGACGGGCGGACGACATGAGACGAGAGAAGACGAGGCGACAACGTCGGCGACTAGGGTATTTGTGAACATCGATTCAGCGACACCAATCCGTCTTCCTCTCCTCCCACTCGCTTGCATCTCGTTCAGCCGTTCTCCGTTCATGGTTCTCCTTCTCCTCGCCAGTAGCCGATCCGGCCAATCGCTGGACGCGATCACGCGAGGCCCAGCCCCCAGGCGACCTGCCCTTCTCGTCTTCTTGATTAGTGCTCCATGGCAAAGCCACAAAGATATGAATTTGATTGCAGTATTGCAAATGCAGACTTGTAGTTTATTAGTACTTGATTAGTGCTAACAGGGATAGAGATTGGCTTTAGAGATTTGATTTCGTAATTGTTATACTAAAATATTATATTGTCGGGTCCTTAGTGTCTTACTTTCTCAGGGGCTCATAAATTTTGTGGGACGGCACTGCCAAAACGGTTGAAGGTGAAGCCCTGATGCTCGTCGGTCACCTATCGTCGCAGGAAAATCCTTCCCTCACCAGGAATTTCACCTCCATTGCCGCAGCGGTGCCCAGGGACTACATTGCAAAGATTGAGTTCTTTTTAGGGTGCTTAGTGCATAAACCAGAGACCTGTTTGTAAGGCTAAAAACTGTTGGTTACCAGGTGGACCTCATTTGAATTTACATTATCAAATTTTACCTAGTCTGTTGGTTTCCTCACCATTCAGAAGCTCTCTATTTTTTTACAGAGTTGAAAAAACTTCAAATTTAGCTAAAATGATAGTATTCTCTTGGAGTTGCTCCTATACACCCATATAAGGATCTCTCATCTACATTTGAGGCTTCTATTTTCCTTCCAACTCCAACCCATCTCTTATATACCTCCCTCTTACACATGGACCCCACTTGTCAGCGGGTATTTGTTTTTAACCACCACTACCACCCTCGATCCCCTCCCTCCTCAGTCTCTCCTCTCTAATCTCTCCTTGGGTTCGTGTCCCCGATCCGCCTCCCCGCCGCCTTCCCGGAGCTCCCTCCCCGCCGATCTCCTCAGGCGCGGACGCGCTCGGGCGGGTCGTCACCGGCGGCCTCGAGGCAATTCTCCACCGACGCGGCCTCGAGGTGGGCCGCCGGCCTCCTCGGGCGCGGACGCGGCTCGGGCGGGTCAACACCGGCCGCCTCGAGCGTGGCCGCAGGACGGGCGCCGCCCCCCCCCCCCCTCGGACGCGGCCGCGGGCGGGTCGTCGCCGGCCTCCCGGGTCGCCGCCGGATCTACAGGTACCAATTTCTCCTCTCTCTTCGTGGGCGGCGCGGGGAAAGCTCTGTGGCCGCGCGGGAGAGCCGACTGTTGCCTCATCGTGGGCGGTGCGGGGAAAAGGAGCTCCCACAAGTGAGAGTCGGAGGGAGAGGGGGGATGAGGCCGCCTCATCCGTCAGGGGGTGGATAAGAGGCCGGTTGGAGGGCTTTTTTTCTAGTTTTGGCCCTCAAAGATAAGGTGAGGGCTTGAAAAAGAGTTTGGTTGGAATTACCCTTAGAATTCAACCCCCAGCTACAGTTGTAATGCTCGTGCATCGGAGTTCGTCAAGAAGTGCAAGGACTCGAGCCGCTAGAGCAAGATCTCACAGGGCCAAGGAAAAATATGCTCCCACACTAATTTTTGTGTTACAAGCAATGTTTATTAGACCAGTCTCAGTTCAAAGTTTCATTACACAGTTATCTATATTTTAAACTAAGTAATTGTGTCAGTTTAGTGTCGTGGAGATGTTTGCTTAAAAAAAAGAGTGTCATGAAGATGAAATTCTGCTCCCGTTTCATGAAACTCCTCCTTTCTCTTTCATTGTCACGTCAGAAAAAAAAATTGTACCACTGCATGTGTTCCATGAATGTACATGAAAGATGTGTCATGTACACTCGAGTAGTTTCAATTTCATTAGTAAAGCACGGGAACTCATCTTAAGCACTCGCAATTTTCAGGGTCAGTTCCACCAGTCCCTTGGAAAAGCATACCATTGCATTTTACTAGCACTAACATCTGATAAGACGGAGTATTGTTTTGACCAAGGAATACTCGATACCGTCATCAGAGGA
Source organism: Cenchrus fungigraminus (assembly GCA_036936925.1). Classification (NCBI taxonomy): domain Eukaryota; kingdom Viridiplantae; phylum Streptophyta; class Magnoliopsida; order Poales; family Poaceae; genus Cenchrus; species Cenchrus fungigraminus. The sequence continues at coordinate 74,821,127 of CM072775.1, forward strand.
AAAAAAAATGGAGCACATTGGTATACTTGTACCCCAACGGAAGTTCACAATATCTAAAGATGTACAATAATCACTAGGATGGCTGGGAAATTCCTCCATATCTGCAGCTAATCCTAAAGTAATGGAGAGAAGATGCATAATGTGAAACAACTGCACCGCAAGACTGATGACCTCATTGCCGCTGAACCGAATATGTAAACACTGAACTGAATATGTAAACAGGCAGTACAAAGACTTGCTTATCACAATAGTTTACAATACAAGTTTGCCACACCTAAGTTTATTAAGTCATAAAAATGTTTGATTGCTACCACAAGTCCATGACTGACCCAACAAGTTCTGACTCTGCCCACTCGTTAGTCACACAGAAAAATCATCAGTGTGTCCCATCAGGCAAAGTCGACCAAGCCACCTTCACTGAGATTAACGCAAAGTCAGTCTTTATTTCCTGAGTATCATGCCCATGGGTTTTGGACTTGAAGGAACAACAATGTTGGTTAGAACTGGATGACAGTGAAGCTAATTTGAACTTCAAATCTGTCGAAGAGTTCTTCTTCACAGCAACCACAGACCTCTTTAAGCCACATGACTCAGGTATGGCACCATCAAACAGCCGGATTTCCTTATTCAACCCACTAGTTAAACAACCAAGAGACAAATTGAAACTGCTTTGCACTTCCGATACAAGGACCTCTACAGTCGCCTCAACTGCAAGTTCAAGACGTGCTAAAGTTAGATTAACTGCACCACAGTCACCAGGGATGCGAAATGGAAATGGGCAATTCCATATGCCTGCAGGGCCAATCATTGATGCACCATCAATCAGCTGCAGGTCATCCTTTTCTTGTTCCCCTGTCTTGATCCTCATGTCATATTCGATTAGAGTAAAGTCCATCATATCTATCCCTCGCTTAGGGCCAGCCATGTTGATGAGAGAACCCTACAAAATTATTATAATCAGCAACTCTTCGTATTAAAGTAAAAATATCTAAAGCTAAATACTTCCCTTATGTTTTCACTTGTAACATTTACTTAAAGGCATGTTTTACAACTGAGAACCAAGATATTTGTCATGTATCAAACAAAATGGTTACAATGTGCATAATGTTAGCAAGCGGGAAAATCGGCCCCCATTATTAATATGCTTTTGTTTCAAATCCCAAATATTTACATGAGGGGTCACAAAAAAATATTACACAAGGCTGTCTGAAATGAAAAAGAAACAATGGTGATGGGATCAACTAGATGCCTATAAACAAAAGAAAATCAATTTTTTGTAGTGTACTAAGCAGCAACCAGAGTCTCCAGAACTAATCAGTGTGATTTTTTTTGGAATATGTGATAATCCCTTAGTTTCAAAATTTTAATCCGTGATCATAGTAAACCATCATTTCATAACATAGTATTCCCTCAGTTAATAAGTGTAAGAAACATCTAAAGGTAAATGGTTCCCTTATGTTTGCCGGGGGGGCACCCAGAAATTTTGAGGAGGAAGGAGAGACCCCCTACAACGTAATCCTCGCTTCGCCTGATGGGATCATTTATATGCCTATAAACAAAAGAAAATCAATTCTTGTAGTGCACACCACACACCAGTCTGTTTTATATGATTTTGTTTGGAATATGTGATAATCCCTTAGTTTCAAAATTTTAATCTGTGATTATAGTAAACCATCATTTCATAATATAGTATTCCCTCAGTTAATAAGTGTAAGGCACGTTTTGAAAGGAGAAAGCCTTCAAAAGTAGATTTTGACCTCAAACTTCTCTTACATTATATTATTAATTGCTACAAAATCAACATCATCTTAAAAGTAAATTTGAGAATCAATCTACTGATGCAGCTTTTGTACATTAAACATGCATATAATAAGGTTTAGCGTTTCCAAATAAAAATACGCATTGATGGGCAGAGGGAGTAGTGGCTTATACAATGCAAAGTATTATATACTTTTCCTATGTTTGGATAGATTAATCACATGGAACAACACAATAAACTAACCCTATTTATAGTTATTGAGGAAATCAAGAGTGCAAATGAGCTTTATGTCTGCTAAATAATTCAATAGCACAGTTAATACAAAAGAGGTTAGTAATTGTAGTGTACCATCTAGAGCATGTAATGATCCAATCTCATATTTCTATCTATGCATGTGATAAGTTTAGCCTTACATTATGAAATGAACAATGTAATTTAAATAAGCAATAAGTCTACTCAACCCCATCAAGTATAGAGATGCACCCAAGTACAAAATCGAGTATCTGGATCCCAAAGTATTCCATAGCATCTAATTATTGCCTAAATGATTCTCAAGGGATGTGTTTTGGTGGTGGTTTTGCCCAAGTGGCAGCAACCAGCTAACAAGCCATGTGGGTGAAATCACCTACAGTTCCAAGGTGGTTTATACTTGAGGGGGTTAAATGGATTAACCTCAATACTAGGGGGTGTTTGGTAGACTTATCATTTGAAATGATTGTAGATAATTATGGATGTGATCATGTGCACCTGCTCCACAGTGATGGGTTCATCCCTGCTGAAATTGACGACATAATTGAGCAATGGATCCACAACATCCCGCACTGCTATGTATCCATATAACTCTACTAAGCCACCATCCCCAGGAAGTTTGTCCAACTCTACCGATAAAATTTGCAGCATGCGACCAGGTAGATGTTGAAAGCAAATTCCATCTTGAATGAAACAATTTGTGGGATATGATAATGCCATTGCCTCCAACCGAGCTTCATAAAAAAGCAAAGTCATATTGTAAGTTTGTTGGAAAAGTAAAGTCATAAAAAGTAAATAAAAATGATATTCGAAAAGTAAATATGCTACTTGAGGATACAGCATATATTGCAACAAACTGAATCACAATAAGGGATGTAAGTTAAGAAAAGCTGGTATTAAGCCTACAAAGATTAAGAGAAAAGCTACAAAGATGCTTGGACCAAAAGGGTGAGGAACAAGTAACAGCTCACAACCAGACTATTTCTAGAGCAAACCAATATACCCTTTCCTTTATCAGCCTTTTCGGCTATGAACTTCACTTCTAAATGCTATATTTTCCCTTGTGACAGCTAAGGCATTAGGCGTCCTGTGTGTGCATTCATCACTCAAAACTAAGAAAACCTCAGAACAGCAGCAAAGCACCTCTTCCTCACTTTCCAGATCCAACATGAGGTCAGAAGCTATTGGTGTTCCACACACAGCAGCAAGCAGGGAGGTTAGATGAGCACTAAAGAGGGTTATGGTAGTGGGTTCAATAAAGAAAATAACTACTAAGAAACATTGATATCAATCAGTAAGGCAATGTCTCTTTTTATCACAGGAAATGCTTTACATGTACAATATTTCTAGCTAAGTGGTGCACATTTTGGAAAGTGGAAACACAATCCTCATGCTAAACAGGGGTCCTTGTAGGGTTTGGTTGGCTCCTTTCATACCTCATAGTCCTTTAGGTTATGTCTAGTATGTGAACTGCCTGAGGACTTGTGCAATTGCTAGTTTCTTGTTGCCTGCAGACTTGATTTTTTTTATTACTGGCAAATTGTGGCTGCAAGTATAGAAACTTTAAGACTTAATTGTAACTACATCAGTTATATTGCTATTTGCACTTATATCTGTCATTTGTCTGTGTATTCTGTCATTCAAATACACGCTCAAAGGCTGTGTCATGGTCACAATGTTGCTGCAGGGTTTGAAATGGAAGCAAATTTCAGGGAGAAAGCATTACTTTATTCAATTCCACAAGGAAATTTGGGCATTTATGCATTTACATAGCATGGAATAAGGTCCTAGTCCATGCCATCAAAACTATGCATGCCACCTCAGCCTCCACGTTAGGTAGCATAGAAAATTGCTATGTGTGCAAACGGTGCCAAATTCAAGGGCCTGCAAAAATAAAGTGCAAGGAAATGTGGAAGTGCTAAATATCATCCAAGTTTTAGGGCCTCCAGTGCAATTATCTCATATCTGAGTGCAAGGAGAGGAAGGTTTGCCCATGGCTGGCGGGTGGGGCTATCCATCGCTTCAGCGATGGTTTAGCAAACCATCACGCCGGTCCCCGCGGAGCAAAAGTAACTTTCTTTGCATGCATGCAGATATGACAAAAATGCTGATGTCATCCACATGCAAACCGATTTGAAACTTAAAAAACTATAAATCATAAATCGATCATCAAATTAAAATTCTGATTGCACCATTGCGTTTCTAACAATAAAAACTTCGAAACAAGATCTCACTTGACTATATTTTGAAAAACTTTTTTATTCATATTTTTAAATTAAAGTTATATATTCTGTTCAATACATAACCGTAGAACAAAATTTACAAACTACCAGAACGAAACAGGTGAATGTACCGAACAAATTATATGAACTGCAGAACAAATATGTATGCGTGTCGAAAAAATTCTAATAATGGCTGGAACAAAACATTTGTACGTACCGAACAAATTACAAATTGCCGGAACAAATATGTATACATGTCGAACAAATTATACAAACTGTCGGAACAAAATATTTGTACGTACCGAACGAGTTATATGAACTGACGGAACAAATTTTAGAGGAGGAACAAATATGACATAGAAGGAGAGAAAAATAGACAGAACAAGTTATTATTATAACCCGAACAAGATATTATTATAACCAGAATAACTTATTATAGTCAGAACAAATTTACATATCATCTCGAACAAACAAATATTAAAAAATATAAAAAAGAACATTAAAAAGAAAAGAATATATAAAAAGATGAAAATAGAAACAAAAATAAAATAAAAAATAGAAAATAAATAACTAAAAAAGAGAAATAAAAGAGAAACAAGAAAAAATAAAGAAATAGAAAAAAAGAATGAAGAATAAAAAATGAAATAGAAAAAATAATATTAGAAAGGAAATATAAATAAAAAAATAAAAAGAAGAAGAAACAAGAAAAATAAAAAAGATGGAAATTGAAAAAACTAAAAATAGAAAGTAGAAATAAATAAATAAATACAAATAAAGAAGAAATAAAAAAGAAACAAGAAAAATAAAAAAGAAAAAGAAATAGAAAAGAATTATAAAAAGAAAGAAATAGAAAAAGAAAAGAATAATAAAAAGAAAGAAATAAAAATAAACAAGAAAAATAAATAAGAAGTAAAAAAGAAAAAGAAATAAAAAAGTAAAAGAAAAGTAAAATAATTAAAAAATAGAAAAGAGAAAAAAACACATACCGGCCCACCCTGCGCTCCCCCACGCGGCCACCCGCGACCCCTGCCCTGCAGCGCGACGGGTGGCTTATCTGTCGCAGAGGCGACAGATAGTCACGACGATGGCTGGCAGTGCTGCATGGCTCCTTGTATCAATGATCTCCAGGACAATAAAACATGTACAGCTGTAGGATATGAAAAGGCATATGCTATGTTTCAAGGAAACAAGTAAAATAGGAAAAAGATTTATTTTTCACTTACTCTCATTACGGTCCGCAATATGATATGTGTCTTTCCACCATATATCCATGTACCTGTACATAGAACCATCACGGTGTCTGCTTTTTGCAAGTATATTATTCATGGTATATCCTTCATCATCACTCACTTCTTCATCACTGACAACAATTTCCCCTTTGTCCTCCTCAGAACCAGTGTGCTTCACAATGGGCCTGTTTGTTAAACGCGCCCGGCGTTGGGCCAGGCCGGCGTGGTGCAGTGGGCCTCGTTTGGTGGCCTGCATGCGTGACCGGGCCAGGCTCCCGCGGTGCAAATTCGGCCCGCCAGGCTGCACACGCAGAAACGCCTGGGGGGTCGTTTCTCGCGGTGCTGGCCCGCGCGGCGCATACGGGCTGCACGCGGAGGGAATGGCGGGAGGCTCCTGCGGCCTGGCGCCAGTTTTTGGGCCGGCTAGGGTTACCTCCTCGCCTCCCCTGGCGGTATAAAGCGGAAGGCCGCCGGGGACACGCTCGCTCCTCCCCCTATTTCCGCCGCCTCCACCGACTGCTCCCCTCCCGCATCCATTTCACACTCTCCACCTTCACCCCCTCTTCCTCGATATCCCGGCGAGTTGAAGGCGACGGCGAGGCTGGTGCTGCTGCGGCTGATCCGGAGGCGTGCGTGGTCGCCTGTGGAGGGCGGCGGTGGTGCTGCGGGTGCGTCTTCTTCGTCGAGCTCGAGGTCTTCGTCGACTTCCAACGCTGGACCCGTCCATCGTGTTCGTCTGCAACCGGATCTACAACCTCTACGTCCCCGGCTACTCGAGGAGCTTCTTCATCCCCGGCGTCACCTGCTTCTTCCCCTGTTCCGAGCACGCCTTCCTCGTCTTCTTCCTGTTCGAGTCGTCACGCCGGACCTCCCCCAGCACACGGTAGCACATCTTCATCCCCAGGACCGTCTACTTCGTTTTCGCGCAGGTATGGACCGCATCCTCACTTGTCGTGCATCTAGATGTTGTTTGCGATGGGTTAGGGTCTCCTACGATGGAGTTTTTTGTGCATTTGCTCGGTGTTTCCTCGGATCTGGGTGGAATCCCTCTTGTATGTGTTCGTTGTAACCCGTAGATCTATTCTATACATCTGTTTTGGTTTCATTCTGTTGATTCTAATTGAGTTGGGTGGGGTTTTGGGGTTAAGATTGTCGATCTAATATCTTTGTAGTTCATGCGGTTAGTGGGTATCCTCGCCGGATCTGCATGTGTTGTACATCTGTGGTTAGTGGGTATCCTCGGCGGATCTGCATGTGTTCTATGTGTTGCGGTTAGTGGGTATGATTTATACATCTGCTTTGGTCTGAATCTTCAGATGATTCTAGTATTACTTGGGTGGATCTTTGTGGGGTAGGGTTCCTGGTGTAATTTCTGGGTTAGTTACTGGGTGTCCTCGGCGGATGTGCATGTCTTGTATGTGTTGCGGTTAGTGGGTTTGCTGTACACCTCTCATTTGGTCTGAACCTTCGGTTGATTCTACTTTAGTTGGGTTCATCTTTGGGGGGTAAGGTTCCTGGTGTAAGTTCTGGGTTAGTTAGTGGGGTATCCTCGCCGGATCTGCATGTCTTGTATGAGTTGCGGTTAGTGGGTATGCTTTACATATCTGTTTTGTTATGAACCAGCGGCTGATTCTAGTTTAGTTGGGTGGATCTTTGTGGGGTAGGGTTCCTAGTGCAATTTCTGGGTTAGTTACTGGGGTGTCCTCGCCAGATCTGCATGTCTTGTACATGATGCCATTTTTTTCTTAAGTCAAACATGGTAATGCAGTTTTCTTTTGCTTTTTCTCTATTCTTATTAAGGAGGAGCCTTTGGGAGGCTACTGTTGTAGCAGCCAAGGCCGTGAGCCCTCTTTGTGCGGTGGCAGAGGGCAATTAGTTTCTTATTTTGGTCGATGATGTGTACAGGAGGAGTCTTTGGGAGGCCCTTTGGCAGCCAAGGCAATGATCCCTAGTTCTTCTGTTTTGACATGCCTCATCATAGGATGCCTTGCAGTTGAAAACTAATGCACAAGTTGTTGTATGCTGTAGATGGATTTGCATGAACTTCGTTGCAGGATGGCTGCTCAGGCTATTGCTCTTGTTGCTGTGTGCATTGCGTTCATGTACCCTAGGCTTAGGAACAACACCTATGAGTCGGATGATGAGGAAGATGTGAACCAGCTTTGCATTGCTAGGGCTCTGGTTGATGCTGACAGGCAGGCAAACCTAGAGCGAATTTACAACTGCACAGATGTGTAGTCTGTTAGCCTGCTTAGGATGCGTAAAGTTCCTTTCTTCTAGTTAGTAAACCTGTTTAGGGAAAGACACCTTCTAGAGGACAGCTTCCACTGCACTGTTGAGGAGCAGGTTGCGATATTCCTCCACATTGTAGGCCACAACCAGAGGTTCAGAGTCATCAGGCACACATTTAGGAGATCCATAGAGACTGTCAGTAGGTACTTTGCACTGGTGCTTCATGCAATTGGGGAGCTTAGGACTGGGATGATAAGAGGCCCTAATGGTAACACACATCCTAAAATCCTAGGGAGCCAGAGGTGGTAAGCATACTTCAAGGTACTACCTTGATATCTGCATTGCCTTTTTATTTGTTGGTTGCCTAAATAATGTGTACTGATGCACTTTTATGTGCTATCCTAGGACTGCATTGGAGCTATAAATGGAACTCATATCCCAGTTAGAGTTCCATACAGCATGCAGGCAGCTTTTAGAGGGCGCAAGGGGTTCACCACACAGAATGTTTTAGCTACTGTGGATTTTGACATGAGGTTTACTTATGTCCTTGCTGGGTGGGAAGGCTCAGCTCATGACACGCTGATCCTTGCTGATGCATTAGTGCGGCCTGATGGGCTCAGGGTTCCTGAAAGTACACTGTGAACCTAGCCTGTATTTTAGATTCACTATAGCAACCTGATGCGAACGTTATGCCCTTTATGTGTAGGGAAATACTACCTTGTGGATGCTGGTTATGCAATGAAGCCAGGGTTCCTGCCTCCTTACCGTGCTGTTAGGTATCACATGTCTGAGTTTGATGGTAGGAGAGCTCCTGCTAATGCCAAAGAACTATTCAACCTAAGGCACTCCTCCCTCCGCACAACTGTTGAAAGGGCATTTGGGGCCCTTAAGGGTAGGTTTCGTATGCTGGATAACAAGCCTTTCCATCCGTACCGCTCTCAGGTTAAAATCGTTATTGCTTGTTGCATCTTACATAATTGGATCTTGGGGTATGGGCTAGATGAAGTTGTGCCTGGGGAGGATTTCATGACAGCACCCTCCCAGTCTCTTGCTGGAGACAGTGCTGCAATGTCGCAGGAGGTTAGGGCTTGGGGTGCCAAAAGGGATGATATGGCTTCAGCCATGTGGCAGAACAAAGGGGCGTCTAGGGTGTAGCCTGGTCAACTTATGTGTGTTTTGTTTGAACTGTATGGAACCATGGTGTGGAACTTGATGTGAGCAATTACTTTGCTGAGACCAATGATGTACTTAAATTTGTTGCCCTTGCCACCTTTTTTTTACTTCTTATGGTTCTTCTGGTATTTGGCTGGGGTTTGATATGGCCTGAAATGATTGTCTTTTACATGATTGCGGATGATAATGTGTTGTGCTGCGAAATATGCTGTTGGTAACATAGGGCAATGGGTGACGAGAACGTTTTCTTTGGGTCTGCTGCTGCTGGCTTTGGTCAACTTCTTGCTGACCATGGGGCTGCTGCTGAGGCCTCTTATGCGGGGATGCCTGCTGCTTCTGTTGCTGCTTCTGGTGGTGCTTCTGGTGCTTTTGCTGCTGCTGTGGGTGCTGGTGCTCTTGCTGGTGGTGTGGCTGTTGCTGGGGCTGCGCAGGGGCAGGCTCTCGCTGCTGGTGGAGGTGGTGGTGGTGGTGCAGCAGGGGGGCAGGGTGGTGGTGCTGGTCTCCCTCGACCTCCTATGAGGTGGACCAGTGCCACCTCACGCTTTGTGCTGCGCCGCATGGTTGAGCTTGTTGGCACTGGGGTGAGGACTGACAAGGGCTTCAAGGAGGTCCACATCAACAAGGTCGCCAAGAGTCTTAGGGACTTCACTGGAGAGCATGTGACTGGCACGCAGGTGTACAACCACCTGCGTAAGTGGCGGCAGAGGTGAGCAAGAGTGTGCAAGCTTAGGGACCTCAGTGGTGCTCTTTGGGATGGCGTCACATGCAGCATAAGTCTGGACCAGGACCACTACTTGGGCCACTGCAAGGTGATTTGCACTTATTCATTTCAAGTCAAGTACTTGATTTCTTATCAGTGAGTCATTTGCTAACTACCTACTTTCTTTGTGTTTTTTTGTGTCATGCAGGATCACCCCAAGGATGCTGAGCTGCTCAACAAGCCAATTGAGAACTATGAGGAGATGGAGGTGATCTTTGGTGGTGGGATGGCAACATGGCGGTATGCTCAAGGTTTTGGTGAGCCCTTAGGTGTTTTCTCCTGCTTTGCGGATAGCACTGAGAAGAAGCCAGTGGTAGACCTCTCGTCCACCAAGCAGCCCATTGACCTCACTTCCACAGTGAAGGTTGCTGCCTCAACTGAGGCATCCAAGACACCTGCATGCTATGCTGGAGTGAAGAGAAAGAGGGCCGCCATGTGTGAGGAGGAGGTTCTTGTGCTTACCAACATGACTGATGCTGTGAACAACGTGGCTCTGGCTCTTAGAGAGACCGGGCCCGAACAGGTGCACCCTGACCTCTATAATGCTGTGATGCTTACCCCTGGCTTCCATGATGAGGAGCTAATGGTTGCCTTTAGCCATCTGCTGGACAACAAGGCTCAGGAAAATGCTTTTGTTGCCATGAGTGATGACCACCGCGGCCTTTGGCTGAGGACCTGGCTGGGCAAGCACTACTACATGTGATGTAGTAGCTGCAGCCTTACAGCTCAGGGAAAACTGTTGAGCATGTCTCGATCTCTGACCACTTCCCCTTATTTTGCACAGATCTCTATATAGATAGGTCTGACTGCTAGGGTGTAGCCTCACTTTGCACCTAGCCCTTTTGTGGTTGTTTTTGGTCTCACATGGGGGGTGGCTAATTACTAATCTAGTTTCTGGCAGAGCGGCAAGGTTAAGACAGTGATACTAACTATTTGCTAAGGTACTGCATGGTAAGTTGTGTAATATTCAGAACCTAGTACTCTTATATCTGTGTGCTATGCTTGGATTTGATGAACTGCAGCTAGAAGGTTTGTGAATGATGAATGTAGAACTGCTATGATGGTGATTGTGATGAGCATGACCTTGATATATATATGTGATGCCTGGCTAGATATATCTGCTTTGTTTTGTGCTTTTGACTTTGCCATGCATGTTTATATTTGTCTTGCCTTTGTTTCTTCTGCCGTGCCTGTTCTTATGCCCTGCCTGTCCATATTTTACTTTTTCTGTGCTTCTTACTTTGCCATGCATGTTTATATTTGTCTTGCCTTTCTTTCATATGCTCTGCCTGTTCTTATGCCCTACCTGTCTATATTTTACTTGTTCTGTGCTTCTTACTTTGCCATTCATGTTTACATTTGCCTTGCCTTTGTTACTTCTGCTCTGTCTGATCTTGTGTTATGCCTTATCATATTGTTGATATTTGACTTGGGTTTCTTCTTCCCTGCCTGTCTATATTTTACTTGTTTTCTGGTTGGCACTTGTGGCATGTCTGTTTATACTTGTGTTTCTATGGTTCTTTTGCTTCTTTGGCCGATGAGGATAACCAAATTGATGGCAATGATGAAGTGGCTAAGTCTTTTACCTTCGCCTTTGCCTTGTTTTTCCTTTTTTTGGTCTGTTCTCGTCTTTCCGCCTCTGTTGGAAGCCACTTTTGAGCCAGCCCTCCTTCATTTGACTGACTTGTGGCTGATATGTATGCTTATGATCTGAGGCCACAAACATATATTCTTATGCCTGTGATGCTCATGTTCTGAGGCTCTTTACTGCACTTGTATTTGCCTACCTTACTTGATTTTGTTTCTTGTTCCTTCTTTGGGGATGACGAGCATCAGCATGCATTCTTGCTCTGACCCTAGTGCTGCTGATCTGACCATTTTTCTTGCTTCCATTGCACTGCAGTTTGATCCACACTTGCTGTTTCTTCCACCACAATGTTACCTTATGTTGCACCTTCACAAATATGGTGAGCCTCTTTCTGTGCAACATTCAAATGAACTGACGCAATACATTATTTTTTTGCTGGCGATGATGTGAAGGTGCTGAGGATGCATATTCCAAGAAGGTTCCTTCATACTGAGGCAATCACACTTACTCAGGTTGTGATTGCCTCACTATGAGGCATCTTTTTGGCATGTGTATCTGCACTTTAGCTGAGCGTTGGACCAATTTCATGTGTTCTTGCCTTTGGTTTCAGTATTTATCCTTGTGCATGGCGATGATGAACATCACGACGACAGCTACCAACAGAACAACGAGAGGATCGAAGCAGGTGTCGCCGGCTCGTGAGGCAGTGAGGGCGTGCCCTGACTGCCTCACGAGTAGGCAACTTCTGCTTTCACCCTAGTTTCGTAGGCAAGTGCAAATACCAACTGAGTCATGCAATGGTTTTAAACCAATGATAACTGTAACGCCCTGGGTTTTCAAAAACAGAAAACCCAGCATTCTGTCTCGTGATAGTCCCTGGATCAGACGCTATCACGCACAGGCATTCATCACAGATAAATATCACAGTCATACAACGAAAACAGAGTACAAAACTTAGTATTTACAACCGATTACCACTCGGTGTACGATTTTAAGTACAAGCCCCTTGGGCTAAACGACAGGAAGAAACTCCGCAGCGGTAGCTAAGGCTTCAGGGCTTCATCCTCGATCTTCACCACAGGCATCCTTGAGCGTAGCGACGAACCCTTCCTCCATGGACTCTTCTTTGATGGACTTTCGCTCCAAGTCTAGTCCTGCACACTCACAATCTATCCCCAAGGAATGGGATAGGTTCACGTCACCAACCGTATGCAAGCTTTAAGTGGCCTACCTCTAATGGTATGAAAAGGTATGAGGTAAGAGCTGGGGTTTCCTAAGCAGCAGCAGCAGCATCTCATAAAGAATAGAATCTCCAATTCCCACCAAATCCCATATCTCTCATCCGCAAACGGTTACACCTGGTCACCCAGATCACCGACACCATCACCTATCTCCATCTAGGGTCGGTGCGAGAACTCCCACTCCTCGCACCTCAATGATTGCACTCGGATCCGCGAGGTAGAGGGAGCAACTCCCCTCTCCCCGAATACAACCACGGCTCACCAATCACACTCATCCTATAAGGGGGAGGTAGAAATCCCAAAACGTAAGAGTCGGAGAAACAACGGGCATGTCCATAACCGAGGACGCGGCTATACGTATAGATCTAAACTCTGCAGAGCGTGTACACCAGTACCCATCTCGGAATGGCACCCGATGGTAGCAAGTCGACCGAGCCCATCCTACCGAACGAACACCTAGGAGTTACGGTTCCATCCTGCATCCGGGTCTCGATGCGGTCCCCCGCAGAAGACCACCCCAGAACTGTGAAAATGCCCCCGTGTGGCCACACGGGAGTCGCACTGAGAGGGTGGACTCACTCCCACCTCTCCCCCACTGATACCCCGCTATCCTGCTAGCAGGTATGGTACCGCACTTGCTAGGGTCGAACGGCCCTATCCCCACTCTCGGCGAGGTGGTGTGTACGAAAGTCCCGTGTAACAGGCGACCCACTCGGTTTCAGACCGGGGCGAGCTCATATCCTCCAAGTCATCACGAAATCCCCAACACCTGTGCTCCTAAAACAGTGTACCCGCCATAGGTACCAACTCGGGTAACGTCCGAGAAGACGATCCCTGGCCCCCGATCCCAGATCGGGTTGTCTCGAGCTCACCCCCGCCAAAATATCCCAAAACACCTTCTCCTGCCGGTTTTCCCAACACACGCCAAGAAACTACCACAATATCCCAACACATGCATAGCAAGCTCAGCGTATCATCACGCATATGTAAAGTAGTAGTAGTAGTAGTAGGTCAATCAAGGACAAGTATGTAAAAGAGGCTATGCACGGGTTCATCATATCCATCACTATGCAGTAAGTAAAGCACTAGCAGTTCTAATAGCCATGCCTAATGGGCATTCAAAGAATGGTCGGGCGTGAACACCTGTGTGTAAGTAGTTGTCGTAGTTTCCGTAGTCGTACTTGATCTTCTGGCTTGTCTCCTCGACTCCGGGGAAATCCTAGATTCGGAAATATAAATAAACAATGAGGATCTATTTGCAAATAAACTCCAAAGAGAAGCATTAAAGAACCAAATAAATCCAAACTAGCTACAAGCAGCACTAGCTTAAATTAAGGAAATCAAAGTAATTAGTTTTATAGTAAAATAGTTTTAAGCCACTAGTTTTGTCTACTAGAAAACAAGTTAGAGAGAAGGGTTAGTTCAAGGTTGGGTAGCCGATCAAGGCTAAGGGCCTTGGTGATTGCGCCTGCAAGGCATTAGCGCAATAGATAGGTGCGACGAAGCGGAAACTCAGAGGTTCAAGAGAGAGGAGTAAGGCGAAACGAGTTAGGCAAGGCATTATCAGAACAAGGTGTGCGGTGGCAGCACCGAGAGAAGGAAAGGATCGGCTCGTGGTCGATAAAAGGATGGTGATGCAGTAAGACGTGCTCGGGAGCACGGTGGAGCACTTTGCTGGCATTACGACGATAACCACGGCGTAGTAGCTAGGTTGCAACGCGGGGTTGCCGTGCTTTGAAACAGAGGCCTCTGCTCAAGGCACGACCGTCCATCACACGCGGCCTTCCGGGTTACTAACGCTGGGTACGTCGCGTGCTACACGGCTCGATGCAAGGCAAAGAGAGAGCAGGTATGCGGGTTGCGGCACAAGGCGGTGGAAACGGTGCAAGCAAGGAAAAGTAGTGCGAACGCAGCTTGGGGAAGTTATCCCTGTCCGTGGCAAGCCAGTGGCTAGTTGCGGGAATCCGGCGTCCCAGACCCACAATACCGCAGTGGCAGGCATCGGCCACGAATTCTTCTCCAAGCATGCGGGGCAAAAGGGGTTCGGTTCAAGGGCGAGAGCGGATAAGGATAGGGTAGCAGCGAGCGTCTCGAAATTATGAAACCAACGCAAGTGGTTTCATAATTTTCGGAGCTCCGGATAATTAGTTATGAATTTTTAAAGTTAAAAAGTAATTTTGAAGGATATATAAAGGTTTAAAAGTATGTTTGAAATTAAATCCTGCATTTACAACAGGGTTAACTATGTGTTAACTATAGGTTAGCTCAAGGCGGCTTTAGGTTAGCTCAAGGCCGGCTGTAGGCTGTCTTTAGCGATCCAAGTGGCTGCCACGTAGCTAGCTATAAGCCAGCCATAGGGCGAGGTGGCAGCTTAGGTGGCCATGCCACACGGGATCCTGGGGGGATCCTCTGCGGCACAAGAGACGTGGGCAAGCGTGTGGCTGAGAGGGGATTGGTTGGCCGCACGGGATCCGGGCGGCGGCGGGTGCGGCTGGCGTCTTTGCAGGCGCCGGTGTGGCTCCAGCCAAGGGGCACGAAAAAGAGGGCGCCCGCCAGACGTTCGGCAGAATGCCCGAAAGGGGGCGTCGGCGCGGCAAGGGGTTTGGCCGGCGGCGAGGTTCGGCCACGGTGGCGCGTTTCCCTGCAGAGAAAATGTCCACGGCTCGATGGCCGGTCCACAGCATAAAGGCACGCGCGAGTTCGTCGCCGGCGGCCATGGTCACGATGTCCTCAAGGCGACAAGGCGGCGCGGCGCGAAACGGAGTCGGGGTTCGGGGCCTGGTCCCGGGCGCGCAGGCGTCCACGGCGACGTGGCGACGACTTCCGGCGTGCGACGGGGTCGAGCGAACGGCTGCGGTTCAGCAGGGCGAGGCGCGCGTCACGGCGAGAGGCAGACGCGGCGGCGAGGTTGCGGCGGCCGAGCGAGGCAGAGCTGCGGCGTGAGCGGCGCGGCGGTGAAAGGGAAGGCCCGACGCGGCTCAACGACGGTGCGCTAGCGACGAAGGCGTGCGCAGCGGCGAGGAACGCGGGTGCGCGTGGCAGAGCGACGGGAAACTGAGGCGGCGGTGCGGCAGTACCTGTAGAAGGCCGCGACGCGAGCCAAGCGGTAAGGCGGCGCGACACCTGCATGACGGCCAAGGCTCGAAGGCCCGAGCCCAGACAACTTGCAGCACCGTGTGTGGCGTCGGAGGCAGTGCGTCGCAGGGATACACACGGCGGGAGAAACGGGAGCAAACGCGGCGCGAAGGCCGGCGAACGCAGGCATGAACACGAGACCGAGCAGGGGAAAAGAAGAAGGCTTGGGGGTGTTCCGCTCACCGGCGGGCTCGTCGGAGGTGCGGCGGTGCAGGGAGTGCTTGACGCCGTGGCGAGGTGAAGCAGGCCGGCGTGAGACAACGGCGGCGAGGCAGGACGGCGACGCGGTGAGGATCGGAGCAGAGCAGGGGAAGCAGGGGTTGCGGTGCGTCGTGGTCCTCTGCACGGCTGCTCCGGCTCCTCGGCGTCGGCGATGCGTTCCCCTCCGGTCCTCCGGGCTTCCTCGGCGGTGACGGCCTCGCAGCAGCGTCGGCGTCGCAGCTCCCGCGGCGTGAGCGGCGTCGACGTCCCCGGCGTGTGCAGCGCCGGCTTCACGGGTCGGCGGGACGGCGGCTCCGGGACGGCTTCAGCCTCCGCGGCGGACGCTCCTCTCCCTCTTCCCTTCTTCTCCTTCCTCTTGAGGTGGGCAGGGGCAAAATCCCCAAGGGCGGCGGCGGAACAGGGAGATGCCGGTGCGTGGGGATTTATAGGGTGGCGCCCTAGGGTTCGGTGGTGCGAGAGCGGGCGGCGGGGATCCTTGGCTTCCGCACCCAGGGGCACGCGGCGTGCATCCGGCGGCGAGGGCGAGCGCAGTGCGGGGGCGCGCCGGTCGCCATCGCCTCGCGTCAGCAGGAGGAAGAAAAGGGGACAGGGGTGGCGCTTACAGGCGGGGCCCACATGGCAGCGTCACGGCGGTGGTGGTAGGTGGTAAGCGGGCTACGGTTTAAGACGAGCCGAAAGGCAAGGCGGGCCGGCGGTTGGTGCAGGCCGGCAGGGAAAGAAGGAGGTGGTCCGGTAGACTTTGACGGTTGGCTGGGCTGGAGGTGTGAGCGGGCCGGCGGAGTTGAGGGGTGACGAGTAGACCTCGTCTTTGGGTTTGGTGGGCTGGCTTGGCTGCAGGGTTGAGGGGCCCCTAGTGGACTTTGTCCGCTGGGTTGCGGCCCAAGATAGTTGTTAGAGCTACAAATAGGTTTTTGCAATATAGTTTGAAGTATAAGTTTGAATTTGAATCACTTTCAAATTCAAACACCACACAATTTGAACTCCAAATAAAATCCAAGAAAATCCAAATCACAATTACACCTTAATTTGAAAATAATTTTATATGGTTTTATTTTATTTGGAATTTGAGTTGAGAGCTAGCAAATTGGGATAAAATTTGGGGGACACACATGTTAAATCAAAAAGTTTTAAAATTTTGCGAAAATTCACTCATGGAAAACATCCAAATTTCAGGGATGTTACAGACTCCCCCCCTCAAAAGAATCTCGTCCTCGAGATTAAGCTCGTATCCGGGGGTGGTGAGGGTCTTCTCTCCGGTAGATCTTCGAGTTGTCAATGTCCTTGACGTCGTAACGTTTAGCCGACAAAAATTCTTGGGTCCCACATCTCTTACTCCCATGAGGGCTTTCGAAGCCGAGTGCTACTGCAGGTTCTCGTGCGCTAGCTCCCATAAGCACTTGCGATGTACGATCCGGGTATCTCGGGAGCTATGCTCTTGTCCCAGCTCGTGACAAGTCCCCAGTATAGGCTAGAGCTTCCTCTACCTCAACCTATCTCTTCCAGCAGTGCCAAGCAAGTCTGGTAACCTTAGAACAAGTCAGAGCATGACTGTCTCATATTATTCCGGTCTTCCCACTCAAGGTTACATTCTTCTTATCAACCAAGCTTATTCCAATATGATTCCATATGAACAAGGTCATATTCTCATGGCGTCCATTAAGTGCTTTTATTCCTATTAGGCACGAGTCTCCCACTTCTTTCCATATGAGGGAGTCGTATACTTTATGCCTAGCAGAGGTCTGTATCTCCGGCGGTATCTCTGAGCCTAACTTGCAGCCGGTACATAGATGGTTTGCCTATAGCAAGCTCTTATCCAAAGTCGTCAAATACCGAAGCCTGTACTCTTAACGTACCCATAGGTATATTACTATCTTGATCCAAATTTGACGGCTTATCCATAAGAGGTACGCTAAGCAGAAGTGGAGTCTCAGAAGTAACCTTTCTTCATCCATGGTCTCATATATTCTCTAGGTTTCCCTAGGTTATCCAAGATATCTTCTTGAAGCCATATCCATCTCGGATATGTAGAAGGTATACAATATTATCTCTTGTTCCGAAGGTAGATATCCTAGATTCTCCAAAACATTAGTGCATTCGCTCCTCTTATAGCATGCACTCTCGATGATTGGCTGCCCCTGGGGTGAGCACATCTTCCTTTTCGTAGTCGGTCATTCCGTGACTTAGGAATTATCTCAGCTTATTTATTTAAGCATATCCCAATAGTGGGCCCTATTGCAGTACTTGAATTCCGTCATAGGGTCTTGTGTTAATCAAAATTCCTCGTATTTCAGGGCGATCTTTCATCGTCCAGAACTTTTCTGCGTGCCCAGTAATCCCTATCACTCTTTGGGTGCCATACTTATAGTAATTCATCTGTTGGTTTAACTTGTCTCCGATGATTCTTGCCAGAGGGCTAGCAACATCCGACATGTCCAATTAGCTCTTGGTCGTAAACACTATGAATGGTTACTTCCCATTCATGATAGTCCATGTTAAGAGGGGTCAGCTGCAACTCCCTCGACTGTGCGAGTAACTCTTCCCACCCGAAATCTGACACTAGTCAATTTGGTTCCAACTCCTTGGGATGGATCTTCACGTGGGAGTTACATCTATCTTACTCTTGTATGCTTAACCAACTCTTCTGACATATCTTCCAATAGGTAGGTTCCAACTGCGAGGTTGAGCAGATAATTTGTGTCCAGTAGTTGCTGACGTAGATCTTTCCACTAGTTCATTATACGGTGTCCAGTAGAGCTCCCTTGTTGATGGCTTATCCCAAAAGCGGGATCGACTAATCTTATCCAAAATGCATCACTGTCACCTTAGGGTACTCAGCTGCTCTTAACCAGTGTATGCTTCCATGCGCTTCTGAGCTTTCGAGGGCTCAATTTCTCTAGTACTCATCCTCTGGTTGACGATCTCGATTCCAATGATCGTCGGGTAACTCATATGAAACCTTGGTCTAATTTGTCAAAGTTACTAGAAATTCTTCTCTCCTTCTGAAGATTGGTCTTGCCGTAAGCTCGACACGTCGGTCTTCATTCTTCGAGCTCTTGATCTTGTAGGATGGGAAAGCTAGGGCCTCTAAAGGAGTCATCTAAAGATCTAGCAAGCATAAGCACTCAAAACAATTTCACACAAGCATGAAGAGGCATAACAACCATAAGATCAAAAGATCCAATCACTCAAACAATGCACCAAACAAATGTGTATCCCGAGGCTGACTCCTATGACCTCCGAGATTACACCAGGTAGAAGCTTACTAGTATATCGTGGGTATTTGGGGGATTTCTCTATTGTTAGAGTTACATCACTCGAAAGGATACATTCCATTTGACGTCTTGGTGTTGAACTTTCTGAAATAAGCTGGTGAAATTCTTCTCCATGTTGGCTTGTTCGAGGATCCGCAAGTTGTGTTCCATAATCCTCTCCGGGTCACACGGTTTATTGTTATCCATCTGACTCGTACAGTTCTTATGTTACATCCTGTAGCTATTGCTTCCTTCACAAACCTCCAGGTTAGGGTCCAATTACCAAAATTATCTGTCTGACTGAGGAGGTTCCTTTCGTAGCCTAGGAGGCACATGGAGTCCTATGGGAGGGAGCTAAAATCTTCTTGATCTTAACCCTTCGCTTCTTGTCCAATTCTTCAAGTTCAGACATTCTGACTTAGTTGGACTACTCTTCTTCGTCCATAGTCCTCGTGGCTTATCCTTGCAAAGGGGTGCTCCATGTTTATCATTTTATCCATGCCCCGTGTTTCTCATTTGTTGATCTTGATCCATCGTCATCTCTGGTCGGTTGGGGAGATCCAGATTCAAGCATCCCAATTTCACACTTCTCGTCAATGGGGAATTCCATATACCTATCAAATCATGATTCCAAGTATTTGATGCTTGCTCCCAGGGTGGTCGTAGCTGTTCAATCCAATATTTGCCTCTTGTAGCTGCAGCTGATCTTAATATCTTAGTCCTTTGTGACTCGGCTATTCGTGTAGCTTCAAGTCGACGGGTCTTTATCCAAATGCTGAGCTACGAGCATCTCAGGGGTTCCGACTCCTGCGACCATGCTTACGTGTGCCAAATCCAAGTAGTAGATCACCAGTTCCTTATGTTGGCGCACTTGGAATCTTATCTCATCAGTAGCTTCAAAGTGGTGTTATCCAAGCTTCGTCCTGAGCGGAGACGGGGAATGGAAGGGTGCTTATTGTACTTGTGGCTTCTCTTGTATGCTGACTTCATGTGGCATCATGGTGGCAGTCTATTCCATCTTCGGTAGTCTGAACTCCATTATAGGGCAGCTGTGATGGTGTAAACTTGTATTGAGAGTTTGACAGGGGATATTCCAGTTAAGTCTTGTAAAGTCATCTTCATCTTTTCCCTGTACCCAATCTTCATAGCTGTCATTGTGGTAGTCGTCTTTGTCTTGTATGAGACATCCTTCTGTAGCATGGCTTGGTCTTGATCAGGCGACGTCTGGTGTTCTTCATAGGTCAGCAACCGTAGAGGGGTTGTTAGTAAGTCAGTTAGTTAGTGAAAAGTCAAGGTTGTAATAGTAGAATTCAAGGGGTTTATATAAAAATCAAGGAGTATATACTCAATCAAGGATGTTTAGGCTGTCCTGAACTATCGACCATTGCTAGGGCTCGTCCTACGGTCAAGTACGGCTCTGATACCACCTGTAACGCCCTGGGTTTTCAAAAACAGAAAACCCAGCATTCTGTCTCGTGATAGTCCCTGGATCAGACGCTATCACGCACAGGCATTCATCACAGATAAATATCACAGTCATACAACGAAAACAGAGTACAAAACTTAGTATTTACAACCGATTACCACTCGGTGTACGATTTTAAGTACAAGCCCCTTGGGCTAAATGACAGGAAGAAACTCCGCAGCGGTAGCTAAGGCTTCAGGGCTTCATCCTCGATCTTCACCACAGGCATCCTTGAGCGTAGCGACGAACCCTTCCTCCATGGACTCTTCTTTGATGGACTTTCGCTCCAAGTCCAGTCCTGCACACTCACAATCTATCCCCAAGGAATGGGATAGGTTCACGTCACCAACCGTATGCAAGCTTTAAGTGGCCTACCTCTAATGGTATGAAAAGGTATGAGGTAAGAGCTGGGGTTTCCTAAGCAGCAGCAGCAGCATCTCATAAAGAATAGAATCTCCAATTCCCACCAAATCCCATATCTCTCATCCGCAAACGGTTACACCTGGTCACCCAGATCACCGACACCATCACCTATCTCCATCTAGGGTCGGTGCGAGAACTCCCACTCCTCGCACCTCAATGATTGCACTCGGATCCGCGAGGTAGAGGGAGCAACTCCCCTCTCCCCGAATACAACCACGGCTCACCAATCACACTCATCCTATAAGGGGGAGGTAGAAATCCCAAAACGTAAGAGTCGGAGAAACAACGGGCATGTCCATAACCGAGGACGCGGCTATACGTATAGATCTAAACTCTGCAGAGCGTGTACACCAGTACCCATCTCGGAATGGCACCCGATGGTAGCAAGTCGACCGAGCCCATCCTACCGAACGAACACCTAGGAGTTACGGTTCCATCCTGCATCCGGGTCTCGATGCGGTCCCCCGCAGAAGACCACCCCAGAACTGTGAAAATGCCCCCGTGTGGCCACACGGGAGTCGCACTGAGAGGGTGGACTCACTCCCACCTCTCCCCCACTGATACCCCGCTATCCTGCTAGCAGGTATGGTACCGCACTTGCTAGGGTCGAACGGCCCTATCCCCACTCTCGGCGAGGTGGTGTGTACGAAAGTCCCGTGTAACAGGCGACCCACTCGGTTTCAGACCGGGGCGAGCTCATATCCTCCAAGTCATCACGAAATCCCCAACACCTGTGCTCCTAAAACAGTGTACCCGCCATAGGTACCAACTCGGGTAACGTCCGAGAAGACGATCCCTGGCCCCCGATCCCAGATCGGGTTGTCTCGAGCTCACCCCCGCCAAAATATCCCAAAACACCTTCTCCTGCCGGTTTTCCCAACACACGCCAAGAAACTACCACAATATCCCAACACATGCATAGCAAGCTCAGCGTATCATCACGCATATGTAAAGTAGTAGTAGTAGTAGTAGGTCAATCAAGGACAAGTATGTAAAAGAGGCTATGCACGGGTTCATCATATCCATCACTATGCAGTAAGTAAAGCACTAGCAGTTCTAATAGCCATGCCTAATGGGCATTCAAAGAATGGTCGGGCGTGAACACCTGTGTGTAAGTAGTTGTCGTAGTTTCCGTAGTCGTACTTGATCTTCTGGCTTGTCTCCTCGACTCCGGGGAAATCCTAGATTCGGAAATATAAATAAACAATGAGGATCTATTTGCAAATAAACTCCAAAGAGAAGCATTAAAGAACCAAATAAATCCAAACTAGCTACAAGCAGCACTAGCTTAAATTAAGGAAATCAAAGTAATTAGTTTTATAGTAAAATAGTTTTAAGCCACTAGTTTTGTCTACTAGAAAACAAGTTAGAGAGAAGGGTTAGTTCAAGGTTGGGTAGCCGATCAAGGCTAAGGGCCTTGGTGATTGCGCCTGCAAGGCATTAGCGCAATAGATAGGTGCGACGAAGCGGAAACTCAGAGGTTCAAGAGAGAGGAGTAAGGCGAAACGAGTTAGGCAAGGCATTATCAGAACAAGGTGTGCGGTGGCAGCACCGAGAGAAGGAAAGGATCGGCTCGTGGTCGATAAAAGGATGGTGATGCAGTAAGACGTGCTCGGGAGCACGGTGGAGCACTTTGCTGGCATTACGACGATAACCACGGCGTAGTAGCTAGGTTGCAACGCGGGGTTGCCGTGCTTTGAAACAGAGGCCTCTGCTCAAGGCACGACCGTCCATCACACGCGGCCTTCCGGGTTACTAACGCTGGGTACGTCGCGTGCTACACGGCTCGATGCAAGGCAAAGAGAGAGCAGGTATGCGGGTTGCGGCACAAGGCGGTGGAAACGGTGCAAGCAAGGAAAAGTAGTGCGAACGCAGCTTGGGGAAGTTATCCCTGTCCGTGGCAAGCCAGTGGCTAGTTGCGGGAATCCGGCGTCCCAGACCCACAATACCGCAGTGGCAGGCATCGGCCACGAATTCTTCTCCAAGCATGCGGGGCAAAAGGGGTTCGGTTCAAGGGCGAGAGCGGATAAGGATAGGGTAGCAGCGAGCGTCTCGAAATTATGAAACCAACGCAAGTGGTTTCATAATTTTCGGAGCTCCGGATAATTAGTTATGAATTTTTAAAGTTAAAAAGTAATTTTGAAGGATATATAAAGGTTTAAAAGTATGTTTGAAATTAAATCCTGCATTTACAACAGGGTTAACTATATGTTAACTATAGGTTAGCACAAGGCGGCTTTAGGTTAGCTCAAGGCCGGCTGTAGGCTGTCTTTAGCGATCCAAGTGGCTGCCACGTAGCTAGCTATAAGCCAGCCATAGGGCGAGGTGGCAGCTTAGGTGGCCATGCCACACGGGATCCTGGGGGGATCCTCTGCGGCACAAGAGACGTGGGCAAGCGTGTGGCTGAGAGGGGATTGGTTGGCCGCACGGGATCCGGGCGGCGGCGGGTGCGGCTGGCGTCTTTGCAGGCGCCGGTGTGGCTCCAGCCAAGGGGCACGAAAAAGAGGGCGCCCGCCAGACGTTCGGCAGAATGCCCGAAAGGGGGCGTCGGCGCGGCAAGGGGTTTGGCCGGCGGCGAGGTTCGGCCACGGTGGCGCGTTTCCCTGCAGAGAAAATGTCCACGGCTCGATGGCCGGTCCACAGCATAAAGGCACGCGCGAGTTCGTCGCCGGCGGCCATGGTCACGGTGTCCTCAAGGCGACAAGGCGGCGCGGCGCGAAACGGAGTCGGGGTCCGAGGCCTGGTCCCGGGCGCGCAGGCGTCCACGGCGACGTGGCGACGACTTCCGGCGTGCGACGGGGTCGAGCGAACGGTTGCGGTTCAGCAGGGCGAGGCGCGCGTCACGTTGAGAGGCAGACGCGGCGGCGAGGTTGCGGTAGCCGAGCGAGGCAGAGCTGCGGTGTGAGCGGCGCGGCGGTGGAAGGGAAGGCCCGACGCGGCTCAACGGCGGTGCGCTCGCGACGAAGGCGTGCGCGGCGGCGAGGAACGCGGGTGCGCGTGGCATAGCGACGGGAAACCGAGGCGGCGGTGCGGCAGTACCTGTAGAAGGCCGCGACGCGAGCCAAGCGGTAAGGCGGCGCGACACCTGCATGACGGCCAAGGCTCGAAGGCCCGAGCCCAGACAACTTGCAGCACCGTGTGTGGCGTCGGAGGCAGTGCGTCGCAGGGATACACACGGCGGGAGAAACGGGAGCAAACGCGGCGCGAAGGCCGGCGAACACAGGCATGAACACGAGACCGAGCAGGGGAAAAGAAGAAGGCTTGGGGGTGTTCCGCTCACCGGCGGGCTCGTCGGAGGTGCGGCGGTGCAGGGAGTGCTTGACGCCGTGGCGAGGTGAAGCAGGCCGGCGTGAGACAACGGCGGCGAGGCAGGACGGCGACGCGGTGAGGATCGGAGCAGAGCAGGGGAAGCAGGGGTTGCGGTGCGTCGTGGTCCTCTGCACGGCTGCTCCGGCTCCTCGGCGTCGGCGATGCGTTCCCCTCCGGTCCTCCGGGCTTCCTCGGCGGTGACGGCCTCGCAGCAGCGTCGGCGTCGCAGCTCCCGCGGCGTGAGCGGCGTCGACGTCCCCGGCGTGTGCAGCGCCGGCTTCACGGGTCGGCGGGACGGCGGCTCCGGGACGGCTTCAGCCTCCGCGGCGGACGCTCCTCTCCCTCTTCCCTTCTTCTCCTTCCTCTTGAGGTGGGCAGGGGCAAAATCCCCAAGGGCGGCGGCGGAACAGGGAGATGCCGGCGCGTGGGGATTTATAGGGTGGCGCCCTAGGGTTCGGTGGTGCGAGAGCGGGCGGCGGGGATCCTTGGCTTCCGCACCCAGGGGCACGCGGCGTGCATCCGGCGGCGAGGGCGAGCGCAGTGCGGGGGCGCGCCGGTCGCCATCGCCTCGCGTCAGCAGGAGGAAGAAAAGGGGACAGGGGTGGCGCTTACAGGCGGGGCCCACATGGCAGCGTCACGGCGGTGGTGGTAGGTGGTAAGCGGGCTGCGGTTTAAGACGGGCCGAAAGGCAAGGCGGGCCGGCGGTTGGTGCAGGCCGGCAGGGAAAGAAGGAGGTGGTCCGGTAGACTTTGACGGTTGGCTGGGCTGGAGGTGTGAGCGGGCCGGCGGAGTTGAGGGGTGACGAGTAGACCTCGTCTTTGGGTTTGGTGGGCTGGCTTGGCTGCAGGGTTGAGGGGCCCCTAGTGGACTTTGTCCGCTGGGTTGCGGCCCAAGATAGTTGTTAGAGCTACAAATAGGTTTTTGCAATATAGTTTGAAGTATAAGTTTGAATTTGAATCACTTTCAAATTCAAACACCACACAATTTGAACTCCAAATAAAATCCAAGAAAATCCAAATCACAATTACACCTTAATTTGAAAATAATTTTATATGGTTTTATTTTATTTGGAATTTGAGTTGAGAGCTAGCAAATTGGGATAAAATTTGGGGGACACACATGTTAAATCAAAAAGTTTTAAAATTTTGCGAAAATTCACTCATGGAAAACATCCAAATTTTAGGGATGTTACAATAACAAAGGTCATCGGCGCCTTGCCTGAGGTTTTCAATGCTTTTTACACACTTTCTCTAACTTGGTTCTGTTTTTATTCCTCATGTACCACTGATGGTTGGAGATTGGAGGTTTTTTTGAACATCCTTGGAGCAACTGCTGCAGCTTTCCCAGTACAAAAACATGCGTTGTACACACTGTTCACACGAGAATTTGATGTAATTCTCTTTGTATGTAATTTCGTTGTGTTTTTGAGGTGTTGACCTCCCTAATTACGTTATTAAATTTGATGTATTCCAAGTACACTTGTGTTGCATGCATTTCTGGAAAGGAGTCCGGGGTGGTAACCATCACCCACGACTGCGTGCGGTGATGGTAGCACACCCCTGTGCAACGTTGGCAAACACCTTCTCTTGAAGGTAGTTTGAATCAGTTACGTGGGACCCACCGTTGGTGCAGCCCAACAAACGTATTCCCGGCCCAGCCAGCACCATGGGGTGCAAATCCTCCTAACAAGATCTCTGCACCTCTTGGGCCAGGCCCGTATCACTGCGGCCTGGCTCATGGGCCGGGCGCGTTTAACAAACACACCCAATTTGTCCCCATGTATCATTTTTTACATATTCCCCCAAGATTGCCCCCCTTGTCTCAATGTTGTCAAGGGTGGCAGAAGAGATGGGCAGCCGCCTGTATGGTTGAACAGGCTCATCATCTTTTACTCGACTGACGGTGGCCACGGTCCGAGGTCCACAGGGAAGTCTATCACCAAAGAGGGAAAAAAACTAATCTCAGCATCCGACATAAATAAGATGTATCATCAGTAAGAACTGAAACTGATCTCTACTTTTTTCGGTCTCCATTCTCTCTGTTTTGGGAGTAATGGGATTGACTAAGAAAAATTTCCATAGCAAGGGTAAATCGAAAGTAAAAGTTGGTCAGATTACAGATCCCAAAATATAGCAACCAGGTAGATGCTTCAAAAATCAACATAATAAGAAGGATAAATAAGGGGGGTGTTTGGATGAAGGGGTAAATGGGGCAAATCTACCCCAAAGGATCCAAATATGTGGGGGCAAATGTGGTGGGGTAAATGTTTTGCCCCCCTAATTTCATTTACCCCTAAAAAGTAGCAAATTGGAGCAAATTGTGGTATACCCCAGTCCTCTCTCTCACATTCACATCCACATTTACCCCTCAATTCAAACACCCCAAAGAGCAAATATTAGTAGAAGCAAATGAGAGAGGCAAAACATTTACCTTGAGGCAAATATTTACCCCTAACATCCAAACATAGCAAGATACCCAAAGGTTGCCGCAATCGACATCCCAAACTGCAGCGAAAGTACAGGCGCAAACTTTAGCATCAGGTTAAGAAAACACACAGGAAAACACGACTGGCCACCATGAGTGGGGAAAATCGTCGCGCAAGCGCTGGTGGCCACCAGCGATTCGTTGCAGATGCCATGAAAGATGATGGAAATCGCGAGGGGGAGGAGAGGCGGTGCATCGGGGCAGCAGAGGTGGCGACGTTACGGTATCGGACTATCGGAGGACGGAGGAAACGTAGAATAGGGCTGGGGTGGCGGCCACTGCAAAAAGTAAAATGCGCCAAAGACATAAAAGCCTAACAAAACCATTCAGCCCACCCAGGCCCATCACACCCCTCCTCGTTGAAGTTTGAAACCGAATCGTTTAAGTGCCCCCCTCTCTCTCTCGTGCAGTCGTCGTGTCGTGCCCTTCATTTCCTGGTGACGGTGAGGGAACCGGCGGCGGGGGGCGAGCGGCGCCGTCCTTCTCCACGTCTTCGTCGGGCCCTTCGCCGGCGACGAGAACCTTCCAGGTACGCCCGCCCGTTCCCTTCCCTTCCCTTCCTGCTGCAAATTCGAGCTCCCGGGACCCTAATGCAAGCTATTTGGACACCCATGTCCTGTATTTCTTCCGCCCCCCGTACTTCCGCCGCAGTTCTGTGCCTCCGGCGAAATCTAGGGTTTCGTGGACAGGATGCAGAAGCTCTCGGGGCTTAGGAGCCTTGAGGGGTTCCGATCCCTCGTTGGGTCCACCTCGACGGGCCTGAAGGCCGCGAACCCCAAGCCCTCCTCGGATGCTGGAGGCAGTTCGTACGGGAGCTTCGCCAATCTTAAGATCACAGCAGGTTCTGGTTTCGTTGACTTAGGTTTGGTTTGAGAAGGCCGTCTCAATCCATGAGTTATTACTGATTTCCCTTGGAATTTTTGTTTGGTTGCAGAGAAATTGGTCAAGGAGCAGGCTTCAGTGAAGACTGATCTAGAAATGGCGGTATGATTTCTCAACATTTTGCAATGTTTTTCTCCTTGTGGCGGAATTTTACTGAACTATTAAATTAGTATGATTCAACTGCATGAACTAAGTTATTCCTGAAATTTTTACCCCGTCTGTCCTGTCACTAGCATGGTTTAGATTTGGTGTCTGTCTGGTCTACTGGTTGATCATCGAAATCCAAAGCTGTTTGTTATGGGGATGTGCCAGTTGCATCACCCCTGGTGCTAGCCAGCCTGGTAGGACAGGTAGTAGATACTCTTGTAGTGCACCTGTTACAGTATTCTGTCATTTTTGTTGGCTATGGAATTCATCTCCAGGTAAAGCAGAAGAAATGCAATGCTGCAGTGTACTTCCAGCTAAACTATCTTGATATGTAATCATGCCAAGTTGCAAATATGCAAGAGAAAATGTTCCACCACTATAGGAAGCTCACAAGCATCAGATTCTTGCCATTTTAGGGCTGCACTTTGTATAGCTAGCCTGAAGATTGTGATGTTACTTTCTAAATCTGAAATGTTCCCTTCTCTGGAAGTTACATATATGCATTTGTGTGAAATAATGTGACCTGTGGTATTTTTGGAATTGGATGCAGTGCTTTTTCAGTATTAACAGAGTCACTCTCACTATGTTCTGCGTTTATGCATCCTTCGAATTCGCTTTTCTTGTGAGATACCTCTGAGCATTGCTCATTTGCAAAACCTGGAAAAGTGCACCTTCCCATCTGTTAATGTATTTTCATCCAGTGGGCTGGTCCTGAACTTAATTAAACACAACTACATGAGACATTTCTTTTTAGGAATCTATGCTGTGTTATATTAAGAAACCAATCTGCTTGGTGCAGATAGTTCTGTTAGATTCAGAATGGCACATTAAATATCATTGCTGCAGGTACCTTTCATGGTACAACTGTTCCAGTGCCATTATGGATGTAGGGTAAATTGGCTCAAGCAAGGAATGGATTTATCAGCATGTGTCATTGCTTCTCTGTACTGGCATATTATTTTGGTATTTTTCTGGATTTCTTATTACTGTTCTGTATGGTTTTTTTTATACATTCAGCATACCAAACTGAGAAGAGCAACAGAACAGATAAGCCTTTTAGAAGGAAAACTTCAACAAGCTGTGAATGAAAATGCAAAGCTTAAGGTGAAGCAGAATGAAGATTCGAAGCTCTGGCAAGGATTAGATTCGAAAATCTCCTCAACAAAGACCTTGTGTGATCAACTGACTGAAACTCTGCAGCAGCTAGCTAGTCAGACAGAACAAGGTAATATTTATGGTGACATTTACTTTGCACCTTCTGTTCTGATGTGACTGGTGCAACAATACATTTACAGCTGAAGAAGATAAGAAATTCTTCGAGGGGATGCTTGGGAAGAATTCCAAAGCTCTGGATGAATTCAACTGCCTGTTGCATGATTTATCAACAAAACTGGAGTGTGCAGAACAAAAGATCATTTCAGGTTAGTCAGTCTCTGCACAATCTACTTCCAATACAAGTTAATGCAAATCTTTTTAGAACCAGCAACTTAGTAATTTGGCACTTAAACTATGATATATTCTGTACTTCTGTGTCCATTGATATGTTAGTAGATAGAATGATCCATAATGTGCTAATATCTCTGAAATGATGTGATAATAACTGTCCCTTGTCCTTTTAATTCAGGGAAACAGGAGATGTTGCAGATCAAACAAGAAAAAGAAGAAATGGATCAAAGTTACAAGGAACAACTGTATTCAAATGATACTACGATTAAGGAAAAAGGTACAAGTTAGATTTTCTGCACCAAATGATGAATCAGCCATGGTATTGGTCATAGCTTAAATTGTATTAGTAGTAAACATGAACTATGTAGCTGGGAATGGGCAAGTCATTAGAAAAGTAGAAATGTGATGAGTAGTTGCCAAGCCCCCCTTGTTTTATTTCCAAAAACATGGTGGGAATTTGAGAAAATTGCATATTATATTTTATTTAGTGATTTCTACTTTGAGTTGAGCCTATCGTGCAACAGAACCTCTGTAGTAATACAACTTTACTTATGGATGCAGATTCCCTCATCAAGCAGTTGGAGGGGTCAGTTGATGAAAATAAATCCCGCTTGATATGTCTTGACTCCCGCTTGCAATGCATGGAGCAAGAGCTGAAGCTAAAAGATGATGTTTGCATCAGCCTGAAAGAAAATCTAGCAAGCAGTGAAAATGAAAAGAACAACTTGGAGCTTAAAAATCAGGGCTGTATTCTTGAAATTGAAAAACTATGCAAGGACAACAAGGATCTTAACGAATTGCTTAGCAGCTTCATGGCTAAAGTAACTGAGCTAGATAAAGAGCATGCCTCTATGTCAAGTCATGTGTCTAGGCTGCTTTGTTCATATGAAAGGTTCTATGAAATGGCCCAAGAGGAGAAAATGCTAATAGAAAGATCTTCTAAGGACAAATTTGAACATCTCCAAAAGCAACATGTGGATTTGTCAACAGAAAACAATGCTCTCAAGGTTGAAATTGAAGAACTGAAGTCCACAATCATAGAGTTGCAGAAAACTCAAGAAATTGTTATGGTTCAACATGTTGAAGAATGCCAAGTGGCTGAAGATAAAATTAGAAGATTAGAGTCTGAAGCTGAAATTTCTGCATCCAACATCAATCGGTTAGAAAAGTTAGCTTCTGAACTTCAAGGGAGAGTTCAAAAGTTACTGGAAGATTCTACCCTTGCCGAAAATCACAAGGTTTGTCAACTATTAGTTCAGTTACAGAATTATTTCCTATTCATTGAAAAACGATTGATGTCATGTAAGATTCCTTACTCATGGTATTTATACTACAGCAAGAGTTGCTTGAAAAGATTGTGAAGCTAGAATCGGATAATCAGGAGCTTCAAGGCCAAGTGCAGTCAATTGTGGAAGAGAAATCTAACAATGCTGAATCTCTCCAAGGAGAGATAACTAAGCGTGACCAGCAGGTTGACACACTTGAGAATCAGATCAACCAGCTCCGTTGTGATCTGAATGAGAAGGAACAACTCTATAGTTGTTCTGTAGAAAGAGAGAAAATGTTGGAGGACCACAAATTACAGGTTTGTGCTTATTGGTTCCTTTAAATCTTTTAAGATGGTGGTTAGTGAATAACATAAGTTCATAGCAACCTTTTCAATTGGTCTAGGTCGA
The DNA here is from genome assembly GCA_036936925.1 of Cenchrus fungigraminus. NCBI lineage: Eukaryota > Viridiplantae > Streptophyta > Magnoliopsida > Poales > Poaceae > Cenchrus > Cenchrus fungigraminus. The sequence continues at coordinate 74,852,020 of CM072775.1, forward strand.
AGCATCACTTGCTGCAACAGAATGCCAACTTAGTGAGGCAAAAAAACAGTATGATCTCATGCTTGAAGGCAAACAGATAGAGCTATCCAAGCATTTGAAAGAGCTATCTCTCAAAAATGACCAGGTATGATTTTATATCATTTTATGCAGCACTTTAGCATCTCAATCACATATATTACAGTTTGCAAATGAATTTTACAGGCGATCAATGAAATTCGTAAGAAGTATGAACTTGAAAAGATAGAAATCACTAATGCTGAAAAAGAAAAGGTACACAAACTCCTATTTCAGAAATAATAATAATTTTTCATGTTTAGAATGCTCTAGTTAATCTTATGCTGTGATTTTTTATGAATGTTTGAGAATTCAGGCAGAGAAGCTTGTAAAAGAAATGGAAAACAAATGTAATGAAAAGATATCAGAGAACAAGCAAGATTCCGAGAGGTATTTGATGCGTCTTAAGGAGGAACATGGCACAATGGTAAGTTCAACTAGTTCCATTTTCTTTATTTCAAACAATTAAGTTTGCTCTTTCTTAATGCATGTGCCATTCCATGGAATAATGCAAAATGTTGATTCTGGATTAGTTAAACAAAGTACAACAAACTGTTAGCTGCTGATAACTTGGATACATAATTGCATGCTAACTTTCTTTTATAAGCTCTCTGCTGAAATGGTTTAGTCCTTAAAATTGTTACCAGATGTCTTGGTCTTGCCATGTGAATAAAAAGGAAAACCCTACCGAAATACCCTATGGTAGCAATGAGTTCAAAATTTCTTTCACGGTGCTTTAGGGGAGCACAAAAGATGCATTTTTTCTCGAAAATGCAGGAGAACTGCATAATTGCATATCATCGCATTAAGAAAGGAGAAATGCCAAAATAGGCATACAACACACACACACACACACTTGCCCTAAGATGCACTTTTGTTTCCATTTAATTTGCAGCAGCTTATATACGCTATTTGGCAGAGTGAAAGACTAAGACAATTTTAAAACTATGTGCTTATACACTTTAGACTTTCAAAATGTCCCAGTACCCCGTTTTATTTTCCCCTTTTTGAATTCTATAAACAATGTATTGGTGATCATGAGCAGTTTTTTGCTTTCCGCTCGAGCTACTCTCACTGTGAAGAATAGGTGTATGGACCTACGGCTACCTTGCATCACTAGTAATAGTAGTTGAAAAAATCTTGTCGATTATTGTTTACATGGTGTAAAAAATAGTATCTTTAAAATGCTACACAGTAGCTAGTTTGAATAAGACCTCATTTTTTTCCTGGAATGACCATGAAATTTGTTATTTGCTGATATTCAGGTGGCAAGAATTCAGCAGGATAATGAGCATAAAGAGTCAACTCTTCGGGCCTATCACAAAGAAGAACTGCAGCGTATTCAGTCTCAGGCAGAGAATGAACTGAGGGAGGTCAGCTACAAATTTCTCAAGATGTTTTGATCATGGAGGTTTTCCATACTAATGAAATCTGTATAAATATGCAGAGGCTGTCATTGCTCAGGAAAGAGCATGAACTTCAAATAAAATCATTTAGGATGCAGCATGAGGAAGAATGCCAGAGGATGCAGGAGGAACTGGAGCTTCAGAAATCAAAGGTGGCGATTCATTTTATAAAATTGGTCCCGAAGGTAATCAATTGAATATATACTTGAAACATTCTTTGGTGCAGGAGGAGAAGCAAAGAGCATTATTACAGTTACAATGGAAAGTAATGGGAGAAAATCAGCAAGTCGATCAAGAAGTGAACTCTAAGAAGGTGCTGTCTACTCACAAAGTTTGATATACCATTACCAAGTGATGCATTACACATGCCATATTCATAGCATAGCATCTTAAGCCTTGATCAGAAAAAGCAGTCGCCTTTGGTCTTAGTTAGTAAGGTCAATCATCTCACTGAATGAACACCTCATGCAATTAGGTGTTCTGTCTAGGTTTCACATTCTATTCTAATCCTTACACTTGCTTAGAGAATATGTTTCACATTCTAATACTACACCAATATGGCCTGTGATTTATATAATTGATTGGGCCTTGTTATTGGATTGCGTGAGCATTCTGTACCAAAATATTTAATGCACCCTGCGATGCTTTTTAGTTCAGTGCTGTTTGCAAAGGCAAGCATAAGTCATCCGTAACTGTTCAACTTTGGGATCTCACCTATCTTCTGGCTGTTCAGTCATTACCTCAAACAGAAATTAAATATACCTTGACTATCAGTTCCATTTACTGCATCTCAGTTTGCTGTGCACTTTGTCAGTTCTACACTTGAATACATTTGATTTGATTTGTTTTATATGCACGGAAGACGGAACTATGGAAACCATGTAGATTTGAAACTCTTTTGTTCTGCACTGGGATAATTTGATGTTTAATTTTTTATTGTAATCCTAATAATTTACTGTTTGATGCTTGCAAATTATTGAGTATAATGCTTCATTGCTTCTTGCAATACATGTGCATCCTATGTCCTGGTGTAGTTGTAGCTTATTTATGTGTCATCCTGATCATAATTTCTCTCAACCTATAAAAGAAAGTAACAGTATTGCTAATTTCATAGAAGAATGAAAGAAAAGGAACATTCCTATTCATGTATTTTGATTAATAGCTAAGCAAATTACACAGTAGTTACAGTATGTGTAAGAAATATGTCAAATAGGAAGGTAAAGTTCCTTCACAAGATTTATAGCAAAGTGCTTAGCGAACATCGATAGATAAATGATTAAATGCATGCCAAATTTCAATATTTGGAAGCAACAAGGCTAATTGACTAACGGTCCAAATTCCTATCTTGCCTTCCCCCCTGTTTATTCTGAGGCATCAGTTGATTCTCCTTATCTTGTTTAGTTCATCATTTTTTTATCGTACATATTTCTCAGTCCTTATTAGATACATATTTGTTTCAGGAATACTCTGTTCAATCGATGAAGAGGAGAGATCCATATGGAAGAAAAGAACATGGGCTTCAGTTGGCAAGTTCTGAGACCAAACGGAAGGTAAGATGCCATTGTTCTAAATGATACACTGCACACATTACACTAATTCCAGAAGATTGAATTAGAGTTTTTAATTGTGTTTCAGGATGTAAACTTGCCTGGGATTTTACAATCACCAATTTCAAACATGTTGAGAAAGGTAGAGAAGGGGTCTCAGGACATTCCTAAACATAGAAAGGTAATTCTTCCACGGTTTCTTTATTTTTCATATCTTGAGCAGCATAGATCAGTTTCCTTTTTTTTGGATGAGATAATGTGCTAATTTCATGCTATCCAATGGCATGGGTCTCATTTATTTTGTTAAAATAGGTAACACACCATGAATATGAAGTTGAGACAGCAAATGGAAGAATCACAAAGCGCAGAAAAACTAGGAGCACAGTCATGTTTGGTGTATGAGCTTCTACTTTATTTTTTGTACTTTCTTGAATTTTAATGGCTCTCTGTTCCACCCTTATTTTTCTCTCATATATTCCAGGAACCGAACACTCAAAGGTCATTGCATAATACTGCTGACAAGGATGTTACAAAAATACGAAAGGTATGATGGCTGTGCAGTACAAGTGACTATTTTCTTTCATTTCTTTTCATATTATGTGAAAATCCAAAATACAATTCTTTACAAACCCTACAGTATCATGTTTTACTGGGTGAATGCTTTTTATCTACAATTGTGGAGTTCTAGTCAATTCAGAAATTCCTTTTGTATTTTAGCATGTTCTAAACTGTCATCTACATCTTGTTTCATTGTTTGGAGTGTCCTAGGAGTGCCGTTTCTATTTAAAGTTTGTCACATAAGAATATTGGTATTGACATCATATACACCACACCTAACAACCTCAAGATGTGGAAAACTGGTACTTCCCAAGGCGACTATATTTTGATGAGCTTCCTTCCATACTGTTATCTTTGTTGTTTTTGTTCTGTTACATGATTGCTATAGTGGTATATTGTATTGGTCTTCCTACTTTCCCTATGACTCCTCATTGAGTAAACACATTGGATACATACTGGAGTATTAACCCAGGCTCTGTTCTATGTTGTCTCATTATGTGATAGAGTTGAATTGTACTCCTATGCTTTTTGAAGGGCAATTATTCAAGAGACACCAATTTCCTATACCTTGTGATTTTTGCAATAATGACTCTTACGATGTGCTGCATCTTGCAGGTTCCCACTGGGTCCCATGCCCATCCTGCAAACATCGGTGAATTATTCTCTGAAGGCTCCTTGAATCCATATGCTGACGACCCTTATGCTTTTGACTAGAAGGTGGTATCTTATGCTACCCTCGGCAGAAGTTTTTTTTAAATGAAACCCTTGACTGAAATTACTTACTGAGCAATACTGCAGTAGTCTATGATGCAATATTAGTCCAATACTGTTTCATTATTAGCTTCTGAAGAACGTCAATGTCAACCTGGAACTTGCATTTTAGAATCATATGAGCTGTTTAAGGCAATGCTAAATTTAACTGGACCTGTTGAGTTGAACAGTTGATCATAACCATGGTTCGAAAACCGTGATATAACATGGCATCTTCTTGAATCTAGAATGTTTTTTTGGTCAGTAATTGTAACTATGCGTAGTTTGATCAGCAAATACTACCAATCTTATATATATTATGTTCAATACAGTTTCTTGAAACCCACAAGCTGATGCTCAGTATCTAGTGTGCCTGGAAGTATAGATATGTTTCTTACCTTTACTATGCGATCTTTTAGTCTGGAATGAAACATTGCATCTGCATATTGTATAGTGCTACCAGTTATGTTTTCTTCAGAGGATAAACATCTTACTGGTGGTGAATTTGAATTTGATCTCGTCTTGCAGCTCACAGCTGAAGATATGACCTTTGCAAGCACGATGATGAAATCTGGAACACAATATCGCCTCCAATGTGTTGAATGAACGATCATCCGCGGTTTTCCCCTGGTCTTGGCATCTGACTATCCTAGTGTTCGTAAGACTGAGTTTAGATTGATGTAGCTAGAACATCACGATTGGGTGGTTTGTAGGTGTGGATTTGTAAAGGAACTAACCGAATATCATGAAAATCTGAAATAAATGCTACGGAGTACTCCCCAGCGTCCATTTATGCCTTTGCCTTGTTGTGAACGTGCCGGCGTGCCGGCGTGCGATGCTGTCTGTGGGAGTTGCTCTTCCCGCCGGATACCAAGGGCGCCCCGCTTGAGTGTTAGTCCTTGGGCACAGACTGGGTGGCGGCGACGATACAATATCATTGAGCAATGTTGAGGTATGCACTTGAGCAGCATGTGAGTGAAGAGTTCTTTTTGGCTGCTAGCTATTTGCATCTACGATACGATAAAAACAGCTCGAATCGATCAGCAGTGTTTGACAGTGATCATGACCTGTGTTTTGCACATGCTTTACAACCGTCCAGCACGGATTGGCTGGCTTGGCCAAGGATTGGACTATTGGAGTGGCTAGTCGATTTTAGCCCAACTTGGCTCAACAATATTATCCTCAGTGCTGACTTGTTGCGTATGAAGTGGAGACCTAGGTTCAGTCAGTGTCACTGTCAACATATCGCTCGGCACTAGGAAACGTCCTCTGGTCATTTGAATATTATTACTAGCTAGTGGGCGTTGTGTAAGACGTGTGCAACTATATTATACTCCTTCCGTCCGACGTTTAGAACAAGAAAACTAGTTTATTTTGAACTAAATTTCTTATCCTAAACATCATATATCTAAGAGGGAGTACATGTATATTGCCAAGGGTAGTCCATATATGTTTCCCGCATCTCCGAAAGCGAGAGGAGAAGCTGGCTAGAGATCGAGCTCTCTGGTGAGGAGCGGAGAAGGTGAGAGACAGACGGAGAGATGGCCGGAGGTGCCATTGCTCCGAGTGATGGCCCCGCCACGGACTACGGCGGGAGCCTGACACTCTCGGTGTTCATGACCTGCCTTGTGGCTGCCTCGGGCGGCTTGATCTTCGGCTACGACATCGGCATCTCTGGTGTGTGCAAACTGCCACTCCTTTTTTTCCTTGCCTTATGGAACAGTTGTCGAGCTCGTTTCTTTGCCTAAATTCTGTATTTGCTTGCTCTGAACTATGAACTAACAGAGTGACTGCTGTTGAACCTGTTGATTCGTATATATGAAGGCGGCGTCTCGGAGATGGAGCCGTTCCTGCGGCGCTTCTTCCCGCACGTCCTGCGGCGGATGGCGGCGGCCAAGAGGGACGAGTACTGCCTCTACGACAGCCAGACGCTGACGGCCTTCACGTCGTCGCTGTACGTGGCCGGGCTGTTCGCGTCGCTGGTGGCCAGCCGCGTCACCAGGGCGATGGGCCGGCAGGCCGTCATGCTCATGGGCGGCGCGCTCTTCTTCGCGGGCGGCGCCATGACCGGCGCCGCCGTCAACATCGCCATGCTCATCGTCGGCCGCATGCTGCTCGGCTTCGGCGTCGGCTTCACCAACCAGGTCAGTCTCAGTCGATCGACCCCCAGGAGCTCGGCGGCGCGCTTTTCTTCTGAAACATGCGTCACGCACCTGTGTGTTCGAGCGGTGTGCCAGCGAACTGCCCAAAGTCTTCGGCTGATGACACGAACGCTCCCGTTTTTCACTGGACTCATTTGGACCTTACTGTAGATCGACTTCTCTGATATTGGTTCTCCGACAGCGAAGCCACTGTTTATTTGTTTGTTTTTGCATCAACAACTGGTCATAAGAATCGTGAAGGGGTAGGGGGGATGCCCGAGTGGCTAGCTGAGCTGGATCTCAGTCAAGTGACCCGGGTTCGAACCCCCGCGGTGACCTCTTGCTAGTGTAGAGGGAGTCACCGGCCGGGCGTATCATAGAGAACCCGGTACCTAGCGTCGTAGACACAGGGAGCTACGCTAGCCCCGGGCCCCTATAAGAATCGTGAAGATATTTTCCGAAGCCACTGCTACGTGTGTATGGCATGCTGCTTAAAATATCTTCGCGATGCTTTTTTTTTGTTGGCACTTAATTTTTTTTTGTTGCGCGTGCGTGAACGGCAAGTCCATGATAGAGAAGCAAGTGCCATTTTTTTTAGGAACAGAAGCAAGTGCCAATTGAGGGTCCGTTTGGCACAGCTTCCCCAACAGCTTAGGGAGCTGTTTTGGGTGAAGCTGTGCCAAAGGGTGTCCCAAAACAGCTTCACCCAGGCAGCGGCCGGAAAACCCGCTCTCTAGAGCGGTTCGGCTGGGGCGAAGCTGCAAAAGAGCAGCTTCCCCCGCTTCGCCCTGCGCTTCCCAAGCCTGCCCCGGGTGGGGCCCGCGGGAAGGTGGCGGTCGGCGGTGCCTTCAGCGGCGTGGGCCGGCGGACGCACGACGGCAGAGCTGGATGCCGGGGACGAGGCGACCGGCGGCGTACCTGGACGCCGGCGGACGGACGACGGTTGATCTGGAGGCCGACAGACGTCTTCACGGGCGCGGGGGACGCAGAGATGGAGGACGGGGCGGCCGGCCAGCTCGACGGCGGCGCGACGCAGATCCGGCCGGGCCGCCTCTCATCCATGGCCAGCCGGCGAGCTTGACGGCGGCGCGGCGCAGATCCGGCCGGGCCGCCTCCCGGTGCTGCTGTGCTGCGTGAGGGGGGTGGGGGATGGGGGCCGCCTCCCGGTGCAGGTGGTTGGTGAGGGCGCATGCGAGGTGGAATGGAGGCAGCGGGATCGAATCGGAGGCGACGGCGTGTGGTTTCTTGTTTTTTCTTTTGCGGTAGCCGACGACGGTTGCAAATGGATAAGGCTTGCGGTGGAGAGGTAGAAGGAGAAATAAAAAAGAGAAAAAAGAGAAGAAAAAAAGTAAAAGGAAATGGAAAAGGAAAATAGGAGGAAAAAAGAAAAAAGAAAAAAAGGAAGGGGAGGGGAAAAGGTAAAAATAATAGGAAAGAGAAAAGAAAAATATAAAAGGAAATAGAAAAAAAGAAATGAGGGAAGGGTATTATAGGTATTTCACCCTCTTATCAATGCGACACAGTCAGGAGAAGCTGTTTTGCCAAACGTTTCTCTAAAACTGATTCAGCTTCACCAGCTAATCCGCTTCACCAGCACAGCCACAGCTGAAGCTGACACAGCCACAGCCACAGCCGTGCCCAACGCACCCTGAATAGCCGCGACTGCCTAGCTAGTATATAGAGTGCTTCAAATCAAACGGGTGATGCAGAATTGCAGACATGTGCGTGAGCTCGGATGATCTTCCTTGATCCCTAATCTTTTTTGACTTTCCAAGTCAATGCAAGCAGCTTGAGGCATCTGGTACTTAGACTTAGGGCATGTTTGGTTGCCCGCCACCGGCTGCTACGCCATGCTACTGTCGCACCACGGAACAGTAAACGGTGGGAGAGGAGCGTACTGCGGCGGGCAAAACGTCCGCCACAACCCTGTGGCTCGCAGCATGGTGTGGCAAGGTGTGGCGGGAAGCAAACAGGCCCTTAGACTGGATAGTTAATAGTGATCGATCGCTACGGCAGGTGATGGATCGCCACTAGCTGATTGCCTAACTGTACTCGTTGTTAGTGGCGTGCCAAAGGCTTTAGATAGAGACAGTATGTATGAATTTGGTTTAGGTGGATCAGTAGTATTTTTTGGATCTGGAACTTCCTCAGTTTTACTCAATGGAGTGGCAGGAAAGACTTTTCATCGTAAAAGAGGAGTTTGACAAGGAGATTCACTCTCACCTCTACTCTTTGTTCTAGCTGCAGATCTTTTGCAATCCATTTTGAATAAAGCCAAGGATAAAAATCTCTTGCAACTTCCGGTCCTTCTGCAATCAAGCTCTGATATCCCCATAATTCAGTATGTCGATGACACCCTAATTGTGGTGGAAGCTTTCCCAAAACAGTTAACTTACTCAGGAGCCTTCTACAAACTTATGCTACATCAACAGGGCTAAAAAGTGAATTATTCCAAATCTTTGATTATGGGATGAATCTCCTGGTTCAAACTTTTGGTTGCACAGTAGGGACCTTGCCTTTTACTTACTTAGGCCTTCATCTTGGTCTCTCAAAACCAAAAGTAGTTGATTTCCTGTCCAAGTGTGAAAGAGGGCTTATGAGTACCTCAATGTATCTTTCACAAGCAGGCAGACTTCAAATGACAAATGTTGTCTTCTCCTCTGGCCCACCTTCGGAACTTAGACTTATAGATTGGATTGTTAATAGTGATCGATCACTACGGCAGGTGATGGATCGCCACTAGCTGCTTGCTTAACTGTACTCCTCGTTAGTGGCGTGTCAAAGGCTTTTAGATAGAGAAGACAGTATCTGTATGGATTTGGTGCCAAGCCGCCATTTTTTTCCCAGCTCGGTAGGGTATGTTTGTGTTTCGTGCTGAGCACAAAAATGGACTTAAAATTATCCGACCATACAATAGGGGGATTGGGCTCCACTTCAACTGAATCCAATAAAGCCCAATAATACATTCTCCTCCATGGTTAATCAATTATATGGCAGATGATTAATGATGTCTCGCCACCATGCTTGGCATGGCACGATGCAGGCCGCTCCTCTGTTCCTCGCCGAGATGGCCCCGTCGAAGTGGCGCGGCGCCCTCACCGCCGGCTACCAGTTCTTCCTCGCGCTCGGGGTGCTCACCGCCAACCTCGTCAACTACGCCACGGCGCGCGCCCCCTGGGGCTGGCGCGTCTCGCTGGGCCTCGCGGGCGCCCCGGCCATCGTCATCTTCGTCGGCGCGCTCTTCCTCACCGACACCCCCAGCAGCCTCGTCATGCGAGGGCGGCCCGAGCGGGCCCGCGCGGCGCTGCTCCGGGTGCGCGGCGCCGACGCGGACGTGGACGCCGAGCTCCGGGACATCGCCAAGGCCGTGGAGGCCGCGCGCCGGAGCGAGGACGGCGCGTTCCGTCGCATGGCCACGCGGCGCGAGTACCGCCCGCACCTGGTGCTCGCCGTGGCCGTGCCCATGTTCTTCCAGCTCACCGGCGTCATCGTGCTCTCCTTCTTCGCGCCGCTGGTGTTCCCCAAAGCGTTGCTTGAGCGGCTATTGATCAACTTCGGAAACAATCTCAACTTGGTAGGAGGTTGAGATTGACCGGTGGTGTAAAGATAGTTGTACACGTATGTACCTTGTGGAGTTGTTAGAGCATCTCCAAGAGTCTGGCAAATTTTTCTTGGCAAATCTTGTGTTTTGCCAACTTCTAAAAAGATATGCCAAGTAAAAAAGAGTTTATCTCCAACAATTCGGCATAATTCACTCTGAGATAGAAACAAAATTATTTTTATGTCATTCCACCTATTCTTATACGGACGGATGCGACGCGGATACGAGCGCGCATATATCCGCGCGCGGAGGCTCTTTTCCCAACTTGAGATAAATGACAACCTGAGATGGGGAACTGTTGGAGAAAGTTTTTTCCTGCTTTTGCCAAAAAAGAAAGAAAGAATGTCAACCTGAGATGAGAAACTGCTGGAGATGCTCTTATGATCCATCGTGTGGGTGTAGTTAGGATAGATAAGGTTGTTGTGTTTCTTTGTAAACAAATTGACCCTTGTACAAACCACGTTGGGGGCTCTTCTCGGTCTATATTAACACGCAATCGTGAGCCCCAAAGAGCATCACGTTATGCCATTCTCACAGATGATATATCAACACATGGGATGATATATACTACGAACAGCGAAAATATGTAGCGATGACGTCTGACTCGTACATGAATAAACTAGGCACTCCATGCTCTGGGTTGCCAATCCATATACAGATCGAAACAGATGAATTACAGAACCCAATGTCAACCGGAATGTCACGTCTTGCTACCTTCCCGGTGTAATCAGACTTGGATAAACAAAAAGATCTCACATCCGACATCTTCCATTTAATACTATTGGAGCTCAAAGCTCATCATCAATAGAGCTGAACAATAAGATGTGCACACAGACCATGCCCCGTATATTTATGATTGTTTAGGACTTCGTGTGCTTCGCTTACCTGCATTATGTAGCTGCTGCACGCCTGCACCGCAGCTCGCAGATGGCAAAATGGCGACGACGACTCCTTCCCCTCGACTTCAGTTAATTTGATTTGAATTGCCCGGAGACCTGAGGCCTAGCCAAGGCAAAGAAACCTGCAAGGCTACAAGCAATTAGTAAGCTGCAGATCGCAGACGAGCCCCGTCCCCAACTCACGACACAAGTCACGAGGCCAGTGCGATGGCGGAAGGCGCATTCGCCGGCGCGGCAGAGAGCGGCCGGGTGCACGACGACTATGACGGCGGCATCACCGTCACCGTCGTGCTGACGTGCCTCATGGCCGCCTCCTGCGGCCTCATCTTCGGCTACGACGTCGGCGTCTCAGGTGATTAACCCCGACCGACGTGGAGCCCTCAACGACATATGCATTCTCGTCAAGAATCATGCGGTGTACTATATGTTATTCAGGTGGCGTGGCACAAATGGAGTCGTTCCTGAAGAAGTTCTTCCCGGAGGTGCTCAGCGGGATGAAGAGCGCGAGGCGCGACGCCTACTGCAAGTACGACAACCACCTGCTCACGACGTTCACGTCGTCGATGTTCCTCGCCGGCATGCTGTCGTCGCTGGTGGCGGGCCATGTGACGAGGAGGGTTGGCCGACAGGCCATGATGCTGATTGGCGGCGCCATGTTCCTCGCCGGCGCCGCGATCGGCGCTGGGGCCGTCAATGTGGCCATGCTCATCGTTGGCCGGATGCTGATCGGCTCTGGTATGGGCTTCACTGCACAGGCGGCGCCGCTGTACATTGCCGAGACATCCCCCGCCAGGTGGCGCGGCGCGTTCACCACGGCCTACCACTTCTTCGTCGTTGCCGGCACGGTGGCCGCGAGCGTCGCCAACTACTTCACCAACAGCATTACAGACTGGGGGTGGCGCGTCTCCCTCGGCCTCGCGGGCGTGCCGGCTGCCGTCATCGTCGTGGGCGCCCTCTTCATCCCGGACACTGTTGCCGTCAACTCCCGGCGCCCGTCGCCGGAGAAGATGCGCAGCACCCTGTGACACACAGGAACGCGCACACACACACCTGTATCACGAGTACACTGAAAAAATTCAGAGAACAGATGAACACAAGCTAGTTTTGGTGCCGAACGAACCGGCTTTTCTGAACTTCTATTACTGAATATATATAAACCAGATACAAGCGAACTTGTGGCGCATAACACCACGACGCAGCGATTCCTTCGCCTCCGCACGAACCGCGCCATCCCACGATTCAGAAGCTCGGCCATCACCTCCACCTAGCCTATGACTCTGCTGAAAGAAAGGAAGCCGGTGCATGCTGCCATGCATCAACGGCCTGTACAGACGCGCTCAACAATGAGCTCCTTTATTCTAGGAAGACTACTAACAGACCGAGCTTGGATTATACAACAATTTCCCCCTAAGACATGCTCGGTCTTTACCTTAACTTGACGACTCCGATCTTGTCACGAAGCTCACAGAATCTTGCTCGCCCCAATGACTTTGTCAGTATATCAGCTAGCTGCTCTTGAGTGCTTACAAACTCCAGGCAAAGCTTCCCTCCTTCCACACATTCACGAATGAAATAGAACTTGGTGTCAATATGCTTACTCCTGTCATGCAGCACTGGATTTTTGCTCAAAGCTATTGCTGACTGGTTATCCATCTTCAAAATGGGTTACTGGATGTTGACCCCTACAAAGTCACCCAGCAATCTCCTAAGCCATACAGCTTGGCATGCTCCTGCTGCCCCAGCCATATACTCAGCTTCACATGAGGAAAGAGCTATTGCCTTCTGCTTTTGTGAACTCCAAGAAATCACCTTGTCTCCCAGGAAGAACATCACCCCAGCCGTGCTCTTTCTCCCATCCACATCTCCCCCCAAGTCACTATCTGTGTACCCAATGAGTTTGTTGTCCTTTGTGAACTTATGGTAAACAATTCCATAGTCCACAGTTCCTGCAATATAGCGTAACAAGTGCTTAACTGCAGCAAGATGCTCCTGTCTTGGCTTCTCCATGAATCTGCTAACATAACCAACAACAAAGGAGATATCTGGCCGAGTGTGAACCAGGTACCTCAAGCTGCCCAGCAAACTCCTATACATGGTTGCATCAACCTCCTCTGAAGTGCTTCTGGTTGACAACTGAAGCCTGACCTCCATTGGAGTGCTGCAGGAGTTGCACTTCTCCAATCCTGCCTTCTCAAGCAACTTCTTTGCATATGCAGCTTGGCCCAGAGTAATGTAGTTGCTCCCTTGCTTCACCTCAATACCCAGATAAAAAGAGAGAAGTCCAAGGTCACTCATGCGAAAAACTTGCTGCATCTCTTCCTTGAAGGCATCCACTACTGCTGGACTGGCTCTAGTGATGATAAGGTCATCAACATAGACACCCACCACCACTCTTGCTTCTCCAACACCTCTGGTGTACATCCCATGCTCACTAGTGCACCTTGCAAACCCCATAACCTGCAGGCTGCTGTCAAGCTTCACATTCCAAGCTCTTGGAGCCTGTCTTAACCCATACAGAGCCTTAATTAACTTCAGGACCTTCCCTTCATGTCTAGCTGCTACAAAGCCTGGTGGCTGCTGCACATAAACTTCCTCCTTGAGTTCTCCGTTCAGAAAGGCTGATTTGACATCCATGTGATGAACAAACCAGCCCTCCTGTGCAGCAATGGCCAGCAGCATTCTGATAGACTCCATTCTGGCAACAGGGGCGAAAACCTCATCAAAATCAATTCCTTGTTGCTGCACATACCCCTTAGCCACTAATCTGCCCTTGTGCTTGATGATGTTTCCCGCCTCATCGCGCTTGAGCTTGAAAACCCACTTCAAACCGATTGCCCTGTGTCCCCGAGGGAGATCAACCAATTTCCAGGTCTGATTCTGCTCAATTGAGGCCATCTCCTCCCTCATGGCCTTCATCCAGCTCTGCTCACGCCGGGCTTCTTCAAATGTGGCCGGTTCCCCATCTCCCACAGCCACCATAAGCTCCTGCTGCTGCTGCGGATCGTCGTAGCTGTCGAAAATGTCATCCAGCTTCCTGAACCGCAGCGGAGCGTCGGAGTCGTTGTCGTTGTCGTCGTAGATGCCGCGGCTTGGCGGAGATACAAACTCTACCCCGGCCGGTGTGGCTGGAGCAGGGGTCGTAGTTGACGCTGGTGTTCCCCCCTCCTGCCTTGGTGACGCTCCCGCGCCCGCAGACTCGCTTGGTGTCGCACCCAGAGGCGCGCCTGATGCCGGCGTCGCGGTCCGGATCGTGCTCGTCCTGCTCGACGTCGTGCTCGGCGTCCTCGATGCCGCGCGTGGCGCAGCCTCGGCTTCTGGTGTCCTCGGTGTCGGCCCGGGCATGTAGGTGTACTCGTACTCGATGACGAACGGCTCCCCGTCGCCGCCCGCACCGCTTCCCGCGCCGTCTTGCTCCCAGCTCCAGGCGCGTCCTTCCTCGAACACGACGTCCCGCGATACGTGCACGCGGTCCATCGCCGGGTTATAGAGCAGGTAGGCTTTCGTGCCCGGCTCGTACCCGATGAGTACCATTGGCGTACTCCGGTCGTCGAGTTTCCGCAGATAGCCGCCCGCCACCTTGACGTGCGCGACACAGCCAAAAGTACGAAGAAAATGAACGGCGGGCTTGCGACCATACCATGCTTCATACGGAGTCTTGTCCACCAGCGCTCTCGTCGGTGCCCGATTGAGCACGAACACCGCCTTGGTCACCGCTTCACCCCAGAAACGCCCTGGAATGCCCATGGTCTTTAGCATACACCGCGCCATCCCCAGCACAGTTTGGTTCCGCCGCTCCACCACTCTGTTATGTTGCAGCGTGTATGGCGCGGTCAGGTGGTGCTGAATTCCCTTGCCGGCGCAGTACTCCATGAACGCCTGCGCCGTGAACTCCCCGCCGCGGTCGGTGTGCAGCGTCCCCAGCTTGTGCCCGACCTCCGCCTCCGCCCTGGCCTGGAGACGGGTAATTGCCGCGGCCGCCTCATCATTCGTGGCCAGGAGTACCAGCCACATGTACCTGCTCATGTCGTCGACGACGAGCAGGAACGTCTTCTTGCCACCCGCCGTTGGTGGCGTGATCGGGCCGCATAGGTCGGTGTGGACCAGCTCCAGTTGCCGCGCCACCCTGAACTTGCTTGTCACCGGGAATGGGAGCCGCCTCTGCTTGCCGACGAGGCACCCGTCGCAGACTTGGTCGACTTGTTCGATTCTTGGCATCCCGTGCACCATCTCCCCCTTCGACAGTTGCTGGAGCCCCTGGAAGCCAAGGTGGCCGTACCTTGCGTGCCACCGCCACGCCTCTTCCTCCCCGTGCAGCGCCAGGCACACCGGCTTGTCGATGTTGACGTTGAGGACGTAGAGCTGGTTCGTCCCGCGCCGCACGTTCGCCACGAGACGCCGTTGCGGGTCCCAAATCTTGAGCGCCCCCTTCTCCATCACGATCTTGTGGTGCTCCTCTTCCGGTTGCCCCAAACTGACGATGTTGGCGGTCAATCTGGGGATGTGGTAGACTCCCGTCAGCTTCTGGTGCTCGCCGGTCTTGCACTTGAAGAGCACGGTACCGCGCCCCTCGATCTCCACCGTGGAGCCGTCGCCGAAACGCACGGACCCGTGGACGCCGCCGTCGATTTCCGCAAAAGCCGACCGGGCACCAGTCATATGGTTGGTGGCACCCAAATCGAGGATCCATCTGGTGGTGGCCCCGTCTCCTCTCTCCCCGAGCTGGACGAAGAGGTGGCTCTCGTCGAGGTGGATCGCCGCCGCCGCCGTCGGACGGGATGGGGAGGAGTGTGTGGCGTTGACTTCCTCCACTGCCGTCGCCACAAGAAGTGTGTGGGCCTCCTGCTCCTCTTCAACCTGGGCCAGGTGGGCCGCATCGCGCCGGCGCTTTGGGCACTCCCTGGCCCAGTGGCCACGAGTGCCGCAGTACCGGCACTCATCACGCGCGACGTCGCGGCTGCTCCCGCGCACGCCGCCGTCGCCACCGCGTGCGCCGCCTTCGACCTTCTTCTCCCTGGGGCCAGAGCTGGAGCCGACGTCGCTTCTCTTGTTTCGGCCACCCCGGCCGCCACGACCGCCTCCACGCCCACGTTGCGATCCTCTTGCCGAGCCGCTTGAACTCCCTGACCCCTTGTTAGAGTTGAGGTTCAGTCGCTTTGACAGACGCGCCACCAGCTCGTCCTCACACCACCGCCGCCAGTGAGCCCGTACCGCTCCTCCGCTGCCTTGAGGCGCCCGACGAGTTCCTCCACCGGCACCTCCCCCAACTCCAAGAGTGTCTCGATCGCCATGGCGATCTGGTGGAACTGCTTGGGGAGCACCGCCAGGAACCTGCGCACCACAACCGGCTCGTCGATGTCGGCGCCGAGAGTGCGCAGCTGCTGCGCGATCTTGTTGATCCGCACGGAGAATTCGTCGGCCGACTCCCCATCCTTGAAGGACAGAGAATCAAATTCCTTGCGGAGCGTGGCCGCCTTCGCCACGCGCACCCGTTCCACGCCAAGGTTCGCCGTCTTGAGGTCTTCCCACGACGCCAGCGCGCTGGGCTTGTTCGCCATGACCTCCACCATGTCCTCGGGCATGCCCTTGCAGATGGCCTCCAGCGCCATCTGGTCTTCATCTGCATCGGGATCGCCGATGTTCACGGCATCCCAGAGGTTGCGCGCCTTGAGCATGACGCGCATCATCGCCGACCACGTGCCGTAGTTTGTCTTCATGAGCACCGGCCACTTGGCGCTCCCGACGTCCTTGGCGCGCTTCTCGAACGTCCGCTCGATGACGAGAGTGCCGTCGCGCCACTTCGGGCGTCCCCTGCGCCGTGGTGGCGACGGCGACTGTCGCCGACTTCCGTGCGGCGTCCTCGAGTGCCCGCCGAAGTTGGGCAGCGAGGACATCGCATTCCCTGGGTCTCAACGGCTCTGATGCCACGTGTTGCCGTCAACTCCCAGTGCCCGTCACCGGAGAAGATGCGCAGCACCCTGTGACACACAAGAACGCGCGCACACACACACCTGTATCACGAGTACACTGAAAAAATTCAGAGAACAGATGAACACAAGCTAGTTTTGGTGCCGAACGAACCGGATTTTCTGAACTTCTATTACTGATTATATATAAATGAGATACAAGCGAACTTGTGGCGCATAACACCACGACGCAGCGATTCCTTCGCCTCCGCACGAACCGCGCCATCCCACGATTCAGAAGCTCGGCCATCACCTCCACCTAGCCTATGACTCTGCTGAAAGAAAGGAAGCCGGTGCATGCTGCCATGCATCAACGGCCTGTACAGACGCACTCAACAATGAGCTCCTTTATTCTAGGAAGACTGACTACTAACAGACCGAGCTTGGATTATACAACAGACACCCCCAGCAGCCTCGTGCTGCGCGGCGAGCCCGACAGGGCCCGGGCCTCCCTCCAGCGCATCCGCGGGGGCGGCGACGTGGAGGCGAGTTCAAGGACATCGTGCGCGCCGTCGAGGCGGCCCGCCGGAACGGCGAGGGCGCGTACGCCAGGCTGCGTAGGAAGGGGTACCGTCACTACCTGGTGATGACCGTGGCCATCCCCGTGTTCTTCAACCTCACCGGCATGATCGTCGTCTCCGTCTTCTCGCCGCTCATCTTCCGCACCATAGGGTTCAGCAGCCAGAAGGCGGTCCTGGGCTCCGTGATCCTCAACTTCGTGAGCCTGAGCGCCGTTGCCGCGTCCTCCTTCGTCGTCGACCGCTTCGGCCGCAGGCTCCTGTTCCTCTCCGGCGGCGTCGCCATGGTAGTTTTGCAGGTGGCCGTGTCATGGATCCTGGGTGAGCATCTCGGGAAGCACAACAGCGCGGCGGTGGCGATGATGCCGCGGAGCTACGCGACGGGGGTTCTGGTCCTGATCTGCCTCTGCACCTTCAGCTACAGCATGTCGTGGGGACCGCTCAAGTGGGTGGTGCCGAGCGAGATCTTCCCCGTGGAGGTCAGGTCGGTGGCGCAGGGCGTGACCATCTCCATCGCGCTCGCCGTCTCCTTCGCGCAGACGCAGGTGTTCATCACTCTGCTCTGCGCCATGAAGTACGCGACGTTCCTGTTCTACGTCGGATGGATCCTGGTCATGACGGCCTTCGTCGCGGTGCTCCTGCCGGAGACCAAAGGAGTGCCGCTGGAGGCCATGCGCTCCGTGTGGGAACGGCACTGGTACTGGAGGAGGTTCGCCGGCGATGCCAAGCAGGAAGTTGAAGCGAACTCTCTGTAAATCGAAACACGGGCCGCTGCTGGGCCAAATTTCGATCAACTTAGTTTTATTTCAGTTTCCTAATGGCGGCTGTGCTGGGCCGGGATCAAATAAGATTCTGTTCATCCAGTCGTTGAAATAACGACCCAGCCTTTTCTCATTCGCTTAATATCTTGATTGGAAATGATTTTTTTATAAGGAACATGATATATTAATTAACAACACAAAGCTATTACTCCCTCCGGTTTGGTATTACTAGTCGTTTTAGACAAGATTGTGTTTACCAAGAAGTCATTAATAAAAGTAGAGTTTTCCCTATTTGCCCTTATTAAATAGGGTAGTAGGTGCATTCGTAGACATCAAAGTGCTTGTAGTTCAATTGGTTTGTGTGGTTGTACCCGAGTTTGGAGGTTGTTGTTGGTTCGATTCTTGACTGGGTTCATTTTTTTTTCTTTCTTTTTTTAACACCGTCGGGCATGGCAACGGTAATTGATCTCAACGAGTCTGACCTGTTTTTATCTCAACACGTTGTTTCCGTTGGTTCTGTTGGAGGACGAGGACGTTAGTTGTTTTGATTTTTAAGTTCACAGCAGCATCATGCAAGTAGACTCCGGCGCAAACGAGTCTAGCGCCATGACCATCGAGTCCGGCGACGAGGCCACGTCGTCCGGCGACGAGGAGTTCATGGCGAGGACGAAGAGAGGCGCGGCGAGCGGGCGAGCTACCCACGAGAGCGAGCAGCAAGCGGCGTTCGGCGTTCGATGATGACGATCGGCGACTGCTGACAAAGCTTAATGAGCAGCGCGCGGAAGACGAAACGCATGCAGGAAGAAGAAACGCACGCGTGCGCGGCCGGGAGCTGGATCGAGGCAGCCGCCCGTATGTATTTACTCAGGGGCATCATCGTCCAAAACAGCATCGAAAACACAGAACGACTTCTTTTCTCCAACTCGCGCCTCGCTCCAGAACGACTAGTCACTACTAGAGAAACCGGCTTCTGTACCGGGTGGCAACCCATATTAGTACCGGGTGGCCACCCGGTACAGCTAAGGCGGCACTAATGTGGGCAACCACATTAGTGCCGGGTCGTGTGACCCGGTATTAATGTGGTCGCTCACATTAGTACCGGGCCCTGTCACCAGCCGGTACAAATGTGTAGTACCCCGTCGCCGTCACAGTCCGTCCCGCCTCCCCATCTTTTCCTTTTTCTTTTCCCTTTCTTTTTCTTCTCTTTCCTTACATCACACTTCATTACTTCACATAATCGCAAAGAACTCCATGCATCTCATCCAGGTTCATAGGAAAATCATAACACCACAACTTCAAGAATCAATCATTCACAATCACTCACATCACAGATTTCACATGTTTACATCTTAATCTCACAATCTTGTATCTTACAAATCACAACAAACTATCTCCACATCTCGAAATAATACATCTCACAGTAGCTTACAATTCATCTCACACGATTCACAATCTCTAATTCACGAATAAAAAAGAAAAAAACTCACTGTCGATGCTCCTCCCGGCCGTGCACTCCCGCCCCGAGCTCCAGCCGCCGCCGCCCCGCGGCCTTGCCCGGAGCCCCGGCCAGGCCGCAGCTCCGCGCCGGAGACGCGCCGGCCCCGCGGCCTCGCCCTGAGCCCCGGCCAGGCCGCGGCACCGCGCCGGAGGCGCGCCGGCCCCGCAGCCTCGATCCCGGCCGCGCCGTCCCGCGGCCTCGCCCTGAGCCCCGGCCAGGCCGCGCCTCCGCGCCGGCCCCGCGGCCTCGCCCCGCCCGCCGCCGCCCCTGCGAGATCCAATAAGGAGAGAACGAAGAAGTTAGGATGGGGAAAAAAAGAAAGGATAGGATGTGAGTGAGAGAGAGGCTGGGAATAAAAAGGATGCGCCACGGGTGGGAAATTTTCTAAGTGTTGGACTCCGCGCGGGGGTGAAAAGGGGTGGTGACATTTGTACCGGGGTTTGTTTTGCCCCGGTACTAATGTGTCCGCATTAGTACCGGGTCTAGTTCCCACCCGGTACTAATGTGAGTTGCCCACATTAGTGCCGGGGCTGGCCACTGCCCGGCACTGATGTGCCACATCAGTACCGGCTCCAGCCACGGCCCGGTACTGATGTGGCTCTCTGGGGGCGCGTCAGGGCTCTTCCTTCCCACCCGGTACAGATGTGGACATCAGTACCGAGGGGCAAAATACCCGGTACTGATGTCCAGGACTGAAGGTTGGTTTTCTAGTAGTGAGTAATAGCAAATCGGAGGTAAGTGGGTAAGATTTACCCACCGTACAAGATCAAGAGCATTCCGAATTGGACAGCTCGAGACATGGGCCGCACAATGGCAGTTTACAAAGACACCTGGAGCTATATGCAGAGAAGTCCTAGCCTATGAAGCAAGAACATGAGCCGAGGTGTTTAGGGTTCTGGAGATTTTGTAGACCTTGTTGTCTCGTCCTGCCGCCATGTTCTTGAAAATTTGAGTATATATTCGGGCTTCCCATCTTGGAATGTCTTCATTTGAAGTAGTGTTCATATATGTGACAAGCTGTTGATTATCAGAGAGGAAGGATGCTTCGTTGATGTCGAGCCTGTGGAGGATGGTACCTGCAAGAGCAAGAGCCGCTGCCTCCGCCATGAACACCGAAGATGCACTAGGCAGATGGGCTTTTATGTAAACATTGAACTAGTGTCCCAGGTTGGAGCCTATGAGGAAGACACCAACACGTGCATTTCTGGTAATCATTTGGTTTTGATCAGGAGAAATAGAAGCATCTATGTATACACGAATTCCATCCAAATTGGCCGGCAAGCTGATCCTGTATAGAGGCGCTTGGGGTTGTGACAGTGTTGGAGCTGGATCACTGTTGACGCCTCTTTGTTGGGAAGATAGCAACTCTTCCTGAGAAATATGTACTTCTTGACCCATTGTTTTGGATACCTGAAATTCAGCACTTACAGCACTATGAATCTGCCAAACAGTCCAGCTTTTGTTGTTAAAAGTTCTATCATTTCTAGCCTTCCAAATGTACCAAAGAGTTAAAATAATTTTTATTAGACTGTCATTGGAAGTTTGATAATTAATCAGTGAGACTAGTATGGTTTGAACACCATCATCATCATGAGGAAGGTGAGAAACATGGATAGGAGGATTAGAGGTGAACCAAACAGCCCTAGGTAAATTGCACTAAAAAAATAGGTGACTATCATTTTCTAAAGAGTTGCAAGTAGAGCAAAACTTAGTAATATTATTAGAGTATTTAGCTGCTCTCATACCTGTGGCCAAAGCTCGTCTAATTAGTCTCCAAAGGAAAGTTTTCATGTTCGGGGGACAAATCTTGAGTTTCCAAACACGTCTCATTATCCGCAGTGCTTCTGGAATTATACTTTTTGTTTCCTGCTCCGGCAGTTGTACCTGGTTTTCTGCATTCAAAAATTGGAAGGATTGTTTTGCAGTACAAATACCATTAGGAGAGGGTTTCCAAACTGTAATATCATCCTCATGAGATGGAATAATATCAGTGTTTGTTATAGTGTGTGCAGCATGGTTTGAAAATATTTGATTGATCAGATCCACATTCCAAGTTTGGTTAAGATGGTTCCAAAGTTGATTTACAGTCTGAGGAAGAGGACTTACTGTTACAGGGAGGTTTAGGTCGGAGTGTATTGAGTCCCAGATGTCACACCAAGGTGTATTCCAAATATTCGAATTACCTCTGTTGATCTGAACAACCGTATTGGCATGTAGGATGTCTTTGACCTGAAGTATAGATGACCAAAAAATAGATTTTGGAGTGTTGGTTGATGCAGTCCAAAAAGATTTATCAGGAAAATATTTAGATTTTAGCACAGTTGCAAGGAATTCATCCTTAGCGGTGGCAATCCTCCAGGCTGCGTCGAGAATTAAACTTTTGTTAACAGTATAGAGGTCTCTGATTGCCAATCCTCCATATTCCTTTGGTTGACATATGTCCTGCCAAGACCTGTAAGGAAACAGTGTGGTTGCATTGTCCTCCTGCACTCCAGCCCACCAAAACTTTCTGATAATAGCAGTAATACGACTAATAAAATCTTTAGAAAAAAGAACTACTGATAGGTAGTAAATGGGAATGGAAGCAAGAAATAAATTGATATAAGTTAGTCTTCCCGCATGATTGAGTTTATTTGCTTTGATGGTGGTGAGCTTAGCCCTGAATTTGTTAGGGATAAAAGCATACGCTCTATTTCTATCTTTGTGAGTAAACAAAAGAGGATGCCCTAGATGAATGGTATTTGGATTAAGAGTGGCTACATGAAAAATGCCTTTAATAGTGGAAACCATAGTTGGAGGCACATTCCTACTAAAAAGGATAGATGACTTACTTAGATTTGGTAGTTGGCCCGAAGCTTGACAGAAAAGATCTATTGCTGATATGATTGTCAGGGCTTCCTCTTTGGTTGCTTGTCCACATATAATTAGATCATCTGCAAAAAGAAGAGAGTGGATGCTAGGTCCAACATTACCAAGTTTAATCCCTTCAATGTTCCCATTTTGGAGAGCAATTCATATCTGATAGCTCATTAATAACAATTATGAAAAGGTAAGGAGACAATGGACATCCCTGCCTGACGCCTCTTGACGGGTAAATATACTCGGAGGGTTTACCATTCACCAACACCTGCATCGAAGTTGTTGAAATACAAGCATACACGAGGTGAATAAAATGATCAGAGAATTGGTATTTTTTAAGAACTTGAGAGATAAAAGTCCAGCTAATGCGATCAAAAGCTTTGGCAAGATCCACCTTGAGCAAGAAAGCTCGAGAAGTCCAGTTTTTTAAATGAAAGGAGTGAATAATTTTCTGAGTGATGATAATGTTGGTTGCAATATGTCTACCTTGCACAAAAGCGGATTGAGAAGGGTGGATAAGATCTGGCAAGTGCTCTTTAATAATGTTGGCTAGAGATTTAGCAATTATTTTGTAAGACACATTACACAAACTAATGGGTCTAAAATCATGAGGAACAGTAGGAGTTGATTTCTTAGGGATGAGAGCTAAAAAGGTTTTGTTAATATCCTCAGGTAGAATAGCATTATTATAGAAATCAGTTACAATCTGCATAAGATCATGCTTTATCAATTCCAAGAACTCTTATAAAAAGCAATAGAGATACCATCAGGCCCTGGAGAGGCATTTGTGCGCATTGCCTTGATGATGTCATGGATTTTCTTTATGCTCGGAGTGGAGTAGGTGTGTGCATCAGCTTGGTTAGGAGTTGCTCCCCTCCCTGAAAAAGTGCTTCCTGCATCCTGCGTAGGTTGTACATGTGCTTGGAAAATATCAGTACAATATGAGAGAAAAGTTGATTCAATTTGTTGAGGGGTTGTAGCTGACGTTCTATCTGCATTGGTGAGGTAAGTAATGTTGTTTTGCCTTGATCTTTTAAGAATAAATTGGTGGAAAACATTTGTGTTTCTATCCCCTAGCCCAGGTCTTTTTGTACCTCTGACGTTGGTAGACTTCCTGCTTTGCTAGAATCTCCTGATGCTGATGCATGAGCTCTTTTTGGATGGGGAAGTTTTGTTGGTGCGACGGCTTAGACTGTAGAAGTAGCAGCTGATCTTCAATGACCTGCAGGCTATCAGATAATTTGGGTTTGGTTTTTCTCCAAACCTTTAGATCAGTAGCGAGGTATTGAAGTTTTCGTTGAAAAGGTCTGTTGCGAGATAAGTTCCAGCTTTGTTTCACTACCTGTTTGAAGTCATTTTCAGCAAGCCAAAAGTTCTCAAACCGAAACAGTTTTTTGCTTTGACACGATTGGATTGAAGAACCATCAAGATAGGAGCATGGTCACTACGCATCATGGGTAAATGGTAGACAGCAGCTGTGGGAAATTGAGTGCACCATTCTGTATCGGTGTTGATGCTCACTAACTCTTACTTTAATGCATCAACAATACAGGAAAAAGGACCAAAATAATAATTCAACAGTAGTATAGGGCTTTAGACTAATGATTTCCACGAGTTTTGGTGAATTATATAATTTCAGGGACTACTCAGGAAAATATGCAAGGAATCAAAACTAGAAGACTCCAGAACCCAAAGCAACGTGACTTGCAAGAAAGAGGCTTCTGGAAGAAGCAAGGAACCGCCACGCCAGAGCAGACCCCCGAGGGGGGGCCCACCCCAGGCCGACCGGCCTGGTGGTGGGGCCGACCGCCCCCCTGGGCGCCACCTCAGCCCTACTTCCGGAAGGTTCTTCCACCGCCTATGAGGAGCAATCTAAACCGCCTATTAGGTCGGTTTGATCGTACGACGCATAGCACACCCTCAGGACTGTATAAGCAGCCCCCTTGACCCCCTCAGGAGGCATCTGATCAAGCATTTGACATCTGGCATCTTCAGATCATCAGCCAAGACAGGAGAAGAAGAGGAGACACAAGAAATAGGATAGCCACTTCATAGTTCTAGATCTAGTTCATAGATCTAGAACCTAGTTCTAGATAGAAAGTTAGATTCGAGTAGAGTTGAGCTTTGCTCCAATTCCAGATCTGTAAGTCATCAAGATTCAGTTCTTATTTTGTTTCTCAATGACTTTGTGCTATTTCAATATTATGTATGCAATTGCTAAGTTCTTACTTTGTTCTAGTAGTATATTTGATATAGTCATGATTAATGATGAATGCACGCACTTATTCGTAGAGCTCCTAGTATATTACTCGAGTATGCTAGGTAGTAGAGATTATGTAAGCATGGTGCTTAGATATGATTTACTTGCGGATTCACCTTATGCTCCGGGTCATGTGGTAGATCGTAGGTGTGACAGGCCTATTGAGTCCTTTGCAATCCACCCCCCGAGCATAAGACTAGTCGATAAAGGTTCTTGGGACGATCAAGTTTCGCTTTTGATCTTCTTGGGTAATCTTCGGGGTGCGCACATTTATTCATGATTATGCTATATGTGATGATATGCTACGATAGAATAGATGAATAACTGGTCTTTGTATGCTATATAGAATTTGTGCCTCTTATGTTATCCAGTTCTAATCTAACTAGGAAATAGTATATTCTATGTTCCACGTGTGCCTCTACCTGTCTGAGTTATCAATATCTATATATTTATTATTGGCTTATCCCTGTTAAAGTATGTGCCATTCTATCAAAGTCTCATATAGTAGTCTACTGCCATCCTTAGTCAACTGATAAATCCATCCCATCTTCCCTGTGGATACGATATTTTTAAAACCCATCTCCCCGGGTGAAGTGCTCACCGGTATCCGTGCGCTTGCGAATCATTAATTTTTCTGTAATAAATACCAACAAGCATTTCTGGCGCCATTACCGGGGAAGATTGGATGGCTACCTTTTGAAAATTGATGGCTAGATACTTATGATGACATTGTAATTTGGCACCACTGCTTAAACAGAATTACCCTTATTTGTCTTTTTCTATCTTATTTATAGGGTATTAACAGGCTTGATTGTGATTCACTACACTTTGATCATCTGAGTCAAATCAACCAAGGAAGCTTTACACCAAGTTCCTGAAGCCATGTCTGAGAAGACATTGCGAGAGTTCTCTGCTCCTAGCATCAAGAACATTCGTACTGGACCAACACTTCAAGTCAATCATAATTTTGAGCTCAAGGCTAGCCTCATCAATATGGTGCAAGCTAATCCATTTAGTGGAAAGGTACATGAAGATGCAAGCACTCATCTCCAAAACTTTCTGGAGATAGGTGCCACCATCTCCATCAAGAACATTCCAAAGGACACGATCCTACTCTGCTTATTCCCATTTTCACTAACGGGGAGAGCAAGACAATGGTTCTACTCCAATGAAAAAGAAATAAACACATGGGAGAAATGTTCTACAACCTTCCTATCAAAGTTTTTCCCCACAGGCAAAACCAATGCCTTACGAGGAAAAATCACCAACTTCCAGCAGCAGAAAGGCGAGTCAATTCCAGAAGCATGGGAATGTTTACAAGAATACATATCAGATTATCCTCATCATGGAATAGAAGAATGGATGCTCTTACAAGGATTCTACCTTGGACTAAACCAAAAAGCGTGTGAGCATCTAAATGCAACTGCTAAAGGATCATTCTTGTCACTCACTCCGGGAGAAGCCGACATACTCATGCACAAGATATCAGAAAATCAAGGCTGGACCCAGAAGAACACCCAACACTGTCATCAGAGTGAAGAAGTGCAAGAAGATGAAGAATTGAAAGCAGTATCAGCTGGGATGGACGTGCTGTTGAACCGGCTTGAGGAACGAGCCAACTTCAAGAAGGATCAACAAGCTTTACAAGACTCTATGAATGCTTCAAGAAATTCAAGCTTGGTGGTCCACAAGTCAGCACCAACCCAAGGAAAAGACCTACAACCACGACCGACTTACGCAGGTAAGTATCCAGGTAAAAATTCCAAGCAACCCTCACTACGGGAGTTAATTGAAGAACATGATAGAATTAATGATAATCTCTCTAAGAAGCTTGCTGCTAATGATAAGATTCTAGAGGACATAAATGTTAAAATAGATAGTTTTTCCGCCATCTTAAAAGATCAAGCTATTTTTAATGCCAAACTAGAATCAAAGTTATCAAAATTGTCTGCTGCTGTGCCTGTTGCCACTAACCCTGAGCAGGTATATAATGTCCGAACGAGGGGTGGGAAGCAAACAACTGATCCACCATATCCAAAGGGCACAGCAAGACCGTCGGCTAGAACACCTACATCACCTGCAACCTCTGCAGCACCCGTAGCACCAGCCAAAGCTCCAGAAGAGAAGGATAATGACGTAGAAGAAGTTGTGCAAGAAGAACAAGATCCAGCAAGACAAGACTTCCACGACACCAACTTCGTACCATATCCAAGAAGAGTGAGAAAACCTCAAGTTGATGATCAATTCGGGAAGTTCATAGAGGTAATCCAGAAGCTTTATGTCAACATACCTCTACTAGACGCCATGCAAGTCCCGACATATGCCAACTACGGAGATCATCAAGTTAACTGAAGAATGTAGTGTGGCAATCCTGAACGCATCACCCATCAAGAAAAAGGATCCAGGATGCCCCACTATAGAGTGCTCCATTGGAAATCAATACTTCAACAATGCACTCTGTGATATTGGAGCAAGTGTCAGTGTGATGCCCAAGGCTATTTTCGACAAACTCAAGCACCCTACCTTGGTTCCAACATCAATGTGTCTACAATTAGCAGATCAATCAGTTCGCTACCCATCAGGAATCACCGAGAATGTTCTGGTGAAAATCCGAGAGTTCTTGGTGCCGGTTGACTTCGTGGTATTGGATATGCACCCAGACTCCAGGGTCTCACTGATTCTTGAGCGACCATTCCTGAGCACCGCCAACGCACGCATCAATGTCGGCGCGGGAGAGATCACATTCGAGATCAATGGAAAGGAAGAGAAGTTTGCCTTCAAACCCAGACCAGAGCTCAGCATCAACGCGAACATGATCGATCAAGGGAAGATATCACCAGAAGAACCATCATCTCCGAAGACGGAGGATGCACTTGAAGATTAGAAGATTTGGAAGTCCCGTTCGAGGACTTAAACTACGAACCCTCGCCGAAGGTAACTGGTAAAAAACACAAAAAAATATTTTTTCTGCATTTCCATATTTACTACAGTAAAAAGTTTTAGACACCGAGCCTACGACGGGGTACCCGAAGTAGTAGATTGTGCGGTGGGGCTCGCCGAGATCAGGAACACGATGGTGAGACACGGGGCACACAATTAGACAGGTTCGGGCCGCAATGTGCGTAATACCCTACGTCCTGTATGCTGCGTGGCTCTGTATTGATTACGTATGTTTTGAGAGGGGTCCCTGCCTCGCCTTATATGCCACGGGAGGTAGGGTTACAAGTTGGATTGGTACAAGGGTACTATTTGAGTAGGACCCGGAGTAGCCTATACTAGGTATGAAAAGCTATCCTAGTCTTAGTACAAGTCCTTGTCCGCCTTGCCTTGCCTTGTGGTCCACGGTACCAGCACCGTGGCCCACTAGTCGAATAGTCCAGGTGTACAGGAACTCATCTCCCGGGTATGGCCCACAGTGTGTTGGTGGGCCCACGGATGCCCGGTCGACAAGCCCCCGAGTACTTTGTAGTCGAGTGTAATGCTCCAAGTAGTCTTGAAGATCTCCACGAGTAGTTCCCAAGCGTCCCCGAGTTCTACAAGCTTCAATCTTCAATAGTACTTGAATCATCACGAGGCTGGAAGGTACTCCAGCTAACTCCATGAGTAGTCTTGAAGTCTTCTCGAGTTGTTCCCAAGCGTCCCCAAGTACTTCCCTTGAAGGTCTTCAATAATACCCGCTTCGTTCTTGAAATCTTTGCATCAAAGATCCATATGGAAATGCGATTACTGAAATCGCATTCCATATGGAATGTAGCCCCCGAGCCTTAGGTCGAATCCAGGATTCAAGCTGAGGGTCAATCTTGAACTCTTTGATCTTGCTCCGAAAAATCCATAGACAATCCGAAGAAATAATATAGGAATGCGATTTGTAAAAAATCGCATCCTATATGGATGTAGCCCCCGAGCCTTAGTTCGAATTGACAATTCAAGCTGAGGGTCAATCAGTAGCCTTCGTCAAATAATCCCACAAAATCCTGAGAAAAACTGAAGGACACGTGGCATGGAGCCCCTGAGCCTTGAGTCGAGTACTTTCTCGAATTGAAGGATCCAATCTGACTGTAGAATAGTGGCCTGAATTCAGTGAACTGTAGCTGAGTGAAATCCAATTCCATCGAGTAGTCGAGCCTCCGAGATAGAGCCGAGCAGGTCTTGGATTTTAGTCCTCTGACTTAGCCAAAAATTTCGCTTGTGTGAAACCAATCTGTTGAATTCGAAGGGTCACCAGGCCTAACCATTTTAGGGTTTTGGTTTTATAAATACCCGAAGGGGTCTCCCTTAGGGTTTCACTGCTTCCATTCGCCCTTAGATCCAGAAGGCCTTAGCATCCATAGCCGCCGCAGAGTTCGAGCGCCCATAGTGCCAAGAGTGCACACCTCCATCTCTTCGCTGTCCTCCGGTCAATGCGAAAGAAGACCCTCGTGACAGGAAGGATGAAGCCTGCGCCGTCCAAGGGACAGAAAAGGAAATCCGGCCGAGGCAAAAAAGAGTTGCCGGAGCCCAAGTACAAGACAGTGGTCATCACCAAGCCCCCGAGCCAGGCTGTTTCTTGGAAGAAATCCAAGATGAGGGAAGAAGATATCAAGGCCCTCGAAGCCGGTGGGTTGCTGCATGAGAAGGCGATTGCCGGCTGGAGCTCTGCCGCCGGAGATGCATGGCCAATGGAGAAGAGCCCGGATGAGATCCCGATGTTCGGCCACTTCGTCGAGCGTGGGTTGACGCTACCGTCATCAGATTTCTTTCGCGGCTTCCTCGACTTCTTCAAGCTGGAGCACGTACACCTCAACCCCAATAGCATCTTCCAGATTGCAGTGTACATGCACTTCTGCGAAGCCTTCCTCGGTATCCTCCCTCACTGGACCTTGTTCAGGAAGATCTTCCGGTTGAAGCCGCAGCCCAACGCCAACTTCCCGGTTGTAGTCGGTGGAGCCGGTGTGCAGATGCGTCAGAAGGCACAAGAGTTGTACTTCAAGTATGACTTGATAGATTCAAATCAAGACTGGAAGAACAAGTGGTTCTACATAGAGAACGCCCCGCCTCAGCTGCCGAAGCCGAGCATGTTCGCGCCAGTGTACGACAGGCTCTGGAAGGATGAACCTACAATGCAAGAGTGCATCCAGATCCCCGAGTTGCTGGCAAAGATTGCTCAAAAGAAGGCGCAAGGCTTGACAGTGGAGCGAGTAGCCTTCAGCTTCATGAAGCGACGGGTACAACCCTTGATGCAACGGGAACATCTTGGGTTCGAGTACACTGGAGCGGATGACGGCTCCAGGCTATCTGCTAAAGAGATCAGTGATGATCTTGTGATGGAAAGGCTGCAGAAGATCTTCAAGAATCTTCACAGAATTCCTGCAGCTGTCCGCGAGTACAGTGCCGACAATCCTCCGTGCATGGTAAGTTTCCGAGAAGTAGCCTCCGAGTACTTTATTGTAAGTAGTCGTGAAGCTAACAATTGCCTTGTGTCGCAGGAGGATGTCTTGAAATTTGTGTCGAATCCTCCTCCTCGTCCTCAAGACCCACTACAAGCGCCGGAGGGAGAGCCAACAGGAGTGGAGGCTCAAGCCCCCGAGAGTAGTCAATCTGCTCAAGGGGAAGAAGAAGTCTTGGTGGAGGACGCCTCCTCAAGCGATGAAGACGGCCAAACACTTCAACAACATTTTGAAGTGAAGAGCCGCTATGGGTACTTAGGGGCGTCCATCCGCAGTGGCCTTGCCGCAGGGTCATCGAAGAGGCTGGCATCATCTCTTGCAGATGATGTGGCGCTGCCGCCGCGGAAGAAAAGGACCACGGTGGGGAAGCGAGCCGTAAAGAAGATCTCAGGCCTCCCCGTCATTACAGTAAGTATTGGAGAACTCTTAAGTAATCACTGTTGCACTGAGTACTTGTTCTCTGCTGTAATGTCTTGATTTTTTACTTGCGCAGGTTATCGAGAGTGCAGCTCATGTACCCTCGAGTAGCCCCCCAAGAATAACAGAACCCGAGGTGGTTCCAGCGTCTACCGTGGATATGGTGGCGCATGAGCAACAAGAAGTCGCGGTACCAGGAAGTGTGCCGCCGGTGGATAGTGTACCAGAGGAGCCGGCAGCGCCTTCTTTCTTCGACATGCTGGGGCCGAAAGTATCAGTACCTCGTGCTGCTCTGTAAGTACCCGAGTACTTCGAGTACTTATTATGATTATGTACTCTACTTTTGCTGACCATCTTGTTGATGCAGAAAATCCACTGATGTCAAGTGCGGTGCCTCTGGAAGTGGTGCTGTTGGAGGAGACCAGACTCCTCAAGAGCAGCCAGAAAATGTACTTCCAGAGCGCCAAGAAGTACCCACAGAAGCTGAAGCTGCTCAAGCATTGCGAACTCTCTGGAGCGACGTGGTCAAGGCAGCGGTGGAGGCGACTTCTAGGCCTATGGCTCAACAACTCGTGGATATTGAAACCGTGGTGAATGAAGCCCTGGAGGTTGATCCTGAAGCCGTGCTGCGCCACGAAGAAATCCCAGCTGCTGAAGCCCCCGTGCATCATGTTGATGCACATCTAGCGCTAGAAGAGAGCCCAGAGAATCGCATGGTGCCGCACGAGCCACAAATTGAAGACCCGGCTCCTCTGCGCAGTGCTGCAAGGTACTCTGCAGCTAGCACAAGTACCCAGTCCATGGCAGAGAACTTGATGCCATATGATGACTCCTGCCTGGACGAGGACAACTTGCATGCTCATGCAGAGATGTTCCGTGGTGTAGAAAAACTCCTTGCGGTAAGTTGTGTAGTCTCTTGTAGTGTACTTGTAGTCATAGATATCTTGTCTCTGACTTATAGGTTGTTTTTGCCTTTGCAGGAAGTAGTCAAGCAGTCGAAATGCAAGACTCGCCTGCTTGAGCAACACGTGGCTGACATTGAGGAAGTCTCGCAGCTCAGAGAAGAATTGAAGCAGCAAAAAGCCTTGTCTCTGAAGCTGCAGGTGAAACTTGATGTCAACGCCGCTGAGTACCACAACGAGATCCAGAAGCTGACGGCGAAGAAGGATGAGGTTGTTGGTAAGAACAAGTCACTGTGCCTGAAGAATAAAGGTAATCTCCCTTCTGAAATCATTATTGAGTACTTTTGCTCTTGTGCACCATATCTGATAAGTAGCCTTAATCCTTTGCAGAGCTAACGGAAGAAGTCGACAAGTTCAGGAACAAGGCGCTAGACTGGCAACTAGCCTTCAACCGTGAAGAAGAAGCTCATATGGATCTGAAGGAAGACTATAAAGTGCGGTGCTTCGAACTTGAGCGCGAAATGGACATTCGCGTTGCCGGCTAGACTGATTTGCTCCGTTGCATGCAGTCACTTAAGGAAAAGATTGAAGAAGCTGAGGGCCTACGCTCAGAGCTGAAGGCCTTGACAGAGGCAGCCGAGCCAGTAGCAAATCTGTTCGAGCCCAGAGTCGCTGGAATTCAGCCTCGTCCACTTGTGGAGAGGCTGAAAGACACGCCGAAGAAGATTCTGGAGTACGCTCAAAGGCTGGCCTGCACAATCCCAAATCAAGTCCCGAGCTTGATCAAGTCTTTCTATGCCGAGGCGGACCTCACAGTCATCATGAATGGCACATCTGGAGATTGCACCGACGATCGTCTCAACGAGCTGATGCAACAAACTTCTCCAATCGCGGAAGCAGTCTCCAAGTTCATTGATCTCCGCTAGATGTACCTGTAGGTAGAAACACTAGGGAAAAAACAAGTGTAATCCCGAACAAGTGTTTATGTAATATAATTGAAAACTTTGAAGAAATCAATTATCTGGATCCCTTTGTATGCTTATGTGTTGGCCAAGTACTCGAGTTGGTATTGAGTGTGTGGCTGCAAAAAAGAGATACGATACACGAGTAGAAATACTCAAGTGTAAACATGTTCCGAAGAATGTTAGCTAATTCATGACGAGTTGAACACCTTAGCTGTAGCAGCGTAAAAGAAGGCTTTGTCATGAATTAAGCTAAGAGTAGTAACAAGTCGATGTAGAGTAGCGGCTTGTACTAAACACATTGTACAGAGTTTACAATGTCTTCAGTACCTCTGAGGCTAACTAGCCTAGTGAGAGAGTACTCGAAAAGAACTTATTCATAATGAGTTGAACACCTTAGCTGTAGCAGCGTAAAGAAGGCTTTGTTATGAACAAGTAGAGGACAGTAATAAGTTGGTATAGAGTAGCAACTTTATTGCTGAATACATTGTACAGTGTTTACAATGTCTTAAGTACCTCTGAGGCTATGAGTCTAGTGAGAGAGTACTCGCAAGGATGTTCCGAAGAACGAGTAAGACCGTAGGGGACAGTGTGATGAACTCATCCTTGCTGTAGCAGCAACTTGTATGAGAGTTCCACTGAGACCTTACCAGAAGGGTGTTACTCTAGGCCGCAGCCTCTTATTGAAAAAATAGGAACATGGACAGCATGTGCCACTTATTGCCCTTCACGATACAGGATCGTCTGGAGAGAGTTATCATGACTCCCTACGAGGTCGCAGAATGAGACTGCCTGGAGAGGGTTGATGAAGCCCCCTGCGGGTGCTCGCAGCTGAAAGCTACGAGAAGATACAATCGAAACTGTCTGGAGAGGATTATCTTGATCCCTTACGAGTGGTGACAACCGTAGCTGTCTGTTGAGTGGTTGCAACCGAAGCTGCCTGGAAAGGGTTGATGAAACCCAATACGAGTTGTTTTACAGCCGTAGACGTCTGGAGAGGGTTGTTGAGACCCCCTACGGATAGAAGCGACAAAGCTGGTCGATATTCCAAGAATTGTCGACTTCCTCGCCTTCTAGAGTTTGAAGACGATATGAGCCTGGGCCAGTAACCTTTGCAACAGAGAAAGGACCTTCCCATGGCGAGTTGAGTTTGTGTAGTCCTGCCGTATTCTGGATGCGACGAAGGACTAAATCACCAACGTTGAAGGAGCATTCCTTAACGTTGCGGTCATGATAGCGGTGAATCCTCTCAAGGTATCGAGCGGATTGAATAAGTGCGTTGCAGCGAGCTTCCTCGAGACTGTCGACATCTGTTTGTCTTGTTTCTTCAGCTACGCCTTCTTCGTACTGATCAACCGTCGGAGAACGCCACATGACATCAGCAGGCAAAACGGCTTCAGAGCCGTAGACTAGGAAGTAAGGTGACTACCCTGTGGGAGTAGTAGGCTGAGTGCGTAGCCCCCAGAGTGCATTGGGTAGTTCCTTGATCCACTTGCCGCCCTTGGTATTTGCTGCATCATACAGTCGCTTCTTGAGAGCATCCAGTATCATCCCATTAGCTTGTTCCACTTGGCCGTTGGCACGAGGATGAGCGACGGAGACGTACCGGACGTCAATTCCACTGTTCTCGCAGTACTCCCAGAACTGGTGATTGTTGAAATTCGAACCCAGGTCTGTGATGATGCGGTTAGGGAAACCATAGCGATGTACGATGTCATCCAAGAAGTCAAGGACACGATCAGCCTTGGGGCAGGTAATAGGCTTGACCTCAATCCACTTGGTAAACTTGTCGATAGCCACCAGAACTCTATTGAATCCCCCTGGCGCATTTGGGAGAGGACCAATCATATCCAACCCCCAACAAGCGAAAGGCCAAGTTGGTGGTATCGTGATGAGCTTGTAGGCAGGAACGTGTTGTTGCTTGGCGAAGAATTGGCATCCCTGGCACTTCTTGACTAGTTCCTCTGCATCAGCAAGAGCTGTAGGCCAGTAGAAAGCACGTCTGAACACTTTTCCCACCAAGGTGCGGGAAGAAGCGTGGTTGCCACAGATTCCTTTGTGTGTCTCCTCCAAGATTTCCTTGCCTTCTTCGCGAGAAACGCACTTCATGAGTACATCAGAGCTTGCGCCTCGCTTGTAGAGTTGATTTCTGACTAGAGCATAAGCCTTGACGCGACGTGAGATGCGCTCAGCTTCTGACTTGTCTTTTGGAATCAACTGATGTTGAATGTAGTCGATGAAGGGAATTCTCCAGTCCACATCAATCATAAGCACTTCTCGATCAGGTTGAACTGAAGTAGTCGTGGGTGCAGATGATTACTCCGGAATTGATGGCTTGTGGAGTTCATGGACGAAGATCCCAGCTGGCACTTGAGCTCGTGTAGATCCCAGCTTCGACAAGACATCTGCAGCAACATTGTTGTCGCGGACCACGTGATGGAACTCGAGACCATGAAATTTGTTCTCAAGTTTGCGTACCTCCTAACAGTACGCATCCATATTCTCAGCATTACGATCCCATGAATCGTTGACTTGATTGATGACCACCAAAGAATCACCATAAATAAGTAGTCGTGTGATGCCAAGAGAGACTGCAAGGCGAAGACCATGCAGTAGAGCTTCATATTCAGCTTCATTGTTTGAGACCTTCCAAAAGATTTGCAAAACATATTTGAGTTGCTCGCCCTTGGGAGAAATCAGAAGTACCCCGGCACCAGCACCTTCCAATTTGAGGGAATCGTTAAAGTACATGACCCAATGTTCTGGACGCTCAATTGGACTTGGGACTTGATTTTCTCGCCACTCAGCCATGAAATCAACCAAGGACTGAGACTTAATAGCAGTGCGAGACTTGAACTCGAGCGATAGAGCACCAAGCTCTATAGCCCATATAGAAATCCTTCCTGTGGAATCCTGGTTGTGCAATATCTCGCCAAGCTGGTAGCTAGTGATCATAGAAATTTTGTATTCGTCGAAGTAGTGGCAGAGCTTTCGTGAAGTAAATTAGAACTGCATAGAGTAGCTTCTGCACCGGAGGGTAGCGAGCCTTGGATTTTGAAAGAACTTCACTGACGAAATAGACAGGCCTCTGGACAGTGTAGCCATGACCTTCTTCCTACTGCTCAACGACAATAGCAGTGCTGTCAACATTAGTAGTCGCAGCAATGTAGAGAAAGAGCTCTTCATTGGGCAGAGGAGCTGTGAGGACTGGAGGCTTGGATAAGAACTCCTTGAGCTGAGAAAGAGCTTGATCAGCTTCAGTTGTCCATGTAAACTTCTCCTGCCGCTTGAGTAACTTGAAGAAAGGAAGACCCCGTTCTCCAAGTCGTGAGATGAAGCGATTGAGTGATGCGATGCAACCAGTAAGCTTCTGGATATCTTTGATAGTAGTCGGAGCTTGCATGTTGGAGATGGCAATAATCTTCTCAGGGTTTGCTTCAATGCCACGATGGCTGATGATGAACCCGAGTAGTTTTCCTGAAGATACGCCAAAGACGCACTTATTGGGGTTGAGCTTCCATTGGTACTCGCGCAGTGAAGCGAAAGTTTCCTCAAGATCCGTGATGAGCATGTCTGGATCCTTAGTCTTGACAACGATGTCATCCACGTATGCTTCCATGTTCTTGTGAAGCTGCTTCTTGAAGCACGCCTAGATAGCCCTTTGATATGTAGCACCAGCATTTTTCAACCTAATGGACATTGTTGTGTAACAATAAGCACCAAACGGAGTGATGAATGCGGTCTTCTCTTGATCAGATTCCTTGATTGCAATTTGATGATAGCCAGAGTAGCAATCCAGGAAACAGAGTAGAGCACAGCCCGCCGTAGAGTCAATGACTTGATCAATCCGCGGCAACCCAAAAGGATCCTTGGGGCAATGCTTGTTGAGATCAGTGTAGTCGACACACATCCTCCAGTCATTAGAATTCTTCTTTCTGACGAGCACAGGGTTAGCGAGCCACTGCGGGTGAAAAACTTCCTTGATGAAGCCAGCCGCGAGTAGTTTAGCGAGCTCTTTCTTGATAGCAGCCCTGCGGTCGTCAGCAAAGCGCCGAAGGTGTTGTCTCTTGGGGGTAGCATGAGGATCGACATTGAGTGAGTGCTCAATCAACCTCCTAGGCACACCTGGCATGTCAGATGGCTTCCATGCAAAGATATCACGGTTAGCCCGAAGGAAGTTGACGAGCGCGTCTTCCTATTTAGGGTCAAGCTGTGCACTGATCATGGTCATCTTGCTGCTGTCACTAGTACCGAGGTCAATGGCTTTGAGCAGGACGTCACTAGATGGTGCAGGCTTGTTGTTGTTGTCAGTCTTCTCAGGAACCTCCAGCTCGCTAGGAGCAAGCTTTTTAGCGGCAGTGAAGACTTCCATCATTGCATTGGGTACTTGAGTAGTCGAGGCAAGTTCTACGGCTTCTGTATCGCAATCGTAGGAACGCTTCAGATCCCCTTGCAATGAGAGAACTCCCTTGGGGCTCGGCATCTTGAGAACCAAGTACACATAATGTGGGATAGCCATGAACTTAGCGAGACCGGGCCTGCCGATGATGGCATGGTAAGAAGTCTCGAAGTCAGCAACCTCAAACTTGATGTACTCGGTGTGATAGTGATCCTTGGTCCCAAAGGTAACGGGTAGTACAACTGAACCCAAAGGAACAGCTGCGTTGCCCGGGATGATACCATAGAACGGAGAGTTGGTCTTGGTAAGCATATTGGTGATATCCAGGCCCATCTTCTTCAAAGTTTTGGCAAACAAGACGTTGAGACCGCTGCCACCATCAATGAGAACCTTGGTAAGCCTGGAGCCTGCCACCACAGGATCCAGAATGAGAGGATATCGTCCTGGCTCAGAGAAACTAGTCCATTGATCCGCCCTTGAGAAGGTAACGGGAGTTTCAGACCACTTGAGGTAAGTGGGAGCTGCTGGTTGAATGGACATAATCTCCCTGAGAGCTAGTTTTTGCATGCGCTTGGTTGGAATACCAGCAAATATGACATTGACAGTATTGGAGGGGTTATGAAACCCCGTGTCTTTGTCTGTGTTAGCCTTCTTCCCCTTGTGTTTGCGATATCGCAGGTTTGGGTGCGTTGGTTCGGGTATGTTCTTCAATGCACGTCGAAGTTGGTAACACTGCTCTGTAGTAGGATCACCCTTCGGGAGCCATGGGCATTTCTGCTTGGTCAAAGTTGCCCAGTGAGGATCATCTTCAGGCTTGGCAGTGGTTTCCATGGCAGCAACAGTGTTGTCGGGCTTGCGCTTGCGGTTGGGATTACTCGAGTAGTTATTCCCTTGGTGGTTGCCCTGCTGTTGCTTGCCATTATTGCTTCCTCCAGCATTGTTGTTGTTGTTGTTGTTCTGATTGTTGCGAAGATGCTTGAACCGATTCCGAGCTTTGTATTCCTCGTCCGCCCAATGAGTGATCATCTCCTTGAGTTTGGTGATGTTGGCTGGGCGAGCACGACCAAAGTCTTGGAAAAACCTATCATCATAGAAACCATCTTGAATGGTGTCTATGACTTCTTTTTCAGTGACATCTACAACAGTAGCCCTTTTCTCAAAAAAGCGGCGCATGTACTCGCGAAGAGTCTCGCCTTGTTTCTGCTTGATCAGGGCAAGGTCCATCCTAGTGCCATGACGGCCCAGAGAACCCGCGAAGTTGCTGGTGAAGTGGTGTTTGAGTTGTTCCCAGTTGTCGATGGAGCCACGTTTGAGGGACTCAAACCATGTGAGGGGCTCTTGCTCGAGAACAAAGGGGAAATATATACATTTAGTATCATCATTGCCTCTGGCATTAGAGATGGACAGAGCATAACAGCGCAACCACTGCTTTGGATCTTGCTTGCCATCATACTTGGAGATGTCGTAAGGCTTGAACTTCTCCGGAAGAAATAGATCTTGAAGTCGGGCAGAGAAAGCAGGAAAAGAATCAGAGTCATTATCCTTTTGCTTCTCACGCTCAGCGCGTCTGGCGTTGATTGTTGTGCGAGCATCGTAGCGAGAGTCTCCTGACTTGCTGTTGACACTGCCATCATCGCCCTTGCCCCTGTTGCTAGCTTCCGGACGTGTGCGATTAGGAGTAGGAGTAGTACGATGAGCACCCCCACTGCTGCCATGGTGACTAGGTGCACTGGTATTCTGTCGTAGCATAGTGTAGGCTAGTTCAGCCAGCTTCGCGACTTCAGTAGCTGCCCTGTCACGAGGCATAGAGCGACCGAGTAGATTGATCACGTTGATAGCTTCCTCTGGAGTGCGATATTCACGAGTAGCAACCGCCTCCAGAGCCTCTTGAAGATTACGGGTAGGTAGAGCTTCCGCGAGTTCTCGATGAAGAGTTGCACGATCAGCATTGAGTTGGCAACGTACAGCCTTGACCTCCGCGGTTTCATCAGCAGGAGCATTAGCAGAGAGTTCATCATCAGATACATCATCCGGATAACGATAATTGGAACGATGCCCTTGTGGAGTAGATGCGTCGACGACAAACACTTCTCGATGCGACGAATAGGTACCCGTACTCTGAATGAGCTCAGTATCAGTGTCATAATCAACAAGCTTGATGCCTTCCTGGAAGGGCAAGTTGTCGAGATAGGCGATAAAGCGCTCCTGATCATCCAGTGTAAGATCAGCAGGTACATGCTCAGGCCAGTAGACGAATCTACCCTCAGGTGTCGATGTGATCACCAGTCCATGAGCAGGGCAGGACAATTGTTGTACTTCAACAGAATCCGAACCGTAGTCGAACTCGAACTCAGAGGAATCCGAAGAGTAGTCGAAGTTGTCGTCCGAATCTGAAAAGTACTCGAGCACGATCTTCGGGCCAGGGCACATGAGGCGCTTCAGTGCAGCTTGGTAAGCGGCGCTGACATGGCGATGACCGAAGAGAGGTGGTGCTGGAATGTTATCCAGGCTGAGCGCAAGCTGTGAAGCTGAAGAGGGCAACCCAGGCTGAATAAGAGGCGAAGTCGAGTTGTACTCATACTCCGACTCAAGTTCTCTGAGCGGGTCAGAGATCGAAATTTCACCAAAATTTTCGACGAAATTCTCCATCGAAACTTGCGTAAGCGTCAAGGACTTGAGCTTTGACTCCGGAGTTGGCGCTAAGAAACGCAAGAACGATTCGACGCCATCAGCAACGCAAACCCAGGAGCCGAAAACGAAGGTGTCGCCTTGCTGGAAAGTGATGATGGGCTCGATGGTGACGAGAGCCATCGAGTTCGCCAGCTGTCAGTGTTTTAGACACCGAGCCTACGACGGGGTACCCGAAGTAGTAGATTGTGCGGTGGGGCTCGCCGAGATCAGGAACACGATGGTGAGACACGGGGCACACAATTAGACAGGTTCGGGCCGCAATGTGCGTAATACCCTACGTCATGTATGCTGCGTGGCTCTGTATTGATTGCGTATGTTTTGAGAGGGGTCCCTGCCTTGCCTTATATGCCACGGGAGGTAGGGTTACAAGTCGGATTGGTACAAGGGTACTATTCGAGTAGGACCCGGAGTAGCCTATACTAGGTATGGAAAGCTATCCTAGTCTTAGTAAAAGTCCTTGTTCGCCTTGCCTTGCCTTATGGTCCACGGTACCAGCACCGTGGCCCACTAGTCTTGTAGTCCAGGTGTACATGAACTCATCTCCCGGGTATGGCCCACAGTGTGTTGGTGGGCCCAGGGATGCCCGGTCGACACTACAATTAGCAGATCAATCAGTTCGCTACCCATCAGGAATCACCGAGAATGTTCTGGTGAAAATCCGAGAGTTCTTGGTGCTGGTTGACTTCGTGGTATTGGATATGCACCCAGACTCCAGGGTCTCACTGATTCTCGAGCGACCATTCCTAAGCACCGCCAACGCACGAATCAATGTCGGCGCGGGAGAGATCACATTCGAGATCAATGGAAAGGAAGAGAAGTTTGCCTTCAAACCCAGACCAGAGCTCAGCATCAACACGAACATGATCGATCAAGGGAAGATATCACCAGAAGAACCATCATCTCTGAAGACGGAGGATGCACTTGAAGATTAGAAGATTTGGAAGTCCCGTTCGAGGACATAAACTACGAACCCTCGCCGAAGGTAACTGGTAAAAAACACAAAAAAATATTTTTTCTGCATTTCCATATTTACTACAGTAAAAAGTTTTTCACGCCCCGTGGTAAATAATTTTTACGGTGTGTCAAAACCCGTATAATAATTTTTCATGGTGGCTGTTGACACATCTTATCCTATATATTTATAAGTCAAACAAACATGAGAAAAGTGCATAATTGTTAATACCAACGTAGAATAGGGTGTTACTAACAATTTTCCTGGAGTTTTGGAGAATTCTATGTATTGCAGGGATTAATCAGAAAAATAGGAAAAAGGAACAATTCTAGAAGACTCCCGAAGACTCCGGAACTCAACGTGACTTGGCATCCAAGAAAGAAGCATCTAGAAGGGGCAAGGACCCACCGAGCCGAAGCAGACCCCGAGGGGGGCCCACCCCAGGCCGGTCGGCTTGGTGGTGGGGCCGGTCGGCCCCCCCGAGTGCCACCTCAGCCCTACTTCCGGAAGGTTCTTCCACCGCCTATGAGGATCAATCTAAACCGTATGTTAGGTCGGTTTGATCGTATGGCGCATGGTACCCCCTCAGGACTATATAAGCAGCCCCTGACCCCCCTGGCAGAGAGAGCCTGGTTTTCAGTTCATACACCAGATCAAGTCATCAAGTCAGAGATACTACTCCCTAGAAACACCATATAGAGAGAGTAGCTAACTAGTCTAGATCTAGGGGGAGGCAAGGCGTCTACTTGGCTCCTGATCATCTAGAAGCTGATCGAGATACTGATCTAGCTTCGCTCTTGTAAGTTCTTTATAAGTTCTTTTACATTTGCTGTAGAGACATATGTTCTTATCAATGATTATATTCAAGATTATATGCTTTGGTGTTTATTATGATTACATGTTTAGCATAGTTGACTTACCTTTATATTAGTGTATGGAGTCGTATAGCCCTCACCTTGATCATCTGTTAACATGGGTGAGTGGTAAAGATAGTGTAAGTGTGGTGCTTATACTATATTTACCTGCGATTACACCCTACATGCCGGGTCGTGTGGTAGATCGTGGTGGTGACAGCACTATTGAGTCCTTTGCAATCCACCCCACGTGTGTAGGACTAGTGGAGCCTTATACTATTTGGGTTGTTTCAAGTTTTGGCCTTGATCCTCCTGGGTAGTCTCCCCATGCGTAAGTATAATAGTTCTTCTTCCATGATTGTTAAATGTATTGCACTAATCATAGTATGCATTGACATATAGTTTAGGGTTACCGAGGAGTATCCTCGCTAACTAGGCTGTGAATACGCTTCTCTTTCTATATTGACACTTTCTGGTGGTTCACTATGTTATGACTTGATTAATGCTATCATTATCATTATCTTTATGTGACTTACACCTGTTTATAGTAATTGATATATTTTTGGCCACTCTACATTACACAACTGAGAGATGTACATGTATTGTTATTATAGATAGAAGACTTCTTTCCCTGTGGTAGAATATAAATACGATACCTGGTTTTACTCCTGGTTAAAATGCTACAATGGTATATTCATATCTGTGCGCTTGCAGATACCCATTTATATATATTTTCTTATCTAGAGATCCAAGGCATATGTAAGAGTACCAATCCATGCGTTTTAGTGGCACTTCTGTCAGGGATGACAACCTAGATTGAGTTGTGCTATGACCCATAACGGATTTATCTTTTAGTTTATCTGAAAGCAACATCTGATATACACTTAGCATCATGTTAAGATATACCTTTGCATTTCTGGCGCAGTCGATAGAGATGGATCTTATATCTGTTTCTAGTCGATGACGTTAGCAATGTCAACTGTGGCATAAAAATATTTTTTACTTTCGAATTCTTGCTGTTATAATTTTTATGCATTCACCCTTACACATGGGACCCACTTATCATAGGGATACACATCAAATCATCACTTCCTTTTCTTCTCCTCCACCAGCCTCATTTATTCCCACTCAACGTCCACGTATTTTGGCGTGGGATTGCAGCAAGAAATGGACGGAGTAGAGGGCACCCGAGTGGGGCCCACATGAGGCCGACCGGCCCCACCACAGGGCCGACGGGTCTCCCCCCTCGGCTCTATAAAGACAGCCACCTCCGGCCTATTTCTTCATCCATTCACAAGCTCAGAAAACTTCATTTTGAGCTAGTGTACTGCTGCCACGAGAGTAAGGAGATTTAGGAAGAAGAAACATAGAGGAAGTTCTTCCAGGAGTAGTTTTGCACTAATCACATCCATATATACCTTTGTGTGGAAGTTCTTTTTTCTAGTTAAACACCATGTTCGGGAGATTCCTTGGGCGCACTCGCTCCAGGACCAACTCCCGACGTTCAATGAGCGTCGACTCTCAGGAGTCCCCCTCACCCATCTCCAATCCCTCACCGTTGGTACCACCATCGCAAGGAAAGATTCTACCCAGTGATGTACATCTTCACATAAGGAGAGGAGAGGAGAGGGAGAGGTATGAGAAGTTGAAAAAACGCGATTTTGTCCTCACACCTATGTTTGATGAGGAGTTCATGCAAGACACAGGTATGAATACCGAGTTTGCCCAAATGTTTCAGTTACTAGGATGGACTACCTTTTACAACACTTCGGAATGGGGTTGCCGTCTCCTCGCACTAGAATTTCTGTGCACCTTAACACCCGTTGATGACGGAGTAACCTTCCGGCTCTTCCGTCAAGAACACACTTTATCTTGGAGGAGGCTAAGCAACGCCCTGGGGTTTGCACAAGGATGCACTTTAGACATAGACACGTCACTTGAAGATTTTGATAGGCTGCAATTCTGGGCAGACATTTCAGGGAGACAGAATGCACATAGACCGCGCACTAACGAAATACAGCATCCCACTCTCCGTTTCTTTCATAAGTGGATAAGCCTTGTTTTCTTTCCACGAAATGACAACATCAGCGTGAGAGTGGCAGACATGCAACTCATGTACGCTGTTGTAAAAAGAAAGGCTGTCTCTCCTGTAAAGCTGCTAGTAGAGCACTGGCTTTCACTCCCCAACCTAGTTGGAGAAGTGAGCTGCACCTCTCTAATTACACAAATAGTCGATGATTTGGGCATTCTAGGAGATGCTACCAACATCAACATTGACACTCTTAGAGAGTTTATCGGCTATGATTATTTTCGCCAAGGAAGATGGGTCAAAAAGATTCAGGGACAACTGTTCTATATTTGCAACAAAGACGCAATCCCATTACCTAACCCGAGGTTGGGTATATATTCCGTGCAGTCTTTCTTGATCAATTTTCAAGCACAACCAGTCCAGCAGCAACCCCCGCGAACGTCAGCACGAGCTTCATCATCAAACTACGTCAGAACCGACCTACCCTCTGAAGACGCCGCTTATCAATCATATGAAGGCTTCGTACCACCATATCCTCACCGCGCATATCAAGGAGGGGGTTTACCATCACAAGGACCAAGTGATCTTGGAGGACAGGCATTTGCGAGTGGCAGGTTTCATGCATCATCTTCAAATTTTGTACCTGCCTGTAATTCCTTTTCAGGATTCGATGATCAGCACACTGCAACATTCCGCCAAGGTGTCCACGATAACATGAGAATGCAAATGGACACCCAAAACCTCCACACTGT
Organism: Cenchrus fungigraminus; assembly: GCA_036936925.1. Taxonomy (NCBI): domain Eukaryota; kingdom Viridiplantae; phylum Streptophyta; class Magnoliopsida; order Poales; family Poaceae; genus Cenchrus; species Cenchrus fungigraminus. The sequence continues at coordinate 74,896,219 of CM072775.1, forward strand.
CCTGCTATACCAGCAGCAACAATGGATGAACCAGGCGGGACAACAACTGGAAGATATACTAGAAACTACGGATGCAAACGCTGAACTGCTGGCAAGAACATTCCGCCAGTGGAGGATGTAAGATCGAGCAGCTTGGGGGAGTGGTCCCCATTAAAACCACAGCTGAGGGAAACCTTGTCAACATCGACCAATCGGGGCGTCAGCCCTAACAAACTGTCACACCACTCGGGGATGGAGTGCCCCCGAGGTAAGTATCATCTACCTACTCATATGCTTTAGCTTAAGGTTTGTTTAGTTTTATAAGTTTATAGTTTGTTAAAATAATAATAAAATAAATAAATATTTTCCCTTGTTTTAAATAAATAAGAACTAGAGAAGTATGCTTACTGGACCTGATAATAAATGCTCTTCAATGCCTAGACTACCATCTTTAAATCCTTCCAAGTCATGGATGCATTTAGATTTAAAACATGCTTTGAGCTTGAGTCTTGTGGGAGTATATTCTTGATCTAAGTCTAGGTGATTGATTGATATGATTAAGTTGAGTTACTATTTATCTTGTTCTAAGTGACACTAAAAATCTGGAGGTTTATTTTGAAAAAAATCTTACTTTTGCATGACGAGTCTCCTGTATGACACAAGACTTCATGTCCTGTTAAAAAAAAGAAAGAGAGAGGAAGAAGAGCCTTGTTGAAAATATTGTAGTTGTTTCTGTTATGTATCTCTCTATGCTTTCAAGAGACTTGGGCATGACATAAAAAAAGAGAAGAGAGAAAAGTGAGACGAGAAACAGGGAGAGAAATGAATAAGTGTTCTACTAGGCGAGAAGGGCCTACCTCCCTAATAAAAAGAGATGAAAAATGGACAAGTGTCCGGGGTGAGTAGGGCCCACCTCTCTAATTGTCATGTAACCCAAGGTTCTCTTAAAATTATTGCTAAAAAGAGAGATATATTTTAGGAACAAAAGAAGTAAAAATTAATTTTACCACTGCTGTCATATGTCATACATGAATACTCTAAGTTTTACTTTGAAAAATATTTTGCAAAACTCCAGAATTATAGTGGAACCATGAACTTGAGATATGGTGTTTAACTTGATTGTTCTATCTTTAATCACTCAAGACCCAGATCTAGATAAAAACCCCATATTCTCAAGTAGATATAAGCATGTTTGAATGTCTGAGATTTTTTTCCTACCTTGGAGGAGGATTTAATTTGGTACAGCATTTGCAATGAGTCTTGCTAGGGACTAGCAAGAGGTAAACTTGGGGGATTTTTTGATGCTCACTAACTCTTACTTTAATGCATCAACAATACAGGAAAATGGACCAAAATAATAATTCAACAGTAGTATAGGGCTTTAGACTAATGATTTCCACGAGTTTCGGTGAATTATATAATTTCAGGGACTACTCAGGAAAATATGCAAGGAATCAAAACTAGAAGACTCCAGAACCCAAAGCAACGTGACTTGCAAGAAAGAGGCTTCTGGAAGAAGCAAGGAACCGCCACGCCAGAGCAGACCCCGAGGGGGGCCCACCCCAGGCCGACCAGCCTGGTGGTGGGGCCGACCGGCCCCCCTGGGTGCCACCTCAGCCATACTTCCGGAAGGTTCTTCCACCGCCTATGAGGAGCAATCTAAACCGCCTATTAGGTCGGTTTGATCATATGACGCATAGCACTCCCTCAGGACTGTATAAGCAGCCCCCCTGACCCCCTCAGGAGGCATCTGATCAAGCATTTGACATCTGGCATCTTCAGATCATCAGCCAAGACAGGAGAAGAAGAGGAGACACAAGAAATAGGATAGCAACTTCATAGTTCTAGATCTAGTTCATAGATCTAGAACCTAGTTCTAGATAGAAAGTTAGATTCGAGTAGAGTTGAGCTTTGCTCCAATTCAAGATTTGTAAGTCATCAAGATTCAGTTCTTATTTTGTTTCTCAATGACTTTGTGCTATTTCAATATTATGTATGCAATTGCTATGTTCTTACTTTGTTCTAGTAGTATATTTGATATAGTCATGATTAATGATGAATGCACGCACTTATTCGTAGAGCTCCTAGTATATCACTCGAGTATGCTAGGTAGTAGAGATTATGTAGGCATGGTGCTTAGATATGATATACTTGCGGATTCACCTTATGCTCCGGGTCGTGTGGTAGATCGTAGGTGTAACAGGCCTATTGAGTCCTTTGCAATCCACCCCTCGAGCATAAGACTAGTCGATAATGGTTCTTGGGACGATCAAGTTTCGCTCTTGATCTTGTTGGGTAATCTTCGGGGTGCACACATTTATTCATGATTATGCTATATGTGATGATATGCTATGATAGGATAGATGAATAACTGGTCTTTGTATGCTATATAGAATTTGTGCCTCTTATGTTATCCAGTTCTAATCTAACTAGGAAGTAGTATATTCTATATTCCACGTGTGCCTCTACCTGTCTGAGTTATCAATATCTATATATTTATTATTGGCTTATCCCTGTTAAAGTATGTGCCATTCTATCAAAGTCTCATATAGTAGTCTACTGCCATCCTTAGTCAACTGATAAATCCATCCCGTCTTCCCTGTGGATACGATATTTTTAAAACCCATCTCCCCGGGTGAAGTGCTCACCAGTATCCGTGCGCTTGCGGATCATTAATTTTTCTGTAGGCTTTATAAATACCAACAATCAACTAAGCAACGATCCAAACGTTCAAATGTAGGATTCGTGGTAAACGCTTATTTGTCCAAGTATAAGCCCGTCCATTATATCCCAAGTCAAACAAACCACAATTTTTAACTAAACAATAGAAATTAGAGATACGATTCATATTCGGAGGTCTAGGACCTAACTTCTCATTTAGCGACATAATATTATTTAAGTCTCCAATACATAACATAGGCATGCCTGAATATTTTACTACAAAAGCATGAACAGAAGCCCAAATGGTAGAGGTGTTCTGGTGACGAGGATCACCATACATGCATATAATACCAAAGTTGAAATTAGAGTGCTTGTAAGTACATAAAGCTAAGATAAGGTTCTTGCTGGAAAACTCTATTGTAACAGCAACATGAAGATCCCAAAGAAGCCATAGGACTCCAGTAAGACCCTGTGCTGGAACAATATGATCATCATCCACATTGAAACGATTAATTAAAGAGGTTTTAGTAATGTTGGAATTTCTAGTTTTTGATATAAAAATTACCTTAGATGATGTTGATACTATAAGGCGCTGCAGATGAAGCATCTTGGAACTCACCAGGCTGCCGCGTATTCCCTGGCAGTTCCATGCTAGGATACTCATTATTCCCGTGGTGCCATACTGTCTGGCGCCGCCATAGCCCCAGACATGACGGAATGGGAGAAGGTGAAGATGTTGTTGAGCGTTGTCGTGATCTTCTCACACAGCCAGGAGATGATCGGGGCAGGGTTGTGGAGCCAGGATTTGCCCACCATGTGGCCATCGACAGGGATGGCGATGGTGCACAATCGGAGATCCCGCATGGCGACGAAGGCGTGCAGCATCTGCTGCTCCAACTTGTGCTGGTAGAGGCATTCGATGTGGCGCGTCCAAAGCCTGATTGGGCCCTTCTCCACCGCACGGCAGTCGATGCAGCTGTTCTCTGCGCGGCTGGAGGCGAGCGGACTGGCTGCCCAGACTTCAGCGAGGTTCCCTCAGTGTTGGGCTTCCGAACTTGGGGAGCGGGTGCGGAACAGCTCCGACCGAATTCCGGCCGAACAGCCGCTGCCGCTGCCGCGGCGTCGACGTGGAAGGGGAGAGGAGCGGAGCGTGTGGGGAGGCGGGTGGGCAGGGGCGTGCAGGGGAAGGCAGGCAGGCGCGCACGTAAATGCTTGTGAGGTGGACGGTAGGAGACGGGCGGAGCAGAAGAGCGGCGAGCGGCGGGTAGCACTCAGACAAAGCAGGCGACGGCCAGGTTGGATCGGGTCGTCGGTGATGGAATAGGGGCGGAGGAGGAGGAGGAGGAGGCGTCGTAGCCATATGCGAGGCACCACTGCTCCAGAGATGGATGCCTTCATCGCTGGAGTCATCGCAGGTGAGCCTGACGGGTTGACGCCGCCGGAGAGCGATTCCGAGGAGAAACCACCCATTGAATCAGGCCAAAACTGGGAGGATGGGGAGATCGGAGATGGAATAGCAATCCAACCAGAGATCGAGATGATGAGGCTGGATTACACTAGTAGATCTAGGGATTTTTGGGGTGGGAAGGAAGGAAGGAGGAACACGGCATTTCGCCCGGTACTACTCAGAGCAAGTTTTCCAGAGGTAGGTGCTTGAAAGCACGTCAAGATCAAGACTTCGACTGCTTCTTGGATGCGATTTAGAAGAGGCCGGTTTCTCTCCTTTTCGAGGCCCAACCCATCCGACGGTGCAGCCTATGACAACCCCACCCGAGATAATTCCGTACTGTCGCCTAATCCATTCCATTTGGTCATTAAACGATAGTAAAGAATCATCCCGTTGAGTGTTGCCAGGTCAAAGCCCGATAAATCACTTGTACAACACACAGAGGATCGAACACGTATACTGTTGGTGGTCAATTTCCGTCAACCTAGCCACATGTTTACCTTTTATGTTGGTATTAATTTGTTATTCACACTAACGATCCAAACCCCCATTATATGTCAAGTTCACACTCGCATGTGGTTTTTGGAGTTTATTGTTTACACAGGAATCAAGAGCTTAAATGAGGACTTCTGGGTAAAGTTCATCAAGGGTTTTACAAGGTGATCACAGACCCCGGGACAAGTCAAGATACAAGATGAACATGACTCCAAATGAACCAAGGACTAAAGCGTGAAGCTGAGAAGTGTTGAGGACCTAGACAGAAGATGCAGGAGTTCATACGCCAAACACACTTATCTAAACCGCGAGGCAAATGACGTCAAGGACTCACATGCAAATCGGCAAAAAGTCAGGAAGTCGCGAGAAGCATCTGGAAGGAAGACGGGGCCAAACTGGGCCGAGATGGGCCCAGGAGCCGGCCCAACCTACTTCGGGCCCAGTTCGGCGCCCCCTTTGACCTAGGTGATCTTCAGGCTATTTATAGCCCCCGTGCCTCGAGCCACGCATCAAGCAATTCGTCATCCACCGCCGAGGAGCAGAGAAGAGAGGGACACCCTTCCGGAGAGGAGAGGGTCGAGATGGTTGACTAGGGTTTCCCTAGCCACGTGGGAACCTTGCTTGGAAGACCACGTCGGAGTTCTAGAAGCTAGGATCAAGATCAAGGTAGGATCCCGGTGGTGATCTTGTCCATGTACTATACTTCATGTTGAATTTGCAAGATAGAATCCGATTTCTAGTGATCAAGTGCTTTCTCTTCTATTTTGTCTTCGCTTGGGTTTTCTTATTCTCCAATCTATTCCGGATAGATTGCATAGGATGTTCTTGTAGCCATGGTGGCTAGAGGTGCATACCTGACCTACCGAGCATTTTCAACGCGTTCCTCGTGAACGTGCTCTTAGGTTCACCTACACAATAAGCGGGACATCGTGACAGGATGTTGACCACGTGTACGGTAGGTGCCTTTGAGGGTTGGAACGGAAGCCAAGATTTAAAGAGGCTTTTAATGAGATTCATTTGCTTTATTCTTCTTGGTTTTGGAACTTCAACAAAAGACCCGATCCAACCTCTAGATCGGTTTTACCTCCTCTTTCTCTTGCTACCTCTGGTGTTTAGTAGATTAGATGTGTTTTCATGGTTCTTCCATAGATTAGATGCAAAAAACCCCTTTCAAGATCAAAGTGTTTTCCGCTTATTAGATTGGATCTTGCATTACACATTGTTCCATGGATTCGATACCTTGGGTTCACCACTCAAGGGAAGAAGGGTCCATTGACTACAACGAAGGATTTGTCCGCTTGCAAGTCCAAACGAACTTTGCAACGATAATCAAACGTCAACAAGCCCCTTTTTCTGGCGCCGTTGCTGGGGAACAAGTAATCAAGATTCAATCTAGTATTGCGTTTGTGAATATTTTCAGTTTTTCTCTTGATTTTTCTTTTGCATCTCTTAATTTTGATCATCCTCAATAAAAAAAATCAATCTAATCTAGGGTTTTGCTAAACCCTAGTTTTCTTTTAGTTTTTGTATATATTTGGCTAACCCTAATGGGAGGTGGACAGCTACATCTCCAACAAAAAACATATACTTTGTGGATGGTCTAGAAAAATTTTGTAGGCAAAGGTGACGTGCAACACGAACATCTAAAAGCGGAGGCCGGACATCGTCGGAATCTCCAAAAGAAACTCCACCTACAAGATCAAAAGGAGATCAACCTCATCCTCCACTCATCCTAGGGAGATCGTTCCTCAAGACCGTCAGAGCAACAATCAACGTCGACAAGGGGGTGATCGTGTGATGGCGAGAGGAGTGCATTCAAGTTAACCATGATTCAAGGTAATGTGGTCAATATAAAATACATTCTACCTCATCATTGCATCGGAAGAGAGGAGCCAAAGGAGAATGAAGTGGAGACACAAAAGTTGTTGCATCCGTCAAGACCAAGAATCAACGCCCGCCTGTGAAGACCAAAAAGATGACTAAGCCAAAGAATAAACCTACACCAAGGCCAAGGATGGTGTAGAAGTGGGGTCCCCAAGATTGCAACGCCCACAAAGAGCGTTGATTCGAAGTGAAGAAGAGAAGAAGTCTAGCTATAGACTATAAACGAAGCACTTTGCGGGAGGCAACCCGTTCATCGAGTCAAGAATAAGCAACCGGGAGGACAACCCGGAAGATTTCCGAATTTCAAGTAAGTGAGTCTTAGAATTTGCTATGCAAAACATTTTATTAACTCTTAAGTGGTTGAACAAGTTCGAAGAACCTTTTATTTGCTCGATCATTTTATTTGGATTTTTCGATCTCAAACCAATGACATGAGCCATCCCGTGATTTATTTGCCTCTTTTTGAGAAACTCATACCAAAAATTCAGATTCTATCCAAACCTTTCATCCTCTCCATGATGTTAAGGTTGGCTAGTTTTACATGTTAAAAACACACGAGTAGAGCCTTGCTATGTTCCTTAATGGTTTTTAATCTTTGACGCATGGCCAGACTTGTGTGAACCTTGATTTTTGGTTTCTTTCAACTTGACATCCATCGGTTTCTCTAGAATTAGAATTTTTCTAAGCCCCGTTGAATTTATTTTTATTCAAAAACTCTCTCTCTCTCTCTCATGTTTGGCCAAAATTAGAACCTAAACCTATGCCCCCACGGTCAAGTCGGGGGAGCTTGCTATCAATTAATGAAAGCAATCGGTCCCGGTGCAACCAAATAAATTTTACAATTGTTTCAGATGTCTAAAATCTCCTCTAATGATATATTTTGACTCATCGCTAGCGCTGAGTTAATTTTTAAATTTTCAAAATTAGAGGAGTATTTAGCATCTAAACATGATTAAGAGAAGGTTTTTGAGCTTGATTAACATATAGTGCCCCATGATGCATCTTGGGTAAGCATCAATCGTTTGGCATCTTGGGCATTTGCAAGGACAAGCATGGGGGAAGCAAGGGCTTTGTTTTGCAGGAAATTAGTAGAAGCACACGAGGCAAGGAAGCAAAGAAGTGACACGAAGCAAAATAATGGAGGTGGAACTCTAAATCACGCAAGCAAAAGAGTGGTTGTGAATGTTTGGGTGATGGAATCTCATGTGTCACGCGGTAAGTATTTTATCCATTTGTTAATTCGTGTTCTTGAGTTCATAGCCCAATTGTTCGAGAAACAACCTACTTGTGCACCTCACACTCCACCCTCCATATACTTTCTTTGTGTGTTTTTCCACTGGCAAGAAACCCCCGGGGGAGTTGTTTGTGACTTTGTGCAGCAAGGCAAGATGAGAGAAATCATGAACATCATCCTCGGAAGGAAGACACGATCATCATCGTCGGAGTCATCATCAAGCTCTTCGAGGAGGCACTCGGTCTCCGAGTCTCCCCGAAGCATGGAGGAAGACATGGCACCATCGAGGAGTGGCACGGTGCCCCTTGATGGTATAAGGAGTACACGAAACTCGTCCATGTGGTACACCAAACCGCAATGACATACGGAGGAGCCACTCATTCCACCATGACGCTCAACTCGTTCATCCACTCCACCACCATACACTCTGAGGCATTCCAATGGATTCATCATGAAGACGGAGGAGGAGGAGAAGAGGATTGTTCATCTTGAGAGGAGGCTTGTGCCAAATGTTGACTTCGATGACGCCCTCCAAGTGTAGAATTCTACTTGGGGATCAAATCTTGAGCAACCTTGGATGGGTGCGATTCTTTAATGGAGTTGGTGTGACTACTCACAAGGAGCTTGCCTGGGAAATTCTTATACATTGGCACCGGTCATTAATGAAGGGGTGTCATGCCTCTCATTCCACCTTGAAGATAAAAAGTAACTAGTTCCTTATGGACATATTGGCGAACTACTCGGTTACAAGAAGGAAGCCCCGGAGCAAGTTGATGTCCAAGAAAATATGTTAGAAGGATTTTTTGAGAATGATTTCGGGAGAAGATAACAAGGAACCCAAAATTTCTCCTTGTCGGGATTTCTTTGGGATCGAGTACATGAAGCAAGGAAAATTCATTAATGGAGATGAGAGGAGAAGGTACAAGTTGACAAAGATTAATGTTCCTCTTCCCAACATGAGGTTGAGATTGAATGAAGACAAAATTAGTTAGAGGAAGGATTTCTTGTACCGGCAAAGAAGATTAAGAACAAGCTAAGTCAACATGTCAATTAAAATTGTAAAACTAATGTTTTGTGGAGATTTGTTTGTTCAAGCAATAGGTATTGGAAGCAATCATGAATTCACGATGCCCCCGAAATCACAAGATCAAGCTCTTCAAAGTCTGTTCGCATCATATTTTGCACAGCCTCATGGGAAGAACAACAGGATATCTTTGGATACTTAGAAGCCCCACGAAGTTACGCTTCCAATGAGTCAAGAATCAAATCAATCGGAGGTTCCTACAAGCGGATATGGCCGAATCACCGATGATTGCATATCCTGAAAATTTCTGAACAGCAAGCAAAGCTGAAGTGAAACAGCCATAACTCTCTCATTTGGACTCCGATTAAGATGGATGAGTACCCGTTGGAAAGATAATTTTATAAATTTTTCAATAGAATCATATTTTGGTATATGTTCTGTTATGTATACAAGGGAAATCCAAGGAAGAGGCAGCTGCAATATGATGAGAACAAGATGGCGAAGGTGAGGACGACAACAACGAAGAGGAGCTTAGAGAATGCTTCCATTAGACCACTCAAGAAGAAATTCAGAGGCTTGGAACAAAACAAAGACCCCTGGAGCATTGGCAAATGAAGACACGAGTTGGCGGCATCCGACGTAAGGAGATGTTTGAAGAAGACCACAATGGACTACACACATAAGACAACATCCAATGGCGCGGATATTTTTAGGCTCTCACATGAAGGATCATGGAACTACATGAAGACATTTAAGACATGTGTGAAGCCCCGCAAATAAAGGAAAATTATGGAAGATGGATCATCCTCCGCGGCCCAAGACAAAGGAGAGGCTACACATCAAGATAATGAACAACCACATGGAGGGATTCCAATGCCACCACCATATGGAGGAAGTATGCCAATGCAAGCATGAGGGAGTGGGGCAGCCACGGCACCACATCCTCCATCATACATGGTTCCTAATGAAGTTTACATGGCATCCCATCCAAACCAATGCAAGTCAAATGGAAGAAGGGACCACAAACATTGCCTATCAAGTTGGTCGCCTTCACATATCACAGCCGGAATAATTTCAAGGAGGACCGGTGCAACCATGCTACAAGCAAGATCATCAATATCAACCACCGCAAGATGAAGAATGGAGAAGGAGGAAGAAGAAAAATAATAATGCCTTCAACTTCGGTTCGACTTTCCCTCTTTCCTTTTTCTTTATTTTCAGCTTTTATGCAAATTTGTGTGTGCGTAGCATTTTCTGTTTTTATTTATTTTCAGCATGTGTGTTTGCTTTAAATCAACATGAATAAAGTTTGCCACCATGATTATCACCTTTAGTGAAGATAATAAGTTGATGCCATGTTGATATATGATGAAAGTTGCCGCTTTGCTCATCTTTGTGCTTGTTTTATGCATGTTTAAGCTAGTGCTCTCTTTAATATGAATCTGAAATTTAATTAAATGCTAGCCTAATCTTGTGTGGAGGTTATGATAACTCAAGTCCCATAGTTCTTTTTCGTTGCTCTCAACTTTGAATGAATCAAAGAACCTTTTTATTCTCAAAAAGTTATGCTAACTTTGTCATGAGTACTGCTTGCATTTTGCTCTACCCATTCAAAGCCCAAACTTACTTGAGTGCAAAACATTAGTATATACAAGATTTATTTTTGGGTGCATTAATTCAAGGCCTGATTTCTCTAGCCCGAGACTAAGAAGCTGGTCATTCTATTTTTGCGTATCGTTCTTTATGCTAGCCTCTTCTATCCGTGCATTGTGAGTTTCCACATTGGGAATTTCGCAAACCTTGCCGGATATCCAACCAAAACCCAAATATATCTTTTTTGTGTTCACCTCCTTGACCACAACCCAATATATGAGTATGGATGAATATTTTGAGAAAGATTACAAGGAAGGTGCTTCAAGTGAGAAAGGGAGACTTCCAAAAGGATCCCTAGGAGATTTTTCGAGTGTCTCTCTCTAAGAAAAAAATGAGAGCTTCAATTTCCACCTTGGCATATTTATCACCTCTTTTGCCCGAGGACGAGCAAACGTCTAAGCATGCGGGGGGGTTGCCAAGGAAGTGCTAGTATAGTCTAGAGTTCAAGGGTAGCAAATAAAAAAAGAAGAAGAAGAAAAATGATGAAAAAATGATAAAGAAGAAAAAATATGATGAGAAAAAGAAAGAAAGAAGAAAGAAAGAAAAAAATATATATAATAAAGCTCCTCGGTTCTCTAGCTATGTTTAGTGTTTTTTGAGTTTTCAAGAGGATTCAAGATCAAGACCCATACTCATCTTTCCAACCATGTGCAATCCGATAACGAGGACTTCGTTTGTGCCTTGGGATCACTCTTTGCCATTTGCACATGCTCACCTATCTCAAAAGTGTGTGTATTTTTCTCTCCCTCCTCCTTGAGAACATTATTTTTCCAATGACCTTTTTGACGAGTCTCGGTAAGACCATGAGAAGCTAGTCTTGTTTTAATAATATCTCAACTATAATATCTTGGTAGGACTAAACTTTCCCATAGCTCCACATAAAGCCTTCCACTATATACTTTGAGAGAGGAAAGGAGTAGAACAAGTAGGCTTGAGAGACTTGATAAGATGAGAGTACATGAGCAAAGTGCAAGATGGTTATTTTTGATCTTGGTAAAGCAATTTTTCTCCTTATCTCATTCTTTATTTTTCAAATTTTCTAAGATTTATTTAAAAGTTTGAGAGCATGATCAAGTACTTGTGGAAAGAGCTTGAATGATATCTACCCTCCATAAAGATAAAAGTTAGTACATTATGGAACTTTAATGAATATAAATTTAGAGAGCATTATGTTTTCTCATGTATGATCAAGTGCAGGGTATGAACATTGAAAGGCAACACTGATATCCATTGAAGGCTTACTCGAGGACGAGCAAGGTTTAAGCATGGGGGGATGTTGGCGGTCGATTTCCGTCAACCTAGCCACATGTTTACCTTCTATGTTGGTATTAATTTGTTATTCACACTAACGATCCTAACCCCCATTATATGTCAAGTTCGCACTCGCATGTGGTTTTTGGAGTTTATTGTTTACACAGGAATCAAGAGCTTAAATGAGGACTTCTGGGTAAAGTTCATCAAGGGTTTTACAAGGTGATCACGGACCCTGGGACAAGTCAAGATACAAGATGAACATGACTCCAAATGAACCAAGGACTAAAGCATGAAGCCGAGAAGTGTTGAGGACCTAGACGGAAGATGCGGGAGTTCGTACGCCAAACACCCTTATCTAAACCGCGAGGAAAATGATGTCAAGGACCCACATGCAACTCGGCAAAAAGTCAGGAAGTCACGAGAAGCGTCTGGAAGGAAGACGGGGCCGAACTGGGCTGAGATGGGCCCCAGCCCACTTCAGGCCCGGTTCGGCACCCCCTTTGACCTAGGTGATCTTCAGGCTATTTATAGCCCCCGTGCCTCGAGCCACACATCAAGCAATTCGTCATCCGCCGCCGAGGAGCAGAGAAGAGAGGGACACACTTCCGGAGAGGAGAGGGTCGAGATGGTTGACTAGGGTTTCCCTAGCCGACATGGGAACCTTGCATGGAAGACCACGTCGGAGTTCTAGAAGCTAGGATCAAGATCAAGGTAGGATCCTGGTTGTGATCTTGTCCATGTACTATACTTCATGTTGAATTTGCAAGATTGAATTCGATTTCTAGCGATCAAGTGCTTTCTCTTCTATTTTGTATTCGCTTGGGTTTTCTTATTCTCCAATCTATTCCGGATAGATTGCATAGGATGTTCTTGTAGCCATGGTGGCTAGAGGTGCATACCTGACCTACCGAGCGTTTCAATGCGTTCCTCGTGAACGTGCTCTTAGGTTCACCTACACAATAAGCGGGACATCGTGACAGGATGTTGACCACGTGTACGGTAGGTGCCTTTGAGGGTTGGAACGGAAGCCAAGATTTAAAGAGCCTTTTAATGAGATTCATTTGCTTTATTCTTATTGGTTTTAGAACTTCAATAAAAGACCTGATCCAACCTCTAGATCGGTTTTACCTCCTCTTTCTCTTGCTACCTCCGGTGTTTAGTAGATTAGATGTGTTTTCATGGTTCTTCCATAGATTAGATGCAAAAAAACCCCTTTCAAGATCAAAGCATTTTCCGCTTATTAGATTGGATCTTGCATTACACATTGTTCCACGGATTCGATACCTTGGGTTCACCACTCAAGGGAAGAAGGGTCCCTTGACTACAACATAGGATTTGTCTGCTTGCAAGTCCAAACGAACTTTGCAACGATAATCAAAGGTCAACATATACATTAAAACTCCCACGAAGGACTTATACACGAGGGATGCATACGCAGGAAATAGTTGTGAAAGTGAATTAAGTAAACACAAACAGCATATGACAATCATAGGGTGCAAAGTTGACCACATTCACCTAGATAAAAATATATTAAGCATACTCTTCCATAAAGGCAAATTAAGTAACCATTTATTAATATTTATTTTGATGGTGATTGTATGCACATCTATTTAGATACATTTATTTATCTTCACAAAACAAGCAAATTGGTTTAAAGATATAAAACAGGGGAAGGACTTAGGGTGCAACACACATAAGTCCTTAAAATAGTGGTTTCTTCATTTCTCTTTTTATAACACTTAGTTTCTCCCAAAAATCATTCTGTTTAAACCATGCAGGATATCACAGTGAAAAATTTTGTACATGCACATAGTGTAACAATAGGGCTATTGTCAAAAATTCATAGCAAACCGAGCCATATCCTAAGCATGAAAAATATGACTAGTTACAACTTGTAAAAGCAAGAACTATTATTACAGGGAAAACTACTCATGCACTGGAGCTCAAATTTTACACAGAGGCTCTCTGGAATATATCTAGGCGGCACACCAAAAATTAGCTCCAGAAACTATTTCTATCAAGCTACACAAAAATAACCATTTTCAGCCTAACCATGCAACAAGAATTTATACAGAAGCATGCATAGATAAATTGTAACCCATCTTTCTCCTACAACACGAACATGGCACAAACATCACCTAGACCAAAGGTGAGCATCACTGGATCATCAGAACATGAACTATGAAATTAAACTTATGCACAAACATAACTCAGAAACATATATATAGATAGTTCATAAAATCGTGATAAATTCACTAGAGACACATCTAAGACTAACAAGATGGTAGCCACAAGATAAGCCACAGAAAGCATTCACATGAAGTTGCACAAAATATAAATACAGATCTAGCATAAATACAAGATAAATCATAACTAAAGATTCACTTAGTAACTTTGTGCAAAAACTTAGATCTAGCATACACTAGCCATGAATAACAACATATCCAAAGATCAAGTTCAGCACAGGAGTACATTTCAAGTTATGAACAGACACATTCAAACTGAGTTTGAATTTTAGTTCACAAACTATTCATCAAAAGTATAGACAATCTTTCTAAAAGATGTAGGTCTGGGTCTAAGGAAACCAACAAAATTAGTTTTGCATTTTTACGATTTTTCTACGATTTTCTAAGAATTTTCCAAGTCACTGGACCAAAGGGATAAAATATGAAGAATCTTTTTACAGAGCAGACAAAGGCCCCTGTGAAGAAATCAATCCTCACAAGGGTGCCCTTCCGCCGCAGGAGGAGCTCACCGACGGCGATAGCCGGCTGAACCTGACCAACAAATGGCACAGGGTGGCATGGATGCTCACCTGAGCGCGACTGGTGGCGGCGGTGTGGTCGGAGAAGCCTCTGGCGATGGTCGGCGGCGAGACAGCGGCGGCAAGGCCGCCTCGGCTCGGGTTCCGGCGAAATGTGGGGTGGAACTAGTCCACGCGTGGCAGTGGAAGCTCGAGGGGATGCTAGGGGAGAGCTCTGGGGCGCTAGGCTGCTGCGGGAGTGAGCGGAGAGAAGAAAACACCGGCGGCGGCGGCAATGGCAGACGATGGCGGTGGTCTCCCGTGCATCGAAGGAGGGGAGGGGTTTATATAGCTGGCGTGGCGTGGCGTGGATAGGAGGTCATGACCGAACTCGTCGGCTATAGGGGTCCAGGCATAGGCGCGGGGTCGGTGGCGACGTGCGGAGGGTCGCCGGCCAATGGCAGCCTCGGCGTGCGCGCGTCGCGTGGCACCAGCCTACGCCTCCTAGCCGCGTCACCTACCCTCTGTGCATAGTCTCCACGGCGACTCGTTCAGACCAGCGGTCACTCCGGTGAATCGGCGTGCGTGCCCGGGCGTACGGCGGCGAGACCGACGTGGCGTGCGCGCGACGGCGTCGTGCGCCGGCACGTTCTCGGCTCGGTTTTGTTTCGGTGTGTCCCTGTTTGACTGGTCTAAACTCCAAAAATTGAAACTGAAGTGCCCCAAGTGACCTTTACTAAAGTTGGGGATCTTGTGATCCTCTACAACTTTTACAAAGGCTGGAAGGTGGTTTGATCAACGGATTTTGCATAAACAGCATGCCAAGCTGAGCATTTTCTCGGTGTCGGTAAACAGTGCCTTCTACCGTTGACCAAGGTTTTTTACCAACTTCCACTTCGAATTTGAAATGCCACTCAACCACAAAGTTGTGTCTCATGAAAAACTGAACAACTTTTAGTTTGGTAGATTTTGAAGTGTTTAGGTGAAAATTGGAGAACGTGGCAAAAGTTCTAGGCAGGTTATTGGGATCCAAGGGTTTGACTAGGGGTTTGACCTTAACCTTGACCAAGGGCTTAAGCACTAATGATGTTGACTTGATTAAGAAGATGATTAGCACTAAACTAACCCTTGATTAAAAACACAGGGTGTTACAGCCTACCCCCCTTAAAAGGAATCTCGTCCCGAGATTCGAATTGAAAAGATAGGCGGAAAAGGTACTTACGATGTTGGCTTTGAAGAAAACCCGGATACTTGGTATTGAGAAACTGCTCGGTTTCCCACGTAGCCTCTTCTTCAGTGTGGTGACTCCATTGTATCCTATACATCTTCACCATTTGCCTTCTTGTTTGTCTTTCTTTTTGATCTAGCACTCTCATTGGATATTCCACTAGTGATAGGTCAGCCTCTATCTCTGCATTGGTCTCGGTGATTATTTGTGCTTTTGGTATTTGGTCACATTTCTTCAACTGTGAGATGTGAAACACGTCGTGTACTAAGGAGAGTCTGTCTAGGAGTCTAATATGATATGCAACTGTACCGAACTTCTCAGTGATTTCATAAGGGCCAATGTAGCGTGGAGCTAACTTCCCTTTCACTCCGAACCTTTGTACACCTTTGGTTGGTGACACCTTTAAGTATACATAATCACCAACTTCAAATTCTCTGGGTGCCTTAGCCTTGTCATGGTAGCTCTTTTGTCTGATTTGAGCGACTCTCAAATTTTCTCTAATCACTTCCACCTTCTCTTCGGCTTCTTGCACTAGCTTAGGACCGAATAATGTCCTCTTACCCGCTTGTGACCAATTCAAGGGAGTGTGACATCTTCGTCCATACAAGGCTTCAAAAGGAGCCATTTTCAAACTAGCTTGGTAGCTGTTGTTATAAGCAAACTCTGCCAAGACTAAGCATTTGTCCCAAGTTTTGTCAAAATGAATGACACAAGCTCTCAACATATCTTCCACTATTTGATTCACTCTTTCTGTCTGACCATCAGTCTGGGGATGATAGCTAGAGCTATGGATCAATTTGGTGCCTAAGGATTCATGCACTTGTGCCCAAAAGCGAGCAAGGAATTGGGTGCCTCTGTCAGATAGCATAGTTTTTGGAACACCGTGTAAGCGCACGATGAGGTCCACATAGATCTCTGCGTAATGCTCGGCTGAGTAGGTAGTGTGGACAACGATGAAATGAGTGGTCTTGGTAAGTCGGTCCACTATAACCCATATGGAATCATGTTGGGGTTAAGGGGTAAACCTAAAATGAAATCCATGCTGATGTCATCCCACTTCCAAGCGAGTATAGACAAGGGTTGCATTTGACCTGCGGTCTTTAGGTGGCTAGCCTTGATCCTTTGACAGGTGTCACATCCAGACACATACTTGGCTATTTCACCCTTCATGTTCGATCACTAGAAATTTTCCCTAAGATCTCTGTACATCTTGGTACTACCAGGGTGAATGGTGAATTTAGAGAGGTGAGCCTCATCTAAAATCTCCTTCTTGATTTTAGGATCCTGGGGAATGACCTATCTCTGATCGAACCATATCACTTCCTTATCATCTTTTCAGAAACAATTGTACTTGGGGACTCCCTCCGATAATTTCTGGTTGATTAGTTGGACACCTTCATCAGTGAGTTGAGCTAAGGCAATTCTTTCATGGAGTGGTGATTCAGTGGAGATGGCATACAAATTTCCATGCTTGACCACTTCTAGGTTGAGCTTCCTTATCTCTTCACATAAAGTTTCATTATACGACTCTACCGTCATGCAGTTGCAATGCTTGCGGCTAAGCGCATCTGCAACAACATTGGCTTTGTCGGGGTGATATTGGACTTCTAGATCATAATCCTTTATCAATTCCAACCACCTTCTTTGCCTCATATTCAGATTTGATTGGGTGAAAATATATTTAAGGCTCTTGTGATCGGTGAAAATATTGCAGCGATTTCCCATCAAATAATGCCGCCAAATTTTTAAGGCATGAACAACCGCTGCTAGCTCAAGATCGTTGGTAGGATAATTCTTCTCATGTGGTCAAAGTGCCCGTGAGGCATAGGCAATAACCCTGTTGTCTTGCATAAGCACACAACCAAGGCCAGTGCCCGAAGCGTCACAATACACCTCAAACAATTTCATCATATCAGGCTGTGCTAGCACTGGGGCTGATTTTAAATGTTCCTTCAAAGTGTGGAAATCCTTGTCACAAGCTTCATCCCACACATACTTGACACTTTTCTTCAGTAGTTCAGTCATGGGTTTAGCTATGCTGGAGAAATTCGGAATAAATCGACGGTAATAGCCAGCTAGACCCAGAAAACTGCGGATTTGATGCATAGACTTGGGTGGCTTCCAATCCATGACCTCCTGCACTTTGCTAGGATCCACGAAGATACCATCCTGGGAAATAGTGTGACCCAATAATTTCACACTATCCAGCTAGAATTCGCATTTGGAGAATTTAGCATAAAGCTTATGATCTCTCAAACGCTGCAAAACAATCCGAAGATGTTTCGCATGTTCTTCTTCATTCTTGGAATAAATTAGGATATCATCCATGAAGACCACTACGAACTTGTCCAACTCATTCATGAAGACAGAGTTCATAAGGTACATGAAATAGGCGGGTGCATTTGTGAGACCAAAGGACATCACCAGAAATTCATAAAGACCATATCTGGTGGAGAAGGCTGTTTTCGGAATGTCACTTGGTCGAATCTTAATTTGATGATAGCCTGATCGAAGATCGATCTTGGAAAAGACTTTGGCACCAGCCAATTGATCGAAGAGAACATCAATGCAGGGCAAGGGATATTTATTCTTTATTGTCACCGCATTGAGAGGATGATAGTCAACGCACATCCGCAGACTACCATCTTTCTTCTTCACAAAAAGAGCGGGACTTCCCCAAGGAGATGAACTTGGGCAAATATACCCTTTATCAAGCAATTCTGCAATTGATCTTTCAACTCGGCTAACTCTTTGGGTGGCATACGGTAAGGTCTTTCGGAGATAGGTGCAGTGCCAGGTTGGAGTTCTATCACAAATTCGATGTCTCTGTCTGGTGGCATGCCAGGCAAGTCATCGGGAAACACATCCGGATATTCACAAACTATCAGAATGTCATCAAGTAGAGAAGTGATAGCCGCAAAAGCATAAGACTGCCCATTACCATTAGAAGGTAAGTAAAGAGTAGACGTGCCCACATCACGTGAATTGATTTCTATCCTTGTCACACCCGATTTCCGTAAAGAAACCAAATGCATCTCATATGTGTGCCAGGATCACAATTTCACACATATGATAGACAAAAGAGTGTAATATCAGATACAATGCTCAAAGCATACAAAAGATGTTTATTAACTTTCATTACACTCATGCATAGACACGAAGGTCTTTACACGAACATCAATAGCTAAGACGATCCAGCACCGTCTTCAACTCCACAGGCATCTGACTGGGGGAAACGCATCCTCATAACACATAGTAGTCGCTGAAGTACTCCTCCCCAGTGTTCTCCTCTGAACAGCAGGTAAGCAAGGGTGAGCACACTTATGGTTGGAGCTCAGCAAGTGGGGGAAAATGCAAGGCTATCAAGGATAGGCTAGGGTTTTGCAGCGGTTAGCATTTTTAAGTTGGCAAAATTTTATTAGCAAGCGCCTATTTACTAGGTGTAAGTTTATACCATCCCAAAATTAAGCATTTAGAAAACATTATTGCAAAACCATGATTTAATTCCATCTTCAAGTTCACTTATCATGTGAGGGTCCAGGCCGCTCTTGACCGTGAGCACGACTGATCGTACAGTTTTAACTCTGCAGAGGTTGTACACTTTCACCACAGCTCGTGCTCCCCATGTTGCCCGGGTTGATCAGACCCTTAAACACTTCTGAGGTGAGTGGCTAGGGGTCCACTACGAAGACTTTACAAAGATATGCAGAAAACCAACAACCTGCAACAGTTACAGCAGCGAAGCGGACCATAACCCTCCCTAGTGGTCAGCACCTTAGCAAAGGCTGCTGCCCCAAAAGAACCGGGCTATACCCCTTCAACTCCGCCCCCCTGTGCTCCTTTCGGATAAGGCTGTCAGATAATTCCACACACCTAATTAGTTGGCTAAGCCAGAGCCATATGGACTGTGGTTGCACTGTTTTCCTGGGTGGTTTTCCATGTTCCAATTAATACATATGATCTTGTTATTACCAAATTCACCAAAGTTATCATGATCAACATTCATCATTTTGTAAAATTTCATTTCAACCATCCCAAGGTACAGCAACTAAGCATTTCTACCCAAAACATTTATTTAAAACTGGGTTGTTCAAGGTAAAGGGGATAAAATCTAGTCATGTCCTTAAAAAGGTAATTTTCCCATCACATTATGCATAGCAACAATTAAATGTAAATTTAGTTATTATGCAAGTTGTGTGGGACAAAAATAGAATATGCAGGGGAGGAAATCCACTTGCATTCCTTGCTCAAAAATTGGGATTCTTCTTCCTTAAAAAGTTGCTCTTGATCCTCGATCGGAAGCTCTGCTCCAACTGGCACGATATCTACGCGCACACCAAAACTCATACAATAAATAAAAACAATACATCAAACATTCTAAAAAGCTAAAACAAGCTTCTAAAACTAACAAGCACGAAGAGACGGTCGCAAGGACACCAAAAACAACTAAAACGGATAAAAGACGCAAAAGATATGGCTAAAACAAGGTTTAGGGGCTAGATTGTAAGAAAACTTGGACTCCTTATCTGCAAGAAACTAGGGACCTAAACATAATTATGCGTATAAACCCAAGGTTATTGCGTAAAAGAGCAAGGCTGGACCGCAGGTGGAAAAACCTAAGAAACTCAGGGGCTCAAACGAGAAAACCAGGACCTACTTGAAAGGGTTTATTTAGGTGGGAGGGCATTTTTGTGATATTAAAGATTGTAGGGTCTTTTTTGCAAAATGACGGCGGCCCCCCTGAGTTGACCGTTACGGTCTTTGTTTGACTCGGCGGGGGCTGATCTGGACCACTGATACGCGATCGGACGGCAGGCGGCAACGCGAGGCGGACGAGCGGCGGCGCGGGGCGGCGGAACAGCAGCGTGCGGCAGCGCTGAGCGGCGGGGCTCGCCGGCGGACGGCCGGAACGGCCTCCTGGCCTCGGATTCAAGCGCAGAAAAGCTCTACGCGAACAGGAGAAAGAGGTGAACTCACCCTGGGGCTTCGGACGGCGAGCAAGGCGGCGAAGAAGTAGATCGACGAGGCGGAGCTCCGGCGGCGGCGATGCTTCGGGGCGGCGGCGCTGCGCGAAGGAAGAGGAGAGGAGGAGCGGTGCGGGTTGAACAGGAGCTCAGGGACGTCCTTTTATAGGGTAGAGGGGCAGGCGGAGGGGCGCAGTGAGGCGGTGGACTCCGGCGGCCGGCCATTAACGCTCAGCGGGAGCTTGGGTGGGTGGCAGTTTCGGGAGGGGAAGAGGACGGGGCAGCAGGTGGGTGAGTGCGGCGCATTCACATCACCTAGTGGGGACGGGAGGAGGCGAGGGAGAGAGGGGGCGCCAGGGAGACGGTGGCCGACGCGGCCATGGGTGGGGGAGCTGCCGGCGGGAGGTTGAAGAGGTAGCTGACATGCGGGCCCCAGCGGTCAGCCGGTGAGAGAGAGGGAGAGGTGGAGCGGGCCGCGCGACTTAAACGGGCCGAGCGAGAGGAACTGGGCCGCATGCAAACTGGACCGGAAAAGAAAAAAAGGAAGGGGAAAGAGAAAAGAGAGTTGGGCCAGCGCGGGAAAAAAAAGAGGGTCGCCGGTTGGGCTGAAAGGGGAAGAGGGAAGGGGTTTAGGTTTAGGGGTTTCTCTTTTTTGCAACACACAACAAACAAAACAAATGCAACCAAATTATGATGCACAAACACTTGAGTGTTTCTAAATTATTTAAATATTATTTAATACTTAAAAAGCAAATTTTATTTAGTCAATTTATTAAAACCCTTAGAAAATAAAATATACCCTTGTTGCTATCATTTTATTGTGATGGAATTTTAGGGTGTTACAAATCCTACCCCCTTAAAAAGAATCTCGTCCCGAGATTTGGAGAGATTGGGAAACAACTTGATGAGATACAAGCTGATCTTGAAAGGTGTTGGGGTACAACCACAGAGCTCGATTCACTTTTCCTTCTTCTTTGGGCTGGTAGTAGCAACAAACTCAATCCTATCTCCTTGCGGGCTGGTTAAGAGCACCAACTTCTGGGCACACATAATAATTCCATCATGTTTGCCTAACCAATCCATTCCAAGAATCACATCTATTCCACTAGACGTTAGAACTACTAAGTCAGCTTGAAAATCTATCTCTCTGATTTTAAGATTGACCTGTGGGCATACATGGGTGGATTTCATTTCACCGTTTGGGGAACCAACTAGCAAATGTGTCTTCATAGAACTCATGGGTACATCATGCTTTGCCATGAATTTTTCAGTAATAAATGAATGTGATGCCCCGGAATCAAATAAAACTGTTCCAGGTACAGAGTTGACAAGGAACATACCAAGAACAACATCCTTGGCCCCTTGGGCTTCTTCAGCTATCACGTGGTTCACTCTACCACGCATGTAGTTCTGTTGGCCTCTGTTACCTTGAGAATTTGGATTCCCAGTGCGTACTTGAGATGATGCCTGTCTGGACCTCTGACTATTACCTTTCTGAGGTGTCTGCATATTGCGTTGGGGACAAATACTGGCATAGTGTCCCAATTCTCCACAGTTAAAACAACCACTAGGTCGAACTGGGGTGTTGTTCCTCACTGGTGCATCTGAGCGATTCTGAGGAGGATTTGGAGCATGTGGTGTCACTTGGTTGAAATCTTCGAGTTCTTGATATGAGCGCTGAAACTGCTGATTCTCTTGATAACTTCTGCCTTGTTCACGAGAATGGAATTGAGAACCCTATGATGAACTAAAATGAGGGGGAGTGTTGCGACTAGATTGTCCCTGAGACTGAAACTTGCGCTTGCATTCAACAAGTTCCGTACGTTTGTTTTCCAAGCCTATGGCCTTGTCTAGCAAAGTCTGAAAGTTAGGAAAAGTGTGACTCTGGAGCTGGTAGTTGAGTGGCCCTATGAGACCACCCAAGAAATGTTCTTGCCTCTTTGGGTCCGTGTCTACTTCATCTGGAGCATAACAAGACAACTGAGTGAACTTATCTTGATACTCACTAACAGACATGTTGCCTTGCTTCAAAGCTAGAAACTCCTTCTGCTTGAGCTTTATCACACAAGCTGGGATGTGATGGGTACAAAAACCTTCCTGGAATTCTTGCTAGGTGATGGTGTTGGAAGCGGCATGTGCGACGGTATACGCATCCCACCAATCAGCTGTTGTGCCCTCCAGGCATCCTGAAGCGTAAAGACTTTCTCACAATCATTGCATTGTACTATATCCAGCTTCTTGTTAATAGTCTTAAGCCAATCATCAACATCGAGGGGTTCCACTGAATGGGGGTAGGTAGGTGGGTGGTGGCTCATGAACCCTTTATGTTTGTTTGCAGGTGGCAGGGGTGATTAAGGTACTGGCTGGTTCTGTTTAGCTTGCATGTTTTGAACAGTAGCCGTGAGTGCTTGCAACAACTGTGTCTGGGCTGCTAGGAATTGTTGCATTGCTGGATCCATTGCTAGATTATGTGGTGGATGTGGTACTTGATTTCGCCGGTTAGCGATGTGAGCACGTATCACAGGCGGAACGTCCTGTCCTCCTCCTGACTTGGTGTTTACCATCTGATTGTTAGGGGAAGATATTCAGATAGGAAGTTGAACTGATAAAGATAAATAGAAGAACAGGGGTAAAGACTTAAATTTAACTTAATTATTTTATTAATGCACTTATGGCCATCACTCCATAAAGCATTCTAATCATGACAAAGATCCAAATCAAACATGTTTTCACCCAACAAGCATTATTACATCGTATACGTCTTCACAGGAACGGATCTATCGATCAACTCAAAAGGTAGGCGTTCTACTCAAGAAGACCGGTTGTAGCGATGGACGAGCCGTAGCGGAGCCTCTTGCGGGGTGGTGACACCGCAGTGCAAGGAATCTCGGCGGGCTGCTCTGGTTGCTCCTTGCCATCATGCTCAGCTTCCAACTGCGCAATCTTGGTGTAGGCTTCCTTCAGCTTCCCGTGGGTCTGATTCAACTTGGCAGTAGCAACCTCCTTGACTAGCTCAACTAACAGGGGCAGCTCCACTCCGTTGCTTCTGTTGACGTACGGCTGAGTCTCGGCCATCTGATAGAACAAAGCTGAACTCGGAGCAGAATAAAACAAAAGGGTACAATTTTAACAAAGGATAAATAAAATAGATTTTTAGGTGGAATTAAGATTTATTTTGAAGAGTTGACACGACTTTCTAGAAAATGAGTCCTTATTTCGACCATTTCTATCTAAGGCTGCGTCCTACAGTCAGCATAGCTCTGGTACCACTCTGTCACACCCGATTTCCATAAAGAAACCAAATGCATCTCATATGTGTGTCAGGATCACAATTTGACACATATGATAGACAAAAGAGTGTAATATCAGATACAATGCTCAAAGCGTACAAAAGAGGTTTATTAACTTTCATTACACTCATGCATAGACACGAAGGTCTTTACACGAACATCGATAGCTAAGACGATCCAGCACCGTCTTCAACTCCACATGCATCTGACTGGGGGAAACACATCCTCAGATTACATCGTAGTCGCTGAAGTACTCCTCCCCGGTGTTCTTTGAACAGCGGGTAAGCAAGGGTGAGCACACTTATGGTTGGAGCTCAGCAAGTGGGGGAAAATGCAAGGCTATCAAGGATAGGCTAGGGTTTTGCAGCGGTTAGCATTTTTAAGTTGGTAAAATTTTATTAGCAAGCGCCTATTTACTAGGTGTAAGTTTATACCATCCCAAAATTAAGCATTTAGAAAACATTATTGCAAAACCATGATTTAATTCCATCTTCAAGTTCACTTATCATGTGAGGGTCCAGGCCGCTCTTGACCGTGAGCACGACTGATCGATCAGTTTTAACTCTGCAGAGGTTGTACACTTTCACCACATCTCGTGTTCCCCATGTTGCCCGGGTTGATCAGACCCTTAAACACTTCCGAGGTGAGTGGCTAGGGGTCCACTACGAAGCCTTTACAAAGATATGCAGAAAACTAACAACCTGCGACAGTTACAGCAGCGGAGCGGACCATAACCCTCCCTAGTGGTCAGCACCTTAGCAAAGGCTGCTACCCCAAAAGAACCGGGCTATACCCCTTCAACTCCGGCCCCCTGTGCTCCTTTTGGATAAGGCTATCAGATAATTCCACACACCTAATTAATTGGCTAAGCCAGAGCCATATGGACTGTGGTTGCACTGTTTTCCTGGGTGGTTCTCCATGTTCCAATTAATACATATGATCTTGTTGTTACCAAATTCACCAAAGTTATCATGATCAACATTCATCATTTTGTAAAGTTTCATTTCAACCATCCCAAGGTATAGCAATGTTGACGGTTCAAAACCGTGTTGAAGTTCACCGCAAGCCTATAGGTGACTTGGTGCCTTTTTCACCAAGGAGGGTCCCCCAAGGTTTGTCAATCCAAGGATCGGAAGCAAACCGCTAAGGATCTCTACCTTATCTAGCCAATCTAACCTAATATGAAGCATTGATTGCATATAAAAAGGAAAACCTTGATACATATGAGTGATAGCACAAGGTTGATCACATCCATGAACAACGGCTAAGGTAAAGCTCCACCGAAGGGGTAGCTAGGCCTAGCGCCTTCTAGTTGAAGCTCCGGCAAACGAGCAACGAATCGAGCATCTCATCTACTAGCATCCTTAAACTCCTACCTCCGGCCTACCTCCCGAAGACATCCGCTCTTTCGGGGGAAATCACCCTGTCACGATGCTCCCTTAATGAAGCGGGGGATCCACGGGCACGCTCAAACACGAGCGTGCCTACGAACCATGAAGGGTCCACATGCTAAACCTAATCGCCATGATTACAAAGAGCATGCTATATAGCCTCACCATGGATTAGACTAAGGATCAAATCACATTCACAATAGGTAGAAAGTAAAGACGGAGACATGGAATCGCTTAATAGATCGGATGACAAGATTGTAATTGCTCACATAATAGTAGATGCGTTGGGATCATCACCACCGAGTACATACCATTGATGACCTCAACTAGCTCCGGAACTCCACCATGGCACAACCACGCAGGGCGGCCATGGCAGCTAGGGTTGGCCTAGGCCATCCCCTAGACAACTTCGAGGACTTGCGGCCATCGTCTCCCTCCGGTGCTCACTTCTAGAGTTCGCCGAGTTCTGATGAATTGATGTGGCGGCCGTCGGAGGCAGGGGGTATAAATGAGCCTAGGAGCGTGTAGGTCAAAGGGGAGGCCGAACCGGGCCCGGAACACCCTAGGTCGGTTGGCATGGGCCGGTCGACCCAGGCCTTTTTCGACCCGGTTCGGGCCCATCTTCATCCACGATGCTTCCCGCACTTTCTTGAATATTTGCCAAAGTCCATGTGGGTCCTTGACGTCGTTTTTCTCGCAGTTTAGATAAGGGTGCTTGGCGCGCAAACTCCCGCATCTTCCGTTCGGGTCCTCGGAGTTTCACGGCTTCATGCTTTGGTCCTCGGGTCATTTGGAGTCATGTTTACTTCATGTCTTGACTCGTGTCGGGCTTCATGATCTTCTCACAAAGTGCTAGATGAACTCCACCCGGAGGTCCTCATTTAGGTACCTAATTCCTGCGTAAACAACACACTCCAAAAACCACATGCAAGTGCGAACTTGTTACATCATCAGTGTGCCTAGTGGCGGGTTAGTTATAAATCAAAGCTCAAACCAAAGTGTAACAAGTGCTCTTGGTTGACGGAAATTGACCGTCAACATACCCCCATGCTTAAACCTTGCTCGTCCTTGAGTAAGCCTTTAATGGATGTCAGCATTGCCTTTCAATGTTCATACCCTGCCCTTGTTCATACTTGAGAAAACATAATGCTCTCCAAGTTTATATGTTATAGTTTCATAATGTAACTAGCTTTCATCTCTATGGAGGGTAGATATCATTTAAGCTCTTTCCACAAGTAGTTGATCATGCTCTCAAATTTTAAACAAATCTCAGAAATTTTGAAAATAAAGAGTGAGATGAAGAAAACTTTGCTTTACCAAGATCAATAATAAACCTCCTTGCATCTTGCTCATAAACTCTCATCTCATCTTGTCTCTCAAGCCTACTTGTTTTACTCCTTTCCTCTCTCAAATATGGTGGAAGGCTTTATATGGAGCTATGGAAAGTTTAGTCCTACCAAGATATTATAGCTGAGATATTATCAAAACAAGACAAGCTTCTCATGGTCTTACCGAGACTCGTCAAAAAGGTTATTGGAAAAATAATGTTACAAGGAGGGGGAGAGATGAACACACACTTTTAGATAGGTGGACATGTGCAAATGGTAAAGAGTGATCCCGAGGCACAAATGAAGTCCTCGTTATCGGATTGCACATGGTTGGAAAGATGAGTATGGGTCTTGATCTTGAATCCTTTTTGAAAACTCAAAAAGCACTAAACATAGCTAGAGAACCGGGGAGCTTTATTATTTTTTTCTTTCTTTCTTCTTTTTTTTCTTTTTTCTTCATACTTTTTCTCTCTTTTTTCTTTCATCATACTTTTTCTCTTTCTTTTTTTCTTTTCTCTTTTTTTTATTTGCTCCCCTTGAAATCTAGACTATACTAGCACTTCCTTGGCAACCCCCCCCATGCTTAGATGTTTGCTCGTCCACGGGCAAAAGAGGTGATAAGGACGCCAAGGTAGAAATTGAAGCTCTCAAACTTTCTTAGACAGAGATACTCAAAAAATCTTCTAAGGGTCCTTTTGGAAGTCTCCCTTACTTGAAGCACCTTCCTTGTAATCTTTCTCAAAATATTCATCCATACTCATATATTGGGTTGTGGTCAAGGAGGTGAACACAAAAAAAAAGATATATTTGGGTTTTGGTTGGATATCCGGCGAGGTTTGCAAAATTCCCGATGTGGAAACTCACAATGCACGGATAGAAAAGGCTAGCATAAAGATAAATACGCAAAAATGGAATGACCAGCTTCTTAGTCTCGAGCCAGAGAAATCAAGTCTTGAATCAATGCACCCAAAAATAAATCTTGTATATACTAATGTTTTGCACTCAAGTAAGTTTGGGCCTTGGATGGGTAGAGCAAAATGCAAGCGGTACTCATGACAAGGTTAGCATAACTTTTTGAGAATAAAAAGGTTCTTTGATTCATTCAAAGTTGAGAGCAACGAAAAAGAACTATGGGACTTAAGTTATCATAACCTCCACAAAAGATTAGGCTAGCATTAAATAAATTTCAGATTCATATTAAAAGAGAGAGCACTAGCTTAATCATATAAAAACCAAGCACAAGAATGATCAAAGTGGCAATAATCATCATATATCCATAAGTAAGAGCATACGAGATATCATCATGGTGAGCACAAGGTAACAGTGATTATTATTGAAACAAAAACAAACCTAGGTTGTACTCCTTGTAGCCATGTTATTCTATAGAGAGATATACAAAGGTTGCATCTAAGGTTGTTGAAGGCATAATCATATGTACAAGCATATAGAAAGACGAGGACAAAAAGAGGGTTGAGGATTTGTTACCGTCCTTTGATGCTTGAAGTGTAGCGCGGCCTCCCCCATGCTTAAGCATTGTGCTTAACATGGAAGAAGAACCGCGATCCTTGCTCCATGCGGTCTTCTCATGTCCACCAAATCCTCCCCCATGCTTAGCATGTTGCTAGGCATGGAAGATGATGAACCATCTTGAAGTCTACCGCCATATGTGGATCGTCATACTCTTCACTTTGTCTTGATTGTCCTCCAATGTTCACCCTTTGTCACAAGCCTCATTCACAATGTCTGCAAAACAATTTTAAAGCACAAAGTACACCCGAGGTGACGGTCGGGAATACTCACTCTATGCCGACAAACCAAAGACATCCCCTAAGATCTTAACTTGTGGCATAGTTAATCTAGTGAAAAATTAAAAACCTAGGGGGTGTACGTGTGTGCAAGGGTGCATGCAAGTGATAGGATAGTATAAAGACAAAACAATGTTTACACCAAATTTTAAGCTCCATGCTTACAAAGTGGTTGCCAAACTTCTCCCTTGCCATAAAGATTTATTAACCAAGGTCAAAACACCATGCTTATTCCAAGATTAACAATTCCTTATAGTGTAAGATAAGTAGAGCGCATTGCAAAGTTTATAAACCAACCAATGCAACAAGATAGCAAGGTATGCAAGACTGAATGATGGTGGTCTCCAATCATGTCTAAACACCATGTTTACACAAGATTGCAAAGGTAAAAATGCTTGATCAAAGCATTATCATAAACATGAAAGCATTCATCATAAAATTGCACAAAAAGACCAAGCTAACATAAAGCGGAAGATGACAATGAGGGGGATACAAAATGCAAATGCAAAGAGTTAGCGCAAACAAATGTTAGCAAGGGTTGAAAAGATCAAACAACCAAACTAACAAGGTTTTAAGGGTAGGTTATGGGTATCCTATATTTTTGGCTTCAAATAAGAATTTTGAAGAGAGGGAGTCAAGCATAGAAATTCTATATAAGGTGGTGCTAAGAGTCTTTTTTATGAAAAATAAACCTATGGTTTTAGGAGGGCTAAAGGTGTGAAAGGTTTTCTCATAGGAGGGCTAGTTAAAGCTTTTAGTTAGAACAAGGGATAGAGGTGGGCTTGACCACAAGTCAACCCTACCCTTGTTGGCTACGGTTTTTGGTGGGGGCTATGGGTAGGCTTAGGTTGGTTGGACAAAAAGTTAGATCAAAACAAAACATGCAATGCAATATGACATGGGTGAACAAAATGACATGATATGGTGGTTATCTAAAACAAATGCAAAAGTTAGCCTAAATTAACTAGCCACAAGCTTAGAGTTAGAGGATGGTGCCAACTTCATAGATCTCTCTAAAAAGACACAAAAGAAAAAGAACCTAAACACTAATAGGCACACAAAAAAGGTCTACAAGTTTTCCAAGATCAAGAACGAAGTGCTCCCTCAATAGCATTTAAATCAAACAACATGGTGTTGTGGTATTTATTAGAGCAATGGTACAATGTTACTTGATGGTTCAGTTTAAGATCACAATGTAGACGGTCATATTATTTATATATATATAAACAAAAGAAAACGGGTTGCCTCCCACAAAGCGCTTCATTTAAAGTC
The DNA here is from genome assembly GCA_036936925.1 of Cenchrus fungigraminus. Taxonomy (NCBI): domain Eukaryota; kingdom Viridiplantae; phylum Streptophyta; class Magnoliopsida; order Poales; family Poaceae; genus Cenchrus; species Cenchrus fungigraminus. The sequence continues at coordinate 74,925,871 of CM072775.1, forward strand.
ATAGAGCTCGACTTTCTTACGTACCTTCTTGTTGTCGCGAAGCCATGGTCCTTCATGCAAGATTTAAAGGTGTCCATGCAGCTTTGATCCACTCTCCATGCTTGACACGATCATTTTACTTGATGAGAGGCTTGCCCGATCGTTTCCTTGCATCATCGTCACCTTCTCCTCCTTTGCTTCGGGGGAGGCGATGCACGAGCTTGCAATTCCTTTAGGGAATGGCTTCTCTTCTCTTTATTAAGGTTTAATGACCTGCATGGTTAGTGAAACTCGGGTTTTCTCCCGACACATGCTCTTTTAAGGTCACGAGCTTGACCAAGCACGAAGCAAGTCCAAGATTCGCAAAGTGTGAAACAAACATATGCAATCATAACCACAATTTAAATTTGGTGAACAAAACAAGTTGTGATTAAAGGAAGCATAAGTTTCTTGCTCAGCGCTAAACTCTCATTAGGCAAAGGTTCATTAGGCATGTAATTAACAAAGTTAAAGCACGTCATAGCCTCTTTATCATTCTCAAGAAATTCTAGCCTATCAACATGATCATTAAAGGTGCAAGGCATAGAATCGAATCATACTATTGGATAAGAACACGAATATATCAAAAGAAATATATCATATCCAAAAGTACATTGAGAGATTAATGTGTACCTTAGCCTTCGAGCTTTTCGTCATGAGTGATCCTCCGGAGTTGAAAGCGGACAATCCTTGATGATCGAAGGTGGCGCGTAGACTTTTCTCAATTTTTCCCTTTGTGCCACATGTCATCAAGGTTGCTTTGAGTGGGATCACTCCTCTTCTTCATTTGCAGGGCTTCACACATGTCTTAAATGTCTTCATGTAGTTCCATGATCCTTCATGTGAGAGCCCAAAAATATCCGCGCCCTTGGATGTTGTCTTATGTGTGTAGTCCATTGTCGTCTTCTTCAAACATCTCCTTGCGTCAGATGCCGCCAACTCATGTCTTCATTTGCTGATGCTACAGGGGTCTTTGTTTTGTTCCAAGCTTCTGAATTTCTTCATGAGTGGTCTAATGAAAGCATTCCCTAAGCTCCTCTTCGTTGTTGTCGTCCTCACCTTCGCCATCTTGTTCTCATCATATTGCAGCTGCCTCTTCTTTGGATTTCTCCCTATATACATTACAGAACATATACCCAAATATAATCCAATTGAAAAATTTATAAAATTACCTTTCCAACGGGTACTCATCCATCTTAATCGGAGTCCAAATGAGGGAGTTATGGCTGTCTCACTTCAGCTTTGCTTGCTGTCCAGATTCAGGACGTGCAATCATCGGTGATTTGACCATATCCACTTGTAGGAACATCCGATCGATTTGATTCTTGACTCGTTGAAAGAGTAACTTCGTGGGGCTTCTAAATATCCAAAGATACCCTGTTGTTCTTCCCATGAGACTGTGCAAAAATCGATGCGAACAGAAACTTCGAAGATGTTTGTGATTTCGGGGGCATCGTGATTGCTTCAAATACCTATTGCATGAACAAACAAATCTCCACAAAACATTAGTCTTAAATTTTAAATTGACACGTTCACTTACCTTGTTCACATGCTCTTGTGTAGGGTGTGGGCTCGATAGCGGATGATGAGCCACTAACCAAAGTTAGCACCTACCACTAAAGAGCAAATCTTGATGTTGCAATCATCTTGTTGGGGTGTGTATGTAGAGAACTCATCGAACGTCTTGTGTCTAGCTTTTGACCTGCTTTCAAGGACACAAACAAGAAAACAAGGGTATATGCAACAATAAAAATTAGGGTTAGTCAAATAGAAAGGTAGATCACCCTAGGGTTCGAGTTGCCGATCCCCGGCAACGACGCCAGAAAAAGGGCTTGTTGACGGTTCAAAACCGTGTTGAAGTTCACCACAAGCCTACGGGTGACTTGGTGCCTTTTTCACCAAGGAGGGTCCCCCAAGGTTTGTCAACCCAAGGATCGGAAGCAAACCGCTAAGGATCTCTACCTTATCTAGCCAATCTAACCTAATATGAAGCGTTGGTTGCATATAAAAAGGAAAACCTTGATACATATGAGTGATAGCACAAGGTTGATCACATCCATGAACAACAGCTAAGGTAAAGCTTGAAGGACCGATTAGGCGAACCAGAGAGGGGGGGAGTGAATGGGAGCCTATAGAAATTCTTCTCGAAGGAGATAGAGACTCCAACAAGATGAACACGGCTTCCAACACACGTCTCCGACTCAACTACCCAAGTTGGCCAAGACCACGTAGCCACTGGAGTGCTACCGGTCCTAGGAACCAACAACTCAACCAACCAAACCAAGCACCCCAAACGCACAGCGGAAAACTGAGTAGCCTGTTGTCTGTGCCGCACCGGTCAGACCGATTGCTCCTGCCGGTCAGACCGGTGGACTCTGCCGGTCAGGCCGGTGGTGAACAGCAGATGCACAGCAAAGTTCCAGGAAGCCTCAGTGACTCCTCTAGGCCCTGGAACAAAAAACACCACCAAAGAACAACCTGCCAAGAAGGAAAACCCCTCACAAAGCCTAGCAAGACAACTCCAAACGGGCCAAGAACTGGACAGCAGAACCACGGGACAAAACCACACGAACACAGCAGTTCCCCGAGACAAAACCCACCAGGGGCTCACACCGGTCAGACCGGTCAAGAGCACCGGTCAGACCGGTCACGCCTGGGCAGCTCGGGATGAACAGCGCCCGCGGGTCAACTCCCCCAAATCCAACTCCCGATCTCCCGATTCACTACACGGATTCGCACAAGCCTTTGGGGATAGTAGGAACACCTCATGGGCACTCCATAACCAAGATTTGGTCCACCAAAACTCGTTGAATCAAGAGGAATCGAAGGATTTCCGCCAAGAACACCACGAACCCTAGAATCACGAAAACCCCAAAATTGAGCTCCTTTACTCACGGATTTGGGAGGGGAATCAAAGGGAAAAGAATCACGAGGGGTTCATGCATACATCCCCCACCAAATCCCAAAGAGAAAGGTCTCAAAACCGCCACAAGAAATTCGCCAAGAAAAGCCTCCGAAAATCACCAAAAAGGAGAAACGGGAAAGACACATCCAAGCCTTGAGGAACCACGCCGAATCATCTATACATACCAAAGAGGTTCATACAAGGTCTAGCTTGCCGCCCGATCATCCTTCCCTCTCACAAGATCTCACCATGAAGCGCTCAAGCTAGTCCTACGAAAATCCTAAGGAAAAACCAAATGAGCTAGGGTTCCAAGAGATGGCTGCCATCCTCTCACCCCTTGGGTTATACGGAGGCAACCGAAAGACTAAAATACCCTTACTAGCTAACTAGGGATACATGCCCCTCAAGGGCAAATTTGGAAGTCTTTGTCTTTGCACCATAGGACGGATGCCCAGCGACCGCAAACTTGCTTAGCCTCGACGCAAGCCTTGCGATCCCGACGTGTGTCCTCCGCTTCGAAGATTCCGGACTGCGTCGTCGCACACCGGTCAGACCGATGCTCCTCACCGGTCAGACCGGTACCCACCGGTCAGACCCACCGGTCAGACCGGTCTGGAGCTGCTGCACCTCCGTCTTCGGTTCTTCGGTCTTGGCTTTGTGGATCAACCAAGGAACCCAGTGGTTTTCTGGTGAACCACCGGAAACCCCGCAAACTCGGTGTAGCCTCCGCCAATCACCACTCATGACTCGGCTCCCACGTTGTCCCGGCTCGACCTTGGTTTTGAGGCTCAACCAAGAAACCGTCCATGACTTCATCTTGCCGTTCTTGCCACCATGCGGTCCGCACTTGACCCCGCTGGCCACCGGGTCCCTCGAACCAAGCCTAATTGTCTTCTCGACACCTGGAGGCCTCACCGGCAACGACCTTTCGTGCTTGTTCTTCACCTGCACCAATACCAGTCAAGCCGCAACCTGCACCTGCAATACTTGGCCAAGAATTAGTCCACACCACGTTGTCAATCACTCATCACACCAGGAAGCGACCATCCACCAGTCCTCGAACCACACATGGCTCTCAAAGCTCCACCGAAGGGGTAGCTAGGCCTAGCACCTTCTAGTTGAAGCTCCGGCAAACGAGCAACGAATCGAGCATCTCATCTACTAGCATCCTTAAACTCCTACCTTCGGCCTACCTCCCGAAGACATCCGCTCTTTCGGGGGAAATCACCCTGTCACGATGCTCCCTTAATGAAGCGGGGGATCCATGGGCACGCTCAAACACGAGCGTGCCTACGAACCATGAAGGGTCCACATGCTAAACCTAATCGCCATGATTACAAAGAGCATGCTATATAGCCTAACCATGGATTAGACTAAGGATCAAATCACATTCACGATAGGTAGAAAGTAAAGACGGAGACATGGAATCGCTTAATAGATCGGATGACAAGATTGTAATTGCTCACATAATAGTAGATGCGTTTGGATCATCACCACCGAGTACATACCATTGATGACCTCAACTAGCTCCGGAACTCCACCATGGCACAACCACGCAGGGCGGCCATGGCGACTAGGGTTGGCCTAGGCCATCCCCTAGACAACTTCGAGGACTTGCGGCCGTCGTCTCCCTCCGGTGCTCTCTTCAAGGGTTCGCCGAGTTCTGATGAATTGATGTGGCAGCTGTCGGAGGAAGGAGGTATAAATGAGCCGAGGAGCGTGTAGGTCAAAGGGGAGGCCGAACCGGGGCCGGAACACCCTAGGCTGGTCGGCATGGGCCGGCCGGCCCAGGCCTTTTTTGGCCCGGTTCGGGCCTATCTTCGTCCACGATGCTTCCCGCACTTTCTTGAATATTTGCCGAAGTCCATGTGGGTCCTTGACGTCATTTTTCCCGCGGTTTAGATAAGGGTGCTTAGCGCGCAAACTCCCGCATCTTCCGTTCGAGTCCTCGGAGTTTCACGGCTTCATGCTTTGGTCCTCAGGTCATTTGGAGTCATGTTCACTTCATGTCTTGAATCGTGATGGGCTTCGTGATCTTCTCACAAAGTGCTAGATGAACTCCACCCGGAAGTCCTCATTTAGGTACCTAATTCCTGCGTAAATAACACACTCCAAAAACCGTATGCAAGTGCGAACTTGTTACATCATTAGTGTGCCTAGTGGCGGGTTAGTTATAAATCAAAGCTCAAACCAAAGTGTAACAAGTGCTCTTGGTTGACGAAAATTGACCGTCAACAAGCAACTAAGCATTTCTACCCAAAACATTTATTTAAAACTGGGTTGTTCAAGGTAAAGGGGATAAAATCTAGTCATGTCCTTAAAAAGGTAATTTTCCCATCAAGCTATGCATAGCAACAATTAAATGTAAATTTAGTTATTATGCAAGTTGTGTGGGACAAAAATAGAATATGCAGGGGAGGAAATCCACTTGCCTTCCTTGCTTAAAAACTGGGATTCTTCTTGCTTAAAAAGTTGCTCTTAATCCTCGATCGGAAGCTCTGCTCCAACTGGCACGATATCTACGTGCACACCAAAAATCATACAATAAATAAAAACAATACATCAAACATTCTAAAAAGCTATAACAAGCCTCTAAAACTAACAAGCATGAAGAGACGGTCGCAAGGACACCAAAAATGCCTAAAACGGATAAAAGACGCAAAAGATATGGCTAAAGCAAGGTTTAGGGTAGGGATGAAAACGGATCGGATACGGACGGATACTACGGATACGGATACAGATACAGATAGTTTTTCTTTCTCTGACTGAATTCTCGGATCGAATACGGATACGGACAGTATATTTTACTCGAATAGTGATATTCATCAAATTTGGATCATAGAAATTCAACTTTGAATTTCCGGATACTAATGCGGTACGGATAGTTACGGATATTAAATGTCCGGATTCGAATACGATCTTACCATTTGAGTGTCTGAACCTTTCGGTCGGTCGGTCGGACGGATAATATCCGTACCACTTTCATCCCTAGTTTAGGGGCTAGATTGTAAGAACACTTGGACTCCAGGGGCTTATCTGCAAGAAACCAGGGACCTAAACATAATTATGCGTATAAACAAAAGGTTTATAGCGTAAAAGAGCAAGGTTGGACCGCGCGTGGAAAAACCTAAGAAACTCAGGGGCTCAAACGAGAAAACCAGGACCTACTTGAAAGGGTTTATATAGGTGGGAGGGCATTTTTGTGATATTAAACACTGCAGGGTCTTTTTTGCAAAATGACGGTGGCCGGCCCTGAGTTGACCGTTTCGGTCTTTGTTTGACTCGGCGGGGGCTGATCTGGACCACCGATCCGTGATCGGACGACGGGCGGCGACGCGAGGCGGACGAGTGGCGCGCGGCGGTGCTGAGCGGCGGGGCTCGCCAGCGGACGGTCGGAACAGCCTCCCGGCCTCGGATTCGAGCACGGAAAAGCTCTACGCAAAGAGGAGAAAGAGGTGAACTCACCCTGGGGCTTCGGACGGCGAGCAAGGCAGTGAAGAAGTAGATCGACGAGGTGGAGCTCCGGCAGCGGTGATGCTTCGGGGTGGCGGCGCTGCACGAAGGAAGAGGAGAGGAGGAGCGGTGCGGGTTGAAGAGGAGCTCAGGGGTGTCCTTTTATAGGGTAGAGGGGCAGGCGGAGGGGCGCGGTAAGGCAGTGGGCGGTGGACTCCGGCGACCGGCCATTAACGCTCAGTGGGAGCTTGGGTGGGCGGCCGTTTCGGGAGGGGAAGAGGACGGGACGACGCGTGGGTGAGTGCGGCGCATTCACGTCGCCTAGTGGGGAGGGGTGGAGGTGAGGGAGAGAGGAGGGTGCCGGGGAGACGGTGGCCGGCGCGGCCATGGGTGGGGGAGCTGCCGGCGGGAGGTTGAAGAGGAAGCTGACATACGGGCCCCAGCGGTCAGCCGGTGAGAAAGAGAGAGAGGGAGAGATGGAGCGGGTCGCGCGACTTAAACAGGCCGAGCGAGAGGAACTGGGCCGCGCGCGAACTGGACCGGAAAAGAAAAAAAAGGATGGGGAAAGAGAAAAGAGAGCTTGGCCGGTGCGGGGAAGAAAAAAAAGAGGGCCGCCGGTTGGGCTGAAAGGGGAAGAGGGAAAGGGTTTAAGTTTAGGGGTTTCTATTTTTTCAACACACAACAAACAAAACAAATGCAACCAAATTATGATGCACAAACACTTGGGTGTTTCTAAATTTATTAAATATTATTTAATACTTTAAAAGCAAATTTTATTTAGTCAATTTATTAAAACCCTTAGAAAATAAAATATACCCATGTTGCTATCATTTTATTGTGATGGAATTTTAGGGTGTTACAATCCTCATTGTACCAAGGTCCAAGATGACGTTATGTTGTGTCAACCAATCCATCTCTAGAATCACATCAATACCTTCTAAGCCCAAGGCCATGAGATTTGTTGGAAAGACTTTGCTACCTAGCTCAAGTGGCACTCTCAAGGCTAGGTCTCTAGTGCTAACTCTCCCACCAGGTGCGGTTATCAGAAAAGGTCAGTTCATTTGACAACTACCCAACCCCAACTTGCTCAAAATTTGTCCATTTATAAAACTTTGCGTTGCACCAGAATCAAACAACACTTTAACTGAATAGCCTTGGGTAGAAAATGTACCTGTCAGCACTAGTGCTCCTTCTGGCATTTCCACCATGGATGTGAAGTTCAGTTTGCCTTGCTTCACTTGCACAGTGGGCTTTTTTGCCCTACTTGGCCCCTGACCCTTCACCTTGCTGGTAGGTCTTGATCTGCTTAGGCTTGGTACACTCGTTTGCATAGTGCCCTGGTTGCCCACAATTGTAGCAGCGACGATCTTTGACCACACTATTGTTGGCTGGGGTGCACTAGGCTTGTAAGATGGTTGTTGTGCCTTCTGGTACTAAAAATTCCCAGAAGGCTTGTTCTGAGATGGGGTCATTCTCCAGTGTCCAGATGAAGATGACTGGGAATGCCCCTGTGTACTCTTCTTGACAAAGCGGAATTTCTTGCCTGATCCACCAGCAGTGGTGAATCCAACCTGCCTCTTCTTATCCTTTTGTGCCCTTCTCATGGTATCTTCCTGGGAGATGGCCTTGTTCACAAGGTCCTGATAGTTATTAGGCTCAAAAAGATTAAGCCTCTCATAGAGGTCTCCGTCCAACCCATCACGGAAATGGTCTATTTTCTTGGGATCACTATCAACATGATGCCCACCATACAAAGAGTTGAATTTCTTGGCGTATTCATACATCGTGTCAGTGCCTTGCTTTAGCGTTAGCAGCTCCTTCATCTTCTCGTCCATGAGGCCCTTAGGAATATGATGTTCCTTAAAAGCCCTCTTGAACTCAGTCCAAGTGACCTGATGCCCAGATGGAACCATAGACTTGAAGTGCTCCCACCACAGCAATGCAGCACCACGGAGCTGTAAGGCAGCGAAGCCGGCCTTACGCTCCTCTGAGCATGGCAAGACAAACACTGAGAACTTTGCCTCAATGGCCTTGATCCACGCATCAGCAGCTAGAGGCTCCTTGGCCTTATACCTGAGCATTTTTGGCCTGGCCCGGCCCGCTGGCCCGGCCCGGGCCCGGCCCGCCCACGGACCTTACTGGACGGGCGTGGGCAGAGATCTTGGAGCCCGCGAAAAAAAATCTTGGCCCGAGCCCGACCCGTAATGTTGTTTTTAGCTCTTTTACACTATAAAGTGCGCGGGCGGCCCGCCCGAGCCCGACCCGAGCCCGACCCGAAAATTGAGGCTCGACACATCCCATGGCACGGTCATGGGTAGGATTTTCTCAGCCCAAAAAACCCAGATTTTTTCGGCTCGGCTCGAACCCGGCCCGGCCCGTGAAATGCTCAGGTCTACTTGGCCTCCTCGAACGTTGGGGGCTTCATGGCGTAGAAGTGTTCGTACTAGGTGACCAAGGGTTGGCCATCCTGATTTCCCCCATGTGGGGCTTGCTATAGATGTTGAGCAATTTGCTGCTGCGTCTACAGTATCTGTCGCATCACCTCAGTTTGGGTGGCGATAAACTGCTCTTGGATTGTCATGTTGGGAGGAGGTGGCGGAGCATCACTCCCACTTGCACCAAAACCATTTGGGGAGGTGTGTGTCGGTCCCACCATCTGAAATTCATGGAGTTTGCATTAACCGCATATTCGTAAGCTTGCTTACATTAATTCACAAGAACAATATACAAGACGAAAACTCGTAAATATCCACATTTTTAGGAACCGGACAGCGCAGCTGATTTGGTGAAAAAAATTCATAACTCTCTGTCCATACGTTGAAAAATTCACATTTTTGGTCAGAAAGTGTAGAATTTCGTAAGCTCCCACATTGGTATTCAACACAAGGTCAATTTCTAATGTTATCATGCTCGAAAAATTCTGTAACCGAGCTTCTGCCTAGCTGTTTTCACAGGAGGCCGAGATGCACTAAAATTTCCATAGCTCTCGGTACGCTTATGAAAACATGATGAATTTTGGTGAGCATGATCTTGACAACCTTTCACATAACTTTGTTATTAGCACAAGATGAAATGGTGATCACGACAACCCGAATTAATTCATGGAACATACATCACAAGATGTTCATCCAATAGCATTACAAGATGCATAGTTTGTGGATCACCAACAACAGCACAAATACATGGAAAGAAAACACACCACACATGCTCTCCGTACAGCCTAATCCCTTCCACAAAATCTAGCTGAAAAGGCTAAACCAAGAGTACATGTGCGTTTCCTACAACATCATCTAAGGCAAGCTAGTTGCCCGAAGCGGAGCCAGCGCTGGACTGAGGAGACACAAGGGGTGGTCCATCGACGATGTCCTCGTCCAAACCTGAGTCTCCCTGCAGTCAGGAGCGGCAGGTGCTACAGGTGGAACAACTGGTGGATGCTACAATTGGTGCGCCATAGCCTGCCACACCTCAACCTCGACCTCCATGTCGACGACCTGGTTCTGCATCTCCGTAACGTTCTACACCAGGGCCAAACGCTGAGCCTCGGAGTGAACCAAGTCCGCACGCAACATGTCGGCCTCGTGGTCTCGGGCGTACAACTGCTCAATGTACTGAGCATGCTCCTCGTGCCACTAAGCACGCTTGTCCTGGAGGGTCACCACCTCCTGCTGCAGGTGAGTGGACGTCTGCCGCTCGTGCTGTAGGTCCCAGTAGATAACGTCGCTCCAAGCTGTGGAGTCTCGGATCACACCAGCGAGCATAGCCTCGGTGGCGAGGCGGAAGACCTGCACATTGTAAAGTGCCTCGAGTAGCCTCAGCAGCTGCTGCACTGTGACCTCGGGAGGGTCCGCCGTGAGCAACACGTCGGTGAGCGACAGACGCTCACGCTAAGCCACGTCCTATGGGTCTAGTGCCGGGAACAACCCCAGCGCAGTAAGCATCACCTCCTCCGGGTGCTACTCGCAGAAGGTGTGGAGAATCCGCATGGCCGCGGACTCCAGTGACTCGACACCACGATGTCTGTAGAACATCATGCTCAAATCCGGCCACTCAGGCTGCTCCGGGTGTGGTGGCACGGTCACGATGGTACGCGCATAGGGGACTCCCTGGTCTCAGAAGTGAAGCACCTCGTACACCGGTGGAGTGGTGTAGCCAACCTCTCTGAGGGTGTCCCACAAAACACGAGGGAAGCCCTCCCAGTGGAGGCCATTGGTACACAGGGTACCATCCACGTCGATCTCGAAGTACTCCGGGTACTCCATCGGTACAAAAATGGGTGCGACATGTTAAACCTCAATACGAGCATAACATGAATACGGGTACAAAATTCTGGTAGGTATGAATAATAATTCATAACGTGACAACCAAAGTCCCAAAAATTCCCAAATTTTTACAGAAACTTAGTGAGATATTTTTGCACATTTTTGGTATTCAAGGGTAGATCTGGATCAGAGAGTAACATGCTTGAAAAAATTATTTTCAGAGGAAGGTTACTAGGAAAAACAGCAGAACAGAGGTTCACTATTTTAATCATAACTCTAGATTGAGAAATCCTAAAATTGTGAAAAATTCACAGCAGATGCTTGACTTAATAAGGAACAACTTTTGTAAAATTTGCCCAGCCAGAAACATCCTAGAATTGGCTCTAAAAAATTCATGAGCTGACTGCAGGAGATTTTTGGCAGAAAACTACTTATGATCAAAGTGAGAGAAAACCCTTTCTAAGAGCAAGCACATTTCTAAAAGCATAGCACAAGAGTAGAACAGCAAATTTTTAGTTTCAACAAAACTTTATCATAATGCATACATCTTCAACGACCTCACAACTATGGATCTAAAAAGACGTAGTTAATGCCGGTGGCAAGCTTATAACAACTCTCCCTATAATAACTAGTCGGAGCTACACGTCGTTCAACATGATCGCACTAACGTGGTTAGTGTACCTGCAAGAAAAGAACCTTCCATGCCAGCACGTCACGGAAGCATCCACAAACATTACCATTCACTGTAGAAATGGTATCCATGCATTTTGCACCGTATGGACAGCGTCCAACCTGAGACACACCCCTTTTGAATGGAGGGTGTCCCCCTTCGCATGTTCGTAATGCAGAATCATGCACACGTCTGGCAAAACGTGGCGACATCACAACCCATGACATGTTCATCTTGAATAGAACATGCCATCCTTCGTATGCCTTGCATACGGAAAGCACACATATAAGACACGTGGACATCCAACCGAGAAGATAGGATCCGTGGAATGGATTGCCCTATCAACCCACGCATACTCGTGATGCGGCACAGCACACGTATGAAACACGTGGCTTAAGAAGTGCTGGAAGTTAGTATAAATAAACCACAGATACTTAGCCACCTTAAAGAACCCAAAATTCCCTCTAGGGCCTCTCGGTCTAAACATTTCTTAACGATCCAACGTATTTTCAAAACCCAATTAATCTTGGCAAGTTTTAATTATAAATTATGTGATAGTATTAAACTAATTACTCTGGTGTATACGAATGCTCTGGTACCAACTATGACAACCCCACTCGAGATAATTCCGTACTGTCGCCTAAATCATTTCATTTGGTCATTAAGCGATAACAAAAAATCATCACGTTGAGCATTGTCGGGCCAAAGCCCGGTAAATCACTTGTACAACACATAGAGGATCGAACACGTATACATTAAAAGTCCCACGAAGGAGAGTCCAGAGTCCCTTACAAATTAAATCCAAATTCCCCCGTAGGGTCAAATTATTACAATCATTGTTCTTGACATGAAAAGTAAATGGTTCAGAGTTTTCAAAGACAGCGGAATTAAACTAAACGATAACTTGGCATCATGGGAGGCCACTCATAACACCATCACTCATCGTCTTCCACCCATTCCAGCTCCCAGCCAGTTGGAATTTCACCAGGCCAAACATTATCACCTGGAAACAATATTTATAGCAAAGTTGAGTATACTAATACTCAGCAAGGCTTACCCGTCTCAAAATAAAAGACTTAACCTCTAATCATGCAAGGCTTTTGGCTAGTGGGTTTGTTTTGCCAAAAGGCTATTAAGGAGTTAATCCTTACTTTCAATATTTTAGCTCAAGTTCTAGTAGGTTAATTCATTACTAGATGAGCAACTATTGCACACAAGAGTTGTGCAATACATTTTACTCAAACATCAAGTTTATCAATGTTCCATCATAAAAGGATTATCATGGATAGACAATTAAGCACTCTCAAATAATAGTGAGAGCCCAACGATCGATCGATTAGTAACCTTGCAAGGTGGACCTAAACATACGGGAGAAATGCCCTCACAAAGAGTTCATTCAACCAGGCGGTTCCCGTCATTCCTCGGATTGGGATCGGATGCCACAGCCCTAGGTACAAGGCTATCTGGCACGCCTCACACTAGTGTTCAGCGTCACACATGCACCACAGTTTGCAAGACTAGGGCCGCAACCCAAGATTAGTAACACAAAGTTCCCGCACCGCATCATTTAGGTACTAGGCTTACCGTACCCATTTCTGACAAATGTTTAGTACGTTCAAATGCTTAATTTCTTAACCACCGGACCAGAGCCCAAAATCCTATGCTCTTACCACGTGAGCAATCTAGTTTAACAATCTTATGATTCCAACATAAGAACCTATTCTCGCGAGCGAAGTACATCACTCGACTTGTACCGGGTCCTTAGTGTGTAGCAACTAGCGACCTAGCATACTAGTAAAAGATTATAGGTACTTAGGGATCATGCAACTAGGGTTTCAATTCAACTCCTGAACGTAAATGCACAAAGATATTCAAAGATAAATTCAGAAGTTAAAAGAGAACACATAGGTGAATGATAAACTGGGGCTTGCCTTCGTCGGCACAGGTAGTCAGACAAACTTCCGGACTTTGGTCCGGGTCTTGATCTACGGTCACAAAGTGCATGTCTCCTCCTGCTCCCTCATACTCGTCTGCCAGCATGAGCGTGTAGCTACCGTCAGGGACTTCTACATGAGGGATGCATATGCAGGAAATAGTTGGTGAAAGTGAATTAAGTAAACACAAACAGCATATGACAATCATAGGGTGGAAAGTTGACCACATTCACCTAGATAAAAATATATTCAGCATACTCTTCCATAAAGACAAATTAAGTAACTATTTATTAATATTTATTTTGATGGTGATTGTGTGCACATCTATTTAGATACATTTATTTATCTTCACAAAACAAGCAAATTGGTTTAAAGATATAAAACAGGGGAAGGACTTAGGGTGTAACACACATAAGTCCTTAAAAGAGTGGCTTCTTCATTTCTCTTTTTATAACACTTAGTTTCTCCCAAAAAATCATTCTGTTTAAACCATGTAGGATATCACAGTGAAAGATTTTGTACATGCACATAGTGTAACAACAGAGCTACTACCAAAAATTCATAGCAAACCCTAAGCATGAAAAATATGACTAGTTACAACTTGTAAAAGCAAGAACTATTATTACATGGAAAACTACTCATGCACTGGAGCTCAAATTTTACACAGAGGCTCTCTGGAATATAACTAGGCTGCACACCAAAAATTAGCTCCAGAAACTATTTCTATCAAGCTACACAAAAATAATCATTTTCAGCCTAACCATGCACCAAGAATTTATACAGAAGCATGCATAGCTAAATTGTAACCCATCTTTCTCCTACAACACAAACATGACACAAACATCACCTAGCCCAAAGATGAGCATCACTGGATCATCAGAACATGAACGATGAAATTAAACCTATGCACAAACATAACTCAGAAACATATATATAGACAGTTCATAAAATCGTGATAAATACACCAGAGACACACCTAAGACTAACAAGATGGTAGCCACAATATAAGCTACAGAAAGCGTTCACATGAAGCTGCACAAAATATATATACAGATCTAGCATAAATATAAAATAAATCATAACTAAAGATTCACTCAGTAACTTTGTGCAAAAACTTAGATCTAGCCTATACTAAGTTCAGCACAGGAGTACATTTCAAGTTATGAACAAACATATTCAAACTAAGTTTGAATTTTAATTCACAAACTATTCATCAAAAGTATAGACAACCTTTCTAAAAGATGTAGGTCTGGGTCTAAGGAAACCAACAAAATTGATTTCGCATTTTTCTGATTTTTCTACGATTTTTTAGAAATTTTCCAAGTGACTAGACCAAAGGGATAAAAGATGAAGAATCTTTTTACAGAGCAGACCCTAGAAAGTTTAAAAGCTTCACAGATATGCCCCTAGATCGCACAAAGGCCCTTGTGAAGAAATCAATCCTCACAAGGGTGCCCTTCCGCCGCAGGGGGGGTTTGCCGGCGGCGATAGCCGGCCGGACCTGACCAACAAATGGCACGGGGTGGCATGGATGCTCACCTGAGCGCAACTGGCGGCGGCGGTGTGGTCGGAGAAGCCTCCGGCAATGGTCGGCGGCGAGACAGCGGCGGCACGGCCGCCTCGGCTCGAGTTCCGGCGAAATGTGGGGCGAAGCTAGTCCATGCGTGGCAGTAGAGGCTCGAGGGGATGCTAGGGGAGAGCTCTGGGGCGCTAGGCTGTTGCGGGAGTGAGCGGAGGGAAGAAATCACCGGCGGCGGTGGCAATGGCGGACGGCGGCGGTGGTCTCCCGTGCGCCGGAGGAGGTGATGGGTTTATATAGCCGGCGTGGCATGGAGAGGAGGTCATGACCGAACTCGTCGGCTACAGGGGTCCAGACATGGGTGCGGGGTCGGTGGGGACGTGCGGAGGGTCGCCGGCCAATAGCGGCCTCGATGTGCGCACGCCGGCGTGTGCGCGGGTGCCGTGTGGCACCGGCCTACGCCTCCTAGCCGCGTCACCTACCCTCTGTGCACAGTCTCCACGGCGACTCGTTCAGACCGGCGGTCACTCCGGTGCCTCGGCGTGCGTGCCCGAGCGTACGGCGACAAGGCCGACGTGGCGCGCGCGCGACGGCGTTGTGCGCTGGCACGTTCTCGGCTCGATTTTGTTTTGGTGTGACCCTGTTTGACTGGTCTAAACTCCAAAAATTGAAACTGAAGTGCCCCAAGTGACCTATACCAAAGTTGGAGATCTTGTGATCCTCTACAACTTTTACAATGGCTGGAGGGTGGTTTGATCAACGGTTTTTGCATAAACAGCATGCCAAGTTGAGCATTTTCTCGACGCCGGTAAATAGTGTTTTCTGCCGTTGACCAAGGTTTTTCACCAACTTCCACTTCGAATTTGAAATGCCACTCACCAGCAAAGTTGTTTGATCTTAACTTTGACCAAGGGCTTAGGCACTAATGATGTTGACTTGATTAAGAAGATGATTAGCACTAAACTAACCCTTGATTAAAAACACGGGGTGTTACACAGCCGGCCCCATCTGTGGCCCCCAAGCGCAGCAGTTCAAGGCTTGCCAACAACAAACTCGCCAAGATTTCGATCTCTCGTCGAGGCGAAATCCTACTCATGCGCCGCTTCGACATGAAGGCTGGTGAGCTCGACGGAGTCATCAAGACCGGTTTGTCAGATGGTTTCGCTGACAAGGTTCTGAACGCTCTTCCCTTGCGGAAGACAAATGCGAGTAAGGTTCGGGAGGGATTGCTCATTGTCTGAGCCGCATCTCCCACTTCCAGGTTGGCTGCTTAGTGAGTAGTAGCACAATTGCGTTCTTATGTTCACGCTAGGTCACACTTTCTTATAATATCTAGTGAGTGAGTTTGGCGTGCGCCTAATCAATCACGTGTTGTTGTAACAAACTATTTTCATCTTCTTAATACAATGATTCGAGAGAAAAAAATATGAAGAGAGAACAAGATGTGAAAGGTCCAGACCTAGCTTGCATATCTTTAAGAAAATAGCTGTAGTCCGCTCAGAGTCTACATTGCATATACCTAACAGAATCCTAGAAAATAGACACATGTTGAGTATACTACTACTCTACCCCGTACAATTACTGATCATCCTTCTGGTGAACATGATTGGTGCATAAAACAAGTAGGCCAGGGCACTAAGAGGATAAGCTTTTGTGGAAGTTGAAATAGTACATGCATCTAGTAGTAGTTTATTTGTGAAAGAATGCAACATATCAAAGAAAACTATACGCCAAGATATGTCCAGATATGCGAAATTAGAATACAACAAGCGTGCACAATTTTCTACGACCATGTAGAATGCGTTGCTCCCCTTGTTGCTGCTTATAATTCGCCCAATTAGTTGACTTCTCAAGCCTCTCCGTCAGAGTACATACGTCTATTTATTTTTAAAAAACATATATATGCCTATAAAAGCTGGTGAAGCCCTGCCTCCCTCCCTCTCCTTCCTGTGCCCTCCCAAGTCCCAACCCCAACCAACACGCGAAACCAGCAGCAAGCGAGCTCGTCCCCTGCCTCATGGCGGGAGAGGGGTTCGTCGCGGCGGAGGGAGGCCGGGTGCGCGACTACAGCGGCGGCGTGACGTTCTCCGTCGCGGTCACCTGCCTCATGGCGGCGTCCTGCGGCCTCATTTTCGGCTACGACATTGGCGTCTCAGGTGCGCTCTCTGCTGCCTCTGGCTTCCGCTCTCTTGTTTGCCCACGGTATAGCTCGATTTTTCCTTGTGAAATGTTTGTATCCTGGCTGCTTCTTGCTAGTTGCAGAATTAGGCCCTGTGATTTATGTATTGAGCAGCTAGATACTTGCTGTTGGCAATATAATCGATCGATCGGTTGATACAGAGTGTCAACATCATTATAGGAGTTGCAGACTCGTAATAGCCAGCAGAGAACAGCTCGAAACCTATGGCAAGCGTAGGCACGCACCTCAACGCTTCTTCTTAATTTGTCAGTATTAGTGGCAGTATGTTCTTTTAATTTACCAGTGTGGTTTAGACATGTGCAGCTGTGCATAGTACACACGCGTTTGCTGTTGATTCTGCTAGAGCTATGCTTAGAAATCATTGGAAATCATTGGAATTTTTCTTTCACAACAAATCAGCATAAGTCACCAGCAACCAACCAAGCGAACAAACTTCGCTAGAAATAATGTTCTTTCGTACGTGATTATATAACGTTACTATATGCTTTTACTTTATATAGTTATAATGACCAAAGTTTTCTGAAAATCGATTGAAACCAATTCAGGATATGGCAAGTAACTAAACAGGTTGGACTACTTAGCTTTAACTGGGAAATTTTGACCAGTTCATACTTTTTCCATGACCGAACTCTGACTTCATCTATGGATGTTGACTGCTATGGCTGGAGAGTTTCCTTGTGGGCCATGCCTCTGCAAGAGAAATATCTCTCCCTCTTATCTTTGTCCTAGCAAGATTATGCTGGTAAACTATTGAGAGAAATTGGATTTGATCTCCTGTGTTAGAGATTTAGAATGCTTGTAACATTTGATCTCCTGTTATTTGATTGTCGCATAGGTTAGGGCGTGAGAATCCGGCATGCATATAGCCATATAGGTGTCGTAGCACTGCACCATCACCAGACACTTGAAAACTGTTGTTGGGTTTAGATTGATTCGACGAGACGACGACGGCACCTCGACCGGAGATCTAGCTGACATCTGGCGTCCACCATCACTGGGCATCCGGCAATCACACAGCAATGGTCGTGTAGTAGTGCCCTGTTCTGTCCTGTAGTGATGAGCAGAAATCAAAGAGGTTCTGTAAAGGCTAGGCGCGCAGATCCACTCGAAGCAGACCTGGGCCGCAGCTGAAACGCCTCACAAAATCACAGTGCCAGCCGCATAGTGCTATGCGTAATCCAGCAACGGGAGGCGAGCAGAGAATGAGAGAAAGGCACTCAAGGAGTCAGAGCCGCGATATCAACACAGTGGGTACAGGAGTTGTATCACTCGTCAGCTGCTTGCCTGCTTGGGAAAATGACAGGGCTTGTCCGGCCTTTACGGGGCTTTTTATAATAGATCGTACCATCTCATACCACTATTAGAAAAAGATTAATATAGAAGAATCTGACGGTTGATATTAATTGTATACCTCCACAACTAGCACTAGTGGTATGGGGTGGTATACATAGGTGGTATAGGGTATTGTTGGTAGTTTTTTCTCGGTGGCATTAACGAAATATATGATTTTTTTCATTTCCCTCTCATGGTATGGCTAATTTTTTCAAATTTCAAACAAAAATTTTCATTTCAAATTTCAAAAATGATTTTTTTCAAATTTTCCAAAAATGAAAATTTCATTTCAAAAATCAAAAATGTTTTTTTAAAATTTTATTTCAAATTTCAAAAACGAAAATTTTTATTTCAAATTTCCAAAAAAAACTTTCAAAATTTTTCATTTCACTCTGGTGGTATGACCAAATGTTTTTCAAATTTCAAAAATAAAAATCTTCATTTCAAATTTTAAAAGTGATTTTTTTTCAAAAATTTTCATTTCAATTTTTTTTGTGGCATAAACGAAATTTGTTTCTTGACCCGATGTTGCAAAAAATACATATTTACCCTTACAAAAAATAGTCATATACTGCATATCACCACCTGGTGGTATGGTCTACCGTAAAAGAGTCCGCCTTTATTTGTCTCTGGATTCAACGGCCAACGATACCGATCAACATACACCACCAAGTATCTGTTCGGCTGATCAGAAGTTGGCTTATTTTGACTTTATTCTCTCTCACATAATACTATTCATTATACCAGGCACTAGTTAGTCAGGAGATGGATGCACAGATCTGACAGCAGGCGGACGATCACTGTTCTCTCTGTACGTACATACAAGTCGAATTATATACTCTGAAGTCCACTTCTAACCTTATTATGTCATGACGTCTAAGAACAGAGGTGCTTAAGCAAGAGACTTCCAAGTTGCAAGGATCAAAGTCAGTTACTCCAACGTTAGATATTTTTCTGGTGTGGGGTCGCTACGGGTAGTGCATGTCTTTCATTGAATCAGGGCTCTTTCTATACTCCAACGTGATAGAATTTTTGCAGTTATTAGTTACTTAGTTTTGACTTTTGACTATGGGGTCATTGTCGAACGCATTCTAAAAATCTTTTTCAGCCGTACGTGTAAGAGATGTACGGCTGACATCAGGATGGATTGTGTTGACAAGATATTACCTGCAACTGCAAGCATCAAAATCAAGCATCCACACTGCAGCATTCTGCGTTCGATTTTCAGAGTACAGACACGACATGTGAAGAAAAAGTAACCGTTGAATTTTACCCCCACACTCAGGTGGCGTGACGCAGATGGAGTCGTTCCTGAGCAAGTTCTTACCGGAGGTGCTCCGCGGGATGAGGAGCGCCAAGCGCGATGCCTACTGCAAGTACGACAACCAGCTGCTCACGGCGTTCACCTCGTCGATGTACATCGCCGGCATGCTGGCGTCGCTGGTGGCGAGCGCCGTGACCAGGAGGGTCGGCCGCAGGGCCGTCATGCTCGTCGGCGGCAACATGTTCCTCGCCGGCTCCGTCATCAACGCCGCGGCCGTCAACATCGAAATGCTCATCGTTGGCAGGATCCTGCTCGGCTTCGGTGTTGGCTTCACCGCGCAGGTCTGGTTCTGTTCTTATTGCCTCCATTTCCAATTCACTGACAATTCTAAAGCAGGGTTCGAATATTGAGCATCAGTTTTTCACAAAAAATATTGAGCATTTGTATTTGAATAATAATTCATCGCAAAGTTTCGAGCTATAAGAAACACAGACACTGAGATTATACAAATCAAAGTTTAAACAGTCAATTAAACATACAACCAGTAATCTAAAAAAACAGCAGATAAAGATGCTGAAATTGAGAATTTTTTTTATATATTTTTCCTCGATTTTGCAAAAATAAATGCCGCCCAAAAAATTTAGCAAATCTATACTACTGCCGCCGTAACACACGCCGTGTGGTACGGCGGCAGTTGACGTGGCCCGATGGCAAGGGCACCAACCGCCGTACCACACGGCGGTAGGAACCCTACCGTGTGGGACGGCGGTTGGATCCTGCCGCCGCCTGGCGGCAGAGGCTGCAGCAACCGTCGTATGACACGGCGGTAGGTAGGAACCTACCGTCGTGCCCTACGGCGATAGTTTTTTTTGTCTAGTACCTTACATTTTTAAACACATGATACTTAACGAGCAATCACATAAATAAACAATGGCACGTACGGCGCAAATACCCTAACCTTGTGCCGCTGCTAGTCCTAACGTGCCTTAGGGAATTTAGATAAACAATTATAACATTTGTAATCTAGTTGTACGAGTAGTGCCTAGAGAACACGGACATCATAGACCCGCCGGAGTGCTGGGAGGGCATGTAGTACCCGTACCCAGGCGGGGGTGGAGGTGACGGTGGCGGGGATGGAGTTACTGGTGGAGTGTTGTCCTTCTTCTCGTGGCATGGACAGCAGCAGAACTCGTCCTCACAACCGGTGTTCGTCTTCACCACCATTGGTCCGGTCACCGGTCCGTCGTCGTCGTTGGTAAATGTCGGATCTGGAGAAACCAATGCCGACGCGAGCTCTTGCTTCAGGTTGAAGATGACAACATCCTCGAGGTAGTCGATGTACTGTTGATACGGGTGAATAGCTGGGGGATCCACCCATTACACGAAATCGTAGTTATCTGGTTGGTCAGAGTACTACAAAAATCGAGATTACATTAGTAAACCATAAAATGATAAAGGACAAAGGTCACGTAGCTTTGCTTACCCATGCTCGTGAGCAGTGCCAGAAGCGTCGACCAGAGTTGTTCCATCCCTGGTAAACTTGCATCACACAAAACTCACCGTGTGCACACCTTGGCCAGTTCACCGTTTGATTTGGTGCGTACTTTCTAACATCACGCATGGATTTGAAATCTCTCTTATCTAAGACTGGAAAATTGTTGTTGAACTCTGGATCTTGCTGGCTCCACAGTGCTGGACCGACAGAGCCATCATCATCCCCAGTCCAGGAACTCATTGGTGCTTGTTGTGTTGAGAAGGGGCACTGGAGAAGAGTGGTCACATATATGTAGGCAATGAAGCAGACTGGACGGTGG
Organism: Cenchrus fungigraminus; assembly: GCA_036936925.1. Classification (NCBI taxonomy): domain Eukaryota; kingdom Viridiplantae; phylum Streptophyta; class Magnoliopsida; order Poales; family Poaceae; genus Cenchrus; species Cenchrus fungigraminus. Next base: position 74,947,239 of record CM072775.1, read on the forward strand.
GCCATTCGATCCGAGGCAAGAGAAACGGGCAGTGACTCAGAGGAAACACACCCTAGTACTAGGTTCACGGTTTGATGCAGTGACTCACAGAAAACACACCCTATGTACTAGGTTCACTGTTTGATGCAGTGACTCACAGGAAACACACCCTAGTACTAGGTTTACTGTTTGAGGAAATAAGCTCTAATGCATCTGGAATCAAGTTCTTAATGATACAAGCCGACTCTAGTGGATGATGAAATGAAATCATAGTTTTTTAGAGATACAGTAGCACTCGGCGTCTAGTACTCTACGTCTACTGGGTACAACGGGGGTATTTCCCCTTCTTCATGGCATCCGGCCCAGCTTCCTTAGCTCAGCGAGCTCTCTCCCTCTTCCTCTCTCTATCTGCTTCACGGGCCGCGGCCGCTTCACGTTCTTTCATCTCCCGGCGAATGCGAATTTCCTCCTGCTGCTCCTTACGTTTTTCTTCTTGTTTTTCTGCCTCAACCATCCTTTGCCACCTCTCACGTGCTGAACGACCCATCGCCTCGACGTAACGCTTGTCTTCTTCGGACTGCTCATAATCTAGCCACTGCATAAAATCACAGAGAGGAGGTGGAGTCTTTTTTCAAAGACAAGTTAGCACATAATAAAATAGCAATGACATATTATTTATTTAGTAATGTAGTTTGTTCTTACTTTGGGTCTAACATTGCGACATGGCGTGATCGGGTCATGCTCGTAGTTCACGCACATGAAGAACCTCATCCTGTAGACGTACCCGAGAACGTTGCACTTGACAAGCTTACAGTTATCACCACAGTAGCACATAGGAGTGTGGATCCCCTTTGGCACCGCAACCTTGTCCTTCCTACTAGTGAGCAACTCCAAGTCCAACTCAGGACCCGAGGAAGCCATTGCAAACCCACCTCAACTCCAGTACTTCTTCTTCGCCATGTATGCCTTACTGTGACTTATCATGTACCTAAATTTCTTCTCAATTGCTAAGATAATGGACTTGGGCTCATAAGCAGGATTTTTCACAATCTTAGCGAACATCAGGCTGGCCACAAAACCGGCTGACAAATTACGATGGCTTGCATCTAGCTGGTCAAGTACACAAGTGTGATCCACAACAGACCTGACCTCCCAGTAATTTTTCCACTTGCCCTTATAAGCATACACTCGAAAAGGACAGTTGGGCTTCAGACATTGTACATCATATATGTGTGGAGAACTCTTCACTACCCTGAACTCTCTCTGCTGAGTAAGGGTGGCCCACCTCTTTACTGCATCTTTGACCTCGACTGCACTCTTATACATGGCGCCGACACAAACCTGATTCTCTATATACTCCCAGGACACATTCTCACCAGGATTGACAGTGAGCTGTGAGAAATTGTAGCTGTCCCAGTCCCTTGGTACTAGCGGGTCATCCTCATCATCTGAGGAGTCCTCTTGCAACCCACGTTCATCGTCACCAGCCTTCATTTCGTACTGCCTCAGTACTTCTTCATTAACTTCCCCCTCGTCAATTTGACCACGGGCCTCAAAGGGTGTGTGACTGTGTTCCTCCTGAACTCCTACTTCTGCCTCAGTCGCAGCACCATCTCCTTCTTCTGCCTCAGTCGCAGCACCATCTCCTACTTCTAGTTCAGCCTCACCCTGGTGAGCACAATTACCCTCCTCATGCACTTGACTACTAGACCCAGCCTTGTGAACAGTTTGGACAAACAAAATCACAGGCAAATCAATTTGACATGCAGTTCTGATATAACTCCTCCAATGTTCAGTGCCTTGAAGTGGCATAAGCTCCCAATATATTGCTTCACTCCTGTTGATTAGAGCCATAATCGACAAGTCATGTTGCTCTACATCTACATGGAATGCCTTATAAAAAAAGTTGGTTATGCCCCCCCCCCAAGTTCTTTCTGCTGCTCTTCTAATCACATGGTCAACCGAATCAAATTCTGACAAGTCAACTCCATTTTCACCATATCTAATATGGTCATTACCAAAATACAACTTCACAGTAACTGCATCCGACATGTCTGACAGCATGAAAAAAAATAATCGCTATTAACAAGTGGATCTGTAACTATAAAATCTATCTACTCAGATGTACACTAGAACTATAATTTTACTAAGCAGATCTACACTAGAACTATAATTTTACTAAGCAGATCTACACTAAAAACACTACTTAAAAATATGAATTACCAAAGTTCAAAATATTATATTTACCTCTAACGAGACGAAAAACCGGCAGAGCTTCGCACCTTCGCCACCTCCTCCTCACTCCCTTCTCTTCTCCCCACCTCCTCTTTTTTTTCCGAATTATTATGACATTTTTGGCTGAATTTCGACCTTATATAGGTAGGAGATTCAAACGCCGTGTGGTATGGCGGTTGCAGGCCTGCAGCCGCCGTGCCATACGGCGCTTGGACCTGCTGCTGTACCACATGGCGGTAGGTCCCTGCCGCCGTGTGGTACGGCGTTATCTACATCCGACAGTTGGGTCCCGCGTCCGGGTGGTCTTGCCACAGTGCCACGACAGCAGCCGCCGTACCTACCGCCGTGTGGTACGGCAGCAGTAGTATAGATTTGCTAAATTTTTTGGGCGGCATTTATTTTTGCAAAATCGAGGATAAAATATATATATATATAATTCTGAAATCGAACTGTTCCTTCTGGGCCTGAAGTCAAAGTAGGAAGGAGCGTATCTAGGCACATGTCAGTATCATAAGGACCGAACTGAAATTGAAGGGAGTTGTTACAATTTTATGTTTCAAACTGAGTGAGATTCGGAAATTTTATCCACCATTTTTTGGTGGATAAAACTTGTAGCCACGTTTTGTTCACGTGATGTATATGCCCAACTCTATGTCGTCACTCGACAGTGAAATTAGCACTAGACAGTTTTTGTAGCGTCAGTGAATTCTGTGTCGTCACCCAAATGCATGTGGTTCGATACAGTCCTTCACTTCTCAAAGACAGAGAATGAAAGAAGGGGAAAATGCTTGCTTCAGGCTTCAGCTGCTTGACTGGAATTAAATTTTACCATGCACATTCAGGCAGCGCCGTTGTATCTCGCCGAGATACAACGGTATCCACGTTTTGTTCACGTGAAATTAGCACTAGACAGTTTCTGTAGTGTCAGTGAAATCTGCACCATGTATTCGAAATATGCATGTAGTTCAATACAGGAATGCTTCCTTCACTTCTCATAGACAGTGAGAATCAGAGAAGGGAAATGCTTGCTTCAGCAGTCCAGCTGATTGAGTGGCATTTTACCGTGCATCCAGGCGGCTCCACTGTATCTCGCCGAGACATCACCGACCAGGTGGCGCGGCGCCTTCACCTCGGCCTACCATATCTTCCTCGTCGCCGGCACGCTGGCCGCCAACGTCACCAACTACTTCACCAACCGCATCCCCGGCTGGGGCTGGCGCGTCTCCCTCGGCCTCGCCGCCGCGCCGGCCACCGTCATCGTCCTGGGCGCCCTCTTCGTCTCCGACAGCCCCAGCAGCCTCATGCTGCGCGGCGAGCCGGAGAAGGCCCGCGCGTCGCTGCAGCGCGTCCGCGGGCCCGACGCCGACGTGGAGGCCGAGTTCAAGGACATCGCCCGCGCCGTCGAGGAGGCCCGCCGGAACGAGGAGGGCGCGTTCAGGAGGCTGCGCGGCAAGGGGTACCGGCACTACCTGGTGATGGCAGTGGCCATCCCCACGTTCTTCGATCTCACCGGCATGATCGTCATCGCCGTGTTCTCGCCGGTGCTTTTCCGGACGATCGGGTTCGACAGCCAGAAGGCGGTCTTCGGCGCCGTCATCATCAGTCTCGTGAGCCTCTCCGGCGTCGTGCTGTCCACCGTCGTCGTCGACCGCTGCGGCCGCAGGTTCCTGTTCCTCGCCGGCGGGACCGCCATGCTCGTCTTCCAGGTGGCCGTGTCGTGGATACTGGCGGATCACCTCGGGAAGCACGGCGCGGCGACGACGACGATGCCGCGGAACTACGCGGTGGGCGTGGTGGTGCTCATGTGCCTGTACACCTTCAGCTTCAGCCTGTCGTGGGGCCCGCTCAAGTGGGTGGTCCCCAGCGAGATCTACCCCGTGGACATCAGGTCGGCGGGGCAGGCCATCACCCTGTCCATCGCGCTCACCCTCTCCTTCGCGCAGACGCAGGTGTTCATCTCCATGCTCTGCGCCATGAAGTACGCCATCTTCCTGTTCTACTCCGGCTGGGTCCTGGCCATGACGGTCTTCATCGCCGCGTTCCTGCCGGAGACCAAAGGCGTGCCGCTGGAGGCCATGCGGTCGGTGTGGGCAGAGCACTGGTTCTGGAGGAGGTTCGCCGTCCTGGACGATGCCAAGCAGGAGGTTCAGCTGAACACTACAACAGTCAACATGTAACTAGAACCCTATCATATTACCACTACAGCTGGGACACTGAAATTGTGAAAAGTGGAATTGATTGCTAATACTGGTGTCATTGATGTGTGCAATACATGCATGATGCACGGGTTGCAAAAAATTGTGCAAATATAATCGAATTTAAATCATTCTTGAAGTATTTTTATTAATGATAATGGAATCAAATATAATCATTCTTGGAGAACGAGCCGTGGTGCAGATGGGCACGCCACCAGCCTATGTTCGAATCTCCTCCGACACAGGTTTCACACCAAGATTTATTCTTGAAAAAATTCTCTTGCCGGTGAAGCTAAGGTTCAGAGATATTCTGAGCCGAGTTTTGGTTTTCTTCTTTTAATAAAAACCGTGGTGCGTTATTAACCCCACAGGTTTAGTTTAAGAACTTTTATTAATAAAGCAGATAAAAAATGATATTTTGCATAATTTTTTAAATATACGACGAGTGGTCAAATTTAGAGTAAAAAAATCAAACGACTTATAATTTTAAACGGAGGGAGTGGTCTTTTGTCTTCAGATTTGATATACGAGGTAATCTGCCCACTCTGGTTGGTACCAACAGAAATAGATAAGATTAAGACTATGATTTATTCGTCGCCCTTTTTTCCAAAACAAATCAAATTGTACATTTTTAGCTCCGGGGTCAACATATGCATAGTTCATAGTACATATTATAAATTCCAGCTAGCTATGTGAGTGAGGTATCAATATATACTAATATGTTTGTTCCGGTCAAGTTGCTCACATGGGCTCACATTAGTGAGATGGACACCAACTGATGATCAAGTGCAAAGATCAAGTCTGGAAAATGGGAACAACCTCTGTTCAGGCAGACCTGAGCATTTCACGGGCCGGGCCGAAAAAAATCCGGGTTTTTCGGACCGAGAAAATCCTGCCCATGACCGTCCCATGGGACGTGTCGTGCCTCAATTTTCGAGCCGGCTCGGGCCGGACCCGGGCTTGGGCGGGCCGCCCGCACATTTTATAGTGTAAAATAGCTAAAAACAGCATTACGGGCCGGGCTCGAGCCAAGATTTTTTTTCGCGGGCTCCAAGATCTCTGCCCACGCCCGTCCAGTAAGGTCCGTGGGCGGGTCGGGCCAGCGGGCCGGGCCAAAAATGCTCAGGTATAGTTCAGGTTACCGTGTGAAATTGTGAATACGTTAACTTGGAGACAGCTAGTCAGCTACCTTGCTTAATTATTTGGAAATGGGACCAGAGAGTTGGTCTTCTGAGCGTGTGTTTAGTTGGTAGGGTGAAAATTTTGGAATATTTTTTTTAATGTCTATTCGAGGTAATAAACGTAGACTACTTATAAAACTAACTACATGTATAACCGTGAAATTCCGAGTCTAATCCATTAAGCATAATTAATTCATCATTAGATATTATTTACTGTAGCAGAATGTTGTCTAATCATGACATAATTAGACTCGTTAGATTCGTCTTAGAATAGATTTTGTTATTAATCCACATTTAATATTTTTAATTAGTGTTCAAAGATTGATGTGACGGGTAGTTAGTGAAAATTCAGGAAACTAAACATGGTCTCAACGGCTTTGTTTCGTTTTGAAGCCTGGAATAAAATACACCTATCAGTATATAAAAATTAGTATGTCCACATACTCTATGTATGATCACATACTCAACTTATATACCACCATAGATAGTGTAGTATCATCACATACTACGTGCACATATTTTTTGTTCGGTCGGATTCAATATATATCATGAGATAGTGTAGTATCATCACATACTGTGCCTAAATTATATATACAGCACTACAGTAGGGTCTGTTGGTTGCCTTGTCACTACTGCGCCTTCTGAAACAGAGCTTGGCAGCTCTCACACAGAGCATACAATGGCCGGAGGAGCATCCGTCGTGTCCGACGGCGGTGCGGGGGGATACGGCGGCGGCGTGACGTTCTCGGTGGTGGTGACCAGCCTCATGGCTGCCTCCTGCGGCCTCATCTTCGGCTACGACTCTGGCGTCTCAGGTGCGTGCCGCATAGCTCAGATCTCACAACATTTTCTCTGTCTCTCTTGATTACGTACACCGTTTAGTACAGATCAATTTAGTACAGTACTAGACGAAATGGATACAAAAGAGTTAATCCGTTCTAGTGTTCTGGATTTATCGGATCCTTGCTTAGTATTGCGCCCCTGTTAGTGATGCATCCTTGTTCATAACTTCATATGGATACAGCAAGATAGAAGTTGAGAAAACTGAATTAGTTATGAACATATACGTACTTTATTGAAAGTTGAAACAGAGAATAATCACGAATTAAAAAGTAAGAAGCACGGAGAATCACGCCATCGTCCCATGTGATCCGGCTGGCAGATGCATTGACTTCACAGATGAATCTCCAAATGTACTCGCGGAGCATGCAGGGTGGACTGTGGCAGAGTAATTAGTAGCGCGATTGTCACTGAGCGCGCGCGAAACAGAAGGATCAAAATGGGAATTACTATTCGATTGCCGCGGGAAATTCAAACTGCTAATCACCACCCCCGGTGCGCGTGTTCTCTGGTCGATCGATCCAGGTGGCGTGACTCAAATGGACTCGTTCCTGAGCAAGTTCTTCCCGGACGTGGTCGAGGGTCGACGCCTACTGCAAGTACGACAACCAGTGGCTCACCGCGTTCACGTCGTCGCTACGGATCGCCGGCACGCTGTCCTCTCTGGTGGCGAGCCGCGTGACCAGGAAGGTGGGCCGGCAGGCCATCATGCTCATCGGCGGCGCGCTGTTCCTCGCCGGCTCCATCGTCAACGCCGCCGCGGTGAACGTCGCCATGCTCATCATCGGGCGGATGCTGCTCGGCTTCGGCCTCGGGTTCACCTTGCAGGCCGCTCCGGTGTATCTGTCGGAGACGGCGCCGGCGAAGTGGCGCGGCGCATTCACGTCGCCCTACAACGCCTTCGTCGTCATCGGGATCCTGTCGGCGACCATCACCAACTACTTCACAAACCGCATCCCTGGCTGGGGGTGGCGCGTCTCCCTGGGCCTCGCCGCCGTGCCGGGCGCCGTCATCGTCCTGGGAGCCTTCTTAGTCTCGGACACCCCCGTCAGCCTCGTCATGCGAGGCCAGCCGGAGAGGGCTCGCGCCGCGCTGCAGCGCATCCGCGGAGGAGAGGAGGCGGACATGGACGCCGAGTTCAAGGACATCGTCCGCGCCGTGGGCGTGGCGCGGCAGAACGACGAGGGCGCGTTCCGGAGTCCTGGTCCTGGGGAAGCACGGCGGGGTGACGATGCCGCTGAAGTACATACGCGACCGGCGTGCTGGTCCTGATCTGCACGTGCACCTTAAGCTTCGGCTTGTCGTGGGCGCCGCTCAGGTGGGTGGTGCCGAGCGAGATCTACCCGGTGGAGATCAGGTGGCCGGGCAGGCCATGAGCATCTCCATCACGCTCTGCATCGTACCGTGTTCCTGTTCTACGCTGCCTGGCTCCTGGCCATGACGATCTTCGTAGTGGTGTTCCTTCCGGAGACCAAAGGCGTGCCCCTGGAGGCCATGCGGTCGGTGTGGGCGGGAGGTTTGTCAAGGATGCCAAAGAGGAGGATAACCAAGATATTGTTTGTAGATGATTCTTTTATATATATATTTTACCTTTCATAGACACAGTAGCTCACCAATTGAAGATGTATGTATGTATGTATGTATGTATGTATGTATGTATGTATGTATGTATGTATGTATGTATGTATGTATGTATGTATGTATGTATGTATGTATGTATGTATGTATGTATGTATGTATGTATGTATGTATGTATGTATGTATGTATGTATGTATGTACGGTGTTTGTTATGGCTGTAAAGTCTGACGGTGGGGCGATGTACATACTCCTACGGTGTTTGTTATGGCTGTAAAGTCTGACGGTGGGGCGATTAACAATGAGGTGATGCTCCACTAGCCTGATTCTCCAGATTTTTTGTGTGTGCAGCGCATTCTCAGACAACACATGTGAACCATTTTATCTAACTATTACTAATTACAAAATCTTTTGAGGTCTTCAGTTGAAACCACTTAAGATCCTGAGTGGACGATCTAGAAAATGAGAAAAATCCTAAAATTCTCAAAAAACACGCACACACAAACATCTTGTCATTAATCGATAAACTCAGAGAATCATAACCATTACATCTATTATACTTTTTAAAAATACCCATCTATGTCATTACGCGAAATAGCATAAAGTAACTCTTTAAATCTATATATAAATTATCCGTCTGTACCATTATATAATATAAACTAAAATAACTTCCTAATCTTTAACAAAATTACCCACTATAAAAAAATAACTTAAACTAATCTTCTAAATTTGCAACTAAATTATCCACAAGTAATATTTTTAAAAAAACTTAAAGTAACACCTTTAAATTTGTATCTATATGACTCAGTGGTGCATCTTGCTTGGTATTATATATGGCCTTAGCTTTTGAGTCTAGTTATTCGGCTGAGCTAGTTTGCACCTAGCCACGTATCAGTTCGTCCGTTACGATTTGCCTATGGCCGGATCATAGATGATTATGATATTTGCAAATTGCAAAGGCGATGCTCGGTGCACCCTTGTTGAAACTTTGTCGATCGTTTAGTCGGCGCGACCTGGGCAACAAGCCGACGAAAGCTGAGGCACCGTCCAATTGGGATGGAACAGTCAAAAGGTAGAACTTTGACGCTTTAGCATAGGGAGCGTAGAGACGAGTAAGCGGCCGGTCTTTCAAGTTCCGATATGTATGACTTCTTTTGGAACTTCAATTTTAAATCCATTTACTCGTGAACATGTATATGCTATCCACAAAAAGAGAATTGGCTTTCTAGTGGGTCATAGCTTTATTCATCCATTGTTATGCAACAACGATTAGAAGAATGTTAATTTAGTGTCACAGTGCTGCATCCATTCCTGACTATTGGGACGATTACTTATATTGTGTTATACGTAACAAAATATACTTTCCAGTTTCATATTACTTGTTGTTTTGATTTTTTAATACGTTTATTATGTTATGTATTTAGACATAAGTATATATCTAGGTGCATAGTAAAAGTAATGTGCGTAGAAAAGTTAAACGATAAGTAATATGAAATGGAGGGAGTATTATACAAAGTCATCAAACAAATATTTGTATACCCCCACCCCCACCTACCTAGTACCTCCCAATCCTGTCATTTCATAACTATACAATAAGTAGAGGAAAAATTGTTCAAGAGGAACAAAAGGTTTAAATATCTAAAACAAATCATACAATCTTGTGGAACACAAATTTGTACCCTACCCCTCCTACCATTTAATGGGATAAGTGAATAAAATTTGTTTAAATGCGACAAAATTTTATATATCTAGAATAAATCATGAAAGCTCGTTGAACAAAAAACTGTTTTACTGTTTAGCCATTTTAACTAGATAAATGTAGTAGCAGTTTTTAGATTTATCTTGTGATGTCATCTACGTCTATAAGCTTTTATGATCAGCGACTCGACACACACACAACGTGGTTCTTATGGAAGCGTCCTCTACAAAGATGACACAGACTGAAAAAGAAAGGTGAGCCCCCCATATCGACGAATCCATGTATCCACCAATGCTGCCTCTGACCTTGTGAAATGAGTCACCTGGCCGAAGTCCAAATCTCCAATCCACTCTACGAAGTGTCTAATTAACAAGTGATAAATTTTTCTATGAGTCAACGACCGACTGTAAACTCGGATTCTCACTACTGGTGGCTCTCCTATATTAGCATATATTAGCATAACTAGTCCATCAGCTCGTGCTCGCGCACGGGTTATATTTTTATAAATGATAACACACACTATTTGTATATACCTTAATTATTATAACATATGCCATAATTCAAAAAAACATATGCTAATAGTTTAAGAAATAGAATATTATTTTAGAATCATGTTTTGATTTGTATTTTTAATATAGGTTATTTGAATTCAAATTTAAGGTTACCTCATGTTATTTTAGTGCAAATTTAAGAAAAATATTTTAAGTTATTTTTAAGTATACGTGGACAATTTATTTGCAAATTTAGAAGGTTATATTAAATGGGAACATATCTAGTGCAAACCACATATCCTGTGCAAACTTAGAAACTTTCGATCAAGACCACAAGATGCTCATCCAAGGGGCACGGAGGAGGGAGGTTATCGCAAATTTCATTGAAGATGCTGGTGGCGGCCGGTTATGTGCAAAATAACCTTCCTCCACGTGCCTCTTAGATGAGCATTTTGTGATCTTGAATGAAAGTTTCTAAATTTGCATAGGATATACTGTTTGCACTTGATATGTTCCCATATTAAATTATTTTTATAATGGCTGAAGTGCAATTTTGGTAAAGATTAAGGGTTAGTTTAGTTTATATAATGACAGAGGTGGGTAATTTATATATAGGTTTAGAGGGTTACTTTAGACTGTTTTTATAATGGCATAGGTGGGTAATTTTTAGAAAACATAATAGATCCAATGACTATAATGATTTGAGGCCCTGTTTGGGACCGTGGTCTGCGGAAGCGGGATGCGCAAAAGCGAAAAGCGTCTCTCCTCTCGCTTCTTGCGTTTTGGCCGCTGCTAGTTCATTTGCCTGCTTATCGTGTTGAGCGCGGTTCTCCAACGCGTGTTCACCGCAGGTAGTTTGGCGGGAATTTTTCGCTTTTTCTGCTGAAAGGCGTCGCCGACGCCGTCCCGAACACGCCCTGAGTCTACTTATTGATGGTTAGATGATTTACTTTTTTTAGAATTTCTCTCCTTTTTAAGTGTCCACCTAGAATCCTAAATAGTTTCACCTAAAAGATTCCAAAATTTTTAATTAATAATAGTAAGATACTACTGTTTAGCACCAGCACAGTTGCTCTCCTACAGTCAGCTGATACTCTATTGCCTATATCCATCGGGTCATTCATTCATTGCTGCGCTCCACAACGCTCCAGAAAAAGCCAAGTACTCCGTATCTCACGACTGCACAGGGACGCCGGTTGGGCCTGCCAGTCTGAGCCTCCTACAACCGGCGCGCCGGAGCCGCGCGGCCGTGCCCGCTATATGAAAGCGCGGCTGTTGGCTTCCAGCTATCGCCAGTTCGCCTTCGCCTTCAGTCCTCCTTCACCACGGTCCACTGCCCACAGCCACACGCACGCACACGGCACACAGCTGAGTGCCAGCCGGACAGGAGGAGCTTCCGCCGGCCCCTTCGATGGCCGGTGGCGGATTCGCCGCGGCCGCGGCGGCGGAGGGCGTCGGCCACGGACGACGCGACTACGGCGGCGGCGTGACGGTCCCCGTCGCGGTCACCTGCCTCATGGCCGCCTCCTGCGGTCTCATCTTCGGCTACGACATTGGCGTCTCAGGTGCATACATGCATACCCGCCGCTTGGCTCCTCTCCGGCATGTCTCTCCATCTCGCGCTTGAACGCGTTCCGCAACCCAGCAGGGATGTTCTCTCTTGCAATCTGCCAGAGACATCTCTCCCCCCACCACCAAACAATCTCTGGGGAAGGTCATACAGCCTGTTCGGTCTGTTTCGGATTATTTTCTCTTACATAATACTATTCTATCTACCAGTTGAATAATATTTCACAGATGAGCCGAACAAGCTCATAAATGATACTCTCCAACTCTGCGAATTCTCGGAGTTGTTGGCCGCAGTTTGGCACCAACGGTGTGAATTCTCATCCGATCCGCATGCATGTGCGAGCAGTCTTGTGATCTTTCCCCTCTCGGCTACTTTGAAACAGTGTGACGACTCAGATCATACGTCAGCCAGAGGATTTGGCTTTATATCTCTGTTGACCAGCCGTTTCCAGGATAGATATGAGCAGAGTCCTGGAGATAGCTGAAACTGAATCCTACTATCTCCAAATGGTAATTAATTAGAGGCCTCGATCTATATATTTCGAAGGGTTCTGAATTTCGAATTTTTAGTTTCCCAAACAAGCCATCAGCTAGCTTTGGGCAAGACCATCTCCAATTTTGTGTTTAGGCCGGTTCGATCATTGATCTGTTTGGGACATCGGAATCGACGCCATGACAGCACGAAAAGTCTCATGTGCTATGTGCCTAAAAGATGATGTACAGTAGCCATTGTTTATGTGCTTGAGATATGCATGAGATCACTTGCAAGGGCAAAGAACAAAGGGACGATATATATATATAAATCCTAAGGAGACAGATGATAGAGCCTCAGAAGCATATATGCTAACTAGCTGTAGCTGCGAGCTTGGCAGAAAAGGGACTAGCACGTATCCTCTGATTTTTCTTCAGCTATTTAGAATATTAGATCATGCTTTTGTGCGATAAACTAGTACTAGTATCTTGTAAAGAAACTTTAACCAATAATTGTACTAGCTACCATGGAATAGTCTTCGAAAATAGGATACCATAGCATTCAGTTTTTCGAGGGCCCAGATGTCCACACGGCCACACACCTGCTCAGGTATCGCATCTATCCCATAGCTCAAAAGTTGTAAGCCAATTACGGGAAACTGATCAGTTTCCACACATCGTACACATCTTTGAGCATTCTCCATCATATAAAACTTTATTTAACAAATACTACCTCCGTTCACGTTTAGGACAAGAAATTTAGTTGAAAATGAACTAAATTCTTGGTGCTAAACGTCATCTATTTAAGAACGGATGGAGTAATATATCAATCTCCCTAAAATGTAATGCATGTCTGATACTTATAGTCATTCTATTATTTTCGTTTTCTTGGAGTAATTATTGGTATGGCCTCCAATCTACACATTGTCTTGGTAAAACTTATAAACACACATACAGGTGGTGTGACGCAAATGGAGTCGTTCCTGATCAAGTTCTTCCCGGAGGTGTCGAGCCAGATGAAGAACACCAAGCACGACGCCTACTGCAAATACGACGACCAGCTGCTCACGGCCTTCACCTCGTCACTGTACATCGCCGCCATGCTCTCTTCACTAGCGGCGAGCAGCGTGACGAGGACGGTAGGCCGCCAGGCCATCATGCTGATCGGCGGCGTGCTGTTCCTCGTCGGCTCAGCGATCAACGCCGGCGCCGTCAACATCGCCATGCTCATCATCGGCCGGATGCTGCTCGGTTTCGGAGTTGGGTTCACCACACAGGTCAGAATGTCAGTCAGATAGATGATCGATTTTGTCCGTGTCGTCGTGCAGTTTAAAAACAAACTGTGCTACAGGCTGCTCCTTTGTACCTCGCCGAGACATCGCCGGCACGGTGGCGCGGCGCGTTCACCACGGCGTACAACATCTTCCTCGTGCTGGGTTCACTGGCCGCCACCGTCACGAACTACTTCACCAACCGCATCCCCGTGTGGGGCTGGCGCGTGTCGCTGGGCCTCGCCGCCGTCCCGGCTGCCATCGTCGTCCTGGGCGCCCTGCTGGTCCCCGACACTCCCAGCAGCCTGGTCCTGCGCGGCGAGACCGACAAGGCCCGCGCCTCGCTGCAGCGCCTCCGCAGTCCGGGCGCGGACACCGACGCGGAGTTCAAGGACATCGTGCGCGCCGTGGAGGACGCCCGCCGGAACGACGAGGGCGCGTACGAGAGGCTGAGCGGCAGGGGGTACCGGCACTACCTGGTGATGGTGGTGGCCATCCCGTCGTTCTTCGACCTCACCGGCGTGATCGTCATGGCCGTCTTCTCGCCGGTGCTGTTCCGGACGGTCGGGTTCAGCAGCCAGAAGGCCATCCTTGGGTCCGTGATCCTCAGCCTCGTGAACCTGGCCTCGTCGTCCCTGTCCTCCGTTGTCATCGACCGCGCCGGCCGCAGGTTCCTGTTCCTCACCGGCGGCGCAGCGATGATCATTTGCCAGGTACTAATCCAGACACCAGTACCATTTGTAGTGATTAGCTCAACGTTGTTAATAATCACCTTCCTTTCGCTCATCAACGTACGAGAAGCTGGCAATGGCATGGATCCTGGCGGAGCATCTCGGGAAGCACGGCGCGGCGGCGATGCCTCGCGGCTACGCGCTGGCCGTGCTGGTGCTCATGAGCCTGTACACGTTCAGCTTCGGCATGTCGTGGGGCCCGCTCAAGTGGGTGGTCCCGAGCGAGATCTACCCCGTGGAGGTGCGGTCGGCGGGGCAGGCCCTGACGGTGTCCATCGCGCTCTGCCTCTCCTTCGCGCAGACGCAGGTGTTCATCTCCCTGCTCTGCGCCATGAAGTACGCCATCTTCCTGTTCTACGCCGGATGGGTGGTGGTGATGACCGCCTTCGTGGCGGCGTTCCTGCCGGAGACCAAGGGCGTGCCGCTGGAGGCCATGCGATCCGTCTGGGCGCGGCACTGGTATTGGCGGAGGTTCGCCGGCGACGCCAAACAGGAGGCTCAGGTGAACTGCCTCTAGGAGAAAAGGATGCGGCGATCGAAAATAAGTACTAACCTGTAACATTCAAGTGGTCGCTGTGTAGTCCACTGTCCAGCCAACATGTAGGAAAGCCGAAAGCGTACTCCCGTGCTGTCAATTGTGAATTGTGGAAGATGGACAAGGGTACCACCTCAACCATTATTATAGCACGCTGCAGCACAAAACCCACCAAAAAATTAAACTGAAAAAATGTTGGATAAAAAAGTTGGACCAATTTTTTTTTTGAAAAAAATCTAACTAATGCTTTCTCAAAAAGGTTGAACCAGTATTTTTCAAAAAAAGTTGAAGAAAATTGGATGATAATTTGACAACCCTTATTTGTTGCACGAATTTAAACTATTGAATCTCAAATATTGGATGATAATTTTGATGAAGTTTTCCGGAAGGGGAAGATATACGGAGTACACTCGATCCATTTTATTAGCCTTGCAAAAACCCAAATATTCAACAGCAAAACGTGTGCGTGTAGTACTTGGGATCAGCATAAACCCTGGCGCACACAGAACCCCTTGGCTCATTGGCTGTCATCTCATTCTGCCTGATCAAATCAGGACTGATGTAAGTATGTAACCATCACCCTCCTTTAGCATATATGGAAAGCACGAGATGCTAAG
Source organism: Cenchrus fungigraminus (assembly GCA_036936925.1). Lineage (NCBI taxonomy): Eukaryota > Viridiplantae > Streptophyta > Magnoliopsida > Poales > Poaceae > Cenchrus > Cenchrus fungigraminus. The sequence goes on from CM072775.1 coordinate 74,962,629, forward strand.
ATCTTTGATCAGACTGTCTTACCACCCCACGGCCACCCCAGGACGTACTCCGCAGGGCCGCGCAAGACTTAGGGCGCTTTTGGCACAGCTGTGGCTATGGCTGTGGCAGATTCGGCTGTGGCTGTGTTAGTGGAGCAGATTCTGTAGTGAAGCTGAAATCGTTTTTTAAGAAATATTTGGTAAAACAGTTTCTCATAACTGTGTAAGGTGGATAAGATGGTGAAATATCCATAATACCCTTCTTATTTATTTATTTTTTCTTTTTATTTTTCCTCTCCTTATTTTCTTTCCTAAAATTATTAAAAAAGAAAGGCACAAAAACAAAAAAAATGCAACCTTATCTACAACTACGGAACTACCCCATCGTTCTCCTTCCTCTCCTCTCATCGGAAGGACGCAGGCCGCACCCAGCCAACCCCTCTGATCTCTCCCCACCGCCGCCCCCTCCCTCGCCTCCGCCCACAGCAGAGCATAGGCGGCGGCTCTCTCTCCGGCGCCGTTCCTCCTTCACGGCGGCCAGTGGAAGAGCAGGGCTCTTTCGCTTCCTCTCCTTCTCATTCCTCTCCTTATCTGCTTTCTCCTCTTCCATCCCGAGCATCTCCTCCCCGCGCGGCCATCGCCTGCGCTCCCCTCATCAGAGTCGTCCCCCGTCGGCCCTGCGCGCGCCGCCTTCCACCTCTCCCGACGCCGTCGGGCTCCCTCGGTCGCGGCACCTCCCCTCCGCCTTTGCTCCCTCCCGGCGCTCGTGCAGCCGCCAACGAGCTCATTGTCTGGGGCCCGTAGGACGCCGCCCTGCGACCGCTGCCGGTCCTCCTCGCGGGGCCCGTGCCGCCACCGCCGGGCACCTCCTTCGCGGCCCCGCGAGCCACTGCTCCTCCTCCTCGCGCCCGTGCAGCTTGCCACCGCCGGCCACCTCCTCAGCGGGCCGCGCTTGAGTGGACCCCACTCGAGGGCAGGGCTGGCAAAGGCACGGAGGAGCCGCGCGGAGCTGGTTTTTCCAGCTTCGCCCGCTCGATTTGGCTCCTCTCAGCGGGTTTTTGGTAGATTCCTCGAAGAAGCTGTTTTGTTGTGGTGTTTGGCACAGCTCCAGGAGCCGCTCACGGAGCTGTGTCAAACACACCCTTAGACATCTAATGCTTCAGGAATAAACGAGAAACTCAGCAAGTGTTAGCTTGGCACGATTTTCTTCTCTCATGTTGCTAATTTCTCCTTTTTATCCAATATTTTTTACTCTCTCTGTTTTTAAATATATAACATTTAGGACAAGTAAATTAGTTCATTTTTGAACTAACTAGAGCTCGGAGAAAAGCTGATCCAATATATTTTTTAACCTTCTCCGCTCCGGTGGCCGGCAAGCCGTCGCGTATGCTGCGACATGCAGCAGGCGCCACGCGGGGGGACGACGGTGCAAGGCAGGAGATACATACCACTCTCATTCATTTCATGAATCTCAAATATTAGAAGATAAATTTCAATAAAATCTTCCTAACATGGATACGATTTCAGGCCGTGAGCTGCTACTTCGGACTTGCGTTTTTTAAATACACAGTACAACACAAACACAACACATTTACCCCTGTGAACACACGTACACAAACCCTTCCGCACCTCCTTCGGGCTTGCGTTTTGAGTTGCGGCTCGTCGTCGTCGTTGTCCTGCATACAGCAGAAAGACTTCATGGTGGATTCGTTGGGCTGAGGCTCTCGTGTTTGTACGTGGGCTGGATGCGGTGTGCCGTGAGATTTGGTTTGCTGGGCTCTAATTCACGTGTGAGGCGCTAGGGTACATACAGATCTGCTGTCACTCGTTCCTCAAAAAAAAAAAAAAAATCTGCTGTCACTCCAACAACCCATTGCGATGCGATCTGCTTGCTGTCACTCAAAACGTGCACTCGGAAAGTCAGCAGACTCACAGTTGATGCACTGAGGGGTGTGTTTAGATCCTAAAAAGTTTGTAAAAAATATTACATCATCTATCACATCACCTCACTATTCATCTGCATTTACACCAATTATTCCTCCATTCAGCCAATTCATCTGGATCTAAACAGGAAAGAATTCGATTCTCCACTTTTTTTTTGAAGGAACGGCAAAAGATTTGCCGTAATTTTTATTAGAAGGAAAAAAGTATATACATGAGTGAGAGGAGGAAAACAACTGTGCAGGGGACAACTTACTCAACCCCCCCCCCCCACCCGACTCAAGAAAAAACACGAAAAACAACAACTGAGAAAGAGGGCTGTAAACAACAACAAAGGAAAAAGATCAATGGTTGCCACTAGCTGAAGAAGCGATCTGTTGTCTTGGAATGGCAGGTGTTGTGACCTTCTGATAGGTTTCCGTATCGTTTGCAATTAGCGATGCCACTTGTGCTACTTCGAGGGAGGTGTGTTGGAAAATTCTCCTGTTTCGCTCCTTCCAAATGTTCCACCAGAAGTAGAGGATTAACCCATCGAACGCGGATTTTTGTTTCTTATCAAAATTCCGGCGCAGCTGCTTCCACCACCCATTGATGGTTTGTGGTGATGTAGCTCGGAGGTCTACTCTTCCCAGTTGTGTTGTCAATTGTGTCCACACATCACGGGTGAACGGACAGTCAAAGCAGAGATGTGTGGGCGTTTCAGGAGCAGACTTGCATAAAGGGCAAATTGGGTCATGTGGCCAGGTACGCTTGGCCAGGTTGTTGGCCGTTAGGATTTTGTGTTGTAGGAGAATCCAAGCAAAGATCTTGCATTTAAGTTCTGCGCGTGCTTTCCAGATTGGATTAAAAGCAGGTTTTTTACGTCTTCCCATGAATTGTATCCGATATGCACTTTGAGCAGAGTATTGGCCATCCCGTGTCCATTTCCACTTAATTTCATCTTCTATCTCCTGTCTTAGGTTAACAGTGGTCAGGCCATCCCATAGCTCAATGAAATCTCGTAACTCTTCCGCTGATTGTATAGGAGAAATGTGTGAGCTCCACTTGTTATTCGCCATTGCTCTCATCACCGTGATGTTTTTCCGCTTTGCTTTTCTGAAAAGTGCAGGGGCCAAGTATTTTGGGGCTTGCCCATTGAGCCAGTTCGAATGCCAAAAACTCGCCTTGTCTCCTCTCCCAACCGTGACATCTGTCGAGGCATTGAAAGATCTTTGTCAATGTTATCACAAGGGATATCCAGCCCAGCCCACAGCCTTTCCTGGTGCTGCCATCTAAACCATAACCAACGCAATCGTAGTGCCCGCGCGAAGCGCTCTAGGTCCAGGATGCCTAATCCTCCCAGATTTTTGGGAGTACAAGTCGTTGGCCAGTTGACGAGACAGTGTCCGCCGCTCACCTTCTCCGGCTCTTCCCCCTTCCACAGGAAGCTTCTTCGCATTCTGTCAATTTGCCGCAACAGCCATTTTTGCATTGGAAAAACTGTTAGGTGATAGATTGGTTGTGACGTTAGGACATATTTGACCAACGTTTCTCTGCCCGCCATGGACAATAGCTTGCCTTTCCAACCCGGGATACGGCCACCAATCTTGTCAAGCAAAGGTTGAATGTCCACTCTTCGAAGTTTCCTCGTATGAAGTGGAAGACCTAGGTACTTCCCGGGGAACTGTGCAACCTTCCCGGGAAAATCTGCGAGTGCCTCGGTGATGATATTTTGCTCACATCTTATCGGAAAAATTTCCGTTTTATTAAGGTTTATTTTGAGCCAGGAGCAATTGCCAAAGAGGCTAAGCACCTGAGTTATGTGGTACAATTCGGTGCGGTCTGGGTTGGCAAAAAGTGCTGCGTCATCTGCATATAGGGAGCACCGAAGGGAGGCCGCTCTGGGAAGAACAGGCTGCAACAAATTTCTACTCGCTGCTAGTTCAATCAGTCTATGCAACGGATCCATTGCGAGGATGAAAAGCATTGGTGATAGTGGGTCACCCTGCCGTAGACCCCTGGCATGATTTATACGTCTCCCCGGTGAGCCATTCAGGAGGATACGGGACGATGCAGTGGCCAGGAGGGTGGCGATCCAGTCTCTCCATCTTTGCCCAAATCCTAGCGCTTGTAATGTTTCAAGCAAAAAAAACCCAGCTTACAGAATCAAAGGCCTTGGATATATCCAATTTGATGAAGAGCGCCGGGCACTTCGATTTGTGCAGGGTCTTGATTACACTCTGAACATAGATAAAATTGTCATGAATACATCTCTTTTTGATGAAAGCGTTTTGGCATCCGGATACGAGCTCGTTAAGTCGGGGTGCAAGCCTCTCTGTCGGGATTTTGGTTATGATTTTTGCAAGGCTGTTAATAAGGTTGATCGGTTTGAAATCTGTGACACTCGCCGCCTCCTGCATCTTCGGAATCAAAACAACATGTGCTTCATTTTTGCCCTTGTCGCTTGCACGACAATAAAAGACGAGAAAAATCACACGATAGAACAACACGGCTCTCTCCTATATGTACTGCGAACACGTTATATTTTCAAGTCTCGAAATTTACTAGTTTCGATCTGAAGCCATTCTTCAGCCATCACAGAGGCACAAACTGACACACGCACGATATGTATATACTATACCTTACGATAATCTACTGACAGTATACATGCACCAAAGCACACGCTGGTTCTGAATTACTAGCAGGATTGAAGCTAGGTAATCGATCAGGTGGACTCGTCGCCAAGCTTCTGGTCCTTGACGAACCTGCCCCAGTACCAGTGGCGCGCGAAGACGTGGCCCATGGACTCGAGCGGCACGCCCTTGGTCTCCGGCACGAGCGCCACGGCGAAGGCGGTCATCACCACCAGCCACGACGCGTAGAAGAGGAACGCGCCGTACCTGAAGCAGCACAGCATCGCCAGGAAGAACTGCGCCTGCAGGAAGTTGAGCCCCAGGTTGAGCGCCACCGCCGCGCCCTGCCCCGCCGACCGCACCTCCACCGGGTAGATCTCGCCGGGGATCGTCCAGTACAGCGCGCCCCACGACCAGCTGAAGCTCGCCGAGAACACGAACGTCGCGATCAGCACCGTCACCGCGTAACCCTTGGCCATCTTGCTCCCGTTGCCGAGCTGCGAGCCGATGATGCTCGCCATCGTCACCTGCAATATCATTTCCGTCAAGGTCATTCCAGATTTCCAGAGCCAAGAATCAAAGGAACGAGACGTGTGTAGAGAAAATCTGTGTATGCCTGGCACGTGAACATGAGCGCGCCGCCGATCACGAAGAGCAGCTTCCGGCCGTAGCGGTCCATGGCGAAGCCCGACGCGAGGATGCCGCCGATGTTCATCACGCCCAGGATGACGGCGCCCATCAGCGCGGCGTCGCTCTCGAACCCGACGGTCCGGAACAGGATCGGCGAGAAGAAGGCGGTCACGGCCACGCCCGTGAGGTTAAGGAACACCGGGAACGCCACGGCCATCACCAGGTACGGCCGGTACTCACGCCGCAGGATGCGCCGGAACGCGCCCTCCTCGTTCCGCCGGGCGTGCTCCGCGGCGGCGAGTATGTCGGCGAACTCGGCGCCGATGTCCACGCCTTTGCCGCGCACCCGCTGGAGCGCGGCGCGTGCCTCGTCGTGCTTCCCGCGGAGGACGAGGCTGCTGGGTGTGTCCGGGATGAACGCGGCGCCCGCCACCATGACGGCTGCCGGGACCGCCGCGAGGCCGAGCGACAGGCGCCACCCCCAGTCCGGGATCCGCGACGTGCCGTAGTTGATCAGGTTGGCGACGAGGTACCCGACGCTGATGAAGAGCGGGAAGGCCGAGATGAAGCCGCCGCGCCAGCGCGGGGGCGACACCTCGGCGAGGTACACCGGCGTGGCCTGGCCGGAGAAGCCGAGGCCCAGGCCGAGCAGCATCCTCCCGACGATGAGCATGGCGACGTTCGCCGCGGCGGCGTTGACGAGGGCGCCGACCAGGAACAGGCTGCCGCCGATGAGCATGATGGCCTGGCGCCCCAGGCGGCGGGTGACGCGGCTCGCCACCAGCGTGCCCACCATGCCGAACGCGTACAGCGACGAGGTGAAGGCCGTGAGCGCCTGGTTGTTGTAGATGCAGTACACGTCCTTGTTGGCGTGCGCCGCCCTCTTGAGCAGCCCCGGGAAGAACTTCTTCAGGAATGACTCCATCTCCGACACACCTCCTGATGTTGTTGTTGATTCATGTGGAGACAAGAAGTTGATTTGGTTACAGCTACTGAAACTACTACAGGCAAATCAAGCTCGCAATCACATCTAGCATTGTTCCCGTTTCTATTTTCATTTTTCTACTGATAAACATACGCACAAAATAGCTTGTTATTATGAAACGAAGAGTAGTAGAGTCAGCATTTTACTTCAAATACAAGCACACGATACTTTAAATTTACTAGCTCATATTTGTTATTTATTTAACCTCCTAAGTAGATTTCAGTTGACCACGGTGGTGATCTCGCCATGATTCTTTCTGGTGTCTGCTTTGGGGGGTCGGCCCCTGAGGCGGGACCCAGCAAAGGGATGAATGGAAGCGTAGGAGCAAGTCCAGACAAGAATTGAGGAGGAATATGGGCACTATTGAGCGAGGAGTGGGGGGCATCTAGGACATGCATGTATTGGACGGATGTGGTTTCGGCTCTAGCTCTGCGGGCCTAATTTCAGAGGATAAAGATTTTTTAGCATCGCCTTTTTTCTTCTTCACAAAAAGGAGTACCAAAATTCTCCTTTTCGACGCGAAATGGCTTTTTACCGATGGCACTCCATTATTCATCGTATCACCAGCCCTCGTGTCTCCATTAAAAAATTGGCGATCTTGTCACACTCATATATCAGTAGTAGGATTAGGAAACCCCACCTCCTGCAAATTGCGGTGATTACCATCGAGTAGCCTACTGCTAATCCTACCACCCAACCTACCCCGGCGGTGGTTCGAAATGGCTTTACCTACCACCAATGGATGCATCCCAAACGCCACTGCCAAAGCAGCGATCCCCATCTCTTTCTCTTCTCCGACGACGAGAAAGAGATGCTCGTGGTGATGAGGAACCACAGGAGAGCAGGAGAGGAGAAGCAGGGGAACAGTGGTGGTCGCGGTAGGAATCGGCGTCGTCCTCCGAGAGAAAGGCGACAGGGAAAACGCAAACGCCCAGAGCGTGACGTCTAACCCCGCGGCGCCTTACGTACGGTACGGGTCCGAAACTGTTAACGGAAAAGCTTTCCCAGCGCTAGTGAAACGGGTGTGGTGGGGGCGCGTGATTGAGGAAGCTCGTGACCGAAGCCGAGCAAACGACGACGTGTGCGGCGCGACGCCGGGCACTGCCGGAATCGCCGTACGCCGCCGCGCACAGTGCCGCCCACTGGCGGCATCCGATCGCGATCGGATCGTGCGATTCGCGTGCGGCCGTGCGTGCCCGCCCGCCGCGAGGACCGAGGGACCACGGGCACGGCACGGTCCAGGAAACCGGACGAATCCCTGTTGGACCGGGACCCCCCCTTCTTCCCCCTCCGGCGTTTGATGCTCCTGGCCGGGACCGGGCGGGGCAAAATGTCCGGCGGGGCCCGGCGGCGGCGAGCGCTGATTTGGTGTCGGAACACGCCTTTCAGGGATGGATGCCCCTCTACTGTACCAGCACTGCTCTCGGGGTCTCGTAAACTTTAGGGAGGGCACTGTGCGCTGCGCTGTGCTGTGAAAAAATCAGCCCGGAAGGGACAGCAACTGATCAGGAACCCGCCACGCCGACGGCACGGCCGATCTCGTCGTCCCCTACCCCCCGGCTTTGGAATCTCTCGGATCTGGCTCTCTGGCCTCCGGGATTATGAAATTGTTTGTTCTGCTCGCTTGGTAATCTTGAGGTTGATGGATGATAGAAACAGGAGGACACGCACCTACCACGCGCAGATTATTAAAAATTAATCTCCGATTTTGAGGTCTACGAGCTTGAGACTGGGACATGGAAGGGAGTAGGCTTTGTCGCCCAGCAATCAGTAAACCTCTCTGGAAGAAACTACTGACAAGAAAGAAACAAAAGAGCCCCAAGCCTTAGAAGCCGGGAACGTGGAACGTGGCCTCGTTCCACGTTCCTTCGTTCCGGAAATAATTTAGTGTAAAAATCCTTGAAACGTTCCGGTTCCAGGAACGGGGACGGGAACGGGAACATGGCTACTAAGCCCCAAGCATCGATTTGCCGCCGAGGGCAGCTTGAAATCGAATCTCCAAATCGAGCGATCAGGATCAGCTCTACCACAGGGTACATAGAGAAAGAGCAACGACGAGGGAGGGAAACCAGCCTGGTCCTAATCGAATCCTTATCGCGATACGCGTTCGTCCAATCAGGCGAGGCAGCAAAATGCGAACGCGGGAGGACGAGGAGGCCGCGAGGCGCGACGCGACTCCATCGGATCGGAATTGAAGGAGCGAGCGAGCAAACAGCACCGAGCACATGGAAGAAGGGGAGCGCGGGGACAGGGGAGGCGCGCGCGCACCTGAGATGCCAATGTCGTAGCCGAAGATGAGGCCGCCGGAGGCCGCCATGAAGCAGGTCACCACGACGGGGACGGTGAGGCCGCCGCCGTAGTCCGCCATGCCACCGCCGCTGTTGAGGAGGAAGGCGCCGCCGGGCATTTCTCGGCTCCGGCTCCGCGGACCCGCGCGGGAGCACGCAGCTTTATAGCGAAAAGAGCACGGAGACGGCGGCGCTGCGGCGAGCTTGGCAGAGAGCAGCAGGCAAGCAGCTAGCTAGCGCGCGGCATGCAGGCGTCACGAGAGCCGAGAGCGCCTGGGAGCGGCGCGCACGAGGTTGATGCTCTCTCCCCCTGAGACTGAGAGCAGCAGCTGTCTGTGTGGTGTGCTGCCAAATGATAGCCTCCAGGGGCTTTATAGTAAAGCCCCTGACTGTTTATCTGGCTTTCATTTGGTCTCGGAAAATTGGAAAGAAACCCTGGTGCTCCATTTCAGAAATTTGCAAAGATTGTGGGGTACCCTCTTTCTCCTCTGCCCCCCCACAAGGGCATCCGAGGAATTATATAACGAGTGACAAAATTTCGTAGAGGGTCCCCTGCAAAATTAGTCAAGGGGTGTGTTTTACACTTTACTACGGGGGTCTAGTACAAAATTGCATGGAGTGAAAGGATAAAGACAACATATGGGTGGCAGTTATGGAAAATACCTCGCATTATACGGAAACGTAGCGAGGTTCACGCATTTGGGTCTTGTTAGGGTCACTGGTCAAGAGACGTGATCGTTTCTCCTGATCATACTTTGTGATCATTATTATTGCTCTTTGCCTCTTTGGTCAAGAAGGCAACTAGTATTTGCTACCTTGGTCCTTTGCACTTGAACATGCTTCTCTTGGAGTTCTTAGGGTCCCCTAAGGTACAAAGAGTACCAAATATATTAATACATAGACTATGAGGGACACGGCATCTATTTGTTACTACTTTTTTAACAGTATTTATAAAGCATTGTAACAGTATAATTTTACGAAATTATATTTAAATACTTTACTCAATTCATTTCCAAATATACACTGAGAACAACCTGGAGGCCTCTTCTCCAACTCTCCATCCTCTAGTGAAAAAAAGAGACACAACATGGAACCAAAGTTTGGAAAGTTAATTTAAGATTGTAGTGCATATACACTATTGTTAAAAATTTCTAGGAAGTACAGTTGAATTCGTTATTATTGATCCAAGATAATAAAAAGAAAATCACTATGTTTCCTGTCTTCTCCTCGGTATAGCTTGCGTCTATCATATATCAAGAAAATTGAGTGTAGCAGGTTTTGTACTCTTAAATATTGACCATAGTTGTTTCAAACATTATTTTTTTCAATATATATTGTGCATTGCATGTCCTCGGTAATCCAACTATGGTACATTTTACCCTATATGCAACAATCCTTCTATCTGGAACTTAATACATATGAATTATCCTCATCTAGGCTTATAAATTAGTAATAGAAATGATGATACAGATATAGAATGGTTAATACATGAGAATTATCCTTGTCCAGTCTCAATCCTTCTATCTGAAACTTAATATATATGAATTATCTTCATCCAGTCTTATAGATTATTAATAGAAATGATAATACAAATAATTTTTGTTCCTTTATTTTTTAGAAGTTATTTTTAAAGCATGTTGCTTCTGATGGTGGTTTGCTGCTCTCTTTTTACATACGGTTGTACATGGGTACCTGATTTGTAAATTAATTAGCAAATCATCCTCTGATCCTTTGGGATAAATTATATCTCAAATTTAAACATGACATAGATATTAAAACCTTGAGATTAGGCGAGAGAGCATGAGAGTTTTAATTTTACATTAGATTTGATCAGAAGGGTAGTTTAGATTTAATATGATAGAGTTGGTTAGTTGTATTAGCTATTGTCCGTTTGGGATATATTATTTCTCTTATTTAAATATGGAATAGAGATTAAAGGCCACAAGAATACAAGATTAGGTGACAGCGTGAGAATTTTAATGGGTGACAACGTGAGAGATTTTATGGCTTTTGATTTGGTGATTTAGAGATTAGGCGGGATGATACATAGTTTTTCCTTTTAAAATTTGGGATGCATTTAAGGTAATTAGATGTGACCGGCAGGATAAGGTCGGACCTAATGTTTTCATCATAGTGGTAGATGTGGTAACTAAGAGATAGATTTAGGGGGTTATTTGGGTCAATTCTTTATAATGGCATAAGTGGGTAATTCTACTCTCTTTTTCTACCTTGTCCACATAGGATCCTTGGTGGCTTCATGTGGAGGCTCCTTTGTGTTTTCTCTTTTTTAGAGTGTCCGCCTATGATCTTAGGTAGCTTCCCATGGAGGCATCAAAAGAATTGAAGTTCGCCAATCCGTGCAACTAGATGGACTATGTTTTAAAATATTACATGTATCTTAAAATAATGGATATATATAGTCACGACTCAAAACCTACACTTATCTAGTCTCTTATAGCTTCAATTAATCAGGACAAGGTAGAGTTTTTCCTTTAGTGCAAGGCTTTTGGGTGGCAGGGCTTATAGCCCCACATGGTCCACCTGATTCCTTGACAAACTGCATTTAAGGATTTCCCTAGGAGTATTTTCTTTTATTTCTAAGATCACATTTTTCTTAATAATGAGGAATAGGACACAGCAACTTGCTAAGCACCAACCATTCAAGAAAGTTGAAAAGAAGTTTAGTTTTCATGCAATTAATTTTCAACCTAGAATTTTAAAACATTCTATCACAATTCTCCCAAAAAAGCACCAATTTTGAAGGCAAATAAAGGAGTGCATATTTGACAATAAATTCTACTCTAACAAAATTCGTCATGAATCTAGAGATTCGAAGCACAATATCAACAACCTTGAGATTTTTATAAGTTATCCACCATATATTGGAACTCAGATAAAATACATGACATTATAAATGTAATATTTCATAAATTTTACATAAAGGTGTCCAAATCATCATTACATATATTCTTATGTTTTTTGTTATACAAATTAATGTGTTTTGCATCATATTTGTTAATCCTCTTATTTAATAAGTGGTAAATTCGCATGTCCATGCATGAATGCATCAATATTCAACACAAAAGTTGAAGGCTCTTAAAGCAAGAATGAAAATATATGTAATGTGGCAATAACATCTATAAGGAGTATATATAAATGCTTTTTTTATTGAAAACTATTAAGATTTGAGAAAAAAATGTACCACAACATAATATAAAATCACCTAGAAGGTTGTGTGTCCTCTTCCTACCACCGTAGTAGGCTTGTACCCAAGATGGTTGTGCAATGTTTCTTGGGTCCCTATACGCATGCATATTGTGAGGGGCAGCTATGATGAAGGGTAGTTTTGTTGATCTGTCAAGCTGCAGTCTCTGGTGTGTCCCTGAAGAACTTGCAGTGGCCTTGTGCACCGGCGATGTCAAACCTGCTCCCTCATCAATGGATAGGAGAGCAGATGTCCATCTACTACGGACTTTTCAACAGTTTCTCTAGAATTTAGCAGCGAAGCACTAAGTGACCTGAACTTGGGAGAATTTATTCCAAATTTTCAATCCCATCGATCTAGCTGTGTGGAAAATTGATCTTAATTAAAGGAGGAAATTATATACCATTGTCCATGGTTTAGGCCAGGCTAGATAGGACCAGGAGTGATTTGAGTGCACATAGTTGAAGCCGCGTTTATGATGACATTCTTCCTCGCGCCCATGCATCTTGTATGTGTTGACGTGTTGTTGGTGACTTCAGCACATGTACGTATGTGTTGATTGCCATGACTCCACATTAGACATGAACACCAACTCTCAAGAAGTCCATAAGGAAATGGCCGTCGAAGCGGTACATAACGCTGCCCTGCTCTTCGCTGCTGGAGACTGGAGAGTCACCCCGTCGCTGCCGCCGCCATATCTATTGATGGAACGTACTACGTCTGTTTGTAGGTAAGACCGAGTAAAAGATTGATTAAATAACACAAATACGTGGGCTAATGAGGGTGAGATGTCTTTCGAAGATCACTTTTAAACTCGGTCAATGATTATTTCCCAAAATGCATCTTACTACATGGAGATTAACATGAGTTGAAATAAAAGGAATTTGGGCTACTTTAGTTTCGTTTATAATGACAAAAGTGAGTTATATATAATTAAGAGATAGATTTATGAGGTTATTTAGGTTAATTCTTTATAATGACATAAGTGGGTAATTATACTCTCTTTTTCTACTTTGTCCACCAAACATCCTAGGCGGCTTCATGTGAAAGCTCCTTTTGTGTTTTCACTTTTTTTAGAGTGTCCACCTACGATCTTAGGTGACTTCCCGTGAATGCTTCAAAAAGAATCTTAATTAGTAATAGTAAGATTGTACTCCCTCCTGAGTCCTAACCACTATCCTGTCCTAATTAGAGAGACAGAGAAAATTACCATAGCGCCCTCGATCTGGGTATGCATTCTGCAGACGGAGGACAGCAACTGCCTTCCCCATTTTGTGTTGGAAAGCTTGGACTATATGCAACGGACTTGACTCATGACGACATGAGGAGGAAACTGCCAGCCTTTCCTCCACTCTAGCCGTACTCCGGAAGGGAAGTTGTTGTCAGTATACTCCTACGTCTCTTCTGCTGTCATGCAAACGTCACGATTTAAGTTGAGCAGCCATGAGCCGTGGCTCCGCGCGTCCTTGTATAATACTCCTGTTACTGCAACTGCATACATGCACGACGCACTGCATTTGATCAGATTTCCAATCGAACGATACACAGAAATATGTTTGCATTCCGTCCTCGTGCACTCTACAGGCTACAACACTCAACTGTACCTGCTTCACTCACATCTCTCGGTGACAGTCTCCTCCGATACAGTACACCGTTTTCACTTGTCAACTCGGTGCAAAAGGGTTTGAACTATATACCCGTTGGATTGATCTGATTGCAGGCTGTATCAGGAGAAAACACAGTCGATTAAATTAGCTTTTTGAACAGTTCAGACCCGGTGACGGGGACTAAACATTAGCAGAATCTGAATCTCGTTCGATATAGCATGCTTACGTGCAAGTTACACGGTGAGATCCTGGAGTTGTAGTGATTAGTCAACGAAGGGTTGTCAAGTGGATCGTATTATCGATCAGTTATTATCACGTGGCGCACACAGTCAAAAAAAGTGGACGCGTCATGATCAGAATTCAGAAGGGCGCACACGATTTGGTAGATACTCCTCCGTAATACTAAAATCCTAATCGCTCCAGCGTAGTAGCTCGAGTAGAGAGCAGGCCGGTAGTGCTCACTGGTCAGCTCGATCGATGCGGGCCGGCCGGAGCTTGCCATGGGAAGCATGGCTCATGGCCGTCGCGTTCTACTACCAGTGTACAAGTTTTACGTCCGCGCGCGGGGCTCTGATCACGTCCATCGCGCACGCTACATTTTGGGTTAGGCCGCCACCAGCGGGACTGCGACATGTGTGGTGTGTGTAACGTGGGGGGTGTTGCCGTGTTTGGGTCGTCCCGTCGCATTAGCTACCTCTGTTTTCAACTCCTGATTGCGTCACCACCCTTGTTGCTAGCTCCACCACCGAAACCAGAGCATCTCGAAAGGTTGCCCTTTAGATCCTACCTATACATCGTTTTGGGATCACGTCGTCTGCAGCATCGGTGTCAATGTCAGTTGTCAGGAGAAAAAAAATAAGACCGCATTTTTTTTTGCTAAATGACCCGCCACTGCGCCTCGCCACCCGCCACCTCCGCTAGGCCGGCCTGTTGTCGCCGGCCCTCCCTCCATGATCACCGGTGAGCAGCAACCCCAGCAACTCAGAATCTCTAACCTTTGAATCCTAACCTTGTCGGAGTTCGCCGGAGTTGGAGAAAAAGTGATTGAGAAAAACACAAATCTCAAATATTTGAGAAGGAGCAAATCTGTAAAAAAAGAAAAGAAAAAAGAGCGCAGGCTTTTTTTTTCATAGAATTCGAGCTCCTGGTTGGCCAGCACCACATCACTTATGCGCCGCACTACCCACACTGCACGTGCGAAATTACTGGATCCCACCTGTTTTTTTCTTTAGAAAAAAACATCCATTGCTGGCCGGTAAACCTCTCGACTGATCTCGTGCATCCGCGGCTGCTCTCGCTTGCTTGCTGCGGGCGGTGGGTGAGAGCGCGACCGGCCAGACGTCGACGGCGACGCGCGCGGCCGGTGGAGCGGGCGCATCCATATCCCATGCACGCACGCACTTGAGGCGCCCGCTCACATGCCGCGGCTCCCAAAAGCCAGCGCCGGCGCGGTACAGATCGACCAAAACCACCGCTCCTCCTGCCTGATGGCTCGTCGTCGTCATCGTCCCACTTCGTTTTCGACCGATCGGGTGGGACGGCCGGCGCGCGCGCCATCATGCCCCTCGCTGAAAGGCCCCAGCCTCCGGCGAAATCCCCTCCCCCCGCGGCTCCAGGATCTCGCCGCTCGCTCCGGTCAACCAAAGCGTACGCGACGCCATGATGTGTTGTTCTTGTTGTTCCTGTCCCTCTCCGGCGCGTTGCGGTCAGCCGGGTCACTTGTGTCGCCCTCGGCCACTCACTGGCACTGCCCGTACGCTGCACTTGGACAAGCCAAGCGCCCCGGCGGGCGGGCGGCCCATGCGCGCGGTCGAGCGGCGGCCGGCGGCGGCACCGGTCGTCACGCACTTAGCTTGTCCGGGCACGGCGGGGCCGAGCGGAGCTCCAAAGTCGCGTGAGTGACAAGCCGCACTACTGGAGTATGTAGCTTCCGGTTAACGCCGAATCTGTGCACTGCGGCGTGGTACCACGCCGAATGCTAATAATTTGGTAATGGCATATTAGGATTGGGAATTATATGGTACTGCGTGCTGCTGGCAGTACTAATTCGGCTACCAAAGTTGCTGGACAGCATCCGAGAGCAGCTTTGCATGCAAAGGGTACGGTGTCATGTAACCCTGATCACTTGAGCATTCAGCAATTCAGAGACTTTACATCTTTGATCGAGTATCGACCTTATCATGTAGTAGAGTATATATGGCGCGAGCACCACGCACAAAAAAAAGAGAGAGGATACGTCTCTATCCTTGTGTCCGGCGGTCTGTAGTGCGACGCATTAATGCATTATACACAGAGTGTCTCGATCGATGCATGCCAAGTTCATTGGCTCGAGCTCACGGGCGAGAACGGATGCGCGCGCGTGGCGTTGCTTCATCCGGGAGGAGTGCGACGAATGCGAGCGCAGTAGCGTGGCGTGGCCCCACTGCGCCTCGGTCGGGTCGCCGTCGTCCGTCCTTGGCAACGGCGAGCAAGCCAATCCGCGCGCCGCCGCCCAGCCCGGCGAGCCGTCCTTAAAGTTCCCAAACCGGCGAGCCGCCCGTTATTCCGATGCGGTGTGTCGACGGACCAGCGCGGCATCGCGGGCATGCACGCACGCGCGCATCGTCGTCGCCGCCCGCCGTGGGGGGTCCCGGACTCCCGGGCCTGGTCAGGACCAGATCCAGACGGCGTAGTAGGCGAAGGCGGCGTGCTTGAGCTGGCGCAGCGTGAGCAGGAAGCACTGCATCTGCGCGAACCCGAGGCCGAAGCCGAGCGCCGCGCCCGCCGCCTGCCCCACGGACCGGATGCCTTCCCCCGGCACGGCCCAGAACAGCGCGCCCCACGCCCAGCCGAACCCGCCCGACACGGCGCACGCCGCCGCGAACGTCCCCGCCGCGTGCCCGCCCGCCATCCGCGCGCCGCCGCCCAGCCCGCCGGCCACCACCGCCGGCAGCGCGACGACCTGGCAGAGGACGACGAGGACGCCGCCGATGGCGCACATGGCCTCCCGGCCGAGCTCCCTGGCGGCGAGGGCCGACCCGAGGACGCCGCAGGTGCTCACAACCACCAGCACGGCGTGGGCGGCGCCGCCGCGGCCGGAACCCGTGGCCTGCGACAGCAGCGGCAGGAACGGCGTGGTGGCGTTGGCGCGCGTCAGGTGCAGGAACACCTGCAGCGCGGCCACCACCGCGGCGCACGTCAGGTGGTGCTCGTGCCTCGCCACCAGCCGCCGGAACGACCCACCGTCACGACGGCCGCTCCCGCCTCCGAGGACGACGGATCCTTTCCTCCTCTGCAGCTTCGCGCGGGATCGTTGTTGCGACCCCGGAGCGCCGGCGGCGACGTTGCACGCGCACGGGAACACCAATAGGTCGACGTGGACGTGGCTGGTGTCGAGCAGATCTACCGTCCAGAGATGCCATAGGTCGAGAGGCGGGTCGTCGCTGTCCTTGTCCACGACGGCGTGGTTGGACTCAGGCGCCTCTGTTCCCTCACTTTCACCGGCGCCATGGGTGAACTGCCCACCACCGTGACTCGGGCTACGGAGGGCGATGGAGCTGCGAAGAGTGGATGCCAGACCGGCGACGGCGTCCAGCAACAATGGCAGGAAGCCGAGGCACAGTGACTGGAATATCATGGCGCCAGCCGCACGCTCTGCTTGGCCTGTCAAAATTCAGAACGTTTTCATCTGTTACTAGTACTAATGCTGAATTCAACGGGCAAAATTAAGAATGGAAGCACACAAGTGGCAGTGTGGCACAAGCAGTGCACAGTGCTGGGCTCCGCCACTATGGCCCAGGAAAATCCCGGCCCAGCATTCGATTGGCTGACAACAGGTCTCTTATCCTGAACCCTCTGCTAACCGCTACGATTTGTGACGACTGCTGCTGACTCATTTTTTTGTACTAACTCAGAAATGGAGCCGAAAGGGAAAACTAAGCAATGGAGAACCGTATTGTTGAGGCGTCAGCATCTAGCAGGCGACAGTGAAATCGGAAAAGCTTAACTTTGAGATAAAAGGAAAACCTACTGTTGGGGACCTAACATGAGGTGGATGCATGGATTTGCACTACAAGTCGACAACCGGTGGATGCATGGATTTGCGGAAGATACCGTCATGATGCCGGCGAGCCGGACTGCCGGAGTCGTCGTGAGAGCTCGTGTTACGTACGGCGGAGCTATGAAGGGGGAACGCTAGAGACAGCAGTAGTGTAGTGCGCTGCCTTCCACCACCAGGACGAACGCCGGCGGCACAGTTCGTCCAAAGCCTGCCGGCCGAGCCGGCTTTCCGGATGAGGCACTAGAGTCTCATCATCGTAAGTGCATCTGTGTACGGATCGTACGAAGAAGTGGAATGGAGTGGCCGGCGTCGCGTGTGGACGGCCGGCCGGGTCACCCAGCAGACCATAAGATCGAGCAAGTTGTTTGTTAGTACTCACCACGCGCGATGATGCAATGCTCAGCTCTTGCCCCGTACGTGCTGGCTCTCCATTGACGGTCACTCCCGTCCGCCGCGACGACTCGCCATGCCGACCGGCGGCGGCGAGTTCTCCTCAGCAGTAGAGTAGGGGACGCCGACCTGCTGAACGGCGCGGCGCCTCGGCCTCTGCGGCCGGCTCGCTGGTCTGTCCCCACGCCTTCTGCGAGTGCGAGCTGCAGACGGCGGCAAAGCAAAAATACTTCAACTTTGAATACCAGAACGCGTGCTCAGCCAATTCGTTCGTGCGCACTGGAGTACTTACCTGCGGATCGGAGATCTTCCGCCGCCGCGGCCTCAGCCGAATCGGCAGCCCTCTTGGCACCGGAGCGCAGCGACCAGACCAGACAGCAGCGGGGGGCAGCGGGCGGCGATGAGAGCGGGAGGTTCAGGAAGAGCCTATCCGTCGATTACTCGCGCAGTCACGGTCCTATAAACAACAGGCCGCAGCGGGTGTGAACCACTCCCCTCCCACAAGAGCTACAAAACGTCGACTGCCGCGACACGTGATGTACAGCTACACGAGATCGACCGTGACGAATTGACGGATTTTGTCGACTTGACTAGCAAAAAACAGTGTCTTTCTCTGCTCGGACACGAGCAACACATGCCGGCACGGCGTTCCCGATTTCCCGTCTTGCGATTTGGACAATTTCAGGATAGTCAAATGCGAGGCCAGATCAGACGAATGCCGTCGCTGCCCTGCCTGCCTGTCATGGCGTAACGTGGCACCAGGGTATTAGGTTAAACCATCACCAGCGATGGGGCGCTTTCTGGTTGAACACAATTTTGCTGTGCCAGCAAAGCAGCTTACCATCAGAACAATCCATGACTCGATCGTGCGCTAAATGTGGCCGGCCTCCACAAGTGCATCAGCTATTCAGATAGCTGACCACAGGGGCGTACGTGATAATCACCAGTTCACCACCCAACCGGCCTCTGACCTTCTACATCGTCGCCTAGTTGGAATCATCTCACAAGTCACAAGCAAATTAAAGGTTCAAGGAACACTACCAGCCACCAAAATAGTCATTGGAACAATACACCATTGATGGAACAAAGGAGACCCGCATGGATATTAGCCAGTCAGACAAATGTGCGCAAAGAGCGTAGAATGTAGCTCCTTGGCAAGTGATCATTACACTAAATCAAATCTTGCCAGCTTAACCCAGGAAGGCATCAATACACTGAAGATGTCCGCGAGCTGCCACAATAGTTGAAAGCTAAAGTGAAACATTGCACTGTCATACCACTGCGCAACAACAGCGCTTCCATCAAATTATAAGCTGCAACACAAACCCATGAGGCGTGACCAGGCAACAGTGACTAGCATTTTACAGAAGCCAACGTCAAGTTCACCATGGCTTCTACCCATGTTAAAAGGAGTGAAAACTAGGTCATGAACTTCCACAACTTCATGATCTTTGGCCTTTTTACTCCGACGTGTATTGACAGAAACTATCAGCTGTCCCTCAAACTCAACAGAAACAACAGACCGTGAAAGCAAGATGTTATTATCACCATCAACAGGCACCTTTCCATCTGCAAAACCAAGCAACACGACTTCCTCATCTTCTATACTGGCTGTACTAGCATTAAACTGACCATGAGAATCTTCTAACCATGACCCCTCAACGACTTTCACACTGATTGTGGCCTCCAGAGAGTAAAAAGTGTGGCCGACTGTAAACTCCAACGTGCTAAGCTTGCTCGTGTAGCATTTCTTAAACAGGCTTGAATCAGGCCCGAAGGCAGGACTCTTGAGTCGAGGAGCCAGGAAGCTTAAAGCTAAATCCTCAGATTCAGTATCACTCTTCACTTTCAGCTCAACCTCTAATATCACAGGATCCCCAAATATAACAGCACGGATAGGACCTGTGTCAGTACTAAAGATGAATTCTGCATGCAAGACCATTAAATGAAATGTAAGAAAAGGCTCATCATGAGGCAGCATAATCAATACATGACTGCACAACATATTGTATATAAAAATGATGTAGTTTATAACACAACCAATGGGAGAAAAGATTAGTTTAATGAACCGCTGAAACAAAACAAAAAAAAACATTTGCTGAGTGCTTATCATTAGTGCATGTTTTATTTCTAAAATGCATATGCCAATGCTTTGCAAACAACAACACTGAAACTTTTTGAAGCCAATTCAGAAGACACATACAAGAAAAGCATGTAAATGCACCAAGGAATAAATCCAAAAGGTTTGTCAACGAATTGTGGAGGCACATGGAAAGGGTCTAAAATTCTGAAGGGCATGTTCAGAGCAGCAAGGTCATATTTCAAGCAATACTCCATAGGTCTCCGTGTGCCGGATAACGTTTATTTATTCCCTATATCGTGGAAGTACCAACTTCAGTCAATGTGCTGAATTAATTCTTATTTTGATAATAGTTTGAGTTACAGGTTAGTTTAGTTGGACTTACATTTTGCAACAATACGATTATTTCCCAGCATTTACCTATGATAAAAACCCATATGCATGACTAAAATTTAAGATATGCCCCTCTTATTTCCATATTATCTCTTGTTCCTGAGCTGTCAACATGATCCTAACAAATGAGGTGAATATCTATTCGATTAGGTTGGGTGCAGGTATATTTGTAACTTGTGTGACGTATTGATGTTAACAACAATACAACCCCATGCATTCCAGCAATTTTTTTTATTTGATAAATCTTACGAAACATGAACTCACATTATATCAAAGACCCATCAAATTGCAATAATATGCAGATACCAACAATTGAAATAAAATAACCTTCTGAGTGGTTAAAGTCTACACAATACCACATCAATAATTTTGTAAAGAAATTCAAACAGGAGGGATTGATCATCATATGGAGAAATCTGAACAACATTTGTCTGCTACCAAAAAGGTTAGTCTAATAAAAAAGACAAGGAGGCATGGTAATTCCTATTACAACACAATAAAATTCAGTCCTCTCCAAAAAGCTTACTAGAGCAGATCATTGAAAAACTTAAAGTGAATAGATTGACAAAGATCATTTCATATGCAAAAACAATATTTACAACAGTGACACTATGGTAGCTATTAGCCTGTAGTGTATGAATAGACAAATTAAACAATAAAGAAAATATACTACGGACCTCTTGGGTTAGGGTTTGGCAATTGTCCCTTTTGCGACGGAAGATGATGTTGCGGTTGTAGTCTAGTCGGTCACGTGTGGCGACTATGCCATACACATCTAGCGGAAACTGTAAATCTCCTCTTAGTCCTGTCACTTTGACTGAGAAGCAATGTTTTTAAATCGTCCGATTAATCACGATTAATCGCGATTAATCGCCCTTATCGCTCAGCACCTACCGATAAGTACCAGCGACCCGATTTGTGCGATTAGAAAACTTATCGTCCGATTAATCACGAATTAATCACGATTAGTCGTCCGATTCGAGTTGGGACGATTAGTTTGAAAGACAAAATTGCTGGGCGTCTGGGCCGAAACACATATGGGCTTAGATTGTTTTAGCCCGTTAGGTGAATTTTTTTATATTTTTTTGTCTTTGATTTTCGAAAAATAAATGGACGAACCAAAAATTTCGAGAAATATACATCTGCCGCCAAACCCCACGGCGGCAGGTACCTGCCGCCGTGCCCCACGGCGTTAAGTCCCTGCCGCCGTGGGGTACGGCGGCAGGAGAGTACCTCTGGCGGCAAAGCCGCGCGGCACGGCGCCAGGACCCTGCCGCCCAGCGCCACGGCGGCAGGCCCCTACCGCCGTGCCACGTGGCGTTAGGACCTTTTTTTATTTTTTTTAAAATTTTTCATTTTTAAAACACTTTTAACCTTCTTAAAAACAACAAACTGATAAGTGTAAGCATAATCACAAGGGAATATCATAATCAACGAGTAGATGCAAATAGTTTATACAAAATCATGGTAAAAGTAGTACTACATCTAAATGCGCCGGTGCCTCTTCGGCCTAACAGCTCTAGCGCCAGCCCAGGTGTGGTCCCGGTCGTACGTCCAGGGGTCAGGTGCCCTGACCACCCGCGGTCGTAGCTGGTCGGGAGACGGTGTCGCCATGGCCGCCTGCGACGAGCCTGCAGCATCCGGTGTCCATCCGCCCGCCGGTGTCCCTCCTCCCGCCGGTGTCCCTCCCGCCGGTGTCCCTCCGCCGGCCGGTGTCGCTCCGCCGGCCGCCGGGGTCGCTCCGCTCTGTGGCTGTGTCGGCTGAGTCCCAACCGGTGCCTGTGTCAACTGTGACGGGCCAAACTCCTCGGCCTGCTGCGGGGCATCCAGGGTCGCGAGAACGTCATTGAACTCCATCTGATCCCAACCCAGCTGGTCCTCGGTGGTCGCGTCGAAAGCAGGCTGGAACATAGGCGGAGTGGACGTGGACGAGGAAGGAATATCTGCCGCCGCAAACTGAAAGGCCGGCGGTCTGAAACCTCCTGGCGGAAAGATCGGCGCTCTAGGTGCCGTCGTCTCCGGCTGTCGAGGCCCGGCTGTCGGAAAGAGCGGCGGTCGCCCTGTACGATTAGAATATAGTATAACCACAAACACACAATAATTGCGTGCATTACTTGAAAATAAGGTCCACTGAAAGTACCTGCGCCGGGGGGAACAAACGGCTGCTGCACGTAGGTGTGCGGGCCCTGCGCCTGTGGCTGCTGCTGTGCCGTCGGAGTCGAGAAGCCGCCGGCAAAGGTGGAAGGCGCCTGCTGCGAAGCCGCTGTCGAGGCGGAGCTCGAGGACGACGCTGGGTGGCGCGGAAGGAGAGGAATCTCTACGGCCCCGGCGTAGTTCACGACGGCGGAGTACCTCATGGCAGCAGCGATGATCCTGTCATACGTGCTCTGGTGCTGCTGAGGCCCCCAGGTAAAGCACTGCTCCCTCGCGGCTGATGCGAGCCGCACGATCTCAGCAAGCACGTCGTGCTGCTCAGAAAATTAGAAACACATGTTATAATGAAAAGTCATATGAATGTAATATGTTTGCAGTATCGTAGCTTACCGCTGTGTTGGCGGTCTGGTCTCGGCGCACCGGGTACGTCGCGTCCGGCAGGATCCTGTCGTGGTCCGGGACAGGTGGCGGTGGCGGGGTAGCAGGCACGTACATCACCCGCGTCCGCGTCCTCAGGAGGTACCACTGAAGGTACGCTACCCAGGCCGCGCCGTCGTGAAGGCGGTGCTCGGTGACGACGTTCTGCTCGTGCGCCGCGGACGCCCAGTCGGCCACGTACGGCTGCAGCTTGTCGACGAACAACGTCGCCGCAGCCACGCCCTTACGCGTCCACCTAGCATAGATGAAACATAAAATTATTGGCAACTGAATATTTGTAACGGAAAATAATTATAACTGGCAAATGGTAGCTCACCTGTGCGCTGTAGGCGGCAGACGTGGCGCAGCGGGTACTGGCGCCTCCTGGAAGAGGCCGAACTGCCTCATCACCCGGTGGACGGCGTACTCCTCGACGTAGACGTCGAAGACCAGTCGTCGCCGCGTCATCCAGTACGCCTGGTCTCGGGAGCACAGGGACGAGAGCCCCTGTGGTGCGCGGGCAGCGACCATGGCAGGAGCGTACGGCGTCCACCGGACCTGGCCATCGACCATCCAGTCGATCTGACCAACGAAGTCCTTGTACGCCTTCTTCAGCTGCTCACCAGCCCAAATGTGCTGCAAAGAACATGAAAAGTTAAGTGAATCGAACTAAAGAACTCATAACGCGAAGAAAACAATAAGGGAGGCCATTACCTTCCGGAGGCACCACAGAGAACCCATGGTGGGGAGGTCCGCTGGGTCGGTGCCTTCAGGCAGCGGCTGGTACTCCGAGAGGTCGGCCTTGGGCCGACCGATGTCGAACCGCTCGTGGATCCACATCTGCAGCAGGAGAGGGCACCCCAGGAGGATCCCCTCCCTACTCGCCGACCTTGACACAGCTGAACACAGCCCCCTGTAGGTAGCTGCCAGAACAATGCTGCCCCAGCTGATCTGGGGCATCTGCTCGAGGGGTGCGTCGGCGATCCTCTGAGCCCAGGGGAGCAGGTACCGCGACACCGAGTCTCCCGCTGACTCGCAGAACAGCACCCACCCGAACAGCCAGAGCAGGTAGACCTCCAAAAATCTGTCTGACGTCGGGTCGTCGGCATCGTCCGCCATGTAGTCAGCCTGCACACACACAAAGGTCCATCGTCACATTCATTTAAAATGCATACAAACGTTGAAAATAAGAGTTAGAATCACGTACGCTGAACTGCTGGATCCAAGTCCAGGTGGGCCCGTGGGTGTCGGCGAAGGGCACGTACGGCGCTGGCGCGCGATCGTTCCGAGGAACGTTCGCGAACCGAGCAAGGAAGTCAGCGTGTCACGTCGCGGGGATGTCGATCGGCCCCATCGCCTCGCCAGCACACGGTAGTCCTCCCAACATCGCGGCGTCCTCCAGACTGAGCGTCATCTCGCCGACGGGGAAGTGGAACGTGTGTGTCTCTGGTCGCCACCGGTCCATGAACGCGGCGATCAGCGGGGCGTCGTAGCTGAACCGCGTCAACCGCTCCGCCCGGGGAACCTCAGCTCGTAGCCTGTCCCCCTCGACCAACCGCGCAACAGGGAGAAGTCCTGCAGCGCGTAGCCTGAAAAAATATTAATTTAGTTAACGCAATTACTATTGTAAAGAAACAGAAATAAATAATAAATATGAATTACGTACTTCGGAATCCACCGCTGGTGTATCGGCATCAACGTGCGGGTCGTCCGGCAACGTATGTTGCCGGGCGAACGTCCGAGAACAGCCGACACGTACGAGCGGTGGTGCCGGTCCACCGCCTCGTCGAACAACTCCGGCCGTACGTACTCCAGCGGTGCAGCCATAACTGCAAAAAAATAACATAATTGCATCAATTATTTGAATTATGTGAATTATAACCATTTTCTAGGAATTTTATTTGAATTATTTGAATAACATAATCGAATTTTGTGAATATAAACCATTTTCTACGATTTTTATTTCAATTTAATCTAATTATGTGAATTATAACCATTTTCTAGGAATTTTAAATGAATTGAAACGAATTATGTGAATTTTCCCCATTTTCTATGAATTTTATATCAATTTAATCTAATTACGTGAATTATAACCATCTTCTAGGAAATTTAAATGAATTGAAACGAATTATGTGAATTTAAACCATTTTCTACGAATTTTACATCAATTTAATCTAATTATGTGAATTATAACTATTTTCTACAAGTTTAAAACCAATTTAAACGAATTATGTGAATTTAAACTATTTTCTACGAATTTTATATCAATTTAATCATTTTAAATAATTTTCTACAAATTTTATATCAATTTAAACGAATTATGCGAATTTAAATAATTTTCTACGAATTTTATATCAATTTAACTAGCCTAAGTTAACTAAACTAAATTTTAAAACTAAACTAAACTAAGTTAACTAAACTAAATTTAACTAACCTAAGTTAACTAAACTAAATTTCTAAACTAAACTAAACTAAGTTAACTAAACTAAATTTCTAAACTAAACTAACTAACTATACTAACTACACTAGACTAAATTTAGAAACACACCTCAGTCAGAAGTGCTCCGAAGGGTTGAAAGCCGAAGGTTTAGAGGAGGGAGGGAGGGAGGGAGGGGGCCGGCGGCGGCAGCGGTCGCCCCCTTTTTATAGGGTGACGCTGCCGCCAAACCCCACGGCGCCAGGACCCTGCTGCCGTGGGGCACGGCGCTAGGGCTCCTGAC
The DNA here is from genome assembly GCA_036936925.1 of Cenchrus fungigraminus. Classification (NCBI taxonomy): domain Eukaryota; kingdom Viridiplantae; phylum Streptophyta; class Magnoliopsida; order Poales; family Poaceae; genus Cenchrus; species Cenchrus fungigraminus. The sequence continues at coordinate 74,988,069 of CM072775.1, forward strand.
GCCGTGGGTCGCGGCGCTAGGATTCCTGCCGCCGTGCCCCACGACGGCAGAAATCTGGCCCCACCTGGCAGTAGAGCCGACCGTTGGGGCCACCCCTAACGCCGTGCCCCATGGTGGTAGGAACTCCTGCCGCCGTGGGGTTTGGCGGCAGATGTATATTTGTCGAAATTTTTGGTTCGCCCATTTATTTTTCGAAAATCAGAGCAGAAAAAATATATTAAAAAAAAATTCCTGTTAGGTTAAAGATATACTCCCACACACACAGTCCACACTCCAGTACTCCACAAGTCAACAGGCAGCACCAGAGCCACCTCCTGATCCCCGTCGTCACCGCCGCAACGGCCAGCACCAGCAGCCACCTCTTGATCCGGATTCCCGTCGGCGCCGCCGCCAGCGGCCAGCACCAGCAACCTCCCGTCAGTCCCGCAGCCATCCAGCGGCCAGCAGCCACCTCCCGTCGACGCTACGACATCCATCCGCTCCGCCAGGCGCCAGCTCGTCGTTGACGCCGCCGGCATCCATCCGCTCCGCCAGGCGCCATCTCCCGCGTGCGTCTGCTGTGCCACGCGCCCACGCCGCCGCTGCTGTTCGCTGGTGGCCAGGCATAAGAATGAGTTCCTCCTCTGAAGGTTAGTGACTAATTTGCTCTGCTCTAACAAGTAAGTTCCTCCCTCGAGACTCGAGTGGAAAAGAAAACTCTGCAAGTCTGAAACTCTCAACCCACCGCGCCACTGTTGCAATGCTCACCAGGATTGCGAGAGCTGGATCCGTTCCAGAACTGCAAGCAACAACTACGAGTAGCATCTTTGTGTTCCTGAGCCATGTTTAGTATTGAAGCACGTTTTGCTGCCACAAAATTTCTATAAGTTATTAGTAAGTAACAAGTACTAATTTAACCTGGCTGTCCCTGTAATATCCCTATAGGCTAGAGAATGAGTGCTCTAACAAGTACTAATCTTGTTGTACTGATCTGTTGCTTGTCCCTATACTGTACCGATCTGTTACTTCTTTCAATCTGATTCTTATTTTGCTCTGCTCTAACAAGTACTAATTTAGCTCACGATTTGTGACATCCACTAAAATGCAAACATTTGTATGTGCAGATGTTGATAGGCGGCATTCTGTGGTGGAAGTGATAATGCCTGACCCTAAAGCAGATGTTGTTGGTTCATCAAGTGTTCCTACCTCTGCTTCCTCGGCTCCTGCAGATGGTTCATCCCTAGCTGAAAAAGCCATAGCTAAACTGCCTCTGAAAATTGCAGAGCAAGCTAAACTTGAGACCTTGTTTAATTATTATGTGATTGTTGCCTGCTATGATTGGCTAATTATGTGCCAAAATATTATACTTGCTTGTTTATGTTTGTTCAAAATTATGTTGATCATATACTTACTATATGATATGTATATTGGTCCTATACTCCATAGGACGATTATACTACCGATAAGGTCGATTAGCCTCGATTAATCGGGCTTATCGACGACTTATCACGATTTATCGTCTTATCGATACCCTTACGATAAGGTTCGATTTTACGATTTGAAAACTTTGCTGAGAAGATTTGTAAAGTACTCTGCAGGTGCCCACCACATGATGCAAGCTCATCTGTAAAACGCTTGGCACATATAGTGGCTGCAATTAAAGGATACACCCAATGAATTGAGATATTCAAGTCATGTAGGATTCAGTAGCAATAGTAACAGTTACAGTGAGACATAATAAATATATAGCATGTGCAGGCTATTACTGTTTAAGCTCTGTTTGTGATCCTATTTCATGTATCCATCGAGATATAGAAAACATCACATAATCATAGTAGGGTAGAGCTTGCTGGATCATGCATTTTTGATGGAAAAAACACACATTGCAGGGAGAATACAAAACAGGTTGAATGTTAACTAGTACCAAATCAAAGTATTGTCAAAGTACCTAAAACCAGGAGAAGAAATAACATCAACACAAAGATAGAAAAATAACATTTGCAGATAAACGATGCGTGTATATGTTTCAGGGAACTAACACTGGCACTCTGATAGAGTCAGATTAAAAATACCCACTGGTACCATCAGGATCCAGACAATGAGACAACAAATTAAAGATGAGCAGCAGCCCTAACAACAACAAATTAACAAAGCCACACCCGGATAACCATGATCCGGTGCCATCCATGCGTGCGTAATAGAGATTAACCATCAGAAAAAGAGAAGGGAAGGAGAAATAAGGAACTCACTCTCGTCCTCAAAGTTACTATAGGGGGCCAGATATAGACTCTTCCATAAATCGCGAAACTGCTTGGCTTGGGAGGCGTAATAGTCTGTGAACTCTTCTTCGTCGACAACTTCATTCGAACACCTGTTGAACTTCGCGGCACCTTCTGCTTCCGCTAGCGGTTTCCTCTCTTCTGGATCGAGCTCAATTTTCCTCTTCTTCGCCGCTTCATCTTCTACTTGGGCTTCGACTATGTGGTCCCTCTTCAGCTGTATCTCCAGCCCCGTCTCCGTCTCCATCTCCATCGATCACAGGCACGAGGTCACCGGTGTGGATTATCCTTGAACTTAATAGATCTGGTTCTTGCTGCATATCGCCATCCACCAACCCAATACAGAGGCGACCGCGGGTCGCCGTCGGATCTGCCCCCAGCCGCGGGTCAAGACGCCGGCAGCAGGCACCGAAGGCACTACATGGGACGTCCGGACGAGATGGATCATGACGAATTGATGAACCCCTCGTTCGATATCCACCCCCATACCGAACCGAGTCTGGTTGCATTCCAACGTAGGCAATGACGGGCCAATCTCGAGCTAACTCGCCTCCTGACCAATTCGAGCCAATCCGACGCCGCGACCTGCCGGCCAGCTGCTGCTTCGTCCTCGGCGTGACGGAGCAAGGCGGCCAGCGGCACATCCCTCCCACTGAAACAGAGGACCGAGTTGTCCACGATTGCCGCAGTTGATGGCCACCGCCCACCAGAGACCAGAGACCGGCGCTCCCATTGTCTCCGTTTGGTTGATTGGCTCGTCACTGTGCCACGTTGGCAGGCATGCATGGGTTGATGTGGCAAAGCCACATGGGGCATGCAACCAGGCCGGCTAGAGAAGCAGTTTCAAAACTTACCATCAGAATAATTATACTTTTCCGTGACCCATCCGTGCGCTAAATCTACCTTTCACAAGTGCATTAGCTAACTGGCCAGGTGCGTTATCACCACTAACTGGAATCATCTCACAAGCAGATCGAGGTTCAATGAACAATGCCAGCCAACAAAATAGTCATTATACTCGTACAATTGATAGAGCAAAGGGGGTAAAGAAAGCACGCAATGGTCATTAGACAGTCAGACAAATGTGTGCAAAGCATAAATGTAGCTCCTTGAGAAGTGATCATTACACTACATCAAATCTAACTTAATTAACCAACGGAGGCATAAATACATCGAACATGTGCACGAGCTGCTATATACTATGGTTGAATATACAGCTAAAGTGAAACCTTCATCGTCATACCACTGAGCAACAACGGTGCTTCAAGACAGTTAAGCGTGACCAGGCCACAGTGACTTGCATTTCACAGAAGCCAACGTTAAGTTCACCATAGCTTCTACCCATGTCAATAGGAGTGAAAACTGCCTGAACTTCCACAGTTTCATCTTCAGCCCTTTTACTTGTAGTGACAGAAACTATCAGGTCTCCGTCAGACTTAGCAGAAACAACAGACCGTGAAAGCAAGATGTTATCACCATCAAGAGGAACCTTTCCATCTCGAAAACCATGCAACATGACTTTCTCATCTTTTATACTGGCTGTACTGGCAGTAAACTGACCATGATAATCTTCTAGCCATGACCCCTCAATGACTTTCACACTGATTGTGGCCTCCAGAGAGTAAAAAATATGTCCAACTGTAAACTCCATCGTGCTAAGCTTGCTTGAGTAACTTTTCTTAAACATGCATGAATCAGGTATGAAGGCAGGGCTATCGAGTCGAGGAGCCAGAAAGCTTAAAACTCTATCCTCTGATTCAATATTACTCTTCACTTTCATCTCAACCTCAGACCATAGGATCCCCCAACATAACAGCGCGGACAGGACCAGTCAGTACTAAAGATGGATCCTGCAACCACATTAAATAAATAGTGAGAAAAACTAAGAAAAAAAAAGAAGAGGCGCATCGGGCAGCGTAATATACAGAACTGCCCATCAAATTGTAAGGACCGCAAAGAGCATATAAAAATGGATATAATTTATGACAACCAATGGGGAAAAGTATTAGTCTAATGAGCCAGTGAAGCAAAACAAAAAACATTTGCTACATGCTTATCATTAGAGCTAGTTTGATGTAGAACATGCACATTCTAATGCATTGCAAAGAATGCAGTAACCTTTTTCAAGCCAAAATTCAGAAGAAAAGTCCGGAATAAAATAGATGCAAAAGATTTGTCAATGCATTGTGAAGGTGCATGCAAAGGTCTCAAATTACCAAGGGCGTGTTCAGCGCAGCAAGGTCATATTCCAAGCGATCCTCGACAGGTCTGCAGGTGCCTGATAAGTGATAACAATTATGTATTACCTAGATTGTGGAAGAACAGACCTCAGTCAATGTGCTGAATTATTTCTTGTTTTGATCCAGTTTGAGTTACAGGTCCCATTTGATTAGATTGGGTGCAGACATACTCGTAACTTGTGTGCAGTTATCTATTTGATTAGATTGGGTGCAGATATACTTGTAACTTGTGTGGCGTATCTATATTAATGATAATGCATCCCCATGCATTGCAGCAATTTTTTTTATCTGATTCACCTTACAAAACATGAAGTCAGATTATATTAAAGACTCATCAGATTGCAATAATACGCAGATACCAATAGTGGGAATAAAATAACATTCTGAATGGTTAAAGTCTACACCATCCTCACATCAATAATTTTCTAACAAATTCAAACATGACAGATTGTTCATCAAATGAAGAAATGTAAACAACGTTTGTCTCCTACAAAAAAGGTTGAATAAAAGAGACATGGTAATTTCCACAATGCAACAAAATTAGACCTCTTCTGAGAGCTCACTAAAGCAGATCACTGAGAAAACCAAATGGATTGACAAAATCATTTGGTATGCAGAAACAATATTTACAAAGGCAACACTACGGTAGCTATTAGCCTATTAGCCTGTAGCAAGAGACAAATCAAATAAAAAATATATATACTACGAACCTCTTGGGTAAGGGTTTGGCAGTTATCCCTTTTGCGATGGAAGATGATATTGCGATGATATTGCGATTGTGATCTAGTTGGTCACGTGCCGCAACCATACCATACACATCTAGCGGAAACTGTAAACCTCCGCTTAGTCCTGTCACTTTGACTGAGAAGATCTGTAAAGTACTCTTCAGGTGCCCGCCACATGGTGTGGCCTTATCTGTAAAACGCTTGGCACATATTGTTGCTGCAAGTGAAGGATATTCCCAATGAGTTGAGGTATCAAGTCACATGGGATGCAGTTTGTAGTAGCAGTAGCAGTGTGAAATAAATAACATGTCCGCACTGTTGCTGTCCATTTCTAATCCAATTTCATGTATCCCTCTAAAATATAAAAAACACCGAGGCATAGTAGGGTAGAACATAATGGTAATGTATTTTGTATATATAAAAACAATACATTGCAGGTAGAACACAAAAAATGAGATGCAAAACAGATTGAACGTAGTACCAAACCAAAGCATAGTTAATAGAGGGTAGTTTCCCCCCTCTAGAAACAGGAGGAGAAACAACATCCACACAAACTCTATAACATTTGCGGAATTCGGTGTGTGTGTGTGTTTCGGGGACTAACACTGACAGGGTCAGATTTTCCTTTGAAAAAAAACGACTGGTACCATCAGGATCCAGTCAGCAAAGATAAGTAGCAACCCTAATAACATCAAATTATTAACAAAGCCACACCCATGCGTGCATAAAAGATTGATGAACCATGAGAAAAGGGAAGGGACAATAAGGAACTAACTCTCGTCCTCAAAGTAACCATAGCGACCCAGATAGAGACTCTCCCAGAACTTGCGGAATTGCTTAGCTTGGTAGGCGTAATAGTCTGTCAACTCTTCTTCGTCGTCAACTTGATTCAACCACTTCTTAAACTTCGCGACACCTTCTGCTTCCGCTATCCGCTTCCTCTCTTTTGGGTCGAGCTCAATCTTCCTCTTTTTCGCTGCTCCATCTTCTTCTTGTGCTTCCACTTTGTGCTCCCTCTTCAACTGTACCTCCAGACCCATCCCTATCTCCGTCTCCGTCAATCACAGGCACGAGATGCCATCCGCTCGATTCCCCGGCCGCAGAGGAGCGAGCCGTGAGAGGGAGGGACGAAGAGCCGCCGTGCCGGGAACCCGCCGCCGCCGGGGAAAGGAGGAGGAGCTTGGGGGCCGCCGCGGAGGAGGCTAGCGCGGAGGAGCTCGGGGACCGCGCTGAATCTGGGCGACTCGACAGAAGGGGGCGGAGAGGGAGGAGTTCGCGGCAGGGAGGATGAGGCTCCGCGGCCGCCGGCGGGGAGGAAGGGGACGCGGCTGTCGCGGGCGGCGGCGGCGTTGCCGAGCGGGCAGAAATTTTGAAATTTGACGCTCGGTTAGCAGGTTTCACGTGATATAACCCGTTTTTAAATAGAGAAAATTACCTGTGTAGCATCAAAAAAGTTACTCTTCCCTTTGTAGCACCCAAACTTCAATTCTTCCCTATCTATGCAGCACCAAAAATTTTCTTCCCCTTTAGCACTTCTGTTGGTTCTGGTGGACAACGGTGTTAAGTTTGAGAGGAAAAGACAATTTTGCCCCTCTATGGTTTTCAACTATGTTTGGCACAATTTTCAGATTTTTTTTATAATTTCATATATGACGTGAGTTTTAGTGCATGTAGTATTTAAAATATAAAAAATGTCATATATGAACAGGTTGTCAAATGTGCGGTATTTAAAAATAAAAAAAACATTTGCTACAGTATTTACTAATTAAAAAATGACATCTCTCAATGTAGTACACATGATAAAAAACATATAGTTTTAGTGCTGCAGTATTTGCGGCAGCCTCTAAAAAATGATCACACACCATTTTCTGCAGCATTTAAAAATAAAAGGACATCCATACACATGATAATTGAATAATAAATGCCACATACAATACATGTCACACCATTTTTTTAGAGAGCATGCAAGTTCAATATAACCACAACCATCCAAGTTCAACATAACCACAACCATCCAAGTTCAACCCTCTAAGTTCAACATAACAACAACCATACAAGTTCAACTAGGATCACATTACAGACCATAAATTCAGTTTTGATACGAAGTACAGATGACATTATTACATCACAAACTCAATCTGTGTTTACTCCTTGTGCTCATTGCAGGACTTCCAGGTTCAACCATCTTGCTCCTTGTGTTCATGGCCGGGCTATGAAGCTGCAACTGCTTAGTTTTTGTAACTTTTTTTGTGGCGACGTTCTTTCTTTTGCCCTTCCCATTTTCTTCAACTGGCTGATTTGAGCCACTCCTTGACCTACAAATGTATATGAAGAATTAATATTTAAAGAACATCAAAAATAATTTACATGGAAAATTTCAGATTTAGTGCAGGTACCTTTTTGAGGCTGCTGAGTTAGAGCTTCCCTGATTTTCATTTCTCTTCTTTGTACTTGAGATGTCCAAACTTTGGCTATAGATAAAAAAATTCAATTCAGCAACAATTTACATGGAAAAAAAAATTCAATTCAACAACAATTAACATGGAAAAATTCAGATTTAATACATGTACCTTTTGGAAGCTTCAGAACAAGAGTCAACATGTTTTCTCTTTGTACAAGTACTCTCCAAGGTTTGACTACAAGTGGAAAGGATGATAAGAACCAAGCTTTGGCTATACAAATTCTGAAATATTGAGATAGCAAAAAACCTTGGTGGTGGAAAGGACATAGAAGCTGCTGGAGCTTCATCCTCCCATGGGATTGGGGCTGGTTGTTTTTTTCTTCTTCTTGGGTGTTCCTCTACATAAGCAATTTAAAATAAAATTTAATTGATTATGCAAATGCAACACACATGTAAGTAAGGTGGAACATAGACACATACCTCACAAGTTTCATTGCTTCTATGTCCTCTTTGCTACCCTTCTTGCAACTCGGCCAATGGTGTCCATAGTCCTTGCATATAGGGCATTGATGTTTCCCTTTCGTCCCTTCCTTATCACCACCACCACCACCACCACCACCTTTATGCCTCTCAGTTTTAGGTCTACCAGCTACAGCCTTCAGTAGAGGCGGATGCATGAAAAAACCATGTTCTGATTTAGGCCACTGGGACTTGTCAGGCAAGGCAGGGATCAATGCACTATAAGCTGTTCTAAATTTCTCAATGGAGTAGTACAAGTGAACATGTTTCTCAATGGGTTCGTTACTAAGTGAGGTAATGAATGCTAGAGCATGTTTGCAAGGAATTCCAGAAATCTGCCATTGCCTACAAGAACATGTCTTCTCAGCCAAATTCACCACAAACCGAAATCCACTACCACCCAATGCTGTCACCTCTGCCACTTCATTAGAGCATTTTGTCACTTCCAAGCTCAATTGTCTGCTCTTTTCCCCTAACATCTTCATTATGTGTGGCAGAATCAAACCATCAAATTTCTTTGCAATTTTCCTTCTTTGGTTCCACTTCACCATAAGCAATTGTCTGATCGTATCCATTAAATCATCTAGATTTAAGGACTTGTGGTGCTTTATCCAATTGTTGAAGCACTCGGCCAAGTTGTTTGTCACATAGTCAACCTTGGAAATGGTGGAGAATTGACTTCTAGTCGACAATTTCTTGTGACTCCGTCTTAGGTAATTAGTTGCAGCAGGCTTTGCTTTCTCCATTTCAGCCCAATACTTCTCGAACAAGTATGGATTCCGTGAGTAAGTTGCTGCCCAGAGGTGGTCATCAAACACCTTCCCACGATAGCTCTTCTTGAAATTGGTCAACAATTGGGTGATGATTTACTTCTTCATAACCTTCCTCCTCCTCCCCAACCTCTTCTTCCTCCTCTAAATCATCATCTAAGTCATCCTCTAAAGAATTGTCACCATCTAAACCAGAATCTGAATCATCATCCATGTTATGAACATTCTCCTCATGAACCACTTGATTTACAGGGACACTCTCTAAGTACATAATCTCCTCATCAATACCAACATGCTCATTGGATGGATTAGGATTACTAAGATAATTGTCCCCATCAGGTTTTATGTTCTGAGGTTGCTCTTTCTCTTCAAATTCTCACTTAGTAATTGGCACAAATGGCTCAGATGGATCCCAATAACTAATGAACAGTTGAACAACCTTCTCCTTATTGTGCATATCAAACATGACAAGCAAATCTTGGTCTGAGTTAACATTTGGAAAAGTTTTGAGGACATCATCATAATACTGTACATGTGCAACCTCTAAGTAACCTGGAGGATACTTATCAACAACTGACTGAATAAAATCCATATAACATGTCCTATCTGAATCAACAACCATCTCAAAGACCCAACAGCTAAATTCCTTTCTCATCTTTTTGTGATTGCCAATTAATCTTATATTCAACAAATAATCAGAATCTGACAACCTGTACAGAACACATCGAGAATGACATGAATAAGAGCTACATCTAATTCTCTGCCAGTTGAAAATGTTCAAAATACTCACTCAGTTGAAGCTTGGAGCTCGCCTCCCGCGCCTCCTGGTGTTGGCCGCCCGCTCCTGGTCCCGGCTGCCCGCGCCGGCCGGTTCTGTCCACCCACGCCTGGACCTGGAGGCCGGCGACACCAGGACCTAGCCGGCCGCGCTGCCCGGGGCTCGCCAGCGCCTCCTCGTGAGCGCCGGTCGGGGCTGGCCGCCCGCGCCTCCCCGTCCGCGCTGCCTGGGGGCTGCTCCCCGTCCGCGCTACCTGGGAGGGCTCCCGCGTCACCTGGGGGCTGGTTTGCGCCCCCACCGCCTGGGTCGCCCATGGTCCGGCCGCCGGCGCTGCTGGATGCACAGGGGCTCGATCTAGGGTTCGGAGGAAGAGGGAGGCGGAGAAACCAGAGCGGCGACGGGTGTTTTTTTTTACTCGCGAGGGCGACGAGTGTTGTTGCGGCAGGGAGCCAGGAGGCACAAGGGGTAATCTTGTCTTTCTTCGGTGGGCCCATTTTCATTTTGACGGTAGTGGATGGCAGAGGTAACGAAAGTGCTAGAGGGGGAAGAAAAATTTTGGTGCTGCATAGTCAGGGAAGAATTGAAGTTTGGGTGCTACAAAGGGAAGAGAAACTTTTTTTGATGCTACACAGGTAATTTTCTCTTTTAAATATAACCGTCCGCATCCGAATTCTTTGGATCCGAAAGGATTCATTTTTCACAATTTTGAGATTTCTTCCTCCGTTTCAAAAATACTTGTCATTCCAAGAATCATAAAGGATCAAACTATCTCAAATTTGACCAAAATTGTAGAGAGAAAATAATAATATTTATGATGTCAACTAAGTAGCATTAGATTCTTCATTACTTATACTAGTACTAGTAATAATGCACGTGTGACACGCACGTGCTGTAAAAATATTATTAACGTATTGTAAAAATGATGGTGTCAGGTACTCAGGTGGGGACGATGTGGTTCTTGACAGCGATGTCGTTCCTACCCGTGAGCGGTACATGGTGGTGGCGGCAATTCGTTATCAGCCCCGGCAGCGTCGCTGACCAGGTGCATGAGGAGGCCATTCGAGAACACGAATGACGAGGACGGCCGCACAGTGATCAGGACCATCACGAGAGGTGACAACGGCAAGCCACGTTGTGGATAAGACGACGTCGATGAGTACGAAGTGCTGTGGGGTATGAGAGCACCGCGAAAAAATGTTATAAAAATAACAATAAAAATATATGTAATACCGCTACAAAGACACAATTTATTCAAACTTTAACAATCCGTGACAATTAATTAACTGATTCATATAAAGACACGTCAAAAACTTCAATATTTCATTTTGGTCGCAAAGACGTGACCCATGGTATATGTAATCAAACACGTTCTTTAGGGACGAACACAAAGACTTCATTTTTGACTCTGCGTATGTTGTGTTGAATAATGTTTGCAACTCTTCCTCACTTAAGTCTTCATCATGATATTCTTTGTCCTCTTCTTTCTCGTCCTCCAGTTGCCATTCCCTGTCAGCCTTTTCTTGTATGGAGCTATCGTCATCCTCTTCTTCTTGATGTGTTTCGTTATCTTCCATGTTGTTGTCTACAACGCTTTGGACTTTGGCGCAGATGTCCATTAGCTTCTCGTTGCCGATGGCCACCTTCGTCCGCGGTGTGCCACGCTTGATCTCATGGTTGATCTTGTTGGACCACAATGATTAAAAAATATAAATTTGACATCTCTAATTGACTCAATATTATTGTAGTTTATACTAAATAATCATAGTTATATCTGTAAAAGAAATTTCATATTACCTGTATTTATTTTGATAGTTGATCCATCGGTCGTGTCCAACCCCAGATTGATCTCTTGGCTGTCTTCTCCATTAATCATCTCAACATCTACTTGTGTTTCCTGTTTGCTTGATACCTCATTAAGAACATGTGATGAAATCTCTCCCTATAATACGTTTCAATTAACACATGACAACTTACTCTAGATGCAATATTAAACCAACCAATGTTGTTTTTTGTGAAAAAGGATTATTGAAAAATAGCAACATATTAAAAATTACAGTAGCATAAGAACCTCCATTGTGACATACTTCATCTGTAGGTTTGGAAGAACAAGACGCTTCTCGTCGTATTGTTTTGGCAGCGATGGAGATAGGGAATTGTAGAGCGAGATATAGATGAAAGCGAATAATTGTGTTCGGTCCTATGGGTAGTTTGGTTATATAGTCTCATGTTCCTGTAGAGTTCTTTATTTTGAGAGGCCGGAGTCTTCTCAGTAACCAATGGGGTTTGTTTTCCTTTTTCTTTTGCAATGTTAACACCCTTGTCTGATTCAATCACATATGTTTTGTTTCTTTTTTTTTGTCTCTGCATCCTTCCTTGAAAAGCCTGCAGATATTGGCGTGAGATTACATAAACTTAATACATCAATTGATTGGGTACCTACTCAACCCTGCATAAACGAATTTTTTTCGTTTTGCAGTGTACGTCCTGGTCCGATTCTAGGTCTCTTTTGCTTTTTTTCTCTGCATCCTTCGTTGAAACCAGCAGATATTGTTACACACGGACTGCTAATAAACTTGAATCGAGACAAAATTATCCCAAAAAATACACCAGACGATATATAACCGGGTGCCATTTATCTTTATCTTATCTAATAGAGTTTAATCACCATGTGCATCATACAGACAAAAAAGATGTTTAGCGCTGAATGAATAGAGTTCAGCCAAAGTAACGTGTCTATCAAATATTTCAGTATTAAATGATTTAAAATCAACAAGTTTTTAACGATCTAAAATCAAGAAGTTTTTTGAAATCACAAATTGAGAAGTTATTGTGTCTGTTCATGTTCCAATCAGATTTGGAGGATAATTTTAGGTGATTGAGCAAAAAACAAAATACGTTTGGACCAAGTAAATTACATTGTCAGACAAACATGACAATTAACTGATATGAGACTGATTAGAGGGTGATGACCGATCTGGATGCGCCGATGCAAGTTTTGTTGCTTCCAACATCAAGAGAGGATCCACAGAAACATGTGCAGTCTGTACTCTGTAGCATCAAGTTTCTTCTCTCTGTCTATGTGATCAATAACTCCAAATAAGACATGTTTTATGAGAAGAATAAGGCAGACATCAGACACCTCACTTTGTGAAAACTGAAAACTACTCAACAGCCATGGTGCTTTCCACAGACAGCGACATACCATGAGCAGGGAAGATCAAAGTTGAAGGATGCTATATTCAACAACATAGGAGCAGCTGGAAACTGAAGAGAACTCCCTGCTGAAAGCTTCATCTTCCTTTTCTGAAGACCAGCTATTCATCTGCTTTGTACAACTGGCGAAATGTACCCAGATACGTTTTTATAAATTGGTTTAGATCCTCCTATTTCTTGACAACCGCCTTTAAACTTTTAGTGGCCTGAATGTGCACATCATAATTAGCAGGCAAATAAACAGTCATAATAATTCAACAATAAACCAAGATATGAGTGCAGTTCATAGGGAGCAGCATACCTGTGATGCCTTTTGTGTTTTCGGTCCCGGTCCCTATCCCATTCCCTAAGTAGGGTTTCTTCCACGGTGACTATCCTGAATAGATGATAAAGATGAATTCAGCACACTAAATTAAAATTTGGTACTCACTGCAGATTGAATTGAAAGTGTGTTAACCTTTTCATGGCCATTAGGCTCGTCGATTTCCATAGGTTCTTTCTCTTGCTTGTCCTCCTCTTCTTCCTCAAAATGATCCTCAAGTGCACTTCTTCTTGGTTCTAGAGTTCCAGACGCTTCAAGAACCCATCTGATCAAACAATCCACAAAAGTTCACCTATGAGTTATGAGATGAAACTGAAAGCTATAGTTATTTTAGAGCAACTCAGAGAGGCCCACTGAACATTTGGACTAAAACAAATCTTTTCTGGATACGGGCAGGGCTAGCTGTATCATAGGAGTAGTCCTTGGTCAGCAACTCATCGATGAACTCATCAACATGGGTAAGTGTGAACCCTGAAATGAAAACTATTCACCACTAGTTTATTACTGGTGCAAAAACAAATTAGTTTTGAGGATTTTAAATTGCAGCAGGTGCATACATCCATTGCTGAGCTTGTGCCTGAGCTTGCAGTAGTCGTTGTAGAGTCGCTCCAGATACTGGTAGACATCAGCAACGGTGCCCGTGAGGTGTAGGTAGAAAGCCCCCAGAACCCGAACATACCTACTACTCACGGAGAAGAGCAGCTCAATGTCGTATCAATTGAACAAAAGGAATATCGTATCAATTGAACAAAAAGGAATACCGTATCAATTGAACCGAAACGAATGGGGCGGGTGACAAATGGAACCAATTAGAAATCGGCAGACAGAAAGAAAGGCGTACTTGTAGTCCTCGTTCTTGATGAAATCGACGACGATGTCCTTGTCGGGCTGGATCTGCAACATCTTGAGCGTGAGACAGAGTAACAGAGTGGACTTGCGGTTGCTGCCGTAGGTCCCGCTGGTGTGGTCGAGCTCCATGGCCTTGTCGACCAGCGTCTCGGCGGTGAGGCCGAAGCACTGCTCCTTCCAGTAGGTGCTCTGGTAGATCTTGGAGCACACAATCTTCTCCACCAGGTTTTGCGGTCCCGTGTATGCTCTTCGTGAGGGGGTTCGTGCGGTTCGCCATCCCTGCGGCACCCGTGCGGGGGCTGCGGCACCTGCGTGGGGGCTGCGGTGGCCGCGGGGAAGGGGGACGGTCGCGCGGCGGCGCACGGTGTGGTGCGTCCCGAGGAGGCGAGGAGGAGGGCGGTGGCCAGCGTGGCGGGCGACGCCGCCGGGGGAGCTCGTGTCGTGCGAGTGCCGTCGTGAGGAGGCGCGGAGGAGGGATTTTTTCAATTCGGGGTGGGCAGCGACGGGGAAGGGTAAGGAAAAGTGGGCCCGGTGGGTACCGGGGGTGGGTATGCGCCGGGTGGGTGAGAAAAATAATTAGTTTTCGGCAGAAACGCTCTCCAAATTGCGATCTTTTGTCCTTCCATAGTCCTTCCACCCTATCCACTCTAAAAACATATGACGGGTGGGGTCCGGCTTGAGGGGTAAGGCGGGTCCAAATTCGGTGAGAATTGTTTTCGCTCCTTATAGTATAGATTTTGTTTTATATTTATTCGATGTCACAAATAATTATAGTATTTTCTATAGTTTTGGTCAAACTTGAAAAACTTTGACTCTCCAAGATTATTGTAATGGCATGTCTTTTGAAATAGAGGGAGTACCTTTTTCTTCTTCCGCTCAAGTGGATGGACATATTTGCCCCTGCCTGTATCTTTTGTACATTGTCCTCCGTCCGGCACTGAAAGGATCAATGCAAGTGGCCTAGATGGGGGGTGAATAGGCCTACAAAACAAATTCAAAGTTTTCTGCCAATTTCTGTCAAAGTCCGGAACCTTCGGGAAAAATTCGAAACCTCCGGGAAAATGCACAGACAGTGAATTTTCCTGGAGCTTCTGATTTTTCGAACCTGCACGAGTTAGAGAGCTAAGAGCTGATTTCACAGGCAAGATACAGATAATTGAAGCTATAAATTTGAAGCATAAGCTACCAAACAACCTTAGGGCAACAAGAACTTATAGATCTAGAGCAAACCCTAATAGATCTAGTTGAGAGCAAACAAGAACAAGCAAGCAATGAAAGTAAAGAATGTAAAGCACAAGGGACATAGATTTAACCCGTGGTTCAGCTCACCACAAAGGTTAGCCTACATCCACGTTGTTGAGGTAAGCCACAAAGGTTTTGGAATCTCTCTAGATCCACTCCTCTCTCACACCTATCACCAAGGTAATAGATGGAGTGCTCCACTAGTCACAAAGGGTAATACAAACCACTTGGGGCAGCCACGCAAAGCTAGGAAGCTCCCAAGTAACCTCTAGCCATCTAGGAGTAAAACTTCAAGAGTAATAGATCCACCAAGTAAGTTAGGGTTTCACCAAGTGCACTAAATCTTTAAGAGAGTGAAAGGATTTGCTTCTTCTCACAAGGAATCACCCAAGACTTGAATGCTAAGGATGTATTTTGGATTCAAGTAGGTGGGAGTGAATGCTAGGAGTGAGAAAGAGGCAAATGTTACTGTTTTGGCGCAAGGAGGAAGAAGAGGACCGTTGGGGGTCAAAGGGGTATAAATACCCTCAGATCCAGATCTGCAACGGCTCTTTTTGAAATCCCAAAACCTCCTGAAAAAATCCCGAAACTTCCGAGGTCTGAGCGTCTTCAGCTAGCAGTCACAAGATGGTCCGGAACTTCCGGGAAAAACTCAGAGGTTCCGGAGACAGAGAAACAGAGCTGCTGCTGATAGGTCATTTGTGGCTGGGATGTTTTATAGGTTTGTAAAGAACTTAATGCACTTGGTTCTATCCCAAAATCACTATTAGTATCCCTCTTGATAGTATGGCTTGTCCTATACTCAATTTCTAAAAGAAAATAAATTAAACTACCATCCTTGGACAAGGGCAAGTCTTCCTTTTTGAAATAGGGGTCTCCTTTTGTTCCTTTGCACCTTACACAAATCATTAGCTTGAAATAAACACTTAGAAGCTCATTAGGCCTTTAATTGGGTGGTCAACATCACCAAAACCCACTTAGGGCTTGATTGCACTTACAATCTCCCTCTTTTTGGTAAATGTTGACAACATAATTAAAGCATACATTTAATTAAAAAGATTGAGCTTTTGATGACATGAATACAAGGCTCCCCCTTAATGTATGCCTTTCTCAATTAGAATAGAGTCGAAATGTCTTTCAAGACATGTAGGCATACATTATGAGCATGTGAAACAACTGCACTGTATTCAAGTCATCGTGGGGTGCAAAGAACAGTGTAATAGATATATGTGATGCATATGACAGTTTATAATCAACCAGGGAACTAACTGTGACTAGTCCTCAGAACTTTCGAGGAAAAACCGGAACCTCCGAGTTCTTGCACCACAGCCCGGAACCTCCGGGAAAATCCCGGAACCTCCGAGTTCTAGTTCCACAGCAGTTCTAACAAATCATCAATCAACACAGGCAACAACAGGACTAGATTAAGATAACCAACATAGAGCACTTCTAGCCTATTACATCACATCACACATTTTTAAAAGTTTTCACATCCCATAAAAGTTGTCCATGACCACATCCACCACTTGCCAACAGAGGCAAGCACATAAGTACCAATATTACAGACCATCAAATGAGTTCAGCTGAGATAAAATTAAGCATGAGCAGCAGCAGCATCTCTCACAACTCACAAAAGCCAGCAAGTCAGTCATCTCAATCTTTCCTCTTCTCCCCCTTTGTCAACATGTTAACAAAAAGAAGAGAAGAAGAAAGAGAGGAAATTACTCTTCAACATCCCAGGTGCCATCAGAGGACTCAGGCTCTTCATCAGATGGAGGCTTCTTGCCTCTTTGAGCTGCAGCCTTGTAGTTCTTCTTGGCAGGGATCTTGGAGCTGATCTTCTTCTTAGTTTGAGGCTTCATCTTCTTCATTTTGGCAGCCAGGGTTTCTTGGTCACTTTCACTGTTAGATTTGGCTTCTTCAGAGTGGGCATCACTAGGTTGATTAGGATTGGCTTGAGAATAAGTCCTAGGAGTCCTAGGCTGAGCATGAAAATCATCCTCATCACTAGAGATGTCCACATAGAAGTCTGGAGGAGGAGTAGGGGGATCAGCAGCAAGGCCATTGTGGACAAGCAACCTGTTGATGTCCTTCCTAGCTTCAAAGGCCTGAGTTGCTGAGTAGGTGCAGAGCATGAGGCTATACTTCAGTATTTTCTTCATCTTATCAAGCTCAGACCCCTTTTCCTTGGTGCTGCTAGGGCCAGACTCCTGATCATGAGCTGCTGGTGTGGCTCCTGGTGTAGCTGCTGGAGTGAATGGAGGGCCAGCATCAGCCCTAAGGACCTGTCTCACTGCTGCATCTGTCTTCTGGTGCTTCCACTGTTTGACTTGATAAGAACAATGTTCACAATCTTTCTTGAAGATCTTGCCAGTGACAACTTCAATGATGTACATTACATAGGGGGCATAAGGGAAGTTGTCCACCCCATTCTCCATACTCAAAATGAGGTCCAACCAAATAAATTTGCTGACTGAGAAAGGAGTGGCCTGTGGTAGCATTCTGAAGATCAGATTTGTTGCCAGGCTCCTTAGAGAGGTGGATTCACTACCAGCCTTGGGGTATATAGTCTGTCTGAGCATGTTGTTGAGCACATAGTAAACTGGTTTGAGGCCAATAGTGGAGCCAGTTGCCAGCTCATCCACATAATAAGCATCAGCAATCTGATTTGGCTTCATGTGACTCTCAAAATTTATTACATCCCTGTCCCTGTCCTGCTTGTTGAAGCCTAGCAGTCTAGCAAAGGTCACAAAGTCCAACTTGTAGTGCACTCCTTGGGTCATCCAGTGAACAATGTCTTTGGTGTCATCATAAAAGAAAATGACATGAAACTGAGCAATAATCTCTGCATTCCAATCATACTTGAACCCCATCAAGTCCTTTATGTCATACTTGTTCACCACCTCAAGCACCTCTTCCACTTCTGGCCTATCAATTTCTTCAAAATGCTGCCAATCCACCCACTGCATCTTCCTGATCTTAGGCTTGCTGAATAGCACAGACCCATAGTAGTTGAAATGAAAAACAGACCAAAATCTCTTGTCAATGGCAGCAACCTTGGGCAGCAGATAGGGATTCACCAGTCTTGCCTTCCTAACAGGCTGATTTGCACCTTCATAGTTCTGATATTCCAAGGTCATAGAGGTGTCATACTTGGTGGGTGGCCTCTTCTTGGGCATGATCTCAACATGAACTAGATAAGAAGTGTCAAGTTCACCAGGCTTGACAGCCTCTGTCACCTCTATGGGAATGGTCTTCCCCTCTGTTCCACCATTGTCAGCTACATGGGCAGCAGCCCCTGAACCTCTGCCTGCAGTCATACTACCTGAAGCTCTGCCCCTCTTTGGTGTAGCCTTCCTAGGTGCTACTGTTCTGACTGCAATGTTGAAGGCTTCCTCACCCTCAGAATCCTCAAACTGCAAAGGCCTCTTGTCCCTCTTCCTTGAAGATTCCCCAATCATCTAGATAAGGAGATGTGGCTTGATAAGGAAATGATGTAGGAATGAATCAGAGACAATATGTACAAGAGTTCAATTAAACTTTGAATCCGAATCAGGACTTCTGTTGCTGCAGACCCCGGAACCTCCGGGTTCTTCAGTGACAGTGAATACCTGTTTCTGATTCAACTTTCAATTGAAACCTAGACACAATGCATCTACACATCTAACATCAGAGAGCATCTAGGATCATTTCTACTCTAGGAACCTAATCATGGGCGAGAAAAGAGGATGAACGTGACAGATTAGGGTTAGGGTTGAGAAGTACCTCTGAATCAGGGAGAGGAAGGAAACGCCTGTGAAGTTTTTCACACCGAGGACGTAGCCCAGAGGCCCTCTCTAGGTCACAAAGTGACCTAGTGGTGCTGGAGTTAGCCTACCAGATTGAATCTGGTGTGCAATGGCTAGATCTCCTACTTCACAGAGCAAGACCCTTCAGGACAAAGAGGAGGAGGACGAGATGTTGAAGACGAGGAACATGAACACCTTCAGGATTCCTTCTTGTTCACGGGCAGCGGCAACCGTCGGAGTAGATCTTGCATGAGCGGCTCCCCCGTCTTCGACCTTCAGCACGAACAGATGAGGCGCACCACCCCGCGGAGCTTGACGAGAGACCTCACCGGCGGCAATGGCGACGGCTGCGGCGGCGGTGCACGATGGAGATGCGGGCGCGAGCGTGCGAGGGAGAGAGAGAGGCGAGAGGGGCGCGGTGAAACTCAGATCTACTACAGTGAAATGATTAGGGTTGAGACGGGAGTTACCCTAGTGGGGTAAAGATAAGGCCTAAGGAATATTTCATCTTTGATTCCCTTCTGACTTGGTTTGACTGTCAACTGTATAAGTGCGGAACTTCCGGATAATTTCCGGAACCTCCGAACTCAGAACTGAATACTGACTGAAACCTTGACTGAACCAGATTTGGATCTGGAACCTCCGGGTATTTCCCAGAACCTTCGGAGACTGCAACCAGAGACAGTGAGCTTGCTGTTTTGAAGAGATTTGGCACTTATGATTCAAGTTTCTCTTAGATCATGGACTCCTTATCCCAACAGGCTAGAAAACAAATAATCAACACACAACTATAGTCTTTTGGAACAAGTTGGGATATAAAATAGCTTTTGAAGCACATGTATTAAGGTTTTTCAAAAAACTTTTCAGCAAGGCACTAAATCAGTCAAGATGTGCTATATATCAAACCACGCAACGAGAATCAAGAATATTTAGCTCATTCCTCAAACTGCAAAACCTTGACTCATCGAGAGGTTTAGTGAAGATATCGGCTAGTTGTTTTTCGGTGCTCACATGACTTAGAGCGATACTCCTTTGGTTTCGTGGTCTCTCAAGAAGTGATGACGGATGTCTATGTGTTTTGTATGAGAGTGGCTTACAGGGTTATTTGCAAGTTTTATGGCACTTTCATTGTCACACAAAAGTGGGATATGGGTAAAATGACATCCGTAATCTTTTAAGGTTTGCTTCATCCAAAGTAGTTGAGCACAACAAGCACCGACTGCAACATACTCAGCCTCGGCGGTGGAAAGGGCTACTGAGTTTTGCTTTTTAGAACTCCAAGACACTAGAGACCTACCAAGGAATTGGCATGTCCCCGATGTACTCTTTCTATCTACTTTGCAACCGGCATAATCGAAATCCGAATAGCCAAGTAGATCGAAAGTGGAGCCCTTAGGATACCACAAGCCAAGGTTAGGGGTATGAACTAGATATCTCAAGATTCTCTTTATGGCCATAAGATGACACTCTTTCGGGTTAGCTTGATATCTAGCACACATGCACACACTAAGCATAATATCCGGCCTAGATGCACATAAGTAAAGAAGAGAGCCGATCATAGAGCGATATACCTTTTGATCCACGGATTTCCCTTCTTCATCAAGATCTAAGTGTCCATTAGTAGGCATTGGAGTCTTGATGGGCTTGGCCTTGTCCATTTCAAACTTCTTAAGCATATCTCTTGTGTACTTGGTTTGACATATGAACGTCCCTTCCTTTGCTTGTTTGATTTGAAATCCAAGGAAGTACTTGAGCTCACCCATCATGGACATCTCAAACCTTTTTGTCATAACCCTACTAAATTTTTCACAAAAAGTTTCATTAGTACTACCAAATATTATGTCATCGACATATATTTGGCAAACAAAGATATGACCATCAACTTTTCTAGTGAAGAGGGTAGCATCGGCTTTGCCTATCTCA
The DNA here is from genome assembly GCA_036936925.1 of Cenchrus fungigraminus. Classification (NCBI taxonomy): domain Eukaryota; kingdom Viridiplantae; phylum Streptophyta; class Magnoliopsida; order Poales; family Poaceae; genus Cenchrus; species Cenchrus fungigraminus. The sequence goes on from CM072775.1 coordinate 75,009,097, forward strand.
AAGCCTTGCTTGAGCAAGAAATCCTTAAGGCATTCATACCATGCTCTTGGTGCTTGCTTAAGCCCATAGAGCGCCTTATGGAGTTTGTAGACATGATTAGGACGCTTGGGATCTTCAAAACCGGGTGGTTGCTCCACATAGACCTCTTCGGAGAGTGGACCATTGAGAAATGCACTCTTGACATCCATTTGATGCAACTTGAAGTCATGATGGGCAGCAAAGGTAAGAAGAAACCGAATTGCTTCAAGTCTTGCCACCGGTGCATATGTTTCTCCAAAGTCGAGTCCTTCAACTTGAGTGTACCCTTGAGCAACCAACCTTGCTTTGTTCCTAATCACAATGCCATGCTCATCTTGCTTGTTTCGGAAAACCCATTTAGTGCCTATGATGTTTGTCTTGGGTCTTTCCACCAACTCCCACACTTGATTTCTTTCAAAGTTGTTCAACTCCTCTTGCATAGCCATCACCCAATCTGGATCCTCAAGAGCTTGCTCTACCTTGATAGGTTCAAGAGAGGAAACAAACGAGTAAAATGCACAAAATTTTTTAAGACGAGATCGTGTTGTTACCCCTCTCTGTATGCTCCCAAGGATATTGTCAACGGGATGGTCCCGTTGCACAACTTGATGTATACGAGGATGTGATGGTCCAAGAGGTTGGTGTAGAGGTTGGTCTTCATCATCACCATCAGCTTGAGTCTCTGAATTAGCTTCATGACCATCTCCTTGCTGAATGGTGGCCTGGTTCTCAAGGTTCTGGGGTGCTGAGTTCCCAAACTCTGGAACATCCGGAGTAATTCCCGGAGGTTGAGTTCCAGTGCCAGTTCTCGGAACCTCCAGGTGTTTGCCCGGAACCTCCGAGGTCTGCACCTCTGCAGAACCAGGAGCATCTGGCCCTTCGAATGGTGTTGAAGCTTGTACAATTTCTTCATCTTCATCTTGTGCTTCAACTGGTCTAACATCACCTGTGGCCGATTGCTTGATTGCTTCACAAGGTGGCTTCTCTTTTCCTACAACATTCATATCAACTTGCTCCACTTGAGAGCCATTAGATTCATCAAAGGTAACATCCACCGTGACATCAATCCTTCCGGAGGACAGATTGAAGACACGGTAGGCAGGTTCATTAGGACCATAACCAAGAAGAGAACCTTCTTCAACCTTTGGTGCAAACTTAGAGCTTCAGGGCTTCTTGTTTAGAATGAAACATTTGCACCCAAATACTCTAAAGTAGGATACCTTGGGCTTTTTACCGGTGATAAGCTCATAGGAAGTCTTCTTGTGAAACTTGTGAAGATAGAAACGGTTGATAGCATGGCAAGCCGTGTTGATGGCTTCGGCCCAAAATATATCTTGTGTCTTGTACTCATCCAACATGGTTCTTGCCATCTCAATAAGTGTGCGATTCTTCCTCTCAACCACCCCATTTTGTTGAGGGGTATAAGGAGCTGAAAATTCATGCTTGATGCCCTCTTCATCAAGAAATTCTTCAATGTTGGTGTTGTGAAATTCGGAGCCATTATCACTTCTCACTTTCTTGACGGGCAACCCGAATTCCCTTTGTGCTCTTCTTATGAAGGTCTTCACCTTCCCTTGAACTTCACTCTTTTCAAACACAAAGAACACCCACGTGAAGCGAGAATAGTCATCAACAATAACCAAGCTATATTTATTACCACCAATGCTTATGTAGGCCACCGGTCCAAATAGATCCATATGAATGAGCTCCAACGGGCTTGTAGTAGTGAGGATGCTATTTGGTGGGTGAGGTGCACCTACTTGTTTCCCGGCTTGGCATGCTTGACATATCCTATCTTTCTCAAAATGAACATTAGTTAGTCCAAGGATGTGTTCATCTTTCAAGAGTTTGGCCAAGTTCCTTATGCCAACATGAGCTAGTCGGCAATGCCATAACCAACCCATGCTAGATTTTGCCACCAAACAAGTCTTAGGGACGACTTTACTTTTGTTGAGATCAACTAGGTAAAGTCTTCCCTTCAAGTGACCCGTAAGGACAATAGAGGAATCCTCCCTCTTTATGATGGACACACCCTTATCCGAAAAGTGACAATCAAATCCAATCTCACTAAGTTGTGAAACAGATAAAAGATTGTAACCCAACAGATCAACATGAAGCACATTAGTAAGTGAATATTTAGAAGAGATAGGGATATCACCAACTCCAACGACTTCTCCACTAGCATCCCCACCATAAGCAATTCTTTCTCTTGGTCCTTCTAGGTGGAGATAGGTGGAGAACATACTCTTTTCTCCGGTCATATGATGTGTACATCCGCTATCAAGCACCCAACTTGATCCACCGGAGGAGTATGCCTACAAAACAATTTAGTTCCTTCTTTTAGGTCCCCAATTTGACTTGGGGCCTTCCACGTTAGCAACCAAAATCTTAGGAACCCACAGCGACCTTTTCACATATATGTTGGACTCATTTCCAACATACGTGGCAACAACTTTACCAAGGTTGTTGCGTCTCAACACATAGCTAGGTTGGGTTTCAATGGATGCATGAGCCTTGGTCTTGTGTGCAAACTTGTTCCTTATGGACAGGATGGGATTGTTCTTGACCTGCAAGAGAGTGTTAGATGCTTTGGGAACATGCTTGGGCTGAGACTTGGCCTTGTTCTTGCTTCTGTCCTTGCAGACCCCGGAACCTCCGAGGTTTTTCTCGGAACCTCCGGGAAATGCATTCTGTGCAGTTTTGGCCTTCCAGACTCCGGAACCTCCGGGCATAGACACCGGAACCTCCGGACTCTGGGTGAACAGGAAGCCCTTGCTGTTGAAGTTGAGGCATTCCTTCCCATTGATGATCTTCCTTTTAGAGGTCTTACTGTTCTCAGTATACCCAAAGCCATGCCTTGAATTCTTGTATAGCATCTTCTCATATTTGACATCAAATTTCCTATTGCTCTCATCCTTCATGCACCCATTGGCTATGATTGAGTTGAGCCTAGCAATTTCTTTCTTCATAGCATCCATATTGGCAAGGTTAGTAGTATAAGATTCAATATCAATGTTGTGACATTTATCACAGCCCTTGCTAGTAGAAGAACTAGATTCACCCTTTGCTTTGGAGGGGTGTGAGGTACTACTCCAAAGGAGACTATATTGCTCCTCAAGCTCTTCATTCCTTGTCTTAAGAGAATTATTTTGAGCTTGAGAGGCAGCAAGTTCTTCCCTAAGAGTAGTGATGATAGCCAAGTTATGATCAACTTCCAATCTTAAGGCCTCAACCTCACTCCTGTCCGAAGCAAGAAGAACTTGGTGTTTTTCTAGTTCAACCACTAGCTTAGCCATGAAGTCTTTAGATTGTTTGTCAATTTTACCAACTAGTTGTTCTATTTCTTCATCACTAGAGTATATGTCCGAGCTATCACTAGGTGGAGGAGAAGGTTTAGAAGAGGATTCTACCTTTTCTCCCTTAGCCATGAGACAATGAATGGTGGTGCTTTCTTCATCATCACTTAAGTTGTTGAAGAGCTTAGATGTAGAGGAAGGGTTCTTGATAGCCACTGTTGCAACCTTCTTCTTCTCCTCTTCATCACTTGAGCTCTCATCTCTGGAGTTCCATTCATGTCCAATGTGAGCTTCTCCACCATAGCTCTTCTTCTTGTGGTATGGTTTGTGATCTTTCTTGTACTTATCCTTGCTCTTGTCATTCTTGCCATCCTTCTTCTCATTGGGGCAATCCGCAATGAAGTGCTCCGTACTTCCACAATTGTAGCATATCCTTTTCTTGTGATTGAGATACTTTCTCTTGGAGAACTTGTAGCCTTGCTTCTTTAAGCTCTTCTTGTATATTCTCATGAATAAGGCTCTATCACCAATCTCAACTTGAGGACTTTCATCTTCATCTTCACTTGACTCACTTGATGAGCTCTCTACTTCAATTTTCTTTGACTTTGACTTGGATGGCCTTGATGAAGTAGAGGGCTTGCTTGACTTGCTAGCTTGGAGAGCCACATCTTTGACCTTCATGTTGTTCATCTTGGACTCTAGCTCTCCAAGCTTCTTTCTATGTTGTATCTCTATGTCCATGAGCTCATGTGTAAGAATTCTTCCAAGGACATCATTTGGAGAGAACTCTTCAAATCTTTTCTTCTCTCTAATCAAGGTGACTAGAGTGGGGTTTCTAGGAGCAAAGGCCTCCAATATCACTTTCACAACATAGTGGTCATCCAATTCATCACCACCCAAGCCTCTAATCTTGCCAACAATGACCATCAATCTATCAAACATGTCTTGGGGCCCTTCACCCTCCAATATAGAGAATCTATTGAGCTCGGACATCATGATGCTTATCTTGGATTTCTTCACTTTATCAACCCCTTCATGTGCAATATGAAGAGTGTCCCATATTTCCTTGGCAATCTCCAAGCCATTCACCCTATTGTACTCTTGTCCATTCAAAGCACTAAGGGGAATGATGGTGGCTTGGGCATTTCTTCTTATGTTGCGGCAATCTTGTGATGTAAGCTTCTCTTCATCTTCGAGGTCTTCAAAACCTACACACACAATGTTCCACAAATCCAAGCGCAAGCCCGTAAGGTAGGCCTTCATTAGATGCTTCCATTTGGCAAAGTTAGTGCCATCAAATTGAGGTAATTTGCCAATGGGAATAGACATGTTATCTTTAGAAGTAGTCAAGCAATCATAGTTAAAGGATACGCTTCCATAGCTCTTCTTGGACTTGGTCTTGGGCTTAAGCGTTCTCTTGGGCATTCTTGCACCGTAGTACTCATCATCATCATCTCCATTCTCACTTGATGAGGATGAGGGCACCGAAGAGGATGATGAAGAGGGTGGAGGTGAAGGATCTTTCTTCTTCTTCTTCGTTTCCTTCTTCTTCTTTTCTTCCTTCTTCTCTTGTTTTTTCTTCTTCTTTTCTTTTTCTTTCTTGCTGTCTTCCTTCATAGCCTTCATGAGCTTTTCTAGCTTCTCATGAGCAGATGATGAGTCACCATCTACTCCCGAAGCTTCAGCTGCTTCGGCTCCTTCCTTGTTGGTGGGTTCACCAACTTCGTCTACCTTGTCCCCTTCGGCCTTCTCATTTCCACTTGCCATTTCCTCACACGGTTAAGTGCAAACTGAGGATCCTAGCTCTGATACCAATTGAAAGGATCAATGCAAGTGGCCTAGAGGGGGTGAATAGACCTACAAAACAAATTCAAAGTTTTCTGCCAATTTCTGTCAAAGTCCGGAACCTTCGGGAAAAATCCGGAACCTCAGGGAAAATGCACAGACAATGAATTTTCCTGGAGCTTCTGATTTTTCGAACCTGCACGAGTTAGAGAGCTAAGAGCTGATTTCACAGGCAAGATACAGATAATTGAAGCTATAAATTTGAAGCATAAGCTACCAAACAACCTTAGGGCAACAAGAACTTATAGATCTAGAGCAAACCCTAATAGATCTAGTCGAGAGCAAACAAGAACAAGCAAGCAATGAAAGTAAAGAATGTAAAGCACAAGGGACACAGATTTAACCCGTGGTTCAGCTCACCACAAAGGTTAGCCTACATCCATGTTGTTGAGGTAAGCCACAAAGGCTTTGGAATCTCTCTAGATCCACTCCTCTCTCACACCTATCACCAAGGTAATAGATGGAGTGCTCCACTAGTCACAAAGGGTAATACAAACCACTTGGGGCAGCCACGCAAAGCTAGGAAGCTCCCAAGTAACCTCTAGCCATCTAGGAGTAAAACTCCAAGAGTAATAGATCCACGAAGTAAGCTAGGGTTTCACCAAGTGCACTAAATCTTCAAGAGAGTGAAAGGATTTGCTTCTTCTCACAAGGAATCACCCAAGACTTGAATGCTAAGGATGGATTTTGGATTCAAGTAGGTGGGAGTGAATGCTTGGAGTGAGAAAGAGGCAAATATTACTATTTCGGCGCAAGGAGGAAGAAGAGGACTGTTGGGGGTCAAAGGGGTATAAATACCCTCAGATCCAGATCTGCAACGGCTCTTTTTGAAATCCCGGAACCTCCGGAAAAAATCCCGGAACTTCCGAGGTCTGAGCGTCTTCAGCTAGCAGTCACAAGACGGTCCGGAACTTCCAGGAAAAACTCAAAGGTTCTGGAGACAGAGAAACAGAGCTGCTACTGATAGGTTATTTGTGGCTGTGATTTTTTATAGGTTTGTAAAGAACTTAATGCACTTGGTTCTATCCCAAAACCACTATTAGTATCCCTCTTGATAGTATGGCTTGTCCTATACTCAATTTCTAAAAGAAAATAAATTAAACTACCATCCTTGGACAAGGGCAAGTCTTCCCCTTTTGAAATAGGGGTCTCCTTTTGTTCCTTTGCACCTTACACAAATCATTAGCCTGAAATAAACACTTAGAAGCTCATTAGGCCTTTAATTGGGTGGTCAACATCACCAAAACCCACTTAGGGCTTGTCGGGGTTTGTTACCGCCGGCAAGTAAATTTATACGAGGGGGCGTGTTTTGATCCGCCCAGTAGCACAGGAGACACTCGGAGTTATACTGGTTTGGGCCTCCGGAGAGTAATACCCTACGTCCAGTCTGAGTAGGGGTGTTCCTTATGCTCAGGGGTTTGCAACAGGGAGTACAAACAGGTCAGGAGAGGGTGTAGAGCCCAAGTCCCTAGTGTGCGAGTGGTTCAAGCAGAAGAAGTCTGCGTACGTAAGTGAGTGTGTATGAATGCTTGTGTTGTATGAGATGGGATATCGATGCTAAGTGCGCGTGGGGGTGGAAACGAATGTGTCTTGAGATGTGCCTCTGCCCCTCCCTTTTATAGTCGCAAGGGAGATGTCCAGGGCGGTTACATTGAGCGTATATGAGCTAATCTACAGCGTAAGACGTCCTTCTCTGCTCCGGGTTGTCAGACGACAGAAGCGGCGAAGCACTGTTACGGGGCCTTGGGTGACGGTGTGGATCCCGTGTGTCCCAAGCATTCGTCCCGGGCCCCCCGTGCCCTCCTCCGAGTAGTTAGTCGGGCACGGGAGGCAGTGTACGTGCCCTGACCCCGTCAGTGGATCAGGGGCTTGTCTTTTCTTGATATTGTAGGAACGGAGTAGTCTGCACCATGGATAGGTGACGGCTTGCACTGTACCGTTGGTGGCACAGGGTTTCCCGTGCCCTCCGTGGTACGATGCGTACCGCCTAAGCTGGGGGCAGCAGGAGGATCCGTCCCCTGACACAGGATCGACCTGGTCAGGGCGGACCCGTGCAGGGAGGCTAACATGTGGCGGACCGCGTACCGAGGTATCACGGGACGCCAACGGGACCTGTGTACCTGTGGCCTTGACGGCCAAGTCTTGGACTGGTCGGAGACGGGAAACTACTCGAGTGAGTAGGCGGTCTACACCGCGTCTCCCAATGCTTAGGGAGTAGTGTGTACCGTGCCGTACGCTGTTCAGCATCCATTACGCCGTTCACGGTACGGCGGCCACTGTGCCGATGGTGGTTGGGTTTGACGAATCTGCCCCCTGACACCGAATCGGCCTGGCCCGAGCGGACCGCTGTGGCGTGGCGGACGCGTGGCGGTGCGCGGGGGAGCGTACGTGGGGTTCCCGGGATCCCGATCTGGTGGTCCCACGCGCCCGGTGCCTTCTTCGTGATGCCTGCTCGAGCTGGTGACGGAAACTACTCGTACGAACGAGTAGTTGCGACAGCGGGACGGGGACTACTCGTGCAAGCGAGTTTCCGCGACCGTGAGGCGGAAACTACTCGTACGAGTTGAGTAGTCGGGAGCGAAGGCGGAAACTTGTCGTACGGGCCGCCGCGTACTCAGGGAAGAGGTACGGGCAGCTGTGGGCCGCCTGTCTTCTGGCCCATGGTGGAAACTAGTCGTACGGGACCTCACGTACTCGGGCAGCGTAACACTCGTCGTGTTAGCCGCCGGAGCAAGCCGTACGTGGGCACGTGCTGCGTTTTTCAAGGGTCTTGGTGGGCCCTGGTCCATGGCCTCGTCAGTAGCCCCCGAGCCTGGTGAGGGAGTCGGAGACTCGCTCCCAGGATCAACTGTCACGGAGACGATGAGATTTTGTTGTGTTTTCTCTGGTGGGGACGCGCGAGCAGACCCGTGGGTAGTAGCCCCCGAGCCCACGGACAAGTCGGAGACTTGTGCGTGGGGTTAAATATTGGAGTCTTGAACAAGTCGGAGACAGGTGTCTTGCCACGTGGCGCGAGTCGTGGGGTGTCTGGCGGAGATCTCGCACCGGTTGCGAGATTGCCGGGTCCCACTTTGGGTGACGTGGTGGCTCGGTCGTGGGTGGCGGGTAGGAGTGGGGCGCGCCTTTTGAGGGGCGACGCTTCAATGGACAGAGGACGTGGGCCGAGGCGACGCGGTCATTAACTGCGGGGGTAGATGGAATCATTCCCCCGTTTATATACCGCGGGCGCCGGCCAGTTTTTCCCCTTCTGCTTCCTTGTGTCTTCCGCCGCCGCCGTCTCTTGCCTTCGTCTTCGCACTCGCCGCGCACACCGCAGAGTTCGCCCCGCCTTCTTTCGCAAGCCAGGGTCGCCCACCGTCGCCACCATAGCTGACGTGATGTCGAATTGGGCGTCTTCGACGGTGACCTGGTCCGAGCTCGACCGCCTCGCCTCCGACGGCACGCTGCCGCCGCTGACTACGGCGGAGGAGTGGAAGCTTCCTGGGCCGGAGAGCAGCCCTCAGCCCCCGGCGGGGTATGTGGTCTCGTTCGTGCTTTTCCACGAGCGAGGCTTCTCCGTCCCGGCGGGAAGGTTCATCCGCGCCGTGCTCCAGAAGTACGGCTTGGAGGTTCAGAACCTCAACCCGAACAGCGTCCAGCAGATGGTGGCGTTCGAGGCCTTGTGTGAAGGGTACCTGGAGATGGGTGCCCACTGGGACCAGTTTCGGTACTTCTACAAGTTCGTCGTCGTCAAGTCCACAATTCCGCGGCGGCCATCGGGTGCGCCGGACTACGCGGGAAGCAGGGGAGGATGGATGAGTACATCCCCACCTACCTGACTTCCTCCAATAGTGGGTGGCACCGAGGGTGGTTCTACCTCAAGAACGACCCCGAGAACCCGCTGCCGAAATTCACCAACCGTTGGTACGACCGGGCGCCGGCGAGGTGGAGCTACGGGCCGGAGAAGAAAGATCGCCCCCGGTTCCTCGACAACGCCCTCGCCGCCCTCACAAGGCTCCGCGACAACAGGGTGAACTTCATCACCTTGATCGGCGGCTACCACACCCGGGGGGTCGTCCCACTCCGTCCCGCGCGCTGCGCCTCTGGGAGATGACGGACGACCGGGCTCCCTTCGAGGGGACCGTCACCGCCCGCTCCCTGCCTTCGCTGGACGAGGTCCAACGCCAGGTGTCCCAGGCTACTGGGGTTACCTGGATATTCTAGCCGCCGCCAGGTGTGTTGCAGATGCTTCCCTCTCCAGCCACTGTGGAGCTGGTATGTCTTCTCTCCACCTCTTTTTGATTTGTCTTTTGCAGGCACGGGTGGTAATTACTCTTGTGCTTGCACAGATGAGGGATGTGTGCATCCTCACCTCTCGTCCTCCGCTGGAGGAGGACCGGGCGATCACCCGGGAGACCACCGCGCGGCAGCAGCGGCGAGGGGAACGTAGGAGAGCGCACCAGCAGAAGGAGATCGCGAGAAGGGAGAGAAATGACAAGCGCGCCTCTCGTCGGCGCAATGGGGAGAGGGACGTCTCCGATGACGAGGATCCCCCGCCGGTGCTGTCGAACATGGACGAGGACGAGTCCCCGTTCGAGTGGTCCGACGAGGAGACGGTTCCGGCCCCACGGCCGCAAGGCGGATCGGCGCCGGCCTCAGCCGCAGCAGGCGCCAGTTTGAGCCAGCAGGCACCTCCTTCTTCTTCCCAGGCAGGTCAGCCCGGAACGAGAAGCCGTGCTACTCGGCGGGACCGCCGCGAGAGGGGCAGGAGCCCTCCGCGATGCGGTGACTCCAGCCGCCATGAGTCAAGGCGCGATGGCTCATGCCGCTACTCCTCGTGCCGGTGGTCTCAATCGCCCTCCGCGCGCCCATCACGGGAGCCGCGGAGCGTGCCGGCGGCCTCCCTGCCACCAGCGACCCAGAGCGGGGGACCGCCGCCAACCCAATAGTACCTCGCTTCGATCGCCAGGGGCGGACCGATCTCTTCCCCAGCATCGGCTCCGACAGCAGGGGGCAAGAGGGCGGCGTCCCCGCGCAACCCCGCGATTTGCTCCAAACGGCCCCGTCGCGTCGCAGAAGGGTGAGCTCCGAGTTACGGTTTTCTAGTTTTTGTTTCAAGTTTCTGCTTGTTGTCATGATGTTCTTCTTGATTCAGGGCGCCCGACCGCCGCACCATGAGGTCGGCGCCTGTCAAGGCATTGCACCGCCCTGCTCAGGCGGCCGGAGACACACTGACGGTGAGCAACCCGCCGTCCTCCCTTCAGTCGGGGGCGGCGGTAGAAGAAACAAGCGGGTCTGGGACCCAGGCGATGACCGTCCCCCCTGTAACGCCTTGGGTTTTCAAAAACGGAAAACCCAGCATTCTGTCTCGTGATAGTCCCTGGATCAGACGCTATCACGCACAGGCATTCATCACAGATAAATATCACAGTCATACAACGAAATAAAGCATCAGAGTACTAATAATAATTTGATTATTACATGTCCTGAATAATCGGAGTACATCAATACACGCCTCTTGGCGAAATAACAGAAATAAGAGCCTACGCAGCGGTAGCTAGCTTCCAAAAGGTGTCTCCATCTTCAGTCATCTCCCACAGGCATCCTTGAGCGAAGCAGTGTGCCCCCTCAGTTGTACCATCCGTCGGCGTTGTTGTCGTAGTCGGACTCGTACCCTGCAAGCTCAGGGGCTATCCCCAAGGATCGGGATAGGTCCACGTCACCAACCGTATGCAAGCTTTAAGTGGCCTACTTCTAAGGGTAAAGAAAAGATCAAGGGAGAAGCAGGGTTTCCTATGCAGCAGCAGTATCATAAATAGAATAATATCTCCATAATCCCACCAATTCCCATATCTCTCATCCGCAAACGGTTACACCTGGTCACCCAGATCACCGTCACCATCTCCTATCTCCATCTAGGGTCGGTGCGAGAACTCCCACTCCTCGCACCTCAATGGTTGCGCCCGGATCCGCGAGGCAGAGGGAGCAACTCTCCTCTCCCCGAGTACAACCACGGCTCACCATAAACTCTCATCCTATAAAGGGGAAGGTAGAAATCTCAAAATGTAAGAGTCGGAGAAACAACGGTCATGTCCATAACCGAGGACGCGGCTATACGTATAGATCTAAACTCTGCTGAGCGTGCACACCAGTACCCAACTCGAAATAGTACCCGGACGGTGTACGGGCGACCGAGCCTACCCTACCGAACGAACACCTAGGAGTTACGATCCCATCCTGCATCCGGGTCTCGCTGCGGTCCTTCGCAAAGGTCCACCCCAGAACTGTGAACATGCCCCCGTGTGGCCACACGGGGAACGCCCAAAGGGAAGGGACTTCACCCTAACCCTCTCACTGATACCCTCTATCCTACTGGTAGGTATGGTATCGCACTTGCTAAGGTCGAACGGCCCTATCCCCACTCTCAGCGAGGTGGTGTGTACGAAAGTCCCGTGTAACAGGCGACCCACTCGGTTTCAGACCGGGGCGAGCTCCTATCCTCCATGTCATCACAAAAATCCCCCAACACCTGTGCTCCTAAAATAGTGTACCCGCCATAGGCACCATACTAGGCAACATCTGAGAAGACGATCCCTGGCCCCCGATCCCCGATCGGGTTGTCTTGAGCTCACCCCCGCCAAAATATCCCAAAACACCTTCTCCTGCTGGTTTTTCCCCACACACGCCAAGAAACTACCACAATAATCCCAACACATGCATAGCAAGCTCAGCGTATCATCACGCATAAGTAAAGTAGTAGTAGTAGGTCAATCAAGGACAAGTTTGTAAAAGAGGCTATGCACGGGTTCATCATATCCATCTCTATGCAGTAAATAAAGCACTAGCAGTTCTATTAGCCATGCCTAATGGGCATTCAAAGAAGGTCGGGCGTGAACCTGGGTGCGGGTAGTCATCGTAGCCGAAGTCGTCGTCGTAGTCCTGGTTCAGCTCTCCGGCTCCGGCGGCTCCTAGAATCGTATTTAAATAAATAACTCGGCAGCTAATTGCAATAAATCCAAGAGAAGGAACAAATAAGATCCAAAAAGAGGCAAACTCTAGCCTAGCGTGGAGTTTGGATTTTTAGAAGATTTTCAGAAGAAGTTTTGTATTTTTCGGAGTTAAAACGGATTTAATATGATTTTCCAAAGATTAAATAGATTTCTGAAATTAAAATACGCATACACAATAGCATTAACTTTTGGCTATCTGCAGGCTAACTCAAACAGACTTTAAGGGGGCTCAAGGCTGGCTGTAGGCCAGCTCAAACCGCACACGTGGCGGCCACGCTGCAGCTTAAAGCCAGCGCCTGCCGGCGTGGCAGCCGACGCGGCTGCCCGCGTGGCGCGGCGCGGCATAGCCCGGCGTGTGGCTCGGCCATGGGTGGCCAGCCACACGGGATCCCCGTGGATCTTCTGGGTGCACGCGTGTGTGTGCACGGGTTTGTGCCTCAAAACCCCGAGGCTTCTGCCGGCGGTGACGAGTGCTCGACAAAATGCCGCAATGGCACTCCGACGCGGTGCTGCTCGCCGGCGGCGAGGCGTGCAGGTGATTGGCCATCACGTGGCAGGGCAAGACCCAGGAGACCCTAGCGCATCGTCCTAGGCTGAGAAAGGTGGCACCTTTGGCCAGAGCAGGGCTCATCGGCGGCGGCGTGGTGATGGGCGCGATGGCGCAGAGCGGCAATGGCTGGCGTTGGCGCGTGGGCGTGCCAAAAATGCCAGGCGTGCGCGCGCGTGCATCAGGTGAAAACATCTGGGTGCAAAGACTAGGTTTTGCCCCCTGTCTGGGTATATGGCGCCGGGCGCGGCCATGGCGGGAGCCCTGGGCGACGCGGCGATGGCGAGATGCTGGCATCTGTCGCGGGGCAACGTCGCGCGGGGGCGCGCGGTGACCCAGGCGGCGATGCGTGCACGAAGGCGTGCTACGGAGGACGGAAAAGACACCAGCGCGTGCGCGCACCGTGGCGTAGGCCGGCGGCGAGACGCGCCAGCGCACGGCGGCGGTGGTGTGTGTCGGCGACGTGCGGGCGTGGGGCAAGGAGTGAAAGCGGAGGTGTGCGCGCGTGTGCGTGATGACGGCGGTGGCTCCTGCAGAAGATTGGCGCGGCACGAAGGCCGGCTTCACAGCAGCGCGTGCACGGCGGTGAGGCGACGGCGGTGACGTGGACACGGCGTGCTCGATCCCCTCCTCGGCTCGAAGGCCGGGCCACAACAGAGGAGGTAGGAACCAAGGCCTCACCTTGGTGACCACGGGTCGAAGAGCCGAGCGTCGGGGAAGATTGGTCGGAGCGAGGTCGACCGGGGGTGAAGAAGACGGGCGGCGCGGGGCAGTGGAGGCAGAGGAGGTGGCCGGCGTCACGGTTCGTGGCTTTGCGGTGACCAGCAGCTCCACGGGCGGCCTCCGGTCCTCGCGGCGGCGGCGGCGATCCTCCCTCGGATGGCCTCCGGGCTTTTTCTCCTCTCCCCCTTCTCCTTCTCCTCCGGCGAGCGGGTGGTGTGGACAGGGGAAAAATCCCCAAGGCGGCTAGGGTTGGGGGACTCCGGGGGCTGCGGCGGCGGCCTCTTATAGGGTGAGGTGTGGTGCTGGACGCGTGGACAGCGCGGATGCAGCGCGAGCGCGTGGACGGCATCCCCGCGGCGGCCATGGCGGGCTCCGGCGCTTTGGCCGCGCGCGTGCGTAAGCAAAAGCGCTAAAGGAGGGGGATGACGGGTGACGTCGGCGTGACGCGGGCGTGACGCAACGTGGGGTCCGCCTGGCAGCGACACGGCGCGGGGCGGTAGGTGGTATGCGGGCCGGCGTCGGAGTGGGCCGCGATGGGCTGGGCTCAAGGAGAGCGCGGGGCTTTAGATTTTCCAGGGAAAAGAGTAGAGGGGCCTCTAGTGGACTTCCAGTGAGAAGTTGAGGCCCAAGACTGGTTGGCCTCCTTTCCCTTTTCTATTAAGTCTACTCCTATTTCTAAACTTGATTCAAATTTGAATTAGGATTCAAATTTGAATCACACTCGAATAATTCCAAAAAAAACCAAATAAACTCCAAAGTTCTCACACTAGCATTTTATATTCCCTAGGAATTTTTAATTAGCTCAAAAATAAATCTAGGAATTTAGGAGAGAATTAAGAAGACACCCTTAATTTAATTGTCAAGCACTCAATTAATTCACCGAAAATTTTAAATCCTCATTTTTATAAATAACATTCCGTAATAAAATTGCGGGATGTTACAGACTCCCCCCTCAAAAGAATCTCGTCCTCGTGATTAAGAACTTACCTCCGTCTCGAAGAGGTGCGGGTACTTCTCTCTCATGACCGACTCCTTCTCCCACGTCGCTTCTCGCTCGGTGTGATTGCTCCAAAGCACCTTGCAGAAGCGAGTGGTGGTACTCCTGGTAGCCTTCTCGACCCAATCCAGAATCTTCATCGGGTACTCCAAGTACTCCAGGTTGTCTTGCAAGTCAATGGCATCGGTGGAGACATGCTTGTCAAGCTTTGGGTCGAGGCACCTCCGGAGTTGCGATACGTGGAACACTGGATGCACTGCGACAAGATCAGATGGTAACTCTAGCCTGTATGCAAGTTTCCCCACCTTTGCCACAATCTGGTAGGGTCCAACGAACCTCGGGGCTAGCTTCCCCTTCACATGGAACCTCTTCGTGCCTCTGAGCGGTGACACTCTCAGGAAGACGTAGTCACCAACTTCGAAGGAGACATCCCTTCGCTTAGGATCAGCATAGCTCTTCTGCCTGCTCTGAGCTATCTTCAGGTTCTCTCTAACCTTGGCCACATTCTCCTCAGCCTCAACAATGGAAGCAGGACCGAAGAAAGTCCTCTCCCCCACCTCAGACCACATCAACGGGGTCCTACACTTTCTGCCATACAGAGCTTCAAAGGGTGCCATTTGCAAACTTGCCTGATAGCTATTGTTGTACGAGAACTCGGCGTAGGGCAGACTCTTCTCCCAATCGTTGCTGTAAGTCAACACACAAGCTCTCAGCAGATCTTCTAGAACCTGATCCACTCGTTCAGTCTGTCCATCTGTCTGGGGGTGGAATGCTGTACTGTAGTCCAAGTGGGTGCCCATCGAATCGTGCAGACTCTTCCAGAACTGAGCTGTGAACTGAGCACCACGATCGGACACTATGGTGCGGGGTGCTCCATGTAACCTCAGGATATGTTCTACGTAGAGATCGGCCAACTGACTCACTGTGAACTTGTTCTTTACCGGAAGGAAGTGTGCTACCTTGGTCAAACGGTCCACAATCACCCATATCGAGTCATCCTTCTGAGTGCGGGGTAGACCCACCACGAAGTCCATGCTGATATCATCCCATTTCCACTGAGGTATCGCAAGTGGCTGTAGCAATCCGGCGGGTCTCTGATGTTCTGCCTTCACTCTCTGACAAGTGTCACATCAGGCAACATACTCAGCTATGTCCTTCTTCATATTCTCCCACCAGAATCGACACTTCAGGTCTTGGTACATCTTGGTGCAACCGGGGTGAATGGAATACCAAGAATCGTGAGCTTCCTTCAGAATCGTCTTCCGGATATCCTCACCACTAGGCACACATATGCGATCTTTCAACCACAACGTGCCTTGCTCATCTATGCGGTAGTCAGGGGCCTTACCCCTCGTCAGAAGGTCTTTCACTTCCTCAATCTCAGGACACTTCTTCTGGGCTTGCTTGATCTGGTCTTCTAGATCGTACTTCACCCTCAACTCGTTGAGCTGACCCTCCTCGACGATGTCAAGCTTCAATCTCTCCAACTCCTTGTACAACTCTGGCTGTTCCTCCTGCACTATCAGGTTATTGCAATAGCTTCTTCGGCTCAAAGCATCGTCCACAACATTCGCCTTGCCAGGGTGGTAGTGAATGTTGAGGTCATAGTCCTTGATCAGCTCTAGCCATCTTCGTTGCCTCAGGTTCAACTCCGACTGGGTGAAGATATACTTCAGACTCTTGTGATCCATGTAGATGTCACATTTGTTGCCCATCAAGTAGTGCCTCCATATCTTCAAAGCATGAACCACAACTGCCAACTCTAGATCATGCGTCAGGTAGTTCTCCTCATGCTTCCGAAGCTGCCTTGAAGCATAAGCGATCACCTTGCCTTCCTGCATCAGCACACAACCCAGACCCTGCCTCGAAGCATCACAGTACACCACAAAATCCTTGTTGTCGTCAGGAAGCATCAACACAGGGGTTGTGGTGAGTCAGGTCTTGAGCTCCTGGAAGCTTGCTTCACACTTCTCTGACCACACGAATGGCGTGTTGTTCTTCAGCAACTCGGTCATCGGCTTCGCAATCTTGGAGAAGTTCCCGATGAAATGGCGATAGTACCCTGCCATCCTGAGAAAACTCCTGATTTCTGTCACTGTCTTGGGCGACTGCCACTTTCACACAGCTTCGATCTTCGAGGGATCAACTGCAACTCCCTCACCTGACAACACATGCCCAAGGAAAGCCACTTCTTCTAGCCAGAACTCGCACTTGCTGAACTTGGCATACAACTGATTCTGCCTCAGCTTCTCCAGCACTATCCTCAGATGCTCTTCATGCTCTTCTGCAGTTTCTGAGAAGACCAAGATGTCGTCAATGAAAACCACGACAAACTTGTCTAACTCGTCCATGAACACCTTGTTCATCATGTTCATGAAGTAAGCAGGGGCGTCCTTCTTCAACTGATCTAGCAGGTCATCAATGCGTGGCAACGGGTACTTGTTCTTGATGGTTACCGCATTAAGAGCTCGGTAATCGACGCACAGCCGTTGCGTCCCATCCTTCTTCAGCACAAACATCACCGGTGAAGCCCAAGGTGATGCACTCGGTCGGATGTACCCCTTCTCACGGAGAGCTTCCAACTCCTCCTTCAGCGTTGCTAGCTCTAACTTGCCCATTCTATAAGGACTCTGTGCCACGGGTGCTGTACCTGGCACCAGGTTCATCCTGAACTCCACGTCGCGGTCTGGTGGTAACCCCGACAGATCATCAGGAAAGACATCAGGTTACTCACAACTGACTGGAACATCGGCCACTGCCTTCATAGTGAGGTTGTACACAGTTGGTACTTCTCGAGACTTCAGCGGCTCGAACGTGATCTTCGTTCCCTTTGGGTGTATCAGGGTCACTTGTCGGGGTGACGAGGAGATAACCCCCTTGTGAGCGGTGATCCAATCCATGCCTAGAATAACATCAATCCCATTGGACTTCAGCACGGTCAGATCTCCGAGGAACTTGTGACCCTTGATGAACATCTCCACCCCTTTGCATAGCTGGGTGCAACTGATATCTCCGAGCGGTGAGCTCGTTATAATGGGTTTCGGTCGGGGAGTCATGGGGAGAGACAGTTTGTTTACAAAGTTAGAGGACACATACGAACTAGTTGCACCGGTATCAAACAGAATCAAAGCTTTAGCACCACAAACTAAAAACTCACCGATCACGACGTCAGGAGCGTCGGCAGCCTCCTCCTCAGTCAGAAGGTTGAGCCTTCCGCGATCAGCGGCTGGCTGGGGAGCAGCCTGAGGTGGCCTCCCTCCTGGAGCTGGTGCCCTGGCAGGTGTAGCAGCGGTCTTCTTGCTGGGGCACTCGTACGACTTGTGGCCTTGCTTGCCACAGGCGTAGCACGTCGGGGTGAAACCTCCGGTGCTGGGTCTCGACACGCTCTGCTGCGGGCGGTTGTAGCCACCACCCTGCTGCTGGTAGTTGCTCCTTCCTCCTGGGTGCGGTGCACGGTTCCCTCCGAAGCCACGTCCGGGTTGGTTGTTCCCCGGGCGGTAGCTCCCTCTCAGCAGGTTGCTCTGCCCACTCCTCGGCCTCTGGAAGGATCGGTCGCCATGGTCCCGATCTCCGAACCTCTTCTTGCCCTTCATGTGCTCCTCATGCCCCCTCCTTTCCTCCTCGAGCGCGATAGCCCTGTTCACCAGGTGGCGAAGGGACTTGTGCTCGCTGGCCTTCAAGCCCTAGCGGAGACCATGGTGGAGGCCTCGCAGAAACCAAAACTGCTTTTGTCGTCAGAGTTGGTGTCGTCGGGGGCGTAGCGCATCATCTTCATGAAGTGCCTCTCGTACTCCTCCACCCTCATCGCACCCTGAGTCATGGTGCGGAACTCCTATGCCTTCTGACTCATGAGCTCTTGCGGCAGGTACTGCTCACAGAACACCTCACAGAACTCCAGCCAGGTGATGAAGGCCGGGTTCGGGTGGCTGTCGGAGTAGTTGTCCCACCATGACTTGGCAGGACCCTCGAGCTGGTGGAAGGCGAGTGCCACACACTCATCGTTGGTGTAGGCAGTGAGGTTGAGCTTCGTCTCGATCACGCGTAGCCAGTCGTCGGCCTCGAGAGGGTCATCCGAGTAGCTGAAGGTCGGGGCCTTCAGGCGGAGGAACCTCTCGATCTTCTTGGCGAAGTCCTCCTCCGGCGGAACGTTGCGGTTCCCACCGTTGACTCGGTTCTCGACGGCTTCCGCCATCCTCTACATCAGTGCAGTCTGAGCGGCCATCACTTTAGCCAGGTTAGGTGGTGGTGGTGGCGGTGCCTCTCCATGGCCACGACCACGCCCACGACCCTGGGGAGCTGGTGGCGGCTCGGGTACTTCTTCAGCTCCTTCCTCCCTTCTCCATCGCCTTCGCCGATGGGCGGAGGCGGTGGTGGTGGTAGCACAATGCCTCGGCCTCATCCTCGGATAGGTGTGTGTGTCCACGACCATGAGCGTGTCCACGACCACGAGCGGGAGCGTGGCCTCGTCCACGTCCTCGGACTGGCGGGGCTGGCGGGGCTTGCCCTTCCTCGGCCTCGGCCTCCTCGAGGCGAGCCAACAGACGTCCTGACCTCCTGATGGACATCTTATTGAAAATAAGACCAAGGCCATAGGAAACCTTAGATACGTCTCTCACCAACAAATTGAGTCTGATATACAAGCATGAAAATATTTCTAATATAATTCTAACACTCAAGAGGAAAAAGCAATAAGAACAAATAACCCCATTAAGACCAAACAATCTGCATCCATTATGAGTACATAAGTTTCCTCGAGGCTGACTCAAGCCTTGGAGGTCACACACACAACAGCGATCTAATCTAGCGTTACATGATCTCAAAAGGGTGTGCACATCTAGGTGTGAAAAGACTCTTAACACATCATGCACCGGAACAGGCTCTCGGCTGCATGGATCAACTCTTGGAAACTACCTATCTTACAACTCTACTTTTATTAGCATGGTCATGCTCCAGTACGCTACTCGAAGCAGGCCTTCTTGTACCTCACGGGGTAGCGGTCCTCCTCGGGAAAATCTCTGGGGAACATCCGTGAAAGTCTGGCGTGAGCAGCCCTCTCCTCCTGGGTCTCAACCGGAGTGGGCATGTCGGCCAGCGGACACAGGTGAAGCTTGAGGGCGGACGGGTGCAGCTTGAAGGTCTCCTTGCGGATCGCTCGCTGGTGCTCGGGAGGTAGCAGGCCGTTGAGCTCCTGAAGCTCGTCCACTCGAAGAGAGTCAGCGTCCTCCCAAGTCCTTAGCATCCTCTTGCACTTCTCCAGCAAGAACACGGAAGTCCTGGTGAGTGCAGTGAGGTTGGCGGTGTTGGAGTACTGGTCCTCCATCAGCTCCGCCACCCTAGCCTTCTCACGAACCAGAGTGCATCCCTGCGTGGCGAACTGTGCATCCTTCTGGTCCAGCTTGGCGAAGAGACGGGTGAACCTGGCCTCCTGCTTGCGTAGATCCTCCTTCGCGTAGAGCATCTCCTCTCGCGCGGTCACCCTCTCAGTCTCTGCCTGCACTGCCAAAGAGTTGGCGTGGCGTAGCCCTCGCTCGAGCTGCTCGACTCGCTGGCGCAGGGTACGGTTCTCCACGAGCAAACTCTGGCTGCGGGGCTGAAGGTCCTTCAGCTCCAGGGTAGTGTACTCCAGCCTGCTGAAGAGTGCACTCGTCTGCTCGCTCAGTCGGAGGGTGTGAGTGTCGAGGTCCACGAGGTAGCTCCCAATGGTGACGAGCGTGTCGTCGGACTCAGGTAGAGGTCCCTGAACCACCTCCTCCTCATAGAGTGCTGAAGGGTCTGGCAGTCCGTTCACGATCGGAGCCACTCTGTAGTAGTCCTGGGGAATCAGCCTCAGGTCTCCAGTCCTGTAGACATCGCGGTACCTAGCCAGCAGGTGGCGAAGTACGTGGCTGCAGGCGGTGTCCACAGCGTTCCTGACGTTGAGTCCTGTGCTGTGCTCGAGCATCCCGGGGAAGCCTGGAAGCGCCGGGTGGGGTAGGATGGCCACCGTGCAAAGCACTAGTGGTCCCGACAGCGTGCGGACGTCCTCAGCGCGGTAGGTGACGTGCGTAGGGGGAATCCCCAGCCTGAGGACGACCCGGTCTACCCAACTGGCGAGTCCCTCCATGTGCTCCGGGAGCAACTCCACCTCCTGACGAGCCATCTCCTATGACACGGGAGAAATTTCTAGTTAGCGCAGGTGAGATAGAACTTTTTCAAAGAAGGAAGAGTTTTTGTAATATAAATCAAGATTGGTATATAGCCAAAAGAGATCGTTTAGAGTCCTAATTTTCTAACGACCATTTCTAAGGGCACGTACTACGGTCAAGTACGGCTCTGATACCATCTGTAACGCCCTGGGTTTTCAAAAACGGAAAACCCAGCATTCTGTCTCGTGATAGTCCCTGGATCAGACGCTATCACGCACAGGCATTCATCACAGATAAATATCACAGTCATACAACGAAATAAAGCATCAGAGTACTAATAATAATTTGATTATTACATGTCCTGAATAATCGGAGTACATCAATACACGCCTCTTGGCGGAATAACAGAAATAAGAGCCTACGCAGCGGTAGCTAGCTTCCAAAAGGTGTCTCCGTCTTCAGTCATCTCCCACAGGCATCCTTGAGCGAAGCAGCGTGCCCCCTCAGTCGTACCATCCGTCAATGTTGTTGTCGTAGTCGGACTCGTACCCTGCAAGCTCAGGGGCTATCCCCAAGGATCGGGATAGGTCCACGTCACCAACCGTATGCAAGCTTTAAGTGGCCTACTTCTAAGGGTAAAGAAAAGATCAAGGGAGAAGCAGGGTTTCCTATGCAGCAGCAGCATCATAAATAGAATAATGTCTCCATAATCCCACCAATTCCCATATCTCTCATCCGGAAAGGGTTACACCTGGTCACCCAGATCACCGTCACCATCTCCTATCTCCATCTAGGGTCGGTGCGAGAACTCCCACTCCTCGCACCTCAATGGTTGCGCCCGGATCCGCGAGGCAGAGGGAGCAACTCTCCTCTCCCTGAGTACAACCACGGCTCACCATACACTCTCATCCTATAAGGGGGAAGGTAGAAATCTCAAAACGTAAGAGTCGGAGAAACAACGGGCATGTCCATAACCGAGGACACGGCTACACGTATAGATCTAAACTCTGCTGAGCGTGTACACCAGTACCCAACTCGGAATAGTACCCGGACAGTGTACGGCCGACCGAGCCTACCCTACCGAACGAACACCTAGGAGTTACGATCCCATCCTGCATCCGGGTCTCGCTGCGGTCCTTCGCAAAGGTCCACCCCAGAACTGTGAACATGCCCCCGTGTGGCCACACGGGGAATGCCCAAAGGGAAGGGACTTCACCCTAACCCTCTCACTGATACCCTCTATCCTACTGGCAGGTATGGTATCGCACTTGCTAGGGTCGAACGGCCCTATCCCCACTCTCGGCGAGGTGGTGTGTACGAAAGTCCCGTGTAACAGGCGACCCACTCGGTTTCAGACCGGGGCGAGCTCCTATCCTCCATGTCATCACAAAAATCCCCCAACACCTGTGCTCCTAAAACAGTGTACCCGCCATAGGCACCATACTGGGCAACGTCCGAGAAGACGATCCCTGGCCCCCGATCCCCGATCGGGTTGTCTTGAGCTCACCCCCGCCAAAATATCCCAAAACACCTTCTCCTGCTGGTTTTTTCCCCACACACGCCAAGAAACTACCACAATAATCCCAACACATGCATAGCAACCTCAGCGTATCATCACGCATAAGTAAAGTAGTAGTAGTAGGTCAATCAAGGACAAGTTTGTAAAAGAGGCTATACACGGGTTCATCATATCCATCTCTATGCAGTAAATAAAGCACTAGCAGTTCTATTAGCCATGCCTAATGGGCATTCAAAGAAGGTCGGGTGTGAACCTGGGTGCGGGTAGTCATCGTAGCCGAAGTCGTCGTCATAGTCCTGGTTCAGCTCTCCGGCTCCGGCGGCTCATAGAATCGTATTTAAATAAATAACTCGGCAGCTAATTGCAATAAATCCAAGGGAAGGAACAAATAACATCCAAAAAGAGGCAAACTCTAGCCTAGCGCGGAGTTTGGATTTTTAGAAGATTTTCAGAAGAAGTTTTGTATTTTTCGGAGTTAAAACGGATTTAATATGATTTTTAAGAGATTAAATAGATTTCTGAAATTAAAATACGTATACACAATAGCATTAACTTTTGGCTATCTACAGGCTAACTCAAACAGACTTTAAGGGGGCTCAAGGCCGGCTGTAGGCCAGCTCAAACCGCACACGTGGCGGCCACGCTGCAGCTTAAAGCCAGCGCCCGCCGGCGTGGCAGCCGACGCGGCTGCCCGCGTGGCGCGGCGCACGGGATCCTCCCCGCGGCTGCTGCGGCGCGCCGCGGCATAGCCTGGCATGTGGCTCGGCCATGGGTGGCCAGCCACACGGGATCCCCATGGATCTTCTGGGTGCACGCGTGTGTGTGCGCGTGTTTGTGCCTCAAAACCCCGGGGCTTCTGCCGGCGGTGACGAGTGCTCGACGAAATGCCGCAATGGCACTCCGACGCGGTGCTGCTCATCGGCGGCGAGACGTGCAGGTGATTGGCCATCACGTGGCAGGGCAAGACCCAGGAGACCCTAGCGCATCGTCCTAGGCCGAGAAAGGTGGCACCTTTGGCCAGAGCAGGGCTCATCAGCGGCGGCGTGGTGACAGGCGCGGCGGCGCAGAGCGGCAACGGCCGGCGTTGGCGCGTGGGCGTGCCAAAAATGCCAGGCGTGCGCGCGCGTGCATCAGGTGAAAACATCTAGGCGCAAAGACTGGGTTTTGCCCCCTGTCTGGGTGTATGGCGCCGGGCGCGGCCATGGCGGGAGCCCTGGGCGGCGCGGCGACGGCGAGATGCTGGCATCTGTCGCGGGGCAACGTCGCGCAGGGGCACGCGGTGACCCAGGCGGCGATGCGTGCACGAAGGCGTGCTACGGAGGACGGAAAAGCCACAAGCATGTGCGCGTGCCGTGGCGCAGGCCGGCGGCGAGGCGCGCCAGCGCACGGCGGCGGCGGTGTGTGTCGGCGACGTGCGGGTGTGGGCCAAGGAGTGAAAGCGGAGGCGTGCGAGCGCGTGCGTGATGACGGCGGCGGGCCCTACAGAAGATTGGCGCGGCACGAAGGCCGGCTTCACAGCAGCGCGTGCGCGGCGGCGAAGCGACGGCGGCGACATGGACACGGCGTGCTCGATCCCCTCCTCGTCTCGAAGGTCGGGACACAACAGAGGAGGTAGGAACCAAGGCCTCACCTTGGTGACCACGGGTCGAAGAGTCGAGCGTCGGGGAAGATTGGTCGGAGCGGGGTCGGCCGGGGGTGAAGAAGACGGGCGGCGCGGGGCAGTGGAAGCAGAGGAGGTGGTCGGCGTCGCGGTTCGTGACTTCGCGGTGACCAGCAGCTCCACGGGCGGCCTCCGGTCCTCACGGCGGCGTCGGCGATCCTCCCTCGGACGGCCTCCGGGCTTCTTCTCCTCTCCCCCCTTCTCATTCTCCTCCGGCGAGCAGGTGGTGCGGACAGGGGGAAAATCCCCAAGGAGGCTAGGGTTGGGGGACTCCGGGGGCTGCGGCGGCGGCCTCTTATAGGGCGAGGCGTGGCGCTAGACGCGTGGACGGCACGGATGCAGCGCAAGCGCGTGGACGGCATCCCCGCGGCGGCCATGGCGGGCTCCGGTGCTTTGGCCGCGTGCGCGCGTAAGCAAAAGCGCTAAAGGAGGGGGATGACGGGTGACGTCGGCGTGACGCGGGCGTGACGCAACGTGGGGTCCGCCTGGCAGCGACACGGCGTGGGGCGGTAGGTGGTATGCGGGCTGGCGTCGGAGTGGGCCGCGATGGGCTGGGCTGAAGGAGAGCGCGGGGCTTTAGATTTTCCAGGGAAAAGAGTAGAGGGGCCTCTAGTGGACTTCCGGTGAGAAGTTGAGGCCCAAGACTGGTTGGCCTCCTTTCCCTTTTCTATTAAGTCTACTCCTATTTCTAAACTTGATTCAAATTTGAATAAGGATTCAAATTTGAATCACACTCGAATAATTAAAAAAAACCAAATAAACTCCAAAGTTCTCACACTAGCATTTTATATTCCCTAGGAATTTTTAATTAGCTCAAAAATAAATCTAGGAATTTACGAGAGAATTAAGAAGACACCCTTAATTTAATTGTCAAGCACTCAATTAATTCACCGAAAATTTTAAATCCTCATTTTTATAAATAACATTCCGTAATAAAATTGCGGGATGTTACACCCCCGTAGGGGGCTGCGAGTCCGGCTCGCAGCGACCTGTCGATGGGTACGCTGGGTTTGGGGGGCGAAGCCCCCACTGAAGAAGCGCTCTCGGCCCATGCGGCCGAGTTGGCGAGGTGCCTGTCCGGCGCCCCAGAGCAGGACCAGGAGGACCCTGCTCCCGAGGCGCGGGCGGGCGATGACGGACTGCCAGCCCCTGAGTCGTTGACGGGGGCGGGTGATGATGCAGACGCCGAGCGGCCGGCCCCCGAGTCGCTGAGCGGACGCCCACTGCCGCCGCTGGCCCCGAGGTCCCAGCCCCCGAGTCGCTGAGGGGGGCGGGGAGCGGCACAGCGGAGATGGAGATGGAGCCCCGAGCCCCTGAGTCGGCGAGGGGATCGGGGAACGCTATGAAGATGGTGGTGGAGGCGGGCGACCGCGCCTCCGCGGATGTTTCTGCCGCGGCGGCGATCGTGGTGACCGAGGGGGTCGTCCCCATTTCATCGGTCGCCGCGTCGGACGTCGCCCCTGCGGAGGTGATCGTCATCCAGGTGTCGCCTTCGCCGGCCGCCTCTCCTGCTGAGGTGGCGGGCGAGCAGCTGCCTCCCCCGATCATGGAGATTGGGGAGAGCTCAAGGGAGCGACACCCGGCCACTTCGACGGCGGAGGAGGAGGAGGAGACGAAGACCCCGCCGCTCTGGCTGGTGTCCGTGTCGCCGGTTCAGGCCTCAGTAGGCCCGGACCTCGACAGCGATGCCGAGGTGGCGGCCCGCCGCCGCCTGGAGCGCGGCCTGCGTCTGATCGAGATGACGCGACGCCAGTCGGAACGGGCGATCAAGGACCTGGTCCCCGCCTCGAGGGTGAGTCCTCTTTCTTTCTCTTCCTCTCTCATGCTTGTTTTCCCTTAGTTCTTAGCCGTGTGACTTGTATGTGATTCAAGAGCTCGTCGGGCGCTCGGAGGACAGGGCGCGGGCTTTTGAGGCGCTCCGCGCTGAGAAAGTCCAGCTAGAGACGCAGCTGGCCGGCGGCGGACGGCGAGGCCAGCCGGGCAACGGAGCGCGCGTCTCTTGAGGCGAGGACGAAGGCCGCTGAGGACCGCGCGACCTCGGCGTAGGCGGAAAAGGCCTTCCTGGAGGAGAAACTGGCCGCGGCGGAGCAGGCGGCGGCGGTGCTTCATTCCAATGCTGAGGCCGCTGCCTGCACCGCCCGCCAAGAGAGGACGGAGCTCGAGACCAGAGCGGGTCGGGCCGAGTCCAACCTCCAGGTGGCTCGCGAACGAGTGACGACGCTCGAGGCCCAAGTCGGCACCATTATTACCGAGAAGGGCCGCCTGGAGGAGGTTGCTCAAAAGCGAGAGAATGAGATCCTCGGTGGGTACCCTACGACTTGTTATCTCTGCTTTCTGCTTCTGTGTGGTTTCTTGATTCGAGGCGGCGTCCTTCTTCTGGGTGTACAGCTCTCCGCGTGGACCGCACCGACTTGCAGAAACAGGTCACAGAGCACGAGAGCGCCGCGACCACCCACCTCATCGAGAACCAGAAGCTGGTGGAGCTGGTCAAGGAGGCCAACGAGAAGCTCAACAGTAAGAGCTGTGTCCTCTTCATCTTTCACCTTCCTTGGACTGGCTCATTTTTTGCTGACATTGGTCTCCTTGCTTCTCTCCAGAGGCCGTGACCGAGCTCGAGCAGGAGCGAAAGTCGCTCGGGGAGGCCCAGGCTGAGATCAAGCAGCAGGAGACAATCCGCAACAGGATGGGTGTGGCCATCATCAAGGTGTGTGACGAGATTGGTGTTCCTCCCGGCCAATTGAGAGAACGCTTGGAGTTGGCTCCTGCGACAGCTCGTCAACGGTCGATAGATACGGCTGGCGACGCCGTCCGCAAGGTGGTGGCCATCTTCTTGTCGCATTACTCAGACCTGGACAGGATGCTACTTGGCCAGGGATGGTGCCCGGGCTACACCAACAAGCAGTATGACAAGATCGAAGAAGATGCCGTCGACTTCGCCAAAGCCATGCTGAGTCACACCCTTTACGACCTGGGCCTGTAAAGAAAACCAAGTTGCCTCGCCGAGGCTTTTTTAATCATGCTTGTAAAAAACTTGTGGGCCGGATGTTTGTGGCAAACTCGAGGGTTAAGAACCCGTCTTTGTTTCCAGTTTTAAGCATTTTGATTGTTTGTTGCCCTTTTCTCGAGTAGTTAGAGGACTTGTGCGCTGAGTAGTGTCACTTAAAACTTTGCTGACGGTGTCTTGCTCCGTAGCCGCGGAGGCGTAGGAACTAGGCGACTCGACCGAGCTTAGTTTAGGAGTGTTACCACTCGAGCGGGCAGCCCCCGAGTACTTCGAAGAGAGATAGAAGCATGTACATGTTTTTGCAAACAAGAAAACTCTTGAGAGTTTGAAACAGTTACTCGGAGTCCCTTTGAAGGGGCGAGTGATCGATAACTTGAGATCACAAACTTTGCTTATGGGTCTTTGTACCGTAGCCGCGGAGGCGTAAGTACTCGGGGCCCGGACGAGCGCAGGTTCGTGACCGCTGGAGTCATTGTTCATCTCCCTTTAAGGAAAGTGAGTGTACCACGACGATCATACGAGAAACCACAGACAGTTTTTGATCGAAAAAAAGGTTTCACAACGATCAGGGGAGGGGGGTCGTAGCCCTCGGGTAGCCCCCGAGCCCATGGACAAGTCGGAGACTTGCCCATGGGATGAGACAAGCATAGAGACATTTTACTCGAGTAAAAGATGTAAGCTTGCGAAAAGAGATCATTTCATGAAAGGAAAAGTAGCTCAGAGCTCTTGCATTGTCATAAAATGAGAACAGAATAAATACTTAAGGGTAAAAGTGACGTAACTGCTCTATGTTCCAGGCGTTGGAGATGACCCTGCCGTCCTCGTGCTTGAGCTTGAAGGTTCCCGGACGGAGTACTTGATCGACAATGAACGGCCCCTCCCATGGAGGCGAGAGCTTGTGTCGCCCTTCATTGCTCTGAACTCGTCGGAGGACGAGGTCGCCGACTTGGAACTCACGCTCCCGTATGTTGCGTTCGTGGTAGCGTCGTAGAGCTCGCTGGTATTGCGCTGAGTGGAGGAGGGCGATGCTGCGCGCCTCATCCAACTGGTCGATGGCGTCGTCAAGGGTGACTTGGTTGCTCTCTTCCGTGTAGGCCAGAACCCGTGGGCTGCCGTAGTCGATGTCCGTTGGGAGGATCGCTTCCGACCCGTGGACGAGAAAGAAAGGTGTACAGCTAGTAGCCCGACTTGGCGTGGTGCGCAGGCTCCACAGGACGGATGGGAGCTCTGCAGCCCACGTCGCTCGAAACTTCTCGAGACGCTTGCATATCCGCGGCTTCAAACCCTGCAAGATCATGCTGTTGGCCCTTTCGACTTGCCCGTTGGTTCTTGGATGGCTGACAGCGGCCCAATCCACACGGATGTGGTTGTCGTCGCAGAACTTGAGGAATTTCTTGCCGGTGAACTGCGTGCCGTTGTCGGTGATGATGGAGTTCGGGATCCCGAACCGATAGATGATGTCAGTGAAGAGCGCGACGGCTTCCTCGGAACAGACGTTTGTTATGGGCTTGGCCTCGATCCACTTCGAGAACTTGTCGATGGCGACGAGCACGTGGGTGTAGCCCCCGGGTGCTTTTCTTAATGGTCCAACCATATCCAACCCCCAGATCGCGAAGGGCCAGGTGATGGGAATGGTCTGCAGCGCCTGCGCCAGGAGATGGGTCTGTCGTGCGTAGAACTGGCAGCCTTCGCAACTGCGCACGATCCGAGTTGCGTCGGCAACCGCGGTAGGCCAATAGAAACCTTGTCGAAAAGCCTTTCCGACAATGGTTTTTGGGCCGGCGTGATGTCCGCAAGTGCCCGCATGGATTTCCTGCAACAGCTCCTTGCCCTGGTCGGCCAGGATGCACCGCATGAACATGCCTTTGGCACCCTTTCGACGGAGCTCACTATCGACCAGTTTATACGACTTGGCCATGCGGGCGATGCGTCGAGCCGCCTCCTTGTCGGGTGGCAATTTTCCTTCCACCATCCACTTGAGGATCGGAAACCTCCAGTCAGGGTCTTCAAGGTTGGGCTCTTGCGCCCTGTCGATCTCCATGACCTCTTGTGTCGGCGGCTCTGGCGACTTGTCCTCCTCGGAACGAACGGATGGTTCATCCTGGTCACTGGCGAAGACCCCGTGTGGAACGGGTTTTCGATTTGACACCGCTTTTGCGAGGGTATTAGCCGCCTTGTTGTATTCGCGCAGTACATGATTGAGCTCGAGCCCGTGGAACTTGTCCTCCAACTCGCGCACCGCCCGGCAATAAGCGGCCATCTTCGGATTTATGCAGTTTTTCTCCTTCATGACCTTTCCCACGACCAGGTCGGAGTCCCCCCTGAAGTCGAGGCGTCGATTTCCCAGCTCGAGGGCGATCCGGAGACCGTTGATGAGCGCCTCGTACTCTGCGATGTTGTTGGAAGCTGCGAAATGTAGTCGGACCATGTATTCCATTCGCACGCCCAGGGGCGAGATGAACACAAGTCCAACCCCGGCTCCTTCCTTCATGAGGGATCCGTCGAAGTACATGAGCCACGTCTCATGCTCGATGGGAGCAGAAGGCGTTTGGATCTCCGTCCATTCAGCGACGAAGTCAACCAGCGCTTGCGACTTGATGGCAGTGCGAGGCGCATACTCGATGTTTTGCCCCATCAGCTCGAGGGCCCACTTGGCGATTCTGCCTTCTGCCTCCGGGCTCTGTATGATTTCGCCGAGCGGGAACTTGGACACCACCGTGATGCGGTGTGAGTCGAAGTAATACCGGAGCTTCCGCTTAGTGATGAGGACAGCGTAGATAAGCTTTTGTATCTGTGGATATCGTGTCTTCGAGTCGGAGAGGACTTCGCTCACGAAGTAGACTGGGCGCTGTACTTTCTGCGTCTTGCCGGGCTCGTCTCGCTCAACTACTAGCGCTGCGCTCATGACCTGGGTCGTTGCAGCGATGTACAGAAGCATCGGCTCTTCCTCGGCCGGCGGGCTTTCGAGTAGCTTCTTGAGCGAGTCGAGCGCTTCCTGTGCTTTTGGCGTCCACTGAAAGTGCTCCGACTTCTTCATGAGCTGGTACAGCGGCAGGCTGCGCTCTCCTAGTCGGGCGATGAACCTGCTGAGAGCAGCGAGGCATCCGGTGACACGCTGAACCCCCTTCAGATTCTTGATGGGTCCCATGCCTGTAATCGCAGAGATCTTGTCGGGGTTTGCCTCGATGCCGCGCTCCGATACGACGAACCCGAGTAGCATGCCCCTGGGGACCCCGAAGACACACTTCTCGGGGTTCAGCTTCACGCCGTGCTCCCTCAGCTTCTCGAAGACCGTGGTAAGGTCGGGTATCAGGTCACCCACCTTCTTTGACTTGACCACGATATCATCGACGTAGGCCTCGATCAGCCGTTCGATGAGATCTCCAAAGACGCGACGCATGCATCTCTGGAATGTGGCCCCTGCATTCTTCAACCCGAAGGGCATGGAAACGTAACAGTACGTGCCAAACGGGGTGATGAACGAGGTGGCGAGCTGGTCGATCAGATCCATCGCGATCTGATGATATCCTGAATAAGCGTCGAGAAAACATAGGGTTTCGCACCCGGCCGTCAAGTCGACCACTTGATCTATGCGTGGTAAGGGAAATGGATATTTCGGACACGCCTTGTTCAGGCTTGTGTAATCAACGCACATCCTCCATTTTCCATTCTTCTTCTTAACAAGTACAGGGTTTGCTAGCCACTCGGGGTGGTAGACTTCACGGATGAACCCTACACTAATAAGCTTCTTGATTTCCTCCCCGATAGCCTTGCACTTGTCGGAGTTGAAGCGGCGCAGACGCTGCTTGACTGGCTTTGAGCCAGGCTTAATATTAAGCTTGTGCTCGGCGACTTCCCTTGGAATCCCCGGCATGTCGGAGGGTTTCCATGCAAACACATCGAGGTTTGCACGGAGAAAGTCGGCGAGCGCGCTTTCCTAGTTGGAATCGAGCGCCATCCCGATACGGAGTGTGCAGCCGTCATCGGAGACGGGCACTTCCTTGGCGTCCTTGGCGGGCTCGAAAGAGCAGGCCGCACGCTTGGACGTCTCGGGGATTTCTTGGTCCTCGGAGGGTGGCTCAGCAGCGAGCTTCTCAGACCGGATCAGTGCCTCAGCAAACTGGAAGCACTCAGCATCGCATTCGTATGCGTACTGGAAAGTTGTACCAGCTGTGATGATGCCTTTCGGGCCGGGCATCTTCAGCTTGAGGTACGTGTAGTTGGGGACGGCCATGAACTTAGCGTAAGCTGGCCTTCCGAGTATCGTGTGATACGTCCCTGGGAATCCCACCACCTCGAAGGTGAGGGTTTCCGTCCGGAAGTTGCTCGGAGTTCCGAACGTGACGGGCAGATCGATCTGCCCGAGTGGGACCGCCTCCATCCCGGGTACGACCCCGTGAAAAGGCGCCGTTGACGGCCGCAGTCAGGACCGCGGGATCCCCATGTCGTCCAGGGTCGACATGTAGATGACGTTGAGGCCGCTGCCTCCGTCCATCAGTACCTTGTGCACACGCTTGGTGCTGAACAAGGGTGACACGACCAGTGGGTAGCTACCCGGTCGCGGTATGTGGTCGGGATGATCGTGCCGATCAAATGTGACCGGCATCTCCGACCACTTCAGGTAGGTCGGAGTTGCATGCTCGAGCTGGTAGACTTCTCGGCGGACCACCTTCTCCTGACGCTTGGGCAGCCGCGCCTCCGAATCTCCGAAGATCATTATCACGGCTCCGTCTTCGCGAGGGTAAGCGCCTTCGTCATTACCCTTGTCCTTCCCTCCGTCGCCGGTCAGAGCATCACTCCGCTTCTTCAGCGTGCCGGCGAGGTAGGCCTTCATCAGGTTGCAATCCTTGAAGGCGTGTTTGACCGGGCCCTCGTGGTTGGGGCACGGGGCATCCAACAGCTTCTCGAAGTGGCCCGACGGAGGGTTGGCTCTCGGTTTCGCTGTCTTTCGGTCGACAGCGGCCACCAAGGTATCCTCACGGTACCTCTTATCTTTGTTTTTCTTCTTCTTGATTGATGCGGACGGACCGTCGCCAGCTTCGGCTGGCTGCTTCCCTTTACTTGCGACCGAGCTGAGCGTCGCGGCTACGGCTTCCTCCCCGTTGGCGTGGTCGGTCGCGATGTCGAGCAGCTCCCGAGTAGACCGCGGCTTCCGCCGCCCGATCCGATGGATCAGCGTGGCACATGTGGTGCTGTTCTGGAAGGCCGAGATAACATCCGTGTCGGTGGTGCTGGGCAACTCGGTGCACCGCTTGGAGAAGCGTTAGATGTAGTCGCGTAGGCTCTCGCCCTTCATCTGCTTGCAGTTGCGCAGAGCCCAGGAGTTCCCTGGTCGGGCGTATGTGCCCTGGAAGTTGCCAATGAAAGCGTCGCGTAGTTGCGACCAGCTGTCGATCCTGCCCCGCGGCAAGTGCTCGAGCCACGTGCGGGCCGAGTCTGCGAGATGTAGCGGCAGGTTCTTGATGATGAATAGGTCGTCCCACGCTCCGCTAGCGTTGCATGCCAGTCGGTAGTCCTCCAACCAGACGCTAGGGTTGGTCTCGCCGTCGTACTTGGGCACAGAGGTCGGAGCCCTGAAGCGCGAAGGGAAGCGGGTGCTACGCACATTCTTCCCGAAGGCACGGGGCCCTTGGGCGTCAGGCGAACCGTTCCTTCTCCGGTCCTCGTCGCTGTCGTACTGGCCTCCGCGTCGCCGGTTGTACTCCTTACGAGGTTGCTCCTCGTAGTCGTCGTGCTGACCCGCGTCAACCCTTCGCCGCGCCTTGATGGTGTCGCGTGCGTCGCGGTGGGGACCCAGTCGGCTCTTGACTGGTACGTTGACCTCCTCGGACCGTCGTGGCTGCTGCGACGGTGCCGCGGGTTGTCGCGGCTCGGAGTGCCCGCGACCTTGCGAGCCCCGCTGTCGAGAAGCGGAGCTCTCCGCCTGCTGCACGGCGGCAGTCTCGAGGAGTGTCTTGATCTGCTTATGCATCTCCTTCTCTTGAGGCGTGGCGGGCTCTGGTACTTTCCGGAGAAGGATCGCAGCCGCCGCCAGGTTCTGCGACGCCCTTTTGAAGACGGACGTGCCGTCGATGACGTCTCGGTCGTCGTTGATGATGCGCTGCTAAACGTCCCTTGCCCGTACACGAGCGGGAGTCGGGTTCGGGTCTTGCCCGAGTTGCAGGTGGAGCCGTGCCCGCTCGTCGTCGAGCTGTCGCTGCGCGTCCTCTAGCTCGTCCAGTCGAGCGCGCTGTGCGGCAGGGTTGGGAGGAACCCGGGCCTCAGCCGCACTGTCCGCCGTCGAGCTGTGGGCGGAGTGAAGTGCTCCATCCGGGGTGTGGGCCGGTGCTGGCGCTACCGGGGCATTGCCAATGACGAAGCACTCGCGTGAGGGTCGTAACCCCCGTCGTCAGAGTCATCGGAGTAGCCGAAGCAATAGTCGGCTGCCGTCTGGAAACGACGGAAGGCGTCAGCGTCGCGAAGCCCGGAGTAATCCCACTCCGGACCCGAGATGTCATCGGTACCGTCGGTCACGAGGTACTGCTCGTCGGGCGAGGTTTCTGGCAGCTTCATGTTGCCCAACAGACGATGGCTCGGGTAGTTGGCGTACACGGCCGGGTCCGTGCTTGATGAAGAGGAATATGCTGCCGCTGCGTAGGGCCCTCCTCCATAGATCAGTGGCGTCGGAGCGCTCTCCCTGGCGATGCGCTCCGTCGAGTCCAACGGCAGAGAGTCCTCTGCTGCGCCGGCGGGCTGCGATGCACCAGCTTCGACCCACGGAGGGGAGCTAGCACGTGCTGCCCTACGCCGCTCCGCCTTGGCACGCTTCGAGCGCTTGCCTGAGCGCCTCTTGCGTCGAGGCGAGCGTGGCAGGGCGGTCGGAGCGGGAGTCGGGGCAGGTGCGTTGGTGACCTCGCTGACGAGGCGCATGTCGTAACCGTCTCCGGTCGCTCGGAAGTTCAGGCTTCCGAACCGGAGCTCAAGCCCAACCATGAGCGACTCCGATGATCCCACGGGGGAATCCATCAGCAGCGGCTCGATGGAGGCTTTCGTCGAAGTGGATGATGAGAGGGCCGTGCGGACCCTAAAAAGAACATCGAAAACACGCGAAGGCCCCTACCTGGCGCGCCAACTGTCGGGGTTTGTTACCGCCGGCAAGTAAATTTATACGAGGGGGCGTGATCTGATCCACACGGTAGCACAGGAGACACTCGGAGTTATACTGGTTCGGGCCTCCGGAGAGTAATACCTTACGTCCAGTCTGAGAAGGGGTGTTCCTTATGCTCAGGGGTTTGCAACAGGGAGTACAAACAGGTCGGGAGAGGGTGTAGAGCCCAAGTCCCTGGTGTGCGAGTGGTTCAAGTAGCAGAAGTCTGCGTACGTAAGTGAGTGTGTATGAATGCTTGCGTTGTATGAGATGGGATATCGATGCTAAGTGCGTGTGGGGGTGGAAACGAACATGTCTTGAGATGTGCCTCTGCCCCTCCCTTTTATAGTCGCAAGGGAGATGTCCAGGGCGGTTACATTGAACGTATATGAGCTAATCTACAGTGCAAGACGTCCTTCTCTGCTCCGGGTTGTCAGACGACAGAAGCGGCGAAGCACTGTTACGGGGCCTTGGGTGACGGTGTGGATCCCGTGCGTCCCAAGCATTCGTCCCGGGGCCCCCCGTGCCCTCCTTCGAGTAGTTAGTCGGGTACGGGAGGCAGTGTACGTGCCCTGACCCCGTCAGTGGATCAGGGGCTTGCCTTTTATTGATATTGTAGGAACGGAGTAGTCTGCACCATGGATAGGTGACGGCTTGCACTGTGTCGTTGGTGGCACAGGGTTTCCCGTGCCCTCCGTGGTACGATGCGTACCGCCTCAGCTGGGGGGCGGCAGGAGAATCCGTCCCCTGACACAGGATCGACCTAGTCAGGGCGGACCCGTGCAGGGAGGCTAACACGTGGTGGACCGCGTACCGGGGTATCACGGGACGCCAACGGGGCCTGTGTACCTGTGGCCTTGACGGTCAAGTCTTGGACTGGTCGGAGACGGGAAACTACTCGAGTGAGTAGGCGGTCTACACCGCGTCTCCCAATGCTTAGGGAGTAGTGTGTACCGTGCCGTACGCTGTTCAGCATCCATTACGCCGTTCACGGTACGTCGGCCACTGTGCCGATGGTGGCAGGGTTTGACGAATCCGCCCCCTGACACCGAATCGGCCTGGCCCGAGCGGACCGCTGTGGCGGGGCGGAGGCGTGGCGGTCCGCGGGGGAGCGTACGCGGGGTTCCCGGGATCCCGATCTGGTGGGCCCGCACGCCCGGTGCCTTCTTCGTGACGCCTGCTCGAGCTGGTGACAGAAACTACTCGTACGAACGAGTAGTTGTGACAGCGGGACGGAGACTACTCGTGCGAGCGAGTTTCCGCGACCGTGAGGCGGAAACTACTCGTACGAGTCGAGTAGTCGGGAGTGAAGGCGGAAACTTGTCGTACGGGCCGCCGCGTACTCAGGAAACGGCCGCCTGTCTTCTGGCCCATGGCGGAAACTAGTCGTATGGGACCATACGTACTCTGGCAGCATAACACTCGTCGTGTTAGCCGCCGGAGCAAGCCGTACGTGGGCCCGTGCTGCGTTTTTCAAGGGTCTTGGTGGGCCCTGGTCCATGGCCTCGTCAGGGCTTGATTGCACTTACAGGCGCACCTTCTATGTACGCCGGCGTCGTCGCCTCCTCCAACCGGCGTCATTGGCTTCCCCTCCGCCACCCTTTTCCGTCCGGCGCCCTCCCTAGCTCCCCTCCGCCGTCGAAGGCATGGCCAGACCGTGTGTTGTGTTGCGCCACATGTTGCATTGCACCGCGCGCTGCGTTGTGCCACACGATAACCACCATCGTGGACAAGGCCAAGGCCGGCGTGGACCAGGCCAAGGCCACGCGCTGCGCGTCTCGAGGGGGCGACGCGGCCACCGGCTCGGCCACGTGCAGCCGTGCCGTCGTGGGCCGCAGTGGAGGGGTCGGAGGCGGACGCGGATGAAGCGGCGAGTGCCACGACGAT
The DNA here is from genome assembly GCA_036936925.1 of Cenchrus fungigraminus. NCBI lineage: Eukaryota > Viridiplantae > Streptophyta > Magnoliopsida > Poales > Poaceae > Cenchrus > Cenchrus fungigraminus. The sequence goes on from CM072775.1 coordinate 75,044,833, forward strand.
AGCGGAGGAGGCGGCGAGTGCGAGGACGGTGAACAGAGGGAGGTCGTCGGCACCCCTCCCGGCGACCGCGCCCTGAGGGCCAACAACTTCATTTCCTTCCGGCGGTTGCCGCCCAACGCCAGCACAAGGAGAGAACTAGAGAAGAGATGAGAACAGGGGCAAATATTTCCATTCACTTGGGTTGGAGAAGGAGAAGATAAAGAGAAATCTTGAAAGTATAAAAAATGGTCGAAATCCCCAAATAGGAAGAATTCACGTGAGGATTGTTATATTTCGAAAAGCTTGCGAATCGAAGGTTATATCGCATGAGGCTTGCGAACTGAGTGTCAAATTTCAAAATTTCTCGCGGGCGGCGAGCGACAGAGAGAAGGAAAGGGCGGGTGTGGAACGAGATCCTTTAATGTTGAGCTCTCTATCGTTGAGCCAATTACATGTGGGTCCCATCGCGTCTGGACCCACATGTCGACCACCCAAAGTTAGATGAACCTCTTCCACAGTGCGGTGCCGATGGGGGTAGAGGCTAGGTGGCCGCAGAGACCTGCACGTTGTCTTTTGTAAACGAGGCGGACGGCCGCGAAGACCTGCGCGGTGTCATCTATAAACGGGCTAGGGCAAGTGGGTGTGGGCCTCGTCCCAGTAAAGATGTGATTTCAAGTCCAGCAGTGCAACTAGGTTTGTTTATGTAGAAGAGTATTGGAATTGGAGGAGAATGAAGAGGATTGAGTGGACTCCCTTGCAATCCCTTCATTTCACCCCTTGTTTGGGTAGAAAAAATTAGTTCATGTTCCATTCAATCCCCACTCCACTCCAATACTCTTGTACCCAAACAAACCATAATAGAGAAATGAATAGGAGAGCAAGGAGGTACTCAACATTACTCTCAAACTTTTGGAAAAAGGATTAATTAATATGGATAATTCCTCCATTCATTTTGCGAGGACTACACACATGTCGAGTACTTGATGTACATAATGAATCAGAGTGAAATATGCATGCCGATAGACGTGGGTATTTCGTGTTTAGTTCGGTAGAAATTTTTGAAGTCCCCTATTCAAGGTTTATTAGGAGTATTAAACGTAAATTAATTACAAAATTAATTACACACATGGACGAGAAATCGCGAGACGAATCTATTAAGACTACTTAATCCATCATTAGAGATTGTTTACTGTAGCACGACATTATCTAATTATGACATAATTAGTCTTGTTAGATTCGTCTCGAAAAATTAGGGTGGGTTATGAAATGGGTTTTGTCATCAATCCATATTTAATACTCTTAATTAGTATCCGAAGATTGATGTTGAAGAAATTTTTGAGAACTAAACATGGTCTTTCAAATGCATTAAAGAGTGTGCGGGGGAAAAATGTGTAGGGTTGTGTGGAGTGGTGCTTGTCGTGTCAAGGAAGTACTTGATTAAGATCTTGTTTATTTTGAAAAATTGTCACTATTCATTCATCACATCGAAATATATTGCTCTCTATATGCACGTGATCAATGCGACAAGTTGCTATTACATTACCTCTATTCATCCATCACATCGCAACAAATTTTACCGAACTAAAGAAGCCCTAAATCACTTGCGCGGGCTATACCTACTTATTCGATGTCCTGATTTAAACTCTTAGAGGTTTATGCCATCACATCAATGGTTTATTGAGGAACTTCTAGTGGGGTAGCAAAAGGATGGAAAAAAAGAGAATGTGCTGGTCACTTAGGATGAGATGACCAACCAAAGTTCGTGGACAGTTTAGTCTTCAGGGATACTATTAAGTTGTTTTATCTTGCATTACCAGCGAAACAAGCATGGTGCATTCTCATGGATGAGAGCTTGCTTAGTGTGCAAATTTTAAAAGCAGTTTACTTTTCAAATGTGGATTTCTTAGATCTAGAGTTTTATCCCTCTTGGATATGTCAATCCATAATTGATAGCATGTTCGGCTGACTGGTGGTTGGTGCTGTTTGGTGTGCGAGAAAAATACTGTTATTTAGCTAGTGGTTGATGCTGATTTGTTCCGAGAGAAAGGTATTGCTGGCTGATGGCTGATAATCCAGAGAAAAGTTGTAGAGCGGGGGATTAATTAGGAGGATTGGATCAGAACCAGGAATTAACACGTATTTGGAATATGAATCACCTGCAGTCAAGGTTCACAAAAACGGTGGCAACCGGTCCGATTTGACCTGTTACCGGTTTTACCGGTCCAGCCCGGTAGCGAAAACTTACCGATTACCGCCCTTGACCGGACCTAGAAAACCAGATCAAACCGATCCTTACGGTTTACCAGTCAGTTAGACCGGTTACCACCTCGGTTTTTTTGGGACGGCTAACCTGACCGGTTCCGGTTTTGTGAACCCTGCCTGCAGTCGCTCCGAACGGCAAGGAGTGAGCAGGTAGGTTAATTTTGCCGTCATGTGTTCTTCTGCAGGTTAATTTTGTCGCTCCGAACGGCAGCCGCGAGACCGCGATCGACTGGAGTGCTTCGTTCTGTTGCTCGAGTGCTCGACACGTCGGCAAGTCGCGGTCCTAGGGGTAGCGACGAGCTTCTCAGGCACAATTTTAAGGCTTGCTGGAGGATTGAGTAATTTGGTGAGGGAATGAACGCGCTCACCTAGTCACCTAACGAAATGCTCACGTTGAAGCAGAACTCGTCAGCTGTATAAGTACTACTGCAGCGTCCAGCCACACTCCCAAATTGCATCAGCCTAGCCGTTCCGTGACGACAGGGTTGTAGTAGGTGCCTGCGCGTGACTTAGCGCGCGTGCGAGTAAGCTGCGCAGGCAATCAAGCAGACAGGCATGGCCGGCGGTGGGTTCGCCGTGGCCGGTGGCGCGCCGTCCGCCGACTACGGCGGCCGCGTGACATTCTCCGTCGTCGTCACCTGCCTCATGGCGGCGTCCGGCGGCCTCATCTTCGGCTACGACATCGGCATCTCGGGGGGCGTCACGGCCATGGAGTCCTTCCTGTCCGCCTTCTTCCCGGGGGTGCTGCGCCGGATGGTCGCCGCGCGGCGGGACCAGTACTGCGTCTACGACAGCCACGCCCTCACGGCGTTCACCTCGTCGCTCTACCTGGCCAGGCTGGCCGCGTCGCTCGTCGCCAGCCGCGTCACCAGGGCGGTCGGGAGGCAGGCCGTCATGCTCGCCGGCGGCGCGCTCTTCTTCGCCGGCGCGGCAGTCAACGCCGCCGCCGTCAACATCGCCATGCTCATCGTCGGCCGCATGCTGCTGGGCTTCGGCATCGGCTTCACCAACCAGGTAAAGTTGGCACTCCGTTCTTCCTTGTCAACAAGTAGTATATTTACTCTAGTGACAGTTCAGCTTGCGGCAGTCAACAGTCTCTGCTAAATCAATCGAATTACGAGCACTTAATAAGTGTTACCAGTGCATCATCAGTAGACAAGCAACATTACTGGAAACAGTCATTTACCGGTTGTCTCTTCCCTTATACACAGTTGGCCAAACATTTTATTCAAACAATTGAACTACAGAAATTTATTTTGTTTCATGCATGGTGCTTATATTGAACTCAGAGTCTTCCATGGTGCTTGTATTAAACTAGACATGTAGCTTTTAATAAAACGATATATATAGGTACTTGGCTTGCCTGACATAGACTGAACTGTGATCATCCTAGTACCAATTGGAGTCATGTTGGGTCCTACACAGAATTGCAGTAACAAAATGTAAGAGCATGCATAATGTAACTTGGTCTTTTTGGCAGAGCATGCATAAACAAATCCCCAAAAGAGGCTGCATTATTGTGTGTTATGGTTGTTGATATATAGATAGATTAAGCTACAAGCTCTGATCTTGATGTGTCTTGTGGATATATAGATTGACAAAGCTAGAAACCTACCCAACCCTCAAGCCATTCCTACCTTATCAAACATATCTGCATGCAAAATGTTATGTACTCCTTCCGTCCAAATTTCACAATCGAAAACTGAAATTGCTGTTGCCGATAGCAGTAGAACGTGTAGCATTCTTCCTGATAGGAACTTCAAATAGAAGGCTGAAATTGTTATTGCAGGAAAATAATATAAAATTGCCTTCATTGTGGTTTGAAAAGGTTTTTATTTTTTTACAACTTCACTAATTTATTTTTTAATATGAATATATTAGTACTTCATCATTCCAAGTTATTGTTCATTTTGACTTTTCTAGATATATTAATGTATGTAAAAAAGCCAAAACGAATACTCCATCTGCCTGAAATTATAGATCGTTTCAGCTCTATTATATTCTGACTTTACTATGCACTTAGATATATTATATCTCTAGTTGCATAATAATATCTATCCATCTAAAAATGTCAAAATCATCTATAATTATTTGTGACTGAGGAAGTATGTTTTTACTAAGGTTAAGTGTTTGGTACTTACTCAGCCACTCGGTCCCAAATTTTTTTGAAAGATTCACTCGGTCCCAAATTACTTGTCATTTTAATTTTTATAGGTACATTCTTTTTGTTATGCATATAAATACTGTATATATTTATATCTAAGTGCGTGAAAAATAAATATATATATATATATAAAGTCAAAATGACAAACAATTTGGAACGGATGAAGTCGAACGGATCACTCTCCTATGAAAAATTCCCACGGAAGACACTGATAAGTGTTGTCCACCAAGGGGAGTAGTTAGTCCGTGGACTAATAAAGAGGGTACCATAATTGCTCAAACATAAACAGAGTACCACGGGAATATCTGAAGGGTTGTTGGCTTGTGGCGACCAGAAACGCATTGCCGCTGCTACCAGCGGCCGCGGAGCCTATTGCGCCACTCTCATTGGTTGCATGCACCCGTGGGGCCCAGCTTGCATGGCAGATGCGGGTGATAAAATATTGTTGGGTCCCACAACTGGTCAAAGCAAATTTGCCTCGCGGCTGTTTTTGCCTCGCGCGGGAGGGAGAAATTTTGCCTCGACCGCACCGCGTAGCTGCCCGCCTGCCCCGCTCGACTCGACCTGGCCGCCGCCGAATCATCTCACCAAACCCTAACTCATTCTTCTTCAAAAAACGAGTTCCGGCGGCGGCGGCGGCTCCGCCCCCTCCGGCCCCCATGGTTTCTCTACGTTGGGGCAGCTGGGGGACGCGCCACTGCATCTGGGCCTGGACGAGCTCGTCGCCACTGAGCATCCACCAGCGACGGAGCCGCTCCTCCCAGCCATCCTCAATGCGGCCTCATTGCAGCAGCTCGAATCGGCCGTCCTCTATGCGACCTCGCCGTAGCAACTCCTCTCTACGGACTGGTAAGTCCTGCTTCTACCCGTTTCTTCTTCTTCTTCAGTCCACCGCATACGCGTAGATCTGGTATGTGTCGATTTTGTTTGGTTTTTCGTTGATTCTTCATCTGTTCATGGTTCTATCTTCTTTTGCAGACTCACATGGCACTCCAATTTCAGATCTGAACCACTCGTTCTCAGTTCCCTCTACCTCCCACTTCTGAGTTTTTTTTTTTGATTTGGATGTTCTTTTTCATTTAGCCGCTGAGAACATGTATGTTGCAGAGTAGCAGGTTGCATTTAGGTTTCTGATCTCTGCTCTCTCTTTTCCTTCACTTCAATTTACTTTGCATTGAATCTGGAATATGGTCTTGTTTATTTGCATATTTGAAAACGATACTGTGAAGATTTGTTCTAGGCAGAAGGTCCCTACTTTTTTAACACAGATTTGCGATACTTGTTGTGTAGTGTTATTCGCCCATTCTGTTGTTGGATTCGGGGCGGATCTGTGACTTCCAGTGATCAATCAATTTCTTTTTTTTTTGGAACAAGTCAATTTCTTTTTGGTGCCATCATTTGAGCGTACCATAAATGAATGCCGCACGGAATTTGTGCTTGCTTATATAGAAGCATGACATAACTTGTATGCCCCCATGATTATTTTACACAACTGGGAGAATTGTGGCAATTGAAATAGTGAATGTTTCTCCTGCTGAGTGTGAAATTATGGTTTGGCTGTTAATTATTGTTGTATTTCTTGCTTGTAGAAGTAGAAGGCTGTTGCGTACTTGAAAGCTATGAAAGGTACAGACTAAGTGCTCCTCATTGTCATGTTCTTCTCTTCATTTTGTTGGAATTCAAGAGTTATTGCTGCAAACATGAAATGTCTCTTCTCTGGAGATCAACTGTTACACACTCTGTGACCACATGTAACTCTGAATGGCAATGTGGTTGATAAAGTTATAGGCTCATAGCACTACTTATTGTTTGTCGACAGTTGAAAATTTTACCTTTGATTGCTATTAAATGGTTCAATCTGCACACTCAAGAATCCACGCATGATTGCAAATGACTTTAAGAATGATTAAAGAAATCTCTGAGTGGTTCAGTCGATGCACATATATTGGAAACTAGTATAGAACCCTTATAAATTTAACATTGGTTATATACTACATATGCTGATTAATTATTCTAAATTTTAACATGTTTTCTTGCTAAATTGCTACTCATTTCCAGCTTAGTTTTGTTGGCGGCTTCTGTTTTCTTTATCTGTACCTTCTTATTCTTACTTAGTGGTGTAACAATTTTGTGCTGCAGCTCCTGTTGCAACAATAGAGCTGTACTTGGATGTTAGGGGCACTATTGAAGACCATGTCAGGGTTGGTAACAAACTATAACTCCCTTTGCACTACCTAGCAAGTGTTTGCAATTCCTCTCATCATTTTCTACTCCAGGGCTTTACTGAACCTACGTCAGACAAACTGCTACCAGATCTACTTCCTCAAGAGCAGCACGTCTTCACTCTAGTTCTTGATCTGAATGAAACGCTTGTCTACTTTGATTGGCAGGTATTTTATGGCTTCATACTGAATACTAATGATACTCAAAAGACAAATCTAATACTGATTTTACAGACTTCATTTTTGGTTAAATAGCTTAGTCTTGTGATATCTAGGCCCATTTCTTATCCCTGCTGCACAAGAATGAGATATTGGCTAATGGCAGTCTGAATGGGAGAATGCAGTCTGTTTTCCTTACTAGATATGTGATAATAGATGGTTAATATGAAAAGGTAGTATTGCCTGTGCAGTTGAACATAATATGAAAGGGTAGTATTGCCTGTGCAGTAACATAACCTGATAAGGTACTGGCTACAGTATGCTCAATCAATACGCATATTCTTGTACAAGTAACCTTTAGTTTATGGTGTTTCGGACTTTTAGTGGGAAAATTGAGATGCATAAATAATTTAACTGTTTCTACATCATCAGAAACTGTAGAACTTATGAGCCATGTGGACTAGGGCTGTGCAAGCGCACAATATGCTTGAGTGATTTTCTGGCACCTTGTGCTAACATAGCAAGATGAACACTAAACTTGATTAAATCCTGCTTATTTTCCCCAGCAGTCATCCTTTCCATACTTTCTTTACATGTCTCTTCAGTCATTCGTTGTTATCTTACTTTGTATATGCAAGAATGCTAATATGTGGTTCTATCTCCCACCCTCTCTCTCGTAAAGTGTGAGAGAGGATGGAGAACTTATAAGAGGCCAGGAGTTGATGCATTTTTGGAACATATGGCAAGATTCTATGAGGTTGTTGTGTATTCTGATCAGCCACCTATGGTTAGTTGATCTTAACTTCCTTTGCATTTGGTGTAATGCCCTAACCTCTATGGATATTTTATGGTTTATTTTACTAGTGTGCAGTATGTTGAACCTGTGATTGAGAGGCTGAACTCAAGGGGTACCATTTCATATAGGCTATCAAGACCTGCAACTAAGTACATGGACGGAAAGCATTTCATATATGCTGTTGGGATTTACATATCTTAGCATTAGGAATTTGGACACATTCATTGACGTTAATATATGTACTTGCTCCTGAATATCATCATTCATTTGGTCTTTTATTATTAGTCCATCTCTGTTCTATTATCTTTTTATATGGTAAATGAGACATATTTGCAGAAGCATCTAAACAAACTCAGACTTTATGGTACTTTCTATTGTAGATGTACCACCAGGCCTTTGTGATTAATAAACTTGCTATTACTAAACATGTTATATTAGAAAAGGGTATGACATGGTCTTTATAAGACTGGTCAGGCATCTAATTTGCGGACATGATGCTGAGTTGTGACTCTATTTTTGCTGTTTTTGATCTTATGGTTTTTCATGTTTTGCCAGGATTTGTCGAAGTTGAACAGAAAACCTGAACATGTTATTTATCTCGGTGCCCATGCTTGTGAAACTTGCTTGCAACCTGAAAATTGTGTTGAAATCAAACCTTTTAAACTTGAAAGTGATGACACCCGACTGCTTGATCTCATTCCATTTCTTGAGTGTAAGTGTTCTAATCTACCTTGTATATTGTGATTCTCAACATGATTAAATGTTAAGCAAGCCAACACAATGTACAGATGTGGCTGTGGCCACACCTTCTGACACTAGGACAGTGCTTGCATCGTATCAAGGCCATGATGTTGCTGCTGAGTTTATCGAGTGTTCAAAGGAACACCAGAGGTAAACGAAAAATAGTTGTCTTGAGTTCTCATTGAGGTCCCTACTTTTTTAACACAGATTTTCGAGATTCGGTCTAAGAGATTGGTTATATTTCGTCCCTTGTTTTAATAAAGTTGCACTTATGTTTTTTTTGTGGGGAATACGTAGCAAATTTTGTAACCAGATTAGTGACAATGCTGCAAGGTTTCTAGTATAAGATGCTTGAATGTGTATTACTTCATTTTTTCCTCATCCAATTTTATTTTCCACTACTCTAGATGCATTATTACTCACTAGATGTTTACAATCCTTTTAAACTGAACTATATCAATTTTGTTTATGTACGAAGCAACAATAAGATAAGGTTCTGTATGTCTAATTGCACTGCACATTTCATCACTGCCTGAACATTTTGTTACAGTATACTGCTTGAGTGCCCATGAAATTTATCTGTATGTTTTTGTGATACTAGGAATGACTGGTTTAAAGATATGCACCATAGTCCTGTTTATGGAGTTCCTACACCCTTTAGAGGGATTTCAATTTTCTCTCTCTATCTTCTACATGACAAAATGGTAGAGAGATGTGAAGTATTACTAGTGCAAACAAAAAACTTTGTAAACATATACATCTATTAGAGATCCTTCAATGTTTATACTTTATACTATGGTTTATGCTTTAAAAATCAACTCTGCTAAAAAGAAAATTATTTTGTTAGCAGTGCTGATTTTTCTACTTTTGATGATAGGATTCTGAGCATGGATGGTTGTATTCATTGCATGAACAAATTGACCAGAAGGTGTGGATTCTTGCCCGTGTCTGCCACTTCTCAAAAATTCGTCCTAGCCTTTGCCTTCTGCTTGAATCAGACTACAGCAGCACACATTCGCTACTCGACATAATCTTTTCATGATTTCATCACTGGTGGTGCCAGCAAGTGGTGTACTCAAAATATTTCAATATGTTGTAGTGCCAATATGATTATTAACAGTTGGGAGCTTGCACCTCCTGGTAGAGACCCACCTGAATAATCTTGGCATTTCCAATCATTGTTTGATACTAGCATATATATAAACTTTGTATAGACTGATCACTTATTTGATTTCTGTCTGCCAATTTCTATTATTTTATCCATTCTATTTTGTTATCCTACCTCTATCTTCATTTACTTGTGCTCCTTGCAACTAATTTATGTGTGTTGGGGTGGGCCAGCCAATATCTTTATATTCCATTTTGTACTCTAGTTGCTTCACATCTCGGTGAACCTGTGAACCTGTTGGGCCAGGCGACGTGACAAGTGACATGAAAGGTAGGTGGAGCCAAGAGCAACGTTTCACCTGGTGCAGCCATTTTTGGAGTACTAGTAGGTGCCAACTGGTGCAGCCGTTTCACCTGGTGCCAACTGCTTGGCATATGTTATAGCGTCATCAGTTTTTACTAGGCCAAGTGTGATGCCATTCGTACTCTAGTTGCTTCACATCTTGGTGCGTGGCAGGCAGCAGGCTACAGCCCCTATTCACCAGTTGTAAAAAGGATATACTCCTAGTACAAGGTACTATATACTATAGGCTATGGTCCTAGCTCAGACCAAGCTAGTTGCTTGATTTTCTTGTTTGAATACTACTATACTAGGCTGCTTTTGCTCCGCATAAGAAATACAAATGCACATAAGTTCCTTTTGAAACAATATAAAGTTTGGAAGTACTCCAATAACCAAAGATTGTACACGAACATAGAAAAAATGATGCTTAATAATTTTTTCTTTCTCGAATCATCACTAGCCCTCTAGAGGATTTTTTTTAAATAAATAAACCCTCTACAGGATCCGCAGGACTGTTTTTTTAATAATCGAGCATGTCGCAGCAGGCAGATGCCATGCGCACCCTACAGGCAGCAGCCTCACCGGCTCACCCGCCTCACCAGTCACCACCAAGCCGCCCCCACAGCATGCTACCGGTACCGGGCATCATCAGCTGCCTGTCGCAACCGCACACTGCCTCCCTATTGCAACCGTTTGACTTGGTGCCAACTGCTTCGCAAGCGTCATCTGTTTTACTGGAGTAGCTAGTAGGTGCGTCTCGCCAGGAGGACACACGGTGCCTACAGAATTTCGAAGCCCACCAAGCATTTTTTTTTAAAAAGTTTCTAATCCCACACGGTTCATTTTTTTACGTAATACACGTAGCACGAGTGATGGATGGGTCATTACATATAGATCGGAATCAGGATCACACAATAAGCATGATATCTCTACACGATTCCCTTGCATAGCCAGAAGGTAGTACAACAATGCTGACCAAATAAGGTTTGACCAAAATAGAATGGAGTGCTCAGATCTGGATTCAAAGAGAAGGTACTCCCTAGTGGTAAGACTCGGAGGGTACATACAAAATTAATGCAATGAAGTACTCACCAGTCCACATACACTGCACCAATGCTACAGATAGAACAACGATTTCAGTGACAGCAAACACACCAAGTCTCATCAACACTTTTCCAGTTGAGGTAAAAAAAGAGTGTAGAATGACACTTTTCAAGCACCGAGTGTAAAAAAAGAGTTGAATGCGTCTCATTCATGTCCATTCGCATGATCACACCCCTATTGATCAGGGCTAACATTTTGGCCTACACATTTTTTTTCAAGTAAAGCTACATAGGCATAAAACATAACTAAAACCAGGACTTTTGAATTTGTTCACCTTGTGATGGCCAACACTTGGTGTTGTTATACCAGTGTGGCAGTGTCTGATTTGTAGTGTATCAAAGTATCAAGAATATCAATATATCTTTCCACAAAAAAAAGAATATCAATATATCTAGTCATTTGTCAACTAGTTTTCCAAAAGAAAAAACTATCAATAACACTTGACATGCAGATAGTGGTCCATAGTTCAATAAATATGCAGATGCCATATTTGCATAAATGGTCAATAATAGACTAGTCCATTACATACCAGTTTGTGTAATCAAATGCAAACTTACACATGGACCACACTAAATAATTGGCCGCCATGCAATTTTCTATCCATGAGAAAACAAGCACCCAAGTTTCAGAGATTTGCATACATCCAACATGCCAATGCCATCAGATTTACACTGTTCCCCACCATGTCAGTGCCCTACAGATGTGATGACGAAATTAGTTGTGAATTCTTAGCGAGTTGAGGTCAAAACATAGTATAGGAGTGTCACCACAATGCAAACTGTGACTGGAACATTTCAGTCCAAGTAAATGTACAACTTCAATTACAAATAACATTAGTTTGTGTTAAGTAATAATCCATGTTCATTCTGTATCCAGCAAACCATCCCCTTATGAAAGATAAGACAGAATTATTCGTATAACATTTCAGCTGTGACAAGTTAGTGATAGGTTTATAAATTAGAAATGAAAGAACAATGTATATTCTAGCAACATTTCGAGCTGCATTTCTTCTGCCAAATGCAAGTTAACGGACTAGGCTAGTAGCTTCCTTCAACCCACCCACGCGTGAATGCCCATGCCCCATTTTATGAAGCATCCTGCTCATGCCATGCGCCCATGCTCCTGCTATCCCTCAATAATCAATAGCCCAGTAATAAAACACATAAGAAATTCAATGAAAACACGAAAATTGATTTTTTATACTTCAATCATCGATAGAACGATTCAACTTGATGTATTATGTTTAATGCTCATGGAAAGTTTGAGTTTTTAAAAAAACATAGTTACAAATATAAATAAAAAACACAACTTCAGGATGTGCTTGTGCCAGATGCTATACTCATGAGAACCCATAAAAACATCTATTTTCTCCCTCAACAGATTACATGCAGAGCAATATATATGCAAGTTTCAACCTTTTTATATTTGCAAAATCTTTTTATATCCCCTTCAACATCAGAAGCAAAAAGTGATCTTTTTTGCAAGGGAACCAAGAGACAGGTTAGAGCTTAGGTAAACATATTGTAAATTGAGACAATATGTTTACTAAATATATTTGGGACAGACTACTGCAGCCTAACATATGCGTCCTAGCAACTCCATCCCAATAATTCTGAGCCTAACAAAAAACCTACTGCTGATTCTAGATCAAGAACAAGCTACCACCATAAGCACATTTGAAATTTTTTGCATGGTTGCTGGAGCTAAAGCAAGGGATATGAATAGTATGAACAAATGATTTTTTTCCAAAAAATAACTTCAAGCAACATGAGTAATTGTCAGAGTGCATGAAAAATGACAACAATTTGAGTGAGATACAAATGCATCACATAATTTCCTTGGATGCAGAAATAATTAACCAATATGTCTACTGAACTTCTATGCAGTATTATGAGTTTAGGATTACAAGTCACTTTGCATATATATACTAACCAGTCTTATATATAGGATGGTAGTTTCAAGTTGACTTCTATCTACAGCACAGGGGTATAGGACCATGGGTGACTTGTATGTACTGTGTTGGAGTAGAATATTAAAATGCTAGAAATTGTCCAAGAAATTTCCAAGATCTGGCTATAGTAAGGCAACTTAGAACAATGAAATAATATTTGTAGTATCATGACAAAGGATAAATTTGGTTCCCCTTTAAAGATTCAAAAACGTAAATTGTCCAAGAAATTTCCAAGATCTGGCTACGTATCATGACAAAGGATGAAGTGATTAGTGCATATTGTGAGAAGCTTTAAAAGAGGCTGTTTGATCACAGAATCATTCACCTTCTGTAATTGTTTTTAAGTACATCAGAAGTACAAGAAGCGGAATGAAGTATGTCCTGTAAAACAATTAAGAGATTTTACAAATTGTGAGAATCTCCGATGCTATGAGGCTCCTTAATTTGTACTTGCTGCACCACCATAGAACAATTTGTATCGTATTCCTTCATTTATTCCTTTGAACAATGAATCAGTAATGAATTAAATTAAAATTGGTAAGTGTTAGAGATGCTTTATCAAACAGTATACATGAATGGGAAATCTAGTATTGAGTCTCAGTATAATTATTTTATAGATTGTGCTGGTCAAAGTTACCCAATGAGCATAAGGGCAGGTCTGTAGTTAAATCACTATCTAATATTTTGCTGATCAGCCTGGTACTACAGTAGGCTTCTAGGCATAACCAAAGAAGTTCTCTTTGATGTGCAACAGTACAAATCAGGTTAATGCAAGTAATTTGAAACTGAAATGAGAATAACTAATTGCAACAATGATAAGGTGCAGCATATTGTCTTCCGATATATCATAGCGCCATCGGTTTTTACTAGATGCGTCTCATTTGTTTTACCGAGTATATGAGAAGTACAAATAATTATTTGTTTTATTAAACAGGAAATGAATATGTTCTTATGAGGCTCTGAAGGTACCACCAGAAGGCCAGAAGCAAAACCTACAAGAACACAGAAGAGAAAATACACACAGTGCTCGGCAAGTTGCCAAATTCAAAACAAGCTGCTGGAAGCATCATCAAAGATGGATGAGAGAAATCCAAGCCTCTTTTTCTGATGCAATCCCATACCAGATGCAAACTCAGACTTGCCATCGATTTCTCTTTAGACACTGCAATGTCCATTGGTCACCTTCAACTCCTAATAAATTGATTAAACAAAAAATACTTCTAATAAATTTATCTTCTACTCCATGTCATTCGCTGCCTTGGATTCTCTCGTTTCTCTTTCCCATAGCGCCGCGCCATTGACAGACCATCGGTTGTTGCGCTCCCTGCCTGTACCACCTGCGCGTTCAGCGGTGGCGCGGAGGGATGTGATGTGAGCGTTTGTGCAGTTGCAGCTTTCGAGCTGCATCTTTTGCCAAATGCAACGGACTAGTAGACTAGTAGCTTCCTTCAACCCACTCACACGTGAATGCCCATGCCCCATTTTATGAAGCATCCTGCTCATGCCATGCACTCATGCTCCTGCTATCCCTCAATAATCAATAGCCCAGGAATAAAACACATAAGAAATTCAATGAAAACACGAAAATTTATTTTTATACTTCAATCATCGATAGAACGATTCAACTTGATGTATTATTTTTAATGCTCATGGAAAGTTTGAATTTTTCAAAAACATAGTTACAAATATAAATAAAAAACACAACTTAAGGATGTACTTGTGCCAGATGCTATACTCATGAGAACCCATAAAAACATATATTTTCTCCCTCTGTCCATGCAATATCTTCTCCTCCATGCACTATTTGGGGAAGAAATATTTTTGTTTTGGTCCTTATACATTGCAAAGTTTCCTAACTCTGGAAATAACTGTGGTTCATCACTAACTGCTAGGTGGGATGCACATGCGTATGTGCTAAGTACTTCAGTACCAAGTAATAAGCACTTGTGCTAGTGAGTACTACACTACTGATACTAGAGTATTAGTCTAATTTGCAGAAGTGTATACAACTACCTGCGTTGAACATTCCAGTACCAAGCTAAGATTGTCCTGTATCAAGATGTCGATTAACCCCTGAATATTTCCACCACTTCAAGCTGCAAAAGAAAATATAAGCATCAGAACATGCTGAAGGAGAAGCCGGCTAGTATAGTACACAAGAGCTGACAAATAAAAACCGATGTTGTCATGTCACATAACATTAGTTTAGATGTGCCACTTCATTGCACAACTGAAATATTCCATGTTTCAGAAAAGTGAAAAAATACTTCCAGTAGTTAACAAGGTTGAAGCTATGGTTAATAATTTACAAGAGAAGCTAAGAATATGCTAAAATTTAGAGACGACATAAGGTGATTAACTAAAAGTGCATATATCAATGAATTGATACAAAGCAAAGATGTGTCCAACATCTACAGATTGTGAAGCATTACTTCAAAATGTCATTGTGTATAAAATGAAAATGCAACCTGGTATATTAGAACCACAATAGCATCTACATTTTAAATTAGCTCCAATATATCAAGACAGACACATTAGAACTTTTGTGTACATTTGTGTTGCACACCAATAGTTCATAGCATTTACCTCTGTAGATGCAAAAAGGGAATTACATTATATAATCCTCAGGTCCATAAAAGGGAACAACATCTGGAGTTCTGGACCATACAACCTTTTTTATAGTATATAACCGAAAGGTGGAAACCACACTGTAAAAAAATTGAGAGTAAATTTCTAGTCCAATGATTGTGCATATGCTATATACTAGCGTAAGAAAGCTTATAGAATACATGGACAACATTCTAAAACCAGCTTCTTGTGTTGTGACAAGACTTGTGCATGAAGTAGTGATGACAATTCACAATAATCTTGTTAAAACAAAATAAGTAAAGAAAACAAAAAAGGTGTTTTTCTAGGGACACTTGAGGCACAACTCATAATAATAGTAGTCTTTTTTTGTCCTTTTCAGATTATATATTTAATTAGTAATCTCTAAGCATACACATTGTAGCATAAAAGTCTAAACTAAAGAAGAGTATAAACTGTAGTATGGAATATTTTTGAAGTGTATTCGTCAATACCAAAATTACTATAAACCAATATCTATATATAAATGCACAAATCTCTACAAGGACAATATGGTGTGTATTCCTTGCTATACTGGTGCAAAAATGAGTACGCATCAGAGACTAATTGATTCCTTCTCGCTGAGCAACTATAGCAAATAGAAGAGTGTGAGTATACAAGGCTTTGAAGGTAGCACCAGAAGGCCAGTAGCACAACCTACAAGAATGCAGAAGAGAAATATACACAGTGCTTGGCAAGTTGCCAAGTTCAAGAAACCAACTGTTGGAGGCATCATCAAAGATAGAAGAGAATGAAATCCAAGCCTCTATTCAAGAATATCTACAAACCAATATCTATATTACTCAATATAAACATAAAGTGAGAATATCATTCCAAATGAAAACCATCAGCCAAAGACAATTGGAAGTACGATAGAGGTATGCATATATGTAATAACCAGTACACACAAGAGCTTATGAAGACAACCATTAGAATTTAGAAACATAGCAATCAATAATTTAGCAGACAAATATGCTCAAATTGAAGGCAGCAAGAGGACAGAAGCTATTATGTAACAACAGGACCAATAAAAAACCGGAACACTTCTTCAACAGCTCAAGTGCATCCCTGAATAGTCTGGTTATTGCAGAACCTGCAAAACAGAGCAAATCAAATGATGCATGTGCATATCACAATATTCAATGAATAAAATTAAGCCAATTGCATGAATCTCGTAATACCTAAGTCCTATTAGGACTAAGCACTACATGTAATTTTGCAAAAATCTAGGCAGGAAACCTGATGTGTGTGTGTGTGTGTGAGAGAGAGAGAGAGAGAGAAAGAGAGAGAGGGGATCAGACCTGCAAAATCTCACCTGCCAAAAAGAAGCTCGCTCGCCGGAGCTTCAAAAAGCTCGATAGCTGGACGGAGGGCTTCAGTGGTGCGGGCTCATGGCATGCATGTGAAAGGGAGAACGCAGGACAGAAGGACAGGGCGAGCGATGACAGCGGTGGCGACGAGCAAAGGGAAGACGGCGGTGGCGAGGAGAGGGACGACAGCAGCGGAAGAAAAGGAGAGTTGGATGAGCGTCGAAGGGAGAACGGCGGCAGCGTAGATCTGGGAGAAAACAATAGGGAGGAGAGAAGGTTGACTGCTAGGAGAAAACAGGAGGGAGCAGAGAAGGTTGAGCGGCAGCGGCACAGGTCGGGGAGAGGGAGAAGAGAACTGACGCGTCGGAGCTTGAGGAGAACGCCGGCGCGGGTGAGCGATGACGTCGGGAGAAGAGGGATATGGAGGCCGAGAGGAGGCAGTCGAGAGGAGGACAGAGGAGGTCAGCAGGATGTGGATGAGGACGGCAGCCGCCTGGCAAGGACGAGGCAGTCGGAGGGTCTCGCGGGCTTGCGGCGTCGAACGAGGCACAAATTCTGCCTCGCGGCATCGAACGAGGCGGAGATATGGTTTGACCGAGTGGGGCCCACAAAGATAAAATATGGCAAGCGAGAGAATCTGGCGCCTGCAGTGTGGGTCCCAACGGTTGCATGCGACCAATCAAGAGCCTCCAATAAGCTCCGCGGTCGCTGGTATGCGCGGGATTTTCACTCGAGAGAGAGAGAGAGAGAGAAAGAGAGAGAGGGGATCAGACCTGCAAAATCTCACCTGCCAAAAAGAAGCTCGCTCGCCGGAGCTTCAAAAAGCTCGATAGCTGGACGGAGGGCTTCAGTGGTGCGGGCTCATGGCATGCATGTGAAAGGGAGAACGCAGGACAGAAGGACAGGGCGAGCGATGACAGCGGTGGCGACGAGCAAAGGGAAGACGGCGGTGGCGAGGAGAGGGACGACAGCAGCGGAAGAAAAGGAGAGTTGGATGAGCGTCGAAGGGAGAACGGCGGCAGCGTAGATCTGGGAGAAAACAATAGGGAGGAGAGAAGGTTGACTGCTAGGAGAAAACAGGAGGGAGCAGAGAAGGTTGAGCGGCAGCGGCACAGGTCGGGGAGAGGGAGAAGAGAACTGACGCGTCGGAGCTTGAGGAGAACGCCGGCGCGGGTGAGCGATGACGTCGGGAGAAGAGGGATATGGAGGCCGAGAGGAGGCAGTCGAGAGGAGGACAGAGGAGGTCAGCAGGATGTGGATGAGGACGGCAGCCGCCTGGCAAGGACGAGGCAGTCGGAGGGTCTCGTGGGCTTGCGGCGTCGAACGAGGCACAAATTCTGCCTCGCGGCATCGAACGAGGCGGAGATATGGTTTGACCGAGTGGGGCCCACAAAGATAAAATATGACAAGCGAGAGAATCTGGCGCCTGCAGTGTGGGTCCCAACGGTTGCATGCGACCAATCAAGAGCCTCCAATAAGCTCCGCGGTCGCTGGTATGCGCGGGATTTTCACTCTGTTGTTGCGACGTACCGTCGTCCTGCTTTGTTTGCTCGCTGTCCCTCGAGCGAGGGAGGTAGCTACGTCTAGTGGCTGGTTTTGAGCCAGCCCATCGATCTCAAGCCCGTCCTGATTGAATAGTGGATGGCTAGTCGCGTCATCTTTCGATCGTTAGCTGCAACTCGTGCACGCATGAAGCTTTCCTGGAGTAGTTGGCTGTCCTTTCCGTCACCTGTAACCTCCTTGGACTCAAAATCCACACCTGTGATTGTTACCTTTTTGCAAGTCGTAGAGTACGTGATAATTGTCTATCACGATGATACGTACGTGCGTGCGTGACGACATATTGGATGCACGAGCTCATGATGTGATCATGTGACGTGATGTTGCGTGGCAATGGCGGCAGGCGGCGCCGGTGTACCTGGCGGAGACGGCGCCGCCCAAGTGGCGTGGCGCCTTCACGACGGGGTTCCAGCTCTTCCTCAGCATCGGCAACCTGGCGGCGAACCTCGTCAACTACGGCACCTCGCGCATCCCCACGTGGGGGTGGCGGCTCTCGCTCGGCCTGGCCGCGGCGCCCGCCGCCGTCATCCTCGCCGGGGCGCTGCTCATCCCGGACACCCCCAGCAGCCTCATCGTGCGCGGCCGCGTGGAGGACGCCCGCGCCGCGCTCCGCCGCGTCAGGGGCCCCAAGGCGGACGTCGACGCCGAGCTCGACGACGTGGCCCGCGCCGTCGCGGCGGCGCGCGCCCACGACGACGGCGCGTTCCGGAGGATCCTCCGGCGGGAGCACCGGCACCACCTGGCGATGGCCGTGGCGATCCCGCTCTTCCAGCAGCTCACGGGGGTCATCGTCATCGCCTTCTTCTCCCCCGTGCTGTTCCAGACGGCCGGGTTCGGCAGCAACGGCGCGCTCATGGGCGCCGTCGTCCTCGGCGCCGTGAACCTCGGCTCCACGCTCGTGTCCACCGCCACCGTCGACCGGTACGGACGCAGGCCGCTGTTCCTGACCGGCGGGTTCGTCATGATCATCTGCCAGGTCGCCGTGGCGTGGATCATGGGGTCGCAGATCGGCGGCGACGGCGGGTCCGCGATGGCGAGGCCGTACTCGCTCGCGGTGCTGGCGCTGACGTGCGTGTTCTCGGCGTCGTTCGGGTGGTCGTGGGGCCCGCTGACGTGGCTCATCCCCGGCGAGATATTCCCCGTGGAGATCCGGTCGGCGGGGCAGGGCATCAGCGTGGCCGTCAACCTCGGCGCCACGTTCCTGCTCACGCAGACGTTCCTCTCCATGCTGTGCGCGCTCAAGTACGCCACCTTCATCTACTACGCGGCCTGGGTCGCCGTCATGACCGCCTTCGTGGTGGCGTTCCTGCCGGAGACCAAGGGGGTGCCGCTCGAGGCCATGGGCGCCGTCTGGGAGCGCCACTGGTACTGGGGACGGTTCGTGCAGCCGTCGGTGAAGGTTGCTGATGAGGAACCCTGAAGAAACTCATGGTGGCCGCTTGCCTACTTCGTTTTGTGGCGGCGGCAAACTTCCTCGGACGTTCCATTCGTGAATGGCTTTATGTTTTTGTATGTTGTGTTCGTCATCCGAGGAAGACTTGTGCGAGTAAAAACGAAATTCGGCACTCATTCGTGTCTGGCTTCTGTAATACGTCATGCAAGATTGAATACCAGAACGAGCTCAAAAAAAAAAAGATTGAATACCAGAACTAGCATTGTTGATTAGAGACTTATAATGTTTTACCGTTTCAGTAACAAAAACGACTCCGTGGCCCAATGGATAAGGCGCTGGTCTACGGAACCAGAGATTCTGGGTTCGATCCCCAGCGGAGTCGGTTTCTATTTTTCTTTTGCCCTTGCATGGAACTTTTACTATTTTTCTTTTCCCCTTGCATGGAACTTTTAATGCGCCAGAATCAACAGGATTATTTTAAAAAAAAATTATTAAAATCAACCGGAATTTTTATTTTTAGAGGAAAGTAGTTACAGAAAACCACTCCGGATAGTCCAATCTTTGTTTCAGGTCTCATAATGTTTGAGGGCAACTAGCAGAGCGCACAGTTGACATTTTAACAGATTTGCATAATTGCGTTATACCGAATTTGCGTTATATTAACAGCACATGCAATAATCTAAACATCCAATGATGCAATAAGAGCAGAAATGAGTCCAAAATACTTATTGCACAAGTTCTCAGTTCAGAGGGACTAATACATAATGAGTAGCACAAACCAAAGACTAAGGATACCCATCATAAATTAAGATCCCCAAAGCATGATTCAAGGACCAGTCCCAAGATTCGAGCGATGTCAAGAAATGCACACGCCGTGCGCTTCTGTAAGGTGGGAAGCTAGCCCGTCCGGATTCGAGCAGCTGATAACAATTAGATCAGTGCGATGCTGCTCTCACCACCAGGGGGCTTTCGGATGCCGCCTAGGTACTCTCGAGGAGCAGGCATCCCATCGGCAAATATGTCACTGCCACTCATCTCCTTCAGCTTTGCGGAGCTCAGAGACTTCTCGGCCGAGGCAGGGGCGTCCTCCTTGAATATGTTGTTGCCTGTCAGCTCCTGGAACTTCTGATTGTGGATTTTCTTTGCTGTCTTCACTACAGGCTCTTCGCTGAATGAGATGTTGCTTGGTCCTCCAGCAGGCTGCAAAAGCCATTCAGTTGATATAGACTCAGAGGGTAATATGTTCATGCTAAAATGATGAAAAACAGCTAGGTTTTGGTCAAAGGGATTAATACAAGTGGTTTTCCATGAATATCAAATCATAAGAGAGCAATATCAAGTAAACATGTGAGATTGTTCTAGCACTGCTGTTAGCCTAGCTAGCGCATCTCATGTGAAAGACTTGCAAACACATTTGTTGTGACAAACACAGCAGAAGTTCCAAAATTTCCCTTTTCTATTATCCTATAATAATGATAGTACAAATATAACTAGCAAGCATATCAAATCAATATGGTACAAGTTAAAGGAATATTCAAGTAACAGTATAAAAGCTCATCTTCGAATTGTCAGTTGGTCACACATTTCACCATAGAAAGATTTGTTTGTTAGTATAAAAAGCAACAGCATGTACTAACGATCTAAAGTAGTATCGAGGACATAGGTATGCAAACCGGGTTGAGATCCTCTGCAGTCACACCACAGTACCACATTCCCACAAGCAAAAAAAATTAGGCATCAGTAATATGCACAGCACATAATTAGGCATGTGTATAGTGGAAAATTGAACTAAATTTTTAGACGAGGAAAATTTGAAATAAAATAGCTAGCAACTCAAACAATTGCATCATTCAAACAACAAAAAACAAATAAAACCATATAAAGAACTGTGCAAAATGAAATGCTAGACTGTCCATGTTCATCCATGCGTAATCATATAGAATTGGAGCTGATAATATTCATGAAATATATCAAGACACGAAGGGCAACTTTTTCCATAATATAAATTACATCAAAACATCAACATGAAGGTTATCTTCTAATGTCACTTACATTAGATACTTTAACCGATGTGTGGACGCTTCGCTGTGGAAGTGAAAAGTCCACATTTCCTTGTAGCTCCATGTTACGAGCAGCCAATGGTCTGGCAGGAATCTCAGGAGGTGGACCAAAGATGTCACTCCCACTAAGCTCTTTGGTCTTGGCTTCAGAAAGCAGCTTATTGGTTTTAGCATCAGCATCTTCCAGAGTACCACTAAGCTCTCGTTGCTTAGCCACCTCAGGAATTGATGATGGTTTCTTTGGTGAAACACTTCCATCAGCACTAAATGAGATCTGGCTTATTCCAGTCACAGTTTGCTGTCATGAAAAGGTGAATCGCATAATAAGAAGGCAATACTTCTGTGATTTAGAGTCAAGTAATGCACGATAATTAGGAAAACATAAGCTAGAGTCAGACATGAAAAGTTATAAGCATAAAAGTTACAAAAACCTAAACTGGCTAAACTTAATATCACATGAGAAATATGAGCTCTAGAAGATGCATTTCCTTTGAACTATCAATTATAACAACTTTCCTTAAGAGAAATGGAATAAAACGTGCTTCAAATTAGCATTCTGTCTACATAAACATATAGTATCAATCAGGATGGTTCACCACAATAATACTAAAAAGGGTACAAGAGGTTTTGTTGGAAGGATTTGAAAAAGATTACTACCTGGTACATCCTCAAGGAAGTTTTGTTGGCAGATTTTGAATCCTCTGAATCACCATTTTCACCCTTTTCAGCAAAGATGCCACTACCATTCATTTCTTTCAACTTCGAACCAGAACAAAATTTCCTTTCACTACAAAAGGCCAACAGGAAGGTTAGTGTTCAATATATTTTATCAATGAAGGAAGTGACAGGGATAAATTGGAAGCAATGCTGAAAGTTACAAAACTAGAATATCCCCTGCTGTTTGGCTAGCATCTTCCTTCATCCGTGGCAAGCAAGCACCCCATCACGGAATTATCAGGTACATATTTTCATGTAAAACATAAATTTCCTAAAAGAAAATGAAACATACACAAGGTTCATACCAGTTGCCCTGCAACAGACTCCAAAGACCAAAGTAAAACAAAATTACTGATACTTTCAGAAGTACCAGAAAAGATATCATACCAAACAGGTGGTGACACAACTACAGTATCACATCACTCTAGAAATATACAGATTTCGAAGCGGACGCTTGCCTTCTGCATCACTGAAATCACTTTCAGTCAGTGCTTAACTTGCACTGTAGCACCACCTACAATCAACATCCACTACTGATACCACGGATTTGGACAGTAGCTGCGTCACACGCTTGCACCGTACCCCACGCACACACGGTCCATCGTTGGCGTCAACCAACCGCCTGCAAGCGACTGCTCTCCAGCTACCAGCATACCATGGGATGGGAAGGCGTCGCTACGCAAAGCATTAAAACACGCAGCCGCCACTTCTCGCTGAAGGCTAAACCCTATTCCTTTTCACAAAGCGCTTCTCGCTAAAACCCGAGACACCCAGTTCGGGTTGCTGATTGCTGCGCTTGAAACATCGATCGGATCAACCAGAGCACGCGCATCCAAACATACATACAGAGCAAGCACCGCACGCCACTAGATCGGATCGGGGTCAGAGTAACGGAGCGAACGACACAGATCGAGCGGATCAGGGGGGAATGCGGGGAGGGGAGGCCCCAGATCTCTCACCTCTTGCTCAGATCCTCGGCCTCCTGCTCGGTCACCGGCGCGCCGAACATGGCCGGCGTGATCCCCGCGGCCGGCTGCTCAGGAAAAAAAAAACACCACGACCCACGCACAAAAGTCAGCCGCGTCGCGGGCAGGAACGCAGATGGAGCAAACCAGCCAGCACGCCAACGCGGCGGCGGCAACGAACCTTGAGGCTCGGGCGGGAGGAGGCGGCGGGCGAGGCCCCGGCGGGCGCGTCGGGGCCTGTCGCCGACCAGGTGAGCAGGTCGGCCGTGGAGGTGTGCGGCTTCCGCACAGGCACCGCCCTCTCCATTGCTCCTTCCTTCCTTCCGGTCGCGGCGAACTCGAGGGATGCTTTCGCTTGGCACTTGCGCCTGCCCCTCCCTGCTCAGCTCGGCAGGCTCGCACGCTCCCCCTGCGATTTCTTCGCGGAGCGGAATGGCAGTGACAGCTCACAGGCTGACGCCCCGGTTTCGAAAAGATTTTGCCGGTGCCACCACCGCTGCTGCGGCTGGTTCGTACACCACGCGCTGCTGCCCCCCGCCCAGGTCACGTGAGGGTAAGGCTGACATGTGGGGCCGTATGATGCCGGAGCCACCTGTCGGTGGGTTGTAGGAGCAGCGGATCCTGGATCCGTGTGTTCAAAGGTGTTTGCCTTTCTTTGGGGGTACGTGGTGCATGATGAGTGGGACCGTGTGGGACGGACAGGTTGGGATGTTCATCGTAGAGGATCCTGCCTGACTGGACGGGGTGCAGGTGGGCTCGCGGGCCATGGGCCGCCCCAGTTAGCAGCAGGCTCGCCCGCAAATCGCTGGCTCACGGCCCACCTTGGATGATCCATTACGTACGCCCGTTGAGTTCCCAAAAATCTCAAAAAATTTCGCACCGCAGACTGTGTCACTTCTCACAGAACACGCTTTCTAATGCAAAAATTTCATCACTTTCATCAAAATTTCACCAAACTAAACGGTGCCTAAAAGGGACACTCTATGGCAGTGTTTTGGTAGGGGGTGAAAATTTTTTCACCCCCTATTAAATGTTACTTTGACCACTAATTGAGAGTATTAAATAAAGTTAGTTTCAAAACTACCTTCACAACCTCGAGCAAAATCACGAGAGGAACCTAATGAGGTCTTTGACCGCATGATTAGAGCATAGTTACTGTAGCATTACTGTATCAAATCGCTAATTAATTATGCTCATTAGATTCGTCGCGCAAAGTTGCACTTATCTGTGAAAAGGTTTTGCAAATAAACTTCATTTGTTACTCCATGCGTGCAAGATTCCTTTTACATGAAATTTTTTTCCTCTACAACCAAACACGGGCTATCTTGCAGAGAAGGAATGGCACTGGCAAATGATCTCCTCTTGCAAAATGTCAGGATGGCAAGCGACTGCTATAATGTTGTTTCAAGTTTTTCGGAGGAAGTAATGGGACGGTATGCAGTGGCGGAACCAAGAATTTTGAGTAGGGGGAGCCGACAAAAAACGATCGAGAACTCATACTACATGGGATAAAAACATATGTATCAAGATCTAGTATATGCACATGATCAATTTTTTAATTCTTATACTTATTATTTACAACACAAATAAAAATCATAATTTTGATCTGGAGAAAAAGACAAGTGGAAATAATACATTTAATTATACTTTTCGATATAGGGGAATGCTTTGGACACGACACATTTGCTCTTTACTTGATTTTGTAGTATAGAACACATGCTAATGTATTGCAATTTTGCAATCACTTTCTTTTTGCAACATAATATTAAATATCTTCTTTTCAGGTTAACCATGCTTTTCTTAAAAGGTTAATTATAACATACATTTTACTTTTTCGATTACACTATGTGCATTTGAGACATAGGAAAATAGATATAAACACTTGGGAAGTATGTATGAGTCAGGTTTGAAGTGGTCAAGGGGGTTGCTAACGGGCGCGCGCTAGGACGCGGCCCAGCGAACGATTCAGCCGCCCACTCCACCTCTCACCAAACTTTCTTTTTTTGAAAATTTTTCTTCCCACAACTTTCCATTTCTGGAATTTTATAACTTATACGCATAACATCGACACATAACTTCGAATAAATTTTTAGCACAACTTTGACGCTAGCCAACATGCATAATTTATGTATACAACTTGTGTGCACAATTTTTTGAAAATGGCTTATGCACAACTTTTTAAAAAAAATCAATTTCATCTTTTCATTTTTTGACTTATACACACAACTTCGACATATAACTGTAAACTATAATTTTTGTCAGATAATTTTTAAGCATAAGTTTGTTGTCATGCAGAACTTATGCGTACAACTTGTAGGCACAATTGTTTGAAGAATAACCTGTGTGTATAATTTTTCTCTAATGATGAGTTGTGCGCATAATTTTTCTGTAAACGAGTTGTGTGTATAATTTTTTTTAACAACGAGTTATGTGCATAACTTATGTTGAAGAAAAATTTGTTGAGTGAAGAAAAAAAATAGAAAAAAAAGGAATGTGGGGCCCCCACGTGGGGAGTCTCCCGCGCGGGTCGGACCGCCTCTCCGCTCGCGCGCGCGGAGCGCGGTTGCTTAATTGATTTCTATATGCTGCCGGTACTGGGCTGCTCGCTGCAGGCAGCCGAGGCAGAAAGTCAGAAAGAAGGCCAGAAGCTGTCAAGGGCGGAGTAGATCACATGCAGTCATGCACCGGAGTACTCCCTCTATCCCTGATTAATCGTCGCTGGAGTCTCGGAACCGGTAACCAATGTATTGGCAAAAGTCTCTGTTACCCCTATAAAGCAATGATGAGTGTCAGCAGTCTTGCGTGGAGGGCTGTGTCCTCTGCTTCCGTGGCCGCACATGATGGAAGAAAGAGGCCTGGCCGGAGGAGGCGTGATGCATGCACATGGTGTGGTCAGCTACTTAGCTCCTCCGGCCTACGGAGCTGTAGGGAACTACAGACAATGTGGGACGGGATGATGTAGCTCAAACGACTAATATTTGGGGACGGAGGGAGTATGTATTAATTGCTGGGTGTGTCGTGTGTCACTCTGTGATTGACTGATTGTGAACTGTGAAGGATAAATACAGAAGTGCAAAGGGTACATTGATGACATGTGTGCTCCTGGACTGCAGAATATACACAGGGGGTTAAAAACTTTCACCGGCGAGCCTGGTTCCGCCGTTGACTGTATGGTCACGTGATCAGAGATGTCAGAGGAAGACAAGGTGATCTTCAGTTCTTTGAGCTCATCCATGAGAGCAGAAGGTTCAACCACGACATCCATGATTAGCTAGAAGCTCGCTTTATGCTAGCCTTGGTAGGCATGTGCGGTTTCTTTAGCCGCCTAATGGTGTTTGTGTCAACTATACCAGTGCAAGCTTCTAGCAAGCGTCACTTGTAACTCAAAAAAAAAGTAAAAGGGACATGGAACTGCGCCACCAGCTCGGGCGCTCTTACTTTTACAACATTTCATTTTCTCTCCTCTCTCTCTCTAGCTTTACCTTAATGGCTTAGGCTTCACGCATGGCTCATTTTGCTTGCGAGCGTGGTCAGGGGGAAGCTAGAGCCGAAGCGAGGTGGGTGCACCACTATAAACTTGTTTGACACAGCTCCTCCTAGTTCTAGCTCCTTCTAACACATTACCTAAACTGTTTTTCTCTCTCCTCTCCCTCCATCCCATGTCTGCTTGGCTCCTCTGGCTCCGGCTCCTTCGCCATCCTGCCACGTCATAGTGACAAGAGTCGGATCCCAAAAAAACCGACCAAAGTAGGTAAAAATACACACACCAACACTTATATGATAATGCGGTATTAAATAAATAAATTTTCTGACAAGCAGCAATAAAAATTGATATATATGCAAATAGATGAAGTTTGATATTGAGGCTAATGTTACATGAAACACATTTAAGCTCCTTGTGTACCTCAAATGCATGAATGAAAACAAATACTACAAATGGCGGTATGAGACCTGAAATATGAAACAATAAAGCTTTTTTAACAAAAAAATATTTTGAAATCTCAAGTGAATCTGAAGTTTAACCCTACATTTTAACAAGATCAAATTGAAAAACTAGATTATGAAATTACTTTCTTTACTCTAAAGAAATTTATATACATCTAAAGGATACGCACAACAAATAAAGTAGATGATATATAGTTGTTCTATGAGTCGCTAGGTTTGGTTGCTTCATTCTACTTGTCGAGATAGCAACACAGAGGTGTAAACCACAGGTCCACAGCAAGGATGAAGTCGGAGGTCATCGATTTACTACCTTCACATAAAGATATATACTGATCGAGGGCCAATTACATCGGTTACTTTTTTGTATTTGCATACATGGCCATTCATGTTGCTTCATGGGCATCTCACGACAACTTCTACGGCTCAGAGTTTTTTCTGGGCTGTGCGTTATAAGAGGCCAGATGTTGTGGCTTGTGCACAAAGGGTAAAAAATGACTACCAGCATGTAAAACCATTTTTTCCTAGGTGCATTTGCACTCACAATCTTCTATGTAGCTTCTCCCCTGAGCGTGGTGCCAACGGCAGAAGCGGGGGCATGCTACATGTCGCGGAGGAACACGAGGACAGTGTGCCTCTTGATGGAGTGTGGAGTGGAGGCGAGAACAAGCTACAGATCACCCCTTCAAAAGGAGAGGGAGGTGGGGGCAGTTATATATCACTGAAGGTGACAAATATGCCACTGTCGCCTACTAATCACAGAAGTAATGACATGTTCCACTGAGGGCGCCTATCGGCCAGCTTTCTATTGGTGGATATGCATGCAAATAGATAATAAATTCAGTCCAACAGATTGTTTCTTCTATGAATCTAGATGAGCTGGTGCATGAATGCAAGTAAAGACGAAGTTGCTGATGTCATTCACATGCAAAACCCATTTGAAACTTAAGAAAGTTATTAATTCTTACATGGAACATCAAAATTAAATTCCGATAGCACCACTGAATTTCGAACAATAAAAATTTCACAACAAGATCTCACTTGGGTATATTTAGATGAACTTTTTTATTCCATTTTTTAATAATGTTACATATTTTTTGCAAGACACGTTCACGTGGAACAAATTCTACAAACTCAAAGAACAAAATACTCATACAAAACGAGCAAATTATACGAATTCACAGAAAAAATTCGGATATTCACGTGCATGCAGTTTCAAAATTTAAAAATCATAAAAGAAGCATTCAAATTGGATTCCAAGTGCACCACTATGTTTCTTTCGACAACGTGTTTAAAACATTATCACACTTAGTTATGTTTAGATAAAAAGTATTTTTAATAAATAATATTAACTTTAACAAAAAATTGATTGTACCATTGAATTTTGAAAATAAAAATTTCAAGACAAAGATTCTAATTGATTATATTTGGATATTGTTTTTATTCAAATTGTTATATATGGATTAATTAGTTTTAACTAATACGAACAAATATTTGACCAACACAAACAAATATATACATACATACAAAGGGCGGACAAATATTGACAAAGGGCGAACAAAAATACATAGAGGCCGAAAAAATATTAACAGAGGGCGATTAAGTATATAGAGATGCCGAACACATATTTACAATGCCGAACAAATATTTAAAAAGAATAAATAAACATATACATAGAACGAACGAACATTAAAAGAATGCGAACAAATGTATAATAAACAAATATTAAGAAAAAAGCAAAGAAATATTTAAAAAGAACGTAGTTCTCTTTAATATTAATAAAAATAGTGTCACACTTAAGTATGTTTAGATTAAAAAATGAAGCATTTTTTATGCAAACATTAATATTAATGAAAAACTTTGATTGCACCATTGAATATGTGAAAATAAAAACTTCACAACATGATTCCACTTGGACTAAATTTGAACAATTTTTTTATTCATATTTTTACATACAGATTAATTAGTTCTAACTAATACGAATAAATATTTGAACAACACAAACAAATATTTACATAGGTGGAATAAATATTCACTGAGGAGGAACAAATATTTACAAAAGAGGAACATGGAACAAATATTTATTGAGAGGAACAAAATATTAAGGAACAAATAATTATAGAGGATGAACAAATATTTATAGAAGAGGAACACGAAACAAATATTTACTGAAAGAAACAAATAATTATAGAGGAGGAACATATATTTACTATGAGGGAACAAATAATCGTAGAGGAGGACAACTATTCACATAAGGGGAACTAATATTCGCAGAGAATGTGAAAGGGTCTCTAGTCTAGTGGTTAGAGCACCTGAGTAGTATGTAGTAGACCCAGGTTCGACTCCCTGTGGGAGCGAATTAACTGGGTCTGGAATAAAAGAAAATTACTCAAAAAATAGGTTGGGGTTTCCCCTACTGACTTCGGTCAAAATATTCGCAGAGAATAGACAAAGATTCATAAAAGGAGAACAAACATTCACACAAAAAGAACACATATTCACATAAAGAGAACAAATATGTATATGAAGCAAATACATATTTATAAAAAGATAAATAAATATATACAAAGAGAATGGAGAAAGAAAAAAGAAATAGAAGAAAGGAAAAGTGAAGAAAGTGGAAGGAAAGGTAAAGAAAAGAAAAAAGATGAAAGAAATGAGAATATGGAAAAAACGAGGATGAAAATAATAAATAAATAAAATTAATATAAATAAAATTAAACTAAAAATAAATTGAAATAAAAGAATATATAAAGAAAAATAAAACAAAAATAGAAACAAAGAAATAAAATAATTGAAATGAAATTAAAAAGAAGAAATGAGAAGAAGAGACTGTTAAAAGGGTCCGTAGGTCAACATGACCACAAAACGTTGAGTAGTGCAGTGGTGATGCTTGCTTACTTGTCTAAATAGATTGTGGGTTCAAATTCCACCTGCGGCACTTTTTTAGTTGAATTTATATTGGGCCGAGCGGAAAACATCAGGTCAAAAATCTAAAAATGTTGAATAAGTCAAGATGGGCTTGAAGAACAAATGAATGAACCACCGAGGCTAACTGGGCTCAAAGCCCAAAAGCAACCACCGCCTCCCACCCGTCCGAACTAGAGCGTCGTATCGTAGTAGGCGACAAAATGATTTTTGTCACGTACATGACATATAGTTGCGACGGAGGGAGGCAGCCTGAGCGGTGGAGCACAAGGCTTGTGGCAAAACATCTAGTTTTGCATTGATGAGGTAGAGGCTGAAAATTGTTGCGGGCTACATGTGACAGAACCGCCCAAAATAAATCTGTATTATCACCTAAGCCGGTCCACTTGGCCAATAAGCGACAACAAAGAGTTATTTTGTCGTCTCTGTCGGGTCATGCCCGGTAAGTCAGGATCGATAATATGCCAAAGCTCACACGAAGGCGGGTCCAGAGTACAAGTTCAACTTTACATAAAAGCCCACAGGGTCACATTATTACAAACCAGGTTTTCATGCATAAAGTAAAGATGTTCAGAGTTTAAACAGCGGAAAGTAAACTAGCGGAAGATACACATAGGAGGCCATCCATAGAGTATCACTCATCATCATCGTTCTCCCACTCAAGTTCCCAACCATCTGGAATAGAGTCAGGCCAGATGGGATTACCTGAAAACAACAACAAAAGCAAGGCTGAGTATACTAATACTCAGCAAGACTTACCCGACAAAATAAAATAAAGTACAACTAGACATGCAAGACTTTTTGGCTAGTGGGTTTGTTTTGCTAAAAGCGACTAAGAGTTGATCCTTAATTTCAAGTTTTAGCTCATATTCTAGTATGTTCACCATTCTAGGTAAGCACCTAAACTAAACAAACAGTTGTACAAACAATATTAATCAAATAACAAATTTATCCAAATGTTCCATAAATCAATATGGGGTAGCCAGTGGTTAAGCCGTCTCAGATAATGGTGAGAGACCGACGATCGATCGATTTATAAACCTTGCAAGGTACAACCCAAGACACACAGAAGAAGGTAGACCCCAAGAAATCAAATAAAGAAAATGCGGGGTCTACCCCGACCAGACGGTTCCCGTCATTCCCCAGCTTAGGAACAAATGCCATAGTCCTAAGTACAAGGTTTACTGGTACGCCCAACACGGCACGTCCAGACTCACACTTGCACTACCGGGAGCAAACCGGGAGACGCATCTCAAGAGTAGTAGTGATAAAGTTCCCGCACTGGTTCATTAGGTACTAGGCTTACCGGTCCCATTCCCGACAAGTGCTTGGTACATTCAATAGCTTAAACCAGCACAATGTTACTCGGTCGAGACCGAACCCATTGCTCTTACCACATGAGCGAGTCAATTTAACCAACTTATGATTCCAACATAAGTGTCCTATATCTCGCGAGCAATGAGTCATTACTCGACTTGTACCGTGTCCTTAAAGCATGGCACTAGCAACCTAACATGCTAGTATAAGAGCATAGGTACCTAAGGATTATGCATCTAGGTTTCAAATCAACTCCTGAAACTTAAATGCACAAACATAACATAAATACGAAAAGTAAAGATGTGAGTTTAAGAAAAAGGTTAGATGCACTCCGGTGCTTGCCTTCTTCTACGTCAGCTACAGCCTTGGGCTCTTCTGGACTTTGGTCCAGGTCTTGGTGCACACCCAACTCGTTCACCTCTCCATCAACAGCACCTTCTCCCTCCTGGGTGAGCGTGTAAGTACCGTCCGGTAAATCTACACGTACACATGCATATGCATTAGGTTATGGTGAGGGTGAGAGAATTACCACCAAACCAACTCTTGTTGGCCACATTCATCCTAACACTTAATTTTTCTCACAAAAAGTATTGGGGTGGTGTGATGGTTAACTAAAAGCTATTTTGATGGTGATTGTGTGCACATTTAAACAAATTAAATTATTTAACTTCACCAAACAGTATGGGGGTGTGTTTAAATGATTTCAAACAGAAACTAAGTCATGAAATCCTTAATTAAACTTAAATAAGGATAAACATATTTATTCAATTCCTAGCTAGCTATTCATCCAAAATTCATATTAAATGAAATATACCTCCAACTGTCCTAGAATTTTATACACAGCAACATATGACTAGACTAAGCTTAGATACCAAAAATCAGCTCTAGATCACATATAAATTAATTTATATGAAAAAGACAAATTTTAGCCTAGCTTAACTACATTAAATCCTACAAAAAGATTTACTAATCTTTTTGACCTCACATTTTTCCTACAGGTCATTCATGTCAAATTTAAGCTCCTGACCAATTTACAAAATTATATCTACCTTATTGTTCAAGTTATCAATTTAACATCCTACACAAACTTAAATACAAAACAGAAATCAAACAGAGTCCTAAAATCATAATTATTTTACCAGGGGTGCTATTCATCATGACAAAGATCTAGGGTGCATTGGTGCTTAGAGAAAAGATTTCTTGAGGGGACTATAAAAAGCATCAAGCTTAACCTAACATAAAGATTACAAAAATCATAACTACAAATCTACACCTCAAATATGTGTCAATTTTGGTCACAGATCCAAACATGGCATAAAGAATAACATACCCAAATTTCAACTCCATAGCATGTGTATATTTTGAACTACAACAAAAGTACATCAAACTGAGTTTGAATTTCCATTTCAAATCTATACAGAAAAACACTATACAACCTTTCTAGAAAAGGTAGATCTCAACACAAGGAAACCAACAAAACTAGATTTGCATTTGTCTGATTTTTCTACGATTTTTAATGATTTTTCTATGTTTCAGCCGAGACCCTAAAGAATCTTATTACAACCAAGTCCCTGGATTCGCAGGTAGGTCCTCAGAAATTACAACTAGGCCCTCAGACGAGAATCCCAATCACAAATAGGTCCCCAGGCGCCATGGCCGGCAATGGAGGTCAAAATCCGCCGGGATAGACCGGGGAAGTGGTGGGGAGTTACGAGGGGCTCACTAGGGTTCCGTTCTGGGGCTTGGACGAGGAAAGGGCATGGCCGGCGGGCGCCGACGGCGGACGGCCGGCGGGGAGGCCGTCGCGGCACGTTTCCCCGGCGTGGCTCGAGCCAGTCCGGGCAATGAGTGACTCCGGTGGCTCCTGCGTGACTTAGGGAAGAGGTGGAGGAGGTTGAACGATAGCGGAAGAGGGCGCGGATGCTTGCTCGGCTGCGGCGGCAGCAATGGTGACGGCGGTTTGGGACGTGCGAGTGCGCGGCCGCGGCTGGCTTAAACGACGGGCGGACAGTGCGAGGAGGTGACAGAGACACTCGAGGGGAGGCCTCGTCCCTCGTTTTGACAGCGGGACCGTCGGCACAGTGGACAACCGGATGAGTGGTGGCGGCAGACCACGACCCGTGGAGCGGCTCTGGTGACGGTCGGCCTGCGGCATCCCTAGGCGCGGTGTACGGCTTGGCGGACGGGCGGATGTTCCACATCACGCAGGTCCACAGCGAAGGGGCCGAGGAGTTCATACGCCGGAGCGCGGGAGCCTCGACACGTGGACGACACGAGACGGGCGCGCGCGCGAGAGCGCGACGACGTCGGCACCCAGTTTCATTCCGTTTGCCCGTTTTTGAAATTGCGAAACTCAAAAATTTTGAATACAACTCGAAAATCTCCAAATATGAAAGTTGTAGAGCAACTGTAGGACTACAACTTTTGCAAAGGGTGACCTATGTTTTGATGAATCGTTTGATGGGATAAACGTGGCAAAGTTACATTTTTTCTCGGCCCCGATTTACTGTTCACAGGGACTTCAACTCGAGTTTTGGCCAATTTGCACTCAAAATTTGAATGTCCGCCAATTATGAAAAATGTGTTTCCAAAAACAACAAAAAACTTTTATATTGGTAGAATTTGAAGTTCTATAGTGAAATTTGGAGAACGCGCTAGAAAACCATTTCATGAGTATAGAGCTCTAAAGGGGTTTGACCAAATTTTGGGAATTTGACTAGGATTTCTTTTGCAAAGTTGGTCAAGACTAGATTAAACAAGCTTTGGGACTAATCACACTTAATTAACAAGTCTTAATTATGTGCTTATGCTAATTAAACATCAGGGATGTTACACTACAGGCTGTGAGTGCAGCCCTAGGAGGCTTTGCTTGTGGCCGTTTTGTGGTGGGCTGGGCTTAGAGATGTTGCTTGTTTCAGCTCATTATTGGATTAAGTCCTTTTGATCCCCCCTCATGTGTTGGGTGATTTCGATTTCCACCCCTACTATCTGAAACCGGGTATTCGAGGCCCCTCATCTCTCGAACCCGTGCGTTTTTCCTCCCTCGGCTGTTTTGCATAGCAGTTTTGATGACGTGGACGCCACGTGGCGGTGGGGCCCACTTGTCAGCGTTACACTATCTCTCTTCTCTTTGTTTCCCTCTTTCTCTCTCCTCTCTCATCTCTCTCCTCCGTTCAGATGGCCGTCGGGTGGAGCAGGGACCAGCGGGCGAGCGCCCGATGGGCGCAGGAGCCAGGGGCGGGCCACCCTGCCCCTCTGTTGCTCGCTGCTGGAGGCCCACCCTACCCCACCTCGCGACACCAAAGGACAAGGGGCAGGGAAGTCATGGATTCGCCTGTCGGTGGCTCAAGCCTCCGTGGGGAGCTCCACGGTGACCTCTGCTCCATTTTCCCTCACTCTCTTGGAGACGCCTGCGGCAACATTATTCTTCCGCTGCTGCTCCTCCCCGATGCCGGCCGCTGCGCACCACACTCCCTGAGTCGGCATCGGTGGACCTCTGGTGGTGCCGCAGGGCGGGGTGGGCCTTCGGCGGCGAGCAACAGAGGAGCAGAGTGGCCCGCCCCTAACTCCTACGCCCACCGGTCCCTACTCCACCTGACGGCCATCTGAACGGAGGAGAGAGATGAGAGAGGAGAGAGAAAGAGGAAAATAGAGAAGAGAGATGGGGTAACGCTGACAAGTGGACCCCATCGTCACGTGGCGTCCATGTCATCAAAACTGCTATGCAAAACAGCCGAGGGAGGAAAAACGTACGGGTTCGGGAGATGATGGGCCTCGAATACTCGGTTTCGGGAGATGTGGGGCCTCGAATACTCGGTTTCGGGAGATGAGGGGCCTCTAATACCCAGTTTCAGATAGCAGGGAGGAAAACCGAACTCACCCAATACATGAGGGGGGTCAAAAGGACTTAATCTCTCATTATTTGCTCGTCGTGCAGGCTCGACCCTTCCCTTGATACAGAGCCCAATAATGGTGATCTCGTGTTCCCTCTGCTGATTCGTCGTCATCCTCGCCTCTAGCACCCTTGTCACCATCATCGGAGGAGGGGGTTGACGAATCGGCGATGGATATGCATAACATAATCCCTGTATATTACTCCTTGTCAATGGCAACGCTGAATCTGTGACGTACAACATGGGTGATATTACCGATCACTATAAGAAAATCGCTGACTAGTGACGCAACCTAATTTTGCCGTTATTTATTTCTGATGTTCTTGGCTGATCTCGTCATTAAATTTCACTTGTGAGCAAATTTAGTGACAAAAAAACTTTTGTCATAACGGTTGCTACTATAGCTGAGCATTTTCTTTTCCATGATTGTTTTGTGACGCCATAAGCTCCGCAACAGCGTCATAAACCAACTTTGGTCCCACATGTAAGCATTATTTTAAAAATAGAGTGTTCCAAGTCGTCATAAAATTCAGAAGGGTCCCACATGTAAGCATTCTATTGAAAATAGAGTGTTCCAAGTTGTCATAAAATTTTGCAGGGTCCCACATGTAAGCATTTGTTTAAAAATAGGGTGTTCCAACTCGTCATAAAATTTAATGGGGTCCCACAAGTCAGTCTGAAAAAAGGGAGGGAATTTAAAAGGATACAATGTCAATAGCAGGGGTTGACCCGCGACCTTTGATTCTGAAGGAGAAGGCAACACTACCACTGAGACATGATGCATTTTGTGGTATTTGAGCCAAGAAGATTTTTTATATT
Source organism: Cenchrus fungigraminus (assembly GCA_036936925.1). NCBI lineage: Eukaryota > Viridiplantae > Streptophyta > Magnoliopsida > Poales > Poaceae > Cenchrus > Cenchrus fungigraminus. The sequence goes on from CM072775.1 coordinate 75,081,190, forward strand.
AGTTTATTTGTGTTTATATTATTTTTGCATGCCCCATGTAATTTAAAGCATATAAATATGGTGGTAAAACAAGGAGAAAATGTGCTCATCCCGTGGGTCGAACCTATTACCACTCGAAGGGGAATATTTTACATTGACCAGGTCCCACCTATAAATTTTAGGTGAGTTTTTAATATAAATCGGTAATTCAAAGGCAAAATACTTCACTACCTTCGCAAAGACTCTTGACTTTTGCTACGTAGATCAGCAACGGCTCGTGGCACGAATGGCAGATCCTAGCGGCGACGGGAAGATGGTTGCGCCGCCACATCCAAGCAATGAGAGGATGAAACAACACGACGAGATCAGTCTTCTGGTTTGAGCCGCTATATGTTCCCCTATCTTTCTAGGTTTGGGGATATCGAGATTTAGGGATCGGGAGGATTGATGATCATATATGTTAGATTCAGATTTCATCGTACCCTTAGATTTGCACTTCGATTCGTGTTAGAAGTAGATAGGCTATAGACAATTCATAGGTGTTAGATTCAATTAGTTTTCAATTTACATCATCTTACGATAGGTTCTTGTATTTTAGTAGCTTCTGGATGTTCTTCAAGCCACTCGTTTTATGGATTTTTCTGGAGGTGCACAATTGATAGGATTGATAGGTCCTTATATTTTCAATTTACAACGTTTTATGAATTGATAGATTGAAGAGACTATCTCTGAGCTGCAGACTGTGAAGAGACATCTGGATTCTGCTATGATTCTTATCCTTTGCACAACTCATAGGTGTTAGATTCAGTTAGTTTCTAATTTGCATCGTTTGATGGATTTATAGGTTCTTATATTTTACTAGCTTCTGCAGGAGTTTCAAGCCACTGCCGCTGAGCTCCAGAAGGTGAAGAGAGACCTGCAAGACCAAGAAGTCAGAGAACTAACAACATTACAAACGGCTACAGTATACAAGGGCCTATATGAGCCATCGTTATAACAGCTGGATGACCTGTCTCTGCTATTGTTACATCAAGAGAAAGTCGCGCTGAAAAATTTGTTGAGTTACAGAAGGAACATACTGACATGCTGAAAGTGGCTTGCAAATGGAAGGATGAGGCTAACCAAGTGACCCGGGAGAAGATATACCAGTTGAAAAAAGGTAACATGAAGTGCGAAGCTGCAGGAGACCAGAAATGAGCTGGAGAAGTTCCAGCAATCATTATGATTATAAATAGGTAGCCTCGGTGGAGATGTTTGTGAACATTGTGTCGATCATATACAAGTGTCATTTTCATATTCTGAACATTGTGTCGATCATGTATTCTGAACATTATGCCATATGCTTGTATTTTGGTGTTGGCTACTCTTGAGCTCATTAGTTCGCAGGCAGCCTCTGCTTCAAGATGAGCTGGGAAGAATGGTTACTCTTGAGCTCTTATGATGTTTGCTACTCGGTGGTGTCATTTTTTGTCTAGTTGCATGGCACCTCTCTATGTTAGCTTTTGTATCCGAATATAGTTAAGTGAATCATAGTGATTACTTCCTCTTAATCTTGTGCCATATATTTTATTCCCTACTTTTTTCTTTTTCAGAGGTATTTTCAGAGCCTTTTTGGAGGTATTTTTGTTCGTCGGATTTGAGGGTGTTTCCTCCTACATTTCTTTGAGGGGATCACACATGAGTACTTCGTGACTCTTTTCTTGGTTGTCTTGCACCCTCAAACGCTGAGAATTGCTTTGGATTTGGAGTTTTTCGGATGAACTGGAGTTCTTGGTGTTCACCTCTTTGATTCGCGATTCCGCACGGGCTTGGGCAAGAGGTAGGGGATGACGTCGGGAGGAGGACAACGAGGTAAGGCAGGCCAGGTTGGGCCGTGGTGGGCCGCGTGAGTGTGTGTGTGTGTGTGTGTGTGCAGGTGGGTTAGGTGGGCGGCGAGCTGGGCTGAAAGGAGACGTGGGCCAAAAGGGCAGACAACGGCCTGGTTTAATTAGGAGGCTTTGTCTATTTATTCTAAAGAGATTTGAATATGAATTTGTATTCAAATTTGAATAGGGTTCAAATTTGAATGAGGTTCAGAAACTATATGTTCTTAGGGAAGGAAAGGGGTTCTTCTAGATTTGAAATGTGAATTTGAAATATGATTTCAAGTTTGAATTCAAACCAAAGTCCTTAGGGGTTCATACAGCAATCAAATGCAGCACAAATATGGTTTGAATGCTGGGCATATTTATGAAAAACTTGGAATATCTAGAGGAAAGGAAATTAGCTCTATAATTAGAGATTTTTTAATAAATTCATATTTTTAAATGCTCTTAAAAACCGAGATGTTACATAATCCGCCCCCTCCCCCACCCTCCTGCACCGCCCCTCCTTCCCACCGCACCACTGTCGCCTGGCACCCCTCTGTTCTCCACTCCGGCCACAGATTTGCCACCGGCACCGGCGTCGACTCCACTCCTCTCCCTCCCCTCCCGGGCACGGCCAACGATGTGCTACAGCGGTAGGGGCCTCGAGGTCACGTCGGCCACCCTCTCCTCCGCCGGCTCGCCGTGCCCTGTGCACCCCCTCCCGTTGTTCGTCGACACCGGCGGCGGGCGCGACCTCCTTTCCACCAGCGGGATCGACAGCGGCCTACGATGGCAGGATCTACGGCGGCGACATCTTCCTCCACAACGGCGGCCGCCACCTCTTCCTCCACGGCGGCGGCCACCTCTTCCTATGCGACGGCGGCCACCACCTCTTCCTCCACGACGGTGTCCTACAACGTCAGGATCTACAACGCGCGCCAGCCTCCTCCACACGGCGGGCCGACCACCTTCCCCAGCGCGGCTCCTTACCCCATGCACGCGCAGCGGCCACATCTTCCCCCATAGCATAGCGACCTACGACGACGGTCGCCACCTCTTCCTCCACCTCGGCGGCCTACGACGGCGGGATATACGGTGGCCCTCCCCATCAAGTCTCTCACTCTCACTCTCACTCTCACTCTATCTCTATCTCTGTCTCTCTGTCCAGATCTGGTGAACGGTGGTGTTGGTGGTTGTGGAGGCGGGTGGCGTGGTGGTGGCAGCGGCGACGGCGACGGGCGGCTTGGTGAAGGCGTGGTGGTGGTGGCGGCTGGAGTGCCGGATGGCGGCGGCCGCGAGAGCCTCACCAACCGGAGGGTTTTTTTATTCTTTTAAAAAATGTTTGTCGTGCGTGCAACCTTGGCGCACGGCAATTTTTTTTAATTCATTCCAAAAATGTCTGCCGTGCGTCAACTTTGGTGCACGACAAAGGGGTTCGTCGTGTGCACGACAAAAAACGCATGGCAAAGACCTCTTTGCCGTGCAAATCGCTACCGTGCAGCCTTTGTCGTGCGCACAGCAAAAGCACGATCTCCCGTAGTGTACTGCTCTGTTAGGTTCTGTACATCATCCAACAAAGTTTGATGTTGCATTTGTGCGTCGGCAGCTCTCGTTACACTATAATTAAATTTAACTAGTGAGGCTCGCGCGCGATGCGAGAGATGTTAACATGAAATAATTATAAAATGCAATTTTTTTATCTTGTTATGCTCAAAGTAGCATTGAACTAGTGTATCTAACCATTTTTTTTCTAATAAAAACCAATTTTTTAAAAAATAATATGAAATTCATTTTTTAAAAAATGAATCAGCCATTTTAATAGTCCGCGAGTCCAAGATCACACGGCCCACAACCAGCAGCCCACCGAATTTAAACTACCAGCGGGAAGAGGTATACTTCCAAGGAAAAAGTTCTTTCAACATCCCTCAACTATTACCATAGTCTGAGTTTAGTCTTTCATGTGCAAAACCGAGTATTCACAGTCTGTCAACTTTCTATACCGTTTGTTTTTAGTCCCTTAGTGGTTTTGATAGTGGCTTTGCATAACATGACAATGAATCGACATGTCAAGTGACTTTCTTCTCCTTCTCTTCCTTGCTCCCTTCGGCCATGAGTGTCTTGCTCGGTCGCTCCCTAAGATCGTCGCCGCTCAAACCGTCCCACTCGCTCCCTTCACTACTCAGTGTAATGATTTAACTTTTATCGCTACAACGACATCTAACCGCACTAAAAAAATCCATATGGTTTGTGAAGTCTACCACATCTATTTCCTAACAACGTCATGCGAAACCACCTTCAAAACAAGCAAGGACGACCAAAAGTAAACAGATTTGAAAGTTGAAGGACTAAACTTGAACTACGACAATAGTTGAAGGTCGTTGAATAGACTTTTTCCTACTAAACCACCACTCAAAACCAGCAAAGGACAAAGAATAAATGGTAAGTTGAGGGTGCCACAATACCTGGTTTTACACATGAGAGACTAAACTCAAACTGTGGTGATAGTTGAGGATGTTGAAAGGACTGTTTCTCGCTTCCAAAATGTTTGGTTTCACGTGCATAAAACAATTTTCTGCGCAGCCCACAAGGCCACAACGATCGCTCCAGAGGTCTAGTATGAATTACCACATTAGTTTTAAAAATATATAATGGATTTTATGGTAATCCAATGGTCTAGGATAAATCACAGTGTCAAACACCAATGATAAAAACTTAAATTGGGATTTTTGAAGTTTCTTATAAGGAAATTTCCTAGCTAGTTTCTTGGAAACAAATTTGGTTCAATTTTCAAATACATTTTGTACAATAAACACTTGATGCAAAACTATGCAGCATCATCAGTGCGACAAGATAAGAATATACAACATATATTGACCGCATAATCTGTGGAAAATGTTAGAATAAATGGGCCTTGAGCCATTTATTTCAATAATTAAAGAATTAAAGCCCATTGTCTTAATGCTAGGGAAAAGTGAGAAATACCGTACGGGTAATTGAGGAGTCTTTTATTCGACTTATGAGGAAGACTTTCGGTACATCTCTTGTGAAGTTGAATAAGGGCCGAGGACGTGGGCGTGACGGGCGGAGCGGACGGACGGACGGACGGACGTGATGAGTTGCGGGGCGGGAGCACTTTTTTGTCATTAGAAGGGAATAATCCTTTGGAATATTCTCAACAGTGATTTGGTTCCCTTAACCGCGGCCGTCCAGGTTCATCCCTCTGCGTTCCAGATCTGGATCTGGGCGCACCCCTCTCCGTGCCCGCCCGCCTATATAAGGCGCCCCTCCTCCTCCCTCCCAACTCGCCCCATTCACAACCAGGTACTCCAGCTTAGGAGACCTCTCCCTTCTCCCTCTCTGTCCGCGGCCTTTTGCTTTCGCATTCCCATCGCTTGCACCGCGCGCACGGTGTTGGCGAGAGCAGAGCCTCCGGAACCTCGTCCTGCTGCTGAGATCCTACACGGGGTAGGCGGGCGATAAGGTTTTTGGGGAGCATCTTGCCGCGACTGCTCGCTCCCGGCGACCGTTCGACTCCACTGCGATCATCTTCCTGCACCGACTTTGTTCGACTACATCAACCAAGGTCACATGGCTGAGCCAAGTGATAACGGGACACCAGGTGCCTCTGGCACCCGCCCTCCCATTGGGTACATTCTAAAACCTATATTCATGTTTATTAGTTGTATAATCATGAATATGTTTATGTTTGATTGTTGTTTAAACATGAACACTAGCACATGAATTGTTTCACTCACCATATTGGAATATCACTTTATTCATGGAATTAAAATATACCGAAATATTTCCTATCTTCTAACAATCCAAAAAACTTATAATGTTGATAGGATGATTCCGATAGCTAGATTTGCAAACTCCATCAAACCAAAGCCTTTTGATGGTTCCAACTATAAGAGGTGGCGTGACTTGGCCACTCTTTGGCTGATGGCCATGGACATAATATTCATTACCTACGAAACAGTTCCCGAGGGTGTCTCGGAGGCAGCCTTTAAGGCTGCTGATAGTCTGTTCCGGGGTTGCGTCATTAGCGTCCTGGCAGAGAATCTGGTTGACACCTATCTCCGTTACAAGACGGGGAAGGAGATCGGGAATGCTCTTGAGGCTCAGTACGGAGCTTCTGACGCCGGCAGTGAGCTGTACGCCATGGAATAGTTCCTAGACTACAGGATGGTGGAAGACCGTTCGGTAGTGGAACAAGCCTATGAGGTACAGGCGCTGGCTAAAGAGCTCAAGGACTATAGCAAAGAGAATCCATGTGAGTTGCCCGAAAAGTTTATGGCTGGAGCTATCATCTCCAAGTTGCCAGTCTTGGAGGGACTTTGCTACGACTCTAAAAATCAAGAGACAAGTGTTCACTTGTGATGATCTTGTTGCGACTCTTGATGTTGAAGAGAAGGCGAGAGCAAAAGACACACGTGGAAAGGGAATAGCCGGTCCCTCAAGCGTAAATTTTGTGCAGAGGGGTAATCTCAAGCTCCAGAATAAGAGGAAAAAGCCTTCACAAAACCCACCCAAGGCTAAGCAAGCCGACGGGCCCGACAAGAAGAAGAGAAGCCAGGGGCTTGCTATACATGTGGCAGTTCAGATCACTTTGCTGCAAAGTGCCCGGATCGCAAGGCCCCCAAAACAGCGAACATGGTTGTTAGCAAGGGTGCAGGAACATCGGGGTACGGTAATTTCTTACCTACAGTTCTTTCAGTATGATCTTCACCATAATGGTGGATATACACCGGTGCTAATATTCATGTATGCGCTGACATTTCTATGTTTTCTTCTTACCAGATCGGGGGGACTGGCTCCTTGTTGATGGGGAACGGTGCCCATGCGCGTGTTCTTGGTGCTGGTACGGTCACTCTGAAGTTCACTTCGAGGAAGGCCATACAATTGAAGAATGTGCAGCATGTACCTACCATCAAGAAGAATCTAGTCAGCGGGTCTCTACTATGTAGAGACGGGTTTAAATTAGTCTTCGAGTCGAATAAATGTATCATTTCTAAGTTTGGTACTTTTATTGGAAAAGGCTATGATAGCGGAGGCTTGTTCCGCTTTTCTTTGTCGAATGATAACAATGTTGTGAACCATGTGTTGAATGATGAATCAAATGTTTGGCATTCGAGGCTTTGTCATGTTAATGTTGGTTGTATGATGCGCCTAACTAGTTTGAGTTTAATTCCGAGTTTTACCTCTGTCAAAATTTCTAAGTGCCACGTATGTGTTGAATCAAAACAAACTCGCAAGCCACATAAGGCTGCTGGGGCGAGAAACTTGGCACCTCTAGAATTAGTTCATTCTGATTTGAGCGAAATGAACGGTGTGTTGACAAAAGACGGTAAACAATATTTCATGACTTTGATAGACGATAGCACTAAATTTTGTTACATCTACTTGTTAAAATCAAAAGATGAAGCGTTGCATTACTTTAAGATCTATAAAGCTGAAGTAGAAAATCAACTTGAGAGAAAGATTAAACATCTAAGGTCCGATCGAGGTGGCGAATACTTCTCAAATGCTTTTGACTCATTCTGTTAGGAACACGGTATTGTTCATGAGAGGACACCACCCTATTCATCCCAATCCAATGGGATTGCCGAAAGAAAGAACCGCACGCTGACTGACTTGGTGAATGCCATGTTAGAAACCACGGGACTGTCTAAGGAATGGTGGGGTGAGGCGATATTGACAACCTGTCATGTCCTAAACCGCGTGCCTATGAAGAATAAGGAAGTAACACCATTCGAGGAATGGGAGAAGAAGAGGCTAACTCTTTCATATTTACGTACTTGGGGTTGCTTGGCCAAAGTCAGTGTGCCAATCACCAAGAAACGTAAACTTGGACCAAAGATGGTGGACTGTGTCTTTCTAGGTTATGCTTTTCACAGTGTCGGATATAGATTCTTGGTAGTAAGATCTGGAGTGCCCGGCTTGCTTGTCGGCACAATTATGGAGTCCAGAGACGCTACATTCTTTGAGAACATTTTTCCAATGAGAGATGAAACAAGTTCATCTAGGCAAGAGTCTGTCGAGAAGGACAACTCCACCGAGCCGATGGAACTCGATGAGCCTACACTTATTGAGCATCCTGAGGAGGATAACGATGAAGCTCCTAGGAGGAGCAAGAGACAAAGGACAGAGATCCTTTGGAGATGACTTCATCGTATACCTCATAGATGACACTCCTAAGACCATTGCAGGCCTACTCCTCACCTGATGCTGACTATTGGAAGGAAGTAGTGAGGAGTGAAATGGACTCTATCATGTCGAATGGAACTTGGGAGGTCGTTGAGCGTCCCTATAGGTGCAAGCCCGTGGGATGCAAATGGGTGTTCAAAAAGAAGCTTAGGCCCGGTGGTACTATTGATAAGTACAAGGCTAGACTTGTGGCTAAGGGTTACACCCAGAAAGAAGGAGAAGACTTCTTCGATACTTACTCACCAGTCGCTCGATTGACTACCATAAGAGTACTACTTTCTCTGGTAGCCTCCCATGGTCTTCTCGTTCATCAGATAGACGTTAAGACAGCTTTCCTAAATGGAGAGTTGTAAGAGGAGATCTATATGGATCAACCGGATGGATATGTAGTAAAGGGTCAAGAAGGAATGGTGTGTAAGCTGGTGAAGTCTCTCTATGGCCTCAAGCAAGCACCTAAGCAATGGTATGATAAGTTCGACAAAACTTTGACATCTGTTGACTTTGTTGCAAACGAAGCTGACAAATGTGTGTACTATTGCTATGGTGGGGGTGAATGAGTGATTTTGTGTTTGTATGTAGATGACATACTTATCTTTGGCACGAGCCTTGATGTGCTCAAGGAAGTCAAAGACTTTCTATCTCAAATGTTTGAGATGAAGGACTTGGGAGAGGCTGATGTTATCCTTAACATAAAGCTAATCAAGTGAGAAAATCGTGGGGTGACTCTATCACAGACTCACTATGTTGAGAAGATGCGGAGTCGGTTTGGCTATAGCAATGCTAAACCCGCCTCAACTCCCTATGACGTCAGCTTGGTTCTAAAGAAGAACTTAAGGATAATTGTGGATCAGCTGAGATACTCCCAGATCATTAGTTCGTTGATGTATCTGGCTAGCGCCACGAGACCCGACATTGCATATGCTATTAGTAAACTAAGCCGGTTTGTTTCAAACCCGGGCAGTGAACATTGGCGTGCTATTGAGAGGGTAATGCGTTATCTAGTAGGAACAATGAACTATGTAATTCACTATTCCGGAGACCCCAAAGTCTTGGAGGGATATAGTGATGCAAATTGGATTTCTGATGCTGATGAGTTAAAGGCCACAAGTGAATATGTGTTCACACTTGAAGGTGGCGCTGTTTCCTGGAAGTCTTACAAGCAGACCATTCTAACCAGGTCAACGATGGAAGCAGAACTCGCATCATTGGATACTACCACTGTCGAGGCTGAGTGGCTTCGTGAGCTCCTAATGGACTTGCCGATAGTTGAAAAACTGATACCGGCAATTCTAATGAACTGTGATAATCAAACTATGATTGTCAAGTTGAACAGTTCAAAGGACAATATGAAGTTATTCAGGCATGTCAAGAGGCGGTTGAAATCTGTCAGGAAATTGAGAAACACCGGTGTTATAGCTCTGGATTACATCCATACGGCTAAAAACCTAGCAGATCTATTTACAAAGGGTCTGTCACATATTGTGATAGATAATGCATCTAGGGAACTGGGCTTGAGACCCACGTGTGTCTTTCCGTAGTGGTAACCTGTCCTATGTGATCGGAGATCCCGTGAATTAGGATGGTGAAACAAGCTATGGTTCGACTGAGAGAAGAGAACCTTTGAAGAGGCTCGGTCCCTGGAAAGATGCATTTCTCTTCAACACTGTATGGCAGACTGGTATGTATACCTTAATGTGTTCCAAGTGGCTCTCATGAAACAAGGTAGTTGTTTCTTTGAAGCAAAGACATAGTCCTACAGTATGTCTTGGAGGAGGACACCTATATGAGTCAGACTACTGGTCATAGTCTATGAGATCTGGGTGATCTCTAGAAAACTCATGAAGAGGCACGGAGTATGACCCATAAACTCCAACCTGCGGGGATGCTATGTGCAGCCTAGTATCAGTAATGGGCTCTGGCCAAGCTTAGATGCACAAGACTGACAATTCAAGGCATAGTCCATTGTTCAGTTGCAAATAAGTGTAACCTGAGTTCCTGGTGGATGCTCAACTTAACAGTCCCCACCGTAGTACTAGTATATCAAAACAGAAAGGGAAAATGAGAGCATTTCCAATGTGACTTATAATTCTTGGTAGGGATTGTTAGAATAAGCCATTTATTTCAATAATTAAAGAATTAAAGCCCATTGTTTTAATGCTAGCGAAAAGTGAGAAATACCGTACGGATAATTGAGGAGTCTTTTATTCGACTTATGAGGTAGACTTTTAGTACATCTCTTGTGAAGTTGAATAAAGGAGAATGGCGTGCCACACGCGCGCGCGCGCTTGCTCGCCTCGCCGAGGCTGAGGCCGTGGGCGTGGGCGTGACGAGACGAGACGAGTAGTGCGGAGCGGAGCGGAGCGGACGTGAACGGTGATTTGGTTTCCTTAAACGCGACCGTCCAGATTCATCCCACCGCGTCCTCTCCGCGTCCCAGATATGGATCTGGGCGCACCCCTCTCCGCGCCCGCCCGCCTATATAAGGCGCCCCTCCTCCTCCCTCTCAACTTGCCCCATTCACAACTAGGTACTCCTGCTTAGGAGACCTCTCCCTTCTCCCTCTCCGTCTGCTGCCTTTTGCTTTCGCATTCCTATCGCTTGCACCGCGTGCACGATGTTGGCGAGAGTAGAGCCTCCGGAACCTCGTCCTGCTGCTGAGATCCTGCACGGGGTAGGCGGGCGATAAGGTTTTTGGGGAGCGTCTTGACGCGACTGCTCGCTCCCTGTACGACTACTTCGTCTACTTCCCGGCGACCGTTCGACTTCACTGCGATCATCTTCCTGCACCGACTTTGTTCGACTAGATCAACCAAGGTCACATGGCTGAGCCAAGTGATAATGGGACACCGGGTGCCTCCGGCACCCACCCTCTCATTGGGTACATTCTAAAATCTATATTCATGTTTATTAGTTGTATAATCATGAATATTTTTATGTTTGATCGTTGTTTAAACATGAACACTAGCACATGGATTGTTTCACTCACCATATTGCAATATCAGTTTATTTATGAAATTAAAATATAGCGGAATATTGCCTATATTCTAACAAAAAACACTTCAGTATTTCCTCCAACTAAACTCATTATTTAGCATCGCCTAATAGTATCGATCGAAGTTGTTGAGATCATGAAGAGGGCAGCTTTGATTCTCGGGCAAGGCAGCCTCTTTTTACATGTGCACAATGTAAAATATATGCCAAGTCGCCAACATGCATGCCATTGGCGGAGACAATGGGTATGCCAGGTGGGGCCTGGCATACCCTAAGAATCAGCCCAGCTCATTATAGCAGTTAGAAAAAAAAAGCACCCATCTTCTTCTTTCTATTCTCCTCGCATGGACGGTCGAGCGAGCGCGGCCTTTCTTCCTCACATTGCGAAGCCCTCCGACCCAGCCCAGCCTACCAGAGCACCCACTCACTAGTTCATATAAAATTGTAGAAACCCTAGCTTATCCTCTCCCTTCCCCCACCGCAGCCGCCTCTGGTCTCTCCCTACCGGCCTCCTCTGCTCACGCCGCCATCCTTCTCTCCCGGCATGTTGCCCGCTGCTCAATCCAAGGACGAGGGGATTCATGGCAGCGATGGCCCCTCCAAGCACCGCTCCTACTGCGCCCGAGCCTACGTTGCCGCCCCCGACCGGGATCTGTGCCGTTGACGGCGTTTGGCGCCGCTTGAGGCCACGAAATTGCTAGTTTGATTTTACTGTAGCATGTTTTTTTCAAAATTTACTGCAGCATATTGTACGTATTTTGGATGGTTGGCTTGGCAATTTGGCGTACCCTAAGTTCAAATCCTAGCTCCGCTACTGATGCATGCCAGTAGGTTGCGGGGCGCAGTTCGAGTTCAGTAAAGGTGCCTTTGGTCCTTGTGTGCGTGTGAAGAAGATTTGTCCATTGTTATCCCTTTCCCCGAATAATTTGAGCTTGGTTTCGAGCTTCCCGATGAGGGTTTGACAATTTGGACGATATGATAAGACGACGAAACGGTCTGCGTGCGTGCCTCTTTCCTGGTTCGCCAAGCCGAGTGATTTGGAAAGTCGTCGCACATTTTGAACGGGTCCCGCCACCGAAATCACGCTGCATGGTAGGCTTTGGACCTTTGGTATAGTATATACTCAGTAGCTTATTACTAGGCCTGTACTGTACTGTACTGGTGGTGCCTCCAGCTTCGCCACGGCCGAAGCTAGCGGATCGGAGTTGGGTACGTAACATCTACATCAGACGATGACAATTCACAAATACTCCCTCCGTTTCTAAATATAAGCATTCTCTGATTTCCGTGGTGTACGTTTGACCATTCATCTTATTCAAAAAAATTGTGAAAATGTAAAAATAATTATGATATACTTAAAATATATACGATGATAAAACATGTCATAACAAAATAAATAATATTTTCATAATTTTTTTGAATAAGACAAATGGTCAAACGTGCTCAACAAAAATCAACGAATGCTTATATTTAGGAACGGAGGAAGTAGGATCAGTTCCACGAGCTGCCTCCGTTTACAGTTACCATGTTGTCACCGGTTTGCAGTGACAAAAGTGCCATACAGATTTGTTGTATATTTAACTCATTTTGTGAGAAATGTGATTACGAGGGTGCTCCATTAGACTGCCTCCAGCGGCTTCCTCATCCCACCCCACTAGCGCAAAATGGGGAAGGAGAGAGCTCCAGCAGCTGCCGAGCGATTCCTCCCCCGCGAGCGCATTCTTGGAGAAAATCCCCCTTTTCTCTCTCCTTCTCTCAACCGCTCGCTCTCCCTCCGTCGCCCCACCAGCGGCCGCCTGCCTCCGCCCGCGGCCTCCACCCGCGACCTCCACCCGCGGCGAGGCCACCTCCTCCCCGCGCGGATCCAGGCCGGCGGACCTCCTCCCCGGCAGATCCAGGGCCAGCGGTGGCCCCTTTGCCTCCTCTGCACCACCCCAGCGGCGGGCGGAGGAGGAGCTTGAGAACGACGACGGAGGAGGAGCTTGAGGACGACGGCGAGGTCGGGCGCAGATCCGGCGCAGGTGGACGACGGCAAGGTCGGGCGCACGACGACGACAGCGAGCTTGAGGTCGCTGCTGCCCTGCTCCGCCTCTGCCCTGTCCTCGAACGGCCTCGGGGGCGGAGCTCCACGGCGCGGAGGAGCTCGCCTGGCGCGAGGCGCGAGGACCTCCGCCCCTCTCCTCCAGCGGCCTCGGGGGCGGAGTATCTCCACGGCACGGAGGAGCTCGCCCGGCGAGGAAGATGCAGCGGAGGAGCGGGAGCTCAACTGCTCGCGATGCGCGATGCAGATGAGGAAAATTGCTGGAAGCCACCTTCATTTGCGACATGAAATTCTTCTCTTTCTTTTCCTCATAGCCGATGCGGATGGGGAAGATTGCTGGAGATAGTCTTACTCCTCTTTTTGCACGAATTTTAATCATAAAATTGCTCGAAAAAATTTAATCATAAAATTGTACATACATTCAATAAAATTTTAGATACTTCAGTTGTACTGATGTTTTTTTTTAATATGGTAATGCTACAACTCGGCCGGACGCCCGAGCTGTAAAAAACAGATGGCCAACCAAAACAACTCCCATGATTTATCCTCTCACCTACTCATCTTTGTCCCTTCCTTCCCACCGTTCTTTTTTCATTCCAGCGACGCAGAGAGCGGTAGCGAGGGTGCCGACTGCCGGCAACCGCTCTCCTCCACGGCCAGGGGCACAGGTGTGGGAGCTGCGGCCCGGGCTGTCGCTCCCCGCGACCAGAGGCGCAACTTGGTGCGAGAGCTCGCCGGCGGTCCAAGCCGCCGCTCCCCGCGGCCAGAGGCACAGCCTGGTGCGGGAGCTCGCCGCCACGGTTCGGCGAGCACCCGTGATTTATCCTCTCACCCACCCATACTTATCCCTTGACACCGTTCTTTTTTCATTCCAGCGATGCAGAGAGCGGCAGCGAGAGTGCCGACTGCCCAGTGCAGCGGCGAGCAGACCACCTTCTCCTCCATGGCTAGGGGCGTAGGTGCAGGAGCTCGCTGCGGCCCGGGCCGCCGCTCCCTGCCTGGTGCGAGAGCTCGCCGGCAAGGCAGGCCACCGCTCCCCGCGGCCGGGCGCGGACCGCCGCTCTCCGTGGTCGGGCACTGGAGCTCGCTGTCGCAGCCAGGCATAGAAGCTCAGCGGCGGCACGGGTCACTGCTCCCCGCGTCCAGGGGCGCGGGAGGAGGGGCAGGCAATCCCCCGACGGCGGGCGAGCTTCCCCGGCGGCTCGCTGTCCTCCCTTCCACCTGTGCAGTGTTTCTATTTTTTTTTAGGTTTGCTGCATGTTGCATGTTTAGGTTTCCAGTGTTCCAGATATTTCATATAAATGTTGCAAAGAAAATCGAGATGTTGCAATGTTGCATATGTTTCACATGCATGTTGCAAGTGTGTTATTTGTACGTTGCATTTTAATAAGAGATTTGAGTGTTCCAATCAACATGAAACTGATGTTGCAGTGGGTTTTTCCCCTCATTTTCGACTAATGCTTATTAACAATTTATCAACATGTTTTTGATGTTGCAAACATTGATTTTTAATATTACGGATGTTGAGTTTCGATGTTACGGATGCTATTTTTGAATGTTGCAGACGTTGTTTTTATGTTGCGAGTTGCGTGCCCCACCGTCCAGACACTAGCGCTTGGATCGAACGTCCGAGCACTAGCAGCTCCGTTTTTTTAATAATTTGCAACAATCTAGTTATTTGACTATTGAATGTGATGTTTACCCGTATAAGCTACGCATAAAAAATTACCTCGCTGTTCTCTTTGTTCCCGCTCATTCGTCTTCATCTCATAGTTATTATTGAGCATGTTTGGATACAATTTAGTCTTATGACTAAAATTAGTCAGAGTAGTAGTTCTTAGTCACTCCCTGTTTGAAAATAGAAATAAAGTGGGATTTAAAAGGCATTAAATAAGGAGAGAGACTAAAACAACTTTTAGTTGGCTTTCCTAACTAGAGACTAAACTAGTTTTAGTTCTCTTTTAGTCCCACCTACTTAGAAATTCAATCTCTAAAAGTGACTCAATTTAATCTGACTACTTCTAGTCGTAGTGCTCCAAACACCATTATATTGCACCGACTCGATCAGAGTACCAATCTAGGTGATCTTCAAACCCCTACTGCCCCACTAGCACCAAACCCGCAGGTCATCAACCCTATAAAACCTTGTCACGTGCCCATCCTCGAGGTTAATTTGTCTAAGTCTACTCTGATGAGCTCCACCTGCCCAGTTGTCACGTCCCGCACTAAGCTCATCTGTGTACCCAAATACTATGTCCCTCCTCTAAGCTTCGATGCCCTCTTGGCCATTGTCATGATGTCCTCAACCTACATCCTGTTCTGCCTTCTCTACCATGTCACCACTTTCATCCTTAGTATGCAGCCATCCTACCCTCATTATCTCCGGTAACCGAGCGAGGTGATTGGTTTTCTTTTTTTCTTTCCTTTTTCCATTTTAATATTTAATATCCCTACGATGTCATTAGTTAATTATGTTCTTATGTACTTACTAAAAACATAGATATCATGAAAATTATTAAAATTTTAATTTGTGCAATTGTTTACAATGTAGATTTGTAATTAGTACAAATGAACGTGTATAACTAGTAAAAATGTAGTTTTGTGTAGTTAGAAAATTTTAGTTTATACAATTAGTTAACAAGTAAATATGTAATTATTAAAAATCTATGTATGTAGATCCGAGACTAAAGACATCTATCATAATCCTGGTTGGTAATTCCGGGAGGCTTTAGTATGGGTTTATATTACAAATCAGGACTATAGGTTTGGTCCCGATTGATTTTACAAATCAGAACTAAAGGATCCCCACATATTATGAATTTATTAGATCCAGGACTAAGACCGACTCCAACAGATGCTTCATCTCAATCTGCATCTTCAAAATGGAGAATTGATGGCACTGTTTCCCCCTCTCCAGCAGTCGCCTCAACAACATCTCCAAAATGAAGATCTCCTCTCCACCTACCGCATTCCTGGGGGATTCTCTCTCCTTCGCGCATCACTCCCCCGGGAAGCAACCGTCGGAGGGAAGCCTGTACGGAAGGGGAACGAGCGCTAGGAAGGCTATGTTTTTGCGGTTCCGGCTCACTCTCTCTCCTTGGCGCAAACGACCCTTTGCGCATCCAGTTTGCGGTTCATTGCTGGAGTCGGTCTAATGCAACTTATTTTGAGATTTTTGTTGAGGATTGAGGACTAATTTTCCAGTAGTGGTAGATACTAAAAATGTATTTATTATGCAATTAGAATTCAACTCCTCTAGAAATTCAATGGCGCTGGCGATCACGGTGAGCTTTAATTTGGTGGCCGAACAGGTTTCGGCCGGAGTACATGCATGTCGTCCTGAAAGCCTGCACGCACGTTTATGCCTTGTATATATGCCCTTGATGGCTAGCCATGCACGGACTTTGGCACAATCGAAGCATTGACCCAGCAAGTTGCTTCTTCAAGCTGCAAGCTGGTCGAACCCCATAATAAGCACGCCGAGCACTCGCTAGCATATCAGCAGCCGGAGTGAGCCGGAACAGCAGGCCAAAACCCAGCAAATTAAAGCTGTTCGTTCTCTAGGGAGCCAGGTGATGGATAAGAACAAGTCCATAAAAAAGTCTCACTTGTCACCGTGTCGTGGACTGGAGGCACGCCGGCGGTGGTGGTGCCGGTCGGCCGCGCGGCCGGCGGTTCTGGTGATCACGGTAAGCTTGGTGGCGGCCCTGCTCATGGCCGTCGTCCTCTTGGGCGTCCGGTTGACGCCCTCGGGCGGCGGCAGCAACTCCTGGGTCTCGGCCGGAGTAGTACGTCACGTCCTCAAAGCCGGTACGCACGAATACATGCTCGTAAAACCAGTCCCACAATTTCATGCATGATTACCACGTGACGTGACTACGGTTTAAACATGATTTTGTTGCGATTAGTGTGTTAAACATGAGCTACGACCTAACAACGTGCATGCAATGATTTGATCATCTCCTTTTCTGCGTGCATGGCAGTATCCAACAACCAAGACACCGCCGGTCCAATGGCGACGGTGCCGGATCCCCACGACCGGCTCCTGGGAGGGCTCCTCTCGCCGGACTTCGACGAAAGCTCCTGCCTCAGCCGCTACAGCGCCGTGCTCTACCGCCGGCCGTCAACGCACGCCATCTCCTCCTACCTCGTCTCCGCGCTCCGCCGTTACGATGTTGGCCTCACCCAGGAACGCACGTTCCCGCCACTCGCACCTCGCCTCACCGCCACTAGCGCTCACACTCGCGGGAGACCGAAGGTAGAAGATGAACAGTAGCAATGGCGAGGAACGCCGCGGAGCCAAACTGCTCCTGTATCTTGGCGCTTTCTACATTGAAACGGACTCAGCACTTTACACTGAGGAGCACAAGGGCTTCTAATAGGCCGGAGGACACCATGAGCTTAACTCCCACGTCCGGCCTTTGCGCCCACGATCCGCAGGAACTGGCGTCCTCCGTGAGCCACAGCTCGCCCGGACGACGCGGTCTCCTCCACTCGCGGATCGACTCAACGCCCACGCACACCACTCCAACAGAATCGGATACGCACGTTCCGCAGCCCACCTGCCCGCACGATCTTGGACTCGATCTCTCTGGACTCCGTGCGTGACACAACACGCACGTACACCACGGTGCAACACGCACAGACACTAGACTCAACCTTGCTAGACCTACGTGACACACATGCACGTATAGACCTGGGCGACACACACACCCGCACGACGCGTTTATTCCTAACATACGAGTCGCTGCACCGGCGCTGCGGCCCCGGCACCTCCACCTACGCGCGCGCCGTCGAACGCCTGCGCGCGCCGCCGAACGTCTCCTCCGCCACTTCGTCTTCTTCCCCGTCCGAGGAGTGCAGCTACCTCGTGTGGAACCCGATCGAGGGCCTCGGCAACCGCATGCTCACCATCACCTCCGGCTTCCTCTACGCGCTCCTCACCGACCGCGTGCTCCTCCTCCACAGCGGCGGCGCCCTCGACGACCTCTTCTGCGAGCCGTTCCCGGGCTCCACGTGGATCCTGCCGGCGGAAGAGGACTTCCCTATCCGCGACATGGGCAAGCTCAACGGAGGGCACCACGAGAGCCTCCGCGCCACGCTGAGGCGCGGCGAGGATCCCGGCGTGTCGCCATGGCTGTACATCCACCTGCGCCACGACTACAGCAAGGTCCACCAAGACCAGCAGTTCTTCTGCGACGACATGCAGGCCCAGCTGCAGCGCGTGCCGTGGCTCGTGTTCCAGTCGGACAACTACTTCGTGCCGGGTCTGTTCCTGAACCCGCGGCACGAGCGGGAGCTGTCGCGCATGTTCCCGCGCCGCGACGCCGTGTTCCACCACCTCGGCCGCTACCTGTTCCACCCGAGCAACACGGTGTGGGACATGGTGACGAGGTACCACGACGAGTACTTCGCCAAGGCCGACGAGCGCGTGGGCATCCAGGTGCGCTGTGCGCAAGTTCGGATGGGCGCCCATATCTACCGACGAGCTCTACGGCCAGATCCTCAATTGCTCGCAGCGCGAGGGCATCCTGCCCGTCCCCAACGCCGCCGCCGCCAGCGGGGCCTCCGCCGGAGGCCAGCCGGCGAAGAAGCAGAAGGCCGTGCTCGTCGCGTCCCTGCACGGCGAGTACTCCGAGAAGCTCAGGGACCTGTACCAAAAGGCGAACGGCTCGACGACGGGCAGCAGCAAGGAGGCGGTGAGCGTGTACCAGCCGACGCACCTGGGCGCGCAGCGATCCGGCGAGCAGCACCACAACCAGAAGGCGCTGGCGGAGATGGTGCTGCTCAGCTTCTCGGACGCGGTGGTCACCACCGCCGTCTCGACGTTCGGGTACGTTGGTCAGGGGCCGGTTGGCGGGGCTGAGACCGTGGGTGCTCATGAGCCCCGTCGACAGGAAGGCGCCCGACGTGCCGTGCCGGCGCGCCGCTACCATGGAGCCTTGCTTCCACGCGCCGCCGAGGTATGACTGCCGCGCCAAGGCAAATGGTGACGCCGGCATGATAGTGCGGCACATCCGACACTGCGAGGACTTCCCGCAGGGTGTGCAGCTGGTGGAGTGATGAACTGCAGCTGTTAGGTTCCATACATCATACTCACGTTTTCTGTTTTATAATTCCATTCTTATCCACAGATCAAAGTTTTATACTGCTTTTTTTTTTGCATTGCCACCGGTACTAATTATACTACGATGATGAATCTATGATCAAAGGTCATATATTTGTACTGCCACGTTATAATTTTAAGTTAAACGTGATTTTGGAAAAGTGTGACATATATTATACTCCCTCCTTCCTTTTATGAGGGAGTACAATATTTTTTTGCTACTCTTTGGACAAAGTGTTGCTAACTAGCCAAGTAGTGAGCACAAGCATTATGCATTTTATATGTATTTTTTATGCTATTCTTTGGTAAAATAAAAGAGTAACAAATATAATCTTCAGTCTATTCGGCTGCCTGGTGAATGGTGGTGATACACTGATACTGATTTGTTCTAACAAAAAAATATTGTTATTTAAATGGTGGCTGGTGCTGATTTATTTTAAGAGAAAAATATTGTTGGCTGGTGGTTGATAATCCAGACGATTAGGGCTCGCCCAAAGAGTTTAAAATGGCCATAGAGCTTCACCTCGCCCAGTGACGTCCACACTGTTCTTGAGCTTCGACCTTAGAGCAACTCCAACAAGCTCTTTATACTCCTTTGGATCGGTAAAAAAAAAGAAAGCTCCAGTAGTTTTCCATTCCAACAGACTCGATAGAATACAAAGATTGTTGAAGTTGCTCTTATATGTCAAAGTGGGATGGTTCGTCCTAATATAATTTTTTGTTGGACCGAGCCATCCCATTAAGAGATTTGCTACGGTGCTTAGAAGGAACCTGAGGTTCCTCCTCCTCCCGCTGTAATTAAAAAATATATTTTTTTCTAATTAACTCATCATTCAGTTCACGGCCTTTTAAGTTCACAGAGATTGGATAAAAATTTCATCTTCTTCTTCCTGGCCTTGCTTAAATTTCCAATCACCGTAAAATATTGGCGATGTATAAAAGTTTGGATAGCAGATAATTTTAGCCTGTGAATCTTCTTCTCCGTCTCTACGCGATTGGGCCAAGGCCGATTTTGCACATAGTGAAGGCCTGCCTGACGTGGTGGTTTGTACGAACTGTTTTTAGTCCTGGATTTGAGGCCCATATGGTTTGATGCACCAAAGAGGGCCCTTCACGGTAGACCCGCCCTCATCTTTAATGCGAAAGGGGTTACCAATGCGAAAAACTAATATGACGACAGATCGCTTCGCGCGCGTGAGGTCCGACCGGGCTCGTGCTTCCCACGTGGGGGGCGGACTCCACGTACACGTGTCCCCTCTTTCTTTTGTTCTTTTCCTTTTTCCTCTTTCTTTTTCTTTTTTTCATTCAACAAATTTCTCTTCTGCATAAATTATGCGTATAACTCGATGTTACAAAAAAAAGTTATGCGTACAACTCGTCGTTTACAGAAAAAGTTATACGCACAACTTGTCATTAGAGAAAAAATATATACACACAAGTTATTCTTCAAATAGTTGTGCATACAAGTTGTACGTATAAATTCTGTGTGGCATCAAACTTATGCTTAAAAATTATCTGTCAAAAATTTATAGTTTGCAGTTATGCATAAAACTTATGTGTATAAATTCCAAAAATGGAAAGATAATATTGATGTTTGAAAAAAGTTATGCATATAAGCTATTTTTCAAAAAAATGTGCATACAACTTGTATGCATAAGTTATGCACGTAGGCTAAAATTGTGCCAAAAATTTATGCATAAAAAATATATCTTGAAGTTATACATTAAAATTGTGTGTATAACTTATAGTATTCTGAAAATAGAAAATTGTGAGATTGCTTTAAAAGGAAAGTCGCTGGGCAGGGGAAATTTGGTCGCTAGCGGGCTTCTCAGCACGCGATGCTGATTAGTCCCTCCCGGGCAATGGCAAGAAAACTCGCTTGTGGCATCATAATGACTGGTTAGATGGTGAAACGCTCAAGTACTTGGCGACGGACGTGTTTAAGTTCACCAAAAGGAAAAAAACCAAGACACTGGAGAAATGAGGAACAAAAACGACTAGGCCAGTATCAGTGTTTCATAGCACATTTATCTATAAATTAGGTAATTGTGTCAGTGAAATTTCATAGAGGATGAAACTCGTTAGCCCAACCCAACTAACTGATGGTGCGTTGGGGCTTTTCTTCAACGCCTAACCTATTGTCACTGGGCTCAATTCTTAAGTGTTTCATAGCACATTTATCTATAAATTAGGTAACTCTGCCGTAAAGTTTCATAGAGGATGAAACTCGTTGGCCCAACCCAACTAACTCATGGTGCGTTGGGGTTTTCTTCAACGCCTAACCTATTGTCACTGGGCTCAATTCTTAAGTGTTTCATAGCACATTTATCTATAAATTAGGTAACTGTGCCAGTGAAGTTTCATAGAGGATGAAACTCGTTGGCCCAACCCAACTAACTCATGGTGCGTTAGAGCTTTTCTTCAACGCATCACCTATTGTCACTGGGCTCAATTCTTAATTCGGCTGGGCCATATTTGTGGGGCCTACTAATTCCGAATGGAGGTAAATTGTGAAAATCCTATATACCTTCTGGAAGATGGTTTCTTACGAGACTATAGCCCACTAGAAGCCCAAATAACAGCCCACCAACATCAAACCCTAGCATCCATTCTCTTCCTCCCGCGAACCTGCCACCGCCCTTCTCCTCCCGCGCGCTGCTGTCACTCACGCGTCGCGCGCCATTGCTGGCCCTCCGCGCCGCGCGCCCGCCATGGCTGCCTCTCCCCCTCCCTCGCCGGCCTCCGCCGCCGCCGACACAGCCCACGCGCGGCCTCCCAGCACGTGCCGCCACGCGCCTTCGCGGCCGCCCCGCGCGCCGCCATTGCCGCCGGAGAAGAGAGCCTAACAATGTTGGTCTTTGGTGCTAAAAATGTTTCAACATTTTCAAAAAACATTGCATCATTTTGTAAAATGTTGACAAAAATGACTAAAAATGTTAGAAAAAATGTTGTAACATTTCTGAAAAATGTTGCAACTTTTTTTATTTAATAACCACATGTTTCGGTGAGCTGAAACTACTAGCTAGCAATCTTAGATGTGCTTTGGTGGGTTGAAAGTTTCAACTCTTTATCCATACTAGTAAAATGCACACGCGACACGCGCGTCTAAAATACCATAATAAAATATATTTATAAAATGAAGTTGTATTTGCATATTCAATAACCAAGAAACATAATTTATATCACAAAGCTTTTAGAAAAATAATGAACACAACAATTTATATATTCATAATTTAACTATGAACCCTGTTTACTTTTTTTAAAAAAGCTATCAGCTATAACTCATGTTCTGTTGATGATGTGATTTCTTCTCAATCATATTAATGTTGCTCTCCAAATCTGATTGAACATGAACAGACACATAGTCAACTCATTAGTAACACACATATTTTGTGATGAAAAAACTGCTGGAATCCATACGTATGTCATTGGAAATATCTGATCAGAATGAAAATCTGCACGTCTGCAAGCAGGCAGGGAGTCTGAACTCTGCAGCTGGGGATGTCCTGGATGCCTTCCAACACACGAAGCTTAAGTAATAACTACACAGCTAAGCTATTCCAAGCTCCAGAAGGCCAGAACTGAAACATTATTCACTGCAGTAACTGTGGCTTTTTTTTAGTTCCTTCAGCAACCGGTCACAAAACAAACAGAGCACACGTAGGCATCAATTCAACATACATGTTCTAGTCTTACACTGCTATCTGCCAGTTCTGAACAGGAATTAACGTGGAACATAGAGCGTATTAGAAAATTGATCAGTGAATCTTGCAAATACAAATGTTGAGTTCAGAGGCTCCATTCATCTCGCCTCAGATGACCCCATTATCAGTTTTGTTTTTCCCTTTAGGCTTTAGTAGAACACAGGCTGAACTCGTACTTCCAAAGTTGCAACTGCATCAGAATTCCGCACACATACAACAGGTTGCTACGGAATCAGAATGAATCCTGTAAGTCTAGACTATTCAGAAATTGTAAAATCCTTTTTATGTGTTTCCAGCGACATCAGTCAGATGGTCGTTCAAGATTTGAAATCCATTTTCAAAGCTGCAGTCAGTCAAGTAACAAACACATCAGACTCCTCGAAGGGGAAAAAGATTTGAAAAATGAAAAGAAACGAAAGAACACCAACCAACAAGATCAGGGCAAAATTTTCCTACCGGCGTGGCCGCGCTGCCACCAGCGGGTATCGCCGACCATCCTTCTGTCAGGAAAGTTGGAAACTTGGAATCGTGACAGCGTGTGTGCCTCCTTGTTGGGGAAGACGTTGAGCATCCTCCTCAAGCCCACAGAGACCGCGGCGGCGGGCGGCGAGTCGCTGACGATGGGATCTCCTCGCATGCAGTCGTCGTTGCCCTCCACTCACGCCGGGTGCTCCACCTCCTCTTCTCCCATCACCTCAGCCCCTCAACGACAGATGGGAGGTCACCGACTCTGAGGACCAGGAGCGTCCGAGGGTCGATGGATGGCCGCTCCTCCGTGATGAGTGATTGACAACGGGTGTCAGACTGACTCTTGGCTCAGTGTTGCAGGTGTAGGCTGCGGCCTAGTTCGTGTTGTTGCAGTTGAAGAACGGGTGCGAAAGGTCTTCAGCCGTGAGGGGCCTCCGGAGAAGGAGAGACAAGTAGGCTCGGTTCGAGGGACCCAGTGGACAGCGGGACTAGGTGCGGGTCACATGGTGGCGAGACGAGCAAGACGAAGTCGAGGACGATCGAGCCGGCGCACGGTAGCGGCCGAGTCAAGGGGCTTAGCGGGAGGCCGGGCCGAGCGCGCGGGGTTTGGTGGTTTGCCCACAAAACCATCGGTGGACGGTTTCTTGGTTTGGGCCTCAAAACCAAGTCCGAAGGCCCAACGCGACGGAGACGGGATCCGGGCGCGTCGGGAAGTTTCGAGGCGGAGGACACGCGGCGGGATCGCACAGCTTGCGTCGGGAGGACGCGGGGTGCGGCGAAGGCGTGGCCGTCCGATGGCAAGACCCATAAGATTACCTAATTGCCCCTACGTGGGTTGTATCGCCAGTTGAAGTGTAAGGGGTAGTCGAGTCATTTACCACACCGGCGGGACCCGATATATAAGCCAAGGGTGTTGGTGGATGACCTCTCTCTCCGCAACTCTAGGGTTTCATTTCCCCCACCGTTTTCTCTTTTTTCCATTGCTATTTTCCCTTCCTTTTTCTCTAGGCTAGCATGAGAGCTTCATGTGAGATTTGTTGAGAGGGATGGATGCTAGGGCGGTATGCTAGACCCTGTGAACCTTTCCGGGTATGTATAGAAGATTCGGCGTTGTGATTTCCGTGGCTCTTTTTGGTGCTATTTTTGGTCCCTTTGCTCTTCGCTTGATTCCACGGATTTGAGAGCGTTTCTCCCCGGATTTCTTTGAGGGAAACATGGATGGATGCCTCGTGCACCTTTGTGATTGATCTTGTCCCCTCAAACGCCGGGAAACCTCTTTGATTCGAGCGTTTTCGGTTGGAGCCCATGTTCTTGGTTGAGTTCGTGTGATCCGCGATTCCCGTCGTTCTAGTGAGTTAGAGGCCGAGATTTTTGGGGCATAGCTTCACCTAGTGACGCACATCATCTCCCCCAAATCTTGTCTCAAGAGCTCAAACCGTTTGGGAGATCCGGTGATGAGTTTGAAGGGTTGACTTCTCGAGTTCGTGCAGTTTCTGTTCTGTCCGTGAAGGGCAGACTGTCCGCCTGGTCCCTGCGGACCGTCCGCGCCCAGGCGAGTTCGTCCAGTTCGTCGAAGTTCTTCGCGTGTTCTTGTTTTGGCTCGTTTCGATCCGTTTTGTTTTCGGAGTTTTGTTGCAGAGGGTTGCGGACCGTCCGAACAGGCCAAGCAGACAATCTGCGACACTGGCGGACCGTCCGCGAGGCTAAGCCGGACCGTCCGCGCAGGTCAGTTTTTCTTCCAGAGTCTCTGTTAGCTTCTGCGTCCATTTCGGACTGTCCGTGCCTGCCCAACGGAGTGTCCGCCCCATCCAGGCGGACCGTCCGCGGCTGCCAGGCGGACCGTCCGTACTGGACGCAGGAACTAGCAAGTTTGATCGGTTCCTTCTCTTCTTTGATCGTGCTTCTGCGTGTGCTTCAAGGAATTGGTCCTAAGGCTTGGGGTTGTTCTATAACCTCGTTGCTTTGGCGATTGGTGTTAGATTCGACTCATTGCTTGTGTGTGACCGGATTTTGAGTAGGGCATAGGCCGAGTTCTTTGGAAGAATTTTTAACCGGCTCCTATTCACTCCCCCCCCTCTCTAGTCGCCATTCGATCCTTCAATTGGTATCAGAGCCGGTTGCCGGATTCTCGTGACTCTAGCAAGTCTAGAATCCAAAGATGGCGTACGTAGAGCGGGGCGGTCCTCCGCACTTCGATGGGAAGAGTTTCCACAAGTGGTCGGCTCGTATGATGATTTTTCTTCGTGGCAAGTTGTTGGATTTTGTTGTGCTTGACAAGACTTATGTAATTCCTCCGGATATCCACACACTTATGGTGACCGACCCCAATGCAAAGACCAAGTATGAGGCGAATGCAAAAGCCGTTGATCATTTGGTCCGAAGTTTGTGCGATCCCGAGTTTGAGCGTGTTCGTGATTTGGATCTTGCTTGGAAAATTTGGGAGAAGTTGTTGGTTGCTCACGGTGGTGATAGCCATGTGAAGGCTCGCCTCTTTGTCACTTACTGGATGGAGTATGAGAACTTCACTCAACTCCCCGGTGAGGACATCGATGCTATGTTTCAGAGATTCACCGCCATCGTGAACAACATGAAGGCTAATGTGGATGTTTTTCCTTACACCGAGCATGATCAAGTATTGAAACTCTTGCATATTTTGGATCGTGAGGTTTGGGCGGCTAAGGTTGAGGCCATCAAGGAGTCCGGGCAATACTTGACCATTGAGTTGGATGACCTCTTTTCTAAGCTCAAGTCGTCCGAGGTCGATAGGAGGTTGCAGTCCAAGCATGAGGGCACGACTGATTCACATAATCTTGCTCTCGTGGGCGGATCAAAGACCAAGGCTAACACTAACCCCTCCTTTTGCCAGTTTTCCTTGTCTTCTCTCATGTCTATGCCAGATGAGGAGTTCGATGTGTTGGGTGAGGATGACCTCGCCTTGCTATCAAGGAGGTTCGAGCGGTTGCATGAGAACCGAAGGAACGCAAGGCGAAGCTCGGGGACTTGCTTCAAGTGTGGCAAGCACGGCCACTTCATCGCAGAATGCCCCGAGGCGGAGGAGAACAAGCACAAGATGAGCGAGTACAAGGCGCATTCGAGGCGTGAAGACAAGCATTCATCGAAGAGCAAGCACTACTACAAGTCCAAGAGCAAGGACAAGGACAAGCGAAGGTCGAGCAAGGGAGGCGGCCACAAGAAGGACAAGGCAAGAGCCATGGTGGCTGGTGCAAGCGACGTCGACACAAGTTCAAGCGACTCGCCATCAAGTTCAAGTAGTGAAGATGAAGACGCCGGGCGGCGCAAGGGCAAGCGGCATGTGAGTCGGAACTTCAACGGGTTGAGTTGCGTTGCACTTGAGGGCTTTTGTGGCATGGCACATAGCTCAAGTAGCAAGAAGAGCGAGAAGGAAGACTCGGATTCCGACTCCGAGGATGAGGTAAACCGTGACCCCGACTCCTTGCTTGCCGAGATCTCTAAGTTGAATGAGTTGCTTGATAACCGAGATAGTGTGCTTAGAGAGGCTAAGAAAATGAGGAAGGATCTTAGGTCTCAACTTGAGAATGCTAGTGAGAAAGTAGGAGAATTAGAGTCTAAGTTGCTTGACTTGAAACTTGAGAATGACTCTTTGAAACTTGCTCCTACTGTTTCGGATGAAGTTGAATGCTCTGAATGTGATGCTTGGTTAAATGAGATCAAAGTGCTTAATGAAAAACATGCTTCCACCATGGCAAAACTAGATGCTCTTAGGACTGAGTATGATGAGCTTAAGGCTAGACCCACTTTGCTTGGTGCTTGTAAATCATGTCCTACTTTGCATGCTAAGCTTGTTGATGCTCGTTCTACCATTAATTCTTTGGAAGCATCTTTGAAATCTCTTGTTGTGAATGCATGTTCTAGCTGTGATGATGTTAGTGTGCGAAACATTGAGCTTACTTCTCGTTTGGATGTCATCTATGAGGAGAATGACTATTTGAGGAAGATGTTGGGTTGGTTGTCCGGGCGTGAACCTCAATTGCGTATCATGATTGAGGAGTTCAAGAGAGCCGATGGTCGTGGTTTGGGGTTTGAGAAGTTGGGTGAGAAATTGGGAGAGAACAGTAAGGAGAGTGTGTACGAGAAGTGTGTTGAGTCCACTTCCGAGTTTGAGATGATCGGATACATCCAAGTTCCACTCCCAAAAGCACCCAAGAACTCCTTTACACCTAAGCCAAACCACCTTTGCAACAAACTTGATACAACCCAAGATCCACCCAAATTCCCATCCAAAGACATTGATTTCCAGAAACCAGTGAAGTTTGTGAGTGAGAAGGGTGTGAGGTCTAGTGAGAAGCCAGAACCAAAGCCAAAACCCATCCCCTTCAAGTGTGAGTATTGTGGTAAGGAGAGGCACCTTGCGGAGTTTTGCTATAAGAAGAAGAGGGATGAGAGGCTTGCTAGGGAGCAAGCGAACCAGGACAGGTACCGCCAGTCTCATGGTGTGCCTGAGCCTCGAGTGCCACTTCCACGGGGTATGGGAAGTGTAAGGAGTGTTGGTCGAGTTGGGGCTCAGGGTGTTCGGTTTCCACAGAGAGTTGGTGGTGAGCGGTTTGATCGGAGAGATGATGGTGTGCGTGTTGATGAGAGGTTTGGTCAGGCTCGTGGTGGTTTTGCTGGACGTCCCCCTACTCGTCCTCGATACGAGTTCAAGGGAGATGATCACAGTTTTGGGTTCCAGAGGAACTACGGACCACGTTTCCCCCCTCGTGGTGTTCGTACTCCTCCCATGGGACATGGGAAGTTTGGTGGCAAAGGAATGATGTTTGCTAACCCCTCTTTTGAGCAGATGGCTCGGCACTAGTTTAACTTTCTTTGTGCTAACCCCAGTGTCGAGTCGTTGGCTCATTCTCGTTCTTGTTTCTGACTACAGGCAGGAGGCTTGGAGAACATTTGGTTGATTGACTCCGGATGTTCCCGACACATGACCGGAGATAGGCGGTGGTTCTCCAGCCTCACCCCCGTGAAGGAGAAGATCTACATCACGTTTGGGGACAACAGACGAGGGAAGGTGATTTCCGAGGGTGTGGTGCAAGTGTGTGATAAGGTAACATTGAAGCGGGTTGCTCTTGTGAAGTCTTTGGGCTTCAATTTGCTTTCGGTTTCCCAGTTGCTCGATGAGGGTTTTGAGGTTCGTTTCAAGTCTGGTGAGTCTCGGTTGTTGGATTCTGGAGGAGATCTTGTTTGCATGATCATCCCCGAGGGTCAGATTTTCAGAGCTGATTTCTCTCGTTCTTTCGGTCCTGCTCGTTGTTTGGTGGTCGGTCCTTCTTGTGATTTGTGGAAATGGCATAGGCGGTTGGGCCACTTGAGCTTCGATTTGGTTTCTCGTTTGAGTGGTCTTGACCTTGTCCGAGGATTGCCGAGGTTAAAGCTTGAGAAGGATTTGGTTTGTGGTCCGTGTAGGCATGGCAAGATGGTAGCCGCTCCCCATCCACCCTTGACCGCTGTCATGACCGAGCGTCCGACAGAGCTGTTGCATATGGACCTTGTTGGGCCAGCTCGAGTTCGCTCGGTGGGTAGGAAGTGGTATGTCCTTGTTGTGGTGGACGATTACTCTCGCTATGCCTGGGTGTTCTTCTTGGAGGATAAGAGTGAGACTTTTGATTTTGTTCGAGATCTGATCGTTAGGTTGAAGAACGAGAGGCATGGGAATGCCATTCGAGCTATCCGTAGTGATAATGGCTCTGAGTTCAGGAACTCTCGTTTTGACGCCTTTTGCAGTGATCTTGGTCTTGAACATCAGTATTCAACCCCTTATGCGCCCCCTCAAAATGGAGTCGTGGAAAGGAAAAATCGGACTCTTTGTGAGATGGCTAGGACGATGCTTGATGAGCATAGGACTCCTAGGAGGTTTTGGGCTGAGGCGGTCAATACCGCGTGTCATGTCTCTAACAGGATTTTGTTGCGAGCTTTCAAGAAGAAGACATGTTACGAGCTTATGCATGGTCGAGCACCCAAGGTGAGTCATTTTTGAGTGTTTGGTTGCAAGTGCTTTATTCTCAAGAAGGGAAAACTTGATAAGTTTGAGGCTAGGTCTAGTGATGGGATCTTCTTTGGATATGCTAATCATTCTAGGGCCTATAGAGTGCTTAACCTTGAAACTAATAAAATCATGGAGACTTGCGAGGTTACCTTCGACGAGACAATGCCATGTACCTCTCTTGGCTTTGAGTGTGCAGGTGATGAGGAGATGGCTGAGACCCTCTTTGAAGAGGAGAAGGATGAATCTGGAGATGATGATGGAGAGAACCGTGTGATTGAAGCTGAGCGTGTACCTGCTACTTCCCCGACGTCCACGGCAAATGGTGGACCGTCACCTCATCGACGACGACGCATCGACAGGAAGAGCAAGTGAGAGAAGCTGGTGTTGAGGGGAAGGCAGTCTCGAGGCGAGAGGCTCCCCGGCGAGTTCAAGAAGTGCACCCATTGTCAAAGATCATTGGGAACATCGACGAGCGCACTACACGGTCAAGGTCCAGGAATTCCTCCCATTTCGATCATGCTGCTTTTGTTGCCACTTTCGAGCCCAAGGACATTGGACATGCTTTATCTGACGCAAACTGGGTGAATTCCATGCATGAGGAGTTGGAAAACTTTGAGAGAAACCAAGTGTGGGAGTTAGTCGAACCACCTCCAAATTGCCATCCTATAGGAACCAAGTGGGTTTGGAAGAACAAAGAGGGTGAGAATGGGATGGTTGTGAGGAACAAGTCTCGACTTGTTGCTCAGGGGTACAGTCAGAAGGAGGGGATCGATTATGAGGAGACCTTTGCTCCCGTGGCCCGTCTTGAGGCAATTCGGATCCTTCTAGCCTTTGCCGTGGCTAAAGGGTTCAAGTTGTTCCAGAGGGATGTGAAGAGTGCTTTTCTGAATGGGGTCATAGAGGAGGAGGTGTATGTGAAGCAGCCACCGGGGTTTGAGAGTGAGAAGCATCCACATAGAGTGTACAAGTTGAAAAGGGCGCTGTATGGGTTGAAGCAGGCGCCCCGGGCTTAGTATGGGAGATTGAGAGGTTTTCTGTTGAGCAGAGGGTTCGTGATGGGTACCGTGGATAAGACCTTATTTCTCCTCAAGCATGGGAATGACTTGTTGATTGTGCAGATTTACGTGGATGATAATGTCTTTGGTGGCTCGTCACATAACCTTGTTGCCAAGTTTGCAGATGAGATGAGCAGGGAATTCGAGATGAGCATGATGGGCGAGTTGCAGTCCTTTCTCGGGCTGCAGATCAAGCAAGTGAAGGATGGGACGTTCGTGCATCAAACCAAGTACACAAAGGACATGCTGAGGAAGTTCAAGATGCATGATGTGAAGCCCATGTCGACACCGATGGGCAGTACGGCGACTTTGGACGCGGACGAGGACGGGGAACCAGTGGACTAGTGGGAGTACCGGAGCATGATCGGCTCCCTCCTCTACCTGACGGCGACGAGGCCAGACATACAGATCAGCGTGTGTCTGTGTGCTCGTTTTCAAGCTTCACCGAGAACTTCGCATCGACAGGCCGTCAAGAGGATCTTCAGGTACTTGCAGTCTGCCCCTGGTCTTGGCCTTTGGTATTCGTCCTCCTCGACTCTTTCGCTTCATGGTTTTTCGGATGCGGATTTCGCTAGTTGTCGAGTCGAGAGGAAGTCTACTTCTGGCACTTGTCAGTTTTTGGGGTCTTCGTTGGTTTCTTGGTCTTCCCGCAAGCAGTCAAGTGTAGCTCAGTCTACCACCGAGGCAGAGTATGTTGCAGCCGCGAGTTGTTGTTCCCAGCTGCTTTAGATTTCATATAACTTGAGAGACTTTGGTGAGGAGTGCACCCAGATCCCACTTTTTTGTGATAGCACCAGTGCCATAAGCGTAGCTAAAAATCCAGTGCTTCATTCCCGAACCAAACACATAGAGATGAGGTATCATTTCCTGAGAGACAATGTTGAGAAGGGAACCATAGTGTTGAACCATGTGCCTACCCAAGATCAGCTAGCAGACATCTTTACAAAGCCTCTCGACCAAGCTACCTTTGTGCGCTTGCGGGGGGAACTCGGGGTTTGTTGCCCGTTTTAGTTGTTTCTTGGGGAGTTTGTCTTTGTATCATATGTATCATACCATGCTTTACTTTGATGTACATATATGCTTTGCTTGATGTATAAAACTTGGTAGGATAGCCATTTTGTTCCATATCATGTTGCATTTGTATCATATTGCATTTTAGGATGATGAGCTTCTCCTATATGCCCTGTTTGAGTATCTTAGGCTATTTGTGAGTATTGATCACTTTTGTGGAGAAATGGTAATGTGAGGCTATGCTCTTGGGATAATTGAGATATATGTGTTGTGAGATAGCCTCTTTTGGAATAAATTGCAAATCTTGACTAAATTCTATGAAATGTGCTCCACCCATGTGTAGTAGTGTATCCATGTCACTTTTTGGTCTAGATGTGTTTTTCTCATGTTTAGATTGTGCTTGGATGCCTTTTTCTTGCATTTGGGCCAAAGACCAATATCATTGTGAATGTTTAGCCTATGTTGCATCCATGAAGGAGCATAAGCTTCTTTCTGCCGCAAAGGCACTTCATATACCATGAAATGAATTAATCTTGAAATGAAGTGAAAATGCCTTGAAATATATGAAAAATGCTCCATCCATCATGTTATGTGCTTAAAATGCTTTATCTTTCACATATGGGTGCAAACATGTTGCATGATGTTCACCAGTGGAGAAGTCTCCCCGAAGTGGACACATGGCTCATAAGCTATGACATGACATGTTTTGCTCTATGGGCGTTTACAATGATCTTTTGCTAAGAATTTGATATCCTTGTATGATCTCTGGATGAAGTGCATGTTTAGGCTAGAATATGGCATGAATAGGCTTTTACATTTGTGGTGAGCCATCTTTTGATAATAATGTCTAAATCTGAAAATTTGCTTTGTCACGTGCGTACATTTTGATATATTCTGTGTGGTAATGCTCTGTCTATGCTATGATCCATTTATGTGC
This sequence comes from Cenchrus fungigraminus, assembly GCA_036936925.1. Classification (NCBI taxonomy): domain Eukaryota; kingdom Viridiplantae; phylum Streptophyta; class Magnoliopsida; order Poales; family Poaceae; genus Cenchrus; species Cenchrus fungigraminus. The sequence goes on from CM072775.1 coordinate 75,113,552, forward strand.
TCTTTGTCTCATTTATAGCCTTTGACACTAAATTTGGCCTATTTGAGAAGCTCGAGTAGATGTTTATATGCTTTGACATGCATTTTGCATTTTCATGCCATACTTGACTTATGCATTGTCAACAAGGGGGAGAAGAAGTTTGTTGATGAAAAATTCAGAAGTGTTTTTGCATCCACATGTTCAGGGGGAGCTTTCTTGTTGGTGTTCAGTGTGGAGTGCTTAAGTTTGTGTTTTGCTCGGCTTGTGACCTTTCTTTGCCTTTCTTTGGTTTTGGTCATGTGGTTGAGCTTCCTTGTTTTTCTTTCTTCTTATTTTCTTTCTCTGAATTTCATTCGCGTTGTGTGTTGTCAATGCACTCATCAAGGGGGAGATTGAGGACCAGGAGCGTCCGAGGGTCGATGGATGACCGCTCCTCAGTGATGAGTGATTGACAACGGGTGTCGGACTGACTCTTGGCTCAGTGTTGCAGGTGTAGGCTGCGGCCTAGTTCGTGTTGTTGCAGGTGAAGAATAGGTGCGAAAGGTCTTCAGCCGTGAGGGGCCTCCGGAGAAGGAGAGACAAGTAGGCTCGGTTCGAGGGACCCAGTGGACAGCGGGACTAGGTGCGGGTCACATGGTGCCGAGACGAGCAAGACGAAGTCGAGGACGATCGAGCCGGCGCACGGTAGCGGCCGAGTCAAGGGGCTTGGCGGGAGGCCGGGCCGAGAGCGCGGGGTTTGGTGGTTTGCCCACAAAACCATCGGTGGACGATTTCTTGGTTTGGGCCTCAAAACCAAGTCCGAAGGCCCAACGCGACGGAGACGGGATCCGGGCGCGTCGGGAAGCTTCGAGGCGGAAGACACGCGGCGGGATCGCACAGCTTGCGTTAGGAGGACGCGGGGTGCGGCGAAGGCGTGGCCGTCCGATGGCAAGACCCACAAGATTACCTAATTACCCCTACGTGGGTTGTATCGCCAGTTGAAGTGTAAGGGGTAGTCGAGTCATTTACCACACCGGCGGGACCCGATATATAAGCCAAGGGTGTTGGTGGATGACCTCTCTCTCCGCAACTCTAGGGTTTCATTTCCCCCACCGTTTTCTCTTTTTCCATTGCTATTTTCCCTTCCTTTTTCTCTAGTCTAGCATGAGAGCTTCATGTGAGATTTGTTGAGAGGGATGGATGCTAGGGCGACATGCTAGACCTTGTGAACCTTTCCAAATATGTATAGAAGATTCGACGTTGTGATTTTCGTGGCTCTTTTTGGTGCTATTTTTGGTCCCTTTGCTCTTCGCTTGATTCCACGGATTTGAGAGCATTTCTCCCCGGATTTCTTTGAGGGAAACATGGATGGATGCCTCGTGCACCTTTGTGATTGATCTTGTCCCCTCAAACGCCGGGAAACCTCTTTGATTCGAGCGTTTTCGGTTGGAGCCCATGTTCTTGGTTGAGTTCGTGTGATCCGCGTCGTTCTAGTGAGTTAGAGGCCGAGATTTTTGGGGCATAGCTTCACCTAGTGACGCACATCATCTCCCCCAAATCTTGTCTCAAGAGCTCAAACCGTTTGGGAGATCCGGTGATGAGTTTGAAGGTTGACTTCTCAAGTTCGTGCAGTTTCTGTTTTGTCCGTGAAGGGCGGACTGTCCGCCTGGTCCCTGCGGACCGTCCGCGCCCAGGCGAGTTCGTCCAGTTCGTCGAAGTTCTTCGCGTGTTCTTGTTTTGGCTCGTTTCGATCCGTTTTGTTTTCGGAGTTTTGTTGCAGAGGGTTGCGGACCGTCCGACCAGGCCAAGCAGACAGTCCGCGACACTGGCGGACCGTCCGCGAGGCTAAGCCGGACCGTCCGCGTAGGTCAGTTTTTTTTTCCAGAGTCTCTGTTAGCTTCTGCGTCCATTTCGGACTGTCCGCGCCTGCCCGACGGAGTGTCCGCCCCATCCAGGCGGACCGTCCGCGGCTGCCAGGCGGACCGTCCGTACTGGACGCAAGAACTAGCAAGTTTGATCGGTTCTTTCTCTTCTTTGATCGTGCTTCTGCGTGTGCTTCAAGAAATCGTTCCTAAGGCATGGGGTTGTTCTATAACCTCGTTGCTTTGGCGATTGGTGTTAGATTCGACTCATTGCTTGTGTGTGACCGGATTTTGAGTAGGGCATAGGCCGAGTTCTTTGGAAGAATTTTTAACCGGCTCCTATTCACTCCCCCCTCTCTAGTCGCCATTCGATCCTTCAGACTCTTCATCTGCAAAAGGTTGTGGCGCTCTGCAAATGGTTCAGCAACTCAGAACCAGAGCCCCAGGACGCGCGCGCGATCCTGACGTGGTCAAGTGCGGGACACAGCCAGCGGAACCGCGGAAGCCGGTGCGCGCGCTTCCTCGTCGGCTTCCATGTCGCCGGCCGGTGTCGAGGTCCTCCCGCAAGTCCTCGTCGATGTTCGGGTCCGACCAGAAATCCATCGCCGCCGCGCGGAATTGGTGGCGGGCGGGCGCCCAGGGAGGGTTTTTTTTTCGATTTCGATTCAACACGCGGGAAGGGTACCTGGGCCCAGCGGGTACAAACGTGGGTATGTGTGGGGTGGGTGACAAAAGAATTAGCTTTTTGGCAGAAACGCTCCCTAAATTGTGATTTTTCGGTACTTCCATAGTCCTTCCACCCTATCCACTCCTAAAAACATATGACGGGTGGGTCCGTCATGAGAGGTACGACAGACCCGATTTAAGTGAGAAAAGTTTTCAATTGTCTTCGCTCCTTATAGTATAGATTCCCGTAGCCATATATGAGCCAAAATTCTTAAGCCCGCCGTTTGGTGTCTGTAATTCTGATGAATAAAGTGGCGTAGGTTCTGTAAAAAAAAAGAGCCAAAAAGCGTGAGGGGAACGCACAAGAAGATTGACGTGTGTGATGCCTTGGCCCATCACAAACGGACTGGTGCAAGCTACGCAGGCCGCAGGCAGAAACCATCGTGAAACGCTAGGGATGTGAAGTTGTGTGTGAATCATCAGGTCGACATCAGCAAAAGCCTTCTGGGTGGCTCTCTCTCGAGAACCAGGGCTCCGCCGCACATGGATCGGACGGACCGCAGGGGGCCACGCACTCGCGCACGCGGGTGCTCCTGCTGCAGCTGCGCTCGATCCTCCAATTATTTCAGCTACGCCAGATTTTAAACCCTGGTGTACTTGGTACGCTAGATTTTAAGCCATGGCGTTACTTGGGTTCAGCTGTTCAGTCAGCCAGGTTTCGCTTTGACCCAACTACTCCCTCAGTCTCAAAATATATATAGATCTTTTGACTTCTTAAGTTCATATTTAATCATTCGTTTTATTAAAAAAATTGTAAAAATATTATTTATTTTGTCCATAGCATTTTCATGCAGGTCTACTTGGCGAGTTTTTGGCAATGCTATCGTCAATTCGTCGTGGCATCATGGATCTATGTGCGCTTTTCTTTCTTCATGTTCACACATATGCACATCATCTTGTATATGAGTGTCTGCGTTTGTATTGTCTAGACACAATCACACGCTTATAGTGTCTAGATTTATATTCATACAGGCGAGCGTGTACGTGATTGTCTGCGTTTGTACTATGCGTTTCGCAAAACAAAAATAATAGAAAAATGATATTGATTCCTAAAACTTTTATTTTTTTTAAAAAAATACTACCTCCGTTCGCATGTAGTTGATGTTTCAGACAAGAACAGCTATTGAAATTAGCCTAACATAGTTGGTGGGAACGTCAAATAAATAAAGATGGAGGTAGTATGTTCTTATTCCACGACCTTGACTCCATTTAAGGTTTGACCCTTTTAATTGACTGGCCTGGTGGGACCGTGGGAGCGAGCAGCATCATAGATACTGCCAAAGGGGGTGAGAGGGCATAGTGACGAGTGCAAGAGCGTCATCTTATTCATTTGGACGGAGGTGACTAATCTAATCTCATTGCTTACTTAGCTGACTATATTTATATCAGATGTGAGTGGATTGCAACAACAGGAAAATAATGCAACTAATAACTTATTAGCTAAAGCTTTTCTGCTGAGCAGTCGGCACGGGCATCTCGAGGGAACCTTTAAACAAAGGGTGTGTTTAGATCTAGATAAATTGGCTGAATTGGGGAAGAATTAGTGTAAATACAGATGAATAGTGAGAGGTGATGTGATAGATGATGGGATGTTTTTTGCAAACTTTTTGGGATTAACACACCCAAATTTGGATGCGTGTGCCTTTAAGTATCCGGTCCAGATCTCGTTTTTTTTTTTTGGTTCTGGTAATGCAAGTATGATTGATGTTGACGCAGTGGCATTCAACCCGGTGTGCGTTTTCTCACACACACGAAAAAACTCTAATTGTACGCGTCGCAAGCTAGTGCTCCATGCGTCTCTAAACATCGTATATTTATACATGGAGGGAGTACTACATAGAATTGAATGCTTGACTTTGCATTAAACACGCTAATGATAGAAGTATGGAACCTTGGGGACAAAAGTAATATAACAAGTTAACAACAATAATCCATAATCCATCAACCCACACTAATATTTTTTGAAACTATCGTATTGAAAATTATTTAGAAATTAGATTTCTAGTCAATAATAAAAATTGTTTACCTACTACTCTCTCATTTTTTAACATTTTAAAAAATACTCATATATTTGCATATATTTTTTTATCCAGTTGTGATTGATTTAGTTAGTAATTACTCTGTACACTTTCTCATCCATGTTTACACTTTTTTCGTTTTGTATCATAACTTCATACATTGTGTTTAGTATAAAAATCAATATTTTTCATCACTTCCTCACATACATGTATATAAATGATCTATATGGTGACATTCATCATGCATTTATACCTTAATTAGTATTTCTATATTGACAATGAGATAAGTAGTGATGCTATGCGAAAGGGCCTGTAGCCTAGTGGTTACAGAAGCCTCGGTAGCACCTCAGGTCCTGGGTTCGACTCCCTGTGGGAGCGAATTTCTCAGGATTTAACGGCGTTTGTGCTTTCAGTGGTAGGCGACGTTCCCGTCGACAGCGAGGCGCCTGTGGTGACTTCGTCAATCTTGAGGATTTGCCGACCCAGTCTTCGAAGATACTCCTAGAGGTAGGGTTTGCGCGCGTGTGTTCATAGGGATGAGTGTGCATGCGTTGTGAGTGTCTCCGATGTACTGTGTAATTCGAAAAAAAAAATAGTGATGCTATATCCTCTTGCTTGCTTGGGCCGCCAGTGCTGGGGCAATTTTTGCAATTTGGTCCTTTTTCGGTAACAATTTTACATTTGGGTCCCTGGCGGAAACATTCTCAGAAATGGACCCAAAGCACGGCGCCAAGTCCCCCGGCGCCGTTTTTAGATATCATGGCGCCATTTCTATTGGCGCCTTCTACTGCCACGTCGGATCCACCGTGGCGTGTTGAAATTCCGTTGAAAGATGACAGCGCCAAAAGATAAGGCGCCGTGCCATCTAAGGACGGCACCACGTCCCCTGGCGCCGTGGTATCTGATCACGGCGCTAAAGGGCCTGGCGCCATGCTGCGCATATAACCCTAGCCCGCGGCCTCCCTTTCTTTTTCCTTCACCCGCCGCCGCCCCCGTCCGCATCTGCTTCAACCGCCGCCGACCCCGTCCGCCGGCCAGCCAGGGCCGGCCGTCGCCGGCGCCCCCATCCGCGGCCAGGGCCGGCCGCCCAGCCAGCCAGCACCGGCCGCCCAGCCAGCCAGGGCCGGCCGTCGCCGGCGCCCCCGTCCGCGGCCAGGGCCGGCCGCCCAGCCAGCCAGCGCCGGCCGCCGCCCAGCGGCCCTCCCCTCCTTTGGTCAAGGTGAGCCTCCCGTTTTTTTTCAATCTAGTAGTGTTGGTAGTTACATAGATAACCTAGTGAAAACCTAGTTAGATGGGAACCCTAGATGCTAGGATTTGTTCTTTATCTATGAAATTAGTGGTTGATAGATGAATTTTTGGATGCCGAATCGATGAGTTGGAAAATACTATGAAAATTCATCTATGTAATGTCAATTTCATGATGCACATGTGGAATGATATTTTTTTTGTTGGATAGATGGATAAGCTTGTGACAATTCGTCATGGTGGTATTGTGAGAAGGAATGACATTGGAGATATTGAATTTGAGGGAATGCGAGAGGTTTCAATGATTTTCAATGCTCGGCCGTCTTATAGTTTCCTTGTGACTAGATTGAAAGAGAGGCTTCAGTGGATAGATGAGGGGGTGGATATTGTTATGGAAGGGGTGATTGATGTGGGGTCGTCTAATGGGCCACGTATCAAGCGGTTGGTTTCAATATGTGGTCAAGCCGAATGGAACAATTATGTGTCAATTGTGATGGAAACGGAAGTGAGAGCGCTGGACTTGATTGTTAGGCAGGTTGTGACGGAGGCGTCGTGTCGGGAGGCATCACACATACAATGTGGTGCTTCTGTTGAGACGGTTCCTCCTGATGCACGTGAGGTTGCCTTTACTCAGGTACCGCCAGAAGATGATGATGATGTGAGAGGTGATGGCTTTGCTGATGATGAAATGGGTGATGGTTCTTTTTCCGATTCTGGTGAAGATGACATGCATGCAGCATTCCCAACAGTTCAGGAGCCTCTTGTAGATGATCAACCTTCCTTGGTTTGTGAGGCTTCGAACCATGTCAACGTCCGTTTGTGTGATGATGACGTGACATATGAGACGATGAGGGCTGTTGATTCTGATGATGACCATGTTGTTCCTCCGCCGTCTCCACGTACTATTCAAATTCTGAAGAGGCTTTTCCCACATCGTGATCCTCTTGTGTCACATTTTTGTGACCTTAGAGAGTCCTACAGAGCAGTTGCTGACGGCGGGGAAGTGGAAGCTGTCATTCCGAGGCCAGGGTCAAGCATGATAATTCAGAAGGGGCATGTATTCAAGGATATTGAAGCACTAAAGATGTGGTTGAGGGAGTATGCTGTAGTGCATAACCGCCCTTACCGTGTGAAGAACTCACATGCCGCAAGGAGGTACATCATCACGTGTGAGTCTGGTCAATGCATATGGAAAGTTTGTGCTAGGAAGATGAAGGACTCCGATAGGTTCAAGATCACTAGTGTTGTTGGGCCGCACACTTGTGGCTCGGCGGAGCCAAACCAGCAGCATCGTCAGTTGACATCGAAATTCATTGCAAATCGCTTGTTACCTGTAGTGAAGCTTGATCCAACGATTTCTATTCGTGGGGTGATTGGGATTGTCACATTGAAATGGAATTACACGGTGAAGTACGGAAAGGCATGGAGGGCTCATCAACGGGCGTTGAGGATGATCTATGGTTCTTGGGAGGATGCATATGAGGGATTGCCTGTTATGTTGAATGCAATGAAAGCTGTGAATCCGGGTATGCATTATGAGTACTTGCCCATTCCGAACGTAAACTTGAACGGGCGACAGGTGTTCCAGCGAGCCTTTTGGTGCTTTGCTCAGTGTGTCGAGGCCTTCAAGCACTGCAGACCCGTTTTTTCTATCGATGGCACCTTCTTGACCGGGAAGTATGAGGGCACACTGCTTTTGGCTATCGGGGTTGATGCGGAGAACAGTCTTATTCCTTTGGCATTTGGGTTGGTTGAGAAGGAGAACAAGGGGAGTTGGGCATGGTTTCTACGCCTTGTACGGATCCATGTGGTTGGTCCAGGTAGACCGGTTTGTGTGTTGTCTGATAGGCACGCTGGCATCCTGAGCGTAGTTACTGAGTCCATTCCGGGACATGCACCTGTGGTACATCGTTGGTGTACTCGCCACCTTGCCGATAATTTGTTGAAGAAGGACCATGTGAGGATAACTTCAAACTATTTGAGTTAGTGGCTCGACAGCTCGAGGTACAGTTGTTTGAGGAGAAGCTAGAGGAGCTAAAAACTAAAACAAATGCAGAAGGGAGGGATTGGCTCCGAGGCTTGATGCGTGATGTTGAGAAGTGGTCGAGGGCTCATGACAGTGGATGGAGGTACTCGTTCCAAACAAGCAACATGGCAGAATGTTTTAATGCTTTGCTAAAAGGCTCACGGGCCTTACCGGTAACCGCCATTGTTGCATTTACATTCTACAAGTGTGTAGAATGGTTCGCGACTAGAGAGAAATATGCGAGGTCTATGTTGGAAAATGGGGATCGGTTGGGACCGGTACAGCTCGAACACCTAAATGATGCGAAGGTAGCCGCGATTGGGTACCAATGTGTTTTATTCGACCATAGAACCGGCACATATGAGGTTGCCGAGCCAGGTGGGACAAACGAGGGTGGTGAGATTATAGACGGACGGAAGCATACAGTCGTCATCCAAATGAGAACATGTACTTGTCGAAGGCCACAACAATTCCACTTCCCTTGTTCGCACATGGTCGCAGCTTGCAGGGCACGCAGGGTTTCTGTAGAGTCGATGATCCATCATGATTTCTCAGTGCAGGCTTTGTTGGACACTTGGTCTCCTCGGTTCGTGCCCTTTCGTGATGAGAGCGAATGGCCTTCGTATGATGGTCCAAAATACGTGGTCAACCCAGCAACCAAGTGGCCTAAGAGGGGGACACGTAGGAGGATCAGGTACAAGATGGGAATGGATGGGATACCTGGTACGACTCGTAGGGCAAAAGGGAATCCCTTTGTTGCTGACCCCATGGAGACACGGTGCGGTAGATGTCATGCAACTGGCCACAATGTTAGGACTTGTGAACGTCATCAGGTCGTATGTTGTTATTAATGTATCTTTATTTCATTTTTAATCAATATACTTAGCATTATCCTTGTCATCAACATAATTATTTATCTAACTCTGTTTTCGTAAATTTATGCAGGATGGCGGGGGCGCGGGCGTACCGGATGCTGGACGAGTTCTACGACAGGAAGCACCGAGCGAGGGCGATAGAGGACAGCCCGAGACTGGTACGATACTAGTGGTTATTACATAATTTAATACTGGCAAATTAATGAAGATACTAATAATACTAGTGGTTATCTTTCAGGACCTTCCGATCCTTCGGGTCAGAACCCATGATGGGTTAAATGTTATGCGCTACGACCGCCGGTACACACCACTCCTGCAGAGGGCCGGCCTCCACGTTGTCGCCCAGGTAGTTCGCCGTGGACTTCCCAACTTCAACGCCCCCGCTCTCACCGCGCTGATCGATAGGTTCGTACTTAACTTATGTGTACATGGTTTATTATGCTCCTTTGTACTATACTTAGCTTTGTTTTTGTTGCAGGTGGAGGCCAGAGACACACAGTTTCCACCTACCTTGTGGTGAGATGACTGTCACGTTACAGGATGTGGCGATGTTTTTCGGGTTGGCTATCAGAGGCCGTCCAGTGATTGGTCCTGCAGTCTCTGATGGTTGGCGCGGACGAGTGGAGGAGTTTTTAGGCACACCTCCACCGGCACCTCAGGGCGAGGAGGCTAGGCGTGGACGAGTTTCAGGCGTGCCGCTCCGCTGGCTTCGGGAGACGTTTTCTGAGTGCCCACAGCACGCTGATGAGGGGACAGTCACGCGCTACTGCCGAGCGTGGGTCCTCAACCTCTTTGGTTCCGTGCTTTTCCCAGACGCCACGGGAGACAGTGCTTCTTGGATGTACATCCACTGTCTGTGGAACTGGGACGAAGCAGGTATGTGTACGCCTATCCAATGTTAATTAGTTATCGCATTGTTGCTGGATATGAATCTTAACTAACTTCAGTTACGCAATTTGTCCAGGCACGTACAGCTGGGGGTCCGCTGTGCTAGCCTTCCTCTACAGGCAGCTGTGTGAGGCTTGCCGACGCAGCGCCCAGACCTCGACTCAGGCAGGTTGCACACTCCTCCTTCAGCTTTGGATGTGGTCGCGGCTTCCGGTTGGCAGGCCTGACGTCCTGCAGGCGAACCCCTGGGTCGACCACGGGAATCCCAACCTTGCACGGACTGTGGCGTACCTGTGGGATGTGGTCTCTCCCCCGTACGCGACTCACGAGCGAGCGTACCTTGACTACACGAACGAGATCGACGCCCTCGTTCCCTCGACGGTTCGTGAATCTGAAATGTTTCGACTCTGGTCATTTATTTGCAATAAAAACATGCTTTTCACATAATTATGCATTTGATCATTTATTTGCACTAAAACAGGTGGTGTGGGAGCCTTATGACACAGAGGCAGTTCTGGCGATGCCTCTGAACCCGATGTGCCGGCGTGACCAGGACCTTTGGAGGATGAGCTGCCCCCTCATTTGTTTCTACGCGGTCGAGATTCACCTACCGCACAGGGTAGCACGTCAGTTCGGGTTGGTCCAGATGTTTCCTCCGGACGAGGTTTCCACGTCCATCGAGTTGCACAAGTAAGTCCACTTGTAATGGCTTTACCTTTGTTTGCTTCTAAAACAACTTGACTAATCTTGAGTTCCCGTGCAGGTTCGATCGAGTTAAACAGCGCAAGGTCACCGACTTCATCGACTATCACCGTGAGAGGATCGAGTGGTGGAACAGGATGGAGGAGAACGTTCTGCCGGTTGAAGGCCCGCACAACAATGCGAACTTCCGAGCCTACTTGACTTGGTACCACACTACTACTCGGTACAGACTGCGGCAAAGGTGGACACAGGACGACTACGCCGACATTGCTTCCTCAGACGATGAGAACACCACCTACGACATCAGAGGTCGAGAGGGACGGGCAGTAGAGCTGGGACCCATCTTGGATAGATTGGTTTGTTCACTTCAGACTTAAAACTAGAAACTTACATACTATTGCTCTAAGGTTACAACATTTGATCCAATTTCTAAATACTGCTTGCAGGGCACGTCTATGAGGGACTCAGTCACTGAGATCGATGCAGCACTTCACTACCCGGTTGGGCACCCAGAAAATGAAGGGCACTTCAGGACCTTGCTTCAGGTAACTCATCTTTTTAGCTTCCGAACTTTTGTTCTAATTCCAATATTTGCAACTAACGTTTTCTTTTTTCTTATTCAAACAGAGGTTGCACGGTCGTTTGAGTCGAGCTGCCGCACGTGCTGGTTGCCGGACTATAGCTCCGGGTGACATCTCCCTGCCTACGACCTCGCATCCGGCAAGGTCGTCGTCCTCACACCGAGCGGGAGCCACAAGGAGCTCCTCTCGCACGGCCACGTTCAGCGAGGACGAGGAGGATGAGGACGTCGTGGGCGACGACCAGGAGGAGCTTGGTGGGTCACAGCTACAGGATGCACCACCTGCCACTCAGCCGACACAGCGACTTCGCCGACTGCCTGCACGACACACACCAGGCACAGATGCACTTGGCAAGGGCAAGCGCAAGACAAAGGGAGGGTGATCATGGAGATAATGTCATGTGTGAACTTTTATGTCATCTGTGAACTTGTGTATGTCGTGTGTGAACTTTTATGTCATCTGTGAACTTGTGTATGTCGTGTGTGAACTTTTATGTCATCTGTGAACTTGTGTATGTCGTGTGTGAACTTTTTTGTCATGTGTGAACTTTTATGTCATTTGTGTTTCTCTTGGCTGCTGTGTGCTTGGCGCTTTGCTCTGAGAGAATCCCAGCAAAGATGCTCAGCAGCAACCGCTTACAGCATACAAGTTTGCTGGAATGTGCTGTTTGCACGGCGCCAAAAGGCCTGGCGCCATGATAAGTTATTACGGCGTCAGGTTCATTGGCGCCGTACTTCGGAACATCAGATCCCAGATCGCAGAGACACGGCACCAAAAGGCATGGCGCCGTGATAAGTTACTACGGCGCCAGGTTCATTGGCGCCGTATTTCGGAACATCATATCCCAGGTCACAAGAGACACGGCGCCAAAAGGCCTGGCGCTGTGATAAGTTACTACGGCGCCAGGTTTGTTGGCGCCGTTTGTCAAACCGCAGCAAGCCGTACGCTTGCATGGTGTACGTGCTGTCTTTTCCAGCAGCGTGACGTCGTGCTGTCTTTTCCAGCAGCCAAGCCATACAAGTTCATTACCACAAGTTCACAAATTACATTACCATAAGTTCAAATGACTTGACACAAGTTCATACGACAAGTTGATAGGAATACAAACCGAAAAAAATTTCATTAACACAAGGATACATCATGGATTAAGGAGGATCACAAAATATGCCAAATGACTCCAATCTACTACTCATCTTCAAGAAGTACCGGTAAATCCGTAACAAGTCCCTTCATGGTCTCCATTAAGACCTTATCTACTCCAAGTCCACTTGTCCTGTCTTCTCCACGTTTTTGTTTCTTCTCCCTAGGCTCCATTGTTGCATCCACAGATTTCCCCCTAGCATTTCTAGTCCGTCAAGGCCACAATCCCATTTTCCTTGCCGCTTCTCTTTGCCCTTCCTTCCGAAACCTCACGTAACTATTCAAGATAGCCGGATGTCTTCCACCTAGGCTACGCCACTTCATCTCATTTTCAACTTCACGCTTGTCATAGAAGAACTCGTAGTCACACTTTCTTGTTTTCTGTTCATAAGAACACATATGTCATAACACTTTTTTTGTGACCATGTCATGTGCATTATTTCTTATAAGGAAGGAAAACTCACCAAATCATCTTCAACCATGTGTCCACAATAACGACCGATGCCCAACTCCGATGGAACTAAACCATAGTTCGCAACTACACCGCAGTGGCACTTGTGCGGTGGAGCATGGAAATCCTCCTTCTCTTTACCCTTTTCCTTTCCATACGACTCAGGCCAATATGACTTTGGACCATAGTCATATTCAGAGAAATCACAAAGTGGATACCCATTCTGCACAAGTCAAATGTCAAAGTTAGAACTTCGTTCGCAACATTTATTGTCTTCCACAATTCTAAGCATGCATGAACTCTGCTATCATCTCATATTGCATCACTAACCTTTGACGTATTTCTGCACTGAAAGGTAGGGGTGTAAGGACACCCTTCCGCCCTCCGAGGAATCTGGGCAGGCACACCACAATGGCACAAGGGTGGATTAGTCATACGCGCGGCGATTGCTTGTTTCTTCTCTTCGTCTGTCATTGGTGGTGGGTTTGGTGGAGGAGGCACCCAACACTTGAATGTCTCGTACGGATTTTTTGACCATTGCTTAAAATGCAAGATTCTTGGGTCAAACATTTCTGGGCCATCAATCCACTGGAAAAAATAGCACATCTCCTCTGGCTGCACCAAAACAAACATTTGTTTTCATCAACCAACTTTCAAAGCAAGAAATGTTGTAATGCAACCAATCAACAGAAATTCTACTTACACGAGTATCACCACACAAGTAGTATGCCCGAGCCACCGTCTTAGGGTGCATGGATTGAATTACCTTGGCAGGCTTGCCACAGTCACAATTTGGAACAGGCAGGGCAGGTGGTACAGGTGCATCCTTGCAGGATACATCGGGATAGAGCTCCGCGGGCCGATTCTTCCACTTGTTCTCACGCCACAGACTATCCATGCTCTGCAAAACATAACTCAAACATAAATCCTAGGTAAAAAACCTCCTATCAACCACTAATTTCATAGATAAATGTCTTGAAAAATTATATAACCTAGATAAATATCTTGAAAAATTATATCACTAATTCTACATGTGCATATAGGCACTCAACATGTGCATTCTCCATATCTATCACGAAATTGACATTACACATATATATTTTCATAGCATTTTTCAACTATATACTACCACTCATCGATTCAGCTTCTACAAGATGAAAAATTCAGTGAGATACACCACTACATTGCATATCCACGACACAATCCTCCTATCAACCACTAATTTCATAGATCGAGACCAATATCATTCATCTAGGGTTTCTTCAAATACTAACTACCATTCCAACCAATCAAAGAAAATATGAGGAGGGGAGAGGGCTTACCTTCACCGGAGGGAGGGGGGGCGTGCCGGCCAGGGAACCCTCACCGCCGGCGGGATCTGGCCGGCGGCGCTGGGGGCCGGCGGCTCTGTCCAGAGAGGGAGGAAGGGAGGAAAGAAGGAGGCCGGGCGGCCTCTGGCGCGCGTTCTGTTTAAGTCGCGAAGCACGGCGCCAGGCCCTTTAGCGCCGTTCTTATATAGCACGGCGCCGAGAGGCATGGCGCCGTGATAAGATGGCACGGCGCCTTCTCTTTTGGCGCCGTAATTTTTGACAGGATTTTCAACGCGACACGTTGGATCCCACGTGGCACAGTACGGCGCCAGGTTACTTGGCGCCGTGTAATCTAACCTTAGCGCCGAGGGAAGTGGCGCCGTGCTTCGGGTCCATTTCTGAGAATGTTTCCGCCAGGGACCCAAATGTAAAATTATTACCGAAAAAGGACCAAATTGCAAAGCAAACACCCAGTGCTGGCTAGTGGTGGGATGGTGTGCGGTGTGCCACACTGCCACTATTACAATCCTAGAAATGGCTAAAAGTTTACTCAATCGTCGGAATACAAAGATGCATCATCCCAAATTAAAGTATGTGATCCTTGTCATCATCGTGCAAATCGCTCTTAGGGCACGTACAACCCGTCTGCAAGAAGCGTCTATATAGTGGTCATTTTGCGAAAAACCCCCCACCTGCTCCTACCGACGGCCCGCGCGTCGCCTCCGGAGGCGACGCCTCCGTCCCGTTCCCAGAGGTCGAACCGACGCGCAACGACGCGCTGTAGAGCCCGTCGTCTCCCATCGCCGCGGCGCGCCGGATCCCACGCGCATCCTCCTCCCGCGCGCCAAAAATCCTTTGCCCCCGCGCGCCTCCTCCTTCCCCCGCCAAGCGCGCCAAGCTCGCTGCCTCTCCCGCCAAAAGCTCATCGTCCTGCGCCGCATCTGCTTTGCCCTCCTCGCCGCCCCTCTCTGCTCGCCGCCGCGCTATCTTGCCGGAGTAGGTGCAGCGTGATGTCCATGGTCGGCTCAGCATGGAGGAAAAACGGATCGACAGCTTCGGCCTTGGGTGCAGCGGCGACGGCCCAGGCCGTATCCTAGGTCGCGGCGTGAACTCGGCGGCGATGGCTTCCCTTCCTTCCCGGAATCCCACCTCCTCCAGCCCGGTGCGGGCGGGTCTCGTCGAGGCTGCTGATTCGTCGATCCCAACCGCAGCAGTAACCACCGGGGTGCTTCGTCGGTGCCGTCGGGTTCGGGCTGCGGCCTGCGGGCGGCGGCAGCGGCAGCCGGAGCAGCAGTGCCAGCGGTGATTCGGCCAAGTGCGCGTCCTCGTCATCGGTGATTCAGGTGCGCCTTTTGCAACTTGTCCTGGAAAGCTAGAACATATACTTGGGGAGAGTTACGATTTTGACCGATTCTGAATTGTCCATTTGAGTTTGCTGTCATAAAATTCAGAATGTTATATAGGGACACCTTTATCCAAAAGTTTCAGAATGGTGGAACTCTGCTTGGAGGTGTGGCGATTCTGTTAACCTTTTTGCTAGCTTTGGCGTAGGGTACTATCAGTAGAAGAGCATGTGATCAGTAAATTGAAACCATAGTAAGGAGGATTCATTTGTTTGCTTTCGTAGGGTACTATCAGTAGAAGAGCATGTGATCAGTAAATTGAAACCATAGTAAGGGGGATTCATTTGTTTGCTTTCTGGGGATTGGGATTTTCTGAACTGTAGAATGGAACCATCGTCATACGAAATCACTGAATTCATAGAGTCGGAACTTTGAATCCCTGGCTAGTTCATCACCTAATCTGAAGAGAACACCATACTTGAAAGTAGTAGTGGCAACTTCACCCTCTTTTTGGCTTGACTGACAGTATTATATATGGTCCCAACAGCAGTTCATCTACAAGTTGCATAGCCATTATGAAATACATGCAATTTCTATTGTCACCAAGAGCTGAACTCATTTTTAAATTCATCAAGTGTTGATATCAAAACTGAATAGGGTCAATTTGTTCTGAAGACATGCATTTTCTGAATGTAAACAGGTCCATCAAAGTCCTGAAGGTTCAACATTCTGTGGCTACTATTTTGATTCATCAAGCTCCTGAAGCAACAACAGACTGTGAATTAGCTGAGTGAACAGGTTGGATTATTTGATCTAGCCATCTGGTGTGTGAACCTGTAGCTGTCATTTTTCTTATCTGGATTTCATGCTACCTGTGTTGAATCTGTGGTGCACTAATGTTGCACTCCTGTCATTTTTCTTATTTGAATCTGTGTTGAATCTGATTATTTGCACTAGTGCATACATGTCCACGTGAGTCAGTTTCTGAATGGTGAAAGTCAAGGTGTTGTGGAGTGTCAGTTTCGGAATGTGAATGCGAATGTGCGCATCAGTTTTGTAAATGTGAATGGTCATCGTTTTTATTCTATAAAATGGTGTTGTGTTGTGCGCGCCTAAAAATTACTGTAATCACAAATGATGTGATTTATACTTGATATTATTTAATCAAATAGCCACACAATGGTATACACAAATGTATTTGTAGTTGATCTAAAACTACATGAAAAGTATTAAATGGCTTACAGACGGATTGTATGTCTGTGGGTTGTATGGACTGTCTTTATATCTGTCTGGATGCTAAATTCGAGGTTCTACAGACGACTCGCTGTCTGTGGGTTGTACATGCCCTTATCAAGCACTCTTGGTTGGCATTAATGCATATCCATTTTGTGAAAGTAGTGTTAACCGTTAACAAGTCTGTCGCTACTGGCTGTATTTGGATGGCACTAGCTTGCTGGGCATTGTGTCCCCAGTTACAATTACCATTTTTCTATTAATTTTCCTATAATAAGTAGAGTCCCGACACTTAAAATATAACGCACATCTTTTTTGTTACCATTATTATACATTATCAGAAATGAATTACATGATATATCACGAAAATGCTATCTTCACACTTCATAAATGCACATGATCGCTGAAATGTGAATGGACATCCAAATCATGTGTGAGCGTGTCCAAGTCCAACGTCGAAAAGAAGTCATCGTCCGCCTCGTTGTCCGTCGACGGCGCTGTTGCTGAGGACTCGATGATTGGAAACGAAGGAGGCCACGACGTCGACGGCAGCGTTGGCGACGACTCGATGATCGCAAACGGTGGAAGAAGAAGGCATGCAGCTGGCTGCTGCCCGAATCATCGAAATTGTTCATCATCAAGAATGGGCTCGGACGAAATTGCGTCATCCCCGCGCCGTGGTGGTTGCCGCCGCCGCCGGAAGAACCGAACCTGAGAACCAGTGCAGCGCCGGTTGTCTCTGGCGGCGGCACGGCATCGGCCACAGCATCGGGAGCCGGGACGGGCGCCGCGTTGCAGGTGTGCTCGTGCATGTACGTCACCTCGTACAGTGGCGGGTCGTCGTGGGTCACCTGCTGCACCAGCTTGGAGGCCAGGCAGTGCCTATCTTCGCGGTAAGAACATCTAAAATATAGCCTGCAATGACATCAGCCGGGTGAAGAAATTTATCCAAAATGTCACGTTAAATTTTTGAATGCTAATTACAATGACTAAATATGATTTAATTATAAAATTAATTACACATATGGACCGGAAATTACTAGACGAATGCATTAAGCTTAATTAAATCATTATTAGAATGTGTTTAATGTAGCATCACATTGTCTAATCATGCATTGTTTTATGGAATGGGTCTTGTCATTAATCTATGTGTAATACTTTAATTAACATCGATGTGACGGGTGAATAGTAGAAACTTGCCGATCTAAATAAGAACATCATTTACATTTTGCATCCATGTAAGAGGAGACAACAATATCATTTGATGTTCAATTGCAAACATATAGTGTGTATTTGGATGTTCAAATGGTATTGGGTGTGGTACCTTGTGTTAAGATTTTCCCACCAGCTTTAATAGAAAATAAATATATAAAATTAGTTGTTTGACCCACCAAATTGATACTCGCTGATACTACTCTATTGGTACTTCCTGTTACTGACTTATGTTAATTATTACGAGCACTCTAAAATTTCAATCAAACGCAAACACTATTATTGTTATACTATTGCAGCATATATAAAAGAAGGTGCCTGCTGAGAAGTTTAAACTTCAAAGTAAGCTAGCTCTATTGATGTGACCTATTTGGCACAAAGATGGACTT
Source organism: Cenchrus fungigraminus (assembly GCA_036936925.1). NCBI lineage: Eukaryota > Viridiplantae > Streptophyta > Magnoliopsida > Poales > Poaceae > Cenchrus > Cenchrus fungigraminus. Next base: position 75,131,511 of record CM072775.1, read on the forward strand.
CTAACTAACATAACACTTGACGCAAGTAGATTACCTAGGGTAGGGAGCGTCCTTGATGACCTTCTGGCCGTACTTTCTCCACAAGTGGCCGTCAAAATAAGGCGTTAGCGTATGTTTGACCCACGTGAGCTTATCTTTCCTGCAGAAATATTCAAGAACTATGTAAGCATGCAGAGTGTAGCATATAGGGTTTCTGTAAGTCCATCGGACCACATTAAGAATGTTTATATGGATATGCAAATCATATAACTAAAAATTCGACATGATTGGGTCTAAAATCTTTTTGTCGTAGTCAAGCTCATGCTTGGGATGAGCTCAGACATGCACTTTTGCACTTGCTAAGACGATGAATCCGCTGAAAGTCGCACAAGAAACGAATGAAATGGGGAACCACCACACGCATACACAAATGGATGGAAATCTTATTAATATTACTAATTGAAAACTCCTTTGAAGTCTTCATGTTAATCCTCACGAGGCAAGTTAGGAAAAAGAATAAATCCTATAAACTTCTGAAGATCAGAAATATCCAGCCGTCAATTTGCTAGACTCGAACTAAGGTGATCTCTTCCGTTCCGTTACATCACTATACTAACATCTTTGGTTTGGTTTTAGAAATGGAATTAGTTGATCTATCAATAATACTCGTTCCTTCTATGCACACAGTTTTTGTAAATATGCATGAGAAATGAACCAAACCATAATATAAGGTATCATGGTTTCATCACTCAAACAAAAACCCAATCAGTGTGTGTGGCGTTTTCTTCAGAAGGAGACCAACATTAATTTCAAAAACGGATTTCAACATCCAGCAGCAAACCTAGTAGAATATATTATCATCAACCTCTGACCTTGCTGCTTCTTGTTTCCCTTTTCTCTACTTGTCCAGATCTTTCCTAGATTTGCATAGAACCTAGGAACGCAGAAACGGGCTCTATACATTTTGGCAGATTCAGTACATGAACAAGAGGAAACCGTGTACAAGAGCATATTGAATAATGCAAATGATCAGAATGCATGAATATTCAGAATCTTGCTCCTCATTGGACAAGCGTTTAGTTTCTTTGTAGCTAAGAGCGCACAAAATATTAAGATACCCCTAGTTTCGAAACATAGTGCATGTATATGTGTGTACCTTCTCTTGCGGCCATCACGCAGCACAGGCGCCGGCGGGGAGAGGCCAAAGACACCTCCGCGGTGGCTGCATGACCCAGAGGCCGATCCCATGATGACAGCTCCTTGGTTGAAGGGGTGGCTAGGAAACAACGAAAGATTAATTGGCGAGCAACCGGCTATGGCGCTCTCACACCGGCGGCTGGAGAGGGGGCTTTAATGCCGTGGATCGGAGATTCGGAGCTCAATGGCGCACATTGCAAACACGTTGGGTGCAGAAATTGTTTATGGATCCGATGTGTTGCCAAGCGAGGCCAGAGGCGCGTAGCCAGGTCTTTTCATATATTGGACGCTTACAGATGTTGAACTCTTTCAGATGCATGCATCTGCCACCCCTACATATGAATCATGTTCTTATTGTCATCCATGCATGTAGCCTCTGATGGGAATCCCGTCTTCTTTGGGCTCTTTGCTTTATGCCAGTATGAAACGAATATGAAGATGTTTACGCTCCTAAATGATGATCAGTTGTTCCTGTAGTTTTAATTTACTGCTCACACGCATTGCTTTGTGAACAAGAGCCACTTGCGTACATAGGTGAGATGAGTGCATATTTTTTATCTAAAAGAGCATATAGCTAGTTTCAGAAATTTAATATTTTGGTCAAATTGCAACCAATGATGTTACACAATAATGAGAGCTATCAGATTAGATGCATTCCAAGTGGGATTACAATACTGTGGCCAGGACAGAAATGGGGCAACGAATACGAAGCCACCCATTAGCAGTTACTCCCTCCGCTTCAAATTACTAGTCGTTTTGACTTTTTTAAATATACTCCTTTTGTTATGCACTGGATTATATTTATGTCTAGACCTAGAAAAGTCGAAATGACATGTAATTTGGAACGGAGGGAGTACGTTTTGCTGCAAGTTGCTCAGAGGTGAGGTACAAACTTCACGCTAGAGAAACTCGAAATGCCAGTACGATCCATTACTTCCTCTTTGTTGGTACATCAGATTTTTTAATGTTTTGGTTACATTTTCTTTAAGAATATGTGCCATTATGTAATATTGTGGTCTGATGCATTCTTGAAAAAGAATGTCTGAAGCTGAAATATTATCTTCTACTATAAAAAACGTAGCAAGTAATCATAGATGCTTCTATCACCACCGGATTAACAAAAATGTCGGCCCTTATGTTTTGCCACCAGTTTAAAAGTACTTGGGACTAGTACTAGAAACCGACATTAAAAATGTATATCACCACCGGTTTGTGGGTGAAACTGGCCAAATCCGACGCTGCCATGCGCTTCGGGTTGGCGACGGTGGATCATAATAAATGATGGTGATCACCTTTCATCAGGAATTCTACCATTATGACGTGTGGAGTGGTATATAGGACAGTGTAGCGGTATGTGCAACGGAGACAAGACCCTTAAAACTTTAATTTAGTCAAGGTTTATAACACCAACCGGGACAAAAAGATCCCCACGGGTTACGGAATTTAGCTTTAAACACGGGTTGAAAAATTATCGAGATTTTTGTTGAGGATGGTGGTATATAAGATTTATGTTGATAATTTTCTTTTACCAACACATAATCGATGGAATTCGCACGTGCTCCTGAGAGCTGGTCCATCCTGTTGGATTAAAATGCTGATTGCATCTGGCATCAACTATAAACAAATTTAGTTTTAAAAAAAAACTATAAACAAATTTCGATTCCTTTACCTGCTAACGAAGGAGAATCTTGTATACATCACGCTGAAGGTCCTGGGGCTGCTGCACAGATCGAGGCCCACGATGCTGCCAGGCCCCAGGGTGTTGGCACGGATCTAGCGGCCATCGACAGCTCAAGAACCCAAATGCTGCTTTGTGCTTCACGTTCTCGTGTACTGGATGTGGCATCTCCTTTTGGTGCTTTTTGAATACAATTGCAAGAACCATGCATATATCCGTTCAGGCAGTTACCGGTTGCCACCGTCACTTTACCAGGTACCACAGCTTATTTGAAACTCTATTAATTGGTGCACGTGTTGATCGACAGCCTCGGCGAACAGCGCGTGGCCGGGAGCGGAGGGAGACTGGGAGAGTGCCCGAGATGCAGCCAAAGTGGATGAGGACGTACAGAGTGACGAGGGCAAAATAAAGCATCTTTTATGGATCGAGACGACCGGTCTAATCAATATCGCTACGCTCCTAATTAAGCAAGATCATCAGGCGATCAGCGACTCTGGGGTGGCAAACAACGGCAAAATAATGCAACTAGAAGATGCCGACGACACAACAGTAGTTGACAGCTCTTCCTGACTGGGTCATCGATCGATTGTGCATTACAGGGCAATAAAACCACTTGCTTCGGCGCATAAGTTATTAAGGTAATAATCTGTGGAATTCGCACGTGTTCTAGACCTGTTCAGCTGGTTTATTCTCGACTTATTTCGACTTCTTGCACAGTATTTTCCTCTCATAACAATTCAATTGTATAAATCAGCATAAATCGAGATAAACCAGCCGAACAGACTCCTGAGCAGGACCAATAATGGCAATCAGGGCATGAACACAAAACTATTCTCTTTCCAAGTATCCATCGTGAGGATGGTCACACGTGCCCAGAGTCTCACATCCAAATCTTGCCCAGGTACGGTTGTGCACTGATCGAGGTCGACTATCCATGCCACAACCCGCATGTGCGCTGGGCGTGACTAGACGGACAACTATACGGTCGAACATTTGTCACCTAAAGCTTTATTCAAGAGTTTTCAACCTGCCTCATGAAAGGTTTAGCCCACATTTGGCCTTCACATCTTTCGATTCGTAATGTCTTTCAGCACAAATCTTATTGCGGATTTGCGATCTACTACCGCTACTAGTGATCGAGCCAAGAAAAGGAATTGAGATCAGATGACTATCTTCTTCTCTTTTACTCTCTCCACTGGAATTGCATGGTTGTATAATTGTATTACCAGCACGAAAACGGCGCACAGAAAAAACGAGCGAGAGAATATTCAAATAATAAAAGCTCTCATAAGTCTAACATGATAACAATTAAATAGCATCAGCGCTAACTATATAACGGCCCTGCTCCTTGTCGTCGTCGTCTTCCTTAACCTCAACCTCCACCATGGCGTACCCTCTTTGGCTGTATTGCTCCAGGATGTCGTCGCCAATGTCATGAACCCTCTTGAACGTGGCTACGCAGGCCGCGTAGTCGGCTCGCCACGCCTCCACTTCGTCAGGATCGTCGAGAAGCTCGGCGAGCACATCGACGATGGTTCGTCCGGGAGAGCAGGCGACGCAGCCGCAGCTCTCGCGCTTCGAGCTGCGCGCCAGCAGTCCGTTGATGATGCTCTGCTCCACCTTCACGGCCACCTTCGTCGTCCTCCGCGGCGCCGCTGTCTCAATGCAACTCGCCGCCGCAGCCATGCTGATCGAATTGCTGATCCCCGCCGCTACTGCCTTTGCTCGCAGGTGACCTGGCCGCTATTTGTCTCGCCCAGTATATATTGGAATTTGATAGCGACGGCCGGATCCCTTCCCTTGGCGGCATCGGACTCGACCTCCTCGATCCGAACTCGACGCGATTCCAACGGCGGCGCTGAAGCACGAACGGTCAACAACGAAGACGACCGCGCATCCGCTCCTGGGCCGTCGTTCGCTGGCGGCCTGGCCAACAACGAAGCTCAGGCTTCGACGATTTATGGGCCAGTGGGCTGAGAGTCTGAGCAACTGATGGGCCGCGCCCTCGCCTGGTCTGCCCATTAGGGCCCATGCAACCACTGGCTTGTTCATTTTTCTCAAATTTATTCCAATTCTATGCTCCCTGTGACTTTTTTTTTATAATTCTCTCACGCACTCAAGAATTGAAAAATGAAGCACTTAACAATTCTTAAAATCTAGTTCCCCAATTGCAGAAACACCACTCAACGTCCTCAAAAGTTATTGTGCATGTTCAATATTTTGTAGCTTTAACGTGCACCCTTTCAAACACAATTTATTGTAGCGGAAATTGATATTAGTGGAGGGTGTCAAATGTTCGTTTGAGGGCCAGCATGCTGTTGAAGTGTTTGAGGCTTGAAAGTAAGTCAAAGCGGCGCCATGGCAGCCGAAGGAGCTGCGAATATAGGCGCAAGGCCGCGATGGTGTACTTTCGTCGGTGCACAAGAGCCAATGACAGAGTAGAAACGTCAAACGTCAGATATGATTCTACATTTCCGCCAAATCAGACTGATGGTCAAATAAAACTTCACATGCATGCTTGAGTTGGTCTCAAATCCTCAAAATTTGCAGCAACCCAAGACAATCAGTACATCAAATTACAGTGTAGCTGCGAAGCCCGCCTAGTGACTGAACGTTGCCGCGAGGAACATGTCCTCCTCGCTCCCGACCCACCCGCACTGCCCGCAGCGCTCGCCAGCGCTGCAGCACTCGTTCCTGCTGCCATGTCTGTTCATCCCCTTCGCTAGCGCTCCACCACCGGCAGCGATGGCGCGGACGGTTGTGCTGACCTCGACCAGCAGCTTGGGCGCCTTGGCCCCGCGCAGCTCGCGGCCCGGCGCCGGCGAGAGTGCCAGCCACCTCTCATTCGCCGCCGCCGCCGCCGCCGCGTCCTCCGGCCACGCGAGCTCCGCGCGCGCCAGCACCCGCGACGCCCGCCGCCTCCGCGCGCCGGCTGCCCCCAGCAGCGCCGCCGCCAGCCCGGACGGTGACGACGATGGCCGCGGCCTCCAGCGCAGCTCGAACGCGATCCCCGCAGGCGTCGCGGCCGCAGCGCCGCGCTCGGCCCCCCAGCGCTCGAAGCGCACGAGGTCGCCCCAGAACGGGTCCCCGCCGCCGCCGCCGCCGCAGGGGACCGGGACCTCCCGCGTGTCCACGCGCAGCCGCCGCCGCCCGTCGCCCGCCGGGACGTAGTACCTCACGAAGAGGCCGCCGCCGTCCAGCTGACGGCCGTCCGCTGGGTCCAGGCCGAGGCCGGACACCCTGACGACCTTGACGCCGAGCTCGAGGCTCGGCTGCCCGCCGCGCAGGCTCTCCATCGATCCGCGAACGGAAGTGTCGAGCGACGACGAGTCAGCAAGAACGCGGTGGCGCACAAGCTATATTCACCAGCTGCACGAGTGAAGCACGATCGACAAGCTGCGTCAGTCGTGTGAGCGCTGATCGAGCTAGCTGAGCAGGTGTTGGAGTTGTATGCGCGGCCCCAAATATATAGGCAGACGCCGACGCGCGGGTGCTCACTGCTCAGTGCTCGTTGATGAGACGACGGCCCCCGCTTTTCTCGAGGGAGCTGGCCCGAGTTCGTGGGCTGCGATTCGACTTGGTGGTGGGGTTCTCGGCGGCGATCCGACGGCTCGGGCTCCGGCCTCGGGGGTGAACCCTTGGGCGCGTCAACCGTCAAGGGTTGGTTTGCCTTTGGGCTTTGGCCATAGAGGAGGCACTAGAGTGGCCGGCGGTGGTGGCGCGGTGCCTCCGATCAGCGGGTTGGGAGAAAAAAAGGGTGGGCAGATAAGGACGTGTCGCGCCAAATGGCGAGGCCGATATGGTTGATTAGGGTTCGACCATCCACTTGGGCACATGCGTCTGCTCCTCTGATAACTACCAGCACTGAAGACGATCTGCTTGGTCATGGATGGATCGTCCAGTCCAGTTTAATACTGCGCGATGGCTTTAATCTGGCCAACCGGAGGGAGGCGAACGAAGAAGCACGGGGAAAGCCTGCCGCGCGTATGTATGAATCGGATTCAGAAGATAAGCAGATGAGGACGGGCTGACGATGCTAGCTAGATGCAGTACACCTCAGACTGACGATCGAGCCGTCGTGTCTAGTTTACTAGCCGGAGGGTTAGTTTAGAATTTACACGCAGATTTGGCCCCTTTTTCTCTCTCGGGATATTGTTATTTGTTAAACGTGTGCTACCTCTCGGTGATTCGTGCCCGGAAGTTCCAGCACCGAGTAGGGGTAGGGCGGGGCCGGGGGAGCTGCACAGGAACACGCATACGCGACGACGACGACGGTCGACGGCGAGTGCTCTTTCTAGTGCTCGGTTGACCCAGGAGCCACTGCTGAATGGGATGTTGACAATTTCAGTTAGTGATCGCAGCACATTCCGCTACATGTTCCTTGCATAATTGCAGCATTGGTCAGCTCCTTTTTTCCACTGGGGCAGGGCAAGGCACCATGCCATCTGATGTGTGATGAATCAATCTGTCACTATGGGCCAATGGCAAGGTCTCGCCATGTTGACCGCACAAAAGATGGTCGAGTTGGCTCCCTGTAAAGAGTGTTTCAGCACCTCAGCAGGATTTTGCGCGCTGCTGCAGGTGCCAACCATCTCCTGTTATGGTGCACGGCAGGTTGGATGATTCTCAGCAGGATTTTGTGCACTGCTGCAGGTGCCAACCGTCTCCTGTTATGGTGCACGGCAGATTGGATGATTATTGTACCGGCCAGCACTCACACAGCAAGTCCAAGCCCTGTATTCACTTTCTGTACAATAAGAATACACAGGAGGCTATGGTCTAAGAATAATGTTACAACAAATAGTTTTCACCACTTCAATGAAAACGGTGGGGTGTGCACGTACGAAGAAAAGCAAAAATGGCACAAAAGTAAGGAACCGGCACTAGTTATTCCCTTAACAAAAAAAAATACATTCTTGCAATGGCGGCACAAATCAACATGTTCTTCCGACTAGGAGACAGTGAGGAGCTTATTTGCAGCATAGCAATGTCCAGGGGTGGAGGTACTGTCAATTATGAACTCAAGTCTGCAGTGGATGTTTTTACTCGATCAGCTTCGATCATAGCTTTGATGTAGAATTCGCCAGCTTTGTATGAAGATCGAACCATTGGTCCGGATGCAAGATAACGGAATCCCTGAAATTCAAGAATCAAGAACATGCCAGATTTGTAAGCAGTTTTAGCCCAAAAAAAAAAAAGTATCAACAGTGATGTATTGTGGGCCAAAAGGGAAAAAAGTATCAACAGTGATGTATTGTGGGCCAAAAGGGACAATGATAATAGGATGAAGCACTGTGGCAGAATATACATGAAAAATAGAACTTTGTAGATCTTCATTACTCTATGACAATTAAGTTTGGTTAGCAATGATTGAATGTGCATTCTATTCATGTTTAGTGTTTTTTTTTCACAGCATGTTCCTCATTGCCAGTCAAAAGACATTATTGCCGAAATTGTTTATGTTTGGTAGACGTTGCAACTTAATGTCATGGCTGAAAATTGGTTTGTGATGTATAAGATGAAGCACAGGAATTGTAGTTGGTGATAAATGTTATGTAAATTCTGAAAGCTAAAAGGAAAGGTCGGATGGGGGGGAAACAAGAACAACTAAAAAGGTCAGATAAAAGAACACCCCATGTACAAGTATACAAAAGCATGGACATACCATTTCAACACCAAGGGTCCGATACTTCTCAAAAGCTTCAGGTGTAACATACTCAGAAACAGGCATGTGACGTTTTGATGGCCTCATGTACTGGCCAAATGTTATAACATCAACATCAGCAGCACGAACTTTTTCCATGGTGCTAATAACCTGATCCGGAGTCTCCCCACAACCCAGCATTATTGATGTCTTTGTAAGGGTACCAGGAGGAGCATACTCTTTTGCCATCTTCAGAACATCTATAGATTGTTTGAAATTTGCACGATGGTCACGGACACTTCTTTGCAGCTCTTCCACTGTTTCAATGTTGTGTGCAAAAACATGCAACCCAGAAGTTGCAACCTTCTCTACACAGCTTGGGTCTCCACGGAAATCAGGTACTGCAAAATTAGTAGTATAAGGATACAAGATATGGAATGGTTAGTATAGTAATTTGACAGAGGGCAGATGATCGACACCATGCGAACATGCAAGTAACAAAGCAGTAAGGTGAGCAACATGTCTCTTACCAAGTGCTTCAATAAGCATTTCTGGCTTCAAAGCCTTTAACTTCTGTACTGTTTCAGCAAAGTGGCCACTGCCCTGATCAGGTAAATCGTCCCGATCAACACTTGTGATGACTATATATTCAAGGCCCCACGAGGCAATAGCTTGAGCAACATTGGAAGGCTCATCAGGATCTGGTGGAGGGGGAGTTCGGGATGTCTTGACATTACAGAATCTGCAAATTGGTAATTTGTCAAATCAGTAAGCGACAAAATATTGGCTTCAAGCTCATTTCTCCAAAAGGTGAGTCTAAATCACAAAGACACAAACAACAAGAAATCGCATCCTTGTCACGCAGGCTCAAAAAAACAAAAATATTGATGAAGCAGCTAAAATTATGTCCCTAAACAACAAAAACTGCGGGTTCCCTGAAATTGGACATCACACACAATAGAATAAGCGGATTTTCTATAGAATTGCTTCATAGAGAAAGCATCCACTCTTACCGGTCTATCACTAGATAGAACTACAGTGTCCTGACTATATGTTTCTAAATTTAAATATTGATAGCACTCATTGCGACACAGCAGCTAAATTCATTAACTTTCATATCAAGAGCAGTATAAGAGTATCTACAAGATCCCACAAAAATAGATGACATATGTGAGAATGCAAAATCAGATCATATGAATTCAAACAGGTCAAGATACAGCGCAATGCAGTTTGTTAGTCTAAATGTCTAGCATACAAAAGCAAGTGAATTTTGAATAACACATCCTGATATGTGGAATCCGGATATAACACAAGTCTCGAAGTGGACTCCTAAACATCCTAAGCATCTGTCCACGATATTGGAAAGATGCAAACAGGCAGTAAAATGAGCATGATGAATCTCCTACCTGCAGCCGCGCGTGCAGGTGTCCCCCAGGATCATAATTGTGGCGGTTGCGGTGCCGGTCTCGCCGCCGGACCAGCACTCGCCGAGGTTGGGGCACTTCGCCTCCTCGCAGACGGTGTGCAGCTTCAGCTCCCGCAGCTTGGCCTTGATGGCCGCGTACTTGGCGCCCCCAGGCACGGTCTCCTTCATCCACTTGGGCTTGGGCAGCGGGCGCTTCTTCGTCCCAACCTCCACCGAGTACGCGAAGTCCCCAAGCGACGGCGCGTCCGCCTGCAGCCGCGCGCGCAGCTCCGCGAGCCGCCCCGCCGATGGAGGGGCGGACGGAGGCGAGGGCAGGGACGATTCGAGGGTTTGGAGGAGCGATGGGGTGGAGGAGACGGAGCGGGAGGGAGCCTGGGTCAGGGCCCGGGCCCGGGCCCGGGCCAGGGAGGCCGCGAGGTGGCGGCGGCCGTGCATGGCTGCAGCGGCGGCGGCCGTGATGCGCCGGTTGGTGGGGACGGCAGCGGTCAGGGACGACGAGATGGAATTGTTTGGTGGGTAGTGCGGACGTTGAAGAGAGGAAGAGGACTCTATGAAAGCGAAGTCCTGTAGAGTGTTTTCGGCACTGGAAGGCGTATTCCGCTTCGTTGGTTGGGTGTCTGAAGACGGAAACTTGAAACCCGCGTTGGTAAACCTTATTTACAATACCGTAACTTTCAATTGGCATAAAAATAAGAGCTAATAGGCATACTTTAAGGTCCATATTGTCATCCACGTCATTACCTAATCAGCTTGAGTATCTAATAAAGCCATGCTTTGGTTTGCTCAGAATCTAGTCTTGCACAGCTCAGCTCAGGATAGAACAAAAACCAAAACCCATGGCTGGAGATGAGATCTTTCTTTCCTTCGAAATTGTCTTTACATTTTGAGTCTGATCTGTGAATTCTATAAACTCCAGGAAAATAACATGTTACAGATAATATAATTGCACCCCAAAAAAATCCTACAAAGAGGCTTGTGCCCACTTACATAGATTTACAATGGTACAAACACCAGCTCACAAAAGTAAAATATTTTCCAGTTAGACTAGAGCATACAAAAATGGAGCGCCTCTGAAATGTTACATTTGCTGGAGCAGAGTAACAGCAAAGTGTACAAGCTGATCATTTTGCTTCCTGGCATCTTCAGCGGGAAGCAAGCAAGAACACCAAGCGATATTCAATGAGCAGTTGTTTCTAAACTATGCAAGTCAGCGAGTGCACCAAGAGCTTGGACCAGCCTTGCTCTCCCGTCTTCCCACAGCTAGAGTTCTTCCAAAAGGAAGCTCTGAAAATGAAATTAGCAGCAGCAATAGGAAGGTGCACTTGGTGACTCAGTTGAATTTGCCAATTTCCATCTTCTTCTTGATTGCTCTCTGGCTATGGTATACAAATGAATCTATAATTCCAGAAACGGTGAAGACACCTGCACATCAAGAAGGCTTTGTTCAATCCTAGAAGTTCCAGCTTTAGATAGCCCAAGCATGACTATAACAAAGTTTGCATATTCAGACCATGATTCAAGAATAATCTTTATGTTTAATGACAAGTCAGGAATCTTTTGAAAAAAACAACCCACGACCACGGTTAGACCCCCCCCCCCCCCGCTTTGTTCTAAGAAGGTGCTGTGCTTCAAACCCAGGTCACGACGGAAGTTTCAACGACTCCCGAAGTTCAAATGCTCCAACCGGTCCACAGTGATAAGCTTGGCAACAAGTTGGAAATAGTCTTGATAAATATAGATCGAAGAATCAGCAGCCAAATTTGTGTTTAATTTCAGCTGTTGTTTACCAGCTTCAGCTATATGTCTATATCAGCAACCACATTTTGTGATGCAACACAGGTTAAGAAAGTAGTCCATCGAAGTGGAAAAAACTATGTTAAATCGTCAAATGTTTGAATGAATCATTAGCAGTTAATAAACAGAGCTATACAGGAATAGGCGAATAAGAGAATGGCTAGTTAGCAAAAATAATAAAAAGAAAAAGACACAAGGGACATTACCACCAACAATGGCACAAACATTGGTTAAGAAGTGCAAGAATGACATATGTTGCTCTGTAAATGTGACCTGCAAAAGCCATTGGTGCCAAATTATACTCATGTATTATAAAGTGCCAACGTAAAATGCATGTTTAAATACTAAAATCATAAATGCAATCTTATCACTTAAGGACAATAAGTGAAAATCAAACAGTTGGACTAAACAAGAAAACCAGATTAGTCCACCACGATCCAGCTTCAATAGCACTGTTGAATTTAAATTCCTCAAGATGGTACCTTGATTGGGGAAAGGTCGTAGAAGAAAAACACGCCAGGAAGAGCTTGTGTCCGACCACTCTCACTACTTCTAAAATGTTCCGTCACAGAAAACTGCGGTAATGAGTAACAGCATCTTAAGGAACACATTAAAATCATTTAAATACATGTAGACATGTCAGCTATCATGAGAATGCTTATCCACAGAAGGGAGAAAGAAATGACCTGATTTGAAAGAATGATGTGATCATTTATGTCAGTGTAGACAGTGGGAACAACCTGGAAAGGAAAAATAATGATTATTCTTACTTCACTCTTGCAGTCTTGCTGCAAGTAGAAGAATTAAAAGAAAAAGAGCAATGGAACTGGCAACACAACAAAAAGTTCCTATACTTGTTCTGATTAATCTAAGGATAGGACAAACCTTGATGAAATATTGATACATTCCATATGATGAGTGCTGCACCCATTGCGCCCTACGCATTTTACAAGTAAAAACAAAGTTAGAGTTTAGATTACCATTAAGGTTTTCTTAGGGGATATTGTCTCACTTTGTAAGAAACCCAGGAAATAGCATATGAGGAAATTAGTAACATTTGAAGAAAAGGAAGCTACCTGTCAAGGGGATTAACCACACCAGGAAAGTGATCTCCAAAACTTAACTTATTTATCTTATGGCTAACCTGGCAGTATAAAAAAAAAGTTAATGTTGCGCAAGAATGCTGGTGAGAGAACAATATTTTTCCTGTCAGGATTCACAGATATAAAAACCATTTGTTGATTTCCTCAAGTATGATTACATTGAAACTGTCCTTCTGGAATGGAAGCAAGTCATGCACATGCACATTTGACTGCTGGAAGCTTTTTCCAGGGGCAAAGTGGAAATTCCCAGCAACCTTGTTAATTTCAATGAAACCATAAATATTGCATCCTTCACCTTCTTCATCCTTTATGCTTTGAAGGAAGCCCTCCCTTTTGCACTACAGAACAATGCACGTTAGACAAGATAATTTCCTCGAAGGTAAAGGAAACAAGGGTTACGCAAAGTGCATCTTATGTTACACACATTGCAGGTGGTTATAACTCAGAATAGATGGCTGTACCTGGTCAAGCAGATCTGGATTTGATACACCCCAACCTTTTTTCCTGTATGCTTCCCGGACATCTTCACACGTGTTACAACATTGATCATCAGACTACATTCAATAAGGAGACATTCAATCCAGGTTGCATCACATAACGATCTGATTCATCTAAATGAAATACAACTAAAAGAAGCAAAAGCTTCAAGATTCTTCCAATTGAAACTAAAACAGTGGTCAACGTAAGGCATAGGTTAGATTACAAATATTAAATGATATCTTCAGAAAATATAAAGCAAATAGAGTGAATGCAACAGGTTTCAACATAGTCTTCTAATTTTGTTGTAGAGTAAGAAAAATGAAAAGGTGTTCAAACAAAACTGAATGACTAGGCCCACACAAATATACGTGACATCAGGTGCGTAACTGTAATCCATAGGGGTATAGGACTAAAACATGGGGCTACATTATTCACATCAAAATCTTCACATGACATCAGTTATAACATGGTAAACTGGTTGGCATCAACTGACATGAAGTCGTCTTTCCAAAGAAAAGATAGAAATGGTGAAGAAGCTCATTTACAGGTCAAATTATGGAAATCAGAACTAAAATGAAAAATAGAAAATAAATTAATGCATTATTGAGCTCCAAAGTTACTCTGCGATACAAAAAGGTGGCAACGGCATAATGCAATTGTATATATGGTCAGAGAAATTTTGAAAAACATACTTCTTGTGCACCATAGCAAGAGCCACAATAGGTTTCATTATGTTCAAGCCTCCCACCATGATGTTGTAAGGGCTTTTCCATCTGTTACAAAAAGGGAGGGAAACATGCATCTTTAGTTATGAAAAAACCTGTTGGGATTTGAACACAAAGCACCTAGAAGACAAGTTACTTATAAACCCAATAAAACTATGTGACATATCAAGGTGCTAAAGCAGATAACAGGTGCAGAATAAATCATCACTAGCATGCCATGAAACTAGAATAGTTCCATGTACAGAACAAACATTCTTAATATTTCATATTTGTGGTTGTTTCGACACGTGATTTCAAAACAATGTTGTTCTATACTCTACAGGCTTTAAGTGCAACTATTAACAGCACAAGCTTTAATCTGACCTTCATCCCACCAACAGCATCTTGTCTAGTCGCAATAACATTGCCATTTGGATCAATTCGCTGCTTGAATATATCATGTTTCTACATAAGAACATTACACCGGAACAAGTTAGTTACTGCAATCCACAACCAGCATTTAGACATAATTTATAACAGCTACAAATCTTTAGAAAGAAATATCTCAAGCAACAATGACAGTATAAAAATGCATACCACATCAAGGTGCTCTTGCCCACTGATGTCCATTACATCAAGACTAATTATGGAACACTGAAGGGCTGGGAAGGTGATATCAAACTGCATTTTTCGCATCAGACAAAGGTAGATGTCAATAATTGTCCAAATTAAATTAGTACAGATCTCCACAACTACCAGTAAAAATGAAGTTGCGGAAAGATACAGTTCAAGGTTGGAAACTACAACTATCAACAGAAAATATACAAGAAAGGAATTGACAAATTGCAAGCAAATAAAGCAGTTGTTCTTTGACCGTTTGTGAACAGGTGGTAAACAGACAATGAAACGGTTTGAAAATATAACGAGAATTACAGGAAACCAAAGAATCTCGAATTAAAGCTATACGTTACATTTATGCGTAGCTTTTCTCCCCTTGAAGTATCCACCCTTAGTGTTGTCTCTGTGACTGCATGAAGATATAATCCTGCACGACGAAACATTAAAAGTTCAATATCAAGTGATGGAAAACGTAGTCAAACATAGCAAGGCAATCAACAGAAGATAGGCTGCCCTACAACCTCAAAATTATAATGGAGCTGGGAATTGCATGTGCAGAATTGGAATTGGTAGGAGCAATTTCAACATGTAGCATCGGCATAAATGGATCAGGAATTTCGCATCATATCCTCAATCCGATTTAGCAAACGCATTGCAGTAGGCTACTCGTGAAATGTAATAGATTCCAGGTAACGTGAACACTAGTGAACACTATAGTCCCATAGTCAGCTCAATTCCACTCTCATCAACCGAATTACGCGCTGGCATGTCCATCCGATCCACTAACCCTCTAACTGCACCACGAGATCTCGACGCATCCCGGGGAGGACGCCGTGGACAACCCATCGCTGGCGCGCCCGCATCTAGCATCAGCGACGGTCAAAACCTACCCGTCCGGACTGGATCGGGGCACGGGGCTCAGGAGGGAGGAGGGAGTAGTGAGGGAAAGAGCGAGAGGCGTACGGAGCTCGGAGACGAAGAGGAGGAGCATGACGACGGAGGATGCGAGTGTGATGATGCCGCCGGAGAGGGTGCGGCTGTAGAAGTCCTCGTTCACCTTGGGGTAGGCGTCCAGGTTGCGGAGCTTGGACAGGAGCCCGTCCATGGCTGCTAGCGGGATCTCGGGGAGACTGCCGGGGCCGCGGAACCGGGGGAGACGAGACCGGCCCTGCCTCGCTCTATTTTCGCTTTATTTTCGCGGATTTGCTCGATCGAAACGGGAATGGAGCATGGAGATGGTGCTGGGTTTTTTTTTCTCCGGATTACGCCTCGTTCGAGCCTTCGAGGGGGTTTCGCCTTCGGGGCGTGTTTTTACACGGGGAAAAGGGGACAAAACTTGCTCGAATGCTCGAAGTCTTTTTTATATATATATATACTTGTAAATTATATTCCATCATAAGAAGTTTACAATATGGGATTGAACTCATCCCATTGATGGTTTGTCAGGGCTAAAAGTAAAGGGCAAGAACTAATATGAGCAGCATTGATACAAGTATGGATACATGAAGTTGTATTTGCTCGATTAGCCAATTTGGCTAAAGTATGTGTCGTCTTGTTGGATGATCTTGGGGCCTTCTTGCAAGAGTATTGCTTGTTTTCATTGCATCTGATGAACTTGGCCACTGCAGGTCTGATGCGCCAATCTGGAGCCATTAGAATGGGATCTGATGTGTTGAGGTTAGTGGCTATAATCTGTGAATCAGTGTGGTAGTCCGCCTCCTGTATGTGTAGAGTTTGAATGATCTCAGCTGAGAGCTGCAGCGCCAAGGCCTCTGCATGTAGAGGGTCTTGTTCTTGGGGATGTGTTGCTTGAATCAATAACTCTGAAATAGAGACATGAACTTCTCATTGGATGTGTACTCCTATGCCTGCCTTCCTTGCCTCATATCTTGCTGGCACCTGGTCGATGGCTACATCCACATGACCACATGGACCTATACGCCTGAAGGTTGGTTTTGTTCTTCCTGTTGGCCGGTTGTTGTAGTTGGTTCCTGCTGCCTAAGGCATTCCCTGTCCTATAGGAGGTACTTGTTGGTTATGTTTATATCTGCAATTGTAGCGTGTAATACCTGGGAAACCGCCCATGTTTTATTGTTGAATATCTTGTCGTTCCTTGCCCTTCAGAGGAACCACAAAGTAGGGATCACTCTCTGCATTTCCTGCATTGAATTGTTAGAGGCAAGGATGATTGTCAGTTGCTCCTGCACATGACCTGTGT
Source organism: Cenchrus fungigraminus (assembly GCA_036936925.1). Taxonomy (NCBI): domain Eukaryota; kingdom Viridiplantae; phylum Streptophyta; class Magnoliopsida; order Poales; family Poaceae; genus Cenchrus; species Cenchrus fungigraminus. Next base: position 75,148,352 of record CM072775.1, read on the forward strand.
GTTGTGGTAGATGATCTGTTCTTAGTGGAGGATCAGCTGCAAACCAAACTGCCCTAGCAAAGGTGCAGTGGAAGAAAAGATGATCATCGGTCTCCACCTGTCCACAAGTTACACAATGCTTATCAATGTTAGTTAAGAATCTAGCAGCTCGGTCTCCAGAAGCCCGTGCTTGTGATGAGTCTCCAAGCAAAAACTTTGTATCTAGGTTGAATATCCTTGTGCTTCCAGATTTTGTTTAGGAGATTTTGTGCCTGTGCAGAGATGATCCTGCTACCTGTGTGAATATTTGAGGCTTGGGTTGGCAGATTTAGGTACTGATATGCTGATTTGGCTGTGCACTTTCCATTGGTTGAGGGCTTCCAACACAGGATATCAGGTCTGTTGTGCTGAGAGACAGGCAGCTGTTGAATTTGGGTTAGCACTTGTGGGCCAAACAAGGTGTTAGTTTTGTTGCAGTCCCAGAGTTTAGAGTTAGGAAGTCGAAGATCGGAAATAGAGTTTGGAAGGTTCTGATTGGGAGTAATGTCCTGAAGAAGGGAGTGAATTTGTTTCCAAGTTGGGAACCAAGGATTGTTCCAGATGATTGTGTTTCCTTGAGAGATTTGGCATATGCAGTTGTCTTCCAGATGAGGCATGATTTTGAGTATAGAAGCCCAAAACAAAGATCTAGGAGGATGTTTGGGAGTAGTCCAGAAGGAGTTGTTGTGATTTGGGAGCAGTCCAGAAGGAGTTGTTGTGATAGTACTTGGATTTTAGGATTTGTGCTAGGAAAGGGTCCTGGTTTGAAGCAATAGACCAAGCAATTTTCATCAGTAGACTTTTATTTACTTTTTCTAGATTTTTGAATCCTAAGCCTCCCTGATCTTTGGGTAGACATATATCTTCCCAAGCTCTGAAATGAAAAGGGTTGGAGCCTTCTTCCCCCTTCACACCTGTCCACCAGAAAATCCTGATAATAGCAGTGATTTTGGCTAAAAAAATTTTGGTAAGAAGGACATGTGCCATGTAGTATATAGGAATGGATGAAAAACATATTAGATGTAGGTGATTCTTCCTGCATGATTGAGAGAATTAGATTTTAGAACTGTTAATTTGACCCTGAACTTGTTTAGGATGAAATCATATGCTTTATTCCTATCAGAGTGGTTTATGATGATTGGGTGACCCAGGTGGATGGTATTTGGTTGAAGGTCTTGAACTGGGAAAATAGATTTGATAGAGGCTCTAGTTTGCTAATCAACATGGTTGCTGAAGAGAATGCTGGATTTACTCCAGTTCCGTGTTTGCCCAGAAGAATTGCAGAAGTCTTGAAGGATGGAAGCAGTGTGCATGACCTGCTGTTGATCAGCTTCCCCACAAATGATTAGGTCATCAGCAAAAAGGAGGGAATGAATGGCAGGGCACCCCGGTCCAAGTCTGATCCTTGACAACTAGTTTTGTTGCAAGGCCTCCTGTAGACAGATGGACAGTTCATTAATTGCAAGGACAAAAAGATACGGTGACAGAGGACATCATTGTCGTATTCCTCTCTGGGCATGGATTGGGCCGTACGGCTGACCATTAACTAAGACCGAGAACGTGGCTGTTTGCATGCATGTGCGGACAAGATCAACGAAATGATCATGAAACCCCTGACGTCGGAGAGCTTGAACTATGAAACTCCATTCAATGCGATCAAAAACTTTAGCAAGATCAAGTTTGAGCATGAAACCCTTATCTTTCCAAGAGGCTAAATTGAAGGTGTGAGCTATTTCCTGAGCTATGATGATGTTTGTAGTAATGTGACGACCTTTAACATAAGCATGTTGAGCATGATGTATAAGATGAGGAAGATGATTCTTGACTCTTTCAGCTAGGGATTTAACACAGATTTTGTAGAAAACATTGCATAAGCTAATTGATTTGTAATCCTGAGGAATAGAGCAGGTTTGCTTTTTGAAATCAGAACAATGTGAGTATGATTGACATGATCTGGAAGGTTACCTGTTGTGTAAAAATGTGTAATAAGCTGGAGAAGATCCTGAGATATCCGAGGCCAAGCCTCCCTGTAGAAGGCCACATTGAGTCCATCTGGGCCTGGTGATGCATCTCTCCTTATTTGCGTTATCAATTTGGTGATCTCCTGCATATGAGGTGTGGAATTTCTGAAAGAATCTGAAATGTTTACCTGAGGTGTAGTGGGTGTTGGAGTTGTGCCATTTGTTGAGGTGCTGGGTAATTGGGAAGTGAAGAGGTTGTTGAAGTATTGAATCACCACTTGTGCTATATCTTGAGGATTATCCTTTTGATTTCCATTCTAATCCACCATAAAACTTATTCTGTTTTTCATATTTCTCTTAAGAATTGATTGATGAAAAAATTTGGTGTTTCTATCAGCCTTGGGAACCCATTGCTTTTTGTACCTCTGACTGTGATACTCTGCCTGTGTTTGAAGGAGGTGGTGGTGCTGAAAGGTCAGGTTTTGTTCTTGGTTGTGGTTTCTTTGGCTGGGGTGCAAGGACTGTAACTGGATAAGGTTTTGCTCTATGTGGGAGAGTTGCTCATGAATAGACTTCTTCTTCTTACTTCAGAACTTTAGTTTTTTTGGCTAGAGTTGTTGTTCGGCTATGGAAGGGTTTATTGTTTGTGTGCTGCCAAGTTGTGGAGGCCAGCTCCTGGAAATCTTCCTTTAGGATCCACCAATTCTCAAATCTGAATGGTTTTTTGTTTTGTTGAGCAGAGCCTTGCAGGATTGTCAAAATTGGAGCGTGGTCACTGTACAGAATAGGAAGGTGATATATCGCAGTTTCTTAAGAACAAATGGCACCACACTGCATTTGCTAAACAACGATCAAGACATTCATAAGTGGGATTAGCATTAGATCTTTTATTAGTCCAAGTATAAGCGGGGCCGTTGGAGCCCAAATCAAACAACCCACATTGTTTCACCATGCAACAAAAATCATTAATACGAGCAATATTAGCATTTCTAGGACCACATTTCTCAGATGCATTCATGAGTTCATTTAGATCACCCATACAAACTGTAGGAGTGTCAGGTGAGGCTAAAACAAAAGCTGACACATCATGCCAGATTAACTTGGTTTGCTTATGATGGGGATCTCCATACACACACTAGGTTGAAGTTTACGAAAATCAGAAAACTATTTCTCCACCGTCAGATCTAGTCTTCTTAACGAAAGTACTTATATTGAACTGATACCGGCATTGCACTCCTTACAATACATACACTCTTTTTTACCTATCTGAATCCACCAAATTAACGGATTGCACATTCTTCTTCTATTAGTGAAATGGTGAAGTACTCAGAAAGCATAAGGTGAAACTTTGTAGGAAATACACCAAATAATTGCGCAGGTGTGATGCAGTTTTAAATTTATTTTGCAAATATGAAAGACGCACATTACATGCTAGCGATTAGTTTTCACACTTACCATGATATGTAGACGTTCCAAAAATAATAATTTCATGGTGCATGGTTTTTAAATAAAATTAATTCCCACCCAAATATCCAAACCACTATATTCTGCCTCATTTTCTTTTCTTATCACCTTTTTTCTCCTCACGGCTCCTTCTCACTCATCCACTACTATAAAAATCATCTCAGTCATTTTATTGGGATTGTCTTGATTCAGCCTCATTTGGAGCAACTATAGTTTATGGAATGTGGCTTTAAAAGGTATATCTGAATCAAATTTGCTAACTTTTACTATGCGTAAGCTATTTTTTTCTGAGTTTTTAGGGGGCTATTAAACACATTAGTTATTATTTTACATTTTTTCCTCTATTTCGCTTTTATAGTGTTTTTTGTTCTAATCTTGCTCCCTACTACTAACAGGGTCTCGGTTTATTTTTCTTTCCTTTAGCTAATGTTTCAGTTCGCTAAATTTGAAAAAAAACCCAAATTTAAAAGCTATATCTAATCCAAACAAGCCAACGTTTATAATACAACTTTTACACTCTCAAACTATACGAGCCCTTTCATAGTTTCATAACCTCTAGTTGATCAAATAGGCCCTAGTTTACTTTCTTTATTCAACACAAGCTAATATGAAAGAACTGAATGCATGGTGCAAGAAAAACTCAACATAATAAGTATGGCCGTCACATGGACGCCTCTTCAATTTACATCCGTGCATTTGTATACTACTTAGAGAACGAAGCTAATGCATACTCTCTTCGTACTAAAAAAAATTGACGTTTAGGACAGCGACATGGTCTTCAAAGCATAATTTTAATTTTAATTTTTATAAAAATATTTATGAAAAACTGAATTATGTATACTTTTGTAAAAGTATTTTACCAGATAAATCTACTCATATATTTTTCAGATTTCCAAACTCAACAACTTAAAAGTTATTCATGATTTATGTTCTCAATATTTGACCAAAATCTTGTTCTAAACGTCAACTTTTTTGAGTATGGAGGGAGTACTAGATTAAAGTCGTCTAAAAGCACATGATTAAGCATGTTCCGGTTTGTCTAGTCTGACTTAAATTCCGATCCCCGTTCTCCGTGAACGCGCCACGTCGCTACATGATGATCGATGGTCACCTCTCACCCTGCTTCAATTCCGATCCGATCCAAACTTCTGATGCTTGCTTCTGATCGATTCCCCCGCCTCATTCCTGCAACTACCTAGTTAATTTTATCAGGAAAATGGCAAGTTCTAGAGCAGCATGTGCCAGCATCGTGCTCGACTTTCCCCTCGAAGAAAAAACTATTAGCGACCCACCTGTTCTGATCACTCGCTCTGAGGTGTATAAATCACCCTGGATCATCAGCCTCTTCGATCAGCTCGCACCTTGCAAACGTATTAGCTCGGATCTGGCTGTGTTCAGTATGGTCGGCAAGGCACTCTCCTCCGCCGTTCTCCTCTCCTTCTTCGTGATCTTGGTACGTAATTTCAAGTTCTTGAATAATTATCAATTGGTCATGATAATTTCAGTAGCCGCGCATCTTCTCCTCTCCTCACCGTCCAAGTTCTGCAGGCCACCGGATCAAGATCGCCGGCGGACGTCCAGGTCCAGACCGCAGTGGCACCGCTGCAGAGCTCAACGACGATGACCGGAGACGACAACGAGTGCGTGTACACGATCTACGTGCAGACGGGGTCGATCTGGAAGGCCGGGACGGACTCGGTGATCGGGCTGGGCCTCCGCGCCGTCCCCGCCGTGCGGGATGAACCTGACCTCCGACGGCTCCGGCGCGCACCACGGATGGTACTGCAAGTCCGTCGAGGTCACCGTCGCCGCCCCGCGCGCGGCGTGCGCCAGGGTCGACTTCGGCGTCGAGCAGTGGCTCGCCACGGACGCGCCGCCGTACCAGCTCCACGCCGAGCGCAGCGTCTGCGGGGAGAGCGACGCCGCGGAGGAGTGAAGTGACGTGGTGTGGTGCGGTGCTGCGCGCCGGGACCGGTTGTCACTGTTGTAGTCGTTGGCCTTCGTGATCCACACCTTTGATTTCTCCGTGTAAAACAGAGCTTGGCCAGGCCAGCTTTTTTTATGCAGATTGTTGCTGCTCAGTTTATGGACCATAGAGAGAGTCTTAACGGTTTCGGATCTCTCGAACCTCAAAATAATCTGCGGAATTGCTAACGCTCGGACGTCCGTTACGGGCGTTTGCATCAGACGTTTGTGCCAGCCGTCTGATTCGAAACAGTTCAGCCTTCAGATCGAAGTCCACGCGACTCATGTTGCGTGCAACATCCAACATCAGGGGCCTTCCTCCCTCTCGACACAACACTCAAGCGCCCCCATGTTGCGACCCATGTTGGGTGCAATATCTAACATCAGTGGCCCTCCTCCATTCTCTCTCTCGACACAACACCTAACATCATATGTCTGCAATATCAAAACTCAACATCCGCAACATCTAAAATTAATTTTGCAACATCAAAATATGTTGAAAATGTTGATAATCATCCATCGAAAATGAGGTGCAAACTCGTCGCAACATGTGTGACGAGGGCCTGGATTAAGGCCCCTTAAGCAACAAGATAATCACCTTGAAGATGGGGTCCATTGACACCATTGACAATGTGAAGGTCAAGATTCAAGACAGAGGAGGCATGCAGATCTTCGTTAAGACCCTCACTGACAAGACTTCCCCACATCACGAGTACTCTCCGCTTCACATGAGTCCGCCTCGTCTCCGAGTACCCGTCGCCCCGCACGAGTACTCTCCGCCTCGCACGAGTCCGCCTCGTCTCCGAGTACACATCGACCTCGACTCCGATTACTCGTTCGCACGAGTAAACTTCCGCCTCCGACTAAGGGCGGACGTTACGCGGAGGAGCCAGGGCGAAGGCAGGGGGCCCCACACGAACGTGGCGCTGCCCCAACCCTCCAAGCTCCTTCACAACGACACGCGTGACGCCGTTTTCCACGCTATGCAAGGTCCACAGCTGGCGCTACGGGAGGACGCCAGGGTCTGACAGGGGCTGTAATGGCGCACAGTGCACCCCCCACGACCTCCGACATGCCGTCACATCCAACGCCAGCTGCACGCCACCCCGTCAGAACAAGCACTCGATTGCCGTCTACCTGCTCTTAGGCCTTAACGTGGCAGGCCTAAAACGCACCCGAAGGGGCTGAGTCACCATGTAAACTACTCGGAGGAGGAGCCAAGTGCCCTAGGCGAACAGTAGCAACAGCCCACGCGGTGGCTTCCAACGACACCACAGCTCAGCGCCCTCCCACTACGCCTGACGGACATCAATGACGGAAAAGACTCCACAACGCCACACCACTGTAGCTTATTTTCTTTTTCCTTCTTTGCCCCTCACCCTTGTGACTATAAAAGGGGGAGGGGTGCAACGTACATGAGACTGACCGAACACCGAGTTTGTAGCCCCTACTACAGACACCCCTGGCATAGGAACACGAGTACTCGGAACTGGACGTAGGGTATTACTCTCCGGAGGCCCGAACCAGTATAAAACCCTTGTGTCTCCCGTGTCGACCATCCGGATCCGACACACGATTCGTTACAAATCTACTGCCGGCGGTTGAGAGCCCCGACAGTTGGCGCGCCAGGTAGGGGCACATCGTGTGTCTCGCCGAACTTCACCAGCGATCCGGATGGAGGGCCGCAGGGTCTCGCTGACTCCCGGCACAATCGTGCATTTCGGCTCTCTCGGCTTCGTCGTCACCAGACCGGCGGAGTCCGTCGTTGGGAGGACCTTCTCCCGACCAGCGCGCCCCAGTGCCTCGACGGCGGCGGCGGCGCGAGCAGCTTTCGTCCGTGGCTTCACGGACGAATCGATCATGGCCCTGCTGGGGTCAAATCCGACGCAGGAGCGTTTCAGGCTCGCTGCTTTCCACCTCACCGACCTTGCCTTCCAGGCCAGCAGGCTCGAGCCGCTGACTTGGGGGGAATTCATGGAGCGGTACGGCGCCTTGTACCCTCAAGGACAGCCAGGTCTCCCGGACGACCCGGTGACGGCCTACGTCAACGAGCTCAGGGCGTCCTACGTCGCCCCGGGTTCCGCGGTCGCGCGGCAGGGGCCACCGGCGCCCCCGCCAGACTTCACGCGGGAGTGCAACGTTTTGGAGGCCCACACCGCCACCAGCTCGACGGATGGCGAGGAGAATCCTCGTCACCGCAACGGGGACGCCCAGCGTCGGGCGCGCCTCGACGAGATCGCCGAGGCCCAGCGCCAGCTCGACGAAGAGCTGGCGAACCTTCATCAAGAGCTCGGCGTGGAGGACGAGCCCCAACAAAGCCGCAGGCACGAGCAGAACCGCGAGCAGGAGGCGGAGCAGCCGGCACCACAAGCTCGCGTATGGGCGCGGGACGTGAACCGGCGCATCAATGAGGATGCACCCGTCGACGACGACGGCACACCGCGTTTCAGGCGCGCATCGCAAAACCTCGCAGCGGCAGCCATGCTTCTGCGTGGTTGTCCTGAACCTGCTACGCCTGAAGAGAAAAGGGTTCGACAACAACTCAAAACCCTCATCGAGACGGCGGCCGCGCAGCAAGCTGAGAGCTCAGCGTCGCGTGCGCGCGAAGCACGTGGCGCACCATCTGTGCGACGCCAAGATCAATCTCCGTCCAAGCGGCGAGCGGCGGGCGAACCATCGGTCAAGTCGCAGTTGGGAGCCAACCGTGATGCCCGCGACACGCTGGAGGCTCGTCACCGGGCTGCAGGCGGCGATAACTACGACTACGACTACGGCTACGGCAGCAACGACGACGGCCGTGACAGGCGTGACGAGCGCCAAGGCCGGCGACATAGTCGGAGGCGAGGAGGACGCTACGACAGCGACGAGGACCGCGACCGCAGCTGGTCGCCCGACCCGAAGGGCCCACGCGCCTTCGGTCAGAAGGTGCAAGACGCCAAGTTCCCCTCGCGTTTCCGAGCTCCGACGGCGATACCCAGATACGACGGGGAGACCAACCCAAGCGTGTGGTTGGAAGACTACAGGCTCGCATGTCGCACAGGCGGGGCGACAGACGACCTCTTCATCATCAAGAACCTGCCGCTCCACCTCGCCGACTCTGCGCGGACCTGGCTCGAGCACCTGCCGCGTGGCAGGATCAACAGTTGGAAGGACCTACGGGAGACGTTCATCGGCAACTTCCAGGGCACGTACGCTCGGCCCGGCAAGCAGTGGGAGCTGCGCAACTGCAAGCAGCAGCCGGGGGAAAGTCTGCGCGACTACATCAGGCGTTTCTCGAAGCGCTGCACCGAGCTTCCCACCGCAACCAACAACGATGCCATCTCGACGTTCCAAAACGGCACCTCCTGCGCTACCCTCATCCACCGGCTAGGGCGGAAGACTCTGAGGACAACTCGGGATCTTCTGGATATCGCGACCAACCACGCCGACGGGGAGGAAGTGGTAGCAGCAACCTTGATTCCCCCTCCGAGTAAAGGGAAGCAAGTCGCGGACGCCGGCGAGGGGCCCTCCACGCGGTCCAAGAAGAAGAAGAAAGGTGACAAGCGAGGTCGAGACGACAATACTGTTGCGGCAATCGAGCGCAAGGCAACTCGCCCCAAGAACAATCAGATCGGCCTCCCGTAGGGTCATTTTGAGAGGCTCTTAGAGGCGTCATGCACGCATCACAAGACGCCAGTCAAGCACGCGCTGAAGGACTGCCGATTGATCAAAAACTATGTCAACGGTACCCTCAAGCCCAAACCAGCCGCCGCCCCGAAGAAAGCAGCACCTCCCCCCGAGGACGACGACAACGAAGAAGAGGTGGTCTTCCCCCGAGAAAATGGCGCGGTCCACATGATCTTCGGTGGAGCACCGGCACGACTGTCAAGACGCAAGGAGAAGCTGATCCGGCGCGAGGTCTACAACACCGAGCCTGCGACTCCGGCGTACCTCAAGTGGTCGGACACCCCGATCACCTTCGACCGAACGGACCACCCCGACCATGTACCGCAACTGGGAAGCTACCCCCTCGTGGTGGCTCCACTGATAGGGACCAAGCGGGTCCACAAGGTGCTGATGGATGGAGGGAGCGGGCTCAACGTCCTGTACATGACGACGCTCGACAGCATGGGCATCTCGCGGTCCCGACTGCGCCCATCACCGACTCCTTTCCACGGGGTCATCCCCGGGAAAGATGCGCTCCCGTTAGGGCAGGTCGATCTGCCCGTCACGTTCGGGACGTCGCGGAACTTCCTCACGGAAACCCTCACCTTCGAAGTGGTGGGGTTCTCGGGGACGTACCACGCCATCCTCGGGAGGCCGGCCTACACGAAGTTTATGGCCGTGCCCAATTACACGTATCTCAAGCTGAAGATCCCTGGTCCGAAGGGGGTCATCACAGAGGGGACTACGTTCCAGTACGCATACGAATGCGATGCTGAGTGTTTTCAATTCGCTGAAACACTCATCCGGTCCGAGAGGCTCCACGCCGAGCCTCCCTCCGAGGACCAAGATATCCCCGAGTCGTCCAAGCGAGCGGCCTGCTCTTTCGAGCCCGCCAAGGATGTCAAGGATGTGGCTGTCTCCGATGATGGCCGCACGCTCCGTGTCGGGACGGCGCTCGATCCTAAATAAGAAAGCGCGCTCGTCGACTTCCTCAAGGCGAACCTCGACGTGTTCGCATGGAAACCTTCCGACATGAAGGGGATCCCGAGAGAAGTTGCCGAGCACAAACTCAACATCAAGCCGGGATCAAAACCGGTAAAGCAGCGCCTGTGCCGCTTCAACGACGACAAGTGCAAGGCCATAGGCGAGGAAATCAAGAAGCTCCTTAGTGCAGGGTTCATCAAAGAAGTGTTCCACCCCGAGTGGCTTGCTAACCCTGTACTTGTAAAGAAGAAGAATAAGAAATGGAGGATGTGTGTTGACTACACGAGCCTTAACAAGGCATGTCCCAAGGATCCGTTTCCTTTGCCTCGCATAAATCAGGTAGTCGATTCAACGGCAGGGTGCGAAACCCTCTGTTTTCTCGATGCGTACTCCGGGTACCACCAGATCGTGATGTGTATAGCGGACCAACTCGCAACATCCTTTATTACTCCCTTTGGCGCTTATTGCTACAACTCGATGCCGTTCGGACTCAAGAATGCGGGCGCTACGTTTCAAAGATGCATGCAACGCGTTTTCGGTGATCTCATAGGACAGATAATCGAGGCGTATGTTGATGACATCGTAGTCAAGTCAAAGAAGACGGGTGATCTGATCCCCGATCTTACGGAAGTATTTGCGAAGCTGAGAGAGCACGGGGTGAAGCTAAACCCCGAAAAATGCGTTTTCGGGGTTCCAAGGGGCATGCTCCTAGGCTTTGTCGTATCTGAACGCGGCATTGAGGCTAATCCCGAGAAGATCTCAGCCATCACCAACATGGGACCGATACAGAACCTGAAGGGCGTACATTGCGTCACGGGCTGCCTTGCGGCTCTTAGTCGGTTCATCGCCCGACTAGGAGAACGTAGCCTGCCACTGTATCGCCTGCTGAAGAAGTCGGATCACTTTACATGGACGCCTGAAGCTCAGGAAGTGCTCGACAAGCTCAAGAATCTCTTGAAGAGTCCACCAGTGCTCACAACGCCAATGCCAGAAGAACAAATGCTCTTGTACGTAGCAGCAATAACGCAGGTCGTGAGCGCTGTTTTGGTCGTCGAACGAGAAGAACCTGGGAAGTCACTCAAGGTGCAGCGGCCCATCTACTTTGTGAGTGAGGTCCTCTCCGACTCGAAAACCCATTACTCTCAGATCCAGAAGCTTGTATACGCTGTCCTGATCACCAAGCTCAAGCTCCGGCACTACTTCGATCAGCACCCCATCACAGTGGTGTCCAAGTACCCACTCGGGGAGGTGATTCAGAATCCTGAAGCTGAAGGGAGGATTGCCAAGTGGACCCTCGAGCTGATGGGGCAGAATGTGACTTATGCGCCGCGCAGTGCCATTAAGTCACTGGTGCTGGCAGATTTCGTCGCTGAATGGACGGAGATCCAGACTCCACCAGCACCAATCGAGCACGAGACATGGACAATGTACTTTGACGGCTCAGTCATGAAGGAGGGAGCGGGGGCAGGTCTTGTCTTCATCTCACCTCTGGGCGTGCGTATGGAGTACATGGTACGATTGCATTTTCCCGCCTCCAATAACGTGGCCGAGTACGAAGCACTCGTCAATGGCCTTCGGATCGCGGTTGAACTCGGAATTCGCCGTCTCGAGATCCGAGGGGACTCAGAGCTTGTCATAGACCAAGTGATGAAGGAGAAGAATTGCGTTGACCCCAAGATGGCGGCTCATTGCAGAGCTGTGCGCCAGTTGGAAGACAAGTTCCATGGGCTCGAGCTTCATCACGTGCTACGCGACAATAACAAAGCTGCTGACATCCTTGCCAAAGCAGCATCAAGCCGCAAGCCCGTGCCGCACGGTGTGTTCGCTAGCGATCAGCACACAACGTCCGTCCGAGTAGACGGGGAGAAATCACCAGAGTCGGAGGAGCCAGAAGTCATGGAGATCGACCAAGGGCCAAACTTAGAAGATCCTGACTGGCGTTTCCCAATCCTCGAGTGGTTAGTCAAGGGGAAGCTGCCCCCCAATCAAATAGAAGCACGTCGCATTTCACGGCAAGCCAAGTCTTATGTCCTCATCGACGGCGAGCTCCACAAGCGGGGCGCGGCAGATATATTCATGCGTTGTATTCAGAGAGATCAAGGCCGAGACCTGCTTCAAGAAATTCATGCCGGCACGTGCGGACATCACGCCACCACCAGAACCTTAGTCGGAAAGGCGTTCCGACAAGGTTTTTACTGGCCGACGGCGCTGGCAGACGCCAAGGACATTGTGCGACGTTGCGCGGGCTGTCAGTTCTACACCCGGCAGACTCATCTCCCGGCGCAAGCGCTTCAGAACATCCCTATCACATGGCCGTTCGCAGTATGGGGGCTGGACATAGTCGGACCATTCAAGCAAGCACCCGGGGGCTTCACGCATCTGCTCGTGGCTCTACAAGTTTTCGAAGTGGATCGAAGCTCGACCTGTAGCCAAGATTCATTCCGAGGAAGCCGTAGCATTCTTCACCGACATCATCTACCGTTTCGGGATCCCGAATTCGATCATCACCGATAACGGCACACAATTCACGGGAAAGAAGTTCCTCAAGTTCTGCGATGACAACAACATTCGCGTGGATTGGACAGCTGTGGCACACCCAAGGGCCAACGGACAGGCTGAGAGGGCCAACGGGATGATCTTACAAGGGTTAAAGCCTCGGATCTTCAGACGGCTCGAGAAGTTCCGAGCAAGATGGGTCGCCGAGTTGCCGTCAGTTCTGTGGAGCCTGCGAACCACACCGAATCGGTCCACCGGTGCGACACCGTTCTTCATGGTGCACGGGTCGGAAGCAATTCTCCCAATGACATCGATTATGGCAGCCCAAGAGTCCGGGCATACACTGAAGAAGGAAACCAAGTTGCACTCGAGGATGCAATCGATCAACTCGAAGAAGCTCGTGACGTAGCGCTCCTACATTCAGCTCGGTACCAGCAAGCTTTACGACGCTACCACGAGCGCAACGTTCACGAGCGACAGTTTCAAGTCGGAGATCTGGTGCTCAGACGGGTCATGAGCAACAAGGACCGGCACAAGCTTGCGCCCCCGTGGGAGGGGCCGTACATCGTCGACCAGGTGCTCCGACCAGGAACATACAAGCTCCAACACGACGACGGCACGATCATCGCCAACGCATGGAACATAGAACATCTACGACGTTTTTACCCTTGAGTAACGTTCTTTGCTTCAGCTTATGATCAATGAATAAAGTCATGTGTTCTTGTTCTCGTTTCATAAGTTTCTCTTTAAACTTGTGCTGGCATCTTTCATATTTTCCAGCACCGCTTAAAAGGCTGAGTGGCAAGTGTCCTTGCGCCCAGGCAAGAACACTTCCCACTCGAGGGCTACCCGGGGCATGATGCCCCCCTTTTTCGTTTTCCGTTTTCAAAACAAAAAATCTCCTTGACAACTTTGTCGCGACCGATCGCACGAGCGAAAGGTTCTTTTTGGCGGAACACCTTTTACTTCGTGAGGGGAAAGGATGTTGATCTGTGAGCGTCTCGATGTCGTCGCCTGTCCAAGTGCTTTTGGCACTCACGCCCCCGCGGCTACGGTACAAAAACTTGCGGGCACGGCTCGGACCCACGGGTCAATATCTGACTACTTTTAGGAGGAACACGGGTAACCGCTCGGGCTCCGGCTCAAAACGTTTTTACGAAAAACACGCGAATCATCTCCTGAAAACGCTTCTAAGATACCCGGGGGCTGCGAAGCGCACAACAGTACTTCACGACTCGGGTCGAGCTTTCCGACTCCTACGCCCCCGCGGCTCCGGAGAAAAGTTCGATCGGCCTAAGTCTAAGTACTGCTACGTTGTTTTTTTTTACGTCCGCGGGTACTTGGGGAACATTTGGGGAGGCGATGGTTTCAAAACAAAGATAAAAAGCTGTTCAAACATGGCCCGAATACAAGTTTTGTTTAAACTGTCACATGGTACATCTAATGTGAAGGCCCAGAGCCGTCTTCTGGTGTGTCCTTTGGAATCATCTCCAGGTCCTTCATCACGGTGTCGGCCATGGCGCGGGCAGGGACGGCGCAGTCTTCTTCAATCTTGTCAAGCTCCTCGCTCGAGTAGCCACGGGCCAACCACCGCTCAGAGCCTTGAAGTCCAGCCCCTGGTAGTGCGAGCTCAACATGGAGAGGACCCGATGCACCACCAGCCGGGAGGTTGACAACTCTTTCTCCTTGACGAAGCCCGGAAGACGATTGAGCCGGTCGCCAAGCACATGGGGAGGTATTTGCAGTGGCGGGACGCCGCTCTCCGTCAAGACCGTGTCAACATGACGTCCGAGTTTGGCACGCTCCACTATGTTCTTTTTGAGTGCCACCTCCACCTCATGCTGGGCCTTCTGAGAGTCCTCCAGCTCAGCTTTGACTTCTGGAAACGGAGAATGAGCCAGAGTTGAGTCATGAGAAGCACAATCAAGAAGAATGTGAGGGCCGACGCGGAAGGGACATACTCGACAGTTGATCTGCCAAGTTCTTGGTTGTCTCGGACATCTCATGGAGCTTGAGTTCGGCGGCGATGACCTCTTGGGCCCTAAGTGGATTTTGGTGAATTGAATGACAAAGCGATTAAAGGACTAATGTATTTGTCTAAGATTGTGAGCAGGTTTTATTTATATATTCATGAGCAATTATTGAAGTATTTATTTATGGGTGAATGTTATATGGCTCACATTGGAGAAGACAAATATATGGATGATCCTATTGCATGAGTGACAAATATCAAGCAATAAAGAAAAATTAGTATTGGGATAATTTGAGAAGGTCAATTCATGGTCTCCCATATAAAGACGTAGCTTGATTAAAATTACAAGGATCATAAAAGAGAAGATGGTAATTCTCTAAGTCAAGTGCAAGGCTTCATGTGTTTATTGAAAGAGGACATAAGGATGAGTGTACACATTATGGTTCTAATTTGGAAGCTTGCACATTCGTTGTCAATCAAGATCAATCATTTGAAGCAGGTTTTCAAATGAAGGTTAATTGTGTATGAAGCAAAGTGGAACTCAAAAGTGGATTAGGTAAGTGATGAAGAGATCAACCGAGATGTCTAGGGTGAGGGACTAAGCAATCTTTGGGGCCCTAGCTAAGCCGTCATTTCGTGTTTTGCTAAGGTGAAGTTCTAGCATCCGTGGGGTCTCCAAGTATCATATCCAAACCTTAACCGAGGGAAGCAATGCAAGTCATCAACATGTTAAGATTGGCAACAAGGAGTGACTTATGGATCCAAGTGTGCATTCCTACGCTAAATGGAAAGATCCAAAGTCACTAGCTCAAGTATGAAAGTGCTCAAGTCAAAGGCTATGTTGAAAGCCCTCAAGTGGATATTGATCAAGTATGGCAAGATTGAAGACATTCAAGCTCAAGAAGTCATCAAAGTGTTTCTATTTATTCTTGAGTATAGGTATGCCGTACTATCAAGAGGGATGCAACATTAGCGAGTTGACCAAGTCAAAGTGCTCATTAGT
Source organism: Cenchrus fungigraminus (assembly GCA_036936925.1). Taxonomy (NCBI): domain Eukaryota; kingdom Viridiplantae; phylum Streptophyta; class Magnoliopsida; order Poales; family Poaceae; genus Cenchrus; species Cenchrus fungigraminus. The sequence goes on from CM072775.1 coordinate 75,163,860, forward strand.
TGACCTAAGTGAGATCTAGCCTTAAGAGCCTTAGAGTGTGCTAACAAACCCTCCTAACCTAACCTGAGTCACTTCATCTCTTTGGTGAAGTGTTAGAATCATAGAAAGGGTTTTGGGGGTGTCTCGGGCCTGACCGGTCAGGGGCACCGGTCTGACCGGTGCCGCCAGCCCCAACGGCTAGTTTTTCAAAAAACCGGTCTGACCGGTGTGAGGCACCGGTCTGACCGGTGCCGCCCGTGGACCAATGGCTAGTTTTCTCCCTTGAGGGGTATAAATACCCCAAACCTTCTTCAGTTGAGGGTTGCTGTTTCTAGTGACATTGCTGAGGTCCCAAGCCATTTCTAACAAGCTCCAAGCCTTAGTGGCTCTCCCTAACCCTCTCTTTGTGAGATTTGTGGATTCAAGCCATACTCTTTGTGTTGGGTTGAGAGAGTGAGCTCAAGAGCGACCTTGTGAGCTAACAAGAGCATTTTCATAGCTTGAGCACTTTGGTTTCACGTCTACAAGCTTTGAAGCGTTTGTTACTCTTGGAGGTTTGCCTCCTTGACGGCTAGGCGTCACCGGCTAGCTCCCAACATTGTGGTGAGCAGCGGGAAGTTTGTAAGGGCTGCGATCTTGCCTCTTAGTGGAAAAGATCCCCTTAGTGGAAAGGAGGAAAGTGGTTGAAAGAGACCCGGCTTGTTGTGGGAATTGTCCCTTACAAGCTCCTCAACGGAGACGTAGCCATTCCTTAGTAGGTGGTGAACTTCGGGAAACAAATCCTTTGCTTCTTCGTGTGGTTTAACTCTCTAAGTTGTTTTTCTAGCATATTTGTTTTGCTTCCGCTTCGATCTACTTGGGTGTGCTACTTGTGTGTGCAGGGCTCATTACCTTGCTTGTGATCATCTACAAAGGCCACTCACCAAGTTTGGTTCGTGCTAGAAGTCAAGAGGTGCTTGAAGTTGTTTTTGCAGGTGCTCTGTGCTACACCGGTCTGACCGGTGAGGTGCACCGGTCTGACCGGTGCCTCCTGTGAAGTCCAGTGCTTGACCGGTCTGACCGGTCATCACCACCGGTCTGACCGGTGGAACACTGTCAGCTCAAGTGTTCGGGGAAGAAGAGTTTAATTTGGTCGTCACGCCTATTCACCCCCCTCTAGGCGACATCAAGGTCCTTTCAATTGGTATCAGAGCTTGGTGCTCCGATTCGAGCTTAACCGCTTGGAGTTCTTCGATGTCGACAACTCGTGAGGTACCGTTTGAGCCTCTAGCTCTAGATGGCTCAAACTATGCATCTTGGTCAATTCATGTACTCAATCGCATTAGGACCATGGGTCCACTTGCCGAGAAGATTGTTGTTGCTAGCATTCTACCTCCTCACCTTAGGGAAACCAAAATTGACTTGTCAAAATCATCCCTAGAGGACTTAGAGTGTTGGCAATGCAACTCTCGAGTATTTAACTATATTTGTAGTGCTTTGAGTGATGATGTGCAGGACTTCATCTATGAGAAACTTGAGATTGATGCACACGCCATTTGGGAGATTCTTCGTGAAGAATATGAAAGGCCCAAATGGATTGATCAAGAGCAAACCATGACGAAGGCACTTGAGGAGAACTCTATGTCTCCATGCAACATCACTGAGCCTCAAGTGTCACTTCCCAAGCAAGGAGAAGGCCAAAGAAGCGAAGACCCTGTCCCTCTGCGGGGACCGGTCAGACCGGTGCCGGCAGAGGCACAACCATTTGCTTGATGGCCAAGAAGGAAAAGAAGAAAAGAACCAAGGGAGGAAAGATTGAGAAGAATGAAGCTTCAAGCTCCTTGGCCAAGGAACTTGAGGCTCTCAAATCCGAGAATGCCTCCTTGGTTTGTAAGTATGATTCACTCGCTAGACAATATGATAAGGTTATCAAATCCTTTGCGTGTGTAGCTGCAGTGGATCAAGAAAATGAAAGGCTTGAAGAAAAGCTAGGAAAGCTCACTAGTGAGCATATGGCTCTACAAGCCGATCACAAGGGACTTGAGTGTTCCTATGAGAAGCTTGTCGATTCTTATGCAACACTAGAGATAGCCCATGAGGTTGTGCTTTCATCGGTAAAATTTATGCAACCTCTATCTCACACATGCACATGCTCACAAGTTCAAATCGATTTATCTTGCGCTAATGATTGTTTGTCTCGAGCAAGCCAATCTAGCATTGAGTATGTACTTGTAGAATCTTGTGATGACCTCATTGCTAAAGAAAATGATGAACTCAAGCAAGAGGTTGAAAAGCTTCAAAAAGACTTGTATGTGTTGAAGGAAAAGAGCAAAGTGCAACCTTCTCAAGATAACCGTGAAGACATGGTGAAGAAGCTTGAGAAGGGATCAACCGCCACTAGCTCAACCCCTCAACAACATACAATGACCCACAAGAACAAGATTCAAGAAAAGAGGAAGGTTGGGCATGTCAAGTCCCAATATCGCCCAACCAAGCACAAAGCACAAGAATCACTCTCCAAGAAGCCTAGAAGCTTAAACAAATGGAGAGTGTGCTACAGGTGCAGAGAGAAGGGTCACTTTGCCGACTCGTGCCCAAGTGTGAAGATGGGCAGTGGCACTGACCATGACCGGTCAGACCGGTGCATGCCACCGATCAGACCAGTGCCGGCCAGGGTAGCCCCACCTCAAGCAAACAAGGCAAAGAAGACCTCTTCAACAAGAACAAGGCTCAGTAGCAAGCATGGACGAGAAATTACAAGGAATGGTGTGACCAACAAGAACAAAAGCCGCATTTGCTATGAATGCCGTCAAAAGGGTCACATGGGCAAAGATTGTCCAAATGGTAACATTTCTAAATCAAATCTAGTCCATTATGATTTCCATAAGCTTAGGAACGATAAGAATGGAACTTGTGCCATGAGGGAGATTAGTTCACCTCAATGTAGCATGAGAGCCTTTTGGGTTCCTAGGCACCTTGTGGCTAACCCCATAGGACCCAACAAGTGTTGGGTACCAAGAAATGCTTGCTGAGCTTGCAGGTTGGAAGAGATGCATTGAACACATGGTTAGAAGGCTTGAAAATCACGATTGATCAATTGACCATGTGAAGGGCAAAATTACGTAAATCTTGAAATCAATGACATCTCAGTAACTAGTACTTCTTTGTTGAGTCTTAGTCACTCTTAGTTCTTCGTGAACACTCATGTGACACTTATCTTGTACGAGTGAAACATGAGGTAGTGACTTTGACATCTTTATGAAAATATACTCTCTCATGCCATTCGATGCTTTTAATGGCTCTCTAGAAGAGCATTACCTTGTCTCTGTTGCAGGTTTCAAATTAGTGATGTGTTCACTCAATCAAGGGACAAGAAATTGAAAATCACCAAAGGAGTGACCACTGGGGGTCACCGGTCTGACCGGTGACAAGCACCGGTCTGACCGGTGCCGGCCCAGTGAGGCTGTTGGACGGGTGACCCGGCATATGTGCCCGGGTAACCCGGTACGCCTCTGTGTGCTGCAGGGTGACCCGACCCCTATGGCCGGGTGACCCGAGAATAACCCAACTTTCAAGAAAAAGGGTGATTTGGCATCAAAGGTTATGAGAGACTCGACACATTTCAATTAACAAATCATTTATGTGTCTTGACCAAGTTTGGAATGAGCCTCACCAAGTTCTTAATTGAATAAAGTGCTTTGTTCGAGAAATTCAAAATATCTCTAGCACTATTTAAGGGGGAGCTCATTGCAATACTTGAGTCACTTGTGGGACTAACAATTTCTTCTAGTGATCTTGTAGTCTCACTCTTTTGTGCATCCCTAAGCAAGCTCTTGATAAGTATAACTCCCTAAAGATAAGTAAGAGCTAGCACCATTCAAAATTCAAATATATGCACAAATGAAATGGTCTTAAGGCAAAGGTATGTTTCCATGAACCTCATTGAATACCGTAATGCATCTAGGCCATAATACCATGCTAGTGTGCCATCCTTAGCATGTAATTGCTTCAAGTGAATTTTTGTGTGCCTCTCTAGATATTTGGTTGATACCTTTGCTTTCCCTCGTCTTTGTGTCTCGAGGTTGAAGGTATGAGTCAAATATTCTTGAAAAGCCATTCATTTGAAGTGGATGCATGCACTTTGTGACATAGGATAGACTTTTCGAAAAATCAACTAGTATGTGTAGGAAGTGTGCTCATTTTGAAAAATATTTGATTCTTGGTCTTTGTGACCCAATCAACTTAGTTGTGACTATAGTTACCCTTGTTTGATTGATGGCTAGTCACAATTAAGGAGATTTTCTCAAGTCCATTAAATCCATCTTTATCTCTCTCTCTTGGAAGAATCAAGAATTATCAATTAAATTGGATTATCCTCCATTCTTTCAAGACTTTGGCAATATATGGATCAATATCACCTCTATATCTTTTATCCAATCTTTGAGAAGGAGAAAAGAGCCAAAATCTTTTCAAAGTGTGTCTCAGGGGCGCACCGGTCTGACCGGTGCGGTCCACCGGTCTGACCGGTGGCGACCCTAGGTCACAAATTCCTTTTTCTGAGGTTTAAGTGGAAGAAATTGGTTTTATAAAATATCTGGTGAAGAGCTAAGGAGCAAAATATCAAAATGGAAGAGAAGGATCGGAACTTCCGAGGCTAGGTCGGTTCTACCGATATGGATTCTCTGTTGAAATTATCAAAATCTTCGGTACTACCGAGCACGGGTCGGAACTACCGCTAAAGGCTCACTGGCTCGACCAAGTGTAGCCACTGGTCTGACCGGTGTCTCACACCGGTCTGACCGGTGACGCCCGACTGCAACCCGTGGGCCTACAGTAAAAAGAATCTACTCTTTTACCCCCCTCCCTCTCTCTCCTCCATTATTCACCAGGGCTCATCTCCTCCAAACCGTGAAGACCACCTCTCCTCCCTCCTTCCACCTCTCTCTTCTCCCATGGAGATTTGAAGATTCAACCAAGAAAAGACCTCAAGATTGGAAGCAAAAGGATCTCCCAAGGCTCCTCCTTTGATTCCCCTTCGAGTTCTTTGGATTCCTCTCAAGTTCTTCTCTCCAAAGGTATTCAAATCTTCGTTTTGCCCGATCTCTTTACTCCGTGCAAAGATTTGAATTTCCTTTGGTATATCATCTCCTGAGAACCCCTAGAAGACATACCTATAGATGCATAAAGTTTCGTTGGACACATTGTGAGAACCCAAGATTTGGGGTCGGACGGCCTTCACCGGTCTGACCGGTGGCCGTCACCGGTCTGACCGGTGGCGCGTGTCCAGTCCCAAATTTTGTTTTCTTCATGCTTTTCAACACATATCTGTATTAGGTTGTCTCATGTCTATCTAGACCAAATCTTAGAGTCATAGCTGCTCAGATTGGATGTTGGGGCAATTGGCTCTGTTCTGGGTGGCACCGGTCTGACCGGTGCCCATCACCGGTCTGACCGGTGTGGCCCAGAGCAGACCCAATTGTTCTGTACTTTCAAGAATATTCTTCTATATCGATTCAATCTGGTTCCTAGAGTCTTATACACTCTTGTCATCCTTTTTGTGACTCAGGACAGCAGCCATGGTCATGGAAAAGGAGGGTGCTAAGAAGAGAAGAGAAGAGGTGCATGCTCGCAGAGGGACTGCCCCCGGTGACTTTGGGGAAGGGGGCAGCACCATAAATGTCAGCGGCAAAAGGTTGAGACGTCGTTCAGCTCGAGAGAGTGCAGAGGCACCTGACCTTGGAGGTGACACCGGTACTAGCAGTGATGACAATGTTGAGGATGAGACCTTTCAGGGACAATTTGAGCTGAAGAGGCACCAGGAGGCTGGGTCTGATGATGATGACTCCGACGAGGCAATGGATGAGGATGAGGAGGATGAGGAAGAAGAAGAGGATGTGGATGCCATGGATGAGGATGATGATGATCAGGGTAGGTTGAAAATCATGCCACCTACTTATATCTATCCTGACAGGCCAGTGAAGTACCATGGTTCGGGCATGACTAAAGCCCTAAAGAAGTTGAGGGATAAGAACCCTTATGAGGAGGCAAGGACCGCATCCGATCCAAGGTTTTGGGCTAAGTTTCAGCAGGATTACTATGCTACGGTGATCATCAAAAAGCCCAAAATCACTCATAAGGCACAATATGTGGATTGGGGGCATATGGCTAGGAAGAATGACCCCATTTTTAATGAAGTCATAAGCAACTGTGAGAGGCAAAGGGTCAAGGAGCTTATGGGTTTCCGACAAGATTGGAACAAGGAGATAATAGCCCAGTTTTATGCCACCGTGCACTTTGGACACATTGGTACTGAGAGGGCTATGATTTGGATGACCAATGCCCAGAGGTATTCCATCACTTTCCCTAGGTTCTTGAGGTGCTTTGGGATCATGGCGGGAGACGAGGACTTAAGGCAGCTCCATGATGAAGGGGAGCTTGACAAAAGTGCCTTGCACCTTATGTACCCGAGAGGTGACCATGCTTATTATGGGAAGGTGAAGAATCTCTATACCTACTATGCTGCACTTAATAGACTCCTTAGGGTGTCTATTACACCGAGAGACGGGAATCCCTCTGAGATCACAAAATTTCAGAAAAACTTGATGGTTGCTTTAAGGCCGGGATCTCCGGAATTTAGTGTTGGGGATTTCATTTGGCAAGAAATCAAGCATCTATCAGAGGACCCCAAAAAGATTTGCAGCTACAGTCCCTATATCATGTATATGATTGAAAAGGTTGCAAAGACGGAGTTTCCAAAAAATGTGACACACAAGCCATTGAAGCTCAATCCTACCAAGAATCCAAGGGTTCCATCTCCTAGAGCAGAGCAAGCACCTGGCCATGAGGAAGGAATCACAGAAGAGGGCACTACTCAGTCAGATCAGCCACAGTCAGGCCCTCAGGCCGTCACCGGTCTGACCGGTGCTGAGCACCGGTCTGACCGGTGGGGAGGCTGGGAGCAGCACAGGCCCCGCAGATCCACTTCTCCATTGAGGAAGTTCCTCAATTTCATATTTGGCATGTGTAGGAGTCAGCATGACATCCAGGTGGAGCAACAAAGGTCTAGGAGGGCAAACAAGCAAATGAGGGACACGATGAAGTTGATGCACAACGCTCAAGGGTTTGAACCGCCTCGCTCTCCTCCCTCTCCTGAGTCTCCACAGGTTGAGATACCTTCCTTCGAGGATAGGATGAGAGGATGGGTCAACTCCGACATGCTTAATCAATATGGGCCTATGTTTTTTGAGTCCGGGCAAGAACAAGGGTCTTCATCATCGGCTCCTCCTCCACCTCCACCGTTTGTACCCCCTCACCCGGATGTACCTGGTTCTTCTCACTCCATGGAACAAGAACAAGCTCCTCCACCTCCTCCACCTTCCGAGCAAGGACAAGATTGGGGCGCTCGCTTCTCCGTCGAGATCTTTGGATATAATCCATATTACTATGGTAAAGACAGTGCTCCTATAGCTCATCCCTCTGAAATCACTATCTCTGATTCCATTTACCTAAACTCTCCTATGCATTGGATTTTTGACACTTCTCAAATAGGAGGGAGCTCTCAACCAGGAGACGGATCTCAGGGACAGTGATCGACGGCTACTTCTTCTCCAGGCCCTTCTTGGATGCTTGATGACAAAGGGGGAGAAGATTTGGATTAAAGACTTAAACTCAGTGTTGCTGTCTGTGTTGCACCGGTCTGACCGGTGCTGGCTGGCTGTTGAGAGCAGCTGTGTAATAAGCTAGAACCTTATCTTAGTGGACTTGAGAATATTTGTGTGAGTGCTACTGTGTGTTTGAACCTTTATTATAATAATTAAGCGACTTTATTGCTAGATTGTGATGCTTGTATTGAATGATGTATTGTTTGTGTTGGCTAAATGGAGCAAAGTGATCTAAGCCGGCTTGCAACCCCGGCCTGATCACTTTGGACCAAATAGCACGCACACCTTTTACTTTGTGCTCTGACTGGACCTGACCGGTCTGACCGGTCAGGGGCACCGGTCTGACCGGTGCCGCCTAGTCAGGCGTGCTGGCTAGACCTGACCGGTCTGACCGGTAGGGGGCACCGGTCTGACCGGTGCTGCCTAGTCAGTACTCGTGTTCTTTGCTTTGTGCATAACCTGTCATACGCATCACGGTTTTTATTTTATCGCTCACACATGTTGCACTCCACTGATTCTAAGATATAGAGGGAGCCAACACGCGCTTTCTCCCAAATTTGTGCTATTGGCATTTGAGGCCAAATTTTTGAAATTCAAGACAAAGCACAAATTAAGGGGGAGCTCTAGCTATATCTAAGAATCTAAATGCGCTCTATTATTTTATTTGTAAGCTTTAATCGAGTTGTCATCAATCACCAAAAAGGGGGAGATTGAAAGTGCATCTAGGCCCCTAAGTGGATTTTGGTGAATTGAATGACAAAGCGATTAAAGGACTAATGTATTTGTCTAAGATTGTGAGCAGGTTTTATTTATATATTCATGAGCAATTATTGAAGTATTTATTTATGGGTGAATGTTATATGGCTCACATTGGAGAAGACAAATATATGGATGATCCTATTGCATGAGTGACAAATATCAAGCAATAAAGAAAAATTAGTATTGGGATAATTTGAGAAGGTCAATTCATGGTCTCCCATATAAAGACGTAGCTTGATTAAAATTACAAGGATCATAAAAGAGAGGATGGTAATTCTCTAAGTCAAGTGCAAGGCTTCATGTGTTTATTGAAAGAGGACATAAGGATGAGTGTACACATTATGGTTCTAATTTGGAAGCTTGCACATTCGTTGTCAATCAAGATCAAGCATTTGAAGCGGGTTTTCAAATGAAGGTTAATTGTGTATGAAGTAAAGTGGAACTCAAAAGTGGATTGGGTAAGTGATGAAGAGATCAACCGAGATGTCTAGGGTGAGAGACTAAGCAATCTTTGGGGCCCTAGCTAAGCCGCCATTTCGTGTTTCGCTAAGGTGAAGCTCTAGCATCCGTGGGGTCTCCAAGTATCATATCCAAACCTTAACCGAGGGAAGCAATGCAAGTCATCAACATGTTAAGATTGGCAATATGGAGTGACTTATGGATCCAAGTGTGCATTCCTACGCTAAATGGAAAGATCCAAAGTCACTAGCTCAAGTATGAAAGTGCTCAAGTCAAAGGCTATGTTGAAAGCCCTCAAGTGGATATTGATCAAGTATGGCAAGATTGAAGACATTCAAGCTCAAGAAGTCATCAAAGTGTTTCTATTTATTCTTGAGTATAGGTATGCCGTACTATCAAGAGGGATGCAACATTAGCGAGTTGACCAAGTCAAAGTGCTCATTAGTTGACCTAAGTGAGATCTAGCCTTAAGAGCCTTAGAGTGTGCTAACAAACCCTCCTAACCTAACCTGAGTCACTTCATCTCTTTGGTGAAGTGTTAGAATCATAGAAAGGGTTTTGGGGGTGTCTCGGGCCTGACCGGTCTGACCGGTCAGGGGCACCGGTCTGACCGGTGCTGCCAGTCCCAACGGCTAGTTTTTCAAACACCGATCTGACCGGTGTGAGGCACCGGTGTGACCGGTGCCGCCCGTGGACCAACGGCTAGTTTTCTCCCTTGAGGGGTATAAATACCCCAAACCTTCTTCAGTTGAGGGTTGCTGTTTCTAGTGACATTGCTGAGGTCCCAAGCCATTTCTAACAAGCTCCAAGCCTTAGTGGCTCTCCCTAACCCTCTCTTTGTGAGATTTGTGGATTCAAGCCATACTCTTTGTGTTGGGTTGAGAGAGTGAGCTCAAGAGCGACCTTGTGAGCTAACAAGAGCATTTCCATAGCTTGAGCACTTTGGTTTCGCATCTACAAGCTTTGAAGCGTTTGTTACTCTTGGAGGTTTGCCTCCTAGACGGCTAGGCGTCACCGGCTAGCTCCCAACGTTGTGGTGAGCAGCGGGAAGTTTGTAAGGGCTGCGATCTTGCCTCTTAGTGGAAAAGATCCCCTTAGTGGAAAGGAGGAAAGTGGTTGAAAAAGACCTGACTTGTTGTGGGAATTGTCCCTTACAAGCTCCTCAACGGAGACGTAGCCATTCCTTAGTGGGTGGTGAACTTAGGGAAACAAATCCTTTGCTTCTTCGTGTGGTTTGACTCTCTAAGTTGTTTTTCTAGCATATTTGTTTTGCTTCCGCTTCGATCTACTTGGGTGTGCTACTTGTGTGTGCAGGGCTCATTACCTTGCTTGTGATCATCTATAAAGGCCACTCACCAAGTTTGGTTCGTGCTAGAAGTCAAGAGGTGCTTGAAGTTGTTTTTGCAGGTGCTCTGTGCTACACCGGTCTGACCGGTGCCTCCTGTGAAGTCCAGTGCTTGACCGGTCTGACCGGTCATCACCACCGGTCTGACCAGTGGAACACTGTCAGCTCAAGTGTTCGGGGAAGAAGAGTTTAATTTGGTCGTCACGCCTATTCAACCCCCTTTAGGCGACATCAAGGTCCTTTCAAATACTTGCACGGAAGAAGTAATACAGGCCCGCTTGACTGGCCTGGCGGAGGCGCCCGGCGGCTCGGGGGCTGGCCTCTTACCACCCGACTGGACGGAGGGCTGATTCTGACTGCCACCCTGGGCGAGGGAGACTTGCATCGTAGGGGCACCACCGCCACGGATGATCATCGATTGAAGGCGCCGTGGGGGAGCACCCGCGCTCTCCCCCTGCGGCGCGATCGGAGCAGGAGCCGGCGACGTTGATCTCGCCGCGGGGGCGACCGCCTCCTCGGGGAGCGCGACCCCCGCCGTGACGAGTCGCCAGGGCGCCGGCGGGCAGACGAGTCATGGTCCGCCGCGCGACTGGACGAGTCTTCATGTCGCGGCGACCTCCCCCTCTCCCTCTGCTGCTCCTGGCCGCAGGGGCTTGACCGGGGGCGAGGCACTCCCCGATCCTCCTGGTCCGGGCGAGACGGTGGGCGCGAGCTGGAGCTCGATCCCTGCACTTGAGCAGCAGGCTCCGGCTGCTGCTTAGAGCTCGCCTCCCCGGCCTGCCGGTGGGGAGGGGGCGACGGCGATGACAACGCGTTCCAGTCAATGCCCGCATCACCTCCATCGCCGGACCATGACGGCGACGACGAGGGATCTTCATCCGAGGAGACAATGGGCTCCACCTTCCTGCGCTTGGCACGGCCGGCGTTCCGGTCGCGCTTCGCGATCTCCTTGTCCTTATGCTGGGCCCTCCGGACGGCCCTTCTCCTGTCCGCGGTGGCCTGGGCGTGATTCGATATCACGTCCTCAGGAAGGGGCGGTTTCGAGGGAAGTGGGATCGCAGGTCCCAACTAAAAACAAGGAAGAAGACAGGACTCAACACCGGGAATACCAGATAGTCGGAATACTAGTCGGGAAAAAGGACTTACATAATTTTTGGTCCCCTCGTGGGGGAGCATGGGCAGAACTTGGGGCGGCGGCCACAAGTAGCTGGCCTTTCCGATTGCTCGCTCCACACGACGCTGGATCTCGTCCGGCGAGGGAAGCCGGGGCGCGCACACGGTCCCGACGAAGGGAGCACGGTCCGGCGTCATCTGGCAGATGCGCAGGCGGTGCCGCTGGAGCGGGATGACCCCCAGCGTGTGATACAGGCCGATGACGGTCACCAGGTCAACCCCGGTGCTGCGCAGCTTGGCAAGAGCTGCGAAGCAATCCCCGAGCAGCCGATCTACATCCGCCTCTGGGGGACCGTAGCTCCAATTCGCCGGTGCCTCAGCGATGGAGGAGCCGGTGTACTTTGGCAGCGGGTACTCGGGGCAGTCCTTGAGGTAGAACCACTCCTTGTGCCAGCCGCTGTTGGAGCTTGTCAGCGTGCCGGCAATGTACCCCTCGCTCCTCTTCGTCTTCATCCGAAGATTGGCGCATCCAAGAGTGGCCGGGAATGATTTGTCCTTCAAGCACACAAACTTGAAGAAGTATCGGAAGAGATGCCAATGGCACCCACTCCCATATACCCCTCACACAGCGCCTCGAACGCCGCCATCTGTTGGATGCTGTTGGGGTTGAGGTGGTGGAGCTGCAGCCGGTACTCGGAAAGAACGGCGCGGAGGAACCGACCTGCTGGAATGATGAAGCCCCGCTCGTGGAAGGTCACGAACGAGACGACATAGCCCTCCGGCGGGTGCGGCACCGACTCGCCGCCCGGAATCTTCCACTCCTCGGCAGCGGTGAGCACCGGCAACTGCCCGGCGACGACGAGCCGCTGAAGGATCGAGCGGGAAACGCTAGTGCGCGTCCAGTTCGACATGGCGCTTGTCGAGCTCAAAAACGAAAGGAAGGTAGAAGAAGCGGTGGCGGTGGCGCAAGGGCTGGGAGCAAAGGAGCGAGCGGCTTTGGCGAAAGGCAAGGAATCGGGAAAAGTTACAGAGCTCAACCGGCGCGCGGTTTATAAGGGGCAAACGGGGCCGCCGGCATTTAATGCCGGCCCCACCGCACCGTAAAATCACCTGTTTGGCGGGTGCATCCCCCGAGGCGACAGAGGCACGCCTGCGACGGTTCGATACAGGGTGGGCCCACTGGTCTGAACTAGCCACACGCCGTCATCTCCAACCGTCACCATCGCCACGACAGCCACGATCGGCGGACGCAGCAACCGATGCGGCCGCGGATGCCGCAATCGGGACTTCCGAAGCAGTTACGACATTTCAAAATTCAAAACCCCATAAACGAGTCTACAACTCCTTCATGGGCTCGGGGGCTACATCCGGCGGATGCGCTCGCGCGCATCCACCGAGTAACTCGAAGAACAACAAATTACAACGTTTCCCAGGCACAGAGCCTGCGAGCGAGTCCTTGACTCCCATCACAGGCTCGGGGGCTACTGACGAGGGCCTGGATTAAGGCCCCCTAAGCAACAAGATAATCACCTTGAAGATGGGGTCCACTGACACCATTAACAATGTGAAGGCCAAGATTCAAGACAGTGGAGGCATGCAGATCTTCGTTAAGACCCTCACTGACAAGACTTCCCCACATCACGAGTACTCTCCGCTTCGCACGAGTCCGCCTCGTCTCTGAGTACCCGTCGCCCCGCACGAGTACTCTCCGCCTCGTCTCCGAGTACCCGTCGCCCCACACGAGTACTCTCCGCCTCACACGAGTCCGCCTCGTCTCCGAGTACACATCGACCTCGACTCCGACTACTCGTTCGCACGAGTAAACTTCCGCCTCCGACTAAGGGCGGAAGTTACGCGGAGGAGCCAGGGCGAAGGCAGGGGGCCCCACACGAACGTGGCGCTGCCCCAACCCTCCAAGCTCCTTCACAACGACACGCGTGACGCCGTTTTCCACGCCATGCAAGGTCCACAGCTAGCGCGACGGGAGGACGCCAGGGTCTGACAGGGGCTGTAATGGCGGACAGTGCACCCCCCATGACCTCCGACATGTCGTCACATCCAACGCCAGCTGCACGCCACCCCGTCAGAACAAGCACTCGAGTGCCGTCTATCTGCTCTTAGGCCTTAACGTGGCAGGCCTAAAACTTACCCGAAGGGGCTGAGTCACCATGTAAACTACTCGGAGGAGGAGCCAAGTGCCCTGGGCGAACAGTAGCAACAGCCCACGCGGCGGCTTCCAACGACACCACAGCTCAGCGCCCTCCCACTACGCCTGACGGACATCAATGACGGAAAAGACTCCACAACGCCACACCACTGTAGCTTATTTTCTTTTTCCTTCTTTGCCCCTCACCCTTGTGACTATAAAAGGGAGAGGGGTGCAACGTACATGAGACTGACCGAACACCGAGTTTGTAACCCCTACTACAGACACCCCTGGCATAGGAACATGAGTACTCGGAACTGGACGTAGGGTATTACTCTCCGGAGGCCTGAACCAGTATAAAACCCTTGTGTCTCCCGTGTCGACCATCCGGATCCGACACACGATTCGTTACAAATCTACTGCCGGCGGTTGAGAGCCCCGACAATATGTTTTATGTTGATCAAAACATTCAAATCTCTCGATGAAAAATACATTCAGATAACACACTTGCAACACCCGCGATGCACATATGCAACATCGTAACATCAAGATCTACTTTTGCAACATCAGCGTGAAACAGTCGCAACATTTTTCTGAATCAACCGAAACACTTGACACATTCACTTGCAACGTGCGTCAAACCTGGTAAAAAAAGAGGAGTATAAGAGGTGGAGGATGCAGGGGGCTCGCCACCGCGAAGACGCTGAGAGGCTCGATCCCTGGGCCGCCGGCGGCGAGCCACGGCCCCCGGTCTTCGTGCAGGGAGCTCGACCTCTCTGGGCACAGCGTCGGCAAGCCTGCGACGCCCCTAGACTCCGTGTGGGGAGCTCAACCCCGGGGCGGCGCGCGTGGCACCGACGAGCCGCAGCCCCACGCCTTCGCCCCGAGAGCTCGACCTCGGGCGCGGTCCTCGCGCTTCCTCAGCACGCCGCCTCCGAGCTCACCGGCGCATCGCTGTTTCTGCGAGGGAGCAGCAGACTTGCGCGGCTTGCTTGCGCCTCGCCATATAGGGAAGCGGCAGCCCACGACTTGTGCCCCTGTGCTCGAGCACGGCGAAGAGAGCTCACGGGAGTCTATGACGAGGAGGCACGGCGACGGATTGAAGATGTAGAGACAAGCGGAAAATGAGATGAGCTGGCAGAAGAATAAAAAATAGAACCGAGAGGATAAGAATGTCGTGGGGAAGCACGGGCCCACGTGAAAAGAGCGTCCGGACGTGTCGGACGTCCTGATAGTAGCATTACCGAATAACCTGTCAAAAATTCCTGCCTCGGTCGCCTGTAATCGCTTCATCGTTTTTGTGTTGTGCTCATGGTCACCGGACAGGCACACTATGACACTATGCTCGTCGTCACGTCACCGTCGAAATGTCCAACCAGTAGCCGAGCTGTACGCGTGACACACGCACACTGCATTAGTTATGAAATTGCATCGACTTGCGCCGTGGAGACACCGGGCGCACGCACTCTGTCCCCCGCCCGCGTCGCCGTCGATCTCCGCCGGCCAACTACTCAGGGACACGTTCTGCCTCGCCACGTAGCCCCGAAAAATAATCGCCGAATATCACGCTCTGCGAGCGCGATCGCGCGATTGTTTAACCGAGCGGCTGTTGCTGTCACGACTCACGACCCTGCCGGCCGGGCCGGCCAAAATAATGTCGCGAGCTAGGGTCCCCCGGCTAACCATGGCTCCGCGAGAGGCGCGTAGTAAACGCTCGCCCGCCGCGTCATGGATCGGGCAGGTGGCAGCCAACGAAGAAAATTGAAGCGAACGCCCAAGAGCCCGAGCGAAACGGCCGGGCACCACCACCACGCCAATCGGAAATGGTACTACTGGCAGCGTCGTGGACTCGTGTTTCACGTGGCTCGCCGATCTGGGTCCTCTGGCTCGCTCTGGCTCCTTCTCGCAGGCGTTGCTATGCTAAACAGAAGAAAGCCGTGGAAGGATATGCCGCCTTGGATCCTCCTCTACGGCCAATGGCCATGTCGCCATGATCCAAATTTAAATCCAGCTCGCCGTCGTCAAGTAGCTAAGCTTTCCACTACGCCCCCACCAAGTGTCAATGTCCGGTGGGGTCGTCCCCGTTGCTCCTATATTACTCGCTCCTGCGCTGTGAGCTTGAGACCGTGTCTCTTTCTCCCACCACTACCTACCTCTCTCAGCAGAATCATCAGCTTCCTCCGCTGCGACCGAAGCCGGCCATGGCGAAGCTCTCCCCCAGACTGCTCCTCGTCGTCTGCTTCGCCTCCGCGGTAAGCTCCTCGATCTTTCATCCACCTCCTGCTATCCGCGCATCCGAACTCGTACGGCGTCCGTCGCTCTTGATCGATTCGCGCCACGCTCGAGCCGCGCGCGTGCGGTCGCCGTTCAATTCGCTGTTGCTTCACTCACCAGTCACCACCATCCAATACTCATCAACTGACAGGCTTGCGCGGCGGCGGCGGGCGTCGTGACGGAGGTGGCGTCGTCGCGGGACCCGGAGGACAAGTGCGTGTACACGGTGTACGTGCGGACGGGGACCATCTGGAAGGGCGGGACGGACTCCAAGATCGGGGTGACCCTGCTGGCCGGCGACGGGACGGGCATCCGGATCCCGGACCTGGAGCGGTGGGGCGGCCTCATGGGCGCCGGCCACGACTACTACGAGCGGGGCAACCTCGACATCTTCAGCGGCCGGGGGCCCTGCATGCGCGCGTCGCCCTGCGCCATGAACCTCACCTCCGACGGCACCGGACCGCACCACGGATGGTACTGCAACTACGTCGAGGTCACATCCACGGGGCCGCACCTCGGATGCGCCCAGCAGCTCTTCACCGTCGAGCAGTGGCTCGCCACCGACGCACCGCCCTACCGACTCTACAAGACCGTCGACAAGTGCCACGAGAAGCGCTCCGCGGTGGCTGCTGCCGGTGCTGGGGAAGACGGCGGCGAGGCCACCGCGCTGTAGGCGGAAGCTGCTCCCTGGTTAATTCATCAGCTGCTGCTGCTGCTGCTGCCCCTGTGCCGATGTAATAATTGTGCAGCCGGGCGTGATCTCGTCGGATCGCGTTCGTGCATCTTGTGGAGATTTCTCCACCTCCTTTTTTTTCTACGACGAGGAGATGGAACTCTGTTGAGAATAAAAATCCAGCCGCTGTTTCTTGAGGCTCCCACTGCTGCCTCTGCGCCGCGTTGTCCATGGCCGATGGGAGTTCGTGTTTGACTCGATCGGCTGAGGTTTGTTTGTGTGTCTGCGTCAGTTCATTTTGCCCTTTGGATGCGATCTCGTGCCACTTGGCATTGATTTCTCCGTGTCTTGATTGTGATTGTCATTTGTGAAGGCCGCCGTGTCGGCAGAGCCTGCCTGTCTATACTCAGTACAAGGAATCAATCGATCAACGAACGCCTTGTTTCTTCGTCTCAAAGTCTCCTCCCTCTCTCCGCCGCCCTAGCCCGGGCCCCTCCCTTCCGCCCCTCCGCCATCTTTACCGGCGGCGAGAAGGGGTAGGGAGCCCCCCACGAGTAGATCTAGTTGTCCTTTACGTTTTATAGTAGCCTTAGCCCACCGTGGTAAGTACTGTCATGGTAGAGTCGCCGGTCGTCGCCGTTGTCGCCCTCATCAACGTCCTCGTCGTCGACGTCTCCGCTGCCTACATATGTCTCAATAAAATAACTCGCCCCTCTCACCACCTCGCCCCCCTCCACTGCGGCTCTCCCCTCCACCAGATCTGCGCCACCATGCTCTTCTCCGACCCCGCCACGGCCGCAGATCTCCTCCTCCCCGCCATCTTGCAGCCACCAACAGACCAAGATCTTCCAGGCTACTCTTCATCAGGCGTTGGCCCGTCATCTTGGTCTCCACCGGGGAATCGACTTCGAGCTTCATCTACTTCCAGCGACGGCTACACTTCGATTTTTCGGTCGCCTGGTGCACTCTTCCTCAGCTCGGTTGCCCGTCTTTCAACCGACGCCATGCGCGGTTTTCCATCCGGGTGTATGCGACTTCGTCGCCTACGGCCCTCCATCGGTGAGCTCGTCGGCGCCATAGTCTCAGATGCAGATGTAGTCCTTATCCGGTCAAAGAACTTTGTTGTAATTTGGTCTTCTTTGAGGACCTTGATGTAATGGCTGCTTAATCTTTAATATATTTGCAGTTGTAAAAAAACAAACCGTTTCGAGGGCCTGCATGAAGGCTGATGAAAGCGGGGGTTCATATATAGCTACTGGAAGGTAGATAAGAGGAGTTGAAACTTCTAGCCTATCAAAGCCCACGTAAGATTGCTAGCTAGTAGTTCCAACCTACCAAAAGATATGGTTATTAAAAAAAATGTTGCAACATTTTTAAAAAAATCACAACATTTTTCCAACATTTTTAGTCATTTTTCATCAATATTTTGCAAAAATGTTGCAACATTTTGCAAAAATGTTGCAACATTTTTTGAACCAACATTTTGTAGACCTAACATTTTTCTCCAACATTTTTCAGAAATGTTACAACATTTTTTCCCAACATTTTTAGTTTTTTTTGTCAACATTTTACAAAATGTTGCAACATTTTTTAAAATGTTGAAATTTTTTCAACTTCTTCCCCGGCGCCGGCGGCTGTCCGGTGGCGCACCGGCGCGTGGCGGCCGCCCTGGAGCCGCGACGGCCGGCCAGCAGCGTCCGCGCGCCCCGGAGCCGCGGCGACGCACCGGGTGCGCGCAGGGCCCTGCAGAGGCTGACGAGGGCGCGGAGGAGGCAGGCCATGGCGGGCGCACGACGCGGGGAGCCGGCCATTGTGCGCGGCGGCAGGTGGCGGCGGCGCCTCGGGAGGAACTGGGCGGCGGCGCAGGAGGTGGGCTAGCTAGGGTTTGATTTGTTGGGTTAGGTGGGTTGTTATTTGGACTTCTAATGGGTTATAGATTCATAAGAAAAAAATCTTCCGGAAGGTATATAGGGTGTGATTAGCAGGGTGCATAAGTTGGAACCTGGCTACCATAAGTCCATGGTCAGCCCAAGCCTAGCTAGATCTAGCATTTTGGCCCATGTTAGGTAGAGTGCATAAGGAGTTTTGGTCTATGCAAACATGTGATTGGTAGGGTGCATATGTGAGTGGCTTCACGCCCTCACCAATTGCATAGCCCAGGTTAGTTTACCGTCTCCTATCTCTCCCTAATCTTCTCGTCACCATGCTTGCGGGCTTTGCCGCGGGGCCGCCGCCGCCGGCGGTCGCGCTGGCGAGCTTCAAGGCTGCCGCCGGCGGCCGCACTGGCAAGCTTCTCGGCCACTGCCGCTCTCCTGCAAGGCCGCGTCGGCCTCACCCGAGCCCGCCGTCTTCGTGTCCACTTCCTCGCCGATGTCTACGCTCGCCGCCGGCGGCTCACCGCTCCATCCCTTCGCGCTTCGCGTGCTGCTGCGGGAGGAGATCTCCCCGTCTTCGTTGCCCCAGCCGACCGCGGTGGCCTCGCGCATCCAGGGAGGCGGGTCGAGGCGCGACCGACGGATGAAGCGCTCGTGCGGGGAGAAGGCGCGGGCGGCGAGGAGGAGGATGTTGAGGCCGGCATCGTCGCCCACCGCCACGGCCAAGGTGGCAGCCGTCGTCATCGCGCCGCCTAAGGCGCGCCGTTGCGCGGGGCCGGCGCCGGCCCTGCAGGCGAGCTCCGCCGCGGGCGTGGAGGCCGCGCACGTCTGGAGCTCCACCAAGCATGCACTATGAGAAACACAAGTGATTTGTGTTTCCCACTGTTGGGGCTGTAGAAAACCTCACCTGTAGGCACCGGGGGTTTGCGCGAGCTAAAATAACTTTTGGGCTTCGGATCTTATGTAGGGAGAACAATAGTCGCGGGCTTCGCTAGCTTTTTTTAAAGGAGTTAAGGGTCGTTTCGCAACCGAGAACTCGTTCGGCAGGAGAAGGAAATTGGGCTCCGGGCATGTTGTTTTATCACACAAGCTGATAATCTTGATTATTTCTTTCAGGAGCAGCTGTGGAGTCCGGGCTCCGGCATCCTTATCATCCATCAGTTAATAACGAGACTTAACACTATTTCGAGATGCATCGCTGCAGGAAGCAACCCCGGGCTCCCGATCGAGGGCGACAAATGACGAAGGTCCCAGCTCCGGCTTGGAAGCCGACCCAGTTTCCCGCTCCCCGTCTGGGATGCCTCGAGGCCCTGGGCCGCAGCAAGAAGGAAGGCATCGAGGGGGGCAAGATGGCGAAGCCCGGGGTTTCTCGAAGATTTGAGGATGAAGACTCGGTCAAAAGCTGGTCCATCACGGAACTACCTCCGGTCTTCACGCCGTGTTTCCCGCTCCGCTGTCTCCGGCGTGATTTGCGCTCCGCGAACTACAGCGTCAATTCCGCAAAGTGTACAAAAAACCAAGTTTGCCCTCGAATGTTTCTTCTTAAGTGTTAGGGTTTCGAGGGCATGCTTGGAATGTAAATTCGATCTTTGGGTACTATAAAAGGAGGCCCTCTCCTCATTGTAAAGGGACGGCCATTGTGGAAAGTTGAGTGTGTAATGTGTTGAGGAAAGTCGATCACTTAATGCTCTTGAATAGAACGTATTAATATTGAATTGTGCATTGAATTTCCATTTCTCTGTTCGGGGGTTTAGTGTCCCCAACAAAGGCGCCCACCGTGTTCTTGGCCACCAAGGAACCCACAATGGCACCACCAAAGAAGAAGACTGCTGACCAAGACGAGCCCAGGGTGGCTGCCAAAGAAAAAAGAATTATAATTGCCCCGGAGCCCAGGCCGGTGGACGAGGACATCGCTCGAACTCGTAGTGAAAAAAGAAAGGTGGCAGGAAAGACCGCACAAGACTCAGATCCAGAAACCAGCCTCACGAACGATAAAGAGGGCGCAGCTGAGAGAGAGCTTGACTCAGTGTTAAAACAAATCGAAGCCATGCAAAAAGAAAAGGAGAGGATAGCTATGGAGCTCAAAGCCCCAAAGCAAGCCGAAGAAAAAATCAAAAAGATAAAGGCTGCGAAGCTACAGCTGGCCCGAATGCAGCAGGAACTAGATGAGTTGCAATCTCACCGGCACACACCGCCAAGTCACACCCGAAACTACGAGGAAGGCCCAACCCCTCAAAATGAAAACATTATGTTTAACTTCCCAACCCACACCACCGCAGGAATGTTCATGACCGTCGATGCTACCTCCCCCTTATCCATCGGCCCGCAAACAGCGCCATGGCCCTTTTCCTACAAAACAATCTCCCTGCCAAAATACAACGGGTTGACGAACCCAAGGCAGTTCATAATGAGTTACGAAGCCGCCGTAGCTTCGGCTGGAGGTGACGAAGTGGTTTTGGCCAAGTCGTTCATCATAGCATGCGAAGGCACAGTGTTGAATTGGTATTCATTACTGCCACCCCACTCGGTATACAGTTGGGTCGATCTGAAGACGAAGCTCATCCAAAACTTCCAAGGCTTCCAAGCCGCAACTACTGATGAAGGGGACCTGTTCTACTGCATCCAAAAAGAAAAAGAGCCTTTAGCAAACTATGTAAGAAGATTCCTACAGCTGAAGTCCCAAACCCCGGACGTATCAGAGAAGGTCGCCATAGCCGCCTGTATCAAGGGGCTAAACCCAGGGCAAACAGCATCACATCTCTCGAGGAAAAAACCAAAAACAATGCTAGCACTCTTGGCGGAGCTCGAAGAGTATTGCAGATCAGATGAAGACCACAGGAGAAGAGTGGCCGAAAGAAATCGTCTAAGGCAAGCGCAGAGAGAACAAGAATGGGTTCCCTCTCACCAAAGTATTCAGAACAATAGAGCTCCTTACCCACCAAACCAGGTGCTCCCCATTGATGTCGCGCCTCACATCCAAAACCAAAACCCAAGCTCTAACCCACCACAAACCCAGCCTCCGCACCAGGCTCCGCAAACTTCAAACCGCAGAGGTCATAATCAAAGAGGAAGAGGCAGGGGCGGCGGACCATCACCTCAAAACCAAAACTCTCGCCCACGCTTGTTTTACTGCTCCTTCCACGGAAAACAACCTCACCATTCCACAGACAACTGTCCCGAAATCAAGAGAACTTTGGAAAGAATGGCCGAAGAGAAAAGGGCTGCCCAAACCCAACACCAACCACCGCCACCAAAACTTGTCAATCACACTTGGCCTCAGCCACCACTTCATCAAAACCCATATCCCACCGCACCTCCGCTACATCCCTATAACCAAGGAAACCAAAATTACTTCCAAACCAGCGATATAGCCAGCCGCAACCAACATGGCAAGCACCAGCACCGCAACAATACCAGCCGCAAAACTAGCAAAACACATAGCCAATGCAACAAATCCCACCTCCGCCACCCGGCATCCCAAACGTAATTCCAAAGGCGGAGCCGCCAAACCCAAGAAACGATCCCAAAGCCTTACCTACCTTCGGCTCCATCATGGCCATCTCCCAAAGCGAAGCTCAAAACCAAGAAAATTCTTGTCACCATGTGTTCCCGATAGTGGGAGGATCATCCCTCGAGTTCGAGAACAAGAGAATGAGAAGAAATTATTTCAGAGAGGTACACACCATAGCCCAAGACGGGCCACCGGTAAAGCCGCCCTGGGCGCATGTGCCCATTAGCTTCACAGAGGAAGATTTCAAGCTGAAAATAGCTGCACACAATGACGCCATGGTCATCAAGACAATTATCGCAGGCTGGGAAATTGGGGAAGTTCTGATAGACAATGGAAGCTCCGCGGACATTCTGTTCGCCAAAACTTTCAGGGAAATGAAAATAGACCCGCACTTGCTTCAAGAGGCAGATGTCCCGCTTCTGGGCTTCGGGGGGAAGCCCGTCAGAGCACTCGGAAAGATCACGTTGCCTGTTTCCTTCGAAAACCTGGACAAGCCAAGAACGGAGTTGATCACGTTCGATGTAGTGGAAATGCATTATCCTTACTTGGCCATCTTAGACAGGGGCTTCATCAACAAGTTCGATGCTGCGGTCCGGCAACTATTTCTGTGCATGAAAATCCCAGCGCTCAAGGGGGTTATCACAGTATTTGGGGATCAACAGACAGCCAGAGACATTGAAAAAGGCATATCCCCAGGTCAAAGAAGCATCCACCATCTCACTCAAGCTGAAGCCGACGAAGCCGCAGAGAAACATAGAAAGAAAAAATTAGCGGAGCCCAAGAGGGACAAGGAGAAAGTTGACATCAGCACCGACGGCGAGACAAAAAGGGTCCCGCTGGACGCACACATCCCAGATAGAACTGTAACAATCGGAGCCGAGTTAAGCTTAGACAAAGAGCGAGAGTTGCTAACATTTTTAGCCAAAAACCAAGATGTGTTCGCATGGTCAGCCCAAGACCTAAAAGGAGTTGACCGAGACATCATCGAGCACAGGCTGGAGATGGACAAGAACATCAGGCCCAAAAAGCAAAAGCTCCGTAAAATGTCTGACGAAAAAGCCGAAGCCGTGAAAGCCGAAGTGCAAAGGCTGTTAGATGCCAACGTGATCCGCGAAGCCAAATACTCGACATGGCTTGCAAACACGGTCCCTGTAAAGAAGAAAAACGGGAAGTGGAGAATGTGTATAGACTTTACAGACTTGAACAAAGCTTGCCCAAAAGATGATTACCCGCTGGAAAGGGTAGACAAAATTGTGGATGACGCGGCAAACAGCGAGATGTTGTCGTTACTCAACATGTTTTCGGGTTACCATCAAGTAAGAATTAGAAAAGAGGATGAGGACAAAACTAGCTTCATTACCCCCTTCGGCATCTTTTGCTTCTTGCGAATGCCCAAGGGGCTCAAGAACGCAGGACCAACATTCACAAGAATGACTGCTTCGGTGTTTCCCGACCAATTACGCAGGAATCTGCTGGCATACGTTGATGACATTGTTGTCAAGAGTAACAAGCGCGGCGATCACATCTTTGACCTAGCAGAGACCTTCGCAAACATGAGAGCTGCGAACCTGCGATTAAACCCTGAAAAATGCGTGTTCGGAGTTCGCCGGGGAAAAGTACTGGGGTGCCTGGTAGAAACCAAGGGAATACAGGCTAATCCCGACAAAATCCAGGCAATAATAAAGATGGAGGAGCCCAGGTCTCTGAAAGATGTCCAGAAGCTGACAGGGAGAATTGCAGCGTTAAACAGATTCGTGTGCAAGGCTGCGGAGCGAAGCCTCCATTTCTTCCAAGTTCTCAGAAACAACAAAAAGTTCGAATGGGGACCGGATCAGAGCAAAGCATTTGCGGAGCTCAAGCTTTACCTCACCAAGCTAACCAAGTTGTGCCCACCGGAGCCCGGCTCCCCCCTACTACTCTACATCTCGGCTTCACGAACTGCTGTCTGCGCAGCGTTGATACAAGAAAAGGAGATGGAAGGGAAGCTGACTCAGGTCCCAGTTTACTTTGTCTCCGAAACACTCACAGGCTCAAAGGTGTTCTACTCAGAACTAGAAAAAATCGCATATGCAGTCGTTATGGCAGCACGGAAGCTCAGGCATTATTTTGAGTCCCACAGAATTATAGTGGTAACAGATCAACCTCTGCATGAGCTATTCAACAACAGTGAAGCTTCAGGGAGAATCTCCAAATGGGCTCTTGAATTGTCAGAACATGTAGTTAACTTCGAAAGAAGAAGCGCCATCAAATCTCAAGTCCTGGCAGATTTTGTTGTGGATTGGACTTCTCCAGTCAGTTCGAGCTCCGCAGACATCGATGAGCCATGGATTGCATACTGCGATGGGGCTTATTGTCATAAAGGAGCCGGAGCTTCGGCAATCATAACCTTCGCAGTTAGATTGGACTTCCCAGATAGTGAAAGAGCAACCAACAACACAACTGAGTATGAAGCTCTGTTCCTTACACTAAGGAAAATGAAAGCTTTAGGCCAGCAAAGTTTTATTGTGAGATCAGACTCTAAAGTCATTCAGGGGCATGTGGAAAAAGATAGCGAAGCCAGAGAACCAGAGCTAGTCAAATATCTTGCGGCAGTAAGATCTATGGAAAAGCACTTCAAGGGATTCACAGTAGAGCACATCCCAAGAAATTCAAACAATGAAGCAGACGCATTAGCAAAGGCCGCTGCACAAAATCAAGCTTTACCTCCAGATGTTTTCTATGAGGTCCTCACCACACCTGCTGTAAAAGAGCACAAGGCCAAAACAATCAATGTCATAGAGAAGTATGACTGGAGAGCTCCGATCTTGGCCTTCCTAAGGGGTCACTATGAACCTACCGACGAAGTCTCCTTGAATCGCATGAGACAAAAGGCCCGAGGCTACGAGATAATCGATGGAGAATTGTACAAATCTGGCATATCAGCTCCAACCCTGAGATGCATCAGCTTCGATGCAGGAAAAGAACTGTTGAAAGAAATTCATTCGGGTTTTTGCGGAGCCCACATAGGTTCCAGAGCTTTGGCTCAGAAAACACTAAGGCAAGGTTTCTACTGGCCATCCATCATTGACGATGCCCATCACCTGGTAAAAACATGCGAAGCCTGCCAGAAGAACGCAAACAACCAGCGAAGCCCATCAATGCCTACACAGCTAATACCGCCTTCTTGGCCACTCCAAAGATGGGGAATGGATCTAGTTGGACCCTTACCAGCAGCGCAAGGAAACTGTAGATTTGCAGCTGTCGCTATAGATTACTTCACCAAATGGGTCGAAGCTAAGCCTCTGGCTAGCATCACATCTCGCAACATCTAAAAATTCTTTTGGCAAAGCATAATCTGCAGATTTGGGGTCCCTAGAGAACTAACTGTGGACAATGGAAAGCAATTTGATTGCAACGATTTCAGGGAATTCTGCCTCACCATGGGGACCAAGTTAAAATTTGCTTCTGTGTACCATCCACAATCAAACGGAGCTGTAGAGAGAGCAAACGGCCAAATATTCTCTAGCATAAAGAAGTGTCTGTTCAACCAGAGAAAGGGAAAATGGGTGGACGAGTTGCCGAAGGTTACTTGGTCTCACAACTCCACTGTCTCAAGGACCACAGGTTTCTCGCCTTTCAAGTTGATGTTCGGCTCCGAAGCCATGACACCAGAAGAGATAAAGAACCAAAGCTTGCGAGTATTGAAAGCACAAGACATGGGCTTCGAAGAAGCCGAGAAAGATTTGATCGAAGTAGACATACTCCAAGCTGCGGACAACTTAGAAAAATATCAACAAGAAATCAAGAAGTGGAGGGACAAGAAGGTCGTGAGGAAAGAAATACAGGTGGGGGACTTGGTCATCAAGAAAAAGAAAAATTTTGACAACCCAGGGAAGCTACAAGAACCTTGGGAAGGACCATTCATCGTAACAAAGAATATCAGGCCGGGGTCTTTTCACTTGGCAGACCAGTTGGGCAGTGCATTGCCGCACACTTGGAACGCGGACAGCCTCCTCAAATACTACCCGTAAGAACAAGGCAGTGTAAAAGTTCTAGCTTCATAAACTTATAAATGGAGCCGGAGCTTAGTTATCTTATGTTTCTTTTCTTTTAAACTTTCCTTTCTGTACTTTACATTCGTCGAGATCCGTACTCTTTTCCTTGCGAAAAGGGGACTCCAAATCAGGAGGCAATGTTTTTAATGAGGCGGATCCGTGTATCAAATTTCAATCTTAATGAAATTACTTTCCCCTTAAATTCATGTCTTGTCTACTTTCAGCAATTTATTTCCAGTCATTTACTTTTCGCAAAGGGGGTTTCTGCCCAAAGAGCAACGAAAAAGCAACAAGCTTACACACGTTGTCTCATAAAAAATCTTAGCAATCATGCCTAAGTACCAAGCAATCCCTCAGGCAACAAACTAAGTTGCGGGAAGTGCTAAAAATTCAATAGCAATCTTGTGTTCAAAAAAGAAATAAGATCGTTGTCGTTCGTTTACAAGTAAGAAAAACTGCGAAGCTCGGAGCAAGCTTCGCAAGATTTTGACCGCTTCGAAAAGACCGATTATACTAAGACAATGTTAGCCACACAGAAGGTTGCAGGTCAGCTCTGTCTTTTTCAAGAACGTTTCTTGAAAACAAAAGGTACAAAAATTTCAGTCGAAAAAGCAACAAGATTGTTGATATTCGACCGTCGGAAAGAAAGTCTGCGAAGGTCTGAACAAGCTTCGCTAGACTTTGAGCTCTTGTCAAGAAGGAACAGCCTACCTACGAGAAAAGTCAAAGAGCTTCACGGATAACTTTCTAGCCAGGGGCTTCAGGAAAAAGACCAAAAAAGGGGGGTGACGTTTTATTCAAAAACAAAGATAGTTTTTCGCTCTTTTTCCGAAGCCAAGAAACGTCGAAAACTAACATTCTCGCATGAAGTTAACTACAAAAAAGAAAACTATTCCAAAAGAAGGTGACGTTTTCTTAAAACAAGGCAAGCAGCAAATAAAAAGCCTATGAGCAAGATAGAAAATGACAACAATGCCAATGGTGTTATTTACAACATCTTGTACTTAAGCATAAGTTTTCCAACTCTAAAAACTCAAACCGCCACGCAGGGCGTCACAAAAAGACGATCGTTCACGATAGAAATCTTCAGGCTTTGCCATGCTTGTCTTCAGCATCGTCATCAGCTGCATCTTTGTCTACACTAAAGGTCGAATCTCCAGGGGCCGCGCTCGCAGGGCTTCCATCATCTTCACTGTCGCCATCGCTCAGTTCCGATCCCGACGCCTCCTTTTCCTTAGCCTGCATAGCTCAAAAAAATAAGCAACCAGAAAAAAGAAAGGTAGAAGTTCAAGTGAAAAAATTGACAAAGCGAACTATCACCTCCGCAAGAAGACGACGTGCAACAGCCTTGGCATGTTCCTGCCCAGAAGCCTCCCAAAATAGGGTCAAGAATAGTTTCTTGATCACTTGAACATTCTTCGAAGCAACCTCACACTCAAGTTCTTCCGCGGTCGGGAACTTGTAGCTCCTGGCTCCCAAAGACAGAAAATCTGTGCATCCGATCTTTTCAAGAAGCCCAAGCAAAGTTTCCACGCACATTGAAGCGGCATAGTCACTAGCGCCAGTCATCACACCCGGGAGATGATCAAACTCTTGCCCCATCCACTCAAAGATGGCCTTGGCGTCTTTGTCACCGGGAAAGGGCAGGGGCTCTGCACCGAATTCCCCAAGGGCGCGAGTATACTTCTCGTACAAAACTTTGAAATTTTCTTTTAAAACATCTTCAGCGGCCTTTATGAAATTGTCACGACCTTCAACTTCCTTCTTGAGCTTTTCAATCTCGGTTTGCTGGGCCTTGTTCTCCTTCTGCAAAGTCTCAATAGTACGACCGTCGTCTTCGGCTATCTTTTTAAACTCCTCAACCAGATGGTCACGTTTCTCAGCGTCTTCGTTTAATTTTTCCACTGCAGTTTGATAAGTCTTAACGTTATCTTTCAAGATCTCAATACTTTCATCCCGCAGCTCGATGATTTTGAGTAAAGATCTTTTGTCCTCTTTTAGCCTAATGACTCACGGCTCAGCTCGATGTTCTCGGCTTCGGAAGCTAGAAATTTCTTCTCTTGAGAGCGGTATTTTTCAAGAAGCTTCTGACTCGAGATCATCGCCTTATAACAAAGCTCAGCTGATAGACCAGCCAAGTGCCCGGCTTCCATATCCTCAACGGACTTTTCATAAACTGGAAAACAAAAAGAGCGCACACAGCATGAGTAAACCTAGCAGAAAAGCATTAAACCCATCAGAAACAAAAGAGAGGGAAATGAACAGGACTTAGAAGTAACCTTTTGGATCAAAAGGCGCTGAAGGTTCGGAAGAAGTAACGGTGCCCGCCTGTCTCACAATCACAGAAGAGCCCGGAGCCCCGGGAATTTCCCCTTCTTCCAGAACTTGGCCATCGGGGGCACCACCTTCCTCCTACAGAACGACCGTTGACGACGCTCTTGCAAGCCGACCAGAATCCCTCAGCTCCCAGAGCACATGAGACTCTATAACAACACGCTTTTTAAGAAACGGCAAACGAACAGACAATAAAGTTTGTAAACCCTTCGTACCGATGGCCTTATTATAGGAATAAGTTGAGGGGTCGAAGGAGCCTTTTTCCGCGAGCACCATCTCCAGGGTATGTCCTTCCACAATGCCAGACGAGCTAACAGTCTCTGCCAAAGACTGCATAAACTCGGGTGAAGCTTTAGTATCTTCGGAAGCTTCAGGATGTTCGCTGAGAGGAGCATGAGGACCATGTGTGGTTCGAGGACCGGTGGATGGTCACTTCCTGGTGTGATGAGTGATTGACAATGTTGTGTGGACTGATTCTTGGCTAAGTATTGCAGGTGCAGGTTGCGGCTTGACTGGTGTTGGTGCAGGTGAAGAACAAGCACGAAAGGTCATCGCCGGTGAGGCCTCCAGGTGTGGAGAAGACAAGTAGGCTTGGTTCGAGGGACCCGGTGGCCAGCGGGGTCAAGTGCGGGCCGCATGGTGGCAAGAACAGCAGGATGAGGTCGGTGGACGGTTTCTTGGTTGAGCCTCAAAACCAAGGTCGAGCCGGGACTTCGTGGGAGCCGAGTCATGAGTGGTGATTGGCGGAGGCTACATCAAGTCCGCGGGGTTTCCAGTGGTTCACCACAAAACCACTGGGTTACTTGGCTGAGCCAGAAAGCCAAGGCCGAAGACTCTGGCGTGGCTGTCAGGCCAAAACCGGTCTGACCGGTTTGGGAAACCGGTCTGACCGGTTTGGGGTTGCAGGGCGCCGGAAGCTTAGAAGCGGAGGACATGCGTCGGGATCGCAAGGCTTGCGTCGAGGCTAAGCGAAGTGCTGTCGCCGGGCATCCGTCCGATGGTGTTAATCATGTGTTGACCAAAACGCCCTTGCATGGGCTTGTGTTGTAACTCCTAGTGTAGGGGCACTTCGGTCTTTTGTCTGGAGGGCTCTATATGTAGGAGGAGTGGCTGGTTGGGCAGCCATCTCTTTTGGCTAGGTTAGGTGGGTGTGCTCCTTCTTCTTGGAGTGCTCTTGGTGAGAGGTAGAGAGGAGAGAGTGGCTCTTTGTTTGAGCTTTTTGCCATCCAAGATTTGTGATTCTTGGGAGTGGCTTGTAACCGGATATGGCTACATGATTCATAGTGATTTCTCCATCTTAATCTTGTGCCAAATCCTTTATTCCCGTGGTTTTTTCTTTTATGCCATTTTCGGAGGTATTTTCGGAGCCCTTTTCTTGGGATTTTCGTGAGGAGATTTTGGAGGAGTTTCTTTGCGGGATTTGTAGTGGGGATCACACATGAGGACGTGGTGCCTCTTTTCTTGGTGATCTTGCCCCTCCAAACCCGTGGAAAGGCCTTCGATTTGGTGGTTTTTGGATGAACTCGGGAAAAGGTGTTCTTGGTGGTTGACTTTCGATTCCTCCCTTTTGGATGCATTTCGGGATGGATCCCTTGAGATAGAGGTTGCCCAAGAGGTAATCCACCTTCCCCCGAAGTTTAGTTGCAATCCGTTGGGTGAATCAGGAGATCGATTGGTTGGAAGAAGAGGTGGTTTCCGCGGGCTGCGTTTTTCCCGTCTGTTTGGGCGAAACCGGTCTGACCGGTTTGGGAAACCGGTCTGACCGGTTTTGGTCACAGTGGCCGTTTGGGAAGATTTTTGGTAGGCGTATTGTTCTCTGTCTAAGAAGTCCTCTGGTCCAAGTTTTGTCGCGTTTGGAGTTCGTTTGCTTGGTTTTTGGCCTTGTTGATCTTTGGGGGATTTCTGGGCAAAACCGATCTGACCGGTTTGCAAAACCGGTCTGACCGGTTTGGTCAAAGGTGTGTTTTGGAGGAGATCTTCTGGGAACAAGTTTCCTTTTGGTAGAAGAAGCTCTGGTCCAAGTTTCGAGTTCGTTTGCTCTAGTTTTGGGATTTTGAGTTTGAGCTCCCTGGGCGAAACCGGTGTGACCGGTTTGGGAAAGAGGTCTGACCGGTTTTGGTGTGTTGGATTTTGGCTAAGTCTGGCAAAACCGGTCTGACCGGTTTGGCAAAGAGGTCTGACCGGTTTCGGGTGACTTAGTCGTTTTCTCCCCTTGCAAAACCGGTCTGACCGGTTTGAGAAACCGGCCTGACCGGTTTTACTCTGGCAGCAGGTGCTCGAGTTGTTTTCCACTGCGTGTTTTTTGAGTGTTGCTTGGTGGAGTCTTGTTCCTAGGTCCAGTAGCACTCCAGTGGCTACGTGGATTTGGCAAGAGAAGCTTGTGGAGGTGTCCGAGTGATTTTGGGTTCATAGGCCGAATCCTTGAGTAGAATTTTTATCGGCTCCCATTCACTCCCCCCCTCTCTGGTTCGCCGTTCCGGTCCTTCAAGTGGTATCAGAGCCGGTTGCGGGTCTTTGTGACTCTAACCAGTCTAAGATCCATAGGGCGACAAAAAGAGAAGGGGTGCTTTGTCTTACGGTTTTGGTTTGCGCGATTTGAGCTTGTTTTCGGCTAATCCTAACCGGTGCTTTGAGTATGGCACCAAGCTCTTCTCCTTGTGGTTCTTTGAGCAGGAGAAGTATGGAGGTTGAGGCGGAAGCCGGAGTGGAGGAGATGATGTCCCTCATCGAGGACTATCAAGATGGTGACCTCAAGAAGGGCGAGCTCTACCGCAAGCTAAGAGACATGAACCAAGGTACGCTTGCTAAAGGCATCTTGATCCTATGCGATAGGTTGAATGATTGTGAATGTGATTGTGAGGATTTGCATAGGAGAAACATAGATTTGTGTGATGCCTTGCGTAGGAAGAATGAAAAGATGAAATGTTCTTTTGCTAGGTTGAAATGTGGTATGGCTCATTGGAAGTCGTGTGCTTTGAATTCATGCAACTATTGTAATACCATGCATGCTAAGAATGTTGAGTTGAACTCCTCTCTTGGTCACCTAAAATCTAAAATTAAAATGTTGCATTTCAATGCATCTTTGCCTTGCAAATCTTGTGATGCTTTGCTTGCTGAAAATAAACTTGTTAGGGGAGAAAATCTTGAGTATGCTAATGATGTTGGCACATTTCTTCGAGAGAATGAAGATTTAAACTTGTCTCTTACTAACTTGCAATCTGAAATTGACTTGTTGAAATTCAATGCTTCTATGACTTGCAACTCTTGTGTTGCTTTGAATGATGAACTTGATATGGCTAGGAGTAAGATTGCTTTGCTAGAGTCAAGTGCTTCCCTACCATGTACCTCTTGTGAGTCTTTGCTTGCTGATTTTAATCAATTAAAATTGACTCACACCACATGTGTAGATGATCTTGAGCATGCTAGGGCTGAAATTTGTAAGTTGAAGTTTACGCCTTGTAGCAAGTGCTCTTTGTTGCTTGTAGAGGATGCTTGCCATACTTCTTGTGATGATGATGATGTTTTAGTTGATGTAAATGATGATACTTGTTCATGTGGTCTCATTTGCACCTCTTGCATTGATTTGGAAAGTGAAGTTTTGGCTTTGAAGAAAATGCGCGATGATATGAGCGCCAAGTTGGTTGAGCATAATGAGATGAGTGCCAACCTTGAGGAAGAGAATGAACTCTTGCGTACCACATATGCTAAGTGCATTGAAAAAGTAATTGAAAATTTGAGAAATATGACATGTGGTACATGTGAGAGCCTCAAATTTCAAAATGAGGTTTTGCGCACAAGATGCAAGAGTCTTTGTGCTAAGGGTTTGGATTCTCACTTTTCTTGTCACTCCGATGTTGATGCTTCTAAATTTGCTTCTTCTCAACCGGAGTCGACTTCCTCTCTTAAGCGTGAGTCTTTGGATGGTAGCAAGTGTTCTAGTACTTTGGATAGCTCTCCCACAGCTACTCCTAAGCTTGTTGCTTCTTCCGGTGTTGCCCAAGGTGATTCGAATGGCAAAGGTGCTTCTCATATTTTTGGAACTCATGTTCCTAAACCGAAGTTCCAATGCACCTTTTGCAAGAAGGATGGGCATACCATTGAGTTTTGCTTTCGCCGTGTCAAGCACGAGCGACGTGTGCGTGCCAAAGCTTTTAAGAAGCCACATAGCTTTTCTCATGGCATGTGTGATTCTAATGTTGGCACCAAGTCGAGCGTTGAGGTTGATGCTTCTTGCTCTAAGTCCCAAGGGACTTCTCACTTACAAGAGAATGGTGATTCGTCCACTCGGACCGTGCCTCCCGATAGGCCTTTGTACCATTGCTCTCATTGTGGGAAGGATGGGCATCAAGAGAGCTTTTGCTACCGCCAGGCAAAGAGAATGCGGCGAGCCGGTGCTTCTAGGCCTTTGTTTGTTCATAGCCCTTTTCATGGCATGAACACTTGTGCGCCTAAGAAGGCACAATTTGTGGACGGATTTTATGACACTCTTTCTAGTGAGTTAGGCCATGCTCGTGGACATGCTTCTAGTGCTTCTTGTGTTGGTCCGCGACATGTTTCCCGTGGTGCTTGTGTTGGTTCTTCTCATACGACCTCGAGGGACTTTTGCCTTTTTGCTTGTGGTAGCACTCGTTTTTCTTCACGGGTTGCTCCTTTGAGGCATGGTCCTAAGAGTGTCCGAAAACCTTTTCTTTTGAACCGACATTTGCATCATGCTAACCCACATGATAAGTTGAGTGCATCGCTCACCCGTGTGACCAAGTATTGGATTCCCAAATATGTGCTTGCTAACCCTTTGGGATCCAAGACTCAGTCTTTTTCGTCTCCTTGTGTGTAGGTATGGAGACGCGGTTGGAGAACATGGGTTGGATAGTACTTGATCTTTGGACATGAGTGGATCAAGATTGGATGGTTCTCCACACCGCTTTGGATGGCTCTTGAAAGCCTTTGTACACATGTATAGTGAGTTTTCTTTTCCCTTTCTGCTCACTTGTATATACTTGTGTCTTGCATGTGTGTAAACCATGGTAGGCTAGCCACCTTGTTCATGATAGCTTTGTGATCTTGTATACCTATATTGCTGTCTTTTGTATGATATTGTGGTGGATGATATAGATGAACATCATGTCATGCTTTATGGTTGCTCTATGGTGGTTATGTCATGTTGTTCATCCATATCATTTTTGTCTAGCTCTATGGTATCCTTTCTTGTTAGCATGTTTGTCCCCCATGTATACCTTGTCATGCTAGCTTTGTAATATATATTGGTGGTTGATCCAAATGAACTTGTTTCATGCCTTTATTTAGTTATTTTATCATATTTGGTATGGTGTTCATTTGTATCATTTTGGTTAAGCTAGTTGTCTAGGTTTGCACCTAGATGACATGCTTGTTAGCCCATGCTTGTATTCATATACGTGAAATCATGTTACAATGCTTTATTTATCTTGTTTTGTATTGTAAATGCATTGTGTAGCATGTTTTGGGAGTTCTTTGGGTTTTGGGCTTGCGTTGTCTTCAGGTTGTGCTTTGTTCCTCTTTTGGTTTTCTCCCTTTTCGGTTGGGTTTAGAACTTCTCTTTTGCTCTTTCTTTTCCTAGCTCTTGCTTTGCTAGTTGTCTTTGGTTGAGGGGAGCTTGGCTTCACTCATTAGGGGATTTGATTTTGAGGGTGTGGCTTTTGGTAGCTATTTGTGATCTTTCAATTGGTATCTTTTCTATGGTACTCAAATGAGATCTTTGGAGGTTCTTCTCTCGCTCTGAGCGTTTCTTCGTTTGTGTTGCCCCGTGTGAGGTTGTTTGTGTGTGCGCTCTGGCTTGGGGAGTTAGGAGTGTTTCGGGTGGAAGAGACCCTACTGGCCGGGATAAACCGGTCGAACCGGTTTTAAATCCGGTCGGACCGGTTTGGGTTGCCCGTACAGGCAAACCGGTCAAACCGGTTCCAGAACCGGTCAGACCGGTTTGGAGGCAGTAGGGTGAGCAGTTTGCGTTTCGTGCTCATGGAGCTAGTCGGTTCAGTTCTTTTGGTCGAGGTGCAAGTTGTAGGGATGTTGAGTTTGCTGGACGCTCTCCACCTCATGGTCGATACGAGTTTGGGAGGGGTCGCAGCTTTGAGTCTTAGAGGGGCTACAGACCACGCTTTCCCTTTCGTGGTGCTTGTACTCCTCCAGCGAGACGGGAGTGGGTTCCCCGTGGTGGTTCTAGCTTTTATAGGCGTGATAGGATGGTTTTGCTAACCCCACCTTTGAGGAGATGGCTCGGCACTGGTTTAACTCTTTTGGTACTAACCCCAGTGTTGAGACGTTTGCTCGCTCTCGCTCTTGCTTTTGAATTTCAGGTGGGAGACTTGAGGAACGTTTGGTTGATTGACTCCGGTTGCTCGAGGCATATGACCGGAGACAAGGGGTGGTTCTCAAGTCTCGTCCCGGTGGTGTCCAAGACACACATCACCTTTGGGGACAATGGTCGAGGGCGTGTGCTATCAGAAGGTGAGATCAAGGTAAGTGACAAGGTCACTCTCAGGCGTGTTGCTCTTGTTCAATCGCTGGGGTTCAATTTGCTTTCCGTGTCCCAGTTGTGGATGAGGGCTTTGAGGTGTTGTTTCGGCCTGGTGGTTCTCGGATTTTAGATTCTCGAGGGGACCTTGTTTGCATGGTCGTTCCTGAGGGTCAAGTGTTCCGAGCTGATTTCTCTCAGTCTTCTGGTGTGGAGCGTTGCTTTTTGGCTGGTTCTTCGAGTGAGTTGTGGAAGTGGCATAGGAAGTTGGGCACTTGAGCTTTGATCTTTTGTCTTGCTTGAGTAAACTCAATTTGGTCCGAGGATTGCCACGGTTGAGGTTTGAGAAAGAGTTGGTTTGTGCGTCGTGTAGGCATGCCAAGATGATGACTGAGCGTCCATGCGAGTTGCTCCATATGGACCTTGTTGGCCCAGCTCGTGTGCGATCTGCGGGTGGGAAGTGGTATGTCCTTGTTGTGGTGGACGACTACTCTCGGTATGCGTGGGTTTTCTTTCTTGAGGAGAAAGGGAAGAAGTTGGACAAGTTTGAGGCTAGGTCTGTCGATGGCATTTTCTTTGGCAACGCATCTCATTCTAGAGCATTTCGTGTGCTCAATCTTGAAACTAACCAAATCATGGAGATTTGCGAGGTGACCTTCGACGAGACACAGCCACGTAGTCAGCTTGTTTTTGAGTTGCAGGCGGGAGGCTCGGAGAACATTTGGTTGAGATCGGGGGTGGTTCTTCGGCCTCATCTGGTGGTGTCAAGGAAGTACATCACCTTCGGGGAGGATGGATAAGGACGTGGGATTTCTGAATGAGTGGTTAAGGTAAGTAGATTTGGGACCTTGAAGTGTGTAGCTCTGGTCAAGCTACTTGGTCCTTTTGCTCCGTACTCATGTGCATAGGGTGAGCTTTGTATGCTCCTTGGCCCTAGTGCATGTGCTTAGGGGGAGCTTGTGAGCTTGATGTGCTCTTTGCTCTATCACGTGTGCTTAGGGTGAGCTTTGTATGCTCTTTGGCCCTAGTGCATGTGTTTAGGGGGAGCTTGTGAGTTTTGTTCTTCTTTGCTCTTTTGCCGGTGGTGTCGAGCCCTTTGCCTCCCCTTGAGGAGCCGGTCGTTTGTGAGCTTTGTGTGTGGGAGCTCCTTTGTAGCATATGTATAGCTTTCCTTTGTGCATTTCTTGCATTTGGCATGGCATATGTATCATGATGTATAGGCATCTTGGTATCTTAGGTTGCATGCATTTTGTATCATATGCATTGTGTAGGAAAAGCTTCTCCTATATACATTGTTCACCATGATATGTTATAT
This sequence comes from Cenchrus fungigraminus, assembly GCA_036936925.1. Taxonomy (NCBI): domain Eukaryota; kingdom Viridiplantae; phylum Streptophyta; class Magnoliopsida; order Poales; family Poaceae; genus Cenchrus; species Cenchrus fungigraminus. Next base: position 75,199,806 of record CM072775.1, read on the forward strand.
ATGATCTTGTGAGCTAGTTTGGTGTGATATGGCTTAGTGTGGCTTAGCTCTTGATGATCTTGATTTATATCCATGGTTGATAGCTATGTTTTTGAAAAATGTCATATGTATGCTCTCTTATGAGTAAATGCCTTTATATGATCTTGACATGTTTTAGTGGCTATGCTATGCTTAATTTGTGGTTGGATAGCTTATTTTGATCATATGGGGCCAAAGGCTCATTTGCCATCATGAATGTTTAGCCCCCATGCTTCATCTTGTGGAGGGGCATAAGTTCCTTTTTGTCGCAAAGACATTTCATGTACCAATTATAAATCTGAAAATGAAATGTAAATTGCTTGGAAAATGTGCTCCCATGTCATATGTACTTAATTTACTTGCTTTTGGGTGCTAAACCGTTGCATGTTGCTTACCAATGAGAAGTCTCATACATAGAAGTAAGCACATGGCTCGGTATGCTTTGACATGACATGAGGTGCTTGTGGGTGTTTATGATGGTCTTATGCTTAGAATGGTTGTCCTAGCATGAAGTTTGTGTGGCTTTGCCATTTTGACATGGTTTGCTTATGTTTAGGACTTTGCTCATGAGAGGGTGATTTTTCGCGAAAATACTCAATTCTCTCTTAGCTTTACCCAATGGTTGTGAAACTTGGTGATCATGTAGTTGATGTTCATACGATGCTGTAGAGTATCTAGCTTGCTCATTTGATCATGTGTAGCATCTTGTGATGAATTTTGTCTATTTGAGAAGCTCAAGTTGCATCTTTTCCAAATTTGAGCCTTGATTCATGCATTGGCAACAAGGGGGAGAAAGAACGGCTGAGAAAAGTTGCATTGCATCCATAGAACCTATCCCAACAGTCAAGGGGGAGCTTGTGCATTTCTTTTGTATTTTTGGCTTTTGGGGGGTGTTTCTGCTGAGTTAAACCGGCCTGACCGGTTGTGGGAACCGGCCTGACCGGTTTGGTGGAACCGGCCTGACCGGTTTGGGAAACCGGTCTGACTGGTTTGTGCCCAGGGTTGGTACATGTCCAGGGGGAGTATGCATATGTGCAGGGGGAGCTCGTGGTTGCTTTGGTGGTTTGTGCTCTTTGCTTGAGCTTGTTTTTGACTCGGTTGTGTTGAGCTCGTGGTTGCTTTGGTGATTTGTGCTCTATGCTTGAGCTTGCTTTTGACTCGGTTGTAACGAGCCGTTGCCCTTGCCTAAGGGGACCGAGTCTTTCCTCCTTCAAGTGATCTTACTATTTGCCTTTGTTTCGGCTTTCGATCGCTTGTTTGAGTTTCTTTGGTCGTTTCTTTTCATTTTCCTTTTCTCTTTGGTTACCAAATGTGTGTGTTGTCAATGCACTCATCAAGGGGGAGATTGAGGACCATGTGTGGTTCGAGGACCGGTGGATGGTCGCTTCCTGGTGTGATGAGTGATTGACAACGTTGTGTGGACTGATTCTTGGCTAAGTATTGCAGGTGCAGGTTGCGGCTTGACTGGTGTTGGTGCAGGTGAAGAACAAGCGCGAAAGGTCGTCGCCGGTGAGGCCTCCAGGTGTGGAGAAGACAAGTAGGCTTGGTTCGAGAGACCCGGTGGCCAGCGGGGTCAAGTGCGGGCCGCATGGTGGCAAGAACAGCAGGATGAAGTCGGTGGACGGTTTCTTGGTTGAGCCTCAAAACCAAGGTCGAGCCGGGACTTCGTGGGAGCCGAGTCATAAGTGGTGATTGGCGGAGGCTACATCAAGTCCGCGGGGTTTCCAGTGGTTCACCACAAAACCACTGGGTCACTTGGCTGAGCCAGAAAGCCAAGGCCGAAGACTCTGGCGTGGCTGTCAGGCCAAAACCGGTCTGACCGGTTTGGGAAACCGGTCTGACCGGTTTGGGGTCGCAGGGCGCCGGAAGCTTCGAAGCGGAGGACACGCGTCGGGATCGCAAGGCTTGCGTCGAGGCTAAGCGAAGTGCTGTCGCCGGGCATCCGTCCGATGGTGTTAATCATGTGTTGACCAAAACGCCCTTGCATGGGCTTGTGTTGTAACTCCTAGTGTAGGGGCACTTCGGTCTTTTGTCCGGAGGGCTCTATATGTAGGAGGAGTGGCTGGTTGGGCAGCCATCTCTTTTGGCTAGGTTAGGTGGGTGTGCTCCTTCTTCTTGGAGTGCTCTTGGTGAGAGGTAGAGAGGAGAGAGTGGCTCTTTGTTTGAGCTTTTTGCCATCCAAGATTTGTGATTCTTGGGAGTGGCTTGTAACCGGATATGGCTACATGATTCATAGTGATTTCTCCATCTTAATCTTGTGCCAAATCCTTTATTCTCGTGGCTTTTTCTTTTATGCCATTTTCGGAGGTATTTTCGGAGCCCTTTTCTTGGGATTTTTGTGAGGAGATTTTGGAGGAGTTTCTTTGCGGGATTTGTAGTGGGAATCACACATGAGGACGTGGTGCCTCTTTTCTTGGTGATCTTGCCCCTCCAAACCCGTGGAAAGGCCTTCGATTTGGTGGTTTTGGATGAACTCAGGAAAAGGTGTTCTTGGTGGTTGACTTTCGATTCCTCCCTTTTGGATGCATTTCGGGATGGATCCCTTGAGATAGAGGTTGCCCAAGAGGTAATCCACCTTCCCCCGAAGTTTAGTTGCAATCCATTGGGTGAATTGGGAGATCGATTGGTTGGAAGAAGAGGTGGTTTCCGCGGGCTGTGTTTTTCCCGTCTGTCTGGGCGAAACCGGTCTGACCGGTTTGGGAAACCGGTCTGACCGGTTTTGGTCACAGTGGCCGTTCGGGAAGATTTTTGGTAGGCGTATTGTTCTCTGTCTAAGAAGTCCTCTAGTCCAAGTTTTGTCGCGTTTGGAGTTCGTTTGCTTGGTTTTTGGCCTTGTTGATCTTTGGGGGATTTCTGGGCAAAACCGGTCTGACCGGTTTGCAAAACCGGTCTGACCAGTTTGGTCAAAGGTGTGTTTTGGAGGAGATCTTCTGGGAACAAGTTTCCTTTTGGTAGAACAAGCTCTGGTCCAAGTTTCGTCAAGTTTCGAGTTCGTTTGCTCTAGTTTTGGGATTTTGAGTTTGAGTTCCCTGGGCGAAACCGGTGTGACCGGTTTGGGAAAGAGGTCTGACCGGTTTTGGTGTGTTGGATTTTGGCTAAGTCTGGCAAAACCGGTCTAACCGGTTTGGCAAAGAGGTCTGACCGGTTTCGGGTGACTTAGTCGTTTTCTCCCCTTGCAAAACCGGTCTGACCGGTTTGAGAAACCGGCCTGACCGGTTTTACTCTGGCAGCAGGTGCTCGAGTTGTTTTCCGCTGCGTGTTTTTCGAGTGTTGCTTGGTGGAGTCTTGTTCCTAGGTCCAGTAGCACTCCAGTGGCTACGTGGATTTGGCAAGAGAAGCTTGTGGAGGTGTCCGAGTGATTTTGGGTTCATAGGCCGAATCCTTGAGTAGAATTTTTATCGGCTCCCATTCACTCCCCCCCTCTCTGGTTCGCCGTTCCGGTCCTTCAGAGCAGGGCTTTTTCCTTTATCCTGGGTGCCCTCGGCTCCGGGAAGTTTCGCACCCTCGACAACCGGGTCCTTCCCACCAGAGGTCTCCGGGGCAGGAGGATCTGTGACAACCTCCTTCGGGCTGGGCACAACAATTTTCTCCACCTCAAGCTCAGGGGCGGCTCCGCGTTCCTTGTTCCCAGTATCTTCAGCCCCCGAATCAAGAAATTCCAAATTGTCAGAAGAGCCAAGGATATTCACAATACGGCATTGCTGCCTAGGTTTTGAGCCAGCCTTCTTATGGCGAAGACCGGGCTTCGACAATTTCTCAGCGGAAGAACCTTTCTCTTGCGCCACAGCTTGTTTCTTCTTAGCACGCTCAAGCTGGCTCGTCTTTGAGGAAGAAAGCGGGGATGAAGATTTTCGTTGGCCAGCAGCAGCGGCTTCGCCAGACGCCTCCGGCGAAGTAACAGATTTCTTCTTCTTTTTTGCGTCAGTTGGGTCAGGCGCGACCTGGGTCGGATCACGAGCGCGCTTAGACGAAACCTTGGGCTTCGCGTGATCCTCCACTTCAATGCCAAGCTCAGAAAAAATGCGATTCACGCGGCGGCCTCCAGTAGGCAGCCTTCGTGAAGCTTGATACTCCGCCTCAGTATAGGGACCAAGTAGGTCCACCACGCGGCGCTCTACCTCACCCACGAACTCGTGAGCACTCTTTCCTTCAGGCATCTTCAGCCCAAATCGGGGAAAAGGGATAGCCTTCGAGAACCAATCAACTGTAAGCCACTTAACCTCTTCATGGTTCCAACCGGCGGAGAGAGGCCAGATGTTAGCAGCAACAAATTCTTCGGCAATATCACGACCGGGGAGGAACTGCTAAGCCAGGAGAAAAGCTTTTTCACAATCTTTAAAGCCCCTGGTCTTCGCGAAGTCAGGTCCTGTCACATAGCTCAAAGGAGTCATCGTTGTAATACTGAAGGGATAATACACAACACCATCGGAGCCGCGGGGCATGTCGACCTTCACGTAGAACCAGTAACTCAGCCAATCATCGTCCCATTTGTTCTTGTGGGCGGGGCTGAGTTCCACTCTCTCTATGTCCTTCTTGGTATTCCTTCTCCGGGTTGTGAAAGTGATGCACCCAAAACGATTCTCGTACACAGCAGGATCGCCGTCCACCCGAAAATTTTGCTTTTGAACATGAAGCTCGTAGAACCGAACAAAAGCTTCGGTATCCACTCGGCTGTCGCAAGAACGCACAGCAAAGAAGAACTTAGACAGTTGCACAAACGCATTCGGCGTCAGCTGATGCAACTTCACGCTGTAGCGATCAAGGATCTCTGGCAGGCGACGAGAGCAGGGGAACCGTAAACCAGCATTGAAAAAATCACAAAAAACCACAGCTTCGCCAGCTTTTGGCTCCGGAGTGGTTTCACCCTCCGGATGACGGGCGACACCTTCGGGAAAAAAGCCTTTCTCCTCATAATATTTGATCAGATTCTCAGACACAAGCGAAGGTCCAAGAGCGAACGATGGAGTTTTGGATTCCTTCCCGGCCATCAACTCCGATGGCGAAGCTTCCACTCTGGAAATATCCTCACCAAGATCAATCTCCTTCCCCTTGGCTGATGGCGACGGTTCGTAATCAACTATGTCTCCAATCGGCTCTTCAGGGGCAACGACTGGCGCGACTGAGGCAACAATCTCCTCTTCAGTCATCAGCCGTGCAGTTTGTCTTATACGCGCCAGAGCGAGAAGGAAAAAAACCAAGCTCCGCAATAGAAACAAGCGGCGAAGCTCGGTCGAAATCGCACAGTTCGCACGAATCCTAAAGCAACTGAGGTGTGCGCGACGGAGTCTTGGCTTCGGCGAAAGTAAGAAACCAAGGGACCCCAACCCCCCTTTATATAGCCTGAGGAGAGAGAAGGAAGCGATACAGTCTCGAAATACGAACAGACGCCTCGGGAAGGAGCGGTTTTGCTGCAGTCTTTAGGAAGTTAATCACGTGAAGCCAAATGTCTACTGAAATCAGCAAACTCCCCGGAGCCGAAGGTGACGTTTTCTTCACCAAATCGCGAAACAAAAGTCGAGGAGAAGGTTGAATCTCGTTGTTCAAACACTTCTCCTCGAGGGGCTACTGTTGGGGCTGTAGAAAACCTCACCTGTAGGCACCGGGGGTTTGCGCGAGCTAAAATAACTTTTGGGCTTCGGATCTTATGTAGGGAGAACAATAGTCGCGGGCTTCGCTAGCTTTTTTTAAAGGAGTTAAGGGTCGTTTCGCAACCGAGAACTCGTTCGGCAGGAGAAGGAAATTAGGCTCCGGGCATGTTGTTTTATCACACAAGCTGATAATCTTGATTATTTCTTTCAGGAACAGCTGTGGAGTCCGGGCTCCGGCATCCTTATCATCCATCAGTTAATAACGAGACTTAACACTATTTTGAGATGCATCACTGCAGGAAGCAACCCGGGGCTCCCGATCGAGGGCGATAAATGACGAAGGTCCCAGCTCCGGCTTGGAAGCTGACCCAGTTTCCTACTCCCCGTCTGGGATGCCTCGAGGCCCTGGGCCGCAGCAAGAAAGAAGGCATCGAGGGGGGGGCAAGATGGCGAAGCCCGGGGTTTCTCGAAGATTTGAGGATGAAGACTCGGCCAAAAGCTGGTCCAGCACGGAACTACCTCCGGTCTTCATGCCGTGTTTCCCGCTCCGCTGTCTCCGGCGTGATTTGCGCTCCGCGAACTACGGCGTCAATTCCGCAAAGTGTACAAAAAACCAAGTTTGCCCTCGAATGTTTCTTCTTAAGTGTTAGGGTTTCGAGGGCATGCTTGGAATGTAAATTCGATCTTTGGGCACTATAAAAGGAGGCCCACTCCTCATTGTAAAGGGACGGCCATTGTGGAAAGTTGAGTGTGTAATATGTTGAGGAAAGTTGATCACTTAATGCTCTTGAATAGAACGTATTAATATTGAATTGTGCATTGAATTTCCATTTCTCTATTCGGGGGTTTAGTGTCCCCAACACCCACTATGCAGCTTGGACAATGCTTTTTTTGCACTGCGTAAGTCTGGTTATCATCTTATGTAGACTACCAAACACCAGCAAACTGCATTAGAGAAGGTTGGATAGCCCATATACAGCCTACCACCTACCCAATCACTTCCGGATGAAAGCTAGATTTTTTTTGAGATTACACAGTACAACGCAGATGCTCACAACACGCACGCACACTCACCCCTATGAATACACGTACGCAAACCCTACCCCTATGAGCACCTCCGAAGGACTGAGCACCGGCAGATCTGGAGATTCTCGAAGTCACCACTGGCGCCTCGTCGTCGACGGGAACGTCGCTTACCACTTAATGCATAACGCCGGAAAATCCCGAAATAAATCCAGGAAAAGGTGCGAGCACCAGGATTTGAACCCTGGTGGGTAGCGTCCCACTAGACCGTCCTACCATTGGACTACAAGTCCATTCGCGGATGAAAGCTAGATGAAACAGAGCTTAATTAGTGGGCCTCGCTATATATCGTCCGGTGATGATGGGCCTGGCCAAGCACGGGTGGTCCTTTGGTTCTCTCTCAGCCAAGAAGGGGAAAATGTCATAAAACTTCAGCATACTAGTATGGTACACACAGTGGGTTTTCGAATACTTCCTCCGTTCTACGTTTATATTTTTTTAAATTCAAAGATCTTCATCTTTTCTATTTGAAATAAAATTATATTTAGATTTATTATTGTCAAGTTAAAAAGATTTAACTTTTAAAAAATCTATATTTAGCTATATTTTGGGACAGAGGAAGTACACATCTACTTACTACATAGTGTTTTTTTATTTATTAAATATGCACGCTATCCAAATTAGAATTTTTAATTTTTTTTAAAAAAATTTGTAATAGTTATTATGTATGGAAAAAGTCTAAATTACTCTCTTCAAGTAGAACAAAAGTCTAGATAAACTCTTAAAGTATTTCTTTGTTCAGTTTACTCCTAAACTATGCAATTTGGTTCTATTTACCCATTAACACAATTTCCCTTTTTTATTTCTCCATGCATGTGAAATTTTAAGTTCAAATTTTGAAATTTATTGCAGACAACATAAGATATGTTTAAAAAAATTTCATGAAATTTTCCATCACTATTTTTATAAGGCAGAATATTTATTAATAAAATTTATATTTAAGATAAAAAATTATTTAAAAGCTAATGATGACAAATTTGTAAAATATTTTAAATATAGATTATGATGTCCACTACCATCGGCAAAGTCTCAAATTGAAATTCAACTTGTGTTTGGAAATAAAAATGACAAATTGCATTATGAGGTAAGTTGAACTAAATAGCATACGCTAAGGGGTAAATTAAACCAAAACATAATTTAGGGGTTATATGAACTTTCACTATACTTGAAGGAAGTAATTTGAACTTCTTCCATTACGTATCGTTGTCTTCCAGTTTTCAGACAATTGAAGGAGTAATTTGGACTTCTTCCATTATGTATCGTTGTCTTCTAATTTTCAGACATTTTTGTCTTCTAATTCAGACAAGTATCGACGACGGTGAAATTTTCAGACAATTGAAAGTTGACACACGTACATCGGTTGTCTTCTTGCCGTCTACGTGATGGTATCTTTGCAGAAAACTCCCCACTCGACCCTGTAGACGACTGCACCGTCGCCTGACGAAAGGACGACGGGGCTCGTGCTCCCAAGTCCTATCATCGCTCCTGGCACTGTTTTACACCGGCTCGTGCTCTTAACTTGATCCCCTGCACCGGTGTGGAGATGCAGTCCACGATCAGGGGTGGAGCCAGGGGGGCGGGCGGGCGGGGGGGGGGGCTGGCCCCCCTAATGCTCCAAAAAACCATGAATTACTATTGTGAAAATAAAAAAAAGTGTAAAATCAGTAAAATTAGTCTATTTTGACTTAAAAATTGGTTATTTGGCCCCCCTTATGGTTAATTGGCCCCCCAATGTTTGAATCCTGGCTACACCCCTGTCCACGATTAGCATGTTCTTCAAGCGGCAGAACACGGAACCCAATCTGAACAGATTATTCTTGTTTTCCCCTTCGAATTGACTATCCTTTGGTAGATTTGCCAGATCCAAATCTAGCTCAATTACAGTGGTGTCTGATTAAATAATGCAAGGATTAGATGCATTGCCAGATGTGCTTCGCAGGGGAAGCAATTTGTGAATTGGTTCTCGTTTCTGCGAGTTTGTGTAATAGCGGTGGTGAGAAGCATGGGAAGAGAAGCAACAGTGGCGGCGTAACGGAGGTGAGGTGGATTCCATGATGCATGTGACCATAGATAGTGTTCGCACCCAAAATTGGCAGGTCTGGGCGAAACCGGTTAGACCGCCCCACCAACCCAGTTTGACCGCCCTAGTTAAAGTCCTCAAAAGGCAATTTGGACTTCACCATTGGATAGGTTTCGTCGAGTAGATCAAGATTCATATGTGGAACGTCCAAATCGGAGTCCGGATGAGAGAGATAAGGCCTCCGGAAGATCTGCACGCCGGGCACGCGGTTAGACCGCCCTGCCCTGCCAAATACGTGTTAGGAGTTGTATTTTGACATGGTTTTGTAAGGGTTTCGACTCCTAATGAGGCAAGACCTCCCCTCCTTATAAATATAAAGGGCCGTGGCCGATTGAAAAAAGTCACAATCGAATCTATCAATTTACACTTTTATCGTTTTACCTTTCTTTCCCTGTACTTTTCCAATCTACTATGCTGTTCTTCCTTCATCTCTGTGATGTCTGAAGACGTCCTAACTGGCCTGCCGAGCCTAGGACAACCCTGCGTGCGCCGCCCTGACGGGATCTTGCCCGGGCGACGTTCGTTGATCTTTCGCCGGATTTTCCCGGCGACACCGGTCTGATCGGTCTCCCGCACCGGTCTGACCGGTGCGGCGTGGAGGCGCTGCAGGGAGCTCCTCCGCATGCTTGTTGGATCCGTAAAGGCGTCAACAGATAGATTAAATAGCTTGCAGATAGTTAAATAGACAACTCATTATATAACATGTCTATTTAGCTGTCTGTGTATGCCAAATAGACAACAACTGTTTAGACTGTTGTACATGTCCTAATGCGTACTACCTTCGTTATTAAATATATGACATTATTGACTTTTTTTTTGTTCGTTTGACTATTCATCTTTTCTACAAATATTTTTACAAATCGGAAAACCAACAAGTTAAATCTAAAGTACATTTGATAATAGATATAATGATATACATTTTACTTTAGTTAACTAATTTGTTCAATATATATTGGTGGTCAAAATTAGAGTAAAAAGTCAACAGTGTCATATATTTAAGAACGGAGGGAGTAGATAATATATACAGGGTTTTCGAACGACATGCCAGTGATCATGTCTTTGGAAATTGGATAATCCAACAGCAACTCCAAAGACATTGGATAATCAAACAGCAGCTCCAAAGACTTGTGCATATTTAACGGATCGACAATGCTCACCTTTCCGAGGTTTTTCTTTTTCCGTTCAGAAAAGGATTGGACACAGAACGTGTGGCTCTGCATCAAAACACAGCTACAGCTTGACACCGGCCAAAGAAGTTCAAAGGCGAATGCTCATGTGCATCAGGCATCGCTATCTGTCGCGAAAACCACACGATACGTCGTGCCTTGCTAGACTAGTCAACGCCGCAGTGTTAAGCTTCCATTCTTACTCTGCAAGCAGCTTCATTCCCGCCTTCGTCCCCTGCGTCAGCGACGACGCTAACGCAGCATGGAACCGTCACAAATGTCTCGCATGCACCATGCAACCTCCCAGGGATCGCGTGCCCCGTACGTCGGAGACATGCACGCGGGACATGGGAGAATCTCATCCACGGCTCGTCGGCTCCACGGCTATTGATCTAATCGCGAACGTCACATGAATCGATGGACGCTCGATCGCCACACCTCGCCGCTCGCCGGCCGTACGAAGCTTCTAGTCCTCCAGATATTCCCCTTCGCCGCTGAGGTTTCCTGCCTCCCTGGCTTCCATTCTTCGCGAGGTAGATCGATATGGGTAAAATACAGATGTGAACTTATCTCGTTGTCATCCGAATCTTTGAATTTTCAAAATATACTTTCAGATTTGTAAACTTGTCTTTGGAAGTTTAGAGATTCGGATAGTATTTTGACGGGTAGACACGTAGGCCTACCAAGATCATCGTCATACTTGCCTGTTATGGCCCATCCGATCTGCACCGGCATCAGCATCAGTCACGTTAAAAGTGACTAGCATTTGCAGCAAAATGGTAAACAAAAGCGACAGCGAGTGCCTCACATGTGTGCACGCGGTGATTTACAGTGGTGGCCTGGTGGGTACCTAACTGGTAACAAGACGACGACGACGACCACTGGCGTCCCTTCCGGCCGCGAGGCGCTGCCACGGCGAGCGTTCTTCTACAACCTTCTCCGCGCCACGCCGAGATTCGCCCGGGACCTTTTTAGGCGGGGCTCGATGGCGTCCCCGGTGCCCCACCACCTTTCTCGATCCATCAACAACAGTCATCACTACCACTAGCTCCGATCCCACTGCAAGCATCACTACACAGTACACGCAGTAGCCACGCGCACACACAATCACACATTTGAGGCCATGGAGAACTGCGAGACCATCGATTACTATCAGAAGCCTTCTTCTCATGCTGCCAGCAAGCCAACCACCACCATGGACAAAGCCTTCTTCACCGATGACAAGGGCAAGGTCGTCGTCGATGACCATGCCGCCGGGCAGCAGGAGCCGGAGAGCCAGGAGGAGTTCTTCAGCGACTCCGAGTCGGGCTCCGAGTCCATCGAGATCGCCGACCTCAAGAAGCGCATGTGGAAGGACCAGCTGCTGCTCATGAAGCTCGAGGGACGCTCCGGCCGCGACCGCCCCCACCCCGACGCCGCCGACCTCCAGGGCCAGCAGCAGCAGCAGCAGCCTGGCACCGGCCAGCAGGCCCATCAGGCCAAGGATGAGACGCCCGAGGCGCGGTACCGGCGCAAGGCGATGCTCCGGGCGCAGGACGGCGTGATCCGGCACATGCTCAAGATGATGGAGGCCTGCAACGCGCGCGGGTTCGTGTACGGCGTCGTGGACGCGGCCGGTGTGCCCGTGTCCGGCTCCTCCGACAGCCTCCGCGGCTGGTGGAAGGACGACGTCGGCTTCGACAAGGCCGGGCCGCTGGCGCTCCTGTCCGGCATCGAGCAGCTGGCGGAGCCCGGGAGCCCGATGGCGGCGTCGTTCCTCCACGGCCTCCACGACATCCAGGACAGCACGCTGGGTTCCCTGCTGTCGGCGCTCATCCAGCACTGCGAGCCCCCGCAGCGGAGCTTCCCGCTGGACCGGGGCCTGGCGCCGCCGTGGTGGCCGACGGGGCAGGAGGCCTGGTGGGGGTCGCAGGGCGAGGCCCAGGCGCACCAGGGCCCGCCGCCGTACCGGAAGCCCCACGACCTCAAGAAGGCGTGGAAGATCTCGCTGCTGAGCGCGGTGATCAAGCACCTCAGCCCGCGCTTCGACCAGATGCGCAAGCTCGTGTGGCAGTCCAAGCGGCTGCAGCACAAGATGAGCGCCAGGGACGCCGAGACCTGGTCCAAGGTCATCACGCAGGAGGAGGCGCTCGACCGCCACGCGCAGCGGGCACTGCGGATCACCCTGCTCGAGGAGGAGGAGGACGACGACGGCAGCGGCCCGGAAGCCGGCGACGTCGATTCCCCGCTAGCGGCGGCGCACCACGTCGAGAAGCGCAAGCGCAAGGTCGGCAACAACAACGCGGGCGGCGGCGGCGGCGGCGGCGGCGTCGACGACGACGTCGGCAAGGCGTTGCTGGCGCTGCCGGACATAGATTGCGTCCCCGATACGGACCGCAGCTCGATGGAGGAGCTCATGAGGCTCTATTACCGATGCCTGCAGGGGACCGAGGACGACGGCGAGCACGGCGTCAAGGGCGCGGTGGCATTCGTCGGAGACGGCGGGCAGCACAGCGGCGGTGGCGCGGTCGTCGACGAGGCCGCGCTGGTGGCGCACCGCGACATGTTCCTCCATGCTGGTTCGCAGCAGCACGGCGGCGGCGGTGCGGTCGTCCCTCATCATCATCAGGCCGCCGCGGCGCACGACGCGTCGTCGTCGTCGGTGCACGAAGATGACATGCTCCGCAGCCTGCTGGGAGTCGCTGATGTCGTGGACATGAGCGACTTCCCGAACAGCCCGATCTGGCAGTGGGGGTTTACGACTGACTCGATCGGTGAGTTAGTTAGAAAATGACACGATGATAAGGCTAGGTGGAGTGCTATGTTAATTATGTAATTATGCCTGTTTAATTATTTCCTCAAATCCTCTTAATTTTGTTCCGGTGAGCGATAAGCAAGTTTGTTCACTTGGAGTTCTGTCTTCAGAATTCAGATGATGGAAGAAACTTCTGACATCTGCAGTGTAAGATTCATACACAATTGCCTCTGCACGGTGGCGTTCAGATGCGAAATATCTGGCGTGTGCAATGGTTGCTGAGCAAGGGTCAGATTAAGAGAGTGATGCTGCATAGACGCTAGTAACTACAGAGAAATATCTGGCGTACGTGTGCAATGGTGTCTGATCGAGCAAGGGTAATATAAATTAAGCAAGTGATGCTGCATAGAACATGTGCATCTATCGCTAATCGCTTCCGATCCCCTGCTTGTATAATAACCAAAAACTTTGTCGCTTCAACAGGAGAAACACTTCCATATAGCAGTATTTATATTGTTTGTTCGTTCCAAGGTGTCAGATAAACATAGGATCTTGTCAGGTACCAGAAGAAGCAGCAGTTCGGTAGAATTGGTTGAATTGGGGAAGAATTGATGTAAATGCAGATGAATAGTAGGAGGTGATGTGATAGATGATGAGATGTTTTTTGCAAATTTTTTGGGATCTAAACACACCCTGGAGTAGTTCCTCGCCACATTTTTTTGGTTTCAGTGCGGTCAAAGAAACTATTTCTAGGTATTCAGTTTGAGATGAATCAGAGGAGCGAAAGATTGGGTGGAACGCTGTACCTTTCATGGTACCTGCGGCTGCATGTTATATAGGCTAGGAAACTCTCCTAGTGTGGATTTTACAAGAGATTAGGATGAGTTGTTGTGCGGTTCTAGATTTACAACAAATTCCTAAGATTCTATCAACAACATGCTAACTAATTTAAACTGCATAACAGCTCTTCCGTGTACATCAAGATTACAATCACGTATACAAACTAACCTATCTAACATCCTCCCTCAATCACAACCGTGTTAGGTTGAGATTGTGCTTGAAGTTCTCCAATTGTCGAACTGATAATGCTTTTGTAAACCCATCTGCCACTTGATCCCCTGTTGGTATGAAATCAATTTTCAACAAGTTCCTTGATACTCTTTCTCGCACAAAATGATAGTCAACCTCGATATGCTTTGTTCTAGCATGGAAGACCGGATTGGATGACAAATATTTTGCACCTATATTATCACACCATAGTCGTGCAGCTGGAGGACTTTGCATGCCAATCTCCTTTAACAAAGTTTGTATCCACATTATCTCAGCAGTAGCATTGGCCACAGCTTTGTATTCTACTTCTGTACTAGATCGTGACACTGTTCCTTGCTTGCGTGCACTCCATGAGACTAAATTAGATCCCAAGAAGATTGCATATCCTCCAGTTGATCTCCTGTCATCGAGTGAGCCTCCCCAATCTGCATCTGTAAAGCCACTCACCAACATTGAGGACGACCTGTTAATCTGCAGGCCTATCTTGGTATCTTGTTTGATATACCGAAGAATCCTTTTGACAGTAGCCTAGTGAACATCAGTTGGTGCATGCAAAAATTGGCAGACTTTATTGACTGAGAAAGAAATTCCGGTCTAGTAAGAGTCAAATATTGCAGACCTCCTACTACACTACGATAATGTGTAGCGTCTTTGGCTCCTAATAATACTCCTTCATATGCAGATAATTTTTCACTCGTTGAAAGCGGGGTACTAACAGGTTTGCAGCTGAACATATTTACTCTTTTCAATAAATCTGAAGCATACTTATCTTGAGTCAGCCAGATACCATCTTATGTCTTGTTCACCTCAATTCCAAGGAAGTAGTGTAAGTCACCTAAATCCTTCAAAGCAAACTCTTTCTTCAAGCTTTTCAACAATCCATCTGTTGCTTGACTTGAAGAACTTGCCACAATAATGTCATCAACATATACAAGCACAAACACTGTTAGTCCTCCCTTGCTAAAATAAAACAAAGATGTATCTGCCTTGGATGCCTTAAATCCCAACTCTTGTAACTTGGTGCTCAACCTCCCATACCAGGCACGAGGGGCCTATTTTAAGCCATACAAAGCCTTATCTAACTTGCACACAAAATTAGATTTACTTTTATCCTCATATCCTGGAGGTTGGCACATATATACTTCCTCTTCTAAAGTTCCATGGAGAAAGGCATTTTGAACATCGAGTTGACGTAAAGACCATCCTCTCGAAACAGCAATAGGAAGGATAGTTCTAATTGTAGGCATTCTAATTACAGGAGAAAGGTGTCTTCGTAATCAATGCCAAACCTCTGTTTATACCCTTTTGCCACTAAACGAGTTTTATGCTTGTCCAAGGTTCCATCAGCCTTAAGTTTCTCCTTGTAAACCCATTTACAATCTATAATATTGATGCCTTTCCTTGGTGGGACTAAGTGCCATGTTTTATTTTTCATTAGAGCATTATACTCAACATCCATAGCCTCCTTCCAATGCTTGCTACTCATAGCTTCTTCTAAGTTTTCAGGTTCACCAGTAGAAGTAAAGCAGCCATAACGAATGGAGCCATCAGTACATACCTTTGGTTTTCGAATACCATCTTGGAGACGTGTTCTTGGTCGAAGAGGTACAGGAGGAGGCGTTGGAGGTGTTGATGAAGCAGGAGAAGCAGCAGGGGACGCACCAGTCGCAGCAGGAGATGCACCAGCCGAACTCGGCACATCTGATCCTGATCCAGCCGCACCAGATCCTGTCGTAGCTGCGGTGGATTCTCCCCCGTGCGCACCAGCCGGCGTGGCGTCACCGGGTTGGTGCGGGTCTGTCGCAGAGCGGGGCGCCGCATCTTCCTGCCGCGTGTCGTCGCCGGGGTGGTGCGAAGTAGAATCCTACGGCGCCAGGTTGTTGAGTGCTGCCCCCGAAGCTGATCCGGGTAGCAGATCTGTCGCAGGCGCAGGGAGATCAGCTCCGGAGTCCGTGTCGCCGCTATTTTGCCCCGTTTCTTCCTGTAAAACACCATTTTCTCCACCAAAAATTCCAGGATTAGTACCATTAGACTCCTAACCATCTACAGATTCATCCCCAGACAAGTTTCTCAAGGTTGGCGGAAGAAGGAGAATTTCTGAACGGAGTCTAGCACCAGCATTTGAGTGTAATTTGGAGAAGGGAAAGATATTTTCATCAAAACCAACATCTCCAGAAATATATACTCGACCAGTAGAAATATCAAGGCACTTGAAACCTTTGTGGCGATTGCTATAGCCAAGGAAAGCACATTCCTTCGAGCGAAATTCTAGCTTGTGCATGTTATATGGTCGAAGGTTGGGCCAACATGCACACCCGAATATTCGTAATGAACCATAATCTGGTGCAGTGTGATACAACCATTCTAAGGGTGTTTTGTACTCAATAATTTTACTAGGAGTACGATTGATCAGATAGGTAGCGGTGAGGAAAGCCTCATCCCAAAATTTTAGTGGCATATGTGCACGAGCCAAAAGGGAGAGACCAACCTCGACGATGTGTCTATGCTTGCGCTCAGCAGCCCCATTTTGTTGGTGAGCATGAGGACATGAGACTAAGTGAGAGATGCCAATCTTGGAGAAGAAAGAATTAACTTTTTCATATTCCCCTCCCCAATCGGTTTGCATGGCAACAATCTTTCTATCAAAGAGTCTCTCAACAAGGTTTTGAAATTCATGGAATTTTTGAAACACCTCGGATTTGAACTTGATAAGATAAATCCATGTAAATTTACTGTAATCATCAATAAATCTCACATAATATTTATTCCTTCCCACTGAATCGGGTGCAGGACCCCACACATCTGAAAACACAAGTTCTAGAGGGTGATTTGAAACACTACTGGATTTAGGATAGGGAAGCTGATGACTCTTTGCTTGTTGACAAGCATCATAAACTGAGTCTTCATTCGAATCAACAAAATACGGGAGATTATGAGTTCTAAGGACTCTATGAACAATGGGAATAGAGGCGTGCCCTAGGAGACTATGCCACCTATCAAAAGACACTTTATTGACTCCAAAAACTTGCTTCGCACCCATCATGGAAGGAAGAGGGTACAACCCCTTTCAGCATGGCCCTTCAAGGAGTGTGTGTCAGTGTTTTAGACACCGAGCCTACGACGGGGTACCCGAAGTAGTAGATTGTGCGGTGGGGCTCGCCGAGATCAGGAACACGATGGTGAGACACGAGGCACACAATTAGACAGGTTCGGGCCGCAATGTGCGTAATACCCTACGTCTTGTATGCTGCGTGGCTCTGTATTGATTGCGTATGTTTTGAGAGGGGTCCCTGCCTCGCCTTATATGCCACGGGAGGCAGGGTTACAAGTCGGATTGGTACAAGGGTACTATTCAAGTAGGACCCGGAGTAGCCTATACAAGGTATGGAAAGCTATCCTAGTCTTAGTACAAGTCCTTATCCGTCTTGTCTTGCCTTGTGGTCCACGGTACCAGCACCGTGGCCCACTAGTCGAGTAGTCTAGGTGTATAGGAACTTATCTCCCGGGTATGGCCCACATGTGTTGGTGGGCCCAGGGATGCCCGGTCGACAAGCCCCCGAGTACTTTGTAGTCGAGTGCAATGCTCCAAGCAGTCTTGAAGGTCTCCACGAGTAGTTCCCAAGCGTCCTCGAGTTCTACAAGCTTCAATCTTCAATAGTACTTGAATCATCACGAGGCTGGAAGGTACTCCAGCTAACTCCACGAGTAGTCTTGAAGTCTTCTCGAGTTGTTCCCAAGCGTACCCGAGTACTCCCCTTGAAGGTCTTCAATAATACCCGCTTCGTTCTTGAAATCTTTGCATCAAAGATCCATATGGCAATGTGATTACTAGAATCGCATTCCATATGGAATGTAGCCCCCGAGCCTTAGGTCGAATCCAAGATTCAAGCTGAGGGTCAATCTTCTACTCTTTGATCTTACTCCGAAAAATCCGCAGAAAATCCGAAGAAATAATATAGGAATGCGATTTGCAAAAATCGCATCCTATATGGATGTAGCCCCCGAGCCTTAGTTCGAATTGACAATTCAAGCTGAGGGTCAATTAGTAGTCTTCGTCAAACAATCCCATAAAATCCTGAGAAAAACTGAAGGACACGTGGCATGGAGCCCCCTAGCCTTGAGTCGAGTACTTTCTCGAATTGAAGGATCCAATCTGACTGTAGAATAGTGGCCTGAATTCAGTGAACTGTAGCTGAGTAAAATCCAATTCCATCGAGTAGTCGAGCCCCCGAGATGGAGCCGAGCAGGTCTTGGATTTAAGTCCTCTGACTTAGCTGAAAATTTTGCCTGTGTGACACCAATCTGTTGAATACGAAGGGTCACCAGGTCGAACCGTTAGGGTTTTAGTTTTATAAATACCCGAAGGGGTATCCCTTAGGGTTTCACTACTCCCATTCGCCCTTAGATCCAGAAATCCTTAGCGTTCATAGCCGCCGCAGAGTTCAAGCGTCCACGCCGCCAAGAGTTTGCACCTCAAACCCCTCGTAGCCCTCGAGTCAATGCGAAAGAAGACCCTCGTGACTGGAAGGATGAAGCAAGCGTCGTCCAAGGGTCAGAAGAGGAAGTCCGGCCGCGGCAAAAATCAGTTGCCGGAGCTGAAGTACAAGACGGTGGTCATCACGAAGCCACCAAGCCAAGTTGTGTCTTGGAAGAAATCCAAGATGAGGGAAGATGATCTTAAAGCCCTCGAAGCGGTTGCTGGATGGAGTGCTGCCACCGGAGATGCGTGGCCAATGGAAAAGAGTTCCGATGAAATCCCAATGTTCGGCCTCTTCGTCGAGCGTGGATTGATGCTGCCGTCATCAGACTTCTTCAAGTTAGAGCATGTACACCTCAATCCCAACAGCATCTTTCAGATCGCGGTGTTTGTGCACTTCTGCGAAGCCTTCCTTGGAATCCGCCCATATTGGGGGTTATTTAGGAAGATATTCCGCCTGAAGCCACAGCCTAATGCCAATTTCCCGGTGGTGCCGGTCTGCAGATGCGCCAGAAGGCACAGGAGTTGTACTTCAAGTACGACTTGATCGATTCGAACTAAGATTGGAAAACCAAGTGGTTTGAAGGACCGAATAGGGCGACCAGAGAGGGGGGGTGAATGAGAGCCGATAAAAATTCTTCCCCAAGGTCGAACTCGGCCTATACCCCGATTGTCACTCCACGAATCCTTGCACACAAGCGAAGCTCCAAACAAGGCACACACAAGCCTAGAAGATCAACCAAGAAGCCTAGGGGCGAACCGGATCGAAACGAAGACGCGCAAGAACACGAAGAACACACGACGAACTCCAGCACACGCGGACTGTCCGCGGCCGTCGAGCGGACTGTCCGCGACACGCGGACAGAGCAGAAAACGCCCGACCCCGCGAGGTCAACTCTCCCAATCCATCACCGGATCTCCCAAATGCCAAAAGCTCTTGAGACAAGATTTGGGGTAGATGATAAGCAACACAAGATGAAGCTATGCCCCAAAATTCTCGACCTCTAAGCCACTAAATCGCCGAGAATCGCGGATCACACGAATTCCACCAAGAACACGAACTCCGGCCAAAAACTCACGAATCGAAGGCTCTACACAGCGTTTGAGGGGTCAAGATCATACACAAACATGCGCAAGGCATCCACCCATGATCCCCTCAAAGAAATCCGTGAAGAAACGCCTTCAAACTCACAAATCGAGCGAAGAACGAAAACCCCCAAAAATAGCCCCAAAAATGACACGAAAATCACAAAGGACTAGGAGATCACCGGGACGCGAATGCTTCCATATATCCAGAGGACAGAGTCTGTACAAGAGTCTAGCCAAAGGAATCCAGAGGAAAACGAAGCAGTCTAGAGAAATCTACCGGGGGAGAAAGCCCTAGGAAGCAAGAGAGCGAGATGCCATCCACCTCTCCGCTATTTATACGAAGTCCATCGGAGGGAGGTAAATGACCACGCTACCCCTACTGCATAAATGAAGATACAACCCCTCAGGGGTATTTTGGTCAAGTCTTCATCGGACGGACACGCTTCCACCGCGGCTTTGCTTCACCTCGACGCAAACCCCGCGACCACGCCACGTGCCCTCCGCCTCGAAGCTTCCCGAAGCTCCCGGATCACCGTCTCCGTCACCTCGGGCCTCCGGGCTTGGTTTTGAAGCCCAAACCAAGAAACCGTCCACCGAAGGTTTTGTGGGCAAACCAACAAACCCCGCGTGCAAGCTTCGGGCTCCATCAGCTACCTTGCACCGGCCCATGTTCACGACTTCAGCCCGCCAGTCTTGCACCGCACGGCTCGCACTTGACCCCATCGGCTACCGGGTCCATCGAACCAAGCCTACTTGCCACTCCATCACCCGGAGGCCGCCACGGCTAAGGCCTTTCGCGCTTGTTCTTCACCTGCACCGACACGAGTCGAGCCGCAACCTGTACCTGCACACTTAGCCAAGCATCAGTCCACACAACGTTGCCAATCACTCATCACTAAGGAGCGACCCTCCACTGGTCCTCGGACACACTTGGTCCTCAATCTCCCCCTTGATGAGTGCATTGACAACACCCATAGAAATCACATAGAGAAAAAGAAAAGAAAACAACCATGAACACAAACCTCCAAAGCAAGTGATCCAACGCCAAAGAGCCAGCGAAAACAAGATCACTCGCCAACCAAGTCTCGCCCCCTAAGACAAGGGCAACGGCTCGACACAGCCGAGACAAAGCAAAACTCACAAGGAGCACATCACAAAGCACAAAACTCAGGAAAATCAAAGGAGCTCCCCCTGCACATATGCAAACTCCCTCTGAGCAAATGCAACCTCTTCTTCTCAATTTTTCTCCTCACATGCCACATGCAAACCAATTTTCCACAAAAATCTCCCAATGCATGAAAATTCTCCCCAAATGTGCATAACTCTCCCCAAAGCATGTATATTCTCCCCCTTGTTGACAATGCATGAATCAAGGTATATGAAACTCTTCCCCTTGTTTTCATGAAAAATGCATGTCAAAGCACATATAGAATCTACCAAGCTTCTCAAATATACAACGAGCACAACAAAATGCTACACATGAGACATAGAGCAAGCAAGGTAGACATGGTGTATCTAGCACATTGCCATCAAGAAGGTAGAGACATATAAGCATGTGACATGGCCAAAAGCAATTTTAAGCAATTTTCACAAAGAAACATGCATCTCATGAGCAAGATCCTATCCATACCAATTTGAACATAAAGGCATTAGATCATTCAAAGTTTATGCAAGATCACAAATTCTCATCACAAGATCATTATAAACGCCCATAAGCTACTCAAGTCATGTTAAAGCCACCGAGCCATGTGTCTACTTCTTAAAATGAGACTTCTCATGGTAGACAAGCATGCTACGGTTTAGCACCCAAGATATGAATATCAAAATCATAAAAACATGATTAGGAGCTCATTTTTCAAGCACAAGGCAATTCATACACCAATTTCATTTTCAAGTTTAAACATGGTACATGAAGTGCCTTTGCGGCAAAAAGAAACTTATGCTCCTCCCTAAGCAAGCAAAAGGGCTAAACATTTACAATGACAAAGGATCTTTGACCCCAAGCAAAGAGAATATGATCCTCAAGCACAAACTGAGCATGATAGAAGCATTTAAGCACAAATTGAGCATAGATAAGCATCTACTCATGAGAGACATCATTTTAGCATTTTTATCAAAACAAAGCTATCTCAACACAAATATATGGCAAAACCATCAAGAGCACAGCATTCACATCCACAAATTACTCAACATGCACATATATCACAAATATAGCACATCGGTGATCAATGTATATAAGAGAAGCTTTTCCTAGCACAAGTGATCCAAAGATGGCTATCCTACCAGGTTTTGTACAGAAAGTAAAATGCATGAATGGAATGTAACAAAATGAACATATTACACAAATATACATGAGAAGCTCCAAGACTCAGCTAGAAAGGAAAGCAAACACCAAGTTCACCCCGCAAGCGAGTGAAAGTGACTTGATCAAGCGGCTTGGTGAAAATGTCGGCTAGCTGATCTTGGGTAGGGACATAGGACAAAGATATGTTTCCCTTCTCAACATTGTCCCTCAGGAAGTGGTACCTCACTTCTATGTGTTTCGTTTTGGAGTGGAGGACAGGATTTTTGGCTACACTTATGGAACTGGTGCTATCACAGAAAAGTGGAACCTGGGAGCACTCCTCTCCAAAATCACTCATGGTATATGTCATCCAAAGCAGCTGGGAACAACAACTAGCAGCAGCTACATACTCGGCCTCTGTAGTGGACTGGGCTACACTGGATTGCTTGCGAGATGACCAAGAGACCAAATAAGAACCAAGGAACTGACAACACCCAGAAGTGGACTTGCGATCCAAACGACACCCAGCGAAATCCGCATCAGAAAAACCATGAAGCCTGAGTGTCGAGGAGGCAGAGTACCACAGACCAAACTCAGGAGTGTAGTTCAAGTACCTGAAAATCCGCTTGACGGCCTGCCGATGTGAAGTCCTCGGTGAAGCCTGAAAACGAGCGCACAGACACACACTGAACTGTATGTCCGGCCTCGTCGCCGTCAAGTAGAGGAGGGAGCCGATCATGCTCCAGTACTCCTTCTGGTCCACGGGTTCGCCATCCTCGTCCGCGTCCAAAGCCATAGTCGTACTCATCGGTGTGGTCAGCGGCTTGGAGTCGTTCATTCCAAACTTCTTCACCATGTCCCTGGTGTACTTCGCCTGATGTACAAACGTCCCGTCCTTGCACTGCTTGATCTGGAGGCCCAAGAAAAACTGCAGCTCGCCCATCATGGACATCTCAAATTCCCTGCTCATGTCATCTGCAAATCTGGCAACAAGATCATGAGAAGAGCCACCAAAGATTATGTCATCCACGTAAATCTGAACGATCAACAGGTCATTCCCATGCTTAAGGAGAAACAGGGTCTTGTCAACTGTGCCCATCACAAACCCCTTACTCAGCAAAAAGCCTCTCAACCTGCCATACCGAGCTCTAGGAGCCTGTTTCAACCCATAGAGCGCTCTCTAGAGTTTGTATACACGGTGGGGATATTTTTCACTCTCAAACCCCGGGGGTTGCCTCACATGCACTTCTTCCTCTATCACCCCATTCAAGAAAGCACTTTTGACATCCATTTGGTACAACTTGAACCCTTTAGCCACGGCAAAGGCTAGAAGGATCCTAATTACCTCCAAACGGGCCACAGGAGCAAATGTCTCCTCATAGTCTATGCCCTCTTTCTGGTTGTACCCCTGCGCCACCAACCTCGACTTGTTTCTCACAACCATCCCATTCTCACCCTCTTTGTTCTTCCACACCCACTTGATTCCTATGGGACGACAATTTGGCGGTGGATCAACTAACACCCAGACTTGGTTTCTCTCAAAGTTTTCCAACTCCTCATGCATGGAATTCACCCAATTCTCGTCAGACAAAGCGTGTCTAATATCTTTGGGCTCAAACGACGCGACAAAAGCAGAGTGAGCGAAATGAGAGGAATTCCTTGACCTCGACCTTGTAGTGCATTCATGGAGGTCATCAATGATCGTCGTCAGTGGGTGATCGATCTGTACACGCCGGGGAGCCTCACGCCTGGACACCACCTCACCCTCAGCAGCAGCCTCCACTCGAACAGCCTCAGTCGAAGTGGGTGTAGGGGATGGTCCATCATCGATTGTCGTAGTAGTAGTGGAAGTAGCATGTACACGATCAACCGCGAGAGCACCACCATCATCATCATCCTCGTCTCCATCTCCATCCTTCTCATCCTCAAAGATCCTAGCACCGATATCCTCATCACCTGCATACTCAAAAGCAGAAGAGCTACATGGCTGTGTCTCGTCGAAGGTAACCTCGCAAGTCTCCATGATTCGGTTAGTGTCAAGGTTGAGCACACGATATGCTCTAGAGTGAATCGCATAACCGAGAAAGATACCATCCGAACATCTAGACTCGAACTTATCCAACTTGCCCTTCTTTAGAATGAAACACTTGCAGCCAAAAGCTCTAAAATGACTCACCTTGGGTTGTCGGCCATGCATCAACTCATAAGAGGTCTTCTTCTTGAAAGCACGAAGGAAGATGCGATTTGAGACATAGCAAGCGGTATTGACCGCCTCGGCCCAGAAACGCCTAGGAGTCCTATGCTCATCGAGCATCGTCCTGGCCATCTCACAAAGGGTCCGGTTCTTCCTCTCCACTACGCCATTCTGGCAAGCGACGTATGGAGAAGAGTACTGATGATCAAGACCAAGATCACCGCAAAAGGGATCGAAATGAGAGTTCTTAAACTCCATGCCATTGTCACTGCGTATAGCTCGAATGGCATCACCATGTCTCTCATTCTTTAACCTCAAGATCAAGTCTCGAACAAAGCCAAAAGTCTCACTCTTATCCTCCAAAAAGAAAACCCAAGAGTACCTCGAAAAATCATCAACAACCACAAGAACATACCACTTCCCACCCGCAGAGCGAATACGAGCTGGCCCAACCAAATCCATGTGCAACAGCTCACAGGGTCGCTCGGTCATGACAGCTGTCAGAGGGGCGTGGGAAGCAGCAACCATTTTTCCATGCCGACAAGAAGCACAAACCAAATCCTTCTCGAATTTCAACTTAGGCAATCCTCGAACAAGATCAAGACCACTCAAGCGGGAAAGCAACTCAAAGCTCAAGTGTCCCAACCTCCTATGCCATTTCCAAAGCTCCGCCGAAACGCCAGCAACAAAGCATCGAGGAGGACCAACAGACTAGGAAAAATCGGCACGAAAGATTTGACCCTCGGGGACGATCGTACAGAGAAGATCGCCTCGAGAATCAAGCACACGAGAAGCACTAGCCTTAAAACGAACCTCAAAACCTTCGTCAAGTAATTGAGATACCGACAAAGGTTAAAACCAAGTGACTTGACCAGGGCCACAGTTCTTAAGGTCACCTTGCTACTTACCTTCACCATACCTTCAGCAAGCACTCGTCCTCTCCTGTTATCCCCGAAAGTGATGTACTCCCTCGTACTCACCGGGGTGAGGCCGGAGAACCACCCACGATCTCCGGTCATGTGTCTTGAGCAACCAGAGTCGATCAACCAAAAGTTCTCCAAGCCTCCCGCCTGCAATCAAAAACGAGAACGAGAATGAGGAAGCGACTCAACACTGGGGTTAGTTCCAAAAGAGTCAAACCAGTTGTCGGTGTTTTAGACCGGCAACCTACCAAGGGGAGTACCCGAGGTAGATGAATGTGGCCTCGCCGAGATCGGTAACTCAAAGGAGAGACACGTGGCACACAATTTAGACAGGTTCGGGCCGCGAGGTGCGTAATACCCTACGTCATGTATGCTGCGTAGCTCTGGATTGATTGGGTGTGTTTACAAGAAGATGCGGATGAAGAGATAGGGGTCCCTGCCTCGCCTTTTATAGCCCGGGAGGCAGGGTTACAAGTCGGTTTGAGGGGAGAGTACTAGTCGGGTACGGCTAGGAGTTCTTTACATGGATCCAGACATGTGTAGCTTCCTATCCGAGTTCTATCTCCCCGCAATCCTTGCGCCCCACGCCAGCAGGTGCCGTGTTGCCCAAGTTGAGTAGTCCCAGGGGCCCACCGAGTAGTCGGTCCTGGTACCCACCGGAGTAGTGGGCCCAGGGATGTCCATACGACAAGCCCCCGAGTACTTTGTAGTCGAGCAGGATGTCTTCGAGTAGTCTTGATGGCCTTGGCGAGTAGTCCTTGAGCATCCCCGAGTTCCACAAGCCGAAAGTCCTCAAGAATACTTGAATCATCCCGAGGTTGGAAGGTACTCTAGCTGATCTTTGAGTAGTCTTGAAGTCTTCTCGAGTAGTCCCCAAGCGTCCCCGAGTGCTTCTCTCGAAGGTCTTCAATAATACTCGTGATATCTTGATGAAGAAACCATATGGAAAATGCGATTCGGAGATGTAGCCCCCGAGCCTTAGGTTGTCGATACGGAATGTAGCCCCCGAGCCTTAGGTCGAATCATAGATTCAAGCTGAGGGTCAATCTGAATTCTGCCAATCTTATCCCGAAAAAATCCGGAGAAAAAACCGAAGGACACGTGGCACGGAGCCCCCGAGCCTTGAGTCGAGTACTTCCTCTCGAATTAAAGGGTCATCTTGACTGTAGAATGTGTCCTGAGTGGGTCTTGTATCTGGTTGTGTCCCACGGAGGTCATCTAAAGTAGTCGAGCCCTCGAGATGGAGAGCAACGAGTACTGGAAGTTGAAGAGTCACGCTGCTGCCGCTAGGTCACCCGTCTGGCGCCGTCTCTGAGAACCAAGCCGCCAGGGCCGGTTATAAATAACCGGTGAGTCCCTTAGGGTTTTCACACCTAGCAGTTGCATTCCGCAGATTAGATCTGAATCGCCGCCTCCTCTGCTTCTCTGCTGCTGCCGCCGCCGCGCGTAGATCCAGTTGCTCGTGCCGCCGCAGTGCTCCCGCCGCTGTAGCCCCCGAGCGAATGCGAGTGAAGACACCCGTCTTTTGGAGAATGAAGGGGTCTCCGGCGAAGAGCAAGAAAACCGGTGCGTCGAAGAAGAGAAGCCGCGATGAAGAGACCGGTGATGCCGGCCAGTCGTCGACGTCGCCACCTCCGTCCCCTCGTCCTAATCCGGCGAAGGAGTGGAAGAAGGCGAAACTGAAGACCGAGGACCTCCTCGCCTTGGTCAACAGTGGGTTCCTTCGTGAGAAGGAGGTGGATCTATGGCGCACTACTATCGGCGATCCATACCCGATGGAGAAGAACCCCGACGAAATCCCAATGTTCGCCCGGTTCGTAGAGCGCGGATTGGCGCTCCCCGCCAGTGATTTCTTCAAGGGTCTGCTCAGGTACTACGGCATTGAGTACCTTAATCTCAACCCTAATGGTATCTTCCATGTCTCCATCTTTGTACACTTCTGCGAAGTTTTAGTGGGGATCAAGCCCCACTGGATCTTGTTTCGGAAGTTCTTCCGGTTGAAGCCGCAACCGAGCACCAACGATACACGGGTAGTCGGAGGTGCCGGTATCCAGATGCGTGAAGATGCCGCCGACCAGTACCTGCCGTACAAGTTGATAGACTCCAACCAATACTGAAAGGCCAAGTGGTTCTACATCAGCAACCATCATCCTGAGCTGCCGAAGCCGAGCGGGTGTCAACCGAAGCACAAGTCGTGGTGGAACACAGAGCCCACCATGCAAGAGGGTATTCAGCTACCCGAGTTGCTGAAGAAGATCAAGGCCTTGCGAGAAGCCGGGCTGAGGGCCGAACATGTGGCCTTCAGCTTCATGAAGAGGAGGGTGCAGCCACTGATGGCACGGGACACCCTCGGGTACCAGTACACCGGCGACAAGGATACGTCCCGGTTGCCTGGCTTCGAACACAAGGACCATGTCATCGTGGAGAGACTGGGCAAGATCTTCAAGGATATGCCCCCGTACACACCGTGCTCAGTGCCAGAGTATTCTGCGGCACGGCCGCCCAATCAGGTCAGTAGTCGTGGCATAAGCCCCCAAGTACTGATTTGCTTGAAGTAGTCGTACCTATATGTGCTACATGTTGTAGAATGACGTGGTGAAATACATCTCAGTCCCGACTTCTCCTCCGCGACTTGTGGAGCAACCGGAGGAGAAAGGCAAGAAGAAGGAACGCCGCGTGGTTGGTGAAGGCGAAGACGCCGTTGTCATCGAGTCCGGCTCTGAGGACGATGAAGATGAAGAAACTCTGCAGCAAAGGTTCCAGCTGCGCTCCAGGTTTAGCCGAGCTGGGATGCTAAACGTCCCAGTCATCGAGAAGCCATCCAGCCTCGAGGCTAGTTTGCCGATGCTGCCGAGGAGGCCTCGCAACGTGGCACGGAAACGCGCCGCCAAGAAGCTGAAGATCTCCGAGACGACCAGCCAAGAGGTAAACACCGCGACTAGAGTAGTCGAGCACAGCTGATGGGTAGTCGTATGCTGATCAATTATCATGTAATATGCAGGATATCCCCTCCCCAGACCTCGTAGACCAGGGCGACGAGGGGGTCCTAGACACCGTGGGGGCGGTAGCTGAGAGGAGTGTCAGCCCGCCTCCATCAACCGAAGAAGTCGTGTCGACAGTGGCACGGCAGGAGACCGGCGCTGCGGAGCCGCAGCCGTCGGTTGAACAAGGACGAAACTCTCTGCCGGCCGCAACTGTAGAGCAACCGGAGGAGGCGCCTGTTGAGGCCGGAGCTGCCGCTGAAGCTGGCATAGTTGATATTGCCAGTATACTAGGTGCTCCAACCGTGACCGTGGTGCGGTCGACACTGTAAGTTCTTATGAACCTTCAAGTAGTCGTATAGACGACAGACTTGTCTTGTTGACTTGATTGCGTCGTGATGCAGGAAATCCACGGACCTGTCGTGGGACGGCGAGGAGACCAGCACTCCAGCTGGCGGAGGAACGCGAACCCACGCCGCTGCCACAGACTGAAGTCGCAGTGGAGTCGTCGTTGGAGGAAGCCACCTTGGTTGAAGGTATGTGTCCTGTCACCACTGATAGTCACTACGCATAGTAGTCGTAGCCACTGAGTTTGACTACATGTACTCATTGTGCTAGGAGCACATGCTGAGGGAGCCTCGATTCCTGAAGCCGTGGCCATAGAGACGGCTGCTATGGAGTCGGAGCCTTCGAGACCGATGGCCGGGACGGCAGAAGGAGAAGCCCCCGAGTTGGGTGCGGAGGTGCAGGACGATCCGCTCCGCGGGACGACACGGACGCCACTTGCAACGAAGTGTGCGGAGTACCAAACCATGGTGGAGCTTGCGAGTAGTAGTACTCAGTAGAAGATGCATGATTGGAAGGCTCAGTAAAGAAGTTGAATGGAAATCAAACTTTATTACTGATGAATAAGTACACCTGGATGGTCAGAGCCGTTTACAAGTGTAGTCGCCAGGACCCGGAGGCCGCCTACGGCTAAGTAGCGCTAGGACCCTTAGGCCGCTTACAGCTAGAGATCCGTTAGTAGTCGTATAGACTGGATCTACAGTACATGGTCTTGCAGACTGCCGCTAGAGTCCTCAGCGCTCTAAGCAGCCCAAGATCCGTTAGTAGTCGTTGACGCTGGATCTTGGAGAAGAGTAGTCCAGAGACTAGTGCTAGGACCGAGAGGCCGCTTACAGCAAGGAGTCCATGAGTAGTCATGTAGACCTGGACCCATAGAGTAGTCGAGCGACTACGCGTAGAAGCGACACAGCTGGTCAACGTTCCACGAGTTGTTGATGTTATCGCCTTCAAGTGTTTGGAGGTGATAGGAGCCTGGTCCGGTCACCTTAGAGATTGAAAAGGGACCTTCCCATGGTGAGCTGAGCTTGTGTAGTCCGTCCGTGTTCTGGATACGACGGAGGACTAGATCGCTGACGTTGAAGGAGCGTTCCTTGACGTTGCGATCGTGGTAGCATCGGATACCCTCAAGGTACCTTGCTGATTGGACGAGGGCGGCGCAGCGGGCTTCTTCAAGGCCGTCGATGTCAACCCGTCTGCTGTCTTCCGAGATGCCTTCGTCGTATTGTTCTACTATCGGGGATTCCCACATCACGTCGGCAGGTAGAATAGCTTCGGAGTCGTAGACCAGGAAGTAGGGCGACTGCCCCGTTGGCTTGGTAGGCTGAGTACGAAGCCCCCAGAGTGCGTTGGGTAGTTCCTTGATCCACTTGCCTCCTTTTGTGTTGGCTGCGTCGTGCAATCGCTTTTTGAGGGCGTCGAGTACCATCCCGTTGGCGCGCTCAACTTGACCATTGGCGCGGGGGTGGGCGACTGAGACGTACCGGACGTCAATCCCGCTGTTCTCGTAGTATTCCCAGAACTGGTGGTTGTTGAAGTTGGAACCTAAGTCTGTGATGATGCGATGGGGCAGCCCGTAGCGATGCACGAGTTCATCCAAGAAGTCGAGTACTCTGTCGGCCTTTGGGCAGGTGACCGGCTTGACTTCGATCCACTTGGTGAACTTGTCGATGGCCACCAAGACTCTGTTGAATCCTCCTGGCGCAGTTGGCAGTGGCCCGATCATGTCGAGCCTCCAGCAGGCAAAGGGCCAGGTTGGTGGTATGGTGACTAGCTTGTAGGCCGGGACGTGTTGTTGCTTGGCGAAGAATTGACATCCTTGGCACTTTCTGACGAGTTCTTCAGCGTCGGCCAGAGCTGTTGGCCAGTAGAAAGCTCGTCGAAAAGCCTTGCTCACCAGCGTTCGAGAAGACGCGTGGTTGCCGCAGACGCCTTTGTGGATCTCTTCCAAGATATCCTTGCTTTCTTCTCGAGGTATGCACTTCATGAGTACTCCAGAAGTGGCACCTCGCCTGTAGAGCTTGTCGCCGACTAGCACGTAGGCCTTTTCTCGGCGGACGAGTTGTTCGGCCAAGTTCTTGTCGGATGAGACCTTCTGCTCGCGGATGTAGTCGATGAAGGGTTGTCTCCAGTACACGTCAATCATCATGACCTCCTGGCCAGACTGTAGTGGCGCATGGTCATTGGCCATTGGCGCCGACTCCTGGATGGATGGCGTGTGAAGCTCGTGGACGAAGACTCCAGCAGGAACTTGCGCGTGAGTAGAACCAAGCTTCGACAGGACGTCCGCGGCGACATTGTTGTCGCGGACGACGTGGTGGAACTCGAGACCGTAGAATTTGTTCTCGAGCTTGCGGACCTCCAGACAATAGGCGTCCATGTTCTCCTTGTTGCGATCCCAAAACTTGTTGACTTGGTTGATGACCACTGCGGAGTCGCCGTAAACTAGAAGCCGCTTGATGCCTAAAGAGATTGCGAGTTGGAGCCCGTGAAGCACCTAGTAAAGCTGGCCTAGACTTCAACTCATCACATTCAATCCTAACCACATCTAGTTCCTCCAAAGTAGAGGCATGCTTCTCCTTGAGGGCAGTCAAATCAGCAAGAAAAACTGAACAATCCCCACAATCAATCTCATCTGACACAACAGGAGCAGACTTCAAAGAAGCAATCTCATTCCTAGCATCCACAAGCAAGGATTCAAGCTCGGCTACCTTACCCTTAGCATCACCCAACAGAGACCTAAATTCCCTCTTCTCCTTGTTGGTCTTTCTAAGCACATCATCACGGTTATCAAGCAACTCATTGAGCCTAGCATTCTCCTCTAGCAAGAAGTTGGGATCTTGTCGTACCTCTTCATCGGAGTCGGAGTTCGAATTCGAGCTGTGCCTCCCACCCTTCTTGGAATGCGCCATGCCGTAAAATCCTCCTTGTGCGACGAAGCTCAAGCCGGTGATGTTCTTACCCGTGTGTCGCTTGTCCTTGCGCTTCTCTTGCTCTTCCTCGCTGCTCGAACCGAAAGAAGCATCGCTTGATGTCGAGTCGATGTCGCTCGCTCCGGCCACCATCGCTCGAGCGGTCTTCCTCTTGTGGTCACCACCCTTCTTGTGCCTTCTCTCGCCCTTGTCCTTGTGCTTGTCCTTGTAGTCGTTCCGGGAGCGGTGCTTGTTGTAGTCGTGCTTGGACTTGCCCTTGTAGTCGTTCTTGATCTCCATGGCTTCAGGGCATTCGGCGATGAAGTGCCCGTGCTTCCCGCACCGATAGCACATCCCCGAGCTCCGCCTTGCATTCTTGCGGTTCTCGTACATCCGCCCAAACCTCTTGCTCAACAAGGCGAGATCGTCCTCGCTCAGCACCTCAAAGTCCTCATCTGGCAAAGACAAAAGACAAGACAAAGAGAAACCACCAGGGTTAACGTTAGACCGTGATATCGAGACAAGAGCCAAATATGAGGATCAGTGGGGCTCTCGCTCTTGGCTCTCAAGCCACGATCAACCTCTGAAGACCTGAGCTTGGAAAACAGCTCATCCAACGTCAGCGTATCATACACGCTCGACTCCTCAATGGCCTCGACCTTGGCACTCCACACGGACCGATCCAAGGCATGTAAAAGCTTGATAGCTTGATCATGATCCGTGTATGGGAGCACTGTCACATTGGCCCTCATGTTGTTGACAATGCTAGTCAAACGCTGGTGCATTGCATCGGTCGACTCGCCGGGGAGATGAGTGAAGTTCTCGTACTCTCTCTGGTAAGTGGAAAATAAACGGGCTTGCACTTAGGCATTGCCAACATGAGCATTTCTCAACTTATGCCATATCTTTCCGGCCACATTCTCTCCGTACACTCGCTCGAACTCCGAGGCACAGAGAGCACGGAACAAGTAATCAACGGTCTTACTGTTGGCCTCAAACATGTCCCGCGATCCTGGAAGTAGAAAACTATCTCGGATGACATAATGATCATTCTGAGTGACCTCCCAGATGAGAGTTCCCTTCCCTCGAAAAAACGCGCCCATGCGCCTCTCCCACATTGTGTAATTCTTGCCATCAAAGTGCGGAGGACCCGACCCCTTGCCGTAATCGCCCATCTTTGGATCTTAGACTGGTTAGAATCATGAAGATCCGTAACCGGCTCTGATACCAATTGAAGGACCGAATAGGGAGACCAGAGAGGGGGTGAATGGGAGCTGATAAAAATTCTTCCCTAAGGTCGAACTCGGCCTATACCCCGATTGCCACTCCACGAATCCTTGCACACAAGCGAAGCTCCAAACAAGGCACACACAAGCCTAGCAGATCAACCATGAAGCCTAGGGGCAAACCAGATCGAAACGAAGACGCGCAAGAACACAAAGAACACGTGACGAACTCCAGCACACGCGGACTGTCCGCGGCTGTCGAGCGGACTGTCCGCGGCCGTCGAGCGGACTGTCCGCGACACGCGGACAGAGCAGAAAACGCCCGACCCCGCGAGGTCAACTCTCCCAATCCATCACCGGATCTCCCAAACGCCAAAAGCTCTTGAGACAAGATTTGTGGTAGATGATAAGCAACACAAGATGAAGCTATGCCCCAAAAATCTCGACCTCTAAGCCACAAAATCGCCGGGAATCACGGATCACACGAATTCCACCAAGAACACGAACTCCGGCCAAAAACTCACGAATCGAAGTCTCTACACAGCGTTTGAGGGGTCAAGATCATACACAAACATGCGCAAGGCATCCACCCATGATCCCCTCAAAGAAATCCGTGAAGAAACGCGTTCAAACTCACAAATCGAGCGAAGAACGAAAACCCCCAAAAATAGCCCCAAAAATGACGCGATAATCACAAAGGACTAAGAGATCACCGGGACGCCGAATGCTTCCATACATCCAGAGGAAAACGAAGCAGTCCAGAGAAATCTACCGGGAGAGAAAGCCCTAGGAAGCAAGAGAGCGAGATGCCATCCACCTCTCCGCTATTTATACGAAGTCCATCAGAGGGAGGTAAATGACCACGCTACCCCTACTGCATAAATGAAGATACAACCCCTCAGGGGTATTTTGGTCAAGTCTTCATCGGACGGACACGCTTCCACCGCGGCTTCGCTTCACCTCGACGCAAACCCCGCGATCACGCCACATGCCCTCCGCCTCGAAGCTTCCCGAAGCTCCCGGATCACCGTCTCCGTCGCCTCGGGCCTCCGGGCTTGGTTTGGAGGCCCAAACCAAGAAACCGTCCACCGAAAGTTTTGTGGGCAAACCAACAAACCCCGCGTGCAAGCTTCGGGCTCCATCTGCTACCTTGCACCGGCCCATGTTCATGACTTCAGCCCGCCAGTCTTGCACCGCACGGCTCACACTTGACCCCATCGGCCACCGGGTCCATCGAACCAAGCCTACTTGCCACTCCATCACCCGGAGGCCGCCACGGCTAAGGCCTTTCGCGCTTGTTCTTCACCTGCACCGACACGAGTCGAGCCGCAACCTGTACCTGCACACTTAGCCAAGCATCAGTCCACACAACGTTGTCAATCACTCATCACTAAGGAGCGACCCTCCACTGGTCCTCGGACACACCTGGTCCTCATGGTTCTATCTACAACATGCTAACTAATCTAAACCGCATAACAGCTCTTCCGTGTACATCAAGATTACAATCACGTATACAAACTAACCTATCTAACATTCAGCAGATGCAATACGGCATTCAGCTGATGCAATGAGGCAAAACAGGAGGACGGAACCATGGGAGTGTTTAGATGAAAGGGTAAATGAGGTAAATGGGGCAAATCTACCCCAAATGATCCAAACATGTGGGGCAAATGTGGTGGAGCAAATGTTTTGCCCCCCTAATTCTATTTACCCCTAGAAAGTAGCAAATTAGAGCAAAATTATGGTGGACCCCAGCCCTCTCTCACACACATTCACATCCATATTTACCCCTCAATCCAAACACCTTAAAGAGCAAATATTAGTAAGGGCAAATGGGAGAGGCAAAACATTTGCTTTGAAGTAAATATTTACCCCTACCATCCAAATATAGCCCATATCATTGTGTACTCTCTCCGGTTGTAAATAATTGTCGTCCAGGAGCTGTGATTGTGAGGAAAATATGGCATCTTGCACCACTGCTTCCATTCTCTCCATTCCCCGCGATCGCGAGCCCTTTACCCGCCACCGAGCGCCTACTTATCTTTCACTCGTCGTCGTCTTACTCTCAGCATTCTAAAGTAAGAAACAATTAATTTAATTGCAAAATAATTAGTTCGTCATAAATATCATATATTTTAAAAGAACTGTTGTAGATCACTACACTTTACCATGTTGACATGTCTCCGGTTGCGAATCATCTACATTCAGATTCTATTTATGAACTTTCTTTCAATACCCCCATAAGAGTATATGAAGAAATGTGGTGGTCTCATCCTAGAAACAGGTCGCATATATCTACAAACAATCCCATGCTACGAAATTCAACGGATTTTGCCTCCCCAAATCAGTAGACATACATCTAGCATTGTTCTAAAAAGGAAATAACATCTTCCTACAAAATCCAATAACAAGCAGTGTTATTCTAAGAGATCGATCAACAAAATGTCCTCATTCATCCTGCCTTAATTGATTCCAGAAAATCGATCCAGACTATATATTACATGGTACATACATGAAAAAAAAAATAACTTCCCATTTGCTTCACACACACCACCCAAAAGAAGTCACGAACACAGATACATTGCTGCTACGCTCTTCTTTGCCCCCAATCCAATCGATCGCATGCAGAGTCCATTGATGCATTCTTCTGACCGTTCTGATGCATCCCCCACCTCCACGTACGCCGATCGTGAACTAATTACTCGGCCAATTCGATCGATGAGTACAAGTACACAGGACACCGTCGCGGTGGCGAATTATAGGCCGAGGGCGCCGAGCGGCGTCTTGCCCTGTCCGGCCTCGAAGTAGAAGGTGAGCATGGCGAGCATGGCGATGCGGGCGTGCTTGATCTCGGCCAGCTTGAGCCGCTCGAGCTTCTCGGTGTCGGGGATGTAGACGCCGTCCTTGACGGTGCCGGCGAGGCTGAGCGGGTCGAAGAACTTGCCGCCGGGGTACCCCTGCTCGCCGGTGAAGTTGGCGAAGTTCTCGGCGGTGCGGGACCAGGGGGTGGCCCACTCGACGGACTGCGAGTCCGGGTTGAAGAAGTCGACCCAGCGCTTGGACTCGACCCACCCCATGAGCAGCAGCTGCGTGCCGAGGAGGGAGCCGAAGGAGAAGGGCGCGATGGCGCCCGGGTCGGCGCCGGCCTCGAACCAGGGGATGCCGCTCCACGCCTGGCCGACGAAGATGCCCAGCACGGCGGCCATCGCCCACCGCCCGTGGATCAGCTCCGCCTCGCGGTACCACTTGAGGAACGCCGGGTCCTTGCCCAGGCCCAGCGGGTCGAAGCCGAAGTCACCGGGGAGTCTGCAGAAAGCGACCGCGGCGTCAGTTTCCGGTTCCCCGCTTCCCTCTCAGATCAGGATTCAGGAAAGCAACAAGAGGCAGGGATTAACTTACGAGCCATCGAGCCATGGCGGGTTGATGAACTCGGCGTCGCTCTTGAAGGCTGGGATCCACGACTTCTTGGCGGCGGCGGCGGCGACGACGAGCGCGCGGCGCGGCGCGGGCTTGGCGGCGACGGAGGCGGCATTGGCGAGCGCGTGCCTGGCCCCGAGGAACGGGGTCTTGAGCACGGCAGCGGCGGAGGCGGTGGCGGAGGTGGACGCGAGCGCCATGGCCTGGTGACGGGTCAAGTCCTTCCCGTGGCAGACAGAGTTTGTGGCTGGCGGTGGTGGTCTGGTGGGCACGCACGTCACGGTGGCTTTAATCGTGGCGTGCGCGGCGCGGGGCAGCCACAAGAGGGATCCGGGGCGCGGGAAATCTCGGCGGCGGTAGGATGGATAGGGCGCCGGCCAATGGGGAGCGCGAACCATCGGATTCGGCCGCGCCGCCGGACGCCACGTGGACGGCAGCCTCCCACTCGTGATTCGGGGCGTGGGGTCTCCTGGCTGCCTGCCTGTGTCACTGCCTCTGTGGCGAGAGGGATGGACTCGTAGGACTCCAGTTAGACCGTTACTGTGGCCCGTACCTGCGACTGCGATATATTTTTTCAACATTAGGAGATTGACATGTACTCCCTCCCTTCCGTCAAAAGTAGAATTCTTAACATTAAAAAAACTATAACAAATGCAAGTGATTTGTGTTTCAAAACGATCTTTTTTTTAGTTGCGACAAATTTCGCAACTTTTCATTATTCACCCGTCACATCGATTTCACGAACTCTAATTAGGACTATTAAATGTGGATTAATAACAAACTTATTTCATAACTCCCGGTTGAAATTGCGAAACAACTGTATGCATAGTTTTATGCAGAGGTTGGAATATTGAAATATATTCCCTTTTCTAAAAATTTGCGAAACGAATCTATTTAAACTAATTAGGTCATAATTAGACAATATCGAGCTACAATAAGCATTCTCTAATAACAGATTAATTAGACTTCATAGATTCGTCTTGTAATTTCACGCCCATTTGTGTAATTAGTTCTTGTTCATAGTCTTTCTAATCTTCGATTTACAATTGCTATAGTAAATATTCGCAAGTTTCGCAGCGAACTAAACAAGACCTTAGTGCATGTGGCCGATTAATGAGGTGACAAAAATGGTTTCACACCACCACTAATATTTCTAAAAAAACTAAGGGCACTCCCAACCCACACTCTACCATAGAGTCTAAGTCTATTTATTATCTTCATATTTATTGCATTTTGCTGATGTGTCGCTTATGTGGCAGTATATTTATGGAAGAGAGAGGGAGAAAAACCAAGACTCCAAGTCTTATTTAGACTTCAAGTCTATGATAACTTCGAGGTAATAAATGCTCCTAGACTCTATGTAGAGTCTTCACTGTGAGTGCCCTGAGAATTACACTTTTCACATTTACGGAAGGAGTACCTGCTAACCCACCGTCCTCCAGCACCGGCCAAGACGACACTTCAGCGTGACACAGATCTTTTGCATTTTTTTCTTGAGATTCTGCACCTCAAACCGTAAATGAAGCTGATGTTCCTTCTGTGCAATAAGCTTATGCCAATTTCATTCAAGGAAGAAAATTCACGAATTGCAAAGCACCAACCAACCAAGGATATCACTATATCAGCAAAAGGAGCTACTTGTGCAGCTACAATATCCTTGGTTCTCATTGTGACAACCAGGAAGGAGAACTTTTCATTTGCAACCAAGAAAAAAAAGAGCTGTCCATATCAATGTGTATGAACTTTTGTGGTTATAAATACCCTATATATATAGTAATGATTAGGCTATGAGTACTGACTGCTGAACAACAAAATATACAACCATCCTATACTTCCAGGCACTAGCATTTCATGACCAGCCTGTAGAAGTAATCCCTAAGGCACAGTGGCGCGTAATACAACGTGGACATAAGAGCAGTGAACTGGCCGTAAGCGAAGAAAGCTGGAGGGTTCTTCTTCAGAGCCAATGCAACCACCTTCTTTGCAAGCTCTTCTGCTGGAGTAGACCCAGGGCCCTGGGAGACGTCGGTTCTGGCTCGGAGCGATTCCTCATACTTCTTGTAGTACTTCCACTCATGCATTTGATCATACTTCGCTGCAGACTTATCCCCGAGGTTCGACTTTGTTCCTCCAGGGGCAACAATCATCACATTTATGCCAAAGCTTTTTAGTTCAACCCTGCAGTGTATCAAGTTAGGATGACAGCTATGGAAGGAAGAAGTATGGAAACAGAAGCCACAAACCATCAGGGACAAATCGAAAAGATTTAACCACATAAGAACAAGCCATGGAGTAGTACAAAAGCAAATATTGGAGAACTAACAATTGTTGCTGGGATATTGCCACATGATAAAAATTATTTGATGTGATACTTGAGAACATTGGTGAAGTAATAGCATAAACACATCATTAGTAAATAAAACATAATACCCAATGCTAGTAGCTGTCTCTGTTATCTATTTCCTAACATAATAATTCAGAGTTTTAGATTTAAAACAGAGTATTTAGAATGAATCAATATCCCAGTTGGCCAATTCTCAAGCCTATATGACACACACACAACACAGCCAATTAGATCCCTGTGATCCGTTTCCAGGTTTTGATGCTGAAATAAAGATGTCAATGTAAGAATAGGTATACAATTCACAAACCTTAGTGAGTCACTCAATGCATGAAGAGCAGCTTTTGATGCTGAATACACACCAGCCCACGGCCCAGGTGCCAAAGCAGCGATACTTCCAACATTCACAATTGTACCTTTTCTTGTCTCCATCATGTGAGGAATAACAGCTTGAATCATCCTCATTGCACCTACAGTGAAAAGGGGCAAAAGTTAAATTGCAATAAAATCAATATTGTATCAGAACATGTGAAGACTAAGTATCTGAAAACGAAAAAAAGTGTGAGCCGTCCAAGCACATCAACAGAAGTCAACAAACTATTCAATTCTTCAACAGCTCAACTAGGTTAAACAGTAAGTGGAATTACACCAGTCACTTTGGTTGAAAAAAACCCTCCATGATGAGATAGAAAAGCTAATAGTTGGCACTTGGCAGTCTTGTGCTTTCAAAAACTTCACAGTTTAAGAGGTTATTATCCTTTGCACCACTAGAAAAGAGATCCAATGGAGCACATAGCCTGAGAGACAATTTTATAACTCCGTTTAAATCTAACACCTCCATATTGACCAGGCTGCAGTTGTGTTCATGCATCTTTAACACAAGTTTTGCTAGTGCTGACAGAAGAGGGGTTCTAATTGAACTCCTGACTTTACAGGTTCAGATTTACTAAATGCTGTGTTTATAAAATCCAAGATCCCTTCTCTTTGTCAAACAAATCTGGCCACAGGACCCTTTAATGATTTGAAATTGGACCATACACAACTAGACATAAGGAATTAAGACCTTTTCTTAACCAATCTTTTGGTAACAAGCACTGTTTCAAAATTCACTGTTTCAAAAATTAAAATTACATATAAATATGCTCACATAGCTATCTCTTTCTACCTAAACAAAGCGTTCTTAATTAGAACCAAATACTTCATAGTTATCCGTGAATCTCTAATGACCTATTCAGATTCCGGGATCTAAAATTTTGTCCTCCTTCGACAACATCGTAATCACGGGATACCAGCAAGGCCAAACAAATAAAGTAATACACTCCAAGATAGCAATTAGCAAGCATAATAAAACAAACGAATTTTCGCAATACTTACCATAGACATTGGTGTCGAAGACCTGGTTGAAGGAATCCATGGGCACCTCGGCGAGCGGCGCGACGAGGTGGACCCCGGCGTTGTTGACGAGCACGTCGATGCGGCCGTGCTCCCGCAGCGCGTCCGCGACGGCGGCGCGCGCGCTCTCGTCGGACCGCACGTCGAGCTCCAGCAGCAGGAACCGCGGGTCGCCCTGGAGGTCGCGCATGGAGCCGCGCGACCGCGCCGTGGCCACGACGGCGCACCCGGCCGCCGCGAAGGCGCGCGCCACAGCGTGGCCGATGCCGCCATCCGAGCACCCCGTCACCAGCACCACCGGCCGAGACCGGTCTGGTCCCTCGCCGCAGGACGTCGCCATCGCCGGGGGTGGGATTCTTGGCTCGGGATCCGGTTTCTTGGCTGGCGCAGGGCGGCGCTCGTACTAGTTAATAGCCGATTCGCCGAGCTGTTGCTGTTGACCAGATTCGCAATCGAGTTCAATGCTAAAATCCCGAGGATTGTTTTGTTTTGTTTTTTTTTTTGACAACTTGTTTTGTTTTCTTTGGTGAAGAAGAGAAGGCAGATCCCGTGGATTTATAGCAGCCGCCGCGGGAGGAGTTCGGCTCACGGTAATGTCAAAGGTGGTGTTCTTGTCGGGTTAGGCCTTGTTTAGTTTGCTAAAGTTTCCAACTTTTTCTCCACTCCCTCTCCATCACATCACATTAAATACGTCAAAAGACATATGTTCGTAGTATTAAATATAGTTAAAAAAATAACTAATTACACAGTTTTGATGTACTTCGCGACACGAATCTTTTGAGCCTAGTTAGGCCATGGTAGGATAATATTTACCACAAACAAACGAAACGTGCTACAGTGTGCTACAGGAGTTCGAAACGTTGAAAAGACAAATTTTTCACCGAACTAAACGGCCTTACTCGATAGTAGACTGCTCGGTGACACAGGAGTCGATTGTTGTTACGAAACGGAGCCCGTGAAGGATTCTCATCGAACCAAAATCTGTCAGAAGTCAGAACAAATCGACACCGAACTCACAGTACAAAAGGAATCCTCGCCGTCGACGACAGAGAGATTGTATACATACACGGTATACTGAAACAATGGCAAAAGGAGTCTTACATTGAGTTATGAGTTATGTTTCTACTTTTAACTAATGTTACTCACTCCGTTTTAAATATATGACGTTTGAAAAAAAAATAGTTCTTTTAAATTTTTTTACTAAAGTCATATATTTAAGGACGGTGGGAGTATATACAGTATGAGAAACGGAGAAGAAAAATGTCGTAACTGCTGGCGATAATGGTTTCACGTCATTGTTCTAAAAAATATATATGGTTTCACGTCGATGTCAAATCAACTTAGATATTTTTTAGACCTTGTTTGACACTAATTATGAATATTAAATATAGACTAATTATAAAAAAATTACATAGATGAAGTGTAATTCACAAGTTGAATCTATTAAATTTAATTAATTCATGATTAGATAGTGGTGTGCTACAGAAAACTTGTGCTGGTGACAGATTAATTAGTATTAATCAATTCGTCTTGCGGTTTAGAGGTGAGTTCTGTAATTATTTTTTATTAGTAACTGAACATTCCTTCCGTCGTCTGAAACATCTGATGTGAGTTCTGTAATTATTTTTTTATTAGTAACCAAACATTCCTTCCGTCATCCGAAACATATGATGTACCGTCTTTATATATTTCACTCCGAAACTAAACAAACCCTTAGTTCGTTAGTGAAAAGTTTTACGATGTAAATCACGAGATAATTTTTGAAGCTTCATCGTTAGCATATGTTTATTTTTTTTGAAATTAACACATGCTTATTGTAGGTTGCAGCACGATTTTATTTTTGAATGGTTTAATACTCTTAATTCGTGTCAAACCTCTAATAAAGTGTGTATAGGATTAGGACTACGACTGCACTAGTCGAAATAAAAACTACGACTGCATTGAAACTGAATTTATATCCGGTCACTTCGACTGAAAAGGACGCACCCGGCCGCTGAGAACGCCCGCACCAGCGCCATCGTGTGCACGATCGCAGCCGGACGCTGGTCAGCCTGCCACCACCGGGTTGGGACTTGCGATTCTCGGCACAATGGGATCCGGTTGTGGCTGCTCGGTGCACGGCGGCGCGTGTAGTTTTAACGCCAAGTATGTAACCGTGTACTGAAATTCTGACATTATTAATGACAATTGATAACCATGTTTCTCCCTACATCGCATTTTTTCGAATCTCTATATCCCAGTATTTTGTTTGAACTGCAGTTTTTTTTAATCTTTTCTGAAAAGCTGCTGTTGTTTTTTTCCTGAACTGAAATGTTAATACTAGCTTTTAGAACATGTGTTTCGTTTTATAAGCTAAAAAAGCTAGAAAAGGTCGTAAAAATGAGGTTTTCATGCAAACTCAGCCTTTTCGAACTTCTAGCTTTTTCGAAAGCTGCACAAGAAGTTTGTTCGAGCCTTTTACTTTCCACACTAATAAGTTATCATGAAGCTCAAACATAAACAGAGCTAGATGTGCAGCACGTGATTTCTGAGCTGTATTATCCAGTTCCATACACCGATCCAAGGGCACCCGGTCCTTTCCGCCAGTCACGCTGCCGCCTACCTCGCAGAATCACGTACCTTAACCTCGTGGGAGTTCATGAATTCACATCACAAAAATCGTGAAATCAAAAATCTTGTATTGATGGGCTTCAAAACACTCGAGTCATGCTTATACGTGGGATTGGATCAACATTCATAATCCAAAGAAGAAAAATCCAGTAAGATCCTAAATTATAAAGCTCACATCCAATCCAATCCAATTCACTCACTCAAAATCCAATATCCAACAATATAATCCAACCACCACCAGGTTGACTACTCAGATAAATCTATATGTGGGACACATGTCCAGAGCCGGACCCTAGAATTAAAAACTCGCGTTCACACTATAAAATTTTAGCGGATTTGACCGAAATTTGGTGAGATGCCTTAACATGACAGTCCGCTACTCAGTGCAAATCGGTGAAGCCAAATCTATATGTGGGACCCACGTCCAGAGCCGGACCCTAGAATTAAAAGCTCGTGTTCACACTATAAAATTTTAGCGGATTTGACCGAAATTTGGTGAGATACTTTAATATAACAGTCCGCTACTCAGTGCAAATCGGTGAAGCCAAATCTATATGTGGGACCCACATCCAGGGCCGGACCCTAAAATTAAAATCTCGTGTTCACACCCTAAAATTTTAGCGGATTTGACCAAAATTTGGTGAGATGCTTTAATATGACAGTCCGCTACTTCGTGCAAATCGGTGAAGCCAAATCTATATGCGGGACCCACGTCCAGAGCCGGACATTAGAATTAAAAGCTCCTGCTTGGACATCCAATACTGATTGGACATCTAATTTAATTTAGCATGTGGACATCCACATCCAAAGTAATCCAGTCCAACGAAGTCCGAAAGGAAAAAATCCAATTGGATTTGGATTTTCCAAAATCCATTACCACGTCTATCATGCTCAGCTTATATCTCTTTTATTTTTTCAGAGAATACAAAACTTGCAATCTAGTGAAGCATGTTTGGTAGAGCTTCATCTCAGCAGAAAATCATTTTTTTTCTGAAAACTGATTGACAGAGCTCACAACCTACTTCGTCGGAAGTTCTAAAAAAAACCTACTTCGTATGAGGCACCCAAGAGCTTGGGCCAAAAGAGACCCGCATAACAACATTCGCATCTGGGCCAGCTTTTTATATAGTTACAGCAAGACAACGAGCTAGGAATTCCGAATTCGCCACAACTCATCCGCGCTGTAGACGTCTCTCATTGACTTGCAGTAAGTGTTATATGAAGCCGTCGATAACTTTCTTAATACTTGTTGGGGGAGAGGCCCAGCCCCTTTAAGGCTCATGTAGATTAATATGCTTTGCGAGAGTCGGGGGGCTGACTGTAAATATTGTATCCACTAGGAACTCGGTGAAAAATGACCTACCCCTCCTATCTCTATAAATAGGAGGGCTATTATAGTTGATGGGACAGATGGGAGCACGTGAATGAAATGAGAGCTCCGAAGCTATTATATTTATTTCGCATTTACATTTCTGTTCAGTAGTAGTAGCTTAGAGTAGAGCTCCGAAGGGACATCCCCATAGCACCTTCGGAGGAGAGTCATTGTTGCTTCGGATCCACCTTCGGATCGGAATTTCCCCAACAGTTTGGCGCCCACCGTGATCGTCCCTCATACCACAATTATCTTCGAGCGGCCCACCAAAGCTTCTTCGAGCGGCTTAGCTCCGAAGCTCAAGCGCGTCGCTCCAACTACGAAGCCCACCTCCACAGCGGCCCATCTCCGGTCCGTTTCCGAAGTTGCTTCGGTTCGAAGCTGCTTCGGCCCACCTCCACAGCGGCCTGCTTCGGTCCAGCTCCGAACCTACCTCGACCCAGCTTCGGTCCAAGCGCTGTGGCCCAGCGCACCGAAACCCCACCTCGACAAGGCCCAGGTGCTTCGGCCCAGCGCACCGAAACCCCACCTCGACAAGGCCCAGGTGCTTCGGCCCATCTCCGTGGCCTGCTTCGGTCAGCTCCGGGTCCAGCTCGGCGGCCAATTCCGAAGCTCGGCGCTTGCTTCTGCCCAATCACCGTGGCCCAGCTCCGGCGACCGACGCGTGCTTCGGGTCCGTTTCCGAAGCTCACCGCGTGCTTCGGCCCACCTCCGCGACCCAGCAAATTTTTTTTATATTTAATTTTCTTCTATTTTACGAAAATAAATAGTCGGATTCAACATTGGCAGAAATAGCCACGAACCGCCGTTTGAAGTGGCAATTGGAAACCTACCGCCGTTTCAAACGGCGGCAGGAACCTACCGCCCCCGCAAAGGGCGGTTAGCACCTACCGCCATTTGAACTGGCGGTAGGTTTGCAACAGTGCCGGCAGGGCCGTTATGGTTGGCGGCAGGCTTCCTTGCAGATACCGCCAGTTGAAAGGGCGGTTTCAACGAGCCTACCGCCGTTTCAACTGGCGGTAGGCTTTATTTTGCATTTTTTTGTTTTTCTTTTTTATTTTTGGTTATTCTCAATAC
Organism: Cenchrus fungigraminus; assembly: GCA_036936925.1. Classification (NCBI taxonomy): domain Eukaryota; kingdom Viridiplantae; phylum Streptophyta; class Magnoliopsida; order Poales; family Poaceae; genus Cenchrus; species Cenchrus fungigraminus. Next base: position 75,244,162 of record CM072775.1, read on the forward strand.
TATAAATGCGAAATAACAGGAAACTGAATACGAAAATACAAAAACTAATTAGAACAAACAAAGTACTGTACACGACAAGTGTCCAAATACAAATCTAAATACGACCGCGTTTCGTTGGTCGTGGGGGGCCCTGGTGCTCCCTCTTCCTCGCCGCTGCCGCCGCCCTCTGTGCAGCCCTCGTGTGGTGGGTCGGGTACGTGAGGGGGTCGCGTGGATTGCGATCGCGTCCTGCGACCGCCGGCTCGGGGGAGGTGTCGCTAAGAGAGCTCCTGAGCCCGACGGGACAGCCCCCCTCCGGTGGGTGCCTGTGGAGTCGCTAAGCCCGACGTGCCGGCCCCCGCTCCGGTGGCTGCCTGTGGAGTCGCGGAGCCCGACGTGCCGGCCCCCGCTCCGGTCGGTGCCTGTGGAGTCGCCACGCTCGACGAGGCCGCCCGCGCCTCCGCCTCCACCGACGCTGCCGCCTCCAACGCCTCGCCTGCACGCTGTGCCGAGTCGTGGAAGTCCTCCATCATCGCGCGCTGCTGCTCCTGCGTCGGCTGGGTCATGGGCGGGGCTCCCGACAGCTGTGTACCACCGATCTCGTCGGCGGTGCCGCCGAACAAGTCGTCCAACAGAAACTCCAACGTTGGTGTCTCGCCTCTGTAGTAGGCCTCATCCGAAGCAGGTGTCTGGAACAGTGGCTGCTGCTGAACAGGTGCCTCAAACACTGGCTGCTGCTGCTGCTGAAACACTGGCTGCTGCTGAACGGGTGGCTCAAACACTGACTGCTGCGGAACCGGTGAAGCTGCTGCTGCCCACGACGAAGGCCCCGGTCCCGTAGGTATCGGCGGTCTCTCTGTAAAATATTAGATCGTCATGGATCAATAAAATATGTCGTGGTCTCTCTAGATAATATAACTAGCAACAAAAAATGTGTACGATCCCGTCATGTACCTGTGGCGTAGAAAGCACTCGGTGGACGTGTCGGTGCCTGGTACGAAGCTGAGGTGGAGGCACAACTGCTGGAGGAGGAGGGGTGGCGGGGAAGGAGGTAACCCTCGTCGCCGCGGAAGTTCACCGCGTGCATCAACCGCTGGCTCAGGCCCACCATCTTCTGCACCTCTGTCCGTATCCCGTCGAACGTGAGGTGGTCCATCGTCGCGCTCACGTGCTGGGCCAGCTGGTACATCTCCCGAGCTGTGTCGTACTGTCAAGATCGGACGGATTGTTAGTATAGCGAAACTTTAGCGAATGTGACTTAATTTGAATTAATGCAAAAGAACTTACTAAGATGCTGTGGGACTGATCCCGTCGGTAGGGGTACGTCGACGCTGGCACGAGGTCGAGGCGAGGGTTCGGGGGGACATAGGTCACGTGCGTCCGGGTCCTCGCCGTATACCACTGCAGGTACGCTCTCCAAGCGTCGTCGTCGTGTAAGCGCGGCTCGACGACGACGTTCTGCGAGGCGGTCGCCCACGCGTCCATGTACTGCTGCAGCTTTCCCATAAAAGGAGCCGAAGTCTTCGACCCCTTCCTCGTCCACCTGCAACAATAAACAACAAATTGGTCAGCAAAATTAACTTTCTTCACTCGTCCAAAGAAACTATTTAAGTTTGCAATGAACTTACAGGTGCACAGAAGGGTCGACGGTGTGTGCGACGGGCACAGGCGAAGCCTGGTAGAGGCCGAACAGCCTCAGCACGCGCTCGACGTGGTACTCCTCGACGTACATGTCGTGGACGAGCGGCGTCTTCGTCAGCCAGAAGTCACGGTCCCGAAAGCACAGGGACGAGAGACCCTGCGGCGCACGCGTGGCGACCAAGGCGTCGGTGTACGGCTGCCAGACAACCTCGCGGTCGGTGAGGGTGTCGATCTGGCCGACGAAGTCCAGGTACGACCTCCTGGTCTGCTCCGTCCAAGAGAGCTGCAAACAATAGAATGAGTTAGCTCGACGAATTGCATTACTTTCAGATAGCTAAAGAACGAAGTTAGCTCGAAGTACGAACCTGGCGGTGGCACCACATCGACCCCGTGGTCGGCCTGTCTGCTGGGTCGTGCCCCTCCTCCCGCGCGCGGTACGGCGATCGGTCGACCGATGGCCGACCGACGGGAAGCCGCTCGTAGCTCCACAGGTGCAGCAGAAGCGGGCATCCGAGGAGGATCGACTGGGTGCCCGTCTTGGTGCACCCGGTGCACAGCCCCTGTACGTCGCGGCCAAAACCGCAGCACCCCAGTTGATCTGGGGCATGTCCTCCACGGTGGCGTCGGTGATCCTCTTCGCGTGGGGGATCAGGAACCTCGACACCGCGTCCCCCTGGGACCCACAGAACATCACGTAGTCGAAGGGCCACAACAAGTACGCCTCCAAGTGCCTGTTGCTGGTCGGCTCGTCGGCGTCGTCCCTCATGAACGAGGCCTGAAAAAATTCAAAAATCAGTGAGAGGCTGCAAACCGATACTATGAAAAAATGATAGGTAGAGGAACGTACGCTGAACTTGCGCAACCAAGCGCACGTGGGGCCGTGGGAGTTGGTGAAGTCAGGCACCTCTGGCGCGCCGGGACGGCGCACCACTCCGGCGAACCTCGCGAGGAGGACCTCGCGCCACGGCTCGGGGGGGTCACGAGCCCCGATGGGCTCCCCTGAGCACGGTAGCCCGAAGAGGAGGGCCACGTCCTCCAAAGTCACCGCCATCTCCCCCCAGGGGAAGTGGAAGCCGTGCGTAGGCCTGGGCAAAATACCCGATACCCATTACCCGTACCCGAATTATCCGAACCCAAACCCGAATTACCCGAACCCGAGGTACCCAATTCCAAGTTCGGGTAGTGATTGTGGTTACCCGAAATTAGTTTAGGTAATTCGGGTAATACATTTCGGTACCCGAACTACCCGAAATTTGCCTTTGTCTTTGTATTTATTCACGTGTTGTTAGTTGAACACTTGAAATTGTCACTTTATTACAATATAATTCTCTTAATTTGAACAAGTGACTATAATATACTATTCTTCTCAACTTGTAGTTGAAATTCAACACAAACTACTAGTCTATGGAACATTATGTGTGTTTGAGTCTATACTTTGATTATATATTTCGGGTAAATTGGGTAACCCGAACCCGATTTTTGCGGGTACCCGAACTTACGGGTAGTGTTTTTCTGAAGCTGATATCGGGTAATGATTCTCATTACCCGGATTTCGCAAAACCCGAATTACCCGACCCGAACTAATCGGGTAACCCGAACGCCCACCCCTAGCTGTGCGTCTCGGGGCGCCACCGGTCCAGGAACGCGCAGACTAGCTGGTAGTCGAAGCCGAAGCGTGACCTGCGCTCCGCCGGTCGCAAAGCGGCCCGCATGAGGTCCCTCTCAACCAAGCGCGCTAGGGGAAGAAGCCCTGCTGCGCGTAGCCTGCACCACAAAATGAAAATAAATATTAATTAAGAATTTAAATGAGGAAATACAAAGATACGAAGGTGTCGTATTACATACTTCGGACACCAGCCGGGGTGAAGCGGCATGTAGTGCCCGGGGCCTCTGAAACGCACGGTCCCTAGCTTTGCCCCACAGATCGCGGAGTGGTAGGACCGGTGCGCCCTGTCTGTCCGCTCGTCGAAGAGCTCGGGTAGCACGTACGACAGGGGCTCCCGAGGAGGACGAACAGCACCAACAGGGGGCTGCGGACCCACCGCCTGCTGCTGAGCCATAGCTGCAAAAAAAATGAAATATAAAGTCACACATAATTTCTAAGAATTTCCAAAGCATTTTCTACGATTTCTAAAGTATTTATAGGAATTTCCAAAGCATTTCTACAATTTCTATAGTATTTCTACTAATTTCCAAAGCATTTCTACAATTTCTAAAGTATTTTTAGGAATTTCCAAAGCATTTCTACAATTACTAAAGTATTTCTAGGAAATTCAAAAGCATTTCTACAATTTCTATAGTATTTCTACTAATTTCCAAAGCATTTCTACAATTTCTATAGTATTTCTAGGAATTTTCAAAGCATTTCTACAATTACTAAAGTATTTCTAGGAAATTCAAAAGCATTTCTACAATTTCTATAGTATTTCTACTAATTTCCAAAGCATTTTTACATTTTCTAAATTATTTCTAAGAATTTCCAAAGCATTTCTACAATTTCTATAGTATTTCTACTAATTTCCAAAGCATTTTTACAATTTCTAAAGTATTTGTAGGAATTTCCAAAGCATTTCTACAATTTCTAAAGTATTTCTAGATTTTTCTAATCTATTTCTAGGATTTCTAAACTATTTCTATATTTTCTAAACTATTTCTATATTTTTCTAAACTATTTCTACCATATTAACTAAATATACAAGGAAAGTATTGGAAACATACCTGATGGACACCGAAGAAGACCGCGAGGAAGAGAAGAGAAGAGGGGGAGGGGCAGCCGGCGGCGGCAGGGCGCCGGCCCTTATATAGGTGCGGCACAGCCGCCAGTTGATATGGCGGTACCACCTACCGCCAGTTCATACGGCGGTAGGTTGCCAACGGTCGGTCAACAGCCGTATCAACTGGCGGTTGGCCACCTGCCGCCGTATGAACTGGCAGTAGGTCCCTGGCCACCGGGCCACGTGGCGGATGGCCCAACCGCCGTATCAAGCGGCGGCTGTCTTCGACTTACCGCCATTTGCGGCGGCGGTAGGTTCTTGCCGCCGTTTGAAACGGCGGTAGGTTTCCAACCGCCATTTCAAACGGCGGTTCGTGGCTATTTCTGCCAATGTTGAATCCGACTATTTATTTTCGTAAAATCGAAGAAAATTAAATATAAAAAAAAATTCCGACCCAGCTCCGATTTCAGCGTCGCCCAGCTCCGAAGGTGAACCCTTCGGCCCACATCCGAAGCTCAAGCGCTTTGGCCAAGGCACTCCGACCGAAGTTAGCGCTTCGGACCGGCGCTCCGAAGCCCACCTCGACGAGGCCCAGGTTCGAATTTTTTTTTATATTTTTTTGTCTTTGATTTTCGAAAAATAAATGGACGAACCAAAAATTTCGAGAAATATACATCTGCCGCCAAACCCCACGGCGGCAGGTACCTGCCGCCGCGTCGCACGGCGGCAGCATGCCTGCCGCCGTGCCCCACGGCGTTAAGTCCCTACCGCCGTGGGGTACGGCGGCAGGAGAGCACCTCTGGTGGTAGAGCCGCGTGGCATGGCGCCAGTAAGACCATTTTTTTTAATTTTTCATTTTTAAAACACTTTTAACCTTTTTAAAAAACAACAAACTGATAAGTGTAAGCATAATCACAAGATCATATCATAATTAACTAGTAGATGCAAATAGTTTATAAAAAATCATGGTAAAAGTACTACTACATCTAAATGCGTCGGTGCCTCTTCGGCCTAACAGCTCTAGCGCCAGCTCAGGTGTGGTCCCGGTCGTACGTACAGGGGTCAGGTGCCCTGACCACCCGCGGTCCGAACTGGTCTGGAGATGGTGTCGCCATGGCGGCCTGCGACGAGCCTGCAGCATCCGGTGTCGCTCCGCCGACCGGTGTCGCTCCGCCCGCCGGTGTCGCTCCGCCCGCCGGTGTCGCTCCGCCGGCCGCCGGGGTCGCTCCGCCCAGTGGCTGTGTCGGCTGAGTCCCAACCGGTGCTTGTGTCAACTGTGACGGGCCAACCTCCTCGGCCTGTTGCGGGGCATCCAGGGTCGCGAGAATGTCGCCGTACCCCATCTCATCCCAGGCCAGCTGGTCCTCGGTGGTCGCGCCGAAAGCAGGCTGGAACATAGGCGGAGTGAACGAGGAAGGAATATCTGCCGCCGCAAACTGAAAGGCCGGCGGTCTGAAACCTCCTAGCGGAAAGATCGGCGCTCTAGGTGTCGTCGTCTCCGGCTGTCGAGGCCCGGCTGTCGGAAAGAGCGGCGGTCGCTCTGTACGATTAGAATATAGTATAACCACAAACACATAATAATTGCATGCATTACTTGAAAATAAGGTCCACTGAAAGTATCTGCGCCGGGGGGAACAAACGGCCGCTGCACGTAGGTGTACGGGCCCTGCGCCTGTGGCTGCTGCTGTGCCGTCGGAGCCGAGAAGCCGCTGGCAAAGGTGGAAGGCGCCTGCTGCGAAGCCGCTGTCGAGGCGGAGCTCGAGGACGATACTGGGTGGCGCGGAAGGAGAGTAATCTCTACGGCCCCGGCGTAGTTCACGACGGCGGAGTACCTCATGGCAGCAGTGATGATCCTGTCGTACGTGCTCTGGTGCTGCTGAGGCCCCCAAGTAAAGCACTGCTCCCTCGCGGCCGATGCGAGCCGCACGATCTCAGCAAGCACGTCGTGCTGCTTAGAAAATTAGAAACACATGTTATAATGAAAAGTCATATGAATGTAATATGTTTGTAGTATCGTAGCTTACCGCTGTGTCGGCGGTCTGGTCTCGGCACACCGGGTACGTCGCGTCCGGCAGGATCCTGTCGTGGTCCGGGACAGGTGGCGGTGGCGGGGTAGCAGGCACGTACGTCACCCGCGTCCGCGTCCTTGGGAGGTACCACTGAAGGTATGCTACCCAGGCCGCGCCATCGTGAAGGCGGTGCTCGGTGACGACGTTCTGCTCGTGCGCCGCGGACGCCCAGTCGGCCACGTACGGCTGCAGCTTGTCGACGAACGACGTCGCCGCAGCCACGTCGTTACGCGTCCACCTAGCATAGATGAAACATAAAATTATTGGCAACTGAATATTTGTAACGAAAAATAATTATAACTGGCAAATGGTAGCTCACCTGTGCGCTGTAGGCGGCAGACGTGGCGCAGCGGGTACTGGCGCCTCCTGGAAGAGGCCGAACTGCCTCATCACCCAGTGGACGGTGTACTCCTCGACGTAGACGTCGAAGACCAGTCGTCGCCACGTCATCCAGTACGCCTGGTCTTGGGAGCACAGGGACGAGAGCCCCCGTGGTGCGCGGGCAGCGACCATGGCAGTAGCGTACGGCGTCCACCGGACCTAAGCATCGACCATCCGGTCGATCTGACCTACGAAGTCCTTGTACGCCTTCTTCGGCTGCTCCCCAGCCCAAATGTGCTGCAAAGAACATGAAAAGTTAAGTGAATCGAACTAAAGAACTCATAACGCGAAGAAAACGATAAGGGATGACATTACCTTCCGGAGGCACCACAGAGAACCCATGGTGGGGAGGTCCGCTGGGTCGGTGTCTTCGGGCAGCGTCTCGTACTCCGAGAGGTCGGCCTTGGGCCGACCGATGTCGAACCGCTCGTGGATCCACATCTGCAGCAGGAGAGGGCACCCCAGGAGGATCCCCTCCCTACTCGCCGGCCTCGACACTGCCGAACACAGCCCCCTGTAGGTAGCTGCCAGAACAGCGCTGCCCCAGCTGATCTGGGGCATCTGCTCGAGGGGTGTGTCGGCGATCCTCTGAGCCCAGGGGAGCAGGTACCGCGACACCGAGTCTCCCGCTGACTCGCAGAACAGCACCCACCCGAACAGCCAGAGCAGGTAGACCTCCAAAAACCTGTCTGACGTCGGGTCGTCGGCATCGTCCGCCATGTAGTCAGCCTGCATACACACAAAGGTCCATCGTCACATTCATTTAAAATGCATACAAATATTGAAAATAAGAGTTAGAATCACGTACGCTGAACTGCTGGATCCAAGTCCAGGTGGGCCCGTGGGTGTCGGCGAAGGGCATGTACGGCGCTGGCGCGCGATCGTTCCGAGGAACGTTCGCGAACCGAGCAAGGAAGTCAGCGTGCCACGTCGCGGGGATGTCGATCGGTCCCATCACCTCGCCAGCACACGGTAGTCCTCCCAACATCACGGCGTCCTCCAGACTGAGCGTCATCTCGCCGACGGGGAAGTGGAACGTGTGTGTCTCTGGTCGCCACCGGTCCATGAACGCGGCGATCAGCGGGGCGTCGTAGCAGAACCGCGTCAACCGCTCCGCCAGGGGAACCTCAGCTCGTAGCCTGTCCCCCTCGACCAACCGCGCAACAGGGAGAAGTCCTGCAGCGCGTAGCCTAAAAAAATATTAATTTAGTTAACGCAATTACTATTGTAAAGAAACAGAAATAAATAATAAATATGAATTACGTACTTCGGAATCCACCGCTGGTGTATCGGCATCAACGTGCGGGTCGTCCGGCAACGTATGTTGCCGGGCGAACGTCCGAGAACAGCCGACACGTACGAGCGGTGGTGCCGGTCCACCGCCTCGTCGAACAACTCCGGTCGTACGTACTCCAGCGGTACAGCCATAACTGCAAAAAAAATAACATAATTGAATCAATTATTCGAATTATACTAATTAAAACAAATTTTGTAAATATAAACCATTTTATACAATTTTTATTTCAATTTAATCTAATTATGTGAATTATAACCATTTTCTAGGAATTTTAAATGAATTGAAACGAATTATGTGAATTTTCCCCATTTTCTACAAATTTTATATCAATTTAATCTAATTACGTGAATTATAACCATCTTTTAGGAAATTTAAATGAATTGAAACGAATTATGTGAATTTAAACCATTTTCTACGAATTTTACATCAATTTAATCTAATTATGTGAATTATAACCATTTCCTTTAAACGAATTATGTGAATTTAAATCATTTTCTACGAATTTTACATCAATTTAATCTAATTATGTGAATTATAACCATTTCCTACAAATTTAAAACCAATTTAAACGAATTATGTGAATTTAAACTATTTTCTACGAATTTTATATCAATTTAATCTAATTATGTGAATTATAACCATTTTCTAGAAGTTTTAAACCAATTTAAACAAATTATGTGAATTTAAATAATTTTCTACGAATTTTATATCAATTTAATCAATTTAAATAATTTTCTATGAATTTTATATCAATTTAAACGAATTATGTGAATTTAAATAATTTTCTACTAATTTTATATCGATTTAACTAACCTAAGTTAACTAAACTAAATTTAACTAACCTAAGTTAACTAAACTAAATTTCTAAACTACACTAAACTAAGTTAACTAAACTAAATTTCTAAACTAAACTAACTAACTATACTAACTACACTAGACTAAATTTAGAAACATACCTCAGTCAGAAGTGCTGGTTGAAAATCGAAGGTTTAGAGGAGGGAGGGAGGGGGCCGGCGGCGGCAGCGGTCACCCCCTTTTATAGGGGTGATGCTGCCGCCAAACCCCACGGCGCCAGGATCCTGCCGCTGTGGGGCACGGCGCTAGGGCTCCTGCCGCCGTGCCCCACGACAGCAGGAATCTGGCCCCACCTGGCAGTAGAGCCGACCGTTGGCGTCACCCCTAACGCCGTGCCCCATGGCGGCAGGAACTCCTGCCGCCGTGGGGTTTGACGGCAGATGTATATTTCTCGAAATTTTTGGTTCGTCCATTTATTTTTCGAAAATCAAAGACAAAAAATATAAAAAAAAAATTCCCCAGGTTCTCTTTAATTCTGCAAAATTGCTTCCTCTGAGTGGGGTTCGAACCTCGGTCTCCACACCCGCAGGAGTTTTGGCGCAAGCCGCGCTAGCCTGTAGAGCCTCGGCTGGTTGTTGGATCTTTCACGTTTCGTCCTTTCTTTATACTATGCATGCGGTTCGAGTGCTTGTTTTGTGTTTAATAGTTAATGCCCTATTTTGCACTAGTATGCAGATGTTTAGCACATGTCCTTTTCCTGTACAGTATCTAATTGTGGCCTTTCACTTCGGTTATGGTTACACGTTTCCTTCATTTTCAAGCAATTTTTAGCTATGAACGAAGCTACATGCTTTCGCAATGTTAAAAAAAACCTACATGCTATCACAAGAATCGTTGTCTACTTTTTTACAAAGTGTTCTATTACTTCGGAATCATCTTGTCCGGTTTTCGCGAGACGAATTGTTCGTGCTTCAGAATCATCTATGCTGGTCTTTTCGCAAAATGAAATTTTATCTTCGGAATCATCTCAGTGGGATTTACACGAGATTGATTTTCACCTTCGGAATCACTTCGGTGAATTTTTCCGTCTTCGGAATCATCTCGGTGGGATTTTCACGAGATTGATTTTCACCTTCGGAATCACTTCGGTGAATTTTTCCGTCTTCGGAATCATCTCGGTGGGATTTTCACGAGATTGATTTTCACCTTCAGAATCACTTCGGTGAATTTTTACGCCTTCGGAATCATCTCGGTGGGATTTTCACGAGATTGATTTTCACCTTCGGAATCACTTCGGTGAATTTTTTTCACCTTCGGAATCGTCTCGGTGGGAATTTCACGAGATTGACTTTCGCCTTCGAAATCATTTCGATTCGTCTTGGTTTCACCTTCGAAGGAAGCCATGGCCATGAGAGGCAAGCAAGCTGGCAGGCCTCATTGGCCGAAACAACAATTTTATTCGAGTCTTTGAGAATAAAATTCCAGCGTTTATGGGCCCTTCGGAATTCAGGCGCGCAGGTACCCCTTTGGGTTGATTCTCAGTCATTTTTGCTGCTTTATTTATTGCCTTACTTGCTGTTAGTACCAAGTGCTTCGGTCAACAAAGGCTTCGCTCTGAAGCTCGCTGCTTATACCTGATACTTGCTTCTCGCACTTTAAAATAGAGTATGCACTAGGAATATTTCCTTTGAGTATATTGCTATGTTTAGCTTATTAGTGCTACCTGCATACCACCTGCTTGTCCTTCGTCTGTCTGACGAAGTTGGGAACTTTTTCTTTCGATGGAACCTCATCTCTTTATGACATCAACCCCGCAAGCAATCTACGCCTCGTATACGAAGACTATTCACTTTGCGGCTATACGTCTATAGACTCAGGGTAGGTGGAAGTTGTACGTTTTCTCCTTAGTGTCAAAAACTACAACTTCCACCAACTCCGTAAACGGTTTTAAGTGGTAAATTTTCTAATCTTTTGAGCATTTTGAATATGTTGCTTTTTCCGAAGCTAAGGCTCCGAACTTGCACTTCGGGTGCAAGGAATCTCCGAAGTGTGCGGGAAAATGCTGTTTTGTCACAGTGTGTTGTATTTCTCACCCTTCGTTAGTGGCCAGAGAGGCTACGGTTATACTTATTCCGTGCTGGTTTTTCGCTAACATGCAGGTTCAACCAATCACTGTAAGTACCTCTTCACTGTCGTAGCTAACCCTTTATACGAAGTATTTGTATCTCTTGAATGCAGGGTCAACTAGCATATGTGAGTATCTCGTACCTCTCACCTCAATCTCATTCCTGCGTAGTTGCTTCTCCCTTGTACCCCTTGTTCCATGTATTGCTTAACGGGTACTCTAACCCTTCGTATTTCATATACGTATGCGCCTTCATCTCAAATGTGCTAAGTGTATGTTCTTAGTTACACTTCGGATCGTTTTCACAACGACTGGATGCATGGAACTATTATGTTTCGTATATGCACTTCGTCACGTCTTTTTGCAGGTTATAACTTTATCGGTTTTTCACCCCGAAGCTAATGTCTCTGTGGTTGTCTTACTCCATTATGATTTGGAAGTGGATAGGCCACATCAATTGGTTTCTATGTCTATTGGACTTCATCCGGATATACTTGGGAATTCTATATTGGACTTCGGTGCTATTGGGTTTCGGTGACCTCACGACTTTTCATCACAGGAAGTTGAGAATCTGATCTATGGGTGTCCTTTACCTTATCTTGGCTAACCCTTCACCCTCTCCTTTATGCAAAAGCATACATTTGTGCGTACATTCTTACATACATACTTACCTGCAGCATATTGCATTGTAATGCATAGCACTAAAGTGTGGAGCCGAGAGCGCTCACACCGAAGGCCCGAGATTGGCCGAAGGTTCCGTTTGCACGAAGCAAACGACCGGTCTTGTGATGACCGGAGTTGAGCTTGAGACCCCAAAGGCCCGAGTGTGGCTTCGGCTTTGAGACCCCGGAAAGCACCACGAGATGCTCCAGATCTGAGACACCCTGAAGGCCCGACTGTGGCTTCGGCTTTGAGACCCCGGAAAGCACCACGAGATGCTCCGGAGCTGAGACACCCCGAAGGCCCGAGAGTGGCTTCGGATTCGTTTGCGTGATGCAATTTGAGATAGATTGTTTATTGACTAACAATTTTTTGAGCCTCTTGAATAAGAATGATTCGTCTTGAATGCAGTGTTGAATAGAAAAGCGGAGACTTCGCCTATTTTGTATACTTTGTCACTGACAGGTTCAGCTTGACGAGTATCTGGCACGAGGGGCTTCCTCGACTACTTCTACAATCGACATGAGTCCGGCTTGAGGGGCTTTGTCGTCTACTCCGTCGACATAGACTTCGACTCCGACTTCGCCTTCGTCAAGACAGCACCGAAGTTGAGCATTACTTAGGCTAGCTGGTAGCTTCATATGTAAATCCGCGAGATGTACGTGCTCTTTTCTCCATTCCGGTTTTTCCCACTGGGTTTTTCGGAATGGAGTTTTTAGTGAGGCGTACGGGCGGATGGTCATGAGGGTGTTTCCTCAGGGCCGAAGTTATAGAAAAGGTCTGGGCCACTCCTGTATTCAGCTACTTCGTTTTGTTGTGCCGGCCAAACCAAAGTAGCTGAGGAGCTACTGTTGGGGGAGAGGCCCAGCCCCTTTAAGGCCCATGTAGGTTAATGGGCCTTGCGAGAGTCGGGGGGCTGACTGTAAATATTGTATCCACTAGGGGCTTGGTGAAAAATGACCTACCCCTCCTATCCCTATAAATATGAGGGCCATTGTAGTTGATGGGACAGATGGGGAGCACGTGAATGAAATGAGAGCTCCGAAGCTATTATATTTATTTCGCATTTATATTTCTATTCAGTAATAGTAGCTTAGAGTAGAGCTCCGAAGGGGCATTTCCATAGCACCTTCGGAGGAGAGTCACTGTTGCTTCGGATCCACCTTCGGATCGGAATTTCCCCACAATACTCTCTTAAGTGTTCCATGTCCGTGAACGATGAGGTGTTGGTACTCTAACGTCGTCCCGTGTGGCCGTGTCCTCGCTCACAAAGGTCGCCAACGCAAAGGACGAATCTCGCCGTGCCAAGACTCTGGGTGTGTTTAGAGCCCAAACGTTTGGGCAAAGTTTGACAATTCTAGCCAAAATTAGTGCAAAATACACTGTAGCGTCAGATGAATAGTGAGAGGTGATGTGATGAGATCTGATAGATGATGGGATGTTTTTTGAAAAATTTGGGCTTCTAAACACACCCTCTGTCTCGCGCTGTCCAAGTGTCAAACTCAAATGCTGCATGCTCTTGTTGGAACTTGTGAGACAGAATTAGAGGCCTAGCGATGCAAAGCATACGGAAAGAGGAGCGACGTTTGCATTCAGCAGCAAACATGACAGTACTGCGTATTTCGTTGCACTTTGTATTGGAGCTTAATCATGAATATGTTCTTCAGATGATGAAGATGGAGTTCAAATCAATACCTGTGAGCTGCTCAATTAGTTTCCACCACTAAAGATCTTTGTTCCTTAATTTCCATTGATCATTGAAGTTTGCTCAAGAAACAAGTACACATCCGCATAGTTTGCGTCAGCTTGCACACATGTTATTAATTCCACAAAGGAAGTTCTGAAACGGGTGACTATTTCGAGATGGACTTGGACAGGAGGTAATTTTCCTTTGCATATGCCTGCAAGTGCCTACCGAGTGCTACTGCTACATGAGATACTGCTAGTACTAGATATAGGCTACAAGCCAAGCACACACCTGACAGCCCCTTCGAAAGTCTATTAGAGGTAAAAAATGTAGACTAATTACAAAATTAATTACACGAATGGACGGGAAATCGCGAGACGAATCCATTAAGCCTAATTAATCCATCATTAGAGATTGTTTACTGTAGCATGATGTTGTCTAATCATGGCATAATTAGGCTCGTTAGATTCGTATCGAAAAATTATGTAGGGGTTATGGAATGAGTTTTGTCATTAATCCACATTTAATATTTCTAATCAGTGTCGGAAGATTGATGTGACGGGTAGCTAGGAAATTTTTTGGGAACTAAACAGGGGAGCACCTTCCTCCTGATCAACCCGAAAAGTCTGCCGTCTCCTTTGCCGCCAGCTTCTTGATCAATAGTCTTCATCTTCCCAGCTGATGCTCCATCCTCACCGGCCTTCTTCTCTCCTTGTGCCGCCGAGCTCCCATCGACGGCGGCCTTCCTCTCTCCTTCTGCCCTCTTCTTTTCCTCCTTGCAGGCGTTCTTCCTCACGTAGGCCTCGGCGAAGTCTCCAGCTATCATGGACGCCATCTTCTTGCTCTGTCTCTCCGGCCGGCGCCTGGGTTTTCCCAAGGAGCAAAGCAGGCTGCAGTTCTTCTTCTTTGGTTTCCCTTACCTCTCTTGTACACTTTGAGTAAGCATAGAGCAGTAGAGGAGTGTGGCAAGCTGTATATATAGCGAGAGAGGAGAAGGAACTTGGTATCCAAGGCAGGTAAATTGGCGTGTAGTTTCGGTTCCCTTGACGACCTGTGCTTGGTTGAACGCTGCAGGGTTGGGGAGATGCAAAACTAACCACAGCATGATTGACGAAGCGTTCACTCACTAGCCACTCATGGCGCGTGTACCCGAGCTCCATCGACGGCGAAAGGCCCTACTTGGCTTTCCATGCGTGAGAAATTTCCACTCGTGTCTGTCACGGTGTCACACTTGCAGTCAAGCCATGAATTAATCCAGAGTGTGAGAAACTTCCTACGCAATTCAGCTGTGATTACATCGTGATTCCAGTGTGACGACGACGCTGCTGAATACATATGCACTCACTGTTAAAGATTATCTAGAAGATCGATTGTAATAAAGCATGGTTGTGTTCATGAGATATAGTTAGTTGGACTAGGATTCTCTTAGAGATAGAATTGTATCACGAGTTCAAACAACTTGTAACCAAACTCTTGTAAACGACCGGTTGGGTATTTGTCCCTATATAATCAACCTGCTACGTTCCACAAACTTGTGTAACTTCTCTAGATATACATAGAATTTGTATCTATACAAAATCCAAAGGAATAGTAATTTGAAACGGATGAAATAGTTAGGTAGCATGCGTTTCGCTGACTGATCATGCGCATCTGCGATTGCTCTGGCCGGCAGTCCTAGAGCGCTGGCAACCGTCGATGGTGCCGGGCCGGAATCACTACCGGAATCAAGCGATTTGCCGTGCGTTCCAGACGCACGGCAGAGGCAGAAAAACGCATGGCACCGCCTTTGCCGTGCGTTTTCCTTCCAAACGCACGGCAAAGGCCGCACGGCAGCATAATGCACGGCAAAGATTCTTTGCCGTGCGCCCCTTTAGGACACGCACGGCACAGAATCTTTGCCGTGCGTCATAGCCCGCGCGCGGCAAAGAAAAGTAGCTATCGGCAACTCGTGACGCCAACGGAGTTAACGGCAGAAGGCTTGCTTTGTCGTGCGCCGCATGACCCTCACGCTCGGCAAAGATTTACAAAAAAAACAGGACGGCTGACGTCGCCACACCACCGCCGCTGCCACATCCGCCGTCGGGGACCCCGGATCCGCCGTCGTGGAGGAGGGCCACCGCGCAGTCTGGGGAGGGAGACGAGCGCCGCCACGCCGTCAGGGGAGGAGGGCCGCCGCGCGCCGGCCATCGGAGGAGGGGGAGGAGGCCCCGGATCTTGTGCCGGCCGCCGGAGGAGGGGCCGCCGAGCTGGATGGAGGAGGGGCCGCCAGGCTGGATGGAGGGGGTCCGCCGCCGTGCGCGCCATCCACGCCGGAAGAGAAGAGGGGAGGGGCTGCAGGGAACTCCAGGAGGCGAGCTCCGCCTCCGCGCCGGCCCCTGCCACCGGATCTGCGCCGGGCCGGAGGAGGGAGCGCCGGGCACGGCGAGGAGGAAGGAGGTCAGCCGCGCCTTGGAGGCCGCCTTGCCGCTATAGGAGGAGCAGGCCGCGTGTGGCCCCGCCACCGGATTTGCGCCGGGCCGGCGGAGGGGAGCGCCGGGCCGGAGGAGGGAGCGTCGGGCTCGTCGATCCTTGCGCCGGTGAGGGAGAGCACCGCGGTCGGCGCCTCCTAAGGCCGGCGGGGCCTCCGCGGCCGGTGCCCCCTAAGGCCGGCGGGGCCTCCGCGGCCGGCACCCCTAAGGCCAGCGGGGCCTCCGCGGTCGGATCCGGCACCCCCGCGGCTAGGGGAGCGCCGTGGCCTCCGAGGCGCCCCACCGTGCAGCACCGCGCCCGCCTCACCGGATCCGTCACCGGCACAAGGTGCCGGAGGGGGGAGGGGAGGGAGGGCCGGGGGAAGGAAGCCGCCGGCGCCGGGGAGGGAGAGGAGGGAGGGCCGGGGGGGAGAGCCGCCGGCGCCGGGGAGGGAGAAGAGGGAGGGCGCTGGGGAGGGAGGGGGCTGCGGGAGGAGGGGGTGGGGGGGAATGGGTCTAGGGTTTGGACGCAGTGGGTTTTATTCCGGGGAAACGCGTCTGCCGCCGTTGGATCTCGCCAGGAGGTGATCGACGGCTCGAGATTGATGGGCTAGAATCAGCCCATGAGGGCGCGGAGCGCGGCCCATTTCGAAAGCCTGGCTATTGGCTGCACGTTTCTTTGCAGTGCACCATTGCTCCCAGGCGCACGGCAAAGATTCTTTGCCGTGCGCCAAGGGTTCCTGGCGCACGGCAAAGACCTTATTCATTTTTGTCTTTACGAACCTCATAAGTATAGTTAATGTAATAAAATTAGCAAATAATTCTAAAAAATTATCATAAATTAAGATGAGACAATATAAGTTGTATATTGTCTACATAAAAAACTTTGAATTCAAATTCAAATTTTAACTTTATTACGGTTACAAATCTAATCAAGTGGCTCTCAACACTCTGAAACTTCTAGTGAGCTACGTCAGTTTCTAAACAACATCCATCACGACTTGCTCAAAACACTCTATGTGATTTATCACAAGCTTCACATAGGATATCACGAGCTCTTGACGAATCTCATGATTTTCAAACTTTGTTTGCATTTTATACAATTTAAAAACATTGCAACCACATGTGGATTGTCATGATTCGCGACCAAAATGTTCAAAATTTTATCCAATTTCATGGATAAGGTCTTTAAAATGACTAAATTACATGAATATCATTTTTCCACAAATTTTACTCTATTACTTTATGCACTTGCAGTTCAAATTTGACGTATACGACAAAAATTCTTTAAGTGACACATAATTATTAAAAATAGTAAATTTATCGAGACATGCATAAGATTGAAATATAGAGTACAAAATAATATTTTTGAGGTGGAGAAACAAAAAGAAGTACAAAAATCAATTTTTTTAAAAATTCTTTGCCGTGCGCCTTAGGGAAACGCACGACAAAGAATTATCTTTGTCGTGTGTTTCCAAGCGACGCACGGCAAAGACTAACGGCCGTTTATTGCAAAAGTAGAGGAAGAGAAAAAAATCTTTGCCGTGCGTTGGAAATTAAAACGCACGGCAAAGAATCTTTGCCGTGTGCCAGAAAATAAGACGCACGGCAAAGATTCTTTGCCGTGCGTTTTGGTCGACGCACGGCAAAGAAGCTCTTTGCCGTGCGCCCGATAAAAGACGCACAGCAAAGATTTGAACGCACGGCAAAGGCCGCGTTTCCGGTAGTGAATCTCCCTGCTGCTAACTGTGACCTGCGAGTGCGAGGCTGCGACAGCATCTTCCACTCGCGACCAGCATGGCGTTTCTGAGGTGGAGGTTTTGAGCATATCAGTTGACTCCTTGGGTTGGTAACGATGGACGATGGGTCTCGATCAGTCCGTCTGTATTAGGGATGGCAACGGGGCGGGGCGGGGCCGGGGGACTGCTCCCCGTCCCTGCCCCGACCCCCGAACTTCGATCCCCGCCCCGTCCCCGAGTTGCTTATCAGGGAAAAACTCTCCCCGTCCCCGACCCCGTTGGGGCCCCGAACTCCGTCGGGGATCCGTGGGGAATCACTTCAAATTCGTGAAGTAACAAATTCGTGAATCGATTAAACTTGCAAAATGATCAAAGAAATAGAATATTACTTGCTGGTCCAAAACTTCCAATCGAGCACTCGAACATGCATATTTACAACAACACAAATACTCAGAAACAAGTAGCCTCAAATCCAGCTAAAGCTAAAAATCAGGAACCAGATGGGTATACATATACAGCTAGTATACAGGAGCAGCCTGCAACAAATCGTGGACGGCTTGCCCTTGCCGAAATCTTCACGAGTCCACACGGAAGGAATCAGAACGCCCAGATCTTGCCTCACGTGGTGTCGATGGATGCTCCCTCACCGGCACCTCCGCGTGTACGTAGATGGTGCTGGGATGTGCCCCTCGTGACTCATCCTCCCGCCGGCACCCTCCGCTTGGGAGTCGCCTGAGTGCGAGGCGAGCGGACCAGAGGAGTAGCCTCGGTCGCCGCCGCCGCCTGTTGTTGGAATGAGAGAAGAATGAGAATGAAGTTAGGGTTTTCAGGGAAGTGAGCTTATATACGCGCATGAGGTATTGGGCTTTAGGTGGGCTGCTATTGTTGATGGGCCACACCTCTTATCGGGTCCCCGTGGTGCCCCCACGGGTGAACAATGCCCCCCGCCCCCGCCCCGTTAACATTTCGGGGATCCGCCCCCGCGGGGAAAATTGCCATCCCTAGTCTGTATCAAGGCGAACAGAAAAAGCATGGCACGTGTCTTTTCTTTTTCTGAAAAAAAGGCAGGGCACACTATGAGACCATCCGCACCGGCTCCTGAAAAAAACGTGATTGCCTCCTCAGGAAGATTTTGGCGTCAAAGGGCCTGCACCGGTGTCCTGGAGGAGGACCGGGAAAAAGGCGCAGGCCCCCGTTTCCTTCATTCCTAGCGCAGTTGCAGGGCTTCCTTCATCCTCTCGCGCCATCGAGCGCGGGCCCCTGCCTCCTTCCCGTGCCCGTCACCAACCGCTCTGCTCGTCGTGCTTCCTCTGGATCTGAGCTCCCGCCACCGCCATGCCGATGTGCTCCGCCTCGCCTCTCGCCGGCGGAGGAGTCGAGGAGAGCCGACGGAGGGGGATGGAGGCGGAACGCGAAGGACCACCGCCGTCGCAAATCGAGAGAGGGAGTCGGCATCTGCCTGTCGGTGGAAGAGGCAGGCCTCCCCTCGCGCGCGGGTAGCAGAGGAGGTCCGGGAACGCGGCAAGGTTGCGGCGGACCCCGGTGGCCTGGCGGCTCCCGTCGCTGTCGATTCGCCGGCCACGGTGGCGAGGATGGCCGGATCCCCTCGCGCCGCCCCCTCTGCTGCCACTTCCGTTGTCCCTGCTCGCACCGGGTGGGAGAGTCCCCTCCTCCACCGCTGCCGCCGCGGAGGGCACCGGCCGCCACGGAGGGAGGTCCGGCGGCCGAGGGTCGTCGGAGTGAGAGGAGGCGGAGGAGGGCCGCGCCGTCGTGCCCCGCTCACTTGCACGCCGCACAGTGGAGAGAGGGGAGAGCTGGGCGGAGTCCTCGAGGCTGGGCGCAGGGTGCCTCGCACAGTAGAGAAGAACAGAGGCAGAGAGATAAAAAACGGGGGGCTGCGGCTGACGTGTGGGCCCACGAGTGGGTTGTTGGTGTGGAGGAGAAATATAAAGAAAGATGGACGCAGAGAAATCGGATATAAAGAAAAGAATCTGATGACTATGACAGAATATTCTGTTTTGAAGGAAGAAATAAAAGAGAACGAGTGTGATGACTAGGACAGAATATTCTGTTTTCAAGGAAGAAATTTCCCAAATGTTTCACCAAAATTCTCACCTAGAGGACCGTGTCAGTTCATTTCTTCTCTCTGCGCACGCGGTCCAATGCAAAAACTTTCACCACTTTTCGTCAAAATTTCACCAAACAGGCCAAAGGAGAACACAAATGTTGTATGGTTTCTTGAAGTCATGGGAGATTGAATCGCGCCCGTCCATCTAACGTTGGGAAACGTGAAAAGCTGTTCGCCTCTTGTATTCTTCATTTTTATATGAGTGTATCTGACACATAAAGCTGGGCACTGCAGTGTAAAAAGATGCGGAGGGACGAGGAAAAGTTGGGGGTTCTGACACCTTTTTTGACCTTTGGGGAGGCACGGACGTCCTGGACGTTTGCTGAACCCCTCTTGAATCTGGTCACATTAGGGGTTGTTTGGCTCCTGGCCACAGGCTGCCACGCCACGCAGGAGCTCGCCACAGCCCATGTCGGGGGAAACGTCCGCCACAGTCCGCTGCTAATTTTAACGTTGACTGTAGCGTGGCAAATCGCTTTGTGGCGCGAGACACTGTTCCGTGGCGAGCGGAGGCGGGAACCAAGCAGCCCTTTAGTACTTGGCTCATGCCATGCGCGACGCCAGTACACCCTTTGTGCCAACCATAACTTAAAGTTGTGCAGCTGATGTACCACTGCTGTACCACTGTTATCACATACATAGTATCATAAGATCAAGTATTATTTTTCTCATTAAGTCTCTGATTTTATACACATACACAGTCACCCACGTACACGGTGGGTACTGCATGAGCACAAAGATTTTACCATGTTCTGACCATACTGTGCACAGCAAAGAACGAAAAATCCCTAGCATAGCGAGAGAAATATCCATGTAAGAAGCTGAAAAAATAGCTTCGTTAACAAAAGAAAAAAAAACAAGATGAAAGAAGAGGAACAAGGAACGGCAAGAAGCTGAAAAAAAAAAGAAAAACAAAAATCGGCAAAAGAGAGGTGGAAGCTGCAATCCACATCACGATCTTTCATCTAGAGGAAAAATAGTAGAAAAACAAGAGCAAGGTGACCAAATCTCTCGGCACATCGATCAGCCGGAGGCACCTGGGCTCCGCCTCCGAGCTCAGGTGCGTACAGAGTCGGTACTGCAAATGCCCACGCTTGCACACATCAAGTTTTTTTTAGCATTACACCACTAATTCACTACTAATTCATTGCTAATAATTTGTCAGCATAACTTTTAGAGTCACAGTAGTAGGAAAAGCAGCAGCCCAAAATCTTCAACGAAGAACAGAGGAGAAAAGAAAGCTCGCCGCCGGTGTTCGCCCATTGGTGCAGGAGAAACAAAAAATGGAAAAAAGAAGCAGCCAAAGCCGTGCCCGCGGTGACCGGCGTCAGCGAGTGAACGCGGACCTCCACCGCGCTTGCTGCTTCTGCGGCGCACGCGACCCATTGCCTGGGGCGCGACAGCCATCCTCGTCGTCATCGTTGCCGGGGCACAGAGCCGGGAGCGGGGGCAGGGTGAGCGGCTGGATCTGGCGCCGAACTCGGTCTCCGTGTCGGCCGCGCACCACCGCCCGCCGGTACCGGAAGCAGTGGAGGCCCAGGACGACGTGCAGAAGAGGGCGTGGTGGATGGGGCTGTCCGGCGCGCTGAAGAAGGAGGCACCGCCACCGCCACCGCCGAAGCCGCGCCGAGGGCGGGGCGAACGGCCGGGGCTGGACGGCGCGCTGTAGAATGGGGTGAAGCAGGGTGGAGCACATGCTGTAGATGTCGTCTACCTTTGGCAAGCGCAGACGTCGATGCACACGTCCGCGCGCTAGCGGTGGCCGGCAAGGAGGGTCCTGGTGTTAGCACCACTCGTCTTACCGATCCATGGTTCAGAGTTCTTGGGAAGATACACGAGAATTCGAGGAGGAAGCAAGAGGTTCAGAACAAGTTCAGAAGCAAGAGCAGGGGAAACGTAAAGGATAAATTGATTACAAGCCAGTTCATGCCTCGCTCGAGCTCTTCTTCCTTCCTAAATAGCTCAGGTAGTCCACTCTGGGTCGGACACGTGCACGTTCTCCTTCCTGGGCCGAGTAGTCTTGCGAGGCTCATTCATCGTTGTCTCTGGTCTGGGCTGAAGTGTAACACCCCCCCCCTTTCTTGGCCAGCTGGTTGTCCCCAAACAGCAGCTCCAGAAAACTGTTGACGCACAGCTTCAAAGTCCTCCTAAGTAGCCAAAGTAGCAGGAATATGAGACCACTTAATCTTCACCTGATGAACTTGCTTGAGGTCTCGAGAGATAACACGTGGCTCCAGAATCTTCTCAGGCACACTCCATTGGAAAGAAGCATCAGGTAACTCAGTCGTCACTTCTTGCGAATCACCCACCAACAGCTTTAACTGGGAAACATGGAAAACAGGATGCACCATAGAAGTGTCAGGTAATTTCAGATGGTAAGCAACCTTACCAATCTTTGCCAGCACTTGGAATGGTCCAAAGAACTTAAATGCTAGCTTCTGATTCGCTCTGGGAACTAATGACGATTGAACATAAGGTTGAGCTTTCAGAAACACCCAATCTCCTGTTGCAAATGATCTTTCTCATCGTTTCTTGTCACTCTGGTGCTTCATTCTCTCCTTAGCTCTGTGCAGATGCTGCTTCACCAAATCCGTCATCAGCTGACGCTCATGGAGCCAGTCAGACAGCTCTGGCACTGTTATAGCATCATCAACTGAGATACCAAAATGACGAGGTTCATACCCATACAGCACCACAAATGGGGCTTGTCCAGTAGCAGAATGAGTACAGGTATTATACCAAAATTCTGCTAGTGCCAACCAATCACTCCAAGAAGCAGGGCATGCATGAACAAAACAACAGAGGAATGTCTCCAAGCATTGGTTTACCCTCTTAGTTTGGCCATCCGTTTGAGGATGATAAGCAGTACTCATGTTGAGTGTTACATCTACTAGACGAAATAACTCTCTCCACAGTTTGCTCATAAAGATCTTATCCCTGTCAGTTACTATCTTCTGAGGCATGCCATGTAGTCGATACACCTGGTTATGGAACAACTTGGCCACTGTCACTGCTGTGAAAAGGTGGCGTAAACTCAAGAAATGAGCATACTTGGAGAAGGTATCCACTACCACTAGAATACAATCAAAACCACCAGATCGGGGCAGTCCCTCGATAAAGTCCATAGAGATAATCTGCCATACTCCAGTTGGCACAAATAGTGGCTGCAACAGCCCAGGCAGTCTTGCCCTGTCTGGTTTAGCTTGCTGGCAGACCAAGAACTCCTGGACAAAGTTTTGAACATCCTTTTTCAATCCTTGCCAGGCAAACAACTACTTCACTCGGCTATAGGTCACTGGAAACCCAGAATGTCCCCCCACTGCTGCTGAATGAAGAGCTGACAATATTTTGTGCTGCAACTCCTTGTGCTTGCCAACCCAAATCCTGCCTATAAACCTCAGCAGGCCATCCTGCAATGTGAAGTGGGGCACTGCTGTAGAATCCACGGCCAATTTGGCTAACAATTCTTGTACATATTGGTCCCCTTCATAAGAAGAAACCACCTGCTGCAACCATTGTGGTGAGCTAGATGAAATAGCCATACAGTCAGTTCCATCAGAAGCTCTGTGAGATAAGGCATCAGCAGCTCTATTATCAATCCCCTTTTTGTAAATGATTTTATAATGCAACCCTAATAACTTAGCAAAGACTTTCTGTTGCCATGGTGTGTGTAGTCTCTGCTCAGATAGCTGGACCAAACTTTGTTGATCTGTGAAAATATGAAATTCTCCATACTGCAGATAATGCTGCCATTGCTCAATGGCAGCCAAAATTGCTAAATATTCTTTTTCATAGGTCGACAAGCCCTGGGATATGGGGCCTAAAGCTTTACTCAGATAAGCCAGAGGATGCCCCTTTTGCATTAATACAGCTCTAATTCCTGTCCCACTAGCATCAGTCTCTATGCAAATTGGAAGGTTGAAATCAGGAAGAGCCAGAATAGGAGCAGTGCTAAGGGCTTTCTGTAATGCTTGAAATGCTATCTCTTGATTTGTGGTCCACACAAACACTGATCCCTTTTTAAGCAAGTCAGTCAAGGGTCTAGAAATAATTCCAAAGTGCCTCACAAATTTTCTGTAATATCCTGCAAGGCCTAAGAACCCCCTGAGCTCTTTCACATTGCTAGGTACAGGCCATCTCAGCACAGCCTCAATTTTGCCAGGGTCAGTAGACACCCTTTTCTCACTAATGATATGACCCAAATAGTGAACTTGTCTCTGGGCAAATGAACATTTAGAGAGCTTCACCTTCCACTGATCCTTCTGTAGCAATTGCAATACCAATTTAATATGCTCCAGATGCTCCTCATAAGTTTTGCTATATATATTAAAATGTCATCAAAGAACACTAACACACATTACCTCAGCAATGGTGCCAAAGTAGTGTTCATAGCCTTCTGAAATGTGGCTGGAGCCCCAGACAAACCAAAAGCCATGACCCCGAACTCATAGTGACCAGTATGAGTTTGGAATGCTATTTTAAAAGCTTCTCCTGGTTTAAGTCTGATTTGATGATACCCAACTGTCAAGTCCAAACTTGTGAACCAGCTAGCCTGCCCTAATCCATCCAGAAAGTCATCAATCAATGGCACAGGGTACTTGCTCTTCAGAGTGATAGCATTAAGATGCCTGAAATCTACACAAAATCTCCATGTGTGATCTTTCTTCTTGACTAGCAAAATAGAAGAAGAGAATGGACTAGTACTATGCTGAATAATCCCCTCCTTCAACATCTGGATAATTTGCCTTTCAATATCATCCTTAATTGCAGGAGGGTACCTGTAAGGTCTGATTGTCACAGGGGTAGCTCCATCCACTAGAGGGATTGTATGATCACAAGCTCTGGCTGGAGGAAGACCAGATGGCTTATCAAACACCACACCAAACTCATCCAATAGATTGGCCAATTCTTGTGGGACCTCCAAAGGAATAACCTCCTTGCCAGTCACTAATACAGCATATACTTCCACAATGGATCCATCAGATAAAACAGGAGTCAGACCTTGAAGACAAGAATAGGCCCCCAAATAAGGAATGGCCATCCATTTCTACTTCCAATGGACTTTCATAGGGCTATACTACTCCAACCAGTCCATGCCCACAATGATATCAAACTGGCCTATAGGCAGAATCTTCATATTAGACTTGAATACACATCCTTGTATGGACCATTCTGCATCAGGAATATGTGAGACACACTGCATCTTAGCACCATTAGCCACCTTAACTCCCACTGGTAATTCCAGTTGCTGAACTCTCAAACAATCAGCAGCAAAAGAGGAACTGACAAAGGTGTGTGAACTGCCAGAATCCACTAAAATGAGCACTTCCCTGTCTTGCATTTGGCCCATAAGTCTCATTGTTCTGGGGCCTTCTACTCCAGAACAGGCTGACCCAGATAAGGCTAACAACAGTTGCTCTGAGCCTTCCTGGTTAGCTGTGTGACTGGTTGACTCCCACTCTTGTTCTTGTGCCTGAAGAATATCCCAGAGTTCTTGAATTGCATGCAATTGCACCGCTTCAGGGCATTTATGATCACGGGTCCATTTCTCAGCACACTTAAAACATAACCCTTTTGCACACCTGAAATCCCTCAGCACCGACCATTTGTCATCCTGAGAATGGCTGCGGCTAACTTCAGGAGTTTGAGTCATACCAGAGAAATCCTGCTTCGGCGGTGGAGGAAGAGGCAATGGTTGGCGACCTGACTGCTTGTTGCCATGGAATGCTTCAGTTCTACGATTGTCTCTCCTCTTATAATTGTCTGCCACTTCTTCCTGCAAAAGAGGCAGAATACACGTAGTATCCAAATCCTGGGGTCTTTGAACTAGTACAACAGACTTAAATTCAGGTTTCAGTCCATCAATGAATCTCATAGTGTAATACAGAGGATCAGTATGGCTTTCATAAGCTGTTAACTGATCAACTAACTCAGAGAATCTCTCTATATACTTAGAAACACTACTCAGCTGTTTAATATGAAAAAGCTGTCTAATCAATAATTCATGATGTTCTTTGCCAAAACGATCCAAGACCATTTGGCAAAACTCTACCCAAGATATTGTTCTAACTTTTTTCTCAACAGACTGCAGCCACCTAGCAGCTGCCTTTGTGAAATACATAGAAGCAATTTTTATCCAAGCCTTATGATCTACTTGACATAGCTCAAAGTAATCTTGACTACGTTTGATCCACAACTTTGGGTTCTCGCCATCAAATTCAAGAAAATTCAACTTAGGCATTCTACCAGTGTGCGATGTACTAGGAAAACTATTAATGCCACTAGGAAACGAAGACCAATCATGCTTAGGATACTTCAGATCAAACTGAGAACTGGCTCTAGGAAGTGGTTTTGGAGGCTCAGTAAACATACCCTTGTCCGGGGAATGAATTTGGGAGAAAACCTTGCCCAATTCATTCTCCCGGTTCCCATTCGTAGAGCGGTGCCCAATTGGGCCGTCGGCCGGGTTACCGGCAGATGTAGACATCGCGGCCAACCTAGGCTTGGTGAATATCCCCGCTGAAGGAGATGGATTCGACTCGAGAACCACTCGAGTCACCGTCTTGCGAAGAGCTCCCATCTCCAGCTTAAGATCTTCCATACCTGCATCCACCTTAGGCTTCCAATCGTCGAACACCTCAGCCGCCTTCTCCATCGCAGAGAAGCGGCCTCCGAGATTCTTCTCCACGCCATCGATGGCTTGAGGTCCTCGACCGACGCCTTCGGGGGCTTGAACTCATCCATGGATGCCTTCAATGTCTTGATCTCGTCCAGGATATGCTTCAAGACCGGATCCATCACTCCCAACTTCCTTCTGAAGCGAGTGAAGAGCTCGTGGTCGATCTGGTGCGGATCCAGACTCGTCGTTCACTCCAACTCGAGAGCACAAGTTTAGGGATCGGATTGGCCACGACGAATCGCGCTCACCAACCGATGCCGATGAACTGACTCAGCGAGAAGCGGAATTTCAGAGCCGATCAGCGAAGCAATACCCAAAAACCAGTGTCTCTGATACCAATTTGTTAGCACCACTCGTCTTACTGATACATGGTTCAGAGTTCTTGGGAAGATACACGAGAATTCGAGGAGGAAGCAAGAGGTTCAGAACGAGTTCAGAAGCAAGAGCAGGGGAAACGTAGAGGATAAGTTGATTACAAGCCAGTTCATGCCTCGCTCAATCTCTTCTTCCTTCCTAAATAGCTCAGGTAGTCCACTCTGGGCCGGACACGCGCACGTTCTCCTTCCTGGGATGAGTAGTCTTGTGAGGCCCATTCATCGTTGTCTCTGGTCTGGGCCGAAGTGTAACACCTGGCCGGGAACGCCCACGCTACCCAGAACCGTCGCCCTCCCGCGCGGGATCCGTCCCCTTGTCCTTCGAGACAGATGGCAGCAGCGGCGATCCGGGCCGGGAGTCGAGACGAGGTAGCCCGACAATCCGGCGCTGGCAACGTGGTCCCATACGAGAGGCGTGACGGCCACCGCGGAGTCGGAGGTGCCGTCGCCCTCGGGCCAACACCAGGCCACGCAGGGGCGCCGCCGCCTGCACGCCGGGACCTGGACACCGCTGCTGCCTTAGATCCGTCGACGGCGTGACCGGAGCCCTGCGCCGACGGCGTGCTAGACCCGCATAGGACCGGATCCGCGCGCACTCGCCGAGCTGCACTCCCCAGGCCGTGGCAGAGGTCGACCCCGAGAGGAAGGAGGAGCATCCACTGGCCTAGGAGCAGGAGACCGCGCCGTGCCGCCCAAGATCCGGCGAGGCACCTACTGAGCACGATGCTCGGTCTCGGATCTAGACGTCGGAGGACGCGGCCGCCGCAGATCCACCGCCGGAGGCTGGCCTGCGCCGCGCCCGTGCGCTGCAAAACCAGGTTGTCCCCGGCCCAGCACCCGGAGGGAGGGAGGGATGGACCGCCGGCGCGAGGGAGGAGCAGGCGGCAGGTAGGGAGGAGACAGCGCCCGTCGGCCTCAACCCTGCCACCTGCCGCGGAGGAGAGGAGGAAGGAGCGCGCCATCTACCGCGGAGGAGGGAGGAGCGTGCCGACGATCTGAAATGGGAGGAGAGAGAAGGAAGGGTTGAATGGATTGAACGGTGGGGGAGAGAAGGAAGGAGATTTATTATGGGTCAGTACAGGAAAGATCATCTGGCTTCATGGCTCGGTACAGCTTCCGACCCAACCGACAATTCTGATCCATCCTCCCGTTCAAAAGCCTACGTATTCGTTTTTTCGGCCCGTATTTGCGCTGCTATGGTCAGACCAGCCCACATCTCGGTGCACCCAGCCGTCCGAACCTATGGGCCGATTCAATCTCCTATGATTTCAATATACTAGAAATCTTAGTCCAAAGGAGAACGAGTGTGGATAGTCTGAGTGTGCGACACTGTCGTCACTGATGTTTCACACAGTGGCTGGTCGATCGATTCCTGAAAGAAAAAGGCATGTTGGCGTCTTGGCGATATTGTTTAGCAAAACTGTACTATGAATCAAAAAAGTCAAAACAGGTTAGATCCATATCATCCCTGTAGCTCAATATAAATTTGTTGAGATTAGTGGCGATTGTTCCTTTAATTATACCTCGTCTTGTCTACCTTTTTGCTGAGAATATGATGAGAAGTTTCATCTCCAGAGCTTAATGCTCAAAATTCAAATATTGTTGCCACCTGATGACGAAAGCATTTACAACATTGCTACCAACACCAAATTAACTGCTGTATGAAATTAGAGGGCTCTTAGCACCAAAAACACACTAAAATATTTTACATTCAGCTTAGTAAGCACATAAAGATATGCCTAACTGGTGGCTTACCTCCCAAAATAATCACGCACACCTACTTGAAAACAACAATTTGATCCATGTTTGAAGTCCCAACATGTCATCGATGTTGACTTTTACAGAAATAACTTGGAAGAACCCTCACACCTGCTTATAGCTCTAGTTGTGCCATGTTGGTGCTGTGTGCCATCAAGTTAATAAATGGCAGTGGTTAACTTCTCATTTCAAGCTTGCCAGTGATTCACACTCAATCCAATAAACCCATATTAGCATTGCAGTTATGCAGTTGCAAAAACCAGAGAAACAACCACATGTTTGTACTTTGTAAGCACACAATGAAAGTTAATGGAAAGCAAACCAGTATAGGCACAAACACAGAAAAATAGACCAAGTATGATAATCCAATGTGAATCACCTATAAAACAGGACAAGGCTGATAAAATTACATGTCAAATTAAACAGTCACTAATAGACTGAGCCTATCTTATTGAGTAATGAGCTACATGATTGATACATGGACCACTCAACCTGTGCTTGCGATCAACATAACAGACGAGATATTGGTCAAGGTTGCAGGGCCTGGCATGGGGAACTACCCTTCGATTTTCTTCAAGGACAAACTCATGCGGCGGCTCAGTTTTCCTACTCTTGATATGATAGATACTGAACTTCCGACTGAGCTGATAATGGTAGCCCAGGTATATCGCGTCGTCAACAATGGAGGGGAATGTCTTGGTTGAGATGAGCATGCAGTGTGTCATGCCAATGAATGCCGCATAGCACCCAAGGCTCCTCACAGGTATCAGCGTCCTCCCGGCAATGTCCACCTCCGACACCTCAATGCGGCCAGTCACACCACCAACCGTGAATAGCTCCTTATTGTAGGCTCTCCTGCCACCAAAATGCTCATTGTTTCTCCAATACCGTACCATCAACATCCTCCCATCACTGCTGCCAACCAGGTAGGAGAGTATGTGCACGTAGATTATGTCATCCTTGGTTGCACGGTGGCGCTGGTTGACAATTTCAACCAGCTGAGGCTTTGGACCGAGCTCCACCAGAAAGACGGACCCCTCTGGGGACGCAACATAGCAGCGCCCTCCTTGGGACAGCAAGGAATGGATCAGAACCCTACCCAACATGTCCGAGCGATACGTGTGGCTTTGGTTCACCAGTGTCCAGTGTGCATCACCAGGTTTAGCAACGATGATGTTGGAATGATTGCCCCTCTGCACCGTTGATCAAGTGGCCGTCGGCACCACCAGGATTCCGGAAAAACATGGGGAAGAGGTGCGCCCTCCAGGGTGGCACTGTTGCCACAATGGAGGAGATGGCGGGGAACTCGGTGACGGCGTTGCTGAGAGGATCCAGAAGGCAGATGGCTCTTGTGATCCTGTGGAAGAGGACGAGGAGGCCATCGACGGCGCACAGGTGGCAGTGGGTGGTGAGCGCCGGGAGGTTGACGCTGAGGGAGGCCGCGGTGGACATGTTGAGGAGGCGTCGGCGCGGCCTGGCGTCGGGGCTGATGGTGAGCACCACCCAGTTGCGGGGCCGGAAGCGGCTGTCCAGGGCGCCGCGGGGACGCAGGTCGGCGCTGTGGTCGCGCCAAGGCCTGCACACAGCGCGGAAGCGGTAATAGTCCGCCACGTCGTGGGACAGCAACCGGCCGGCGATGTCCACGACTAAGTCAGAAGTCAGGTTGCCCCAGTCCCTCCATTCTTGAGGACCGCCGGCCACATCTTGGACAAACGCTTCGCTGTTCGTCTCCGAGCGCTCGGAAGATTCGGCGAGGAGGCGCCGCCGCCGCCGCCGCGCTCGTGTCATCATCCCCTCAGGTCCGTGAGTGCTGAA
This sequence comes from Cenchrus fungigraminus, assembly GCA_036936925.1. Lineage (NCBI taxonomy): Eukaryota > Viridiplantae > Streptophyta > Magnoliopsida > Poales > Poaceae > Cenchrus > Cenchrus fungigraminus. The sequence continues at coordinate 75,274,450 of CM072775.1, forward strand.
TGGAATTCTGAAATGCGGTTGTGGAACAAAAGCTCCGTTGGAGATGGATCTCATGGGGGAATCGGCAAAGGCTCCGGCTCCGCGACCGTGCCTTCATCATCTGCCGGTGATAGATCTGGATGAACACACAGGTCTCTCAGAAAAACGGCAAGTGTCAGTGGGCGGTAGCCATGTATGGAAGGTTGGCGGCGGCGGCGGCGGCGGGGAGGGAGGCGGCGGGTTTAGGTTTTTAAGTCGTGGATGACTGCGGGCCTCCTCTGTTTGTTGCCCTGCGGGTTATTTTAGCCTGAAATGGAGTCAGATGTGTATTGGGCTATCATGGGCTCTTTTTTTTTTGAGCTTAGGCTATCATGGGCTCTGATGAGGATAGGATACTCCTGGATCGGGCCTTGCCACGAAACGATAGACGAAGGAATTTCCGTAGACAGAATTTTTTAATTTTTCGAAAATAAATGCCGAATTTAAAAATTTTCAAAACTGCACATCCACAATCGTTTAAAACGGCAGTTGCACCTAACCGCCGCTTTAAACGGCGGTTGGTGGGCAAAACCGCCGCTCCAAACGGCGGTACGTGTGTTAGGAGTCCGATAGTTGTCTCACTGAGTTTACACCATGCATAGATTTACTTCTATGCATTGATGCTAGCCTCACTATATTCTTTATCTTCATGCCATTAATTCCTTATACGTTGGGGTACTTACTGAGTACTTCTGGCAAAAGTACTCAAACTTGCTTGTTTGCCCATGTTACGGCCTTATCTACGTCTACCGCTGCATAATGGTTGTTGTGTGCTCCTATGGTAAAGATGACTTTATTCACCAAAGTGATCTTTTCCTATCTCTTTCTACTTTGATTATCAAACCCGTACAGGTTGGTGCTATTTACCCGGTCCAGGGCATGGCACTGTATTGCTTAAGTGGGGTCATTCGGAGGGTGATCCCCACACGTGTGGTGGTGCGTGAGGGGGCAGCAGCGGGAGCTGGACGATGGCGGCGGCTGTGGCCGGCACGGACAACACTGGCGGCTGCTGCGGCCGGTGCGGGTCGTTGGCGGCAGCGGTTGGTGTGGATGGCACGGGGGAGATGGTCGTGGTCGTGGCCGTGGCTGGGCGTGGCCGGTCCTGACTGGCTGGGGCTGCGGCTGGTCGTGGCCGTGGCTGGCCCTTGTGGTTGGCCGCGACTGGCCGTGGCCACCATGACCGTGGCTGGTTGTGGCTGGCCGTGACCGTGGATAGCCTGGCTGCGGCTGGTCATGGTTGTGGCTGGTGCCGATGCAAGGCGACGGGTGCTACGACAGGCCGGTACTCCTCTCCTCCTCGTCGATGACTCCGGTTCGGCGCCACCGTGGTGGTGGGGTCGGGGGGCTGGCTGGTACTTGTCGATGGTGCTGCGGTGGTACCTCGGGCGATGCCGGGCTTCTTCCGGTGGGGGCGATGCGGATGTGACGCGGAGCGGGCCTCTGCCTTGGTTGAGAGCTTGCTGCTGGTTTGTGCTGTGCTGGGCGAAAGCCTCTACCGACACTCTGTCGTTGGCAATGGTTGTGGTGCCTTTGGGCGTCGCTTTCCCCGTTGGGGGCACCATTGAATACCAGCATACCCTTGCATTGCGTGGCTTTCAGGGTGAAAACCATATCCTTCAATGGACGTGCAACGACGGCGCCATTGGCATCGTACCCTTCTTGGAGGTGTCGCGTCTGGAGTTCTGACTTGGCCAAGCAGTGGTGGCGGTCTGTGTTGCTTGTGCGCGGCGGCAGATGAGGTGCGCTTGGTCCGTGTTGGCAGGAAGGTGCAGAGGGTCTGTGAGTACTGGAGGACTTGGGTTGGTGCACATGGTGCGGTGGTGTCTCCAGTGACGGCTGGGTCGAGTTGTTGCTCAAGATTGCAGCGGACCGCGGCTTCGGCATGGCACAAAGGCGGTTTTTTTGGGCTCCTCTCCGAGTTTGTGGTGGTGATGTAGTGTTTGTTGTGTGTGTTGTTAGCGTGTGTTGTTTGGGTGGTGGTGTTCGTTTCGGCACGTTATATAAGAGCAACTCCAACAGTTTGCTATCTTAGTTTGGCATCCATCTAATTTTGGCAAAACATGAAAAATTAGCCTCCAACAGTTTGGCAAAAGAACTTGACATCAATAGCAACTTGGCATCCCTCCCCTCCCGGCGCGTATATATGCGCGCAGCTATCCGCGGCGCATCCTTCCGTAACAGAAGAGGTGGAAGGGTATAAAAATAATTTTGTTTTTTTCTCAGTGTTCCTGATTTAAGTTTTAAGAGGTGGAAGGGTAGAAACATATTTTTGTTTCTCTCTCAGGGTTCCTGATGTAAGTTAAATCTAGATTTGGCAAGTGAATTATGCCAAACTGTTGGAGATGAACTCTCTTTTTACTTGACATATGTTTTTAGAAGTTGGCAAAACACCAAATTTGCCAAGTAAAATTTGACAAACTCTTGAAGATGCTCTAAAATTGCTTCTTCTTATATGATGTGGCAGTGCTCCTACCTTTTATTTTTTTTAAAAAAAACTGAGCTGCACCACCGCCCTCAACAGGAATCCACGTCACCCCCACGGACCTCCTTGCAGGGGACACCGCATATCATGCCCCCCTTCTTCCAGCTCTTTCGCCCCCAGAAGTGAGGAAAAATGGATGGGGAAAGGAACAGAGCATAGTGGAAGACGCAGGGCACGTAGCCACCTATAATTTAGTTTTTAGATAGCAAAATAGGCAAGATGATCCCTTAACTCTTTTAGCAAAAAGTTAACTTCGTTCTTATACTTTTGATCTGGCCAATGTAGTTCTCAAACTATACTTCTTTGGTCTAGTTACATCCTTTGCCCAAGTTGGGAGTTCAAGCCATCACCGAACGCATGACACTGTTTGTCCTTGTTCTATCGATGACCCTCCAGCAGGCCGCCGCCAACCCGCCACCACAAGCTGAGACTTGGGGAGGGCTTCCTGGTTGGTTGCCCGCGCTGACGGACTGCTCTTCTCGCCCTGCCGGCTCTCCATCCTCGGTGGCGCCGCAGCAGGGGCCATCTCATCTCATCTCATCTCGATGCCGTGCCGGGATGCTCCTTCGGCACGGTGTGGACGCCCAACTTGGATGAAGGATGTAACTGGGATCAAAGGAGTGTAGTTTGAGGACTAAATTAGCCGGATCAAAAGTATGGAAACGAAGTTGACCTTTTACTAAAAGTTCGAGGATCAACTAGCCTATTTTGCCTTTTTAGATTATATACATTTTTTCAGTAGAACCAAGCAAGTCTTCTTAATGTACTCTTTCCAACTGTGCTTTTTTTAGGAAATAGACAGGAATCTATCCCATTGCATTTGGGTTAAGTACCATGGCTTAATATAAATTCAGTTACTGCACACACATGAGTTTCTAACGGTTTTTTCATTAACGGGTTGTGAACTCATCTCTCAACAAACCAGCAGCAATACCAGGATCAAGCACTAAGAGCAACTCCAATAGACTAGGTATAATCCTAGCTTAATTTAGAGTTTTACAAGCTCTGTAAAAAGATAAAAGACTTCATATTAGATGGTGAAACCAACAGACTCTCCAAATATCAACTCTCCATTTCACAAATTAATTCAAGTTCTCGCAGATAGGTCCCTAGATTTTGCGGAAACCACCCTAGAAGTTTTACAATCAAAGCAATCAGGTCCCTAGTCCCCTGTTCATGGCGGGGGAAGCTCTGTCCGGCCGAAATTCGGCGAGCTCACTCACCGGCGGGGAGGAAAAGGTGGGGGAGGAGCAAGAGGGTGCTGAGGGCTACCTTTCGGTGGGTTTGTTTTGGGTCGAGGATGGTCGGGGTAGGGGGCGCAACGGAGGCCGGAGCTCCAACTGCGAGGAGCTCGGCTCCGGCGATGGTCCGACGAGGAAGAGGCGGCGGAGACAAGTCAGGGAGCTTCAGGAGACCACATGGAGTCGGTTCAGAGGCTTAGATCGGACAGAGCATGGCTGGGAGGAGGGCGTCGGCGTTAATGGCGGGCGGAGGTGGTGCTCGGCGAAGGTCAGCTTGGGGCCGTCGCTGCTCGACCCGTCGCTTGGTGCAGCCGCCGATTACGCCCCGCCGCAGCCTCTAGCGTGGCCTCGGCCGTCTCCAGCGCCGCTACCGCTGCCGATTTTGCTCCGCCGCAGGCCCGCTGATTTGCCGCCGTCGTCACCTTCAGCGCCGCCCGCCGACGCCGCCGTGGCGTGTGCTTCCTGCTCAGGGCAGCGGCGCCAGCTGCCTGCTCGCGCGGGAAGAGGGGAGCAGGTTTTTTTTTTACCGTTGGTAACCGGGACGGTAACCGCGGTTACCATTTATACCGCCCCAGGACGGTAACGGTACCGGAAGTTGAAAACCGCTAGGGTTCAAAAATTTCAAATTTGAATTCAAAAAATAAAAAATTCTAGAAAAATCCCTAAAAAATACTTCATGATTTATAGAATCTAATGGTGTCAAAATTTTTCAAATTTGAGTGCGTTTAGTATATTTTTCGACCTTTGGAAGTTAAATAGAAAAAGAAAAAGAAAAAAAAAGAGTCGGCGGCTCGTTAAAGCCCATGAGGCTCAAAAATGAAAAATTCTAAAAATCCCTAAAAATACTTCATGATTTATAGAAGCCAATGGTGTCAAAATTTTTTAAATTTAAGTGCATTTAGTATTTATTTCGACCTTTAGAAGTTGAATAGAAAAACAAAAACAAAAAAAACCAGCGGTATAAATGCTAACCATTTATACCGCTCCGGTTACCGTTCCTACCAAGCGGTATACCGGAAAAAACCGTTTACACTACGCATTTTGTTTGGAAATTTGAATTGGAACGGTAAAAATCGATAACTATTTATACCGCTACGGTATACCCTTACCGCCGGCCGGCGGTAACCACCCGGCGGTCGGTAAAAAAAACCCTGGAGGGGAGAGGACGCGGGAGGGCGAGTTTTTGCGAGCGTCGTCTGCTCGTCATCTTTGACGAGTGAGGAGCAGCATATTGCGAATCGTATAGCGAGGCGGCCAGGATAGATAGGCTGTTGGATCATCGTTTTTGTATTTTTCTTTAAATTTTAGCTAGTTGGATGATTTTAAAGAGTCTCTTGGAGTTGCTCTAAGAAGTCTTTTGTAACTTAATCGGTCGTGTCATGGATATATAAGTGAGGAAATTTTAGAGTACCACCAGTCCACCAGAACATGGCAAGAGCGAAGCGAAGCAAACCCATTCGATGGCGAACCTGCAGGGCCGGTCCTGAGTTTTGAGGGGCCTAGGGCAAAACTTAATTAGGGGGCCCTTATTTCAGAGACAATTTCTATGCACTCAGAAGACAAAAGAAGAACCTGCTACTTGTTTCATTCTTGAGCTAAATTTGCCACTTGTTTTCAGAAATTGGACTTGATTTGTAGCAGCTTAGCAAGCTTTGAGCTTTAGTAATACACTTGATACTTGTATGTATACACTAGTTGGGGCCCTTGGTATTTGGGGGCCCTGGGCGGCCGCCCCGGATGCTAACACTACAGGACCGCCCCTGCGAACCTGACAACAGAGATCTTGAAAACCAGTGGTCCGTTGTTAAGAGCTTGACCAGTAGATGCAACATTGCAACTGTGAAGAAAAATAAAAATATACTATTCAATCTTACGTATAAAAGATCTTAGAATGTAAATCGCTATCATAATGTACCAGCTCAGTTAGGAAAGGAGACAGTGACTTGAAAAAAGGCAGTGAAAAATTACCAGCCTTAAAATAGAGGGTTTATATTATTCTTTTCAAGTAAAAGCAGATTATCCTCTCAATTCTCTCCTAGAACCACAACACAGCTCAACAATATTCAGGCATGTTCTAGACATTCATAAACAATATTTCCAGGATAAACATTTACAGAAAGGTTGAGTTGCGTACACACTTACACAGTTTAAAACATATTAAACCAATCATTCAGGGATACTATTCTAGAACCAGCCAGTTCCTACCTTGAGTTTCTCTACAAATTCATAGGGTATAATATCTCTAGAAATAGCGATGCAGTATATGAAGTCAGCCCTTCAAGACACGATTGATCGAGTGATGATTTAAACTTCTTTAGTTCTTTATCGTATACTAAATGAAATGAAAATTGCCATTACCTGCAGCAACCAACAATTTTGCTGCTTCCTTTCTTCAGGGTCTAGTGAATTGACATTTTTGGCAGATGCAACTGTCATAATGGTACATAAATGTTGTATTGTGCCCTCTCGAATAAAATGTTGTATTGTGAACTGACAAAAAATGCCTGATAACATCTCTGGGGCGGCGTGGCCGGGGCAGTGCTCCATCCTTTGATTTGTTAAATTTACACGGTACCAAAGGTACATGCTCTGCAACAGTGCCAACAAGATCAATGGTCACAACTGACAATTCACACACGTACTTGCAGTTTTCTTAGTATGGACCAAGTAGAGCTAATGCATGTGAATTGCATTTACCGTGCACCTAAAAATTTATACAAGCACCGTATTTACATGACAAGAAACCAAACAAAGATGCCAGATAAATATGTATCGTTGAAATGATGAAGCTCCAGTCTCTGGAAAAAAAACATATTTCTGTCCACATTTAAGTCTTGAAAGGGGCTTCCATTACCAATTACCACACCAGGAGATGAGTTAGTACTAGCCAAGTGCACATAGCTTGCCGAGCAGAAGCTGATGCAGGCGGCAGTATTACTAGCTCTTGCTCCTCAGATAAGTAACAACCAACACAGTAAAGATTCAAGGAGCTTAAAAAATATGTACAATTTGCTTATGCATTTGACATGAGGGAATCATCTTGGGAAGTAATGGAAGGAACTGAGACACGAAGACATGGCTTATTAAGTTAGGACAAAAAATAATCTAGAAACGGTGAGAATAAGAACCAAAATTATACCAACACAGCAACAACATGAGCATTAGATAGATTTTTCCAACCTGTTGAAGGAAGCATTTACAAAATTGCTACCAAATTAATTGCTGCATGAAATTATAGGTCTCTTAACACCAAAAACACACTAAAATATTTGACATTCAGTTTAATAGGAACATATCTGGTGTAAACCAACCTCTTTGTGAAAACCCATGCAAACCACAAGAAAAAGTCGTCTAAAATCACACAAAAAAAATCACACATGTAGATGATATGATGATACACAACCTTGTAAACTATCTTGTCCAAACTCGACTTCGTTTGTGAGATATAAAAATAACAAATTTCCGACAAATCATCTAGACAACTTTCTGACTTAAAATTTGTTATTTTTATATCTCACAAACGAAGTCGAGTTTGGACAAGATATTTTACAATATTGTGTATAATCATATCATCTACATGTGTGATTTGTTTGGTGATTTTATACAACTTTTTTGACGTGGTTTGCACGGGTTTTCACGAAGAGGTTGGTTTGCACCTGATCGTTGCCCGGTTTAATAGCACTAACAAAATGAGCAGACACGATCAGCACATCAAGATATGCCTAATTGCTGGCTTACCTCCCAAATAATCATTCAATACCTACTTGAAAACAACACTTCAATCCCTGTTGATACAATTATTGTTCAGTCATAATTCAGTCTACAGTATTGTTTTTGAAAACCTGGGAACAATTACTAATGGAAATAGCAAATGCGCAGTTTTCGCCACCAACTGGAATGTTGGTTCTATTCTATTTATATTAACAGCATACTTTGATACCAAATGCTTTGAAGTCTGCAATCAAGAACTACCTAGGTTAATACAAATATGGTTAACTTACAGAAACAAGAGTGATAGAGGATTCACACAAGTCCCAGTTGACATTGATCTTTAAGAGCTCAGAAATAACTAGGATGAACCTCACACCTGATTACGGTATGGTGCTAACTCATAGGAACCAGTGGAACTAGGATTCATGGAAGTCACAACATGTAATTGATATTAAATTTTACAGAAATAACTTGTAAGAACCCTCCTACCTGCTTACAGCTCTAGTTGTGCCATGTTGGTGATGTGTGCCACCAAGTTGATGAATGGCAGTGGTTAACTTCATTTCAAGCTTTTCAGTGATTCCCACAATCCAATAACCCCATATTAGCATTGCAGTTATGCAGTTGTAAACTCCAGAGAAACAGCAGCATGTTTGTACTTTAAGCACAAAATGCATGTAAATGGAACGCAAACTAATAGGCACAAACAAAGAAAATAGAACAAGTATGATAATCCAATGTGAATCACCTACAAAACAGGACAAGGCTGATAAAATTACATGTCAAATTAAACAGTCACTAATAGAATAAGCCTATCATATTGAGTAATGAGCTACATTATTGATACATGGACCACTCAACCTGTGCTTGCGATCAATATAACAGACGAGATATTGGTCAAGGTTGCAGGGCCTGGCATAGGGAACTACCCTCTGATTTTCTTCTTCAAGGACAAACTCGTGCGGCGGCTCAGCTTTCCTACTCTTGAGATGATACATACTGAACTTCCGACTGAACTGGTAATGGTAGCCCAGGTATATTGCGTCAGCAACAATGGAGGGGAATGTCTTGGTGGAGATGAGCATGCAGTGTGTCATTCCAATGAATGCCGCATAGCACCCAAGGCTCCTTACAGGTATCAGTGTCCCCCCAGCAATGTCCACCTCTAACACCTCAATGCGGCCAATCACACCTCCAGCCGAGAATAGCTCTGTCTGATTGTAGGCTCTCCTGCCACCAAAATACTCGACGTTTCTCCAATACCGTACCATCAGCATCCTCCCATCACTGCTGCCAACCAGGTAGGAGAGTATGCGAAAGTGGAGAATGGCATGCCTGGTTGCACGGTGGCGCTGGTTGACAATTTCAACCAAATGAGGCTTTGGACCCAGCTCCACCAGAAAGATGGATCCCTCCGGGGAGGCGACATAGCAGCGCCCTCCTTGGGATACCAAGGAATGGATCAGAACCCTGCCCAAAATGTCGAAGTAATACGCACGGTCTTGGTTCACCAGTGTCCAGTGGGCATCACCGGGTTTAGCAACGATGATGTTGGAATGATTGTCCCTCAGGCAGAGCACGAGGGTGGGCGGGGAGGTGGATTCATCGAAGCCTCCACCGTTGATCGAGTGGCCGTCGACACCACCAGGATTCCGGAAAAACACGGGGAAGAGGTGCACCAACGTGGGTGGCACTGTCACCACAATGGAGGAGATGGCGGGGAACTCAGTGACGGCGTTGCTGAGAGGGTCCAGGAGGCAGATGGTTCTTGTGATCCTGTGGAAGAGGACGAGGAGGCCATCGACGGCGCACAGGTGGCAGTGGGTGGTGAGCGCCGGGAGGTTGACGCTGAGGGAGGCCGCGGTGGCCATGTTGAGGAGGCGGCGGCGCGGCCCGGCGTCGGGGCTGATGGTGAGCACCGCCCAGTTTCGGGGCCGGAAGCGGCTGTCCAGGGCGGCGCCACGGGGACGCAGGTCGGCGCTGTGGTCGCGCCAAGGCCTGCACACAGCGCGGAAGCGGTAATACTCCGCCACGTCGTGGGACAGCAGCCAGCCGGCGATGTCCACGAGCAAGTCGGAAGTCAGGTTGCCCCAGTCCCTCCATTCTTCGCTGTTCGTCCCCGAGCGCTCGGAAGATTCGGCGAGGAGGCGCCGCCGCCGCGCTCGTGTCATCATCCCCTCAGATCCGTGGGTGCTGAACGGAATTCTGCAATGCGATTGTGGAACAAAAGCTCCGTTGGAGATGGATCCCATGGGGGAGTCAGCCAAGGCTCCGGCTCCGCGACCGTGCCTTCGTCATCTTGCCGGTGATAGATCTGGACGAACACAAGATCTCTCAGAAAAACGGCAGCGTAAGATTGGTGGCGGCGGCGGGTTTTAGCCTGAAATGGAATCAGATGTGTATTGGGCCATCGTGGGCTCTGATGAGGATATTCGTGGATCGGGCCTTGCCTCGAAACGATAATTAAGGGCCTTTTGCATCACAGTTTTTCCTTTTCAAGACGCCGATTTTATATATACGAATTTACTCTCACCAATTTCCCTGTCCGCTAATCTCAAAAAAAAAAAATCCATGTCCGCTTAATCACCGAATAAAAGTTTGGTTTGATTTCCTCCCGTACTATTTTAATTGGTCTGATCCACTACTAATAAAAATTCGCAAAAAAAAAAGATCTACTACTAATAAAATTTGTCTTCTTCCGTTTTCATGTATAAGTTGAGTTTTAAATCTAAATTTTACAAGGTGACTTGTAGCGTAATACTTATATTAAAAATGTGGTCAAATATTAACTAGTTTGACTTGGGTCAAACTCAAGATGGCTTGTATTTTAGGATAGCGAGGATATGATAAAATACTTTATTTTTAGATATATTTTAATTTTTAATTCTAGAATGAGTTATGTTTGACGGAGGAAGTAGGTTTTTAATGTGCTTGGTAGCATGTAATAATTGCTTAACGTCAGTACAACAATCACTCCACGCTATCTCAATCCAGCTGGAGCTTAAGTTACAGCTAAGTAACTAATCCACTGTGAAGCACTCAATCTGAAGGAACGAGTTTTATTGAATTTTTTGACAACTTTTTTTAAAAAAAACTGATTATGACCTTATTCGCGATTACACATTTCCATCTACACTAATATGGGCTGAATTTTTTTTTACTTGAATTCAGGCCCATTGATTTGAACCAGCTGGGCTTTCGGCCTTACTGAAAGACCCTAATAAAAAAAAAACAAGACTGTGTGGCTAAACCGATCGATCCCCACATACATACAGCGGCGGCTAATTAGCCGTGCATTGATCTAGCTGTTTCAGTAACCGGCCGGGACGCCGCCCTTTCTGGGGTCACTGACGGCGGTGAGGTCGCCGTGGCGCTCCACGTTGTGCACGACGAGCTGGCCTATGGTGCCCCCGGCGAGCGGCTTCAGTACGTGGCCTATCTTCTGCAGGTCGGCCCTCGTCGCGGCGTCGAGCTCGAAGTGGTCGCCGGTCACCGTCGTCCAGTTCTCGTACTGGACCACGTTCGGGATCAACTGTAGACACAGCAAGCAAAACCAAGCTCAGAAGGGAGAGTATAATCTAGCCGGGTCTCTCTCTCTCTCTTAGCATGAGGCGTCAAGCAAAGCACAGGATTAAGCAATTTTTCATTGATGAATGTTGAATTATATCCTTTTTTTAAGAAAAAAAGTTTTTGTATTCAAACCTGGTGATACACCCTTGGCGCCATGACAGAAGCTAGTGGATCCATGTTCTTGACGAAATGGTTGAGGAACACCTCGATCGTTCCAGCAGGGATCATGGCACCACCACTGGCGCCGACTGCAGCCTTCAGCTTCCCATCCTGTGACACAAAACAGAACAGTCACAAGTTTTCAGAAAATCTGCAGTTCCTTCAAACAAAAACTGTGCTCGTCCTGGAACACTCCCCGTCCCCCGCGTCGCTCCTCTCGGGGCGACTCGGGCGGAGCCGAGTCCCCCGCGCCGCCGCCCCCTCCGTGCGCCGCCGTTCCCCCTGGCCGCCGCCTGAGCGACCGCCGGAGGTCCGTGCGGCCGCAAGGAAGGCGGCGGCGGGGCCCCACCTCCCTCCTTTCCCCCTCCTCCCCCTCCCCTCGCGTCTCTCTCAGCTCCTCCACACCATTGGCGTCGGTGGTCGACCCCGGCCGGCCTCGTCCGGATCCGCCCTTGGGGTGGCCGGATCCGCGCCCTGGGGGTCCGGATCTGCCCCCCTAGGGCCTCGGCGAGCCGGCGGCCGTCGTCGGCGGCGACGGCGTGGGGGCCCGGCAGGGGGCCTGACGGCGGCTCTCTCGGCCGACGCCCCCATGTCTCTTCGGCTTCGACTGTGCGCGGCGGCGGCGGCTGCGAGGTCGTCGGGCTTCGTCAGCATGGTGGCCGGGGGCGCTGGATCCGCCGCCCAGGCGGGCTGATCCGGTGCCCCCGGGTCCCGATCTGCGCGCCCCGGCTTCGGTTGGACATGCGACGGCGGCGGTGGCGGCGACGGCGCGGCGGACGGCGGCGGGGGTGTGGGAGTCAGGGGCGGTCGGCGTTCTGCTCCGTTCCCCCGTTCTCCTCTCCCCGTTCTTCCGTTGGGGCTGTGTGGCGGGCTCGCTGGAGCTCGTGGCCCCGCCATGGTGGCGGGGCCTGGGTGGTCTTGGCCGCGCTCTGTGACGCCATGGGGGTGTTGCGGGGCGCGCCTGAACACCTCTCCGGTGGTGCTCATCGCTTGCGTTGCCCGCCGACGCGCTGTCGCGGCTCTCGGTACGGGACGGGCCGTGGTTTGTGCAGCTTGCTGTGGTTACTCTAGGTGAAAGCCTTGGCGACGGCGCCCTCGGGCGTCGTTCTCCCCGTTGGGGGCGTCCCTGTGGAGTCACTGTACTCGCTGCATGATCCCTGTCCCCGGTGGTCTGCCTGGTGGTGCCGGCCGTGTCTCGGTTCCGCGCCTCGAGGACTTTGCGGGGGTAACCCTTCCCACCTCGGGACAACGTCAGTGGCGCCTCCGGCGTCATGCCCTTCCTGGAGGTGACGTTGAGCGTCCTCGGCGGGCGACGGCTGGCTTGGGTCCTCCGCCTTGTGCTTCGGTGTGGTGCTGTATGAGAGCTTCTTCCTTCCTTTTCTTTGTATTATAAAAAAAAAAGAGTAGTCAGTAGAATCTCCTTGAACGGGGGAGAAGAGAGGGTTTGCGTGTGGTGGCTCGTGTCGACGGCGGGTTAGAGTTGTGGAGACCCGGATCGATGTCCCAATCTGACTGTACCGATCCTTTACAGTTGTTTGAGTTGATCGTGTCGATGTCCCAATCCGACTGATGAGTTGTTGAGTTGAGCGGTGCGTGTTGAGGTCCCAATCCAACCCACCGGAGTGGTTAGTTGTATGGTCTGCGGACCGGAGTCGTTCGGGGTCCTCTGCTCCCCTAGTTGTGTGGTCGATCGACCAGAGTTGTATGGTTTTCGGGCCCGGTTTCCCTTATAAACTGGATCAACTCTCTTCTTCTAATAAAAATTCGGGAAAGCACAAGCTTTCACCGTCGGTAAAAAAAAAAAAAACTGTGCTCGTCTTCAGATAAGCTGCAATATTTTCCGACAGATCGTCTCGACTTCCATTTCGCGCTGTATGTTACCTTGAGGACTATGGTTGGAGTCATGGAAGAGAGTGGCCGTTTCAAAGGGCTGACGAAATTGGCCGGAGCTGGCGGTGGTGAGTCGGCGGTCGTGTTCGCCGGCATGGAGAAATCGTCCATCTCGTTGTTGAGCAGAATGCCTGTGCTTGGTGACAGGATCAGGGACCCGAAGTAGGAGTTGACGGTGCAGGTCATGGAAACCGCGTTTCGCTCGCTGTCAACGATGGAGAAGTGGCTGGTCCCATGGTCCTGGAGGATGTTCCACCTGAAACACAAGTTGATAAATGATAAGAATCAGCAGTAAATTAAGAAATTACTATGTTGAAAAAAATAGTAATCATTTACCTTCCACCGTAATGTTTGGGGTCAAAGGTCATGTTGTCGTAGATGGTCTTCTTCAGCTCAGCAGCGAATTTTGGGGACATCATATCAGATACAACCACATTATCATTCACAAAGTCCGGGTCGCCAAGGTTCATCTTTACCGCCATGTAATGTTTCAAGGATTCGACGAGGCGATGAATTCCAAGAGAGCCAGCAAAACCAGAAGGAATCCCGTACTGCGCAAGGATGTTCAGAATCTATTTTTCACAAGTGAACAGGGACAGTGTTAGGACTTGAACCACGACAAGATATAAGTGATAGCACTGTTTAGAGCGCAGAGGACTCACAAGCAGCATCCCGGCACCTCCGGCCGACGGCGGCGGCATGGTGATCACCTGAAGCCCCATCACGTTCGCCGTCAGCGGCCGCCGCACCTTGACGCGGTACCTCTTGAGGTCCTCCGCCGTCAGGATCCCTCCGACCTCCCTCACGTCCTTCACCAGCCGCTCCCCCACCTTGCCGCCGTAGAACACGCCGGGCCCCTGCTCCGCGACGGCTCTCAGCGTCCTCGCGAGCCGGCCGTTGCGGCACACCTCGCCGGCCTTGAGGAGGTCGCCGCGGGGGGCGTACACGGCCCGGATCCCCTCGTGCGCCAGGATCCCGTCCCGCGTCGCCTCCATCTGCATCCGAAGGTACGGCGAGACCTCAAACCCCCGCGCCAGCCGCGCCGCCGGCAGGACGAGGCGCTTCCATGGGAGCTTGCCGTGGCCCCTCCACGCCTCGTACAGGCCGGCGATCTCCCCCGGGACGGCGATGGAGAGGGCGCCCCGCGCTTTCAGCGTCGCGTTGCCGCCGTACATGTCCTGAACAAATGCATGGGTTGGGATTCTAGTGTTCGTTACCAGAATCTTGAGTTCTTGGAAGAAGAAACAGTATAGCAAAACGATCATTCCTCTGCTCATGCATTGACTTAAAGCAAAAGCAGAAGCTAGTCACAGTCAAAGTGTCGCACAAACTCAATTTGGTTTTACCCTCCAGCTAGTCATGTTAATAAGAAGTTGATTTTTGAAAGAGCGCTTTGCAGTGAAAGTAATCTGAACAATCTGATGACTGAAAGTCTGAATCGATGACTGAAAGAGTATCATGGACGCATGTGATGTGACTATGTGAGACAAGCATCTTGACAACACGCAGATGTTGTGCTTGTACACCTCATGGAACATGGACTGGTAAAAGGCCTAACCCTATCTGATTGACATTGGGCACACGTTTGTAGGAACCGTAAACATCAACCCTAGTAGCTTGGATTCCTTTTGGCATTCCCAAATTTCGTCGTGCTAGGTTGTGCCTGCACCGGCCACCGGCACGGACGCTACAGCGCAGCAGCACTGTTGGGGACACCGGCAAGTGGACGAATGAAAGTGTGAGCCGTGAAGGCTTTACACACGGCAGAGGAGACCATCGACAGAGACTGCGCTGGGAGATGGCGCGCCACTATCCTAGAGACCACAAAGCCACAAGGATAAATCTTGCAGCCACAGGGCATGGTCCTTCCCGACACTCCAAGGCACTTCCCCACAGACGCAACAACACTGTGAAGATTGCCGAGAGGAAGACACTGTAGCACCCATGAGATTATGAATCCTACTTGATTTTTCACTGAAAGACAAGATCCCCAATGCAAGCAACAGCAACCATGTGAATCAACTACGGGTGTGTTTAGAGCCCAAAATTGAGACGCAAACTTCTGAGATTTTACACGGATTTTAGGTTGAAAAATACTGTTCCGAACTGAAAAGCACTGTAGCACTTTTCGTTTGTTTGTGGTAGATATTGTCCTACCATGGCCTAACTAGACTCAAAAGATTCGTCTCGCAAAGTACATTCAAACTGTGTAATTAGTTTTTGATTTCATCTACATTTAGTACTCCATGCATGTGCCGACATTTTTTATGTGATGTTTGATGTGATGGGGAATCTTCTTTTTGCATAGTGAATTTTGGGTAATCTGGCTTCTAGGGCCTACTCTTATCTGTCACGATTAGTTTATACTGCGCCCGCTTGTCACATTCCCTCACAAGTCACAACAATGTTTCTCGGGACGCCTCGATCGCTCCGTACCTTGAGTCGTCCTAGTCAACCCGACGAATTGCCCGTCCATGTACTTGCGACTAAGACCAGAAGAAAAAATGCGACTTCTCGGAGCAATTCACTCGCGAATTCCAGCGGCGAAGACGAGGCTGACGAGTGACGACTCACCTTGGAGGCGGCGAGGGGCGCGGTCTCGCGGGAGTCGTACACCACGGCGGTGCCGTTGGCGAGCCTGACGAGCATGAAGGCGCCGCCGCCGACGCCGCTGGAGGCCGCGCTGACGACGCCGAGGCAGAGCGCGGTGGCCACGGAAGCGTCCACGGCGGTGCCGCCCTGCCGGAGTGCGTCGCGGCCGATCCTCGAGCACCGCCCGTCGTCGGCCGCCACGGCGCCGTGCGGCGACGTCACCACCTCCCTGCGCCCTGCCGAGGCGGCGGCCGCCGAGGCAGCGGCCGATCCCGCGGCGGCGAGGGCCAGGAGGAAGAGGATGAGGAACCCTGTCGTGACCGGCGCCCATTGGAGACGTCGTCGGGCTGCAGAGCAGAGTGCGAAAGAGGGGAGCTTAATTAGCAAACCGAATAGACAGCGCTTAGCGCGGTGTGCCGTGAGAAGGAAGGAGAGAAGATTGCGTACCCGCCATGGCGCGGGAGAACAAGTGTTCGACGAAAGAACCGGTGAGCAGAAAGACTACGAGGCCTGGCCTGGGTTTCAGCCCGCGCCAGAGTGCTGGGGTTTTATAGACACCGAGGACATGAGCAGCAAGGAAATGCCAGAAATTTTATAAGGTTACATAACGTACTTCAACTTTTGCCTTGTAGGTGTAAAGAGATGGGATATCAGTTATCAACAAGGGTATAAGGAAACAAATGATTTTCGCTACCTGCCATTACATTACGGCTCTTGATGTGGTAGGATATTGTTATAGATGTTCTCTGCTATTATCTTTACTATTAAATATAGAACTTGGCTGCAAAAGATCGAATTCATTATGGACCTTCGATATTTGAAACCATAAAACAGACACTTGATTTTCTTGGATTATTGACGTCCAACCATATATATAGTAGTTTCACATAAAACATATTTGATATGCTATGCGCTGTGTTTTTTGTGCTTCAAATACAAAGTATGATATACATTTAATTTTAAATTGGATTTCAGATTGGCCGTTCAAACCAGGCTCTTCGTGCAAACCTCCGATGTGAGCCACATGTTGTCAATCCAAAGAGGTGCCTGAGATTACGTAATTTACACTTAACCACCCACTCCTATTGCAACCCCCCCACCCCACCCCACACACACACACTCCCACTCCCTCATGTACCTTATTGGATCAACATCATTTAGCTCAGATTTAAAATTTGCATGTTTGCACTGAGAGGTTGGTTTGCATTGTTTGATTTGGGTCGACCTTTACCCTTCTTAGTCCATCCTTTTTTATTTGTAACGTCTGCATGCGTCGAAGAAGAAAACACAATAATATAAAAATAAAAATAAATTATTATTATTCATGTCTTGGATCGATTGGATATCGCACATATTTGAGATATAAAAGGAACTATCTTACATAACCATTACAACACTTGTCTTCCCTGACGAGCTCTCAACAAAGGGGGGAAAAGAAAGTAACATCAGAGTTATTAAAAGCTACTGCCCTTTGGGCTGCTCCCCGCGTTTCACGGAGAAATATGGACGCGTGTCATTCAGCCGCACATTTGGTCATTTTTCAGAAACGCCCTCCTATTTGCTAGGAATCTCAGTTCAGTCCAGCCTGTTCAAATTGCACAGTAAACACGTTCGTGTATTTTCCAGCTTCACCCTCCGGCTAAACTTTATTTTGATACAAGAACAAAAAATTTGATGGTGTTGTCATATTTACAAACACCACCTCGAGACGGTTTTGCGTACACCCCCTCCCACCACCCAACCGCCCAACCATACCCCCTCGGGCACCCCCGCGTGCATCCCGAACCCTAACCCTCCACTCCAACTCCTTGTCCTCCCCACCAGCCTCGCGTCGCCCCGCCCACTGCCACCCGCCGTCGCCGCCCCGCCCGCTCCGGTGGGATAGGTCCGGTCGGGGGCGCGGCTCGGGAGTGGGAGCGACGGCACCACCGCCCTCCTCACCCTCCTCCCCGCCAGCCTCCGCGTCGCCGGTCGGGGGCGCGGCTCGGGAGTGGGAGCGACGCCGCCGCGACCCTCTGTCCTCTCCGCCTCCTCTCTCTCTCTCTCTCTCCAGATCCGCACGCAGGTAGGACCCTCATCTCTCTCCAAATCCAGTGCAGTGGGAAAAGGGGAGGGGAGGGGAGGGGAGGCGGCGGAGATGGCCGTGGGCGAGGGCCGTGCCTGCGCTGCTCTCGGGGGAGGAGGCTGGACCGGCGACGTCCGTCGCTGCTTCGGCTCCCGCGCCCATGTCGGCGTGCGACGGCTGCGACCTCCTCGCCTTGGAGGAGACCGGGTCGAGCAGCGACGGCGAGGACGGAGGGGAGTGCTCCGCAAGCCGCTTCGTCACCGTCGGGGAGCGCCGCCCCGGCCAGGATAGTGCTGTGACTACCACCGACGTGCGGGCTGCACCGGATCTATCGTCGCCATTCTCTGTCTAATTTGCAAAGGTGAGGTCAAATGTAACCCAAGTGAAAGAGAATAAACACTGAGTTAAAATAAATCCATTTCAATTTGGCTACTAATTCTTTTTTATGGCACACTTTGCTGTAGATTGCTGGCCGAGAATTTGGGTGCTGATGCCTCTGGAATGACTCAGAAGAACACTACCAAAAAATGGTTAACCTCAGGGTCAGATAGTTTCTCCATTTTCCGTTGCATAGCAGACACAATATCTATAGGACTTAATAAGCTGCTTATAGGTCTCGCTATTTAGCTATTTAGACAGATTCACTGATACAAGTTTAGGCTTGCACTGGTGCTGTGAGGTCTCACTGAATCTGGCTATATTTTTCTTAAGATGACCAAATAACATGTGCTTCGGTGCGCGATGAAAGTCGTTCAGGTTAATCTTGCTTTCTGAATGCAATTGGTTTCGAACCCTGACTGATTTCACCACCATAGCTTCATTGCAGTACCAACTTGCAAATTTCAAAAAATGATGACTACAGTAAGACCGGAAAGGGAACTTTGAAGCTTCATTTGATGAATCAGAGGAATTCCTCATTGGCGCTTTTGTCTGTAGGTCTCTTGGTCGTAGGCGAAAAGAACCGAATCCTATGAAATAGCAACTGAAGTATGTCTGGTGCTCTCTTCTCTTCCCAGTCATAAATTAGATTAGATCAGATCAGATTATTTATTTCCTCCTGGACTACACAAGGGCATGCTAATGCATCATCTACCAAACTTGCTTATTTTTTGTTTGCTGACATTATTATAATTTCCATTTGTCAGGTTATAGATGATCCTATAAAAATAAGCAAATTTGGTAGATAATTGTGTGACACCTTCATCCTCTATCTGCGCAAGAGGAGGTAAAAAAGATTGTGATGGCCTCTAACAGGTACATGGTGTGTTATTCTTCTCATTGGTGCAGATAATTATGCAATGAAAGAACATTTAGTACTTAGAGGGACAGTTACTACATTAGACTGTACCTTGTTTTGACAGTTTCAAGGACTTTCCAGTACCATGTTTCTTGCAACAGTCGGCCTTTTGTGTACTACAACCTGAAATATGTAGTGTGAGATAGAGTTTGTAGCATGCTTTTATTTTACTGGTATTGTTGTTCCTGCTCATGCTTTTTTGTCATGGTTTCACCTAGACAATCTTACTATAATGACACTTCGATATACCTTGCATCCTTTTATTTACACGTATTCAGACCCTTGTGTATTTTGTTGATATTAATACGGGAGATGCTCATGTCGCTCGGGCGAGGGCGCGCCGAGCCCTCCACGCTGTGGTGGCCCGTGGCGGCGGCAGCCGTCGTCAGCGCCATGCTCCTCTTCCTCCTCGACAGCGGTACGCGGATGCTCAGCTGGTGATACAAGGAGGCGGCGCTGGTGACGGCGAGCTGGGTGCGGCTGCCGTGGAGGGCCTGTCGACGGCACCATGTGTGCCTTTCTCTGCACTGAAAAGTCCGGTAAGCCCGACGCCTTCATCGCCTCCTTCATCCGAGGTCAAGGCTGCCATGCTCACAGCGGTGAGTTTGTTCATCCTCTGGTCTTTTCATGTGCTCGGTGTTGTGATCTTAATCAGCAAGAGAAAGGAAGCTCCTTGAATAGTGTGAGAAAAAGGAAGATCCTTGATTAGTGTGTGATTATTATGCTTACTAGATCCTTGATTAGTTCGTGGTCAGTGTGGTTGCTTTTTTCCCAATCTTGCATAGGTGATATGCACTACGTATGGCTAGATGCTTATTCGGAATTTCAGAATAATTTTCTCCATCAAAATTAATGTCCAGTGTATTCTTTGAATATGAACGCTTAAGTTGTTGCCTCATTGAAGAATCATAAATGTACATCTGTTACTAATTTGTTGCCTCCTCTCTTCCCTGCTTCATCCATTGCAAGAACAGGCAGGCAGCTTGTTGTGCTCTATGTGGATTTCAAGTTCGACCAGAGCTACATGCTGAGCAAGATCTCCATCCGGGCTGGGGATGGCTTCCACAACCTCAAGGTATTCGCTTAACAATGTTCAGAACTTTGTCAGCTATTGTAGAATTAACCAAGATTATGCATGTTGATTGGCTGGTCCAGCGTATGTGCAGAGAGCCTCAGGTACTTGTTTTGGCTGCTTTTGACAGCAAGCTGTCTTTTGGATTTCCATGCTCTTACCTAGAGAGGTCACAGAACAGAATAGAAGTTAGAGAGCATAGGTACTTGCTTTGGTTGCTTTTGACAGCAAACTGTTCTGATGTGGTCCATTTTGTGGTTTTTTGGATCCGGTGTGTTCCTTATATGTGGAGGTCTCTGCAGCTGCAGGACATCAACGAGAGGGTGCTGGTGGCGGAGATCCCATCCATGTTGCTAACTGTGGATGAGCGAATGTTTGGTGCAGCTCAGCAGCTAGAATACTTGATGAACTCAGATCTCAAGCAGAGACTACGGGCTTATATAATAAGTCAGTTTGTTTCCTAACGTGCCCTCAAGGCTAAATATAGACTGAGCCATTGGCCACATCTTATGCAGTTATGTTATGAATATTACACATTCATATAGCACTCAGTACTTGGAACGATTGATCATTCTGTGCATTATGTGTTCTGAGTGAGAGCCATTATTCCAATGATAACACCATGCCTACATGATACTAACATTGTTTACAAGAAACTGATGTAATTGTGTTTGAATATCAAAATTGTAAGAACTTTGATATTTAACATTGTTTACAAGAAACTGATGTAATTGTGTTTGAATATCAAAATTGTAAGAACTTTGATATTTGGTTTTCTGTTATATAAGATTGTGGTTGTTGGCATCCTTTCTATGTGCTTCCAAGTATTGCTCAAATATTCTTATAGTTATGATTTTGTACTTGGTTGTTGAAACGGTAGGGCGCGCATCGCGCGCCGAATGTTCTAGTTCAGTTTCAGCCGACCTTCCGCTGGTCTGTCCAACTTTCCTCCTAGTGCTTGGCTTCCAGCTCTGCACTGCCGGTGCATTTCCCTTCCATGGTTCCATGATGAGCATTTAACAATGATTACCAGTAACTAAGAAAACGATCCCAGTTGAAGTCGACTCTCAGCGCGAGCGTATTTTTTTTGCTGAGCGTAAAAAAAAAAAAACACTCCTCCGCACCAAAGCATATGGCAAAATCCGACCTGACTCGGTGTGATAAAATCATGACTTACGATTTTCGCACCTTGATCAATCATGCTATCATTGCTACCTTGTGAGTTTGCTACGACATGGCAATATGGCAGTATGAACAAGTCCGATGATATCCAAGGTGCAGACGCGCAGTGCACTTGTCAAATTGCCAATAGGCGATAGGTCAGATCCCGTAGCACTAGATGATAAAATGCACACAAAAGAATACACTTGCAGTCATCAGATATAAAATGATGTACGAGTACAATTTGGCCGGTGAAGTTTTGTAGGAGTGTACTGTATTCGATATTTCGATCCGATCCCCGATGTCACGTATGCTTCCTCTCCTACGCTTCCGTATTTCCTTCCCCCTTCGATTTCAGTTGAATCATGGCCCAAGACATGGGTGCAACAAATTGATATTATTTTCTGTCTAATCCCACGCTACGTGCAGTGATAATTAACGCAGCATAAGCATCTGGGACTGAATAACTTATGATCCTGGATCAGATCCAGCGATCGATGAGCCAGCACGATATCGATTAGAAATCACGGCCTGCGAAAAGGACACACGTGGACGTGGGGGGCAGCGGGAGCGCACGAGAAAGGCTAGTTTGATCACGTTGGCATCCCCCGTCTCCGTCGCTAAAGATATTCTCCCTCTGTTCTTAAATATATGACACCGTTGACTTTTTACTCTAACTTTAACAACTAATATATATTGAATAAATTAGTTAACTAAAGTAAAATGTATATCATTATATCTATTATCCAATGTGTTTTAGATTTAACTTGTTGGCTTATCGATTTGGTAAAATATTTGTAGAAAAGACGAATAGTCAAACGAACGAAAAAAGTCAATAGTGTCATATATTTAAGAACGGAGGTAGTACAAGATATACAAACTGAAATGGATGAAGGATGCAGCTTTTTTTTTTGTACATTTGGCAAGGAACGAATTGAACGAAAGACCATAACCAATGTAGGAATAATAATTCTCAGATTAGACACCCCAAAAATTCGGTTTTTTTAGACGTGCAAAGCACATTTTTCATTAAGAGAGCAGAAAAAAGTTTGCCGGTTTTAGTTACAGACATGCATAAAGCCAAACGAAAAGAAGAAGAAAAGAAAGGTAGGGTAGAAGGGTTACACCGCTCTCACCGAGCGAACACCTAACAGGCGAGCGAGCGGAAGAAAGCCCGCGCCACCCAAGACCTAGCCTCATCCAGAATCACCGGCATGAGAGCCTCCTTGTCCTGGACGAGCCTGTTCCGCTCCCTCCACTGCGACCAAGCGACCAGGCAGACGAAGGAGTCGAAGTCTTTCCTTCGCACCTTAGCGACCTGCTTCCTAGCGGAGCACCACCACTCCGCGAACCTCAACGGGCGGTCCGGAGCTAGGTTCTGGAGGAAAATATACCTGAGCACCAAGAACCAGGTCTCTCTGCTGAAGACACAGTCCATAATCAGGTGATCCAGCGTTTCGGACTCCTGTGCGCAGAGCGCGCAGATATCCGAACCCCTAAGCCCGTGACGGTGGAGCCGGTCAGAGGACCAGCAACGGCCGTGCAAGACCAGCCAGGCCAAAAACTAGCACTTCCCCGCCATATGAACCTTTCAGATCTGGCGCGCTCTGAGGATCTCAACGCGACCAAGAAAGAGGGCGGAGTAGGCCGAAGCCGAAGAGTAAACCCCGCTAGGCGACCACTTCCATATGAATCTGTCAGGCTCCGTCGTGAGCCTAACCTGCTGCACCGAGTCCCAGATGGTAAGGTACTGCAAAAGCACATGCACAGTCCTGGCCTGGGTGACGTCCGTGACCCAACGTATCCCTGCCGCCCCCACCTGCAGGGCCTCAGCGACCGTGCGGGAACGACGCACCCTCGGCGAGACCGCGGTCCAGAGGTTGGGTGCCAAGGACTTGACGGAGCACCTGGAGATCTAGTTGTCCTCCCAGAACAGTTCGCGAGCACCGCCCCCACCTCGACAGAGACGGAGGCGTCGAAGAAAGCCTGTGAGGCCCGGTCAACTGGGAAACGGAACACCACCCATGTCAGGTCCGGGTCGGTCTGCGCCAGCCAAAGCCAACGCAGGCGCAGCGCCGTACCAAAGGCGTGGAGGTTGGGCAGTCCGAGATCCCCGTAGTGTGTGGGGCAGGTGATTCACCCAAGCGACTAGATAGCGACCGCCCGAGGCCACCTCTGTGCCAGATCAGAGGAAGCCGCGGATGAGCATTTCGACCGCGCGTAGTGCCCAAGGGGAGATGGAGATTGCCATCGAGATATGCACCGGGATGGCAGAGAGGGTGGACTTGGCGAGGACGAGGTGACCACTGCGGCTCAACAGCCTGCCCTGCCAGGGAGGTAGGCGTCTGGTGACCTTATCGACTAGTGGCTACAAGGCAGCTTTGGGTAGCCTTCTAATAGAGAGAGGTACCCCAAGGTAGGTGCAAGGGAAGTCGGCGATGGTGCAGGAGAGGATAGAGCGAACCAAGGACAGGTGGTCCTCAGAGCAGTTGATGGGGTAGACCTGGTTCTTGGAGTAATTGGCTGCCAAGCCAGATGTGCTCTCGAAGAGTGACAACACCGCCTTGACGACCCGTAGGTCCAGCTCGACTGGAGAAAAGAAAGCGACCACATCATCTGCGTAGAGAGAAGCGCGAAAGCGGATGTTCCTCCCTAGGGTCAGAAGGAGACCACGGGATTCTGCTTTACGGAAAAGGGCATGAAAGCATTCCATGACCAGCACGAAAAGCATGGGGGAGAGAGGGTCTCCCTGGCGCAGGCCTCGACCATGGCAGATCCGCTGCCCCGAGACACCATTTAGCAGAACCTTGGTGCTAGCAATGGAAAGGATGATCGAGATCCAGTTGGTCCACTTGCGTGGGCAGCCAACTGCCGAAAGGAGCTCAAGAAGAAAAACACACCCGACCGAGTCGAAAGCTTTAGCTAGATCAATCTTGAACATGATTCTAGGAAGCTTTCGACTAGAGAGCATTCTGACCGCGCCAAGAACGTAGCGGAAGTTATCATGGATGAGGCGACCTTTGATAAAAGCACTTTTGGTTAGGTGAGATTAGAGAAGGAAGGTGAGGGGCGAAACGGTTGGCTGCCGCTTTGGAAAAAAGCTTCCCAAAGCTATGAATTAGGTTGATGGGGCGATAATCTGAAAGAGCGACCTGGTCCATTTTCTTGGGTATGAGCGTGAGGAGAGTGTCATTCAGGTGGTCGAAGCTGCGGAAGTCCAGGTCAGAGAGAGTGTTGAACGCCCGCAGCGCATCACCCCTAATGATCGACCAGCAAGACCTGTAGAAGCGACCTGTGAAACCGTCCGGGCCGGGGACCTTGTCCAAAGGAAGATCCCTGATGACCTCCCAGACCTCGGCCTCAGAGAAGGGGAGGGCGAGGTCCTCCAGGTCCAACCGTGAGAGGCCCAGCTCCACAAAGTTGAGCGCGCAGGAGCGCTCGTGGCTAGTGCCAAGAATTCTGTCAAAGTAAGCAAAGGCTGCAACTGCCTTTTCATCTTCGCGAAAGATAGGGCGACCATCGACCAGAAGGGAGGGGATGAAATTCTTTCTTCTACGGTGGTTGGCATGGAGGTGGAAAAACTTAGTATTAGCGTCCCCCTCGCGGAGCCACCTAAGGCTAGACTTTTGCCGAGCGATCATTCGCTGCAGCGAAGTTAGCCCTAGGTAGCGGAGCTTGAGGAAACGACGTAAAGAAATCTCCTCAGGAGAGAGCGATCGTGAATCCTATGCGACCTCGAGATGGAAAATGACCTCCTTGACAATCTGGATCTGCAAGCGAATGCTACCAATCGCCTTGGAGCTCCACTCAACCAGCGCCTTCGCTGTCTCACGAAGAAGGTGATCGATCGTACGTAGCGGGTCAGCATCAGGGTGCGGTCCCGACCAAACTCCCTGATCAGTGTCCAGGAAACCCTCCACCTTAGGCCAGAAGGCCTGGAAGGTGAAGCGTTTCTTGGGGTGCATCCCGCTGTTGAGAAGGAGGAGAAGAGGGGCATGGTTCGAGCATCTGGAAGAGACAGCATGCAGAGCGGAGGAGGGGAAAAGAAGCTCCCAGTCCGGGGAGATAAAGACTCTGTCAATACGCTCAAGCGTAGGATGCGACCTCTCGTTGCTCCAAGTGAAGAGACGACCCTGAAGGTGGAGCTCAAGAAGCTCAAGGTCGTTGAGAAAACGGCGGAAACGACCCATCATTCTACGCGAAAAGCGGCCATTGTTTTTGTCGGCCGCTTGATAGATGAGGTTAAAGTCTCCGCAGAGAACCCAAGGCCCATAGAGCATAGGACGAAGGGCACGATGTTCGGTGAGGAAGGAGACTTTATCTGCATCAGATTGCGGGCCGTAAATGGAAGAGAGCCACCAAGACTGAGAGGGTGCAGAAAGCTGAAGAGTATCTTGGCCCCCTAAGTGGGTTTTGGTGATTTAATGACGGACCATTAAGCTACTAATGATGTGTTGAGTATATGAGCAGGTACTAAAATTCTAAGATGGCATCTAAGCGCTTCATTGCCCTATAAAAAGGAAGTAATGCTAAAAGAAGGATTCCTTGGAGGTTTATTTATTTTATATTTTGAAATTGAGTCCTAGGAATGCCGTACTATAAAGAGGGACATGGATTGTATCTTCCAAGAGTTGAAAAGGTGCTCTAGATGACTAACCAAAAACCTATGAGAGACACCTCGCACTGCACGATCACCGAGATATTCTCTTCGTGTGCTAACTCTGGAAGGCCGGACACTCCGGGATTTATCCCGAACAGTCCGAACTTCCCGAAGTGTTCGGGCCTGGTCCGGATACTTCGGGTCTTAGAGCTGGAACGGCTCTTTTCTGGGTGAGGAGGTATTTATACCCCCTCAACCCTATCCATTCTCTCACTCTTGCCTCATTTCGACCTGTAGCATTCAGAACACCTTCTCCCTCCTCTTTACTCCCCTTGGCACTTGGTTGTTGAGCTTTGGTGGGGATTAAAGGAGGAATTCAAGGCTTGAGCAAGTGAGAGTGCTAGTGAGCTGATTTCCCATCTCTAGAGCACCTCGTTCTTCGCTTGGTTGGCAATCTCGTGTTTATTACTCTTGGAGCTTTGAGCTCCTAGCCGGCTAGGCGTTGCTTTGGAGCATCCAAAGGATTGTGGTTGCCCAAGGAAGTTTGTATTACCCCGTAATTGAGTAAGTAACCCTAACTTGATCTTTGTGGTCGCTAGGGGGAGGAAAGTGACCTAGGTGTAAAGGTCCACCCTTTGTGGGTTCCTCAACAGAGATGTAGAGCTCAAGGTGTGAGCTTGAACTCCGGTAACAAATCCCTTGTGTCTCTTGTGCTTGTTGCTCTTGTTGTATGCTTGAAATCCTCTTGAGTACATTTCTAGGGTTTGTGGCCGATCAACTCCGTGGTGAGGTTCCTACTGTTTCTAAGTGGTGGAACAGGCTTGTATCTCTATATTGCATAACCTATTTTCACAGATTTGAGTTTGGCCAAGTTTGATTGCAGTTGATTTAGTCGCCTCCTCAAAGGCCGGACAATCCGGACATTTTCCCGGATACTCCGGATTTCCCGGAGTATCCGAAAAAATATCCGGAGACTCCGGACCTTGGTCTGATAAGTTGTTTTAAGTTGTGATTTTTCAGGAGCGACTATTCACCCCCCTCTAGTCGACCTCTAGATCCTTTCAATTGGTATCAGAGCCGGTTGCTCCGTTTGAAGCTTAACCGCTTGGAGAAAAGAGATGTCGACCCCAACTAATCAAGCAACGCCGCCCGATGGTGACTTGACCAACCCCGGTGGGAATCAACCACCCGTGAACACACCCGAGGGCCCTACGGGTGCAGCGGGTGGTGCTGGTGGAGCAAGCACAAGTCATCACCCAAGAAATGAAGATGGTGGATCATCTTCATCAACTGATGACGACTTTGATGATGCAAGATCAAACCGCTCCACTCGTCGGCCTTTGGGAAGGGAGTTTTCTAGAATCCCTTACGATTACTCGAATTTAATCTTTGATAAACCATCGAGTTCCCACCACATTGGAAAGATACCCCAATTTGATGGAACCGGCTATTCTGTCACACCTGATTTTCCGAAGAAAACCAAATGCATCTCATATGTGTGCCAGGATCAAGTTTACACACATATGATAAACAAAAGAGTGTAATATCATAAACAATAATTAAAACGTACAAGAGTTAAACTATTACATTATCTTTTATTACACTCAGACGTTAGACTCGAAGGTCTTTAAAATGAACAAACGATAACTAGACGAAGCAACTCCGTCTTCAGCTTCCATAGGCACATGACTGGGGGCACGCAAGCCTCAGAACTCATCGAAGTCGCTGAAGTACTCTTCTCCATTGTTCTCCTCTGAACAGCGGGTAAGCAAGGGTGAGCACACTTATGGTTGGAGCTCAGCAAGTGGGGTGGAAGTATGCAAGGCTGTCAAGGATAGGCTAAGGTTATGCAGCGGTTAGCATTTTTAATGTTGGTTAAATTTTATTAGCAAGCACATATTTACTAGGTGTAAGTTCATACAATCCCACTTAAAAGACTTTAGAAAAACTTTCCATCTCATACCATACATAAACCACAATTTAATTCCATCTTCAAGTTCATTAATCATGTGAGGGTCCAGGCTGCTCTTAACCGTGAGCACGGCTGATCGATCAGTTTTCACTCTGCGGAGGTTGTACACTTTACCCACAATTCGTGTTCCCCATGTCGCCTGGGTTGATCAGACCCTTAAACACTGCCGAGGTGAGTGGCTAGGGGTTCACTACGAAGCCTTTACAAAGATATGCAGAAGACCAACAACCCGCGACAGTTACAGCAGCGGAGCGGACCATAACCCTCCCTAGTGGTCAGCACCTTAGCAAAGGCGGCTACCCCAAAAGAACCAGGCTATACCCCTTCAACTCCGGCCCCTGTGCTCCTTTCGGATAAGGTTGTCAGATAGTTCCACACACCTAATTAATTGGCTAAGCCAGAGCCATATGGACTGTGGTTGCACTGTTTTCCTGGGTGGTTCTCCATGTTCCAATTAATACATATGATCTTGTTATTATCCAAAAGCATCATCTTTCACCAAAGTTATCATGATCAACATTCATCATTTTGCAAAGATTCATTTGAACCATCCCAAGTATAGCAACTAAGCATTTCTACCCAAAACATTTATTTAAAAGGGTTATCCAAGGTAAAGGGGATAAAAATCTAGTCATGTCCTTAAAAAGGTGATTTCCCATCAAATTTATGCATAACAACATTTAAATGTAAATATTAATTAACATGCAATTATTTAGGACAAAGAGGATTATGCAGAGGGAGAAGTCCACTTGCCTTCCTTGCTTAAACACTGGGGTTCTTCTTCTTCAAAAACTTGCTCCTGATCCGCTCTAACTGGTTGCTCACTTGAAACTGGCACGATGTCTACAAGCATACAAGAATACATTCAATAAATAAAACAATACACCAAGCATGAAAAGCTTAAAGAGAGGACAAGGTTTGGCTCTAGGACCGCGAACACAAAAACACTCGGAACTATCGGGAGATTTGGATTATATCACACAAAGCTATGTGCTTGGTATATTTTAATTCAATAAAGATGTGTATAGGTTATTTCAGAGAAATACCCTATTTAGAATTAAGCAGGTTATTTTATATTTAAAAGACGATGTAAACTTAGTCCAATTTTATTTGTAAATATTCAAGTATTATTTATGCAAATTAAGCATTTATTTTAAAAAAAGCATGTAAAACATCTAAACTTTTATCTTTATATTTCGAGTTGAACTAATCAAATTATAACTTAAAAACACATTTATATTCATATTAATCAAATTAACATTTAATTAAGAAAACTCGAGATATAGCCTATGTTGCTTTTTATTAGAAAGCAAATTGCATAATCATTAATCAATTTAAGTTTGATTATGAAAAATCAAGGTATACATCTAATTAGCTTTTAATTGAAAGAAATATTTAACTAGTATTAATCATATTAACTTTCTTATGAAAACACGTGTTGAACTCTAATTATATTTTAATTAGAAAAGCATGTGTATAAGGATTTAATCATATTTAATATTTAAATAAATTATAAAATAAAGAACATGTTCAACATTGGTCCTATCACGTAGTTTGAGTTGATATGAACCTAACGCAACTTGAAACGGTGGAAACGGAGCTAAAACGCAAAAGATATGGCCAAAACGGGGTTCAGGGGCTTTTCTGTGAAGAAACAAGACTTCTAGGGACCTAACTGCAAGAAACCAGGGGCTAAAACATAATTACACATATAAACCTAAGGTTTATAGTGTAAAAGATCAAAGATGAACTTTGGGTGGAAAAACCAGAGAGTTTAGGGGCTAAAACGAGAAAACCTGAACCTGGTTGTAAGAGTTTACATAGGTGGAAGGTTATTTTTGTTATATTCAAAACTGCAGGGGGTTTTCTGCAAAGTTGCAGCTGTTGACCGGTATGTTGAAGATTTGACTGGACGGCTGGGAAGATCTGGGCCACACATCTGATCGTGGACGGCTGAGGTGGCGTGTAGGCGACGAGCGGCGGCGCAGACACCGGAGACGGGCGGCGCGCGGCGGCGCTTCGCCGGAAACTCGCAGGTGACGGCCCAAAATAACCTCCCGTGCACGGTTTTAAGCATGGAAGTGCTCTACGTGGAGCGGGGGACTAGGCGAACCCGGCCACGGGCTCTAGGAGGCGGCTTGGGTGACGGCGGCGGCACCACGGCGGCCGTGGCGGACACAGGGGCTACGGGCTCTAGGCGCAAAGAAAAACAAGAGGGGGCGGGTCCTCACCACGCAGACAAGCTTCGGGCGAAGATGATGGCGTCCGCGAGGTGACGCAGAGGGAGATCGACGCCGGCGGCTGGAGGTTGAAGACGACGGCGGCGCTCCGGGCGCGGCTCGGTCGACGACGGGAGGGGACGCCCTGGGACAGAGGAAGGTTCGGGTGAGCGGCGAGCACGAAGAAGAAGGAAGGGCAGGGGCCACTTCACCGACGGCGAGGAGCTCGGGCGACCAATAATGGTGCGGCGGCCAGAATTCTCTGGCAGCGGCGCGCACACGAAGGTGGAGAGGAATGAGGGGCTCGGGAGAGGGAAAGGAGGCGCGTAGGGTTCGAGCTCGGGTTTTATAGGCCAAGAGAAGGGGAGAGGGGGCGATGATCGGGGTAATGGCCATCAATGGCCGAAGGGGGCGCCGACGGCTTTACTGCCTTCAAGAGAGGGGCGCTTGATTTGGGGTAACGGGCGGAATTGAAGGCGAGGGAGTGAATGGGGGCTTCACCGCGCCTTGATGGCCAGCTCGAAGGAGGGGAAGGGCGAGGGATGCGGGGGAAACTGCCACCTGGGCTTGCGGGATGCGGAGCAGGGGAGGGGAGCCGGAGGAAGAGGACGGAGCTACAAGGTGGGCCCCGGTAGTCAGCGACCAGAGGAGAGGGGAGGCGGAGCTGGGCCGGTGCTGGCTTGCCGGGCCGCAAGGGAGTTGGGCCGCGCGGAGTAAAAGAGGCCGGGAGAGAGGATAGGCTGGGCCGCTTGGGCCGAAACGTGGAAGGGGAGAGGGAAGAGAGGGTTGGGGGGTTTTTGTTTTTTTTCAAAACCTTTTCCAAACTTAAACACTTCAAACCTTTTCATATTTTCAAACTATTTTGAATCTTTTAAAACTTCACACCATCACACATAACCATGCAAACAAAATATGATGCACAAGCACTTGTTGCTTCTAAAATTATTCAAAATGATATTTAAATATTTTAAAGCCAAATTTATTTGATAATTTATTTATTCCTTAGAAAACAAAAACTAAAACACCATGTTGCTACATTATTTTAATGATGGAATTTTAGGGTGTTACATATTCCAAGTGGAAGAACTCGATGGAGGAGTATTTGATGACGGTAAACCCCGCACTTTGGAGTGTTGTGAACAGGGGAATCACTTTTCCTAGTGGAGATGCTACTTTGACACAAGCTCAAGCGAATGAAATTCAACGCAACTATCAAGCCATTCGCATCATCAAGAGCTCTCTCACCGCCGAAGAATATGACAAGGTTGATGGCTTGAAGTCCGCCAAAGATGTGTGGGACACTCTCTCTATCAACCATGAAGGAACAAGGCAAGTTAGAGAAGGAAGAATTTGAGCTCTTGAGAGTGAGCTCAACCGCTTTGTCATCAAAGAAGATGAATCTCCACAAGACATATACAACCGCTTGAACAAGATCACCAACAAGGTCAAGTCTCTTGGAAGCACAAGATGGGGAAGAAAGGAAGTAGTTGATAAGATCCTCTCCGCGTATATGGCTAGAGATGTTCAACTCCCTACACTTATTAGAGAGAAGAGAGGCTTCAAGAAGTTCACTCCAGCGGATGTGATTGGTAGAATTGAAGAACATCTTATCACCGTCAAGAAGTCAAAGCTCTCACAAGAAATGTCAAAGATGCTTGAACAAATTGAGAAGAACAAGGGAGTAGCTCTCAAAGCTTCAAGCAAGGACAAAGAGAAGAGGGCAAGCTCATCATCGTCCAAGACCGTGGACAAGGAAGATAGTGATGAAGATAGTGATGACACCTTGACTCCCGAGCAAATGGCTCTATTTGTGAAGAGGTTCACCAAGATAATGAAGAAGGGTGGCTTCTTCAACAAGAACAACGACAAGGACAAGATCAAGACCAAGAGAACGTCTGAGAGGCCATGCTTTAGGTGTGGCAAGGAGGGTCATTTCATTGCGGAATGTCCCAACATCAAAGTGAGAAGAAGAGACACCAACAAGTATGACAAGAACAAGAAGAAGGAAGTTGGTGAAGCTCATTTGGGTGAAGAATGGGATTCAAATGATGATAGCTCCGACTCCGATGATGAAGCGGGGCTTGCTACAATATCCATTGCTCAACCCATTGACAAGCCATCACTCTTTGGAGATCTCCCCGACGATGAAGATGACTTCACCCACACATGCCTCATGGCTAGGGGCACTAAGGTAGACACTAAACCTTCTCCCCTAGATGTTGATTATGATGTTGATAGTGATGATGAATTTGAAAGAATGATCACTAGTTTTGGCAAGAAAGCAACCAAAAGAATCATGAACCTTCTAAATGAAATCAAGAATAGAGATGAGACTCTTGAGGTGCAAGAAGAGCTCTTTAGACTTGAGCGAGAGAAAACCATTACCCTTGAGGATGCCCTTGTAATTGAAAAGAAGGGTTTCAAGGTGCAAGAGGGCTTGCTCAAAGAAAAAGAGGAAGAAATTCTTAGCCTCAAGAACTCTCAAGCTAAAGAGGCCGTTATAATAGATGAATTAACTAGGAAGTCCTTCCTAGCTAAGGATGCTTGCACTAGACTTGAGAATGAAAAGGTTGAACTTCAAGAAAGCTTAAAATGCTTGAAAGCTAGTCACATTGCAATTGAAGTTCAACTTGACAATCTTAAGAATAGTGCTAAAACAAACTCTAATGATGCTACCTCTAACTCTAATGCTTCTACAAGTAATGGTTGTTCTAGATGCTATAAACTTAATATAAATGCTTATGCTACTAACATTGCCGAGATGAATGCAATGAAGAAAGAAATTGCTCAGTTATCAAACTCTCTTGTTGAGGAAAAGAAGAAGGAACCTAAGAGAGGAGAGTTTGAGAACCATACCAAGGGCTTTGGTTCAAACTACATTAAGAAGTTTGGCTTTGAGAACGGGAAGGGACTAGGTAAGAATGAGCAAGGCTCCAAAGACCCTATCCCATTCATCAAGAACAACCACACAAGGGGTGTGGGAACAAGAAATGTGGTGCATGGGATGAAGCAATTAGGTGCAAAGGTTGAAGGTAAACAACCTAGGCTCAACACTCCCATCAAGTTCAAAAGCTCCAATGGCACATCCCATGAACCACAAGTCAAGACCAAAGTGGTGCAAGCCAAGCAAACCAAGAAGCCCAAGGCACATGCTTCACAAGACAATTTCTATGTTGATTATGTGTTGACTTGGAACCACAAGGGTAAGGTGGTGGCCAAGTATGTGGGACCCCTCACACAAGGTTCTATGATCAAAAGGAATGTGTGGGTACCCAAAGTTCTTGTGACTAACGTGAAAGGACCCAACTCTCATTGGGTACCTAAAAATCAAGTCTAATTTGTTTTGTAGGCATACTCCTCCGGTGGATCTAAATGGGTGATTGATAGTGGATGCACTAATCATATGACCGGGGAAAAGAAGATGTTTATGTCTTGTGAAATGATTGAACATCCTACAGAAAAGATTGCTTTTGGAGGCAATGGTGGTGGAACGGTTATTGGTCTAGGTAAAATTGCTATCTCAACCAATCATTCAATTTCTGATGTTTATTTGGTTGAATCTTTGGACTACAATTTGTTGTCCGTGTCACAACTTTGTGAGATGGGCTACAATTGTTGGTTCACCAATGAGGGTGTGACCGTCTTTAGAAGAGGCGATGACTCTGTTGCTTTTAAGGGTGAACTCAAGGGAAGGCTTTATTTGGTGGATTTTACATCAGAGAAAACCCAACTTGATACATGCTTAATGGCAAAGTCTAGCTTGGGTTGGCTTTGGCATCGCCGGCTAGCCCATGTTGGGATGAATAATCTCAACAAACTTCTAAAGGGGGAACACATCCTAGGACTAACAAAAGTTCATTTTGAGAAAGATAGAATTTGTAGTGCTTGTCAAGTCGGAAAGCAAGTTGGTGCTCCTGTTGACGGTGGAAATTCACCATTTCCAACCCTCAATATTCTCACATAAATGGAGGCATATGCATTATTTACTAGCATTTAGGTTTGAATAATGTAGTTCCACTTGTCCTTGGAGATTATTTGTATGTAGGTGATTTACCCTTTAAAAGAGATGGAAACTCCACCTCTATGAAGAAACCATGCCAACTCAGCTAAGGAGGTGGCTGCCACCAAAGGAAACATGGCAAGACACATCATCGATCCAGGGGAGGCACTCACCGACGAATCAGAGGACGCCACATGGACTTCACATGGATCAAAGGGCCCACCTCGGATACCAAATCAAGCCATGCACCGGGGATGGATCAGAGGGCCCACAGGGCAGCCACCCAGTGGAAAACCACCAGGTGGGGCCACCCTAGGGGGCCGGCCGATCCTAGGATCGGCCGAACCGACGTAGGGGGCTCCATCCTGGTCCTCCACGTGGCAGCTCCCTATTGGTCACTTGCTTCACTCCCGGGTGTTTAGGGGCCATTTGGGCGTCCGAGCAAGCCTTGTCCTTGCCTATAAATAGAAGGGGAGGGGCTCCCATTTCTCACACACCACTCTCTCATTCTCCTCTCACTTTTAGTTTCCAAGGCTAGGGGGTAGGCTAGAGTAGCTCTTCTTCAGGTTCCAAGTCCTCTTGGAAGTTTAGGTATGAGTTCTCTTTTATCTTTATTTCTTTGTATGACTTTGATCTACTTCAGTTATTCAGCTATTTCATATAATGTCATGGTAGATCATATTCTTGATATGTTCTTGAGTTCATCCTCAGTTCATCATTTAGAGGCTCGTGTTCTTTATGAACACTACCTTTTGATCCACTTGAAGGGTGATAAACTCCTTCCTTATGTGTTTGTTCATAAGTTAGAGGCTTGTGTTCTTCACGAACACGACCCTTTGATCTTGTTGATTAGACATAAGAGAGTTCATATATGTTCGTATGTCTAGCCTTAATTGATCTTGTTAGATGGCATGAGAGTGTTGCATGGGGTCTGTGTTCAAGCTACGGTACTCGGTCTAGTTGACCAGTCTTCTGGTGGCTCTCACCCTGGGTCACAATAGCCCGGGACGGGTGAAGTCTAGCAGCAACGTAGGCATGGTGCCTGGGTTGTCTTGCTACGATAGTTATGAGCATACCCCCCGTAACGAGAGGTCGGTCCTCAGGTGGTGACAGCCCTGTTAGATCCTAGGGCAACCTCTGCGTTGGGGTACCTGCTGTAGTAGTCTAAAGTCTAGTTTCGCAGAGTGCTGGTCGTCGCGGGCTAGCTCCCCGTTTGTACCTGGGTGCTGAACCATGTTTCCCTCATGCAATACTCATGCCCATCCTTTGTATCTTCTAGCTTTGTATGTTTAGTACATTAGAACCTAGAGCTAACTCGTATGTTCCCCCTAAGCTGTAGAGTGCTAGGGTAGAGGTAGATTTGAGGTGTGTGTGTCACACTACCCCTATTATCTTTTGTCTTACCCCTGCCTTTGAGTGTGTTGTTCCCTATATCTATCTCTTGGTTTACATTTAGAGCAAAAGCATAAGTCTAAGATATCCGCCATTGCCTTCCTTGGATTCGATACCCTTGGAATACTCTCCATCCTTGGGGAAATACTACAATGGTTTATCTGTGCGCTTGCGGATTCGTTTATGATCGTTTAGATTAACCTATGGCAACTCTCAATGTTCACGCTAACCTGCGCCATTAGTTGTGACATTGGGAAATGCCAACAGGCATTTCTAGCGCTGACGCTAAGGATGGATTTCCAATCTGTTCTTAAGTGATCAATGTTTAGAAATGTCAACAGCTCCTCACCCCTCCAAGAATGTACTCACCACTACAAGACCATTGGAATTGCTTCACATGGATAGCTTTGGTCCCGTGGCCTATGTTAGTATTGGAGGGAGCAAGTATGGATTTGTCATCGTTGATGATTACTCTCGGTATACATAGGTTTTCTTTTTGCGTGACAAGAGCAAGATTCGTGATATATTCAAGAAGTTTGCAACTAGAGCCCAAAATGAGTTTGATGTGAAGATCAAGAGAGTAAGAAGTGATAATGGCTCCGAGTTCAAGAACACCAACATTGAAGAGTATCTTGATGGTGAAGGCATTGGTCATGAATTCTCCGTCCCATACACTCCTCAACAAAATGGGATAATGGAAAGGAAGAATAGGACTCTCATAGAAGCCGCAAGAACTATGCTTGATGAGTACAAGACTTCGGATAGTTTTTGGGCGGAAGTGGTCAACACGGCTTGTCATGCTATCAACCGTTTATATCTTCACAAGCTTCGACACAAGACTGCCTATGAACTCCTAACCGGTAAGAAGCCTAATGTGTCTTACTTTAGAGTTTTTGGTTGTAAGTGCTTCATTCTCAACAAGAAGCCCAAGAACTCTAAGTTTGCACCTAAAGTTGATGATGGTATTTTTCTTGGTTACACCTCAAATGCTCACGGCTATCGCGTTCTCAACAAGACCACCGGTAGTGTTGATATAGCGTGTGACGTGACATTTGATGAATCTAATGGTTCTCAAGTAGAGCAAGTTGATGAAGTGTGTGTAGGCAAGGAAAAGACCTCTACAAATGACATCAAGAAGATGGCCATTGGTGAAATCAAGCCTCAAGAGGAAGATGATGAAGTTGAAGTCATTGAAGCATCACCAAACCTCACTGTCGCTGCAAAACCTGGACACTCCGGAGAAAAATCCGGAGAATCCGGAAATCCTGGAGACTCCGGACCCAACCCCGAAGAGTCTGGGCCCTCTGAAGATGATGTTCAAGACATTCAAGAAAATGAGGATTTGATTCAAGAAGAAGCTTCTGAGCCACATCCAAGAGTTCGTCAAAGTGTTCAAAGAGATCATCCCGTTGACAACATTCTTGGAAGCATAAGAAGAGGAGTTACCACAAGATCAAGATTGGCAAACTTTTGTGGGCCGTACTCTTTCATGTCCATGATCGAGCATCTCTCTGTGGAAGAAGCATTACAAGACGCTAATTGGGTGATAGCCATGCAAGAAGAGTTGAACAACTTCACTCGGAATGAAGTCTGGTCCTTAGTGGAATGCCCTAAGCAAAATGTGATTGGAACAAAATGGGTGTATCGCAACAAACAAGACGAGGATGGGGTAGTGACCAAGAACAAGTCAAGGTTGGTTGCCAAGGGCTATACTCAAGTTGAAGGCTTGGACTTTGGAGAAACCTATGCACCGGTAGCAAGACTTGAAGCAATCCGCATCTTATTGGCATTTGCTACTCATCACGATTTCAAGCTCTTTCAAATGGATGTCAAGAGTGCATTCTTGAATGGCCCAATCTCTGAAGAAGTTTATGTTGAGCAAC
The DNA here is from genome assembly GCA_036936925.1 of Cenchrus fungigraminus. Lineage (NCBI taxonomy): Eukaryota > Viridiplantae > Streptophyta > Magnoliopsida > Poales > Poaceae > Cenchrus > Cenchrus fungigraminus. The sequence continues at coordinate 75,311,774 of CM072775.1, forward strand.
CACCGGGCTTTGAAGACCCTCAATTCCCCAACCACGTCTACAAGCTCCATAAGGCGCTCTATGGTCTTAAGCAAGCACCTAGAGCATGGTATGAATGCCTTAAGGAATTTCTCTTAAGGAAAGGCTTTGAAATAGGCAAAGCCGATCCTACTCTTTTCACTCGCAAAGAAGGGAATGATTTATTTGTGTGCCAAATATATGTCGATGACATCATATTTGGTTCTACTAACAAAGCTTGAGCGGATGAATTTAGTAGGATTATGACTAAGAGATTCGAGATGTCTATGATGGGTGAGTTGAAGTTCTTTCTTGGATTTCAAATCAAGCAACTCAAGGAAGGCACGTTCATAAGTCAAACAAAGTACACTCATGACATGCTCAAGAAGTTTGACATGGACAAGGCCAAGCCCATCAAGATTCCAATGCCATCAAATGGACATCTTGACCTAAATGAAGATGGAAAAAGCGTGGATCAAAAGGTATATCGCTCCATGATTAGATCTTTGCTTTACCTTTGTGCATCTAGGCCTGATATTATGCTTAGTGTGTGCATGTGTGCAAGGTTTCAAGCCAATCCTAAGGAATATCATCTCATGGCTGTTAAGAGAATCTTTAGGTATTTAGTGCACACTCCTAACCTTGGTTTATGGTACCCCAAGGGCTCCACTTTCAATCTACTTGGCTACTCCGATTCGGACTATGCCGGTTGCAAGGTAGATAGAAAGAGTACATCCGAGACTTACCAATTTCTTGGAAGGTCCTTGGTGTCTTGGAGTTCCAAGAAACAAAATTCCATTGCCTTATCCACCGCCGAGGCTGAGTATCTTGCAGGCGGCGCTTGTTGTGCTCAACTACTTTGGATGAGGTTCACTTTGAGGGACTTTGGTTGTACGTTTAGCAACGTGCCACTCTTGTGTGACAATGAGAGTGCCATCAAGCTAGCGAACAACCCCGTAAACCACTCAAGAACAAAGCACATAGACATAAGACACCATTTCTTGAGAGACCACGAAGCCAAAGGAGATATCGCTTTAAGTCATGTGAGCACCGAAAAGCAACTAGCCGATATCTTCACAAAGCCTCTTGATGAACTAAGGTTTTGTGCTTTGAGGAGTGAATTAAATATCTTGGATTCTCGTAACTTGGCTTGAGATCATGTACATGTTTGATTGACTTAGGCTAGATCTTTACAAAAGAAAAGGATTTTGAAAATTGGTATGGATTTACTTTGAAAAATATTTGGATTTTTCTCTAGGTACAACACTTGAACTATTGTTCTCATTGTATGTTTGTGGCTAGTATCAAGTGTTGGAACCTCTCTAGCTCACATTAGTTTCACTCATAATCATCTTTATCCATCTCGAGATCAATTCCTTGAAAATCTGCTGCTCAGTCTCAGGGGGAGCCGGAGACTCCGGGCTTTTCCCCGGATACTCTGGCTTTCCCGGAGAGTCCGGGTTCAGCCCGGATAGTCTGGACCTTAACTCCTATAAAAACGTTTTCACCGCAGTCAAACCCTAGTTTTTCACCTCTTTCACTACGTGGACCGTTTTACCTCTCTCCCGTCACCTCCCCCGCGCCCCTCTCCTCCCCTTTGGTTCCTCCATAGAACCTAGGGTTTCCACCCTCCAAATCGTGAGAGAATAAAGGATTCAAGCCTCCAAGGTGTGGGAAGCAAGGTGCTGCCGTTGGTTTGAAGATTTGAAGGGGTTTCCCCTTGGTTTCCTCTCTTCCCTAAGGTATTCAAAGGCCCCTTTGCCCGATCTCCTTTTCTAGGCCATAACTTGTGAAATCTCTTGGATAGGATTGTTCCTTAGACTCTTGTGAGCCATTGTGATTTAGGGTTTCGTCAGGAAAACCCGGATACTCCGTACTTTTTCTGGACACTCCGGATTTCCCGGACTGTCCGGGAATTTTCTCGGAGACTCCGGATATTCTTGCTGAAACTCCAAATCACAGTGTCACACACCTTTTCCATGGATGAATTCTTATGTACTCCTTGCTACTCATCTCCAGATCATGAGGAAGAAGTACAAGCAAGACGAGCCGGCTACCCAAAGGAGGACAAAGGCTAGGCACGACCCACAGACTTTGGGGGTAGTGCATGAGACCTTGGGGCTTGGCTCATCTCAGCGATCCACTCATGCTCGTGCCCCTGTCTACACCGAGCAAGAGATCGAGGAAGAGGAAGAACAACAAGTTGTTGGTGAGGAAGAGGATGAAGAGGAGGAAGAAGACGCCGATCAATATAGGGTTGCTCCTAGGCGTCACGGGAAAGGTCCAACTCAGCCATCAAGGAAATCCCGTGAGGCCCCCTACATCTCTCGTTCTAGGCCCGTACCTCGTCCATCCATGCCAAAGAACCGTCCTACTCCCTACTCCCAAATCTGTCCTAGAACTCCACCCTATCTCACTGTATCTTTTCCATCAAATGTGAAGGTGGTGACTACTCCTGTCAACCTAAGGGACCCTAGGGCTGTGCAGGGGTTTGCTCAACAGATGGTGAGAGACTATGCTAGAAATGCTCTTGTAGTCAGACAGCAGAGGGATGAGGACGTCTACATGTATATCTCTAGTGAGGCACTTGAGTCGAGGTTTTGGTGTGACTTCCATAGGGACTTCTATCAGACAGTGATAAGAAGCCCACAGATGAAGGCAAAGAACAAGTCACCCATCGTGGAGATGAAGTACATTGAGTGGGCATACTATGAGAAGTTGGAGAATCCCACCTTTGACGTCGTCATTGATAGGTGCAAGGAACTTGGACTATATGAGATCATGGGTTTTAGATATGGATGGAATAGAGAGATTCTTGCTCAATTCCATTATTCCTACTTCTATAACTCTCATCAAAACACTATCACTTGGACCACTCAAGGCGAGAAGTACACCATTGACTACATGACCTTCTCTCGCTTGCTTGGTCTTGGCTCAAAGGATGAAGCTCGCACTCCAATCCATAATGAAGACAAGTACAAGCCCAAGGACATGGCATATATGTTCCCCTCCGGCTTCCTAGCTCATGAGGGAAAAGCTGATAATCTCATCCCGTATTATTATTACTTCAATCAGTTTTTCTATGTCACCATTGATCCGAAGATGGGAGATAACACCGCTCTTAGGCACTATGCCGTCAATCTCCTAAATCGTGTGGCTCCCGAAGAAGAAGGTTTTTGCATCTTTGACTTCATTTGGAATGAGCTTCGCCGTGCTATGTGTGACCCATGAAGCACCTCCCATATGCTCCATACATCATGTATATGATTGAGAGGGTCACCAATACTCAATTTCCAAAGGATGTCACTCATGAGCCCCTTAGGCATCTTCGTGCTAGAGACAAGAGAGCCCCCATGAAGAAGAGCACAAGATTTGCTGGATCCTCTAGTGCTGCCCCTCGCCATGATGATGAGCCCCTTCCTCGTTCTTCACACTCCTCTAAATCTTCTCGCAAGGTTAAGGGCTCCATGGTCAAGAGGGCATTCAAAAGCATCTTCTCCATGTGCAAGCGCATCGTCACCGAGACTAATGAGAACCGCCGCGACATCATTGAGATCAAGTCTCATCTTGGGCTTCCTACGGACACTTATCATGAGCTCCCCGAGTTTGATGACCCGTTTGCGGAGTGGGATGCCCATGATGCCGCTGCTGCTGCACAAGAAGAAGAAGAAGAGCAAGAGGAAGAAGGACAAGAAGAAGAAGAAGAAGAGGAGGAGGAGGAGGACAATGAAGAAGAAGAAGAAGAAGAAGAAGGAGACGACGACGACGACGAGTGATCGCTGCTGCTCCTGCTCCTACACTTCCTTTTTGGCGCTTGATGCCAAAGGGGGAGTGAGTATCTTAGTTTCGTTGCATGTTTGAGACTTTGAGGATTTGAGAACTATGGTCTGTAATAACTCTTTTATGTGTGAGACTATGTGATGTGAGCTTGAGACTATTTGGTTGTGTGCTTGTGATGCTAGATAGGTTGTATTTTATTTATCTAAGGATGCACTTGATAGTTTGAAGATATTCTATGATGAGTTGATTTCTGCTGAGTCTTTAAAGTCTGGATACTCCGGATTTTTCTCCGGATACTCCGGGTTTCCCGGATTCTCCGGGGTGAATCCGGACTCTCCGGGCTTTGACACTGCATCCTCTTTTATTCTTTATTGAGTGCATGAACTGTCATACGCATCACATATATTTTTGTTTGCACAAACACAAGCACCCCACTGTTGATCATCTTGTCACACTCTCATTTTTTCTCTATTGTGCAAAATTTGGTGCTAAAAGCATCTTTGAGATTCAAACTCTATATGCACAAATCAAGGGGGAGTGTTGCAAGATAGATCAATTGCTCTTTACTGAATTTATTTATCTCTCTTTTAAAAGCTTAAAGGTGTTGTCATCAATCACCAAAAAGGGGGAGATTGAAGAGTATCTTGGCCCCCTAAGTGGGGTTTGGTGATTTAATGACGGACCATTAAGCTACTAATGATGTGTTGAGTATATGAGCAGGTACTAAAATTCTAAGATGGCATCTAAGCGCTTCATTGCCCTATAAAAAGGAAGTAATGCTAACAGAAGGATTCCTTGGAGGTTTATTTATTTTATATTTTGAAATTGAGTCCTAGGAATGCCGTACTATAAAGAGGGACATGGATTGTATCTTCCAAGAGTTGAAAAGGTGTTCTAGATGACTAACCAAAAACCTATGAGAGACACCTCGCACTGCACGATCACCGAGATATTCTCTTCGTGTGCTAACTCTGGAAGGCCGGACACTCCGGGATTTATCCCGGACAGTCCGGACTTCCCGGAGTGTCCGGGCCTGGTCCGGATACTCCGGGTCTTAGAGCTGCAACGGCTCTTTTCTGGGTGAGGAGGTATTTATACCCCCTCAACCCTATCCATTCTCTCACTCTTGCCTCATTTCGACCTGTAGCATTCAGAACACCTTCTCCCTCCTCTTTACTCCCCTTGGCACTTGGTTGTTGAGCTTTGGTGGGGATTAAAGGAGGAATTCAAGGCTTGAGCAAGTGAGAGTGCTAGTGAGCTGATTTCCCATCTCTAGAGCACCTCGTTCTTCGCTTGGTTGGCAATCTCGTGTTTGTTACTCTTGGAGCTTTGAGCTCCTAGCCGGCTAGGCGTTGCTTTGGAGCATCCAAAGGATTGTGGCTGCCCAAGGAAGTTTGTATTACCCCGTAATTGAGTAAGTAACCCTAGCTCGATCTTTGTGGTCGCTAGGGGGAGGAAAGTGACCAAGGTGTAAAGGTCCACCCTTTGTGCGTTCCTCAACGGAGACGTAGAGCTCAAGGTGTGAGCTTGAACTCCGGTAACAAATCCCTTGTGTCTCTTGTGCTTGTTTCTCTTGTTGTATGCTTGAAATCCTCTTGAGTACATTTCTAGGGTTTGTGGCCGATCTACTCCGTGGTGAGGTTCCTACTGTTTCTAAGTGGTGGAATAGGCTTGTATCTCTGTATTGCATAACCTATTTTCACAGATTTGAGTTTGGCCAAGTTTGATTGCAGTTGATTTAGTCGCCTCCTCAAAGGCCGGACAATCCGGACATTTTCCCGGATACTCCGGATTTCTCGGAGTATCCAGAAAAATATCCGGAGACTCCAGACCTTGGTCTGATAAGTTGTTTTAAGTTGTGATTTTTCAGGAGCGACTATTCACCCCCCCTCTAGTCAACCTCTAGATCCTTTCAAAAGCAGCGCAACCTTCACCGTAACGTGGTGAAGGCCAAGGGAGGGGGAGGTGACAAGCCACGTGTCTTTGCGCCAAGCGACCAGAATACCACCACAATTGCCCACCGCAGGCAACGCAACATAGCCAAAATCCAAACCTAACATATCAAGCGTAAAGGAGGGGGGTACAAACGCGAGCTTTGTCTCTTACAAGCAAAGAAGAGAGACACACTCAGAAGCTACCAACTCGCGGACCACTGAGCGTCTAGCACGCTGGTTAAGCCCACGGACATTCCAAACTGCTAGGTTTACATCCATTAAAACCAACAAACACAGACGACCACGCGACTAACGCAGACTCAGGCCTGCGCGTCGACGACCAGCTGCTCCTCGGGGAAGAGCTCGCGAACTGCCGCCTGGAACTCGTCGTCCTCAAGCACAGAGCACTGGAACGACCCCTCGACCTGAGCACCGAAGAGCTCTCGGATAGCCCTGCAGTGCTCCTCAGACAGGCCCACCACGAAGATCTTGGTGTACCGCGGGAACGCGTCAGCGTCCGGCGCCTCGTGCGGCCCGACGACCCCAACTTCCGCATGAGCAGGTTCTGCCCCGCGGTGACTGGGTTCGGGGCCCGGCCCTTCGAAGCCGCGGTGAGTCGACTGCTGCGGCGCAGGGTAGCGAGCGGAGGGCAGACCTTAGCCCTGCGACATCGCGGGGCGCACAGGATCGGAGGCGGAGGCCGCCGCTGGAGGGAGCCACAGAAGTCAGGCACCAGCGACTATAGGTGGCCCTGGGTGGGCCCAGTAGCCAGCGCGAGGGGAGGAGAGCGCGACCTGGGGGCGTGGAGGAAGGAGTCAGCTCCGCGGCCACCGGGGAGGCGTCGGGTGGGTGCCGAGGAGGGGTGGAGCTCCACCCGGAGGGGGCCGGAGAAGGCGACTGGAACGGAGAAGGGGTGACCACGGTGGAGGAGCCGCACCAAGCGTCCTCGCCGAACCCAACCTGCGTCAGCAGCCGGGGGGCAGGCAGGGGTGAGAGTATCCTGCGGAAGACGTCTGTCACAGGCACCACACGTGCGGAGGCGGGAGAGCGACCGACCAAAGTGGAGTCCGCCTCGTCGTGCGCGACGTCGGCGACCAGAGAAGCGACCAAAGGCGGCGGCGAGCCACAAGGCGCGACGAAGAGTGCTGCCTGAAGCAGCATCGGGTCGTCAAAGAGATCCCTGGGCGGTGTCGACTCACGGAGGGGAGGGAGGTGCTCCGGCCGTGGTCTCTCGACAGGGCAGGGGTGCCGCGCGACCGGTGCTGAAGAGGAGGCCGCGGAGGTCCGAGCGAGCGGGACAGCCCTCGCCGACGCGCGTACCGCAGCGTCCGGTCGACACTCCGCCCGCGTAGCGGAGGCCGTGCCAGGAGCGACGAACGACGCAGCAGCGGCCGACAAGCGGGACGACCAAGGCGGGACCACAAGCGGAGCGTGAATGCCCTGCAGCGCCCAGTAGGGGAATGAGGGAGCCGGAGGGACGAGCGGAGGAGCAGAGGTGGGGGGCACCCCAGCCGGCGGGTCCTCGCCCCCTCCGGCCGCACGACCAGACTGCCTGCCGGACGAGGGGAAGGCCCCTCCACCGGGGCCGGCGCTGGAGGAGCGCCGCTGCCATGAGCCGAGGACCCCGGCAGCGAGGGAGCACCAGAGGGACCACCATCCAGCCCCCCTCCCCCCGCCTGACTAGGAAGCACCGCCAGCCGGGGTTGCCAGAGTGTCGATGATCTCGATGATGTCGATCGTGGCTCGGTAGCGGAAGCAGGGCTGGGTAGCGCCCAACCTGATGTACTCAATCGGCGCCAGAATGTCCTTCTGCACCGGGATCAGGTCCGGGTCGATGCAGCCTACCAGGACGTAGAGCTCCTTAAGGTTGGCCTTCGACTCGGACTCAGGAGCCAGAGTGATGACCGCACAGGAGGAGCCGAGGATGTCCTGCGCAGTGCTGCACATCCACAAATGCGCAGGCACATCCTTGATGCCCACCCGCACCTGGTAGCGCATTGGCGCGTCGACCGCCCAGTTCTCCCGCCTCCAACGGCGAAAGGTGAGGCGAAGGGGCCCGTCTGGAATGGGCTCCTGGAGAACCCGCAGCATCACAGAGGAGTCCTGGAAGATGATGAGGAAGTCGTCCGGGTGGTAGGGGTGGGACATGAACGACCCCGGCTGAACACCAAAGCGACCGGTGAGGTAGGCATCAACGTCCGTGGGAGAGGCGAACGGACGAGTGCCCGCGACCATCGCGACCAGAGCATGCTCCAAAACGACCTCGTTCGCAACGGCCTCAGGGAGTCGAGGAACGATGCACACCTCGAGCTGCAGACGATGCGAGGGGTGCCCCAACGACGCTGGCGGGGGAGAGGGCGGAGGACGGAGCTCCACGGCACCGCCCGCGGGGGCGTCGGCGGCGGCGCCTGCGGGAAGCGGTGGAGGGGGCGACGCCCCCCAGGCAACCTCGCCCGCCCCGAGCCTTGCCCACAGTGTGACGAAGCGGCGGCGGTGGGAACGCACCCCCCAGGAGCCGCATCACGGCGCGCCGCGGGGTGGGGGGCACGCCCGCGGCCCGCCGGCGGTGGTGGAGGCGGGGCGTCATGGGCCGCCGGCGGGGAACGGTGACGACCCTCCGGCGGAGGCGGTGGCGGAGGGTTGCGAGCCGCCGGAGGTGGGTGCCGACGGCGCTCCGGAGGCGGCGGCTGCCGCGCCTCCCGCCTCGGCTGGGGTGGCGAAGGCGGAGGTGGCCGGGCGTCCCTTCCCTGCGCAGTAAGAGGAGGTGGGGAGGAGCGACCAGCAGGGCGTGAAGCGACCAGAGGTGGGGAGGAGGTGCGACCTCCCGGGCGGGGGTGGGTGCCCTCCACCGTCACCAAGCAAACCTTCGTGCGCCAACACGAGCTCTCGTGGTGGCCGAGCTGGTGGCACCGGAAGCAGCGAGGGGCGTGGGGGCAAGCAGCGGCTATGTGATCTTCCCCAAAGCAGTTGAAGCACTTTCCCACTAGATCTGTGTGGACGGAGGACAGGGGGAGGCGGCGGTGGTGGCGACCGCTCCGCATGCAGCTGCTTGTGGGACCGCACCTCGACGAAGCTGTCAGCGTCCACACGGGGGCCCCAGGCGGGAGGTGGCGGCGCAGCAACTACCGAACCCCCTGCGCGGCGAGGCGCGGCCGCCGGCTGCCGGCGGGACGACCAGCGCGGCCACCCCCCGCCTTGGCGCGCCGCTGCGGGGAGGTGGAGGCGGAGGTGGTGGAGGGGACAGCGGTCGCTTGCCCAGGATCCCCCTGGAGGAGGCGACCACAGGCCGCGGGGCGACCGTCGACGAAAGATCGGCCACGGCGGCGGAGGCGACCGGGCAAGGGTGACCACGGATGAGCGTCTGAGATGGGTGCGGAGGTGGGAAGGGGGTGCGCTCCGGCACCGGGATGCCGGCCGCCCGCATCTGCTCCGAGAAGGTAGTTGAAGAGGAGTGGCCACGCGGCGCCGGGGAGGAGGAGCCCGAGGCGGAGGAACCCGAAGCCTCGAGGGCCTAGAGCTCATGAGTTGAGGGGATGGAGGGGCCCGGCTCCGCTGAGCCCGGCTCCAACGCCCCCATCGGCGCGACCGGAGGCAAGCGAGAGGCGGAGGGGGCAGAGCCGGACCGAACCCGATCGTCGCCCGCCGGCTCGAGAGGGTGCGCCCAACGGTGGGAGGAGGAGGCGGCCACCGACGAGTGGGCAGCCGGACCAGCGCGGCCAGCGGGCCGGGCAGCAGAGGTCGGCGCCGCCGTAGCGGCCAGGCCCCCCCACCCGAGCGGCCGGCGGACAGGGCGGCTGCAGCCGCACCGACGACCCCTGGCCCTGCGCACGCCTCCAACACGCGAAGGGCGGAGGCTACCGCGGCCGGCCCGGCCGCAGCGAGGGCGGCGGCCGAGGCGGGAGAGAGCCCGGGGATGGCAGCAAGGGCGGCCTCCGCGCACGCAGTCGCCACTGCCGGGGAGGAAGAGGCCGGCGGAGGGGCAGTGGGCCAGGACGGACCCGGCGGTCCAACCCCGGCCATCAGTGCGCTGGCCCGGGCGGCCTCCAAGGGCCGCGGCAGAGAGGAGCGGCCGGCGCCAGCCTGCGGAGAGGAGCGGCCGGCGTCGCCCCCAGCAGCCACCGAGGCACGCACACGCTTGGCCAGCGTGCTGCCCCCGACAGCGGCCAGGGGGCGACCGAGGACCAGGGCCGGAGGCCCCCCCGTGGGGGGCAGGGGCGACCAGGGCCGGAGGCCCCCCGCGGGGGGCAGGGGCGACGGGGCAGCGACCTGCGGCGGGGAAGACGAGTCGAGGCCGTCGTCCAGGGCGTCGAAGAGGAGGGCGGGGTCCACCGGCGGAGGCGTGGCGGCGGCCGGGCGGCCGGCGGTGGCGGGGCGCACGGCCCCGGTGGCCGGGGGGAGAACCCGACGCGGTCAAGGGGGCGTCCGACAGCTCCTCGATGCGCATCCTGCGCGACGGCCGGTGGCCGGCGACGGGATACGACGGTTCGGAGGTGGTGAGGCCGAGGAGAGTTCGGAGCCGATCCCGCGACACAGGCCACGGACGGGACAGGGCGGGGCTTGGCGGAACGAGCGTCGCGCGAGGAGCGCGGATCTGCAAGCGGAGAGGGCCGGCTAGTCCGGCGGCGGCGGCGTCACCCTAGCGGGCGCGGGGGGCGGGACGGGTCACGGGCGGGGGAGCTAAAAAAAATCGGTTTAGAGTTTACTAACATGATCCCGGAACGAAGATGGTACAGTTTATATTCGCTGAAAGAGGTAGCACTGCACATGTCTCTTATACATTTTTTTCTTTTCTTTGTTTAGTTTTTGAAACAACATGCCGGCAGGAGCTCTGTCTACCATTATAGAAAGAGGAGAATTCATACTTCATACACATGCACATGCACATTGTCTCTTGTGTTGGACGAGCTGAGCTGGCCAGCAGTTTGATAAATTTCGAGCCGACTGGATTCGATATCTTTGTGAAATTGAATCGTAGACCACGACGACGCTAATATATATGCGAATAATTTGAAAGGAAGATGCAACCTAAACTAACGAGTAGCAGGATCGAATTAGTTAACAGATCACGCGTTCCATGTTTTCCATTTTAGTACACGTCCAATCATATACCTTAACTATGCTGCAGCAGGTTCTCCCAAAACGATTCAAGGCTACCGGCGAAAGAAAGCAGGCGAGGGAATTTTGAATTGTTTGACCTTGTGGAACGGAAAGCCAGCCACAAATATGAACGAGCAAATGGTGGGATCCGTACATGCGTTTGTTGATTGAACTGAATGATTTTTATTTTTTTATTTTTTTTGAGTAAGAACTGAATGAATTTTGATGTGACCTTAAAATGCAAACAAAGGAACGGACGGCATGATTGGCTATTTTTCGTCCCGGTCAAAGACAAAGATTGTCCTTGCTCTTATTAAAAACATTTTCGGCGGTATGAAAATCCAATGCTGATGCGATGATTGGTTGCGCGATAGACGACTGATGAACCAAGCTTAACACGCAAAAAGTCAAAAACCTATACCACGCAAGCCGTGTTTAGGAATAATAGGAGGGTCGGTACTAATATATGCTAGTATGCTATTGTTCGAATACTGCAATTCAAAGTCCAACCTCCACATCCGTGCTTTTTGTATGTATTAAAAAATGTTATGGAATTAGAGAAATTCACATGATTGATATTTCAAAATAAAAGGCTAGATAAAAAACAGTATTCCGGATAGAGTTCGGGGTTTTGAACCCGACGTGAATCGAACACGCAACCTTCTGATCTGGAGTCAGACGCGCTACCATTGCGCCACGGATCCGGCTTTTCACATGAAGCAGAAAGGTTTTATATGTACAAAGATCCGATGCTCCGTTACGGCGTACTAGGCCACGAGCAGAGAACTGCGACTTGGTAGTGAGCTGGCAGCGTGCGCATGGATCCTCATCCCGATCCTACGGCGTGGGGCCTAAAAGGTTTAGGCACGGATCTTCTTCGTTAACAGATGCGGCAGGGTTAAGGGCCAAGACTGAACAACAGCACAGCACGAGATGATTGATTCAGGAAAAAGGAGAAAGAAACTGCGCAGGCAGGCAGCGGCATAGCGCTGAGCCCAGTGAGCATTTGGTAACCTGAGCCGACGTCCCAGGGGCCATGCTCGCTCTGCCTCCATGAATTGAACCCGTCGACGGCCTGCAAACTGCGCTCCTAGTGTTACCAAGAAAACCTACGGACAAGTTCTAATCGGCGCATCTCTCTCTTTCAGAAGAACTCTCGCTACATTTCGAGCAAGTAGCTAGGACAGAGTGTACAATACCGTTTTACTACGTATTATGTTGGCAAGTAAAGGTACCTAGTTTCGAATTCAGGGATCAAAACATCGTGTGCACAGCAAAGCAAAGCTTCACTAGGATGTGCAGCGGTATAGTTACCTAAAGTTAGATATGTACTATTGCAAAGTCAATGATACGTGGAGTTCATATGAGTCAATGACATGTAGGGTCGATGGTACATATCTAATTTTTGGATCTTTCAATTCTATGAATCCAATTATTCCTAATTGCAAACACCGGAGATCAAAACGCCCTTGCCTGGGGTCAGGCAGGACGCAGGAGTCACCATACATACCACATGTACAGGGACGCTTTGAACACGCTGCAACAGCTCCCCCGACGGTTTTATCGTTAGCAGCAGGGGCAGGTTTGTTTGAGCCCCCCAAGGCCGAAGAACAAACCCGAGAAGTAGTAGAAAATTCAGGAATTTTTTTATATTTAATTTTCTTTGATTTTTCGAAAATAAATAGTCGGATTCAACATTGGCAGAAATAGCCACGAACCTCCGTTTGAAACGGCGGTTGGATCCCTGCCGCCGTTCCAAACGGCGGTAGGAACCTACCGCCGCCTCACACGGCGGTAAGTACCTGCCGCCGTTTCAAGTGGCGGTAGGATTACAACAGTGGCGGCAGGACCGGTATGGGTGGCGGCAGGCTGGCTGGCAGCTACCGCCAGTTGAAACGGCGGTTTCGTTAAGCCTACCGCCGATTCAACTGGCGGTAGGTTTTGTTTTCGGTTTTTTTTCTTTTTTTGTTTTTGGTTTTTGTTTTTTCTCAGTACTATAAATGCGAAATAACAGGTAACTGAATACGAAAATACATAAAATAATTAGAACAAACAAAGTACTGTACACGACAAGTGTCCAAATACAAATCTAAATACGACCGCGTTTCGTCGGTCGTGGCGGACCCTGGTGCTCCTTCCTCCTCGCCGCTGCCGCCGCCCTCTGTGCAGCCCTCGTGTGGTGGGTCGGGTACGTGAGGGGGTCGCGTGGATGGCGATCGCGTCCTCCGACCGCCGGCTCGGGGCGCGGTGTCGCTAAGGGAGCACCTGAGCCCGACGGGACAGCCCCCCCTCCGGTCGCTGCCTGTGGAGTCGCCGAGCCCGACGGGACGGCCCCCCTCCGGTCGGTGCCTGTGGAGTCGCCAAGCCCGACGGGGCCGCCCCCCGTCCGGTCGCCCGCGCCTCCGCCTCCGCCTCCGCCTCCGCCTCCACCGACGCTGCCGCGTCCAACGCCTCGCCTGCACGCCGTGCCGAGTCGTGGAAGTCCTCCATCATCGCGCGCTGCTGCTCCTGCGTCTGCTGCATCGGCTGGGTCACGGGCGGGGCTCCTGTCAGCTGTGTACCACCGATCTTGTCGGCGCTGCGGCCCAACAAGTCGTCCAACGGAAACTCCAACGGTGGTGTGTCGCCAGTGTAGTAGTCATCTGAAGCAGGTGTCTGAAACAGTGGCTGCTGCTGAACAGGTGGCTCAAACACTGGCTGCTGCTGCTGAACAGGTGGCTCAAACACTGGCTGCTGCAGAACCGGTGAAGCTGTTGTCCACGACGAAGGCCCCGGTCCCGTAGGTATCGGTGGTCTCTCTATAAAAATATTTGATCGTCATGGACCAAAATATGCCGTGGTCTATCTAGATAATATAACTAGCAACAAAAAACATGTACCTGTGGCGTAGAAAGCACTCGGCTGCGGCAGGTACGGAGTGGACGCAGTGGGCGCGATCGGTGGACGTGTCGAGGATGAGGGTGCCTAGTACGAAGCTGAGGTGGAGGCACAACTGCTGGAGGAGGAGGGGTGGCGGGGAAGGAGGTAACCCTCGTCACCGCGGAAGTTTACCGCCTGCATGATCCGCTGTCTCAGGCCCACCATCTTCTGCAGCTCTGTCCGTATCCGATCCAACGACAACTGGTCCATCGTCGAGCCCACGTGCTGGGCCAAGTGGTACATCTCCCGAGCTGTGTCGTACTGTCAAGATCGGACGGATTGTTAGTTCAACGAAACTTTAGCGAATGTGACTTAATTTGAATTAATGCAAAAGAACTTACTAAGATGTTGTGGGACTGATCCCGTCGGTAGGGGTACATCGACGCTGGCACGAGGTCGAGGTGAGGGTTCGGGGGGACGTAGGTCACGCGCGTCCGGGTCCTCACCGTGTACCACTGCAGGTACGCTCTCCAAGCGTCGTCGTCATGTAAGCGCGGCTCGACGACGACGTTCTGCGCGGCGGTCGCCCACGTGTCCAGGTACTGCTGCAGCTTCTCCAAAAAAGGGGCCGAAGTCCTCTGGCGTGCCGGGACGGCGCACCACTCCGGCGAACCTCGCGAGGAGGACGTCGCGCCACGGCTCGGGGGGGTCAGCAGCCCCCATGGGCTCCCCTGAGCACGGTAGCCCGAAGAGGAGGGCCATGTCCTCCAAAGTCACCGCCATCTCCCCCAGGGGAAGTGGAAGCTGTGCGTCTCGGGGCGCCACCGGTCCAGGAGCGCGCAGACCAGCTGGTAGTCGAAGCCAAAGCGCGACCTGCGCTCCGGCGGTCGCAAAGCGGCCCGCATGAGGTCCCCCTCAACTAAGCGCGCTAGGGGAAGAAGCCCTGCTGCGCGTAGCCTGCACCACAAAACGAAAATAAAAATTAATTACGAATTTAAATGAGGAAATACAAAGATACGAAGGTGTCGTATTACATACTTCGGACACCAGCCGGGGTGAAGCGGCATGTAGTGCCCCGGGCCTCTAAAACGCACGGTCCCTAGCTCTGCTCCGCAGATCGCGGAGTGGTAGGACCGGTGCACCCTGTCTATCCGCTCGTCGAAGAGCTCGGGCAGCACGTACGGCAGGGGCTCCCGAGGAGGACGAACAGCACCAACAGGGGGCTGCGGACCCGCCGCCTGCTGCTGAGCCATAGCTGAAAAAAATGAAATATAAAGTCACACATAATTTCTAAGCATTTTCAAAGCATTTCTATAATTTCTAAAGTATTTTTAGGAATTTCCAAAGTATTTCTACAATTTTTAAAGTATTTCTATAATTTCTAAAGTATTTCTAGGATTTTCCAAAGTATTTCTATAATTTCCAGAGTATTTCTAAGCAATTCCAAAGCATTTTCTACAATTTCTAAAGTATTTTTAGGAATTTCCAAAGCATTTCTACAATTTCTATAGTATTTCTAGGAATTTCCAAAGCATTTCTACAATTTCTATAGTATTTCTAGAAATTTCCAAAGTATTTCTATAATTTATAAACTATTTCTAAAGTATTTCTATAATTTCTAAATAATTTCTAGATTTTTCTAAACTATTTCTAGATTTTCTAAACTATTTCTAGGATTTCTAAACTATTTCTATATTTTCTAAACTATTTCTAGATTTTTCTAAACTATTTCTAGGATTTCTAAACTATTTCTACCATATTTACTAAATATACGAGGAAAGTATTGGAAACATACCTGATGGACACCGAACAAGGCCACCAAGAAGAAAGACAAGAGGAGAAGGGGGGAGGCGCAGCCGGCGGCGGCAGGGGGGTCGGCCCTTATATAGGCGCGGCCCAGCCGCCGGTTGGTTTGGCGGTAGCACCTACCGCCAGTTGATACGGCGGTAGGTGGCCAACGGTCGGTCAACCGCCGCTTCAAACGGCGGTTGGACTGCTACCGCCGTTGGCCGTGGCGGTAGGTGCCTGGCCAGCGGGCCACGTGGCGGATGTCCCAACCGCCGTTTGAAACGGCGGCTGGCAGGTACTTACCGCCGTTCGAGGCGGCGGTAGGTGCCTACCGCCTTTTGAAACGGCAGCAGGCGGTTCGTGGCTATTTCTGCCAATGTTGAATCCGACTATTTATTTTCGTAAAATCGAAGAAAATTAAATATAAAAAAAATTCAAAATTCAGGGGCAGTTTGCAGTTGTTGTTCGTGGACACAGAAGAGAGGGATGGAGCTGAAGGCTTCGGATTCAAGCCCATTCCGCTCTGCTTCGCTCGTCTTGGGCCTTGGATTGAACAACGCTGCCTGATTATTGTTGAACACACACACACACCCCGCCCGCTCGGGATTTCTATATATATCTTCCGGAAGGTACGAACCACTTGAACCTTCCAATGCTTTAAGATTCGTGCGGTCACTGTAGACCGCACGATCTCCTTCTTTTCCCCGTCGCCATCTCCTCCGCTCACACGCGCGCGCCGCCGCCATGCATGCCAAGGAGGGTGGGAGGTGGGCGGGGCGGTCGGCGGCGGGTCGCCGCCGGCCGGGGGCGGTGGTCGAGGCGGCGGCCTTAGGGTTAGGGTTTCCGGGGTTCGGGTCCGGGGGTCCGGGGCCTCCATGGCCGGCGGACCTAGAAAGGGGGAGGTCCGGTGAAGGAGAGGTGACGACGAAACACACCGAACAGAGACACCGGCGCTGTCGCCGGAAGGCGCGGGGGAGCTGTGGGCGACGGAGCAGCGCGCGGCGACGGGGTCGCGGCTGCCGGACTGCGCGCACGCGTGCGGGGCGTGCTCCCCGTGCCGGCGCGTCATGGTGAGCTTCATGTGCGCGCAGGCCTCCGAGTCGTGCCCCGTCGCCTACCGCTGCATGTGCCGCGGCAGGTTCTTCCGCGTCCCCTCCCTCTAGACTCTAGTAGCCATCTGCTCCAGCCTCCGGGATCCACCCCGTGTCTTGTTTTTTAGGTGGACATTCGGTCTATTCGGTCATTTCGGTTCGGTCTATTCGGTGTTTGAGAATTTCGGGTTTTGGAAAACTGAGGACCGAAGTTAAAAAAAAAAAGAAACCGAACCCAAATAGACTGATTATTTCGGTTCGGTCTATTCGGTCCACCGAATAGACCAAATTTTCGAAGGTACCCTTGTCACCACTTAAAACTCTACGATAGAAGTTCAAATTCACAACTCTTTTGAAGTCTGTGGATTTAAGGATCACACGACGAAAGCAATAACTGACAAGTTCATGATTTTTTTAATAAAACACAAAGTTGTAACATCATAGTATAAATCAAAGTACATAAGTATATTGAATTTTGGGTTATTTGGTCTATTCGGGTTATAGACCATAGGGACCGAAACCGAACCCGAACTTTGAATTATAATATTTTCTGGACCGAACCCGAAATTCGAAACCCGAATAGACTGACAATTCGGGTTATTTGGGTTCGGTTCGGTTCGGTTTTCGGGTTCAAAGTGCCCACCCCTATTCTTTTTGCTCGCCTTGTTGGTTACTCCCAGGCGTTCGGTTCCAACGCTTTTTGCGTCGTCATTTCTCATTTGCATGATAACCTTGGTGTGTAAACTGCCATGTGATGTCGAAGCACGTACCAGTGCTGTGTGCATATGAAAACTAGCTGTTGTTCTTCCATGTGTTGCTACTGCTAGCCTTGGTTCACACGATCACGCACACAGGAGAGAGACAAGCCGGGCCGGCCGGGCCTTGCAATCAATAGCACACACTGACACAGTATGCAGAAAAAACGATGCTGTTCTGGCACCACTGCGTGCGTGATTGAGCTCGCGCAGAGCAGCAGCAGTGCTGCGCTGTGCGTAGCGCTCAGCGCCGCAGCACGACCCAGAGTCTGCAGGCCACTGCACTGATCGTCAGTCCGTACGCGCGTCACCCCGCCTGTTCGGAGCGTCACGCCGCCTCCAAAAGCACGCAGCCACCACCACACCCACACCGTCTCGCAATTTCGCAAAACCAGTCGCAGAGCGTGCTAGAACTACTGATGAGCTCGACAGAGGCTTTGAGTTATACTGTTCATATTCTCTAACGATTCAAAACAAAACTTACTGCGGTCAGGATCTGATTCGGGTGAGGACAGGTGCCAGCCATTTCACCTACAATTTCCTACTACCACGACCAAGTGACCAAACAGCTACCTTGTCATATGCACAGGCGAGAACGAATTTTCTCGCGGCGAGACTGCTCGCTGCCTCGCTCAACTAGTGAAGACGGTCAGACCAGACCGTCAGAGAGGAGCCCCGATCCATCCTCTGCCGATCGATTTTGTTCACCTCGGCCCGGAGAGCTCGACGGCGTTGAGGTTGTAGGTGGAGTCGACGATCCAGTTGTTGTGCTGGCGCGGGGCGCGCTCCACCTCCTGCCGGATCACCTCCACCTTCTGCCACTCCTCCCACCGCTCCGCGAGCCCGTCACCCTCCAGCATCCGCACCACCTCCGACATCTTGGGCCGCTCCATGGGGGAACCCTGCGTGCACAGCAGCGCCACCTGGATCAGCGCCTCCACCTCATGCTCCTCGTACCCGCCCTGCAGGTCCGGGTCCACCAGCTGCTCCAGCTTCCCCTCCTTCAGCAGGCCCTTCACCTGCACAACCACCAGCTTCTTAATTTCTTTCCTTTCGCAAGTTTCAACCGCACCAGCAGGTCATAGTGCAGCGATTACCAAAAGATGAACTCTACTACTCTTTGCACTTACCCAGTCAAGCAGCATGACGTCGTCGTCGTTCGCGAGGCGAGCGAGATCGAAGGCCCTCTGTCCGGTGATGAGCTCCAGGAGCATGATCCCGTAGCCCAAAACGTCGGTCTTCTCGGAGGACTTTCCCGTCGATAGGTACTCGGGCGCGATGTGCCCGATCGTGCCGCGGACAGCGGTTGTCACGTGGGTGTCCTTGTAGTCCATGAGCTTGGCGAGACCAAAGTCGCCCACGACTGCCTCGAAGCTCTCGTCCAACAGGATGTTGGCGGCCTTCACGTCGCGGTGGATGATCTTGGGATCACAGTGGTCGTGCAAGTAAGAGAGACCTCTGGCGGATCCCAGCGCGATCCTGGCTCTTGTTTCCCATTCAAGAGGCGGATCATTTGGCCCACGTTCTGCAAATTCAAGCACAATGGGTGAAATCAGAAATAGCCCAACATAAGTTACAAGTATACAAACAAAAACATAAAGTTCAAATGCAATAGTTCACCTTCACCCGCAGCTAAATGCAGAATAAATGTTTAAGCGGTGGGGAAAGGTAAGTGACCTCGAAGGCGTGACGCGACGCTTTCATTTGCCATGTATGGATAGACTAGCAACCGCTCTGTAGGTGTCATGCAGAATCCACGGAGCCGAAGAAGATTCCTGTGCACCGCCATACTAATCAGTTCAACTTCTGTTTGGAACTGGAGCTCTCCTCCAGGTGTGCGTTCCTCCTTTAATCTCTTCACCGCTACCAATGAACCATCCGTCAGTCTCCCTTTGTACACCTTTCCGAAACCACCCCTTCCTAGGACGTTCTTATTGCTGAAACTATCTGTAGCAACTTGAAGCTCTCTGAGTGAGAACCTCTTAAGTTGTCCAAGGTGAACTTCTGGATCCTCCTCAGCTGATGAAAATGAGAGCATATCAGTGAACTGTAAACACAGATGAAAAGAACCATGGTACTGCGCTGTGATATATAATACTGACCAGGGACATCAAAGACATGCTCTTCAGGCTTGCGCCTGCGCCACAGTGCAAATGCAATGGCAGGAATAGCAAACAGCAATGCAGCACCAGCCGCAGCACCTCCAGCAATTGCTCCAGTGCTAGGCGCACCTAAGGGAATGGAATTGATCATGTGAGTGTTTTCCTGTTATGAATATCGCAAACAGTGGCATAATATTACACAATATAAAGCTACAGTGGATCACCTTTTGTAGAAGTTGGTGTTGAGGGATTATATGGAGGGGGTGGAGAAAAAGGAGGAGCCCCAGGACAAGGCTTTGTAGTGCTAGGGCCACAGAGATTTGGATTGTTAGCAAAACTGTGACAAAAGATAATAATCGTCAACATCAGAAGAGAGTTTTTTTTTTATAACAAACTTGCAGGAGAGCTGCATCAGAAGGTGCAGCTAAGCATCCAATTCCTGCAGGGCTTACCTTATAGGGGTAAACAGAGAAAATGAGGGCCGGCGGGGCGAGAAGAGTGGCTTCTGGCCGTCAGCGCGAGCGCCCAGGGCAAACAGCGTCACACTTTCGGTAGCGGTGTGGCACCCAACTTGGATGAAGGATGTAACTGGGATCAAAGGAGTATAGTTTAAGGACTAAATTAGCCGGATCAAAAGTATGAGGACGAAGTTGACCTTTTACTAAAAGTTCGAGGATCAACTTGCCTATTTTGCCTTTTTAGATTATATACCTTTTTCAGTAGAACCAAGCAAGTCTTCTTAATGTACTCTTTCCAACTGTGCTTTTTTTTTAGGAAATAGACAGGAATCTATCCCGCCATTGCATTTGGGTTAAGTACCATGGTTTAATATAAATTCAGTTACTGCACACACATGAGTTTCTAACGGTTTTTCATTAACGGGCTGTGAACTCATCTCCCAACAAACCAGCAGCAATATCAGGATCAAGCACTGAGAAATAAGCACTGAGAAGTCTTTTGTAACTTAATCGGTCGTGTCATGGATTTTAGAGTACCACCAGTCCACCAGAACATGGCAAAAGTGAAGCGAAGCAAACCCATTCGATGGCGAACCTGACAACAGAGATCTTAAAAACCAGTGGTCCGTTGTTAAGAGCTTGACCAGTAGATGCAACATTGCAACTGTGAAGAAAAATAAAAATATACTATTCAATCTTACGTATAAAAGATCTTAGAATGTAAATCGCTATCATAATGTACCAGCTCAGCTAGGAAAGGAGATGGTGACTTGAAAAAAGGCAGTGAAAAATTACCAGCCTTAAAATAGAGGGTTTATATTATTCTTTTCAAGTAAAAGCAGATTATCCTCTCGATTCTCTCCTAGAACCACAACACAGCTCAACGATATTCAGGCATGTTCTACACATTCATAAACAATATTTCCAGGATAAACATTTACAGAAAGGAATTGAGTTGCATACACACTTACACAGTTTAAAACATATTAAACCAATCATTCAGGGATACTATACTAGAACCAGCCAGTTCCTACCTTGAGTTTCTCTACAAATTCATAGGGTATAATATCTCTAGAAATAGACGATGCAGTATATGAAGTCAGCCCTTCAAGACACGACTGATCGAGTGATGATTTAAACTTCTTTAGTTCTTTATCGTATACTAAATGAAATGAAAATTGCCATTACCTGCAGCAACCAACCATTTTGCTGCTTCCTTTCTTCAGGTCTAGTGAATTGACATTTTTCGCAGATGCAACTGTCATAATGGTACATAAATGTTGTATTGTGCCCTCTCGAATAAAATGTTGTATTGTGAACTGACAAAAAATGCCTGATAACATCTCTGGGGCGGCGTGGCCGGGGCAATGCTCCATCCTTTGATTTGTTAAATTTACACGGTACCAAAGGTACATGCTCTGCAACAGTGCCAACAAGATCAATGGTCACAACTGACAATTCACATATGTACTTGCAGTTTTCTTAGTATGGACCAAGTAGAGCTAATGCATGTGAATTGCATTTACCGTGCACCTAAAAATTTATACGAGCACCGTATTTACATGACAAGAAACCAAACAAAGATGCCAGATAAATATGTATCATTGAAATGATGAAGCTCCAGTCTCTGGAAAAAAACATATTTCTGTCCACATTTAAGTCTTGAAAGGGACTTCCATTACCAATTACTACACCAGGGGATGAGTTAGTACTAGCCAAGTGCACATAGCTTGCCGAGCAGAAGCTGATGTAGGCGGCAGTATTACTAGCTCTTGCTCCTCAGATAAGTAACAACCAACACAATAAAGATTCAAGGAGCTGAAAAAAATATGCACAATTTGCTTATGCATTTGACATGAGGGAATCATCTTGGGAAGTAATGGAAGGAACTGAGACAGGAAGACATGGCTTATTAAGTTAGGACAAAAAATAATCTAGAAACAGTGATAATAAGAACCAAAATTATACCAACACAGCAACAGCATGAGCATTAGATAGATTTTTCCAACCTGTTGAAGGAAGCATTTACAAAATTGCTACCAAATTAATTGCTGCATGAAATTATAGGTCTCTTAGCACCAAAAACACACTAAAATATTTGACATTCAGTTTAATGGGAACATATCTGGTGCAAACCAACCTCTTTGTGAAAACCCATGCAAACCACAAGAAAAAGTCATCTAAAATCACCAAAAAAAAATCACACATGTAGATGATATGATGATACACAACCTTGTAAACTATCTTGTCCAAACTCGACTTCGTTTGTGAGATATAAAAATAACAAATTTCTGACAAATCATCTAGACAGCTTTCTGACTTAAAATTTGTTATTTTTATATCTCACAAACGAAGTCGTGTTTGGACAAGATATTTTACAATGTTGTGTATAATCATATCATCTACATGTGTGATTTGTTTAGTGATTTTATACGACTTTTTTGACGTGGTTTGCACAGGTTTTCACGGAGAGGTTGGTTTGCACCTGATCGTTGCCCAGTTTAATAGCACTAACAAAATGAGCAGACACGATCAGCACATCAAGATATGCCTAATTGCTGGCTTACCTCCCAAATAATCATTCAATACCTACTTGAAAACAACACTTCAATCCCTGTTGATACAATTATTGTTCAGTCATAATTCAGTCTACAGTATTGTTTTTGAAAACCTGGGAACAATTACTAATGGAAATAGCAAATGCGCAGTTTTCGCTACCAACTGGAATGTTGGTTCTATTCTATTTATATAAACAGCATCCTTTGATACCAAATGCTTTGATAGTCTGCAATCTCTACCTAGGTTGATACAAATATGGTTAACTTACAGAAACAAGAGTGATAGAGGATTCACGCAAGTCCCAGTTGACATTGATCTTTAAGAGCTCAGAAATAACTAGGATGAACCTCACACCTGATTACGGTATGGTGCTAACTCATAGGAACCAGTGGAACTAGGATTCATGGAAGTCACAACATGTAATTGATATTAAATTTTACAGAAATAACTTGTAAGAACCCTCCTACCTGCTTACAGCTCTAGTTGTGCCATGTTGGTGATGTGTGCCACTAAGTTGATGAATGGCAGTGGTTAACTTCATTTCAAGCTTTTCGGTGATTCCCACAATCCAATAACCCCATATTAGCATTGCAGTTATGCAGTTGTAATGTCCAGAGAAACAGCAGCATGTTTGTACTTTAAGCACAAAATGCATGTAAATGGAACACAATCTAATAGGCACAAACAAAGAAAATAGAACAAGTATGATAATCCAATGTGAATCACCTACAAGACAGGACAAGGCTGATAAAATTACATGTCAAATTAAACAGTCACTAATAGAATAAGCCTATGATATTGAGTAATGAGCTACATTATTGATACATGGACCACTCAACCTGTGCTTGCGATCAATATAACAGACGAGATATTGGTCAAGGTTGCAGGGCCTGGCATAGGGAACTACCCTCTGATGTTCTTCTTCAAGGACAAACTCGTGCGGCGGCTCAGCTTTCCTAGTCTTGAGATGATACATACTGAACTTCCGACTGAACTGGTAATGGTAGCCCAGGTATATTGCATCAGCAACAATGGAGGGGAATGTCTTGGTGGAGATGAGCATGCAGTGTGTCATTCCAATGAATGCCGCATAGCACCCAAGGCTCCTTACAGGTATCAGTGTCCCCCCAGCAATGTCCACCTCTAACACCTCAATGCGGCCAGTCACACCTCCAGCAGAGAATAGCTCTGTGTGATTGTAGGCTCTCCTGCCACCAAAATACTCGACGTTTCTCCAATACCGTACCATCAGCATCCTCCCATCACTGCTGCCAACCAGGTAGGAGAGTATGCGGAAGTGGAGAATGGCATGCCTGGTTGCACGGTGGCGCTGGTTGACAATTTCAACCAAATGAGGCTTTGGACCCAGCTCCACCAGAAAGATGGATCCCTCCGGGGAGGCGACATAACAGCGCCCTCCTTGGGATAGCAAGGAATGGATCAGAACCCTGCCCAAAATGTCAAAGTAATACGCACGGTCTTGGTTCACCAGTGTCCAGTGGGCATCACCGGGTTTAGCAACGATGATGTTGGAATAACTGTCCCTCAGGCAGAGCACGAGGGTGGGCGGGGAAGTGGATTCATCGAATCCTCCACCGTTGATCGAGTGGCCGTCAACACCACCAGGATTCCGGAAAAACGCGGGGAAGAGGTGCACCAACGTGGGTGGCACTGTCGCCACAATGGAGGAGATGGCGGGGAACTCAGTGACGGCGTTGCTGAGAGGGTCCAGGAGGCAGACGGTTCTTGTGATCCTGTGGAAGAGGACGAGGAGGCCATCGACGGCGCACAGGTGGCAGTGGGTGGTGAGCGCCGGGAGGTTGACGCTGAGGGAGGCCGCGGTGGCCATGTTGAGGAGGCGTCGGCGCGGACTGGCGTCGGGGGTGATGGTGAGCACCACCCAGTTGCGGGGCCGGAAGCGGGTGTCCAGCGCGCCACGGGGACGCAGGTCGGCGCTGTGGTCGCGCCACGGCCTGCACACAGCGCGGAAGCGGTAATACTCCGCCACGTCGTAGGACAGCAGCCGGCCGGCGATGTCCACGACTAAGTCAGATGTCAGGTTTGCCCCAGTCCCTCCATTCTTGAGGACCGGCGGCCACATCCTGGACAAACGCTTCGCTGTTCGTCCCCGAGCGCTCGGAAGATTCGGCGAGGAGGCGCCGCCGCCGCCGCGCTCGTGTCATCATCCCCTCAGGTCCGTGAGTGCTGAATGGAATTCTGAAATGCGGTTGTGGAACAAAAGCTCCGTTGGAGATGGATCTCATGGGGGGAATCGGCAAAGGCTCCGGCTCCACGACCGTGCCTTCATCATCTGCCGGTGATAGATCTGGATGAACACACAGGTCTCTCAGAAAAACGGCAAGTGTCAGTGGGCGGTAGCCATGTCTGGAAGGTTGGTGGCGGCGGCGGCGGCGGCGGCGGAAGCAGGGAGGGAGGCGGCGGGTTTAGGTTTTTAGGTCGTGGATGACTGCGGGCCTCCTCTGTTTGTTGCCCTGCGGGTTATTTTAGCCTGAAATGGAGTCAGATGTGTATTGGGCTATCATGGGCTCTGATGAGGAGGATAGGATGAATTTTTTTTTATATTTATTTTGTCATGATTTTCGAAAAATAAATGGTCGAATCAAAATTTTCGAGAAATGTACATCTGGCGCTGTACCCCACGGCGGCAGGAGAGGTGACGCCAACGGTCGGCAGTACTGGCCGGTGGGGCCAGGTTCCTGCCGCCGTGCCCCGCGGCGGCAGGATTCCTACCGCCGTGGCCCACGGCGGCAGCGCCGCGCCTATATAAGCGGCCGAGCCCCTGCCGCCGGCCCCCTCACTCCTCCCTCACTCCTCCAAATCTTCGGCTTTCAACCCTTCGGAGCACTTCTGAGGTATGTTTCTAAATTTAGTCCAGTTTAGTTAGTTAGTTTACTTAACTTAGATTAGTTAGTTACTTTAGTTAAATTATTAGTTTAGTTTAGAAATTTATTTTAGTTAACCTAGTTTAGTTAAATTTAGTTTAGTTAACTTAGGTTAGTTAAATTGATATAAATTTCATAGAGAATAGTTTAAATTCACATAACTTGTTTTAATTCATTTTACATTTGTGGAAAATGATTATAATTGACATAATTAGATTAAATTGCTATAAAATTTGTAGAAAATTATTTAAATTCACATAATTCGTTTAAATTTGTTTTAAACTTCTAGAAAATGGTTATAATTGACATAATTTGATTAAATTGCTATAAAATTGGTAGAAAATTATTTAAATTCACATAATTCGTTTAAATTTGTTTTAAACTTCTAGGAAATAGTTATAATTGACATAATTTGATTAAATTGCTATAAAATTAGTAGAAAATTATTTAAATTCACATAATTCGTTCAAATTTGTTTTAAACTTCTAGGAAATTGTTATAATTGACATAATTTGATTAAATTGCTATAAAATTTGTAGAAAATTATTTAAATTCACATAATTCGTTCAAATTTGTTTTAAACTTCTAGAAAATGGTTATAATTGACATAATTTGATTAAATTGCTATAAAATTTGTAGAAAATTATTTAAGTTCACATAATTCGTTTAAATTTGTTTTAAACTTCTAGGAAATAGTTATAATTGACATAATTTGATTAAATTGCTATAAAATTCGTAGAAAAATATTTAAATTCACATAATTCGTTTAAATTTGTTTTAAATTTGTAGGAAATGGTTCTAATTCACATAATTCACATAATTAGTATAATTGGAAAAATTGATTAAATTATATTTTTTTTGCAGTTATGGCTGCACCGCTGGAGTACGTACGGCCGGAGTTGTTCGACGAGGCGGTGGACCGGCACCACCGCTCGTACGTGTCGGCTGTTCTCGGAGGTCCGCTCGGCACGATACGTTGCCGGACGACCCGCACGTTGATGCCGATACACCAGCGGTGGATTCCGAAGTACGTAATTCATATTTATTATTTATTTCTGTTTCTTTACAATAGTAATTGCGTTAAGTAAATTAATATTTTTTTCAGGCTACGCGCTGCAGGACTTCTCCCTGTTGTGCGGTTGGTCGAGGGGGACAGGCTACGAGCTGAGGTTCCCTGGGCGGAGCGGTTGACGCGGTTCAACTACGACGCCCTGCTGATCGCCGCGTTCATGGACCGGTGGCGACCAGAGACGCACACGTTCCACTTCCCTGTCGGCGAGATGATTCTCAGTCTGAAGGACGCCGCGATGTTGGGAGGACTGCCGTGTGCTGGCCAGGCGATGGGGCCGATTGACATCCCCGCGACGTGGCAGGCTGACTTCCTTGCTCGGTTCGCGAACGTTCCTCGGAACGATCGCGCGCCGGCGCCGTACGTGCCCTTCGTCGACACCCACGGGCCCACCTGGACTTGGATCCAGCAGTTCAGCGTACGTGATTCTAACTCTTATTTTCAACGTTTGTATGCATTTTAAACGAATGTGACGACGAATCTTTGTGTGTGTGCAGGCTGACTACATGGCGGACGATGCCGACGACCAGACGTCAGACAGGTTTTTGGAGGTCTACCTGCTCTGGCTGTTCGGGTGGGTGCTGTTCTGCGAGTCAGCGGGAGACTCCGTGTCGCGGTGCATGATCTCCTGGGCTCAGAGGATCGCCGACGCACCCCTCGAGCAGATGCCCTAGATCAGCTGGGGCAGCACTGTTCTGGCAGCTACCTACAGGGGGCTGTGTTCGGCAGTGACGAGGCCGACGAGTAGGGAGGCGATCCTCCTGGGGTGCCCTCTCCTGCTACAGATGTGGATCCACGAGCGGTTCGACATCGGTCGGCCCAGGACGGACCTCTCGGAGTACTAGCCGCCGGCCGACGGCACCGACCCAGCGGACCTCCCCACCATGGGTTCTCTGTGGTGTCTCCGGAAGGTAATGACCTCCCTTTACGTGATTCTTCGCGTTATGAGTTCTGTAGTTCGATTCACTTAACTTTTCTCGTTCTTTGCAACACGTTTGGGCTGGGGAGCAGCCGAAGAAGGCGTATAAGGACTTCGTTGGTCAGATCGACCGGATGGTCGATGCCCAGGTCCGGTGGACGCCGTACGCTCCTGCCATGGTCGCTGCCCGCGCACCACAGGGGCTCTCGTCCCTGTGCTCCCGAGACCAGGCGTACTGGATGACGCGGTGATGACTGGTCTTCGACGTCTACGTCGAGGAGTACGCCATCCACCGGGTGATGAGGCAGTTCGGCCTCTTCCAGGCTGCGCCAGTACCCGCTGCGCCACGTCTGCCGCCTACCGCGCACAGGTGAGCTACCATTTGACAGTTCTAAGTATTTTTCGTTACAAATATTCAGTTGCCAATAATTTTATGTTTCATGTTCTATGCTAGGTGGACGCGTAAGGGCGTGCCTGCGGCGACGTCGTTCGTCGACAGGCTGCAGCCGTACGTGGCAGAGTGGGCGTCCGCGGCGCACGAGCAGAACGTCGTCACCGAGCACCGCCTTCACGACGGCGCCGCCTGGGTAGCGTACCTTCAGTGGTACCTACCGAGGACGCGGACGCGGGTGACGTACGTGCCTGCTACCCCGCCACCGCCACCTGTCCCGGACCACGACAAGGTCCTGCCGGACGCGACGTACCCGGTGCGCCGAGACCAGACCGCCGACACAGCGGTAAGCTACGATACTGCAAACATATTACATTCATATGACTTTTCATTATAACATGTGTTTCTAATTTTGTGCGCAGCACGACGTGCTGGCTGAGGTCGTGCGGCTCGCATCGGCCGCGATGGGGCAGTGCTTCTCCTGGGGGCCTCAGGAGCACCGGAGCACGTACGAGAGGATCATCGCTGCTGCCATGAGGTACTCCGCCGTCGTGAACTACGCCGGGGCCGTAGAGATTCCTCTCCTTCCGCGCCACCCAGCGTCGTCCTCGAGCTCCGCCTCGACAGCGGCTTCGCAGCCGACGCCTGCCACCTTTGCCGACGGCTTGTCGACTCCGAGGGCACAGCAGCACCTACAAGCGCAGGGCCCGCACACCTACGTGCAGCGGCCGTTTGCTCCCCCGGCGCAGGTACTTTCAGTAGACCTTATTTTCAACTAATGCACACAATTATTGTGCGTTTGTGATTATACTATATTCTAATCGTACAGGGCGACCGCCGCCTTTTCCGACAGCCGGGCCTCGACAGCAGGAGCCGCCGCCGATCTATGCGCTAGGAGGTTCCAGACCGCCGGCCTTTCAGTTTCCGGCGACAGATATTCCTTCGTCGTCCACTCCGCCTATGGTCCAACCTACTTTCGACACGTCCACCGAGGACCAGCTGGGCTGGGATGAGTTTGGGTACGGTGACATTCTCGCGACCATGGATGCCGCCCCGCAGCAGGCCGAGGAGGCACAGTTGACACAGCCACCACCGGTTTTGACTCAGCCGTCACAGTTGACCCCGGCGGCCGGCGGAGCGACCACGGCCGGCGGAGCGACACCGGCGGGCGGAGCGACACCGGATGCTGCAGGCTCGTCGCAGGCGGCCATGGCGACACCGTCTCCCGGCCAGCTAGGACCACGGGTGGTCAGGGCACCTGACCCCTGGACGTACGACCGGGACCACACCTGGGCTGGCGCTAGAGCTGTTAGGGGGAAGAGGGGCCGGCGCATTTAGATGTAGTACTACTTTTACTATGATTTTGTATAAACTATTTCCATCTACTCGTTGATTAGGATATTCCCTTGTGATTATGCTTACACTTATTAGTTTGTCGTTTTTAAAAAGGTTAAAAGTGTTTTAAAAATGAAAAACTAAAAAAAAAATAAAAACCCCTAACGCCGTGTGGCACGGCGGTAGGGTCCTGCCGCCGTGCCGCTCGGCGGCAGGGACCTGGCGCCGCCCCGCCCTGCCGCCGGAACCAGGCTCCTGCCGCCGTGCCCCACGGCGGCAGGGACTTAACGCCGTGGGGTACGGCGGCAGGAGCCTGCCGCCGTGGGGTACGGCGCCAGATGTACATTTCTCGAAAATTTTGATTCGACCATTTATTTTTCGAAAATCATGACAAAATAAATAAAAAAAAATTCGGATAGGATACTCCTGGATCGGGCCTTGCCACGAAACGATAGACGAAGGAATTCCATAGACAAATAATTAAGGGCCTTTTGCATCATTTTTTTTTCAAGACGCCGATGTCGTATACAAGCATGTAACACCCTAATTTGCATTTTGGCTAGTATTTAAAAATTTTATTAAATTTATTAGAATTAAATAGAGAGTGACAATTTTTCCAAAACAAATAATGTTTTCTAAATTAAATAAATGAATCATAAGTTATAAATATTTGTTTGTTGCATTCATGCTGCGATACATATTTCTTGTGTGAAAAATGAGTTTGCGTTTTCAAAACTCGAATATGTTCGTCTTGTATCCCTCTAAACCTCTCTCCAAATCTCCCCTCTATCTCTCTTCATCTCTATCTATCCATACCCAAAGTTCCTATCTTGTCTCTCTACTAGGAGCGTGCCCGTGCGTTGCCACGGGCAAAACAAAATTTCAAGCGCAAAAAACATTTGAAAAAAAAGACAATACAGTTCGACAAGATATTATATTGACCAGTTAGGATTTTTGAACGGCACACCTTCCTACTAAGAAAACATGGAAAGAAACAAAATCATGAAAAATGGCGTGGTTTATTGCAGGTGATACTTCATGTTTCAAGTGATGATGTCGTGTTTTCTTCCTTAAAAAAGATACCGATGTTTCAGGTTACAACTTACAAGACTAAAGATAATACTCTAATTATAAATCCTTTCTTCAATAGTGAGGTGCTCCATTCCATTGTAGATTGGTGGCATGCTTACCATGAAGGAATTAACGGTGGGTGGTCGCAGTGATCAACTTAGGTTCCTATGCGACATGAGAATGACCACAGAATGTAAACTCGGAAGTCAGAACCAAACATAGTAACTGATATGATGACCACTTCTCATATTGATAAAAGATGTCAGATACTGTCGGTGTAATGAACCGGCAGTCCACCACGGGGTAGGCTATGGTGGTAGATTGTGTGGTGGGGATCGCCGAGACTAGAGCTAGATGGTGAACAAAGGACACAAGGTTTATCCAGGTTCAGGCCGCCGGGAGACGTAATACCCTACGTCCTGTGCTCGGTGTGTTGTATTGATGGTTCCACGATTGGGAATCCGATGGAGTCGTTTCCGAGGGGGGTCCCTGCCGCCCTTATATAGCCTGGGGCAGGGTTTACAGATCTCAGAGAATCTATAGCTAACCGATTACAAGATTTAGCCTTCCGGCTCAAGCAATATCTTTCCTAACTAACCGGCCTTTATTCATGGGATGATATCTCCTCGGGCGCCGCCTCATCCTGATCCGTACGTCGTACCGTATCTCCACACGGGTGGGCCCATCTCCGTATACGTATACACGTCATGAAGCCCCTCCGTGTGGGACCCGGGGGGTATATCCCCCACAGCAGTCCCCGAGCGCTTCTTAATCAGGCTGCAACTTCGATCCTCAGCTCCGTGTACTTCTTTTGTGCACTCTCGCCATTTAGCCGAGTGCTTAATGCCTTTCGTCCGAGTACTTTGAATGTTGTCTGATTTGATCTCCGGTGCAGCCGAGTGGTCTTTGAAGCTGAACTCGTGGTTGCCGGGTGGTTGAGGAGAGCTCTTCATCGTGTTTGTGATTTATTCAGATCATCCGGGATTGGAGATTGTACACTTTCGTCGAAAACGAAGTGTACACACTTAGTCCCCGAGCCTAGATCAAGATTGAAAAGGTTTATCTAGGGTCTAAAGAGAATCTAAGTGACCGCTCCCCAATGTCTCTTGGAATGGGTGTCCCTTTAGGAAAAAGGGTACCTCTGATCACCTCCCGTATCCCCGATCCTGACTTTAGTCAATGAGACTTTGTCTTGGTTTAATCTCGGATGATCGCGGTGGCGGGTTTTAGCCGCTGAATGGGCGCATCTCCAGATGCGCCCATTAGGGCAGTCCCCGAGGTTCGGAATAGTTAAAGTAATTATTTCGAAGCTCTAAAAAGAATTTAGTTCGGTATTACCATCATCCCGTTTGGGAGAGTACCACTCGGGTCATCTGACCCGGTACAGTGTTTGGTTAGAGCTCTGGCCCTATGCCAAATTTGCCGTATGGCCCACCGTGTTCTCACGGAGCACTCACGCGAGGTCACCTGTCCTAGTCATCATATTCGTGACTTCTGAACAGCTTTGGCCTGTGTATAGCATGCCTCCGAGAGAACACTCATGAGCTAGCAGATTTTTGAAACTCTCTTAGGAGTCAAAACCAAATTTTCGAGGGCGGGTTATCTGATAACATGGCAGTACGTGACTCTGGGTCACGACCTCTGGGTGGTTTAAGCTGACCAATAATTTTGGAAGGCTCTTTTTAATTTAAGGGTGTCTTCCTGTAGAAGGAAAGGTTTTAACCCTTTGGCCCATTTAGAGCCACGGCCCACTAAAGCCCAGCAACCGGAATCGGAAGCGTCACGGATAAGGCTGAGCTGGCGCGTCGCACGCGGGTCGTGCTCGCGAGAAGAATCTCCCGGGCTGCGGCGACGCGACCGCACGGGCGGTGGGGTCCGCCACGACCACCGTTCCGTCTGCCGCATTTAAGGCAGCCCAGAGGCGTGGCTCGCCACGCGCCCCTGTAGTCACGTCGCTTCGCTTCCCGTAGGAAACCACGCAGCCGCCCTTTGCTCTTCCTTCTCCGGCCGCTCCGCCTCCGATCCGCCGGATCCGTCGCCGCATTAGCTCGATCCTCACCGGATTTGGCTCCGGCGAGGCTGCAGATCTAGATCCGCCGCCGCGCTGCATCTAAGCCGCAGTTCCCGGGGAGTCCCCGAGCGTAGTGAGGGTGTAGACCACTCCCCGCCCGAGTCCCCGAGCGTAGCGAGGATGTCGTCTGGGGGATCTCACCGGCATTCGAAGAAGTCGAGGCGTGACGCCTCCGAGGTGAGGCGCTCGCCATCTCCGTCGTCGTCGTCCCCGCTTCTGCTGCCGATGCGGAGCGAGGAGTGGGTGCGCTCCGTCTCCACGAGGGAGCACCTCACCGCCCTGGTGTTGGGGGGCGTGCTGCTCGAGTCCGCTGTCGAGGGATGGCGGCCTGCTGCGGGGGAGGAGTTCCCCACGCCGTCGACCGACGACGCCGTCGTCTTCGAGTCGGCCTACCTCCGCGGGTTCGGCCTGCCTGCACATCCCTTTTTCCTCGGACTGCTCTACTACTACGGTTTGGAGCTGTGCCATCTCAAGCCCAACTCCATTTTGCACATATCCATCTTTGTGCATCTGTGCGAGGCGTTTCTTGGAATCACCCCCGCATTTCGATCTTTTTCGGTATTTCTTCTGGGTGAAGCCCCACCCGACCGCCAAGAAGCCACGCGTGGTGGGCGGCGCCGGATTCCAGCTCAAGCAGAGGCACTCTGCTGAGTACATTTCGGTGCCGCTCGTCAGTTCCAACAAGGGCTGGCACTCGGAGTGGTTCTACACCACCAACCATGCTCCGGCGGTGCCCTGCAACGTCGACGCGCGGCCGGCTCCTCTCCCATGCTGGGATGAAGAGCTTGGCCAAGCTGAGATGGGGCAGGTGTCCGTGCTGCTGGAGCATATCCGGAAGCTGAAGGAGGCCGGGCTCACTGGTGTCGCGGTGATGGCGAGCTTCACCGTCCGGTGCTCGCAGCCGCTCCGGGACAGGGTGTGCCCGGCGTACGAGTATGCCGGCGACGACCACGACACGGCGCGGCGAGCGGCAGAGTCGGGGAGAGCGAAGGAGCTGAAGGAGCGCGTCCGTCAGTGCTTCGTCCCCGACACCATCATCTCCAACCACGACGCGCCGAAGCCGTTCAACCTGGCGAACTATCCGCCTGAGGTAACGGTTTTTTCTTTTATAGAGCGCCCATTAGGGCATGAACATATGCCCACCAGATGTTTGACGAAATGGTTATGTTTGTTTGCCTGCGAAATTATAGGATCGCAGGGCTTTTGTCTCTGTGGCACCTGTGCCTGGCTCGTTGGCCAGACAGGGTCCTTTGGCCGGCCGCCTGGGCGAGCTGCAGAGGATGGAGCGCGCCAGGGCCCACATTGCGGTGGGTGGCGATGAGGCGGTCCAGCCTGAGCCCCGTCGGCCCACAGCCCCTGCTCCGGAGGAGAAGCGTGCCGCGCCGGCCAGCAAGGGCAAGGAGCGCAAGGGCAGCCGGAATCCTGAGGCGTGGCGTGCGCCCCTGGGTCGCTCAAGATCGACGAACCAGAGGTGCGCCGGCGCAAGCTTGTGCTGTCGGAGGACGAGGAGGAGGAGGTCCCCCTCTCGTTTGACATCGGCGAAGCTCCCTCAGTGACGACAGCTGAGGCGGCGCCGGCGCCTACCTGTCACTTCACTTCTTCTCTTCCTTCTCAGCCATCAGGCCCCATGCCGCCGGTGGCGGACGCTGCGCACCCCACCGCTCAGACTACGCGGGCTGCCGCTGCAACACTGTCACCAGCACCTACGACGGCGGCTGCGATGGTCAGTGGGGTGAAGCGATCCGCCGCCTCTGGCTCCAGTTTTCTGCGTCGAACCCGAGTCCGCGTGTCCTCCGAGTAAGTCTTTTTGAAGTCGTTCATCTTTGTTTCTCTTTTGTTCGTAGGATTGGAAAGAGATCTTTATGTCTTGTTTGTACGAACAGGGGTCCCTGCAACCTCCCTTCCGAGGATGATGAGTCATCCCTGCCGTCTACCGCCCCGGTGTCACCGCGCCCGAGTGCTTCTGATGAGCACCCGGTTGTTGCGTCGGGGGTTCCTGATGCTGCGGCTATCACTGCTGATGCTGCTGCTCGTGATCCCAGTCCCCAGCGTGAGGCTGGACACGTTGCAGCTTCTGATGCTGCTGCGGCTGGAGCCTCCAACGTTGAGGAGATCCAGCGGGAGCTCCCTCAGCCGCATCTCAACCCGCCACGCCCTGGACGCGTCGCCCAGGTGCGTGGCAATCTTGTGAATGAAGTGCTTGGGGATCCGGCGATCGATGCCGAGAACCGCACGGAGCTCGTCACCATTGCGCGGAGGACCCTCCAGCTTGCCGAGGTGATTCTTTCTTCCTCTTGTTGTTGTAAACGCTTGCTAGCTGTAGTTGTTTTATCTCTTGCTATGTCTCGACAGACCGTGGCCTCCGAGTCCGCTTGTAAGAGCGCTGTGCTTGATCGCGTCGGTACCGCTACTGATCTGAACGCCACTCTGCGCGCCCGTTTGGAGCATCTCGAGCAGCAAGCTGTTGCTCAGCGAGACAGCAGCAGCCGGGAGGTCGAGAGGCTGCGGCAGGAGAAGGCGGCTGCGGAGGCGAACAAGGCGACGCTCCGGGCGGCGGCGGAGGAAAACCAGCAAGGTATGTTGATTATGTTTTGCTTCTGTTTTGCCATTACCCGAGTGCTTTGTGCTGATCAGCTCTTTGACGATAGCTCGGGCCAAGGCGGAGGAGGAGCTCAAATCCCTGTGGGCCCGCATGAAACAGCTCCGGCTAGACGGCCAGGAGGCGTGCAGGCAGGCCGCAGTGGCGAGGAAAGAGCTGTTAGGTTGGTTGCCTTGCACTCCCACGTTGTCCTTGACGTTTGTCGATAAGTGCTTCTGACGTTGAGCAGATTTCCGACAAAAACAATTTGCCCAATATGCAGATCTCGAGGCCCGCATCGCGTCGGAGAGGGCTCAGTTCAAAGCTCTCAGCGAGGCGCTGCGCCCCATCCTGGACGAGCTGGCGCCCCTTGCCGAGTCCTCCGTGCGGCAGTTCGGTGATCCGGTGGTGCGCCCGCCAACCCTTCTGGAGTGTGCTCAGGCGGCGGCGGCGCGCTTCCCCGGCTGTCTTCGTGAGGTCGGCGTGGCGAGCGCCAGCCACTGCCTCGCCGTCTTCCGCTCCTTCTACCCCTTGATCAACGTGGATCGCTTCCGCGGTGGCTTCGCTCGTGGGACGTCGCCGGATCAGGCTGAGCGATTGCTGGAGGAGGTGAAGCATACGGCGGCGCAGCTTGCTGACGATGTCGTGGCGGTGGCTAACAAAGAAGTTGGTGCCGATGCCCTCCTGTCCCAGCCATAAAAACTTTGAAAGTTTAAAAGTTGTAATATTTTGTGGTGCTGTGGGTGCACCGGTACTTTGGTTCGTTGACATTTGGTACTTTTAAGTAGGCGCTTTACTTTGACGGTGTCTTTGTACTGTTAATTTCTCCGGTAGTTAGTCTATTACGGGAAATCATAGGCTCGTTGGCTTCAGTTTCCTAGCGCAGAGGGCGTACTCTCATACACGCGTAGTACCTTAGCTTGGCGAAAACCTCGACCCACGATTTAAGACATGTGCTACCGAGTACTTTATGAGTCGTAAGATCCGTGTTAGATGAGCGTTATTTAGTTTTAACATGGAAAACTTTGTTGTATGTAGAGCAGTCCCCAAGTTTCAGAATTGAAACTTGGGTGAGAAAAGCATGTGAGCAGACGTGAAAGCGAAGTGAAAAAACTTCGAGAGACATGAAATTGAATTCATTGCCATAGACTGCTAACATGGATAATGTTCAAAAAACTTTGAACAGAAAATGATACATAACTTTATTATGGGTAGAAGCGGCGTAGGTGCTCGATGTTCCATGAGTTGGGCACATCCGAGCCATCCTCCCGCATCAGCCGATAAGCACCCGGCCTACTGATTTCCTTGACTATGAATGGCCCCTCCCATGGGGCTGCTAACTTGTGCATGTCCTTCTTGCTTTGGATCCTGCGTAGGACTAGATCTCCGACGCAGAAAGCTCTCTCCTGCACATTTTTATCATGGTAGCGCCGCAAAACTTGGGCGTACCGTGCTGCCT
Organism: Cenchrus fungigraminus; assembly: GCA_036936925.1. Lineage (NCBI taxonomy): Eukaryota > Viridiplantae > Streptophyta > Magnoliopsida > Poales > Poaceae > Cenchrus > Cenchrus fungigraminus. The sequence goes on from CM072775.1 coordinate 75,347,990, forward strand.
GGATTGTTGCCGCGAGCCGTCCTTCCTCGATGCTATCGATGTCCTCAATCCGTGCCTTCTCAGCCTCGTGTTCGTCATATACTTCAACTCTTGGTGCATTGAACATGAGGTCGGTGGGGAGCACCACCTCAGATCCATATACCAGGAAGAAAGGAGTCTGACCAGTAGCACGACTCGGCTGTGTCCGCAGTCCCCAGAGTACGGTAGGGAGTTCGCGTACGGGTCGCGTACTTTTTGAGGCGATTGAAGATGCATTTCTTGAGTGCCTCGAGCACCGCTCCGTTAGCTCGCTCAACTTGGCCATTGGCGCGTGGGTGCGCGATTGAGGCGCGTGCCACCTTGATGAGGAGTTCATCGCAATATTCCTGGAACTCCCTTCCTGTGAAGTTCGTGCCCAGGTCGGTTATTATCCTGTTAGGGACACCGAATCTATGTACGATTTCTCCTATGAACTCGGCTGCCTTGGCAGCCGTGAGCGCCTTGATTGGCTTGACCTCTATCCATTTGGTGAATTTGTCAACTGCCACCAGGATGTGGTCATACCCTCCGGATGCTTTCTTGAAAGGCCCGATCATGTCGAGTCCCCAGCACGCGAAGGGCCATGAGACGGGTATCGTCTGCAGAGCTTGGGCTGGGATGTGTATTTGTTTTGCGAAGAATTGGCATCCCTTGCAACGTTTTACCAACGTCTCAGCGTCTGCGACGGCCGTGGGCCAGTAGAAGCAAGACCGGAAAGCTTTTCGAACAATGGTTCTTGCTCCGGCGTGGTTGCCACACATGCCTCCATGGATCTCCGCTAGGAGTTGTCGTCCTTCTTCCTCCGGTATGCATTTCTGGAGTACTCGGGACTGTCCGCCTCGACGATACAGGTTGTCGCTGATCAGGACATAGTTCTTGCTCCGGCGACTGATCCATTCGTGCAGCGCTCACGTCTCCCTTTCCTGACCTGGTAAAGGATTCGGGAGTGTGCCGTCCTTGATGTACTCGACCATCTCTGAGATCCACTCGGGTTGTGGTTCAAGCATTAAAACTTCGTCGAGTCCTTCTGATGGATTGTTGACGGTGGACATTCACCATTTCCAACCATCAGTATTCTCACATAAATGGAGGCATATGCATTATTTACTAACATTTAGGTATGAATAATGTAGTCCCACTTGTCCTTGGAGATTATGTGTATGTAGGTGATTTACCCTTTAAAAGAGATGGAAACTCCACTCCTATGAAGCAACCATGCCAACTCAGCTGAGGAGGTGGCTGCCACCAAGAGAAACATGGCAAGACACGTCATCGATCCAGGGGAGGCACTCACCGACGAATCAGAGGACGCCACATGGACTTCACATGGATCAAAGGGCCCACCTCGGATACCAAATCAAGCCATGCACCGGGGATGGATCAGAGGGCCCACAGGGCAACCACTCAGAGAAAGCACATGCCAGGGGGCCACCCTAGGGGGCCGGCTGATCCTAGGATCGGTCGAACCGCCTTAGTGGCCTCTGATCCTGGCCTTCCACGTGTTGGTTGCTCATTGGTCACTTGCTTCACTCCTGGGTGTTTAGGGGCCATTTGGGCGTCCGAGCAAGCCTTGTCCGTGCCTATAAATAAAAGGGGAGGGGCTCCCATTTCTCACACACCACTCTCTCATTCTCCTCTCACTTTTAGTTTCCAAGGCAAGGGGGTAGGCTAGAGTAGCTCTTCTTCAGGTTCCAAGTCCTCTTTGAAGTTTAGGTATGAGTTCTCTTTTATCTTTATTTCTTTGTATGACTTTGATCTACTTCAGTTATTCAGCTATTTCATATAAAGTCATGGTAGATCATATTCTTGATGTGTTCTTGAGTTCATCCTCTGTTCATCATTTAGAGGCTCGTGTTCTTCGTGAACACTACCTTTTGATCCACTTGAAGGATGATAAACTCCTTCCTTATGTGTTTGTTCATAAGTTAGAGGCTCGTGTTCTTCACGAACACGACCCTTTGATCTTGTTGATTAGACATAAGAGAGTTCATATCTGTTCGTATGTCTAGCCTCAGTAGATCTTGTTAGATGGCATGAGAGTGTTGCATGGGGTCTGTGTTCAAGCTACGGTACTCGGTCTAGTTGACCAGTCTTCTGGTGGCTCTCACCCTGGGTCACAATAGCCGGGGCCGGGTGAAGTCTAGCAGCAACGTAGGCATGGTGCCTGGGTTGTCTGGCTACGATAGTTATGAGCATACCCCCTGTAACGAGAGGTCGGTCCTCAGGTGGTGACAGCTCTGTTGGATCCTAGGGCAACCTCCGCGCTGGGGTACCTGCTGTAGGAGTCTAAAGTCTAGTTTCGCAGAGTGCTGGTCGTCGCGGGCTAGCTCCCCGTTTGTACCTAGGTGCTGAACCATGTTTCCCTCAGGCAAGACTCATGCCTATCTCTTGTATCTTCTAACTTTGTATGTTTAGAACATTAGAACCTAGAGCTAACTCGTATGTTCCCCCTAAGCCGTAGTGTACTAGAGTAGAGGTATATTTGAGGTGTGTGTGTCACACTACCCCTTTTATATCATTTATCTTACCCCTGCCTTTGAGTGTGTTGTTCCCTATATCTATCTCTTGGTTTACATTCAGAGCAAAAGCATAAGTCTATGATATCCGCCATTGCCTTCAACGAATTCGATAACCTTGGAATACTCTCCTTCCTTGGTAAAATGCTACAATGGTTTATCTGTGCGCTTGCGGATTCGTTCATGATCTTTTAGATTAAACCTATGGCAACTCTCAATGTTCACGCTAATTTGCGTCAGTTAGTTGTGACATTGGGAAATGCCAACAGATACTTCTAGCGCTGACACTAAGGATGGATCCCAAATATGTTCTTAAGTGATCGACGTTCAGAAGTGTCAACAAGCATTTCTGGCACCGTTGCCGGGGAAGGCACGAGATTATCTTGACTATGCTTTGCATCTGTTTATAAACTCTGAGTAGGTTAGGACAATCCTCAATGCAGGCTAACCTTGATTGTCTTCTTTTATCCTTAGATGATGAAGACAGGTAGTGTATGACTGGTTTTGACCTACCGGGAAATTTTACTGAAGATCCCGAGTCACTTGTGAGGAAAGCTCGAATTCATTTCAGCTCACCTCGTCGTACTTATCCAGAGGACAAACCAGCTTCCTTTGTACCATCCACGTCCAACGCTACGGCCCAGAAGACACTTCGTGAGTACTCAGCTCCTTCTGCTGACCAGGTGCTGCAAGGCCCTGAGGTGGCAATGGGGACTGAAAACTTTGAGATCAAGACGGGTCTAATCACGATGGTACAGGCTAGCCCATTCTGTGGCAAGCCAAATGAGGATGCCAATGCTCATCTGCAGCAATTCCTAGAGCTGTGTAGCACTTTCGTCATCAGGGGTGCAAATATGGATGCTGTTCGTCTACGACTATTTTCATTCTCCCTCTTGGGAAAGGCTAAGCAATGGTTCTACGGAAACCGGGAATCTATTGACACTTGGAGCAAGTGTTCACAGGCATTTCTCAAGAAGTTCTTCCCATTGGGTAAAACCAATGCTCTTCGTGGAAGGATTTCTGGTTTTCAGCAAGCAGCAAGTGAATCTATCCCAGAGGCTTGGGAGAGGCTTCAGGAATATGTCCTGGCCTGTCCTCATCATGGGATGGAAGATTGGCTTTTTCTTCAAAGTTTTTATAATGGGTTGACTCCGACAGCCCGAGGCCATATTGATGCTGCTGCTCAAGGAGCATTCTTCTTACTTACTGTTGACAATGCTAAATTGCTCATGGAGAAGATGGTCTTCAACCAAGGGTGGAGTGATGAAAGACTCCAACCATGACCGAGGGGTACTCATACTGTCAAGGAAGCAGACATGATTACTGCCAAGATGGATCTTCTTATGAAGAGATTGGATGACTACACCAGCGAGAAGGCTGCCATGGCCACTACTTCTCTGCCTATGGACTCTCACATGACTTGTGAAGTTTGTAGCAACACTGGGCATTTAGGCAACTATTGTCCGGAAACTCAGGAGGAAGTGATGTACATGAATGGCAATAACAACGGTTATCGTCCACCTCAACAAGGAGGCCAATCGTGGAATCAACAACGCCCTTATTATCAAGGAGGTAACCAAGGTAATTCTTACAATCCTAACCAACCTTCCTTGAGAGATCTTGTGTTTGGGCAAGCTAAGATTAATGAAGGTATTAACAAAAAGGTAGCTGCCCTTGATAAAACTGTGTAAAGTCTCAACGTTAAACATGATAGTTTTTCTTCTGCCCAGAAGAGTCAGCTGAGTTTCAACAAGATGTTAGAAACCCAGTTGGCTCAGCTGGCTGCTTTGGTTCCATCTCCTGATAACGGGAGGATCCCGGGGCAACCCATATCTTCTTGTGAAAATGTTAGTGTAGTGTCAACCAGGTGGGGTAAGCCACCTAGGAAGACACGTGCCTCTGACTATGCAGGAAAGCCCATTCAACAAATCCTTGATCCATGGGAGGAATCAGCAGTATTGCACAAGAAAGACCCAGGCTACCCAACTATCGCATGCACAATCTATTACAAGAAGATCAGGCATGCTCTCTGCGACCTTGGTGCAAGTGTTAATCTCATGTCTAAGGCCATGTTCGAGCAACTGGGATATCCGGCTCTCTCTCCAACAGCACGGAATATCCAACTCGCCGATTCAACGATCTGATATCCAGAAGGAGTTGCTAAGAGCTTATTGGTTAAAATCAAGAGTTCTTATGTCTTCGCGGATTTCGTGGTCCTGGATATGGATGATGAAGGAGGAATGCCGCTCATCCTTGGGCGACCATTCCTCAGTGATGTCTGAGCTAGAATCAATGTGGGATCCGGCATCATCCGTTTCCGTATTGGGGAGAGGAACCTGAAGTTCAAGTTTTAGGAAAAGGAAGAGCAATGCTATTTGGTGCAAGATAGCGTTGAGCAGCTTGGGGGAAGGACGGAGCCTTCACCCCCAAGGAAGAAATCTCCGTCAAGAAGGGTAAAGAAAATTCGGAAAGAATGACGGAAGATTGAGATGGCACCAACCTCTACTTCTCAGGAGTGGGGTGCTGAACGGAATTGATCGCTGAGAAGAGTCCCGCTCGTCGGACTAAAAAAATGATGGGTCCTTTCTACCAAAAAAGTTAAAGCTGGTATTTATCTCATATTTCCCTTTCCAAAATTTTCATTTCCAAAATTGCATATTTGATTTTCCAAAACTCTGCATTTGCATGATAGATTTATCTAGCCCTTTTTTCCTTTTCAAAATAAAATTTTTGAAAATCAATTCTGAGTTTGAAAATTCAAGAAAAATCATTTGAAAAATATTTCGAGGGAATTTGGGCTAAGGCAGTCAGGCAGGCTCCCAGCTAGCCGTTGGGGAGCCACTGGCCAGGGCAGAGGGCAGGTGGGCCCGGCCTGGGGTCGGCCGACCCCAGGTTCGGCTGACCCCAGGTTCGGCCGAAGCAGCCCAACGGCTGCTGAGCCCCACCTTGCTCCAACGGCTATGTCTGGGTGCCCGGCGCATTTGCCTATAATTAGCAGGGGGAGAGGGGGTGTTATTCACCCATTCAACTCATTTAATTCACACTCCTCTCTCTACTCCTTGCTCTCTTGGTTTTCTTGGATTTCTTGCTCAAGATTGGATCAAGTGGTCTCTCTATTGTGTTGCTGAAAATATTGCTATTGGTGGAGCAAGCTCGGTAAGAATTTCATTCAATTTCACTAACCCATCACCGTGTTGCTCTTGTTGTTTCTTGTTGTTGTGCTAGCATGAATTGGGCGGCGAACACTCTCCGGAGGGTGACACGCTCACGCTCCCGTTCGCGGGCAAGCACGAGTGCATCCACCCCCGCCGAGCCGACGCCGAGCCCATCAACGATGGACTATGAAGAAGAGCCAGAGGAGCAAGCCGAGCCACAAGCCACGGAGGAGGTCGTCGACAACACCCCCTACCTCAGCTTGCGGGGCGATCGAGAGCAGCAAGCCTATGCTCTCCTGAAGGACCGAGTCTTCGCCCACACCAGGGACTTCGACCCGGCTCTCATGGAGATGACAGGTATGAATCTCGAGTTCGCTTCTATTTGGAATGCTCTTGGTTGGGAGGAGTTTGTGCCGGTCACAGAGCTTGGCTCTCGACCCCTTACCATCCAGTTTCTTTGCTCTCTTGCCGAGACCCCGGATGGCATTGAGTTTCGTCTTTTCGGGACCGATTATTGTCTTTCTTGGAAGGATCTTAGTCGTCTTCTTGGTTTTAGTCCTCGTTGTGCTGTCTCTTTGAAGCGAGCTTGTGAGGGTTTTGTTCGGGAATCTTTTTGGGCAGATATCTCTGGTCTTGTTTACCGTGGCAAGTTTGTAGCTCGGTGCAACGATATCGTGCATCCCACTCTCCGCCTGTGGCACAAGTGGCTCGCCATCACTCTCTTTCCTCGAGAGGATGTTCGGCCCGTGCGCAGCGATGAGATGATGCTATTATACGCCGCTGTCAACCAGATCAAGGTCGCTCCCGTTAAAGCAATGATTCGGCAGTGGATGACGAATTTCAAGATGATAGGCCCTATTGAGTGTACGGCTTTGGTGACTCGTATTGCTCTCAGACTCGGGATCTTAGCGGGAATCCCGTACCCTTCATCGGGACGCCCCGAGTTCTCATTGATGAGGCATACTTGATCCAGGGGCATATACTCAAGAGGGCCCAAATGATTCTTTGACTTTCTTCTTCCCGGGATATGCAAACCAAATCCTGTTACCTAACCCGGGGTTTGGATTGTATAACTCGGAGTCACTCACCATTCCCCTTGTTACACAAGAGGAAAGCCGTCGTGCTAGTGTTTCAGGCAGGTCCACCAGGAGCGCGACGAAGAGAGCACACATGCAGCAGCAGCAGTCACAGCCGACACCACCACCACAGCCTCAGCCACAGCCTGTTACACCACCGGTGGCAGGAGGGGCCCCTGCGGGGTACATGTCCGGGGTTACCCCTGGTTATGCACCTGATTGGGACCAGCCCACCTACCAGCCGAGTGCGAGTGGCACGGCTTGGGCGAGCGTGAGCGGAGCTCAGTGGGCCACATCCGCTAGTTCCAGCTCAGGTGGTCCACCTCTGTTTTCGTCCTTCCGACGGCACTCCTCCGCCTCTGCACGTGATGCTCAGCTCGCGCAGCAGATGAGAGAGCTCACCGTTCAGGTCACGGGATTGGAGGAAACGCTGAACACCCACGTCGAGTCTACCTCTGCGTGGCAGCGTCAGGCTGGTGAGAGGATAGCAGCCATGCAGCAAGATCAGCGGCTGTACATGGAGGCGCAGAGGGCCTACTACGCGAGTCAGGGTTTCATCTACCCTTCTCCGCAGTGAGCCTGAAGCTAGCTTGGGGGAGGACCCCCATCCTGAGGTAACTTGTATCTTCCTTCATTTTCAAAATATCTCATAAATGAAAATCCAAAAAAATCTGCAAAAATAAAAAGACCAAAAATATTTATTTGCTTTCATCATCAACGTTTGCTTAGTTTGCTTTGATATGCTTAGTAAGAATGCTTTGCCTCTATGGTTGATATGATGAATAGTTGCTCTGTTTATTCTCCTCGTATGTCTTGCTTACAACTTTGTATCCTACCTAAGTTTTGAGTTTATTGGTTTGTATGTTCAAACCTTAGCTTGAAAACTGTGGGTAGCGGAAATCATGATACTTACCTAAGTTGTTGTGAGACATGATATGGTAGGATAGAGTGCTATGATCTTGTGCTTAGTGATGCTTGACATCCGGAGTTTTCCTTTTTGAAAAAAATCAAAACATGACGAGTTTCTCAATGATGAGAATTCCCCATCCAAGGCCATATGTAGATTCTAGTTCTTAGCCTCCACATATGCAGTTTGTCCTCTCATTGAGCTTTGTCAAATTGTTGTGACCCTTGTTAGAACTCATACTCCCCTGATCAAGATCGCGAACACGTTCATGCTAAACTTCTACACTGGAAGTTAAGCATTCATCATTTACTCCATACTGCTTATGCATTCTTCCATAAATAAAACTCTATGTATCTTTGCATCATTCATCCCTCTCCAAATATCTCCAATAGAGACAAAGGGCTAGCTAAAAAAAAGAGAGAAAAAGAAAAGCATGCTCAAAAGCATGGCAAAAATAAATAAAAAGAGCCAGCCCAAGTCTCGAAAAAATTTCAAAGGAGGAAAAGGGATTGATATGTGCAAGAGAAAGAGTTCCACCATATAGATGGTAATAACTAGTACCTACTCCGGGGCTAGTGTCCACCTTACCATCAATCCCTCATTCCCTCATATAAAACATGGTAATATCTAGCACCCATTTCCGGGCCTAGTATCCACCTTGCCATGTTCATATCCATCACACTCATATGCACATCTTGATCAGGATGTATGTTTGTTACTTCCAAGGATCCGGTTTTTGACTTAGCAAAATATGAGAGACAAGTATGCCACATCTTCCCTAACTACAGCTCCACATAAAGCCTATTAGGAGTAGGATGTGAAGAAAGGTAACATTGATGCCTTGGTGAGGAAGCATACACTTTTGAGCGATCCGAGAGTATCATTTGAGGAACTCTGATTTTCTTTTGAAAAATTTGCAAACCCTCCGGATTGCTAAGCTGATCAAGGTATGAGTGATTATGCACATACTATATAACCATTCTGTCTCTCAACCGCCCAAAGCAGGTGAAGCTATATGCCCCACGTATCAGGCGAAAGGTAAGAACATTGCCAACTTGTTCAACTCTTGGTAGAGTACTTTGCTGTATGTTTACCATAAGTTGAGAATACAACATTGTAGCAACTCCTGATCAACCAACCTAAGTCTCTAATGTGTTGCTTCGAGACGAGCAAGAGGTTAGCTTGGGGGAGTTTGTTGACGGTGGAAATTCACTATTTCCAACCATCAATATTCTCACATAAATGGAGGTATATGCATTATTTACTAGCATTTAGGTATGAATAATGTAGTCCCACTTCTCCTTGGAGATTATGTGTATGTAGCTGATTTACCCTTTAAAAGAGATGGAAACTCCACTCCTATGAAGCAACCATGCCAACTCAGCTAAGGAGGTGGCTGCCACCAAGGGAAACATGACAAGACACGTCATCGATCCAGGGGAGGCACTCACCGACGAATCAGAGGACGCCACATGTTCTTCACATGGATCAAAGGGCCCACCTCGGATACCAAATCAAGCCATGCACCGGGGATGGATCAGAGGGACTACAGGGCAGCCACTCAGAGAAAGCACAGGCCAGGGGGCCACCCTAGGGGACCAGCCGATCCTAGGACCGGCCGAACCGCCTTAGCGGCCTCTGATCCTGGCCTTCCACGTGTTGGTTGCTCATTGGTCACTTGCTTCACTCCCGGGTGTTTAGGGGCCATTTGGCGTCCGAGCAAGCCTTATCCGTGCCTATAAATAGAAGGGGAGGGGCTCCCATTTCTCACACACCACTCTCTCATTCTCCTCTCACTTTTAGTTTCCAAGGCTAGGGGGTAGGCTAGAGTAGCTCTTCTTCAGGTTCCAAGTCCTCTTGGAAGTTTAGGTATGAGTTCTCTTTTATCTTTATTTCTTTGTATGACTTTGATCTACTTCAGTTATTCAGCTATTTCATATAAAGTCATGGTAGATCATATTCTTGATGTGTTCTTGAGTTCATCCTCTGTTCATCATTTAGAGGCTCGTGTTCTTCGTGAACACTACCTTTTGATCCACTTGAAGGATGATAAACTCCTTCCTTATGTGTTTGTTCATAAGTTAGAGGCTCGTGTTCTTCACGAACACGACCCTTTGATCTTGTTGATTAGACATAAGAGAGTTCATATCTGTTCGTATGTCTAGCCTTAGTAGATCTTGTTAGATGGCATTAGAGTGTTGCATGGGGTCTGTGTTCAAGCTACGGTACTCGGTCTAGTTGACCAGTCTTCTGGTGGCTCTCACCCTGGGTCACAATAGCCTGGGCCGGGTGAAGTCTAGCAGCAACGTAGGCATGGTGCCTGAGTTGTCTGGCTACGATAGTTATGAGCATACCCCCCGTAACGAGAGGTCGGTCATCAGGTGGTGACAGCCCTGTTGGATCCTAGGGCAACCTCCGCACTAGGGTACCTGCTGTAGGAGTCTAAAGTCTAGTTTCGCAGAGTGCTGGTCGTCGCGGGCTAGCTCCCCGTTTGTATCTGGGTGCTGAACCATGTTTCCCTCATGCAATACTCATGCCTATCTCTTTTATCTCCTAGCTTTGTATGTTTAGTACATTAGAACCTAGAGCTAACTCGTATGTTCCCCCTAAACCGTAGTGTGCTAGAGTAGAGGTAGATTTGAGGTGTGTGTGTCACACTACCCCTTTTATATCATTTATCTTACCCCTACCTTTGAGTGTGTTGTTCCCTATATCTATCTCTTGGTTTACATTCAGAGCAAAAGCATAAGTCTATGATATCCGCCATTGCCTTCCACAGATTCGATACCCTTGGAATACTCTCCTTCCTTGGGGAAATGCTACAATGGTTTATCTGTGCGCTTACGGATTCGTTCATGATCATTTAGATTAAACCTATGGCAACTCTCAATGTTTACGCTAATTTGCGCCAGTTAGTTGTGATATTGGGAAATGCCAACAGACACTTCTAGCGCTGACACTAAGGATGGATCTCAAATCTGTTCTTAAGTGATCGACGTTCAGAAGTGTCAACATGGATCGACTTGCGCATCGGGGTTCTTGATGGAGGGCTTGATCAAGTCTTGAACAAAGACGTCGGGTGGCACCTAGGCTCTCGTGGACCCCATGTTTGCCAGCTCATCGGCCGCCTTGTTATCGTCACGGAGCACGTGCTGAAACTCTAGACCGTAGAACTTGCCCTCGAGTTTGCGGATCTCCGCGCAATATGCGTCCATCTTCTCGCTGGTCCGGTTCCACTTCTTGTTAACCTGGTTTACCACCAGGGCAGAGTCGCCCTTGACCATCAAGTATTTTATCCCCAGTGATACGGCGATACGGAGCCCGTGGAGGTCCGCCTCGTATTCGGCCGCGTTGTTCGAAACCTTGAACATGACCTGTAGCACGTATCGCAGTTTCTCTCCTGTTGGGGAGATGAAAATTATGCCGGCCCCGCCTCCTTTAATCCTGAGTGATCCATCAAAGTACATGGTCCAGTACTCAGGTTTAGCGGCAGTGGATGGCGTCTGGATCTCCGTGTATTCTGCCACGAAGTCTGCGAGTACCTGCGACTTGATCGTGTTACGCGGTACGAAAGTTATGTCGTGTGCGTCCAGCTCGATGGACCACTTCCCGATCCTTCCCATGGCATCTCTGTTGTGCAGGATGTCGCCTATGGGGTAATCGAAAACTACAACGATTTTATGAGCTTCGAAGTAGTGCTTCAACTTGCGTGCGATGATCAACAGTGCGTAGAGCAGTTTCTGCGCCTGATTGTACCGCACCTTTGAGTTGGTCAACACCTCGCTTATGAAGTAGACCGGCCTCTGGACGGCGTAAGCATGTCCTTCCTCTTTGCGCTCCACAACTAGTACCGTGCTTACCACGTGCGTGGTAGCCGAGATGTAGAGGTAGAGGGTTTCCCCTGCTCTGGTGCTGTGAGGATGGGGGCCTTTTGTAGATAGCTCCTGAGTTCCAGGAAAGACTTCTGAGCCTCCTCATCCCACTTGAAATCATCATTTTGATGTTTGAGGAGCTTGAAGAAGGGCAGTCCGCGTACGCCGAGTCGAGAGATGAACCGGCTGAGTGCTGCCATGCACCCGACTAGCTTTTGTACATCCTTCTGACACTTGGGGGGCTTCATCCGAGTGATCGCGTGGATCTTCTCTGGGTTTGCCTTTATGCCGCGGTTGCTGACGAGGAATCCGAGTAGTTTTCCTGAGGGAATGCCAAAAACACACTTTTCCGGGTTAAGTTTCCACCGGTAAACCCTCAGGTTAGCGAAGGTCTCAGCTAAGTCCTTGATAAGAATATCAGGGTCTCGAATCTGTACTACGACATCATCTACGTATGCTTCGCAGTTTACGCCGATTTGCGTCTTCAGACATGCCTGGATGGCACGCTGGTATGTCGCACCGGCGTTCTTCAGACCAAAGGACATTGTCAAGTAACAGTACGCACCGTGGGGCGTAATGAACGACGTCTTGATCTGGTCTTCGACCTTCAGGCTAATCTGGTGGTAGCCTGAATAGCAGTCGAGAAAGCAGAGCAGGGCACAACCCGCTGATGAATTAACGACTTGGTCTATTCGCGGGAGGGTGAAGGGGTCTTTGGGGCAGTGTTTGTTGAGATCGGTATAATCAACGCACATTCTCCATTGCTTATTCTTTTTGGATACAAGAACTGGATTAGCCAGCCAGTCTGGGTGATACACCTCTTTGATAAACTTGGCAGCTAACAGCTTCGTAACCTCTACCCCTATTGCCCCCTTGCAGTCAGCCGCGAACCGACGAAGCTTTTGCTTGATCGGTTTAGCTTTCGGGTCAACCTTCAAGGAGTGCTCGGCGAGCTCTCTGGGCACTCCTGGCATATCCGCTGGTTTCCAGGCGAATATGTCAGAGTTGGCACGCAGGAACTCGACGAGCACGCTTTCCTATTTAGGGTCCAGGTTGGCCCCTATGGTCACCGTCTTCGAGGGATCCTCGAGGTTGAGCGACACCTTCTTCACGGCATCCTTGTCCCGCTGGATCGCCTCCGTCGCCGGCTTCTTGGTCGGGATCTCCAGATCTACCGGGTCGAGCTTGCTGGCAGCCGCCAGGACTTCAGCAGTGCGTCTGGAGAGATCCAGGGTGGCAGCGATGTGGAGGTTCTCCTTCTCACAGGCACTGGCTGTGTTGGAGTCACCTTTGAGGGTAATGACCTGTTTGGCGCAGGCATCTTCAGCACCATGTAGGTGTAGTGGGGCACCGCCATGAATTTGGCTAGCGTCGGCCTGCCGAGTATGCCATGATAGGCTGTCTCGAAGTCCGCCACTATGAAGCGGACATACTCTGTCCGGTAGTTCTCGATCGTGCCAAAGGTGACTGGCAGAGAGATCTGACCGAGTGGTACTGAAGGATCTCCGGGTACGATCCCGAAGAAAGGCTTGTCGGTCGGGCTCAAGTCCAAGGGAGTGAGGCCCAACTCCTTGAGTGTGCTGGTGAACAATATATCGAGGCCACTGCCTCCATCCACCAGCATCTTGCAAAGTCCCACGTTGCGAATCGTAGGTTTCAACACGAGGGGGTACCGCCCAGGCTTGACGACTGCCTCCGGGTGATCCTCCCTGTTGAAGGTGATCGGGACTTCCGACCACCGCAGGAACTGGGGCGTGCCGTGTTGGGCTGCATACACCAGTAACCTGTCCGTGAGCTTGGCCTTGCGCTTCCCCTCGATCTGGTCCGGGCCGCCGTAGATCATGTTGACCGTTCGGTCGGCGACCTGGAAGTCTTCCTCGTCATCATCCGCTAGGGGAGCGCACTTCCCCTTGCCTTTGTCGTTCTTGGGGGGACCTTTGGAGCGTCCCTTGCCAGAGAAGTGGTTCTTCAGGCCGAAGCAGTCGCGAGCCGAGTGCTTATGGTTCTTGTGGTATGGGCATTGCATGTCCAGCATCTTCTGGAACTCAGACGGGTCCATGCGCTTCGGGACGGACTCTACAGCCGCCACGACCTCAGTCAGCTTGCGCCTCCTGTTGCGCCGTGCGCCCTACTGGGAGGTCTCTCCCTCTCGGTCCGGATCGTGGCGTGGCCGACGCGGATGTGGGGAATCATCGTCTTCCCAGCGAGACCTGATGTGCTTCAGCTGCTCGCGTTCTGCCTCTTCACCGTCAGCCTCCTTGTTGGCTATGGCGAAGAGCTCGTTTACGGTCCTCGGGGGCTTCTGGGCCCACCTATTCACCAGCTTGCCGTAAGCCAGTTCATGCTGGAAGGCGCTGATGACGTCGTGCTCCTCGACGAAAGGAAGAGAGTTCTTCTTCTCGGAGAAGCGTCGAATGTACGAGCGCAATGACTCGTTCTTGCGCTGCCGGATCTGGTCTAGCATCCTCCTGTTCCCCGGCCTCTCCCATGTGCCGGAGTATTGGCTCGTGATGAACTTGCAGAGGTCGTCCCAGGACGTAATGGAGTTCCTTGGGAGCCCCGCAAGCCAGTTTCTGCACCCCTTCGTGAGCATTATGGGCAAGTAGTTTGCCATCACGTCGGCGTTTCCTCCTGCGGCCTTGACCGCGGTGGAGTAGATCTGGAGCCACTGCGTGGGGTCCGACGTGCCATCGTATTTGTCGACGTCGGACAGCTTGAAACCTCGGGGCCATGTCACCCGACGTAACCTTTTTGAGAGGGAGAGGAAGCCATCGTAGGACGGGGCACCCTCTCGACCTCCGCGGCGCCCGTCAGCCGGCCACTCGTAGGAGCTGTAGCTATCCCCGGACTCCTCGTAGGAATCCGAGTAGTAGTCTTTGTACCCGCTCTGCGAGTCGCCACGTCTGTCTTGGTGACGGGGAGCTCCATGCTCCCTGTCGTAGTCGTTGCGTCGTCTTGATTCTTGACGGCGGCGCTCCTCGCGGTTGCGGCTGATCGTGGTCCTCGCATCGCGGCGGCGGAGCCGGTCGCGCAAGTCTTCACCTTCGTCACGCCGCGATCTTTTGTGGCGCGAGCGGCGGGTACCCTCCGTCTCCCCCTGCCCGACTGGCGGGGAGGGATCAACGCGGTTGTGCTGGGTCGCAGCGACCTGCACTAGGGCCCGTATGCGCCCAATGTCTGGCGTAGTTGGAGGCAGCCTCTCAACCGCCTCATTCAGTACAATGAGATTCGCTTTGGGGGTCGCGTAGACCTTGTGCCCATCGTACTTGAGGGTGAAGTCATCCTCGAGCCTTCGGGGCTGAACTCTGCTCGTGCGGCGGGTGCGACGCCGCCGCCTGTTGCGGCGCGGGCGGTCGAGGCTTAGAAGGTCCTCGTCTTCTTCCTCGTCGCGCTGGGCCTCTCGACGCTGTCGCGCTCGGTCCGCATTCTTCCGTAACCGTTCGGCCTTTTGTGCAGCCGTCTCGTTATCCTGAGTGCGCTCGTCCTCGGAGATTGCCGGCGGAGCCCCCGGTGCTGCCGCGTAGACAAAGGCAGGCGACCAGCTCCCGTCGGACAGATCTGAGGGTGAGCTTGAAGAGCTGATCAGGACCGTGTCGTCGGATCCACGGGAGGGAGAGCTTTCGTCCAGGCCGAGAGCCGCCTCGAGGGACGCGAAGGACCCGTCCGAAGCGTACTCGGGGCTGGATCGCCCAGCGGATCGGCCTGAGCGGCGCTCACCCTCGGACTCATCCGTGGTCCAGTCGCAGAGTTGACCGTCCTCGTCCTCTTCCAGTATGGGGAGGAGGGACGCGTCGCGGTTTCCCTCTCGCATGGGGGAGAGAACCACGTTCACGAAGCGTGGCGAGTCCTCGTCCGAGTAGTATTCGACTGGCTCGGGCGCAGGGTTCACCGCTAGATTTCGCTTCACCTCCTCCGTGATTACGGAGGCGGCGGTGCTCTTCAACCCGAAGGGAAAGCACTCGGTCTGCGGGGTATCCAAGGTTGCCTCACAGATGGCGATGGTGTTAGCCATGTGGTTAATGACCCGGTCGAAAGATTCAACCAGATCGTCCGCGGGAGGGTTAGATGACCCTGCGACCGTCAGATCTTGAACCGGGAGGGTTGGCCTCCGGGCTTGCTGCGGCGTGCCGAAAAGGACTCGGCAGGCTTTGGGCTTGTCCAGATTAGATCTGGCAGCCGATCTTCCCCTCGCGGGCGGCGTAGAAACTGTCCCGAAAGGTTTTTCCGTGGTGATCACGGTGTCGGAGAGAACGCATGGGATCTCCCCGATGAGGATGTGACCCCGAGGAAGAGTCACGTAGCCGGCCGCCTGCTCGTCGTCAGTGGAGACGGGATTGAGGCTCCCGAAAGGGATTCCCGCTCCCAACGCGGCGAAGGCAAGGCAACTAGCAGGGACCTTGACTGCGGCCATCAAGCTCGCCAATTATCGCGGCGAACCCCTACCAGGCGCGCCAACTGTCGGTGCAATGAACCGGCGGTCCACCACGGGGTAGGCTATGGTGGTAGATTGTGTGGTGGGGATCGCCGAGAATAGAGCTAGATGGTGAACAAAGGACACAAGGTTTATCCAGGTTCAGGCCGCCTAGAGGCGTAATACCCTACATCCTGTGCTCGGTGTGTTGTATTGATGGTTCCACGATTGGGAATCCGATGGAGTCGTTTCTGAGGGAGGTCCCTGCCGCCCTTATATAGCCTGGGGGGCAGGGTTTACAGATCTCAGAGAATCTATAGCTAACCGATTACAAGATTTGGCCTTCCGGCTCAAGCAATATCTTTCCTAACGAACCGACCTTTATTCATGGGATGATATCTCCTCGGGCGCCGCCTCATCCTGATCCGTACGCCGTACCGTATCTCCACATGGGTAGGCCCATCTCCGTATACGTATACACGTCATGAAGCCCCTCAGTGTGGGACCCGGGGGTATATCCCCCACAGATACCAAATGTATAAATACTTTTTTAGGCTGTTGTTTCAAACACTACAAAAAATCAGGATAAAAGGAATAAAAGAAACCTTACATGATTAAGTCATTTGTCAACATTTATGAGTGATATTATGCAAGTGGGAACAACTTACATACAAATATATTCCCAGATCCTTCCGTTGATCTTATCATTAAAGAAATTGGGAGAGAATACTCACTCCTGGAGATTCAGCATATTTTGTTCTCTAGCCGATTAATGATGCTAGTTTCTTTTCACACATCCATCAGTTGTTGTACATGTCTGCACTAAAAAATACAAGATCAAACTATTTTGAATAATTACTGTCGGGGACGGTCATAAGGGGTCCCCTAACTAAGGGGATAATCACCCTCGTTAAACGCAAATCGCTTACAATCGAATCACCGCGGACCCGGAAAAGGGAACAGGGCACGCATCGGGCCCACGGCCGGCTACGACCCAACAGCGGTTTGGTCGGCCAAAGGACCGAACGTGGCCTCGCGCATGGGTGCGCTTGGCCGGGATGCGCGTGCGCGCGCACAGAGCTAGTCCCTGGCCGCGACACGGCCGGCCGACGCGAGGGCATCCGGTGGCCCGGAGCCGCGGCGTGGCACGGCGACGGCGATCAGCACGGGCACCTGCTGAAGAAACGCGGCACGAAGGTCGACACTTATAGTAGCAAGCAGCGATGGCGGCGGCGCGCCGGCGATCAGCAACTCAGGTGCAAAGGCACTATCGAGGCTCTGTTCACCTGTCCCACAACACATCGGACATGTGGTGTGCAGCTTCAGAAAAGGTAAACTTGGTCACTAGCGTTCTAGTGGAAACAGGGAGCATGCACAACTCTAATGCTCGCGACACAGGCAAGCTAGGCAGGGAAAAAGCTAGTGGGTACTGCAAGCTCATGGCTTATTCACAAAACGTCGAGCATGTCGTGGGCATGCCAAAGCTGCACCCTCGTCCATGCCAACCAAGGTCTCGGTGTTCTGGGAAGAACAGGAGCAAGCACGGCGTGAAGGCCGGCGTCACAGGCAAGCAAGGTTTCAGCTGCGCATGAACCAAGGCAGGCGAGGCAGTAGCTTGGATGGTGCAAGGAAAAGGAACAAGAGTGTGCACGAGCTGCTCACCAGGGAAGACTTGGCTCTTTGCACAAGCTGTCGAACAGGTTGTGAGCGGCGAAGAAGATCAGGGGCATGGCGTGGTGCGGCAGCTCGCGGTTCAGCGTCGGCGTCGGCGTAGACGGTGGCGGCGCCGGTCTCCATCTTCGGCTTCTGGTCGTCGGCCGCGGCGTCGTGGTACTCGGTGGCGTGAGCGCGGTCGTCGACTCGTCGTTGCTCCCGGCACCAGCGGCGCGACGTCATCTTCGTGGAGGTCGTGCTCCTCCTGGACGGCGTCGTGGTTCACGGCTTCGCAGCGGCGAGGCACCAGGTGTCCACCTCCTCGGTCGCCTCCTCTCCTTCACTCCCCCTTCCTCCTTCTCTCTGGTAGCTATGTAGGGGTGGATGGGGAGAAAATTAGGAACGCGAGATGCAGCTCTGCCTGCTGGATTGCTCCGTGAACTACAAAAGGGGGAAAAGGACTGCTGCTGGCTTTGGTGAAGGAAACGAGTTGCAAGCATTTGATAGCAATTTTTGGAGATCGTGATTGGCTCTGTCAATCTGGAGCAGATGCGGTCCAAGGAGAAGAGGACAGGAAGGTGGCGTTGCGTGAGGGCTTTGCGGCTTGTTGCTTTGACGAAGATGGAAGGGAGCAGCTGCCCTGTTCTTGCGGTGGAGGCACGGATCAGAGGAGAAGAGCAGGGTGTGTGCGGCTGCTGATTTGCTTGCAACAATTGATTTGCTTGCAACAATTGATTTGGGAAAGGAGAGAGAGAGAGGTGCTTCGGCAGCCAGCAGAAGAGAGAAGAAAAAAAAGAAATAAGAGTTGAGGGTATTTAAGGCAACTAGTTAAGATTAGATGGATGGGCTAAGATTTGGACCCAAACAAACTAAGCCCGTCAAATAAATTGATGACAATTTATTTCGTAGAAATGGTACAAATGAATTTAGACTATTTTTTCGGAACGAATCAAATAACAAAGTATTAATTCGAGAAGTCAGAAAATATCGTTATGATTCAAATGAAGTTCTCAGATATTTAATGCAAATGAATTAGAATATTTTCCGAAATCGAACCAATTACACAGGATTAATTCGAACAGTCAGAAAATATTAAATAATTCACTTAGCGAATTCCAGAGCACTTCGGAAGGATCGGAAAAAAGTTACGACTTAGAGATTTAGCAGATCGAGATGAGGAAAATGTTAGCAGATCAAGCCGAGCTAGTTGGCTAGTGTTAGCTCGGGTGCAAAGTTAGAGTTAGTCACACAAAGTTAACATTTATATTAGTTTGAATTTGAATATAGTTCAAATTCAAACTCCACACAATTGAACTCCAAATAAAATCCAAAGAGAAACCAAAGCACATTTATACCATAATTTTGAAAATAATTTTTATATTGTTTTATTTTATTTGGAATTTAAGTTGAGAGGCTAGCAATTTGGTCAAAATTTGGTAGCACACAAGTTCAAATAAAAAGTTTTAAATTTTAGCGAAAATTTACATGTGGGAAAACATTCAAAATTCTGGGATGTTACATTCCTCCCCCCTCACAAGAATCTCGTCCCCGAGATTAAGCTCGTACCGGGAGTGGTGAGGGTCTCCTTTTCGGTAAGTATTCAAGATGTTGATGTCCTCGATGTTGTAGAGCTTCGTTGACGATGTTTCTCTCTTCCATACGGTTCCGCTTGTGTTCAATCTCATCTTATATCATCTCCATGAGAGTCCTCCTGAAGTCATGTGCTATCATGTGTTCTCCTTCGTTTGCATCCATAAGCACTTGTGATGTATGATCTGTGTATCTCTAGATCTTTATTCTCACTTCAGCTGGTGACAAGTTCCAAGTATAGGTTAGATATCTTCTCTGTTTAAATCATGTCATCTAGCCGTGCTACATAAGCTGGGTAAGCTTAGAGCAGCTTGGAGCATGATTGTCTCATACTACTCCAATCCTCCCGCTCGAGTTTTCATCCTTCTTAACAATTAAGCTTACTCCAAAATTATTCCGTATGAACTCGGCCATATTCTCATGGTGTCCAATATGTACTTTTAATCCAATTAGGCACGACTCTCCCACTTCTCTCCATATGAGGGAGTCGTATTCTTTAAGCCTAGCGGAGTTATGTGCATCTAGGCCATCTTGTAGCAGGTAAGTAGTTGGATTGTGTATGGCAAGCTCTTATCCAATTGGTTGCCATATACCGATGCTTGTATTCTTAGCGTACCCATAGGTATATCTTTGTCCAAATTTGACTACTTATCCAAAGGAGGTACGCAGAGTAGAAGTTGAGTCTCGATTAGATCCTGGTCGTAAACACTATGAAAGTTTACTTCCCATTCATGATAGTCCATGTTAAGAGGGGTCATCTGCAACACCCTCGACTGTGTGAGTGACTCTTCCCACTAATTCAATATACGGTGTCCAGTATAGCTTCTTTATTAATTGATTATTCCAAAAGTGGGATTGACTGAACTTATCCAAAATGCATCACAGACATCTTAGGGTACTCAACTGCTCTTAACCAATATATTCTTCCATAGAGGTACATGCACTTCTGAGCTTTCAAGGTTCAAATTCTCAAGTACTCATTTTTTGGTTTGCGAACTCGATTCGAATGATCGTCAGGTAACTCATCTGAAGTCTTGGTCTGATTTGTCGAGGTTGTGAGAATTTCTTCCTCTCTTCTGAAGATTGGTCTTGTTAATAAGCTTAGCTCATCGCTCTTCATTCTTCAAGCTCTTGGTCTAGTAGGGGTGGTAAGCTAAGGTCTCTAAAAGGAGTCATCTAAAGATCTAACAAGCATAGCACTCCGTACAATTTTCACACAAACATAAAGAGGCATAACATCCATAAGACCATAAAGATACAATCACTCAAGCAATGCACCAAGCAAATGTGTATCTCGAGGCTGACTCCTAAAACCTCCGAGAATACACTAGGTAAAAGCATACAAGTATATCGTGGGCACTTGAGGGAGTTTCACTAAGGTTAGTGTTATATCACTGGAAAGGATACATTCCATCTGACTTCTCGGTGCTGAACTTTCCGAAACAGGCTGGTGAAATTCTTCTCCATGCTGGCTTGATTGATAATGGGTAAATTGTGCTCCATATTCCCATTCGAGTCTCAAGTCTTATTGTTATCCATTTGACTCGTACAGTACTGATGTTGTATCCTATAGCTATTGCTTCCTTCATGATCCGCCAGGTTAGGGTCCAATTACTGAAATTGTCTTTCTAACTGAGGAGGTTCCATACGTAGCCTATGAGGAGCATGGGTCCTGTGGGAGAGAGCTAAAATCTTCTTCATCTTAGTCTGATGCTTCTTATCCAATTCTTTTAATTCAGACACTCCATCTTAGTTGGACTACTCTTCGTCCATGGTTCTCGTGGCATTGTCCTTGCAATAGGGGTGCTTTATGTTTATCATTTTATTCGTGCCCCTTGTTTCTCATCTGTTCATCTTAATCCATCATCAACTCTGGTTGGTTAGGGAGATTCAAATCCAAGCATCTATGTTTCACGCTTCTTGTCAAAAGGGAATTCCATATAGTGAATTAGCAATTCTTCACTCCACATATGTGACGCTTTCTTGTAGGCTAATCTGAACTTAACTGTTCAATCCATTCTTTGCCTCTTGTAACAACAGCTTGTTCTAATATCTTAGTCCTTTGCGAATCGACTACTTGTGTAACTCCACGTCGAGGGATCTTATCCAAATGCTGAGCTACATGCATCTCAGGAGGTTCTGACTTCTGCAACCAAGCTTATGTGTGCCAAATCCATATACTAGATAACCAGTTCCTTATGTTGGCGCACTTGGAATTAGAATCTTAACTCCTCATTATCTTCAAAGTGGCGTTATCTAAGCTTCTTCCTGAGCAGGGACGGAAGAGTGCATATGGTTCTTGTTGCTTCTCTGGTACGCAGACTTCATGTGGCATCATGGTGGCAGTCTATTCCATCTTCGGTAGTCCAAACTCCAAAGTAGGGCAACTGTGATGGTGTAAACTTGTATTGAGGGTTCAACAGGGGCTAGTCTAGCTAAGTCCTGTAGAGTCATCTTCGTCTTTTCCCTGTACCCAATCTCCATAGCTGCCTTTATGATAATTGTCTTTCTCTTGTACGTGGCATACTCCCGTAGTATTGCTTGGTCTTGATCAAGCGACATCCGTTGTTCTCCATAGGTCAGCAACCGTGAAGAAACGTTGTTAGTAAGTCAGTTAGTTAAAAATCAAGGATGTAATAGTAGAATTCAAGGGGTTTATATAGAATTCAAGCAGTATATACTCAATCAAGGATGTTTAGGCTGTCCTAAACTATCGATCATTGCTAGGGCTCGTCCTACAGTCAAGTACGGCTCTGATACCACCTGAAACGAACCGAATTTCCGAAACTAGAAACCCAATCCTCTACACCTTCGTGATAGTCCCAGGAAGTGACTATCACGTGCAATCCCTGTCTCAAGTGGTACAAATCCATACAACACAGGAAATAAGGGAACATTATATAATTTTTATTATAACATCAGAGTACATCTCTTCGGCACATGCCGGGTACAAGTCCAACTGGACTAAACAAGAAAGGTAAAACATCTACGCAGCGGATCTATCGAAGCAAAGTGACTCCAGCTCCACAGGCAAACTTGAGTGTAGAACCAGCTCTAGTCTTCCCATTCTTCATCGTCGTCGTAGTCGGTCTCCGAGTCTGAAAGCATCGCCATCTACCCCATAAGCGGGTAGGTCATGTCAGCTTCCCAACAAAGAGCGAAAGCAAAGGAATAATTCTAGTATGCATGGATAATCCTATATATGGCTGTAGAAGGTTATGCATGCAGCGGTAGCAACATCAAGGTAAGCAGAAATGCACAGAGGTCACCATCTCTGAGGAGATCCACACCTCCGAGGCCAACGCCTCCGGGGTCAACTCCCCAACCAAGGAAAGCACACCAAAACACTGGATCTCAACCGAGACTCAGCATCCCACTCTCATCTGCGATGTGGGGTCACCAACTCCTATCCCCACATCTCAACGGCCCAGGGCCGAGCTCACAAACTCGGGGGAGAGAAGCAGCACAAGAAAAGTCTAGCCAGGTGAGAGATCGAAAGGGCTGTCCATACCAGTGGACACGGACTATAGCTATAGGTTTAACACTCTGCAGAGGTTGTACAACTGGACCTGCCGGATAGGGCAGAAACGGGGATCAGCCGTTCCACATCCCTACCTAATGGCCGGAGACCTAGCAGTGGATAGCACTCTCCCGCCTCTCCGAGCCTGACTCGTCCTGAACTGGGGCGCGAAACTTGCCAGCAGGGCCTCGAAGCTGTTAAACCAGCACCAGAGGAGCCGGGGCGACGTCTACTCGGGGGTATAACCCGTCCCCCTCTCACGATCACACCGATCCACCTACAGTCTGAATGCTATCCACCAACTAGTTCTCGGACCGAACCCCGCCCATACGTGAGCGAACCGTTTGTACGAAAATAGTCCAAAGATCAAGGTCACACAGTCGATCAGTCCTTCATTGCAAGAGCGAGCACTCACCAATTCCCACCGTCCGACACGCCGCTAGGGCGGGAGGCCAGGTCGCATCTCCCATAGACAGGCGTTCATAAGTAACCAAAGCGGCTCTCTCCCGCGGTAACACGTCAAGGATACGCACTCACCCAAAACACATGCTAGAATACCGAGATATCCCAATCTCGGTCCAAACCAGAGATCCATCCATATCACGAAAACATGTAAAAAGTATGGATAGTAGATATCGGGGACTAGCTAGGGGTCTGTAGCTAGTCCCAAAGGTAGGAAGTTCAAGGAACAGGGTATATCAAATCCAAGGCATGGCTAAAAGATTGTCTATGCATTTCAATTATCCAAAGCATCATAAATGAAGCACTAGCAAGTAGATAGCATGCATGGGATCTACATGGTCGGAAGTGACATGACACCTGCGCGGTAGTCGTCGTAGAGTAGTAGAGGTTGAGGCCTTCCTTCGGGTTGGAGGTGTTCTCGGTCGTCGCAGGTCGGGTCTTCAAACATGATCACAAGCCTACACGAGGTGCGACGCGGAAATAAATAACGACAAACAACTAGACAATAAATTCAAAGAACAACAATTTAGAAGAACCAAATAAATCTGAACTAACTACAAGTAGCACTAGTTTTAAATTAAGGAAATTAAAGTAATTAGTTTTATATTAAAATAGTTTTAAGCTACTAGCTCTATATACTTTAGAAAAATAAGTTAGGGAGAAAGATTAGTTTAAGGTTGGATTGCCGATCAAGGGCTAAGGGCTTTGGTGATCGCGCTCGCAAGGTATGAGTGTGATAGATATGTGCAACAAAGCGGAAGCTCAGAGGATGATGAGAGAGAAGTAAGGCGAAACGAGATAGGTAAGACATTATCAGGCCAAGGTGTGCGGCGGCAGCACAAAGAGAAGGAAAGGATCGACTTGTGGTCGATAAAAGGGTGGTGATGCGGTAAGGCATGCTCGAGAGCGCGGTGGAGCAAGTGCTAGCGATGCGACGATAACCATGATGTAGTAGCTAGGTTGCAACACGGGGTTGCCGTGCTTGTAGCAGTGGCCACTGCTCATGGCACGGCCGTCAATCACGCGCGGCATCCTAGTTTCAAGCACCTGGTACAGCGCATGCTTTGCAGCACGGAACTAGGTAGAGCGAGAGCGAGTATGCAAGTTGCGGCACAAGGTAGTGGAAGCGGCACATGCAAGGAAAGCAGTGCGAACGCAACTTGGGGAAGTTATTCCTGTCCGCGGCATGCCAGTGGCTAGTTTTGGGGCTCCGGCATCCCAGACCCACAATAGCGTAGTGGCGGGCAACGGCCACGAATTCTACACCAAGAATGTGGGCAAAAAGGGGTTCGGTTCAAGGGTAGGAGAAGAAGAGGATAGGGTAGCAGCGAGCGTCTCGGAATTATGAAACCAACGCAATTGGTTTCATAATTTTCGTTGCTCCGGATAATTAGTTATGAATTTTTTTAAAAAGGATTTATAAAATAGTTATTAATACCTTTTATAAAATAGAAAATGATTTTACTAAAATACTGCTGATGTCAGCATGACATCAGGGGTCAATAGGTTAGTGGGTCGAAAGTGTTAGTGGCGTAATGGGCCGGCCCAGATCGGCCCAAGGCTCCTGAAGTCTAGAAAAGGTCCTCGAACAACGTTGGGCTGGACCTGGTTACCCCTCGGCTTAGCAGGCCTTCATGGGCCGAAGCCCACACATAATTTCTTTGCAGAGTCCAGGAAGGGTCCCTCAATTATTATGGGACACGAAGGAGATCCCCTCCTTCGATCGCTCGCACACCAGGTGTTCGACGCTATGCTCGAGCGACACATCACGGCGACGGCGAGTTGCTGGGTGGCCGGCTGGCTTCCACAGCGTGACGCGGCGACGGCGGCAGCTGCAGGACGGCGTGGCGCAAGGCGGCAGCTGCAGGACGGTGCGACCCAAGGCGGCGGGGCGGCACGGCTGGCAGAGCGGTGGCGCGCGCGAGGGGAGACCCCCCGGTCACAGCTTGGCTTGGGGCTACAACGCGGAGCGGCAAAGCGGAGCGGCGGAAAACGACGGAGCGGCTGCGCGGTGGCGGTTTGGTCGGCCAGAGGGCCGAACGTGGCCTCGCGCATGGGTGCGCTTGGCCGGGCTGCGCGTGCGTACGCACAGGGCTAGTCCCTGGCCGCGACACGGCCGGTCGACGCGCGGGCATCCGGTGGCCCGGAGCCACGCCGTGGCACGGCGACGGCGATCGGCGCGGGCACCTGCTGAAGAAGCGCGGCACAAAGGCCGACACTTATAGCAGCAAGCAGCGACGGCGGCGGCGTGCCGGCGATCAGCAACTCAGGTGCAAAGGCACTATCGAGGCTCTGTTCACCTGTCCCACAACACATCGGACATGTGGTGTGCAGCTTCAGAAAAGGTAGACTTGGTCACTAGCGTTCTAGTGGAAACAGGGAGCATGCACAACTCTAATGCTCGCGACACAGGCAAGCTAGGCAGGGAAAAAGCTAGCGGGTACGTGCAGCTCATGGCTTATGCACAAAACGTCGAGCATGTCGTGGGCATACCAAAGCTGCACCCTCGTCCATGCCAACCAAGGTCTCGGTGTTCTGGGAAGGACAGGAGCAAGCACGGCACGAAGGCCGGCGTCACAGGCAAGCAAGGTTTCAGCTGCGCATGAACCAAGGCAGGCGAGGCAGTAGCTTGGACGGTGCAAGGAAAAGGAACAAGAGTGTGCACGAGCTGCTCACCACGGAAGACTTGGCTCTTTGCACAAGCTGTCGAACAGGTTGTGAGCGGCGAAGAAGATCAGGGGCATGGCGTGGTGCGGCAGCTCGCGGTTCAGCGTCGGCGTAGACGGTGGCGGCGCCGGTCTCCATCTTCGACTTCTGGTCGTCGGTCGCGGCGTCGTGGTACTCGGTGGCGTGAGCGCGGTCGTCGACTCTTCGTTGCTCCCGGCACCAGGGGCGCGACGTCATCTTCGTGGAGGTCGTGCTCCTCCTGGACGGCGTCGTGGTTCACGGCTTCGCAGCGGCGAGGCACCAGGTGTCCACCTCCTCGGCCGCCTCCTCTCCTGAACTCCCCCTTCCTCCTTCTCTCTGGTAGCTATGCAGGGGTGGATGGGGAGAAAATTAGGAACGCGAGATGCAGCTCTGCCTGCTGGATTGCTCCGTGAACTACAAAAGGGGGAAAAGGACTGCTGCTGGCTTTGGTGAAGGAAAGGAGTTGCAAGCATTTGATAGCAATTTTTGGAGATTGTGATTGGCTCTGTCAATCTGGAGCAGATGCGGTCCAAGGAGAAGAGGACAGGAAGGTGGTGTTGCGTGAGGGCTTTGCGGCTTGTTGCTTTGACGAAGATGGAAGGGAGCAGCTGCCCTGTTCTTGCGGTGGAGGCACGGATCAGAGGAGAAGAGCAGGGTGTGTGCGGCTGCTGATTTGCTTGCACGATTGATTTGGGAAAGGAGAGAGAGAGGTGCTTCGGCAGCCAGCAGAAGAGAGAAGAAAAAAAAAAGAAGCTAGCAGCGGCAGCTTGGGAAGGAGGTAGGGGAAAGATAAGTGGAGATGGAGAAGAGTTGGGTATTTAAGGCAACTAGTTAAGGTTAGATAGATGGGTTAAGATTTGGACTCAAACAAACTAAGTCCGTGTTTATTTCGTACAAATTGTATAAAAGAATTTAGACTATTTTTCCGGAACGAATCAAATAGCAAAGTATTAATACGAGAAGCCAGAAAATATCGTTATAATTCAAATGAAGTTCTCAGATATTTAATGCAAATGAATTAGAATATTTTTCGAAATCGAACCAATTACACAGGATTAATTCGAACAATCGTAAAATATTAAATAATTCACTTAGCGAATTCCAGAGCACTTCGGAAGGATCGGAAAAAGGTTACGGATTAGAGATTTAGCAGATCGAGATGAGGAAGAAGTTAGCAGATCAAGCCGAGCTAGTTGGCTAGTGTTAGCTCGGGTGCAAAGTTAGAGTTTGTCACACAAAGTTAACATTTATATTAGTTTGAATTTGAATATAGTTCAAATTCAAACTCCACGCAATTGAACTCCAAATAAAATCCAAAGAGAAACCAAACCACATTTATACCATAATTTTGAAAGTAATTTTTAATTGTTTTATTTTATTTGAAATTTAAGTTGAGAGGCTAGCAATTTGGTCAAAATTTGGTAGCATACAAGTTCAAACAAAAAATTTTAAATTTTGGCGCAAATTTACATGTGGGAAAACATTCAAAATTCTGGGATGTTACACCATTGCCGCCCGGCGAACCGCAAGGCTGCCGTACCCACCTGTCGCACGCACGCCCGTGCCCCGCCTTGCACGCTAGTCACTACGCGTCGTCGAGTCGTCGTCGTCACTTGTAAAAGAGCACCCCAGTCCATGCACAAGCACGCCGCCGTCGCTGCCCTGTCTCTTACCGTCGTGTCCGCCATTAGTGCTCCACGGTGAACTCCACTCTCTCGACCACCTCACCGCCACTCGAGCTCAGCTACACGACCACATGTACCCAGTGTAGCTTCCCGAGCCACACCTTGCCTTGCCCCGCCCCTCACCTCGTTGGAATCGGAGCCACGGAGGCCGCATCGCCACTGCTTCGCCGCCGAAGCTCACCGGAGCAGCCTCCGTCCCGGCCATCTCCTCCAATCGACCCCTGGTGAGCCCCTACGCACCCCCGAGCCGCTTGCGGACCAAGTCCGGCCGGCTATCGCCGCCGGCGAGCTCCCCTGCGCCGCCAAGGGTAGATGTGTGGCGATCAAAAACTTAACAGGGAGTTATGTGCAAACTGAGGGTATGGTTGTGAATAGCCAAATCTTTGTGAGGACCTGTCTGTAAATAGATTCTATCCTTTTCCTTTGTTTTGGTCAGATCTTTGAAAAATCGTAGAAAAATCATAAAAATGCAAAACCAATTTTGCTGGTCTCCTTATGAGCAGAACTACATCTTTTACAAAGGTTGTATATACTTTTAATAAATAGTTTTTGAATGAAAAATCAAAATCAGTTTGGACGTGTTTGTTCATAACTTGAGTTCTACACATGTGCTAGGCTTGATCTTTGGATATATTGATAGTCAGTACAAGAGTAGGCTCTACCTAAGTTTTTGCACAAAGTTACTAAGTGGATGTTTCATTATGATTTATTTTGCTTTGTGGCTAGATCTAATTATTTATTTTGTACAGCTTCTTATATATGCTTTTTGTGGTTCACCTTTTGGATATCGCCTTGTTATGCTAAAATGTGTTGCTAGTAATTTTATCATGAGTTTATGAGCTATGTATATATCTGTTTCTGAATGATGCTTGCTTATGAAATAAAATCCACATCTCAGTTTCTGTTTGTCAAATAATGTTTATCTTTGGTCCAGTGTATGTTTATGCCTTGTTTGTGCTATGGTAGAAAGTTGGGCTACAGTTGAGCCACACTTTTCTCTGTATAATTACTTTGTGAGTAAGTAGGCTGAAAATGGTTAATTTTGTACAGCATGAATAAAATAGGTTCTGGAGCTAAGTTTTTGGTGTGTACGCTAGTTTTAGTACCTAGAGGCTCTGTGTAATTTTTTAGCACCAGTGCATGAGTAGTTTTCTCTATATTTAATATTCTTGCTTTTGCTAGGAATAACTAGTCGTATTTTTCATGCCTTGTATATGGCTCTAAATGTTATGGAAATTTATCAGTAGCTCTGTTGAAGCATTATGTGCCTGCACAAAAAGTTTTGTTGTGTTTCATTGCATGGTTTTACCAGAATGATTTTTGGAATGAAACTAGTATATATAAAAAGTTAAATAAAGAAATTCTTTTCTTTAAAGGCTTAAGTGTGATGTATCCCTAAGATATACTACTTGGGACTCCTGAAACATAACTCGAATGTTTGCGTGGTAATTTTATTTTGTTTTCATAAATATGCACACAGTCACCTTCGAAATAATTACTTAATAAATGGTTGTTTGAATAATCCTTATGGAAGAGTATGCTGAATATATTCTACCTAGAGGAATATGGAAAACCTAACACCTTAAATGGTCATGGGATGTTTTATAAATGAATAACTTCACCTTCACCAAATAATTCTTGCATATGCATTCTACGTGTAGAGCCTTCCGACGTTAGCCCCGAGTTCATCCCGGATCGAGGTGACGGACCGTACAAGGGAAGGAACCAACTATGTGGACGTGCAGCAAGACCCGAACCAAGTTCGGAAGTTCTCCTACTAACTTGCTAGTGAAGGCAAGCCCCGGTTTCACATTTACCTATGTGTTTCCTATCCAAATCTCTGAATTTATGCTTGATTATATATGTGCATTACATTCAGGAGTTGAATGGAAACCCTAGATGCATGATCCATAAGTACCTATGATCTTTTACTAGTATGCTAGGTCACTAGCTGCTATGCACTAAGGACCCGGTACAAGTCGAGTGACGTACTTCGCTCGCAATAATAGGTTCTTATGTTGGAATCATAAGATTGTTAAACTGAATTGCTCACGTGGTAAGAGCATGAGATTTTGGGCTCCGGTCCAATGGTTAAGAGATTAAGTGTTTGAAAATACTAAACATTTGTCGGACATGGGTACGGTAAACCTAGTACCTGAATGACGCAGTGCAGGAACTTTAGGCTACTAATCTTGGGCCGTTGCCCCAGGCTAGCTACCTGTGGTGCATGGTGACGCTGGATGCTAGTGTGAGGCATGCCAGCTAGCTATGTACCTAGGACTGTGGCATCTGATCCTAACCCGAAGAGTGGCAGGAACCGTTTGGTTGAAAACACTCTTTGTGAGGGTTTTCTCCCGTATGTTTAGGTTCACCTTGCAAGGTTATTAATCGATCGATCGTCGGCCTCTCACCGTTATCCAGGAATAGCTTAACCCTCTAACCATGATAATCCCCCATGATGAAATGTTGATAAACTTGATGCTTGATTAATTGTTTGCACAAGTATGCTTGAATTAGTTGCTTATCTAGTAATAATTGATCTACTAGAACCAGAGCTAAAACATTGAAAGTAAGGATGTACTCCTTAGTCACCCTTTGGAAAAAACAAACCCACTAGCCAAAAGCCATGCATGATTAGAAGGATAAGTTTTTATTTTAGACGGGTAAGCCTTGCTGAGTATTAGTATACTCAGCCTTGCTATATATGTTGTTTTCAAGTTATGTGTGAGCTGGAGAAATCTCACCCGGTTGGGAGCTGGAACGGGTGGTTGACGAAGATTAATGGTGTTATGGGTGGCCTCCCATGATGCCAAGTTATCGTAGTTATTTCCGCTGTCATTTAAAACTCTGAACCATGTTTTATTATTTTATGAACTATGAATTGTAATAGTTAACCCAATGGGGAAGATTAGTATTAAATTGTAAGGTACTCTAGACTCTCCTTCGTGGGGGTTTTAATGTCTGCGTTTCGATCCTCTGTGTGGTTTACAAGTGATTTACTGGGCTATGACCCGGTAACACTCAACGGGATGATTCTTTATTATCGCTTAATGACCAAAGTGGATCCGTCTAAGTGATAGTACGGACTTATCTCAGATGGGGTTGTCACAGTTGGTACCAGAGCATCCGTATACACCAGAGTAATTAGTTTAATCACTAACCACAATGATTTACAATTAAAACTTGTCAAGATTGATTGGATTTTGAAAATGTGTTGGATCGTTAAGGAGTGGTTAGACCGAAAGGCCCTAGAGGGAAATTTTGGGTTCTTTAAGGTGGCTATGTACCTATGGTTTATTTATGCTAACTTCCAGCACTTCTTAAGCCACGTGTTTCATACGTGTGTGATACCGCATCGCGAGTATGCGAGGGTCGATAGGGCAATCCATTCCACGGATCCTATCTTCTCGGTTGGATGTGCACGTGTTTTATACGTGTGCTACCGTATGCAAGTCATACGAAGGATGCCATGTTCTATTCAAGATGAACATGTTATGGGTTGTGATGTCGCCACGTTTTGCCATACGTGTGCATGATTCCACATTACGAACATGCGAAGGGGGACACCCTCCATTCAAAAGGGGCGTGTCTCAGGTTGGACGCCGTCCATGCGGTGTGATATGCATGGATACCATTTCTATAGCGAATGGTAATGTATGTGGACGCTCCCGTGTCGTGCTGGCACAGAAAGTTCTTTTCTGCAGGTACACTAACCACGTTATCGCGACCGTTATGAATGACGTGTAGCTCCGACAAGTTATTAGGGAGAGGGGTATTTTAAGCCTTGCCACCGGTACTAACTTCGATTTTTGGCTTAATCACCGTGTGAGGATGTATGTGACACTTTTGCATCATGTTAAAAGTTGTAAACCCAAAATGTTGTAATCAATCTTTTTGTGTGCTCTCAAAAGTGCTACCTTGCTCTTTTGGTGTTTCAATTGGATGCATGTATAATTGCTTGTTGCTAGACAACTAGTATAAGTATCTGTTGCTTAGTTTTTACCTCCTGTTCTAAAAAGGACTAGACTAGATGATCTATACCAAAGTTGCTCCATAGCTAATCTAGTTTCTGCTGCCAAAAATTCATAATCATAGCTTCTATAGATCTCAAGTTATGCCCAAAGTAGTGATATCCTGTCTTGTTGTTTTTCCTAGAGACCTCACTCTGAACTTGCAATTTTTCAAGCATGTTCCTATCTGATCCAGATCTACCGTTGAATACAAAAAATGTGCCTCATAACCTTTGCTGAGTTGCTACAAAAGTTTGAGACTTTTTGGGACTGTAGTTTCTGAGTTATGAATTTTTGTTCACAACTGACAGAACTTTAGGCCGTTTGTATGTCACGCTCATTGAGTCTAGGCATACTCTATACCTTCGTATAGATGGCAATCCCAAAGTTTACCCATATAAGGATCTAAATCATTCCTGAGTATCTACTTGAGAACTCAAGGAAAGATAGATCCCTTAGTGTGATTCTTTGCATGCAACTCATTATCAAAGCCATAAATCTATCCTTGTGCACAATCTTTCGTCAGAATGCTTACAATTGTCATTTTATCCAGATGTCCAAACTCCGGATCCACCGCTAACACGCCAGCATGGACTCAGTTGAACTGCCTTGAGGAGGGTGGATTTCCTGCACTATTGTGGGACACCCTAAAGGAGTTTGGATACACCACGTACCCAAAATACAAGGGACGTGAATTCATGACCGCAGGGCAAATCCTTCATTGGCATGTGAAGGTGAAAATCCCCAATTGTTTGACGAATCCCGACTGGGAAGAATGGGATTGTACAACAATAGGCTTGACAATGCCCAACACCATACAGAAGGCCGCTCTTGAAGCTCTCACCACCTTTTGTGGAAAGCACTCCGCCTCAATAGCTGGTACGCCAGCCAAGGTGATTCCCGTTGGAGCAGAATACTCCGGGCAACGGGCGGAACATGAAGCATTTCTCCCCGCTTCGGGCAATGCTCACTATAACCCTGATCTTGCTACCTCCTCCCGCTTCTCCAAGGCCATGTTCGACACCTACCAGTTGATGGTGGGAGAAGGTGTGTTCTACAGTCACCAAATCTATAGGCAGCACGTTCTAGAAGGAAATGGTACTGCACAAGAGTTGGAAGGAGCTAGAGCTCAGATAGTATCTCTTAAGAAGAAAAGATGCAAGGATAAGAGAAGAATGCGCGAGATGGGTCAAACCATTCTCGAGCAAAATTTCATGTTGCAGCACAATGACCAGTACATGTTGGACCTATAGAATCAGCTGGAGGCCGCAGCGGCTCCTCCTGTTATTCCTGAACCAGGAGAGGAAGAAAACCCAAAGGATGCTCAGGGAGAGTCTGGAGTAGAGTTTGGACTTGCCATCCCTTGAGCTTGTTTCACCTGAAGTAGACCAAATAAGGGAAGGTGAAGCAAAGACTAGTTGATTCCAATGGAAGCCAGTCTGCTTGTAATAGAGTAATGATGTGCTGAAATGTGTAGTAGAAGGACAGACTCTAGGGTGTACAACCGTTTTTGGAAAGATGTTGTGATAGGTTGAACCTAGGAGTATGTTTTCGCAACTGGACTACAGTGTAACCCGTTATGTTATGTTGTGGTAATTCCCGAACTTGACCTTGATGTAATGTAATGGATGAATCCTTTATCGCCGCATTCTGACGGCTGAATGAATACCGCTGTCGTGATCAACTCTGAAATCCAGTAAATACCCTAGTACGATCACGTGAAAGATTTTATCTCTATGGGACAATGAGAGTTCCAGTTAAAAAATCCTAGAAGTTTTCGGCTTTTCCTTGATAAATTTTCCTTGTCGTGCTCCATTTGGTTTTACCAACCTTGAGCTTCTATCTTAGCTTGCTCACGAAAAATTTCGAGTAAATAAAACTTGAGTAAGGAGTAATTAAAATACTTAAGTTGTTGCAGGTATCACCCTCTTAATGAAATCTTTCAGCATGGTCATGCATTGCACAACATATGCATGAAACCCTTGGAGGACTAACGTGCATACGCCTTATAATCTCAATCTCTCTACCCTAACCTTGTTTTGATCGGTAGCGTTGTTATCCCATGACCAAAGGTGCCACGTCGGAACCGAGGGTATCATATGTGCTGCAGCCGTGTGATTACCATTAGGTGCGCGCTAGGTATCTTCGTTGTGAGGATGCAACACGCCGCAATAAATTTTCTCAACCTTATGTTCCGAACCTCTTTTCAAGTATCATAAGGTAAGACAAACATGCTAACCTTATGACATGAGCATCAACAGGTGCACCATTCCTTTGTGCACCCCGTGCTTAGTTGCATAACCATAGGATCAGTGGTACATCTCATCAAGTTAAATAAAATTGTTGCATCAAGCTCTCTAAATTAAGTAACCAGTGAGCAAGCATTCTCCTAGATTACGTATCAACCTATTCGTCCGAAACATTGTCATTTACCAACCTTGAATGACTCCTTGCAGCCATTCTCTGTGACCTCCGTATTACTATGGACCTAACCTCAGAATTCGAACGATGGAAATCCTTATCCATCGCCACCCCACTTGTTGCTCTTCTGAATGAAACCAAGAATCATAGTAAACATTTTGAACAAACAGTGTTTACTAGCCTTCCCTTTCTTCATCAAAATTTCTTTGGAACTCGTCAAATGGATCCTCCGTCCGTTCAATCGTAACGATCTCCGAGCAGAATTCCAAATCAACCGGCTAAGTTAAAGGAGAAGAAGTGGTAGTGCTTTCTGAGCAGTCAAGGTTCTCTAAAAGTCAAATGTATGAGAGTTTCCATCACTCCCAAATCTACGATCTGTTGATCATACCCTTCAAATCTCACGAATCAAAAGACCAACCAACGAAGGACAAGGAGAGTCTCGAGCAGAAACTCATTACAACCAGTTAAACTCAGATGGTGGACCTCCGGAACTTTCTCCTGCTCCCACAGTCAGCACAATCGTTTCTTCGGACTGTTGAAATCCATCCTTTTCAGCGCCACGAATGCACGACGCCGTAGTGTCAACCTGCCATCTCTTTTCCGCAGCCGCGATCATGTCGCCGAGCTCTCTCGAGGATGAGCAATATCGAGACACGTGTTGTCACCACCAGGATCACTCCGCCAGCCCTGCCACAGACGATCTTGGACGACTGTTACAATTCTACCGCAGCATAAAAAGGAAACCCTTCCTCGATGCCGCCAGTTTCAAATCTCTCCTCCCAGTTGAGTGTGATATCACCATCGCTTTCCTTTCTCCTCCGGCTGTTATTTGGCAACTGCCACCAGCCATCTCCGCCGTCTGCTCCATTCCTCGCCGAGCAAAGCTCTTTCCATTCTTTCCAATGACACCAAGAAGAAGCTCGGAGGAAGATCAGAAGAAGACCCCACCGACCATGGTCCCATTTCTGGAGATGTTTGAGCAGATTCGCTGGACACTGGTAGTGATGTATCTCTGCATTGCCGGTGGAATCTGCCTGCATTTAGTTTTTCATATATATATCCATCGCCCGCTCCCTCATGAGCGGCATGGAGACAAGTGAGGATAGCACCATGTATCTTTTGCCGCATCAGAATTCTCAATGCCAAGAAGTGTAACCCGATGTGTCTTTCGTTCTAAGTCAGCTTGCCTTATCGAAGGACTTATCATGAATGAGCTCTTGTTGTACATATTCTACTCGTTAATGTTTATGGACAAGCTCATAAGCATGTGTTTAATGAAACCTCAATCTTTTAGATGGGGGAACCTACACGCAACTTCTCCAAGCATTTTGGTGGACCGAGGGGTAACAATATGCCACCACCCCCCATGGCAACACCTGAAGGTTTTACAACTGCTCAAATGGAAGTAGTGCGCCAAATCCTCCAGATGTAACAGCAAATCTTTCAGATGATACAACCGCAACCTACAGTTTGTTCAACTCAACCAGAAGTGTACATTGAGGCCAGGAACTCCATCCGAGCAAATCCCGGTGAACCTCGTCGTTATGAGCCTTGCCCAACCCAAACCCCTCCCCAAGCAGATATAGATACGATCGCCAGTACAATCCAGAAGTTGGGAGAACAAAATGCAATGCTTGATTAGATAGTATACAATGTTACCCATGGACTTTATCAAGGGTTGTCTCAAACTAGCTTAACTGCCAGCTTCACTGGATCGTTGTTTGCATCAGTGGCCGAACAAGCCCGTCTCTACGATCTACTAGTGGATCATATGAACCAGGATCAATTCAACGCCTCTGACTCTCTTTTACCACCATCACAGCTACCTATGGATCTTAGGAAGGAAGAGAGAAGGAGTAGGAAGTCCAAGCAAAGTTTGCCTGAAATGGATTTAAGTGAATGGGAAATTACCTGCACCGAATTCAAGCCATGTGCTACAAGGCAAAACAGTAAAATTCAGCAGTTTTCAAATTCCAGTGCACTTCCGTCCCCACGTAATCAGAGAAAACCCCGGTGCTATAACTGTAACCGACGGGGGCATATAGCCAAAGAGTGTCTAGAACCTCAGCGGGATCAAAGTGAAGGGTTTGAGAATAGGAAACTCAGGAGACAACTTGCCAAAGCCAATGTTTCAACTACAATCACCCTACTGGAAGGGACAATGGAACAACGGGTACACTCCTCTGGACACTACCAATTCCATATCTTGTTAGAAACTGCGAATCTCGGGATGAGATTCCTTTTAAGGGGGGTAGGCTGTGATGCCCCAGGTTTTCAATTAGGGTCGTTTAACGCTAATGACTGGTCAACCAAGTCAAGCACGTTGACTTTGGTCAAACCTTGGTCAACCTGGGTCATCACCTCGAAAACCAAGCCAACAATCCCTATTGGTCAATGCTTGGTCAAATTGGTCAAATTTTGGTCAAAGCATGGTCAACACCCCACTTAAACCCCCTTGTACCCCACACAATCCTGGAACTTTTGCCGCGTTCTCCAAATTTCATCTAAACACTTCAAAATCGGCCAAAATAGAATTTGTTCATCTTTTTGAGAGACACAACTTTGCTTTTGGGTGACATTGCTAGTTTTGAGTGATTTATGTTGAAAAACTCGATCAAAGTCTGTAAACACTGTTCAGGGGCGCCGAGAAAATCTGGATTTTTGCCTGCGATTTGTGCAGGATCCGTTGATCAAAACACCCATCGGCCTTTGAGAAAGTTGTAGGTGGATCATTGATCCACAACTTTGATTATTACCAACTGGTGCACTTTGGTTTCAAATTTTGGAGAAAAATCGAGTCAAACAGGGCTACCCCGAATTGTTTCTGCGCCGGAACGCGTCCTCGCGCATGACGCCGTCGCGCCCGCCACGTCGGCCGCCAGACGCGCGCACGCCGAGTCACGCCTCCGCCCGCCGGTCCGAACACCGAGGAACCTTCCGCGCACGTGCGCTGGGGTCCACACCCGCACCGACATCCGCGCCCAATCTCCCTCAGCCACACGCCGAGCCCCTGTAGGCCGTGCCACGAAGACCATCGCCGCCCGAGGAACCGCAAGGCTGCCGTACCCACCTGTCGCGCGCACGCTCGTGCCCCGCCTTGCACTCTAGTCACTATGCGTCGTCGAGTCGTCGTCGTCACCTATAAAAGAGCACCCTAGTCCATGCACAAGCACACCGCCGTCGCTGCCCTGTCTCTCACCGCCGTGTTCGCCATTAGTGCTCCACGGTGAACTCCACTCTCTCGACCACCTCACCGCCACTCGAGCTCAGCTACACAACCACATGTACCCAGTGTAGCTTCCCGAGCCACACCTTGCCTTGCCCCGCCCCTCACCTCACCGGAATCAGAGCCGCGGCGGCCGCATCACCACTGCTTCACCGCCGAAGCTCACTGGAGCACCCTCCGTCCCGGCCATCTCCTCCAATCGAACCCTGGTGAGCCCCTACGCACCCCAGAGCCGCTTGTGGACCAAGTCTGGCCGGCTATCGCCGCCGGCGAGCTCCCCTGCGCCGCCAAGGGTAGATGTGTGGCGATCGAAAACTTTCCAGGGAGTTATGTGCAAACTGAGGGCATGGTTGTGAATAGCCAAATCTTTGTGAGGACCTGTCTGTAAATAGATTCTATCCTTTTCCTTTGTTTTGAGCAGATTTTTGAAAAATCGTATAAAATCATAGAAAACTCATAAAAATGCAAAACCAATTTTGCTAGTCTCCATATGAGCAGAACTACATCTTTTACAAAGGCTGTATATACTTTTGATAAATAGTTTTTGAATGAAAAATCAAAACCAGTTTGGATGTGTTTGTTCATAACTTGAGTTCTACACATGTTCTAGGCTTGATCTTTGGATATGTTGATAGTCAGTACTAGTGTAGGCTCTACCTAAGTTTTTGCACAAAGTTACTGAGTGGATGTTTCATTATGATTTATTTTGCTTTGTGGCTAGATCTGTTTATTTATTTTGTACAGCTTCTTATATATGCTTTCTGTGGTTCACCTTTTGGATATCCCCTCGTTATGCTAAAATGTGTTGCTAGTAATTTTATCATGAGTTTATGAGCTATGTATATAACTGTTTCTGAATGATGCTTGCTTATGAAATAAAATCCACATCTCAGTTTCTGTTGGTCAAATAATGTTTATCTTTGGTCCATTGTATGTTTATGCCTTGTTTGTGCTATGGTAGAAAGTTGGGCTACAGTTGAGCCACACTTTTCTCTGTATAATTACTTTGTGAGTAAGTAGGCTGAAAATGGTTAATTTCGTGCAGCATGAATAAAATAGGTTCTGGAGCTAAGTTTTGGTGTGTACGCTAGTTTTAGTACCTAGAGGCTCTGTGTAATTTTTGAGCACCAGTGCATGAGCAGTTTTCTCTATATTTAATATTCTTGCTTTTGCTAGGAAGAACTAGTCATATTTTTCATGCCTTGTATATGTCTCTAAATGTTATGGAAATTTATTAGTAGCTCTGTTGAAGCATTATGTGCCTACACAAAAAGTTTCGTTGTGTTTCATTGCATGGTTTTACCAGAATGATTTTTGGAATGAAACTAGTATATATAAGAAGTTAAATGAAGAAATTCTTTTCTTTAAAGGCTTAAGTGTGATGTATCCCTAAGATATACTACTTGGGACTCCTGAAACATAACTCGAATGTTTGCGTGGTAATTTTATTTTGTTTTCATAAATATGCACACAGTCACCTTCGAAATAATTACTTAATAAATGGTTGTTTGAATAATCCTTATGGAAGAGTATGTTGAATATATTCTATCTAGAGGATTATGGAAAACCTAACACCTTAAATGGTCATGGGATGTTTTATAAATGAATAACTTCACCTTCACCAAATAATTCTTGCATATGCATTCTACGTGTAGAACCTTCCGACGTTAGCCCCGAGTTCGTCCCGGATCGAGGTGATAGACCGTATGAGGGAAGGAACCAACTACGTGGACATGCAGCAAGACCTGAACCAAGTTCGGAAGTTCTCCTACTAACTTGCTAGTGAAGGCAAGCCCTGGTTTCACATTTACCTATGTGTTTCCTTTCCAAATCTCTGAATTTATCCTTGATTATATATGTGCATTACGTTCAGGAGTTGAATGGAAACCCTAGATGCATGATCCATAAGTACCTATGATCTTTTACTACTATGCTAGGTCGCTAGCTGCTATGCACTAAGGACCCGGTACAAGTCGAGTGACGTACTTTGGTCGCAATAATAGGTTCTTATGTTGGAATCATAAGATTGTTAAAGTGAATTGCTCACGTGGTAAGAGCATGGGATTTTGGGCTCCGGTCCAATGGTTAAGAGATTAAGCATTTGAATGTACTAAACATTTGTCAGACATGGGTACGGTAAACCTAGTACCTGAATGACGCAGTGCAGGAACTTTAGGCTACTAATCTTGGGCTGCTACCCCAGGCTAGCTACCTGTGGTGCATGGTGACGCTGGATGCTAGTGTGAGGCATGCCAGCTAGCTATGTACCTAGGACTGTGGCATCTGATCCTAACCCGAAGAGTGACGGGAACCGTTTGGTTGAAAACACTCTTTGTGAGGGTTTTCTCCTGTATGTTTAGGTTCACCTTGCAAGGTTATTAATCGATCGATCGTCGGCCTCTCACCGTTATCCGGGAATAGCTTAACCCTCTAACCATGATAACCGCCCCCCCATGATGAAATGTTGATAAACTTGATGCTTGATTAATTGTTTGCACAAGTATGTTTGAATTAGTTGCTTATCTAGTAATAATTGATCTACTAGAACCAGAGCTTAAACATTGAAAGTAAGGATGTACTCCTTAGTCGCTCTTTGGCAAAAACAAACCCACTAGCCAAAAGCCATGCATGATTAGAAGGATAAGTCTTTATTTTAGATGGGTAAGCCTTGCTGAGTATTAGTATACTCAGCCTTGCTATATATGTTGTTTTCAGGTTATGTGTGAGCTGGAGAAATCTCACCTGGTTGGGAGCTGGAACGGGTGGTTGACGAAGATTAATGGTGTTATGGGTGGCCTCCCATGATGCCAAGTTATCGTAGTTATGTCCACTGTAATTTAAAACTCTGAACCATGTTTTATTATTTTATGAACTATGAATTGTAATAGTTAACCCTACGGGGAAGATTAGTATTAAATTGTAAGGTACTCTGGACTCTCCTTTGTGGGGGTTTTAATGTATGCGTTTCGATCCTCTGTGTGGTTTACAAGTGATTTACCGGGCTATGACCCGGCAACACTCAACGGGATAATTCTTTATTATCGCTTAATGACCAAAGTGGATCAGTCTAAGTGATAGTACGGACTTATCTCGGATGGGGTTGTCACACCCCGTCCCTCCGCCCCGCTTGACAAGGGCATTTAATGTCTGGATTCGCGGCGGGACACCGAAGTCAAAAGCTGATCTCCCCCTGTTGGCGTTTCTTAACGTCACCACTAGGCGTCGGGGTAGCGTGAGCGTGTAAGGAACTCCCGAGTACACTGACGAGTGTGAACGAATCCGCAAGCACACGGATACACCGTTGTAGCACTTCTCCCTCGGAGAATGAGTATTCCCAAAGGGTATCGTATCCTAGGACGGAGGAGCTCTGGTTTCTCACCTAGCTTATGGTCTAAGGACACATCACTGGATGTTAGGATAGGTTGAAAGGATCTGCTTGACAGAGCACAGAGTCTAGCACGGTATCTCGGGTATAAACACTCACATTGGGCGCCAACCCACCCTAGCTGTTTAGGACTAGGAATATGTTCTAGCAACGGGGCCCTACTCGGTACACAGGCGCGGAGGGTTTCGAAGGGTCCAACAGGTTGTCACCACTGCGGCCTACCTCTATCGTTACACGAATGCACTTGGTATTTAAAGGATAACCTATGGTCCAGACACCACGTCTACACCACTGACTGCTACTATAGCCTGACACCGTCTGACGTCCTGGTAGCCCTACTATAGCACTACGTATAAATACGGAACTACGAATCTGCGAGGGAGATATTGGCACTAGCTCAAGGTATACTCTATCACTCATGCAAGATCACGAATGCACTTTGATCTAATTAGAGATATGCAGGAGCATCGACTTTGTTCTAATAGACAAGCTGACATACAAACGGAATGCAAACTTATGATCCAGCTCTACTAGATCGAAAGGGTTGTGTTCGAAGAACACAAGCCTCTAAATCAAGAACGAACGAAGAACACAAGAACAATTCACCTATGCATGCGTACGACTTTAGTCTCAATAGAAAAGGTCGAAATACTCACTTTACTCTAAATGAAGAACAGAGGCACCGCTGAGGATCGTTCTTGGGGAAGATGTCATGAACATGACATGGCCCCAAGCATTCCTCCTCACTTCCTAGCACTAATCCTATACAAAGAGCTCTCCTCTCCTAAAGAGAGAGGCTCCAAGGCCAAAATGAAGAGGAGGAGGAGAAGTGTGTGTCCAAGAATGAGGCCCCTCCCCTTCTATTTATAGGTAAGGGGGTGGCTTGCTCCGAGGCTCAAAGTGCTCCAAAACACCCGAGATTGCAACAAGTGACCAATCATGGAGCAACACGTGGAAGGTGGGGATCAGAGGAGCTAGAGGCGGTTCGCCCGATCCCATGGTCAGCCGAACACCCCGG
Source organism: Cenchrus fungigraminus (assembly GCA_036936925.1). Taxonomy (NCBI): domain Eukaryota; kingdom Viridiplantae; phylum Streptophyta; class Magnoliopsida; order Poales; family Poaceae; genus Cenchrus; species Cenchrus fungigraminus. Next base: position 75,389,603 of record CM072775.1, read on the forward strand.
GCCTCCCCTCGTGTCGTGCTTTCTCCAGGAGGCTAGCAGGTGGGCCCCATGGTCACTCCCCCGTGCATGCCAAGTTTCCTGGCGATTTGGGTAGCAAGTGGGCCCTCGAATCCATGTGAAGTTGACATGGCAGTGTTGGGCATTCTAGCGTCACATGAATAAATCCGCAAGCGCACGGATACTATTGTAGCTTTCACCTCAGAGTATTCCAAAGGTATCGAATCCAAGGGAACGTGTGTGCACTAACCTCGTAATAGTCGGTCCAAGGACACACTCAGATAACAGGCAAGGATAGAGAGGATTCCTAAAGATAGCACTATAGATGAGATTAAAGGTCGATCTCTAAATAGAACTTGCCTTAGGGTACCGCTAGCCCTGACTTAACAGGCGACTCCGGTACGCGGATCTATGTGGAACGGAGCTCTGCCTATATCCAGCCGCAGAGGATCAACGAGGGCCAGACGGGCTGTCACCACCACCTGGACTGCCTCTACCTAACCTTGGGATAAGCCGAACGAATGATAACCGGTAGAATGACACAATGTCTACACTGTGGTTACTATCGTAGCCAATGGACTATGACACTCTGTACAAATAGAACTACGACCATGGAAGAGAACTGATCTCACTCACTATAAGCACTACTAGCTTATACTAAAGGCATGCAAGAGAGCACTCGACCTCGTACTGTGCTGCCAACGTATACGAACGACTTGCAGCAGACGAACGCATAAACCCAAGATCTACGCACTAGCAGAGGAAAAAGTCTACTCATGCAACCAGGCATAAACTATTAGAAAGGAATCACGAACACACTTTATTCTAATCAGAGCAGGCAAGCATCCACTTTATTCTGATAGACTAGCATACAAACGAGATACAAACTTGTGCACCTAATCAACTAGATCGAGGGGGCATGTTCGTGAAGAACACGTGCCTCTAAATGATGAACAGGCGAAGAACATAAGAACATATCACTCAAGTATGAATAACACTTTAGTCTAAATAGAAAATGCAGAAATACTCACTTTACTCTAATTGAAGAACGAAGCATCCATGGAGATACAAATCCCTCTCTCACTCTCCTATTCTCTAATCTACCAAGGAGAGGCCTCTCCTTTGAAGGGAAGCTCTCATCCTTAGGTGAAGTGGTGTGTGTCCCATTTCCTACCCCCTCCCCTTCTATTTATAGGCAAGGGGGTGGCTTGCTCGGAGTGCCAAACGACTCCAAAACACCCCGGGATGCCTTGAGGAACCAATGGAGAGTTGCCACGCGTCGGCTGGGGACGAGAGGACCTCCAAAGGGTTCGGCCGAACTGGGGTTCGGCCGACCCCCAGGTGGGTCTGTTTCCACCTCCTTTCGTTCAGGTGACTGCCAGGTGAGTCCTCAGGTGTGTATGGGTGTGTATGTGGTGTTTTTAGCTTGTTTCCGTGAGGATGTGGGCCCTTGAATCCGCGTACTGGCTCCTGATTGGTCTAAGGTGTGTTTCATTGGATTGGTGATGTGTCATGGACACATGGCATCCAACGTGGCAACACGTTGCCACGTGGTCTGGTGTGGGTCCTACCGGGCCCACATATCAAGATGGTGATCTTGTCTTGCGCATATCTCTTTCATCCGGACTCAGAAGTAGACATATAATATATCCATTTCGATCGGCTCGACGAGCCCGTTGCAATGGTGCAGTCCAAATTGGCATTTGAGGTTGTTATGGATGACGTCCTATATAAGCCATTGGATCACTTTCTCTCAATTGTATCATTTATCACGTATCCCGGTGCATCCCGCAACAAAAGTTAGAAACACCAACACTTGTGGAACTTGTCAGTATAAAGCCCTATTCTAGTGTTGATGATCACTTTTCATTCATTTTATGCAGGAGTTGATGGCATAAAAGTAGCACTTAACAGCCGTCAACAACACCCCCACACTTGACCTTTGCTCGTCCCGAGTAAAGGGGAACAGATCAAGGTGAGACATGATATCCAAAGGTTTAAGCGAGCATAAGAGATATTCCAAACCATACCTTGTACTTGTGAACTCTGTGGAGTGTCTATCATGCCATCTTGGGTAGTTGAGGAATGGAATGGTCATGACTAAAATCACTTCTATTCCTCATGTCAAGTAACTTGGGGTTTTGCAATAAGTTTTCAAAAACAAAACCTTGCTTAGCTCCTCATTTGATTCTCTCAGATCGCTCAATGTGTATATGTCCTCACCAAGGCATTAGATTTGTCTTTCTTTAATCCTACTTCTAATGATGGCTATATGTGGAGCTCAAGGTAGGATAAAAGATAAAGCATACTTGCATCACATCTATTGCAAAGTCAAAAACCGGATCCAAGGAGAAAATCAAGTCATACAATCAGATCAAGATGTGCACATGTATGGATGTGATGGATATGGTAAGGTGGATACTAGGCCCGGAATGGGTGCTAGATATTACCATATATATGATGAATGTTGTGGTGATGGTAAGGTGGACACTAAGCCCGGAGCGGGTGCTAGTTATTACCATCAAATTTATTGGAACTCCTTTTTGCATGATTCCATCTCTCTCCTTTTTCTTATTTCTTGGACATGGGTTATCTCTTTTTTTCATGCCTTGGGCATTTTTTTTCACTCATGCTTTCAGCATGTTTTTTTTTGCATAGCCCATATCCTTTTTTTTCCGAAGATTCTTTTGGTGAGAAGCTTTATTTTGTGGAATGGATCGATGATACAATGCTAACTTCCAGTGTAGAAGCATAGCAAGGGGATATGGAGTGCACATGGATCTTGATCATGAAAGTATGAAAAGAATTCTCACAAGGGTCACAACAATTTGACAAAGCTTAATGTAATAACAAGCAGCATATGTGTATAAGGTTTTCAAGATAACTCATCATATGGCTTTGGTAGGACTTTGGCATATCAAAAAGGAGCTTTGCAAAGGGTTTTTAAATTTTTAAATAAAATTCCCAAGCACTCAAACATTCAGAGAGAAGATCATATCATCAAACCATATCACAAACGCCAACTACTTAGATGAGCATGAGTTCCCTAATGATATTTGTTCACAAGCATCAAGATAATAAGTATGGAATAAAACATATGCAAGCCAACCACAGGAAACATGTAGAGCAAGTAAAGCATTATTCCATGAGTTGATTTAGCAGATAAGAATTGAAACTCATTCAAACTCATGAATCACAGAGAGTAAGATAATGTTGCACATACCATCGCTCCTGAAGGATATAGGGATTAAGGAGAACCAGTGGTGATTCGGCTGACCCATAGGGGCAGCCGGCTCACTCTAGTTTACCTTGTTCCTTGTCATGAAAGCGCAGTCGATGTTGTGCAACGCCTGTGTGGGAGATCTCAAGTGTGTATGCCGATGATAAGCCTAGGAAATCTCCCCCACACTTGTTCTTGTACCTGGTGCTGTCTTCAAACAAAAAGTAGAAACAAAAGAGGGACTCTACTAGTTCAAGAACCTGGGAGTCTTTATTCAAATTCAAATATTTTTTGTTTTATGGTTTTTTAATTCACCATGAGACATAGCTCAGACAAGGCAAAGATACCTTAGCTTACCTTCCCATTTGGATCAAACTCGATGACTTACCCATTTGGATTCGAAAATTCCTGCAAGGGTTAGTCCGCATATACAACCAAAATCCATGCATGCATTAACTATAAGGTTCATCAATCAAACTCGACACCATGTTTTGTTTGATTGAAGAAGATGGTTTTAACCTAAGCACCATGCTTAATTTAAAACAACCTATGAATGCACATAGCTAAACATGCACTCAAACCATAGCATCATAAACAGATAAAGGAAGCATGAAAGCAAGATCAAGCTATTTCCAAAGGGATATAAACATGAGCATAAGATGGTGAACATCGGGCAACCTCCCGAAAGGGCTTTGTTTAAAGTCAAAAGCAGGACGTACCTAACTGGACAAGACACAGGAGCTAACATCATCTCCAAACCAGGATAAGATTTTGTGTGAGGGGAACTTTACTCAGGATACTCACATACCTCCCCCACACTTGAAGTTTGCATTGCTAGGCAACAAAACTCAAGTGTGCGGAGATCAAGCTTCCTTTAGTAAATGTTCTCTCACCAAAAACTTACCAATGTGTTGTAGTTGATGTAGCTCACATGTTCTTAGGCATCAGCTGTCCACCATTCTTCTCAATTTCCACCTGAAAGGTTAGCGACCAAAAATACCCGAGGGACAATCTTATCCTAAAAACATGCTCTTGCTTTTTATTTGAAAAGGGAAATAAAACAAACCTATGCTAATCCAAGCTATCTCCTGGTAGTGCTTTGTTTACGGTCAAAAGCTCGACGCGGGGAACTTCTTCTTGCAGCTATCATTGGTGATGTCATTCCCGTCTCACCACCAATTATTGATGTGTCAGTGAAGCTTTAGCTGCAAGGTTAGTGCCACAGAACATACACGAAATCTACAATGCTTATGGTAAACATATGCATCTACAACCATCCTTCTAAACATCAAGCAAAAGAGGACCATAAGGTGGTTGTAGTCCTCGTGCATGCTCCATGCACTAAGCATGGCTGACTCTGGAGAGGCGTGATGCAAGCATGGTTCCTGAAGTATATCAAGAGTGAAGCTACCATGCTTGTCAATGGAATTATTTCCTCCGGACTCCAGAGTCGGCGCCTCATAGATTTCCATGGCTCATGAATTCTCCAGCTCAAGAAAATCATCATGGGAGCTCAGTGTTGATTCTTGATCAAGGTCGAGAGCAACATAGTATGGGCCAGTGGGAAGAGGCTCAAACTCGGTCGAGAGTGATGATGATCGTTCGCCTTCACAAAGGTGAAGAGGGTCTTCCGAGTCGTACTCCTGAGGAGTAGAGAATTCTACACCCTCAATGAGAACAGGCTCGGACGATGCGAACGGAGATACATGCATCGTCTCCTCGAGCGGGTTTTGCTTGGGAAGAGGCTTTGCCATAGAACTTTCTAAAAACAAGGGAGTGGTGGTAGAAGCGGCTCCCCTAAGCTTTTCATCCAGGCTCCCTCGAGATGTATCAAGAAGTTTTTTTGCAGGGGAGCCTAGGAGGAGATCAAGATCGAGGACATCAAAGATGTAGAAGTCTAAATTAACCTTGATCTTGTCTACTAAGAGCAGCACAGCACATGAAACTCCCCGACACTCAAGAATGTGTCCAGAGGGATAACTCCTGAGGAGCTTGTCGGATGGTCTTAGCGTAACATTGCCCAAAAGAGTGTACGCTAGGTGCCATGGCATGACATTAACCTCCATAGTGGGGTTAAGATGGGCTTCTACGATAATCCCTTTTATGGAACAAGAAATGATCGTAGATGGTGAACTAATCCAAAGTGCTTCGGAAAATTGTCCCAATCCATTCAACCACTTCTTCTCCATGTCCTCCATGATAGATGTCTCGTTTGGAGGATCGGGAGGCAAAGGAGGTACCGTAGGCATAGGGGAAGGTTCTGTCAAAAGATTTCTAGCTTGAAAGATATGGACAGAATAGACTTCCTCCCCTAATTGGGCATTAGAGAGATTCGAGGTGTTTTTGTGGTTTCTTGAAGAGTCATCCTCGAATCGGAATGCAAACTCCAAAGGTTGAATTGCTTCTTCCTCCAGTGTTCTTGGTTCAGGAGAGAGCTCAACGGACGAATCCTGGGATGTGGAAATCATTGGTTCTGGTTCGACTGTTGAGAGACTCTCATGGCTCGACACGAACTCTTTGTGGAGGGGTTCAGACTTAGCTATGAAAGAGGCATTTTCAGAAATTCTCTCTAGATTTCTATAGCTTCATCTGAAGTCCTTTCAAAAAAGGATCCCCCAGAGGTGATGTCGAGATATTGGGTGGAGTCCTGATCGAGACCTATGTAAAAGTGCTGAAGTAGCACAACATCGGGTATCGATAGGACAGGGCCTAGTTTCACCAAGAGTGAAAATCTAGCCTAGGCCGCACCTAAAGATTCCTTATCATTCTGTTGGAAGGATATGATAGCCCTTTGTAGAGCATACATCTGGGTCATGGAGAAGAACTTAAGACAGAATTTGTCTATAAGGTCATCCCAACTCCCGTTCATGCTACCCACGGTTTTCGTGTACCATTGTTTAGCCCCTTTTACAAGAGAGAAGGGAAACAACTTCCACTTAAGGGTATCATATGACATGCCTGCAATGGCGATGCATGAACACACTTGCTCAAACTCCCACAGATGGTGGTATGGGTTATCACTACTTAACCCAGAGAAGGAAAGTTTCTGAACCGTAGTGATGTAGCCGGAAGGGATTTCATAGCCAGGTGTGAGAATTGGGTGCTCAGAAGAAGGTGGCTCTAAGAATTTCCCTCTCGGAGCGGAGAAGCTTAAAATGGTGGGCTGCTCCATGATAACGGGGGTGAAGGTAGAAATAAAGAAAAATGAAAAGATACGAGGACCACTGGGTACGAAGATAGATACAGCAACCGTTCCCTGGCAACGGCACCGGAAAGATTGTTGGGTATTTTAGCGTCGCACGAACAAATCCGCAAGCGCACAGATACCGTTGTAGCTTTCACCTTAGAGTATTCCAAGGGTATCGAATCCAAGGGAACGTGTGTGCACTAACCTCGTACTAGTCGGTCCAAGGACACACCCAGATAAGAGGAAAGGATAGAGATGATTCCTAAAGATAGCACTATAGATGAGATTAAAGGTCGATCTCTAGATAGAACTTGGCTTAGGGTACCGCTAGCCCTGACTTAACAGGTGACTCTGGTACGCGGATCTATGTGGAACGGAGCTCTGCCTATATCCAGCCACGGAGGATCAACGAGGGCCAGACGGACTGTCACCACCACCTGGACTGCCTCTACCTAACCTTGGGATAAGCCGAACGAATGATAACCGGTAGCGTGACACAACGTCTACGCTGTGGTTACTGTCGTAGCCAACGGACTACGACACTCTGTACTAATAGAACTACGACCACGGAAGAGAACTGATCTCACTCACTATAAGCACTACTAGCTTATACTAAAGGCATGCAAGAGAGCACTCAACCTCGTACTATGCTGCCAACGTATACGAACGACTTGCAGCAGATGAACGCATAAACCTAGGATCTACGCACTAGCAGAGGAAAAAGTCTACTCAAGCAACCAGGTATAAACTATTAGAAAGGAATCACGAACACACTATATTCTAATCAGAGCAGGCAAGCATCCACTTTATTCTGATAGACTAGCATACAAACGAGATACAAACTTGTGCACCTAATCAACTAGATCGAGGGGGCATGTTCGTGAAGAACACGTGCCTCTAAATGATGAACAGGTGAAGAACACAAGAACATACCACTCAAGTATGAATAACACTTTAGTCTAAATAGAAAATACAGAAATACTCAGTTTACTCTAATTGAAGAACGAAGCATCCATGGAGATACAAATCCCTCTCTCACTCTCCTATTCTCTAATCTACCAAGGAGAGGCCTCTCCTTTGAAGGGAAGCTCTCATCCTTGGGTGAAGTGGTGTGTATCCCATTTCCTACCCCCTTGTTGACGGCTGTTAAGTGCCACTTTTACACCGTCAATACCTGCATAATATTACGGTAAAAGGATCATCAACACTAGAATAAGGCTTGATACTGATGATTTCCATAAGTGTTGGTGTTTCTAGCTTTTGTTGCAGGATGCACCGAAATGTGTGCCAAATGGTACAATTGAGCAAGTGATCCAATGGCTATTAAAGGACATCATCCATAACAACTTCAAATGCCAATTTGCACTGCACCATTGTGACGGGCTCGTCGAGACGATCGAAATGGATATATCATATGTCTACTTCTGAGTCCGGATGAAAGAGATATGCACAAGATAAGATCACCATCTTAATATGTGGGCTCGGTGGGACCCACACCAGACCACGTGGCGACGTGTTGCCACATTGGATGCCATGTGTCCATGACACATCACCAATCTAAGGAAACACACCTTCGACCAATCAGGAGCCAGTACATGGATTCAAGGGCCCACAACTCGACTAAACCGCCTCCAACCGACCCATACACCGGGAACCGCCTTGAGGACCCACCTAGCAGTCACCCAGATGAAAGGCGGCACGATCGGAGCCGACCCGGGTTCGGCTGACCCCACAGGTCGGCCGACCCCACCTTAAGGCGGTTCGCGCCTGTCTTCCACGTGTCGTCTCCCCATTGGATCCTAAGGGCATTCTCGTGGTGCTTGGGGTGTTCTCGCGTGGTGACACGGGCCTATAAATAGAAGGAGAGGGGGCTAGAATAGAGGCATCCCATTCTCCTCCTCCTCTTGAGAAACACTTGTTTCCTCCCTCATGTGATCTCTCATGGATCAAATGAGTTGATCCATGTAGGTGAGAGTAGGTGCTAGGTAGAGTGTGGTGTTGGAGAGGATGTCTTGTTCTTCAATTAGAGCAAAGTGAGTATTTCGACATTTCCAATTAGACTAAAGTGTCATTCATACGGTGTTCTTGAGTTCTTCGTTCGTTCATCATTTAGAGGCTCGTGTTCTTCACGAACGCGCTTCCTCGATCTAGTTGACGAGCGAGTTTCTCATACTTTTGTGTTTGTTCATAAGTTAGAGGCTCGTGTTCTTTACGAACACGACCCTTGATCTTCTGTTATAAGCACATAAGTTTGTATCCCGTTTGCATGCATATCAGTCTGATCAGAGTTAAGTAGATGCTCCTTTATCCTAATCTAGATCAAGTTCATCTGTGATCCTTTGCATAAGATAGCGTATACCTGAGTGAGTTCGGGTCTCTCCCTTGTGGGTTCGTCACTCCGTATTTATGCAGAGTGCTATAGTGTTGTTACGGGCCGGCAGACGTAACCATGCTATAGTAGTAATCGGTGGTGTAGACGTGGTGTCTAGACTACTGGTTATCCTTCGAATGCCCTATATCCCACGGTTTGTCTTGGGGTAGGCCGCGGTAGTGACAGCCGTTGGACCCTCTGAAATCCCCCACGTTCGGATACAACTATAGGAGTCTAAAATCTAACAACTGGAGTTGTGCAGAAGCAACGCGAGAGGTTAGCTCCCGAAACGAGAGTTCCTAATCGAGAGACTGTCCTTAACTCTGTACGCTATCAGCAGGATCCTCCCCATCATCTCTCTACCATAGCTGGGGCTTGGTGTCCTTGGACCGTTCATCTAGGATAGAAGGTAGTGTGCATCATTCCTTGGATTCGATACCCTTTGGAATACTCCTTTGGGGAAGTGCTACAGCGGTATTTCCGTGCGCTTGTGGTATACCCGGTTGCTCTTATACACTCCCACTAGGTGTACAACTAGTGGTGAGGTTAAGAAACGCCAACACCCCTCCCCTTCTATTTATAGGCAAGTGAGTGGCTTGCTCGGAGTGCCAAACGACTCCAAAACACCCCGGGATGCCTTGAGGAACCAATGGAGAGTTGCCACGCATCGGCTGGGGACGAGAGGACCTCTGAAGGGTTCGGCTAAACTGGGGTTCGGCCGACCCCCAGGTGGGTCTGTTTCCATCTCCTTTCGTCCAGGTGACTGCCAGGTGGGTCCTCAGGTGTGTATGGGTGTGTATGCGGTGTTTTTAGCTTGTTTCCGTGGGGATGTGGGCCCTTGAATCCGCGTACTGGCTCCTGATTGGTCGAAGGTGTGTTTCCTTGGATTGGTGATGTGTCATGGACACATGGCATCCAACGTGGCTACACGTCGCCACGTGGTCTGGTGTGGGTCCTACCGGGCCCACATATCAAGATGGTGATCTTGTCTTGCGCATATCTCTTTCATCCGGACTCAGAAGTAGACATATGATATATCCATTTCGATCGTCTCGACGAGCCTGTTGAATGGTGCAGTCCAAATTGGCATTTGAGGTTGTTATGGATGACGTCCTATATAAGCCATTGGATCACTTGCTCTCAATTGTATCATTTATCACGTATTCTGGTGCATCCTGCAACAAAAGCTAGAAACACCAACACTTGTGGAACTTGTCAGTATAAAGCCCTATTCTAGTGTTGATGATCACTTTTCATTCATTTTATGCAGGAGTTGACGGCATAAAAGTAGCACTTAACAGCCGTCAACAGGCAGTGTGTGATTCATCGAGAGTGTATCACATGGATTGATGATGTCATTGATCCAGGGGAATCCTATGTGCAACCCCTCATTAGCTGAGTTTGAAGTACTTGAATCAAAGACATGTGCTTCTGCTCCTCTTTCTAGTGCTAATTGCCTGTATTTGCATAATTACCAACACTTGTGGAAATGATTAGTTTAAGCCCTATGCTAGTGTTGGTGAATGTTTCTCATGCCAAAATGTACATGTTGACAGGTATGAAATGAGTGGATAACAGCCGTCAACAAATACCCCCACACTCGATCTTTGCTCGTCTCGAGTGAAGGGAAGAATAAGATCAAGGTGAGACATGATGTCCAAAGGTAAGAAGCAAATATAAGAGATATTCCAAACCATACCTTGTACCTGTGAACTCTGTGAAGTGTCTATCATACCATCTTGGGTAGTTGAGGAATGGAACAGTCATGAATCAAATCACTCTTGCTCATCATGTCAAGCAACTTGGGGTTTTGCAAATGTTTTCAAAACAAACCTTGCTTAGCTCCTCATTTGATTCTCTCATATCGCTCAATGTGTATATGTCCTCACCAAGGTATTAGATTTCCTTTCTTCACCCTACTTGTAATGATGGCTATATGTGGAGCTCAAGGTAGGATAGAGGATAAATCATACTTGTATCACATATATTGCAAAGTCAAAAATTGGATCCATAGAGAAAATCAAATCACATAATCAGATCAAGATGTGCACGAGTATGAATATGATGAGTATGGTAAGGTGGATACTAGGCCCGGAATGGGTGCTAGATATTACCATATATGATGAGAGCTGGGTGATGGTAAGGTGGACACTAGCCCCGGAATAGGTACTAGTTATTACCATCTAAGTTATGGGACTCCTTTTTGCATGATTTTCTCCTCTCTCCTTTTTGAAATTACCGAGACATGGGCTATCTCTCTTTCTTTCTCTTTTTTCATCATGCTTTTTGAGCATGTCTTTTCTCCTTTTTTTTCTTTTTGTATAGCCCAGTCTCTTTTGGAGATATTTGGAGAGGGATTGTCGGTGTCCGGATTAGCACCGGCACCAACTAGTAATTAGCGCTGTGATCAGTCTCTCGATGGTCGGTGCTAAGCTAAAGGGAGACGGGGTTTATCCTGGTTCCGGCCACGCGGCCGTACGTCCAGCAGGGTGTGCTTGCACACTGTATTAACTTGCACCAGTGATGCCTGCAGAGGGGTGTTACAAGTAATGCGGGAGAGGAGGAAATTCCCCCAAGTCCCAACTACGATGATTGAGGCTAGTGCCAATATCGGGAATGGAGTGGTGTGAGGTGAACGAGTGAGCGCAGGGAGCATGTCCCCGCGCAGGGGTCTGCCTCTCCCTTTTATAGACCAAGGGAGGGTGGCTTACAGTGAAGTGGTACAGTGGCCGCGTACTAACAGGTATGGCGCCGACGGTCTTGTCCTTACACGTTCTGGCTCCTGGCGCGAGTTGGTGGCGAGCTCCTGCTTCCGTGGGTGGCACGACGGCTCCTGTTGCTTGTCCGGCTGTGACTTCGAGGGGGCGCTTCTGCCAACTCGAGGGTCTGGTCGCCGGAGGAAGGACGGGAGCAGGTGGCACAGGATCGTGGAACATCACTGGCCTGTCTGCACAATGCTGTGCAGTCCGTTGCACAGTGGTAGGGATGATGGCACAACACCAGGGATGGTTGCATAGTCCCGGGGATGGCTGTATGACGTCGGAGTTGGCGGAGGGGACGCGGCTCATGCTGCCCGTACGGCGGTGCTGGTCAACACGCGTGCCAGCGCGCCGTCCGTACACGTTTCGAGGGTGCCCCCATCCCGTTCGAGGGTCTTGCCGCTGGGGGAAGACGGGAGTAGGCGGCACAGTGGTGCGGAATGACGCCGGCCTGTTCGCACAGTGCCGCACGGCGCCTGCATGGTGTTGATGGCTGTTAAGTACCTACTTTAGCCGTCAATATACTCATGAATAAAGGAGCATAAGGCATTTCTTACACGTATTTAGTTAAGAATAATGTAGTTCCACTTGTCCTTGGAGATCATTTGATTGCAGGAAAATAAGTAGGAAAGGAGTGACAAACTCACCTTCTATGGTCCATGCCACATCACCTCATCCTAGGTGGGCTGCCAACAAGGATGCCATGCATGCACACCTGCCAACTAGGGAGCCATGCATGCATGCCATGCAAGCAATCCAAGTGAAGCAACCCCCGACGAATCAGAGTGTGACACGTGGAAATCACATGGATCCATGGGCCCACAAAGGCAAGCGAACCGCGCCAAAATAGGGTGGACACCGGGAACCGACCTAAGGACCCACAGGGCAGCCTCCAGGAGGAAGCACACCCCGAGTGGGGCCCACAGGGGGTCGGCCGACCCCACAGGTCGGCCGAACCGACCTTGTGGCCGCCACTCAGGGGGTCCATGTGGTGGCTCTCCATTGGTCCTAGGCACCATCCCCGGGGTGTTTGCCTCCATTCCTCGCCGGTGCCCAGGCCTATAAATAGATGGAGAGGGGGCTCACTTATGAGACATCCACACTTGCAACACCTCTCTCACTTTTAGTCTCAAGGCTAGGAGGTAGGCTAGAGTAGTTCTAATTCAGGTTCCAAGTCTACTTTCGGATCTAGGTATGAGTTCTCTTGTATCTTATTTCATTTGTATGACTTTGATCTACTTCAGTTATTTATCTATTTCATATAAAGTTGTGTTAGTATGCATGAGTGATTTGTTCATGTGTTCTTCACCTGTTCATCATTTAGAGGCTCCTGTTCTTGATGAACTAGGCCTTTCGATCCACTTGACAGGTCTCACATGTTTTTGGTGTTTGTTCATAAGTTAGAGGCTCATGTTCTTCGCGAACATGACCCTTTGATAAAGTTGAACAGACATAGGAAAACACAAATCCGTTTGTGTACCTAACCTGGTTTGATCTAATTAGATGACATGATTACGTTGTATGAAGTCTGTGCTTAAGCTACGGTACTCGGTGTAATTGGCTGGTTTATCTGGTGGCTTGACCTAGGTCACAATAGCCCGGGCCGGTCAAGTCCGGCTAACAACGTAAGCATGGTGCTTGGGTTGCGTAGCTACCTTACTTATGAGTTTATCCCACGGTTTGTCTTGGGGTAGGCCGCGGTAGTGACAGCCGCTGGTTGTTGACGGTCAATATTTACCATTTTCAAGGCCGTCAACTCCTGCAAATCTGAGCATGAATTGAACATCCACACTAGAATAGGTGCTTAAACTCATACTTTCCACCAGTGTTGATGTCTATTCGAATGTAGGTATTTAGCATAAGAAATGAGAGGAATTCATGCACATTCACTCCACTCCAATCCAAGACACTCAAATGCTGGCCAATCAGGGGCTGCCACATGGATTCTCCTGGATCCATGATATAACCAATCCATGTGAAGGACTTTCGATGAATCACATGCTGCCACGTCAGCATCACATGGATCCATGGGCCCACATTACCAACTAAATCGCCAGGAAACGTGCCATGCACGGAGGAGAGGCATCAGGGCCCACATGGAAGTGAGCCAGAGGAAGCTCACCCCAAATGGAGGGTAGAAGGTGTCGGCCGACCCTAGGATCAGTCGAGCCGACCTAGGGTCGGTTGATCCTCCCCCTCCACTTGTCACTTGCTCATTGGCTCCCTGCTGCAGTCTCGGGTGTTTAGGGGCACTTTGAGCCCTGGAGCAAGCCTCCTCCTTGCCTATAAATAGGAGGGGAGGGGCTCCATTTCTCACACACCACCTAGCTCTCAAGTTTCACTCTCTCTTGTGCAGCTCTCTCTCCCTCTCTCCAATTCTGCCCATGAGAGGTGATTCTCACCTCTTTGTGGTAGAATGGTGATGAGGAGAGATCTAGATTAGGATTAGTGTGAGGTAGAGGAGGGGTAAGGAGTGAGTTGATGTCCTCGTGGATGCTTGTTCTTTATTTAGATCAAAGTGAGTATTTCAACATTTCTTATTTAGACTATAGTGGACATCATGCATGGTTGCTTTGTTCTTGTGTTCTTGGCTCGTTCATAAGTTAGAGGCTTGTGTTCTTCGTGACACAAGGCTTCGATCCTTTAAAGCTAGAACCATAGTTCATTTACTTGTTTAGCATGCTCTGATCCTGTTTAGTTAAGTAAGTTTGCTGTATCTCGTTCAGCTGCATCCATAGCTTCCTTTCTGCTCCCAGTTCAATGATATGATCTGCTTCCGATCTTTCCCTTGTTCGTGGGACCGTATTTATACGGTTGCTATAGTGTAGTTAGCGGGCTAGCATACGCCGCACTATAGTATTTATCTAGGGTACTGACGTGGTGGCTGGGCCTTGGGTTTCCTACGGAGACCACGTACGATCGTAGCGTAGAGGTAGACCGCAGTGGTGACAGCCTGTTGGACCCTTTGTCAACCCTCTTACGTCGCGTACCGAGTTGGGCTCGCAGGACAGCACCTCTGAGTGTTGTCGCCCCGCGGGGACGACTGAGATCTGACAGGAATACATCTTGAGAGCTAAGTCCCTTAAGGAAGTGCTTCTTGTATCCCGACCTATCCCAGCGAAAGCTGGTGTCCTTGGATAGACCCTCTCTGGTTACTCTCCGTCCTAGGAACGAAACCCGAAGGGAGTACTCATTCTCCTAGGGAGAAGTGCTACAGCGGTGTATCCGTGCACTTACAGATTTGTTCGCACTCGTCAGTGTACCCGGGAGTTTCTTACTTGTCTCACGCTACAAAGGCGCCGAGCGTTGAGGATAAGAAACGCCAACAAGCATTTCTGGCGCCGTTGCCGAGGACGGCTGTTGTTAACCTTCGAGCCAGTCTATCCTCGTATTTATCTTTTTCCTTTTTTTAATTCTACCTTCACCCCCGTTACCCTTTTTGAAATACCCCTTTTGTTTTCTTTCTACCTCTACCCCCGCTACCCATGGAAGGTTATCCTTGTAAACACCTTCCACCTTCGAGGAGTGAACCCTCAGAGCCATCTTTGTCGAGAACCACTCTTACATCTGGCTTATGGATTCGCCCCTCTCTCATGAAGCTAATTCAGGACCTATCCTTCTCGGGGTTAAGTCATGAGAACCCCTTTGGCCATGTGAGAGACTACGAGCGTCTGATTGAAACTCAGGGTAAAACCGGAGAATCACCGGATGCTCAGAAAAGAGAGTTTTTCCCGCTATCCCTCTCTGGGGAAGCTCGGGATTGGCACCATTATTTTGGTAGGGACTACCTTACTTGGGAAAGGTTGAGAGCAGCTTTTTACTCCCGCTTCTTCCCAATATGACGTGTCATCTCGTTATGGGCAAGAATCCTTTGTTTCAAGCAAAGTGAGGAGAATCACTAGGAATGGCATGGCATCGTTTCGCCTCCGCGGTGGAAGATTGCCCAGTCCTCCGCATTCCCGATTGGATGTTGCTTCAGCACTTCTGGTTTGGATTACGGAAGGATGATGCCATGAGGCTTAATGCTCTCTCCGGAGGATCCTTTGTGCACCTAGATGCTATCAAGGGAAGAGAGATCCTGGATAATCTCCGAGATTTTAGCTCCCCTTGCATCCCGGTCAATGAGGCACCCACCAGAGGAATTGTTGAGCCACCTAGATCCATCGTCAGCCGAGTCCGAGACTTCATATCCACTCTTTCTGAGCTCTGGCTGAAGATGTCATTCCTGAATAGCAGGAGTCTAAGGGAAAGATTTCGTAGCACGAGATCTACCCTTGGGTTCCCCTCTCGTGCATCTTCTTAGACTTTCTCCCCGAGACTTTGTCTCGTGGGAGGACGGAGAGAGTAGTTCGGAGAGAACGACCATTCCCGGCCAGGATGACTTGTTCGATCCTCACTACTATCTCCTAACGAGGGTATGAGAGGCCCATCGTGTTTCTACGTCGAGGTTTGAGCTGAAGTGCTTTACACTGAAGTTTCGTATAAACCGAGACATCGGCCTCTGCCTTATAATCCATTGGATTCATCCATCAGACCGAAGGATCACGATCATTTACCGATCGAATGGAGTGCACTCACTTTCCATCTCAAGCACATCGATCGATGCCGATCAATCAGGAGAAGCTTGCTCTATGTATCCTATGCCTGATTTGATCGATGCCCAATGGGAGGTACACTTTCCAGTTTATCCATAACCCCCCATTGGAAGCTTAGGCCAAACTTGGGAATGTTTCCGTCACTTTGATGGGAACATCGAACCCTCTGCCTAAGGCAAGAGTGAGTAAATCTTGCTCTTCGCCCGAACTCTAGTTTTTGATCGTACACCGGCCTCTGGAAGTCCACACTTTATCCTTCTGAGAGCCGAGTGTCCTTCTGAGCTTGAGTTCACTCGGAGATCGTGCCTATCTGTGAAGCACCAGCCTCAGTGCTCGATCTTTTCATCTCCGAGTTCCACGACCCCAGTGCTATAGTCCTCGAGTCCCATGACCACCTCGGGAAAGGCCTCAGCCTCTCTGGGATGATCATGCTTGCTCTCGGCCTTGATATACCTTTTTGGGCTCGAGTTCGTATACGCACTACCCTTGCAGAGCAGAGTTTATCATCATATCAACATCATCTGCAAGGAGATGGTTATAAGTTGAGACAGGAGATCACAAGACACCCACACCCTGAGTACTCCTGGGACTCATCTCGTTTCCCCAGGACGAATTATCCTTCAGGTATCTTGTGGACCGTGGTTATGCAGGAGAAAGAAATTGCCAAGATTAAGAGGAGTAGACAAAAGTCCACAGGAAGGCAGCACCCTTGTGACGACCCGAACACTTCGTGACTACAGCCGGAAGTGACTACACTTCGGACGAACCCAGTGTGTCATCAAGGTGATTTTTTCCCAGATTTCCTTTGGATATATCATGGTTTGGCCAAGGTTGGTATATAGTTGAGGATGAAATTTCAACCTCAACCTTATCTTAGCCTTAAGCCTAAGCCAACCTTTCCATCTCGGGGAATCCACCTGGGGCGTCGATCCTGAGACCTGCTAAGCCCACACGAGAAGGGGGAGGATCAGAGGGGCCCACAAGGGGCCGGCCGAACCCTGGTTCGGCCAAAACCCTGGTGCCTCCTCTCCCCTTCTTCTTTCGCGTGTGCGTCTCATTCTACTCCAGAACCCTTCTCTCTGCCGCCCGATGAGTTTTCGCACCGCGAAACCCATCTCCTCCACCTCAACTCCTCAGCATCGCCGTATCCATGGCCGGCCACGGGTTCGCTCCGCTCCGTGGGGAGGCCTCGCCCCTCACTTCAGGAGGAGGAAGCCCATCTCATCTCATCGACCTCAGCAACTTGGATGAGGTGATGGGGTCGCCGGAGGCCATGACCCCCGAGTGAGGCAGGAGTGTGGAAAGCACTCGCAGGATGCGCACCAACTCTCCGGTGCAGTCGTCCCGGCGAGGCTCCTCCTCTCCGCCTTCGTTCCCGGCTAGGATGGCCACCATGGGGGACAAGACCGCTGCCAAGCGCGTCTTGTTTGACGATCCCCCTGGGCCGCCCTTGAAGCCGGGCGAGCGCTACGTCGGGTCTGACTTCAACAGCTACGGAGAAGCCTTCTGCCACACTTATGAGCAGGATGTGTGGGACGAGTTCCCGCTTCCACAGACCCGGTGCAAGATCTTCGGAGTGAAGACAGCCACTGGAGGCTATGGTACACCCTACCATAAGCCCCCTCAGTGGGAGAGAATCCTCATCAAGATCATTGCAGATATCCGGGCGAATGGCGCTAAGAAGACCCCGACCCTGGCAAAGCTAGCAGATAGACTAGTTGAATTGTTCTTAGAACATGAGAAGCTAGTTGAAGAGCTGGCTAAGCAGAGGGACGAGTACCATGAGCTCAGGCTTGAGTACCGCCAGCTGGAGGAGGACATGACCCAAAAGCTGCAGAGGCTGGCAGTTGCTGAGGGAGAGGAGCAGATCCTCTCCGAGTAGTGGGGATTAGCCCCATCCTTAGTTCATTAGGTGCTAGTCTAGGTCTAGGTTTGATTTCCCTTTGTTTCGCTTTATTTCATTTATTTCTTATGCATGTGTGTGTAAGCGCCTAATCATTTTGATTAAAACATTTGGATTTGAATAAAGTGGCTCACCGGTCATGTAACCCGATTTAGCCACCCTTTGTGTCGTTACTTTGGTCTTTTTGATTTAGAGGACATCTAGGTTCGAGATAGTGTGGGGGAAGAGCCACGACTCTCCCAATGCAAGAGCGACGTTTTCGTACGTACCCACTGCGAGCACTCCGCGCTAGCCGATCGATCACCTACCGAGAACCTGAACGGGACCCGCACTAGTTCACTCCTGTGGAGAGCCTCTCACGGTTCATCTCTCATGCATAGCACTGGTTTGCATCTCGACAACTCACTCTCTTTCATTCCTGAGTTTTATAAGCTATATCTGTCTACCTCTAAACTAAAACTCGAATGATGATGCTAAATATCACCCAGCTCATTTGTACCTGAGTAGACTTACATATGTTTTATTCCTTGTTATCTGCCTGATGCTTGTGAACCAAAATCTTCTTAAGGACAAGCATGTTCACCTAAGTAATTGATGAGTATGATATGGCTGGATGATATGATCTTTTGCTCTGATGACTAAATCTCTTGGGGAGTTTATTTTTGAAAACTCAAAACCTCTTGGAAAGGCTCCTCTTTGAAATGCCTCCATCCCATTAGAGCGATATGATCCCTGTAGGTAAAACCCTTTGATTCATATGCTGCCTGTTATTACGTTGAGCTTTGTCAAATTCTGTGACCCTTGTGAGAATTCTTTTCATTACTTTCATGATCAAGATTTATGTGCACCCCACCTATTTTCCCCTTGCTATGCTTCTACACTGGAAGTTAGCATTGTATCATTTATCCATTCCATAAAAATAAAACTCCATATGTGGTGTGACATCTCTCTCCAGAAGTGTCCTTCAAAAAAGAGACATGGGCTATAAAAAAACAATACATGCTCAAGGCATGATGAAAAAAAAGAAAGAGAAGAAAGAATAGCCCATGTCCAAAATAAAGGAGGAATAGGAGAGAGATGAGATCATGCAAAAAGGAGTTCCATATCATAGATGGTAATAACTAGTGTCCATTCCGGGGCTAGTGTCCACCTTACCATCAACCCACATTTTCACCATATATATGTATGGTAATATCTAGCACCCATTCCGAGCCTAGTATCCACCTTACCATACACACCATAGCCATACCGGTGCACATCTTGATCTGATGGTGTGATTTGATTTTCTCTGTGGATCCAGTCTTTGACTTTGCAAAATATGTGATGCAAGTATGGTTTCTCTTTATCCTACCCTGAGCTCCACATATAGCCATCATTAGAAGTAGGATGAAGAAAGGCAAAATGCCTTAGTGAGGACAAATACACATTGAGCGATTTGAGAGAATCAAATGAGGAAGCCACCAAGAGTTTTGTTTATGAAAATCTTGCAAAACCCCAAGGTGTTTATCATCAGGTGCATAAGTGACTTGATTCACAGTTGTTCTACTCTTCAATCACCCAAGGGAACAAGATAGCCACTACACAGAGGTTCACAGGAGCAAGGTATGACTCGGAATATCTCTTATGTCTGTCTTACTTTTCGGTATTCATGACCCGCTTGGCTTTGTTTCCCCTTCACTCGGGACGAGCAAAGGTCAAGTGTGGGGGTGTTGTTGATGGTCAATATTTGCCATTTTCAAGGCCGTCAACTCCTGCAAATCTGAGTATGAATTGAACATCCACACTAGAATAGGTGCTTAAACTCATACTTTCCACCAGTGTCGATGTCTATTCGAATGCAGGTATTTAGCATAAGAAATGAGAGGAATTCATGCACATTCACTCCACTCCAATCCAAGGCACTCAAATGCTAGCCAATCAGGGGCTGCCACATGGATTCTCCTGGATCCATGATATCACCAATCCATGTGAAGGACTTTCGACGAATCACATGCTGCCACGTCAGCATCACATGGATCCATGGGCCCACATTACCAACTAAATCGCCAGGAAATGTGCCATGCACGAAGGAGAGGCATCAGGGCCCACATGGAAGTGAGCCAGAGGAAGCTCACCCCAAATGGAGGGGAGAAGGTGTCGGCCGACCCTAGGATCGGCCGAACCGACCTAGGGTCGGTTGATCCTCCCCCTCCACTTGTCACTTGCTCATTGGCTCCCTGCTGTAGTCCCGGGTGTTTAGGGGCACTTTGAGCCCTGGAGCAAGCCTCCTCCTTGTCTATAAATAGGAGGGGAGGGGCTCCATTTCTCACACACCACCTAGGTCTCAAGTTTCACTCTCTCTCTCCCTCTCTCCAATTCTGCCCATGAGAGGTGATTCTCACCTCTTTGTGGTAGAATGGTGATGAAGAGAGATCTAGATTAGGATTAGTGTGAGGTAGAGGAGGGGTAAGGAGTGAGTTGATGTCCTCGTGGATGCTTGTTCTTCATTTAGATCAAAGTGAGTATTTCAACATTTCTTATTTAGACTATAGTGGACATCATGCATGGTTGCTTTGTTCTTGTGTTCTTGGCTCGTTCATAAGTTAGAGGCTTGTGTTCTTCGTGACACAAGGCTTCGATCCTTTAGAGCTAGAACCATAGTTCATTTACTTGTTTAGCATGCTCTGATCCTGTTTAGTTAAGTTTGCTGTATCTCGTTCAGCTGCATCCATAGCTTCCTTTCTGCTCCCAGTTCAATGATATGATCTGCTTCCGATCTTTCCCTTGTTCGTGGGACCGTATTTATACGGTTGCTATAGTGTAGTTAGCGGGCTAGCATATGCCGCACTATAGTATTTATCTAGGGTACAGACGTGGTGTCTGGGCCTTGGGTTTCCTACGGAGACCACGTACGATCGTAGCGTAGAGGTAGGCCGTAGTGGTGACAGCCTGTTGGACCCTTTGTCAACCCTCTTACGTCGCGTACCGAGTTGGGCTCGCAGGACAGCACCTCTGAGTGTTGTCACCCTACGGGGACGACTGAGATCTGACAGGAATACATCTTGAGAGCTAAGTCCCTTAAGGAAGTGCTTCTTGTATCCCGACCTATCCTAGCGAAAGCTGGTGTCCTTGGATAGACCCTCTCTGGTTACTCTCCGTCCTAGGAACGAAACCCGAAGGGAGTACTCATTCTCCTAGGGAGAAGTGCTACAATGGTGTATCTGTGTGCTTGCGGATTCGTTCGCACTCATCAGTGTACCCGGGAGTTGCTTACTTGTCTCACGCTACAAAGGCGCCGAGCGTTGAGGATAAGAAACGCCAACATTGGTTCCTTTGAAATCCCCCCGTTCGGATAAGCTATAAGAGTCTAAAATATAACAACCGGGGTTGTGCGGAAGCAACGCGGGAGGTTATCTCCCCGTGGTACCTGGGTGCTTAAGTCAATGTTCTTCAACGCTATTGTATCTAACTCGTTCCTACCAGCTTTATGTGTATAGTACATAAGAACCTAGAACTAACTCGTGTGTCGCCTCCTATGCCTAGGACCCTTTAGAGAGAGAGTGATTGTGTGTGTGTGATCACACTACCCCCATTATCATATCTTTACCCCTGCACTTGAGTGCCTGATTTATTTCCGTCTATGATTTATACTCATTGCAATAGAGTTGATCTTGTCATTCCGCCAATGCCTTCCTTAGATTCGATACCCTTTGGAATACTCCTTTGGGGAAATGCTACAATGGTACTTCCGTGCGCTTGCGGACTCCTGTAACGTTAAGAATTACCAACCAGCATTTCTAGCGCTGTTACCAGGATGGGTTCCAAACCTGTTCTTAGGTGACTGCGTTAAGAAATGTCAACACATGGGACCAGGAGTGGCCACACAGTGGCGGATTAGGTTGTACAGTGGTACGGACAGACGTCGGCCTGTCCGCACAGCGCCGTGTAGTGCCCGCACAGGGACGGGGATGGCTGCACAGCGGCGGTGTCAGGTGCCCAGACCGTGTCAGCCGCACGACATGGAGGGGGATTTCGCTTTTGACTCGGATGTCCCGTCGTGGATCCTGGCATTGAATGCCATTATCAGAGGAGAGGAGGGGCGGGGTGCTGCTGGTCGAGGGATGGCCTCGAGTGAGGCGGAGATGGTTGCCCGCTCGAGGGGGGTCGAGCCCTTCGAGCGAGGTGGAAACCTGCTTGAGGGGCTAGGACCCTCGAGCGAGGCGGAAACCTGCTCGACGGGCCGGGACCCTCGAGCGAGGCGGAAACCTACTCGAGGGGTCGGGACCCTTGAGCAAGGCAGAAACCTGCTCGAGGGGTCGGGACCCTCGAGCGAGGCGGGAAATGCTGGCGCGAGTGGATCGTCTTGATGAGGAGCCTTGGGCTGCTGCTGGGCCGTAGCGGGTCGTGGGCCCATTGCGTACCTCACCTCCTTTTTTGTATTTTGTGGGGATTAGCCCTTACGTAATTGCGTTTAGAGGGGGTGATTATCCCCTTAGTTAGGGGACCCTTAATGACCGTCCCCGACAGTAGCCCCCGAGCCTTTGCGGGAGTGGGAACCATTCCGGCAAAGGATGGTGCCCTCAGATGCTACGTGCGGGTTCCTCCCTTTTGATCATGCATGTCTTTCCGTGGGGGTGCACTAGCGCACCCGCGGGTGTAAGCCCCCGAAGCCCTGTAGGAGTGCGAGCACTCGTGTAGGGGTTGAAAGTGTCGAACGACAGGCTCGCCTTGCGTTTGTTTCGGCCGGCCTCGACGGTATTTCAGCCGGCATCGGCGATCTACGCGGGTAGAGCGGCGTCGAGTTAACCCGAGACGTTCTTGGACGGGTTTGTCCGTTTGTTCGGGGCTCAACCCTCCACGTATTAGTGGGGCCTGGCAAGTGATCATTGAGATGGTCTTGGTGCGAGGAGCCCCCGAGCCCTGGCCCAATCAGGGACGATCAGGTAAAGTCCTCGGCTTCGTTATTACGATCCTCGCCTCCCTTTTGCAAGGGGGAGGGGTGAGGCAACCCATGCCGCCGTCGAGCGGGCGGCGAGCCATGGATGCCTCGGCGAGCTGTTAACGGATAGTTCAAGTGGACGTCCGTGCCCCGTTCGATAGGGGTCGGCTCGTGGTCCGGAGACACGTCCTTGCAAGCGCTTGCAAAGGTTTGCTAAGTAGGGCTTGGTCCCGTTCGATGGGGGCCGAGGGCGCGAAAGCACTCCCTCGATGGGATCCCTCGATTAGCTACCTTTATCCCAGCCTTGAACATGATATGTGGAGTGCCCCCGAACTTCGCATTCGGGGACAGGCTCGATCACGCGCGCCCTGATTGTTCCTGACTTTGTTGATCTGAGGCGCCTGTTCGAACCTTTCGAGGGTCAGGCTCCGTACCTCTGATCAGTAGGGCGTTTGCGGGGGCGCCGCGCGCTCCCGTCTTGGTGGATTAGTGGCGCTTGTCGAACCGCTGTCGGGCCAAGCTTCGAACCACTGATCAGTAACTCCTCATGTTGAGGGCCTCTGCGACGCCCGTCGTACCCTCGAGCCGCTGATCAGTAACGACTTGGGTGTTTAAGTCCTAGGTCCCCCTCGAGTTCGCTCTCGAGGGCGTGCTCGATCGATCACGGCCCCGTGGCCTTAGCCCCCTCGAATCGGGGCACCCATCGTACCCTTTCGAGGGGCCGGGCCTCGAACCCCTGGTCTTATGGCTCCTAGGGCTTTCCTTTCGTGAGAAGAAATCCCCTGGCGTTCAGAATTCGGCCGTGGGCCGGTTGGTCGCCGTGCCCGCTCGGTCGTGGCTGACGTGGTGTGGAGCAGGCGGCGTGGGCGCGCCTTTTCAGGCGAAACGGCGTGAGCACCGCGCGAATGTGAAGGGACATGGCGCTGTGCCCCCTGGTTTACTATGCGGTAATTATTACGCACGCGCGTGCGCGCGGCAGCTTCGGGGTGGTGGGGCCCTGCCGTCAGCGACTGGCGACACCCACCGCATTAACTGTAGTTGCCCGTCGCACTGCCGGGTAATCCATCCCCTCCCTACTCTATAAAAGCAGAGGACGCGGGGAGGAGTTCTTTACCTTAGCCATTCACAAGCGCCGCTTCTTCTTCACCTTCTCCATCGTAGTGCGCTCCGCCGCTCTAGATCCGCGCGCGCACGCCCGCTCCGCCTCGCTTCTCGGCACCCACCTTTCTCCTTCCGCCTATGGCCGCGATCAGGGTACTGGAGGCCGTACCGTGGCCCCGGTCGTCGGTGGACCAGCAGGCCATGGAGGGGCTTGTTCTCGGCAGTCAGCTGGCGTCGGTCGGCGATGAGGCGAACCCGGCGTGGATAATCCCGCCGGCGTCACACCGGGAGCCGTCTCCACCACCGGGTTACGTCGTGAGCTTCGTGCGGCTGCATGAGCGCGGATTCAACGCCCCCGCAAGCAAGTTTATGCGGGGGTTGTGCTACCACTATGGGGTGGAGCTTCACAACTTCGCCCCTAACGCCATCTCGCAGGCACGGTCCTTTGTCGCCGTCTGCGAGGGATTCTTAGGAATCACAGCACACTGGGACCTATGGATCCACCTCTTCCGAGGTGAACTCCACACGCTCGCCACGGGGGAGAGGAGGACGCGCAGAGCTGTCCGTGCCGGCGGTCTCATGTTCGCAGCGTGCGAATCCAGGAGGGATTTGTACCTGCCCTGCACCATGACATCGAACAACTCCGACTGGGAGAAGGGGTGGTTCTACCTGCACAACGATGGCGTCGGGCTCCCACCGTACACCGGGAAGGTGTTGACGGCGAAGCCAGACGCGTGGGCGCACTGTCACACCTATTTTTCCAAAGAAAACCAAGTGCAGGTCTATATGCATGCCAGGATCAAGTTCCATGCATATAGTTGACATAAGTGAATAACAGAAACAATATCACGTAAGGAAAAGAAAGATTATCAGAGATTTACGCTTTATCCTGGAAACGAAGGCACCAAACATCACAGGCAGTTGACTGGGGGTTGTGTACGCCTAGCACCAGCAACATCTTCATAACAACTTCATAGCAGCTTCCTCTTTCTGAGCAACATTGTTTATAGCAAGGGTGAGCACATGTCGTACTCAGCAAGTGTGGGGAAAGTATGAATGCAAAGGCTGAGCAAGGAAAGGCTGACAGGTTGACTGCATTAAGCACTTTTAGTTGATCAAATTTTATTAGCACCTGATTACTAATAAAGTATAAGTATATACCAACCCACATTAACATATAGAGATACGCCATAAGCATATGGCTAACATAACCATACCAACGATTTAAGTCCATCTTCAAGTTCAATTATCATGTGAGGGTCCAGGCCGCTCTTGACCGTGAGCACGGCTAATCGATTAGTTTTACACTCTGCAGAGGTTGTACACTTTCACCACAAGTCGCGTAAAAGTTCTAGGAACTTTAAACCCAACCACGCGATGCTGATCAGGCATCATACCACACTACCGAGGTGTGATTGCATAGGGACGCTACGAGGCCTTTACAAAGATTCCCCAATGCGAAGCAACCCGCGAAGGTTCCGAGCCGTCGCAGAGCATAAAGTCCCCTAGTAGGTACCGTGTCTTAGCCAAGATCAACTCCCTACTAGAGCGAGTCTATACCCCAACTAAACG
This sequence comes from Cenchrus fungigraminus, assembly GCA_036936925.1. NCBI lineage: Eukaryota > Viridiplantae > Streptophyta > Magnoliopsida > Poales > Poaceae > Cenchrus > Cenchrus fungigraminus. The sequence continues at coordinate 75,415,226 of CM072775.1, forward strand.
CTCCCCCTTGCCCTTTCGGTAAGGTCACCCCAACACTAGAGTCCCTAATTAATTAGCCAAGCCAGAGCCATATAGCCTTGTGGTTGCACTGTTGTCCTGGGTGGTCGCTCCATGTTCCGATTAATCATATGATCTTGTATTAACCAGAGATATAGCATAAAAGTAAAGCAAGTTCATCATTATTGTTGTTCATTAAAACCACCATAACCCAAGGTAAAGCAACTAAGCAGAGCTACCCAACAGAAAGATAAAACCCAGGTTGACAAGGAATAAGGGTAATAAAGACTAGGATGAACCTTAATAGGACCCATCAATATTAATGCAAGATATGCAATGGTGATTAAACACAGTTATTGGGACAAAAGAACAAGGACACACTTGCCTTTAACCAGTGTAATGTTGTTGCTCAGAATCCTTCATCTTCATACTCTTCCAAGCTCTCGAACCACGTTCATGCTACTCGCATCAATCATCGGGCACAAGCATACAAAGCAAACAAACAAGCATACTAAGAACAAAGCACCAATCAAAAGAGAAGCTTTAAAACAACGCACTAAAGGACAGGCTCGATGCTAAGGATCACTGAAGCACACAGACCGTGCTGAGAGAAGGAAAGGCTTGGTTAGCTTTATGGAAGACACTAGGTTTGAGCATGAACTAGGACCGAAAAGATCTGAAACGAGACACACTGAGACAGAGCTTGATAAAGAATGGCTAACGTTCGATTTGCATAAATGAGAGAACAAACTATGAGCTAGGTTTATTTTAATTAGCAAAAATATGTAAAGGATATTTCATTAAGTTAAAATTAATGCAATATTATATTTTATTTGTAAAAGACCGGAGTAAAGAACTTATGTTTCGAGTAGATCATATTTTTATTAAAAACATTATGGCATTGGCATTAATCAAGTTAACTTTTATTTATAAAAGCCGGTGTAAAAACCTAAGCAACTTTTAATTATAAAAGTTAATTAAATATTAATCAAGTTAACATTTGGTTTATGAAAAACCGGGTAAAAGATCGAATTAGATTTTATTTATAAAAGCACGTGAAATAAACATTAATCAAATTGATATTAGTTATGAAAAACGGTGTATGGCTCTATATTGCTTTTATTTAGAAAAGGCATGTTTAATAAGCATTAATCAAAATTAATATTAAATTTATTTTTCAGAAAACAAACATGATGAAAACTCACCACTAACACGTACATTACTTCATTATGAACCTAACGCAACTTGAACGGATGAAAACGGAGCTAAAACAGAGAAACTATGGTCAAAACAAGATTAGGGACCTAACTGCAGAGATTCTAAACTTCCAAGGGCTTAAGTGCGAAAAACCAGGGGCATATACATAATTTTGTTTATAAACTCAGGGGCTTTTATGCAAGAACTGCAGGATGGATTGGATCTAGGAAGTCTAGTTTTTACAGGGGGTTTTCTGGAAAAGGGTCAAGACACAAAGAAAGATCTGGGGATTAGATGGAACTGTAGGGGGTCAATCGCAAAACGACCTTGGTCTTCTTCTTCCTCTGTTCGCAACAGGGGCAGGCGGACGGGGAGGTTCCGGCCGGTAGGATTGGGGCGCTCCGGCGGCCCTAGAGCTCGGCTAGGAGGGGGAATAGAGGGAGGAGGACGAGGGAAACCTGCTGGGATGCTCACCGCAAGGTACGGTGACGGGGAACGGACCGGCGGCGGAGGACATCGGCGACCAGCTCGGTTGCTCAAGGCGGCTAGGCTCCGGTGGCCGGTGATCGACGGGAAGTGGCAGAGTACGTTCAGCTCGACGCGGTGGAGTCCCTGGTGGCGCTTGTTTGCTCCGGTGGTGTGGCATTGCGTCGAACGGCGTCCAGCGGCGGCTCGGCTTGCACGGCGACGCACGGCGGCGCTGTGCGGACGGCGACTTTAGGCGGAGTGGTAGGCGCAGGAGCAGGCAGGGCACGCGGAGGCCGGGATTTTATGGGGCAGGGACGCGCGAAGACCGTGCCGCACACGACACGGACGCCGAGGACGGCCGGCGGCGCACGGCGTGTCCGCTCGGGACTCAGCGGCGGCGGTACGGGCCTGGATGGGCCTCGGCCGGGCTGCGGTAGGGCCGGGCTGAGTGGGCTGGAGCTGGGTGCGGGTTGGTGCATGGGCCGGGGTGGAAAGGTGAGCAGGCCGGGGAAGAACGAGGGACACCTGTGGACTTCCACCGGTGGGCTGCCAAGCAAGGCTGGGCTGAGAGAGAGGGAGCTGGGCTACACCAGGCCAAGGAGTAGAAGGGGCGATGGTAGACTTTTGGAGGTTGGGCTGAAAACAGCTGTGGGCCGAAAGAAAAGAAAGGAAAAAGGAAATTCTTTTTATTTTCAGGAAACATTTTCGTGAATAAGAGTATTCTAGAATTAGCTAGAAAATTCATTAAAGCCACGAAAAATATTCCGAAAATCCCAAAAATTCCAGGAAAATTCCCAGAGATAGATTGAGGCACGAACAATCCAAATAAAATATTTGGAGCTCATGAAAAAGATTTTGGAGCCTTCTAATAAATAGAAAATGCTCAGAGAAAATGAGAATAAACTCCAGAAAAATCTGGAAAATTCTCGGGAGGGTTTGGTCAGCACCTAAGCGTGTTTTAAAACCTTTTGCACTCAGAAACACCAAGATGTATCAGCATGAATGCAGCACACACACATAGCCATTTTATTTAATTTAGAAATACAAACAAATGTTTTCTTTTCCTATTCTATATTTCCTGTAAAGAAAATAAACGTTGGGAAAATTTTAAAATTGAGAGAAATCATTGTTTTAATTGTTCTTCCTATTCACATCCTGAAATGAGAAATTTCAGGGTGTGACACGCACAGGGTGTCACCTCAGGCGAGGCAAACGAAGCTCGAGCCCCTCATCGACACCCTGCGCAAGTTGGCAGACGCTGGGTTGACCGTGGCGGCCATCATCGTGAACTTCCACCTCCGGCGGGTGATCCCCCTCATGGAGAGGGCGCTCCCCATCTTCGCGATGGGGAGCAACGCTGATCCCACGGCCCTGGCGAGCTTGCGGCTATTGGAGGAACTGCTCACCCAGGCATTCGCGGCCACGAGGGCGAGGCGCGCGATGAACCTCAAGGGGTGGCTCACAGCGACGACGACCTGTGGTCGTTCGCGATGTGCCCTGATCCGGACCACCGCGAGTTGGTAAGATTCGACTTCCTGCTTCATTCGCTTCGTTCTAGTATTTGCTCTAACGGTAGTCGTGGTGACAGGGAGTGTGCCTCAGCGTCCCCTCATCAGACCCACCGACGCCCAGGTCGCACGCCGCCAATCGTGCCAGGCAACAAAGGCAGAAAGATAAGGCGGACCGGGCGAGGGCGAGGAAGACAAGGAGGCAAGAGCGCATCGATGCGTTCAGGAGTACCTGTGGCGGGAGCAGCGGGGCCTCTCCCCCCCACCGGATCTGATACACACAGATTCGGATGAGGACAACAGTGACGGGGAGCGAACCATCTCGGACAGGGAGGAGGAGGCGCCGGCCCCGACGCCGAGGGACGAGGACGCCCTCGTTGTGCCCGCCTTCAAGGTGGGTTCGGCACCCCTCGATGAGGGCGCGTTGTCGAGGATGCCCGCTGGGTCAGGGGTGGTGTCTCCGGATCCTTCGCGGAAGTGCAAGCGGCGCGTCTCCGGCCTTCGATGAGTCTTGTTTCTCTCTCCAAGTTCTTAATATCATAGATTTGCTCGCTGACCCTTCGTTTCTGATTTCACCAGCGTGGCGCCCGTGGTCCCCGGTCTTGCGCCCGCCAAGGTGCTCAAGGTGGGAGCGCAGGATGCACCGCGCTTGATGAGGTCTCATTCAGTGTGGATGTCGCGGTCGGCGGTGGCTGCGGTGGTGATGAGTGGGGCGCCGCGATCGGGGGTTGCGGCTGCGGAGCCGCAGCGACGAGAGGAGGCAACGGCGGAAGCCCTCCGCGCGGTGATGGTCCGGGGGACCCAACAGGGGCGGGAGTAGGACCGCGCCGCCAGCCGGGAAGCAGAGGGCTGTGGGAAGGATGCGGCTCCTCCTGATGGTGATACGACCCCCGCTGGGGGTCAGGCGATGGTGGCAGCCGTGCCAGCCCCCGGGCCCGCGCCTGAGGTGTTGCTGGTGCGACTTGACGGCTGTGTGGTGGTGCCAACGCTGATGACTGGCGCTAGGACATCGACGTCTGGCACTGGGGCCCCAACGACTAGCGCCGGGGCGACGTCGTGGGAGCTGAAGCTCGACCTCCCTGGAGTTCCACCGAGCCTGGTGGAAGAAGTGAAGTCGGAGAGGGATCTGTGGCAAGAGTTCAACAGCCTTGGCTCCACCCTGCAGAATGCCCTTATCACCACCCTCCAGATCCACGGGGGCAGGTCGCTCCAGGTCTTCCTGGTAAGTGTGCTTGCTTGAGCGCCGCTTAGCTCTTTTTTCTTCGTTTGTGTGAGTTTCATTCGACTCTCTTTCTTTCTTCTTTTCCCCCATCTGCAGGAGCTGCAGAGGCAGGCAGGTGACAAGATCACCTGTATCGCCGAGCTGTGCTCCGAGATCGACTGGCTCCGGACACAGAACGACGACCTGGACGCAATGGTGGAGGCGCTGCGGACGGACAACGGCTGGTTTGAGTACAACCTCCTCCGCGCGGAGGAGGAGCTTGATGCCCAGCGGACCACGGTGGTGCAGAAGGCCAAGGAGGTCGAGGCGCTGAGCGCCACGCTCCAAGGGAAGGAGGAGGTGTTGGCGGCAGCGAATGAGGAGCTTCGGAAGGCACACGCTACGCACGCCGAGGCCCAGTTCCTACTTGCGCAGAGGGAAACAGCCCTTACCGAGGCGCAGGCTCAACTCCAGCAGGACCGTGCGACCCTCGAGGCAGCGAGGTCTAGGTAGACTCAGGCCGAGCAAAATACCCAAGAGGTCGAATGGCTGGGCGCTGCTATGCGGGAGAAGAGCGAGGCGCTTACGGGGGTCGAGAGCCAGCTCCAGCAGGAGCGCGCGGCGCGCGAGGAGGCACAGGCCCATCTTCAACAAGAGCGCGTAGTGCTTGAGGATGGCAGGTCCTGGCTCTAGCAGGAGCGCACGGCGCGCGAGGAGGCGCAGTCCCAGCTCCGGTAAGAGCACACGGCGCTTGAGGAGGCCAGGTCTACACTCCAGCAGCGGGATGTGGAGGTGGCGGCGGCGAACACCCAGGTCCAGCTTCGGCAAGTGGCGGCCGAGCTGCTCACTCGGGCACTGGTTCAGGAGTGCGCTACCGCCGACGCCCTTTGGGCCGCCGTTGAGGAGAAGGACGCCTCGATCCTGCAGCTGCAGCAAGAGGCTGGGGCCGTGCGTGCGGAGCTCGAGACAGAGAAGCGGCAGACCGAGGGTAAGTCGTAGCCTCCGAGTCCTTAGTTGTTTTAAGTTCACCAAGATCCGCTCTTGACGCACCTTTCCTTGTTTCAGGGCCGCGAAAGGCCCTGGGGGAGTCGCTGACGCAGGCGGAGGCACTCCAGGTTGCCTATACCTCGTCTCAGCGGGAGTTCGAGGCTCTGGAGGGAGTGACCCTCGAGTGTGCCGGGAGATCGAGGGGGGTGTCGGCTCGTCGAGGAGCTCGCTGGCGAGCCGTCTTAGGGCTCTGAGCAACCGTGTCGTCGGGCGCGTGAAGGGCACTCTTCGACTTGGCGTCCAGAAGACCCTAGGCGTGGTGTTGACGCATTACATCGTTGACCACGCGGCATTGGCGACAGGCTATGTCGTGGCGGACGACCTTGATGACGACGGGGTGAACACCGCCATGGATCAAGCTGATGCCGCTGTCACCGGTGCCGCCGCCGAGCTTGCTGACATGTTCGAGGAAGACCTCTTCCCGGATGCTGCTGAGGGCATTGATGCCGCCGCCGCAAGCCCCCGTGCACCCTGAAAGAAGCCGGGCGTGGAAGCCCGTAGGTTGTAGTTAGGATTCGAGCCGAGCGGCCCCTGTATTTGAACAAATTGTCTTTTAAGTATGTGAACTTATATACGACTCGTTTGTGTGTGCTATTGTGCTTTCCTGCTAGCTTAGAGAAACTTTGGCCGTGGTCGATCGCTCTCGCGAGTAACTTGGGGATAAAGTGGCGAGGGAGAGGCCATATCCTGCTAGAGGCGTAGGCGGTCCCGAACTCAACCAACCCTAACCTTAGTTACTCGCACCATGCTTCCGTTTTTCTAAGTATTCGAGGCCTAATACATTTAGCATTTTTCAAAGGAAAAGGCGTTTGCGAAAAAATGGGACCGTTTAGGGGGGGATGCCCCCCATAGTAGCCCCCGAGGGGGACTTGGTTTTCAGAAGAAAGCCGAGTCTCCCTGATCTTTATTCACGATCTTAGTGTATATACAACTGACTTGGGTGTCAGGTATGTCAAAAATGACTTGGAAATTTTTAGGGGTAGAAGCGACATAGCTGATGGATGTTCCAAGCGTTGGTGAAGATTTCGCCCTTCTCGTTTACTAGCTTGTACGTGCCGGGCTTGAGGACTTCAGCAATGATATATGGTCCTTCCCACAGTGGCATGAGCTTGTGACGGCCCTCATTCTTCTGCCGAAGTCGGAGTACCAGGTCTCCCTTGCTGAGGTCTCGAGGTCGGACCTTTCGCACTTGATAATGCTGCAGGGATTGCTGGTACTTCTCTAAGTGTAGAATCGCCACGTCCCGGGCCTCGTTGACGCAGTCCAGCGAGTCTTCGCGATCTTGCTAGTTCTGTTTCTCTTGGTAGGCTTTGACCCTCGGGGACCCGTAATCCAGGTCTGTGGGGAGGACGGCCTCAGCGCCATAGACAAGGAAGAACGGGGTGAAACCCGTGGCTCTGCTTGGGGTGTTCCATAGGCTCTAGATGACCGACGGCAGTTCTTGGATCCATTTTCGGCCAAATTGATTGAGCTTGTTGAAGATCCTTGGCTTTAGGCCTTGTAAAATCATGCCGTTGGCACGCTCTACTTGGTCGTTTGTCTGTTTGTGTGCTACGGCTGACCAATCTGAGAGCCAGGTGTGGTTCGAGGACTGGTGGATGGTCGCTTCCTGATGTGATGAGTGATTGACAACGTGATGTGGACTGATACTTGGCTAAGTATTGCAGGTGTAGGTTGCGGCTTGACTGGTGCAGGTACAGGTGAAGAACAAGCGCAAAAGGTCGTTGCCGGTGAGGCCTCCAGGTGTGGAGAAGACAAGTAGGCTTGGTTCGAGGGACCCGGTGGCCAGCGGGGTCAAGTGCGGGCCGCATGGTGGCAAGAACAGCAAGATCAAGTCATGGACGGTTTCTTGGTAGAGCCTCAAAACCAAGGTCGAGCCGGGACTACGTGGGAGCCGAGTCATGAGTGGTGATTGGCGGAGGCTACACCGAGTTCGCGGGGTTTCCGGTGGTTCACCAGAAAACCACAGGGTTCCTTGGTTGATCCACAAAGCCAAGACTGAAGAACCGAAGACGGAGGTGCAGCAGCTCCAGACCGGTCTGACCGGTGAGGAGCACCGGTCTGACCGATGTGTGACGACGCAGTCTAGAATCTTCGAAGCGGAGGACACGCGTCGGGATCGCAAGGCTTGCGTCGAGGCTAAGCAAGTTTGCGGTCGCTGGGCATCCGTCCGATGGTGCGAAGACAAAGACTTCCAATTTCACCCTCGAGGGGCATGTATCCCTAGTTAGCTAGTAAGGGTAGTTTAGTCTTTCGGTTGCCTCCATATAACCCAAGTGGTGAGAGGATGGCAGCCATCTCTTGGAACCCTAGCTCATTTGGTTTTCCTATTTTCTCTTCCTATTTTCCTTAGGAATTTCTAGGACTAGCTTGAGAGCTTCATGGTGAGATCTTGTGAGAGGGAAGGATGATCGGGCGGCAAGCTAGACCTTGTATGAACCTCTTTGGTATGTATAGATGATTCGACGTGGTTCCTCAAGGCTTGGATTTGTCTTTCCCGTTTCTCCTTTTTGGTGATTTTCGGAGGCTTTTCTTGACGAATTTCTTGTGGCGGTTTTGAGACCTTTCTCTTTGGGATTTGGTGGGGGATGTATGCATGAACCCTTCGTGGTTCTTTTCCCTTTGATTCCCCTCCCAAATCCGTGAGTAAAGGGGCTCAATTTTGGGGTTTTCGGTGTTCTAGGGTTCGTGGTGTTCTTGGCGGAAATCCTTCGATTCCTCTTGATTCAACGAGTTTTGGTGGACCAAATCTTGGCTATGGAGTGCCCATGAGGTGTTCCTACTATCCCCAAAGTCTTGTGCGAATCCGTGGAGTGAATCGGGAGATTGGGAGTTGGATTTGGGGGAGTTGACCCGCGGGCGCTGTTCATCCCGAGCTGCCCAGGCGTGACCGGTCTGACCGGTGCTCTTGACCGGTCTGACCGGTGTGAGCCCCCTTGTGGGTTTTTGTCTCGAGGAACTGCTGTGTTCGTGTGGTTTTGTCCCGTGGTCCTGCTGGTCAATTCTTGGCATGTTTGGAGTTGTCTTGCTAGGCTTTGTGAGGGGTTTTCCTTCTTGGCAGGTTGTTCTTTGGTGGTGGTTTTTGTTCCAGGGCCTAGAGGAGTCACTGAGGCTTCCTGGAACTTTGCTGTGCATCTGCTGTTCGCCACCGGCCTGACCGGCAGAGTCCACCGGTCTGACCGGCAGGAGCCATCGGTCTGACCGGTGTGGCACAGACAGCAGGCTTCTCAGTTTTTCGCTGTGCATTTGGGGTGTTTGGTTCGGTTGGTTGAGTTGTTGGTTCCTAGGACCAGTAGCACTCCAGTGGCTACGTGGTCTTGACCAACTTGGGTAGTTGAGTCGGAGACGTGTGTTGGAAGCTGTGTTCATCTTGTTGGAGTCTCTATCTCCTTCGAGAAGAATTTTTATCGGCTCCCATTCACTCCCCCCCTCTCTGGTTCGCCTAATCGGTCCTTCAATTGGTATCAGAGCCGGTTCGGGTCTTTATTGACTCTAGCCAGTCTAAGATCCAAAGATGGCGTACCAGGAACGGGGTTCGGGTCCTCCGCACTTCGATGGGAAGAACTACCAGATGTGGCAGAGGCGGATGGTTGCGTTCCTCCGCGGAAAGGGTCAGATCCTTTGGGACGTTACGGTGAACATAGCTTATGTTCATCCGATTAACTTCCTTGCTCCAGGATCGAGGGATATGTTCGAAGCCAACAACAAGGCAGTCGACTACTTGTTTCATGCTCTGTGTCAGTCCGAATTCGATCGGGTTCAGACAGAGGACTTAGCTTGTAGGATTTGGGAGCAGTTGAAGGATGCCCATGCTAGGAATGCTCAGGTTCAGGCTCGGATGTACGCGACTTACCGGAGAGAGTACGAGAACTTCACTCATCTCCCCGGCGAGTCCGTCGATGCCCTTTTTCAGCGGTTTACGGTCATAGTGAACAACATGAGGGCCAATGTGGCCGTGCTCCCATACGATGATCATGATAGAGCCGTGAAGCTCTTGCACTCGTTGGATCGTACCGTATGGGACGGGAAGTTTGAGGCTATCGTTGAGTCCGAGAAGTATGACACCTTGACAGTGAACGAGCTGTTCTCGAAACTCAAGTCGGCTGAGTTGGACCGTGGTATGACTGCCAAGATCGAGAGTCTGACTGATTCCCATAGTCTTGGTCTCGTTGGTGGCAAGGTGGCTAAGTCTAACGCTAACGCATCCTCCAGGATGTACTCTCTGTCCTCTTTGATGTCTTTGCCAGACGAGGAGTTCGACGTGCTTGGAGAGGACGAGCTAGCGTTGCTGACCAGGCGGTTCGAGAGGCTGCACGAGAACCGGGTGAACACGAGGAGGACAGCACGGACGTGCTTTCAGTGCGGCAAGCCAGGACACTTCATCGCCGACTGCCCGGAGAAGACGGAGAACAAGGACGGCTACAAGGACGGCTACAGGCACCGATCGAGCAAGGATGGCAAGTACCGATCGAGGTGCGATCACAAGCACAAGAACAAGCACAAGGACGAGCGACGGTCGAGGAAGAAGGATGGCCGCGGCAGGAAGGCCCGAGCGATGGTCGGAGCGAGCGATGTCGACTCCAGCTCCGCCTACTCTTCCTCGAGCTCGAGTAGCAGCGAAGATGAAGGTGATCAGCGCAAGAACAAGAGGGCGTCCAAGAACTTGAGTGGGTTGAGCTGCTTCGCACGAGATGGCTTCTGCGGCATGGCTCGTAGCTCCGACAGCAAGAAGAGTCACCAGAGCGACTCGGACTCTGACTCTGAGGGTGAGGTATGTGATGAGCTCTCTTCTTTGCGCAAGGAGAATGAGGAGTTGGTTGACTTGCTTGATAATCGCGATCACATGCTTAGAGAGGCCAAGAAGATGAGGAAAGAGCTTAGGGCCTCACTAGAAGATGCTAGGAACCGTGTGGCTGAGCTAGAAACCCAGAACCTAGATGCTAAGCTTGAGATTGATTCGCTTAAGGCTTCTCCTGTGGTTTCTGATGAGATTGGTTGCTGTGATTGCTCTGTGTACCTAGTTGATCTTACTGCTCTTAAGGATAAGCATGCCTCTACTTGTGATGAACTAGATATGCTTAGGGTTGAAGTGGCTGAGCTTAAGTCTAGACCTGCTTTGCTAGGCGCTTGCACTTCTTGCCCTGTTTTGCATGGAAAGATTGATGAGATGCATGCTTACACTGTTTCGCTTGAGGCTAAGTTGAAAGAGCCTATTCCTACTTCTTGCTCTACATGTGAAGTGCATACTTTGAAAAATCTGGAACTTGCACACTATGTGAATCGCTTGCAGGATGAGAATGATGAGTTGAGAAAAATGATGGGTTGGTTGTCGGGGCATGAACCTCAGCTTAGGATGATGATAGAGGCATACAAGCGCTATGATGGGCAAGCACTTGGTTCGGAGAAGGTTGGAGAGTATAGTGGTGAGGGAGGAGAGAAGATTGGTGATATCCAAGCTCCACCAAAAATCTTCCACAAAAATGCCTATGCTCCTAAGCCCAACCCACTGAGAAACAAACTTGACACAACCCCAGATCCTCCCATATTCCCTCACTCCACAAATGATTTTCAAAAGCCTATCAAGTTCAAGAGCAACTTGGGGAATGTGTTCTTTGGGAAAGAGAGTGAGAAGCCTAGTGAGGAGAAACCGGTTGAGCAACCGAGTGGAGAGAAACCAAGTGAGCAGCCCCAACCCAAGCCTAAGCCACAGTCCATGAAGTTCCATTGTGGGTATTGTGGGAGAGATGGTCACAAGGATGAGTTTTGCTTCAAGAGGAAGCGTGAGGAGAGAATGGCTAGAGAGTGGGCTAACAAGGACAGGTACCACCCCTCTAATGGTGTACCTGAGCCTCGTATGCAGATGCCCAGGGCCAAGGCGATTGTGAGGACGGTTCCGGCTTGGGGAGATCAGAAGGTAGCAGGTGGTGCTGCTGGCCGGGCTACACCGGTCAGACCGGTGCACTACACCGGTCAGACCGGTGCAGGTCTGGGCAGACAGGGGTCTGGTTTTCGTGCTCGTGTGGATGCTCGGTTCGGTTCTGGTGGTCGTGGTTCTGGTGGTTGGTCTGGAGAGTTTGCAGATGGTCAGTTTGCTAGGCGTTCTCCACCTCGTGCTCAATACGAGGGTGGGAGGAGTCGTAGCTTTGAGATGGAGAGGAGGAACGGTCCACGGTTTTTCTTTCGTGGCTTTCGTCCTCCTCCAGCTAGAGAGGGTTGGTTCCCTCGTAGTGGTTACTGTGGTGGTGTTCGTGGAGGTAGCTTTGATAGGCGTGATGATTTGGTTTGTGCTAACCCTACTTTGGAGCAAATGGCTCGACACTGGTTTTACTCTTTTGGTACTAACCCCAGTGCTGAGTCGTTTGTTCACTCACGTGCTCGCTTTTGAATTTCAGGTGGGAGACTTGAGGAACGTTTGGTTGATCGACTCCGGTTGCTCGAGGCATATGACCGGAGACAAGGGGTGGTTCTCAAGTCTCGTCCCGGTGGTGTCCAGGACATACATCACCTTTGGGGACAATGGGCGAGGGCGTGTGCTTTCAGAAGGTGAGATCAAGGTAAGTGACAAGGTCACTCTCAGGCGTGTTGCTCTTGTTCAATCGCTGGGGTTCAATTTGCTTTCTGTGTCCCAGTTGTTGGATGAGGGCTTTGAGGTGTTGTTTCAACCCGGTGGTTCTCGGATTTTAGATTCTCGAGGGGACCTAGTTTGCATGGTCGTTCCCGAGGGTCAAGTGTTCCGAGCTGATTTTTCTCAGTCTTCTGGTGTGGAGCGTTGTTTCTTGGCTGGTTCTTCGAGTGAGTTGTGGAAGTGGCATAGGAAGTTGGGTCACTTGAGCTTTGACCTTTTGTCTTGCTTGAGTAAACTCAATTTGGTCCGAGGATTGCCACGGTTGAGGTTTGAGAAAGAGTTGGTTTGTGCGCTGTGTAGGCATGCCAAGATGGTAGCCTCTTCTCACCCGCCTCTCACCGATGTGATGACTGAGCATCCATGCGAGCTGCTCCATATGGACCTTGTTGGCCCAGCTCGTGTGCGATCTGCGGGTGGGAAGTGGTATGTCCTTGTTGTGGTGGACGACTATTCTCGGTATGCGTGGGTGTTCTTTCTTGAGGAGAAAGGGGAGACGTTTGGTTTTGTTCGAAATCTTGTCTTGAGGTTAAGAAACGAGAGGCACGGAGATGCCATACGAGCGATCCGCAGTGACAATGGCTCTGAATTCAAAAACTCTCGCTTCGAAACCTTTTGCCATGACTTGGGTCTTGAACACCAGTTTTCGAGTCCGTATACGCCTCCCCCGAATGGCGTGGTGGAAAGGAAAAACAGGACCTTGTGCGAGATGGCTCGGACGATGCTCGATGAGCATAGGACTCCGAGAAGGTTTTGGGCTGAGGCGGTCAATACCGCATGCTATGTATCGAACAGGATCTACCTCAGGGTTCACAAGAAGAAAACCTGTTATGAGTTGATGCACGGTCGCACACCCAAGGTGAGTCACTTCCATGTCTTTGGTTGTAAATGCTTCATTCTGAAGAAAGGGAAGAAGTTGGACAAGTTCGAGGCTAGGTCTGTCGATGGCATTTTCTTTGGTTACGCATCTCATTCTAGAGCATTTTGTGTGCTCAATCTTGAAACTAACCAAATCGTGGAGACTTGCGAGGTAACCTTCGACGAGACACAGCCACGTAGTCAGCTTGTTTTTGAGTGTGCAGGTGACGACGAACTTGGTGAGGAGATCTTTCAGGAGGAGGAGCATGAACATGGAGATGATGAAGATGGCGGTGTGGTGCCCACGGCTGAACATGTACCTACTACTTCGACGACGATCGAGAACGGGCCCTCTCCCACACCTACAACGACAAACCCAGATCAAGGCGAAGCTGCTGTTGAGGGGGAGGTAGCATCAAGGTGAGAACCTCCCCGGCGAGTGCAAGTGGATCACCCAGCTTCGAGAATCATCGGCGACATGAATGAACGTACTACACGATCGAGGGTTCGGAACAATTCTCATTTCGCTCATGCTGCTTTTGTTGCCACCTTTGAGCCCAAAGACATTGGACACGCGCTATCTGATCATAATTGGGTTAATTCGATGCATGACGAGTTGGAGAATTTCGAGAGGAACCAAGTTTGGGAATTGGTTGACCCTCCCCAGGGTGTAAGCCGATTGGGACAAAATGGGTGTGGAAGAACAAAGAGGGAGAGAAAGGAGAAGTGGTGAGGAACAAGTCAAGGCTTGTTGCTCAGGGGTTCAGTCAGAAAGAGGGGATCGACTACGAGGAGACCTTTGCTCCCGTAGCTCGTTTGGAGGCGATCAGGATCCTTCTAGCCTTTTCCGTGGCTAAAGGATTCAAGTTGTACCAGATGGATGTCAAGAGTGCTTTCCTAAATGGTGTTTTGGAGGAAGTAGTGTATGTGAGGCAACCACCGGGGTTTGAGAGTGAGAAGTACCCCCACCGGGTGTACAAGTTGAGGAAGGCGCTGTATGGGTTGAAGCAGGCGCCTAGAGCTTGGTATGGTAGGTTGAGGGGGTTCCTGTTTGAGCGAGGCTTTGAGATGGGGAAGGTCGATCAGACCTTGTTTCTCCTCAGGCAGGGCAGAGATATCCTGATTGTGCAGGTATACGTGGATGATATTGTCTTTGGTGGCTCGTCTAACTCTCTTGTTGCAAGGTTTGCAGAAGACATGAGCAGGGAATTTGAGATGAGCATGATGGGTGAGTTGCAGTTCTTCCTCGGGCTACAGATCAAGCAATCAAAGGAAGGAACATTTGTGCACCAAGCCAAGTACACCAAGGACATTGTGAGGAAGTTCAAGATGGAGGACTCCAAGGCCATGGCGACGCCTATGAGTATGACTACGGCTCTTGATGCGGACGAGGAAGGTGAACACGTGGACCAGAAGGAGTACCGAAGCATGATCGGATCACTCCTCTACTTGACGGCGACGAGGCCGGACATCCAGTTCTCGGTATGTCTGTGCGCTCGTTTTCAAGCGTCTCCGAGGACTTCGCATCGGCAAGCAGTCAAGCGCATTTTCAGGTATTTGCGTCATACTCCCGACTTCGGCCTTTGGTACTCCGCGTCCTCTTCTTTGGCTCTTCATGGTTTTTCGGATGCGGATTTTGCCGGGTGTCGGTTGGATAGGAAGTCCACTTCTGGGACTTGCCAGTTCTTGGGTTCTTCTTTGGTGTCTTGGTCTTCTCGCAAATAGTCGAGTGTTGCTCAATCCACTACCGAGGCAGAATATGTGGCTGCAGCTAGTTGTTGCTCTCAGCTCCTTTGGATCACATACACCATGAGCAACTTTGGTGAGGAGTATACCCATGTCCCACTTCAATGTGATAGCACAAGTGCCATAAGCGTTGCAAAGAACCCAGTGCTCCACTCCAAAACCAAGCACATAGAAGTGAGGTATCATTTCCTGAGAGACAACGTAGAGAAAGGGAAGATAGCCTTGATCCATGTACCCACACATGACCAACTAGCCGATATTTTCACCAAACCCCTAGATCAGGCAACTTTCACTCGTTTGCGGGGGGAGCTTGGTGTGTGTTTGATTTCTTGAGTTGGTGTGTGGGAGCTCCTTTGTAGCATATGTATAACTTTCCTTTGTGCATTTCTTGCATTTGGTATGGCATATGTAACATGATGTATAGGCATCTTTGTATCTTAGGTTGCATGCATTTTGTATCATATGCATTGTTTAGCAAAAGCTTCTCCTATATACAGTATTCACCATGGAATGATATGTATGTCTTTGTGAGCTAGTTTGGTAAGCTATGGTTAGTTTGGCTTAGCTCTTGATAATCTTGGTTTATATCCATGGTTGATGGCTATGTTTTTGAAAAATGTCACATGTGTGCTCTCTTGTGAGTAAATGCCTTTATATGATCTTGACATGTTTTAGTGGCTTGGCTATGCTTAATTTGTGGTTGGATAGCTTATTTTGATCATATGGGGCCAAAGGCTCATTTGCCATCATGAATGTTTAGCCCCCATGCTTAATCTTGTGGAGGGGCATAAGTTCCTTTTTGTCGCAAAGACATTTCATGTACCAATTTCAAATC
Source organism: Cenchrus fungigraminus (assembly GCA_036936925.1). NCBI lineage: Eukaryota > Viridiplantae > Streptophyta > Magnoliopsida > Poales > Poaceae > Cenchrus > Cenchrus fungigraminus. The sequence continues at coordinate 75,430,705 of CM072775.1, forward strand.
TGAAAACGAAATGTAAATTGCTTAGAAAATGTGCTCCCATGTCATATGTGCTAATTTTAATTTGCTTTGGGTGCTAAACCGTTGCGTGATGCCTACCAATGAGAAGTCTCATACATAGAAGTAGGCACATGGCTCGGTGGCTTTGACATGAGATAAGGTGCTTGTGGGTGTTTATGATGGTCTTATGCTTAGAATGGTTTTCCTAGCATGAAGTTTGTGTGGCTTTGCCATTTTGACATGTTTTGCTCATGTCTAGGACTTTGCTCATGAGAGGGTAAATTTTTCGCAAAATTGCTCAATTCTATCTTAGCTTCGCCCAATGGTTGTGAAACTTGGTGATCATGTGGTTGATGTCATTACGAAGCTATAGAGTATCTAACTTGCTTTTTTGGACATGTGTACCATCCTATGTTGAATTTTGTCTATTTGAGAAGCTCTAGGTTGCATTGTTTGCATTTTTGGCTTGATTCATGCATTGTCAACAAGGGGGAGAAGTTTGAGCATGTTTTGGCCTACTGAATGCATTTGGAGGATTTTCAGGTGGTTTCGAGCCATTTCTGGGCTCTGTTGTGCACTGGTCTGACCGGTTGAGGTCACCGGTCTGACCGGTCAGAGTGCTGGTCCTGTTCACATGTTGCGCACCGGTCTGACCGGTGGTGTCGACCGGTCTGACCGGTCTGAGCTGAGCTGATGCAGCTGCTCTGTTTCGTCAAGTGGTTTGCATGCATTCGTCCAGGGGGAGTTGCATTGGTTCAGGGGGAGCTTGCATGTGTGCAGGGGGAGCTCTTTGTAGTTTTCGAGCTTTGGTTTGATGGTTTGTGCTCTTTGCTTGAGCATGGTTTTGTCTCGGATGTGTCGAGCCGTTGCCCTTGCCTAAGGGGTCCGAGACTTGTCTTCTTCAAGTGATCTTGCTCTTTGCCTTTCTTTGGCTTTCGATCGCTTGTTGGAGTTTCTTTTAGTCGTTTCTTTTCTTTTCCTTTTCTCTTGGTTACCAAAACGTGTGTGTTGTCAATGCACTCATCAAGGGGGAGATTGAGAGCCAGGTGTGGTTCGAGGACTGGTGGATGGTCGCTTCCTGGTGTGATGAGTGATTGACAACATGGTGTGGACTGATACTTGGCTAAGTATTGCAGGTGCAGGTTGCGGCTTGACTGGTGCAGGTGCAGGTGAAGAACAAGCGCGAAAGGTCGTTGCCGGTGAGGCCTCCAGGTGTGGAGAAGACAAGTAGGCTTGGTTCGAGGGACCCGGTGGCCAGCGGGGTCAAGTGCGGGCCGCATGGTGGCAAGAACAGCAAAATCAAGTCATGGACGGTTTCTTGGTAGAGCCTCAAAACCAAGGTCGAGCCGGGACTACGTGGGAGCCGAGTCATGAGTGGTGATTGGCGGAGGCTACACCGAGTTCGCGGGGTTTCCGGTGGTTCACCAGAAAACCACTGGGTTCCTTGGTTGATCCACAAAGCCAAGACCGAAGAACCGAAGACGGAGCTGCAGCAGCTCCAGACCGGTCTGACCGGTGGGTACCGGTCTGACCGGTGAGGAGCACCGGTCCGACCGGTGTGCGATGACGCAGTCCGAAATCTTCAAAGCGGAGGACACGCGTCGGGATCGCAAGGCTTGCGTCGAGGCTAAGCAAGTTTGCGGTCGCTGGGCATCCGTCCGATGGTGCGAAGACAAAGACTTCCAATTTCACCCTCGAGGGGCATGTATCCCTAGTTAACTAGTAATGGTAGTTTAGTCTTTCGGTTGCCTCCATATAACCCAAGTGGTGAGAGGATGGCAGCCATCTCTTGGAACCCTAGCTCATTTGGTTTTCCTATTTTCTCTTCCTATTTTCCTTAGGAATTTCTAGGACTAGCTTGAGAGCTTCATGGTGAGATCTTGTGAGAGGGAAGGATGATCGGGCGGCAAGCTAGACCTTGTATGAACCTCTTTGGTATGTATAGATGATTCGGCGTGGTTCCTCAAGGCTTGGATTTGTCTTTCCTGTTTCTCCTTTTTGGTGATTTTTGGAGGCTTTTCTTGATGAATTTCTTGTGGCGGTTTTGAGACCTTTCTCTTTGGGATTTGGTGGGGGATGTATGCATGAACCCTTCGTGGTTCTTTTCCCTTTGATTCCCCTCCCAAATCCGTGAGTAAAGGGGCTCAATTTTGGGGTTTTCGGTGTTCTAGGGTTCGTGGTGTTCTTGGCGGAAATCCTTCGATTCCTCTTGATTCAACGAGTTTTGGTGGACCAAATCTTGGCTATGGAGTGCCCATGAGGTGTTCCTACTATCCCCAAAGTCTTGTGCGAATCCGTGGAGCGAATCGGGAGATCGGGAGTTGGATTTGGGGGAGTTGACCCGCGGGCGCTGTTCATCCCGAGCTGCCCAGGCGTGACCGGTCTGACCGGTGCTCTTGACCGGTCTGACCGGTGTGAGCCCCTGGTGGGTTTTTGTCTCGGGGAACTGCTGTGTTCGTGTGGTTTTGTCCCGTGGTCCTGCTGGTCAATTCTTGGCCTGTTTGGAGTTGTCTTGCTAGGCTTTGTGAGGGGTTTTCCTTCTTGGCAGGTTGTTCTTTGGTGGTGGTTTTTGTTCCAGGGCCTAGAGGAGTCACTGAGGCTTCCTGGAACTTTGCTGTGCATCTGCTGTTCGCCACCGGCCTGACCGGCAGAGTCCACCGGTCTGACCGGTGCCATCGGTCTGACCGGCAGGAGCCATCGGTCTGACCGGTGTGGCACAGACAGCAGGCTGCTCAGTTTTCTGCTGTGCATTTGGGGTGTTTGGTTTGGTTGGTTGAGTTGTTGGTTCCTAGGACCAGTAGCACTCCAGTGGCTACGTGGTCTTGACCAACTTGGGTAGTTGAGTCGGAGACATGTGTTGGAAGCCGTGTTCATCTTGTTGGAGTCTCTATCTCTTTCGAGAAAATTTTTATCGGCACCCATTCACTCCCCCCCCCTCTCTGGTTCGCCTAATCGGTCCTTCACAATCCACGTGGGTGTGGTAGTTGTCACAGAATTCCAGGAACTTTTTGCCGGTGAACTGAGTGCCGTTGTCCGTTATGATGGAGTACGGCACCCCAAACCGGTGGACGATGTCCGTGAAGAACAGCACGACCTATTTAGACGTGAGGCTGCTGATGGGGTAGACCTCGATCCACTTGGAGAACTTGTCAATGGCCACCAGTACATGGTTGAAGCCCCCGGGCGCCTTCCGCAAGGGCCCAACCATGTCCAGTCCCCACACGGCGAAGGGCTACATGATGGGGATGGTTTGCAGCGCGTGAGCCGGGAGGTGAGTCTTGCGGGCGCAGTACTGGCACCCTTCGCAGGTGCGTACAACCTCATTGGCGTCAGCGACCGCCGTTAGCTAGTAGAAACGCTGGCGGAACGCCTTGCCTACAAGAGTGCGCGGTGCGGCGTGGTGGCCTCACTCGCCGGCGTGGACGTCTTGAATCAACTCCCGGCCTTCAGGGATAGAGATGCACCGTTGCATGATCCCCGAGGCGCTGCGCTTGTACAGCTCGCCGTCAATGACAACGAAGGACTTGGCCTTCCTGGCGATCCGTCTTGCCTCGGTTCGGTCCGAGGGCAACTCCCCCCGGTCGAGCTAGGCGAGATATTGGTCGCGCCAGTCCCGTGGAGGGGGCAGGAGCTCGTCGATCTCCATCACCTCGGCTTCGTCCGCCTGGGACCCTTCGAGGTCCGAGGTCTCGAGTTCCCCGTTCGAGGGGTCCTCGTCCTTGGGCTCGGCGCCCGTGGCCTTCGAGGGGCCAGCCCCCGAGGCCTTGCCAGAAACCTTGGCGGGTTTGTTGAGGTCGATGGAGGGCTCGGTGAGGTCGCGGGTGAAGACATTCGGGGGAACGGTGATTCGTCCCGACGCAATCTTGGCCAGCTCGTCCGTCTCCTCGTTGTACTTGCGCGCGATGTGGTTGAGCTTGAAGCCAAAGAACTTGTCCTCGAGCTTGCGCACCGCAGCACAGTATGCCTCCATCTTCTCATCGTGGCAGCTTGCGTCCTTCATCACCTGGTCTATGACCAGCTGAGAGTCTCCCCGGATATCAAGGCGCTTGATGCTGAGCTCGATGGTGATGCGTAGGCCGCTGAGGAGGGCCTCGTACTCCGCCATGTTGTTCGACGCGGGGAAGTGCAAGCGCACCAAGTATCGCATGTGCTCTCTGAGGGGCGAAACAAAGAGCAGGCCCGCACCTACGCCTGTTTTCATCACCGAACCGTCGAAGTACATGGTCCAGTTTTCGGCCTGGATCTGGTGTGTGGGCGGCTGAACGTCGGTCCACTCAGCCACGAAATCTGCCAAGACCTGCGATTTGATCGCCTTTCGTGGCGCGTAGGTGAGAGCTTCTCTCATGAGTTCCTTGGACCATTTTGCTATTCTACCTGAGACATCATGATTGTGAACTATCTCTCCCAAGGGAAAAGAGGAGACCACAGTGACAGGGTGAGCCTCGAAGTAGTGTCGCAGTTTGCGCCGCGCAAGCACCACCACGTAGAGCAGCTTCTGGATCTGAGGATATCACGTCTTGGTTTCGGACAACACCTCGCTAATGTAGTACACCGGCCTCTGGACAGGCAAGGCATGTCCCTCCTTCGTTCTTTCTACGACGATGACCGTGCTGACCACCTGGGTCGTTGCGGCGACATAAAGATACAGGGGCTCGCCTTCCTGGGGCGGCGTGTTGACATTTCTTAACGTCGATCACTTAAGAACATATTTGGAATCCATCCTTAGCGTCAGTGCTAGAAATGCTTGTTGGCATTTCTCAATGTCACAACTAATGGCACCGGGTTAGCGTGAACATCGAGACTTGCCAAAGGTTAATCTAAACGATCATGAACGAATCCGCAAGCGCACAGATAAACCATTGTAGCATTTCCCCAAGGAAGGAGAGTATTCCAAGGGGTATCATATCTGTGGAAGGCAATGGCGGATATCTTAGACTTATGCTTTTGCTCTAAATTAAACCAAGAGATAGATATAGGGAACAACACACTCAAAGACAGGGGTGAGATAAAAGATATATGGGGTAGTGTGACACACACACTCAAATCTACCTCTACTCTAGCACACTACGGCTTAGGGGGAACATACGAGTTAGCTCTAGGTTCTAATGTACTAAACATACAAAGCTAGAAGATACAAGAGATGAGCATGAGTATTGCATGAGAGAGATAAGGTTCAGCACCCAGGTACAAACGGGGAGCTAGCCCGCGACGACCAGCACTCTGCGAAACTAGACTTTAGACTCCTGCAGTAGGTACCCCAACGCAGAGGTTGCCCTAGGATCCAACAGGGCTGTCACCACCTGAGGACCGACCTCTCGTTACGGGGGGTATGCTCATAACTATTGTAGCCAAACAACCCAGGCACCATGCCGACGTTGCTGCTAGACTTCACCCGGCCCAGGCTATTGTACCCAGGGTGAGAGCCACCAGAAGACTGGTCAACTAGACCGAGTACCGTAGCTTGAACACAGACCTAATGCAACACTCTCATGCCATCTAACAAGATCAACTAAGGCTAGACATACGAACAGATATGAACTCTCTTATGTCTAATCAACAAGATCAAAGGGTCGTGTTCGTGAAGAACATGAGCCTCTAACTTATGAACAAACACATAAGGAAGGAGTTTATCACCCTTCAAGATCAAAAGGTAGTGTTCACGAAGAACACGAGCCTCTAAATGATGAACAAAGGATGAACTCAAGAACATATCAAGAATATGATCTACCATGACTTTATATGAAATAGCTGAATAACTGAAGTAGATCAAAGTCATACAAAGAAATAAAGATAAAAGAGAACTCATACCTAGACTTCCAAGAGGACTTGGAACCTGAATAAGAGCTACTCTAGCCTACCCCCTAGCCTTGGAAACTAAAAGTGAGAGGAGAATGAGAGAGTGGTGTGTGAGAAATGGGAGCCCCTCCCCTTCTATTTATAGACAAGGACAAGGCTTGCTCGGAGCACCAAATGACCCTTAAACACCTGGGAGTGAGGCAATGGACCAATAGGGAGCTGCCACCTGGAGGGCCAGGATGGGGCCCCCTAGGTCGGTTCGGCCGATCCCAGGGTCGGCCGGCCCCTAGGGTGGCCCCACCTGATGGTTTTCCACTGGGTGGCTGCCCTGTGGGCCCTCTGATCCATCCCCGGTGCATGGCTTGATTTGGTATCCGAGGTGGACCCTTTGATCCATGTGAAGTCCATGTGGCGTCCTCTGATTTGTCGGTGAGTGCCTCCCCTGGATCGATGACGTGGAATGCCATGTTTCCCTTGGTGGCAGCCACCTCCTCAGCTGAGTTGGCATGGTTTCTTCATAGAAGTTGAGTTTCCATCTCTTTTAAGGGGTAAATCACCTACATACAAATAATCTCCAAGGACAAGTGGAACTACATTATTCAAACCTAAATGCTAGTAAATAATGCATATGCCTCCATTTATGTGAGAATATTGAGGGTTGGAAATGGTGAATTTCCACCGTCAACAAACTCCCCCAAGCTAACCTCTTGCTCGTCTCGAAGCAAGACATTAGCGACTTAGGTTGGTTGATCAGGAGTTGCTACAATGTTGTATTCTCAACTTATGGCAAACATACAACGAAGTACTCTACCAAGAGTTGAACAAGTTGGCAATGTTCTTACCTTTCACCTGATATGTGGGGCATATGGCTTCACCTACCTTGGGCGGTTGAGAGACAGAATGGTTATATAGAAAATGCATAATCACTCATACCTTGATCAACTTATCAATCCGGAGGTTTTGCAATTTTTTCAAAAGAAAATCAGAGTTCCTCAAATGATACTCTCAGATCACTCAAAAGTGTATGGTTCCTCACCAAGGCTTCAATGTTGCCTTTCTTCACATCCTACTCCTAATAGGCTATATGTGGAGCTGTAGGTAGGGAAGATGTGGCATACTTGTCTCTCATGTTTTGCTAAGTCAAAAACCGAATCCTTGGAAGAAACAAACATACATCCTGATCAAGATGTGCATATGTGTGTGATGGATATGAGCATAGCAAGGTGGATACTAGGCCCGGAAATGGGTGCTAGATATTACCATGTTTTATATGAGGGAGATGAGGGATTGATGGTAAGGTGGACACTAGCCCCGGAGTGGGTACTAGTTATTACCATCTATGTAGTGGAACAATTTCTCTTGCACATATCAATCCCTCACTACAGCGATTGGAACATGTCACGACACGTTCAAACCGTCGCAACATGGGGGTTTTGGTCGCGATATGGGTCGTGTAGCGACTAATCGAGTCCGTCGCCAGGCGTCGCAGTAAAACCGGTCGCGACAGTTGTTTGTGACGCCTCACAATTCAAGTCGCTATTTATGGTCTATTGTTGCGACGACGCCTGGTGTAGCAATTGGTTCAAGTCGCGACGACTTGTGTCGTTGTGATATGTGCTTTTGCAATGCAATGCGTCGTTGCGATAGTGGTATTTGCGACCACTCCGGTCAGTTGCAAACAAGCGCTATTATGATCAAATCATTGTGTCACAATATGACACCTGTGCTGTTGCAATAGCAATGGAGGATATCACATCGAACGCGTAGCCGTCGCCATATGTTTGAACCAAATCGCAACACTAAATGCCGTCGCTATACACGAAGAGGGTCACGCAACGAACCATGGGTCGTCTTGGTATGCCTGAACAAAATAGCAACGCTCGGTGTCGTTGCTATACACGAAGAGGGTCACGCTACCAGATATGGTTCGTCGCCATATAATTGAACTAATTCGCCACGCTAACTACCGTCGCTAGACAGGTTGATGGTCAGGCAACCAAGTACATGTCGTCGCTATATTCTTGAACCAAATCGCAACGCGAACGACCAGTTGCTATACACGTTGATGGTGACGCAACCAAAGATGTGTCGTCACCATATTCTTGAACCAAATCGCAACGCGAATGACCAGTTGCTATACATGTTGATGGTGATTGTTGACACTTCTGAACGTCGATCACTTAAGAACAGATTTGGGATCCATCCTTAGTGTCAGCGCTAGAAGCGTCTATTGGCATTTCCCAATGTCACAACTAACTGGTGCAAATTAGTGTGAACATTGAGAGTTGCCATAGGTTTAATCTAAACGATCATGAACAAATCCGCAAGCGCACAGATAAACCATTGTAGCATTTCCCCAGGGAAGGAGAGTATTCCAAGGGTATCGAATCCGTGGAAGGCAATAGCGGATATCTTAGACTTATGCTTTTGCTCTGAATGTAAACCAAGAGATAGATATAGGGAAAACACACTCAAAGGCTGGGGTAAGATAAATGATATAAAGGGGTAGTGTGACACACACACCTTAGATCTACCTCTACTCTAGAACACTACGGCTTAGGGGGAACATACGAGTTAGCTCTAGTTTCTAATGTACTAAACATACAAAGGTAGAAGATACAAGAGATAGGCATGAGTATTGCATGAGGGAAACATGGTTCAGCACCCAGGTACAATCGGGGAGCTAGCCCGCGACGACCAGCACTCTGCGAAACTAGACTTTAGACTCCTACAGCAGGTACCCCAACACGGAGGTTGCCCTAGGATCGAACAGGGCTGTCACCACCTGAGGACCGACCTCTCGTTACGGGGGGTATGCTCATAACTATCGTAGCAAGACAACCCAGGCACCATGCCTACGTTGCTGCTAGACTTCACCCGGCCCGGGCTATTGTGACCCAGGGTGAGAGCCACCAGAAGACTGGTCAACTAGACCGAGTACTGTAGCTTGAACACAGACCCCATGCAACACTCTCATGCCATCTAACAAGATTTACTAAGGCTAGACATACGATCAGATATGAACTCTCTTATGTCTAATCAACAAGATCAAAGGGTCGTGTTCGTGAAGAACACGAGCCTCTAACTTATGAACAAACACATAAGGAAGGAGTTTATCATCCTTCAAGTGGATCAAAAGGTAGTGTTCACGAAGAACACGAGCCTCTAAATGATGAACAGAGGATGAACTCAAGAACACATCAAGAATATGATCTACCATGACTTTATATGAAATAGCTGAATAACTGAAGTAGATCAAAGTCATACAATGAAATAAAGATAAAAGAAAACTCATACCTAAACTTCCAAGAGGACTTGGAACCTAAAGAAGTGCTACTCTAGCCTACCCCCTAGCCTTGGAAACTAAAAGTGAGAGGAGAATGAGAGAGTGGAGTGTGAGAAATGGGAGCCCCTCCCCTCCTATTTATAGAGGGAGACAAGGCTTGCTCGGACGCCCAAATGGCCCCTAAACACCCGGGAGTGAAGCAAGTGACCAATGAGCAACCACCACGTGTAAGGACCAGATGGGACGCCACTAAGGCGGTTCGACCGATCCTAGGATCGGCCGGCCCCTTAGGGTGGCCCCACCTGGTGTGCTTCCTCTGGGTGGCTGCCCTGTGGGCCCTATGATCCATCCCCGGTGCATGGTGTTGGCGTTTCTTAACGTCACCACTAGTTGTACACCTAGAGGGAGTGGATAAGAACAACCGGGTATACCGCAAGCGCACGGAAATACCGCTGTAGCACTTCCCCAAGGAAGGAGAGTATTCCAAGGGTATCGAATCCAAGGAACAGTGTGCACTACCTTCTACTTCTAGTATAGATGATCCAAGGACACAACTCTATGGATAGGATAGGTAGAAAGGATCTGCTCGGACCGAGTGCAGAGTCTAGTAACGTTCTCTCAGGTATAACACTCACTTAGGGCACCAGGCACACGGCCTTTGTGCTGGCTCGAGCCCAACTCGGTACGCGACGTAAAAGGGTTGCAAAGGGTCCAACAGGCTGTCACCACTGCGGCCTACCTCAACGCTACCATCGTACGTGGTCTTCGAAGGGTAGCTAATGGTCCAGACACCTCATCTACACCACTCACTATTCCTACAAATCCGCGAGGGAGATACTGGCACTAGCTCAAGGTATGCTCTATCACTCATGCAAGATCACGAATGCACTTTGATCTAACTAGACACATGCAGGAGCTTCACTTTACTCTAATAGACAAGCAGGCAAACTAGATGCAACTTATGATCTAAGTTCTAATGGATCGAATGGGGTTGTGTTCGAAGAACACAAGCCTCTAAACCAAGAACAAACGAAGAACACAAGAACACAGCAACTAAGCATGCATACGACTTTAGTCTAAATAGGAAATATCGAAATACTCACTTTAGTCTAGTTGAAGAACAAAGGCACCGCTGAGGATCGTTCTTGAGGAAGATGTCATGAACATGACATGGCCTCAAGCCTCCCACCTCACTTCCTAGCACTAATCCTATACAAAGAGCTCTCCTCTCCTAAAGAGAGAGGCTCCAAGCCAAAATGAAGAGGAGGAGGAGAAGTGTGTGTTCCAAATGAGAGCCCCTACCCTCCTATTTATAGAGGAGGGAGTGGCTTGCCCGGAGGCTCAAAGTGCCCCTAAACGCCCGGGATCGCAGCAAGTGGCCAATGGGAGTCCTCCACGTGCAAGGCCAGGATGAACCGACCCTAGGTCGGTTCGGCCGATCCTAGGGTCGGCCGAACCCCTAGGGCGGCCTCCTGGCCTGTGTTTTCTCCAGGTCGCTGACCAGTGGGCCCTGAAGTCACTCCCCCGTGCATGCCAAGTTTCCCGACGGTTTTGGGGGATAAGTGGGCCCTTGAATCCATGTGATGTCCATGTGGCGCTTCGTGATTCATCGGGCTTGCCTCTCTTGGATTGATGACGTTAGTGATCCAGGGGAATCCGAGGTGGCATCCCCTCATTGGCTGGTCTTGAAGTGCTTGGATCAAAGACTTGTGCTTTTACTCCTCTTTCTAGTGCTATTCACGTGTATTTGCATAATTACCAACACTTGCGGAAATGATTAGTTTAAACCCTATTCTAGTGTTGATGAGCAATTTCCATGCCAAAAGGTATATGTTTGACGGGTAAGAAGTGAGTGAAAATCAGCCGTCAACAAATACCCCCACACTCGACCTTTGCTCGTCTCGAGTGAAGGGAAGAACAAGATCAGAGTGAGACATGATATCCAAAGGTATGGAACGAGCATAAGAGATATTCCAAACCATACCTTGCACTTGTGAACTTTGATGTGTCTATCATGCTATCTTGGGTAGTTGAGGAATGGAACAGTTATGAATCAAATCACTCCTGCTCATCATGTTAAGTAACTTGGGGTTTTGCAATAAATTTCTCAAAACAAACTTTGCTTAGCTCCTCAATTGATTCTCTCAAATCGCTCAATGTGTATATGTCCTCACCAAGGCATTAGATTGCCTTTCTTCATCCTACTTCTAATGATGGCTATATGTGGAGCTTAGGGTAGGATAAAGGATAAGGCACACTTGCATCACATGTATTGCAAAGTCAAAGACTGGATCCACAGAGAAAATCAAATCACACAATCAGATCAAGATGTGCATGTGTATGGATATGGTGAGTATGGTAAGGTGGATACTAGGCCCGGAATGGGTGCTAGATATTACCATACATATATGATGAAAGTAGGTTGATGGTAAGGTGGACACTAGCCCCGGAATGGACACTAGTTATTACCATCAAAATTATAGAACTCCTTTTTGCATGATCTCATCTCTCCCCTATTTCTCCTTTATTTTGGACATGGGCTATTTTTCTTCTTCTTTCTCTTTTTTTTCATCATGCTTTGAGCATGTGTCTCTTTTTTTTCTTTTCTTTTTTTTATAGCCCATGTCTCTTTTGAAGGATACTTTTGGAGAGTGATGTCACACCACATATGGAGTTTTATTTTCATGAAATGGAATAAATGATACAATGCTAACTTCCAGTGTAGAAGCATAGCAAGGGGGATATGATGGTGTGCACATGAATCTTGATCATGAAAGTAATGAAAAGAATTCTCGCAAGGGTCACAGAATTTGACAAAGCTCAATGCAATAACAAGCAGCATATGAGTAGAAGGTTTTCAACTACGAATATCATATGGCTCTAGTGGGATGGTGGCATATCAAAGAGGAGCTTTGCAAAGGGTTTTCATGATTTTCAAATAAAACTCCCAAGCACTCAAACATAAAGAGTGAAGATCAAATCATCAAACCATATTACAAACGTCAACTACTTAGATAAGCATGAGTTCCCTAATGATATTTGTTCACAAGCATCAAGATGATAAGTGAGGAATAAAACATATGCAGGCCAACCACAGGAATCATGTAGAGCAAGCATAGCACACATTGCTGAGTTTGATATAAATGATATGAATTGAAATTCAATCAAACTCATGGATAGGATAGAGTGAGATAGAGGGTGCACATACCATCGCTTCTGAAGGATAAGAGATCAAGGAAGACCAGTGGTGATTTGGCTGACCAGAGGGCGGCCGGGTCACTCTAGTTTACCTTGCTCTTGTCATGAAGGCGTAGTCGATGTTGTGCAGCGCCTGTGTGGGAGTTCTCGAGTGGATATGTCGATGATGAGTTCGAGAGAACTCCCCCACACTAGTACTTGAACCTGGTGCTTGTTCTTCAAACAAAAAGTGGAAACAAAAGGGGGACTCTACCGGTTCGAGAACCATAGAGCCTTTATTCAAATTCAAATATTTTTGGTTTTTTATTTTATTTTATTGTTACCATGTCATTTGCTCGAAAGGGTTAGATCAACATTACATTTCATACACAAAGGGGAATATACTTACCTTGGACCTTTGAGAGGTCATATGTACCACCTTTGCATGATGTGCAACATGATCTGACACCTCATCTTACCTTCCCATTTGAATTTAGCTCAATGACTTACCCATTCAAATTTGACAATTCTCTGCAAGGGTTAGTCAGCATATATGCAACCAAGATCTATGAAAATATAACTCTAAGGTTCATCAATCAAAACTCGACACCATGTCTTGTTTTGACTGAAGAAGACAATTTTAACCTAAGCACCATGCTTAATCTAAAATAGTCTATGAATGTGTGAGTACTTCAAACATTCAAACCAGAGCATAAGAACATAAATGAAGGAAGCAAGAAAGCATGATCAAGCTATTATCAACAAGGGACATAAGCATGAGCATAAGACGGTGAACCTCGGGAACCTCCCGGAAGGACTTTGTTTAATGTCAAAAGTAGGACTTACCTAGCTAGTGGGCAAGATGCAAGAGCTGACATCATTGCCATACCAGGATAAGATTTGGTAGAGGAGGAACTTTACTCAGGATGCTCACATACCTCCCCCACACTTGAAGTTTGCATTGCTAGGCAACAAAACTCAAGTGTGTGGTGATCAAGCTTCCTTTTGTAAATGTTCCCTCACCAGGGCTTATCTAGGTGTTGCAGCTGATGTGGCTCACATGTTCGTAGGTATCCCCTGTCCATCTTTCTTTTCAATCTCCACCTGAAAGGTTAGTGACCAAAAATACCCGAAGGACGACTTATCCTAAAAACATGCTCTTGCTTTTATTCGAAAAGGGAAATAAAACCTAACCTAATCCAGGCTATCTCCTGGGAGTGCTTTGTTTATTAAAGGTCATAAGCTCGACCATGGGAACTTCATCTTGCAGCTACCGTTGGTGGTGTCATTCCCATCTCACCACCAATCCTTGATGTATCAGTGAAGCTTCAGCTGCAAGGTTAGTGCTATAGTGCACACACGAAATCTGCAATGCTTATGGTAAACATATGCATCTATAACCAACCTTTTGAACTTTCTACAAAAGAGGACCATAAGGTGATTGCAGCCCTCATGTGTGCTCAGCACACTAAGCATGTCTGACTCTAGAGGGACAAGATGCGAGCATGGTCTGTATGGTGACTCAAGAATGAAACCACCATGCTCGTGTGCGGAATCCTTTCCTCCAGACTCCAGAGTCAGTGCCTCGAAAGGTTCCATGGCCCATGAATTCTCCATCTCAAGAGAGTCATCGTGGAAGCTCGATGTTGACTCTCGATCAAGATCGAAAGCAACATGATATGGGCCAGCGGGAAGAGGCTGAAACTCAGTCGAGAGTGGTGACGATCGTTCACCTTCACAAAGGTGAAGAGAGTCTTCCGAGTCATTCTCACGAGGGGTAGAACATTCTACAACCTCAATGAGAATGGGCTCGGATGATGCGAACGGAGATGTTTGAGTCATCTTCTCGAGCGGGTTTTGCTGAGGAAGAGGCTTTGCCACAGGATATCCCTGACAAGGGGTAGCAGTGGCAGAAGCGACTCCCCTAAGCTTATCATCTAGGCTCCCTAAAGATGCATTGAAGAGCTGCTCTAGAGGGGAGCCTAGGAGAAGATCAGGATCGAGGACATCGAAGATGTGAAAGTCTAAGCCAGCCTCAATCCCGTCTATGACGAGCGGCACGGCACTTGCGATCCCCCGACATTCAAGAATGTGCCCAAAGGGACAAGTCTCGAGGAGCATGTCAGATGGTGCTAGCGGAACTGTTCCTAAAAGAGTTTCCGCTAAGTGCCATGGCATCATGTTAACCTCCATGATGGGGTCACAATGAGCCTCTACGGCAATCCCTCTAACAGAATAAGGAATAACTGGAGAGGGTGTACTATCCCAAAATGCTTCGGAAAAACATATCACTCCATCTGGCCATTCCTTCTTCATGGCCTCCTCAGGAAATGCTTCGTCAGGAGGATCGGGAGGTAAAGGAGATACCATAGGTCTAGGGAAAGGTTCTGTCAAAGGATGTCTAGATGATTCAGCATGGACAGAAACAGTTTCCCTAAGCCCTTCTTCTTCTGGGTTTCCTTGAGATTTAGCAAGAAGTTTTTCTAAGGGGAAACCTAGGAGAAGATCAAAATCCACGATGTCATAGATGTGGAAATATAATCGCACCTCTATGTCATCAATGGTGATCGGCACATCCCTAGCAATCCCCCGACATGGAAAAACACAGCGCCACCTGGGACTATGGAAAAGTCTATCGGTCGGGATCAAGGGCATGTCACCCACCAGAGTATCCAAAAGGGTCTCTGGTATGATGCAAGCCCCAACAGTAGGGTCATGGATAGCATCTACGGTGTTTCCTCTCATGGAACAGATGATCGTGGAAGTCGAGCTAACCCGAATTGCTTCGGATGTATGCTTCTAAGGTGACCAATCCAGTATCGTCCCATGATTCCAAACTTCATCGAGGACCTCATAAAGGTCTAACGATGTCGTAGGCTTCTCGTGCCAAGAGTGATCTGAGGTATTTCCGATGTTTCGAGAAGGATCATCCTCAAATCGAGAAGAGAACTTCGAAGGTTGAATTTCTTCTTCCTTCGATGTTTGTGGTTCGGGAGAGGACTCAACAGAGGAATCAAGGGATTTAGAGAATGAAAGCTCAGATTCGGCTATTGAGAGACTCTCATGGACCAACTCAGACTCCAGATCGGGTTCGTTGTAAATGATATGGGAAGAAGAGGTTTCTAAGAAGAATTCTAGGATCTCTCTTCTTTCCACTAGAGTTTGGTTTTCGAACGAACCTCCAGCTAAAAGGTTAAGCTCTCGTGCAGATTCCATGTCTATACGAGTATAGAAGGTATACGTCGCTATATCATCAGGTATAGACATGTCTGAGCTAGATGTCATAAGATGTAGGAACCTTGCCCAAGCTGCACCTATGGACTCACCCTCTAATTGCTCAAAGTCAAGGAGTTCACACGACAAGAGCTCTATGCATTCATAAAGGGAGAACGAGTCACAAAAGTTTTCTCGTAGTTCTCCCCAATTATTCACATGCTCTGCTATGTGGGTGTACCATTGCTCCGCTCTATCTACGAGAGAGAAAGGGAACAATTTCCACTTCAAAGTTTCCTGTGTCATGCCTGGAATTACCAAGCATGAACACAAGTCCTCGAACTCCTCTAAATGAACATTAGGATCATCACTAATCACTCCAGAGAAAGGTCGATTCCGAACCATGGCTATAAAGCCGGGACGAAGCTCGTAGCAAGATGAGGAAGTTGATGGTTACTCTAAGACGAACTCACCCCTAGGGGTAGAGAGGCTTTGACAGGAAGGCATCTCAAAAGGTAACAGGGGTAAAGGTAGAACAAAAGAAACAAAAAGGATAACTCGATGGGTAACGGGGGTGAAGGTAGAAGAAAACGAAAAAGATAAATATGAGGACCACTAGGTTCGAAGATAGATACAGCAACCGTTCCCCGTCAACGGCGCCAGAAATGTTTGTTGGCGTTTCTTAACATCACCACTAGTTGTACACCTAGAGGGAGTGGATAAGAACAACCGGGTATACCGCAAGCACACGGAAATACCGTTGTAGCACTTCCCCAAGGAAGGAGAGTATTCCAAGGGTATCGAATCCAAGGAACGGTGTGCACTACCTTCTACTTCTAGTATAGATGATCCAAGGACACAACTCTATGGATAGGATAGGTAGAAAGGATCTGCTCGGACCGAGCGCAGAGTCTAGTAACGTTCTCTCAGGTATAACACTCACTTAGGGCACCAGGCACACGGCCTTTGTGATTGCTCGAGCCCAACTCAGTACGTGACGTAAAAGGGTTGCAAAGGGTCCAACAGGCTGTCACCACTGCTGCCTACCTCTACGCTACGATCGTACGTGGTCTTCGAAGGGTAGCTAATGGTCTAGACACCTCGTCTACACCACTCACTATTCCTACGAATCCGCGAGGGAGATACTGGCACTAGCTCAAGGTATGCTCTATCACTCATGCAAGATCACGAATGCAGTTTGATCTAACTAGACACATGCAGGAGCTTCACTTTACTCTAATAGACAAGCAGGCAAACTAGATGCAACTTATGATCTAAGTTCTAATGGATCGAAAGGGGTTGTTTTCGAAGAACACAAGCCTCTAAACCAAGAGCAAACGAAGAACACAAGAACACAGCAACTAAGCATGCATACGACTTTAGTCTAAATAGGAAATATCGAAATACTCACTTTAGTCTAGTTGAAGAACAAAGGCACCGCTGAGGATCGTTCTTGAGGAAGATGTCATGAACATGACATGGCCTCATGCCTCCCACCTCACTTCCTAGCACTAATCCTATACAAAGAGCTCTCCTCTCCTAAAGAGAGAGGCTCCAAGCCAAAATGAAGAGGAGGAGGAGAAGTGTTTGTTCCAAATGAGAGCCCCTCCCCTCCTATTTATAGAGGAGGGAGTGGATTGCTCGGAGGCTCAAAGTGCCCCTAAACGCCCGGGATCGCAGCAAGTGGCTAATGGAAGTCCTCCACGTGCAAGGCTAGAATGAACCGACCTCGGGTCGGCCGATCCTAGGGTCGGCCGAACCCCTAGGGCGGCCTCCTGGCCTGTGTTTTCTCCAGGTCGCTGACCAGTGGGCCCTGAAGTCACTCCCCCGTGCATGCCAAGTTTCCCGACGGTTTTGGGGGATAAGTGGGCCCTTGAATCCATGTGATGTCCATGTGGCGCTTCGTGATTCGTCGGGCTTGCCTCTCTTGGATTGATGACGTTAGTGATCCAGGGGAATCCGAGGTGGCATCCCCTCATTGGCTGGTCTTGAAGTGCTTGGATCAAAGACTTGTGCTTTTACTCCTCTTTCTAGTGCTATTCACGTGTATTTGCATAATCACCAAAACTTGTGGAAATGATATTTTAAACCCTATTCTAGTGTTGATGATCAATTTCCATGCCAAAAGGTACATGTTTGACGAGTAAGAAGTGAGTGAAAATCAGCCGTCAACACATGGCTTGATTTGGTATCTGAGGTGGGCCCTTTGATCCATGTGAAGTCCATGTGGCGTCCTCTGATTCGTCGGTGAGTGCCTCCCCTGGATCGATGATGTGTCTTGCCATGTTTCCCTTGGTGGCAGCCACCTCCTCAACTGAGTTGGCATGGTTGCTTCATAGGAGTGGAGTTTCCATCTCTTTTAAAGGGTAAATCACCTACATACAAATAATCTCCAAGGACAAGTGGAACTACATTATTCATACCTAAATGCTAGTAAATAATGCATATGCCTCCATTTATGTGAGAATATTGATGGTTGGAAATGGTGAATTTCCACCGTCAACAAACTCCCCCAAGCTAACCTCTTGCTCGTCTCGAAGCAAGACATTAGAGACTTAGGTTGGTTGATCAAGAGTTGCTACAATGTTGTATTCTCAACTTATGGCAAACATACAACAAAGTACTCTACCAAGAGTTGAACAGGTTGGCAATGTTCTTACCTTTCGCCTGATACGTGGGGCATATAGCTTCACCTGCTTTGGGTGGTTGAGAGATAGAATGGTTATATAGCATGTGCATAATCACTGATACCTTGATCAGCTTAGCAATCCAGAGGTTTTGCAAAAAAAAATTTCAAAAGAAAATCAGAGTCCCTCAAATGATACTCTCAGATCGCTCAAAGGTGTATGATTCCCCACCAAGGCATCAATGTTGCCTTTCTTCACATCCTACTCCTAATAGGCTTTATGTGGAGCTGTAGGTAGGGAAGATGTGGCATACTTGTCTCCCATATATTGCTAAGTCAAAAACCGGATCCTTTGAAGAAACAAACATACATCCTGATCAAGATGTGCATATGTGTGTGATGGATATGAACATGGCAAGGTGGATACTAGGCCCGAAATTGGGTGCTAGATATTGCCATGTTTTACATGTGGGAATGAGGAATTGATGGTGTGAGACATGGGTACCCCTGGGTCCCCACCGACCAGGCTCACGACCGTCCCTGACAAGTAGGTCCGGCCTACCAGAAGACCCGCCGACCTGTCAGTGGGCCCAACCGACCTAGTTGGCAGTCCACACGACCTCCTGAAGACCCTCCAGAAGATTCCTCTGACGACCTAATTCAACACGACCTCAAGACTTGGCGTACAAGACAAGACATCGGTGGATTTCGACCAAAGCAGATCGACGGATAATGGCAAGTGTTGTAATCTAGACTTAGGTCTCCTGGTCGTAACCGACCAGGAGTCTGGGAACCGACCTCATCTGCTGGCCAATATAAGGCGGACGAGGTGACCCTTGTATCAATGCGCAATCCCCAAGCAATCTACACCAACAACTGGACGTAGGGTTTTACTCTTCGGAGGCCCGAACCAGTATAAACTCGTCGTGTTCTCTGTGTTCCGTGTGCTCTTGCACAACCTTCGAGTTCTTAGCCTTAGATTCCACCCCGCCGAACAACTAAACCACAGGGATTAACACCCCGTGGGCTATCTAGATCTCACCATCTGACAGTTGGCGCGCCAGGTAGGGGTGATCGCGAGCTCTTCGTGTAGCGTGATGGCAGTTCGCTCCGGCGATCATCTTCGACGACGACACGAAGGATATCTTCGCAGCGACCTGCTCGCCGCCACTCTCCGATGTAATTGTGAGATGGCGCGCTGGTACCCGCCTACCCGCCCGACGTCATGTGCTCGTCATCAGTGACGGCCACCAAGCGTAGGGCATCGAGCCTCCGTCTTGTGCTGACTCCACGAGCGCATGCGACCATGCAGCCGGATTCTGCGTCCCCTACCTCCTGACGTGAACTCCATGACTCTGTTCGTGCATGCCGGACTCCATGTCTGTCACGTACGGCAAAAAAAATCCATCTACTTCAGCCTGCAAGACGGCGCAGACTCCTGGTCTGTTCCATACATCCAAAAAAACATCATCTATGGGAAGCTACGTGAAGAAACCTTGGTCCATGCGACTTGCCAAGTACTCGAGGCCTGCATCATGTGCATGTCGTCTGTATGGTAACTTGCCATGTACTAGGCACCTGATGGAAGTGCAGCTCGACGTCTACAACAGCATTGCGACCACTGATCCGCTCAACCTTATTCGACGTTCTGCTCGCGCCGACTGCGTTCCGACCTCAGCCACACACAAGCTAAGTATTATTTGCAATTAAATATTTTACGGCTTCAATTTATTTTGTAGACCTTCTCTACATGTTTTGTCTGTTCTTCCGATCCCTCACCCTCGACATGCTCGGGGGCTTGGCCTTGCCAACACGTAGGTCGCCAGACCTCAGGGTTCAAATTTTTTATCTTGTGCTATGTTCCCCTCCCCCTCAACACGCTCGGGGGCTTGGCCATGCCAATCTAAGGGTCACAAGACCTGAGGGGTCTATCCCTTTTATATGTGTTCTTCCTTTAAATGCTTGACTCTCGTTATGAGTATTCGATGTTGTGTGGTTGCAAAACCTGGGTCCTAGGCCCCTCCCCGTGCGTCGGCTACATCTAAGTCTCCCTGCTGAGCATTGTAGAGGGGTGAAACACTTTGCAGCTTCAGAACTTTCGAGTCCGAATAATGCGTGCCTAGCGCGATAAGAGGAATGCCTTTTTTCAAACAAAAACATAGCACAAGAATGTTCAACTCCGGCTAGCATTACTCAACATCTGCTTGTTTAGCTCAGGCTAAGTTTTCATCATATTCGACAGATTGATACATCGGCCTAGTGTATATTTTATTTTACAGGACCAGCTCTTTGCTCCGGCGTCACCTTCATCAGGTCGCTAGACCTCTCTCTAGCTCCGACGTCGCTTTTGGCGAACCTTCCTGGTGGCTTTGTCGTCATCGGATTGAGGTCAGCGGACCTCTCGGCGTCTCTGTCATCGTCTTCGTCAGGTCGCTAGACTTTCCTCCGGCTCCGGTGTCGTCTTCGTCAGGTCGCTAGACCTTCCTCCGGCTCCGTCGTGGCCCTCGTCAGGTCGCTAGACCTCCCTCCGGCCCCGTCGTCGTCCTCGTCAGGTCGCCAGACCTTCCTCCGGCTCCGTTGTCATCCTCGTCAGGTCGCCAGACCTTCCTCTGGTTCCGTCGTCGCCCTCGTCAGGTCGCTAGACCTCCCTCCGGCCCCGTCGTCATCCTCGTCAAGTCGCCAGACCTTCCTTCGGTTCCGTCGTCGCCCTCGTCAGGTCGCTAGACCTCCCTCCGACCCCGTCGTCGTCCTCGTCAGGTCGCCAGACCTTCCTCCGGCTCCGTCGTCGTCCTCGTCAGGTCGCTAGACCTTCATCTGGCTCCGTCGTCGCCTTCGCCAGCTCGGAAGACCCCCCCCAGGATTTTACGTTGGGAATGAAGGTCTCCCTGTGGGGTGCGCGCCTCATGGCCCTACCAAGTATCTCCGGGTGCTTGGGCGCTTCTTGATTTGAGACTTTTTTGAGGTCGGCATGCCTCGGGTGGCTCTGCCAGACTCTTTGCAGCTATGCAAGATATCTGGGTGTCTCTACACTCCATACGTTCAAAATCTACATATTTTCATGGCTTCGTCAGCAATGACTCCGGACATCACAACTTCAACTACGACATCATTCAAGACCTCTTCATGCGACATGGGTTTAAAGATCCTGCTGGGTATCCTCGGATACTGGGCATCGTTGATTTTAGGCCTCTTCGAGGTCGGCACGCCTACAAGGCCTCCTTGAGGTCGGCCCTGCCAGACTCCTTGCAGCTATGCTAGGAGATCTGGGTGTCTCTACACTTATCTCGATCAAGACCATGACTCAGTTTTCTTCTCTTCTTTGAGCATCAAATCAGCCATGCTGCCTGCTTCAATGCTCGGGGACTACTCTACGAGTGCGTCTTCGACGCCCTCTTGTTTTCTTCATCGTAACGACCTGTTGGGAAACCCGTTTCCGATCACGACGTTACTCGACCTACTTTCTCTTCTTTTTTGGATCATCATACCGGCCATCCTGCCCGCCATGATGCTCGGATACTACTCTATGAGTGCATCCTTGATGCCCTCTGAATTTTTTCATCGTCGTTTCGATCTATTGGAAGCCTGCTTCCTATAGGTCGTCACTCGACCTCTCTTCGTTCAGCAAGACTACAAACAGGTCGGCTGCTAAGCTGACTTGTTCTTTTATCTTTTGGACCGACGTGCATGCTATTCGACCTGTCGATAGCTCTACGACTTCATCATGACCTTTCTAAGGTCGCTGCTCCTACACCTCGCTCGGGGGCTTGTGAGACATGGGTACCCCTGGGTCCCCACCGACCAGGCTCACGGCCGTCCCTGACAAGTAGGTCCGGCCTACCAGAAGACCCGCCGACCTGTCAGTGGGCCCAACCGACCTAGTTGGCAGCCCACACGACTTCCTGAAGACCTTCCAGAAGATTCCCCCGACGACCTAATTCAACACGACCTCAAGACTTGGCGTACAAGACAAGACAGCAGTGGATTTCGACCAAAGCAGATCGACGGATAATGGCAAGTGTTGTAATCTAGACTTAGGTCTCCTAGTCGTAACCGACCAGGAGTCTAGGAACCGACCTCATCCGCTGGCCAATATAAGACGGACGAGGTGACCCTTGTATCAATGCGCAATCCCCAAGCAATCTACACAAACAACTAGACGTAGGGTTTTACTCTCCGGAGGCCCGAACCAGTATAAAATCGCCGTGTTCTCTGTGTTCCGTGTGCTCTTGCACAACCTTCGAGTTCTTAGCCTTAGATTTCACCCCGCCGAACAACTAAACCACAGGGATTAACACCCCCGTGGGCTGTCTAGATCTCACCATCTGACAGTTGGTAAGGTGGACACTAGCCCCGGAGTAGGTACTAGTTATTACCATCTATATGGTGGAACTCTTTCTCTTGCACATATCAATCCCTTTTTCTCCTTTGATTTTTTCGAGACTTGGGCTAGCTCTTTTTATTTATTTTTGCCATACTTTTTAAGCATGCTTTTCTTTTTCTCTCTGTTTTTTAAGCTAGCCCTTTGTCTCTATTGGAGATATTTGGAGAGGGATGAATGATGCAAAGATACATAGAGTTTTATTCATGGAAGAATGCATAAGCAGTATGGAGTAAATGATGAATGCTTAACTTCAAGTGTAGAAGTTTAGCATGAACGTGTTCGTGATCTTGATCAGGGGAGTATGAGTTCTAACAAGGGTCACAACAATTTGACAAAGCTCAATGAGAGAACAAGCTGCATATGTGGAGGCTAAGAACTAGAATCTACATATGGCCTTGGATGGGGAATTCTCATCATTGAGGAACTCATCATGTTTTGATTTTTTTCAAAAAGGAAAACTCCGGATGTCAAGCATCACTAAGGACAAGATCATAGCACTCTATTCTACCATATCATATCTCACAACAACTTAGGCAAGGATCATACTTTTTGCTACCCACAGTTTTCAAGCTAAGGTTTGAACATACAAGCCAACAAACTCAAAACTTAGGTAGGATACAAAGTTGTAAGTAAGACATAAGAGGAGAATAAACAGAGCAACTATTCATCATTTCAACCATAGAGGCAAAGCATTCTTACTAAGCATATCAAAGCAACTAAGCAAACGATGATGATGAAAGAAAATAAATATTTTTGGTCTTTTTTATTTTGCAGATTTTTTTGGATTTTCATTTATGAGATATTCTAAAAATGAACGAAGATACAAGTTACCTCAGGATGGGAGTCCTCCCCCAAGCTAGCTTCAGGCTCACTGCGGAGGAGGGTTGAAGAAACCCTGACTCGCGTAGTAGGCCCTCTGCGCCTCCATGTTCTGCCACTGATCTTGCTGCATGGCTGCTATCCTCTCACCAGCCTGACGCTGCCACGCAGAGGTAGACTCGACGTGGGTGTTCAGCGTCTCCTCCAATCCCGTGACCTGAACGGTGAGCTCTCCCATCTGCTGCGCGAGCTGAGCATCACGTGCAGAGGCGGAGGAGTGCCGTTGGAAGGACGAAGACGGAGGTGGACCACCTGAGCTGGAACTAGCGGGTGTGGCCCACTGAGTTCCGCTCGCGCTCGCCCAAGCCGTGCCACTCGCACTCGGTTGGTAGGTGGGCTGGTCCCAACCAGGTGCATAACCAGGGGTAACCCCAGACATGTACCCCGCAGGGGCCCCTCCTGCCACCGGTGGTGTAACAGGCTGTGGCTAAGGCTGTGGTGGTGGTGTCGGCTGTGACTGCTGCTGCTGCTGCATGTGCGCTCTCTTCGCTGCGCTCCTAGTGGATCTGCCTGAAACACTAGCATGACGGCTTTCCTCTTGTGTAATAAGGGGAATGGTGAGTGACTTCGAGTTATACAATCCAAACCCCGAGTTAGGAAACGGGATTTGGTTTGCATAGCCCGGGAAGAAGAAAGTCAAAGAATCATTTGGGCCCCTCTTGAGTATATGCCCCTGGATCAAGTATGCCTCATCAATGAGAACTCGGGGCGTCCCGATGAAGGGTACGGGATTCCCGCTAAGAACCCCGAATCTGAGAGCAATACGAGTCATCAAAGCCGTACACTCAATAGGGCCTATCATCTTGAAATTCGTCATCCACTGCCGAATCATTGCTTTAACGGGAGCGACCATGATCTAGTTGACAGCGGCGTATAATAGCATCATCTCATCACTGCGCATGGGCCGAACATCCTCTCGTGGAAAGAGAGTGATGGCGAGCCACTTGTGCCACAGGCGGAGAGTGGGATGCACGATATTGTTGCACCGTGGTACAAACTTGCCACTGTAAACAAGACCAGAGATATTTGCCCAAAAAGATTCCCGAACAAAACCCTCACAAGCTCGCTTCAAAGAGACAGCACAACGAGGACTAAAACCAAGAAGACGACTAAGATCCTTCCAAGAAAGACGATAATCGATCCCGAAAAGACGAAACTCAATGCCATCCGGGGTCTCGACAAGAGAGCAAAGAAACTGGATGGTGAGGGGCCGAGAGCCAAGCTCTGTGACCGGCACAAACTCCTCCCAACCAAGAGCATTCCAAATAGAAGCGAACTCGAGATTCATACCTGTCTTCTCCATGAGAGCCGGGTCAAAGTCCCTGGTGTGGGCGAAGACTCGGTCCTTCAGGAGAGCATAGGCTTGCTGCTCTCGATCGCCCCGCAAGCTGAGGTAGGGGTTGTCGTCGACGACCTCCTCCGTGGCTTGTGGCTCGGCTTGCTCCTCTAGCTCTTCTTCATAGTCCATCGTTGATGGGCTCGGCGTCGGCTCGGCGGGGGTGGATGCACTCGTGCTTGCCTGCGAACGGGAGCGTGAGCGTGTCACCCTCCGGAGAGTGTTCGCCGCCCAATTCATGCTAGCACAACAACAAGAAACAACAAGAGCAACTCGGTGATGGGTTAGTGAAATCGAATGAAGTTCTTACCGAGCTTGCTCCACCAATAGCAATATTTTCAGCAACACAATAGAGAGACCACTTGATGATCCAATCTTGAGCAAGAAATCCAAGAAAACCAAGGGAGCAAGGAGTAGAGAGGGGAGTGTGAGTGAATGGGTGAAGAACACCCCCTCTCCCCCTGCTATTTATAGGCAAAATAGGGCAGGCAGCTCGGGGTGGCCAAGGCTCAACGGCTAGGAGCAATTGGAGCCGGCTGGGCCCCGCTAGCCGTTGGCCGGGTTCGGCCGACCCTAGATCGGGCCAGCTGGCGGCCTGCTTCGGCTGGTGGCTCCCCAATGGCTAGCCCATGGCTTGCCTTGGTGCACCGGCCAAAATTCGCCCAAAAATATTTTTCCAAAGATTTTTCTTGAATTTTAAAACTCAGAAATGATTTTCAGAAATTTTATTTTGAAAAGGGAAAAAGGGCTAGATAAATCTAGCATGCAAATGCAGAGTTTTGGAAAATCAAATATGCAATTTTGGAAAGGGAAATATGAGATAAATACCAGCTTTAACCTTTTTGGTAGAAAGGACTCATCATTTTTAGTCCGACGAGCGGGACTCTTCTCAACGATCAATTCCATTCAGCACCCCACTCCTGAGAAGTAGAGGTTGGTGCCATCTCAATCATTCGCCATTCTTTCCGAATTTTCTTTACTCTTCTTGACGGAGATTTCTTCCTTGGGGTGAAGGCTCCGTCCTTCCCCCAAGCTGCTCAACACTATCTTGCACCAAATAGCATTGCTCTTCCTTGTCCTGAAACTTGAACTTCAAGTTCCTCTCACCAATGTGGAAGCGGATGATACCGGAACCCACATTGATTCTAGCTCGGACATCACTGAGAAATGGTCGCCCAAGGATGAGCGGCATTCCTCCCTCATCATCCATATCCAGGACCACAAAATCCGCGAAGACATAAGAGCTCTTGACCTTAACCAATAAACTCTCAGCAACTCCTTCTGGATATCGGATCGTTGAATCGGCGAGTTGGATAGTCCGTGCTGTCAGAGAGAGAGCCAGATATCCCAGTTGCTCGAACATGGCCTTGGACATGAGATTAACACTCACACCAAGGTCACAAAGGGCATGCCTAATCTTCTTGTAATAGATTGTGCATGTGATAGTTGGGTAGCCTTGGTTTTTCTTGTGCAATACTACTGATTCCTCCCATGGATCAAGGATTTGTTGAATGGGCTTTCCTGCATAGTCAGAAGCATGTGTCTTCCTAGGTGGCTTACCCCACCTAGTTGACACTACACTAACATTTTCACAAGAGGATACGGGTTGCCCCGGGATCCTCCCGTTATCAGGAGATGGAACCAAAGCAGCCAGCTGAGCCAACTGGGTTTCTAACATCTTGTTGAAACTCTGCTGACTCTTCTGAGCAGAAGAAAAACTATCAAGCTTAACATTGAGACTTTCCACAGCTTTATCAAGGGCAGCTAGCTTTTTGTTAATACCTTCATTAATCTTAGCTTGCCCAAACACAAGATCTCTCAAGGAAGGTTGGTTAGGATTGTAAGAATTACCTTGGTTACCTCCTTGATAATAAGGGCGTTGTTGATTCCACGATTGGCCTCCTTGTTGAGGTGGACGATAACCGTTGCTATTGCCATTCATGTACATCACTTCCTCCTGAGTTTCCGGACAATAGTTGCTTGAATGCCCAGTGTTGCCACAGACTTCACAAGTCATGTGAGAGTCCATAGGCAGAGAAGTAGTGGCCATGGCAGCCTTCTCGCTGGTGTAGTCATCCAGTCTCTTCATAAGAAGATCCATCTTGGCGGTAATCATATCTGCTTCCTTGACAGTATAAGTACCCCTCGGTCGTGGTTGGAGTCTTTCATCACTCCACCCTTGGTTGGAGACCATCTTCTCCATGAGCAATTTAGCATTGTCAACAGTAAGTGAGAACAATGCTCCTTGAGCAGCAGCATCAATATGGCCTCGGGCTGTCGGAGTCAACCCATTATAAAAACTTTGAAGAATGAGCCAATCTTCCATCCCATGATGAGTACAGGCCAGGACATATTCCTGAAGCCTCTCCCAAGCCTCTGGGATAGATTCACTTGCTGCTTGCTGAAAACCAGAAATCCTTCCACGAAGAGCATTGGTTTTACCCAATGGGAAGAACTTCTTAAGAAATGCCTGTGAACACTTGCTCCAAGTGTCAATAGATTCTCGGTTCGCGTAGAACCATTGCTTAGCCTTTCCCAAGAGGGAGAATGGAAATAGCCGTAGACGAACATCATCCATATTTGCACCCCTGATGACGAAAGTGCTACACAGCTCTAGGAATTGCTGCAGATGAGCATTGGCATCCTCATTTGGCTTGCCACAGAATGGGCTAGCCTGTACCATCGTGATTAGACCCGTCTTGATCTCAAAGTTTTCAGTCCCCATTGCCACCTCAGGGCCTTGCAGCACCTGGTCAGCAGAAGGAGCTGAGTACTCATGAAGTGCCTTCTGGGCCATAGCGTTGGACGTGGATGGTACAAAGGAAGCTGGTTCGTCCTCCGGACGAGTACGACGAGGTGAGCCGAAACGAATTCGAGCTTTCCTCACAAGAGACTCGGGATCTTCAGTAAAATTTGCCGGTAGGTCGAAACCAGTCATACACTACCTGTCTTCATCATCCAAAGATAAAAGAAGACAATCAAGGTTAGCCTGCATTGAGGGTTGTCCTAACCTACTCAGAGTTTATAAACAGATGCAAAGCATAGTGAAGATAATCCTGTGCCTTCCCCGGCAACGGCGCCAGAAATGCTTGTTGACACTTCTGAACGTCGATCACTTAAGAACAGATTTGGGATCCATCCTTAGTGTCAGCGCTAGAAGCGTCTGTTGGCATTTCCCAATGTCACAACTAACTGGCGCAAATTAACGTGAACATTGAGAGTTGCCATAGGTTTAATCTAAACGATCATGAACGAATCCACAAGCGCACAGATAAACCATTGTAGCATTTCCCCAGGGAAGGAGAGTATTCCAAGGGTATCGAATCCGTGGAAGGCAATGGCGGATATCTTAGACTTATGCTTTTGCTCTAAATGTAAACCAAGAGATAGATATAGGGAACAACACACTCAAAGGCAGGGGTAAGATAAATGATATAAAAGGGGTAGTGTGACACACACACCTCAAATCTACCTCTACTCTAGCACACTACGGCTTAGGGGGAACATACGAGTTAGCTCAAGGTTCTAATGTACTAAACATACAAAGCTAGAAGATACAAGAGATAGGCATGAGTATTGCATGAGGGAAACATGGTTCAGCACCCAGGTACAAATGGGGAGCTAGCCCGCGACGACCAGCACTCTGCGAAACTAGACTTTAGACTCCTACAGCAGGTACCCCAATGCGGAGGTTGCCCTAGGATCCAACAGGGCTATCACCACCTGAGGACCGACCTCTCGTTATGGGGGGTATGCTCATAACTATCGTAGCAAGACAACCCAGGCACCATGCCTACGTTGCTGCTAGACTTCACCCGGCCCGGGCTATTGTGACCCAGGGTGAGAGCCACCAGAAGACTGGTCAACTTGACCGAGTACCGTAGCTTGAACACAGACCCCATGCAACACTCTCATGCTATCTAACAAGATCTACTAAGGCTAGACATACGAACAGATATGAACTCTCTTATGTCTAATCAACAAGATCAAAGGGTCGTGTTCGTGAAGAACACGAGCCTCTAACTTATGAACAAACACATAAGGAAGGAGTTTATCATCCTTCAAGTGGATCAAAAGGTAGTGTTCACGAAGAACACGAGCCTCTAAATGATGAACAGAGGATGAACTCAAGAACACATCAAGAATATGATCTACCATGACTTTATATGAAATAGCTGAATAACTGAAGTAGATCAAAGTCATACAAAGAAATAAAGATAAAAGAGAACTCATACCTAAACTTCCACGAGGACTTGGAACCTGAAGAAGAGCTACTCTAGCCTACCCCCTAGCCTTGGAAACTAAAAGTGAGAGGAGAATGAGAGTTACCTTGTTCACCATTGCCTGACTCTGTGCTACTTCATTACCCTGCGCTGCTGCTGTAGTGTTGTTGATGGTTTCAGAGGGAGTCTGCACATTGTAAGAGAGGGCAGGCAAGAGATTAGAGACATAAATATATATTTAGTCAATCACAACCAGGTATAGTCGTTACCTTGTTCGCTGTTTCTTGACTCTGCACTAATGTTGTTGCAGCATTGTCATCCTCATTGACCGTAGCTTCAACGTCAGCTGTAGTGTTGTTGGATTGAGGTGTACTCTGCGTATTTGAAAAGAGGGAAGGTAAGGTATTAGGTGCATTGGTCAAGTTACGATCACAACAGGTACAATGTTCTGGTTACCTCAGAAGATTGTAATAATAAGTGTTTGTAAGGCTGAAACATCTTTTCAAACTTATCCTGCATTTTTTGTTCAATTGCTCTGGCCATTTCTTGTTGCTCGGCTTCCTTGTCAGCTTCATGCTTCTTAAGTCTTTCTTCAAACTCACGTTCTCGTGCTTCGACCTTCTCGATTCTCTCCTGTAACATCCTCTCCTGAATATCTTTGTTGCTTATTCGACTCGCCATGTAACCATGGCCACGTGACACGGAGGATTTGACTCTTGTCGTTTCCTTGTATGTTTCCTAGAAACATTGCTCTTCCCTAATAGCCTCAGAAGTGATACTTGGTGTTCCTTCTTCCATTTCATCTGAATTTGCTAGCAGAGATAATTTCCTGGCGGTACGAGTCTGAGGACAGGAAATCATTGTAAGATGGAAAACCGTGGCCATGGTTTGATGCAGAATTAAATGAGTGTTATGTGCAAGCAAGGTTACGATGGAATTTCTACTCACATAAATACTCTCAGCCACGTCAGATATCCATTTTCCTTTCTTCGAGTGAGTAACCTTCCAGAGTTCCAACTGGCGTGGCTCAGCACCAGTTTCGGGATCTCGCTATGATTGCAACATTGCACAACATTAATATATGATTGTCTAATGCAGATAGTGAAAGATGAGAATATTGTAACCAAACTTTACATTTTCCCAACTCCACTGAGAGTAAGGTTTCGAACCCCCCCGAATGGTTGTTAACCATTTGGCTGCGATTGCCAGAGTTTTTTATGCTCATTCCCTGCAAGGATTGAAAGAGTGTTGTTAAGGGATGAAAGGTTGAACTCATATCTATACAACTCTCAATGTTGTACTTAAAATAAGTAGGAAAAAAATGTACCCTGAAATACTTAGTTCCAAAGTACTGGCACAAATAGTGCCACTCCACAATGTTCAACTCATCAAGCTTGTGTTTCATTCTCTCATCATAACTCTCATATGACTTGTATGTAGCACTCAAGTCGCCTCGCCAACCTTTGTAGCGTTCGTGGGCAATCTTCAAAATCTTGCTCTTTGGATCTTGAATGCCCTCTAAATCCCATCCTTCCTGGTGGGAATGAAACTTGTTATGTATGCATGATTCAATTATAGTATTGTGTACGAAGAAAATAGATGCATGCGGTGGATAGTGACATACCATTATATGTGCTGCGATGTCTTCCTTGACATCTTTACTAATATCTTTCCAAAATCTGACTCCAATTACTGGACAATTCATCCTTATCTGTAAAACAATCTCATCAACAAAGGCACGTCTATTTGGTCCACAGGCACCACCCAACTTTCCTGAGAACTGAATTTTTAGTTTGTTGCCACCAGATTTTGCTCTCAAGGAACTTGCAGATAGGCCTTTCAGGTTTCCACGGCCGACTTTCTTGCCACCTACTTGCATTCACATCAGAGAACATAACAGTTACTACTGAACAATAGTTGTTTCAGAAACCAATGAACAATAATACAAAGTGAAGTTCCTAGAGGTGTGAAGCTTCTATAACCTCTTGTCTTCTTTTCTCTCCTAGCATGCGATGGATGTTGTCGTGGCGGCATCATTTCGGGTGGTGATGTCGTGTTGCTGTCATTGCTCTCATCACGTGGGAGTATGACTACTTCTTTAGGTTTAGCTTGAGCTTTAGTAAAAGCCACTGAAAAAATGGAAAGCACTTATACTTGTTAGTAGGTTCACATTTCTCATCACAGATAAGCTGCAGTCGACAAGGTAAAAGTATTTACGAATTCGTTTCAGAAGTCCAACATGTTGTAACCATGCTTGGTACGTCTTTTGGGTGGCCTCCCTGAAGTCATCGTATAGTTCTACAAATTATAAACGCTGGTATGTGAGTAAAATGTGCAGTCAAGGGTACATGTGGACAGTGTAGAACAAGCAACATACGTACCACAGTTTTCGGGTTGCTTATCAAGCCAACCTTTGTATGCATCACACTCTAAGTAGTCGTCGTAGTCATCATCATCACTATCAGCACCCTGCCAAAACCCCCTACTCTGTGGTTTCAGGGGTGTAACGTGGACATCTTCACCATCCCGATCTGCTCTTGATAGTACCAACCTTAATATCTTCTCTTTGGTTGACTCCACGTGATCACGCATGGCCGCTACTTCTTTTTTACTCTTAATTTCCTCAAGAACCGCTGATCTGTCATCTTCTTCATTATTTCTCTTCATGTAGTACATGTAGTCCCGGTGTTGATAACAACACTCATCTCTAATAATGGTATATGCATATATGTATATCTACACTAGTAGTAGATAGTATGTGAAAAACAAATATGTTGTGGTCAAATAGCACACTGCCAATTCAGAGTAATTTTTACAACAACAACAATTAGGTTCTGTTACAAATTTTAAGATTGAGATAGTCCTGCATGTGCACATAATTATGAACATGTATTTCTGATTAAGGGAAGGAAGAAACAATTGACAGATGTTGAAAATAACTAAAGTAATTGATGCGCATATATATGTGTACTAGTGAAATATATTGTTCATGGAAAAAACGAATGCAATTAATGGGGCGGAGCTACATTTTGAGTTTGTGGTTGCGGTCGCACCCACAAAATTTCGGTAATCTCTTATCAAACCTAAAATTTGTCCATGTTAAATTTACTCTATACCACCAATTCTACGATGGTGCCGCACCCCCTTTCACTTCCCTCTAGCTCCGCCCGGCCCTACCCCCATGGATTCAATGGAAGCACCTCCTAGAAAATTCATCCATTGATGAATAGAATGAAGAAGGAAAAGAGAGATGGGATAAGAGAGGAGGAAGAAGAAGATAAGCTCCCCCTGAACTTTGATACTAGATCCGCCCCTGATTCATTGGTCGAGAAACCTAGATGGGCTAAGAGGTATATCAAATCGATTGCATGGAGGGAACAACGAATCTATTGCACACATGTTTTCTCTAGTAAGAGGTGGTCGATACGCACCTGATATTGTTTTTGGCCACATCGGCTTCCTCGACTTCGACCCCATTCCGTGTTACTACTTCGGTGGGTCGTAGCTTGCCGGACATGGTGAACTCGATAGGGAAGAATACAACCGTCCTCCACCTCCGGCCGCCTCCTCTCGTTCCCTCCTTTGGTCGTCGATCGCCTTCCCGATCGAAGACCTGATTTCGTAACTATGGTCGTCGGATAGCCGCGCCGCGCGTGGTTTAGAGGGATAGCTGTCGCGAGTGGTTTTGGGGGACGTGGGGATGAGGTCGATATATCTGAGGGTTAATCTGGCGGGATGTGAAAATTTTTTTGGACGAAAACGTGCTGGGTTTTCCCTCCTGCTGCATCCAGTGTGGGTCCCACATGTCGGGCCAAAAGGAGAACATGTGAGGAACACAACCAAAGCTAGTGTAGGTTCATTGTAAAGGTGCATGCCTTTCTCGGTGGTAAGCGACAAAGTTAATTTCGGACAAAGTTGTTGAACTCAACAACCAACCTTTTATTTAAGTCATTAATCCATTTCACAAAGTTTGAATAAACCAAATTTTGGATTTAAAATTCTTTTGTTTCTGATCAAGTGGCACGTACATTGATGATGGAGTTGTGTTGCACCTTGCTTCTGTGGTACAAGGCCGAGATGATGACTTTTTTGTTTCATACTTACTCAATTTTGTTTGGCATCTCAAGAGACAATTTACTGTCATGACAATTGTTTTGAAAATAATTTACATTATGTTGTGAACCAGAACTAAATCATGCAATGAGGTGTAATTGTGGCCACTTTTTTGGGCGCTTTTCATACAGTGATACACTTTACACCATTCTATCGTATGTAGCTAGCGATTCTTTACACGATAGAAGAATTCAAGGCATTCGTAACGAAGCCTACATTCATCACTACAGAAATACATGGCAAACCCCTTCCGGTACAGATCTTTTCTGCATGATCTTCGGCCTATGCAAGTTGAATGTTGCCTCGCGCCACCGCCGGTGGGAGCGTCGGCCGGCGGAGGCCCAAGCGGAGGGCGATACCCCTCATTTGCCAAGCCAGGTGAACCCCACGACGCCGGTAAGATTGCAAGTTGTCGATGAATCACGGACGCCACTGCCAGTTAGGCTCGCCCTCAACCTGTCTCATGTACGCAATTGCAGTGGCGTCGTCGTCGACCCCGCTGTTGGCCCTGTAGAGGAAGACAGCCGCGACATAGGCCGCCCCTCTGTTCCCGGCCTCGGCAGCGCGGAGTAGCTCGTCGAGGGGAGGCCGCGGGCTGCGGTTCCTGCCGAAGATGACGTCCATCCCGGTGAGGAAGCATGCCTCCGGGTTGCCGGCTGCAGCCAGGCTACGAACGAAGACGTCGTAGCCCTCGGGGTCATCATTTTGCATCTGCACGACTCGAACCCGATTTAGTGCCAGGCACCTACCGACTTCTCTATCGCGGCAGGGGCCGAGCACGCTCTTGCAGGTAGACCGTAGGCTCCTGAGGTCCTCCATTGGCCGATTCGACGTCACACCGACTCAGCCAGCGATGATTGCCTGCAACTCAGTCGGGAGTTCCGCGAGTGACCGCGGGTGCTCCCTCAATGCCGTGAGTGCCGGCGTTGAAGGGAAGTCGCGCGGCACAGAGCGTGAGAGTTGGGCGGAGAGGGCGCGGCGGAGGAGCGTGAGAGTTTCCAATACCCGGCAGCGGCTTTCAAGGTTCCAATAACCGGTGGCCGCCTCTCCAGTTTCCATTAACAGACGCCTTTCCAAGACGTGGGAAGTCTCCTCCAAGACCTGGGTTCGAATCCC
Organism: Cenchrus fungigraminus; assembly: GCA_036936925.1. Taxonomy (NCBI): domain Eukaryota; kingdom Viridiplantae; phylum Streptophyta; class Magnoliopsida; order Poales; family Poaceae; genus Cenchrus; species Cenchrus fungigraminus. The sequence goes on from CM072775.1 coordinate 75,464,848, forward strand.
ATCTCTGAGCATTTTCTTTTTTTTAGAGTAAAATGCACTGGCGGTCCTTAAACTTGCGCTAGTGTGTCATGCCGGTCCACAAATTCAAAAAGTGTGTCACTAAGGTCCCTGATCACTGTTTGGGTCTCACTGCAGGTCCAAACGGGTCTAAACCCGTGACCCGTGATGACGTGGAATGCTGATGTGGCAATCGACTCCATATACCAGGCACATCGCCCACATCTGCCCCACCTCATCCACATCTTCCCCTGTTCATCTCTCTTCCCCTCTCCTTCTCTCTGTCGAGCCGCCGCCTCCCACCCCATCGCCATGGCTGCGTCGGCAAGCTCTTCTTGCTCAGCGAATACGCATCGGGTGCATCCTGAGATCCCTCTTATCTCCTGCCCAGATTGCGGACGCTTCAAGGTTGTGGAGCGGGTGGTGCAGACGGATGAGAATGGGAACAAGGGGCGGGTGTTCTACAGGTGCCCTGGTGGGAAGGTACTGATTAGAGTTGCAATTTGTGGGATTTGATTTGTGTTTTTCAAGTTTTCTTCATTTTGTGCTTTTGGATTTGCAGCGTGGCCATGGCTGTCGATACTACAGGTGGGAAGATGAGTACATGTTGGAACTGCAGAACATGAAACAGAAGGAGGAGGAAGGACAAGAGAAGAACAAGGACATGGAAGAACTAAGGATCTATAATCTGGAACTCAAGATGAACACATTAGTAGGAATGATGAAAGATGTAGTTTTGCTGTTGGAGTGTATTGCTCTTGTTTGTGTGTGTGGACTGATGTGGAACGTGTATGCTGGTATGAGCAAGTGAAATATGGTGTGTAACTATGCGTATTATCTGAAATGGATGAATGAATCACTTCACTTTGCATCTCAATTATGTACATCAAAAGAGCTAAAGAATCCAAATTCAGGCGGCCATGACACATCAGTATTGAACCATATTTTTAACTAACAGTTAAGAAAGCATAACATTCAGGCAGCCATAATTCAGTTAAGGAAGCATCCACAACCAGCATTCACTAACATTCAGACATAACCAGCCATAACCAACATTCACTAACATTCAGACATATTACAAAGATGCTTCAACTTGGTTAACAAAAGTAAGGGCAAGTTTGACATGTATCTTGCACAAAAGCTATATTTCACAAGCATTTTTAGTTCTTGCTCTTCTTGGCAGCTCCAGACTTGGCAGCTCCAGATTTGCTTGTGGTTGTGGTACCCTTCCTCTTTTTTGCAAGAGATGCCTTTCCTGCCTTGGAGGTGGTAGTCATTAGTATTGGTCTTTGGAGCAATTGGTTGGAACAAATGAATTCACAATCTGGCAATGGTCCAATAGGTTGTGAAAGTGAAGGAACACCCTGGCTGAGCTCTTCTGTCATTTGACTTAACATGGTTGTGCTTGCTTGTGTATCCTACAAAATGTAATCACTCTTGTTAGAGCATTTTAGTGAATCTGAGAAATGAGATTAGATTTCAGTGAGCAGGCTATGGAATGAGATTAGAAAAGGAAGAAATTACCCTAGAGTCTACGTGGCATAGCGCGGCGCGGCCGGCCGCTGCGTGGCCGCGGCCGGCCGTGGCTGGGGTGCAGCCGGCCGTGGCGTGGCTGGGCCGCGGCCAGGCGTGGCTGGGTGTCATTTTATGTAGTGTGGTCTCATAGAACCTATATCTGAAATCTTTTTAAAACTGTATTGAGAAACAATTACTGATACAGTATTAAACATGTCAGCCATCAGGCAGACCATGAAAGATACAACCTCCCACAAAGTACTAGTTTAACACATACTGTAAAGTAGTAAAAGGTAGTTGCCATTGTGACCATAAGAAAGCACACGCAGCATCCAATAAAACTGATTCCACTACATATGGATAACACCAAGAGACAAGCATCTAGATATGCATAATAATACGCCACTGCCCTTGCAATGCGACAGTCATCGTCTTAGACAAGCAGCTCAATCATCAATATCTTCTGTGCGGTACTGACCAACCTCTACCCTTCGTTTGACAGCTCTGCCAACTGTTCCGCCATCCGTCATATCTGACATTTTACAAAGGGTGTATTAGCAACTGGAGAAGAAGAATTATTTAGCACATTAATTGAAAGGCAAAAAATAGAATGATGATTAATTACTTGGGTTTGAGAGATATGTTTTCAGATAATAAACCAGAGAACAAGTCGCCACCAAGTTATTATGTGACTATATATATATTTGTTTTTCCACAAACAGAAATGAATTTTCATTAGCCAATAAATACTAAAAAATAGCTACACTTCGACAAACTGAGTTAATTAGTAACATCACCTACACACCAGACAGAACTGGATCATTGGAAACCTCGTCATCGCTCTCAGCACTCATAGCAAAGTGACAGGTTATCTTGTGGTACACAATTTCATACTTCTTTGAGTTCTTTCCTCCTTGCTTCATTTAAAAAAAACAGGATCACAATGATGCATGATGAAAAACTTCCATTGCACATTTACATTGGGTATACTACTACCAGTACTTACCCCAATTGAACTAGCACAGAAAAACCAGCAATATCTAAGTAGGCTAATCAATGCACTCACCAGAGCAATTGCAGGGCAAGCAGGCACGTCTGGGAAGTCGTACTGAACTTCAGGAGACTCCAGGGTAACAGGATCACAAGTGTACATGTGGTGGGTTCGCCGGAGCTACGAGGAGATAACAAGTTTTAACATCTTAAAGGTATTATGTAATGCTGCACTCGTAATAGTGTGACTGGCATTAATTAAATGAATATATCACGACCTTCCATAGCCTCAGTTCAGTCTAGCACCAACAGACCAAATCCAATATTAGAAAAAGGAAAAAAACATAATTTTTCCTCCCTTGACCGGTCACCTGCTTATTGATCCGTGATGGGATGGCGGCGGTGGCGCTTGCACCAACCGCTGCTTCACCTTGGTTCCTAGGGGTGGTGGCGCTTGCTCCCAGTTCATGTCCTTTCTTCCTGGCCGCCGACCCGGTGATTGCTCCAAATCCCATGGTCGATTTTGTTCCGCGGCTCCTTGTCGTCGGCGCAGAGGTTGCCGAACTTCGCATGAAGCGACCTCGTTCGTCGCGCAGCTGCCTCCGGGAAATGCAGTTGTTGCGTTTCACCATCGTCATGGTGCAGGTGGACGAGAATGATGCGGCAGGCGATGGGAAGGGAGGAAACCCTAGTGGTTTGATGGCTGGTTTTGGGGGGAGGCAAAAAGGAAAGAGGATGGCAGTTCGTCTTTTTCAAGAAAGCTAGATACACCGGTTGTTTTCATCCTATAGGGGCCACACTGCTTTTTGTCGCGTACGGCTTGCTAGTGGGCCCCACCGGTCGGTGCCCGGACCTGGTCAAATGTTCTTGTTCTGTTATTTACCTTGATTCTTAGATAGCAATAACAATTGATTTTATAACTTTTTATGAAGGGTTTAGCTATCTGATGGAAACCATTGATTTGTATTTCTCAAGATCTTCTGTGTACTGCCATTCATAAAACATCTTAGCATGCATTGCACTAATTTGTTAACATACTAGCACATTATAAAGTAGCAGAGTACTTGACTACATCGAAGCGTAATTACATATATTCATACATACACATTGACTTGAATTTAAGCTACTTCATTACAACACAAGTTTACATAAATTGGTAACCATGCTTGACCACAAGTTGATTCGCAATCTCAAATGATAGAAATGCATCCTGGGTTGCGTAATTAACTTGCCAGGTTTCCAAATACCTAAGACCCCAAAGGGTGTGATCAAATGTATAATCCTTTTTGATAGGTAGGTTAAGAACCCGAGCACCCAACTTCTCCAGTGCTGACCTCTTTCCATTTATGCCAAGAATGCTATACTCATTAACTTGAGGTACTATCTTTTGAAGGTCTTTAGGATTAGTAATCGTGATGCCGCAGTCCTTCTCTAAGCGTGCAACTTCATTGGTTATATGAGCTCCGACAAAGACGTGGTCTTCCTTTGTGAGGAACTCGATTAGGAGGTCAGGGAGCTTGTAACCAGCATGGAGCACCTGGAACAGAAGGCAACGTGGCCCAACGCACAATTGCAACAGTGCGGTCTTGTACCCGCCGCCCTTGGGAAGTTCAATCCACTCTGTGTCCAACCCGACGATCAACCGTTTAGCAGGGGAGGTACCTCGGATTTCTTGGATGAACTGCTCCACCACAACCGCGTCGCAAGTGATCGTCGTATGGATGGTGGGATACCGCCCCTTGAAGAAGAGGACCTCGTGTTCCGAAGTTTTCGGTACCACTAGATCCGGCGTTGAAACAGAAAATCTTGCCTTGCCGGCGGGGCACCATGGATCCCAGTCGCGGTGGCTTCCTCGAACTCGAACCGCCACTGAATCAACATTGCAATCCTAGACGTTGCTGCCTTCTCCAGCATTGGATGCACCTTCATTGGCGTCCAATTCCATGCTGGGGCGGCGCTTGCCACGCTACAGTACCGAATCAAGAAACTGAGTTAGCAATCTTAATTTAATCCGATACATGATTGTATGTATATGGAGATGCTGGCTGGGATTGGTGGCTCACCTGGTAACTGATGCATCCTGCTGACGTGGCGGCGCTTGCACCCAGTGCATCTCCTTGGTTCTTGATGTAGGGAGCGGCAGGGCTTGCTGCGAGTGCGGCGTCCCATTGGTTCTCCAATGCTGCGGCGCTGCATCCGACTGCATCGCCTTGGGTTGATTCGGCGGGGATTCTTGCTTCAGAGCAAGGTGGGACACCCATGGCGCCACTCCGGCGATGGGAATGGAAGACCCGGCCGCCGGCGATGGGAGAAGGCAAGAAAACCCCAGTTGTGATGGGACGGATTGGGGGAAGAGGCAGAAATGCAATATTCTATGGTGTCGGTTCCACTAAAAGGAAGTGGGGACACAGTTTCCATGAAGTAGCCGCTGACACGTCAGTCCCGCAACAAGTCTAGGCGTCGTGCTTGTGCTACTGGTCCAACGCGCGGGATGATGACGGGAAATTAGATTGAAAGACAAAAACTTGAAAATTGAAAATTTGATACTACATTTGTAGGGTCGTAATGTTGTCAAACAAAAAAGTCGTGAATACCAAACTTGTAGAACTCGTCAAGACCTACAATCTTTATTTAAGCCAGTAATCCATTTGACAGAGTTTGAATTGGACAAATTTCGAAATTCAAAAAATGATTTCTAGAATCGATATTTTTGAAAACCAGATGATGTCAAATGGAAAAGTGATGAATACGAAAGTTTAATAACTCATCGAGATCTACGAACTTTGTTTAAGTCGTTTTTTCATTTTAGAAAGTGGTAGTACACATTGTTCATTAACTATAGATTCACTCACATAGTTTAAGAAACTATGTTACAGACTTGTCAATTTTGTACTACATGTAGTTTCCACTTTTAAAAAAGACAAAACGACCTAAATAAAGATTGTAAATCTAGTTGAGATATGAAACTTTGGTTTTCACAAGTTTTCTATTTGACACCATCTGGTGTTTAAAAATATCAATTCTAGATATCAATCTTTGAATTTCCAAATTTGGATTGTTCAAACAATGTCACATGGAGAGCAATGCACTCCATTAGATAAATTATTGTTTTCTAAGAATGTAGGAAAAAAACACCTGATTTGGACATCATACGTGAAATATAAACATGTTTTAAGTTTTGATAATGAATCAAAGAAACAAGGTTAGGAGGTCCATCATGAACTCAAGAACACATCTGAATCTCTGCGCCGACACGTGGGACCCAAGGAGACGATGTGGCGTGCGCGCAATTATGGTCTAATAAAACAAACATGGAGGCAATAAACCAAATAGGATTTAGTGGTCTAATGGTAGTTGTTTTCATCCCCTAGCTTTGTTTTCTAGGTTCGAATCCCAACAGTAACTTTTTTTTGCCTATATTCTCCTACACAGTCGTTGAAACGTATTAATTTCCCCATGCAAGTTAGATTGAAAGATAACAATTTGAAAAACCTTCACAAATTGCTACTGTTTTCAAAAACCATAAAAAATTGATAGAACTTTTGTTTTGATTTAGATATTTTTTTGCACTCATGAAATCTTGATTAGTTCTAGAACTAATTGAGAAGTACATACAACTAATATTTAGGTAATTTCCCCATGCGAGTAATTTGATTGAAAGACAAAAACTTGAAATTTGAAACTTTGATACTACATTTTTAGGGTCGTAATATTGTCAAACGAAAAAGTCGTGAATACCAAACTTGTAGAACTCGTCAAGACCTACAATCTTTATTTAAGCCAGTAATCCATTTGACAGAGTTTGAATAGGACAAATTTCGAAATTCAAAAAATGATTTCTAGAATCGATATTTTTGAAAACCAGATGATGTCAAATGGAAAAGTGGTGAATACGAAAGTTTAATAACTCATCGAGATCTACGAACTTTGTTTAAGTCGTTTTTTCATTTGAGAAAGTGGTAGTACACATTGTTCATTAACTATAGATTCACTCACATAGTTTAAGAAACTATGTTACAGACTTGTCAATTTTGTACTACATGTAGTTTCCACTTTTAAAAAAGACAAAACGACCTAAATAAAGATTGTAAATCTTGTTGAGATATGAAACTTTGGTTTTCACAAGTTTTCTATTTGACACCATCTGGTGTTTAAAAATATCGATTCTAGATATCAATCTTTGAATTTCGAAATTTGGATTGTTCAAACAATGTCACATGGAGAGCAATGCACTCCATTAGATAAATTATTGTTTTCTAAGAATGTAGGGGAAAAAACACCTGATTAGGACATCATACGTGAAATATAAACTTGTTTTAAGTTTTGATTATGAATCAAAATACAAAAATAAGTTCATCACATGCCGACAGGTGGGAGCCGCAAGTCAAACGCAATGATGAAAAAGCGCACGCGAGGTAGTCGTCTCCAGATCAGCGGCACGCATCCCTTTGGTGTGGGGTTTCTGTGTGGGCCCTTCGTGGTGGGCTCTATTTGTCAGCCGCTTGGGGTGGAAACAACTAATGTTTCTGTGTGGGACTTTTATAGGACCGCACCCTGTGTGAGCCTAGACGCCGCCGCCCTGCCCCGACGGTTCGCTTGCTTGTCTCGCCCCATTCGCCTCGCTACAGTAGAAACCACCCACCACCGCCCAACTCTGATCACTTTCCAAACCACCCCACCGCCGGACCCGGCTGCACGCCAAGATGGAGCCGGAGTCGTCAGCGGCGTCGAGGGTTTCACGTCGCCATTCCTCGTCTAAGGCCGCATTGGCGGCATCTTCGAGGAGCCGGGAGACGGGGGCAGCAGCGGCGGAGACAGTGGCGGCATTGGCCGCGTTGCCGGGGTGGTTACCCTGGCCCGTTGTTCGTCGGGCATCTAAGGAAGTGGACGCTGAATCCGCTAGGATGCCTCGGAAGCGGAAGGCTGACGAGGAGGGTTTTCAGGACCCTGACGCCAAGAAGTCCAAGCCGGTGGAGGAGTCCAGCAAGGAGGAGGAGTACCCCCACAAATGGCCGGATTTCGATTGGGAGCGTCCGGTATGTTTTCTTACTCGTACCAAATTTAATTTCCCCCTCTAGTATTCGAGAACTCTGTCTTTAATTCCTCTGGTTGATTAATAATTTAATTGATTATTTTTCTGTGATTGCGAAATTGTTTCGGAGATGTAATCAATTCTAGGACTTGCAATTTAGGATTTCTTGGCTAGTATTACATTTCTGGCATTCATGTCTGCCGACTATGGAAATGTGAAGAGAACTTTGTCGAAAATTGTTCTGAACAAAAATTGCTAAAACTGATAGGAACCATGTGAGGAATTCAGTGACTTGTACGTTGTCAGATTGCCAAATTTGGCCAGCAACTCAGACTAGGGTACATATGCAACATTTTTGGTAGAGATCATGCAGTTAAGAATCAGTGAGTTTGTTTGTGAGTGGTTTCACTGTAGCTAAATTTACTTGTGCAATGTTTTGCTCAGTTTGATGCAAATTTTAGTCAGTAGCATTCTTAGTACAATTAGGATATGAATTTTACATTGGTCAGTTTCATACAAATTTTTTATCACCTCTGATTGCAATATGAATAATCTTAAGTTCACAAGTGGAGTTCTGCTGTTCATGTCTCGATTTCTTATTTCAGGATCTTGGGCCGAAGGTGACTTATGAGCTCAACTTCACACGAATGAGGATATTCGTGGAATGCAATGACGACAGCGACGATGAGTTCTGCCTCTCGGGCCCCTCGCGAAGGCGTCCTCCTAATGCCGAGGTATTACCTTCATTCCCTATGTTCACTATGTTCAGTTTTATTCAAATTTTGATGTACTTATCACTGATAATGCATTCCTTTCAAAAAAAATCACTGATAATGCATTGTAAAAATATTTCAGATTGAGGCTAAGGTGGAGGACCTCCGGCTGGCGATCAAGCGCTGGTCACTCTCGTAGGCACGCCTCCAAGGAATGTTAATTAGATAGCTTTTGTGTAGTGAACTACTCCCTCCATTATATCATGTATTAGGAAATGGAGGTAGTAATGAACAAGTAGGATGTCATGAACAATTAGGTTTGATGAATGAGGCTTTTGTGTAATGACCTTGTATAATGGCATTACTTCAGTGGGAATATATTGTCGCTAGTGAATGCTAGTATTATTATTACCCTTGATCATTCTTGTGATTGCACATGTGTTCTTCATTTGCTCACAAGAAATTTGCTCTTATTATTGATGTGTTCATGTACATTTTATGTGGATTTCTGATTGACAAGTATAGATCAAAATATTTATAAAACATAGAAACAACAAAATTAAAAGGAGGACGAGAACATCTCATGGACGAAAAAAGAAAATCATCTCATGAACACAACCATTCAGCTGAGATATACATAAAAGGTATATAATTTCATACATATATTAGTTGTCCATCAGGCACAAGTAAGGCTTGCGCACAAAAGCATCATACATCAGATCAAGAGTACAACATAAGTCCATCAACCACAACAAGCTCAAGGCTTCTTAACAAAAGCTAAAACTAAACAAGGACATAAGTACTACATAAGTCAACCACGAAGCTCTTGTTCATGTTTAGGCACCATCTTCAGGGGTTGAAATATTTCCACTTCAGAAGGACGCGAAGCTGCTCACCTATTCCCTGGAGCTGTTAATTGGCATTACTGAAGTTAGCATGTATAAGCTGGGAAATTAGGAATGACTACAGCACGGACCGCCATATCTGACCTCCCTCCTCGACGGCAGTGGCTCTTCTCCAGTCTCCTCATCGCTCTCATGTGAGAACGTGCAGTGAATCGAGAACTTATCGTTGACCACGTAGACATGGTCGTGCTGAGGAGTCTTCATTGCCAAAAATAGTTAACAATATCAGAATCATGAATGCAAGGACTATCGTTATATCAATCATTTTCAAATTAACATGCAAGTTTATCTTTGGCTGCCCATCCACAATAATGTTCTAACAAGTTACAATCTAGTTGTGGAATAATTTTATCTAAAACAATCCAAAAATATTTAGAATCATTTTAATCACATATATAGTCAAGGTTGATGACAGGAACAATATGTACAGTCTAGACTGATCACATTCATCTAGGTTTACCACAAATCCATGTCTACAATAGACAAACCCAATTGCAAATCGATCCTGACAGAAATTAAAAACAGAGGATCGATACTAACCGGGGGGCCGGGAGGAGGAGGAGAGGCTCTTAATCCGTCCTCCGACTCGGAGATGACGGCCGGCGCCGCCTCTTCGTCCTCGGCGTCGGAAACGACGAACACGTACCTGGTGGGTGGCAGCGGGTTCCTGGTGTGTGCGCTCCTCACGAATCTTCCTCGCGAGTCGCGCCTCTGCTGCATGGAGTGGTGCTCCACTCGGGGCGCCGCAACATTGGCGCCCACTGGAGGGGATGCGGCAATGCGGGTGCGACCCTGGTTGATCCGGGCCTCTGCACCCGGGGTGGAGGCGGGAGCGTAGCTGCGAGAGCGGGTGGAGCGAACCATCACCGGCGATGGAGGAAGCCGACGGTGAGAGCGAGGCAGAGCGTGAGCGATGGAAGAAGCCTGGAACAGAGATTGGGGAGAAATATGGAGGAAAGGGGAGAGACGTTCGGTGGAATCCGCCGGCACCGCTACTCTTACGAATGTAAAGGGACACGATCTTGCGATCAAACACTGACTCGTGGGCCCCAGCATCATGGGACCAACTCGTCAGAGAGTCCAGTTGGGTTTGTCTTTACTCGTCAAGAGGAAGGGGGTGAAGTCGTGGGTTTGTCTTTACTCGTCAACTTGATTCTTTGATTCATAATTATAACTATAAACTTGTTTAGATTTCACAAATGATGTCCAAATCAGGAAATTTTTTCCTACATTCTTAGAAAACAATAATCAAGCTCATGGTGTCCACTGCATCTCATGTGAGTATGTTTAAACAATCATAATTTTGAAATTAAACAATTCAAAACAAGAATCAAGATTTTGAAACACTAAATGAAGTAAAATGGAAAAGTGATGAATACCAAAGTTTCATAACTTGTCAAGATCAACAATCTTTAGTTAGGTCGGTTTTTCATTTGACAAAGTGGTACTACACATTGTTCATTAATCCTAGGTTTACTCACATAGTTTAAGAAACTAGGTTGGAGACATGTCAATTTTGTACTACATCATAGTACCACTTCTGAAAATGACAAAATGACCTATATAAAGATTGTTCATCTCGATGAGCTATGAATCTTTGGTATATAAAGACCCCAGTTATGAAACTTTTGTTTTGGGCATTTCCCTATCCGAGTTACCTTGAACTATTTAAATTTTAGATTTCATCAGTTATTGAAATTCTCAAATTTAGCTGGGGCAACAAATGATTTCAAATGAAAAAGTCATGAATACGAAAGTTGTAGAACTCATCAACATCTACAAACTTTATTTAAGTCACTACTCCATTTGATAGAGTTTGAACAATCCTAATTGTGAATCTCAATAATTCTCAACTTCAAGCAAGATTTTTCATACATAAATGATGACAAATGGGAAAGTGATGAATACCAAAGTTTAATAATTCATAAAGGTCTACAATCTTTGTTTAGGTTACGTTGTCGTTTTCTAAAGTTGTAGTATACATTGGTCATTAATCTTAGAATGACTTAGATAGTTTCTATCTAAGAGGCATGTCAATTTTGTACTTCATTTTATTGCCACTTTAGGTAATGACAGAAAGACCTAAATAAAGTTTGTAGATCTTTATGAGTTTTGAAGCTTTGGTATTCATCACTTTTCTTGTTGACTTCATTTTGTGTGTACAAAAGTTAGCTTGTTGTTGTCAATTTGTTAAATTGTTGAAACAGACCAATACGAGTAGATTTTTCAAAACATTAGCCTTAACAAGTTGACAACTTGATACAACATGATTTTACGAATTTTTAGGAAAAACAATGATCTAATTTGCAGTTCATTTGAGGGAGAAATACTAGATACAAGGTTCATGCAGAGATTAAAAAGAAAAAATGTGCTTGTTCTTCAAGAAGTCAAACACACTTCTGAATTTGGGGCTGATAGGTGGGACCGACCGAGACTTTGTGAACAGCGTGGAGGACATGGTTTTGGGGGAGGAGAGGCAAAAAGGAAAGAGAAGAGGGCAGTTTGGCTTCTTGAGGAAATCTAGATACACCGCACTTGTTTCCATCCTAAAGGCAATGACATGTAGGCCCTTCGTGGTGGTCTCCATTTGACAACCGCTTGGTGGTGGAAACAACTTCCCTACTATTCTTTAAAAAATTATAGAAGGCAAACAGTCTCGCCGCCTACTACTACCTAGTCGCCTACTCCGCGGGAACTGTCCCATCAACAACCGCTGTGGTTTGTCTTCCTCCCTCTTGCTCCGGACGCATCGCTGCCCATCGCCGATTGCATCGTCGTCCAACTGCATTTCCACCATGCCGCACTCAAAGATCACCCCCAGAAGCGGGCGCACACCGACATCGACGTGAACCCTGCCCCTACCCTGGCGGAGGGGCAGGAAGCAGGTCACTCCGGCGGCGTCCAGCCTGTCCCTGCGGTGGCCCAGCAAGCAGTGCACTTCGGCGGTGTCGACATCAACGTCAACCCTGCCGTGGTGATGGCCCAGGGAGCAGTGCACCCCAGTGACACCACCCTCAACATCATTCCTGTCCTGGCGGTGGTCGTGGAAGGAATGCACCCCGGCGCAGTCGCTGGAGCAACGGAGCGCCGCAAGAACAAAGTGAGCTAGACCCCTATTTCTTTTAGCTCAGATTGTGAGATGTGAGATAAAACGTAGGATTTTGTTGATTCCTCCAGGTTTGTGGATTTATTTGGGTTTTTTTGGATTACATTAATGACGGATGTACTACCTCTGTTCCTGAATACTTGACATTTAAGACAGCAGATTTGCACTAGAATCTAGTCAAAAATTTTGTCTGAAACATCATATAAAGAAATATAGAGGGAGTACTGATAAAGTGTAATTTAGGGATGTACTAATTAATTGAGGGGGTTTTCTTGGATTGGATTTCATAGTTACTTTTTAAATGCATCTGAAAAACTCTGAAAGCAATGTTTTGATGAACTTTAGCATGTGAGTAGTTAAATCAATTTATGAAGTTTCCATGTCAGATCAATGGTAGGAATTTTGGTGATTCCACCAGGTTTTCTTGGAGTGGATTTAAAATTTGGGGTTAAAATGCATCTTCTAAATAAGGCTTTGTTCTAGAAAAGACAGTTGGCAAAATAGGTAATTCAGTCCCTGAATTTTAGTCCCTTAACTGTCATTTTAGGGTCCAACACGTGCCTCCCTCCTGTTCAATCTTTGTTTTTCAATTACTCGATGCATGTTCTAAATACTGATTTTTTCTAGAAAAAGGCACGCCACATCTTCACCAAGAGCAATTATATAGATGAAGATGGGAAGTCATTTGTAGATTGCAAAGACTTTCCAGGAACCTTGGATGAGGTATGTTCCTTGTTTGTAGATTAATTTATTCATCTAGTTAACTTCAATTCTTTACAGTAAGCAAAAAATGGCATGTTATTGATGTGATATGAATTTTAGACCTGATTCATCTTTGGATCTTCCTGTTTTGTTTGTAATGCAGTCTAAAGGCAGAAAGTATGAAATAGTTCTGTCAAAGAAGTGTTCAGTCACGATGATGATAGACGTGTGGAGTGATGACGACGACTACAATGGACCAACTAAGTCTAACGCGGAGGTGATGTCCTAACCATGTTAAATTTAGCATTAGTTTGATATTTTTAAATGCAAGATCATGAGAATTCAGATTGTGATGTAACCGAGTCCCTTCTAAAATGTCAGCTTCGAGCCATGGCATCGACGTTCCGCACAGAGGTCAAGCGGAAGATCTTGAAGGGTGAGCACTAATATTGGACTCTGATGAGGAAACAGATTCCTCACTCTGACGAGGACTGAAGAGGAAGCTGAAGCTCTTTTGTGTAGTTTGTCTGTAGATGCTTTTGTGTAGTTTGTATGATGGGGCTGTATGTAGTGATGTGGTCAAGTACTCTGCCTGTTATGCAGTGATGTGGTCATGTACTATGCTTGTTATGCTCTGTTTAGGTGTGAACCTTAGTGTTTTATGTAATGGAATTCAGTTGTGGCTCCTACTCATCGACTGCTTGGGATTTATGTGTCCCTGTTAAACTCCAGTAACTGGGCCTATTGTATCTGTCATGGTTGGAATACGTTCTGATGAATTTACTTTACTTTTGATCAAGCAGCGTATTCAATATCTTACTGGTCCTTTTGTTGTGTTTTTAAAAATCAGATGAAAATTGAATTGAGTGACTTGTTGTTCACATCTGTACTCCTCAGCAACATCAGGTACAGTCAATTGAAGAGCTGTCAAGGTTCATGCAGAGATTAAAAAGAAATATGGGGCGTGTTCTTCAAGAAGTCAAAAACACATCTGATTCTGGGGCGTGTGCGGAGGACCTGGCGTGTGGGCCCTTCGTTCTAGGACCATTTGTCATCTGAATAGGGATGTGAACTATACTAGTTCTAGAATACAAAGCAAACGATCTGGCCGCCTAGCAATTCGCCTTCTTTCCCCAAACTGTTGACTCTTGACACGCAAATCCGCCACCGCCGCCGCTGGCTCCATCTCCCCCCATCCCTTGCCGCAGGAAGCCAAGGAGAGGAGTGGAGCAATGACGATGGCTAAGCGGAGGGAGCACAACTCTAGGAGGCAAGCGCACGACGCAAGAGGGCGCTTCACGCGGTCCCCGGCGACCTCGGTGCCTCCGTCCACACGCGGGCCGGCGACGCTGCTTCCTTCTCCAATCCGCCACCGCTGTACTACCCTGGGCGCATCTACAGGTGGCCGCACGGAAGGCCGGTACAGCCACTCGCTACCCCGCATGGTGGTCGATGAGGACGTGCAGCACGAGGATCCTACTGCGCCACCAAGCAATGTAGGATTCACCCCAGGCCCAAGTAGGGTCGATGAGGTAAGTGTGCTAGGTTCTCTGAATCTAGATGAATATTCACTTTTGGTAGACAAAGATACACTTTTGCTTGGTTCCCTGATACTAGATAAAGATCCACTTTTGGTAGGAATATTGCAAATGCTAGATAACTTAGTTTTCTGAAGCATGAAACAATCTCAATTTAGACATTTGTGAGTACTTTTTTGGTAGATTCTTGTTTCTTGTGCTAGATCTCTTGTTATGGTTACATGATTCAAGCACTATTTCTGTTAGATCGAACCTCCAATTTTTCCTACTACTTGGTTGCGAGGGGACAAGTGCACCTGCTCTGGAAGCATTGGCATTGATGATGAGATCGACCCGTCTCGTTGTTCGTATTGCCATGAACTCTGGGAAGCAGACTTTCAAGTTAGAAAGGTGCAATGAGGAGGGGAAGCAGCAGAAGACTTGGATTGTAATAATCTATCTTATCTATGTGTTAGACTTGAGAACTTTATTGTAATGTGTGATATTGTGTGTAATGTCTATCTGTAATGCACTAAGTGACTGAATGCCAGTGTGTGATGCATGTTTATTTGATGACTTCGTCTACCACTATTGATATGGTCATTTCTATATGACTGTTTTTGGTAATTATTTTATATGACTTTGTTTGGTCAGTTCTAATGCTGGCTTTTGTGTAGTGACCTACTCCCTCCATATATTAGCAAAAGGAGGTAGAGATGAACAAGTAGGTACTGATCAACAAGTAGAAACCGAAACAAAACCCCCAATGTAACTTATTAATTTACCTCTGAATGTAACTTATTTACCTATGAATTTGAATATTGAGTTACATTGACTCACATATTCTCTCACAGGACGCACACACTTTTTCCACAATTTGTCAAATTTGCGCGGACGAACTGAACATAAGATAGCTGAACATTTTCCAACCGTCTGGCCCCCTAGTTGCATTTTTGCTGCCCTGCCATTTCACGTCCCAAAATTCACACGCACGATCTTCCCCCTCGCCTCCTATATACCTTCCACCCCTCCCATCTCCGCCGCCACCATCTCATCCACCTGCATTGTGACGATGGCCCGACGCACGCACCCCTCTCGCAGGCAGCCGCGCGACGCTGATGGTCTCTTCAAGCGAAGTGCGTCATCCACACCGGTGACTCCGTCGAGCCACCGCAGCCTGTCATCGACATCGGTGACTCCGTCGAGCTGACGTAGGCCCTCATCCACCCCACGACCACAAAGTAGGCACCAGATTGCCGTGGAGGCGCGGGTCGAGGTCGACTTGGAACACGCTGTGAATGTCGAAGTCCCATTCGTCCCAACGGGCTACCGATCAAGCGATGCCCATGCCCGCAAAGCCGCCAGGAAGCATGGAACAAGAGTAATCGTCGTCGAAGCCTCGTCGTCGCGCAGCAAGAAGAATAAGGTGAGCCAAACCCTTTCCAGCGCCTTTATAGTCTTAGATTGTTTGATCTGTCAGTGAAGATTGAAAAAATAGTTTTGATGTAGAAAAAGAGCCGCCACTTGTACACCCAGGCTTGGCCCACAATTGAATCGGACACGGACATGGGAATCGACGATTTTGGCCTACCAGCACGATTGGATGAGGTGAGGGCAACACTACCAGTTTACTTCAAAGTGAGCAAATTTGCTTCATAATTATTATGTGTGTGCAATATGTTCTGACCCAGATTTGTATGTAATTCAGTCAAAAGGAAAGAAGTATGAGTTGTGTTTCCCAAAGATAAAATGCAAGATGATGGTAAATTATGGCAGCGACGAAGAAGAATACAATGGACCTACTAAGTCTCTTCGTGAGGTGATATGTATTCCTACCCTTTAAGTTTATCATTAGTATGAGTTTTTCTGAAAACATAATTAGCAACTGCCATGAAATGCAGTTGATGATCTTCTGTAAATGCTTTCTGAGAGCCCCTTGTAAAATGTCAGATATTTCAAGTGGCGGAAGGTCTTCGCAAAGAGATCAAGCGGAAGCATGCGAGGAGTGAGTTCTACTCTCAAGAATCTGATCAGGAATGAAGCGGAGGATGAAGCGATCTGAACTGAAGAAGTAGATAGGATATCTTCTTCTTTGTCTTTTGTCTGTTGCTTTTGCTTTCCTAGTGTTGGGAGCACAATGCTACGTTAAGAACAAGCAGATGTGGCTTGAGTATACTCGAATTATGCTATCTTATACATATACTACATATATATTATCTTTGATTCACTTTTGTGCGTTTCTGAATCTATGCATTTTCATGAGAATAATGCTGTGATATACAAATTAAGCCCAATGATGCTGTAATCATAATATTGACTGCACAGAAAGACATCAGCATGACGCCAAACTTGCAAATAACTGACATCTTCACCACAAATTATTTATTGCTCACAAATTTTAGACGTATTATAGTTCAATACAAGTAAACAATGCAACCCCTAATTACGATTACAAACCGTCTTCCTCATGTCCTTCTTCTGAATATCCTGGAGCAATCACTCCGTCACCAGTGTAGGTCTCATCACCATCGTCCTCGTCTTCAGGTATGTCTGCATGATCCGGTTCAGGCATGGGTTTAGCATGATCAACAAGAGAAGCATCAACACTTGTCCCTTCCACATCTGCCCTCCTCCATGTTGTCAAATCCTCATGGTGGTCCTCAACATGAATATTTTCAACACCTAAAACAACCGAGTCCAATTCAGTATCACCAACATTTATGTCATTGTTATTATCAATGCCTTCCTCTCCTTCAGGCATGGCAAACAGGGCCCTAGGTTTCATTCTGAGGACGCTGCACCATTTGCTGCCTTTCTTCCCACTTTTCACATAGCACACTTGCTCTGCTTGTGTTGCCAGGATGTATGGCTCATCACGTGAATACCGTAGCTGAGAGGTATCAATATCGATAATCCCATATTTATCTCTTTTGTACCCTCTTGATTTGTTGTGTCCTTGTTTAGGCATTTCAAACCAGTCACACTGGAACAACATGACTTGCTTTGATTCAGGAAAATCAAGTACGAAGATTTTTTTTAATCACTCCATACCATTCTATTCCCTGCTGACGACAACACCACTGTTTTGTGTTGTTAGATTATTCTCTATATGTGATGTCCGAAAATAGAAGCCATTGATTGAGCACTTATTCTTCAAATAAGCAATTCTTTCAGGACCACGAGATAGCGCATACAACATCTTATCTGCTTTCCCCACAAAATTTAGATTCCTCATCTACACTCACATAAGTAAAGATATTATGTTAAGAGCACATTCAAATTTGACGATTTAAATTTGAAAGAAATGTATATGACTCACTTTTCGCTCGAACCATGCTACAAAGTGTTCCTTGTGCCTGCTTTCAACATTCAGCGAGCTGACTTTCGCCAATTCTGCCTTATGCTCACTGCAACATTTAAAAAAATATATATAATCACAGTTAGATATATAGTCTAGACAATGAAACAAAATTCGTATAATTTTCATGTGTTGCTTACTTTGCAAATTCAATTGCCTCTTCACAGTTTGATAATATGTAGTGTCTCATCATCAAGAATTATTCGTCTTGTAGTATATGGGAATTATGCCTAGAAACACTTTTCTTTTGCCCACTGTCCATGCTCACAAAAACACTCAGACCGGCAGGTGGTTCATTAACAGCGCTATTTTCTTGACGCTCTGGCCTATTAAGCTTTGTACTAACACCTTCAAAGAACCGAGAACAGAAAGTAAGGCACTCCTCTGAGATATATCCCTCTGCTATAGAACCCTCTGGGAACGCTTTGTTCCTCACGTATCCTTTGAGGGTACGTAGGTACCTTTCAACTGGATACATCCACCTATACGAAGCAGGGCCTCCAAGTTCAGCCTCACAAGCAATATGAACTGGTAAGTGCATCATAATATCAAAAAATGCTGGAGGGAAAATCATCTCAAATCAACAAAGAGTCTCTGCAATCGATCTGCTGAGTTCTTGCATCTCGGTCTCGTCAATCTCCTTTGCACATACCGCGTTCAAGAACCTGCTGAGATGGATCAATGGGTTCACTACAGCATCCGGCAATATGTCGCGTGCCACAAAGGGTAGGAGTTTTTGTAATATAATATGGTAATCATGACTTTTCAGATTTGAAACCTTGCGCCCATTGACATCGACATTTCTCCTGATATTTGCGGCATAACCATCGGGCATCTTAACACCGTGTAGAAAGTTGCACAGTATTTCCTTTTCAGAATCACCTAACATGTACAATGCTGGTGGCATATCGTATTTCCCTTTCTCATTCAGAACTGGATGCTGATCCTTCCTTATACCCAATTCTCTCAGATCAAGTCGAGCCTTCTCGGTGTCCTTAGTTTTACCTACTAAATTCAGCAAAGTCCCAATCAAGCTCTCACAAATATTCTTCTCAGTATGCATCACATCAATATTGTGGCGTATAAGCAACGAATCCCAATATGGAAGCTCAAAGAAAATACTCTGCTTCCTCCAGTTGTGCCATCTAGAATCTTCATCACACTGCTTCCTCTTCTTCGAAGTAGTGGCTCCAAAAGTGACTTGTTGGAAACTTGCGTACTGATCCTGAACTTCTTGACTGCTGAGTGGCACTGGAGGGTCCCTCGTTTCAATAGTGTTGTTAAAGCTGACCTTGAGCCTTCACCACTTGTGTTTATTAGGCAGAAAACGCCGATGCCCCATATAGCAATGCTTTAAACCGAATTTTAACCACATGTAATCAGTGTCCTTGTGACAATAAGGACAAGCAAACCTCCCTTTCATGCTCCAGCCTGATAACATCGCGTAAGCAGGAAAGTCATTTATTGTCCAGAGTAACATAGCATGCAGGGTAAAATTGCGCTTCTCCTTGGCATCCCAAGTATCAACTCCATGTTCCCAAAGCGTTTTGAGTTCATCGATCAGAGGCTGCAAATACACATCAATGTTAATTCCTGGAGACTTAGGCCCAGGAATTAGCATGGACATCATCCAGAAGGATTGTTTCAAGCACAACCAAGGAGGCAGGTTATAAGGAATTAGGATAACTGGCCAAGTAGTGTAAGTGATGTTCAACATCCCGAATGGATTGAAGCCATCTGATGCAAGTCCAAGCCTGATATTTCGTGGTTCATATGCAAATTCTTTTTGAAATGTGTCATTCATGTGCCTCCACGCCTTTGAGTTAGCTGGGTGTCGCATTTTGCCATCTTGAACCAATTCTTTATCGTGCCAACGCATATACGTGGATGTTTCCTTGTTCATATATAATCTCTGCAGTCGAGGAGCCAACGGAAAGTACCTCAGAATTTTAATAGGAAACCGCTTCTTCTTTGCTGCATCAGTGCCAGCCTCGTCAGTACCTTGTGAACCTGAATTTTTCCACCTACTCTCCTTGCATGTTGGACAGTTGTCCATGCTCGCGTACACTCCACGGAATAACACACAGTCATTGACACAAGCATGTATCTTTACGTAGTCCAAGCCAAGGTTTCGAACCACCCTTCGAATTTTATCCAGGCTATCTGGGAGACAATGCCCTTTAGGCAGCACAAGAGAGAACAAGAACAGTATTTGATCCATTGCAGCGTTGCTTAAACCACACATGCACTTGATCTGATATAGCCTGACAATGAAAGAAATCTTAGAAGCCTCCTTGCAACCAGGGTACAACTCTATCCTTGCTTCTTCCATTAATTTGAAAAACTTGCTTGCTGCCTCATTTGGCTCATCTTTGTTACCATCGTCATCTCTGACTCGACCATGTATGGCACCACTGATCAGAGAGGAAAACAAACTATTGGTGGCCTCCCGATCGTCGGCATCATCAGCACCACCTTCAACTTCGTCGTCGTCATCCATAGCCATAGGTTCACAAGCATGATGATCACGTTCTTGTTGCTCTTTTATGTAAGCCCTGTCAAACCCTTTTGTAACCAAGTGATGTTCGACCTCTTCTCTTCCTTGAAATGCCATGCGACGACATCTAGAGCATGGACATTGCACTTGCTCTCCATCAAATTTGCTCTGAAACAGATCCTTAATAAACTTGTCGAATCTGCGTTGCCATGCTGAATCTGAAGGCTCCAATTCCATCCAACTGCAATCCTCACTTGCCATTGCAAAGAAAACAAAACCCAACTACAATAGATAATACAAAGGGTGCTGGATCAGTATAAGATAATATGGTATTAAACTAAGGTGTATATACAAGCTAATTAACAAAATAAAATTCCATGCACATGGATCTCATAATCGATTATACCTTGGCTGATGGGATCCGAAGAACAGACTTTTTCTCGGTGCTTGGCAGCGTCACCCCAGCGGATCGCGAAACGGCAACGACGATGTCTGGGTTTTTTTCCTTCGTATTACACAGGTCGTCGATATATATAGTTGGGCTACAGTCGGTCAAACAATATAGAGTTGGGTTAGGACTCCCGTGTACAAAGATGGACAGTTCTGTGCGGGCCATGGTCCAGGCCCACAGGCCATTGAACGGGCCCACGGTAGCCTGGTGGCACCCACAAACACATCAATTGCGACTGACAGTTCTTTCAATAGCAACGACGCTATATTGTCGCAATAACATTATCTTTATTGCGACGTTTTTTTTGGTTCGATGCTACATATGCAATCTGTTACAACTACTCATGTTACCGTTGCCATACCTACGAGCAATTTGCAACACTTTGGATCCATGTCGCTATACCAAAGAATTCAGTCGCAATGAGTGCATTTTCGTTGCTATCCCAAAGACTTTTTGCAACACACAACACCTGTCATTGCTATATGTAAGACTCTTTTGCAACAAACGACACCATGAATAGCAATGTGTCATAGTCATTGCAAAATGGGCAACAATTGCAACAATTATGAAAAACCATGGCAATACCATAGCCAGAATTGCGACACGAGTCCATGCGTCGCCATAGACCCTTACCTATAGCGACCACCACAATAAATATTGCAACGGTCCACATCTGGTCGCAACATTCCCACCTATCGCGACCATTTTGGTATACTGTCGCAGTAACCCCGGTGTATAGCGACCAAAACCAACCGTTGCTACAGAAAAGGGTCGCAATATGTCCAAAACGTTGTAGTGCCTTTTTCTCCTTTTGAAATTTTTGAGACTTGGGCTAGCTCTCTTTATTTATTTTTGCCATGCTTTTGAGCATGCTTTTCTTTCTTTTTCTTTCTCTTTTTTTTAGCTAGCCCTTTGTCTCTATTGGAGATATTTGGAGAGGGATGAATGATGCAAAGATACATAGAGTTTTATTTGCGGAAGAATGCATAGGCATGTGGAAGAAATGATGAATGCTTAACTTCCAGTGTAGAAGTTTAGCATGAACGTGTACGTGATCTTGATCAGGGGAGTATGAGTTCTAACAAGGGTCACAACAATTTGACAAAGCTCAATGAGAGATCAAGCTGTATATGTGGAGGCTAAGAACTAGAATCTACATATGGCCTTGGATGGGAAATTCTCATCATTGAGGAACTCATCATGTTTTGATTTTTTCAAAAAGGAAAACTCCGGATGTCAAGCATCACTAAGCACAAGATCATAGCACTCTATTCTACCATATCATGTCTCACAACAACTTAGGCAAGCATCATGCTTTTTGCTACCCACAGTTTTCAGGCTAAGGTTTGAGCATACAAGCCAACAAACTCAAAACTTAGGTAGGATACAAAGTTGTAAGCAAGACATACGAGGAGAATAAACAGAGCAACTATTCATCATTTCAACCATAGAGGCAAAGCATTCTTACTAAGCATATCAAAGCAAACTAAGCAAATGATGATGATGAAAGCAAATAAATATTTTTGGACTTTTTATTTTTGCAGATTTTTTTGGATTTTCATTTATAAGATATTCTGAAAATAAAGGAAGATACAAGTTACCTCAGAATGGGGGTCCTCCCCCAAGCTAGCTTCAGGCTCACTGCGGAGGAGGGTAGAAGAAACCCTGACTCGCGTAGTAAGCCCTCTGCGCCTCCATATACTGCTGTTGATCCTGCTGCATGGCTGCTATCCTCTCACCAGCCTGACGCTGCCACGCTGAGGTAGACTCGACGTGGGTGTTCAGCGTCTCCCCCAATCCCGTGACCTGGACGGTGAGCTCTCCCATCTGCTGTGTGAGCTGAGCATCGGGTGCAGAGGCGGAGGAGTGCCGCCGAAAGGACGAAGACGGAGGTGGACCACCAGAGCTAGAACTAGCGGGTGTGGCCCACTGAGCTCTGCTCGCGCCCGCCCAAGCCGTGCCACTCGCACTCGGCTGGTAGGTGGGCTGATCCCAACCAGGTGCATATCCAGGGGTAACCCCAGACATGTACCCTGCAGGGGTCCCTCCTGCCACTGGTGGTGTATCAGGCTGTGGCTGAGGTTGAGGCTGTGGTGGTGGTATCGGCTGTAACTGCTGCTGCTGCTGCATGTGTGCTCTCTTCGCCGTGCTCCTGGTGGACCTGCCCGAAACACTAGCACGACGGCTTTCCTCTTGTGTGACAAGGGGAATGGTTAGTGACTCCGAGTTATACAATCCAAACCCCGGGTTAGGTAATGGGATTTGATTTGTATAACCCGGAAAGAAGAAAGTCAAAGAATCATTTGGGCCCCTCTTGAGTATATGTCCCTGGATCAGGTATGCCTCATCAATGAGAACTCGGGGCGTCCCGATGAAAGGTACGGGATTCCAGCTAAGAACCCCGAGTCTGAGAGCAATACGAGTCACCAAAGCCATACACTCAATAGGACCTATCATCTTGAAATTTGTCATCCACTGCCGAATCATAGCTTTAACGGGAGAGACCTTGATCCGGTTGATAGCGGTGTATAATAGCATCATCTCATCGCTGCGCACGGGCCGAACATCCTCTCGTGGAAAGAGAGTAATGGCGAGCCACTTGTGCCACAGGTGGAGAGTGGGATGCACAATATCGTTGCACCAAGGTACAAACTTGCCACTGTAAACAAGACCAGAGATATCTGCCCAGAAAGATTCTTGAACATAAGCCTCACAAGCTCGCTTCAAAGAGACAGCACAACGGGGACTAAAACCAAGAAGATGACTAAGATCCTTCCAAGAAAGACGATAATAGGTCCTGAAAAGACGAAACTCAATGCCATCCGGGGTCTCGGTAAGAGAGCAAAGAAACTGGATGGTGAGGGGCCGAGAGCCAAGCTCTGTGACTGGCACAAACTCCTCCCAACCAAGAGCATTCCAAATGGAAATGAACTCGAGATTCATACCTGTCTTCTCCATGAGAGCCGGGTCGAAGTCCCTGGTGTGGGCGAAGACTCGGTCCTTCAAGAGAGCATAGGCTTGCTCCTCTCGATCTCCTCGCAAGCTGAGGTAGGGGGTGTCGTCGACGACCTCCTCCGCGGCTTGTGGCTCGGCTTACTCTTCTTGCTCTTCTTCATAATCCATCATCGATGGGCTCGGCGTCAGCTCGGCGGGGGTGGATGCACTCGTGCTGGCCTGTGAACGGGAGCGTGAGCGTGTCACCCTCCGGAGAGTGTTCGCCGCCCAATTCATGCTAGCACAACAACAAGGAACAACAAGAGCAACTCGGTGATGGGTTAGTGAAATCGAATGAAGTTCTTACCGAGTTTGCTCCACCAATAACAATATTTTCAGCAACACAATAGAGAGACCACTTGATGATCCAATCTCGAGCAAGAAATCCAAGAAAACCAAGAGAGCAAGGAGTAGAGAGGGGAGTGTGAGTGAAATGAGTTGAATGGGTGAAGGACACCCCCTCTCCTCTGCTATTTATAGGCAAATGCACTGGGCATCCAGACATAGCCGTTGGGCAATGGCTAGGAGCCGTTGGAGCAAGGTGGGGCCCAGCAGCCGTTGGGCTGCTTCGGCCGAACCTGCTGTCGGCCAACCCCAGGCCGGGCCCACCGGCCCTCTGCCCTGGCTAGTGGCTCCCCAACAGCTAGCTGGGGGCCTGCCTGAGTGCCTCGGCCCAAATTCCCTCGAAATATTTTTCAAATGATTTTTCTTGAATTTTCAGACTCAGAAATGATTTTCAGAAATTTTATTTGGAAAAGGGAAATGGGCTAGATAAATCTAGCATGCAAATGCAGAGTTTTGGAAAATCAAATATGCAGTTTGGGAAATGAAATTTTGGAAAGGGAAATATGAGATAAGTACCAGTTTTAACCTTTTTGGTAGAAAGGACCCATCATTTTTAGTCCGACGAGTTGGACTCTTCTCAGTGATCAATTCCATTCAGCACCCCACTCCTGAGAAGTAGAGGTTGGTGCCATCTCAATCTTCCGCCATTCTTTCCAAATTTTCCTTAGCCTCTTTGACGGAGATTTCTTCCTTGGGGGTGAAGGCTCCGTCCTTCCCCCAAGCTGCTCAACACTATCTTGCACCAAATAGCATTGCTCTTCTTTATCCTGAAACTTGAACTTCAAGTTCCTCTTCCCAATGCAGAAATGGATGATTCCGGATCCCACATTGATTCTAGCTCGGACATCACTGAGAAATGGTCACCCAAGGATGAACGGCATTCCTCCCTCGTCATCCATATCAAGGACCACGAAATCCGCGAAGACATAAGAGCTCTTGATCTTAACCAATATGCTCTCAACAATTCCTTCTGGATATCGTATCATTGGATCGGCGAGTTGGATAGTCCGTGCTGTTGGAGAGAGAGCTGGATATCCAAGTTGCTCAAACATGGCCTTGGACATGAGATTAACACTCGCACCAAGGTCACAAAGGGCATGCCTGATCTTCTTGTAATAAATTGTGCAAGTGATAGTCGGGTAGCCTGGATCTTTCTTGTGCACCACTGCTGATTCCTCCCATGGATCAAGAATTTGTTGAATGGGCTTTCCTACATAGTCAGAAGCATGTGTCTTCCTAGGTGGCTTACCCCACCTGGTTGACACTACACTAACATTTTCACAAGAGGATACGGGTTGCCCCGGGATCCTCCCGTTATCAGGAGATGGAACCAAAGCAGCCAGCTGAGCCAACTGGGTTTCTAACATTTTGTTGAAACTCAGCTGACTCTTCTGGGCAGAAGAAAAACTATCAAGCTTAATATTGAGGCTTTCCACAGTTTTATCAAGGGCAGCTAACTTCTTGTTAATACCTTCGTTAATCTTAGCTTGCCCAAAAACAAGATCTCTCAAGGAAGGTTGGTTGGGATTGTATGAATTACCTTGGTTACCTCCTTGATAATAAGGGCGTTGTTGATTCCACGATTGGCCTCCCTGTTGAGGTGGACGATAACCATTGTTGTTGCCATTCATGTACATCACTTCCTCCTGAGTCCCCGGACAATAGTTGCCTGAGTGCCCAGTGTTGCCACAGACTTCACAAGTCATGTGAGAGTCCATAGGCAGAGTAGTGGTGGCCATGACAACCTTCTCGCTGGTGTAGTCATCCAATCTCTTCATAAGAAGATCCATCTTGGCAGTAATCATGTCTGCTTCCTTGACAGTATGAGTACCCCTCGGTCGTGGTTGGAGTCTTTCATCACTCCACCCTTGGTTGGAGACCATCTTCTCCATGAGTAATTTAGCATTATCAACAGTGAGTGAGAAGAATGCTCCTTGAGCAGCAGCATCAATATGGCCTCAGGCTGTCAGAGTCAACCCATTATAGAAGCTTTGAAGAATAAGCCAATCTTCCATCCCATGATGAGGACAGGCCAGGACATACTCCTGAAGCCTTTCCCAAGCCTCTGGAATAGATTCACTTGCTGCTTGCTGAAAACCAGAAATCCTTCCACGAAGAGCATTGGTTTTACCCAATGGGAAGAACTTCTTGAGAAATTCCTCTGAACACTTACTCCAAGTGTCAATAGCTTCACGATTCGCATAGAACCATTACTTAGCTTTCCCTAGGAGGGAGAATGGAAATAGCCATAAATGAACAGCATCCATATTTACACCCCTGATGACGAAAGTGCTGCATAGCTCTAGGAATTGCTATAGATGAGCATTGGCATCCTCATTTGGCTTGCCACAGAATGGGCTAGCCTGTACCATCGTGATTAGACCCGTCTTGATTTTGAAATTTTCAGTCCCCATTGCCACCTCAGGGCCTTGCCGCACCTGGTCAGCGGAAAGAGCTGAGTACTCACGAAGTGTCTTCTGGGCCATAGCGTTCGACGTGGATGGTACAAAGGAAGCTGGTTCACCTTCCGGACGAGTACGACGAGGTGAGCCGAAATGAATTCGAGCTTTCCTCACAAGTGACTCGAGATCTTCAGTAAAATTCCCCGGTAGGTGGAAACCAGTCATACACTACCTGTCTTCATCATCTAAAGATAAAAGAAGACAATCAAGGTTGGCCTGCATTGAGAGTTGTCCAAATCTACTCAGAGTTTATAAATAGATGCAAAGCATAGTCATGATAATCCTGTGCTCTCCCCGGCAACAGCGCTAGAAATGCTTGTTGACATTTCTTAACATCGACCACTTAAGAACAGATTTGGAATCCATCCTTAGCGTCGGCGCTAGAAATGCTTGTTGGCATTTCTCAATGTCACAACTAATGGCACTGGGTTAGCGTGAACATCGAGACTTGCCAAAGGTTAATCTAAACGATCATGAACGAATCCGCAAGCGCACAGATAAACCATTGTAGCATTTCCCCAAGGAAGAAGAGTATTCCAAGGGTATCGTATCCGTGGAAGGCAATAGTGGATATCTTAGACTTATGCTTTTGCTCTGAATGTAAACCAAGAGATAGATATAGGGAACAACACACTCAAAGACAGGGGTAAGATAAAAGATATACGGGGTAGTGTGACACACACACTCAAATCTACCTCTACTCTAGCACACTACGGCTTAGGGGGAACATACGAGTTAGCTCTAGGTTCTAATGTACTAAACATACAAAGCTAGAAGATACAAGAGATGGGCATGAGTATTGCATGAGAGAGATAAGGTTCAGCACCCAGGTACAAACGGGGAGCTAGCCCGCGACGACCAGCACTCTGCGAAACTAGACTTTAGACTCCTACAGCAGGTACCCCAACGCGGAGGTTGCCCTAGAATCCAACAGGGCTCTCACCACCTGAGGACCAACCTCTCGTTACGAGGGGTATGCTCATAACTATCACAGCCAGACAACCCAGGCACCATGCCTACATTGCTGCTAGACTCCACCCGGCCCGGGCTATTGTGACCCAGGGTGAGAGCCACCAGAAGACTGGTCAACTAGACCGAGTACCGTAGCTTGAACACAGACCTCATGCAACACTCTCATGCCATCTAACAAGATCAACTAAGGCTAGACATACGAACAGATATGAACTCTCTTATGCCTAATCAATAAGATCAAAGGGTCGTGTTCGTGAAGAACACGAGCCTCTAACTTATGAAGAAACACATAAGGAAGGAGTTTATCACCCTTCAAGTGGATCAAAAGGTAGTGTTCACGAAGAACACGAGCCTCTAAATGATGAACAGAGGATGAACTCAAGAACATATCAAGAATATGATCTACCATGACTTTATATGAAATAGCTGAATAACTGAAGTAGATCAAAGTCATACAAAGAATTAAAGGTAAAAGAGAACTCATACCTAGACTTCCAAGAGGACTTGGAACCTGAATAAGAGCTACTCTAGCCTACCCCCTAGCCTTGGAAACTAAAAGTGAGAGGAGAATGAGAGAGTGGTGTGTGTGAAATGGGAGCCTCTCCCCTTCTATTTATAGGCGAGGACAAGGCTTGCTCAGACACCCAAATGACCCCTAAACACCCGGGAGTAAGGCAATAGACCAATGAGCAACCACCACGTGGAAGGCCAGGATGGGGCGCCACTAAGGCGGTTCGGCCGATCCTAGGATCGGCCGGCCCCCTAGGGTGGCCCCACCTGGTGTGCTTCCTCTAGTTGGCTGCCCTGTGGGCCCTCTGATCCATCCCCGGTGCGTGGCTTGATTTGGTATCCGAGGTGGGCCCTTTGATCCATGTGAAGTCCATGTGGCGTCCTCTGATTTGTCGGTGAGTGCCTCCCCTGGATCGATGACGTGGAATGCCATGTTTCCCTTGGTGGCAGCCACCTCCTCAGCTGAGTTGGCATGGTTTCTTCATAGAAGTTGAGTTTCCATCTCTTTTAAGGGGTAAATCACCTACAAACAAATAATCTCCAAGGACAAGTGGAACTACATTATTCAAACCTAAATGCTAGTAAATAATGCATATGCCTCCATTTATGTGAGAATATTGAGAGTTGGAAATGGTGAATTTCCACCGTCAACACAGCATCAATACCAGAGCGTGGGTGAGTGTAGCCTTCAGCTTGTCGAGGGCCTTCTAGGCCTCGGTGGTCCAGGAGAAACGTTCGCTCTTCGTTAGAAGTCTGTACAGGGGTAAGCCCTTCTCACCGAGGCATGAGATAAAGCGACTCAGAGTTGCAAGGCAGCCCAGGACCCATTGTACTCCCTTTAGATCACGTACCGGCCCCATCCGCTCGAGGGCCGATACCTTCTCCGGGTTGGGTTCTATGCCTCGCTGGGAGACGATGAAACCTAAGAGCATGCCACGTGGCACCCCGAAGACGCATTTTTCAGGATTTAACTTAACCCTGTTTGCCCAGAGGCAATCGAACGCGATGCACAAATCGTTCACCAGGTCGTCCGCCTTCCTAGATTTCATTACGATATCATCGACGTATGCCTCAACGGTCTGCCCGATGTGATCCCCGAAAACGTGGAGCATACATCACTGGTATGTCGCCCCGACGTTTCGGAGACCAAATGGCATCGTCACGTAGCAAAACATACCAAATGGCGTGATAAAAGAGGTCACGAGCTGGTCGGACTCTTTCATCTTGATTTGGTGATAACCGGAATACGCATCAAGGAAGCATAGCAATTCACACCCCATAGTGGAATCAATTATCTGATCGATTCGTGGCAAAGGAAAAGGAACTTTGGGACATGCTTTATTCAAACCGGTATAATCTACGTACATCGTCCACTTCCCATTTTTTTCTTAACTAGTACAGGATTAGCTAGCCACTCAGGATGGAATACCTCCTTGATGAATCCGGCCTCCAAGAGCTTGTGCAGCTCCTCTCCGATCGCCCGGCGCTTCTCCTCGTCAAATTGTCGCAGACGTTGAGACACTGGCTTGGAGTTGGGTAGGATATCAAGTGAGTGCTCGGTGACCTCCCTCGGAATGCCCGGCATGTCCGCGGGACTCCACGCAAAGATGTCAGTGTTGGCGCGGAGGAAGTCGACGAGCACCACTTCCTATTTCAGGTCGAGGGTGGAGCTGACCCTCAACGCCTTGGCCTCGGGGGCACTGGGGTCGAGGGGTACGACCTTGGTGTGCTTCGCGGCCTCGAAGCTGCCGGCGTGCTTGTTGGTGGAGTCGAGGGCCTCGTTGGCTAGCTTCTCCAGGTCCGCCACGTGGGCCTCGTCATGTGCAAGCGCCTCAACACGCTCGACACACTCGACGTCGCACTCGAATGCGTGTTCGAACGACGGGCCTACCGTGATGACACCCTTTGGCCCCGGCATCTTGAGCTTCAAGTAGGTGTAGTTCGGGACCGCCATGAACTTGGCGTAGCAGGGTCGGCCAAGGATGGCGTGGTACGCTCCCGAAACCCCACCACCTCGAAGATGAGGACCTCCTTGCGAAAGTTGCTCGGCATGCTGAAGCAGATAGGTAGGTCGATCTGCCCGAGAGGCTGGACTCGCTTGCCCGGCGCAACGCCATGGAATGGCGACTTGCTGGGCCGCAGCTTGTCCAGGGCAATCCCCATGAGCTCCAAGGTGGAGGAGTACATGATGTTGAGGCTGCTGCCCCTGTCCATCAACACCTTGGAGAACCGCGTGTTGCTGATGATGGGATCGACAACAAGAGGGTACTGTCCCGGATTGGGGATGTGATCCGGGTGGTCTTCACGGCCAAAGGAGATCGTCTCCTCCAACCAGTCGAGATACGACGGCACGGCCGGGTGAACGGAGTAGAGCTCTCGATGTTCATACCTGCGCTACCGGGATGTCATATCGACCGTCAGCCCCCCAAAGATGAAGAACACGTTCTCCACCTCCGGGAAGCCGTCCTTGCCCCCGTCGCCCGTATCCTTCTTGGCGTTGTTCTCCTTCGCGGCGACTCGATTGTAGTACTTCTTGAGCATGTCACACTGCTTGAGGGTGTAAGCAACTGGGGACTTGTGGTACGGGCAGGGCTTCTTCAGCATGTCGTCGAACACTCCGCCTCGAGGGGGGCCTCGAGCCCCCTTGTTGGCAGCGTCGACTGCGTGGACTTCATCAGAGCCCTCGCCTTGCTCCATGGGCTTCTTGCCCTGATTCTTCTTTCCCTTCTTGCCCTGCTACTGCTTCTTCAAGGCATCCTTAGGCTTGCAGCCCTCCGCGGGCGCATCCTATGCTCGCTTCCCTATTTTGCCGTCGAAGATCGCCCCCACTGCCTCTTCTCCAGAAGCATAGCTGGTGGCGATGTCGAACAGCTCGTTGACGCTGGTGGGAGGATTCCGCCCCAACTCGCACACGAGGTCTCGACAAGTCGTGCCCCCCAAGAAGGCGTGCATGACCTCGGACTCACCGACGCTCGGGAGCTCGGTGCAGCGCTTGGAGAAGCGACGGATGAAATCCCTCAAGGACTCACCGGCCTTCTGGGAACAGCCTTGAAGGTCCCAGGAGATCCCAGGGCGCACGTACATGCCCTGGAAGTTGCCCACGAATGTCCTGACCAGGTCGTCCCAGTCATGGATCTGGTTCGCGGGCAAGTGCTCGAGCCATGTCCGCGCAGAGTCTGCGAGGTGCAGAGGCAAGTTGCGGATGATCATGGCGTCGTTGGTGGCGCCACCCAGCTGGCACGCTAGGCGGTAGTCGTTGAGCCATACCCGAGGGTCTGTCTCCCCCGAGTACTTGCTCACGGTCATTGGTTGCCGGAAGTGCGGTGGGATGGGAGCCGTTCGGATCGTCCGGCCGAACACACGTGTGCCCAGTGGCTCCGGCAACGGGCTCTTGTCCTCCCGGCTGTGGTAACGGCCGCCACGCCGAGGATGGTAGCCGTGCATTGCTGCGGTGGTGGCGTCCTGCTTCTTCTTATTCAGGATGTTGTGGGCGTCGCCATTGTCGGCCTTGCCGCGCATGTCCCGAATTCGCTTTTTGGCGGGTGTCCTCTAGTTGCCCTCGTGGGCCATGGGTGCCCGGTGCAGAGTGTGAACCGAGGCCTCTAGGTCCCTGCCACCTCCGCCAGTCTTTACATTGGACTGGTGGCGCATGTGGGACGTAGAGCTCTCGGCTTGCTGTACTGCAGCCAACTCGATGAGGGCCTGCGCCTCGCGACGCAGGTTGCGTCCCTCGGGCGTTGATGGTTCAGGCATGGCCCGAATCAATGTTGCCGCCGCAACGAGCTTCTGACTGGCCCTCACCAATGTCGGCAGGCTGTCCACGTCGGCATCGGCGTTGATGCGTTCGCGGGCTACTCGCCTCGCGGTGTGTGCCCCGTGCGATGATGGGCCGGCTTGGTCTCCCCCGAGCGTGGCCTTCAGCTGCCGCACTTGTTCGCGCTCCGCGTCAAGCTTCGCCTCCAGTTCGCGGACCTGGGCTAGCTGTGCAGCGTGCGTTGTGTCATGCGGCGGCGTCCCCACGGGCGGGTTCGCCACCGGGTTGTTGCGGACCGCCGCGTCACCCACTCCTCCTCCTCCGTCTTCGCCCTCACCAATGATGACGACGAAGCACTCGCGAGTGGGATCGTAGTCCCCCTCGCTAGAGTCGTCAGAGCAGGTGAGGTAGTAGTCTGCCGCGGCTTGAGTGCGCTAGGGTCCCGAAGCCCGGAATAGTCCCACTCCGGTTCCCCGCGCCTGCGCTCGCGTTCCTCGCTGTCGGACTCGTGGTAGGACTCGCCGGGCGAGGTGGCGATGAGGTTCTGGATCGACATGAAGTGGTGACCCGGAAGGTCCTCGTACGCAGTCAGATTGGTACTGACCGACGAGGAGTACGCCATGGATGCGCTGCGCATCCTGTGGGGAAGCTGCGGCTGCGCAGCCGCAGCTCCCCCAACAGGACGCGTCGCGGAGTCCGCCGGTGGAGGTGTGTCGCCTTGTGCTATGCCCACAGGCGGGAGCCCGCCAGCTTCAACCCACTAGGGGATGCCGGCGCACGCTGCTCGGCGTCGCTCTGCGCGCGCTCGTCGTGAGCGCTTGCCCGAACGCTTGCGGCGTCGGGGTGGTGGTGAAGCTGGCGCTACCACTGGCGCTGCCGTCGTCCCGGGCGATGCCGCCACGATTGCGTCCCTGTTAAGGATACGCATCAGGTAGCCGTTGCCAGTCGCCTGGTAGTGTATGCTCCCGAACCAGATCTCGTATCCGGCCGAGAATGGGTCGGAGCAACCCCAGGCGGGCCTCTCCAACATGTGCTCGGTGACGATCACCATCGAGAGAACAGGTGGACGATCTCAGCGCTACCCCTACCTGGTGCGCCAACTGTCAGTGTCCGGACTAGCACCGGCACCAACTAGTAATTAGCGTTGTGATCAGTCTCTCGATGGTCAGTGCTAAGCTAAAGGGAGACGGGGTTTATCCTAGTTCCGGCCACGCGGTCGTATGTCCAGCAGGGTGTGCTTGCGCAGTGTATTAACTTGCACCGGTGATGCCTGCAGAGGGGTGTTACAAGCAATGCGGGAGAGGATGAAATTCCCCTAAGTCCCAACTACGATGATTGAGGCTAGTGCCAATATCGGAAATGGAGTGGTGTGAGGTGAACGAGTGAGCGCAAGGAGCGTGAGAGCGTGTCCCCGCGCAAGGGTGCCTGCCTCTCCCTTTTATAGACCAAGGGAGGGTGGCTTACAGTGAAGTGGCACAGTGGCCACGTACTAACAGGTATGGCGCCGGCGGTCTTGTCCTTACATGTTCTAGCTCCTGGCACGAGTTGGTGGCGAGCTCCGGCTTCCGCGGGCGGCACGGCGGCTCCTGTTGCTTGTCCGGCTGTGACTTCGAGGGGGCGCTTGTGCCAACTCGAGGGTCTGGTCACCGGAGGAAGGACGGGAGCAGGCGGCACAGGATCGTGGAACATCACCAGCCTATCTGCACAGTGCTGCGCAGTCTGTTGCACAGTGGTAGGGACGATGGCACATCACCAGGGATGGTTGCATAGTCCCGGGGATGGTCGTATGACGTCGGAGTTGGCGGAGGGGACGCGGCGCATGCTGCCCGTACGGCGGTGCTAGTCAACATGCATGCCAGCGCGCCATCTGTACACGTTTCGAGGGTGCCCCCATGCCCGTTCGAGGATCTTACCGCCGGGGGAGGACGGGAGCAGGCGGCACAATGGCGCGGAATGACGCCGGTCTGTTCGCACAGTGCCGTGCAGCGCCTGCATGGGACCAGGAGTGGCCACACAATGGCGGATTAGGTTGTACAGTGGTGCGGACTGACGCCGGCCTGTCCGTACAGCGCCACGCAGTGCCCGCACAGGGACGGGGATGGCTGCACAGCGGTGGTGTCAGGTGCCCAGACCGTGTCAGCCGCACGGCGTGGAGGGGGATTTTGCTTTTGACTCGGATGTCCTGTTGCGGATCCTGGCATTGAATGCTGTTGTCAGAGGTGAGGAGGGGTGGGGTGCTGCTGGTCGAGGGATGGCCTCGAGCGAGGCGGAGATGTGCCTGCTCGAGGGGGGTCGAGCCCTTCGAGCGAGGCGGAAACCTGCTCGAGGGGCTAGGGCCCTCGAGCGAGGCGGAAACCTGCTCAAGGGGCCGGGACTCTCGAGCGAGGCGGAAACCTGCTCGACGGGCCGGGACCCTCGAGCGAGGCGGAAACCTCCTCGACGGGCCGGGACCCTCGAGCGAGGCGGAAACCTCCTCGACGGGCCGGGACCCTCGAGCGAGGCGGGAAATGGGGGCGCGAGTGGATCTTCTTGATGAGGAGCCTTGGGCTGCTGCTGGGCCTTAGCAGGCCGTGGGCCCGTTGTTGACAGTCAATATTTGCCATTTTCAAGGCCGTCAACTCCTGCAAATTTGAGCATGAATTGCACATCCACACTAGAATAGGTGCTTAAACTCATACTTTACACCAGTGTCGATGTCTATTTGAATGCAGGTATTTAGCATAAGAAATGGGAGGAATCCATGCACTTTCACTCCACTCCAATCCAAGGCACTCAAATGCTGGCCAATCAGGGGCTGCCACATGGATTCTCCTGGATCCATGATGTCACCAATCCATGTGAGGGACTCTGGACGAATCATACGCTACCACGTCAGCATCACATGGATCCATGGGCCCACTTTGCCAACTAAACCGCCAGGAAACGTGCCATGCACGGAGGAGAGGCATCAGGGCCCACATGGAAGTAAGCCAGAGGAAGCACGGGCCAGGGGGCCACCCGAGGGGGCCGGCCGACCCTAGGTTCGGCCGAACCTCCTGGTCCTCCACGTGTTGTCCTCCCATTGGCTCCTGGCTGCATTCCCGGGCGTTTAGGGGCACTTTGAGCCCCGGAGCAAGCCTCCTCCTTGTCTATAAATAGGAGGGGAGGGGCTCCATTTCTCACACACCACCAAGCTCTCAAGTTCCACTCTCTCTTGTGTAGCTCTCTCTCTCCCTCTCCCTAATTCTGCCCATGAGAGGTGATTCTCACCTCTATGTGGTAGAATGGTGATAAGGAGAGATCTAGACTAGGATTAGTGAGAGGTAGAGGAGGGGTAAGGAGTGAGTTGATGTCCTCGTCGATGCTTGTTCTTCATTTAGATCAAAGTGAGTATTTCAGCATTTGTTATTTAGACTATAGTGGACATCATGTATGATTGACTTGTTCTTGTGTTCGTGGCTCGTTCATAAGTTAGAGGCTTGTGTTCTTCATGACACAAGGCTTCGATCCTTTAGAGCCAGAGCCGTAGTTCATTTACATGTTTGCATGCTCTGATCCTGTTTAGTTAAGTAAGTTTGCTGTATCTTGTTTAGCTGCATCCATAGCTTCCTTTCTGCTCCTAGTTCAATGATATGATCTGATTCAGATCTTTCCCTTGTTCGTGGGACTGTATTTATACGGTTGCTATAGTGTAGTTAGCGGGCTAGCATACGCCGCCCTATAGTATTTATCTGGGGTGCTGACGTGGTGTCTGGGCCTTGGTTTTCCTATGAAGACCACGTACGATCATAGTGTAGAGGTAGGCCGCAGTGGTGACAGCCTGTTGGACCCTTTGTCAACCCTCTTACGTCGCGTACCGAGTTTGGCTCGCTTGCCAGCACCTTTGAGTGTTGTCACCCCGCGGGGATGACTAAGATCTCACAGAAATACATCTTGAGAGCTAAGTCCCTTAAGGAAGTGCTTCTTGTATCCCAACCTATCCCAGCGAAAGCTGGTGTCCTTGGATAGACTCTCTCTGGTTACCCTCCGTCCTTAGGGAACAAACCCGACGGGAATACTCATTCCCCTTGGGAGAAGTGCTACAACAGTGTATCCGTGCGCTTGCGGATTCGTTCGCACTCGTCAGTGTAACCGGGAGTTTCTTACACGCTCACGCTGCCCACGGCGCCCAGTGGTGAGGTTAAGAAACGCCAACAAGCATTTCTGGCGCCGTTGCCGGGGACGGCTGTTGTTAACCTTCGAGCCCGTCTATCCTCATATTTATCTTTTTCCTTTTTCTTCTACCTTCACCCCCATTACCCTTTTTGAGATAACCCTTTTTGTTTTATTTACTTCTACCTCTACCCCCGCTACCCATGGAAGGTTATCCTTGTAAACACCTTCCGCCTTCGAGAAGTGAACCCTCAGAGCCATCTTCGTCAAGATCCACTCTTACATCTGGCTTATGGATTCACCCCTCTCTCATGAAGCTAATTCAGGACCTATCCTTCTTGGGGTTAAGTCATGAGAACCCCTTTGATCATGTGAGAAACTACGAGCGTCTGATTGAAACTCAGGGTAAAACCGGAGAATCACCGGATGCCCGGAAAAGAGAATGTTTCCCGCTATCCCTCTCCGGGGAAGCACGGGATTGGCACCGTTGTTTTGGTAGAGACTACCTTACTTGGGAAAGGTTGAGAGCAGCTTTTTGCTCCCACTTCTTCCCAATACGATGTGTTATCTCGTTAAGGGCAAAGATTCTCTGTTTCAAGCAATGTGAGGAGGAATCACTAGGAATGGCTGTAGACGGTTGAAAAGTGCTACTTTTACACTGTCAATACCTGCATAAAATAAATATAACAGGATTATCAACACTAGAATAGAGCTTGATACTGATGATTTCCTCAAGTGTTGGTGTTTCTAGCTTTTGTTGCAGGTTGCACCGAAATACGTGCCAAATGGTACAATTGAGAGCAAGCGAATCAATGACTTATATAGGACGTCATCAGAAACAGTCTCTAATGCCAAATAGGATTGCACCATTGCGACGGACTCGTCGAGACGATCGAAATGGATATATTATTCGTCTGCTTCGGAGCTCAAATGACGGAGATACGAAATAAACAAACTACACATAGTTGATGACGTCAGCGGGACCCATAACCCACGCAGGAAAAAAAGCCACCAGACATACAGCATGCATGCGTCCCGTGTAGGGAGCATCCTGGGCCCGCGTGCTGGCCATCAGAGAGAGAGCAGGTCACGCACAGGACAACACGGCAGGCCACATTTGGCTCCTCACCACGCAGCAGCCGCGTACTACTCCCTCCGTTTCAAAATATAAGCATTCGTTGATTTTTGCTGAGCACAATTGACCATTCAACTTATTCAAAAAATTTATAAAAATATTATTTATTTTGTTATGACATGTTTTATCATCGTATATATTTTAAATATGTCATAATTATTTTTATATTTTCACAAATTTTTTGAATAAGACAAATGGTCAAACGTACACCACGAAAATCGGAGAATGCTTATATTTAGGAACGGAGGGAGTAGTACGTGCGCGCACGAGTGAGGGCCGGCCAGGCCAGGTGGCGGGCGCTGGTTCGCCCTGACCTCATCTCCATGCAACGACGCATGCGCGAGACGCAGGAGGCCCAGCGGGGCCCACACCTACACCGCGGGCAGGCGACGCACGCCCACGAGAGCGCGTCAACGCGCGAGACGCGGCAACCCGGGCCACGCGGCGCCCGTCCATTTGCCGCCGGGGGCATCACGCGGATCGCGCCCCCGCGCAGGAGCGTGCGCGGGAGGACCGC
This sequence comes from Cenchrus fungigraminus, assembly GCA_036936925.1. Classification (NCBI taxonomy): domain Eukaryota; kingdom Viridiplantae; phylum Streptophyta; class Magnoliopsida; order Poales; family Poaceae; genus Cenchrus; species Cenchrus fungigraminus. The sequence continues at coordinate 75,502,451 of CM072775.1, forward strand.
GGGCCGGGACGCGTGGCAGGCGCGGAGGGGCTGGCGCGACGTCGGTTCCCTGGTTTGCCTGGTTCACTGCCCTTTCCCCCCGGTTCAGCTGCCCGATCGCCTGATTCAGCGACCCAGCGACCCGTTCAGCTCCGGTTCTCGCCCCTAGGATCCGATTTTCGCCCGGTTCTTTCTTCCACCGCCTCAAGAACAGTACCACACACGTTTCCTTGCCAGATGGCGCCTAGGGAGTAGAGGAATGAGGGGGAGAAGCACTCTTCCCTTGCCTATAAATAGAGAGGGAGGGGGTAAAGAAAGGGACACACCATCTCACCCAAGGATGAGAACTTCCCTTCAAAGGAGAGGCCTCTCCTTGCTAGATTAGAGTAGAGAGAGAGAGTTGTATCTCTAGGGATGTTTCTTCTTCATTTAGAGTAAAGTAAGTATTTCTACATTTTCTATTTAGACTAAAGTGTTGTTCATACTTGAGTGATATGTTCTTGTGTTCTTCGCCTATTCATCATTTAGAGGCACGTGTTCTTCACGAACACGCCCCCTCGTCTAGTTGATTAGGTACACAAGTTTGTATCCTGTTTGTATGACTAGTCTTTTAGAATAAAGTGGATGTGTTTGCATGCTCTAATTAGAATAAAGTGCATCCGTGATTCCTTTCTAATAGTTTATGCTAGGTTGCATGAGTAGTCTTTTACCTCTGCTAGTGCGTAGATCCTGGGTTCACACGTTCGTCTGTTGCAAGTCGTTCGTGTACGTTGGAAGCATAGTACAGGGTCGAGTGCTCTCTCGTATGCCTTTAGTATAAGCTAGTAGTACCTATAGTGAGTGAGATCAGTTCTCTTCCATGGTCGTAGTTCTATTAGTACAGAGTGCCGTAGTCCATTGGCTACGGCAGTAATCACAGCGTAGACGTTGTGTCACGCTACCGGTTATCATTTGTTCGGCTTATCCTAAGGTTAGGTAGAGGCAGTCCAGGTGGTGGTGACAGCCCGTCTGGCCCTCGTTGATGCTCCGCAGCTGGATATAGTCAGAGTTCCGTTCCACATAGATCCGCGTGCCGAAGTCGCCTGTTAAGTCAGGGCTATTGGTACCCTAAGCCAAGTTCTATCTAGAGATCGACCATTAATCTCATCTATAGTGCTATCTTTAGGAATCATCTCTATCCTTGCATCTTATCTGGGTGTGTCCTTGGACCGACTAGTACGAAGTTAGTGCACACTGTTCCCTTAGATTCAATACCCTTGGAATACTCTGAGGTGAAAGCTACAACGGTATCCGTGCGCTTGCGGATTTATTTCGTGTGTCGTTAAAATACCCAACAAGTTTTCTGGCGCCATTGCTGGGGAACGGTTGCTGTATCTATCTTCGAACCTAGTGGTCCTCGTATTTATCTTTTTCGTTTTCTTCTACCTTCACCCCCGTTACCCATCAGATATCCTTTTTGTTTCTTTTGTTCTACCTTTACCCCCGTTACCCATGGAGAGGTCATCCTTTCACGACTTCTCCACCTCACCTTACGAGTTCAATGATCCATCAACATCTTCATCCAACCATGAACTCAACCCCGACCTTATAGATATGGTTCAGGATAGACCCTTCTTTGGAGTGATCAATGAAGATCCCTACATTCATTTGAAAGAATTCGAGGATCTGTGTTCACGCTTGGCTATCCCAGGCATGACACAGAAAACCATTAGGTGAAAGTTGTTTCCTTTCTCTCTCATGGGGAGAGCGGAACAATGGTACATTCACACTGTAGGGAGTGTGCACGGTAATTGGGAAGAACTTCGCGATGACTTTTGTTACTCATTCTCTCTCATGAAGAGGACGGAGCAATGGTACAATCGCATAGCTTCTCTCCCAATGGACATTCTCGAGTTCGAGCAATTAGAGAAGGAGTCTATAGGTGCAGCATGGGCTAGGTTCTTACGGCTTTTGGCTTCTGACCTAGACATATGGTCCATTCCCGATGATGTATCATTATACATCTTTTGCATGGGTCTAGACACGGATGCTGCCTTAGATCTCGACGACACCATCGGTGATTCATTTTTCGCAAAACTCCAGGAGAAGTAAGAGAGATCCTTGATTCCCTCATGGTGAGCTCTTTCTTCCCCACCAATCATAGCGAACCCCGCCAATCTGAGTCGAGCCATGAGGATCTTCTAGTGGCTGAATCCGATCCATCACCTTCCATATCCTCTTATTCAGCCATAGAACCCTCACCTGAACTAGGAACAATGGAGGAAGAAGAAATTCAACCTCCAAAGTTCCTTCATCAATTCGAGGATGCCCCTTCTGAAAATATCAAGAACATCTCAAATTTCTTAGATGACCCAATAGGGAAGGCACCCTCTTCTGTCCAAATCCAGCCAGTTAGAAATCTTTTAACAGAACCTTCCCCTAGGCCTGCGGTACCTCCCTTGCCTCCCGATCCTCCAAACAAGACATCTATCATGGAGGCCATGGAGAAGAAGTGGTTGAATGGAGTGTGACACTTTTCCGAAGCACTTTGGATTAGTTCACCCTCTACGATCTTTTCTTGTTCCATAAAAGGGATTATCGTAGAAGCCCATCTTAACCCCACTATGGAGGTTAATGTCATGCCATGGCACCTAGCGTACACTTTGTTGGGCAATGTTATGCTAAGACCATCCAACAAGCAACTCAAGAGTTGTCCCTCTGGACACATTCTTGAGTGTCGGGGGGTTGCATGTGCTGTGCCGCTCCTAGTAGACAAGATCAAGGTTAATCTAGACTTCTACATCTTTGACATCCTCGATCTTGATCTCCTCCTAGGCTCCCTTGCAGAAGAACTTCTCGATACATCTCGAGGGAGCCTAGATGAAAAGCTTGGGGAAGCCGCTTCTGCCACCACTCCCTTGTTTTCAGAAAGTTCTATGGCAAAGCCTCTTCCCAAGCAAGACTCGCTCGAGGAGATGATGCATGTATCTCCGTTCGCATCGTCCGAGCCCATTCTCGTTGAGGGTGTAGAATTCTCTACTCCTCGGGAGCACGACTCGGAAGACCCTCTTCACCTTTATCAAGACGAACGATCATCATCACCCTCGACCGAGTTTGGGCCTCTTCCCACTGGCCCGCATTACGTTGTTCTTGACCTTGATCGAGAATCAACATCGAGCTTCCATGATGAATCTCTTGAGATGGAGAATTCATGGGCCATGGAAATTTATGAGGCGCCGACTCTGGAGCCCGGAGGAAAGGATTCTATTGACAAGCATGGTAGCTTCACTCTTGATATACCTCAGGAACCATGCTTGCATCATCCTTCTCCAGAGTCAGCTATGCTCAGTGCATGGAGCACGCACGAGGACTACAACCACCTTATGGTCCTCTCCTGTAAAAAGTTTAGAAGGTTGGTTGTAGATGCATATGTTTACCATAAGCATTGCAGATTTCGTGTATGCACTGTGGCACTAATCTTGCAGCTGAAGCTTCCATGATACATTAAAAATTGGTGGTGAGGCGGGAATGATATTACCAATGATAGCTGCAAGAAGAAGTTCCCAGGGTCGAGCTTATGACCATAAACAAAGCACTACCAGGAGATAGCCTGGATTAGGTTTGTTTTATTTCCCTTTTCAAATAAAAAGCAAGAGCATGTTTTTAGTATAGGTTGTCCTTCAGGTATTTTTGGTCCTAACCCTTTCAGGTGAAGATTATAAAGAACGACGGACAGGTAGCACCTAAGAACATGTGAGCTGCATCACCTCAACACTTTGGTAAGTTTTTGGTGAGGGAACATTACAAAAGGAAGCTTGATCTCCACACACTTGAGTTTTGTTGCCTAGCAATGCAAACTTCAAGTGTGGGGGAGGTATGTGAGTATCCTGAGTAAAGTTCCCCTCACACAAAATCTTATCCTGGTTTGAAGATGATGTTAGCTCTTGCATCTTGCCCAACTAGTTAGGTACGTCCTGCTTTTGACTTTAAACAAAGCCCTTTCGGGAGGTTGCCTGATGTTCACCATCTTATGCTCATGTTTATATCCCTTTGGAAATAGCTTGATCTTGCTTTCATGCTTCCTTTATCTATGTTTGTGATGCTATGGTCTGAGTGCATGTTTAGCTATGTGCATTCATAGGTTGTTTTAAATTAAGCATGGTGATTAGGTTAAAACCATCTTCTTCAATCAAACAAGACATGGTGTCGAGTTTGATTGGTGAACCTTATAGTTAATGCATGCATGGATATTGGTTGTATATGCAGACTAACCCTTGCAGGAATTTTGAATTCAAATGGGGTAAGTCATCGAGCTTGATTGAAATGGGAAGGTAAGCCAAGGCATCTCAGCCTTGTTTGAGGTATCTCATGGTGAATATAAAAAAACAAAAAAAATATTTGAATTTGAATAAAGGCTCACTGGTTCTCGAACCAGAAGAGTCCATCTTTTGTTTTTCCTTTCTATTTGAAGACAGCACCAGGTACATGAACAAGTGTGGGGGAGATCTCCCAAGCTTATCATCGACATACACACTTGAGATCTCCCACACAGGCGTTGCACAACATCGACTGCGCTTTCATGACAAGGGACAAGGTAAACTAGAGTGAGCTGGCTGCCCCTATGGGTCAGCCGAATCACCACTGGTTCTCCTTAATCCCTATATCCTTCAAGAGCGATGGTATGTGCAACATTATCTCACTCTCCCTGATTCATGAGTTTGAATGAGTTTCAATTCTTATCTGCTAAAATCGAACTCGTGGAATCGTGCTCTGCTTGCTCTACATGTTTCCTGTGGTTGGCTTGCATATGTTTTATTCCATACTTATTATCTTGATGCTTGTGAACAAATATCATTAGGGAACTCATGCTCATCTAAGTAGTTGATGTTTGTGATATGGTTTGATGATATGATCTTCTCTCTGAATGTTTGAGTGCTTGAGAATTTTATTTGAAAATATGACAACCCTTTGCAAAGCTCCTCTTTGATATGCCAAAGTCCTACCAAAGTCATATGATGAGTTATCTTGAAAACGTTAGACTCATATGCTGCTTGTTATTACATTGAGCTTTGTTAAATTGTTGTGACCCTTGTGAGAATTCTTTTCATGCTTTCGTGATCAAGATTCATGTGCACACCATATCCCTTTGCTATGCTTCTACACTAGAAGTTAGCATTGTATCATACATCCATTCCATAAAATAAAGCTCCATGTGTGACCTCTCTCTCCAAAAGTATTCTTGAAAAAGAGACGTGGGCTATGCAAAAAGAAAAAAAAGAGAAAAAAAACCATGCTCAAGGCATGAGTCAAAAAAATTGCTCAAAGCATGAAAAAAAGTGAAAAAAAGAGATAGCCCATGTCCAAAAAAAGAAGAAAAAGGAGAGAGATGGAATCATGCGAAATGGAGTTCCAAAATTTGATGGTAATAACTAGCACCCATTCCGGGCCTAGTGTCCACCTTACCATCACCACAACATTCATCATATATATGATAATATCTAGCACCCATTCCGGGCCTAGTATTCACGTTACCATATCCATTACATCCATACATGTGCACATCTTGATCTGATTGTATGACTTGATTTTCTCCTTGGATCTGGTTTTTGACTTTGCAATAGATGTGATGCAAGTATGCTTTATCTTTTATCCTACCCTGAGCTCCACATATAGCCATCATTAGAAGTAGGTTGAAAGAAAGACAAATCCTAATGCCTTGGTGAGGACAAATACACATTGAGCGATCTGAGAGAATCAAACGAGGAGCTAAGCAAAGTTTGTTCTTGAAAACTTGTTGCAAACCCCCAAGTTACTTGACATGATGAGCAGAAGTGATTTGATTCATGACCGTTCCATTCCTCAACTACCCAAGATGGTATGATAGACACTCCACAGAGTTCACAAGTACAAGGTATGGTTTGGAATATCTCTTATGCTTGCTTCATACCTTTGGATATCATGTCTCGCCTTGATCTGACTCCCTTCACTCGGGACGAGCAAAGGTCAAGTGTGGGGGTGTTGTTGACGGTTGAAAAGTACTGCTTTTACACTGTCAATACCTGCATAAAATAAATATAAAAGGATCATCAACACTAGAATAGGGCTTGATACTGATGATTTCCACAAGTGTTGGTGTTTCTAGCTTTTGTTGCAGGTTGCACCGAAATACATGCCAAATGGTACAATTGAGAGCAAGCGAATCAATGGCTTATATAGGACGTCATCAGAAACAGTCTCCAATGCCAAATTGGACTGCACCATTGCGACGGGCTCGTCGAGACGATCAAAATGGATATATTGTTCGTCTGCTTCGGAGCTCAGATGACGGAGATACGAAATAAACAAACTACACATAGTTGATGACGTCAGCGGGACCCATAACCCGCGCAGAAAAAAAAGCCACTAGACATACAGCATGCATGCGTCCCATGCAGGGAGCATCCTGGGCCCGCGTGCTGGCCATCAGAGAGAGAGCAAGTCACGCACAGGACAACACGGCAGGGCACAGTTGGCTCCTCACCACGCAGCGACCCAGCGACCGGTTCATCTCCGGTTCTCGCCCCTAGGAACCGGTTTTCACTCGGTTCTTTCTTCCACCGCCTCAGGAACAGTACCGCGCACATTTCCTTACCAGATGGTGCCTGGGGAGTAGAGGAATGAGGGGGAGAAGCACTCTTCCCTTGCCTATAAATAGAGAGGGAGGGGGTAAAGAAAGGGACACACCATCTCACCCAAGGATGAGAGCTTCCCTTCAAAGGAGAGGCATCTCCTTGCTAGATTAGAGTAGAGAGAGAGAGTTGTATCTCTAGGGATGCTTGTTCTTCATTTAGAGTAAAGTAAGTATTTCTGCATTTTCTATTTAGACTAAAGTGTTGTTCATACTTGAGTGATATGTTCTTGTGCTCTTCGCCTGTTTATCATTTAGAGGCACGTGTTCTTCACGAACACGCCCCTCGATCTAGTTGATTAGGTGCACAAGTTTGTATCCTGTTTGTATGACTAGTCTTTTAGAATAAAGTGGATGTGCTAGCATGCTCTAATATAATTAGAATAAAGTGCATTCGTGATTCCTTTCTAATAGTTTATGCTAGGTTGCATGAGTAGTCTTTTACCTCTGCTAGTGCGTAGATCCTGGGTTCACATGTTCGTCTGCTGCAAGTCGTTCGTGTACGTTGGAAGCATAGTACAGGGTCGAGTGCTCTCTCGTATGCCTTTAGTATAAGCTAGTAGTACCTATAGTGAGTGAGATCAGTTCTCTTCCGTGGTCGTAGTTCTATTAGTACAGAGTGCCGTAGTCCGTTGGCTACGGCAGTAACCACAGCGTAGACGTTGTGTCATGCTACTGGTTATCATTCTTTCGGCTTATCCCAAGGTTAGGTAGAGGCAGTCCAGGTGGTGGTGACAGCCCATCTGGCCCTCGTTGATCCTCCGTAGCTGGATATAGTCTGAGCTCCGTTCCGCATAGATCCGCGTGCCGAAGTCGCCTGTTAAGTCAGGGCTATCTGTACCCTAAGCCAAGTTCTGTCTAGAGATCGACCTTTAATCTCATCTATAGTGCTATCTTTAGGAATCCTCTCTATCCTTGCATCTTATTTGGGTGTGTCCTTGGACCGACTAGTACGAAGTTAGTGCACACTGTTCCCTTGGATTCGATACCTGTCGGGGTTTGTTACCGCCAGCAAGTAAATTTATATGAGGGGGCGTGTTCTGATCCGCACGGTAGCACAGGAGACACTCGGAGTTATACTGGTTCGGGCCTCTGGAGAGTAACACCCTACGTCCAGTCTGAGAAGGGGTGTTCCTTATGCTCAGGGGTTTGCAACAGGGAGTACAAACAGGTCGGGAGAGGGTGCAGAGCCCAAGTCCCTGGTGTGCAAGTGGTTCAAGTAGCAGGAGCCTGCGTATGTGTGTGCGTGGTTGTATGAGATGGGATATCGATGCTAAGTGCGTTTGGGGGTGGAGACGAACGTGTTTCGAGAGTGCCCCTGCCTCTCCCTTTTATAGTCGCAAGGGAGGTGTCCAGGGTGGTTACATCGAGTGTATATGAGCTAATCTACAGTGCGGGGCGTCCTTCTCTGCTTCGGGTTGTCAGACGACGGGAGTGGCGAAGAACTGTTACGGGGCCTTGGGTGACGGTGCAGATCCCGTGCGTTCCAAGGATCCGTCCCGGGGCCCCCCGTTCCCTCCTCCGAGTAGTTAGTCGGGTACGGGAGACAGTGTACGTGCCCTAACCCTATCAGTGGATCAGGGGCTTGTCTTTTCTTGAGGTCGTAGGATAGGGGTTGCCTGCTCCACGGATAGGTGACGGCTTACATTGTGCCGTTGGTGGCACAGCGCTTCCCATGCCCTCCGTGGTACGATGCGTACCGCCTCAGCTGGGGGGCGGCAGGAGGATCCGTTCCCTAACACAGGATCGACCTGGTCAGGGCGGACCCGTGTAGGGAGGTGAACACGTGGCGGACTGCGTACTAGTGTATCGCGGGACACAGACGGGGCCTGTGCCCCTGTGGCCTTGACGGCCAAGTTTTGAACTGGTCGGAGACGGGAAACCACTCGGGTGAGTGGGCGGTCTACACCGCGTCTCCCAATGCTTAGGGTGTAGCGTGTACTGTGTCGTGCACCGCTCAGCACCCGTTACGCTGTCCACGGTACGGAGGCCACTGTGCCAATGGTGGCAGGGTTTGACGAATCCGTCCCCTGACATCGAATCGGGCTGGCCCGGGCAGACCACTGTGGCGGGGCGGACGCGTGGCGGTGCGTTGGGGAGCGTGTGCGGAGATCCCGGGATCTCGATCCGGTAGGTCCGCGCGCCCCGTGCCTTCTCCGTGAAGCCCGCTCGAGCGGGCGACGGAAACTACTCGTGCGAGCGAGTAGTTGCGACGGCGGGACAGAAACTACTCGTCCGAGTGAGCTTCCACGGTCGTAAGGCGGAAACTACTCGTACGAGTCGAGTAGTCGGGAGCGGGGACGGAAACTTGTCGTACGAGTCGCCGCGCACTCGGGGAAGAGGTACGAGCGGTCGTGGGCCCCCTGTACCCTCGCTCGTGGCGGAAACTAGTCGTACGGGTCCTCGCGTACTCGGGCGGCGTAACACTCGTTGTGTTAGCCACTGGAGCATGCCGTACGTGGGCCCGTGCTGCGTTTTTCAAGGGTCTTAGTGGGCCCTGGTCCATGGCCTCGTCAGTAGCCCCCAAGCCTGGTGAGGGAGTCGGAGACTCGCTCCCAGGATCAATTGTCACGGAGACGAGGAGATTTTGTTGTGTTTTTCCTGGTGGGGACGCGCGAGCGGACCCACGGGTAGTAGCCCCTGAGCCCACGGACAAGTCAGAGACTTGTGCGTGGGGTTAGATGTTGTAGTCTTGAACAAGTCGGAGACTGAAGTCTTGCCACGTGGCGCGAGTCGTGGGGTGAGTGGCGGAGATCTCGCGTCTGTCACAGGATCGCTGGGGCCCACTTCCTGTGGCGTGGCGGCTCGATCGTGGGCGCCGAGCGGTAGTAGGGCGCGGCTTTTGAGGAGCGACTCTTCGGTAGGTGAAGGACGTGGCCCGAGGCGACACGGGCATTAACTGCGGGAGAGAAGTAATCATTCCCTCGCTTTCTTGTGTTTTCCGTCACCGCCGTCTCTTTCCTTTGTCCTCGCATCTGCCGCATCCACCGCAGAGCTCGCAGCGCCCTCTCTTCGCTAGCCAGATACGCCCGCCGCCACCATCGCTGCTGCCGGCGAGATGTCGAACTGGTCTCCTTCGTTGGTGACCTGGGACGACCTCGACCGCCTGACCTCCGACGGCATGCTGCCGCCGCTGACCGCAGCGGAGGAGTGGAGGGTCCCCGGGCTGGAGATCCGCCCCCAGCTCCCGACGGGGTACGTGGTCTCATTCGTGCTGTTCCTCGAGCGAGGCTTCTCCGTCCCGGCGGGACGATTCATCCGCACTATGCTCCAAGAGTACGGCCTGGAGCTGCAGAACCTCAACCCGAACGGCGTCCAACAAATGGCGGCGTTCGAGGCCCTGTGCGAGGGGTACCTAGAGATGGGAGCCCACTGGGACCTGTTCAGGTACTTCTACAAGTTTGTCGTCGTCAAGGACCACAACTCTGCGGCGGCCATCGGGTGCGCCGGACTACGCGGGAAGCAGGGGAGGATGGAAGAGTACATCCCCACCCACCTACCCACTTCCAATAGTGGGTGGCACAAAGGGTGGTTTTATCTCAAGAACGATCTTGAGCACCCATTGCCGGAATTCTCCGGCAAGTGGTACGACCAGGCGCCGGCGAAATGGAGCTATGGGCCGGAGAAGAAGGATCGCCCTCGGTTCCTCGACAGCGCCCTTGCCGCCCTCACGAGACTCTGTGAAAACGGAGTGAACTTCATCACCGTGATCGGCGGCTACCACACCCGGGGGGTCGTCCTGCTCCGTCGTCGGGTGCTGCGCCTCTGGGAGATGACGGACGACCGGGCCCCGTTCGAGGGGACCGTGACCGCCCGTCCGCTGCCTTCGCTAGAGGAGGTCCAGCGCCGGGTGATCCAGGCCACCGGGGTCACCTACATATTCTGGCCGCCGCCGGGCATGCTGCCGATGCTCCCGGCTGAGACCACCGTGGAGCTAGTACGTTCTTTCCTGACTTCCTTTTAATTTGTTCGTTTTGGCTGCGGATGATGACTGTTCTCACGCTTGTGCAGATGAAGGATGTGTGCATCCTTGGCTCTCGTCCTCCGCTGGAGGAGGACCGGACGATCACCCATGACACCGCCGTGCGGCAGCAGCGGCGAGGGGAGCGCAAGAGGGCGCATCAGCAGAAGGAGATTGCGAGGAGGGAGAGGAATGATAAGCGCACCTCGTGCCGGCGTAGCGGGGAGAGAGACGTCTCCGAGGACGAGGATCCCTCGCCGGTGCCGTCAAACACGGACGAGGAGGAGTCCCCGTTCGAGTGGTCCGATGAGGAGACGGTGCCGTCCTCACGGCCCTGTGGCGGGTTAACGACCGCCTCGGCCGCCGTCGGCACCAGTTCAAGCCGGCAGGCGCCTCCCTCCTCTTTCCGGGCTAATCAGCCCGGAACAAGTAGCCGTGTCCCTCGGCGGGAACGCCGCGAGAGGGGCACGGGCTCCCCGCGGCGTGGCGACTTCAGCCGCCCCGAGTCGAGACGCAACAGCTCGCGCCACCACTCCGCACGCCGGGAGTCTCGTTCGCCCTCCGTGCCCCCACTTCGGGAGCCGCGGAGCGTGCCGTCGGCTTCCCCGCCTCTAGCGGCCTAGAGCGGAGCGCCGCCGCCAACCCAGCCGCGCCTCGCGTCGATCATCGTCGCCGGGGGTGGGCCGACCTCATCCCCGGCATCGGCTCCGACATCGAGGAGCAAGAGGACGGCGTCCCCGCGCGACTCCGCGACCGGCTCCAACCGGCCCCGTCGCGTTGCGGAAGAGTGAGCTCCGAGCTATGGTTCTCTAATTTTTGTTTCGTATCTTTAAGCATTGTTGTCATGACACTCTTCCTGGTTCAGGGCACCCGACCGCCGCACCCTGACGCCGGCGCCTGTCAAGGCATTGCGCCGTCCCGCCCAGGCGGCCGGTGACACGCTGGCGGCGAGCAACCCGCCGCCCTCCCTTCAGTCGGGGGCGGCGATAGAAGAAGTAAGCGGGTCCGGGACCCGGGTGACAACCGTCCCCCCGCAGAGAGCTGTGAGCCTGGCTCGCAGCGACCTGTCGATGGGGACGATGGGTTTGGGGGGCAAGGCCCCCACAGAAGAAGCGCTCTCGGCCCACGCGGCCGAGTTGGCGAGGTGCCTGTCCGGCGCCCTGGAGCAGGACCAGCAGGACCCTGCTCCCGAGGCGCGGGCGGGCGATGACAGACAGCCAGACCCGAGTCATCGATGCGGGTGGGCAATGATGCAGGTGCTGGTCGGCCAGCCCCCGAGTCGGCGGAGGGGGTGGCTGCTGACGCCGCGGGCTCTGAGGCCCAAGCCCCCGAGTTGTTGAGGGGAGCGAGGAGCGGCGCCACAGAGATGGAGATGGAGCTCTGAGCCCCCGAGACGGCAGGTGGCTCGGGGGACGTTGTTACGAAGGAGACGAGGACGGGCGACCGCGCCTCTGCGGAGGTGATCGTCATCCCGGCGTCGCCTTCGCCGGCCGCCTCTCCCATGGAGGTGGCGGGCGAGCAGCTACCTCCCCCGATCGCGGAGATTGGGGAGAGCTCGAGGGAGCAGGGGCCGACCATTTCGTCGGTGGAGGAGGAGGAGGCGACGGAGGTCCCGCCACTCTGGCTGGTGGCCGTGTCTTCGGTTCAGGCCTCGGTGGGCCCGGACCTCGACAGCGACGCCGAGCTGGCGGCCCGCCGCCAGCTGGAGCGCGACCTGCGTCTGGTCGAGATAGCACGGCACCAGTCGGAGCGGGCGATCGAGAACCTGGTCCCCGCCTCGAGGGTGGGTCCCTTTTCTTTCTCTTCCTTTTTCTTGCTTGTCTTCTCTTTGTTCTCAGCCGTGCGACTTGTGTGTGACTCAGGAGGTCGTCGGGCGCTCTGCGGACAGAGCTTGGGCCTTTGAAGCGCTCCGCGCGGAAAAAATCCGGCTGGAGACGTAGCTGGCCACAGCCCGTCTTGCAGCTGCGGACAGCGAGGCCGGCTGGGCTGTGGAGCGCGCATCCCTCGAGGCGAGGACAAAGGTCGCTAAGGACAGCGCGGCCACGGCTCAAGCGGATAAAGCCGCGCTCGAGGAAAGGCTGGCCGCGGCGGAGCAGGCCGCGGCGGCGTCTCGCTCCGATACTGAGGCCGCTGCCCGCGCCGCCCATCAAGAGAAGGCGGACGAAGCCAGGGCAGGCCAGGCCGAGTCCGACCTCCAGTTGGTTCGTGAGCGGGTGGCGACGCTCGAGGCTCAGGTTGGCACCGTCATCGCCGAGAGGGACCGTCAGGGGGAGATTGCCCAAAAGCACGAGAATGAGATCCTCAGTGAGTACCCCCCGACCTGTTATCTTTTGCTTTCTACTACTGTGTGTTTTCCTGACTCAAGGTGGCGTCTTTCTTCTGGGTGTACAACTCTCCGCGTGGGGCGCACCAACCTGCAGAAACAGGTCGCAGACCACGAGAGTGCTGCAACCACCCGCCTCGTCGAGAATCAGAAGTTGGTGGAGCTGATCAAGGAGGCCAACGAGAAGCTCGACAGTAAGAGTTGTGTCCTCTTCGTCTTTCGTTCTTCCTCGGGCTGGTTCATTTTTGCTGACATTGGTTTCCTTGCTTTTCTCCAGAGGCCGTGATCGAACTCAAGCAGGAGAGAGAGTCGCTCGGGAAGGCTCAGGCCGAGATCCAGCAGCAGGAGGCGATCTGCAACGCGATGGGTGCAGCCATCATCAAGGTGTGCAATGAGATCGGTGTTCCTCCCGGCAAGATGAAAAACCGCTTGGAGTTGGCCCCTGCGACAGCTCGTCAACGGGCGATGGATACAGCTCGCGACACCGTCCACAAGGTGGTGTCCATTTTCTTGTCGCACTATCCAGATCTGGACAGAAGGCTGCTTGGCCAAGGGTGGTGCCCGGGCTATACCAATGAGTAGTACGACAAGATCGAAGAAGACGCCATCGACTTCGCCAAAGCCATGCTGAATCACACCCTTTACGACCTGGGCCTGTAAAGAAAACCAAGTTGCCTCGCCGAGGCTTTTTAATCGTGCTTGTAAAAAACTTGTGGGCAAGGTGTTTGTGGCAGACTTTGAGGGTTAAGAGCCCGTCTTTGTTTCAAATTTTAAGTATCTTGATTGTTTGTTGCCCTTTTCTCGAGTAGTTAGAGGACTTGTGCGCCGAGTAGAGTCACTTAAAACTTTCGCTGACGGTATCTTGCTCCGTAGCCGCGGAGGCGTAGGAACTAGGTGACTCGACCGAGCTTAGTTTAGGAGCATTACTACTCGAGCGGGCAGCCCCCGAGTACTTCGAAGAAAGATAGGTGCGTGTATATGTTTTTGCAAACAAGAAAACTCTTGAGAGTTTGAAACGGTTACTCGGAGTCCCTTGGAAGGGGCGAGTGACCGACGACTCGAGATCACAAACTTTGCTTGTGGGTCTTTGTACCATAGCCGCGGGGGCGTAGGTACTCGGGCCCCGGACGAGCGCAGGTTCATGATCGCTAGAATCATCGTTCATCTCCCTTTAAGGAAAATGAGCGTACCGCGGCGATCACGAGAAACCATTGATGGTTTTTGATCGAAAAAACGTTTTGCAGCGATTAGGGGAAGGGGGTCGTAGCCCCCGGGTAGCCCCAGAGCCCGTGGACAAGTCGGAGACTTGCCCATGGGCTGAGGCATGCATGAAGACATTTTACTTGAGTAAAAGATGTAAGCTTGCGAAAAGACGTCATTTCATGAAGAAAAAAGTAGCTCAGAGCTCTTGCATTACCATAAAATGAAAGCAAAGTAAATGCTTAAGGGTAAAAATGGCGTAGCTGCTCTATGTTCCAGGCGTTGGAGATGACCCTGCCGTCCTCGTGTTTGAGCTTGAAGGTTCCTAGGTGGGGTACTTGGTCGACGATGTATGGCCCCTCGCATGGAGGCGAGAGCTTGTTTCAGTAGCGAGTTTCTCAGACTGGATCAATGCCTCAGCGAACTGGAAGCACTCAGCATCACATTCGTATGCGTACTGGAAAGTTGTACCAGCTGTGATGATGCCTTTCGGGCTGGGCATCTTTAGCTTGAGGTACGTGTAGTTGGGGACGGCCATGAACTTAGCGTAAGCTGGCCTTCCGAGTATCGCGTGATACGTCCCCGGGAAGCCCACCACCTCGAAGGTGAGGATTTCCGTTCGGAAGTTGTTCGGAGTTCCGAACGTGACAGGCAAATCGATCTGCCCGAGTGGGACCGCCACCATTCCGGGTACGACCCCGTGGAAAGGCGCCTTAGACGGCCGCAGTCGGGACCGCGGAATCCCCATGTCGTCCAGAGTCGACATGTAGATGACGTTGAGGCCGCTGCCTCCATCCATCAGAACCTTGTGCACACGCTTGGTGCCGAACAAGGGTGACATGACGAGCGGGTAGCTACCCGGTCGTGGTATGTGATCAGGATGATCGTGCCGGTCGAAAGTAACCGGTATCTCCGACCACTTTAGGTAGGTCGGAGCAGCGTGCTCGAGTTGGTAGACTTCTCGTCGTACCACCTTCTCCTGGCGCTTGGGCAGCCGTGCCTCCGAAGATCATCATCACAGCTCCATCCTCTCGAGGGTAGGTGGCATCGTCGTTGCCCTTGTCCTTTCCTCCGTCACCAGTCGGAGGGTCGCTTCGCTTTTTCAGTGTGTCGGCGAGGTAGGCCTTCATCAGGTTGCAGTCCTTGAAGGCGTGCTTGACCGGACCCTCATGGTTAGGACACGGGGTGTCCAGCAGCTTTTCGAAGTGACCCGACGGAGGGTTGCCTCTGGGCCTCGCTGTCTTTCGATCGACAGCGGCCACCAAGGTGTCCTCACGGTACCTCTTATCTTTGTTTTTCTTCTTCTTGACTGGTGCGGATGGACCTTCTCTGGCTTCGGCTGGCTGCTTCCCCTTGCTCGTGCTGGGGGTGAGCGTCGCAGCTACGGCCTCTTCCCCGTTGGCATGGTCAGTGGCGATGTCGAGCAGCTCCCGAGTAGATCGCGGCTTCCGTCGCCCGATCCGATGGATCAGAGTGGCGCACGTGGTGCCATTCTGGAAGGCCGAGATGACGTCCGTGCCAGTGGTGTTGGGCAACTCGGTGCATCTCTTGGAGAAGCGTCAAATGTAGTCACGTAAGCTGTTGCCCTTCATCTGCTTGCAGTTGCGCAGGTCCCAAGGGTTCCCCGGTCGGGCGTACGTGCCCTGGAAGTTGCTGATGAAGGCGCCGCGCAGTTGCGACTAGCTGTCGATCTTGCCACGTGGCAGGTGCTCCAGCCACGTGCGGGCCGAGTCTGCGAGGTGCAGCGGCAAGTTCTTGATGATGAACAAGTTGTCGCGTGCTCCACCGGCGTTGCATGCCAGTCGGTAATCTTCCAACCAGACGCTGGGGTTGGTCTCGCCAGCATACTTGGGCACGGAGGTCGGGGCCCTAAAGCATGAAGGGAAACGGGCGCTACGCACATTCTTCCCGAAGGCACGTGGCCCTTAGGCGTCAAGCGAACCGCTCCTGCTCCGGTCCTCGTCGCTGTCGTACCGGCCTCCGCGCCGCCGGTTGTACTCCTTGCGAGGTTCCTCCTCGCAGTCATCGTGCTGACTCGCATCAACCCTCCGTCGTGCCTTGATGGTGTCGTGTGCATCACGGTGGGGTCCTAGTTGGCTCTTGACTAGTACGTTGACCTCCTCGGACCGTTGCGGTTGTTGAGACGGCGCCGCGGGCTGTCGTTGCTCGGAGTGCCCGCGACCCTGCGAGCCCCGCTGTTGAGAAGCGGAACTCTCTGCCTGCTGCACGGCGGCAGTCTCGAGGAGGGTCTTGATCTGCTTATGCATCTCTTTCTCTTGAGGAGTGGCGGGCTCTGGAAGCCTCTGGAGAAGGATCGCAGCTGCCGCCAGGTTTTGCGACGCCTTTTTGAAGACGGGTGTGCCATCAACGACATCTCGATCGTCGTTGATGATGCGCTGTTGGACATCCCTTGCCTGCACGCGAGCGGGGGTTGGATTCGGGTCTTGCCTGAGTTGTTGGTGGAGTCGCGCCCGCTCATCGTTGAGCTGTCGCTGCGCATCCTCCAACTCATCTAGTCTAGCGCGCTGTGCAGCAGGGTTGGGTGGAATCGGAGCCTCCGCCGCACCGTCCGCCGTCGAGCTGTGGGCAGAGTGAAGTGCTCCATCCGACGTGTGGGCCGGTGCCGGTGCCGCCGGGATGTTGATGACGAAGCACTCGCACGAGGGGTCATAACCCCCGTCGTCGGAGTAGCTGAAGCAGTAGTCTGCCTCCGTCTGGAAACAACGGAGGGCGCTAGCATCCCGTAGACCGACGTAATCCCACTCCGAGTCGAGGATGTCGTCCATGCTGTCAGTCTCGAGGTATTTCTCGTCAAGTGAGGTCGCTGGGAGCCCCTTGTTGCCCCACAGACGATGGCTCGGGTAGTTGTCGTACGCGGCTGGGTTAGTGCTCGACGAGGAGGAGTAGTACGCCGTTGCATGGCCTGTCCCTTGAGAGGGAGGTGGCCTCGGTGTACCCTCCTTGGTGATGCATTCTGTTGAGTCTGACGGCGAGGAGTCGTCCACCGCGTCGGCGGCTTGCAGCGTGCCAGCTTCGACCCGTGGAGGGAAGCTAGCACGTGCCGTCCTGCGTCGGTCCACCTTGGCTTGTTTCCCACGCTTGCCCGAATGCCTCTTGCGTCGGGGCGCGCGTGCCGCAACAGTCGGTGCTGGTGTAGGTGCGCTGGTGGTCTCGCCGACAAGACGCATGAGGTAGCCGTCCCCGGTTGCTTGGAAGTTCAGGCTTCCGAAGCGAAGCTCGAGCCCGATGTGGAGCGAGCCCGGTGATCCCACAGGGGAATCCATTAGCAGCAGCTTGGTGAAGGCTTTTGTCGGAATGGAGGATGAGAGGGCCGTGCGGACCCTAAAAATATCGTCGAAAAACACGCGAAGGCCCCTACCTGGCGCGCCAACTATCGGGGTTTGTTACTGCCGGCAAGTAAATTTATACGAGGGGGCGTGTTCTGATCCGCACGGTAGCACAGGAGACACTTGGAGTTATACTGGTTCGGGCCTCCGGAGAGTAACACCCTACGTCCAGTCTGAGAAGGGGTGTTCCTTATGCTCAGGGGTTTGCAACAGGGAGTACAAACAGGTCGGGAGAGGGTGCGGAGCCCAAGTCCCTGGTGTGCAAGTGGTTCAAGTAGCAGGAGCCTGCGTACGTGTGTGCGTGGTTGTATGAGATGGGATATCAATGCTAAGTGCATGTGGGGGCGGACACGAACATGTTTCGAGAGTGCCCCTGCCTCTCCCTTTTATAGTCGCAAGGGAGGTGTCCAGGGTGGTTACATCGAGTGTATATGAGCTAATCTACCGGGAGGGGCGTCCTTCTCTACTTCGGGTTGTCAGACGACAGGAGCGGCGAAGCACTGTTACGGGGCCTTGGGTGACGGTGCAGATCCCATGCGTTCCAAGGATCCGTCCCGGGGCCCCCCGTTCCCTCCTCCGAGTAGTTAGTCGGGTACGGGAGACAGTGTATGTGCCCTGACCCTGTCAGTGGATCAGGGGCTTGTCTTTTCTTGAGGTCGTAGGACAGGGGTTGCCTGCTCCACGGATAGGTGACGGCTTACACTGTGCCATTGGTGGCACAGCGCTTCCTGTGCCCTCCGTGGTACGATGCGTACCGCCTCAGCTGGGGAGCGGCAGGAGGATCCGTTCCCTAACACAGGATCGACCTGGTCAGGGCGGACCCGTGTAGGGAGGCGAACATGTGGCGGACCGCGTACTAGTGTATCGCGGGACGTAGACGGGGCCTGTGCTCCTGTGGCCTTGACGGCCAAGTCTTGAACTGGTCGGAGATGGGAAACCACTCGGGTGAGTGGGCGATCTACACCGCGTCTCCCAATGCTTAGGGTGTAGCATTTACTGTGCCGTGCACCGCTCAGCACCCGTTACGCTGTCCACGGTACGGAGGCCACTGTGCCAATGGTGGCAAGGTTTGACGAATCCGTCCCCTGACATCGAATCGGGCTGGCCCGGGCGGACCGCTGCGGCGGGGCGGACGCGTGGTGGTGCGTGGGGGAGCGTGCACGGAGATCACGGGATCTCGATCCGGTGGGTCCGTGCGCCCCGTGCCTTCTCCGTGAAGCCTGCTCGAGCGGGCGACGGAAACTACTCGTGCGAGCGAGTAGTTGCGACGGCGGGACGGAAACTACTCGTGCGAGTGAGCTTCCGCGGTCGTAAGGCGGAAACTACTCGTACGAGTCGAGTAGTCGGGAGCGGGGACGAAAACTTGTCGTACGAGTCGCCGCGCACTCAGGGATGAGGTACGAGTGGCCGTGGGCCCCCTGTACCCTCGCTCGTGGCGGAAACTAGTCGTACGGGTCCTCGCGTACTCGGGCGGCGTAACACTCGTTGTGTTAGCCACCGGAGCATGCCGTACGTGGGCCCGTGCTGCGTTTTTCAAGCGTCTTAGTGGGCCCTGGTCCATGGCCTCGTCAATACCCTTGGAATACTCTGAGGTGAAAGCTACAACAGTATCCGTGTGCTTGCGGATTTATTTCGTGTGTCGCTAAAATACCCAACAATGGCATGGAATCGTTTCGCCTCCGCGGTGGAAGATTGCCCAGTCCTCTACATTCCCGATTGGATGTTGCTTCAGCACTTCTGGTTTGGATTGTGGAAGGATGATGCCATGAGGCTTAATGCTCTCTCTGGAGGATCCTTTGTGCACCTAGATGCTGTCGAGGGAAAAGAGACCCTGGATGATCTCCGAGATTTCAGCTCCCCTTGCATCCCGGTCAATGAGGCACCCACCAGAGGAAATGTTAAGCCACCTAGATCCATCGTCAGCCGAGTCCGAGATTTCATATCCATTCTTTCTGAGCTCTTGTTGAAGATGTCATTCCTGAATAGCAGGAATCTAAGGGAAAGATTTCGTGGCGCGAGATCTACCCTTGGGTTCCCCTCTCGTGCATCTTCTTAGACCTTCTCCCCGAGACTTTGTCTCGAGGGAGGACGGAGAGAGTAGTTCGGAAAGAACGACCATTCCAGGCCAGGATGACTTGTTCGATCCTCACTACTATCTCCTAAGGAGGGTATGAGAGGCCTATTGTGTTTCTACGTCGAGGTTTGAGCTGAAGTGCTTTACACTGAAGTTTCATATAAACCGAGACATCGGTCTCTGCTTTATAATCCATTGGATTCATCCATCAGACCGAAGGAGCACGATCATTTACCGATCGAATGGAGTGCATTCACTTTGTATCTCGAGCACATCGATCGATGCCGATCAGTCAGGAGAAGCTCGCACTTCGTATCTTATGCCTGATCTGATCGATGCCCAATGGGAGGTGCACTTTCCAGTTTATCCATAACCCCCCATTGGAAGCTTAGGCCAGACTTGGGAATGTTTTCATCGCTCCGATGAGAACATCGAACCCTCTACCTAAGGTAAGAGCGAGTTAATCTTGCTCTTCGTCCAAACTCTGGTTCCTGATCGTACACCGGCCTTCGGAAGTCCATGCTCTATCCTTCTTGAAGGCCAAGTGTCTTTCCGAGCTTGAGTTCACTCGGAGATCGGTACCTATTGGTGAAGCACTAGCCTCAGTGCTCGATCTTTTTGTCTCTGAGTTCCGCGACCCCAGTGCTATGGTCCTCGAGTCCCATGACCACCTCAGGAAAGGCCTCGGCCTCTCTGGGATGATCATGCTTGCCCTCAGCCTCGATATACCTTTTTGGGCTCGAGTTCGTATATGCACTACCCTTGCAGATCAGAGCTTATCGTCATATCAACATTATCTGCAAGGAGACGGTCATAAGTTGAGACTGGAGATCACATGACACCCACACCCTGAGTACTCCTGGGACTCATCTCGTTTCCCCAGGAAGAATTATCCTTCGGGTATCTTGTGGACCGTGGTCATGCAGGAGAAAGAAATTGCCAAGATTAAGAGGAGTAAGCAAAAGGTCCATAGGAAGGCAGCTCCTTTGTGGCACATGATATGTCGCCAAGGTGATTTCCCCCAGATTCTCTATGGATATATCATGGTTTGGCCAAGGTTGGTATATAGTGGAGGATGAAATTTTCAACCTCAACCCTATCTTAGCCTTAAGCCTAAGCCAATCTCTCCATCTCGGGGAATCCACCTGGGCCGTCGATCTTGAGACTTGCTGGAGCCCACACGAGAAGGGGGAGGACCAGAGGGGCCCACAGGGGGCCGGCCGAACCCAGGTTCGGCCGAAACCCTGGTGCTGCCTCTCCCCTTCTTCTTTCGCGTGTGCATCTCAATCTCCTCCAGAAACCTTCTCCCTGCCGCCCGACGAGTTTTCGCATAGCGAAATCCATCTCCTCCACCTCACCATCCTCAGCTCATCGCCGCATCCACGGCCGGAAGGAGTGTTGTCCCCTTCGATGGCTCCACCTCGTCCACCGGCCCCGGGGCAGGAGGAAACCCCTCAATTGTTACCGCCCCCGCTGCGGACCTCGTAATGGTGGCCGGTGTCCTGGATGTTCCTCTGCTCGCCACCATCCTGCCAGGCGGGAGGATTATAGGCATGCCGCCAACAAGGCTCTCCGCCTCGCTTGGGAAGAGGCACATGAGACGGGCGGCCAGCCCCTACGGCAAGCCGACCACGGCTCAGCTTCACCCCAGGGGATTGCCGCTCGCTCCACCTAGCACACCTGGATCATCACTAGCTGGAGGGCAGACAAGCTCAGCACAGTCCGCTCCTTCACCGCAGCCGCCGGTGACCATAAAGCTGGCACTGCCCAAGGAGAAGGCCCCTGCAGCATGCCCAGCTCCAGTTCTGCCAGAAGAGGAGGAAGACGTTGGCCTGGACGACGGGTTGCCACCGCCGCCCTACACTAGGAGGTCCAGGGAGAGGACTCGGGCAACCGAGCAGCTCCCTAGGCTCTCCTCAGTGGCCAAGCTGACCCCGCTGATGAAGGAATTGGAGGCCAGCAACGAGAAGCTCAGGGCTGCTTACTCAAAGCAGAAGTTGGACCTGGCCGATCTCAGAGACAACATCCGTGACCTTCGCCGCGGCCTTTGTGCGAAGATGAGGAGGCTGTTCTTGGCTACGGGGCATGAAGCCCTCTATGATGCCGAGTAGTGGGGATTAGCCCCAGCTTTAGTTCATTAGCCGCTAGTCTAGGTCTAGGTTTGATTTCCCTTTGTTTCCCTTTATTTCATTTATTTCTTTTGCATGTGTGTAAGCGCCTAATCATTTTGTTTGAAACATTTGGGTTTGAATAAAGTGGCTCACCGGTCATGTAACCCGGTTTAGCCACCCTTTGTGTCATTACTTTGACCTCTTTGAGTTAGAGGACATCTAGGTTCGAGACAGTGTGGGGGAAGAGCCACGACTCTCCCAATGCAGGCATGACGTTTCCGTACGTACCCACTGCGAGCACTCCGCGCTAGCCGATCGATCACCTACCGAGAACCCGAATAGGACCCGGAATTCACTCCTGTGGAGAGCCTTTCACGGTTCATCTTCCATGCATAGCGCTGGTTTGCATGTCGACAACTCACTCTCTTTCATTCCTGAGTTTTATAAGTTATATCTGTCTATCTCTAAACTAAAACTCGAATGATGATGCTAAAGATCACCCAGTTCATTTGTACCTGAGTAGACTTACATATGTTTTATTCCTTGTTGCCTGCCTGATGCTTGTGAACCATAATCTTCTTAAGGACAAGCATGTTCACCTAAGTAATTGATGAGTATGATATGGCTGGATGATATGATCTGTTGCTCTGATGACTAACTCTCTTGGGGAATTTATTTTTGAAAACTCAAAACCTCTTGGAAAGGCTCCTCTTTGATATGCCTCCATCCCATTAGAGCCATATGATCTCTGTAGGTAAAAACCTTCGATTCATATGCTGCTTGTTATTACTTTGAGCTTTGTCAAATTCTGTGACCCTTGTGAGAATTCATTTCATCACTTTCATGATCAAGATTTATGTGCACCCCACCTATTTCCCCTTGCTATGCTTCTGCACCAGAAGTTAGCATTGTATCATTCATCCATTCCATAAAAATAAAGCTCCATATGTGGTGTGACATCTCTCTCCAGAAGTGTCTTCAAAAAGAGACATGGGCTATGAAAAAAAAAACATGCTCAAAGCATGATGAAAAAAAAGAGAAAGAATAGCCCATGTCCAAAATAAAGGAGGAATAGGAGAGAGATGAGATCATGCAAAAAGGAGTTCCATATCATAGATGGTAATAACTAGTGTCCATTCCAGGGCTAGTGTCCACCTTACCATCAATCCACAGTTCTCACCATATATATGTATGGTAATATCTAGCACCCATTCCGGGCCTAGTATCCACCTTACCATACACACCATAGCCATACCGGTGCACATCTTGATCTGATGGTATGATTTGATTTTCTCTGTGGATCCAGTCTTTGACTTTGCAAAATATGTGATGCAAGTATGCTTTCTCTTTATCCTACCCTGAGCTCCACATATAGCCATATTTAGAAGTAGGATGAAGAAAGGCAAATGCCTTAGTGAGGACATATACACATTGAGCGATCTGAGAGAATCAAATGAGGAAGCCACCAAGAGTTTTGTTTATGAAAATCTTGCAAAATCCTAAGGTGTTTATCATCAGGTGCATAAGTGACTTGATTCACAGTTGTTCTACTTTTCAATCACCCAAGGGAACTTGATAGCCACTACACAGAGGTTCACAAGAGCAAGGTATGACTTGGAATATCTCTTATGTCTGTCTTACTTTTCGGTATTTATGACCCGCTTAGCTTTGTTTCCCCTTCACTCGGGACGAGCAAAGGTCAAGTGTGGGGGTGTTGTTGACGGTCAATATTTGCCATTTTCAAGGCCGTCAACTCCTGCAAATTTGAGCATGAATTGCACATCCACACCAGAATAGGTTCTTAAACTCATACTTTCCACCAGTGTCGATGTCTATTTGAATGCAGGTATTTAGCATAAGAAATGGGAGGAATCCATGCACTTTCACTCCACTCCAATCCAAGGCACTAAAATGCTGGCCAATCAGGGGCTGCCACATGGATTCTCCTGGATCCATGATGTCACCAATCCATGTGAGGGACTCTCGACGAATCATACGCTGCCACGTCAGCATCACATGGATCCATGGGCCCACTTTGCCAACTAAACCGCCAGGAAACATGCCATGCACGGAGGAGAGGCATCAGGGCCCACATGGAAGCGAGCCAGAGGAAGCACGGGCCAGGGGGCCACCCGAGGGGGCCGGCCGACCCTAGGTTCGGCCGAACCGACCAAGGGTTGGTTCATCCTGGCCCTCCATGTGTTGTCCTCCCATTGGCTCCTGGCTGCATTCTCGGGCGTTTAGGGGCACTTTGAGCCCCGGAGCAAGCCTCCTACTTGTCTATAAATAGGAGGGGAGGGGCTCCATTTCTCACACACCACCAAGCTCTCAAGTTCCACTCTCTCTTGTGTAGCTCTCTCTGCCTCTCCCCAATTCTTCCCATGAGAGGTGATTCTCACCTCTATGTGGTAGAATGGTGATGAGGAGAGATCTAGACTAGGATTAGTGAGAGGTAGAGGAGGGGTAAGGAGTGAGTTGATGTCCTCGTGGATGCTTGTTCTTCATTTAGATCAAAGTGAGTATTTCAACATTTCTTATTTAGACTATAGTGGACATCATGTATGATTGATTTGTTCTTGTGTTCGTGGCTCGTTCATAAGTTAGAGGCTTGTGTTCTTCATGACACAAGGCTTCAATCCTTTAGAGCCAGAGCCGTAGTTCATTTACATGTTTGCATGCTCTGATCCTGTTTAGTTAAGTAAGTTTGCTGTATCTTGTTTAGCTGCATCCATAGCTTCCTTTCTGCTCCCAGTTCAATGATATGATCTGATTCTGATCTTTCCCTTGTTCATGGGACCGTATTTATACGGTTGCTATAGTGTAGTTAGCGGGCTAGCATACACCGCACTATTGTATTTATCTGGGGTGCAGACGTGGTGTCTTGGCCTTGGTTTTCCTACGAAGACCACGTACGATCGTAGTGTAGAGGTAGGCCGCAGTGGTGACAGCCTGTTGGACCCTTTGTCAACCCTCTTACGTCGCGTACCAAGTTGGGTTCGCTTGCCAGCACCTTTGAGTCTTGTCGCCCCGCGGGGATGACTAAGATCTGACAGAAGTACATCTTGAGAGCTAAGTCCCTTAAGGAAGTGCTTCTTGTATCCCAACCTATCCCAGCGAAAGCTGGTGTCCTTGGATCGACCCTCTCTGGTTACCCTCCGTCCTTAGGGAACAAACCCGACGGGAATACTCATTCTCTTAGGGAGAAGTGCTACAACAGTGTATCCGTGCACCTGCGGATTCGTTCGCACTCGTCAGTGTACCCGGGAGTTTCTTACACGCTCACGCTGCCCACAGCGCCCAGTGGTGAGGTTAAGAAACTGTTGACGGTGGAAATTCACCATTTCCAACCCTCAATATTCTCACATAAATGGAGGCATATGCATTATTTACTAGCATTTAGGTTTGAATAATGTAGTTCCACTTGTCCTTGGAGATTATTTGTATGTAGGTGATTTACCCTTTAAAAGAGATGGAAACTCCACTTCTATGAAGCAACCATGCCAACTCAGCTGAGGAGGTGGCTGCCACCAAGGGAAACATGGCAAGACACGTCATCGATCCAGGGGAGGCACTCACCAACGAATCAGAGGACGCCACATGGACTTCACATGGATCAAAGGGCCCACCTCGGATACCAAATCAAGCCATGCACCGGGGATGGATCATAGGGCCCACAGGGTAGCCACTCAGAGGAAGCACAGGCCAGGGGGCCACCCAAGGGGGCCGTCCGATCCTAGGATCAGCCGAACCACCTTAGGGCCCCCTGATCCTGGCCCTCCATGTGGTGGTTGCTCATTGGTCACTTGCTTCACTCCCGGGTGTTTAGGGGCCATTTGGGCGTCCGAGCAAGCCTTGTCCTTACCTATAAATAGAAGGGGAGGGGCTCCCATTTCTCACACACCACTCTCTCATTCTCCTCTCAATTTTAGTTTCCAAGGCTAGGGGGTAAGCTAGAGTAGCTCTTCTTCAGGTTCCAAGTCCTCTTGGAAGTTTTGGTATGAGTTCTCTTTTATCTTTATTTCTTTGTATGACTTTGATCTACTTCAGTTATTCAGCTATTTCATATAAAGTTATGGTAGATCATATTCTTGATATGTTCTTGAGTTCATCCTCTGTTCATCATTTAGAGGCTCGTGTTCTTCGTGAACACTACCTTTTGATCCACTTGAAGGGTGATAAACTCCTTCCTTATGTGTTTGTTCATAAGTTAGAGGCTCGTGTTCTTCACGAACACGACCCTTTGATCTTGTTGATTAGACATAAGAGAGTTCATATCTATTCGTATGTCTAGCCTTAGCTGATCTTGTTAGATGGCATGAGAGTGTTGCATGGGGTCTGTGTTCAAGCTACGGTACTCAGTCTAGTTGACTAGTCTTCTGGTGGCTCTCACCCTGGGTCACAATAGCCCGGGCCGGGTGAGGTCTAGCAGCAACGTAGGCACGGTGCCTGGGTTGTCTGGCTACGATAGTTATGAGCATACCCCCCGTAATGAGAGGTCGGTCCTCAGGTGGTGACAGCCCTGTTGGATCCTAGGGCAACCTCCGCGTTGGGGTACCTACTGTAGGAGTCTAAAGTCTAGTTTCGCAGAGTGCTGGTCATCGTGGGCTAGCTCCCCGTTTGTACCTGGGTACTGAACCATGTTTCCCTCATGCAATACTCATGCCTATCTCTTGTATCTTCTAGCTTTGTATGTTTAGTACATTAGAACCTAGAGCTAACTCGTATGTTCCCCCTAAGCCGTAGTGTGCTAGAGTAGATGTAGATTTGAGGTGTGTGTGTCACACTACCCCTTAATATCCTTTATCTTAGCCCTGCCTTTGAGTGTGTTGTTCCCTATATCTATCTCTTGGTTTACATTCAGAGCAAAAGCATAAGTCTAAGATATCCGCCATTGCCTTCCTTGGATTCGATACCCTTGGAATACTCTCCTTCCTTGGGGAAATGCTACAATGGTTTATCTGTGCACTTGCGGATTCGTTCATGATCGTTTTGATAATCCTATGGCAACTCTCAATGTTCACGCTAACTGCGCCATTAGTTGTGACATTGGGAAATGCCAACAAGCATTTCTAGCGCTGACGCTAAGAATGGATTCCCAAATCTGTTCTTAAGTGATCGACGTTTAGAAATGTCAACAAGCATTTCTGGCGCCGTTGCTGGGGAAGGCACATGATTATCTTGATTATGCTTCGCATCTGTTTATAAACTCTGAGTAGGTTAGGACAACCCTCAATGCAGGCTAACCTTGATTGTCTTCTTTTATCTTTGGATGATGAAGACAGGTAGTGTATGACTAGTTTCGACCTACCGGGGAATTTTACTGAAGATCCCGAGTCACTTGTGAGGAAGGCTCGAATTCATTTCAGCTCACCATGTCGTACTCGTCTGGAGGGCGAACCAGCTTCCTTTGTACCATCCACGTCCAATGCTATGGCCCAGAAGACACTTCGTGAGTACTCAGCTCCTTCTGCTGACCAGGTGCTGCAAGGCCCTGAGGTGGCAATGGGGACTGAAAACTTTGAGATCAAGACGGGTTTAATCACGATGGTATAGGCTAGCCCATTTTGTGGCAAGCCAAATGAGGATGCCAATGCTCATCTGCAGCAATTCCTAGAGCTGTGTAGCACTTTCGTCATCAGGGGTGCAAATATGGATGTTGTTCGTCTACGGTTATTTCCATTCTCCCTCTTGGGAAAGGCTAAGCAATGGTTCTACACGAACCGGGAATCTATTGACACTTGGAGTAAGTGTTCACAGGCATTTCTCAAAAGTTTTTCCCGTTGGGTAAAACCAATGCTCTTCGTGGAAGGATTTCTGGTTTTCAGCAAGCAGCAAGTGAATCTATTCCAGAGGCTTGGGAGAGGCTTCAGGAGTATGTCCTGGCCTGTCCTCATCATGGGATGGAAGATTGGCTTATTCTTCAAAGTTTCTATAATGGGTTGACTCCGATAGCCTGAGGCCATATTGATGCTGCTGCTCAAGGAGCATTCTTCTCACTCACTGTTGATAATGCTAAATTACTCATGGAGAAGATGGTTTCCAACCAAGGGTGGAGTGATGAAAGACTCCAACCACGACCGAGGGGTACTCATACTGTCAAGGAAGCAGACATGATTACTGCCAAGATGGATCTTCTTATGAAGAGATTGGATGACTACACTAGCGAGAAGGCTACCATGGCCACTACTTCTTTGCCTATGGACTCTCACATGACTTGTGAAGTCTGTGGCAACACTGGGCACTCAGGCAACTATTGTCCGGAGACTCAGGAGGAAGTGATGTACATGAATGGCAATAACAACGGTTATCGTCCACCTCAACAAGGAGGCCAATCGTGGAATCAACAACGCCCTTATTATCAAGGAGGTAACCAAGGTAACTCGTACAATCCTAACCAACCTTCCTTAAGAGATCTTGTTTTTGGGCAAGCTAAGATTAATGAAGGTATTAACAAGAAGCTAGCTACCCTTGATAAAACTGTGGAAAGCCTAAATGTTAATCTTGATAGCCTTTCTTCTGCTCAGAAGAGTCAGCTGAGTTTCAACAAGATGTTGGAAACCCAGTTGGCTCAGCTGGCTGCTTCTGTACCCTCTGTTGAAAATGCAAATGCAGTGACCACGAGAGGAGGTAAATCCACTCGAGATCCACCGTATCCTAACCATGCAGGGACAGATAAGAAAGGTATAACAGAGATTGGGAATATCCATGAGGATTCATCCAACTCGGAAGAATCCCCTCAGGTAAGGAGGGTGCCACCAACAGATAAGGCACCTGTAGGAGTGACAGCACATCCGGGTTTCGTAGAAGCCAGTGTGATGCCATTCCCTCAAAAGAGCAGGAAGGCAACAGTAGATGAACAGTTCAATCGCTTCGTGGATATGATTCAGAAAGTCTATGTCAACATCCCATTGCTTGAGGCAATACGCGTACCCACTTACGCGCGTTATCTCAAGGACATTCTAACCAAGAAGTGAGCTCTTCCCACAACTGAAGTAGTACGACTCACGGAGGAGTGCAGTGCTTCTATACTCAACCGCCTTCCTGAGAAGAAGAAGGATCCAAGGTGTCCCACAATCACTTGTATGATTGGGACCCAACGCTTCGACCATGCTCTCTGTGACTTAGGGGCCAGTGTCAGCGTCATGCCTAAGGTAGTCTTTGATCAACTTAACTATACAAGTTTATCTCCAACCACTTTGCAGCTGCAGCTGGCCGATTCTTCAGTCCGATACCCAGCGGGGATAGCTGAGGACATTCCAGTGAAAGTTCGAGATTGCTTCATTCCCGTTGACTTTGTGGTGCTGGACATGGAGACCGCCAAGGAGGTGCTGCTCATACTTGGGTGACCATTTCTGAGTACAGCTGATGCACAAATTGATGTGGGGGCTAGTGTGATCCGTCTCTACATCAATGGCAAAGAGGAGAGGTACGAGTTTCGTCCAAGAAAAGAACAATGCTCGATGATCAAAGGTTTACCAACTTCCGACACCCCAACACGAGAGGTCGAAGTGCCACCACGGCAAGTGGACAGCCTCATTGCATTCATGAAGAATTTTTGGAAGGAAGAACGCCAACTCATGGGCACGGGAAGGAAACAGTATTGGAAATCTCAGTCCCGGTCCAAGAAATCACCTCCAACTCGTCACAACCCACACAACACTCAGAAGATGTGGTGGAGGGTGAATAGGAAGCCGACTTCTCTTCCGAAGGAAACGGCTGCCCCACTGCCCAGGTAAGAACTTTAGAACCAAGTCTAGCTCTAAAGACTCAAAATATTGAGCTCTACACCGACAGGTAAGTTTGGTAAGTTATCCTTATTTTCTATACAATAAAATTCTGGTTAAGGAAAAGCAATCTACTTCTACTTTGTGTTTCCTGCATTCTCGCTGGGGCGAGCTCAGGAGTGATGTCCATCCGGACATTCCTTGAGCTCGTTCCATGGTACTAACTTGTCACAGCCAACACCACCAATGGCAGGAGGGGCCCCTATGGGGTACATGTCCGGGGTTACCCCTGGATATGCACCTAGTTGGGATCAGCCCACCTACCAGCCGAGTGCAAGTGGCACGGCTTGGGCGGGCGCGAGCAGAGCTCAGTGGGCCACACCCGCTAGTTCTAGCTCCGGTGGTCCCCCTCCGTCTTCGTCCTTCAGGCGATACTCCTCCGCCTCTGCACGCGATGCTCAGCTCGCACAGCAGATGGGAGAGCTCACCTTTCAGGTCACGGGATTGGAGGAGACGCTGAACACCCACGTCAAGTCTACCTCAGCGTAGCAGCGTCAGGCTGGTGAGAGGATAGCAGCCATGCAGCAAGATCAGCGGCAGTACATAGAGGCGCAGAGGGCTTACCACACGAGTCAGGGTTTCTTCTTTCCTCCTCCGCAGTGAGCCTGAAGCTAGCTTGGGGGAGGACCCCCATCCTGAGGTAACTTGTATCTTCCTTCATTTTCAGAATATCTTATAAATGAAAATCCAAAAAATCTGCAAAATAAAAAGACCAAAAACATTTATTTGCCTTCATCATCATTTGCTTAGTTTGCTTTGATATGCTTAGTAAGAATGCTTTGCCTCTATGGTTGAAATGATGAATAGTTGCTCTATTTATTCTCCTCATATGTCTTGCCTACAACTTTGTATCCTACCTAAGTTTTGAGTTTGTTGGCTTGTATGTTCAAACCTTAGCTTGAAAACTATGGGTAGCGGAAAGCATGATCCTTGCCTAAGTTGTTGTGAGATATGATATGGTAGAATAGAGTGCTATGATCTTGTGCTGAGTGATGCTTGACATCTAGAGTTTTCCTTTTTGAAAAATTAAAACATGATGAGTTCCTCAATGATGAGAATTTCCCATCCAAGGCCATATGTAGATTCTAGTTCTTAGCCTCCACATATGCAGCTTGTTCTCTCATTGAGCTTTGTCAAATTGTTGTGACCCTTGTTAGAACTCATACTCCCCTGATCAAGATCACGTACACGTTCATGCTAAAACTTCTACACTGGAAGTTAAGCATTCATCATTTACTCCATATTGCTCATGCATTCTTCCATAAATAAAACTCTATGTATCTTTGCATCATTCATCCCTCTCCAAATATCTCCAATAGAGACAAATGGCTAGCTAAAAAAAAGAAAGAAGAAAAAAAAAGAAAAGCATGCTCAAAAGCATGGCAAAAATAAATAAAGAGAGCTAGCCCAAGTCTCGGAAAATTTCAAAGGAGAAAAAGGGATTGATATGTGCAAGAGAAAGAGTTCCACCATATAGATGGTAATAACTAGTACCTACTCCGGGGCTAGTGTCCACCTTACCATCAATCCCTCATTCCCTCATATAAAACATGGCAATATCTAGCACCCATTTCCGGGCCTAGTATCCACCTTGCCATGCTCATATCCATCACACACATATGCACATTTTGATCAGGATGTATGTTTGCTTCTTCCAAGGATCCGGTTTTTGACTTAGCAAAATATGAGAGACAAGTGTGCCACATCTTCCATACCTACAGCTCCACACAAAGCCTATTAGGAGTAGGATGTGAAGAAAGGCAACATTGATGCCTTGGTGAGGAATCATACACCTTTGAGCGATCCGAGAGTATCATTCGAGGAACTCTGATTTTCTTTTGAAAATTTTGCAAAACCTCCGGATTGTTGAGCTGATCAAGGTATGAGTAATTATGCATTCTCTATATAACAATTCTGTCTCTCAATCGCCCAAGGCAGGTGGAGCTATATGCCCCACGTATCAGGCGAAAGGTAAGAACATTGCCAACTTGTTCAGCTCTTGGTAGAGTACTTTGCTGTATGTTTGCCATAAGTTGAGAATACAACATTGTAGCAACTCCTGATCAACCAACCTAAGTCTCTAATGTCTTGCTTCGAGACGAGCAAGAGGTTAGCTTGGGGGAGTTTGTTGACGGTGGAAATTCACCATTTCCAACCCTCAATATTCTCACATAAATGGAGGCATATGCATTATTTACTAGCATTTAGGTTTGAATAATGTAGTTCCACTTGTCCTTGGAGATTATTTGTATGTAGGTGATTTACCCTTTAAAAGAGATGGAAACTCCACTTCTATGAAGCAACCATGCCAACTCAGCTGAGGAGGTGGCTGCCACCAAGGGAAACATGGCAAGACACGTCATCGATCCAAGGGAGGCACTCACCAACGAATCAGAGGACGCCACATGGACTTCACATGGATCAAAGGGCCCACCTCGAATACCAAATCAAGCAATGCACCGGGGATTGAACATAGGGCCCACAGGGCAGCCACTCAGAGGAAGCACAGGCCAGGGGGCCACCCTAGGGGGCCGGCCTATCCTAGGATCGGTCGAACCGCCTTAGGGCCCCCTGATCCTGGCCCTCCACGTGGTGGTTGCTCATTGGTCACTTGCTTCACTCCTGGGTGTTTAGAGGCCATTTGGGCGTCCGAGCAAGCCTTGTCCTTGCCTATAAATAGAAGGGGAGGGGCTCCCATTTCTCACACACCACTCTCTCATTCTCCTCTCACTTTTAGTTTCCAAGGCTAGGGGGTAAGCTAGAGTAGCTCTTCTTCAGGTTCCAAGTCCTCTTGGAAGTTTAGGTATGAGTTCTCTTTTATCTTTATTTCTTTGTATGACTTTGATCTACTTCAGTTATTCAGCTATTTCATATAAAGTTATGGTAGATCATATTCTTGATGTGTTCTTGAGTTCATCCTCTGTTCATCATTTAGAGGCTCGTGTTCTTCGTGAACACTACCTTTTGATCCACTTGAAGGGTGATAAACTCCTTCCTTATGTGTTTGTTCATAAGTTAGAGGCTCGTGTTCTTCACGAACACGACCCTTTGATCTTGTTGATTAGACATAAGAGGGTTCATATCTGTTCGTATGTCTAGCCTTAGTTGATCTTGTTAGATGGCATGAGAGTGTTGCATGGGGTCTGTGTTCAAGCTACGGTACTCAGTCTAGTTGACCAGTCTTCTGGTGGCTCTCACCCTGGGTCACAATAGCCCGAGCCGGGTGAGGTCTAGTAGCAACGTAGGCATGGTGCCTGGGTTGTCTGGCTACGATAGTTATGAGCATACCCCCCGTAATGAGAGGTCGGTCCTCAGGTGGTGACAGCCCTGTTGGATCCTAGGGCAACCTCCGCGTTGGGGTACCTGCTGTAGGAGTCTAAAGTCTAGTTTCGCAGAGTGCTGGTCGTCGCGGGCTAGCTCCCCGTTTGTACCTGGGTGCTGAACCATGTTTCCCTCATGCAATACTCATGCCTATCTCTTGTATCTTCTAGCTTTGTATGTTTAGTACATTAGAACCTAGAGCTAACTCGTATGTTCCCCCTAAGCCGTAGTGTGCTAGAGTAGAGGTAGATTTGAGGTGTGTGTCACACTACCCCTTTATATCCTTTATCTTACCCCTGCCTTTGAGTGTGTTGTTCCCTATATCTATCTCTTGGTTTACATTCAGAGCAAAAGCATAAGTCTAAGATATCCGCCATTGCCTTCCTTGGATTCGATACCCTTGGAATACTCTCCTTCCTTGGGGAAATGCTACAATGGTTTATCTGTGCGCTTGCGGATTCGTTCATGATCGTTTAGATAATCCTATGGCAACTCTCAATGTTCACGCTAACTGCGCCATTAGTTGTGACATTGGGAAATGCCAACAAGCATTTCTAGCGCTGACGCTAAGGATGGATTCCCAAATCTGTTCTTAAGTGATCGACGTTTAGAAATGTCAACAGAAACGCCAACACCCGTTGTGTACCTCGCCTCCTTTTTTGTATTTTGTGGGGATTAGCCCGTACGTAATTGTGTTTAGAGGGGGTGATTATCCCCTTAGTTAGGGGACCCCTAATGACTGTCCCCGATAGGGATAAATCATGGAACAATGCATGGAGCTTTATTTGGTGGAATTGATGAATGATACAATGCTAACTTCCAGTGTAGAAGCGTAGCAAGGGGGAAATGATGGTGTGCACATGAATCTTGATCATGAGAGTAATGAAAAGAATTCTCACAAGGGTCACAGAATTTGACAAAGCTCAATGCAATAACGAGCAGCATATTTGTATAAGGTTTTCAACTAAATACATCATATGGGTTTGGTAGGACGGTGGCATATCAAAGAGGAGCTTTGCAAAGGTTTTTATGATTTCAAATAAAATTCCCAAGCGCTCAATCATTTAGAGCGAAGATCATATCATCAAACCATATCTCAAACGCCAACTACTTAGATGAGCATGAGTGTTGGTATTTCTTAACGTCACCACTATGGTGCCGGGTTAGCGTGAGCATGTAAGAATCACCCGGGTATACTGACGGGTGCGAACGAATCCGCAAGCACACGGATACACCGTTGTAGTATTTCACCTCAGGAGTATTCCCAAGGGTATCGAATCCAAGGAACGGTATGGGGGACTGTACGAGTGACTATCCAAGGGTACACAGTCCCTGCTGAGGTAGGTGAGTGATGTGAAGTCTCCTGTAGGTTCTCGACTCTAGAGAGGAATAAGGTCGGATAAGATCTCGCTTCGGACACCGGCCCCTCCTGGCTATAACAGTTGGTTCACGGCAAATGGTTGCCTACACGCTGTATCCGAACGTGGGGGATTTCAGAGGGTCCAACGGCTGTCACTACCGCGGCCTACCCCAAGACAAACCGTGGGATACAGGGCATTCGAAGGATAACCAGCAGTCTAGACACCACGTCTACACGGCCACCTACTACTATAGCACGGCTACGTCTGACATCCCGTAGAAACACTATAGCACTCCGTATAAATACGAAGTGACGAACCCGCGAGGTTGAGCTAGACCTTACTCGTCATTGAATCGATTCGCGCGAGGAGATATGATTGATACTTGATCTAAATCAGATATGCATGAGCTTTAATATATTCTAATAGATAGGCAATCACACAAACGAGATGCAAACTTATGTGATGATAACAGAAGATCTAGGGTCGTGTTCGTGAAGAACACGAGCCTCTAACTTATGAACAAACACAAAAGTATGAATAACTTGCTCATCAACTAGATCGAGGAAGCACGTTCATGAAAAATGTGAGCCTCTAAATGATGAACGAACGAAGAACTCAAGAACAATTCATTCATGCATGAGAGCCACTTTAGTCTAAATAGAAAATACTGAAATACTCACTTTAGCCTAAATGAAGAACAGCATCGCTCACGAGGTACAAGGGGACGATGGATGATGAACGGATCATCACCACCTCACCTCTACTCATCCACACACTCCTCCCTACCTAGCACCACCTAGTCTAGATCCTCCACACACACACACTCATGGTGGGATGAGGTTTCACCTCCACCAAGAGAGAATGAGAGAGGGAGAAAGAGGCAAAGGTGAGAAATGGCTTCAAGTGTGTTCATCCTCTTCTTACCCCCTCTCCTCCTATTTATAAGCTTGAGCAACTGGCGTGAGAGCACCCAAACACCCCGGGGATAGCTTCTAGGACCAATGACCAAACACCACGTGGAAGCACCTGAGTGGGCGCCACAAGGTCGGTTCGGCCGAACCCCTGTGGGCCCCACTTGGGGTGTGCTTTCGCGTGGTGGCTGTCCTATGGGTCCTGAGGTCGGTTCCCGATGTCCACATGGTTTGGAGGCGGTTTAGGCGCTCTGGTGGGCCATGGGATCCATGTGATGCCTGCATGGTGGCTTCTTATTCGCCAAGGCTTCCTCCCTTGGATTGGTGATGTCATGGATCCAGGGGATGCTTGCATGCAGCCCCTCATTGGCTGAGCCTAACTTGCTAGGATCATGAGGGTGTCTTTTCTCTCCATTTCTTGTGCTAAACACCTGCATTCAACTTAGCATAGCCACTTGTGGACATTGTTAGTTTAAACCCCTATTCTAGTGTGGATGCTTAGTTCTTTATGATAAAATGCAGGGATTGACAGCCCTAAATTAGGTACTTAACAGCCGTCAACAACTCCCCCACACTTGCCGTTTGCTCGTCCCGAGCGAAAGGGAAAATCACATGGGTTTAAACCAAAGGTATGAGATAAGCATAATAGTTATTCCAGGTCATACCTTGCTCTTGTGAACTCTGTGGATTGGCTACAATGCCATCTTGGGTAGTTGATAAGGGGAATGACCATGAATCGAGTCTCTTAAGCACCTGTTGGTCAGCACTTGGGGTTTTCTTAATAATTTTTAAAGAAAAAGAACTGCTCTGCCCTCCTTCTTTGATTCTCTCGGATCGCTCAATGTGTATATGTCCTCACCAAGGCATTTGATTTCCTTTCTTCACTCTACTTCTAATAATGGCTGTATTTGGAGCTCAAGGTAGGATAAAGGTAAAGCATACTTGTATCACATATATTGCAAAGTCAAAAACTAGATCCACAGAGAAAATCAAATCATACAATCAGATCAAGATGTGCACATGTATGGGTATGGTGAGTATGGTAAGGTGGATACTAGGCCCGGAATGGGTGCTAGATATTACCATACATATATGATGAAAGTTGGTAGATGGTAAGGTGGACACTAGCCCCGGAATGGACACTAGTTGTTACCATCTAAAATATAGAACACCTTTTTGCATGATTCTCCCTCTTGTATAAAAATCTTTTGAGAACATGGCTATCTCTATTTTTTTTGTGGACCTTCATGTGTCAAACTCTCTCTTTTTTTCAATACCTGGACCTTCATGTGTCCATATTTTTTTTTCAATAGCCATGTCTCTTGTGTAACAAAAACTAGGAGGGAGAAATCAACGCATATGGAGCCTTATTTTCACGGAATGGATGAATGATACAATGCTAACTTCCAGTGTAGAAGCATAGCAAGGGGGGAATGGTGGTGTGCATGTTGACGACTGTTAAGTGCTACTTTTACACTGTCAATACCTACATAAAATAAACGTAAAAGGAACATCAACACTAGAATAGGGTTTGATACTAATGATTTCCAGAAGTGTTGGTGTTTCTAGCTTTTGTTGCAGGATGCACCGAATTGCGTGCCAATTGGTACAATTGAGAGCAAGTGATCCAATGGCTATTGAAGGACGTCATCATAAACAACCTCAAATGCCAATTTGGACTGCACCATTGTGACGGGCTCGTCGAGACGATCGAAATGGATATATCATATGTCTACTTCTGAGTCCGGATGAAAGAGATATGCACAAGACAAGATCACCATCTTGATATGTGGGCCCGGTGGGACCCACACCAGATCACGTGGCGACGTGTTGCTACGTTGGATGCCATGTGTCCATGACACATCACCAATCCAAGGAAACACACCTTCGACCAATCAGGAGCCAGTACACAGATCCAAGGGCCCACAACCCGAGCAAACTGCCTCCAACCGACCCATACACCGTGAACCGCCTTGAGGACCCACCTGGCAGTCACCCAGACGAAAGGCGGCGCGATCGGAGCCGACCCGGGTTCGGCCGACCCCACCTTATGGCGGTTCGCGCCCATCCTCCACATGTCGTCTCCCCATTGGATCCTAAGGGCATTCCCGTGGTGCTTGGGGTGTTCTCGCGCGGTGACACGGGCCTATAAATAGAAGGAGAGGGGGTAAGAATAGGGACACACCACTTCACCCAAGGATGAGAGCTTCCCTTTAAAGGAGAGGCCTCTCCTTGGTAGATTAGAGAGTAGGAGAGTGAGAGAGAGAGTTGTATCTCTATGGATGCTCGTTCTTCAATTAGAGTAAAGTGAGTATTTCTGCATTTTCTATTTAGACTAAAGTGTTATTCATTCTTGAGTGATTTGTTCTTGTGTTCTTCGCCTGTTCATCATTTAGAGGCACGTGTTCTTCACGAACACGCCCCCTCGATCTAGTTGATTAGGTGCACAAGTTTGTATCCCGTTTGTATGACTAGTCTATTAGAATAAAGTGGATGCTTGCATGCTCTGATTAGAATAAAGTGTGTTCGTGATTCCTTTCTAATAGTTTATGCTAGGTTGCATGAGTAGTCTTTTTCCTCTACTAGTGCGTAGATCCTGGGTTCACGCGTTCGTCTGTTGCAAGTCGTTCGTGTACGTTGGAAGCATAGTACGGGGTCGAATGCTCTCTTGAATGCCTTTAGTATAAGCTAGTAGTGCCTATAGTGAGTGAGATCAGTTCTCTTCCGTGGTCGTAGTTCTATAAGTACAGAGTGCCATAGTCCATTAGCTACGATAGTAACCACAGCATAGACGTGTTGTCACGCTACCAGTTATCATTCGTTCGGCTTATCCCAAGGTTAGGTAGAGGCAGTCCAGGTGGTGGTGACAGCCCGTCTGGCCCTCGTTGATCCTCCACAGCTAGATATAGTCAGAGCTCCGTTCCACATAGATCCGCGTACCGGAGTCGCCTGTTAAGTCAGGGCTATCGGTACCCTAAGCCAAGTTCTATCTAGAGATCGACCTTTAATCTCATCTATAGTGCTATCTTTAGGAATCCTCTCTATCCTTGCCTCTTATCTGGGTGTGTCCTTGGATCGACTAGTATGAAGTTAGTGCACACTGTTCCCTTGGATTCGATACCCTTGGAATATTCTGAGGTGAAAGCTACAACGGTATCCGTGCGCTTACGGATTTATTTTGTGTGGTGCTAAAATACCCAACAAGCTTTCTGGTGCCGTTGCCGGGGAACGGTTGCTGTATCTATCTTCGAACCTAGTGGTCCTCGTATTTATCTTTTTCGTTTTCTTCTACCTTCACCCCCATTACCCATCAGATATCCTTTTTATTCCTTTTCTTCTACCTTTACCCCCGCTACCCATGGTGAAGCTTTCCTGTAAAAGCATCACTATCCCTAGGGATGGGCTCCCAGAGCCACCGCCTTCTGTGCGACTTTTCCTCACATCTGGCTTAGAGTTCCTTCCTAGAACCATCATGGTGGTTCGGAACATGTCCTTCTCTTGGTTACCGAGCGAGAACCCATATGCTCATCTGCGTCATTTCGAGTACTTGTGTTCGTGCTTTGCCACCGCGAACATGACACAGGATACCTTCATGTGGAAGTTGTTCTCGTACTCCCTTGTAGGGAAAGCAGAGCGTTGGTACACATGCTCCGTAGGTAGCATGAATGACAGTTGGGTTGAGCTTAGAGATAAGTTTTGTCTTGAGTTCTACCCTCCGTCTCGTATTGTTGCTCTACGGGAACGTATCCATCATTTTCGGCAGAAAGAGAAGGAATCGATAGGTGACGCCTGGCGTAGATTTTCATGCCTGCTCAATTGCTGACCTCCTTTATGGATACCTGACTCTCAGTTGCTTCACAACTTTTATGACGGTCTCGACAAGCGCTCTATTAGATGTCTTGATGTCAGAGAGCCATTTCTCCATAGGGATCCGGCTAAAGGTAGGGAACTCCTAGATAGTCTTCCCACTTCCTACCAAGCTGTCGGGCCCAAGCTCCACCAGGAATCCGAGCCTATCCATGAGAGCCCCTCAGCATCCAAGTCCGAGTCTTCATCTTCCGAATCCCAAGAGTTGTCTGTTGAGCCCTCTCCTGAACCCCGAACACCAAAGGAAGAAGAAATTCAACCTTGGGTGTGCACTTGCAAATTCGAGGATGACCCATCTAGAAATCCTTCAGACACCTCGAATTCTATTGATGCCCAACTAGGGGAGGACCCTTATTCTGTCCATACCGATCATTCTAGAAATCTTTCGACAGAACCTTCCTTTAGGCCCATGGTGCCACCTCTACCTCCAGATCCTCCTGACGAAGCATATCTTGAGGAGGCCATGAGGGAGGAATGGTCAGAGGGAGTGACACAATTTTTCGAGGCAACTTGGAATAGTTCAGCTTCTCTGGTTGTCCCTTGCTCCATTAGAGGCACTGACATAGAGGCCCATTGTAACCCCATCATGGAGGTTAACATTTTGCCATGGCACTTAGCGGAAACTCTTTTGGGCAGAGTCCCGCTAGCATCATCCGACATGCTCCTCGAGACTTGTCCCTTTGGACACATTCTTGAATGTCAGGGGATCGCTGTTGGCGTTTCTTATCCTCAA
This sequence comes from Cenchrus fungigraminus, assembly GCA_036936925.1. Taxonomy (NCBI): domain Eukaryota; kingdom Viridiplantae; phylum Streptophyta; class Magnoliopsida; order Poales; family Poaceae; genus Cenchrus; species Cenchrus fungigraminus. Next base: position 75,542,069 of record CM072775.1, read on the forward strand.
CGCTCGGCGCCTTTGTAGCGTGAGACAAGTAAGAAACTCCCGGGTACACTGACGAGTGCGAACGAATCCGCAAGCGCACAGATACACTACTGTAGCACTTCTCCCTAGGAGAATGAGTACTCCCTTCGGGTTTCGTTCCTAGGACGGAGAGTAACCAGAGAGGGTCTATCCAAGGACACCAGCTTTCGCTGGGATAGGTCGGGATACAAGAAGCACTTCCTTAAGGGACTTAGCTCTCAAGATGTATTCCTGTCAGATCTCAGTCGTCCCCGCGGGGCGACAACACTCAGAGGTGCTGTCCTGCGAGCCCAACTCGGTACGCGACGTAAGAGGGTTGACAAAGGGTCCAACAGGCTGTCACCACTGCGGCCTACCTCTACGCTATGATCGTAAGTGGTCTCCGTAGGAAACCCAAGGCCCAGACACCAGTCTGTACCCTAGATAAATACTATAGTGCGGCGTATGCTAGCCTGCTAATTACACTATAGCAACCGTATAAATACGGTCCCACGAACAAGGGAAAGATCGGAAGCAGATCATATCATTGAACTGGGAGCAGAAAGGAAGCTATGGATGCAGCTGAACGAGATACAGCAAACTTACTTAACTAAACAGGATCAGAGCATGCTAAACAAGTAAATGAACTATGGTTATAGCTCTAAAGGATCGAAGCCTTGTGTCACGAAGAACACAAGCCTCTAACTTATGAACGAGCCAAGAACACAAGAACAAAGGAACCATGCATGATGTCCACTATAGTCTAAATAAGAAATGCTGAAATACTCACTTTGATCTAAATGAAGAACAAGCATCCACGAGGACATCAACTCACTCCTTACCCCTCCTCTACTTCACACTAATCCTAATCTAGATCTCTCCTCATCACCATTCTACCACAAAGAGGTGAGAATCACCTCTCATGGGCAGAATTGGAGAGAGGGAGAGAGAGCTACACAAGAGAAAGTGAAACTTGAGAGCTAGGTGGTGTGTGTGAAATGGAGCCCCTCCCCTCCTATTTATAGACAAGGAGGAGGCTTGCTCCGGGGCTCAAAGTGCCCCTAAACACCCGGGACTGCAGCAGGGAGCCAATGAGCAAGTAACAAGTGGAGGGGGAGGATCAACTGACCCTAGGTCGGTTCGGCCGATCCTAGGGTCGGCCGACACCTTCTCCCCTCCATTTGGGGTGAGCTTCCTCTGGCTCACTTCCATGTGGGCCCTGATGCCTCTCCTCCGTGCATGGCACATTTCCTGGTGATTTAGTTGGTAATGTGGGCCCATGGATCCATGTGATGCTGACGTGGCAGCGTGTGATTCGTCGAAAGTCCTTCACATGGATTGGTGACATCATGGATCCAGGAGAATCCATGTGGCAGCCCCTGATTGGCCAGCATTTGAGTGCCTTGGATTGGAGTGGAGTGAATGTGCATGAATTCCTCTCATTTCTTATGCTAAATACCTGCATTCGAATATACATCGACACTGGTGGAAAGTATGAGTTTAAGCACCTATTCTAGTGTGGATGTTCAATTCATGCTCAGATTTGCAGGAGTTGACGGCCTTGAAAATGGCAAACATTGACCGTCAACAACACCCCCACACATGACCTTTGCTCGTCTCGAGTGAAGGGGAAACAAAGCCAAGCGGGTCATGAATACCGGAAAGTAAGACAGACATAAGAGATATTCCGAGTCATACCTCGCTCCTGTGAACCTCTGTGTAGTGGCTATCATGTTCCCTTGGGTGATTGAAGAGTAGAACAACTGTGAATCAAGTCACTTATGCACCTGATGATAAACACCTTGGGGGTTTTGCAAGATTTTCATAAACAAAACTCTTGGTGGCTTCCTCATTTGATTCTCTCAAATCGCTCAATGTGTATTTGTCCTCACTAAGGCATTTTGCCTTTCTTCATCCTACTTCTAATGATGGCTATATGTGGAGCTCAGGGTAGGATAAAGAGGAAGCATACTTGCATCACATATTTTGCAAAGTCAAAGACTGGATCCACAGAGAAAATCAAATCACATCATCAGATCAAGATGTGCACCGGTATGGCTATGGTGTGTATGGTAAGGTGGATACTAGGCCTAGAATGGGTGCTAGATATTACCATATATATATATGGTGAAAATGTGGGTTGATGGTAAGGTGGACACTAGCCCCGGAATGGACACTAGTTATTACCATCTATGATATGGAACTCCTTTTTGCATGATCTCATCTCTCTCCTATTCCTCCTTTATTTTGGACATGGGCTATTCTTTCTTCTCTTTTTTTCATCATGCCTTGAGCATGTATTTTTTTTATAGCCCATGTCTCTTTTTTTGAAGGACACTTCTAGAGAGAGATGTCACACCACATATGGAGTTTTATTTTTATCAAATGGATAAATGATACAATGCTAACTTCCAGTGTAGAAGCATAGCAAGGGGAAAATAGGTGGGGTGCACATAAATCTTGATCATGAAAGTAATGAAAAGAATTCTCACTAGGGTCGCAGAATTTGACAAAGCTCAAAGTAATGACAAGCAGCATATGAATAAAAGGTTTTTACCTACAAAAATCATATGGCTCTAATGGGACAGAGGCATATCAAAGAGGAGCCTTTCCAAGAGGTTTTGAGTTTTCAAAAATAAATTCCCCGAGAGAGTTAGTCATTAGAGCAAAAGATCATATCATCCAGCCATATCATACTAATCAATTACTTAGGTGAACATGCTTGTCCTTAAGAAGAATTTGGTTCACAAGCATAGGCAGATAGCAAGGAATAAAACATATGTAAGTCTACTCAGGTACAAATGAGCTGGGTGATATTTAGCATCATCATTCGAGTTTTAGTTTAGAGGTAGACAGATATAGCTTATAAAACTCAGGAATGAAAGAAAGTGAGTTGTCGAGATGCAAACCAGTGCTATGCATGAGAGATGAACTGTGAGAGGCTCTCCACAGGAGTGAACTCGTGCGGGTCCCGTTCAGGTTCTCGGTAGGTGATCGATCGGCTAGCGCGGAGTGCTCGCAGTGGGTACGTACGAAAACGTCGCTCTTGCATTGGGAGAATCGTGGCTCTTCCCCCACACTGTCTCGAACTTAGATGTCCTCTAAATCAAAAAAACCAAAGTAATGACACAAAGGGTGGCTAAAGCGGGTTACATGACCGGTGAGCCACTTTATTCAAATCCAAATGTTTTAAACCAAATGATTCAGCACTTACACACATGCAAAAGAAATAAATGAAATAAAGGGAAACAAAGGGAAATCAAACCTAGACCTAGACTAGCGCCTAATGAACTAAAGATGGGGCTAATCCCCACTACTCGGCATCATAGAGGGCTGCATGCCCCGTGGCCGAGAACAACCTCCTCATCTTCGCACAAAGGCCGTGGCGAAGGTCGCGGATGTCGTCTCTGAGCTCGGCCAGGTCCAACTTCTACCCTGAGTAAGCAGCCCTGAGCTTCTCGTTGCTGGCCTCCAATTCCTTCTTCAGCGGGGTCAGCTTGGCCACTGAGGAGAGCTTAGGGAGCTGCTCGGTTGCCCGAGTCCTCTCCCTAGACCTCCTAGTGTAGGGCGGCGGTGGCAACCCGTCGTCCAGGCCAATGTCTTCCTCCTCTTCTGGCAGAACTGGAGCTGGGCGCCCTGCGGGAGCCTTCTCCTTGGGCAGCGCTAGCTTAATGGTCACCGGCGGCTACGGTGAAGGAGCAGACTGTGCTGAGCTCGTCTGCCCTCCAGCTAGCGATGATCCCAGCGTGCTAGGTGGAGCGAGCGGCAACCCCCTGGGGCGAAGCTGAGCCGTGGTCGCCCTGCCGTAGGGGCTGGCCGCCCGTCTCATGTGCCTCTTCCCAAGTGAGGCGGAGTGCCTTGAGGGCGGTGTGCTTGGAATCCTCCCGCCCGGCGGGATGGTGTCGAGCGGAGGGACATCTAGGACACCGGCCACCATTGCGAGGTCCGCAGCGGGGTCGGCAACAATGGAGGGGTTGCCACCTGCCCCAGGGCTAGTGGACGAGGTGGAGCCGTCGAAAGGGACAACGCTCCTCCCGGCCATGGATGCAGAGATGAGCTGAGGAGTTGAGGTGGAGGAGATGGGTTTCGCGATGTGAAAACTTGTCGGGCGGCAGAGAGAAGGGTTCTGGAGGAGAATGAGACACACACGCGAAAGAAGAAGGGGAGAGGAGGCACCAGGGTTTCGGCCGAACCAGGGTTCGGCCGACCCCCTGTGGGCCCCTCTGGTCCTCCCCCTTCTCGTGTGGGCTCTAGCAGGTCTCAGGATCGACGGCCCAAGTGGATTCCCCGAGATGGAAAGGTTGGCTTAGGCTTAAGGCTAAGATAAGGTTGAGGTTGAAAATTCATCCTCAACTATATACCAACCATGGCCAAACCATGATATATCCAAAGGAAATCTGGGGGAAAATCACCTTGATGACACACTGGGTTCGTCCGAAGTGTAGTCACTTCCAGCGGTAGTCACGAAGTGTTCGGGTCGTCACAAGGGTACTGCCTTCCTGTGGACTTTTGCCTACTCCTCTTAATCTTGGCAATTTCTTTCTCCTGCATAACCACGGTCCACAAGATACCCGAAGGATAATTCATCCTGGGGAAACGAGATGAGTCCCAGGAGTACTCAGGGTGTGGGTGTCTTGTGATCTCCTGTCTCAACTTGTGACCGTCTCCTTGCAGATGATGTTGATATGACGATAAGCTCTGCTCTGCAAGGGTAGTGCGTATACGAACTCGAGCCCAAAAAGGTATATCGAGGCTGAGAGCAAGCATGATCATCCTGGAGAGGCTGTGGCCTTTCCCAAGGTGGTCATGGGCCTCAAGGACTATAGCACTGGGGTCGTGGAACTCGGAGATGAAAAGATCGAGCACTGAGGCTAGTGCTTCACCGATAGGCACGATCTCTGAGTGAACTCAAGCTCAGAAGGACACTCGGCTCTCAGAAGGATAAAGCGTGGACTTCCAGAGGCCGGTGTACGATCAAAAACTAGAGTTTGGGCGAAGAGCAAGATTTACTCACTCTTGCCTTAGGCAGAGGGTTCGATGTTCCCATCAAAGTGACGGAAACATTCCCAAGTTTGGCCTAAGTTTCCAATGGGGGGTTATGGATAAACATGGAAAGTGTACCTCCCATTGGGCATCGATCAAATCAGGCATAGGATACATAGAGCAAGCTTCTCCTGATTGATCGGCATCGATCGATGTGCTTGAGATGGAAAGTGAGTGCACTCCATTCGATCGGTAAATGATCGTGATCCTTCAGTCTGATGGATGAATCCAATTGATTATAAGGCAGAGACCGATGTCTCGGTTTATACGAAACTTCAGTGCAAAGCACTTCAGCTCAAACCTCGACGTAGAAACACGATGGGCCTCTCATACCCTCCTTAGGAGATAGTAGTGAGGATCGAACAAGTCATCCTGGTCGGGAATGGTCGTTCTCTCCGAACTACTCTCTCTGTCCTCCCACGAGACAAAGTCTCGGGGAGAAAGTCTAAGAAGATGCACAAGAGGGGAACCCAAGGGTAGATCTCACGCTACGAAATCTTTCCCTTAGACTCCTGCTATTCAGGAATGACATCTTCAGCCAGAGCTCAGAAAGAGTAGATATGAAGTCTCGGACTCGGCTGACGATGGATCTAGGTGGCTCAACTTTTCCTCTGGTGGGCACCTCGTTGACCGGGATGCAAGGGGAGCTGAAATCTCGGAGATCATCCAGGATCTCTCTTCCCTTGATAGCATCTTGGTGCACAAAGGATCCTCTGGAGAGAGCATTAAGCCTCATGGCATCATCCTTTCGCAATCCAAACTAGAAGTGCTGAAGCAACATCCAATCGGGAATGCGGAGGACTGGGCAATCTTCCACCGCGGAGGCGAAACGATGTCATGCCATTCCTAGTGATTCCTCCTCACTTTGCTTGAAACAAAGGATTCTTGCCCTTAACGAGATGACACGTCGTATTGGGAAGAAGCGGGAGCAAAAAGCTACTCTCAACCTTTCCCAAGTAAGGTAGTCCCTACCAAAACAACGGTGCCAATCCCGAGCTTCCCCAGAGAGGGATAGCAGGAAAAACTCTCTTTTCCGAGCATCCGGTAATTCTCCAGTTTTACCCTGAGTTTCAATCAGACGCTCGTAGTCTCTCACATGGTCAAAGGGGTTCTCATGACTTAACCTCGAGAAGGATAGGTCCTGAATTAGCTTCATGAGAGAGGGGCGAAACCATAAGCCAGATGTAAGAGTGGTTCTTGACAAAGATGGCTTTGAGGGTTCACTCCTCGAAGGCGGAAGGTGTTTACAAGCATAACCTTCCATGGGTAGCGGGGGTAGAGGTAGAAAGAAAACAAAAGGGGTATTTCAAAAAGGGTAACGGGGGTGAAGGTAGAAGAAAAAAAGAAAAAGATAAATACGAGGATAGACAGGCTCGAAGGTTAACAACAGCAGTCCCCGGCAACGGCGCCAGAAATGCTTGTTGGCGTTTCTTATCCTCAATGCTCGGCGTCTTTGTAGCGTGAGACAAGTAAGAAACTCCCGGGTACACTGACTAGTGCGAACGAATCCGCAAGCGCACGGATACACCGCTCAGCACTTCTCCCTAGGAGAATGAGTACTCCCTTCGGGTTTCGTTCCTAGGACAGAGAGTAACCATAGAGGATCTATCCACGGGCACCAGCTTTCGCTGTGATAGGTCGGGATACAAGAAGCACTTCCTTAAGGGACTTAGCTCTCAAGATGTATTCCTGTCAGATCTCAGTCGTCCCCGCGGGGCGACAACACTCAGAGGTGCTGTCCTGCGAGCCCAACTCGGTATATGACGTAAGAGGGTTGACAAAGGGTCCAACAGGCTGTCACCACTACGGCCTACCTCTACGCTACGATCGTACGTGGTCTCCATAGGAAACCCAAGGCCCAAACACCACGTCTGTACCCTAGATAAACACTATAGTGCGGCGTATGCTAGCCCGCTAACTACACTATAGCAACCGTATAAATACGGTCCCATGAACAAGGGAAAGATCAGAAGCAGATCATATCATTGAACTGGGAGCAGAAAGGAAGCTATGGATGTAGCTGAACGAGATATAGCAAACTTACTGTTGACAGTCAATATTTGCCATTTTCAAGGCCGTCAACTCCTGCAAATCTGAGCATGAATTGAACATCCACACTAGAATAGGTGCTTAAACTCATACTTTCCACCAGTGTCGATGTCTATTCGAATGCAGGTATTTAGCATAAGAAATGAGAGGAATTCATGCACATTCACTCCACTCCAATCCAAGGCACTCAAATGCTAGCCAATCAGGGGCTGCCACATGGATTCTCCTGGATCCATGATGTCACCAATCCATGTGAAGGACTTTTGACGAATCACACACTGCCACGTCAGCATCACATGGATCCATGGGCCCACATTACCAACTAAATCAGCAGGAAACGTGCCATGCACGGAGGAGAGGCATCAGGGCCCACGTGGAAGTGAGCCAGAGGAAGCTCATCCCAAATGGAGGGGAGAAGGTGTCGGCGAACCCTAGGATCGGCCGAACCGACCTAGGGTCGGTTGATCCTCCCCCTCCACTTGTCACTTGCTCATTGGCTCCCTGCTGCAGTCCCAAGTGTTTAGGGGCACTTTGAGCCCCAGAGCAAGCCTCCTCCTTGTCTATAAATAGGAGGGGAGGGGCTCCATTTCACACACACCACCTAGCTCTCAAGTTTCACTTTCTCTTGTGTAGCTCTCTCTCCCTCTCTCCAATTCTGCCCATGAGAGGTGATTCTCACCTCTTTGTGGTAGAATGGTGATAAGGAGAGATCTAGATTGAAGGACGTCATCATAAACAACCTCATATGCCAATTTGGACTGCACCATTGCGACGGGCTCGTCGATACGATCGAAATGGATATATCATATGTCTACTTCTGAGTCCGGAATAAAGAGATATGCACAAGACAAGATCACCATCTTGATATGTGGGCCCGGTGGGACCCACACCAGACCACGTGGCGACGTGTTGCCACGTTGGATGCCATGTGTCCATGACACGTCACCAATCCAAGGAAACACACCTTCGACCAATCAGGAGCCAGTACACGGATTCAAGGGCTCACAACCCGAGCAAACCACCTCCGACCGACCCATACGCCGGGAACCGCCTTGAGGACCCACCTGGCAGTCACCCAGACGAAAGGCGGTGCGATCAGAGCCGACCCAGGTTCGGCCGACTCCACAGGTCGGCCGACCCCACCTTAAGGCGGTTCGCGCCCATCCTCCACGTGTCGTCTCCCCATTGGATCCTAAGGGCATTCCCGTGGTGCTTGGGGTGTTCTCGCGCGGTGACACGGGCCTATAAATAGAAGGAGAGGGGGTAAGAATAGGGACACACCACTTCACCCAAGGATGAGAGCTTCCCTTCAAAGGAGATGCCTCTCCTTGGTAGATTAGAGAGTAGGAGAGTGAGAGAGAGAGTTGTATCTCTATGGATGCTCGTTCTTCAATTAGAGTAAAGTGAGTATTTCTGCATTTTCTATTTAGACTAAAGTGTTATTCATTCTTGAGTGATTTGTTCTTGTGTTCTTCACCTGTTCATCATTTAGAGGCGTGTGTTCTTCACGAACACGCCCCCTCGATCTAGTTGATTAGGTGCACAAGTTTGTATCCCGTTTGTATGACTAGTCTATTAGAATAAAGTGGATGCTTGCATGCTCTGATTAGAATAAAGTGTGTTCGTGATTCCTTTCTAATAGTTTATGCTAGGTTGCATGAGTAGTCTTTTTCCTCTGCTAGTGCGTAGATCCTGGGTTCACGCGTTCATCTGTTGCAAGTCGTTCGTGTACGTTGGAAGCATAGTACGGGGTCGAATGCTCTCTTGAATGCCTTTAGTATAAGCTAGTAGTGCCTATAGTGAGTGAGATCAGTTCTCTTCCGTGGTCGTAGTTCTATAAGTACAGAGTGCCGTAGTCCGTTGGCTATGGCAGTAACCACAGCATAGACGTGTTGTCACGCTACCGATTATCATTCGTTCGGCTTATCCCAAGGTTAGGTAGAGGCAGTCCAGGTGGTGGTGACAGCCCGTCTGGCCCTCATTGATCCTCCACAGCTGGATATAGTCAGAGCTCCGTTCCACATAGATCCGTGTACCGGAGGCACCTGTTAAGTCAGGGCTATCGGTACCCTAAGCCAAGTTCTATCCAGAGATCGACCTTTAATCTCATCTATAGTGCTATCTTTAGGAATCCTCTCTATCCTTGCCTCTTATCTGGGTGTGTCCTTGGATCGACTAGTACGAAGTTAGTGCACACTATTCCCTTGGATTCGATACCCTTGGAATACTCTGAGGTGAAAGCTACAACGGTATCCGTGCGCTTGCGGATTTATTTCGTGTGGTGCTAAAATACCCAACAGTGCACATAAATTTTGATTATGAAATTAATGAAAAGAATTCTCACAAGGATCACAGGATTTGACAAAGCTCAATGCAATAATAAGCAGCATATGAGTATAAGCTTTTCAACTAAAAACATCATATGGCTTTGGTAGGACGGTGGCACATCAAAGAGGAGCTTTGCAAGAGCATTTTTTTTTCGAAAACAAAATTATCCCATGGGCTAGAACCAACAGAGTTAAGATCATGTCGTCAAGTCATATCTCACTTGTCAACTACTTAGATCAGCATGTTGTCCTTATGATGATATTGTTCACAAGCCTCAGGGTTATAAATGAGGAATAAAACTTACGCATGTCAACCTTAGGCATGGAGTAAGCATTTCCATAGATTTCTTAAGTTGATTTATGGAGAATATATCAAGCATGAGCGTACAAACTCAGAAATCATGGTGAAATGAGGAAGAGATGCAAACCAGCGTTGGTTTCTGTGTGGACCAGACGGGGATTCCTGTGATGCGCATGAATGCATGTCGCGTTTAGGTTCTCTAAGTGTGGTCGATCGTAAGCACTGTGTGAGCATAGTTTGGGTGCAATAATGATCCGTCATGTTCGTGTTTGGAGAGTGCAGCTCTCCCCCCACACTGTTTTGTACCTGGGTGCAGTTCTTCGATACAAACAAAAGCAAAAACAAAAATAGCTAACACACATGTGACTCAACCGGGTTACATGACCGGTGGAGCCAAAATTATTCATTCAAGTTCACTAATGAAGAAATAGGCGCTTACACAAATGATGGAAATAAAGGAAACGATTGGAAGGGAAATAAATTAAGGAAAATAAATTAAACCTAACTAAGCGCCTATAAAGGGAAATAAGAGCGGGGCACGACCCTCTACTCAGCAAAGAGGGCTTCCAAACCCTCGACCTCAATCAATCGCTGCAGCTTGGCATTCATCTCCTCACAGGTCTTGAGGAGAAGGTTCCTGAGCTGTCGATATTCTGCCCGCTGCCTTCTCACAGTCTTCATTAAGAGGTCAAACTCAAAGTACACCTCTGTCAGATCATCTGCCATCTTGCCCACACGGAGATTCTTCCTGTTAGGCAATGAAGCTAGGATGTCGCCAAGCTCTGTCTCCCAATTTGGTGGGTATGGCTTGGGCACCCCGCAACTGTCCTTAGGGGTCCTCACTCCAAAGATGCAAAACCTAGTCTGCGGTTGCGGGGCTTTATCTCACACATCCTGCTCATACTTATGGCAAAAGGAGTCGCCATCTTCGTCAAATAGTGATCCTGAGTAGCGCTCTCCGGCCTTTAGTGGCGGACCTGGCCAATCATCAAAAAGCACCTTCTTGCTTGATCCAGGGGCCGACTTCTTCCCTAGGACATTGAACAGCGAGCAGTGACTGGCGAAGGTAGGGGGTGAGGATGAGCCGCGCCTAGCTAGGGGCTCTACCGAGTCTCCAGTAGGGCTTCTCCCCTTCCTCCCTCGCTCCAGAGTCATCAAATCATCCTGAGTTCTGTCCCATGGGTGAAGCTCGCTGCCTCCAAGGTCGCTGAAGCAGAAGGACTTCTCCCCATCGAAGCCAGAGGGAGCCATCAGGCAAAGGTGTGCAGAGTGGCAGAGCGGTGACCAAGAGGAGGATCGAGCAGAGGAGATGGGGTTCTGCGCGACGCAAAACTCCGTCACGCGGCGAGGAGAGGGTTTTTGGAGGATGAAAGAGTTCGCACGCGAAAAATGAGAGGCGGCGGTGGCCCTTGTGGGTCGGCCGACCTAGGGGGTCGGCCGAGCCCATCTGGGCTTCGCTGGGCCTCTGCTTCGGTGTGTGGGCTCCTGTGGGGCTCAGGGTCTCTGGGTCAGGCGGCCCACCAATTCTAAGGTCCGAGGCTTCAGCAAGGGCTAGAATGGAATTTCGGGCATATAATTGCCTTCTACCCCAGACAACTTTACTTAAACCTCTTTATACCTTAATAGCTCAACTTGGGGACTTTACCTGGACTCATACCTGGATAAATAGTTATTGTTGCCCTGTTGCTCATATCGTCCATTTTCTCCTGGTGATATCCTCCTACTCTGCTCTATGGTCCTCCTTGCAGGTTTCTTTATGATAAGACGTATTTTCCTTCCTGCATGGTTAGTGCGTACGTATGATGCAAGCTGTATATATGGCGAAACAGAGGTGATCCTCACAACCATCCTAAGGGAACTATGATGGGTAACCTTAGGAGGAAAGTGTAGCTGGCAAGGCTAAAGCACTATGGACGAGAGATGATAGAGGTAATGGAGTTAAGCACAAAATCTGGGCCTAAAGCCTACAGTGCTCTAAGAGTGAAGCTTTCACCTCTAGAACTCAAGTATGACCGGACCCCAGATTGAGTGAGTGAAAGCTTTTGGGTCGAATGATCATTCGAGCTGAAGGTCGAGAGTGACGAACTTGCTAGTTCATCCTCTCCTTGGGTTGACAAAGGACCTCACCCTCACCTAAGTGGGATGACACATAAGTTAACCCAAGCTTCCAATGGAAGTGTAAAAGATAGGTATGTAACCACACTCCCGCAGGGCATCGATCAGGTCAAGAAGTGAAGAGTAGGATTTACATCCACTTGACTTGATTGGCATCGGTCTTAGCTGAACTTAAGATAATGAGATGGATTGCTCAACTAGACCGGATATAAGTTTGCACTTTAGCAAGCCAAACATATGGAAGTTTCACTGCGCCAGGGCTCGTGTCTTAGCATAACCCTCAATGTGGCGGCACTTCGGATTGAGCCTTGACATGAAGCACAAAAAACATCCATCGTGACCTCCTCCGGAGAGTTGCGGACAAGGTTGAAGTGATCGTCCCTGCCAGGAACGACTATTCTTCCTCGACTACTCCTCTCCTCCTTCCCTCGAGACTAAGTCTCGAAGGCTGGGTTTTAAGAGAAGAAACGATAGGGGAATCTAGGGGCAGAATTTGCACTAAGTGCTCTTTCCCATAGATTCCTGCTAGTGAGGAGTGATATCTTCGACCAGAGCACAGAGAAATTTGGCATGTTAGCTCAGGCTCTCTCGAGGATTGGCTTAGGCAACTCGACATTTTCTCATTTGGCTACCTCGTCACTTGAGTCAGGTGGGGAGCTGAAATCTCGGATTTCTCCTAGAATTTCAAGTCCTTGTTGTGGCTCTAAGAGCACAAAGACGCCTCCCAAAATGGCATCAAGCATCATGCCACAATCTCTTCATAAGCCAAACCGGAAATGCTGCAAGAGCACTGGGTCGGGCAGACCAAGGATCGGGCAAGCTTCAACCAAAGAGGCAAAACGATGCCATGCCATGCCTAAGGTTTCCTTCTCTCTTTGTTTGAAACTGAGGATCACCATTCTTAAGGAAACGACACGCCGCACCGGAAAGAATCGAGTGCAAAAAGATGCTCTTAATTCCTCCCAGCATAGGTGGTTGCAACCAAAACAACGGTACCAAGTTCTCGCTTCCCCGGAGAGGGAGAACGGAAACATATTCCTCTTAAGAACATCTTGTGTTGCCCCGGTTTTACCCTGGGTAGAACACAATTGCTCAAAGTCTCTTACATGCTTATAGAGATTCTCATGACTCATCCCCAAGAAGGGTTTTTCCTCAACTAGCTTCATGAGAGATGGGTGAACCATTCAAGGTGTTAGAAGAGCGGGTTGTCTCCAGAGAGTTGATTCCATGGTTTCACTCATAATGGGCAGAAGGTGTGTACAAGGATAACCTTCCTGGGATAGCGGGGGTAAAGGTAGAAACAAAAGAAAAACAAAAGATATGAGGATAGTCGGGTTCGTAGATTCTCGACAGCCATTCCCCGGCAACGGCGCCAGAAATGCTTGTTGGTATTTCTTAACGTCACTATTGACGGTGGAAATTCACCATTTCCAACCCTCAATATTCTCACATAAATGGAGGCATAAGCATTATTTACTAGCATTTAGGTTTGAATAATGTAGTTCCACTTGTCCTTGGAGAATATTTGTATGTAGGTGATTTACCCCTTAAAAGAGATGGAAACTCAACTTCTATGAAGAAACCATGCCAACTCAGCTGAGGAGGTGGCTGCCACCAAGGGAAACATGGCAATCCACGTCATCGATCCAGGGGAGGCACTCACTAACGAATCAGAGGACGCCACATGGACTTCACATGGATCAAAGGGCCCACCTCGAATACCAAATCAAGCCATGCACCGGGGATGGATCAGAGGGCCCACAGGGCAGCCAACCAGAGGAAGCACACCAGGTGGGGCCACCCTAGGGGGCCGGCCGATCCTAGGATCGGCCGAACCACCTTAGTGGCGCCCCATCCCGGCCTTCCACGTGGTGGTTGCTCATTGGTCTATTGCCTCACTCCCGGGTGTTTAGGGGTCATTTGGGCGTCCGAGCAATCCTTGTCCTCGCCTATAAATAGAAGGTGAGGGGCTCCCATTTCACACACACCACTCTCTCATTCTCCTCTCACTTTTAGTTTCCAAGGCTAAGGGGTAGGCTAGAGTAGCTCTTATTCAGGTTCCAAGTCCTCTTGGAAGTCTAGGTATGAGTTCACTTTTATCTTTATTTCTTTGTATGACTTTGATCTACTTCAGTTATTCAGCTATTTCATATAAAGTCATGGTAGATCATATTCTTGATATGTTCTTGAGTTCATCCTCTGTTCATCATTTAGAGGCTCGTGTTCTTTGTGAACACTACCTTTTGATCCACTTGAAGGGTGATAAACTCCTTCCATATGTGTTTGTTCATAAGTTAGAGGCTCGTGTTCTTCACGAACACGACCCTTTGATCTTATTGATTAGGCATAAGAGAGTTCATATCTGTTCGTATGTCTAGCCTTAGCTGATCTTGTTAGATGGCATGAGAGTGTTGCATGAGGTCTGTGTTCAAGCTACGGTACTCGGTCTAGTTGACCAGTCTTCTGGTGGCTCTCACCCTGGGTCACAATAGCCCAAGCCGGGTGGAGTCTAGCAGCAACATAGGCATGGTGCCTGGGTTGTCTGGCTACGATAGTTATGAGCATACCCCCCGTAACGAGAGGTCGGTCCTCAGGTGGTGACAGCCCTGTTGGATCCTAGGGCAACCTCCGCGTTGGGGTACCTGCTGTAGGAGTCTAAAGTCTAGTTTCGCAGAGTGCTGGTCGTCGCGGGCTAGCTCCCCATTTGTACATGGGTGCTGAACCTTATCTCTCTCATGCAATACTCATGCCCATCTCTTGTATCTTCTAGCTTTGTATGTTTAGTACATTAGAACCTAGAGCTAACTCGTATGTTCCCCCTAAGCCGTAGTGTGCTAGAGTAGAGGTAGATTTGAGTGTGTGTGTGTCACACTACCCCGTATATCTTTTATCTTACCCTTGTCTTTGAGTGTGTTGTTCCCTATATCTATCGCTTGGTTTACATTCAGAGCAAAAGCATAAGTCTAAGATATCCGCCATTGCCTTCCACGGATACGATACCCTTGGAATACTCTCCTTCCTTGGGGAAATGTTACAATGGTTTATCTGTGCGCTTGCGGATTCGTTCATGATCATTTAGATTAACCTTTGACAATTCTCGATGTTCACGCTAACCCGGTGCCATTGGTTGTGACATTGAGAGGCGCCTAAAGGGCGTTTCCTGGTGTGGTCGCTAAGGACGGGTCCCAGATCTGTTCTTAGGATGACGACGCTACGAAACGCCAACAGTCACCACTATGGTGACGGGTTAGCATGAGCGTGTAAGAATCACTCGGGTATACTGACGGGTGCGAATGAATCCACAAGCGCACGGATACACCATTGTAGCACTTCACCTCAGGAGCATTCCCAAGGGTATCGAATCCAAGGAACGGTATGGGGGACTCTACGAGTGACTATCCAAAGGTACACAGTCCCTGCTGAGGTAGGTGAGTGATGTGAAGTCTCCTGTAGGTTCTTGACTCTAGAGAGGAACAAGCTCGGATAAGATCTCGCTTCGGACACCGGCCCCTCCTGGCTATAACAGTTGGTTCACGGCAAATGGTTGCCTACACGCTGTATCCAAACGTGGGGGATTTCAGAGGGTCCAACGGCTGTCACTACCACGGCCTACCCCAAGACAAACCGTGGGATACAGGTCATTCGAAGGATAACCAGCAGTCTAGACACCACGTCTACACCGCTGACTACTACTATACACGGCTACGTCTGACGTCCCGTAGAAATACTATAGCACTCTGTATAAATACGAAGCGACGAACCCGCGAGGTTGAGCTAGACCTTACTCGTCATTGAATCGATTCGCGTGAGGAGATATGATTGATACTTGATCTAAATCAGATATGCATGAGCTTCAATATATTCTAATAGACAGGCAATCACACAAACGAGATGCAAACTTATGCGATGATAACAGAAGATCTAGGGTCGTGTTTGTGAAGAACACGAGCCTCTAACTTATGAACAAACGCAAAAGTATGAATAACTTGCTCGTCAACTAGATCGAGGAAGCACGTTCATGAAGAACGTGAGCCTCTAAATGATGAATGAACGAAGAACTCAAGAACAATTCATTCATGCATGAGAGCCACTTTAGTCTAAATAGAAAATACTGAAATACTCACTTTAGTCTAAATGAAGAACAACATCACTCACGAGGTACAAGGGGACGATGGATGATGAACGGATCATAACCACCTCACCTCTACTCATCCACACACTCCTCCCTACCTAGCACCACCTAGTCTAGATCCTCCACACACACACACACTCATGGTGGGATGAGGTTTCACCTCCACCAAGAGAGAATGAGAGAGGGAGAAAGAGGCAAAGGTGAGAAATGGCTTCAAGTGTGTTCATCCTCTTCTTACCCCCTCTCCTCCTATTTATATGTTTGAGCAACCGGCGTGAGAGCACCCAAACACCCCGGGGATAGCTTCTAGGACCAATGACCGAACACCACATGGAAGCACCTGAGTGGGCACCACAAGGTCGGTTCGGCCGACCCCCTGTGGGCCCCACTCGGGGTGTGCTTTTGAGTGGTGGTTGTCCTGTGGGTCCTGAGGTCGATTCCTGGTGTCCATGTGGTTTGGAGGTGGTTTAGTCGCTCTGGTGGGCCATGGGATCCATGTGATGCCTGCATGGCGGCTTCTGATTCGCCGAGGCTTCCTCCCTTGGATTGGTGATGTCATGGATCTAGCGGATGCTTGCATGCAGCCCCTCATTAGCTGAGCCTAACTTGCTAGGATCATGAGGGTGTCTTTTCTCTCCATTTCTTATGCTAAACATCTGCATTCAACTTAGCATAGCCACTTGTGGAAATTGTTAGTTTGAACTCTATTCTAGTGTGGATGCTTAGTTCTTTATGATAAAATGCAGGGACTGACGGCCCTAAATTAGGTACTTAACAGCCGTCAACAATGAGTTCCCTATAATGATATTTGTTCACAAGCATCAAGATGATAGGTAAGGAATAAAACACATGCAAGCCAACCACAGGAACCATGTAGATCAAGCATAGCACGAATTGCTGAGTTTGATTTCAAATGATATGAATTCAGATTCAATCAAACTCATGGATAACGGAGAGTGAGATAGAGGGTGCACGTACCATCGCTTCTGAAGGATAAGAGATCAAGGAGGACTAGTGGTGATTCGGCTGACCATAAGGCAGCCGACTTACTCTAGTTTACCTTGCTCTTGTCATGAAGGCGTAGTCGATGTTGTGTAGCTCTTGTGTGGGAGTTCTCTAGTAGCAATGTCGATGATGAACTCGAGAGAACTCCCCCACACTAGTGGTTGAATCTAGTGCTGTTCTTCAGATAGCAAATGGAAACAAAAGATGGACTCTACTGGTTCGAGAACCATAGAGCCTTTATTCACATTCAAATATTTTTGTTGTTTTTATTTTATTTTATTATCACCATGTCATTTGCTCGAAATGGTTAGATCAATATTACACTTCATACACAAAGGGGAATATACTTACCTTGGACCTTTGAGAGGTCATATGTACCTAAGGACCAAATTGTCCGATGGCTAGTGGTTGGCCACTCTCTAGTGATGAGTGATTGACAACGTTGTGTGGACTGACGCTGTGATCTATCTCATGGATGTAGGCTGCGGCTTGATGTGCGTTGGTGCATGTGAAGAACAAGTGCGAAAGGTCTTAGCCTTGCGGGCCTCCGAAGGACTGGAGGGACAAGTAGGCTTGGTTCGATGGACCCGGTGGCCAGACGGCATCAAGTGCGAGTCGCATGGTGCGAGAAGAGCAAGTTGAAGTCAGCTGATAGCAGGTTCGTTGGTTAATCCGAAAGCCAACATCGAGCTGGAGCAGACGTAGCGGCCAAGTCGAGGAGCTCGGTGTGGAGGCTGCACCAAGCTCGCGGGGTTTGCAGTGGTTCGCCAGATCACCACTGGGTTCCTTGGTTGAGCCACAAAGCCAAGTCTGAGTGGTCAGCAGCTCTGCTCTGTGCGGGCCGGTCTGACTGATGCACCGGACCGGTCTGACCGATGGGGAGCACCAGCCTGACCGGTGGAGGTCGAGGAGCGTCGGGTGACTTGAAGCGAAGGACACACGTCGGGATCACAGGCTTGGCGTCGAGGCTACGCAAGGTGCGGTTGCTGGGCGTCCATTCGATGGAAAGGCTGTCAAGTTTCCAAATATGCCCTTCGAGGGGTTGTATTGCCTAGAGGGCATTCTAGTCATTTACCCCCACCGGGGGACCTCATATATAAACCGAGTGGAAGGGTTGTGGCAGCCATCTCTTGGGCTTTAGGGTTTTCATTTGCTCTAGACAATTTCTCTTTTTAGCTTCCTATTTTCTTCTTAGGCTAGCATGAGAGCTTCATGGTGAGATCTTGTGAGAGGGTTGGATGTACGAGCAGATGCTAGACCTTGTATGAACCTTTCATGGCATGTATTGAAGATTCGGCGTGGTTCCTCAAGTGTTCTTGGTGTCTCCCCCGTTTTCCTTTTTGGTGATTTTCGGAGCCTTTTCTTGGTGATTTTCTCTTGGTGGATTTGAGGCCTTCCCTTGACGGATTTGGTGTGGGATGTATCCATGATCCCCTTGTGGTTCTTTTCCTTGTGACCCCCTTTAAATCCATGGGTTTGGGTGCTCGATTTTGGGGTTTTGTTTCGATTCCGGGAAAAGGTGTTCTTGGTGTTCATCCTCCGATTCCTATTGATTGAGTGGATCTTTGGGGCCGATCTCTTAGGCATGACTCGTTCATGAGGTGATACACCTATCCCCAAAGCTTTACTTCAATCCATGGATCGAATCAGGAGATCGAGGCATCGGAAGGTGGGAGTTGACTCGCGGGTGGAGTTCATCCCGAGCAGCCCAGGCGTGACCGGTGCGGCCTGTTGTGGCTGTTTCTCAGGGAGTTTTCCTTCGGAGTGTTGGTTGTGATCTTGGCTTGCTGCTGTTTCAGTTCAATGTAGTTTTGGCCCTTGGGAGATCATTTTCTTGCAGTTGAGACTTCCTGAGCTAGACCGGTCAGACCGGTGGTGTTCATCGGTCAGACCGGTGAAGAAGCTTTCAGTCGGAAAATCTCTTTTGCTGCTGGTGGTTGTGCTACTTGCTTGCAGAGTGCTTCTGGAGCAAGTTCTGCTGTGGAGAATTTTTGGTGTGCTCGGGTTTTAGAGTGTTTCTGCTTGCCTGGTAGATTCTGAGATTTCTCTCTGTTGCTCCACATCTTGGAATTGACATCTAGGTTTGCTGGGAAAATTTGGGAGGATTCTGAGCAGGTTGATCCTGACCGGTCTCACCGGTGCAGGTGACCGGTCTGACCGGTGCAAGCAGGTGGCTGCTCAAGTTGTGTTCCGCTCCGTTTTCGAGTACCTTGAGTGTGTGGCTAGCTCCTAGGTCCAGTAGCACTTCAGTGGCTGCGTGGATTTGGCTAGCGAGGTGCTGAGTGTTGGCGTTTCTTATCCTCACCACTAGTTGAACACCTAGAGGGAGCGTATAAGAACAACCGGGTATACTGCAAGCGTACAGAGATACCGCTGCAGCACTTCTCCCTAGGAGAATGAGTACTCCCTACGGGTTTCGTCCAAGGACGGAGAGTAACCGGAGAGAGAGTCTATCCAAGGACACCAGCTTTTGCTGGGATAGGTCGGGATACAAGAAGCACTTCCTTAAGGGACTTAGCTCTCAAGATGTATTCCTGTCAGATCTCAGTCGTCCCCGCGGGGCGACAACACTCAGAGCTACTGTCCTGCGAGCCCAACTCAGCGTACGCGATGTAGTGGAATACAAAGGGTCCAACAGGTTGTCACCACTGTGGCCTACCTCTACGCTGCGATCGTACGTGGTCTCCGTAGGAAACCCAAGGCCCAGACACCACGTCTGTGCCCTAGATGAACACTATAGTGCGGAGTATGGTAGCCCGCTAACTACACTATAGCCACCGTATAAATATGGTCCTACGAACAACAAGGGAAAGATCCGAAGCAGATCATATCATTGAACTGGGAGCAGAAAGGAAGCTATGGATGCAGCTGAACGAGAAGCAGCAAACTTACTTAACTAAATAGGATCAGAGCATGCTAAACAAGTAAATGAACTATGGTTCTAGCTCTAAAGAATTCAAGCCTTGTGTTACGAAGAACACAAGCTCTAACTTATGAACAAGCCAAGAACACAAGAACAAATCAACCATGCATGATGTCCACTATAGTCTAAATAAGAAATGTTGAAATACTCACTTTGATCTAAATGAAAAACAAGCATCCACGAGGACATCAACTCACTCCTTACCCCTCCTCTACCTCACACTCATCCTAATCTAGATCCCTCCTCATCACCACTCTACCACAAAGAGGTGAGAATCACCTCTCATGGGCAGAAGTGGAGAGAGGGAGAGAGAGCTACACAAGAGAAAGTGGAACTTGAGAGCTAGGTGGTGTGTGTGAAATGGAGCCCCTACCCTCCAATTTATAGACAAGGAGGAGGCTTGCTCCGGGGCTCAAAGTGCCCCTAAACACCCGGGAATGCAGCCAAGAGCCAATGAGCAAGTGACAAGTGCAGGGGGTGGATCAACCGACCCTAGGTCGGTTCGGCCGATCCTAGGGTCGGCCGACCCCTTCTCCCCTCCATTTGTGGTGTGCTTCCTCTGGCTCACTTCCATGTGGGCCCTGATGCCTCTCCTCCGTGCATGGCACATTTCCTGGCGGTTTAGTTGGTAATGTGGGCCCATGGATCCATGTGATGCTGACGTGGCAGCGTGTGATTCGTCGAAAGTCCTTCACATGGATTGGTGACATCATGGATCCAAGAGAATCCATGTGGCAGCCCCCGATTGGCCAGCATTTGAGTGCCTTGGATTGGAGTGGAGTGAAGGTGCATTAATTCTTCTCATTTCTATGCTAAATTGCTGCATTCAAATAGACATCGACACTGGTGGAAAGTATGAGTTTAAGCACCTATTCTAGTGTGGATGTTTACTTCATGCTCAAATTTGCAGGAGTTGACGGCCTTGAAAATGGCAAATATTGACCGTCAACAACACCCCCACACTTGACTTTTGCTCGTCCCGAGTGAAGGGGAAACAAAGCCAAGCGGGTCATAAATACCAAAAGTAAGATAGACATAAGAGATATTCCAAGTCATACCTTGCTCTTGTGAACCTCTGTGTAGTGGCTATCATAATCCCTTGGGTGATTGAAGAGTAGAACAGCTATGAATCAAGTCACTTATGCACCTGATGATAAACACCTTGGGGGTTTTGCAAGATTTTCACAAACAAAACTCTTGGTGGCTTCCTCGTTTGATTCTCTCAAATCGCTCAATGTGTATATGTCCTCACTAAGGCATTTTGCCTTTCCTCATCCTACTTCTAATGATGGCTACATGTGGAGCTCAGGGTAGGATAAAGAGAAAGCATACTTACATCACATATTTTGCAAAGTCAAAGACTGGATCCACAGAGAAAATCAAATCATACCATCAGATCAAGATGTGCACCGGTATGGCGATGGTGTGTATGGTAAGGTGATACTAGGCCCGAAATGGGTGCTAGATATTACCATACATATATATGGTGAAAATGTAGGTTGATAGTAAGGTGGACACTAGCCCCAGAATGGACACTAGTTATTACCATCTATGATATGGAACTCCTTTTTGCATGATCTATCTCTCCCCTATTCCTCCTTTATTTTGGGCATGGGCTATTCTTTCTCTTCTCTTTTTTTTTCATCATGCATTTGAGCATGTATATATATATATTTTTTTAATAGCCCATGTCTCTTTCTGAAGGACACTTATGGAGAGAGATGTCATACCACATAGGGAGTTTTATTCTTATGGAATGGATGGATGATACAATGCTAACTTCCAGGATAGAAGTATAGCAAGGGAAAATAGGTGGGGTGCACATAAATCTTGATCATGAAAGTAATGAAAGAAATTCTCACAAGGGTCACAGAATTTGACAAAACTCAAAGTAATGACAAGCAGCATATGAATCGAAGGTTTTTACCTACAGAGATCATATGGCTCTAATGGGACGGAGGCATATCAAAGAGGAGCCTTTCCAAGAGGTTTTGAGTTTTCAAAAATAATTCCCCCAAGAGAGTTAGTCATCAGAGCAAAAGATCATATCATCCAGCCATATCATACTAATCAATTACTTAGGTGAACATGCTTGTCCTTAAGAAGATTTTGGTTCACAAGCATCGGGCAGATAACAAGGAATAAAACATATGTAAGTTTACTTAGGTACAAAATGAGCTGGGTGATATTTAGCATCATCATTCGAGTTTTAGTTTAGAGGTAGACAGATAAAGATTATAAAACTCAGGAATGAAAGAGAGTGAGTTGTCGAGATGCAAACCGTCGCTTATGCATAGAAGACGAACCATGAGAGGCTCTCCATAGGAGTGAACTCGTGCGGGTCCCGTTCAGGTTCTCGGTAGGTGATCGATCGGCTAGCGCGGAGTGCTCGCAGTGGGTACGTACGAAAAACGTCGCTCTTGCATTGGGAGAGTCGTGGCTCTTCCCCCACACTGTCTCGAACCTAGATGTTCTCTAAATCAAAAAGACCAAAGTAACAACACAAAGGGATGGCTAAACCGGGTTACATGACCGGTGAGCCACTTTATTCAAATTCAAATGTTTTAAAACCAGAATGATTAGGCGCTTACACACATGCAAAGGGAAATAAATGAAATAAAGGGAAACAAAGTGAAAACAAACCTAGACCTAGACTAGCGCCTAATGAACTAAAGATGGGGCTAATCCCCACTACTCAGAGAGGATCTACTCCTCTCCCTCAGCTACTGCCAGCCTCTGCAGCTTCTGGGTCATGGCCTCCTCCAGCTGGCGGTACTCGAGCCTAAGCTCATGGTACTCGTCCCTTTGCTTAGCCAACTCCTCGACTAGCTTCTCATGTTCTAAGAATAGTTCAGCTAGTCTGTCTACCAGCTTTGCTAAGGCCGGGGTCTTCTTGGCGCCATTCACCCAGATATCTGCCATGATCTTGACAAGGGTCCGCTCCCACTGAGGGGGCTTATGGTAGGGTGTACCATAGCCTCTAGTGGCTGTCTTCACCCTGAAGATCTTGCACCGGGTCTGTGGAAGTGGGAACTCGTCCCAATCATCCTGCTCATAAGTATGGCAGAAGGCTTCTCCGAAGCTGTTGAAGTCAGACCCGACATAACGCTCCCCTGGCTTCAAGGGTGGCCCAGGGGGATCGTCAAACAAGACGCGCTTGGCAGCGGCCTTGTTCCCCATAGTAGCCGTCCTAGCCGGGAACGAAGGTGGAGAGGAGGAGCCTCGCCGGGACGACTGCACCGGAGAGTCGGTGCGCATCCTGCGAGTGCTCTCCACACTCCTGCCTTGCCCGAGGGTCAAGGCTTCCGGTGACCCCATCACCTCATCCAGGTTGCTGAGGTCGATGAGATGAGAGCGACTCCCTCCCCTCAGAGTGAGGGGTGAGGCCTCCCTACGGAGCCGAGCGAAACCGTGGCCGGCCATGAGTGTGGTGATGCTGAGGAGTTGAGGTGGAGGACATGGGTTTCGCGATGCGAAAACTCGTCGGGCGGCGGAGAGAAGGGTTTTGGAGGAGAACGAGATGCACACGCGAAAGAAGAAGGGAAGTGGAGGCACCAGGGGTTCGGCCGAACCAGGGTTCGGCCGGCCCCTTGTGGGCCCCACTGGTCCTCCCTCTTCTCGTGTGGGCTCAAGCAGATCTCAGGATCGACGGCCCAGGTGGATTCCCCGAGATGGAAAGGTTGGCTTAAGCTTAAGGCTAAGATGAGGTTGAGGTCAAAAATTCCACCTTCAACTTTATACCAACCTTGGCCAAACCATGATATGTCCAAAAGAATCTGGGGGAAATCACCTTGGCGACATACTAGGTTTGTCAGAAGTGTAAACACTTCCGGCGGTAGTCACGAGGTGTCCATGTCACCACAGAGGTGCTGCCTTCCTGCGGACCTTTGCCTTCTCCTCTTAATCTTTCTCCAGCATGACCACGGTCCACAAGATACCCGAAAGATAATTCGTCCGGGGGAAACGAGACGAGTCCCCGGAGTACTCAAGGTGTGGGTGTCTTGTGATCCCCTGTCTCAACTTATGACCGTCTCCTTGCAGATGATGTTGATATGACGATAAGCTCTGGTCTGCAAGGGTAGTGCGTATACGAACTCGAGCCCTGAAAGGTATATCGAGGCTGAGAGCAAGCATGATCATCCCAGAGAGGCTGAGGCCTCCCCTGAGGTGGTCATGGGACTTGAGGATGATAGCACTGGGGTCGTGGAACTCGGAGATGAAAAGATCGAGCACTGAGGTAGTGCTGCACCAATAGGTACCGATCTCCGAGTGAACTCAAGCTCAGAAGGATACCCGGCTCTCAAAAGGATAACGTGGACTTCCAGAGGCCGGTGTACGATCAAGAACTAGAGTTCAGATGAAGAGCAAGATTTACTCGCTCTTGCCTTAGGCAGAGGGTTCGATGTTCCTATCAAAGTGACGAAAACATTCCCAAATCTCGCCTAAGCTTCCAATGGGGGATTTTGGATAAACTTGAAAACACACCTCCCATTGGGCATCGATCAAATCAGGCATAGGATACATAGTGCAAGCTTCTCCTGATTGATCGGCATCGATCGATATGCTAGATATGGGAAATGAGTGCACTCCATTCGATCGGTAAATAATCGTGATCCTTCGGTCTGATGGATGAATCCAATGGATTATAGAGCAGAGACCGATGTCTCGGTTTATACGAAACTTCAGTGCAAAGCACTTCAGCTCAAACCTCGACGTAGAAACACGATGGGCCTCTCATTCCCTCCAAGGAGATAGCAGTGAGGATTGAACAAGTCATCCTGGCCGGGAATGGTCATTCTCTCCGAACTACTCTCTCCGTCCTCCCACGAGACGAAGTCTCGGGGAGAAGGTCTAAGAAGATGCACGAGAGGGGAACCCAAGGGTGGATCTCGTGCCACGAAATCTTTCCCTTAGACTCCTGCTATTTAGGAATGACATCTTCAGCCAGAGCTCAGAAAGAGTGGACATGAAGTCTCGGACTCGGCTGACGATGGATCTAGGTAGCTCAACAATTTCTCTGGTGGGTGCCTCCTTGACCGGGATGCAAGGGGAGCTGAAATCTCGGAGATCATCCAGGATCTCTTCTCCCTTGACAACACTCAGGTGCACAAAGGATCCTCCGGAGAGAGCATTAAGCCTCATGGCATCATCCTTTCGCAATCCAAACCAGAAGTGTTGAAGCAGCATCCAATCGGGAATGCGAAGGACTGGGCAATCTTCCCCCGCAGAGGCGAAACGATTCCATGCCATTCCTAGTGATTCCTCCTCACATTGCTTGAAACAAAGAATATTTGCCCTTAACGAGATGACACGTCGTATTGGGAAGAAGTGGGAGCAAAAAGCTGCTCTCATCATCTCCCAAGTAAGGTAGTCCTTACCAAAGCAACGGTGCCAATCCCGAGCTTCCCCAGAAAGGGATAGCGGGAAAACTCTCTTTTCCGAGCATCCGGTGATTCTCCGGTTTTACCCTGAGTCTCAATCAGACGCTCGTAGTCTCTCACATGATCAAAGGGGTTCTCATGACTTAACCCCGAGAAGGATAGGTCCTGAATTAGCTTCATGAGAGAGGGGCGAATCCATAAGCCAGATGTAAGAGTGGTTCTTGACGAAGATGGCTCTGAGGGTTCACTCCTCGAAGGCGGAAGGTGTTTACAAGGATAACCTTCCTTGGGTAGCGGGGGTAGTGGTAGAAAGAAAAAGAGAAAAAGATAAATACAAGGATAGACGAGCTCGAAGGTTAACAACAGCCGTCCCCGGCAACGGCGCTAGAAATGCTTGTTGGCGTTTCTTATCCTCACCACTAGTTGAACACCTAGAGGGAGCGTATAAGAACAACAGGGTATACCACAAGATACCGCTGCAACACTTCTCCCTAGGAGAATGAGTACTCCCTACGGGTTTCGTCCAAGGACGGAGAGTAACCGGAGAGAGAGTCTATCCAAGGACACCAGCTTTTGCTGGGATAGGTCGGGATACAAGAAGCACTTCCTTAAGGGACTTAGCTCTCAAGATGTATTCCTATCAGATCTCAGTCGTCCCCGCGGGGCAACAACACTCAGAGCTGCTGTCTTGCAAGCCCAACTCAGCGTACGCGACATAGTGGAATACAAAGGGTCCAACAGGTTGTCACCACTGTGGCCTACCTCTACGCTGCGATCGTACGTGGTCTCTGTAGGAAACCCAAGGCCCAGACACCACGTCTGTGCCCTAGATGAACACTATAGTGCGGCGTATGCTAGCTCGCTAACTACACTATAGCCACTGTATAAATACGGTCCTACGAACAACAAGGGAAAGATCTGAAGCAGATCATATCATTGAACTGGGAGCAGAAAGGAAGCTATGGATGCAGCTAAACGAGAAGCAGCAAACTTACTTAACTAAACAGGATCAGAGCATGCTAAACAAGTAAATGAACTATGGTTCTAGCTCTAAAGAATTCAAGCCTTGTGTTACGAAGAACACAAGCTCTAAGTTATGAACAAGCCAAGAACACAAGAACAAATCAACCATGCATGATGTCCACTATAGTTTAAATAAGAAATGCTGAAATACTCACTTTGATCTAAATGAAAAACAAGCATCCACGAGGACATCAACTCACTCCTTACCCCTCCTCTACCTCACACTCATCCTAATCTAGATCCCTCCTCATCACCACTCTACCACAAAGAGGTGAGAATCACCTCTCATGGGCAGAAGTGGAGAGAGGGAGAGAGAGCTACACAAGAGAAAGTGGAACTTGAGAGCTAGGTGGTATGTGTGAAATGGAGCCCCTACCCTCCTATTTATAGACAAGGAGGAGGCTTGCTCCAGGGCTCAAAGTGCCCCTAAACACCCGGGAATGCAGCCAAGAGCCAATGAGCAAGTGACAAGTGGAGGGGGAGGATCAACCGACCCTAGGTCGGTTCGGCCGATCCTAGGGTCGGCCGACCCCTTCTCCCCTCCATTTGTGGTGTGCTTCCTCTGGCTCACTTCCATGTGGGCCCTGATGCCTCTCCTCCGTGCATGGCACGTTTCCTGGCGGTTTAGTTGGTAATGTGGGCCCATGGATCCATGTGATGCTGACGTGGCAGTGTGTGATTCGTCGAAAGTCCTTCACATGGATTGGTGACATCATGGATCCAAGAGAATCCATGTGGTAACCCCTGATTGGCCAGCATTTGAGTGCCTTGGATTGGAGTGGAGTGAAGGTGCATGAATTCTTCTCATTTCTATGCTAAATTCCTGCATTCAAATAGACATCGACACTGGTGGAAAGTATGAGTTTAAGCACCTATTCTAGTGTGGATGTTTACTTCATGCTCAAATTTGCAGGAGTTGACGGCCTTGAAAATGGCAAATATTGACCATCAACACTGAGGACGCCGGAGTTGCTTTTGGGACCATAGGCCCTGTTCGTCTCTTGGGAGAAGAATTTTTATCAGCTCCCATTCACTCCCCCTCTCTGGTCGTCATTCTGGTCCTTCAATTGGTATCAGAGCCGGATACGGATCATTGAGACCTTGACCGGTTGAGATCCAAAGATGGCGGACTATGGGAAGGGTTCGGGTCCTCCCCAGTTCGATGGGAAGAACTACCAGATGTGGGAAGCCCGGATGGGCGCGTTTATGCGTGGAAAGGCTCAGCTGATTTGGGATGTCACAGTTGACGAGAACTATGTCATACCGGAGATGTTCTTGTTGCCCGGGAGTAGGGATATGTTCGAAGCCAACAACAAGGTCGTGGACTATCTCTATCGTGCTCTTTGTGCATCCGAGTTCAGTAGGGTGTATGGAGAGAAGTTGGCAAATCGGATATGGACCCAGCTGAGAAATGCTCATGGAGGAAATAGTCAGGTGAAGGTGCATCACCGTATGACCTACCGGAGAGAGTACAGGAACTTCACTCATCACCCCGAAGAGTTTGTGGATGCCATGTTCAAGCACTTCACGCTGATTGTGAACAATATAAGAGTCAACATCACCGAGCTTCCATACGATGATCATGATAGAGCTATCAAGCTCTTACACGCATTGGATCTTGATGTATGGGGAGCGAAGGTTGAGGCTATTAAGAGTCTAGTGTGTATGAGACCCTGACGGTGGACGAGCTGTTCTCTAAGCTCAAGTCGTCCGAGGTGGACTTAGACTTGAGAGCCAGGAAGGGCAAAGGGTCCTGCTGATGATAGCCTTGCGCTTGTGAGTGGACCGAGAACTAACTCTAATCAATCTTCTAGGATGTTCTCTCTGTCTACTCTTGTGTCTTTGCCAGATGAGGAGTTCGAGGCTTTGGATGATGAGGATCTAGCTTTGCTGACCAAGCGGTTCGGGTGCCTGAACGAGAACAGGAAGAACTTCAGGAGGAACTCGGGGACGTGCTACAAGTGCGGGAAGCATGGACACTTCTTCGCCGAGTGTCTTGAGGGAGACGAGAACAAGATCGAGCACAAGAAGTCCAAGTACAGGCAAGAGCACAAGCATCGCCCGAGGAACGAGTACAAGCAGGCTGAGCACAAGCATCGATCCCGGAACCACAACTCCAAGTACAAGAGTCAGGACGAGTACAAGGGCAAGAAGAAGGGCGGCTACCACAAGAAGAAATCGAGAGCAATGGTAGCCAGTGCGAGCGACGTGGACACCTCTTCCTCCTACTACATCACATCAAGCTCGAGTAGTGAAGATGAAGACCATGGAAGACACAAGAACAAGAAGCATTCAAGCAAGAACTTCACCGGGTTGAGCTTCATGCCGACGAGCGCATTCTGCGGCATGGCACACAGTTCAGGGAGCAAGAAGAGCGGCAAAGAGGACTCGGATTCCGACTCTGAGGATGAGGTATCACCACCTACCATTGACTCTTTGCTCGAGTAAAATGCCACTCTGAATGAATTGCTTGATAATAGGGATAGTGTACTTAGGGATGCTAAGAAAATGAGAAAAGAGCTTAGGGCCTCACTTGAGGAAGCTAGGGAGAAAGTAGCTGAGTTAGAGGCTAGGCATTTGGATGACATGCTTTCTATTGATGCTTTGAAATCTGCTCCTGTTGTTACTGATGAAGTTGATTGCAGTGATTGTTCAGTTTTCTTGTCTGACTTGACTGCTCTAAAAGAGAAGCATACCCTCACTGTTGAGGAACTAGATGTGGCTAGGGATGAATTGGTTGAATTGAAAGCTAGATCAAATTTGCTTGGTGCGTGCAAATCTTGTCTTGTGTTGCTGTTGACGGCTGATAATTGCCATTGTTATGGCCGTCAACTCCTGCAAATTGGAGCATGAATTGCACATTCACACTAGAATAGGAGCTTAAACTCATACTTTCCACCAATGTCGATGTCTATTCTAATGCAGGTATTTAGCATAAGAAATGAGAGGAATCCATGCACTTTCACTCCACTCCAATCCAAGGCACTCAATTGCTGGCCAATCAGGGGCTGCCACATGGATTCTCCTGGATCCATGATGTCACCAATCCATGTGAGGGACTCTCGACGAATCATACGCTGCCACGTCAGCATCACATGGATCCATGGGCCCACTTTGCCAACTAAACCGCTAGGAAACGTGCCATGCACGGAGGAGAGGCACTAGGGCCCACATGGAAGAGAGCCAGAGGAAGCACACCCCAGATGGAGGGCCGGGAGCTTCGGCCGACCCTAGGATCGGCCGAACCGACTTAGGGTCGGCTGATCTCCCCCCTCCACATGGCACTTGCTCATTGGTCCTTGGCTGCATCCCGGGGTGTTTTGGAGCACTTGGAGCCTCGGAGCAAGCCACTCCCTTGTCTATAAATAGGAGGGGAGGGGCTCCATTTCACACACACCACCTAGCTCTCAAGTTCCACTTCTCTCTTGTGTAGCTCTCTCTCCCTCTCTCTAATTCTGCCCATGTGAGGTGATTCTCACCTCTATGTGGTAGAATGGTGATGAGGAGAGATCTAGATTAGGATTAGTTGAGAGGTTGAGTAGGGGTGAGGAGTGAGTTAATGCCCTCGTGGATGCTTGTTCTTCATTT
This sequence comes from Cenchrus fungigraminus, assembly GCA_036936925.1. Lineage (NCBI taxonomy): Eukaryota > Viridiplantae > Streptophyta > Magnoliopsida > Poales > Poaceae > Cenchrus > Cenchrus fungigraminus. Next base: position 75,571,953 of record CM072775.1, read on the forward strand.
AGATCAAAGTGTGTATTTCAGCATTTCTTATTTAGACTATAGTGGACATCATGCATGCTTGATTTGTTCTTGTGTTCTTAGCTCGTTCATAAGTTAGAGGCTGTGTTTTTCGTGACGCAAGGCTTCGAACCTTTAGAGCTAGTCCAGTAGTTCATGTACCTGTTTGCATGCTCTGATCCTGTTTAGCTTAGTATGTTCGCTGTATCTCGTTTGTTTGCATCCATAGCTTCCTTTCTACTCCGTAGCTCGATGAATAAAGTGTGACCTGCATCCGTTCTTTCTCTAGTTCGTGGGACCATATTTATACGGTTGCAATAGTGTAGTTAGCCGGTTGACAGACGTAACTGCGCTATAGTATTTATCTGGGGTACAGACGTGGTGTCTGGGCCTTGGCTTTCCTGTGAAGACCGCGTACGCCCGTAGCGTAGAGGTAGGCCGCAGTGGTGACAGTCTGTTGGACCCTTTGCAAACCCTCTGTGCCAGCGTACCGAGTTGGGCTCGATGTCAGTACATTGGCCTCTCCCTAAAAAGTTAGGATGTGCTGTCGCCCCACGGGGATGTCTGAGACCGGACAGATGCATCTTGAGAGCTAAGTCCCTTAAGGAAGTGCTTCTCGTATCCCGACCTATCCCAGCGGAAGCTGGTGTCCTTGGATAGACCCTCTCTGGTTACTCTCCGTCCTAGGAACGAAACCCGACGGGAGTACTCATTCTCCTAGGGAGAAGTGCTACAATGGTGTATCAGTGCGCTTGCGGATTCGTTCGCACTTGTCAGTGTACCCGTGAGTTTCTTACACGCTCACGCTAGTGCGCCAGTGGTGGTGACGTTAAGAAACGCCAACAAGCATTTCTGGCGCTGTTGCCGGTGACGGCTGTTGTTAACCTTCGAGCCCGTCTATCCTCGTATTTATCTTTTTCCTTTTTCTTCTACCTTCACCCCCCGTTACCCTTTTTGAGATATCCCTTTTTGTTTTCTTTACTTCTACCTCTACCCCCGCTACCCATGGAAGGTTATCCTCGTAAACACCTTCCACCATCGAGGAGTGAATCCTCAGAGCCATCTTCGTCAGAACCCACTCTTACATCTGGCTTTTGGCTTCGCCCCTCTCTCATGAAGCTAATTCAGGACCTATCCTTCTCGGGGTTAAGTCATGAGAACCCCTTTGATCGTGTGAGAGACTACGAGCGTTTGATCGAAACTCGGGGTAAAACCGGAGAATCGTCGGATGCTCGGAAAAGAGAGTTTTTCCCGCTATCCCTCTCCAGGGAAGCACGGGATTGGCACCGTTGTTTTGGTAGAGACTACCTTACTTGGGAAAGGATGAGAGCAGCTTTTTGCTCCCACTTCTTCCCAATACGACGTGTCACCCCGTTACGGACCAAGATTCTCTATTTCAAGCAATGTGAGGAGGAATCACTAGGAATGGCATGGAATCATTTCGCCTCCGCGGTGGAAGATTGCCCAGTCCTCTACATTCCAGATTGGATGTTACTTCAGCACTTCTGGTTTGGATTGTGGAAGGATGATGCCATGAGGCTTAATGCTCTCTTCGGAGGATCCTTTGTGCACCTAGATGCTATCGAGGGAAAAGAGATCGTGGATAATCTCCGGGATTTCAGCTCCCCTTGCATCCCGGTCAATGAGGCACACACCAGAGGAAATGTTGAGCCGCCTAGATCCATCATCAGCCAAGTCCGAGATTTCATATCCATTCTTTTTGAGCTTTGGCTGAAGATTTCATTCCTGAATGGCAGGAGTCTAAGGGAAAGATTTCGTGGCGCGAGATCTACCCTTGGGTTCCCCTCTCATGCATCTTCTTAGACCTTCTCCCCGAGACTTTGTCTCGTGGTAGGATGGAGAGAGTAGTTCGGAAAGAATGATCATTCCCGGCCAGGATGACTCGTTCGATCCTCACTACTATCTCCTAAGGAGGGTATGAGAGGCTTATCGTGTTTCTACGTCGAGGTTTGAGCTGAAGTTCCCTACACTGAAGTTTCGTATAAACCAAGACATCGGTCTCTGCTTTATAATCCATTGGATTCATTCATCAGACCGAAGGAGCACGATCATTTACCGATCGAATAGAGTGCATTCACTTTTTACTCGAGCACATTGATCGATGCCGATCAGTCAGGAGAAGCTTGCACTTCGTATCTTATGCGTGATTTGATCGATGCCCAATGGGAGTTAAACTTTCCAGCTTATCCATAACCTCCCATTGGAAGCTTAGGACAGACCTTGTGATGTTTCCATCACTCCGATGAGAACATCGAACCCTCTGCCTAAGGTAGGAGCGAGTTAAATCTCGTTCTTCATCGAACTCTGGTTCCTGATCGTACACCGGCCTCCGGAAGTCTATGCTCAATCCTCTTTGAAGGCCGAGTGTCTTTCTGAGCTTGAGTTCACTCGGAGATCGGTACCTATTGGTGAAGCACTAGCCTCAATGCTCGATCTTTTCGTCTTCGGGTTCTGTGACCCTAGTGCTATAGTCCTCGAGTCCCGTGACCACCTCAGGGATGCCTCGGCCTCTCTGGGATGATCATGCTTGCCTTCAGCTTCGATACACCTTTTTGGCTTGAGTTCCTATATGCACTACCCTTGCAGATCAGAGCTTATCATCACATCAACATTGTCTGCAAGGAGATGGTCATAAGTTGAGACAGGAGATCACAAGACACCCGCATCCTGAGTACTCTTGGGACTCATCTCGTTTCCCCAGGAAGAATTATCCTTCGGGTATCTTGTGAGCCGTGATTATGCAGGAGAAAGAAATTGCCAAAGATAAAGAGGGGTAAGCCAGGATCATAGGAAGGCAACATCAATGTGGCGACACGGTGAATGCTTCATGATCACCGTCAGAGGTTCCTACACTTTTGACGAACCGAGTATGTTGCCAAGGTGAGCTCCCCCAGATTCTCTATGGTTATATCATGGCTTGGCCAAGGTTGTTATATAGTAGAGGATGAATTTTAAACCTAAACCTTATCCTAGCCTTAAGCCTAAGCCAACCTTTCCATCTCGGGGAATCCACCTAGGCCTTCGATCCTGAGACTTGTTGGAGCCCACACAAAAAAGGGGAAGGCCAGAGGGGCCCACCTGGGGCCGGCCGAACCTTGGTTCGGCCGAAACCCTGGTGCCGCCTCCCCCCTTCTTCTTTCGCGTGTGCGTCTCGTTCTCCTCCAGAAACTTTCTCCCTGCCGCCCGACGAGTTTTCTCGTCACGAGAATCCATATCCTCCACCTCACCATCCACAGCTCATCACCGCAACCATGGCCGAACAGAGTGTTGTCCCCTTCGACGGTTCCACATCCTCCACCGGTCCCGGGGCGGGAGGAAACCCCTCCATCACTGCTGCCCCCGCTGCGGACCACGCAATGGTGGCTGGAGTCCTAGAGGTTCCTCCGCTTGCCACCATCCCGCCAGGCGGAAGGATTCCTGGCACGCCGCCGTCTAGGCGCTCTGCCTCACCTGGGAAGAGGCACATGAGACGGGCGGCCAGCCCCTACGGCAGGCCGACCACGGCTCAGCTTCGCCCCAAGGGTTTGCCGATCGCTCCACCTAGCACACCTGGATCGTCGTTAGCTGGAGGGCAGACGAGCTCAGCGCAGTCCGCTCCTTCACCGCAGCCGTCGGTGACCATAAAGCTGGCACTACCCAAGGAGAAGGCTCCTGAGGCACGCCTAGCTCCAGTTCTGCCAGAAGAGGAGGAAGATTTGGCCTGGACAACGGTTTGCCGCCGCCGCCCTACACTAGGAGGTCCAGGGAGAGGACTCGGGCAATCGAGCAACTCCCTAAGCTCTCCTCAGTGGCCAAGCTGACCCCGCTAATGAAGGAATTGGAGGCCGGCAACGAGAAGCTCAGAGCTGCTTACTCGGAGCAGAAGTTGCACCTGGCCGAGCTGAGAGACGACATACGCGACCTTTGCCGCGGCCTTTGTGCGATGATGAGGAGGCTATTCTCGGCAACGGGGCATGCGGCCCTCTATGATGCCGAGTAGTGGGGATTAGCCCCAGCTTTAGTTCATTAGGCGCTAGTCTAGGTCTAGGTTTGTTTCCCTTTATTTCCCTTTATTTCATTTATTTCTTTTGCATGTGTGTAAGCGCCTAATCATTTTGTTTGAAAACATTTGGTTTTAAATAAAGTGGCTCACCGGTCATGTAACCCGGTTTAGCCACCCATTGTGTCATTACTTTGGTCTTTTGATTTAGAGGACATCTAGGTTCGAGACAGTGTGGGGGGAAGAGCCACGACTCTCCCAATGCAGGCACGACGTTTTCATACGTACCCACTGTGAGCACTCCGCGTTAGCTGATCGATCACCTACAGAGAACCTGAATGGGACCTACATGAGTTCACTCCTGTGGAGAGCCTCTCACGGTTCATCTCCCATGCATAGCGCTGGTTTGAATCTCGACAACTCACTCTCTTTCATTCCTGAGTTTTGTAAGCTATATCTGTCTACCTCTAAAATTAAAACTCGAATGATGATGCTAAAAGATCACCCAGCTCGCTTGTACCTGAGTAGACTTACATATGTTTTATTCCTTGTTATCTACCTGATGCCTGTGAACCATAACCTTCTTAAGGACAAGCATGTTCACCTAATTAATTGACGAGTATGATATGGCTGGATGATATGATCTATTGCTCTGATGACTAACTCTCTTGGGTTATTTATTTTTGAAAACTCAAAACCTCTTGGAAAGGCTCCTCTTTGATATGCCTCTGTCCCATTAGTGCCATATGATCTTTGTAGGCAAAAACCTTCGATTCATATGCTGCTTGTTATTGCATTGAGCCTTGTCAAATTCTGTGACCCTTGTGAGAATTCTTCTCATTACTTTCATGATCAAGATTTATGTACACCCCACCTATTTCCCCTTGCTATGCTTCTACATTGGAAGTTAGCATTGTATCATTCATCCATTCCACAAAAGTAAAAGCTCCATATGTGGTGTGACCTCTCTCTCTAAAAGTATCGTTCAAAGAAGAGATATGGGCTATGAAAAAAAATATACACATGCCTAAAGCATGTTATGCAAAAAAAGAGAAAGGATAGCCCATATCCAAAATAAAGAAGGAAAAAGGAGAGGGATGGTCATGCAAAAAGGAGTTCCATGATTTTGATGGTAATAACTAGTGTCCATTCCGGGGCTAGTGTCCACCTTACCATCAACCCACAGTTCTCACCATATATGTATGGTAATATCTAGCACCCATTCCGGGTCTAGTATCAACCTTACCATACACACCATAGCCATACCGGTGCACATCTTGATCTGATGGTATGATTTGATTTTCTCTGTGGATCAAGTTTTTGACTTTGCAATATGTGTGATGCAAGTATGCTTTCTCTTTGTCCTACCCTGAGCTCCACATGTAGCCATCATTAGAAGTAGGATGAAGAAAGGCAAATGCCTTAGTGAGGACTTATACACTTTGAGCGATCCGAGAGAATCAAATGAGGAAGCCACCAAGAGTTTTGTTTATGAAAAACTTGCAAAACCCCAAGGTGTTTATCATCAGGTGCATAAGTGACTTGATTCACAGCTGTTCTACTTTTCAATCACCCAAGGGAACATGATAGCCACTACACAGAGGTTCACAGGAGCAAGGTATGACTTGGAATATCTCTTATGTTTGTCTTACTCTTTGGTATTTATGACACACTTGGCTTTGTTTCCCCTTCACTTGGGACGTTGACGGCTGATAATTGCCATTTTTATGGCCATCAACTCCTGCAAATTGGAGCATGAATTGCACATTCACACTAGAATAGCTTAAACTCATACTTTCCGCCAGTGTCGATGTCTATTCGAATGCAGGTATTTAGCATAAGAAATGAGAGGAATCCATGCACTTTCACTCCACTCCAATCCAAGGCACTCAATTGCTGGCCAATCAGGGGCTGCCACATGGATTCTCCTAGATCCATGATGTCACCAATCTATGTGAGGGACTCTCGACGAATCATTCGTTGCCACGTCAGCATCACATGGATCCATGGGCCCACTTTGCCAACTAAACCGCCAGGAAACGTGCCATGCACGGAGGAGAAGCACAAGGGCCCACATGGAAGCGAGCCAGAGGAAGCACACCCCAGATGGAGGGCCGGGAGCTTCGGCCGACCCTAGGATCGGCCAAACCGACCAAGGGTCGGTTGATCTGCCCCCCTCCACGTGGCACTTGCTCATTGGTCCTTGGCTGCATCCCGAGGTGTTTTGGAGCACTTGGAGCATCGGAGCAAGCCACTCCCTTGTCTATAAATAGGAGGGGAGGGACTCCATTTCACACACACCACCAAGCTCTCAAGTTCCACTTCTCTCTTGTGTAGCTCTCTCTCCCTCTCTCTAATTCTGCCCATGTGAGGTGATTCTCACCTCTATGTGGTAGAATGTTGATGAGGAGAGATCTAGATTAGGATTAGTTGAGAGGTAGAGTAGGGGTGAGGAGTGAGTTGATGTCCTCGTGGATGCTTGTTCTTCATTTAGATCAAAGTGAGTATTTCAGCATTTCTTATTTAGACTATAGTGGACATCATGCATGCTTGATTTGTTCTTGTGTTCTTAGCCCGTTCATAAGTTAGAGGCTGTGTTCTTCGTGACGCAAGGCTTCGAACCTTTAGAGCTAGTCCAGTAGTTCATATACATGTTTGCATGCTCTGATCCTGTTTAGCTAAGTAAGTCCGCTGTATCTCGTTTGTTTGCATCCATAGCTTCCTTTCTATTCCGTAGCTCGATGAATAAAGTGTGACCTGCATCCGTTCTTTCTCTAGTTCTTGGGACCGTATTTATATAGTTGCCATAGTGTAGTTAGCAGGTCGACAGACGTAACCATGCTATAGTATTTATCTGGGGTACATACGTGGTGTCTGGGCCCTGGCTTTCCTGCGAAGACCGCGTACGCCCGTAGTGTAGAGGTAGGCCGCAGTGGTGACAGCCTGTTGGACCCTTTGCAAACCCTCTGCACCAGCATACCGAGTTGGGCTCGATGTCAGTACATTGGCCTCTCCCTAAAAAGTTAGGATGTGCTGTCGCCCCACGGGGATGACTAAGACCGGACAGATGCATCTTGAGAGCTAAGTCCCTTAAGGAAGTGCTTCTCGTATCCCGACCTATCCCAGCAGAAGCTGGTGTCCTTGGATAGACCCTCTCTGGTTACTCTCCATCCTAGGAATGAAACCCGACGGGAATACTCATTCTCCTAGGGAGAAGTGCTACAACGGTGTATCCGTGCACTTGCGGATTCGTTCGCACTCGTCAGTGTACCCGGGAGTTTCTTACACGCTCACGCTAGTGTGCCAGTGGTGGTGATGTTAAGAAACACCAACAGTTGCATGCTAAATTGGATGATTCACATGCTAGGATTGTTTCCTTAGAGGCTGAGTTGAAAGCTCCTGTTCCTAATTCTTGTTCTACATGTGAAATGCATGCTTTGAAAAATATGGAACTTGCGCACTATGTTGATCGCTTGCAGGATGAGAATGATGAGCTGAGAAAGCTAATGAGTTGGTTGTCTGGGCATGAGCCACAATTGAGCTTAATGATGACTGATTTTAAAAGGTGTGATGGTCAGGCATTGGGTTCTGACAAGGTCGATGAGGGCAGTGGTGAGAAGGGAGAGAAAATTGGAGAGATCCCCATTCTACCACAAACTACACCCATGAACAAATATGCTCCCAAGCCTAACCACCTGAGAAACAAGCTTGACACCACTCCCGATCCACCCATTTTCCCCCACAAAACAGAAAACTACCAAAAACCCATAAAGATTATGAGCAACATGGGAAACGTGTTTGAGGGGAAGGGTGAGAAGAAAGAGGAAGAGAACCCCGTTGAGAACCCACAGCCAAAGCCAAAACAGGTCTGATTCCGTTATGAGTATTATGGCAAGGAAGGTCATGTTGGCGAGTTTTACTACAAGAGGAAGAGGGATGAGAGGTTGGCGAAGGAGTGGGCAAACAAGGATAGGTACCACCCTTCTCATGGTGTGCTTGAGCCTCGTATGCCACTACCTAGAGGAGATGCTATGGTTAGAGATATACCAGCTTGGGGAAGTCAGAGAGTTGCTGATCAGGACCGGGCTGCTGCCAGGGGGCTACCGGTCAGACCGGTTAGTGGCACCGGTCAGACCGGTGCACCCCAGAGAGGTGATAGTTTTGGGTTTCGTGGGCGTGGAGTTGGTTCTGGAGCTCGCGGTACAGGTGGTAGATAGGTTGAGTCTGGTCGAGGGTTGTTTGCTAGACGTTCTCCATCTCATCGTCGATATGAGGATGGAAGAGGTTGTCGCAGCTTTGAGTCTCAGAGGAGGTACGGGCCATGCTCTTCCTTTCGTGGTGATCTTGCTCCTCCAGTGAGACGCGAGGTGGTTCAGTTTGGTAGGGGTAGTCGCTTTGATGGATATGGTAGGATGATTGTTACTAACCCCTCTTTTGAGCAAATGGCTCGACACTGGTTTGACTCCTTTTGTACTAACCCCAGTGTTGAGTCGTCTGCTCACTTTCGTCCCCGTTTTTGATGTGTAGGTGGGAGGCTTAAGGAACGTTTGGCTGTTGGACTCCAGTTGTTCACGACACATGACCGGAGATAGGGGGTGGTTCACAAGCCTCACCCCAGTGAGTACTAGGGAGTACATCACCTTTGGGGATAATGGTGAAAGTAAGAAGGAAGGTGTCTTTGAGGCGTGTTGCTCTTGTCAAGTCGCTGGGGTTCAATTTGCTTTCTGTGTCTCAGCTACTTGATGAAGGGTTTGAGGTTCGGTTTAAGTTGGGTGCGTCTGAGGTGCTTGATTCTCGAGGTGACCGTGTTTGTATGGTTGTCCCCGAGGGTCAGATCTTTCGAGCTGATTTCTCTCAGTCTGATGGTCCTGCACGGTGTCTGGTGGCTGGTTCTCCTGATTTGTGGAAGTGGCATAGGCGATCGGGACACTTGAGCTTTGATCTGCTTTCCCGCTTGAGTGGTCTCGATTTGGTCCGAGGATTGCCGAGGTTGAGGTTTGAGAAGGAATTGGTTTGTGCGCCTTGTGGGCATGGTAAGATGGTCGCTGGTTCTCATCCACCCCTGATTGCTGTCATGACAGAGCGTCCGACAGAGCTGTTGCATATGGACCTTGTTGGGCCAGCTCGAGTTCGCTCGGTGGGTGGGAAGTGGTATGTCCTGGTTAAAGATGGCAACGGGCATGACTCCCGCGGATACTGAGTTCCTACGCCCGTGCTCGCCACCCAGATCTCACGCCCGTGCCTGCGCCCTCCACTCGCCACGGGCAGGACATCACACCCGTACCTGCTATCCGCGGGCATTTCGTGCCCGCGGGCACACCCGTTCCCGCCAGAATAGCATATACATGCATACAACTTAGCCACAAGTCCATAAGAGAGATAAAGATATCACAGCAATATTTGTCAAGAAAAAAGATATCACAGCAATGGTTTACACAATTACACTCCACATCAATAAGATTAAACATAGTCATTCAACATCTCACATTATTTGTTTCACACACATACGACTAACGAATTGCAAGCATGCAACAACTCAAAGTCTCAAACATACATTGTCCAATAACTATAGATCAACAAACAGAACATCAAATAAACCAAGGAGTTCATTAGTCGGAATCCGCGTTGTAATGCAAGACTCTTCTTTCATTTCTTCTTCAATATCTTCAAGGCATGACTAGAAACTATTGAACTTTCCATCAACACCATCTACAATCAATAATATGCATTAGTTGCTGCATATACAATCTGAACATGGTTCAATGTGAATGCTGAATTGTTTACCTTTGAGAGTGTGTCGAAGCCAGTTTTGACCACACATCAAAGCTTCCAACATTGTAGGAGTAAGACGGCTGCGATGCTCACTTAGAACCCTTCCGCTAGTGCTAAAAGCAGCTTCCGATGCAACAGTAGTAATTAGAATAGCCAAGATGTCATGAGCAATCAGCCTCAAAGTAGGATAACGAGTTCCCTCCAATTTCCACCAACCCAAGATATCAAAGTAGTCATTCTGATCGTGAGGAATAGATTCTTCCTCCAAATAGCGATCCGACTCATTCTTACTTCTAACATAGCTAGTGGTCTTCTTATTTGCAGCAAGGGTTTTAAAAATTTCCAACACAACAGTTGCATTAACTGATGATTGTGCACCACTAGATGATGTACTCACAAAGTCTTGCTCTTTCACATGGTAGTGTTTCATCAAATCAGTAAGCAATTCATGGGCCTCAGTAACATATATCCCAGCAGCCTCTTGACAAAAAATAGCAATATAACAAGCATGTAACATTGTCATCTTAAGACGTGGATCAAGAATAACAGCAACAGCCATAAGACCATGGATATCAGTCCAATACTTGTCATACTTTTCAATCATGGCATTAGACATATCCCTAATGGTTTCATCTTCATAAAACTCCATGAGTTGATAGCAAGTTTAATTTCACACACTTTAGGGAAGAAAAGATTAGCTGTCACATACTTTGTCCCAGAAAACAATTCAGTGAGGTCATAGAACAATTTCAGTTTGTCACAAACAGTAGTAGCAAATTCCCAATCAGCCTCTGATGGACAGACATAGTTCTTATCTAACTCACCCAAGCGCACAAAAACTTTACGGTAAGGTATAGCAATAGAAAGCATGATATAGGTTGAGTTCCATCTAGTTTTGCAATCTAGGTGTAACTTCTTGTCCAAGTCTACCTTTTCATCTAGAGCAGTTTTCTCAAACTTTTCATACCTCTTTGGTGTAGCAACCCAATAAGAAACACTGTCTCGGATGTTTGTAACTGATGATTCAATGACTTGCATGCCATCTTTGACAATGAGATTGAGAATGTGTGCGCAACACCTCATATGCAGCCATTTCCCTCTAACCAGCATATTAGATGCCCCAAGCCTTGTCTCCATTAAGCCAATCATGCTATCATTAGTACTGCAATTGTCAAGGGTCACAGTTGATACCCTCCGATCAATATCCCAGCTCTGGAGACATTTGTGCAATGCATCACAAATAGCCTCTGCAGTATGTGGGCATGGTACATATATGAACCTACACAAAATGAGTAAACAATTGACATAAGTAAATAATCTGGACAGCAAGCAATGAGTTAATGGAAAGCAGCCAAAAATAGATAATCACCTCAGTATGCAGCTCTTAAGCGTCCATGAATCATCTACAAAATGTCCTGTGACTGCCATATATCCTCTTTTCTGATTGTCAGCTGTCCACAGGTCAGTGGTAATAGCAACACGACAATTGGTCCTTTGCAAGAAAATCCTAGCTTTCCTTTTCTCTCCCTCATAGAAACTCATGATATCCTTTCTAATAGTGTTCCTAGTTCCCATCTTAAATAAAGGCTGCAATGCACTAACAAACTTACGAAAACCATGATGATCAACAATGGACAGAGGGTACTCATGCAGTACAATCATGGAATAAAGAGCTCTGCTAGCTACTTCTTGATCAAACACATAGTTCTCTACAGCTACTGCCCCCTTTTCAGTGGTACCAAATCTCAAATTACTCTGGATTTTATCACCAGGCTTCTTGTTATTGTAGATGCAAGATTTCAAGTGAGTTTTCAGATGAGTTGTACCGTTTCTTGATGTGGCTGAAAACTTCCTGCCGCAGTGGGAGCACTTGGCCTTCCATTTACCTCCATCCCACACCTTTGTAGAGTCATCCCACACCTTTGAAGTGAGCTTCCTCTTACTGCCAGGAGGAGCAGCAACTTCTTCATCATCTTCTCCCTCAGATACATCCACAATCGCACGATCCTCAGTATCATCTAGCTGAACAGAGGCACCAGTCCCAGAAGCTTGCACTCGGGAGCTAACAGGGGTTGCCATTGCAACTGCATGTCAACAAACAACAGAAATCAACACACTAGCTTGCAAGAAACCTCCCCAATCGTGAATAGAAATTAGAATCAGTTGAACATTGATGTGAATTGCAAGAAAGAAAAGCTAGATCTTGCACAGACAAAGGAACAAGTAGATCAGGGGGCACCTGGAGGGTCGACAGGTGGCGGTGCAGGACACCGAGCGGGGAGTCACGGACTCGCGGCCGAGCAGGGGGCGCTACACGTCTCTGGAGCAGGAGGGCGCTATCGCGTCTCGGGAGCAGGGGGCGTCGTCGTGTCTCGGGAGCAGGGGCACCGTCGTGTCTGGAGAGCAGGGGGCGCCGCGTCTCGGGAGCAGAGGGGTGCCACGTCTCGGGAGCAGGTGGGCGGGCGGGCGGCCGACGAGGAACGGGTGGGAGTGGGAGCGAGGTGCTGGCCGCTGGCGTGCTGTGGAGTGTGGATCGAGATTCACCGATTCGGGACTTCGGGAGGAGCCGAGCAGGGGGGCGGCCGCCGGCCGGGTGGGGGGTGGAAGTGGAATTGAGAAGGGGAAACCCTAAGATTTTGTGTATATATACATACTTACATGTGGGTCCCACATGTCATAGTGGGTCTGGCGGGTATGCGGGCGAGGATAGCAAATTTCTTTGCTCGCGAGTAACTATCCGCTGGGTTCAGCTTCGCGCCCGCACCCGCGCCCGCGGGAGAGGAATGGCACCCGTATCCGCGCCAATCGGGTTTCCTGCCCGCGGGTACGCGGATATTTGGCGCTCGTTGCCATCTTTAGTCCAGGTTGTGGTAGACAACTATTCTCGCTATGCCTAGGTGTTTTTCTTGGAGGATAAGAGTGAGACTTTTAGTTTTGTTCGAGACTTGATCGTGAGGTTGAAAAATGAGAGGTATGGGAACACTATTCGAGCAATCCGCAGTGATAATGGCTCTGAGTTAAGGAACTCTCGTTTTGATGCCTTTTGCTGTGATCTTGGTCTTGAGCATCAGTACTCGACTCCTTATGCACCCCCTCAAAATGGAGTTGTGGAAAGGAAGAACCGGACGTTGTGTGAGATGGCTAGGACGATGCTCGATGAGCACAGGACTCCTAGGAGGTATTGGGCTGAGAAACCAAGTTGATATGTGCCTTGGTTTGTATATGATGAGCGATTGACCAGATGTTTTGAGGCTTTGTGTTGAGTGTGTTTCATCGGGTTGTGTTGTCGGTTGTGTCTTTTATTCATATCTTTATGTGGTGTGTTGTCAATGCACTCGTGAGGAGTGGTTGACAACGTTGTGTGGACTGACTCTTGGCCTAGTATTGCAGGTGTTGGTTGTGGCTTTGTTTGCGTTGGTGCAGGTGAAGAACAAGTGCGAAAGGTCTATGCTAAGGTGGCCTCCGAGGTGATGGAGAGACAAGTAGGCTTGGTTCGAGGGACCCTGTGGCCGACGGGATCAAGTGCGGGCCGCATGGTGCAAGAAGAGCAAGACGAAGTCGTGGACATGGAGTCGGTGCATCGGTGGCGGCCAAGTCAAGGAACGAGGCAAGACCGAGTAGACCGTCCGGGTGCCGGAGGTGAAAGGCTTGACGGGCTCGACGCTTGGCATGGTGAGGCCGGGCCGTGTACGCGGGGTTTGGTGGTTTGGCCACAAAACCATCGATTGATGGTTTCTTGGTTTGGGCCTCAAAACCAAGTGAGAAGGCCCAACGCGACAGAGACGGGGATCCGGGAGCGTCGGGAAGCTTCGAGGCGGGCGACACCCAGCATGATCGAGGTACTTTTGTCGGGAGGACGCGAAGGCCCGATGGATGCACGGTCGTCTGATGGTGAACTTCATGTGTTGACCAAAATACCCCTGTGAGGGTTTTTATTGTATCTCCTAGTGTAGGGGCACTTCGGTCTTTTCCGGAGGGCCTATATATAGGAGGGGGGCTGAATTTTCAGCCAACTCTTTGGCTTAGTTGGAGGGAGTGCTCTTTCATTTTGGGGTGCTCTTGGGGAGAGAGGGAGAGAGGTGTGAGTGGCTCTTTGTTTGGAGCCTTTTGCCATTCAAGATTTGCAATTCTTGCAGTGGCTTGTAATCCAACATGGCATGAATATTCAGAGTGAATTAGTCCCTCAAATCTTGTGCAAATTCCTCGAGCAAATTCTATCTCCTTCTAAATTCCTGAGTTGGTTTTTGTGCTATTTTCAGAGCTTTTCAGTTCGATCCTTGTGCGTCGATTTCTAGGCCGTTTCCTTCTGGATTTCTTTGAGGGGATCATGGGTGAGTGCCTTGTGCCTCTTTGTGGATGATCTTGACCCCTCAAACGTCAGGAATCAGGCTCAATTTGGTGAGGTTTGGATGAACTCGAGTTTGTGCTTTGCGTGCATGAGATTTGCGATTCCTGTTGATTGGATAGGTTTGGGGTTCCAAGATTTTGGGCATAGCTTCTCTTAGAGACGCTTCTCATCTACCCAAAATTTGGGCTCGATCCATCCAGTGGTTTGGGAGATCCATCGATCGAAAGTTGGAGGTGTTTTCGCGGGGTTCGCGGCTCTGCTTCTGTGTGCAGGGCGGACGGTCCGCGAGTGCAGGGCGGACGGTCTGCGAGGACTGTGTTCGTCGCATGTTCGTCGAGTTCATCTCGTGTTCTTGCGAGCTCGTGGTTTGATCTGTTGGGGTCTTTGGTTTTTGGAGCAAGGAGTTTGCGGACAGTCCGCCAGTCCATGACGGACGGTCCGCGAGGTTCGATTTGAGGTGGAGTTTTCTGGTTCCTGGCACGGACGGTCTGGACTGTAGTGTCAGACAGTCCGCAAGGACCGGGTGGACAGTCCGCGAGGAGAAAGCGGACAGTCCGCGAGGTGCGGTTCGTCTCTGGTGGTTCGGTTGGTAATTTCGGACGGTCCGTCCTTGATCCACGGACGGTCCGCCTGGTGACCGTGGACAGTCCGCCCCCCTCTGGCGGACGATCCGTTCTGGCCGGACAGATTTAGTTGAGAGCTTTGTTCCTTTGGTTCTTTGATCCGTGCTTCCGCTAGTTGAACCAAGGATTGCTCCTAGGGCTTGTAGGCTTGTGTGTGTGCCTAGTTTGAGCAGCTCTTGTGTGTGCGAGTGCTCGGAGTGGCAATCGGGGCATAGGCTGAGTTCTCTCTTTGGAGAAGAATTTTTATCGGCTCCCATTCACTCCCCCCCTCTCTGGTCGCCAATTCGGTCCTTCAATTGGTATCAGAGCCGGTTGCGGGTCTTTGCGACTCTAACCAGTCTAAGATCCATAGGGCGACAAGAGAAAAGGGTGCTTTGCTTGCGGATTTGATTTTCGCGCTTTGAGGTTGTTTTTGGCTAATCCTAACCGGTGCTTTGAGTATGGCACCAAGCTCTTCTCCTTGTGATTCTTTGAGTAGGAGGAGTGTGGAGGTTGAGGCGGAAGCCGGAGTGGAGAAGATGATGTCCCTCATCGAGGACTATCAAGATGGTGATCTCAAGAAGGGAGAGCTCTACCACAAGCTAAGGGACATGAACCAAGGTACGCTTGCCAAAGGCATCTTGATCCTATGCGATAGGTTGAATGATTGTGAATGTGATTGTGGTGATTTGCATAGGAGAAACATAGATTTGTGTGATGCCTTGCGTAGGAAGAATGAGAAGATGAAATGCTCCCTTGCTAGGTTGAAATGTGGTATGGCTCATTGGAAGTCTTGTGCTTTGAATTCTTGCACTTCTTGTAACACCATGAATGCTAAGAATGATGCTTTGAACTCTTCTATTGCTTGCTTGAAATCGGAAATTAAATTGTCGAAACACAATGCATCATTGCCTTGCAAGTCTTGTGATGCCTTGCTTGTTGAAAATCTTGAGTTTGCAAGTGATGTGAGTAGCTTGCTTAGAAAGAATGAAGAGTTGAATTCTTCTCTTGCTTGTTTGATGGATGAGAATGACTTGTTGAAATCCAATGCTTCTATGCCTTGCAATTCTTGTGTTGCTTTGAATATTGATCTTGATGTGGCTAGAAGTAAGATTTCCTTGTTGAAGTCGGATGCCTCTATGCCATGTGTTTCTTGTGAGTCTTTGCTTGCTGAAATTAATAAACTAAAATTGACTCACACCACATGTGTAGATGAACTTGAGCATGCTAGGGCTGAAATTGGTGATATGAAATCCATGCCTTGTAGCAAGTGCTCTTTGTTGCTTGTAGAGGATGCTTGCCATACTTCTTGTGATGATGATGATGCTTTCGTTGATGTAAATGATGATACTTGTTCATGTGGTCTCATTTGCACTTCATGCATTGATTTGGAAAGTGAAGTTTTGGCTTTAAAGAAAATGCGTAATGATGTGAGCGCTAAGTTGGTTGTGCATGATGAGATGAGTGCCAACCTTGAGAAAGAGAATGAACTCTTGCGTACCACATATGCTAGATGCATTGAGGAGGAAATTGAGAATTTGAGAAATATGACATGTGGTACTTGTGAGAGCCTCAAATTTGAAAATGAGGTTTTGCGCACAAGGTGCAAGAGTCTTTGTGCCAAGGGTTTGGATTCTCGCATTTCTTGTCACTCCGATGTTGATGCTTTTAAAATTGCTTCTTCTCAACCAGAGTTGACTTCTTCTCTTGAGCGTGAGTCTTTGGATGGTGGCACTTGTACTAGTGCTTTGGATAGCTCTCCCATAGCTATTCCTAAGCTTGGTGGATCTTCCGGTGTTGCCCAAGGTGATTTGAATGGCAAGGGTGCCTCCCACATATTTGGAATTCATACTCCCAAGCCGAGGTTCCAATGCACCTTTTGCAAAAAGGATGGGCATACTGTTGAGTTTTGCTTTCGCCATGTCAAGCACGAGCGACGTGTGCGTGCCAAAGTTTTTAAGAAGCCACGTAGCCTTTCTCATGGCACGTGTGATTCTAATGTGGGCACCAAGGCGAGTGTTGGGGTTGATGCTTCTTGCTCTAAGTCCCAAGGGACTTCTCACTTACAAGAGAATGGTGATTCGTCCACTCGGACTGTGCCTCTCGATAGGCCTTTGTACCATTGCTCTCATTGTGGGAAGGATGGGCATCAAGAGAGCTTTTGCTACCGTCGGGCAAGGAAAATGCGGCGAGGAGGTGCTTCTAGGCCTTTGGTTGTTCATAGCCCTTCTCATGGCATGAACACTTGTGAGCCTAAGAAGGCACAATTTATGGACGGGTTTTATGACACTCTTTCTAGTGAGTTAGGCCATGCTTGTGGACATGCTTCTAGTGTTTCTTGTGTTGGTTCGCGACATGCTTCCCGTGGTGCTTGTGTTGGTTCTTCTCCTATGACCTCGAGGGACCTTTGCCTTTTTGCTTGTGGTAGCACTCGGTTTTCTTCGCGAGTTGCTCCTTTGAGGCATGGTTCCAAGAGTGTTCGAAAACCTTTTCATTCAAACCAGAATTTGCATCATGCTAACCCACATGATAAGTTGTGTGCATCGCTTACCCGTGTGACCAAGTATTGGATTCCCAAGTATGTGCTTGCTAACCCTTTGGGATCCAAGGCTCGATCTTTCTTGTCTCCTCATGTGTAGGTATGGAGACGCGATTGGTGAACATGAGCTCGATGGTGCTTGATCTTTGCCTGTGAGGTGATCAAGACAAGATGGTTCTCCACATCGATTTGATGGCTCTTGAAAGCCTTTGTACACATGTATAGTGAGTTTCCTTTTCGTCTTGTGCTCACTTGTATATACTTGTGGGTAAACCATGGTAGGCTAGCCACCTTGTTCATGATAGCTTTGTGATCCTGTATATCTATCTTGCTATCCTATGTATGATATTGTGGTGGATGATATATATGAACATCATGTCATGCTTTATGGTTGCTTTATGGTGGTTATGTCATGTTGTTCATCCATATCATTTTTGTCTAGCTCTATGGTATCCTTTCCTGTTAGCATGTTTGTCCCCCCTTGTATATCTTGTCATGCTAGCTTTGTAATATATGTTGGTGGATGATCCATATGAACTTGTATCATGCCTTTGTTTAGTTCTTGTATTATGTTTGGCATGTTGTTCTTTGGAATCATTTTGGTTTAGGTTCCTTGTATAGGTTTGTATCTTGTTGACATGCTTGCTAGCCCATGCTTATATTCATATGTGGAATCATGTTACAATGCTTTATTTATGTTAATTGATATTGTCAATGCATTGTGTAGCATGTTGTGAGCTTTCCTTGGAGTTTCGGGCTTGTCTTGTCTTCGGGTTGTGGTTTGTGTCTTGTTTTGGCTTTCTCCCTTTTTGTTTAGTTTTAGAGTTTTCTTTTGCTCTTTGCTTTCCTAGCCTTTGCTTTGCTAGGTGTCTTTGGTTGAGGGGGAGCTCGGTTTCTTTTGATGGGAATTTGGCTTCAAGGTGTGTCTTGGCTTTTGGTAGTCCTTGTGATCCTTCAATTGGTATCCTTTCTATGGTATTCAATTGGGATCTTTGGTGGTCTTGCAATTGGTACCTTTTCTATGGTACTCAATTGGGATCTTTAGTGGTCTTGCAATTGGTATCTTTTTCTATGGTACTCAATTGGGATCTTTGGTGGCTCTTCTCTCACTTGGAGCGGTTCTTTGTTGGTGTTTCCCCTTGTGAGCCTTCTTGGTGTTAAGTCAAGTTCCGTGTCTCCCCATGCATTTTGCATTGCATTTGTATCATGTCTCATGATGTATAGACTTTGGTAGGTTTGACATTCATGTCTTGCATTGTGTTATATATCATGTTGCATTTGATGTACATATCTATCCTTGTTGCATTTGTATCATATGCATGGTAGGTTGAGCTTCTCCTATATGCCATGAATACTATGATATGCTATTTGTGAGCCTTTGAGCATGTTTGATATGATTTGGTGATGGATAGCTATGCTCTTGATAGTTTTGCTATATGTGCATGTTGAGATGGCTATTTTTGGAAAATGCTAGAATAGACTCTCTCTTGTGAGTTTAAGGCCTTGCAAGATCTTAGTGTGCTTTGGTGGTCGATATCATGCTTAATTTGTGCTTGGATATCATGTGCTTTTCACTTGGGGTCAAAGACCCAATTGTCATTATGAATGTTTAGCCCATGTGTTACCTTGTGGGGGAGCATAAGCTTCTTTTTGCCGCAAAGGCACTTCATGTACCATTTTGTGCTTAAACTTGAAAAATGAAATTGGTATGCAATGCTTATGCTTGATGTTATGCTCTCACTTGTTCCATGTCATAAATGATTTAAAACTGAATTTATTTGGATGCTAAACCGTTGCATGATGTCTAACATGAGAAGTCTCATTTTAAGAAGTAGACACATGGCTCGGTGGCTTTAACATGACATGAGATGCTTATGGGTGTTTGTAATCATCTTGTGAAGAGAATGTGTGACCTAGCATGAAGTTTGTGTGATCTAGATTCACTTTGGCATGTTTTGCTCATGTTTAGGTCTTTGCTCATGAGAGGGAAGTTTTTGCAAAAATGCTTAATTTGATCATGCCTTTGTCATATGCCTATATAGCTTTACTATCTTGATGGCTATGCTTTTATGGAACTGTGAACTATCTTGCTTGCTCATTAACTCACTTGTAGCATTTTATAGTGCTCTTTGTATATTTGAGAAGCTAGTAGTTGAATCTTTTGCAAAATTGCCTTGTTTCATGCATTGTCATCAAGGAGGAAAAGTTGCATTTGGTGGAAAAATGATTTAGTTTTCATGCATGTGTTGCATCCAGGGGATACTCAGTTCAGGGGGAGAACTTGAGTTTTCATGCACATGTTCAGGGGAAGTATGCATTTGTGTAGGGGAAGCTTGGTGAGTTTCCTTTGTTTGCCTGAGTTGTGCTTTGGTGTGTTGCTCTTTGCTCTATCGCATGTGTTTAGGGTGAGCTTTGTAAGCTATTTGGCCCTAGTGCATGTGTTTAGGGGGAGCTTGTGAGTTTTGTGCTCTTTTGCTCTTTTGCCAGTGGTGTTGAGCCCCTTTGACTCTTCTTGAGGAGCCGGCGGTTGATTTGAGCTTTCGATCATCACATGATTGGTGTTGAGCCCTTTGTGCCTCTTCTTGAGGGATCATGTGCTTTCGTTTGTCCATGATCAGTGTTGAGCCCTTTGTGCCTCTTCTTGAGGGATCATGCGTTCTTGTCTCGGTTGTGTCGAGCCGTTGCCCATGTCTTTGGGGACCGAGATTGTTAGTGGTGGTGGCCTTTGTGGTTTCTCTCATGCCAAGTGACTTTGTTCTTTGCTCATGTGTGGTTTTCATTCACTTGGATGAGTTGTTCGGCCTTTGCTTTCTCAAACCATTTCTTTGTGGTCACATGTTGTCAACCCACTCCTCAAGGGGGAGAAATTTGGAAAATCTAGTTGATATGAACCATGATTTGATGGTGATGAGCGGTTGAAAAGTGCTTTGTTAAGAGCTGAAATTGGTTTGATGGCTTTTGGGATTACTTGTAGCTCTTGTGGGTTACTTGACTCTTTGGTGGTGTTTAGCCTTTGTGCTTCTTTTGGTTCCGAGAGTCTTTGGTTGGAGCTCTTCTCATTTCAAGTTGCCTTGTGTTTGCTTTTTGTTGGCTTTTAGGCACTTGCATGAGTTTTCCTTTTGCTTTCAAACCATCTTTTGTCAATGCACTCATCAAGGGGGAGATTGAGAAACTAAGTTGATATGTGCCTTGGTTTGTATATGATGAGCGATTGACCAGATGTTTTGAGGCTTTGTGTTGAGTGTGTTTCGTCGGGTTGTGTTGTCGGTTGTGTGTCTTTTATTCATATCTTTATGTGGTGTGTTGTCAATGCACTCGTGAGGAGTGGTTGACAACGTTGTGTGGACTGACTCTTGGCCTAGTATTGCAGGTGTTGGTTGCGGCTTGGTTTGCGTTGGTGTAGGTGAAGAACAAGCGCGAAAGGTCTATGCCAAGGTGGCCTCCGAGGTGATGGAGAGACAAGTAGGCTTGGTTCGAGGGACCCGGTGGCCGACGGGATCAAGTGCGGGCCGCATGGTGCAAGAAGAGCAAGACGAAGTCGTGGACATGGAGTCGGTGGATCGGTGGCGGCCAAGTCAAGGAACGAGGCAAGACCGAGTTGACCGTCCGGGCGCCGGAGGTGAAAGGTTGACGGGCTCGATGCTTGGCGTGGTGAGGCTGGGCCGTGTACGCGGGGTTTGGTGGTTTGGCCACAAAACCATCGGATGACGGTTTCTTGGTTTGGGCCTCAAAACCAAGTGAGAAGGCCCAACGTGACAGAGACGGGGATCCGGGAGCGTCAGGAAGCTTCGAGGCGGGTGACACGCGGCATGATCGAGGTGCTTGCATCGGGAGGATGCGAAGGCCCGATGGATGCACGGCCGTCTGATGGTGAACTTCATGTGTTGACCAAAATGCCCCTGTGAGGGTTTGTATTGTATCTCCTAGTGTAGGGGCACTTCGGTCTTTTCCAGAGGGCCTATATATAGGAGGAGGGGGCTGAATTTTCAGCCAACTCTTTGGCTTAGTTGGAGGGAGTGCTCTTTCATTTTGGGGTGCTCTAGGGGAGAGAGGGAGAGAGGTGTGAGTGGCTCTTTGTTTGGAGCCTTTTGCCATCCAAGATTTGCAATTCTTGGAGTGGCTTGTAATCCAACATGGCATGAATATTCAGAGTGGATTAGTCCCTCAAATCTTGTGCAAATTCCTCGAGCAAATTCTATCTCCTTCTAAATTCCCGAGTTGGTTTTTGTGCTATTTTCGGAGCTTTTCGATTCGATCCTTGTGCGTCGATTTCTAAGCCGTTTCCTTCTGGATTTCTTTGAGGGGATCATGGGTGAGTTCCTTGTGCCTCTTTGTGGATGATCTTGACCCCTCAAACGTCGGGAATCGGGCTCGATTTGGTGAGGTTTGGATGAACTCAAGTTTGTGCTTTGCGTGCACGAGATTTGCGATTCCGGTTGATTGGATAGGTTTGGGGTTCCAAGATTTTGGGCATAGCTTCTCTTAGAAATGCTTCTCATCTACCCAAAATTTGGGCTCGATCCATCTAGCGGTTTGGGAGATCCGTCGATCGGAAGTTGGAGGTGTTTTCGCGGGGTTCACGGCATTGCTTCTGTGTGCAGGGCGGACGGTCCGCGAGTGCGGGGCGGACGGTGCGCGAGGATTTTGTTCGTCGCGTGTTCGTCGAGTTCGTCTTGTGTTCTTGCGAGCTCGTGGTTAGATCCATTGGGGTCTTTGGTTTTTGGAGCAAGGAGTTTGCGGACAGTCCGCCAGTCCATGACGGGGTCCGCGAGGTTCGACTTGAGGTGGAGTTTTCTGGTGCCTGGCACGGACGGTCCGGACTGTAGTGTCGGACAGTCCGCGAGGACCGGGCGGACAGTCCGCGAGGAGAAAGCGGACAGTCCGCGAGGTGCGGTTCCTCGCTGGTGGTTCGGTTGGTAATTTCGGACGGTCCGTCCTTGATCCACGGACGGTCCGCCTAGTGACCGTGGACAGTCCACCCCCCTCTGGCGGACGGTCCGTTCTGGCCGGACAAATTTGGTTGAGAGCTTTGTTCCTTTGGTTCTTTGATCCGTGCTTCCGCTAGTTGAACCAAGGATTGCTCCTAGGGCTTGTAGGCTTGTGTGTGCCTAGTTTTGAGCCGATCTTGTGTGTGCGAGTGCTCGGAGTGGCAATCTGGGCATAGGCCGAGTTCTCTCTTTGGAGAAGAATTTTTATCAGCTCCCATTCACTCCCCCCCTCTCTGGTCGCCAATTCGGTCCTTCATGGGCTGAGGCGGCGAGCACCGTGTGCTATGTGTCGAACCGGATATTCCTCTGAGCGTTCAAGAAGAAGACGTGCTATGAGCTTATGCATGGTAGAGCTCCTAAGGTTAGTCACTTCCGAATCTTTGGTTGCAAGTGTTTTATTCTGAAGAAGGGAAGGCTTGATAAGTTTGAGGCTAGATCTAGTGATGGTATTTTCTTTGGGTATGCAAACCATTCTAGAGCTTATAGGGTGCTTAATCCTGAGACTAACAAAATCATGGAGATTTGTGAGGTGACCTTCGACGAGACAGTGCCATGTAGCTCTCTTGGCTTTGATTGTGCAGGTGACGAGGAGATGGCCGAGACGCTCTTTGTGGAGGAAGAAGAAGATAATGATGGTGATGGCGAGGATCGTGTACCTACTGCGGATCGTGTACATACTACTTCCACGACAATGACTACAGTTGATGGCGGGCCTTCTACTTCGACTACGATGCATCAACATGTACCACAAGCAAGGGTGGAAGCAGCTATGGAGGGGGAGGTAGTCTCCAGGCGAGAGGCTCCTAAGCGTGTACAAGTGGATCACCCTCCATCGAAGATCATTGGAGACATGGACGAGATAACTACATGGTCAAGGTCACGAAATACTTCTCACTTTGCTCACTCCGCATTTGTTGCCTCCTTCGAGCCCAAAGATATTGGACACGCTCTTTCTGATGCAAACTGGGTGAATTCCATGCATGAGGAGTTGGAGAACTTTGAGAGAAACCAAGTCTGGGTGTTAGTCGATCCACCACCAAATTGTCGTCCTATAGGTACCAAGTGGGTGTGGAAAAACAAAGAAGGTGAGAATGGGATGGTTGTGAGAAACAAGTCGAGGTTGGTGGCTCAGGGGTTTAACCAGAAAGAGGGTATAGATTATGAGGAGACATTTGCTCTGGTGGCCCGTCTGGAGGCGATTCAGATCCTTCTAGCCTTTGCCGTGGCTAAAGGGTTCAAGTTGTTTCAGATGAATGGAAGAGTGTGTTCCTTAATGGGGTGATAGAGGAAGAAGTTTATGTAAAGCAACCACCGGGTTTGAGAGTGAGAGATACCCACATCGTGTGTATAAACTCCAAAGGGCGCTCTATGGGTTGAAACAGAAACCGAGGGCTTCGTATGGCAGGTTGAGAGGGTTTCTGCTAGGTAAGGGGTTTGTGATGGGCACAGTTGATAAGACCCTGTTTCTCCTTAAGCATGGAAATGACCTTTTGATTGTACAGATTTACGTGGATGATATAATCTTTGGTGACTCCTCTCACGATCTTGTTGCCAAGTTTGCAGATGACATGAGCAGGGAATTTGAGATGTCTATGATGGGCGAGCTGCAGTTTTTCTTAGGGCTACAGATCAAGTAGGTCAAGGACGGGACCTTCATGCACCAGAGCAAGTACACCAAGGAGATGCTGAGGAAGTTCAACATGAATGATGCGAAGCCCATGTCAACACCGATGAGTACGACTACAGCTTTGGATGCGGACGAGGATGGTGAACCAGTGGACCAGAAGGAGTACCAGAGCATTATTGGCTCCCTTCTTTACTTGACGGCGACGAGGCCGGACATACAATTCAGTGTGTGTCTGTGCGCTCGTTCTCAGGCTTCCCCGAGGACTTCACATCGGCAGGCCATCAAGAGGATTTTCAGGTATTTGCAGTATGCTCCTGAGTTTGGTCTTTGGTATTCTGCCTCCTCGATGTTGATGTCTGTTAAGTACTACTTTCAGCCCTCAATATTCTCATATAAATGGAGGCATATGCTTTATTTACTTGCATTTTGGTATGAATAATGTAGTTCCACTTGTCCTTGGAGATTATTTGTATGCAGGTGAAATACCCATTAAAAGAGATGGAAACCCACCTTCTATGGAAGAACCATTCCAACTCAGCTGAGGAGCTAGCTGCCACCAAGGAAACACATGGCAATCCACGTCACTGATCCAAGGGAGGCACTCACCGATGAATCAAAGAGCGCCACATGGACTTCACATGGATCAAGGGGCCCACCTCGGATACCAAATCAAGCCATGCACCAGGAAAAGCTCAGAGGGCCCATAGGGCAGCCACCTGGAGAAAACACAGGCCAAGGGGCCACCCTAGGGGGCCGGCCGAACCGCCTTAGGGCCCCCTGATCCTGGCCCTCCACGTGGTGGCTCCTCATTGGTCCATTGCCTCACTCCCGGGTGTTTTGGTGGAGTTTGAGCCCCGAAGCAAGCCTCCTCCTTGCCTATAAATAGAAGGGGAGGGGCTCCCATTTCTCACATACCACTCTCTCATTCTCCTCTCACTTTTAGTTTCCAAGGCTAGGGGGTAGGCTAGAGTAGCTCTTCTTCAGGTTCCAAGTCTTCTTTCGAGTCTAGGTATGAGTTCTCTTTTATCTTTATTTCATTGTATGACTTTAATCTACTTCAGTTATTCAGCTATTCCATATAAAGTAATGGTAGATCATATGCTTGATATGTTCTTGAGTTCATCATCTGTTCATCATTTAGAGGCTTGTGTTCTTCATGAACACTACCTTTTGATCCACTTGAAGGGTGATAAACTCATTCCTTATGTGTTTGTTCATAAGTCAGAGGCTCTTGTTCTTCACGAACACGACCCTTTGATCTTATTGACTAGACATAAGAGAGTTCGTTTCTGTTCGTATGTCTAGCCTTAGTTGATCTTGTTAGATGGCATGAGAGTGTTGCATGAGGTTTGTGTTCAAGCTACGGTACTCGGTCTAAGTTGACCAGTCTTCTGGTGGCTCTCACCCTGGGTCACAACAGCCCGGGCCGGGTGGAGTCTAGTAGCAACGCAGGCATGGTGCTTGGGTTGTCTGGCTATGTTAGTTATGAGCATACCCCCCGTAACGATAGAGGTAGGTCCGCAGTGGTGACAGCTGTTGGATCCTTTGCAACCCTCCGCGCTGGGGTATCTGCTGTAGGAGTCTAAAGTCTAGTTTCGCAGAGTGCTGGTCGTCGCGGGCTAGCTCCCCGTTTGTACCTGGGTGCTGAACCTTACCCTCTCATGCAATACTCATGCCTATCTCCTGTATCTTCTAGCTTTGTACGTTTAGTACATTAGAACCTAGAGCTAACTCGTATGTTTCCCCTAAGCCATAGTGTGCTAGAGTAAAGGTAGATCTGAGTGTGTGTGTGTCGCACTACCCTTTATATCTTTTATCTTACCCCTGCCTTTGAGTTTGTTGTTTCCTATATCTATCTCTTAGTTTACATTCAGAGCAAAAGCATAAGTCTAAGATATCCGCCATTGCCTTCCACGGATATGATACCCTTGGAATATTCTCCTTCCTTGGGGAAATGCTACAATGGTTTATGTGTGTGCTTGCGGATTCATTCATGATCATTTAGATTAACCTTTGGCAAGTCTTCATGATCACACTAACCCGGCGTCGTTAGTTGTGACATTAAGAGGTGCCTACAAGGCGTTTCTTGGTGTTGTCACTAAGGATGGATTCCAGATTTGTTCTTAAAGTGATGACGCTACGAAATGCCAACAGCAAGCCGAGCCACAAGCGGCTGAAGAGGTCGTCAACGACACCCCCTACCTCAGCTTGCGGGGCACTCGAGAGGAGCAAGCTTATGCTTTCCTAAAGGACTGAGTCTTCGCCCACACCCGGGACTTCGACCCAGCTCTCATGGAGAAAACAGGTATGAATCTCGAGTTCGCTTCCATTTGGCATGCTCTTGGTTGGGAGGAGTTTGCGCCGGTTACAGAGCTTGGCTCTCGGCCCCTCACCATCCAGTTTCTTTGCTCTCTTACCGAGATTCCGGATGGTATTGAGTTTCATCTTTTTGGGACCGATTATCGTGTTTCTTGGAAGGAACTTAGTCGTCTCCTTGGTATTAGTCCTCGTTGTGCTGTTTCTTTGAAGAAGGCTTGTGAGGGTTTTGTTCGAGACTCTTTCTGGACAGACATCTCTGGTCTTGTTTACAGTGGCAAGTTTGTGCCTCGGTGCAATGATATTGTGCATCCCACTCTCCGTTTGTGGTACAAGTGGCTCGCCATTACTCTCTTTCCACGAGAGGATGTTCGGCCCGTGCGCAGCGATGAGTTGATGCTATTATACGCCGTTGTTAACCAGATCAAGGTCTCTCCCGTTAAAGCTATGATTCGGCAGTGGATGATGAATTTCAAGATGATAGGTCCTATTGAGTGTACGTCTTTGGTGACTCGTATTGCTCTCAGACTCGGGGTTCTTAGCAGGAATCCCGTACCCTTCATCGGGACGCCCCGAGTTCTCATTGATGAGGCATACTTGATCCAAGGGCATATACTTAAGAGAGGCCCAAATGATTCTTTGACTTTCTTCTTTCCGGGTTATGCAAATCAAATCTCGTTATCTAACCCGAGGTTTCGATTGTATAGCTCGGAGTTACTAACCATTCCCCTTGTTACACAAGAGGAAAGCCGTTGTGCTAGTGTTTCAGGCAAGTCCACCAGAAGCGCGGCGAAGAGAGCACACATGCAGCAGCAGCAGTCACAGCCACCACCACAGCCACAGCCACAGCCTGCTACACCACCGGTGGCAGGAGGAGCCCCTGCGGGGTACATGTTTAGGGTTACCCCTGGATATGCACCTGGTTGGGATCAGCCCACCTACCAGCCGAGTGCGAGTGGTGCGGTTTGGGCGAGTGCGAGCGGTGCTCAGTGGGCTACACCCACTAGTTCCAGCTCCGGTGGTCCACTTCCGTCTTTGTCCTTCTGGCGGCACTCCTCAGCCTTTGCACGCGATGCTCAGCTCGCACAGCAGATGGGAGAGCTCACCGTCCAGGTCACAGGACTAGAGGAGATGCTGAACACCCACGTAGAGTCTACCTCAGTGTGGCAGCGTCAGGCTGGTGAAAGGATCGAAGTCATGCAGCAGAACCAGCAGCGATACATGGAGGAGCAGAGGGCTTACTACGCGAGTCAGGGATTCTTCTTCCCTCCTCTGCAGTGAGCCTGAAGCTAGCTTGGGGGAGGACCCCCATCCTGAGGTAACTTGTATCTTCCTTTGTTTACAGAATATCTTATAAATGAAAACCCAAAAAATCTGCAAAAATAAAAAGACCAAAAATATTTATTTGCTTTCATCATCATCGTTTGCTTAGTTTGCTTTGATATGCATAGTAAGAATGCTTTGCCTCTATGGTTGAAATGATGAATAGTTGCTCTGTTTATTCTTCTCGTATGTCTTGCTTACAACTTTGTATCCTACCTAAGTTTTGAGTTTGTTGGCTTGCATGTTCAAACCTTAGCTTGAAAACTGTGGGTAGCAACAAGCATGATCCTTGCCTAAGTTGTTGTGAGACATGATATGGTATAATAGAGTGCTATGATCTTGTGCTTAGTGATGCTTGACATCCGGAGTTTTTCTTTTTGAAAAAAATCAAAACATGATGAGTTCCTCAATGATGAGCATTTCCTATCCAAAGCCATATGTAGATTCTAGCTCTTGTTAGCCTCCACATATGCAGCTTGTTCTCTCATTGAGCTTTGTCAAATTGTTGTGACCCTTGTTAGAACTCATACTCCCCTGATCAAGATCACGTACACGTTCATGCTAAAACTTCTACACTGGAAGTTAGCATTCATCATTTGTTCTATTTGCTTATGCATTTTTCACAAATAAAACTCTATGTATCTTTGTATCATTCATCCCTCTCCAAATATCTCCAATAGAGACAAAGGGATAGCTAAAAAAAATGGAGAGAGAAAGAAAGAAAGAAAGAAAAAGAAAAGCATGCTCAAAAGCATGGCAAAAATAAAATAAAGAGAGCTAGCCCAAGTCTCGAAAAAATTCTAAAGGAGAGAAAGGGATTGATATGTGCAAGAGATAGAGTTCCACCATATAGATGGTAATAACTAGTACCTATTCCGGGGCTAGTGTCCACCTTACCATCAATCCCTCATTTCCTCATATGAAGCATGGTAATATCTAGCACCCATTTCCCGGCCTAGTATCCACCTTACCATGCTCATTTCCATCACACACATATACACATCTTGATCAGGATGTATGTTTGTTTCTTCTAAGGATCCGGTTTTTGACTTAGCAAAATATGAGAGATAAGTATGCCACATTTCTTCCCTACCTACAGCCCCACATAAGCCTATTAGGAGTAGGATGTGAAGAAAGGCAACATTGATGCCTTGGTGAGGAACCATACACTTTTGAGCGATCCGAAAGTATCATTTGAGGAACTCTGATTTTTTTTGAAAAATTTGCAAAACCTCCGGATTGATAGCTGATCAAGGTATGAGTGATTATGCATTTGCTATATAACCATTCTATCTCTCAACCGCCTAAGGCAGGTGAAGCTATATGCCCCACGTCGTCAGGTGAAAAATAAGAACATTGCCAACTTGTTCAAACTCTTGGTAGAGTACTTAGCTGTATGTTTGCCATAAGTTGAGAATACAATATTGTAGCAACTCCTGATCAACCAACCTAAGTCCCTAATGTCTTGCTTCGAGACGAGTAAGAGGTTAGCTTGGGGGAGTTTGTTGACGACTGTTAAGTACTACTTTCAGCTCTCAATATTCTCACATAAATGGAGGCATATGCTTTATTTACTTGCATTTTGGTATGAATAATGTAGTTCCACTTGTCCTTGAAGATTATTTGTATGTAGGTGAAATACCCATTAAAAGAGATGGAAACCCACCTTCTATGGAAGAACCATGCCAACTCAGTTGAGGAGGTGGCTGCCTCGTTTTGACTGAAGAAGACAATTTTAACCTAAGCTCCATGCTTAATTTAAAACAGCCTATGAAGGTATGTTGCAACATACATTCAAACCAGAGCATAAGAACAAAGATAAAGGAAGCATGAAAGCATGATCAAGCTATTACCAAAAGGAACATAAGCATGAGCATATGTCGGTGAACCTCGAGCAACCTCCCGTAAGGGCTTTGTTTAATGTCAAAAACAGGACTTACCTAGCTAGTTGGGCAAGATACAAGATCTATCATCATCTGCACACCAGGATAAGATTTGGTAGAGGAGGAACTTTACTCAGAATGCTCACATATTTCCCCCACACTTGAAGTTTGCATTGCTAGGCAACAAAACTCAAGTGTGTGGAGATCAAGCTTCCTTCTGTAAATGTTCCCTCACCAAACATACTGAGGTGGTGTACCTGATGTAGCTCATATGTTCTTAGATGTCGCCCATCTATCGTTCTTTTCAATCTCCACCTGAAAGGTTAGTGACCAAAAAATACTCGAAGGACAACTTATCCTAAAAACATGTTCTTGATTTTATTCGAAAGGGAAATAAAACCTATGCTAATCCAGGCTATCTCCTGATAGTGCTTTGTTTATTTAAGGTCATAAGCTCGACCATGGGAACTTCATCTTGCAGCTATCGTTGGTGGTGTCATTCCCGTCTCACCACCAATCCTTGATGTATCAGTGAAGCTTTAGCTGCAAGGTTAGTGCCACAGTGCACACACGAAATCTGCAATGCTTATGGTAAGCATATGCATCTACAATCAACCTTCCAAACTGAAGGACCGAATCGGGCGACCAGAGAGGGGGGGGGAGTGAATGGGAGCCGATAAAAATTCTTCCCTAAGGTCGAACTCGGCCTATACCCCGATTGCCACTCCACGAATCCGTGCACACAAAGGAAGCTCCAAACAAGGCACACACAGGCCAAGAAGATCAACCAAGAAGCCTAGGAGCAAAGAGCGGAAGCACCAAAGCAAGAACCGAAGGACTTAGACACTGTTGCGAAGTCCCTGGCGAACAGTCCGAGGGGACCAGGCGGACCGTCCGCGGTGGCTCGGCGGACTGTCCGAGAATGCCACCAGACCCTCCAGTAGCGCACCGAGAAAAACGGACCATCCGTGATGGACCCGCGGACCGTCCGCCTCGTCACGGACCGTCCGGCACTTGAGTACGGACCGTCCGCGAACTTCGCGCACCAAAAACCAACCGGCTCAACGGATCAAACGAGAGACGCTCAAGAACACGCGAAGAACACGAAGAACAGCTGGGCTGTCAGGGCCTCGCGGACCGTCCGCGTGGACCTCACGGACCGTCCGCCAGGTGCGGACAGAGCAGAAAAACGCCCGACCCCGGAAGTCAACTCCACCTTTCCATCACCGGATCTCTCAAGCGGTTGAAGCTCTTGAGACAAGATTTTGGGGAGATGAAAAGCGTCACACAAGGATGCTATGCCCCAAAAATCTCGACCTCAACTCCCTAAATCACCGGGAATCGTGGATCACACGAACCACAACCATGAGCTCGGGCTCCAACCAAAAACACACGAATCGAAGGCTCTCCACGGCGTTTGAGGGGTCAAGATCACATACAAAGATGCGCAAGGCATCCACCCATGATCCCCTCAAAGAAATCTGACGGAAAACACCTCCAAAATCACGAATCGAGCGAAGAACGAAACCCCCCAAAAATAGCCCCGAAAATGACACGAAAATCACAAGGGACTAGGAGATCACCGCAACGCCGAAAGCTTCCATACATCCAGAGGACAGAGTCTGTACAAGAGTCTAGCCTAAGGAATCCAGAGGAAAACGAAGCAGTTCAGAGAAATCTACCGGGGGAGAAAGCCCTAGAGTCCAAGAGAGAGAGATGCCATCCACCTCTCCGCTATTTATACGAAGTCCATCGGAGGGAGGTAAATGACCACGCTACCCCTACTGCTTAAATGAAGATACAACCCCTCAGGGGCATTTTGGTCAAGTCTTCATCGGACGGACATGCTTCCACCGCGGCTTCGCTTCACCTCGACGCAAACCCCGTGATCACGCCATGTGCCCTCCGCCTCGAAGCTTCCCGAAGCTCCCGGATCACCGTCTCCGTCGCCTCGAGCCTCTGGGCTTGGTTTTGAGGCCCAAACCAAGAAACCGTCCACCGATGGTTTTGTGGGCAAACCAACAAACCCCGCGTGCAAGCTTCGGGCTTCATCCGCTACCTTGCACCGGCCCATGTTCACGACTTCAGCCCGCCAGTCTTGCACCGCACGGCTCGCACTTGACCCCATCGGCCATCGGGTCCATCGAACCAAGCCTACTTGCCACTCCATCACCCGGAGGCCGCCACGGCTAAGGCCTTTCGCGCTTGTTCTTCACCTGCACTGACACGAGTCTAGCCGCAACCTGTACCTGCACACTTAGCCAAGCATCAGTCCACACAATGTTGTCAATCACTCATCACTAAGAAGCTACCCTCCACTAGTCTTCGGACACACCTGGTCCTCAATCTCCCCCTTGATGAGTGCATTGACAACACCCATAGTAACCACATAGAGAAAAAGAAAAGAAAAAACAGCCACGAACACAAACCTCCCAAGCAAGTGATCCAAAGCCAAAGAACAAGCGAAAACTCGATCACTCGTCGATCCAAGTCTCGACCCCCTAAGACAAGTGCAACGGCTCGACACAGCCGAGACAAAACAAAGCTCACAAGGAGCACATCACAAAGCACAAAACTCAGGAAAAATCAAAGGAGCCCCCCTGCACATATGCAACTCCCCCTGAGCAAATGCAACCTCTTCTTCTCAATTTTTCTCCACACATGCAACATCTCACAAATGCATACCAATTTTCCACAAACTCTCCCCCTATCAAACAAATCTCACAAAATGCATACAACATCTCCCCCTTGTTGACAATGCATGAATCAAGGTATATGAAACTCTTCCCCTTGTTTTCATGAAAAATGCATGTCAAAGCATATATACAATCTACCAAGCTTCTCAAATATACAAATAGCACAACAAAATGCTACACATGAGACATAGAGCAAGCAAAGTAGATATGGTGTATTTAGCACATTGCCATCAAGAAGGTAGAGACATATAAGCATGTGACATGGCTAAAAGCAATTTTCACAAAGAAATAGTCATCTCATGAGCAAGACTCTCTCTACACCAATTTGAACATAAATACACTAGATCATTCAAAGTTTATGCAAGATCACAAATTCTCATCACAAGATCATTATAAACGCCCATAAGCTCCTCAAGTCATGTTAAAGCCACCGAGCCATGTGTCTACTTCTTAAAATGAGACTTCTCATGGTAGACAAGCATGCTACGGTTTAGCACCCAATATATGAATTTCAAAGCATAAGAACATGATTAGGAGCTCATTTTTCAAGCACAAGGCAATTCACACACCAATTTCATTTTCAAGTTAAAACATGGTACATGAAGTGCCTTTGCGGCAAAAAGAAGCTTATGCTCCTCCCCAAGCAAGCAAAAGGGCTAAACATTTACAATGATAAAAGGTCTTTGACCCCAAGCAAAGAGAACATGATTCTCAAGCACAAACTAGACATGATATAGGCATTTAAGCACAAATTGAGCATAAACAAGCATCTACTCATGCGAGACACAATTTTAGCATTTTCATCAAAAGAAAGCTATCTCAACACAAGTATATGGCAAAACCAACAAGAGCATAGCATTCACATCCACAAATTACTCAACATGCACATATATCACAAATATAGCACATCGGTGATCAATGTATATAAGAGAAGCTTTTCCTAGCACAAGTGATCCAAAGATGGCTATCCTACCAGGTTTTGTACAAAAAGTAAAATGCATGAATGCAATGCAACAGAATGAACATATGGCACATATATACATGAGAAGCTCCAAGACTCAGCTAGAAAGGAAAGCAAACACCAAGTTCACCCTGCAAGCGAGTGAAAGTGACTTGATCAAGCGGCTTGGTGAAAATGTCGGCTAGCTGGTCTTGGGTAGGGACATAGGACAAAGATATGTTTCCCTTCTCAACATTGTCCCTCAGGAAATGGTACCTCACTTCTATGTGTTTCGTTTTGGAGTGGAGGACAGGATTTTTGGCTACGCTTATGGCACTGGTGCTATCACAGAAAAGTGGAACCTGGGAGCACTCCTCACCAAAATCACTCATGGTATATGTCATCCAAAGCAGCTGGGAACAACAACTAGCAGCAGCTACATACTCGGCCTCTGTAGTGGAGGCTACACTGGATTGCTTGCGAGATGACCAAGAGACCAAAGAAGAACCAAGGAACTGACAACACCCAAAGGTAGACTTGCGGTCCAATCGACACCCAGCAAAATCATCATTGGAGTAACCGTGAAGTCTGAGTGTCGAGGAGGCAGAATACCAAAGACCAAACTCAGGAGTGTAGTTCATGTACCTGAAGATCCACTTGACGGCCTGCCGATGTGAAGTCCTCGGTGAAGCCTGAAAATGAGCGCACAGACACACACTGAACTGTATGTCCGGCCTCGTCGTCGTTAAGTAGAGGAGGGAGCCGATCATGCTCCGGTACTCCTTCTGGTCCACGGGTTCGTCGTCCTCGTCCGTGTCCAAAGCCGTAGTGGTACTCACCGGTGTAGTCAGCGGCTTGGAGTCGTTCATACCAAACTTCTTCACCATGTCCCTGGTGTACTTCGCCTGATGTACAAACGTCCCGTGCTTGCACTGCTTGATCTAGAGGTCCAAGAAAAACTGCAGCTCGCCCATCATGGACATCTCAAATTCCCTGCTCATATCATCTGCAAATCTGGCAACAAGATCATGAGAAGAGCCACCAAAGATTATGTCATCCACGTATATCTGAACAATCAAAAGGTCATTCCCATGCTTAAGGAGAAACATGGTCTTATCAACTGTACCCATCACAAACCCCTTACTCAGCAAAATGCCTCTCAACCTGCCATACCAAGCTCTAGGTGCCTGTTTCAACCCATAGAGCGCTCTCTGGAGTTTGTATACACTGTGTGGGTATTTCTCGCTCTCAAACCCCGGGGGTTGCCTCACATACACTTCTTCCTCTATCACCCCATTCAAGAAAGCACTCTTGACATCCATTTGGTACAACTTGAACCTTTTAGCCACAGCAAAGGCTAGAAGGATCCTAATTGCCTCCAAACGAGCCACAGGAGCAAATGTCTCCTCATAATCTATCCCCTCCTTCTGGTTGAAACCCTACGCCACCAACCTCGACTTGTTTCTCACAACCATCCCATTCTCACCCTCTTTGTTTTTCCACACCCACTTGGTTCCTATGGGATGGCAATTTGGTGGTGGATCGACTAACAACCAGACTGAGTTTCTCTTAAAGTTTTCCAACTCCTCATGCATGGAATTCACACAATTCTCGTCAGACAAAGCGTGTCGAATATCTTTGGGCTCAAACAACGCGACAAAAGCAGAATGAGCGAAATGAGAAGTATTCCTTGACCTCGACCGTGTAGTGCATTCATGGATGTCACATATGATCGTCGTCGGTGGGTGATCGATCTGTACACGCCAGTGAGCCTCACGCCTGGACACCACCTCCCCCTCAACAGCAGCCTCCACTCAAACAGCCTCAGTCGTAGTGGGTGTCGGGGATGGTCCATCCTCGATCGTTGTCGTAGTAGTGGAAGTAGCATGTACACGATCAGCCGCGGGAGTACCACCATCATCATCATCCTCGTCTCCATCTCCATCCTTCTCATCCTCAAAGATCCTGGCACCAATTTCCTCGTCACCTGCACACTCAAAAGCAGAAGAGCTACATGGCTGTGTCTCGTCGAAGGTAACCTTGCAAGTCTCCATGATTCGGTTAGTGTCAAGGTTGAGCACACGATATGCTCTAGAGTGAATCGCATAACCGAGAAAGATACCATCCGAACATCTAGACTCGAACTTATCCAGCTTGCCCTTCTTTAGAATGAAACACTTGCATCCAAAGGCTCTAAAGTGACTCACCTTGGGTTGTCGTCCATGCATCAGCTCATAAGAGGTCTTCTTCTTGAAAGCACGAAGGAAGATGCGATTTGAGACATAGCAAGCGGTATTAACCGCCTCGGCCCAGAAACGCCTAGGAGTCCTATGCTCATCAAGCATCGTCCTGGCCATCTCACAAAGGGTCCGGTTCTTCCTCTCCACTACGCCATTCTGGCAAGTGACGTATGGAGAAGAGTACTGATGATCAAGACCAAGATCACTGCAAAAGGCATCAAAATGAGAGTTCTTAAACTCTGTGCCATTGTCACTGCGTATAGCTCGAATGGCATCTCCATGTCTCTCATTTTTCAACCTCAAGATCAAGTCTCGAACAAAACCAAATGTCTCGCTCTTATCCTCCAAAAAGAAAACCCAAGAGTACCTCGAAAAATCATCAACAACCACAAGAACATACCACTTCCCACCAGCAGAGCGAACACGAGCTGGCCCAACCAAATCCATGTGCAACAGCTCACAAGGTCACTCGGTCATGACAGCCGTCAAAGGGGCATGAGAAGCGGCAACCATCTTTCCATGCCGACAAGAAGCACAAACCAAATCCTTCTCGAATTTCAACTTAGGCAACCCTCGGACAAGATCAAGACCACTCAAGCGGGAAAGCAACTCAAAGCTCAAGTGTCCCAACCTCCTATGCCATTTCCAAAGCTCGACCGAAATGCCAGCAACAAAGCATCGAGGAGGACCAATAGACTGGGAAAAATCAGCACGAAAGATTTGACCCTCGGGGACGATCGTACAGATAAGATCGCCTCGAGAATCAAGCACACGAGAAGCACCCGACTTAAAACGAACCTCAAAACCTTCGTCCAGTAACTGAGATACTGACAACAGGTTAAAACCAAGTGACATGACCAGGGCCACACTTCTTAAGGTCACCTTGCTACTCACCTTCACCATACCTTCAGCAAGCACTCGTCCTCTCCCGTTGTCCTCGAAAGTGATGTACTCCCTCGTACTCACCGGGGTGAGGCTGGAGAACCACCCACGATCTCCGGTCATGTGTCTTGAGCAACTGGAGTCGATCAACCAAAAGTTCTCCAAGCCTCCCACCTGCAATCAAAAACGAGAACGAGAATGAGCAAGCGACTCAACACTGGGGTTAGTTCTAAAAGAGTCAAACCAGTGTCGAGCCATTTGCTCAAGAGAAGGGTTAGCAAAGTCCATTCTCCCAACACCTCGAGGCGGAGCCCTCTCATGCCTACCACCAAAGAACCTGTCACGTCTCACAAGAGGAGTACGTGCACCACGACGAGGAAAACGTGGCCCGTAGTCCATCTGAGACCCAAAGCTCCGATCGTGCCTCCCAAACTCGTAACGGTCACGAGAAGGAGCACGTCGAGCCAACTCACCACGCCCAAACCCAACACGCCTATCTCTCTGAGGGAATACACCTCCACCTCCACCTGCACGAGTGGGAACTGTCCTCACAAACACATCACCCCTAGGTAGAGGCCCTCTACGAGGCTCAGGCACACCACGAGCAAGGTGGTACCTGTCCTTGTTTGCCATCTCCCTAGCAAACCTCTCATCCCTCTTCCTCCGAAAATAGAACTCATCCTTATACCCATCCCTCCCACAATAGTCACAATGGAAGCGGATTGGCACTGGCTTAGGCTGTGGCTTCTCTACAAGCTTCTCTCCAGCTTTCTCTCCTGACTTCCCCTCAAAGACACTCCCCTGGGTGCTCACAAACTTGATGGGTTTTTGGTAGTTTTCAGCTTTGTGGGGGAACACTGGTGGATCAGGTGTTGTGTCTAGCTTGTTTCGGAGGTGGTTTGGCTTGGGTGCAAATTTGTTCATCGGTGTGGTATGTGGTGGAATGGGGATCTCTCCAGCTTTCCCTTCTCCCTCACCACTCTTCTCACCACACTTGTCAGCCCCCAATGCCTGACCATCAAACCTCTTGAACTGAGCCAACATCATACTCAATTGTGGCTCATGCCTAGACAACCACCCCATCATTTTTCTCAATTCATCATTTTCATCCTGCAGACGATCAACACAGTTTGCAAGTTCCATGTTTTTCAAAGCATGCAATTCACAGGTTGAACATGATGTAGGAAGAGGAGCTTTCAATGCCGCCTCAAGAGAGACAATTCTAGTGTGAGATTCATCTAGCCTAGCATGCAAAATAGGACATGAGGTACAAGCACCTAGTAAAGCTGGCCTAGACTTCAACTCATCACATTCAATCCTAACCACATCTAGTTCCTCCAAAGTAGAGGCATGCTTCTCCTTGAGAGCAGTCAAATCAGCAAGAAAAACTGAGCAATCACCACAGTCCATCTCATCGGACACAACAGGAGCAGATTTCAAAGCAACTATCTCATTTCTACCATCCACAAGCAAGGATTCAAGCTCGGCTACCTTGTCCTTAGCATCACCCAACAGAGACCTAAATTCCCTCTTCTCCTTATTGGTCTTTCTAAGCACATCATCACGGTTATCAAGCAACTCATTGAGCCTAGCATTCTGCTCTAGCAAGAAGTTGGGATCTTGTCGTACCTCATCATCAGAGTCGGAGTTCGAATCCGAGTTGTGTTTCCCACCCTTCTTGGAGTGCGCCATGCCGCAAAAGCCTCCTTGTGCGACGAAGCTCAGGCCGGTGAAGTTCTTGCCCGTGTGCCGCTTGTCCTTGTGCCTTTCTTGCTCTTCATCGATGCTTGAGTCGGAAGAAGCATCGCTTGATGTGGAGTCGATGTCGCTCGCTTCGGCAACCATCGCTCGAGCCGTCTTCTTCTTGTGGCCGCCACTCTTCTTGTGCCTTCTCTCGCCCTTGTCCTTGTGCTTGTCCTTGTAGTCGTTCCGGGAGCGGTGCTTGTTGTAGTCGTGCTTGGGCTTGCCCTTGTAGTCGTTCTTGATCTCCATGGCTTCAGGGCATTTGGCGATGAAGTGCCCGTGCTTCCCGCACCGATAGCACATCCCCGAGCTCCGCCTTGCATTCTTGCGGTTCTCGTACATCCGCCCAAACCTCTTGCTCAACAAATCGAGATCGTCCTCGCTCAGCACCTCAAAGTCTTCATCTGGCAAAGACACAAGACAAGACAAAGAGAAACCACCGGTGTTAGCGTTAGACCTTGACCTGGAGCCAAGAGCCAAACTATGAGGATTAGTGGGGCTCTCGCTCTTGGCTCTCAAGCCACGATCAACCTCTGAAGACCTGAGCTTGGAAAACAGCTCATCCAACGTCAGCATATCATACACGCTCGACTCCTCAATGGCCTCGACCTTGGCACTCCACACAGACCTATCCAGGGCATGCAAAAGCTTGATAGCTTGATCATGATCCGTGTGTGGGAGCACTGTCACATTGGCACTCATGTTGTTGACAATGCTAGTGAAACGCTGGAACATCGCATCGGTCGACTCGCCGGGGAGGTGAGTGAAGTTCTCGTACTCTCTCCAATAAGTGAAAAACAAACAGGCTTGCACTTGGGCATTGCCAACATGAGCATTTCTCAACTTGAGCCATATCTTTTTGGCCACATTCTCTCCATACACTCGCTCGAACTCCGAGGCACAGAGAGCACAGAACAAGTAATCAACGGCCTTGCTGTTGGCCTCAAACATGTCCCGCGATCCTGGAAGCAGAAAACTATCTGGGATGACTTATTGATCATTTTGAGTGACATCCCAAATAAGAGTTCCCTTCCCTCGCAAAAACGCGCCCATGCGCCTCTCCCACATCGTGTAATTCTTCTCATCAAAGTGCGGAGGACCCGACCCCTTACCGTAATCGCCCATCTTTGGATCTTAGACTGGTTAGAATCAAGAAGATCCGTAACCGGCTCTGATACCAATTGAAGGACCGAATCGGGCGACCAGAGAGGGGGGAGTGAATGGGAGCCGATAAAAATTCTTCCCTAAGGTCGAACTCGGCCTATACCCCGATTGCCACTCCACGAATCTGTGCACACAAAGGAAGCTCCAAACAAGGCACACACAAGCCAAGAAGATCAACCAAGAAGCCTAGGAGCAAAGAGCGAAAGCACCAAAGCAAGAACCGAAGGACTTAGACACAGCTGCGAAGTCCCTGGCGGACAGTCCGAGGGGACCAGGCGGACCGTCCGCAAGGAGGACGCGGATCCCCTCAAAGAAAATCCGACGGAGAACGCCTCCAAAATCACGAATCGAGCGAAGAACGAAACCCCCCAAAAATAGCCCCGAAAATGACACGAAAATCACAAGGGACTAGAAGATCACCGCAACGCCGAAAGCTTCCATATATCCAGAGGACAGAGTCTGTACAAGAGTCTAGCCTAAGGAATCCAGAGGAAAACGAAGCAGTTCAGAGAAATCTACCAGGGGAGAAAGCCCTAGAGTCCAAGAGAGAGATGCCATCCACCTCTCCGCTATTTATACGAAGTCCATCGGAGGGAGGTAAATGACCACGCTACCCCTACTGCTTAAATGAAGATACAACCCCTCAGGGGCATTTTGGTCAAGTCTTCATCGGACGAACACGCTTCCACCGCGGCTTCGCTTCACCTCGACGCAAACCCCGCGATCACGCCACGTGCCCTCCGCCTCGAAGCTTCCCGAAGCTCCCGGATCACCGTCTCCATCGCCTCGAGCCTCCGGGCTTGGTTTTGAGGCCCAAACCAAGAAACCGTCCACCGATGGTTTTGTGGGCAAACCAACAAACCCCGTGTGCAAGCTTCGGGCTTCATCTGCTACCTTGCACCGGCCCATGTTCACGACTTCAGCCCGCCAGTCTTGCACCGCACGGCTCGCACTTGACCCCATCGGCCACCGGGTCCATCGAACCAAGCCTACTTGCCACTCCATCACCCGGAGGCCGCCACGGCTAAGGCCTTTCGCGCTTGTTCTTCACCTGCACCAACACGAGTCAAGCCGCAACCTGTACCTGCACACTTAGCCAAGCATCAGTCCACACAACGTTGTCAATCACTCATTACTATGGGGCGACCCTCCACTGGTCTTCGAACACACCTGGTCCTCACAAACTTTTTGCAAAAGAGGACCAGAAGGTGGTTGTAGCCCTCGTATGTGCTCAACATACTAAGCATGGCTGACTCTAGAGAGGAATGATGCAAGCATGGTTCGTATAGTATATCAAGAGTGAAACTACCATGCTCATATGTGGAATCCTTTCTCCCAGACTCCAGAGTCAGTGCCTCGAAAGGTTCCATGGCCCATGAATTCTGCATCTCAAGAGAGTCATCATGGACGTTCAATGTTGACTCTCGATCATAATCGAAAGCAACATGATACGGGCCAGCGGGAAGAGGCTGAAACTTGGTCGAGAATGGTGACGGTTGTTCGTCTTCACAACGGTGAAGAGGGTCTTCCGAGTCGTACTCATGAGGAGTAGAGAATTATACACCCTCAATGAGAACGGGCTTGGATGACGTGAACGGAGATGAACGTGTCGTTTTTTCGAGCGGGTTTTGCTAGAGAAGAGGCTTCATCATAGGATATCCCAGACAAGGGGTAATAGTGGCAGAAACAGCTTCCCTAAACTTACCATCTAGGCTCCCTAAGGATGTATCAAAGAGTTGCTCCAATGGGGAGCCTAGGAGAAGATCAAGATCGAGGACATCGAAGATGTGAAAGTCTAAGCTAGCTTCGATCCTGTCTATGGTGAGCGGCACAACACGTGCGATCCCCCGACATTCAAGAACATGTCCAAAGGGACAAGTCTTGAGGAGCATGTCGGA
This sequence comes from Cenchrus fungigraminus, assembly GCA_036936925.1. Taxonomy (NCBI): domain Eukaryota; kingdom Viridiplantae; phylum Streptophyta; class Magnoliopsida; order Poales; family Poaceae; genus Cenchrus; species Cenchrus fungigraminus. Next base: position 75,612,911 of record CM072775.1, read on the forward strand.
TGGTGCTAGCGGAACTTTGCCTAAAAGAGTTTCCGCTAAGTGCCATAGCAAAATGTTAACCTCCATGATGGGGTTACAGTGGGCCTCTACGGTAATCCCTCTAATAGAACAAGGAAGGATCAGAGAAGGGAAACTATTCCAAAGTGCTTCGGGAGAATATATCGCTCCATCTGACCACTCCTCCTTCATGGCATCCTCAAGATATCCACTGTCAGAAGGATCGGGAGGCAAAGGAGATATCATAGGTCTAGGGAAAGGTTCTGTCAAAGGATGTCTAGATGATCCAGCATGGACAGAAACGATTTCCCTAAGCTCTTCTTCTGGGTTTCCTTGAGATTTATCAAGAAGTTTTTCTAAGGGGAAACCTAGGAGAAGATCAAAATCCATGATGTCATAGATGTGGAAATCTAATCGCACCTCTATGTCATCAATGGTGATCGACACGTCCCTAGCAATCCCCCGACATGGAAAAACACAGCGCCACCTGGGACTATAGAAAAGTCTATCAGTCAGGATTAAAGGCATGTCACCCACCAGAGTATCCAAAAGGGTCTTTGGTATAATGCAAGCCCCAACAGTAGGGTCATGGACAGCATCTATGGTGTTTCCTCTCATGGAACAATGGATGATCGTGGAAGTCGAGCTAACCCGAATTGCTTCGGATGTATGCTTTAATGTCTGAGGCGACCAATCCACTATTGTCCCATGATTCCAAACTTTATCGAGGACCTCATAAAGGTCCAGCGATGTCGTAGGCTTCTCGTGCCAAGAGTGATCTGAGGTATTTCTGATGTTTCTAGAAGGATCATCCTCAAATCGGGAAGAGAACTCCGAAGGTTGAATTTCTTCTTCCTTTGGTGTTCGTGATTCGGGAGAGGATTCAACAGAGGAATCAAGGGATTCGGAGAATGAAAGCTCAGATTCGGCTGTTGAGAGACTCTCATAGCTCGACTCAGATGTTTTGTAGGATTCGTCATAAAAGTCATGGGAAGAAGAGGTTTCTAAGAAGAATTCTAGGATCTCTCTTCTTTCCTCTGGAGTTTGGGTTTCGAACGATCCTCCAGCTACGAGGTCGAGATCTTTTGCAGATTCCAAGTCTATATGTGTGTAAAAGATGTTCGTTGAAATATCGTCAGATATAGACAAGGTTGAGCTAGATGTCAAGAGACTTGAGAACCTAGCCCAGGCTGCACCTATGGACTCCATCTCCAATTGCTCAAAGTCGAAGAGGTCAAACGGTAGAGATTTTATATGTTCCGAATGGGAGAACGAGTAACAAAAGTTATCTCGTAGTTCTTCCCAACTGTTCACACTACCCACTGTGAGAGTGTACCATTGTTCCACCCTATCTACAAGAGAGAAAGGGAACAATTTCCACCTCAAAGTTTCTTGTGTCATGCCCAACACAAGTAGGCCTGAACACAGAACTCCTCTACATGAACATGAGGATCATTGCTAATAGCTCCAGAGAAGGGTCGATTTTGAACCATGGCTATAAAGCCAGGACCGAGTTCGCAGCAAGATGAAGAAGCTGATGGTTGCTCTGAGACGAACTGGCCCCTGGGGGTAGAGAGGCTTTGATAGGAAGGCATCTCAAAAGAAGGGTAACGGGGGTAAAGGTAGAATAAAAGAAAAGATAAAAAGATATGAAGACCACTAGGCTTGAAGATAGAAACAACAACCGTCCCCGGCAACGGTGCCAGAAATGCTTGTTGGCGTTTCTTATCGTCACCACTAGGCACCGGGGTAGCGTGAGCGTGTAAGGAACTCCCGGGTACACTGACGAGTGTGAACGAATCCGCAAGCGCACGGATACACCGTTGTAGCACTTCTCCCTCGGAGAATGAGTATTCCCAAAGGGTATCGTATCCTAGGACGGAGGAGCTCTGGTTTCTCACCTAGCTGATGGTCTAAGGACACAGCACTGGATGTTAGGATAGGTAGAAAGGATCTGCTTGACAGAGCGCAGAGTCTAGCACGGTGTCTCAGGTATAAACACTCGCATTGGGCGCCAACCCACCCTAGCTGTTTAGGACTAGGAATATGTTATGGCAACGGGGCCCTACTCGGTACACAGGCACGGAGGGTTTCGAAGGGTCCAACAGGCTGTCACCACTGCGGCCTACCTCTATCGTTACGTGAATGCACTTGGTATTCGAAGGATAACCTATGGTCCAGACACCACGTCTACACCACTGACTACTACTATATCTTGACAACGTCTGATGTCCCGGTAGCCCTACTATAGCACTCCGCATAAATACGGAACTATGAATCCGCGAGGGAGATACTGGCACTAGCTCAAGGTATACTCTATCACTCATGCAAGATCACGAATGCTCTTTGATCTAATTAGAGATATGCAGGAGCATCGACTTTGTTCTAATAGACAAGCTAACATACAGACGGAATGCAAACTTATGATCCAGCTCTACTAGATCGAAAGGGCTGTGTTCGAAGAACACAAGCCTCTAAATCAAGAACGAATGAAGAACACAAGAACAATTCACCTATGCATGCATACGACTTTAGTCTAAATAGAAAATGTCGAAATACTCACTTTACTCTAAATGAAGAACAGAGGCACAGCTGAGGATCGTTCTTCGGGAAGATGTCATGAACATGACATGGCCCCAAGCATTCCCCCTCACTTCCTAGCACTAATCCTATACAAAGAGCTCTCCTCTCCTAAAGAGAGAGGCTCCAAGGCCAAAATGAAGAGGAGGAGGAGAAGTGTGTGTCCAAGAATGAGGCCCCTCCCCTTCTATTTATAGGCAAGGGTGTTGACATTTCTTAACGCAATCACCTAAGAATAGGTTTGGAACCCATCCTGGTAACAGCGCCAGAAATGCTGGTTGGTAAATCTTAACATTACAGAGATCCGCAAGCACATGGAAGTACCATTGTAGCATTTCCCCAAAGGAGTATTCCAAAGGGTATCGAATCCAAGGAAGGCATTGGCGGAATGACAAGATCAACTCTATTGCAATGAGTATAGATCATAGACGGAAACAAACCAGACACTCAAGTGCAGGGGTAAAGATATGATAATGGGGGTAGTGTGATCACACACACACTCACTCTCTCTCTCTCTCTAAAGGGGTCCTAGGCATAGGAGGCGACACACGAGTTAGTTCTAGGTTCTAATGTACTATACACATAAAGCTGGAAAGAACGAGTTAGATACACTAGCGTTGAAGAACATTGACTTGAGCACCCAGGTACCACAGGGAGATAACCTCCCGCGTTGCTTCTGCACAACTCCGGTTGTTATAGTTTAGACTCCTACAGCTTATCCGAACGTGGGGGATTTTAGAGGACCAACGACTGTCACTACCGCGGCCTACCCCAAGACAACCCGTGGGATAAACTCATAAGTAAGGTAGCTACGCAGCCCAAGCACCATGCTTATGTTGTTAGCCGGACTTGACCGGCCCGGGCTATTGTGACCCAGGTCAAGCCACCAGATAAACTAGCCAATTACACCGAGTACCGTAGCTCAAGCACAGACTTCATACAACGCAATCATGTCATCTAATTAGATCAAACCAGGTTAAATACACAAACGGATTCGTGTTTTCCTATGTCTGTTCAACTGGATCAAAGGGTCGTGTTCGCGAAGAACACGAGCCTCTAACTTATGAACAAACACCAGAAACATGTAAAAGTCACCCGTCAAGTGGATCGAAAGGCCTTGTTCATCAAGAACAGGAGCCTCTAAATGATGAACAGGTGAAGAACACATGAACAAATCACTCATGTATACTAACACAACTTTATATGAAATAGATAAATAACTGAAGTAGATCAAAGTCATACAAATGAAATAAGATACAAGACAACTCATACCTAGATCCCAAAGGAGACTTGGAACCTGAACTAGAACTACTCTAGCCTACCTCCTAGTCTTGAGACTAAAAGTGAGAGAGGTGTTGCAAGTGTGGATGTCTCATAAGTGAGCCCCCTCTCCTTCTATTTATAGGCCTGTACACCAGCGAGGAATGGAGGCAAACACCCCGGGGATGGCGCCTAGGACCAATGGAGAGCCACCATGTGGAAGCACAGGAGAGGCCAAGCCAAGATCGGTTCGGCCGACCTGTGGGGTCGGCCGACCCCCTGGTGGGCCCCCCTGGCTCGTGCTTTCTCCTGGTGACTGCCCTGTGGGTCCTTAGGTCGGTTCCCGGTGTCCACCCTATTTTGGCGCGATTTACTTGCCTTTGTGGGCCCATGGATCCATGTGAAGTCCACATGTCACACTCTGATTCATCGGAGGTTGCTTCACTTGGATTGCTCACATGGCATGCATGCATGGCACCCTAGTTGGTAGGTTTGCATGCATGGCATCCTTGTTGGCAGCCCACTAGGATGAGGTGACGTGGAATGGACCATAGAAGGTGAGTTTAGCTCTCTTTTCTTGCTTATTTTCCTGCAATCAAATAATCTCCAAGGACAAGTTGAACTACATTATTCTTAACTAAATACGTGTAAGAAATGCCTTATGCTCCTTTATTCATGAGTATATTGACGGCTTAAGTAGGTACTTAACAGCCGTCAACAACTCCCCCAAGCTAGCCTCTTGCTCGTCCCGAGCAAGAGATTAAGGACTTAGGTTGGTTGATCAGGAGTTGCTACGATGTTGTATTCCTAATGTATAACAAGATATAGCTAGGTACTCTATCAAGAGTTGAAGAAGTTGGCATTGATCTTACCTTTCACTCGATTGATATGGGGCGTGTAGCTTCACCTGCCTTGGGCGGTTGAAAGATAGAATGGTTGTATAAAGATTACTACTCACATGTACCTTGATCAGTTATCAATCCGGAGGTTTTGCAGGTTTTTCAAAAAGAAATCAAAGTTCATCAAATGATACTCTCGGATCGCTCAATGTGTATGATTCCTCACCAAGGCTTTGATTTGCCTTCTTTCACTACCTACTCCTAATAAGCTGATATGTGGAGCTGTAGGTAGGGAAAACATGTGGCATACCTGTTTCTCATGTATTGTCGAGTCGAAAACCGGATCCTTGGGAGAACAAGTCATACACCCTGATCAAGATGTGCAAAAGTGTGTGTATGGTGGATGGATAATGAACTCCTATTTGCATGATTTTACTCTCCTCCTTTTCGAAATTTTTGAGACTTGGGCTATGTCTCTTTATTCTTTCTCTTTTTTTATGCATGCCCTTGAGCATGTTTTTTTTATATAGCCCATAGTCCTTGCTGAATATTTTTGGAGGGAGAGTAATCATGGAACATGCGCGGAGCTTTATTTTGTGGGATGGATGGGAAATGGATGAAATGATGATTGCTAACTCCCAGTGTAGAAGTTTCGCATATGGTGGTGTGTACGTGATCTTGATCATAGGAGTATGACAAGTTACTCGCCGAGGGTCACAACAATTCAACAAAACTCAATGAAGAAATCAGGTAGCATATGTGGAGGTTTATCATAAGCTAAAATCTACATATGGCCTTGGATAGGAATTTCTTATCATTGAGGAACTTATCATTTTAACATTTTTCAAAAGAAAACTCCGGATATCAACATCACTTAGTACTAGCTCATAGCAACTCTATTATACCATATCATACCTCGCAACAACTTAGGCAAAGATTATGCTTTTTGCTACCCACAAATTTCAAGCTCAGGTTCGATCATACTAGCCAACAAACTCAAAACTTGGATAGGATACTAAGTTGTAGACAAGGCATACAAGGGGAATAAACAGAGCAACTATTCATCATTTCAACCATGGAGAATAAGAACACTCTTACCGCGTATATGAAAACAAACTAATTTAAGAAAGCAAATAAATATTTTTGGTCTTTTTAACTTTTTCAGATTTTTATGTGTTTTTAGCATATGGGGTTCTGAAAACAATGAAAGATACAAGTTACCTCAGAAAGGGGGTCCTCCCCCAAGCTAGCTTCAGGCTCACTGCTGCGGAGGGCGGTATCCCAACCACGTGTAGTAAGCCCTCTGCTCCTCTATCTGTCGCAGTTGTCTCTGCTCCATGGTGTGAATCCTCTCGCCCGTCATACGCTGCCAGTCCCGAGTGGACTCAGCCTGCTGGTGCATCGTCTCCTCCAGGGAACCGACAAGGATGTTGAGCTCGCTCATCTGCTGAGTGAGGGTGGCCCCACGAGATGACGGGCGCAACCCGGACGATGAGGACAAGTCTCCGTAGGTAGCACCGGCGGGCCGAACCCACTCGCCACTCCCTGCATTAGCCAAGGTCGAGCTACTCGCACCCGGCTGATTCATGGGTTGGTCCCAACCGGGGGCATATCCGGATGTAACTCCAGGCATGTACCCGGCCGAGGCCCATGCGCCAGACATCAGTGGTGTAGGCTGAGGCTGTGGCTGAGGTGATGGCTGTGGCGGCGGTGTTGTGGAGGTTGCTGTGCTGTCACTGCCCTCCTCGATGCACTCCTAGTGACCCTGTCTCCAGAAACACTAGAACGACGAGGTTCCTCAAGAGGAACGGTCAGTGACCCTTGGCCGTACAAACGGAAATTCGGGTTAGGTAACCGAATCTGGTTTGTGTGGCCAGGGTAAAAGAAAACCAAGGAATCATCCGGACCCTTCTTAAGAGTATGTCCTTGAATCAGGTACGCCTCATCTATCATGGCCCGGGGAGTATCAATGTTGGGAACGTTAGCCCCTATTGAAACCCCAAGACTCGAAATGATACGTGTGATCAGGGACGTACACTCAATAGAACCCGTCATCCTAAAATTTGTCAACCACTGCCGAATCATAGCTTGCACTGGGGCGATTTTGATTCGTCTGACCTCGGCATATAATATCCTCATCTCGTCAGTGCGCACAGGTCGAACGTCATCCCTCGGAAAGAGAGTGATGGCGAGCCACTTGTGCCACAGTCGGAGAGTAGGATGCAAGATATCATTACACCGAGGTGCTAACTTGCCACGGACAGGCCGACCAGAAATCTCTTCCCAAAAATTATCTCGAATAAAATCACTGCAAGCTTGATCGAGAGAAATAGCACAATGACGATGGAAACCGAGAGCACGACTAAGATCATGCCATGAGACTCGATACGACGTTCCATGGAAACGAAACGCAATACCGGTCTCATCCTCCCGAAGAGTACAGAGGAACTAAATGGTGAGAGGCCTAGAACCGATCTCCCACACCAGAACAAAGTTCTCCCAACCAAGAGCATGCCAAATGGAATCGAACTCAGAGTCCATACCTGTTTTCTCGAGAAGGGCCGAGTCGAACTCCTTGGTGTTGGCGAAGACTCCATCCTTGATGAGAGCATAGGCCTGTCTCTCCCGGTCGTCCCTCAAGTCGATGAAGGCGGCATCGGTGTTGATCACCTCTTCGGCTCGTGGCGTGGGTAGCTCCTCCTCTTCCTCTTCTTCACGGTCGGTTGACATTGGACTTGGTGTAGCTCCGGTGTGGTGAGACGAGCCCTCTCCGTCTCTAGAACGGCGTGAGCGGGTCACCTTCCGGTACGCACCGGCAATCCAACTCATCTTGCACAACAATGGGATAACACGAGCAACTCGGTGATGGGTTAGTGAAATCGAAATGAAATCCTTACCGAGCTTACTCCACCAATATTCAATACTCAGCGACAAATTTGAGAGAGTGCTTGACACTTCCACTTGAGTAAGAAATCCAAGAAAACCAAAGAGCAAGAGCAAGGAAGGAGAGAGGGTGATGGAAATGAGTGATTGGGTGAAGAAACCCCTCAATCCCCCTTCTATTTATAGGCAACCGAGCCAGGCACCGGGGTAAAGGACGAGGGCAACGGCTAGGAGCCGTTGGAAGAGGCGGGGCCCACACGACTGTTGGCCAGGGTCGGCCGACCCCTGGGGTCGGTTGACCCCCAGCCGGGCCCGCCTGCTTCCAACTTTTTGCAACGGCTCTCTAACGGCTACCTGATGTCCTGCCCAGATGTCTAGATCCAGATTCGCCCAAAATGTTGCTCGAAAAATTATTCTTTGATTTCCCACTCGAGAAATTATTTTCAGAATTTTATTTGAAAAGGGAAATTGGCTAGAAAAATCTAGCATGCAGATGCAAAGGTGGAAAAATCAAATATGCATTTGGAAAAATCAAATAAAACTTTGGAAGGAAAATATGAGATAAATACCAATTTTACCTTTTGGCAAAAAGGACTCATCTTTTTAAGTCTGAGAGCGAGACTTTTCTCAGCGGTTAATTCCACTCGTCACCCCATTCCCGAGAAATCGATGGAGATGACTTTTGTATTTCCCGCCACACCCTTCTTGTTTTCTTAGGCTTTGTTGGAGTGGTGGGAAGTCGCGGGGGCTGTGGCTCCGTCCCTGCCCCTGATTGCTCATTTTTGCCCTGCAGTGTATAGCATTTCTCTTTTGGTGTTTGAAATCGGAACATCAAGTTCCTCTTCCCAATGCGGAATCGGATCATTCCGGCTCCCACATTGATCCTTGCGTTGGCGTCACTCAGGAATGGTCTCCCAAGAATGAGAGGCATTCCCTCATCATCTTGCATATCAAGGACCACGAAATCCGCAAAGATGCATGAACCTTGGACAAAAACCAATAAATTCTCTACTATCCCCTCTGGATATCGGATCGATGCATCAGCAAGTTGGACGGCGGTCGCAGTTGGAGTTAGAGCTGGATACCCCAATTGTTCAAACATGGCCTTGGACATGAGGTTAACACTTGCACCAAGGTCACAAAGAGCATGCTTAATCTTTTGATAATATATCTTGCAGGTGATAGCCGGATAACCCGGATCTTTCTTGTGTGAGATTGTTGAAGATTCCCATGGGTCAAGTACTTGCTGCATAGGTTTCCCTGCATAGTCAGTGGCTCATGTCCGCCCAGAATGCTTACCCCATCTGGTGGACACTACACAAACATTTTCACAGGAAGATACGGGTTGCCCCGGGATCTTCCCGTCTTCAGCAGAGGGAACCAAAGCAGCTAACTGAGCCAACTGGGTTTCTATCATCTTATTAAAGCTCAACTGGTTCATAAGAGCAGAAGAAAGGCTATCAATTTTAACATTAAGGCTCTCGAAAGCTTTATCATAGGCAGCTGTTTTCTTATTAAAGCCTTCATTAATCTTAGCTTGCCCAAAGACTAGATCTTTCAAGGAAGGTTGGTTTGGGTTGAAAGAATTACCTTGATTACCTCCTTGATAATAAGGGCGTGATTGATTCCATGTTTGACCTCCTTATGGACGATAACCGTTGTTGTTGCCGTTCATGTACATCACATCCTCCTAAGTAGTAGAGCAATGATTCCCTGAATGCCCAGTATTACCACAGACTTCGCAAGTCATGCGAGCATCCATAGCTTGAGTAGTGGTGGCCATGGCAGCCTTCTCATTGGCTAGATCATCCATTCTCTTCATCATTAGGTCCATCTTGGCGTGCAACATATCCGCTTCCTTGACGGTATGTGTACCCCTTTGACGTGGCTGGAGTCGATCATCACTCCACCCTTGATTGGTAACCATCTTCTCAATCAGTGTAGTAGCTTCAGTGATAGTAAGAGAGAAGAAAGCCCCTCCAGCTGCAGCATCAATATGGCCTCGGGCTGTCGGAGTCAGCCCATTATAGAAACTCTGAAGAATAAGCCAGTTGTCCATCCCATGATGAGGACAGGCCAGGATGTACTCCTGGAGTCTCTCCCAAGCTTCGAGGATATTCTCATTTGCTGCCTGCTGGAAACTTGAAATTCGCCCCCGAAGGACATTGGTTTTGCCCAACGGAAAGAATTTCGCGAGGAATGCTGCGGAGCACTTTGCCCAAGTGTTAATCTCTGCACGGTTAGCATAAAACCACTGCTTTGCCTTTCCCAAGAGAGAGAAGGGAAACAGTCGCAGACGAATATCATCTTCCTCCACTCCTCGTATAGTGAAGGTACTGCATAGTTCTAGGAACTGCTGCAGGTGGGCGCTCGCGTCTTCATTAGGCTTGCCACAGAATGGGCTAGCCTGTACCATCATAATTAAGCCAGTCTTGATCTCGAAGTTTCCATTCCTAGTGTTGATCACGGGGCCTGTCGGCACTTGGTCAGCAGAGGGAGCGGAATACTCACAAAGAGTCTTCTCGATAGGGTTGGCCATGGAAGTTGATGTGGATGGTACGAAGGAAGCTGGATCGACTTCCGGATGTTCATGAGAAGGAGAGCCGAAATGATTTCGTGCCTTCCTTACGAGTGACTCAGGATCTTCAGTAAAATTCAATGGCAAGTCGAAACCAGTCATGCACTACCTGTCTTCATCATCAATAGACAAAGAAGACAATCCAAGTTAGCCTGCATTGAGAACTGTTTTATTCCTGTCATGATTATAAACATATGCAAAGTGTTGATATGTCATCCTTAAGCCTTCCCCGGCAACGGCGCCAGAAATGCTTGTTGACATTTCTTAATGCAATCACCTAAGAACAGGTTTGGAACCCATCCTGGTAACAGCGTCAGAAATGCTGGTTGGTAAATCTTAACGTTACAGAGATCGGCAAGCGCATGGAAGTACCATTGTAGCATTTCCCCAAAGGAGTATTCCAAAGGGTATCGAATCCAAGGAAGGCATTGGCGGAATGACAAGGTCAACTCTATTGCAATGAGTATAGATTGAAGGACCGATTAGGTGAACCAGAGAGGGGGGGAGTGAATGGGAGCCGATAAAAATTCTTCTCGAAGGAGATAGAGACTCCAACAAGATGAACACGGCTTCCAACACACGTCTCCGACTCAACTACCCCAGTTGGCCAAGACCACGTAGCCACTGGAGTGCTACTGGTCCTAGAAACCAACAACTCAACCAACCGAACCAAACACCCCAAACGCACAGCGGAAAGCTGAGCAACCTGCTGTCTGTGCCACACCGGTCAGACCGATGGCTCCTGCCGGTCAGACCGATGGCACCGGTCAGGCCGGTGGCGAACAGCAGATGCACAACAAAGTTCCAGGAAGCCTCAGTGACTCCTCTAGGCCCTGGAACAAAAATCACCACCAAAGAACAACCTGCCAAGAAGGAAAACCCCTCACAAAGCCTAGCAAGACAACTCCAAACAGGCCAAGAATTGACCAGCAGGACCACGGGACAAAACCACACGAACACAGCGGTTCCCCGAGACAAAAACCCACAGGGGCTCGCACCGGTCAGACCGGTCACGCCTGGGCAGCTCGGGATGAACAGCGCCCGCGGGTCAACTCCCCCAAATCCAACTCCCGATCTCCCGATTCGCTCCACGGATTCGCACAAGACTTTGGGGATAGTAGGAACACCTCATGGGCACTCCATAGCCAAGATTTGGTCCACCAAAACTCGTTGAATCAAGAGGAATCGAAGGATTTCCGCCAAGAACACCACGAACCCTTGAACACCGAAAACCCCAAAACTGAGCCCCTTTACTCACGGATTTGGGAGGGGAATCAAAGGGAAAAGAACCACGAAGGGTTCATGCATACATCCCCCACCAAATCCCAAAGAGAAAGGTCTCAATACCGCCACAAGAAATTCGTCAAGAAAAGCCTCCGAAAATCACCAAAAAGGAGAAACGGGTAAGACAAATCCAAGCCTTGAGGAACCACGCCGAATCATCTATACATACCAAAGAGGTTCATACAAGGTCTAGCTTGCCACCCGATCATCCTTCCCTCTCACAAGATCTCACCATGAAGCTCTCAAGCTAGTCCTAGAAAATCCTAAGGAAAATAGGAAGAGAAAATAGGAAAACCAAATGAGCTAGGGTTCCAAGAGATGGCTGCCATCCTCTTACCACTTGGGTTATATGGAGGCAACCGAAAGACTAAACTACCCTTACTAGCTAACTAGGGATACATGCCCCTCGAGGGCGAAATTGGAAGTCTTTGTCTTCGCACCATCGGACGGATGCCCAGCGACCGCAAACTTGCTTAGCCTCGACGCAAGCCTTGCGATCCCGATGCGTGTCCTCCGCTTCGAAGATTCCGGACTGCGTCGTCGCACACCGGTCAGACCGGTGCTCCTCATCGGTCAGACTGGTACCCACCGGTCAGACCCACCGTTCAGACCGGTCTGATGCTGCTGCACCTCCGTCTTCGGTTCTTGGGTCTTGGCTTTGTGGATCAACCAAGGAACCCAGTGGTTTTCTGGTGAACCACCGGAAACCCCGCGAACTCGGTGTAGCCTCCGCCAATCACCACTCATGACTCGGCTCCCACGTAGTCCCGGCTCGACCTTGGTTTTGAGGCTCAACCAAGAAACTGTCCATGACTTCATCTTGCCGTTCTTGCCACCATGCGGCCCGCACTTGACCCCGCTGGCCACCGGGTCCCTCGAACCAAGCCTACTTGTCTTCTCCACACCTGGAGGCCTCACCGGCAACGACCTTTCGCGCTTGTTCTTCACCTGCACCTGCACGAGTCAAGCCGCAACCTGCACCTGCAATACTTAGCCAAGAATCAGTCCACACCACGTTGTCAATCACTCATCACACCAGGAAGCGACCATCCACCGGTCCTCGAACCACACCTGGCTCTCAATCTCCCCCTTGATGAGTGCATTGACAACACACAGGTTTTGGTAACCAAGAGAAAAGGAAAAGAAAAGAAACGACTAAAAGAAACTCCAACAAGCGATCGAAAGCCAAAGAAAGGCAAAGAGCAAGATCACTTGATGAAGACAAGTCTCGGACCCCTTAGGCAAGGGCAACAGCTCGACACATCCGAGACAAAACCATGCTCAAGCAAAGAGCACAAACCAATGGTCCAAAGCTCGAAAACCACAAAGAGCTCCCCCTGCACACATGCAAGCTCCCCTTGAACCAATGCAACTCCCCCTGGACGAATGCATGCAAACCACTTGACGAAACAGAGCAGTTGCATCAGCTCAGCTCTGACCGGTCAGACCGGTCGACACCACCGGTCAGACCGGTGCTCAACATATGAATAGAACCAGCACTCTGACCGGTCAGACCGGTGACCTCAGCCGGTCACACCGGTGCACAACAGAGCCCAGAAATGGCTCGAAACCACCTGAAAACCCTCCAAATGCATTCAGTAGACCAAAACATGCTCAAACTTCTCCCCCTTGTTGACAATGCATGAATCAAGCCAAAAATGCAAAAAATGCAACCTAGAGCTTCTCAAATAGACAAAATTCAACATAGGATGGTACACATGTCCAAATGAGCAAGTTAGATACTCTATAGCTTCGTAATGACATCAACCACATGATCACCAAGTTTCACAACTATTGGGCGAAGCTAAGATAGAATTGAGCAATTTTGCGAAAATTTACCCTCTCATGAGCAAAGTCCTAAACATGAGCAAAACATGTCAAAATGGCAAAGCCACACAAACTTCATGCTAGGACAACCATTCTAACCATAAGACCATCATAAACACCCACAAGCACCTCATGTCATGTCAAAGCCACCGAGCCATGTGCCTACTTCTATATATGAGACTTCTCATTGGTAGGCAACATGCAACGGTTTAGCACCCAAAGCAATTTAAAATTAGCACATATGACATGGGAGCACATTTTCCAAGCAATTTACATTTCATTTTCAGATTTATATTTGGTACATGAAATGTCTTTGCGACAAAAAGGAACTTATGCCCCTCCACAAGATTAAGCATGGGGGCTAAACATTCATGATGGCAAATGAGCCTTTGGCCCCATATGATCAAAATAAGCTATCCAACCATAAATTAAGCATAGCCAAGCCACAAAAACATGTCAAGATCATATAAAGGCATTTACTCACAAGAGAGCATATATGTGACAATTTTTGAAAAACATACCCATCAACCATGGATATAAACCAAGATCATCAAGAGCTAAGCCAAACTAAGCCATATCATACCAAACTAGCTCACAAGATCATATATAGCATACCATGGTGAACAATGTATATGGGAGAAGCTTTTCCTACACAATGCATATTATACAAAATGCATGCAACCTAAGATACAAAGATGCCTATACATCATGTTACATATGCCATGCCAAATGCAAGAAATGCACAAAGGAAAGCTATACATATGCTACAAAGGAGCTCCCACACACAAAGCTCACAAACAACCGGCTCCTCAAGGGGAGGCAAAAAGGGCTCGACACCACCGGCAAAAGAGCAAAGGAGCGCAAAACTAACAGGCTCCCCCTAAACTTATGCATCGAGGTCAAAGAGCATACAAAGCTCACCTCACACACATGAGATAGGACAAGGAGCAAAACGAACCAAGTGGCTTGACCAAGACCACACACTTGAAAGTCACAAATTCACTTATCTTTATCATTTCTTCAGAAGTCACTCATCCTTGTCCACATACCCAAAAGTGATGTACCTCTATGTCACCACCGGGGTATGAAGCCGGAGAACCACCCCCGATATCAACCAAATGTTCTCCAGGCCTCCCACCTGCAACTCAAAACCAAGAGCGAGAGCGAGCAAATGACTCAACACTGGGGTTAGTACCAAAGGTGTCAAACCAGTGCCGGGCCATTTCCTCAAAACTAGGGTTAGCAACATCCATCCTACCGCGCCTATCAACACTGCGATCCATCCCATCAAACCTGGAACCACCATGGGAAAACCACTCCCGTCTCACTGGAGGAGTACGAGTACCACAAAAAGGAAAACGTGGTCCGTAGCCCCTCTGAGACTCAAAACTGTGACCTCTCCCAAACTCGTATTGATCACGAGGTGGAGAACGTCCAGCAAACTGACCACCTGCAGACTTTCCATACCAACCACCAGAACCACGACCACCTGAACCAAACTGAGCATCCTCACGAGCACGAAAACCAGACCGCTGTCTGTCTAGACCTGCACCAGTCTGACCGGTGTAGTGCACTAGTCTGACCGGTGTAACTCGGCTAGCAGCACCCCCTGCTACCTTCTGGTCTCCCTAGGCCGGAACCGTCCTCACAATTGCCTTGGCCCTGGGCATCTGCATACGAGGCTCAGGTACACCATTAGAGAGGTGGTACCTGTCCTTGTTTGCCCACTCCTTAGCCATTCTCGCCTCTCTTCTTCTCTTATAGCAAAACTATCTCTTGTGATCATCCTTTCCACAAAACTCACAATGGAAACGGATTGGTCTTGGCTTAGGCTTGGGGTGAGACTCTTTACAAGGCTTCTCACTAGGTTTCTCTCTCAGTTTAAGCAACTGGTTTGGCTTGGGTACAAACTTGTCTTTGGGTGTGGGTTGTGGTGCAACTGGAATATTCCCAAATTTTCCTTCTCTCTCACCACTACTCTCACCAAACTTATCAGATCCCAAAGCCCAACCATCAAAGCGCTTATAACTAGCAATCATCATACCAAGCTGAGGTTCCTGACTAGACAACCAACTCAGCACTTCACGCAACTTATTTTTCTCATCCTGCAAATGGTCAACACATTGTGCAAGTTCCAAATTCTTCACTGCATGCAACTCGCAGGTAGAACAAAAAGTAGGAATAGGCACTTTCAAATCAGCCTCAAGCGAAACAATGCGAGATCGAAGCTCGGCAATTTTTTCATGCAAACCAGGGCAAGAAGTACATGCACCAAGCAAAGTGGGTCTAGATTGCAGCTCAGCCAACTCAACCCTAAGCACATCTAGTTCCTCACACTTGGAGGCATGCTTTTCCCTAAGAGCAGTCAAATCAGCTAGGAAAACAGAGCAATCAGCACAATCAACTTCATCAGAAACCACAGGGCTAGCCTTAAGCGAATCAATTTCAAGCTTGCCATCAAGAACCTGTGTTTCTAGCTCAGCCACTCTAGTCCTAGCATCTTCAAGCAAAGCTCTAAGCTCATTCCTAAGCTTCTTAGCCTCTCTAAGCATGTGATCGCGATTATCAAGCAAGTCAACCAACTCCTCATTCTCATTGCGCAAAGAAGAGAACTCATCACATACCTCATCCTCGGAGTCGGAGTCTGAATCCGAGGCGTTCTTCTGGCTTCTCTCGCTGCCGGAGCTGCGTACCATGCCGCAAAGACCATCCTTCTGGTTGCAGCTTCTCGAAGTCTTGCTTGCGGTACAGCAAAGGCCATTCAAGTACTTGCCGAAGTCCTTCTTCTTCTTCTTCTTCTTGTGTTTTCTCTTGCTGTCCTCTTCTTCTTCTTCACTCGAGCTTGATGACACGTCCTCAGAGTCAGAGCGATGTCGCTCGATCTCTTGATCTTCTCTCGGGTCCGTGTCTTCCTCCCATGTTCATGTTCCTTCTTCTTGGATCTTCTTCCTTTGTCCTTGGACTTGTGCTTGTCGTGGTTGTTCACCTTCGGACACTCGGCGAAAAAGTGTCCGGTCTTGCCACACTTGAAGCACGTCCTTGAGTTCCTTCTTGAGTTCACCCGATTCTCGTGCATCCTCTCGAATCTCCGTGTCAGCAACGCCAACTCGTCCTCTCCAAGTACATCAAACTCCTCGTTTGGCAAAGACATCAAAGAGGACAAAGAGTACATCCTGGAGGATGGGTTAGCGTTAGTCTTAGCACCTGAGCCACCGACGAGAGCAAGACTATGAGGATCAGTCGGGCTCTCAAGACGGGCTGTCATACCACGGTCCAACTCAGCCAACTTGAGCTTCGAGAACAGCTCATTCACGGTCAAGGTGTCATACTTCTCGGACTCAAGGATAGCCTCGACCTTCCCGTCCCATACGGTACGATCCAACGAGTGCAAGAGCTTCACGGCTCTATCATGATCATCGTATGGGAGCACGGCCACATTGGCTCTCATGTTGTTCACTACGACCGTAAACCGCTGGAAAAGGGCATCGACGGACTCGCTGGGGAGATGAGTGAAGTTCTCGTACTCTCTCCGGTAAGTCGCGTACATCCGAGCCTGAACCTGAGCATTCCCAGCATGTGCATCCTTCAACTGCTCCCAAATCCTACAAGCTAAGTCCTCTGTCTGAACCCGATCGAATTCGGACTGACACAGAGCACGGAACAAATAGTCGACCGCCTTGTTGTTGGCCTCGAACATATCCCTCGATCCTGGAGCAAGGAAGTTAATCGGATGAACATAAGCTGTGTTCACCGTAACGTCCCAAAGGATCTGACCCTTTCCGCGGAGGAACGCCGCCATCCGCCTCTGCCACATCTGGTAGTTCTTCCCATCGAAGTGCGGAGGACCCGAACCCCGTTCCTGGTACGCCATCTTTGTATCTTAGACTGGCTAGAGTCAATAAAGACCCGAACCGGCTCTGATACCAATTGAAGGACCGATTAGGCGAACCAGAGAGGGGGGAGTGAATGGGAGCCGATAAAAATTGTTCTCGAAGGAGATAGAGACTCCAACAAGATGAACACGACTTCCAACACACGTCTCTGACTCAACTACCCAAGTTGGCCAAGACCACGTAGCCAATGGAGTGCTACTAGTCCTAGAAACCAACAACTCAACCAACCGAACCAAACACCCCAAACGCACAGCGGAAAGCTGAGCAACCTGCTGTCTGTGCCACACCGGTCAGACCGATGGCTCCTGCCGGTCAGACCGATGGCACCGGTCAGACCGGTGGACTCTGCCGGTCAGGCCGGTGGCGAACAGCAGATGCACAGCAAAGTTCCAGGAAGCCTCAGTGACTCCTCTAGGCCCTGGAACAAAAATCACCACCAAAGAACAACCTGCCAAGAAGGAAAACCCCTCACAAAGCCTATCAAGACAACTCCAAACTAGCCAAGAATTGACCAGCAGGACCACGGGACAAAACCACACAAACACAGCGGTTCCCCGAGACAAAAACCCACAGGGGCTCGCACCGGTCGGACCGGTCAAGAGCACCGGTCAGACCGGTCACGCCTGGGCAGCTCGAGATGAACAACGCCCGCGGGTCAACTCCCCCAAATCCAACTCCCGATCTCCCGATTCGCTCCACGGATTCGCACAAGACTTTGGGGATAGTAGGAACACCTCATGGGCACTCCATAGCCAAGATTTGGTCCACCAAAACTCGTTGAATCAAGAGGAATCGAAGGATTTCCGCCAAGAACACCACGAACCCTAGAACACCGAAAACCCCAAAACTGAGCCCCTTTACTCACGGATTTGGGAGGGGAATCAAAGGGAAAAGAACCACGAAGGGTTCATGCATACATCCCCCACCAAATCCCAAAGAGAAAGGTCTCAAAACCACCACAAGAAATTCGTCAAGAAAAGCCTCCGAAAATCACCAAAAAGGAGAAACGGGAAAGACAAATCCAAGCCTTGAGGAACCACGCCGAATCATCTATACATACCAAAGAGGTTCATACAAGGTCTAGCTTGCCGCCCGATCATCCTTCCCTCTCACAAGATCTCACCATGAAGCTCTCAAGCTAGTCCTAGAAAATCCTAAGGAAAATAGGAAGAGAAAATAGGAAAACCAAATGAGCTAGGGTTCCAAGAGATGGCTGCCATCCTCTCACCACTTGGGTTATATGGAGGCAACCGAAAGACTAAACTACCCTTACTAGCTAACTAGGGATACATGCCCCTCGAGGGCGAAATTGGAAGTCTTTGTCTTCGCACCATCAGACGGATGCCCAGCGATCGCAAACTTGCTTAGCCTCGACGCAAGCCTTGCGATCCCGACGCGTGTCCTTCGCTTCGAAGATTCCGGACTGCGTCGTCGCACACCGGTCAGACCGGTGCTCCTCACCGGTCAGACCGGTACCCACCGGTCAGACTGGTCAGACCCACCGGTCAGACCGGTCCGATGCTGCTGCACCTCCGTCTTCGGTTCTTCGGTCTTGGCTTTGTGGATGAACCAAGGAACCCAGTGGTTTTCTGGTGAACCACCGGAAACCCCGTGAACTCGGTGTAGCCTCTGCCAATCACCACTCATGACTCGGCTCCCATGTAGTCCCGGCTCGACTTTGGTTTTGAGGCTCAACCAAGAAACTGTCCATGACTTCATCTTGCCGTTCTTGCCACCATGCGGCCCGCACTTGACCCCGCTGGCCACCGGGTCCCTCGAACCAAGCTTACTTGTCTTCTCCACACCTGGAGGCCTCACCGGCAATGACCTTTCGCGCTTGTTCTTCACCTGCACCTGCACCAGTCAAGCCGCAACCTGCACCTGCAATACTTAGCCAAGAATCAGTACACACCACGTTGTCAATCACTCATCACACCAGGAAGCGACCGTCCACTGGTCCTCGAACCACACCTGGGTCTCATAGATCATAG
Source organism: Cenchrus fungigraminus (assembly GCA_036936925.1). Taxonomy (NCBI): domain Eukaryota; kingdom Viridiplantae; phylum Streptophyta; class Magnoliopsida; order Poales; family Poaceae; genus Cenchrus; species Cenchrus fungigraminus. The sequence continues at coordinate 75,632,043 of CM072775.1, forward strand.
ACGGAATCAAACCAGACACTCAAGTGCAGGGGTAAAGATATGAAAATGGGGGTAGTGTGATCACACACACTCACTCTCTCTCTAAAGGGGTCCTAGGCATAGGAGGCGACACACGAGTTAGTTCTAGGTTCTAATGTACTATACACATAAAGCTGGAAAGAACGAGTTAGATACACTAGCATTGAAGAACATTGACTTGAGCACCCAGGTACCACAGGGAGATAACCTCCCGCGTTGCTTCTGCACAACTCCGGTTGTTATATTTTAGACTCCTACAGCTTATCCGAACGTGGGGGATTTCAGAGGACCAACGGCTGTCACTACCGCGGCCTACCCCAAGACAAACCATGGGATAAACTCATAAGTAAGGTAGCTACGCAACCCAAGCACCATACTTACGTTGTTAGCCGGACTTGACCGGCCCGAGCTATTGTGACCCATGTCAAGCCACCAGATAAACCAGCCAATTACACCGAGTACCGTAGCTCAAGCACAGACTTCATACAACGCAATCATGTCATCTAATTAGATCAAACCAGGTTAAATACACAAACAGATTCATGTTTTCCTATGTCTGTTCAACTGGATCAAAGGGTCATGTTCGCGAAGAACACGAGCCTCTAACTTATGAACAAACACCAGAAACATGTAAAAGTCACCCGTCAAGTGGATCGAAAGGCCTTGTTCATCAAGAACAGGAGCCTCTAAATGATGAACAGGTGAAGAACACATGAACAAATTACTCATTTATACTAACACAACTTTATATGAAATAGATAAATAACTGAAGTAGATCAAAGTCATACAAATGAAATAAGATACAAGACAACTCATACCTAGATCCCAAAGGAGACTTGGAACCTGAACTAGAACTACTCTAGCCTACCTCCTAGCCTTGAGACTAAAAGTGAGAGAGGTGTTGCAAGTGTGGATGTCTCATAAGTGAGCCCCCTCTCCTTCTATTTATAGGCATGTGCACCGGCGAGGAATGGAGGCAAACACCCCGGGGATGGCGCCTAGGACTAATGGAGAGCCACCACGTGGAAGCACAGGAGAGGCCGAGCCAAGGTCGGTTCGGCCGACCTGTGGGGTCGGCCGACCCCCTGGTGGGCCCCCCTGGCTCGTGCTTTCTCCTGGTGACTGCCCTGTGGGTCCTTTGGTCGGTTCTTGGTGTCCACCCTGTTTTGGCGTGGTTTACTTGCCTTTGTGGGCCCATGGATCCATGTGAAGTACACGTGTCACACTCTGATTCGTCAGAGGTTGCTTCCCTTGGATTGCTCACATGGCATGCATGCATGGCTCCCTAGTTGGTAGGTTTGCTTGCATGGCATCCTTGTTGGCAGCCCACTAGGATGAGGTGATTTGGCATGGACCATAGAAGGTGAGTTTAGCTCTCTTTTCTTGCTTATTTTCCTGCAATCAAATAATCTCCAAGGACAAGTGGAACTACATTATTCTTAACTAAATACATGTAAGAAATGCCTTATGCTCCTTTATTCATGAGTATATTGACGGCTAAAGTAGGTACTTAACAGCCGTCAACAAAGGGGGTGGCTTGCTCCGAGGCTCAAAGTGCTCCAAAACGCCCGGGATTGCAACAAGTGACCAATCATGGAGCAACACGTGGAAGGTGGGGATCAGAGGAGCCAGAGGCGGTTCGGCCGATCCTATGGTCGGCCGAACACCCCAGGCCTCCCCTCGTGTTGTGCTTTCTCCAGGAGGCTGACAGGTGGGCCCCATGGTCACTCCCTCGTGCATGCCAAGTTTCCTGGCAGTTTGGGTAGCAAGTGGGCCCTTGAATCCATGTGAAGTTGACGTGGCAGCGCGTGATTCGTCGAGAGTGTATCACATGGATTGATGATGTCATTGATCCAGGGGAATCCTATGTGGTAACCCCTCATTGGCTGAGCTTGAAGTACTTGGATCAAAGACATGTGCTTTTTGTTGACGGTCGATATTTGCCATTTTCAAGACCGTCAACTCCTGCAAATCTAGCATGAATTGAACATCCACACTAGAATAGGTGCTTAAACTCATACTTTCCACCAGTGTCGATGTCTATTTGAATGCAGGTATTTAGCATAAGAAATGAGAGGAATCCATGCACATTCACTCCACTCCAATCCAAGGCACTCAAATGCTGGCCAATCAGGGGCTGCCACATGGATTCTCCTGGATCCATGATGTCACCAATCCATGTGAAGGACTTTTGACGAATCACACGCTGCCACATCAGCATCACATGGATCCATGGGCCCACTTTACCAACTAAACCGCCAGGAAACGTGCCATGCACGGAGGAGAGGCATCAGGGCCCACATGGAAGTGAGCCAGAGGAAGCACACCCCAAATGGAGGGCCAGAGGTGTCGGCCAACCCTAGGATCGGCCGAACCGACCTATAGTCGGTTGATCCTCCCCCTCCACTTGTCACTTGCTCATTGGCTCCCTGCTGCAGTCCCGGGTGTTTAGGGGCACTTTGAGCCCCAGAGCAAGCCTCCTCCTTGTCTATAAATAGGAGGGGAGGGGCTCCATTTCACACACACCACCTAGCTCTCAAGTTCCACTTTCTCTTGTGTAGCTCTCTCTCCCTCTCTCCAATTCTGCCTATGAGAGGTGATTCTCACCTCTTTGTGGTAGAATGGTGATGAGGAGAGATCTAGATTAGGATTAGTGTGAGGTAGAGGAGGGGTAAGGAGTGAGTTGATGTCCTCGTGGATGCTTGTTCTTCATTTAGATCAAAGTGAGTATTTCAGCATTTCTTATTTAGACTATAGTGGACATCATGCATGATTGCTTTGTTCTTATGTTCTTGGCTCGTTCATAAGTTAGAGGCTTGTGTTCTTCGTGACACAAGGCTTCGATCCTTTAGAGCCAGAGCCATAGTTCATTTATCTGTTTGCATGCTCTGATCCTGTTTAGTTAAGTAAGTTTGCTGTATCTCGTTCAGCTGCATCCATAGCTTCCTTTCTGCTCCCAGTTCAATGATATGATCTGATTCTGATCTTTCCCTTGTTCGTGGGACCGTATTTATACGGTTGCTATAGTGTAGTTAGTGGGCTAGTATACGCCGCACTATAGTATTTATCTGGGTGCAGACGTGGTGTCTGGGCCTTTGGTTTCCTACGGAGACCACGTACGATCATAGTGTAGAGGTAGGCCGCAGTGGTGACAGCCTGTTGGACCCTTTGTCAACCCTCTTACGTCGCGTACCGAGTTGGGCTCGCTTGCCAGCACCTCTGAGTGTTGTCGCCCTGCGGGGACGACTAAGATCTGACAGGAATACATCTTGAGAGCTAAGTTCCTTAAGGAAGTGCTTCTTGTATCCCGACCTATCCCAGCGGAAGCTGGTGTCCTTGGATAGACCCTCTCTGGCTACTCTCCGTCCTTGGATTCGATACCCTTGGAATACTCTCCTTCCTTGGGGAAGTGCTACAGCGGTATTTCCGTGCGCTTGCGGTATACCCAGTTGTTCTTATACACTCCCGCTAACCGGTGCCATAGTGGTGACGATAAGAAACGCCAACAAGCATTTCTGGCGCCATTGCCGGGGACGGCTGTTGTTAACCTTTGAGCCCGTCTATCCTCGTATTTATCTTTTTCCTTTTTTCTTCTACCTTCACCCTCGTTACCCTTTTTGAAATATCCCTTTTGTTTTCTTTCTACCTCTACCCCTGCTACCCATGGAAGGTTATCCTTGTAAACACCTTCCGCCTTCGAGGAGTGAACCCTCAGAGCCATCTTCGTCGAGATTCACTCTTACATTTGGCTGTAGGATTCACCCCTCTCTCATGAAGCTAATTCAGGACCTATCCTTCTCGGGGTTAAGTCATGAGAACCCCTTTGATCATGTGAGAGACTATGAGCGTCTGATTGAAACTCAGGGTAAAACCGGAGAATCACCGGATGCTTGGAAAAGAGAGTGTTTCCCGTTATTCCTCGCTGGGGAAGCTCGGGATTGGCACCGTTGTTTTGGTAGGGACTACCTTACTTGGGAAAGGTTGAGAGCAGCTTTTTGCTCCCGCTTCTTCCCAATACGACGTGTCATCTCGTTAAGGGCAAAGATCCTTTGTTTCAAGCAATGTGAGGAGGAATCACTAGGAATGGCATGGAATCGTTTCGCCTCCGTGGTGGAAGATTGCCCAGTCCTCCGCATTCCCGATTGGATGTTGCTTCAACACTTCTGGTTTGGATTACGGAAGGATGATGCCATGAGGCTTAATGCTCTCTCCGGAGGATCCTTTGTGCACCTAGATGTTGTCAAGGGAAGAGAGATCCTGGATAACCTCCGAGATTTCAGCTCCCCTTGCATCCCGGTCAATGAGGCACCCACCAGAGGAATTGTTGAGCCACCTAGATCCATCGTCAGCCGAGTCCGAGACTTCATATCCACTCTTCCTGAGCTCTGGCTGAAGATGTCATTCCTGAATAGCAGGAGTCTAAGGGAAAGATTTCATGGCACGAGATCTACCCTTGGGTTCCCCTCTCGTGCATCTTCTTAGACTTTCTCCTCGAGACTTTGTCTCGTGGGAGGACGGAGAGAGTAGTTCGGAGAGAACGACCATTCCCGGCCAGGATGACTTGTTCGATCCTCACTACTGTCTCCTAAGGAGGGTATGACAGGCCCATCGTGTTTCTACGTTGAGGTTTGAGCTGAAGTGCTTTGCACTGAAGTTTCTTATAAACCGAGACATCGGTCTCTGCTTTATAATCCATTGGATTCATCCATCAGACCGAAGGATAACGATCATTTACCGATCAAATGGAGTGCATTCACTTTTTATCTTGAGCACATCGATCGATGCCGATCAATCAGGAGAAGCTTGCACTATGTATCCTATGCCTGATTTGATCAATGCCCAATGGGAGGTGCGCTTTCCAGTTTATCCATAATCCCCCATTGGAAGCTTAGGCCACACATGGGAATGTTTTCGTCACTTTGATGAGAACATCGAACCCTCGGCCTAAGACAAGAGTAAGTAAATCTTGCTCTTCGTTCGAACTCTAGTTCTTGATCGTACACCGGCCTCTGGAAGTCCACGCTTTGTCCTTTTGAGAGCCGGGTGTCCTTCTGAGCTTGAGTTCACTCGGAGATCGGTACCTATTGGTGAAGCACTAGCTTCAGTGCTCGATCTTTTCATCTCCGAGTTCCATGACCCCAGTGCTATAGTCCTCAAGCCCCATGACCACCTTAGGAAAGGCCTCAGCCTCTCTGGGATGATCATGCTTGCTCTCAGCCTCGATATATCTTTTCGGGCTCGAGTTTGTATACGTACTACCCTTGCAGAGCAGAGCTTATCGTCATATCAACATCATCTGCAACAAGACGGTCATAAGTTGAGACAGGAGGTCACAAGACACCCACACCCTGAGTACTCCTGGGACTCGTCTCGTTTCCCCAGGACGAATTATCCTTCGAGTATCTTGTGGACTGTGGTCATGCAGGAGAAAAAATTGCCAAGATTAAGAGGAGTAGGCAAAAGGTCTACAGGAAGGCAGCACCATTGTGGCGACATGGACGCTTCGTGACTACCGCCGAAAGTGCCTACACTTCTGACGAACCCAGTGTGTCACCAAGGTGATTTCCCCCAGATTCTTTATGGATATATCATGGTTTGGCCAAAGTTGGTGTATAGTTGAGGATGAATTTTCAACTTCAACCTTATCTCAGCCTAAAGCCAAAGCCAATCTTTCCATTTCGGGGAATCCACCTGGGCCGTCGATCCTGAGACCTGCTAGAGCCCACACGAGAAGGGGGAGGACCAGAGGGGCCCACAGGGGCCGGCCGAACCCTGGTTCGGCCGAAACCCTGGTGCCTCCTCTCCCCTTCTTCTTTCGCGTGTGCGTCTCATTCTCCTCCAGAAACCTTCTCCCTGCCGCCCGACAAGTTTTCGCATCGCGAAACCCATCTCCTCCACCTCAACTCCTCAACATCGCCACATCCATGGCCGGCCACGGGTTCGCTTGGCTCCATGGGGAGGCCTCGCCCCTCACTTCAGGGGGAGGGAGCCCCTCTCTTCTCATCGACCTCAGCAACTTGGATGAGGTGATGGGGTCGCCGGAAGCCATGACCCCCGAGAGGCAGGAGTGTGGAAAGCACTCGCAGGATGCGCACTAACTCTCCGGTGCAGTCATCCCGGCGAGGCTCCTCCTCCCCACCTTCGTTCCCGGCCAGGATGGCCACCATGGGGGACAAGACCGCTGCCAAGCGCGTCTTGTTTGATGATCCCCCTAGGCCACCCTTGAATCCAGGCGAGCGCTACATCGGGTCTGACTTCAACAGCTACGGAGAAGCCTTCTGCCATACTTATGAGCAGGATGTGTGGGACGAGTTCCCGCTTCCACAGACCTGGTGCAAGATCTTCGGGGTGAAGACAGCCACTGGAGGCTATGGTACACCCTACCATAAGCCCCCTCAGTGGGAGCGGATCCTCGTCAAGATCATGGCAGATATCCGGGCGAATGGCGCCAAAAAGACCCCGGCCCTAGCAAAGCTGGCAGACAGACTAGCTGAACTATTCTTAGAACATGAGAAGCTAGTTGAGGAGCTGGCTAAGCAAAGGGACGAGTACCATGAGCTTAGGCTTGAGTATCGCCAGCTGGAGGAGGACATGACCCAGAAGCTGCAGAGGTTGGCAGTTGCTGAGGGAGAGGAGCAGATCCTCTCCGAGTAGTGGGGATTAGCCCCATCTTTAGTTCATTCGGCGCTAGTCTAGGTCTAGGTTGATTTCCCTTTGTTTCCCTTTATTTCATTTATTTCTGTTGCATGTGTGTGTAAGCGCCTAATCATTTTGATTAAAACATTTGGATTTGAATAAAGTGGCTCACCGGTCATGTAACCCGGTTTAGCCACCCTTTGTGTCATTACTTTGGTCCTTTTGAATTCGAGGACATTTAGGTTCGAGATAGTGTGGGGGAAGAGCCACAACTCTCCCAATGCAAGCACGACATTTTCGTACGTACCCACTGCGAGCACTCCGCGCTAGCCGATCGATCACCTACCGAGAACCTGAACGGGACCCGCACGAGTTCACTCCTGTGGAGAGCCTCTCACGGTTCATCTTCTATGCATAGCGCCGGTTTGCATCTCGACAACTCACTCTCTTTCATTCCTGAGTATTATAAGCTATATCCATCTATCTCTAAACTAAAACTCGAATGATGATGCTAAATATCACCCAGCTCATTTGCACCTGAGTAGACTTACATAAGTTTTATTCCTTGTTATCTGCCTGATGCTTGTGAACCAAAATCTTCTTAAGGACAAGCATGTTCACCTAAGTAATTGATGAGTATGATATGGCTGGATGATATGATCTTTTGCCTTGATGACTAACTCTCTTGGGGAATTTATTTTTGAAAACTCAAAACCTCTTGGAAAGGCTCCTCTTTGATATGCCTCCGTCCCATTAGAGCCATATGATCTCTGTAGGTAAAAACCTTAGATTCATATGCTGCTTGTCATTACTTTGAGCTTTGTCAAATTCTGTGACCCTTGTGAGAATTCTTTTCATTACTTTCATGATCAAGATTTATGTGCACCCCACCTATTTTCCCCTTGCTATGCTTCTACACTGGAAGTTAGCATTGTATCATTTATCCATTCCATAAAAATAAAGCTCCATATGTGGTGTGACATCTCTCTCTAGAAGTGTCCTTCAAAAAGAGACATGGGCTATATAAAAAAACAATACATGCTCAAGGCATGATGAAAAAAAAGAGAAAGAGTAGCCCATGTCCAAAATAAAGGAGGAATAGGAGAGAGATGAGATCATGCAAAAAGGAGTTCCATATCATAGATGGTAATAACTAGTGTCCATTCCGGGGCTAGTGTCCACCTTACCATCAACCCACATTTTCACCTCATATATGTATGGTAATATCTAGCACCCATTCCGGGCCAAGTATCCACCTTACCATACACACCATAGCCATACCGGTGCACATCTTGATCTGATGGTATGATTTGATTTTCTCTGTGGATCCAGTCTTTGACTTTGCAAAATATGTGATGCAAGTATGCTTTCTCTTTATCCTACCCTGAGCTCCACATATAGCCATCATTAGAAGTAGGATGAAGAAAGGCAAAATGCCTTAGTGAGGACTTATACACATTGAGCGACTTGAGAGAATCAAATGAGAAAGCCACCAAGAGTTTTGTTTATGAAAATCTTGCAAAACCCCCAAGGTATTTATCATCAGGTGCATAAGTGACTTGATTCACAGCTGTTCTACTTTTCAATCACCCAAGGGAACATGATAGCCACTACACAGAGGTTCACAGGAGCAAGGTATGACTTGGAATATCTCTTATGTCTGTCTTACTTTCCGGTACTCATGACCCACTTGGCCTTGTTTCCCCTTCACTCGGGACGAGCAAAGGTCAAGTGTGGGGGTGTTGTTGACGGTCAATATTTGCCATTTTCAAGACCGTCAACTCCTGCAAATCTAGCATGAATTGAACATCCACACTAGAATAGGTGCTTAAACTCATACTTTCCACCAGTGTCGATGTCTATTTGAATGTAGGTATTTAGCATAAGAAATGAGAGGAATCCAAGCACATTCATTCCACTCCAATCCAAGGTACTCAAATGCTGGCCAATCAGGGGCTGCCACATGGATTCTCCTGGATCCATGATGTCACCAATCCATGTGAAGGACTTTCGACGAATCACACGCTGCCACGTCAGCATCACATGGATCCATGGGCCCACTTTACCAACGAAACCGCCAGGAAACGTGCCATGCACGGAGGAGAGGCATCAGGGCCCACATGGAAGTGAGCCCGAGGAAGCACACCCCAAATGGAGGGCCAGAGGTGTCGGCCGACCCTAGGATCGGCCGAACCGACCTAGGGTCAGTTGATCCTCCCCCTCCACTTGTCACTTGCTCATTGGCTCCCTGCTGCAGTCCCGGGTGTTTAGGGGCACTTTGAGCCTCAGGGCAAGCCTCCTCCTTGTCTATAAATCGGAGGGGAGGGGCTCCATTTCACACACACCACCTAGCTCTCAAGTTCCACTTTCTCTTGTGTAGCTCTCTCTCCCTCTCTCCAATTCTGCCCATGAGAGGTGATTCTCACCTCTTTGTGGTAGAATGGTGATGAGGAGAGATCTAGATTAGGATTAGTGTGAGGTAGAGGAGGGGTAAGGAGTGAGTTGATGTCCTCATGGATACTTGTTCTTCATTTAGATCAAAGTGAGTATTTCAGCATTTCTTATTTAGACTATAGTGGACATCATGCATGATTGCTTTGTTCTTGTGTTCTTGGCTCGTTCATAAGTTAGAGGCTTGTGTTCTTCGTGACACAAGGCTTCGATCCTTTAGAGCCAGAGCCATAGTTCATTTATCTGTTTGCATGCTCTGATCCTGTTTAGTTAAGTAAGTTTGCTGTTTCTCGTTCAGCTGCATCCATAGCTTCCTTTCTGCTCCCAGTTGTTGACGGTGGAAATTCACCATTTCCAACCATCAATGTTCTCACATAAATGGAGGCATATGCATTATTTACTAGCATTTAGGTTTGAATAATGTAGTTCCACTTGTCCTTGGAGATTATTTGTATGTAGGTGAATTACCCATTAAAAGAGAAGGAAACTCCACTCCTATGAAGCAACCATGCCAACTTAGCTGAGGAGGTGGCTGCCACCCAAGGGAAACATGGCAAGACACGTCATCGATCCAGGGGAGGCACTCACCGACGAATCAGAGGATGCCACATGGACTTCAGATGGATCAAAGGGCCCACCTCGGATACCAAATCAAGCCATGCACCGGGGATGGATCAGAGGGCCCACAAGGCAGTCTACCAGAGGAAGCACACTAGGTGGGGCCGCCCTAGGGGGTCGGCCGATCCTAGGATCAGCCGAACCACCTTAGTGGCGTCCCATCCTAGCCTTCCACGTGGTTGCTCCTTATTGGTCACTTGCTGCAGCTCCGGGTGTTTAGGGGCCATTTGGGCGTCCGAGCAAGCCTTGTCTCCCTCTATAAATAGGAGGGGAGGGGCTCCCATTTCACACACACCACTCTCTCATTCTCCTCTCACTTTTAGTTTCCAAGGCTAGGGGGTAGGCTAGAGTAGCTCTTCTTCAGGTTCCAAGTCCTCTTGGAAGTTTAGGTATGAGTTCTCTTTTATCTTTATTTCTTTATGTGACTTTGATCTACTTCAGTTATTCAGCTATTTCATATAAAGTCATGGTAGATCATATTCTTGATGTGTTCTTGAGTTCATCCTCTGTTCATCATTTAGAGGCTCGTGTTCTTCGTGAACACTACCTTTTGATCTACTTGAAGGGTGATGAACTCCTTCCTTATTTGTTTGTTCATAAGTTAGAGGCTCGTGTTCTTCACGAACACGACCCTTTGATCTTGTTGATTAGACATAAGAGAGTTCATATCTGTTCGTATGTCTAGCCTTAGTAGATCTTGTTAGATGGCATGAGAGTGTTGCATGGGGTCTGTGTTCATGCTACGGTACTCGGTCTAGTTGACCAGGCTTCTGGTGGCTTTCACCCTGGGTCACAATAGCCCGGGCCAGGTGAAGTCTAGCAGCAACGTAGGCATGGTGCCTGGGTTGTCTGGCTACGATAGTTATGAGCATACCCCCCGTAATGAGAGGTCGGTCCTCAGGTGGTGACAGCCCTGTTGGATCCTAGGGCAACCTCCGCGCTGGGGTACCTGCTGTTGGAGTCTAAAGTCTAGTTCGCAGAGTGCTGGTCGTCGCGGGCTAGCTCCCCGATTGTACCTGGGTGCTGAACCATGTTTCCCTCATGCAATACTCATGCCGATCTCTTGTATCTTCTAGCTTTGTATGTTTAGTACATTAGAACCTAGAGCTAACTCGTATGTTCCCCCTAAGCCGTAGTGTTCTAGAGTAGAGGTAGATCTGAGGTGTGTGTCACACTACCCCTTTATATCATTTATCTTACCCCTGCCTTTGAGTGTGTTTTCCCTATATCTATCTCTTGGTTTACATTCAGAGCAAAAGCATAAGTCTAAGACATCCGCCATTGCCTTCCTTGGATTCGATACCCTTGGAATACTCTCCTTCCTTTGGGAAATGCTACAATGGTTTATCTATGCACTTGCGGATTCGTTCATGATCGTTTAGATTAAACCTATGGCAACTCTCAATGTTCACGCTAATACGCGCCAGTTAGTTGTGACATTGGGAAATGCTAACAAGATGCTTCTGGCGCTGGCGCTTGGCGCTGAGAATGGATTCCAAATCTGTTCTAAAGTGTCCGATGTTCAGAAGTGTCAACAAGCATTTCTGGCGCCGTTGCTGGGGAAGGCACAGGATTATCTAGACTATGCTTTGCATCTGTTTTAAACCCTGAGTAAGTTAGGACAACCCTCAATGCAGGCTAACCTTGATTGTCTTCTTTTATCTTTGGATGATGAAGACAGGTAGTGTATGACTGGTTTCGACCTTCCGGGAAATTTTACTGAAGATCTCGAGTATCTTGTGAGGAAAGCTCGAATTCATTTCGACTCACCTCGTCGTACTCGTCCGGAGGACAAACCAGCTTCCTTTGTACCATCCACGTCCAACGCTATGGCCCAGAAGACACTTCGTGAGTACTCAGCTCCTTCTGCTGACCAGGTGCTGCAAGGCCCTGATGTGGCAATGGGGACTGAAAATTTTGAGATCAAGACAGGTCTAATCACGATGGTACAGGCTAGCCCATTCTGCGGCAAGCCAAATGAGGATGCCAATGCTCATCTGCAGTAATTCCTAGAGCTGTGTAGCACTTTCCTCATCAGGGGTGCAAATGTGGATGCTGTTCGTCTATGGCTATTTCCATTCTCCCTCTTGGGAAAGGCTAAGCAATGGTTCTACGCGAACCGGGAATCTATTGACACTTGGAGCAAGTGTTCACAGGCATTCCTCAAGAAGTTCTTCGCATTGGGTAAAACCAATGCTCTTCGTGGAAGGATTTCTAGTTTTCAGCAAGCAGCAAGTGAATCTATCCCAGAGGCTTGGGAGAGGCTTCAGGAGTATGTCATGGCTTGTCCTCATCATGGGATGGAAGATTGGCTCATTCTTCAAATCTTTTATAATGGGTTGACTCCGACAGCCCGAGGCCATATTGATGCTGCTGCTCAAGGAGCATTCTTCTCACTCATTGTTAATGATGCTAAATCACTTATTGAGAAGATGGTCTCCAACCAAGGGTGGAGTGAAGAAAGACTCCAACCACGACCGAGGGGTACACAAACTGTCAAGGAAGCAGATATGATTACTGCCAAGATGGATCTTCTTATGAAGAGATTGGATGACTACACCAGTGAGAAGGCTGCCATGGCCACTACTTCGTTGCCCATGGACTCTCACAGGACTTGTGAAGTCTGTGGCAACACTAGGCATTCAGGCAATTATTGCCCGGAAACTCAGAAGGAAGTAATGTACATGAATGGCAACAACAATGGTTATCATCCACCTCAGCAAGGAGGCCAATCGTGGAATCAACAACGCCCTTATTACCAAGGAGGTAACCAAGGTAATTCTTTCAATCCTAACCAACCTTCCTTGAGAGATCTTGTTTTTGGGCAAGCTAAGATTAATGAAGGTATTAATAAAAAGCTAGTTGCCCTTGATAAAACCATGGAAAGTCTCAATGCTAAGCTTGATAGTTTTTCTTCTGCTCAGAAGAGTCAGCTGAGTTTTAACAAGATGTTAGAAACCCAGTTGGCTCAGCTGGCTGCTTTGGTTCCATCTCCTGATAACGGGAGGATCCCGGGGCAACCCGTATCCTCTTGTGAAAATGTTAGTGTAGTGTCAACCAGGTGGGGTAAGCCACCTAGGAAGACACATGCTTCTGACTATGCAGGAAGGCCCATTCAACAAATTCTCGATCCATGGGAGGAATCAGCAGTACTGCACAAGAAAGACCCAGGCTACCCAACTATCACGTGCACAATCTATTACAAGAAGATCAGGCATGCTCTTTGCGACCTTGGTGCAAGTGTTAATCTCATGTCCAAGGCCATGTTCGAGCAACTGGGATATCTGGCTCTCTCTCCAACAACACGGACTATCCAACTCGCCGATTCGACGATCCGATATCTAGAAGGGATTGCTGAGAGTTTATTGGTTAAGGTCAAAGGCTCTTACGTCTTCGCGGATTTCGTGGTCCTTGATATGGATGATGAAGGAGGAATGCCGCTCATCCTTGGGCGACATTCCTCAGTGATGTCCGAGCCAGAATCAATGTGGGATCCAGTATCATCCGTTTCCACATTGGGGAGAGGAACCTGAAGTTCAAGTTTCAGGACAAGGAAGAGCAATGCTATTTGGAGCAGGATAGTGTTGAGCAGCTTGGGGGAAGGACGGAGCCTTCAACCCCGAAAAAGAAATCTCCGTCAAGAAGGGTAAAGAAAATTCGGAAAGAATGGCGGAAGATTGAGATGGCACCAACCTCTACTTCTCAGGAGTGGGGTGCTGAATGGAATTGATCGCTGAGAAGAGTCCTGCTCGTCGGACTAAAAATGATGGGCCCTTTCTACCAAAAAGGTTAAAACTGGTATTTATCTCATATTTCCCTTTCCAAAATTTTTATTTCCAAAACTGCATATTTGATTTTCCAAAACCTTGCATTTGCATGCTAGATTTATCTAGCCCTTTTTTCCCTTTTCAAAATAAAATTTCTGAAAATCATTTCTGAGTTTGAAAACCATAGAAAATTTATTTGGGCAATTTCTGGAGTAAACTTTGGCCGGTGCACCATGGCATATCTTGATATAGCCGTTAGTGGCATGTCTGCCAAAGGGGGCCAGCACTGGGCCCACCAGTGAGCCGGCCGAACCAAGGTTCGACCGAACCCTGGTAACAGTCATGTGGGCCCAGCTTTGGCCAACGGCTCCTAGCTGTTGCCCAACGGCTAGTCCGCTGTGTGCTGCCCCTTTGCTCTATAAATTGGACCCGAGAGGGGGTGTTCTTCACCCATTCACTCACATTCCCCTCTCTACTCCTTGCTCTCTTGGTTTTCTGGGATTTCTTGCTCGAGATTGGATCATCAAGTAATCTCCCTAAGTGTGTTGCTGAAAATATTGTTGTTGGTGGAGCTAACTCGGTAAGTACTTCATTTGATTTCACTAACCCATCACCGAGTTGCTCTTGTTCCTTGTTGTTGTGCTAGCATGAATTGGGCGGCGAACACTCTCCGGAGGGTGACACGCTCACGCTCCCATTCGCGGGCAAGCACGAGTGCATCCACCCCCACCGAGCCGACGCCGAGCCCGTCAACGATGGACTATGAAGAAGAGCAAGAGGAGCAAGCCGAGCCACAAGCCACGGAGGAGGTCGTCGACGACACCCCCTACCTCAGCTTGCGGGGCGATCGAGAGCAGCAAGCCTATGCTATCCTGAAGGACTGAGTCTTCGCCCACACCAGGGACTTCGACCCGGCTCTCATGGAGAAAACAGGTATGAATCTCGAGTTCGCTTCCATTTGGCATGCTCTTGGTTGGGAGGAGTTTGCGCCGGTCACAGAGCTTGGCTCTCGGCCCCTCACCATCCAGTTTCTCTGCTCTCTTACCGAGACCCCGGATGGCATTGAGTTTCGTCTTTTCGGGACCGACTATCGTCTTTCTTGGAAGGATCTTAGTTATCTTCTTGGTTTTAGTCCTCGTTGTGCTGTCTCTTTGAAGCGAGCTTGTGAGGGTTTTGTTCGGGAATCTTTCTGGGCAGATATGCCTGGTCTCGTTTACAGTGGCAAGTTTGTACCTCGGTGCAACGATATTGTGCATCCCACTCTCTGTCTGTGGAACAAGTGGCTCGCCATTACTCTCTTTCCACGAGAGGATGTTCGGCCCGTGCGCAGCGATGAGATGATGCTCTTATACGCCGCTGTCAACCAGATCAAGGTCGCTCCCGTTAAAGCAATGATTCAGCAGTGGATGACAAATTTCAAGATGATAGGTCCTATTGAGTGTACGGCCTTGGTGACTCGTATTGCTCTCAAACTCGGGGTTCTTAGCAGGAACCCCGTACCCTTCATAGGGACGCCCCGAGTTCTCATTGATGAGGCATACTTGATCCAGGGGCATATACTCAAGAGGGGCCCAAATGATTCTTTGACTTTCTTCTTCCCGGGCTATGCAAACCAAATCCCGTTACCTAACCCGAGGTTTGGATTGTATAACTCGGAGTCACTCACTATTCCCCTTGTTACACAAGAGGAAAGCCGTCGTGCTAGTGTTTCAGGCAGGTCCACCAGGAGCGCGGCGAAGAGAGCACACATGCAGCAGCAGCAGCAGTCACAGCTGACACCACCTCCACAGCCTCAGCCACAGCCTGTTACACCACCGGTGGCAGGAGGGGCCCCTGCGGGGTACATGTCCGGGGTTACCCCTGGATATGCACCAGGTTGGGATCAGCCCACCTACCAGCCGAGTGCGAGTGGCACAGCTTGGGCGAGCGCGAGCAAAGGTCAGTGGGCCACACCCGCTAGTTCTAGCTCCGGTGGTCCACCTCCGTCCTCGTCCTTCCGACGGCACTCTTCCGCTTCTGCGCACGATGCTCAGCTCGCACAGCAGCTGGGAGAGCTCACCGTCCAGGTTACGGATTTGGGGGAGACGCTGAACACCCACGTCGAGTCTACCTCAGCGTGGCAGCGTCAGGCTGGTGAGAGGATAGCAGCCATGCAACAGGATCAGCGGCAGTACATGGAGGCGCAGAGAGCTTACTACGCGAGTCAGGGTTTCTTCTACCCTCCTCCGCAGTGAGCCTGAAGCTAGCTTGGGGGAAGACCCCCATTCTGAGGTAACTTGTATCTTCCTTCATTTTCAGAACATCTTATAAATGAAAATCCAAAAAAATCTACAAAATAAAAAGACCAAAAATATTTATTTGCTTTCATCATCATCGTTTGCTTAGTTTGCTTTGATATGCTTAGTAAGAATGCTTTGCCTCTATGGTTGAAATGATGAATAGTTGCTCTGTTTATTCTCCTCGTATGTCTTGCTTACAACTTTGTATCCTACCTAAGTTTTGAGTTTGTTGGCTTGTATGTTCAACCCTTAGCTTGAAAACTGTGGGTAGCAGAAAGCATGATCCTTGCCTAAGTTGTTGCGAGACATGATATGGTAGAATAGAGTGCTATGATCTCGTGCTTAGTGATGCTTGACATCCGGAGTTTTCCTTTTTGAAAAAAAAATCAAAACATGATGAGTTCCTCAATGATGAGAAATTCCTATCCAAGGCCATATGTAGATTCTAGTTCTTAGCCTCCACATATGCAGCTTGTGACCCTTGTTAGGACTCATACTCCCCTGATCAAGATCACGTACACGTTCATACTAAACTTCTACACTCGAAGTTAGCATTCATCATTTACTCCATACTGCTTCTGCATTCTTCCATAAATAAAGCTCTATGTATCTTTGCATCATTCATCCCTCTCCAAATATCTTCAATAGAGACAAAGGGCTAGCTAAAAAAAAGCATGCTCAAAAGCATGGCAAAAATAAATAAAGAGAGCTAGCCCAAGTCTTGAAAAATTTCAAAAGGAGAAAAAGGGATTGATATGTGCAAGAGAAAGAGTTCCACCATATAGATGGTAATAACTAGTACCTACTCCGGGGCTAGTGTCCACCTTACCATCAATCCCTTATTTCCTCATATAAAACATGGCAATATCTAGCACCTATTTCCGGGCCTAGTATCCACCTTGCCATGCTCATATCCATCACACACATATGCACATCTTGATCAGGATGTATGTTTGTTTCTTCCAAGGATCCAGTTTTTGACTTAGCAAAATATGAGAGACAAGTATGCCACATCTTCCCTACCTACAGCTCCACATAAAGCCTATTAGGAGTAGGATGTGAAGAAAGGCAACATTGATGCCTTGGTGAGGAATCATACACCTTTGAGCGACCCGAGAGTATCATTTGAGGAACTCTGTTTTTCTTTTTGAAAAATTTGCAAAACCTCCGGATTGCTAAGCTGATCAAGGTATGAGTGATTATGCACATGCTATATAACCATTCTATCTCTCAACCGCCCAAGGTAGGTAAAGCTATATGCCCCACGTATCAGGCGAAAGGTAAGAACATTGCCAACTTGTTCAACTCTTGGTTGAGTACTTTGCTGTATGTTTGACATAAGTTGAGGATACAACATTGTAGCAACTCCTGATCAACCAACCTAAGTCTCTAATGTCTTGCTTCGAGACGAGCAAGAGGTTATCTTGGGGGAGTTTGTTGACAGTGGAAATTCACCATTTCCAACCATCAATATTCTCACATAAATGGAGGCATATGCATTATTTACTAGCATTTAGGTTTGAATAATGTAGTTCCACTTGTCCTTGGAGATTATTTGTATGTAGGTGAATTACCCTTTAAAAGAGAAGGAAACTCCACTCCTATGAAGCAACCATGCCAACTTAGCTGAGGAGGTGGCTGCCACCCAAGGGAAACATGGCAAGACATGTCATCGATCCAGGGGAGGCACTCACCAACGAATCAGAGGACGCCACATGGACTTCACATGGATCAAAGGGCCCACCTCGGATACCAAATCAAGCCATGCACCGGGGATGGATCAGAGGGCCCACAAGGCAGTCTACCAGAGGAAGCACACCAGGTGGGGCCGCCCTAGGGGGTCGGCCGATCCTAGGATCGGCCGAACTGCCTTAGTGGCGTCCCATCCTGGCCTTCCACGTGGTTGCTCCTTATTGGTCACTTGCTGCAGCTCCAGGTGTTTAGGGGCTATTTGGGCGTCCGAGCAAGCCTTGTCTCCCTCTACAAATAGGAGGGGAGGGGCTCCCATTTCACACACACCACTCTCTCATTTTCCTCTCACTTTTAGTTTCCAAGGCTAGGGGGTAGGCTAGAGTAGCTCTTCTTCAGGTTCCAAGTCCTCTTGGAAGTTTAGGTATGAGTTCTCTTTTATCTTTATTTCTTTGTGTGACTTTGATCTACTTCAGTTATTCAGCCATTTCATATAAAGTCATGGTAGATCATATTCTTGATGTGTTCTTGAGTTCATCCTCTGTTCATCATTTAGAGGCCCGTGTTCTTCGTGAACACTACCTTTTGATCCACTTGAAGGGTGATGAACTCCTTCCTTATGTGTTTGTTCATAAGTTAGAGGCTCGTGTTTTCATGAACACGACCCTTTGATCTTGTTGATTAGACATAAGAGAGTTCATATCTGTTCGTATGTCTAGCCTTAGTAGATCTTGTTAGATGGCATGAGAGTGTTGCATGGGGTCTGTGTTCATGCTACGGTACTCGGTCTAGTTGACCAGGCTTCTGGTGGCTTTCACCCTGGGTCACAATAGCCCGGGCCGGGTGAAGTCTAGCAGCAACGTAGGCATGGTGCCTGGGTTGTTTGGCTACGATAGTTATGAGCATACCCCCCGTAACGAGAGGTCGGTCCTCAGGTGGTGACAGCCCTGTTGGATCCTAGGGCAACCTCCACGCTAGGGTACCTGCTATAGGAGTCTAAAGTCTAGTTTCGCAGAGTGCTGGTCGTCGCGGGCTAGCTCCCCGATTGTACCTGGGTGCTAAACCATGTTTCCCTCATGCAATACTCATGCCGATCTCTTGTATCTTCTAGCTTTGTATGTTTAGTACATTAGAACCTAGAGCTAACTCGTATGTTCCCCCTAAGCCGTAGTGTTCTAGAGTAGAGGTAGATCTGAGGTGTGTGTGTCACACTACCCCTTTATATCATTTATCTTACCCCTGCCTTTGAGTGTGTTTTCCCTATATCTATCTCTTGGTTTACATTCAGAGCAAAAGCATAAGTCTAAGATATCCGCCACTGCCTTCCTTGGATTCCATACCCTTGGAATACTCTCCTTCCTTGGGGAAATGCTACAATGGTTTATCTGTGTGCTTGCGGATTCGTTCATGATCATTTAGATTAAACCTATGGCGACTCTCAATGTTCACGCTAATACGCGCCAGTTAGTTGTGACATTGGGAAATGCCAACAAGACGCTTCTGGCGCTGGCGCTTGGCGCTGAGAATGGATTCCAAATCTGTTCTGAAGTGTCCGACGTTCAGAAGTGTCAACACCAGTTCAATGATATGATCTGATTCCGATCTTTCCCTTGTTCGTGGCACCGTATTTATGTGGTTGCTATAGTATAGTTAGCGGGCTAGCATACGCCGCACTATAGTATTTATCTGGGGTACAGACGTGGTGTCTGGGCCTTGGGTTTCCTATGGAGACCACGTATGATCGTAGCGTAGAGGTAGGCCGCAGTGGTGACAGCCTGTTGGACCCTTTGTCAACCCTCTTACGTCGCGTACCGAGTTGGGCTCGCTTGCCAGCACCTCTAAGTGTTGTCACCCCGCGGGGATGACTAAGATCTGACAGGAATACATCTTGAGAGCTAAGTTCCTTAAGGAAGTGCTTCTTGCATCCCGACCTATCCCAGCGGAAGCTGGTGTCCTTGGATAGACCCTCTCTGGCTACTCTCCGTCCTTGGATTCGATACCCTTGGAATACTCTCCTTCCTTGGGGAAGTGCTACAGCGGTATTTCCGTGCGCTTGCGGTATACCCGGTTGTTCTTATACGCTCCTGCTAACCGGTGCCATAGTGGTGACGATAAGAAATGCCAACACTGTTGCTCCTCTTTCTAGTGCTAATTGTCTGTATTTGCATAATCACCAACACTTGTGCAAATGATTAGTTTAAGCCCTATGCTAGTGTTGGTGAACGTTTTTGAAGGGCCGAATAGGCGACCAGAGAGGGGGTGAGTGAATGGGAGCCGATAAAAATTCTTCCCGAAGAATGAACTCGGCCTATACCCCGATTGCCACTCCGATCACTCGCACACACCACAGAAGCTGTAGACTAGGCACACACAAGCCTACAAGTCCTAGAGACAAGCCACGAAGCAAAGAGCGGAAGCACTAGACAAGAATCGAATCAAAGAGGCAAGTCTGCAATAGACCAGGCGGACAGTTCGTGGTGTACGGGCGGACTGTCCGGATGGCCTGGGCGGATTGTCCGCAAGGCCCACGCGGACCGTCCGCAAAAGCGAACAGAACCTCCAGAAGCGCAACCCGAAAAATCGGACTGTCCGCGAGGAACCTGCGGACTGTCCGGCCCTTCACGGACCGTCTGACACTCAAGTACGGACCGCTCGCAAACTCTGTGCAACCAAACCTACCTGAGGCAACGGATCAAAACATAAACTCGCAAGAACACACGAAGAACACCTGCACTGTCCAGCAGCCCGCGGACTGTCCGCCAGGACTTGCGGATTGTCCGCGTGTTGCGGGCAGAAGCAGAAACGCTTGAACCGTGAGGTCAACTCCCCCTATCCATCACCAGATCTCCCAAACCACTTGAGCTCTTGAGACAAGACTTGGGGAAGATGTGAAGCATCACTAGATGAAGCTATGCCAAAAAAATCTTGGCCTCTAACTCACTAAATCACCGGGAAATGCGGATCACATGAACAAACACCAAGAACTCGGTCTCCTACAAAAACTCGCGAATCGAAGGGATTTCCCGGTGTTTGAGGGGTCAAGATCACACACAAAGATGCGCAAGGCATCCACCCATGACCCCCTCAAAGAAATCCGAGAGAAAATGCCCTTAAATCAACGAATCGAGCGAAGAACGAAACCACCCAAAAATAGCTCCGAAAATGACACGAAAATCACAAAGAACTAGGAGATCATCACAACGCCGAATGCTTCCATACATCCAGAGGTCAGAGTCCATACAAGAATCTAGCCTACGGAAATACTGGGAAAATAAGCAGTCCAGAGTGATCTACCGGGGGAGGAAACCCTAGAGCCCGAGAGAGAGAGATGCCATCCACCTCTCCGCTATTTATACGAAGTCCACCAGAGGAGGCAAATGACCACGCTACCCCTACAACTTAAAAGAAGATACACACCCCTCAGGGGCATTTTGGTCAAGTCTTCGGATATTCCCATCGGGCGGACACGCTTCCACCGCGGACTTGCTTAGCCTCGACGCAAGCCCCGTGATCACGCCACGTGCCCCCCGCCTCGAAGCTTCCCAACACTCCCGAATCACCATCTCCGTCGCATCAGGCCTCCGGACTTAATTTTGCGGCCCAAACCAAGAAACCGTCCACCGATGGTTTTGTGGGCAAACCACCAAACCCCGCGTACAAGCTTCGGCCTCGAACCACCACCTTGCACCGGCCCATGTCCATGACTTCAACTTGCTAGTCTTGCACCGCACGGCTCGCACTTGACCCCATCGGCCACCGGGTCCATCGAACCAAGCCTACTTGCCTCTCCATCACCCGGAGGCCACCACGGCTAAGGCCTTTCGCGCTTGTTCTTCATCTGCACCAACACGAGTCAAGCCGCAACCTGTACCTGCACACTGAGATAAGCATCAGTCCACACAACATTGTCAATCACTCATCACTAAGGAGCGACCCTCCACTGGTCTTTGGACACACCTGGTCCTCAATCTCCCCCTTGATGAGTGCATTTACAACACCCATAGTAACCAACATAGAGAAAAAGGAAAAGAAAACAACCACGAACACAGACCTCCATGCAAGTGATCGAAAGCCAAAGAACAAGCGAAAAACACGATCACTCGCCAGACCAAGTCTCGCCCCCCTAAGGCAAGGGCAACGACTCAACACAGCTGAGACACACAAGGCTCTACAAAACTCAGACAAACCAAAGGAGCTCCCCATGCACATATGCAAACTCCTTCTGAGAAAATGCAACCTCTTTTCTCAATTTTTCTCCCCACATGCAAAACCTCACACAATCTCCCCAAATGCATACCATTTCTCCCCCTTGTTGACAATGCATGAATCAAGGTACATGAAACTCTTCCCCTTGTTATCATGAAAAATGCATGTCAAGGCATATACAAGCTACCAAGCTTCTCAGATATACAAAGAGCACTACAAAATGCTACAAATGAGACATAGAGCAAGCAAGGTAGACATGGTGTAGTTAGCACATTGCCATCAAGAAAGTAGAGACATATAAACATGTGACACGGCCAAAATCAATTTTAAGCAATTTTCACAAAGAAACATTCATCTCATGAGCAAAGCCCTATCCATGGCAATTTGAGCAAAAATAAACTAGATCATACAAAGCTCATTGATCACAATTTCTCATCACAAGATCATAGCAAACGCCCACAAGCTACTACATGTCATGTCAAATCCACTGAGCCATGTGTCTACTTCTTAAAATGAGACTTCTCATGGTAGACATCATGCAACGGTTTAGCACCCAAGATATATACATGAAAGCATGAAGACATGATTAAGAGCTCATTTTTCAAGCATAAGGCAATTCATACACCAATTCATTTTCAAGTTTAAGCATGGTACATGAAATGCCTTTGCGGCAAAAAGAAGCTTATGCTCCTCCACAAGTGAACATATGGGCTAAACAATTACCATGACAAATGGGTCTTTGACCCCAAGCAAAGAGAGCATGATACTCAAGCACAAACAAAGCATGATATAGCCATTTGAGCACAAATTGTTCATAAACAAGTATCTGCTCATGAGTGAAGCATTTTTTAGCATTTTCACAAAAAGGAAGCTATCTCATCATGAACATATGACAATACCATCAAGAGCATAGCATTCACATCACCATTCCCAAAGCATACACATATCTCACATATAGCACATCATAGTGATCAAAGTATATAAGAGAAGCTCATCCTACCACAAATGATCCAAAGATGGCTATCCTGCCAGGTTTTGTACAAAAAGTAAAATGCATGCATGGAATGCAACAAATGATATATATATCACATATATACATGAGAAGCTCCAAGATCCAGCTAAAAAGGGAAACACACTCCAAGTTCACCTCGCAAGCGTGTGAAGGTAACTTGGTCAAGTGGTTTAGTGAATATGTCGGCTAGCTGATCTTGAGTAGGTACATAGGACAAGGATATGTTCCCTTTCTCAACATTGTCCCTCAGAAAGTGGTATCTCACTTTGATGTGTTTCGTTTAGGAGTGAAGGACTAGGTTTTTGGCTACACTTATGGCACTGGTGCTGTCACAAAAGAATGGAAGCTAGGAGCACTCCTCACAAAAATCGCTCATAGTGTAGGTCATCCATAGGAGCTGGGAACAACAACTGGCTGTAGCAACATACTCAGCTTCTATAGTGGACTGGGCTACACTGGATTGCTTGCGAGACGACCAAGAGACCAAAGAAGACCCAAGAAACTGGCAACAACCCGAGGTAGACTTGCGGTCCAATCGACACCTAGCAAAATCAGCATCGGAGTACCCGTGAAGTCTGAGTGTCGAGGAGGCAGAATACCAAAGACCAAACTCAGGAGTGTAGTTCAAGTACCTGAAATCCTTTTGACAGTCTGCCGATGTGAAGTCCTTGGTGAAGCCTGAAAACGAGCGCACAGACACACACTGAATTGTATGTCCGGCCTCGTCGCCGTCAAGTAGAGGAGGGAACCGATCATGCTCCGGTACTCCTTCTGGTCCACGGGTTCGCCATCTTCATCCGCGTCCAAAGCCGTAGTGGTACCCATCGGTGTAGTCAGCGGCTTGGAGTCGTTCATGCCAAACTTCTTCACCATGTCCTTGGTGTAGTTCGCCTGATGTACAAACGTCCCGTCCTTGCACTGCTTGATCTGGAGTCCTAGGAAAATCTGTAGCTCGCCCATCATAGACATCTCAAATTCCCTGCTCATGTCATCTGCAAATCTGGCAACAAGATCATGAGAAAAGCCACCAAAGATTATGTCATCCACGTAAATTTGAACAATCAATAGGTCATTTCCATGCTTAAGGAGAAATAGGGACTTATCAATTGTGCCCATCACAAACCCCTTACTCAGCAAAAATCCTCTCAACCTGCCATACCAAGCCCTTGGTGCCTGTTTCAACCCATAAAGCGCCCTCTGGAGTTTGTATACATGGTGTGGGTATTTTTCACTCTCAAACCCCAGGGGTTGCCTCACATACACTTCTTCCTCTATCACCCCATTCAAGAAAGCACTCGTCACATCCATCTAGAACAACTTGAACCCTTTAGCCACGGCAAAGGCTAGAAGGATCCTAATTGCCTCCAAACGGGCCACAGGAGCAAATGTCTCCTCATAATCTATACCCTCTTTCTGGTTGAACCCCTGAGCTACCAACCTCGACTTGTTTCTCACAACCATCCCATTCTCACCTTCCTTGTTCTTCCACACCCAATTGGTACCTATAGGATGACAATTTGGTGGTGGATCAACTAAAATCCAAACTTGGTTTCTCTCAAAATTCTCCAACTCCTCATGCATGGAATTCACCCAGTTTGCATCAGACAAAGCGTGTCGAATATCTTTGGGCTTAAACGAAGCAACAAATGCAGAGTGAGCAAAGTGAGAAGTATTCCTTGACCTCGACCGTGTAGTGCGTTCATGAAGGTCACCTACTCACCTATGATCGTCGTTGGTGGGTGATCCACCTGTACATGCCGGGGAGCCTCTCGCCTGGACACGACCTCCCCTCAGCAGCAGCCTCCACTCGAATAGCCTTAGTCGTAGTAGGCGTAGGGGACGGACCATCCTCGATCGTCGTCGTCGTAGTGGAAGTAGCGTGTACACGACCAGCCGTGGGAGCATTACCACCATCATCTTCTTCTTCACCTCCATCCTTCTCATCTTCAACGATCTTCGCACCAATTTCCTCGTCACCTGCACACTCAAAAGCAGAAGAACTACATGGTTGTGTCTCATCGAAGGTTACCTCCCAACTCTCCATGATTCGGTTAGTGTCAAGGTTGAGCACACGATATGCTCTAGAGTGTATCGCATAACCGAGAAAAATACCATCCGAACATCTAGCCTCAAACTTATCCAACTTTCCCTTCTTCAAAATAAAGCACTTGCATCCGAAAGCACAAAAGTGACTCATCTTGGGTTTTCGCCCATGCATCAGCTCATACGAAGTCCTCTTCGAAAGCACGAAGGAAAATGCGATTCGACACATAGCAAGCGGTATTGACCGCCTCGGCCCAGAAACGCCTAGGAGTCCTATGCTCATCGAGCATCGTCCTGGCCATCTCACAAAGGGTCCGGTTCTTTCTCTCCACTATGACATTCTAGCAAGCGACGTATGGAGAAGAATACTAATGGTCGAGACCAAGATCACAGCAAAAGGCATAAAAATGAGAGTTTCTAAATTCCGTGCCATTGTCACTGCGTATAGCTCGAATGGCATCACCATGTCTCTCATTCTTCAACCTCAAGATCAAGTCCCGAACAAAGCCAAATGTCTCCCTCTTATACTCCAAAAAGAAAACCCAAGAGTACCTCAAAAAATCATCAACCACAACCAACACATACCACTTCCCACCCACAAAGCGAACTCGAGCTGACCCAACCAAATCCATGTGCAACAGCTCACAAGGTCGCTCAGTCATGACCGCAGTCAGAGGGGCGTGAGAAGCAGCAACCATCTTTCCATGCCGACACGGAGCACAAACCAAATCCTTCTCGAATTTCAACTTAGGCAATCCTCGGACAAGGTCTAGGCCACTCAAGCGGGAAAGCAGCTCCAAGCTCAAGTGTCCTAGCCTCCTATGCCATTTCCAAAGCTCGGCCGAAACACCAGCTGTTGACGGCTGTTAAGTGCTACTTTTATGCCATCAACTTCTGCATTAAATAAATGAAAAGTGATCATCAACACTAGAATATGGCTTAATACTGACAAATTCCATGAGTGTTGGTGTTTCTTACTTTTGTTGCAGGATGCACCAAAATACGTGTTGACTGATATAGTTGAGAGCAAGTAAAGCAATGGCATATAAAGGGCATCACCATAAACAACATCAAATGCCAATATGGATTGCACCATTGCGACAGGCTCGTCGAGATGATCAAAATGGATATATTATTTGTCTACTCTGGAGATCGGATACAAAAGATATGCAAAAGACAAAATAATATGAGGTGCTCACGTCATCATGACGTCAACACCCCAGCTCCGTACGCCAGCCGCGCAGGAGGGTGCCTGGGCGCACCACGTGGCGAGCGGCCGTTGGCCCGCCGCCAACACCGGGTCAACGCGCCCAAGCACGCGCGCGGGAGAGCCCCAAGCGAGCCACGCGTCACGCAGCCAATGGCTGGCGTGAGATGATGCGGCATGGCGTGCACGCACGCGCCCGCGTGGGATTCCCCTGGGTGCAACACGCGGCGACTGCCGGTTGGGTAGCGCCCTCCCCACGCGGATCGCGCAGGAGCGCGTGGGAGAAGGCCGCGGGCCACCGGTCGGGACAGATGGCATCCGCGCGTTGGCCCACAGTACGTCGGTTGGTTGGTTTGCCCGAATAGCCGCGGTTTTCCTTTGTTTCGTGTCGTTTCAGCGACCCAGAGACCGGTTCAGGCCCGGTTCGGCCCCCTAGAATCCGGTTCTTGCCCGGTTTCCGCCTCCACCGCCTCAAACACCTTCCAAAGCATGCTACAGTGCCGTGGCTCTCCTGTTTCCTCCCTCTTGCGGCTGGAAAATAGGGGCAAAATGGTGCTCAAACACCCCCAAGACAAGCCTCCTCTTTGCCTATAAATACAAGGGGGAGGGGTCATTTTAGAGACACCATCTCACCCAAGGATTAGAGCTTCCCTTCAAAGGAGAGGCCTCTCCTTGGTAGATTAGAGAGTAGGAGAGTGAGAGAGTGTGTATCTCTATGGATGCGTCATTCTTCAATTAGAGTAAAGTGAGTATTTCTGCATTTTCTATTTAGACTAAAGTGTTATTCATACTTGAGTGATATGTTCTTGTGTTCTTCGCCTATTCATCATTTAGAGGCACGTGTTCTTCACGAACACGCCCTCTCGATCTAGTTGATTAGGTGCACAAGTTTGTATCCTGTTTGCATGCTCTGATTAGAATAAAGTGTGTTCATGATTCCTTTCTAATAGTTTATGCTACGTTGCATGAATCGACTTTTTTCTATGCTAGTGCGTAGATCCTGGGTTTATGCGTTCGTCTGCTGCAAGTCGTTCGTATACGTTGGAAGCATAGTACGGGGCCAAGTGCTCTCTCGTATGCCTTTAGTATAAGCTAGTAGTGCCTATAGTGAGTGAGATCAGTTCTCTTCCGTGGTCGTAGTTCTATAAGTACAGAGTGCCGTAGTCCGTTGGCTACGGCAGTAACCACAGCATAGACATTATGTCACGCTACCAGTTATCATTCGTTCGGCTTATCCCAAGGTTATGTAGAGGCAGTCCAGGTGGTGGTGACATCCCGCCGGGCACTTGTTGATCCTCCGCAGCTGGATATAGTCAGAGCTTCGTTCCACATAGATCCGCGTGTCGAAGTCGCCTGTTAAGTCAGGGCTATCAGTACCCTAAGCCAAGTTCTATCTAGAGATCGACCTTTAATCTCATCTATTGTAACACCCTGAAATTTTGAAAATTTCAGGATGTTAATAGGAAAAATAATTAAGCAACAATTTCTCATAATTTTAAAATTTTCCCAACAATTATTCTCTTTACAGGAAATTTAGTATAGGAAAAGGCAATTGCTTGTTTTTATAAAATAAAATAAAAATGTATGTATGTTGTATTTATTTTGGTTGCTTTTGGTTTTGTTTGATGTGTGATGAAAAAGAAAGAAAAGAAAAAAAAGAAATCTCCAAAACCCCTTTCCCCTTCCCCCTTTCTCCCTTCTTCTCTACCGGCCCAGCCCAGCTTCCCGCGACTTTTTTCTTTTTACTCTTTTTTTCGAGCAGCCCGATCAACTCTCCGCGGCCCACCTTCTCTTCCGGTCCAGCTGACCCCGCCGGCCCACTCCGCTTCCTTCCCCTCTCTCACCCGCTGACAGGTACGGTGGGACCCCCTTGTCAGCTCCTCCCCCAACCTCCCGCCAACTGGCCACCCTCCTCCTCCCCGTGGCCATGCCGCGCCGGCCACCGTCTCCCCAGCGCTCCTCCCTTCCCCGTGCCTCCTCCCCTCCCCCACTGAGTGTGCGGCATCAATACGCACTCACCCGTGCGCCGCCCCTTTCCCTTCCCCTTCCCGAAGCCGCGCCCCCACCGAGCCACCATTGATGGCGGCCACCGAGCCCGCCACCGCCTTGTCGGCCTCTCTTCTTCCCCCTCTCCATCCTATAAAAGGCAGTCTCGACTACCTATCCTCTCCGCACCTGTCCAGCGAGCTTCCACCTCTCTCCTTGCCTGCGCAGTGTGTCGCCGCCGAAGCTCACCGCCGCCGACCGCCGCACGTCGTCGATCTCCTCCTCCGCCTCTTCTCCGGCGATTCCGAGCCCCAGGGTGAGTCCACCTCCTTCTCCTCTTCCCAAAGGGCTTTTCCTCGCTTGAATTTGAGGCCGGGAGGCTGTTCTTGCCGTCCGTCGACGAGCATTCCGGCGAAGCGCCGCCGCAGCGCCGCTGCACGCCGCCGCCCTCCGGCGCCCCTGCCCCGCCGCAAGCCGCAGCCATCCGATCTGTGGCGAACGGCCCAGATGCACCGGCCGCTCGAGTCAAACAGCCGCGTACTGGTCAACACCCGCGCCCCGCCGGTCACTTTGAAAAAAGGTCCCTAATCTTTCTAATATCACATAAAAGCCCTTCCACCTTATAAAATCCTTACAAACAAGTCCTGTTTTTATCGTCTAGGCCCCTAACCTTCTATGTTTTTAGCACCCACGGTTCAGCCTTAGTCTTTTGCACCCAAGTCCCTCGGTTCTTTTATAGTTTTAGGTTTAGGCACCTAGTTTTTGCGGTTTAGCCCCTGGAGTCCAAGTTTTCTCACAGTTTAGCCCCTAAACCTTGTTTAGCCCCTAGTTTTCACGTTTCAGCTCCGTTTCAAGCGTATCAAGTTGCGTTAGGTTCATAACAACTCAAAGAACGTGTTAGGACCAGTGTTGAATATGTTCTTTGTTTTATAATTTATTTAAATATTAAATATGATTAAATCCTTATATACATGTTTTTCTAATTAAAATCTAATTAGAGTTCAACACGTGTTTTCATAAGAAAGTTAATATGATTAATACTTCTTAAAATATTTCTTTCAATTAAAAGCTAATTAGAGATATACCTTGATTTTATAATCAAACTTAAATTAATTAATGTTTATGCAATTTGCTTTCTAAATAAAAGCAATATAGGTTCTATCCCGAGTTTTCTTAATTAAATGTTAATTTGATTAATATGAACATAAATGTGTTTTTGAATTATTATTTGATTAGAACAACTCGAAACATAAAGATATACGTTTAGATGCTTTATATGCTTTCATCGTAATTAAATGTTTAATTTGCATAAATAATACTTGAATATTTATAAATAAAATTGGAATAAGTTATACACCGTTCCTTTTATATAAATATAACTTGCTTAATTATTAAATAGGGTATTTCTCTGAAATAACCTATGCACATCTTTTTGAATTAAAATATACCAAGCACATAGCCTTGTGTGATATAATCCAAATCTCCCGATAGTTTCGAGTGTTTTTGCGTTCGTGGTCCTAGAGCCAAACCTTGTCCTTCTCTTTAGCTTTTCATGCTTGGTGTATTGTTCTTAGTTGTTCTTGTTTGTCTGCTCTGCATGTTGTGATCGATGTTTGCTTCGAGTAGAAGATCTAGCTGCTGATCGGAAGAACAAGAGAGCAAGAGCAGAAGAGCAAGAGTAACATTTTGTTGAGGAAGGCAAGTGACCCTAACCATCCTTCTACCTATGCTTTAAACAAGAATACTGTGAATTAATTGGAACATGGAGAACCACCCAGGAAAATAGTACAACCACAAGACATATGGCCCTGTCTTGGCTAATTAGTTAGGGAAGTCTTGTGTGGCTATTAGTCATGGTAGCTTGTGGTACGGAGGAATGCTTTTATGACTCTTCTACTCTGGACAGGTATTGGAACGGAATTGCTATTCTAGGCTAACCTGGTCCGAGAGTAGAAGGAGGGTACGAAAGATAGCCTCTAAGACGTGCTACTATGGACTAATACACATAGGAGGACTCTTTGTAAAGTCCTCATAGCGTCCCTATGCAACCACACCTCGGAAATGTGGTATTGTGCCTACTTTTGCACAGCATGGTTGGGTTCAAAGTTCTTCGGAACTTTTACGCGACTTGTGGTGAAAGTGTACAACCTCTGCAGAGTGTAAAACTGTTATAACAGCCGTGCTCACAGTCAAGAGCGGCCTGGACCCTCGCATGATTAATATACTTAAAGATGGACTTTAAATTTGCTTTCTGGTTAATTTTTGTGGCCTTGCTGAGTACCAACCATAAGTGTACTCACCCTTGCTAACCGCTGCTCAGAAGAAGAAGAAGAAGGTGTATGAAGTCCAGAAGATGGTGCTAGGCGTATGCAACCCCCAGTCGTTTTCCTGTGAAGTTGGAGCCTTTGCTTCCTAGGATTCCGCTGTAAATCTCTGATAATCTCTCTTTCTTTACGTGATATTGTTTCTGTTATCCACTATGATGTCACTATATGTATGAAACTAGATCCTGGCATACATATAGTTATCACTTGGTTTTCTTTGGAAAATCGGGTGTGACAGAGTGGTATCAGAGCTATATCAACTGTAGGACGTAAGCCTAGATAGCAATGGTCTCTTCCTAAAGTCTGTTTTACTCTAAAACAATTCCTACCTTACCCTTGACCATTCTGAGAATTATTCTCACTTTCTGATCAGACCCTACTTGATATTCTTGTTTCTATCTTATCCTTGCACATCTATTTCCTAATGTATATATCTCCCTATTTGAATCTCTTCTTGCTTCTATAGATGCATCACAACCAAGCTTAGGAGGATCCCTCTAACCATAATAACAATGTGTAGCATCGTTCCTTTGACTATATGTTGTTTGGTGAAGCTCTGTGTTTGCTTGATGATGCTTGACTTTATGATCTTGTTTGAGCTAGTTCTTTGAATTGATTGTTGGTGTATTGTGGGTCTTCTACCTGCAATGACATCAGTTGCCTAGTTGGGTTCTTCTTTTGTACC
This sequence comes from Cenchrus fungigraminus, assembly GCA_036936925.1. Classification (NCBI taxonomy): domain Eukaryota; kingdom Viridiplantae; phylum Streptophyta; class Magnoliopsida; order Poales; family Poaceae; genus Cenchrus; species Cenchrus fungigraminus. Next base: position 75,662,964 of record CM072775.1, read on the forward strand.
TCCCACCTCCTTGTTTCCCTCTTTCTTTCTACTCAACCCTATGGAGGATGTCAGAAGATCAAAGTCTAGAAGCAACACCATCATCAATAACAGAAATCTACAAAGCATATGTAGACATCGACACATGAAAGAAGTTGAAGAAAAGGATGATCAATTTTCTTTTGTTATCCCCTGTTATTCTCCTCTCTACCACAATTTGATTACAATCACAACAACCAAGAAAAGATGGATATGATATCAATAATTCTACCTGCTCTTCAATTTATTATCACTCTCTTCTGATCCTGATCTTTGTCCACCAACCAGATGGAAAAAGGCAACCAAGACAAGAGCAATGATAGCAGTTACAACCCTGAATACGACCAATATCTGTCACTATATCTAAACCCAGAGGATACACAAACAAAGTTCTGGAATACTGAGCCACCTAGGTTCTCTAACACTATGGAGCACCTAGAAGCTGAAGACTGGATCACGACAATTGAGAAGAAATTAGATATGGCACAATGCAATGATAGAGAGAAGGTTTTGTTTGCATCAGGACAACTTGTAGGACCAGCTTCAGAATGGTGGGATTCCTACATCTACGAACATGAGCAACCACAGAGTATTGTTTGGAAGGAATTCAAAGATAACTTCATATCACACTTTATTCCTGTAAGTGCAATGAAGCTCAAAAGGAAGGAGTTCCTTAGCTTGAAGCAGGGACAAATGACAGTGACTGAGTATAGGGATAAATTTATCCAGTTATCTATGTACGCCCCAAGATCGTCTGAAAGTGATAAGAAGAAACGTGAACATTTCATCAAAGGGTTGAATGAAGACCTTCAGAGTATACTAAGCTTACATGAATATTCCAGTCTACAAGATGTCATCAACAAAGCTATTGAGTTAGAAAGCAAACTAAAGGAAATCATGAGTAAGAAAAGGAAAATGAATTTTCTAGAGCAACATGATAACAGTTCACACCTTTACCATTTGTCTCAAGCACCAGAAGATGAGTATGAAGATTCACCACGTAATCGTAGAAACCTTAAAGAAAGTGGAGCTTGTTTCTACTGCAAAGATCATGGACATTTTATTAGCAGGTGCCCTATGAAACATGCTGACCGATATGAAAAGAAAGCTCAGCAGAGACAGAATAAGCAAATCAATGCCCAAGAAGCATTTGGATCAAATGGAGAAGAATTTTAAAGGTTGTGTATGAGGACCCAAAGTATGACTTAAGACAGCTAAGCTTACGAAAAATGATCAAGGAATCAATCCAGCTCTATTCAAATCACTTTATCAAGATGAGAAGAAAATCCTACAAAGGCAAATCAACAAGATCGAGGAAAGGAATGGATAGTTACAAGTGGAGTTAGATTGGGTATCCCATGAGGTGTTTTATTTATAAAGTGAGTTGTGAAGAATAAAGAAGTATGATTATGGAGCTTGTGTAAGGTGAACTATATGAAAGCAAGTTAAGCAGTGTTGGATGCTAGACACCCGAACCTTTGTTTCTTGCTAGCCTTTGCGAATCTCGGGACGAGATTCCTTTTAAGAGGGGTAGATTTGTAACACCCTGAAATTTTGAAAATTTCAAGATGTTAATAGGAAAAATAATTAAGCAACAATTTCTCATAATTTTAAAATTTTCCCAACAATTATTCTCTTTACAGGAAATTTAGTATAGGAAAAGGCAATTGCTTGTTTTTATAAATAAAATAAAATAAATATGTATATGTGTTGTATTTATTTTGGTTGCTTTTGGTTTTGTTTGATGTGTGATGAAAAAGAAAGAAAAGAAAAAAAGAAATCTCCAAAACCCCTTTCCCCTTCCCCTTTTCTCCCTTCTTCTCTACCGGCCCAGCCCAGCTTCCCGCGGCTTTTTTTTCTTTTTTCTCTTTTTTTTCGAGCGGCCCGATCAACTCTCCGCGGCCCACCTTCTCTTCCGGCCCAGCTGACCCCGCCGGCCCACTCCGCTTCCTTCCCCTCTCTCACCCGCTGACAGGTGGGACCCCCTTGTCAGCTCCTCCCCCAACCTCCCGCCGGACGGCCACCCTCCTCCTCCCCGTGGCCATGCCGCGCCGGCCGCCGTCTCCCCGGCGCTCCTCCCTTCCCTGTGCCTCCTTCCCTCCCCCACTGAGTGCGCGGCATCAATACGCACTCACCCGTACGCCGCCCCTTTCCCTTCCCCTTCCCGAAGCCGCGCCCCCACCGAGCCACCATTGATGGCGGCCACCGAGCCCGCCACCACCTTGCCGGCCTCTCTTCTTCCCCCTCTCCATCCTATAAAAGGCGGTCTCGACTCCCTATCCTCCCCGCACCTCTCCAGCGAGCTTCCACCTCTCTCCTCGCCTGCGCAGCGTGCCGCCGCCGAAGCTCACCGCCGTCGACCGCCGCACGTCGTCGATCTCCTCCTCCGCCTCTTCTCCGGCGATTCCGAGCCCAATGGTGAGTCCACCTCCTTCTCCTCTTCGCGTAGGGCTTTTCCGCGCTTGAATCTGAGGCCAGGAGGCCGTTCTGGCCATCCGCCGGCGAGCATTCCGGCGAAGCGACGCCACAGTGCCACTGCACGCCGCCGCCCTCCGGCGTCCCTGCCCCGCCGCAAGCCGCAGCCATCCGATCTGTGGCGAATGGCCCAGATGCACCGGCCGCCCGAGTCAAACGGCCGCGTACCGGTCAACACCCGCACCCCGCCGGTCACTTTGCAAAAAGGCCCCTAATCTTTCTAATATCACATAAAAGCCCTTCCACCTTATAAAATCCTTGCAAACAAGTCCTGTTTTTATCGTCTAGGCCCCTAACCTTCTATGTTTTTAGCACCCGCGGTCCAGCCTTAGTCTTTTGCACCCAAGTCCCTCGGTCCTTTTATAGTTTTAGGTTTAGGCCCCTAGTTTTTGCGGTTTAGCCCCTGGAGTCCAAGTTTTCTCACAGTTTAGCCCCTAAACCTTGTTTAGCCCCTAGTTTTCACGTTTTAGCTCCGTTTCGAGTGTTTCAAGTTGCGTTAGGTTCATAATAACTCAAAGAACGTGTTAGGACCAATGTTGAACATGTTATTTGTTTTATAATTTATTTAAATATTAAATATGATTAAATCCTTATATACATGTTTTTCTAATTAAAATCTAATTAGAGTTCAACACGTGTTTTCATAAGAAAGTTAATATGATTAATACTTCTTAAAATATTTCTTTCAATTAAAAGCTAATTAGAGATATACCTCGGTTTTTATAATCAAACTTAAGTTGATTAATGTTTATGCAATTTGCTTTCTAAATAAAAGCAATATAGGTTCTATCCCGAGTTTTCTTAATTAAATGTTAATTTGATTAATATGAACATAAATGTGTTTTTGAATTATAATTTGATTAGAACAACTCGAAACATAAAGATATACATTTAGATGCTTTATATGCTTTCTTCAAAATTAAATGTTTAATTTGCATAAATAATACTTGAATATTTATAAATAAAATTGGAATAAGTTATACACCGTTCCTTTTATATAAATATAACTTGCTTAATTATTAAATAGGGTATTTCTCTGAAATAACCTATGCACATCTTTTTGAATTAAAATATACCAAGCACATAGCCCTGTGTGATATAATCCAAATCTCCTGATAGTTCCGAGTGTTTTTGCGTTCGCGGTCCTAGAGCCAAACCTTGTCCTTTTTTTAGCTTTTCATGCCTGGTGTATTGTTCTTAGTTGTTCTTGTTTGTCTGCTCTGCATGTTGTGCTCGATGTTTTCTTCGAGTAGAAGATCGAGCTACTGATCGGAAGAACGAGAGAGCAAGAGCAGAAGAGCAAGAGTAACTTTTTGTTGAGAAAGGCAAGTGACCCTAACCATCCTTCTACCTATGCTTTATAAAAGAATACTATGAATTAATTGGAACATGGAGAACCACCCAGGAAAACAGTACGACCACAAGACATATGGCTCTGTCTTGGCTAATTAATTAGGGAAGTCTTGTGTGGCTATTAGTCATGGTAGCTTGTGGTACGGAGGAATGCTTTTATGACTCTTCTACTCTGGACAGGTATTGGAACGGAATTGCTATTCTAGGCTAACCTGGTCCGAGAGTAGAAGGAGCGTACGAAAGATAGCCTCTAAGATGTGCTACTATGGACTAATATACATAGGTGGACTCTTTGTAAAGGCCTCGTAGCGTCCCTATGCAACCACACCTCAGAAGTGTGGTATTGTGCCTACTTTTGCACAGCATGGTTGGGTTCAAAGTTCTTCGTTGTGGTGAAAGTGTACAACCTCTGCAGAGTGTAAAACTGTTATGACAGTCGTGCTCATGGTCAAGAGCAGCCTGGACCCTCGCATGATTAATATACTTAAAGATGGACTTTAAATTTGCTTTCTGGTTAATTTTCGTGGCCTTGCTGAGTACCAACCATAAGTGTACTCACCCTTGCTAACCGCTGCTCAGAAGAAGAAGAAGAAGGTGTATGAAGTCCAGAAGATGGTGCTAGGCGTATGCAACCCCTAGTCGTTTGCCTGTGAAGTTGGAGCTTTTGCTTCCCAGGATTCCGCTGTAAATCTTTGATAATCTCTCTTTCTTTACGTGATATTGTTTCTGTTATTCACTATGATGTCACTATATGTATGAAACTAGATCCTCGCATACATATAGTTATCACTTGGTTTTCTTCGGAAAATCGGGTGTGACATCTATAGTGCTATCTTTAGGAATCCTCTCTATCCTTGCCTCTTATCTGGGTGTGTCCTTGGACCGACTAGTACGAAGTTAGTGCACACACATTCCCTTGGATTCGATACCCTTGGAATACTCTGAGGTGAAAGCTACAACAGTATCCGTGTGCTTGCGCATTTATTTCGTGTGACGCTAAAATACCCAACAAGTTTTCTGGTGCTGTTGCCGGGGAACGGTTGTTGTATCTATCTTCGTACCCAGTGGTCCTCGTATCTTTTCATTTTTCTTTATTCTACATTTACCCCCATTACCCATGGAGTGGCCATCCTTTCACGACCTCTCCACCTCAACTTATGAGTTCAATGATCCATCAACTTCTACACCCATCTATGGACTCAATCCCGACCTTATAGCCATGGTTCGGAATCACACCTTCTCTGGAGCAATTAATGAAGAACCTTATGATCATTTGAAAGAGTTCGAGGATCTGTGTTCATCCTTGGTTGTCCAAGGAATGACGCAGGAAACCTTGAGATGGAAGTTATTCCCTTTCTCTCTCACGAAGAAAGCGAAACAATGGTACATCCGTTCGGTAGGGAGCATGAGCGGCGATTGGGAGAAACTACGAGTTGACTTTTGTTCCTCGTTTTCCCTCCTGAAACGCATAAATTCCCTTCCGATGGACATCCTCGATTTTGAGCAACTAGAGAAGGAATCCCTTGGTGCAGCGTGGGTGAGATATTTATGCCTCTTGGCATCTTACCCACACTTGTCTATACCCGAGGGTGTATCTTTGTACATCTTTTGCTCCTGTCTAGACATGAAGTCTGCCCAGAAGCTTGACACTATCGCCGGAGGCTCGTTTGAAGACAAAACGACAATGGAAGGAAAGGGAAATCTTAGATACCCTCTTAGAAGACTCTTTCTTACCTACTGACCATAACGATCCCCTTCATGATGAGTGTGTATCAAGCCATGAGAGTGTCTCAACAGCCGAACCTGAACCTACGGCTTCCACATCTCAATATTCGACCGTTGAGCCCTACGACATCGATGTGCCCTTATGAGGCCCTCGATGAAGTTTCCAATCAGGAATCCACAGCGGATTGGTCAAAGGAGGTAGAGAGTACTTCCAAAGCAATTTGGGTTAGCTCAACCTCCATGACTATCCCTTGTTCTGTGAGAGGAAATGTCATAGAAGTTGTTCATGACCCTACAGTCGGGGCTTGCGTCATATCGGAGTACCTTATGGATACTCTTGTGGGTAACAAGCCCCTGACCCCGATTCATAGATATTTCCGAAGTCCCAGGTGGGGCTACTATTTCCCATGTCGGGGGATCACTAGGGATGTGCCCATCATCATAGACAAAATTGAGGTGTGCTTAGATTTTTATATCTATGACATCATGGATTTTGATCCTAGGCTTCCCATTAGAGAAACTCCACGCCACATGTTTAGGGAGCCTAGATGAAAAGCTTAGGGAAGCCGCTTCTGCCACCACTCCCTTGTTTTCAGAAAGTTCTATGGCGAAGCCTCTTCCCAAGCATAACCCACTCGAGGAGATGATGCATGTATCTCCGTTCGCATCGTTCAAGCCCATTCTCATTGAGGTTGTAGAATTTTCTACTCCTCAAAAGTTTGACTCGGAAGACCCTCTTCACCTTTGTGAAGGCGAACGATCATCATCACTCTCGACCGAGTTTGAGCCTCTTCCCACTGGCTCATACTATGTTGCTCTCGACCTTGATCGAGAATCAACACTGAGCTTCCATGATGAATCTCTTGAGCTGGAGAATTCCTGGGCCATGGAAATCTATGAGGCGCCAACTCTGGAGTCCGGAGGAAAGGATTCCATTGACAAGCATGGTAGCTTCACTCTTGATATACTTCAGGAACCATGCTTGCATCATGCCTCTCTAGAGTCAGCCATGCTTAGTGCACTGAGCACGCACGAGGACTACAACCACCTTATGGTCCTCTCCTGTAAAAAGTTTAGAAGGTTGGTTGTAGATGCATATGTTTACCATAAGCATTGCAGATTTCGTGTATGCACTGTGGCACTAACCTTGCAGCTAAAGCTTCCATGATACATTAAAAATTGGTGGTGAGACGGGAATGACATCACCAATGATAGCTGCAAGAAGAAGTTCCTAGGGTCAAGCTTATGACCGTAAACAAAGCACTACCAGGAGATAGCCTGGATTAGCATAGGTTTGTCTTATTTCCCTTTTCAAATAAAGAGCGAGAGCATGTTTTTAGGATAAGGTTGTCCTTCGAGTATTTTTGGTCGCTAACCTTTCAGGTGGAGATTATAAAGAACAACGGACAGGTAGCACCTAAGAACATGTCAGCTACATCACCTCGACACTTTGGTAGTTTTTGGTGAGGGAACATTACAAAAGGAAGCTTAATCTCCGCACACTTGAGTTTTGTTGTCTAGCAATGCAAACTTCAAGTGTGGGGGAGGTATGTGAGCATCCCAAGTAAAGTTCCTCTCATACCAAATTTTATCCTGGTTCAGAGATGATGTTTGCTCTTGCATCTTGCCCAGTTAGGTATGTCCTGCTTTTGACTTTAAACAAAGCCCTTCCGGGAGGTTGCCTGATGTTCACCATCTTATGCTCATGTTTATATCCCTTTGAAAATAGCTTGATCATGCTTTTATGCTTCCTTTAACCATGCTTGTAATGCTATGGTTTGAGTGCATGTTTAGCTACGTGCATTCATAGGTTGTTTTAAATTAAGCATGGTGCTTAGGTTGAAACGGTCTTCTTCAATCAAACAAGACATGGTGTCAAGTTTGATTGATGAACCTTATAGTTAATGCATGCATGGATATTGGTTGTATACGCAGACTAACCCTTGTAGGAACCGAATCCAAATGGGGTAAGTTGTCGAGTTTGATTCAAATGGGAAGGTAAGCCAAGGTATCTTTGCCTTGTCTGAGCTATGTCTCATGGTGAATAAAAAAATATTTGAATTTGAATAAAGACTCCTGGTTCTTGAACCATAGAGTCCCTCTTTTGTTTTTCCTTTTTTGTTTGAAGACAACACTAGGTACATGAACAAGTGTGGGGGAGATCTCCCAAGTATCATTGACATACACACTTGAGATCCCCCACACAGGCGTTGCACAACATCGACTACGCTTTCATGACAAGGGACAAGGTAAACTAGCTAGCGTGAGTCGGCTACCCCATGGGTCAGCTGAACCACTGCTAGTCCTCCTTGATCCCCATTTCTTCAGGAGAGATGGTATGTGCACCCTTTATCTCACTCTCCTTGATTCATGAGTTTGAATGAGTTTCAATTCTTATTTGCTAAATCAACTCATGGAATCGTGCTCGTTTTGCTCTACATGTTTCCTGTGGTTGGCTTGCATATCTTTTATTACATACTTATCTTGATGCTTGTGAACAAATATCATTAGGGAACTCATGCTCATCTAAGTAGTTGATGTTTGTGATATGGTTTGATGATATGATCTTCTCTCTGAATGTTTGAGTGCTTGGGAGTTTTATTTGAAAACTTGAAAACCCTTTGCAAAGCTCCTCTTTGATATGCCAAAGTCCTACCAAAGCCATATGATGCGTTATCTCGAAAACCTTCTACTCATATGCTGCTTGTTATTGCATTGAGCTTTGTCAAATTGTTGTGACCCTTGTGAGAATTCTTTTCATGCTTTCATGATCAAGATTCATGTGCACTCCATATCCCCTTGCTATGCTTCTACACTAGAAGTTAGCAATATATCATCCATCCATTCAACGAAATAAAGCTCCATGCTTGAACTCTTTCTCCAAAAGTATCTTCGAAAAAGGATATGGGCTATGTAAAAAAATCATGCTCAAAGCATGAGTGAAAAAAAATGCTCAAAGCATGAAAAAGAGAGAGAGAGAAAAAGAGATAGCCCATGTCCAAAATAAAGGAGAAAAAGGAGAGAGATGGAATCATGCAAAATGGAGTTCCAATGAATTTGATGGTAATAACTAGCACCCACTCCGGGCCTAGTGTCCACCTTACCATCACCACAACATTCATCACGTATATGGTAATAACTAGCACCCATTCCGGGCCTAGTATCCACCTTTCCATATCCATCATATCCACACATGTGCACATCTTAATCTGATTGTATGATTTGATTTTCTCCTTGGATCCGGTTTTTGACTTTGCAATATATGTGATACAAGTATGATTTATCTTTTATCCAACCCTGAGCTCTACATATAGCCATCATTAGAAGTAGGATTAAAGAAAGGCAATCTAATGCCTTGGTGAGAACATATACACATTGAGCGATCTAAGAGAATCAAATGAGCAGCTAAGAAAGGTTTTATTTTTAAAACTTATTGCAAAACCCCAAGTTACTTGACATGATGAGCAGAGGTGATTTGATTCTTGACTGTTCCATTCCTCAACTACCCAAGATGGCATGATAGACACTCCACAGAGTTCACAAGTACAAGGTATGTTTTGGAATATCTCTTATGCTCGTTTCATACCTTTGGATATCACGTCTCACCTTGATCTGTTCCCCTTTACTCGGGACGAGCAAAGGTCAAGTGTGGGGGGTGTTGTTGATGGCTGTTAAGTGCTACTTTTATGCCATCAACTCCTGCATTAAATAAATTAAAAGTGATCATCAACATTAGAATAGGGCTTAATACTGACAAATTCCATGAGTGTTGGTGTTTCTAACTTTTGTTGCGGGATGCACCAAAATACGTGTTGACTGATATAGTTGAGAGCAAGTAAAGCAATGGCATATAAAGGGCATCATCGTAAACAACATCAAAAGCCAAAATGGATTGCGCCATTGTGACAGGCTCGTCGAGACGATCAAAATGGATATATTATTTGTCTACTCTGGAGATCGGATGCAAAAGATATGGAAAAGACAAAATAATATGAGGTGCAGACGTCAACACCCTAGCTCCATACGCCCGCCGCGCAGGAGGGTGCCTGGGCGCACCACGTGGCGAGCGGCTGTTGGCCCGCCGCTAGCACCTGGTCAACGCGACCAATCACGTGCGCAGGAGAGCCCCAAGCAGGCCACGCTTTGTGCAGCTAATGGCTGGCGCGAGATGATGCGGCGCGGCGTGCACGCACGTGCCCGTGCGGGATTCCCTTGGGTGCAACACGCGGCGACTGCCGGTTGGGCAGCGCCCTCCCCATGCGGAGCGCGCAGGAGCACGTGGGAGAAGGTCGCGGGCCGCTGGTCGGGACAGATGGCGTCCGCGCATTGGCCCATAGTACGTCGGTTGGTTGGTTCGCCCGATTAGCCGCGGTTTTCGATTTTCCACGCCGTTTCAGTGACCCAGTGACTGGTTTAGGCCCGGTTCGGCCCCCTAGCATCTGGTTCTTGCCCGGTTTCTGCCTCCACCACCTCAAGCACCTTCCAAAGCATGCTACAGTGTTGTGGCTCCCCCGTTTCCTTCCTCCTACGGCTGGAAAATAAGGGCAAAATGGTGCTCAAACACCCCCAAGACAAGCCTCCTCTTTGCCTATAAATACAAGGGGGGAGGAGGGTCATTTTAGACACACCATCTCACCCAAGGATGAGAGCTTCCCATCAAAGGAGAGGCCTCTCCTTGGTAGATTAGAGAGTAAGAGAGTGAGAGTGATTTGTATCTCTATGGATGCTTCGTTCTTCAATTAGAGTGAAGTGAGTATTTCTGCATTTTCTATTTAGACTTAAGTGTTATTCATACTTGAGTGATATGTTCTTGTGTTCTTCTCCTGTTCATCATTTAGAGGCACGTGTTCTTCATGAACACGCCCTCTCGATCTAGTTGATTAGGTGCACAAGTTTGTATCCCGTTTGTATGACTAGTCTATTAGAATAAAGTGGATGCTTGCATGCTCTGATTAGAATAAAGTGTGTTCGTGATTCCTTTCTAATAGTTTATGCTAGGTTTCATGAATAGACTTTTTCCTCTGCTAGTGCGTAGATCCTGAGTTTATTGCGTTCGTCTGCTGCAAGTCGTTCGTATACGTTGGAAGCATAGTACGGGGTCAAGTGCTCTCTCGTATGCCTTTAGTATAAGCTAATAGTTCCTATAGTGAGTGAGATCAGTTCTCTTCCGTGGTCATAGTTCTATAAGTACATAGTGCCGTAGTCCGTTGGCTACGGCAGTAACCACAGCATAGACATTATGTCACGCTACCAGTTATCATTCGTTCGGCTTATCCCAAGGTTAGGTAGAGGCAGTCCAGGTGGTGGTGACAGCCCGCCTGGTCCTTGTTGATCCTCCGCAGATGGATATAGTGAGAGCTTCGTTCCACATAGATCTGTGTGCCGGAGTCGCCTGTTCAGTCAGGGCTATCGGTACCCTAAGCCATGTTCGATCTAGAGATCGACCTTTAATCTCATAAATAGTGCTATCTTTAGGAATCCTCTCTATCCTTGCCTCTTATCTGTGTGTGTCCTTCGACCGACTAGTACGAAGTTAGTGCACACACGTTCCCTTGGATTCGATACCCTTAGAATACTCTGAGGTGAAAGCTACAACAGTATCCGTGCACTTACGGATTTATTTCGTGTGACGCTAAAATACCCAACACCAGCAACAAAGCATCGAGGAGGACCAACAGACTGGGAAAAATCGGCACGAAAGATTTAACCCTCGGGAACGATCGTACAGACAAGATCGCCTCGAGAATCAAGCACACGAGAAGCACCCAACATAAAACGAACCTCAAAACCCTCGTCAAGCAACTGGGATACTAACATGCGGCATGATCGAGGTGCTTGCATCGGGAAGCTTCGACGCGGGCGACATGCGGCATGATCGAGGTGCTTGCATCGGAAGGACGCGAAGGCCCGATGGATGCGCGACCGTCCGATGGTTAACTTCATGCGTTGACCAAAATGCCCCTATGAGGGCTTGTATTGTATCTCCTAGTGTAGGGGCACTTCGGTCTTTTCTGGAGGGCCTATATATAGGAGGAGGGGGCTGAATTTTCAGCCAACTCTTTGGCTACTGGTGGGAGTGCTCTTTCATTTTGGGGTGCTCTTGGGAGAGAAGGTGAGAGTTGTGAGTGGCTCTTTGTTTGGAGCTTTTTGCCATCCAAGATTTGCAATTCTTGGAGTGGCTTGTAATCCAACATGGCATGAATATTCAGAGTGCATTAGTCCCTCAAATCTTGTGCAAATTCCTCGAGCAAATTCTATCTCCTAAATTCCCAAGTTGGTTTTTGTACTATTTTCAGAGCTTTTCAGTTTGATCCTTGTGTGTCGATTTCTAGGCTATTTTCTTCCGGACTTCTTTGAGGGGATCATGGGTGAGTGCCATGTGCCTCTTTGTGGATGATCTTGACCCCTCAAACACCGTGAATCGGGCTCGATTTGGTGAGGTTTGGATGAACTCGAGTTTGTGCTTTGCGTTCACGAGATTTACAATTCCGGTTGATTGGATAGGTTTGGGGCTCCAAGATTTTGGGCATAGCTTCTCCTAGAAAGGCTTCTCATCTACCCAAAATTTGGGCTCAATCCATCCAGTGGTTTGGGAGATCCGTCGATCGGAAGTTGCAGGTATTTTCGCCGGGTTCGTGGTTCTGCTTCTGCGTGCAGGGCGGACGGTCCGCGAGTGTGGGGCGGACGGTCCGCGAAGGTTGTGTTCGTCGCGTGTTCGTCGAGTTCGTCTCATGTTCTTGTGAGCTCGTGGTTTGATCCGTTGGGGTCTTTGGTTTTTGGAGCAAGGAGTTTGCGGACGGTCCGCCGGTCCATGACGGACGGTTCGTGAGGTTCGAATTGAGGTGGAGTTTTCTGATGCTTGGTATGGACAGTCCGGACTGTAGTGTCGGATAGTCCACGAGGACCGGGCGGACAGTCCACGAGGAGAGGGCGGACAGTCCACCAGGTGCGGTTCGTCTCTAGTGGTTCGGTTGGTAATTTCGGACAGTCCGTCTTTGATCCACGGACGGTCCGCCTGGTGGTCGCGGACAGTCCGCCTCCCTCTAGCAGACAGTCTGTTCTGGCCAGACGGAATTGGTTGAGAGCTTTGCTCCTTTGGTTCTTTGATTCGTGCTTCCTCTATTTGAACCAATGATTGCTATTAGGGTTTGTAGGCTTGTGTGTGCCTAGTCTAGAGCCTCTTTGGTGTGTGCGAGTGATCCGAGTGGCAATCGGGGTATTAGGCCGAGTTCTCTCTTTGAAGAAGAATTTTTATCGGCTCCCATTCACTACCCCCCTCTCTGGTCGCTTATTCAGTCCTTCAACCTAGCTAGTTGGGCAAGATGCAAGAGCTAACATCATCTCCAAACCAGGATAAGATTTGGATTAGAGGAACTTTACTCATGATGCTCACATACCTCACCCACACTTGAAGTTTGCATTGATAGACAACAAAACTCAAGTGTGCGGAGATCAAGCTTCCTTTTGTAACGTTCCCTCACCAAAAACTACCAAAGTATCGAGGTGATGTAGCTCACATGTTCTTAGGTGCTACCTGTTCGTCGTTCTTTCTAATCTCCACCTGAAAGGTCAGGAACCAAAAATACCCGAAGGACAACCTTACCCTAAAAACATACTCTTGCTTTTTATTTGAAAAGGGAAATAAACTCTAACCTAAACTAGGCTATCTCCTGGTAGTGCTTCGTTTATGGTCATAAGCTCGCCCATAGGAACTTCTTCCTGCAGCTGTGATTGGTGATGTCATTCCCGTCTCACCACCAATTGTTGATGTATCAGTGAAGCTTCAGCTGCAAGGTTAGTACCACAGTGCATACTCGAAATCTGCAATGCTTATGGTAAACATATGCATCTACAACCAACCTTCTAAACATTATGCAGGAGCAGGTCTTAAGGTAGGTGTAGTCTCGTGCGTGCTCCGTGCACTAGGTATGACTGACTCTGGAGATGTATTATGCAAGCATGGTTCCTGAGGTATATCATGAGTGCAGCTACCATGCTTGTGAATGGAATCCTTTCCTTCGGACTCTAGAGTCGACGCCTCATAGATTTCCATGGCCCATGATTTCTCCATCTCAAGAGGTACATCGTGGAAGCTCGATGTTGATTCTCGATCAAGGTCGAGAGCAACATATTGCGGGCCAGCGAGAAGAGGCTCAAACTCGATCGAGGGTGATGATGATCGTTCGTCTTCACAAAGGTGAGGAGGGTCTTCCGAGTCATAGTCCTGAGGAGTAGAGAATTCTACAACCTCAATGAGAACGGGCTCGAACGATGCGAACGGAGATACATGCATCATGTCCTCGAGCGAGTTTTGCTTGGGAAGAGGCTTCTCCATAGAACTTTCTAAAAGTAAGGTAATGGTGGCAGAAGCGGCTTCCCTAAGCCTTTCATCTAGGCTCCCTCGAGATGCATGGAGAAGTTTTTCTATAGGGGAGCCTAGGAGGAGATCAAGATCGCGGACATCAAAGATGTAGAAATCTAGATTAACCTTGATCTTGTCTACTAGGAGCGGCACAACACATGCAACCCCCCAACACTCAAGAATGTGTCTGGAGGGACAACTTTTGAGGAGCTTGTCGGATGGTCTTAGCGTAACATTGCCCAACAAAGTGTATGCTAGGTGCCATGGTATAATATTAACCTCCATAGTGGGGTTAAGATGGGCTTCTATGGTAGCTCCCCTTATGGAACAAGAAAAGATCGTAGAGGGTGAACAAATCCAAAGTGCTTCGGAAAAGTGTCCCACTCCAGTCGACCACTTCTTCTCCATAGCCTCCATGATAGATGTTTCGTTTGGAGGATCAGGAGGCAAAGGAGGTACCGTAGGCCTAGGGAAAGGTTCTGTCAAAAGATTTCTACATTGAAAGATATGGATAGAAAAGACTTCCTCCCCTAATTGGGCATTAGAGAAATTCGAGGTGTTTTTGTGATTCCTAGAAGGGTCATCCTCGAATCAGAATGCAAACTCCGAAGGTTGAATTTCTTCTTCCTCCAGTGTTCTTGGTTCAGGAGAGAGCTCAACAGACGAATCTTGGGATGTGGAAATCATTGGTTCTGGTTCGGTTGTTGAGAGACTCTCATGGCTCGACACGAACTCTTTGTGCAGGGGTTCAGACTCAGCTATGAAGGAGGCATTTTCAGAAATTCGCTCTAAGATTTCTATAGCTTCATCTGAAGTCCTTTCAAAAAAGGATCCCCCAGTGGTGATGTCGCGATATTGGGCAGAGTCCTGATCGAGACCCGTGTAAAAGTGCTGAAGCAACATAGCATCGGGCATCGATAGGACAGGACCTAGTTTCACCAAGAGTGAAAATCTAGCCCAGGCCGCACCTAAAGATTCCTTCTCATTCTATTGGAAGGATACGATAGCCCTTCGTAGAGCATGCATCTGGGTCATGGAGAAGAACTTAAGACAAAATTGGTCTATAAGGTCATCCCAGCTCCCGTTCATGCTACCCACGGTTTTCGTGTACCATTGTTTAGCCCCTTTTACAAGAGAGAAGGGAAACAACTTCCACTTAAGGGTATCGTGTGACATGCCTGCAATGGCGATGCATGAACACACTTGCTCAAACTCTCGCAGATGGTGGTACGGGTTATCACTACTTAACCAAGAGAAGGAAAGTTCCTGAACCTTAGTGATATAATCAGAAGGGATTTCATAGCCAGGTGTGAGAATTGGGTGCTCAGAAGATGGTGGCTCTAAGAAATTCCCTCTTGGAAAGGAGAAGCTTAAGATAGTAGATTGTTCCATGATAAAGGGGGTAGAGGTAGAAATAAAAAAATATAAATGGAGGCATATGCATTACTTACTAGCATTTAGGTTTGAATAATGTAGTTCCACTTGTCCTTGGAGATTATTTGTATGTAGGTGATTTACCCCTTAAAAGAGATGGAAACTCAACTTCTATGAAGAAACCATGCCAACTCAGCTGAGGAGGTGGCTACCACCAAGGGAAACATGGCAATCCACGTCATCGATCCAGGGGAGGCACTCACCGACGAATCAGAGGACGCCACATGGACTTCACATGGATCAAAGGGCCCACCTCGGATACCAAATCAAGCCATGCACCGGGGATGGATCAGAGGGCCCACAGGGCAGCCAACCAGAGGAAGCACACCAGGTGGGGCCGCCCTAGGGGGGCGGCCGATCCTAGGATCAGCCGAACCGCCTTAGTGGCGTCCCATCCTGGCCTTCCATGTGTTTGCTCCTCATTGGTCCATTGCCTCACTCCCGGGTGTTTAGAGGTCATTTGGGCGTCCGAGCAAGCCTTGTCCTCGCCTATAAATAGAAGGGGAGGGGCTCCCATTTCTCACACACCACTCTCTCATTCTCCTCTCACTTTTAGTTTCCAAGGCTAGGGGGTAGGCTAGAGTAGCTCTTCTTCAGGTTCCAAGTCCTCTTGGAAGTCTAGGTATGAGTTCTCTTTTATCTTTATTTCTTTGTATGACTTTGATCTACTTCAGTTATTCAGCTATTTCATATAAAGTCATGGTAGATCATATTCTGGATATGTTCTTGAGTTCATCGTTTGTTCATCATTTAGAGGCTCGTGTTCTTCGTGATCACTACCTTTTGATCCACTTGAAGGGTGATAAACTCCTTCCTTATGTGTTTGTTCATAAGTTAGAGGCTCGTGTTCTTCATGAACACGACCCTTTGATCTTGTTGATTAGACATAAGAGAGTTCATATCTGTTCGTATATCTTGCCTTAGTTGATCTTGTTAGATGGCATGAGAGTGTTGCATGAGGTCTGTGTTCAAGCTACGGTACTCGGTCTAGTTGACCAGGCTTCTGGTGGCTCTCACCCTGGGTCACAATAGCCCGGGCCGGGTGGAGTCTAGCAGCAACGTAGGCATGGTGCCTGGGTTGTTTGGCTACGATAGTTATGAGCATACCCCCCGTAACGAGAGGTCGGTCCTCAGGTGGTGACAGGCCTGTTGGATCCTAGGGCAACCTCCGCGTTGGGGTACCTGTTGTAGGAGTGTAAAGTCTAGTTTCGCAGAGTACTGGTCGTCGCGGGCTAGCTCTCCGTTTGTACCTGGGTGCTGAACCATGTCTCCCTCATGCAATACTCATGCCCATCTCTTGTATCTTCTAGCTTTGTATGTTTAGTACATTAGAACCTAGAGCTAACTCGTATGTTCCCCCTAAGCCGTAGTGTGCTAGAGTAGAGGTAGATTTGAGGTGTGTGTGTCACACTACCCCTATTATCTTTTATCTTACCCCTGCCTTTGAGTGTGTTGTTCCCTATATCTATCTCTTGGTTTACATTCAGAGCAAAAGCATAAGTCTGAGATATCCGCCATTGCCTTCCACGGATTCGATACCCTTGGAATACTCTCCTTCCTTGGGGAAATGCTACAATGGTTTATCTGTGCGCTTGCGGATTCGTTCATGATCGTTTAGATTAACCTATGGCAAGTCTCGATGTTCACGTTAACCTGCGCCATTAGTTGTGACATTGAGAAATGCCAACAAGCATTTCTAGCGCCGACGCTAAGGATGGATTCCAAATCTGTTCTTAAGTGATCGACGTTAAGAAATGTCAACAAGCATTTCTGGCACCGTTGCCGGGGAAGGCACAGGATTATCATGACTATGCTTTGCATCTGCTTATAAACTCTGAGTAGGTTAGGACAACTCTCAATGCAGGCTAACCTTGATTGTCTTCTTTTATGTTTGGATGATGAAGACAGGTAGTGTATGACTGGTTTCGACCTACCGGGGAATTTTACTAAAGACCCCGAGTCACTTGTGAGGAAAGCTCGAATTCATTTCAGCTCACCTCGTCGTACTCGTCCGGAAGGCGAACCAGCTTCCTTTGTACCATCCACGTCCAACGCTATGCCCCAGAAGACACTTCGTGAGTACTCAGCTCCTTCCGCTGACCAGGTGCTGCAAGGCCCTGAGGTGGCAATGGAGACTAAAAATTTTGAGATCAAGACGGGTCTAATTACGATGGTACAGGCTAGTCCATTCTGTGGCAAGCCAAATGAGGATGCCAATGCTCATCTGCAGCAATTCCTAGAGCTATGCAGCACTTTCGTCATCAGGGGTGCAAATATGGATGCTGTTCGTTTACGGCTATTTCCATTCTCCCTTCTGGGGAAAGCTAAGCAATGGTTCTATGCGAATCGGGAATCTATTGACACTTGGAGTAAGTGTTCAGAGGCATTTCTCAAGAAGTTCTTCCCATTGGGTAAAACCAATGCTCTTCGTGGAAGGATTTCTGGTTTTCAGCAAGCAGCAAGTGAATCTATTCCAGAGGCTTGGGAGAGGCTTCAGGAGTATGTCCTGGCCTATCCTCACCATGGGATGGAAGATTGGCTCATTCTTCAAAGTTTTTATAATGGGTTGACTCCGACAACCCGAGGCCATATTAATGCTGCTGCTCAAGGAGCATTCTTCTCACTGATTGTTGATAATGCTAAATTGCTCATGGAGAAGATGGTCTCCAACCAAGGGTGGAGTGATGAAAGACTCCAACCACGACCGAGGGGTGCTCATACTGTCAAGGAAGCAGACATGATTACTGCCAAGATGGATCTTCTTATGAAGAGATTGGATGACTACACCAGCGAGAAGGCTGCCATGGCCACCACTACTCTACCTATGGACTCGCACATAACTTGTGAAGTCTGTGGCAACACTGGGCACTCAGGCAATTATTGTCCGGAGACTCAGGAGGAAGTGATGTACATGAATGGCAATAACAATGGTTATCATTCACCTCAACAAGGAGGCCAATCGTGGAATCAACAACGCCCTTATTATCAAGGAGGTAACCAAGGTAATTCTTACAATCCTAACCAACCCTCCTTGAGAGATCTCATTTTTGGGCAAACTAAGATTAACGAAGGTATTAACAAGAAGCTAGCTGCCCTTGATAAAACTGTGGAAAGCCTCAATGTTAAGCGTGATAGTTTTTCTTTTGCTCAGAAGAGTCAGCTGAGTTTCAACAAAATATTAGAAACCCAGTTGGCTCAGCTGGCTGCTTTGGTTCCATCTCCTGATAATGGGAGGATCCCGGGGCAACTCGTATCCTCTTGTGAAAATGTTAGTGTAGTGTCAACTAGGTGGGGTAAGCCACCTAGGAAGACAGATGCTTCTGACTATGCAGGAAAGCCCATTCAACAAATTCTTGATCCATGAGAGGAATCAGCAGTGGTGCACAAGAAAGATCTAGGCTACCCGACTATCACTTGCACAATCTATTACAAGAAGATTAGGCATGCCCTTTGTGACCTTGGTGCGAGTGTTAATCTCATGTCCAAGACCATGTTCGAGCAACTGGGATATCCAGCTCTCTCTCCAACAGCACGGACTATCCAACTCGCCGATTCAACGATCCGATATCCAGAAGGAATTGTTGAGAGCTTATTGGTCAAGGTCAAGAGTTCTTATGTCTTTGCGGATTTCATGGTTCTTGACATGGATGACGAGGGAGGAATGCCGCTCATCATTGGGCGACCATTTCTCAGTGATGTCTGAGCTAGAATCAATGTGGGGTCCGGAATCATCCGTTTCCGCATTGGGAAGAGGAACTTAAAGTTCAAGTTTCAGGACAAAGAAGAGCAATGCTATTTGGTGCAAGGTAGTGTTGAGCAGCTTGGGGGAAGGACGAAGCCTTCACCCCCAAGGAAGAAATCTCCGTCAAAGAGGTTAAAGAAAATTCGGAAAGAATGGCGGAAGATTGAGATGGCACCAACCTCTACTTCTCAGGAGTCGGGTGCTGAATGGAATTGATCGCTGAGAAGAGTCCAACTCGTCGGACTAAAAATGATGGGTCCTTTCTACCAAAAAGGTTAAAGCTGGTACTTATCTCATATTTCCCTTTCAAAAATTTTATTTCCAAAAAATGCATATTTGATTTTCCAAAACTCTGCATTTGCATGCTAGATTTATCTAGCCCTTTTCCCTTTTCCAAATAAAAATTTCTAAAAATAATTTCTGAGTTTGAAAACCATAGAAAATTTATTTGAGCAATTTCTAGAGCAGAACTTTGGCTGGTGCACCGTGGCATATCTTCATATAGCCATTGGTGGCACACCTGCCAAAGGGGGCCAGCACCGGGCCCACCACTGGGCCGGCCGAACCAGGGTTCGGCCGAACCCTGGTAACGATCAAGTGGGCCCAACCTCGGCCAACGGCTCCTAGCCATTGCCCAACAGCTATCCCGCAGTGTGCTGCCCCTTTGCTCTATAAATTGGACCTGAGAGGGGGTGTTCTTCACCCATTCAACACTCTTCACTCACACTCCCCTCTCTACTCCTTGCTCTCTTGGTTTTCTTGGATTTCTTGCTCGAGATTGGATCATCAAGTGGTCTCTCTATTGTGTTGCTGAAAATATTGTTATTGGTGGAGCAAACTCGGTAAGAACTTCATTCGATTTCACTAACCCATCACTGAGTTGCTCTTGTTGTTTCTTGTTGTTGTGCTAGCATGAATTGGGCGGCGAACACTCTCCGGAGGGTGACACGCTCACGCTCCCATTCACGGGCAAGCACGAGTGCATCCACCCCTGCCGAGCCGACGCCGAGCCCATCAACGATGGATTATGAAGAAGAGCAAGAAGAGCAAGCCGAGCCACAAGCCGCGGAGGAAGTCGTCGATGACACCCCCTACCTCAGCTTGCGGGGCGATCGAGAGGAGCAAGCCTATGCTCTCTTGAAGGACCGAGTCTTCGCCCACACCAGGGACTTCGACCCGGCTCTCATGGAGAAGACAGGTATGAATCTTGAGTTCGTTTCCATTTGGATGCTCTTGGTTGGGAGGAGTTTGTACCGGTCACAGAGCTTGGCTCTCGGCCCCTCACCATCCAGTTTCTTTGCTCTCTTATCGAGACCCCGGATGGCATTGAGTTTCGTCTTTTCGGGACTGATTATCATCTTTCTTGGAAGGATCTTAGTCGTCTTCTTGGTTTTAGTCCTCGTTGTGCTGTCTCTTTGAAGCGAGCTTGTGAGGGTTATGTTCGGGAATCTTTCTGGGTAGATATCTCTGGTCTTGTTTACAGTGGCAAGTTTGTACCTCGGTGCAACGATATTGTGCATCCCACTCTCCGCCTGTGGCACAAGTGGCTCGCCATTTCTCTCTTTCCACGAGAGGATGTTCGGCCCGTGCGCAGCGATGAGATGATACTATTATACGCCGCTATCAACCGGATCAAGGTCTCTCCCGTTAAAGCTATGATTCGGCAGTGGATGACGAATTTAAAGATGATAGGTCCTATTGAGTGTACGGCTTTGGTGACTCGTATTGCTCTCAGACTCGGGGTTCTTAGTGGGAATCCCGTACCCTTCATCGGGACGCCCCGAGTTCTCATTGATGAGGCATACCTGATCCAGGGACATATACTCAAGAAGGGCCCAAATGATTCTTTGACTTTCTTCTTCCCGGGCTATACAAATCAAATCCCGTTACCTAACCCGGGGTTTGGATTGTATAACTTGGAATCACTCACTATTCTCCTTGTTACACAAGAGGAAAGCCGCCGTGCTAGTGTTTCAGGCAGGTCCACCAGGAGCGCGGCGAAGAGAGCACACATGCAGCAGCAGCAGCTGTCACAGCCGACCCCACCACCACAGCCTCAGCCACAGCCTGCTACACCACCGGTGGCAGGAGGGGCCCCTGCGGGGTACATGTCCGGGGTTACCCCTGGTTATGCACCTGGTTGGGACCAGCCCACCTACCAGCCGAGTGCGGGTGGCACAGCTTGGGCGGGCGCAAGCAGAGCTCAGTGGGCCACACCCACTAGTTCCAGCTCTGGTAGTCCACCTCCGTCTTCGTCCTTTCGACGACACTCCTCCGCCTCTGCACGCGATGCGCAGCTCGCACAGCAGATGGGAGAGCTCACCGTCCAGGCCACGGGATTGGAGGAGACGCTGAACACCCACGTCGAGTCTACCTCAGCGTGGCAGCGTCAGGCTAGTGAGAGGATAGTAGCCATGCTGCAGGATCAGCGGCAGTACATGGAGGCGCAGAGGGCTTATTACGCGAGTCAGGGTTTCTTCTACCCTTCTCCGCAGTGAGCCTGAAGCTAGCTTGGGGGAGGACCCCCATCCTGAGGTAACTTGTATCTTCCTTCATTTTCAGAATATCTTATAAATGAAAATCCAAAAAAAATCTGCAAAGTAAAAATACCAAAAATATCTATTTGCTTTCATCATCATCATTTGCTTAGTTTGCTTTGATATGCTTAGTAAGAATGCTTTGCCTCTATGGTTGAAATGATGAATAGTTGCTCTGTTTATTCTCCTCATATGTCTTGCCTACAACTTTGTATCCTACCTAAGTTTTCAGTTTGTTGGCTTGTATGTTCAACCCTTAACTTGAAAACTGTGGGTAGCAGAAAGCATGATCCTTGCCTAAGTTATTGTGAGACATGATATGGTAGAATAGAGTGCTATGATCTTGTGCTTAGAGATGCTTGACATCCGGAGTTTTCCTTTTTGAAAAATCAAAACATGATGAGTTCCTCAATGATGAGAATTTCCCATCCAAGGCCATATGTAGATTCTAGTTCTTAGCCTCCACATATGCAGCTTGTTCTCTCTTTGAGCTTTGTCAAATTATTGTGACCCTTGTTAGAACTCATACTCCCCTGATCAAGATCACGTACACGTTCATGCTAAACTTCTACACTGGAAGTTAAGCATTCATCATTTACTCCATACTGCTCATGCATTCTTCCACAAATAAAACTCTATGTATCTTTGCATCATTCATCCCTTTCCAAATATCTCCAATAGAGACAAAGGGCTAGCTGAAAAAAAGAAAGAAAAAAAAGAAAGAAAGAAAAGCATGCTCAAAAGCATGGCAAAAATAAATAAAGAGAGCTAGCCCAAGTTTCGAAAAAAATTTCAAATGAGAAAAAGGGATTGATATGTGCAAGAGAAAGAGTTCCAATATATAGATGGTAATAACTAGTACCTACTCCGGGGCTAGTGTCCACCTTATCATCAATCCCTCATTTCCTCATATAAAACATGGCAATATCTAGCACCCATTTCTGGGCCTTGTATCCACCTTGCCATGCTCTTATCCATCACACACATATGCACATCTTGATCAGGATGTATGTTTGTTTCTTCCAAGGATCCAGTTTTTGACTTAGCAAAATATGAGAGACAAGTATGCCACATCTTCCCTACCTACAGCTCCACATACAGCCTATTAGGAGTAGGATGTGAAGAAGGGCAACATTGATGCCTTGGTGAGGAACCATACACCTTTGAGCGATCCGAGAGTATCATTTGAGGAACTCTGATTTTCTTTTGAAAAATTTGCAAAACCTCCGGAATGATAGCTGATCAAGGTATGAGTGATTATGCATTCTCTATATAACCATTCTGTCTCTCAACCGCCCAAAGCAGGTGAAGCTATATGCCCCACGTATCAGGTGAAGCTATATGCCCCACGTATCAGGTGAAAGGTAAGAACATTGCCAACTTGTTCAACTCTTGGTAGAGTACTTTGCTGTATGTTTGCCATAAGTTGAGAATACAACGTTGTAGCAACTCCTGATCAACCAACCTAAGTCTCTAATGTCTTGCTTCGAGACGAGCAAGAGGTTAGCTTGGGGGAGTTTGTTGACGGTGGAAATTCACCATTTCCAACCCTCAGTATTCTCACATAAATGGAGGCATATGCATTATTTACTAGCATTTAGGTTTGAATAATGTAGTTCCACTTGTCCTTGGAGATTATTTGTATGTAGGTGATTTACCCCTTAAAAGAGATGGAAACTCAACTTCTATGAAGAAACCATGCCAACTCAGCTGAGGAGGTGGCTGCCACCAAGGGAAACATGGCATTCCCATCGATCCAGGGGAGGCACTCACCAACGAATCAGAGGACACCACATGGACTTCACATGGATCAAAGGGCCCACCTCGGATACCAAATCAATCCATGCACCGGGGATGGATCAGAGGGCCCACAGGGCAGCCAACCAGAGGAACACACTAGGTGGGGCCGCCCTAGGGGGGCGGTCGATCCTAGGATCGGCCGAACCGCCTTAGTGGCGTCCCATCCTGGCCTTCCACGTGTTGGTTGCTCATTGGTCCATTGCCTCACTCCCGGGTGTTTAGGGGACATTTGGGCGTCCGAGCAAGCCTTGTCCTCGCCTATAAATAGAAGGGGAGGGGCTCCCATTTCTCACACACCACTCTCTCATTCTCCTCTCACTTTTAGTTTCCAAGGCTAGGGGGTAGGCTAGAGTAGCTCTTCTTCAGGTTCCAAGTCCTTTTGGAAGTCTAGGTATGAGTTCTCTTTTATCTTTATTTCTTTGTATGACTTTGATCTACTTCAGTTATTCAGCTATTTCATATAAAGTCATGGTAGATCATATTCTTGATATGTTCTTGAGTTCATCCTTTGTTCATCATTTAGAGGCTCGTGTTCTTCGTGAACACTACCTTTTGATCCACTTGAAGGGTGATAAACTCCTTCCTTATGTGTTTGTTCATAAGTTAGAGGCTCGTGTTCTTCATGAACATGACCCTTTGATCTTGTTGATTAGACATAAGAGAGTTCATATCTGTTCGTATGTCTAGCCTTAGTTGATCTTGTTAGATGGCATGAGAGTGTTGCATGAGGTCTGTGTTCAAGCTACGGTAATCGGTCTAGTTGACCAGTCTTCTGGTGGCTCTCACCCTGGGTCACAATAGCCCGGGTCGGGTGGAGTCTAGTAGCAACATAGGCATGGTGCCTGGGTTGTTTGTCTACGATAGTTATGAGCATACCCCCCGTAACGAGAGGTCGGTCCTCAGGTGGTGACAGCCCTGTTGGATCCTAGGGCAACCTCCGCGTTGGGGTACCTGCTGTAGGAGTCTAAAGTCTAGTTTCGTAGAGTGCTAGTCGTCGCGGGCTAGCTCCCCATTTGTACCTGGGTGCTGAACCATGTCTCCCTCATGCAATACTTATGCCCATCTCTTGTATCTTCTAGCTTTGTATGTTTAGTACATTAGAACCTAGAGCTAACTCGTATGTTCCCCCCTAAGCCGTAGTGTGCTAGAGTAGACGTAGATTTGAGGTGTGTGTGTCACACTACCCCTATTATCTTTTATCTTACCCCTGCCTTTGAGTGTGTTGTTCCCTATATCTATCTCTTGGTTTACATTCAGAGCAAAAGCATAAGTCTGAGATATCCGCCATTGCCTTCCACGGATTCGATACCCTTGGAATACTCTCCTTCCTTGGGGAAATACTACAATGGTTTATCTGTGCGCTTGCGGATTCGTTCATGATCGTTTAGATTAACCTATGGCAAGTCTCGATGTTCACGCTAACCTGCGCCATTAGTTGTGACATTGAGAAATGCCAACAAGCATTTCTAGCGCCGACACTAAGGATGGATTCGAAATCTGTTCTTACGTGAATTTCCACCGTCAACACTCTTGCTCCACGCGGAGCAGGGCGTCGTTGCGCGCACCAAGGTCCGCCTGCAGCGCCTCCACCTGGGATTTGAACCCAGTCGCCGCCGTGCCTAGGTCCTCATTCGCCTCCTGGAGTTCGTGAGCAAAGGCACATAGGTCGGTGATGTAGGAGACCTTGTCCCCCGCATGATCCCGGAGTTGCTGCCAAAGGAAAAAGGGGGTGGATGAAACACAGGCTGAGAGAATTGGACAACGAAAACGCAAACACACTTACCCGGAAAACCTCGAGCGCTCTGCTCGTTGTTGACGGTCAATATTTGCCATTTTCAAGGCCGTCAACTCCTGCAAATTTGAGCACGAAGTGAACATCCACACTAGAATAGGTGCTTAAACTAACACTTTCCACCAGTGTCGATGTCTATTTGAATGCAGGTATTTAGCATAGGAAATGAGAAGAATTCATGCACATTTACTCCACTCCAATCCAAGGCACTCAAATGCTGGCCAATCAGGGGCTGCCACATGGATTCTCCTGGATCCATGATGTCACCAATCCATGTGAAGGACTTTCGACGAATCACACGCTGCCATGTCAGCATCACAGGGATTCATGGGCCCACATTACCAACTAAACCGCCAGGAAACGTGCCATGCACGGAGGAGAGGCATCAGGGCCCACATGGAAGCGAGCCAAAGAAAGCACAGGCCAGGAAGCCGCCCGAGGGGGCCGGCCGACCCTAGGTTCGGCCGAACCGACCTAGGGTCGGTTCATCCTGGCCCTCCACGTGTCACTTGCTCATTGGCTCCCTACTGCAGTCCCGGGTGTTTAGGGCCACTTTGAGCCCCGGAGCAAGCCTCCTCCTTGTCTATAAATAGGAGGGGAGGGGCTCCATTTCTCACACACCACCTAGCTCTCAAGTTTCACTTTCTCTTGTGTAGCTCTCTCTCCCTCTCTCCAATTCTGCCCATGAGAGGTGATTCTCACCTCTTTGTGGTAGAATGGTGATGAGGAGAGATCAAGATTAGGACTAGTGTGAGGTAGAGGAGGGGTAAGGAGTGAGTTGATGTCCTCGTGGATGCTTGTTCTTCATTTAGATCAAAGTGAGTATTTCAGCATTTCTTATTTAGACTATAGTGGACATCATGCATGGTTGCTTTGTTCTTGTGTTCTTGCCTCGTTCATAAGTTAGAGCTTGTGTTCTTCGTGACACAAGGCTCTGATCCTTTAGAGCTAGAACCATAGTTCATTTACTTGTTTAGCATGCTCTGATCCTATTTAGTTAAGTAAGTTTGCTACATCTCGTTCAGCTGCATGCATAGCTTCCTTTCTGCTCCCAGTTCAATGATATGATCTGATTTGGATCTTTCCCTTGTTCGTGGGACCGTATTTATATGGTTGCTATAGTGTAGT
This sequence comes from Cenchrus fungigraminus, assembly GCA_036936925.1. Lineage (NCBI taxonomy): Eukaryota > Viridiplantae > Streptophyta > Magnoliopsida > Poales > Poaceae > Cenchrus > Cenchrus fungigraminus. The sequence continues at coordinate 75,689,330 of CM072775.1, forward strand.
TAGCGGGCTAGCATACGCTGCACTATAGTGTTTATCTGGGGTACAGACGTGGTGTCTGGGCCTTGGGTTTCCTACGGAGACCACGTACGATCGTAGCGTAGAGGTAGGCCACAGTGGTGACAGCCTGTTGGACCCTCTGTAACCCTGTACGTCGCGTACCGAGTTGGGCTCGCAGGACAGCACCTCTGAGTGTTGTCGCCCCGCGGGGATAACTGAGATCTGCCAGGAATACATCTTGAGAGCTAAGTCCCTTAAGGAAGTGCTTCTTGTATCTCGACCTATCCCAGCAAAAGCTGGTGTCCTTGGATAGATCCTCTCTGGTTACTCTCCGTCCTAGGAACGAAACCCGAAGGGAGTACTCATTCTCCTAGGAAGAAGTGCTACATCGGTGTATCCGTGCGCTTGCGGATTCGTTCACACTCGTCAGTGTACCCGGGGTTTCTTACTTGTCTCACGCTACAAAGGCGTCGAGCGTTGAGGATAAGAAACGCCAACAAGCATTTCTGGCGCCGTTGCCGGGGACGGCTGTTGTTAACCTTCGAGCCCGTCTATCCTCGTATTTATCTTTTTCTTTTTTTTTCTACCTTTACCCCCGTTACCCTTTTTGAACTATCCCTTTTTGTTTTTCTTTCTACCTCTACCCCCACTACCCATGGAAGGTTATCCTTGTAAACACCTTCCGCCTTTGAGGAGTGAACCCTCAGAGCCATCTTCGTCAAGAACCACTCTTACATCTGGCTTATGGATTCGCCCCTCTCTCATGAAGCTAATTCAGGACCTATCCTTCTCGGGGTTAAGTCATGAGAACCCCTTTGATCATGTGAGAGACTACGAGCGTCTGATTGAAACTCAGGGTAAAACCGGAGAATCACCGGATGCTCGGAAAAGAGAGTTTTTCCCGCCATCCCTCTCTGGGGAAGCTCGGGATTGGCACCGTTGTTTTGGTAAGGACTACCTTACTTGGGAAATGTTGAGAGCAGCTTTTTGCTCCCGCTTCTTCCCAATACGATGTGTCATCTCGTTAAGGGCAAAGATTCTTTGTTTCAAGCAATGTGAGGAGGAATCACTAGGAATGGCATGGAATCGTTTCTCCTCCGCGGTGGAAGATTGCACAGTCCTCCGCATTCCCGATTGGATGTTGCTTCAGCACTTCTGGTTTGGATTATGGAAGGATAATGCCATGAGGCTTAATGCTCTCTCCGGAGGATCCTTTGTGCACCTGAGTGTTGTCAAGGGAAAAGAGATCTTGGATAATCTCCGAGATTTCAGCTCCCCTTGCATCCCGGTCAACGAGGCACCCACCAGAGAAATTGTTGAGCCACCTAGATCCATCGTCAGCCGAGTCCGAGACTTCATGTCCACTCTTCCTGAGCTCTGGCTGAAGATGTCATTCCTGACTAGCAGGAGTCTAAGGGAAAGATTTCGTTGCACGAGATCTACCCTTGGGTTCCCCTCTCGTGCATCTTCTTAGACCTTCTCCCCAAGACTTTGTCTCGTGGGAGGACGGAGAGAGTAGTTCGGAGAGAACGACCATTCCCGGCCAGGATGACTTGTTCGATCCTCACTACTATCTTCTGAGAAAGGAATGAGAGGCCCATCGTGTTTCTACGTCGAGGTTTGAGCTGAAGTGCCTTGCACTGAAGTTTCATATAAACTGAGACATCGGTCTCTGCTTTATAATCCATTGGATTCATCCGTTAGACCGAGGGATCACGATCATTTACCGATCGAATGGAGTGCATTCATTTTTTATCTTGAGCACATCGATCGATGCCGATCAATCAGGAGAAACTTTCACTACGTATCTTATGCCTGATTTGATCGATGCCCAATGGGAGGTGTGCTTTTCAAGTTTATCCAAAATCCCCCATTGGAAGCTTAGGCTAGATTTGGGAATGTTTTCATCACTTTGATGGGAACATCGAACCCTCTGCCTAAGGTAAGAGTGAGTAAATTTTGCTCTTCATCCGAACTCAAGTTCTTGATCGTACACCGGCCTCTAGAAGTCCACGCTTTATCCTTTTGAGAGCCGAGTGTCCTTCTGAGCTTGAGTTCACTTGGAGATTGGTACCTATTGGTGAAGCACTAGCCTCAGTGCTCGATCTTTTCATCTCTGAGTTCCAAGACCCCAATGCTATAGTCCTTGAGTCCCATGACCACCTCAGGAAAGGCCCCAGCCTCTCTGAGATGATCATGCTTGCTCTCAGCCTCGATATACCTTTTTGGGCTCGAGTTCGTATACGCACTGCCCTTGCAGAGCAGAGCTTATCATCATATCAACATCATCTGCAAGGAGACGGTCATAAGTTGAGACAGGAGATCACAAGACACCCACACCCTGAGTACTCCGGGGACTCATCTCGTTTCCCCCGGATGAATTATCTTTCGGGTATCTTGTGGACCGTTGTCATGCTGGAGAAAGAAATTGCCAAGATTAAGAGGAGAAGGCAAAGGTCCATAGGAAGGCAGCACCTCTGTGGTGACACAGACACTTCATGACTACCGCCGGAAGTGCTTACACTTCTGACGAACCTAGTGCGTCGCCAAGGTGATTTCCCCCAGATTCTTTTGGGACATATCATGGTTTGTCCAAGGTTGGTATAAAGTTGAAGGTGAAATTTTCAACCTCAACCTTATCTTAGCCTTAAGCCTAAGCCAATCCTTCCATCTCGGGGAATCCACCTGGGCCGTCGATCCTGAGACCTGCTTGAGCCCACACGAGAAGGGGGAGGACCAGAGGGGCCCACAGGGGGCCGGCCGAACCCTGGTTCGGCCGAAACCCTGGTTCGGCCGAAACCCTAGTGCCTCCTCTCCCCTTCTTCTTTCGCGTGTGTGCCTCATTCTCCTCCAGAACCCTTCTCTCTGCCGCCCGACGAGTTTTCGCATCGCGAAACCCATCTCCTCCACCTCAACTCCTCAGCATCACCGCATTCATGGCCGGCCACGGTTTCGCTCGGCTCCGTAGGGAGGCCTCACCCCTCACTCCAAGGGGAGGGAGTCCCTCTCATCTCATATACCTCAGCAACTTGGATGAGGTGATGGGGTCGCCAGAGGCCATGACCCCCGAACGAGGCAGGAGTGTGGAGAGCACTCGCAGGATACGCACCGACTCTCCGGTGCAGTCGTCTCGGTGAGGCTCCTCCTCTCCGCCTTCGTTCCCAGCTAGGATGGCCACCATGGAGGACAAGACCGCTGCCAAGCGCGTTTTGTTTGACGATCCCCCTGGGCCACCCTTGAAGCCAGGGGAGCGTTACGTCGGGTCTGACTTCAACAGCTTCGGAGAAGCCTTCTGCCATACTTATGAGCAGGATGTGTGGGACGAGTTCCCACTTGCACAGACCCGGTGTAAGATCTTCGGGGTGAAGACAGCCACTGGAGGCTATGGTACACCCTACCATAAGCCCCCTCAGTGGGAGTGGATCCTCGTCAAGATCATGGCAGACATCCGGGCGAATGGCGCCAAGAAGACCCTGGCCCTAGCAAAGCTGGCAGACAGACTAGTTGAACTGTTCTTAGAACATAAGAAGCTAGTCGAGGAGCTGGCTAAGCAAAGGGACGAGTACCATGAGCTTAGGCTTGAGTACCGCCAGCTGGAGGAGGACATGACCCAGAAGCTGCAGAGGCTGGCAGTTGCTGAGGGAGAGGAGCAGATCCTCTCCAAGTAGTGGGGATTAGCCCCATCTTTAGTTCATTAGGTGCTAGTCTAGGTCTAGGTTTGATTTCCCTTTTGTTTCCCTTTATTTCATTTATTTCCCTTTGCATGTGTGTGTAAGCGCCTAATCATTTGGTTCAAAACATTTGAATTTGAATAAAGTGGCTCACCGGTCATGTAACCCGGTTTAGCCACCCTTTGTGTCGTTACTATGGTCTTTGTGATTTAGAAGACATCTAGATTCGAGACAGTGTGGGGGAAGAGCCACGACTCTCCCAATGCAAGAGCAACGTTTTCGTACGTACCCTCTGCGAGCACTCCGCGCTAGCCGATCGATCACCTACCAAGAACTTGTACGGGACCCGCACGAGTTCACTCCTGTGGAGAGCCTCTCACGGTTCATCTTCCATGCATAACGACGGTTTGCATCTCGACAACTCACTCTCTTTCATTCCTGAGTTTTATAAGCTTTATCTGTCTACCTCTAAACTAAAACTCGAATGATGATGCTAAATATCACCCAGCTCATTTGTACCTGAGTAGACTTACATATGTTTTATTCCTTGTTATCTGCCTGATGCTTGTGAACCAAGATCTTCTTAAGGACAAGCATGTTTACCTAAGTGATTGATTAGTATGATATGGCTGGATGATATGATCTTTTGCTCTGATGACTAACTCTCTTGGGGAATTTATTTTTGAAAACTCAAAACCTCTTGGAAAGGCTCCTTTTTGATATACCTCCGTCCCATTACAGCCATATGATCTCTGTAGGTAAAACCTTTGATTCATATGCTGCTTGTCATTACTTTGAGCTTTGTCAAATTCTGTGACCCTTGTGAGAATTTCTTTCGTTACTTTCATGATCAAGATCTATGTGCACCCCACCTATTTCCCCTTGCTATACTTCTATCCTGGAAGTTAGCATTGTATCATCCGTCCATCTCACAAAAATAAGAACTCCCTATGTGGTATGACATCTCTCTCTAGAAGTATCCTTCTTAAAAAAAAGAGAGAGACATGGGCTATTTGAAAAAAAAACATGCTTAAGGCATGATAAAAAAAGAGAGAAGAAAGAATAGCCCATGTCCAAAATAAAGGAGGAATAGGGGAGAGATAGATCATGCAAAAAGGAGTTCCATATCATAGATGGTAATAACTAGTGTCCATTCCGGGGCTAGTGTCCACCTTACCATCAACTTACATTTTCACCTTATATATGTATGGTAATATCTAGCACCCATTCCGGGCCTAGTATCCACCTTACCATACACACCATAGCCATACCAATGCACATCTTGATCTGATAGTATGATGTGATTTTCTCTGTGGATCCAGTTTTTGACTTTGCAAAATATGTGATGCAAGTATGCTTTCTCTTTATCCTACCCTGAGCTCCACATATAGCCATCATTACAAGTAGGATGAAGAAAGGCAAAATGCCTTAGTGAGGACATATACACATTGAGTGATCCGAGAGAATCAAACGAGGAAGCCACCAAGAGTTTTGTTTATGAAAATCTTGCAAAACCCCAAGGTGTTTATCATCAGGTGCATAAGTGACTTGATTCACAGCTGTTCTACCTTTCAATCACCCAAGGGAACATGATAGCCACTACACAGAGGTTCACAGGAGCAAGGTATGACTTGGAATATCTCTTATGTCTGTCTTACCTTTTTGGTATTTATGACCCGCTTGGCTTTGTTTCCCCTTCACTCGGGACGAGCAAAGGTCAAGTGTGGGGGTGTTGTTGATGGTCAATATTTGCCATTTTCAAGGCCATCAACTCCTGCAAATTTGAGCACGAAGTGAACATCCACACTAGAATAGGTGATTAAACTCACACTTTCCACCAGTGTCGATGTCTATTTGAATGCAGGTATTTAGCATAGGAAATGAGAAGAATTCATGCACATTCACTCCACTCCAATCCAAGGCACTCAAATGCTGGCCAATCAGGGGCTGCCACATGGATTCTCCTGGATCCATGATGTCACCAATCCATGTGAAGAACTTTCGACGAATCACACGCTGCCACGTCAGTATCACATGGATTCATGGGCCCACATTACCAACTAAACCGCCAGGAAACGTGCCATGCATGGAGGAGAGGCATCAGGGCCCACATGGAAGCGAGCCAGAGGAAGCACAGGCCAGGAAGCCACCCGAGGGGGCCGGCCGACCCTAGGTTCGGCCGAACCGACCTAGGGTCGGTTCATCCTGGCCCTCCACGTGTCACTTGCTCATTGGCTCCCTACTGCAGTCCCGGGTGTTTAGGGGCACTTTGAGCCCCGGAGCAAACCTCCTCCTTGTCTATAAATAGGAGGGGAGGGGCTCCATTTCTCACACACCACCTAGCTCTCAAGTTTCACTTTCTCTTGTGTAGCTCTCTCTCCCTCTCTCCAATTCTGCCCATGAGAGGTGATTCTCACCTCTTTGTGGTAGAATGGTGATGAGGAGAGATCTAGATTAGGAATAGTGTGAGGTAGAGGAGGGGTAAGGAGTGAGTTGATGTCCTCGTGGATGCTTGTTCTTCATTTAGATCAAAGTGAGTATTTCAGCATTTCTTATTTAGACTATAGTGGACATCATGCATGGTTGCTTTGTTCTTGTGTTCTTGGCTCGTTCATAAGTTAGAGCTTGTGTTCTTCGTGACACAAGGCTCTGATCCTTTAGAGCTAGAACCATAGTTCATTTACTTGTTTAGCATGCTCTGATCCTGTTTAGTTAAGTAAGTTTGCTGCATCTCGTTCAGCTGCATCCATAGCTTCCTTTCTGCTCCCAGTTCAATGATATGATCTGATTCGGATCTTTCCCTTGTTCGTGGGACCGTATTTATATGGTTGCTATAGTGTAGTTAGTGGGCTAGCATACGCCGCACTATAGTGTTTATCTGGGGTACAGACGTGGTGTCTGGGCCTTGGGTTTCCTACGGAGACCACGTACAATCGTAGCGTAGAGGTAGGCCGCAGTGGTGACAGCCTGTTGGACCCTTTGTAACCCTCTACGTCGCGTACCGAGTTGGGCTCGCAGGACTGCACCTCTGAGTGTCGTCACCCCGTGGGGACGACTGAGATCTGCCAGGAATACATCTTGAGAGCTAAGTCCCTTAAGGAAGTGCTTCTTGTATCCCGACCTATCCCAGCGAAAGCTGGTGTCCTTGGATAGATCCTCTCTGGTTACTCTCCGTCCTAGGAATGAAACCCGAAGGGAGTACTCATTCTCCTAGGGAGAAGTGCTACATCAGTGTATCCATGCGCTTGCAGATTCGTTCGCACTCGTCAGTGTACCCGGGAGTTTCTTAGTTGTCTCACGCTACAAAGGCGTCGAGCGTTGAGGATAAGAAACGCCAACACTCGTGTGGAGCCTGTAGGCCTCGACAAGGGCGTTCTGCAGGGAGACGCCGATCTGGCAAGACTCCTGCCACAAGGCCCTTTCTGCCTCTGCGGCCTCCACGATCGAGTTTGGGACCCCGGGGTGGTCGAACCTGAGATCCCAAGCGTCGTAATCGTCGAGGGGCTCGGGCTGGCGCGACATTGACGCACCGGCCCCTTGCGCCATTCTGGCGCCAGCCGTCGGCGCCGGCAGCACCACCTGGCCATCAGGCCGCATTAGTAACATCCCGTACACGGGTCCGGGTACTGGTACGACTGCCACTGCATCCTGACCTCCAACAGGGGTCGAATCACCATCAGCAGGAGCTGCTTCCCCCCGGCGGCCCTCGACATTCTGGCCAGCGGCGCGAAGCTGCTGTCTCCCCCGCTCGGCCCCTCACTCCATCACTGCTCGAAGGGCCTCCAGGTCCGCCACCTCTGACTGCGGCACACTTCTCGCTGCCGGTTGGGCCGACGCGGCCGCCACCTCCGCTCACAGTGCCCTCCTCTAGCGGGGCCCCGTCGCACGCAGCGCATCTTGCACCCCCGCCTTGAGCGCCTTGGTGGGTGGGAGCCCGGGAGAGCAAGATAAGCCTTACCGCAGGGCGGACACTTTCTTCTTGCGCTTCTTCGAGGGATTTGGGGGCGGCGCGTCGCCCGAACCGGTCGGTCTCCTCGACGATGCGCCCTCATCGAGGGGTGCCATGTCCACCGCGAAGGCGAGTGCGTCGCGCACCCGGGACATCGAGGACACGGACTCCACAAGGGGCCCCTTGCCCTTCGACGTCAAGGTCGGGAGCTCCTCCTCTCTATCTGAGACGGTCGCTCCCCGTCGCTGCTGCTCTCGTCCGAATCCGAGTTTTCCGGATGAAGCGGAGAGGGGAGACACTCCTACTCCCGTCGCAGGTACTCTGTGTTGTACGCATCTATTCGCTCTTGTCTCCTCTTCTTCCTCGCCCTCTCCCAGTCCGCCTTCACCTTCTGCCGATGCTGTTCGGCATGGTGGGTGGCGCGAGAATTGGGCGTCGGGGGCTCCGACGAGGAGACCGAGCGGCTCACTCCCTGTCATCATGACCACGGTTAAAACAAATAACAAATAGCGGATCAAAGCAGACGGAGCGGGGGATTGGTTCTCACCAGTGAGCGATAGCCCGCCTCGGGGCGCATCTTGAACGACCACAGGTCGTCGTCGCTACACCCTACCTTCCTGGTGTCCACCGCACGCCTCGCCCTCGCGGCCGCGTACGCCTCGGGGAGCAGATCCTCCAACATCCGCGAGCTCGCCAGGGCCGCGGCGTCGGCGCCCTCCTTCATCTCAAAGATGGGGAGCGTCCTCTCCATGAGTGGGACCACCCGCCGCCGGTGGAAGTTTGCAATAACGACCGCCGTGGTCAGCCCAGACTCCGCCAATGTGCGCGAGGCGTTAGTGAGGGGCTCAAGCTTCTTCTGCCTTGCCGGAGGTGATAGTTTGTGCACCCACACGTCCGGCTTCTCCGTCAGCACCTTCCCAGTGTACGGCGTGAACCCGGCACCATCATTACACAGGTAGAACCAACCCTTCTTCCAGTCGGTGTTGTTCGACGTCATGGTGCACGGAGGGTAGAGGTCCTTCCTCGATTCGTGCACCATGAATGAACGTAAGGCTGCCGACGCGAACGGGCCTGCGCACCGCCTTCACCCCACTGGCGGTCGTATGGAGCTCACCTCGGAAGAGATGGATTCACAGGTCCCAGTGCACCTCAATCCCTAGGAATCCCTCACAGACGGCGACGAAGGTCACCGCCTGCGAGATGGCGTTGGGGGCGAAGTTCTGAAGCTCCACCCCGTAGTGGTAACACAACCCCCGCATGAACTTGCTCGCGGGGGCGTTGAATCCTCGCTCGTGTAGACGCGCGAAGCTCACGACGTAGCCCGGCGGTAGGGTCGGCTCCCGGTGCGACGCCGGCAGAACGATGCACACGGGGTTCGCCTGGTCGCCGACCACTGGCAGCTGCCCACCAGCAACAAGCCCCTGCAGGGAGTGCTCGTCCACCGGCAGCGGGAACCACGCCACGGCATCTCCCATCCTAACCATGGCTGAGGGAAGAAGAGAGTGAAGGGCTGGGTGGAAGCAGAGCGGGCGCGTGCACACAGATCTAAGGCGGCAGAGCTCGTGGAAGAAGAAGAAGGTGAAGTGGGAGCGACACTTACGAGTGGATAAGGTAAAATCCCCTTCCCACACTTCCTATTTTTATGGAGTAGGGAGGGGAGACGGAATACCCAAGGGCGCAGCGGGCAATCGCAGTAAATGTGGTGGGTGCCACCTGTCGTTGACAGCAGGGCCCCACCACCCCGAAACCAACGCGTGCGTGCGCAGGGGTAATTATCACGGTGCGGTAAAATAGGGAAAACTGCAACACTGTTGGTATTTCTTAACGTCACCACTATGGCGCCGGGTTAGCGTGAGCGTGTAAGAATCACCCAGGTATACTGACGGGTGCGAACGAATCCGCAAGTGTACGGATACACCATTGTAGCACTTCACCTCAGGAGTATTCCCAAGGGTATTGAATCCAAGGAACAGTATGGGGGACTCTACGAGTGACTATCCAAGGGCACACAGTCCCTGCTGAGGTAGGTGAGTGATATGAAGTCTCCTGTAGGTTCTCGACTCTAGAGAGGAATAAGCTCAGATAAGAATCTCGCTTCGGACACCGGCCCCTCCTAGCTATAACAGTTGGTTCACGGCAATTGGTTGCCTACACGCTGTATCCGAACGTGGGGCATTTCAGAGGGTCCAACGGCTGTCACTACTGCGGCCTACCCCAAGACAAACCGTGGGATACAGGGCATTCGAAGGATAACCAGCAGTCCAGACACCACGTCTACACCGCCGACTACTACTATAGCACAGCTACGTCTGACATCCCGTAGAAACACTATAGCACTCCGTATTAATATGAAGAGACGAACCTGCGAGGTTGAGCTTGTAATGCCCTGGGTTTTCAAAAATAGAAAACCCAGCATTCTATCTCATGATAGTCCCTGGATCAGTAGCTATCACGTACAGAACTCATTACAGAATAATATCATTTCCATACAATGAAATCAGAGTACAAAACAAAGTATTTACATCCGAACACAGATCGGTATACGATTTAAGTACAAGCCCCTTGGGCTAAACGACAAGAAGAAACTCTACGCAGCGGTTGCTAAGGCTTCAGGTCTTCATCCTCGATCTTCACCACAGGCATCCTTAAGCGAAGCAACGCAACCCTTCCTCCATGGACTCTTCTTAAATGGACTTTCGCTCCAAGTCCAAATCCTGCACACTCACAAACTATCCCCAAGGAATGGGATAGGTTCACGTCACCAACCGTATGCAAGCTTTAAGTGGCCTACTTCTAATGGTATAAAAAGGTATCAAGGTAAGAGCTGGGGTTTCCTAAGCAGCAGCCGCAGCATCTCATAAAGAATAGATTCTCCAAATCCCACCAATTCCCAAGTCTCTCATCCACGATCGGTAACACCTGGTCACCCAGATCACCGTCACCAAGTCCTATCTCCATCTAGGGTCGGTGCGAGAACTCCCACTCCTCGCACCTCAATGATTGCACCCGGATCCACGAGGCAGAGGGAGTAACTCTCCTCTCCCCAAGTACAACCACGGCTCACCAAACACTCTCATCCTATAAGGGGGAGGTAGAAATCCCAAAACGTAAGAGTCGGAGAAACAACAGGCATGTCCATAACCGAGGACGCGGCTATACGTATAGATCTAAACTCTGCAGAGCGTGTACACCAGTACCCAACTCGGGATGGAGCTCAGCCGGTAGCGAGCCGACTAAACCCACCCTACCGGACGAACACCTAGGAGTTACGTTTCCACCCTGCATCCGGGTCTCACTGCAGTCCTTCGCAAAGGACCACCCCAGAACTGTGAACATACCCCCGTGTGGCCGCACGGGGAGCGCCCAAGAGGGAAGGGACACCACCCTACACCCTCATCACTGATACCCTCTATCCTACTAGCAGGTATGGAATTGCACTTGCCAGGGTCGACCCGGCCCTATCCCCACTCTCGGCGAGGTGGTGTGTACGAAAGTCCCGTGTAACAGGCGACCCACTCGGTTCCAGACCGGGGCGAGCTCCTATCCTCCAAGTCATCACCAAAACCCCAATACCTGTGCTCCTAAAACAGTGTACCCGCCATAGGCACCAAACTGGGCAACGTCCGAGAAGACGATCCCTGGCCCCTGATCCCAGATCGGGTTGTCTTGAGCTCACCCCTGCAAAAATATCCCAAAACACCTTCTCCTGCCGGTTTTCCCCACACACACCAAGAAACTACCACAATAATCCCAACACATGCGTAGCAAGCTCAGCATATCATCTCGCATAAGCAAAGTAGTAGTAGTAGGGCAATCAAGGACAAGTATGTAAAAGAGGCTATGCATGGGTTCATCATATCCATCTCTATGCAAGTAATAAAGCACTAGCTGTTCTAAAAGCCATGCCTAATGGGCATTCAAAAGAATGGTCGGGCGTGAACACCTGCGTGTAAGTAGTTGTCGTAGTTTCCGTAGCCGTACTTGATCTTCTGGCTTGTCTTCTCGGCTCCGGGAAATCCTAGATTCAGAAATATAAATAAATAATGAGGATCTATTTGCAAATAAACTCCAAAGAGAAGCATTAAAGAACCGAATAAATCCAAACTAGCTACAAGCAGCACTAGTCTAAAATAAGGAAATCGAAGTAATTGGTTTTGTATTAAAATAGTTTTAAGCTACTAGCTTTGTATACTAGAAAACAAATTAGAGAGAAGGGTTAGTTCAAGGTTGGGTGGCCGATCAAGGCTAAGGGCCTTGGTGTTTGCGCCTGCAAGGTATTGGCGCAACAGATTGGTGCAACGAAGCGGAAGCTCAGAGGTTGAAGAGAGAGGAGTAAGGCGAAACGAGTTAGGCAAGGCATTATCAGAACAAGGCGTGCAGTGGCAGCACCGAGAGAAGGAAAGGATCGACTCGTGGTCGATAAAAGGACGGTGATGTAGTAAGGTGTGCTCGGGAGCACGATGGAGCAAGTGCTAGCAATACGACGATATCCATGGTATAGTAACTAGGTTGCAACACGGGGTTGTCGTGCTTTGAAACAGAGGCCTCTGCTCAAGGCACGGCCATCCATCACACGCGGCCTTCCGGTTACTAACGCTGGGTACGTCGCGTGCTACACGGCTCGATGCAAGGCAAAGAGAGAGTGAGTATGCGGGTTGCGGCACAAGGCGGTGGAAGCGGTGCAAGCAAGGATGGCAGTGCGAACGCTTCTTGGGGAAGTTATCCCTGTCCGTGACAAGCCAGTGGCTAGTTGCGGAGCTCTGGCGTCCCAGACCCACAATAGCGCAGTGGCGGGCATCAGCCACGAATCCTTCTCCAAGTACGTGGGCAAAAGAGGTTCAGTTCAAGGGCAAGAGCGGATAAGGATAGGGTAGCAGCGAGTGTCTCGAAATTATGAAACCAACGCAAGTGGTTTCATAATTTTCGGAGCTCCGGATAATTAGTTATGAATTTTTAAAGGAAAAGGGATTTATAAAATATTTATTAATTCCTTTTATTAAATCAGAAAATAATTTTATTAAAATAATGCTGATGTCAGCATGACGTCAGCGATCAGTGGGTTAGTGGGCCGAGTTGGGCCCAAAGTGTTAGTAGCCCATTGGGCCGGCCCAGTTTGGCCCAAGGCTGAAAAAGTCTAGAAAACCACCTTCTTCTCTTATTTGGTCTGGCCTGAAAAACATTTGGCCCAAAAGATCTTCGTGGGCCAAGCCCAACCGAGGTTCTGTGCAAAAGTCCGATTTCGCTCCTCCAACTCCCCTAGGGTTCGTTCGAGACGGCGGCTGTGGGATCCTCTGCGTCGCGTGCGCCCAGGCGTGCACGTGGTCACGGGTGTGGCACTACTCAGGTGCAAGGGAAAAGGGGGTTGCGGCCAAGGTGTTCGTCACAAAGCCTGAGAGGAGCAGCGGCACGGCCAAGGACTGGCCGGCGGCAAGGCTCGACTCTAGCGCGCGTTCACCTGCAAGGATGGCTCCACGGCACGAAGGCCGACTACACAAAACAGTGGAGCAGAGCAAGGTGGCGCGATGGCTAGGCGGAGCACGTGGGCGGCGTCGGCGACACAGAGCGGCGCGGCGCGAGGCGAGGCGAGTCAGCGCGGCACGAAGCAGAGTCAGGGTCTAGGGCCCGGTCCTAGGCGCACAGGCGATCATGGCGATGTGGCGACGACTTCCGGCGTGCGACGAAGTTGAGCGAAGCGGCTGCGGCACTGCAGGGCGAGGCGCGTGTCACGGCGATAACGGAAGTGCGGCGCGGCGGATCAGCACTACACAGTGTGACGCGGTGAGGCAAAGCAGCAAGGCCTGATGCGGAGTGGCACAGCATCGGGGGACAACCCGCGCGCGCGGCGGAGCGGTACATGCACGAGATGCGACGCGTCACGAGACAACCCGGTGCAGCAAGAGCTAGTGCGGGGCGGCGGCGAGGGTGCGCGCGGTGAGGCAACGGCGCAGAGCTGCGCGGCTCGGCAGGAGTGGTGACGTGGCAGTGGCGAGGCAGCGTGGCCCCTGCACGGGACGTGGCGCGATGGCCGAACAGATAAAAAGGGTGGCGCAGCGCGGCGCGACTCGGCTTCCTCGGCGTGAAGGCCGGTGCACAGGCACAGGTTGAGGTTGTGCGGTGCGGCGGAGCACTCAACGGAGGAACAGAGCAGAGGAAAGCAGAGCAGAGTGGCTCGAAGGCCGGTTTCCAGGGTGTACACGGGTTCGCATTCCGATTGTGGTAGAGCAGCGCAACAGAACGTGCGTCGGATAACAGAGCAGAGATGGCTCGGGGTGCTGCTCACTGGGGGCTTGAGGATGGTCATGGCGAAGCAGGGAGAAGTTGATGCCGTGGCGAGTTGATGTGGCGTGTCGAGTGTTGACACTTCTGAACGTCGGACACTTTAGAACAGATTTGGAATCCATTCTCAGCGCCAAGTGCCAGCGCCAGAAGCGTCTTGTTGGCATTTCCCAATATCACAACTAACTGGCGCGTATTAGCGTGAACATTGAGAGTTGCCATTGGTTTAATCTAAATGATCATGAACGAATCCGCAAGCGCACAGATAAACCATTGTAGCATTTCCCCAAGGAAGGAGAGTATTCCAAGGGTATCGAATCCAAGGAAGGCAATGGCGGATATCTTAGACTTATGCTTTTGCTCTGAATGTAAACCAAGAGATAGATATAGGGAAAACACACTCAAAGGCAGGGGTAAGATAAATGATATAAAGGGGTAGTGTGACACACACACCTCAGATCTACCTCTACTCTAGAACACTACGGCTTAGGGGGAACATACGAGTTAGCTCTAGGTTCTAATGTACTAAACATACAAAGCTAGAAGATACAAGAGATCGGCATGAGTATTGCATGAGGGAAACATGGTTCAGCACCCAGGTACAATCGGGGAGCTAGCCCGCGACGACCAGCACTCTACGAAACTAGACTTTAGACTCCTACAGCAGGTACCCCAGCGTGGAGGTTGCCCTAGGATCCAACAGGGCTGTCACCACCTGAGGACCGACCTCTCGTTACGGGGGGTATGCTCATAACTATCGTAGCCAGACAACCCAGGCACCATGCCTACGTTGCTGCTAGACTTCACCCGGCCCGGGCTATTGTGACCCTGGGTGAAAGCCACCAGAAGCCTGGTCAACTAGACCGAGTACCGTAGCATGAACACAGACCCCATGCAACACTCTCATGCCATCTAACAAGATCTACTAAGGCTAGACATACGAACAGATATGAACTCTCTTATGTCTAATCAACAAGATCAAAGGGTCGTGTTCGTGAAGAACACGAGCCTCTCACTTATGAACAAACACATAAGGAAGGAGTTCATCACCCTTCAAGTGGATCAAAAGGTAGTGTTCACGAAGAACACGAGCCTCTAAATGATGAACAGAGGATGAACTCAAGAACACATCAAGAATATGATCTACCATGACTTTATATGAAATAGCTGAATAACTGAAGTAGATCAAAGTCACACAAAGAAATAAAGATAAAAGAGAACTCATACCTAAACTTCCAAGAGGACTTGGAACCTGAAGAAGAGCTACTCTAGCCTACCCCCTAGCCTTGGAAACTAAAAGTGAGAGGAGAATGAGAGAGTGGTGTGTGTGAAATGGGAGCCCCTCCCCTCCTATTTATAGAGGGAGACAAGGCTTGCTCGGACACCCAAATGGCCCCTAAACACCCGGAGCTGCAGCAAGTGACCAATAAGGAGCAACCACGTGGAAGGCCAGGATGGGACGCCACTAAGGCGGTTCGGCCGATCCTAGGATCGGCCGACCCCCTAGGGCGGCCCCACCTGGTGTGCTTCCTCTGGTAGACTACCTTGTGGGCCCTCTGATCCATTCCCGGTGCATGGCTTGATTTGGTATCCGAGGTGGGCCCTTTGATCCATGTGAAGTCCATGTGGCATCCTCTGATTTATCGGTGAGTGCCTCCCCTGGATCGATGACGTGTCTTGCCATGTTTCCCTTGGGTGGCAGCCACCTCCTCAGCTGAGTTGGCATGGTTGCTTCATAGGAGTGGAGTTTCCTTCTCTTTTAAAGGGTAATTCACCTACATACAAATAATCTCCAAGGACAAGTGGAACTACATTATTCAAACCTAAATGCTAGTAAATAATGCATATGCCTCCATTTATGTGAGAATATTGATGGTTGGAAATGGTGAATTTCCACCGTCAACATCGAGGTTCAGAGCGTCGATCTCCGGCTTGTCGCCCTCGTCCTCACGGTCGTCGGCGTCGTGGTGCTTCGTGGCGTCATCCCAGCGCAGAGCGGTTCATCCTCGACGTGGCGCAGCTCGGCGTGGGCAGCAGTTCTGGGCGTGGCCCGGCGAGGTGTGGTGCGGGTGTGGGCGCTGTGCGTCGCGGCATACCGCGACAGCGGCTGCACACGCGTGGGGAAGAAGGTCTCCCGCGCGCGGCTCGGCTATGGGTGAAGGGCGGCGCGACAGGGTGGTGCTTGGCGGGACAGAACGCATAGCAGAGAAATTGGGGAAGAAGCAGAGCGGTGGTTGCGACGAAAGAGGGAGAAGGGGTGAAGCGAGGAGGGGCTTGGCTTTTAAAGGCAGCGACGAGGCTAGGGTTCGAGGTTATGCCCCTGTTGGATGGCGGTGATCCTCGGCGTCCGTGCCATGGACGTGTGGCGTGCATCCGGTTGTGCGGGGCGGAGCAACCGTGGCTAGTCACTGGGTGCGTGTGGGTGCGGCAGCAGGTGGGTACGAGACGGAGGTGCCCTCCGTTGTGGGACGGGGTCTCCCTGCCGATCCGTTTTGCAGAACGGACCGCGGCGGTGCTGCGCGATGGAAAAAGCAGAGCGGAGGTGTCCGGACGAAGGAAGGGGAAGAACAGGAAGGGGCGGCTGACGGCTGGGTCCCGCAGGTCAGCGAGAGGAAAAAGGGTAGGCGCCGGTGGGCCGTGTTGGGCTGCCAAGTACGGTTTGGTTGGTGGGCTTGCGCGGGTGAACAGGGAGGCGGCCTGGTCTGTTGTAAAGGGTTCAGGGTCCTCCAACGAACTTTGTCTTCTGGGTTGAGGCCCAGGTTAGATGTTAGCTTTTGAAAAATGTTTTGAATTATAGTTTGAGTATAAGTTTGAATTTGAATCTATTTCAAATTCAAACCCCACACATTGAACTCCCAATAAAATCCAAGACAAACCGAATCATAATTATACCATAATTTGAAAATAATTTTTATATTGTTTTATTTTATTTGGAATTTAAGGTGAGAGGCTAGCAATTTGGGATAAAATTTGGTGACACACATGTTCAATCAAAAAGTTTTAAATTTTTGCGAAAATTCACATATGGGAAAGCATTCAAATTTCTGGGATGTTACAGACTCCCCTCCCCTCAAAAGAATCTTGTCCTCGAGATTAAGCTCGTACCGGGAGTGGTGAGGGTCTCCTCTCCGGTAGGTCTTCGAGTTGTTGATGTCCTTGACGTCGTAAAGTTTAGTCGACAAGATTTCTTTGGTTCCGCATCTCTTGTTCCCATGAGGGCTTTCGAAGCCAAGTGCTATTGCAGGTTCTCGTGCGTTAGCATCCATAAGCACTTGCGATGTACGATCCGGGTACCTTGGGAGCTATACTCTTGTCCCAGCTCGTGACAAGTTCTAAGTATAGGCTAGAGCTTCCTCTACATCAATCTACCTCTTCCAGCAGTGCCACAAAAGTTTGGTGACCTTAGAACAAGTCAGAGCATGGCTGTCTCATACTATTCCAGTCCTCCCACTTGAGGTTACATTCTTCTTATCAACCAAGCTTATTCCAATATGATTCCTTATGATCTAGGTCATATTCTCATGGCGTCCCTTAAGTACTTTTATTCCAATCAGGCACGAGTCTCCCACTTCTTTCCATACAAGGGAGTCGTATACTTTATGCCTAGCGGAGGTCTGTTTCTTCGGCGGTATCTCTGAGCCTAACTCACTGCGGGTAAATAGTTGGTATGCATAAAGCATGCTCTTATTCAATTCGTTGCCTTATACCAACGCTCATATTCTTAGTGTACCCAATATATTATGATCTTTGTCCCAAATTTGATGGCTTATCCATAAGAGGTATGCTAAGCAGAAGTGGAGTCTCAGAAGTATCTTTTCTTCATCCATGGTTTCATATATTCTCTAAGTTTTCCCTAGTTTATCCAAGGTATCTTCTTGAAGCCATATCCATCTCGGATATGTTGAAGGTATAAAACATTACCTCTTGTTCCGTAAGTAGATACCCTAGATTCTCCAAAACATTAATGCATTCGCTCCCCTTATAGCGTGCACTCTTGATGATTGGCTGCACTTGGGTGACACATCTTCCTTTACGTAGTCAGTCATCCCGTGACTTAGGAAATATCTCAGCTTATTTATTTAAGCATATCCAAATAGTTGGCCCTATTGCAGTACTTGAATTCCCTCATAGGGTCTTGTGTGGTTAATCAAAGTTCCTCATATTCCAGGGCGATTTCTCATCGTCCAGAACTTCTCTGAGTGTCCAGTAATCTCTATCACTCTTTGGGTGCCATTCTTATAGTAATCCATCTGTTGGTCTAACTCGTCCCCGGCGATTCTTGCTAGAGGGCTGGCATCATCAGACATGTGCAATTAGCTCCTGGTCGTAATCACTATGAATGGTTACTTCCCATTCATGATAGTCCATGTTAAGAGGGGTTATCTGCAACACCTTTGACTATGTGAGTGACTATTCCCATCTGAAATCTCACACTAGTCATTTTGAGTTCCAATTTCTTGGGATGAATCTTCAAGTGGAAATCACACTCACCTTACTCTGGTATGCTTAGCAAACTCTTCTTATTTATGCCCCAATAGGTAGGTTCCAACTGCGAGGTTGAACAGATAACCTGTGTACAGTAGTTGCTGAGGTAGTTCTTCTTCCCACTAGTCCAATATACAGTGTCCAGTAGAGCTTTCTTGTCGATTGCTTATTCCAAAAGTGGGATCGACCAAACTTATCCAAATTGCATCGCTGACACCTTAGGGTATTCATCTGCTCTTAACCAATATTTGCTTCCCTAGAGGTACATGCACTTCTGAGCTTTCGAGGTTTCAAATTCTCTAGTACTCATCCTCTGGTTGGCGATCTCAATTTCCAAGGTACTCTACCAAGAGTTGAACAAGTTGGCAATGTTCTTACCTTTCGCCTGATACGTGGGGCATATAGCTTCACTGCCTTCGGCGGTTGAGAGACAGAATGGTTATATAGCATGTGCATAATCACTCATACCTTGATCAGCTTAGCAATCCGGAGGTTTTGCAAATTTTTCAAAAAGAAAAACAGAGTTCCTCAAATGATACTCTCGGGTCGCTCAAAGGTGTATGATTCCTCACCAAGGCATCAATGTTGCCTTTCTTCACATCCTACTCCTAATAGGCTTTATGTGGAGCTGTAGGTAGGGAAGATGTGGCATACTTGTCTCTCATATTTTGCTAAGTCAAAAACCGGATCCTTGGAAGAAACAAACATACATCCTGATCAAGATGTGCATATGTGTGTGATGGATATGAGCATGGCAAGGTGGATACTAGGCCTGGAAATGGGTGCTAGATATTGCCATGTTTTATATGAGGAAATGAGGGATTGATGGTAAGGTGGACACTAGCCCCGGAGTAGGTACTAGTTATTACCATCTATATGGTGGAACTCTTTATCTTCCACATATCAATCCCTTTTTCTCCTTTTGAAATTTTTCAAGACTTGGGCTAGCTCTCTTTATTTATTTTTGCCATGCTTTTGAGCATGCTTTTTTTTAGCTAGCCCTTTGTCTCTATTGAAGATATTTGGAGAGGGATGAATGATGCAAAGATACATAGAGCTTTATTTATGGAAGAATGCATAAGCAGTATGGAGTAAATGATGAATGCTAACTTCTAGTGTAGAAGTTTAGCATGAACGTGTACGTGATCTTGATCAGGGGAGTATGAGTTCTAACAAGGGTCACAACAATTTGACAAAGCTCAATGAGAGAACAAGCTGCATATGTGGAGGCTAAGAACTAGAATCTACATATGGCCTTGGATAGGAATTTCTCATCATTGAGGAACTCATCATGTTTTGATTTTTTTCAAAAAGGAAAACTCCGGATGTCAAGCATCACTAAGCACGAGATCATAGCACTCTATTCTACCATATCATGTCTCGCAACAACTTAGGCAAGGATCATGCTTTCTGCTACCCACAGTTTTCAAGCTAAGGGTTGAACATACAAGCCAACAAACTCAAAACTTAGGTAGGATACGAAGTTGTAAGCAAGACATACGAGGAGAATAAACAGAGCAACTATTCATCATTTCAACCATAGAGGCAAAGCATTCTTACTAAGCATATCAAAGCAAACTAAGCAAACGATGATGATGAAAGCAAATAAATATTTTTGGTCTTTTTATTTTGCAGATTTTTTTGGATTTTCATTTATAAGATGTTCTGAAAATGAAGGAAGATACAAGTTACCTCAGAATGGGGGTCCTCCCCCAAGCTAGCTTCAGGCTCACTGCGGAGGAGGGTAGAAGAAACCCTGACTCGCGTAGTAAGCCCTCTGCGCCTCCATGTACTGCCACTGATCCTGTTGCATGGCTGCTATCCTCTCATCAGCCTGACGCTGCCACGCTGAGGTAGACTCGACGTGGGTGTTCAGCGTCTCCCCTAAATCTGTAACCTGGACGGTGAGCTCTCTTAGCTGCTGTGCGAGCTGAGCATCGCGCGCAGAAGTGGAAGAGTGCCATCGGAAGGACGAGGATGGAGGTGGACCACCAGAGCTAGAACTAGCGGGTGTGGCCCACTGAGCTCTACTCGCGCTCGCCCAAGCTGTGCCACTCGCACTCGGCTGGTAGGTGGGCTGATCCCAACCAGGTGCATATCCAGGGGTAACCCCGGACATGTACCCCGCAGGGGCCCCTCCTGCCACCGGTGGTGTAACAGGCTGTGGCTGAGGCTGTGGAGGTGGTGTCGGCTGTGACTGCTGCTGCTGCATGTGTGCTCTCTTCGCTGCGCTCCTGGTGGACCTGCCTGAAACACTAGCACGACGGCTTTCCTCTTGTGTAACAAGGGGAATAGTGAGTGACTCCGAGTTATACAATCCAAACCTTAGGTTAGGTAACGGGATTTGGTTTGCATAGCCCGGGAAGAAGAAAGTCAAAGAATCATTTGGGCCCCTCTTGAGTATATGCCCCTGGATCAAGTATGCCTCATCAATGAGAACTTGGGGCGTCCCTATGAAGGGTACGGGATTCCCGCTAAGAACCCCGAGTTTGAGAGCAATACGAGTCACCAAGGTCGTACACTCAATAGGGCCTATCATCTTGAAATTCATCATACACTGCCGAATCATTTCTTTAACGGGAGCGACCTTGATCTGGTTGACAACGGCGTATAATAGCATCATCTCATCACTGCGCACGGGCCGAACATCCTCTCGTGGAAAGAGAGTAATGGCGAGCCACTTGTGCCACAGACGGAGAGTGGGATGCACAATATCGTTGCACCGAGGTACAAACTTGCCACTGTAAACGAGACTAGAGATATCTGCCCAGAAAGATTCCCGAACAAAACCCTCACAAGCTCGCTTCAAAGAGACAGCACAACGAGGACTAAAACCAAGAAGACGACTAAGATCCTTCCAAGAAAGACGATAGTCGGTCCCGAAAAGACGAAACTCAATGCCATCCGGGGTCTCGGCAAGAGAGCAGAGAAACTGGATGGTGAGGGGCCGAGAGCCAAGCTCTGTAACCAGCGCAAACTCCTCCCAACCAAGAGCATGCCAAATGGAAGCGAACTCGAGATTCATACATGTTTTCTCCATGAGAGCCAGGTCGAAGTCCCTGGTGTGGGCGAAGACTCGGTCCTTCAGGAGAGCATAGGCTTGCTGCTCTCGATCGCCCCGCAAGCTGAGGTAGGGGGTGTCGTCGACGACCTCCTCCGTGGCTTGTGGCTCGGCTTGCTCCTCTTGCTCTTCTTCATAGTCCATCGTTGACGGGCTCAGCGTCAGCTCGGCGGGGGTGGATGCACTCGTGGTTGCCCGCGAACGGGAGCGTGAGCGTGTCACCCTCTGGAGACTGTTCGCCGCCCAATTCATGCTAGCACAACAACAAGGAACAAGATCAACTCGGTGATGGGTTAGTGAAATCAAATGAAGTACTTACCGAGTTTGCTCCACCAACAACAATATTTTCAGCAACACACTTAGGGAGATTACTTGATGATCCAATCTCGAGCAAGAAATCCAAGAAAACCAAGAGAGCAAGGAATAGAGAGGAGGGTGTGAATGAAATGAGTTGAATGGGTGAAGAACACCCCCTCTCGGGTCCAATTTATAGAGCAAAGGGGCAGCACACAGCGGACTAGCCGTTGGGCAACAGCTAGGAGCTGTTGGCCAAAGCTGGGCCCACATGACCGTTACCAGGGTTCGGTCGAACCCTGGTTCGGCCGGCCCACTGGTGGGCCCAGTGCTGGCCCCCTTTGGCAGGCGTGCCACTAACGGCTATATCAAGATATGCCATGGTGCACCGGCCAAAGTTTACTCCAGAAATTGCCCAAATAAATTTTCTATGGTTTTCAAACTCAGAAATGATTTTCAGAAATTTTATTTTGAAAAGGGAAAAAGGCTAGATAAATCTAGCATGCAAATGCAAGGTTTTGGAAAATCAAATATGCAGTTTTGGAAATAAAAATTTTGGAAAGGGAAATATGAGATAAATACCAGTTTTAACCTTTTTGGTAGAAAGGACCCATCATTTTTAGTCTGACGAGCAGGACTCTTCTCAGCGATCAATTCCATTCAGCACCCCACTCCTGAGAAGTAGAGGTTGGTGCCATCTTAATCTTCCGCCATTCTTTCCGAATTTTCTTTACCCTTCTTGACGGAGATTTCTTTTTCGGGGTTGAAGGCTCCATCCTTCCCCCAAGCTGCTCAACACTATCTTGCTCCAAATAGCATTTCTCTTCCTTGTCCTGAAACTTGAACTTCAGGTTCCTCTCCCCAATGCGGAATCAGATGATACCGGATCCCACATTGATTCTGGCTCGGACATCACTGAGGAATGGTCGCCCAAGGATGAGCGGCATTCCTCCTTCATCATCCATATCAAGGACCACGAAATTCGTGAAGACGTAAGAGCCTTTGACCTTAACCAATAAACTCTCAGCAATCCCTTCTGGATATCGGATCGTCGAATCGGCGAGTTGGATAGTCCGTGTTGTTGGAGAGAGAGCCGGATATCCCAGTTGCTCGAACATGGCCTTGGACATGAGATTAACACTTGCACCAAGGTCGCAAAGAGCATGCCTGATCTTCTTGTAATAGATTGTGCACGTGATAGTTGGGTAGCCTGGGTCTTTCTTATGCAGTACTGCTGATTCCTCCCATGGATCGAGAATTTGTTGAATGGGCCTTCCTGCATAGTCAGAAGCATGTGTCTTCCTTGGTGGCTTACCCCACCTGGTTGACACTACACTAACATTTTCACAAGAGGATACGGGTTGCCCCGAGATCCTCCCGTTATCAGGAGATGGAACCAAAGCAGCCAGCTGAGCCAACTGGGTTTCTAACATCTTGTTAAAGCTCAGCTGACTCTTCTGAGCAGAAGAAAAACTAGCAAGCTTAGCATTGAGACTTTCCATGGTTTTATCAAGGGTAGCTAGCTTTTTGTTAATACCTTCATTAATCTTAGCTTGCCTGAAAACAAGATCTCTCAAGGAAGGTTGGTTAGGATTGAAAGAATTACCTTGGTTACCTCCTTGATAATAAGGGCGTTGTTGATTCCACGATTGGCCTCCTTGTTGAGGTGGACGATAACCATTGTTATTGCCATTCATGTACATTACTTCCTCCTGAGTTTCCGGGTAATAATTGCCTGAATGCCCAGTGTTGCCACAGACTTCACAAGTCATGTGAGAGTCCATGGGCAACGAAGTAGTGAAGGACCGATTAGGCGAACCAGAGAGGGGGGGGAGTAAATGGGAGCCGATAAAAATTCTTCTCGAAGGAGATGAGAACTCCAACAAGACGAACACGGCTTCCAACTCACGTCTCCGACCCAACTACCCAAGTTGGCCAAGACCACACAGCCACTGGAGTGCTACTGGTCCTAGGAACCAACACTCAACCTTCCGAGTCAAAACTCACCAAACCACAGCGGAAACTTGCACGGCTTGCTGCCTGAGCTACACCGGTCAGACCGATGGACTGCGCCGGTCAGACCGGTGACACCGGTCAGACCGGTGGACAGATCTGGTCAGGCCGGTGGCTACAGCAGCCGCACAGCAAACGTTCCAGGAAGCCTCAGTGACTCCTCTAGGCCCTGGAACAAAAACCACCACGAAACACAACCTGAGGGGAAGAAGAACCCCTCACAAAACCTAGCAAACCAACTCCAAACGCGCCAAGAACTGATCCGCAGGACCACGGGACAAAACCACACGGACAAGGCTGTTCCCCGAGACAAAAACCCACCAAGGGCTAGCACCGGTCAGACCGGTCAAGAGCACCGGTCAGACCGGTCGTGCCTGGGCAGCTCGGGATGAACAGCTCCCGCGAGTCAACTCTTCCAAATCCAACTCCCGATCTCCCGATCCGCTCCACGGTTTTGCACAAGACTTTGGGGATAGTAGGAACACCTCATGGGTACTCCATAGCCAAGATTTGGTCCACCAAAACTTGTCAAATCAAGAGGAATCGAAGAAATCTCACCAAGAACACCTCTAACCCTAGAGCCACGAAAACCCCAAAATCGAGCCCCTTTGCTCACGGATTTGGAAAGGGAATCAAAGGGTAAAGAACCACGAAGGGTTCATGCATACATCCCCCACCAAATCCCAAAGAGAAAGGCCTCGAAATCGCTCCAAGAAAATCGCCAAGAAAGGGCTCCGAAAATCACCAAAAAGGAGAAACGGGAAAGACACATCCAAGCCTTGAGGAACCACGCCGAATCATCTATACATACCAAAGAGGTTCATACAAGGTCTAGCTTGCCGCCCGATCATCCTTCCCTCTCACAAGATCTCACCATGAAGCTCTCAAGCTAGTCCTACGAAAATCCTAAGAAAATAGGAGGAAAAATAGGAAAACCAAATGAGCTAGGGTTCCAAGAGATGGCTGCCATCCTCTCACCACTTGGGTTATATGGTGGCAACCGAAAGACTAAAATACCCTTACTAGCTAACTAGGGATACATGCCCCTCGAGGGCGAAATTGGAAGTCTTTGTCTTCGCACCATCGGACGGATGCCCAGCGACCGCAAACTTGCTTAGCCTCGACGCAAGCCTTGCGATCCCGACGCGTGTCCTCCGCTTCGAAGATTCCGGACTGCATCGTCGCACACCGGTCAGACCGGTCAGACCCACCGGTCAGACCGGTCTGGAGCTGCTGCACCTCCGTCTTCGGTTCTTCGGTCTTGGCTTTGTGGATCAACCAAGGAACCCAGTGGTTTTCTGGTGAACCACCGGAAACCCCGCGAACTCGGTGTAGCCTCCGCCAATCACCACTCATGACTCGGCTCCCACGTAGTCCCGGCCCGACCTTGGTTTTGAGGCTCAACCAAGAAACCGTCCCTGACTTCATCTTGCTGTTCTTGCCACCATGCGGCCCGCACTTGACCCCGCTGGCCACCGGGTCCCTTGAACCAAGCCTACTTGTCTTCTCCACACCTGGAGGCCTCACCGGCAACGACCTTTCACGCTTGTTCTTCACCTGCACCTGCACCAGTCAAGCCGCAACCTGCACCTGCAATACTTAGCCAAGAATCAGTCCACACCACGTTGTCAATCACTCATCACACCAGGAAGCGACCATCCACCGGTCCTCGAACCACACCTGGCTCTCAATCTCCCCCTTGATGAGTGCATTGACAACACACACGTTTTGGTAACCAAGAGAAAAGGAAAAGAAAAGAAACGACTAAAAGAAACTCCAACAAGCGATCGAAAGCCAAAGAAAAGGCAAAGAGCAAGATCACTTGAAGAAGACAAGTCTCGAACCCCTTAGGCAAGGGCAACGGCTCGACACATCCGAGACAAAACAAGCTCAAGCAAAGAGCACAAACCATCAAACCAAAGCTCGAAAACCACAAAGAGCTCCCCCTGCACACATGCAAGCTCCCCCTGAACCAATGGAACTCCCCCTGGACAAATGCATGCGAACCACTTCACGAAACAGAGCAGCTGCAACAGCTCAGCTCTGACCGGTCAGACCGGTCGACACCACCGGTCAGACCGGTGCTCAACATATGAACAGGACCAGCACTCTGACCGGTCAGACCGGTGACCTCAACCGGTCAGACCGGTGCACAACAGAGCCCAAAAATGGCTCGAAACCACCTGAAAACCTTCCAAATGCATTCAATAGGCCAAAACATGCTCAAACTTCTCCCCCTTGTTGACAATGCATGAATCAAGCCAAAAATGCAAAAAATGCAACCTAGAGCTTCTCAAATAGACAAAATTCAACATAGGATGCTACACATGTCCAAATGAGCAAGTTAGATACTCTATAGCTTCGTAATGACATAAACTTCATGATCACCAAGTTTCACAACCATTGGGCGAAGCTAAGATAGAATTTAGCAATTTTGCGAAAAATCACCCTCTCATGAGCAAAGTCCTAAACATGAGCAAAACATGTCAAAATGGCAAAGCCACACAAACTTCATGCTAGGACAACCATTCTAAGCATAAGACCATCATAAACACCCACAAGCACCTCATGTCATGTCAAAGCCATCGAGCCATGTGCATACTTCTATATATGAGACTTCTCATTGGTAGACATCATGCAACGATTTAGCACCCAAAGCAAATTAGAAGTAGCACATATGACATGGGAGCACATTTTTCAAGCAATTTACATTTCATTTTCAGATTTATAATTGGTACATGAAATGTCTTTGCGACAAAAAGAAACTTATGCTCCTCCACAAGATGAAGCATGGGGGCTAAACATTCATGATGGCAAATGAGCCTTTGGCCCCATATGATCAAAATAAGCTATCCAACCACAAATTAAGCATAGCCAAGCCACAAAAACATGTCAAGATCATGGAAAGGCATTTACTCACAAGAGAGCATACATATGAAATTTTCAAAAACATAGCCTTCAACCATGGATACAAACCAAGATTATCAAGAGCTAAGCCAAACTAACCATAGCTTACCAAATTAGATCACAAAGACATATATGTCATTCCATGGTGAACAATGTATATAGGAGAAGCCTTTCCTAAACAATGCATATGATACAAAATGCATGCAACCTAAGATACAAAGATGCCTCTACATCATGTTACATATGACATGCCAAATGCAAGAAATGCACAAAGGAAAGCTATACATATGCTACATAGGAGCTCCCACATGCCAACTCAAGAAATCAAACAAACACCAAGCTCCCCCCGCAAACGAGTGAAAGTTGCTTGATCTAGGGGTTTGGTGAAAATATCGGCTAGTTGTTCATGTGTGGGTATATGGATCAAAGCTATCTTCCCTTTCTCTACGTTGTCTCTCAGAAAATGATACCTCACTTCTATGTGCTTGGTTTTGGAATGGAGCACTGGGTTCTTTGCAACGCTTATGGCACTGGTGCTATCACATTGAAGTGGGACATGGGTATACTCCTCACCAAAGTCACTCATGGTGTATGTGATCCAAAGGAGCTGAGAGCAACAACTAGCTGCGGCCACATACTCTGCCTCGGTAGTGGATTAAGCAACACTCGACTGTTTGCGGGAAGACCAAGATACCAAAGAAGAACCCAAGAACTGGCAAGTCCCAGAAGTGGACTTCCTATCCAACCGACACCCGGCAAAATCCGCGTCTGAAAATCCATGAAGCGCCAAAGAAGAAGACGCAGAGTACCAAAGGCCGAAGTCGGGAGTGTGTCGCAAATACCTGAAAATGCGCTTGACTGCTTGCCGATGCGAAGTCCTCGGAGAAGCTTGAAAACGAGCGCACAGACACACCGAGAATTGAATGTCCGGCCTCGTCGCCGTCAAGTAGAGGAGTGACCCGATCATGCTCCGGTACTCCTTCTGGTCCACGTGTTCACCTTCCTCGTCCGCATCAAGAGCTGTAGTCGTACTCATAGGCGTCGCCATGGCCTTGGAGTCCTCCATCTTGAACTTCCTCACAATGTCCTTGGTGTACTTAGCTTGGTGCACAAATGTTCCTTCCTTTGATTGCTTGATTTGTAGCCCGAGGAAGAACTGCAACTCGCCCATCATGCTCATCTCAAATTCCCTGCTCATGTCTTCTGCAAACCTTGCAACAAGAGAGTTAGACGAGCCACCAAAGACAATATCATCCACGTATACCTGCACAATCAGGATATCTCTGCCCTGCTTGAGGAGAAACAAGGTCTGGTCGACCTTCCCCATCTCAAACCCTCTCTCAAACAGGAACCCCCTCAACCTACCATACCAAGCTCTAGGCGCCTGCTTCAACCCATACAGCGCCTTCCTCAACTTGTACACCCGGTGAGGGTACTTCTCACTCTCAAACCCCAGTGGTTGCCTCACAAACACCTCTTCCTCCAACACACCGTTCAGAAACGCACTCTTCACATCCATCTGGTACAACTTGAACCCTTTAGCCACGGAAAAGGCTAGAAGGATCCTGATCGCCTCCAAACGAGCTACAGGAGCGAAAGTCTCCTCGTAGTCGATCCCCTCTTTCTGACTGTACCCCTGAGCAACAAGTCTCGACTTGTTCCTCACCACTTCTCCTTTCTCTCCCTCTTTATTTTTCCACACCCATTTTGTCCCAATCGGCTTACACCCTGGGGGAGGGTCAACCAACACCCAAACTTGGTTCCTCTCAAAATTCTCCAACTCCTCATGCATCGAGTTAACCCAATTATGATCAGATAACGCATGTCCAATGTCTTTGGGCTCAAAAGTGGCAACAAAAGCAGCATGAGCGAAATGAGAATTGTTCCGAACCCTCGACCGTGTAGTACGTTCATTCATGTCGCCGATGATTCTCGAAGCTGGGTGATCTACTTGCACTCGTCGGGGAGGTTCTCGCCTTGATGCTACCTCCCCCTCAACAGCAGCTTCGCCTTGATCTGGGTTTGTCGTTGTAGGTGTGGGAGAGGGTCCATTCTCGATCGTCGTCGAAGTAGTAGGTACATGTTCAGCCGCGGGCATCACACCGCCATCTTCATCATCTCCATGTTCATGCTCCTCCTCCTGAAAGATCTCCTCGCCAAGTTCGTCGTCACCTGCACACTCAAAAACAAGCTGACTACGTGGCTGTGTCTCGTCGAAGGTTACCTCGCAAGTCTCCACGATTTGGTTAGTTTCAAGATTGAGCACACGAAATGCTCTAGAATGAGATGCATAACCAAAGAAAATGCCATCGACAGACCTAGCCTCGAACTTGTCCAACTTCTTCCCTTTCTTCAGAATGAAGCATTTACAACCAAAGACATGGAAGTGACTCACCTTGGGTGTGCGACCGTGCATCAACTCGTAACAGGTTTTCTTCTTGTGAACCCTGAGGTAGATCCTGTTCGACACATGGCACGCGGTATTGACCGCCTCAGCCCAGAACCTTCTCGGAGTCCTATGCTCGTCGAGCATCGTCCGAGCCATCTCGCACAAGGTCCTGTTTTTCCTTTCCACCACGCCATTCTGGGGAGGCGTATACGGACTCGAAAACTGATGTTCAAGACCCAAGTCATGGCAAAAGGTTTCGAAGCGAGAGTTTTTGAATTCCGAGCCATTGTCACTGCGGATCGCTCGTATGGCATCTCCGTGCCTCTCGTTTCTTAACCTCAAGACAAGATCTCAAACAAAACCAAACGTCTCCCCCTTCTCCTCAAGAAAGAACACCCACGCATACCGAGAGTAGTCGTCCACCATAACGAGGACATACCACTTCCCACCCGCAGATCACACACGAGCTGGGCCAACAAGGTCCATATGGAGCAGCTCGCATGGACGCTCAGTCATCACATCGGTGAGAGGCGGGTGAGAAGAGGCTACCATCTTGGCATGCCTACACGGCGCACAAACCAACTCTTTCTCAAACCTCAATCGTGGCAATCCTCGGACCAAATTGAGTTTACTCAAGCGAGACAAAAGATCAAAGCTCAAGTGACCCAACTTCCTATGCCACTTCCACAACTCACTCGAAGAACCAGCCAAGAAGCAACGCTCCACACCAGAAGACTGAGAAAAATCAGCTCGGAACACCTGACCCTCGGGAACGATCATGCAAACAAGATCCCCCCGAGAATCTAAAATCCGAGATCCACCAGGCCGAAACAACACCTCAAAACCCTCATCCAACAACTGGGACGCAGAAAGCAAATTGTATCTAAGCGATTGAACAAGAGCAACACGCCTGAGAGTGATCTTGTCACTTACCTTAATCTCACCTTCTGACAGCACACGCCCTCGCCCATTGTCCCCAAAGGTGATGTACTTCTTTGTCACCACCGGGACGAGACTTGAGAACCACCCCTTGTCTTCGGTCATATGCCTCGAGCAACCGGAGTCAATCAACCAAATGTTCTTCAAGTCTCCCACCTGAAATTCAAAAGCGAGCACGTGAGTGAACAAACGACTCAGCACTGGGGTTAGTACCAAAAGAGTAAAACCAGTGCCGAGCCATTTGCTCCAAAGTGGGGTTAGCACAAACCAAATCATCACGCCTATCAAAGCTACCACCACGAACACCACCACGGTAACCACCACGAGGGAACCAACCCTCTCTAGCTGGATTAGGACGAAAACCACGAAAGGGAAACCGTGGATCGTTCCTCCGCTCCATCTCAAAGCTACGACTCTTCTCACCCTCGTATTGAGCACGAGGTGGAGAACGCCTAGCAAACTGACCACCTGCAAACTTTCCAGACCAACCACCAGAACCACGACCTCCAGAACCAAACCGAGCATCCTCACGAGCACGAAACCCGACTCGCTGTCTGCCCAGACCTGCACCGGTCTGACCGGTGTAGTACACCGGTCTGACCGGTGTGGCTCGGCCAGCAGCAACACCTGCAGCCTTCCGGTCTCCCCAAGCCGGAACCGTCCTCACAATCACCTTGGCCTTGGGCATCTACATACGAGGCTCAGGTACACCATTAGAGGGGTGGTACCTGTCCCTGTTAGCCCACTCTCTAGCCATTCTCTCCTCACGCTTCCTCTTGAAGCAAAACTCATCCTTGTGACCATCTCTCCCACAATACCCACAATGGAACTTTATGGGCTGTGGCTTAGGCTTAGGCTTGGGTTGGGGCTGCCGACTCGGCTTCTCACCCTTCTTCTCTCCTTCCTCACCTCCCTTTGGGCTCACAAACTTCACCGGTTTCTGAAAATCATTTGTTGGGTGAGGGAATATGGGTGGATCTGGAGTAGTGTCAAGTTTGTTTCTGAGATGGTTGGGCTTGGGCTCAAACTTGTTCTTGTGTCTGTTTGGTGGTGGGATAGGAATCTCTCCAACTCTCTCAACTCCCTCACCACAGTTCTCTCCAAGCTTGTCAGCCCCAAGTGCCTGACCATCATAGCGTTTGAAAGCCGCTATCATGATACCGAGCTGAGGCTCCTGACCCGACAACCAGCTCATACATTTTCTCAGCTCATCATTTTCATCCTGCAAGCGATCAACATAATGTGCAAGCTCCAAATTCTTAACCGCATGCAATTCACAAGTAGAGCAAGAAGTGGGAATAGGCTCTTTCAACTTAGCCTCAAGCGAAACAGTGTAAGCATGCATCTCATCAATCTTTCCATGCAAAACAGGGCAAGAAGTGCAAGCACCTAGCAAAGCAGGTCTAGACTTAAGCTCAGCCACTTCAACCCTAAGCATATCTAGTTCATCACAAGTAGAAGCATGCTTATCCTTAAGAGCAGTAAGATCAGCTAGGTACACAGAGCAATCACAGCAATCAATCTCATCAGAAACCACAGGAGAAGTCTTAAGCGAATCAATCTCAAGCTTAGCATCTAGGTTCTGGGTTTCTAGCTCAGCCACACGGTTCCTAGCATCTTCTAGTGAGGCCCTAAGCTCTTTCCTCATCTTCTTGGCCTCTCTAAGCATGTGATCGCGGTTATCAAGCAAGTCAACCAACTCATCATTCTCCTTGCGCAAAGAAGAGAGCTCATCACATACCTCATCCTCGGAGTCAGAGTCCGAGTCACTCTGGTGGCTCTTCTTGCTGCCGGAGCTACGGGCCATGCCGCAGAAGCCATCTCTCGCGAAGTAGCTCAACCCGCTCAAGTTCCTAGATGACTTCTTGTTCTTGCACCGATCACCTTCATCTTCACTGCTACTCGAGCTTGAGGAAGAGTAGGCGGAGCTGGAGTCGACGTCGCTCGCTCCGACCATTGCTCGGGCCTTCCTGCCGCGGCCATCCTTCTTCCTCGACCGTCGCTCGTCCTTGTGCTTGTTCTTGTGCTTGTGATCGCGCCTCGATCGGTACTTGCCATCCTTGCTCGATCGGTGCCTGTAGCCGTCCTTGTAGCCGTCCTTGTTCTCCGTCTTCTCCGGGCAGTCGGCGACGAAGTGTCCTGGCTTGCCGCACTGAAAGCACGTCCGTGCTGTCCTCCTCGTGTTCACCCGGTTCTCGTGTAGCCTCTCGAACCGCCTGGTCAGCAACGCCAGCTCGTCCTCTCCAAGCACGTCGAACTCCTCATCTGGCAAAGACATCAAAGAAGACAGAGAGTACATCCTGGAGGATGCGTTAGCGTTAGACTTAGCTCCTTTGCCACTAACGAGAGCGAGACTATGAGAATCAGTCGGGCTCTCGATCTTGGCTGTCATACCACGGTCCAACTCAGCCGACTTGAGCTTCGAGAACAGCTCGTTCACCGTCAAGGTGTCATACTTCTCGGACTCAACAATAGCCTCAAACTTCCCATCCCATACGGTACGATCCAACGAGTGCAAGAGCTTCACGGCTCTATCATGATCATTGTATGGGAGGACGTCCACATTGGCTCTCATGTTGTTCACAACGACCGTAAATCGCTAGAAAAGGGCATCGACGGACTCGCCGGGGAGATGAGTGAAGTTCTCGTACTCTCTCCGGTAAGTCGCGTACATCCGAGCCTGAACCTGAGCATTCCCAGCATGAGCATCCTTCAACTGCTCCCAAATCCTACAAGCTAAGTCCTCTGTCTGAACCCGATCGAATTCAGGCTGACACGGAGCACGAAACAAGTAGTCGACAGCCTTGTTGTTGGCTTCGAACATATCCCTCGATCCTGGAGCAAGGAAGTTCATCGGATGAACATAAGCTGTGTTCACCGTGACATCCCAAAGGATCTGACCCTTTCCGCGGAGGAACGCCGCCATCCACCTTTGCCACATCTGGTAGTTCTTCCCATCGAAGTGCGGAGGACCCGAACCCCGTTCCTGGTACGCCATCTTTGGATCTTAGACTGGTAAGAGTCAATAAAGACCCGAACCGGCTCTGATACCAATTGAAGGACCGATTAGGCGAACCAGAGAGGGGGGAGTGAATGGGAGCCGATAAAAATTCTTCTCGAAGGAGATGAGAACTCCAACAAGACGAACACGGCTTCCAACTCACGTCTCCGACCCAACTACCCAAGTTGGCCAAGACCACGCAGCCACTGGAGTGCTACTGGTCCTAGGAACCAACACTCAACCTTCCGAGTCAAAACTCACCAAACCACAGCGGAAACTTGCACGGCTTGCTGCCTGAGCTACACCGGTCAGACCGATGGACTGCGCCGGTCAGACCGGTGACACCGGTCAGACCGGTGGACAGATCCGGTCAGGCCGGTGGCTACAGCAGCCACACAGCAAACGTTCCAGGAAGCCTCAGTGACTCCTCTAGGCCCTGGAACAAAAACCACCACGAAACACAACCTGAGAGGAAGAAGAACCCCTCACAAAACCTAGCAAACCAACTCCAAACGCGCCAAGAACTGATCAGCAGGACCACGGGACAAAACCACACGGACAAGGCTGTTCCCCGAGACAAAAACCCACCAAGGGCTAGCACCGGTCAGACCGGTCAAGAGCACCGGTCAGACCGGTCGTGCCTGGGCAGCTCGGGATGAACAGCTCCCGCGAGTCAACTCTTCCAAATCTAACTCCCGATCTCCCGATCCGCTCCACGGTTTTGCACAAGACTTTGGGGATAGTAGGAACACCTCATGGGTACTCCATAGCCAAGATTTGGTCCACCAAAACTTGTCAAATCAAGAGGAATCGAAGAAATCTCACCAAGAACACCTCTAACCCTAGAGCCACGAAAACCCCAAAATCGAGCCCCTTTGCTCACGGATTTGGAAAGGGAATCAAAGGGTAAAGAACCACGAAGGGTTCATGCATACATCCCCCACCAAATCCCAAAGAGAAAGGCCTCGAAATCGCTCCAAGAAAATCGCCAAGAAAGGGCTCCGAAAATCACCAAAAAGGAGAAACGGGAAAGACACATCCAAGCCTTGAGGAACCACGCCGAATCATCTATACATACCAAAGAGGTTCATACAAGGTCTAGCTTGCCGCCCGATCATCCTTCCCTCTCACAAGATCTCACCATGAAGCTCTCAAGCTAGTCCTACGAAAATCCTAAGAAAATAGGAAGGAAAAATAGGAAAACCAAATGAGCTAGGGTTCCAAGAGATGGCTGCCAACCTCTCACCACTTGGGTTATATGGAGGCAACCGAAAGACTAAAATACCCTTACTAGCTAACTAGGGATACATGCCCCTCGAGGGTGAAATTGGAAGTCTTTGTCTTCGCACCATCGGACGGATGCCCAGCGACCGCAAACTTGCTTAGCCTCGACGCAAGCCTTGCGATCCCGACGCGTGTCCTCCGCTTCGAAGATTCCGGACTGCGTCGTCGCACACCGGTCAGA
Organism: Cenchrus fungigraminus; assembly: GCA_036936925.1. NCBI lineage: Eukaryota > Viridiplantae > Streptophyta > Magnoliopsida > Poales > Poaceae > Cenchrus > Cenchrus fungigraminus. The sequence goes on from CM072775.1 coordinate 75,723,777, forward strand.
CCGGTGCTCCTCACCGGTCAGACCGGTAACCACCGGTCAGACTGGTCAGACCCACCGGTCAGACCGGTCTGGAGCTGCTGCACCTCCGTCTTCGGTTCTTCGGTCTTGGCTTTGTGGATCAACCAAGGAACCCAGTGGTTTTCTGGTGAACCACCGGAAACCCCGCGAACTCGGTGTAGCCTCCGCCAATCACCACTCATGACTCGGCTCCCACATAGTCCCGGCCCGACCTTGGTTTTGAGGCTCAACCAAGAAACCGTCCATGACTTCATCTTGCCGTTCTTGCCACCATGCGGCCCGCACTTGACCCCGCTGGCCACCGGGTCCCTCGAACCAAGCCTACTTGTCTTCTTCACACCTGGAGGCCTCACCGGCAACGACCTTTCACGCTTGTTCTTCACCTGCACCTGCACCAGTCAAGCCGCAACCTGCACCTGCAATACTTAGCCAAGAATCAGTCCACACCACGTTGTCAATCACTCATCACACCAGGAAGCGACCATCCACCAGTCCTCGAACCACACCTGGCTCTCAAGTAGTGGCCATGGCAGCCTTCTCGCTGGTGTAGTCATCCAATCTCTTCATAAGAAGATCCATCTTGGCAGTAATCATATCTGCTTCCTTGACAGTATGAGTACCCCTCAGTCGTGGTTGGAGTCTTTCTTCACTCCACCCTTGGTTGGAGACCAACTTCTCAATAAGTGATTTAGCATCATTAACAGTGAGTGAGAAGAATGCTCCTTGAGCAGCAGCATCAATATGGCCTCGGGCTGTCGGAGTCAACCCATTATAAAAGCTTTGAAGAATGAGCCAATCTTCCATCCCATGATGAGGATAGGCCAGGACATACTCCTGAAGCCTCTCCCAAGCCTCTGGGATAGATTCACTTGCTGCTTGCTGAAAACTAGAAATCCTTCCACGAAGAGCATTGGTTTTACCCAATGGGAAGAACTTCTTGAGGAATGCCTGTGAACACTTGCTCCAAGTGTCAATAGATTCCCGGTTCGCGTAGAACTATTGCTTAGCCTTTCCCAAGAGGGAGAATGGAAATAGCCGTAGACGAACATCATCCACATTTGCACCCCTGATGACGAAAGTGCTACACAGCGCTAGGAATTGCTGCAGATGAGCATTGGCATCCTCATTTGGCTTGCCACAGAATGGGCTATCCTGTACCATCGTGATTAGACCCGTCTTGATCTCAAAATTTTCAGTCCCCATTGCCACATCAGGGCCTTGCAGCACCTGGTCAGCAGAAGGAGCTGAGTACTCACGAAGTGTCTTCTGGGCCATAGCGTTGGACGTGGATGGTACAAAGGAAGCTGGTTTGTCCTCCGGACGAGTACGACGAGGTGAGTCAAAATGAATTCGAGCTTTCCTCACAAGAGACTCGGGATCTTCAGTAAAATTTCCCGGAAGGTCGAAACCAGTCATACACTACCTGTGTTCATCATCCAAAGATAAAAGAAGACAATCAAGGTTAGCCTGCATTGAGGGTTGTCCTAACCTACTCAGGGTTTATAAACAGATGCAAAGCATAGTCTAGATAATCCTATGCCTTCCCCAGCAACGGCGCCAGAAATGCTTGTTGACACTTCTGAACGTCGGACACTTTAGAACAGATTTGGAATCCATTCTCAGCGCCAGCGCCAGAAGCGTCTTGTTGGCATTTCCCAATGTCACAACTAACTGGCGCGTATTAGCGTGAACATTGAGAGTTGCCATAGGTTTAATCTAAACGATCATGAATGAATCCGCAAGCGCACAGATAAACCATTGTAGCATTTCCCCAAGGAAGGAGAGTATTCCAAGGGTATCGAATCCAAGGAAGGCAATGGCGGATATCTTAGACTTATGCTTTTGCTCTGAATGTAAACCAAGAGATAGATATAGGGAAAACACACTCAAAGGCAGGGGTAAGATAAATGATATAAAGGGGTAGTGTGACACACACACCTCAGATCTACCTCTACTCTAGAACACTACGTGTGACAAGCCGCCCAGGAAAATACCGTACTATCACCTAAACCAAACCACTTTGGTCATTAAGCAATAATAAAGTATCATCCTGTTGTTAGTTGCCGGGTTAACGCCCGGTGAAATCACTTACATAGCAACAAGGATCGATATATATGCATTAAAACTCACATGAAGGCGAGTCCAGAGTACAACACAAGGTTAACATCCAAATCTGCCCTGAAGGGTTTAATTATTACAAACCAAAGTACTTGACATGGTAACAAAGTTCAGAGTTTCGAAAATAGCGGAATTAAACTAAAATGGTGCGATGAGCATCACAGGAGGCCTGCCATGATACCTTCAATCATCGTCTTCCACCCACTCCAGCTCCCAACCAGGCGGGAGCTCTCCGGGCCACACATCACCAAAAGCATGACCTGGAAAACCACAAATTACAGCAAGGCTGAGTATACTAATACTCAGCAAGACTTACCCATCAGTGACAGCTACATCACCAACTCTAGGTATGCAAGGCTTTTTGGCCAGAGGGGTTCTTTTGCTGAAAAGCAACAAAGAGTAGGTCCTTACTTTCAAGATTTTAGCTCAGATTCTAGTTGATTACTCTTTTCTAAATGAGCAAGCTATTGCAAGCATAAGCTGTGCAAACAATTAATCAAGCATAAATATTCACAAAGTTCCATCATTAGGGATATCATGGCCAGTAGGATAAGTAGTCTCAGATAACGGTGAGAGGCCGACAACCAGTTGATTTAAACCTTGCAAGGTAAACCTAAACACACGGTAGGGTGTACTCACCAAGAGCCCACCAACTAGGCGGTTCCCAAAAATCCTCGGTTCGGGATAAAAGGCTACAGTCTTTGGTACAGGCTATCTGGCATACCCCGTAAGGCACCCAGAATCACACATGCACCACCAGTGGCTAGCCGTGGGACGCATCCCAAGATTAGTCACAGTAAAATCCCTTACCGCCTCATTAAGGTACTAGGCTTACCGGTCCCATTCCCGACAAGTGCTTAGTACGTTCAAACACTTAACCTACGAAAGCCATTAGACCGGAGCCCACATCCCATGCTCTTACCACATAAGCAATCCGTTTATAAAGATCTTATGATTCCAACATAAGAACCTATTCTCGCGAGTGACGAACATCACTCGACTTGTACCGGTCCTATAGCATAGCAGCTATCGACCTAACATACTAGTAAAAGAAATTGGTACCTAGGGATCATGCATCTAGGGTTTCAATTCAACTCCTGAAACGTAAATGCACAATCATATCAAACATAATTGCATAATTTTAAAAGAAGGGTTAATGATCCGGGGCTTGCCTTCGCTGGCAAGGTTGGCCTTGGGCCCTTCTGGACTTTGGTCCAGGTCTTGAGCTACGTCCACATACTGCAGCTCTCCGTCAGCACCTTCGTCTCCTCCTTCCGGCACGAGCGTATAACTACCGTCGGGGAGATCTACACGAGGATGCAAATGCAACATTTAATTGATGGTTTTTAATTTAATTAACTACAAACAACAAATGACAACCATGGGGTGCATGGTTGACCACGTTCACCTAGATACGAATATATTCAGCATACTCTTCCAAAAAGGACCAATATGTTGTTCTTCATTAATTATTCTCTTTGATAGTGACTGTACATATTTATGTAAATAAATTAATTTAAATTTCACAAACAGCAAGGGTGGTGACACTTAGCTGTTTAGCAAGATTAACATCACATGCATAAAGCCATTAGGTGTGGTGTTGGTGATTTTCCCATTTAATTTAATATTAAGCTTTAATTTGCATCCATAGCTTTTATTTATAAAATAAATTAATAAAATTTAGTGGGGGTGTTTTCCAAGCTGTACAACACTAAACAAAGCCACTGCACACACATGCACACTTAGGAGAGCTATGAAATTAAATATACCGAAAATAACAAAAGCTAGCTACCAAAACATGATAAATGCATATAAAAATAAATAAGCATCAAATGGATCCCAACTTCCTCACACCTAGCGTCTGGTCCCAAACTAAGCTAGGCATGCAACATATACACCTAGAGCTACTAAAGATCTTGAGCTATGCATTTACAAAGAAAATTAGGCATTAAACAAGATTAAATATTTTTGATAGATATAAAATTGCAATTAATTCACCAGAGATGCATTTAGGGATAAAAAGATCACATGCAGAAGTTGAGCACAAAAATCTAATTATTTTTAGCTACAAAAATCATTTAGACAGATTTATCATAAATACAAACAAATTCATAAAAACAAATCTACAGCACAACTTTGTGCAATTTTTGGAACAGAAGCTAGGCATCGCACAAGACATAACATATCCCAAATTCAGCTACAGTGCACATGTAGATTTTGAGATACAACAGATCTAAGTTTAACAGTTTTGTATTTTTCATGCAAAAACTGTCAAGAAAAAGCATGGTCAAGCTTTACAAAAGTTGTAGGGTTTTTCACAAGGAACCCAAAAAAATTGAGTTTGCATTTTTCTGAATTTTCTAAAATCTTCTACGGATTTTACAAGAATCAGCAAAAAGCAAACACTATTTAAGAAACTACTTCGCATGCAGGCCCCTGGAATCTTTTGCTCTCACAAGTATACCCTCAGTTCGCACAAAACACCTAGGAAAGATTAAAAGCTTTGCAATGTGGCCCCTGGGCCATGGCCGGCGGCGGCTCCGGCCAAATCCCAGCGAGCCGGCGGCGGGGTCGACCGGGGGAGTGGTCGGGGAGGCGCGTGAGCTCACCAGAGACCGGTTTGTGGCCGGAGTTGGGGCGGAACATTCACCGGCGAGCGCCGGCGACGACACAGGGGCGGCGCGTCCGCCGCGGCTTGAAATCCGGTGAACTGCGGGGCAATGTGTAGCACGGCGGGGCTTAGGGACCTGTGGTAGGCCACGTCGAGGTCTAAGACGAGCTCGGCCGGCGGTGGACGCAAGCGGCGGAGGCTTCGAAGGGCTGCTCCACTGGCAGCTCTAATGGCGGGCGGCGACGGCGTGCTCGCGCGTGAGGGGGGCACGTCAGTTGCTTTTATAGCCAGGGAAAGTGGGAGAGGGGGCGCCTGCGTTCGCTGCGAAGGGAGCACGGCGTGGTGGGGGACCGGCACGGCCGACGCGTCGGGATGCGGCCCGGCGTGGACGCGGCGTCGCGGCGCGTGGTGCCTTGAGGACGCCTGCCGAGGGAGGGGCCAGGGACAGGGGACGCTCCAGACCGGCCACGCGGCGCCCCACGCCCTCGACGTCCGGGCCCCGGGGGCACAGCCGCGGAATTCTCGGCCGCCAGTTGGCGCGCCGACGGCGCGACACCGCGAGACTCGACGCGCAAAGCGCCGATCCTACCTGGTCAACCCATGTTCCAACAAAAGTTTCTCCCAATTTCAAATTAAAACTTCAAAAAGTTTAGATTCCAAAGTTGTAGAGGAGTTAACCACCTACAACTTTCACAAAGGTTGACATATGTTTTGATGATTGGTTTGGTTTGGAACGTGTCGCGAAAAACAGTATTTTCCATGGCCCAAAACACTATTCATCTGTCCTTTGACTGAGTTTTTGAGCTCCAAAACTTCAAATTTTGAAATGCTGCCAATTAGGAAAGTTGTGTCCCTCAAAAAGGCGAACAACTTTTATATTGGCCGATTTTGAAGTGTCTAAGTGAAAATTTGAGAACGCGGCAAAAGTTCCCGAAGGGGTTCAAAAGCATTAGGATTTTGACCTGGATTAGACCATGCCTTTGACTGAGATTTGACCACAAGTGAGTATTGACTCGGTTAACAAGGTCGTTAGGGGTTGTTGGATAGGTTTTCGAGGTGATGACCCAAGTTGACCACGGTTTGACTAGAGTCAACGTGCTTGACTCGGTCATTAGCATTAATGATGTTAATTAAAAACCTGGGGCGTCACAGCCTACCCCCCTTAAAAAGAATCTCATCCCGAGATTCGAAATTCCAAGGACAAGGTAGGGAAGGTGTCTTTTGAGATTTTCGGAATTACTTGGGGGTAACCAGGAGGGGATTATAGATCAAAGGGCCATACCATCATCGGTTCAAGGTTAGCCCATAAGAGTAGTCAAAGGTGACAAGTCGTAGAGAGCTTTGGCAAGGAGTTTACTTGCAGATGCAAGCGGAAAGTATGAAGAGATAAATCGGTATAGGAATTTTAGAACAATCTTTCTCACATGTTATTTAACTTGTGAATTTGGGTGGTATCGACTCGTTACATTAACAATGCAGTGATTTTAAAAGTTTGTGCGATGCATATGCTTATGAAGGCACGATGCACATGCTCATGCGGTATGGTGCTCATGATGCATGTTAGCACGACTCGGTTACCCACAAAATGAGTTAGTGATTGAGATGACCATCATAGGTTGAGAGGGAGTATGTGTGGCGAGTCGCATTCTCACAACCAAGATACCTAGCGCGCTCCTAGTGGTAATCATATGGCTGCAGCGCACATGATGCCCTATGTTCCGTCGCGGCACCTCTGGTTATGGGGCAACAACATCACCAAAACATAAGAAGTATAGAGGAGGAATATCGAAATCTTCCATGCGTATGCACGTTAGTTCACCCAAGGGTCCCAAATGCACGTGCTATGCAAATGCATACCCTAAAAGCTTGACATTTCTTTTTAAACAACATGTGGTGAGCAAGATCAAGAATAAGTTCAAGATTGAGAGGTCGAATTGATCGTGATCGGCATAAAATTTTTGGACAAGTTTGATACTCATCATGGAACTCTGGTCTGACCACAGTGAGCGGAATGAATTCCTTTACAAGGATCACTGCCGGAAATTGTTCAACCAAAGCATCACATCGATGAAAAGTTTCGGAATCACCATAACAACACCTGGGGTTACAATGCAGCCTAGCCGCATAAAAGAAAGCTCCTAGTTCAGCCTATCGCAAAAACTAACCAAAGGCGGCTGCACACACTAGGGGTTCCTTACTACTACTACACTCGTACAACCTCTTACTTTAGTACAAGCATTCCAACTTCCAACTAGATAACAAGCTAATATTAGGTTTACTTCCTACTAGTTGAGTCTTCCATGCCAAAGAAAAGCTACAGTGAAGCAGGTCCAGACTCTACTCCAGATTCTCCTTGAATTTCCTCATCATCTTCTTCTTCTTCTGGTCCGGGAACGACAGGTTCCGGAGGTGGAGCTGCTATCGCTTCCAGTTGATTCTCTAGTTCAAACATATATTGGTCATTATGCTGCAACATGAAATTCTGCTCATGAATGACTTCACTTAATTCTCGTATCTTTGCTTATCCTTGCGTCTTCCCTGTGGCTATCATTGCTCGGGCTTCCTTCAACGCTTGAGCGGTATTCTCCACTTCTTTAACTCGATGCCTATAGATTTGGCGTCTATAGAATGCACTTTCTCCCACCATCAGTCGATAGGTGTCATACATTGCTTCGGAAAAATGAACTGAGGTGACAAGATCAGGACTATAGTGAGAGTTGCCCTGAGCTGAGAGAAAAGCTTCGCGTTCGACCCATGGTCCATTGTGTCGCTCAGGTAAAGGAATCACTTTGGCTGCAGTGCCGGCTACCACGTCAGGGTGCTTCCCACAAAAAGTTGTGAGCGCTTCAAGAGCAGCCTTTTGCACAGTGTCAGCCAAGTTCAACCCTTGTGCCTTACACTCCCACTCTTCCCAAGCAGGGTTTGCCGGGCACACGGGGATCTTCACCTTCACTTCACAACGAAGGAGATGGCCTGTGGTCATGACCTCACGTGTTGAGTACTCTGGATAGGCGGTGTACCCAAAGTCCTTCAGGGTGTCCCACAAGAGCGTAGGAAATCCACCCTCCTCGAGACAGTTCACGGGAGTCCATGCTTCCACATTAGCCAACGCAGATCCGATGTTGTCCATCTGGACACAACGACAAAAGTGAGAATCAGACGGGTGTGAGTGTACAAGGATAGATTCGGTCAACGATAAAAAGAGCACGCGGTTAGGAAATGGGGTAATCATGTGTACAAAGGTACAATTGTATGTTAGGACTCAAAACGAGCAGACATACACAATGACATAAAGTTCTGGCAGTTGTGAACAAAAATTCATAACTTAAAAACCAGAGCCCCAAAAATTCCCAAATTTGCGTAGCAACTCAGCAAGGTTACGAGACACATATTTGGTATGCAAGGTTGATTTAAAAGGGTTAGGAAGGTGCTCAACTAATCAAGGTTTCAGATTAGGTTTCTGGAAAAACAATAAGACAGGTGTTCACTAATCTGAGCATAACCTAAGATATACAGAAGCTATGACCGTGAATTTTTGCGAGCAGAAACTAGATTAGATATGGACCAACTTTGGTAGAGATCATCTAGGCAAATTAATTATTGAACTAGGTGCAAAAATCTAAGCAAACAGCCACAATAGATTCTTGGTCGGCAACACACCTGCACACGAGCGGCTAAGCAAGGACAAGGCACACTAGCAAAATTTCACCTTAGAGAGCACATAAAACATACTGGGGTTCCGTTTTAAGTGTCCACAATTTTTAGCATGATGCAAGGCGTCCTATTCGTCCTCACGAGGCGATCAAGCCAAAAATCGAAGTTAGTGCCGGTGGCAAGGCATATACACGTTTCTCCCTATAATAGCTAGTTGAGAACTAGTCGATGCTCACTTAGCGACTTACGAAACGTGGTTAGTGTACCTGCAGAAGATCACAGAACACAACGAACCTTTCGTGCCAGCACTCATGAAAGTGTCCACATACATTACCGTTCACTATAGAAACGGCACCCATGCATCAAGCCGCTGCATGGACAGCGTCCAACCTTAGACACTCTCCTTTTTGAATGGAGTGCATCCTTGCCTCGCATATCCACAATGCGGAACGTCCACGTATGGCAAAACATGGCGAGACATAGACGCGACAGTGGGTTCCCTTTGGATTAGGTCCCATCCATCCCTCACATGACTTCCATGCGGTACCACCACGTATGGCAAAACGTGATGAACTAGTATGGTTGTACAGAAAGTAAGTTCTGACAGGAATTAAATGTGCTGGGAGTTAGCAAAGTAAACCATAGATTTATAAGCCACCTGAAAGAACCCAGAAATTCCCTCTAGGGCCTCTCGGTCTAATTCATCTTTAACGGACCAACGTATTTTGTAAATCCAAACAATCTTGGCAAATTTTATTCAAAAACCAGTGATTAAGGTTGCTAATTAAGCTCTGGTGCACATAATTGCTCTGATGCCAGCTGTGACAACCCGCCCAGGAAAATACCGTACTATCGCCTAAACCAAACCACTTTGGTCATTAAGCAATAATAAAGTATCATCCTATCGTTAGTTGCCGGGTTAACGCCCGGTGAAATTACTTACATAGCAACAAGGATCGATATATATGCATTAAAACTCACACGAAGGCGAGTCCAGAGTACAACACAGGGTTAACATCCAAATCTGCCCCGAAAGGTTTAATTATTACAAACCAAAGTACTTGACATGGTAACAAAGTTCAGAGTTTCAAAAATAGCAGAATTAAACTAAAACGGTGCGATGAGCATCACAGGAGGCCTGCCATGATGCCTTCAATCATCGTCTTCCACCCACTCCAGCTCCCAACCAGGCGGGAGCTCTCCGGGCCACACATCACCAAAAGAATTACCTGGAAAACCACAAATTACAGCAAGGCTGAGTATACTAATACTCAGCAAGACTTACCCGTTAGTGACAGCTACATCACCAACTCTAGGTATGCAAGGCTTTTTGGCCAGAGGGGTTCTTTTGCTGAAAAGCAACAAAGAGTAGGTCCTTACTTTCAAGATTTTAGCTCAGATTCTAGTGAATACTCTTTTCTAAATGAGCAAGCTATTGCAAGCATAAGCTGTGCAAACAATTAATCAAGCATAAATATTCACAAAGTTCCATCGTTAGGGATATCATGGCCAGTAGGATAAGTAGTCTCAGATAACGGTGAGAGGCCGACAACTAGTTGATTTAAACCTTGCAAGGTAAACCTAAACACACGGTAGGGTGTACTCACCAAGAGCCCACCAACCAGGCGGTTCCCAAAAATCCTCGGTTCGGGATAAAAGGCCACAGTCTTTGGTACAGGCTATCTGGCAAACCCCGCAAGGCACCCGGAATCACACATGCACCACCGGTAGCTAGCCGTGGGACGCATCCCAAGATTAGTCACAGTAAAATCCCTTACCGCCTCATTAAGGTACTAGGCTTACCGGTCCCATTTCCGACAAGTGCTTAGTACGTTCAAACACTTAACCTATGAAAGCCATTGGACCGGAGCCCACATCACATGCTCTTACCACATGAGCAATCCGTTTATAAAGATCTTATGATTCCAACATAAGAACCTATTCTCGCAAGTGACGAACATCACTCGACTTGTACCGGTCCTATAGCATAGCAGCTATCGACCTAACATACTAGTAAAAGAAATAGGTACCTAGGGATCATGCATCTAGGGTTTCAATTCAACTCCTAAAACGTAAATGCACAATCATATCAAACATAATTGCATAATTTTAAAAGAAGGGTTAATGATCCGGGGCTTGCCTTCGCTGGCAAGGTTGGCCTTGGGCCCTTCTGGACTTTGGTCCAGGTCTTGAGCTATGTCCACGTACTGCAGCTCTCCGTCAGCACCTTCGTCTCCTCCTTCCGGTACGAGCGTATAACTACCGTCGGGGAGATCTACACGAGGATGCAAATGCAACATTTAATTGATGGTTTTTAATTTAATTAACTACAAACAACAAATGACAACCATGGGGTGCATGGTTGACCACATTCACCTAGATACGAATATATTCAGCATACTCTTCCAAAAAGGAACAATATGTTGTTCTTCATTAATTATTCTCTTTGATAGTGACTGTGTACATATTTATGTAAATAAATTAATTTAAATTTCACAAATAGCAAGGGTGGTGACACTTAGCTCTTTAGCAAGATTAACATCACATGCATAAAGCCATTAGGTGTTGTGTTGGTGATTTTCCCATTTAATTTAATATTAAGCTTTAATTTGCTTCCATAGCTTTTATTTATAAAATAAATTAATAAAATTTAGTGGGGGTGTTTTCCAAGCTGTACAACACTAAACAAAGCCACTGCACACACATGCACACTTAGGAGAGCTATGAAATTAAATATACCGAAAATAACAAAAGCTAGCTACCAAAACATGATAAATGCATATAAAAATAAATAAGCATCAAATGGATCCCAACTTCCTCACACCTGGCCTCTGGTCCCAAACTAAGCTAGGCATGCAACATATACACCTAGAGCTACTAAAGATCTTGAGCTATGCATTTACAAAGAAAATTAGGCATAAAACAAGATTAAATATTTTTGGCAAATATAAAATTATGATTAATTAACCAGAGATGCATTTAGGTATAAAAAGATTACATGCAGAAGTTAGGTACAAAAATATAATTATTTTTAGCTCAAAAAATCATTTAGACAGATTTATCATAAATACAAAAAAATTCATAAAAACAAATCTGTAACACAACTTTATGTAAATTTTGGCACAGAAGCTAGTCATGGTACGACACATAACATATCCCAAATTCAGCTATAGAGCACATGTAGATTTTGAGATACAACAGATCTAGGTTTATCAGTTTTGTATTTTTCATGCAACAACTATCAAGAAAAAGCATGGTAAAGCTTTACAAAAGTTGTAGGGTTTTTTACAAGAAACACAAAAAAATTGAGTTTGCATTTTTCTGAATTTTCTACAATTTTCTACGGATTTTACAAGAATCAGCAAAAAGCAAACACTATTTAAGAAACTACTTTGCATGCAGGCCCCTGGAACCTTTTGCTCCCACAAGTATACCCTCAGTTCGCACAAAACACCTAGGAAAGATTAAAAGCTTTGCAATGTGGCCCCTAGGCCATGGCCAGCGGCGACTCTGGCCAAATTCCGGCGAGCCGGCGGCGGGGTCGGCCGGGGAAGTGGTCGGGGAGGCGTGTGAGCTCACCAGAGACCGGTTTGTGGCCGGAGTTGGGGCGGAACGTTCACCGGCGAGCGCCGGCAGCGATGCAGGGGCGGCGCGTCCGCCGCGGCCTGAAATCCGGTGAACTGCAGGGCAATGTGTAGCACGGCGGGGCTTGGGGACCTGTGGTGGGGCACGTCGAGGTCTCAGACGAGCTCAGCCGGCGGTGGACACAAGCGGCGGAGGCTTGGAAGGGCTGTTCTACTGGCAGCTCTAATGGCGGGCGGCGACGGCGTGCTCGCGCGCGAGGGGGGGCACGGCAGCTGCTTTTATAGCCAGGGAAAGTGGGAGAGGGGGCGCCTGCGTTCGCCGCGAAGGGAGCACGGCGTGGTGGGGGACCGGCACGGCCGGCGCGTCGGGATGCGGCCCGACACAGTGCGACAGGGGAGGGGGGACCGGCGCGGACGCGGCTTCGCGGCGAGTGGCGCCTTGAGGACGCCTGCCGAGGGAGGGGCCAGGGACAGGGGACGCTCCAGACCGGCCACGCGGCACCCCACGCCCTCGACGTCCGGGCCCTGGGGGCACAATCGCGGAATTCTCAGCCGCCAGTTGGCGCGCCGACGGCGCGACACCGCGAGACTCGGCGCGCAGAGCGCCGATCCTACCCGGTCAACCCATGTTCCAACAAAAGTTTCTCCCAATTTCGAATTAAAACTTCAAAAAGTTTAGATTCCAAAGTTGTAGAGGAGTCAACCACCTACAACTTTCACAAAGGTTGACATATGTTTTGATGATTGGTTTGGTTTGGAACGCGTCGCGAAAAACAGTATTTTCCATGGCCCAAAACACTATTCATCTGGCCTTTGACTGAGTTTTTGAGCTCCAAAACTTCAAATTTTGAAATGCCGCTAATTAGGAAAGTTGTGTCCCTCAAAAAGGCGAACAACTTTTATATTGGCCGATTTTGAAGTGTCTAAGTGAAAATTTGAGAGCGCGGCAAAAGTTCCCGAAGGGGTTCAAAAGCATTAGGATTTTGACCTGGATTAGACCATGCCTTTGACCGAGATTTGACCACAAGTGAGTGTTGACTCGGTTAACAAGGTCGTTAGGGGTTGTTGGATAGGTTTTCGAGGTGATGACCCAGGTTGACCATGGTTTGACTAGAGTCAACGTGCTTGACTCGGTCATTAGCATTAATGATGCTAATTAAAAACCTGGGGCGTCACACTACGACATAGGGGGAACATACGAGTTAGCTCTAGGTTCTAATGTACTAAACATACAAAGCTAGAAGATACAAGAGATCGGCATGAGTATTGCATTAGGGAAACATGGTTCAGCACCCAGATACAATCGGGGAGCTAGCCCGCGACGACCAGCACTCTGCGAAACTAGACTTTAGACTCCTACAGCAGGTACCCCAGCGCGGAGGTTGCCCTAGGATCCAACAGGGCTGTCACCACCTGAGGACCGACCTCTCATTACGGGGGGTATGCTCATAACTATCGTAGCCAGACAACCCATGCACCATGCCTACGTTGCTGCTAGACTTCACCCGGCCCGGGCTATTGTGACCCTGGGTGAAAGCCACCAGAAGCCTGGTCAACTAGACCGAGTACCGTAGCATGAACACAGACCCCATGCAACACTCTCATGCCATCTAACAAGATCTACTAAGGCTAGACATACGAACAGATATGAACTCTCTTATGTCTAATCAACAAGATCAAAGGGTCGTGTTCGTGAAGAACACGAGCCTCTAACTTATGAACAAACACATAAGGAAGGACTTCATCACCCTTCAAGTGGATCAAAAGGTAGTGTTCACGAAGAACACGAGCCTCTAAATGATGAACAGAGGATGAACTCAAGAACACATCAAGAATATGATCTACCATGACTTTATATGAAATAGCTGAATAACTGAAGTAGATCAAAGTCACACAAAGAAATAAAGATAAAAGAGAACTCATACCTAAACTTCCAAGAGGACTTGGAATCTGAAGAAGAGCTACTCTAGCCTACCCCCTAGCCTTGGAAACTAAAAGTGAGAGGAGAATGAGAGAGTGGTGTGTGTGAAATGGGAGCCCCTCCCCTCCTATTTATAGAGGGAGACAAGGTTTGCTCTGACGCCCAAATGGCCCCTAAACACCTGGAGCTGCAGCAAGTGACCAATAAGGAGCAACCACGTGGAAGGCCAGGATGGGACGCCACTAAGGCGGTTCGGCCGATCCTAGGATCGGCCGACCCCCTAGGGCGGCCCCACCTAGTGTGCTTCCTCTGGTAGACTGCCTTGTGGGCCCTCTGATCCATCCCCGGTGCATGGCTTGATTTGGTATCCGAGGTGGGCCCTTTGATCCATGTGAAGTCCATGTGGCATCCTCTGATTCATCGGTGAGTGCCTCCCCTGGATCGATGACGTGTCTTGCCATGTTTCCCTTGGGTGGCAGCCACCTCCTCAGCTGAGTTGGCATGGTTGCTTCATAGGAGTGGAGTTTCCTTCTCTTTTAAAGGGTAATTCACCTACATACAAATAATCTCCAAGGACAAGTGGAACTACATTATTCAAATCTAAATGCTAGTAAATAATGCATATGCCTCCATTTATGTGAGAATATTGATGGTTGGAAATGGTGAATTTCCACCGTCAACATCAAGGTTCAGAGTGTCGATCTCTGGCTTGTCGCCCTCGTCCTCGCGGTCGTCGGCGTCGTGGTGCTTCGTGGCGTCGTCCCGGCGCGGAGCGGTTCATCCTCGACGTGGCGCAGCTCGGCGTGGGCAGCAGTTCTGGGGTGTGGCCCAGCGAGGCGTGGCGCGGGTGTGGGCGCCGTGCATCGTGGCATACCGCGCCAGCGGCTGCACACGCGCGGGGAAGAAGGTCTCCCGCGCGCGGCTCGGCTATGGGTGAAGGGCGGCGCGGCAGGGTGGTGCTTGGCGGGACGGAACGCATAGCAGAGAAATTGGGGAAGAAGCAGAGGGGCAGTTGTGGCGCAAGAGGGAGAAGGGGTGAAGCGAGGAGGGGCTTGGCTTTTAAAGGCAGCGACGAGGCTAGGGTTCGAGGTTGTGCCCCTATTGGACGGCGGTGATCCTCGGCGTCCGTGCCATGGATGCGTGGCGCGCATCCGGTTGTGCGGGGCGGAGCAACCGAGGCTGGTCGCTGGGTGCGTGTGGGTGTGGCAGCAGGTGGGTACGAGGCGGAGGCGCCCTCCGTTGTGAGACGGGGTCTCCCTGCCGATCCGTTTTGCAGAACGGACCGCGGCGGTGCTGCGCGACGGAAAAAGCAGAGCGGAGGCGTCCGGACGAAGGAAGGGGAAGAACAGGAAGGAGCGGCTGACGGCTGGGTCCCGCAGGTCAGCGAGAGGAAAAAGGGTAGGCGCCGGTGGGCCGTGTTGGGCTGCCAAGTACGGTTTGGTTGGTGGGCTTGCGCGGGTGAACAGGGAGGCGGCCTGGTCTGTTGAAAAGGGTTTAGGGTCCTCCAACGGACTTTGTCTTCTGGGTTGAGGCCCAGGTTAGATGTTAGCTTTTGAAAAATGTTTTGAATTATAGTTTGAGTATAAGTTTGAATTTGAATCTATTTCAAATTCAAACCCCACACATTGAACTCCCAATAAAATCCAAGACAAACCAAATCATAATTATACCATAATTTGAAAATAATTTTTATATTGTTTTATTTTATTTGGAATTTAAGGTGAGAGGCTAGCAATTTGGGATAAAATTTGGTGACACACATGTTCAATCAAAAAGTTTTAAATTTTTGCGAAAATTCACATATGGGAAAGCATTCAAATTTCTGGGATGTTACAGACTCCCCCCCTCAAAAGAATCTCGTCCTCGAGATTAAGCTCGTACTGGGAGTGGTGTGGGTCTCCTCTCTGGTAGGTCTTCGAGTTGTTGATGTCCTTGACATCGTAAAGTTTAGTTGACAAGATTTCTTAGGTTCCGCATCTCTTATTCCCATGAGGGCTTTCGAAGCCGAGTGCTACTGTAGGTTCTCGTGCATTAGCATCCATAAGCACTTGCGATGTATGATTCGGGTACCTTGGGAGCTATACTCTTGTCCCAGCTCGTGACAAGTTCTAAGTATAGGCTAGAGCTTCCTCTACCTCAATCTACCTCTTCCAACAGTGCCACACAAGTTTGGTGACCTTAGAACAAGTCAGAGCATGGCTGTCTCATACTATTCCAGTCCTCCCACTCGAGGTTACATTCTTCTTATCAACCAAGCTTATTCCAATATGATTCATTATGATCTAGGTCATATTCTCATGGCGTCCCTTAAGTACTTTTATTCCAATCAGGCACGAGTCTCCCACTTCTTTCCATACGAGGGAGTCGTATACTTTATGCCTAGCGGAGGTCTGTTTCTCTGGTGGTATCTCTGAGCCTAACTCACTGCGGGTAAATAGTTGGTATGCATAAAGCATGCTCTTATTCAATTCGTTGCCTTATACCAACGCTCATATTCTTAGTGTACCCAATATATTATGATCTTTGCCCCAAATTTGATGGCTTATCCATAAGAGGTATGCTAAGCAGAAGTGGAGTCTCAGAAGTATCTTTTCTTCATCCATGGTTTCATATATTCTCTAAGTTTTCCCTAGTTTATCCAAGGTATCTTCTTGAAGCCATATCCATCTCGGATATGTTGAAGGTATAAAACATTACCTCTTGTTCCGTAAGTAGATACCCTAGATTCTCCAAAACATTAATGCATTCGCTCCCCTTATAGCATGCACTCTTGATGATTGGCTGCACTTGGGTGAGCACATCTTCCTTTACGTAGTGAGTCATCCCGTGACTTAGGAAATATCTCAGCTTATTTATTTAAGCATATCCAAATAGTTGGCCCTATTGCAGTACTTGAATTCTGTCATAGGGTCTTGTGTGGTTAATCAAAGTTCCTCATATTCCAGGGCGATTTCTCATCGTCCAAAACTTCTCTGAGTGTCCAGTAATCTCTATCACTCTTTGGGTGCCATTCTTATAGTAATCCATCTGTTGGTCTAACTCATCCCCGGTGATTCTTGCCAGAGGGCTGGCATCATCAGACATGTGCAATTAGCTCCTGGTCGTAATCACTATGAATGGTTACTTCCCATTCATGATAGTCCATGTTAAGAGGGGTTATCTGCAACACCTTTGACTATGTGAGTGACTATTCCCATCCGAAATCTCACACTAGTCATTTTGGGTTCCAATTTCTTGGGATGAATCTTCAAGTGGAAATCACACTCACCTTACTCTGGTATGCTTAGCAAACTCTTCTTATTTATGCCCCAATAGGTAGGTTCCAACTGCGAGGTTGAACAGATAACCTGTGTACAGTAGTTGCTGAGGTAGTTCTTCTTCCCACTAGTCCAATATACGGTGTCCAGTAGAGCTTTCTTGTCGATTGCTTATTCCAAAAGTGGGATCGACTAAACTTATCCAAATTGCATCGCTGACACCTTAGGGTATTCATCTGCTCTTAACCAATATATGCTTCCCTAGAGGTACATGCACTTCTGAGCTTTCGAGGTTTCAAATTCTCTAGTACTCATCCTCTGGTTGGCGATCTCGATTTCCAAGGATCATCGGGTAACTCATCTGAAACCTTGGTTTAATTCGTCGAAGTTACTAGAAGTTCTTCTCTTCTTCTGAAGATTGGTCCTGCCGTATGCTCGACACGTCGGTCTTCATTCTTCAAGCTCTCGATCTTGTAGGATGGGAAGCTAAAGCCTCTAAAGGAGTCATCTAAAGATCTAGCAAGCATAAGCACTCAATACAATTCCACACAAACATGAAGAGGCAAAACAACCATAAGATCATAAAGATCCAATCATTCAAGCAATGCACCAAACAAATGTGTATCTCGAGGCTAACTCCTATGACCTCCGAGATCACACCAGGTAGAATCTTACTAGTATATCGTGGGTATTTGGGGGATTGCTCTATTGTTAGGGTTACATCACTTGAAAAGGATACATTCCATTTGACGTCTTGGTGTTGAAATTTCTGAAGCAGGCTGGTGAAAGTCTCTGCCGAGCTGGCTTGATCGAGGACCCGTAAGTTGTGTTCCATAATCCTCTCCGGGTCACACGACTTATTGTTATCCATCTAACTCATACAGTACTGATGTTACATCCTGTAGCTATTGCTTCCTTCACAAACCTCCGGGTTAGGGTCCAATTACCGAAATTATCTTTCTGACTGAGGAGGTTCCATTCGTAGCCTAGGAGGCACATGGAGTCCTGTGGGAGGGAGCTAAAATCCTCTTCATCTTAGTCCAATGCTCCTTTTCCAAATCCTCCAATTCAGATACTCCATCTTAGTCGGACTACTCTTCTTCGTCCATGGTTCTCATGGCTTTGCCCTTCCAAAGGGGGTGCTCTATGTTCATCAGTACATCCGTGCCCCGTGTTTCTCGTTTGTTCATCTTAATCTATCGTCAACTCTGATCGGTTGGAGAGATCCAGATTCAAGCATCCAAATTTCACACTTCTCGTCAATGGGGATTTCCATATACTTATCAAATCATGATTCCAAGTATTTGATGCTTGCTCCTAAGGTGGTCGTGGCTGTTCAATCTAATATTTGCCTCTTGTAGCTGCAGCTTGTTACGTTACCTTAATCTAATCTGACTTGGTTATTCTTGTAGCTTCATGTCGATGGGTCTTTTTCCAAATGCTGAGCTACGAGCATCTCAGGGGTTCTGACTCTGCAACCATGCTTACGTGTGCCAAATCCATGTAGTTGATCACCAGTTCCTTATGTTGGCGCAACTTGGAATTGGACTCTTAACTCATCATTATCTTCAAAGTGGTGTTATCCAAGCTTCGTCCTGAGCGGAGATGGGGAATGGAAGGGTGCTTATTGGTCTTGTGGCTTCTCTTGTATGCTGACTTCATGTGGCATCATGGTGGCAGTCTATTCCATCTTTGGTAGTCTGAACTCCATTGTAAGGCAGCTGTGATGGCGTAAACTTGTATTGAGGGTTTGACAGGGGATAGTCCAGTTAAGTCCTGTAGAGTCATCTTCATATTTTCCTTGAACCCAATCTTCATAGCTGTCATTGTAGTGGTTGCCTTTATCTTGTACGAGGCATCCTTCTGTAGTATGGCTTGGTCTTGATCAAACGACGTCCATTGTTCTTCATAGGTCAGCAAACGCGTAAAGGGGTTGTTAGTAAGTCAGTTAGTTAGTGAAAAGTCAAGGTTGTAATAGTAGAATTCAAGGAGTTTATATAGAAATCAAGGAGTATATACTCAATCAAGTGTGTTTAGGCTGTCCTAAACTATCGACCATTGCTAGGGCTTGTCCTACGGTCAAGTATGGCTCTGATACCATCTGTAACACCCTGGGTTTTCAAAAATAGAAAACCCAGCATTCTGTCTCGTGATAGTCCCTGGATCAGTAGCTATCACATACAGAACTCATTACAGAATAATATCATTTCCATACAACGAAATCAGAGTTCAAAACAAAGTATTTACATCCGAACACAGATCGGTATACGATTTAAGTACAAGCCCCTTGGGCTAAACGACAAGAAGAAACTCTACGCAGCGGTAGCTAAGGCTTCAGGTCTTCATCCTCGATCTTCACCACAGGCATCCTTGAGCGAATCAACGCAACCCTTCCTCCATGGACTCTTCTTAAATGGACTTTCGCTCCAAGTCCAAATCCTGCACACTCACAAACTATCCCCAAGGAATGGGATAGGTTCACGTCACCAACCGTATGCAAGCTTTAAGTGGCCTACTTCTAATGGTATAAAAAGGTATCAAGGTAAGAGCTGGGGTTTCCTAAGCAGCAGCAGCATCTCATAAAGAATAGATTCTCCAAATCCCACCAATTCCCAAGTCTCTCATCCACGATCGGTAACACCTGGTCACCCAGATCACCATCACCAAGTCCTATCTCTATCTAGGGTTGGTGCGAGAACTCCCACTCCTCGCACCTCAATGATTGCACCCAGATCCACGAGGCAGAGGGAGCAACTCTCCTCTCCCCGAGTACAACCACGGCTCACCAAACACTCTCATCCTATAAGGGGGAGGTAGAAATCCCAAAACGTAAGAGTCGGAGAAACAATAGGCATGTCCATAACCGAGGACACGGCTATACGTATAGATCTAAACTCTGCAGAGCGTGTACACCAGTACCCAACTCGGGATGGAGCTCAGCCGGTAGCGAGCCGACTAAACCCACCCTACCGGATGAACACCTAGGAGTTACGATTCCACCCTGCATCCGGGTCTCGCTGCAGTCCTTCGCAAAGGACCACCCCAGAGCTGTGAACATGCCCCCGTGTGGCCGCACGGGGAGCGCCCAAGAGGGAAGGGACACCACCCTACACCCTCATCACTGATACCCTCTATCCTACTAGCAGGTATGGAATTGCACTTGCCAGGGTCGACCCGGCCCTATCCCCACTCTCGGTGAGGTGGTGTGTACGAAAGTCCCGTGTAACAGGCGACCCACTCGGTTTCAGACCGGGGCGAGCTCCTATCCTCCAAGTCATCACAAAAACCCCAACACCTGTGCTCCTAAAACAGTGTACCCGCCATAGGCACCAAACTGGGCAACGTCCGAGAAGACGATCCCTGGCCCCCGATCCCAGATCGGGTTGTCTTGAGCTCACCCCTGCCAAAATATCCCAAAACACCTTCTTCTGCCGGTTTTCCCCACACACGCCAAGAAACTACCACAATAATCCCAACACATGCGTAGCAAGCTCAGCATATCATCTCGCATAAGCAAAGTAGTAGTAGTAGGGCAATCAAGGACAAGTATGTAAAAGAGGCTATGCACGGGTTCATCATATCCATCTCTATGCAAGTAATAAAGCACTAGCAGTTCTAAAAGCCATGCCTAATGGGCATTCAAAAGAATGGTCGGGTGTGAACACCTGCATGTAAGTAGTTGCCGTAGTTTCCATAGCCGTACTTGATCTTCTGGCTTGTCTCCTCGGCTCCGGGAAATCCTAGATTCAGAAATATAAATAAATAACAAGGATCTATTTGCAAATAAACTCCAAAGAGAAGCATTAAAGAACCGATTAGAGAGAAGGGTTAGTTCAAGGTTGGGTGGCCTATCAAGGCTAAGGGCCTTGGTGTTTGCGCCTGCAAGGTATTGGCGCAACAGATAGGTGCAACGAAGCGGAAGCTCAGAGGTTGAAGAGAGAGGAGTAAGGCGAAACGAGTTAGGCAAGGCATTATCAGAACAAGGCGTGCAGTGGCAGCACCGAGAGAAGGAAAGGATCGACTCGTGGTCGATAAAAGGATGGTGATGTAGTAACGTGTGCTCGGGAGCACGATGGAGCATGTGCTAGCAATACGACGATATCCATGGTGTAGTAACTAGGTTGCAACACGGGGTTGCCGTGCTTTGAAACAGAGGCCTCTGCTCAAGGCACGACCATCCATCACACGCGGCCTTCCGGTTACTAACACTGGGTACGTCGCGTGCTACACGGCTCGATGCAAGGCAAAGAGCGAGCGAGTATGCGGGTTGCGGCACAAGGCAGTGGAAGCGGTGCAAGCAAGGATAGAAGTGCGAACGCTTCTTGGGGAAGTTATCCCTGTCCGTGACAAGCCAGTGGCTAGTTGCGGAGCTCCGGCGTCCCAGACCCACAATAGCGCAGTGGCGGGCATCAGCCACGAATCCTTCTCCAAGTACATGGGCAAAAGAGGTTCAGTTCAAGGGCAAGAGCAAATAAGGATAGGGTAGCAGCGAGCGTCTCGAAATTATGAAACCAACGCAAGTGGTTTCATAATTTTCGGAGCTCCGGATAATTAGTTATGAATTTTTAAAGGAAAAGGGGTTTATAAAATATTTATTAAATCCTTTTATTAAATCAGAAAATAATTTTATTAAAATAATGCCGACGTCAGCATGACGTCAGCGATCAGTGGGTTAGTGGGCCGAGTTGGGCCCAAAGTGTTAGTAGCCCATTGGGCCGGCCCAGTTTGGCCCAAGGCTGAAAAAGTCTAGAAAACCACCTTCTTCTCTTATTTGGTCTGGCCTGAAAAACATTTGGCCCAAAAGATCTTCGTGGGCCAAGCCCAATCGGGGTTCTGTGCAGAAGTCTGATTTCGCTCCTCCAACTCCCCTAGGGTTCGTTCGAGACGGCGGCTGTGGGATCCTCTGCGTCGCGTGCAACCAGGCGTGCACGTGGTCACGGGTGTGGCACCACTCAGGTGCAAGGGAAAAGGGGGTTGCGGCCAAAGTGTTTGTCACAAAGCCTGAGAGGAGCAGCGGCACGGCCAAGGACTGGCCGGTGGCGAGGCTCAACTCTGGCGCGCGTTCACCTGCAAGGTTGGCTCCACGGCACGAAGGCCGACTACACAAAATAGCTGAGCAGAGCAAGGTGGCGCGATGGCCAGGCAGAACACGTGGGCAGCGTCGGCGACACAGAGCGGCGCAGCGCGAGGCGAGTCGGCACGGTGCGAAGCAGAGTCAGGGTCTAGGCCCCGGTCCTGGGTGCACAGGCATTCATGGCGACGTGGCGACGACTTCCGGCGTGCGACGGAGTTGAGCGAAGCGGCTGCGGCACTGCAGGGCGAGGCGCGCGTCACGGCAATAACGGAGGTGCAGCGCGGCGGATCAGCGCTGCGCAGCGCGGCACGGCGAGGCAAAGCGGCAAGGCCCGATGCGGAGTGGCGCGGCATGGGGGGACAAGGTGCGCGCGGTAGAGCGGTACCTGCACGAGATGCGACGCGTCACGAGACAACCCGGCACAGCAAGAGCTAGTGCGGGGCAGCGGCGAGGGTGCGCGCGGCGAGGCAACGGCACAGAGCGACGCGGCAGTTGCGAGGCAGCACGGCCCCTGCACGGGACGCGGCACGATGGCCAAACAGATAAAAAGGGTGGCGCGGTGTAGCGCGACTCGGCTTCCTCGGCGCGAAGGCCGGTGCACAGGCACGGGTTGAGGTTGCGCGGTGCGGCGGAGCACTCAACGGAGGAACAGAGCAGAGGAAAGCAGAGCAGAGCGGCTCGAAGGCCAGTTTCCAGGGTGTACACGGGTTCGCGTTCCGATTGTGGTAGAGCGGCGCAACAGAACGTGCGTCGGATAACAGAGCAGAGATGGCTCGGGGTGCTGCCCAGCGGGGGTTTGAGGATGGTCACGGCGAAGCAGGAAGAAGTTGATGCCCTGGCGAGTTGATACGGCGTGTTGAGGTTCAGAGCATCGATCTCCGGCTTGTCGCCCTCGTCCTCGCAGTCGTCGGCGTCGTGGTACTTCGTGGTGTCGTCCCGGCGCAGAGCGGTTCATCCTCGGCGTGGCGCAGCTCGGCGTGGGTAGCAGTTCTGGGGCGCGGCCCGGCGAGGCGTGGCGCGGGTGTGGGCGCCGTGCATCGCGGCATACCGCACCAGCGGCTGCACACGCACGGGGAAAAAGGTCTCCCGCGCGCGGCTCGGCTATGGGTGAAGCGCGGCGTGGCAGGGTGGTGCTTGGCGGGACGGAACGCATAGCAGAGAAATTGGGGAAGAAGCAGAGGGGCGGTTGCGGCGCAAGAGGGAGAAGGGGTGAAGTGAGGAGGGGCTCAGCTTTTAAAGGCAGCGACGAGGCTAGGGTTCGAGGTTGTGCCCCTGTTGGACGGCGGTGATCCTCGACGTCCGTGCCATGGACGCGTGGCGCGCATCTGGTTGTGCGGGGCGGAGCAACCGAGGCTGGTCGATGGGTGCGTGTGGGTGCGGCAGCAGGTGGGTACGAGGCGGAGGCGCCCTCCGTTGTGGGACGGGGTCTCCCTGCCGATCCGTTTTGCTGAATGGACCGCGGTGGTGCTGCGCGATGGAAAAAGCAGAGCGGAGGCGTCTAGACGAAGGAAGGGGAAGAACAGGAAGGGGCGGCTGACGGCTGGGTCCCGCAGGTCAGCGAGAGGAAAAAGGGTAGGCGCCGGTGGGCCGTGTTGGGCTGCCAAGTACGGTTTGGTTGGTGGGCTTACGCGGGTGAACAGGGAGGCAGCCTGGTCTGTTGAAAAGGGTTCAGGGTCCTCCAACGGACTTTGTCTTCTGGGTTGAGGCCCAGGTTAGATGTTAGCTTTTGAAAAATGTTTTGAATTATAGTTTGAGTATAAGTTTCAATTTGAATCTATTTCACATTCAAACCCCACACATTGAACTCCCAATAAAATCCAAGACAAACCAAATCATAATTATACCATAATTTGAAAATAATTTTTATATTGTTTTATTTTATTTGGAATTTAAGGTGAGAGGCTAGCAATTTGGGATAAAATTTGGTGACACACATGTTCAATCAAAAAGTTTTAAATTTTTGCGAAAGTTCACATATGGGAAAGCATTCAAATTTCTGGGATGTTGCAGAGCTAGACCGTACTCGTCATTGAATCCATTCGCGCAAGGAGATATGATTGATATTTGATCTAAATCAGATATGCATGAGCTTCAATATATTCTAGTAGACAGGCAACCACACAAACGGATTGCAAACTTATGCGCTTATAACAGAAGATCAAGGGTCGTGTTCGTGAAGAACACGAGCCTCTAACTTATGAACAAACGCAAAAGTATGAATAACTCGCTCGTCAACTGGATCAAGGAAGCACGTTCATGAAGAACGCGAGCCTCTAAATGATGAACGAACGAAGAACTCAAGAACAATTCATTCATGCATGAGAGCCACTTTAGTCTAATTGGAAAATACTGAAATACTCACTTTAGTCTAGATGAAGAACAGCATCGCTCATGAGGTACAAGGGGACGATGGATGATGAACGGATCATCACCACCTCACCTCTACTCATCCACACACTCCTCTCTACCTAGCACCACCTAGTCTAGATCCTCCACACACACACACTCATAGTGGGATGAGGTTTCACCTCCACCAAGAGAGAATGAGAGGGGGAGAAAGAGGCAAAGGTGAGAAATGGCTTCAAGTGTGTTCATCCTCTTCTTACCCCCTCCTCTCCTATTTATAGGCTTGTGCAACCGTCGTGGGAGCACCCAAACACCCCGGAGATAGCTTCTAGGACCAATGGGCGAGCACCACATGGAAGCACCTGAGTGGGCACCTCAAGGTCGGTTCGGTCGACCGCACAGGTCGGCCGACCCCCTGTGGGCCCCACTCGGGGTGTGCTTTCTGTTGGTGGCTGTCTTGTGGGTCCTGAGGTTGGTTCCCGGTGTCCACGTGATTTGGAGGCGGTTTAGGCGCTCTGGTGGGCCATAGGATCCATGTGATGCCTGCATGGCGACTTCTGATTCGCCGAGGCTTCCTCCCTTGTATTAGTGATGTCATAGATCCAGGGGATGCTTGCATGCAGCCCCTCATTGGCTGAGCCTGACTTGCTAGGATCATGAGGGTGTCTTTTCTCTCCATTTCTTATGCTAATCACTTGCATTCAACTTAGCATGGCCACTTGTGGAAATTGTTAATTTAAACTCTGTTGGCGGTCAATTTCCGTCAACCAAGAACACTTGTTATGTTATAGTTTGGATTTCATTTTGGAACTAACTCGCCACTAGGCATACTAATGATATAACAAGTTCATCATTGGATGTGTGTTTTGGAGTATAATGTTTACGCAGGAATTCATGCACTAAATGAGGAGAAATACATATGGTTCGGAGGACGATTTACATGATGATCAAGAGGCTCTGACCGTGCGTGAACTTGACTTCAAAGGTGGCAAGGACCAATGAGCTTCGAAGAAGAATCTCCGAGGACCAAGATGAAAAGACTGGAAGATCATGCATAAACACCCCTTGACTTGGTGGCGGAGATAATGACATCCAAAGCCCATATCCGAAGGAGGAAAACCCCAAAGTGCAACAAACAACACGTGGCAAAAGATGGGGCCGAACTGGGCCGAGAGTGGGCCAGGTCGGCCAGCCCACCCCCTCTCTACCTCGGTTCGGCGCCGCCTTTCTTCGGTGATATAATCGCGGAACCCTAATCGTTTGGCGAGAGGAGCCATTCGCGAAAGATGACCAGAGAAGCCTCAGGAGATCAAACACAAAGGAGAGGGTTGATCGAGGGGGTGAAGATCGAGGAGGATCATCACCTAGGTCAACGGAGGCCACCACGAGGAAGGAGGACGCCGAGGCCTCGCCACGGCGCCGCCGGAGTTGAAGGACACCGAGAGACGGACTCCATCAGAGGCATCCACCATGTTCAACGGTGCCATGCCTAGCGTCTTGATGGGGTAACGTAATCGTTTGTCCATGGAGTTGTAATGGATCTTGACATGTAGTCACCCGCTCTCTTGTTTGGATCTTTGTCTATCATACCTTCATGTTGATGATGCTTAATGTTTAAGGTTCGCTACTGTTGACGGTGGAAATTCACCATTTCCAACCCTCAATATTCTCACATAAATGGAGGCATATGCATTATTTACTAGCATTTAGGTTTGAATAATGTAGTTCCACTTGTCCTTGGAGATTATTTGTATGTAGGTGATTTACCCTTTAAAAGAGATGGAAACTCCACTTCTATGAAGAAACCATGCCAACTCAGCTGAGGAGGTGGCTGCCACCAAGGGAAACATGGCAAGACACGTCATCGATCCAGGGGAGGCACTCACCGACGAATCAAAGGGCGCCACATGGACTTCACATGGATCAAAGGGCCCACCTCGGATACCAAATCAAGCCATGCACCGGGGATGGATCAGAGGGCCCACAGGGCAGACACACAGAGGAAGCACTGTCCAGGGGCCACCCTAGGGGGCCGGCCAATCCTAGGATCGGCCGAACTGCCTTAGTGGCCTCTGATCCTGGCCCTCCACGTGTTTGCTCCTCATTGGTCCATTGCCTCACTCCCAGGTGTTTAGGGGCCATTTGGGCGTCCGAGCAAGCCTTGTCCTTGCCTATAAATAGAAGGGGAGGGGCTCCCATTTCTGACACATCACTCTCTCATTCTCCTCTCACTTTTAGTTTCTAAGGCTAGGGGGTAGGCTAGAGTAGTTCTTCTTCAGGTTCCAAGTCCTCTTGGAAGTTTAGGTATGAGTTCTCTTTTATCTTTATTTCTTTGTATGACTTTGATCTACTTCAGTTATTCAGCTATTTCATATAAAGTCATGGTGATCATATTCTTGACATGTTCTTGAGTTCATCCTCTGTTCATCATTTAGAGGCTCGTGTTCTTCATGAACACTACCTTTTGATCCACTTGAAGGGTGATAAACTCCTTCCTTATGTGTTTGTTCATAAGTTAGAGGCTTGTGTTCTTCATGAACATGACCCTTTGAACTTGTTGATTAGACATAAGAGAGTTCATATCTGTTCGTATGTCTAGCCTTAGTTGATCTTGTTAGATGGCATGAGAGTGTTGCATGGGGTCTGTGTTCAAGCTACGGTACTCGGTCTAGTAGACCAGTCTTCTGGTGGCTTTCACCCTGGGTCACAATAGCCCGGGCCGGGTGAAGTCTAGCAGCAATGTAGGCATAGTGCCTGGGTTGTCTGGCTACGATAGTTATGAGCATACCCCCGTAACGAGAGGTTGGTCCTCAAGTGGTGACAGCCCTGTTGGATCCTTGGGCAACCTCCGCGTTGGGGTACCTGTTATAGGAGTCTCAAGTCTAGTTTCGCATAGTCCTGGTCGTCGCGGGCTAGCTCCCCGTTTGTACCTGGGTGCTGAACCATGTTTCCCTCATGCAATACTCATGCCTATCTCTTGTATCTTCTAGCTTTGTATGTTTAGTACATTAGAACCTAGAGCTAACTCGTATGTTCCCCCTAAGCCGTAGTGTGCTAGAGTAGAGGTAGATTTGAGGTGTGTGTGTCACACTACCCCTATTATCTTTTATCTTACCCCTGCCTTTGAGTGTGTTGTTCCCTATATCTATCTCTTGGTTTACATTCAGAGCAAAATCATAAGTCTAAGATATCCGCCATTGCCTTCCTTGGATTCGATACCCTTGGAATACTCTCCTTCCTTGGGGAAATGCTACAATGGTTTATCTGTGCGCTTGCAGATTCATTCATGATCGTTTAGATTAACCTATGGCAACTCTCAATGTTCACGCTAACCTGCGCCATTAGTTGTGACATTGGGAAATGCCAACAAGCATTTCTAGCGCTGACGCTAAGGATGGATTCCCAATCTGTTCTTAAGTGATCGACGTTTAGAAATGTCAACAAGCATTTCTGGCGCAGTTGCCGGGGAAGGCACAGGATTATCTTGACTATGCTTTGCATCTGTTTATAAACTCTGAGTAGGTTAGGACAACCCTCAATGCAGGCTAACCTTGATTGTCTTTTTTGATCTTTGGATGATGAAGATAGGTAGTGTATGACTGGTTTCGACCTACTGGGAAATTTTACTGAAGATCCCATGTCACTTGTGAGGAAAGCTCGAATTCATTTCGGCTCACCTCGTCGTACTCGTCCGGAGGACGAACCAGCTTCCTTTGTACCATCCACATCCAACGCTATGGCCCAGAAGACACTTCGTGAATACTCAGCTCCTTCTGCTGACCAGGTGCAGGCTAGCCCATTCTGAAGTGGCAATGGGGACTCAAGACGGGATTAATCACGATGGTACAGGCTAGCCCATTCTGTGGCTAGCCAAATGAGGATGCCAATGCTCATCTGCAGCAATTCCTAGAGCTGTGCAACACTTTCGTCATCAGGGGTGCAAATATGGATGCTGTTCATTTACGGCTATTTCCATTCTCCCTCTTGGGAAAGGCTAAGTAATGGTTCTACGCGAACCGGGAATCTATTGACACTTGGAGCAAGTGTTCACAGGCATTTCTCAAGAAGTTCTTCCCATTGGGTAAAACCAATGCTCTTCGTGGAAGGATTTCTGGTTTTCAGCAAGCAGCAAGTGAATCTATTCCAGAGGCTTGGGAGAGGCTTCAGGAGTATGTCCTGGCCTGTCCTCATCATGGGATGGAAGATTGGCTCATTGTTCAAAGTTTCTATAATGGGTTGACTCCGACAGCCCGAGGCCATATTGATGCTGCTGCTCAAGGAGCATTCTTCTCACTCATGGTTGATAATGCTAAATTACTCATGGAGAAGATGGTCTCCAACCAAGGGTGGAGTGATGAAAGACTCCAACCACGACCGAGGGGTACTCATACTGTCAAGGAAGCAGACATGATTACTGCCAAGATGGATCTTCTTATGAAGAGATTGGATGACTACACCAGCGAGAAGGCTGCCATGGCCACAACTTCTTTGCCTATGGACTCTCACATGACTTGTGAAGTCTGTGGCAACACTGGGCACTCAGGCAATTATTGTCCGGAGACTCAGGAGGAAGTGATGACATGAATGGCAATAACAATGGTTATCGTCCACCTCAACAAGGAGGCCAATCGTGGAATCAACAACGCCCTTATTATCAAGGAGGTAACCAAGGTAATTCTTCCAATCCTAACCAACCTTCCTTGAGAGATCTTGTTTTTGGGCAAGCTAAGATTAATGAAGGTATTAACAAGATGCTAGCTGCCCTTGATAAAACTATGGAAAGCCTCAACGTTAAGCTTGATAGTTTTTCTTCTGCTCAGAAGAGTCAGCTGAGTTTCAACAAAATGTTAGAAACTCAGTTGGCTCAGCTGGCTGCTTTGGTTCCATCTCCTGATAACGGGAGGATCCCGAGGCAACCCGTATCCTCTTGTGAAAATGTTAGTGTAGTGTCGACCAGCTGGGGTAAGCCACCTAGGAAGACACGTGCTTCTGACTATGCAGGAAAGCCCATTCAACAAATTCTTGATCCATGGGAGGAATCAACAGTGGTGCACAAGAAAGATCCAGGCTACCCAACTATCACGTGCACAATCTACTACAAGAAGATTTGTGTGGGGGATATACCCCCTGGGTCCCACACGTAGGGGCTTCATGACGTGTATATGTATACGGAGATGGCCCCACCCGTGTGGAGATACGGTACGGCGTACGGATCAGGATGAGGCGGTGCCCGAGGAGATATCATCCCATGAATAAAGGCCGGTTAGTTAGGAAAGATATTGCTTGAGCCGGAAGGCCAAATCTTGTAATCGGTTAGCTATAGATTCTCTGAGATCTGTAAACCCTGCCCCCCAGGCTATATAAGGGCTGCAGGGACCCCCTCAGAAACAACTCCATCTGATTCCCAATCGTGGAACCATCAATACAACACACCGAGCACAGGACGTCGGGTATTACGCCTCCCGGCGGCCTGAACCTGGATAAACCTTGTGTCCTTTGTTCACCATCTAGCTCTAGTCTCGGCGATCCGCACCACACAATCTACCACCATAGGCTACCCCCGTGGTGGACTGCCGGTTCATTGCACCGACAGTTGGCGTGCCAGGTAGGGGTTCGCCGTGATAATTGGCGAGCTTGATGGCCGCAGTCAAGATCCCTGCTAGTTGCCTTGCCTTCGCCGCGTTGGGAGCGGAAATCCCTTTCGGGAGCCTCAATCCCGTCTCCACCGATGACGAGCAGGCGGCCGGCTATGTGACTCCTCCTCAGGGTCACATCCTCATCGGGGAGATCCCATGCGTTCTCTCCGACACCGTGATCACCACGGAAAAACCTTCCGGGACGGTTTCTACGCCGCCCGCGAGGGGAAGACCGGCTGCCAGATCCAATCTGGACAAGCCCAAAGCCTGCCGAGTCCTTTTCGGCACGCCGTAGCAAGCCTGGAGGCCAACCCTCCCGGTTCAAGATCTGATGGTCACAGGGTCATCGAACCCTCCCGCGGACGATCTGGTTGAATCTTTCGACCGGGTCATTAACCACATGGCTGACACCATCACCATCTGCGAGGCAACCTTGGATACCCCGCAGACCGAGTGCTTTCCCTTCGGGTTGAAGAGCACCGCTGCCTCTGTAATCACGGAGGAGGTGAAGTGAAATCTAGCAGTGAACCCTGCGCTCGAGCCAGTCGAATACTACCCGGACGAGGATTCACCACGCTTCGTGAACGTGGTTCTCTCCCCCATGCGAGAGGGAAACCGCGACGCGTCCCTCCTCCCCATACTGGAAGAGGACGAGGACGGTCAACTCTACGACTGGACCACGGATGAGTCCGAGGGTGAGCACCGCTCAGGCCGATCCGCTAGGCGATCCAGCCCCGAGTACGCTTCAGGCGGGTCCTTCGCGTCCCTTGAGGCGGCTATCGGCCTGGACGAAAGCTCTCTCTCCCGTGGATCCGACGACACGGTCCTGATCAGCTCTTCAAGCTCACCCTCGGATCTGTCCGATGGGAGCTGGTCGCCTGCCTTTGTCTACGCGACAGCACCGGGGGCTCCGCCGGCAATTTCTGAGGATGAGCGCACTCAGGATAACGAGACGGCCGCACAAAAGGCCGAACGGTTACGGAAGAATGCGGACTAAGCGCGACGGAGCCGAGAGGCCCAGCGCGACGAGGAAGAAGACGAGGACCTTCTAAGCTCTGACCGCCCGCGCCGCAACAGGTGGCGGCGTCGCACCCGCCGCACGAGCAGAGTTCAGCCCCGAAGGCTCGAGGATGACTTCGCCCTCGAGTACGATGGGCACAAGGTCTACGCGACCCCCAAAGCGAATCTCATTGTACTGAATGAGGCGGTTGAGAGGCTGCCTCCAACTACGCCAGACATTGGGCGCATACGGGCCCTAGTGCAGGCCACTACGACCCAGCACAACTGCGTTGATCCCTTCCCGCCAGTCGGGCAGGGGGAGACGGAGGGTACCCGCCGCTCGCGCCACAAAAGAGCGCGGCGTGACGAAGGTGAAGACTTGCGCGACCGGCTCTGCCGCCGCGATGCGAGGACCACGATCAACCGCAACCGCGAGGAGCGCCGCCGTCAAGAATCAAGACGACGCAACGACTACGACAGGGAGCATGGAGCTCCCCGTCACCAAGACAGACGCGGCGACTCGTAGAGCAGGTACGAAGACTACTACTCGGATTCCTACGAGGAGTCCGGGGATAGCTACAGCTCCTACGAGCGGCCGGCCGACGGGCGCCGCGGAGGTCGAGGGGGTGCCCCATCCTATGATGGTTTCCTCTCCCTCTCAAAAAGGTTACGTCGGGTGACATGGCCCCGAGGTTTCAAGATGTCCGACGTCGACAAATACGATGGCACGTCGGACCCCACGCAGTGGCTCCAGATGTACTCCACCGCGGTCAAGGCTGCGGGAGGAAACGCTGACGTGATGGCAAACTACTTGCCCATAATGCTCACGAAGGGGTGCAAAAACTGGCTTGTGGGGCTCCCAAGGAACTCCATTACGTCCTGGGACGACCTCTGCAAGTTCTTCACGAGCCAATACTCTGGCACATGGGAGAGGCCGGGGAACAGGAGGATGCTGGACCAGATCCGGCAACGCAAGAACGAGTCACTGCGCTCGTACATTCGACGCTTCTCCGAGAAGAAGAACTCTCTTCCTTTCGTCGAGGAGCACGACGTCATCAGCGCCTTCCAGCATGGACTAGCTTATGGCAAGCTAGTGAATAGGTGGGCCCAGAAGCCCCCGAGGACCGTAAATGAGCTCTTCGCCAGAGCCAACAAGGAGGCTGACGGTGAAGAGGCAGAACGCGAGCAGCTGAAGCACATCAAGTCTCGCTGGGAAGACGATGATTCCCCACATCTGCGTCGGCCATGCCACGATCCGGACCGAGATGGAGAGACCTCCCAGCAGGGCGCACGGCGCAACAGGAGGCGCAAGCCGACTGAGGTCGTGGCGGCTGTAGAGTCCGCCCCGAAGCGCATGGACCTGTCTGAGTTCCAGAAGATGCTGGACATGCAATGCCCATACCACAAGAACCATAAGCACTCGACTCGCGACTGCTTCGCCCTGAAGAACCACTTCTCCATCAAGGGACGCTCCAAAGGTCCCCCCAAGAACAACAAAGGCAAGGGGAAGTGCGCTCCCCCAGCGGATGATGATGAGGAAGACTTCCAGGTCGCCGACCGAACGGTCAACATGATCTACGGCGGCCCAGACCAGATCGAGGGGAAGCGCAAGGCGAAGCTCACAGACAGGTTACTGGTGTATGCGGCCCAACACGGCACGCCCCAGTTCCTGCGGTGGTCGGAAGTCCCGATCACCTTCAGCAGGGTGGACCACCCGGAGGCAGTCGTCAAGCCTGGGCGGTATCCCCTCGTGTTGAAACCTACGATTCGCAACGTGGGACTTTGCAAGATGCTGGTGGTTGGAGGAAGTGGCCTCAATATATTGTTCGCCAGCACGCTCAAGGAGTTTGGCCTCACTCCCTTGGACTTGAGCCCGACCGACAAGCCTTTCTTCGGGATCGTACCCGGAGATCCTTCAGTACCACTCGGTCAGATCTCTCTGCCAGTCACCTTTGGCACGATCGAGAACTACCGGACAGAGTACGTCTGCTTCATAGTGGCGGACTTCGAGACAGCCTATCATGGCATACTCGGCAGGCCGGCGCTAGCCAAATTCATGGCGGTGCCCCACTACACCTACATGGTGCTGAAGATGCCTGCGCCAAACGGGGTCATTACCCTCAAAGGTGACTCCAACACAGCCAGTGCCTGTGAGAAGGAGAACCTCCACATCGCTGCCACCCTGGATCTCTCCAGACGCACTGCTGAAGTCCTGGCGGCTGCCAACAAGCTCGACTCGGTAGATTTGGAGATCCCGACCAAGAAGCCGGCGACGGAGGCGATCCAGCGGGAGAAGGAGGCCGTGAAGAAGGTGTCGCTCAACCTCGAGGATCCCTCGAAGACGGCAACCATAGGGGCCAACCTGGACCCTAAATAGGAAAGCGTGCTCGTCGAGTTCCTGCGTGCCAACTCCGACATATTCGCCTGGAAACCAGCGAATATGCCAGGAGTGCCCAGAAGCTTGCCGAGCACTCCTTGAAGGTTGACCCGAAAGCTAAACCGATCAAGCAAAAGCTTCGTCGGTTCGCGGCTGACCTCAAGGAGGCAATAGGGGTAGATGTTACGAAGCTGTTAGCTGCCAAGTTTATCAAAGAGGTGTATCACCCAGACTGGCTGGCTAATCCAGTTCTTGTATCCAAAAAGAATAAGCAATGGAGAATGTGCGTTGATTATACCGATCTCAATAAACACTGCCCCAAAGACCCCTTCACCCTCCCGCGAATAGACCAAGTCGTTGATTCATCGGCGGGCTGTGCCCTGCTCTGTTTCCTCAACTGCTATTCAGGCTACCACCAGATTAGCCTGAAGGTCGAAGACCAGATCAAGACGTCGTTTATTACGCCCCACGGTGCGTACTGTTACTTGACAATGTCCTTTGGTCTGAAGAACGTTGGTGCGACATACCAGCGTGCCATCCAGGCATGCCTGAAGACGCAAATCGGCGTAAACTGCGAAGCATATGTAGATGATGTTGTAGTCCAGATTCGAGACCCTGATAATCTTATCAAGGACTTAGCTGAGACCTTCATTAACCTAAGGGTTTACCGGTGGAAACTTAACCCGGAAAAGTGCGTTTTTGGCGTTCCCTCAGGAAAACAACTCGGATTCCTCATCAGCAACCGCGGCATAGAGGCAAACCCAGAGAAGATCCACGCGATCACTCAGATGAAGCCCCCCAAGTGCCAGAAGGATGTACAAAAGCTAGCCGGGTGCATGGCAGCACTCAGCCGGTTCATCTCTCGACTCGGCGTAAGCAGACTGCCCTTCTTCAAGCTCCTCAAACATCAAAACGATGATTTCAAGTGGGATGAGGAGGCCCAGAAGTCTTTCCTGGAACTCAGGAGCCATCTACAAAAGGCCCCCATCCTCACAGCACCAGAGCAGGGGGAAACCCTCTACCTCTACATCTCGGCTACCACGCACGTGGTAAGCACAGTACTAGTTGTGGAGCGCTTACGCCATCCAGAGGCCGGTCTACTTCATAAGCGACGTGTTGACCGACTCTAAGGTGCGGTACAATCAGGCGCAGAAACTGCTCTACGCACTGTTGATCACCGCACGCAAGTTGAAGCACTACTTCGAAGCTCATAAAATCGTTGTAGTTTCCGATTACCCCATAGGCGACATCCTGCACAACAGAGATGCCATGGGAAGGATCGTGAAGTGGTCCATCGAGCTGGCCGCACACGACATAACTTTCGTACCGCGTAACACGATCAAGTCGTAGGTACTCGCAGACTTCGTGGCAGAATACACGGAGATCCAGACGCCATCCACTGCCGCTGAACCTGAGTACTAGACCATGTACTTTGATGGATCACTCAGGATTAAAGGAGGCGGGCCCGGCATAATTTTCATCTGCCCAACAGGAGAGAAACAACGATACGTGCTGCAGGTCATGTTCAAGGTTTCGAACAACGCGGCCAAATATGAGGCGGCCCTCCACGGGCTCCGTATCGCCGTATCACTGGGGATAAAATACTTGATGGTCAAGGGCGACTCTGCCCTGGTGGTAAACCAGGTTAACAAGAAGTGGAACCGGACCAGCGAGAAGATGGACGCATATTGCACGGAGATCCGCAAACTTGAGGGCAAGTTCTACGGCCTAGAGTTTCAGCACGTACTCCGTGACGATAACAAGGCGGCCGATGAGCTGGCAAACATGGGGTCCACGAGAGCCCAGGTGCCACCCGGCGTCTTTGTTCAAGACTTGATCAACCCCTCCATCAAGAACCTCGATGCGCAAGTCGATCCATCAGAAGGACTCGACGAAGTTTTAATGCTTGAGGCACAACCCGAGTGGATCTCAGAGATGGTCGAGTACATCAAGGACGGCACGCTCCCGAATCCTTTACCAGGTCAGGAAAGGGAGACGCGAGCGCTGCACGAACGGATCAGTCACCAGAGCAAGAACTATGTCCTGATCGGCGACAGCCTGTATCATCGAGGCGGACAGTCCTGAGTACTCTAGAAATGCATACAAGAGGAAGAAGGATGACAACTCCTAGCGGAGATCCATGGAGGCATGTGTGGCAACCACGCCGGAGCAAGAACCATTGTTGGAAAAGCCTTCCGGTCTGGCTTCTACTGGCCCACGGCCGTCGCAGACGCTGAGACATTGGTAAAACATTGCGAGGGATGCCAATTCTTCACAAAACAAATACACGTCCCAGCCCAAGCTCTGCAGACGATACCCGTCTCATGGCCCTTCGCGTGCTGGGGACTCGACATGATCGGGCCTTTCAAGAAAGCATCCGGAGGGTACGACCACATCCTGGTGGCAGTCGACAAATTCACCAAATGGATAGAGGTCAAGCCAATCAAGGTGCTCATGGCTGCCAAGGCAGCCGAGTTCATAGGAGAAATCGTACATAGATTCGGTGTCCCTAACAGGATAATAACCGACCTAGGCACGAACTTCACAGGAAGGGAGTTCCAGGAATATTGCGATGAACTCCTCATCAAGGTGGCACGCACCTCAGTCGCGCACCCACGCGCCAATGGCCAAGTTGAGCGAGCTAACGGAGCGGTGCTCGAGGCACTCAAGAAACGCATCTTCGATCGCCTCAAAAAGTACGCGACCCGCTGGCTACGCGAACTCCCTACAGTACTCTGGGGACTGCGGACACAGCCGAGTCGTGCTACTGGTCAGACTCCTTTCTTCCTGGTATATGGATCTGAGGCGGTGCTCCCCACCGACCTCATGTTCAATGCACCAAGAGTTGAAGTATATGACGAAAACGAGGTTGAGAAGGCACGGATTGAGGACATCGATAGCATCAAGGAAGGACGGCTCGTGGCAACAATCCAGGCAGCACGGTACGCCCAAGCTTTGCGGCGCTACCATGATAAAAATGTGCAGGAGAGAGCTTTCTGCGTTGGAGATCTAGTCCTACGTAGGATCTAAAGCAAGAAGGACATGCACAAGTTAGCAGCCCCATGGGAGGGGCCATTCATAGTCAAGGAAATCAGTAGGCCGGGTGCTTATCGGCTGATGCGGGAGGATGGCTCAGATGTGCCCAACTCATGGAACATCGAGCACCTACACCGCTTCTACCCATAATAAAGTTATGTACATTTTCTGTTCAAAGTTTTTTGTACATTATCCATGTTAGCAGTCTATGGCAATGAATTCAATTTCATGTCTCTTGAAGTTTTTTCACTTTGCTTTCACGTCTGCTCACATGCTTTTCTCACCCAAGTTTCAATTCTGAAACTTGGGGACTACTCTACATACAGCAAAGTTTTCCATGTTAAAACTAAATAACGCTCATCTAACACAGATCTTACGACTCATAAAGTACTCGGTAGCACATGTCTTAAATCGTGGGTCGAGGTTTTCGCCAAGCTAAGGTACTACGCGTGTATGAGAGTACGCCCTCTGCGCTAGGAAACTGAAGCCAACGAGCCTACGATTTCCCGTAATAGACTAACTACCGGAGAAATTAACAGTACAAAGACACCGTCAAAGTAAAGCGCCTACTTAAAAGTACCAAATGTCAACGAACCAAAGTACCGGTGCACCCACAGCACCACAAAATATTACAACTTTTAAACTTTCAAAGTTTTTATGGCTGGGACAGGAGGGCATCAGCACCAACTTCTTCGTCAGCCGCCGCCACGACATCGTCAGCAAGCTGCGCCGCCGTATCCTTCACCTCCTCCAGCAATCGCTCAGCCTGATCCGGCGACCTCCCACGAGCGAAGCCACCACGGAAGCGATCCACGTTGATCGAGGGGTAGAAGGAGCGGAAGACGGCGAGGCAGTGGCTGGCGCTCGCCACGCCGACCTCGCGAAGACAGCCAGGGAAGCGCGCTGCCGCCACCTGAGCACGCTCTAGAAGGGTTGGCGGGCGCACCACCGGATCACCGAACTGCCGCACGGAGGAGGACTCGGCAAGGGGCGCCAGCTTGTCCAGGATGGGGCGCAGTGCCTTGCCGAGAGCTTTGAACTGAGCCCTCTCCGACGTGATGCGGGCCTCGAGATCTGCATATTGGGCAAATTGTTTTTGCCGGAAATCTGCTCAACGTCAGAAGCACTTATCGACAAACATCAAGGACAACGCAGGAGTGCAAGGCAACAAACCTGACAGCTCTTTCCTCGCCACAGCGGCCTGCCCGCACGCCTCCTGGCCATCTAGCCAGAGCTGTTTCATGCGGGCCCACAGGGATTTGAGTTCCTCCTCCGCCTTGGCCCGAGCTATCATCAGAGAGCCGATCAGCACAAAGCACTTGGGTAATGGCAAAACAGAAGCAAAACATAATCAACATACCTTGCTGGTTTTCCTCCGCCGCCGCCCGGAGCATCACCTCGTTCGCCTCCGTAGCCGCCTTCTCCTGCCGCAGCCTCTCGACCTCCCGGCTGCTGCTGTCTTGCTGAGCAACAACTTGCTGCTCGAGATGCTCCAAACAGGCGCGCAAAGTGGCGTTCAGTTCAGCAGCGGTGCCGACGCGATCAAGCACAGCGCTCTTACAAGTGGACTCGGAGGCCACGGTCTATCGAGACATAGCAAGAGATAAAACAATTACAGCTAGCAAGCATTTACAACAACAAGAGGAAGAAAGAATCACCTCGGCAAGCTGGAGGGTCCTCCGTGCAATGGTGACGAGCTCCGCGCGGTTCTCGTCATCGATCGCCGAATCCCCAAGCACTTCATTCACAGGATTGCCACGCACCTGGGCGACGCGTCCAGGGCATGGCGGGCTGAGACATGGCTGAGGGAGCTCCCGCTGGATCTCCTCGACGCTGGAGGCTCCAGCCGCAGCAGCATCAGAAGCTGCAACGTGTCCAGCCTCACGCTGGGGACTGGGATCACGAGCAACAGCATCAGCAACGACAGCCGCAGCATCAGGAACCCCCAACGCAACAGCAGGGTGCTCATCAGAAGCACTCAGGCGCGGTGACACCGGGGCGGCAGACGGCAGGGATGACTCATCAACCTCGGAAGGGAGGTTGCAGGGACCCCTGTTCGTACAAACAAGACATAAAGATCTCTTTCCAATCCTGCGAACAAAAGAGAAACAAAGATGAACGACTTCAAAACGACTTACTCGGAGGACACGCGGACTCGGGTTCGACGCAGAAAACTGGAGCCAGAAGAGGCGGATCGCTTCACCCCACTGACTGTCGCAGCCGCCGCTGTAGGTGCTGGTGACGGTGTTGCAGTGGCAGCCCGCGTAGTCTGAGTGGTGGGGTGCGCAGCGTCCGCCACCGGCGGCATGGGGCCTGATGGCTGAGAAGGAAGAGAAGAAGTGAAGTGATCGGTAGGCGCCGGCACCACCTGAGCCGTCGTCACTGAGGGAGCTTCGCCGATGTCAAACGAGAGGGGGACCTCCTCCTCCTCGTCCTCCGACAGCACAAGCTTGCGCTGTAACACCCTAAATTCCATCACCAAATAAATATAAGTAACATGGTGTTTTAGTTTTTGTTTTCTAAGAAAATAATAATTTATCAATTAAATTTGGCTCTAAAATATTTAAATATCATTATATATAATTTTAGAGGCAACAAATGCTTGTGCATCATATCTTGTTTGCATGGTTTTGTTGATGGAGTGTAGTTTTAAAAGTTTTCTTAAAATGTATTTGAAAAGATTTGGAAAAGTTTGAAAAGTGTATGAAAATTTAAAAGGTTGAAAAGGTTTAAAAGAAAAAGTTTTGAAAAAAAAAGAAAAAAAACCCCAAACCCCCTCTCTCTCCCTCCCTTTCGGCCCGCAGGCCCAACTCTCCCCGCCAGCCCACTTTCCCTCCGCCGGCCTGCTCTCCCTCCTCCAGCCCAAACCATCGCGCGGCCCAGCACCTCTCCTCCCCTCTCTTCTGTCACTGCCGCCCGGGCCCGCTCGTCAGGTCGTCCCCTTCCTCCAGCCGTTCCCCCCTCCTCTGCCTCGCATCAAAGCCGTGGCCGCCCGCCGTTACCTCGCCTCTCCCGCGCCCCCTTCGCCTTCAAGCCGCCATCAAGGGTGTAATTAAGCCTCGGTGTCTTCCCCTCCTTAAACCCCCCTTCAGTTTCCTTCCGTTCCCATCCCCAATCAAGCCACCGTGCGCCATGGCCATTGATGGCCTTAGCTCTCCCGGCCGCCGCTCCCTTCTCCTCTCCCTGGCCTATAAAAGCCGAGCCAGAGCTCCAGCCTCACCCCTTTCACCTCGCCCGCGGCCGTGCCTCTGTTTGCCTCTAATCACGGCCGCAAGTCATCTTGGTAAGCCACGGCCGCCGCCGCAGTTCGTCGTCGTCCGGCCCTCCCTCACCCGGCTCTCCCTTTGTATGACGCGCATGTGTTCTGAGGAGAACATCCCGGCGCCCAGAAGCAACAACCCAAGGCCGGAGCACCTTCCTCCGTGTGCGCCCGGCATCCCGTCCACCTCTGGCCATCGCGTGCGAACTCCGCCGCACCACCACCGTCAACGAGCCCCTGGTGAGCTCCGCGCCGTCCTCCTCTTGCTCCAGGTCCAAACCGCACACGAAATGGTGCCCTGTAGTGCCCGGGGCACCTTCTCCGGTGAAGCCCCGGCGAGCCGCCGCCGTCCCTGCCTGCTCCGGCGACCGCCAACGGAGCGGCTCGCCCACAGCCGCTGGATCAGGCACCAACAGCCCAGATCGCGTACCCCTTCGCCCTTATGCAACCGGTCCACCATGGACCAGTGGACCTGGTCCACAGCGCGGTCCACGGCCACGTCTGCGCCACGTCAGCGCACCCCGCCAGTCGCAGCGTGCCACGTGGCCTCCAGTCAGCAAAGCCGTCCGATCAGCCATCTCTTTTGCAGTTTAGCCCCTGACAAAATAGGATATGACCCACCTTATCTCTGAGTCTTGGCTGTTTTGCATGTGAACCCCTAGTTTTATCCCGCCTTTTGCAGATCAGTCCAGACCGAGCCCTTTTACATGTAAAACCCTCAGTTTCTTCAGTTTCGCGAGCACAAATTCCTGTGTCTTGCATATCTTATGTTGTAGCCCCTGGTTTCTTACAGATAAGCCCCTGTAAGCCTAGTTTCTTCACAGAAAAGCCCCTGAACCTTGTTTTGGCCGTATCTTTTGCATTTTAGCTCCGTTTCCTCCGTTTCAAGTTGCGTTAGGTTCATATCAACTCAAACAACGTGATAGGACCAATGTTGAATATGTTCTATGTTTTATAATTTATTTAAATATTAAATATGATTAAATCCTTATACACATGCTTTTCTAATTAAAATCTACTTAGAGTTTAACACGTGTTTTCATAAGAAAGTTAATGTGATTAATACTTAGTTAAATATTTCTTTTAAATAAAAGCTAACTAGAGATATACCTCGGTTTTATAATCACACTTAATTTGATTAATGATTATGCAATTTGCCTTCTAAATAAAAGCAACATAGGCTATATCCCGAGCTTTTCTTAATTAAATGTTAATTTGATTAATATGAATATAAATGTGTTTTTTATTATAATTTGATTAGTTCAACTCGAAATATAAAGATATACGTTTAGATGCTTCACATGCTTCTTTTAGAAGTAAATGTTTAATTTGCATAAATCATACTTGAATATTTATAAATAAAATTGGACTAAGTTCAACATCGTTCTTTTTCATCTAAATATAACTTGCTTAATTATTAAATAGGGTATTTTCTCTAAAATAACCTATGCACATGTTTTTGCTTAATTAAAATATACCAAGCACAAAGCTTTGTGTGACATAATCCAAATCTCCCGATAGTTCCGAGTGTTTTTGAGTTCGCGGTCTTGGAGTCAAACCTTGTCCTCTCTTTAAGCTTTGCAAATTTGGTGTATTGTTTTATTTATTGTATGTATTCTTGTGTGCTCGTAGACATCGTGCCAGTTTCAAGTGAGCAGCCAGTTGAAGTGGATCAAGAGCAAGTTTTTGAAGAAGAAGAATCCCAGTGTTTAAGCAAGGAAGGCAAGTGGACTTCTCCCTCTGCATATTCCTCTTAGTCCAAAATAATTGCATGATTAATTAATATTTACATTTAAATGTTGTATTGCATAAATTTGATGGGAAATCACTTTTTTAAGGACATGACTAGAATTTTATCCCTATTACCTTGAACAACCCTTTTAAATAAATGTTTTGGGTAGAAATGCTTTGTTGCTATACCTTGGGATGGTCCAAAGGAATCTTTGCAAAATGATGAATGTTGATCATGATAACTTTGGTGAAGATGATGCTTATGGTTAATAACAAGATCATATGTTATAATTGGAACATGGAGAACCACCCAGGAAAACAGTGCAACCACAGTCCATATGGCTCTGGCTTAGCCAATTAATTAGGTGTGTGGAATTATCTGACAGCCTTATCCGAAAGGAGCACAGGGGGCCGGAGTTGAAGGGGTATAGCCCGGTTCTTTTGGGGTAGCAGCCTTTGCTAAGGTGCTGACCACTAGGGAGGGTTATGGTCCGCTCCGCTGCTGTAACTGTCGCGGGTTGTTGGTCTTCTGCATATCTTTGTAAAGGCTTCGTAGTGGACCCCTAGCCACTCACCTCGGAAGTGTTTAAGGGCCTTGCAAACCCGGGCGACATGGGGAACACGAGCTGTGGTGAAAGTGTACAACCTCTGCAGAGTTAAAACTGATCGATCAGTCATGCTCACGGTTAAGAGCGGCCTGGACCCTCACATGATTAATGAACTTGAAGATGGAATTAAATCGTGGCTTAGGTATGGTTCGAGATGGAAAGTTTTCTAAAGTCTTTTTAAGTGGGATGGTATAAACTTACACCTAGTAAATAGGTGCTTGCTAATAAAATTTTACCAACATTAAAAATGCTAACCGCTGCAAACTCTTAGCCTATCCTTGATAGCCTTGCATGTTTTTCCCCCACTTGCTGAGCTCCAACCATAAGTGTGCTCACCCTTGCTTACCCGCTGTTCAGAGGAGAACACTGGAGAAGAGTACTTCAGCGACTTTGATGAGTTCTGAGGCTTGCGTGCCCCCAGTCATGTGCCTGTGGAAGCTGAAGACGGAGTTACTTCGTCTAGTTATCGTTTGTTCGTTTTAAAGACCTTCGAGTCTAACGTCTGAGTGTAATAAAGAGATAATGTAACGGTTTAACTCTTGTACATTTTTAAATGCTGTTTATTGATACTTCACACATGATGTCTATCATATGTGTGTAAACTTGATCCTGGCGCACATATGAGATGCATTTGGTTTTCTTCGGAAAATCAGGTGTGACAGAATGGTATCAGAGCAGTAATGACTGTAGGACGCAGCCTTAAGTTAGATATGGTCGAAAAGTAAGGATTCCTGTTCTAGAAAGCCAGTCATCCTTCAAAATTGACTTATTTATGTATAAAATCTAATTTATTCTTTATTTCTTGTTAAAAACATCTTTTTGTTTTGATCTATACGGAGTTTAGTTCTTGTTCTATCAGCTGGATCTCCACCACCGGTGTTGTCTAGTATAAGTTCTTAGTTTGCCTACCCCTCATCAACTTCGATAGAAACGTTCCTGTGAGGACGA
Source organism: Cenchrus fungigraminus (assembly GCA_036936925.1). Classification (NCBI taxonomy): domain Eukaryota; kingdom Viridiplantae; phylum Streptophyta; class Magnoliopsida; order Poales; family Poaceae; genus Cenchrus; species Cenchrus fungigraminus. The sequence continues at coordinate 75,766,954 of CM072775.1, forward strand.
TCGTTGTGTAAATGTTTGTTGTTTGAACACATGATTGATTTGGGTCTTTGCTTGTGTGAGTTGCATTGTGGAGTGATGGTCACAAATGCAACAAGAAATAAATTGTTAGGTTAATAAAGATAGTTTGGGTTCAAATCTGGGTTATCTTTTCCTTTATCTATCCTACAAGTTGGTTGAAGTAAAATCTTTTTGCACAACTCTTTGACACAGCATCACTGTTTTAATCATATCTTGAGCTATCAGAATCTGTCTTAGTTTTGAAATTCATGCTGCTTCATCTTTTCGAGTTCATATCCACATGCATCAGTTGAATGTTCTTGTCTAAAGTAAATTCTCTAACAATCAGATGGTAAAAACCAGGTCAGGAGGAGGACAAGACGTTCCGCCGGTGATTTGTGCTCACATAGCCAATCAACAAGCACAAGCACCACCACCTCCACCTCCACTGCTTAACCAAATGGATCCCGCATTGCAACAATTTCTTGCCGCTCAAACCCAGCTGCTACAAAACCTCACTGCCACCATCCAGAATCTACAAGCTCAACAGAACCAACCAGCACCCCCTCCTCCACCCCCGCCACAGCAGAGGGACAAGCATAAGGAATTTATGAGTCACCACCCTCCTACCTACTCCCATTCCTCCGATCCGTTGGATGCCGACGACTGGTTGAAGACGGTTACCAAGAAACTTGAGATCATTCAGTGCACCAACCCAGAGATGGTCCTGTATGCTGCAGGCAGATTGACAGGGCAAGCTGGTGATTGGTAGGATGCATATACTGTCGCTCATGCAGCTCCCAATACTATTACTTGGCAGGAATTCAGAGATAGCTTCCGTACATATCATATTCCTTCAGGAGTGATAAAGCTAAAGCAGAAGGAATTTCTTGCACTGAAGCAAGGGAATATGTCTGTCACAGAGTATCTCGACAAGTTCACTCATTTGTCTCGTTATGCTCCTGATGAAGTCAACACTGATCCCAAGAGGCAGGAAAGATTCTTGGATGGATTGATTGGACCGCTCAACTATCAGCTGCAGAGCCATACATTCCCCAACTTTCAGACGTTGCTGAACAAAGCTAAAGGTTTGGAGAATAAACGTATGGAACTTGGTGAATAGAAGCGCAAGTTCAAGTCTCATGGACAGTCCAGCAACACACGCCCCCGCTTCAACTCATCTCAGAGTTCTCAATTTCACTCTGGTGGATCAAGTGGAAACTATACTCAGAATTTACAGTTGCAGCACTCAACTCAACAACCTCAGCACTCAAGCCAACAGACACCACATGTTCCAAGTCATCATCAAGATCGCTCAGGAGCACCAGTGAGAAGCAACTCCTCGGTTCGTCCTAATGGTTGTTTCAATTGTGGAGAATTTGGACATTATGCCAACATCTGCCCGAAGCGCAACATGCAGACTCCTCAGAAAGTTAATGGTCAAAGGTTTGGACAACCGTTATCACAAACTCGCATCGGGAATTCTACTCCTCGAGGTAATAGAGGCCAACAGAACTACGCACGTGGGAGAGTGAATCATGTGACAACTGAACAAGCTCAAGACGCTCCAGGTGTTGTGCTGGGTACGTTCTCTGTCAACTCTGTACCAGCAACAGTTTTATTTGATTCCGGAGCATCACATTCATTCATTACTGAACAATTTGTGGCAAAGCATGATATACCTATGAGTTCTATGAAGACACATTTGTTGGTTAGTTCCCCAAACGGTGAAATGAAATCCGCTTATGTATGCCCACGAGTCAACCTTAAAATCGGGGAAATAGATTTTCAAGCTGATCTAGTAATCCTTACATCTAGTGGAATAGATGTGATACTTGTAATGGATTGGTTAGGCAAATGTGATGGAATAATTCTGTGTGCCAAGAAGTTAGTGCTTTTGACCAGCCCACAAGGAGATAGGATTGAAGTTGTTGCTACCATCCCATCTAAGGAGAAAGGAAAAGTGAATCAAGATGAAGGAAAGCAAGTGAAGGAGCTATGACTGCCAGAAGAACTCAACAATCAAGATGAGCTTATAGAAGAGTACCCTTAGTTTTCTTTCCAATCTCTCCGAATCTCGGGACGAGATTCTTTTTAAGGGGGGTAGATTTGTAACACCCTAAATTCCATCACCAAATAAATATAAGTAACATGGTGTTTTAGTTTTAGTTTTCTAAGGAAATAATAATTTATCAATTAAATTTGGCTCTAAAATATTTAAATATCATTATATATAATTTTAGAGGCAACAAGTGCTTGTGCATCATATCTTGTTTGCATGGTTTTGTTGATGGAGTGTAGTTTTAAAAGTTTTCTTAAAAATGTATTTGAAAAGATTTGGAAAAGTTTGAAAAGTGTTTGAAAATTTAAAAGGTTGAAAAGGTTTAAAAGATTTGGCCAAAGGACCCTGATTGGCCAACGAGCCAGGCACAGGTGCCACAGAGACAAAAGCCCTGCGATCCTATAATTTCGCAGGCAAACAAACATAACCATTTCGTCAAACATCTGGTGGGCACATGTTCATGCCCTAATGGGCGCTCTATAAAAGTAAAAACCGTTACCTCAGGCAGATAGTTCGCTAGGTTGAACGGCTTCGGCGCGTCGCGGTTGGAGATGACGGTGCCGGGGACGAACCACTGACGGACATGCTCCTTCAGCTCCTTCGCTCTCCCTGGCTCTGCCGCTCACCACGCCATGTCGTGGTCGTTGCCAGCATACTCGTACGCTGGGCGCACCCTGTCCCGGAGCGGCTGCGTGCACCGGACGGCGAAGCTCGCCATCACCGCAACGCCAGTGAGCCCGGCCTCCTTCAGCTTTCGGATATGCTCCAGCAGCACGGACACCTGCCCCATCTCAGCTTGGCCAAGCTCTTCATCCCAGCATGGGAGAGGAGCCGGCCGCGCGTCGACGTTGCAGGGCACCGCCGGAGCATGGTTGGTGGTGTAGACCACTCTGAGTGCCAGCCCTTGTTGGAACTAATGAGCGGCACCGAAATGTACTCAGCAGAGTGCCTCTACTTGAGCTGGAATCCGGCGCCGCTCACCACGCGTGGCTTCTTGGCGGTCGGGTGGGGCTTCACCCAGAAGAAATACCGAAAAAGATCGAAATGCGGGGCGATTCCAAGAAACACCTCGCACAGATGCACAAAGATGGATATGTGCAAAATGGAGTTGGGGTTGAGATGGTACAGCTCCAAACCGTAGTAGTAGAGCAGGCCGAGGAAAAAGGGATGTGCGGGCAGGCCGAACCCGCGGAAGTAGGCCGACTCGAAGACGACGGCGTCGTCGGTCGACAGCGTGGGGAACTCTTTCCCCGCAGCAGGCCGCCATCCCTCGACGGCGGACTCGAGCAGCACGCCCCCCAACACCAGGGCGGTGAGGCGCTCCCTCGTGGAGATGGAGCGCACCCACTCCTCGCTCCGCATCGGCGGCGGAAGCAGGGACGACGACGACGGAGATGGCGAGCGCCTCGCCTCGGAGGCGTCGCGCCTCGACTTCTTTGAATGCCGGCGAGATCCCCCAGACGACATCCTCGCTACGCTCGGGGACTCGGGCGGGGAGTGGTCTACACCCTCACTATGCTCGGGGACTCCCCGGGAACTGCGGCTTAGATGCGGCGCGGCGGCGGATCTAGATCTGCAGCCTCGCCGGAGCCAAATCCGGTGAGGATCGAGCTAATGCGGCGACGGATCCGACGGATCGGAGGCAGAGCGGCCGGAGAAGGAAGAGCAAAGGGCGGCTGCGTGGTTTCCTATGGGAAGCGAAGTGACGTGACTGCAGGGGCGCGTGGCGAGCCACACCTCTGGGCTGCCTTAAATGCGGCAGACGGAACGGTGGTCGTGGCGGACCCCACCACCCGTGCGGTCGCGTCGCCGCAACACGAGAGATTCTTCTCGCGAGAAACTCACGAGTACGACTCGCGTGCGATGCGCCAGCTCAGCCTTATCCGTGATGCTTCTGATTCCGGTTGCTGGGCCTTAGTGGGCCATGGCTCTAAATGGGCCAAAGGGTTAAAACCTTTCCTTCTACAGGAAGACACCCTTAAATTTAAAAAGGGCCTTCAAAAATTATTGGCCAGCTTAAACCACTCAGAGGCTGTGACCCAGAGTCACGTACTGCCAGGTTTTCAGATAACCCGCCCTCGAAGATTCGGTTTTGACTCCTAAGAGAGTTTCAAAAATCTGCTAGCTCATGAGTGTTCTCTCAGAGGCATGCCACACACAGGCCAAAGCTGTTCAGAAGTCACGAATATGATGACTAGGACAGGTGACCTCGCGCGAGTGCTCCGTGAAAACACGGTGGGCCATACAGCAAATTTGGCATAGGGCCAGAGCTCTAACCAAACACTGTACCAGGTCAGATGACCCGAGTGGTACTCTCCCAAACGGGATGATGGTAATACCGAACTAAATCCTTTTTAGAGCTTCGAAATAATTACTTTAACTATTCCGAACCTCGGGGACTGCCCTAATGGGCGCATCTGGAGATGCGCCCATTCAGCGGCTAAAAACCGCCACCGCGATCATCCGAGATTAAACCAAGACAGTCTCATTGACTAAAGTCAGGGTCGGGGATACGGGAGGCGATCAGAGGTACCCTTTTTCCTAAAGGGACACCCATTCTAAGAGACATTGGGGAGTGGTCACTTAGATTCTCTTTAGACCCTAGATAAACCTTTTCAATCTTTATCTAGGCACGAGGACTAAGTGTGTACACTTCGTCTTCGATGAAAGTGTACAATCTCCAATCCCAGATGATCTGAATAAATCACAAACACGGTGAAGAGCTCTCCTCAACCACCCAGCAACCACGAGTTCACCTTCAAAGACCACTCGGCTGCACCGGAGATCAGATTAGACAACATTCAAAGTACTCAGACGAAAGGCATTAAGCACTCGGCTAAATAGCGAGAGTGCACAAAAGAAGTACACGGGGCTGAGGATCGAAGTTGCAGTCTGGTTAAGAAGCGTTCGGGGACTGCTGTGGGGGATATACCCCCCGGGTCCCACACGGAGGGGCTTCATGACGAGTATACGTATACGGAGATGGGCCCACCCGTGTGGAGATACGGTACGGTGTACGGATCAGGATGAGGCGGCGCCCGAGGAGATATCATCCCATGAATAAAGGCCGGTTAGTTAGGAAAGATATTGCTTGAGCCGGAAGGCCAAATCTTGTAATCGGTTAGCTATAGATTCTCTGAGATCTGTAAACCTTGCCCCCCAGGCTATATAAGGGCGGCTGGGACCCCCTCAAAAACAACTCCATCTGATTCCCAATCGTGGAACCATCAATATAACACACCGAGCACAGGACGTAGGGTATTACGCCTCCCGGCGGCCTGAACCTGGATAAACCTTGTGCCCTTTGTTCACCATCTAGCACTAGTCTCGGCGATCCCCACCACACAATCCACCACCATAGCCTACCCCGTGGTGGACTGCCGGTTCATTGCACCGACAATTAGGCATGCCCTTTGTGACCTTGGTGCGAGTGTTAATCTCATGTCCAAGGCCATGTTCGAGCAACTGGGATATCCAGCTCTCTCTCCAACAGCACGGACTATCCAACTCACTGATTCAACGATCCGATATCCAGAAGGAGTTGCTGAGAGTTTATTGGTTAAGGTCAAGAGCTCTTATATCTTCGCGGATTTCGTAGTCCTTGACATGGATGACGAGGGAGGAATGCCGCTCATCCTTGGGTGACCATTCCTCAGTGATGTCCGAGCTAGAATCAATGTGGGATCCGGTATCATCCGTTTCCGCATTAGGGAGAGGAGCTTGAAGTTCAAGTTTCAGGACAAAGAAGAGCAATGCTATTTGGTGCAAGATGGTGTTGAGCAGCTTGGGGGAAGGACGGAGCCTTCACCCCCAAGGAAGAAATCTTCATCAAAGAGGTTAAAGAAAATTCGGAAAGAATGGCGGAAGATTGAGATGGCACCAACCTCTACTTCTCAGGAGTGGGGTGCTGAATGGAATTGATCGCTGAGAAGAGTCCAACTCGTCGGACTAAAAATGATGGGTCCTTTCTACCAAAAAGGTTAAAGCTGGTATTTATCTCATATTTCCCTTTCCAAAATTTTATTTCCAAAATTGCATATTTGATTTTCCAAAACCTTGCATCTGCATGCTAGATTTATCTAGCCTTTTCCCTTTTCCAAATAAAATTCTGAAAATCATTTCTGAGTTTGAAAACCATAGAAAATTTATTTGGGCAATTTCTGGAGTAAACTTTGGCCGGTGCACCTTGGCATATCTTCATATAGCCGTTGGTGGCACACCTGCCAAAGGGGGCTAGCACCGGGCCCACCACTGGGCCGGCCGAACCAGGGTTCGGCCGAACCCTGGTAATGGTCAAGTGGGCCCAACCTTGGCCAACGGCTCCTAGCTGTTGCCCAACGGCTATCCCGCGGTGTGCTGCCCCTTTGCTCTATAAATTGGACCCGAGAGGGGGTGTTCTTCACCCATTCAACTCATTTCATTCACACTCCCCTCTCTACTCCTTGCTCTCTTGGTTTTCTTGGATTTCTTGCTCGAGATTGGATCATCAAGTAGTCTCTCTATTGCGTTGGTGAAAATATTGCTATTGGTGGTGCAAACTCGGTAAGAACTTCATTCGATTTCACTAACCCATCACCGAGTTGCTCTTGTTGTTTTCTTGTTGTTGTGCTAGCATGAATTGGGCAGCGAACACTCTCCGGAGGGTGACGCGCTCACGCTCCCGTTCACGGGCAAGCACGAGTGCATCCACCCCCGCCGAGCCGACACCGAGCCCATCAACGATGGATTATGAAGAAGAGCAAGAAGAGCAAGCCGAGCCACAACCCGCGGAGGAGGTCGTCGACGACACCCCCTACCTCAGCTTGCGGGGCAATCGAGAGGAGCAAGCCTATGCTCTCTTGAAGGACTGAGTCTTCGCCCACACCAGGGACTTCGACCCGGCTCTCATAGAGAAAACAGGTATGAATCTCGAGTTCGCTTCCATTTGGAATGCTCTTGGTTGGGAGGAGTTTGCGCTGGTCACAGAGTTTGGCTCTCGGCCCCTCACCATCCAGTTTCTTTGCTCTCTTACCGAGACCCCGGATGGCATTGAGTTTCGTCTTTTCGGGACCGATTATCGTCTTTCTTGGAATGATCTTAGTCATCTTCTTGGTTTTAGTCCTTGTTGTGCTGTCTCTTTGAAGCGAGCTTGTGAGGGTTATGTTCGGGAATCTTTCTGGGCAGATATCTCTTGTCTTGTTTACAGTGGCAAGTTTGTACCTCGGTGTAACGATATTGTGCATCCCACTCTCCGCTTGTGGCACAAGTGGCTCGCCATTACTCTCTTTTCATGAGAGGATGTTTGGCCTGTGTGCAGCGATGAGATGATGCTATTATATGCTGCTGTCAACCAGATAAAGGTCTCTCCCGTTAAAGCAATGATTCGGCAGCGGATGACGAATTTCAAGATGATAGGTCTTATTGAGTGTTTGGCTTTGGTGACTCGTATTGCTCTCAGACTCGGGGTTCTTAGCGAGAATCCCGTACCCTTCATCGGGACGCCCCGAGTTCTCATTGATGAGGCATACTTGATCCAGGGGCATATACTCAAGAGGGGCCCAAATGATTCTTTGACTTTCTTCTTTCCGGGCTATGCAAATCAAATCCCGTTACCTAACCCGGGGTTTGGATTGTATAACTCGGAGTCACTCACCATTCCCCTTGTTACACAAGAGGAAAGTCGTCGTGCTAGTTGTTGACGGTCAATATTTGCCATTTTCAAGGCCGTCAACTCCTGCAAATCTGAGCATGAATTGAACATCCACACTAGAATAGGTGCTTAAACTCATACTTTCCACCAGTGTCGATGTCTATTTGAATGCTGGTATTTAGCATAAGAAATGAGAGAAATTCATGCACATTCACTCCACACCAATCCAAGGCACTCAAATGCTGGCCAATCAGGGGCTGCCACATGGATTCTCCTGGATCCATGATGTCACCAATCCATGTGAAGGACTTTCGACGAATCACACGCTGCCACGTCAGCATCACATGGATCCATCGGCCCACATTACCAACTAAATCGCCAGGAAACGTGCCATGCACGGAGGAGAGGCATCAGGGCCTACATGGAAGTGAGCCAGAGGAAGCTCAACCCAAATGGAGGGGAGAAGGTGTCAGCCGACCCTAGGATCGGCCGAACCGACCTAGGGTCGGTTGATCCTCCCCCTCCACTTGTCACTTGCTCATTTGTCACACCTGTTTTTCCAAAGAAAACCAAGTGCAGATCTATATGCATGTCAGGATCAAGTTCCATGCATATAGTTGACATAAGTGAATAACAGTACAGTATCACGTAAGAAAAACAAAGATTATCAGAGATTTACGCTTTATCCTGGAAACGAAGGCTCCAAACATCACAGGCAGTCGACTGGGGGTTGCGTACGCCTAGCACCAGCAACATCTTCACAACAATTTCATAGCAGCTTCCTCTTTCTGAGCAACATTGTTTATAGCAAGGGTGAGCACTTGTCGTACTCAGCAAGTGTGGGGAATGTATGATTGCAAAGGCTGAACAAGGAAAGGCTGATAGGTTAACTGCATTAAGCACTTTTAGTTGGTCAAATTTTATTAGCACCTGATTACTAATAAAGTATAAGTATATACCAACCCACATTAACATATAGAGATATGCCATAAGAGTATGGCTAACATAACCAGAAACCACGATTTAAGTCCATCTTCAAGTTCAATTATCATGTGAGGGTCCAGGCCGCTCTTGACCGTGAGCACGGCTAATTGATTAGTTTTAAACACTCTGCAGAGGTTGTACACTTTCACCACAAGTCGCGTAAAAGTTCAGAGAACTTTAAACCCAAGCACGCAATGCTGATCAGGCATCATACCACACTGCCGAGGTGTGATTGCATAGGGACGCTACGAGGCCTTTACAAAGTTTCCCCAGTTTGAAGCAACCCGCGAAGGTTTCGAGTCGTTGCAGAGTATAAAGTCCCCTAGTAGGACCGTGTCTTAGCAAAGCACACTCCCTACTAGAGTGAGTCTATACCCCACTGGCGCTCCCCCTTGCCCTTATCAGGTAAGATCACCCCAACATTAGAGTCCCTAATTAATTAGCCAAGCTAGAGCCATATAGCCTTGTGGTTGCACTATTTTCCTGGGTGGTCGCTCCATGTTCCGATTAAGCATGTTGATCTTGTATTAACCAGAGATATAACATAAAAGTAAAACATGTTTATCATTGTTGTTGTTCATTAGAACCACCATAACCCAAAGTAGAGTGACTAAGCAGTGGTACCCAACAGAAAGGTAAACCCAGGTTGACAAGGAATAAAGGTAATAAAGTCTAGGATAAACCTTAATAGGACCCATCAATATTAATGCAAGCATATGCAATGAGTGAATAAACACATTATTGGGACAAATGATCAAGGACACACTTGCCTTTAACCAAAGTAGTGATGTTGCTCAGAATTCTTCATCTTCATACTCTTCCAAACTCTCGAACCACGTTCATTCTACTCGCATCAATCATCGGCACAAGCATACAAAGCAAACATACAAACAAGCTAAGAACAAAGCACCAATCAAAAGAGAAGCTTTAAAGGAACGTGCTAAAGGATAGGCTCGATGCCAAGGATCACTGAAGGACACAGACCGTGCTGAGATAAGGGAAAGGCTTGGCTAGATTTATGAAGGCACTAGGTCTGAGCACGAACTAGGGTCAAAAGATCTGGAACTTGAAAGAAGATTAGCTCTACAACAGAGGCACACTGGGACAGAGCTTGATAAAGAACGGCTAACGTTCGATTTGCATATGTAAGAGATCAAACTATGAGCTAGGTTTATTTTAATTAGTAAAAATATGTAAAGGATATTTTATAAATAAAATACCCCAAGTTGGAATTAAAGCAAATTAAACTTTATTTCCAAAAGACCGGAGTAAAGAACAAATCAAGTTTTATTCATAAAGATTCATTTATGAATTATATCAATTAAACATTTAATTTAGAAAAGCTAAACTATATGAATCATCTAAATGCAACTTTATGATTCGAGTAGATCATATTATTATTAAAAACATTATGGCATTGGCATTAATCAAATTAACATTTATTCATAAAACTGGTGTTCAAACCTATTCAACTTTTAATTAGAAAAGTTAATTATATATTAAGCAAATTAATATTTGGTTTATGAAAAACCGATATAAAGATCTAATTATATTTTATTTACAAAAACATGTGAGATAAACATTAATCAAATTAAATTTGATTATGAAAAACGGTGTATAGCTCTATATAGATTTTATTTAGAAAAGACAGGTTTAATAAGCATTAATCAAAATTAATATTAAATTTATTTTTCAGAAAACAAACATGATGAAAACTCACCACTAACACGTACATTACTTCATTATGAAACTAAAGCAACTTGAACGGATGAAAACGGATCTAAAACAAAGATTTTATGAGCAAAACAAGATACAGGGACCTATCTGCAGAGATCTTAAACTTCCAGGGACTTAACTGTGAAAAACCAGGGGCATATACATAATTATGTATATAAACTCAGGGGCTTACTTGCAAAGGTCTCAGGGTGGATTGGATCTAGGAAGTCTAATAGATTTGGGGGGGTTTTCTGTAAAAGGGATTAGACACAAAAGAAAACTTAGAGATTACAGGAGATCTCAAGGGGCTGAAGCAAAAACGGCCATGTCTTCATCTTCTTCCTCCGAACAGAGGGGAACGGCGGACAGGGGAGGATCCCGGCCGGTGAAATTGCCGGCGACCTGGTGACTCGGGGTGCAGGGACTCGATTGACAGGTGCAAGAGGTAGAGGGGGCGCTGGGGATGAGCTCACCGACGACAAGGACGGGGAAGGGCGGACGAACACATCCGGCGGCGGAGCTCTGGAAGCTGCCGGTCACGGTCCGAGTGGAAGCGGCGTTCCGGCGTCCCTCCAGCGATGAGGAGTAGCAGGACGGGTGCAGCACGACCCTGTGAAGTCCCCGGCGGTGATGGCTTGTTCCGGTCGAGCTCGGCTCCGGCGGACGGCGAGCTCGTCGTCTCTGTCCGGTGACGCAACGGCGCAAACCAAGGTGCAAGGCGGCGCAACGCGAGAGCAGGGGCAGGCAGGGAAGGCAGGGCTCGGGTGCAGGCTTTATGGAGCGCGGAGGCCGAGGTGACCTGGGCGCACACGCCGAGAGGAGTCTGGCGGCGGCGAAGGCGTGGCCGGGGCGGACTGCCTCGCCGGTCGCATCCTGGCTCCGACTGATGGGCCTGGCGGGCCTCGCGCAAGCTGGAGTGGGCCATGGAGCGGGCTGGGTTGGATACGGGTCGAAGGGTGGGCCGGTGCTGCACTTCTAGACCGCGGAGGGAGTCTGAGGGGCGGCAGCAAACTTCACGGACGGTTGGGCTAAAAACAAACTGGGCCGAAAGCGGGGGAGCTGAGCTAAACCAGACCAAGGAAAAGAAGGAGCTGGAGCAGACTTTCACGACAGGGCCCAGCCTAGAAAGAAAAGAAAGGATTTTTTTCATTTTCCGAATTTAATTTTCTATGCGAAAACAATTCCAGGAAATCCTAGAAATTGTTTAGAGGCACGAAAAATACTCAGAAAATCCCAAAAATTCTAGGAAAATTTCCAGAGATAGATTGAGACATGAACAACCCAAATAAAATATTTGGAGCTCATGAAAAAGATTTTAGAGCCTTCTAATAAATAGAAAATGCTCATGGAAAATGAGAATAAATCCCAGAAAAATCCGGAAAATTCTCGGAAGGGTTTGGTCAGCACCTAAGCATATTTAAAAACATTTTGCACTTATGAAACACCAGATGCATCGGCATGAATGCACACTCACATAATCATTTTATTTAATTTAGAAATACGAACAAAGTTTTTCCTATACTATATTTCCTGTAAGGAAAATAAATGTTTGACAAATTTTAGAATTGAGAGAAAATTATTGTTTTAATTATTATTCCTATTCACATCCTGAAATTGAAAATTTCAGGGTGTGACAAACTACCCCCCTTAAAAGGAATCTCGTCCCGAGATTCGAAGAGAGAAGAAACAAGGAGGAGGCAGGCAAACAAGAATATTGCTGCTGAGATAGGCATGTGATCATCCTCTCTTGTCTTCAGGGTGTAGGTTCTTCAATATTCATCTTTCTTGGTCATCGGGGTCTTCATCAGAGTAAGTTAGATGGGATAGTTGCAAGCACAAGATAGGAAGTAAGGTTGAGTGACATCTTCTTTTCTTCAACTTGCTCACTTCTTTGTAGTAGCAGTGGTTGTAGTATTTGCTTGTTGATGCGGACTTCGATTTTCTTCTTCTAGAGAGAAAGAGAGATGACAAGGATGTGGGAGGCACAAAGGAAAAACTCAACTAAGCAACTGATGTCATTGCAGATATAAGACCCGCAATACATCAACACTCACTACAAAGAACCAACTGAAACATTGCCATAAACAATCATGATCATGCAAGCACTGAATTTCACCACTCAACACACAGTCAAAGGAACGATGCTAAACGTTGTTAATAGAGTCAGTAGGCATCCTCCTAATAGATTAGACGTAGCTCCCAGTAAGAATATCCATATATAATGAATTCCTCACAGATCATGGAGTACGAGATTATGAGTTCATCCCAACTGGAATCATCTCAAACAGAGGTTTAGAACCCGGGATATAGACTAATCAAGATGGTTATTTCAGCAGTGTTGACAGATTCTGAATGCTCCACTAATTCGTATGTATCTCTCTTGATACAGAACGAATAATGCTGAATTTTTTACAGAAATTGACCCATGAAATTCTGGAACTAACCCAACTGATTTCAAGTCAATCGGAGTTCCGTAGCTCGAGAAAGAATTAAAACGGTAACGATGTGTCAGAGAGCTGCGCGAACAGATAGAATATCAAGGGTAACAATTCCACCAATAAATCAAGGAGGTGTTATTGCTTGAGAGAATACACGGACGAGGTCGAAGAAGTATTCAAGGAGAGTGAAGATAAATATACAAGAATTCACGGTAGGGAGATAAGAAGATGGTTAAGATGTGAGATCATTCATCAGAGAGGTCAAGGATAAGGTAACAATGGACTTCAGATCAAAAGAGACCTTAGGAAACATCAATTGCTAACTAGGCTTACGTCCTACAGTCGATACAGCTCTGATACCACTCTGTCACACCTGTTTTTCCAAAGAAAACCAAGTGCAGATCTATATGCATGCCAGGATCAAGTTCCATGCATATAGTTGACATAAGTGAATAACAGTACAGTATCACGTAAGAAAAACAAAGATTATCAGAGATTTACGCTTTATCCTGGAAATGAAGGCTCCAAACATCACAGGCAGTCGACTGGGGGTTGCGTACGCCTAGCACCAGCAACATCTTCACAACAACTTCATAGCAGCTTCCTCTTTCTGAGCAACATTGTTTATAGCAAGGGTGAGCACTTGTCGTACTCAGCAAGTGTGGGGAAAGTATGAATGCAAAGGTTGAACAAGGAAAGGCTGACAGGTTGACTGCATTAAACACTTTTAGTTGGTCAAATTTTATTAGCACCTGATTACTAATAAAGTATAAGTATATACCAACCCACATTAACATATAGAGATATGCCATAAGAGTATGGCTAACATAACCAGAAACCACGATTTAAGTCCATCTTCAAGTTCAATTATCATGTGAGGGTCCAGGCCGCTCTTGACCGTGAGCACGACTAATCAATTAGTTTTAAACACTCTGCAGAGGTTGTACACTTTCACCACAAGCCGCGTAAAAGTTCAGAGAATTTTAAACCCAACCACGCGATGCTGATCAGGCATCATACCACACTGCCGAGGTGTGATTGCATAGGGACGCTACGAGGCCTTTACAAAGTTTCCCCAGTGTGAAGCAACCCGCGAAGGTTCCGAGTCGTTGTAGAGTATAAAGTCCCCTAGTAGGACCGTGTCTTAGCAAAGCACACTCCCTACTAGAGCGAGTCTATACCCCACTGGCGCCCCCCCTTGCCCTTATCAGGTAAGATCACCCCAACACTAGAGTCCCTAATTAATTAGCCAAGCCAGAGCCATATAGCCTTGTGGTTGCACTGTTTTCCTGGGTGGTCGCTCCATGTTCCGATTAAGCATGTTGATCTTGTATTACGAGAGATATAACATAAAAGTAAAACATGTTTATCATTGTTGTTGTTCATTAGAACCACCATAACCCAAAGTAGAGCGCCTAAGCAGTGGTACCCAACAGAAAGGTAAACCCAGGTTGACAAGGAATAAAGGTAATAAAGTCTAGGATAAACCTTAATAGGACCCATCAATATTAATGCAAGCATATGCAATGAGTGATTAAACACATTATTGGGACAAAAGATCAAGGACACACTTGCCTTTAACCAAAGTAGTGATGTTGCTCAGAATTCTTCATCTTCATACTCTTCCAAACTCTCGAACCACGTTCATTCTTCTTGCATCAATCATCGGCACAAGCATACAAAGCAAACATACAAACAAGCTAAGAACAAAGCACCAATCAAAAGAGAAGCTTTAAAAGAACGTGCTAAAGGATAGGCTCGATGCTAAGGATCACTGAAGCACACAGACCGTGCTGAGATAAGGGAAAGGCTTGGTTAGCTTTATGAAGGACACTGGGTCTGAGCACGAACTAGGGTCAAAAGATCTGGAACTTGAAAGAAGATTAGCTCTACAACAGAGGCACACTGGGACAGAGCTTGATAAAGAACGGCTAACGTTCGATTTGCATATGTAAGAGATCAAACTATGAGCTAGGTTTATTTTAATTAGTAAAAATATGTAAAGGATATTTTATAAATAAAATACCCCAAGTTGGAATTAAAGCAAATTAAACTTTATTTGCAAAAGACCGGAGTAAAGAACTAATCAAGTTTTATTCATAAAGATTCATTTATGAATTATATCAATTAATCATTTAATTTAGAAAAGCTAAACTATATGAATCATCTAAACGCAACTTTATGATTCTAGTAGATCATATTATTATTAAAAACATTATGGCATTGGCATTAATCAAATTAACATTTATACATAAAACCGGTGTTCAAACCTATTCAACTTTTAATTAGAAAAGTTAATTATATATTAAGCAAATTAATATTTGGTTTATGAAAAACCGAGATAAAGATCTAATTATATTTTATTTACAAAAACATGTGAGATAAACATTAATCAAATTAAATTTGATTATGAAAAACGGTGTATAGCTCTACATAGATTTTATTTAGAAAAGACAGGTTTAATAAGCATTAATCAAAGTTAATATTAAATTTGTTTTTCAGAAAACAAACATGATGAAAACTCACCACTAACACGTACAATACTTCATTATGAACCTAACGCAACTTGAACGGATGAAAACGGATCTAAAACAAAGATTTTATGAGCAAAACAAGATACAGGGACCTATCTGCAGAGATCTTAAACTTCCAGGGACTTAACTGTGAAAAACCAGGGGCATATACATAATTATGTATATAAACTCAGGGGCTTACTTGCAAAGGTCTCAGGGTGGATTGGATCTAGGAAGTCTAATAGATTTGGGGGGGTTTTCTGTAAAAGGGATTAGACACAAAAGAAAACTGATTACAGGAGATCTCAAGGGTTGAAGCAAAAACGGCCATGTCTTCATCTTCTTCCTCCGAACAGAGGGGAACGGCAGACAGGGGAGGATCCCGGCCGGTGAAATTGCCGGCGACCTGGCGACTCGGGGTGCAGGGACTCGATTGACAGGTGCAAGAGGTAGAGGGGGCGCTGGGAATGAGCTCACCGACGACAAGGACGGGGAAGGGCGGACGAACACATCCGGCGGTGGAGCTCTGGAAGCTGCCGGTCACGGTCTAAGCGGCGGCGGCGTTCCGGCGTCCCTCCGGCGACGAGGAGTAGCAGGACGGGTGCAGCACGACCCTGTGAAGTCCCCGGCGGTGATGGCTCGCTCCGGTCGAGCTCGGCTCTGGCGGACGGCGAGCTCATCGTCTCTGTCCGGTGACGCAATAGCGCAAACCTAGGTGCAGGGCGGCGCGACGCCAGAGTAGGGGCAGGCAGGGAAGGCAGGGCTCGGGTGCAGGTTTTATGGAGCGCGAAGGCCGAGGTGACCTTGGCGCACACGCCGAGAGGAGTCCGGTGGCGGCGCAGGCGTGGCCGGGGCGGACTGCCTCGCCGGTCGCGTCCTGGCTCCGACCAATGGGCCTGGCGGGCCTCGCGTGAGCTTGAGTGGGCCGTGGAGTGGGCTGGGTTGGATACGGGTCGAAGGGTGGGCCGGCGCTGCACTTCTAGACTGCGGAGGGAGTCTGAGGGGCGGCAGCAAACTTCACGGACGGTTGGGCTAAAAACAAACTGGGCCGAAAGCGGGGGAGCTGAGCTAAACCAGACCAAGGAAAAGAAGGAGCTGGAGTAGACTTTCATGACAGGGCCCAGCCCAGAAAGAAAAGAAAGGATTTTTTTTCATTTTCCGAATTTAATTTTCTATGCGAAAACAATTCCAGGAAATCCTAGAAATTGTTTAGAGGCACGAGAAATACTCAGAAAATCCCAAAAATTCTAGGAAAATTCCCAGAGATAGATTGAGACATGAACAACCCAAATAAAATATTTGAAGCTCATGAAAAAGATTTTAGAGCCTTCTAATAAATAGAAAGTGCTCAGGGAAAATGAGAATAAATCCCAGAAAAATCCGGAAAATTCTCGAAAGGGTTTGGTCAGCACCTAAGCGTTTTTAAAAACATTTTGCACTTATGAAACACCAGATGCATCGGCCTGAATGCACACTCACATAATCATTTTATTTAATTTAGAAATACAAACAAAGTTTTTCCTATACTATATTTCCTGTAAAGAAAAGTTGAGCCACCTAGATCCATCGTCAGCCGAGTCTGAGACTTCATATCCACTCTTTCTGAGCTCTGGCTGAAGATGTCATTCCTGAATAGCAGGAGTCTAAGGGAAAGATTTCGTAGCGCGAGATCTACCCTTGGGTTCCCCTCTCGTGCATCTTCTTAGACTTTCTCCCCGAGACTTTGTCTCGTGGGAGGACGGAGAGAGTAGTTCGGAGAGAACGACCATTCCCGGCCAGGATGACTTGTTCGATTCTCACTACTATCTCCTAAGGAGGGTATGAGAGGCCCATCGTGTTTCTACGTTGAGGTTTGAGCTGAAGTGCTTTGCACTGAAGTTTCGTATAAACCGAGACATCGGTCTCTGCCTTATAATCCATTGGATTCATCCATCAGACCGAAGGATCATGATCATTTACCGATCGAATGGAGTGCACTCACTTTCCATCTCAAGCACATCGATCGATGCTGATCAATCAGGAGAAGCTTTATCTATGTATCCTATGCTTGATTTGATCGATGCCCAATGGGAGGTACACTTTCCAGTTTATCCATAACCCCCCATTGGAAGCTTAGGCCAAACTTGGGAATGTTTCCGTCACTTTGATGGGAACATCGAACCTCTTCCTAAGGCAAGAGTGAGTAAATCTTGCTCTTCGCCCGAACTCTAGTTTTTGATCGTACACCGGCCTCTGGAAGTCCACACTTTATCCTTCTGAGAGCCGAGTGTCCTTCTGAGCTTGAGTTCACTCGGAGATCGTGCCTATCGGTGAAGCACTAGCCTCAGTACTCGATCTTTTCATCTCCGAGTTCCACGACCCCAGTGCTATAGTCCTCGAGTCCCATGACCACCTCGGGAAAGGCCTCAGCCTCTCCGGGATGATCATGCTTGCTCTCAGCCTCGATATACCTTTTTGGGCTCGAGTTCGTATACGCACTACCCTTGCAGAGCATAGCTTATCGTCATATCAACATCATCTGCAAGGAGACGGTCACAAGTTGAGATAGGAGATCACAAGACACCCACACCCTGAGTACTCCTGGGACTCATCTCGTTTCCCCAGGATGAATTATCCTTCGGGTATCTTGTGGACCGTGGTTATGCAGGAGAAAGAAATTGCCAAGACTAGAGGAGTATGCAAAAGTCCACAGGAAGGCAGCACCCTTGTGATGACCCGAACACTTCGTGACTACCGCCGGAAGTGACTACACTTCGGACGAACCCAGTGTGTCATCAAGGAGATTTTCCCCCAGATTTCCTTTGGATATATCATGGTTTGGCCAAGGTTGGTATATAGTTGAGGATGAATTTTCAACCTCAACCTTATCTTAGCCTTAAGCCTAAGCCAACCTTTCCATCTCGGGGAATCCACCTGGGCCGTCGATCCTGAGACCTGCTAGAGCCCACACGAGAAGGGGGAGGACCAGAGGGGCCCATAGGGGGCCGGCCAAACCCTGGTTCGGCTGAAACCCTGGTGCCTCCTCTCCCCTTCTTCTTTCGCGTGTGCGTCTCATTCTCCTCCAGAACCCTTCTCTCTGCCGCCCGACAAGTTTTCACATCGCGAAACCCGTCTCCTCCACCTCAACTCCTCAGCTCATCTCCTCATCCATAGCCGGGAGGAGCGTTGTCCCTTTCGACGGCTCCACCTCGTCCACCGGCCCCGGGGCAGAGGGCAACCCCTCCATTGTTGCCGCTCCCGCTGCGGACCTCGCAATGGTGGCTGGTGTCCTAGATGTCCCTCCGCTCGCCACCATCCCGCCGGGCGGGAGGATTCCAGGCACGCCGCCCTCAAGGCGCTCCGCCTCGCCTGGGAAGAGGCACATGAGACGGGCGGCCAGCCCCTACGGCAGGCCGACCACGGCTCAGCTTCGCCCCAGGGGGTTGCCACTCGCTCCACCTAGCACGCTGGGATCATCGCTAGCTAGAGGGCAGACGAGCTCAGCACAGTCTGCTCCTTCACCGCAGCCGCCGGTGACCATTAAGCCAGCGCTGCCCAAGGAGAAGGCTCCCGCAGGGCGCCCAGCTCTAGTTCTGCCAGAAGAGGAGGAAGACATTGGCCTAGACGACGGGTTGCCACCGCCGCCCTACACTAGGAGGTCCAGGGAGAGGACTCGGGCAACCAAGCAGCTTCCTAAGCTCTCCTCAGTGGCCAAGCTGACCCCGCTGATGAAGGAATTGGAGACCAGCAACGAGAAGCTTAGGGCTGCTTACTCAAAGCAGAAGTTGGACCTGGCCGAGCTCAGAGATGACATCCGCGACCTTCGCCGCGGCCTTTGTGCGAAGATGAGGAGGCTGTTCTCGGCCACGGGGCATGCAGCCCTCTATGATGCCGAGTAGTGGGGATTAGCCCCATCTTTAGTTCATAGGTGCTAGTCTAGGTCTAGGTTTGATTTCCCTTTGTTTCCCTTTATTTCATTTATTTCTTTTGCATGTGTGTAAGCACCTAATCATTTGGTTTAAAACATTTGGATTTGAATACAGTGGCTCACCAGTCATGTAACCCGGTTTAGCCACCCTTTGTGTCGTTACTTTGGTCTTTTTGATTTAGAGGACGTCTAGGTTCGAGACAGTGTGGGGGAACAGCCACGACTCTCCCAATGCAGGAGCGACGTTTTCGTACGTACCCACTGGGAGCACTCCGCACTAGCCGATCGATCACCTACCGAGAACCTGAACGGGACCCGCACGAGTTCACTCCTGTGGAGAGCCTCTCACGGTTCATCTCTCATGCATAACGCTGGTTTGCATCTCGACAACTCACTCTCTTTCATTCCTGAGTTTTATAAGCTATATCTGTCTACCTCTAAACTAAAACTCGAATGATGATGCTAATTATCATCCAGCTCATTTGTACCTAAGTAGATTTACATATGTTTTATTCCTTGCTATCTGCCTATGCTTGTGAACCAAAATCTTCTTAAGGACAAGCATGTTCACCTAAGTAATTGATTAGTATGATATGGCTGGATGATATGATCTTTTGCTCTGATGACTAACTCTCTCGGGGAATTTATTTTTGAAAACTCAAAACCTCTTGGAAAGGCTCCTCTTTGATATGCCTCTGTCCCATTAGAGCCATATGATTTTTGTAGGTAAAAACCTTTGATTCATATGCTGCTTGTCATTACTTTGAGCTTTGTCAAATTCTGTGACCCTTGTGAGAATTCTTTTCATTACTTTCATGATCAAGATTTATGTGCACCCCACCTATTTTCCCCTTGCTATGCTTCTACACTAGAAGTTAGCATTGTATCATTTATCCATTCCATAAAAATAAAACTCCATATGTGGTGTGACATCTCTCTCCAGAAGTGTCCTTCAAAAAAGAGACATGGGCTATAAAAATAAAAATAAAAAAACAATACATGCTCAAGGCATGATGAAAAAAAAGAGAAGAAAGAATAGCCCATGTCCAAAATAAAGGAGGAATAGGAGAGAGATGAGATCATGCAAAAAGGAGTTCCATATCATAGATGGTAATAACTAGTGTCCATTCCGGGGCTAGTGTCCACCTTACCATCAACCCACATTTTCACCATATATATGTATGGTAATATCTAGAACCCATTCCGGGCCTAGTATCCACCTTACCATACACACCATAGCCATACTGGTGCACATCTTGATCTGATGGTGTGATTTGATTTTCTCTGTGGATCCCGTCTTTGACTTTGCAAAATATGTGATGCAAGTATGCTTCCTCTTTATCCTACCCTGAGCTCCACATATAGCCATCATTAGAAGTAGGATGAAGAAAGGCAAAATGCCTTAGTAAGGACAAATACACATTGAGCGATTTGAGAGAATCAAATGAGGAAGCCACCAAGAGTTTTGTTTATGAAAATCTTGCAAAACCCCCCAAGGTGTTTATCATCAGGTGCATAAGTGACTTGATTCACAGTTGTTCTACTTTTCAATCACCCAAGGGAACATGATAGCCACTACACAGAGGTTCACATGAGCAAGGTATGACTTGGAATATCTCTTATGTCTGTCTTACTTTTCGGTATTCATGACCCGCTTGGCTTTGTTTCCCCTTCACTCGGGACGAGCAAAGGTCAAGTGTGGGGGTGTTGTTGACGGTCAATATTTGCCATTTTCAAGGCCGTCAACTCCTGCAAATCTGAGCATGAATTGAACATCCACACTAGAATAGGTGCTTAAACTCATACTTTCCACCACTGTCGATGTCTATTTGAATGCAGGTATTTAGCATAAGAAATGAGAGGAATTCATGCACATTCACTCCACTCCAATCCAAGGCACTCAAATGCTGGCCAATCAGGGGTTGCCACATGGATTCTCCTGGATCCATGATGTCACCAATCCATGTGAAGGACTTTCAACGAATCACACGCTGCCACGTCAGCATCACATGGATCCATGGGCCCACATTACCAACTAAATCGCCAGGAAACGTGCCATGCACGGAGGAGAGGCATCAGGGCCCACATGGAAGTGAGCCAGAGGAAGCTCACCCCAAATGGAGGGGAGAAGGTGTCGGCCGACCCTAGGATCGGCCGAACCGACCTAGGGTCGGTTGATCCTCCCCCTCCACTTGTCACTTGCTCATTGGCTCCCTGCTGCAGTCCCGGGTGTTTAGGGGCACTTTGAGCCCCGGAGCAAGCCTCCTCCTTGTCTATAAATAGGAGGGGAGGGGCTCCATTTCTCACACACCACCTAGCTCTCAAGTTTCACTCTCTCTTGTGTAGCTCTCTCTCCCTCTCTCCAGTTCTGCCCATGAGAGGTGATTCTCACCTCTTTGTGGTAGAATGGTGATGAGGAGAGATCTAGATTAGGATTAGTGTGAGGTAGAGGAGGGGTAAGGAGTGAGTTGATGTCCTCGTGGATGCTTGTTCTTCATTTAGATCAAAGTGAGTATTTCAGCATTTCTTATTTAGACTATAGTGGACATCATGCATGGTTGCTTTGTTCTTGTGTTCTTGGCTTGTTCATAAGTTAGAGGCTTGTGTTCTTCGTAACACAAGGCTTTGATCTTTTAGAGCTAGAACCATAGTTCATTTACTTGTTTAGCATGCTCTGATCCTGTTTAGTTAAGTAAGTTTGCCGTATCTCATTCAGCTGCGTCCATAGCTTCCTTTCTGCTCCTAGTTCAATGATATGATCTGCTTCCGATCTTTCCCTTGTTCGTGAGACCGTATTTATACGGTTGCTATAGTGTAGTTAGCGGGCTAGCATACGCCGCACTATAGTATTTATCTAGGGTACAGACATGGTGTCTGGGCCTTGGGTTTCCTACGGAGACCACGTACGATCGTAGCGTAGAGGTAGGCTGTAGTGGTGACAGCCTGTTGGACCCTTTGTCAACCCACTTACGTCGCGTACCGAGTTGGGCTCGCAGGACAGCACCTCTGAGTGTTGTCGCCCCGCGGGGACGACTGAGATCTGACAGGAATACATCTTGAGAGCTAAGTCCCTTAAAGAAGTGCTTCTTGTATCCCGACCTATCCCAGCGAAAGCTGGTGTCCTTGGATAGACCCTCTCTGGTTACTTTCCGTCCTAGGAATGAAACCCGAAGGGAGTACTCATTCTCCTAGGGAGAAGTGCTACAGCGGTGTATCCGTGCACTTGCGGATTCGTTCGCACTCATCAGTGTACCCGGGAGTTTCTTACTTGTCTCACGCTACAAAAGCGCTGAGCGTTGAGGATAAGAACCGCCAACACTAGTGTTTCAGGCAGGTCCACCAGGAGCGCGGCGAAGAGAGCACACATGCTGCAGCAGCAGCAGTCACAGCCGACACCACCACCACAGCCTCAGCCACAGCCTGTCACACCACCGATGGCTGGAGGGGCCCCTGCTGGGTACATGACCGGGGTTACCCCTGGATATGCACCTGGTTGGGATCTGCCCACCTACCAGCCGAGTGCGAGTGGCACGGCTTGGGCAGGCGCGAGCAGAACTCAGTGGGCCACACCCACTAGTTCCAGCTCCGGTGGTCCACCTCCATCTTCGTCCTTCCGGCGACACTCCTCTGCCTCTACACGCGATGCTCAGCTCGCGCAGCAGATGGGAGAGCTCACCGTCCAGGTCATGGGATTGGAGGAGACGCTGAACACCCACGTCGAGTCTACCTCAGCGTGGTAGCGTCAGGCTGGTGAGAGGAAAGCAGCCATGCAGCAGGATCAGCGGCAGTACATGGAGGCGCAGAGGGCTTACCACGCGAGTCAGGGTTTCTTCTTCCCTCCTCCGTAGTGAGCCTGAAGCAAGCTTGGGGGAGGACCCCCATTCTGAGGTAACTTATATCTTCTTTCATTTTCAGAATATCTTATAAATGAAAATCCAAAAAAATCTGCAAAATAAAAAGACCAAAAATATTTATTTGCTTCCATCATCATCATTTGCTTAGTTTGCTTTGATATGCTTAGTAAGAATGCTTTGCCTCTATGGTTGAAATGACGAATAGTTGCTCTGTTTATTCTCCTCATATGTCTTGCCTACAACTTTGTATCCTACCTAAGTTTTGAGTTTGTTGGCTTGTATGTTTAAACCTTAGCTTGAAAAACTGTGGGTAGCAGAAAGCATGATCCTTGCCTAAGTTGTTGTGAGATATGATATGGTAGAATAGAGTGCTATGATCTTGTGCTTAGTGATGCTTGACATCCGGAGTTTTCCTTTTTGAAAAATCAAAACATGATGAGTTCCTCAATGATGAGAATTTCCCATCCAAGGCCATATGTAGATTCTAGTTCTTAGCCTCCACATATGCAGCTTGTTCTCTCATTGAGCTTTGTCAAATTGTTGTGACCCTTGTTAGAACTCATACACCCCTGATCAAGATCACGTACACGTTCATGCGAAACTTCTACACTGGAAGTTAAGCATTCATCATTTACTCCATACTGCTTATGCATTCTTCCGCAAATAAAACTCTATGTATCTTTGCATAATTCATCCCTCTCCAAATATCTCCAATAGAGACAAAGGGCTAGCTTAAAAAAAAGCATGCTCAAAAGCATGGCAAAAATAAATAAAGAGAGCTAGCCCAAGTCTCGAAAAAATTTCAAAGGAGAAAAAGGGATTGATATGTGCAAGAGAAAGAGTTCCACCATATAGATGGTAATAACTAGTACCTACTCCGGGGCTAGTGTCCACCTTACCGTCAATCCCTCATTCCCTCATATAAAACATGGCAATATCTAGCACCCATTTCCGGGCCTAGTATCCACCTTGCCATGCTCATATCCATCACACACATATGCACATCTTGATCAGGATGTATATTTGTTTCTTCCAAGGATCCAGTTTTTGACTTAGCAAAATATGAGAGACAAGTATGCCACATCTTCCCTACCTACAGCTCCACATACAGCCTATTAGGAGTAGGATGTGAAGAAGGGCAACATTGATGCCTTGGTGACGAATCATACACCTTTGAGCGATCTGAGAGTATCATTCGAGGAACTCTGATTTTCTTTTGAAAATTTTGCAAAACCTTCGGATTGCTAAGCTGATCAAGGTATGAGTGATTATGCATTCTCTATACAACCATTCTGTCTCTTAACCGCCCAAGGCAGGTGAAGCTACATGCCCCACGTATCAGGCGAAAGGTAAGAACATTGCCAACTTGGTCAACTCTTGGTAGAGTACTTTGCTGTATGTTTGCCATAAGTTGAGAATATAACATTGTAGCAACTCCTGATCAACCAACCTAAGTCTCTAATGTCTTGCTTCGAGACGAGCAAGAGGTTACCTTGGGGGAGTTTGTTGACGGTGGAAATTCACCATTTCCAACCCTCAATATTCTCACATAAATGGAGGCATATGCTTTATTTACTAGCATTTAGGTTTGAATAATGTAGTTCCACTTGTCCTTGGAGATTATTTGTATGTAGGTGATTTACCCTTTAAAAGAGATGGAAACTCCACTTCTATGAAGAAACCATGCCAACTCAGCTGAGGAGGTGGCTGACACCAAGGGAAACATGGCAAGACACGTCATCGATCCAGGGGAGGCACTCACCGACGAATCAGAGGGCGCCACATGGACTTCACATGGATCAAAGGGCCCACCTCAGATACCAAACCAAGCCATGCACCGAGGATGCATCAGAGGGCCCACAGGGCAGACACACAGAGGAAGCACAGGCCAGGGGGCCACCCTAGGGGGCCGGCCGATCCTAGGATCGGCCGAACCGCCTTAGTGGCCTCTGATCCTGGCCCTCCACGTGTTTGCTCCTCATTGGTCCATTGCCTCACTCCCGGGTGTTTAGGGGCCATTTGGGCGTCCGAGCAAGCTTTGTCCTTGCCTATAAATAGAAGGGGAGGGGCTCCCATTTCTCACACACCACTCTCTCATTCTCCTCTCACTTTTAGTTTCCAAGGCTAGGGGGTAGGCTAGAGTAGTTCTTCTTTAGGTTCCAAGTCCTCTTGGAAGTTTAGGTATGAGTTCTCTTTTATCTTTATTTCTTTGTATGACTTTGATCTACTTCAGTTATTCTGCTATTTCATATAAAGTCATGGTAGATCATATTCTTGATATGTTCTTGAGTTCATCCTCTGTTCATCATTTAGAGGCTCGTGTTCTTCGTGAACACTACCTTTTGATCCACTTGAAGGGTGATAAACTCCTTCCTTATGTGTTTGTTCATAAGTTAGAGGCTTGTGTTCTTCATGAACATGACCCTTTGATCTTGTTGATTAGACATAAGAGAGTTCATATCTGTTCGTATGTCTAGCCTTAGTTGATCTTGTTAGATGGCATCAGAGTGTTGCATGGGGTTTGTGTTCAAGCTACGGTACTCGGTCTAGTTGACCAGTCTTCTGGTGGCTTTCACCCTGGGTCACAATAGCCCGGGCCAGGTGAAGTCTAGCAGCAATGTAGGCATGGTGCCTGGGTTGTCTGGCTACGATAGTTATGAGCATACCCCCCGTAACAAGAGGTTGGTCCTCAGGTGGTGACAGCCCTGTTGGATCCTTGGGCAACCTCCGCGTTGGGGTACCTGCTGTAGGAGTCTAAAGTCTAGTTTCGCAGAGTGTTGGTCCTCGCGGGCTAGCTCCCTGTTTGTACCTGGGTGCTGAACCATGTTTCCCTCATGCAAGACTCATGCCTATCTCTTGTATCTTCTAGCTTTGTATGTTTAGTACATTAGAACCTAGAGCTAACTCGTATGTTCCCCCTAAGCCGTAGTGTGCTAGAGTAGAGGTAGATTTGAGGTGTGTGTGTGTGTCACACTACCCCTATTATCTTTTATCTTACCCCAGCCTTTGAGTGCGTTGTTCCCTATATCTATCTCTTGGTTTACATTCAGAGCAAAAGCATAAGTCTAAGATACTCGCCATTGCCTTCCTTGGATTCGATACCTTTGGAATACTCTCCTTCCTTGGGGAAATGCTACAATGGTTTATCTGTGCGCTTACGGATTCATTCATGATCGTTTAGATTAACCTATGGCAACTCTCAATGTTCACGCTAACCTGCGCCATTAGTTGTGACATTGGGAAATGCCATCAAGCATTTCTAGCGCTGACGCTAAGGATGGATTCCCAATCTGCTCTTAAGTGATCGACGTTTAGAAATGTCAACAGCTACCATTGCCATCGGGGTTGCTCCCGTAGATCACGTCAACATACCATGTTCATTAGGGTTAGAGACGATTACCTTCGCGTAGTGACATGTACGAGGGAAGGGAAACGCTTAACTCTTTGTTCACATCCTTAGATAGGTTGCATCGGAGTTTACCATGTTTTAGGGTGATTGCATCTCAAGTACCTAGACTCCATGGGCATACGTCTTTCATACTCGTGAACCACCTTTGTCTTTCTCATAACATAATCTAGGGTTAGTTTATCTTTACTTTATAGATTAATCTTTACATCATAAAGTCCTTAATCAACTAAGTTAGTGTTAGGTTAAACGCAAGTAATTCCCTTGCTCCGTGGATTGACAAGAACCTAGGGGGTCCCCTCCCTTGGTGAAAAAGGCACCAAGTCACTCCGTGGACTTGCAGTGAAGTTGAACGCGGTTTTGAACCGTCAACAAGCCCCTTTTTCTGGCACCGTTGCTGGGGAGCAAGCCAGTTTACTTCGTTTAATCTCTCATTAATTTTGTTGATTACTAACATCTAACCTTTGTGTTCTAGAAAAACACACTCTTTTGTTTTTGTTTTTGATTGTCTAGATGGCGCTCATTGGAAATCCTTTGGAGGAACCGGAAAAATCACTAAGAGACTATGCTAGCCCTCGATGTGAGGACATCAAGGTACAAGAGTCAGATTCGATTCTCGAGGCGACAAGGTACGAAATTAGAGTTCAAATCATCAAGATGGCAGCAACTAATCCATTCCGAGGGATAGAGACGGACAATCCATATAGACATATCCAGCGCTTCACGACATTGTGCAATACGGTGCGACAAGAGGGAGTTCCCGACACTTGGTTTAAATGGAATCTTTTTCCCTACTCACTTGCTGATGAAGCAACAAAGTGGTATTCATTTGCATCATTCGAAGCCGAGGGAAATTGGGATCAATTGGTAAAGAAATTTTGTGCCAATTTCTTCCCTATAACCAAGGTTCAACATATAAGGATGCAAGTGATGACTTTCAAGCAAGGAGAAGAAGAGGGAATTGATCAAGCATGGAATCGATTCAACGAACAAGTTGAACAAGGACCAAGACTCGGATTCCCGGGTGACGTACTATTGCATACATTCTTTTTTCCCTAACCCCTAGTTGCATGGAATACGTTCAAATATGTGCAGGAGGGGATCTCATGGAGAAAACACTCACGGAAGCTGCCAAACTTCTACAAAAAATAAGTAAAGTGGTAGCCATGCGAAGAGATTGGGAAATACGACTTTCGGGAAAGCCGGAATGCGACACAAGTGTGGCACCCCTTGCTGCAATTTTCAGAAATACAGCTCCGGAAGAGAAGAAAGAGGAACCAATCCTTGAAAAGGTTGAAGACGCCAAACATGAGGAAGCTAGAACTATCCCGGAGAGTGATCACGCCGAGACAAGCAAAGCAAATGAAAGAACTATGTCAAGCGCGAAGCCACTAAGGGAGTTTGAGCAAATGGATTGGATCCCACTTGATTTTTGAGAAATCTTTGACAAGAGGAGACCATTCCCTAATCAAAAAGGGATGGCAAAAGCTTTGGAGATAGACTTCCTGCCGGAAAAACAAGTGGAACACTCAACATAGAGACAACCGGGGAGGTCCTTAAAAAACTCTTTAGCGAAGAAGAAGTTGATCCAGACCATGTGGCCAAAGCTAAAAGAATCATGGGAATCCCGAGGCGTCACCATTTGCCCGCCTCGCTGAAATTTTTGCCATAGGATCCGATGAAGAAGAGAAGACATCGCCGCGTATAGATTGCAAGGTCAACAACACTAATTGCAAGGCATTATGCGACATTGGAGCACAAGTAAGTGGCTTGTCTACCATTGACCTAGTTCCAACCTCTACTAAATTAATTATGGGAGATGGTAGAATTGTTAAACCTCTAGGAATTGCTCGTGACCTAGAAGTTTTAATTTCCGAAAAATGCATTCCAACCGATTTCTTCATTGTTGATGTCTACTATGATAAGAATGATCATGTAATTCTTGGTAGACCTTTTCTCAAGTTGGTTAATGCCATTTCAGATGCCGGAAAAGGAAAAGTAACTATTAATCTTGATGGAGATAATCACACATACAATTTTCTTCCCGCTTCTAGAATTACCTAACCTCTACCTCTTGATGACGAAGAGGTAGGGAGCCTTCGTTTTGTTGAAACTTTCAGGGATCCGCTACAAAGAGCTATGGAGAATCAATCTAATGATGAGCTAGATGAAGAGTTAGCGGAAGCAACCAAAGGCCTAGAATCGCAAGACGGAAGCTTAGAGGAGGATAAATTTGAAGATCTTGGAGAAATTGTACATGAGGAACCACAAGCACCGGAGGTGGATCTTAAGTCATTGCCTAAGGTTGGGCCCGGACAAGACTTATCCCGTGATTGTGAGTGATGAATTGAGTCCCGAGGAGAATGATATGTTGCTGAATTTATTGAAGAAGCACAAGAAAGTGATGGGATATTCGATTAATGACATCAAAGGACTCAGCCCAGCATTTTGCACTCACCGCATACCTATGGAGGATCAATGCAAGCCCGTAGTGGACCATCAAAGGAGGTTAACCCATGCCATGCGAGAGGTAGTGAAGAAGGAGGTTATCAAGTTGTTGGACGCTGGAATCATCTACCTGGTGCCGCATAGCGAATGGGTGAGCCCCGTACACTATGTGCCTAAGAAAGGAGGTTTGACCGTGGTGAAAAATGAGAAGAATGAATTGATACCGCAAAGAACCGTGACCGGATGGAGGATGTGTATTGACTATCGGAAATTGAACAAAGCAACAAAGAAGGATCACTTCCCCCTACCGATCATCGACGAGATGCTTGAGAGGTTAGCAAATTATGCATATTTTTGCTTTCTTGATGGGTACTCAAGGTTCATGCAAATACCTATTCACCGGGACGATCAACATAAGACAACGTTCACATGCCCTTATGGAACATTTGCGTATGGAAGAATGCCTTTTGCAATGCTCCAGCCTCTTTTCAACGATGTATGATGGTAGTATTTTCAGAGTTCATCGAGGAAAATGTTGAAGTATTTATGGATGATTTCTCCGTTTATGGTAAATCTTTTGCGGATTGCTTGGCAAACTTGGATAAAGTTCTCACTAAATGTTCGGAGGTTGATTTGGTGCTAAATTGGGAGAAGTGTCACTTTATGGTGAAACAAGGTATAGTATTGGGACATGTGATATCCGAGAGAGGGATTGAAGTGGACAAAGCTAAGGTTGAAACGGTTGAAAAACTTCCACCCCCAACGGATGTCAAATCTTTGAGGAGTTTCTTAGGCCATGCGGGATTCTATAGAAGATTCATCAAGGATTTCTCAAAAATTACCAAGCCATTGACCAATCTTCTCCAAAAATATGTGCCATTCAATTTCAATGAGAAGTGCTTGGCGGCATTCCAGACATTGAAGAGAGCTCTCGTAACTGCACCCGTCATCCAACTGCCCGACTAGAATCAACCTTTTGAGATAATGTGCGACGCTAGTGACTATGCCGTTGGAGCGGTGTTGGGACAAAGAAAAGAAGGCAAGGTACATGCTATTTACTATGCTAGCAAAACCCTCAATGGAGCTCAATTAAATTATGCAACAACGGAGAAGGAATTGCTCACCGTAGTATTTGCCTTTGAAAAATTCAGATCGTATATTGTGAATTCTAAGGTGATTGTCTACACCGATCATGCGGCGATCAAGTATCTCTTGTCTAAAAAAGATGCCAAACCAAGGTTGATTCGATGGATCCTTCTCTTGCAAGAATTTGATGTGGAAATTAGAGACAAGAAGGGGGTGGAAAATGTTGTGTCCAACCATTTACCAAGGATGAATCGTGAGGATGATAAGAGCCTATTGAAGATAAGATGAGAGATGATCATCTCTATCACATCCTTGACAAAGATACTTGGATGATCAATATTATTCGAGCCATACGAAAAATGTCACTTGATCATTTGGATAGGAACGCTCAAAGGAGAGTGATCGCCGAGAGCCGAAAATATTATTGGGATGCACCTTATCTCTTTAGACTTGGAGCGGATGGAATCTTGGGAAGGTGTATACCAAGAGATGAAAGAGGCAAAATATTGAGAAAGTGTCACTCAGGCGAATATGGAGGACACTATGGACATTTTAGGACTCAAGCAAAGGTATGGGCTAGTGGATTTTATTGGCCGCAGATGCATGAAGATGCAAAAAGGTATGTTGCTTCTTGTCCGGAATGTCAAAGAACGGGGAATATAAATCAAAGAAATGCTATGCCCTTGAATTACAACTTGCAAATTGATCTATTCGACGTATGGGGGATTGACTTCATGGGACCTTTCACTAGTTCAAATGGATATGAGCATATTTTGGTTATGGTTGATTATGTATCCAAATGGGTAGAGGCTATTGTTGACATTTCTTAACGTCGATCACTTAAGAACAGATTTGGAATCCATCCTTAGCGTCGGCGCTAGAAATGCTTGTTGGCATTTCTCAATGTCACAACTAATGGCGCAGGTTAGCATGAACATCGAGACTTGCCATAGGTTAATTTAAATGATCATGAACGAATCCGCAAGCGCACAGATAAACCATTGTAGCATTTTCCCAAGGAAGGAGAGTATTCCAAGGGTATCGAATCTGTGAAAGGCAATGGCGGATATCTCAGACTTATGCTTTTGCTCTGAATGTAAACCAAGAGATAGATATAGGGAACAACACACTCAAAGGCAGGGGTAAGATAAAAGATAATAGGGGTAGTGTGACACACACACCTCAAATCTACCTCTACTCTAGCACACTACGGCTTAGGGGGAACATACGAGCTAGCTCTAGGTTCTAATGTACTAAACATACAAAGCTAGAAGATACAAGAGATGGACATGAGTATTGCATGAGGGAGACATGGTTCAGCACCCAGGTACAAACGGGGAGCTAGCCCCCGACGACCAGCACTCTGCGAAACTAGACTTTAGACTCCTACAGCAGGTACCCCAACGCAGAGGTTGCCCTAGGATCCAACAGGGCTGTCACCACCTGAGGACCGACCTCTCGTTATGGGGGTATGCTCATAACTATCGTAGCCAGACAACACAGGCACCATGCCTACGTTGCTGCTAGACTCCACCCGGCCCGGGCTATTGTGACCCAGGGTGAGAGCCACTAGAAGACTGGTCAACTAGACCGAGTACCGTAGCTTGAACACAGACCTCATGCAACACTCTCATGCCATCTAACAAGATCAACTAAGGCTAGACATACGAACAGATATGAACTCTCTTATGTCTAATCAACAAGATCAAAGGGTCGTGTTCTTCACACGAGCCTCTAACTTATGAACAAACACATAAGGAAGGAGTTTATCACCCTTCAAGTGGATCAAAAGGTAGTGTTCACGAAGAACACGAGCCTATAAATGATGAACAAAGGATGAACTCAAGAACATATCAAGAATATGATCTACCATGACTTTATAAGAAATAGCTGAATAACTGAAGTAGATCAAAGTCATACAAAGAAATAAAGATAAAAGAGAACTCATACCTAGACTTCCAAGAGGACTTGGAACCTGAAGAAGAGCTACTCTAGCCTACCCCCTAGCCTTGGAAACTAAAAGTGAGAGGAGAATGAGAGAGTGGTATGTGAGAAATGGGAGCCCCTCCCCTTCTATTTATAGGCGAGGACAAGGCTTGCTCGGACGCCCAAATGGCCCCTAAACACCCGAGAGTGAGGCAATGGACCAATGAGCAACCAACACGTGGAAGGCCAGGATGGGACACCACTAAGGCGGTTCGGCCGATCCTGGGATCGGCCGGCCCCCTAGGGCAGCCCCACCTGGTGTGCTTCCTCTGGTTGGCTGCCCTGTGGGCCCTCTGATCCATCCTCGGTGCATGGCTTGATTTGGTATCTGAGGTGGGCCCTTTGATCCATGTGAAGTCCATGTGGCAACCTCTGATTCGTCGGTGAGTGCCTCCCCTGGATCGATGACGTGGAATGCCATGTTTCCCTTGGTGGCAGCCACCTCCTCAGCTGAGTTGGCATGGTTTCTTCATAGAAGTTGAGTTTCCATCTCTTTTAAGGGGTAAATCACCTACATACAAATAATCTCCAAGGACAAGTGGAACTACATTATTCAAACCTAAATGCTCGTAAATAATGCATATGCCTCCATTTATGTGAGAATATTGAGGGTTGGAAATGGTGAATTTCCACCGTCAACAAACTCCCCCAAGCTAACCTCTTGCTCGTCTCTAAGCAAGACATTAGAGACTTAGGTTGGTTGATCAAGAGTTGCTACAATGTTGTATTCTCAAGTTATGGCAAACATACAGCAAAGTACTCTACCAAGAGTTGAACAAGTTGGCAATATTCTTACCTTTCACCTGATATGTGGGGCATATAGCTTCACCTGCCTTGGGCGGTTGAGAGACAAAATGGTTATATAGAAAATGCATAATCACTCATACCTTGATCAGCTCATCGATCCGGAGGTTTTGCAAATTTTTCAAAAGAAAATCAGAGTTCCTCAGATGATACTCTCGGATCGCTCAAAGGTGTATGGTTCCTCACCAAGGCATCAATGTTGCCCTTCTTCACATCCTACTCCTAATATTCTATATGTGGAGCTGTAGGTAGGGAAGATGTGGCATACTTGTTTCTCATATTTTGCTAAGTCAAAAACTGGATACTTGGAAGAAACAAATATACATCCTGATCAAGTTGTGCATATGTGTGTGATGGATATGAGCATGGCAAGGGGGATACTAGGCCCGGAAATGGGTGCTAGATATTGCCATGTTTTATATGAGGAAATGAGGTATTGATGGTAAGGTGGACACTAGCCCCGGAGTAGGTACTAGTTATTACCATCTATATAGTGGAACTCTTTCTCTTGCACATATCAATCCCTTTTCCTCCTTTGAAATTTTTTCGAAACTTGGGCTAGCTCTCTTTATTTATTTTTGCCATGCTTTTGAGCATGCTTTTCTTTCTTTTTTTTCTTTTTTTAGCTAGCCCTTTGTCTCTATTGGAGATATTTGGAGAGGGATGAATGATGTAAAGATACATAGAGTTTTATTTGTGGAAGAATGCATAAGCAATATGGAGTAAATGATGAATGCTTAACTTCCAGTGTAGAAGTTTAGCATGAACGTGTACGTGATCTTGATCAGGGGAGTATGAGTTCTAACAAGGGTCACAACAATTTGACAAAGCTCAATGAGAGAACAAGCTGCATATGTGGAGGCTAAGAACTAGAATCTACATATGGCCTTGGATGGGAAATTCTCATCATTGAGGAACTCATCATGTTTTGATTTTTCAAAAAGGAAAACTCCGGATGTCAAGAATCTCTAAGCACAAGATCATAGCACTCTATTCTACCATATCATGTCTCACAACAACTTAGGCAAGGATCATGCTTTCTGCTACCCACAGTTTTCAAGCTAAGGGTTGAACATACAAGCCAACAAACTCAAAACTTAGGTAGGATACAAAGTTGTAGGCAAGACATATGAGGAGAATAAACAGAGCAACTATTCATCATTTCAACCATAGAGGCAAAGCATTCTTACTAAGCATATCAAAGCAAACTAAGCAAATGATGATGATGAAAGCAAATAGATATTTTTGGTCTTTTTACTTCGCAGATTTTTTTTGGATTTTCATTTATAAGATATTCTGAAAATGAAGGAAGATACAAGTTACCTCAGGATGGGGGTCCTCCCCCAAGCTAGCTTCAGGCTCACTGCGGAGGAGGGTAGAAGAAACCCTGACTCGCGTAATAAGCCCTCTGCGCCTCCATGTACTGCTGCTGATCCTGCTGCATGGCCGCTATCCTCTCACCAGCCTGATGCTTCCATGCTAAGGTAGACTCGACGTTGGTGTTCAGCGTCTCCCCCAATCCCGTGACCTGGACGGTGAGCTCTCTCATCTACTGTGTGAGCTGCGCATCGCGTGCAGAGGCAGAGGAGTGTCGTTGGAAGGACGAGGACAGAGGTGGACCACCAGAGCTGGAACTAGCGGGTGTGGACCACTGAGCTCTGCTCGCGCCCGCCCAAGCCCTGCCACCCACACTCGGCTGGTAGGTGGGCTAGTCCCAACCAGGTGCATAACCAGGGGTAACCCCAGACATGTACCCCGCAGGGGCCCCTCCTGCCACTGGTGGTGTAGCAGCCAGTGGCTGAGGCTGAGGCTGTGGTGGTGGTGTCGGCTGTGACAAGTTAGTACCATGGAACAAGCTCAAGGAATGTCCGGATGGACATCACTCCTGAGCTCGCCCCAGTGAGGATGCAGAAAACACAAAGCTGAAGTAGATTGCTTTTCCTTAACCAGAATTTTATTGTATAGGGAATAAGGACAACTTACCGAACTTACCTGTCGGTGCAAAGCTCATTATTTTGAGTCTTTAGAGCTAGACTTGGTTCCAAAGTTCTTACCTGGGCAGTGGGGCAGCCGTTTCCTTTGGAAGAGAAGTCGGCTTCCTATTCACCCTCCGCCACATCTTCTGAGTGTTGTGTGGGTTGTGAGGTGTAGGATGTGATTTCTTGGACTAGGACTGAGATTTCCAATACTGTTTCCTTCCCGTGCCCATGAGTTGGCGTTCTTCCTTCCAAAAATTCTTCATGAATGCAATGAGGCTGTCCACTTGCCGCGGTGGCACTTCGACCTCTCGTGCCGAGGTGTCGGAAGTTGGTAAACCCTTGATCATCGAGCATTGTTCCTTTCTTGGACGAAACTCGAACCTCTCATCTTTGCCATTGATGTAGAGACGGATCACACCAGGCCCCACATCAATTTGTGCATCAGTTGTACTCAGAAATGGTCGCCCAAGTATGAGCGGCACCTCCTTGGCGATCTCCATGTCCAGCACCACAAAGTCAACGGGAATGAAGCAATCTCGGACTTTCATTGGAATGTCCTCAGCTATCCCTGCTGGGTACCGGACTGAAGAATCGGCCAGCTGCAGCTGCAAAGTGGTTGGAGACAAACTTGTATAGTTAAGTTGATCAAAGACTACCTTAGGTATGACGCTGACACTGGCCCCTAAGTCACAGAGAGCATGGTCGAAGCGTTGGGTCCCAATCATACAAGTGATTGTGGGACACCCTGGATCCTTCTTCTTCTCAGGAAGGCGGTTGAGTATAGCAGCACTGCACTCCTCCGTGAGTCGTACTACTTCAGTTGTAGGAAGAGCTCGCTTCTTGGTTAGAATGTCCTTGAGATAACGCGCGTAAGTGGGAACGCGTATTGCCTCAAGCAATGGGACGTTGATATAAACTTTCTGAATCATGTCCACGAAGCGATTAAACTGCTCATCTATTGTTGCCTTCCTGCTCTTTTGAAGGAATGGCATCACGTTGGCTTCTACGAAATCCGGGTATGCCGTTACTCCTACAGGTGCTTTATCTGTCGGTGGCACCTTCCTTACCTGAGGGGATTCTTCCGAGTCGGATGAATCCTCATGGATATTCCCAACTTCTGTTATACCTTTCTTATCTGTCCCTACATGGTTAGGATATGGTGGATCCCGAGTGGATTTACCTCCTCTCGTGGTTACCGCATTTGCATTTTCAATAGAGGGAACAGAAGCGGCCAGCTGGGCCAACTGAGTTTCTAACATTTTGTTGAAACTCAGCTGACTCTTCTGGGCAGAAG
This sequence comes from Cenchrus fungigraminus, assembly GCA_036936925.1. NCBI lineage: Eukaryota > Viridiplantae > Streptophyta > Magnoliopsida > Poales > Poaceae > Cenchrus > Cenchrus fungigraminus. Next base: position 75,803,057 of record CM072775.1, read on the forward strand.
AAAAGCTATCAAGCTTAACATTGAGACTTTCCACAGTTTTATCAAGGGTAGCTAAATTCTTGTTAATACCTTCATTAATCTTAGCTTGCCCAAAAACAAGATCTCTTAAGGAAGGTTGGTTAGGATTGTAAGAATTACCTTGGTTACCTCCTTGATAATAAGGGCGTTGTTGATTCCACGATTGGCCTCCTTGTTGAGGTGGACGATAACCATTGTTATTGTCATTCATGTACATTACTTCCTCCTGAGTCTCCGGATAATAGTTGCCTGAGTGGCCAATATTGCCACAGACTTCACAAGTCATGTGGGAGTCCATAGGTAGAGAAGTAGTGGCCATGGCAGCCTTCTCGCTGGTGTAATCATCCAATCTCTTCATAAGAAGATCCATCTTGGCAGTAATCATGTCTGCTTCCTTGACAGTATGAGTACCCCTCGGTCGTGGTTGGAGTCTTTCATCACTCCACCCTTGGTTGGAGACCATCTTCTCCATGAGTAATTTAGCATTATCAACAGTGGGTGAGAAGAATGCTCCTTGAGCAGCAGCATCAATATGGCCTCGGGCTGTCGGAGTCAACCCATTATAGAAACTTTGAAGAATAAGACTATCCTCCATCCCATGGTGAGGACAGGCCAGAACATACTCCTGAAGCCTCTCCCAAGCCTCTGTAATAGATTCACTTGCTGCTTGCTGAAAACCAGAAATCCTTCCACGAAGAGCATTGGTTTTACCCAATGGGAAGAACTTCTTGAGAAATGCCTCTGAACACTTACTCCAAGTGTCAATAGATTCCCGATTCGCATAGAACCATTGCTTAGCTTTCCCCAGAAGGGAGAATGGAAATAGCCGTAAACGAACAGCATCCATATTTGCACCCCCTGATGACGAAAGTGTTGCATAGCTCTAGGAATTGCTACAGATGGGCATTGGCATCCTCATTTGGCTTGCCATAGAATGGGCTAGCCTGTACCATTGTGATTAAACCCGTCTTGATCTCAAAATTTTTAGTCCCCATTGCCACCTCAGGGCCTTGCAACATCTGGTCAGCAGAAGGGGCTGAGTACTCACGAAGTGTCTTCTGGGCCATAGCGTTGGACGTGGATGGTATAAAGGAACCTGGTTCGCCCTCCGGATGAGTACGACGAGGTGAGCCGAAATGAATTCGAGCTTTCCTCACAAATGACTCGGGATCTTCAGTAAAATTCCCCGGTAGGTCGAAACCAGTCATACACTACCTGTCTTCATCATCCAAAGATAAAAGAAGACAATCAAGGTTAGCCTGCATTGAGAGTTGTCCAAACCTACACAGAGTTTATAAACAGCTGCAAAGCATAGTCATGATAATCTTGTGCCTTCCCCGGCAACGGCGCCAGAAATGCTTGTTGACATTTCTTAACGTCGATCACTTCAGAACAGATTTGGAATCCATCCTTAGCGTCGGCGCTAGAAAAGCTTGTTGGCATTTCTCAATATCAAAACCAATGGCGCAGGTTAGCGTGAACAACGAGACTTGCCATAGGTTAATCTAAACGATCAAGAACGAATCCGCAAGCACACAGATAAACCATTGTAGCATTTCCCCAAGGAAGGAGAGTATTCCAAGGGTATCGAATCCGTGGAAGGCAATGGCGGATATCTCAGACTTATGCTTTTGCTCTGAATGTAAACCAAGAGATAGATATAGGGAACAACACACTCAAAGGCAGGGGTAAGATAAAAGATAATAGGGGTAGTGTGACACACACACCTCAAATCTACCTCTACTCTAGCACACTACGGCTTAGGGGGAACATACGAGTTAGCTCTTGGTTCTAATGTACTAAACATACAAAGCTAGAAGATACAAGAGATGGGCATGAGTATTGCATGAGGGAGACATGGTTCAGCACCCAGGTACAAACGGGGAGCTAGCCCGCGACGACCAGCACTCTACGAAACTAGACTTTAGACTCCTACAGCAGGTACCCCAACGCGGAGGTTGCCCTAGGATCCGACAGGGCTGTCACCACCTGAGGACCGACCTCTCGTTATGGGGGGTATGCTCAAAACCATCATAGCCAGACAACCCAGGCACCATGCCTACGTTGGTGCTAGACTCCACCCGGCCCGGGCTATTGTGACCCAGGATGAGAGCCACCAGAAGACTGGTCAACTAGACCGAGTACCGTAGCTTGAACACAGACCTCATGCAACACTCTCATGCCATATAACAAGATCAACTAAGGCTAGACATACGAACAGATATGAACTCTCTTATGTCTAATCAACAAGATCAAAGGGTCATGTTCATGAAGAACACGAGCCTCTAACTTATGAACAAACACATAAGGAAGGAGTTTATCACCCTTCAAGTGGATCAAAAGGTAGTGTTCACGAAGAACACGAGCCTCTAAATGATGAACAAAGGATGAACTCAAGAACATATCAAGAATATGATCTACCATGACTTTATATGAAATAGCTGAATAACTGAAGTAGATCAAAGTCATACAAAGAAATAAAGATAAAAGAGAACTCATACCTAGACTTCCAAGAGGACTTGGAACCTGAAGAAGAGCTACTCTAGCCTACCCCCTAGCCTTGGAAACTAAAAGTGAGAGGAGAATGAGAGAGTGGTGTGTGACAAATGGGAGCCCCTCCCCTTCTATTTATAGGCGAGGACAAATCTTGCTCGGACGCCCAAATGGCCCCTAAACACCCGGGAGTGAGGCAATGGACCAATGAGCAACCAACACGTGGAAGGCCAGGATGGGACGCCACTAAGGCGGTTCGATCGATCCTAGGATCGGCCGGCCCCCTAGGGCGGCCCCACCTGGTGTGCTTCCTCTGGTTGGCTGCCCTGTGGGCCCTCTGATCCATCCCCGGTGCATGGCTTGATTTGGTATCCGAGGTGGGCCCTTTGATCCATGTGAAGTCCATGTGGCAACCTCTGATTCGTCGGTGAGTGCCTCCCCTAGATCGATGACGTGGAATGCCATGTTTCCCTTGGTGGCAGCCACCTCCTCAGCTGAGTTGGCATGGTTTCTTCATAGAAGTTGAGTTTCCATCTCTTTTAAGGGGTAAATCACCTACATACAAATAATCTCCAAGGACAAGTGGAACTACATTATTCAAACCTAAATGCTAGTAAATAATGCATATGCCTCCATTTATGTGAGAATATTGAGGGTTGGAAATGGTGAATTTCCACCGTCAACAGCTATCCCTTGTCGAAGAGCTTCAATGGAAGAATCCATATCTATGATCAAAAATACTATATTCCCACGCTATGGAGTCCCGCGAGTATTGATAAGTGATGGAGGAACACACTTCACGGGAAATAGCTTTAGAAAATGCTTGTCCAAATTGGGGATTGAGCATAGAGTGGCCACGGCTTACCACCCACAAACCAATGGTCAAGCGAAAACTTCAAATAGGCAACTCAAGAGCATTCTTAACAAGACCGTTGAAAAGGGAGGTAAAGATTGGTCAAAGAAATTAGTTGGAGCATTGTGGGTATATCGGACGGCATACAAGACACCCATAGGTATGACACCATATCAATTTGTCTATGGAAAATTGTGTCATCTACCTTTGGAGTTGGAACATAAAGCGTATTTGAGAGCCAGGTGTGGTTCGAGGACCGGTGGATGGTCGCTTCCTGGTGTGATGAGTGATTGACAACGTGGTGTGGACTGATACATGGCTAAGTATTGCAGGTGCAGGTTGCAGCTTGACTGGTGCAGGTGCAGGTGAAGAACAAGCGCAAAAGGTCGTTGCCGGTGAGGCCTCCAGGTGTGGAGAAGACAAGTAGGCTTGGTTCGAGGGACCCGGTGGCCAACAGGGTCAAGTGCGGGCCGCATGGTGGCAAGAACAGCAAGATCAAGTCATGGACGGTTTCTTGGTAGAGCCTCAAAACCAAGGTCGAGCCGGGACTACGTGGGAGCCGAGTCATGAGTGGTGATTGGCGGAGGCTACACCGAGTTCGCGGGGTTTCTGGTGGTTCACCAGAAAACCACTGGGTTCCTTGGTTGATCCACAAAGTCAAGACCGAAGAACCGAAGACGGAGGTGCAGCAGCTCCAGACCGGTCTGACCGGTGGGTTTGACCGGTCTGACCGGTGGGTACCGGTCTGACCGGTGAGGAGCACCGGTCTGACCAGTGTGCGACGACGCAGTCCAGAATCTTCGAAGCGGAGGACACGCATCGGGATCGCAAGGCTTGCGTCGAGGCTAAGCAAGTTTGCGGTCGCTGGGCATCCGTCCGATGGTGCGAAGACAAAGACTTCCAATTTCACCCTCGAGGGGCATGTATCCCTAGTTAGCTAGTAAGGGTAGTTTAGTCTTTCGGTTGCCTCCATATAACCCAAGTGGTGAGAGGATGGCAGCCATCTCTTGGAACCCTAGCTCATTTGGTTTTCCTATTTTCTCTTCCTATTTTCCTTAGGAATTTCTAGGACTAGCTTGAGAGCTTCATGGTGAGATCTTGTGAGAGGGAAGGATGATCAGGCGGCAAGCTAGACCTTGTATGAACCTCTTTGGTATGTATAGATGATTCGGCGTGGTTCCTCAAGGCTTGGATTTGTCTTTCCCGTTTCTCCTTTTTGGTGATTTTCGGAGGCTTTTCTTGACGAATTTCTTGTGGCGGTTTTGAGACCTTTCTCTTTGGGATTTGGTGGGGGATGTATGCATGAACCCTTCGTGGTTCTTTTCCCTTTGATTCCCCTCCCAAATCCGTGAGTAAAGGGGCTCAATTTTGGGGTTTTCGGTGTTCTAGGGTTCGTGGTGTTCTTGGCGGAAATCCTTCGATTTCTCTTGATTCAACGAGTTTTGGTGGACCAAATCTTGGCTATGGAGTGCCCATGAGGTGTTCCTACTATCCCCAAAGTCTTGTGCGAATCAGTGGAGCGAATCGGGAGATTGGAAGTTGGATTGGGAGGAGTTGACCCGCGGGCGCTGTTCATCCCAAGCTGCCCAGGCGTGACCGGTCTGACCGGTGCTCTTGACCGGTCTGACCGGTGTGAGCCTCTGTTCAGTTTTGCTCGGGTGAACGTCTTGGCGAGTTCCCTGTTGCCCGTTGTTGCTGCTGTTTCGAGTTTGGTTCGGTTTGGAGCTCGGGAGGTCAAGTTGCCAGATTTGGGGTTTCCAGGCTCAGACCGGTCTGATCGGTGAGCTGCACCGGCCTGACCGGTGCAGGGGCTTTTCTGTGGAAACTGCCAAGTCTTGCTCGGGTGACCCGGCTCAAGGTCCAGGGTGACCCGGTGTGTCTCTGGAGAGCGTCGGGTGTTCCGGCAGCTCTGTCCGGGAGATCCGGCGGGGACCGGTCTGACCGGTGCAGGTGACCGGTCTGACCGGTGAAGGTCAGTGGCTGCTCGAGTTGGTTTTCCGCTGTGTTCTCGGGTAGGATTTGGTAGTTGTTGGTTCCTAGGACTAGTAGCACTCTAGTGGCTGCGTGGTCTTGACCAACTTTGGTAGTTGAGTCGGAGACGTGGCTTGGAAGCCGTGTTCATCTTGTTGGAGTTCCTATCTCCTTCGAGAAGAATTTTTATCGGCTCCCATTCACTCCCCCCCTCTCTGGTTCGCCTAATCGGTCCTTCAGTATTGGGAAATCAAAGAGATGAATCTTGACCTTGATGCCGTGGGAATCAAATGGAAAATTCAAATAAGTGAATTAGAAGAGATGAGGCTCAAAGCTTATGAAAGTTCAACCATCTACAAGGAAAGAATGAAGAGGTGGTATGATAAAAGGCTTCGAGCAAAGGAATTCAAAGAAGGTGACAAGGTTCTCCTCTATAATTCAAGGTTCAAAATATTCAAAAAAGAAAAATTGAAGAGCAAATGGGATGGACCGTACATTGTTCACTCAGTCTCGCCAAATGGAGCGATCACAATCATGGACGTGAAAGGATATCAATATGTGGTTAATGGTCAACGGTTAAAGGTTTTTGTTGAACAAGACATTGTGCCCATCGACTACATTGATATATATCACATGGAGGATGAGCCCGAGCGTCACGCCTAAGACGTAAAACAAGGTACATGTTCTGTAAATATGTTTTTGTTTTTAGTTTTCATATTTATTTCGAGTCCTTTTTATAATTTTTATTTGGACCCTAGCACCACCTAGGCTAGTATTCATGAAACACCGAGGGCCGCGAAAGTTGGGCCGCGAGGGCCCAAAATAGGGGTAGGCCGGCCGGCCCATGCCGACCGGCCCACTACCCCCCTTCGCCCGTTTTCGCTCGTTTTTCTCCAGGACACGGTTCGGTGCATTTCCTTTTCCTGTCTTCCCTTTTTGGGGGCGACAAAATTAGGTAAGGGAGGGTTTCGGCCCAATCTTTCCAGGGATATTTAAGGATGTCTGGGGAGCTCGAGGTTTGCATTTCAATTGCAATCTCCAACCTCCACGAAAGCACCCAAGCACCCATGGCATCCTCGAGCAGCACCAAAGGCAAGGAGGAGGTGAAGGCGACCATGGAAGAAGAAGTACGCCTCCCCTCTCCAACCCCAGCGATGGAGGAGCTTCGCCGGTGCGAGGTGCCAAAACCCAAGAAGCAAGTGAAGAGAACCGCGAGGATTCAATGCGGAGGGCGTGGTCCAAGAGGGCGCGTCGCTAGCCCAAATCCCTAGGTTGAGGAGAAGAAAGAGAAGCCTGCTTCTCCCATTTGCCGCTCAGAGAGACTCCTTGGGAAGAAGAGGAAGGACTACAAAGAGAAGACCCCCGAGCCGACGGATTTCTACGGAGATAGTGATTACTCCGATGATCGAATCCCTAGCTCGTGGGCAGTCGGCAGAAGAGATGACAATGATCTCTACATTTGGGAGGAGGTGCCCAAGGAGGAGCCGGAGGAGCATCCGGAAGAGCAAGGCAAAGGAGGCAACCCAGGCGGCGGTAATGATCCGGATGGTGGAGACCATGGAGATGATGATCCGGAGGAAGAGCACAATGCGTGTTGCGCGGCATGCCGCAACGCCATTGCGGAGCTCTTCTCATCCCTTGATGAGTGTTTCCACACCATCAACGCCATGCAACAACGAATTGAGCATTGCGAGTGCATGGCGGAAGATGAGTTCAAGTACCTCAACCGCAACAAAAGGAAGCTCTTCGGGATGAATAAAAATTTTCAAGAAGGAGTGGTGCAACTCGTGCGGAAAGTACCACTAGGTTTCGTAGTTAGAAAGTTCTCTCCCCTTGTGCCTTTTATAAAGTTACGACGAGGACGTCGTAAGATCTAAGCGTGGGGGGGTGCTAGCTAGCTACCTTTTTAAATTTTTGATTTAAGTGCTGTGAGAGTCTAGTCTTTAATTTTTGAGTCAAGAGTGAGAGTGTGTGAGTCTTTGTTTTATCTTTTTAGCTTGAAAGAGTCTTAAATTAGTGTTGAATCAAAGAAAAAAAGAAATAAAAAGTGTCGTATGCAAAGTCTCATGTTTCTTTTCTTGTTATATCTTTAATTTATCTTTCTTATTTGAGCATGAGCTTTTTGATTAATTGTTTACGTGGTGCTTAGTTGAAACCTACCTTTGCAAAGTACCCATACTCAAAATTTAATCTAGGACTTTGCTTCGTCCATGCTCTTAGTATTGCTAAACTTTGGAGATTTTATTTCCGAAAATTAAGAAAAAAACACCTTGCTATGAAGGTTAGCAAGTTCTTTCGCCAAGTTGAGAGTGATATCTATCCTATACAACGCCTTTACATTCATACATGAGCTCCACCATAAGTGTTGATTAGCATGATGAGTTAAGTTAGGATTCTACTCTCTTGGGAGGTCTAATTCCAAGCAATGGTCATGTCCTTGATATATACCTTTTGTTGCTAGCCTCTTCGAGTATTCAGTAACGGGAATTTCACATTGAAATGCCCCGTACATCGCCGGATTCCTTACCCAAACCTATATACATCTTTTTATCATCTTACTCCTTGAACACAACCTATATTCAAAGATTCGTTCAATCTTTAGGCATGTTTACATTTAAAATTCAGATTGTGGTCATGTTCGAAAGTTGAGCAAAAAGTATGGGAGAAGAAGGTAACGAGGTGAAGAAAAAAATGTGTATGTGTGTAGTGCGCACACAAGAGAAAAAGAAAAAAAAGAGGAAGAAGAAAAGAAAAAAAAAAGAGAAGAGAAAAAGAAAAAAAGAGAAGGAAAAGAAAGGAACGAAACCCAAGGCAAGGCAAGAAAGGTGTAGTGAGAGATGACAAGTCAAGTGAAGACCAAATGAAGTGCAAGGAATGATGCCACGATGTGAGGAACGAATCTTATTCCATACCATGTGTAATCCAACATCGAGGACATCATTAGTGCCTTGAAGTCATTATTCTTTTTCCCTTTGCACATGTCCACCAATCTAACTCTTCTCATCCTTGACACCCCTACATTATGGTTAATTCTCATGATCGTTGGCTTGGAAGGTGAACAACTACTAGAGGATTCTCTTAGCTTGACAACACTTGTGCTAACTTCACTAGCCACACCTATAGCTCTACTCACATCACATATGAGAGACTTGTGGGAGGTGAGAGTTTATAAAATTATCTAGGATAGCCACCTTAATGAGTGACATGTGAGAACTTGGAGAAGGGCTTTGTCTAATGCTTTGTGCAGGAATTTTATTTTTAAAAGTGCAAAAACTCTCCAAAGGAAGTAAGAAAGCGAGTGTGGATGAAGTCGAAGATCTCTAGTGAAAAGGTAAGAGTTGTGGGGTAAGTCTCGAATTGGTAGTTTCTAAACGCCCATGTTTACATTATGATTTTTGTTTCATGTCTCTTATATTAAAGATGAATGATTGACTAACTTGAAAGGAAGGATTTGACGAAGCATGTTTTCAAACTCCATGGATGATCAACTTTTGAGCAACTTTCTCGAGGACGCGCAAGATCTAAGCGTGGGGGGATGTTGGCGGTCGATTTCCGTCAACTAAGAACACTTGTTATGTTATAGTTTGGATTTCATTTTGGAACTAACCCGCCACTAGGCATACTAATGATATAACAAGTTCATCGTTGGATGTGTGTTTTGGAGTATAATGTTTACGAAGGAATTCATGCACTAAATGAGGAGAAATACATACAGTTCGGAGGATGATTTACATGATGATTAAGAGGCTCCGACCGTGCGTGAACTTGACTCCAAAGGTGGCAAGGACCAATGAGCTTCGAAGAAGAATCTCCGAGGACCAAGATGAAAAGACCGGAAGATCATGCATAAACACCCCTTGACTTGGTCGCGGAGATAATGACGTCCAAAGCCCATATCCGAAGGAGGAAAAACCCCCAAAGTGCAAGAAACAACACGTGGCAAAAGACGGGGCCGAACTGGGCTGAGAGTGGGCCAGGCCGGCCGGCCCACCCCCTCTCTGCCTCGGTTCGGCGCCGCCTTTCTTCGGTGATATAATCACAGAACCCTAATCATTTGGGCAGAGGAGCCATTCGCGAAAGACGACCAGAGAAGCCTCGGGAGATCAAACACAAAGGAGAGGGTTGATCGAGGGGGTGAAGATCGAGGAGGATCATCACCTAGGTCAATGGAGGCCACCACGAGGACGGAGGACGCCGAGGCCTCGCCACAGCACCGCCGGAGTTGAAGGACACCGAGAGACGGACTCCATCGGAGGCATCCACCATGTTCAACGGTCCCATGCCTAGCGTCTTGATGGGGTAACGTAATCGTTTGTCCATGGAGTTGTAATGTATCTTGACATGTAGTCACCCGCTCTCTTGTTTGGATCTTTGTCTATCATACCTTCATGTTGATGATGCTTAATGTTTAAGGTTCGCTACCATTACCATTGGGGTTGCTCCTGTAGATCACGTCAACATACCATGTTCATTAGGGTTAGAGACGATTACCTTCGCGTAGTGACATGTACGAGGGAAGGGAAACGCTTAACTCTTTGTTCACATCCTTAGATAGATTGGATCGGAGTTTACCATGTTTTAGGGTGATTGCATCTCAAGTACCTAGACTCCATGGGCATACGTCTTTCATACTCGTGAACCACCTTTGTCTTTCTCTTAACATAATCTAGGGTTAGTTTGTCTTTACTTTATAGATTAATCTTTAGATCATAAAGTCCTTAATCAACTAAGTTAGTGTTAGGTTAAACGCAAGTAATTCCCTTGCTCCGTGAATTGACAAGAACCTAGGGGGTCCCCTCCCTTGGTGAAAAAGGCACCAAGTCACTCCGTGGACTTGCGGTGAAGTTGAACGCGGTTTTGAACCGTCAACAAAATTCTATTCTAACGTGGATGCATAGTTCTTATGATAAAATGCAGGGTTTGACGGCCTTAAATTAGGTACCTAACAGCCGTCAACAGACACGTCATTTCAGAACTGTCTGCCGCCCACGCCACCTCGCCTGAAAAGGCACGCCCACTCCGTGCCACGTCAGCCACGACCGCGCGGCAAATCGGTCCACGACCGTAGACCAAATGCCAGAGGTTCCTTCCCAAGTAAGGAAGACCCCATGAACCCAACTGATCAGGGGTTCAAGGCCTGGTCCCTCCAAAGGGTTTGACAGGCACCCCAGATCGAAGGAGCTAGGGACGGCCAGGACGCGCTCGCTCGAGCAATACCCTCGAATGCGGAGTTCGAGGGGTGCCCTACATTTCCCCTCCAAACTGTTACTAATCAGTGGCTCGAGGCCCGGCCTGCTGAGGGTACGACGGGCGCCACAGATGCACCTCGTAGCGAGGACCTATTGATTAGTCGTTTGAAGCCTGGGCCTGTGAGGGTTCGACAGGCGCCACAGATGTGCAAAGACGAGGACGCACGACGCTCCCCGCAAGGCCCTACTGATCAGGGGTACGAAGCCTGACCCACGAAGGGTTCGAACAGGTGCTTCAGACCAACAGAGTCAGGAATGATCAGGGCTTGCGCGATTGAGCCTTTCCCCGAACGCGAAGTTCGGGGATGCCCCACATATCGTGTTCAAGGCCATACAAAGGCAGCTAATCGAGGGATCCCATCGAGGGAGTGCTTCCGCGCCCTCGGACCCTATCGAATGGGACCGAGCCCTGCTTAGCAAACCTTTGCGAGTGCTCTCATGGACGTGTCTCCGGAAAACGAGTCGACCCCTATCGAACAGGGCCCGGACGCCTACTTGAACTATCCGTTAATAGCTCACCGAGACATCCATGGCTCGTCGCCCGCTCGAGGGAAGCATGGATCGCCTCACCCCTCCTCCCTACGAAAGGGCGATGAGGGTCATAACATGAAGCCGAGGACTTTACCTGATCGTCCCTGACTGGGCCAGGGCTCGAGGGCTCCTCGCACCACGACCATCCCCAACAATCATGTCACTCAGTCATGAGGATCTGTGGAGTGTCAACCCCCAAATGAACAAGCAAGTCCGTCCAAGGGTGCCTTGGGTGAGTTTGACGCCGCTCCACCTGCGTAGATCGTCGATGTCGGCTGAAATATCACCGAGGCAGGCCGAAACAAACGCAAGATGAGTCCGTCACTCGACGCTTATAAACCTTGCACGAGTACGTGCACTCCTACAAGGCTTCGAGGGCTACACCTGCGGGTGCGCTAGAGCCCCCCCCCCACAGAAATTCATGCATGTTCAAAGGGAAAGTCTCGCACATAGCACCCGAGGGCCTCGCCTTGGGACCTCTAGTGAGAGATATGGGTACCCATGGGTCCCCACCGGCCAGGGCCCCTGACAAGTGGACCCGACCTTCCAGAAGACCCGCCGACCTGTCAAGTGGGCCCAGTGACCTTATCTGCACCTCCGATGACCGCGGGCGACCTGATCAGGATCCCGGAAGACCCACGAAGCTTGGCGTGCAAGTCAAGACACTACGACCTGGCACGCCGCCGCCTGTAGCTCCGAGTATCACAGGATACTCTTTGTAATCCGGGAGATAAGCTTCCCGCAGTTGTAACCGACCCCGACATGGGTCAACCGACCTTGCATGGGAACCCTAGCCCGTCCTCCCCATATAAGGCGGCCTAGGGCTCCATGCAGGGGGGAACTCATCTTCAACCTCCCGCATAATCCACCACAACTGGACATAGGGCATTACTCTCCGGAGGCCCGAACCAGTCTAAACCCTTATCTCCTTGTTCCTCGCTGCCATACTCGCCTACTTCCGTGTGCATCCCGTGCATAACCACCTACGCTCTTAGGTCCCGATCCTCCATTAACCTGCAAACCACTAGGGTAACCCCCTAGCGGATCTGTCCAGGTCTCACCCCCTGACAGTTGGCGTGCCAGGTAGGGGCGATCGGGAACTCGTTGTGCAGCATGGTGGCCCAATCTGGCGTCGTCTTCCCGGCGAGCATGGTGGCCTTCCTCGCCAACCCCGTGGAGATCTGCTTTGGATCGTTCACATCGACCTCTCCTGCTCCGGCAGCCGCAGTATCACACCCTGAAATTTCCAATTTCAGGATGTGAATAGAAAGAATAATTAAGCAATGATTTTCACTCCATTTTAAAAAATTTCCAACATTTATTTTCTTTACGGGGAACATAGTACAGGAAAAAAACATTATTTGTTTTTCTGAATTAAATAAAATTTTTATGTGTGTTGCATTCATGTTGATGCGCCCTGGTGTTTTTGAGTGTAAAATGTTTTAGAAACACGCTTAGGTGCTGACCAATCCCTTCCGAGAATTTTCCGGATTTTTCTGGGATTAATTCTCATTTTCTCTGAGCATTTTCTATTTATTAAAAGGCTCTAAAATCTTTTACATGAGCTCCAAATATTTTATTTGGATTGTTCATGTCTCAATCTATCTCTGGGAATTTTCCTGGAATTTTTGGGATTTTCTAAGTATTTTTCGTGCCTTAAAATATTTTTTAGGCTTTTCCTGAATTTGCTTTTGCACTGAAAAATATTTCGGGAAATAAATCTTTTTTTCTTTCTTTTTGGGCCGAGCTCCGTTCGCAAAAGTCCGCTGGAAGTCCCTTGAGTTCGCAGCACAGACCTTCGCCGCTCCCTTAACATCGCTGCGTGCCGGCCCAGTTCAGCCCACGATCGGAAAGTCCGCCTGTGCCCCTTGGACTTCCTTGCTTGGTGCAGCCGTTATCCTTTTGGCCCAACACCGGCCTGCTCGTCTTTACCCCCCGGCCCAGCCCACATCCCGACCATACCCGCTCCGCCAGCCCGGCCCCGCCGCAGGCCCGCCAGGCCCATCTAGGCCCGGCCAGCCAGAGCCGCCGCGGGAGACCGGGGCGTGCACGGCAGGGGCACCGCCGCCGGTTTTCCCTTGGCTTCCGCACCACGCAAAGCGGGGTCCGCGTCCATATTTAGCTGCCCTCGTGTTGTGCGCGTTCCTGCCCTTCCTCGCCTTGCGCGCCACATCACCCTGCGCCGTCGCTGCTCGCGCCGCCGCACGCCGGAGCGAGGCACCGCCGCGACCGGTTCGTCGCCGTCGTCCGTCCGCCGGAGCGAACTGAAGCCGCCCCGAGCTCCGTGAGGACGAGCCGAATCCCCTCCGCCACTCCTCGTCGTCAGAGGGTCACCGGAGCACCACCGCCGCTCGAAGCCGCCACCGCAGCCGCACGTCGCCGGCCGTCTGTCGTCCTTCCCCGTCCAAGGTGAGCACCCCCACGTGTTCCCCTCGGTCTCCTCTCTCTTTTCCCCCTCTCGCCCGTGTCCCTGGCAGCCCAGGTCGTCGGCGACCTCGCCGGCAGGAGGTTCCCAAGCCGCCGGCCACCTCTGGATGGAGGAAGAAGATGAGTGGCCGTTTTGCTTTTAGGCCCCTAGGGTTTCCTGTTTTTATTAGATCTAAATCTTGTGTCTTGTCTCTTTTGCAGAAAACTCCCCAGACCTTTTAGATTCTCTAGATTCAATCCACCCTGTAGACCTTGCATAAAAGCCCTCGGGTTTATATACAAAATTGCGTATATGCCCTCGGTTTTTCGCGGATAAGCCCCTCGAGGTTTTGAATCTTTGCCAGCAAGTCCCTACCCCTTTAATAAGCCATATCTTTCATGTTTTAGCTCCGTTTTCATCCGTTCAAGTTGCGTTGGGTTCATAATAATGTAAATTACGTGTTAGTGGTGAGTTTTCTTTATAAATATTTTCTCCAAATTAATTTCTTATTAATTTTGATTACTATCTAGTTATACATGCCTTTCATAAATAAAAGCAATATAGTTCTATACACCGTTTTACATAATTCATATTAATTTGATTAATGATTATTTCATGTGTTTTTATAAATAAAATCTAATTAGATCTTTAACTCGGTTTTTCATAATCTAAATATTAATTTGTTTAATATTTAATTAACTTTTCTAAATAAAAGTTGATTAGGCTTTTACATTGATTTTATAAATAAATATTAATTTGATTAATGCCAATGCCCTAATGTTTTTAATAATAATATGATCTACTCGAACCATAAAGTTACGTTTAGAAGATTCATATAGTTTACCTTTTCTAAATTAAATGTTTAATTGGTATAATTTATATATGAATCTTTATAAATAAAACTTGACTAGTTCTTTACTTCGGTCTTTTGCAAATAAAATATAATGCTGCATTAATTCCAATTTAGGGTATTTTCCTATGAAATATCCTTTACATATCTTTTACTAATCAAAATAAACCTAGCTCATAGTTTGATCTCTCACATATGCAAATCGAACGTTAGTCGTTCTTTATCAAAGCTCTCTGTCTCAGTGTGTCTCTGTTGTAGAGCTAATCCTCTTTCAAGCTCTAGATCTTTTTCTTGCTCAGACCTAGTGTCCTTCATAAAGCTAATCAAGCCTTTCCTTTTCTTAGCACAGTCTGTGTGCTTCAGTGATCCATAGAATCGAGCCTATCCTTTAGTGCGTTCTTTTAAAGCTTTTCTTTTGATTGGTGCATTGTTCTTAGTTTTGCTTGTATGTTTGCTTTGTATGCTTGCTCCTGATGATTGATGCGAGTAGATTGAACGTGGTTCGAGAGCAGTGAAGAGCTTGAAGGTGAAGACATTCTGAGCAACAACATTACTCTGGTTAAAGGCAAGTGTGTCCTTGTTCTTTTGTCCTAATAACTGTGTTTAATCACATTGCATATGCTTGCATTTAAATTGATGGGTCCTATTAAGGATTATCCTAGTCTTTATGATCATTCCTTGTCAACCTGGGTTTACCTTTCTATTGGGTAGCTCTACTTAGCTGCTATACCTTGGGTTATCGTGGTTCTAATGAACAACAATGATGAACTTGCTTTACTTTTATGCTGTATCTCTGGTTAATACAAGATCATATGATTAATTAGAACATGGAGCGACCACCCAGGACAACAGTGCAACCACAAGGACTAAATGACTCTGGTCTTGGCTGGGTAATTAGGGAAGTCTTGTGTGGCCATTACTCGCATAGTAGCTTGGATTGGGAGGAATGCTTTTAAGGCTCTTCTATTCCGGATAGGTATTGGAACGGAAGTACTATATGGCTGACCGTCCGTGAATAGAAGTGAGGTACGAAAGATAGCCTCTATGGCATATGCTACTATGGACTAATACACATGGGAGGACTCTTTGTAAAGGCCTCGTAGCATCCCTATGCGATCACACCTTGGTAGTGTGGTATGATGCCTGATCAGCATCGCGTGGTTGGGTTTAAAGTTCTTTGAACTTTTATGCGACTTGTGGTGAAAGTGTACAACCTCTGTAGAGTGTAAAACTAATCGATTAGCCGTGCTCACGGTCAAGAGCGGCCTGGACCCTCACATGATAATTGAACTTGAAGATGGACTTAAATTGTGGTTATGGTTATGTTAGCCATATGCTTATGGCATCTCTTATGTTAATTGTGGGTGGGTATATACCTATACTTTATTAGTTAATCAGGTGCTAATAAAATTTGACCAACTAAAAGTGCTTAATGAAGTCAACCTGTTAGCTTTCCCTTGATTAAGCCTTTGCATTCATACTTTCCCCACACTTGCTGAGTACGACATGTGCTCACCCTTGCTATAAACAATGTTGCTCAGAAAGAGGAAGCTGCCATGAAGTCGTTGTGAAGATGTTGCTGGTGCTAGGCGTACGCAACCCCCAGTCGACTGCCTGTGATGTTTGGAGCCTTCGTTTCTAGGATTTAGCGTAATACTCTGATGATCTTTCTTTTTCTTTCCGTGATACTGTATTGTTATTCACTAATGTCAACTATATGCATGAAACTTGATCATGGCATGCATATAGGTTTGCACTTGGTTTTCTTTGGAAAAATAGGTGTGACACGTAGCTCCTCCAGCGACCCCGGAGCAGGTCGTCACGGCGTCTGTCGCCACCCCCGTTTCCGATCTAGTATCGGGGACCCACCCACCCAAACCCTGTGACCTTGTCCAGGGGATGGAGAACGTCATCGGCTCGATGAGGGAAACACTGGAGATCTGCGAACGAGCTCAGCGCTCGGTGCAGACAGCGCTACGCCATGACACGTTCCCCTTCGGCCTGAGTTCTGCACCCGGTCTTCGCCTCAGTCAGCTCTCCACGGCTCCCCAGATCCGATCTGGACGGCGACCTTCTGGCGACCTACGGCCGACACCTCGCGCCCGGCGCGACCCTCTCGACGTGCCCTGCACCTATCACAAGGGTGCGAAGCACACCCTCCGCGGGTGCCGCCTGCGGAAGAAGATCGACCAAGAGCTCCCTCGCCGAGCTAAGCGACCTACCCAGTCCTCGGACTGCGGGAAGTTCCAGAAGGTCCGGGTCCGAATCTCCCCCAATGATTCGGACATCATCTTTCACCAAGTGCTCATGATCTCTGAGAACGAGCCACCCCGCGCGGGCGTGACCAACTCCGAGGAAGCGGCTCGCATCCAAGCCAACGCCCGCCGCGCCCAGCGACGTGCGGAGGAGCAACAGCGCGCGGTCTTGCCTTGTGCTCGGGACCTGCGCCTGGAGTTCGAGGAAGCTAGGATCTCGACCTTCAACAGCCCCCAGGCCAACCTGGGTGCGGCCATTACCCGGCTCCAGCAAGCTCAGATGACACCTGAAGCTGAGTAGGCCCTGGCGTACCTCCGGGTCGCCAACGCCTTGGTGGAGGAGAAAAGCGCGGCCTCTAAATCCGCCGCGTCTTCATCGACCCGCCACTCGCGCAGTCGATCTCATCAACCTCACGCAGCCATCTCTCCCCCATCCGGGAGGAGGTTGCTCAGCACAACCCTGAGCAACCCGCCCAGCAGCCTGCTACTGCCGGCGACCTTCACGTCAACCTCGACGCCAATAGGCGCACCCGCGACATGCGCGACTACGTCGACTAGCGCCATCGAGAGCGCGAGGAGTGCGAACTTTGCCACCGCCTGGAGTACGACCGCGAGTACGGCGCACCTGGGGGCGTTCACCGATCATGGAGCGCGAGCTCCGTGACCGTCATGACATCGAGAACAAGCGACGTGCCCTCTACGACGCCGAGCACGGTGACCCAGGCGTTCTCCAGACCAACCGGTATCGGCAGCCACGTTCCCAGGTTGTCGTCCCGGAGCGCAGTGTCCACTCTGCGCCTAGAGAGGCCGCTCCGGCCAGAGGTTCCGGTGACGACCTTGCCGTCACCGCCTTCCCAGCGCTGGCACCCCGCTTCAGGAGGGTGGAGTACCCCGATAACTTCAAGCCCAACATCAAGTCGTACGATGGGCGCTCCGACCCTAACATCTGGCTGTCGACCTACAACGTCGCCGTCAAGGCGGCCGGTGGTAGTTTCAACCATATGGCAACCTACTTCCCGCTGGTCATGGGCAAGGCCCCTTCGCTGTGGCTCAACAACCTCGAGCCTGGCAGCATCAAGACTTCGGCCGACCTGTCCCAGGCCTTCACGTCCAACTTCCAGGCGACCTACGATCGCCCCGGAAACGCCTTCAGCCTGGGGCGGGTCGTGCAGAAGCCTAATGAGCGGCTCCGCGACTACAACCACGGTTCTTCGAGAACTGGAACGAGTGCGTTGGCGTTAGGGACGATCAGATCGTCGACAGCTACAAGAAGGGCATCAAAGACCGCAAGATCTTCGAGAAGATCCATGAGTCTGGCGCCACCAACGTCAAGGAGCTTATGCACGTCGTCAACAAGCTGATGGACACAGAAGACACGCTCCAGAACCAGTTCGACGCTAATGCCGCTGGTGCATCTGGCACTGCAGCAGACAAGCTCCGCTAGCGACCTTCTGAGGTCCCAGCGGTCGAAGGGCGCCGAGGCTCGACCTTCAACCAGGAGGAGTTCGACTTAGCGCTCGATAGCGTTTGGGGGTTCCACGAGGGGGCTATCCACACTCTCCGCGAG
The DNA here is from genome assembly GCA_036936925.1 of Cenchrus fungigraminus. Lineage (NCBI taxonomy): Eukaryota > Viridiplantae > Streptophyta > Magnoliopsida > Poales > Poaceae > Cenchrus > Cenchrus fungigraminus. Next base: position 75,821,251 of record CM072775.1, read on the forward strand.
TGCTCCCAGTTCAAGAGGGCTTTCAGCACCCCTGTGGACCCCAAGCGACCCAGGAACGACGGCGGGCGCCGCGACAACCGCCCCTACAACAGCAACTACCGCCGCGACGACCGGTGAGATCGACGTGACGACCGCCGCGAAGAGCGATACGACGATCACCGCGAGCCTCCTCGCAGCGACCCACCTCCAGTGGCTCCTCGCGACGAGACGAACCTGCCCCCTCCACCAGCAGCGGGCAACCCCAATGGGCCTTTCCAGGCCGCAAACCGCACGATCAACATGATCGTGGGTGGCATCAAGTCCGGCGTCAGCAAAAGGCGCTACCGCAAGGACAAAAGCGAGGTCCACCTCGTCCACACTCGGCCAACCACGCCTCTGCGTTGGTCTGAGCAAGCAATCATGTTCTCCAGGGCAGATCACTGGGTGCACATCCCAGACCCCGGGTCCTACCCGCTCGTCGTCGAACCTACGGTGGACGGGGCCTTGCTCTCCCAAACCCTGATCGATGGGGGGAGCGGGCTCAACATCATCTTCGTGGATACCCTCAAGAAGATGGGCTTCGACTTCGACAAGCTCACAGACTGTGACGAGTCCTTCTATGGCATCATCCCCGGGAAGGCGGCCTAACCCCTGGGTCGGGTCTCCCTCATCATCACTTTTGGTACGGAGGCCAACTTCCGCACGGAGTACCTCAGCTTCGAGGTCGCCAACTTCAAGTCCTCCTACCACGCGATCCTAGGTCGCTCGATGCTGGCCAGGTTAATGGCCATCCCGCACTACACCTACTTGGTGTTGAAGATGCCGGCGCCAAATGGGGTCCTCTCCGTCTTCGGGAACCTCGTCATCTCCTTCAAGTGCAACACGGAGGCCCTCGACCTTGTCGCGACCTCCGCCGCCGTCGACGCCTCCGCAGTCTTGGTTGCTGAGGCCAAGACTGTCGACCCAGTCGACCTACCTATCCCAGAACAGAAGCGCACCGACACTACCCTGGACACGGTCCCCTCCACAAAGAAGGTCTGCCTCGGCCTTGCTGACGCAGAGAAGACGGTGGTGATCGGCGATGGGCTCGACCCCAAATAGGAATTCGCGCTCACCAGTTTCCTCTGGGATAACACGGACATATTCGCATGGAGTCCATCGGATATACCGAGTGTCCCCAGGGAGCTGGCTGAGCACTCCTTGGATGTAAGCAAGACGGCCAAGCATGTCAAGCAGAAGCTTCACCGCTTTGCGAAAGATCGCAAGGACGTCATTAGGGTAGAATTAATAAAGCACCTAGCTGCCGGATTTATCCGCGAGTGTAAAAACCCGGTTTGGCTCGCCAACCCGGTCCTTGTACCCAAGAAAACCGGTCAATGGAGAATGTGTATCGACTACACCGACCTCAACAGGCACTACCCTAAAGACCCCTTCCCTCTTTCGCGCATCGACCAGGTCGTGGACTCCACGGCCGGAAGCGTCCTCCTGTGCTTTCTCGACTGCTACTCAGGGTATCACCAGATAGCCCTGAAGGTCTCTGACCAAGACAAGACGGTGTTCATAACGCCCCATGGCATCTACTGCTACACGGCCATGACTGTCGTACAGACATCCCTGGGCCCACTACTCAGGTGGGTACTGGGACCGACTAGTCCGTGGGCCCCTGGGACTACTCGACTTGGGCTACACGACACCTGATGGCGTGGAGCGCAAGGCATGCAGAGGACTAGTGCTCGGTTGGGAAGCTAGACATTTCCGGATCCATGTAGAGTACTCCTAGCCGTACACGACTAGAACTCCTCTGGCAAACCGACTTGTAACCCTGCCTCCCGAACTATATAAGGCGAGGCAGGGACCCCTATCTCATCATCTGCATCATCTTGTAAACACATCCAATCAATCCAGAGCTACGCAGCATACAGGACGTAGGGTATTACGCACCTCGCGGCCCGAACCTGTCTAAATTGTGTGCCACGTGACTCTCCTTCGAGTTCCCGATCTCGGCGAGGCCACATTCATCTACCTCGGGTACTCCCCTTGGTAGGTTGCCAGTCTAAAACACCGACAGCTGGCACGCCAGGTAGGGGATCTCGCCGAAGATCTCATGGCGAACTCGACGGCTTCAATCGTCATCAAGCCAACCGCCGCTTTCAACCGTGGCGACACCTTTGTCTTCGGCTCCTGGGTCTGCACCGCTGATGGCGCTGGATCGTTCCAGCGCTACCTCACCATGACCCCGAACCCGGAGACCGGACTCGTGATGCTTCCCGAAGCTATCACGGGCCAACTCGTCGAAAAGTTCGACGAATTTTTGCTCTGCAACCAAGTCGCTGACTTCAAGAGTGGATCCGACTCCAACTCGAACTCGACGTCGCTATGGATTGAGTCATGCGAGCCGGCTCTTGAGCCATCGCATGAAATGGTCCTTCTCCACGAGCACTTCCTATACGGCCTCTGCAACTCTAGCAGGGCCCACGCGGAAGCCCTCGCCGCACGCCGAGCCGGCAAGGAGACTGTCTCCGAGTACTCCTCGGACTCCAACACCGTACCCGGCTACAACTCGGACTCCTCCTACGAGTTCGATTTCGGTCTTGATCCGATCGAGTCTGAGTCTGAGCTCAACCCCATCGAGGAACCGTTATCAGGTCCTGCTATCGGCTTGGTCATCATGTCTACTCCTGCTGGCAGATTTGTCTACTGGCCCGACCGCAAGCCCGCAGACCTGATCAACGACAACTCACGCTGTGTCGCCTACCTCGAGACACTCCCCTTCCAGGAGGGGACACCGCTAAACCCGATCGAGGAAGAGCACACCCCCACTGAGGTGGCGACTACCGACTCCCGCCTCTGCACTCCCGACCGTGAAGTCTTCATGACGGCCGCGAAAACTGGAACCTCAGGAAGCTGGCCTGATCGGTACCTCGACGACATCTCGGACGATGAGGAATCAGCTAACGCACCTCCCAACGAGACTACCGAAGACAAGAACGCTCGGCACGACCGCAACAGGAAGCAGGCCGATCGACGCCGATGCCTCCGGGAAGCTCTCCCCATCCGGAACCTCAACGAGGCTCTGGATCAAGTCGCCAACCGGGTGCACACTACCCCTGAGCAATGCCTTATGTCTATCACCACGATAGCACGGCAGGCCCAGGGGCATCGCGCAGGTGACGTCATCGCCAAGCTTGCTGAGGACGCCTATTTCATGAGGGTCAACAACAGAGTTACTCCCGCCGGAAACCACAAAGCCACTAGTCGCAGCCGCACCCCAGCAGACGTCGGATGCAACCGCGTCCGCGGTGAACACCAGCCAAACCCCAACCATTCTAGAGCCTCAGCGGGAGGACCCTCACAGGGCGGCAACAGCCAGGGCGGCGCCGGTGGTAGCCGCGGCGGCGCTGGTAGTAGTCGCGACGGCGGCGGTGGTGGTGGCAGTAGCGGCGGAAGTTCATCCCACGGCGCCGACAGAAGAGCTGGTGGCGGCGGCGATCGCGGGGGCCGAGGCCATGCGAATAGCCACGCCACCGGCAATGCACGCGGTGGCTATGACGCCCGCCACAGGATCGACGAGATCCGCCGCAAGAAGGCTACTGAAGCAAGCGACAGCGACGGCTTCCCCGCCTACTCTGCACGACTTCGCAACCTGCTCCTTCCTGAGAAATTCAAACCTCTCAGGATCACCAAGTACGATGCGAAGCAAGACCCAGTTCAGTGGCTCAGGTGCTATGCCTTGGCCATCGAAAACACTGGTGGCAACAATGACACAAAGTGCCTATTCTTCCCCTTCTGTCTGGATCAAGCTCCACTCACATGGCTCGAGTCACTCGAAAGGAACTCAATCGACGAGTGGGACCAGCTGAAGGCTCAGTTCACCAGCAACTTCGCGGGCGCCATGGGGCGCTCGGGTACCCGCATGGACTTGGCAATGGTCAAACAGGAACAAGGCGAGATGCTCCGCCAGTACATGTGGCGCTTTTTCGATAAGCGCGCAACTGTAGTCGACGTCACCGATAAAGAAGTCATCGACCTCTTCCAAGACGGGCTCTATCACCGTCGCACCTTCGAAGACTTCGGTCGCCGCCGCCCGAGCTCCATCACCAAGCTCAAGGACATGATCACATCATGGGCCGACGAAGAGGACAAGGCGAACGCCAAGTACGACTCCATTCGCGGCAAGAGCAAAAACAACACGGGTGGCAACAACAACAACAACAAGGATCAAGGGGGTCGCAACAACAACAACTACTCGAGCTCCAACCGCAAGCGCAAGCCAGACAACACAGTCGCGGCTATACAGCGCCCTGCAAAAGACAACTCGAAAAAGACCTCTGGCGGCTTTAGAGACTTGCTCAAAGAGAAGTGCCCGTGGCATCTGGATGGCAATCATACAACCGACCAATGCTACCAACTCCGGCGCGCACTCAAGGATACTCCCGAGCCACGGCCTCCTCACGACAAGAAGGGCAAAAAGAAAGTCGACGAAGGCAACAGCGACTTCCAAGAACCCAACAAGACGGTGAACGTCCTCTTCGGCGGACTGCCCACCAGACGATCTCAGAAGCTCACCCGACGGGAAGTCTTGAGCATTGAACCAGCGGTGCCGACACCTCTAAGGTGGTCGGAGATACCCATCACCTTCTCCCGCGCGGATCAATCGACAAGCTTCTCTGAACCAGGATGTTTCCCACTCGTCCTGAAACCCGTAGTCGCAGGCTCCAGACTCAACAAGGTACTCATCGACGGCGGGAGCGGACTCAACGTCCTCTTCACCAAGACCTTGAAGAAAATGAAGCTCGACATCACCGACATGCTCACCAAGAGCGCGTCACCCTTCTACGGCATCGTTCCCGGTAACGCGGCTATACCATTGGGCTCAGTGGTCCTGCCAGTTACCTTCGGGGAGACAAGGGAGAACTACCGCACCGAGTACGTCAAATTCGAGGTTGTGGACTTTGAAACCTCCTACCATGCCATCCTCGGCAGACCAGTGATCGCCAAGTTCGTGGCGGTTCCCTACTACACCTACTTGGTACTAAAGATGCCAAGTCCTACTGGAGTACTTGCGCTGCAAGGGGACTTGAAGGTCTCTTACGACTGCGACACCGAAGCCGTAGAACTCGCAGCAACTAATCAAGTACCCAACGCAATGATGGAAATCTTCGCTGCGTCCAAGAAGCTTGCCCCAAGTGAACTCGAGATTCCCGAGAAGACCGACACCGCAAACAAGCCTCAGCCAGCAGAGGAAGTGCAGGTGAAGGCCATCGACCTCGGGACGGGTGACAGGGGCTCGACCCGAAATAGGAAGACGCGCTCGTCAGCTTCCTTCGGGCTAACCGAGACATCTTCGCATGGAAGCCAGCGGACATGCCAGGTGTGCCCAGGAGGCTGATCGAGCACTCACTCAACGTCGACCCTAAAGCTACGCCCAAGCGACAACACCTCCGCCGCTTCGCTGACAACCGACGGGACGCCATCAAGAAGGAACTCGCCAAACTACTCGTGGCTGGCTTCATCCGTGAAGTCTTCCATCCTGAGTGGCTCGCCAACCCCATCCTCCTCCGCAAGAAGAACACGAACGAGTGGAGGATGTGCGTCGACTACACCGACCTCAACAAGCATTGCCCCAAGGACCCCTTCGGGTTGCCGCGGATTGACCAAGTCATCGACTCCACGGCAGGCTGCGACCTGCTCTGCTTCCTCGATTGCTACCCCGGCTACCACCAGATCGCCATCAAGGAAGAAGACCAAGAGAAGACCGCGTTCATCACCCCGTTCGGCGCCTACTGCTATATGACAATGTCGTTCGGATTGAAGAACGTCGGCGCTACTTACCAGCGAGCTATCCAGGCCTGCTTCAAGAAGCAGCTCAACAAGAACATCGAAGCCTATGTGGATGACGTGGTCGTCAAGACCAGAAACTCTGATACGCTCATTGCCGATCTTGAAGAGACTTTCGCATCCCTGCGAGAGTACCAATGGAAGCTCAATCCCAACAAGTGCGTCTTCGGCGTACCATCTGGGAAACTACTCGGCTTCATCATCAGCCATCGCGGCATCGAAGCCAATCCCGAAAAGATCTCCGCCATCACCAATATGAAAGCTCCAACCTGCATCAAGGATGTCCAGAAGCTGACCGGGTGCATGACGGCCCTGAACAGATTTATCTCGAAGCTTGGAGAACGGGGACTACCTTTCTTCAAACTACTCAAGCACCAAGAGAAGTTCGTGTGGACCGCAGAGGCTGATCAAGCTCTCGCGTAGCTCAAAGACTTTCTGTCAAAGCCACCAGTCCTCACGGCTCCTCGCAAAAAGGAGCAGCTACTGCTCTACCTCGCTGCGACTACTCATATGGTCAGTACTGCCATCGTTATTGAGCGATAGGAAGAAGGCCACGCATACCCAGTCCAGCGACCAGTCTACTTCATCAGCGAGGTTCTGTCAGAGTCCAAGGCACGGTACCAGCCGGTCCAGAAACTACTCTACGCAGTACTCATCACCTCGCGGAAGCTACGACACTACTTCCAGGAGTATTCGATAATCATCATCACCGACTACCCGCTCGGTGACATACTTCGCAACCAAGATGCTACTGGAAGAATCTCTTAATGGGCGGTCGAACTTGGCGCCCTCAACATTGACTTCAAGCCACGCACTGCTATCAAGTCTCAGGCACTAGTCGACTTCATGGCAAAGTGGTGGGAGAATCAGCTACCAACTCCAACCGAGCGGCCAGAACACTGGGTGATGTACTTCGACGATTCACTCAAGCTCGAGGGCGCAGGTGCAGGGGTACTCCTGATTTCTCCAAAGGGCGAACAACTCAAGTACGTCCTCCAAATCTTTTGGAAGGTCTCCAACAATGAAGCCGAGTACGAGGCCCTACTGCATGGGCTCCGCCTCGCAATTTCATTGGGCATCAAGCGGCTACTAGTCTACGGCGACTCCGCAGTGGTCATCAACCAAGTCAACAAGTCTTGGGATCGCAACAAGGAGAACATGGACGCCTACTGTCTGGAAGTCCGCAAGCTCGAGAACAACTTCTACGGTCTCGAGTTCCACCACGTCGTCCACGACAACAACGTTGTAGCGGACGTCCTGTCGAAGCTTGGTTCTACTCGCGCGCAAGTACCTGCCGGAGTCTTCGTCCATGAGCTTCACGCGCCATCCATCCCGGAGCTAGCGCCAACGACCACTGACCCTGTGCCACCACAGCTCGGTCAGGAGGTCATGATGATCGACGTGGACTGGAGACAACCCTTCATCGACTACTTCCGCGAACAGAAAGGTTCCCTCCGACAAGAACACGGCCGAGCAACTCGTCCGTCGAGCCAAGACCTACGTACTAGTCGGAGACAAGCTCTACAGGCGGGGTGCCACTTCTGGAGTACTCATGAAGTGCATACCTCGGGATGAAGGCAAGGACATCTTGGAGGAGATCCACAAAGGCGTCTGCGGCAACCACGCGTCTTCCCGCACGCTGGTGAGCAAGGCTTTCCAACGAGCTTTCTACTAGCCCACAGCTCTGGCCGACGCTGAAGAACTCGTCAGAAAGTGCCAAGGATGTCAATTCTTCGCCAAGCAGCAACACGTCCCGGCCTACAAGCTAGTCACCATACCACCAACCTGGCCCTTTGCCTGCTGGGGGCTCGACATGATCGGGCCGCTGCCAACTGCGCCAGGGGGATTCAACAGAGTCTTGGTGGCCATCAACAAGTTCACCAAATGGATCGAAGTCAAGCCGGTTACTTGCCCAAAGGCCGACAGAGTACTCGACTTCTTGGATGAACTCGTGCACTGCTACGGGCTACCCCATCGCGTCATCACAGACCTGGGCTCCAACTTCAACAATCACCAGTTCTGGGAGTACTACGAGAATAGCAGGATTGACGTTCGGTACGTCTCAGTCGCCCACCCCCGCGCCAACGGTCAAGTTGAGCGCGCCAATGGGATGGTACTCGACGCCCTCAAGAAGTGATTGCACGACGCAGCTAACACCAAAGGAGGCAAGTGGATCAAGGAACTACCCAACGCACTCTGGGGGCTTCGTACTCAACCTACCAAGCCAACAGGGCAGTCGCCCTACTTCCTGGTCTACGGCTCCGAAGCTATTCTACCCGCCGACGTAATGTGGGAATCCCTGGCAGTAGAACAATACGACGAAGGCATCTTAGAAGACAGCAGACGGGTTGACATCGACAGCCTCGAAGAAGCCCGCTGCGTCGCCCTCGTCCAGTCAGCAAGGTACCTAGAGGGTATCCGACGCTACTATGATCGCAACGTCAAGGAACGCTCCTTCAACGTCGGCGATCTAGTCCTCCGTCGTATCCAGAACACGGACGGACTACACAAGCTCAGCTCGCCATGGGAAGGTCCCTTCTCAGTTTCCAAGGTGACCGGACCAGGCTCCTATCACCTCCAAACACTTGAAGGCGACAACATCAGCAACTCGTGGAACGTCAACCGGCTATGTCGCTTCTACGCGTAGTCGCTCGACTACTCATCTACGGGTCCAAGTCTATACGGCTACTCACGGACTCTTCGCTGTAAGCGGCCCCTCGGTCCTAGCACTAGTCTCCGGACTACTCTTCTCCAAGATATAGCGTCAACGGCTATTAACGGATCTTGGGCTGCTCAGAGCACTGAGGACTCTAGCGGCGGTCTATACGACCACGTACTACTGATCCAGCCTACACGGCTACTAACGGATCTCCAGCTGTAAGCGGCTCAAGGGTCCTAGCACCACTTAGCCGTAGGCGGCCTACGGGTCTTGGCGACTACACTTGTAAATGGCCCTGGCCACCCAGGTGTCCCTTTTTCATCAGTAATAAAGTTCGATTCTACTCAACTTGTTTACTGTGTCTCCTGCTTAGGCAGATCATACTGAGTACTATTACTCACGACTACTTCCACGGCTTGGTACTCCGCACACTTCGCTGCAAGTGGCCGCCACGAGTACTCATTACATATACAAGCAGTGGACCGCTTTCATTAATATTTCAAACAAGTCTCTGACCACTTTGTTTGTCTTACATCAACTACTCTAAGCTACCTCTATAGGTACATCTATTGGAGATTCAGCTTCCCCGCCACTTGCTCGGCAATGGGCGCCATCTCCTCCAGGAGAACCTTGTACTGATCATCAATACAGTTTGCCGCAAGTCCGCCGGCCACCACGTCCATAGGGGCTTTGGGGAAATAAGACTTCATGTACGCCAAGATCTGGTTCGGAATTGACTTCGCCAGATGCTTGACGTATGTCGCCAAGTGCCCGGGGGCTTCCTTCAGCCTGTCTACCAATGGCGCAATCTTCAGTCCGCCTGAATGTGGTACCAACAGCCTCGCAATAGGCAGTGCGGCTTCCTCGAGTTCTTTCAACTGGCCTCGAAGCTTCTCGCAGTCTTCATTCAGTTTCTGCAGAGATTTATAGCAATTTACAAGATCACGGTCTGAGGCTTCACGGAGCTCCATGTGGTAGATACACTCATGGCTCAACTGGGTGTACTTGTACTCGAGTACCTCTCTTTTGTCGGTCTCCCGATACACAATGTTCTTGAGGTCCATTTCAGAAGCCTTCAGCTGGTCAACCGTTGCCTCAAGATCTGCATACAACTCGATGCAAGGTTAGACTACTCACACGTACTATAATAAGTACCCGGTGGCTTTGGTGGAAGACATACCTTTGTTCTTCAGGCGTAATGACTTGTTCGTCTGGATCAAGTCGTCCCTCTTCGCCTGCATCTCCTGTACTTCGTTATGGTATTGGGCGAAGGCGCCATCGAGCTTGGACTGGAGCAACGCGGAGTGCTTCTTCGACTTCTCGAGCTCCTTCTCCAGAGCCTCAGCGCGGAGGACGGTGTCACCATATCCCTTCAGAAGATCGGTCTTCTGACGAGATCTCTCCACCAAGCCCTGCGCATGACACAGCAGCTGATCATTACTCAGCATTCAGAAAGGCAAGAAAACTCAGGGTACTCGCACCGTACCTTGATCCAGTTCTCTGTCCGGCGCAACGACTCCATGCCCAGCGACACAAAGGCCGGGTCAATGAGATCATCATCCAGCAATTCAAGACCACCGCGGCTTGAAGATCCTGTCTCTAGCATGGGCGCCGAGCGGAGCGGTGCAGCATCTTCTATCATCGCCTCGCGAACGACGACGTCAGTACTCGCCTCGGGGTGCAGATCAACCCGATCTTCCGCGCTCGGCTCAGGGGCTACCGTAGTCCCCGGCTCGGGGGCTGTTGATGTTGCCACTTCAACAACCGGCTCCGTGGACTCCACAGCAGCCGTCTCCATGGCTACCGCCTCAGGGTTGGTAGCTCCCTCAGCTTGTGCTCCTGCCAAGACAAGTACAAGAAGTCAATCTCAACGACTACTACACATGATGACTACCATTGGTGACAGGACACATACCTTCGACCAAGGTGGCTTCTCCCAGTGTTGACTCCATTGCGGCTTCAGTTTGTGGCGGTGGCGTGGGTTCGCGCACTTCCGCCGAGCGGTCCTCTCCATCGGCCGGAGTGCTGGTCTCCCCACCATCCCACGACAAGTCCGTGGATTTCCTGCATCATGAAGTGATCAGTCACCCACATAAAGCTTGTCAACTACACGACTACTCGAGAGTTCAGAGAACTTACAGAGTTGACCGCACCATGGTCACGGTCGAAGCGCCCAGTATACTGGCAATATCAACTATGCTAGCCTCGCTGGCAGTCTCGGCTTCAGTATGAGCCTCCTCTGGCTGCTCTACCGCTGTAGCCGGAGAGGGGCCTTGTCCTTCTTCAACCGACGTCCGCGATTCTGCAGCGCCGGTCTCTTGTTGTGCTGTCACTGGTATGGCTTCTTCAGTGGTTGGAGGCGGACTGACACTCCTTTCAGCCGCCGCCCCAGAAGTATCCCAGTCGCCCTCATCGTCCTGATCTACGGGGTCCGAGGAGGGGATGTCCTGTACCAGTTCAATTGGGTGTTGTCAGCACAAGACTAGTTATTGGCGGTACTCGACTACTCTGGTTGTGGTACTCACCTCTTGGCTGGTTGCTTCGGAGATTTTCAGCTTCTTGGCGGCGTGTTTCCGCGTCGCATTACGCGGCTTCCTAGGCGGCGCCGGCAAGCTAGCCTTCAGGCTAGATGGCTTCTCGATGCTGGGAATATTAGGCATTCCAGCCTGGCTGAACCTTGAGCAGAGCTGGAACTGCTGTGCAGCGTCTCTTCATCCTCGTCATCAGAGCCGTCCTCGATGATGATGGCGTCATCACCTTCACCGACTTCGCGACGCTCCTTCGCTTTGGCTTCCCCCTTCCCCTGCGCTTGTCCCACAAGTCGCGGAGGGGAGGGTGGGGTGGAGATGTACTTCTCCACATCGTCCTACAACGTCAAGCAAGCATGAGTATGACTACGTCAAGCACATCAGTACTCGGGGGCTTATGTCACGACTACTGACCTGATTAGGCAGCCGTGCCGCGGAGTACTCTGGCACCGGGCACGGTGTATACGGGGGCATATCCTTGAAGATTTTGCCTAGCCTCTCAATGATGACGACGTCCTCGACTTCGACGCCAGGCATCCGGGACGTATCCTTGTCGCCGGTGTACTGGTACCCGAGGGTGTCTCGCGCCATCAGTGGTTGCACCCTCCTTTTCATGAAACTGAAGGCCACATGCTCGGCCCTCAGTCCGGCTTCCCGCAAGGCCTTGATCTTGTTCAGCAGCGGGGGTAGTTGAATACCCTCCTCCATGGTGGGCTCCGTGTTCCACCACGGCGCATGCTTTGGTTGACGCCCGCTCGGCTTCGGCAACTCTGGGTGGTGGTTGCTGATATAAAACCACCTCGCCTTCCAGTCCTGGTTGGAGTCGATGAGTTTGTACGGTAGGTACTGGCCGGCGACGTCTTCACACATCTGAATCCCGGCGCCGCCGACTACTCGCGGGTCATCAGTGTTTGGCTGCGGCTTCACCCGGAAGAACTTTCGGAACAAGATCCAGTGGGGTTTGATCCCCAGAAAAGCTTCGCAGAAGTGCACAAAGATGGAGGTGTGGAAGATCCCATTAGGGTTGAGGTTGAGGTACTCGATGCCGTAGTACCTGAGCATCCTTTTGAAGAAGTCGCTGGCCGGCAGTGCAAGTCCACGCTCCACGAACCGGGCGAACATCGGAATCTCGTCCGGGTTCTTCTCCATCGGATACGGATCGCCGGTGGCGGTGCGCCAGAGATCCATCTCCTTCTCGCGGAGGAATCCGCTGTTGACCAAGGCGAGGAGGTCCTCCGTCTTCAACTTTGCCTTCTTCCATTCCTTCGCCGGATTGGGGCGAGGGGACGATGGCGGCGACGACGACGATTGGCCGGCATCTCCGGCTTCATCACGGCTCCTCTTCTTCGACACGCCGGTCTTCTTGTTCTTTGCTGGAGACGCCTTCATCCTCCAAGTCACCGGAGTCTTCACTCGCATTCGCTCGGGGGCTACAGAGGTGGGCGGACAGCGGCGGCGGGCGCAAATAGATCCAATCTACTTTGTGGCGGCGGCGGCAGCAGAGGAGCAGAGAGGGCAAACTCTCAGATCTAATCTGTGGGAATGCTGTTGCTAGGAGCAAAAAACCCTAAGGGGTTCACTGGTTATTTATAACCGACCAGGCGGCTCAGTTCTAAACGGGCAGATAAGGCGCCAGACGGGTGACTCAGCGGCGGCAGCCTGACTCTTCGCATTCCAGTACTCGATGCTCTCAGTCTTGGAGGCTCGACTACAGCTAACAGATAAAGTGGGCTACACCATATCAAGACCCCACTCCGGACACATTCTACAGTCAAGATGATCCTTCAATTCGAGAGAACGTACTCGACTCAAGGCTCGGGGGCTCCGTGCCACGTGTCCTTCAGTTTTTTCTCCGGATTTTTCGGGATAAGATTGACAAGACTTCAGATTGACCCTCAGCTTGAATCTACGATTCGACCTAAGGCTCGGGAGCAACATTCCATATGGAATGCGATTCTTCAAATCACATTTTCCATATGGTTTCTTTATCAAGACAGCACGAGTACTATTGAAGACCTTCGAGAGAAGCACTCGGGGACGCTTGGGGACTACTCGAGAAGACTTCAAGACTACTCAAATATCAGCTGGAGTACCTTCCAGCCTTGGGATGATTCAAGCATTCTTGAAGACTTTCGGCTTGTGGAACTCGGGGACGCTCAAGGACTACTCGCCAAGGCCATCAAGACTACTCGAAGACATCCTGCTCGACTACAAAGTACTCGGGGGCTTGTCGTACAGACATCCCTGGGCCCACTACTCAGGTGGGTACTGGGACCGACTACTCCGTGGGCCCCTGGGACTACTCGACTTGGGCTACACGGCACCTGATGGCGTGGAGCACAAGGCATGCAGAGGACTAGTGCTCGGATGGGAAGCTAGACATGTCCGGATCCATGTAGAGTACTCCTAGCCGTATACGACTAGAACTCCTCTGGCAAACCGACTTGTAACCCTACCTCCCGGACTATATAAGGCGAGGCAGGGACCCCTATCTCATCACCCGCATCATCTTGTAAACACATCTAATCAATCCAGAGCTACACAGCATACAGGACGTAGGGTATTACGCACCTCGCGGCCCAAACCTGTCTAAATTGTGTGCCACGTGACTCTCCTTTGAGTTCCCGATCTCGGCGAGGCCACATTCATCTACCTCGGGTACTCCCCTTGGTAGGTTGCCGGTCTAAAACACCGACAATGACCTTTGGCCTCAAGAATGCTGGCGCGACCTATCAAAAGGCCATCCAGAAGTGCCTTGCTAGCCAGATTAGCAGGAACGTAGAAGCCTACGTGCTGACCTCGCGGAGACCTTCGCTAACCTCCGCATCTACTGCTGGAAACTTAATCCAGAGAAGTGCGTCTTCGGTGTCCCGTCTGGCAAGCTCTTGGTCTTCATGGTTAGCAACCGGGGCATCGAAGCTAATCCCACCATGGTGGATACCATCCTCAGGATGAAGCGACCTACTGGGAAGAAGGACGTCATGAAGCTCACCGGCATGATGGCGGCCCTAGGTCGATTCATTAGCAAGCTTGGAGAGAAAGGCCTGCCCATCTTCAAGCAGCTAAAAAAGGCGGACAAGTTCGTTTGGACCGAAGAAGCGGACCAAGCCCTGGAGCAACTCAAGGCCTTTCTCACGTCACCCCCGGTGATGGTGCCCCCGGCGCTTCAGGAGCCGTTATTGCTCTACATCTCGGCGACCACCCTGGTGGTCAGCTCGGTTCTGGTGGCTGAGCGACCTGAAGAGGGACGACCTTACCCTGTCCAGCGACCTATATACTACGTCAGCGAGGTCCTGTCTGACAGCAAGACCAGGTACAGCCAGCCCTAGAAGATGCTCTACGCGCTACTCATCACCTCCCGCAAGCTCCGGCATTACTTCCAGTCACATAAGATCAAGGTCATCTCAGCCTTCCCCCTTGGCGAGATCCTGCGGAGCCGCGACACCATTAGGCGCATCGTCAAGTGGTCCATTGAGTTAGGCGAGTTCGACCTAGAGTTCTGCCCCAGGCAGGCCATCAAGTCCCAAGTCATCGCAGACTTCGTCTCGGAGTGGACAGAGATCCAGCAGCCTCCGCCGTCGGAGCGACCTGTGCACTCGAAAATGTACTTCGATGGTTCCCTGAACCTCAAAGGAGCCGGCGCGGGCGTCCTATTCATCTCCCCCCCCAGGGCGACTACCTCAAGTACATCCTGCAGATCCATTACAAGACGTCCAACAACAGCGCTGAGTACGAGGCCCTCATCCACGGGTAACGCATTGCCGTCTCCCTCGGGATCAAGCGCCTCATGGCCTACGGCAATTCCAAGGTCGTCATCGACCAAGTCAGCAAGGACTCTGAAGCCAGGAAGGACACAATGGATGCCTATTGTGCTGAGGTGCGCAAGCTCGAGCGTCACTTCGAAGGGCTCGAGTTCCACCACGTCTGCCGCAACAACAACGTCGCGGCTGATGTCCTCTCCAAGCTCGGCTCCAAGCGTGCACTGGGTTCCGACTGGTGTATTCGTCCAAGACCTACGCAAGCCGTCCATCAAGCTCATCACCAACCCAGAGTCGCTTGATGATGAGGTGACCTCGCGTTGCGAGATCCTCATGATCAACACAGAAGACGACTGGCACCTTGACTTCATCGTCTTCCTCCTCGAGCATCGAGTACCTGAGGACAAGGTGGAGCGCGAAAAGATCACGAGGCGTAGCGCCAACTACGTCGTCGTTGGCAATGAACTCTACCGGAGGTCTGCCTCCACAGGGGTTTTGATGAAGTGCATCCTGCGATCTGAGGGCCTCAGGCTCTTAGATGAGATCCACGGTGGTGAGTGCGGCAATCACGCCGCATCTTCCAATCTGGTGGGCAAGGTCTTCAGATCTGGCTTCTACTGGCCCATGGCCATGGCTGATGCCCAGGAACTTGTACGTTGATGCAAGGGGTGCCAATTCTTCGCCAAGCAGCAGCACATCCCGGCTCAGGCCTTGAGGACAATCCCTCCATCCTGGCCCTTCACAGTGTGGGGTCTTGACTCTGTGGGACCTTTCAAGACCGCCCCTAGCGGCTACAAACACATCATCGTGGCGGTGGACAAGTTCACCAAGTGGATCGAGGTTCGTGCCGTATCCAGCGTCACGTCGAAAGAGGCGGCCAAATTCATCGAGGAGATCACCCACCGCTTCGGGGTGCCAAACAGGATCGTCACCGACTTTGGCACGGCCTTCACAGGAGCTGATTTCTGGGACTTCTGCCAAGACAACCTGATCGACGTATACTACTCCTCGGTGGCGCACCCACGGTGCAACGGCCAGGTCGAACGGGCCAACGGCATGGTCCTACAGGCCATCAAAGATCGCATCTTCGACGGCTCAGCGCCATACGCAACCAGGTGGCTCACAGAGCGTCCCCACGTGATCTGGGATCTCAGGACCCAGGTCAGCTCGGCTACAGGGTATTCGCCCTTCTTCTTGGTCTATGGGTCAGAGGCCATCCTCCCCACCGACGTTACCTTCGGGGCTCCCCGCATCCAGAACTTCGATGAAGGAGAAGTGGAGCAAACTCGCAGGCTCGACCTCGACAGTGTCGAGGAACATCGTGTGGCCGCGCTCATGTGTCACACCCACCATGAACAGTAGCTACGTTGCTATCACGACCCCAACGTGTGGGAACGTTCCTTCAACGTTGGCGACCTAGTCCTGCGGCGGATCCAGAACACCAAGGACATGCACAAGCTCTCAGCACCTTGGGAAGGCCCCTTCATAGTTAAGGAGCTCATTGGACCGGCGACCTATCACCTCCAATGGGTCGATGGCCAGGGTGTCCCGAACCCCTGGAACATCCAGCATTTACGTCGCTTCTACCCTTAGGAGCCTTGTATCACAATAAAAGCTATGTACTCTATCCTTTGTAATTCGATATATAAAAAATTATCCTTCGACCTGCTTTTATGAGTATCTGTCTGCTTTCTGTTCACCCCTCCCCTCGACATGCTCGGGGGCTTGGCTTAAAGCAGGACCCCTCACACTCGGGGGCTTGGTGTTAAGCTCGGCCCTTCATGCTTGGGGGCTTGGCTTTTCCAACTTAAGGGTCGTTCGACCTGGGGTTTCTACCTTTCTCTTTACCAAGTGTTCCCTTACCACAACTTCTTGTGCACCTTATAAGTATTCCTAGGTCGTAGGGCTGCTCGACCTTGGGTCCCGAACCCCTCTCCGCGCGTCGGTTGCACATAAGCCTCCACGCCGAGCCGTGTAGTCGGTAAGTCGTTCCTCCACTGAGTTGGGTCAACGGGGGGAAAGGGTTTTTGCAGCTCCATTACTTGTGCATTCTTATAAGGAGTATATGAGTCAAATAAGGGAACACATCAACTTAATTAAACATGCCTTTTTGGTACATGCAAGGTTTATCTTACATCAAAAGGATCCACGACCCATTGGCACTAACTGTTTTCTACATCCTAAGTTACATTTACAGATCTATTTTCTTTACGATCTCTTCTGCGGTAGCCTGGATATCTTCAACACCCACCAGCCGAGATAGATCGAGCTCCCCCCTGACCTTCTCAAGGTCGAACATCAGCACATGGTGCCTCACCATCGCCAGCGCGGTAGCAGCGGCAAGCTTGCCGGTATCCATCAGCAGGGTCTTCATGCGACCTTCCGCATCCTCCAGCCGCGCGATGAACTCCTGTGGCCCGCCTTCGACCTTGGGGACATAAACATCCACAAGGTACTCGGCGGCCTCCTTGAGGTCGTCCAGCTCCTTCTGAAGATCTGCAGTCATCTCTTGATGATCAATGAGGGTTTGCATCACCCGGGCAAGGTCGATCTCTAGATCCCTGCGCACACCAAATTCATATGTAGCTTTTTGGGTGAAGTAACACTCACTGGCGACGACCTCCACGTTCTTCTCCTTGAGGGTCTTCACCTACTCTTTGGACTCCTTGAGGTCCTTCTTCAAGGCGGACTCCCTCTTCTTGGCCTCTGCAAATGACAAGGTCAAGAAGGGTTCACCACGACATAAACTCCAGGCATAAAGACTAAGGGCATTCCCAGACGTACCTTCGGCG
The DNA here is from genome assembly GCA_036936925.1 of Cenchrus fungigraminus. Classification (NCBI taxonomy): domain Eukaryota; kingdom Viridiplantae; phylum Streptophyta; class Magnoliopsida; order Poales; family Poaceae; genus Cenchrus; species Cenchrus fungigraminus. The sequence goes on from CM072775.1 coordinate 75,838,805, forward strand.
GCGACCTTCAGCTCATCCTCTGCTTCCTTCGCCTTCATCTTGGCAGCCTCAAGCTCCTACTTCAAGGCCGTCATCGCCCTGTCCTTCAAGGCCGCCTTGTCCTTGAGGCGCTTTATTTCTCCTGCGGCTTCCATCCTGGCCTGCAACACGTCTTCTCGCGTCGTGGCCAGCTCCGTGTGGAGTTTGGCTCCCTCCGTCAGCAGGCTTGCCCTGCCCTGTGCCCGCTCAGCAAGAGACTACACCCACACATCACAACAAATCATCAACCCAGGCGTTTGAGTGAATTGAAGACCAAGCCCCAGGGGCAATAGCGACTCACCATGAGTGTCCTGCCGATCGTTTTCACCACCTCCCTGATCGTTGCCTGCGCCGCCTTGAAGTCGTCAAGGTCCTTGGCGTCAGCAAGGATGTCCTCCTCCCACGGGGTGCCAGAGTAGAGGCACCAGTTCAGGTCGTCTTCCTTGCCCACTCCTCCGGCCTCCCCCTCCCGCGTCTGCGGTAGGGTCGACTCTGGTGGGTCCTCCTGGTGAAGGCCTTCCCCCTGCTGAGTGCTCTCAGCAGTGACCTTGGCCGCTGCCGGCGATGCTGCCCTCACGGTCTCAGGGACCTTGCTGGTAACATCTCCGCCTGAGATCGCCGGCGACTGCCCCACCGGCACCTTCTCGAGCTTCCGCCCAAAGGCCTCTTGGCCTGAGGCGTTCTTGCTGGTACCCAATGCAGCAGGAGTCCCCCTGCCCAAGGTGCACAAATTTGTCAGCATGACGAACTCAACAAGCCGCGAAGATCAAGCAAAGCATGAAATCAAGCTCAATAACGTATCCGCTGCCAATTTTGAATCAAAGCGATACCGGCCTGGGTGGCGCCCGCCTCGGCTTCTTCTGCGACCCTTGGTCGCTCACGCCCTCCGCGCTCGACTTCGGCGGCTGCTCGCTTATAACCCCGAGCGGGGTGTCATCTACCCCTGCGGCCGCTGTGTCACCCGACCCTGTGGTGACGTCATGCGACCACGCATCATCGTCTTCATCAGTGATGATCTCAACACTAGCTGTCGCCGTCTCCGATGACGCAGTGGTGTCCTTCCTCTTCCTCTTTTTCTTCTTCGCCGCAGCGGTGGCGGAGACGATCTTGGCGCCCTTGTGCGCCAGGATCTTACCGGCGACCTGCCGCGTGCGCTGGGTCATTGGTGCAGAACTCACCGTGGGAGGATCCTCATCATCACTACCTCCCACTGATAAGTCGGAGAGGTAGTTGTCGAAGTACTCTTGCGGCGGAGCCCGGATGTCCTCCGCCGCTCGGACCTTGAAGCTGCGCTCACCCTCGCCAGCAAGAGTAGCCGGGCACCAGAACAAGCCCTCGCAACCCTGCAATAGGCGACCTTCGTCTCAGTTCAAAGCAAAGCAAACTCAACCAAAACAGAATCAAGGTCGATTAGGCGACTTACCACTTTGGTGGGCCGCTTGAGGGACAACGCCTTGGGGCATGTCCGGTTCCGGATCACCCCGTTGAAGAGCTCCCTCACCTGCGCCACCATCTCCTGCTTGGAGACCTTGTGCTGCGCCACGCAGGTCGGGTCGGCCGAGCCCCAGTACTCATAGGCTAGATGCACCCGATCTTGGATCGGCTGCAGTAGCCTCCGGCTGAAGCTGATGGCCACCGCGCCACCCGTCAGCCCCCCCCCCCCGCCTTCAGCGTCATGAGGTCCTCCAGCAGCGTCTTGATGGTGTCCGTCTCCCGCGACGTCAGCTGGTTGGTCCACTCCGGCACCGGGACCGGCGCGAGCCCCGACCTGGTCGCCAGCGCCAGCTTGGGGTTGTCGATGTAGAACCACCCTCGCCTCCAGCCCTGGGTGTTATCAGGCAGCTCCATGTCGATGTACACCGTCTTCATGTGACGACGTAGCATGAAGCCAACGGATCCAACAACGCCATTCTTTCCCGTCTTCTTCACCTCGAAGAAGTACCGCCACAGGTCGAAGTGTGGCGGTATCCCCAAGTAGGCCTCGCACAAGTGGATGAACGAGGAAACAGTGGTGACGGTGTTGGGGACGAGATGTACCAGGTCGATCCTGTAGAAGTGGAGCAGCCCACGGAAGAAATCACCCGTCGGGACTCCAAATCCGCGCTCGACGTACGTGTTGACATTTCTTAACGTCGATCACTTAAGAACAGATTTGGAATCCATCCTTAGCGTCAGCGCCAGAAATGCTTGTTGGCATTTCTCAATGTCACAACTAATGGCGCAGGTTAGCGTGAACATTGAGACTTGACATAGGTTAATCTAAACGATCATGAACGAATCCGCAAGTGCACAGATAAACCATTGTAGCATTTCCCCAAGGAAGGAGAGTATTCCAAGGGTATCGAATCCGTGGAAGGCAGTGGCGGATATCTCAGACTTATGCTTTTGCTCTGAATGTAAACCAAGAGATAGATATAGGGAACAACACACTCAAAGGCAGGGGTAAGATAAAAGATAATAGGGGTAGTGTGACACACACCTCAAATCTACCTCTACTCTAGCGCACTACGGCTTAGGGGGAACATACGAGCTAGCTCTAGGTTCTAATGTACTAAACATACAAACACTACTAGAAAAGTGATCATCAGTGACGATCTGCTCGTGACGCTGCTTACTTTGGTCACAAAATGGTATGTATTCCATGACGAAATTTCCATCTTCGTCATAAGTTGCAAGTGACGAAGATTTGGCAGAAAGAATAATGACGAAATTGAAATTTATGTCACACAACAGTAAAAAGAGATCGTCATAGATTATGTTTTGGTATGGCATATGGTAATGTTGAAACCTAGTGGTCACAAATTAGATTTGATATCGTCATAATTTATTTGAATCGTTTGGCACAACTAATGATGAAACAAATTGGTCACAAATTAGTAGTGCACTTAACGACGTGTGATGTGTCTGCCACACGGCCCATCTTTTTTTCTGTGGGCCACAACTAACGCTCCTTTTAATTGTCTTTTGCAAAAATAAAAGGCTCCCGCAGAGCATCGAACCAGGGACCTGGTGATACACAGGTAGGAGCTCTACCACTGCGCTACATGGTCTTCCATGTTGTAGGTATGCAGTTTTTTTTATTTGTAACTTTATTAATGAATAATGGGCCTTTACCTGCATCGATGAGAAGTTGGGCCGAGTACCCTTGATCGCGACTAGAGTTTTGATCGCGGCCATATGTTGAGTCTCGGCCAGAGTTTTGATCGCGGCCACATATTGAGTCTCGGCCAGAGTTGTGCATCATCCCTTTCTCAGAATCACTTGAAACTTTTTTGACAACATAATAGACCAAAAGGAGGATCTCATGCAAATTTTCAGGTTTTTTAAACAAGATTAGATGATTTTAATATTTATTCTTTATTAAATCAACAAATAATTACAATATTATGCATACTTGGTCTGAAAATTCCGAAACTTCACACAACATCATAGTTTGGATCCATAAGCATCTCAAAAAAGATGGGCATGAGTATTGCATGAGGGAGACATGGTTCAGGACCCAGGTACAAACGGGGAGCTAGCCCGCGACGACCAGCACTCTGCGAAACTAGACTTTAGACTCCTACAGCAGGTACCCCAACACGGAGGTTGCCCTAGGATCCAACAGGGTTGTCACCACCTGAGGACCGACCTCTCGTTACGGGGGGTATGCTCATAACTATCATAGCCAGACAACCCAGGCACCATGCCTACGTTGCTGCTAGACTCCACCCGGCCCGAGCTATTGTGACCCAGGGTGAGAGCCACCAGAAGACTGGTCAACTAGACCGAGTACCGTAGCTTGAACACAGACCTCATGCAACACTCTCATGCCATCTAACAAGATCAACTAAGGCTAGACATATGAACAGATATGAACTCTCTTATGTCTAATCAACAAGATCAAAGGGTCGTGTTCATGAAGAACACGAGCCTCTAACTTATGAACAAACACATAAGGAAGGAGTTTATCACCCTTCAAGTGGATCAAAAGGTAGTGATCACGAAGAACACGAGCCTCTAAATGATGAACAAAGGATGAACTCAAGAACATATCAAGAATATGATCTACCATGACCTTATATGAAATAGCTAAATAACTGAAATAGATCAAAGTCATACAAAGAAATAAAGACAAAAGAGAACTCACACCTAGACTTCCAAGAGGACTTGGAACCTGAAGAAGAGCTACTCTAGCATACCCCCTAGCCTTGGAAACTAAAAGTGAGAGGAGAATGAGAGAGTGGTGTATGAGAAATGGGAGCCCCTCCCCTTGTATTTATAGGCGAGGACAAGGCTTGCTCGGATGTCCAAATGACCCCTAAACACCCGGGAGTGAGGCAATGGACCAATGAGGAGCAAACACGTGGAAGGCCAGGATGGGACGCCACTATGGCGGTTCGGCCGATCCTAGGATCGACCGACCCCCTAGGGCGGCCCCACCTGGTGTGCTTCCTCTGGTTGGCTGCCCTGTGGGCCCTCTGATCCTTCCCCGGTGCATGGCTTGATTTGGTATCCGAGGTGGGCCCTTTGATCCATGTGAAGTCCATGTGGCGTCCTCTGATTCGACGGTTAGTGCCTCCCCTGGATCGATGACGTGGATTGCCATGTTTCCCATGGTGACAGCCACCTCCTCAGCTGAGTTGGCATGGCTTCTTCATAGAAGTGGAGTTTCCATCTCTTTTAAAGGGTAAATCACCTACATACAAATAATCTCCAAGGACAAGTGGAACTACATTATTCAAAACTAAATGCTAGTAAATGATGCATATGCCTCCATTTATGTGAGAATATTGAGGGTTGGAAATGGTGAATATCCACCGTCAACAAACTCCCCCAAGCTAACCTTTTGCTCGTCTCAAAGCAAGACATTAGAGACTTAGGTTGGTTGATCAGGAGTTGCTACAATGTTGTATTCTCAAATTATGGCAAACATACAGCAAAGTACTCTACCAAGAGTTGAATAAGTTGGCAATGTTCTTACCTTTCACCTGATACGTGGGGCATATAGCTTCACCTGCATTGGGCGGTTGAGAGACAGAATGGTTATATAGAGAATGCATAATCACTCATACCTTGATCAGCTATCAATCCGGAGGTTTTGCAAATTTTTCAAAAGAAAATCAGAGTTCCTCAAATGATACTCTCGGATCGCTCAAAGGTGTATGGTTCCTCACCAAGGCATCAATGTTGCCCTTCTTCACATCCTACTCCTAATTGGTTGTATGTGGAGCTGTAGGTAGGGAAGATGTGGCATACTTGTCTCTCATATTTTGCTAAGTCAAAAACTGGATCCTTGGAAGAAACAAACATACATCCTGATCAAGATGTGCATATGTGTGTGATGGATATGAGCATGGCAAGGTGGATACTAGGCCCGGAAATGGGAGCTAGATATTGCCATGTTTTATATGAGGAAATGAGGTATTGATGGTAAGGTGGACACTAGCCCCGGAGTAGGTACTAGTTATTACCATCTATATAGTGGAACTCTTTCTCTTGCACATATCAATCCCTTTTTCTCCTTTGAAATTTTTTTGAAACTTGGGCTAGCTCTCTTTATTTATTTTTGCCATGCTTTTGAGCATGCTTTTCTTTCTTTTTTTTTGTTTTTTTTTAGCTAGCCCTTTGTCTCTATTGGAGATATTTGGAGAGGGATGAATGATGCAAAGATACATAGAGTTTTATTTGCGGAAGAATGCATGAGCAGTATGGAGTAAATGATGAATGCTTAACTTCTAGTGTAGAAGTTTGGCATGAACGTGTATGTGATCTTGATCAGGAGAGTATGAGTTCTAACAAGGGTCACAACAATTTGACAAAGCTCAATGAGATAACAAGCTGCATATGTGAAGGCTAAGAACTAGAATCTACATATGGCCTTGGATGGGAAATTCTCATCATTGAGGAACTCATCATGTTTTGATTTTTCAAAAAGGAAAACTCCGGATGTCAAGCATCTCTAAGCACAAGATCATAGCACTCTATTCTACCATATCATGTCTCACAACAACTTAGGCAAGGATCATGCTTTCTGCTACCCACAGTTTTCAAGCTAAGGGTTGAACATACAAGCCAACAAACTCAAAACTTAGGTAGGATACAAAGTCGTAGGCAAGACATATGAGGAGAATAAACAGAGCAACTATTCATCATTTCAACCACAGAGGCAAAGCATTCTTACTATGCATATCAAAGCAAACTAAGCAAATGATGATGATGAAAGCAAATAGATATTTTTGGTCTTTTTACTTCGCAGATTTTTTTGGATTTTCATTTATAAGATATTCTAAAAATGAAGGAAGATACAAGTTACCTCTGGATGGGGGTCCTTCCCCAAGCTAGCTTCAGGCTCACTGCGGAGGAGGGTAGAAGAAACCCTGACTCGCGTAATAAGCCCTCTGGGCCTCCATGTACTGCTGCTGATCATGTTGCATGGCTACTATCCTTTCACCAGCCTGACGCTGCCACGCTGTGGTAGACTCGACGTGGGTGTTCAGCGTCTCCTCCAATCCCGTGACCTGGACGGTGAGCTCTCCCATCTGCTGTGCGAGCTGCGCATCGCGTGCAGAGGCAGAGGAGTGTCGTCGGAAGGACGAAGACGGAGGTGGACCACCGGAGCTGGAACTAGCGGGCGTGGCCCTCTGAGCTCTGCTCGCGCCCGCCCAAGCCGTGCCACCTGCACTCGACTGGTAGGTGGGCTGGTCCCAACCAGGTGCATAACCAGGGGTAACCCCGGACATGTACCCCACAGGGGCCCCTCCTGCCACCGGTGTGTAGCAGGCTGTGGCTGAGGCTGAGGCTGTGGTGGTGGTGTCGGCTGTGACTGCTGCTGCTGCTGCATGTGTGATCTCTTCGCCGCGCTCCTGGTGGACCTGCCTGAAACACTAGCACGACGGCTTTCCTCTTGTGTAACAAGGGGAATGGTGAGTGACTCTGAGTTATACAATCCAAACCCCGGGTTAGGTAACGGGATTTTATTTGTATAGCCCAGGAAGAAGAAAGTCAAAGAATCATTTGGGCCCTTCTTGAGTATATGTCCCTGGATCAGGTATGCCTCATCAATGAGAACTCGGGGCGTCCCGATGAAGTGTACGGGATTCCCGCTAAGAACCCCGAGTCTGAGAGCAATACGAGTCACCAAAGCCGTACACTCAATAGGACCTATCATATTGAAATTCGACATCCACTGTCGAATCATAGCTTTAACGGGAGAGACCTTGATCCGGTTGACAGCGGCGTATAATAGCATCATCTCATCGCTGCGCACGGGCCGAACATCCTCTCGTGGAAAGAGAGTAATGGCGAGCCACTTGTGCCACAGGCGGAGAGTGGGATGCACAATATCGTTGCACCGAGGTAAAAACTTGCCACTGTAAACAAGACCAGAGATATCTGCCCAGAAAGATTTCCGAACATAACCCTCACAAGCTCGCTTCAAAGAGACAGCACAACCAGGACTAAAACCAAGAAGACGACTAAGATCCTTCCAAGAAAGACGATAATCGGTTCCGAAAAGACGAAACTCAATGCCATCCGGGGTCTCGGTAAGAGAGCAAAGAAACTGGATGGTGAGGGGCCGAGAGCCAAGCTCTGTGACCGGCACAAACTCCTCCCAACCAAGAGCATTCCAAATGGAAACGAACTCGAGATTCATACCTGTCTTCTCCATGAGAGCCGGGTCGAAGTCCCTGGTGTGGGCGAAGACTCGGTCCTTCAAGAGAGCATAGGCTGCTCCTCTCGATCGCCCCACAAGCTGAGGTAGGGGGTATCGTCGACGACTTCCTCTGCGGCTTGTGGCTCGGCTTGCTCTTCTTGCTCTTCTTCATAATCCATCGTTGATGGGCTCGGTGTCGGCTCGGCGGGGGTGGATGAACTCGTGCTTGCCCGTAAACGGGAGCGTGAGCATGTCACCCTCCGGAGAGTGTTCGCCGCCCAATTCATGCTAGCACAATAACAAGAAACAACAAGAGCAACTCGGTGATGGGTTAGTGAAATCGAATGAAGTTCTTACCGAGTTTGCTCCACCAATAACAATATTTTCAGCAACACAATAGAGAGACCACTTGATGATCCAATCTCGAGCAAGAAATCCAAGAAAAGCAAGAGAGCAAGTAGTAGAGAGGGGGTGTGAATGAAATGAGTTGAATGGGTGAAGAATACCCCCTCTCGGGTCCAATTTATAGAGCAAAGGGGCAGCACACCGCGGGATAGCCGTTGGGCAACGGCTAGGAGCCGTTGGCCGAGGCTGGGCCTACTTGACCGTTACCAGGGTTCGGCCGAACCCTGGTTCGGCCGGCCCAGTGGTGGGCCCGGTGCTGGCCCCCTTTGGCAGGTGTGCCACCAACAGCTATATGAAGATATGCTACGGTGCACCGGCCAAAATTTTGCTCCAAAAATTGCTCAAATACATTTTCTATGGTTTTCAAACTCAGAAATTATTTTCAGAAATTTTTATTTGGAAAAAGGAAAAAGGGCTAGATAAATCTAGCATGCAAATGCAGAGTTTTGGAAAATCAAATATGCAATTTTGGAAATAAAATTTTGGAAAAGGGAAATATGAGATAAATACCAGCTTTAACCATTTTGGTAGAAAGGACCCATCATTTTTAGTCCGACGAGTTGGACTCTTCTCAGCGATCAATTCCATTCAGCACCCCACTCCTGAGAAGTAGAGGTTGGTGTCATCTCAATCTTCCGCCATTCTTTCCGAATTTTCTTTAACCTCTTTGACGGAAATTTCTTCCTTGTGGGTGAAGGCTCCATCCTTCTCCCAAGCTGCTCAACACTATCTTGCACCAAATAGTATTGCTCTTCCTTGTCCTGAAACTTGAACTTCAAGTTCCTCTCCCCAATGCGGAAACGGATAATTCCGGACCCCACATTGATCCTAGCTTGGACATCACTGAGAAATGGTCGCCCAAGGATGAGCAGAATTCCTCCCTCATCGTCCATATCAAGGACCACGAAATCCGCGAAGACATAAGAGCTTTTGACCTTAACCAATAAACTCTCAGCAACTCCTTCTGGATATCGGATCATTGAATCGGCGAGTTGGATAGTCCGTGCTATTGGAGAGAGAGCTGGATATCCCAGTTGCTCGAACATGGCCTTGGACATGAGATTAACACTCGCACCAAGGTCACAAAGGGCATGCCTAATCTTCTTGTAATAGATTGTGCAAGTGATAGTTGGGTAGCCTGGATCTTTCTTATGCACTACTGTTGATTCCTCCCATGGATCAAGAATTTGTTGTATGGGCTTTCCTGCATAGTCAGAAGCATGTGTCTTCCTAGGTGGCTTACCCCACCTGGTTGACACTACACTAACATTCTCACAAGAGGATAAGGGTTGCCCCGGGATCCTCCCGTTATCAGGAGATGGAACCAAAGCGGCCAGCTGAGCCAACTAGGTTTCTAACATTTTGTTGAAACTCAGCTGACTCTTCTGAGCAGAAGAAAAAGTATCAAGCTTAATCGTTGAGGCTTTCCACAGTTTTATCAAGGGCAGCTAACTTCATGTTAATACCTTCATTAATCTTAGCTTGCCCAAAAACAAGATCTTTCAAGGAAGGTTGGTTAGGATTGTAAGAATTACCTTGGTTACCTCCTTGATAATAAGGGCGTTGTTGATTCCATGATTGGCCTCCTTGTTGAGGTGGACGATAACCATTATTATTGCCATTCATGTACATCACTTCCTCTTGAGTCTCTGGACAATAGTTGCCTGAGTGCCCAGTGTTGCCACAGACTTCACAAGTCATGTGGGAGTCCATAGGTAGAGAAGTAGTGGCCACGGCAGCCTTCTCGCTGGTGTAATATCCAATCTCTTCATAAGAAGATTCATCTTGGCAGTAATCATGTCTGCTTCCTTGACAGTATGAGTACCCCTCGATCATGGCTGGAGTCTTTCATCACTCCACCCTTGGTTGGAGACCATCTTCTCGATGAATAATTTAGAATTATCAACAGTGAGTGAGAAGAATGCTCCTTGAGCAGCAGCATCAATATGGCCTCGGGCTGTCGGAGTCAACCCATTATAGAAACTTTGAAGAATAAGCCTATCCTTCATCTCATGGTGAGGACAGGCCAGGACATACTCCTGAAGCCTCTCCCAAGCCTCTGGAATAGATTCACTTGCTGCTTGCTGAAAACCAGAAATCCTTCCACGAAGAGTATTGATAATCCTATGCCTTCCCCAGCAATGGTGCCAGAAATGCTTGTTGACATTTCTTAACGTCGATCACTTAAGAACAGATTTGGAATCCATCCTTAGCGTCAGCGCTAGAAATGCTTGTTGGCATTTCTCAATGTCACAACTAATGGCGCAGGTTAGCGTGAACATTGAGACTTACCATAGGTTAATCTAAACGATCATGAACGAATCCGCAAGCGCACAGATAAACTATTGTAGCATTTCTCCAAGGAAGGAGAGTATTCCAAGGGTATCGAATCCGTGGAAGGCAATGGCGGATATCTCAGACTTATGCTTTTGCTCTGAATGTAAACCAAGAGATAGATATAGGGAACAACACACTCAAAGGCAGGGGTAAGATAAAAGATAATAGGGGTAGTGTGACACACACACCTCAAATCTACCTCTACTCTAGCGCACTACGGCTTAGGGGGAACATACGAGCTAGCTCTAGGTTCTAATGTACTAAACACACAAAGCTAGAAGATACAAGAGATGGCCATGAGTATTGCATGAGGGAGACATGGTTCAGCACCTAGGTACAAACGGGGAGCTAGCCCGCGACGACCAGCACTCTGCGAAACTAGACTTTAGACTCCTACAGCAGGTACCCCAACGCGGAGGTTGCCCTAGGATCCAACAGGGTTGTCACCACCTGAGGACCGACCTCTCGTTATGGGGGGTATGCTCATAACTATCGTAGCCAGACAACCTAGGCACCATGCCTATGTTGCTGCTAGACTCCATCCGGCCCGGGCTATTGTGACCTAGGGTGAGAGCCACCAGAAGACTGGTCAACTAGACCGAGTATCGTAGCTTGAACACAGACCTCATGCAACACTCTCATGCCATCTAACAAGATCAACTAAGGCTAGACATACGAACAGATATGAACTCTCTTATGTCAAATCAACAAGATCAAAGGGTCGTGTTCATGAAGAACACGAGCCTCTAACTTATGAACAAACACATAAGGAAGGAGTTTATCACCCTTCAAGTGGATCAAAAGGTAGTGATCACGAAGAACACGAGCCTCTAAATGATGAACAAAGGATGAACTCAAGAACATATCAAGAATATGATCTACCATGACTTTATATGAAATAGCTGAATAATTGAAGTAGATCAAAGTCATACAAAGAAATAAAGATAAAAGATAACTCATACCTAGACTTCCAAGAGGACTTGGAACCTGAAGAAGAGCTACTCTAGCCTACCCCCTAGCCTTGGAAACTAAAAGTGAGAGAAGAATGAGAGAGTGGTGTGTGAGAAATGGGAGCCCCTCCCCTTCTATTTATAGGCGAGGACAAGGCTTGCTCGGACGCCCAAATGACCTCTAAACACCCGGGAGTGAGGCAATGGACCAATGAGGAGCAAACACGTGGAAGGCCAGGATGGGATGCCACTAAGGCGGTTCGGCCGATCCTAGGATCGGCCGACCCCGTAGGGCGGCCCCACCTGGTGTGCTTCCTCTGGTTGGCTGCCCTGTGGGCCCTCGGATCCATCCCCGGTGCAAGGCTTGATTTGGTATCCGAGGTGGGCCCTTTGATCCATGTGAAGTCCATGTGGCGTCCTCTGATTCGTCGGTGAGTGCCTCCCCTGGATCGATGACGTGGATTGCCATGTTTCCCTTGGTGGCAGCCACCTCCTCAGCTGAGTTGGCATGGCTTCTTCACAGAAGTGGAGTTTCCATATCTTTTAAAGGGTAAATCACCTACATACAAATAATCTCCAAGGACAAGTGGAACTACATTATTCAAACCTAAATGCTAGTAAATGATGCATATGCCTCCATTTATGTGAGAATATTGAGGGTTGGAAATGGTGAATTTCCACTGTCAACAGTACGCGATGAAGGCGACGGTCTCCCCGGTCCCCTCGGAGGGGAAGGCTTCGCCGGCGGCTGGCCTCCAGCCCACCTGTTCCCTGGGCTTCAGCAGCCCATGCTCCACCAGACCTTGGAGCTACGCCTCCGTCACCGTCGAGTGCTCCCAAACGCTCTCCGGGGCCGGCGCATGCTCTGGGGCCATTTCTTCTGCGTCGAACCGGCGGATCTAGCTCTAAACACTACCAAGGACATCTTGCGCATACGGCGGCGCTGGGCGCAGTGGATCTAAGCACGGCGGCGCCGGCGAATCTGCGCACAAAGGGTCTTGGTGGCAGATTGGAAACCCTAGCTGTTGCGGGGGAATGGAAGCGAGTGGGGTCCCCGACCCTTCACTCGACTTTTTATAACTGGGCCGCATCAGTGCGGTGGGCCGCGGCGCCCCCAAACGTCCCTTCGGGTCCGGCGGCATTCCCGGCGACCCAACGGATACATCACCCAACGGCTCTTTCGGCCTAACGGTCACAGGTAGTAACGGCTCGCGCTGTGAGGGAATCCATGCTCGCTGGCTTTTTGTTCAACCGCCTGGCATCCATGGACTCCTTATGCCCTACTTCAAGCCCCTTTACCAATACCCTCTTCAAGGTCTACTAACCTCTGATGTCCTCCGGGTCCATTACATCACCTTCACAAGGTCAACAAAGCACCACTGCTTGATACGTCGCTTCAGCCTTCATGGCGGGTTCACACTCTGGCTCCTAGGTCCTGTTACCTACTGGATTGCCTAAGCCTCCATGGCTGGTTTATACCAACGGCCCTATGCTTAATGGCTCCACTACCCGTTGGCGACCTCCTGGTCAAGTAGCGCCTCCCTGAGGTCGCTAAGGTCTTGCTACCTACTGAATTGCCTTAATGGTTGGCTTATACCAACGGCGCTGTGCTTAATGGCTCCACTGCCCGTTGGCGACCTCCTGGTCAAGTAGCACCTCCCTGAGGTCGCTAAGGCCCTGCTGCCTTCTAGGTCGTCTAGACCTAGATTTTCCAGGCTGACTACCTACGTTGTGTCACTGCACAACGGTCGTGTCGACCCAGGTCGACACAGGCTTCCTGTCTCTACGAAAGGCCTCTCGAAGGTCGGCGTGCTATTACGGCCCTGCCGAGACCTTGGTAGCCATACCATTGCAGCCCGGGCGCCCCTATGACTATTTAAAACATGACATTACTCATGTAAACCTATATTTATAGCTTCACAAGCTACAAGGAGTTTGGCCCTTGGCCAATTACAAGATACAAAGATATTAAAGGCCCCGAATCACCTTCCAAAGTGCTTACAACTCAGTCTACACTAATAAGGCTTGTCGCAAGCTTTCTTCTAGCTTCAGGACCTACTCGATGACCTCTACAGCCACTGTGGAGGCAGCTGCCACACAGCCACCTCTACTCGCGCATCAACCGGTCTTCTGTGGTGCCCAGCGTCAAGTCTGAGCTTCCCTGCAAGATTCCAAATGGAGCGAGCTTCAACGTCAACCTCGCCGGGTGGAGCGCGGTGCTCACCAGCATCACCTCAGGACCTGAAGTATCAGGGCCCACGATGAAGCTGCTGCTTCATACTCCTCCTGGGTTCCTCGGCGGGACTGGGAGAAGAGACCAATCGAGTTCTTCGAGCCTCGCAAGCATTCTTCTAGCTCCAAGCATGAACTACATCAATCCTATGCTCTGGTGGGCGGACATACGTCCATGGCATGCAAATATTACTACACTGGATCATCGTGGCTTTCCTTTGGAGATGGGACACTTTACTTCAAGGTATGGGTGCCTATTTATACCCCAACATCTGCCATTCGGTCTTATCTGCAAGCCAGCTTGCGTGGCATCCTTATCTTCAAGATCGTTGTACCCTCATGGAACACGAGGTCACTGTTCGCCTGTGGGAGGCATCGGCGCGCCTGTCCCCTACCTGACTGCATCCTGGAGCGCTTTTGTCTTTTATGGGTGACAGCGACCTGTGCTATGTCTGCAAACCGGTCTGTGACCGTACCGTACACCCGTGACTCTGGCTGTGTCAGCTCTGGTGCCTGATGACCTCTGCATGATTCTGCAGCTTTTGTCCTATTGCATTGACGTTACAAGAGCATTTGTTTCCTAAGCAGAAGGTCGTAGGTTCGGCTATTCATTTCTTCTTCTTCTTTGGAGCATCAAACCGGCCATCTTGGTCGCTTTACTGCTCGGGGGCTACTACACTAGTGCGTCTCTCGACGCCCTATTTTTTCAAGGTCGCCTCGACCTAACGGAAGCCAGCTTTCGCTACTTCTCCGCTAGACCTACCTTCGGTACGCACGGCGACCTTTCCGAAGGTCGTAGCAGTTTCTACTTCACACCTGACTCATGTCAGGTCGGCAGTTCTGCAAAGTCTATGCCTCGTCTTCACTTCGACCTCCTGGGTCTACGACCCAGAAGCTCGGCGTTCAACTTCGTGCGCGCATCTGAGGGGTTTTCTTTTTTGATCCCCGTGCACCCTTCACGACCTCGACGGTGTCGCGCCTCTGCTACTCTTTGACACGACCTCGCCTCGACCGCTACGCCTACACGTCGATCGGGGGCTTGAGAGACATGGGTACCCATGGGTCCCCACCGGCCAGGGTCCCAAGGGCCCCTGACAAGTGGACCCGACCTTCCAGAAGACCCGCCGACCTGTCAAGTGGGCCCAGCGACCTTATCCGTACCTCCGATGACCGCGGGCGACCTGATCAGGATCCTGGAAGACCCGCGAAGCTTGGCGTGCAAGTCAAGACACTACGACCTGGCGCGCCGCCGCCTGTAGCTCCGAGTATCACGGGATACTCCTTGTAATCCGGGAGATAAGCTTCCCGTAGTTGTAACCGACCCCGACACGGGTCAACCGACCTTGCATGGGGACCCTGGCCCGTCCTCCCCATATAAGGCGGCCTAGGACTCCATGCAGGGGGGAACTCATCTTCGACCTCCCGCATAATCCGCCACAACTGGAAGTAGGGTATTACTCTCCGGAGGTCCGAACCAGTCTAAACCCTTGTCTCCTTGTTCCTCGCTGCCATACTCGCCTAGTTCCGTGTGCATTCCGTGCATAACCACCTACGCTCTTAGGTCCCGATCCTCCATTAACCTGCAAACCACTAGGGTAACCCCCTAGCGGATCTGTCCAGGTCTAACCCCCTGACATCTAGCCTTTGCCGGACTGGTTCCCATCCCCGCAAAGGCTCGGGGGCTACTGTCGGGGACGGTCATAAGGGGTCCCCTAACTAAGGGAATAATCACCCTCGTTAAACGCAAATCGCTTACAATCGAATCACCACAAACCCGGAAAAGGGAACAGGGCGCGCGTCGGACCCACGGCCTGCTACGGCCCAACAGCGGCACGGGCCTCCCCATCGAGATAACTCGCCCGTATGCCCCAACTTTCTGCCACGCTCGGGGACCGCGACCCCCTCGATGGGATTTCCGCCTCGCTCGAGGGTCACGGTCCCTTGGAGCAATTATCCGCTTCGCTCGAGGGGCTCGACCCCCCTCGAGCGCATGTCCAGCTCCGCCTCACTCGAGGCCATCCCTCGACAAACAGCACCCCGCCCCTCCGCTCCGCCTGACAAGGGAATTTAAGGCCTGGATCTGTGGCGGGACGCCGAAGTCAAAAGTAGATCTCCCCCCCACGTCGTGCGGCTGACGCGGTCTGAGCACCTGACACTGTCACTATGCGACCGAACCTGTCACTGTGCGGCCATCCCCAGCCCTGTGCAGGCGCTGCGCGGCTCTGTGCAGACAGGCCGGCGTCACTACGTGGTACTATGCCACCTGCTCCCGTCCTTCCCCCGCGGCGAGACCCTCGAGCGGGTATGGGGACACCCTCAAAAGGTGTACGGCCGGTGAGCGGATGCATGCACTGACCGGCGCCGCCGTACGGGCGACGTGCGCCACGTCTTATTTGCCAACTCTAGCGCCGCGCGGCCATTCCCGGCACTGTGCGACCATCCCCGGCACTGTGCCGCCATCCCCGTCGCTGTGTGAGGAACTGCGCAGTCCTGTGCGGACAGGCCGGTGTCATTTCACGGCCATGTACTGCCGACTCCTGTCCTTCCCCCGTGGCGGAACCCTCGAATGGGCAGGAACACACCCTCGAAATCACTCCTGGACAAGCACATGAACTGTCACGCCGCCCGCGGAAGCCGGAGCTCGCCATCAACTTGCGCCAAGAGCAAGGACCTGCAAGGACGACGATCCCTGGCGCCACGCCCGCCAGTACACGATCACTGTACATGTTACTGTGCGGCTCTCCTGTAACTGCCCCTCCTTGGCCTATAAAAGGAGGAGGCAGACGCCCGGCCACGGGCACGCTCATACTCGCCCACATACACACACGCATTTGCTCATTCTGCATTGCACCATCCACGATATTAGCACTCGCCTCAATCATCCCTAGCAGGGACCTGGAGGGCTAGCCTCCTCTCCCGCATTGCTTGTAGCCCCCCTCTACGAGCACCACCAGTGCAAAGTCAATACAGTGCACGCGCACACCTGCTGGACGTACGGCCCCGCGGCCGGAACCAAGATAAACTCGTGTCCCTGTGTTAGCATTCGCATCGACCATCGAGAGACGAATCGCAGCGTAATTCACTAGTTAGTGCCGGAGTTAATCCGGACACCGACAATTACATAGAACAAAATTAAGGATCATGCATCCCACGTTAATTTGATTGGTTCGTGAAAGGAGTGTTCCCCATTTGTCTCCATCCTATTCATTTATGGTAGTATGACAACCATGTGTCAACTAATAACAAAATGAGAAAATTCCTTTTTTACCATCAAAATGTTTGGTCATTCATTGATCACCCAGGATATTATACACGATGAATAACTTCCTAGTAGAATCTCAACTGACAGTTGCTTATTGAATAGAAAGCGCAGCGTAACAGACAAGTTGTTGGCCATTCATTGATCAGTGCTAATTGAACAGAAGAAATGTGCATGTGAAACAATATGCAGAAATGTAGAAATTGAGGAGATGCAGATAATTTAACATCAAATTGAAGGCCATCAAATTGAGAGGAGATGCAGAAATGCTTGGCAGTAGCACCGAGTATTGTTTCTACGGTAATAGCTGAGCTGCAGAGAAGTAAATTTTATACACATAAGTCACGAAAAGAAAAAGCTATGGAAGTAACACCTGAGAGATAAGAAGTATCTCACAACTCACACAGCTAGCAACATACCTTTCCAGTGTTTACAAACGGCTACTCACCAACAGTCTGAAATTGCAACCATATCGAAAGATGTATCAAGGGAAGTAGCTTCATGCTCAAATTGTACAATTTCACTGTATCCAGTTACCTCTGCCTCAGATTGACACTCTTGCTCATTATTTGAAGTAGCATCTTCCAGAATGTCTAATATCAGAATATCAGATTGATAGACTTTATTTATAAAAGGAATGGAATTGGCACACCATTTTCTTACCTACATGATCAAATAATATTTATGTCTAAACAAAATCATTATCTCAGACCTAGTCACTCATCATGCTAATTTATTTCAAACGACTAATTAAATGTTGCTATGTTTCCAGGACAATAGTTAGCTGCAGGGGTGGAGCTACAGCTAGTTGTGGTTGTCAGCTGACATCCGTGGATTTTAGAAAATTCAGTGCTAATCACTGTTGAAATATAGTTCATAATGTTAATGACACCAGTAAAATATGATGCTAAATGGTTGTTCTATAAAATGCAGAATAAATTCTATGGTTTGAACATCACACTCACGGTAACTGTTAAACACTAAAACCACTATCAGCATCTAGATGGTGACGCTAGATTGGAAGCAGAATTGGAACACATAACCGAATGTTTCATGTTTGAGTAACAAATTTATACAGCTTGGTGTCCACTCAAATTATTAAATCAATTTTATAAAAAAAGATAATATCAACACCAATGGAGATATGATTCTTGCCGATTCAGGATGTTGTTAATGAGAAAGATTAGCAAAAAATATACAAACACAAGCACTTCAGACAACATACGTATAGTGGTAATTTAATCGAGCACCTAGCATGCATCACAAGTGGTGTACGTTAGGAGTGTTAATCAAATGCAACTGCCGATACACACCCCTGCTCATCTTGCAACCTGAATCATCAGCAAAGCACTGAAATCAAGGTTCCATTATGAATAGTGGATTGCTGGGAGATTGATGGCAACCAAAAACCAAGAAATTGATAGCTTACCTCCCCAGATCGAGTTGGCAGGGATGTTTGTCCTACCAATGGAGGAGAAGAACATGCCCGAGAGAGATCCCACCACCGCTGCTACGATGGAGCCCCTGCAGCCTTGATCTCGCCTGCGGCCATGATGAAGTGGCAAGACGCAGTCCCTCCAGGACGGCGGCTGCGGCGGACCGCGCCGGGCTCGCTGCTGGCTCGGGGGAGCGGAGCCGGCGAAGAGAAGCAGGAGAGAGGGGCCATTGGCGTCTCCAGGCTCCTCCGCCGCGGATCCAGCATGGTGGCGCACGGAGGGGGCGCAGTCCGGGAGGACACAAGCGCACGGAGGGCGCGGATCCGAACGGCGGCGTGGTGCGTCTGCCGCGATGGAAGAGGGATCCGGCGAGGTCGCGGCTGTAACATCCCTGATGTTAGCTTAAATCAAAGTACTTTCATTAGTGTAGTTAATCAAGATTAATTAGTTCCTAAGCTTGTTTAACATGATGGTGATCACATTTGCACATAAACCCTTGGTCAAAATCCTAATTCATGGTCAAACCCCTAGAGCTCCAAAAAGGCTGATTTGGTTTTCTTTCGCGTTCTCCAAATTTCACTATAGAAGTTCAAAATCAGCCAATATAAAAGTTTTTCCTTATCTCTGGGAACATATTTTTCATAATTGGCAGACATTCAAATTTTGAGTGGAAGTTCGCTTAAATTTGAGTTGAACTCGCTGTGAACAGGAAACCGGGGCCGAGAAAAACTGAAAGTTCAGCACGTTTTTCCCACAAATCTATTCACCAAAACATAGGTCGCCCTTTGGGAAAGTTGTAGTGCTATAGCTCCTCTACAACCTTTATTTTTGGAGATTTTTGACTTAGTTGCCACTTTTGGGAGTTTGGTATTTTCGAAAGTGGGCGCTTGAAATAGAAATGGACGCCGGCGTCGCCGTCGCCGCGCCCGGCGCGCGCACGTCTGCGTGCCATCGCGTCCACGTGGTGCCTGCGCACGCCTCCAGCATACAGACACCTGGGTGGTCCCGCTGTGGACCGCGCGAGCCTAGGGTGCTCCGCACACCTCCTGGGCCATACGTCGTGCCCAGAAACACGACCGCGGCTGGTCGCGGGCCCACTCGGCCACGCGCCGGCGCGCGCCGCACCGCAGCGCGTCCCCGCGCATGCAGGGGCGGCCAGCTGGCTATGCCGCGTACTAATACGCCCCTGGCCCCCTGCTCGACCGTCTCGCGCCTCACCTCGCTCGCCCGTCCGCTCCTTCCCTCTGCGCGCGATGTGCTCCGGCCGAGCCAAAAACTGGGCCGCCGCCGCATTCCATTGGCGCCGCCGCCGAGCACCACCTCTCGCACCAAACCAAGCAGCTCGGCCGCTCCTACCCCTTCCTTTAGTTCACCCGCACCTGCCCCGCTCGTCACCGCCTCGTCTTACAGCCGCCGCCGCCGGGATTTCGAACTCCGGCGGGAGCCTTCGCGGGACGCCACCGCGGGAGCTCGCCGGCTGCTCCACCGGCCGGGCCAGCCACCCCAGCAGCTTCAGGTGTGCGCCCAAGGGATCTCCGGCCACTCACCCGAGCTGCTCCGCCCCTCCTCCGACCGCCGGAGTTCTCCCCTGCGCCGGCAAGGTCGTATGTATAAGGATTGAAATTTGTTTAGGGTGTTTTAGGTGAAATAAGGACTGATTCGTAATTTCCGAAAAATAATACAAGGGGCTGGCTGTAAAGTTTGTTTAGGGTTTTAGCTGAAACTTTGTAAATGCGTTAAAAATCGTAGAACATTCAGAAAAATGTAAATCCAATTGTTTTGGATTCTTTGTGAGGAGATCTACACTTTCTAGAAAGGGTGTATAGGGTTTTCTAGTTAGTTTTGAAATGAAAATTCAAACTCTGTTTGAAGTACTTTTATTGTAATTCAAATTGTACTCATGAAATGGATATGAATTTTGGATATGTTGTTCTATAATTCTATGAGCCATGTTCAGATCTGTGACCAAGTTTCACACGTGTTTGTTGTGTAGATTTATAGTTATGATTTTTGAAAGATTTATGTTAGATTAAGCTTGATGCTTTTTATAGTCCCCTCAAAATAATTTATTTAAGCACCAATGCACCCTAGGCCTTTTTCATGATGTTTAGCATCTCTGGAAAAATAATTATGATTTTAGGAGCTTGTTTGAATGATGTTTTGTATTTATACTTGTGAAGGATGTTAAATGTATAACATGAAAAATATGATAGATCCACTTGTGTGTGTTGGCAGGAGCTTAGTTTTGTCATGAATGACCTGTAGTAAAAATTTGAGGTCAAAAAGATAAGTAAATCTTTTTGTAGGATTTAATGAAGTTAAACTAGGCTGAATCTTATCTTTTTCGTTTAAATTAATTTATATATGTTCTGGAGCTGAAACTTGGTATTTAAGCTTGTTATAGTCACATGCTGCTGTGTTAAAAATTTGAGATCAGTTGGAGTTATATTTTAATTAATATGAATTATGGATGAATGGCTAGTTAAAAATAGAATAAATAGATGTATATTTATTATTTAAGTTTAATGAATGTGTTTATGTTTAGTTTCTGTTTGAAATAATTTTAAACACACCCCCTACTGTTTGGTGAAGATTGTTAAATTAATTTGCTTAAATATGCACATAATCACCATCAAAGTCATAACTAGTCCACCATCACTCACCCCCTACTCTTAATGAAGTTTAGTAAGTTTGTTTAAATGTGCACACAATCACCATCAAAGTAGTAGTTAGTTCACTCTCATCACACACCCAATACTTTTTGTGAGTTTTTCTAGATGTTTAGATGAATGTGGCCAACAAGAGTTGGGTTTAGTGGTAATTCTCCCACCTTCACCATAAACTAATGCATATGCGTATGACGTGTAGATCTACCCGACGGGACGTATACGCTCACTCAGTAGGAGGAGGGATCAGCTAGTGGGGAGTTGAACCAAGCTATTGTGCATCAAGACCTGGACCAAAATCTAGAAGAGCCCAAGGCTAGCTGTGAAGTAGAAGAAGGCAAGCACCGGAGTTGCATCTAACCCCTTTTCCTAAAACTCATACTTTTACTTTTCAGTATTTATGTTTACTTTGTGCATTTAAGTTTCAAGAGTTGTTTTGAAACCTAAATGCATGATCCTTAGGATTCCTATGCTCTTTTACTAGTATGATAGGACGCTAGTGCCATGCTCTAAGGATACGGTACAAGTCGAGTAATGACTCATTACTCGCGAGATATAGGATGCTTATGTTAGAATCATAAGTTGGTTAAAATGACTCGCTCATGTGGTAAGAGCAATGGGTTCGGTCTCGTAGCATGGTGCTGGTTTAAGCTATTGAACGTACCAAGTGCTTGTCGGGAATGGGACCGGTAAGCCTAGTACCTAATGAACCAGTGTGGGGACTTCATCGCTACTAATCTTGAGATGCGTCTCCCGGCTTGATTTCGGTAGTGCAAGTGTGAGTCTGGACGTGCCGTGTGAGGGCGTTCCAGTAACCTTCTACTTAGGACTGTGGCGCATGTCCCTAATCTGGGGAATGACGGGAACCGCCTGGTTGGGGTAGACCCCGTATTTGTTTTTCTTTGGATTCTTGGGGTTACCTTCTTCTGTGTATCTTGGGTTTACCTTGCAAGGATATAAATCGATCGATCGTCGGTCACTCACCGTAATCTGAGTCGGCTTGACCACTGGCTACCCTATGATTATTTATGGAACAGTTGGATTAATATTGTTGCTTGATTAATATTGTTTGCACAAACATGCTTGTTTAGTTAGGTGCTTTCCTAGAATGGTTAATATACTAGAACTTAAGCTAAAATTTGAAAGTAAGGATCAACTCTTAGTTGCCTTTGGCAAAACTAACCCACCAGCCAAAAAGTCTTGCATGTCTAGTTATACTTTTATTTTGTCGGGTCAGTCTTGCTGAGTATTAGTATACTCAGCCTTGCTTAATTTGTGGTTTTCAGGTAACCCCATCTGGTCTGGTACCATTCCAGATGGTTGGGAGAATGACGATGAGGAGTGATATATTATGGATGACCTCCCATATGTATCTGCTGTGTAGTTTAATTTTTGATGTTTAAACTCTGAAACATTTTTACTTTCTTGTACGGAAAACCTGGTTTGTAATAATGTGAATTATGTACTTTTTATGTAATGTTGAACTTGTACTCTGGTCCTACATTCGTGTGGGCTCTGCGCGTATCACGATCCTGTTGTAAAGTGATTCACCGGGCATGACCCGGCAGAGGCGACAAAATACATCTTGTTTATCGCTTATGAGCCAAGTGGACCGGCTTAGGTGATAATCCGGATTTATTTTGGGCGGTTCTGTCACGGCGGCGGCCTGGGGACTGTGGTGCGGTGGCGGACGGCGGTGGGGAGGGCGCCCGTGGTTTTTCTTTTGTGCAGGATGGACGACGATGGCGAGGGTGTATTGTTTTTTTAGGGAACGTCGGGAGTGCGGAGGGGTAAAAAGGGACAAGCCGAACATTGACGGACCACGGGCGGTAGAGTGCGAGCGGAAAAAAGACGTACCCAGTTTTGTTCTCCTTTCTAAACTTTTTAGGAGTAGAGAAAATTTGAGCTCAGTCCGTATCTCTCTTTCTCACTCTCTCTCGAGCCCACACATATGTAAGGGAAAATATTTGGTGGAAACCACCGTCTCAGTGGAATTGTGAAAACTACTCTAAACAACACACTTAGATATCTCTAAAAAATTTGAAACGATGCAAATTTATAATTTATCCATATATGTACTTTGTTGCAAAAGTTGAGATGCAAACTCATTATATAAAAAATTATATGAAAATGACAAAATTCAAGTGCATATGCATTGGAATACACATGCTCAGAAATTTTGTCTTGTACTGCACTTGCACTCCTGATTTGTCATTTTCGTATGAATTTTTCTACATTGAGTTTGTATCACAACTTTTGCAACAAAGTAAATCCACAAATACACAACAAATGTGCATGGTTTCAACTTTTTTGAAAACTTTGAAGTATGAATTTTAAAGTGGTTTTCACGATTCCACCAAGATAATGGTTTCCACCGAATATTTTCCTCATCTGTAAATCTCTCTTTAAAGTTTCTTGGGTCCAAACTCCTCTCTTCCACAGTGCTGATTTGGTCCTCGTTCTCTGCTGGAGTCAGACATGATTTTGCCCAAGAGCGGAGCTGGTCAAGCAAGTCTCGGTCAGCAGCCCAGATATGATGGATATATTCACCCGGAATCCTATACAGCTTCAGGAAGTTTTTTTTTTATCTTACCTTCTAATGTTTCAGATTTGTGCAATAACTCATAGCTCTTGAATCCCACCTAATCAACCCTAGCTCACACACCCTCTCTCCTACCTCCTCTCCTCTGTTCACCCGTGCCGCCCCCCGACCCCGACCCCGTCTCGCCGCGGCCGGCCGAGCTGCGCCGCGCGTCCACGCGAGCCCGACCATCGAGCTCCGCGCGCGCCGGCGTGGGCCGCGCCCACCGCGCGCTGGCCGCCAGGAAGCGCCGCGCGCCGGCCGCCGAGATGCGTCGCGTGGGGTCGTGCCGCCGCGGATGGCCGGGCGCCGCCGCCGCTGCCGGTGAAGCCACCTGAGAAGAAAGAGAGAAAAATGTTGATCCAACAAATGTTGATTCTAAATATTGAACATTTTAAAAAATATTGAACATTTTAAAAAATATTGAAAAAAAATAACGTAAAATGATGAAAAAAATGTTGCAACATTTTCGAAAAATGTTGCAACATTTTTTAAAAATATTTCAACATTTTTTTAAATAGTTATGAGGTGGGTTGACTGAAAACTATTAGTTTGCAAATGCTTTTGCAAATATTTCAACATTTTTTTAAATAGTTACAACATTTTTTAAATGCATGAAGTACTAAATGTAGATGAAATCAAAAACTAATTACACAGTTTGGATGTACTTTGCGAGACGAATCTTTTGAGCCTAGTTAGGTCATGGTAGAACAATATTTACCACAAACAAACGAAAAGTGCTACAGTGCTTTTCAGTTCGGAGTAGTACTTTTCAGCCTAAAATCCGTGCAAAATTCAAAATTTTGCATCCCAATTCAGGGAAATAAACACACCCATTACGTAGTAGGCCAGCACTACACAGCGTC
Source organism: Cenchrus fungigraminus (assembly GCA_036936925.1). Classification (NCBI taxonomy): domain Eukaryota; kingdom Viridiplantae; phylum Streptophyta; class Magnoliopsida; order Poales; family Poaceae; genus Cenchrus; species Cenchrus fungigraminus. The sequence continues at coordinate 75,863,191 of CM072775.1, forward strand.
CATCCCGGCTTTTCTGTTTGAGCTGCTTCAGTTCGTTTCAGCGCTCCAGTAGTAGGCATGGCCCATGGGGAAGTCCTCTCTTTGCTTTTCTGTTCGATTCGTGGGAGCAGATAGCGACTCGTTGGAGGACAGGAGGTAGCCCATGCTTGAGGTTGGAAGGGAGATAATGCTGCCGTATGCTCTCTTTTCCACTCTCGCAGCCTCGCAGGAAAAGCAGAGAGATATTGGATGGAGGATGATGGGCGAGGGCCATGCCAATTGCCAAACAGAAACAGCCAAGTACCCGACTCACTCTTGTTTTCTCTTTCGTTTTGGATTAAAGAGGACTAAATATAGGCTAACTGCATGCATAATTACTAATCAGTGGCTACAAATTATTAGTCCGTATTAACCCTTGGTGAACCTAAAGTTTTTTTAAAAAAGAAAGCAGGAGCACTGCTATATCATATAAGGAAGAAGAGTAAGAGCTTCAGTACATGAATGTGATTACAAAATAAACTAAAGAACTCGAAACTCGCTAACAAAAGTATCATTAAACAGCAACGAGATCCCGGGGATCTCCACACGCTACTCTTCTCATGTACTAGTAGTCATGTTCATTTCCTCTTGGATCAGGTGCAAGATTCTCCTCGGCGTCGCTGTTATCCTGTCAAAAAATTTTCTATTTCTCTCTTTCCAGAGATTCCAACATGTGTAAATCATTACCGAGGCCCTCCTAACCTTCATCATCCCTCTGATCTCACTCATAACAGAGTTCCACCAATCAATCATAGGGATGTTTCGGTCTGGCAGAGGCACTAAGCCCCCTGTCCATTGAGCAACGAGCACCCAAACTTTCTGAGCAAAAACGCATCGCAAACAAAGTTGCTCATCTGTTTCCTCTTCCTGATCACACAAGGAGCAAATGGGTTCGCAGGACCAGTGTCTAGCAATTAGCTTATCAGCTGTTAGGATCTTCCGCTGGACCAACAAACAGGTAAAGAATCGATGTTTACCTTCTGTCTTAGACTGTCTCCAGCGGATTCTTCAGCAGGGTCTGCATCTGCAAAATGCAGATCCAAAACGAACTGTAGATGCTCCAGCAGTCTCTGCATCACGCGCTGCAAAATGCAGTTGGCCTCCTGCGTCGCTCATTCCTGGGGGCACTGCAAACCAACCGACGGCGCCCCCTCTCGTCCTTCTCGCACTCTCTCTCCCCCACTCGCACTTCGCCTCTGCCTCAGCCATGCCCGCCTCTCTCCCCTCCCGCCCCCTCCCCCTCCCCCTCTCGCACTCCTCCACCGGCCCCATCCCGCCGGCGCAGATCCGCCCGGGAGGAGGAGCAGGGCCGGCACGGAGGCGGACCAGGAGCGGCCCCTCCTCCCCGGCGAGGCCAGATCCGCGGCGGCGCAGATCCGCCACGATGGCTTCCGGCAGCGCGCGAAGCGGCCAGACGCTGCATCCGCGCCGGATCCTGCCTCCAGCTCGTCGTCGCTGGCGGCTCCTGCTCCATCCCCGCCGGATCCTGCCTCGAGCTCGTCGTCGCCGGCGGCTCCTGCTCCATCCCCGCCGGGTCCTACTCCATCCTCCGCGAGATGCGGCCGGCGGTCTCCCGTGCCCTGCTCCCCTGCTTCTCGCCTTCTCCCCCGACCTCTCTGCCCCGACCTCCGACCGTACGCGGGAGCCAACTGCCGCGAGGCGCTGCGCGAGGGGATGCGCTCCACTGCTGCAGCAAATCCTCCTTTGCGCGACGGCGTCGTGTGCATACGGCTCATGTTTGCAGATGCGCGTTGGGAAACCGCTGGAGACAGTCTTAGCTCGCCAAATGACCATGCTGTTGAAGCTGCAGTAAGAGCCGGCCAATTGTGCAACATATGCTGACTTGACCGTGTAGAAGTCATGGCCGGTCCACTTCCAGATAATTATATCCTCATGGTCATTCAGCTGTACCTCACTGATTAGGGCCCAAAGAGACAGAAATTGAGCCATTTCATCAGCCGTAGTCATCCGTCATAGACCCGCGTCCAATTATTGTTAAGCAAATCATCCCTAACAGTTTGATGAACCTAAATTTTAACCCACGCTTGCTCGGATGCTACTCCATTCCCGTGTCCTTCCGTACGAATGCAGCTGTGCAGGTGGGAAGTTAACGACGTACGGGCTCGAGCACGGGCGTGTAGTAGCCTAGTAGGCGTGTAGCCCAGTGGCAAGCACCAAGCAGCTCGCCTCCGGTAGTCCGGGGGAGCGCTGCCCGCCCATTGGAAGTTTGGAACCAGAACGCGCCATACAGGAGGGAATCTCGGGGATGGGATGGGTGGGATTGGAACGCAAGGGACAAGGGAGCACAGTGCAACCGGTACAGCGGAAACAGTAGAAAACAGTATCCCTCTTCACCCGTAGAAAACAGTACTGCTAGACTGCAGGAGTGCAGGAGCATTGACGCATCGTCGGAAAGGCACGAGAAAGAGAGAGAAAGAGAGTTATTTTCGCGCGAATATATTTTTTTAAAAAGCTTGGTAGATAGCGCTAGGGTATTGTCCTTTGGAGGGAAAGTTACGGTGGAAAAGCTTTAATGTGCATGCTGATTGCTGGCACAGTGGCAGCGGGTTCTGTTCATTGACATAAATACTAGCCCGCTATTAGGGCATGTACAACGGGCGACTACAAGCCGTCTGCAAGCCGATGATTTTGCAGAAAGCCCCCCGCCTCCTCCTAGCGACGACCGCCCCGTCGTCTCGCGAAAGGACGACGGGGGCTCGTGCTCCCAGGCTCTACCGCCTGCGCTCAGCACCGTTGTACGGTCCGGTCGACGGCGAAGGTCGCGCGACGTGGAAATATGGCGCCAAATCGGCAACGACCGGCGGGACCGCGGGAGATGGTCAGGCCGCCGCCGCCGGATCTGAGCCGGCGTGCGAGGAGGAGTGAGGAGGGCAGGAGGCCGCCCGCAGCTCCGTCCAGGGAGGCCGGGCGCTCGCCGGCGAGGAGCGGCACAGGAGGGGCCGGGCGCCCCCATAGCTCACCGGCGCCGGCGCGGCAGACCGAGCCGCGGCATCTCCCTGCTCTATGGCGCGGTGGACGGAGCCGTGGCCGCCTGCCCTCACTCGCCGGCCGGCCTTGAAGCCCCTTGCCGCGGCGACCGAGCCGAGGCCGCCTGCCCGCGCTCGCCGGCCTTGGAGCTTCTCGCCGCGGCGGGCCGAGCTGAGGCCGCCTGCGCCCGTGCCGCGGCGGGCCGAGCCGAGGCCGCCTACGCCCGTGCCGCAGCGGGCTGCCTCCGCGCCAGGGCGAGGCCGCCTGCATCGCCCGGCCCCTCGCGCGCCGGCTCGAATCGGGGAGGAGGTGGCCGGGGAGGGAGAGACGAGAGAGATGCGGTGGGGAAGAAGGGAGAGACGAGAGAGATGCGGTGTGGATAAGGCTGGCTTTGGTTTTTTTTTATAAACTTGTGGGTCTTAAATCTGAATTAAATGCGTGTAGACAGCTAAATAGACGATGCACTGTATAATCTGTCTTTATAGTTGTCTTTGTGTACTAAAAAGATAGCAACTGTCTACACTGTTGTACATGTCCTTAGGCCCTCTCCAATCGTCCGAGATAGCAATGGCTCGTAGCTACAGTAATTCTGAACGGACACAGTAGCAAACAAGGCCTCGAGAAGGCTGCGTGTGAGAGGAAGGGGTCTTGGAGAGCGTGCGCGACTAGCGCTTATCAGCACGCTAGCGTGGAGGTTTTCACACTGTTTCTCGAGTAGAATATTATTTCTGGTAGCTCTAAGTCATTCCTTTGGAGGAGGCCTTAACAATCACAATCACCACTGCTCGGTGATCATAGCTACTAGTAAGAGTAGCAAAATTTGGCACAAGAAGCAAAAATTCGAGCTCCAAGAGACTCTCTAACTAACTTGCTGTGTTTACCGACTTGCTATCCTACTCCCCCCACTGGCCAAATCTGGTCATCGCCATCCCACGCGTAGTGCCTTGCCAAACGTGGCCCCGACTAGCAACCATTGCACGCTCCGCAGTCGCCACCCGAGCGAGAGGGAGGGGAGCCGCCGTCACACAGCCCGTCGTCGGAGAAGAGAGACGACGAGGCGGCAGCGCGCAACCACATGGCTTAGGAGATGACGGTGTCACCGTCGATCCGGCGCTCTCTCCCCGACCCGTGCCGCCATCGATGTGAGGAGTGGCGCCGGTGGGAGCACTCAGAGGGGAGCCGCATGCGAGGACGGGCCGGCGGTGGGTGCTCGGAGGGGACGACGTGCTGGCGGGCGTCAGCGCGGGGAGGGGCTGACCAGAGAGGGATCTCCACGTCGGGCCGGAGAAGGAGGCGGCGCGCGCGAAGCTGGTGGTGGCGCAGGAGGAGGCGATCCCTGGAGGAGCTTCGAGGGAGCGGCGGTCGACCGGCCGTCCTCCAGTGCGCCGCCGCCGCCCGTGCCCCCTCCTGCGCAGAAAGGAAAAGAGAGGAGATGAGCCAGACTGCGAGAGGATGAGAGAGCTTTTGGTCAGGAAGGAAAAGAAAAAAAATAGAAAGAAAAATAGGATTGGAAATAGAAAAAGAAAAATAAAGGAAGAGGTGATAGATAAAAGGGAAAGGAAATGGATGACATGTGGGTCCCACACGTCAGTGTGTGTTTATAGAGAGAATTGTTGGAATTTGGAGAGCTATAAATGGAGAGTCTTGGAGTAAGTTGTTTAGTATGAAGAGGAATCTTTTTGGAAAGTCGAAAATGAAGAGGCTGTTGGATTGGAAAGTCGAAAATGAAGAGGCTGTTGGAGTTGCTTTAACAATGTACATTTGGATTCCTTCATCCCAATCTCTATAAACTGTCTATGAGAGCAATGTAAGACCCTATTTGGTTCTCAACTTCTCATAAGTCATCTTAAAGTGCAAATAAATCACTTGTGTGAACCAAATAGTCATCTAATTTATAAGTCAGTTAGATTTAAATTAATTTTATTTGGTTGTATTGACGTATAACACCTCACACGCGCATTACGCTGATCCGGAGCACTTCCATCTTGCATAGTTGTAGTGCAGGAGATGGGCGTGGACGGGCGGGCAGGGCAAAGCTGTGTCGCAACTGCGCAGAGATTCTTTTTCGTCGGCACGCATCCTGCGTCATCGTGCATGTAGTCGTGTAGTCAATATATCACGTACGTAATCAGATCATTGCCAGAGGACCGTTGGCACGTACGTAATCAGATCGGACCGGATCGAATCTCACCTCCGACTTCTCCATGATTTATTTCAAAAAAAAAACATTCATGCTCCATGTTGAACGGTTGAAGTGGAAGCTGGGGCAGAGCACGCGTTGCATTTCGGCGTGCAGCAAGGGCAGGGAGAATTGCACGAATCCCTGCTGGGGAATCAGCCTCTGCCTGAGTTGCAGGCAGATCACGAGAGATTTGGAGGTTTCCCAGTGGATGGTGTGAACAGCAATGCTGCTGCGGCAGAGGATGAGAGTTTTGAACTTTTGATGCTGTTGAGGCGAGTGAGGAACAGGCTGTGGTGAGACCCTGTGGTGGGCTGCCATTATCGTTTAGTTGGTGAAATATTTAGTGAAAGTGGTGAACTTTTTCATTATGAAACGTGTTTTGTGAGAAGTGATACGGTCTCGTAATGTAAAAATTTTAAGAATTTTTGAGAAACTAAACAGAGCCGGATGTGATAGTATTCTGGTGCACTGTTTTGGGTGTTGCCGATGGACGTCTTAACAAGGAGCAAAGGATCTCGGTTTATCTAGGTCTCAGTTCCGTGGTGTGCCGAAGTTTGTTCCTCCTCGGAGAAAATCTTTGCTTTACAATCCAAGCAACCACTATAAGAAAAATACTGATTAGTGACGTTAAAAAAGAGCGATTCTCGATATAAAACGTGATTTATGACGCTGGTTATTACGAAAACCCTTCATGGTTAATCGAGCGTCACAAACCGCGATTAGTGACGAGACCTTACTTCGCAGCGTCAATCATATAATGACGGATATAAATTTATAACACTAAAGGGTCATAAACTACATGTCACGTCAGATCGAAATTTGATGTGGCACAACGTTTTGTGACAAACTGTTTCGTCATTAAGTGAATTAGGCCAGTTCTTGTTGAACCAAGCCCCAAAAACCGTTTCGTCAGACAATTAATTTTAAAAGGACAGAGTAAACTTTCAATAATTTTTTTAAAACATTGGACTGTATTTGTATAATCACTCGGATGGCCTATTCTCGTGAATGTAGTTGGAATCAAGCAATTAGCACCGGAACCTTTTCAATGATCAAGCATTGCTCTTCATTAAACTATTTTTCTGGAGTGAAGATTGTGCATACATGGTCGTTGATGATACTCTGCGTGGCTATTACTACCGGCTTCAGAGACATGAAGCACTTGGCCAATGAACAAGAGGTAAAGAAAAAGAGGGCTCATCTAGATGATTGTGGTGGCATTCACGTGCTTCATGCATTTATTTGAGCACGGTGCAGCTTGTCTTTGCACATATAGTATATTTGATTGTCTGCATCATGCACCTTCCTTTTATTCATGTTCCAATTTTTCTTTCATGTTTTAAATTTTGGTTTTGTTAACTGTCATGAGTTTACTGACATCCTAATGAAATATAAGGGGAAGGAGATATGAGAAGGTCCTTTGCTGCATATATTAAAGGTTACTTTTATGAAGTTTATCATCACTGGGTAATATGCATGTTTTCTATTCCTGCAGATTTTGTGTTTTGGTTCCACAAAGTCAGCATTTGCTTATCCGTGGCCATCAGATATTTCAATTCACATGCTATACTTATTCTAGGAACAAGGCAGCAGTCTCCAATTGCATCTTGAATTACTTCTAATTGCATCTTGAATTGGGAGTATTTTTTTACTTCACAAGGACATGTTGAAAGGTAGTTAGACTCACCTATTTATATTGCACTTCCTATTTGTAGCATAGTGTTCATTTCGATTGTGCATTTCACATGTGACTATGGTGGAAGGACACTTCTCCAGAAGTATCTTGTTAGTAATCACAACACACCAATTAGGAATTCCTAATTGGAGCAAAACCATCTCTGAAATTGGAGTTAGAAACTTGGTTCTGTAATAAATTCTAATTTTCGCTTAGCTTAGTTAGGATCTCCTTTTGAGCATATGGCTTTGTAATGTGCACATATCCTTTTTTATAATATAAAAAGTCACTCCAACTATGGTGCATCTCAGATCTAAATGAATATCCAAATGACAGTGGCAGGGGATGAGTAGCTACGAACATGTGAACTCATAGTTTTGCGCACAAAGGTGCCACTATCTGCCATGTCTGTTGAGTTAAGAGAACAAGCAGAGGTATTTTCTTTCTTGTCGAAGCGTAATCATTGTGTTATGCTCTTGTTTTTTATCTTTCAACACCCAAGCCCTTCAAGATGTGATATATCTTATGGACTATAACAATTGTTGTGCTGTCTTCATGGTTAATGAAAATGCAGTGGTGCAACACTTATATTGGTTGGCAGTAAATGGAATTAGCATGGCGTGGGGAGCAGTAGTGGCATGCGATAGACGTATGAGACGCCGAGAGTAGGGTGAGGGCAAACATGTGCTTAACATCGAGTGGAAGACTTTGATTGACAAATGGAAGAATATATTTTTCTATCTTCAAAAAATGTTTCTTTAAAATTAGAGTGTGTTGCATCTTGTAAAATAGTGAACTACAAACTAAATCTTTTTGTCCTTTGCATATAGTGTGTTCCACATTTATGTTGACAATTAGTAGATCATAAATTAGTATTTCTACATTTGTCATCATAGATTCCAATTTGATTAAATATGCAAGCATATTATAGCTAAACATTTTCTATGTACTCTTTTTTAATATCAAGTGCGTGACGCACGTGCCCTTCCACTAGTGGAAGGAAATAAACAGGAGAATCTTTGACGGGGTTTACACGTGGTCGAGAAGAAATGCAACTGCGGTTGATGGCCATGCGTGGTAGAGCAGAGGGTATAAGGCTGGTCGCACTGGGTACTCCACCCGGTGCGGCACGGCATGCTCCAGTACGCGATAGACCACGGAGAGGCCGCATCGGGGTACTGGAGGCCCAACACTACATCCTGTTCGGCGCCCGCATTCGCCAAATAGAGCGCACTACCAGGCGTGCGCTACGCTCCATGCTGGCCCCACCAGCGTCCGGCCACTGATGCTCTGCGCCATCGCAGAGAGAGAGGGAGCAGAGAGGAACGGAAGACGGCGCCGGCTTCCGCCGCCGCGGACGACGACCACGCGAGGTCGAGGCCGCCATGGGGCCTCACCGCGAGAGGGGAGCATGCCGCCACCAATGGCGGCGCAGCGCCGGGAGGAGGAAAGGGTGACAAACTCTCCACTCCGTGGCCGCGCGTACGCCGTCGAGGCCGCCGCCGAGGAGGAGGGGCGCGACCGGCAGACAGAAGCTGTCGCCGCCATGAGCTCTGCCTGCAGCGCTGGATCTGGTCATCGTCCCACGCCGCCACGACCCCGAGCTCGAGGCCGAGGCACCGCGAAGAAGCCGAGGCGCCCGCTGTGCTCCAGACCGGAGATCCCGCGCCCCTGCCTCGCCGGAGATCCCACACCCCTACCTTGCCGTAGAGAGGGCCGGACTGAGGGAGAGGAAGGTCACCGTCGACGCAAAGCTGGAGCTCCTCCGCGGTGGGGAGGGAGGCAGGGCCGCCGGCCACCCACCGGTGGGGCAGGAGGGCGGACGGAGCGAGGAGCCGCTGCCGCCGCCATGAGATCCCCACTGCCTGCCCCGCTCCTTGCTCCTCCCGCGGTCGGCGCGCGAGCTGGACGGAGAGGGAGGGAGGGCCGTCTTGCTCCCGCCGGCGGGGCCCCTGCTCGCCATGGATCCGACGCAGAGCAGGACAAGGGCGCGCGAGGGTGAGAGACAGAGAGGGGTGGTCGGGCACCGGAGTAGGAGGCCCGCTAACGGGGCTGTGCCGCGCAGATGGGGAGGGAGGAAGGCGGCACGCAAGGATGGGGAGGGAGCGAGGCGGCTGGCGAAGGGAGCGAGGCGTCGTGCGCCGCGCGAGGGAAGACAGGTGGAGAGAGAATGGGAGAGGGAGGGCGTGTTCGTGTGGGGTAAAAAAATCTGAAGTGTGGGTCCCACGGTGGGTTGTTGGTATGGAGTACGAGATATATGGGATGACGGGTGCGAAAAAATTGGTACTGGACTGTAAAATCTCGATGACTAGACATGAATATTCATTTTAGGGTATGCAAATGGAGTACGACAAGTGCGACCAACCTAATTTCTTAAATGGGTACAAGCTTTAAGAGTGTTGAGTTCCATCCCTTTTGTAATCACCATGTAAGGATCTGTATGTTTCTTTTTTCTTATATGACACGGCAGTGCTCTTACCTTTTTAGTTAAAAAAACTCTAGCATGTGCATGTAGGACCATTTTACCTTCTTGCCCTCAGTGCCATCGTTGACCTGAAAATTCTTTTCCATAGGGTGAGTGAATGAATAGAAGTGGACTCGCTTCACCTGTAATGTTTTTAGTGTATAAGACTAACTCCAGCAACAACCCTCCTCTCCATCTGCAAAATCCCCTTATGAGACAAAGAGAGAGAAGAAAATTTCCCTCAAAAAAAGTGGACCTTCCAACAACAATGCGCATCCCTTCTCCATCGCAACAACTTCTCCCGGACCGCAGCCCCTGGCGCCGCTTCCTCCTCCTCTCGGGACGCCGCTGCCACCTCCTCCTGGACCGTAGGCCCTGCCTAGCGCCGCCGCCCCACACCCCGTCGCCCTGCACCACTCTCCCGGGCAAGCTCCGCCGCGGGATTCGGCCCCGGGCGAGCTCCTCCTCCCCGGGCGAGAGATCCGGCATCCGACCTCGACCTCCCCGGCGGCGTGCGATGGCGTGGCTGGCGGGTGCGGCTTCCTCCTCTCGGGTCGCCGCCGCCTCTTCCTCCTCTTGGGCCGCCGCCCCCGAGCGCGAGATCCGGCCTCCCGGCGGAGTCCCGGCGGGCGGCGACGAGGTTGAGGCCGCGACAGGCGGGCGACAAGTCTTCCTCCCCGAGCTCCTCCGGCCTCCTGCTGGGCGACCTCCTCGCCGGCGCTCTGTCCTGCCCTCTTCCCTGGGATGGCGCGAGAGCAGGACGGACGGGTGGGAGAGGGATGAAGAAAGGAGAGAGAAAGCCATAGAAATCCCAGGGATGCACGTGCGGGGGGCGATCACCTCATTTTGCAGCGACCGCTGCGGCACCTACTGGAGCCGGCACAGTGCCGTTTTCCTCTTCATTTTGCAGATGCGCGCGCATATGCAGTGACCGCTGGAGTCAGTCTAACCATGTACTGTATATCATTCTCGTATTCAGCTAGACATATTAACCAGTAACAAATAAAACTACCACATAATTAGAACTGACCAAGCTAATGATTAAGTGAATCGCATAATTAGTGACATGGATTAAGGTTCACGTCACAGTTATTATATAATATATAATTATATGTCAGTACAAGGTTCACGCCACAGTGACCAACGGCCAAGATCAGACTGCTACAGTATCAGAGAACAGTACAGCGCAGTAAAATTGCAGCTTTTCTGAAGACGAGCACAATTTTCTTGAAGGAAGTGCAGTTCTTATTGGGTGTGTTTAGATCCAGATGAATTGGTTGAATTGGAAAAGAATTGAGGAAGAATTGGTGTAAATGCAGATGAATAGTGAGAGGTGATGTGATAGATGATGGGATGTTTTTTACAAACTTTTTGGATCTAAACACACCGTGCGTCTTTCACTTAACAGGTACCAATGTATTTTTGCAAATACTAATGAAAGAGTACTTTCTTTTCCACCCAAGGTAATCTTGAAATGTCGAGTAGTGCTCTATTTGTGAGCGCTAGTAGTACAAGATGTGGTAAGTTTATCGTGTCAGAAATGTGAAAAACATTGCGAACAACTTCAAATCTATCATTGTAAATTTTTTTTGCGAATATCATTGTATATGTTATTATCATATCACTGTGCCCTTTCTAACATCAAACTTATCAGATCGTCTTAAACAATTAGAAATGTATATTCAAGCTCAAAACTGGCTCAATGACTATATACCGCATACACGCAGGAGTATGAGTTTTACCTACAAGCTTTGTCATCAATGACTCTAGGAAGTGAGCAGAAGATAACCCTTCTACTTTTACAATGACAATAGTCATGACCCTTCCTCATCAGATAAACTCAACCTAAACAAATAATCAAGCTGTGACATTTGGAGCTTTAATTAAATATGTGTGTATCGTAAAGATATCTAATATAGAAAGAAAGATCACAAAACTGTCAGTTACACAAAGATGTACTTGTCATAGTGTATTTGCAATCCAAATGTAGTGGAACCAAGATAGTACAGGAACATATTATGATCCATTTTTAATATCTCTAGAATTATCTGTGACTTCACTTTTGTAGCTCATTGAAAACATTGTATTCCAAAGCAGTAGTGATCAAAGATAGTATTATTTGGTGATAATGGATTTCCCAAAGCAGGCAAACTGTAGAATTACCATTAAATATTTGAGGAGGTCTTAAATAATAGAGAAAAGGAGGTGATTGATACTAACTATCTGTAGAACTGAAGGTTCATATGCCTCAGATATCTTAAGCAATTTAGAACTACAGTTGTCATCTAAACCATGTAATTTTCTAAACATCATATTGCTAAAACGGCATTTTTCCCAAATGCATAATTCATCTTGCAATGTAGTAATGCAAAGAAGCACAACTCTCCTGCGTTTTCTTAAAAAAATCCTTGCAATGTAGTCTCTAGTTAGGCATTTGAAGAGGTAAAAGGACTAATGAGCTTACTGATTTAATTCCTACAACAGAACTAATTTACTATATGGACAATTCTTATAGTAGAAATGAGGTGTAATCCAAATAAAACCGATTAGATAATCCACAAGGAAATGATATACCACTGAGCTGTTCTTTTGAGTTCTGAGGACATATATCGAACACTTGATGTGCACTCTCTGTGGGTGGGCAAAGGAATTGATTGGACTGTGTAAATGCGCATCTGCAGTTGAGATGGTGCTCAACCGCATCGACGATGGCCCTGCGCCCCATGCGACAAGCGTTGTGCTTGTCCCGCAGACGGTTGCAGCAGGCGGCATGGGGAGGAGGAAGGGATGGCGTTGTCGTTGTCGAGGATTGAAGACTGTGGGGGAGGAAGATGAGGTAGGGCCCATAGTATTGGTGAAGCGAGGCTTGAAGAGTTCATGCTAGCGCTCAACCGCCATGGCAGCGGCAACAGCTTGCGCGGACCTTTGGACAGCGCCAATGCAGACGTCATTCATGGCATCAAGGGCGAAGGGCCCGGGTCGACGTGCGGCGCGACAGGCGGACGACAGAGGATGGCAAGCGCCGAGTGTGCTGCAGGAAGAGTGGAAGAGTAGCGGCCGCCGGCCAGCGCGCGGCGGGGCAGGCGGAGAGGCAAAGGGACGGGCGGGTACACGAGGATTCGCGAGGGTCTGATTTGCGGGTTGACGGGCGAGGTCCGCGTCGACGCCGATCGGATGGTCGACGCTGCGAGTTGAGCGGATCGAACGGCTTGTGGGTTAACGGGCGACGTGAACCCGCTAGCCGCCCGCGATATTGGCCACAGGTTTCGTATTGTAAAGATTCAGAGGCAGTTTGCTACAGTCGTTCGTGAACGGATGATGGAGCTGAAGGCTTCGGATTCAAGCCCATTCCGCTCTGGTTCGCTCACCTTGGGCCTTGGTGGATTGAACACAGCCCATTATCTGTCGTTGAGCCATCAAGAGCCGTCAAGATGTAATAGGGCAGCACGGCTGTGTTCCTCTGCGCGTCTTTCTCTTGTGGAAAAAGTCTGTTTTACCTCCCTGAACGCAACACCAAGTCCATGTTTCCTCCTCAGACCGGAAAACCGGGAACTACCTCCCTTAACTATCAAAACCATTCAATTTACCTCCCTACCCTTGTTATAAGCGGTTTTCGTATCCGGTTTTGTCATTTTCAGTTAAACATAAATCTGGTAAATACTCAATGAGGTTATTGAATCACGAAAAATATCTCTAAGCTTTTAAAAATTTTGAGAAAAATCCTAAAGATGGAATAAGAGCAAGAAATCTAAATAAAACATTTAAACTTGTGAAAATGTCTATTAGATTTAGATTTAACTACATAAAATTACATCTTGAATACTTCACCGAAAATGCATTCAAAATTAATATGTTACATGCATGATGGTTGTATTCATGTTGACTTCATTTCGTGCTTTTATTTCTAAAAAATATTTCAGATGCGATTACAAAATTTTATGATGATTTTAAAAAATTTCAACATATTTTCAATTTTCTAGAGCTACAATTAAATTTTAGAAAATTTTATAGACATTTTTGCTAGTTTTTAAATATTTTATTTAGATTCTTGTGTCCCAATCCATCTCTAAAAAATTTCTAACAATTTTTAAAAGCTTAGAGACAATTTATGTGGTTTAAAAAATATTTATAAGATTTATTTTTAATTGAAAAGACAAAACCACTTTTGAAAACCGCTTATAATCTGGACAAGGAGGTAATGTAAACGGTTTTGAAACTTGAGGGAGGTAGTTCACCCGATTTTCGAGTCTGGGGAGGAAAGGTGGACTCGGTGCTGCGTTCAGGAAGGTAAAACAGACTTTTTCCTTCTCTTGTATTCGCCGTGATGCAACATATACACTGTAAGTAAACTCTGAATGGTCTTTGCTTTTAAGACTCACTCCAACAGCCAGTACCCAAACCGAAGAGGCATTCGCTCTTTGCATCGCCCACAGAGGAAAGGTCACACACCCAAAAACACTCGGTCTCCAACAACACCACCCACCCACGCAAAATCGCCGGCGGAGGGGCCCATCCCACCCTCCTCCTCCCCGCCGCCACCCTCATCCTCGTCGCCGGGCTAAGCACCGCGTGCTGGGTTGCTGGCCCACCTCGTCGCCAGAGCAGGAGCGCGGCGGCGGGCTGCGCCGACGCAGCCATCCTCGTCCCCACCGACTCAGAGCTCGCCCTACCGGCCCGGCCATGGCGCGGGAACTGCGGAGCTTCCGCGGGGCAGCCATGGTGAGGGTGGAACGGAGCTCGCCAGAGGAGCCCACGCCGTCGGCCATGGAGGGCTCGCGCGGAGCTCGGCAGAGGAGCTCGCGTCAGCGTCGGCGCCCTATCGACTCTCCTCCTCCAGCCCGAGCTCGCATCCGCCGGTGGCTCCCCGCCGCGTCCCGCTCCCCGCCGGCCCCACATCGAAGCCTCCACGTGGCCATCTCTACGGGCGCCGCCGATTTGCATCGAGGAGAGAACAAGATGCATATTTGCATCACGGCTCGCCTCCATCGCAAAATGGATGGTTGGTTTGGGTCTCCTGTTGGACGGCGTTTTGGAGATGCAAAACTACTGTGCCGACCCAAAATGAGTTTGGGTCTCCTTTTGCATCCTTTGTTGGAGATAGTCTAAGTAAGACCGGGGCTTGTTGGCCCTATAACTTGTAGGATCGATGGCCTATAGAAGGGGGTTGAATATGGGTCTTCTTCAAATTTCTAGAACAAAGGACAAACCTTAACCTATATCTCTAGTGTTACCCATCTAAAAAGGTTTCTTCCTACCAACTAAGCACACTAGCAACCAAGTTCCTTAGCAAGAATCACACTAACATGTGAAAAGCACCTTAGTCAAGATATGCAACAAGCAAAGCAAACTAGAGGGAAACAAGAGCAAAGGAACTTAAGAGCTGAAAGTAAATGCGGAATTAAGTGCAAGAAGGTAGAAAGGGAAGACACGAGACAACCGAATTTTTTTCCCGTGGTATCGAGAAGTTGACGCTTCTCCCTAATCTACGTTGGAGCACTCACAAAGAGTTTTGCTCCCCCTCAAGCCACTTAGACTTGAGTGCTCACTAAGAGTACATGTTCTCCATCTCCGGAATGGTAGGTCTCAATACATTTACACCAAGAACTTCCCGGGGCTCCCACAATCTCCAAGAGCTCACCAAGAACCCCCAATCACCGAGACCGTCTAGGAGCCGCCAAACTCCAAGAGTAACAAGCTCACAACCTTTCACTTGACCAATGCACTCAGCTATGCCAATGAAAGCACCTTGAAACTCTTGATCACCAAGAAAGAATCCCTCTTGGCTAGGGAGATGAAATCCAAATGATGAAAGCACTAACTCTCCTTCTCCTTGGCTGCTGTGGTTCTTCAGAGTGGCAAAGGCAGCTCAAGAGACGCAGGGGGTCTAATTTATAGGCCTAGCAAGGGAGGCTAGCCGTGGCAAAAGTCCTCTAAAAAGTAGTACCATCGGATGAACCGACGGTTCCCCCTACGACAGTGTCGGTTCATCCGGTGTCACTGAGTCTCCAAATATAGCCGTTGAACACAAATGTTGTACCACTTCATCCGACGCATACACCGTTGTAGCGTCGGTTTATCCGGTGCTGAAGCAACTTCACTCAAAACGTCTCTGCGTAGAATAAACATAGTCGTCGGATGAACCGTTGATAGTCTTCATGAGCGTCGGTTCATCTGGTGCTGAAGCAAGTTCACTCGGTGCGTCTCTGTATGAAATATATGCATGCGCCGGATGAACCGCTGCTGGGACCGTCGCTTCATCCGGTGCTGAAGGCTCTTGACTTGATTTGTCACTGTTACCAAACCCTATGTTACCGGATGAACCGATGCCTCTGCTGATACACCGTCGGTTCATCCGGAGGTGCTGATTTCTGCTGAACCTTCCACATCAATCATCCGGTGAATCTAGAAATGATGGCGTCGAATCATCCGACGCGCCCTCTTTCATTTCAACTCATCCAATTCAAACACCTTTGAGTTTTTCTTCAAGTCTTTTGCTTCTAATATTTTTCTATGAGTATCTTGAGCTGTTTAGTGACCAAGAAGCTTGATAGTGCATGAATATGGCATAGCATTTGGCATGATCAAGCTACTCAAGTGTGAACTCCTCTTAATAGTACGGTCAAACACTACAAATTAGTAAATCCAAGTGTCCTTCATCTCCTTGTGACACTTGGAACTAAAAATGTCCTTAGCCTTGTAGTCTTTGTCCATTGATCATCCATAAATTCAAATTGAGGGGTCTCTTTTCATTTATTACTTATGACAATAACCCAAGGATAAATCCGCTACAAAACAAAGGTTAGTCACAAGTATATGGTTATCATTTATCACCGAAACACACCCTTACCAAAGGTGCGGTGGGGCCTTGATGCTTACAATCTCCCCCTTTTTGGTGATAGATGACAACACAAGTAGAGATATACGAGAATTTGAAATTAAAGCGCAAACTCTACAACTAATGCATGGAAAGGATAAACACAAGCACACATGCATTAATTAAACAAACACACAAGCATGAGTAGACATGTAAACCATCAACATGCACAAGATCCAAATACATGTCTCATCATGAACTCCACAAAACAAACAAGGGGCACAAAAGCTCTCAAAACATACTCCCAAGCTCCCCCTATCTCTACTCCCCCTATCTATCTCCCCCTTTGGCAACAAGCACCAAAAAGGGTCCCAAACTACTGAGGTGGAGGAGAAGTCGGCGGCGTCGAGGTAACAACTACTGAAGGTGCGACGTGGTACTCGGAGGTGTCACCATCATCGGACTCGAACCCTGACAGCTCTGAAGAACGGACCGGCAAAGATCAGACTGGTGAGATACGAGCTGTGTCGGTGCCGGTAGAGGTAGGAAGCGCCTGAGAACTCACTGCTGCCATCTCGGACTCGATCTGCTGAGTGATAGAACGAAGTGTGGTGTCCTCCTGATCGAGTCGCTCTGCCTGAGGAGTAGCCATAGACGGCATGGGCGAGGTCAACCCCAAGGAAGGTCGTGCTGGTGTCTCGAAGAGCAGTGGTCCTGTCGAGAAGGGAGACAACAGCTGAGTCGAGGGGGTCTAAGAGAACTGTCCTGCCCTGAGCTGCTCAAGTAAAGTAGTCGTCTGTGGAGTCGAGAGCTGCTGAGTGGTGAACGTCCCTAACGGAAAGAGCGGTGAGGTCGAGAGCGAGACCGTCGGAATCGGGAGGCTCACAACACTGACAGGAGGAATAGAAGCTGCCGGCTCAGGCTGAAGATGCTGCTGGGTAGGAAAAGTCAGAAGCTGAAGCCCGTTGTGCTGAAAGAGCTGACCCAAGCAGGTGGACATAAACGAGAACATCTGAGCGGTCATCATCTGCTGCTGCTGGATCTGCTGCCTCTGTGCCTCCTGCTGCTGGCGATTACTGTCGAGTATGACCTGCTGAGCCTCCTGCTGCCTCTGAAACTGTGACTGCATCTGCCGCTTAATCTCCATAGTGGCCTTGGACTGGTCGGCCAAGGACTGGATCACTGAAGTCAAGGAGTCGGGCTGAGTAACCTGTGAAATGGAGATCGGAGGTATCGGCGACTCAGCCTCTCTCTGTCCTGGCAAACCAGAGCCCCCAGCCTCGTCGTCATGAGTACGATGAACACGGAAGACGGGCTGTGGCTCGGGCTCAAAGTCCTCGTCCTCGCTCGAATCCTCATCTGTGTCGGTGGCAAGGTACACAGGCATAGGCCCCTCAGCTAGAGCAAGAAGCTCGTCCTGACGTGCGGCCTCGTCCATAGTTGCCTCAGCTGCAGCACGAGCCTGGAGGTCCTCAACTGCTCGTCTCCGTTCCCTGGGTCCCTGCCTCCTGTCCCCTGGCATCAGCGGCTGGTAGGTCTTGAACACGTACCTGGATCGCTCCAAGATAGAGATATACCTCTGAGACTCCAGCCGTGAGAGCATCCAACTGATCCAGTGGGTAAAGGGAAACTGTCGTGTCATCCCCATACCATCCATAATAGCATCCTCAATCTCACTGAGCAGAATGTCCACAATGTCGAACAGCCGGTGAGTCATGATATAGAGAAGTAGCCACTGCTGGACTCCGGTGGTCAACTCTGCATTACCCATCCTGAAGAGAAGGGACCTCCTGAGAGCGAAGTGGACCACGTAGGCCTCGCATGTCAACCTGTCAGGAGTCCGAGGAGTGCCGGGAAGGAATGACTGCTGGAACAAGAAACTGATCTCCTCGTCTGACGGAACAATAGGAGTGTGAGCACAATGAGGAGCCTCAACGTCGGGGTAGGCCAGGTAGTGAATCGAAGTGTCGTTGACCTGAACCCCAAGGAACTCTGCTATCCCCTCTCGAGTGAGTCTGAACTACTGCCCCATGAACATGAATTTGATAGAGAGCCAGGCGTCCTCAACGTAGACTGTGGAGTAGAACACTCTGACCCACTCTGGCACGTAACGTGGCCTCTCACTGACCAAAGCTGCAAGTCCTGGTAAGTAGTCGAAGTGTGGCAGAATCGGGACTCCAGCTCCTGCTGCTCTGAGCGCTGTCCACTGCAACATCCTATGTTGGCTCAGCTGTGATCCCTTCCTGACATAGGAGGCATAGAAGCTCTTCTGAAGAACAGTCCAGAACCTGGGGTCACAGTCCTCTCTCTGAGGTGGGAACCACACATCCTCCTCGACGAACCTCAACTTCCGGATCTTCGGACCAGGAAGGCTCCTCAAATCACGGATATAGACCCCGAAGGCCTCTGCTCGCTGTGCTCCAATCCGTATCTCAGGACCCTCCCGAGACTGGTTCTGCTGCTCCTGGTCAACATGCTGCTCTGCAGCTGTCCTCCTCTGCCTCGGAGTCGGCTGAGGCTGAGTGTGCCCACCACGAGTCCGAGGACCGGTACATGGTGCAGAAGGAGGTGACTGTGTCTCTGTCTGTCGGGTACCAGTACGGCCTGAACGTCGTAACTGCTGCTGCTTATGGGGCTGCTCCCCCTGACCCTGTGCACTCCTCCCAATCCGAATCCCTCTCTGAGGCTGACCCTAGGTGTCGGGCACGCTCATCACACGCTCCCACTCCTTGTCGTGCTTGCTCTTCTTCTTCTTCAGCTCGAGAACGGCCTTTCCCTTCCTCTTGTCGCCTGCCATCTGTCAGAGAAACGATGGAAGATTATAGAATGGCGAGAGAAGAATATAAACAAGATAAATAACTAGGGATAAGGGGTCCTTAAGCAAAGCACATGAAAAAGATAGAGCCTATGCATGAGTCCTAGGAGATGATCAGTGACACATGATATAGAAGGTGAAGTCTAAGACTGTCCTTATGTGCAACAGATGTGTATGTGTAAGAGCTAGAGTAGGGCATATGAGCTACTGTGAGAAAAAGAGTATGCAATCAGCAAGATCAGTAGCACAATTACTCGAAGTCCTAGAGATAGAGTCATGGCACAAGCAGTATGAACAGGATTCATGAGCTACTTTGCCAGATGCAACATGAACAGAGCATGAACAGTGACAAGCAGTAGCAACAATGCTCAGAAATCATGAGATTTAGCAATTCTGCAGCGATTTGAGTAAGATTTGTGATCAAATGAGCAAGATATGAGGAATTGGTGAAGCTCAGCTCATAATCACGGTCTTAATCCACAGAAATGCCAACTAATTCCCCAATAGAATCAAGAACATGTGAACTGAGGTGGGGGAAAAATGGTGGTGCTCACCCCTGCTGAAAAAGGTCGATGGGAAACGGCAGGGGAGCACTGAAGACGTCCTTGCGCACCTCCAGACACCGGCCGATGAGCTGCGGCGTCGCCGGCTAGCCGGAATCGGCGGCGGCACTCGAAACCCTAGCAAGGGCTGCAGCGGGCCGCGCGAGCGATTTCGAGCGGAGGGGGTGGCGGCACGGCGGCGGAGGTGGCCGGCGGTGAGGTCCATGGGCCGGCGAAGCTTCAGGTGTGGCGGCGCGTGGCTGCGGTGGCCGAAGGCAGCGGAATCGGTGGTGTACGGGCGAACGAGACGGGGACGGTTCGATTTGGATTTGGAATTGAAACGGAGAAGAACGGTTATGACAAGTGGGGCCAGGCTGCAGAGAAGCACCGGATGAACCGACGGTAGAAGAACACGCAGTGTCGGTCGATTCGCCGAATGATATGGGTGGATCAGTGAAACGCATCACAGGATGAACCGATGGCCTTCTTTTTAGATTCGTCGGATGAATATAGCGCGGGTCTGAATTTGCCTCAAACCGCAGTAGCACCGGATGAACCGCTGCTTCAACAGAGGTGAGCGTCGGTTCATCCGACGATAGGTAACAGAGGCGCGCAGAGCAAAATTCAAAATGAACCAACCACCGGATGAACCGACGCTGGAACCTACTTAGCAGCGGTTCATCCGACGGTGACAAAAACAGAATGTTGAACTAAAGCTCATTTTTGATCCGACAAATGTCACACACAAGCCAACACAAGCACATTTTTGGATCAATCCTGAGTGACAACCTCACCCCTCAAGCACTCCTTTGCAAAATACAAGAATATACACCATAGATTCCCTACAAGGGATAGACCTTATAATTTTTTAGAAAAAATAGGCGAATAAGATCCAAAAAGGGAATGTATGAGTTATTGCCTTTGAATTTAGAGATAGAAACTTTAAGCTCGTTAGGACATAACTCAATAGGCATTAAGCACCATCATTTGTCTTATCACACTTTTGGAGTTGTTGATTTTCATTAAACGCTAAGCAACTTTCTCATAGTGTGATTTTCCTTTGTGACACCTCTCACGCAATGCTATGCAAGAACAAATGCATGAAAATAAACATGAATGCATACTATATGACAAGCAAAAATGCAAAGCGGAAAGATAAACTATCTTGCCAAGTTTGAACCCTTGTTAAGCTTACTCATGGTGAGCCTTTCAACATGCCTTGAGCGAAACTTTGGAACCACCGGCTCAAACAAGACCCATACTCACCACTATCTTAACAAGGTTAGACAAGCCCCTACATCATGCACATATGCAAATGCAAACTATATGACAAGCATCACATGATGTTAGACGCATCAAGCACATTCAATTCACTCCTTAGCCTACAAAAGGTGTTTTCATCAAGAGGCTTAGTGAATATATCCGCCAATTGCTCCTCGGAGCGAACACCACAAAGGAGAATATCACCTTTAGCCACATTGTCTCGCAAGAAGTGATGGCGGATATCAATGTGCTTGGTGCGCGAGTGTTGAACCGGGTTGTTAGCAATTTTTACGGCACTTTCATTGTCACAAAGGAGAGGAACCCTATCTAGAACCACACCATAATCCAAGAGGCTTTGCTTCATATAGAGGATTTGAGCACAACAAGCCCCGACGGAAATGTATTCCGCCTCCGTGGTGGATAAGGCCACGGAGTTTTGCTTCTTAGAGGACCAAGCAACCAAAGATCGACCTAGCAAATGGCACCCACCCGAAGTTCTCTTGCGGTCTACTCGACATCCGGCAAAATCCGAATCCGAATAACCCAAGAGCTCAAAACAAGCACCATGGGGGTACCACAAGCCAATGCTAGGTGTGTATTTTAAGTATCTAAGGATACTTTTTAAAGCACTTAGGTGAGATTCTTTAGGGTTGGCTTGAAACCGAGCACACATGCAAACACTAAACATGATATCGGGTCTAGATGCGGTAAGGTAAAGAAGAGAGCCGATCATAGAACGGTAAAGCTTTTAGTCAACCGGTTTACCTCCCTCATCTAAGTCGAGATGTCCATTGGTAGGCATTGGTGTCTTGATTGGCTTGTAATCATCAATCTTGAACTTCTTGAGAATATCATTAGTGTACTTTTCTTGATGGATGAAGGTCCCTTTCCTTCAATTGCTTGATTTGAAACCCAAGGAAGAAGTTGAGCTCCCCAATCATAAACATCTCGAATTCCCTTGTCATGAGATCACTAAAGTCCTTGCACACTTTAAGATTGGTAGAGCCAAAGATGATATCATCAACATAGATTTGACAAATGAAGAGCTCTCTGTTGATGATCTTGGTGAATAGAGTATTGCCCACTCTCCCAATCTTGAAGCGTTCCTTGATGAGAAAGCCCCGGAGCCTCTCATACCATGCCCTAGGAGCTTGCTGAGTCCATACAAAGCCTTGATCAACCTATAGACATGGTTAGTATGTGTGGTATCTTCAAAACCGGGAGGTTGCTTAACATAGACTTCTTCATTGATGAAGCCATTTAAGAAGGCACTCTTGACATCCATTTGAAACAATTTCATTTTGTGACAAGAGGCATAAGCAAGAAGGATACGGATTGCTTCAAGACGTGCATGAATATGGCATAGCATTTGGCATGGTCAAGCTACTCAAGTGTGAACTCCTCTTAATAGTACGGTCAAACACTACAAACTAGTAAATCCAAGTGTCCTTCATCTCCTTGTGACACTTAGAACTAAAAATGTCCTTAGTCTTGTAGTCTTTGTCCATTGATCATCCATAAATTCAAATTAAGGTGTCTCTTTTCATTTATTACTTATGACAATAACCTAAGGATAAATCCGCTACAAAACAAAGGTTAGTCACAAGTATATGGTTGTCATTTATCACCGAAACACACTCTTACCAAAAGTACGGTGAGACCTTGATGCTTACATAACTCAAAAAAAGATTATCGTTGAGCCCCCAGCCCGCCTCTCGTCTTCTCCGTCATACAAACCGCTCCCTAGCTTCAGCTTCAGCGGATCGATCGATCAGACACGTCGATCGGCGTCCTACGAGCCCCGCCTCTGCCTGTCCACAGCACCACCGATGCACGCAGCCTACACGTACACGTGGTATATTCAATGTCAGATGCATTCATGCATGCCGCCAAGTGACTCTCCTTGACTGGGGCGTAAAAGGTTTTGACACGGATGTTCTTCGTTAACCGATGCGGCAGGTTAAGGGCCAAGACTGAACAACAGCACAGCACGAGATGATTGATTCAGGAAAAAGGAGAAAGAAGCTGCAGGCAGCGGCATAGCGCTGAGCCCAGTGCGCATTTGGTAACCTGAGCCGACGTCCCAGGGGCCATGCTCGCTCTGCCTCCATGAATTGAACCCGTCGACGACATTGCAAGTCAATGATACGTGGAGTTCATATGAGTCATGACATGTGGGGTCGATGATACATATCAAACTTTTGGATCTTTCAATTCTATGAATCCAATTATTCCTAATTGCAAACACCGGAGATCAAAACGCCCTTGCCTGGGGTCAGGCAGGACGCAGGAGTCAGCATACATACCACATGTACAGGGACGCTTTGAACACGCTGCAACCGCTCCCCCGACGGTTTTATCGTTAGCAGCAGGGGCAGGTTTGTTTGAGGCCCCCAAGGCCGAAGAACAAACCCGAGAAGTAGTAGTAGAAAATTCAGGGGCAGTTTGCAGTCGTTGTTCGTGGACACAGAAGAGAGGGATGGAGCTGAAGGCTTCGGATTCAAGCCCATTCCGCTCTGCTTCGCTCGTCTTGGGCCTTGGACTAAACAACGCTGCCTGATTATTGTTGAACCCCCCCCCCCCCCCCCCGGCCCGTACACGTACGCGTGGTATACTCAATGCCAGATGCATTCACGCCGCCAAGTGACTCGCCTTGACTGGGTAGCTACGTTCATTAATCGAACCGAACCAAACCGTTGCTGACAGCAGAATATTTTTCTGTACTACGCGCGATCAGAACTCAGAAGTTCAGGTCTTCATCAGAGCAGAACAGGAGCAGCAGTACGTACTATTATACTGTACTGCCCTCTCTGCATCCACGGGGATCGAAAGGCGAGGCGCCTCGCTGGAACGAACGCTGGCGCCTCGCACCGCTGCGGCGACGACGCCATAACTGCGTCCGCTGCCGAGCCCCGGCCCGGCGCCTCTGATGATCCGAGGCGGCCGGCCGGGCCATAAATACAACGCCGAGCGAAACGAGCGACGCCCACAGAGCCCGCCATTGCTTCACCTCGCACGCACGCGTGCTGCGCGCACGCCGATCATACGAGCACATCTACTCCGCCACCCCTCGACGACGAGGATTTCGGGCGCCATCCCCGGCCGGCCAACTCTTCTCGTCGGTCGTCGCTGTCGGCGTGGGGATCGTCGTCGTCGCTTCGGCTTGGCCGGGTACGGTGCAAGGGTTTTCCTGTGAATCACCCAAACCGGGGATCCTGTGAGCGCCCCGGTTATTTATGGCCCACTTCGTCCTGCACGGGCGCTAGCGCACGCCAAATCCTGACGACGACGCGTATATAGCTGCACGCAAGCACGTAGGAGTACAGCCGGAGTCTCCAAGCTACGGAGTACGCTACGTTGCTTGTCTGCTCTGTTCCTCCTTGCCAAACACATCGATCGCCGACTTGTCCAGTTGTCCTCCTCGGACGGAGCTCCAGGAAGCAAGTAGAGATAAGAGCGGGAGATTCCTCGCGCCTACGGGCGCCGACCCCGACGGCTCTGGTGCTTGCATTCCTGTTGCTGGTCATGGGCTCGTCGTCGTCGTCGCACGTTGCCGGTGGCGTCAGGACGACACCACGTAAGTTGATCGGCACTAAAATCTCCGTACATGTTGGTGATTAGATGACGTGGCAGGACATGTGACAGCAGCCTGACAATGCTTCTTCTTTCTTTTCCTTGTGCACACGTACGGCGCACAGACGCGTCGGTTCCAGCTGAAGACGGCGTCGTACTCGGCGAGGTCGCACAGGCTGCAGCTCCGACTCCGAGTTCAGGAAGGAGAGCTGAAGACGAAACACACCGAACAGAGACACCGGCGGTGTCGCCGGAGGGCGCGGAGGAGGTGTGGGCGACGACGGAGCAGCGCGCGGCGACGGGGTCGCGGCTGCCGGACTGCGCGCACGCGTGCGGGCCGTGCTCCCCGTGCCGCCGCGTCATGGTGAGCTTCATGTGCGCGCAGGCCTCCGAGTCGTGCCCCGTCGCCTACCGCTGCATGTGCCGCGGCAGGTTCTTCCGCGTCCCCTCCCTCTAGACTCTAGTCGTAGTCGGGATCCACCCCGTGTCTTCTTTTTGCTCGCCTTGTTGGTTACTCCCAGGCGTTCGGTTCCAACGTCTTTTGCGTCGTCATTTGCATGATGCCTTGGTGTGTAATCTGCCATGTGATGTGATGTCAAAGCACGTACCCGTGCTGTGTGCATATGAAAACTAGCTGTTGTTCTTCCATGTGTTGCTACCGCTAGGCGCTAGCCTTGGTTCACACGATCACGCACACAGGAGAGAGACAGGCCGGGCCGGGCAGGCCTTGCAATCAATACGTAGCACACACTGACACCCAGTGTGCAGAAAAAACGATGCTGTTCAGAGAACTGCGAGGTCTGGCAGTCTGGCACCACTGCGTGCGTGATTGAGCTCGCGCAGAGCAGCAGCAGCAGTGCCGCGCTGTGCGTAGCGCTCAGCGCCGCAGCACGACCCAGAGTCTGCAGGCCACTGCACTGCTCGTCAGTCCGTACGCGCGTCACCTGCCTGTTCGGAGCGTCACGCCCTGGCTGCCTCCAAAAGCACGCAGCCACCACCACACGTCCACACCCACACCGTCTCGCAATTTCGCAAAACCAGTCGCAGCGTGCTAAAACTACTGTACTGTTCATATTCTCTAACGATTCAAAACAAAACTTCCCAGCTACAATTTCGGGTGAGGACAGGTGCGAGCCATTTCACCTACAATTTCCCAGCTACTACCACGACCAAGTGACCAAACAGCTACCTTGTCATATGCACAGGCGAGAACGAATTTTCTCGCGGCGAGACTGCTCGCTCAACTAGCGACGACGGTCATTCCATACCGTCAGAGAGGAGCCCCGATCCATCCTCTGCCGATCGATTTTTTTCACCTCGGCCCGGAGAGCTCGACGGCGTTGAGGTTGTAGGTGGAGTCGACGATCCAGTCGTTGTGCTGGCGCGGGGCGCGCTCCGCCTCCTGCCGGATCACCTCCACCTTCTGCCACTCCTCCCACCGCTCCGCGAGCCCGTCACCGTCCAGCATCCGCACCACCTCCGACATCTTGGGCCGTTCCATCGGGGAACCCTGCGTGCACAGCAGCGCCACCTGGATCAGCGCCTCCACCTCATGCTCCTCGTACCCGCCCTGCAGGTCCGGGTCCACCAGCTGCTCCAGCTTCCTCTCCTTCAGCAGGCCCTTCACCTGCACAACCACCAGCTTCTTAATTTCTTTCCTTTCGCAAGTTTCAACCGCACCAGCAGGTCATAGTGCAGCGATTACCAAAAGATGAACTCTACTACTCTTGCACTTACCCAGTCAAGCAGCATGACGTCGTCATCGTTCGCGAGGCGGGCGAGATCGAAGGCCCTCTGTCCGGTGATGAGCTCCAGGAGCATGATCCCGTAGCCGAAAACATCGGTCTTCTCGGAGGACTTTCCCGTGGATAGGTACTCGGGCGCGATGTGCCCGATCGTGCCGCGGACAGCGGTTGTCACGTGGGTGTCCTTGTAGTCCATGAGCTTGGCGAGACCAAAGTCGCCCACGACTGCCTCGAAGCTCTCGTCCAAGAGGATGTTGGCGGCCTTCACGTCGCGGTGAATGATCTTGGGATCACAGTGGTCGTGCAAGTAAGAGAGACCTCTGGCGGATCCCAGCGCGATCCTGGCTCTTGTTTCCCATTCAAGAGGAGGATCATTTGGCCCGCGTTCTGCAAATTCAAGCACAATGGATGAAATCAGAAATAGCCCAAGATAAGTTACAAGTATACAAACAAAAACATAAAGTTCACCTTCAGCCGCAGCTAAATGCAGAATAAATGTTTTAAGCGGTGGGAAAAGGTAAGTTACCTCGAAGGCGTGACGCGACGCTTCCATTTGCCATGTATGGATAGACTAGTAACCGCTCTGTAGGTGTCATGCAGAATCCACGGAGCCGAAGAAGATTCCTGTGCACCGCCATACTAATCAGTTCAACTTCTGTTTGGAACTGGAGCTCTCCTCCAGGTGTGCGTTCCTCCTTTAATCTCTTCACTGCTACCAATGAACCATCCGTCAATCTCCCTTTGTACACCTTTCCGAAACCACCCCTTCCTAGAACGTTCTTATTGCTGAAACTATCCGTAGCAACTTGAAGCTCTCTGAGTGAGAACCTCTTAAGTTGTCCAAGGTGAACTTCTGGATCCTCCTCAGCTGATGAAAATGAGAGCATATCAGTGAACTGTAAACACAGATGAAAAGAACCATGGTACTGCGCTGTGATATATAATACTGACCAGGGACATCAAAGAAATGCTCTTCAGGCTTGCGCCTCCGCCACAGTGCAAATGCAATGGCAGGAATAGCAAACAACAATGCAGCACCAGCCGCAGCACCTCCAGCAATTGCTCCAGTGCTAGACGTGCCTAAGGGAATGGAATTGATCATGTGAGTGTTTTCCTGTTATGAATATCGCAAACAGTGGTACAATATTACACAATATAAAGCTACAGTGGATCACCTTTTGTTGAAGTTGGTGTTGGGGGATTATATGGAGGGGGTGGAGAAAAAGGAGGAGCCCCAGGACAAGGCTTTGTAGTGCCAGGGCCACAGAGATTTGGATTGTTAGCAAAACTGTGACAAAAGATAATAGTCGTCAACATCAGAAGAGAGTTTTTTTTATATAACAAACTTGCAGGAGAGCTGCATCAGAAGGTGCAGCTAAGCATCCAATTCCTGCAAGGCTTACCTTATAGGGGTAAACAGAGAAAATGAGCCAGTTGATGGCACCTCTCCTGAGAGATTGTTGTTTGAGAGATCCCTGCGAGATTTTCAGCACACATTTGTAATTATTTAACACCCTGAATCGGTGGAAGGATGTATAACAGGGCAACAGGCAACTTACAGAACTTGGAGAGTGGTGATCGAGGTCAAGGTTTTCGGAATTTGACCAGTAAGACTGTTGTTATTAAGACGGCTGTCCTTGCAAGTAGATATAAAAAAATACGTTATTAATTATTCCAATTGATAAACCTAGCTAGAGATAATGTGAAGGTTAACAAGTTAAGAACCAGATGACGGATTGTTTGCCTTTCATTTCTAGAGTTAAAAGTGGGTGCAGAAGGCATAAACAATCAAATGAACCATCAATGGGAAAGTACATTTGCAGAAATGTTTTGGTAAACCTATGAATGGGCACCTCATGCATATATTAGTATTTTGAAAGAACTTTTTTCTCTCCGCATTGTTGTCATTGAAATCATAAGCTCAACAAATATCAGATGACTTATACTACAAGGACCAAATATATTAATGTACAAGTCTGCATATACTGTGAAACTTCTATTATCAGGACAATGGAATAAACTTACAGAAACCGCAGCTTCGATAGTTGCCCCAGGGTGTCAGGAATATCGCCAGTAAAGTTGTTGAGGTACAGATCCAAACTGACCAAGTTAGTTAAGTTCCCCAGTTCAGGCGGTATTGGCCCACTTATGTTGTTACTGTAAAGTTCCCTGTTGCAAAATAAAGGTAACCATAAAGTCAACACAAAGAAAAACAGGCCAATATATGGAGAATTATAATATTGATAGGCATAAAATATGTAGGAATACTACAGAGAAGTGGGAACAGTCAAGTGTAAAACAAAAGGACACGGCGACACTGCTATGCACATATAATTCATATGATCCGTAAATAAAACACTGTTCTTTTATGCTACATCAATACTGAGATTGAAGGATGTACGTATGGCATCATAAAATTAATAACACAATTATCAAAATCATGGATGTGGAAACTTACAGATATTGCATATTTTTCAACTGCCCAAGCTGTGGCACCAACGGACCTGATAGTTGTGCATTTCCAAGGTCGCTGTCAAAAAAAAGAGAGAATGTCAATATATAAAATGATCAGTCTTTTACCTTAAAGGGAGAATAAACAGAAAGATTTTTTTATCAACTTACAGTCTGATAACACTGTTATCAGTGTTACAAGTAACATGGAACCATGTACATGGATTAACCAGAGTGGGATCCCAACTCTGAAGCACATTGTTAGTATCTTTCAGGCTTTGGCGTAAACTGTATAGAGCATCACCTGCCAGTGAGGTACAATCACAATAAGCAATCTCTTCATTAATATGCCATGAATGTTAATGTTCCTTGATGTGGTCAGCCGTTTCTCTTTATTAAGTACGTAAAAAAAACTGTATCAAATAATAAACATGGATTCGACGTGCAATGAGTATATGACTAGCATCTAGAGTAGTAATTACAAGTGGAAACCTATAAGAGTACAGTTACTTTAGCATCATCTTTTAATCATGACATGGATACAATCACCATATCAAAATCATTAGCATTTAAACCAGCACAGTTTTTTTTTCCGAACATGTACTAGGAAAAGAATGCAAAAACTGTCGGCAAACAAAACTCTCTCAATGATTAGGCCATGGTTTCCAATTCTAAGCAATGAATCTGCACAATCTAAATGGCACGTGCAATTTTAAGAAAGTAACGCACGCATTCATCTTGCGTTATGTCGCTTCAGTTCCTTTTAAAGGGCACCTCTTTATTTAAATAGCAAGTACAAAATGTCCGTTAACAACGTACCATTAATATGTCAGTCCACATCAACGATAGCAAAACAAATTATTCAGATAATTACAACTAAAAATGGTGATCTTCCACCCTCCCACCCCAAACCAAAAAAAGTACAGATGGACTGAAAAATATATACTCTATTAAAATGAATCAGAGACCAAAGAAGCCCTGCATATGCAACTTCATGGTAAAAACATCCAAGACAACAATTGTGACAGAGCCCTACAGTCCTTCCTGCCCATTCATAATTCGTTGAGAACCAAAAACTCCCTTTGCAAAGGAACACTGAGGCCCAAAACAGTTGTAGACGCGACATGAATAGAAAGCAGAATCTACTCCATTTCTGTGTATATACCGCACCTATTCCTTTTTTTTTCGAATACACGCGCATCCTATCATTGTATTGCAACGAAGAAGAAATCGGTACACTGTGCGGTTACAAGTTTACAACCCAACTGGAATACCGCACCTATTCCAGAACGAATTTCCCTTCCACTTTAGTGCAATCGGACTTTCCAGATGTAACAAAACTAACTCCTATATCGTACAAACATCGCCTATATATCAGAGAAGAAAATGACAAAACACTATGAGAGACAAACCGGACCACCAACCCCCAACCCCAAAGCAATCAGTCAAAGCGGGCAGAAATGAGAATTGCTGGGTCGCCATTTCATCCCCCGTTCGTTCAGTACCCGCTCATCAGAGGATTGCTGAATGGAAACAAGCGCCGGATTTCTGGTCGTCGTCCCCAGACTTTCAGGAGAGAAGGGAACTCGCTCGCCGTGTCCTACTCATCAAAACCCAGGAGAAAACAAACAACCCAGAGATTGAATGAGGCAGCAGCAGCATACCCTCCGAGTTGGCGACGACCCGGCTAACGCCGACCGCCACCAACAAGAGCGCCGCCGCCCACCACCACCTCAGCGGCACCGCCGCCGACGCCGCCATCCCGCCGGCGCGCGCCAACCCGGCCTCCCGCGGGTCAAAACCGCGCGCGCGGACCCCCACGGCGTCCCCGCCGGCAAGGACCTAGCTCAGCAGCAGCCGACGCCGCCGCGACAGCTCGGCCACCGCTCCTCTCCGACTGGGGGAAGCGAGAGATTTCTCTCTCTACTCTTTTTTCCTCCCTTCCCTCCCTCTCCTTTTTTTTTTTACCAGTGTTTTCCTCAGCTCGGGGTTTTTAAAAGGAAAAAGTCTAGATAACCCCCACCTATGGGGTTGGATCACATCACCCCCAACCTATGAAACCGGATGTTTTACCCCTGAACTATCCAAAACCGGACAAATTACCCCCTGAGGCGGTTTTGGACGGCTGTTTGCTACAGTAATGGCGGTTTTGTATTTTTTCTTTTTTGTTATTTCGGCTGAATCATTGAAAAATCATAGTAAATCACAGAAAAATCGTAAAATGGAAAATCCAATTTTGTTGGACTCCACATGAGTAGATCTACACAGTGAATATATAATATGAAATGATTTAGAACATTTTTTTAGAGCTATGAATTAATTACAGAAAAGTATAGATCTAAAGCTATAGCAAAAAAATGTTCTAAAACATTCCATATTATATGTTCACTATGTAGATCTACTCATGTGGAGTCCAACAAAATTGGATTTTCCATTTTATGATTTTTCTGTGATTTACTATGCTTTTTCAATGATTCAGCCGAAATAACAAAAAAGAAAAAAAAGACAAAACCGACTTTACTGTAGCAAACCGCCGTCCAAAACTGCCTCAGGGGTGATTTGTCCGGTTTTGATAGTTCGGGAGGTAAAACATCCGGTTTCATAGGTTGGGGGTGATGTGATCCAACCCCCATAGGTGGGGGTTATCTAGACTTTTTCCGTTTTTAAAACTTTGGCGAGGCTTGCGTGTGGAGTCCGACCCAAAATTGTTCCACTGGTAAAACGAGGGACATGCCCGAGGGAGATCAAAAGTTACGCCGCGTTATCCGCGTAGCTAAACTGACAGGTGGGGCACAAAGGGGACGGCCCACATGTCGGCGGGGCAAAACCTGGCCGTGCCCCGCGGGGTTTCGTTACAGCGAGTGCAACGGGTTTTTTTAGCGGGACTGCGGGAGCGGCAGGTGACGTGGGCGTGATGCGGGGCCTGGGGATTTCGTGGACGCGGTCTTCGTACGCTACTCCTCCCCAGATCACTTGTAAGCAATCGGGAAAGCCTGTGTCTTTTTTGGAAGGGCTTATCGAGAAAATCCGTTTCTCCTTTTCTTTTCTTTGCTAAAGAAGATGTTTCTCCTTTTTACCATTTCCCCGTTGATAAGGGTGGGAGTAACAAAAAGTTCTATCATTACATAATCGACCCTCCATTTCGTAATTTCCTTTCGCTACCGTCAAAACGATGAGTTTCCACTCGCAACATTTTTCTAGTGAGTTTGACATACTGCATTGGAATGGTTTGTGGTCTTTTTCTTTAGTAGGGAATGGTCTGTGGTGTATGAAGTTTGAAATCAACTTCGCCTCGCCGCACTTGGCTTTTGATTGATATCTAATTTGGAAGGGTCCAAAATAGTACGTTGCAAACGCTTATACGCACGTGTGGGGATATGATACCATTGTGCACGTTTACTCTCATCCGATCAAAACGTATTACCTCTCCGTTTACATGAAACTTCCGTTACCAGTCGGTTATCTAACGGTTTTATAAAATGAATGTACTTGGTGTGGTTTTACGGCCCTGTTACAAGGGAAATGGTCCAACGTAGTACATGCTTTGTCGCGCATGTGGAGGAATTGTACCAACATGTGTGTTCGCTCTGATCCGGTGAAGATTTAGCACCATATGATTCGCGTAACTTACGTTACTTGCTGAGAACAAGTTATCCAGCAAATAGTCGCACGGGACATCGGTCGCCTGTTTTTATGTGATGATTATGCTATGAATGTATTTTGTGTGGTTTTACTGCCCCATTACAAGTGCGTCATCAAACTTTCTTCTACATTTGAAAAGGAAATAGCCACACGCTCACAAGTCAGATCAATCTTTGAGTTTCCAATATGACAACACGCAAGCATTTCCTTTTTTTCTCACAAGCCCCTGCTTTCTCTTTTTCTTTCATCAAACCTCTTAATGCAAAATGGCATTTACTCCGGGTTCGCATTAAAAAACATCAAAGTATCCGCTAGCATATCAGTTTGCTATTGACCATCCAGCCATATCATAACTGACGCGATTTTGCTAACCACCTCAGCAGCATTGCAATGCACACCGTGAATTTTAGCAGCATACGTCACGTCACTGCCGTGCCAGAGTTTTTCGTGCCCAACGAAAAGCAGTGTACGTTACCGTAAAAAGGGGCGTACCGTTTCCATACGTCCCGGAGCAGTAGTACGTCTGGACGTCTGGTCCTGGTCCATGCACGTACTCTACCCCGGGGCCCGCCGGTCAGCCAGTGGTCCAGCTCGCTGGCGCGGTGCGGGTCAAAGGTCCCCCCGTCCGTCCTCTCGCGACGGGATCCCGCGGCGGTGTGGTGCGGGGGCACCGTAACAATCCCGTACACCGGCGTGGCCGGGCCCACCTCGCGCTCTGCCATGTCAGGGCCCCGGCCAATGACGAGGCGGGGTGTTTGCCCTTGGGGATGACGTAGGGGATGGTTGCCCTCACGGCCCCACCTTCCAGTCGCAGCAGCGCGCGCGGGGAGGGGCACGTTTTTGGTCCTACGATTGCGGGGCCCAGCGAGGCGCCAGCTCGGATTACGGTCGGTCAAATCAAAATGTTGGACCACGACGGTCTGCGTCTACGGTCTCGGCTCGGCTTTGATCTTTCCCAGCCGACATTTCGATTCGGTCCTTGGTCTATAGCCTAAACACGCCGTTGTCTAATTCGCAAAAAAAAAAAAAAAAAAAAAACACGCCGTTGTCTCTCTCTTCGAATTGTGTAACCCGCCGAATCGCCGACAAGGCGATAAGCGCCTCGGCCACTCTTCTTCCACCTCTGACGATGGTCCCGACTCCTGACAAGTGACGCTGGTTTACAATGCAACCGTTGCTCCAGCAGCTTGCTAAATCTATCATGCTTTAATTTGCTACTTCCACCACGATCACGTTCCGTCGGTGGTCTTCTGCTACCTTGATTTTGTGTTTGTATTAATACACCATCTCGCTATTTTAAGCTACTCTCGGAGGTTTCTTAAAAACATTATGACACTAGGATCATGCCCGTGCGTTGCAACAGGCAGCAAAATATGTTAGCAAAAATATTAATATTGCAATACACTAAGCATTCAGTAAGATAATAATCATGAAAATAAGCACAAACATCTAATTTAACTCATATGTTTGTCCGAATAAAATCGTTACAGCAGCAACAAATTTTTGTTGGCACTAATCTATCACCAAATTTGGTTGTACACGTCATAATTGAAAGTTATATAAAAAATTAGCAAATATGCATGCTGAAATAAACAATAGTTGCATGTCGAAATAAATAAGCAGGAATGCAGTCCCTATTCCTTACTTCCTTAAGCTAAGCTATATTGAGCTGCCGAATTTGCCTCTCCTTACAACGAAAATCTTAAATTGAACAAGTTACCCGCTAAGCTCTTGTTTGGTGGCACCTCATGCCACAAATCATCAGCATCAACCTTCACCCAACATGTATTAGGCAGCGTCCCTTTTTCCCTAGGTGCCATTGTTGCATCATTTGTTTCCAAACACAAAATTCTCAAGCATGTTGGTGATATGCTTCGCTGATGCAATTGGTTTCCATTGCACTCTAGCATTCGGGCCTGATCATAGTAACCAAGCACTACAATGAAGAGCTGCATTAGAGAAAAAAGAAAATAATTATGACTACGATCGTGCCTTGTGTAGTAAAGAATAGTCTGCATCAGAGGGTCCTCTTTTCTTGATGATTTTACCTCTGTAACCAAGTTGTATTAAGACTATAGTGTCCACAATATTGCTTGATCGTGTGATTTGTGGAAACGGTAAAAGGTAAAAAGAAAAATAATTAATGAATCAAACAAATATGTATTGAAGGACAAAAGATAGTTGAAAGTTGTGCGCAATGCATACATTTAGTACGCCAGCCAATTTCAAAACTAAAAGACCTGAGGCGCTATTATGACATCTTGCCATCTAAAGATGAGGAAAAAATTGTAACAACAGGCACTTGTACATAATCAACTACTCTAACACAAATTGTGTAACAACAGGCACATGCATATGCATATGAATATGTTATGCAATCAAACTGCCAGAATGAGTTTGCACGATCCAATTCTATGTAAGGCGTAGCTAACTGTCACACATAAAGCTACCTATGAAACAACATTGGAGGGAGAGCAACATATTGTTACCATTTCACTGTGGGATTGATCTCAATCAGATAAGTAATGGCAGTTGAAACCTGCTAATCCAGAAATACAACTCGATCAAAACAAGTGCATACTTGCATGTTCAATAATGTGTAATAAAGCAAAAATATCAAGCTCAAAAAATTATTGGATGGAACCTGAGAATTGAACTCATCGATTGTAACCATTCATGCTAAAACTATTCTTCTCCCTTAGACACTTAAACAAACAACTTTGTACTGTACCTAGCTAGCTTATTGTTTCTTCATGGGAAATAAGAGGAGCATCATAGGAAAATTTGAAGAAGTAAAATTAAAATCTAGCTGAACCAAAGCTTTCTTGACAATGTCTCATTTTTTTTGTTTATTTTATTTCACACAGACAATAATAAGTTGCTGACCATAACATTGTTGAGGTTGCATCAGCTTTTTCCCCTGCATTAGGTCAAGAGAATTACATTGTACATTGCCTCGTCTGATAGGAAATATATTCAAGAAATAATAAGCATATGTGCATATATAATATAAACAGACATGCCATGATCCTTGTTTTAAACAATCTATCCCACAATGTAAAAAAAATGAGTCTCTGCTTTGGAGCTGTTGGCGTTCTTGTTTATGAATACATCCTTAATGTGAATAAGTCAGATGGTGTGTATACTTCAGCTCTCTCTCTCTATATATATAGTGTATCGATCAAGCAGCAGCATCTAAGAAAAGAACATTTTGTACTTACGATCGAGGGGGAAAATGAAATGAACTGCTTACCTTTGGTCTTCATATACTGTCAGAATAATTGAACATGTGTATACTACTTATCTGATTGGAGATGAACATAGCATCACATGTTGGCCAATGTAACTTGAGTAAACTTTATCATCAACAGATACTGATGGGCACTGAGCAACAAGTCGCTGGTTAATTTAAAATGATCCGATGGTGTTCGAGAAAACATGCATGTACTCAATCTAGAGATTTAAAATCAACTACCTCAGACCATGAATATCGACCTGATGGCGCAGATCCTAGGAAGAGGGTCAATGATTGGAGTACTTGAAAATAAAAAAGAAATATTAAGAGAACCTAGCAACATGCCTACAAAGACACTGGAGTACTTGAAAATAAAAAAAGGAATATTGGGAACCGACATACCTAACTACGAATTCAAAGATTTATGAGTAAAGAAGTACCGAATGTAAAGCTGAACAATTCTGGAATTCTAGGTCATGTGAAATGAGAAGACCATACATTGATTCTTGAAATCAGTAATGCATCCAAAACAAAAATCAATAATTGTAATGAACACCTCCGCAACCTAATAAGAACAAGATAAATTGTATCAATCAAAATATTCCACAACTCAAGAATTCAAGCATTAGCAACTCATAATTGCAGTAGCTATCTATTCAGCTGAACATAATAAAGATCCAATATGTATTACTGCTACATAGTGAAGGTGCATATTTTACAATAAAAATACATTTACAACAAGAGTTTGTTTCTCGCAATAAAGGTGGAAAAGACAAACAATAATGGAGTTTATTGCAGCAAGCCTACATTGATAAGTTTAACCACATATAATCATGCTCTCAAATGCTAGAACCTAGAAGCCCAGCAGACCAAATTTAAAAGTTTAACCATAAATAACGCACCATGCCCTAAAATGCTAGAACCTAGAAGCCATGTCAACCCAGGGTCCTCAAGCTGAGAACCAGGAACAGAGCAAGCACCATGGCTCAATTATTTGTTCGTTTCAAAAAACGTGCCTCGGCTAGCAGCTAAGAAAGAAGTTGATATGAGAGATTTATTATTGTGCCAAGTAAAATTAATACAAAGAGTCGGTGCAATTGATACAAAGAGTTAGTTCCTCCTTAGCCAGCAATAGATTGTCTAGGTTCTTCAATATTTCAGGGGTGTGGCATCTGATGGCCTTTTTTGCGGTATTTATTTTTACCCAGTTTGATGGTACCTTTCTATCTACTGATATCTGCAGGCACAGAATAGACAGTATTAATAATTTAGTGAAGAATACAGTTAGCCTTTTTCCGTTGCTACTTGAGAATGCAGTTAACAATTCTTGAGGGTAGCTGAACTCAGGCCACTAAAGTCCGATCAAATGGTTTGTTCAAGCTACAGTTTTAAAACTCGAAGTTGTGCGTACCAAGTTAAGGAGGCAGTGAAGCACTAATTCAATGGTACCTGTACTTGGCTGCTACAATGCTAGCTCATCAGGTTCACATAATGCAACACTCCCATAATCGTCCGAACAAACAGCTAGTGTGCAGGACCTACAACAAACCGTCAATAATCATTTTTACTGAAAGCGAAATGTTTTGCATCATTCAGAGCAAAGCAGAGCTGGGATGATGGAACCAGGACATGGACTTCACCTGCACGCTCCAGCTTGGAATTCTCGGCGTGCCCGTCAAATTTCCCTTTGCTGTTTTCCGCCATTGGTTCCAAACCCAATTTTGGTCCAAATATTCTCTTCCTGCAGCAGCAAAACAGCATGGTAGAGGAGCTGCATGAAAAGAGGAGGCAGCCTGGGATGTGTTGATTAAATCACCAAGATTAGGTGGCAGAGCCGGCGTTGGGCGCCCGTAGATACCTCGGCATGGCGGCAGACGGATCCCTGGCTCAGCAGCGTGGAGTTGAAGAGGCAGCGCACCAACATGGAGGAACCTGTGGCGGCGTCGGCGTGGATCGGCAGTCGGGCAGCAGGGGGCGCGGCCGACGGGGGCACGGTGTCCGGTCGCCTCGATACATCTAGGGGGGCTCCAGCCCCTCCTACCACCCTGGATCCCACGGTGCGGTGGCGCGGCGACGGCATCGACACAAATACGCAGCTGGCGTCGATCCAGTGGAGGCGTTGACCCGGAGACGACGTCGGGCGGCGACTCGCGACGGGTGAGCTGGCGTTGCAATGGAGGAGGGGACAACATGCGGGGCGGCGACGACGAACGGGGGTAGTAGAGAGGGTCGGGGACGGTGGCGGCAGAGGGGAGCAGGGACGGCGGGGGTGGGGAGGAGTGGCATCGGCAACTTGCCCGCGGTTGGCGTGCATCCAGCCGCTGCCCTCGAGTGCTCCGTCGAGGTTGGGGTCGATGCCTCGAAGAGGACGGAGGAGGCAGGGGCGCAGGTAGTAGGGGTGCGGTAGGGTTTCGGTGAAGGGCAGGCGGCGGCGGGCAAGGATGGAAGTGGGACGGGGGTGTCGCGCGAGGAAGGGCAAGAGATCCAGTGGGGCGATCGGACGGATAAAATCGATTGCGAAGCGGAGAGAGAGGCAGGGCGGACGCGCGGACGCGGGGGCGGACGCACGGGGGAGCGGAAGAAAGTACGAACAGGTTTTTTTCTCCACTTCATACTTTTTAGGAGTAGAGATATGCTGCATGGATACATCAACATTTTTGCTGATGTGGTAAGGTTGTTACGAGGAGGTATGTGAGAGAGTTTCATCATATATACGTATATTTTGAGAGGAGTTTAATCACTATGAAACATAACATGTGCGGTTACCAAGTTCTCAACCTTAGTAACTTTGTAGTAAAATTATGCACTAAAACTGGTCTTATCAATCATCTCATCACGAAATATAGCACCGCTAGGGTAGGGCAAGTCTTATCGATGGTGATCAACCACGTGTTCTAGAGTATTTGCAAATGTAAGCCAAAAGCTAATGCGATTTAAAACCTGATTTATGTTGTGTTAAAAGTGTTAGGTTGGTCTCCTCCGAGTCAGGCCCAACGTCCTGCTCGAGCCCTTGACTCGGCTCCCTGATCGGGAGGAGCCCAACCCACTAGGGTTGCGGACCCTCACCGCGCAGCAATATATAAGAGAGGTGGGGACCACGATGGGAAACACGCCAGTGAGACCATGTCCTCCGCTCGCCCACCTGTCTAACCCTTCCCGGTCAAGGAGTGTTGTGAGCTTCCCGCCGCCACCCGGATGCCACTGCCCTTCACCAGCGGTCATCACTGCACTGCCTCGTCAGACTTCATCTACACCGACGACATGCCACGTTTAGAACATCTATCCCTCTGCGTCTCTCTCAAACTCTCCCTCTCTCGGTTAGCCATGTGAATCACCATGTTTATAATCACTGTCAAAGAGTTAACCTGGCTGGATCTACACCTAGATGATCCGTTGGTCTTAACAACAAGGAGATTATTTGAAGGTGGATGGAGCTTTAAACCGTACATCGACAATCGACGATGCATTGCTTGAGTGCTGCCAAAATAGAGTCTATCAAAAGGATCTAGAGATGTTGTGGGCTCAAATTTACAAAAAAAAAAAACGTTTGGCATCCATTTTGGGCACCAGCTGCATAACGGGGTGTTGGTTTGCTATACGTGTAACTTGGAGTTGGAGGAGTGAATGTCACCACCTTTCACTTTCAGAACTTGTCAGTGAACATACACTCGATTCCATGGGCCATATGCCCATAAGGCTCAGAAATGGTAAGCAGAAAGAAGATGGTTGCACAGCCTTGGGCCGAAGTATATTAACGCGCTCACCACCATGGTACTGCATGCCTTATTTTGTTCGGGACACAGAGAGATTCCACGAACCTGAATTGCCTTTGTTTGTTTGTTCTCGGCACTGGCCTCATCCACCGAGCTTGCTCCCTAGCTGGCCTTCCGGCCGCCGTGATTTTCTATGATTTTGCCTTCCTTCTATCAGAGTAACAATGACTGACAATCACTGAATCACACATGAAATGCTTCCACTTTTTTTTTTAGATTTGCTTCCACTTCCTTCGAAACCTTTCAGGATCGTCATGCCGCCAAACAACTGTTGTGCCCGTCAAGAACAGTCCTGGGCCCAGTAAGGAAGGAAAAAAAATTGTCGTTGGATGGGAGAGAGAGCTGTGTATGTATGTATGTATGAGGCCTGCATAGTCCAAGGCCCAAATATAAATTGTAAACCCGATGCAGCCCAGTGTCTGTCTAATCTAACCGTGGGGGGCATATGTATAGAGGAAGCGTCTTTCTCAAAAAAAAAAGTATAGAGGAAGCGTGCTTGCAGTTGCACATCCTACTACGTCTAATCTACCGTGATACACTGACCATTTCGTTTTCGCGCTATAAATTGCACGTTGTCGGGACCTATGGCGTTTGTCGTCTGCATACTATTATATTTCCGTTATAAAAAATACTCGTACACCAGGGCCGTGGAGGTGGTGCGCTTGTGGGGAGCACGGATTCCCCATTTCGCCGGCCATCCGCTTTGAAAACCCGGTGGTAGTACTAGTACGGTATCTTTTCAGGTGGCGCGGCTGACGCCACCACTGACTAGACGATGAGCTCAAGTACTCCCAAACCAATCAACCAATGATGGTAGCTGCAAGGACGCACCAATAATTGGGAGTTACGAGCCCTGATTCCCCTCCTCCCGTTTCGTTTCCTTCCGGAGCCAAAGGATTCCAAGTCCACGGTAGGCCGCTAGTAGTTTATCCGGCGGCGGGGCCCGCACCAAGCAAGTTTGACCTCGCGCCATTGGTTTGCCGCAGGGGGCGGGCGACTCGATCCGCCAGTCGGAGAGGCGGGATCGTAGCTTGCGGCACTAGCACTCTGTGATGGGATCTCTCCGGCCTCGGCACGCGGAATATGCATTGGCCGAGGGGCGGCGATTGGCTGGATTCGCTGCGAGATGGGAGAGCGGGAGTATCTGAAATTGCTTTAATCCCCTTTCCGATCTGAACGCTGCGGCCTGCGGATCCCGATGTTGGTTTGCGGCTTCGTCCAGTGACTGTGATTAGTGGCGATGTTTGGTGGGCGTCGCGCTGCTACCCATGGATCTAGGAGGAGTTGTTTTCCTACGAAAGAGCGTGCAAACTTGTTGTCACCGGTACCAGCCACTAGCAGGGCGTCATGCATAGTATAGGAGTACAGTACACTGTAATGAAGTGGGTGATCGACAAGGTTGCATGCCGAACAGTGGATTCTTTTTGTAGAGTTCGCGTCCGAGACGCAAAGCATGCGGTAGCTCCGGGACAAAAAAACGTGCGAGGTCTCCACCCCCACGGCCACATGACATGTAGCCCCCGCGTGACGACTGCGCCGTCGACGCGAGTGGCAAAACAAAAAAAAAGGCAGCAGTGTGATTCGCTCGCCGGGGGGCTCACCAACCCCTACTCTCTCGGCCAGTGGCGGAGCTGGCGGCTTTTCACGCCCAGGGCCGCTTAGATAGCACTTAAACCACACATGATCAGTATAATGATATAAATGCTTCAAATCATGTTGAACCAACTGATGATTACCAGGCAACTGCCAACAGATCATGTTGAACCAAATGCCTGTGATGGAATCAAATACCTATATGTAATCTGATTACATTACAGTTGGCCAACCAAACGCTATCTAAGAAAAATGAATTAGCACTCCATTTTGCAGAATCCTACAAGTGATGTATTCTTGCATTTTAGAAAACCACATTAATCAGCATGCTTTACTGTAATTGTGTGCAGTGATCGAATGTTTAGACAAGAAATCATCCAATGTTATATTTTTATTATTTCAACACAGTACAGTTGCTAGTACATATTATATTTCTACTAGAATGCACTTGAAATAATACAAGTATACAACGATCATGTCACCTTATGAAAAATCTGTTGGGATACACAAAATTTAGGAAATCATGTTGGATTACTACAATGGTTGGTTACCTGAATACCTGCACTGTCTTCCCAAGACCCATTTCATCAGTCGGAAATGTTTGTTTCTTGTTTCATGGAGATTCAGTCTGTACATTTTCTGATTCCAGTTGAACTTCAACTTCAACAGATTGGTTGCCATGGTGGAATTACAGACGTAGGAGCAGGAAAAAAGGATCTCAATGTCCTGGCCCTCTTATTCATTGAGTAACAACAGTCTACAATCTACCAAATGGGGCATAAATTATCTCGTGAATGTTTAAGGATTTCAAGCAGAGCATATCGCCCATGAGGAATTGGGGATTGCCGGATTGGGGATTCAAACTGACCTGCTTGAGTTGGGCTCTGCTTGGGGAACACGGACTGGGGGCGCCGGCCAAAGTCAAACCGCCGCCACCGCCGCCCGGCGCCAGCTAGGGGCAGGGCCGCCGGCCGCAGGGGCAAGGCCGCCGGTCGAGTGCTCGTCACTCCGTGTCTCCGTCTGTCCGCCAGGCTGCCCCCCGCCGCCGGCGCCGCCGCACCGCACACCAACCGACCAGCGCCCCTAGGGTTGCGGCTTGCGGGGTTGCGCGAGTGGGCAAGTGCCGGTCGCGGTCGAGGTCGCACGCGAGGACGAGAGAGAGAGCAGGGAGGCCGGAGGCAGCCGCACCGCGCAGGCCGAAGGATTGCTGGGTGCCTAGGCTGAAGAATTGTTGGGCCACTATTACAGGGGTATAACTGTTTTTTGGGCCACGTCTAGGGCCATGGCCCTACTGGCCCTAGGCCCAGCTCCGCCCCTGCTCTCGGCCGAGCCTCACAAACAACGCCAAGCAAACAAACCCGGTACCCCGTTCCGTTGGAGAGGATGGCATGGCGAGGCGAAGCCAAACCGGGCACGTTTAATCGGTTACCGTCACGTTTGCCCATTGACAGGCATCCCATGACAAAAAAAAAAAGAACGTCAACGTCTCGCAGCTGCTGGCCAGCTGCCGAGACTAGCGTACCGTACTGCACCATCTAACTCGGCGGCTCCACAATCCTTTTGGCCTCTGTGGCTCTTGCGTCGCGTGCGTCAGCGGCCCGCCCGGGTGTGTGCCGGACTGCCTGCAGCTCCCGCGCCAGCGCCACAAGCCCGCCGGGGCGACGACGACGTCACCTGCTGGCACGCCAGTGCCAGACTCCGAATCCACCAATCCGTTTCTCTCCGGGTGGGTCCCGCGTACGCGGCCCACCGGCCGACGAATGGCG
This sequence comes from Cenchrus fungigraminus, assembly GCA_036936925.1. Taxonomy (NCBI): domain Eukaryota; kingdom Viridiplantae; phylum Streptophyta; class Magnoliopsida; order Poales; family Poaceae; genus Cenchrus; species Cenchrus fungigraminus. The sequence goes on from CM072775.1 coordinate 75,905,730, forward strand.
TCGCGCTGCGTCGTGGTGCGGGCGCGCGCGCGCGCGGCGCCAAGACGTGGGGTCTCGAGACGGACGGCCCAGGGCCGACGCTACATGGAAGATGCACCGCGGGATTCTGCCGAGGAGGATGACGGGTGGGGTCCGGAGGTTTCTCGGGCCTACCTGGCGGTCTGGGAGGCGGCGGTGGCGGGAGGGAAGGAACAACGGGATCGCGCGCGCGACTCGGTCGGGCTCGGGCGCGCGAACGGGAGAGCAGTAAAGAATCGGAGGCGCGGCCCGTGGGACGGCGACAAGTGCCCCCTCGAGGCCCCCGCCCAACTAACGGCTGCGAGCATACAGGAGCTGCGCGCGCGGCGAAACGAGCGAGCCACGGAGCCACGAGCGCGGCTCACCAGCCATGCAAGGCAGGCTCGGCGACTCGGGCGCACGGCAGCAGACGGCGCCGTCCGTCCGTGCTCTGTGGGACTGCGGGCTGCGGCAGCCGCGCAACGGACCAACTCCCCTCCCTCCCTCCCGGCCCGGGCCCCGCGGCGGCGCAACTTGCGTACGCCTCCGGAGCTCGCCTTGGCCATGTCGCCACGGCGCGGCGGGGACGGGGTGGTCCAGTCGACCCAGGCAGGCCCTGCAATCGACACCGACACTGGCTTTTTGGCGAAAGCGATGTGGGGATGGGGGTCCGGGGTCCCTGGGCACACTGCTCACAGTTTGTGCAGATCTCAGATCTGCTGCCTCCCCCCCCTGCGCATGGCCAGTTTGTCTGCTTGGGCCAGAGAATTTACGGCTCAAAATCAGTACTCCCTCCGTCTCTGAATATAATCATTCTTCGATTTTCGTGGTGCACGTTTGACCATTCGTCTTATTCAAAAAATTTATGAAAATATTATTTATTTTGTTATGACATATTTTATCATCATATATATTTAAAGTGTATCATAATTATTTTTACATTTTCATAATTTTTTTGAATAAGACGAATGGTCAAACGTAACTAGCAAAAGTTAACAAATACTTACATTTAGGAACGGAGGGAGTAGCACATCCCTGCAGCTACAAGCTCGTACCAGGACATAACGAGAAAATATCATGAGCGACAGTACTAACGTGAGAGTACTTCCCGGGTTCTCTGAATAAGTGTCATTCGGAAAACCATTATTTCTGAGGAAAACAATACTTCTCCGGCGACACTTATTTAGAGATGAAAGAGAGGAGTAGTAAAACCAAATTATCTTTTTTACTTTTACAGTACCTACCATCGGAGGAGTCTAGGATCAATCACAAAGGCATGATTCGCACACGAAAGAAAGCAGGACCAAATAGCCGTGTGTTAGCTGTGAGAGTTATGTTAAAAGGAACGTAGGCCTAATCGATACAACCAGTCGAAAAATTTGACTTCACTCAACAGTGCAATTTGTCTTTTTAACGATTTTTTTTTGGAATCTTGGTTGGTTCTGAAGCTGTTTCCCTCGTCCTTGTGCTATGTATTGTATTAAAATAAATCAATGAAGGTAATTAGTTAGTAGCTTAACTATGCTACTTTTCACCACAATGCGTTATTTGGTAGTTGGATGCCAAATGACCCCTGCTAAAACTATGCATGTTGAATGTCACCCCAATGCAAATGTACAAATCATAGCAAAAGACGTAAGAACGGAGATAAAATACCTTCTCTACTAAAAAAACTCATGAACCTCTTTGCATCTGCTAAATATAAAGAAATTGATCTACGTCGGTCCTACAACTGCAACCCATATGGGGGTTGTGTATGCTAGGGCATCTCTAATGTATGGCACCCGTCCTACCTACCGTGGTAGGCTTCGGCCTTGTTGTCGTTGTTGGGCGAGGTAATGTCTGTTGAGTTGACTTTGGCATGTGTTGATGTCTCAATCCAACCGACTGTGTGTTGTTGAATGAGTAGAGTGTGATGGAGTGGTGCGGTATGTGTTGATGACCAAATCCAACCTGCCGGGATCTTTTTTCATTTGTTGTTTTGTTCAGTCTAAACTTCACCTTTTTTAAATACAATCGGCAGCTCTTCTGTTTGATTCGTTTAAAAAGTCCACATTGGTTCAATTTGTGCTGTTATAAACCATCTATGTACAGAACCCTTTCTATCTCCCTTTATAATTTATCGCTTGGGGCCAATTCCTATCGATAATCTAATCGTACTAGTGGAAGTGCACGCACGACACATGCGTGATAGAAAAAAATTACATAAAACATTGTTATATAACAATAAGACATCATAGTTGATTATGATACTTATTTACATCATATCACATAAATCACTACAAGACTCATCAATCAAAAGGATACTATATATTGAATAGTACTATATTATTGAAATTATAAAAATATATATAGTACTCTACAATTTGACATGTATTTACAAGAAATCAAATATTTTTGTAAAATATTAACACCACTAAACTAAGATCCAATAACCAGGAAAGAGAAAGAGCAATGTATCCATTTCTATTTCTCCATGTCTATACCAAAGAATTTTTAGTGACGGGTAATAATTAAACTATATGCAAGCGTTGACTTCATCAAAGAATTAAAAATGAACTTTGCATTAAAACTTATGTTCCTTGTGCTATACACCTCTACCAGTACTCAACAGTCACTTTGAATTCCAACGTGAAAGGTACCAAAATTTGGCTACCTTTAGTTGTTTACATGGAAAAACTTTTTTTCTAGAGTGGATAGCCTTTTTTCGACAAAAGGCAATTACTTAAACTTTATTAGAATGGGTAATAGAGGGATGACGAAGTGGCCAAATGGCACTGGGGTTACCGATTCACATGAGGTGTACAGTTATAGACACCAACGAATCTAGTTATGAGCATCAGATGGTGGCTGTAAATATCCATGGCAGTGACAGTCTACAAATTAAAGACTGGCAATTAAAGTTTGGACAAACTGCTCACCCTTCTACAAGGCATTCAGATGGAGCTTTGAAGACGGTTGTAGGAAAAAAACATCATGAAATTGAACTATCATTCTACTAATTTACTGACTACAAAACCCTTGGTTGCATGGGACAGAGATCAAACACATTTTGTGCTATCACAATGATATGTTATCATGAAATTGCAGTTCAAGTTCAGAAGAAGGAATCAAATTAATTGAAGAAAGAAATGCTCACACATTGCAAGGTCGCCTACACCAGCAATTATTATGGCATCAAGCACTGGCAGAGATGAGACCCGCATTTGTCTCACTGCTACAGAAAACGTCTTTAGCAGCGGGCCTAATGGCATTTCTAGGTGCGGGCGGCAAACCCGCTCCTAGCTGTCGCTTTTAGAAATAGCGATTGCTAGGAGCGGGTAAACGAACCGCACCTGAAAAACATTTGTAGGTGCGGGTGACGCCGTCACCCGCACCTACAAATGCCATTTCCAGGTGCGGACGACAATGTCATCCGCACCTGGAAAACACATTTTCAGGTGCGGACGACAAGGTCATCCGCACCTGGAAAACACAGTGCCTGGTGCGGATGACCTTGTCGTCCGCACCTGAAAATGTGTTTTCCAGGTGCGGACGACAATGTCATCCGCACCTGGAAATTGATTTCCAGCTGCTTTGAAATTCAAATTTTGAATGTTTGAAATTCCCGTCAAAATTTGGAACGTTTGAAATTCAAATTTTATGAAAGTGACATGAGATCTAAAGTAAGCATAAGCACAATAATATGAAAAGAAATATACATATCAATCTATATCATTACATCCCATTGACAATAAGGTTTTTTCCACTGACAAAGTTTAGACATCACATCATGGCTCGCGGTATTCTTGACTCTCCCACTCACGTAGGCTAGCAAAGTTGTCTTCTTCCGCTAATACATGTTCAGGGTGATAATATTGGCCCCTAGGATTTATCACTTCATGCATAAGGTAACGGCAGAAATCCGCATTTACTTTGAGAAGGTGTCTCTCATGGAGTGTTACGTCACGAGGTCCGATGTCAATCTACAATACACAAACAATATAACAATTGTTAGATCATGCAAAACACATATGTATAGTGTATGTACATCCTGAGACATGAAAGGTAGTAGGTCCTTACTCGTTCAGGATCACCCTTATATCTCCTAAGACACCTCATCATTTCCATCAGGTAAAACCCGCAGTATACACTGCCAGGTGGTTGCTTGTGGCATGGAAAGTTTGTGCGAATATTCATTTTTTCTGGGTAGGCAGGATTAAATTTCCCTCCTTTCTTAATGTAGTGTTGGTAAACCCTGTTTAGAAAAAAAACATAGAAGTTATTAGTTGCCAATCGATGTTTAGAATATAAGTCTGACAACAGAAATACACTAACTTTTGAAGGATATCTATGAATTCCTTGTACATGTCTCTACGCCAATCCAGTGAGTCAAATACTACCACCCGTCCCAACTTGGGGTCTATAAGAAATAAAATCTAGTGATTCCTGCATACATGTTATATAGAATTTTTAATCTTTTGAGGCATTGATGAGAAATTTTACATATATATTTTTATAAGTGGTAGAAATGTAAACTAACCCGATGTGGTAGGGCGCCCATATGTAATCTCTATCTTGCCACTTCAAGAACATATGTGTCATGTAGGATGCAAGACGCTTCATAGCGTTTATATGTCCAGTTCTTCGCCTCTTATTTCTTTCCGTATTTGTCTTCAAATCTTTTAGTTCATTATAATTGTCTTCCCATCGGGTGGGGTGCATATGCCTCTCTTCAGCAATAACAAAAGGATCCAAAAATCCAATTTTCTCCTTTGAAAGATGTATTTCTTGTTCTTGCATCCTATACAGCAAAGCTCAGATAATTAGTTATGCAAACCGTAAGCCTTACACACACAAAAGATATTAGCATGGATATGAGACACTTACATGCACCACAATCTGATGACTTGTACATCTATCATTTGTAGGCAGAACAAATCATGGAGGTCATGAAAATCTAAGTTGATTTCTTTTGCTTGTGGAAGAAGTGTAGGTCCGAACACATCCAATGGGTATCGTGCCTGGAGGCCTCCGAGCCCAAGAGAACAAGCCCTCATATACCAAGCATGCATCCGTCTCATCTCCCATGGAACTTCTGCGAGTGCCCAGTCGGGTAATAATGGCATACCCCATTCATATCTTAAAGGGCAACTACCAGGTATGTTCGGTATTTCATCGACTCCAATAGTCTTCTCGAAGTTTGTGTCAGTGTGGGGTACCGAATATCCTGGTCGTTGGATCGTTGGCATATTGACAGACGGTGTGGTCGTCGTGTCCTGTTGCTTGTTCTTTGATTTGGTATTACTCTTATGCCACCGTGCAGCGATTTCTGATCCTTCTGGATCCTTCGCATAAGCCCGTATCATTCGAGGCACCATTTGTCCTTGTGATGCCTCTTTTCCTACAGATCCCGAAGCTGCTCGTGGTGTGGGCATACGAGGTGGAGAATCTTGAGCAGCTGGTGTGGACAAACGCTGCGGAGATCTTTCAGGAGGTGGTGTGGGCACACGCTGCGGAGATCTTTCAGGAGGTGGTGTGGACACACGTTGTGGAGATCTTTCAGGTGGTGGTGTGGGCATAAGAGGTGGGGATCCTTATATGGCTGGTGGTGTGGAAACACGTTGTGGAGGAGATGGTGGTGCACTTGCCAACGGTTGCTCCATAGATTGCAGATGCTGTGTTGGAGGCAGAATGATATCTCGTTTATGCCACAATATTGTACTGTTGAGGCTTTGACCGAGAACACAGATACCCTCTGCTGTTGGTATGTCTATGTCATGATCTTCAAAGTTTGGATTAACTTCAAGCACTTGTACGCGTGCATAATGATGTGGGATTTCTTTACCGTCAAACAATCCACCACCGGGAATCGCAAGTCCCGAGGCAACCTGCTTTGTCTTGCCAGCTCTGCCAACCGGAATGTGCAATGTGCAAGGAGTAGTGATGCATATTGAATCAACTGGGTATGGTTGTGCCGTCGTGGAGGCAACACTGCTTGGAGAGAATGGTGAATTATTATCTCCTTGAGATAATTGCAACGGAGCGAATGGTGTACCGCTTGCTTGCTACATATGAACCGCCGCATTAAAATAAGTCTGAAATTTGTTCATAAAAACTTTCTCTGCTACCGCTTGGAGATCCTCCTTGAAACGGTAGTGGCTCCTGTAGGTAGCTCTATCCCTCTCAAACCCATCCCTGATGCTCAACTTTGAGGAAACCGCTCTAACGCGACCCCCATGCTCTCTCGTCCCAAGGGCTGTACTTAGGACGTCTCTATCCCTGTTGGCTACAAAGTCTCCTTTCCTCTGAGCCTCGGAAAGGTTCGTTATCTTTTCACACACCACATTGGTTGCTTCCTTTGCAAAATGAAGTTTACCATCAATAATTTCAGGCTCCCTCGCTAGGAGCCACTGATAGCCACGCTCATCTAAGCCTTCAAAAGGGTCGGGTTGTCCGGCGGCTATTAATGCAACCCTAGTCCGCCGCCACTTTTCCTGCTTCCCTAGGTACCCACCCGGTCCGAGACGAGGTCTATGTATGTTTCTCTGTGAAAGTTCACTCTGTCTCTGGCTCAGGGCTAAAGCTTCTGGAGTAGTCTTTTGCCTGACAAACTCGTTCCATTGGGCTTCGGTGACCATTCCATATTTCTTTTTTACTTCATCATATGTTGCATCCTTCTTAACAAAGTCCCTATTCAACTCACCCTTCCATCGGCGGAAACTTTCGCCGAGTGCCTTCCTAGCATAATGATGTATCTTTTCTCTGGTTGTTTTGGACTGAGGCATCAGAAAAGTTTGCTTCAACTTGGCCCACATTTCGCCCTTTAGCCCCTTAGGAACTTGGGACCAATCAAGGATGGTTGGATCCACGGCATACTCTGTTCGTATTAATGCTCCTATGGCATTCCGGAACTTCGTACGAACCAAAGGAGGATCCATGGGCTCTCCGGATGGGCTAATACCCTCGACTGACCACTGGCCTTTGGGGTATTTGTTTCTTCCTTGTTCACCTCGCTTTCTTTTATCTTGACTCTCAGAGGTCGTCGTCATCGCAATTTCAGGACCTGAGGTGCCACAATCTTCAATTTCTTCTTCTGGGAGGGTACGAGGTCGGTGGCGCCGCTTCCTCGTGCTAGGTTGAGGCATCTATATGAACCATAGGTAAAGCAATTCAAGATCATTTCAAATAATATGAATAGACCTCACTGACACTGCAAATGGTTTAGCATTACCTCCGGAACGTAATCAGGATCAGTGTCCGTCCGTGGTCTCGGGGGCACGGGATGTGGATCTATTGGATCTTGCCAAACACCATCTACGAACACCCCGAGTCCTACCTGCGGTCCATCCTCACCACTCGCGTCATCTTCATTTTCATCTTCAAAGACCATCTGGTCTGCAATATTGTTTACTTCTTCACATTGGGACAAGATATACTCGTCTTCGTTCACAGTGTCCCTTTCGTGTATAAATGGCGAACCACTACGACGATCCATCTAATTAACCAAATCATAAGCTAAGTTTAAATCTAAATCTAAATTGAAATTGAAATTCAAATCTAAATGTAAATTGCATTGCACTCTAAATTCAAATTCAAATCTAAATCTAAATTTAAATTGCATTGCACTCTAAATTGAAATGTACATAGAAGTTCAAATTCAAATTTATGATGGCATTGCATTGCACTCTAAATTGAAATGTACATAGAAGTTCAAATTGAAATTTGTGCTGGCATTGCATTGCACTCTAAATTCAAATGTACATAGAAGTTTAAATTCAAATTTGTGATGGCATTGCATTGCACTCTAAATTCAAATTTACATAGAAGTTCAAATTCAAATTTGTGATGGCATTGCATTGCACTCTAAATTCAAACTCAAATTTAAATTCAAATTTAAATCTAAATTGAAATCTAAATTGCACTCTAAATTGAGATCTAAATTGCAATCTAAATTGAAATCTAAATTGAAATTCATATTCAAATTTAAAACTAAATAAAAAAAAGCTGACGTCAGCCATTTGATGGCTGACGTCAGCTCGTCTTCAAACTGGTGCCCGCGCGCGGGGGAGGTGGCGGCGTCGGGGGGGCCGCGCCGGGGAGGGCCGCGCCGGCGTGGAGGGCGTGCGGCGGGGAGGGCGAGCGCCGGGGGAGGCCGCGCCGGTGGGGAGGGCGTGCGGCGGGGAGGGCGAGCGCCGGGGGAGGCCGCGCGGCGGGGAGGGCCGCGCCGGGGTTGGCCGGAACGGCGGAGAGGGGGCGGCGCCGGGGGAGGCCGCGTCGAGGAGGGACGGGACAGCGGAGAAGGGGCGGCGCGCGGCGTAGAGGAGGCCGCTCCGCGTCGGGGAGGTAGCGCGGCGGCGGCGGAGTCGACGGCGGAAGGTGCGGCGGCAGAGACGCCGGCGGACGGGGCGGCGGCGGAGTCGGCGGCGGCGGAGTCGACGGCGGACGGGACGGCGGCGGAGAGGCGCGGCGGCGGCGGTGAATTTCGGCAGCCTAACGGCGTCGTCGTCGCGCGAACTCGTGAAATTTGGCTAAGTCTTCTTCTCCGGTGAATATATAGGGCACCATTTGTAGGTGCGGGTGGCCAGTTCGCCCGCACCTGAAAACAATTTCCAGGTGCGGGCGGCTTCGTGGCCCGCACCTAGAAATGATTAGGTTTTCCAGGTGCGGGCCACATGGCCACCCGCACCTGGAAATCATTTCTAGGTGCGGGTGTATAGGCGGCCCGCACCTACAAAGATTTTCTCATTTTCTGAATTTTTTGTTCTAATTAATATTTAACGTATTAAATGACCTCAAATGAAAATTTAGTGAACTACAAAGTTTTATGTCTTGTTACCATCTACAAGTTTGGTATATATTTTGTATTCATCTGAGATGCATGTCAAAAATTTGTGTTCAAATAGTACGTCCACAAATGTAGTAACAATTCATTACACATGTCTCACTTTTACTGAAAGAACCACTAAAGCCATTCTATTTTTAATAAAACCAATAAAGCTATTGTATTTTTAATAATTCCACTAAATCCATTGTATTTTTAATAATTCCACTAAATAATTTATATTTGATTTATTAAGAAATCCACTAAATACATCTTATTCACTAAGAAATTCAGTAAGTAGCTGCATGACATGAGATAATTGTATTCAAAGTACATTAGTTCAAATGCAAATTACAAAAGAAGCACAAACTAAAAGTACTTTAATACATCAATACTTAAAAGGATAACAACAACGCATGATTAATACATCAGTACTTTAGTCTTAGCAAAAAATAAAAGTTCAAATCCATACAATTAAAAGGGTACAAATTTCATACTTAATTAAAATCTAGGATCGTTCAGATCATGACCGTGAATCATCGTGAGGTACAAAGTATGATTAATATCGATGATGTTGATTCCTAAGAACCTATCAACATAATCCAGCGCATATATGTATGCACTATCTCTGGCCATGTAGGACGTCATGAATATCTCTCCAAATATTTGCACCGAATTCGTAGATGATGATAGGGTAATGCCAGCTTGCCAACCGCGACGTACTGGACATGGGTGCGGTGTTGTGAATGTCCATCCAATGTTATCCAATACTTGACGTAAGACCTCATGCATACCTTGATCAGCGTGCATGAAACTGTTATACAATGCATCCTGATTCAATTGGCAAGCAAAACATAACGTGTAAGTACAAGGTTCTTAAAAAACAAATTCCAAAAATAAAGAGTAAGTTTTAGTTACATACAATAGACGATGCATACGATGGTGATATCCGTTTAGGCATTTCAGTGACGGCCATGTTATTATGTTCTAAGGCTTTAATCTTGAAGTAACTATAGTCTGGGAATACATGTCTTGTTTGAGCTTCTATTTCGATAAGTGCCTTCCTCACGGCATCAAAAGCGGCAACATGTGGTTGTATTGCAGCAAAAGAATTGACATGGATAATAATTGTATCACCAAGTGTTTGCTCTCGCATGCCCGCAACATTAATTGATAGAGAAACAATAAACCTTCCTCGTGATGAAGTTGTTTGTTCATGTCTCACCATTGGAGCTTGTCCAGTCACAGAATATATAACTCGTTCCAACCATTGCATTGGTGAAACCAACTTCATAATTAACAATGCAAATAATACACCTTATTATCATTGTAAAAACAATGCCAAATTCAAAGAATTGAATATCTAAGTACATACCACATTTTGACGTAACTCACGTTGGATAATGGGCATGGGTTCTTGACCGACAGGGAAGGAAACACCAACAGGTTGCCCTGGGGGTGGTGGTGGAGGGTCTAGGACTGGAGGGCCACTGCGAAAAGGACGACGACCACCTCCACGGCCGCCATCACGATTAAAAAAGGCAAACCGATCCATTGCTATCCCTAAAATATATAAGATATTTTATTTAAAATTTTCTACACAAACTTAAGTCTACCAAAAAATTGCTACACAATCTATTTCGAAATTGTACTCCCTTCTATATAATTTTAAAATGCACTAATCTAAGCTAACAATTTTTTTAAAAAAAATCACTTACGGAGGTCGCCGCGCCAGGGAGGTGGCCGCGGGCGACGCCTGGGAGGGCGGCCGGGGACGGCGGAGATGGGGCGGCGGCGGCGAATTTCGGCAGCCTGACGGCCCTCCTGTGCGGCGAGATCGGTAAAATTGGCTAAGTGTTCGTCCTCATTGCATATATAGGTAGGCATTTCTAGGTGCGGGTGGGCGCGTGGACCGCACCTAGAAATCATTTCCAGGTGCGGGTGGCCTTGTGGCCCGCACCTGAAAACGTTTTCTAGGTGCGGGTGGCCTTGCTGCCCGCACCTAGAAAATGTTTTCCAGGTGCGGGTGATAAGGCCGCCCGCACCTAGAAAACCTTTTCCAGGTGCCACCCGCACGTACAAAGATTTTCTCATTTTCTGAATTTTTTGTTCTAATTAATATTTAACGTATTAAATGACCTCAAATGAAAATTTGGTGAACTACAAAGTTTTATGTCTTGTTACCATCTACAAGTTTGGTATATATTTTGTATTCATCTGAGATGCATGTCAAAATTTTGTGTTCAAATAGTACGTTCACAAATGTAATAACAATTCATTACACATGTCTCGCTTTTACTGAAAGAACCACTAAAGCCATTTTATTTTTAATAAAACCAATAAAGTCATTGTATTTTTAATAATTCCACTAAATCCATTGTATTTTTAATAATTCCACTAAATAATTTATATTTGATTTATTAAGAAATCCACTAAATGCATCTTATTCACTAAGAAATCCAGTAAGTAGCTGCATGACATGAGATAATTGTATTCAAAGTACATTAGCTCAAATGCAAATTACAAAATCCAATTAATTTAACTAGCTATATTATTATGCTGTAACAATTCTTGATTCTCCATCCTTCCGTGACTAGGGCTTTTCATCTTTCTTTATAGTAGCTTCTAGTCTCAACATCTTCTGAGGTAGATCAGTGAAAAGGCTCATGTCATTGCACTCATTATTGTACTCTTCAATGTCTTCGACTCCATCAACCCCTATCACTTCTTGTTTTCCAGGCACTACAACATGATGTGTTTTTTTTGCAGGGTCAACAACATACATGACTTGCCCAACCTGTGAACCAAGTACCCATGGGTCATCTTTGTGACCAACATTATTGAGATCGACAATTGTGAAGCCGTAGCTGTCCACTTGAACACCTTTTGGGTGTTTAACCCAACGACACCAAAAAACAGGGAGTATAATATTGGATCCATAGTGCAGTTCCCATATATCATCTATGACATCATAATATGTAGTGCTTACCCCTTTGGAGTCAAAGCCATTGTTACAAACACCGCTGTTCTGAGACACAGTCTTCTTGTCCTTCGCGGAAGTATAGAAAAGATATCCATTAATATCATACTCTTGCCAGGAGGTGACCCGTGAAGAAGGGCCAGATGCCAATATTTTGATCGTTTGCTCTTCCACGGTGCCCCCATCTGCAAGATTTAGGTCCTTCAACCATGTTGTCAAATGACGCGTGTGCTCCCTCAAAATCCAATCTTCCGACCGGCCATTGCTTAGATCACGAATCAATTTCAAGTGTTGACTGACTAAAGGTGACATTATTGTTAGGTTTCGCATCGCACATCCATGGGCTTGTTTCACAGCTTCAAAGTCGGAATCAATGAAGGTTTTCCTCCCTGCAGTGCCGATCCCTTGCAACTTGCCCGCAAATCGCGGTACCGGCAAACCAATTCATACTTTATCCTTTAGGTAACCTAGGCAAGACTCGATGATTTCCTCTGTGTTGTATCCCTCTACCATGAATGCCTCGGGATAAGCACGATTCATAACAAACCGGTTGAGAATTGACATGAAACGCTCATAGGTCCACATTTCGTGTAGGTAAAGTGGACCCAAAGCGCGTATCTGATCGACCATGTGAATCATGAGATGTTCTGTAATATCGAAAAATCCTGGAGGGAAGCACATCTCCATCTGCACCATAGTCTCTGCAATAAATTCTTGGATATAGTTCGACTCATCTTCATCGATAACCTTTTGAGAAATTTTGGTGAAGAAGTAACATAACTGAGTGATTAACATCTTCACATATACCGGTTTAATCGCTCTAATTTCAATTGCCAGGAAGATAGTAAGCATCCTATGAGCATCATGACAGTTCCAACCTGATAGCGAGAGATCTTTCATTGAGACTAGTTTTCTAATGTTCGATGAGAATCGACTTGGTACCTTAATCCCCCGTAACGATTCACAAACTGCCTTCTTCTCAGCTAGTGTCAAATTATAGCTCGCCGGTGGTAGTTCGTATCTTCCATTACCCTTATCGATAGGGTGAAGATCTTCTCTGATATCCATTGCTACAAAATCTTGTCGTGACTTTAAGGTATCCTTTGTGTTGGCTGATGTTTCGAGCAGGAGACCAATTGTGTTACCAAACACATTCTTCTTCAGGTGCATACCATCGATGGCATGACGGACCTCGAGGTCCGGCCAGTACGGCAAGTACTTGTAGAAGACCGACATCTTCTTGAATGGCACACCTTCAATAGGTGCCTTATCTCTGTTCCTCTTCTTTCCTTGTTTTGTCATCTTCCCATAAGGCACTTGGATGGCCCTTACCATGTTCAAAATTTGGTGTCCATCTTTTTTTGCAGCCACAGATCCTATGTTGGCCTTGTCACTAAAATAGTTATAGAACCTTTTACTTCGAAATCTGTGCCCTTCCACCAAGAAGCGCCTATACCCAAGGTAACCTACCTTTCTAGAACCATCTAGGAAAGTCCATACGGTGTCACCAATGCAAACCGCGCATCCCATATTACCTTTCACCTGTCCCGACAACACAAACAATGCTTGATAATCGTTGATGGTGACAAAGATAATGGCTCTTAGAGTAAATTTCTTCCTTATGAAACCGTTCATGATTTTGATACCCTGCTTCCATAAAGTTTCCATCTCTTGCATCAAAGGCTCAAGGAAAACATCGATATCAATACCAGGAGCCTTTGGTCCTTGGATCATGGTGGATAGCAAAAGGTACTTTCTCTTTTGGCACAACCATGTTGGCAAGTTGTATATTGTCAAAATCACTGGCCATGTGCTATGAATGCTGGTCCTTTCACCGAACGGATTCATTCCGTTAGTACTTAGCCCAAATCAAACGTTTCTTGGTTCCTCTCCTAATTCTGGATACTTCTGATCGAGCTTCTTCCACTGCTTAGCATCAGATGGATGTCGAAGCTTCCTGTCACCCTTCTTGCGCTTATCTGAAGCCCACCATGTCATCAGTTTAGCGTCCTTCGGGTTTGAGAACAAACGCCTAAGGCGATCCGCAACAGGGAGGTACCACATGACCAAGGCAGGAATTTTGCCGGTTTTTTTAGAACCGCCTATAGTCGTGTCTTCTTGCTCAGCAGCATCATTAATTGATGCACCCTTCCTGCTCCTTTTACTCCCGACAGTTATGCCATCTTCAGCACATGACCTGGTATTCTTTTCGTATCGACTAGCTGAACAAACAGGACATTTGTCCAAATCTTTGAAAGTATCCCCGCGGTACAAGATACAATAGTTTGGACATACATGAATTCTTTCGACGCCCATCGTGAAAGGACTCACAAGCTTCTTTGCTCGATATGTGTTGGTGGGCACTTTATTCGGCTTTGGAAGCAACCAACCCAACACACGTAGCAGATCATTGAAACTCACATCGGACTAGCCGTGCTTGGCCTTCAGAATCAACATCTCAAGTACGAAACGAAGTACGGTCCAATGTTTTGGGCATCCCTTTGAACGCGGGTACACATTCTCCTCAGCTGCTTTCTTCACTATCTCGAACTTTTCTAACCCCTTTGCACTGCCAACCAATATTTCTTCCTTGGTGTTACGCAACAACTACGTCAGGTAGTCACTATCATCCAATTCATCATCCTCGGTACTATCATAACCGTCATCATCATTGCCACCATCACCATCATCATCAAAACCAATATCATTAACACCATCAGAGCATTGACCATGATCACCATCATCATCGCCGCTACCCTCACCATAAATATCATCAAACATGGCCCCAAAGTCACTATCATGCATGATTTCTTCGAGCGGATTCAGAGGAGGTGGTGCATTATTATTCCTTTTCTCACCATGAGATGTCCATATCATATAGTTTTCAACGAAACCATTCATCAGCACATGCGACCTTATCGAAATTGTTTCATTGATATTGAATACCCTTATGTTTTTGCATTTTTTGCATGGACAAACCACCACCTTTTTCTTCTCAACCGCAGCATTAATCTCCGCGGCCTTAATAAACTTGTTAAGTTCTTCACGAAAATGTACGCTCGTTCTTCGGGCTTCATACATCCATGTCCTGTCCATGTCTCTGGAAAGAATCAGAGGACACGAGAAAATTAAATCCAGATTTCATAAACACAAAAGTTCATTTGATAATAATAATCTTATTATTCTCGTACCTAATAATAAATATCTAAGTCAATATATAATCACACTTGTTGTATTTAATAAAAACATACGAAATATAGATTTTTGCAAATTCATGAAACATACCATTCTTGTGGCATTATAGAAAAAAAAACAAATTGTCTTCTCTATGAACCTAGGAAAATTCATCCTTCATGTATGATGGCTAAACAAAAAGTTGAACTCAAATTGACTAGATAATTTTGCTCTCCTACCTAAATAGCACAATTTGACCCAAGAGTTTGAGCTAAATGAGGTCCAAAAGCTCTAATCCACACCTATGGAGTTCTAGACCTAAATGCATCTCTATTGAGCCAAAAAACAATGAATAAAGCTTCAAAGAGACAAAGAAATGAGAATAACTAACCTCCTTTAGGCTCCAAGTCCAAGGAAAAAATTTTGAAACTCTCCCCCCCCCTCCTTTTTGTATTTTTGGCGATTTTCGGACAGCACCCCGAGGTATACTGTTCGGGCGCTGTTCCTGTCGGGAGGAAGAAGACGGGCTCGAGATTCCTTTTGTCGATTTTTTTCGGGTGCGGGTGGCCACGTGAACCGCTCCTGAAAATGGTTTCCAGGAGCGGTTCACGGCGCAAGCCGCACCTGAAAATCCTTTTCAGGTGCGGGTGACGCCGTCGTCCGCACCTGAAAATTGGTGGCATTTTCAGGTGCGGACGACCGCGTCACCCGCACCTGAAAACGTGTTAATAGGTGCGGGTTCGTTTGCTACAGTGTCGCGACCATTTGTTGGAGCGGACGGCAATTCGACCCGCTCTTAAAAAAAATGGAGGCGCTCTTACAAATGTTTTCTGTAGTAGTGTCTGAAGAACAAATAGTGCACAAAATAAGAAATATCACTCGTGATGCCATATCAAAATCAAATTGGCACACCTGAGGCTGGATGATTCGTGTAGCAGCAGCATTCATGTACTCCTGACTGTGATGGTGACGAAGTGCTTTATCTACTCTTCCTGTTTCACAAATTTGATTCCTCAAAAAATGATTCACAAATAAGAATCAGGTACAAGAAAATAAGATGATCCTATATATCACTTGTTACGCTGGTGGTGGTGGCAGCGACTCGATGGTGGGCCGCACTGGCCAAGCTCCCCAGGTGGTTGGCCGCCCTCCACGTCGGAAGCCCCTCGCGCAGCAGTTCGTCGTCCATTCGCGCCGCCGTCGGAGCTCGACGTCGGATCCAGCCACGTCTCCTGCCGCCCCGCCTTGTTACGTTAGTGGGTGGTGGCGGCGACTTGATAGTGGACCGCACCGGCCAAGCTCCCTAGGCGGTTGGCCGCCCTCTGCATCGGGAGCCCATCACACAACGCCGCCGCCGGAGCTCCAGACCTCGGATCCAACCGCGTCTCCTGCTAGCACCGGATCTGCCTCTGCTCGACACATTGGCCCCTGCTCGATCTCGAGAGAGAGGATGGAAGTAGGTGCAACCCCTCTCCCGCCGCCGTCGGGGGTTGGTGCCACGCTAGCATCGGTCATCGCAGCTGCTCCGAGGAGGTCAGGGAGAGCCTCGCCTTGCCGTGGAGAGGGAGGAAAGAGGCCACCGGCTGCTGGCTTCTCGCCGACGCACCCGTGCCTGTCCGCCGCGGCTCGAGGGAGTGGCCGACCGCCGCCATCACGCCAAGTCCGCCGCAGCGCAGGCAGGTCATTCTCGCAGCGTCGGCGTCGTCGACGGCAGCGGCGTCCGTGGGCCGCCGCGCCGGATCTGGGATGAGGAGGTCCGGAGGGAGAGGAGACTGCCGAAGAAGAGGCATGGACTATGACCACTGGCGCACCGCCCGCCGAGGAGGAGCAGTGTGGAGCCTCGTGGGTGGACGATGACGATGACGAGGGGAGGCCGAGGCGCGCCTGGTCCGCAGAGCCGGCGGTGGAGCATGCCGCGAGGAGGCCACGCCGTTGCGCCAACGGGGGGAGCTCGCCCTGGATCGGGCCGCTGGGGAGCGAATGGCTTTGATCTCCATGGGGGTAGCCCAGCAGGTACCAGGCGTCGCGAGTTGAGGAGAGGTCGAGAGGAGGAGGGGCGGCGGGAAAGGCGTGGCGATGGATTGGCCCGTGGGAAGAGGAGGAGGGCGGGACGGCCACCGCGGCTGGGAAGGAAACCTAGGAGTCCGCCGTGATTTGCGGGCGGGATTAGGAGTGGGTACGGCGGGCGGGTAAGCGCGAGCCGGGGTGAAAAAAATAAGGCTTTTCGGTGGAAACATTTTCTAACTCGCGATTGCTTCGTCCTCACGCAATTTCGTCGTGCGTTTTGAGGTGGACCAGCCTTACATGTAGACCACTCTGTGAGAGGTGAGTATAGTTTAAGGTGGGTGGGAATTGTTTTTAATTTGCTCATCTCTTGTAGTATAGATACGGAACCAGCCCGCAATGTACGCAGCCTGATCGGCTGATCCTATGCATGCATTTATTGTATGAAATCATCCGCTAGAGGGAATCTCTATTATGATATTATCTATCATCCGCTAACCGAAAAGGAGATGAATATTCGAGTCTGTCGTGTGCGTTAAACATTCACTTTTGTTGGCACGTAAAAAGTGAAAAGAAGAGAATTACTTCCATGCTAGAGAGAAATGAGTTGGTCCACATCAATTCCACCTTAAAAAAAAACTAAAAAATGTTTCACGACGGAGTGTGGACAAGGACAATCCCAGCCACAAGTTCATGTTGTCAGCGCATACTCCTCTGTCCCAAAATAAGTGTTCATCTCACATTTCGAGGAGTCAACAAGTTGTAAATTTGACCAAATATATAGAAAATAATATTAACATTTGTGTCTCTAAACAAGTTTGTCATGACAATATATGACATGATTAATCTAATGATGTTTATTTAGTATCATAATTATTAATATTTTTAAATATATATTTGGTCAAATTTTAAAGTGTTTGACTCCTCGAAGTGCGAGATGTACACTTATTATGGGACGGAGGGAGTACAGTAGTGCTCACAGGCAGCTGGGCGCCGCTTGGCTTGCCAAGCCAGCCGCCGAGCTGAGCCAGCCAGGCTTGCCAGGTAATCCCGCCGTCATCCACCCGTCCGCCGTCCCAACCCCACCTCACCCGCACCCGCACCGAGGAACCTACCAATCTCTCGCCTCGCCTCGTCTCATCTCAGCAGCGGCATTCCATTTCCATCCTCCCACCTCCCTGCTCTGTTGAGAATACAGGAGGAGGAGGCACAGCCAGCCACCAGTCCACCACCGAGAAGCAGAAGCCCTCTCCGCCCCCTCCGCGCCGGCCGGCTTTTCCTCCTCCGCACCCGCCGAGACCGCCTCCCCTCCTCCGCACGCGCGCGCACGAGGTGAATCTTCGTTACCCCCCTCCCCTGGACCCAATTCCTCCCTCCCTGGCTCCCCCGCAATCCTCCATGATTCGTATGCATGCATGCTGTGTTCCTCTCCCCTCTGCGTGATGTTACGGGCAGGCACGAGAGGTTTGTGATTAGTAGTAGTTGGTGCCGAGTCCGCCGTCAGGTTACATCCTCTGCTTGCTGTCTGTCTCGATTAGTCGGGGGGGAATTCCCCTTTTCCGATTTCCATCTCATGGCGGGTGGTGGTGGTGAGTGGTGACGCTGTATTAGATCTGTTCTGTCCGTGCCCTGTCGTTCTGCGCTTTTGCGAGGAAGAGCGAGAGAGAATTGCGAGATTCGGGGGGTTAGGATGGGACTAGGCCGCCTCTGTTTTTGGAGTACCTAAAGGTTCTTGTTTTGGGGGTGTTCTGCCGTTCAGACGGTATGGGGCTCTGAGCCGTGTTTGCACGGAGATAGGACATCTGTTTTCCTTTTTTTCCTCCTTCCTTCGAGCATCTCTTTGTCCTGTTTTTGCTTCCCTCCTGGCAATACTGCTGCTCTAGTGTTGATATGTTGTATGTATGCGTATTTGACAGCAAACTGCTGTGTCGTTTCCCAAAGGTTTCTTATAAATCTGGGGAAGAAAAACATGTCACGGCTAAAAAATTTCAAAGGGGGTTTCAGTTTGCTCATCGTCTGAATATATGAACTTGTGTTTCGACAGATTTGTGGTCCCTTTTGTCAACCTATTGTTTCTAAAAAATGGAGAATTTGAGAACTTCCATTTGTGGATTGAGGTCTAGATAGCTTCAGTTATTCTTAGTGCTCAACAACCATGTGAACCTGTCATGTTTGTGATGCCAAAATTTTTCGAGGGAGACGTCATATGTGCATACAGCAGTGGTTTCACCTTTCCTTACGTTAGCACTGTGTTAGATCTACGTAATACCCTCCTTTTGGATTAAGCTAGTAAAGACATTTATTAGCTACATCTAGATAGCATCCAGGGGCCAGAAAGCGGAACAGGTTCTGCTAAGATCTTAGCCCTTAGAATTCACCTGTGCAAATTCTTGCTCCAGGTATCTTTTGGTAAAATCGTAGCCCACAATTCTCAAGTGATTTGTGATGCCCTGTCTTCCTGTTAGTTACCCGTGGTCCATGATTTATGTACAAAAAAATTCAATCTCTTAGGCACTGTTACTTTTGGGAGCCAGCTTTCCTTGGTTTAGGTCAGTTCACAATAAAATTATTTCCAAAGTTTCCAGCCTTCCACTCTTTCTGCTTTCATATGTTGGCCACCTTTTATTATTGGCTTAAGAACTAATTCTTTTGTAAACAAGAACGGCTGCATTTTTACTGTATTAAGCATTTGGCAAATTATACTACTAGTGAATACTACCTCCATCCTTTAATACTTGACGTCAGTTAGCTCAAAATTGAGCTAATCAACGTCAACTATTAGAGAACGGAGGGAGTAGTAAATAAGATAACGCCTACCATATGTTTTTAATATTTGAATCTCATCTAACACTTCTTTTTGTTCGTTCAAGACTGTCCAACCACAGAGAATTTGGATGCTCCTGTGCCTATACATGATGTCGACAACAAGAGATACCG
Source organism: Cenchrus fungigraminus (assembly GCA_036936925.1). Taxonomy (NCBI): domain Eukaryota; kingdom Viridiplantae; phylum Streptophyta; class Magnoliopsida; order Poales; family Poaceae; genus Cenchrus; species Cenchrus fungigraminus. The sequence goes on from CM072775.1 coordinate 75,925,625, forward strand.
TTTAGTGCTGGGGAAGTTGTGCAGTTTTGGATCATAAATTCCTCAGAAACAAGGCAACTATGGACCGTGCAGACACTTCTGGGTTTGTCAGTGGTGGTTGCTTTGGTACTACACTCCTGATATTCTTCCATTTCGTCTATTCTATAGTCTGTGCCTGAAATATCATCAGGAACCCCTTCAGCTACTCGGGCAGAAAGATTGTCAGGCCCTTGTTCTTTAAGCTCCAGTGTTTTATCTCATTCTCCCACCATTGTGTCTTAACTGTGATGGATAACAGTTTCGTGAACATCCCCCACCTGCCTCCGATGAATGACCCCTTTGTGTTGGGATGCTCAACACCGAGCTCCACCATGGAGAACATGGACCAAAGGACATTCTGTATGGACGGTCTGAGCCCAGCAATGGCTAACTGTAGCCACTTCAATGGAAATATGCAGATAATGCATGACATTACAGCGAGAGATGATGGCAGCAGGTTAGTCCTTGGACTGGGTCCGACACCCAATTTTTATTCTGCAGATTGTCAGTCCACTGGGTCAAAACAAGCTGAGAGGTTGCCTGGCCAGAGTTCCACTTTCACTGATCCAGGGACGCTGAGGCTTGGCCTTCAGACGGATGGTGGAGAAGAAATTAAATATCTGCAAACACCGAATGGAACAGTCCATTCTTTTGGTGTTGTTGATGAGGCTTCAACATCTGTTACTGTAAGGAACATGGGTGGTTACATGCCATCTCTACTATTTGCTCCCCGCTCCAATTGTACTGTCAATGAGGCACAGGAAGAAACCCCAGATTCTCTAGACCTCACACATAACACCAATGACAGTCAACATCACCGTCAGCTCAGCCCTGAACCTTCTGCGATGACCGAGTCTTCATTTGGTGTGAGTTCTGATGTTGTCACTACAACAACTACATCAGAACAACGCAGCCATCCGCGGCATCCTAAGAAATGCAGGTTCAAGGGTTGCTCCAAAGGTGCAAGAGGTGCTTCAGGATTGTGTATTGCTCACGGAGGTGGGCAGAGATGTCATAAACCTGGATGCCATAAAGGCGCTGAAAGCAGCTCTGCCTACTGCAAAGCCCATGGTGGTGGTCGTCGGTGTGAGGAGCTTGGTTGCACCAAAAGTGCAGAAGGAAAAACAGATTATTGCATTGCTCATGGTGGAGGCCAACGCTGTGAACATCCGGGCTGTCCTAAAGCTGCACGGGGTAAGTCAGGGCGGTGCATCAAGCATGGTGGTGGGAAGAGATGCTCTGTTAAAGGTTGCATTCGGAGCGCCGAGGGGAAAGCTGGACTGTGCATTTCTCATGGTGGTGGCCGACGATGCCAGTACCCGGACTGTGGCAAGGGGGCTCAGGGCAGCACATTGTACTGCAAGGGGCATGGTGGCGGTAAGAGGTGCATCTTTGATGGCTGCAGCAAAGGCGCAGAGGGTAGCACACCTCTGTGCAAAGCTCACGGTGGTGGGAAGCGATGCATGTTTGAAGGAGGTGGTGTCTGTGCAAAGAGTGTGCACGGGGCTACTGAATACTGTGTGGCACATGGAGGAGGGAAGCGCTGTTCCGTGCCTGGCTGCACCAAGAGTGCCCGTGGGCGCACTGACTGCTGTGTGAAGCATGGTGGTGGCAAGCGGTGCAAGGTTGACAACTGCGGCAAAAGCGCCCAGGGGAGCACGGACTTCTGTAAAGCCCACGGTGGAGGCAAACGGTGCACATGGAGCACAGGCTGTGAGAAGTTCTCCCGTGGCAAGAGTGGCTTCTGCGCTGCGCATGGTACCATGATGTCTAGGCAGCGAGAACAAGAGGCAGTGAATAATGTAGGAAGCATGATTGGACCAGGTCTATTCAGCGGCATCGTGATGTCGTCTGCCACTGCGGGAAGCAGCATGACGAACGAGCACTCGTCCTCCGGCATCAGCACAGCGTCAGATTGCGATGGCACTGTTAGGAGCCAATCGATGATTCCTCCACAGGTGTTGGTTCCTCGCTCCATGATGCCCCCTTGGTCGTCTGAGCCTGTAGATGGGGGCAGAGAGGGAGGTCATGTTGTTCCTGAGGGGAGGGTGCATGGTGGTGGCCTCCTGTCACTTCTCGGTGGCAGCTTCAGGAACGCTGATGTGGAAAAGCTTTGAAGCTAGTGCTTTTCCATCTGCAAATTTGGTCAGTTTGTTTGTATATAAACAGAGGCGCTTTGCCCTCCTATTGAATTCTTATTGTACCTTTTCTTGTCTAGATAAACGTTTTGATTTTCATCTATGGTTAGTCCATTGTAAAGTGGTGACTGGCAATTGTTATGAACTCTGTTGGCTTGTTGGTTCAGTCATAGTCAGAACTTGCAATAAAATTTGTGTATTTATAATGTGCTGCTCTTATCTGTTTGTGCATTATTCTTAAGAAATTTGGTTGATTGTTGTGGTTCCATATTATTTATTACGCTAATCTTATCTGTTTGTTTATTGTACGGAGTACTTATTAAAAATTTTCTTTCTCATGATTCATGCATTGTTCTTGGCACCATAGTTTTATATGGTTAATGCAAAACGATCATATCATCCGGAAAACCCAATTTCTGGAAGAATTTTTCACGTACATGTTTCATTTTGATTCAATTTGGCAATCATGACGGCTTGATTGGACGAAAATAAACTCACACAATTTGGGAATTTGACCAAGAGGTGGCGGAACCGCAGGATTAGCACCATCAGTACTAACGATGAGATGGAATGAAAAGTGAGGCGAAACTGTGACACCCTAAAATTCCATCACTAAAATTCACCTAAGCAACATGTTGTTATAGTTTTAAGGATTTAAATTTGCCTTGCTAATTAAATTGAGCTCTAGAGTATTTAATTTAATTTAATTAATTTAGAGACAACAAGTGTTTGTGCATCATTATTTGGATATGCATGGTTTTTGGTTGCATAGTGTTCTGTGTGAAGGTTTGAAGTTTCAAAAGTTTTAAATGTGTTTGAAATGTTTTGAAAACAGTTTGAAAAGTTTGAATTTTGAAAAGAGATTTAAAAAGAAAAAAAAAGGACCTTACCTCCTTACCTTTCAGCCCGGCCGGCCCATCGGCCCAACAACCCCCCTCCCGCAGCGGCCCAGCTCCCCGCCTCCTCTTTTTCTTTTCTGCGGTCGCTGACAGGGCGGTCCCACCTGTCGGCGCTTCTTCTTCCTCCCGCGCCCCCTCCTTTCCTCTGTTCAAGCCGGCGCCGACCGGGACACCGCCTTGCCCCGCGCCTCCTCCGCTCCTCCTTTCCATCCGCGGGCTCCAATCAAGAGCCGTGATCCCCGCGCCCGTTTCCCCTCCAAAACCTTCCGTTTCCCCCTTTCCCCTTCCTTCTTTATGCCGCGGCGCCGCCGGCCGTTAATGGCAAGTGCGCCGGCCGCCGTCCCCCCCTCTCCGCTTCCCCTTCCCCTCTCTCTGTCCCTACTTAAGATCGAGCCCGAGCTCTCGCCCTTCCCTTTGCACTTGCATCACACCTACACGCGCCCGAGCACCAATCCCACCAAAGCCGCCGCCTCTGTTCCGCCATTGCCGTCGGTGAAGCTCTCGTCGTCGGTGAAGGGTCTTTCTTCCTTTCTTTTTCCGCTCTGATGATGCACCCGTCGCTCATGGAGCTCTCCGTGCCACAGGTTTTCATCCCCGTCGTCGGATCGAGCTGCGCCCCTGTCCGCCGGAGCGCCGCCCGAGCCCGCCGCCGTCGCTGCTCACCGTCGCCGCCACTTCTTCCTCGCCAGTGAACGTCTTTGAACCATCCCTGCGTGGTGAGCAAAACCACCCCGCTCTTTTCCCTCTTTTGTGTGCACAGCACCGCCCCCACGAGCTCGCCGGCGAGGCCGATCCGCCCCCTTCCGGCGCCGGCCGCCGTGGACGCCCGAACCGCCCCCTTGAACCTCTGGATGTGCGCGCGAGCTCCCCCGCTACGCGTAGCACCCACCCGCGCTCGAAATGGCAGCCGGGAACCCCTTCCCGGGCTCACACCGGCGAAGCGCCGCCGCGCGCCGCTGCCCCTCTCTCTGTCCCGGCGTGCTCGCCGCCGCTTGCCGCTTGCAGGCCACCAGGGCCGTGCGATCGCGCACGGGCGGTCCTGATCTAAACGGGGGAGTACCCCTTCGGCCGGTCCACCGTGGACCTGTGCACCGAGCTCACGGCGCGGTCCACGCCACCGCGGCCGTTGGATCGAAGATCCACGGCTCAACCGAGCCGTTTTCTTTAAAGAGCCCCTGAACTTTCTTGTTTTTGCATGCCGGTCGTTCCACCTGTAGAAACCTTCACAAACAGGTCCTGAATCTTATGCTTTAGCCCCTGCCTTCTCTGTTAAATAGCACCCGAGGTCCTTTTTACTTGTTTTCACATGTTAGCCCTTCTGTTTCTATGTAAAATTATATTTTAGTCCCTGGTTTTATTTATAATAGTCCTGTAACCTTAGTTTTCTTATAGAAAAGTCCCTGTATCTTGTTTTAATCATATTTTTCATGTTTTAACTCCGTTTTTAGCGTTCTATATACCGAAATGATCGTCTCAGCGAATAGAATCTTTTAAACAGCGTGTTTTTAGCTTTTGGAACTGTTTGGTGTACTGTTTATTTATTGTTTGTTTGTATATGCTTGTGCGTAGATATCGTGCCTGTTTCGTCTGAGCTCCCCGTTGGAGACGATCAGGAAGAGCCTGTCTACGAAGAAGAAGATACTCAGTTGGTAGAGGAAGGCAAGTGGATTTCCCCCCCCCTCTGCATATTCTCTTTTGAACCTATATAACTGCATGCTGTTACAATGTTTACTTTACTTGTTGCTATGCATTAAATTGATGGGCAAACACCTTTTTAAGGACTTGACTAGATGTTTCACCCTGTTACCTTGATCAACCCTGTTTAACAAATGCTTTGGGTAGATAATTGCTTAGTTGCTAAACTTGGGCTGGTTATGTGGGTTATGTATTGCAATCTGTTATGTTTATGAAATGTTGTTTAAGAATAAGACAAGATCATATATCTTAAATGGAACATGGAGAACCACCCAAGATAACAGTACAACCACAGTCCACATGGCTCTGGCTTAGCCAATTAATTAGGAGAGTGGGTTTATCTGATAGCCTTTTTTCCGAGAGGGGCACAGGGGGCTCGGGGTTGCAGGGGTATAGCCCGGTTCTTCTGGGGTAGCAGCCTTTGCTAAGGTGCTGACCATTAGGGAGGGTTATGGTCCGCCCTGAGCTGTAACTGTCGCGGGCTGTTGGTTTTCTCTGCTTTCCTTTGTAAAGGCTTCGTAGTGGACCCCTAGCCACTCACCTTGGAAGTGTTTAAGGGTCTAGCTAACCTGGGCAACATGGGGAACACGAGCTGTGGGTAAAGTGTACAACCTCTGCAGAGTTAAAACTGATCGATCAGCCGTGCTCACGGCCAAGAGCGGCTTGGACCCTCACATGATAATCAAACTTAAAGATGGATGTAAATCGTGGATCTTGTGGGTCTTTGGGCTTGGGATGTCTTTTAAAGCTTAAGTGGGTTGGTATGAACTTATATCTAGTAACTAGGTGCTGTTAACTAAAATTTGACCAACTTATAAAATGCTAACCGCTGTAAACCATAGTCTATCCTTGGTAGCCTTGCATGTTTCCCCCACTTGCTGAGCTCCAACCATAAGAGTGCTCACCCTTGCTTACCGCTGTTCAGAGGAGAACATCGGTGAGGTGTACTGGAGCGACTTTGAGGAGTTCTAAGGCATGCGGATCCCCCAGTCATGTGCCTGTGGAAGATGAAGCTGAAGTTGCTCGTTTAGTTATCGTTTGTTTTGTTGGACCTTTGTGTCCACCGTCTGAGTGTAATAAATGAATATTGTATCAGTTAAACTCTTGTACGTTTGAATTACAGTTATGGTATTACACTCTTTTGTCTATCGTATGTGTGTAATCTGATCCTGGCGCACATATGAGATGCATTCGGTTTTCCTTGTAAAATCGGGTGTGACAGAAACTATAAGCCGATCCATCTCATGAAGAGAGTGTGCAAGGACTTGCAGCGTTTTGTCAGTTGAACCTTAGCTGGTCCAAACAGTTTTTGAGATTTGCTCCTCTCAGTCACAAAACATATCCTACTGGTTTATAGAGTTCAGTTAAACAAAACATTTTCACCATTAAACAAAATCAGTCAACCAAGGCAGATCCAAACTTAGGAGATCCACCATTCATTCATTCTGCATATGTCTGACAGCATCTCAGATCTCTGAACCAAAAGTGCAACATGCTATGAAAAATGTGAAAGTAAACGATGGTACAAATATAATGTGAGACCAGCCGCCATAAACTATACGAGTAGATCTCAGATCTCTTGAAGGAAAACAATGATTGGAATGCCACGGTCTGTTCTTTTGGTCACAAATGAACAGTAAAAAACCTACTATTTCAGTACTATTCATTTGCAACTTCATTATTCCTTTTCACACAAAAGAACAGGCCCTAAAAGACCCATTTGAACGGAAAACCGGAGGAGACCACAGCTTATCCTCTGCGTATAAACATCGGCGACGACTACTCCCAGCTGCGCCACATCTCCTCTCTCTCTCTCTCTCTGTGTCTGTAACGTGCACCCTACTCCGTTGGAGCCGCGTTGTTGCCAGCAATGGCGAGAGCCGCGACGCTGCTCCTCCCTGCTGCTCTGCTGCTGTGCCTTGCGCTGGCGGGCAGCGCCGGCGCGACGAGGAAGATGGTCGGGGTCTACGAGCTCAAGAACAAGAAGGGGGACTTCTCCATCAAGGTCACCAACTGGGGAGCCACCCTCATGTCTGTCATCGTTCCTGACTCCAAAGGTATGGCTTCGTTTTCTGCTTGCTTCCAATAATCCTTTTGCGTAATAGTGCTTTGCGATTGCACAATGCCGCCGGTTTGTTTACATGCTCGTGTGAATTTCTTTGCTGCAGGGAACTTGGCTGATGTCGTCCTTGGGTACGACACCGTTGCTGGGTTTGTGGTAAGATCACAGATCTCTTTGTTCTCGCAGTCCTCAGGGATGAACTAACATACATACACTGCATCCTGAAAACCCTGTGGTCAAACAGAACGGTTCTTCCTACTTCGGGGCGCTGGTCGGCCGTGTGGCCAACAGGGTCGCCAAGGGCCGCTTCGTTCTCGACGGCAAAGCCTACCACCTCTACATCAACGACGGCAAGAACGCGATCCACGGTATGCGCGCGCGCTCTAATGCCGGGTCACCCTCATGCATGGGATCGCGACACTGGACGGTCACTGCTAGTTTAGTTTAATTGATCTCGCCGTCGTTGTTCATCAGGTGGCCACAGGGGGTTCAGCAAGGTCATCTGGACGGTGAAGGAGTACGTGCCTGACTGCGACTCCCCGTACATCACCTTCTACTACCGCAGCTTCGACGGGGAGCAAGGTAAACGAACGCAAAATTCATTCACGTATGCACCGGCGATCATTCCGTCCAAGAAGTCAGATTTACAGTCTCGATCGAAAAAAGAAGTTCAATTTGCAGTGTCATCCGTCCGCTGATTGCGATGATTTTTTTTAAAAAAAAGTTTAGCTTCTAATCCTCAAGTCAAATTTCCAGCCTCAGAATAGAAGATAAGAAAAGATACGCCCAATTTGAAAAAAAGTTTAGCTTCTGATCCTCAAGTCAAGTTTCCAGCCTCAGAATAGAAGATAAGAAAAAGATATGCCCAATTTGCAGTGTCATCCACTGATTGCGATTAGTTTTGGACTTTTATTTCAGTTAGCTTCGGTGCCGATGAGTTGACTTCGATCAAAATTTAAACGGAACGTGTTTGCACGTGTTTTGGGCAGGATTCCCGGGCGACCTGGACGTGTACGTGACGTACCAGCTGTCCGCCCCCTACGACCTGAGCCTGCGCATGAACGCGACGGCGCTCAACAAGGCGACGCCGGTGAACCTGGTGAACCACGCGTACTGGAACCTGGCGGGCCACGGCAGCGGCGACGTCCTGGGCCACGTCATCCAGGTGCTGGCGTCGCGGTACACGCCCGTGGACAAGTCCATGATCCCGACGGGTCAGATCGCGGCCGTCGACGGCACGCCCTACGACTTGCGGCTGCCCACCCCGCTGGGCTCCACGATCGGCCTCGTCTCCGGCGGCGGCGCCGTCGGGTACGACGTCAACTACGCGGTGGACGGGCCTGCGGGGTCGTTCGCGCCGGTGGCGCGCGTCAGGGACCCGGCGTCCGGGCGGGCGTTCGAGCTGTGGGCGAACCAGCCCGGCGTGCAGCTCTACACCAGCAACTGGCTCAAGGACGAGAAGGGCAAGGCCGGGAAGGTGTACCAGAAGCACGGCGCGCTGTGCCTGGAGACGCAGGCGTTCCCGGACGCCGTGAACCACCCCAACTTCCCGTCGGCGATCGTCAGGCCCGGCGGGGTGTACCGCCACGACATGCTCTTCAAGTTCTCCTCCTGATCGATGACACCTCCTGCACGAGTAATAAGCACATGCTCGTCACTGTGCTGTACTGCAATAAGGCCATGGGGTCAGCGTGCCAAATGTAGTGAGTGACGTTGATTACAATAGCTGGCTCCTGCTCGTAGCAGTGCTTTGTGTAACAAAGAAACGTGCGTGGTGAGCACAAGCTTGGTCTGGATCCGCCGCTTCCTCCCTCCTTTGTCGACGAATTTTGTTCGTCATGTTTTTGCCCTCCCCAAGCGTTTTCCTCGATTGGAATGTTTGACGGTCGTTTCAACGATTATGCTTTTTTCTGTTTCTTCTCGTATACTCTCTTCATCCCAAAATATTGTTCATTTAGCTTTCAAAAATTTGTCAAAAAAAAAAAGTTTCTGTAGGTTTCAGACTATCCAACGAAGGTCCTCATAATACCCGGTTAACGAATCGACTATTTACTCCCGCCATCGGACACGCTAAATAAGGAAGACTAATATTAACTTCCACAATTCATGCAAGCATGCATTCATAATTAACTGTAGTCGGTAATTCGTCCGTTTAAGTATTACATATCTTGTCCAAATTTTTCTAAACAAACAGTTCAAAGTGCTCTGAATCTATGAGATGCAGCCCACCAACACCGACCAACCTAGAGGAGCACATGTCATGATGTGCTAACGATGCCCGTTGAAACTACCTCGTGATTTGTTCTATATTCCTTCCTCCTACGCTCTATTTACCTTTTCTTCTTCAACCTTCCTTCACTCTCCTTTGCCTTCATCTTCCATCCCAATGACACCATCCCATTCCCATCATCATTCATCAGTTGTCCTCTTCCTTATCTTAAGGCATTGAATCTCCTGGCTATCTACCATTGATCCCACATCTGGCTGCAACCTCATTGTTTCTGTTGTCGTCTACTTCATTTCTCTTTCGGTGTGTCTTTCTTGTATCTCTGCAGTTTGGAGTTTCTCTTAAAGTTGTGCCTTGTAAAACTTTCTTCTCTTAATGAAAAATGTGCTATGCACGTCTTTAAAAAAAACTGCAACCTTGTCATCACGTTGTGATGACCCACATCTAGAGATGGTAATGAATCATAATCATAACTCATTCTTCATGATCTAACTTAATCTTACTTGTTTTTAACTTAAAATTTTATAGTATTATGCTCGACTTTTATAGAGCCGGATCCTTAAACTCGCTAAGCTAAATTAAGAAGCCCTTGGACTCATCCCACCCCTACCCTAAACATGTTTATTGCTCGCTCCCACCGTCAACCCACCCACTGGTTATATACTTGCATAGCTTGACCGGTGGCGCCCACTGACCATCGCTCATTCCCTCTGAACCTATTGGCCATAGAGCCCTCTTCGACAACCTAAATTCAAACTCTATTTTTTTTTAGAATGACACAGTACAATGCAGACACCCACAACACGTACGCATGCTCACTCCTATGAACACACGTACGCAAACCCTACCCCTATGAGCACCTCCGAAGGACTGAGCACCGACAGATCTGGAGATTCCCGAAGTCACCACTGGCGATGATGTCTTCTTACGATGTCGTAAAAAACATGTGTTGCTGTCACTACCGAAGCACGTGTGCCCTCAAGAAAATTAAAGTATTTTTTAACATAATCTTTCATTTTAGATCGAATGAAAACCCTAAACTCAAATCTACTCTAAAATGACTTTGTTAATTTGCACAACTGATTTATTGCGAGAGAAAAATACTACACCAAAGCAGAAACACGTAAGAAGAGCAGCCGAACATCGAAGAGGAGCCAAACATCGTTTCTATCAGACTATCACCTAAAGAATCACCGAATTTTATAAATCCGATCTATATCATTTATGAATGAAAAGTTCACATTAGTTTTTTCCTGAGATGTCGGGCATACTTGCAGGTGAGGGAGAAGAATGGCTTAGTTATCGGGGAGAGCAAATGGAGAAGAAAAAAAAGGAAGAATTGCACTGCAAAGATGAGATTTGATATTTCAAAAGGGATTGATTGTAAATATCCCAAAGAGTAAATCCAACGCGTATTTTTTCATCTGCTGAGAGATTCGACGACTGACATTTCATTGATGACGCGGATCGGCTATTTTTGCTAAGAGGTTCATGAAATTTTATATATTTATATTTGAATAGAAGAAAAAATGATTGAGGAAATTTAAAAAAGAATCAACCATATGATGTCGATCGCCCGAGGACAGCGCTTGCTGTTGGGTTCACCGTTCACCCCTTTTCTCCCCTTCACCTCTAAAACCGGTGGGGTAAAATCGCCACACGGAGAGGAATCGAACCTGGGTCTCCTGATTACGACCATACCTAAACCCCTCTAACCAAGTAGACTTGAGAAGCTTTAGTCTCCCATTCACCTCACTCCCGTAGCTTTTTTTCCTGTCAGGAACTCGACACCTTCAGTTCGTCAATGATGAAGCAGAGAATACAGAGTAAGGCGATGCCTATTCAAGCACTCCTATCACATATGGCGTCCATCTTCCATTTAACAGTGGTCAATAGGATGCAAGTGGCACGGGTTCCGCCTCAAACTCGTTGGGTCAGCTCGCGCCGCGAACCCGCATCAGCTGGCCCGCGAACCCGCATATTTGGAGCGGTCCTTGTGGGTTTGCCCGCATTGCCCAGCAAACCCGCCCCAAAACCCACTAATGTCTTCGTGTAGTTGTGCGGTGGGAATGCGGGCTGCCACAAAATCCACTAATGTCTTGTGGGGGCACGCGAGCTGCCGCACGAACCCGCATGTGACTTTGCGACGATGCGGACGTGGGGCAGGAAACCCGCAGTCCGCGAAAACCCACTAACGTCTTGTCAAGAACTCGACACCTTCAGTTCGTCAGTGATGAAGTAGAGGATACAGAGTAAGTCGATGCCTATTCAAGCACTCCTACTACTTCACAGATGACGTCCATCTTCCATTTAATGGTCATCGTCGTTTAAGTCATTTTACTCTATTTTATTTACCGGATGGGCAACAGTACTGTAAAACCTCACCCTCTATGCCCACTGTTGTGAGCATAAATGGGAAGGAGGAGCTCTGTTTCATTACTGGAGATAAACTCATGAACTAGGTCTAGAGTAGTTGCTGTAGTTCGTCCGCCGTCGCATCGTTGGCGCCAGTATCGGTTGGATTGCTATCTTGTACTTTGCCGATTCAGTGAGCTGGAGTTTGCCCACCTATCTCCTCTGTTGTTCTTGTTATTTCTTGTGATTTTTCCATTAAAATTCGACTGGTTTTCTTGCCTGGATTGCTCGTACCTCACAATTGGTATTAGGGCTAGGTTGTTTGTCTTCTTCTTCCAGAGAAGTATCTTCTACTACTGCTACTTCCTCTTTGATTTCTTCATTTTCCAACACTATAACTGAGCAAATTTGTTTAGCTTTACATACTTTGGCATGTCCTGGTACCCAAGCCTATCTGCACTTAGAGCATTTGCCTGCAGCTCGCAATTCAGCTATATTGTTTGCTTCATTTTTTTCAGGCACCTTCACATCCTTGGCCCAAGGTTTTTGTTGCTTCAATGCATGATTGAACAAGGGAAACTTCCTTTGAGGTATGTTTGCTTGCTCTAACCTCTCAGCACCACAATACTTGATTTAGTGAGGTGGGCTTGTGGCATTGCAGATGGTGTTGTATTTGTTCTTTCAATCCAGTCACGAAACTACAAGTGAAATATTCATCTAGCAATGAAGGGTTATCCCTTTTTATCAGTCCCATCAACTCCTCAAATTTTTCAATGTACTCACTGACTGAGCCAACCTGTTTCAAATTGTGGAATTGACCCACAACTTCATATGTAGAAACCTTATTAGATCTATCTCCAAGCATTCTACAAAATTTATGCCATGGTAATACTGCAGGGGTGCACCCAGTGCTTCTCCACCAAAATTTAGCCTTGCCCTTTCTGTACAGGAATGCCATTTGTACCCTATCCTCATTTGAAACTCCCACCAATTCAAAATATTTCTCTGCCTTTCTAATCCACCTATCAGGATCAGCACCCTCAAATTCTGGGAAGGACAGCTTGGGTCCCTTAGCCACTGCCTTATGCTGAAATTGCATTTGGATATTAAAGTGATTAGGATAGTGTGTGGTATTTGGGGTTGGGTGTCTGTTGATTGTGTTTGGTTGTGGCTGTCTAATATTTTGGCTATGATTGGTGTTGTGGGAATGGGTTGAAAGTTTCTATCTCTTGTAGAGTCCAAGGGCAATCCTCCCACATGTACTCAATTTCAAAATTTTGTTGTTTTTGTGTAAACCAGTTTCTATCATAATGGTCAATTTGTGACACTGGTTTTCTCTTCAACCAATCTATTTCTTCAGGATCATAAAATAGACATTTTGCTCAGGAGGTGGGGTATAAAATTGATGGTTAGCCATCATATAACCTTCTGGTACATGAGTTGACTTATGTACCTGAGCTTGCACTCTGGGATTAGATTGTGGTTTCCTTGGAGCAAAACCTTCACAATGGGGCTTCCTTCATATTAGATCCTTTATCCTCAATGATAGTCACTCCCACTCTTGAAACTACCTTGGTCATGTAAGCCATGATATGGTCAAGGTTGGTTGCCATAAGAGAATTGTGCTCATCTTGTTTCTTAATGAAGGAGTCAACTGTCCTCCTTAGACCATCCACTTCAATTGTTGTAGCATATCCTGGATCATAGGGCATTTCTCCCTCATCACCATGTCCTTCTCCAACTTCCACCATCTTGTTAGCAGTGAATTTAGTTCAGGGTTAAACCTTCCCAATAGATTCACTACTATAGTCTACTGCCACCTAGGTCATGGATTAGATCGAGGAATTTTATGCAAGGACCTTCCTTCCAACCCAAATCAAAGGGTGACCTACCTCCAACGCCTCCAAAGTTTCAAATCGATCTTGGGCTCCAGAATTTTACACAGGAACAATGCCCTACAACCCTTACCGCAATCGATTTCACTGCTAATTGAAGGGGGGAAAAGGGTTGTATCCACAGATCCGGGTGGGTGGGTGGGATTTTAAGCGGGTGAGCCACAACCACCAAGCCGCCACACCAATCGGTCAAAATCCGAGAGATTTGGCTTTGAAACTAGATGAATCCTACCGAGGATGACCGACTCTAGATATAGACTAACAAAATATGCCCATTTTCTGTCACTCACACACCATTACAGTGCCTAGGAGGTGGCTTGGCTATTTCTCGACCAAGTATTCAAGCTGCATGGGTTGCCTCTGGTCATCTTGACTGATAGACCCCTATATTCACAAGCACAGTCTGGCAGTCTCTATTCAAATCAATGGGAGTTGACCTTCATCTAACATCAGCATATCATCGAAAAACTGATGGTCAGACTGAAAGGGTGAATCAATGCCTAGAAAACTATCTCAGATGCATGTGTTTCACAAGTCCAAAAATATGTCACTATTGGCTCTCTCTTGCAGAGTGGTGGTACAATACATCTTACCACACTTCCCTGAATATGACTCCTTTTCAAGTCTTGTATGGTTCCAAACCTCCAATGGTAGCTGAGGTGGTACAACCAGATTAGCCTGACTTATCTGTACAAGAGCAACTTAGGAATAGACAGGTAGCTCAACAAGTAATCAAAGACAACATGCTCAAAGCTCAAGCAAGAATCAAACATCAAGCAGACAAACATAGGTTTGATAGGGAATTCAATGTGAGAGACATGGTGTACTAAAAAATTCAACCATACAGACACACATTTTCAGTGTTTTAGACACCGAGCCTACGACGGGGTACCCGAAGTAGTAGATTGTGCGGTGGGGCACGCCGAGATCAAGAACACGACGGTGGGACACGGGGCACACAATTAGACAGGTTCGGACCGCAATGTGCATAATACCCTACGTCATGTATGCTGCGTGGCTCTGTATTGATTGCGTATGTTTTGAGAGGGGTCCCTGCCTCGCCTTATATGCCACGGGAGGCAGGGTTACAAGTCGGATTGGTACAAGGGTACTATTCGAGTAGGACCCGGAGTAGCCTATACAGGGTATGGAAAGCTATCCTAGTCTTAGTACAAGTCCTTGTCCGTCTTGTCTTGCCTTGTGGTCCACAGTACCAGCACCGTGGCCCACTAGTCGAGTAGTCCAGGTGTACAGGAACTCATCTCCCGGGTATGGCCCACAATGTGTTGGTGGGCCTAGGGATGCCCGATCGACAAGCCCCCGAGTACTTTGTAGTCGAGTGTGATGCTCCAAGTAGTCTTGAAGGTCTTCACGAGTAGTTCCCAAGCGTCCCCAAGTTCTACAAGCTTCAATCTTCAATAGTACTTGAATCATCACGAGGCTGGAAGGTACTCCAGCTAACTCCACGAGTAGTCTTGAAGTCTTCTCGAGTTGTTCCCAAGCGTCCCCGAGTACTTCCCTTGAAGGTCTTCAATAATACCCGCTTCGTTCTTGAAATCTTTGCATCAAAGATCCATATGGAAATGCGATTACTGAAATCGCATTCCATATGGAATGTAGCCCCCGAGCCTTAGGTCGAATACAAGATTCAAGCTGATGGTCAATCTTCTACTCTTTGATCTTGCTCCGAAAAATCTGCAGAAAATCCGAAGAAATAATATAGGAATACGATTTGCAAAAAATCGCATCCTATATGGATGTAGCCCCCGAGCCTTAGTTCGAATTGACAATTCAAGCTGAGGGTCAATCTGTAATCTTCGTCAAATAATCTCGTAAAATCCTGAGAAAAACTGAAGGACACGTGGCACGGAGCCCCCGAGCCTTGAGTCGAGTACTTTCTCGAATTGAAGGATCCAATCTGACTGTAGAATAGTGGCCTGAATTCAGTGAACTGTAGCTGAATGAAATCCAATTCTATCGAGTAGTCAAGCCCCCGAGATGGAGCTGAGCAGGTCTTGAATTTTAGTCCTCTGACTTAGCCAAAATTTCGCCTAAGTGAAACCAATCTGTTGAATTCGAAGGGTCACCAGGTCGAACCGTTTTAGGTTTTGGTTTTATAAATACCCGAAGGGATATCTCTTAGGGTTTCATTGCTTCCATTCGCCCTTAGATCCAGAAAGCTTTAGCATCCGTAGCCGCCGCAGAGTTCGAGCGCCCACTTTGCCAAGAGTTTGCGCCTCCACCCCCTCGCAGCCCTCAAGTCAATGCGAAAGAAGACTCCCGTGACTGACAGGATGAAGCCAGTGCCGTCAAGGGTCAAAAGAGCAAGTCCGGCCGCGGCAAAAATCAATTACCGGAGCCGAAGTATAAGACAGTGGTCATCACGAAGCCCCCGAGCCAGGCCGTCTCTTGGAAGAAATCCAAGATGAGGGAAGAAGATATCAAGGCCCTCGAAGCCGGCGGGTTGCTGCGTGAGAAGGCGATTGCCGATTGGAGCTCTGCCGTCGGAGATGCATGGCCAATGGAGAAGAGCCCGGATGAGATCCCGATGTTCGGGCACTTCGTCGAGCGTGGGTTGACGCTGCCGTGATCAGATTTCTTCTGCGGCTTCCTCGACTTCTTCAAGCTGGAGCACGTACACCTCAACCCCAACAGCATCTTCCAGATTGCAGTGTACGTGCACTTCTGCGAAGCCTTCCTCGGAATCCGCCCACATTGGGCTCTGTTCAGGAAAATCTTCTGCTTGAAGCCGCAGCCCAACGCCAACTTCCCAGTTGTAGTCGGTGGAGCCAGTGTGCAGATGCGCCAGAAGGCGCAGGAGTTGTACTTCAAGTACGACTTGATTGACTCCAATCAAGACTGGAAGAACAAGTGGTTCTACATCGAGAACGCCCCGTCTCAGCTGCCGAAGCCAAGCATGTTCGCGCCAGTATACGACAGGCTCTGGAAGGACGAACCTACGATGCAGGAGTGCATCCAGATCCCAGAGCTGCTGGCAAAGATTACGCAGAAGAAGGCGCAAGGCTTGACAGCTGAGAGGGTAGCCTTCAGCTTCATGAAGCGACGGGTACAACCCTTGATGCAGCGGGAGCATCTTGGGTTCGAGTACACTGGAGCGGATGATGGCTCCAGGCTATCTGCTGAAGAGATCAGTGATGATCTCGTGATGGAAAGGCTGCAGAAGATCTTCAAGAATCTTCACAGAATTCCTGTAGCCGTCCGTGAATATAGTGCCGACAATCCTCCGTGTATGGTATGTTTCCGAGAACTAGCCCCCGAGTACTTATTGTAAGTAGTCGTGTAGCTAACAATTGCCTTGTTTCGCAGGAGGATGTCTTGAAATTTGTGTCCATTCCCCCTCCTCGTCCCCAGGACCCACTACAAGCGCTAGAGGGAGAGCCAACAGGAGTGGAGGCTCAAGCCCCCGAGAGTAGTCAATCTGCTTAGGGAGAAGAAGAAGTCTTGGTGGAGAACACCTCCTCAAGTGATGAAGACGGCCAAACACTTCAACATCATTTTGAAGTGAAGAGCCGCTATGGATACTCTGGGGCATCCATCCCTAGTGGCCTCGCCGCAGGATCGTCAAAAAGACCGGCATCATCTCTCGCAGATGATGTGACTCTGCCACCGCGGAAGAAGAGGACCACGGTGGGGAAGCGGGCCGTAAAGAAGATCTCAGGCCTCCCCTGCATTACAGTAAGTGTTGGAGATCTCTTAAGTAGTCGATGTCGTATTGAGTACTTGTTCTCTGCTGTAATGCCTTGATTTTTGACTTGTGCAGGTTATCGAGAGTGCATCCAATGTACCCTCGAGTAGGCCCCCAAGAATAACAGAACCCGAGGTGGTTCCGGTGTCAACCGTCGAGACGGTGGCGCATGAGCAACAAGAAGCCGCGGTATCGGAAAGTGTGCCGCCGGTGGAAAGTGTGCCAGAGGTGCCAGCGGCGCCTTCTTTTTTCGACATGCTGGGGCCGAAAGTTTCGGTGCCTCGAGCTGCTCTGTAAGTACCCAAGTTCTCGAGTACTTTTTAATATTGCGCGCTTTGACCAACTTGTTGATGCAGAAAATCCACTGATGTGAAGTGGGGTGCCTCTAGAAGTAGTGCTGCTGGAGGAGATCAAACTCCTCAAGAGCAACAAGAAGATGTACTTCTAGAGCGCCAAGAAGTACCCGCTGAAGCCGATGCTGTAGAGGCACTACGCTTCCTTTGGAGCGACGTAGTCAAGGCAGCGGTGGAGGCAGCTTCCAAACCCAGGGCTGAAGATCCTGATGATATTGAAGCCGTGGCGAATGAAGGCTTGGAGGCTGACCCAGAAACCGTACTACGCCGTGAAGAAGTCCCGGTTGCCGAAGCCCCCGTGCGTCGAGTAGATGCACAACTGGCGCTTGAAGACAACCCAGAGGACCGCATAGTACCGCACGAGCCACTCATTGAAGACCCGGCTCCTCTGCACAGTGCTGCGAAGTACTCTGCGGCGAGCACAAGTACTCAGTCCATGGCAGAAGGTTTGATGCCTTATGACGACTCGTGCCTGGACGAGGATAACTTGCAGGCTCATAGTGAGATGTTCCGCAGCGTCGAGAAGCTATTCGCGGTAAGTGTGTAGTCTCTTGAAGAGTACTTTTCAGTTAAAGATATCCTGCCTCTGATTTTTGAGTTGTTGTTGTCTTTGCAGGAAGTAGTCAAGTAGTCGAAGCGCAAGACTCGGCTGCTTGAACAACATGCAGCGGACATCGAAGAAGTCACGCAACTTAGAGAGCAGCTGAAGGAGCAAAAAGCCTTGGCTCTGAAGTTGCAAGAAAGACTCGATGGAAACGTCGTCGAGTACCACAACGAGATCCAGAAGCTGACGGCTCAGAAGGACAATGTTGTTGGGAAGAACAAGTCTCTGCGCCAGAAGAATAAAGGTAATCTCCCTTTCTGAGTTCATTGTTGAGTACTTTTCTGTTGAGCACTGCAGCTGATAAGTAGTCGTGATCTGCTGCAGAGCTGACTGAAGAGGTTGACAAGTTCAAGAACAAGGCGCTGGACTGGCAGCTGGCCTATAATCGTGAAGAAGCAGCTCACATGGATCTTGAGGCAGATTATAAGGTGCGGTGCTTCGAACTTGAGCGTGAAATGGGGATCCGCCTAGCGGGCTAGAATGATTTGTTGACTTGCATGCAGTCACTTAAAACCAAGATCGAAGAAGCCGAAGGCCTACGTTCAGAGTTGAAGGCCTTGACAGAAGCAGCCGAGCCAGTGGCGAATCTTTTCGAGCCTAGAGTCGCTGGAGTTCAGCCTCGACCACTTGTGGAGAGGTTGAAGGACATGCCGAAGGAGTACGCCCAGAGGCTGGCTTGCACAATTCCGAATCAAGTCTTGAGCTTCATCAAGTCCTTCTATGCCGAGGCGGATCTCACAGTCATCATGAACGGCAGATCTAGAGATTGCACCGACGATCGGCTCAACGAGTTGATGCAACAGACTTCTCCAATCGCGAAAGCAGTCTCCAAGTTTATTGATCTCCGTTAGATGTACCTGTAGAGTAGAAACACTAGGGAAAAACAAGTGTAATCCCGAACAAGTGTTTATGTAATATAATTGAAAACTTGAGTAAGTCAATTATCTGGATCCCTTGTATGCTTATGTGTTGGCCGAGTACTCGATTTGGTATTGAGTGTGTGGCTGCAAAAAGAGATACGAAACACGAGTAGAAGTACTCAAGTGTAGATATGTTCCAAAGAACGTTAGCTTAAATCATGACGAGTTGAACACCTTAGCTGTAGCAGCGTAAAAGAAGGCTTTGTCATGAAATAAGCGAATAGTAGTAACAAGCCGGTGTAGAGTAGCGACTTGAACTAAACACATTGTACAGAGTTTACAATGTCTTAAGTACCTCTGAGGCTATGAGCCTAGTGAGAGAGTACTCGAAAAGAACTTATTCATAATGAGTTGAACACCTTAGTTGTAGCAGCGTGAAATAAAGCTTTGTTATGAACAAGTAAAGAACAGTAACAAGTCGGTATAGAGTAGCAACTTTATTACTGAATACATTATACAGTGTTTACAATGTCTTAAGTACCTCTGAGGTTATGAGCCTAGTGAGAGAGTACTCGCAAGGATGTTCCGAAGAACGAGTAAGACCGTAGGGGACAGTGTGATGAACTCATCCTTGCTGTAGCAGCAACTTGTATGAGAGTTCCACTGAGACCCTACCAGAAGGGTGTTACTCTAGGCTGAAGCCTCTTATTGAAAAGTAGAGACATGGACAGCATGTGCCACTTATTGTTCTACACGATACAGGATCGTCTGGAGAGAGTTATCATGACTCCCTACGAGGTCGCAGAATGAGACTGCCTGGAGAGGGTTGATGAAGCCCCCTGCGGGTGCTCGCAGCTGAAAGTCACGAGAAGATACAGCCAAAACTGTCTGGAGAGGATTATCTTGATCCCCTATGAGTGGTGACAATCGTAGTTGTCTGTTGAGTGGTTGCAACCGAAGCTGCCTGGAAAGGGTTGATGAAACCCAATACGAGTTGTTTACAGCCGAAGCCGTCTGGAGGGAGTTGTTGAGACCCCCTACGGGTAGAAGCGACAAAGCTGGTCGATGTTCCAAGAGTTGTCGACTTCCTCGCCTTCTAAAGTTTGAAGACGATATGAGCCTGGGCCAGTAACCTTTGCAACAGAGAAAGGACCTTCCCATGGCGAGTTGAGTTTGTGTAGCCCTGTCGTATTCTGGATGTGACGAAGGACTAAGTCACCAACGTTGAAGGAGCATTTCTTAACGTTGCGGTCATGGTAATGGTGAATCTTCTCAAGGTATCGAGCGGATTGAACGAGTGCGTTGCAGTGAGCGTCCTCGAGACTGTCGACATCTGTCTGTCTTGTTTCTTCAGCTACGCCTTCTTCATACTGATCAACCGTCGGAGAACACCACATGACATCAGCAGGCAAAACAGCTTCAGAGCCGTAGACCAGGAAGTAAGGTGACTGCCCTGTGGGGGTAGTAGGTTGAGTGCGCAGCCCCTAAAGTGCATTGGGTAGTTCCTTGATCCACTTGCCGCCCTTTGTATTTGCTGCTTCATACAGTCGCTTTTTGAGAACATCGAGTATCATCCCATTGGCGCGTTCCACTTAGCCATTGGCACGTGGATGAGTGACGGAGACGTACCGGACGTCAATTCCACTGTTCTCGCAGTACTCCCAGAACTGGTGATTATTAAAATTCGAACCCAGGTCTGTGATGATGCGGTTAGGGAACCCATAGCGATGTACGATTTCATTCAAGAAGTCGAGGACACGATCAGCCTTGGGACAGGTGACAGGTTTGACCTCAATCCACTTGGTAAACTTGTCGATAGCCACCAGAACTCTATTGAATCCCCCTGGCGCATTTGGGAGAGGACCAATCATATCCAGCCCCCACCAAGCGAAAGGCCAAGTTAGTGGAATCGTGATAAGCTTGTAGGCAGGAACATGTTGTTGCTTGGCGAAGAATTGGCATTCTTAGCATTTTTTGACTAGTTCCTCTGCATCAGCAAGAGCTGTAGGCCAGTAGAAAGCACGTCTGAACACTTTTCCCACCAAGGTGCGGGAAGAAGCGTGATTGCCACAGATTTCTTTGTGTGTCTCCTCTAAGATTTCCTTGCCTTCTTCGCGAGAAACGCACTTCATGAGTATATCAGAGCTTGCGCCTCGCTTGTAGAGTTGATCTCCGACTAGGGCATAAGCCTTGACGCGGCGTGAGATGCGCTCGGCTTCTGACTTGTCCTCCGGAATCAACTGATGTTTAATGTAGTCGACGAAGGGAGTTCTCTAGTCCACATCAATCATAAGCACTTCTCGATCAGGCTGAACTGAAGTAGTCGTGGGTGCAGGTGATTGCTCCGGAATTGATGGTTTGTGGAGTTCATGGACGAAGATTCCAGCTGGCACTTGAGCTCGTGTAGATCCCAGCTTCGACAAGACATCCGCAGCAACATTGTTATCACGGATCACATGATGGAACTCGAGACTGTGGAATTTGTTCTCGAGTTTGCGTACTTCCTGACAGTATGCATCCATGTTCTCAGCATTACGATCCCAAGAATCGTTGACTTGATTGATGACCACCAAAGAATCACCATAGACAAGTAGTCGTGTAATGCCCAGAGAGACTGCAAGGCGGAGACCATGCAGTAGAGCTTCATATTCAGCTTCATTGTTTGAGACCTTCCAGAAGATCTGCAAACATATTTGAGTTGTTCGCCTTTGGGAGAAATCAGAAGTACCCCGGCACCAGCACCTTCCAACTTGAGGGAACCATCAAAGTACATGACCCAATGTTCTGGACGCTCAATTGGAGTTGGGACTTGATTTTCCCGCCACTCAGCCATGAAATCAACCAAGGCTTGAGACTTGATAGCAGTGCGAGACTTGAACTCGAGCGATAGAGCACCAAGCTCTACAGCCCATTTAGAAATCCTTCCTGTGGAATCCCGGTTGTGCAATATCTCGCCAAGCGGGTAGCTAGTGACCACAGAAATCTTGTACTCATCGAAGTAGTGGCGGAGCTTCCGTGAAGTAATCAGAACCGCATAGAGTAGCTTTTGTACGGGAGGATAGCGAGCCTTGGATTCTGAAAGTACTTCACTGACGAAATAGACAGGCCTTTGAATAGGGTAGCCATGGCCTTCTTCCTGCCGCTCAACGACAATAGCAGTACTGACGACATTAGTAGTTGCAGTGATATAGAGCAAAAGCTCTTCATTGGGCAGAGGAGCTGTAAGGACTAGAGGCTTGGATAAGAACTCCTTGAGCTGAGAAAGAGCTTGGTCAGCTTCAGTTGTCCACGTAAACTTCTCTTGCCGCTTGAGTAGCTTGAAGAAAGGTAAACCCCTTTCTCCAAGTCGTGAGATAAAGCGATTGAGTGACGCCATACAACCAGTAAGCTTCTGGACATCTTTAACAGTAGTCAGAGCTTGCATATTGGAGATGGCGGTTATCTTCTCGGGGTTTGCTTCGATGCCGCGATGGCTAATGATGAACCCGAGTAGTTTTCCAGATGATACGCCAAAGACGCATTTGTTGGGATTGAGCTTCCATTGGTACTTGCGTAGCGAAGTGAAAGTTTCCTCAAGATCTGTGATAAGCATGTCTGGATCCCTAGTCTTTACAACAACGTCATCCACGTATGCTTCCACGTTCTTGTGAAGCTGCCTCTTGAAGCACGCTTGGATAGCCCTTTGATATGTAGCACCAGCATTTTTCAACCCAAAGGACATTGTTGTGTAACAATAAGCCCCAAACGGGGTGATGAATGCGGTCTTCTCTTGATCAGATTCCTTGATTGCAATTTGATGATATCCAGAGTAGCAATCCAGGAAACAAAGTAGAGCACAGCCCGCCGTGGAGTCAATGACTTGATCAATCCGCGGCAACCCAAAAGGATCCTTAGGGCAATGCTTGTTGAGATCAGTATAGTCGACACACATCCTCCAATCGTTAGAGTTTTTCTTCCTGACGAGCACAGGGTTAGCAAGCCATTGCGGGTGAAAGACTTCCCGGATGAAGCCGGCCGCGAGTAGTTTGCCAAGCTCTTTCTTGATAGCAGCCCTGCGATCATCAGCAAAGCGACGAAGGTGTTGTCTCTTGGGGGTAGCATTAGGATCGACGTTGAGTGAGTGCTCGATCAACCTCCTGGGCACACCTGGCATGTCAGATGGTTTCCACGCAAAGATATCACGGTTAGCCCGAAGGAAGTTGACGAGCGCGTCTTCCTATTTAGGATCAAGCTGTGCACTAATCATGGTCGTCTTGCTGCTATCCCCAGTACCGAGGTCAATGACTTTGAGCAGGATGTCACCAGATGGTGCAGGCTTGTTATTGTTGTCAGTCTTCTCAGGAACCTCTAGCTCGCTCGGAGCAAGCTTCTTAGCAGCAGTGAAGACTTCCATGATTGCATTGGGTACTTGAGTAGTCGAGGCAAGTTCTACGGCTTCTGTATCACAGTCGTAGGAACGCTTCAAATCCCCTTACAATGAAAGAACTCCTTTGGGGCTCGGCATCTTAAGAACCAAGTACACATAGTGCGGGATAGCTATGAACTTAGCGAGACCAGGCCTGCCAAGAATAGCATGGTAAGAAGTCTCGAAGTCAGCCACCTCAAACTTGATGTACTCGGTGCGGTAGTGATCCTTGGTCCCAAAGGTTACGGGTAGTACAACTGAACCCAAGGGAACAGCTGCGTTGCCCGGGATGATACCATAGAACGGCGAGTTGGTTTTGGTAAGCATGTTGGTGATATCTAGGCCAATCTTCTTCAAGGTCTTGGCAAATAGGACATTGAGACCGCTGCCACCATCAATAAGAACCTTAGTGAGTCTGGAGCCTGCCACCACTGGATCCAGAACGAGAGGATATCGTCCTGGCTCAGAGAAACTAGTCCATTGATCCGCCCTTGAGAAAGTAATGGGGTTTCAGACCACTTGAGAAAAGTGGGAACTGCTGGTTGGATGGACATGATCTCCCTGAGTGCTAGCTTCTGCATGCGCTTGGTTGGAATCCCACCAAATATGACATTGACAGTGTTGGAGGGGTGCTGAAACCCAGTGTCTTTGTCAGTGTTAGCCTTCTTCTCTTTGTGTTTGCGAAATCGCGGGTTTGGGTGCGTTGGTTCGGGTGTGTTCTTCAACGCACGTCGAAGTTAGTAACACTGCTCTGTAGTATGATCGCCCTGTGGGTGCCATGGGCATTTCTGCTTGGTCAATGTTGCCCAGTGAGGATCATCTTCAGGCTTGGCAGTAGTTTCCATGGCAGCAACAGTGTTGTCGGGCTTGCGCTTGCGATTAGGATTGCTCGAGTAGTTATTTCCCTGACGGTTGTCCTGCTGTTGCTTGCCACTGCTGCTTCCTCCAGCATTGTTATTGTTGTTGTTGTTGTTGTTCTGGTTGTTGCGAAGATGCTTGAACTGATTCCGAGCCTTGTCTTCCTCGTCCGCCCAGTGAGTTATCATCTCCTTGAGCTTGGTGATGTTGGCTGGGCGAGCGCGACCGAAGTCTTGAAAAAGCCTATCGCCATAAAAACCATCCTGGAAGGTATCAATGACTTCTTTCTCGGTGACATCAACAACAGTAGCCCTTTTCTCAAAGAAGCGACGCATGTACTCGCGAAGAGTCTCGCCTTGTTTTTGTTTGATCAGGGCAAGGTCCATCCGGGTACCATGACGGCCCAAAGAACCCGCGAAGTTGCTGGTGAAGCGGTGTTTGAGTTGTCCCCAGTTGTTAATGGAGCCACGTTTGAGAGACTCAAACCATGTGAGGGGTTCTTGCTCCAAGACAAAAGGGAAATAGATACACTTGGTATCATCATTGCCCCCGGCATTGGAGATGGACAGAGCATAACAGCGCAACCACTGCCTTGGATCTTGCTTGCCATCGTACTTAGAGATGCCGTAAGGCTTGAATTTCTCCGGAAGAAACAGAGCTTGAAGTCGAGGTGAGAAAGCAGGGAAGGAATCAGAATCAGCATCCTTTTGCTTCTCACGCTCAGCACGTCTGGCGTTGATTGTTGTTCGAGCATCGTAGCGAGAGTCTTCCGACTTGCTATTGACACTACCATCATCGCCTCTGCCCTTGTTGCTAGCCTCCGGACGTGTGCGTTGAGGAGTGGGGGTGGTACGATGAGCACCGCCACTGCTGCCATGGTGACTAGGAGCACTAGTATTCTGGCGTAGCATAGTGTAAGCTAGCTCAGCCAGTTTTGCGACTTCAGCAGCCGCCCTGTCACGAGGCATAGAGCGACCGAGTAGATTGATCGCGTTGATAGCTTCCTCTGGAGTGCGATATTCACGAGTAGCAACCGCCTCCAGAGCTTCTTGAAGATTACGGGTAGGTAGAGCTTCCGCGAGTTCCCGACGAAGGGTTGCACGATCAGCATTGCGTTGGCGACGTGCAGTCTTGGCCTCCGCGGTTTCAGCGGCAGGAGCATTGGTAGAGAGTTCATCATCAGATACATCATCCTGAAAACGATAATTGGCACGATGCCCTTGCGGAGTAGTTGCATCAACGACGAACACTTCTCGATGCGATGAATAAGTACCCGTACTCTGAATAAGCTCAGTATCAGTATCATAATCAACAAGCTTAACACCTTCTTGGGAGGGCAGGTTGTCGAGACAAGTGATAAAGCACTCCTGATCATCCAGTGTGAGATCAGCAGGCACATGCTCAGGCCAGTAGACGAATCTACCCTCAGGTGTCGATGTGATCACCAGTCCTTGAGCAGGGCCAGACAGTTGTTGTACTTCATCAGAAACCGAACCGTAGTCGAACTCGAACTCAGATGAATCCGAATAGTAGTCGAGGCTGGCTTCCGAATCCGAAGAGTACTCGAGCACGATCTTCGAACCAGGGCACATGAGGCGCTTTAGTGCAGCTTGGTAAGCAGCACTGACATGGCGATGGCCGAAAAGAGGTGGTGCTAGGATGCTATCCAGGCTGAGTGCAACTGTGAAGCCGAAGGGAGCAACTCAGGCTGAATAGGAGATGAAGTCGAGTTGTACTCGGACTCCGACTCAAGTTCTCTGAGCGGGTCAGAGATCGAAATTTCACCGAAATTTTCGACGAAATGCTCCATCGAAGCTTGCGTAAGCGTCGAGGACTTAAGTTTTGACTTCGGAGTTGTCGCTAAGAAACGCAGGAACGATCCGGCACCATCAGCAACGCAAACCCAGGAACCGAAAACGAAGGTGTCGCCTTGCTGGAAAGCGACGGTCGGCTTGATGATGACGAGAGCCATCGAGTTCGCCAGTGGATCAACGACGAGATCCCCTACCTGGCGCACCAGCTGTCAGTGTTTTAGACACCGAGCCTACGACGGGGTACCCAAAGTAGTAGATTGTGCGGTGGGGCTCGCCGAGATCAAGAACACGATGGTGAGACACGGGGCACACAATTTGACAGGTTCGGGCCGCAATGTGCGTAATACCCTACGTCCTGTATGCTGCGTGGCTCTGTATTGATTGCGTATGTTTTGAGAGGGGTCCCTGCCTCGCCTTATATGCCACGGGAGGCAGGGTTACAAGTCGGATTGGTACAAGGGTACTATTCGAGTAGGACCCGGAGTAGCCTATACAGGGTATGGAAAGCTATCCTAGTCTTAGTACAAGTCCTTGTCCGTCTTGTCTTGCCTTGTGGTCCACAGTACCAGCACCGTGGCCCACTAGTCGAGTAGTCCAGGTGTACAGGAACTCATCTCCTGGGTATGGCCCACAATGTGTTGGTGGGCCTAGGGATGCCCGATCGACACACATCTTTGAGCACACACAAATCTATCAAGTTACATTCAAAATTGTATTAGCCATTTTGAGTGTTGAAAAGAACTGG
Organism: Cenchrus fungigraminus; assembly: GCA_036936925.1. NCBI lineage: Eukaryota > Viridiplantae > Streptophyta > Magnoliopsida > Poales > Poaceae > Cenchrus > Cenchrus fungigraminus. Next base: position 75,952,259 of record CM072775.1, read on the forward strand.
CAGCACTGGTTATAAACTGCTCGTACCAGAAAACAATCAATTACATAATGTGTTTCACGTGAGTCAACTAAAGAATCATCTAGGAACAATGAGCTTGTAGTACAATGGCTGATTCATTGGATGAATATGCCGGAGTCCGAAGGAACATGGGAGGATACATCCTTCATCAGGAAAGTATTTCCAACCTTCCGTCCTCGAGGACAAGGGTGCCAAGGGAGGGGCATTGTCATGAACTCGACACCTTCAGTTCGTCAGTGATGAAGCAGAGGATACAAAGTAAGTCGATGCCTATTCAAGCACTCCTACTACTTCACAGATGACGTCCGTCTTCTATTTAACGGTCGTCATCGTTTAAGTCATTTAACTCTATTTTATTTATCAGATGGGCAACAGTACTGTAAAACCTCACCCTCTATGGTGACTGCTGTGAGCGTAAACGGGAAGGAGGAGCTCTGTAATATTTCATTGCTAGAGATAAACTCATGAACTAGGTTTAGGGTAGTTGTTGTAGTTCGTCTGCCGTCGCATCATTGGCGCCGGTATCGGTTGGATTGCTATCTTATACTTTGCCGATTCAGTGAGCTGCAGTTTGCCCACCTATCTCCTCTGTTGTTCTTGCTGTTTCCTGTGATTTTTTTGTTCAAATTCGACTGGTTTTCTTGCCTGGATTGCTCGTACCTCACATTTCCCAAGGCGACGGCGCCGCCCTTCCCGTTCTTCGTCCTGCCGTTCGTCGGACCTTGGTCCACCTCTTCGCCGACGACAAGCACCCAACAGGTATGCCCACCCCTTGTCTTATCTTCCTGTTGTGCGAAATCGAGCACCCCAAACCATAATTATTAGGACCGGACCGACAGTTCAACCGACCAGAGCCTCTACCGGCCCGGTTCACTTAAAAGACCGTCTATGCCATCGAACCGGTAAAAACCAGCTGAATCGGCCGATTTTCATAGAACCGGCGAACGGGGTAGTTCCATGCGAACCGAAGTGGTTTTATTTTTTAACCAATCTTACTTGTGTTTTCCTCGGGATGTTTTTATCTGTATGTCATTAAAAAAAGTTCGTCGTGACCTGTATGACACAAAAGAAAGTTTGAATGTATCTATATGCCATTGGTTCAAACTTTTTTGCCCTCCTTACCAGTTCCGTAAGATTTAGGTCAAATTGTAGAGAGAAAAGTTCAAAATACCCTTAAAGCTAAATGTACCATTATTGTTTTTTAGCATTTTAACAACTTAAAATGAAAAAAGATTTCATTTGAGGTTGTTAAAATGCTCAAAATAATAACAACACAATTAACGTTGAGGGTATTTTAGATTTTTCTCCCCATAGCATAGTTTGACTTAAATCTGACCGAAGTGATACGAAGAGCGAAATAAAATTGTGACCACGTACGTGCGCTCCAACTTTTTAGCTACACACGTCACAGTTAACTTTTTCAGTGGTATATAGGCCGTGTCTGTTTTATAGGGTCTAAAAATTAGTCTCAAAGAATCTTCTATGCATGGAGTACTAAATAAAATTTATTTGCAAAACTTTTTTACAGATGAGTGTAACTTTTCGCGACGAATCTAATAAACCTACTTAATCTACAATTTGCTACAGTAATGCTACGGTAATTATTCTCTAATTATGCGTTCAAATACCTCATAGATTCATCTCGCGAATTAGCCCGGAGTTGTGAATGTATTTTTGTAAACTGACTTTATTTAATATCTGTAATTAGTGGTCAAACCTGCATTTTTAGTCCGGCTAAAGTTTAGTCCTCGCAAACAAACAGGCCCATAGCTAAAAGCGGCGCATCTGGCAGGCAGCGGCGGCCGGCGGCGGCGTGCAGCGGGCCAGCGGCAGGCGCGAGCTTGCGACGGCCACGACGCGGCCACGAGCTTGCGCTCGCGCGTGCGGCCCTGCGATGGTGGCGCCGCCGCGGGGGTCCGGCACTCCGGCAAGCAGCAGCAGGCCAGCAGCCCGCCCAGCAGGCAGCTCCGCAGCAGTAGGTGTGCCGTGCGCATCTCGTCCTCCCCGGTTAGTATGGATTTCAAAGTTCCACACTCCAATATCCAATCATTCGTTTGTATAGTGGATAATGTTCTGCATAGATCCAGAGAATCGAATTTGCTTGGCATTTTAATAGGTTTGTTCATAGATTTAGAGTTCAAACTTTATACATCTAGATTTGGTGCTTAATTTGGATGAGGTTGAGGCTGATGCCATGGAAGAAAGTGAAGAAATGGTTGCTGCCCATGAAAATATGTTTGTGCTACTCCTGGTGAGAACTTGTTATTTCATACATGAATTGTGTATTTATGAGCATATTTTTCTTAATGGTCAGCTATATAATATATTATGTACTGTTAATTACTTAATTATGACATGTATATTGGACCAGTTTAATTGTATGTGTGACCGGTTCGCTCCAATGGGTCACTGTTATCGAACCGGCAGTTCAACCGGTTCGTAACGGTTGAACCATTGAGCCGAAAGCCTCACTGGTTCGATTACCGGTACAGTCCTAATAACTATGCCCCAAATCCTAATGTCGGCCATTTGTACTCGGATCTGACCCATTTACAGTTATATGCATGTGTAGCACCTAGTAACTTTGATTATTTGTAAAATTACGGGCTGTACATGTGTACACCTCTCAATCCTCTCCTACAATACACTGGGTTCGCCCCTGTTGACAACTGGCTGTAAGTTTTGCAATTTTAGGTAACATTTATTTCCATTTCGGCAGGGTTTGAACATATCTTGTATGCTCACGGTTCGGCGCTGACTGGTGAAAATTGTTCGGGGGCTGAGGGCCGAAATTCTGTAAATCAATTGTAAAGAGGTGTGGTTATTTATACTTTCCGAGGTGTGAAGAAATGGAATGCAATAGGGATGAGGCCCAACGGGCAAAGGATATTGCAATGAAGAAGTTTGAAGCGAGGGACCTTCAAGGTGCCAAGAAATTTGCTCTCAAGGCTCAAGCACTCTTTCCTGATCTTGAAGGCATTGCTCAGATGATTGCCACCTTTGAGATCTATCTTGCTTCGGAGGTGAAGGTTGCAGGGGAGAAGGACTGGTACTCTATCCTTTCTGTTACGACGGCAGCGGATGATGAAACTATCAAGAAACAGTACAGGAAGCTTGTTCTTCTGCTACACCCTGACAAGAATAAGCAAGTGGGTGCTGAGGGTGCTTTTCAGATGGTCAAAGAGGCGTATACAGTGCTTTTTGATAAAACCAAGAGAGCAGTATACGACCAAAAGAGGAATGTAAGGGCATTCCAACAGAGGACAACTCAATCAAGTAAGGCAAGTGCAGCTCCTGGTGCATCTAATAGCTTCTATAATTTCGCAGCTAATGCTGCTGCCGCCTCCAAGCCAACAGTAAAAAAGCAAACTGTGGGACCAACAACACCTGCCGTGCGCCCGCGCCCATCTCAACCTCCACCACCATCCGCACCCTCTCCTGCACCTGGGGAAAAAAACCCTACATTTTGGACCTCATGCAACAAATGCAAGATGAACTATGAGTATCTCAGGGTGTACCTGAATCACCATCTTCGTTGCCCTAGTTGCCGTGAGCCATTCCTAGCAAAAGAGGTACCAATACCACCAACTGAGACTGTGGTACAGGATTCAAACATCAGTGGTGCAAATAAAAATGCAAGCACTAAGAGAAATATGCAGTGGGGTCCATTTTCAAGGGCTGCTGGCGCAGCTAGTGCTACTGCATCATCTGATGCTGCTGCTCGAGCTGCTACTGCAGTTCATCAGACGTATGAAAAAGTTAGGAGAGAGAGGGAGGCACAAGCAGCCGCAAGAAGGGAGGGGGCTCTTCGGCGGAAGTACAATCCTCTAAAAAGGCATGGAAGCATGTTGGATAATATTAATCATGGAGCAGGTGATGTTGCATCAGGAAAGAAGATGAAGACTAAAGATTCTGGAGTTGGTTCTTCATCGGTCATACCAGGTCCTGGAGCAAATTGTTTTAGAGTGCCTGGTGTGAATATATCTTTTTCAACCAACATTGGGGCCTATGAGTTTCAAGGCGTTAATGGTGGACTCAATTGGAAAACAAGGCCTCCGATCCACATAAGTTTAGCCAAGGCCTTCTCTCAGTTGGATGTTAGGGGCCTTTTGCTGGAAAAAGTGAAAAATGACCTGAGAAACAAGCTAACAGAAATAAAAAGTAAAACATCCAAAGATGCTGATAATGAAAAAGCGAGCAAGAAACACGTGGTCAAGGAAAATGGAGGGGATAATGAAGCTCTTGCATCAGATGATCCTACTACCAATAAAGATGTTCATGCTGATCCAGAAGAGATTTGTTCTAATATGAGCTCAGATGCTGAAAATGAAGATGATGACCCCTTGTCCTATAATGTTCCTGACCCTGATTTCCACGATTTTGACAAGGATCGCACCAAGGAATCTTTTCAAAGCGATCAAATTTGGGCTACATATGATGACGAAGATGGAATGCCTCGTTATTATGCATTTATTCAGAAAGTTCTCTCCTTGAAACCATTCAAGCTCAGAATGTGCTATCTCTAATCAAAGACAAATAGTGAATTTGGGCCTTTGAATTGGGTTTCTTCTGGCTTCACAAAGACCTGCGGTGATTTCAGGACTGGTAAATCTGAAACATGTGATATAGTCAACATGTTTTCTCACCAGATGAAATGGGAGAAAGGGCTGTGTGGGGTTATCAAAATTTATCCACAGAAAGGTGACATCTGGGCTATTTATCAGAATTGGTCCCCTGACTGGGATGAAGATACTCCAGATGGTGTGCTCCATGCCTACAATGTGGTTGAGGTGCTAGATGGTTATGATGAAGATCATGGCATGTCCGTTCTTCCCTTAGTCGAAGTTGCTGGGTTTCGAACAGTATTTGAGCGCCATCAGGATCTGAACGCTACCATGAAGATTCCCAAAGAAGAGATGTTTCGATTTTCACATCAAGTTCCTTTTTACAGGATGTCAGGCGAAGAAGCCCCAAATGTCCCCAAAGATAGCTATGAGCTTGACCCAGCTGCTATTTCTAAAGAACTCCTTCAAGGGATCACAGAAACAGTGGAGACAAATGGAACTTCCTAATGTTGATTGAGACAATTGATGACGTTCTGCCTTGGTTGTCACCAGTTTGAAGCAATCAAAAGTTGTCGACACTTGCAAGTTTTATAGTTTTCCTTCTACAGCTTTTGACAATTACCTTTGCATAGTTAGAATGGGGTCAGTCATTAAGGAGTCAGCTGCTTATCTAAAAGGTGTAATTAGGGTGCTCTGACATGAATTTTGTCGTGATACTAAGTAACTCTAAATGTGGGTGGAGTACTAACGCAAAGCTCATGTAGCAGCTTTTAATGTCAGTGTCAACATTGTTTTGTCTTGAGTGGGTCTAGTGTTTTTTTTCCTGGGAAATCCAAATGCTAATCAAGATATATGTCGTGTCCATTTGTTGGTTCCTCTATTAAAAGCAACCATATGTTATACATGATAACTAGCAGGGTTTCATCCCATAATTCTTAAATTCCTGCCCGCTCTGCTATACTGTGTGACAAGCACATCAGTGTGTGCAATCGTTTGTGACAGCTTCTGTTTCTTTTTGGAAGAAAATGTTTTACTGGAGACCCCAATGGACTCCTTTTTTTCTCTCTTTTCCTTCATTCAGTTCCTTAAAATATTAGGCTAAGTTAGTATTTTGCTGGAGAAGGCCATCGACGTGGTCCTCACTGAATATTGTATGTGACCTTCAAAGCCCAGCAGGTTAGCCTTTCTTTCTTTCCTTATTTTTAGAATTTTCAGGGCTAGTTTTGTGCAAAAAAGATTGATACAATTAAGGGGTTAAAAAGAAAAACCTCCCCGTGCTCTGCCAGCTGCATTTTTCGGCAGTAATAGATGGCTAAAAATCTCACTGTAGTTACAGTGCTCCAGTAAACATTCATCCTCTGCCTGTAGTCCTGTACCTACCTTTCCCTCATCATGAGCAATTAATCCATATAAGCTTTTGATGCAGTGGTGGTGTCATATTAAGATTCCGTCTTTGTTTGTGCATTCATGCAGAATCTTGAACTTTGATTGTGCAATATAGTTTACAAAAGTTTAATGCTGACAGTAACAAGTTTGGATTCTTTGTTACTGAGAACAGGAGCCTGGGTGCTGGTCAGCTGGTGCGGAGGACTCTACTGTGAAGCCCCTCCAGGACAAGAACCTGGAGCGTGTCATGAACTGCTCTGAAGTGTGGTCCGGTCCAGGGCAGGGGACTGATGATCTCCCTCTCTATATTACAGCAGCTGTGGCGATCTGGCCTTTACGTAGGTTTGTCTACTATGAGATTGGAACAAGGTTTTTGAGCTGGTTGTTTTTTTGGGCCTTTTCTGGGCGAGGCATAGCCACATAGGAAGAACCCTTGTATCTTTGCATAGAATCATATGGCAACGCATAATCTGAGGAAGTATCGGACACCTATCTTGGTCTGGATCTTATCTGATATGCAGACGCCGTTCCAGGAGCATCTTTGCATTGCCTTTGCTCAGAGGGTGATGTACTGATGTAAATACATAACTCACCTGTTTTCTAGTTAATAGATGAGATCCTATGAGAAAAGAGGGCAACACAGGTTGACTTAGACCTGATCATGGGTCGGGTCGGGTTTTCTTGGCCCGTGCCCGACCCGCCACACGGTTGGGTCGGGTTCGGGTTTTTTTAGTTATAATTTTCGGGTTACGTCGGGTTTTTTTCTTGGTTCGGGTGAAAATTTCGGCCCGTGCCCGACCCGTCGCACTGTCGGGTCGGGTTGGTCGGGTCGGGCTAGGTTGACTACACAAAGCATTGGTCCTTCTGATGGGAGTAGTATGAGAAGACTGTCTACAGTTGCCCAAACATAATTAGATATGCTCTATATTTTTTGTTTTCCTTTTTTCTTATGATTATTGTATGCAAGGTTGGAAGGGAATACTTGTGTTGAAAGTTGAGGTGTATTGCATAAGGACCAAGTGTGTTTAGTTTGTTTATACCACAGGCACGGTTTCCATGAGGGCACAAGGGGAAGAGGCACAATTAAATTGAAGTAGCAGCAACTCTCCTTTTTCAAAATAAAGTATACCAGTAATTCTCAGATCTCTAGAAAAAAAAAAGAGGTGTTGGATTACAACATGGGGATGCTGAGTTTTGACCTTTTGTCACTGAAAATTTTAGAGAGGAGAATAGTGAAGGGCATCTAGCCATCTGCATATATGCATCTGTTCCTTCTCTCATCTTGCAGGGTGCTGCACACTACTCTGCAAACAGTGTCACCCAAATGGCTAGAGCTGCCTTGCTCCCTGTTGGTTTGTTGTTGTGCCTTGCATTGGCCTGTGGGGATGATGCAGTGAGGAAGACGGTTGGGGTCTACGAGCTCAAGAACAAGAAGGGGGATTTCTCCATCAAGGTCACCAACTTGGGAGCCACCCTCATGTCTGTGATTGTTCCTGATTCCAAAGGTACTGTTTCCTTGGCCACATATTGTTCTGTGATATGGTGCATGACAAGCTTTGCATATTTCTTGCTGTGTAGGAAATCTGGCTGATGTTGTCCTTGGGTATGACACCCTTGCAGAATATGAGGTAACATCATAAATATTTATTTTTACTGTTGCAGAGTGTTGTGCATCTAAAATATGCTTCTAGCTATTTGTAGCATGAAGATCTAACAAAAATAATCCATGTGCGGCTGCCGCAATACCAAACAAAGCGAGTTTAATGTTTTCCTTTTGATGGACCGGACTTCTTGTTTTGAACTGTAATCATGAACTATACTTATTCAGGATGCTTCTTCTGCCTTTGGAACTGTCGTTGGACGAGTAGCCAATAGAATCGCCAACGGCAGCTTCGTTCTTGATGGGAAAACCATCCATCTGAACAAAGATGGCACGACTGTACTTCATGGTAAACTCCGGAACTCACATCATTTTCTCCAACCTCATGTGAGAATCTCTATGTATGACATGGTTCACTGGTTTTGATTTACTGCCATTGTATGTATAAATCATAAGGTGGCGGCAGGGGGTTCAACAGAGTCATCTGGACTGTGAAGGAGTACGTGCCCGGTGGTGACTCCCCATACATCACCCTCTACTACCATAGCTTCGACGGGGAGCAAGGTATGGTGAAAACCAATGCATGTACGCCCAAAAACTATACATGTAGAGATGTTATTTCACATAAATCTTCAGATTGCGCTTATCTTGCTGAAATTTGGCGACTCCAAGAAGTCAATCTGAAGTTCGAGCAAGTTGATATATTCAGTCCAGTCGTACTCATTCCAATGAGCTGACTTACAATTGTTTATCTCCCACAAGTCTTACCCAAAACGTTCCGGCGACTCCAAGAAGTCAATCTGAAGTTTGAGCAAGTTGATATGCAGTCATACTCATTCCATTGAGCTGACTGACACTTGTTTTACCCACAAGTCTTACCAAAACTTTCGTACCCAAAGACACGATGACGACGCATCTGATCGTTTAATTTTGCAGGATTCCCTGGCGACCTAGACGTGTACGTGACCTACCAGCTGTCCTGCCCGTACCAGCTGCGCGCCCGGATGAACGCGACGGCGCTGAACAAGGCGACGCCGGTGAACCTGGCGAACCACGCGTACTGGAACGTGGGTGGGCACGGCAGCGGCGACGTCCTGGGCCAGGTCATCCAGCTGTTCGCGTCTTGGTACACGCCCGTGGACCGGAACATGATCCCCACGGGCGAGGTGGCGCTCGTGTCCGGCACCCCCTACGACCTGCGCGCGCCGACGCTCCTGGGCACCCGCATCGGGCTCGTCTCCGGCGCCGGCATGGCCGGGTTCGACATCAACTACGCGGTGGACGGGTGGTACGGGTTCCGGAAGGTGGCGCGCGTCAGGGACCCGGCGTCCGGGCGGGCGATGGAGCTGTGGGCGGACCAGCCGGGGGTGCAGCTCTACACCAGCAACTGGCTAAGCAACGTGACGGGCAAGGGCGGGGAGGTGTACGGGCAGTACGGCCCGGTGTGCCTGGAGACTCAGGGGTTCCCCGACGCCGTGAACCACCCCAACTTCCCGTCGCAGATCGTCAGGCCCTGGCAGCCGTACCGGCAAGACATGCTGTTCAGGTTCTCGTTCTAGCGCCGCGCCGGCGAGCCGGGGAAGTTTTGGTGGCTTTTGTTGTAATAACTAGCCCGTGCGTTGCAACGGGACAAAATAATTCTCGCATACCCCTAATAAACATGTATCAAAACTTAACTTAATATATGTTGATTAAACTCAAAAGCACATTAAATTATACATTGCAATTCCAAAGAATAATAATCGTCAAAAAGTAGTATAATTCACGTGTCCGCTCTTATCGTGTCAGAAACCCTACAATTATCAAATATATATGTACTTTAGTCATGTTGTTTGTATAAAAAATTATTTATTACTCCCTCCGTATCGAAATATTTATCGTTGTTGACTTTTTCTTGTAATTTTGACCATTCGTCTTATTCAAAAAATTATTACAAACATGTAAAACGATAAGTCAAGCTTAAAATACATACAACAATAAACCATATAGCAAACAAAATAAATTGTACTTGCAAATTTTTTTGAATAAGACGAATGGTCAAAGTTGTAGAAAAAAGTCAATGACGACAAGTATTTCGATACGGAGGGAGTACCTCTTTAGAGACTAAAATGTGAGGTAATAGAAGTTCTAATGATTAAAATATAAGAAAATAGAAATTCTAGGGACACAAACATTATTATTAAAGAAGGAAATTGCCAAAACACAAAAAGCCCAAACCTTATCTCAGTCCCCTCCTCTCTCTCACACACGGTATCTCTCGACTCTCTTCGTTCTCCTCTTCGAATCGTCACGCCGCTGATCCCGTGGTCCTGCCCGCTGGCGCCCGCCATGGGTGGCCCGCTAGCCGGGATTTGGTGCAGGGCTCGGCCATCGCTCCTCCTCCTCAGGCAGCCCACCCCACCCCATCCACTTCCTTCTCCTACCCCGTCTTTCTGTCCTCTCGCTCTCCTCCGCCAGTAGGCCCATGAGGCTGCGTTGCCTGCTGGCTTGCTCCCCTTGCCGGCGAGCCAGCTCCTCCGTGGAGCTCCCTGCCCCAGGCGACATCGGATCCGAGGAGCCGTGAGACCGCGCTGCCCCCTCGCATGCTCCCCCAGCCGGCGGGGCCACGTCGCCCCTCTGCGGACCTCCTTGACCCCGGCGGCAGCGGTGGATCAGGGAGACGCGACGACGGTGACTCCGGCAGTCCAAGACAGACGGGAGGGTCGCGAATCGCGACGGCAGGGAAGTGAGAGAAACGGAAACAGAGCCCCTGACACGTGGGCCCCACCTGTCAGGACGGACGAAAAAAGGGCAGAAGCGGTCCGTGCTTTAATATTAGGTAGAGATAAGGTCACTGGACCAGACCGTGGTGTATTTGAACTTTGTTTGTCAGTGTTAGTCTTGAAGAGAGTATAAACTAGATCGAGATGAACTGCGCAAATGTATTCATCTGTGTTTGTACATATTTATACAGAGTACATGGCCATAGCTGTTTCGCTAGAGGACCCAGTCCTACGGGAGCGAGCTTAGCAAGCGGACGTCGTGGCGCTCGGGTGCGCGGCGTGCACGCAGAGCGCGGAGACCGTTGGCATTGGCGTGCATGGCGCGGACGACGCGGTCTTGGCGAGCGCATGGAGAAGATGCTGACCGCCCAGAGCCCGGCGGTTACGGAGTCCCGTTGGGGAGGCACTGTTGGTGCTCAACACCCCCCGCAGTCTCGACGGCGGTGGACCGACGGCGAGGCTGTCTCTGAACTCGCAGAACAAAACCCTAGGGAGGCCCTTGGTTAAGACATCAGTGAGCTGGCGCGTCGTTGGAATGTGCACGACGCGAAGTTCACCCAGAGCGACCTTCTCTTTTTTTTAAGACGTGCAAAGCACGTTTTTCATTAAGAGAGGAGATTTGCACGTCTTTCATTAAGAGAGGAGGAAAAACATCCGTTTTCGAATACAACAGGCACGGGGCCTAACGAAAAGAAGAGAGGGTGAAAAACATTACATCGCCCGCACCGGGCGAACACCTAAAAGCCTAGCGAGAGGGAGGAAGCCCGCACGCGCCCAAGTCCTAGCCTCCTCCAGGATTGCCGGAACAAGCGCCACCGGCATGAGAGCTTCCTTGTCGTGAACGCGCCAGTTCCGTTCCTTCCACAGCGACCAAGCGACCAACCAGACGAAGGAGTCGAAACCTTTCCTCCGTGCCTTAGCGACCTGTTTCCTGGCGGAGCACCACCACTCAGCGAACTTCACCGGGCGATCCGGAGCCAGGTTCTGAAGGAGAATATGTCTGAGGGCCATAAGCCAGGTCTCTCTAGAGAAGACACAGTCCACCATCAGATGGTCCAGCGTTTCGGATTCCTGGGCGCACAGCGCGCAAGTGTCCGAGTCCCTAAGCCCGTGACGGTGCAGCCGGTCCGACGTCCAGCAGCGGCCGTGCAAGACCAGCCAAGCAAAGAACTTGCACTTCCCCGGCATGTGAACCTTCCAGATCTGCCGTGCCCCGAGGATGTCGACGCGACCAAGAAATAGGGCGGAGTAGGCCGAAGTCGAGGAGTAGACTCCGCTAGGCGACCATTTCCAGATGAACCGGTCAGGTTCGGATGTGAGGCTGACCTCCTGCAGTAGGTCCCAGATGACAAGATACTGCAAGACCACCTGCACAGTCCGGGCGTGGGTGACGTCAGCGACCCAACGGATCCCGGCCGCCCCGGTCTGCATGGCCTCAGCGACAGTACGGGCCCGACGCACCCTTGGCGAGACCGCGGCCCAGAGGTTAGGTGCCAGGGATTTGATGGAGCACCCGGAGAGCCAGCTGTCCTCCCAGAAAAGCACCCGGGTACCGTCCCCCACCTCCACGGAAATGGAGGCGTTGAATAAAGCCTGGGTGGCCTTATCCACGGGGAAGCGGAACGCCGCCCAAGTCCTGTCCGGGTCAGTCCTCGCTAGCCACAACCAACGTAGGCGCAGCGCGGTGCCAAAGACACGAAGGTTGGGCAGGCCGAGTCCGCCGCAGTGAGTGGGGCAGGTGACGTTCACCCAAGCGACCAGACAGCGACCGCCCGAGGCCACCTCTGTGCCGGACCAGAGGAAGCCACGGATGAGAGTTTCGACCGCGCGCAGTGCCCAGGGGGAGATGGAAATCGCCATCGAGATGTGAACCGGGATGGCAGAGAGAGTGGATTTGGCAAGCACGAGGCGGCCACTGCGGCTCAACAGTCTGGCCTGCCAAGGGGGCAGGCGCCTAGCAACCTTATCGACCAACGGCTGCATCGCCGCTTTGGGTAGCCTCTTGATAGAGAGGGGGACCCCGAGGTAGGTGCAAGGGAAGTCGGCGATCATGCAGGATAGAATGGATCAGACCAGGGACAAGTGACCTTCAGAGCAGTTGATGGGGTAGACCTGGCTTTTGGTATAGTTTGCTGCCAAGCCAGCCGCGCTTTCGAATAGCGACAAGACCGCCTTGACAACCCGCAGATCTAGCTCGACCGGGGAGAAGAAAGCGACCACATCGTCAGCGTAGAGAGAGGCGTGAAAGCGGATACTCCTCCCTAGATCTAGAAGGAGACCACGGGATTCCGCCTTACGGAAGAGAGCATGGAAGCATTCCATGACCAGCACGAAGAGCATGGGGGAAAGGGGGTCACCCTGACGCAGGCCTCGACCGTGGCAGATCCGCTGGCCAGGGGCACCGTTAAGCAACACCCTGGTGCTGGCGGTGGATAGAATGACTGAGATCCAGTCGGTCCATCTGCGAGGGCATCCGACAGCCAAGAGGAGCTCAAGAAGAAAGACCCAGCCGACCGAGTCGAAAGTTTTGGCTAGATCAATCTTGAACATGATCCTAGGGAGCTTCCGACTAGAAAGCGCTCTCGCCGTGCCAAGGACGTAGCGGAAGTTGTCGTGGATGAGACGACCTTTGATGAAGGCACTTTGGTTGGGCGAGATTAGAGAAGAGAGGTGCGGGGCGAAACGGTTGGCTGCCGCTTTGGAGAAAAGTTTCCCAAAGTATGGATTAGACTAATGGGCCGGTAATCCGAAAGAGCGACCGGGTCTGGTTTTTTAGGCAAGAGGGTGAGTAGGGCACCGTTCAGGTGGTGGAAGCTGCGGAAGTCCATGTCAGAGAGGGCGTTGAACGCCCGCAACACATCACCCCTGATGATCGACCAGCAAGATCGGTAGAAGCGACCCGTGAAACCATCCGGGCCGGGGGCCTTGTCCAGAGGTAGGTCCCTAATCACCTCCCAGACCTCGGCCTCCGAGAAGGGAAGAGCGAGGTCCTCCAGGTCCAACCGCGGGAGTCCTAACTCCTCAAAATCGAGGGCGCAGGAACGCTCATGATGGGTGCCCAGAATGCGGTCGAAGTAGTCAAAGGCTGCCGCAGCCTTGTCCTCTTCCCGAAAAACAGAACGACCATCGACCAGAAGGGAGGGGATGAAATTTCTCCTCCTACGGTGGTTGGCATGTAGGTGGAAAAGTTTAGTGTTGGCGTCCCCCTCACGCAGCCACCTGAGGCTGGACTTTTGCCGAGCGATCGTTCGCTGTAGCGAGGTCAGGCCTAGGTAGCGTAGTTTAAGGAAACGCCGTAGAGAGATCTCCTCGGGAGAGAGCGACCGTGAGTCCTGCGCGACCTCAAGGCGGAAGATGACCTCCTTGGCAATCTGGATCTGCAGGCGAATGCTGCCGACCGCCTTGGAGCTCCACTTTACTAGCACCTTCGTTGTCTCACGAAGGAGGTGGTCGATCATACGGAGCGGGTCAGCATCAGGGCGCGGCCCCGACCAGACCGCCTTGACTGTGGCCAAGAAGCCTTCGACCTTAGGCCAAAAGGCCTGAAAGGTGAAGCGTTTCTTAGAGTGCACCCCACAGTCGAGAAGGAGGAGGAGGGGAGCATGATCGGAACACCGAGAGGAGACAACATGAAGAGCGGAGGAGGGGAAATGAAACTCCCAGTCTTGGGAGACAAAAACTCTATCGATACGCTCCAAGGTGGGATGCGACCTCTCGTTGCTCCAAGTGAAGAGACGACCTTGGAGATGAAGCTCAAGAAGCTCAAGGTCGTTAAGGAAACGATGGAAGCGACCCATCATTCTGCGCGAGAGGCGGCCGTTATTCTTGTCGGTCGCCTGGTAGATGAGGTTGAAGTCCTCGCAAACAACCCAAGGTCCAGAGAGCATCAGACGGAGGGTACGGAGCTCAGCGAGAAAGGAGACTTTATCCGCATCGGACTGCGGACCGTAAACGGAGGAGAGCCACCAGGACTGAGAGGGTGCGGAGAGCAGCGCGACCTTCACCGTAACGTGGTGAGTGCCAAAGGAGGGGGAGGAGACGAGCCAGGTGTCTTTGCGCCAAGCGACCAGAATTTCACCGCGGGAGCCCGCAGCCGGCAACGCAACATAATCAAAGTCGAGCCCTAACATATCAAGCATGAAGGAGGGGGGTACAACCGCGAGCTTAGTCTCTTGCAGACAAAGAAGAGAGACACACTCGGAAGCAACCAATTCGCGGACCGCCGAGCGTCTAGCACGCTGGTTAAGTCCACGGACATTCCAAACAACTATGTTTACATCCATTTAAACACAAAAAGAGACGACCACTCGACTAGCATAGGCTCAGGCCTGCGCGTCGACGACCAGCTGCTCCTCGGGGAAGAGCTCACGAACCGCCACCTGGAACTCGTCATCTTCCAGCATGGAGCACTGGAAGGACCCCTCGACCTGGGCACCGAAGAGCTCTCGGATAGCTCTGCAGTGCTCCTCCGACAGGCCAACAGCGAAGAGCCTGGTGTAGCGCTGGAACGCGGCAGCGTCGGGTTCCTCGCGCGGCCCCATGACTCCCAGCTTCCGCATCAGCAGGTTCTGGCCCGCGGTGACCGGGTTCCGACCCCGGGCCCTGGAAACCGTGGCGAGACGGCTGCTGCGGTGAAGCGTGGCGAGTGGCGGGCAGGCCTTCGCCCGGCGACGGCGCGGCGCCCCCAGAACCGGGGGAGGAGGAGGCCGCTGCAGAGAGGCGCAGAAATCGGCCACCAACGACTCGAGGTCGCCCTGAGAAGGCCTCTCAGTCGCAGCAGAAGGTGGGGAGTGCGACCTGAGAGCCTGGGAGGGGGAGACAGCTCCGCGGCCATCGGAGGGATGTCCGGCGAGTGCCGAGGGGTAGAGGGACACGACTCGGCGGGTGCTGGAGAGGCAGAAGGCGACCGGCACGGAGGCGGGGCGACCACGATGGAAGAGCCAGGCAAGGGGGCCGCGGGCAACGTCAGCTGGCGGGCCTCCAGGGGGGAGAGCAACCTGCGGAAGACATCCGGGACCGGCACCACACGAGGTGGGGCAGTGCTCTCCCCCCATGCGCGAAGGCAACGTCAGGCACGGCCGAGACGAGCGCAGTCGTCGTCGCGCGGAGCCCAGAGGTCGGCGGGCCACCAAGGCCGACAGTGGCCAGGCTGCATCCAGCAGAGGCCAAGCTGCCCCGAGCAGCGGCCGGCAGTGGCCAGGCTGCATCCAGCAGCGGCCAGGCAACGGCCACTAGCGGCCGGGCGACGGCCCGCGGCGACCGGGCGGCAGCCAGCCACAGCCAGGCGGCGGCCGGTAGCGGTCGAGCAACGGCCAGCAGAGGCCTGGTGAAGGCTGGCCGGTCCGAGGCTGGCAGCAGGCGGAGCCCGGGTGGCGACGGCCAGGTCGGCGCGAGCAGGCGAAGCAGAAGAGGCGACCCGAAGCTCCGCCTCAAGAAGCATCGGGTCATCAGCGAGGATCCTGGGTGGCGTCGACTCACGAAGAGGAGGGAGGTGCTCCGACAGCGCGTACTCGTCCCAGCAGAAGTGCCACGCGACCGGAGCCGAAGAGGAAGCAGAGGAAGCCCGGGCGAGTGGGGGCGCCACCTGTGACGCACGTACCTCGGCTGCTAGTGTAGAGGAGGGGGCAACGCGAAATGGTGTAGCAGCGGCGGAGAGACGAGACGACCTAGGCGGGACGGCAGGTGGGCGGTGGATGCCCTGCAGCGCCCAGTAGGGGTAGGAGGGAGCCGGAAGGGTCGGCGGGGGTGCAGAAGTCGGGGCACCCTAGCAGGCGGCTCCCTGTCCACCTCCTGCGGCACGACCAGACCGCCTGCCGGAAACGGGTGGAGACCCCCCCTCGGGGCCCGCAACGGCGCGGCAGCAGCGCCCCCGACGGCTGAGGGCCCCGACAGAGGAGGGGCAAAAGAGCGACCCGAAGAGCCAGAAGGGCCACCCTCTGACCCCCCGACCGGGAAGCCCCATCATCCTGGGGAGCCAGAGTGTCGATGATCTGGGTGATGTCGACCGTCGCCCGGTAGCGCAGGCAGGGCTGGCCGGCGCCCAGCCCGAAGAACTCGATCGGTGCCAGCATGTCCATCTGCACCGGGATCAAGTCCGGGTCAACGCAGCCGGCCAGGACGACGAGCTCCTTGAGGTTGGCCTTCGACTCTGACTCAGGAGCCAGGTTGATAACCGCGCGGGAGGAGCCAAGGACATCGTGCGCCGTGGAACATAGCCACAGGTGCGGAGGCACGCCCTTGATGCCTACCCACACTTGGTACAATTTTATGGATTACGGACACGATTTTTGGTAAGTGAAAGGACTTTTCTGCAAAATGACCGTTCCTTGGACGATCCGAGCCATCCGCCCGGCCGATCCGACGACCGGAGAGGCCTGCGACGCCGCCACTCTCGCTGGCCTTCTTATTTGCCAAGTTTAGTAAGGCACCATTTAGTTCGGTGAAATTTTGGGGAAAGTGGTGAAAATTTTGCATTGGGAAGCGTGTTCTGTGAGTGACGGTATGGTTTGCGATGCGAAAATTTTTGAGACTTTTGGCAAACTAAACAGGGCCGGAAAAGAAAAGATGCTGCGGCCAACAGGGGGGCTCAAATAGCAAATCAGTTGTTATGTGTTGGGCCAGTTCACGTTTGTTTATTCTGGTGGCCCATAGCCCACTTAGCCCAGCGCATCCGGTGCCAGCGGTCCGCCCGGCTGGTACACTTGCATAGCCGCTGCATCCCTTTCCAGTGTGAAACTCGAGTCGCCTCCTTTCTTGCTCCAATCACTCCATCATAGACTGTTCTTGGTCCACGCCTTCAAGGCTTCAACACCGCGCGTGCCTGCCGTCTCGTCTCGACTGCACCGCAACCGGACAAGGACACCGCGGCCGCGGCCATTCACTTTCGCTCCCCCACCCCTAGCAACGCCACGATAAATCACAGTGGTAGGGCCCACCTGTCGGAGGACGGCGGATCTCGTGAGGACGCGGCGGATCTCGCGCCGGATCTCGTGAGGATGTGACGGACACAGCGAGAAGAAGAAGACCGGGGAGAAGAAGAAGACGCGGCGGGCGGCGGTACATGTGCCATTACGTGTGGAGGAAAAGGAAATGGAAGGGGCAACGATTGATTGCAGGCTGCCATTGCGGAGTGGAGAGGTCGGGCGTCGCGGGCACGGGTAGGGCTGGAGCGGCGCCGGCCAAGGAGACGGACAGGCGCGCGGGCACAAAGCCGAGGACGCCGAGCAACACGGGCAGGCGGATGGCTGGGCGCACATGCCGAATGGCGACGGCACGCTGATCGGCTCAGGCACGGTCATGTGCGACCGGAGGTTGGAAATAGCCAGGCGCATGGGCCCAGGACATCACGGCATGTGGCCACGCGGGTAGGATGTGAGCTGGCACAGGGGAGCCGAGCATGTGCGGTGGCAGCGCAGACGTGGCGGCGGGGTGGAAAGAGGCACGGGAGCCGAGCGGCTCGGGCGCGGATGAGCGTTAGCACAGCGCACGGGTGCGCAGAGCCAAGCAATGCGTGCGGTGCAAGGTAGTCAGCCAGAGATGCGCGGACACATGGGCCGGGTGGGCGGCGCACCATGCAGGCGCATGAGGGTGCGCTGCTCGGGTGTGAAGCATGGTGCACAGGAGCTGGGCGGCCACGGGCAGAGGCCTGACGTGAAGGCCAAGGATGGTCGGATGGGCTGGAAAGAGAGATGGAGAGAGGATGAGTTGGACGTACCATAAAAAAAGATAGAGAGATGGAGAAAGATATTTGGATTTGACCTTTTTATGATTTTGAAAACACTACAAACATCAAGCAAAAACCATGCAAACGAATATGAATGCATCACTCATAGAACCATTTCACTTAATTAGAAAAACAAACAATAATTTTCCTATACTAAATTTTCTGTAAAGAAAATAAATGTTGAGCAAATTTTAAAATTATTTCAAAATCGTTGCTTAATTATTCTTCCTAATAACATCCTGAAATAGGAAAATTTCAGGGTGTTACATGACCTTTACCATGACATACACACCGAAAATATGGGGCTCTACTGTCATGATTGTGTAGTTTCGGAGGCGCTCTGCCTCGTCTCCTTCCTCTACCTCTTGAGGAGTAGCCACCCCGCTGATTGTCTTGGTGTTGATAGTTTTGACCTTGGGTTTAGTTGTTTGGTGGTTGATCCTGAACATTCATGATAGGTTGTGAAGGCCCGGACCAATTGTTGCCCCTTTGAAATTACCTTTGTTGAGCTCTTTCTACCACTCTTCTTCTGTGATCTTCATCCGACTTATATTAATTTTTCCAATTCATCAAACAATTCTTCCATAGTTTGAGGCTCTAGCCTGGAAAAGTGACATGTTGTTTGCCCTGGTGTTAGAAGACCACTTATGAGGATAGAAATTGTTGTTTTTTCATCGATATCTGGAGTTTGAGATTTCAACTGCATGAATCTTCTGACAAAAACTGCCAAAGGCTCCTTGTCCCTCTGCTTACAATGATAAAGATCTGCTGATTTTGCTGTTGCATTATGGAAAGTTTGGAGGAACTTGTCTTTGAGGTCAAACCAGGTGTAAACTAAGTGTGGAGGCAATAGTGAATACCAAATCAGTATTGGTCCTTCACACGTGACGATGAAAGATTTTTCCAGTGTTACGTCGTCTCCGCCAGCTGATGCTACAGCAGCTTCGTAGCTCATAAGGAACTGTCTTGAGTTGCCAAATCTGTTGAACTTTGGAAGCGCTACTGGCTTGTATTTGGAAGGCCATGGACCTATTTGGAGGCCTAGAGAGAGTGGGGAGTTTAGGTCGTTGAACTGAGCAATTCCATTATTTGTTGGGTCTTGATTTTCTGCAAATATAAGGTTTTCTTTGACTGGCTGATTTTTGGTAGCTGAGTTTGGGTCTTGTGTGGTTCATCAAAGAGAGATGTTTTCTACCTCAAACATGTCATCGAGCTCTTTTTGTAACTGGGCTATTTCCTTTTTTGCTTGTTCAAGCTTTTGTACCTTCTCCGTAGCTTGCTTATTTGCTTTGAGTTGCATGGCAAGCTTCTCCTTTTGCCTTTTTAACATTTGGACTTGTTTTAGTGCGACTTCAAGCTCTTTCTCTGCCACTTCATTGTCGCCGTCTCCGGTGCTGCTTTCTGGTACGTCTTGTGGTTCTTTGCCTTTTTCATTCCTGTCTCCTTGTGTATCTTGAGTTTGTTCTGGGTCTTGTACCGTGTTAGCCTTAAAATGCAGGATAAGGCCTTGTTCTATGTTTTCTTGATTTTTTTCATTCTTGGGGTCTTGGTTGGTGGGGTTTTTAGTTTTTTTTGGAGCCGTCGTGGGTTTCTAACGGCTAAGACCACGGTGGGCGCCAATGTTGGATATTTGAAAAATATCCAGACAGTAAAGTGAAAAAGTTCTGAAAAGGTCTGCTCTTCGATTCTCAAAAGGTGGATCCTTTACACAGAGGCATAGGGCTCCTTTTATAGTGCTCGGAGGTCACTTTTACATTCTATTTCTACTCCTGATTACAAAGCATATTTGAAGGATATTCGGGGTACATTTCGTTCGTGGTAATCACGCAATCACTTTCTAGTTTTGCAAGTGTGCCCTTACGTAGCAGGGCTTCTTACTTCTTGCGTAGCCAAACGTCTCACGTTTCTTCTTCCTTCTTGATCACGCTATTGACCGATTCAATATCGGAGCTTTCCTTCAAGATCAGGATTTCCCCCCTCCTTTCTTCCAGCACCTTCGCTTGAACATTTGTCAACAATATTAATGCTGACGTCTCCTTTGGAGGAATCCATATGTCTTGTAAAATCTTTGGTTTCGAAGTAATCTTTGTCCAAATCCCAGTCCTGAGAGCTCGTCATGCCAATCATGTTCCTTCTACCAACTTCACTTCCTGTAAAAATAGGAGAAAAGACTCTTCTCGTGGAACTTCTTGTTTTTCATAAACTTTCATCAGGTATGACGTCACTTCCTTCCATCACTTAAAGAAACATGCATTTTGTAAAAGATTGAAGTTCACCAAAACTTAAGAATTATGAAAAGATGTCTTTCATAAACTTTGCACAATAAAATCCATGTCCTTTTATCAATAGTCTTACATTTTGCTTAAAACCCTCATCCGCTTGCGGAAGAAACTGGATTGGTAGAAAAATTGTTTTTCCTCCTATTACTCGAGGGTAACCGTAAAAGATAGATTCCCAACATAGTGGCTGCGGCCTGTGTTGGCGGTCGATTTCCATCAACCTAGCCACATGTTTACCTTCTATGTTGGTATTAATTTGTTATTCACACTAACGATCCTAACCTAGCTACTTGAGGGTTGGAACGGAAGCCACGAATTAAAGAGGCTTTTAATGAGATTCGTTTGCTTTATTCTTCTTGCTTTTGGAACTTCAATAAAAGACCCGATCCAATCTCTAGATCGGTTTTACCTCCTCTTTCTCTTGCTACCTCCGGTGTTTAGTAGATTAGATGTGTTTTCATGGTTCTTCCTTAGATTAGATGCAAAAACCCCTTTCAAGATCAAAGCGTTTTCTGCTTATTAGATTGGATCTTGCATTACACATTGTTCCACGGATTCGATACCTTGGGTTCACCACTCAAGGGAAGAAGGGTCCCTTGACTACGACGGAGGATTTGTCCGCTTGCAAGTCCAAACGAACTTTGCAACGATAATCAAACGTCAACAAGCCCCTTTTTCTGGCGCAGTTGCCGGGGAACAAGTAATCAAGATTCAATCTAGTATTACGTTTGTGAATATTTTCAGTTTTTCTCTTGATTTTTCTTTTGCATCTCTTAATTTTGATCATCCTAAAAAAATCAATCTAATCTATGGTTTTGCTAAACCCTAGTTTTCTTTTAGTTTTTGTGTATACTTGGCTAACCCTAATGAGAGGAGGACGGCTACATCTCCAACAAAAAAAACATATATTTTGTGAATGGTCTAGAAAAATTTTGCAGGCAAAGGTGACGTGCAACACGAAGATCTAAAAGTGGAGGCCGGACATCGTCAGAATCTCCAAGAGAAACTCCACCTCCAAGATCAAAAGGAGATCAACCTCATCTGCCACTCATCCTAGGGAGATCGTTCCTCAAGACCGTCAGAGCAACAATTGACGTTGGCAAGGGGAGATCAAGTGATGGCGAGATGAGTGCATTCAAGTGAACCGCGATTCGAGGTATGTAACATGGCTAATGTTAAATACGTTCCACCTCATCATCGTATCGGAAGGGAGGAGCCAAAGAAGAATGAAGCAAAGAAGGCACAAAAGATGTTGCATCCGTTAAGACCAAGAATCAACACCCGCCTGTGAAGACCAAAAAGATGACTAAGCCGAAGAATAAATCACACCAAGGCCAAGGATGGTGTAGAAGTGGGGTCCCCAAGATTGCAACGCCCGCAAAGAGCGTTGATCCAAAGTGAAGAAGAGAAGAAGTCTAGCTATAGACTATAAACGAAGCGCTTTGCGGGAGGCAACCCGTTCGTCGAGTCAAGAATAAGCTACCGGGAGGACAACCCGACCAAGAACAAAGCTACCAGGAGGGCAACCCGGAAGATTTTCAAATTTCAAGTAAGTGAGTCTTAAAATTTGCTACGCAAAACATTTTATTAACTCTTAAGTGGTTAAACAAGTTTCGGAGAACCTTTTATTTGCTCGGTCGTTTTATTTGGGTTTTTCGATCTTAAACCAATGACATGAGCCTTCCCATGATTTATTTTCCTCTTTTCGAAAAACTCGTACCAAAAATTCAGATCCTATCCAAGCCTTTCATCTTCTCCATGATGTTAAGGTTGGCTAGTTTTCTTAACATCTACCGGTTTCTCTAGAATTAGAATTTCTCTAAGCCCCATTGAATTTGTTTTTATTCAAAATCTTTCTCTCTCTCTCATGTTTGGCCAAAATTAGAACCTAAACCTATGCCCCCACGGTCAAGTCGGAGGAGCTTGCTATCAATTAATGAAAGCAATCGATCCCGGTGCAACTAAAATAAGTTTTACAATTGTTTCGGATGACTAAAATCCCTCTAATGATATATTTGGACTCATCGCTAGCGCTGAGTTAATTTTTAAATTTTCAAAATTAGAGGAGTAATTAGCATCTAAACATGATTAAGGGGAGGTTTTTGAAGCTTGATTAACATATAGTGCCCCATGATGCATCTTGGGAAAGCATTAGTCGTTTGACATCCTGGGCATTTGCAGGGACAAGCATGGGGAAGCAAGGGCTTTGTTTTGCAGGAAATTAATAGAAGCACATGAGGCAAGGGAGCAAAGAAGTGACAATAAGCAAAATAATGGAGGTGGAACCATGCAAGCAAAGGAGTGGTTGTGAATGTTTGGGCGATGGAATCTCGTGGATCACGCGGAAACAAGGCAACAAAGGAGCAAGGAGCATATCGAAGAAAGCAAATGGAGCAGGAAGGCCCCTAGGCCGATCAGCCTAGGCCGGCCGGCCTAGCCTTCACTTACGGCCCCCAGTGCTCCTCTTCGCCTGGTAAGTATTTTATCCATTTGTTAATTCGTGTTCTTGAGTTCATAGCCCAAAAGTTTCGAAAACCACCCAGAAAAATTCATGCCTCACTTCCTTCTCTAAAAATTACTGAAAAATCATTACAATTCTTGTCAATCCATATACTTTCTTTGTGTGTATTTCCACCGGCAAGAAACCCCCGGGGGAGTTGTTTGTGACTTTGTGCAGCAAGGCACGATGAGAGAGATCATGAACATAATTCTCGGAAGAAAGACACGATCATCATCGTCGAAGGTCATCATCAAGCTCTTCGAGGAGGCACTCAGTCTCCGAGTCTCCCCGAAGCATGGAGGAAGACGTGGCACCACCAAGGAGTGGCACGGTGCCCCTTGGTGGCATAAGGAGTACACAAAGGCCGTCCATGCGGTACACCAAACCGCAAGGACACACGGAGGAGCCACTCATTCTACTACGACGCTCAACTCATTCATCCACTCCACCACCATACACTCCGAGGCATTCCAATGGATTCATCATGAAGAGGAGGAGGAGAGGCTTGTTCGTCTTGAGAGGAGCCTTGTGCCAAATGTTGACTTCGATGACGCCCTCCAAGTGTAGGATTCTACTCGGATCTCAAATCTTGAGCAACCTTGGATGGGTGCAATTCTTTAATGGAGTTGGTGTGACTACTCACAAGGAGCTTGCCTTGGAAATTCTCATACATTGGCACCGGTCATTAATGAAGGGGTGTCATGCCTCTCATTCCGCCTTGAAGATAAAGAGCAACTAGTTCCTTATGGATATATTGGAGAACTACTCGCTTACAAGAAGGAAGCCCCGGAGCAAGTTGATGTCCAAAAAAATATGTTAGAAGGATTTTTGGGGAATGATTTCGGGAGAAGATAACAAGGAACCCAAAATTTCTCCTTGTCGGGATTTCTTTAGGATCGAGTACATGAAGCAAGGAAAATTTATTAATGGAGATGAGAGGAGAAGGTACAAGTTGACAAAGATTAATGTTCCTCTTCCCAACATGAGGTTGAGATTGAATGAAGACAAAATTGGTTAGAGGAAGGATTTCTTGTACCGGCAAAGAAGATTAAAAAGGAAAATTGTGGGAGAGGGATCATCCTCCGCGGCCCAAGACGAAGGAGAGGCTGCACATCAAGATAATGAACAACCACATGGAGGGATTCTCATATGGAGGAAGTATGCCAATGCAAGCATGGGGGAGTGGGGCAGCCATGCCACCACATCCTCCACCATACATGGTGCCTAACGAAGTTTTCATGGCGTCCCATCCAAAACAATGCAAGTCAAATGGAAAGGACCACAAACATTGCCTATCAAATTGGTCGCCTTCTCATATCACCGCCGTAATAATTTCAAGGAGGACCGGCGCAACCATGCTACAAGCAAGATCATCAATATCAACCACCGTAAGATGAAGAATGAAGAAGGAGGAAGACAAAGAAATAATGATGCCTTCAACTTCGGTTCGATTTTCCCTCTTTCCTTTTCTTTATTTTCAGCTTTTATGCAAATTTGTGTGCATAGCATTTTCTGTTTTATTTATTTTCAGCATGTGTGTTAGTAGTAGTGCTTGCTTTAAATCAACATGAATAAAGTTTTCTACCAAGTTTATCACCTTTAGTGAAGATAATAAGTTGATGCCACGTTGATATATGATGAAAGTTGCCGCTTTGCTCATCTTTGTGCTTGTTTTATGCATGTTTAAGCTAATGCTCTCTATAAATGCAAATCTGAAATTTAATTAAAAGCTAGCTTAAATCTTGTGTGGAGGTTATGATAAATCAAGTCTCATAGTTCTTTTTCGTTGCTCTCAATTTTGAATGAATCAAAAAACTTTTTTATTCTCAAAAAGTTATGCTAACCTTGTCATGAGTACCGCTTGCATTTTGCTCTACCCATCCAAAGCCCAAACTTACTTGAGTGCAAAACATTAGTATATACAAGATTTATTTTTGGGTGCATTGATTCAAGGCCTGATTTCTCTGACCCGAGACTAAGAAGCTAGTCATTCCATTTTTACGTATCGTTCTTTATGCTAGCCTCTTCTATCCGTGCATTGTGAGTTTCCACATTAGGAATTTCGCAAACCTCGCCGGATATCCAACCACAAAACCCAAATATATCTTTTTTGTGTTCACCTCCTTGACCACGACCCAATATATGAGTATGGATGAATATTTTGAGGAAGATTACAAGGAAGGTGCTTCAACTGAGTAAGGGATCCCTAGAAGATTTTTCGAGTATCTCTCTCTAAGAAAATACGAGAGCTTCAATTCCCACCTTGGCACATTTATTACCTCTTTTGCCCGAGGACGAGCAAACGTCTAAGCATGGGGGGTTGCCAAGGAAGTGCTAGTATAGTCTGGAGTTCAAGGGGAGCGAATAGAAAAAAAGGAAAAAAAGAGAGAAAAAGTACGATGAAAGAAAAAAAATGATAAAGAAGAAAAAGTATGATGAGAAAAAGAAAGAAAGAAGAAAGAAAAAAATAAAGCTCCCCGGTTCTCTAGCTATGTTTTGTGCTTTTTGAGTTTTCAAGAGGATTCAAGATCAAGACCCATACTCATCTTTCCAACAATGTGCAATCCGATAACGAGGACTTCGTTTGTGCCTTGGGATCACTCTTTGCCATTTGCACATGTCCACCTATCTAAAAGTTTGTGTTCATCTCTCCCCCCTCCTTGATAATATTATTTTTCCAATGACCTTTTTGACGAGTCTCGGTAAGACCATGAGAAGCTAGTCTTGTTTTAATAATATCTCAACTATAATATCTTGATAGGACTAAACTTTCCTATGGCTCCATATAAAGCTTTCCACCATATACTTTGAAAGAGGAAAGGAGTAGAACAAGTAGGCTTGAGAGACAAGATGAGATGAGAGTACATGAGCAAAGTGCAAGATGGTTATTTTAGATCTTGGTAAAGCAATTTTTTTCTTTATCTCATTCTTTTTCAAAATTTTTGAGATTTATTTAAAAGTTTGAGAGCATGATCAAATACTTGTGGAAAGAGCTTGAATGATATCTACCCTTCATGAAGATAAAAGTTAGTACATTATGAAACTTTAATGAATATAAATTTAGAGAACATTATGTTTTCTCATGTATGATCAAGTGCATGGTATGAACATTGAAAGGCAACACTGATATCAATTGAAGGCTTACTCGAGGACGAGCAAGGTTTAAGCATGGGGGGATGTTGGCGGTCGATTTCCGTCAACCTAGCCACATGTTTACCTTCTATGTTGGTATTAATTTGTTATTCACACTAACGATCCTAACCCTCATTATATGTCAAGTTTGCACTCGTGCATGGTATTTGGAATTTATTGTTTACACAGGAATCAAGAGTCTAAATGAGGACTTCTGAGTAAAGTTCATCAAGGGTTTTACAAGGTGATCATGGACCCCGGGACAAGTCCAGATACAAGATGAACATGACTCCAAATGAATCAAGGACTAAAGTGTGAAGCCGAGAAGTGCTGAGGACCTAGACGGAAGATGCGGGAGTTCATACGCCAAGCACCCTTATCTAAACCGCGAGGAAAATGACGTCAAGGACCCACATGCAACTCGGCAAAAAGTCAGGAAGTCGCGAGAAGCGTCTGGAAGAAAGACGGGGCTGAACTGGGCCGAAATGGGCCCAGGCCGGCCCAGCCCATTCTGGCCCCGGTTCGGCGCCCCCTTTGACCTAGGTGATCCTCGGGCTATTTATTGTCCCCGTGCCTCGAGCCACGCATCAAGCAATTCGTCATCCGCCGCCGAGGAGCAAAGAAGAGAGGGACACCCTTCC
Source organism: Cenchrus fungigraminus (assembly GCA_036936925.1). Lineage (NCBI taxonomy): Eukaryota > Viridiplantae > Streptophyta > Magnoliopsida > Poales > Poaceae > Cenchrus > Cenchrus fungigraminus. The sequence goes on from CM072775.1 coordinate 75,978,865, forward strand.
GGAGAGGAGAGGGTCGAGATGGTTGACTAGGGTTTCCCTAGACGACGTGGGAACCTTGCATGGAAGACCACGTCGGAGTTCTAGAAGTTAGGATCAAGATCAAGGTAGGATCCCGGTGGTGATCTTGTCCATGTATTATACTTCATATTGAATTTGCAAGATTGAATCCGATTTCTAGCGATCAAGTGCTTTCTCTACGACTTTGTCTTTGTTTGGGTTTTCTTATTCTCCAATCTATTCCGCGGATAGATTGCATAGCATGTTCTTGTAGCCATGGTGGCTAAAGGTGCATACCTGACTTACCGAGCGTTTTCAACACGTTCCTCGTGAACGTGCTCTTAGGTTCACCTACACAATAAGCGGGACATCGTGACAGGATGTTGATCACGTGTACGGTAGGTGCCTTTGAGGGTTGGAACGGAAGCCACGATTTAAAGAGGCTTTTAATGAGATTCGTTTGCTTTATTCTTCTTGGTTTTGGAACTTCAACAAAAGACCCGATCCAATCTCTAGATTGGTTTTACCTCTCCTCTCTTTCTCTTGCTACCTCTGGTGTTATGTTGATTAGATGTGTTTTCATGGTTCTTTCATAGATTAGATGCAAAAACTCTTTTCAAGATCAAAGTGTTTTCCGCTTATTAGATTGGATCTTGCATTACACATTGTTCCACGGATTCGATACCTTGAGTTCACCACTCAAGAGAAGAAGGGTTCCTTGACTACGACGGAGGATTTGTCCACTTGCAAGTCCAAACGAACTTTGCAACGATAATCAAACGTCAACAGCCTGATGAAGAGGAATCCTATTTTGCTGCCTGCGGAATGGACTTCGTGGGCTGAAGTTTGAGCCGTTCGGAACCCCCCAACCCCCACCCCCACCCACACACACAACGAGTACACGACACCCCCAATGATCGCGCGTCCTGTGGGCACTGGGCAACAAAAGGCTAGCGAAACGGGCGGAACTGCCGCCGCCGCCTGCTTGCGCAGCCGTCGCCGCCCGCCTCTGGCCCCCGTTCTTCCTCGTCCCCGGCCTCCTAGCCGGTGGCAAGGGAGCGGGGGTCCCATCTTTTAGTAGATCGAGTCCTAATCGAGTCCATCTAGGTCTAGGGTTTGCTCGCCGCCGATGATCGGCGGTGGAGTCAGGTTTTGCTGGAGGAGCGTGGCTCCTTTGTGGCTTGGTTTTCCTGGCGGCGACGACGATGCGGAAGCGACGACGTTGCAGATGAATAATTTCTCTCAGCTTCTTCCGTTCTCCGATGGCGATCTTCTCCGACGCCAACGGAGAGGCTGGGGAGACCTGTCCAGGAGTCGAGGGTCGGCGCATCGTCGTCTTCTTCAGGTGACGATGTTGTTGACCCTGTTAATCTCGAGGAAGATGATCTCTAGAGGAAATCTGAGCTTTGCTCGGGTTGCCGGTGTTTGAAACGAAAGTTGCGTCGTGGGTGTCGGAGTTGGCCGATGCGCCTGGGAGACAGTGTACTCGGCTGATTCGCCTAGCAGTAAGCCCTTCTCAGCGGCCTCCACCTTGTGGAGTTTGGCTCTGGCGTCCGGCGTCGATTGGGAAGCGGCTTCGTTGGCGGTGACGAACGGATCCCTCAAGGCTTCGAGGAAGATGATCAGAAGTTTTGAACTTCGTTGTAATTTTTCTTTTCTTTGGGGTCCTGTTTGTAAACGGACAGGTGTAATGTGCTAAGATAAATACATCTTTCTTTAAAAAACAAAAGGCTAGCGAAATGATTTTTTTCCGGACGCTGCATGCGCCAAGTGACCCATTCGCGCCTGCGGATTTCCCGAGTGCCCGCGCACCCACGCAGGGCAGAGAGCGTCCGCGCGTGTCAAGCGTGGTACACGACCACAGCCAGGGGCCAGGGCCACCACCACCGTCATCATGCGGCGCACGAGGCCACCGCCGAATATTCGCCGCTTGGGCTCGTGCCACGGACCCAAGTGAAACCCTCTCTCGGACAACTGGACAAGGGAAACGCACGGCACCGGCGCACGGGACAAGCGCTGCCGCTGCCGCCCCCGTCCGGTCCGGCGTGCTGACAAATCAACCGGACCTCGGGACGACGGGAGCAGGAACCGAGGGAGGGGAGTGACCACTAGTCCACCACTACAAAATTGGCAGCATCTTATCGCACCTCATCTATAATCTCTGACTGCATCCGTCCATCGCCATCGTCCCGGTAGCTGTCGCCGGTCGCCCCCGTCGACTCCTTCCGCCCCGCCCTCGTCTTCTTCCTCCCATCCTTTTTACGCCGAGGGGCGCGGGCGGCCCTGACAGTGCAGGCTGACACTCACTAGTACTTGCTGCGTTCGGGAAGAAGCCGGGCATCATGGCTAGAGCCCCGGCCCCGCTGCTGCTCCTCGCGCTGCTAGCCGCGGCCGCCCTCGCCGCCGGCGGCGCCAATGCGGCCGGGAGGAAGATGGTCGGCGTGTACGAGCTCCGGAAGGGCGATTTCTCCGTCAAGGTCACCAACTGGGGCGCCACGCTCACCTCCGTCGTCCTGCCGGACTCCAAAGGTGCGTTGCTATGTGCCTTTCGTGCTTCTTCCTTCCAAGAATCCATGGCGTGATGTGATGCCGTCCGGCCCCGGTGCTGTTGTGATTAGTCGTTCGCTTCGGGTTTCTGCGTTCGGTGGTGCTGCATCTATCTTCCGAGTGGGACTGAATGAAACCTTTGCTGCCCAACTTGTGCTTGCAGGGAATCTGGCTGACGTTGTCCTCGGCTACGACACCATTGCTGAGTATGTGGTAAGCTCGCAGCTTCAGTCCATCCAAGTTCTTCTTTAACACAACCTGTGCCATGTGTGCTCTGCTCGGTTTAATTTCTCTCTGCATGAGTTGGAGTTGGAGGACTAGGAGTATGTGTCGGTTTTCACCTCGCTGATCGATCGGCGCCCGTAGATTGCTGGCTTGCTGCATAACGTAGTCAGAATCTGCAAGATTATACACCCTCGACACTGCATACCTTTCCTCACTCAACTCCCAATTTCTTATCTTTTTTTAACAAAAAAAAATCGTCTGACAAATTTTACTGAATTTTTATTTTTGCACGCCATTTTGGTGTTCATCCACGAAGCAGATGTTCGCAATTAATCGCCGCCCTCCACCTGAACAGTATCCGGCAAAACCACAGTCAGCCAGTCAATCATTCAGGCATTAAAAACCAAACCATGCATGCTCATCGACCATAGGACCTTTTCTGTCGCCTTCAGTTTGAGCTCAATTTTCTACACACATGGAGGTCCCAGGCATTGAAAACATCAACCAAAGAAAGAAAGAAAACTCTGAGATGTGTTGGCCACATCTCACAGGTCACAGCGACATAGAAAAACCGAGATGAGAAAGGAAAATATGCTCTGACGGCCACAGGAATCGACAAAAGCGATCGGCTGGATGCAGTTACGTTTTCCTTTGTGCTGGTTGGCCGTGTTACCCGTGTGAGATGGTTAGGGGAGGCACCTTCACGGCATCACCATGTGACTGCCTGTCTTGCACAGCCACTTGTTCCCTAATTTTAGCCATACAGTTGATGAGATTTCCTTCAGCATCCTGCTATAGTCCCTTTTGTTTTCCTGAAGCTTCACATCTGTGTGCACACTGCACAGTGTGCATGAGACTGAACCAAAACATGCATAACCACAAAGCAAAAACTCTTAGCTTGTGCCAGCTAGTAGTAGGGAAAACTTTTCAGATCTTTTTCCAAACATTGGAAAAGTTTGCTCCTAAGGCACCGTTTAGTTCGGTGAAATTTTGGGAAAAGTGGTGGAAATTTTGCATTGGGAACCGTGTTCTGTGAGAGGTGACACGGTCTGCGATGCGAAAATTTTTGGGACTTTTGGGGAACTAAACAGGGCCTAACTTCAGCTTGTTGTTTTGATCTTGCTGATCAGAATGGTAGTAACTATTTTGGAGCCCTCGTCGGACGCGTAGCCAACAGGGTAGCTGGTGCGCGATTCGTGCTCGATGGAAAAGTCTATCACCTGTTCCCTAACGATGGCAAGAATGCACTCCACGGTACGTACGCCTCAGACTTGACCACATCTTTGTGCACTTGTGGGAGAGAGAACTCGTTGGTGCTCCATGAAGAACAGTACTGGCTGAATTCACCTTGCTCTTGTTTACCAATTACCAGGTGGTAACAGGGGCTTCAGCAAGGTCATTTGGACGGTGAAGGAGTATGTCGGTGGCGGCGACTCCCCGTACATCACGTTGTACTACCACAGCTTCGACGGCGAACAAGGTAACACCTATGAAAAATGATGATAATATTAATTAATATACACCCCAATATGGCACATGGTTGTATTTCTTTATTTTCAGGAGCAATCATCTTTGACCAAAAAATCAAATTTTTTGGCTATCCCAGACAGTCAGATCTGGAAGCACGTTTGAATACTGTAGAGCGCTGATTTGACAGACTGAAAGCGGCACGTTTGAATCAATCCATTTTTGTAGAATTGTAGGGAGATGAATCGACAGAATGAAGACTGAAAACGGCATTTGCGTTCAAAGAAAAAGAAAGTGAAAACGGCACGTTTGAACAAACTGTAGCAGCACTGCAAGTTTTGAATGAATAATCAGTAATTGTGCTCTGCTTGTGTGTGAAACAAAACAGGGTTCCCCGGCGACCTGGACGTGTACGTGACGTACCGGCTGTCGGGCCGCTACGAGCTGAGCCTGCACATGAACGCGACGGCGCTGGACAAGGCGACGCCGGTGAACCTGGCGAACCACGCGTACTGGAACCTGGCGGGGCAGGGCCGCGGCGACATCCTCGGCCACACGGTGCAGCTGTTCGCGTCGCGGTACACGCCCATGGACTCCCACCTGATCCCGACGGGCGCGGTGGCGCCCGTCGCCGGCACGCCCTACGACCTCCGCGCGCCGACGCCCGTGGGCGAGCACGTCCGGAGCATCTACGGCGGCAAGGCCGGGATCTACGGGTACGACACCAACTACGCCGTGGACGACTGGGCCCCCGCCGGGGCGGCGGCGCTGCGGAAGGTGGCCGTGGTCCGGGCCGGCGGCGGCGCCTTGTCCGGGACCGGGAGGGCGATGGAGCTGTGGGCGAACCAGCCCGGGGTGCAGTTCTACACGGGCAACTTCCTCAAGGACGTCAAGGGGAAGGGCGGGAGCGTTTACGAGCAGTACGGCGCGCTGTGCTTGGAGACGCAGGGGTTCCCCGACGCCGTGAACCATCCCAACTTCCCCTCGCAGATCGTCAGGCCCGGGCAGACGTACAGGCACGACATGGTGTTCAAGTTCTCGTTCTAGCTGGGCTAGCTGATGCTGTACTGTCGTGACGACTGTCTGTCACCTGGGAGCTGCTGAGACACAACAAAACTATCAGATTCGAAGTCAATTGGCAAATAGCAAATGTGTTTCTCGCCGAGATTGTTTTAGACTACACTACGTTCCAGTTCAGGAACGATCTGGCTACTGGCCTCGCTGCCGGCAATGGTCCCGTCGGGCTCCCCGCGCTCACGGAGCAATGCATGGTGAGTTGGTGACACATGCGCAGTCACGATCGAGAGTTGTAACAGCGGCTCACAGTTACAGGCTCACAGTCACAGGAGCCGCGACGGATCGACGAGCACGGTCAGCTATCGGACGGGGCGAATCGTGGGAACGGGACGCGTACAGAAAAACCGGCAGCGTGCTCGTGCATGATGGCCCGCAACCATTTGACTGCATTACACATCCGGGGAGGAGGAGGAAGGAGCGACCCGCTTCAATCCCGTCCAAAGCCATCGCCATCGCCACCGCGCCCCCAACTGATAGCCGCCTATATTAGGTGATGAGTGCCCATCGCCCTCCTCTCTTTAACTGCACTGCTCACTTTGCTCCGGTGACCTGTGCTTCTTCCGGCTCAATTCTGCCACGCCCCAGCGGCGGCCGTCTTCGTCAATGGCGAGGCGCGACCTGCTCCTCGCGCTGCTGTGCGGCCTCCTCATCGCGGCGGCCTCCGCGCACCCGGCCACCGCCCGCGCCGGCGCGAGGAAGATGGTCGGCGTGTACGAGCTCAGGAAAGGGGATTTCTCCATCAAGGTCACCAACTTCGGCGCCAGGCTCATGTCGGTCGTCTTCCCCGACTCCAAAGGTATTCTTGGTTCTTGATTCCTGTCTCCTCTTGTGTTGTGCCCCCGCGTTCGTACGTTCCTGGGATCTTTCGTTTCCATTCATGCCAAGCTTAATTGATTCCTGGCTTGTTCTTCTGCAGGGAATTTGGCCGATGTCGTTCTTGGCTTGGACACCATCGCTGAATACGTTGTAAGATCACCGAAACCACCACTCTGAATGTTGTTCTTCCATCCATCTTTCTTCAGCAAAGTAGTATGCCTGCATTCAGCATTTGCCATCTCTTGGGCAAACAGATTTGTGTGCGAACGATGCAGGCTGACACAGCCTTTTTTTCTTAAAAAAACCCTCACGATCCGGTTGTACTACTTCAACTACTATATTCTGCATGTCCAACGATTTCAACTTCAAGAAAGTGCTGTGCACGCCGAAACGTAAGAGATTGCTGAATTTCTTGCGAGGTTCAATAATTCTCCAGTCGTACGTACCAGTATATCTTTAAGAAAATCTGCTTGCACATGATGATCCCTTTTTCATGCACCCCACTCCGTATACGTTGAAATGAGAACAGTACCTGGACCAGATGGAAATAAAGAAAACGAAATAAATCATGAAGAGCAGAAAGCCGACAGGCATCTTTAGCTGTTCTTTCGCTTTATTCTCTGCATCATATGCAATTTTGCAGTCCCTTTCATGAGGTCATACTAGTCAAAAAAATCGCCTCACTGCAGCATAATTTTCCAATCATGATCTAATCTTCCTCCACCAACCAAATTTTCAGAAAGGCTTATCTACAAAGCAGCAAAGCTTTGAGCTGTAGAAAATGACATCTTTGCTGCATTATTTCTTCTGTCTCGTACTCATTTCAAGTAATTCTCTGCATCTCTGCTCTGCTCGACGACCAGAACGATGCCTACTACTTCGGGCCCATAACGGGGCGCATCGCCCAGAGGGTTGCCCGGGGCCGGTTCGTCCTCGACGGCAAAGTCTACCACATGTACAAAAACGACGGCAACAACACCATTCACGGTAATGATCGATGCACACCGTACATGCCCGTAGTGGATTAACTTGCTACTGTTCTTGATCAACGAAAAAAGTTCACTTCTTGCTACTGTGTACCCTGTCCCCAATTCTGCAATTCAGGTGGTGGCAGAGGGTTCAGCAAGAGCATCTGGACGGTGAAGGAGCACGTCGGCGGCGGCGACTCGCCGTACATCACCTTGTACTACCGCAGCTTCGACGGCGAGGAAGGTCTCCCGGGGAACGTGGACGCGTACGTGACGTACCGCATGTCGGGCCCCTACACGCTGGGCGTGCACATGAACGGGACGGCGCTGGACAAGGCGACCCCCGTGAACTTCCTGCTGCACTCGTACTGGAACCTGGGCGGGCACGGCAGCGGCGACGTCCTCGGCCACACGCTCCAGCTCCACGCGTCGCGGCACGCCGTGCTGGACGAGGAGCTGCTCCCGTCGTCGGGCCGCGTCGTGCCCGTCGCCGGCACGCCGCTGGACTTCCAGACGCCGGCGGCGATCGGGGCGCGCATCCGCCGGGTCACGAGCGGCAAGGTCATCGGGTACGACACCAACTACATCATCGACGGGGAAGGGATGCGGCCGGTGGCGCACGCCCGGGACGGCGCGTCGGGAAGGGCGCTGGAGCTGTGGGCGAACCAGCCCACCATGCAGCTCTACACGGGGAACTACCTCAACCACACCAAGGGGAAGGACGGCGTGGTGTACGAGAAGTACGGCGGGTTCTGCCTGGAGACGATGGGGTACGTGGACGCCGTGAACCACCCTGAGTTCCCGTCGCAGACCCTCAGGCCCGGCCAGGTGTACAAGCACGACATGGTCTTCAAGTTCTCGTTCTAACTAGCTGTGTGATTGCCTTTGGTGTAAATCGGCTGCTTATTGATGCTTTGGAGGGAATACAATAAGGGTCACGAGATCAGATGAGCTAAAAGGTAGAGCGAACTTTTAAAAAATTCCGGCAGAACTCATCGATCTTGTTGATGAGTTGTCATGAGAAACCCGGTATATTTTTCTTTATGGTTACGGGGGAGAGCATCCCCACCTGAATTTTTATTAAAAAAGTTTGTGGCAAGTCAAAGTGTTACAACACATGAAGTTCATCAATTTTACAACAACCTCACACAACACAAGGAAAACATAAGAACAAAGGAGACACAATTCAGTAGACAAAGCTAAACACCAGCTATGTTATAAAATGATGACAAGTAATCGACGAAAGTAAGGAAATCAAACCGCAAGAGACACGAGATTTAACGTGGAAAACCGTCCCAACATGAGAGGGAAAAACCATGGGCGCCAGCCAGTAAGAACTTTACTATGATCATAGTCGGGTTACGAACACCAATGACGGCGGCTTACAAGAAGACGAGAGAATCAATCTCCAATGGAAAAACCCTACAGTGTTATATGACCCATACCGTACCACGGTGGGGGGAGGGGGGGGACCCCCCCAACCCCCAATCACGATCTGGGCAATATGGGTGACATCGCTCCGGCCCAAGCCTCCGGCGATAGACCTCCGCTCCTCTACGTCAGAAGTAGGCGGCCTTCTCTCTTGGCAACATAATTTGGATCATCATCCAACAAGCTAGAGGGGATGGCCACCGATCGTCGACGGGAGCCACCATTGTAACAACATACTCGTCAAAGACACCACAGCCATTGCCCCTCCACACCACCCCTCGTAGCTACGTCGCTCCGCTGTCACCCTTCATCTGAGGGTCAGACCAACGAAGTGGGGACTAAAGGCAGCAGAAGTGATTCCAACCAGAGCTCAATGAAAACGACAATCTTGCTTTCGATGTTGATGAGACCACCTTTCAAAGCACATCCGGGGCTTCCACACGCCAACATCCAACGCCGTGCAAGGAGAGGAAACCTCACTGGCGAATGGTGGATGTTGGGGGTGCGCCTTAGCCTAAGGCTAGGGACCCTCTTTGTGTGTAAAAGAGACCCGAAATGAGGTGTAAGAGCATATTTGTATAGGTCAAGCTCCTAATTGTAATATCTAAGATTTGGTTGTAATGGTCGGTGACGTCGTTGTAAATATTAAGAACCAGAATGTAATATTCAACCCTACTGCTTCCCCCTCTCCCTAGGGTTTGGAGGGGGAAGCCACCTCCCCTCCCTATAAACAGACCCCAAGGGGTGGAGGAGAAGAGAGGCTTGACTCTTGTTTCTTTTTGATTCCCTAGTTCGTTTGTGATGTTTTTCTCTTCTTCCTTCTTCAAACCTGTAGGGATTTCCGATCCCAACAATGACACCCACCGTGAGCTGTTCATCCATCAAAAACTTTCCAACAAATCACATGCATACATCTCTGAAGTTGCAAAGTGCACCGTGCACTTGCTGCAAAAGGAAAAAAAAAATTCTGTACACACTTGCTTGGCTTGTGTCCAGAACCATCGAAGCTGGCAAAACTCTCCATCGAAGCTGCGGCTCACCACCATCGTGAGAAAAAGTCTAAGCTTCGAAAAGTTTTCAGTCTTTTCTTAAAAAAAATTGGTTCGTGAGAAAAAGTTTAAGCTTCGAAAAGTTTTCAAACTTTTTCAAAAAAATTTGGTTCTTGAGAAAAAGTCTAAGTTTCAAAAAGTTGTCAGACTTTTTTTAAAAAAATTTGGTTCGTGAGAAAAGTCTAAGCTTCGAAAAATTTTCAGACCTTTTCGAAAAAAAATTGTTCGTGAGAAAAAAGTCTGAGCTTCAAAAAGTTTTCAGATCTTTTCAAAAAATTTTAAATACAAGTCAAACTTTCTAACTCATGAGACCCCGGGTTAAAATTTGAGAGATGAATGTTTTGAACACCAGCTTGAAACTTTGAAAGAACAATTAGTTTTCAATCTTTACTGGGCTTCGAGTGCAAAAAAAAATCCTCAGAAACTATTTGTACTCGAAGCTAGGACCCCTGGCCGAACCTGCTAGTTGGACGGTCGTACAAACGCTGAAAATCTAAACTTTTGAACTTGGAACTTGAACTCGTTCCTTCCAATCAACAGAAATACACGAGCATCACACAATCCCACAATCGTACAAAAGCCGAGCCTATACCTGATCATGGGTCAGGTCGTGTCGGGTTCGGGTCGGGTCATGTCGGGTTGTCGTGTCGAAATTCATGGCCCGCGCCCGATCCGTCACACGTGTGAGTCGGGTCGGGTTTCAGATTTTAGTTATAATTTTCGAGTTGTGTCGGGTTGGGTCGGGTTTTTTTTTCTGAGTTCGGATGAAATTTTCGGCCTGCGCTCGACCCGTGCGACGGGTCGAGCCGGGTCGGGCAGCCCATGATCAGATATAGTATGCGTGCAATTTGAAAACACTCGAAGCTAGAGCATCTGTGGAAAGCTCGAACCCATGAGTTTGCAGCTTTTCTTCCAGAGATAAAGCCGCAAGAAAGAAAACGAAAAAAAGCCTCGAGGCTGAGCCGAACACACGACAGTAACCTTGGCCGAATCAAAACACTCAAAATTTTCTGAATACATATCGGTTTTATGCTAGGGCAGTGGCCTGCAATCATCTTTTTCTATCTATCCCTCGCCTCGAGCAAGCGACATGCAAAAATTCAGGGAGTTATTTAATACTCCCTCCGTCCCACAAAAAAGTGCAATCCTAGCTTTTTTTTAGAACAGATTAGTGGTGACATCAAAAGACTTTAATATCCTCATTTGTTAGCCAAATGTAGTAAGTTTTGACATGCAGATCGGATCTGGTTGTTTAATTAGGCAACTAATTAGATCTATTTTCTAGAATTGCATTTTTTGTGATTTTTTTCAAAAACTAGGATTGCACTTTTTGTGGGACGGACAAGTTTTATTGTTTCTATGTAAAACGTCTGTTTCTAAAATCCTTACTCCGGGATGCTAGTCGATATGTTTGTCGACTTCCTAACAGGTGAGAGCTTCGGGGAAAAACTATAGACACAAATTTTTAGACTGGAGACTAGTAAATTTTTCATGATTTTGAGTTCCCGAAAAAGCAACCTTGGTAGAAGTACCGTCCCGGCAACAAGAGCTGAAATCCTCGAAGCTGCTGGAACCCTCGAGAGTTTGGAGAACAGGCTCTATATCAAACTAGAAACGTGGGTGCGGCGTTGCCGCACCTGGCTTGATAAGTTGGCCAGTGTGTGTTGTAGATATTGGGGGATATTTAACTATTTGCCACTCTTAGCTATGATCAATTAACCCCTCTTAATTCACTCCTCTCTCATGGGTGGTAAATCTGTTGCCACTCACCCCCGTATGATGGCAACAGGTTAAATATTCCGGATATTGGGCATGTGTGTTTCCTGTATTTAGATCCGTGTTTTGTAATATGTTGTGGCAGTACAGGTGAATGTTATGCAAGTACTACTTCTAATTTATATATGAAAACGTTGATCTTGTAGGCTTAGCTATTTTTCGTTGGAAGTTTAGGTTTGCAGTAGTTCAATTTAGAAGTGCTAACACAGGATTTGTGGTAACACAGCTTAAGCTGGACCTAAATACAGAAGCCGTGATTCGTAGGAATACTGGGGATAAGTATGTGCTGGAGTACGTATTAATTTCGCTGAAGTGCGAGAGTTTTTTTGTAAAAACAAAAAACCTCCTGGATGGATTTCTTTAAAATTCGAGAGGATTTTCGTGAAGTTATCAAGTATAGGTTGAACTACATATTAATTTTGATGAGGCTCTAGGACTTTTTTGTGAAACTGGTGAGCCTACTGGAATGTTTCCTTCAAAGTTCGAAGGGGTTTTCATGAAAGTATCTAAGTGCAGCCTAAACACGAGGTTTTCGTAAAAGTACGTAAGTGTGGCCTGAACTCGATATTAATTTTGGTAAAGTGTGAAGACTTTTTTTTAAGACTGCCGAGCCTTCCTGGGAAATTATTATGATGGCTAAAATTATTTAAAAATTTTCTAAGATTTTCTGAAATGAGAGGAGGGTTTACTTTAACCCTCTGTGAGCTTCCGTGGTTGCTTCGTGGTAGTTAGGACGGAGGGGAAATAAATTTGCTAAGTTTATCAATAAAACGTGAATGGAAATGAAATTGAAAATTATTATGATGGCTGCAATTTATTTAAAAATTTTCTAAGTTTTTTTAAATAAGAGAAGGGTTTATTTTAATCTTGTGTGAGCTTCCGTGGTTGCTCTGTGTGGTTGTTCACGTGACCTTTCTGCAGCTTGGTCCCACACGTGGCTGATGTGTCACGTGGCTATTGGCTGCTATGACGTGGATGGCTAAGGGCCTTGACCGTCCGTGACATGCCGTGGCCTGGGGGCCTTGGCTTTGGATGCCGTCTCCATCGTGGTGGGCGTCAGAGAGAACAGAGGGAGAGTGAACGGGACGCGGAGAAAGAGAGAGATGGGACTCCTGGTCGGGCCACGTTCTTCTGCAAGCGGTTGGGCGTGGCGGCGGCGGGCGTAGAGCACGGCTGTGCAACGCGGAGGACGGGCGCAGGCGGAGCTCCAGGCCTTTCTCCTGATTGCGGCTGGCGGTGGCGGGGATGTGCTCTCCTCTACGACGGGCGGCCTCGACTTCGGGCTCTCCTACGAGCTCGACCTTAAGCAGGCGCGAGGTCGGGGCCTCCGGTGGGTGTTCCGGCCGGAGCTTGAGGGCGCGGCGGCGGCAGCTTCGGAGCGTCGCGGCGGCGACCTCCCTCGAGCTAGCTTCCCGGCGGCGGCGGCTCGCCCGTGGAGAGCAGGAGCGGCTGCGGCGAGTTTGTCGAGGAGAACAGGAGGACAAAAGGAGGTCCCGCGGCGGCGCGCGGCGTCCAGCATGGCGGCCCCATCTTCCGCGGTCGGGCGCGGCGTTCCGCGGGAACCCTGCGGCTGGCATGGCCCCGGCTTCCCACGGGGCGAGGGCCTCACTGCGGCCCCGGCCTCCCGCAGGGCGGACGGTGGTCTGTACGGCCGGTCCGGTCTCCGGCGGCGGCGGCGGGGCGCATGGCGGCTGGCATGGTGCTGGACTCCCGCTTCGGCTGCGGGGTCGGCAAGGCAGCCCTGTCTCCCGCGGCGCGCGGCGTCGACATGGCGGGTTCGGTTCGGCGCTGCGGCGTGCGACGGCCAGTACGGCCACGGCCTATCGCGGTACCACGGTGGCCGGCATCTGCACCCTCGCGCTCAGCTTCGTCTACGCCGGTGGGCCAGGTCCGACCGTCCGTGAGGGAGGGAGGCCCTCCCCGTGCCGCGCAGCTCGCCGGGCGGGCGCGAGCTCCCTCTCAGCACCGGTGGTGGTAGAGCTCTGGCTCCGTGGCGGCAGCAGGAGGACGGGCTGTCCCCCTCGCGGCGGCGCGACCCCGGCGGACGGGGTGGCCCCAGCGTGAGGCGACGCGGCTCCGGCACCGGTGGAAGCAGATGCTGTGCCGTTTGGCTCTCTGCGGTTTGAGTCCCGGTCACAGGGACCCGGCCTGGAGCAGGCGGGGCGTCCGGCCGCCCGGGCCGCGTTGCGGGACGGAGTCGTCTATCCCGCCGGGCATGAAGGCCGGCGACCGCCGCGGCCGTTGGTCATCCCAAGCTGCTGGCCATGGCCGCAGCTCGCTCCGCCGGTTGTCAGGGGTGCCGCAGCCGGAGCTTTCTTGGCGGCCATGGAGGGCGCTGCGTCTGGGCGTGGCCCGACCTGTTGGCCATGGATGGAGGCCGCCGCGCTCCTTCGCGGTGGCGCAAGGTCACCCGCGGCCTCTCCGCGGGGCCACGGTGGCCGGCGAGCCCGCCGAGGCGTGGCGGCGGCGACTCCCGGGCTAGACGGCGGTGGTTTTATAGACGACGACGGCGGGATGGACGCCGCGGCTGAGATGTTTCGCGAGATGACGCGAAACCACAGGAACTCTCACAGTGCCATTGAAAGGGACAGAGGAGTGCTTGGAGCCGTTTGATCTAGATCTGACGGTCGAGATTTTACAGGTGACGTGGCACGATGTGTGGCCAAGACACAGTGCCATTGAAAGGGACAGGGGAGTGCTTGGAGCCGTTCGATCTAGATCTGACGGTCGAGATTTTACAGGTGACGTGGCACGATGTGTGGCCAGGGAATGAACCCAGGATTCGTCTTTTTAAAGATGACCACCTCTTGCATACCGTGTCAAGCCAAGCAAGTTTTTGTTATACACATCAAGAGCTTCGAAGAAACACAGCTCAGAGCACCGTGTTGCATTCACATGTCACCTTTACACAAAGCCGAGCTTCGTGGAGCCGGCAACAGAGCCGGCACCGTGTTCATTTGCAACGAACAGAACAAGCCCTGACAATAAAGCCGAGCTTCGCGGAGTCATCCTTACAGCTACACCGCAGCTAGGCGAAGAGTGCACGAAAAAAGAAATAAAAAACTTAGCCTGAGCGAGAAGAAAAGTTTCCAGCTTCGAGTAAAAGAAAGTGTGCGGGAGAAATTTCTTAACTTCGAGTGGGGGGAGAAGATACTAAGCTCCGAAAGAAAAAAGAAAAAAATGTAAGCTCCTGAACGAGCTGGCTCACGATCGAAGCTGTCGAATCCCGGGGTGGAGAATGTATCAGGTGCTCCCACCATCTCACATACTTCCATACTCCCGTGATTAATAAGTCACTAAAAAGTGTATGAAAAAATCAATAAAAAAATATGAATGAGTACATGATGCATTAAACTAAGTTTATGGAAAAATTCAGATTGAACAAGAATTTGTGCATAGAGAAAAAAAAGACAAATCTCCAGTTGAATAGATGCGGGTTTGCGGGTTCTGATGAATAGTGCACCGACCCTATAACATGACGAATTTGTCTTTTTTGTTTCTCTTTACACAAATTTTTGTTCAACTTGAAATTTTACATGAACATGAATCGTTGTATCCTTCATCCATTTCATATTTTTGGTTGATTTTTTCATGCACTTTTTATTGAATATTTAATCTTAGGAACATAGGAGTACGTGAGAGGGTGGGAGCATCAGATACATTCTCTTGGCCGAGCACCCTTGAGTTAAAAAAAAGAGAGAAAACAGCGAGGCTGCTGGCAGTTTTTCCCTCAGCAAACAAAGCCGCGGTGCACATGATCCATCAAACTGCATAAGCTCCGCAGAGGCTGCAGAGCTACACCAGCTTCGCGGCCGTTGCAAAAGCGCAAGTTCAAAGCTGCCTGGGAAAATCCGTCCTCCGCCATCCTCCGGCTCCGCTGGGGGGGATCCGTTATACTGCAAAAAAGAGAGCGACAGAGAGGATAAGATTGGGAAAATCTGTGGCAGGAAGAAAATACTCCATCCGTCCTAAAATAAATACAATTTTAGGATTCAAATTTTGTCTCACAAAGAATACAATTTTGACTAATCATTTACAAAAGACAAGTGGCTATAAAAACTTCTCACACAAAAGACAAGTCAATGCCTAGATCTTTCTCATAAAAGACAAGAGATATTTTAGTCATTTTACACCTCACATTGATTTACGTGCTCAATCTTAGAATCATATTTACTTTGAGATGGATGGAGTAAGAAGGGACTTGCTAATGCGCGAGCGCGCGCTAGCAACGATCGGTTTCAGCAGCTCACTCCACCTCCCACCGAACTTTCCTTTTTCGGAAATTTTTTCTTCCCACAACATTCCATTTCTGTAATCTATAACTTATACGCATAACTTCGATGTATAATTTCGAGTTATAATTTTTATCGAATAATTTTTTAGCACAACTTTGACGCTAGCCAACATGTATAATTTATGCATGCAACTTGTGTGCACAATCTTATGCGCAACTTTTTTTCAAAAAAATCAGTTTCATCTTTTTAATTTTTTGGACTTATACACACAACTTCGACATATAACTGCAAACTATAAATTTTTGTCTGATAATTTTTAAGCATAAGTTTTGTTGTCACGAATAATTTATGCGTACAACTTGTAGGCGCATTTGTTTGAAGAATAACTTATGTGTATAATTTTTTTTTCTAATGATAAGTTGTGCGTATAATTTTTTCTGTAAATGACGAGTTGTGTGCATAATTTTTTTAACAACGAATTATATACATAACTTATGTTGAAGAAAAATTTGTTGAGTGAATAAAAAAACGAAAAGGGCAAAAAAAAGAAACGTGGACACCCTCGCGCGGAGACAGAGTGCGGCAGTCGGTACTCGGTAGCAGGTAGAAAAAAGAGTGGCAAAAAATGCGGGCCCCACACACGTGGGTGTTTCTCCTCCCTCAGACGAAGCAAGTCGATCGTTGTGAGCGCTCGCGCAGAATTGATGAAAAACACCCATTTTTGAAAAAAAACAGAGAGATAGATAGAAAATGAAATAGAGTTTACATCGCAATCCTTGTAGCAAATGTAAGCGTGTTACTTTGCTGTCGCTGTTTATCGTGTTGCATAGGTTTTGAGGCGGTAAACTTTGAGCATTTGGAAGGTTATGCGAAAGCAACATATGAAAAAAAAGAGAGAAGTTGTGCTGTTCATGTTTGCTTTACCCGAAGCGAAGTTTAGCGGAGCCAGCAACAAAGGCAAGCTCTGTACAGAGCCGAGCTTCGCGGAATTGTCCTCGCATCCACATCGCAGCTCAGGCGACATCACTTGCCGAGCTTCGAGGAGCGAGTGGGGTTTTGCCAAGAGAAAAAGAGGCTCCGAGCATTCCGTTTCCGCAAAAACAGAATTCAAACTGTCAGGGGAATTTCCGGTCGAAAGCAACGAGATTGCCAAATTCGATCGTGATCAGAGATCGTTTTGAAGTCTGCAAAAACTCGGAGCAAGTTTTGCAAGACTTAAATTTTCCGAGACAAAAAGGAAAAGAACATCACCGGAGCCAGAAAATTCCAGGAGGATTTCAGATTTATTTGTCGATAGTATATCACGGTTCAATGAGGTATGAGACCTTCGTTCAGGGCATCTTACAAAAAGAAGAAAGTAAGAAAACATAAGGAAAGAAAATAAAGAAAAGTTACGCAGCACTTATCGCAAAAACAAAATTCCACCTTAAACTTGCAGTTATAAGTATTTCTCGCTCGCTAGAACTAAACATTTTATGTTAGATCCTCTCACCTTTCTATTTTCAGGTAAAGCGGTTTTTACTCTGTAATCAGGTCAATTATTGGGATATGGTATATTGATTCTAATGGCATGTTGGGTTTTTCATTAAAATGATATGCTTTTACGTACCTTTGGTTCGCATGCTCAAGTTTCAATCGAAACTATCTTTCTCTTGCAGGATTGATTATATGACCAACTATGAAATGTACCTTTGCACATCCAAGCATTTCATTAATTTGCATCAAAGCATTCATCAAGGCATCCCATTACATGAACGCATCGTTTTCATGCAGGAATTTGAAAGAGCCTAAAAGGCTAAGTGGTTTTGAAACCTCTATTATTTACTTAGCTTCAAAAAGCTACCTTATTTCCTTATTGTCAAGCATTTATTTTACTTTTAAAGCAAAGGAGGTTTCTGCCCAAATGCCAAAGGCAACAACAAGTTGCGGCAAGAAATCTTGGGTTTCTGCCCAAGTGTTGGGCTACAAGCAACAACAAGTTGCAAGCACCAACTTTACATTTTCAAGCATGATGGATTTCTGTCCAAGTGTTGGGCTACAAGCAACAACAAGTTGCAAGCACCAACTTTACATTTTTAAGCATGATGGGCTTCTGCCCAAGTGTTGGGCTACAAGCAACAACAAGTTGCAGCGTCAACTTTTATTTTCCTAAAGCATATTACCTTTGTTACGCAAAGGCTACAAGCCATCATCCTAATGTTTTTTCACAAAGGCAAACAACTCAAAGGGCTCGTCCCTCGGAATCTCTACCATCTACGACGTTGCTATCCAGCTCCACATCACCCCGAGGGGCTCGCCCTCGGCATCATTGCTCAACCTCAACAACGGTTGCTACATCCACTATACTAACCACTTCCACTACTTGCGGAATTTCTCTCACGAACACCGACCAAGAGGGGCTGGGGCTGTACTGGAGGACCAGTTCATCTTTATTGCCCGGCGCCCGTGAGAGAATATATGAAGACTCTGTGGTTGACTTCAACCTCGACTACTTCAACTACATGAGCTATCAAAGTAAGGTCTACTATTGACTCTCGGAAGTAAATTTTTTTCCAAGGAATCAAACACTCAAGGCAGCCAAAAGGAAGCGTTCAGGATTCGAGTTGTCGGCCTCTTTTAAAATGGAGCAACTATTAGGCCTTGTTGTACCTGCCAAGCCTGAATAGTTGAGGGGCTACTGTTGGGGGTGCGCCTTAGCCTAAGGCTAGGGACCCCTTTGTGTGTAAAAGAGACCCGAAATGACGTGTAAGGGCATATTTGTATAGGCCAAGCCCCTAATTGTAATATCAAGGACTTGGTTGTAATGGTCGGGGACCTTGTTGTAAATATTAAGGATCAGGATGTAATATTCAACCCCGCCGAGGGAAATAACATAAACATCCACCTCTTCTCCCTAGGGTTTGGAGAGGGAAGCCACCTCCCCTCCGTACAAATACCCCAAGGGGTGGAGGAGAAGGGGGCTTGACTCTTGTTTCTTTGTAGTTCCCTAGTTCGTTTATGAGTTTTTCTCTTCTTCCTTCTTCAAATCTGTAGGGATTTCCGATCTCAACAGTGGAAGAGTGGAGACCCCGGCATAAAATTTGATAATGCCACCAACAAAAAGCGTGCCGACAGAGTAGAGGCGCCCAATGATGAACACCTTCACGGCTCACGATGATAATCCACAACTTGTGTCCGCCTTGCACAGAACCAACACCGGAGATGGGGGTAGCAAGCGTACTGGCTTAGGAGCAACCTGCAGCAGCACTTGGGGGTGGGATGAAAATCCCAACATCACCTCCAAGAAGGGAGTGGCACAAGTAGGTGTCACCGATGTCGACAAGACCAGTGCAATGCCGAACTTGAGGTTCCATTTGTGGTTTTCCGCATCCACCGATCACCAACCGTTGTCGGAGGCAGTCGGCCTCCAATCACAAGCTACAATCATGCATCGGATAGAAGTTAAAACCAACACAGACCTGAGACCCGCAAGTAGTGGAAACGCTGCGACAAAGCCTCCAACGAGAGAGGCGGCACTGCAGTGTCGCCGTTGCCGGGGGTGGCGACATGTTGGATAAGGTCTTCCAGCTACACATACTGGATTGAATTGAATTCATAAAATGTGATGCTATATTATTGTACCATTATACTACCAATTGTAATCCTCAATAGAACGTGCTAAAGATTAAAAAAAAGTGTATCACATAAATTTTATGCAGCATCTTTCAACAATCTATAGTGACCCCTTTTAATGTAGCGATACCAACACAGACGTCTCAAAGACTCAGGGCACCATGCTTTTTTACAGACAACTCTATTCCCTCACAGTATTATTGCTCCTGCCCTCACTTTATTCCTAGTCGCCCATATCCCTCTCATTTTTTTTCACTCTCTCACATGATTATAGTAGACCCTTAGGAACTAGATCCTTTTGTAACAGTAGAGCCATGTCAATGAATGTGTTTACACTCTTGCGACCAGGCTACATCTAATTCAGCATTTTTCCTTGTTACTGTTCTTAAATGTAGTATGTTATTTTTAGTTGCATTTTCATTTAATTCTTTTTAAAAACAATTGTTTGGCTCCAAAAACTTATTTAAGATGTTTTATAATACATGTTGGGGAGCATTTTTAAAAAGGATGGATATTTATATTAGGAGAGTTTGGAGGGGAAACTTTTGAAAAAGAAAAACCAAGATTGGTTAAAATGATTTAGGATAAATATTTTGTGATTTTTGTGAAAAGTTTTCCTAAATTTCTTGTTTGGAAATGTTTTCCAATGAAGGAAAGATGTAGAGGGAACTTTTTTTAAAAAAGGAAATGGTTATTAGATCAAGCATAAGTTGGATGGTTGGCCAAGTGTACGAATAGTTTGGGAAGTAAATGGACAGTTTTTTTAATGAACTGGACATTTTATTTTTATTTGAGACTTATTAGTTTCAAAAATCTCAAAAGGATGTTTCAACATGTTTTCTGAAAAATCAAATTAATCGCTACTTCTATTGTCCCAAAACCATCAGAGTTGATAATTTTAGTCTCTTTCAATTAACATGGAAATTTATAAGGAGACTCTCTTGAGGAACACAGGATTGCAAAATAGATGAACAACATATAGCATAAATCGTTAAATTTTGATCAATTCAAGTTTCAGTTCCTAAACTATATCTGATATCGCGGCCGGCAGTTTATTTCTTTTTCTCCTCCTTATAGTTGACAGGGTTATTATTAATTATTATCTTATTTTGTTGTCTATAGTTATCTAGTTGTACTTGCTTATATATCTTCTAAAAAAGATTTCTGAGCAAAGTTGTGGCCGTCCTTCTCGAAAAAAATTCGCCACTGCACAAATACAAGTGGCCGAAACTCAGGTTACCGGGTGAGGAGGAGATGGAGGAGAACAAGACAGCTTGGGACAGCATCAACGAGTCTCAGGAATCGATGGGGGCGGGGGAGGTGGACCACGTCATGGAGGATAGTGTGCAGATCGTGGGCGGGAGGCACGAGGAGGATCTGGAGCAAGCAATTTTTCCCAAAAGAAACTTCTTCCCAACGATCGCCATCAGGAAAAGCGCTAGGGGGCACAAGATGAACCGCGAAGGAGAAGGTATGAACCTCTACTCATCAAACACATTTACTGTTCTTAATTCCTGCTAAGATGAGGATTTAGAAAATATTGCTAAGAACTGTGATATAATTTTGGGGGGAGGGGCCTGAAGGGGTGGCTGAAAATATTAGCGCCATTAAGTTAGAGGAGATGGCAAGGGCTGCCTTGGCCGAGGCCAAGTACAACCATGTGCAGGAGAGTATTTTGAAAGAAAAACATCTCTTGGAGGGGGAGAATCTGTCCCTCGAAGTTACTGACAACCAGCAAAGGGGAGAGGGAGGGGGGAGCCCAGAGAAAAAGGGCAAGAAGAAGATGAGGGGAGATAGATTGAGTAGAGAACTCAAGCGAATAAGTTACAAATGAGAGTTCTAGTGTGGAATATCCGTGGGCTGGGTAAGTTGGCAAGAATAAGACAACTCAAAGAAATGATTGTGAGGGAGAAGGTTGACATTGTGGGGGTGCAGGAGACTATTAAACAGGACTTCACAGACCGCGAACTGCAGGTTCTGAACCAGGGGGGTGATTTCTGCTGGAACTGGCTGCCAGCAACTGGGCACTCAGGAGGAATCCTTATGGGTGTGAAAAATGATAAGCTGGAGGTGGAAGGATGGGAGATGGGGGATTATTTTGTGGCAACAACGATCAGAGACAGAATCTCGAATGTGAGATTTGAGGTGATAACGGTTTATGGGCCAGCCGACCATGAATGGTCGCTGGCTTTCCTGAAAGAGCTACATGACAAATGTCGGGGGCTCCTTTTGCCGGCTGTGATTGGGGGCGATTTCAATTTAATTAGGGGGGGTCGAAGACAAGAGCTCGGGAGTGGGAAATACACGACTGATTGAAGGCTTTAATGCTTTTATTGAGGAGCATGATCTTAGAGAAATACATAGGAATGGGCCAAGATTCACCTGGACAAATAAGCAAAGCGAACCAATCCAAAGCAACATTGACAGATTTTTGGCGACAACGGATTGGGAGCTTAAATACCCATTGTGCAGCTTAAACACCCTGACTCGGGTAGGGTCAGACCACTGCCCACTTTTGTTGGATACAGGTGGTGGGGGCGAGGGGGTGAACACAAAGAAAGACAATTTTTCCTGGAGCGACAATGGTTTAAAATAGAAGGTTTCATGGACTTAGTGATAGCTAAGTGGAAGGAGATACATGGCAGATGCCCTGAGGGTGCATATTCAGTTGAGAAATGGCATGGGGGAGTGGCAGCGCTTAGAAACATCCTCAAGGGCTGGGGTCGTAACAATAGGGGGGAATACCGTAGAAGAAGAGAGGATATACTAGGAGAAAATTGATGATGAAGAGGGGGGAGGGGACGTAACACATGAAAATAACTATGAGAAAAGGTATTCTTTGGAGGAGGAACTAGAAAGACTAATGGAGGCGGAGGAACTGTATTGGCAACAAAGAGGGGGGGGGGATGATGGACATTGGAGGGCGACGAGAATACAGCTTTCTTCCACCTGGTGGCCAATGGCAGAAGACGGGAAAAACTAATACTATCACTCAAAAACGAGGGGGGGGGGAGACCGTGACAGACCCGGAACAAATTCAAAAGGTTATCTACGATTACTACAAAAAGCTGTTTGGCAAACAAACTAACAGAAGTGTTAAGTTGGGAGGGGGTGCATGGATAGAGGGGGGGGGGAGGTTGACAGCAGAAGACAACGATGTGCTAACTAGACCATTTACAGAAGAAGAAGTGAAAAAGGTAGTGTTCACTATGAAGGAAGACTCAGCGCCAGGGCCGGACGGTTTTGGGGTGATATTTTATAAAGAATGCTGGGAAACCATTAAGGGGGAGCTGATGGAAATGACCAACGACTTCTACATGGGGCGCTTGGATATAAAAAGGCTGAACTACGGGGTGATTACATTGATTCCCAAAATCAAGGAAGCAAATGACATCAAGCAATACATGCCAATCTGCCTTCTGAATGTTAGTTTCAAGATCTTCACTAAATTGATCGTGGACAGGCTGACGGGGTTTGCAGGGAGGTTGATAAGTCCGAGTCAAACAACATTCACAAAGGGGAGGTACATCGTAGACGGGGCAGTAATACTCCACGAAATTATGCATGAGCTCAAAAGGGGAAAAACAGGGTGTGATTTTTAAGATTGACTTTGAGAAGGCATATGACATCGTCAGATGGGACTTCGTGGAGGAAATCTTAACCAAGAAAGGAGTTAATAGTAAACTAAGGGGGTGGATCATGAGTATGGTGAAAGGGGGCAAAGTGTGCATCAATATTAACAGAAAGAACTGTTCATATTTCAGAACACATAGGGGGCTACGGCAGGGGAACCCCTTGTCCCCACTGCTCTTCAACCTGGCAGCAGATGCCCTGGCCCATATTTTGGACAAGGCCAAAGCGCAAGGGCACATCAAGGGGGTGGTACCGCACTTAATCCCTGGGGGAGTCACACACTTACAGTACGCTGACGACACGATCTTGTTGTGTGAAAATGACCCCCAATCGATAACCAACATGAAATTCCTACTGTATTGTTTTGAATAGATGACCAGGCTAAAAATCAACTATCATAAAAGTGAGGTAGTGACTTTTGGGGTGGATGTGGAGACAGAAAACAGAATTGCGAACATGCTGAATTGCAATGTGGGGAGGCTACCTATGAAATACCTAGGCTTCCCCATAAGCAGCAAGAGGCTGGGGGTGAAAGATTTTAAGAATGTGGTGGACAAGATAAGACGGCGGTTGCAGCCTTGGAAAGGGAAACACCTAACATCCAGGGGGAGATCGATCCTTACAAACACGTCTCTGAGCAGCCTGCCTACGTATATGATGAGCCTTTTCTTGCTTCATGAGGAGACTCACAAACAGATGGACACGGTGCGGTCCAAGTTCTTTTGGGGGAGCGATGGAACCAGCTTTAAATACCATATGATTAAGTGGGAGAATACCTGTCTACCTAAGGACTTTGGAGGGGCAGGAGTCATAAACACAAGAATAATGAAAGAGGCCTTGCTGCTAAAGTGGATGTCGAGATTAAATAATTCAGGAAGGGGGGACATGTGTTGTGAACTGCTGAGGGAAAAATATCTGAAAAACAGACCACTTGCATCCCACAACGGGAGGGGGGATCCCATTTTTGGCAAGGGATCAATAAAGTCAAACACAAGTTCAAATGGGGGGCAAAACACATTGTGAATAATAGAGGGAACACTCTCTTTTGGGAAGACATATGGGTGGGAGAAGTGCCCCTGAAACTGGTTTTTCCTAGATTGTTTGAGTTCTGCAGAGACAAGCATTGTACCGTGATGAACTACTGGGAGGGGGAGTGGGTGATGGATTTCGCCAGGCCACTATCGCGAGAAGAAGCTGATCAGTGGGCTGATCTGGTTGACAAGGTTCAGGGGGTAGTTCTAAATGAAGAACGGGACAAAGTAGTCTGGGCGTTGGAGAAATCTGGGAAGTACTCCACAAAATCAATGCACAAATATCTTTTGCATAGGGGTGTGATCAACAGAAGAATGAGAAGATTATGGAAGAGCAAGCTGCCAATGAAAATTAAGGTCTTTATGTGGCTCGCATTCCAAAATAGGATTCAATCGGGTGAGGTCCTGGGGGGGGGGGAGAAAGTGGAAAGGGAATAAAAACTGCAAGGTGTGTGACGTGCTGGAAACCACTGATCACATCTTCTTTCATTGCCCTCTGGCAAAATTTGTGTGGGCAAGCCTCAGAGAGGCTTTGGGGTGGGACAGATCCCCCTTAGGGCTCCAGGACTTTCTGGACAGCTGGATGCCCATGGGGTGTGAGAACTACAACTTCAAGCTCTACTCTTTAGCTGTAACGCTTTGGTCGGTTTGGACTATACGGAATAAAATGGCAATTGAGGGGGTGTTTATACGCTCACCGTTGGACTCATTGCAGAGGATCTGTTCACAAATGCGGAACTGGAAGGTGCAGCTGAAGTCTACTGAACGGGGGCGCGCGGAAGAGAGGGTGGATCAAGTACGCGAATGGACTGAAGAATTCCAGAGGAAAAGGACAGAGCAACCGACTGAAGACGCCTTCTTCTAGCTGTTCCAGCTTTTCCTTTCAGTAGCTAAATCAAAACTGTTTTACTTCTTTGGTTCTTAGGTTCCGTGTTCTAGCCGCTTTTTCTCTACATGTAAAGCTGGTAACCCCAGCAGGTGGATTCGTGATGTAAGACCAAACTTATTTGCTTTCTATAAAAGCAGGGTTGACCCTTTTTCAAAAAAAAAAAATCGTCATGCGCATGCAACCGGCAACAATCAGAAGATCATCTCACTGGAAAGGCGGGCGCCAAGTCGCCGAGGCCAGCCCGATCGATGGTCACTGCACGGTAGACAATGGACAACAGCCGCGATACGAACATACATGCGTGCCGGCCGTGCCCAAACGCTTTGACCAAGCGCTGCTGCTTCCTCCAAATCCTAAGACACATTCAAACCCGTCCAGAATTCCAGAGTCCAGACCATCCAAGCGTGTCGCGCACTGTCGGACGAACGCATACCCGTCAACATATATTGGGCGATCGCTCGTCGCGGCAGCCTCAGCGGCTCTGCTTCTGTTTGCTAGCTAGCGTCGATTGGCCGGCCATGGCAAGCCCTAGCCGCCAGCTGCTTCTTGCGATGCTGTGCGTCGTCGCGGCCTCCGTGCTGGGCGCCGGCGCCGACGACGACGCGGGGACGACGACGGAGGTCGGCGTGTACGAGCTCAGGATGGGGGATTTCTGCGTCAAGGTCACCAACTGGGGCGCCAGGTTGATGTCGGTCGTCGTTCCCGACTCCAAAGGTAGGCGCGATGATCTCCTTGAAATTCTCCATTAGTTAATCCCCGGCCCAGGCTTTAGTTCAGGTTCTTGGTTTTGCAGGGAATTTGGCTGATGTCGTCCTCGGCAAAGACACCATGGCTGAGTACTTTGTAAGATCAACAGAAGCCCCTCTTCTTTTCTTCCACTTGTCCATCATGTCTTTCTTTTGTTTGATAGATTTTGCAGCAAGTCGTTCTCCAAATTCACTATTTTGCATAGTATGTTAGCTAAGCGCCTACAAGTTAGATGATGCAATCATTCTAGTCCGTTTTTCCTCAAAATTATGCTAGTTCGAGCACAACAGACTCAGAATTTGAAAAATTCAAAGCATGAGCTTAAAATGTTCGGCCACCAACCAAACTTTTGGAGAAAAGACAACTACAAGTCGTCAACCACTCCGAGATGGAAGAAAACGATATTATCTTGTGATTGTGGTGCAGAGGATGTCACTCCAGGATTATCTTCCCATAATTTAGCACCGACAAAGATCCTGCAGATATTCGATATACGCATCATGTGACCACGGCATGCTGCTGAATCTCAAGTTGCTGCATACGTGTTTGCACATCTCTCGCACAAGCTTCTCACATCAAAGTTTCTTTCTTGCATCTTTTGCCATGGCCACGACGCAGAACGACACCTCCTACTTCGGCCCCATAACCGGCCGCGTCGGGCAGAGGATATCGCGGGGCCGCTTCGTCCTCGACGGCAAAGTCTACCACCTGCAAAAAAACGACGGCAGGAACACGCTTCACGGTACGTACGGTTGCCCAAGACACCCGAGCCACAGGATCGGTCTGCTCTGACATAACGACCCCTTCGTTTATTCTCAGGCGGTGGCACGGCGTTCAGCAAAAGCGCCTGGACGGTGAAGGAGCACGTCGCCGGCGGCGACTCCCCGTACATCACCTTGTACTACCACAGCTTCGACGGCGAGCAGGGCTTCCCGGGGAGCCTGGACGCGTACGTGACGTACCAGCTGTCGGGCCCGTACACGCTTGGCGTGCACATGAACGCGACGGCGCCGGACAGGGCGACGCCGGTGAACCTCCTGCTGCACGCATACTGGAACCTGGGCGGGCACGGCGGCGGCGACGTCCTGGGCCACACGCTCCGGCTCCACGCGTCGCGGCACACCGTGCTGGACGGCGAGCTCCTCCCGTCGTCGGGCCGCGTCGCGCCGGTGGCTGGAACGCCCTTCGACTTCCGGGAGCCGACGGCGATCGGGGCCCGCATCCGCCGGGTCACGGGCGGCAAAGTCGTCGGGTACGACGCCAACTACGTCATCGACGGGGAGCTGGGGGCCATGCGGCCGGTCGCGGAGGTCCGGGACGGCGCGTCCGGCAGGGCGGTGGAGCTATGGGCGAACCAGGCCACCGTGCAGCTCTACACGGGGAACTGGCTGAACCATACCGAGGGGAAGGACGGCGAGGTGTACGACCAGTACGCGGGGTTCACCCTGGAGACGATGGGGTACGTGGACGCCGTGAACCACCCCGAGTTCCCGTCGCAGACCCTGTTGCCCGGCCAGGAGTACAAGCACGACATGGTCTTCAAGTTCTCGTTCTAGGTGCATGGTTAAATTTGCTAAACCGCGCACATGTAAACCACGGCCCTCGGGATGTTAAAACATATCGTTATTGATTTTTTTTAGACAAGGGTAATTTGCAGCCGGCTGTAAAATAAAGTCACGTACAGCCGGCTGCCTTTTTTTTTGGGAGGGCAAAACCAAATAGTCCACTCCTTTCCCAGCTGTTTTTTTTGGAAAAAATTACATTTGAAGCCCAATTCTATTTACAGGACGTGGATATCAGGCTGCACAATTTTCCTAGCAGATTAATATTGATGCGCACAAAAGTCATTCATCCAACGAGAAAAACTCACATTCACAGAAAAAACATGTTCCAATTTTTCACATATGCAAGTACATGAACCTAATTTGCAAAAATAAAATAAAATTTACAACAGGCTATTTACAACTGATCTGTCTCCCAGATTTGCATAGCTGATGGGCTCCTTTCATGACCTGCTGGTAAAAAAGAAAAATGAACCAAGTCAATTAGCATGTAACACAGTAATAAAAAGGTCAAACAACCAAAAATAAGTTGGATGAATTGAAAAGTTAGTTTGTATACCATGATAATCAATTGGAGCACCCAAAAAAGCTAAAATAAGGTCATTTGAAATTGCGTTGGCAATTGTATTGATTTCGCTATGACCCTCCTACACCATGACTCGTCAGTGATGGTGCTGAATTAAACTTAGTATCATCGCACTGGATCATTCCAACTTCACATCCACTGAATCTACCCTCCCCCCATATGTGAGCGAGAACTTGAAATCAGCAAAAAAAGGAAGCACAAAAAATATATGTGACAGCAGAATACTTGACAACAGATATTCTGAGTGGTTTCCATATTGTTTGATTAGAGACCATGGTCATGCAACTTAATGCAATTTAGCAGGGGACATAGCAGAAAAAACAAGGCGTAGTTGTGCAGTAATCTAGTCATTTTTCAATTGACTAATGCACAACACAGAAACACTGTTCAATTAGCTAATGTATATCCAAGCATCTAAGTTCAGTTTGAGCAAATGCAATTCAATTGCCTGGTTCAAAATGCTGAGAAAAAAAAGGATAGCATGCTACTATATTGCTACTGAACAAGTAATGAAAAATGTAACACCGATTCAAAAATTCAGAAAATGCTATACTAGTGACAACAGGATTTGATGAACCACAAATACTGTGAGGAAACCATGAACGAATTGCTCTGAAAACTAGTTCTCACCTTTGAGCATACAAGTTCTCTCCCTCCTTTGCCCCCTCGTTCCTCGTTTGCAAATGAATCCTCAAGCACCTTCAAACTGTGAGCGCACAGGTTCCCTCCCCAACTCCTCTGCCACCAAATCCTCAAATCCACATCCTGTGTGTTTGAAAATCCAACAAAAATCCCATAAATCAGAAGTTCCCTGACAAATCAACCGAAGATTAACCACTCAACACAGCGCAAAAAAATCCCCCTCCTACCCCATCCCAAAAATCGGCATGCATCCTCCATTTCTCTGCGTATAACAAGTACCGGCTGTAAAATAGCTTACGGTACAGTCAACCCTTTTTTGGAAAGGTGACGAGCCATGCACCCTGCAAACTACTTTTTCAGCACCGAAACCGTGTCCCACTCAACGGCTCAAAGCAAATAACTCCACCAGTACTGGTGATTAAAACAACAAAGAGTACTGATAAAAAATCAGTAACTTTACAACCGAGCATCAAATCCAAAATCTGATTGCACCATTATTTTAGTCTCTCCACAAGCTTCAAAACAAGACCCCACTTCAATATATTTTTTGATCATATTTTTTTCATGTAGTACTAAGCAACTTTGCTAAAAGGTAAATCCATATTACAATAAACTCGGAAGCAATTTAGAACAAATTTATGAGCAAGTCCACATCATTGAAAAACACACATAAATTTTTACCACCGAGCATCAAATTCACAATCTGATTGCACCATCATTTTAGTCTCGGTAAAAGCTTCAAAACAAAATCTCACTTCAATATATTTTGACTCTATTTTTCTCATGCAATGCTAAGCAATTTTGCTAAAAGGTAAACCCATATTACAATCAACTTGGAAGCAATTTAGAACAAATTGATAAGCAAGTCAACATCATTCAAAAAACACATATAAATTCCTCACTAAAAAAAGGAACAATGTGAAGGCTAGTGCACAGCCCCAACAACCTATTAGTAGCATGGTCATTTAAGGCTAGAGCACAGCAGCGATTAGAAGGAGAACAATGAGCAGAGAAGAGCAGCAAGCCACGCAAAGGCATGGAGCATTTCCATCAAGTTAAGCAGGCATGCACGCAAGGGAGAAGGAATATAGCAGGCGAAGATCGACGTCGGCCGAACTCAGCAGCAGGTGCAGGAGTACAAACACCCCCAACGATAGTTCATGGATCTGATAAAAAAACAGTTCATGTGATTGAGGGAGATACTGATGAGAATGTTTTTAAGCGTGGAGGGTATCTGCACAACTGTGTTAAGAACACCATTACAAGTACTTATAGTTTTTTTAGTTTTTAAGCGATCCACTAATGAAGACAACTAACAAAAGTGTCATTAAAAATTTTAAACTGCTTGCTGGACAGTATTTAATTGCCTAATGAAGTATATAACTTTGCCTCATCTGGAACCATATTATTACCTACAAAAGGCATAAGAATTTCATGCCTAAAAAAATCACATGTCATTTTGCCTAGCTAGGACCATATTATTGGCAAATTACTAGCAAACTGTTGCCCAACTTCTAACAAATTGTTGCTTACCCCCAAAATGAAAACAGAGTCAGTCTTCGAAAAATGTGTGTCTCACCTTTCAGCGTGCAGGTTTCCCCTCC
This sequence comes from Cenchrus fungigraminus, assembly GCA_036936925.1. Taxonomy (NCBI): domain Eukaryota; kingdom Viridiplantae; phylum Streptophyta; class Magnoliopsida; order Poales; family Poaceae; genus Cenchrus; species Cenchrus fungigraminus. Next base: position 76,008,759 of record CM072775.1, read on the forward strand.
TCCCTCCCTCCTCTGACACTGTATCCTCAAAAACCACCCTTCGGCAGCAACGAATTTGTGCCAGTCAATGTGTACATGCAAAACAAGAGGATAAAAAGATCAAAACAATTAGCATATGATTGTCACAGCAAAAAATGATGCGATCTACAAATATGGTACAAACAATTCCTTGGCCTAGTGATTGAGTGAACCATGTAGTGCCACCACACCGGGCATTATAGGGCACAGGCGATACGGGAGGAATCACCCATGCCCAAACCAATCTGGTGGGTTTTTGTTGGATATGCAAGCTGGTAGTATCTAGAGCATATGCGCATAATATCTGTGGGGCATCGGCAAAAAAGGAGGGAAAAAATGGTAAGAAACAAAAAAAAAGAGTGTACAGAAAAAATTTCAGACATAAAGCAACCTACAGTTGTGGCTGTAATAAAATGATAATAATTTCAGATCATCTAAATTGGTGGCTAAGATGATGTTAATTGAGTGCCGGACAATGTTAAGTTGCTGTAAAAAATATATTAAATTGATTGACTGTTGTATACAATTACCAAAAACGAGTGACTTAAAAATATAATTTACAAACAAAACCAGCATACTGATAATTTCAGATCATCTAAATTGGTGGCTAAGATGATGTTAATTGAGTGTCAGATAATGTTATGTTGCTGTGCAAAAATATATTAAATTGATTGACGGATTGTTGTATCTTGTATACAATTACCAGGAACGAGTGACTTAAAAATGGAACCTACAAACAGAACCAGCATACTGGTTGTTAAAGCAGTCTACTGAATGATTGTTAAGCAGCCTGCTGATTGTTTATACCTAAATCTCATGTCATTACCTATATATTATATTATTGGCAAATTCCTATCAAACAGTTGCCTAAATTCTGACAAATTGTTGCCTAAATGCGTCAAGTTGTATCATAAGTTGGAAAAATGTGCACGAAGTCATGAACAACTCTGATAATACACTGTCACATTGATTGCAACGCCCAAGTCACCAATGACAGTTCGGATCATAAAAACAGCCAGCATCACAGTTTGCATCAGCGCAGACTAATTGATGTCACACAAAACATATTGATTGTGGATGAGGTCAACAGTTAAAACAAAAATCATTAACTAATAGAAAATTTATGAATAACCAAAAAAGAGGGGGCAAAGAGTTGTTCGGTAACTCAAGCCTGAACAGAAACATATGGGACTGTTGAGACAATACGGGAGCATATAGATTGATTTGCATCATTTAGTTTTATGTGGAGCTACTATTACACAAGGCGCCAATGAGGAGCTAAAATCAATTTCAAAAAAAATTGCAAGCATGTTGAATAGCACAAATTCCAACACAACTTCCATAATGTTGCAATCACACGGCAAAAAACAGTATATAGCTAAGAATCAGCAGATCTCTAAAAAGATGGCTACCTAAGCATAATATCTACTTCATCATATCGGCATGAATATCATTTTCCCCATGTTTGCGAAAGCATAAGAACATGCTGCCTTTTCTACACCATCTCACGTGGATGAAAACATAAACGAATATTCTTCACAGTTTGATTATCCCAACTCCAAACTTTGCTCTTCTTCAGCCACACCACTTGTTGTTTTACATGAGCAGAAATGAATGTTACTCGTCATCACATAGTCAACCAAAAAAATTACAAGCAAGTATTGTGCACACAGCTCATGATGATCTATGAAAACAATTTTCATGATGATCTATGAAAACAATTCAAAAGGCAGTGATATTGATGTTACTACAAAGATACAAGACCTAAAACAAAACTATGCAAACCCATATAATCATCTAAACAGAAAATTGTTGCTACAGTAAATAAATCCAATGACGAAACTGGAAAGCTAAACTACTACATAGCATTAATGGTGCAGCCATGAAGTGAAGTATAGCACCATCAATATCAAGTACACCGAGAAGAGAAAACTTTGTCACTAGAGACCTTGGTTACCAACGAACAATCTCCTTAAACCAAGGTGTTGAGACAAATGAAATCCGTGAAAACGACTCACATAGTCACATCCGTGCGTTCCCCTTTCCTCTCCACCTTCGATCTACAGTTCCTATTGCGCAAAATCGCTGGATCTGAGGTCTACGGGAATGAACCGCAGAGGGAACACACGAAAATGAGGGGAGAGAGAGGAAGGGAGGAGACGCGTGCCCCTGGACCAGGGAGGAAGAAGAGGAGGAATGAGGAGGAGGATCTGAGGAGGCCTCACCTTGCCAGAGCAGTGGCTGCGGGGAGTTGACGCCGCTGGCGCACTTCCTCGCCGGGAGGGAGGGCTGCTGCCGGGGGACGCCGCTGCCACGCGTCGCCGTGCGCCGGCGAAACCCTAGGAGAAGGTGAACGGGGGAAGGAAACGGGTGCGCCGGGGGAGAATGTGGGCCATCGCCGGGCGGCCGGGCCGCCACCGCGCTGGACCTTGCCTCGGTGACGCCGCGCTCGGTGCTCGTGCGGAACAAGAAAATGAATGTTGGTCGCTGGAGGGGGAAAAAGATAGAGATAAGGTGGGCCCGGTAGGAAAGAGTGACGGAGAGATAGATGAGTCCCAGGCGGCTGTAATCTTTTCTCCGTGACAGCCGACTGGAATAGAGTCTTTGCCTTTTTTTAAGGTGAAATAACAATATCTGGATTCAGAGGAGCAGGACGCTTATTAGAAATCGTAAGAAGAGGACTAGCCCGTGCTTGAAGCTTTTTTCTTAGAAAACAACACAATTCAATCCAAATGGTTATTTTAGGACTAGCTTTGCCAGTTGCCAGGGGGCTCGTCTATCTAGCGCTCACGCGTTGGGAGCGCACACATTCCCGACACAGCCTCCCACCCTGCAGCTTTCCATTTTTAGAAAGTTTACGTTCCCGCAACTTTCTATTTTTGAAAAAACATAGCTTATACACATAATTTTGGTGCATAACTTCGAGTTATAAATTTTTATCAGATAAATTTTAAGCACAACTTTGACACTAGTCCATGTGCAGAACTTATGCATACAACTTATATGCACAATTTTTTATCATATTTTTTCTACATATAATTTTGGTGCATAACTTCGACGCATAACTGCGAACTATACATTTTTGTCAGATAATTTTTTAGCATAAATTTGATAGCATACAGAACTTATGCATACAACTTGTATGCATAATTGTTTGAAAAATAACTTATGCATATAATTTTTGCTCTAACAACGAGTTGTGCGCATAACTTATACATTTTTTTTCATAACAGACGATTTATGTGCATAACTTTTTCAAAAAATAATTTATACACTAAATCTATATCTATATAATAATATTTATTTGTATAGAAAAAAGAAAAAAGAAAACAGTCGCAACACTGTATAGGTGGATCCCGTGTGGGGACCAAGGCGCCGGTATGCTCAGCTAGTTAGCTAGCAAAGCAATTGAAGCTAGCGGTAAAAAAAAGAGAGAATGGAGAGTAGGACCCGCGCACATGGGAAGGTGGGGAAGCTAGCTAGTATGCAGGAGTGCGGAGTGGAATAGAAAATGAAAAGAAAGAGACATGCAGCATGCATGCATGCATGTGGTAGAGCCGGAGAGCGAGCACTCCGCGCGCACGCCTGCGGAATTGATTTTGCGGTTGCCAGGTCGCATGGCATGACAGCGTGTGCCATGATGGAGTGTGTGTGCCGGCATATTATACCCTCTCCGTCCCAAATTACTTGTCACTATTGATTTTTTATCATAATATTTTACTCTTCGTCTTATTAAAAAATTAGTGCAGATATGCAAAACATCAAGTTATACTTAAAATATTTTTAATGATGAAGTAAGTTACAAACAAAACAAATGATGTATGCATAAATTTTTTAATAAAATGAATGATCAAATATTGTGATCAAAAGTCGACAATGATAAGTAATTTGAAACAAATGAAGTACGTGGCAACTGGCAAGCTTGTCACACCAATCTAAGAGATCTGACACACCCCACATTTGGAAAAAAAATACGTATTTCATACAAAGTTGGCTGAGGATTTTGTGATTTTGAGGATTTTTCATACATAGCTAGCCTTCTATCACATCTACTTTGTGTTTTTGAGGATTTTAAAAAAAATTGAAGTCATTAAGACGACTCATAAACAGTTGAAAGCTTTGGAAAGAGTATTCAACTCCAATAGACTCACAAAATTAGACTAGCTAAATTCACATTTAGTTAGTCATTTAGCTAGTATTCTTCCTCTATATTTTCTCTTTTTCCAACAGAGTAGCTAAAATGACTGACTATCTCACAACTAAGCCCACGTGTCATACCTTATCTCTTCTCCCACCTCTTTGGCTAGCGAAGGATAGCTAGCAGAGAGCGCTAGCCATCTTTAGCTAGCGAAGACACAAGTTTAGCTAGCGAGGATAGCTAGCGGGGTGTTTGGCTAGTCTGTTAGAATGTTGTTTTTGTTGATTTTTTCATTTTTTAGCTAGTTAAGTCAAGATAGCTAGTCTCTTGGAATTGCTCGTCGCTCTTTCGGCCAATTCCAATTTGAGAAAACAAGGAAGGACCCGATGAAAAAACATAAAAGTTGTGTAGCACCGTGTATCATGGGCCGTGTTTTGGGAGGAGGAGGAGGAAGGCTTGCCTAAATTTTTTCTTAAAAAAAAGGAAAGGAGAAGTGCGAGAGATTGCTGCGCTCGCAGTCGCACGTGCGATTGCAAGCTGGCTGGCCTACCCCACCCAAGCCTTGAAAAAAATTGAACTAGTGGTACGGTGTTTAGTTCCTAAAATTTGCGTGAATGAATGGTGTTGAAATAGTATATTGTGGTGAAAAATTGTGAAAAAATATATATTTAAGCTCGTGTTGTGAGAGAAGACGTGACTAGAAGACGTGACTCAAAGTGAACTAGCGAAGACTTGGCGGCCTGTCGCTCCCGCTCGGGCGACGTGGGCGCCCCTCCAAACCCTAGCCTGCCACCGCTTGCTCTCTCCCCCACGCCGTGCCGCTGCCAGAGCGGGTCGCCGGCAACTCGGCCGGCCTGCGGGGAAGGCGGCAGCATGGCCTTCCTCTTCTCCTCGCTGGTGGGCTCAGGCGGGCGCGACTGCTCGGGCCTGGTGGCAGGGCTTGGCGGTGTGGGCCGTCCTCCGCGGCAGCGGGAGGTGCAACCTCCGGATCTGGCGGGGCCATGGCCGGATCTGGGGCCTGCACGGAGGGAGCTCTTCATTTGGTTGGGGATGGAGGCCAGAGCCAGGCGGTGGCGATGGCGGCTCCGGATGGGGCGAATGGCGGCGGCGCGGTGAGCGCGGGGCGGCGACGGTTGGGCGGCGCTGCGTGCACGTCACGGCCGCCCACGTGGCGCAGGCTTCGGCGGCGGCGGTGCGGCGTCGCACCGGCTGGCGGCGGGCGGCGGGGCCTGGCGGTCCTCTAGTGCTGGCGGCTTTGTCCGGTGGTGGCAGGGCCTTCTGGGGCCTCTTTGAGTTTTTCCATGGAAAGAGAAAGCGATGATCGGGCTTCTCAGATCTACGGAGTCGTGGCCAGCTCAAGGTGGGAGGCGGCGTGAGCGGCGATGGCTCGCTGTTGGGTGGCGGTTCTCGGAGCCTACCTTGCCTAGACTAAGTTCTGGGGAAGGATTTGGACGTCGGTGATCGTTCTCGGAGGGAGTTTGGAGGTGGCATGTGGGAGACGGTGGCTTCGATCGGCGTCGTGTTCCAGTGTGCGGATTTTTTCCGAGGCCTTAAGTGCAGCGGAGGTCCGCCAGCGGGCAGCTGGCGGCTGCTGCGGGTTGCTTTCATCATCGACGTCACCGTGTGAAGAGGTAGGCCTCACCAGTCTGTGCTCGTGCGCCGGTGAGCTGAGCAGGGTGTCACGACTCTCGTGTCGTTCGTCGGCGGTCACGCTACCGGCGACTGCGGCCAGAGTTTGTGGTTCATCGTGTTCTTCGTCGACGGGCTGACATTGGGCGGAGCTTGAAAGTCTATCCCGGTGATGGTGTCGGGGTCAGCAACGACGACGTCTTTGGATGTCGTGAACCTCCATGAAGGCGTTGGTTGAGAGGCACCCTACTTGGTCTTTGATTTTCTAGGTGAAAACCTTTCTCTGGGTGACGGGAAGGGCGGTGACGGCGGCTTCGACGTCGTATACTTCTTGGAGGTGTCGCTTTGGAAATCAAGTGATCAGCTTCAATTGTGGAGGAACGGTTTGGTGAGCGGTTGGAGGTTTGATTAGAGCATGGTCAGAGAAGAAGATTAAAGTTTAGTCTTCCTTTTCCTTTTTGCTAGTGGGTTCTTTTATTTCTTGTATCTTGGTTTATCTCGGTGTGAGGTACGGTTTAGAGTCTAAGTACTCTCATGTGTGTAATCTTTAGCCGTATATATATCTTATTTAAAAAGTGACGAGTCAACATTAAATTGAAATCCAAATTGAAGAAACTAAACTGACCCCACGAACATCGAAGACCCTCCAGTCACCATCCTTCTCTCCCTACAAATGCTTACCCTTTCGTTCCGGGGTGGAGCTGCATCATATTCTGCTCGTACGGACTCGGTCCACCTCATCCCGTGTTCTACTCCTCTCGCTAGCTAGCGTTGTTTCCTTGTTGGCGGGCAATGGCGAGAGGTGATGAGCTGTTTCTTGCGGCGGTGTTCGTCGTCGTCGTGGCCTCGCCCTGGCGGCGAACGCCGACGCCGGGAAGGTGGTCGGCGTGTACGAGCTCAAGAAGGGGGATTTCTCCGTCAAGGTCACCAACTGGGGCGCCACGATCATGTCGGTCATCCTCCCCGACTCCAAAGGTACGCGTATGTAGTATGGTTCTCCCTTCCGTGATCCCTTATCGTTGGTGGAATCTTTTTCTCTCTCGTTCATGGCGCAAAGCTTAGTTTCAGGCTCGTTGTTTGGTTTGCACTTTGCAGGGAACTTGGCTGACGTTGTTCTTGGCAGGGACACCGTCGCTCAATACGTTGTAAGATCACCGAAATCACCCTTGATCCTTAATGTTCTTCATTCATCTCTCGTCATGCTCAACTAGCTTCCTCCAGAAGCGTGCGTGCGTTCGTTCTGTTCGTTGCGTTGACGAAGATATTCGTCTCTAGAAATGATGATGCAACTAGCTAGCTAGGATTAGCTAAGCTAGTGGGCGACAGTTAGCTGCTGGCTAGCTGAGAGTTAGGAGTAGTGAAGTTGCAACATGAATAGTGAAGTTGCAAATAAATAGTATTGTAATAGTGTTTATTACGAGAGAAGATGTGATAGGTAAATAATATTTTTCACTGTTTCTTTGTAATGAAAAGAACAAGGACTTGCATTTCTAGGAAATTCAACTTCAAGGAAGATAAATAGAGGTCATGTGGAGCTGTGCTTGACTCACTGACAAGTGGGTCCGGTCTCACATGTTAGTTGTGACTCAATTGCTGTCTACAGTACTGCAGAGGAAACACTTCCGAAATATGTGTAATCTCTTGTAATTTTTTTTAATTTTTCCTTGTGAGAACATCTTGTTTTTAATATAAAATTGACAGCTCTTCTACCAGTTCATTTGTTTTGAAAAAGTTGTATATTAGCTGGCACAACTTGCTAACCTAATGTTCGGTTGAATACTCCCCAGTAAGCTCATCCTTGGTGTTCATGACTCAACTGCCTTATCATATGACCGATGCAACGGTTTGAATTATTTTTTGTTAACCACAACAATGCAATCAAGATATAATAATCGTCGTTGCTGGTATGATCATGACATGCATCCCGCATTCAATAGCTAAGTACACTCTTTACATTTTTATTGAACCATTAGTTTAAGACATTTAGACGATATAAGATATAGAAAACAGAATGAGAACCACGCACAGCGAAAAAGTTTAGCCCTATCATGTGAGTACCAGCTAGCATCATATGCATGTGAGATCATGCTGCTAAATTTTTGCCTCGTGCTCCCAACTGCCCATTTCTTCGTGTGTTTGTTTACGTTACGTGCAAACTTGGTCGATGATCTTGCCACGCAGAACGACACATCTTTCTTCGGCCCGGTGGCCGGCCGCGTAGCGCAGAGGATAGCCCGGGGCCGCTTCGTCCTCGACGGCAAAGTTTACCATCTCAACATCAACGACGGCAGGAACACGCTTCAAGGTAGTTCACGTCTTCACTTGCAGTTGCAAGAGGATCACAATGCAAACAATTGGGTGTGCTAGCTGCTAAAAAAACAATCGCATGCTATAATTGGTCATTTCACCTGATCCAAATCACTACTTGTTCGTCAATATATTCAGGTGGTGGCAGAGGATTCCACAAAGTCATCTGGACGGTGAAGGAGTACGTCTGCGCCGGCGACTCCCCCTACATCACCTTACACTACCGCAGCTTCGACGGCGAGCAAGGTTTCCCGGGGAACCTGGACGTGTACGTGACGTACCGCGTGTCGGGCTCGGGCCCGTACGCGCTGGGCGTGCACATGAACGCGACGGCGCTGGACAAGGCGACGCCGGTGAACCTCCTGCAGCACACGTACTGGAACCTGGGCGGGCACGGCAGCGGCGACGTCCTGGGCCACGCGCTCCGCCTCGCCGCGTCGCGCTACACCCCGCTGGACGCCGAGATGCTCCCGTCGTCGTCGCCGGGCCGCGTCGCGCCGGTGGCAGGCACGCCCTACGACTTCCGGGCCCCGACTCCCATCGGCGCCCGCATCCGCGGCGTCACAGGCGGCAGGGTCGTCGGGTACGACGCCAACTACGTCGTCGACGGGGAGCCGGGGCGCATTCGGTTCGTGGCGGCGGTGCGGGACGGCGCGTCGGGCAGGGCGCTGGAGCTGTGGGGAAACCAGCCGTGCGTGCAGCTCTACACGGCCAACTGGCTGAACCACACCGAGGGGAAGGGCGGCGAGGTGTACGACAGGTGGGCCGGGTTCTGCCTGGAGACGCAGGGGTACCCGGACGCCGTGAACCACCCCGAGTTCCCGTCGCAGACCCTCAGGCGCGGCCAGGTGTACAGGCACGACATGGTCTTCAAGCTCTCGTTCTGAAAGCAGGGATGGCATTGTAAAATAACATGTTCGCTTCTCTTGAAAGGAAGAGAACTGATCGCATCGTGTTTTGGCTCTTCCAACGGTTTGGATCGAATGAAACAGTAAACTGTCATTCCTCGACTGACGAGTGTATGAGCAGAGGCACGCGCACGCAGCCCGGGAACCGCTAATTAGCGGTCGGTCGCTGGGAGCGACCGATCCCCTCCCCTCCCTTTTATACATACAACTTATACACACAACTTTTTATTTTTAGAACTTATACACACAATGTTTCATTTTGGAATTTATACGCACAATTTATACACACAACTTTTCATTTTTGGAACTTATACACACAACTTGTATGCACAAAAAATTTGAAAAATAATTTTTATGTATAATTTTTCTCTAACGACGAGTTGTGGGTATAACTTTTTTTTTTGTAACGACGAGTTAGGCATATAACTTATGCTGCAGACAAGTTTGTTGAATGAAAGAAAAAAAAATCGTGGGGCCCACGTGTGCACCGTGCGCGGCAGGCGCAGGCGCGCAGCGCCCCGGCCTCGGTCGCTGGTTCGCTTGCCAGCGACCGGTTGCTAAACCGGTTTTGCGACGCAGCCCCTTACTCCCTCGAGATCTCAGTTCTTCGGCAACCCGGTTTTTCCAAAACGGCATGCGGTCGCATTGCCTATCGAGCGGCCGGCATTGCGTCGAGATTCGTGCGCCCTCCTCTCCCGTCTCCCACCCCGCGCCGCTAGCACGGCGTAACGATCGCGGCGCCGTGCCGTGCTGTTATACCACGACGCCATGACCCGTGGCGCCGTGCTAGTGGCTAACGTATGCGGCTGCAAGCCGTTGTGGGAGTGCTTTTCCGGTTCTTCGGCGAACGCTGCACCGCGCTGTTGGGCTTTTTGCTTACGCAGTACGTGTTTGGAGGCATCGTCACGGTCTCCATTTTCTCCCTCACAAGACGATCAAATTTGGCCTCTGAACCCTGGTGCACCACAAGGTTGCCCACATATCAGCAGTGATGGCATACATCATCTTCCAAAAAAGAGAAGCTTTTGCGTCGCCATGTAAAATAATATGGAAAAAGTTCAGTTTTGACCTTGGAACTTTAATTAGCCTCGATTTGATTTTAGCTATCTAACTTCAAAATTAGGTATCTTTGATCACTCAACTATAAAAATCACTTAAAATTAGGCATCTAGTGGTTTTGATGGATGATTTTAAATTTTTTTATTTATAACTTAGTCCTTAGATTTAAAATGATTATTACTTTCTGCTTATACCTCGGATTTAGGTGATTCTTGCGGTCACATGTTCATAACAGTGCTGTTTATTTTTTAAAATGTTCTTTATACTATCTTATCACTATTTTTATATTATTCTTATGTTGTCTAAAAACAACAATATAAGAAAAGTAAAACAAACAGTTACAAAATAATATGAACAACATTTAAAAGGAGAAAGCTCATCGTTACGAACACATGACCACACGAATCACTTAAATCGGAGGCATAAAAAATAGTAATTCTTTTAAGATCCAAGGATCATCGTAGCATCCTACCTATACATCCCAAACTATTCATACACTTGACCAACTATCCAACTCATGCTTGATCTATAACCACCCACATTTCCTGTTTTTTAACCATTTTCCCTCTACATCTTTCCTTTATTGGAAAACATTTCCAAACAAAAAATTTAGGGAAACTTTTCAAAAAAGCCACACAATATTTTTTTACCAGATTTTTTAACAAATCTTGGTTTTGTTTTGAAAAGTTTCCCCTCAATACTTTCCTATGATAGAAATATCCATCCTTTTTTTAAAAATGCTCCCCAACATATAGATTATCTTTAAAAACAATTAAATGAAAATGCAACTACAAATGAAATACTACGTACATTTAAAAACAATAACAAGGAAACATGTCCAATTGGATCTAGCCTGAAAGATCAAGCCCATTCATTGACATGGTGTAAGCATCAAGGCCCTAGCGCACCTTTGGTAAGAGTGTGTTTCGGTGATAAATGATAACGTTATACTTGTGACTAACCCTTGTTTTGTAGCGGATTTATTCTTAGGTTATTGTCATGAGATATAAGTGAAAAGAGACCCCTCAATTGAAATTATGGATGATCAATGGATAAAGACTACAAGGCTAAGGACATTCTTAGTTCCAAGTGTCACAAGGAGATGAAGGACACTTGAATTTGCTAGTTTGTAGTGTTTGACCGTACTATTAAGAGGGGTTCACACTCTAGTAGCTTGACCATGCCAAATGCTATGCTATATTCATGCACTATCAAACTCCTTGGTTACTAAACAGCTCAAAGTACTCATGGAATCACATTGGAAGCAAAAGAATTGAAGAAAACTCAAATGCGATTGAATTGGATGAGTTGAAATGAAAAAGGACGTGTCGGATGATCCGACGACCTCAATTCTAGTTGCACTGGATGATCTATGTGACAGTTTCAGAGAAAACAGCACCGCCGGATGAACCGACGGTGCATCAGCGATTCATCCGGTGACCTAGGGTTTGGTAACAGTAAGGATTGGAGTCAAGTGCCTTCAGCACCGGATGAAGCGACGGTCCAAGCATCGATTCATCCGACGCGTGCATATAAATCATACAGAGACGCACCGAGAGGACTTGCTTCAGCACCGGATGAAACGACGCTACTGAAGACACTCAGTGGTTCATTCGACGCCTATGTCTAATTCACGCAGAGACGATTTGGGTAAATTTGCTTCAGTACCGGATAAACCGACGCAGCATCGGTGCATGCGTCGAATGATATGGTACAACGTCCAGGTTCAGCGGCTATATTTCATCTGTCAGAGTGACCGGATGAACCGACGCTGTCGCTGGGGGAACCGTCAGTTCATCCGACGGTACTACTTTTCAGGGGACTTTTCTAACGGCTAGCCACCCTTGCTAGGCCTATAAATAGGACCCCCAGCGTCTCTTGAGCTGCCTTTGCCACTCTGAAGAACCACAGGAGCCAAGGAGAGAAGGAGTTAATGCTTTGATCATTTGGATTTTATCTTCCTAACCAAGAGGGATTCTTTCTTTGTGATCAAGAGTTTCTAGGTGCTTTCTATGGCGTACCTGAGTGCATTGGTCAAGTGAAAGTGTGTGAGCTTGTTACTCTTGGAGTTTGACGGCTCCTAGACGGTCTCGGTGATTGGGGGTTCTTGGTGAGCTCTTGGAGATTGTGGGAGCCCCAGGAAGTTCTTGGTGTAAATGGATTGAGACCCACCATTCCGGAGATGGAGAACGGGTACTCTTAGTGAGCACTCAAGTCTAAGTGGCTTGAGGGGGAGCAAAACTCTTTGTGAGTGCTCCAACGTGGATTAGGGAGAAGCGTCAACTTCTCGATACCACGGGGAAAAATTCGGTTGTCTCTTGTCAACTTGCTCTACCTTCTTGCACTTATTTCTGCATTTACTTTCAGCTCTTAAGTTCCTTTGTTCTAGTTTTCCTCTAGTTTGCTTTGCTTGTTGCATATCTTGACTAGGGTGCTTTTCTCATGTTAGTGTGAATCTTGCTAAGGAATTTTGTTGCTAGTGTACTTAGTTGGTAGAAAGAAACCTTTTTAGATGAGCAACACTAGAGATATAGGTTAAGGTTTGCTTCTTGTTCTATAAATTTGAAGAAGACCCATATTCAACCCTCCCTTCTACAGGCCACTGATCCTACAAGTGGTATCAGAGCTTAGGCTCTCCTTTTGGTGGCTTAACCGCCTAGAGAGATGGCCAAGGGTAGTGGCAATGGCCCTCCCAAGTTGGCAGGGAAACGGTTCACTTTTTGGGCACATAGAATGGCTAGCTATCTTCAAGCACAACACCATGATGCATGGATCACTACCATGTTTCCTTTGCCAAATGAGCCCACCGAGAGTGAAACTAAGTGGAACTATCATGCTAGAAACTTTATCTTTGAGACTCTTGAGGAGGATTTGTTTGATAGGGTGTTTGCCGTGGAGACCGCTCATGAGGTTTGGATGGAGCTCAAAAGAATCCATGTAGGCAACAAGAAAATCCGTGAGGAGAAGTATGAGTTGCTTAAGGTTGAGCTCAATGAGTTTAAAATGAAGGATGATGAGGGTGTAGAGGAAATGTACTCTAGGATGGGTGTTCTTATTCAAAATATCAATGCTCTCGATGTTGCTAATGTGTCCGCACAGGAAATCATTCAGAAAATTCTACAAACGCTTCCCAAGCCCAAGTACAACATCGTCAAGGCACTTGTCGGGGTTTGTTACCACCGGCAAGTAAATTTATATGAGGGAGCGTGTTCTGATCCGCACGGTAGCACAAGAGACACTCGGGGTTATACTGGTTCGGGCCTCCGGAGAGTAATACCCTACGTCCAGTCTGAGGAGGGGTGTTCTTTATGCTCGGGTGTTTGCAGTAGGGAATACAAACAGGTTGGGAGAGGGTGTGGAGCCCAAGTCCCTGGTGTGCGAGTGGTTCAAGTAGCAGGAGTCTGCGTACGTGTGTGTGTGTGGTTGTATGAGATGAGATATCTATGCTAAGTGCGCGTGGGGGTGGAAACGAACGTGTCTTGTGAGAGCCTCTGTCTCCCCCTTTTATAGTCGCAAGGGAGGAGCCTAGGGCGGTTACATCGAGTGTGTGAGCTAATCTACAGTGCGAGACGTCCTTCTGTGCACCGGGTTGTCAGACAACAGAAGCGGCGAAGCACTGTTATGGGGCCTTGGGTGATGGTGTAGATCCAGTGCGTCCCAAGCAGCCTCCCGGGCCCCCCCGCGCCCTCCTCTGAGTAGTTAGTCAGGTACAGGAGGTAGTGTATGTGCCCTGACCCCGTCAGTAGATCAGGGGCTTGTCTTTTCTTGATATGTAGGAACGGAGTAGTCTGCACTGTGGAGATCGAGGGATAGGTGACGGCTTGCACTGTGCCGTCGGTGGCACAGCGTTTCCCGTGCCCTCCGTGGTACGACGCGTACCGCCCCTGCTGTGGAGCGGCAGGAGGATCCGTCCTCTAACACAGGATCGACCAGGTCAGAACGGACCCTGCGCAGGGAGGCTGACGCATGGCGGGTCGTGTACCGGGGTATCACAGGACGCCAACGGGGCCTGTGTACCTGCGGCCTTGACGGCCAAGTTTTGAGCTGGTCGGAGACAAGAAACTACTTGTTCGAGTAGGCGATCTATGCCGCGTCCCCCGATGCTTAGGGCATAGTGCGTACTGTACCATACGCCGTCTGGCGCTCATTATGCCGTCCGCGGTACGACAGTCACTGTGCCGTTCGTGGCAGGTCTTGACGAATCTGTCCCCTGACACCGAATCGACCGGGCCCGGGCGGACCGCCGCGGCGGGGTGGACACGTGCCGGTGCGCGGGGGGAGCATGCGCGGAGATCCCGGGATCTCGATCTGGTGGGTCCACGCGCCCCCGTGCCTTCCCCGCGAAGCCTGCGCGGGTCGGTGATGGAAACTACTCGTGCGAACGAGTAGTCGCAGCTGCGGGACGGAAACTACTCGTGCGAGCGAGTAGCCGCGGCCGTGAGGCGGAAACTACTCGTGCGAGCGAGTAGTCGGGAGTAGAGGCGGAAACTTGTCGTACGGGCCGCCGTGTACTCGGGGAAGAGGGTACGGGCGGCCGTGGGCCGCCTGTCTTCTGGCCCATGGCAGAAACTGGTCGTACGAGCCTTCATGTGCTCGGACAGCGTAACACTCGTTGTGTTAGCTGCCGGAGCATGCCGTACGTGGGCCCGTGCTGCGTTTTTCAGGGGTCTTGGTGGGCCCTGGTCCATGGCCTCGTCAGTAGCCCCTGAGCCTGGTGAGGGAGTCGGAGACTCGCTCCCAGGATCAACTGTCACGGAGACGAGGAGATTTTGTTGTGTTTTCTCTGGTGGGGACGCGCGAGCGGACCCGCGGGTAGTAGCCCCCGAGCCCACGGGCAAGTCGGAGACTTGAGCGTGGGGTTAAATGTTGGAATCTTGGACAAGTCGGAGACTGGTGTCTTGCCACGTGGCGCGAGTCGTGGGGTGACTGGCGGAGATCTCGCGCCGGTTGCGAGATCGCCGGGTCCCACTTCGGGTGATGTGGCGGCTCGGTCGTGGGCGGCGCGCGGTAGTGGGGCGTGCCTTTTGAGGGGCGACGCTTCGGCGGATGGAGGACGTGGCCCGAGGCGACACGGGCATTAACTGCGGGGGTAGATGTAATCATTCCCCCGTTTATATACCGCGGGCGCCGGCCATTTTTTCCCCTTCTGCTTCCTTGTGTTTTCCACCGCCGCCGTCTCTTGCCTTCGTCTTCGCACTCGCCGCGCACACCGCAGAGCTCGCCCCGCCTTCTCTCGCAAGCCGGGGACGTCCACCGCCGCCACCACAGCCGATGCGATGTCGAATTGGTCGTCTTCGACGGCGACCTGGTCCGAGCTCGACCGCCTCGCCTCCGACGGCATGCTGCCATCGCTGTGCGTGGCGGAAGAGTGGAGGGTGCCTGGGCTGGAGAGCAGCCCCCAGCCCCCGGCGGGGTACGTGGTCTCGTTCGTGCTGTTTCACGAGCAAGGCTTCTCCGTCCCGGCGGAACGGTTCATCCGCGCCGTGCTCGAGGAGTACGGCTTGGAGCTCCAAAACCTCAACCCGAACGGCGTCCAGCAGATGGCGGCGTTCGAGGCCTTGTGCGAGGGGTACCTGGAGCAGGGAGCCCATTGGGACCTGTTCCGGTACTTCTACAAGTTCGTCGTCGTGAAGGACCACAACTCTGCGGCGGCTATCGGGTGCGCCAGTCTCCGCGGGAAGCAGGGGAGGATGGAGGAGTACATCCCCACCTACCTGACCACCTCCAACAGCGGGTGGCACCGAGGGTGGTTCTACCTCAAGAACGACCTCGAGAATCCGCTGCCGGAATTCACCAACCGGTGGTACGATCGGGCGCCGGCGAAGTGGAGCTACGGGCCGGAGAAGAAAGATCGTCCCCGGTTCCTCGACAGCGCCCTCGCCGCCCTCACAAGACTCCGCGACAACGGGGTGAACTTTATCACCCTGATTGGCGGCTACCACACCCGGGGGGTCGTCCCGCTCCGTCGCCGCGCGCTGCGCCTTTGGGAGATGACGGACGACCGGGCTCCCTTTGAGGGGACCGTGACCGCTCGTTCGCTGCCTTCGCTGGACGTGGTCCAGCACCGGGTGACTCAGGCCACTGGGGTCACCTGGATGTTCTGGCCGCCGCCGGACATGCTGCTGATGCTCCCCTCTCCGGCCACTGTGGAACTGGTACGTCTTCCCTCGACTTCCTTTTGATTTGTCTCTCGTGGTCGCGGGTGGTAATCGTTCTTGTGCTTGCACAGATGAAGGATGTGCGCATCCTCACCTCTCGTCCTCCGCTGGAGGAGGATCGGACGATCAACCGGGAGACCGCCGCGTGGCAGCAGCGGCGAGGGGAACGCAGGAGGGCCCACCAACAGAAGGAGATCGCGAAACGGGAGAGGAATGACAAGCGCGCCTCGCGCCGGCGCAACGGGGAGAGGGACGTCTCGAACGACGAGGATCCCTCGCCGGTGCCGTCGGACACGGACGAGGACGAGTCCCCGTTCGAGTGGACCGATGAGGAGACGGTGCCGTCCTCACGGCCGCGCGGCGGATCGACGCCTGCCTCGACCGCAGCCGGCGCCGGTTCGAGCCGGCAGGCACCCCCTCCTCTTCCCGGGCCGATCAGCCCAGAACGAGCAGCCGTGCCTCTTGGCGGGACCACCACGAGAGGGGCAAGAGCTCCCCGCGGCGCGGCGACTCTAGCCGCCACGAGTCGAGGCGTGATGGCTCGCGCCCGCTACTCCTCGCGCCGGAGGTATCACTCGCCCTCCGCGCGCCAGTTACGGGAGCCGCGGAGCGTGCCGGCGGCCTCCCCGCCACCAGCAGCCCAGAGCGGGGGGCTGCCGCCGACCCAACAACGCCTCGTGTCGATCATCGTCACCAGGGACGGATCGACTTCTTCCCCGGCATCAGCTCCGACAGCAGGGAGCAAGAGGACGGCGTCCCCGCGCAACCCCATGATTGGCTCCAAGCGGCCCCGTCGCGTCGCAGAGGGGTGAGTTCCGAGTTGCGATCCTCTAGTTTCTGTTTCGTGTTTCTGGCGAGTATATTTTTGCTTGTCGTCGTGACATTCTTCTTGGTTCAGGGCGCCCGACCGCCGCACCATGAGGCCGGCGCCTGTCAAGGCATTGCGCCGCCCTGCCCAGGTGGCCGGAGATGTGCCGCCGTCGAGCGACCCGCCGACCTCCCTTCAGTCGGGGGCGGCGGTAGAAGAAGAAGGTGGGTCTGGGACCCAGGTAATGACCGTCCCCCCTCAGAGAGTTCCGAGCCCGGCTCGCAGCGACCTGTCGATGGGGACGATGGGTTTGGAGGGCGAGGCCCCCACTGAAGAAGCGCTCTCGGCCCATGCGGCCGAGTTGGCGAGGTGCCTGTCCGGCGCCCCAGAGCAGGACCAAGAGAACCCCGCCCCCGAGGCGCGGGTGGAGGACGATGGACGACCAGCCCCCGAGTCGTCGACGGGGGCGGGTGTCAGTGTAGACGCCGAGCGGCCAGCCCTCGAGTTGTTGGAGGGGACGGCCGCAGCCGCCGCGGGCTTCGAGACCCCAGCCCCCGAGTTGCTGAGGGGGGCGGGGAGCGCCACGGCGGAGGTGGAGATGGAGACCCAAGCCCCCGAGTCGGCGGGGGGCACAGGGAGTACCGTCGAGGTGGTGGAGGACCGCGCCTCCGAGGATGTCCCCGCCGCGGCAGCGATCGTGGTGACCGAGGGGATAGTTCCCATTTCGTCGGTCGCCGCATCAGACGCCGCCCCTGCGGAGGTAATCGTCATCCCGGCGTCGCCTTCACCAGCCGTCTCTCCCGACGGGATGGTGGGCGAGCAGATGCCACCCCCGATCGTGGAGGTCGGGGAGAGCTCGAGGGAGCAGAGGCCGACCACCTCGTCGGCGGAGGAGGAGGAGGAGACAGAAATCCCGCCGCTCTGGCTGGTGTCCGTGTCGCCGGTTCAGGCCTCAGTGGGCCCGGACCTCAACAGCGACGCCGAGCTGGCGACCCGCCGCCGCCTGGAGCGTGGCCTGCGTCTGAGCGAGATGGCGTTGTGCCAGTCGGAGCGGGCGATCAAGGACCTGGTCCCCGCCTCGAGGGTGAGTCCTCTTTCTTCCTCTTCCTTTCTCATGCTTATTTTCCCTTTGTTCTTAGCCGTGCGACTTATGTGTGATTCAGGAGCTCGTCGGGCACTCTGAGGACAAGGCGCGGGCCTTTGAAGCGCTCCGCGCGGAGAAGGTTCGGCTGGAGGCGCAGCTGGTCGCGGCCCGCCTCGCGTCAGCAGACAGTGTGGCCGGTCGATCAACAGAGCGCGTGTCCTTCGAGGCGAAGGTGAAGGCCGCTGAAGACCGCGTGGCCGCGGCGCAGGCGGAGAAAACTGCCCTGGAGGAGAGGCTGGCCGTGGCGGAGCAGGTGGCGGCGGAGCTGCGCTCCAACGCTGAGGCCGCTGCCCGCACCGCCCATCAAGAGAAGACGGAGCTCGAGACCAGGGCGGGCCGGGCCGAGTCCGACCTCCAGGTGGCCCATGAGAGAGTGACGATGCTCGAGGCCCAAGTCGGCAGCGTCATCGCCGAGAAGGGCCGTCTTGAAGAGGTCACCCAAAAGCATGAGAATGAGATCAATGGTAAGTACCTTACAACCTGTTGTCTTTGCTTCCTGCTTCCGTGCGGTTTCCTGATTCGAGGCGTCGTCTTTGTTCGGGGGTGTACAGCTCTTTACGTGGACCGCACCGACTTGCAGAAGCAGGTCGCGGATCACGAGAGCGCTGCGACCACCCGCCTCGTCGAGAACCAGAAGCTGGTGGAGCTGGTCAAGGAGGCTAATGAGAAGCTCAATAGTAAGAGCCGTGTTCTCTTCGTCTTTTGCCTTCCTTGGGTTGGCTCATTTTTTGCTGATATTAGTCTTCTCACTTTTCTCCAGAGGTCGTGGCCGAGCTCGAGTAGGAGCGAAAGTCACTCGCGGGGGCCCAGACTGAGATCCGGCAGTTGGAGCCAATCCGCAACAGGATGGGAGCGGCCATCATCAAGGTGTGCGACGAGCTCGGTGTTCCTCCCGGCCATCTGAAGGACCGCTTGGAGTTGGTCCCTGCGACAGCTCGTCAACAGTCAATAGATACGACTGGTGACGCCGTCCGCAAGGTGGTGGCCATCTTCTTGTCGCCCTACCCAGACCTGGATAGGGTGCTGCTTGGCCAGGGATGGTGCCCCGGCTACACCGACGAGCAGTATGACAGCATCGAAGAAGGTGCCATCGACTTTGCCAAGGCTATGCTGAGTCACGCCCTTTACGACCTGGGCCTGTAAAGAAAAACTAGGTTGCCTCGCCGAGGCTTTTTAATCATGCCTGTAAAAACTTGTGGGCCAGACGTTTATGGTGAATTCGTGGGTTATGAACCCGTTGTTATTTCAAGTTTAAACATTTTGATTGTTTGTTGCCCTTTTCTCGAGTAGGTAGAGGACCTGTGCGCTTGAGTAGTGTAACTTAAAACTTTGCTGACGGTGTCTTGCTCCGTAGCCGCGGAGGCGTAGGAACTAGGTGACTCGACCGGGCTTAGTTTAGAAGCATTACTACTCGAGCAGGCAGCCCCCGAGTACTTCAAAGATGGGTAGGTGCGCGTTCATGTTTTTGCAAACAAGAAAACTCTTGAGAGTTTGAAACGGTTGCTCGGAATCCCTTCGAATCGATGACTTGAGGTCATAAACTTTGCTCGTGGGTCTTTGTACCGTAGCCGCAGGGGTGTAAGTACTCGGGGCCCGGACGAGTGCAAGTTCATGACCGCTAGAGTCGTCGTTCATCTCCCTTTAAGGAATGTGAGTGTACCGCAACGATTATTTGCGAAACCATGAATGGTTTTTGATCGAAAAAAGGTTTCGCAACGCTCAGAGGAGGGGGGGCGTAGCCCCCGAGTAGCCCCCGAGCCCATGGACAAGTTGGAGACTTACCCATGGGGTGAGACAAGCATAAAGACATTTTACTAGAGTAAAGATGTAAGCTTGCGAAAAGATATCATCTCATGAAAAAGAAAGTAGCTCAGAGCTCTTGCATTATCATAAAATGAGAATAAAATAAATACTTAAGGGTAAAAACGGCGTAGCTGCTCTATGTTCCAGGCGTTGGAGATGACCCTGCCATCCTCGTACTTGAGCTTGAAAGTTCCTGGACGGAGTACTTGGTCGACGATGAACGGCCCCTCCCATGGAGGTGAGAGCTTGTGTCGCCCCTTGTTACTCGGAACTCGTCGGAGGACGAGGTCGCCGACTTGGAACTCGCGCTCCCATATGTTGCATTCGTGGTAGCGGTGTAGGGCTTGCTGGTACTGTGCTGAGTGGAGGAGGGCGACACTGCGCGCCTCATCCAACTGGTCGATGGCGTCCTCGAGGGCGACCTGGTTTCCCTCTTCAGTGTAGGCTTGAACCCGTGGGCTGCCGTAGTCGATATCCGTTGGGAGGATCGCTTCCGACCCGTGGATGAGGAAGAAAGGCGTGCAGCCGGTAGCCCAACTGGGTGTGGTGCGTAGGCTCCACATGACTGATGGGAGCTCCGCGGCCGACGTCGCCCGAAACTTCTCGAGACGCTTGAATATCCGCGGCTTCAGACCTTGCAAAATCTTGCCGTTGGCCCTCTCCACTTGCCCGTTGGTTCTTGGATGACTGACAGCGGCCCAATCCACACAGATGTGGTTGTCATCGCAGAACTTGAGGAACTTCTTGCCAGTGAACTGCGTGCCATTGTCGGTGATGATGGAGTTCGGGATCCCGAACCGGTAAATGATGTCGGTGAAGAACGCGACGGCTTCCTCGGAACGAACATTCGTTATGGGCTTGGCCTCGATCCACTTCGAGAACTTGTCGATGGCGATGAGCACATGGGTGTAGCCCCCAGGTGCTTTTCTCAGTGGCCCAATCATGTCCAGCCCCTAGACCGCGAAAGGCTAAGTGACGGGTATGGTCTGCAACGCCTGCGCCGGGAGATGGGTTTGTCGCACGTAGAACTGGCAGCCTTCGCAGCTGCGCACGATCCGAGTTGTATCGGCGACCGTGGTGGGCCAGTAGAAACCTTGTCGGAAAGCCCTTCCGACGATGGTTTTTGGACCAGCGTGATGTTCGTAAGTGCCCGCATGGATTTCCTGCAACAACTCCTTGCCCTGGTCGGCCAGGATGCACCGCATGAATATGCCTTTGGCGCCCTTTCGACGGAGCTCGCCGTCGACCAGTTTATACGACTTGGCCATGCGAGCGATGCGTTGAGCCGTCTCTTTGTCGGGTGGCAATTTTCCTTCCACCATCCATTCGAGGTTCGGAATCCTCTAGTCTGGGTCCTCGAGGTTGGGCTCTTGCGCCCTGTCGATCTCCATGACCTCTTGTGTTGTCGGCTCTGGCGTCTTGTCTTCTTCAGAACGAACAGACAGTTCGTACTGGTCGCTGGCGAAGACCCCGTGCGGGACGGGTTTTCGATTCGACGCCACCTTCGCGAGGGTGTCAGCCGCCTTGTTGTACTCGCGTAGTACATGATTGAGCTCAAGCCCGTGGAACTTGTCCTCCAACTCGCGCACCGCCCGGCAGTAGGCGGCCATCTTCGGACTTATGCAGTTCTTCTCCTTCATAACCTGTCCCACGACTAGGTCGGAGTCTCCCCTGACATCGAGGCGTCGAATTCCCAGCTCGAAGGCGATCCAGAGACCGTTGATGAGCGCCTCATACTCGGCGATGTTGTTGGAGGCCGCGAAGTGTAGTCGGACCATGTATTCCATTCGCACGCCCAGAGGCGAGATGAACAGAAGTCCGACCCCAGCGCCTTCCTTCATGAGGGATCCGTCGAAGTACATGAGCCATGTCTCATGCTTGATGGGAGCAGGAGGTGTTTGGATCTCCGTCCATTCGGCGACGAAGTCAACCAATGCTTGCGACTTGATGGCGGTGCGGGGTGCATACTCGATATTCTGCCCCATCAACTCAAGTGCCCACTTAGCGATTCTGCCTTCCACCTCCGGGCTCTGTATGATTTTGCCAAGCGGGTATTTGGAAACCACCGTGATGCGGTGTGAGTCAAAATAATGCCAGAGCTTCCGCTTAGTGATGAGGACAGCATAGATCAGCTTCTGTATCTGTGGGTACCGTGTCTTCGAGTCGGAGAGGACTTCGCTCACGAAGTAGATAGGGCGCTGTACTTTTTGCGTCTTGCCAGGCTCGTCTCGCTCAACTACCAGCACCGCGCTCATGACCTGGGTCGTCGCAGCGATGTATAGGTGCATCAGCTCTTCCTCAGCCGGCGCGGTGAGCACCGGTGGGCTCTCGAGTAGTCTCTTGAGCGAGTTGAGTGCTTCCTGCGCTTCTGGCATCCACTGAAAGTGCTCCAACTTCTTCATGAGCTGGTACAGTGGCTGGCTGCGCTCTCCTAGTCGAGCGACGAACCTGCTGAGGGCAGCGATGCATCCAGTGACGCGCTGCACTCCCTTCAGGATCTTGATGGGTCCCATGCTCGTGATCGCAGAGATCTTCTCGGGGTTAGCCTCGATGCCACGCTCCGACACAACGAAACCAAGTAGCATGCCTCTGGGGACCCCAAAGACACATTTCTCGGGATTTAGCTTCACGCCGTGCTCCCTCAGCTTCTCGAAGACCGCGGTAATGTCAAGTATCAGGTCGCCCACCTTCTTTGACTTGACCACGATATCATCGACATAGGCCTCGATTAGCCGTCCGATGAGGTCTCCAAAGACGCGATGCATGCATCTCTGGAATGTGGCTCCTGCATTCTTCAACCCGAAGGGCATGGAAACGTAGCAGTACGCACCGAACGGGGTGATGAACGAGGTTGCGAGCTGGTTGATCAGATCCATCGCGATCTGATGATACCCCGAATAAGCGCCGAGAAAACAGAGGGTTTTGCACCCTGCTGCCAAGTCGACTACTTGATCTATACGCAGTAAAGGAAATGGATCTTTTGGACACGCCTTGTTCAGGCTCGTGTAATCAACGCACATCCTCCATTTTCCATTCTTCTTCTTAACGAGTACAGGGTTTGCTAACCACTCGGGGTGGTAGACTTCACGAATGAACCCTGCACTAATAAGCTTCTTGATCTCCTCACCGATAGACTTGTACTTGTCGGAGTTGAAGCGGCGCAGACGCTGTTTCATTGGCTTCGAGCCGGGCTTAATGTTAAGCTTGTGCTTGGCGACCTCCCTTGGAATCCCTGGCATGTCGGAGGGTTTCCATGCAAACACATCGAGGTTCGCGTGGAGGAAGTCGATGAGCGCGCTTTCCTAGTCGGAACCGAGCACCGTCCCGATACGGAGTGTGCGGCCGTCGTCAGAGACGGGCACTTCCTTGGCAGGCTCGAAAGAGCAGGCCGCACGCTTGGACGACTCGGGGATTTCTTGGTCCTCGGAGGGTGGCTCGGCAGCGAGCTTATCAGACCGAATCAGTGCCTCAGCGAACTGGAAGCACTCAGCATCGCATTCGTATGCGTACTGGAAAGTCGTACCAGCTGTGATGATGCCTTTCGGGCCGGGCATCTTCAGCTTGAGGTACATGTAGTTGGGGACGGCCATGAACTTAGCGTAAGCTGGCCTTCCGAGTATCGCGTGATACGTCCCCGGGAACCCCACCACCTCGAAGGTGAGGGTTTCCTTTTGGAAGTTGCTCGGAGTTCCGAACGTGACGGGCAGATCGATCTGCCCGAGTGGGACCGCCTCCATCCCGGGTACGACCCTGTGGAAAGGCGCCGTTGACGGCCGCAGTCAGGACCGCGGGATCCCCATTTCGTCCAGGGTCGACATGTAGATGACGTTGAGGCCGCCGCCTCCGTCCATCAGTACCTTGTGCACACGGTTGGTGCCGAACAAAGGTGACACGACCAGTGGGTAGCTTCCCAGCCGTGGTATGTGGTCGGGATGATCGTGTCGGTCGAACGTAACCGGCACTTCCGACCACTTTAGGTAGGTCGGAGTTGCATGCTCGAGTTGGTAGACCTCTCGGCGGACCACCTTCTCTTGGCGCTTGGGCAGCCGTGCCTCCGAGCCTCCGAAGATCATCATCACGGCTCCGTCCTCCCGAGGGTAGGCGCCATCGTCGTTGCCCTTGTCCTTCCCTCTGTCACCAGTCGGAGGGTCGCTTCACTTTTTCAGCATGCCGGCGAGGTAGGCCTTCATTAGATTGCAATCCTTGAAGGCGTGCTTGACCGGGCCCTCGTGATTGGGACACGGGGCGTCCAGCAGCTTCTCGAAGTGACCTGATGGAGGGTTGCCTCTGTGTCTCGCCGTCTTTCGGTCGACAGCGGCCACCAAGGTATCCTCTCGGTACCTATTATCTTTACTTTTCTTCTTCTTGATTGGTGCGGACGGACCGTCACCGGCTTCGGCTGGCTGCTTCCCTTTGCTTGCGCCGGAGCTGAGCGTCGCGGCTACAGCCTCCTCCCCGTTGGCGTGGTCGGTTGCGATGTCGAGCAGCTCCCGAGTGGATCGCGGCTTTCGCCGCCCGATCCGATGGATCAGCGTGGCACACGTGGTGCCATTCCGAAAGGCTGAGATGACGTCCGTATCAGTGGTGTTGGGCAACTCGGTGCACCGCTTGGAGAAGCGTCGGATGTAGTCGCGTAAGCTTTCGCCCTTCATCTGCTTGCAGTTGCGCAGGTCCCAAGAGTTCCCTGGTCGGGCGTACGTGCCCTGAAAGTTGCTGATGAAGGCGTCGCGCAGTTGCGACCAGCTGTCGATCTTGCCTCGCGGCAAGTGCTCGAGCCACGTGCGGGCCGAGTCCGCGAGATGTAGTGGCAGGTTCTTGATGATGAACAAGTCGTGTCGCGCTCCGCCGGTGTTGCACGCTAGCCGGTAATCTTGCAACCAGACGCTGGGGTTGGTTTCACCATCGTACTTAGGTACGGAGGTCAGAGCCCTGAAATGCGAAGGGAAACAAGCGCTGCGCACATTCTTCCCGAAGGCACGTGGCCCTTGGGCATTAGGCGAGCCGCTTCTGCTCCGGTCTTCGTCGCTGTCGTACCGGCCTCCGCGTCACCGGTTGTACTCCTTACGAGGCTACTCCTCGTAGTCGTCGTGCTGACTCGCGTCAGCCCTCTGCCGCGCTTTGATGGTGTCGCGTGCGTCACGGTTGGGACAGCACCACGGGCTGTCGCGGCTCGGAGTGCTCGCGACCCTGTGAGCCCCGCTATCGAGAAGCGGAGCTCTCCGCCTGCTGCACAACGGCAGTCTCGAGGAGAGTCTTGATCTGCTTGTGCATTTCTTTTTCCTGAGGTGTGACGGGCTCTGGTATCTTCCGGAGAAGGACCGCAGCTACCGCCAGGTTCTGCGACGCCCTTTTGAAGACGGGCGTGCCGTCAACGACATCCCTGTTGTCGTTGACAATGCGCTACTGGACGTCCCTCGACCGCGCGCGAGCGGGGTTCGGGTTCGGGTCTTGCCCGAGCTGTTGGTGGAGCTGTGCCCTCTCGTCGTCGAGCTGTCGCTGCGCATCCTCCAACTCGTCCAGTCGGGCGCGCTGTGCGGCGGGGTTGGGAGGAACCTGGGCCCCCGCTGCGCTGTCCGCCGTCGAGCTGTGGGCGGAGTGAAGTGCTCCATCCGGCATGTGGGCCGGTGCCGGTGCCGCTGGGGCATTGCCGACGACGAAGCACTCGCGCGAGGGGTCGTAACCCCCGCCGTCCGAGTCGTCGGAGTAGCCGAAATAGTAATCCACCTCCGTCTGGAAACGACGGAGGGCGCCAGCATCCCGAAGCCCGACGTAATCCCACTCCGAGTCCAAGATGTCGTCCGTGCCATCGGTGACGAGGTACTGCTCGTCGGGCGAGGTGGTCGCGAGCCCCATGTTGCAGTAAAGGCGATGGCTGGGGTAGTTCTCGTACGGAGCCCAGTCCGTGCTTGATGAAGAGGAGTGTGCCGCTGCGTGGGGTCTTTCCCCATAAGGCGGTAGCTTCGGGGAGCTCTTCCTGACGACGCACTCCGCGGAGTCCGATGGCAGGGAGTTCTCTGCCGCGTCGGCGGGCTGCGGACTGCGGTGCACCAGCCTCAACCCGCGGAGGGGAGCTAGCACGTGCGGCCCTGCGCTGCTCCGCCTTGGCCCACTTCGAGCACTTGCTCGAGCAGTTCTTGCGGCGGGGCGAGCGTGGCGAAGCGGTTGGACCAGGAGTTGGTGCAGGTACGTTGGTGGTCTCGCTGACGAGACGCATGAGGTAACCGTCCCCGGTCGCCTGGAAGTTCAGGCTCCCGAAGCGGAGCTCGAGCCCAACATGGAGCGAGCCCGGCGATCCCACGAGGGAGTCCATCAGCAGCGGCTTGATGGTGGCTTTCGTTGAAGCGGATGATGAGAGGGCCATGCGGACCCTAAAAAGAACATCGAAAACACGCTAAGGCCCCTACCTAGCGCGCCAACTATCGGGGTTTGTTACCGCTGGCAAGTAAATTTATATGAAGGAGCGTGTTCTGATCCGCACGGTAGCACAAGAGACACTCGGGGTTATACTGGTTCGGGCCTCCGGTGAGTAATACCCTACGTCCAGTCTGAGGAGGGGTGTTCCTTATGCTCGGGTGTTTGCAGTAGGGAATACAAACAGGTCGGGAGAGGGTGTGGAGCCCAAGTCCCTGGTGTGCGAGTGGTTCAAGTAGCAGGAGTCTACGTACATGTGTGTGTGTGGTTGTATGAGATGGGATATCGATGCTAAGTGCATGTGGGGGTGGAAACGAACGTGTCTTATGAGAGCCTCTGTCTCCCCCTTTTATAGTCGCAAGGGAGGAGCCCAGGGCGGTTACATCGAGTGTGTGAGCTAATCTATTGTGCGATACGTCCTTCTCTGCTCCGGGTTGTAAGACAACAGAAGCGACGAAGCACTGTTACGGGGCCTTGGGTGACGATGCAGATCCCGTGCGTCCCAAGCAGCCATCCCGGGGCCCCCCGCGCCCTCCTCTGAGTAGTTAGTCGGGTACAGGAGGCAGTGTACGTGCCCTGACCCCATCAGTGGATCAGGGGCTTGTCTTTTCTTGATATGTAGGAACGGAGTAGTCTGCACCGTGGAGATCGAGGGATAGGTGACGGCTTGCACTGTGCCGTCGGTGGCACAGCGTTTCCCGTGCCCTCCGTGGTACGACGTGTACCGCCCCTGTTAGGGCTGGATATCGAGCCTGGCTCGGCTCGTTAAGGCTCGGCTCGTTATAGCTCGGCTCGTTAGAGCTCGGCTCATTCTAGCTCGTTATATTAGCGAGCTAGGAACCCAGCTCGGCTCGGCTCGTTAAGAAGCTTGAGCTGGCTCGTTAAGCTCGCGAGCCAGCTCGTTAACGGTTATAAATTCAAAAAATTATAGTCAACAGGTAAGTATGGAATCAACAAATGCAACATGTTTACAAGTCAACCAATAATGAAACCAAGTAGTCAATAAGCAATCTAGTACTCCAAGTTATTAGGTTGTGATCTGAAGATGGACCTATTAGGTTGTTTGCTGACTGCTGCAATCCTGGCTCGTTAGGGCTCGCGAGCCAACTCGAGCTCAGCTCGTTATCATACCGAGCTAAAACCTGAGCTCGGCTCGTTACAAATTTACTAACGAGCCGAGCCGAGCCGAGCCGAGCCACTAACGAGCGAGTTCGAGTGAGCTAACGAGCTTCGAGCTTTTCGTCCAGCCCTAGCCCTTGTTGTGGAGCGGCAGGAGGATCCGTCCTCTGACACAGGATCGACCTGGTCAGAACGGACCCTGCGCAGGGAGGTTGACGCGTGGCGGGTTGTGTACCGGGGTATCACGGGACGCCAACGGGGCCTGTGTACTTGCGGCCTTGACAGCCAAGTTTTGAGCTGGTCGGAGACAAGAAACTACTCGTTCGAGTAGGCGATCTATGCCGCGTCCCCCGATGCTTAGGGCATAGTGCGTACTGTACCGTACGCCGTCCGGCGCTCATTACGCCGTCTGCGGTACAACGGTCACTGTGCCGTTCGTGGCAGGTCTTGACGAATCCGTCCCCTGACACCGAATCGGCCAGGCCCGGGCGGACCGCCGCGGCGGGGCGGACACGTGCCGGTGCGCGGGGGAGCGTGCGCGGAGATCCTGGGATCTCGATTTGGTGGGTCCACGCGCCCCCGTGCCTTCCCCGCGAAGCCTGCGCGGGTCGGTGACGGAAACTACTCGTGCGAACGAGTAGTCGCAGCTGCGGGATGGAAACTACTCGTGCGAGCGAGTAGCCGCGGCCGTGAGGCGGAAACTACTCGTGCGAGCGAGTAGTCGGGAGTGGAGGCGGAAACTTGTCGTACGGGCCGCCGTGTACTCGGGGAAGAGGGTACGGGCGGCCGTGGGCCTCCTGTCTTCTGGCTCATGGCAGAAACTGGTCGTACGAGCCTTCACGTGCTCGGACAGCGTAACACTCGTTGTGTTAGCTGCCGGAGCATGCCGTACGTGGGCCCGTGCTGCGTTTTTCAGGGGTCTTGGTGGTCCCTGGTCCATGGCCTCGTCAGCACTCATCTTTGAGAAGGGCTTCGAAACTCGAACCATCACCGAAGTTGTGAACAAGATTCGGTCTCATGAGATATTCTTGATGGGCCAAATTGAATCATCTACTTCCACATCAAACTCCAAGAAGGATCTTACACTCAAGGCTAGTGACAAGACCAAGCCCAAGCTAAAGTCAAAAGCAAAGCCTCCTCCTTCTTCAAGTGAAAGTGAAGACAAGAGTGACTCAAGTGATGATGATGATGGTGAACTTGCTTTCCTCATGAGGAGGACCACCAAATTGCTCTCCATGATTGGCAAGAAAGGCTACAACTTTGATCCTAAGAAGAACAAGTTTCGCTCATCAAGAAGAAGTGGTGAAGGTGGCAAGAGGAAGTGCTACAATTGTCAGAGCTATGATCATCTATCATATGATTGCCCTAAGCCCGACAAGCGAATGTCAAGCTCAAGCAAGAAGAACGATGATGATGATGATAATGAGAAAGATGACAAGCACTCCAAGAAGAACTCATTCAAGAAGAAGTCTTCTAGCAAGCCCTACAACAAGAAGAAGGGTGGTCATCGTTCTCTCTTGGCAAATAAGTGGATCAGGGATGGTGAAACTTCAAGTGAATCAAGCGGTAGTGAAGATGAGAAGAACAAGAAGTTTGCCGGTCTTGTGATCATAGATGATGAAGAACCTCCTCTTCCTCTACCACCTATGTGCTTCATGGCTAAACACTCCAAGGTGAGCGATAGTGAAAATAGTGACTCCTCGGATAGTGATAATGAACTTTCGCCTCATGCTCTTAAGGGACTTCTTGATCAATACACCGACATGATCAAGAAACAAAAGAGTAAGCTCAAGACTCTTGAAGAGACCCATGAGAAGATTAAGCTATCCAATGATGAGTTGCTTGTGAAACACAATGACCTTAGCAAAGAACATGAAGCTTTGGTAGTGTCTAACAAGTCACTTAGAGATGACCACAACAAGTTACTTGATAAGCACAATGAGATAATCGTCAAACATGATGATATAACCGTGCTTAACAAGTCACTTGAGTCAAGTCAAAAGATGCTTAAGAAAGATCATGTGGTCTTAGAGATGAAGTATCAAGAAATTGAGCTTGCTTATGAGGCTATTTGTTCTAGTGGGCAAGAAATTGCTAGAGACATCACTAAGACAAATGCTTCTACTTCTTGTGATGATTTGATTGATGTTGACGATTCGAAACTGTGTTCAACTTCACCGCAAGTACACGGAGTGACTTGGTGCCTTTTTCACTAAGGGAGGGGACCCTCAAGTTTCTTGTCAATCCACGGAGCAAGGAGATTGCTAGCGTTTGATCTAAAGCTAATCTAGTTGATTAAGACAACCTTTAACTAAAGATTAATCTAAGAGCAAACTAAACTTAAAACAAAGAGGTGTGTGAGGTGAACTAGATGTAGAGGACACTTGCCCATAAGGTCTAGGATACATGAACATGCAACCGCCAAGGGAGATAAAAACCAATCTAATCTATTGAAGGTGTGACCGCGGCTTCACCTTTTTCCTTCTCTCGCACTGTCACTACGCGAAGGCAATCAAGGCAAAACAACGAACGATCACGGTGTGTTGAAGGAATCAATGGGAGTAGTGAGATCTATACACCCCAAAAGAATGGTAGCCAAACCTTAAGCATTAAAGCACCATCAACACGAAACCAATAGATTGAAACCATAAACGAGTCGGCGATTACATGACATGATCGATTACAACCCCATGGACAAATGAGAAGATTACCCCATCAAGACGCTAAGCATAGCATCATTGATCATGGTGGATGCTTCCGGCGGTACGTCCTTCAATTCCGGGGGCGCCGTGACAGCACCTCGACGTCCTCCTTCGCTTGTGGCCGCCTCCTTGGACTAGATGAATGTTTCTTCCCGAGTGCTCTCCACGATTGTCTTCCGATTCACCCTCTCCTATGAATAGATCCTCCTTCTTGAACGTCTGGGGGGTTGTATTTATGCCCTTGGTGAGCCTTGGGGCGAGCTCCGCCTTTCCTTGCACGAAATCTTCCTTGGGATAGAAGCGAACTTGGTTTCCATAAAATCAGTCTCGTCCAAATTTTCCTGATTCGCAGCCCTTCCTTTCCAGCATCATATCTACCACGTCCGGACTCCAAATAATGCAAATTCAGTGTCTAGATTGTGTGCCACAAAATTATCTCCAACTTTGGTATTCATTGCTTTCCTTGGAAATTAAGATAAGATTCCCAAAACAGCCTCGAAAGATAATCTGTCTGATTTCGGACTTATCTGCGTAGCAGGTATTTCTGGGGCCATATCTCCTATCTCCTTGACCCGAATTAGGCCTTCCATATGTCCAAATCAAAGCTCTCATCGAGCCCCACAACTTTGGTATTCAAACTTTTGCCATTTGAAGCCGTTTAAGTCTCCGAATCTGCACCGAAAGATCATGCTGTTCTGGGCTGCGCGAATACCTCTCAGGCTGAGTTGATCTTGTGGGTAAACTTTTGACATTTTAGACTTTGACCCCGATATTTGTCTCTTTTTTTGGCGTCATCAACCCTGCAACAATTATAGGAGTCTTCTCGTATGAAATCCGATCTTTATGTCTTGGTCCTCGGAGATGTTTTTTCGTAGCACCTTGATCCTTGCCACCTTTGGGAGTGAGTTTGCCTTGCACTTGAACATGAACGGAACTCCTCGTTTACTCCTTTGAACTCGATGTGACTCCGTTTCTTTAGTCCATGTTTTCCTACAAAAACATCACACTTTCAAATGCACATACAAAGTTGAACTTGTTATATCATTAGTGTGCCTAGTGGCAGGTTAGTACCATAATGAAGTTCAAACCAAAGTGTAACGAACATGTTTGGAGTACCAAAATTCACCGTCAACATCTCCCCCACGCTTAGATCTTGCTCGTACTCGAGCAAGTTTCTTGCAAAAGAACACTTGTCCATGGAGTTAAAACGTGCGTCATAAGTTCCTTCCTTACAAGTTAGTCAACCCTTCATCTTTAATATAAGAAACATGAAAACAATAAACACTATATGGATCATGGGCGTTTAGGAAATTAGCCAATCAAGTCTTACCCCACAACTTATACCTTTTTGCCGGAGGTCCTTTATCCAACCATACTTACTTTCTTACTTCCGCCGGAGGGTTTTGAGCTTTTTCAAAAATAAAATTCCTGCAACAAGTATTAGACAAAATCTTCCTCCAAGTTCTCACATGCCGCTCATTTAAGGTGGCTATCCTAAACAATACATGAACTCTCATCTCTCACAAGTCTCTCATTTAAATATATGGTGGAGCTATGGGTATGGCTAGTAAAGTTAACACAAATATTACCAAGATAGGAAAGTTCTCTAATAGTTGTTCACCTTCCGAGCCAATGACCATGAGAATGAAACCATAATGTGAGGGTATCAAGGATAAGAAGATTTAGAATGGTGGACATGTGCAAAAGGGAAAAGAAAATATGACTCCAAAGCCCTAATGATGTCCTTGTTGTCGGATTGCACATGGTTGGAATATCAAAGATTCGTTCTCAACAACATCACATCCTTCGTTTGCACTTCTCTTGATCTTCACTTGACTTGTTATCCCTTCTTACACCTTTCTTGCTTTGCCTTTGAATTTCTCTTTTTCCTCTTTCTTCTTTATTCCTTTTTCTTTTCTTTTCTCTTTTTTCTCTTTTCTTTTTTCTCTTTTCTCTTCTTTTTCTTCTCTTTATATACCTTTTCTTCTTCTTCGAAGCTTTACGCTCGCCTCCTTGGCGTGGAAATACAATATGAAATTTAACCAAAATCCTTGCTAGAGACGGAACGAATCTTCGGGCATAGGTTGTGTTCAAGGAATAAGATGAATAAAAGATATTATGGGTTGGGTATGGAATCCGGCGATACACGGGACATCCAATGTGAAAGTCTCGTTACCAAATATATGACGAGGTTAGCAATAAAAGATATAAGGCAAGGACATGATCATTGCTCGAAATTAGAACTTCCAAGAGAGAAAAGCCCTAACCTAATTCATCATGCTAACAACACTTATAGTGGAACGAATATGTAAAGGCTTTGTATAGGATAAGCTTGTCTCTCTACTTGGAAGAAGAAGATGCTAACCTTTATTGCAAGGGTGTTTTCATGTAATTTTCAGAAATAAAAACCTCCAACTTTGTAATAATTGTAGCATAGCTAAACAAGGTTCTAGCTCAAAGTAAAATATGGGTGCTCTCACGGGCAAGAACCCACTAAGCACCACAGAAACTTTCGTGCTCATTGCTCAAGACTCTTTTTGGAATAAAACACAAGATAAAAGATAGATAAACGAGTAAGCAAGAAAAATAAAACACAAGACTCTTTTTTATTTTTTATTGACTCAACGCTAACATTAACACACCATCGAGCTAAAAAAAGAAAAACTTCAAACCAAGCCAACCAAACTACTAGGGCAAAAAGTTTTTGGAACTAGCGCTAGTTCCTCCCCCACGCTTAGACCATACGACGTCCTCGTCGTAATTTTTTCAAAAAGAACAAAGGGGAAGAACAACCGCAAAAATTCACAAAATACGCTAAAAAGAAATAAAAACTAAAATATATACATGTGACGTACCTTGTTTTTCGTCCTAGGCTCGACGCTCGGGTTCATCCTCCATTGTGAAAATGTCAACGCAGTGTAGGGGCACGACGTCGGGTTCAATATAGACCTTTAGCCGCTGACCATTCACCACGTATTGGTCACCTTTTGCATCCATGATAGTAACCGCTCCATTGGAGAACACCGAATGTACCACATAAGGTCCGTCCCATTTGCTTTGTAACTTCCCTTCTCCAAAAGTTTTAAACCTTGAATTGTAGAGAAGGACCTTATCTCCTTCCTTGAACTCTTTTGCTTTAAGTCTTTTATCATACCACCTTTTGATCCTCTCTTTGTAAATGCTTGCACTTTCATAAGCCTTCAACCTCATCTCTTCTAGCTCGCTAATTTGGATTCTTCTTTTCATCCTTGCAGCATCTAAGTCGAGGCTCATCTCCTTTATTGCCCAATATGCCTTGTGCTTTAGCTCAGCCGGAAGATGACAAGCCTTGCCATATACAAATTGGAATGGAGTCATACCTATCGGTGTCTTGAACGCCGTCCGATATGCCCACAATGCTCCATCCAATTTCTTTGACCAATCCTTGCCTCCCTTCTCAATAGTCTTATTGAGGATGCTCTTTAGTTGCCTATTTGATGTTTCTGCTTGTCCATTGGTTTGTGGATGATTGGCTGTAGCCACTCTATGCTCGATTCCCAATTTGGACAAACACTTTCGAAAGCTATTCCCGGTGAAATGAGTCCCTCCGTCACTTATCAAGATTCTCGGAACACCATAGCGAGGAAAAATGATATTCTTAACCATTGAGATGGACTCTTCTGTTGACGCCTTACGACATGGTATAGCTTCCACCCACTTGGACACATAATCAACCATGACAAGTATATGCTCATATCCATGTGAGTTTGTAAATGGTCCCATGAAGTCAATTCCCCAAACATCAAATAAATCGATTTGCAAATTATAATTCAAGGGCATGGCATTCATTTGAGAGACGTTACCGGTTCTTTGGCATTCGGGGCAAGAGGCAACATACCTTTTAGCATCTTCATGCATTTCCGGCCAATAAAATCCGCTGGCCCATACCTTTGCTTGAGTTCGGAAATGCCCATAATGTCCTCCGTATTCCGCCGAGTGACACTTCCTTATTATTTCTTGCCTCTCTTCTCTTGGTCCACACCTTCTCAACACTCCATTGGCTCCAAGTCTAAAAAGGTAAGGCGAATCCCAAAAATATTTTCGGCTCTCGGAGATTACCCTTCTTTGTGCATTCTTGTCTAAGTGATCGAGTGGCATTTTTCGAATCGCTCGAATGATGTCAATCATCCAACTATCCTTATCAATTACTCGATA
Organism: Cenchrus fungigraminus; assembly: GCA_036936925.1. Lineage (NCBI taxonomy): Eukaryota > Viridiplantae > Streptophyta > Magnoliopsida > Poales > Poaceae > Cenchrus > Cenchrus fungigraminus. The sequence continues at coordinate 76,043,157 of CM072775.1, forward strand.
GAGGTGATCATCTCTCATCTTGTCTTCAATGGGCTCCTTATCATCTTCACGATTTATCCTTGATAGGTGATCGGCCACAACATTCTCCGACTCCTTTTTGTCTCGAACCTCAACATCAAATTCTTGTAACAGAAGGATCCATCGAATCAACCTTGGCTTGGCATCCTTCTTTGACAAGAGATACTTAATTGCCACATGATCGGTGTAGACAATCACCTTGGAGTTCACAATGTATGATCTGAATTTTTCGAAGGCAAACACAACTGCAAGCAACTCCTTCTCCGTTGTTGCATAATTTAATTGAGCTCCATTAAGAGTTTTACTAGCATAACATATAGCATGTACCTTGCCTTCTTTTCGTTGTCCCAAGACGGCTCCAACGGCATAGTCGCTAGCATCACACATTATCTCAAATGGCTGACTCCAATTGGGCGGTTGAATGATTGATGCGGTCGCGAGAGCTTTCTTTAGTGTACGGAACGCCGCCAAGCACTTGTCATTAAAATCAAATGGTACATCCTTTTGAAGAAGGTTAGTTAATGGCTTGGTGATCTTTGAGAAGTCCTTGATAAATCTTCTGTAAAATCCCGCATGGCCCAAGAAGCTCCTCAAAGATTTGATATCCGTCGGTGGTGGAAGTCTCTCGACCGCCTCGACTTTGGCTTTATCCACCTCAATGCCCCTTTCGGATATCACGTGTCTCAACACTATACCTTGCTTCACCATAAACTGGCATTTCTCCCAATTGAGTACCAAGTCAACCTCCGCACATTTCATGAGAACCTTGTCCAAGTTGGCTAAACAATCCGCAAAAGTTTTCCCATAGACAGAAAAATCATCCATGAACACCTCGACAATTTCTTCAATGAATTCCGAAAACACAACCATCATGCAACGTTGGAAAGAGGCTGGAGCATTGCACAAACCAAAAGGCATCCTTCTATATGCAAATGTTCCATATGGTTAAGTAAAAGTTGTCTTGTGTTGATCTTCCGGGTGAATAGGAATTTGCATGAACCCCGAGTACCCATCGAGAAAGAAAAAATAGGAATGATTTGCTAACCTCTCAAGCATCTCGTCGATGAACGGTAGGGGGAAGTGATCCTTCTTAGTTGCTTTGTTCAATTTTCGATAATCAATGCACATCCTCCATCCGGTCACGGTCCTTTGCGGAATTAACTCATTCTTCTCATTCTTCACCACGGTCAAGCCTCCTTTCTTTGGCACACAATGTACGGAGCTCACCCATTCACTATGCGGTACTGGGTAAATGATTCCGGCGTCCAATAATTTGATCACCTCCTTCTTCACCACCTCTCGCATGGCATGGGTTAACCTCCTTTGATGGACCACTACGGGCTTGCATTGATCTTCCAAAGGTATGCAATGAGTACAAAAGGCTGTGCTAAGTCCTTTGAGATTATTTATTGAATACCCAATCACCTTCTTGTGCTTTTTCAATAAATTCAGCAACATCTCATTTTCTTCGGGACTCAACTCGTCGCCCACAATGACGGGATAGGTCTTGTCCAGCCCCAAAAATTCATACCTCAATCCCTTAGGCAAAGGTTTGAGGTCCACCTCCGGCACTTCTGGCTCTTCGGGCTTAATTTCTTCGATATCCTCAAATTTCTCCTCCTCTATGCTTCCATCTTGTGGTTCTAGTCCTTTAGATGCTTCCTCCAATTCTTCGTCTTGCTCATCATTAGGTTGATTCTCCATTGCTCTTTGTAGTGGATCCCTGAAAGTTTCAACAAAACGAAGACTTCCTACCTCTTCGTCATCAAGAGGTAGGGGTAAGGAGTTCCTAAAATCAGGAAGAAAATCATATGTATGTTTATCTCCATCAAGATTAATCGTTACTTTCCCTCTTCCGGCATCTAAAATAGCATTAACCAACTTTAAAAAAGGGTCTACCAAGAATTATGTGATCATGTTTATCATAGTAGGCATCAACAATAAAGAAATCGGTTGGTATGCATTTTTTAGAGATGACAACTTCAAGATTGCAAGCAATTCCAAGAGGCCTAACAACTCTACCATCTCCCATGATTAACTTAGTTGAAGTTGGGACTAGGTCTATGGCATGATTATGAATCTCATCATAAATTTTAGAGGATAAGACACTTACTTGTGCTCCGATGTCACATAAAGCTTTGAATTGAATTCTGTTAATCGTGCAACTTAAGTGCATGGTTGTCTTCTCCTCTTGATCGGACCCTATGGTGTAGACTTCAGCGAGGCAAGCGTATGGCGATGCTTCGGGCTTGATCCCCATCACTCTTTTCACCTCGGCTATATGGTCCAGATCCACTTCTACTTCATTAAAGAGCTTTCGAAAAATCTCGCCGGTCATTTCAAGATCATATGAAATTTCCGATTGCTTCCCCGGTGGGAAATCTACCTCCAAAGCTCTTGCCACCCCCATTTGGTTGGGGTATGGTCTTCTCTTGTCAAACACTTCCCCAAAATCAACTGGAACCCAATCCATTTGCTCGAACTCCCTCAACGGCTTTGCGCTTGAAATGCTTCTTCCATTCACTTGGCTTGACTTGGCGAAGTCGATGTTTGAAGTAGTTCTTGCTTCCATGTGTACTTCTTCTAATTTTTCTGGAATTGGCTCCTCTTTCTTGTGTTCCGGGGTCGCTTCTCTAAAAATTCCAGCAAGTGTTCTCACACTTGAATCACATTCTTGCTTCCCCGAAAGTCGTGCTTCCCAATCTCTTTGCGTGGCCGCCACCTTGCTGATTTTTTGTAAAAGTTGAGAGGCTTCCGTGAGTGTTTTCTCCATGAGATCCCCTCCTGCACACATTTGAACATGTTCCGCGCAACTAGGGGTTAGGGAAAAGAAAAAAGTGTGCAAAAGTACGTCACTGGAGAATCCGAGTCGTGGTCCTTGTTCAATCAACTCGTTGAATCTATTCCACGCTTGGTCTATCCCTTCTTCTTCTCCTTGCGTGAAGGTGATCACTTGCCTTCTTAGATGTTGGACGTTACTTATCGGGAAGAATTTTTCACAGAACTTCCTTGTCAATTGGTTCTAATTCCCTCCAACTTCGAAGGATGCGAATGAGTACCACTTCTTTGCTCCAACGGCAAGTGAGTATGGGAAGAGATTCCACTTGAACCATTCGTCGGGGACTCCTTGTCATACCGTATTGCACAATGTTGCGAAGTGCTTGATGTGTTCATACGGGTTGTCCGCCTCCATCCCTTCGAAAGGATTGGCTGCCGCCATCTTGATGATTCGCGCCTTAATCTCATACTTCGTCGCTTCGGGCTTCGAATCCGACTCTTGTACCTTGATGTCTTCACATCGGGGACTAGCGTAATCCCTTAATGATTTCTCCGGTTCTTCCAAAGGACGGTGGGCGAACGCCATCTAGACAACAAAAACAAAAACAAAACAAAAGCGGGGGTTTCTAGGAAACAAAGATTAGATATTAGTAATCAATAAAAATTAACACAAAATCAAACGTAGCAAACTGGCTTGCTCCCCGGCAACGGCACCAGAAAAAGGGGCTTGTTGACGGTTCGAAACCGCGTTCAACTTAACCGCAAGTACACGGAGTGACTTGGTGCCTTTTTCACCAAAGGAGGGGACCCTCAAGGTTCTTATCAATCCACGGAGCAAGGAGATTGCTAGCGTTTGATCTAAAGCTAATCTAGTTGATTAAGACAACCTTTAACTAAAGATTAATCTAAGAGCAAACTAAACTTAAAACAAAGAGGTGTGTGAGGTGAACTAGATGTAGAGGACACTTGCCCATAGGGTCTAGGATACATGAACATGCAACCGCCAAGGGAGATAAAAACCAATCTAATCTATTGAAGGTGTGACCGCGGCTTCACCCTTTTCCTTCTCTCGCACTATCACTACGCAAAGGCAATCAAGGCAAAACAACGAACGATCACGGTGTGTTGAAGGGATCAACGGGAGTAGTGAGATCTATACACCCGAAAAGCATGGTGGCCAAACCTTAAGCATTAAAACATCATCAACACGAAACCAATAGATTGAAACCATAAACGAGTCGGCGATTACATGACATGATCTGTTACAACCCCATGGACAAATGAGAAGATTACCCCATCAAGACGCTAACCATAGCGTCGTTGATCATGGTGGATGCTTTCGGCGGCGCGTCCTTCAACTCCGGGGGCACCGTGACAGCACCTCGACATCCTCCTTCGCTTGTGGCCGCCTCCTTGGACTAGATGAATGTTTCTTCCCGAGTGCTCTCCACGAATGTCTTCCGATTCAACCACTCCTATGAATAGATCCTCCTTCTTGAACGTCCGGGGGTTGTATTTATGCCCTTGGTGAGCCTTGGGGCGAGCTCCGCCTTTCCTTGCACGAAATCTTCCTTGGGATAGAAGCGAACTTGGTTTCCATAAAATCAGCCTCGTCCAGATTTTTCTGATTCGCAGCCCTTGCTTTCCGGCATCATATCTCCCACGTCCGGACTCCAAATAATGAAAATACGGTGTCTAGATTATGTGTCACGAAATTATCTCCAACTTTGGTATTCATTAGTTTCCTTGGAAACGAAGATAAGATTCCCAAAACAGCCTCGAAAGATAATCTGTCTGATTTCGGACTTATCTGCGCAGCAGGTATTTCGGGGGCCATATATTCTAACTCCTTGACCCTAATTAGGCCTTCCATATATCCAAATCAAAGCTCTCATCGAGCCCCACAAGTTTGGTATTCAAACTTTTGCCATTAGAAGCCGTTTAAATCTCCGAATCTGCACCGAAAGATCATGCTGTTCTGGGCTGCGCGAATACCTCTCAGGCTGAGTTGATCTTGTGGGTAAACTTTTGACATTTTAGACTTTGACCCCGATATTTGTCTCTTTTTGGCGTCATCAACCCTGCAATATGATGGACCGAATCGGGCGTCCAGAGAGGGGGGGAGTGAATGGGAGCGGATAAAAATTCTTCCCGAAGATCGAACTCGACCTATACCCCGATTGTCACTCCAAGAACTCTCGCACACACAAGAAGCTCCAAACAAGGCACACACAAACCTAGAAGATCAACCAAGAAGCCTAGGAGCAAAGAGCGGAACCACCAAAGCAAGAATCAAAGAACTTGATCAATTCTCGAACGCACCTAGCGGTAGGGGTGGGCATTCGGTCTATTCGGTCATTTCGGTTCGGTCTATTCGGTGTTTGGGAATTTCGGGTTTTGGAAAACTAAGGACCGAAGTTTTAAAAAGAAATATAGGAACCTAACCCGAATAGACCGATTATTTCGGTTCGGTCTATTCGGTCCACCGAATAGACCAAATTTTCAAAGGTACTCTTGTCACCACTTAAAACTCTACGATAGAAATTCAAATTCACAACTCCTTTGAAGTCTATGGATTTAAGGATCACACGACGAAAGCAATAACCGACAAGTTCATGATTTTTTTAATAAAACACAAAGTTGTAACATCATAGTACAAATCAAAATACGTAAGTATATTGAATTTTGGGTTATTTGGTCTATTCGGGTTATAGATCATAGGGAGCGAAACCGAACCCGAACTTTGAATTATAATATTTTCTGGACCGAACCCGAAATTCGAAATTCGAAACCCGAATAAACCGACAATTCGTGTTATTTGGGTTCGGTTCGGTTTTCGGGTTTCGCGTTCAAAGTGCCCACCCCTACCTGGCGGACCGTCCGAGGTGTCCTGGCGGACCGTCCGCGATGACTGCGCGGACTGTCCGTCAGGTCTCCGCGGACCGTCCGATAAACCGACCAGAACCTCCAGTAGCGCACCCCCGAAATTCGGACTGTCCGTGGTGAGCACGCGGACTGTCCGTGAGACCCTCGCGGACTGTCCGCCAAACATCTTGCAACCAAAGCCTGGGGGCGAAACGGATCGAAACAAACACACGCAAGAACACGAAGAACACGGGACGTACCCTAGGCGCACGCGCTCCTCGCGGACCGTCCGCGACCCTCGAGCGGACCGTCCGCGACACGCAGACAGAGCAGAAAAACGCCCGACCCCGGGAGTCAACTCCACCTTTTCATCACCGGATCTCCCAAACGGTTGAAGCTCTTGAGATAAGATTTTAGGGAGATGAAAAGCGTCACACAAGGATGCTATGCCCCAAAAATCTCGACTCCTAAGCCACTAAATCACCGGGAATCGCGGATCAACTAAACCACCACTATGAACTCGGGCACCAACCAAAAACGCACGAATCGAAGGCTCTCCACGGCGTTTGAGGGGTCAAGATCACACACAAAGATGCGCAAGGCATCCACCCATGACCCCCTCAAAGAAATCCGACGGAAAACGCCCGCAAAATCACGAATCGAGCGAAGAACGAAAAACTCCCAAAAATAGCCCCGAAAATGACACAAAAATCACAAGGGACTAGGAGATCACCGGGACGCCGAATGTTTCCATACATCCAGAGGACAGAGTCTGTACAAGAGTCTAGCCTAAGGAATCCAGAGGGAAAAGAAGCAGTTCAGAGAAAACTACCGGGGGAGAAAGCCCTAGGGAGCAAGAGAGAGAGATGCCATCCACCTCTCCGCTATTTATACGAAGTCCATCGGAGGGAGGTAAATGACCACGCTACCCCTACAACTCAAATGAAGATACAACCCCTCAGGGGCATTTTGGTCAAGTCTTCATCGGACGGACACGCTTCCACCGCGGCTTCGCTTCACCTCGACGCAAACCCCGCGATCACGCCACGTGCCCTCCACCTCGAAGCTTCCCGAAACTCCCGGATCACTGTCACCGTCGCCTCGGGCCTCCGGGCTTGGTTTTGAGGCCCAAACCAAGAAACCGTCCACCTGATGGTTTTGTGGGCAAACCAACAAACCCCACGTGTAAGCTTCAGGCTCCATCCGCTACCTTGCACCGGCCCATGTTCACGACTTCAGCCCGCCAGTCTTGCACCGCACGGCTCGCACTTGACCCCATCGGCCACCGGGTCCATCGAACCAAGCCTACTTGCCACTCCATCACCCGGAGGCCGCCACGGCTAAGGCCTTTCGTGCTTGTTCTTCACCTGCACCGACACGAGTCAAGCCGCAACCTGTACCTGCACACTTAGCCAAGCATCAGTCCAGACAACGTTGTCAATCACTCATCACTAAGGAGCGACCCTCCACTGGTCCTCGGATACACCTGGTCCTCAATCTCCCCCTTGATGAGTGCATTAACAACACCCATAGAAATCTCATAGAGAAAAAGAAAAGAAAACAACCACGAACACAAACCTCCCAAGCAAGTGATCCAAAGGCAAAGAATAAGCGAAAACAAGATCACCGCCAATCCAAGTCTCGGCCCCCTAAGACAAGGGCAACAGCTCGACACAGGCGAGACAAAACAAAGCTCTCAAAGAGCACATCACAAAGCACAAAACTCGGGAAAATCAAAGGAGCTCCCCCTGCACATATGCAAACTCCCCCTGAGCAAATGCAACTTCTTCTTCTCAATTTTTCTCCTCACATGCCACATCTCACAAATGCATACCAAATTTTCCACAAAATCTCCCAATGCATGAAAAATCTCCCCATATCATACAAAACTCTCCCCCTTGTTGACAATGCATGAATCAAGGTATATGAAACTCTTCCCCTTGTTTTCATGAAAAATGCATGTCAAAGCATATATACAGTCTACCAAGCTTCTCAAATATACAAAGAGCATAACAAAATGCTACACATAAGACATAGAGCAAGCAAAGTAGACATGGTGTATCTAGCACATTGCCATCAAGAAGGTAGAGACATATAAGCATGTGACATGGCCAAAAGCAATTTTAAGCAATTTTCACAAAGAAATAGTCATCTTATGAGTAAGACTCTCTCTACACCAATTTGAACATAAATACACTAGATCATCCAAAATTTATGCAAGATCACATATTCTCATCACAAGATCATTATAAACGCCCACAAGCTACTCAAGTCATGTTAAAGCCACCGAGCCATGTGTCTACTTCTTAAAATGAGACTTCTCATGGTAGACAAGCATGCTACGGTTTAGCACCCAAAATATGAATATCAAAGCATAAAAACATGATTAGGAGCTCGTTTTTCAAGCATAAGGCAATTCACACACCAATTTCATTTTCAAATTTAAACATGGTACATGAAGTGCCTTTACGGCAAAAAGAAGCTTATGCCCCTCCCCAAGCAAGTAAGAGGGCTAAACATTTACAATGACAAAAGGTCTTTGACCCCAAGCAAAGAGAATATGATCCTCAAGCACAAACTAAACATGATATAGGCATTTAAGCACAAATTGAGCATAGACAAGCATCTACTCATGAGAGACACAATTTTAGCATTTTCATCAAAAGAAAGCTATCTCAATATAAATATATGGCAAAACCATCCAGAGCATAGCATTCACATCCACAATTTACCATACATGCACATATCTCACAAATATAGCACATCATTGATCAATGTATATAAAAGAAGCTCATTCCTAGCACAAGTGATCCAAAGATGGCTATCCTACCAGGTTTCGTATAGAAAGTAAAATGCATGAATGCAATGCAACAAAATGAACATATGGCACATATATACATGAGAAGCTCCAAGACTCAGCTAGAAAGGAAAACAAACGCCCAGTTCACCCCGCAAGCGAGTGAAAGTGACTTAATCAAGCGGTTTGGTGAAAATGTCGGCTAGCTGATCTTGGGTAGGGACATAGGACAAAGATATGTTTCTCTTCTCAACATTGTCCCTCAGGAAGTGGTACCTCACTTCTATGTGTTTCGTTTTGGAGTGGAGGACAGGATTTTTGGCTACGCTTATGGCATTGGTGCTGTCACAGAAAAGTGGAACCTGGGAGCACTCCTCTTCAAAATCACTCATGGTATATGTCATCCAAAGCAGCTGGGAACAACAACTAGCAGCAGCTACATACTCAGCCTCTATAGTGGACTGGGCTACACTGGATTGCTTGCGAGATGACCAAGAGACCAAAGAAGAACCAAGGAACAGACAACACCTAGAGGTAGACTTGCGATCCAATCGACACCCAGCAAAATCAGCATCGGGGTAACCGTGAAGTCTGAGTGTCGAGGAGGCAGAATACCAAAGACCAAACTCAGGAGTGTAGTTTAAGTACCTGAAAATCCGCTTGATGGCCTGCCGATGTGAAGTCCTCGGTGAAGCCTGAAAACGAGCGCACAGACACACACTGAACTGTATGTCCGGCCTCGTCGCCGTCAAGTAGAGGAGGGAGCCGATCATGCTCCGATACTCCTTCTGGTCCACGGGTTCGCCGTCCTCATCCGCGTCCAAAGTCGTAGTCATACTCATCGGTGTGGTCAGCGGCTTGGAGTCGTTCATGCCAAACTTCTTCACCATGTCCCTGGTGTACTTCGCTTGATGTACAAATGTCCCGTCCTTGCACTGCTTGATCTGGAGGCCTAAGAAAAACTGCAGCTCGCCCATCATGGACATCTCAAATTCCCTGCTCATGTCATCTGCAAATCTGGCAACAAGATCATGAGAAGAGCCACCAATGATTATGTCATCCACGTATATCTGAACAATCAAAAGGTCATTCCCATGCTTAAGGAGAAACAGGGTCTTATCAACTGTGCCCATCACAAACCCTTACTCAGCAAAAACCCTATCAACCTGCCATACCAAGCTCTAGGTGCCTGTTTCAACCCATAGAGTGCTCTCTGGAGTTTGTATACACGGTGTGGGTATTTCTCGCTCTCAAACCCCGGGGTTGCCTCACATACATTTCTTCTTCTATCACCCCATTCAAGAAAGCACTCTTGACATCCATTTGGTACAACTTGAACCCTTTAGCCACGACAAAGGCTAGAAGGATCCTAATTGCCTCCAAACGTGCCACAGGAGCAAATGTCTCCTCATAATCTATCCCCTCCTTCTGGTTGAAACCCTACGCCACCAACCTCAACTTGTTTCTCACAACCATCCCATTCTCACCCTCTTTGTTCTTCCACACCCACTTGGTTCCTATGGGACAGCAATTTGGTGGTGGATCAACTAACACCCAAACTTGGTTTCTCTCAAAGTTCTCCAACTCCTCATGCATGGAATTCACCCAATTCTTGTCAGACAAAGCATGTCGAATATCTTTGGGCTCAAAAGAAGCAACAAAAGCAGAGTGAGCGAAATGAGAGGAATTCCTTGACCTCGACCGTGTAGTGCATTAATGGAGGTCACCAATGATCGTCGTCGGTGGGTGATCGATCTGTACATGTCGGGGAGCCTCACGCCTGGACACCACCTCCCCCTCAGCAGCAGCCTCCACTCGAACAGCCTCAGTCGTAGTGGGTGTAGGGGATGGTCCGTCCTCGATCGTCGTCGTAGTAGTGGAAGTAGAGTGTACACGATCAGCCACGGGAGCACCACCATCATCATCATCATCCTCATCTCCTTCTCCATCCTTCTCATCCTCAAAGATCCTGGCACAAATTTCCTCGTCACCTGCACACTCAAAAGCAGAAGAGCTACATGGCTGTGTCTCGTCGAAGGTAACCTCGCAAGTCTCCATGATTCGGTTAGTGTCAAGGTTGAGCACACGATATGCTCTAGAATGAATCGCATAACCAAGGAAAATCCCATCCGAACATCTAGACTCAAACTTATCCAACTTGCCCTTCTTCAGAATGAAAGACTTGCATCCAAAGGTTCTAAAGTGACTCACCTTGGGTTGTCGGCCATGCATCAACTCATAAGAGGTCTTCTTCTTAAAGGCACGAAGGAAAATGCGATTTGAGACATAGCAAGCGGTATTGACCGCCTCGGCCCAGAAACGCCTAGGAGTCCTATGCTCATCGAGCATCGTCCTGGCCGTCTCACAAAGGGTCCGGTTCTTCCTCTCCACTACGCCATTCTGGCAAGCGACGTATGGAGAAGAGTACTGATGATCGAGACCAAGATCACTGCAAAAGGCATCAAAATGAGAGTTCTTAAATTTTGTGCCATTGTCACTGCGTATAGCTCGAATGGCGTCTCCATGTCTCTCATTCTTCAACCTCAAGATCAAGTCCTGAACAAAGCCAAAAGTCTCACTCTTATCCTCCAAAAAGAAAACCCAAGAGTACCTCGAAAAATCATCAACAACCGCAAGAACATACCACTTCCCACCCGCAGACCGAACACGAGCTGGCCCAACCAAATCCATGTGCAACAGCTCACAAGGTCGCTCGGTCATGACAGCAGTCAGAGGGGCGTGGGAAGCGGCAACCATTTTTCCATGCCGACAAGAAGCACAAACCAAATCCTTCTCGAATTTCAACTTAGGCAATCCTCGGACAAGGTCAAGACCACTCAAGCGGGAAAGCAACTCAAAGCTCAAGTGTCCCAACCTCCTATGTCATTTCCAAAGCTCGGCCGATACGCCAGCAACAAAGCATCAAGGAGGACCAACAGACTGGGAAAAATCGGCACGAAAGATTTGACCCTCGGGGACGATCGTACAGACAAGATCGCCTCGAGAATCAAGCACACGAGAAGCACCAGACTTAAAACGAACCTCAAAACCTTCGTCAAATAATTGAGATACCGACAACAGGTTAAAACCAAGTGACTTGACCAGGGCCACAGTTCTTAAGGTCACCTTGCTACTCACCTTCACCATACCCTTCCGCAAGCACTCGTCCTCGCCCATTGTCCCCGAAAGTGATGTACTCCCTCGTACTCACCGGGGTGAGGCTGGAGAACCACCCACGATCTCCGGTCATGTGTCTCGAGCAACCGGAGTCGATCAACCAAAAGTTCTCCAAGCCTCCCGCCTGCAATCAAAAACGAGAATGAGAATGAGCAAGCGACTCAACACTGGGGTTAGTTCCAAAAGAGTCAAACCAGTGTCGAGCCATTTGCTCAAAAGAAGGGTTAGCAAAGTCCATCCTACCATAACCCCTAGGCGGAGTCCTCTCACGCCTACCACCAAAGGACCTGTCACGTCTCACTGGAGGAGTACGCGCACCACGAGGGGGGAAACGTGGCCCGTAGTCCATCTGAGACCCAAAGCTCCGATCGTGCCTCCCAAACTCGTAACGGTCACGAGAAGGAGAACGTCGAGCCATCTCACCACGCCCAAACCCAACACGCCTATCTCTCTGAGGGAACACACCTCCACCTCCACCTCCACGAGTGGGAACTGTCCTCACAAACACATCACCCCTAGGTAGAGGCCCTCTACGAGGCTCAGGTACACCACGAGCAAGGTGGTACCTGTCCTTGTTTGCCATCTCCCTAGCAAACCTCTCATCCCTCTTCCTCCGGAAACAGAACTCATCCTTATGCCCATCCCTCCCACAATACTCACAATGGAAGCGGATTGGCACTGGCTTAGGCGGTGGCTTTTCTGTGGGCTTCTCAACACCTTTTTCTCCTGACTTCCCCTCAAAGACATTACCCAGGTTGCTCACAAACTTGATGGGTTTCTGGTAATTCTCTGTTTTCTGGGGGAACACTGGTGGGTCTAGAGTTGTATCCAGCTTGTTTCTCAGGTGGTTTGGCTTGGGTGCATATTTGTTCATGGGTATGGTGTGGGGTGGTGTAGGTATCTCTCCAGCTTTCTCTTCTCCCTCACCACTCTTCTCACCACACTTGTCAGCCCCCAACACCTGACCATCAAACCTCTTGAACTGAGCCAACATCAAACTCAATTGTGGCTCATGCCTAGACAGCCAACTCATCAACTTCCTAAGTTCATCATTTTCATCCTACAGACGATCAACATAGTGTGCAAGTTCCATGTTTTTCAAAGCATGCATCTCACAAGTTGAACATGATGTAGGAAGAGGAGCTTTCAATGCCGCCTCAAGAGAAACAATTCTAGTGTAAGATTCATCTAGCCTAGCATGCAAGATAGGACATGAGGTACAAGCACCTAGTAAAGCCGGCCTAGACTTCAACTCATCACATTCAATCCTAACCACATCTAGTTCCTCAAGAACAGAGGCATGTTTCTCCTTGAGGGCAGTCGAATCAGCAAGAAAAATTGAGCAATCACCACAATCAATTTCATCAGACACCACAGGAGCAGATTTCAAAGTGGCTATTTCATTTCTAGCATCCACAAGCAAGGATTCAAGCTCAGCTACCTTGTCCTTAGCATCACCCAACAGAGACCTAAATTCCCTCTTCTCCTTGTTGGTCTTTCTAAGCACATCGTCACGGTTATCAAGCAACTCATTGAGTCTAGCATTCTCCTCTAGCAAGAAGTTGGGATCTTGTCGTACCTCTTCCTCGGAGTTGGAGTTCGAGTCCGAGCTGTGCCTCCCACTCTTCTTGGAATGCGCCATGCCGCAAAAGCCTCCTTGTGCGACGAAGCTCAAGCCGGTGATGTTCTTGCCCGTGTGCCGCTTGTCCTTGCGCTTCTCTTGCTCTTCCTTGCTGCTCGAGTCGGAGGAAGCATCACTTGATGTCGAGTCGATGTCGCTCGCTCCGGCCACCATCGCTCGAGCGGTCTTCTTCTTGTGGCCGCCACTCTTCTTATGCCTTCTCTCGCCCTTGTCCTTGTGCTTGTCCTTGTAGTTGTTCCGGAAGCGGAGCTTGTTGTAGTCGTGCTTGGACTTGCCCTTGTAGTCGTTCTTGATCTCCATGGCTTCAGGGCATTCGGCGATGAAGTGCCCATGCTTCCCGCACCGATAGCACATCCCCGAGCTCCGCCTTGCATTCTTGCGATTCTCGTACATCCGCCCAAACCTCTTGCTCAACAACGCGAGATCGTCCTCGCTCAGCACATCAAAGTCCTCATCTGGCAAAGACACAAGACAAGACAAAGAGAAACCACCGGTGTTAGCATTAGACCTTGACCCGGAGACAAGAACCAAACTATGAGGATCAGTGGGGCTCTCGCTCTTGGCTCTCAAGCCACGATCAACCTCAGAAGACCTGAGCTTGGAAAACAGCTCATCCAACGTCAGCGTATCATACGCGCTCGACTCCTCAATGGCCTCGATCTTGGCACTCCACACGGACCTATCCAGGGCATGCAAAAGCTTGATAGCTTGATCATGATCCGTGTATGGGAGCACAGTCACATTGGCCCTCATGTTGTTGACTATGCTAGTGAAGCGCTGGAACATCACATCGGTCGACTCACCGGGGAGATGAGTGAAGTTCTTGTACTCTGTCCGGTAAGTAGAAAACATACGGGCTTGCACTTGGGCATTGCCAACATGAGCATTTCTCAACTTGAGGCAAATCTTTCCGGCCACATTCTCTCCGTACACTCGCTCGAACTCCGAGGCACAGAGAGCACGGAACAAGTAATCAACGGCCTTGTTGTTGGCCTCAAACATATCCCGCCATCCTGGAAGCAGAAAACTATCTGGAATTTCATATTGAGGATTTTGAGTGACCTCCCAGATAAGAGTTCCCTTCACTCGCAAAAACGCACCCATGCGCCTCTCCCACATCGGGTAATTCTTGCCATCGAAGTGCGGAGGACCCGACCCCTTGCCGTAATCGCCCATCTTTGGATCTTAGACTGGTTACAATCAAGAAGATCCGTAACCGGCTCTGATACCAATTGAAGGACCGAATCGGGTGAGCAGAGAGGGGGGGAGTGAATGGGAGCCGATAAAAATTCTTCCCGAAGGTCGAACTCGGCCTATACCCCGATTGCCACTCCAAGAACTCTCGCACACACAAGAAGCTCCAAACAAGGCACACACAAGTCTAGAAGATCAACCAAGAAGCCTAGGAGCAAAGAGCGGAAGCACCAAAGCAAGAATCAAAGAACTTGATCAATTCTGGAACGCACCTGGCGGACCGTCCGAGGTGTCCTGGCGGACCGTCCGTGATGACTGCGCGGACTGTCCGTCAGGTCTCCGCGGACCGTCCGATAAACCGACGAGAACCTCCAGTAGCGCACCCCCGAAATTCGGACTGTCCGTGGTGAGCACACGGACTGTCCGCCAGAAATCCGGCCACGCGGACTGTTCGTGAGACCCTCGCGGACTGTCCGCCAAACACCTTGCAACCAAAGCCTGGGGCCGAAACGGATTGAAACAAACATGCGCAAGAACACGAAGAACACAGGACGAACCCTAGGCGCACGCACTCCTCGCGGACCGTCAGCGACCCTCGAGCGGACCGTCCACGACACGCGGACAGAGCAGAAAAACGCCCGACCCCGGGAGTCAACTCCACCTTTCCATCACCGGATCTCCCAAACGATTGAAGCTCTTGAGACAAGATTTTAGGGAGATGAAAAGCGTCACACAAGGATGCTATGCCCCAAAAATCTCGACTCCTAAGCCACTAAATCATCGGGAATCGCGGATCAACCGAACCACCACCATGAACTCGGGCACCAACCAAAAACGCACGAATCGAAGGCTCTCCACGGCGTTTGAGGGCTCAAGATCACACACAAAGATGCGCAAGGCATCCACCCATGATCCCCTCAAAGAAATCCGACGGAAAACGCCCCCAAAATCACGAATTGAGCGAAGAACGAAAAACTCCCAAAAATAGCCCCGAAAATGACACAAAAATCACAAGGGACTAGGAGATCACCGAGACGCCGAATGCTTCCATACATCCAGAGGACAGAGTCTGTACAAGAGTCTAGCCTAAGGAATCCAGAGGGAAAAGAAGCAGTTCAGAGAAATCTACCGGGGGAGAAAGCCCTAGGGAGCAAGAGAGAGAGATGCCATCCACCTCTCCGCTATTTATACGAAGTCCATCGGAGGGAGGTAAATGACCACGCTACCCCTACAACTCAAATGAAGATACAACCCCTCAGGGGCATTTTGGTCAAGTCTTCATCAGATGGACACGCTTCCACCGCGGCTTCACTTCACCTAGACGCAAACCCCGCGATCACACCACGTGCCCTCCTCCTCGAAGCTTCCCGAAACTCCCGGATCACCGTCTCCGTCGCCTCGGGCCTCAGGGCTTGGTTTTGAGGCCCAAACCAAGAAACCGTCCACCTGATGGTTTTGTGGGCAAACCAACAAACCCCGCATGCAAACTTCGGGCTCCATCTGCTATCTTGCACCGGCCCATGTTCACGACTTCAGCCCGCCAGTCTTGCACCGCACGGCTCGCACTTGACCCCATCGGCCACCGGGTCCATCGAACCAAGCCTACTTGCCACTCCATCACCCGGAGGCCGCCACGGCTAAGGCCTTTCGTGCTTGTTCTTCACCTGCACCGACACGAGTCAAGCCGCAACCTGTACCTGCACACTTAGCCAAGCATCAGTCCACACAACGTTGTCAATCACTCATCACTAAGGAGCGACCCTCCACTGGTCCTCAGACACACCTGGTCCTCACAATAATTATAGGGGTCTTCTCGTATGAAATCCGATTTTTATGTCTTGGTCCTCAGAGATGTTTTGTCGTAGCACCTTGATCCTTGCCACCTTTGGGAGTGAGTTTGCCTTGCACTTGAACACGAACATAATTCCTCGTTTACTCCTTTGAACTCGATGTGACTCCATCCTTTAGTCCATGTTTTCCTACAAAAACATCACACTTTCAAATGCACATACAAAGTTGAACTTGTTATATCATTAGTGTGCCTAGTGGTGGGTTAGTACCATAATGAAGTTCAAACCAAAGTGTAACGAAAATGTTTGGAGAACCAAAATTCACCGTCAACAATTGAAGAACCATGCTAAATGATGAGAATATTGCCTCCTCTTCCAAGACTAACCATGCTAGAGTGAAAGCTCTTGAAGAGGAAGTAAGAAGCCTAAGATCTTGTGTGAAGAATTTGGCCAAGGGTGAAAATTGCATAAGGAGATCCTTTATTACAATGCAAGAGATTATGGCTCTAAGGGACTTGGCCCCTTCCCTCAACCCATCAAAGAGACTCCCAAGTCAAAGGAACTTTATGGGTGCTTTGTGAAGGAAGTTGGGTCTTATTGCCAACATTGCAAGATCACCGGTCATCACACAAGAGAGTGTCCTATACCTTCACATCCATTGCCTATCTTACCTTGCAACTATCGTTCCATGTTCAACAATAACCATTTCTTGTTGTTGAAGAATAGCAAAGGCAAGGTGGCGGCAAGGTTCATAGGGACCAAGGCTAAAGTGAATCATCCTAGGCAAATTTGGGTTCTCAAAGCTTTAGTAACTCATGTGATTGGACCCAAACTTGCTTGGGTTCCTAAATCTTCAACTTGATCTATTTGTGTGTAGGTGAACTACAAGGATGGGGGAAGTCATTGGGTCCTTGATAGTGGATGTACTCAACACATGACCGACCAAGTTAAAATGTTCACCTCTCTAGTGGATGATGCGGGGAATCATGAGCAAGTTACTTTTGGTGATAATTCTAAAGGAAGGGTCTCCGGTTTGGGTGACATAACTATTGCAAAAGATCTCTCTCTTTCCAATGTTTTATTTGTGGACTCTTGTAGTTATAACTCGCTTTCCATTGCTCAATTTTGTGATCTTGGTTTATCTTGCTTATTTGATGATGAAGGAGTTATCATTACTAACAAGAAATCTAATGAAGTTGTGTTCAAAGGTTTTCGCCATGGGAACATCTATCTTGTAGACTTCTCCTCTCATGAAGAAAACTTGACTACTTGTCTATTCACCAAGACATCCAAGGGTTGGCTATGGCATCGTCGTATTGCACATATAGGCATGAGTCAACTCAAGAAGGCTTTCAAAAGGGGTTTAGTTCTTGGTGTGAAGGATGTCACATTTGAGAAGGACAAATTATGTGGAGCGTGTCAAGCCGGTAAGCAAGTAGCAAGTCACCATCCTATGAAGTCTTATGTTTCTACCTCAAGACCTTTGGAAGTCTTACACATGGACCTCTTCGGCCCTACTACCTACAAAAGTCTTGGTGGTAATCTCTATTGTCTTGTCATTGTTGATGATTACCCACGCTACACTTGAACATTCTTTTTGGAGGACAAAAGCAAGACGTTTGGGATCTTCAAGAACTTTGCTACAAGGGCTCAAAATGAATTTGAGTCATCTATTGTGAAAATCCGGAGTGACAATGGATCGGAATTCCGAAACACTCAAGTGGAAGAATATTATGATGAGCTAGGCATCAAGCATGAATTCTCTTCAACCTACACACCACAACAAAATGGTGTGGTAGAAAGGAAGAACAAGACTCTCATCACCTTGGCTAGAGCAATGTTGGATGATTATGGTGTCTCAAAGATTTTGGGCGGAAGCTATCAACACGGCATGTCATGCTTCAAATAGGGTATATCTCCATCGACTATTAATGAAGACACCCTATGAGCTTCTCATTGGGAGGAAGCCCAACATCTCCTACTTCCGAGTCATTGGGTGTAAGTGTTTCATTTACAAGAAGAGGAAGCACCTAGGGAAGTTTGAGAGTAGGGTAGATGAGGGCATGTTTATTGGTTATGCATCAAACTCCAAGGCATATAGAGTATTCAACAACACTACACGTGCCGTTGAAGAAACATGTGACGTGGAGTTTGATGAATCTAATGGCTCCCAAGAAGATGGCTATTGTTGTGATGATGTAGGAAAAGAACCTCTCCGAGAAGCAATGAAGAAGATGGCTATTGGGGACATCAAGCCTAAGGAGGATGATGATACACCTTCTACTTCCCACAACCATGAAGACTCATCCTCTTTCGATGATGATAATGATGACCATCAAAGGCGCACAAGACAAGAAAGCCCATCTTCCTCACATGGACCACCTCCTACATCACAAGACACCCAAGATCAAGAAAAGGAATCGGAAGTAGTGCAACCACAAGATGATCCAACTTCTACCACACTTGAAAGGCGTACAAGGACTTCATCAAACCACCCCATCGATCTAGTCTTGGGTGATCCCAAGGGTGGTACACGTACTCACCGCAAACAATATGCTTCTTTTTGCAAACATCATGCCTTTGTTTCTTTTGTAGAACCCACTACTATAGAGGAAGCTCTAGAGGACCCGGATTGGATCTTAGCTATGCAAGAAGAGCTCAACAACTTCACAAGAAATGAAGTTTGGGTCCTAGTAGAGCGCCCCAAGAACAAGAACGTGATTGGCACCAAGTGGGTCTACCGAAACAAGCAAGATGAACATGGAGTTGTGGTGAAGAACAAGGCAAGACTTGTCGCCAAGGGTTACTCTCAAGTAGAAGGCTTGGACTATGGAGAGACCTTTGCTCTGGTTGCACGTCTTGAAGCAATCCGTATCCTTCTTGCTTATGCTTCTTGTCACAAAATGAAATTGTTCCAAATGGATGTCAAGAGTGCCTTCTTAAATGGCTTCATCAATGAAGAAGTCTATGTTGAGCAACCTCCCGGTTTTGAGGATTCCACACATACTAACCATGTCTATAGGTTGATCAAGGCTTTGTATGGACTCAAGCAAGCTCCAAGGGCATGATATGAGAGGCTCCGGGACTTTCTCATCAAGGAAGGCTTCAAGATTGGGAGAGTGGACAATACTTTATTCACCAAGATCATCAATAGGAGCTCTTCATTTGTTAAATCTATGTTGATGATATCATCTTTGGCTCTACCAATCTCAAAGTGTGCAAGGACTTTAGTGATCTCATGACTAGGGAATTCGAGATGTCTATGATTGGAGAGCTCAACTTCTTCCTTGGGTTTCAAATCAAGCAATTGAAGGAAGGGACTTTCATCCATCAAGAAAAGTACACCAATGATATTCTCAAGAAATTCAAGATGGATGATTGCAAGCCAATCAAGACACTAATGCCTACCAATGGACATCTCGACTTAGATGAGGGAGGTAAACCGGTTGACCAAAAGCTTTACCGTTCTATGATAGGTTCCCTTCTTTACCTTACCGCATCTAGGCCCGATATCATGTTTAGTGTTTGCATGTGTGCTCGGTTTCAAGCCAACCCTAAAGAATCTCACCTAAGTGCTTTGAAAAGGATCCTTAGATACTTAAAATACACACCTAGCATTGGCTTGTGGTACCCCCATGGTGCTTGTTTTGAGCTCTTGGGTTATTCGGATTCGGATTTTGCCGGATGTCGAGTAGACCGCAAGAGCACTTCGGGTGGGTGCCATTTGCTAGGTCGATCTTTGGTTGCTTGGTCCTCTAAGAAGCAAAACTCCGCGGCCTTATCCACCGCGGAGGCGGAATACATTTCCGCCGGGGCTTGTTGTGCTCAAATCCTCTATATGAAGCAAAGCCTCTTGGATTATGGTGTGGTTCTTGATAGGGTTCCTCTCCTTTGTGACAATGAAAGTGCCGTAAAATTTGCTAACAACCCGGTTCAACATTCGCGCACCAAGCACATTGATATCCGCCATCACTTCTTGCGAGACCATGTTGCTAAAGGTGATATTCTCCTTTGTGGTGTTCGCTCCGAGGAGCAATTGGCGGATATATTCACTAAGCCTCTTGATGAAAACACCTTTTGTAGGCTAAGGAGTGAATTAAATGTGCTTGATGCGTCCAACATCATGTGATGCTTGTCATATAGTTTGCATTTGCATATGTACATGTTGTAGGGGCTTGTCTAACCTTGTTAAGATAGTGGTGAGTATAGGTCTTGCTTGAGCCAGTGGTTCCCAAGTTTCGCTCAAGGCATGTTGAAAGGCTCACCATGAGTAAGCTTAACAAGGGCTCAAACTTGACAAGATAGTTTATTTTTCCGCTTTGCATCTTTGCTTGTCATATAGAATGCATTCATGTTTAATTTCATGCATTTGTTCTTGCATTGCATTGCGTGAGAGGTCTCACAAAGGAAAATCACACTATGAGAAAGTTGCTTAGCGTTCAATACAAATCAACAACTCCAAAGTGTGATGAGACAAATGATTGTGCTTAATGCCTATTGAGTTATGTCCTAACGAGCTTAAAGTTTCTATCTCTAAGTTCAAAGGCAATAACTCATACATTCCCTTTTTGGATCTTAATTCACCTATTTTTTCTAAAAATTTATAAGGTCTATCCCTTGTAGGGAATCTATGGTTTATATACTTGTATTTTGCAAAGGAGTGCTTGAGGGGTGAAGTTGTCACTCAGAATTGGTCCAAAAATGTGCTTGTGTTGGCTTTTGTGTGACATTTGTTGGATCAAAAATGAGCTTTAGATCAGCATTCTGTTTTTGTCACTGTCGGATGAACCGCTGCTATGTAGGTTCCAAGCGTCGGTTCATCCGGTGGCCGGGTCAGTTTGAATTTTGCTCAGCGCGCCACTGGTTCACAACATCGGATAAACCGACACTCACCTCTGTGGAAGCAACGATTCATCCGGTGCTACTGAGTTTAGTGGCTTTTTCAGACCAGCGACACATTCATCTGACGCATCTAAAAATCTGACCATCGGTTCATCCGGTGCAACGTTTCTCTGATCAGCTCATATCATCCGGCGGTTCAACCGACGCTATCCTTTTTCTACCATCGGTTCATCCGGTGCTTCTCTGCGAATCGGTCCCACATGTCATAACGGTTCACAGGCTTTTCTTCCTCTTTACGCTCGCACGCGTGCCACCGTTCGGCCTTCACCCATACGCCGCGATTCCGCCGCCTCCGGCCACCGCAGTCGTGCGCAGCCACACTCGTGCTCCTTCAGCCTCCCGGCCTCGCCGCCGGACTGCTCCACCGCCGCGCTGTCGCCCCCTCTACGCTGATTTAAGCAAGTTCCGCCGCGGAACCCTAATTAGGGTTTCGGCCGCCGTCGCCGTTTCCGGCCGGCCACCGCCGCTACAGCTCGTCGGAGTTCATCTGCAGCCGCACAGGAGGATCCTTCACCACCTCTGCTCCTTCCCCTTCACTTTCTTCGTAGTGGTGAGCACCTCTGTTTTTCCCCTGATTCCATTCATGCAGATTCATGTCCTTTGGGGAAATTGGTAGGTGATTTTGAGGCCTTTGACTATGATTGTGAGCTATGGTCTTCCAATTGCTCTTTTCTTCATAGTTTTGCTCTAATTTCCTATAATCATTGCTAAAACACATGGAAATTGAGCTCCTTTGCTACTGTTCCTACTCTGTTAAGTTCATATCCTTCAGTAGTAGCATGTATCCCTGTCCAGCACTCACACACACATCATGCAGCACATAAGGACTTTTCTAGACTCTACCTTTTCATATCTTGAGACATGTTCATCCCTTAGAAATCATGATTAGGCTCCATCTTTTCATATGCTTTGCTTAAGGACCTCTCACCCTTAGTTACTTATCATGTTTATACACTTCTCGCCATTCTATAATCTTCCACCGTTTCTTTGACGGATGGCTGGAGACAAGAGGAAGGGCAAGGCCGTTCTTGAGCCGAAGAAGAAGAAGAGCAAGAAGGACAAGGAGAGGGAGCGTGTGCTCCGAGTGCCCGACACCTAGGGACAGCCACAGAGGGGCATCCGGATAGGGGACAGTGCACAGGGTCATGGTGAGCAGCCCTAGGAGCAGCAGCCGTTACGGCGTTCAGGCCGTACCGGGACATGTCCGACAGAGACAGGGTCTCCTTCCTTTGCACCACGTACCGGTCCTCAGACTCGTGGTGGACACACTCAACCGACTCCGAGGGAGAGGAGGACAGCAGCAGAGCAGCAGATTGAGAAGGAGCAGCAGGATCAGTCACAGGAGGGCCCTGAGGTTCGGATTAGTGCACAGAGAGCAGAGGCCTTTGGGGGTCTATCTTCGTGATCTGAGGAGCCTTTTTGGGCCGAAGATCCGGAAGCTATGATTTGTCGAGGAGGATGAGTGGTTTCCTCGTTGCAGAGAGGATTGTGACCCCAGGTTTTGGACGATCCTTCAGGAGAGCTTCTACGCCTCCTATGTAAGGAAGGGGTCACAGCTTAGCCAGCACAGGATGTTGCAGTGGACAGTCCTCAGAGCAGCAGCAGCTGGAGTCCCTATTCTTCCACACTTTGACTTTATACCAGGACTTGCAGCTTTGGTCAGTGACAGGCCGCGATACGTGCCAGAGTGGGTCCGGGTGTTCTACGCCACTGTATACATTGAGGATGCCCACCTATCTATGAGGTTCATGTTCATGGGGCAGCAGTTCAGACTCACCAGAGAGGGGATAGCTGAGTTACTTGGGGTGCCAGTCGACGACACGTCTATTCACTACCTGGCCTACCCTGACGTTGAGGCTCCTCGTCGTGCTCACACTCCGATAGTTCCGTCAGATGAGGAGATCAGTTTTCTGTTTCAGCAGTCGTTCCTCCCCGACACCCCTCAAACACCTGACCGTTTGACTCGTGAGGCCTACGTGGTCCACTTTGCTCTCAGGAGGTCCCTACTCTTCAGGATGGGGAATGCCGAGTCGATCACCGATGTTCAGCAGTGGCTCCTTCTCTATATCATGACTCACCGGCCATTCGACATTGTGGATATCCTACTTAGTTAGATCGAGGATGCGATCATGGATGGTATAGGGATGACCCGGTAGTTTCCGTTCGCTCACTGGATCAGCTGGATGCTATCTCGACTCGAGTCTCAGCGCTACATATCTGTCTTGGAGCGATCGAAGTATGTGTTCAAGACTTATCAACCACCGATGCCAGGGGACAGGAGGTAGGGACCCAGAGGACGGAGGAGAGCAGTTGAGGACCTTCAGGCTCGTGCTGCAGCTGAGGTAGCTATGGACGAGGCAGCACGTCAGGACGAGCTTCTTGCTCCAACTGAGGGGCCTCTACCTCAGTACCTTGCCACCGACACCGAGGACTCCAGCGAGGACGAGGACTTTGAGCCCGAGCCACAGCCCGTCTTTCGTGTCCGTCGTACCCATGACGACGAGGCTGGCGACTCGAGTTTGCCAGGACAGCGAGAGGCTGAGTCACCGATTCCCCTGATCTCCACCTCTCAGGTTACTCAGCCAGACTCTTTGACTTCAGTGATCCAGTCCTTGGCAGACCAGTCCAAGGCCACGATGGAGATTCAACGCCAGATGCAGGCTCAGTTTCAGCAGCAGCAGGAGGCTCAGCAGGTTATACTTGATAGTATTCGCCAGCAGCAGGAGGCTTAGAGGCAACAGATCCAGCAGCAGCAGATGATGACCGCTCGGATGTTCTCCTTCATGTCCACCTGCCTGGGTCAGCTATTCCAGCACACGGGGCTTCAGCTACCTACTCTACCTACTCAGCAGTTGCTCTAGCCAGAGCCGACAGTCTCTCTACCTCCAGCCAGTGGTGTTGCGAGCCTCCCCGTACCGACCGTCCCGATCTCACCGCTACTTCAGACGGGGTCGTTTGCCACTCAGCCACTCTCTACTCCACAGACTACTTTTCTTGAGCACCTCAGGACGGGTCAGTTCTCACAGATGACTACTCCTTCGACCCAGCTGATGTCTCCGTTCCCGATAGGTCCTCTTATATTTGAGACACCGGCATGACCTTCCCTGGGTTTCACCTCGCCTATGCCGACTATGGCTACTCCTCGGACAGAGAGCCTCGATAAGGAGGATACTACTCTTCGCACGATCACTCAGCAGATCGAGACAGAGATGGCAACGGTGAGCACTCAGGCTCTTCCTACTTCCGGCACCGACACAGCTCTAGTCTCTTCGCCAGTACGTTCTTCAGAGCTGTCAGGGTTCGAGTCCGACGACGGTGACGCCTCCGAGTACCACGTCAGGGTTCGCATCACGCCTTCAGTGGTTGCTACTTCCTCGACGCCACCGGCTTCTCCTCCACCTCACCAGGACTAGGTCCCTTTTTGGTGCTCATTGCCAAAGGGGGAGATAGATAGGGGAGTGTAGAGATAGGGGGAGCTTGGGAGTGTGCTTTTGGAGTCTTTGTGCCCCTTGTTTGTTTTGTGGAGTTCATGATGAGACATGTATTTGGATCTTGTGTATGTTGATGGTTTACATGTCTACTCATGCTTGTGTGTTTGTTTAATTAATGCATGTGTGCTTGTTTCTATCTTTTCCATGCATTAGTCGTAGAGTTTATGCTTTAATTTCAAATTCTCGTACTTCTCTACTTGTGTTGTCATCTATCACCAAAAAGAGGAAGATTGTAAGCATTAAGGCCCTAGCACACCTTTGGTAAGGGCGTGTTTCGGTGATAAATGACAATGATATACTTGTGACTAACCCTTGTTTTGTAGCGGATTTATTCTTGGGTTATTGTCATGAGATATAAGTGAAAAGAGACCCCTCAATTGAAATTATGGATGATCAATGGACAAAGACTACAAGGCTAAGGACATTCTTAGTTCCAAGTGTCACAAGGAGATGAAGGAACACTTGGATTTGCTAGTTTGTAGTGTTTGACCGTACTATTAAGAGGGGTTCACACTCTAGTAGCTTGACCATGCCAAATGCTATGCTATATTCATGCACTATCAAACTCCTTGGTTACTAAACAACTCAAAGTACTCATGGAATCACATTGGAAGCAAAAGAATTGAAGGAAAACTCAAAGGCGATTGAATTGGATGAGTTGAAATGAAAAAGGACGCGTCGGATGATCAGACGACCTCAATTCTAGTTGCACCAGATGATCTATGTGACAGTTTCAGAGAAAACAGCACCGCCGGATGAACCGACGGTGCATCAACGGTTCATCCGGTGACCTAGGGTTTGGTAACAGTAAGGATTGGAGTCAAGTGCCTTCAGCACCGGATGAAGCGACGGTCCAAGCATCGGTTCATCCGGCGTGTGCATATAAATCATACAGAGACGCACTGAGAGGACTTGCTTCAGCACCGGATGAAACAACACTACTGAAGACACTCAACGGTTCATCCGACGCCTATGTCTAATTCACGCAGAGATGATTTGGGTAAATTTGCTTCAGCACCGGATAAACCGACGCAGCATCGGTGCATGCGTCGGATGATATGGTACAGCGTCCAGGTTCAATGGCTATATTTCATCTGTCGGAGTGACCGGATGAACCGACGCTTTCGCTGGGGGAACCGTCGGTTCTTCCGATGGTACTACTTTTCAGGGGACTTTTCTAACGGCTAGCCACCCTTGCTAGGCCTATAAATAGGACCCCCCAGTGTCTCTTGAGCTGCCTTTGCCACTCTGAAGAACCACAACAGCCAAGGAGAGAAGAAGTTAGTGCTTTGATCATTTGGATTTCATCTTCCTAGCCAAGAGGGATTCTTTCTTGGTGATCAAGAGTTTCAAGGTGCTTTCTATGGCGTAGCTGAGTGCATTGGTCAAGTGAAAGTGTGTGAGCTTGTTACTCTTGGAGTTTGACGGCTTCTAGACGGTCTCGGTGATTGGGGGTTCTTGGTGATCTCTTGGAGATTGTGGAAGCCCCGGGAAGTTCTTGGTGTAAATGGATTGAGACCCACCATTCCGGAGATGGAGAACGGGTACTCTTAGTGAGCACTCAAGTCTAAGTGGCTTGAGGGGGAGCAAAACTATTTGTGAGTGCTCCAACGTGGATTAGGGAGAAGCGTCAACTTCTCGATACCACGGGAAAAAAAATTTGGTTGTCTCTTGTCCACTTGCTCTACCTTCTTGCACTTATTTCCGCATTTACTTTCAGCTCTTAAGTTCCTTTGTTCTAGTTTTCCTCTAGTTTGCTTTGTTTGTTGCATATCTTGACTAGGGTGCTTTTCTCATGTTAGTGTGAATCTTGCTAAGGAACTTTGTTGCTAGTGTGCTTAGTTGGTAGAAAGAAACCTTTTTAGATGGGCAACACTAGAGATATAGGTTAAGGTTTGTTTCTTGTTCTAGAAATTTGAAGAAGACCCATATTCAAACCCCCCCTCTATAGGCCATTCATCCTACACATGGCTCTACGGTTACAAGAAGGATTTAGAGTCTATAATCATGCGATAGAGTGAAAAAAGGCAAAAGAGAATAGGATATGGGTGACAAGGAATAAAGTGAGGGCAAGAGCAATACTGTAAAAGCGTACAAAGCCATTGATCTATCTCACACATACTCTCTCTGTCTCATGAAAAGTGCAATCCTAACTTTTAAAAAAATCTCACAAAGAATGCAGTCCTAGAAAACATATTTAATTACCTTCTTAATTAAGTGATCAGATCTGATTTACATGTCAAAACTTACTACATTTGACAAATAAATGAGAGTATTAAAATTTTTTCATACCACTACTAATTTGTCTTAGAAAAACTAGAATTACACTCTTTATGTGATAGGCGCTGGCCTAATCTTCCGAGAGGTAGATGGATATGTCGATTGGTGAAGACTCGATGTTGACGATCTTGGCTTCGAATCAATACGCTTCAAACCCGCAACCGTTACACCACTGCTCTGTTGGTTATCAACCAAGTACAACTTGATTGACCTCGCCACGAAGGCTTTTTCCTGCAAGCGAATTGAGAACACAAGCAAGAAAACGCTAAACACGCAATCGATATTGCAGATGTATATGAAGCAAATCACAAAGGGGTTCGAGCACTCGATTCTAAAGGACTAGTCAACACATTCGAGAAGATTCAAAAACAGGGGCCTTGGATCACAACAAAAGGACTTGGCGTTACTGTTATAATGAATCACGAAAGTTTTGATTTTGAAAACTTCAACTAAACAAAACCCGACCCTAAACGACGACGGCGACTGAGTTTTAATGACTAAGGGGGCGACCTAGGGTTGGAGGGGCGACGGGGGGAGGGTCCACAACCTGGCCTTAAGGCCCGCCACGATACACGGCCAAATTGGTCCAAAAAAGTGACGCAACACCTTGTCGTGGTCACACGGCATGATCCACGAACCTTGTAGAGCTGGGACCAGAACCAAAACGACGGTGTCATTGTCCCCTTTCCAATACATCCTTATACACCTCGTTTTGATGCCGGACGAGGGAGATATTGCCGAAACCGTGTATGGATGTCGGCTGAATCCAAACCGAACGTGGCAGCTGAGTTGGAGACGACTTGTAGCGTGGAAAGGAGGTGGCATGTGCGTATCCAACGTGACGATGTCCTCATCATTATAGGATGGAGGGAGTATAATGATCCGAATAGGATGGCTTTCTTATTAGTTAGCTCATTAATAGAGCTGTCTGTGAAAAAAGTATGTTGGTGCCCTGAGTCTTTGATACGTCTGTGATGGTATCGCAACATCAAAAGGGGTCACTTTAATTTGTTAAGAAAGACCCGCAAAAAAAATGTTAAGAAAAATGCTGTATGAATTGTTTATGACACACTTCTTTTTTTAGCATTTCTATTGATATTTCGATTTATATTTTTAATGTAGGTCATTTGGATTCAAATTTAATGTTACTTCATGTTATTTTAATGCAAATTTAAAAGGTTATTTTAAGTTATTTTTAAGTATTAGTGGTGAAAATTTTATTGCAAATTTAGGGGTTATATTAATTTATTTTTATAACAGTAGAAGTGAGAAATTTTGATAAAGATTAGGATTAGGAGTTACTGTAGTTTATTATAATTTATGTAAATGACAGAGGTAGGTAATTTAGATATAGGTTCAAGGGTTACTTTAGACTATTTTCATAATGACATAGGTAGGTAATTTTTAAGAAAACGTAATAGATCTAATAAAAAAACTTGACTTGTAGGGAGTAGATCACCCCCACGGTTTTGTATTACCAAGTGCGCACAACCCGCAGCCACAAATTCGCCCCCGGAGGGGTTTGAACCGAGGCCGGCGACATACCACGCATAGAGCTGGGACTTGGGCCGTGCCGTGCCGGCCCGGCCCGGCCCTCTCGTGCCTCGTTCCACATTGTGTCAAGACTTCTAGGCACGTTAGGCACGTCGTGCCGTGCCACGTCGGCACGACAAGTCTTTTACTTGGCCCAAGCACGGCCCGCAGCACGCCGGCACACCTTCGTGCCATGCCGGCCCAAGCACGGCCCTCATCTAAGTTCTAATACTAATATAAGGAAAATATATATATATTAGAAAGTATGCGAAGACATCAAATTGGGGAAGATATTCTTTATTAATTTCATGTTACATTAGTACACTGCCTCGTTAAAAACCTTACACCCCATTACAAGGCTCCCTAGTAAGGAAAAGAGTACAGTGCACTATTACAATGATAATTACTACTACTCATCCTCGAGCTCAAGATCAGCCATTGCTTGTGCAATCTCTTTGTCCTCTAGTTGATGCTGCTGGCGTGCATCTGCTGCTTCCCAATCCTTGAAGCATGTGAGCGCCTCAACCATCTCGGGAGCAAGGGGTGACCTCCTTTCTTCGATTATTCTTCCAACTGTGCTGAAAGTAGATTCAGAAGAGACAGTATACACTGGAACTAGAAGAACATCACGTGCAAACTGAGATAGCACAGGAAATTGACGTTCGTTGTCCCTCCACCATCCAAGAAGGTCGATCTGGTCATCCTCCTCCTGAAGTCGTGGATCATGGGAGACATGATCCATTTCGAGGTAGTGGTTGAACTCTGCTCTGGGGTTCCAAGATGTTCTAGCCGTCTGTGATGAGGAAGAAGACTCCTTGCTCTTCAGCTTCTTCCACATGTTAGCTGTTGTAGTACTTTTAGGCCTCTCATTCTCTGCTACCTCCGACCTTGAACGAGTTTGGCCAAACTTATCCTGGTACATACAAAAAACTCGAAATATCTCGGATTTCACATGTGAGTAAGCAGATGAGTAATCAAGATCAAGTGCGTCACCAATGAAATGGAAGGCAGCATTTAAACCATCTAGCTTCTTACGTGGATCAAATACAACAGCAAAACAGTACAGATGTGGGATACCATCAAAATATTTCATGTATTTCTCCTTCATTACAGCAACGATGGGAGCTAGTATTTTGTCAGTACTATTTTCATGAAAAGTGTCAACAATTTTCATAAGCCATTCAAGAACCAGAGGAGAAGTGGGATAGTAAATACCAGACAATTGTGTTGTGGCGTTGTAGAATGGTTCAAGGAAATCACACAAACTTGCAACAGCTTGCCAACCTGTGTTAGTAAGCAAAATTCCAGTACCTTGAGCATTGACAAAAGTGGTGATAATATTCTCGTACCCTTTTACCTGCTTTAGCATATGATAAGTGGAATTCCATCTTACCTTCATGTCCAGGCCAAATTTTCTTGGTTTCTTACCTCTAACCTTGCAATACTCTTTGAATTTGCTGTAAGCAAGTGGCGAGGTCGAAAGAAAGCGAATAGCACTACGAATACTGCTTAAATGTTTACTTACCTGTGACATACCTGCCTGCACCATAAGGTTGATTATGTGGCACACACATCTTTGGTGGAGAACATATCCACCAATATAGCTCTGTATATGTGGTTCAAGAGTGTTCATGGCTGATGTGTTGGCTGATGCATTGTCCAATGTAATAGAAACAACTCTATCTTCTATCTTGTATTCCCCAACAACCTCCATAATTTTTGAGGCAATGGCCTCTCCAGTAAGGGACTCATCAATGTCCTTGAATCCTATAACCCTTTTGTTCAACCTGTATTTGCTGTCAATGTAATGGGCAACTACACTGAGGTAGGATGTTCTCTGATGTGAGGACGTCCAGATATCTGATGTCAAAGCAATCGAAAAGGTTATTGCACTAAGACTCTCTCTTAGAGCAGCTAACTTTTCGTGATAAGCTTTGACTATATCTTTCTTGGTGGTTTTCCTGGACACATTAGAGTATTGCGGACAAAATGCACGTTGGATCATTCTTTCAAAAGCAGAACTTTCACCCATCCTAATGGGTTGATCTTCCATAGCTATATACCTTGCAATTTCTTGGCGAGCAACTTCAAGATCATATACCCATGTACTTACCGAGCCATCTGCTGCGATGTTCAATTGAATTTGCACTCTTCCGTCTTGTTCTTTCATGCTATATCTTTTCAAGCATGCTGGATAATGCCGATTAAGATGCCCAGTACCACCACGTGATCCTGCAGAATACAAATTCTTGCAATAATTACATGTTGCTGAAACTGTAACCCACTTACCATTGATCAATTCGTTGTTCTTGGTGAAATGTTTCCAGCACTTGGCGCTCCCACTCTTGGGAACATAGGGTGGCCCGGCAGTATCCTTGTCGGTGGCCGGTGTCTCCGGGGAGCCTCCAAGCCGCTCTTCATCCTTGGAGTCCTCCGGAGTAGGCGAACACCGCGGATCCACCGGACTAGGTGAGCGCCGTGGATCGACGTCGATCGGACTAGGTGAGCGCGGGCGGCGGCGGCGCCTTGTGAAAGAAATCAGAATGCGCAGCTAGGAACGACGGCCTTTGACTCGGCGTCGGCTTCGTGTTAATCTTGAATGAATCGGTACAATGGAGGGGGTTACAATATATAACCGAGAGAGATATGGTTCAGCCGATCTAACTGCTAGTTACAACTTGTTTACAAAGTCTACAACAACTCTATCTACAAGATATGGCTGAACCAATCTATCTCGGTTT
Source organism: Cenchrus fungigraminus (assembly GCA_036936925.1). Classification (NCBI taxonomy): domain Eukaryota; kingdom Viridiplantae; phylum Streptophyta; class Magnoliopsida; order Poales; family Poaceae; genus Cenchrus; species Cenchrus fungigraminus. Next base: position 76,074,365 of record CM072775.1, read on the forward strand.
GTTACAAGATATCAACAAACTCTAACACTCCCCCTCAATCTGAATGTACCAAGTTTAGATTGTGTTTGAACATCTCTAATTGCCGCACCAGAAGAGGCTTTGTAAATCCATCCGCAACTTGATCTTTGGTGGATACATACTCAATGTCAAGAAGTTTCATAGCTACCCTTTCTCTTACAAAATGATAATCAACCTCAATATGCTTTGTTCTAGCATGAAAAACTAGGTTGGATGAAAGATACTTAGCTCCAATATTGTCACACCATAACGTTGCTGCTCTTGGCGCACGAATCCCTAACTCCATCAACAATGTCTGGATCCACATAACCTCAGCTGTAGCATTCGCCAGTGCCTTGTATTCAGCTTCAGTGCTAGACCTTGATACTGTAGCTTGTTTACGAGCACTCCATGAGACGATATTAGTTCCCAAAAATACTGCAAATCCTCCAGTAGAGCGCCTATCATCCAAGCAACCTGCCCAGTCTGCATCTGAAAAGGCACTAACACGTAATGAGGAAGAACGACTGATTTTGAGACCAAGACTAGTTGATTGCTTCAAATATCTCAAAATTCGTTTTACTGCCATCCAATGAACCGTTGTAGGTGCATGTAAGAATTGACAAACCTTATTTACTGCAAAAGATATATCAGGTCTTGTCAAAGTAAGATACTGAAGTGCTCCTACTACACTTCGATAATTTGTTGCATCTTTTGGTCCAAGAACTAATCCATCATAACGCGAAAGCTTTTCTGAGGTTGATAGTGGAGAACTGACCGGTTTACAGTGTGTCATACCGACCCGTTTCAGCACATAATTAGCATATTTCTCTTGTGTGAGAATAATCCCATCACGAATCTTAGATACTTCAATACCAAGAAAGTAATGCAAGTCACCTAGATCCTTTAATGTGAAGTCTTCATTTAGATTCTTCAGTAGAGTTGTCGTGGCGCCAGGAGATGAGCTAGCAACAATGATGTCATCAACATAAACAAGCACAAACATGACAAGGGACCCTTTTCTGAAAAAGAACAGTGATGTATCTGCCTTTGATGCCTTGAATCCGAGCCCCTGCAATTTAATACTAAGCCTCGAGTACCAAGCTCTAGGTGCTTGTTTAAGACCATATAAGGCTTTATCCAATTTACAAATGTATCTAGGCAAAGCTTTGTCTTCATACCCAGGAGGTTGTTTCATATAAACATCTTCCTCAAGATGACCATGTAAGAAAGCATTGCTCACATCAAGTTGACGTAAATTCCACCCTTGAGATATAGCCAAGGACAAGACAACTTTAATAGTAGCAGGTTTAACAACAGGACTGAAAGTATCTTCATAGTCTATTCCATATCGTTGTTTATATCCTTTAGCCAGTAGACGAGCTTTATACTTATCTAGACTTCCATCTGACTTATACTTTTTCCTCCAGACCCATTTACAGTCCATCACATTTATACCTCTTCTTGGTGGGACTAAATGACATGTCTTATTTTTCACAAGAGCCCTATATTCAGAATCCATTGTGTCTTTCCAATTTTTATCAGACAAAGCCTCATCTAAGTTGCATGGTTCGCCAGAAGCAGCAAAGAAACCATATTTAATAGTGCCATCAGTGTATACCTTTTCCTTGCGAATTCCACTTTGCAATCTTGTGCGAGGCCTTGTTTGAGTTGCAGCCGGATTAGCAGAAGCAGCCGGTACAGAAGATCCAGACCCAGCAGGATCAGCTTGTGAAGGCGCAGTGGACGAGCCATGTGCGGCAGCAGACGTGGTGTCACCAAATTCGTCGGCGTCCTGTGTTGCGTCCCGCGCTGTCTCCCCCTCGCGCGCAGCTGCGTCAGGCGAAGGTGACGTGGCACCCGCTGGTTGGCGCGGGCCCACTGTGTCCGCCGGAGGAGACGGAGACGGGGACCGAGGCTGATTTGCCTCCGATCCCGAGGTGGTTCCGCCTGCGCCTGCCACCGGATCAGCCGGATCAGCACCTGAATCATCTCCGAAGTCCGTGTTTTTTTGTCCTGTTGCTCCAGCATTCATATTTGATGCATTAGGGACCCTGTTTTCATCAAAACTTCCACCAGAAACATTAGATTCATCAGGTAAATTAGCCATTTGATCACCCAACTGTTCCGACTCAGGAATATTCAAAAGATTTAGTGGAAGAAGAGAGATTTCTTCTCTGAGACGAGCCCCGGCATTGGAATGAAGCTTAGAAAAAGGGAACTCTGTTTCGTCAAACACCACATCTCTAGATATGTATACACGCCCAGAAGAGATTTCTAAGCATTTGAAACCCTTATGCATGGTGCTATACCTAAGGAACACACATTGTTTGGACCGAAATTCCAACTTATGACGATTATATGGTCGGAGGTTGGGATAGCAGGCACAGCCAAACACCCTAAGAGAAGAGTAATCTGGTGTTTGCTTAAAAAGTCACTCTAAGGGCGTTGCAAAGTCAATGACCTTGCTAGGAGTGCGATTAATAAGATATGTGGCAGCTAGAAAAGCTTCATCCCAAAATTTTAGAGGCATTGAAGCATGAGCTAGAAGCGCTAAGCCAACCTCAACTATATGCCGATGCTTACATTCAGCAGCACCATTTTGTTGATGAGCATGTGGACAAGAAACATGATTGGCTATCCCGACTTTTTCAAAGAAGGAATGAAGTTTTTGATATTCACCACCCCAATCCGTTTGCATGGTGAGAATTTTCTTATCAAGGAGTCTTTCAACAAGGGTTTGAAACTCTTGAAATTTCTCAAAGACTTCAGATTTAAACTTAAGCAAATAAATCCATGTAAATTTACTGTAATCATCAATAAAACTAACATAATATCTCTTTCCTCCAATTGAGTCGGGTGCATGACCCCAAACATCTGAATAAACTAATTCCAAAGGATAACTAGAAGTGCTTGACGACTTGGGATAGGGCAACTGATGGCTTTTCCCTTTTTGACAAGCATCACAAACAGACTCTTTATTCGACTCAAAGGAACAAGGCAAATTATTGCTAGCTACCACCCTCGACACAATGGGAGAGGATGGATGACCAAGACGACTATGCCACCTTGAGAAGGTGGGCTTCACGGCTCCAAAAGCTTGCTTGATTGGACGGGTTGGAGGAAGAGGATAGAGTCCCTTGTGACATCTCCCTCTAAGAATCGTGTTCTTCGTGGCCTGATCCTTTACCAAAAAATAGTCGGGATGGAATTCAAGAAAGGCAGAATTATCTCTAGTAAGATGATGAACAGAGACAAGATTCTTTGCAGCATCAGGAACATGAAGAACATTGTTTAAATGAAGATTTCTAGAGCTAGTCGGAACAATGGTATGACCAATATGACTAATTTTCATACCTGCACCGCTAGCGGTGTGAATCTGGTCATTGCCCTTGTACTTGTCACGGACTGAAAGCTTCTCCAGATTGCTTGTGATGTGATCCGACGCTCCAGTGTCGGTGTACCAGTTCGTGTCGACATCGTAGGAGTTGTATGCCGCACCCACAAGCTTGTCATCTGCTACATAGGTTTCATCGAAGTGATGCCAGCATTCAGTAGCAGCATGTCCCTTTTTAAAGCATACCTGACACCGCTCCTTGGTGAAGGTGTTGCGCTGCCTGGAGTTCTCCTGTCCACGACCTGGATTTCCACGTCCGCGACCACCGGTACGTCCGCGACCGCCTCCTCCATGGCCACGGCCTCCATTGCGACCTCTGTTGGCGACGTATGAGGACGAAGAGCTGGAGTTGTTGGAGGTGCCGTCATCCTTCAAATCGATCCGGGCCTCGAAGCTGAGGAGCTGTGAGTACAGCTCTGAAACCGTGATCGGCTCGACCTTAGCCAGCATGGCGGAGACGATGGGGTCGAACTCGCGGTCGAGGCCGTTGAGGATGTAGGCGACCATCTCATCGCTTTCAAGGGACTTCCCCGTAGCCTTCACCTCATCGCCGAGCGCCCGCATCTTGGTGACGTACTCGGTGATGCTCATCGCGCCCTTCTTCGTCGTGGCGAGCGCGAGTCGCACATTCACAGAACGTGCACGGGTGTGCGCGACGAAGATGTTCGCCACGCCGTCCCATGCTTCTGCCGCCGTCGATGACGCGGCTCTGACCAAGAACTTCTTTGGTCACGGATGTGAAGATGAAGCCCAGGATCTGTTGATCCTGAGCGAACCACTCCTCGTAGGCGGGGTTGGTCTCCTTCACGGTGTCTTCTCCCCGCTTGACGTCGATCTCAGCGACGGGGGCGACAATTTTGCCATTGATATGGCCCTCCAAGAGAGCACCGCGGATTGTGGTGAGCACCTGCGCTTTCCATAGCGCATGGTTGGTCTTGTTCAGCTTCTCAGAGATCTGAATGCCGAAGAAGAGATTGGAGGCAGCGGCTGCGTTGGAGCTTGCGTTGGAGCTTGAAGCTACTATGGTGCCCATGGATGCAAAGCAATCTACCTAAGCGGCTAGAGCTCTGATTACCATGAAAGAAATCAGAATGCGCAGCTAGGAACGACGGCCTTTGACTCGGCGTCGGCTTCGTGTTAATCTTGAATGAATCGGTACAATGGAGGGGGTTACAATATATAACCGAGAGAGATATGGTTCAGCCGATCTAACTACTAGTTACAACTTGTTTACAAAGTCTACAACAACTCTATCTACAAGATATGGCTGAACGAATCTATCTCGGTTTGTTACAAGATATCAACAAACTCTAACACCTTGCTGGTTGTTTTTGCCTGCCGCGGATCATCTTGTGTGTGTTGGCAGCGATTAACTGATGATATACGAACGAGAAGAAAGACAATTGGGCTCTATATGCATCGAAGGAGAATGCTAGTATTGCACAGGTTGTATACTCATCTATGGAAGGTAGCATATATTAGGAATTCAAGATTTTGTCACCGTTGCCACGCATACCATGCATGGAACACAAATTTGGTGATTACCTTAGATGACTCCTTCCTCGAATGGCTCCTTCCTTGACTGACATGGCTGTCAATTAGAAAGAAGTATGAACGTATTAGTACAACGGGCTATTTACGCGCTCACGGGCTATTTTCGTGCCGTGCCAGCCTAAGCACGGCCCAAAATACGTGTCGTGCCGTGCCGCCCATCGGGCTGAGATCTTGGGCACGGCACGGCCCTCGTGTTCGTGTCGTGCCGGCACGACCCAAATTTTTTCGTGTCATGCCGTGCTTCGAGTCGTGCTAAAAGGTCGTGTCACGGCCCGCTCGAAAATGGCACGGCCCAAGTCCTAGTTCTAACCACGCAAGCGCCCTGACCAACACTGATCCAATAATGTGACGATCTACTTATTGAGGACAAATATTTTGTTTTTTTAAATATCGATTTCTCTCTTTTAGAGTGTTCACCTAAGATCGGTTTCACCTAGAGGCTTTAAAAAGAGTCCTTAATTATTAATAGTAAGATGTGGTACAATAATAATATATAGCATCATATTTTGTGAAGTCAATTCCATCAAGTGAAGCTCCCAAAAAAAAATCCACCTAGTGAAGCTCGAAGATCTGATCCAACATGCATGTCGGCACCATATATCGTTTTTTTTAAGTTCACTCTACTCCCTCAGTCTCATAATAAGTGCAATTCTAATTTTTTAGAACAGATTAGTGGTGGAATGAAAAGACTCTAATACCCTCATTAGTTTGCCAAATGCAGTAAGTTTTGTCATGCAAATCAGATCTGACCGCTTAATTTGGAAGGTAATTAGATCCATTTTCTAGAATTGCATTCTTTGTGGGATTTTTTTTCAAAAGTTAGAATTGCACTTATTATGGGACGGAGGGAGTACCTTTTAGCGCATCTAATGATTGCGATTAGTGAAAGTAAGATACTACCTCCGTCCTTAAATATATGACGTTTAGGACAATCAAATTAGTTCAAAAATGAGCTAACTAGCTTGTCCTAAACGTCATATATTTAAGAACGGAGGGAGTAAGATAGCATCATGAACCTTATTACTCCCTCCGTCTCAAAATATAAGGACTTGTTGACTTTTTCTGATCATGTTTGACCACTCGTCGTATTCAAAAAATTTGTAAAAATATTATTTATTTTGTTATAATATGTTTTATCGTTGTGTATATTTTAAGTATATCATAGTTATTTTTATAAATTTTTTGAATAAGACAAGTAGTCAAACACGATTAGCAAAAGTCAATAAGCCCTTATATTTTGGGACAGAGGGAGTATATTCCTTCCAAGCATTAATAGTCGCAAGGGCACAGTACACACCAAGGGCAATCACACAGCTAGCTAGAACGAGAACTTGAAGACCATGTCGTGCTTGTACACCTGACCCGGCCTGAGCGTCTGTGATGGGAACTCAGGGTGGTTCACGGCGTCCACGTACCCCATCGTCTCCAGGGTGAACCCCGCGTACTGGTTGTACACCTTGCCGTCCTTCCCCTTGGTGTTGTTGAGGGAGTTCCCCGTGTAGAGCTGCATGGTGGGTTGGTTCGCCCACAGCTCCAGCGCCCTTCCCGACGCGCCGTCCCGGGCGTGCGCCACCGGCCGCATCCCTTCCCCGTCGACGATGTAGTTGGTGTCGTACCCGATGGCCTTGCCGCTCGTGACCCGGCGGATGCGCGCCCCGATCGCCGCCGGCGTCCGGAAGTCCAGCGGCGTGCCGGCGACGGGCACGACGCGGCCCGACGACGGGAGCAGCTCCTCGTCCAACACGGCGTACCGCGACGCGTGCAGCCGGAGCGTGTGGCCCAGCACGTCGCCGCTGCCGTGCCCGCCCAGGTTCCAGTACGAGTGCAGCAGGAAGTTCACGGGGGTCGCCCTGTCCAGCGCCGTCCCGTTCATGTGCACTCCCAGCGTGTACGGGCCCGACATGCGGTACGTCACGTACGCGTCCACGTTCCCCGGGAGACCTTCCTCGCCGTCGAAGCTACGGTAGTAGAAGGTGATGTACGGCGAGTCGCCGCCGCCGACGTGCTTCTTCACCGTCCAGATGCTCTTGCTGAACCCTCTGCCACCACCTGAATTGCAGAATTGGGGACAGATACACCGTAGCAGGAAGTGAATTATTTGGTTCAAGAACAGTAGCAAGTCAATCCATTTTTGGGCTATACGTTGCATCGATCATTACCGTGAATCGTGTTGTTGCCGTCGTTCTTGTACATGTGGTAGACTTTGCCGTCGAGGACGAACCGGCCCCGGGCAACCCTCTGCGCGATGCGCCCCGTTATCGGCCCGAAGTAGTAGCCCTCCTTCTGGTCGTCGAACAGAGCAGAGTTGCAGTTGCAATTGCAGAGAGTAACTTGAAAATGAGTACGAGACATAACAAATAATGCAGCTAACAAAGATGCATGCCACTTTCTACCAGCTCAAGTTTGCTGCTTTGTAGATAAACCTTTCTGAATGGTGGCGGAGGATTAGAATATTAGATCATGATTGGAAAATTATGCTGGCGTGATGAGGCAATTTTTTTGACTAGTATGAACTCGCGAAAGGGACTGCAACAATTGCATGTGACGCAGAGAATAAGCGAACGAACAGCTACAGATGCCTGTCGGCTTTCTGATTTTCATGGGTTTTTTTCTTCTGTTTTCTTTCCATAAGAGACTGTTTAGTTCTTTCAATTTAGACTCTAATTCACTATCACTATTCATCCGTCGTCACATCTACTCTCATAACATGCGTTTAAACGCACATTTTTTTCATAAATTTCCACCTCAATGCACTATTCATTGACGCAAATTTCTACATCCACCCATTACATCAAATGTCCGGATATTAATTATACATCCATTCTATAACTCACACCTCAAAACTCAAGACGAATCTAATGAGTTTAATTATATCATGACAATACCATGCTACAGTAAAAAATCTCTAATTATGAATTAATTAAACTTAATGGATTCGTCTCATGATTTTGGTCCAGTCATGTAATTAATTTTATAATTAATTTATTGGTTAGTCCATCTAATAGAGCTTGTTTTAGAGTCTAAAAATTTCTTTCTATAAATTTCTCCGAACTAAACACACCCCGCCTTAAAAGAATACGGAGTGGGATGCATGAAAAAGCGAACATGATGCATGTGCTGATGTGCAAGCAGATTTATCTGTTTAATTCGTCAAATTTGCGTGAATAAATGATGTTGGAATAGTGCATTAGGATGAAAAGTTGTGAAAAAAATGTATGTTGAACGCGTACTGTGAGAGAAGATGTGCTTTGATGCGATAGGTGAATAGTTTCATATGATGGATTTGTAGTTCTTAACCAGGTACCCAGTGGTACTACGTACTACTCAGGCCATGTCAATAATTTCTACGTTCGACATGTTTAGTTCTGCAAATTTACGCGAATGAATAGTATGTTTGCAATGCAAAAATGTGAAGAAAGTGTGTATTGAAGCACGTGCTACGAGAGAAGATGTGACTCGATGTGATGAGTGGATAGTACATTGCTTAGGTCTCGTTTAGTTGGTAAAATTTTTAATAGCAATGCGAAAATTTTTGGAAACTTTTGGATAACTAAACGGGGCCTTACGGAACTGAACAAGCCGACATGTAGAACATAGTAGTTTGAGTAGTACAACCGGATCGTGAGGGAATTAAAAGAAAAGGCTGTGTCAGGCTGCATTGTTCTCACACAAATCTGTTTGCCCAAGAGTTGACTAATGCTAGATGCAGGCATAGTTTGCTGAAGAAAAGATGGATGGATGGAAGAGCAGCATGCAGAGTGGTTTCGGTGATCTTACAACGTATTCAGCGATGGTGTCCAAGCCAAGGACGACATCGGCCAAATTCCCTGCAGCAGAACAAGCCAGGAATCAAGACTACAAGAGGCGACAGGAATCAAGAACCAAGAATACCTTTGCATAGCACAAGACTACAAGAGGCGACAGGAATCAAGAACCAAGAATACCTTTGGAGTCGGGGAAGACGACCGACATGAGCCTGGCGCCAAAGTTGGTGACCCTGACGGAGAAATCCCCCTTCCTGAGCTCGTACACGCCGACCATCTTCCTCTTGACGGCGCCGGCGGTGGCCGGGTGCGCGGAGGCCGCCGCGATGAGGAGGCCGCACAGCAGCGCGAGGAGCAGCTCGCGCCTCGCCATTGACGAATGAAGCACAGGTCAGTGGAGCAAAGTGAGCAGTGCAGTTAAGGAGAGGAGAGGAGAGAGGAGAGGAGAGGGCCAGAGGTGGGGCACAGGGCAGGCATGCGCGCGGCTGCCGAGATCCCGCAGGCCGCAGCCGCAGGCGATGGGCACTCATCACCTAATATAGGCGTCTATCAGTTGGGGACGCCATGGCGATGGCTTTGGACGGGCTTGAAGCGGTCCTTCATTCCTCCTACTACTCCGGATGTGTAGTACAGTCAAATGGTTGCCGCTAGCTGTGTCATCATGCACAGGACGCCGTGAACCACCCCGAGTTCCCGTCGCAGACCCTCAGGCGCGGCCAGGTGTACAGGCACGACATGGTCTTCAAGCTCTCGTTCTGAACGCAGGATTCGGGTGGACACACTGTGTGCTACTGCTGTGCACAAGCAGGAATGACTGTTGGGGCAGTAGAAAACCTATCTTCTAAGCTCCGGAAGTTTGCCAAGACAAGAAGACCGTTTGGCTTCGGCCTTTCTTCAAAAAAGTCAAAAATAAACTTGGAGCTCCGCAATCTTCCAGAGGGACAAATTCTGACCCACGAAAGGAAGCAAGCGGTAGCGTGAGGAGCACTTGTTGGGCTTCGGGATTTGCATAGCTTCGGGGTGGTTTTGATGCTACCAGGACACCAGAGGATTCACTCAAGAAATCTGACTTTGATAAATTTCTTCTTTTTTCAGGAAGGCTAAGGAATCTGGGCTTCGGCAAGTTCGCCACGTACCAAGAGGCGAAGAGTTAATCTGTTTCAAGCTTTTCCTTGCAGGAAAGAGTTCGAAGCTCCTAAGACTATCGCGAGGCAAGCAGGGGGCGAGGATTGGGGCTCCGCCAAAGAAGTCCCGTCGGTCCGATGCTTCCAGACCTCAGGACCGGGTCTCGAAACCCGAGAGTCTCCGGCGAGTCTCCGGCGAAGCCAGCATTGGAAAGAACAAGATCGCGAAGCCCGGGGCTCCACAGAGATTCAGCTACGACGACTCGGTCAAAAGCTATTGTGACACGGAACCGTCTCCGGTTTACGCGGCGCATCCTCCGCTCTGCTGTCTCCGGCATGAATCGCGCTCCGCAAACCACGGCGCCAAATCCGCACCAACTGTAAAAGTCCGAGTTTACCCCCCGAATATTCTTCTTAGATGCTAGGGCTGAAGGGCAAACTCGAAATGTAATTTTAATCTTTAAGCACTATAAAAGGAGACCCCTCCTTGTTGTAAAGGGGTCGCCATTTTGGAAAGTTGATCGTGTAATGATCCAAGGAAACTCGTTTGATTAATTTACTTGATTGTGAATGGATCGGTTGTGTTTCTCATTAACCCTATCTCTGTTTGGGACTTTTCCGTACCCAACAGAGACGCCCACCGTGTTCTTAGCCACCAAGGAACCCACGATGGCACCCTCAAAGAAAAAGCTTGCTGACCAAGAAGAGCCTAGAGTGGCCGCTAAGGAAAAAAATCATAGTCGCTCCGGAGCCCAGGCCGGAGGACGAGGACTTTGCACGAACTCGTAGTGAAAAAAGAAAGGTGGCGGGAAAGGCCACACAAAACTCAGACCCAGAAACTAGCCTCACAAACGACAAAGAGGGCGCAGCCGAAAGAGAGCTGGACTCAGTTTTGAGACAAATCGAAGCCATGAAACGGGAGAAGGAGAGAATAGCTCTAGAGCTCGAAGCTCAGAAACAAGCTAACGAGAAGCTCAAAAAGTTAAAGGCTGCGAAGCTGCAGTTGGCTCGGATGCAGGAAGAACTGGACGAGTTACATTCCCACCGGCACACACCGCCAAGTCCCACCCCAAACCACGAGGAAGATCCGCCTCCGCAAAAAGAAAACATAGTGTCCAATTTCCCAACCCACAACACCGCAGGAATGTTCATGTCCGTTGACTCGACCTCGCCTCTGTCCATTGGCTTGCAAATAGCACCATGGCCTTTCACTTACAAAACGATCTCCTTGCCAAAATATAACGAGCTGACAAATCCAAGGCAGTTCATAATGAGTTACAAAGCTGTTGTGGCTTCGGCCGGAGGTGATGAAGTTGTTTTGGCTAAATCATTCATCATAGCATGCGAAGGTGTGGCATTGAACTGGCACTCGCTGCTACCCCCACATTCAGTCTATAGCTGGGTCGACCTCAAAACAAAGCTTATCCAAAATTTTCAAGGCTTCCATGCCGCAACCACAGATGAGGGGGACTTGTTCTACTGCATCCAAAGGGACAAGGAACCTTTGGCAATTTATGTAAGAAGATTTCTCCAGCTGAAATCCCAAACTCCAGATGTATCGGAGAAAGTTGCCATAGCCACCTGCATCAAGGGTTTAACCCCAGGGCAAACAGCATCCCACCTCTCAAGAGAAAAGCCAAAGACAATGCAGGCGCTCTTAGCGGAGCTCGAAGAATATTGCAGATCCGATGAAGATCACAGGAGAATAGTAGCTGAGAGAAATCGCCTAAGGCAGCCGCAGAGAGAGCAAGAATGGGTTCCCTCACACTAGAGTGTGCAAAACAATAGAGCTCCATACTCACCAAACCAAGTACTCCCAATCGAAGCCGCACCAGATACCCAAAAACAAAACCAAAACCCACCCCAAAACCAAACTCCGAACCGGGGAGGTCATAACCCGAGAGGAAGAGGGAGAGGCAACGGACCGTCCCCTCAAAACCAAAACTCCCGCCCGCTCTTGTTTTACTGCTCGTTCCACGGAAAACAACCTCACCACTCCACAGACAATTGTCCTGAAACCAAAAGAACTCTGAAAAGAATGGCTGAGGAAAAGAGGGCCGCTCAAACCCAGCATCAACCCGCGCCACCTAAACCTGTCAACCACACCTGGCCTCAACAATCCTTCCAACAAAACCCATATCCTACCGCACCGCCGCTGCATCCTTACAACCAAGGAAACCCAAGCTTCTTCCAAGCCAATACATACACACAGCCACAGCCAGCATGGCAAGCACCACCACCACATCAATACCAGCCGCAAAGCTAGCAAAACACCCAACCCATGCACCAAATCCCACCACCGCCGCCCGGTATGCCAAACGTCGTTCCAAAAGCGGAGCCGGCCAACCCGAGAAATGATCCTAAAGCCTTACCAACCTTCGGTTCCATCATGGCCATCTCCCAAACCGAAGCTCAAAACCAAGAAAATTCCTATCGCCAAATGTTTCCAATCGTGAGAGGGTCATCCCTCGAATTTGAGAACAAGAAGATGAGAAGGAACTATTTCAGAGAAGTACACACCATAGTCCAAGACGGACCCCCGGTCAAGCCACCTTGGGCGCATGTGCCCCTCACCTTCACGGAAGAAGATTTCACTCTAAAAATAGCAGCACACAACGATGCCATGGTCATCAAAACGATCATCGCAGGATGGGAAATTGGGGAGGTCCTGATAGACAACGGCAGCTCCGCGGACATTCTTTTCGCCAAAACTTTTAGGGGAATGAAGATAGACCCGCATTTATTACAAGAAGCAGATATACCACTTCTGGGCTTCGGGGGGAAACCAGTCAGAGCACTGGGAAAAATCACATTGCCCGTTTCCTTCGGGAATCTTGACAACCCAAGAACCGAGTTGATCACATTTGACGTAGTGGAAATGCATTACCCTTACTTAGCCATCTTAGGCAGGGGCTTCATCAACAAGTTCGACGCAGCAGTTCGGCAGTTGTTCTTGTGCATGAAAATACCGGTACTCAAAGGGGTCATCACCGTATTTGGTGATCAGCAGACGGCCAGGAACATTGAATAAGGCATAGCGCCGGGCCAAAGAAGCATTCATCACCTTACCCAAGCCAAAGCTGATGAAGCCAAAGAAAAAGAGAAGAAGAAAAAGTTCGTGGAACCCAAAAGAGACAAGGAGAAAGTAAACATCAGCGCTGATGGCGAGACCAAAAGAATTCAGTTAGATGCACACATGCCAGACAGGGCAGTAACAATCGGAGCTGAGCTAAGCCTGGAAGAAGAACGAGAATTGTTGACATTCTTAGCCAAAAATCAAGATGTGTTCGCATGGTCAACCCATGACTTGAAAGGAGTTGATCGAGATATCATTGAGCACAGGCTAGAAATGGACAAGAACATCAGGCCCAAAAAGCAAAAGCTTCGCAAAATGTCCGACGAAAAGGTCGAAGCTGTGAAAGCGGAAGTACAAAGGCTACTGGACGCCAATGTAATTCGCGAAGCCAAATACTCAACCTGGCTTGCGAACACAATCCCAGTAAAGAAGAAAAACGGCAAATGGAAAATGTGTATAGATTTCACAGATCTAAACAAAGCCTGCCCAAAGGACGATTATCCACTAGAAAGAGTGGACAAAATAGTTGATGATGCAGCAAGCAGTGAGATGCTGTCATTACTCGACATGTTCTCGGGATACCACCAAGTCAGAATAAGAAAAGAGGACGAGGAAAAAACCAGCTTCATTACTCCCTTCGGCATCTTTTGTTTCTTACAAATGCCCGAGGGGCTCAAGAACGCAGGACCAACCTTCACCAGAATGACAGCTTCGGTATTCCCCGAACAACTGCGCAGAAACTTATTGGCATATGTGGACGACATAGTCGTCAAGAGCAACAAGCGCGGCGATCACATTTCTGACCTTGCAGAAACTTTTACGAATATGAGAGCTGCAAACCTGCGATTGAATCTTGAGAAATGTGTGTTCGGAGTACACCGAGGAAAAGTACTCGGATGCCTTGTAGAAACAAAGGGAATACAAGCTACCCCGACAAGATACAGACAATAATAAAGATGGACGAGCCCAGGTCCCCAAAAGATGTGCAGAAACTCACAGGGAGAATAGCCGCGTTAAACAGATTTGTGTCCAAGGCTGCGGAGCGAAGCCTCCATTTCTTCCAAGTACTCAGAAACAACAAGAAGTTCGAATGGGGCCTTGAGCAGAGCAAAGCATTCGCGGAGCTCAAAGTTTATCTCACCAAGTTAACCAAGCTATGCCCCCCAGAGCCCGGCTCCCCACTGTTACTTTACATCTCGGCTTCGAGAACGGCAGTGTGTGCAGCCCTAATACAAGAAAAAGAAGTGGAAGGGAAGCAAACCCAAGTCCCAGTGTATTTTGTCTCCGAAACACTCATGGGGTCAAAAGTGTTTTATTCGGAGCTCCAAAAAATTGCATATGCAGTGGTTATGGCAGCACGGAAACTCAGGCATTATTTTGAGTCCCACAAAATCATAGTAGTGACAGATCAACCTTTGCATGAGCTTTTCAACAATAGAGAAGCTTCGGGAAGGATTTCAAAATGGGCTCTTGAGCTATCAGAGCATGTAGTCGACTTTGAAAGAAGAACCGCCATTAAATCTCAAGTCCTAGCAGATTTTGTTGTGGATTGGACTTCACCAACAAACTCGAGCTCCACTGAGATTGAACAGCCATGGATCGCATACTGCGATGGAGCATATTGCCACAAAGGAGCCGGGGCTTCGGCAGTTATCACCTCTCCAACGGGGATCAAAATGCGATTCACAGTCAGGTTGGACTTCCCAGAGAATGAGAGAGCAACAAATAACACAACCGAGTACGAAGCATTGTTCCTTACCCTGAGGAAAATGAAAGCGCTAGGCCAGCAGAGTTTCATCATGAGATCAGACTCCAAAGTCATCCAGGGCCATGTAGAAAAGGACAGCGAAGCCAGAGAGCCAGAGCTGGTCAAATATCTCACCGCAGTGAGGTCCATGGAAAAGCATTTCAAGGGATTCACAGTCGAGCACATTCCAAGAAACTCCAACAACGAAGCCGACGCACTGGCAAAAGCTGCAGCACAAAATCAAGCCTTACCTCCGGATGTTTTCTATGAGGTCCTCACTACGCCTACTATGAAAGAGCCCAAAGTTAAAACAATCAATGTCATAGAGAAATATGATTGGAGGGCGCCGATCTTGGCTTTCTTAAGAGGTCACTATGAACCCACCGAGGAAGTGTCCTTGAATCGCATGAGGCAAAGAGCCCGAGGCTATGAGACAATTGATGGAGAACTATACAAATCTGGCATATCAGCTCGTACCCTGAGATGCATCAGCTTCGACGGAGGGAAGGAATTGCTAAAAGAAATTCACTCAGGTTTTTGCGGTGCTCACATAGGTTCCAGAGCTCTGGCTCAAAAAGCACTAAGGCAAGGGTTTTATTGGCCGTCCATTATCGATGACGCTCACCATTTGGTAAAAACATGCGAAGCTTGCCAGAAAAATTTCAGCAATCAGAGAAGTCCTTCGATGCCCACGCAGCTGATACCACCTTCCTGGCCATTGCAAAGATGGGGGATGGACTTAGTTGGACCACTCCCGGCAGCGCAAGGAAATTGCAGATTTGCGGCTGTCGCCATCGACTACTTCACCAAATGGGTCGAGACTAAGCCATTGGCAAGCATCAAGTCTCGCAACATACAAAAATTCTTTTGGCAGAATATAATCTGCAGATTCGGGGTTCCTAGAGAACTAACTGTGGACAATGGAAAGCAATTTGATTGCAATGACTTCAGGGAATTTTGCCTCACTATGGGGACAAAGTTAAAGTTCCCCTCCGTGTACCATCCACAGTCAAACGGGGCAGTGGAAAGAGCAAATGGCCAAATATTTTCTAGCATAAAGAATGCCTGTTCAACCAGAGAAAAGGGAAATGGGTAGAGGAGCTGCCAAAGGTAACTTGGTCTCATAACACTAGTGTCTCAAGGACCACAGGTTTTTCACCTTTCAAGTTGATATTTGGCTCCGAAGCCATGACACCAGAAGAAATCAAAAACCAAAGTTTGCGAGTCCTAAAAGCGCAAGACTTGGGCTTCGAGGAAGCAGAGAAAGATTTGATCGAGGTAGATGTGCTTCAAGCTGCTGAGAACTTAGAAAAATATCAACAAGAAACCAAAAAATAGAGGGACAAGAAAGTTGTGAGAAAGGAAATACAGGTGGGAGACTTAGTCATTAAGAAGAAGAAAAATTTCGACAATCCGGGAAAGCTGCAAGAACCCTGGGAAGGCCCGTTCATAGTAACAAAAAGCCTCAGACCAGGATCTTTTTATTTGGCAGATCAGCTGGGCAACACGTTGCCACACACTTGGAACGTAGACACTCTCCTCAAATACTACCCTTAGAAGTAGGCAGTGTAAAGCTCTGGCTTCGTAAACTTATAAACGGAGCCGGAGCTTAAGTATCTTATGCTTTTTTTTATTTACAGCACTTTACATTCTGAAGGACCGTACTCTTTTCCTTGCTAAAGGGGACTCCAAATCAGGAGGCAAGGTTTTTAATGAGGTGGATCCATGTACTCAATTTCAGTTTCAATGAAATTACTTTCCCCTTAAATTTCTTCACTTACTATTCATCATTTTCAGCAATTTATTTCCAGTTATTTACTTACTGCAAGGGGGTTTCTGCCCAACGAGCAACGAAAAGCAATAAGCTTATACACGTTGTCTCGAAAAAAGCTTAGCATTCATGCCGAAGTACCAAAAATCCCATACAGCAACAGACTAAGTTGCAGGATCACTCGCTTATTAATCCTAAGATTTTCGCAAGTCCCAACCAAATTTTCGGTCGAAAAAGCAACAAGTTTGCTAATATTCGACCATCAAAGAAAAAGTCTGCGAAGCTCGGAGCAAGCTTCGCTAGACTTTGGGGCTGTTTGAGAAAGGAAAACCATTCTACAAAATCTCGCATTCTTCACAAAAAGTTGCGAGCTTCAAGAAAAAAGCAAAAACAGGGGGTGACGTTTTCTTAAAAACAAAGTCTATTTTTTGCTACTTTCTCGAAGCTAGAAAATGGTTTAGGAAGAAGACAACAAAAACATATCGAAGCCAGGTGATGTTTTCATAATATGGGGCTACCCTATACCACCACTACGTTAAAAATAGAAAAGGATAACAGTCCTAATAGCGTGAAAAAGAGGCTACGAAACCAAGATATATTACAATTTTCACCCAAATTAGAGTTTTTCCACAAAATCCACCAGCCACACAGGGCGTTCTAGAGACAACAATTTAAGAAAGCATAAATAAAACATTCAGGCTTCGCCTTCTTTATCTTCGCCAGCCTTCTACGCGCCAGAGCTTGTTTCACCAGGGGCTGCCTCAGGGGAACCATCACCCTTGCTCTCCTCAGACGAATCCGATCCCAGCGCCTCCTTTTCCTTAGCCTACTGTTGACGGTGGAAATTCACCATTTCCAACCCTCAATATTCTCACATAAATGGAGGCATAAGCATTATTTACTAGCATTTAGGTTTGAATAATGTAGTTCCACTTGTCCTTGAAGATTATTTGTATGTAGGTGATTTACCCTTAAAAGAGATGGAAACTCCACTTCCATGAAGAAACCATGCCAACTCAGCTGAGGAGGTGGCTGCCACCAAGGGAAATATGGCAATCCACGTCATCGATCCAGGGGAGGCACTCACCGACGAATCAGAGGACGCCACATGGACTTCACATGGATCAAAGGGTCCACCTCGGATACCAAATCAAGCCATGCACCGGGGATGGATCAGAGGGCCCACAGGGCCGCCACCCAGAGGAAAACCACCAGGTGGGGCCACCCTAGGGGGCTGGTCGATCCTAGGATCGGCCGAACCGACCTAGGGGGCGCCCATCTGGTCCCTCCACGTGGTTGCTCCTCATTGGTCACTTGCTGCAGTCCCGGGTGTTTAGGGGCCATTTGGGCATCCGAGCAAGCCTTGTCCTTGCCTATAAATAGAAGGGGAGGGGCTCCCATTTCTCACACACCACTCTCTCATTCTCCTCTCACTTTTAGTTTCCAAGGCTAGGGGATGGATTTCAAATCTGTTCTTAAGTGATCGACGTTTAGAAATGTCAACACCTACAAAAATAACAAAATGAGTAATCACAAAAAAGCGATCTCAAAGAATGGAGATAAAATTCCCAGAAAAATTGCTCACCTTCGCGAGATAGCGACTCGCCACGACCTTGGCATGCTCTTGGCCTGACGCTTCCCAGAAGAAAGTTAAAAAGTTTTTTTAACAATTTGAACTTTCTTCGAAGGAATCTCACACTCAATCTCTTCTGCCTTCGGGAACTTGTAACTTCTAGCACCCAAATCCAGAAAGTGAGAGCACTGGCTCTTCTCCAACAATTCAAGCAAGACTTCGACACACATCGAAGCCGCATAATCACTGGCTCTGGTCATCATGCTGGGAAGATGGTCGAACTCCTGTTCCATCCACTCAAAAATCGCTTTAGCGTCCTTATCATCAGGAAATGGAAGGGGCTCCGCACCAAACTCCCCCAGGGCGCGACAGTACTTTTCATACAAAACTTTGAAGTTTTTTTCAAGACACCTTCGGCTGAATTTATAAAATTCTTTTGCCCTTGAACTTCCTTCCTGAGTTCTTCAATAGCAGTCCGTTGGTCCTCTTTTTCTTTCTTCAAATAATCTATGATCCCGGTGTCATCCTCC
The DNA here is from genome assembly GCA_036936925.1 of Cenchrus fungigraminus. NCBI lineage: Eukaryota > Viridiplantae > Streptophyta > Magnoliopsida > Poales > Poaceae > Cenchrus > Cenchrus fungigraminus. The sequence continues at coordinate 76,092,898 of CM072775.1, forward strand.
ACTATCTTGCTTAAATCTTCTGCCACTTTCTCTAGCCTCTTAGTTTCGTTGGTTATATTCTCCCAGGCGGTCTTAAAAGTGTTAAAATTGTCTTCAAGAATAGAGATCTTTTCTGTCTGAAGGTTGAACATCTTTTCCAAAGTCGTGTACTTCTCATTAAGTCTGATGACTTCCCGACTCAGCTCAACATTATCAGCTTCGGCCGACGAAAGCTTCTGCTCCTGAGAGCGATATTTTTCAACCAACTTCCTCCTAGAAATCATTGATTTATAGCATAGCTCAGCTGATAGTCCAGCAGCTGACTGACCTCCATATCTTCCAAAGTTTTCTCATAAATTGTAAAAATACGCACAAAAAGTTCCACACCCGTTAGCATAAGCGAAAAAAACAAAAAAAAAACAAATAGCAGGAATAAACCTTGAGGGTCGAAGGGAACCGATGGCCCGGCACTGGTACCGGTCCCTGGCTGCTTCACAATTATAGAAGAAGCCTGGGCCCCGGGAATTTCACCATCCTCCAGCTCTTGACTAACAAAAGGCGCGCCTTCAACCTACGGAGCATCTCCTGCTGTCATGCCTGCAAGTCGAGTAGAATCCCTCAGCTCCCAGAGCACATGAGACTCTATCACCCCATTTTTCTTATAAAATGGTAAGCGAACAGACAATAAAGGTTGTAAATCCCTCAAACCAACATCCTTGTTATAGGAATAGGTCGAAGAGTTGAAGGTGCTCCACTCCGCCAAAACCATCTCCAGGGTGTGGCCTTCCACAGCACCAGATGAGCTCACAGTCTCGGCTAAGGATTGCATGAACTCAGGTGACGCCTGTGTATCACCAGAAGCATCAGGTTGGTAGCCCAGGCACGAAGGATCGCTGTTGGTGGTCGATTTCTGTCAACCTAGCCACTTGTTTACCTTCTATGTTGGTATTAATTTGACATTCGCACTACGATCCTTACCCCCATTATATGTTATGTTCGCACTCGCGTATGGTTTTTGGAGTTTATTGTTTACACAGGAATCAAGAGCTCAAATGAGGACATTCGGGTAAAGTTCATCAAGGGATTTACAAGGTGATCACAGACCCCGGGACAAGTTAAGATACAAGATGAACATGACTCCAAATGAACCAAGGACTAAAGCGTGAAGCCGAGAAATGCTGAGGACCTAGACGGAAGATGCGGGAGTTCACACGCAAATGCTGAGGAAAATGACGTCAAGGGCCCACATGCAACTCGGCAAAAACTCAGGAAATCGTCAGAAGCTTTACGAAGAAAACCGGAGACGAATCGGGCCGAGGAGGCCCTGGGCCGGCCGGCCTGGCCCATCCTCGGGTCGGTTCGCCGCCCCCTTTGACCTAGATGATGCTCGGGCTATTTATAGCCCCCGTGCGAAGTTGCAACTATCAAGCCATTCGTCATTCGCCGCCGAGGAGCAGAGGAGCTTGAGGGACACCACCCCGAAGAGGAGGGTCGTGTTAGTCGTCTAGGGTTTGCCTAGCCGGCGTGGGAACCTTGCAAGGAAGACCACGTCGGAGTTCCGGAGGCGTGAATCAAGATCAAGGTAGGATCCCGGTTGGATCTTATTCATGTATACATACTTTTGATTTGTTTTAATGGATCCGATTCCTAGCGATCGAGTACCTTTGTGAAGGACCGAATAGGCGACCAGAGGAGGGAGTGAATGGGAGCCAATAAAAATTCTTCCCGAAGGTCGAATTCGGCCTATACCCCGATTGCCACTCCGAGTACTCGTACACACCAAAGAACCTCTAGACAAGGCACAAACAAGCCTACAAGTCCTACAGACATGCCTAGAAGCAAAGAGCGGAAGAACAAGACAAGAATCAAGAAACTTAGCCAAATCTGCGAAGCCCTGGCCGGACAGTCCGGACGAGTACAGCGGATAGTCCACGAGTACGGCGGACAGTCCGTGAACCCTCGGCGGACAGTCCGAAAAAGGACCCCGAGCCAATAGTGCTGCACCGAGGAAATTCGGACAGTCCAGGCAAGCACCGCGGACAGTCCGGGACCTCGCGGACAGTCCGGCCACCCCAGGCGAACTGTCCGGCAAAACTCGCTGGACACCCCAAACAAACCTCGAGCCACCCCAGACAAATTCTGAGCCACACGGACAGTCTGCACACACTACGAGGACAGTTCGGGAAACCTCCTGCAACAAAACCCTAGCAACGAAACTGATCGAAACGCGAAAGCATGACGAACAGGGGTCACGCGGACAGTCCGCACGCCGCTCGCAGACAGTCCACCAGGCGCAGACAGAGCAGAAAAAGCCCGACCCCGCGAGGTCAACTGTAACACCCAAAATTCCATCACCTAAAAATGCTAGCAACAAAGTTAGATTTTACAAAGTTAGATTTTATTTTCTAAGGGTTTTACAATTTGACCAAATAAATTTGCTCTTAAAGTATTAAATAATATTTAATTAATTTAGAGTCACCCAAGTGTTTGGTGCATTCATGCCTTTATGCATTGGTTTTGTTTTGTTTCAGTGTGTTAAAAAAATAGGAAAAAAAGAACCCTAAACCCCTTTTCCCAAACCCCTCCCCTTTCCCAACCCAACTCCCCAGCCGGCCCATCCCTTTCTTCTTCTTTTTTTTTCCCGAGCGGCCCACCTCCTACCCTCTCTTCTCTTTTTCCGCCGGCCCAGCCTTTCTTTCGGCCCGTCAAGGCACGCCGGCCCACCCAGCAGCTCCTCTCTCTCCCTCTCTCTCCGGCTGACACGCGGGCCCCGCATGTGAGGCCCTCCTTCAACCTTCCGCCGACAGCCTCCCCGCCATGGCTGCGCTAGCCGCCGCCTTCCCCGGCACCCCTCTGGCTCCCTCGCCCCCTCCTCTTCCTCCTGGAATGCGCCGGCGCACCACAAGCACCCACTCGCGCCGCCACCTCCTCCTCTCCCACCTGAAACTCCTCCCCACCGAGCTCCCCACCACCATCAATGGCCGGCCACCGAGCCACCGCCTTGCCAGCCCTCCGCCTACCCTCCTCCGCCCTATATAAGCGCGCTCCAAGCCCCCATCTCCTCCCGCAACTCTGCCCGGAGCCTCTCTTCTCCTCCTCGCCCCGCAGCACCGCCGCCACGAAGGGAGTACACCGGAGCACCGTCGCCGTCCCCGATCTCCTCCTCCGGCGCCTCTTCCTCCTTTCCAAGCTCCCAGGTGAAGTCTCTGTGCCCTCCTCTTCCTTTAGGCATTTTCCCCGTCGAATTTGGTGCACGGGAACCCTGTTTGGCCGTCCGCCGGCGAACCTCCGGCGAAATTCCGGCCGGGCGCCGCCCGTCCTTCGCCACGCATCGCCTGCAGTTCACCGTGGCCGCACGTTCCGAAATCGACAGTCTGGATGCGCCCCCGCCCAGGTCAACAAAGACCATACCAGTCAACCCCAGTCTTTCCCCCGCCATTTTGCAAAAACATCCCTGCAATCTTTAATATCACAGAAATACCCTCCCACCTCCAAAGATCCTCACATACAGGTCTAAGTTTTCTCGTTTTAGCCCCTAGGTTCCTTAGATTTTCTATCCCGCAGTCCACCTTTGACCTTTTGCAAGTTAGACCTCCTATTTATACACATAATTAGGATCAAGTCCCTGGTTTCTTGCAGATAAGCCCCTGGAAGTTAGTTTTTCTCACAGTTTAACCCCTAGAGCTTGTTTTAGCCATATCTTTTGCATCCTTTGTCCGTTTTAGGCGTTTTTGGTGTCCATGCGACCGTCTCTCAGTGCTGGTTGGTTTTAGAAGCTTGTTTTAGCTTTTTAGAGTGTTTGATGTACTGATTTTATTTATTGAATGATTTTTTATGTGATTGTAGATATCGTGCTGGTTGGAACCGAGTTTCCGATCGAGGAGCAAGATCAACCTTTTGAAGAAGAATAGTTGGACTGTTTAGGAGAGGAAGGCAAGTGGATTTCCTCCCCTACATATTCTATTTTTGTCCCACACAACTTGCATAATAACTAAAATTTACTTTTAATGTTGCTATGCATAAATTGATGGGAAAATCACCTTTTTAAGGACATGACTAGAATTTTACCTCATTACCTTGAACAACCCCTTTTAATAAAAAATTTGGGTAGAAATGCTTAGTTGCTTAACTTGGGATGGTTGAAATAAATATTTATAAAATATTGATCATGGAAACTTTTGTGAACTTTGGTAAATTTGCAAGATCATATGAATTAATTGGAACATGGAGAACCACCCAAGAAAACAGTGCAACCACTGTGGCATATGGCTCTACCCTTAGCCGATTAATTAGGCGTGTGAATTATCTGACAACCTTTCCTGAAAGGGGCACAGGGGGTCGAAGTTGAAGGGGTATAGCCCGGTTCTTTTGGGGTAGCAGCCTTTGCTAAGGTGCTGACCACTAGGGAGGGTTATGGTACGCTCCGCTGCTGTAACTGTCGTAGGTTGTTGGTCTTTTGCATTGCTTTTGTAAAGGCTACATAGTGGACCCCTAGCCACTCACCTCGGAAGTGTTTAAGGGTCTAGCTAACCCGGGCAACATGGGGAACACGAGCTGTGGGTAAAGTGTACGATCTCTGCAGAGTGAAAACTGATCGATCAGCCGTGCTCACGATTAAGAGCGGCTTGGACCCTCACATGATAAGTGAACTTGAACTTGGAAATTAATCATGGTTATATATGGTTTTTGGGATAATGTTTCAAATGCTTAATCTTTGGGGATGGTATAAACTTACACTTAGTAAATAGGCGCTTGCTAATAAAATTTGACCAACTTAAAATGCTAACTGCTGCAAAACTTTAGCCTACCCTTGATAGCCTTGCATACTTTTTCCCCCACTTGCTGAGCTCCAACCATAAGTGTGCTCACCATTGGTTACCGCTATTCAGAGGAGAACAACAGTGAGGAGTTCTTCAGCGACTTCGACGAGTTCTGAGGCTTGCTTTCACCAGTCAGACGCCTGTGGAGCCGAAGATGGAGTTGCACCATTGTAGTTATCGATGATCGTGTAAAGACCTTTGTGTCTATCGATGAGTGTAATAAAATGTTAATAAACCTCTTTTGTACACTTTTGAGCATTGTATCTGATATTACACTCTTTTGTCTATCATATGTGTGAAATTATGATCCTGGCACACATATGAGATGCATTTGATTTCTTTACGGAAATCGGGTGTGACAGAGTGGTACCAGAGCTATGCTGACTGTAGGACGCAGCCTCAGATAGAAATGGACGAAATAAGGACTCATATCTAGAAACCCGTGTCACCTCTTCAAAATAAATCTTATCCACCTAAAAATCTATCTTATTTGACCTTTGTTAAAATTGTACCCCTTTTGTTTTATTCTGCTCTAAGTTCAGCTTTGTTCCATCAGATGGCAAGGACTCGCCCGTACGGTGTGGAGCTGCCCCAGTTGGTTGAGCCAGTTGAGGAGGACCCCTACTACTTCGTCGAGGTGGAGGATGACCACATCATGGAGGTCGGCTCGGACGGAGAGCTGAGGACTCCGACTGCATCCCCTGTGGTGGCCAATCCACCCTCGCCACTAGTTGCTCATGCTCCAGTACCTGCTGCTGCCGGCGGAGATCCGGATGATCCCAGTGATGGAAGCGATGATGACGATGATGAAGACGAGGAAGATGAGGATGATGACAATGCAGAGGGCTACTACTACTACGGACCTCGTGAAGGGGACCCGACCTGCCGCATCAACTCATCAGACCTGGAGCCTGGCTACTTCCCCTACTTGCTCCGGGATGTGCTGCTGGAGCTGGGGAACACTGTGAGGCCGATGTACGTCACTCACAGCTGGACCGAGCCGCCACTCGGTACCTACTACATGACTCGGGTTCATATCCGAGCTTTTGAGCCGACTGGCAGAGGCTACCTGACGATCACGGCGCATGACTCCACCGCGCCTCTCTCCACCTACAGAGCTTCAGTGAGCAATGCTGCCAGAAGGGCTCTGTGGTCTCTCCGCTCCAGGCACAACCACGAGCTGAACATCAGCGACTACCGCCACATTCCTCGACGCACCAGTGGCACCGAGCAGACGGTGGTCCCGCTGATGGACTCTCAGTACCCTCGCCTCAACATCCTCACTCAGGTCACAACAACACTGAACACTGACCTCGAGGGTGCTACTTCCGAGCTCGATGAGACCCACGAGAAGCACTAGGAGGCGTACGCTAGGATCGCACAGCTGGAGGCTGAGCATGACAGGAGGGAGCCACCTACGCGACGTGCTGAGATTCCTTACCCCGCGGTGTCACCTCCTCGCAAGAGGGTCCGCTACGGCTCCTCTGCTGCTACCACAGGTCTTCAGGAGTAGGGTGCCCACCTCTGAGTTTGATCGATAGATCCGTCCCTGCGAGGACGTACGTGATGTAATAATGTTTGCGGGTGAAAAACATGTTTGAGTTGGATCTTTGTTATGAGTGGAATGCCTTATGGAGTGATGGCCATAAGTGCATTAAATAAAATAAATTAAGCTTAAATATGAATCTTTGCCCCCTTATTCTTCTATTTTATCTTACTCAACTTCTTATGCTTTTCCCTAACATTCAGATGGTAAAAACCAGGTCAGGAGGAGGACAGGACGTTCCGCCTGTGGTTCGTGCTCACATCATTAACCAGCGGAATCGAGCACCACCTCCACCACATAACTCAGCAATGGATCCTGCTATGCAGCAATTCCTCGCAGCTCAGACACAGTTGTTGCAGACACTGACAGGTACTGTGCAAAACATGTAAGCCCAGCAGTACCAGTCGTTACCTCAGGCACCTCCGCCAGTTGTAAACAAGCATAGAGAGTTCATGAGCCACAACCCACCCAGTTACTCCCATTCAGTGGAACCTCTTGATGCCGATGACTGGCTTAAGACTATCAACAAGAAGCTGAACATAGTACAATGTACTGATCGTGAGAAGGTCTTATACGCATCGGGTCGTCTGGAGGGCGCAACAGCTGATTGGTGGGATGCGTACACTATCGCACATGCTGCTGCCAACACGATCACCTGGCAGGAGTTCCAGGAAGGCTTTCGTACACATCACATCCCAGCTGGTGTGATAAAACTTAAGCAGAAGGAGTTTCTTGCTTTAAAGCAAGGTAATATGACTGTCAGTGAATATCGGGATAAGTTCACCCAACTATCTCGTTATGCTCCTGATGAGGTCGACACTGATCCCATGAGGAAGGAACGGTTCTTGGATGGTCTCATAGGGACACTCAATTACCAGCTTCAGAGTCATACTTTCCCCAACTTCCAGACCCTACTGGACAAGGCCATCAGCCTGGAGAGCAAGCGTAAAGAACTTGGCGAGCAGAAGCGCAAGTTCCAGTCTCAAGGGCAATCCAGTAGCAACACACGTCCCTGCTATAATCAGCCATAGAACTCTCAGTTCCGCTCTGGTGGTCAAGGAGGAAATTATCCCCAGAATTTGCAGCTACAGCGTTCGTTTCAGCAGCCTCAGCGTTTCCATCAGCAGACACGCCGCACTCCTAATCAGCAGCAGAATCGCTCCAACAATGATTCCGGGGCACCTGTGAGGAACACTACTCCTGTCCAGCCCAGTGGATGCTTCAAATGTGGTGAGCTGGGACATTATGCCAACAACTGCCCCAAGCGTGGTATGCAAACCCCCCAGAAGGGTAATGGCCAGAGGCCTGGTCAGTCGTCGTCTCAACCTCGCACTCCACAAGCTCCAAACAAGAGAGGCCAGCAGAACTTTATGCGTGGCAGGGTGAATCATGTGTTGGTGGAGCAAGCCCAGAAACCGGCATTGTACTGGGTACGTTTCCCATCAATTCTATACCTGCTACAGTTTTATTTGATTCAGGAGCATCGCATTCATTCATTACTGATCAATTTGTGGCAAAGCATAACATACCTATGGGTCCTATGAAGGCACCATTGCTAGTTAGTTCCCCGGGTGGTGAAATGAAGGCCAGCCATTTATGCCCACGAGTAAATCTTAAAATCATGGGAATAGACTTCCTAGCCAACCTAGTGGTTCTAAAATCATGAGGTATAGATGTGACCCTAGGAATGGATTGGTTACATTAATGTGATGGAGTTATCCAGTGCCGTACAAAGTCAGTATTCCTAACCAACCCACAAGGAGAAAGAGTTGAGTTCACTGCTAATGCCTCATCAGCAGAACAAGGTACAGTGAATGCGATAGAAGAAAAGACCTTAAAATGTATCAAAATAGTGAACGAATACCCTGACGTATTTCCAGATGAGTTACCAGGTATGCCACCTGATCGTGACATTGAATTCAGCATTGAACTTTTACCTGGTATTGCTCCTATTTATAAAAGACCATACGGAATGAATGTTAAGGATTTGGCCGCATTAAAGAAACAAATAGATGAGTTGCTAAGTAAAGGTTACATCCGACCTAGCTCGTCACCTTGGGGATCTCCCATTCTCTTTGTTGATAAAAAGGATGGTTCTAGAAGAATGTGCATAGATTATCGACCCCTTAATGATGTTACCATCAAGAACAAGTATCCATTACCCAGGATTGGAGATTTGTTTGATCAGATGAAAGGTGCTAAAATTTTCTCTAAGATCGATCTACAATCTGGGTACCATCAGTTGAAAATCCGATTAGAAGACATTCCCAAAACTACATTCACATCTAGATATGGCCTATACGAGTTCACAGTCATGCCCTTTGGGTTGACAAATGCACCAGCATACTTCATGTATTTGATGAACAAAGTGTTCATGGAGTACCTTGACAAGTTTGTGGTAGTTTTTTATCGATGGCATTCTGGTATTCTCCCGGAATGAAGAAGAGCATGAAGAACACCTGAGACTTGTGCTGCAGAAACTGCGAGAACATCAGCTACATGCTAAGTTCAGCAAATGTGATTTTTGGTTAAAGGAAGTTTCCTTCCTTGGACATATTATCACGGAGGGTGGAATAGCGGTAGACCTGAGCAAGGTTCAGGCTGTACTGGACTGGAATCCGCCTAAGAATGTGGTCGAGATCAGGAGTTTCCTCGGATTGGCAGGTTACTACCGCCGATTCATCAAAGGATTCTCGAAGATTGTAAAACCTCTCACATCATTATTGGAAAAAGGAAAGGAATTTAAATGGGATGCCAAATGTCAGGATAGTTTTGAGGAACTGAAGAAGAGGTTGACTACAGCTCCTATACTAATAATGCCGGATATTCACAAAGGTTTTGATGTGTACTATGATGCTTCACTTCAGGGTCTAGGATGTGTATTAATGCAAGAAGGAAAGGTGATTGCTTATGCCTCTAGGCAATTGAGGAAGCATGAACAGAATTACCCCACTCATGATTTAGAGTTGGCTGCCATCGTGCACGCTCTAAAAATTTGGAGGCAATACATGATTGGGAACAAGTGTCATATCTTTACTGACCATAAAAGCTTGAAGTATATCTTCACCCAAAAGGATCTAAATCTAAGACAGTGTAGATGGTTAGAATTAATCAAAGACTATGATCTGGATATTCAGTACCACCCCGGCAAGGCAAATGTGGTAGTAGATGCCTTGAGTCAGAAAAGTCAGGCGAATATGCTGATAGCTCGTTTGATGCCTGAAGAGTTGTGTTGGGAGATGGCACGTCTCAATTTGGGAATTGTTGCCCAGAATGAAACCATAACTTTGGAAGTAGAATCTACACATGAACAGGAAATCAGGAAGGGACAATTGACAGATGAGAAGATTAAGGAATACGGAAAGTTGATTGATTTCCGCAAGGTTCCAGATTTCAAAAGGGATGACCAAGGAACTATTTGGTTCGGGAATAGGATCTGTGTGCCTGAAATTGACCATCTCCGTGAGACTATACTAAAGGAAGCACATGATTCCGCCTATTCAATTCATCCCGGAAGCACCAAAATGTATCAAGACTTGAAACAGAAATATTGGTGGTATGGAATGAAAAAGGATGTTGCCGCTCATGTTGCCTTGTGTGACATATGCCAGAGAGTAAAGGCAGAATACCAAAGACCGGCAGGTTTGCTTCAACCATTGAAAGTACCCGAGTGGAAATGAGAAGAAATAGTTATGGATTTTATTGTGGGATTGCCACGTACCCGTGATGGATATGATTCTATATGGGTCATTGTGGATAGGTTGACTAAAGTTGCTCACTTCATACCAGTCAAGACAACTTATACCGGAGCTAAGTTGGTAGAGTTGTATATGTCTAGAATCATATGTTTACATGGAGTTCCAAAGAAGATAGTGTCTGACCGAGGGACACAGTTTACGTCACGTTTCTGGGAAAAGTTGCACGAGAATGGATACAAAGCTTAACTTTAGTTCTGCATACCATCCCCAAACAGATGGTCAAACCGAAAGGACAAACCAGATTCTAGAAGATATGTTGAGGGCTTGTGCCTTAAAACATGGAGGTAGTTGGGATAAAAGTTTGCCATACGCAGAGTTTGCTGATAACAACAGCTACCAAACCAGCCTCAAGATGGCCCCTTTTGAAGCTTTATACGGGAGAAAATGTAGGACACCGTTGTACTGGAATCAGACAGGAGAGAGTCAACTTTTTGGACCAGAGATCATAAAGGAAGCTGAAAGACAAGTTGAAATAATTCGGGAAAATCTTAAGACTGCACAATCACGACAAAAGAGTTATGCTGATCCCAAAAGGAGAGAAGTAGTGTTTGAAGTTGGAGATTATGTATATCTCAGAGTATCACCTATTAGATGCCTATGAAGATTCAAGATTAGAGGGAAGTTGTCACCTCATTTCATTGGACCTTTTCAGATCTTGGAAAGGAAGGGAGAAGTTGCATATCAATTAGAACTAACAGCTCGATTGTCAGATGTACATGATGTGTTTCATGTATCTCAGCTCAAGAAGTGTTCGAGTGAGATTAAGGTAGACCACCTACCTCTGGAAGATCTTGATGTGAAGGATGATTTGACCTATAAGGAACACCCTATCAAAATTTTGGACACGTCACAAAGAGTCACTCGGAGCAGAGTCATTAAAATGTGCAAAGTTCAGTGGAGTCACCACTCAGAGGATGAAGCTACTTGGGAAAGAGAGGATGAGCTCATGGCAGAATTTCCTCAGCTGTTTCCCAATCTTTCCGAATCTCGAGGACGAGATTCTCTTTAAGGGGGTAGGATTTGTAACACCCAAAATTCCATCATCTAAAAATGCTAGCAACAAAGTTAGATTTTATTTTCTAAGGGTTTTACAATTTGACCAAATAAATTTGCTCTTAAAGTATTAAATAATATTTAATTAATTTAGAGTCACCCAAGTGTTTGATGCATTCATGCCTTTATGCATTGGTTTTGTTTTGTTTGAGTGTGTTAAAAAAAATAGGAAAAAAAGAACCCTAAACCCCTTTTCCCAAACCCCTCCCCTTTCCCAGCCCAATTCCCCAGCCGACCCATCCCTTTCTTCTTCTTTTTTTTCCCGAGCGGCCCACCTCCTACCCTCTCTTCTCTTTTTCCGCCGGCCCAGCCTTTCTTTCGGCCCGTCAAGCCACGTCGGCCCACCCAGCAGCTCCTCTCTCTCCCTCTCTCTCTCCGGCTAACACGCGGGCCCCGCATGTCAGGCCCTCCTTCAACCTTCTGCCGGCAGCCTCCCCGCCATGGCTGCGCTGGCTGCCGCCTTCCTCGGAGCCCCTCTGGCTCCCTCGCCCCCTCCTCTTCCTCCTTGAATGCGCCGGCGCACCACAAGCACCCACTCGTGCCGCCACCGCCTCCTCTCCCACCCGAAACTCCTCCCCACCGAGCTCCCCACCACCATCTATGGCCGGCCACCGAGCCACCACCTTGCCGGCCCTCCGCCTGCCCTCCTCTGCCCTATATAAGCGCGCTCCAAACCCCCGTCTCCTCCCGCACCTCTCCCTGGAGCCTCTCTTCTCCTCCTCGCCTCGCAGCGCCGCCGCCCCGAAGGGAGTACACCGGAGCACCGCCGCCTTCCCCGATCTGCTCCTCCGGCGCCTCTTCCTCCTTTCCAAGCTCCCAGGAGAAGTCTCCGTGCCCTCCTCTTCCTTTAGGTGTTTTCCCCGTCGAATTTGGTGCACAGGAACCCCGTTTGGCCATCCGTCGGCGAACCTCTGGCGAAATTCCGGCCGGGCGCTGCCCGTCCGCTGCCATGCATCGCCTGCAGTTCACCGTGGCCGCACGATCCGAAATCGACGGTCCGGATGCGCCGCTGCCTAGGTCGACAAACACCATACCGGTCAACCCTAGTCTTTCCCCCGCCATTTTGCAAAAACATCCCTGCAATCTTTAATATCACAGAAATACCCTCCCACCTCCAAAGATCCTTACATACAGGTCCAAGTTTTCTCGTTTTAGCCCCTAGGTTCCTTAGATTTTCTATCCCGCAGTCCACCTTTGACCTTTTGCAAGTTAGACCTCCTGTTTATGCACATAATTAGGATCAAGTCTCTGGTTTCTTGCAGATAAGCCACTGGAAGTTAGTTTTTCTCACAGTTTAACCCCTAGAGCTTGTTTTAGCCATATCTTTTGCATCCTTTGTCCGTTTAGGCGTTTTTGGTGTCCATGCAACCGTCTCTCAGTGCTCGTTAGTTTTAGAAGCTTGTTTTAGCTTTTTAGAGTGTTTGATGTACTGATTTTATTTATTGAATGATTTTTGATGTGATCGTAGATATCGTGCCGGTTGGAACCGAGTTTCCGATCGAGGAGCAAGATCAACCTTTTGAAGAAGAAGAGTTAGACTTTTTAGGAGAGGAAGGCAAGTGGATTTCCTCCCCTGCATATTCTATTTTTGTCCCACACAACTTGCACAATAACTAAAATTTACTTTTAATGTTGCTATGCATAAATTGATGGGAAAATCACCTTTTTAAGGACATGACTAGAATTTTACCCCATTACCTTGAACAACCCCTTTTAATAAATAATTTGGGTAGAAATGCTTAGTTGCTTAACTTGGGATGGTTGAAATAAATATTTATAAAATGTTGATCATGGAAACTTTGGTGAACTTTGGTAAATTTGCAAGATCATATGAATTAATTGGAACATGGAGAACCACTCAAGAAAATAGTGCAACCACAGTGGCGTATGGCTCTGCCCTTAGCCGATTAATTAGGCGTGTGAATTATCTGACAACCTTTCCCGAAAGGGGCACAGGGGGCCGGAGTTGAAGGGGTATAGCCCGGTTCTTTTGGGGTAGCAGCCTTTGCTAAGGTGCTGACCACTAGGGAGGGTTATGGTCCGCTCCGCTTTTGTAAACCTCTTTTGTACGCTTTTGAGCATTGTATCTGATATTACACTCTTTTGTTTATCATATGTGTGAAATTATGATCCTGGCACACATATGAGATGCATTTGATTTCTTTACGGAAATCGGGTGTGACATCAACTCTCCAAATCCATCACCGGATCTCCCAAACGGCTTGAGCTCTTGAGACAAGATTTGGGGGAGGTAAGAAGCGTCACAAGAGGAAGCTATGCCCCAAAAATCTCGACCTCTAACCCACTAAATCACCGGGAATCACGGATCACACGAACCACCACCAAGAACTCGAACTCCGGCCAAAAACTCACGAATCGAAGGTTTTCCCCGGCGTTTGAGGGGTCAAGGTCACACACAAAGATGCACAAGGAATCCACCCATGATCCCTGTTGACATTTCTTAACGCACTCACCTAAGAACAGGTTTGGAACCCATCCTGGTAATAGCGCCAGAAATGCTGGTTGGTAAATCTTAACGTTACAGAGATCCGCAAGCGCACGGAAGTACCATTGTAGCATTTCCCCAAAGGAGTATTCCAGAGGGTATCGAATCCAAGGAAGGCATTAGCGGAATGACAAGATCAACTCTATTGCAATGAGTATAGATCATAGACGGAAACAAACTAGACACTCAAGTGCAGGGGTAAAGATATGATAATGGGGGTAGTGTGATCACACACACACTCACTCTCTCTCTAAAGGGTCCTAGGCATAGGAGGCGACACACGAGGTAGTTCTAGATTCTAATGTACTATACACATAGAGCTGGAAAGAACGAGTTAGATACACTAGCGTTGAAGAACATTGACTTGTGCACCCAGGTACCACGGGGAGATAACCTCCCGCGTTGCTTCTTCACAACTCCGGTTGTTATATTTTAGACTCCTACAGCTTATTCGAACGTGGGGGATTTCAGAGGACCAACGGCTGTCACTACCGCGGCCTACCCCAAGACAAGCTGGGATAAACTCATAAGTAAGGTAGCTACGCAACCCAAGCACCATGCTTACGTTGTTAGCCGGACTTGACCGGCCCGGGCTATTGTGACCCAGGTCAAGCCACCAGATAAACCAGCCAATTACACCGAGTACCGTAGCTCAAGCACAGACTTCATACAACGCAATCAAGTCATCTAATTAGATCAAACCAGGTTAAATACACAAACGGATTCGTGTTTTCCTATGTCTGTTCAACTGGATCAAAGGGTTGTGTTCGCGAAGAACACGAGCCTCTAACTTATGAACAAACACCAGAAACATGTAAAAGTCACCCGTCAAGTGGATCGAAAGGCCTTGTTCATCAAGAAGAGGAGCCTCTAAACAGGTGAAGAACACATGAACAAATCACTTATGTATACTAACACAACTTTATATGAAATAGATAAATAACTGAAGTAGATCAAAGTCATACAAATGAAATAAGATACAATACAACTCATACCTAGATCCCAAAGGAGACTTGGAACCTGAATTAGAACTACTCTAGCCTACCTCCTAGCCTTGAGACAAAAAGTGAGAGAGGTGTTGCAAGTGTGGATGGATCATAAGTGAGCCCCCTCTCCCTCTATTTATAGGCCCGTGCACCGGCGATGAATGGAGGCAAACACCCCGGGGATGGCGCCTAGGACCAATGGAGAGCCACCACGTGGAAGCACAGGAGAGGCCGAGCCAAGGTCGGTTCGGCCGACCTGTGGGGTCGGCCGACCCCCTGGTGGGCCCCCCTGGCTCGTGCTTTCTCCTGGTGACTGCCCTGTGGGTCCTTAGGTTGGTTCCCGGTGTCCACCCTGTTTTGGCGTGGTTTGCATGCCTTTGTGGGCCCATGGATCCATGTGAAGTCCACGTGTCACACTCTGATTCGTCGGAGGTTGCTTCACTTGGATTGCTCACATGGCATGCATGCATGGCTCCCTAGTTGGCAGGTTTGCATGCATGGCATCCTTGTTGGCAGCCTACTAGGATGAGGTGATGTGGCATGGACCATAGAAGGTGAGTGTAGCTCTCTTTTCTTGCTTATTTTCCTGCAATCAAATAATCTCCAAGGACAAGTGGAACTACATTATTCTTAACTAAATACGTGTAAGAAATGCCTTATGCTCCTTTATTCATGAGTATATTGACGGCTAAAGTAGGTACTTAACAGCCATCAACAACTCCCCCAAGCTAGCCTCTTGCTCGTCCCGAGCAAGAGATTAAGGACTTAGGTTGGTTGATCAGGAGTTGCTACGATGTTGCATTCCTAATGTATAACAAGATACAGCTAGGTACTCTATCAAGAGTTGAAGAAGTTGGCATTTATCTTACCTTTCACTCGATTGATATGGGGCGTGTAGCTTCACCTGCCTTGGGCGGTTGAAAGATAGAATGGTTGTATAAAGATTACTACTCACATGTACCTTGATCAGTTATCAATCCGGAGGTTTTGCAGGTTTTTCAAAAAGAAATCAAAGTTCCTCAAATGATACTCTCGGATCGCTCAATGTGTATGATTCCTCCCCAAGGCTTTGATTTGCCTTCTTTCACTTCCTACTCCTAATAAGCTGATATGTGGAGCTGTAGGTAGGGAAAACATGTGGCATACCTGTTTCTCATGTATTGTTGAGTCAAAAACCGGATCCTTGGGAGAACAAGTCATACACCCTGATCAAGATGTGCAAAAGTGTGTGTATGGTGGATGGATAATGAACTCCTCTTTGCATGATTTTACTCTCCTCCTTTTTGAAATTTTTAGGACTTGGGCTATGTCTCTTTATATATATATTTTATGCATGCCCTTGAGCATGTTTCTCTTCTTTCTCTTTTTTTCACATAGCCCATAGTCCTTGCTAAATATTTTTGGAGGGAGAGTAATCATGGAACATGCACGGAGCTTTATTTTGTGGAATGGATGGAAAATGGATGAAATGATGATTGCTAACTCCCAGTGTAGAAGTTTCGCATATGGTGGTGTGTACGTGATCTTGATCATAGGAGTATGACAAGTTACTCGCCGAGGGTCACAACAACTCGACAAAACTCAATGAAGAAATCAGGTAGCATATGTGGAGGTTTAACATAAGCTAAAATCTACATATGGCCTTGGATAGGAATTTCTTATCATTGAGGAACTTATCATTTTAACATTTTTCAAAAGAAAACTCCGGATATCAACATCACTTAGTACTAGCTCATAGCAACTCTATTATACCATATCATATCTCGCAACAACTTAGGCAAAGATCATGCTTTTTGCTACCCACAAATTTCAAGCTCAGGTTCGATCATACTAACCAACAAACTCAAAACTTGGATAGGATACTAAGTTGTAAACAAGGCATACAAGGGGAATAAACAGAGCAACTATTCATCATTTCAACCATGGAGAATAAGAACACTCTTACCGCGTATATGAAAACAAACTAATTTAAGAAAGCAAATAAATATTTTTGGTCTTTTTAACTTTTTCAGATTTTTATGTGTTTTTAGCATATGGGGTTCTGAAAATAATGAAAGATACAAGTTACCTCAGAAAGGGGGTCCTCCCCCAAGCTAGCTTCAGGCTCACTGCTGCGGAGGGTGGTATCCCAACCATGCGTAGTAAGCCCTCTGCTCCTCTATCTGTCGCAACTGTCTCTGCTCCATGGTGTGAATCCTCTCGCCCGTCATACGCTGCCAGTCTCGAGTGGACTCAGCCTGCTGGTGCATCGTCTCCTCGATGGTACCGACACAGATGTTGAGCTCGCCCATCTGTTGAGTGAGGGTGGCCCCACGAGATGATGAGCGCAACCCGGATGATGAGGACGAGTCCCCGTAGGTAGTACCGGCGGGCCGAACCCACTCGCCACTCCCTGCACTAGCCCAAGTCGAGCTACTCGCACCCAGCTGACTCATGGGTTGGTCCCAACCGGGGGCATATCCGGGTGTAACTCCAGACATGTACCCGGCCGAGGCCCATGTGCCAGGCATCGGTGGTGTAGGCTGAGGCTGTGGCTGAGGTGATGGCTGAGGCGGCGGATGTTGTGGCGGTTGCTGTGCTGTCGCTGCCCTCCTCGATGCACTCCTAGTGACCCTGTCAGAAACACTTGAATGACGAGGTTCCTCAAGAGGAACGGTCAGTGACCCTTGGCCGTACAAACAGAAATCCGGGTTAGGTAACCGAATCTAGTTTGCGTGGCCAGGGTAAAAGAAAACCAAGGAATCATCCGGACCCTTCTTAAGAGTATGTCCTTGAATCAGGTATGCCTCATCTATCATGGCCCGGGGAGTATCAATGTAGGGAACGTTAGCCCCTATTGAAACCCCAAGACTCGAAATGATACGTGTGATCAGGGACGTACACTCAATAGAACCCGTCATCCTAAAATTTGTCAACCACTGCCGAATCATAGCTTGCACTGGGGCGATTTTGATCCGTCTGACCGCGGCGTATAATATCCTCATCTCGTCAGTGCGCACGGGTCGAACGTCATCCCTCCGAAAGAGAGTGATGGCGAGCCACTTGTGCCACAGTCGGAGAGTAGGATGCAAGATATCATTGCACCGAGGTGCTAACTTGCCACGGACAGGCCGACCAGAAATCTCTTCCCAAAAATTATCTCGAATAAAATCACTACAAGCTTGATCGAGAGAAATAGCACAACGACGATGGAAACCGAGAGCACGACTAAGATCATGCCATGAGACTCGATACAACATTCCATGGAAACGAAACGTAATACCGGTCTCATCCTCTAGAAGAGTACAGAGGAACTGAATGGTGAGAGGCCTAGAACCGATCTCCCACACCGGAACAAAGTTCTCCCAACCAAGAGCATGCCAAATGGAATCGAACTCGGAGTCCATACCTGTTTTCTCGAGAAGGGCCGAGTCGAACTCCTTGGTGTTGGCGAAGACTCGATCCTTGATGAGAGCATAGGCCTGTCTCTCCCGGTCATCCCTCAAGTCGATGAAGGCGGCATCGGTGTTGATCACCCCTTCGGCTCGTGGCGTGGGTAGCTCCTCCTCTTCCTCTTCTTCACGGTCGGTTGACATTGGACTTGGCGTAGCTCCGGAGTGGTGAGACGAGCCCTCTCTGTCTCTAGAACGGCGTGAGCGGGTCACCTTCCGGTACGCACCAGCAATCCAACTCATCTTGCACAACAATGGGATAACACGATCAACTCGGTGATGGGTTAGTGAAATCGAAATGAAATCCTTACCGAGCTTGCTCCACAAATATTCAATACTCAGCGACAAATTTGAGAGAGCGCTTGGCATTTCCACTTGAGCAAGAAATCCAAGAAAACCAAAGAGCAAGAGCAAAGAGGGAGAGATGGTGATGGAAATGAGTGAATGGGTGAAGAAACCCCTAAATCCCCCTTCTATTTATAGGCAACCGAGCCAGGCACCGGGGTAGAGGACAAGGGCAACGGCTAGGAGCCGTTGGAAGAGGCGGGGCCCACATGACCGCTGGCCAGGGTCGGCCGACCCTGGGGTCGGTCGACCCCCTGCCGGGCCCGCCTGCTTCCAACTTTTTGCAACGGCTCTCTAACGGCTACTTGATGTCTTGCCCAGATGTCTAGGTCCAGATTCACCCAAAATGTTGCTCGAAAAATTATTCTTTGATTTCCCACTCGAGAAATTATTTTCAGAATTTTATTTTGAAAAGGGAAATTGGCTAGAAAAATCTAGCATGCAGATGCAAGGTTGGAAAAATAAAATATGCATTTGGAAAAATAAAATAAAACTTTGGAAGGGAAATATGAGATAAATACCAATTTTACCTTTTGGCAAAAAGGACTCATCTTTTTAAGTCTGAGAGTGAGACTTTTCTCGGTGATCAATTTCGCTCATCACCCCATTCCCGGGAAATCGATGGAGATGACTTTTGTATTTCCCGCCACACCCTTCTTGTTTTCTTAGGCTTTGTTGGAGTGGTGGGAAGTCGCGGGGGCTGTGGCTCCGTCCCTGCCCCTGATTGCTCATTTTTGCCCTGCAGTGTATAGCATTTCTCTTTTGGTGTTTGAAATCGGAACATCAGGTTCCTCTTCCCAATGCGGAATCAGATCGTTCCGGCTTCCACATTGATCCTTGCATTGGCGTCACTCAGGAATGGTCTCCCAAGAATGAGAGGCATTCCCTCATCATCTTGCATATCAAGGACCACGAAATCCGCAAAGATGCATGAACCTTGGACAAAAACCAATAAATTCTCTACTATCCCCTCTGGATATCGGATCGATGCATCAGCAAGTTGGACGGCGGTCGCAGTTGGAGTTAGAGCTGGATACCCCAATTGTTCAAACATGGCCTTGGACATCAGGTTAACACTTGCACCAAGGTCACAAAGAGCATGCTTAATCTTTTGATAATATATCTTGCAGGTGATAGCCGGATAACCAGGATCTTTCTTGTGTGAGATTGTTGAAGATTCCCATGGGTCAAGTACTTGCTGTATAGGTTTCCCTGCATAGTCAGTGGCTCGTGTCCGCCCAGAAGGCTTACCCCATCTGGTGGACACTACACAAACATTTTCACAGGAAGATACGGGTTGCCCCGGGATCTTCCCGTCTTCAGCAGAGGGAACCAAAGTAGCTAACTGAGCCAACTGGGTTTCTATCATCTTATTAAAACTCAACTGGTTCTTAAGAGCAGATGAAAGGCTATCAATTTTAACATTAAGGCTCTCGAAAGCCTTATCATAGGCAGCTGTTTTCTTATTAAAGCCTTCATTAATCTTAGCTTGCCCAAAGACTAGATCTTTCAAGGAAGGTTGGTTTGGGTTGAAAGAATTACCTTGATTGCCTCCTTGATAATAAGGGCGTGATTGATTCCACGCTTGACCTCCTTGTGGACGATAACCGTTGTTGTTGCCGTTCATGTACATCACTTCCTCCTGAGTAGTAGGGCAATAATTCCCTGAATGCCCAGTATTACCATAGACTTCGCAAGTCATGCAAGCATCCATAGCTTGAGTAGTGGTGGCCATGGCAGCCTTCTCATTGGCTAGATCATCCATTCTCTTCATCATTAGGTCCATCTTGACGTGCAGCATATCCGCTTCCTTGACGGTATGTGTACCCCTTTGACGTGGCTGGAGTCGATCATAACTCCACCCTTGATTGGTAACCATCTTCTCTATCAGTGTAGTAGCTTAGTGATAGTAAGAGAGAAGAAAGCCCCTCCAGCTGCAGCATCAATATGGCCTCGGGCTGTCGGAGTCAGCCCATTATAGAAACTCTGAAGAATAAGCCAGTTGTCCATCCCATGATGAGGACAAGCCAGGATGTACTCCTGGAGTCTCTCCCAAGCTTCGGGGATATTCTCATTTGCTGCCTGCTAGAAACTTGAAATTCGCTCCCGAAGGACATTGGTTCTGCCCAACGGAAAGAATTTTGCGAGGAATGCTGCGGAGCACTTTGCCCAAGTGTTAATCTCTGCACGGTTAGCATAAAACCACTGCTTTGCCTTTCCCAAGAGGGAGAAGGGAAACTGTCGCAGACGAATAGCATCTTCCTCCACTCCTCGTATCTTGAAGGTACTGCATAGTTCCAGGAACTGCTGCAGGTGGGCACTCTCGTCTTCATTAGGCTTGCCACAGAATGGACTAGCCTGTACCATCGTAATTAAGCCAGTCTTGATCTCGAAGTTTCCATTCCCAGTGTTGATCACGGGGCCTGTCGGCACCTGGTCAGCAGAGGGAGCGGAATACTCACGAAGAGTCTTCTCGACAGGGTTGGCCATGGAAGTTGATGTGGATGGTACGAAGGAAGCTGGATCGACTTTCGGATGTTCACGAGAAGGAGAGCCGAAATGATTTCGTGCCTTCCTTACGAGTGACTCAGGATCTTCAGTAAAATTCGATGGCAAGTCGAAACCAGTCATGCACTACCTGTCTTCATCATCAATAGACAAAGAAGACAATCCAAGTTAGCCTGCATTGAGAACTGTTTTATTCCTGTCATGATTATAAACATATGCAAAGTGTTGATATCTCATCCTTAAGCCTTCCCCGGCAACGGCGCCAGAAATGCTTGTCGACATTTCTTAACGCAATCACCTAAGAACAGGTTTGGAACCCATCCTGGTAATAGCGCCAGAAATGCTGGTTGGTAAATCTTAACGTTACAGAGATCCGCAAGCGCACGGAAGTACCATTGTAGCATTTCCCCAAAGGAGTATTCCAGAGGGTATCGAATCCAAGGAAGGCATTGGCGGAATGACAAGATCAACTCTATTGCAATGAGAAGAGATCATAGACGGAAACAAACCAGACACTCAAGTGCAGGGGTAAACATATGATAATGGGGGTAGTGTGATCACACACACACACTCACTCTCTCTCTAAAGGGTCCTAGGCATAGGAGGCGACACACGAGTTAGTTCTAGGTTCTAATGTACTATACACATAAAGCTGGAAAGAACGAGTTAGATACACTAGCGTTGAAGAACATTGACTTGAGCACCCAGGTACCACGAGGAGATAACCTCCCGCGTTGCTTCTGCACAACTCCGGTTGTTATATTTTAGACTCCTACAGCTTATCCGAACGTGGGGGATTTCAGAGGACCAATGGTTGTCACTACCGCGGCCTACCCCAAGACAAACCGTGGGATAAACTCATAACTAAGGTAGCTACGCAACCCAAGCACCATGCTTACGTTGTTAGCCGGACTTGACCGGCCCGGGCTATTGTGACCCAGGTCAAGCCACCAGATAAACCAGCCAATTACACCGAGTACCGTAGCTCAAGCACAGACTTCATACAACGCAATCATGTCATCTAATTAGATCAAACCAGGTTAAATACACAAACAGATTCGTGTTTTCCTATGTCTGTTCAACTGGATCAAAGGGTCGTGTTCGCGAAGAACACGAGCCTCTAACTTATGAACAAACACCAGAAACATGTAAAAGTCACCCGTCAAGTGGATCGAAAGGCCTTGTACATCAAGAACAGGAGACTCTAAATGATGAACAGGTGAAGAACACATGAACAAATCACTCATGTATACTAACACAACTTTATATGAAATAGATAAATAACTGAAGTAGATCAAAGTCATACAAATGAAATAAGATACAAGACAACTCATACCTAGATCCCAAAGGAGACTTGGAACCTAAATTAGAACTACTCTAGCCTACCTCCTAGCCTTGAGACTAAAAGTGAGATAGGTGTCGCAAGTGTGGATGGATCATAAGTGAGCCCCCTCTCCCTCTATTTATAGGCCCGTGCACCAGCGATGAATGGAGGCAAACACCCCGGGGATGGCGCCTAGGACCAATGGAGAGCCACCACGTGGAAGCACAGGAGAGGCCGAGCCAAGGTCGGTTCGGCCAACCCCCTGGTGGGCCCCCTTGGCTCGTGCTTTCTCCTGGTGACTGCCCTGTGGGTCCTTAGGTCGGTTCCCGGTGTCCACCCTATTTTGGCGCGGTTTGCATGCCTTTGTGGGCCCTTGGATCCATGTGAAGTCCACGTGTCACACTCTGATTCGTCGGAGGTTGCTTCACTTGGATTGCTGACATGGCATGCATGCATGGCTCCCTAGTTGGCAGGTTTGCATGCATGGCATCCTTGTTGGTAGCCCACTAGGATGAGGTGATGTGGCATGGACCATAGAAGGTGAGTTTAGCTCTCTTTTCTTGCTTATTTTCCTGCAATCAAATAATCTCCAAGGACAAGTGGAACTACATTATTCTTAACTAAATACGTGTAAGAAATGCCTTATGCTCCTTTATTCATGGGTATATTGACGGCTAAAGTAGGTACTTAACAGCCGTCAACAATCCCCTCAAAGAAATCCAAAGGAAAACGCCCTCAAATCCCCGCATCGAGCGAAGAACGAAACCCCCCAAAAATAGCCCCGAAAATGACACGAAAATCACAGAGGACTAGGAGATCACCGCAACGCCGAATGCTTCCATACATCCAGAGGTCAGAGTCTATACAAGAATCTAGCCTAAGGAAAGCAGAGGAAAAAGAAGCAGTTCAGAGCAATCTACCGGGGGAGGAAACCCTAGAGTCCAAGAGAGAGAGAGAGATGACATCCACCTCTCCGCTATTTATACGAAGTCCATCGGAGGGAGGTAAATGACCACACTACCCCTACAACTTGAAATGAAGATACAACCCCCCAGAGGCATTTAGGTCAAGTCTTCTTCGAGAGGACATGCTTCCACCGCGGCCTTGCTTAGCATCGACGCAAGCCCCGCGATCACGCCACGTGCCTCCCCCCCGCCTCGAAGCTTCCCGAACCTCCCGGATCACCATCTCCGTCGCTTCAGGCCTGCGGACTTGGTTTTGCGGCCCAAACCAAGAAACCGTCCACCGATGGTTTTGTGGGCAAACAAACAAACCCCGAGTGCAAGTTTCAGGCTCCATCCGCTACCTTGCACCGGCCCATGTTCACGACTTCAGCCCACCAGTCTTGCACCGCACGGCTCACACTTGACCACATCGGCCACCGGGTCCATCGAACCAAGCCTACTTGCCTCTCCATCTCCCGGAGGCCGCCACGACTAAGGTCTTTCGCGCTTGTTCTTCACCTGCACCGACACAAGTCAAGCCGCAATCTGTACTTGCACACTTAGCCAAGCATCAGTCCACACAACGTTGTCAATCACTCATCACTAAGGAGCGACCCTCCACTGGTCCTCGGACACACCTGGTCCTCAATCTCCCCCTTGATGAGTGCATTGACAACACCCATAGTAACCACATAGAGAAAAAGAAAAGAAAGCAACCACGAACACAAACCTCCAAAGCAAGTGATCCAAAGCCAAAGAACAAGCGAAAACAAGATCACTCGCCAAACCAAGTCTCGGCCCCCTAAGACAAGGGCAACGGATCGACACAGCCGAGACAAAACAAAGATCACAAAGAGCACACCACAAAGCACAAAACTCAGGAAAAACAAAGGAGCTCCCCCTGCACATATGCAAACTCCCCCTGAGCAAATGCAACCTCTTCTTCTCAATTTTTCTCCTCACATGCAACATCTCACAAATGCATACCAATTTTCCACAAAAGCTCCCCCTATCATACATAACTCTCCCCAAATGTGCATAACTTCCCCTCTTGTTGACAATGCATGAATCAAGGTATATGAAACTCTTCCCCTTGTTTTCATGAAAAATGCATGTCAAAGCATATATACAATCTACAAAGCTTCTCAAATATACAAAGAGCACAACAAAATGCTACACATGAAACATAGAGCAAGCAAAGTAGACATGGTGTAGTTAGCACATTGCCATCAAGAAGGTAGAGACATATAAGCATGTGACATGGCCAAAAATAATTTTAAGCAATTTTCACAAAGAAACATTCATCTCATGAGCAAGACCCTATCCATAGCAATTTGAGCACAAATACACTAGATCATCCAAAGTTTATGCAAGATCACAAATTCTCATCACAAGATCATTATAAACGTCCACAAGGTACTCAAGTCATGTTAAAGCCACCGAGCCATGTGTCTACTTCTTAAAATGAGACTTCTCATGGTAGACAACATGCTACGGTTTAGCACCCAAGATATGAATATCACAAACATAAAAACATGAGTAGGAGCTCATTTTTCAAGCATAAGGCAATTCATGCACCAATTTCATTTTCAAGTTTAAACATGGTACATGAAGTGCCTTTGCGGCAAAAAGAAGCTTATGCTCCTCCCCAAGTGAACAAATGGGCTAAACATTTACAATGACAAAAAGTTCTTTGACCCCAAGCAAAGAGAACATGATACTCAAGCACAAACTAAACATGATATAGGCATTTAAGCACAAATTGAGCAAAGACAAGCATCTACTCATGAGAGAGGCAATTTTATCATTTTCACAAACATGAAGCTATATCAACATAAGTATATGGCAAAACCATCAAGAGCATAGCATTCACATCACCATTTACCAAACATGCACATATCTCATACATAGCACATCAGTGATCAAAGTATATAAGAGAAGCTTTTCCTATCACAAGTGATCCAAAGATGGCTATCCTACCAGGTTTTGTACAGAAAGTAAAATGCATGCATGGTATGCAACAAAATGAAACGTATATCACATATATACATGAGAAGCTCAAAGACCCAGCTAGAAAGGAAAGCACACCCCAAGTTCACCCCGCAAGCGAGTGAAAGTGACTTGGTCAAGTGGTTTGGTGAATATGTCGGCTAGCTGATCTTGGGTAGGCACATAGGACAAGGATGTGTTTCCCTTCTCAACATTGTCCCTCGGAAAGCGGTACCTCACTTCTATGTGTTTCGTTTTGGAGTGAAGGACTGGGTTTTTGGCTACACTTATGGCACTGGTGCTGTCACAAAAGAGTGGAACCTGGGAGCACACCTCACCAAAATCGCTCATAGTGTAGGTCAGCCAAAGCAGCTGGGAACAACAACTAGCAGCAGCTACATACTCGGCCTCTGTAGTGGACTGGGCTACACTGGATTGCTTGCAAGAAGACCAAGAGACCAAAGAAGAACCAAGGAACTGACAACACCCAGAGGTAGACTTGCGGTCCAATCGACACCCAGCAAAATCAGCATCGGAGTACCTGTGAAGTCTGAGTGTCGAGGAGGCAGAATACCAAAGACCAAACTCAGGAGTGTAGTTCAAGTACCTGAAAATCCGCTTGACGACATGCCGATGTGAAGTCCTCGGTGAAGCCTGAAAACGAGCGCATAGACACACACTGAACTGTATGTCCGGCCTCGTCGCCGTCAAGTAGAGGAGGGAGCCGATCATGCTCCGGTACTCCTTCTGGTCCACGGGTTCGCCATCCTCATCCGCGTCTAAAGTCGTAGTGGTACCCATCGGTTTAGTCAGCGGCTTGGAATCGTTCATGCCAAACTTCTTCACCATGTCCCTGGTGTACTTCGCCTGATGTACAAACGTCCCGTCCTTGCACTGCTTGATCTGGAGTCCTAAGAAAAATTGCAGCTCGCCCATCATGGACATCTCAAATTCCCTGCTCATGTTATCTGCAAATCTGGCAACAAGATCATGAGAAGAGCCACCAGAGATTATGTCATCCACGTAAATCTGAACAATCAAAAGGTCATTCCCATGCTTAAGGAGAAACAGGGTCTTATCAACTGTGCCCATCACAAACCTCTTACTCAGCAAAAACCCTCTCAACCTGCCATACCAAGCTCTAGGTGCCTGTTTCAACCCATAGAGCGCTCTCTGGAGTTTGTATACACGGTGTGGGTATCTCTCGCCGGGGGTTGCCTCACATACACTTCTTCCTCTATCACCCCATTCAAGCAAGCACTCTTGACATCCATTTGGTACAACTTGAACCCTTTAGCCACGACAAAGGCTAGAAGGATCCTAATTGCCTCCAAATGAGCCACAGGAGCAAATGTCTCCTCATAATCTATACCCTCTTTCTGGTTGAACCCCTGAGCCACCAACCTCGACTTGTTTCTCACAACCATCCCATTCTCACCCTCTTTGTTCTTCCACACCCACTTGGTACCTATGGGACGACAATTTGGTGGTGGATCGACTAACACCCAGACTTGGTTTCTCTCAAAATTTTCCAACTCCTCATGCATGGAATTCACCCAATTCTCGTCAGACAAAGCGTGTCGAATATCTTTGGGCTCAAACGACGCAACAAAAGCAGAGTGAGCGAAATGAGAAGTGTTCCTTGACCTCGACCATGTAGTGCGTTCATGAAGGTCACCTATGATCGTCGTCGATGGGTGATCCACTTATACACGCCGAGGAGCCTCTCGCCTGGACACAATCTCCCCCTCAGCAGCAGCCTCCACTCGAACAGCCTCAGTCGTAGTGGATGTAGGAGATGGTCCATCCTCGATCGTTGTTGTAGTAGTGGAAGTAGCACGTACACGATCAGCCACGGGAGCATCACCTCCATCATCGTCTTCATCTCCATCTCCGTCCAGCTCATCCTCAAAGATCCTCGCTTTAATCTCCTCATCACCTGCACACTCAAAAGCAGAAGAGCTACATGGTTGTGTCTCGTCGAAGGTTACCTCGCAAGTCTCCACGATTCGGTTAGTGTCAAGGTTGAGCACACGATATGCTCTAGAATGAATCGCATAACCAATGAAAATACCATCCGAACATCTAGACTCGAACTTATCCAACTTGCCCTTCTTCAGAATGAAACACTTGCAACCAAAAGATCTAAAGTGACTCACCTTGGGTTGTCGCCCATGCATCAGCTCATAAGAGGTCTTCTTCTTAAAGGCACGAAGGAAGATGTGATTTGAGACATAACAAGCGGTATTGACTGCCTCTGCCCAGAAACGCCTAGGAGTCCTATGCTCATTGAGCATCGTCCTGATCATCTCACAAAGGGTCCGATTCTTCCTCTCCACTACGCCATTCTTGCAAGCAACGTATGGAGAAGAGTACTGATGATCGAGACCAAGATCACTGCAAAAGGTATCGAAATGAGAGTTTTTAAACTCCGTGCCATTGTCACTGCGTATAGCTCGAATGGCATCACCATGTCTCTCATTCTTCAACCTCAACATCAAGTCCCGATAAAAGCCAAATGTCTCGCTCTTATCCTCCAAAAAGAAAACCCAAGAGTACCTCGAAAAATCTTCAACCACAACAAGAACATACCACTTCCCACCCACAGAGCGAACACGAGCTGGCCCAACCAAATCCATGTGCAGCAGCTCACAAGGTCGCTTGGTCATGACCGCAGTCAGAGGGGTGTGAGAAGCAGCAACCATCTTTCCATGCCGACAAGAAGCACAAACCAAATCCTTCTCGAATTTCAACTTAGACAATCCTCAGACAAGATCAAGACCACTCAAGCGGGAAAGCAACTCAAAGCTCAAGTGTCCCAACCTCCTATGCCATTTCCAAAGCTCGGCCAAAATGCCAGCAACAAAGCATCGAGGAGGACCAATAGACTGGGAAAAATCGGCACGGAAAATTTGACCCGCGGGGACGATCATACAGACAAGATCGCCTCGAGAATCAAGCACACGAGAAGCGCCCGACTTAAAATGAACCTCGAAACCTTTGTCTAGTAACTAAGATACTGACAACAGGTTAAAACCAAGTGACTTGACCAGAGCCACACTTCTTAAGGTCACCTTGCTACTCACCTTCACCATACCTTCAGCAAGCACTCGTCCTCTCCCATTGTCCCCGAAAGTGATGTACTCCCTCGTACTCACCGGGGTGAGGCTGGAGAACCACCCACGATCTTTGGTCATGTGTCGTGAGCAACCGGAGTAGATCAACCAAAAGTCCTCCAAGCCTCCCACCTGCAATCAAAAACGAGAACGAGAATGAGCAAGCGACTCAACACTGGGGTTAGTACCAAAGGAGTCAAACCAGTGTCGAACCATTTACTCAAAAGAAGGGTTAGCAAAGTCCATCCTACCAAAACATCTAGGCGGAGCCCTCTCACGCCTACCACCAAAGAACCTGTCACGTCTCACTGGAGGAGTACGCGCACCACGAGGGGGAAAACGTGGCCCGTAGTCCATTTGAGACCCAAAGCTCCGATCGTGCCTCCCAAACTCGTAATGGTCACGAGAAGGAGCACGTCGAGCCAACTCACCACGCCCAAACCCACACGCCTATCTCTCTGAGGAAACACACCTCCACCTCCACGAGTGGGAACTGTACGCACATACACCTCACCCCTAGGTAGAGGTCCTCAACGAGGCTCAGGCACACCACGAGAAAGGTGGTACATGTCCTTGTTTGCCATCTCTCTAGCAAACCTTTCATCTCTCTTCCTCCTGAAACAGAACTCATCGTTATGCCCATCCCTCCCACAATACTCACAATGGAAGCGGATCAGTTGTGGCTTAGGTTGTGGCTTCTCTACAGGCTTCTCAACAGCCTTCTCTCCAGACTTCCCCTCAAAGACATTACCCAGGTTGCTCACAAACTTGATGGGTTTCTGGTAATTCTCTGTTTTCTGGAGGAACACTGGTGGGTCTGGAGTTGTATCAAGCTTGTTTCTCAGGTGGTTTGGCTTGGTGCATATTTGTTCATGGGTATGGTGTGTGGTGGAGTAGGAATCTCTCCAACTTTCTCTTCTTCCTCACCACTCTTGCCAGCCCCCAACGCCTGACCATCAAACCTCTTGAACTCAGCCAACATCAAACTCAATTGTGGCTCATGCCCAGACAACCAACTCATCAATTTCCTAAGCTCATCATTTTCATCCTGCAAACGGTCAACATAGTGTGCAAGTTCCATATTTTTCAAAGCATGCATTTCACAGGTAGAACATGATGTAGGAATGGGAGCCTTCAAAGCAGCCTCAAGAGAAACTATCCTAGTGTGAGACTCATCTAGCCTTGCATGCAACACAGGACATGAAGTGCAAGCACCTAACAAAGCTGGCCTAGATTTCAGTTCATCACACTCAATCCTAACCACATCTAGTTCCTCAAGAGTAGAGGCATGCTTCTCCTTGAGAGCAGTCAAATCAGTAAGAAAAACAGAGCAATCACCACAGTCAATCTCATCAGACACCACAGGAGCAGATTTCAAAGAGCCTATCTCATTTCTAGCATCCACAAGCAAGGATTTAAGCCCAGCTATCTTATCCTTAGCATCATCCAACAAAGACCTAAATTCCCTCTTCTCCTTGTTGGTCTTTCTAAGCACATCATCACGGTTATCAAGCAACTCATTGAGCCTAGCATTCTCCTCTAGCAAGAAGTTGGGATCATGTCGTACCTCTTCCTCGGAGTCAGAGTTCGAATCCGAGCTATGCTTCCCACCCTTCTTGGAGTGCGCCATGCCGCAAAAGCCTCCTTGTGCGACGAAGCTCAGGCCGGTGAAGTTCTTGCCCGTGTGTCGCTTGTCCTTGCGCCTTTCTTATTCTTCCTCGCTGCTCGAGTCGGAAGAAGCATCGCTTGATGTCGAGTTGATGTCGCTCGCTCCGGCCACCATCGCTCAAGCCGTCTTCTTCTTGTAGCTGCTACTCTTCTTGTGCCTTCTCTCACCCTTGTCCTTGTGTTTGTCCTTGTAGTCATTCCGGGAGTGGTCCTTGTTGTAGTCGTGCTTGGGCTTGCCTTTGTAGTCGTTCTTGATCTGCATGGCTTCAGGGCATTCGGCGATGAAGTGCTCGTGCTTCCCGCACTGATAGCACATCCCCGAGCTCCGCCTTGCATTCTTGCGGTTCTCGTACATCCGTCCAAACCTCTTGCTCAACAAGGCAAGATCATCCTCGCTCAGCACCTCAAAGTCCTCATCTGGCAAAGACACAAGACAAGACAAAGAGAAACCACCAGAGTTAGCGTTAAACCTTGATCCTGAGACAAGAGCCAAACTATGAGGATCAGTGGGGCTCTCGCTCTTGTCTCTCAAGCCACGATCAACCTCCGAAGACCTGAGCTTGGAAAATAGCTCATCCAGCGTCAACGTATCATACACGCTCGACTCCTCAGTGGCCTCGACCTTGGCACTCCACACAGACCTATCCAGGGCATGCAAAAGCTTGATAGCTTGATCATGATCCGTGTATGGGAGCACTATCACATTGGCCCTCATGTTGTTGACTATGCTAGTGAAGTGCTGAAACATAGCATCGGTCGACTCACCGGGGAGATGAGTGAAGTTCTCGTACTCTCTCCGGTAAGTGGAAAACAAACGGGCTTGCACTTGGGCATTGCCAACATGAGCATTTCTCAACTTGAGCCAAATCTTTCCGGCCACATTCTCTCTGTACACTCGCTTGAACTCCGAGGCACAGAGAGCACGGAACAAGTAATCAACAGCCTTACTGTTGGCCTCACACATGTCCTGCGATCTTGGAAGCAGAAAACTGTCTGGGATGACATAATGAGGATTCTGAGTGACCTCCCAGATCAGAGTTCCCTTTCCTCGCAAAAACACGCCCATGCGCCTCTCCCACATTGGGTAATTCTTGCCATCAAAGTGCGGAGGACCCGACCCCTTGCCATAGTCGCACATCTTTGGATCTTAGTCTGGTTAGAATCAAAAAGATCCGTAACCGGCTCTCATACCAATTGAAGGACCGAATAAGCGACCAGACAGGGGGGGGGAGTGAATGGGAGCCAATAAAAATTCTTCCCGAAGGTCGAACTCGGCCTATACCCTGATTGCCACTCCGAGTACTCGCACACACCAAAGAAGCTCTAGACAAGGCACAAACAAGCCTACAAGTCATAGAGACAAGCCTAGAAGCAAAGAGCAGAAGCACAAGACAAGAATCAAGAAACTTAGCCAAATCTGCAAAGCCCTGGCCGGACAGTCCGGACGAGTACGGCGGACAGTCCGCGAGTACGACGGACAGTCCGTGAACCCTCGGCGGACAGTCCGAAAAAGGACCCCGAACCAACAGTGCTGCACCGAGGAAATTCGGACAGTCCGGGCAAGCACCACGGACAGTCCGGGACCTCACGGACAGTCTGGCCACCCCAGGCGAACAGTCCGGCAAAACTCGTTGGACACCCCAGACAAACCTCGAGCCACGCCAGACAAATTCTGAGCCACGCGGACAGTCCGCACACACTACACGGATAGTCCGGGAAACCTCCTGCAACAAAACCCTGGCAACAAAACGGATCAAAACACGAACGCGCACGAACACGGATGAACACGTGACGAACAGGGGTCACGTGGACAGTCCGCACGCCGCTCGCGGACAGTCCGCCAGGCGCAGACAGAGCAGAAAAAGCCCGACCCCGCGAGGTCAACTCTCCAAATCCATCATCGGATCTCCCAAACAGCTTGAGCTCTTGAGACAAGATTTGGGGGAGGTAAGAAGCGTCACAAGAGGAAGCTATGCCCCAAAAATCTCGACCTCTAACCCACTAAATCGCTGGGAATTGCGGATCACACGAACCACCACCAAGAACTCGAACTCTGGCAAAAAACTCACGAATCGAAGGTTTTCCCCAGCGTTTGAGGGGTCAAGATCACACACAAAGATGCACAAGGCATCCACCCACGATCCCCTCAAAAAAATCCGAAGGAAAACGCCCTCAAATCCCCGAATCGAGCGAAGAACGAAACCCCCCAAAAATAGCCCCGAAAATGACACGAAAATCACAGAGGACTAGGAGATCACCGCAACGCCGAATGCTTCCATACATCCAGAGGTCAGAGTCTATACAAGAATCTAGCCTAAGGAAAGCAGAGGAAAAAGAAGCAGTTCAGAGCAATCTACCGGGGGAGGAAACCGTAGAGTCCAAGAGAGAGAGATGCCATCCACCTCTCTGCTATTTATACGAAGTCCATCGGAGGGAGGTAAATGACCACGCTACCCCTACAACTTGAAATGAAGATACAACCCCTCAGGGGCATTTTGGTCAAGTCTTCATCGAGCGGACACGCTTCCACCGCGGCTGTGCTTAGCATCGACGCAAGCCCCGCGATCACGCCACGTGCCCCCCGCCTCGAAGCTTCCCGAAGCTCCCGGATCACCGTCTCCGTCGTTTCGGGCCTCCAGACCTGGTTTTGCGGCCCAAACCAAGAAACCGCCCACCGATGGTTTTGTGGGCAAACCAACAAACCCCGCGTGCAAGCTTCGGGCTCCATCCGCTACCTTGCACCGGCCCATGTTCACGACTTCAGCCCGCCAGTCTTGCACCGCACGACTCGCACTTGATCCCATCAGCCACCAGGTCCATCGAACCAAGCCTACTTGCCTCTCCATCACCCGGAGGCCGCCACGGCTAAGGCCTTTCGCGCCTGTTCTTCACCTGCACCGACACGAGTCAAGTCGCAACCTGTACCTGCACACTTAGCCAAGCATCAGTCCACACAACGTTGTCAATCACTCATCACTAAGGAGCGACCCTCCACTGGTCCTCGGACACACCTGGTCCTCACTTTGTTTGCAATTCTTGTTCTTGCTTGGGTGTTTTCTTCCTCAATCTATTCTCGAGATAGATTGCATGGGATGTTCTTGTAGCCGTGGTGGCTAGAGGTGCATACCCGATCTACCAAGTAGTTCAACGCACTCCTTGAGGGTGTGCTCTATGATTTGACCGCGAAGAAAGGGGAACATCGTGATAGGATGTTGACACCAAGTACGACGAGGCGACTTAGAGGGTTTGTCCGAAGGGCAAGGTTTAAAGACGCTTTCAATGAGATTCGTTTTACTCTCTCTTCTATCTTGCTCAGAACGACGACATAAACATGATCTAGACCCCTCTAGATCGGTACCTCAATGCTTTCTCTTGCTACCACTTTTGATCTTAGTAGATTAGATGCAATCCGAAACCTCTTAAAGAAGCAAGTGTTTCTCGGTTATTAGATTTGTCTTGCATTACACATTGTTCCACAGATTCGATACCTTGGGTTCACCACTCAAGGGAAGAAGGGTCCCTTGACTACGACGGAGGATTTGTCCGCTTGCAAGTCCAAATGAACTTTGCAACGATAATCAAACATCAACAAGCCCCTTTTTCTGGCGCCGTTGCCGGGGAACAAGTAATCGAGATCCAATCTAATATCTCGTTTGTAAGTATTTTCAGTTTCTTTTTTATTTTTATTTTGCATCTACTAAACTTTGATCATCCTCAAAAACCGATCTAATCTAGTTTTTGACTAACCCTTTTTATAGTTTTCTTTTCTTTTTAGATCTTTTGTATATTTTATTTATCGCTAACCCTAACAGGAGATGGATGGCCGCCTCTCCAACAAACCGAAAAATTTTGTGGATGATCCAGAAAAACTTTACAGGCAAGGAAGACGCGAAGCACGATCTAGGAAGCTGGGGATTGTAGATCCAAACGCCGGAGATGAAGGATGGTCGGGATCTCCAAAGGAATTACCACCTACAAGTCCGAAGAAGGAATCACCACCTACAAGTCCAAGGAGAGATCAACCTCAACCGCCACTAATGGGAGAAGAGAGGAAGATCGGGGAGCTTTGCATCCCGAAACTTGTTGATCTCCCCATCCTCAACCTAGCCGACATCGGAAGACCGTTCGAGATCAAGACTTCAACCATCCGCATGGTGCAACATACACCTTTCACCGGTAAAGAGGATCCTAACCTTCACATCTAAGTGTTCATTCAACTTTGTTAGACATTCACGATGGAAGGGCTGAATCAAAATCAATTGAGGGCAAGACTTTTTCCGTTCTCACTTCTCGGAAAAGCCTTGCAATGGTTCTATACTCTACCGGTGGAGACGGTGCAAAATTGGGAAGCATTGATGAGAGCTTTCATGAAGGAGTACTATTTGTCGGGTAAGACTCAAAGCTTGCGTAATAAGATTGCTACATTTGCTCAATATCCTACGGAAACTATCGCGGAAGCTTTCGAGCGTTTCAATGAGTACACCCGAGCCGTGCCACATCACAAGTTCCCGAAGGAGGACCTTGTTCAAAAGTTCTATCAAGGTCTCAATCTAGCATCGAGGACCGTAATTGATGCATCGGCGGGAGGACCTATTATTGAGCTAACTCCGACGGAGGCATTCACTCTTTTCAAGAAGGTTGCGGATAATGATACATGGGCGTCATCGGGACGTTTACTTCTGGTTCAACCGACGGGCAATGTTAAAGGTGTTTTGCAGGTTGAAAAGGAAGAACTTCTAGAAGGAAAGATTGACTCACTCATGAGGAGGTTGGAGAAGATGGAGCTAGAAAAGAAAGCCGCTCAAGACTTGAAGGCCGCCGAAGCAAGATCCACATGTGAAGAGTGTGGGGAGTACGGCCATGTCTAAAGAGATTGTCCGGAGGAAGCAAAGGTGCTTGACTACATGAGGAAAGGAGATTTGCTGAACTTCCGCTATGGGCAAGGTAGACCTCAATTTAATGCAAGTTCGTCTATTCAAAATACGGTGCCTCTTCGTATACAATTGAAGGTCTTCATGGACGAGCAAGCAAAGATCAACAAGGACACTGTCACTAAGTTCAAGACTATGGATAAAATATTGGAGAACATCGATGGCGAGGTGACGGAGGTTGGGAGCTCCAACCAACAAGTGTTCAACATAATGAAGATATTGGAGACACAAGTGGGACAACTTGCCGGGCGCCTAACTGCTAGTGAAGGAAGATTGCCGGGGCAGCCCCAAGGTCCCGAGACGGCGAAGGCTATTCAAACTCGCTCGGGAAAGGAGACTGAGGATCCCGAACTTCCAGCCAGAGCAAGGAAGCCTAAGCCAACCGTCGAAGCGGAAGATCACACTAAGGAGAAGGTGACTACTATTCCGGAGATTGCTACCGAAGAGCCGGAATTCGAAATGCCAAATGATGACATGAAGATGCCTACTCTAAAGACACGCTACTTTCGAGGTAAAATTAATAATCATTTTGAAAAGTTTGTGGAAGTGGTGCGCAGGTTAAGCATCAACATGCCGCTATTGGACGCTCTCCAAGTTCCTACATATTCTCGCTACTTCAAAGACACACTTGCAAACAAGTATGAGATGGCAACACTTGGAGCGGATCACGTCAAGATGTCCGAACAATGTAGTGCCGCCATCGCAAATCAAGGGCCCGAGAAGCAAAGAGACCCTGGATGTCCGACTATCCCATGTTCTATTGGCTCATTCACGTTCGAGAAGGCATTATGCGACCTTGGAGCAAGCGTGAGTTTCATGCCAAGAGATGTGTTCGAGAAGCTATGCTTACCACTTGAGCCTACGGGTATGTGTTTGGAGTTGGGCAACAACTCTATCCGCTATCCCGTGGGAATCGCCGAAGATGTGCTCGTGAAAGTTGGAGATCACTTCATCCCCGTCGACTTCGTGCTACTTGAGATGAGAGAAAGGGAGAAGCCGCCCCTCATCCTAGGGAGGCCCTTCCTCAAGACCGTCGGGGCAACGATCGACGTTGGCAAAGGAGAGATTAAGTTCGACGTCAATGGCACACGAAGCGTATTCAAGTTTCGTCCACGTTTCGAGGTATGCAACATGATCAATGCTAAATATGTTCCACCTCATTGTTGTTTTAGAAAGGAATAGCCAAAGAAGAAGGAGGAGCCCAAGAAGAAGGAAGTGAAGGTGATCAAAGAAGTTGTTGCATCCGTCAAGACCAAAGAACAAAAGCTGCCTGTGAAGACCAAAAAGATGACTAGGTCGGAGAATAAGCCCATGCCCAAGATGGTGCGGAAGTGGGTACCCAAGATTGCAACACCCGCAAAGAGCGTTGATCCGAAGTGAAGAAGACAAGAAGTCTAGCCATGGACTATAAACGAAGCGCTAGGCGGGAGGCAACCCGTTCGTCGAGTCAAGAATAAGCTACCGGGAGGACAACCTGATGAAGAATAAAGCTGCCGGGAGGGCAACCCGGATTATTTCCGATTTTCAAGTAAGTTGGTCTTAGAATTTGCTACACAAGACTTGGTATAAACTCTTAAGTGGTTGAACTTATTTTTGAGACAATTAATTTGCTTGGATGTTTCATTTGGATTTTATTTGACCACAAACCTATGACATGAGCCATCCTACGTTTTATTTGCCTCTTTTCGAGAAACCTACACCAAAAATTCAGAACCTACCCACACCTTTCATCCTCCTCATGATGATAAGGTTGGTTTGTTCTACATCATGAAAACACACGAGTAGAGCCCCGTGTTGTTCCTTAATGATTTTTAATCTTTGACGCATGCTAGGACTCGCGTAAACTTAGACTTTTGGTTTCTTTCAACTTGATATCTACCGGTTTCTCTAGAATTAGAATTTTTCCAAGACCCATTTATTTTTGTTTATTTAAAACATCTCTCTCATGTTTGGCCAAAATTAGAACCTAAACCCATACCCCCACGGTCAAGCCGGAGGAGCTTGCTATCAATCAATGAGAGCAAGTGATCTCGGTGTAACCAAAATCAATGTAGTCGGAAAAGTTTCGACTTACAAATGTTTTTGATGCTTAAAAACTCCTCTAAAATGCATTTGAACTCATTGATATCTCTGAGTTAATTTTTAATTTTCGAAATTAGAGGAGTAATTAGCATCTAAACATGATCAAGGGAAGGTTTTGAGCTTAATTGAACTTCTAATGCTCCATGATGCATCACGGGAAGGCTTCATCAATAAGGCATCTTGAGCACATGCAAGGACAAGCATGGGGGGCAGCATTGTTTTGATTTTTGCAGGTTATGAATGATGACATAGGAGGCAAGGAGGCATGGAAGTGACACAAAGAAAATGATCAAGATGGAGGACTTGACCATGAAAGAAAAAGGAGTGGCTGAACAGAATTGGACGATGGACGGCGTGGAGCACGAGTACACAACACCATGATCAATCAAGCAACAAGTGGGAGAAAAAGGAGACAAAGAAGAGGGGCAGGGGCCCTAGGCTGGTCAGCCCAGGCCGGCCGGCCTGGCCTATTTATTGCCCCCCCCCCGATGCCCGTCTTCCTCAGGTAAGCCATTTGCTTCATTGCTAGTTTGTGTTCTTGAGTTCCTAGTCCAGAACCTCCAGAAACACCTCCGAAAAATTCGTTCTCCATTCTTGAGTCCAAAAATTCAGAGAAATACGTCACAATTCTTGCTCTTCCATATACTTCTTTTGCGTGTATTTCTACCGGCAAGAAACCCCCGGGAGAGTTTGTTTGTGATTTGTGCAGCAACTACAAAATGAAGAAGGTTTTTGGCAAGGTCCTTGGAAGGAAGACGCAATCGTCATCATCAAAGCCGGCATCAACAAGTTCTTCGCAGAGGCACTCAATCTCCGAGTCATCGCGAAGCATGGAAGAGGACGTGGTGCCATCAAGGAGCAACACCATGCTCCTTAGTGGAAGGAGAGACACGCGAAGCTCGTCCATGCGGTACATCGAACCGCAAGGGCGAACGGAGGAGCCGCCCGTCCAACCTCGTCGCTCAACTCGTTCATCCGCTCCACCACCATACACTCCACAACGTTGCAAGTATGGATTTCTTATGATGTCGGAGGAGGAGGAGGACAAGCTTGGGCGCCTAGAGAAGAGGATTGTGCCCAATGTTGACTTTGATGATGATGCCCTCCAAGTGTTGGGATTTTCTCCGGATATTTATCAAATGATGAACCACCTTGGATGGGGGCAGTTTTCCTATGGAGTAGGGGTGAACTTTCATTTGGAGCTTGCCATGGAGATTCTCATGACCATGGCACCAGTTATTAATGAAGGGGTGCCATCTCTCTCATTTCGACTCAAGGATGATGAGCACATAATTTCAAATGAGAAAATTAGAGAGTTGCTCGGTTTTTAGAGGGAAGCCCCGGAGCAAGTTGATGTTAATAAAAGTGTATTGGAAGGATTTTGAAGTATGATTTCAGGGGAAGATAACCGGTAGAGAAATAGCATCCGGAATCCCATCATCCGGATATTTCATTCTTGGATGAGCAAAATGATTTTGCGAAGAATGAAGGAGTCCAAGGTCACCGACATGGAAGTTAATTGGCTTTATTCGGCATTGATTGCAAGGCAAGCCATTGATCCATCATATATCATGATCAATAAGTGGTGTTGTGAGGCAATATCGGGGAGTGGACAAATTGGTTCGGGATGCTATCTCTCTATGATAGCAATTTCTGTGAGGCCGGGTATTTCAAGGAACCCAAAATTCCTACTTGCAGGAAATTCACTTGGGATTGATTACATGAAGCAAGGAAAATATATTAGTGGAGATGACAAGAGAGGGTACAAGGTGGCAAAAGTCAATGTTCCTCTCCCAAATATGAAGCTGAAATTATTTATTGAAGGGAGAGAGAATTGGTTAGAGGAAGGAATTCTCGTACCGGCCAAGAAGAACAAAAGAGGAAGAATTATAGAAGAAGGATCGTCTTCCGCAGCCCAAGAACAAGGAGGGGCTGCATACCATCAACCTTATGGCGGGATTCCTATGCCACTGCCCTACTACGAAAGTGTGCCGATGTAAGCATGGGGGAGTGGTGCAGCCGTGCCGCCACCTCCTCCAACATATTGTCCGCCAACTTTTGTTGTGCCAAATGAAGCATTTGTGGCACCTTATACAAGCATGCCCCAGCCCCAACAAAGTGCAGCCATTATTGGGGTATATATGCAAAGGATCGACCATTGGCATGAAGGAACGGCGGGAATCGCCCATCAATTGGGGCATCTTCAAATCATGCCACCGCATCAATTCCATGGAGGGGCTATGCAACAATACTTTGAACAAGGATTCAATGAAAGTCAACCAACAGAGCAAGAGCAATCGGATGAGGAGTGAAGAAAGAAGGAAGGAACAAAGCTTTTTAAGTGTGGTTTGATTTTTCCTTTTCCTTTTCTTTATTTTCATCTTGTGTGTGTTTATGTTTGCGTAGTATTTTCTTGTTTTTAATTAATTTCAGCATGTGTGGTAGTAGTAGTTTGTTATCCATCATCATGAATAAGTTTCACCGTTGCTTTTATGATCTTAATATGGATGGAGAATTTGTACCATGTTGATATGTGATGATGATTGCCGCTTTGCTCAATCTTATGCTTGATTTATGCATGTTTAAGCTAGTGCTCTCTTTTAATATGAATCTGAAATTTAAATAAAATGCTAGCCTAATCTTGTGTGGGGATTATGATAACTCAAGTCCCATAGTTCTTTTTCGTTGCTCTCAACTTTGGATGAATCAAAGAACCTTTTTATTCTCAAAAAGTTATGCTAACCTTGTCATGAGTACCGCTTGCATTTTGCTCTACCCATCCAAAGCCTAAGTTTACTTGAGTGCAAAACCTTAGTATATACAAGATTTATTTTTGGGTGCATTGACTCAAGACCTGATTTCTCTGGCCTGAGACTAAGAAGCTGGTCATTCCGTTTTTGCGTATCATTCTTTATGCTAGCCTTTTCTATCTGTGTATTGTGAGTTTCCACATTGGGAATTTCATATACCTCGCCGGGTATCCAACCAAAACCCAAATATATCTTTTTTGTGTTCACCTCCTTGACCACAACCCAATATATGAGTATGGATGAATATTTTGGAGAAGATTATAAGGAAGGTACTTCAAGTGAGAAAGGGAGACTTCCAAAAGGATCCCTAGAAGATTTTTCAGGTATCTCTCTCTAAGAAAAAATGAGAGCTTCAATTTCCATCTTGACATATTATCACCTCTTTTGCCCGAGGACGAGCAAACGTCTAAGCATGGGGGGTTGCCAAGGAAGTACTAGTATAGTCTAGAGTTCAAGGGGAGCAAATAAAAAAAAAGAGAAAAAGTATGATGAAAGAAAAAAATGATGAATGAAAAAATGATAAAGAAGAAAAAATATGATGAGAAAAAGAAAGAAAGAAAGAAAAATATATATAATAAAGCTTCCCGGTTCTCTAGCTATGTTTAGTGCTTTTTGAGTTTTCAAGAGGATTCAAGATCAAGACCCATACTCTTCTTTCCAACCATGTGCAATCCGATGACGAGGACTTCGTTTGTGCCTTGGGATCACTCTTTACCATTTGCACATGTCCACCTATCTAAAATTGTGTGTCTTCATCTCTCCCCCCTCCTTGATAACATTATTTTTCCAATGACCTTTTTGACGAGTCTCGGTAAGACCATGAGAAGCTAGTCTTGTTTTAATAATATCCCAACTATAATATCTTGGTAGGACCAAACTTTCCTATAGCTCCATATAAAGCTTTTCACCATATACTTTGAGAGAGGAAAGGAGTAGAACAAGTAGGATTGAGAGACAAGATGAGGTGAGAGTACATGAGCAAAGTGCAAGATGGTTATTTTTGATCTTGGTAAAGCAATTTTTCTCTTTATCTCATTCTTTACTTTCAAAATTTCCGAGATTTGTTTAAAAGTTTGAGAGCATGATCAAGTACTTGTGGAAAGAGTTTGAATGATATCTACCATCCATAAAGATAAATGTTAGTACATTATGGAACTTTAATGAATATAAAACTAGAGAGCATTATGTTTTCTCATGTATGATCAAGTGTAGGGTTTGAACATCGAAGGGCAACGCTGTTATCCATAGAAGTCTTACTCGAGGACGAGCAAGGTTTAAGCATGGGGGATGTTGGCGGTCGATTTCCGTCAACCTAGCCACTTGTTTACCTTCTATGTTGGTATTAATTTGACATCCGCACTAACGATCCTAACCCCCATTATATGTTATGTTCGCACTCGTGCATGGTTTTTGGAGTTTATTGTTTACACAGGAATCAAGAGCTCAAATGAGAACTTTCGGGTAAAGTTCATCAAGGGATTTACAAGGTGATCACGGACCCCGAGACAAGTCAAGATACAAGATGAACATGACTCCAAATGAACCAAGGACTAAAACGTGAAGCCGAGAAATGCTGAGGACCTAGATAGAAGATGCGGGAGTTCATACGCAAAGCCCCCTTATCTAAACCGTGAGGAAAATGATGTCAAGGGACCACATGCAACTCGGCAAACACTCAGGAAGTCGCGAGAAGCTTCACGAAGAAAACCAGAGACAAACCGGGCTGAGCAGGCCCTGGGCCAGCCGGCCTGGCCCATCCTCGGGTCGGTTCGCCGCCCTCTTTGACCTAGATGATGCTCGGGCTATTTATAGCCCCCGTGCGAAGTTGCAACTATCAAGCCATTTGTCATTCACCGCCGAGGAGCAGAGGAGCTTGAGGAACACCACCCCGGAGAGGAGGGTCGTGTTAGTCGTCTAGGGTTTGCCTAGCCGGCGTGGGAACCTTGCAAGGAAGACCACGTTGGAGTTCTAGAGGCGTGAATCAAGATCAAGGTAGGATCTCGGTTGGATCTTATTCATGTATACATACTTTTGATGGAGTTTTAATGGATCCGATTCCTAGCGATCGAGTACCTTTGTTTGCAATTCTTGTTCTTGCTTGGGTGTTTTCTTCCTCAATCTATTCTCGAGATAGATTGCATGGGATGTTCTTGTAGCCGCGGTGGCTAGAGGTGCATACCCGATCTACCAAGTGGTTCAACGCACTCCTTGCGTGTGTGCTCTAAGAGTCGACCGCGAAGAAAGGGGAACATCGTGATAGGATGTTGACGCCGAGTACGGCGGGGTGACTTAGAAGGTTTGACCGAAGGTCAAGGTTTAAAGACGCTTTCAATGAGATTCGTTTTACTCTCTCTTCTATCTTGCTCAAAATGACGACATAAACACGATCTAGACCCCTCTAGATCGGTACCTCAATGCTTTCTCTTGCTACCTCTTTTGATCTTAGTAGATTAGATGCAATCCGAAACCTCTTAAAGAAGCAAGTGTTTCTCGGTTATTAGATTTATCTTGCATTACACATTGTTCCATGGATTCGATACCTTGGGTTCACCACTCAAGGGAAGAAGGGTCCCTTGACTACGACAGAGGATTTGTCCGCTTGCAAGTCCAAACGAACTTTGCAACGATAATCAAACATCAACAATCACCACCTTTA
The DNA here is from genome assembly GCA_036936925.1 of Cenchrus fungigraminus. NCBI lineage: Eukaryota > Viridiplantae > Streptophyta > Magnoliopsida > Poales > Poaceae > Cenchrus > Cenchrus fungigraminus. The sequence continues at coordinate 76,135,350 of CM072775.1, forward strand.
TCCTGATCATTCTCGGCTCCGGGGGGTTTGACACTCTCTTTGGCCTTGCCCGAACCACCAGCTTCCTCCGCACCAAGGAGGTCCACAACAATGTCTTTTGAACCAGACACAACAGTCTTCTCCACCTCTGGCACGACCAAACGATCCTTGTCCTCTCCATCACCATCAGTCCCTGAATCTAGGAATTCCAGGGTATCAGAGGAACCAAGAATGTTCACAATACGGCACGCTTGCTTCGGCTTAGAGCCACCTTTCTTGCGACGAAGTCCAGGTGTCGACGTCGTCTCAGCAGCGAGGTTGCCTTCCTGAATTGCAACCTACTTCTTCTTAGCACGCTCAAGTTGACTCGTCTTCGACGAAGACACCGAAGCCACAGTCTTCCGCAAATCAACAACAGTAGCTTCGCCGGCTGGCTCTGGAGAGGTCACACATTTTTTCTTTTTCTTCACAGCATCAGCCGGGTCCGACGCAGCTTGAGTAGAATCGCGAGCGCGCTTAGACAATGCCTTGGGCTTCGGACGATCGTCCACTTCAATCCCAAGTTCAGAAAAACACGGTTAACACGGCGGCCTCCAGTGGCCAACTTCCGCGAAGCCTAATACTCCGCCTCTTTGTAGGGACCAAGTAGATCCACCACACGACGCTCCACTTCACCCACAAACTCGTGAGCATTTCTCCCCTCAGGCATTCCCAGCCCGAAACGAGGAAAGGGGATTTCCTTTGGAAACCAATCAACTGAGAGCCACTTAACCTCCCGAGGGTTCCAACCTGCAGAGAGAGGCCAAATGTCGGTGGCCACAAATTCCTCTGCGACATCACGGCTAGGAATAAATTGCGAAGCCAAGCAGAAAGCTTTCTCACAGTCTTTGAAGCCTCTGATCTTCGCAAAGTCAGGACCCGTGACATAACTCAAAGGCATCATGGTCGAGATGCTGAAAGGATAGTAAGCAGTCCCATCAGAGCCGCGGGGCATATTGACCTTCACGTAGAACCAATAAGATAGCCAGTCGTCATCCCACTTGTTCTTATGAGCAGGGCTGAGCTCCACTTTGTTGATATCTTTCTTGGTGTTCTTCCTCCGTGTTGTGAAGGTTATGCACCCAAAGTGTTTCTCGTAGATGGCAGGATCCCCATCCAACCGAAAGTTTTGCTTCTGGACGTGAAGCTCATAGAACCGAACGAAAGCTTCAGTATCAACACGCCCATCGCAAGAACGCACGGCAAAGAAAAACTTGGACAACTGCACGAATGCATTCGGTGTCAGCTGGTGCAGCTTAACACTGTAGCAGTCGAGAATCTCAGGAAGACGCCGAGAGCAAGGAAACCTCAAGCCGGCGTTGAAGAAATCACAGAAAACCACAGCTTCACCAGTCTTGGGCTTCGGAATTGTTTCCCCCTCCGGGGCGCGGGCAACACCCTCAGGGAAAAATCCTTTTTCCTCATAATGCTTGATCAGGTTCTCAGAAACCAGCGAAGCTCCGAGAACAAAAGACGGAGTCTTATGCTTCCGACCGGCCATAAGATCTGACGGTGAAGCCTCCACCGCCAAAAGATCGTCACCAAAAGAGGCCTCCTTCTCCTTAGCCTTTGGCGACGACTCGTAATCAACAATGTCGCCAGCCGGCTCTTCTTCTGGGACTTCGACCGGAGCAACGGAAGCAGCTATCTCTTCCTCAGTCATTGGCCGCGCAGTCTGTTTTGTACGAGCCAGGACTAGTCGAAAAGTTTAGGCTCCACAAAGGAACAAACCGGGAAAGCAGTAACTCAGGCGAAATCCTGTTGCAAGCACGAATCCTAAAGCAGCTGAAGCGTGCAAACCAGGGACTAAAGCTTCTGCGAGAATAAGAAAGCAGGGGACCCCGACCCCCCCCTTTATATAGCTCGAGGAGAGAGAAGAAGCGCAACTGTCTCGAAATACGAACGGGCGCCTCGGGAAGGAGCGATTCGTGTCGTTTTAAAGGGAAAACCACGCGAAGCCAAGGAAAGGGGAGCCCGCAAACTCCCCGTCGCCGAAGGTGACGTTTTCTTCATCTTGACATCGCACAACGAAATCGAGGAGAAGGTTAACTTTATCACTCAACACTTCTCCTCGAGGGGCTACTGTTGGGGTAGTAGAAAACCTCTCTTCTAGGCTTCGGAAGTTTGCCAAGACAAGAAGACCGTTTGGCTTCGGCCTTTCTTCAAAAAAGTCAAAAATAAACTTGGGGCTCCGCAATCTTCCGGAGGGAAAATTCTGACCCACGAAAGGAAGCAAGCGGTAGCGTGAGGAGCACTTGTTGGGCTTCGGGATTTGCATAGCTTCGGGGTGGTTTTGATGCTACCAGGATACCAGAGGATTCACTCAAGAAATCTGACCTTAATAAGCTTCTTCTTTTTTCAGGAAGGCTAAGGAATCTGGGCTTCGGCAAGTTCGCCACGTACCAAGAGGCGAAGAGTTAATCCGTTTCAAGCTTTTCCTTGCAGGAAAGAGTTCGAAGCTCCTAAGACTATCTCGAGGCAAGCAGGGGGCGAGGATTGGGGCTCCGCCAAAGAAGTCCCGTCGGTCCGATGCTTCAAGACCTCAGGACCGGGTCTCGAAACCCGAGAGTCTCCGGCGAAGCCAGCATTGGAAGGAACAAGATCGCGAAGCCCGGGGCTCCACAGAGATTCAGCTACGACGACTCGGTCAAAAGCTGTTGTGACACGGAACCGTCTCTGGTTTACGCGGCGCATCCTCCGCTCCGCTGTCTCCGGCATGAGTCGCGCTCCGCAAACCACGGCGCCAAATCCTCACCAAGTGTAAAAGTCCGAGTTTACCCCCGAATATTCTTCTTAGATGCTAGGGTTGAAGGGCAAACTCGGAATGTAATTTTAATCTTTAGGCACTATAAAAAGAGACCCCCTCCTTGTTGTAAAGGGGTCGCCATTTTGAAAAGTTGATAGTGTAATGATCCAAGGAAACTCTTTTGATTAATTTACTCAATTGTGAACGGATCGGTTGTGTTCTTCATTAACCCTACCTCTGTTTGGACTTTTCCGTACCCAACAATAGCATTGTAAAATCACACTTAATCGCTGGTGTTTAATTGGAGGGGAAAATAACATGTTCACTTCTCAGAGAAGTGATCGGCATCGTGGTTTAGCCCTACCAGATGATAGGAAGCAATTAATCGAGCTGAAATTAAACTGAGCAACTTAGGGTGCGTTTGGCAGGGCTCTGGCTCCGGCTGTGGCTGTGCTGGTGGAGCGGATTCTATAGGAGAGCTGAATCCGTTTTAGGAAAACGTTTAGCAAAACAGCTTCTTCTAACTGTGTAATATAAATAATAGAGTGAAATACCCACAATACCCTTCTCTTTTTTCTTTTTTTCTTCCCTTTTATTTTTACTTTTTCCTTTCCTATTTATCTAAGGTGGTTGGAGTAATAAAAAAAAATGAAAGACCGACCCTGTACAGACACAAATGACCGACCGACTCTGTACCTCCACTCCTTCCTTATCTTTCCACGACCGACCCTGTACGGACGAAAAAATCCTATGCATCCTCGTCTTCATCGCCTACGCAGGGACTCAGGCACCGAACTGCCTCCGCCGCCGCCACCTCTCCCTGCTCCGGGAAGCCGCCACCTCCCCTGCTCCGGGAAGCCACGCCGCCCTCCCCCTGCTCCGCCGACAGACCGGCGAGCCGCCTCTGCTCGTCTCCACGTCATCGCGTCGTCGCGGTGCGGCCGCCTGTCTCCACCGCGCTGCGCCGCCGCGGTCGGCCTCCTCCACCTCCCTGCGCCGAGAGCTCCCCAGCGCCGGTCCACCTTGCCGACGTCCTCCTCCGCCCCGCTCTGCCCTGCACTCCGGCGTCCTCCTCCGCCCCGGCCTGCACCGCGCCGCCGGCCTCCTCCGTTCGGGCCTGCACCGCGCCGCCGGCCTCCTCCGTCCCGGCCTGCACCGCGCCGCCGAGCCTCCTCCGCCCCGGCCTGCATCGCGCCGCCCGCCGGCCTCCTCCACCCCGGCGGTGGGGAATCAATGCGTGTGGCCCGTGGTGGCATTTTCATTGTAAATTTCGCGAAGGGCAGGGGCAATTAGGTAACACAGGTGGCAGGCGCGCAGGCGGAGCCGGGAAAAGCTACGATTTTTGGCTCTGGGGTGCGAAAAATGCTCCAAAGAGCGCTATTTCCGGGTGCTCTCGCGGTGGAGCCATTTTGAAGACCCCTTTCGTACAGATTCACAAAAAATGGCTCCTGAATCCGTTGGTGAATCCATACCAAACGGACCCTTAACAGTGCTGCACTACGGATTCATGGGCTGTAAAGAGGAAGGCTCCAACGGTTTGGATCGAATGAAAAGACTACAGTACACTGTTATTCCGCTACTGACGAGTAGGAGCAGAGGCACGCCCACGCAGCCCTTCCTCGATCTCTCAGTTCTTCTTGGGCGAATGCTGCACCGCGCCGTTGGGCTTTGCTTCCGCAGTGTTTGGAGGCATCGTCACGGTCTCCACCTTCTCCCTCAGCACATGGTCGACTTTGGCTTCTGAACCCTACAGACAGATGCAACACACAAGGTTGCCGATATATCAGCAGACATGCATACAAGTTCAGGCTTTATTCCAGAAATACAAGATATCAGGAGGGAAAAAAAAGTTTGATGCTCAACTTTTATTGACCTACCGAAATGTACTGTATACTGAAGAATGACTGTAAAGTCTGTACTGTTACCTCGGCGAAAATCTTGAAGGCCTCTTCTGGGGACTTGGTTTTCAGGATTTTCAAAGCTTGCTCCTGTACCAAAGTCCAAACGAGTCAAAACCGTGGTAAATAGGTACTCCAAACTTCCAGACAAACCAAGATAGTCAAACAGTAGTAAATAGATGCTCCGAAGCACATGAATTTGGTGCAACAAGAAAGGAAGACCATACTGTTTTTGTGGCTACTATACACATGCTATGCTACATATTGCATTCCAAATCAACTTATTTACCAATTAATGTATTTTATGGTGCACAATACTATCATATACTGTTATTTGAAAATGACTCATATCAAAAAATTTGATGGTTGAGATTAATCGTATACTACTAAAATCTTAAACGGTAGTATAGCTAGTGTGCATAAGTAGTATAGGTAGCATAGAGATATAATTAAAAATATGTAAAATGACAATGTTGAAATATATCAGGCCTTTCTTAAACATAGGGTGTGGACTTGCGGGAGAAAAATTCAAATAATATAATTCATATAAATTATAATTTTATCCATAGAAAAAATCGATTATACTCTATACTACTACTGTAGTATTTGTACCGTAAAAAACCTCAACCGATTTCACAAAGAAAAAGGTAAACTGACGGATCAGATTTTTAGAATGGAGTTTTGCACCAATGTGGGCCTACATTTCAAGGCTAGGTTTATGTGTTTGAGGCATCTCAGATTATATTTCCCCCAACTTTTCTCTACATATTGATGTTCCATTTTAAGTATTTCCTGCTGGGGTGCACCAAATTCTCTAAAACATGTAGTCCGTTACTGTTAAAAGACTAACAAAATTAGTGTTGTAACACACCCATCCACAGTTGGCAAGAAAAAAACATTGAACAGAAGCCGACATGTGATGGCAATGTATTAATAGAGAAGGTAAAATATAAAAAACAACAGCAATTACACCACACACAAAAGCGATCACAAGAGACTACAACCAGGCGCGCGTAGCCTCCTAGGAGGAAAATTTAGATCTCAAGTTTCTAAAATTCAAACATCACAGAAATGGCACGAAAACTAGTTTTAAAAAATGGCATGAAAGGCTACAAATATAAAGGGTGCAAGCGAGCACTAAGATAGATCATACATTTTTTTTTCAAGAAAAAAAGACAAAGCATACATTACATACCCTAGCATGCTTGATTTGCTGGCTTGATAGGGTGGGCGCCTCCATAAGACCATCGGAGAGGTAGGAATCCAAGATGTCAATGCTGTCCTGCCTCTCGATGGAGTTCATCCTCCTCAACCTCTGAGAGTACGAGAGGAGGGGACGATGTGACTGAAGTTTACTGGCACAAGAAAGAAGGTGAGCATGAGCACACAAGACGACGAGATAGATGCTCTGTTTATAGGAGCAGGAGGCGAGCGAGACGGTAGAGTGGGGGAGGAGATCAGTAGATCACGCAAACCGGTTGCTGACACGCGTCGTGTTGGGGGTGGTCGGGATTTTCCGCTCCGGTTTCATTGCGTTTCTCCATCTCCGAGGACGGTGGTAGTTAGCCGAGTTTGTTTTGAGTTGCAGGATTGCAGTTGAAGTTCTCATGGCGAAAATCCACGACGGTATCGCAATGTTCAGTCTCACTGTGATGCTACTATGCTAGTATTTGCGCAGATAGAAATGGCATCAGTTCCAGCTAACAAAAGAACTCATTGAAATGGAAGAGGATTCCCAGAGTCAGGAAGAAAGACTTCAACTCCCTGGCCTGGCTTGTTTGGTTGTTTTGGTGTGAGCGCAACCATCGGGTCCACGATCGTCGCGCTCTGATGCCGGTCGCTTTGGCTCTCTGGGTTTCTGCCGGTTTCAGCGGTGTTTCGTTTCTGCTTGCGCCTAGGCTTTGATGGTCACGTGTGTGTAGTAAGGTGGTCCGCTTTGTTGGGCCACAGGGCGGCTTTGGTTTTGTTTTGTCTAGTCTGTAAACTTCAACTCTCTTCTGTTTAATAAAATAGGTACTATGCACGTTCTTTAATAAAAATGGAGAGCAAAACTGATGCATCGCACTTCGCACACATTTGAAAATGCTTAACCATGCTAAATATGACTTGATCTACCTGCAGAAAAAAGAGTTGATCGCTGCATTGATAATCAACTTACAACACCTTCAGAAAAATCAAAACAAAAACGCAGAGAACGCCACCAGTTAATAAACGAATCACGCGCTTGTGCTTTTCTGTCGACGAATCAGAAATGTTCAGAATAAAAGGAAATGTATACAAATGCACTATCAAAGCGAGAAACTACAGGCATTATCTCTTGGCACTCCTGCCCCTTTTTTAACATTCCGTTAACTTAGTAGCAAGATGCTGCTAGAAGTTTTGTGCAAACAAGGGGTACAGAGGACAATGCAGCCAAGAGGGGACACTGATGTCCATGGTGCTCATAAGAGCAGCTGGGTACATAATCCTGATATTGCACATCAGGAGAAGAGAAAGCTAATCTATCCAAAGTATCTGCAGTACAATTAAGATTTCTATCTATCTTGTAGACTTGAGCCCTTCTATTTTGAGTGTAATCATCAAAGATCTGTGTGTAGACCTTCATTCTCCGGTCAGGAAGGTTTGAGTAATCCTTAGAATTGAGAAGATGTACCAACTGAGAACAATATGAAAGAAAGGAAACTTGGAGATGATCCATCCTGTTTAGCACAATAGCAGCTAGTGCAACCGTCGTCGTCTCAGCAGAGACGACACTATGGGTGTCCTGCAAATAAGTTCTGATGTAGATGTAGTTAGCCGGCTGCACCTGCCAGTTGACAATGAAAATACCCAAACCTGCTCTTCTAGCTGTTGGTTGATAGTTATCTAGAGAAGTGGATGCATCTACATAGCATGTAATTCCTAAATGTATTGTTGACTGGGCATAGTCTCCCTATGAATAACAGTATCCTTGCATAGCAAGTTTGTAGTAGGAGAAGGGTTAGTGTTAGGAGGTTGAGGGTGCTCCTGCTTAGGCTGTGAAGTTTCCTGCATTGCCGACAGGTGGGTCTGCCGATGAGCCTCTGCCGCCCTGTGAACCTGAAAGGATGTCCAAGTTTTTATATGGAAACGATTATCATTACATGCTTTCCAAATATACCATGTAGTAAAAAGAAATTTAGATAGAGTTTATTCAGAGGGGCTGGGCGAAAGGAGTAGGGGTAGAGCAAGTTGAACATCATCTTCATGTGGATCAAATAAATGAATGGGAAGAGGGAAAGTGGAGGAAGTCCACACTTGCATAGGTAAATCATAGAGAAAGAAGATGTGAACATCATTATCAACAGCTCCACAACGAGTGCAATGTTGATCTGTATGAGTTGAGTAACGACCAGCTCTATCAGCAGTAGCAAGAGCTCTTCTAATAAGGCGCCAAGCAAAGGTTTTGAGGAAGGGAGGGATGATTTTGGCTTTCCATACCTTTTGCAGGATTGAATTAGCCTGAGGAGATATATTTCTGGTACCTTGTGTTGGCAGGCTGTGGGTCTGAAGATTAGCCAAGTAGGAGTATGCCAAGTAGAATACCTTTGGAGGAGCACTTTCCATTTGTTGCTGAAGTCCATCTTAGGATGTCATTTTGTTGAGATTGAACCACTAGTACTGATGTGATTGCCTAAACCACAAGAGGGTCAAAGGTGGTGGAGAGTAGTTGATGATTTCATGTTATTGTTCCCTGCATCCATAGCTCACACACTGTAGCAGGCAAGGGGGAGTTAGTTATAGGTAAAAGCAGGAGGGCATGTATGGTTTCCCAGTTATCAGTCCAAGGGGAAGACCAAATGGAGGAACTGCCATTGTGAATTTGCAAAGTGGCATTGGAGTGAAGGTGATGCTTAATCTGCAAAAGAGTAGAAAAACCTGAATCTTGTAGTAGGAGCAGTCCAGAAAGTGTTTTGTGGACAATATTTAGCTTTAAGAGTGGCTATTAACAAAGGGTTTTTGTTAGTAGCAACATTCCAAGCAGATTGAATAACGAGGCTTTTGTTAATTACCATATCTCTAATACCAAGACCACCTTGTTCAGGAGGTTTGCAAATGTCATCTCAAGAGCGGAATGCTATGGGATTAGTTAGATGCTCCTCCTGAACACCAGCCCACCAAAACCTTTTAATGATGGTGTTAATTTGCTCTATGAAAGTTTTTGAAAAATAAATAGTAGACATGTAGTAGACATGAACAGAAGATAGAACATATTTGGTATATGCAGTCTACCAACATGATTAAGGTTATTAGCTTTAAGAGTGCCAAACTTAGCTATAAATTTATTATGGATAAAATTGTAAGCTTTGTTTTTATCCTTGTAAGAAAAGATGAGAGGATGACCTAGATGCATGGAATTGGGTTGAAGAGTGGGGACATGAAAAATACCTTTGCTCTGGTTTTTGATATGGTAAGGGACATTCCTACTGAAGTATATAGAAGACTTGTGAATATTAGGTGTTTGACTTGATTGCTGACAAAAGTGATATAAGATATTCTTGATGAGGTGTGCTTCTTCCAATGTTGCTTTGCCACATAATATGAGATCATCTGCAAATAAAAGAGAATGGAGAGGTGGAGCTCCTGGAACTAGTTGAATTCTAGATAGGTTGTTGGTTTGAAGAGCGTCCTGCAGCCTTATAGATAGTTCATTAATAGCCAAGACAAAAAGATATGGAGAAAGAGGACAACCTTGTCTCAAACCTCTTTGTGAGTGAAAATATTCTGTGGGTTGATAATTAACTAAAATTGCTAGAGAAGAGGTGGAAATGCAAGCATGAATAAGACTAATGAAATGAGTACTAAACCCTATTCTATGAAGGGCAGCAGATATGAAAGACCATTCAATTCTATCAAAAGCTTTTGCTAAATCTAGTTTTAGAATAAAAACATGATTATTCCAGGATTTCAGGTTGAAAGAGTGAATAATTTCCTGGGTAATGATAATGTTAGAAAAGATGTGTCTATTAGCAATAAAAGCAGATTGAGTCTGATTAATATAGTCTGGAAGATGGTCTTTAACCCTATTAGCTACAGACTTAGCTATTATTTTGTAGATGACATTGCATAAACCAATGGGTCTATAATCTTAGGGGAGGAGAGGTTGATTCTTTTTAGGGATAAGACAAATGAAAGTTTGATTAATATCTTAAGGAAGAAAAGCATTGCTATAGAAATCAGTAACCACTTTGTAAATATCATCTTTGGCCCAGGTCCATGAGGCTTTGTAAAAAGCTGCATTAAGGCCATCAGGACCAGAGACGACATTGCTTCTCATACTTTTGATAATGTCATGAACTTCATTTAGATAAGGAGTAGAGTTGGTGTACCTGAACCTTGCAGCTAATTGTATATCCTCAGGATTCTGTTGTTGCAAGTTGTGATGATGAGTGTGAGGATTGATATCAGTAGCAGAATCAGGCATAGGTTGAGGGAATGATGGGTTGTGGCCGTTTTGTAGTGGTTGTGTGGGATTACGGATGGAGAAGATATTACGCGCGGAGACGCCCGTCGGCCGGCTGGTCGCGGCGCCGCGACCTCCGAACGGGCGGCGGTAGCGGCAGGAGGTTGAAGAGAGTGGACTAAGATTTGCTATTGTTGGGCCTGTGTTGGTTGTTATTGGGCTAATAATAGGTGATAGTTTCAATTCGTTTTATCTTCGGGAGGTATATAGGATTTTATTCGGGTAGCGATCTCCTCCAGAATGTTGGCCCATCAGGCCTTTTTTATCCTCGGGTCAAGCCCATTCTTAACCTCGGTCTACCTGGATTCCTAGACACATCCATCTTCCCCTACTGCACAATTCCTTCGAGCTCCCATGCTCAGTCGCTCCGAACTCGGGCCACAAAATGGCTTCCATGGCTGCCGCCGCCAACCCCGCCACCGCGGCCTTGTTCTCGCGGATCTCTTTCCACAACGCCGTCTACCCCTCCTCCGCCCCCCACCCCCTCTTATGGCCTGTTCTTTTTGGGTGAAAAGGAATAGTGAAATTGCAAATGAATAATGCTGTAATAATATTTGTTATGAGAGAAGATGTGATAAATGTGATAGGTAATAGTGCTTTTTCACTATTTCTTTTCAATGAAAAGAACATAGTCTTATTTTTCTTTCGTAACCACACACGCCTTCTACGGGCATTCTGGTGCGAACTGCTAGGAACATGTGTGCGGTGACTCTGGGTTTTGCGCTTACGGAGAGAGAGGGGATGCCGGCATGCTGCGTGTGGAGGTGGAGCCTTCCGGCGAGGACTTCTGGAAGCTGGACCCAACTATCGACCTTATCAGTCGAGGCGTCGTTGGGGTGATTGTCGACCATATACCCCTGGGTACCCATACATGGAAGAATACGAATTCATACCATAAATCCTTGTAATCCTACTAGGACTCGTACCATGTAATCCTACTAGGACTCCTATCTTGTAACCGACTAGGAACCCGCCCCCTGGACTATATAAAGGAGGGCCGGGTACCTAGGAGGACAGGCCAACACCTCAAGGTGAATCCCCCAACCCCTCCGGGGAACACCCAAGCGCAGGGCGTCATACATGATACTCAAAACAGGACGTAGGGTCTGCTACTTCGGCAGCCCGAACCTGTATAAATCTGTGTCTCGTGTCCTCGCGCATACCTTCGAGTTCTAAGTCTGGCGATCCTCCACCGCACAATCTACTACCTCGGGTTTCCCCTTGGTAGGCTCAGTGGTCAAAACACTGACAGCTGGCGCGCCAGGTAGGGGTGATCGTCAAGATCATCGAGCGAATTCGAAAGACCTACTTGTCAAGATCAATCTATCGGTGTTCAATTCCGTCTATCAGCGACGCGGCAGGAAAAAAACAAGTTCGAAATTATTTCTCGTCGAGTTCGAATTGGAAGATGGAGCGGATAAAGATTTCTGCAGTTCCGTCTCCGTTTTCTACTCGAAGTCACCTAGCCACAAGGAAATTGCGCCGTATGTCCCGGAGCGTCCGAGTCCTATGTGGAAGCAAGGGAAGGTCAAATTCCATCAGACGGGGCACCAACCAGCTCCCACGAGTCCACGACTACTCTCCCTGGAATATGGAATCACTTTTGGTCATCAGGCCCAAGCAAGCAAAGCCATATACGCAATCAAATCTGCATGGCTCACTGCTACGCACATGCAAGTGGATTGATATTAATGGCCAACAAGGAGTGCATCTGGCTCATGCTACACGCACACAAAGCTTCAGCAAGTTTTCAAAGCTCATCGCTTAGTGCACACAGGAAGATGTACACAAGATTAATATCCAACTACATCGACCCGCATATCACTACTTCAACTACTCGAGTGCAACTACCTCGGGGTGCGATCGGGTGCCTCGGCTACTCGCGCGGCTCATTGTCGACTACTGCGTCTATACCGAGCATCCGGACGCGTCGCCTCGCCGCTCAATTTCTCGTCAGTCGGTCGCACTAGATTTCGCCGTGCGCCCGGTCACTTCGTCTCGCGGCTCGACTACTCGTCGTCCGGTTGCACTGGCTCTACTGCGCCTATGCCGTGCATCCGGACGCGTCGCCTCGCCACTCGACTTCTCGTCGGTCGGTCGCACTGGCTCTCGCCGTGCGCCCGGTCACTCCGTCTCGCGGCTCGACTACTCATCGTCTAGTTGCACCGGCTCTACTTCGACTACGCCGTGCACCGCTTCGACATCGTCTTGCGGCCACACCAACTCATCATGGACTACTTTGGCTACTCTTCTCGGCTAGTTTCTACTACAAAACTAGTCGAGAACGGCTTCTACGCCCCCCACAACTAGTCGGACCCGCCTCCGACTAGTCGACTTCATCAACACTCGTCTACGAGTTCATTCAAAACCCGCTCTGGCGGTACAAGCTGACTTCGGTCGCATCTCCAGACCGCTCCTGCGGTATTAGTAAGTCATTTATTTCAATGATTATGATTACTTTTTTCTTCTTCTTTGGCTTGTTTTGCGCATGCAGGACAACACGCCAAGGATTACTTATTGGTGTACGCTTCTCAATGGATTTTTCCACGAGAGCTACACTATGCCGACTACTCTTGGGACATATCAACAAGTCACCACGAGCTCACTCCATCAACTCGGGGGCTATCCCAAGGAGGCAACTTCTAAATTCCGCTCCGCGCGGCAATCTAAAGTCGACTTACTCAAGTCGCATCTCTAAGTCGACTACTCTAGTCGCATCATAAAAGTCGATTTCTAAAATCGTATTTTCAAAGTCCGCCCCGCGCGGCGCAAAGTCGACTTACTCAAGTCGCATTCTAAAGTCTATTCTAAATGGCACAAAGTCGACTTACTCAAGTCGCATTCTTAAAGTCCACTCCGCGTGGCAATCCAAAGTCGACTCTGGTCGCACCTTCGCCCACTCCGGTGGCATACTACATGTCTAAGCTTCGATGGAACCTAGCTGTAAGTGGCCCTCGCGTCCTGGCAACGACGGTACCTAGCTGCACGCGATCTTCACTCTTCATACCATGGGTCTGAAACGCATGGCCCTAAGTACTCTCGCTCTGCCCAACTTACCTTGGGTCTCCCTGTTATCGTGTCGATCCATACTCTAGGTCTCTCTGTTACCATCTGATCCTTACTCCGGGTTCCTGCTTCTATGCCGATCCCAGCCGGTAAGTAATTCTCAGGTCCAGGCGACTACCTAGATGTAAACGGTTTTCTGATCCAGGCGACTACCCAGCTGTAAGCAGCTCTCGGGTTTGAGCTACAATTCTCTAGGCAACTACGGTTGTCACTACTCGTAGGGGGCCTCAACAACCCTCTCCAGACAGTTTCGGCTGTATCTTCTCGTGGCTTCAGCTGCGATCACTCGTAGGGGATCATGATAATCCTCTCCAGGCAATCTCATTCTGCGACCTCGTAGGGAGTCATGACAACTCTCTCCAGACGACTCCGTGTCGTATAGAGCAATAAGTGGCACATGCTATCCATGTCTCTATTTCTAATAAGAAGCTTCGACCTAGAGTAACACCCTTCCTGGTAGGGTCTCAGTGGAACTCTCATACAAGTTGCTGCTACAGCAAGGATGAGTTCACCACACTATCCCCTACGATCTTACTCGTTCTTTGGAACATCCTTGCGAGTACTCTCTCACTAGGCTCATAGCCTCAGAGGTACTTAAGACATTGTAAACTCTGTACAATGTGTTCAGTAATAAAGTTGTTATCTTGCATATCGACTTGTTACTGTCCTTTGCTTATTCACAACAAAGCCTTCTTTTACGCTGCCACAGCTAAGGTGTTCAACTCGTTGTGAATAAGTTCCTTTCGAGTACTCTCTCACTAGGCTCATAGCCTCAGAGGTACTTAAGGCACTATTACTCAATAGTGTTTCTATATATTGTACTCAATGCAATATATTTTTTCCAGACGTCTCCGGAGGCAAAACAATTCGTTTTTCTGTTTTTTAATTCGCTTTTTTGCCTTCCGGAACGTGCTTTTTGTTCTTGGCTTTTCAGCTTTGTGTTTCGGGTTTCATACTTGGCTCGAAGTACTCAAAGTCGACTTACTCAAGTCGCATTCAAAGTCCGCTCCGCGCGGCAATTCAAAGTCGACTTACTCAAGTCGCATTCTCAAGTCTGCTCCGCGCAGCACAAAGTCGACTTCGGTCGCATTTCAAAGTCCGCTCCGCGTGGCACAAAGTCGACTTCGGTCGCATTCTAAAGTCTGCTCCGCGCGGCAATCTAAAGTCGACTTACTCAAGTCACATCTCCAAGTCGACTTATTCAAGTCACATTCTAAAGTCTGCTCCGCGCAGCACAAAGTCGACTTACTCAAGTCACATTCTAAAAGTCTGCTCCGCGTAGCACAAAGTCGACTTACTCAAGTCGCATCTCTAAGTCGACTACTCTAGTTGCATCAAAAAGTCGACTACTCTAGTCGCATTCTAAAGTCCGCTCCGTGCGGCAATCTAAAAGTCGACTTCGATCACATCTAAAGTTCGCTCTGACAGCATAAAGTCGACTACGGTCGCATCTAAAGTCCGCTCTGACGGCAACATTACCACTCGAAGACGACTCGAGTAGTCTATGCTACTTCTCAAGTACAACGACTTCACGACAAATTACTACTCAGAGACAACTTCAGCATGCTCTGTTCGTTTTTCAGCTCGGGGGCTCAACTCCAATTACTACTCGACGTGGCTCATATAGATCACTTGGTTCGTAATCTCGGGGGCTGGACGCTACAAGAGTACTTGGATGATGGCTTTTGCGAACTGAAGACCCTTGGATTGATCATCTAATCACTTCAAGGCTCGGGGGCTACTATGCTACAACCATCAACCTCTTTTTTCAAAGATGGAAGATGCAGATTCAATATTGACCCTCAGCTTGATTCTTCGATTCAAACTCAGGCTCGGGGGCTACACTCCATATGGAGTGCGATTTTTGCAAATCGCACCTCCATATAGATCAAAACTTCAAGACAAGATGGGTATTTTTTGGAGACTTCCTGGGTTAGAACTCGGGGACGCCTGGGAACTACTCGGGGATGATTCAAAAGTACTCATAGATGAACTAGAGCACATTCCACTCTTTCGGAAATTCAAGTACTATTGAAGACTTCAGCTAGCAGTACTCGAGACGATCAGAAACTACTCGACGAAGCTTCAAGACTACTCGAATTCGCTGCTCAAGACTACAAAGTGCTCGGGGGCTTGTCGACCATATACCCCTGGGTACCCATACATGGAAGAATACGAACTCATACCATAAATCCTTGTAATCCTACTAGGACTCGTACCATGTAATCCTACTAGGACTCCTATCTTGTAACCGACTAGGAACCCGCCCCCTGGACTATATAAAGGAGGGTAGGGTACCTAGGAGGACAGGCCAACACCTCAAGGTGAATCCCCCAACCCCTCCGGGGAACACCCAAGCGCAGGGCGCCATACATGATACTCCAAACAGGACGTAGGGTCTGCTACTCCGGCGGCCCGAACCTGTATAAATCTGTGTCCCGTGTCCTCGCGCATACCTTCGAGTTCCAGGTCTGGCGATCCACCACCGCACAATCTACTACCTCGGGTACCCCCTTGGTAGGCTCAGTGGCCAAAACACTGACAGTGATCCCTACTGACACAGTGTAAGTTGGCCTTCCTTTAGTTTCGAATGAAAAAAAAATCAGATGCCTACCTAAATGGCTAAATGTTTGTAACAGTAGCAAGCTGTACAGCCCAGTGCAACGCACAGGCATGTTTTGCTAGTTAATTCATAATTTTTTTAAAAACAATGCCTCACCTTTTAGTTAAGATACCTGTTGGGGAATCGACTTTTTCCTAGTCACTCTCGCTCATTCGGAGGAAACATGGTTCTCACACAAACTCGTTTTCTTTAGAAAAAGCGTTTTCACGAAACCTGGGTATATGGAAAAATAAGGATGTTTTCTACCGAGCGAAGATCACAAGTCCCTTCCTTTCCAAATTCCTCTCGAACTGATGAACTTCGGTTTTCATGAAAAAGTGTTTTCTCCTCTGATCTGAGAAAAACGCTGCTTTCACTAACAAGGGTTTTCGTCAAAGAAGAATGGGATTTCCTTTGATTGTGTTTTCAGGAAGCGAAGTTGAGGAATGATGAAGAATCATCGGAACCATGCCTTAAAGTCATAATTTCGATCGGAAAGTGCTCCGGTGTCCAAGATCTCACAAGAAAACACAAATTCCACCGAAGAGTGACGTCAGCGCAGAGAAACATGACATCAGCCCAGCGAAGGTGTGGAGAGGCGAGAATAGAGTCCCTGAATGGAAGGAAGGACTTCGATGTTTGAAACACTTAGAAGCGTAATCAGGATGATACAAGAGAAACGTAAGAAGCCTGGCTACGCAAGAGAAAGAAGCTAGTACACGCTAAGGGCAAATCTGTAATATAAGCGGAGTCCCCGTGATTGCCGAGGATGAATGTACCCTCCACTTTCCATGTATATGTATTGTAGTTAGGGGTAAATACGGAATGTAAAAGTGACCTCTGGGCACTATAAAAGGAGCCCCCATGCCTCTGTGTAAAGGGATCACTTTTTTCAGAGATAAAGCGCCTTTGGCAGTGCCTTTTCACTTTTCTGTCTGGGGATTTTCGAATTTCCAACATTGGCGCCCACCGTGTTCTTAGCCGTTAGAAACCCACGATGGCACCACCAAAGAAAACCAAGAAACCCACTACGCAAGACGAAGACAACCAAGAAAACACAGAGCAAGGTCTTGTCCTTCACCCCAAGAACAACACCACACAAGACCCAGAACAAGTCCAAGATTTGCAAGGCAACAGAAACGAGAAAGGCAAGGAGCCACAAGAGATACCAGAAGCCAGTACTGAACATGGTGAACACGAAGTGCCAGACGAAGAGCTTGAAGTCGCGTTGAAGCAAGTCCAAACACTAAAAAGACAGAAAGATAAACTAGCCATGCAGCCCAAGGCGAAGAAGCAAGCCACCAAGAAATTGCAGAAACTAGGGCAAGCAAAAAGAGAGATAATGCAGCTGCAGAAAGAGCTCGACGACATGACCGAGACAGAGAACAATTCTTTTTGGCGGATGACACCAGATCCAAACTCTGCAACTAAAAACCAGCCAATCAAGCAAAACTTCATGTTCACAGAAAACCCAGAGCAAACAAACAACGGAATCGCTCAGTTCAATGACCTCAATTCTTTTCTCTCTGTAGGCCTTCAAACAGCTCCATGGCCATCAAAGTATAAACTAGTCTCGCTTCCAAAGTTCAATGGTTTTGGTAATTCTAGACAATTCCTCATGAGTTACGAAGCTGCGGTAGCTTCGGCAGGAGGAGATGATGTGGCTTTGGCAAAATCTTTCATCATCGCCTGCGAAGGTCCGGTACTAAATTGGTACTCGCTTCTACCACCCCATTCAGTGTACAGCTGGCTAGATCTAAAGGCCAAGTTCCTCCAAGTTTTCCAGGCTTTCATCACACAACTACGAAAACAGCAGACCTATATCAGTGCAAACAAAGAGACAACGAACCACTCGCAGAATTCATCAGAAGATTCATGCAATTGAAATCTCAAACTCCAGATGCTGATGATAAAGCAACAATCTCTGCTCTCATAAGTGGTATAACTCCGGGCCAAACAGCCAATCATTTCTCCAGATTGGACCCGCAAACCATGGATGAATTATTTGATGAATTGGAAAAATACTGCAAGTCAGACGAAGATCATAGAAGGGTGGCAGAAAGAAACCAACAGAGGCAATTCCAGAAAGGCAACAACTGGACTGGACATCAACCCATCATGAATGTACAAGACAACGCATCAAACAACTAAACCCAAAGTGAAGATTACCATATCCAAAACAGCCAACGAGGTGGCCATTCCGCAAGAGGAAGAGGACGGGGCAGAGCACCTCCGAAGTTACAAAACCATGACAGTAGGGATCCACATTTCCAATGTGTATATCATGGCAGGGGCCATAGCACCGAGGCGTGCCCAGAAACCAAAAAGAACATCCAAAGAAATCAAGACCAACAACGCATGGCACAGTTAGCTGCCGCGCAACCCAAGCCAGTGCAACATACCTTCTCGCAACAACAACCTTTTCCTCAAACCCAGTCCTTCATCCAACCACAACAAACAAATTGGCAACCTTCACCGCAATTCTATCCGCAAACCCAATTTTCACAACCACAACCCTCGCAACAATTCTTCCACTAGCCCCAAATCACCCAAAGCCAAGCTCTGCAGCAAACTTTTCCTCAAACCCAAGCCATACAAGTCATCGAGCAAGCCCAACCTCTTCAAATAAAAGAGACCCTACCACTAGGGCTGGACGAAAAGCTCGAAGCTCGTTAGCTCGCTCGAACTCGCTCGTTAGTGGCTCGGCTCGGCTCGGCTCGTTAGGAAATTTGAATCGAGCCGAGCTTAGGTTTCAGCTCGCTACGATAACGAGCCGAGCTCGAGCTGGCTCGCGAGCCCTAACGAGCCAGTGCAGCAACCAACAAACGAGTTGATTCTTGTTAGCAAAGTAGATAGAGTAGTAATTTTCTTGAGTACTAGATTGTTTGTTGTCTACTTGGTTTCATGGTTAGTTGGTTTGCAAAAATATCGTATTTGTTGATTCCATATTTACATGTTGGTTGTGATTTTTTGAATTTATAACTACTAACGAGATGGCTCGCGAGCTTAACGAGCCAGGTCGAGCTTCTTAACGAGCCGAGCCGAGCTGAGTTTCTAGCTCGCTAAGATAACGAGCCGAGCCGAGCCAGCTCGTTATCTAAATGAGCTAGACCGAGCTGAGCCTTAACGAGCCGAGCCAGACTCGATAGCCAACCCTACCTACCACCACCAGCAGCCCAAGCCCCAAAAGCCGAAACAAGCAATCCTCAAAACAGCTCAAGAGCTCTCCCCTCCTTCGGGATGATCATGCCAATAATTGGAGGATCATCCATGAAATTCGAAACCAAAAGACAAAGAAATCATTATTTCAGGCACATCAACGTGATCATTGACGACGGTCCAGCAGCGAGACCAGAATGGGCGAATGTTCCAATAACTTTCACTGAGGAAGATTTCAAGTTAAAATCAACTTGCCACAATGATGCAATAGTTATTGATGTCAACATCGCTGGATGGATCATAGGGAAAATCTTGGTGGATAACGGAAGTTCGGCAGATATCATCTTCACAAGCACTTTTCAACGCATGAGCCTCGCTCCTCATATGCTAGCACCACTAGAAAATCCACTACTTGGTTTTGGAGGAAAACCAATCAGATCTAATGGAAAGATCTCTTTACCAGTGTCATTTGGGAACATGGATAATGCAAGAACAAAACACATCATGTTTGATATTGTTGACATGTACTACCCATACAATGCAATCTTCGGAAGAGGATTTATCAAAAAAATTGATGCCATATTCCAACAACTCTTCCTATGTATGAAGATCCCAGCTCGTCATGGCATAATCACGGTTTTTGGTGATCAGAACGAGGCAAGAAGAATTGAAGGGGGAAACACACCCGAACAAAAGAATGTCCATCACTTGTCAACCGAGGAAGAAAAAGAACAACCCTACAGCGAAGCTAAAAGTGACAAAGAGAAAATCAAAATAAGTGCAGATGGGGAAACAAAGAAAGTATTCTTGGATGGCATGCCAGACAGAGCAGTCACAATTGGGGCAGATCTCAGCCCTCAAGAAGAAGAGCTGATTTATTTCTTGAAAAAAACAAGGATGTCTTCGCCTAGTCAGCGAAGGATCTCTAGGGTGTCGATCGGGATATCATCGAGCACATCCTTGACACAGATGACAGAATCCATCCGAGGAAACAAAAACTCAGGAAAATGTCTGAAGAGAAAGTAAAAGCTGTGGAGGCAGAAGTCCAAAGACTACAAGATGCCAAAGTCATCAGGGAAGTAATCTACCCAGTATGGTTGGCCAATACGGTGCCAGTCAAGAAAAAGAATAGAAGATGGAGAATGTGTGTAGATTTCACAAATCTAAACAAGGCATGCAAAAAAGATGATTATCCACTTGAAAGAGTAGACAGAGTAGTGGACGATGCTGCAAACAGCGAAATGCTATCTCTTCTGGATATGTTTTCCGGATATCACCAAGTTAGGGTGAGAAAAGAGGATGAGGAGAAACCAGCTTCATAACTCCATTCGGAACATATTACTTTGTAAGAATGCCAGAGGGTCTGAAAAACGCAGGATCAACATTCTCGAGGATGATAGCAATTGTGCTACACCATCAACTTCGGAGAAACATCTTAGCATATGTTGATGACATCATCGTAAAAAGCATAAGAAGATGTGATCACATCAGAGATTTAGCTGAAACCTTCGCCAACCTAAGAGCGGCAAATCTCAAACAGAATCCAGAGAAATGTGTGTTTGGTATTCAGAAAGGAAAGGTATTAGGATGTCTTGTGTCAACAAAAGGCAACGAAGCCAATCCTGACAAAATCAAAGCAATCATTGATATGCAAGAGCCAGCTTCGGTCAAGGATATACAAAAATTGACAGGAAGGGTGGCAGCATTAAACAGATTCATTCCCAGGGTGGCAAAAAGAAGCTTTCCTTTCTTCCAACTTCTCCAAAGTTCAAAAAACTTCCAGTGGAGCGAAGCTCAGAGCCAAGCATTCAAGGATCTTAAGGAATATCTGACAAACATGACAAAATTATGCCTACCGGAGCCAAGGTCACCTCTCCTATTATACCTTTCAGCTTCCAACTTAGTTGTAAGTGTTGTCCTCATTTAGGAGAAAGAAGAAAACAGGAAATTGAAGCAAGTGCCAGTCTACTTCGCCTCCAAAGCTCTCTCAGGATCAAAATTATTCTACACAGAGCTAGAGAAAATTGCTTATGCAGTTGTCATGGCAGCAAGAAAACTCAGGCACTACTTCGAAGGGCACCAAATCCGTGTCATCACGAATCAGCCACTGAATGATCTATTCACAAACAAAGATGCAACTGGAAGAATTGCAAAATGGACCGCGGAGTTGTCCGGATATGTAGTAGATTTCGAAAGAAGAAGCGCAATAAAATCTCAAGTTCTCACTGACTTTGTTGTGGACTGGACTTCACCAACAATAGAAGGCAACAGCTGTGAACAAGTACCATGGGTAATCTATTGTGATGGGGCATGGTGCGGAAAAGGAGTTAGAATTTCAACAATAGTTACATCACCCTCGGGTATCAAGATAAGATATGCAGCAAGACTATATTTTCCAGATGAGGTCGTTTCCACCAACAACACCACAGAATACGAAGCCCTATTGTTAGCACTCAGAAAGATGAAGGCTCTGGGCTAGCAAACATTCATCATCAGATCAGATTTCAAAGTTGTTCAAGAACATGTCGAGAAAGAAAGCGAAGCAAGAAATCCAGAACTTATCAAGTATCTGAAAAAAGTCAGAGAAATGGAAAAATATTTCAAGGGGTACACTGTGCAGCACATCCCAAGGGCTGAAAATGACGAGGCAGACAAGATAGCAAAAGCCGTAGCTCAAAACCAGCCTTTACCACCAGATGTTTTCTTCGAGATTATTACCTTCCCTTCAATAAAAGAGCAAGAGGAGAAAATGGTGAATCTCATAGAACCATTCGATTGGAGAGCTCAAATCATGGCATATCTAAGAGATCACTATGAACCCACCGACGAAGTCGAGTTGAACAGACTCAAGCAAAGGGCAAGGGGCTACGCTATAGTAGATGGAGAGTTGTACAAATCAGGGGTTTCGGAACACTGGCTAAGATGTATCACTTCTGAGAAAGGAAAAGAACTTCTGGTAGAAATCCACAGTGGATTTTGCGGAGCCCACATTGGCACGAGAGCACTTGCTGGAAAAGCTATAAAGCAAGGATTCTTCTGGCCATCCATGCTTATAGATGCAAAGAAATTGGTCCAAGAATGTGAAGCTTGTCAAAAGACTGCGAAACAACAGAAAACACCTTCGCTTCCAATACAACTGATTTCACCATCATGGCCATGGCAAAGATGGGGAATGGATCTGGTAGGGCCACTACCAACAGCACAAGGTAATTGCAAATTCGCAGCAGTAGCAGTAGACTACTTCACCAAATGGATTGAGGCAAAACCACTGGCAAACATCACTGTAGCTACAGTGTAGAAATTCTTCTGGCAAAACATAATCTGCAGGTTTGGAGTTCCAAGAGAACTCACTGTAGACAACAGGAAACAGTTTGACTGCTACACCTTCAAAGAATTTTGCAAATCCATAGGCACGCATGTCAAGTTTTCCTTGGTCTACCACCCTCAATCAAATGGGGCGGTAGAAAGGGCAAATGGGATCATCTTCGTAGGTGTCAAAAAATGCCTATTTGACCAAAAGAAGGGCAAGTGGGTAGATGAATTGTTGAAGGTCATCTGGTCTCACAATACAACCACTTCAAGAACCACGGGTTTCTCACCTTTCCGTCTATTGTATGGTACCGAAGCTATGACCCCAGAAGAAATAAAAAATGGAAGCCTGAGAGCTACAAGAAAACCTGAAGATTCTGAGGAAAATGAAAATTTAGAGAAAGATATGATCGAGTTGGACATCCTCGAAGCCGCTCAGAACTTGGAAAAATATCAGCAAGAAATTAGGAAGTGGAAGGATAGAAAGATTGTAAGGAAGGAAATCAAGGTCGGTGACCTAGTAATCAAAAGAAAAAAGGATTGGGAGAATCCGGGAAAAATACAACAAGCATGGGAAGGCCCATACATAGTGAAAGAGAGCAATAGGACGGGTTCTTTCCGCCTGACAGATGAGCTAGGAGCGGAGCTGCCACACTCGTGGAATGTGGATAGCCTAAAAAGGTACTACCCATGAAGAAAGCTAGAAACAAGAGTTTAATTAGAACTTAGGCTAAATTAAGAAAATTGTAAAAACCTCGACCTGTGAATCTATAAACAGCGTCGAGGGAAAAAAGAAGTTTACTTTTCCAGCACTTTTAATTTTACGTAAGGGACTGTACTCTTTTCCTTACAAGGGGAACTCCTCTATGGAGGCAAGGTTTTTAATGAGGCAGGTCTCATGTAAATTTCCTTTCTATCATCAATGAAAGTGAAGTTTCCCCTAAATTTTCTTCGTTCTTTGAATCCAAGAAATCACAAAGGCCTGAGGCAACAACAAGTTGTGGCAATATCCCCAAAAGAGTGTGATTAACCACGAAAATCACGAAGGCCTGAGGCAACAACAAGTTGCGGCCATATCCCCAAAAGAGTGTGATTAACCACGAAAATCACAAAAGCCTGAGGCAACAAGAGGTTGCGGCCATGCTCCCAAAAATATGTGATTAACCCAGGGCAACGAAAGTTGTTGCTTTATTACAATTATCGTTCCTTACTATCCCTGAAAGAACTTGGACTATATTCCAACTTTCAGGCGCTACCTCTCTAAAGCACATCTTCGCACAATCCCGATTCTCAGAAAATTTTCTTTTTTACGAAAAATAGATTCTGCAGGACAGTTGAAGGCAACCAAGAGTTGTCATATCAACGTTGATTTCAATCAAATAGAGGCAAGTCCACAAAACTCGGAGCAAGTTTTATCAACTTATCGGGTTCTTGTCAAAACCTGTCGAAATCTCCGAAGCAATCCACAAACTTCAGGAATGTTCAACGAAATGACACATTTTCGCACTACAAAATGCAAGACAGGGAGGGTGACATTTTTCGCAAAAAACAGTTTTTCAAGTTGCTTTTTCGTACCACTGTTGACAGTGGAAATTCACCATTTCCAACCATCAATATTCTCACATAAATGGAGGCATATGCATTGTTTACTAGCATTTAGGTATGAATAATGTAGTTCCACTTGTCCTTGGAGATTATTTGTATGTAGGTGATTTACCCTTTAAAAGAGATGGAAACTCCACTTCTATGAAGCAACCATGCCAACTCAGCTGAGGAGGTGGCTGCCACTAAGGGAAACATGGCAAGACACGTCATCGATCCAGGGGAGGCACTCACCGACGAATCAGAGGACGCCACATGGACTTCACATGGATCAAAGGGCCCACCTCGGATACCAAATCAAGCCATGCACCGGGGATGGATCAGAGGGCCCACAGGGCAGCCACTCAAAGAAAACACAGGCCAGGAGGCGACCCTAGGGGGCCGGCCGATCCTAGGATCGGCCGAACCGACCTAGGGGCCTTTGATCCTGGCCTTCCACGTGTTGGTTGCTGATTGGTCACTTGCTTCACTCCCGGGTGTTTAGGGGCCATTTGGGCGTCCGAGCAAGCCTTGTCTCCCTCTATAAATAGGAGGGGAGGGGCTCCCATTTCTCACACACCACTCTCTCATTCTCCTCTCACTTTTAGTTTCCAAGGCTAGGGGTAGGCTAGAGTAGCTCTTCTTCAGGTTCCAAGTCCTCTTGGAAGTTTAGGTATGAGTTCTCTTTTATCTTTATTTCTTTGTATGACTTTGATCTACTTCAGTTATTCAGCTATTTCATATAAAGTCATGGTAGATCATATTCTTGATGTGTTCTTGAGTTCATCCTCTGTTCATCATTTAGAGGCTCGTGTTCTTCGTGAACACTACCTTTTGATCCACTTGAAGGATGATAAACTCCGTCCTTATGTGTTTGTTCATAAGTTAGAGGCTCGTGTTCTTCACGAACACGACCCTTTGATCTTGTTGATTAGACATAAGAGAGTTCATATCTGTTAGTATGTCTAGCCTTAGTAGATCTTGTTAGATGGCATGAGAGTGTTGCATGGGGTCTGTGTTCAAGCTACGGTACTCGGTCTAGTTGACCAGTCTTCTAGTGGCTCTCACCCTGGGTCACAATAGCCCGGGTCGGGTGAAGTCTAGCAGCAACGTAGGCATAGTGCCTGGGTTGTCTGGCTACGATAGTTATGAGCATACCCCCCGTAATGAGAGGTCGGTCCTCAGGTGGTGACAGCCCTGTTGGATCCTAGGGCAACCTCCGCGCTGGGGTACCTGCTGTAGGAGTCTGAAGTCTAGTTTCGCGGAGTGCTGGTCGTCACGGGCTAGCTCCCCGTTTGTACCTGGGTGCTGAACCATGTTTCCCTCATTTAATACTCATGCATATCTCTTGTATCTTCTAGCTTTGTATGTTTAGTACATTAGAACCTAGAGCTAACTCGTATGTTCCCCCTAAGCCGTAGTGTGCTACAGTAGAGGTAGATTTGAGGTGTGTGTGTCACACTACCCCTTTATATCATTTATCTTACCCCTGCCTTTGAGTGTGTTGTTTCCCTATATCTATCTCTTGGTTTACATTCAGAGCAAAAGCATAAGTCTAAGATATCCGCCATTGCCTTCCACGGATTCGATACCCTTGGAATACTCTCCTTCCTTGGGGAAATGCTACAATGGTTTATCTGTGCGCTTGCGGATTCGTTCATGATCGTTTAGATTAAACCTATGGCAACTCTCAATGTTCACGCTAATTTGCGCCAGTTAGTTGTGACATTGGGAAATGCCAATAGACATTTCTAGCGCTGACACTAAGGATGGATCCCAAATCTGTTCTTAAGTGATTGACGTTCAGAAGTGCCAACAACCACGGAGAGCATCATTTCGTTGCAAAAAAGGTTTGCTTTTACATCAGAAAGACCAAAGAAAATTACAAGGGGAGCTCAAGCACATGTCCAGGCTTGGAACCTCGTTGTTCAGCAATATCACAAACGTATGCAAAATCATCATCTATGGCTAAGGGGCTCCGTCTTCACAGGGTGCACAATGTCTTCATCCAGCTTCGAGATAGCAAAGTCATCTCACGAAGTAAAAAACCAACCCAAAGGAAAGCTGTGCATCAAAAAATATTCACAGCAGAAAATCCAAAAATCTCTAAAGGAACTTTCGGGATGAGCTTCTTTATACAGACGCCAAGATGCTCCGCTGGCCATAACGCGTTCATGGTACATTCGAACCGGGAGTACATCCTGCACAGGCCCCCCGTCAAGGACCTACGCAGGTTAAGTCTTGTTAAAAGCTTTTCAAAAGCTGAGCTACGATCAGAAGGATCCAACTATCTACTTATATCTTACAAATTCTAAAAATAAGAAACCCTTCATTCCACCTGTGCCGCTCCAGCGTCGGGTTCTTGAGCAGCTTCGCCTTGAGCTTCCTCAGCGATAGTCTCTTTCTCAGCTTCAGCTTCCTCCCTAATGGCCTAAAAAGATGGAACAAAGTGTTAGTCACAAAATCAAAATCAATAAAAGAAAGAAAACAAGTTTCACAGAGAAATAACTACCTTAGCCAGTTTCAGCTGTGCATTCTTGCGGGCAAGTTCTTGGCCGGAGGTCATCCAAAATTTCCTCACAAAGTTCTTCTTTATCAAAGTGATGTCCTAACTGCTCCGCATAGCTGCAACGCTCGAAGCATCTGGATAAGAAGAGTTGTTTGACGCAAATTTCCCAAGATCTGCGCAGTCCTGTGACTCAAGGAGCTTCAATATGGACTCAACGCTGAAGGCGGCAGCATAGTTACTAACTCCAGCAATTACTTCTGGGAGAGAGTTAAACTCCTCCGACATCCATTCCATTACAGCCTCAACGTTGCTCACAGGCGGAAAGATGTTAGGTCGAGCACCAAATTCACCAAGGACAGTTTTGTAAACTTCAAACAACTGTTCGAAGTGCTCCCGGATAAATCTAGAACTTTTTTCTAGCAGTGTCACGCTATCTGTGAGATTCTTCTCAACTTCAATAATCCTCAAATCCTTATCACCCAATGCTTTTCCAAGCTCAGCATTTTGTTTCTTCAAGTCAGCCATAGTATTTGCATCTTTCTCAACTGCGCTTCTAAGATTCTCGATAACCGAAGAATGATCACTGGTTTTCTGCTCCAATCTTTTCACTTCAGAGGAGAGCCCACTCACAGTAATTTCCAAGTTCTCATTCTTGGACTTAAGCAGTTTGTTTTCCTCCAGCAGGAGATTGTAACCTTTTAGAGCTTCATTAGTAGCACTCTTCGCCTCACTAAGATCCCTCTCCAAAGTCGCAATACGACTAGATGACTCAAGAAGATCTTTGTTATACTCTCGGGCCTTCTCCATCGCCACTTTTCCAGCGATCATAGACTTGTATCCAAGAGTAGTGCTTATCATGGCCAGCTCTTCGGAGGGAAGTATGCGAAGCTTCTCCTCAAAAACGGCAATTTTCAAGAAAACAAGTTTCCCCGTAATTAGAAGGATAAAACCGAAAAAGGGAGGGAGAATATATAAGTTTTTTGCTCTCACCTGTAGGATCGAAGAGGTTGCCAATATACTCACCCTTAAGCAAAATCGAGCCAGCAACTTCGCCAACTCATTTTTGAGCAGCATCAGCAGCTTCCTTCTCAAAAGCTTGCAGATCATCATCAAGCGTCGACGGGGCCCTCGCGGATTCACCGCCTATTTCACCCGTGTTTTTTATAATCAAATTTCTTGAGCGCCAAAGCATTCTAAAGTTAACTTCATCATCTCTCCCTATCCCCGACCCACCATCAAAAAGCAGCTTACCCTTCAAGTCTGTATCAAAAGCCTCGTTGTAAGCCTTGTCCTCTGGAGGGAGCCGTGAACCGCTGGCATACTCATAATATCCCTCGACAAGAGAGTTTTCCCCTATAGGATCCCCGCTGCAATCCACCGTTTCTTCAAGTGCAGCCTCAAATTCCGGAGAAGCCCTCTCAACAACAGCCTTTCCAGAAACTTCATGCATAGAAATATCCTTAACTTTTTCAGCATCAAGAGAGCCTTTAGGGTCAGCTACCTCCAGCACTGAAGAAACAACAGTCTTGACTGACACAGGAGAAACTTTTATCAGTGTTCAAAAACAAAGAAAAATCAAGAAAGCAAAACAAACAAAAGGAAAAGACAAAATTTGTGAACAAACCTGTGTCATCTTCGTCGTCTGAAAAGACATCCACCACCCTGGTCTTCTTAGAAATATTTTTCTTCAAAGGCTTCTCAGAGCCAAGTAGAGTCAGAACTTGGGCTGCGGCAGCTTCGTCACTCAGAAAATCCTTACCCGGGGCATCATGGGATTCAAGCGAAGACGAATGCTTCGACAAAGTGGTCGTCAAAGTTTTCTCCTTTGCGCTGACAACTTTTATCTTCTTCAAGACTTCTAGCGCCTTCGTTTTCTCAGGTGCGATAACAACAGCGCCAACCACCTTCACGTCCTTAGCTTTATCAGGCGACCCAGAAGAAGTCTTCTCAACATCTTTCTTGTCCTTAGTTTTCTTCTGATGCTTCAGACTGGTGCCAACCTCGTCAGAGCCTGTCGCACCTGGAATCTGAAATTTTCTCTTAGGGCCAGCAGGACGAGCCCGCGGAGGCGCAACACCTCCAAGCTCAGAAAACACTCGGTTAACCCGATGCTTATGCTTCACAATCTTCTTGTAAGCCTCATATTCCTTTAAATCAAAGGGCCCAACAAGATCCTTGGCTTTTCTCTCAACTTCGGCCATAAAAACTTCAAAAGTCTGGCCGGGAGGAAGTACCAATCTAAATCGAGGAAAAGGGACCTGAAAGTCACACCACAGAACGGTAAGATAAATAATCTCCGCTGGAGCCCATCCCTGAGAAAGAGGACAAATATCAGCAGCAACATATTCTTCAACTATGTCTCGCCCTCCGCAAAGGCTACAAGCAAGAGAAAATTTATCTTCGCTCTTCCTAAACTCCACATCCTTAGAATATGGAGGACTGAAGATAACGTCGAGAGGACCAATGTTGCCAGAAAAAATACACTTTGGAAGATTAGGGTCCGAAGCCTTCACAACAGACATATCCACATAAAACCAGTACTTGAGCCACTCATCACTCCACTTGTTCTTATAGCAATGAAAAGCTCAATCCGACAATCCTTTTTAGTTTTCCGTCGGGTCTTAAACGAACAGCACCCGTATTGAGCATCGAAGCTCTCATTCCCAATCTTGACAATTTTCTTCTGATGATGGAGCTCGAACAATCTGACAAAACAATGAGAATTGATAACCCCATCAAAGGTTTTCTCAATCCATAAGTACTTCGATAGGGCAACGATTGCATTAGGTGTAAGCTGATAGAGTTTCACCCCATATCAGTCAAGAATCACAGGCAAATTGTTGTCACAAGGAAATCGAAATCCCGCAGTGAAAAAAGCCTTAAAGACAACTATCTCGTTAGGGAATGGAGACGGAGTCTCTTCAGCCCCGGGTTCCCTGCCTGCTCCACTGGGAAAATACCCCTGATCTTCGTAGAACTTGATCAAGTTCTTAGAAACCAAAGAAGGGCCGAAGACGGTCATCGGAGGAAAATTTCCAGTTTCTGCCAAATCTTCAAGACTGGCTTCCACGCCAGACAAGTCCTCGCCGTCACTATCAGAACCCTGAGTTTCCTTGATTTCGCCTTCTTCCTCTTGAAGATCAGAATCCCCGGAGCCAGAAGCTTCAGGATTCTCAGAAGGCTGAGAAGAATCAGCCGCAAGTTCCGCATCACCTTTTAGGGACATTGTCTGCTTTGTACGATCCATTGCAATCTACAAAAACAACACAAATACGGCTATATAAAAACAACGAAGATAACCAATTCAACCAAATAATCCAAAATGAAAACTAATGCACCTTCGTAGGATTCATGCAAATATCGGCCAACAGGAACGCTACAGAAACCAAAAAGTCTCGACCGCAACAGCCTCAACCTCGACAGCTCTAGGAAGCAAAGACTAAGAAAGCAACTGGTGAAAAAATATCACCGCTTAGCCCCCCTTTTATAGGCGACGAAGGGACGGGTAAATGGCCGCCTCGATCTTCCACTACAACATTTTGGACATATTGCGACCCTTTTCTGTAGCAACGGTTGGTTTTGGTCGCTATACACCGGGGTTACTGCGACAGTATACCAAAATGGTCGCGATTGGTGGGAATGTTGCGACTAGTTGTGGACCGTTGCAATATTTATTGTGGTGGTCGCTATAGGTAAGGGTCTATGGCGACGCATGGACTCGTGTCGCAATTTGGGCTATGGTATTGCCACGGTTTTTCGTAATTGTTGCAATTATTGCCCATTTTGTAACGACTATGACACGTTGCTATTCGTGGTGTCGTTTGTTGCAAAAGAGTCTTACATATAGCAACGACAGGTGTTGTGTGTTGCAAAAAGTCTTTGGGATAGCAACGAAAATGCACTCATTGCGACTGAATTCTTTGGTATAGCGACGTGGATCCAAAGTGTTGCAAATTGTTCGTAGGTATGGCAACGGTAACACGAGTAGTTGTAACAGATTGCATATGTAGCATCGAACCAAAAAAACGTCGCAATAGAGATAATGTTATTGCGACAATATAGCGTCGTTGCTATTGAAAGAACTGTCAGTCGCAATTGATGTGTTTGTGGGTGCCACCAGGCTACTGTGGGCCCGTTCAATGGCCTGTGGGCCTGGACCATGGCCCGCACAGAACTGTCCATCTTTGTACATGGGAGTCCTAACCCAACTCTATATTGTTTGACCGACCGTAGCCCAACTATATATATCGACGACCTGTGTAATACGAAGGAAAAAACCTAGACATCGTCGTTGCCGTTTCGCGATCCGCCGGGGTGACGCTGCCAAGCACCGAGAAAAAGTCTGTTCTTCGGATTCCATCAGCCAATGTATAATCGATTATGAGATCCATGTGCATGGAATTTTATTTTGTTAATTAGCTTGTATATACACCTTAGTTTAATACCATATTATCTTATACTGATCCAGCACCCTTTGTATTATCTGTTGTAGTTGGGTTTTTTTTCTTTGCAATGGCAAGTGAGGATTGCAGTTGGATGGAATTGGAGCCTTCAGATTCTGCATGGCAACACAGATTCGACAAGTTTATTGAGGATCTCTTTCAGAGCAAATTTGATGGAGAGCAAGTGCAATGTCCATGCTCTAGATGTCGTCGCATGGCATTTCAAGGAAGAGAAGAGGTCGAACATCACTTGGTTACAAAAGGGTTTGACAGGGCTTACATAAAAGAGCAACAAGAACGTCATCGTCATGATTGTGAACATATGGCTGTGGATGACGACGACGAAGTTGAAGGTGGTGCTGATGATGCTGACGATCGGGAGGCCACCAATAGTTTGTTTTCCTCTCTGATCAGTGGTGCCATACATGGTTGAGTCAGAGATGACGATGGTAACAAAGATGAGCCAAATGAGGCAGCAAGCAAGTTTTTCAAATTAATGGAAGAAGCAAGGATAGAGTTGTACCCTAGTTGCAAGGAGGCTTTTAAGATTTCTTTCATTGTCAGGCTATATCAGATCAAGTGCATGTGCGGTTTAAGCAACGCTGCAATGGAGCAAATATTGTTCTTGTTCTCTCTTGTGCTGCCTAAAGGGCATTGTCTCCCAGATAGCCTGGATAAAATTCGAAGGGTGGTTCGAGACCTTGGCTTGGACTATGTAAAGATACATGCTTGTGTCAATGACTGTGTGTTATTCCGTGGAGTGTACGCGAGCATGGACAACTGTCCAACATGCAAGGAGAGTAGGTGGAAAAATTTAGGTTCACAGGGCACTGACGAGGCTGGCACTAATGCAGCAAAGAAGAAGCGGTTTCCTATTAAAATTCTGAGGTACTTTCTGCTGGCTCCTCGACTGCAGAGATTATATATGAACAAGGAAACATCCACGTATATGCGTTGGCACGATAAAGAATTGGTTCAAGATGGCAAAATGCGACACCCAGCTAACTCAAAGGCGTGGAGGCACGTGAATGACATGTTTCAAAAAGAATTTGCATATGAACCACGAAATATCAGGCTTGGACTTGCATCAGATGGCTTCAATCCATTCGGGATGTTGAACATCACTTACACTACTTGGCCAGTTATCCTAATTCCTTATAACCTGCCTCCTTGGTTGTGCTTGAAACAATCCTTCTGGATGATGTCCATGCTAATTCCTGGGCCTAAGTCTCCAGGAATTAACATTGATGTGTATTTGCAGCCTATGATCGATGAACTCAAAACGCTTTGGGAACATGGAGTTGATACTTGGGATGCCAAGGAGAAGCGGAATTTTACCCTGCGTGCTATGTTACTCTGGACAATAAACAACTTTCCTGCTTACGCGATGTTATCAGGTTGGAGCACGAAAGGGAGGTTTGCTTGTCCTTGTTGTCACAAGGACACTGATTACATGTGGTTAAAATTCGGTTTAAAGCATTGCTACATGGGGCATCGGCGTTTTCTGCCTAATAAACACAAGTGGCGAAGGCTCAAGGTCAGCTTTAACAACACTATTGAAACGAGGGACCCTCCAGTGCCACTCAGCGGTCAAGAAGTTCGGGATCAGTACGCGAGTTTCCAACAAGTCACTTTTGGAGCCACTACTTCGAAGAAGAGGAAGCAGTGTGATGAAGATTCTAGATGGCACAACTGGAGGAAGCAGAGTATTTTCTTTGAGCTTCCATATTGGGATTTGTTGCTTATACGCCACAATATTGATGTGATGCATACTGAGAAGAATATTTGTGAGAGCTTGATTGGGACTTTGCTGAATTTAGCAGGTAAAACTAAGGACACCGAGAAGGCTCGACTTGATCTGAGAGAATTGGGTATAAGGAAGGATCAGCATCCAGTTCTGAATGAGAAAGGGAAATACGATATGCCACCAGCATTGTACACGTTAGATGATTCTGAAAAGGAAATAGTGTGCAACTTTCTACAAGGTGTTAAGATGCCCGATGGTTATGCCGCAAATATCAGGAGAAATGTCGATGTCAATGGGCGCAAGGTTTCAAATCTGAAAAGTCATGATTACCATATTATATTACAAAAACTCCTACCCTTTGTGGCACGCGACATATTGCTGGATGCTGTAGTGAACCCATTGATCCAGCTCAGCAGGTTCTTTAACGCGGTATGTGCAAAGGAGATTGACGAGACCGAGATGCAAGAACTCAGCAGATCGATTGCAGAGACTCTTTGTCGATTTGAGATGATTTTCCCTCCAGCATTTTTTGATATTATGATGCACTTACCAGTTCATATTGCTTGGGAGGCTGAACTTGGAGGCCCTGCTTCGTATAGGTGGATGTATCTAGTTGAAAGGTACCTACGTACCCTCAAAGGATACGTGTGGAACAAAGTGTTCCCAGAGGGTTCTAGAGCAGAGGGATATATCTTAGAGGAGTGCCTTACTTTCTGTTCTCGGTTCATTGAAGGTGTTAGTACAAAGCTTAATAGGCCAGAGCGTCAAGAAAATAGCGCTGTTAATGAACCACTTGCCGGTCTGAGTGTTTTTGCGAGCATGGACAGTGGGCAAAAGAAAAGTGTTTCTAGGCATAATTCCCATATACTACAAGACGAAGAATTCTCGATGATGAGACACTACATATTATCAAACTGTGAAGAGGCAATTGAATTTGCAAAGTAAGCAACACATGAAAATTATACAAATTTTGTTTCATTGTCTAGACTATATATCTAACTGTGATTATATATATTTTTTAAAATGTTGCAGTGAGCATAAGGCAGAATTGGCGAAAGTCAGCTCGCTGAATGTTGAAAGCAGGCACAAGGAACACTTTGTAGCATGGTTCGAGCGAAAAGTGAGTCATATACATTTCTTTCAAATTTAAATCGTCAAATTTGAATGTGCTCTTAACATAATATCATTACTTATGTGAGTGTAGATGAGGAATCTAAATTTTGTGGGGAAAGCAGATATGATGTTGTATGCGCTATCTCGTGGTCCTGAAAGAATTGCTTATTTGAAGAATAAGTGCTCAATCAATGGCTTCTATTTTCGGACATCACATATAGAGAATAATCTAACAACACAAAACAGTGGTGTTGTCGTCAGGGGTGTGCAGGGCATGGAATGGTATGGAGTGATTAAAAAAATCTTCGTACTTGATTTTCCTAAATCAAAGCAAGTCATGTTGTTCCAGTGTGACTGGTTTGAAATGCCTAAACAAGGACACAGCAAATCAAGAGGGTACAAAAGAGATAAATATGGGATTATCGATATTGATACCTCTCAGCTACGGTATTCACGTGATGAGCCATACATCCTGGCAACACAAGAAGAGCAAGTGTGCTATGTGAAAAGCGGGAAGAAAGGTAGCAAATGGTGCAGCGTCCTCAGAATGAAACCTAGGGCCCTGTTTGCCATGCCTGAAGGAGAGGAAGGCATTGATAATAACAATGACATAAATGTTGGTGATACTGAATTGGACTCGGTTGTTTTAGGTGTTGAAAATATTCATGTTGAGGACCACCATGAGGATATGACAACATGGAGGAGGGCAGATGTGGAAGGGACAAGTGTTGATGCTTCTCTTGTTGATCATGCTAAACCCATGCCTGAACCGGATCACGCAGACATACCTGAAGACGAGGACGATGGTGATGAGACCTACACTGGTGACGGAGTGATTGCTCCAGGATATTCAGAAGAAGGACATGAGTAAGACGGTTTGTAATCATAATTAGGGGTTGCATTGTTTACTTGTATTGGACTATAATACGTCTAAAATTTGTGAGCAATAAATAATTTGTGGTGAAGATGTCAGTTATTTGCAAGTTTGGCGTCATGCTGATGTCTTTCTGTGCAGTCAATATTATGATTACAGCATCATTGGGCTTAATTTGTATATCACAACATTATTCTCATGAAAATGATAGATTCAGCAACGCACAAAAGTGAATCAAAGATAATATATATGTAGCATATGTATAAGATAGCATAATTCGAGTATACTCAAGCCACATCTGCTTGTTCTTAACATAGCATCGTGCTCCCAACACTAGGAAAGCAAAAGCAACAGACAAAAGACAAAGAAGAAGATATCCTATCTACTTCTTCAGTTCAGATCGCTTCATCCTCCGCTTCATTCCTGATCAGATTCTTGAGAGTAGAACTCACCCCTCGCATGCTTCCGTTTGATCTCTTTGCGAAGACCTTCCGCCATTTGAAATATCTGACATTTTACAAGGGGCTCTCAGAAAGCATTTACAGAAGATCATCAACTGCATTTCATGGCAGTTGCTAATTATGTTTTCAGAAAAACTCATACTGATGATAAACTTAAAGGGTAGGAATATATATCACCTCACGAAGAGACTTAGTAGGTCCATTGTATTCTTCTTCGTCGCTGTCATAATTTACCATCATCTTGCATTTTATCTTTGGGAAACACAACTCATACTTGTTTCCTTTTGATTGAATTACATACAAATCTGGGTCAGAACAAATTGCACACACATAATAATTATGAAGCAAATTTGCTCACTTTGAAGTAAACTAGTAGTGTTGCCCTCACCTCATCCAATCGTGCTGGTAGGCCAAAATTGTCGATTCCTATGTCCGTGTCCGATTCAGTTGTGGGCCAAGCCTGGGTGTACAAGTGGCGGGTCTTTTTCTACATCAAAATTTTATTTTCAATCTTCACTGACAGATCAAACAATCTAAGACTACAAAGGCGCTGGAAAGGGTTTGGCTCACCTTATTCTTCTTGCTGTGCGACGACGAGGCTTCGACGACGATTACTCTTGTTCCATTCTTCCTGGCGGCTTTGCGGGCATGGGCATCCCTTGATCGGTAGCCCGTTGGGACGAATGGGACTTCGACATTCACGACGTGTTCCAAGTCGACCTCGACCCGCGCCTCCACGGCAATCCGGTGCCTACTTTGTGGTCGTGGGGTGGATGAGGGCCTGCGTCGGCTCGACGGAGTCACCGATGTCGATGACGGGCTGCGGCGGCTCGACGGAGTCACCGGTGTGGATGACGCACTTCACTTGAAGCGACCATCAGCGTCGCGCGGCTGCCTGCGAGAGGGGTGCGTGCGTCGGGCCATCGTCACAATGCAGGTGGATGAGATGGTGGCGGCGGAGATGGGAGGGGTGGAAGGTATATAGGAGGCGAGGGGGAAGATCGCGCGCGTGAATTTTGGGACGTGAAATGGTAGGGCGGCAAAAATGCAACTAGGGGGCCAGACAGTTGGAAAATGTTCAGCTATCTTATGTTTAGTTCGTCCGCGCAAATTTGACGAATTGTGGAAAAAGTGTGTGCGTCCAGTGAGAGAATATGTGAGTCAATGTGACTCAATATTCAAATTCATAGGTAAATAAGTTACATTCAGAGGTAAATTAATAAGTTATATTGGGGGTTTTGTTTCAGTTTCTACTTGTTGATCAGTACCTACTTGTTCATCTCTACCTCCTTTTGCTAATATATGGAGGGAGTAGGTCACTACACAAAAGCCAGCATTAGAACTGACCAAACAAAGTCATATAAAATAATTACCAAAAACAGTCATATAGAAATGACCATATCAATAGTGGTAGACGAAGTGATCATATAAACATGCATCACACACTGGCATTCAGTCACTTAGTGCATTACAGATAGACATTACACACAATATCACACATTACAATAAAGTTCTCAAGTCTAACACATAGATAAGATAGATTATTACAATCCAAGTCTTCTGCTGCTTCCCCTCCTCATTGCACCTTTCTAACTTGAAAGCCTGCTTCCCAGAGTTCGTGGCAATACGAACAACGGGACGGGTCGATCTCATCATCAATGCCAATGCTTCCAGAGCAGGTGCACTTGTCCCCTCGCAACCAAGCAGCAGGAAACACTAGAGGTTCGATCTAATAGAAATAGTGCTTGAATCATGTAACCATAACAAGAGATCTAGCACAAGAAACAAGAATCTACCAAAAAAGTACTCACAAATGCGTAAATTGAGATTGTTTCATGCTTCAGAAAACTAAGTTATGTATCATCTGCAATATTCCTACCAAAAGTGGATCTTTATCTAGTATCAAGGAACCAAGCAAAAGTGTATCTTTGTCTACCAAAAGTGAATATTCATATAGATTCAGAGAACCTAGCACACTTACCTCATCGACCCTGCTTCGGCATGGGGTGAATCCTACATTGCTTGGTGGCGCAGTAGGATCCTCGTGCTGCACGTCCTCATCGACCACCATGCGGGGTAGCGAGTGGCTGTACCGGCCTTCCGCGCGGCCGCCTGTAGATGCGCCCAGGGTAGTAGAGCGGCGGCGGATTGGAGAAGGAAGCAGTGTCGCCGGCCCGCGTGTGGACGGAGGCACCGAGGTCGCCGGGGACCGCGTGAAGCGCCCTCTTGCGTCGCGCGCTTGCCTCCTAGAGTTGTGCTCCCTCCACTCAGCCATCGTCGTTTCTCCGCTCCTCTCCTTGGCTTCCTGCGGCAAGGATGGGGGGAGATGGAGCCGGCGGCGGCGGCGGATTTGCGCGTCAAGAGTCAACAGTTTGGGGAAAGAAGGCGAATTGCTAGGCGGCCAGATCGTTTGCTTTGTATTCTAGAACTAGTATAGTTCACATCCCCATTCAGATGACAAATGGTCCCAGAACGAAGGGCCCACACGCCAGGTCCTCCGCGCACGCCCCAGAATCAGATGTGTTTTTGACTTCTTGAAGAACAAGCCCCATATTTCTTTTTAATCTCTGCATGAACCTTGACAGATCTTCAATTGACTGTACCTGATGTTGCTGAGGAGTACAGATGTGAACAACAAGTCACTCAATTCAATTTTCATCTGATTTTTAAAAACACAACAAAAGGACCAATAAGATATTGAATACGCTGCTTGATCAAAAGTAAAGTAAATTCATCAGAACGTACTCCAACCATGACAGATACAATAGGCCCAGTTACTAGAGTTTAACAGGGACACATAAATCCCAAGCAGTCGATGAGTAGGAACCACAACTGAATTCCATTACATAAAACACTAAGGTTCACACCTAAACAGAGCATAACAAGCATAGTACTTGACCACATCACTACATAACAGGCAGAGTACTTGACCGCATCACTACATACAGCCCCATCATACAAACTACACAAAAGCATCTACAGACAAACTACACAAAAGAGCTTCAGCTTCCGCTTCAGTCCTCGTCGGAGTCTGAGGAATCTGTTTCCTCGTCAGAGTCCAAATAGTAGTGCTCACCCTTCAAGATCTTCCGCTTGACCTCTGTGCGGAACGTCAATGCCATGGCTCGAAGCTGACATTTTAGAAGGGACTCGGTTACATCACAATCTGAATTCTCATGATCTTGCATTTACAAATATCAAACTAATGCAAAATTTAACATGGTTAGGACATCACCTCCACGTTAGACTTAGTTGGTCCATCATCATGACTGAACACTTCTTTGACAGAACTATTTCATACTTTCTGCCTTTAGACTGCATTACAAACAAAACAGGAAGATCCAAAGATGAATCAGGTCTAAAATTCATATCACATCAATAACATGTCATTTTTTGCTTACTGTAAAGAATTGAAGTTAACTAGATGAATAAATTAATCTACAAACAAGCAACATACCTCATCCAAGGTTCTTGGAAAGTCTTTGCAATCTACAAATGACTTCCCATCTTCATCTGTATAATTGCTCTCGGTGAAGATGTGGCGTGCCTTTTTCTAGAACAAATCAGTATTTAGAACATGCATCGAGTAATTGAAAAACAAAGATTGAACAGGAGGGAGGCACGTGTTGGACCCAAAAAGGATAGTTAAGGGACTAAAATTTAGGGACTGAATTGCCTATTTTGCCAACTGTCTTTTCTAGAACAAAGCCTTACTTAGAAGATGCATTTTAACCCCAAATTTTAAATCCACTCCAAGAAAACCTGGTGGAATCACCAAAATTCCTACCATTGATCTGACACGGAAACTTCATAAATTGATTTAACTACTCACATGCTAAAGTTCATCAAAACATTGCTTTCAGAGTTTTTCAGATGCATTTAAAAAGTAACTATGAAATCCAATCCAAGAAAACCCCCTCAATTAATTAGTACATCCCTAAATTACACTTTATCAGTACTCCCTCTATATTTCTTTATATGATGTTTCAGACAAAATTATTGACTAGATTCTAGTGCAAATCTGCTGTCTTAAACGTCAAGTATTCAGGAACAGAGGTAGTACATCCGTCATTAATGTAATCCAAAAAAACCCAAATAAATCCACAAACCTGGAGGAATCAACAAAATCCTACATTTTATCTCACATCTCACAATCTAAGCTAAAAGAAATAGGGGTCTAGCTCACCTTGTTCTTGCGGCGCTCCGCTGCTCCAGCGACTGCGTCGGGGTGCATTCCTTCCACGGCCACCGCCGGGACAGGAATGATGTTGAGGGTGGCGTCGCCGGGGTGCACTGCTCCCTGGGCCATCGCCGCGGCAGGGTTGACGTTGATGTCGATGCCGCCGGAGTGCACTGCTTGCTGGGCCACTGCAGGGACAGGCTGGACGCCGCCGGAGTGACCTGCTTCCTGCCCCTCCGCCGGGGCAGGGGCAGGGTTCACGTCGATGTCGGCGTGCGCCCGCTTCTGGGGGGTGATCTTCGAGTGCGGCATGGTGGAAATGCAGTTGGACGACGATGCAATCGGCGATGGGCAGCGATGCGTCCGGAGCAAGAGGGAGGAAGACAAACCACAGCGGTTGTTGATGGGACAGTTCCCGCGGAGTAGGCGACTAGGTAGTAGTAGGCGGCGAGACTGTTTGCCTTCTATATTTTTTTAAAGAAAAGTAGGGAAGTTGTTTCCACCACCAAGCGGTTGTCAAATGGAGACCACCACGAAGGGCCTACATGTCATTGCCTTTAGGATGGAAACAAGTGCGGTGTATCTAGATTTCCTCAAGAAGCCAAACTACCCTCTTCTCTTTCCTTTTTGCCTCTCCTCCCCCAAAACCACGTCCTCTGCGCTGTTCACAAAGTCTCGGTGGGTCCCACCTATCGGCCCCAGATTCAGAAGTGTGTTTGACTTCTTGAAGAACAAGCACATTTTTTTCTTTTTAATCTCTGCATGAACCTTGTATCTAGTATTTCTCCCTCAAATGAACTGCAAATTAGATCATTGTTTTTCCTAAAAATTCATTAAATCATATTGTATCAAGTTAACAACTTGTTAAGGCTAATGTTTTGAAAAATCTACTCGTATTGGTCTGTTTCAACAATTTAACAAATTGACAACAACAAGCAAACTTTTGTACACACAAAATGAAGTCAATAAGAAAAGTGATGAATACCAAAGCTTCAAAACTCATCAAGATCTACAAACTTTATTTAGGTCTTTCTGTCATTTCCTAAAGTGGCAATAAAATGAAGTACAAAATTGACATGCCTCTTAGATAGAAACTATCTAAGTCAATCTAAGATTAATGACCAATGTATACTGCAACTTTAGAAAATGACAACGTGACCTAAACAAAGATTGTAGACCTTTATGAATTATTAAACTTTGGTATTCATCACTTTCCCATTTGTCATCATTTATGTATGAAAAATCTTGCTTGAAGTTGAGAATTATTGAAATTCACAATTAGGATTGTTCAAACTCTATCAAATGGAGTAGTGACTTAAATAAAGTTTGTAAATGTTGATGAGTTCTACAACTTTCGTATTCATGACTTTTTCATTTGACATCATTTGTTGCCCCAGCTAAATTTGAGAATTTCAATAACTGATGAAATCTAAAATTTAAATAGTTCAAGGTAACTCGGATGGGGAAATGCCCAAAACAAAAGTTTCATAACTGGGGTCTTTATATACCAAAGATTCATAGCTCATCGAGATGAACAATCTTTATATAGGTCATTTTGTCATTTTCAGAAGTGGAACTATGATGTAGTACAAAATTGACATGTCTCCAACCTAGTTTCTTAAACTATGTGAGTGAACCTAGGATTAATGAACAATGTGTAGTACCATTTTGTCAAATGAAAAACCGTACTAACTAAAGATTGTTGATCTTGACAAGTTATGAAACTTTGGTATTCATCACTTTTCCATTTTACTTCATTTAGTGTTTCAAAATCTTGATTCTTGTTTTGAATTGTTTAATTTCAAAATTATGATTGTTTAAACATACTCACATGAGATGCAGTGGACACCATGAGCTTGATTATTGTTTTCTAAGAATGCAGGAAAAAATTTCCTGATTTGGACATCATTTGTGAAATCTAAACAAGTTTATAGTTATAATTACGAATCAAAGAATCAAGTTGATGAGTAAAGACAAACCCATGAGTTCGCCCCCTTCCTCTTGACGAGTAAAGACAAACCCAACTGGACTGTCTGACGAGTTGGTCCCATGATGCTGGGGCCCACGAGTCAGTGTCTGATCGCAAGATCGTGTCCCTTTACATTCGTAAGAGTAGCGGTGCCGGCGGATTCCACCGAACGTCTCTCCCCTTTCCTCCATATTTCTCCCCAATCTCTGTTCCAGGCTTCTTCCATCGCTCGCGCTCCGCCTCGCTCTCGTCGTCGGCTTCCTCCATCGCCGGTGATGATTCGCTCCACCCGCTCTCGCAGGTGCGCTCCCGCCTCCACCCCGGGTGCAGAGGCCCGGATCAACCAGGGTCGCACCCGCATTGCCGCCTCCCCTCCAGTAGGCGCCAATGTTGCGGCGCCCCGAGTGGAGCACCACTCCACGCAGCAGAGGCGCGACTCGCGAGGAAGATTCGCGAGGAGCGCACGCACCAGGAACCCGCTGCCACCCACCAGGTACGTGTTCGTCATTTCCGACGCCGAGGACGAAGAGGCGGCGCCGGCTGTAACACCCCGGATTTTTGAGCAATAGTAACCATCTTAATTAGCGGAGCTAAGCATGTTCGCTAACATGGTTACAAGGTCAAACCCCCCCAATCTTGGGTCAAACCCCTCAAAAACCCAAGTGTTACCCCTAGAACCCTAGACCTCCTTGCAGTAATCTAGCGCGTTCTCAAAATTTTTCATAAGTACTTCAAAATCGACCAATATAAAAGTTGTTCGTTATCCCCGGAAACACAATTCATCCAATTGGTGGCATTTGAAATTCCAAGTGGAAAAGCCTCTAAAATCTCGGTCAACGCCTGGATGTCTTCCTGACCGCACCATGAAAAACCCAAAGTTTGCAGCTATTTTCTGGGTAAACAGTTGAGAAAAACATAGGCCACCCTTTGGGAAAGTTGTAGAAGGGTATGTGGTCTACAACTTTCGTTCTTGGCGATTTCAAACTTCAGTTCAAGAATTTTGAGTTTGGACCGGTCAAACAGCCCTACACAGATTTGAAAACAGGGCCGGCGCTCTGGAGCCGAGCTCCCGCGCCGAGCCGGCGCCGGGCGTGTCGCGCGCGCGCGCTGACTGTGCGCCGTGGGCCCCGCCCCGGCGTCCGTGCCCGCCGTCAACCGGTCCCACCGCACCCGTCGCCGCACACTCGCCCTTATCCACTCCGCAATCTCCGTCGACACGCGCCGGCCGTCCATGGTGCCGCCGCCGCGCCCAACCCCCGTGCGCCAGCACCGCCGTCCTTCGTCGTGTGCCCCAAGTCGAGGCCGTGGCCTCCAAGTCGTGCCCCCGTCGCCTATTAAAGCCGCCACCGGAGCTCTACGCGCGGGCGCACAGACCGCCGACCGACGCCGCCAGGCTGCCGCACCGCCATGGCCGCCACCACGTGGAACTCCTCCCTCTGGACCCCGTCAACGCTGCCCGAGCCCTTCTCAGGCACCACAAGCTCTCACTAGAGCTCACCAAGCCGCCACCCGAGCCCCATCGATCTTCTGCTCGCCGGCGCAGCGCAAGCCGCGGACGCCGAACACCTGCGCCGCCGCACGCCCACAACCGGCACCGCCCGACCCACACAAACCCCTGACACCCACCCTAGGTGAGCCCCTCGTCCTATTCCGCCCCTTCCCCGACCTAGGACTCCGGCGAGGTCGCCGGATTTCCACCGGCAGCGCCGTCCCCAGCCATGTGGACCACATTGCTTTGATTTAAAAACCTGCAGGGGCCTGAGCGTAAAAGACGAGGACCTATATGTAAAGCAATCTATCTTCAACCCTAGATCTAAAACACAGCAACTTGTAAATTGCTCCAAAAATCACAGAAAAATCGTAAAAATGCAAACTCAATTTTTTTGTGATACTTATGACCAGGAGCAACTTTTCTACAAAGGAAGTTTTCAAACTTCTGTGTAGTTTTTAAAATATTTTGAAATCATCAAATTGCTTAGATTTGAAATAATTCAAATTCTATAAATGATCTGCAAGTGAATTTTGGATATGTTGCTAGCCTTGTCATGTCTGATCCTGTGTGCAAAAATGGCACATAGATGTCATGTATATCTTTAGTTATAAATTAATTTTGATATATGTAATGCTCCTATTTTTTATTTTTGTAAATTAATATGTTGATCAAATGCTACCCATCTTTTCGCTACATCCCTGTTTTATGGTTATGCACCCATGATAAATAGTATATCAATTTTGGACATGTGTAGCTTAGTCAAATAATTTACCATGCTATATTAAGGCTATTTTCATGTTCATAGTTTAAATTAATTTCTTTGCTGAGTAAGTGCATATCTCTGCTAGAAATGCCTCTGTATAGCTCCATAGGAAGTTTCATCTCTTTTGGTGGTATATATAATTTTGTTTGATTTAATCTTGCATGGCTAGGTGTAGCTTTGTGTGATGTTCATGCTAGCCATAATTGATGAGATGAGTTAAACTTTGGTGCCATAGTATAATTGTATACCTTGTGCATGTATGAGCTATCTTGTGGTTAGTTTATGTGTATGTCTTTTGGAATAAAAATTCTTGAAATAAATCAAGGTCAATTAAATGGATAGAAGGAAAACCAATATCATTTGTGTGCAACTCAAATTTTAAATGCATGAACCTCACCAAGACACACCCTAAACAGCACCATTACCTTGGTGAGATAAAATAAATTACTTATCTTAAATATGTACACAGTCACCATCAAAGGGGAAATAAAAGTCACCCGCACACACCTTTCTCTAATAGAGGAAGAGTATGCTGAATATCTTATCTAGGTGAATGTGGTCACCCTTAAACCCCACATTTATTTCTAAGTTTCAAAAGTGAAATCTCATTTGAATTGGACAAATAAATCTTATGCATATGCATCTCGTGTAGATTTTTCTGTCAGTAGCTACGAGATCGTCCCGGAACAAGACGAAGGACCGTTCGAGGGACAAGTGGACATCGTGGAGTACCACAAGACCCAAACCAAAGTTTGGAAGGGCCCAAGGCCTAGTTAGAACTAACATCGGTTTGAAAGGCAAGCACCGGAGCATAATCCTATGATTTTAACTTCCTGCAACTATATATGTTATGTCTGTGCATTTAAGTTTCAGGAGTTGATTTGAAACCATAGGTGCATGATCCTAGGTTCCTATGTTCTTATACTAGCATGATAAGACGTTAGTTGCCATGCTTTAAGGACTCGGTTTGTAATTAAATAACCCTTTATGGGAATTGATGTAATAAATTGTGACTTGTTTATCTCTGGACTCGCCTTCGTGTGAGTTTTGATGTACGGTTGTCGATCCTTTGTTACAAGTGATTTACCGGGCTTGACCCGGCAGAGACGACAAGTTAACTCGGTGTTATCGCGTAATGACCAAAAGGAGTGGTTTATGCGATAATATGGAGTTAATTTGGGGCGGTTCTGTCACACCGGCCGTCATCTCCGAGTCGGAGGACGGATTAAGAGCCTCTCCTCCTCCTCCCGGCCCCCCGGTTAGTTTCGATACTATGTTTTTAATTTCTGTTAGGATCGATTTGCAATTGGGGTTGTCTATTGTAGACATGG
The DNA here is from genome assembly GCA_036936925.1 of Cenchrus fungigraminus. NCBI lineage: Eukaryota > Viridiplantae > Streptophyta > Magnoliopsida > Poales > Poaceae > Cenchrus > Cenchrus fungigraminus. The sequence continues at coordinate 76,180,092 of CM072775.1, forward strand.
ATTTGTGGTAAACCAAGATGAATGTGATCAGTCTAGACTGTACATATTGTTCCTGTCATCAACCTTGACTATATATGTGATTAAAATGATTCTAAATATTTTTGGATTGTTTTAGATAAAATTATTCCACAACTAGATTGTAACTTGTTAGAACATTATTGTGGATGGGCAGCCAAAGATAAACTTGCATGTTAATTTGAAAATGATTGATATAACGATAGTCCTTGCATTCATGATTCTGATATTGTTAACTATTTTTGGCAATGAAGACTCCTCAGCACGACCATGTCTACGTGGTCAACGATAAGGTCTCGATTCACTGCACGTTCTCACACGAGAGCGATGAGGAGACTGGAGAAGAGCCACTTCCGTCGAGGAGGGAGGTCAGATATGGCAGTCCGTGCTGTAGTCATTCCTAACTTCCCAGCTTATACATGCTAACTTCAGTAATGCCAATTAACAGCTCAAGGGAATGGGTGAGCAGCTTCGCGTCCTTCTGAAGCGGAAATATTTCAACCCCTGAAGATGGTGCCTAAACATGAACAAGAGCTTCGTGGTTGACTTATGTAGTACTTATGCCCTTTTTTAGTTTTAGCTTTTGTTAAGAAGCCTTGAGCTTGTTGTGGTTGATGGACTTATGTTGTACTCTTGATCTGATGTATGATGCTTTTGTGCGCAAGCCTTACTTGTGCCTGATGGACAACTAATATATGTATGAAATTATATACCTTTTCTGTATATCTCTGCTGAATGGTTGTGTTCATGAGATGATTTTCTTTTTTCGTCCATGAGATGTTCTTGTCCTCCTTTTAATTTTGTTGTTTCTATGTTTTATAAATATTTTGATCCATACTTGTCAATCAGAAATCCACATAAAATGTACATGAACACATCAATAATAAGAGCAAATTTCTTGTGAGCAAATGGAGAACACATGTGCAATCACAAGAATGATCAAGGGTAATAATAATACTAGCATTCACTAGCGACCATATATTCCCACTGAAGTAATGCCATTATACAAGGTCATTACACAAAAGCCTCATTCATCAAACCAAATTGTTCATGACATCCTACTTGTTCATTACTACCTCCATTTCCTAATACATGATATAATGGAGGGAGTAGTTCACTACACAAAAGCTATCTAATTAACATTCCTTGGAGGCGTGCCTACGGGAGTGCCCAGTGCTTGATCGCCAGCCGGAGGTCCTCCACCTTAGCCTCAATCTGAAATGTTTTTACAATGCATTATCAGTGATTTATTTTTTGAAAGGAATGCATTATCAGTGATAAGTACATCAAAATTTGAATAAAACTGAACATAGTGAACATAGGGAATGAAGGTAATACCTCGGCATTAGGAGGACGCCTTCGCGAGGGGCCCGGGAGGCAGAACTCATCATCGCTGTCGTCATTGCATTCCACGAATATCCTCATTCGTGCGAAGTTGAGCTCATAAGTCACCTTCGGCCCAAGATCCTGAAATAAGAAATCGAGACATGAACATCAGAACTCCACTTGTGAACTTAAGATTATTCATGTTGCAATTAGAGGTGATCAAAAATTTGTATGAAACTGACCAACGTAAAATTCATATCCTAATTGTACCAAGAATGCTACTGACTAAAATTTGCATCAAACTGAGCAAAACATTGCAGAAGTAAATTTAGCTACGGTGAAACCACTCACAAACAAACTCACTGATTCTTAACTACATGATCTCTACCAAAAATGTTGCATATGTACCCTAGTCTGAGTTGCTGGCCAAATTTGGCAATCTGACAACGTACAAGTCACTGAATTCCTCAGATGGTTCCTATCAGTTTTAGCAATTTTTGTTTAGAACTATTTTCGACAAAGTTCTCTTCACATTTCCATAGTCGGCAGACATGAAAGCCAGAAATGCAATACTAGCCAAGAAATCCTAAATTGCAAGTCCTAGAATTGATTACATCTCAGAAACAATTTCGCAATCACACAAAAATAATCAATTAAATTATTAATCAACCAGAGGAATTAAACACAGAGTTCTCGAATACTAGAGGGGGAAATTAAATTTGGTACGAGTAAGAAAACATGCCGGACGCTCCCAATCGAAATCCGACCATTTGCGGGGGTACTCCTCCTCCTCGCTGGACTCCTTCACCGGCTTGGACTTCTTGGCGTCAGGGTGCTGAAAACCCTCCTCGTCAGCCTTCCGCTTCCGAGGCATCCTAGCGGATTTAGCGTCCGCTTCCTCGGATGCCCGACGAACAACGGGCCAGGGTAACCACCCCGGCAACGCGGCCAATGCCGCCACTGCCTCCGCCGCCGCTGCCCCCATCTCCCGGCTCCTCGAAGATGCCGCCAATGCGGCCTTGGACGAGGAACGGCGACGCGAAACCCTCGACGCCGCTGACGACTCCGGCTCCATCTTGGCGTGCGGCCGGGTCCGGCGGTGGGGTGGTTCGGAAAGTGATCGGAGTTGGGCGGCGGTGGGTGGTTTCTACTGTAGCGAGACGAATGGGGTGAGATAAGCAAGCGAACCGTCGGGGCAGGGCGGCGGCGTCTAGGCTCACACAGGGTGCGGTCCTATAAAAGTACCACACAGAAACATCAGTTGTTTCCACCCCAAGCAGCTGACAAATAGAGCCCACCACAAAGGGCCCACACACAAACCCCACACCAAAGGGATGCGACCCACGAGCGTGCCACCGATCGAGGAGACGACTACCTCGCGTGTGCTTTTTCAACCTTGCATTTGACTTGCGGGTCCCACCTGTCGGCAAGTGATGAACTTATTTTTGTATTTTGATTCATAATGAAAACTTAAAACATGTTTATATTACATGTATGATGTCCAACTCAGGTGGTTTTTTCCCCTACATTCTTAGAAAACAAAAATCTATCTCCTGAGTCCGGTGCAATTCGAAATTACAAAGTTTGAACCATCAAATTTTCGAAATTCAAAGATTGATATATAGAATTGATTTTTTCAAACACTAGATGATGTCAAATGGAAAAGTGATGAACACCAAAGTTTCATAGCTCATCGAGATGAACAATGTTTATTTTGGGCGGTTTTTCATTTGACGAAGTGCTACTATCATGTAGTACAAAATTGACATGTCCCCAACCAAGTTTCTTAAACTATGTGAGTGAACCTAGGTTAATGAACAATGTGTAGTACCACTTTCTCAAATGAAAATCCGACCTAAATAAAGTTCGTAGATCTTGTTGAGATATGAAACTCTGGTATTCACCACTTTTCCATTTGACATCATCTGGTGTTCAAAACTATCAATTGTAGATATCATTTTTTGAATTTCAAAATTTGTCCTATTCAAACTCTGTCAAATGGATTAATGACTTAAATAAAGATTGTAGGCCTTGACGAGTTGTAAAGGTTTGGTATTCAAGAAATTTTCATTTGACAACTTTTGACAACTATATTCAAACTCTGTCATTTTTTGAAGGTTTTTGATAACAGAAGCAATTTGCGTCATCGTCCCCATGCGTGGGACCACTTAGCCGCACGACTGCACAAGCGCTCGTGGTGTCCCCACTTCCTTTTAGCTTATAAACGAAGCTGGACAGATAGCATAGAATATTGCTTCATCCCTGTTCCCCCAAACTGTCCCATCAAAACTGGGGTTTTCTTGCCTTCTGCCATCACCGGCGACCGCCAAGCTTCCAATCTCGGACGCCATTGCCACGCCACCTAGCTCTGAAGGAAGATTGGCACCCGCGATGACCCGATGCGAGGCAGCGGAAGGCAGCGCCGCCCCTGAAAGGAAGGGGGATGCAGTTGGGGCAACCGCCACCACCGGCCCCCACTCCAACCAAGGTGCTGCAGGCGGAGCAAGCACCACCGCGTCAGCAGAGCACGTCAATTTCCAAGTCAGCCCTTCGCGGCCAGCATGTACATTGTGTAGGTAGTCGTGGATTTGTAGCGAGATTGAACAGTTTGATTAAGATTCTGAACTCTGTTTTCTTGGATTGGTACTGTAGGGTGGCAAGCGTCGCGCCGTGGATGTGTGGGACGCCGCTGCCGATGATGTCCACGTTCGAGTAGGCAGTGGCTGGGATGAATGGCGCCCCGCCATCGTCCGTCCACGGCGTTCGCCGAATCCGGGACCGGCCCCAACTTCGGTCCGCGAGGTCGAATTCTTCAAGGAGCGGTACCCGAGCATCAAGACCACAATCACTTGCGACGCGGGAGTAGTGGCGGAGTACATCAAAGAAATCAAAGGTAGCCCTCCTCCAGATCGTTTGCTCATCGGATTGGATACCGAGTGCATTGAGCCTCGCAGTGGCGAGCTCAAGGTCGCATTGTTGCAATTGTGCGTCGGGCCGCGTTGCCTTATTTACCAGGTGCTCCATGCCGGCTACAAGCTACCTGATGTCTTGAGCAAGTTTCTCAGCGAGGAAAGCCACATCTTTGTCAGAGCGCATATCTCGAATGATGTTGAACGCCTAGAGCAGGACTGCGGCATCACGATTTCTAATTGGAGAGACCTTCAACTGCTTGTTTGTGAGGTTGATGACAAGTACAGCAATCTGTACCAAAATGGTTACAGGTCATCACTGGAGAAGATTGGAAATATGGTGCTAGACCTACCTCTGTTCAAGGACAGAAGAATGAACCACAGGCTGTGGGGTTTGAGGTGTTTGCAAGACTGGCAGGTGAATTACGCCACCAAGGATGCATTTCTGTCTTTTGAGATTGCAAATCAGCTTGAGATCAAGCATGGCTACCGATTTGTTACTGTTGGGATTCGAACCTAGAAAACAAAGCTAGGGGATGAAAACAACTACCGTTAGACCACTAAATCATATTTGGTTTATTGCCTCCATGTTTCTTTTATTAGACCATAATTGCGCGCACGCCACATCGTCATTTGAGATTGCGAATCAACTTGTGGTCAAGCATGGTTACCAATTTATGTAAACTTGTGTTGTAATGAAGTAGCTTAAATTCAAGTCAATGTGTATGTATGAATATATGTAATTACGCTTCGATGCAGTCAAGTACTCTGCTACTTTATAATGTGCTAGTATGTTAACAAATTAGTGCAATGCATGCTAAGATGTTTTATGAATGGCAGTACACAAAAGATCTCGAGAAATACAAATCAATGGTTTCCATCAGATAGCTAAACCCTTCATAAAAAGTTATAAAATCAATTGTTATTGTTATCTAAGAATCAAAGGTAAATAACAGAACAAGAACATTTGACCAGGTCCGGGCGCCGACCGGTGGGGCCCACTAGTAAGCCGTACGCGACAAAAAGCAGTGTGGCCCCTTTAGGATGCAAACAACCGGTGTATCTAGCTTTCCTGAAAAAGACGAACTGCCATCCTCTTTCCTTTTTGCCTCCCCCCCAAAACCAGGCATCAAACCACTAGGGTTTCCTCTCTTCCCATGCCTGCCACATCGTTCTCGTCCACCTGCACCGTGACGATGGCGAAACGCAACAACTGCATTTCCCGGAGGCAGCTGCGCGACGAACGAGGTCGCTTCATGCGAAGTCCGGCGACCTCTGCGCCGACGACAAGGAGCCGCGGAACAAAATCGACCACGGGATTTGGAGAGATCGCCGGGGCGGCGGCCAGGAAGAAAGGACATAAAGTGGGAGCAAGCGCCGCCACCCCTAGGAACCAAGGTGAAGCAGCGGTTGGTGCAAGCGCCACCGCCGCCGTCCCATCACGGATCAATAAGCAGGTGACCGGTCAAGGGAGGAAAATTATGTTTTTTTCCTTTTTTTTATATTGGATTTGGTCTGTTGGTGCTCGACTGAACTGAGGCTGTGGAAGGTCGTGATATATTCATTTAATTACGAGTGCACACTATTACGAGTGAAGAATTACATAATACCTTTAAGATGTTAAAACTTGTTATCTCCTCGTAGCTCCGGCGAACCCACCACATGTACACTTGTGATCCTGTTACCCTGGAGTCTCCTGAAATTCAGTACGACTTCCCAGACGTGCCTGCTTGCCCTACAATTGCTCTGGTGAGTGCATTGACTATCCTACTTAGATATTGCTAGTTTTTCTGTGCTAGTTCAATTGGGGTAAGTACTGGTAGTAGTATACCCAATGTAAATGTGCAATGGAAGTTTTTCATCATGCATCATTGTGATCCTGTTTTTTAAAAAATGAAGCAAGGAGGAAAGAACTCAAAGAAGTATGAAATTGTGTACCACAAGATAACCTGTTACTTTGCTATGAGTGCTGAGAGCGATGATGAGGTTTCCAATGATCCAGTTCTGTCTGGTGTGCAGGTGATGTTACTAATTAACTCAGTTTGTCGAAGTGTAGCTATTTTTTAGTATTTATTGGCTAATGAAAATTCATTTCTGTTTGTGGAAAAACAAATATATATATATAGTCGCATAATAACTTGGTGGGGACTTGTTCTCTGGTTTATTATCTGAAAACATATCTCTCAAACCCAAGTAATTAATCATCATTCTATTTTTTGCCTTTCAATTAATGTGCTAAATAATATAATTCTTCTTCTCCAGTTGCTAATGCATCCTTTGTAAAATGTCAGATACGACGGATGGCGGAACAGTTGCGCAGAGCTGTCAAACGAAGGGTGCAGGTTGGTCAATACCGCACAGAAGATATTGATGATTGAGCTGCTTGTCTAAGACGATGACTGTCGCATTGCAAGGGTAGTGGTGTATTATTATGCATATCTAGATGCTTGTCTCTTCGTGTTATCCATATGTAGTGGAATCAGTTTTATTGGATGCTGCGTGTGCTTTCTTATGGTCACAATGGCAACTACCTTTTACTACTTTACAGTATGTGTTAAACTAGTACTTTGTGGGAGGTTGTATCTTTCACGGTCTGCCTGATGGCTGACATGTTTAATACTGTATCAGTAATTGTTTCTCAATACAGTTTTAAAAAGATTTCAGATATAGGTTCTATGAGGCCACACTACATAAAATGACACCCAGCCACGCCTGGCCGTGGCCCAGCCACGCCTGGCCGCGCCCAGCCATGCCCCCCAGCGGCAGCCGGCCACACCCCAGCCACGGCCGGCCGTGGCCACACAGCGGCCGACCGCGCCGCGCCGCGCTACGCCACGCAGACTCTAGGGTAATTTCTTCCTTTTCTAATCTCATTCCTTAGCCTGCTCACTGAAATCTAATCTAATTTCTCAGATTCACTAAAATGCTCTAACAAGAGTGATTACATTTTGTAGGATACACAAGCAAGCACAACCATGTTAAGTCAAATGACAGAAGAGCTCAGCCAGAGTGTTCCTTCACTTTCACAACCTGTGGGACCATTGCCAGATTGTGAATGTTGATTATGGCTGGTTATGTCTGAATGTTAGTGAATGCTGGTTGTGGATGCTTCCTTAACTGAATTATGGCTGCCTGAATGTTATGCTTTGAATGTTATGCTTTCTTAACTGTCAGTTAAAAATATGGTTCAATACTGATGTGTCATGGCCACCTGAATTTGGATTCTTTAGCTCTTTTGATGTACATAATTGAGATGCAAAGTGAAGTGATTCATTCATCCATTTCAGATAATACGCATAGTTACACACCATATTTCACTTGCTCATACCAGCATACACGTTCCACATCAGTCCACACACACAAACAAGAGCAATACACTTCAACAGCAAAACTACATCTTTCATCATTCCTACTAATGTGTTCATCTTGAGTTCCAGATTACAGATCCTTAGTTCTTCCATGTCCTTGTTCTTCTCTTGTCCTTCCTCCTCCTTCTGTTTCATGTTCTGCAGTTCCAACATGTACTCATCTTCCCACCTGTAGTATCAACAGCCATGGCCACGCTGCAAATCCAAAAGCACAAAATGAAGAAAACTTGAAAAACACAAGTCAAATCCCACAAATTGCAACTCTAATCAGTACCTTCCCACCAGGGCACCTGTAGAACACCCGCCCCTTGTTCCCATTCTCATCCGTCTGCACCACCCGCTCCACAACCTTGAAGCGTCTGCAATCTGGGCAGGAGATGAGAGGGATCTCAGGATGCACCCGGTGCCTATTTGCTGAGCAAGAAGAGCTTGCCGGCGCGGCCATGGCGATGGGGTGGGAGCGGCGGCTCGATAGAGAGAAGGAGAGGGGAAGAGAGACGAACAGGGGAAGATGTGGATGAGGTGGGGCAGATGTGGGCGATGTGCCTGGTATATGGAGTCGACTGCCACATCAGCATTCCACGTCGTCACGGGTCACGGGTTTAGACCCGTTTGGACCTGCAGTGAGACCCAAACAGTGATCAGGGACCTCAGTGACACACTTTTTGAATTTGTGGACCGGCATGACACACCAGCGCAAGTTTAAGGACCGCCAGTGCATTTTACTCTAAAAAAAAAGAAAATGCTCGGAGATGGGATTCGAACCCAGGTCTTGGAGGAGACTTCCCACGTCTTGGAAAGGCGCCTGTTAATGGAAACTGGAGAGGCGGCCGCCGGTTATTGGAACCTTGAAAGCCGCCGCCGGGTATTGGAAACTCTCACGCTCCTCCTTGCATGATTTAGTTCTGGTTCACAACATAATGTAAATTATTTTCAAAACAATTGTCACGACAGTAAATTGTCTCTTGAGACGCCAAACAAAATTGAGTAAGTATGAAACAAAAAAGTCATCATCTCGGCCTTGTACCACAGAAGCAAGGTGCAACACAACTCCATCATCAATGTACGTGCCACTTGATCAGAAACAAAAGAATTTTAAATCAAAAATTTGGTTTATTCAAACTTTGTGAAATGGATTAATGACTTACATAAAAGGTTGGTTGTTGAGTTCAACAACTTTGTCTGAAATTAACTTTGTCGCTTACCACCGAGAAAGACATGCACCTTTACAATGAACCTACACTAGCTTTGGTTGTGTTCCTCACATGTTCTCCTTTTGGCCCGACATGTGGGACCCACACTGGATGCAGCAGGAGGGAAAACTCAGCACGTTTTCGTCCAAAAAAATTTCACATCCCGCCAGATTAACCCTCAGATATATCGGCCTCATCCCCACGTCCCCCAAAACCACTTGCGGCAGCTATCCCCCTAAACCACGTGCGGCGCAGCTATCCGACGACCATAGTTACGAAATCAGGTCTTCGATCGGGAAGGCGATCGACGACCAAAGGAGGGAACGAGAGGAGGCGGCCGGAGGTGGAGGACGGTTGTATTCTTCCCTATCGAGTTCACCATGTCTGGCAAGCTACGACACACCGAAGTAGTAACACGGAATGGGGTCGAAGTCGAGGAAGCTGATGTGGCCGAAAACAATATCAGGTGCGTATCGGCCACCTCTTACTGGAGAAAACATGTGTGCAATAGATTCGTTGTTCCCTCCATGCAATCGATTTGATATGCCTCTTAGCCCATCTAGGTTTCTCGATCAATGAATCAAGGGCGGATCTAGTATCAAAGTTCAGGGGGAGCTTATCTTCTTCTTCCTCCTCTCTTATCCCATCTCTCTTTTCCTTCTTCATTCTATTCATCAATGGATGAATTTTCCAGGAGGTGCTTCCATTGAATCCATGGGGGTAGGGCCGGGCGGAGCTAGAGGGAAGTGAAAGGGGGTGCGGCACCATCGTAGAATTGGTGGTATAGAGTAAATTTAACATGGACAAATTTTAGGTTTGATAAGAGATTACCGAAATTTTGTGGGTGCGACCGCAACCACAAACTCAAAATGTAGCTCCGCCCCATTAATTGCATTCGTTTTTTCCATGAACAATATATTTCACTAGTACACATATATATGCGCATCAATTACTTTAGTTATTTTCAACATCCGTCAATTGTTTCTTCCTTCCCTTAATCAGCGTGTTCATAATTATGTGCACATGCAGGACTATCTCAATCTTAAAATTTGTAACAGAACCTAATTGTTGTTGTTGTAAAAATTACTCTGAATAGGCAGTGTGCTATTTGACCACAACATATTTGTTTTTCACATACTATCTACTACTAGTGTATATATACATATATGCACATACCATTATTATTACTATAACTGAATTTTTTCATGTTGGCGTATTAATATTTATGTGCACATGTAGAGAATGCGATTTGACAGGTGAGCTTTGGAATATACTAATCGAATGCCGCGATGAACCTGATGGAGAATTAAGATACATCTCTTGTATAGTGGACAAGGGTGGTATAGACCTTGCCTTGCTGATACACATTAGAGATGAGTGTTGTTATCAACACTGGGACTACATGTACTACATGAAGAGAAATAATGAAGAAGATGACAGATCAGCGGTTCTTGAGGAAATTAAGAGTAAAAAAGAAGTAGCGGCCATGCGTGATCACGTGGAGTCAACCAAAGAGAAGATATTAAGGTTGGTACTATCAAGAGCAGATCGGGATGGTGAAGATGTCCGCGTTACACCCCTGAAACCACAGAGTATGGGGTTTTGGCAGGGTGCTGATAGTGATGATGATGATGACTACGACGACTACTTAGAGTGTGTTGCATACAAATGTTGGCTTGCTAAGCAACCCAAAAACTGTGGTACGTATGTTGCTTGTTCTACACTATCCACATGTACCCTTGACTGCACATTTTACTCACACATTTTACTCACATACCAGTGTTTATAATTTGTAGAACTATACGATGACTTCAGGAAGGCCACCCAAAAGACGTACCAAGCATGGTTACAACATGTTGGACTTCTGAAACGAATTCGTAAATACTTTTTCCTTGTCGACTGCAGCTTATCTGTGATGAGAAATGTGAACCTACTAACAAGTATAAGTGCTTTCCATTTTTTCAGTGGCTTTTACTAAAGCTCAAGCTAAACCTAAAGAAGTAGTCGTACTCCCACGTGATGAGAGCAATGACAGCAACACGACGCCGCCACCCGAAACGACGCCGCCACGACAACATCCATCGCATGCTAGGAGAGAAAAGAAGACAAGAGGTTATAGAAGCTTCACACCTCTAGGAACTTCACTTTGTATTATTGTTCATTGGTTTCTGAAACAGCTATTGTTCAGTAGTAACTGTTATGTTCTCTGATGTGAATGCAAGTAGGTGGCAAGAAAGTTGGCCGTGGAAACCTGAAAGGCCTATCTGCAAGTTCCTTGAGAGCAAAATCTGGTGGCAACAAACTAAAAATTCAGTTCTCAGGAAAGTTGGGTGGTGCCTGTGGACCAAATAGACGTGCCTTTGTTGATGAGATTGTTTTAGAGATAAGGATGAATTGTCCATTAATTGGAGTCAAATTTTGGAAAGATATTAGTAAAGATGTCAAGAAAGACATCGCAGCACATATAATGGTATGTCACTGTCCACCGCATGCATCTATTTTCTTCGTACACAATGCTATGATTGAATCATGCATGCATAACAAGTTTTGTTCCCACTAGGAAGGATGGGATTTAGAGGGCATTCAAGATCCAAAGAGCAAGATTTTGAAGATTGCCCACGAACGCTACAAAGGTTGGCGAGGTGACTTGAGTGCTACATACAAGTCATACGAGAATTATGATGAGAGAATGAAACACAAGTCTGATGAGTTGAACATTGTGGAGTGGCACTATTTGTGCCAGTACTTTGGAACTAACTATTTCAGGGTACATTTTTTTCCTACTTAAGTACAACATTGAGAGTTGTATAGATATGAGTTCAACCTTTCATCGCTTAACAACACTCTTTCAATCCTTGCAGGGAATGAGCATCAAAAACTCTGGCAATCGCGGCCAAATGGTTAACAACCATTCGGGTGGTTCGAAACCTTACTCTCAGTGGAGTTGGGAAAATGTAAATTTTGGTTACAATATTCTCATCTTTCACTATCTGCATTAGACAATCATATATTAATGTTGTGCAATGTTGCAATCATAGCGAGATCCCGAAACTGGTGCTGAGCCACGCCAATTGGAACTCAGGAAGGTTACTCACTCGAAGCAAGGAAAATGGATATCTGACGTGGCTGAGAGTATTTATGTGAGTAGAAATTCCATCGTAACCTTGCTTGCACATAACACTCGTTTAATTCTGCATCAAACCATGGCCACGGTTTTCCATCTTACAATGATTTCCTGTCCTCAGAGTCGTACCGCCAGGAAATTATGTCTGCTAGCAAATTCAGATGAAATGGAAGAAGGAACACCAAGTATCACTTCTGAGGCTATTATGGAAGAGCAATGTTTCCAGGAAACATACAAGGAAACGACAAGAGTCAAATCCTCCGTGTCACGTGGCCATGGTTACATGGCGAGTCGAATAAGCAACAAAGATATTCAAGAGAGGATGTTACAGGAGAGAATCGAGAAGGTCGAAGCACGAGAATGTGAGTTTGAAGAAAGACTTAAGAAGCATGAAGCTGACAAGGAAGCCGAGCAACAAGAAATGGCCAGAGCAATTGAACAAAAAATGCAGGATAAGTTTGAAATGATGTTTCAGCCTTACAAACGCTTATTATTACAATCTTCTGAGGTAACCAGAACATTGTACCTGTTGTGATCGTAACTTGACCAATGCACCTAATACCTTACCTTCCCTCTTTTCAAATACGCAGAGTACACCTCAATCCAACAACACTACAGCTGACGTTGAAGCTACGGTCAATGAGGATGACACTGCTGCAACAACATTAGTACAGAGTCAAGAAACAGCGAACAAGGTAACGACTATACCTGGTTGTGATTGACTAAATATATATTTATGTCTCTAATCTCTTGCCTGCCCTTTCTTACGATGTGCAGACTCCCTCTGAAACCATCAACAACACTAAAGCAGTAGCACAGGGTAATGAAGTAGCACAGAGTCAAGCAATGGTGAACAAGGTAATGACGACACTTGGTTGTGATTGGCAAAAAAAACAAATGTATGTCACTAATCTTTTTGCATGGCCTCTTTTGCAACGTGCAGGCTACCCCTGGAACCATCAACAATAATTCAAATGAAATTGTACCTCCGAGGAGTGTCCAAAAGGTTCCCGTAACACCAGTACTGCAGGATCATGTAATAGCGAACCAGGTATTAATGACATCGAACAAGCTATCTAATCATGATGCAGGGTGTACTTTGAATTACAGTTGACATTGTTCCATTAACTTTATAATCCAGATTGATCCAGCAAGCACTGTGACAAAAGATAAGGAAAATGTGGCACCTAACATCAATGATTCAAGTGCCCACATTTCAAAGAGACTGTTTCCTGAGAAACATCGAAAACGTGATGCACCTGCTGCAGCTCCCAGAGTTATTGGTCCACAACACCTGCTGAGGGAGGCTAAAACGCGATCAGGCAAGAAGATAGCACACGAGGTACGTACTAACTGGAATTATCCTCTCATAATGACATTAATATTTTCCACTTACAGTTCATATGCTGAAATTCTCTAATTCGTTTACATTCAGGATGGCATGGAAGATGGTCCGGCGGTGAAAAGAATCTCAAGAACGGCAAACAGAGTCCCACCTACCAGCAACAACAAACCTACCAATAAGAAACTTCCGCTCCAGCCTAAAAATTGATGATCAATGCAAGTGTAGGAGTGATATCCAGATTGTAGCAGTGCATAAGAACAATATAGATTCTTTACAAATTATTTTACTGTGATCGATGGACAAGAGTTCTTACTTTGAAATATATGATGAATGCTGGTCATGAATAAAGGATCGATTTCATTATTGATTTGTTTGTACATGGGTTGCATCAGTTTATGTTTTGAAAATTTTGTTGCATGAAATTTGGATACGCCGGGCATCCAGCGTGCAGCCTGGCGACCAAAATTTCGTTGCGCTATCCTCTACACAAATAGCAACGAACCATATAGTTCGTTGTGACATACCATATGCATATGGCGACCAAAGATTGATCTGATGCGCTATCATTTGAGCATATAGCGTCGACACCAACTTTGTTGGGATACCCCTACGCATATAGCGACGTTAAGTAGCGTTGCGCTTTGGGTCGACGACATGGCGACGACCCATCTTTGGTTGTGCGACCCTCTTCTTCTATAGCGATGGCAACTGGCGTTGCGATTGTGTCCCCGAATATGGCGACGCCCCCACATCTTTGGTTGCGTGACCATCAATGTGTATAGCAACGGTAGTTAGGGTTGCGATTTGGTTCAAGAATATGGCCACGACAAATCTTTGGTTGCGTCACCATCAATGTGTATAGCAACTGGTCGTTCGCGTTGCGATTTGTTTCAAGAATATGGCGATGACACATCTTTGGTTGCGTCACCATCAACGTGTATAGCAACTTGTCATTCGCGTTGCGATTTGGTTCAAGAATATAGCGACGACATGTACTTGGTTGCCTGACCATCAACCTGTCTAGCGACAGTAGTTAGCGTGGCGAATTAGTTCAATTATATGGCGACGAACCACATCTGGTAGCGTGACCCTCTTCGTGTATAGCGACGACACCGAGCGTTGCTATTTTGTTCAGGCATACCACGACGACCCATGGTTCGTTGCGTGACCCTCTTCGTGTATAGCGACGGCATTTAGTGTTGCGATTTGGTTCAAACATATAGCGACGGCTACGCGTTCGATGTGATATCCTCCATTGCTATTGCAACAGCACAGGTGTTGTATTGCGACACAATGATTTGATCGTAATAGCGCTTGTTTGCAACTGACCAGAGTGGTCGCAAATACCACTATCGCAATGACGCATTGCGTTGCAAAAGCACATATCGCAACGACACAAGTCATCGCGACTTGAACCAATTGCTACGCCAGGCGCCGTCGCAGCAATAGACCATAAATAGCGACTTGAATTGTGAGGCGTCGCAAACAACTATTGCGACCGGTTTTACTGCGACGCCTGGCGACGGACTCGATTAGTCGCTACACGACCCATATCGCGACCAAAACCCCCATGTTGCGACGTTTCGAACGTGTCGTGACATGTTCCAATCGCTGTAGTGTTCGCAAGAAGTTAAAAAGTCATCCAACCCCCTCGCGACGCGTGTCCCCTCCGACGATCGAGGGTGACGTTTTTTGGGACGATTCTCCTTTTTTCGTGGAATCAGATCGCCGAAGTCGACCCGTCTCCACGAGGGGCTACTGTTGGGGAATCGACCTTTTCCTAGTCACCCTCGCTCGTTCGGAGGAAACATGGTTCTCACACAAACTCGTTTTCTTTAGAAAAAGCGTTTTCACGAAACCTGGGTATATGGAAAAATAAGGATGTTTTCTACTGAGCGAAGATCACAAGTCCCTTCCTTTCCAAATTCCTCTCGAACTGATGAACTTCGGTTTTCATGAAAAAGTGTTTTCTCTTCTGGTCTGAGAAAAACACCGCTTTCACTAACAAGGGTTTTCGTCGAAGAATGGGATTTCCTTTGATTGTGTTTTCGGGAAGCGAAGTTGAGGAATGATGAAGAATCATCGGAACCATGCCTTAAAGTCATAATTTTGATCGGAAAGTGCTCCGGTGTCCAAGATCTCACAAGAAAACACAGATTCCACCGAAGAGTGACGTCAGCGCAGAGAAGTATGACGTCAGCCCAGCGAAGGTGTGGAGACGGCGAGAATAGAGTCCCTGAATGGAAGGAAGGACTTCGATGTTTGAAACACTTAGAAGCGTAATCAGGAAGATACAAGAGAAACGTAAGAAGCTTGGCTACGCAAGGAGAAAGAAGTTAGTACACGCCAAGGGTAAATCTGTAATATAAGCGAAGTCCCCATGATTGCCGGGGACGAATGTACCCTCCACTTTCCAAGTATATGTATTGTAGTTAGGGGTAAATACAGAATGTAAAAGTGACTTCCGAGCATTATAAAAGGAGCCCTTATGCCTCCGTGTAAAGAGATCATACCTTTTAGTTAAGATACCACTCCTTGTAGACAATGAGAGTAATGTAGCATTGCTAAAAAAACATCAATAGCACGGCGTAACCACAGCCAGAATTCATTATAAACAATCAAAATACAGCAGGTAGCCAACAATGAGAGCATATATGGTAGCATTGCCAAAAAAAAGACATAACACATCAATAACACGGCACAACCACAACTAGAATTCAGTAATAATAAATTAACAATCAAAATACAGTAGGTAGCCATCAAATTAAACTCCAAGAGAAGTAGCCGGCGCATCCGGTGTTTCATGCCTGCAGGCAATTCCAACGTGCGTGAGCAACGCCCAGACCAGAGTTATCAACTCACCGCCACGGGCGATTGCGTCCGCGTGGCCATTGAGGTTGTCCGACGGACCAATGTAGAGGATCATCCTCGACCAGAATCCAGCCAGCAACCTCCACGCCGCATCCTCTTCCTGCAGCTCCACCAGCTGCTTGCCAAGCTCCACACCCTTCTTGAGCACCGCATGCTTGGCTCTTTCCTGCAGCGGCGTCACCAGCTTGTCGTACTCGGACTGATCTTGTGACCCGCAGGCGAAAACAGCCTTCATGGACCATCCACCATGGCCGGCAAGAGCGCACTTGATGGCCTCCTTCTTGATGGCCTTGTACAGGCTCTTGCACCACGCATCGTCGTCAGGGAGCAGCTCTGGCACGTAGGCCACCAAGTAGGCGCAGTACCGTGACAAGTGTTCAGCGGTAACCCTGTCCTGAGAAGGACGTGGGTGCTGCTCCCTCCTCAGGCTCACCGAAAGGATGCTTGTTGCAATGTGCCACATGAGTATGAGATCAGAGATACATTTGCTGTCACAAGCCTCAAGGAAGCTGTTGCTGTTGCCACCATCCTGTTCCTGTACCAGCTGTTGTAGGCTCTGGCGGAGAAATGTCCTGGGATCAGTCAGGCGTCCATTGTCGCCTCTGATGAGCACATTGACAATTGCCGCCTTCACCTCCCCTGGCACCTTGACATTCTTCTTTCTGTCGGCCAGCAAGCCGAAGAGGTGGCGAATGGCCACACTGAGCATTTGGCATCGCCCAGCTCTTGTTTCCTCGAGCACCAATACTGAGCATTGATTCATTTTGTCATCCCAATGCTTCATCAGCTTGCACTGGCATCTCAACACAGGTCCAATCCATTTCGGAACTTGAAGAGATTGCTGCCCAACGTAGTAGCGACATATGAGAGCTACTTTGGTCCAGTTGGAGAAGATGTGGGAAGCAATCTCTCTGGCCTCAGAAAGGATAACTAGTACGAGGAGGATCCCAACTGGAACCGCATCAAAAACTATATTTCCAAAAGATCTGTCAATGGAACCAAGTCCATAACCAGAGCATACCAATTTGCAGTAAACCTGACCAAAATCTTCGTTTCCATTTTCTTGCCAGTCCCAAATGAAGTGAATCATCCCTACTCCAGCCAGCACTAAGCAGTAAAATATGATCAAGAGTGAAGCAAAGATGTTTACTATGGGAAGCCAGGAACTTGAGTAGTGCATCGCAGTGGCGCAGTAGTAATAATCATGCAGAAAAGAAAGCTCATCTGTTACCACCCTATGTACTCTTTCGTGATCCTTTTCCTCAAGCAACACATCCAAGAAGAAGCGATAGACCTGCTGAAAGCCTGCTTCAGCAACTGAGTAGCCTGCAAACCTACACCGCAGCAACTTGAACAGTGCTAATGAGAGGCAAACATCTTTAAGTCTCAGCCATGGTACTGGCGTGCCAGTGCCATCATCTAACTGCCAGACTCTGTCAATAGTCACCAGGCCGGCATTGTTTGTGTCATTAGGGTGAAGATTTTTTAAGAGAAAACCGTGAGGCCCCTTCCCAACATCAGCTCTCTCCTCTCCCATGACTATAAGTGGAGGAGGTGGACAAGGACGACAATGCTCAACTATCCTTGTTGGTGCTATACCATCTTCATTTTCTTCCTGCATTTGCGCTGCATATCCAACAATAAGGGGGGGATTGCGTCCAAGTGCAAAGGAACGCTGGGCCTTTCTGAATTCATAGTATCTTAACGCCATTTTGGCGAAGATAAGACCAAACATGGTGGTCGGTAAGGCATATTGCAAGGGTAGTATGGGATAATCGAAAGAAGCTTCTGGTGTCAGTGATATGAAAAGGTAAGAAACCCAAATTGCCTGAACCAGCAATCCTAGAGGAATGCCAACGTTTCGACCTTCTCTATCACTGGCAGCGACTGTTGGACATGTATCGATGCCAATGATTTGTACTAGGCCTGCCCAGATTAGAGATAGGACCAAGTGCACTGAGCTATTGCAACCGATTTCATGATTAAATGGGGAGACTGATGAGGCATCTCGAATTGAGGAGAGGACTGATGAGGCATCTCGAATTGAGGAGAGGACTGATGAGGCATTGGAGGCAACATAGCTGACGATTGGCAGGAACAAAATGGTGGCTCCATGAAATAGGGAACCACTGATGGCACGGTGCCGATACCGAGTTCCGTAAGTGCCTATTCCCACCAGGATCACGGCAAGGATGGCATTGATGAGCGCGAGCACATTCACTCGCAGCATCTCTAGAGGTAGCCCTTTTGTGAGTTTTACAAATTCTTCCTTCTCCAAAGCGGAGCAGTTTCCATACACGCCCGCCTAGATGAATTAGAATTAAAAGCAGACAGATCAAAAGCATAAGTCAGGCTAAACAACTGAATACACCAACATATATCTAGCTTCAATCAAAGATATGTATTTATTCAAACCTGATAAAGGTTTTCAAAAAATAACTTTGAACAAAATTAAAATGACAATCTGGCTCCATGCTCTAAATGGAATGAGAAATCAGACACCATTCCCAAAAAAAAACATTTCCCAACAACGAATTATAATATAATTTACAAAGTAGTCAGCACCCTAGATCAACTATGACATTTCTGGCCGTTGTCCCCTGTTAAGATGCCCCAAACAAAGGCACATGTGCCACAGGCCGCCATATATGCTACCATTATTTGTTGGTTGCTAGTCATGCGATTTTATTTGGTTCCAGCAACAACATTAGAACTGTGGCTGGTGTCACCGTCAACATGAGAGCTAGCTCCCGCTACAGGAGTCTGGATCGGTATGCACACAAGAGATTAAATAAGGAACAAACCAACAAAAACTGAATAACAAAGTTCTATTCTATGGGGAAAAGAAGATAATAATTAAATAATTTTGTGTACAGTAGCACATCAGAGATGTTAAGTTAGCTTACCCCCATGATACGGTGGCCAATCGCCTCTTCTCGTAATGACTTGGAAGCAGAGGTAGTGACTGGGTGCACCTGACCATAGGTTGGTGTACATATACAGTATATAAATACTTGCTATCACCGGGCTATATATGGATCGCAGGATTGGTGTCTTTTGAGACGATCGATTTGTTTGGGTGTCTTGTTTCCTTTCCAGCGAGCTTGGAATATGTTCTTTGCTTGCACTAGTGCTGTACGAGATTGCTCCATCAAATCCCTGCATACGCCTCTGCTGCCCTCCTGCATGAGGTGGTCCCGTTTGGAACGCCCGGATTTTTTTTCTTTTTATTTTAGTGTTTTTTCTATAAAATTAAATTAATTCCTACGTAATTTCAGTGAAATTTCTACGTTCAAATAGGTTCTTGTTCGCTTGAGATACCTATGAGTAGCAATAATAGGGAACGAAGTCATTTTATATAGGCAAAATAGGCCAAATGGTCCTCCAACTCTTGTCAAAAGGTCAACTTCGTCCCTGTACTTTTAACTGGACCAATTTAGTCCTCGAACTATGCTCTTTTGATTCAGTTACGTCCTTACCGTGAGCGGATGCCTGACGCCGTCCGCGTTTGCTTCGGCTCACGCCCAAGCACACGGTGAGCGGCGCCGGCGCGCCGGCGTCGGCGTGGGGGCTTCGCCTCCCATTTCAACGACCACCCCGGCGCTTTCTCCTCATCATAGCTCACCTCCTCCCATACTCACATCCTCGAGATCCTAACCCTAAGCATGGTTGCTACGGCAATGGCGTGCACCAGTGGTGAGCCACAGATACGCGCGCGGCAACTAAGCTAAGCCCGCGAAGTGGCGACAACATGACGACTAGGGGCTCACCTACGGTTGGTTTGATGGGTTGCACGGGGTTCGTGATGCCTGGAAGGTGGGGCCCCAAGGGGAGGGTGGCCATGGCGGTGGTGGCGGCTCGAGCGGGCAGAAAAACTGCGATTCCCGAGAGGGGGTTGGCCATGGCTCGATGAGGAGTGTTGGAGATGGAAGTTGAGAAGGTGGTTGAGCCTTAGGCGTGGGGAATCGACAGGAGATGTCCAGGGCGTGACGAATTGGGTCGGTGACGAACCTTGGCTTGTCTCGGCAATGGCGGACGCGAGACTCAAATCCTTGGCCGCCGCCGAGTTGCAGAGCGAGGAGAGCTTGGTGGCGGCGTTCTTGACGCAGCCGCCGCAGACGGCGGCGGGGAGGTCGGAGCGGCACTGGTACACGACGGCCAGGCCCGTGGCGGCCGACGGCGAGGTGTAGTTGCCGTAGGCGGTGTAGCTGTCGCTGTTGACGAGGTAGGACAGGGTGGTGTCCACGTCCGCCGCGTACTGCGACCCGGGGTCGTAGCGCGCCTGCGAGCACCCGGCGTACACGAACGCCGTGTAGTCGTCGCCGCCGTGCGCCGGCGTCGTGCACGCCGACAACACGATCAGCACGAGCAAGGGGAGCGCTGCCGGTGCAAGAAGCTTCGACATGCTTGCTTGCATGTTCTTGGCCTTGTGCTTTGGTAACTTCTTCAGAGCTTCAGAACGCGGAGCTCCCTAACTGTCTAACTGAAAGCTAACAGAAAAACAGAGTATGTACAGGGGACTCGATCAATTGGTTTACTTCAACAGCGGTGGAGCTCGCTTTGCTCGGAACTCTTGGGTTAGACGTAGACATGCGAATGGATTGACATCCAAATTCCAATCGATGGCGATCACCATGTCCGACGCGTTGAGCAGCAGCGAGCAGAGGAAGTTAAACACGTCCACCCGGCGCTCGAGGCACCGGCCGCCGCGTCACGGCGGAGTCATCGCGAATGTACGGCAGTCGCGCGAACACGGACTGCAGGATATCATGCATGCAGGAGAGCAGCGGCGCGGCGCTGGCATGGAGGAGCGCGGCGAGCACCTAGAGCACGCGGAGGAGGACGGCCTCCTCGGCGCCGGTGTCGGAGATGCGGTCCGAGCGCGACAGCTGGTGAGTACGGCGTCACGACACTCGTCGAACATGTCGATGCAGAGGATTTTGAGCACAGACGAGAGCGCCACACCCGTCGGTGGCGGCGGGGCCTCGTTGCTCCGGACCACGTCGAGGAACGAGGGTGAGGTAGGTAAACGGGGAAGGTGACGCAGGGCAAGAACAGAGGACGGCGTCACGCGTTCCTTGACGGTAAGGACGTAACTGAATCAAAACAGAATAGTTGGAGGATTAAATTGGTCCAGTTGAAAGTATCTTGCCTATTTTGCCTTTTATATATCCGTTCACCTCTCTCAAAATCCACCTTTTTCTTTTTTTTCTTTTGGGTCTATCTGCTTTTGTTGCTGCTGCAATTCTTTTCTTTCGTGTACTCCCTCCATTCCAAAAAAGTGGACGTCCTAGCCTCTTGGCCAGTTTTCAAAATAGTTGACGTCCTGCGCAGTTTCAAAGCGTCCTAGACTAGAATGCCTTTGCGCACGCGGCCTTCCGTCCGTTCGCTGTCGATTCAATGCGCGCATGCCCTCGTAACTCGCCCGCGCATTGATCGCTCGCCCCGTGCTGTGAGCCCGTGACGCCCGACCTTCATCTCCCACAACGCGGCTCCACTTCGTCTCTGGCCGAAGCGAACTTGCCGCCGCCGCAAACACACTTTAGGCTAGGGTTCGCCATGGATTTGCTTAGCATCAACTCCGACAAGACCGACGAGACGACGTTCCACGCGGCGGTGAGCGGCACGGTGCAGCACCAGCCGTCGTCCGGGGCGTCACTGGTGGAGTCCTCGGACGCGGCGGCCATCGCGGAACCTGCCGACGGCCACGGCGCTCGGCGCCGCCCACGCGACGTCGACGAACACCAGACGCGCCACCTGCGCCAGCGAGTTGGCTCCCCCGACGGGGGCGACACCGTGGTCCGCGGTCCGGGTGCCGCGGCGGTGTGGAGCATGGACTCGTCCTGGTTCAGCGCCAACGAGTCACCCACGAACATCACCGGCGCGCTAGGTGACGCCGCCGCCGCAGCCAAGCTCGTCGTCTCGAACTCGGACTTGCCAGACGCCGTCTAGGAGGTTCCAGACTCCGTCGAGGAGGTTCCAGACTCCGTCGAGGACGTGCCGGACGCCGTCGAGTACGATGTGCCGGACTCCGTCGAGGACATGCCGGACGCCATCGAGGACGCGCCAGACGTCGACGAGGTAGTGGATTGTCCTCGCTGCAGGACATTCCACGCCGGCGGCGTCTTGGGAGAAGCTTGTCGCCAAGCTCGCCGCAACGCTCGCAAGTGTGCTCGTTGTGGACTTCTACATGAAGACTACAATCTCATCGCACGATTGATCCATGGCATGAAAAATTTTGATTGTCACTTCTACATTCCATGGCAAAAAACAATTTTCCGGTCGAAGGAGCGAAAAAAATGGAGCGCGAAACGCGCGCCAGCAGCCCAGAACCATCAAAAAAACGTTTCACGGCCGAAAACTAGCGAACCGCGGCGGCATTCGCACGCCACGCGGGCCTGAACAGCGCCACGCAAAAATCCCATGCGAAATGCGGCATCCATCAAAAAAGTGGCGGCCACCAGAACTTGAACTGTGGTGTGCGCTACCCACACCTCGCTCCACTAACCAACTGGACTAAAGCTATTTCTCGATAGGAATGCACCCCCAGATCTATTTATTAGGGGTAGACAGAGAAAAATACCCCTTAATTAACTCCACTTTGGCTACCATGATCATGTCCTAAACGTCCAGTTTTTTGGAATGGAGGGAGTAGTACACACGAATCCAGAGACCAGAGCGGTTAGCTCTACAGCACAGTAAGTGTAAAGCTTGTCGTAGCTTAGTGAGAGAACAACGAAAGAAAAACCAATTAATGTCTAGTTTCAAAGTACTGTACAGAGATGACCGGGTCTGACAGAGCTTGCTCCTAGTAGTATTGGGCGAAATGCCGTGAGTCACTTTTCCTCTTCCTATTCTCCCCAGATCTTTGATCCGTAAGCTGATAATCCATCTAGAGCAGATTCCCATCGCATTCGATTCGATCCCCGCTTCAAATCAACCCAAGTTTGCCTCCTTCTCGTCAACCCGGAGGTGGGTTCCGCTTCAATCGTTCTGCGGTGGCGCTGCTTGCTTCGTTCGTAGATCGACGCCGCTGCTCCTGATTTGGTCTGAACTCGCTCCCCCTTCCCCTGTTCCTGATCCTCTAATCCCATCCCAATCCTTCCCTGTGTGCTCCTCTCATCAATTGTTGCCTGTTCCGGTCGATTCTAGTCTGATTCGTCGATTCAGTCAGCAAAATCCCCTCCTTCGTCCCATCGATCCATCCTGCCCCTTTCCTTTTTTTTCTTTGAAAAAAGTCCAATTTACTACCTTGAACTATAAGTAAAGTTTAGATAATCTCTTAAACTATAAAACCATTTATTTAACCTCTTCGATTTACAAAACCGGTATATAATACACCTTTTGTCTCTAATGTAAACCAGTTTTGCTTATCTGGCAGTAGTTTAACCAGTTGGGCGAACTAGTGAATTCATGTCATCTTTTTTAGGACGTGCATAGCACGTTTTTCATTAAGAAGAGGAGAAAAGTCTGAAAACAAAATTCTTACAGATGATACAACAAAAGGACGATAAAGCTCAAAACATAAAACAGGCACAAGACTAAAGGCTACAACCTACGACGACCAAGCGAGCCAATCCAGACAAAACATTCTTACAGATGATACAACAAAGGGACGACAAAGCTCAAAACATAAAACAGGCACAAGACTAAAGGCTACAGCCTACGACGACCAAGCGAGCCAATCCTGACAAAACCCGCTCGGGTCCACCTCCGTGCTTCCTCCAAGATACGTGGCGACAGCAACACTGGCTGGAGCGCAGCTCTCTCATGACCACGCATATTCCTCTCTTTCCATAACGACCAGACGACCAGAAGAGCTCGGGAGTCGAAACCTTTACGCCGGGACTTGTGAACCTGCTTCCTAATATCTAGCCACCACACGAAGTATGACAACTTCTCCTGCGGTGTCAGCCGATCCAAGCCGAAGTAACGCAGTACTCTAAACCATATTTCCCGGCTATGGACACACCCAAGGAGTAGGTGGTCCAAGGTTTCGACCTCTTGTGCACAAAGTGCACAGATATCTGAGTCACGCATCCCATGCCGACGTAACCGGTTCGAAGTCCAGCAACGACCGTGAAGCACAAGCCAACCAAAAAAGTGACATCTCCCGGGAGCCTGCACCTTCCAAATGCGATCAACACCAGCCAACGGGGGTTCTCCCCAAAAACAATGCCCGGTATGCTGAGCTAGAGGAGAATTCCCCGGAAGACGACTGTCAGGGTTTGTTACCGCCGGCAAGTAAATTTATACGAACGCGTGTATGGATCCGCACAGTTGCACAAGAGACACTCGGGGATATACTGGTTCGGGCCTCCGGAGAGTAATACCCTACGTCCAGTCAGAGAGGGGGTGTTCTTTATGCTCAGAGGTTTGTAGTAGGGGTTACAAACAGGTCGGGAGAGGGTTTCGAACTCAAGTCCCTGGTTTGTGTGTGGGGGGGTTCTTGTAGCAGAGTTCTGCGTACACAAGTGTGAGTGTGTCTACGGGGAATATGAGATGAGATATCGATACTGAGTGCGTGTGGGGGTGGAAACGAACGTGTTTTTACAAGTGCCCCCCTCCTCCCCTTTTATAGTCATAAGGGAGAGGCGTATGGGGGTGAATCGAGGGCGTAAACTAGGTTACAGCGTAGGGCGTCCTCCCTCCGCGTCGGGCCGTCAGGGCGGTGCGGCGAAGAACTGTTACGGGATCACAGGTGACGGTGTAGATCTTCCTGGAACCGTGCGTCCCAAGTAGTTGCTTTCGGGGCTTCTCGTACTCTCCTCCGAGTAGTTACTCGGGTGCAGGGCGTAGGATTCGAACCTACCCCTGTTAGTAGAATAGGAACACATCTTTTCCGGGTACTATGGAGGTGGAGTGGTCTATATCACGGCGTCCGAAGGCTAGGGGGAGGCGTATACTGTGTCGTTCGTGGCACAATGCTCCCCATGCCGCCCGTGGTACGACGCACACTGTGCCGTTCGTGGAACAGCAGACGGATCCGCCCTCTGACACCAGATCGGCCTGGTTAGGGCAAGCTGGCGCGGAGGGGCTGGCACGTGGCGGTGCGCGGGTTAGCGTGCCCGGATATCGCGGGGTATCGACGAGGCCCGTGTACCTGCAGCCTTCGTTGTGAAGTCTTGAACTGGTCGGAGGCGGAAAACTACTCGTGCGAGCAGGTAGTGTATGCCACGCCTTTCGATGCTTAGGGAGTAGCGCGCACTGCGCCGTTCGTGGCGTAGTACGCCCTGCACCGTTCGTGGTACAGCAGGCACTATGCCGTTCGTGGCAGGGCGGACGGATCCGTCCTCTGACACCGAATCGGCCTGGCCCGGGCGGGCCGTCGCGGAGGAGCGGACGCGTGGCGGCGTGTGGGAGAATGTGCGCGGAGATCCCGGGATCTCAGCGGGGGGCCCGCGCCGCCGTTGCCTTCCATGCGAAGCCTGAGCCGGTTGATGACGGGAACTACTCGTGCGAGCGAGTAGTCGGAGAAGGAGACGGAAACTACTCGTGCGAGCGAGTAGTCGGAGGCGGAAACGAGGACTTGTCGTGCGAACCGCCAAGCGGCGGAGAACTTGTCGCGTGGGCCGCCGCGTACTCGGAGGAAGAGGCGCCGACGTGCATGGGTCGTCCGGCCCCTGGCCCGTAACGGAAACTGGTCGTACGGACTTCCAGGTACTCGGAGGCTTAATACTCGTTGTATTAGCTGCTAAGTATGCTGCTTGTCAGTCTGTACTGCGTTTTTCAGAGGTCGTGATGGGCCCTGGTCCATGGCCTCGTCAGTAGCCCCCGAGCCTGGTGAGGGAGTCAAGGACTCGCTCCCAGGTTTGGTTGTTGTGGGGACGGAGAGGTCGGATATGTTTTTCCCGGTGGGGACGCGCGAGCGCACCCACGGGTGATAGCCCCCGAGCCCACGGACAAGTCGGAGACTTGTGCGTGGGGTTAAATGTTGAGGAGCTGAAGTCGTGGGAGTTACCTTGCCGTTGCTCGTTGCGCACAGTGCGCGTCGTGGGATGAATGGCAGAGATCTTGCTCCGGGTGCGGGATTCGTGGGCCCTGTCACAAGTGACGTGGCGGCACGTTCATGCGCAGTTGGTAGTGGTGGGCGCGCCTTTTGAGGAGCGACGCTTCGGCGTGTGGGGAGACGTGACCCGAGGCGGGCCTAGGCATTAACTGCTGGGGGTACGGTCACTTCCCCCTTGTATACCGCGACCGCCGGTTGGGACTTTTCCCCTTCTTCTTTCTCGCTTACTCCGCCTCCGTCGCCTCTGCCTTAGCCTTCGCATCCGCTGCGCTCGTGCTCCCACACCTTCTTCGTTTCTCGCCACCGCTGCCATGTCGAAGTGGGTGTCCTCAACCGTGACCTGGTCCAAGCTCGACCATCTTGTCGCCGACGGTATGCTACCGCCGCAGACCGCGACGGAGGAGTGGGAAGGTCCCCGGAGCCGAGCGCGTCCCTGAGCCCCTGGAGGGATACGTGGTCTCATTAGTGGCCTTTCACGAGCGCGGCTTCTCCGTCCCGGTGGGACGATTCATCCGCGCCGTCCTCGAGGACTACGACCTCGAGCTCCATAACCTCAACCCAAATGGCGTCCAGCAGATGGCGGCGTTCGAGGCGCTGTGCGAGGGGTACCTGCGGCAGGGGGCCCACTGGAACCTGTTCCGGTACTTCTACAAGTTCGTCTGCCTGAAGGACGACCGCACCGCGGCGGCGATTGGGTGCGCCGGGCTTCGTGGGAAGCAGGAGAGGATGGACGAGTACATCTCCACCTCCTTGACAAGCTCCAACAGCGGGTGGCACCGGGACTGGTTCTACCTCAAGAATGACGATGAGAACCCGCTCCCAAGGTACACCGGCCGCTGGCATGACCGCGCGCCGGCGAAGTGGAAGTACGGGCCGGAGAAGAAGGACCAACCCCGGTTCCTTCCGGATGCCCTACGGGCCCTCAAGCTGCTCCGCGACAATGGTGTGGGATTCGTCGCTGTGATTGGCGGCTACCACGCGAGGGGGGTCGTCTCGCTCCGACGACGCTCCCTACGCCTCTTCGAGATGACGGCCGACCGAGCTCCCTTTGTGGGCACGGTGATGGCTGACCCTCTGCCCTCGGTGGAGGAGGTCCAGCGCCAGGTGTCCCAGGCCATCGGGATCACCTACTTGTTTTGGCCACCGCCGGACTCGTTGCGGATGCTCCCTGACTCGACCACCGCGGCCCTGGTACGTTTTTCTTGGCACCTTCTAACTTGGCTTCGGGATTTTTGCGCTGGATAATAATAATTTTCTCGCATTTGTTCAGATGGGGACGGTGAGCATCCTTGCCTCGCGTCCTCCTCTGGAGGAGAACAGGATGCTCACCCGGATGCTTGCCGTGAGGGACAAGCGCAGGGCTGAGCGCAAAAAGGCCCACCAGCAGAAGAAGATCGAGAAGCGGTCGAGGAATGACGGCCGCGCTTCGCGCTGGCGCAATTGGGAGGCCGACATCTCCGAGGACGAGGACCCCTCGTCGCCGTCGCTGGACACGGGGGACTCCGAGTCCGAGTTCGTGTGGACCGACGACGAGACGCCGGTGACGTCGCAGCCGCGCGGTGGGTCGGTACCTGCCCCAACCGCAGCGGGCGCCAGTTCGAGCCAGCAGGTGCCGCCCCGGTCTTCGGGCAGACCGGTCCGAGACGCGCAGCCGCACCTCTCAGTGGGGCCACCGTGAGAGGAGTAGGAGTTCCCCCCGGCACGGCGACCCCACTCGCCGCACGTCGGGGCATGAGACCTCGCGCCGGCCCTCCTCGCGCCGGAGGTCGGACTCTCCGTCGTCACGTTCGCCACGAGAGCGGAGAAATGCGCCGGGAGTTTCTTCTCCGCCCGCGACCCAGGGCGGGGGATCGACCACCACCCAGCGACGTCTCCCGTCTATCGTCGTCGCTGGAAGCGGACCTGCGCCTTCCCCGACTTCTGCTCCGTCTGCAGAGAGCAAACGGGCGGCACCCTCCCCGAACCCGACCTTCGATTCGAAGCGGGCCCGCAACATCGGGAAAGGTAAGCTCCGAGTTGTAATTCTTCGATTATTACTTCGAATTCCTGGGAAGCATATCTTTCGCATGTTGTCGTTGTGACACCCTTTCTGTTTCAGGGCGCCCGACCCCAGTACGATGAGACCGGTGCCCGTGAAGATGTTGCGCCGCCCGGCCCAGGTGGCCGGGGATGTGCTGCCGTTGGGCGGTCTGCTGCCAACCCTCCCGTCGGGGGCGGCAGTCGAGGAGGCGGGAGGGTCCAGGACCCAGGAAATGATGGTCCCACCGGCGGGAGCTGAGAGCCCTGCTCGCAGCGACCTGTCAATAGGCACGATGGGATTGGGGGGCGACGCCCCCACAGAAGAAGCACTTTGGGCCTATGCGGCCGAGTTGGCGAACTGCCTGTCCGGGCCCCAGGAGCAGCCCTTGGAGGATCCTGCTCCAGAAGCGCTGGCAGAAGATGTTGAACTGCCAGCCCCCGAGCCGCTGGCGGGGGCGGGCGGTGCTGCGGCGGACGCCGAACAGCCAGCCCCCGAGTCGTTGGGCGCGGGAAGTGCTGCGGCGAACACTGGGACCGCAGCTCCTGAGTCGCTAGTCGGCCTGGAGGACGCCATGGTGGTCGTGGAGCAGGCCATCCCTGCTTCCGAGGAGACCCAGGCCATGACGAGCGTGGAGGTGAACGAGGAGGCCGCTCCGATCTCGTCGGCCGCCGCCTCCACCATCAGCGTCGTCCCCCCGCCGGACGCCCCGGAGGTCGTCGTCATCCCGGAGTCTCCCTCCCCACTGCTTCTCTTCCTGTGGCAGTGGAGGAGCATACGCCACCTCCGGCCTCGGAGGTCAGAGAGAGCTTGAGGGGCCTGGGGGCAACCGCGTCGACATTCGAGGAACAGGCGGAGGTGTCGCCGCTCTGGCTGGTGCCCGTCTCGCGGGTCCAGACCTCCGTCGGCCTGGACGTTGACGGCAGTGCGGAGGCCCTGCCCCGCCGCAACTTGGAGCGGGGCCTGCGCCAGAGCGAACGGGCGCTGCGCCAGTCAGAGCGGGCTCTCGTGGAGCTGGTCCTGTCTGCTACGAGGGTGAGTCGTGGTCTTCGTTCTTCAGCTTTTCGTTTTCCATACGTGCTTCATCGTTTTTCTTGATCGTGGAGCTCGTCTGTGGTTTAGGAGCTCGTGGGGGCGCTGTGATGACAAGTCTTGGGCCATCGAGGCGCTCCACGCGGAGAGGACCCAGCTGGACACGCAGCTGGCCGCGACCTGCCTTGTCGCGGCAGCCAGCGAGGTCGACCGGGCGACCGAACGCGCGGCCCTGGAAGCTAGGGCGAAATCCACTGAGGACCACGCGGCCGCAGCGCAGGCGGAGAAGACCGCCTTGGAGGAGAGGTTGGACGCAGCGGAGCAGGCAGCGTCGGAGCTGCGTTCCAATGCTGAGGTCGCCGCCCGGACTGCCCACCAGGAGAAAGCAGAGCTCGAGGCAAGGGCGGGTCGGGCCGAGTCCGACCTGCAGGTGGCCCGCGATAGAGCGACTGCTCCTGAGGCCCAGGTCAGCAACGTCAATGCTGAGAAGGGCTAACTCGAGGAAGTCACCAAGAAGCGTGAGGAGGAGATCGTCGGTGAGTGCCTCACGACCTGTTGTCTTTACACTCCCGCTTGCACGTAGTTGCTTGATTTCGTGATGCTGTCTTGTTTTTCGGGGTGAGCAGCTCTTCGTGTGGCCTGCAACGACTTGGCAAAGCGGGTCGCGGATCAGGAGAGCATCGCGGCCACCCGGCTTGTCGAGAACGAAAAGCTAGCGGACCTTGCTCGCGAGTCCACCGAGAGGCTCAACAGTAAGAGGCGTACCCTCTTCGTGTTCTGCCTTCCTTAAACGAGGTGTTTTCCACTAACACTTGTCCCTCTTTTGCTTCAGAGACCGTGGCGGGGCTCGAGGAGGAGCGGAAGTTGCACGGGAAGACCAAGGAGGACCTTGCGCTGGTGCAGTCGATTCGTGACAAGATGGACGAGGCCATCATCAAAGCGATGGATGAACTCGGGGTTCCTTCTGCCCCCACCTTGAAGGACCGCCTGGAACGGGCCGCCATGACAGCTTGTCGGCAATCCATGGACGTGGCCCGCGACATCGTCCGCAAGGTGGTGGCCATCTTCTTGTCGCACTATCCGAGGCTGGACCGGGAGCTGCTGGGCCAGGGAATGGTGTCCGGGCTACGACGACGCCGGCTATGATCGCATTGAACATGACGCCGTCGACTTCGCCCGAGTCATGATGAACCATGCCCTCCACAATCTGGGCCTGTAAGAAAAACAAAGTAGCCTTGCAGGGGCTTTTGATTATGCCTGTCGGAAACTTGTATAAACTCGTGGGTCAAGTGACCATTTTTATTTTAAGTTAAGGACTTCGTTTGTTTCGTTCATTGTCCTTCCCTGAGTAGTTAGGAAACTTGCGAGCTCGAGTAGTATGATCTAAGACTTTGTTGGTGGTGTCTTGCTCCGTAGCCGTGGGGGCGTAGGAACCAGGCGACCCAGCCAGACTTAGCCTTAAAGTGGTACTGCTTGGGCAAGTAGCCCCCGAGTACTTTGAAGAAGGTAGACGAAAGCATGTTTTTGTAAACAAGAAAACTCTTTGGAGTTTATGGTTTGGACGGTTGCCCGACAACTTTCGAGGGAGCGAATGAGTGACAACTCGAGGTCGTGAACTTTGCTCGTGGGTCTTAGTACCGTAGCTGCAGGAGCGTAAGTACTCGGGGCCCGGACGAGCGCAGGTTTATGACCGCTAAAGTCGTCGTTCATCTCCCTTTAAGGAGTGTGGGTGTACCGCGACGATCATACGAGAAACCGTGGATGATTTTTGATCGGAAAAAGTTTTCGAAACGTGCGGGGAAGGGGTGTCGTGGCCCCAAGTAGCCCCCGAGCCCATGGACAAGTCGGAGACTTGCCCATGCGATGAGACAAGCATAAAAAACGTTTTACTCGAGTAAAAGACGCAAGCTTGAAGAAGATATCATCTCACGAAACAAGAAAGTAGCTCGGAGCTCTTGCGTTATCATAAGATGAAACAAAGGAAATACTTAAGGGTAAAAGCGGCGTAGCTGCTCTATGTTCCATGCGTTGGAGATGCCCTGTCGCCCTCGTATTTGAGCTTGAAATTCCCTGGACGGAGCACCTGGTCGACGATGAATGGACCTTCCCATGGCGGTGAGAGCTTGTGTCGGCCCTCATTGTGTCGAAGAGGACGATGGAGGGGCCGTGCAGACCCTGAAATGAACGTTGAAACACGCGAATGCCCCTACCTTGTGCGCCAACTGTCGGGATTTATTACCGTCGACAAGTAAATTTATATGAACGCGTGTATGGATCCGCACGGTTGCACAAGAGACACTCGGGGTTATACTGGTTCGGGCCTCCGGAGAGTAATACCCTACGTGCAGTCAGAGAG
Source organism: Cenchrus fungigraminus (assembly GCA_036936925.1). Classification (NCBI taxonomy): domain Eukaryota; kingdom Viridiplantae; phylum Streptophyta; class Magnoliopsida; order Poales; family Poaceae; genus Cenchrus; species Cenchrus fungigraminus. The sequence goes on from CM072775.1 coordinate 76,211,657, forward strand.
GGGGTGTTCATTATGCTCAGAGGTTTGTAGTAGGGATTAGAAACAGGTCGGGAGAGGGTTTCGAGCCCAAGTCCCTGGTGTGTGTGTGTGGGGGGGGTTCTTGTAGCAGAGTTCTGCGTACACAAGTGTGAGTGTGTCTACAGGGGAATATGAGATGAGATATCAATATTGAGTGTGTGTGGGGTCGGAAACGAACGTGTTTTTACAAGTGCTCCCCTCCTCCCCTTTTATAGTCGTAAGGGAGAGGCGTATGGGGGTGAATCGAGGGCGTAAACTAGGTTACAGCGTAGGGCGTCCTCCCTCCGCGTCGGGCCGTCAGGGCGGTGCGGCGAAGAACTGTTACGGGGTCACAGGTGACGGTGTAGGTCTTCCTGGAACCGTGCGTCCCAAGTAGTTGCTTCCGGGGCTTCTCGTACTCTCCTCCGGGTAGTTAGTCGGGTGTAGGGCGTAGGATTCGTATCCTACCCCTGTCAGTAGAATAGGAACACATCTTTTCCGGGTACTGTGGAGGTGGAGTGGTCTATATCACGGCGTCCGAAGGCTAGGGGGAGGCGTATACTGTGCCGTTCGTGGCACAATGCTCCCCGTGCCGCCCGTGGTACGACGCACACTGTGCCGTTCGTGGAACAGCAGACGGATCCGCCCTCTGACACCAGATTGGCTTGGTTAGGGCGGGTCGGCGCAGAGGGGCCGGCACGTGACGGTGCGTGGGTTAGCATGCCCGGATATCATGGGGTATGGACGGGGCCCATGTACCTGCAGCCTTCGTTGTGAAGTCTTGAACTGGTCGGAGGCGGAAAACTACTCGTGCGAGCAGGTAGTGTATGCCACACCTTTCAATGCTTAGGGAGTAGCGCACACTGTGACGTTCGTGGCGTAGTACGCCCTGCGCCGTTCGTGGTACAGCAGGCACTGTGCCATTCATGGCAGGGCAGACGGATCCGTCCTCTGACACCGAATCGGCCTGGCCCGGGCGGGCCGTCACGGAGGAGCGGACGCGTAGCGGCGTGTGGGAGAATGTGTGCGGAGATCCCGGGATCTCGGCGGAGGGCCCGCGCTGCCGTTGCCTTCCATGCGAAGCCTGAGCCGGTTGATGACAGGAACTACTCGTGCGAGCGAGTAGTCAGGGAAGGAGACGGAAACTACTCGTGCGAGCGAGTAGTCAGAGGCGGAGACGAGGACTTGTCGTGCGAATATCCAAGCGGCGGAGAACTTGTCGCGTGGGCCGCCGCGTACTCGGAGGAAGAGGCACCGGCGTGCATGGGCCGTCCGGCCCTTGGCCCGTAACGGAAACTGGTCGTACGGACTTCCAGGTACTCGGAGGCTTAATACTCGTTGTATTAGCTGCTAAGTATGCTGCGTGTCAGTCCGTACTGTGTTTTTCAGAGGTCGTGATGGGCCCTGGTCCATGGCCTCGTTAACGACCATTTCCAAATGAACCTGTCGGGCTAGTCAGACATATGGAAGTCGTGTAGGTAATCCCAAAGACAAAGGTATTGAATGACCACAAGCACCGTGCGAGCGAAGGTGATGTCCCAAATCCAGCGTCTGCTCGAGAGCGCATCCCGCACCGTATGGGACCATCTAATTCTAGGTGGAACCACACTCCAAAGATCAGGGGCTAACTGGAGGATAGAGCACCCACTAAGCCAGCGATCCATCCAGAACAAGGCACAAGACCCATCACCCACCTGCACTGTAACTGACGCATCAAAGAAATCTTGAGATGGCCGATCTACCCGGAAAAAGTACCCCGACCAAGGCTTGTCGGAATCAACCCTGGCCAGCCATAGCCAACGGAGGCGTAATGTGAAGCCCATTAGCTGTAGATTGGGGATGCCAAGGCCTCCATATTGTGTTGGGCAAGCCGCATTAACCCAAGCCACTGCACATTTCCCTCCCACGGCCACCTCGGACCCGCACCATAGAAACCCACGAACCAACTTCTCAATAGCACGGATGGCCCAGGGCGCGATCTTCATGGCCATAGAAATGTGCACCGAGATGGCACAGAGTGTTGACAGGCCAGAATGAGATGACCAGTTCTGTTCAGCATCCTTCCCTTCCAGGGAGGTAGCCGTTTAGCGACCTTATCAACGACCGGCTGCATGGCAGATTTAGGAAGACACCAAGGCGAGAGCGGGACCCCTAAGTAAGTACATAGGAAGTCAGCACACTGACAACCCAGAGAGTGAGTGATTACACTCAGCTGGTCCTCATCACAACGAATCGGGAAAACCTTGCTCTTATTAATATTAGTAGCAAGCCCCGACGCCCGGTGGAAGAGGTCCAAGATCTCTCTAATCATAACAAGATCTAGCACGACCGGGGATAGGAAGACGATCACATCATCTGCATATAGCGAGACCCACTGTTTGATAGAGAGGGGTGCAGAGGGCTAAAAAGACCCCTCGAGTCAGCGAGCTTAATCATGGCGCTGAAGCACTCCATGACCAGGACAAAGAGCATGGGTGAGAGAGGGTCACCCTGTCTAAGCCCCCGACCATGGCAGATACGATGACTGGGAACTCCATTCAGGAGAACTTTAGTGTCGGCTGTGGAAAGTAAGACCAAAATCCAGTTAGTCCATCGAAGAGGACAGCCGACCGCAGAGACCAGCTCGAGAAGGAAACCCCAATTGACCGAGTCAAAAGCTTTGGCCAGGTCGATTTTAAAGAGCACACTCGGGCTCTTCCTTATCGAAAGGGTTTTGGTCGTTCCCATAACGTATCTAAAGTTATCTTGTATTTGACGACTGTTGACGGCTATTAAGTACCACTTTTGGCCGTCAATATTCTCACACAAATAGAGGCATATGCACTTATTACTCGCATTTTGGTATGAATAATATAGTTCCACTTGTCCTTGGAGATTATTTGAATGTAGGTGATTTAAGCATAAAAAGAGATGGAAACCCACCTTTTATGGAATGATTCATGCCGACTCAGCTGAGGAGGTGGCTGCCACACTGATTCTAGGTGGCATCCACATCACTAATCTAAGGAAGGCACTCACCGACGAATCAGAGAGTGACACATGGACTTCACAAGGATCCATCGGCCCACCTAGGATTCCAAACAAGCCATGCACCGAGGAAAGCTCAGAGCCCACTAGTCAGCCACCTGGAGAAAACACAGGCCAGGGGGCCACCCTAGATGGTCGGCCGACCATAGGATCGGCCGAACCGACCTAGGGGCCGCCCATCCTGGCATTCCACGTGGTGGTTGCTCATTGGTCAATTGTTGCAATCTAGGGTGTTTTGGAGACATTTGGTGCCCGAAGCAAGCCTGGGCCTTGCCTATAAATAGAAGGGGAGGGGCTCCAATTCTCACACACATCTCTCTTGACTCTCCTCTCACTTTTAGTTTCCAAGGCTAAGGGGTAGGCTAGAGTAGCTCTTATTCAGGTTCCAAGTCTACTTTGGGTTCTAGGTATGAGTTCTCTTGTATCTCTATTTATTTGTATGACTTTGATCTACTTCAGTTATTCAGCTATTTCATATAAAGTTATGGTAGCTCATGTGATTGATATGTTCTTGAGTTCATCCATTGTTCATCATTTAGAGGCTTGTGTTCTTCATAAACAGTACCTTTCGATCCAGTTGAAGGATGATTTTCTCATTCCTTATGTGTTTGTTCATAAGTTAGAGGCTCGTGTTCTTCACGAACACGACCCTTTGATCTTGTTGATTGGACATAAGAGAGTTCATATCCGTTCGTATGACTAGCCCTAGTTTGATCTAGATTGATGGCATTGTTGTGTTGCATGAGGTTTGTGTTTAAGCTACGGTACTCGGTCTAAGTTGGCTAGTTATCTGGTGGCTTGACCTTAGGTCACAATAGCCCGGGTCGGGTGAAGTCTAGCAGCAACGCAGGTATGGTGCCTGGGTTGTGTAGCTTCGTTAGTTATGAGCTTGCCCCCCGTAACGATAGAGGTGGGCCGCAATGGTGACAGCTGTTGGACCCTTTGAAACCCTCCGCGCTGGGGTATTTTTGTAGGAGTCTAAAGGATAGTTTCACAGAGTGCTGGTCGTCGCGGGCTATCTCCTCGTTTGTACCTAGGTGCTAAACCTTCCAATCATGCAATGCATTGTGCCTCTCTTTCTTGTATCATCTAACTCTTGTATGTATAGTACCTTAGAACCTAGAGCTAGCTCGTATGTTCCCCCCTATGTCGTAATGTGCTTGTGTAGAGATAGATGAGAGTGTGTGTCACACTACCCTAATCCTATCATTTATCTTACCCCTGTATTTGAGTTGTTGTCTTCGATTTCTATCTCATGGTTATACTCAGTGCAAAAGCATAAGTCTTGATATCCACCATTGCCTTCCATAGATACGATACCTTTGGAATACTCACTTCCATAGGGAAATGCTACAATGGTTTATCTGTGTGCTTGCGGATTCGTTCACGATCGTTAGATTTACCTTTGGCAAGTCTTGACGCTCGCTCTAACTCAGCGTCGATATTAGTGACGTTAAGAAATGCCAACAAGCATTTCTTGCGCTATTGCCAGGGACGGATTCTAAACCCGTTCTTAGGTGGTTGCGTTAAGAAATGTCAACAACGACCCTTAATGAAAGCGCTTTGGTTCGGCGAAATCAAGCGCGGTAGAGCCGGTGCGAAATGGTTGGCCAAGACTTTAGCAAAGATCTTCCCAAAACTGTGGATAAGGCTGATAGGGTGATAGTCACCCAAGCCCTCCGGGTTATCCACCTTTGGGAATAGCGTAAGCAGCGCTTCATTAAGGTGATGAAAGCTCCGGCAGTCCATCACGGAGATGGCCTGGAAGACTCGCACCACATCAGCTTTGATGACCGACCAAGACGACCTATAGAAACGACCAGTGAACCCATCTAGGTCCGGTGCCTTATCAAGGGGAAGGTCCCGGATAGCGGCCCACACCTCGTCCTCAGTGATCGGACGACCAAGTTCCGAGAGATCCAGATGCGGGAGCCCCAGCTCAATAAAATCCAAGGCGGCGGTCCTTGGCAACTCCGAGCCAAGGATGGCTTCATAGTATTTAAATGCTACTTCGGCCTTGTCAGCCTCAGCAACCAGGGTGACATCGTGGAACCAGAAGGGAAGCAATGTGATTCTTCCTCCTTCGATGATTCGCATGAATGTGAAAAAACTTAGTGCAAGCATCACCCTCCTTTAGCCATCGCATGCTGGACCTCTCTCGCGTGATGGTACGCTGAAGATATGTTAACCCCAGGAACCGTAACTTCAAGAACTTTCGCAGCGCAAATTCTGCGAGGGACAATGACCGATGGTCCTAAGCCGCATCCAAGCGGAAAATAACCTCCTTTGCGACCAGTACATGGGTACGAATAATGTGGGGGATATACCCCCGGGGTGCCACATGGAGGGCCTCACGGTGTATCTACGGGGATGGTGTGGACCCACACATGCGGCACTCGGCACGAGCGCACGGATCAGGAATGGGACGGCGCCCGAAGAGATATACTCCCATAGATAAAGACTAGTTAGTTAGGAAAGATATTACTTGTGATCAAAGGGAGATCTTGTATAACCGACTAGGATAGATCCCACGTGATCTGTAACCCTACCCCCCATGCCTATATAAGGGCGGTAGGGACCCCCCTCTCAAACAAGTCCGATCTGATTCCTATTCACGGAACAATCAATACAACCACCAACGCAGGACGTAGGGTATTACACATCTTTGTGGCCCAAACCTGGATAAATCATTGTGTCCTTCGTTACCATCTAGCTTCAGTCTCGGTGATCCCCTCCACACAATCTACCACCATAGCCTACCCCGTGGTGGACTGTCGGCACCATTGTACCGACAAATACTACCAATAGATTTGGTACTCCAAGCCTTCAGCCCTTTCGCCGTCTCGCGGAGCCGTTGGTCGATGGTACGCAACGGATCAGCAAGAGGCAGAGGGGACGACCATGCAGCCTTCACGGTGTCAAGGTAGCATTGTAGCCAAAAAGCCTGGAAGCGGAAGCGCTACTTAGGGTTAAACCCGTCATCGAACTACAAGAGCAGAGGAGCATGATCTGAGCAACGAGAAGAAAGGGCTTGGAGATACAACCGAGGGTAGAGGGACTCCCAACTCTCAGAGACAAACAACCTGTCAATACGTTCCAAAGTCAGGTGCAACCGCTCGTTGCTCCAAGTGAACAGATGACCACTGAGATGTAGCTCGGACAGCTCAAGGTCATTAAGCAACCTTCTGAAACGACCCATCATCCTTCTAGAAAGATAGCCATTGCTCTTATCAGCTGCTTGGTAGATTAAGTTGAAATCCCCACAAATTGCCCAAGAGCCCGACAAAGACGGTCGGAGGTCACGCAACTCTTGCAGCAAGGTGACCTTCGCCGCATCACCCTGAGGGCCATAAACATTAGTCAGCCACCAAGTGGCATCATGGTTAGATCGAAGAGCCACCTTCACCGACAATGAGTGGGAGCCTAGAATTGGAGAGGACACCGACCAACAGTTAGAGTCCCAAGTGACCAAAATACCACCACACTTATGTACAGCAGGGAGAGCGAAATAATCAAAATCAAGGCCGAGCATATCCTTAACCAAAGCGTCATCAATTACATCAAGCTTGATCTCTTGTAGACAAACAATAGAAGCCCTCTCCGACCGGACGAGCTCCTGAACCGCCGTGCGCTGAGCATGCCGGTTGAGGCCCCGTGCATTCCAGATTACAAGTCGTTCATCCATTAAAACAATTACATCGATCAACGACCAAACAAGGTAGACTAGAACACCCTAGCCCCCTCGACCACACCTTCGTCGGCAAACAGCTCCTGAGCAGCTGCTGTCATCTCCTCGTCCTCGAGGATATAGGCCTGGATGGCATCGTCCAGGGCCCCCCCGAAATAAGATTTGAAGTCAAAACTCAATTTGAATGTCGCGTCACCTACAAATCTAACCATATCTTTCGTAACTCTATGAAACTTCATCGGAGATGTTTCGAGAAACAAGGATCGTACATGAAAAAATGTTCAAAACTCATTCAAATTTTTACTATAACCTTCACATATGATATCATGAGATATTGACAAATCTCATAAATTTCAAACTTTATTTGAATTTTTTAGAATTTTTAAATCATTTGGACACACGATCATGGTCGTGTTTCCTAGTCAAGATGTTCAAAATTTCTTTTGATCTCATGGAAAAAGTCTTAATTTGAGCTAAATAACATGAATATCATTTTTCACTCATTTTATTCTATTATTTGAATCACTTGTAGTTCAAATTTGACTTCTTTCAAAAAATTACTTGAAATGCAATTAATTAGTTAAATATAGCAAATGATCGTAAGAATCTACCAAATTTTGACATGATGTCTCACATGTTGTATGTATAGAGTAGAAAAAGATTTCAAGGTTAGGAGAATTTTTTTTTTGAGGAGCAATGGATTTGGGACTTAGGGAAAAAGTGAAAAAGTACTTTGGCGTGCGTGTAAAAGAAAAACCGGCAAAGATATTTGTTTGTCGTGCATATTTTCAGGACGCACAACAAAGAAGCTCTTTGTCGTGCGCCCGAAATAAAGCGCACGGCAAAGAGCCGGTTTCCCATAGTGCTCCGAAAGACATTTAGTTTACTGAAGAATATATTTCATCAAGAGGAACAGCCATACAATAGGATGGGAAAAAGAAAGAACGAAACATGATAATAAAAGAAGAAACGTTAGCCCTCCTGTCCTGCTACACAAACATAGATATGTCACCACCCCACTAACATCAGAACTTGAAGACGAGATAATCTAATCAGGCGGGCATCAATAACAAAAGAGTTTTGCTATATATCTGTCGCCAGTTTTTTTCAAAAGAATCTGTCGAATTCTGATCCGTTAGATCCCACTTCGAGATCTGTGTCGACAATTTGACCATATTGCTCCCCTTCGTTCCGGTTTTGCTGATTTGTTCCATTTCCTCTTTGTCTGATGGTGCTGTTGATTTACATATTTTATGGTGCATGTGTTGTACATGTTCTTTCGTAATTACCTGTTCAAGATTATCTGTTCTGATAGTTGTCTCGGTTCATCTTGTTGTTTGTCTGCCCATATCTACACTGAGCACATTGATACCTATGATATTGTCGCATGTCAAGACCATTGAGCACATTCCCTTGCTCCTAAGTGATGTAGTTTTTATGTAGCGGACGGGCTGTTAGTTTCTGTGTAATAAGGATGGAGTTGTATGTTGATTTTTTTTCTTTTGCTATATTTGTTTTATTTTGATATTCTGGGAGTTATAGATTTAAATTATTATTCAGTTAGTTATTATTTGTTATTCTTTCTGTGAAATAAATGATAGATTGCATCATCTCATTTGGCACATTTCTCTTTTGATTTTTTTGTGTAGTTGTTGATGTCTTTGTCTATGTATGGTGCTACACCAAGGGTGCCTTGAAGAAATAATAAAATGCATTTTCTTTGTTTTTTATGTTGCACTAGCTTAGTGTCCTTGTCAAAAAAATTGCTCTTATGTGTCCTGACAATTGTAGCTCCTAGGTCTAATGCATTCTTTGTGCTCTAGTATTTTTTTTTTAAAGACGTGCATAGCACGTTTTTCATTAAGAAGAGAGAGAGGTTCGGTTACAGAAACGGTACACACGGTTCAATCCAAACGCACAAGCAAGGGAGGCACACAGCCCCGCAACAAGACAACAAGGAAACAAAAGAGAACTAAGGAGCCACAAACGCGCGCCGAAACCCCAGAAGGGCCGCAATCGGTTTTGTAAACAAGGAAACAAAAGAGAACTAATGTGCTCTAGTATGAGTTTTGTAAAACTCTCCACACCCATTTCTCTCTGATATTACCCCCATTCTCTTGTATGCTTCTGGTGTTATCTCTTCCTAAGTCATCAGTCGCAACCATCATACTTACCTAAGGTATGATGGTTGTTGATTTTGTTGCTTTGGAAGTGCATTATATCAGGTCATTTGTGTTTTCATGCTTTGTGCTTAGTAATTGTGTTGTCGATTCTGACAACTTGTTGCGGCCAATATAAGTAGATTTATGTCTACACTATAGTATAAGTAGATTTAAGTATTAAATATGAATATTTCTGAACTTTGTTTCATGGCTGCAGGAGTTGAATGTTGTGACCTATATTTCGTCAATGCTATGTCAGTCTTCAATTTATTCGTATGTAGTACTTAAAAAAAATTTGTTGTCAGAATGGGTACCATCCTTTTATTGCAGCTTATTTCGCACACATATCTTTATGTCCAATATTTTGCTATAGCTTGGAGTTTTCTGTATGAATGTTGTCACTACTAACTAACAAGTAACAATAGATGTGATATATTATGCGATGCTATACCAGCAGATATGTTTGTTTTTTCATTTATCTATTTTAGTACTACAATATATTAATGATATGTTTTAGATGGAGGAACCAAGTGAGATGTAGAAAGATAATTGTACCATTTTTTGTAACTGTGTGGCATGTAGAATGTCTTTTTGAGAGCTTCTTTTGTGCTTGCTAATGTCCCTCGCTCGTGAGAAAATCTATGATTATATTTGACTATTTGGTTTATTATTTCTATATTAGTAATCTGGTAGTTTAAGACTTTCATATTGTTTAGATGCACCGTAATATTGCTTACTGTTCACATATTTGTGTTATCTTTGAAGTTGACATATATCAAGGAGCTGAGATATGTGTTACGAAATTGTTATGTCTCATCTTTGAAGTTGACATATATCAAAGAGCTAAGATATCTTTGAAGTGATTACTCGGATCAAGAGGTATATAACTAGTTCTTGCCATTTGTATGTATGTGAATGGTGATATTTCAATTTTCTTTTATTGGATTTCCGGTCATTGGTGGACCTGTTAATTAATGGTTGGCCTTTGTTTCAAAACCTGACAGATTTGTGTTGCTCAAATCTGTCGGGTAGTATTTTGCTGATGTGTCAGGTTCTGGTTGGACAAAAAAGTGATAGATTTTGACACCTTAAATCTGTCAACATATAACTAAACAGTCCCATAACAAAATCAGTGGGACTTTTGGAACAGTAAGAGCACAAAATGTCGCAACAATCATCCTTCAAAAGACATTTAGTTTACTGAATCAAGAGGAACAGCCATATATAGTAGGATGGGAAAAAGAAAGAAAGAAACGTGATAAATAAAAGAAGAAACGTTAGCCCTCCTGTCATGCGACACAAACATGTAGACATGTCACCCCACCACTCCTATATATCGTCTTAGAACTTGAAGCCGAGGATGTTGGGCGTGCCGGTGTACTTGAGCCATGTGGCGCCGTCGATGAAGGGCCCGGCGGTGAACTGCTCGGCCTCCTGCCTGGTGATGACGCCGCGGTAGCCGGGCCACTTGACCCTCTGGCTGGTGCCGGCGCCCGGGCCGCGGTTGTTGTACTCGGCGTAGTAGAGCGTCTTGAGCCCGAAGTCGCCGTTCCACGGCATGTACCCCTCGGGCTTGATGAAGTCGGCGATGGTGCTCTCCATGATGACGAGGCGCGAGAACTCCTTCCACGGCCGGCCCAGGTAGGAGGGGATCTTGAAGCGGTCGGCGAAGAGCTTCTGGTCGGGCACCAGGCGGCAGTTCTGGATGACGAGGCCGGTCTTCATGTTGGGGTCGGTTCGCCCGTGCGCCGTCACCGAGTTCTGCTGGTTGTCCATGGGCCGCCGCGTGATGATGAGGCAGTTCTGGAACACGGCCGCCGAGTTGCCGAAGATGAAGTCGATGGTCCCGGAGATGACGCAGTTGCGGAAGAACTGGCGCCGGGCGTGCACGTACAGCGTGTCCTGGAACGCGTCGAACCGGCAGTTGTAGAACGCCGCCAGGTCGCCCTGCACACGGAGCGCCACCGCCTGGTGCTTCTCCGCGCCGGCCGTGTTGTGGAACCCCATGTTCTTGCAGATGAACCCGGCCGCCTCGACGGCTGCATGCCAAGCAAACAAGTTAAGTTCGATCTTCTCTTGCTGCCAACCAAATAATTAATACGAAATGCATGGTAGCTCATGTACAGAAGGTGGCGGTCTTCATGGTGGTGATGCCGTCGGCGAAGCTCTTGCTGCCGGTGACGCGGGTCTTCTTGGGCCCGTCGCCGTACATGAAGATGTTGACCTTGTCCTTGGGGACCATCACGATCTCGTTGTAGACGCCGGCCTTCACGTAGATGACGTACCAGCCCGTGTTGCCCTTGGGCATGGCGTCCACGGCCTGCTGGATGGACTTGAACTGCCCGCTGCCGTCCTGGGCCACCACGGCGTTCGGCTTCGGCTGGTTGCCCGCCGCCATCAGCTTCCTCTCCGGCGACCTCATCCACACGGGGTAGCCCTGCTCGTCCTGCTCCGACAGCAGCCGGCGGCGCGAGTCCTTCTTGAACATGTCCAGGTCCAGCTTCTTCAGGAGGCCCCCCAGGCTGTTGGTGATGGCGAGCGCGTTGCTGCTGAGCTCGGTGGCGTTGCGCAGCACGGTGTGCATGTCGGCCTTGAGCTGCTCGTCCACGAACCCGTCGATGCAGGTGTCCATGAACGTCATCACGCCCGAGAGCCACGTCTCGAGGTCGTCGGAGCGGCTGAAGAGCACCTTGATGTCGCCGCCGGCCATCTCGAGCATGCCCTTGAGGTCGTCGACAGCGTCCTCGAGGAGCGCCTTGCAGTCCTCGCGCGCGCTCTCTGTCATGGAGTCGCTGGCCTTGGCCTCGCCGATGGACTTGGACTGCTCCATCGCCGACTTGACTGACTCCAGCGCCACCTTGGCGACGCTGTGGAAGACGTCCTTGGGGTTCTCGGTGCCATTGGTGGCCCCGGACAGGGTCTTCTCGCACGACTCCTTGTACAGAGTCGGCGCGCACAGCGACTGGACCGACTTGCCGGAGGTGGCGAGGGAGGCCTCCCCGGGGACGGTGAAGCTGTCGCCGGCCTTCTTGCCGGAGCGGGTCACGGTGGCGACCACGCCGACGACCACCGCCACGACGAGGACCGCCGACAGGCCACCTAGGAGAGCCTTTGCCATCTTGGGCCGCAAGCTTGAGGTTGAATCGGAGGACGAGCCGACATATATAGCGGCCTGGAGGACCAAATGAATGGCTGCGTACGGACGTGGTGGATGGTTTCAGTTTCACCGTTGGTGCAGTGTCGCAGTGAGTGGCCGGCCGTGTTCGTTGGGGGTCGTCATTCTTTTGACGTGCACAAGAGCATCGTCTATTTGAGGTCTTTGTCGTTTCCCGTCCTGGATTGATGCAAATTTGGATGGTCCTGTCTGTTTCAAACCTAAAATGGGATGTGCTACTTTTGGATGACAATGGCGTTATGATCAACCTACATTCAGCGAGTGGTCATGGAGGTCTTGACTAAATTAGATACAGTTATACTAGCGGCTGAGGCGCGCACGCCGTCATTTGGTGAATGCACCTAGGTCTGCTAATTGGATTGTAATCCAACTCTAACCCACTCCAAACCATATTAGTTAATTTATTTTTCAACCTAACCCACCCCACACTTATACTATCCAAACCCAAACCACTCATGTCTACTACTTGATAGAATTCATGGATTTGCTATGAAAACCCATGAGTTTGCTATATATACTAGCGAAGTGCCCGTGCGTTGCCACGGGCATTGGACACTAAATGATTGTATCTTTCCACGGGCATTGGACACTAAATGATTGTATCTTCCCATGCACTTAAATTAAATGAAGCATTTCTTCCATTGCAAAAACATATTTTAATTTTCGAAATTCATAATTAATAATAAGAACAATGAAAGTAACCATATGTTTAGTAGATAGGTTAGGTATTGTGCTACAGTGATAAGCATGCTACCTTTGTGCAAAAAAATAATCCACTATTTGCAATGACTTACATATTTTAATTTTCGAAATTCATAATAATTAACAATAAGAATAATGATAGTAAATGTATGAACAGTAAGATACTATGTTTTGATCGTACAAGAGATGTAAATGCATGTATAAAATCCAACTAAAATACTAAATTAATATGCTTTTGTCGTACAAGATACCAAAATAATATTATTTTCTAATTTTCTAGTATTTTACATCTTCTTGGACTTGATGCGTGAAAGAAGTCCTTTGATATCTTCGGGCAGCAACGATCTCGCTTTATTTGTTTCTAAAGTTAGGAGGTTAATCAAAAACTCTCTTTATTTTTTGCACATCCTGCATAAAACGTTTATACATTTAATTTAATTTTCGTAATAATTTGAACAACATAAAGCTTGTTTCACCTGACTCCCCCGAGTGAGTGAGTCTAAAAAAAGAGAAAATCCCCACTCCCTCAATCTCCGCACCGTGTTCAGACCATCCTTAACCCATTATCTATCAAATTAATAAAGTAGCCATCCTTTAACACTCATTTCTTCTTAACTGAATATGCATTTCAATTTACAACTGGGTTGCTAGTAATGTAAGTAAACATTTCAGTATCTCAAAAAGAGGTAGAGGGAGAGGGAGAAAGGAATTACCTCCTTGACCGCCCAGCAAAGCAATGAACTAACACGTTGCTTCCAGAGGTGATAGATTCATCTATGAAACTAAAGCATTCATCAAAGTGCTTCAGCAAATCAGTGTCAGGGCTGTTAAGTACTGCATTGATAAAACAAAGCATGGCTTATTAAGCATGTTTTTTCAAAAAGATAATACCACAACAGGCAATGAGCCCCGTATATGCAAACCCTGTCATTTTTTCGTCAGTGTGATAGTTCTAGATTGCATCCTCAAATTAAGTTTTTAGCCTATGGTTCTAGATTGCATCCTCAAAACAATTGTTCATCTTTGCAAATTTTATGAAGACAGGAATTACCCTCGATCTTCTTGTAATTGAATTCAGTTGGAAAGGCTGGACTCAGTGATGTTGCAACAATCAGTATATGGGTGATGTCCAAGCTCTTCAGAGCCTCCTTATTCAATGCTGCTTCAACAGATCCCAAGTAGAGACCCTACAAGGGTGACAACAAAAGTATGCAACAATTTTAACACAGACAAATGGTGATGGATTCCACAAGATTTGGCCCAGAAATTACATGGAAACTTGTTCAACTGCAGGTCCACAATATAAATCAGAGGGATACATGACACCACAATCGCCAAATACAACCTGCCTCTCAAAATGCAATCACTCTCTAAGCAGTTCACATGGAGGTTGACTGTTGCTAGAAAGCAACATTTCTTATAATACACAGATAATTTCAAAAAACAGTGCCATAAGCCCATAAACTTGCAAAATGAAATGTGCCTGAAGAAATATAGAAGGAACAAACGCATGTATGTAAAAAGGAAATCTGGACAAGAAGTTTATAGAAATTCCTAACAGACAGCTGTGAGTAAGCAATAACAACGAGTCTAGAAGGAGCAGCACAAACATTCACAGCATAAAGCAAATATATACCTTGGTCAGTGGTGGTATGCGGCAATAGAAGTCCATTCTTGTTTCCTGGGTCATCAATGCAGAAGCTTTGCATCAGCGCCATAAGCACCCGGGCCTGCTGCTGCTCGTAGTCGTCCCTCCCGCGCCCCAGGCCAGTGGCGCCGGAGATGGCTGAAGTCCAGGCCACGACGTTCTTGCGAGACATCCGGTCGAATAGGTCGATGGCGTCCGTCAGCCTTCCGGACTTCATCAGGCTGTCCAGCCGCTTGCAGTCGAGAACGACGCCGGGCGGCTCGGCGCCGGGCCCGCTGGCCGTTGCCGGTGTTGACTGGGCAGGCGGTGGGACATGGCTCGGCGAAGTGGGGAGGAGTCGAGGCGTGGGTGGGAGCGCAGCCATGTCCCGTGCCCATGGGCAGTGGCCAAGCGAGTGTTCGTTCCCTCTGCTTGATTGTGGTCTTGTGGATGAGGGGGCGAGCGGCGGCAGGTCCTCGACGCGGACCCGTGCGCTGCGTGACCGTCGCGCTGCCTGCTGGCGTGGGTTCCACGGCGACCTCCGACGCGGTGCTTGCCCAGGAGATCCGCGCAGGGGAGGACGCCGAAGAGCGCAGGTCCGCGCGTGGGAGACGCCGGCGAGCGCAGGGGAAAGGGCGCCGGCGAGGGAGGGGGGAGGCCGGCGGGAGAGGATGCCGGCGAGGAGAGCTAGACCGGCCGGTGGCGGCGCGGGCGCTCCAGCTCCTCCTCCTCCGCCCACCCCGCTCCCCTGGCAGCGCGAGGAGAGCTCGGCGGGGGTGTCGACGGTGCTGGAGGTGCTCGGGCGACGGCGGGCCTCCACCCTCAGCGACGACGACGAGATCCACCGGCTCCGCGCGGGATCTTGGGCGGTAGGGGCGACGCTCCGCTCGACGGCGCTCGAGGCGGGTGGGACCAGAGGGGGGAGGGTGACGGATTAGGGGGGTGAACGACGCCACCAAAAATATTAGATTGGTATAGATCTATGGGCTCGTATAAAAATCACTTCAAAGTTAAAATATACATGTTAGTCATATGTCAAGAGCCGGATCTTAGAATTAAAAGTGCGCGTTCAGACCTTAAAGGTTTAGCGAAATTAATTGAAATATGTCGGAGTTGCTAAATTTGACTACCCGCTATTTTGTGCAAAAATAGCAAGGTTAAACGTACATGTGGGCCCAGTGTCAAGAGCCGGACCCTAGAATTAAAAGTTCGCCTTCACACCTTAAAATTTTATCGAAATTAATTAAAATTTGTTGGAAATACTCAATTTGACTACCTGCTACTTTGTGCAAAATAGCAAGATTAAACGTACATGTGGGACCAGTGTTCAGAGTCGGACCCTAGAGCTAAAACTTCGCGTTCACACCTTAAAATGCTCAATTTGACTACCCGCTACTTTGTGCAAAATTGTAGGATCGATGGCCTATAGAAGGAGGGTTGAATATGGGCCTTCTTCAAATTTCTAGAATAAGAAACAAACCTTAACCTATATCTCTAGTGTTGCCCATCTAAAAAGGTTTCTTTCTACCAACTAAGTACACTAGCAACAAAGTTCCTTAGCAAGATGCACACTAGCAAGATAAAAGCACCCTAGTCAAGATATGAGACAAGCAAAGCACACAAGGAAAACTAGGACAAAGGAACTTAAGAACTGAAAGTAAATGCTGAAATTAAGTGCACGAAGGTAGAGCAAGAGGACTAGAGACAACCAAATTTTTTTCCCGTGGTATCGAGAAGTTGACGCTTCTCCATAGTCCACGTTGGAGCACTCACAAAGAGTTTTGCTCCCCCTCAAGCCACTTAGACTTGAGTGCTCACTAAGAGTACCTGTTCTCCATCTCCGGAATGGTGGGTCTCAATCCATTTACACCAAGCACTTCCCGGGGCTCCCACAATCTCCAAGAGCTCACCAAGAACCTGCCAACACCGAGACCGTCTAGGAGCCGTCAAACTCCAAAAGTAACAAACTCACACACTTTCACTTGACCAATGCACTCAGCTAGCCATAGAAAGCACCTTGAAACCCTTGATCACCAAGAAAGAATTCCCCTTGGCAAGGAAGATGAATTCCAAATGAACAAAGCACTAAATCATTCTCTCCTTGGCTACTGTGGTTCTTCAGAGTGGCAAAGGTAGCTCAAGAGACGCAGGGGGTCCTATTTATAGGCCTAGCATGGGAGGCTAGCCGTTGGAAAAGTCCCTCTGAAAAGTAGTACCGTCGGATGAACCGACGGTTCCCCCTGGTCATAGCATCGGTTCATCCGGTCTCTCTGAGAGTCGAAATATAGCCGTTGAACCTAACCGTTGTACCACATCATCCGACACATGCACCGATGCTGCGTCAGTTTATCCGGTGCTGAAGCCTTAACACTCAGTGCGTCTCTGTATGAAATAAACATAGGCGCCAGATGAACCGTTGAGTACCCTGAGTAGCGTCGTTTCATCCGGTGCTGAAGCAACTCCTCTCGGTGCGTCTCTGTATGATTTAAATGCACGCGCCGGATGAACTGATGCTCTGACCGTCGTTTCATCCGGTGCTGAAGGCAATTGACTCCAAACCTCACTGCTACCAAACCCTAGGTCACCAGATGAACTGTTGATGCACCATCGGTTCATCCAGTGGTGCTTTTTCTCTGAACTTGGTGCTGAACTCATCCGGCGCAACTAGGAATGGAGGCGTCGGTTCATCCGACACTGCCCTTTGCAGTTCAACTCATCCAATTCAATCGCCTTTGAGTTTTTCTTCAATTCTTTTGCTTCCAATGTAGTTCCATGAGTAATTTGAGTTGTTTAGCAACCAAGAATCTTGATAGTGCATGAATATAGCATAGCATTTGGCATGATCAAGCTACTAGTGTGTGAACCCCTTAATAGTACGGTCAAACACTACAAACTAGCAAATCCAAGTGTCCTTCATCTCCTTGTGACACTTGGAACTAACAATGTCCTTAGCCTTGTAGTATTTGTCCATTGATCATCCATAATTTCAAATTGAGGGGTATCATTTCACTTATATCTCATGATAATAACCCAAGATTAAATCCGCTACAAAACAAAGGTTAGTCACAAGTATACGGTTGTCATTTATCACCGAAACACACCCTTACCAAAGGTGCGCTAAGGCCTAGATGCTTACAAAAATAGCGAGGTTAAACGTACATGTGGGACCAGTGTTCAGAGTTGGACCCTAGAGCTAAAACTTCCGTTCACACCTTAAAATTTTAACAAAAATCGATCAAAATTTGTTTGAGACGAATCATTTTGACTATTTGGTACTTTGTGCAAAACAGTATGGCTAAACGTACATGTGGGTCCTGCATCATTACTGGGATATGAAACTAAAACCATCACTCAGACCTTTGATTTACCAACCAATACAACCCACTCTAAACCATCACCAAACCATTTCTTCTTAGGAGCAATCCAAACCAAACCAAACCATTTGATGAATCACTCCATAAGTAACTAATCCAAACAACTCCAAAAGAAAACTCAACCTATTAAAATCATTAAACCCAACTCAATTAGCATGGCTAAATGCACCTGAATGTTGCGTCTGTTGTTAAAGGTAGTCAATACTATTATGGCATCATGCCAGTGTGTAGAATACATCATCATGGTGGAATTGGACATGTCAAGTTATTCTCTCACTTTGTTTGGCGAGGACATGTCAAATTATTCGATCAATTTAGCACATACAAATAATTAATTTAGCAGATAAAATTAGCAAAGTTGTGTTATGCCAAATGTTATTGTCCCCCTATCATGGTTGGGGTTTGAGCGTTGTAGGATAGGCACTTCAACAAAAAACTGCAACTGTAGGATTGCACAAATCTAAGCAGACTATGAAATTAGTACTTCCTCCCTTCTCGTTTATAAAGCGCGTGCCGTTTTTTCCACTTTTGCTAAATTTATAAGACGCCTCCACATTCCAATGATGGCATTTACTCACAGGGAGAAAAACAAAGATTTGCATGCGTGTGTGATTGGTTAACTGCTTCCTTTTTTCCCTCTTATGATGCATGCAGCCATGCGAATCAACCCAAAATTTACTTTTGTGCATCTTTTTCTCTCCCACCTTGGTCTTTGGAGCAGCACTCCACACGTCTAATAAATGAGAAGAGAGGGAGTAACAACCTTTTCCTTGTGTAGGGCTTGTAGTTCAAAAAGAGCTTGATTTAACTTCTGTACTGAAAGATCATCCTCAATGACATGGTGGTGTCTGAATTTGTATTTATACGTAGGGGTAATCAGGAAATCTATCAATCGAGTAGTATTCTATATTGGCAATCAGGTAAAACAGGGGTCGGAGGTGATTGGTTCGGCGATTTTTCTCGCTGATGTTTCTTTTGAGCAGTCCCGTAACAGATCACGACGGTAACGGATACGTTTAGTGGAAATCTCACCGCAGCTGATAGCTCTCGACATCAGGCGCTATCCAATTCCCCTTGACCCCTTCTTGTTCCCGAGTGCTTCCCCCACAAGCTCGTGGCCTCGAGATGCCACCACCATCAGGATTAATTTTATATTATTATTGACAACAACATGACTTCATGCCCTGAGTCAGATATAGCATTTATATTTTAAATCAAATTAAACCTTGACCAAACTTATTCAGTGTTTAAACCAATAAACTAAACCTAAAACAACATACAGTAAGAAAAGAACAAAGAACACACATAGAACATTGTGACGAGCGCAACAATTGTAGACCCCTACCACAGTCCAGCTTTTGCAATTTTGAAACAAATTAACCTAAAACTTATAAATCCCACAACGATTGTAGAGGGCTTCACGGGTGGTGGGGGGCTTGTGCCCCCTCCTCCACCCACCCACCACCCCACTCACGTCCATCACAGAATAATTTAACCGGTGGTTTTATAAGGATTGAAGATGGTAGCACAAGGATAGCACATACGTCGATACAGCCACCGGAGATAGCTCATTTTAGATACATCGTAGCAGCATCTGCCACCATGCCTTGCAAAATCTCGAGGGTGTTTGCCACTTCTGTCGGAAGAACCTGCGAGGTTAGGTGATTTGTTCCGAGAGTAAGACCTTTCTATTGAGTACTTATGTTTGTATTTTGATTGATCGATGTTCTTCGTTAACCATGAGTAGTTAGCCCCACAGCACGAGTGGGCTTTTGCGGAGTGGTGGCTTGTGTAAGGAAGCAAGTGCCAACAGCTAAGCGGAAAGTTTTTGATTCTTTGGCATGGTTGGTCGCTTGATCATTTTGACGGGAGGGAAACAAGTGCGCATAAACGCTCCAACCCGTGGCTTTGCTCCTGCCGTCCTGGAGGAGGAAAGGACTTGGGCCTCGACTAGCTTTGCAGGCTTAGATGTCATGTTTGGTTTTAGGCATTGACTGCTGTTGTACTCCATGTCTTTATATGTTTCGGATGCACTTGTTTCTGAATTTTGCACTACCATTCCAATAGAATTAACATGTAGTCATGTACTCCCCTCCGTTTCAAGAAACATAATATTCTAGGTGCAACAAGAGAGAAGAGCTCTGTATGATTATGATGATACAAGAATTATATATATATATATATATGGTACGGAATATTATTCCGTACCCGAACCGATCCCGACCGTCCCGAGCCCGGGTACCGGTTTTGTCCAGTTTTTCTTCTTTATTTTTATTTTTTATTATTGGCGAGCCTGCACACCCGACGGTTCCCCCCATCACAGCTCCTCGTCCCTCTCGCCACCTCTCGTGTTCTACTCCCCGCCGCTACCGCCGCCGCCATTAACCACAGGTCCCCAGCCAATCCCTCTCCAGCGACGCCATAGCCCAGCCCAGCTAGACCCCAACCATCCAGCCACTGTCACCCTTGGGCAACCAGAAGAAGCCGCAACGGATGCCTGCAGATCGACCTGGGGATGACTGGCAAGATCCTCGTCGTGGGCGTGAGGGTGAACCGGCAAAACAGAGGCCTGCAGATCGACCTGCGAGGGCAAGATCCTCGTTGTGGGCGTGAGGGTGAACCGGATTTGCCGACCTGACAATCAAATCGAGCCCGGGGCTCTTTCCAGGCGAGCGGCAGTGCGCTCCCCTTCTAGATTCGTTTTTTTTATTTTTTTGCATAGAAAATCTCATCTGTGCTATCTCGGTATCCCCTTGATGTGTGGTATTTTTTTTATTTTTCTACATAGAAAATCTCATATGTGCCCTTGATGTGTGGTCGATGCTTGAAGATTCTTCCACAGTGGAGTGGCGATGACCAGCTCAGCATCTCCGGAGATGCCCTCCATCACGAAAGGATCTCCAGGTTAGTGCAATCAGGGTGCCCTCATCCAAAGTCTCGATCAAAGATTAAAAACTTTTGATATTTGTGGTGCATGCTGATTTTTTTTTTTTTGGATTTCTTTCCAATGGGATTTAGGCATATGTGCTACTGAGGGCCGTCTCTAGAAATTTGAGGCCCATGAGCCACATGCAAATTGGGGCCTCAAATGTAAGATATAGGCATTGCTTAGTAAGACTTTTTCATGCTTATTTTCATAGGTTGGAGTTTTTAATACAAAGTTGATCTGAGATATACAAAATTGTACACAAATTAGTTATGAAAAATGCTACTGTATTTTTCTACCATAGAGCCTCATGCTATAAGTCAAATGACAAAAATCTGAAATTGAAAATCAACTTGTAGGTGAAGAAACAAAAAATAGAAATCTAATTAGAGGGTAGATTAAACCAAATAAAATAGTTTAGAGGAGTAAAGTGAGCTTAAATTTTGCTTAGAGGGTTAAGTGGACAAAGTAAAAAGATGATAGGAGTAAAATAGACTAATTCTTTGGTAAATTAAGTGTTAAAAAAAGAAATTGACTGCATGCATGAGAGTTTTGTACCCATATTGCCTCTGTTGAGATTCCTGTATGCATGCTAATCCCCTTTTCCTTGCATTTAGTTTTTTGTGCATTATCTATTGCGAAAATATATGTAGCACTTCTCATATCGTGCATGTGCACACATTTTTCTCCTTATTTAAACTGATGTTTAGTTGCTGAGAAGTAGATAAATTCATGTACCTCAGGGCCTAGTGCTAGTTAATTTATATTGTCAATTCCAAATAGTCGCAAAAGCATCTTGGCAAGAACCTTGTCCATTAGTCTTATCCATATAACTTTTTCCCTGTTAATTTTCCACAACTAGATGCCGGGAAAGATGTATTGCAGTTCAGTCTGCTCAATGTTTTCAGCTGTCACGGAGTTTAGTTTTAGATGGCATAATGGTTTGGAGTATCAGCCTATCACCTCCTAGTTTCCCTTGTGCATGCAGGTAGTAGGCCCTCCTGCCATAGGATTTGATTTCTGCATGTTTTTGAGCTGTAGTCAGCCAATATGTACATGGGTGAGTGATTTAACAACTGCATGTATGCCTCGTGAATCCATCCTCTGCTGTCCCTAATCTGACATCAGCTTGTGGAGCACCCTCTGTAACAATATACCACATTGCATATAATTGAAGTTTTCCTGGCCGTGCAACAAAATATTTGTGATTAAGCTAGTTTGGTTGCAAATAACGGCCTGTTTAGTTGGCCAAGCAAAATATTTTAGACCTCTTTCAAAGCCTATTAGGAGAACTAAATATAGACTAATTACAAAACTAATTACACGAATGGACAGAAATTGCGAGACGAATCCATTAAGCCTAATTAATTTATCTCATAGGTAATTGATTCACTAATCAGAAGTAGGCTAACAAAGGGCAAGAAAGGCTTCATTCCTAATTGAAGGTGGTAATCATTTCTTCCCAATAGTCATTGTATGAATTCAGGGTCCTCTCCTATGAATCCAACAAAATCCTTCATTTCTTAGCTTGAATCAGCTTTATAAATATAGATTGCTCTCTTTATAAAATGCACCATAGGTGGGGATGCCAAAGCTTGTATTGTGACCAAGATGATGGGATTCTTGTTTCTATGATTTGTATGTGTCAATTGAACTGGACCAGATATTTGGTTTGAAACCTCTATTTCTCTGGATTCAGCTATTTGATTAATACTTGTTTGGTTCTATTTCTCTGATGCTCAAAGTGATACAACCTAGATGTGCACACATTTTTTTGGAAACCTGTGTACATCCTAGCTAAGTAGCTAGTCCAATTGCAATGCTCCAATCATCTGATGAAATCTCCCAGTAATATAGAAATTATATGTATACATGTATTTATTTGGTCGAGGCTTCTTAGTTTTTTCATCTTAATGGACTGGACCTGTAGTATGTGCATGGTCAGATTATGATTGGAAATCAAGAAGTGGTGCAGAAATTGCTTTGTTATACAATTTTCAGTTTCAATTTTGTTCTTACAATTACATTTTTTGTCTTCCCCTGCATGCAGATCTGAGACCAATCGACATGCAGTGCCTGATTTCCACTATTTCATTAGTGGCATGGTGGAACTACTCATGGCCATGATCAGGTTCGTCAAGCTCAGGTGGGGATCTGGTGTCTGTTCTGCTGCACCAGGATTAGCATTTTGCAACTATTGTGGGTCTTCCCAGCAATGAAATGCAGGTTAACGATGAAAAGTATGGAATAATACCCTGTTCACCTAGCAAGAATAAGCTTATGTGGTTGACATATAGCTGAAAATGGTAAGAGCAGAACTATTTCATTTTATCTTACCTCCTGTGTGGCAAAATAATTTAGATGTCTTGTATCTGAAATTCTGCGCAAAATATTTGTATCAACTCAGTATGTAGGTCGATGCGGTTGAGATAAAAACTAGTGACTGAGAATGTTATTTAAAAGAAAAGAACATATAAGGAGATGTGGAGGCACATAGTGCTGAACTGCTGATAAAAAAGTTCAGAACAGATAAGGAGATAGGAGAATGCTTGATCAAAAATTGAAGACTAGATGATACCAAATTGTTTGTTTCCTTAAATATGATGTATTTTAACTCTAGGAAGCATGGAAGGATGCCCAACTTAGCATATCAGATTGGTAACCTTTCAGATTTGGTATATCAATATTTGTTTAGTTTTTTGAAATTCTCAAGCATCCAGGTATAGTAGTAACCTATAATTTTCATTTTTTGTTTACCGCTAATTATACCTTCTGTCTTGTGCCTTTTTGTGTTTCTCTTATCCTTATTTCTTCTCGGGTTTTATCTCTAGCCTACCCCAACATGCTTGGGACTAAATTTTCTAGATGAGATATCATGAAGAGCTGTGATATCCTCGCTTGACCATAGAAGAATCTGCATGAGTCCACGGCTCCATGCACACTGTCACTGAAAGAATTAGAAGGCCAGCTATGGCGGTTTGCTGAGGACATAGTCCAGTTCATGAGACTGCCACCACCATTAAACTATCTTTGATGCTGATGCGCACTCGGTTGCAGCAGCTTATCATGACGGGCATTCTATAAGCCACTGTATTGAACAAAATCTTACTTTTTTCAGATGGTTGCAAAGTTTTTTGAAGAAAAGATGGCTGCAAAGTATGAGGCCAATAAAAAAGATAAGCTAGAATGTGTTATCAGATTTCCAATTAATTATTGGAAGAGTGTGAGTATTAGATTCAGAATACTATACTTTTAGGAATTTAGGATGTTACATCTGCCATACTTACCAGTCAAAGTAGATTTTTCCACTCAGATCAATGCCAAGTTCATTCAGCAAATGAAATTTGTTTCCTGTTGTGATGCACTTTGTGGCCTGGAGCCGGAGGTCCTGGGTTTAAACTAGCCTCTTTGCAGAATTTTAAAATAATTTTGCAAGGGTAAACCCACCTTGTGTGGGAGTTTTCACACTGGGCACGCCCTTTTGTGATGCACTTCCATGCTTGATGTGAGCTAGAAGTGCTAATCTTTTTTCCC
Source organism: Cenchrus fungigraminus (assembly GCA_036936925.1). Taxonomy (NCBI): domain Eukaryota; kingdom Viridiplantae; phylum Streptophyta; class Magnoliopsida; order Poales; family Poaceae; genus Cenchrus; species Cenchrus fungigraminus. The sequence continues at coordinate 76,235,869 of CM072775.1, forward strand.
CAGAATACAACATATGCATTTCAACATTTTTTCTAATGAGTACAATTGAACCCTTTGTTTATTGATCTAGCTTTATTAATATGTGCTCCTGAAATCGCTGCTCGAAATTTGTGTTCATAATTCCTTAGCTACCTCTGGTATCTTGAGAATGGTATAAGGTTGTTACTGGATACTTCCTGAAATCATAGTCTGATCACAAACAATGTCTTTTAAACTCCAATTTTTTTTTGGTTACTTGCAAAAGTATATAAGTAATCTCAATATGATTCATGACAGTGGCTTCATGTCAAATCTCGAGCATAAAAGGTTCACTATCATAACAATAGTAGTATTCAATTTCATTGTTCAACGGTTCCTATATTACTGAATGGGTAGAAAATGAATAATTTATTCTAATAACCTTGTACCTATGGTATCTTTGCTCATTTTTCTGCGAAAAGTGCATGCACGGGTGATTGTATCACATCACTTGCTTTATTGCCTAGTATAGTCAACATGAGTTTATAACTTTGGATCCACAAGAATGCCACTAATTTCCGAGTGCTATATGGCATGGCAGCATATTTTCAGCTCTTCTTCTGCTAATGCTTCATATTATCATTGTCAATATCATTTTTTTTCTTGTCAGTCAAATTATATTTGTTATGAATCAGAAGGTAGCAATGCATCCTCAGCTGATCATGGCAGTATCTTTATCAGTGGTGCCGCCCATGTTGTCTGCAGCCGTGTTGTACTCTTCATGATCTTGCTTTCCATTAATCCATGGCCACTCAAAGGCGGATGTTTTCATGATTCTTATTTACATGGTTGTCGTCGCCACATAGTTTTGGATTATTTTCACGAGTTTCCTTCTACTTCTATATATTTTTTCCAGTGTCTGCAGCATATACAAGGAAGTAACAGTGATGGTTGATAGTGATACAAGTCAGTCCTGCGAAGTGATATGACACAGATCAGCAGAACCGGAGGGTGAGGGCGCTTGACGTGGGTTGCTGAGAAAAATGAAGTAGCGAAGTGTACAAAATAGTCAATGAAAAAGCAAAATATACTAGTCTTGTAAATATGGTCATGTAGACAGTTTGTACATGGTTAATGCAATATCATTTTGTACTTAAGTTTTGTGATTAAATTTGAGGTGGTTCACTAGTCATAAAATCATTATTTTCGTTTTTGCCGTTTTTATATCTAATTTGTGCCGTCAACAATTGTTTGGCTGGTCATAAACAACTCTGTTGCAGGCAGAAAGGAAAAATGCCAGCAGCAGAAAGAAAAAAACCGGTCAAAAAAAGCGGAGAGGCGCCCTGTAGAGTCCGGTCGAGGTCGACCATTTCCTGCCGTGAAACCGGACGGGAAGGAAAAATGCCAGCAGCAGCAGATGGGGAAAAAACCGGTTAAAAACGGAGAGGCACCCTGTAGAGTATGGTCGAGGTCGACCATCTCCTGCCGTGAAAACCGGACGGGAATGGACATCAGATAGGAAAAAAACCGGTTAAAAAACGAAGAGGCACCCTGTAGAGTCTGGTCGAGGTCGGCCATCTCCTGCCGTGAAAACCGGACGGGAATGGACCCGAGGGGTGGGCGCGGACGAAGGGAATTGTAGCGCGCACGTCGGGTCGGAGGGCTTGGGTATGGAATAAATTATATATATGGTTCAAAAACTATTTTATATCCTAACTTATTCCAAAAGGCTATAGCTGTGTGTTGATTGTTTGTTTTCAAGTCTGTTGGGACAAGGAGTCCATGATCTAAGAGAAAGTTGAATCAAAAGTGCCAAATCTCCTCAAAACAGCAAGCTCACTGTCTCTGGTTCAATCTTCGGAGGTTCCGGGAAATACCCGGAGGTTCCGGATCCAAATCTGGTTCAGTCAAGGCTTCAGTCAGTATTCAGTCTAGGTCCGGAGGTTTCAGAAAATTTCCGGAGGTTCCGCATTTGTGCAGTTGGCGGTCAACACAGGTCAGAAAGGAATCTAAGAGGGAATATTCTTTGGACCTTATCTCTTACCCCCTGGGGTAACTCCCTTTCTACCCTAAACACTTTTCACCGCGTCAGATCCACTTTTCACCGCTCGACCGTCGCTTGCCTCTCTCTCTCCCTCGCACGCCTCGCCCGCAACCTCCACAGCCGTGCGCCGCCGCCGTCGCCATTGCCGCCGGCGAGGTCGCTCGTCAAGATCTGCGAGGTGGCGCGCTCTCTCTGTCCGTGCTGAAGACCGAAGAAAGGGGGAACCGCTCGTGCATCAAGACCTACTCCGACGGTTGCTGCTGCTCGTGAACAAGAAGGTGTCCAGAAGTTGTTCGTGCACCTCGTCCTCAACATCTCGTACACCTCTCCTTTGTCTCGAAGGATTCTTTGCTCTGTGAAGAAGGAGATCTAGCCATTGCACACCGGATTCAATCTGGTAGGCTAACTCCAGCACCACTAGGTCACTTTGTGACCTAGAGAGGGCCTCTGGGCTACGTCCTCGGTGTGAAAAACTTCACAAGCATCTCCTTCCTCTCCCTGACTCCGAGGTACTTGCAAAACCTAACCCTAATCTGTACTGTTCATCCTCTTTTCTCGCCCATGATTAGGTTTCTAGCGTAGATATGATCCTAGATGCTCTCTGATGTTAGATGTTTAGGCACTTGATGTTGAGATTTCAATTGAAAGTTGAATCAGAAGCAGTTTGGCACTGTCACTGAAGAACCCGGAGGTTCCGGAAAATTCCCGGAGGTTCTGGGGTCTGCACCAACAGAGACCCTGATTCTGATTCAAAGTTCAATTGAACTCTTGAACATTCTGCTGCAAATCCATTCTTTCATCACATCCTTATCTTTTTGCACATCTCCTTATCTAGATGACTGGAGACTCATCAAGCAGAAGGGACAAAAGGCCTTTGCCGTTTGAAGATTCGGAAGGTGAGGAAGCCTTCCACTTTGCAGCTAGGGCAGTGGCACCTAGGAAGGCCACACCTAAGAGGGGCAGAGGTTCAGGCAGCATGACAGGAGGCAGAGGGTCTGGGTCTGCTGCCCATGTGGCAGACAATGGAGGGACTGAAGGAAAATCCATCCCCATAGAGGTAACAGAGGCTGTCAAGCCTGGTGAGCTTGACACCTCATATCTGGTTCATGTGGAGACTATGCTCAAGAAGAGACCACCCACAAAGTATGACACAACCATGACTTTGGAATACCAGAATTATGAAGGAGCAACTCATCCAGTTAGGAAGGCAAGGCTGGTGAACCCATATCTGTTGCCCAAGGTTGCTGCCATAAACAAGAGGTTCTGGTCTGTATTTCATTTCAACTATTATGGGTCAGTTTTGTTCAGCAAGCCAAAAATCATAAAGATGCAGTGGGTTGATTGGCAACACTTTGAGGAAATTGATAAGCCAGAGGTGCAAGAGGTTCTTGAGATAGTGGACAAGTACAACATCAAAGAGCTGATGGGATTCAAGTATGACTGGAATGCAGAGATCATAGCACAGTTCCATGCCACTTGCTTCCATGATGACATCAAGGACACCATACATTGGATGACCCAAGGGGTGCATTACAAGCTGGATTTTGTGACATTTGCAAGGCTGCTGGGGTTCAACAAGGAGGACAGGGACATGATCAACTTTGAAAGTCATTTGAAGCCAAATCAGATTGCAGATGCTTATTATGTGCATGAGTTGGCAACAGGGTCCACTGTTGGCCTCAAACCAGTTTATTATGTGCTCAATAACATGCTCAGACAGACCATCTACCCCAAGGCTGGGAGTGACTCCACATCCCTAAGGAGTCTGGCAACAAATCTGATTTTTAGGATGTTGCCTCAGGCCATTCCCTTCTCAGTGAGCAAGTTTATATGGTTGGATCTGATCTTGAGTATGGAGAATGGGGTGGACAACTTCCCATATGCCCCCTACATCATGTACATCATTGAGGTTGTCACAGGCAAAATATTTAAGAAGGATTGTGAGCACTGTTCTTATCAAGTCAAGCAATGGAAGCACCAGAAGACTGATGCTGCAGTCAGACAGGTCCTTGGGACTGATGGAGGGTCCCCTTTCACTCCTGGAGCCACACCTGCAGCTCACCAAGGAAAAAGGGTCAGAACTTGAGAAGATGAAGAAGATCCTCAAATATAGCCTTATGCTCAGCACATACTCAGCCAACCAGGTCTTTGAAGCTAGGAAGGACATCAACATGCTGCTGGTTCATAATGGCTTGGCTGCTGACCCACCTGCTTCTCCTCTAGATTTTTATGTGGATATCTCTAGTGATGAGGATGACTTCTATGCTCAGCTTAGGACCCCTAGGACTTGTTCTCAAGATAATCCAAATCAACCTAGTGATGCCCCATCTGAGGAAGCTGAGGAAGCTAAGTCTGACAGTGAGACTGACCAAGAAACACTGGCTGCCAAGATGAAGAAGATGAAGTCCCAGCTGAAGAAGAAGAAGATCAGCTCCAAGATACCTGCCAAGAAGAATTACAAGGCTGCAGCTCAAAGAGGCAAGAAGCCTCCATCTGATGAAGAGCATGAGTCCTCTGATGGCACTTGGGATGCTGAAGCATGATTTCCTCTCATTCTTTTTCTCTCCTTTTTGTTAACATGTTGACAAAGGGGGAGAAGAGGAAAGATTGAGATGACTATTGACTAGCTGGGCTTTCTTTTGCTGACTTTTGTGAGGTTGAGAGATGCTGCTGCTGCTGCTTTTGCTTATATTTGTTCAGCTGAACTCATTTGGTTTGTAATATTGGTACTTATGTGCTTGCCTCTGTTGGCTAGTGGTGGATGTGATCATGGACAACATTTGTGGGATGTGAAATTTTTTAAAAAATTTGGTGTTGTGATGTAATACGCTAGAAGTTCTTTGTGTTGCTTAATCTTAATCTAGTCCTATTCTGTTGGTTTATATTGATGCCTGTGTTGATTGATGATGTGTTAGAACTACTGTGGAACCAGAACTCGGAGGTTCCGGGATTTTTCCGGAGGTTCCGGGCTCTGGTACCAGAACTCGGAGGTTCCGGATTTTTCCCGGAAGTTCCGAGGACTGGTCACAGCCAGTTCCCTGATTGAATATAATCTGTCATATGCATCTCTTATATCTGTTATACTGTTCTTTGCACCCCACGATGACCAGAATAAAATGCAGTTGCTTCACATGCTCATAATGTATGCCTACATGTCTTGAAAGACATTTCCACTCTATTCTAATTGAGAAAGGCATACATTAAGGGGGAGCTTTGTATTCATGTCATCAAAAGCTCAATCTTTTAATTAAATATATGCTTTAATTAGGTTGTCAACATTTACCAAAAAGGGGGAGATTGTAAGTGCAATCAAGCCCTAAGTGGGTTTTGGTGATGTTGACCACCCAATTAAAGGTCTAATGAGTTTTTAAGTGTATGTTTCAGGCTAATGATTTGTGTAAAGTGCAAAGGAACAAAAGGAGACCCCTAATTCAAAAAGGAAGGCTTGCCCATATCTAAGGATGGTAGTTTAATTTGTTTTTATTTTGAAATTGAGTATAGGACAAGCCATACTATCAAGAGGGATACTAATAGTGGTTTTGGGATAGATCCAAGTGCATTAAGTTCTTTACAAACCTATAAAACATCCCAGCCACAAATGATCTATCAGCAGCAGCTCTGTTTCTCTGTCTTCGGAACCTCCGAGTTTTTCCAGGAAGTTCCGGACTGTCTTGTGACTGCTAGCTGAAGACTCTCAGACCTCGGAAGTTCCGGGATTTTTCCGGAGGTTTCGGGATTTCAAAAAGAGCCGTTACCGTTTCAGATCTGAGGGTATTTATACCCCTTTGACCCCCAACGGTTCTCTTCTTCCTCCCTGCGCCAAAACAGTAACATTTGCCCCTTTCTCACTCCTAGCATTCACTCCCACCTACTTGAATCCAAATTTCATCCTTAGCATTCAAATCTTGAGTGATTCCTTGTGAGAAGAAGCAAATCAATTTACTCTCTTGAAGATTTAGTGCACTTGGTGAAACCCTAGCTTACTTGGTGGATCTATTACTCTTGGAGTTCTACTCCTAGATGGCTAGAGGTTACTTGGGAGCTTCCTAGTTTTGTGTGGCTGCCCCAAGTGGTTTGTATTACCCTTTGTGACTAGTGGAGCACTCCATCTATCATCTTGGTGATAGGTGTGAGAGAGGAGTGGATCTAGAGAGATCCCAAAGCCTTTGTGGCTTACCTCAACAACGTGGTGTAGGCTAACCTTTGTGGTGAGCTGAACCACGGGTTAAATCTGTGTCCCTTGTGCTTTACTCTCTTTACATTCTTTGCTTGCTTGTTCTTATATGCTCTCAACTAGATCTATTAGGGTTTGATCTAGATCTACAAGTTCTTGTTGCCCTAAAGTGTTTGGTAGCTTATGCTTCAAATTCATAAGTTCAAATATCTGCATCTAGCCTGTGTTATCAGCTTTTAGCTTTCTATCTTGTGCAGACTCGAAAAATCAGAAGCTCCAGGAAAATTCACTAACTGTGAATTTTCCCGGAGGTTCCGGGCTTTGACAGATTTTGGCAGAAAACTTTGAATTTGTTTTGCAGGCCTATTCACCCCCCCCTTCTAGGCCACTTGCATTGATCCTTTCACGTGCGCCTGGCCAAATCGTGCCCTGGGATGTCCTCATCATTCTTCCCTTTTTAACAAGGGCCCAGCTCTGATACCAAATGATGAGTCCGGCCCAGGTGGGATTGGATTTATGGTAACCCCGATGCACCGATTACGCAGTTTAGCCTCGGCGCTCGAATTTCGATGCAAACCAGCACCGTCCTTCGACGCACCCCTCAGGAAAAAGCCCAATCGCCCCAAAAGACTAGTCCATTAGGGGAAGGGTGACTCTCCCCTTTAAAGTGGCTTCCTCCTCCCAAGCTAAGCAAGGTGGGATAATTCAGAATGCACAGCTTCGCTGCCTACACTGTCGTGCGCCTGGCCCATGGGCCGTCCACACTGTCGTGCGCCTACACTGTCGTGCGCCTGGCTAATCCGTGCTCCCGCTGGGCCACGACTGCCGCCTACACCGTCGTGCACCTACACTGTCGTGCGCCTGGCCCATGGGCCGCCTACACTGTCGTGCACCTACACAGTCGTGCGCCTAGCCAAATCGTGCCCTGGGATGTCCTCATCAGCACAGGGTCGAGAGACCCTGCAGTGCACGCGCGACGACCAAGGCGGCGGTGAATGGCTGCCAGATCACCTCAACGTCCGGGAGGGTGTCAATCTGCCCGACGAAGTCCAGGTACGACCTCCTGGTCTGCTCCGTCCAAGAGAGCTGCATACAAGAGAATAAGTTAACTCGACGAATTGCATTACTTTTTGACAGCTAACGAACAAAATTAGCTCGAAGTACGAACCTGGCGGTGGCACCACATCGACCCCATGCTCGGCCTGTCTGCTGGGTCGTGCCCCTCCTCCAGCGCCCGGTACGCCGATCGGCCGACCATCGGCCAACCGACGGGAGGCCGCTCGTAGCTCCACAAGTGCAGCAGAAGCGTACATCCGAGCAGAATCGATTGGCTGCCCGTCTTGGTGCACCCAAAGCACAGGCCCCTGTACGTCGCGGCCAAAACTGCAGCGCCCCAGTTGATCTAGGACATCGCCTCCACGGTGGCGTCGGCGATCCTCCGAGCGTGGGGGATCAGGAACCTCGACACCGCGTCCCCCTAGGACCCGCAAAACATCACATAGCCGAATAGTCACAACAGGTACGCCTCCAAGTGCCTGTCGCTCGTCGGCTCGTCGACGTCTTCTCTCATGTACTCGGCCTGCAAACATTCAAATTTCAGTCAATACTTGCGATACTATGAAAAAACGATACATAAATAGATCGAGGTACGTACGCTGTACTTGCGCAACCAAGCACTCGTGGGGCCATGGGAGTTGGTGAAGTCTCCCACCTCTGCACATCAGGACGGCGCACCACTCCGGCGAACCTCGCCGGAATATCGTTGCGCCACCCGTCGGGAGGGGGGGTCAACAGCCCACATGGGCTCCCCTGAGCACGGTAGCCCGAACAGGAGGGCCACGTCCTCCAAAGTCAGTGTCATCTCCCCCAGGGGAAATGAAAGATTTGCGTCTCAGGGCGCCACCGGTCCAGGAGCGCGCAGATCAGCTGGTAGTCGAACCCAAAGCGCGATCTGCGATCCGCCGGGCGCATAGCGGCCCGCATCAAGTCCCCGTCGACCAAACACGCAAAGGGAAGAAGCCCTGCTGCGCGTAGCCTGCACCACAAAATGAAAATAAATATTAATTTCCAAATTTAATGATGAAATAAAAAGAAACCAGGTATCGTATTACATACTTCGGACGCTAACAGGAGTGAAGCGGCATGTAGTACCCCGGGCCTCTAAAATGTACGGTGCCTAGCTCTGCCCCGCAGATCGCGGAGTGGTAAGACCGGTGCGCCCTGTCAGTTGCCTCGTCGAAGAGCTCAGGCAGCACGTACGGCAGCGGCTCCCGAGGAGGACGAACACTACCAAGAGGCGGCGGCGGCCGCGGCAGTGCCTGCTGCTGAGCCATACCTGAAAAAATTAAAATATAAAATGACACTCAACTTTTATAGTATTTCTAGTAATTTTTTTTAAAAAAGAACTACTATTTCTAAAGTATTTATAAGAAATTCGAAGAAAGACTAGTATTTCTAAATTATTTCTAGTATTTTTAAAGTATTTTTAGGATTTCTAAAGTATTTCTAGAATTTCTAAAGTATTTCTAGGAATTTTTAGGAATTTCTAAAGTATTTCTAGAATTTCTAAAGTATTTCTATGAATTTCTTTAAAAAAAATATCTCCAAAGTATTTCTAGGATTTCTAAAGTAGTTCTAGAATTTTCTAAAAAAGAAATAATATCTTGAAAGTATTTCTCGAATTTCTAAAGTATTTCTAGGAATTTCTAAATTATTTCTAGAAATTTCTGAAGTATTTCTAGGGATTTCTAAAGTTTTTCTAGGAATTTCTAAAGTATTTCTAGAATTTCTAAAGAAGAAATAATATCTCCAAAGTATTTCTAGGATTTCTAATGTATTTCTAGAATTTTTTTAAAAAGAAATAATATCTCAAAAGTATTTCTAGAATTTCTAAATTATTTCTATTATTTCAAAAGTATTTCTAGTATTTCTAAGATTTTCTAAAAAAGAAATAATATCTCTAAAGTATTTCTAGAATTTCTAAAGTATTTCTAAAGTATTTCTAGTATTTCTAAATTATTTATAGAATTTCCTAAAAAAGAAATAATATCTCGAAAGTATTTCTAAAATTTTGTATTTCTAGTATTTCTTAAGTATTTTTAGGATTGCTAAAGTATTTCGAAGATTTTCTAAAAAAGAAATAATATCTCCGAAGTATTCCTAGAATTTCTAAAGTATTTCTAGGATTTCTAAAGTATTTCTAGAATTTTCTAAAAAAGAAATAATATATGTAAAGTATTTCTAGGGTTTCTAAAGTATTTTTAGAATTTTTCTAAAAAAGAAATAATATCTCCAAAGTATTTCTAGAATTTCTAAAGTATTTCTAGTATTTTTAAAAAAGAAATAATATCTTCAAAGTATTTCTAAAGTATTTCTAGAATTTCTAAAGTATTTCTAATATTTCTAAACTATTTCTAGGATTTCTAGAATTTCTAAACTATTTTTAGAATTTCTAAACTAATTATATAAGAAAGTATTAGAGACATACCTGATGTGGAGAATCTACACCGAAGAAGGTAACAGAGAGCTATGTGGGGGAGGAGAAAAGGAATGGGGGAGGAGGGGCAGCCGCCCGGCGGCAGGGCCACGGCCTTTATATAGGCGGGGTCCTGCTACCGTTGCAACAAGCGGTAGGACCTACCGCTTTTTCAAAGAGCGGTAGGTCTCCAACGGTCGGTCAACCGCCGTTGGAGAAGACGGTAGGTTCCCCCGAGCCCACCTGGAAGAAGTAACCGCCGTTGGCCACGGCGGTAGGTGCCAAACCGGCGTGCCACGTAGCGGATGAGCCAACCGCCGTTGCCAGCGGTGGTTTTCGGTGGCCTACCGCCTTTGTCCACGGCGGTAGGTCCCTACCGCCGCTTCAAACGACTGCAGAACCCCAACCACCATGCCAAACGGTGGTTCGAGACTATTTGTTATTTTCGTAAAATCGAAAAAAAATATATAAAAAATTCGTGATGCAATGCAACATCTGACATCTCAGACCCATCGATCGGAACTAGAGAATGTCCGTTTACTCCATTTCCAATATTCTGTATGGGAACAAAGTGGGCCTGAAGAAAGCACGCAGCAAAGCTGTATTACAAAAGTGGGCCGGACCATTGGCTGTATTTATCTTGCTTAGATCTTCATGAGCCCAAGTCCAAGTGATGTGGGCCAGCTGTGCTTTTTTATTTTGAAACGATTTTTTTTTTAAGCGACGGGCCAGCTGTGTTGGATAACTTGGATTGCATCCTCAATCCCGTAGATAATGCAGAACTGAAGCTATTTCTGCAGCTCTTAGAACAGAGAATACGAATCTTGGGTTCAGAAATCAGAATTCAGATCAATTTGAAGCACACGCATCCAATTCGGTCTAATATTTCATCAGAGAATTAGGGTGATCTAAAATGGCCGGAGCCGGCAGCAGTGCTAGCACAAAATGCAACATCAGAGAATATTCTAGGTGAGCAAGAAGAGAGGGGAGAGCAATGAAACATCTGACCTCTCATACGATCGGAACTAGAGAATGTCCGTTTTTACTCCATTTCCAAGTATTCTGTATGGGAACAAAGTGGGCCTGAAGAACGCTAGCACGCAGCAAAGATGTATTACAAAAGTGGGCCGGACCATAGGCTGTATGTGTGTGTGTGTGTGTGTGTGTGTGTGTGTGTGTATCTTCATGAGCCCAAGTCCCAGTGAATGTGGGCCAGCTGTGCTTTTTTATTTTGGAACAATTTTTTATTTATCTTTAAACGACGGGGCAGCTCCGCAGCTGTGTTGGATTGCATCTTCTCTTAGATAATTGAGAACTGAATCTAATTTCTGCAGCTCCTAGGACAGCAAATACGAATCTTGGGTTCAGAACTCAGATCAATTTGAAGCATAATACGCATCCAATTTCGGTCTAATATTTCATCAGAGAATTAGGGTGATCTAAAATCGCCGGAGCCGGCAGCAGTGCTAACACAAATACGGCATCACTCGACGGCACAATCCTTCCCGATCGTCGCTACATCGAAACACGTCTTCCGGCCACGGTCGGGCCAGTGCCACGCTACACCGCCTTCCAGTATCTACACCGGCCGCGCGCCGGGAGCTCGAACACCAGTAAGCGATATCAGCCGTGGTGTAGCTGCAGCTGCAGCAGCCTCGAGTAGGCGCCGTCGGGCCTGGACACGAGGTCCCCGTGGCTGCCCTGTTCCACCACGCGCCCGTCCTGGACGACGGCGACGGCGTCCACGCCCCGGATCGTGGACAGCCGGTGCGCCACCAGCACCGCCGTGCGCCCCTTCATGATGCGCTCCAGCGCCTCCTGCAGGACGCACTCGGACTCGGCGTCCAGCGCGCTGGTGGCCTCGTCCAGCAGCAGCACGGCGGGGTCCTTGAGCACCGCCCGCGCGATGGCGATGCGCTGCTTCTGCCCGCCGGAGAGCTGCACGCCGCGCTCCCCCACGGGGGTCCGGTACCCGTCGGGCAGCGCGCTGACGAAGCCGTGCACGTTGGCCACCTTGGCGGCCTCCACCACCTCCTCCTCCGTCGCGCCGTCCTTCCCGTAGGCGATGTTCTCCAGGATGCTGGTGGCGAACAGCACCGGCTCCTGCTGCACCAGCCCGATCTTGAGGCGGAGGGACTTGAGGTTGAGCCGCCGGATGTCCCTGCCGTCGATCATCACCTTGCCGGCGAGCGGGTCGTAGAAGCGCTCGATGAGGGCGATGACGGTGCTCTTCCCGGACCCGCTGGCGCCGACCAGCGCCTGGCTCTGCCCGGCCCGGATCCTCAGGCTGAAGTCCTTGAACACCATGACGTCGGGGCGCGTCGGGTACGCGAAGTCGACGTGGCGGAAGTCGATCTCGCCGCGAACCGACTCCACCTGCTCCGTGTCCGGCTCGTCAGGGTCGATGCGCGTCCGGCTGTTGAGGATGGCGAACACGGAGCGGATGGACTCCCCGCCGCGGACGATCTCCGGCGCGAGGCTGACGGTCTCGGCGACGGAGTTGGCCGTGATCACCAGGACCACGAACACCTTGATGACCTTGGAGAAGGTGGACACGTGGGTGCGGACGAGGTGCGCGCCGAACCAGAGGATGAGCGCCTCCGAGGCGTACAGGGAGAGCTGGGAGAGGCCGAAGAGCGCACCGGAGATCTGGCTACGGCGCAGGCTGTGCATCTGCGGCACGCGCAGCTCGCCGCAGAAGAGGGACAGGATCTTGTCCTGCGCGTTGAACGCCGCCACCGTGCGGATGTTGCTCACGCCCTCACCGGCGATCATGCTCGTCTTGGCGTGCGCCTTGGCGGTGTCGCCCGCGAAACCCTTCATCGACAGTTGCTGCAACCAAAGCACACAAAAACTCCAACGTTCGTCACGCAATCATTTCGAAGTAACACAGTAGCATACACATGCGGATTGCAGCAAGCCTGAAAAGGCAGTAGCGTGCGCGTGATGCCAGCAGCGTCATTATTCAGCGTGAGTTTGTCAGAAACTGCAGCCTGCCCATGGACCATGGCTGTCACTGAAAGCTAGGGGGTCCATGTCCACGCCCAGCAGCAACGAGCAGCGTCACGCGATCTTCACGAATATTCAACGCAGCAAAAGCAAATTATGGCGCAGCGAGCAAAGGGTCCCGAGCAAAGCATGGCCAATGGCCCTGTGCGCGCGAAAACGAGAGGCTTGGGGACGCGGCAGCTCTCTGAGCTGCTGCGACAGTGTCCCCGCGGACACGACGCGATCGCGGCAACAGGAAGCGGCCGGGCGCAGAGCCTGCGAGAGCGAGACGGCCATGTGCTCGGCTGCGACTCGTAAAGCCGCTGCCCCCCCTCCCGGGCCGTGGAGCAGCACAGGCCAGGCACAACCCCCAGATTCCCGTGCACGAGGCGGCCGTGCAGCAGACACACGGCGGCGGCAGGCTCGCAGGCCCAAGGACGGGAACGGGAGGACCACAGCCACGCCACGGCCACAGGCGAGAAACCAACCCTATCCACGGCGCCGTGCACTGCACCGCCACACACCCCTCTCATCACTCCGAGAACAACACCACACATTTGGACAGGCAAGTGGAAGCTGCCGCCGGCCGCCACCGGGACGAATGGCGCGGCGCCTAAACGCTGTCTGGAGCGTCCTTCGCGAGTAAATTACACCGAGTTATATGAATACGAGCATGCACTTGCCGACGGGATTATAAAAAGAGGGGGGGGGGGGGGGGGTCTGGGAGAGGAGCAAGCTTGGCAGCTTGCCAGGGGGCGCACATGGCTCGCACAGTAATCCATGGCAGTTGCAGGCAGAGGCAGCGGCATGGGCCGTGCATCCTGGCATGACGCGCCCATGAATTGCCCCCTCCTGTCCCCAACTGACGCAGAGACGCTAAGTTCGCAACGGCTGAACGGGGGCGACAGCCGGCGCAGGTGAGGGCGTCGTGCAAACCACTTGGTTTGGGATAAAATAGCTAGGTCAATTCCTGCTAATCCAGCTAGGATTACTGACCGGATCCTAAAGTCTAAACCCAACGTTGCTGAGATTCCAAGACGACTGAACGGCAATGCAAGTTCAAGGAATTGATAGCGGGTGCAAGTGTCCCGTTGTTTTACCTGGGCGAAGTTGGCGAGGACGAGGAGCGGGAAGGTGATGAGGATGAGGAGGGCGACCCGCCACTCAATGATGAAGCCGACCACGAAGGACACGAGGAGGGAGGTCATGTTCTGCAGGATGACTGATATCCGCTCGGCGATGGCCGACTTCACGTCAGCGGCGTCGGTGGCGAGGCGAGACGCAACTAGGCTGGAGTTGTTCTCCTCCTGATCGAACCATCCCACGTCGTTCCTTAAGATCACTGCAAATGAAAACCTCACATTTTCAGGAAATGCACATTGCACGGAGAAGGTTGGGACGGTAAACATGTGAAGCACAGCGGCAAAGGATTCGTACCCGCGAGCATCATCCTCCGCACCCTGGTGGTCAGGTTCTCGCCCATGATGCTGAAGAAGTAGTGCTGGACGAGGTACGCAACAACGGCATACAGCCCGGTGCCGATGTAAATGAACACGTACTCCCTGGTCTTGCTCTCCATTTTGTTGGGGTTCCGGTAATAGAACACTTCGATCATGTTGCTCATCACAATGGCAAATGTCGGTCCAATAAACCCAGACAGGATGGATCCAATGGCACCAAGTATGGTGTAGGGCCACTCCGGTGCGTTCAATTTAAGGAGTTTGAAGAAGTAGCCCCTCGGTGCTGGGTACTTGCGGTCATTGTCGGCGTTGGAAACCATCTCAATGCGGCCATCAGCGCCCGTGCTGTATGAGTAGCTAAGGTTCCTCAAGCTTCCTGACCTGAGGCTGAGCGACCGAGTGGACAGGGAGTTGCTCAAGCGGGATGACCGGGACTTGCGGGTCGATGGACATGCACGGTTTCTAGCTGTCTCTTGAAATCTTATGAGAGCGGCATAAGCTCCTGAGTTACCCTTGGCAAGGAGTTCATCATGAGTACCAGTCTCAACAACTTGCCCTTGCTGGATCACAGCGATCATGTCAACACATCTTATGGTCGATAATCTGTGTGCAACGACAACGGTGGTCCTTCCAACCATTAAGCGATCAAGGGCTTCTTGAACAATACTCTCTGAACCAGCATCAAGCGCACTAGTGGCCTCATCTAGAAGCAGGATCTTTGGATTCTTCAGCATCGCACGGGCAATGGCAATACGCTGCTTCTGACCACCAGAGAGCTGCAGCCCCCTCTCACCCACCTGTTAAAAAAAGAAAGAGGGATTGGTCATGCATTCAAGAAGTTTGTGTACCTATCATAAATAAAATGTCCACAAATAAGATGAAAATAACAGAACAACTGAAAAAAACAGTTGCAGAAAATCTTCCATAACTAGATAAATGAAGTACTCCCAAATAATTGCATTTCAAGATAGTAAACATATAACCCTCCATCCCAAATTACTAGTTGTTTAGATACATATGTCTAGGTGCATAACAAAAGGAATGTATCTAGAAAAGCCAAAACAATTAGTAGTAATTTGGGATGGAGGGAGTACTACACTGCATTTCATTGGAATAAAAGTAGAAGTAGAACCTACATGAGTGTTGTAGCCATTAGGAAGAAGAGCAATGAAGCTATGGGCATTGGCCGAAGTAGCAGCAGCCTCAACCTCAGCCATCGTGGCATCAGGCTTGCCATAAAGAATATTCTCAAGAATTGTAGTTGCAAAAAGGGCTGGCTCTTGATTCACCAAACCAATCTGATCCCTGAGCCACTTCAATTGCAGCGTTTTGATGTCCACATTGTCCAGCAAAACTTGCCCTGCAAAATCCATCATGATCACTTATTGCAAATTAAATAGACTGACAACAACATCAGGTGTACGTTCCATCTACTCACCCTGATTAGGGTCATAAAATCGTTCAATGAGAGCAACAACAGTGCTCTTTCCAGACCCACTTCCTCCAACAACCGCAGCAGTTTTTCCAGCGGGGAAGAAGAGAGAAAAGTCCCGGAAAATCATGACATCCGGGCGGGAAGGATAGCTGAATGCCACTTCCTTGAATTCTATGTTGCCGTGAACTTCATCGAGACACCTTCCATCAGCCGTGTCCTGAACTATCGTTGGCCTCTGCCTTATCACTTCCAGCAGCTTGTAGCCTGCAATTTTCCCTTTGCTGAAGGCTCCAAGATTTGAAAATGATTGCCCCAGGCTCCTGCAGTCAGCAAACGATCACATTGGTTAGAATGGTTCAAGCTGCAAAACTGATACAAAATCAAATAGAGATTTAGTACTGACAGTCCGCCGACGATTGCTGAGAAAATTGCAGTGAAGGCCTTCCCACCATCTGTCTGGCCATTCCGGATGAACACACCAGCATACCAGAACACAAGTGCCCATGACATACAAGCAATTCCATAGGTGCAGCCAATGCCGAGCCCCTTGGCCATCCCGGCCTTGTACCCAAGCTTCAGGGTGTTCTGAATCGCCTCCGAGTACGAGTTCAGGGCCTTGGTCTCCCCCACATATGAGTAGACCGTCCTCACCTGGGCGATAGCCTACGCAACATAAAGGTGAAACCATGACATCAAAACAAATCACAAGTCCACAAATTTGCATAAAAGTGGATATCAATGTAGCCTTTCCTGCATTTGAGCTTGTCACCCAAAGAACAGGTAGCAACGGACAGCATGGGTGAGAAGAGCAACTTCACGAAAAGGTGCAAAACGACATGGGACGCGAGATTATCCACCGAAAAGGGTTGATTGGATCTAACAAGAAAGTTTGAAAGGATCCAAAACGACATCATGTTGATGCCATGTGCCCAGCTACTTCAGCTGCATTGGACTCTTTGACCGGGACGAACTAGAGCCCACACCCCCACACTCCACAGTTCTCTTCCCCCACCCAGCCATCCAGATTTGCTGGCATGGAAAGGAGTTTCCAGAAATAGTACGTGCCCGTATCAGTGGTTGGGGGGAAGGAGATGCTACCTGCTCGGCTATGATTCCGGCATTGGCGTACGAGTCCCGGCTCTTGGAGGTGAGGCCGGTGAGCGTGTACGCGTACAGCCCGCCGGCGAAGGCGATGCCCGGGATGACGGCGATGCTGAGCAGCGCTAGCCGCCACGCCGAGACGAACCCGACGACCAGCCCGGCCAGGAACGTCGCGAGGTAGTGGATGAAGTTGCCGACCTGCAGCCATTCCATTCTCTTCCGTCAGATCTTTGCGCACGCAGGAGGCATGAGCAGCCTGAGGTGGCGGCCCAGAAGGACAAATGGGGTTGGTTGTGTTGGTGTTGGTTACCTTCTCGCCAATGGCGTCCTGGACGAGGAGCGTGTCCGTGGAGACGCTGAAGACGACGTCGCCGGTGCGCGCGTCGGTGTCGAAGAAACCCACGTCCTGCCGCAGCACGGCCTCCAGGTAGCGCCGCCGCAGCGCGCCCACCTGGCGCTCGCCCGTGTACATCCAGCACGCGATTTCTGCACGGAAACAACAGAGCACGGACTATAAGACCAGGATGCCGCGACGCCGGCGAGAACGGGCACGGAGGGGGGCCGTGCGTGCACAGGTCGAGATACCAACCCAGGTAGGACGAGGCGCAGACGACGAGGCCGAGGTAGACGAAGTAGAGGGAGTACTGGAGAGCGCACAGAGGAAAGCAGAGAGTCAAGAAATCGAACAGCAGAAGCGAAGCCGGAAATGGAGAGCCGCGAAGGAACGGGTGGACGAATGGGATGTACGTGCCTTGGACACCTCGTCCGTCATGCGGCGGAGGTTGTGCTGGTTCTTGCCGAAGCCGTTGACAAGCTCGCCGAAAAGGAGGAAGAAGACGGGCATGGCGGCGCCGTGCACGACGGCGCCGGCGCTCCCGGCCGCCATGAGCAGCCAGTCCAGGGGGTCCGCGAAGCCGAACAGCTCGTGGAACGCCACGCTCTGCTCCGGCCGCTTCTTGACCGCGTCGCACCCGCCGCCACCGCCGCCGCCGCTGCAGCTCCCCGCCTCCGCCTTCCCCGCGTCCTCCGCCATTATTGCCACGACGCCTTCCTCTTCTCCGCGGCCCGGGTCTTTCCCTCACGACAGCAAGAAGGTGGCGCGGCACTCACCGCCTTGGCATCGGATCTAAAGAACCAGCGCGCAGGCCGGCGTATGCTCGGGGCTCAAAAGCCGCTCCCGTCTCCCCCTTCTTCCTCCTCGAGCAGCACCCACGCTGCTCGCCTTTGATCTTATACCGGCCGCAGTCGAGCACACCACTAGCCGTCGACGCAGAGTACGCGGATTATTTTGGTCGGGCACTTGGGGGCGTGCTTAAAAAAACTGAGCTCGCTCCGTTCTTCGGGGCGAGTGAAGTAGGAGTGGCAGCATAGGAGTTTGAGGGCTGAGCTCGAGGGGGTCAGGTCACGCGCACCAACGGGTCTGTGAACTCCTGAAGTCTGAACTGAGCCCCTGGTCGTTCCCCGTTCGTCCTCGTCCGTTCCGGTGCTCTCCGTGGCTCCGAGGCGGTGTGGTGACAGTGCGGTGAGCGGAGTGGCACGGGAGGGAGCACGGCTCGCTGACATTTCGGGGCCCGTCTGTCAGTGAGCGTAGAGTATTCACGTAACGTAACCCTCCGACATGGTGGTGTACGCTGCTGTATTGCAGGGTGTCGGGTATCGCAGCGCACGGCATGGTCGGTTGGCCCACTTGCAGTGGCACTAGTATTAGGAGGTTGGCGTATACGGATCCATGAATGCGTGTGCAGCGTCAGCGTTCACGGCAGAACCGGACCCAAGCACACAGCACAAGTGGGTTTTGTCCTACTCCGCCATGGGTCCGTATACGCAGTACGCCTACGGGGTAGCACACGTACGGAGTACAGTATAGTACGGTGTATATCTACAATCGATTTTACTTTTTCCCTCGACACGGGTACCATAGTTTACAGACGGTAAAAACTAAAAAGAACAAAAAAAAAACGAAACAGCTGCAGCCTGCACCTCTGACTCTGAGGACCGCACCCGAAAAAAGTTACCCGCTTCTGTTACGGCCCGCAGAGCAGGGGGACCACGCCTCGGGAGGCAGAGCAGGTGCGATGCGACCCACGGGCGTGGGCAACAGGTTCGAGAGCGGGTGCAACGGATTTCGTAATATGGTGTGTCCATTATCGGTTAGCTAGCGTTAAAGAGAAATTATCGGCCATCCATATCGTACTGTAATATCACATTTTTAAAAACTAATAAATTTTATTTTAGGTATCTTTAATATAGGAAAAGTTTTAGTTGACATTCTGATGGCACTAGATTGAATTTCCAAAATTCAATAAAGTGATAGGACAAGTTGATGCAAATAAGGTGGAATATTAGGATGGAATGTGAAGGTTTGGAACACGTATGATTATATGATTGTAAGCTACATAACAGACCATCCCAAATAATATGATTAAAACGTAGAATAGTTTCAATAACACTTTGAACGTTGTCATGAATTCATGATACTGATAGTTAAATACCAATTCTGATAAGCCAAGTGTAGGTAAAATTTCAAGCCTAGCAATATAATTGCACCATGTTACACCTCTCCTAACTCGTAACCTAAAAAGAAAACCAACCGTAAAGTCCTATGGCCCTGATTAGTTCCTCCTGCAAAGTTATTTCACCGGTAACATTGGATGTTTGGACAAACGTATGAAGTATTAAATGTAGATAAAAAATAACTAATCGCACAAATTGCACCAATTTTGAGAGATTAATTTTTTAAATCTAATTAATCCATTACTTGACAATGTCATGCTATAGTATATATGTGCTGATGACGGATTAATCAGGTTTAATAAATTCATCTCACGATTTTCAGGTGATTTTTGTAATTATTTTTTTATTAGTATCTGAACACCCCTTCCAACATCTCATGAAATGTCTGATGTGACACTGTAAAGTTTTTCACCCCTGAACCTAAACATAGCCTTACTTTCATGTCTTAGTATCGTCTCAATCTAGTTATTTTTTTTTGAATTAACGGCAGGAGCACTGCCACATCATTTAAGTAGGGGAGGGAAAAAAGGTGTTACAAAGTTGTGATTACAAAAGCAAAAGAAAAGCTCCAGACTCACAAAGAAACCTATCATAAGCTAAAAGGTGCAGACTCTCCTCTCCCACAAGCCCTGAAGCGCATGACCATCTCCTCTTTGATCAGGGTGAGCACACGCGATGGTGGCGCAAGCTGACCATCAAAAGTGCGCCGGTTACGCTCTTTCCAGATATTCCACGCCGTATACATCAAAAGAGCGGCAACCCATCTCTTCTCTTCTTTGGAACGTCCCTGCAAAGAAACGTTCCACCAGTCCTCTATTGCGATGTTGTGCTGCGGCATCCCCACCAGGCCATGTACCCACTGGGAGACCAAGAACCATACTTCTCTCGCGAACACGCACTGCAGCACCAGATGTTGTGCAGACTCCGCAGCTTGGTCACAAAGCGCGCACAAGGGGTTACACGGCCAATTCCGTGCCAAAAGCCTGTCAGCAGTTAAAATTCTGCTTTGAACCAATAACCAAGCAAAAACCCTGTGCTTTTCCTCTGCCTTAGCCCTCCAGATACCCTTTGAGTTGAAAGAACAATAAGAACCCTTGAACTGAACCTCGTAAGCTGATTTAGAAGTATAAGCCCCATGAGAAGTCCATCTCCAAATTATCTGATCAGGTCGATCAGAGAGGCTGACATCCTGCAGCTTGCCCCAAAGATTGATGAACTCCGCGATTTCCTCAGCTGCTGCCATTCGCCAAAGGCCACGAGTCCAATTCTAATTTCTCAGGTCCTCAGCAACAGAGTCGTTTTTCCTCCAGGCCAGTTTGTATAGATTGGGCGCCAGGTCACGTGGAGCTGCACCATCTAGCCATGTGGACTCCCAGAACTTAGCGCGGTTGCCGTCACCGATTGTTACCTTGGTGCTCGCTCTAAAAAGTTGCCGATCGACCTCATTACAAGGGGTCTCAGTGCCGACCCAAGGTATGTCCGGGTCGATCCACTGAAACCAAAGCCAGCGAAGTCTCAAGGCCCTACTGAACTTCTCTAGATCGAGAACGCCCAGACCACCAATTGATTTCGGTTTCTGCACTTTTTCCCACCTCACCAAGCAATGTCCTCCACTTGCCACCTCTGATCCTTTCCAAAGAAACCCCCTGCGAATCCTGTCAAGCCTCTTGATCAATCACTTTGAAGGAGCAAAAACGGAGAGGAAAAACGTGGGCATCGCCGACAGGACAGTGTTAACGAGCTTCAGCCGCCCGGCTCTGTTCAAGAAACGTCCTTTCCACATCGGGAGCCTGTTAGCCAGTTTATCGATGAGGGGCTGACAGTCCACCCTGCGCAGGTGTCGAATGTGAAGGGGAAGTCCCAAGTACTTGCAAGGAAAGCTTTGAATCGGGCACATGAAGGGCTCCATCACCGACTCGAGATCGACCTCGTTACAATGTATAGGATAAGCGGAGCATTTTGCACGATTTGTGACAAGGCCCGAAGCACTTCCAAAAAGGTCCAGAATTTGTGTCACAGCCTGCACATCCTCTCTGATGGGCTTGATAAAAATGGCGGCATCATCCGCATAGAGGCTGCATCTTAGTTTTGCCACTTGGTTGCCAACAGGAGAGAGGAGATTGTCCCTTGTCGCCAGTTCCAACATACGTTGCAAAGGTTCCATGGCCAAGATGAAAAGCATCAGCGAAAGAGGGTCGCCTTGCCGCAGCCTCGTAAAATGCTTAAACCACGAACCTCTTGTGCCATTCAGCAAGATAGCCGTAGAGCTGGTAGAAAGTAGAATTGTGACCCAACACCTCCATTTGGCACCAAATCCAAACTGCTCTAACACTTCCATTAGGAAATCCCATCTGACGGAATCAAAAGCCTTAGCAATATCC
Organism: Cenchrus fungigraminus; assembly: GCA_036936925.1. Classification (NCBI taxonomy): domain Eukaryota; kingdom Viridiplantae; phylum Streptophyta; class Magnoliopsida; order Poales; family Poaceae; genus Cenchrus; species Cenchrus fungigraminus. The sequence continues at coordinate 76,257,399 of CM072775.1, forward strand.
AACTTCAAGAAAATCTCGTCTTGCTTCTGTCTATGCAAAGCCCGAATTAAATTTTAGGTGTAGAGAAAATTATCGTGGATGCTTCTCCTCTTTATGAAGGCGCTTTGCGCTCGAGAGAGCAAGGAATCCAGTTCACCCGCCAGTCTAGAAGCCAAGCACTTTGAGAATAATTTGCCAAAAGTGTGAGAAAGGCTAATCGGCCTGTAATCCGAAACTGCTTCTGCATCAGCCCTCTTAGGAATTAGCACCAGGTGAGCCGGATTGAGATGATGGAAATGTTGCTCATGTTGCTGGAAGAAGAATTCAAAAGCTCCCATAACATCTGTGTTTATAACCTGCCAACAAAGCTTAAGAAACAGCCCAATAAACCCGTCAGGCCCGGGTGCCTTTTCACTTGCAATTTCCTTGATGACCTCATGTACTTCCTCTTCTCTGAAAGGTTCTTCTAGGTGGGACAGATCACGTCGCGGCAAATTTAGCTCCTCCCAATGTAGAGAGTTTTCTCGAGGCTCAGGACGACCAAAATGACTGCTGAAGTACTGAAAGAGGGCTGTAGCCTTGTCTTGCTGGGAGTAACAAGTCCCTGTCTCAGTTTTCTGGCTATGGATAGTGTTCTTACGCCTTCTTCCATTAGCTTGTAGATAGAAAAGCTTATCACTGGCCTCCGAGGCCCTGATGGAAACCAACCTAGAGGATTGTTTTGCCCGTAACTTCTCCATAGCCGTCAAACCCAGAAAACGAGCTTTGAGGTCTCTTTTCAGTTGCAGCTCAGCAGCCGAAAGTTGTCTAAATTCCTGTACCACGTCGAGTATCCCAATCAACTTTTGTGTAGCACACAACAGGACTTTGTTATTGCCAAGTAGCCCCTTTGCCCAACGTCGAAGCGCTTTCGCAGTGCGTTGTAACTTAATATGCAGCCTCAAAAAAGGATTGAGCACCTGAGTATCTCTTGCCCAAGCCGTCTGAACAACCTCATGAAAACCGTGCAGCCTAGGCCAAAAGGCCTCAAACCGGAAGCCTCGAAACTTTTGTGCAGGCACATTAGCGGTGATGAAAAGGGGTAGTGGTTAGATACCCTGGAAGAGAGTGCTTGTAGAGAAACATTAGGATGCAACAAGTCCCAGGCAGTCGTGCAAAAAGCCCGATCGATTCTTGATTGTGTTCTATCATTAGACCAGGTGAATTTTCGTCCTTGAAGGTTCAACTCCTTTAGCGAGAGGTCCCGGACAACGTCCCGAAAAGCACCCATGAGCCTCCTGTTCAGATTATCATTACTCTTGTCACAAGCATTTAGAATGAGATTGAAATCCCCAATGATGAGCCACTTATCAGTGACACTATGTTGCAGCCAGCGAAGTTCACCGAGGAACTGCAACTTGGCATTATCTTCCTGCGGACCGTAAACTGCTGTGATGCACCAGCTTTCTGAACCACCACCCGCTGTCTGAACCATTGCTGTTACTGAATGAACCCCCAATTCGGCGTTTGTTATCTTGTAATGGTGATCATCCACTGCCAAAAGGATCCCTCCGCAAGTACCCAGTGCTGGTAGCACAACAAAATTGTCTGCAAATCTGTCACCTAGAATTTCCACCACCAAATCTCTATCAACAAGATGCAATTTAGTCTCCTGCAGGGTCACGATTGTCGCTCTTGTATCACCCACCAGGTCTCGCACCACCTTCCTTCTGGCCACATTATTCAGACCCCTCACATTCCAGTCCAGAATCATACAATGCTGATCAGCCATAGAAACAAAGCAGACACACACTCTGGCACAGAAAGGAGAGAGCAACCTGTGCACCACCGCCAACACGAACAGCACACCTCCCAGACGAACCTTGCCAACAAACATAGAGAAAGCAGAACAAACATCCGCACGGCGCAACACAACCTTGGCCCCAGCACAGGACACAACAACAAGAACAGAAAAACATCGAAGACAAAGATACACGTGCTCCCCGAGCACCACCCCAGTAGCATGGCGCCCGCCTAGCACTCCGCATCAAGAGCCAGGATCTCCACGCCCATGGTGCTCCCAGCAGCTTGGAGCCCCAGGGCGAGCCGCATATCGCCGACAAGTGAATCAGACATCGGACCAACGAATTTAGCTCCAAACTCCTCCTGTATCTGATCAGTAAGCTGCTGTCCAGCCACCTTCATGCCACTGGCCGTGACGAGAAGCGTCTTGGCTTTTTCTTCCACCGTCGTGCCATTGTTCCCCCTCATCATCAGCTTGACGTTGCGCTTCGCTGCACCCGACTGCTGCACAGCCTCTGGATTGGGTACCTTCTTCTGATGTATGGTCCTTGGCTTGATGACCGGGTTGCAGAGCAGCGCACGCTTGAGTGGCGCGGCGAACCTCGGGACTTCCCTGGCAGACGGTCGAGGGGCCCCCTGCTCTCTTCCTTCCTTGTTCAATCTTGCTTCCGCCGAAGTCAACGCCGGACGGGGCAGATTCGGCATGGTGTCACTGTGAAGGTTTAGGTCGAAAGGGAGGCCCCGGGTGGCCTCATCCTCCATTAGGGCCGAGAACACAAAACTATTCTCGGCCGGCTCGCCTGCCCCCGCCTTGGGCTTTGAAGGCCCAGTATCACTCAGCGGAAAAACCTCCAGCTGCTGGCCCAGAGAGGGTAGCGAATCTAGCCCACCGCCCGCCTGTGACTCCATCTCCTCAGCTCCCAAAACCGCCCCTTCATTCACAACTTGAAATGGATCGGATTCCAAGGCCTGTACGACCAACAACTCTTGTGCAACCCTCGACTCCCGCGCCCGAGTTGACTGTTGTGCCTCCGTGAACTCCTGTGCACTCGTCATCCACGTTCCGTCCGCTCGACCAAAGGCATCCCCCTGCCCTGTCTTCTCCAACTGCGAATCCTGGCCAGCAACGGCTCCCTGCTACTGCACAGCACCCTGCCCCGTAAGGGGTTCAGAAAACGGCGACACCCTATGAGTTGCAGTTGGCTCCACCGAGCACTGCAACCCTGCGGGCGCACCGCGCTCCAAACCAGACGGCATCACGGGCAGGGCGGCCAGTTCATCCTTCATGGGGTCCACCCAGCTCTGCGCCTCCAACTCACTTTCACGGGGAGGGAAAGAATCCTCTGGGGCCCCACCAAGCGCCCCCGAAAGAGGCGGGTCCACCTTTTGGCCTGAATGGACTCGCCAAACATCGGTTGGGGCCCCACATCACCGGCGATGTCCTCCTCCATGACCGCCAGCACGACTGCCACCTCCCTGATGCAGGTAGCGGTTGCCGAACGCCCCCAGATCATGAACACCCGAGGGCGGCCGCTGCTGTAGGCCGCCCCACGCACCATCACCTCCCGGACCACCTCCCCGCGGCGGCGAATCAGGCCTGCTCCGGCCACCCAGCCGCTCATGGACCGGGACGCGCCGGCCGGTCCCCTCACCATCCAGCACGCCCAGATGCCAGATGAAGGGATGACGAACCGGCCAGGCTTGCTCAAACTCTTCACCCGGTAAGCCGCTGGTGTCGCTGTCCATGCTCCTGGGTGATGGGCTGCTCGGCGGAGTGGAGTAGTCAAGCACCCGGTCGAGATGGATGATCACGGGGTACTTTAGCAGCTGTGCTGCCTCCTGCCGCACGGCCGCCGGCGGCGACGCACCCTCGGGGATCCCAGCAAAAGCCTCCTCCGGCACGTAAACAGGCTCGGCCACCTCCAACGTCGCCGATTTGGCGAAACCATCAGGATCCGAGGTCCACGCCCACAAGCAGATGCACATCTCCTCCTCCGGCTTCTCCTTAGCACAGTGGAACTCATCAACAAACACCGGATTCTTGAAGAGAGAAGCCAAGGTCTCTTCCTGCCGGACATGAGCAGGGACGCCCTCGATGCACAGCCTCGCCCGGTAGGGGAACATCGCCACCTCATTGTCCGCCCCAAACCTCCTGGACCAGGCCAGAAGCTTCACGCCTGTGTTGCCAGCCCGCAACACCTTCCCCAAAGCCACATTCCGCTGCTGCTGGATGGTGAACTTGATGATGAACGTGTATTCCGACAACCGCGACACCTGGAGCTCGGAGGGCGCGACGTGCAGCTGTCGGCGCCGAGCCGCACCCGCGCGTCCATCTGGACGGCGAGCAAGGCGTAGCTCAGCCTGGTGAATGTCCTCCGTGCGGGGCACCGCCGCGACGACATGGTCCGGCCGCTGCCCCGGCGCCCCCGGAATCCAGTGGAAGGCGGCGTCGTACATGCCGACCTCCATGGACGTCATCTTCTTCCCAGCAGCCCCCTCGGCAGGAGAGGCGGCAGCCGTGCGACGCGAGACCACGCCCCCTGCAGGTGTAGCGCCCGAACCGCGGGCCGGGGAGCCGAGTCCCGGCGAGCCGAGCACGATCTGGCCTTGTGACCAAACCGGGAGCAGAGAAGGCACCGCGGAGGGTCGCAGCAAGCAGCGATGCGATGTCCCGAAGCCAAGCAGTTGAAGCGCCGATCTCGCCCTGCCTTGAGTTTTAACTGCTCCAGCCATAGCCCTCCAGTACGCCCGTGACCTCAATGGAATCCGCTTTTCCTCCCATCCGGTCATGGATGCGACCGCTGCGCTGCAATCTTGCCCACACCGAAGACCGGCCACCCATGCTGTGCTCATCGTACCATCCATGGTTGCCGTTGGCCGGGAAACGAGGCTTAAAGGTCCTGGGGCGCAGCAAGGCATCCCGGTAGGGTGGCCGCTTCCCAGATTCCTCCACAGCCGCAGCCTTACCTTTAAGGCGCCGTAGCTCGTCCTCTTCCTCCCGCTCCTGAGTCGTCCCATCCATGGCAGGAATCTTGGCAGCTCCGCTTGCATCAGGCGCATCAACTTTGCCCCGGTCAAGTCCATGACCAGAGCCCCTCGCGTCGTCACTCTCGGCTTGGTGTTGAGGATGGTGGTGGATGCGGGGTTGGTGGTGAGGCTGAGTGGTGAAAAGCTTGGTGGCCGTCGGCGGCGGGGAGCCGGGCGACGGCGGCGGGAGCTGGGTGGGCGAGGGCTCCATATGTTCTTTTTTAAAAATATCTAGCTGTTCCAATCTAGTTTTTCTTTTTTTATAAGCCCTACTTTACCCATCAGACAATCTAGTTATCTGATGGGTAAAGTAGGACTTATAAAAAAAGATATATAATATGATGAGCAAGGGACATATGCCCTAACTATTCCTTTGAAGATATGAATTAAGAGAAAACATGATGCTGGCTTGTGGTGACACACATATCATTTGGAATGGTGTGGTGATAGTATTTTGTGCGTGCACTTTCTTTCAAATTGTATCAAAGATATATTGAGATTCAAGCTAAGTCTGCCTCCATGACTCGTCAACCTGAAAAGAAAAGGGAAAAGTCCGATTTACAACCTTGAACTAGCACACAAGTCTGGTTTTCAACCTTAAACGACAAAACCAGACATAAAAGGTCATCCAACTATCAAAACCGTGCAAGTTTCAACCTTTGAGCGGTTTTGGAGGTGGTTTTCCATTTTGTGAAAATGTTAAAAAAATGGTTTCATCTAAAAAATCATAACTAATTCATTTTAAATCAGAAAAATATGGAACTTATACCCAAAATTTTATAAAAATGTCACCTATCTATTGGTGAACTATTTGGAGTCATCTGCATCTTATTATTCATATTCCTAGTATTTTTAGAAAAAGCAATAAAAACTAGAAACTTGAACATATAATATTAAAAAAAACTCCAAATAGTGCACCAATAGATAGGTGACATTTTTATAAAACTTTCGGTATTAGTTCCATATTTTTCTGATTTAAAATGAATTAGTTATGATTTTTTAGATGAAACCATTTTTTTAAACATTTTCACAAAATGGAAAACCACCTCCAAAACCGCTCAAAGGTTGAAACTTGCACGGTTTTGATAGTTGGATGGCCTTTTATGTCTGGTTTTGTCGTTTAAGGTTGAAAACCAGACTTGTGTGCTATTTCAAGGTTGTAAATCAGACTTTTCCCAAAAGAAAACCAGTGTGTCTGAGTAAGTTTCATGTACTGTCGGAGTAAGTTTCGTGTACCGTTCGAGTAAGTTTCGTGTCTTAGTATCCTTCGATCTATGTGATGGGTAGAGTAGGGTTCATCAAACAAAGACAAAAATTATGATGAGCGAAGGACATATGCCCTACTATTCATTCGATGTTATGGATTGAGCAAAAATATGATGCTAGCTTGTGGTGACAATATATCATTTGGAATGGTGTGGTGATAGTACATGTTTAGGGTTAGTGTTTGCGAGCAATACCCTTTTGCCCATGGTCTTGTTCGACCTGATTACGCGACTACAAATATCCCCATCATCAATGGATCAAAAAACAGTATATATACATCCAATTGAAAAACATGATTATCTGCACTCCGTATTTTCTTTTAATAAGCCCAAGCCGTACATAAAAAAGTTCTAGTCAACTAGTAGCCGCAAGATTGAGATCCGGAGGTGGATAGAATACAACCGACGGAAAACGAGTGCATCCGCACGGCATGTGATGCAGCGGGGAAAAATAAGCCGAGAAAACACGGCGATTCAAACCGTCATGACGCCGGTGGTTTGTCAGATCCAACTCCGCAAGTCAAGTGTATTTTGTATCAGTGCGGAATGCCGTGTGGGAAAATGAGTTGGGATTAGTGGATGCGGATGACAAGGAGGATTATTAGGGACAAAATATCAAGGTGCTGCGGTGGCCGGTGGTTGGGGATCAGACTTGTTTTATTGCATAAATCAGACTTGTTTTCATCTCTTGTTAATTTTATCTCCTCGTCGGCGGTCAAAGAATCCTAGGAGCATGAAGCGGAGCGGGGCCGCTAGCTGCGGAGAGGGAATCCAGGGATCGGCCAAGGGGCGCACGCCGACGAGGAATTCGTGGCATCACGGGGGCTCGTATCCTATACGGTGCGGTGCCGGCGCGTCGTTGCTGCCCTGCCCGCCGTCGCCGGTGGCCCCCGCCGGTCAGTTCCATAACTCGGTACGCGCCAAAAGGCCGTGATCGGGACCGACGACGGACACTGTGCCGGCAGTTTCTCAGCTCCGAGCTGATCGAGTAAAACGACGACGTACGTGTATTTACGTTGCCGTCGATCACCTCCGTCCAACGGCGAAACGGCCGGATTAAACGCGCTGCGCGAACTGTACTCAATGCTGGGATGGGATTGCCCGCAGCGCCGCCATTACGAGCTCCTCGCTCGCTGCCGTGCACGGACACGACGATCCGGTCTTTACTCCTCCGAGCACACACACTTGATCAGCAACGGCACCAACAAGGACGACGCACGGCAGCCGCGGCGGCGTGCGGTGTCCCGTCGACATGAATAAGCAAAGTACTCGTACTCCGTATAAACTTGTTGAATGCGTTTGAAGAGACGATCGCCGGCAGTCGGCACACGGACATGGAGCACAGGAGCAGTGCGTGTGAATGCCGAAGATGGCGGCGCGCGGCACGTGTTTGCCGGGAAGACGGTGACGCCGGAACAGTTTCGTAATCTTTGGATTCCTCCGGCGGCTTGCCAACGAGGGTTTGATAGCTCGCCGTTGGACAATTCTCCAGGGCCAACCCCGTGCAGGAGGTCATCACAGGTCAGGGACCATACATCCTGGACCTGGGCCTGCAGCGCAGGAACGCGCCGCTGCTGTGATCGTCCAGGGGGCCACCGGCGGCATGTAAGAGAAAAAAATAAATTATGATGCGGATGTAATTTGATTTGGACATCTAATTTGTTGTGAGAGAAACATATGCTAATGCAACACTATGCGCTGAAAATTATGATGCAGTACGTATGTACGGTTGTCGGTTTGGGCTCTTGTCGTGTCACGCGGGTCTTGTCCCGGTGAGGATTACTCCCCCGTCCCAAAATATAAGTATTTCTCGTTTTCTGAGCATCACATTTGACCATTCATCTTATTTAAAAAATTTGTGAAAAAATAATTATGATATACTTACAATATATACGATGATAAAACATGTCATAACAACTTAAATAATATTTTCATAATTTTTTTGAATAAGACGAATGGTCAAACATGAGCTGAAAAGTTAACAAATGCTTATATTGTGGGACAGAGAGAGTAGAACCCCACGGGCACAAAAAAACGATTTCCGGGCGCTCCGTAGGTAGGGGAACAGGACGACGAGAACGGGGGACGAGCTCGACCCTGCCGCTCGCGTGATTTCTTTTCGATTCCACCATTCATGAAACCGGCATCCTACTTACGCAGGTCTCAGTGGCAGAGTTATGGATATTTAATGGACTGTCACATACTCCCTCCGGTTCCATATTAGAAGTCGTTTAGGACAGCGACATGGTCACCAAAGCACAACTTTGACTTCTCTTTTCTATAAAAATCTTTATTGAAAAATTATATATGTATATTCTTATGAAAGTAATTTTCAAGACAAATCTATTTATATGATTTTCACATTTTCAAACTCAACGACTTAAAAGTTATTCATGATTTATATTCCCAATGTTTGACTCAAACCTTGTCCAAAACGACTTCTAATAGGGAACCGGAGAGAGTAAATCTTTTTATGACATGACATCAAATAAATGAAGAAAAAAAATCTCAGGGTCATGGTGATAACCTCAGATCGACACAGGTACCAATGCTCACGACCCTCCACTGAGAGCTCATAACCCTGCATTTGATCACAACACATGTAAGATACATTCTATGTATAAAACTATGTTCATGACCCTGTGCATTGAGAGTGACAGGATCCTCGTACTGAAAAACTGATGTGACGAACTTAATAAGTGTGACCATGACACAGCCACTAACACTTGCCTTAAAGGTAGCCTCGCACACAGCACCTCGCTTGCGCTGACTGGCTCCACGGCCAAGGGGGCCAAACTTCGAAGCCGCCAGGCGTGAATCTTCGAGCAGAGCTCGGCATACTAGGCCCGTGATTAGATAGGGGGGAATTTTTTTCCACCCAAAAGGAATCTTTCATGCATGAGGACTAAATGAGATCTATTTGCAAAACCTTTTCACAAATGAGTGCAACTTTGCACGACGAATCTAATGAGCATAATTAATCCATAATTTGCTACAGTGATGCTACGGTACCATCCTCTAATTACGCGGTCAAAGACCTCATTAGATTTGTCTCGAAATTTTACCTAGGGTTGTGAAAGTAATTTTGAAACTGACTTTATTTAATATTGTTAGTTATTGTCAACGTTGCATTTAATAGGAGGTGCAAAAATTTTCACCCCCTACCAAACACTGCCTAGTACTATGCTCTTTGCAGTTTGCACGGCACAGATTCACAACGTTGCCGTGTGTTTGGTTGGAGAGCGGCGGGAGCGGAGCGGAGCCGACCCTCGTTTTGGGGACGGCTCCAACCCTTCTCAAGTTTGGTTGCAATTGTTGGGATGGAGTGGCTCCGACCCTTTTTTTGTTTGGTTGGAAGAATGAAATATGGAATGGATGGCAATTTTGACTCCGTTAGTAGGTCCCACATGTCATAGGTTTAGGGTTCAGTGGGTCCCACATGTCATACAAATCTATTCATCCTCATCCCCACGCCATTCTCAAAAAAAAAATCTCATCCCCACGCCCTGGATCCAGCCGGCCGCCGGCCGCGACCTCCGGCGGCCGCGTGCTGCGAGCACAGCCGGCTGCGGGCGCGAGCTCCGGCGGCCGCGGGCCGCGAGCACAGCCCGCCGCGTGCCGCGAGCCCAGTCGGCCGCGGGCCGCGAGCCCAGCCGGCCGCGGGCGCGAGCTCCGCCGGCCGCCCGCCGCGAGCTCCGCCCGCCGCGGGCGCGAGCTCTGCCCGGCCGCCTGTCGCGACCTCCGCGGGCCCGAGCACCGCCGGCCGCCTGCCGCACGCTCCGCCGGCCGCCTGCGCGAGCTCCGCCCGGCCGCCTGCCGCGCGTTCCGCCGCCCTCACGTGTGCGTGGTCGCGAGCTCGAACTCCCGCGGCGGATCGAGAAACAGAGAGGAAGAGACAGAGGGAGACGGGAGGGAGACGCCAAAAGAGAAACCGGAGCGGAGCGGCTCCGTTCCTCGAATTCTGAGGGACGGAGCCAACCCGCATATTGAGGGAATATTCTCCCGGGAGCGGCTCCGCTCCCGCCGCTCCCCATCCAAACAGCCGCGGGAGCGGATCGGCTCCGCTCCGCTCTCGCGGCTCTCCAACCAAACACACGGTTGGAGTATAGAAACCGGTTTGCTTCGGGATCTCGACGGGCAACAGTGAGGGATGGAAATATGCAAAATGAAATCTGGATTATTCGATATTTGTACCGTTAAAATATACATCCTTCATACTTAAAAAGGTTGACGTTTAGGACAAGGTTTTGGTCAAATATTGGGAACATAAATCCTAAATAACTTTTAAATTGTTGAGTTTAAAAATATGAAAACTATATGAGTAGATTTGTCTTGCAAAATACTTTTATAAAAATATACATATTTCTGTTTTTGATAAATATTTTTATAGAAATAAGAAGTGAAAATTAAATTTTAGAATCCGTGTCGCTGACCTAAACGTCAATCTTTTTGAGTATGGAGGGAGTAAATATGAATATCTGTATCCGTATTCGAATTCAAATGTGGTAGTAAAGTAGATACATCCAGATTCGTTTTTGTCAATTTTTTCTCTATCTGATTCCATTCGTATTCGGCAATATCTAACACTATCCGTATTCGACTATATAAAACTATAAGTTATCTTTATAACTAATGACAAATTATGTTCAATAGAAAACAAATAATGATAGTGTATAATTGAAAAAAATATTATATCCATAATTAATAATTATGACATTAATTTTAATCTTAAAAATATTGCATCCATAAAACAATTTAAAAGTTATATTTCAATCTAATGACCAATATCATTAATTTTAATAACAAAAATATATTAATATAAAGTTTAATTTTAATTACTCTAGTTTATTTATGTATTGATGAAAATATTTTTCATGTATTTTTTATTATTTGTTTGATAAATGTATATATATTAAAAAATATGTATTTATTAATAGTTTTATTTATTATATGATCAATTATTAAAATAAATATGGATTAATGTGATATTCTTAATGAGCTATCTTTGTATGTACTAAAATACTTTAGTCATTACATGATTTTGTAATTATAATTATCAATAAAGAAAATTGGTAAATGTTGTCTTCCAAATCGAGTAAATATCCGAATGCGTTTCCGAATCCGAAACATCCATTCTGTATTCGTATTCGAGAACATTCGAATCTGTATTTGTATTCGAGTAAAAATGTGGTAAAAGGTATTATTCGAATCTGATTCCATGCAAATCCGATCTGTTTCCATCCGTAGGCAACACAGAGCGCGCACGCGGCAAGGAGAGGACCATGGGTGAGTTTGGCACCGCTCCCAGCTCCACTCTACTTATATGTCAGACCATTTAAGTCAGCGCTATTTGGTTTCATTAATAACTTATTTTACACTTTTTATTAAGTCACTCTACTTATTATAACAAAACAAGACCTAAACAGGGTCTAAACGAGCGAGGGAAAGGCAACAAAACAAGACAGCGAGCGCGAGAGCTGGCGGTCAAAGCGGGCCGGGCCGCCGCAGAGCAGGCTCAGGACACGTCGCGTCCGACAGTGGCGTGATTGTGACTCGATCCCGATGGGACTGGATCCCGATGGGATGGGAATCTAGCTCCTGCATGCGTCAAGCTCTCTCCCTCCCCAGCGCGCGTCCTGTTCCCCCCTGTCCTGTTCGATAAGCTGGTATTCCTACGACTGGGGGGCAGTGGCCCCAGTCACCAGAGCGTGGCAAAACGGCGAGCTGTGGGTGTAGCGTGGGGGGCACAACGCACGTCGCGGTACGTTACGTTGGAAGGACAAATCACGTAATTGGAGGGAGTGCGCCGGCCTTACATAACGCCTTGCGCACACGTTATCATTGCTCCCATCACGATGATCACGTATACTCCAGTAGTGGCTGCAAGCCTGCAACGGGAAACATGAGGGGAGGGGGCGCGTGCCATTGCTCCGGCCGGAGTCGGACATGCATGTGTGCCCCATACCCTGATACGTACCCTTCCACGCAGGCGCGTGCATGCAGGTGCTACGACGTACTAGGACTTGTCGTCCGACGATCGGATTGAGACATGGCGATAGATGGCAGGGACTTAGCACGAGCTAGCCCAAAGTAGAACGTACGGGGTGTAGGGCACGTACCCTCATTAATTAAAGTACTCCCTCCGTCCCAAAATATAAGGTCTCAGAGGGTTCAAAATTTGTACCAAAATATAAGGTCTTAGAGAGATAGGACAAAATTAAATGAGGTTGGTGAGTAGGTGAAGAGTTGATGAGTAGTGTAAAATAAGGGGTATAGATGTCATTTCCTCATATTGTTGTTTCTTGAGTTTGAATGCTCAAAAACCTTATATTTTGAAACAGAGGAGTAAAGTACAGAGTCTGAGGTTGACGCTGATGCATGTCGAGCCCCAGTGACAAGAAAAGAGGTTGCAGCAGCCAGCACCAAGCATATGCCGCCGCATCGATGGAGATGGGCTACGGCCATCGGGGCATGCATATGCTGCACGCTCGCTTGCTCCACCCATGCTAGCTGCCACGGGGGCATGGCTAACAGCGACCCGTCAGTGACGTGACGGTGTAGTCCACGCTAGGCGCCCCCCGCGGGAGCACTGCACGACCAGAGCGTCCGCCCGCGCGCGTCGAGTCCGATCGAGCCCGACGCGCCCCAGCCGGCCAGCAGCTTGCAGGGTCCCATGGCTTGAAGGCGAGCGTGGTGCGGCACTGGCAGGCCCTCACATGTGCCCGGCCGGGCCTTTGCGCTGCTCCAGGCCTCCAGGCGTCGTCCAGCAAGCCCTGCGCGGCCGCGCCCCGGGCGTTCACGTGGGGCTCCCGCGCCACGCAGATGGGCTGCCTCGGCCTGACGGGTGACGGTCGGCCAGCACCCCCGCCGCGCCGTACGCGCTCCGCTCCGTCCGGGGCGCCAGTGGCAGCCGTGCATGCCACAGCAAGGCGCCAAGGCCACGAGCCGGCTGCGGCCGAGTGCACACACCACACACAGCTGGCCTGTGGCGGTGGCAGCCGGCAGCGGCGCCTGGGGAGCCAGAGCCCAGCGCCGCGTGCTGCCTGCGCGCGTGCAGTCTGCTACTACCTATCTGGCGATCGAGGCCGCCGCCACGGCGAGCGCGCCATGGTTTTTTCTTCGCCGCGCGGTGCTCCGTTCACACACGCACGGGCGCGGGTAGGTTTCGGAGCCTGGCAGGGAGGAATGTGGTCTGTCGTCGGTCGTGCCGTCGCGGCGTGGAACTCGTTCGAATTCGCGCGGGCTGGAGGAGGGTTTGCTGTGGTTCGATCTGGCTGGCGGCGGCTCAGTTCCAGAAAGATTCCGCGGTTAAAAATTGCGAGGGGGCACATGCGATGATGCCAAAGGCTGTAGCTGTACAGACTACAGACACAGTATACGAATAGTGTCGCGAGGACTTCGAGCAAGTTGCTGCTTTGCCGGGCTATTCTACTCGTTGCGGCGAGCAGTAAACGGCGCGTTTCAACCGTTGCCCTTCGTTTGGCTTATCAGCCACCAGCCAGCGGTATTATTCTCTCAGAACAAATCAGTCATCAGCTACCAGCCAGCGGTATTTTTCTCTCAGAACAAATTAGTACCAACCATCAGCCACCAGACAGCTGAACAGACGCGTATTCGCTTTGCAAGATCGGCTCTTTATTTCTGTTTTTCTTGCGAGGACCCTACTGTATTTTCTTTTATATCTATACTATCCTATTCTTAATTTCAAAAAAATACTATCCTATCCACACCGGTGTCGTGTCTGTCTGCTCAATTTGGCTGAGATTTGCATTTATCTGCTTGGAGATATTTTAAATTTTGGTTAGAAGAAACGGCTTCGAACAAGCCCACGCTCTTCTGGCGACTGACGGAAAGAGGCCCGTAACAGCATCAAAGCACCACGCCACGGGCCGATGGACATCGCGTACGGGCCGATCGATGGATATGTATGTCTGTGGCGCTCGGTCGGCCTGGCCCATGTTCTGTGTGTATGGGGGCTTGGCGAAGCAGCCCGCCGGATAGATCGTTTGTTCGTTCGTGTAATATTTCTTCTTTATACGCAACTCGACAGAGCTCTCTCGAATCCTCTCGTCCAGCTACAGTTGCGAGGGGAGAAAAAAGGCCGCGCGGTCGCCGTCGGCGGGGCCGGCGGTCTCCTCCGCTTCCTATGGCCTGAAGGCCGTCGCGAGGTGGCGGAGACCGCGCGGGTCTTGCCGGCGGGTGGTGTACAGTGTAGCTTAGGTCCTAGCTTGTCTAGGGTTTGGTGTCCAGGCGCCGACGACGAGGCGACGGCGGCGGCGGCACGTCAGAATAAGTCCTCTCGGACTCTTCCTCGCCCCGGTGGTGCTCCACTCCGGCGCCAGCGGCGGGTCCGTGGAGGTGGTGCTCCCATGGTGGAGCCTTTGTATAGGAGTTGCCCAGCGACGGCTCATCGTCCTGGAACCGGAAGGGAGGTGAGTCCGTTGTGCTTTTGTTCGGTGGATGGAGAGGCATTGCTGGTGTTTGTGGAAGATAGGAGAGTGGAGCAGATCCATTCATGCGGCGGCGCCAGCACGACACATCCATCTTCTGGAAACCGGCGGATCTGGATCCATGGCCACCGGATCTCGGGGTGCGTCCCCGGCCGACGAACTTCCAGCGACAGCTTCTGCTTGTCCATGGTGGCGAGCTTCTTCTGCGGCTCCTTTCAAAGCCTGATGGCGATGGAGGTCTGGTGGACCAAGGGCTGGTGGCGATTGGCTCGGGAGTTCGCCGACGGTGACCGACGGCGGCGGAACCTGGCCTGCAAAGGTCTCAGGGACCCGAATGTAATTTTTGTTTTCTTAGGGACCTTTGTGTAATTAGTCTGGTGGAATAGCTGTCCTGTGTATGCTACCAGGATGTACATGTATGTGTTCTCATCCTTGTACGGTACTCTTCAGTTTAATACAGGTATGTTTGTCAAAAAAAATATTTTTTCTTTATACCGACACATGGAGAACGATACAGATACTACAGCTGCACACCTGCAATCTAGTTGTTCTGACTAATAAAGCATACCGACGTAATGTAATACGACAAACTTGCAAGGAGCAGCATCTAATATCAATATATGAGAATGGAGTCAAGGAGCTCATAGTTGGAATGGTAAAGGACGATTTTTTTTATTTTTTTATGAATTTCTAAAAAATAAATGTCGGAATCAAAAATTTCAAAACTAGACATCCACCGCCGTTTGAAACGGCGGCAACTAGAAACCGCCTCTGAGAACGGCGGTTACAGTCTTGTCGCCATTTCAAACGGTTGTTGAAACGTGACGCGCACGCCTGCAACGAACCGCCTTTTCAAACGGCGGTTTGTTCAACCGCTATTTAAAAAAGGCGGTTGCAGACCCATAAATGACAGTTGGAGGCTGGGACGGGGCGGGTGAGGGGAGAAGCCGGCTGGACACACCAACCGCCGTTTTGAAAGGCGGCTTCTTCTTCTTTTACACAGAGCAAATTACATGGTACGTACGACGCTGGTTGCACCGGTACTAATCCTAACATACCTTAAGGAATTTAAAAAACGATTACAACAACACAACTAGCCTACTGGTAGCAGAACCTGGACATCATAGATCCGCCGGAGTGCTGGGAGGGCATGTAGTACCCGTACCCAGGAGGTGGTGGAGGTGGAGGAGAAGGTGGTGGGGATGGAGATGTTGGTGGAGTGTTGTCCTTCTCGTGGCATGGACAACAGCAGAACTTGTCCTCACAACCGGTGTTCGTTTTGAACACAATAGGTCCCCTCACGGGGCTGTCATCTTCCCTAGATGGTGGATCTAGACGAGCCTGTGCCTCTTCGAGCTCCCGCTTGAGGTTGTAGATGACGACGTCCTTGAGGTAGTCGATGTACTTTTGGTACAGCTCGATAGCTGGAGGATCCACCCATTGCACGAAAGTGCAGGAATTTGGTTGCTCAGAGTACTACGGAAAGGGAGACTATGTTAGCGAACCAAAAGAAAATGATGGACCAAAGTCATGTAACTTTGCTTACCCAAGCATACGGGCAGTGCCAGAAGTGACGACCAGAGTTGTTCCATCCTTGGTAAACTTGCATCACGCAAAACTCAACGTGTGCACAACTTGGCCAGTTCACCGGTTGATTGGGTGCGTAGCTTCTAACATCACGCATGAATTTAAAATTTCTCTTTTCTAAGACTGAAAAATTGTCTTTGAAGTCTGGGTCTTACTCAGTCCACATTGCAGGACCGACAGACGCATCATCCCCACTCCAGGAAGACATTGCTGCTTGTTGTGATTTACATATGTTGGAGGATATTGACGTATATATGAACGCATATATAAATTAGCATAATCCAAAGGAGAATAATAGCAAAGATATGATCAGGATCATGGTGAGGTTGGTCCAGCATATGAGTAAGATGCAGCAGTATAATTTTCTTGAAATTTGCAAGAACAAGATTTATTTTGATATTTTGGTGTAAGTTTTGATTTTTTTACCTTTACTTGGCCGACTTCCTTGCTTTTGGCTTGCTCTTTGGCCAAAAACTCCTTGAAGGTCGGGTTTACCTTTTTCTTGAGCTTGGGACATCTTTGGAGGCACCAGTCAGACCAGTCGACGTGCCGCCGGTCTTCTTTGTCTTGCCTTGCCCCCGAGCGTTGAAGCCTTCGCTGCAGCCTTGGGGGTTTCCTCCAGTAGCACCTTCTTTTCAGGCCTTTGCCCACCAATGATTACATTCTTCCCTTTAGCCTTTTCGGCTTGATCTGGCCGAATTAGCACTTTAGGATTTTGTATCTTAACAGTGTTTACAGGAAAAGGATTACTGTCGATATGCATAGGATGAAAAGTCAAACGATCTTCATTAATGGTCCACTGCACTTGCCGCCGAAATACATTGCAATCATTTGTTGCATGAGAATAAGAATTATGAAATTTACAATAAGCATGGCTCTTTAACTCATCTAATGGCGATATCGTATGAGTTATTCTAATCTTTCTAGTTTTCAACAACTCATCAAAAATCCTATCACACTTGGCTACATCAAAAGTAAACTTAACTTCTTCTTGCCGATTCTTACAGACCAGTTTTAAAGAATCACAAGTGTTAGGTTTATCTTTATTTGACCATACAAATTCAGCAGTTAAAACATTATTGCTTTCATAGTTCGAAAATCAGATGCATAATAAATAGGATGATTAGACTTTTCATTGGATTTTTTGCGAACTCCTAGATTCCTTAATTCGGTTCTCATTGGCTAAAGCTTTTTGCAACAACTGATTAACATCTAAGAACTCTTGACCATCTAGCTTCTCTTTATAGATATCAAGAAAACCAGAATAAGCAAGATCAACTAGGACTCTCAGAATTTGTCAAACTATAGCATCAGTTTCTAGTGTCTCTAAATCTTCTAATATATTCAGCCATATATTCATTAGGTTTTTGCTTAACTGATAAAAGATGTGACAATTTCAACTCAGTTTCACCAGTAAAGAAATAATCATGAAATTTATTTTCGATATCAGCAAAAGTGTAAACTGAGTTGGGTGGCAAAGAAATAAACCAAGTAAATGCAGCTCCCGATAGAGATAAAGGAAACAATTTCATTTCACAAATATCATTAGAAGCAGCTTCACCACATTGTATAGTAAATTGATCTATATGCTCTAATGTATTTCTACCATTATCTGTGACAACCCCATTCGAGATAAGTCCGTACTATCACTTAGACCGATTCACTTTGGTCATTAAGCGATAATAAAGAATTATCCTGTTGAGTGTTGTCGGGTCATAGCCCGGTAAATCACTTGTAAACCACACAGAGGATCGAAACGCATACATTAAAACCCCCACGAAGGAGAGTCCAGAGTACCTTACAATTGAATTCTAATCCTCCCCGTAGGGTCAACTATTACATTTCATAGGTCATAAAATAATAAACCATGGTTTAGAGTTGTAAATGACAGCGGAATTAAACTACGATATCTTGGCATTATGAGAGGCCACCCATAACAACATTACTTCTCGTCCTTCACCTGTTCCAGCTCCCAGCCAGGTGAGATTTCATCCAGGGCACACAATATTACCTGAAAACAACATATATAGCAAGGCTGAGTATACTAATACTCAGCAAGGCTTATGTGATAGAACCGTTCAAATTAATTCTCATTTAACACATAAACCATCCACTTGGTCACTATGCATTAAAGAGGAGTTAACTTGTCGATATCTGCCAGGGGTTGCCCTAGAGGTTTGCAGGTTAATGGAGAAGATCGGGATCTAAGAGCGTAGGTGGTTATGCACGGAATGCACACGGAAATCTCGGCGAGACACGAGGAACACAGTGATTTATACTGGTTCGGGCCTCCGGAGAGTAAAACCCTACGTCCAGTTTGGTGGTGGAATTATGCCAGAGAGATCTGCCCCCGAGGAGGGCGCCCCAGGCCGCCTCATATTGTCCGGCGATCTTGGGCTACAAGTTGGTTTTCATCTATCCTAGTTGGTTACAACAGGGAAAGCTTAACCGAGCTGGACTGTCTTGTCTTGTACTCCAAGTATCTTTACGTCCTTGGGCCTGCATGTCAGGTCGGCGGGTCGTTTGGTAGGTCGGACCCACCTGTCGGGGACGGCTGAGACCCTGGTCGGTGGGGACCCGTGGGTACCCATGTCAGGGGGTGAGACCTGGACAAATCCGCTAGGGGGTTACCCTAGAGGTTTGCAGGTTAATGGAGGACCGGGACCTAAGAGCGTAGGTGGTTATGCACGGGATGCACACAGAACTAGGCGAGTTATGTCGGTGAAGAACAAGGAGACAAGGGGTTTTAGACTGGTTCAGGCCTCCGGAGAGTAAAACCCTACGTCCAGTATGATGGTGGATTATGCGAGGATGAGTTCAGATGCCCTTTGCATGGAGCCCTAGGCCGCCTTATATGGGGAGGATGGGCTAGGGTTTCCTTGCAAGGTCGGTTGACCCGTGTCGGGGTCAGTTACAACTGTGGGAAGCTTATCTTCTGGATTACAAGGAGTATCCCGTGATACTCGGAACTACAGGCGACAGTGCGCCAGGTCCTAGAGTCCTTGACTTGCACGCCAAGCATTGCGGGTCTTTCGGGATCCTGATCAGGTCGCCCGCGGCCTTCGGAGGTGTGGATAAGGTCGCTGGGCCCACTTGTAAGGTCGGCGGGTCTTCTGGAAGGTCGGGTCCACTTGTCGGGGGCCCCTGGGACCCTGGCCGGTGGGGACCCATGGGTAACCATGTCTCTCAAGCCCCCGATCGACGTGTAGGCGTAGCGGCCGAGGCGAGGTTGTGTCGAAGAGTAGCAAGGCGCAGCACCGTCGAGGTCGTGAAGGGTGCACGGGGATCAAAAAAAGAAAAAAACCCCTCCGATGCGCGCACGAAGTTGAACGTTGGGCTTCTGGGTCGAAGGACCATGAGGTCGAAGTGAAGATGAGGTGTAGATCTTGCAGAACCGTCGACCTGACCTGAGTCAGGTATGTTGTAGTAGCAGTCACAACCTTCAAACAGGTCAACAAGCCTATCAGGTGTAGGTCGAGCAGAGATGTGATGGAAGCAGGCTTCCATTAGGTCGAGGCGACCCGAAGAAACTAGGGCGTCGAAGACGCACTAGTGTAGTAGCCCCCGAGCAGTAAAGCGACCAAGATGGCCGGTTTGATGCTCCAAAGAGGAAAAAGAAGAAAAATCCGAACCTACGACCTTCTGCTTAGGAAACGGATGCTCTTGTAGTGTCAACACTAGAGGACAAGGGCTTCAGAATCTTTGCAGAGGGCCACAGGCAACAGGTCTGGCGCAACCAGAGTCATGCGTGCACTGTACGGTCACGGGCTGGCTCCCAAGCAAAACACAGGTTGCAATCGCCCGCAAAAGAGAAAAGCTGCTCCAAGATGTGGTCATGTAGGGGGACAAGCGCGCCAATGCCTCCCACGGGTGAATAGTGACCTCATGCTCCACGAGGGTACAGTGATCTTGCAGATAAGGATGCCACGCAAGCTGGCTTGCGGATTAACACCCAATGGCAGGTGCTGGAGTATAAATAGGCACCCAAGGCTTGAAGCAAACCGTACCAATCTTCAAAGGTGAGTCAAGATGACCCAGCGTAGTAATATAGCCATGCCAGGGGCTTGTGTCCGTCCACCAGAGTGTAGAGTTGATGTAGTTCATGCTTGGATCTAGAAGAATGCTTGCGAGGCTCGAAGAACTCGATTGGCCTCTTCTCCTAGCCCCACCGGGGAACCCAGGAGGAGTATGAAGCAGCAGATGCATCGTCGGCCCTGACACTTTCAGGCCGGAGGTGATGCAGGTGGGTGCGGCGCTCCACCCGGCGAGGTTGGTGTTAAAGCTCGGACCTTCTGCAATCTTGCGGCGAAGCTTAGACTTGATGCTGGGCGCTGCAGGAGACCGGTTGGTGCGCGAGTAGAGGCGGCTGTGTGGCAGCTGCCTCCACAGTGGCTGTAGAGGTCGTCGAGTAGGTCCTGAAGCTAGAAGAAAGCTTGCGACAAGCCTTATTAGTGTAGACTGAGTCGTAAGCACTTTGGAAGGTAATTCAGGACCTTTAATATCTTTGTATCTTGTGATTTGGCCAAGGGCCAAACTCCTTGTAGCTTATGAAGCTGTAAATATAGTTTTTCATGAGAAGCATCATGATTTTGGTGATTGTAAGGGCGCCCAGGCCGCAATGGTACGGATACCAAGGGCCCGGCAGGGCAGTAATAGCACGCCGACCTTCGGGAGGCCTTTCGTAGAGACGAGGAACCCGTGTCGACCTGGGTCGGCACGTCGTTGTGCAGTGACACAACGCAGGTAGTCAGCCTGGAAACTCTAGGTCTACACGACCTAGAAGGCAGCAGGGCCTTAGCGACCTCGGGGAGGTGCTACTTGACCAAGAGGTCGCCAACGGGCTGTGGAGCCATTAAGCACGGGGCCGTTGGTACAGCCATTAAGGCAATGTAATAGGTGGTAGGACCTTTAGCGACCTCTTGGAGATGCTACTTGACCCGGAGGTCGTGAATGAGTGTGTGGACTCATTATTGACATCTGAGGTGACCTACCAAGTGGTAGTACCTGTCGACCTTGAGAAGGTGTTAGAATGGACCCGGAGGTCGCCAGAGGCCAAGAGACCGTAAAGAGAATGATGAGGAAGGGGCTTGAAGGAGGGCATAACGAGTCCATGGACGCCGGGCCGTTAGGCAGAAGGCCGACGAACATAGATTCCCGTACGGCGCAGGCCGTTACTGCCTGGAGCCGTTAGGCCGAAAGAGCCGTTAGGCGATGTATCCGTTGGGCGATGTAGCCGTGGGTCGCCGTGAATGTCACTGAATCCGAAGGGCCGTTTGGAGCGCTGTGGCCCACCACACTGATGCAGCCCTGTTATAAAAGGCCGAGTGGAGGGTCGGGGACCCCACTTACTTCCATTCCCTGCCGCAGCTAGGGTTTCCTATCCGCCGCCAGAAGCTTTAGCGCAAAGATTCGCCGGCGCCGCCATGCTTAGATCCACCATGCCCAGCACCGCCGCATGCGCCAGAAATCACTGGTGGTGTTTAGAGCTAGATCCACGGGCTTCGAAGAAGAAGAAATGGCCCCAGAGCTTGCACCGCCGCCGGAGAAGTTTTGGGAGCCCTCGACGGTGACGGAGGCGCAACTGAAGAATCTGGTGGAGCGCGGGCTACTGAAGCCCAGGGAGCAGGTGGGCTGGAGGCCAGCCGCCGGCGAAGCCTTCCCCTCCGAGGGGACCGGGGAGACCGTCGCCTTCATCACGCACGTCGAGCGCGGATTTGGAGTCCCGGCGGGCGATTTCTTCCGCGGGCTGCTCCACTACTACCGCATCGACCTGGTGCATCTCGTCCCCAATGCCATCACCACTGTATCCTCGTTCATCCACCTGTGCAAGGCGTACTTGGGGATACCGCCACACTTCGACCTGTGGCGGTACTTCTTCGAGGTGAAGAAGACGGGGAAGAATGGCGTCGTCGGGGCCGTCGGCTTCATGCTACGCCGTCACATGAAGACGGTGTACATCAACATAGAGCTGCTGGACAACACCCAGGGCTGGAGGTGAGGGTGGTTCTACATCGAGAACCCGAAGCCGACGCTAGCCACTAGGTCGGGGCTCGCGCCGGTCCCGGTGCCGGAGTGGACCAATCAGGTAACGTCGCGGGAGATGGACACCATCAAGCCACTGCTGGAGGACGTCAAGACGCGGAAGGAAGAAGGGTTGACGGGTGGCGCAGTGGCCATCAGCTTTAGCCGGAGGTTGCTGCAACCGATCCAGGATCGGGTGCACCCGGCCTACGAGTACTGGGGTCAAACCGACCCAACCCGCGTACAGGAACGCAAGGTCTCGAAGCAGGAGATGGTGGCACGGGTGAGGGAACTCTTCAATGGGTTGATCCGGAACCGAACGTGCCCCAAGGCATTCTCCCTCACACGGCCCACCGATGTGGTATGTCGCTGATCGACCCTGATTCATTTGTTGGCTTAGCATTCCCCTGTTTCTGAAATGAAGGTCGCCTGTTGCAGGGCCGTGAAGGTTTGTTCTGGAGCCCGGCTCGCCTCGCCGACGAGGGCGAGTGCAGCTTCAAGGTCCAGGCGGCGGAGGACGTGCAGGCTCCGCCGCCGGAGTTATTGGAGAACTACCTCTCCGACTCGTCGGTTGGGGGTAGTGATGATGAGGATCCGCCCGTGACGAGCTCCGTGCCAACGACTCGTCGCACGCGGCAGGCCACCACCAAGATCCCGGCGCACAAGGGCGTCAAGATCATCTCCGCCACCATCGAGGCGGAGAAGAAGAAGAGGAAGAGGAAGGACACCACTGCCTCATCGGAGACGGCAACGACAAGCACCATCGAGGTCATCTTTGAGGAGCAGGACGATGCGCGGTCGCACGACGTCGCCACGGGATCGGGCGACGTAGCGGCCGTGGGAGGAGATGCCACCGCGCTCGGTGCTGTGAGCGAGCAACAGCCGAAGCCAAGTGCAGGAGGCGTGAGCGACCAAGGGTCGCAGAAGAAGCCAAGGCGGGCGCCGCCCAGGACGATGTCATTGAAGTTGAAGGCCGACAGCGGGTACGTTACCGACCTTGATTTTATGCTGTGCTTCATCTTTTCAGCTTGTTAAGTACGTCTGTAACGACGGATTCATGCATCTTGGGCAGGGGGATTCCTGCTATGTCGGGCAGCAGCAAGAACGCCTCAGGCCAAGAGGCTTTTGGGCGGAAGATTGAAAAGGTGCCGGTGGGGCAGTCGTCGGCGACCTCGAGCGGGGACATCACCAGCAAGGTCCCCGAGACCGTGGGGGCAACATTGTCGGCGGCGGCCAAGGTCGCTGCTGAGAGCGCTCAGCAGGAGGAAGGCCTGCGCCAGCAAGACCTGCCCGAAGAAAGCCTGCCGGAGACGAGGTTGGCGGAGACCGGAGGTGGAAGCGAGGAGGACGAGCAGCATCGGTGCCTCTACACCGGCACTCCGTGGGAGAATGAGGTCATCGCCGACGCCAAGGACCTTGCCGACTTCAAGACGGCGCAGGCGACCATCACAGAGGCGGCGAAGACGATCGGCAGGACACTCATGGTGAGTCAGTATTACCTTTTGGGGCTAGGCATTCAATTCACTTAGGCGTGTTGATATGATGATGTTGAATAACGTGTGGATGCAGACACTTGCCGAGCGGGCGCAGGGTAGGGCGGCTCTGCTGACGGAGGGTGCCAAGCTTCACGCGGAGCTGACTGCAACGCGGGAGGCCGTGCTCCAGGCCAAGATTGAGGCCGCGAAGGATGTACAACGCCTCAAGGACGAGGCGACCTCGAAGGACAAGGCGATGGAGGCCTTGAAGCAAGAGCTGGAGGCTGCCAAGCTGAAGGAAAAGAAGGCGGAGGACAAACTGAAGGTCGCCACCGCGGGTATGTCGTAGGACGCCTTTGGTCTTTGTGTTTCTGCGCCGCGGGTGACCCCATCCTGACCTTGACTTTTACAGATGCCAAGAAGAGGGAGGCCACCTTAAAGAAGGACCTCAAGGACTCCAAAGAGCAGGTGAAGATCCTCAAGGAGAAGCACAAGGAGGTCGTCGTCGGTGAGTCTTACTTCACTCATAAAGCTGTATATGAATTTGGCGTGCGCAGGGATCTAGAGATCGACCTTGGCCGGGCGATGCAAACCCTTATTGATCATCAAGAGATCACTGCAGATCTTGAGAAGGAGCTGGACGACCTCAAGGAGGCCGCCGAGTATCTTGTGGACGTGTACGCCCCAAAGGTCGCGGGCAGTCCGCAGGAGCTCGTACCGCGGCTGGAGGACGCGGAAGGTCGCATAAAGACCTTGCTGATAGACAGCGGCAAGCTCGCCGCTGCTACGGCGCTGGCCATGGTAAAGCACCACAAGCTGTCATTCGACCTTGAGAAGGTCAAGGAGGAGGTCGCCTTGTCGCAGCTGGTCGGCAGCGAAGATATCCAGGCCGCTGTAGATGAAATCATGAAGAAGATAGACCTGGAGATGTAACTTAGGACGTGGAAAACTGTTAGGAACAATGGGTCGTGGACCCTTTTGATGTAATATAAACTTTGAATGAAAAAGGCATGTTTAATTAAGTTAGGGTGATCCCTTATTTGACTTAGTATACTTCTTATAAGAACGCAAAAATAATGAGGTTGCAAGAACTCCTTTCCCCCCGCTAACCCAACTCAGTGGAGGAACGGCTTACCGACTACACGGCTCGGCGTGGAGGCTTACGTGCAGCCGGCGCGCGGAGGGGGGCCGGGGACCCAAGGTCGAGCAACCCCACGACCTAAGAATACTTATAAGATGCACAAGAAGTTGTAGTAAGGGGAACACTTTATAAAAAGAGAGGTAAAAACCCCAGGTCAAATGACCCTTAGGTTGGCAAGGCCAAGCCCCCGAGCGTGAAGGGCCGGGCTTAAAGCCAAGCCCCCGAGCGTAAGGGGTCCGGTTTGAAACCAAGCCCCCGAGCGTGGACAGAGACGTTGGTGGACGCAGTGACGACCTGCTCGGAGGTCGCCGGAGGCGTGGAGGCTGCCGGAGTAGGAGAAGTTGATGTGAAGGATCCGAAGCAGATTTCCACAGGGTTGGCGAGGAAGGCCGCCATGCTCGCCCGGAAGACAACGCCAGATTGGGCCACCATGCTGCACAGCGAGTTCCCGATCACCCCTACCTGGCGCGCCAACTGTCAGGGGGTGAGACCTAGACAGATCCGCTAGGGGGTTGCCCCAGAGGTTTGCAGGTTAATGGAGAAGATTGGGATCTAAGAGCGTAGGTGGTTATGCACGGAATGCACATGGAAATCTAGGCGAGACACGAGGAACACAGCGATTTATACTGGTTCGGGCCTCCAAAGAGTAAAACCCTACGTCCAGTTTGGTGGTGGAATTATGCCAGAGAGATCTGCCCCCGAGGAGGGCGCCCCAGGCCGCCTTATATTGGCCGGCGACCTTGGGCTACAAGTTGGTTTCCATCTATCCTAGTTGGTTACAACAGGGAAAGCTTAACCGAGCTGGACTGTCTTGTCTTGTACTCCAAGTATCTTTACGTCCTTGGGCCTGTATGTCAGGTCGGCGGGTCGTTTGGTAGGTTGGACCCACCTGTCGGGGACGGCTGAGACCCTGGTCGGTGGGGACCCGTGGGTACCCATGTCTCTCAAGCCCTCGATCGACGTGTAGGCGTAGCGGCCGAGGCGAGGTTGTGTCAAAGAGTAGCGAAGGCGCGGCACCGTCAAGGTCGTGAAGGGTGCACGGGGATCAAAAAGAAAAAGCCCTCTGATGCGCGCACATAGTTGAACGCCGAGCTTCTAGGTCGAAGGACCATAAGGTCGAAGTGAAGACGAGGCGTAGATCTTGTAGAACCGCCGACCTGACCTGGTGCATTGTAGTACTTGCCGCGAACTTCGGAGAGGTCGACATGCCCACTGCAGGTAGGTCGAGCGGAGAAGTAGTGGAAGCGGGCTTCCATTAGGTCGAGGCAACCCGGGGAAAATAGGGCGTCGCAAGACGCACTAGTGTAGTAGCCCCCGAGCAGTAAAGCGACTAGAATGGCCGGTTTGATGCTCCGAAGAAGAAGAAAAAAATAAATATCCGAACCTACAGCCTTCTGCTCAGGGAACAGGACTGTGCTTTGTGAAACCAATCCAATAGGACCAAACGCTCCGGAATCTTGCAGAAGCCGTCAGGACTGTCATGACCTGAGCCATGGTCGCACTGTACGGTCACGGGCCGACTCCCAGGCGAAGCACAGGTCGCTGAAGTAGTCTACGACGGAGACGCCGGGAGGTCTGGCGACCTGAAGTAGCCGACGACGGAGACGCTGGGAGGTCTGGCGACCTGAAGTAGGTGACGACGGAGACGCCGGGAGGTCTGGCGACCTGAAGTAGGGGTGGGCGTTTGGGTTACCCGATTAGTTCGGGTCGGGTAATTCGGGTTTTGAGAAATTCGGGTAATGAGAATCATTACCCGATATCAGCTCCAGAAAAACACTACCTGCAAATTCGGGTACCAGCAAAAATCGGGTTCGGGTTCGGGTTACCCAATTTACCCGAAATCTATAATCAAAGTATACACTCAAACACACATAATTTTGCATAGACTAGTAGTTTGTGTTGAATTTCAACTACAAGTTGAGAAGAATAATATATTATAGTCACTTGTTCAAATTAAGAGAATTATATTCTAGTAAAGTGACAATTTCAAGTATTCAACTAACAACACGTGAATAAATACAAAGACAAAGGCAAATTTCGGGTAGTTCGGGTACCGGAGTGTATTACCCGAATTACCCAAACTAATTTCGGGTAATGACAATCACTATCCGAACTTGGGATCGGGTACCTCGGGTTCGGGTAATTCGGGTTCGGGTTCGGGTAATTCGGGTACGGGTAATGGGTATCGGGCATTTTGCCCAGGCCTAACCTGAAGTAGGTGACGACGGAGACGTCGGGAGGTCTGGCGACCTGAAGTAGGCGACGACAGATACACCGGGAGGTCTGGCAACCTGAAGAAGGCGACGACGGAGCCGCCGGGAGGTCTAGCGACCTGAAGTAGGCGACGGCGGAAACACCGGGAGGTCTGACGACCTGAAGTAGGCGACGACGGAGCCGCCGGGAGGTCTGGCAACCTGAAGTAGGCGATGACGGAGCCGCCGGGAGGTCTGGCGACCTGAAGTAGGCGACGACGGAGACACCGGGAGGTCTGGCGACCTGAAGTAGGTGACGACGGAGCCGCCGGGAGGTCTGGCGACCTGAAGTAGGCGCCGCCGGAGCCGCCGGGAGGTTTGGCGACCTGAAGTAGGCGACGATGGAGACGTGAGGAGGTCTGGCAACCTGAAGTAGGAGACGACGGAGACGCCGGGAGGTCTGGCGACCTCGAGAGGGCGTCGAGCCCCCGAGTGTGGAAGCTGGATGAGTCGTGCAAGCGCTGAGTCGCCTCCCGCCGCAAACCAGAGAGGTCTGCTAGGCAACGAGAGACACACCTGGTCGTCGTAGAGTTGGGCCTGTAAAAGAAGATAAACGCTAGGTCGGTGTATCAATCTGTCAAAAGTATAACGAAATCGTAGCCCGAGCTAGACATATGCATGTTGTTTTGTTTGAGAAAGCATTCCCCTCATCGTGCCAGGCACAAATTATGCGAACTCAAAGTCTATGAAGCTGCAAAACGTGTCCCCTCCGCTAACCCAACTCAGTGGAGGAACGGCTTACCGACTACACGGCTCAGCGTGGAGGCTTAGGTGCAGCCGGCTCGCGGAGGGGGGCCTTGGACCCAAGGTCTCGCAACCACACAACTTAAGAATGCGTATAGCGAGTAAGAGGCATTTAAAGGGAGAACGCACAGAAGTTAATTAAGCCCCTCAGGTCTGACGACCCTTAGATTGGCAAAGCCAAGCCCCCGAGCGTATCGAGGTCGGCTATACCAAGCCCCCGAGCGTGTCGAAGGGTGAGGAAAAAATAAAGCAGGAAAAATCATGTAGAGCAGGTCGGCGAAAGTCATAAAAATATTTAATTGTAAATAAAACTTAGCTTGTGTGTGTCGTGGCTGACGGGGTCGTCGTGGTCGGCGGCCGCGAGCTGAAGCCGTGCCGAGATTAGAACATCGACGAGGTCGGTGATGCACCGTTAGAGGTCGACGGTCCCGTGCGTGTCGATGCAACAGGTCGTCGGAGCGAGCTGAAGCCGTGCCGAGTTGTTGAAGCAGTCGGAGAGGCCGATGATGAGCCACCGAAGGTCCGCGACATGAGTCGGAACAGTACCGAACGCTGCAGGTGCAGCGGGTGAGGCTACTAGGTCCGCTTGGTGTGGTTGCCGTATGGAAGTCCATGTACATAGGAAGATTAGTGTAAACTTGTGAAACAGACCCACGAAATCGAGTTATAGAAACAAATAAAATTGCTATGGAAAAAGAAGAAGAGAAAACATATTTCCCTGATATCGTATCCATCTTGGAGATCGATTCTTTTTTCTTGGCTTTGAGGAGACGTACTACACGGACAAAGGGACGATCGATCGACCGGCTGCCTCCATCGTGTCCTCGTCGAACCGGCCATCGTGTCCTCGTCGAACCGGCGAACCCGACCACTTGCGCGGGTGATACGCCATCTACTGCGTTCGCACGCTGTAGAACCCATGTGCAGGCCTCGCGAACAGATCAGAGTTGCAGGTGGGTGGGTGGGCGCTGGAAAAAAAATTCTTGCGCGCCATCCGAAGAACAAAGATGTCGACTTCGCGATTAGATCGGAGGGCGGCGGCGTGGAGGTCGCCGTCGAGGAAGTTCTTCGTGCCGTCACCGAAGATGACGCTGGGTCCGGCCACCATGCTGCACAGCGAGCTCCCGATTTCCCCTACCTGGCGCGCCAACTGTCAGGGGGTGAGACCTGTACAGATCCGCTAGGGGGTTACCCTAGAGGTTTGCAGGTTAATGGAGGATCGGGACCTAAGAGCGTAGGTGGTTATGCACGGGATGCACACGGAACTAGGCGAGTTTTAGACTGGTTCAGGCCTCCGGAGAGTAAAACCCTACGTCCAGTATGATGGTGGATTATGCGAGTATGAGTTCAGATGCCCTTTGCATGGAGCCCCAGGCCGCCTTATATGGGGAGGACGGGCTAGGGTTTCCTTGCAAGGTCGGCTGACCCGTGTCGGGGTCGGTTACAGCTGTGGGAAGCTTATCTCCCGGATTACAAGGAGTATCCCGTGATACTCAGAACTACAGGCGACGGTGCGCCAGGTCCTAGAGTCCTTGACTTGCATGCCAAGCATTACGCATCTTCCGGGATCCTGATCAGGTCGCCCGCGGCCTTCGGAGGTGTGGATAAGGTCGCTGGGCCCACTTGTAAGGTCGGCGGGTCTTCTGGAAGGTCGGGTCCACTTGTCGGGGGCCCTTGGGACCCTAGCCGGTGGGGACACATGGGTACCTATGTCTCTCACTTATAACAAAGGATCGAAGATTGTACAATAAGACTCACGCGACGGCGAGTCTAGAGATACTCAATACACCCTTAATACATCATATTCATCAACTATTCATTATTACGAAACAAGTTCCGTACAGGAAGGTAAACAGATCAGTGTTTGAAAACACAGCAGAAATAAAATACTAAACGTCATAAGCAACATCACGGGAGGCCATCCATGATATCACTAAGCACTGTCATCATCCCCCACTCACTTCCCAAAGGGTGGGAGGGAACCAGCCCACGAATACCATCAAACACATCAACACCTGCAAAAGATATCCACAAAGCAAGGCTGAGTATACTAATACTCAGCAAGACTTACCCGACGGGTGATGGGGACATCACCACTCTCTAGGCATGCAAGCTGTTTGGCTAGTAGGTTTCTTTTGCTGAAAAGCAACAAAGAGTAGGTCCTTACTTTCAAATTTTAGCTCAAAATTCTAGTTAATTATCCATTACTAGGTAAGCAACTATGCAAGCATAAGTTGTACAAACAATTAAGCATACAACAATATTCTTCTCAATTCCATCATTAAGGGACATAGAGTGTATGGATAAGCAATCTCGGATAACGGTGAGGGGCCGACGATCGATCGATTAATAACCTTGCAAGGTGGACCTAAACACACGGGAGAATGCATACCCCATCATAACGACCACAGCTCCTACAGGGCGGGGTACGCACCAACCAGGCGTTTCCCAATCATCCTCGGTTCAGGATCAATGTCCACAGTCCCTGGTACAGTTGGTCAGGTCACGGACTTACATCTTTTGCCGCCCGGATCCACACATGCACCACTGTCTAGAACCTGGGGACTACTCCCGAGATTAGTGGTAGAGAGTTCCCTTACCGGATCAAAAAGGTACTAGGCTTACCGGTCCCACTCCCGGGAAATGCTTAGTACGTTCAAACGCTTAACCACAGACCTACTGGCCGGAACCGGTCCCATGCTCTTACCACATGAGCGGGTAGGTTTACAATCTTATGATTCCAACATAAGACACCTATAGCTCGCGAGTGACGAACATCACTCGACTTCTACCAGGTCCTTAGAGCATGGCAACTAACGGCCTAGCATACTAGTAAAAGAACATAGGAACCTAGGATCATGCATCTAGGGTTTCAATTCAACTCCTGAAACTTAAATGCACAAACATAACAAGGATAATTGCATAAGTTGAAAACATAGGTTATGCTCCGGGGCTTGCCTTCACTAGCACAGTCAGTTGGGAAGCCCTCAGAAGCTGAGTACAGGTCTTGCTGCACTTTCACGGTGTTCACCTCTCCCTCAGCTGGTTCTCCTTCAGCGTCCGGCACCAACGCGTAGCTCTCGTCCGGATGTTCTACACGACATGCATATGCATAACTTTAAGCATTTATTTTCAAGAAGGAAGAATTCATTTCATAATTAAAGGATAAACATGGGGTGTATTGTTGGGCACATTCACCTGGATAAGAATATATCCAACATACTCTTCCTTATCAAGGAATTGTATGTTTGTTATTTATCTTTCTTATTTGATGGTGATTGTGTGCATATCTAAACTAATTAACTTATTTAACTTCACCAAAATAAAAGGTGAGGTTCAGGGTGTAGTTTGGTGAAGCTTTGTGACTTAAATTCAAGTCACATTAAAGGTGATTTTGGTTTTTCTTTTATTTCACTTATTAGGCTTGAATTACTTCAAATATTAATTCTGGATGTTCCACATACAAACAGACAGAGAGAAAATTTACGCAAGCACATATCATAGCAACAAGGCAACTGCCCAAAATTTAGATCAAACTAAGCCATATGTTGCACATGAAAAATCTAACATTAACTAGCTGACTTAAACATGATTTAATTCTATAGAAAGATCTATACATGTTCTAGCCTCAAGAAATTACACAGGGCATAAACATAGAATTACTGAGCTACTCACAAAAATTCAGATTAAACTAATATATAGATCTAGCATGAAAATTACAACACTGAAACACTGCTGAAAAGATAAATAAATCACACCGCAATATAAAAGCATGCATTAGGGCTACAACTTTTACCATAGCCCTAACAAGGTAAAACAAGACTACTCCAAAATTACCATGGCCAGAAACTAAATACAACATGCTTTATTAAAAAGACACATATTTAAAGTCTAAATTAAATTAAGCTAGTTACACATGTCAACAGCTACTGATATTTTTACCATAGCTTCATCTTGGCATATATAGGCCACTGCAAAAAGATCAACCCTATTTTATTAACCAATTATTTAAAACTAAACAGGAACTTAAAAGCTGCCATATATCAAAATTAACTCATAACTAAAGATATATAACAGATCTATGTGCAATTTTTCTACACAACAACAAACATGACAAGACTAACAACATATTAAAATTTCACATACAGATCAGTTATAGATTTCAAATTATTTCAAATCTATTCAAACTAATAAATTCAAAATTATTTAAATTCTAGAAAGAAATTTACAAAATTTCTTTCTAGAAAAATTGCATATGTTCATGAGGATCACAGAACAATTGAGTTTACATTTTTCTGATTTTTCTTTTATTTACTGTGAATTTTACAAGGTCTCAGTGATTTAAAACAAAAGTTCAAGAATCTATTTTCATCCGAGTCCTTGACCACGAAACTGGTTCACAAGCATACCCTCAGTTTTACATCTAGGTCCCTACATTTACAACTCGAACCCTGGAAAGAACTGAGGCTTCACAGATCTGCCCTTGGCATGGCCGCCGGCACGGCTGGTCGGAATTCGGCTCACCGGCGGCGAGCTGGGGCGGGGAGACGGGCGGAGGAGCATTGGTGATCACCTTGGGTCGGCTGGGTGACTTGGAAGCGGCGAGGAAACGGCCGGCGGCGAGGATCGGCAGAGGGGCGGATCTCCGGCTGCTGCAGGGCACACGCCGGCGAACAGGGCGATGAGGCACGACAACACGTGGCACGGGAGGCTTCAGTGGGTCGAGGTGGTGCTGCTGAGAAGCTTGGCTAGTGACGGGACGGCTCGGAAGTGAGAGCTCGATGACGGGGTGGAGCTCTGGCCGCAGGGACGGCTACTCCGGCGAGCTGGGTGGCCGGACTGGGCAATGCGTGGCCCTGGGACGTTGGACTGGGGCGGGTGGTGATGCTGAGCAGCTCAGGCGAGAGCGAGCGGGCGCGGGCGAGGTGGCTCGACGGTGGTGCTCCGGCTGCGAGCTGTGGCAGCCTGACGGTGCTGTGTGGTGGCACGGCGAGCTCAGGGCTTCTGTCCCTTTTATAGGCGGGCGCGAGCTGCTGCTGCTGCACAGCCACGGCACGAGGGCCAGCTGGCCGGCCAGCGCGATGCAGGGGGCGGCGTGGCACGGCACAGCGGCGCGCATGGCAGCAGGACGGCGGCAGCACGGCGCGTGGCGAAGACAGGTAGGCCGGGCGCGACGCATGGATGGCCAAGTGTCACGGGCATCCCCGGGCAACGCAGACACGTGACGGCGGTGGGACCCACCTCGGCGTTTGGGCCAGGTGGCACGGCGGAATGACGCGCGGGCGCGTGAGACTCACGGGCTCCGGGGCGGGGCCGAGACAGGGTCGCGGCTCGACGTCGCGGTCCGGGGCGCGTGCACGGGCGACAGGGCAGCGAAACCATTTCGGACTAGGGTCGTTTGACCGAGCAGATCAATTCAAATCCAAATGGAAGTCGATTTTTGGCCAATAGCAAAGTTGTAGAGGAGACTACCCTCTACCACTGTCGCAAAGGTCGACTAGTGAAATTCTGAACAGATTTGGCAGAAATTTGGCTTGAAATTTCTGATTTTCTCGGCGCAATCAACCCGGTGCTCAGAGCGTTGACCACGTTTTTGAGGCATTTCCACTCAAAATTTGAAAAACTGCCAATTAGATGAAATGTGTCCCATGAAATTCTGCACAACTTTTATATTGGCCGAATTTTCAGTGTTTGGAAAAATTTCGAGATTTGATTAAGGTTCTAGAGATAGGTATGGAATCATAGAGGTTTGACCTTGTTAAAGAGGTTTGACTCAAGGTTTTGGAGACTTTTCACACAAGATGTCAACTTCCACCTAAAAGAAGATTTGCTATTCTTGAGGAAACCAACAACTTCTAGATTGGCTGATTTTGAAGTTGCTATACAAAATCTTGAGATCTTGGACAAGCCATCAAATGAACTCATAAATTCCTTTAGAGAGGTTGACCAAGTATGATAGGGTTAAACTCCTTCTTTTATCCTTAACTTCCAAAAAGTGACAAACTCAAGGTCATGTTCCTGAATCTTGGTGATAAACTTCATACTGGCAAAAGTTTAATCTCTGAGTGAAAATTGATCTCAGGTCCAAAACAAAACTTTTCTCTTAATGGTGTTTTCACAAAACTTGCTTTACTTTTCCCTTAACACCATGAGCTTAGGTTAACATCCTTGATTAAAAATAGATAAACACCTGGGGTGTTACAACCTACCCCCCTTAAACAAAATCTCGTCCCGAGATTCGACAACAAGATTGATAGACTTTTCAGGGGAAGGTACAGATTACATAGAGAAACTTAACAGAGCAAGGCTAAACTCTCTAAGATCTAGAACTCAAAGACGATAAAAGATACACGGATTTCGTGACAAACTTCCACGTAACTCATGAGGAAGCGGGTGCTGAATGTGCACATGAAAAGCTACAAACAAGCATAGTAGAGGTGCAAAACAAATCAACACCATCAAGGCGTCCCAACAATCTGAATCACATATCTCGAGAGAACGATCCATAGCTAGTGAGGTGGGATTGGCTTCTGCTTGTGACCTTCTTCTTGAGCTTCTTCTTCTCGATGTAGGCACCAAAACTTCAGTTGACGAGCTTCGAAGAAAGGTTTGAACTGACTTCAATTTCTGAAGAGGCTTGATTCTTTTCCACCTTGTTGGAGAAGATGGGGGAAATGCTGGAAATGATGAAGATGGCCGGTGTGTGCTCAAAGAAAAGAGCAGGAGAAAAGGGAGGGCGACGGGAGTTGATGGCTCCAGTGGATGCAAAGGAAGGGGTAGTGGAAACTATACCTGAGCATTTTTGGCCCGGCCCGGCCTGCTGGCCCGGCCCGGACCTGGCCCGCGCTAGGCCCGCCCACGAACCTTACTGGACGGGCGTGGGCAGAGATCTTGGAGCCCGCAAAAAAAATCTTGGCCCGAGCCCGGCCCGTAATGCTGTTTTTAGCTCTTTTACACTATAAAGTACGCGGGCGGCCCGCCCAAACCCGGGCTCGGCCCGAAAATTGAGGCCCGACACGTCCCATGGGACGGTCATGGACAGGATTTTCTCGGCCCGAAAAACCTAGATTTTTTTCGGCCCGGCCCGAACCCGGCCCGGCCCGTGAAATGCTCAGGTCTAGTGGAGACCAATGGAAGGTGGTCCATTTATGGATGCTCACCATGGTGGAGTGGTGGTGGTGCTTGCGCCACTTGTGTAGGGGCCGGGGTATGGAGGTATGGAGGTGCGGTGGTAGTGGCATGTGGCACGGTGGTGGCCGACACGGGATGCCTTGGGGACAAGATGGCTGTCGTAGGGTGTGCGTAGGCGGCGATCAGCTGCTGCGGTAGGAAGCTGGCAGAGCGACGGCACAGCACAGAGCAGACGGAGCACAGATACGGAGGGGTTAAATTGATTCTCGAGAGAAATTTACTATGAATTTGGGAAACACGAGAAGATCCTAGGGTATCCACAATTCAAACTAAAACTTATTTTTGTCTGGGAAAACTATCAAAGGCTTTTGTCCATTCTTTCTTTGCAATTATACCGAGTCTGTAGATTTGGTCGAGCTGAAAAAGAATCCTAGATCATTGATCGGTATAAGACTTCTCATATCTTGACTTTTAGAGAACCTTGACTGCTCATACTCTTTCAACTTAGCTTGGTTGATTTTGATACTAGATAACCTTTGAGATTGAGGTGGGAGGAGACCAAATTGAATGGTTCCATAGAGATTTTATGAAGAAAGGGAAGGCTAGTAAACAAATATCTATTAAATTTGTTTACTGAAATTTCTAAAGTTGTACTAAGGTAACAACAAAATGTCTACTCAGGGTACTTCCTTGGAAGTATCAACTTTCAGTTGACAAAAGACAAAACTCCTGGAAAGGGTGAGAGTCAACATGTATACCAAAAAGATTTCTGCCACTTGTGACATTGTTCTTACTTACTCAAATTGTGTGAGCAGGGTTAAGAAAGATAGAATTTGAATTTTGGGAGAACAAAAGTGCTCAACCCAAGGATATCAATATCACAGAAAGGCTGAGTGCTTCAGAATGCATACACACAATGGAAATGAAACATGTCCATTGAGATATCAGGTTTGCACTGCTAGGAGAAGATTACAAACTAAGAGTGAACTCCGAAGATCAATTCATTAGCAAAGTACTGACATGGTTCATACATAACACTCTTACATCTCCTTATTTTATTACACTCGTGAAAACACCCAAACTAGATCCACCAACTAGTCCTAGTTTAACCTTTTATTCTCCTCAAGTTGAAAACAAAGGCTCAGGGTGATGCAAGTCCAGACTCTACTCCAGATTCTCCTTGAACCTCGTTGGGATTCTCCTCATCTTCAAGTGGAGGAATAACAGGTCCTGGTGGTGGAGCTGCTACTGCTTCTAATTAATTCTCCATGTCTAGCATGTGTAGGTCAGCCTGGTGTAGCATATAGTCCTGGTCCTGAATTTCTTGACACAGTTCTAGTATTTTTGCTTTATCCTTGCGTCTTCCTTTCTTAAGAGCTTTTACCGTGGCTTGAGCTTCCTTCAACTCATGTGTGGTACTTTCCATTTCTCTAACTTGGTTCCTATAGATTGCATTTTCTCTGACCAACAGTTGGTATGTATCATACATTGCTTTGGAAAAACGAACTAAGGTGATCAGATCGGGGTTGTAGTGTGAGTTTTCCTGAACAGAGATGAGAGACTCCTGCTCAGTCCTTTGTCCATGGTAATGCTCATGCAGGGGAATTACCTTGGCTGTAGTGTGAGTTACCAATGCAGAATGCTTCCCACAAAAAGTGGTGAGTGCTTCAAGAGCAGCCTTTTGCAAGGTGTCAGCCCACTCTAAGCCTTGTGCTTTACTTTCCCAAGCTTTCCAGTTTGGATTAGCGAGACAAGCTGAAATCTTCACTTTCACTTCGCAACTAGGGATCTGTCCTTCGTTCATGTACTCACGGTACATATACTGTGGTTGGGTTGTATATCCAAAGTCCTTCAAAGTGGTCCACAAAATCAGGGGAAAACCACTCTCCTGAGGGTAATCAACGTGAGTCCATCCTTCTTCATTAACCATTTCAGATCCAGAATTGGCCATCTAAAGAGAGTGACACACGTAAGAAACCAGATGGATGCAGGTGCATAAAAGGTAGATTTTTAACAGCCATACAAAAAGATCATAGTTGGAAAACCATGAACTAGATGTTCCTAACTTTCACCAGATCTTTATTGAGGTAGAAGCAAGCTTTTGCATTCTCAAGTTGGGTAAAAACTAAGGGTAATATGCTTGAAAAGCTTTAGAGACCGGTGCTCTATCTTGGCTGATGGACAGCAGGCAAAGGGTTACTAAAAAGTTCATAACTCTCAGCATAAGCATGCCACGATACTCAACTTTTACGAGCACACCAAACTTGAAGTTCCAAACAACTTTGGTATTCCAAGGTTGGGCTACACCTGATGGGAAAAGAGATGATTGGACCAAACTTCAGTTTGCTATTGTCCAGAAATTTCAGCAGACATACAGTTACTCAATTTAGCATAACTGAATTTCGGTTCAGCCAAAAATTCTGAAATTTTACCAGGTACTCAGTAAGGCTATGAAGTACTAAATTGGTATTCAAGGGTAGAGCTAAAGACTAGAAGAAGATAGCCAAAAGAATTAAAACTCCAATGGCTGTCTCACAGGAAAAACAGCAAACAGAGCTGCACTATTTTGGTCATAAATCAAAATTCCTTCAACCAAAATTTCTGAAATTTTTACAGCAGATGCTTGACAAGATTTGGAGCAACTTTCCTATCTAACTTTTCCTCAGCAAACTCTGTCTTGGGGGTCGAAAATATTTCAGAACCGATAGTTCCACAGCTTGACAGCTAGATCACTCTTAAGAAAAAGATCACATCTTGATTTTGGCTGATCCACAGCTTATGAAAATTTTACAACATCCTCGTTGTAAAATTGGAGACAATTTTTGGAGAAAAAGGTCTCTAGAGTAAACTCCTTTTGCTAGCCCGAAAAACTCCAGACCAGTGGATCATTCAGACAACACTAGAAAGATCTTAAGCTAACTTGACAAAAACTTGGATGAAAGTGATTTCAAGGTGTACTCATTAACTTTGATGTTCAGTTTTAAGAGTTTAACATGATGCATGCAAAACCTATTCATCCTCACAGACAATTCCTTGTCAAGATCGAAGTTAGCGCCGGTGGCGCGGCACAATATACGACTCTCCCTATAATAGCTAGTCGAATTTCTACTCGATCCTAGCACTTACGAATCAAGGTTAGTGTACCTGCAGAAAATCACAGAACATCTCGAACCTTTCGTGCCAGCACTCACGAAAGTGTCCACAAACATTACCGTTCACTATAGAAACGGCACCCATGCGTTTGACGCTGCAAGGACAGCGTCCAACCTGAGACACGCTCCTTTTGAATGGAGTGCGTCCCCCTTCACATGTTCGTAATGCGGAATCATGCACACATATGGCGAACGTGGCGAGACACAGACGCGACAGTGGGTTCCCTTTGGAATAGGTCCCATCCATCCCTCACATGACTTTCATGTGGCACCGCCACGTATAGCAAAACGTGATGAACTAGTATGGTTGTGCAAGAAAGTAAGTTTTGACAGATAATAAAATGTGCTGGGAGTTAGCTTAGATAAACCATAGACTACTAGCCACCTGAAAGAACCCAAAAATCCCTCTAGGGCCTCTCGGACTAGTTAATCCTTAGCGTTACTAACGCATTTTGCAAACACACCTCAATCTTGCAAGTTTTATTCTAAAAACATGTTAATAAGGTGGTTTTAATATCTCTGATGCACAATCAAGCTCTGATGCCAGCTGTGACAGAACCGTCCAAATTAATTCCCATTTAACACATAAACCATCCACTTGGTCACTATGCATTAAAGAGGAGTTAACTTGTCGATATCTGTCGGGTCAAGCCCGGTAAATCACTTATAACAAAGGATCGAAGATTGTACAATAAGACTCACACGACGGCGAGTCCAGAGATACTCAATACACCCTTAATACATCATATTCATCAACTATTCATTATTACGAAACAAGTTCCGTACAGGAAGGTAAACAGATCAGAGTTTGAAAACACAGCGGAAATAAAATACTAAACGTCACAAGCAACATCACGGGAGGCCATCCATGATATCACTAAGCACTGTCATCATCCCCCACTCACATCCCAAAGGGTGGGAGGGAACCAGTCCACGAATACCATCAAACACATCAACACCTGCAAAAGATATCCACAAAGCAAGGCTGAGTATACTAATACTCAGCAAGACTTACCCGACGGGTGATGGGGACATCACCACTCTCTAGGCATGCAAGCTGTTTGGCTAGTAGGTTTCTTTTGCTGAAAAGCAACAAAGAGTAGGTCCTTACTTTCAAATTTTAGCTCAAAATTCTAGTTAATTATCCATTACTAGGTAAGCAACTATGCAAGCATAAGTTGTACAAACAATTAAGCATACAACAATATTCTTCTCAATTCCATCATTAAGGGACATAGAGTGTATGGATAAGCAATCTCGGATAACGGTGAGGGGCCGACGATCGATCGATTAATAACCTTGCAAGGTGTACCTAAACACACAGGAGAATGCATACCCCATCATAACGACCACAGCCCCTACAGGGCGGGGTACGCACCAACCAGGTGGTTCCCAATCATCCTCGGTTCACGATCAATGTCCACAGTCCCTGGTACAGTTGGTCAGGTCACGGACTTACATCTTTTGCCGCCCGGATCCACACATGCACCACTGTCTAGAACCTGGGGACTACTCCCGAGATTAGTGGTAGAGAGTTCCCTTACCGGATCAAAAAGGTACTAGGCTTACCGGGTCCTTAGAGCATACTTACCGGATCAAAAACGAACATCACTCGACTTCTACCAGGTCCTTAGAGCATGGCAACTAACGGCCTAGCATACTAGTAAAAGAACATAGGAACCTAGGATCATGCATCTAGGGTTTCAATTCAACTCCTGAAACTTAAATGCACAAACATAACAAGGATAATTGCATAAGTTGAAAACATAGGATATGCTCTGGGGCTTGCCTTCACTAGCACAGTCAGTTGGGAAGTCCTCCGAAGCTGAGTTCGGGTCT
The DNA here is from genome assembly GCA_036936925.1 of Cenchrus fungigraminus. Taxonomy (NCBI): domain Eukaryota; kingdom Viridiplantae; phylum Streptophyta; class Magnoliopsida; order Poales; family Poaceae; genus Cenchrus; species Cenchrus fungigraminus. The sequence goes on from CM072775.1 coordinate 76,297,244, forward strand.
TGCTGCACTTCCACGGTGTTCACCTCTCCCTCAGCTGGTTCTCCTTCAGCGTCCGGCACCAACGCATAGCTCTCGTCCGGATGTTCTACACGACATGCATATGCATAACTTTAAGCATTCGTTTTCAAGAAGGGAGAATTCATTTCATAATTAAAGGATAAACATGGGGTGTATTGTTGGGCACATTCACCTGGATAAGAATATATCCAACATACTCTTCCTTATCATGGAAGTGTATGTTTGTTATTTATCTTTCTTATTTGATGGTGATTGTGTGCATATCTAAACTAATTAACTTATTTAACTTCACCAAAATAAAAGGTGAGGTTCAGGGTGTAGTTTGGTGAAGCTTTGTGACTTAAATTCAAGTCACATTAAAGGTGATTTTGGTTTTTCTTTTATTTCACTTATTAGGCTTGAATTACTTCAAAAATTAATTCTGGATGTTCCACATACAAACAGACAGAGAGAAAATTTACACAAGCACATATCATGGCAACAAGGCTACTGCCCAAAATTTAGATCAAACTAAGCCATATGTTGCACATGAAAAATCTAACATTAACTAGCTGAATTAAACATTATTTAATTCTACAGAAAGATCTATACATGTTCTAGCCTCAAGAAATTACACAGAGCATAAACATAGCATTACTGAGCTACTCACAAAAATTCAGATTAAACTAATCTATAGATCTAGCATGAAAATTATAACACTGAAACACTGCTGAAAAGATAAATAAATCACACCACAATATATAAGCATGAATTAGGGCTACAACTTTTACCATAGCCCTAACAAGGTAAAACAAGACTACTCCAAAATTACCATGGCCAGAAACTAAATACAACATGCTTTATTAAAAAGGCACATATTTAAGGTCTAAATTAAATTAAGCTAGTTACAAATGTCAACAGCTACTGATATTTTTACCATAGCTTCATCTAGGCATATATAGTCCACTGCAAAAAGATCAACCCTATTTGCTTAACCAATTATTTAAGACTAAACGGGAACTTAAAAGCTGCCATATATCAAAATTAATTCATAACTAAAGATATATAACAGATCTATGTGCAATTTGTCTACACAAGAACAAACATGACAAGACTAACGACATATTAAAATTTCACATGCAGATCAGTTATAGATTTCAAATTATTTCAAATCTATTCAAACTAATAAATTCAAAATTATTTAAATTCTAGAAAGAAATTTTGTAAATTGAGTTTACATTTTTCTGATTTTTCATGAGGATCAGATTTCTGATTTTGTAAAGTTGCATCTATTCATGAGGATCACAGAACAATTGAGTTTACATTTTTCTGATTTTTCTTTGATTTACTGTGAATTTTACAAGGTCTCAGCGATTTAAAACAAAAGTTCAAGAATCTATTTTCATCGGAGTCCTTGACCACGAAACTGGTTCACAAGCATACCCTCAGTTTTACATCTAGTTCCCTACATTTACAACTCGAACCCTGGAAAGAACTGAGGCTTCACAGATCTGCCCTTGGCATGGCCGCCGGCACGGCTGGCCGGAATTCGGCTCACCGGCGGCGAGCTGGGGCGGGGAGACGGGCGGAGGAGCACTGGGTGATCACCTTGGGTCGGCTGGGTGACTTGGAAGCGGCGAGCAAACGGCTGGCGGCGAGGATCGGCGGAGGGGCGGATCTCCGGCCGCTGTAGGGCACACGCCGGCGAACAGGGCGACGAGGCACGGCAACACGTGGCACGGGAGACTTCATTGGGTCGAGGTGGTGCTGCTGAGAAGCTTGGCCGGCGACGGGACGACTCAGAAGTGAGAGCTCGGTGACGGGGTGGAGCTCCGGCAGCAGGGACGGCTGCTCCGGCGAGCTGGGTGGCCGGACTGGGCAATGCGTGGCCCTGGGACGTTGGACTGGGGCGGGTGGTGATGCTGAGAAGCTCAGGCGAGAGCGAGCGGGCGCGGTCGAGGTGGCTCGACGGCGGTGCTCTGGCTGCGAGCTGCGGCAGCCTGGCGGCGCTGTGTGGCGGCGCGGCGAGCTCAAGGCTTCTGTCCCTTTTATAGGCGGGCGCGAGCTGCTGCTGCTGCACAGCCACGACACGACAGCCAGCTGGCCGGCCAGCGCGATGCAGGGGGCGGCGTGGCGCGGCACAACGGCGCGCATGGCAGCAGGACGGCGGCGGCACGACGCGTGGTGAAGACAAGCAGGCCGGGCGCGACGCGTGGATGGCCAAGTGTCACGGGCGTCCTCGGGCAACGCAGACACGTGACGGCGGTAGGACCCACCTCGGCATTTCGGCCAGGTGGAACGGCGGAACGGCGCGCGGGCGCGTGAGACGTACGGGCTCTGGGGCGGGGCCGAGACGGGGTCACGGCGCGACGTCGCGGTCCGGGGCGCGCGCACGGGCGACAGGGCAGTGAAACCATTTCGGACTAGGGTCGTTTGACCGAGCAGATCAATTCAAATCCAAATGGAAGTCGATTTTTGGCCAATAGCAAAGTTGTAGAGGAGACTACCCTCTACCACTGTCGCAAAGGTCGACTAGTGAAATTCTGAACAGATTTGGCAGAAATTTGGCTTGAAATTCCTGATTTTCTCGGCGCAATCAACCCGGTGCTCAGAGCGTTGACCACGTTTTTGAGGCATTTCCACTCAAAATTTGAAAAACTGCCAATTAGATGAAATGTGTCCCATGAAATTCTGTACAACTTTTATATTGGCTGAATTTTCAGTGTTTGGGAAAATTTGGAGATTTGATCAAGGTTCTAGAGATAGGTATGGAATCGTTGGGGTTTGACCTTGTTAAAGAGGTTTGACTCAAGGTTTTGGAGACTTTTCACACAAGATGTCAACTTCCACCTAAAAGAAGATTTGCTATTCTCGAGGAAACCAACAACTTCTAGATTGGCCGATTTTGAAGTTGCTATACAAAATCTTGAGATCTTGGACAAGCCATCAAATGAACTCGTAAATTCCTTTAGAGAGGTTGACCAAGTATGATAGGGTTAAACTCCTTTTATCCTTAACTTCCAAAAAGTGACAAACTCAAGGTCATTTTCCTGAATCTTGGTGATAAACTTCATACTGGCAAAAGTTTAATCTCTGAGTGAAAATTGATCTCAAGTCCAAAACAAAACTTTTTCTCTTAATGGTGTTTTCACAAAACTTGCTTTACTTTTCCCTTAACACCATGAGCTTAGGTTAACATCCTTGATTAAAAATAGATAAACACCTGGGGTGTTACAGCTTACCCGTCTAAAATACAAGACTTATCCTTCTAATCATGCTTGGCTTCTGGCTATTGGGTTTGTTTTACCAAAAAGCAACTACGGAGTTGATCCTTACTTCCAATATTTTAGCTTCAGTTCTAGTAGATCGATTATTACTAGATAAGCAACTAGTGCAAGCATAATTGTACAAACAATTAATCAAACATCGAGTTTATCAATATTTCATCATAGAGGGATTATCATGGATAGACGGTTAAGCAATCTCGGATAACGGTGAGAGGTCGACAATCGATTGATTAATAACCTTGCAAGGTGAACCTAAACATACGGGAGAAAACCCTCACAAAGAGTGATTTCAACCAAACGGTTCCCGTCATTCGTCGGATTAGGATCAGATGTCACAGTCCTAGGTACATAGCTAGCTGGCATGCCTCACACTAGCATCCAGCGTCACCATGCACCACAGGTAGCTAGCCTGGGGCAGCAGCCCAAGATTAGTAGCCTAATGTTCCTGCACCGCGTCACTCAGGTACTAGGTTTACCGTACCCATGTCCGACAAATGTTTAGTACTTTCAAATGCTTAATCTCTTAAGCACTGGACCGGAGCCCAAAATTCCATGCTCTTACCACGTGAGTAATTCAATTTAACAATCTTATGATTCCAACATAAAAACCTAGCATTGCGAGCGAAGTACATCACTCGACTTGTACCGGGTCCTTAGTGCATAGCAACTATCGACCTAGCATACTAGTATAAGATCATAGGTACTTATGGATCATGCATCTAGGGTTTCCAATCAACTCCTGAACGTAAATGCACATACATATACAAGCATAAATTCAGAAAAGTTAAAAGGGAAACACATAGGTATATTTTAAACTGGGGCTTGCCTTCACTAGCAAGTTAGTAGGAGATCTTCCGAACTTGGTTCGGGTCTTGTTGCACGTCCACGTAGTTGGTTCCTTCCCTCGTACGGTTTGTTACCTCGATCCGGGACGAACTCGGGGCTAACGTCGGAAGGTTCTACACGTAGAATGCATATGCAACAGTTAAAAGGTGATGTGAGTTTATTTCTTTACCAACATCTTATGTAAGGTGTTAAGTTTTCCATATTCTTTTAAATAGAATATATTCAGCATACTCTTCCATAAAGATTATCCAACCATTTATTTATTAAGTAACTATTTCAAGATGATGGTGTGCATATATATGAAAACACCTTATCATTATCACACAAACATTTGAGTTTCATTACAGAGGTCCATGGGAGCAATTCTTAGGGTAAAGCACACACAAACTTTTAAGAAAATATTTTTTCCTTTATCTTTTTATATTTACTAGTTTCATTCCAAAAATCAATCTGGTAAAACCATGCAATGAATCATAGTGAATCTTTTTGTACAAGCACATAACACTACAACAGAACCACTGTTAAATTTTCACAACATTTGGTGTTATAAGTAGAGCATGAAAAATATAGCATTTTAACCAAGGCAAAAGCAAGAATATTATATACAGACAAAACTACTCGTGCACTGGTGCTCAAAATTTACACAGAGCCTTTAGGGGTTAAAACTAGCCTTCATACCAAAAATTAGGTTCAGAACTCATTTTAAACATACTACACAAAAATAACCATCTTCAGCCTATTTAAACATAAGAAAAACATATAGGAACATATGTGACTGAAAAGCAGCTCAACTTTCTACCATAGCACCAACAAAGTATAAAAAAGCACTGGACCAAGGATAGGCATTATTTGACCAACAGAAACTGGAATGTGGATTTTACTTCTTAAACAAGCATCATTCAGAAACAGATATTTAAACAACTTATAAAAACAAGATAAAATTACCAGCATCACATTTTGGTCTAGCAAGGTGATATACAAAAGATGGAGCACAGAAAACATATACAAGAAGCTGCATGAAAAAGATACACAGATCTAGCCATAAGGCAAAATAAAGCATAACCATAGATTTACTTAGTAACTTTGTGCCAAAACTTAGGTATATCCTTTTCAATCACTGACTAGCAGCATATCCAAAGCTCATGGTCAGCTCATGAGTAGAACTCTAGTTATGAACAACCGCATACAATCTGATTTGGATTTTTCATTCAATAACTGTTTAACAAAAGTATATATAGCCTTTGCAAAAGATGTAGTACTGATCACAAGGAGACCATCAAAATTGCTTTTGCATTTTTACGATTTTTCTGTGATTTTATATGATTTTTCAAAGATCTGCCCAAAACAAAGGAAAAGGATAGAATCTATTTACAGCCAGGTCCTCACAAAGATTTGACTATTCACAACCATGCCCTCAGTTTGCACAAAACTCCCTAGAACTTTTGCAATCCTTACACAGGTGCCCTTGGCGGTGCAGGGGAGCTCGCTGGCGGCGATGGCCGGCCGGACTTGGTCCACAAGCGGCTCGGGGGTGAACGGGTGCTCACCAGGGGTGGATTAGAGGAGGTGGCCGGGATGGAGGCTGCTCCGGTGAGCTCCGGCGGTGAGGCAGAGGTGATGGCCGCCGTGGCTCTGATTCTGGCGAGGGGAGGGGTTGTGCAGGGCAAGGTGCGACTCGGGAAGCTTCAGGGGGTGCTCGTGGGTGTGGGAGCGAGTTCAAGGAGTGGTGAGGGTCACGGGAAGGTAGAGCTCGCCGTGGAGGTGCCAATGGCGGGCACGGCGGCGGCGGACAAGTGACGGTGGTGTGCCTGCGTGCATGAGCCGGTGCGGCCCTTTTATAGGTGACGACGACGACGACTCGACGACGCGTAGTGACCAGCGTGCGAGCCGGGGCATGGGCGTGCGCGCAATAGGCGCGTACGGCGGCCTCGTGGTTCGTCGGGCGGCGATGGTCGGTGCGGCGCGGCCTACAGGGGCTCGGTGCGTGGCTGAAGAGGAGTGGGTGCGTACATCGGTGCATGTGTGGACCCCAGCGCGCGTGCTCGGAAAGTGCCTCGGCGTTCGGACTGGCGGACAGAGGCGTGCCTCGGTGTGCGCGCGTCCGGCGGCCGACGTGGCAAGGGCGACAGCGTCGTGCGCAAGAGCGCGTTCCTGGGGCAGAAACAATTCAGGATAGCCTGTTTGACTCAAGATTTCTCCAAATTTTGATACTAAAGTGCACCAAGTGCTAATTAGCAAAGTTGTAGACTGATGATCCCTCTACAACTTTCTCAAAGGCCGATGGGTGTTTAGATCAAAGGATTTTGCACAAACTGCAGTCAAAGATTGGGATTTTCTCAGCGCCTTTGAACAGTGATTACAGACTTTGACCGAGTTTTACACCATCATCCACTCAAAATTAGCCATGCCACCCAAAAGGAAAATTGTGTCCCTCGAAAAGATGAACAACTCTTAGTTTGGCCGATTTTGAAGTGTTTAGATGGAATTTGGAGAACGCGGCAAAAGTTCTCGCAAGTGGTTAAGTTTAAGGGGTTAACTAGGGTTTGTGAAGGGGTTTTGACCAAGGGTTGACCATGCTTTGACCAAGCATTGACCATTGGGGTTGTTGGCTCGGTTTTCGAGGTGATGACCCAGGTTGACCAAGGTTTGACCAAAGTCAACGTGTTTGACTTGGTTGACCCGTCATTAGTGGTGAATAACCCTAATTGAAAACCTAGGGCGTCACAGCCTACCCCCCTTAAAAGGAATCTCGTCCCGAGATTCGTAGTTTCTAACAAGATATGGATAGGGTGGTGTCGAGAGGAGTGTACCTGTTGTTTCATTATTCCTTCCGGTAGGGTAATTGCAGTTGAAGCATTGGTTTGGTGAAGTTGTCTCCTGAGTTTCCTATTCTCATATCCTTCACTTTGGTTCCGCTGAGGTTCTAGACATTCTTTGGCTATGGCCCCCGTCGATTACAATTGTAGCATCGGGGTTTTCTCTGATTGCGGGGAGACGGAAGTGCATTAGGGTTTGGAAACTGCTGAGTTTTGCTTGGTAGCACAATGCTTGAATTCGGTGCAGGTAATTTCCCATCCACTTAAATCCGTCTCAGGCAAAACTTGCTTGGTTTTCTTACTCCTTCTCTCTTCTTTCCTAAGATCCATAGGTGGCTGTGATGGTGGTAAGAGAGAGTCAGAGGTGTTAGGTTGATACTGGTTCATATAATCCACTAGTAGATTGTAGAGACGGGCTTGTTCTGCTACTGATGCAAACAACGATCCAGTGAAGCTAGCAGTTAAGCTGGTTTGAGACAACCCTTGATAAAGTCCATGAGTAACATTGTATACTATCTGACTAAGTGCTGCATTTTGTTCTCCCAACTTCTGAATTGTACTGGCGATTGTATCTATATCATCTTGGTTAGGTGCTTGGGGTGAGTCAAAATGACGAGATTCACCAGAATTTGCTCTGATGGAGTTCCTAGCCTCAGTGTGCATTTCTGGTCTATATGAAGTGGCACCAACTGTAGGTTGCAGTTGTATCATCTGAAAGATATGCTGCTGCATCTGGAGGATTTGACGTACTACTTCCATTTGAGCAGTTGTAAAACCTTCTGTTATTGCCATGGGAGGTGGTGGCATACGGCTACCACTTGGTCCACCAATATGCTTGGAGAAGTTGCGTGTTGGTTCCCTCATCTAATAGATTGAGGTTGTGTTAAACACATGCTCATAAGCTTGTCCATAACATTAACGAATAGGATATATACAACCAAAATTCGTTCATGATAAGTCCTTCGAGATCAGATAGCAACAGTTAGGGTGATGTCCTCAATAGTACACGCTGAATCTTAAAGAGAACACAACAGATTACACTTATTGGCATCGAGACTTCATATGCGGCAAAAGGTACATTGTGTTATCCTCACTTGTCTCCATGCTGCTCGTGAGGAAGCGGGCGATGGATATATACATGAAAAGCTAAAAGCAGACAGATTCCGCCGGCAACGCAGAGATACATTACTACCAGTGTCCAGCGAATCGGCTCGAACATTTCCAGAAACGGAACCATGGTCGGTGGTGTCGGCTTGGGGTCTTCTTCTGATCTTCCTTCGAGCTTCTTCTTCTTGGTGTTGTTGAAGAGAACGGAGGAAGATTCGCTCGACGAGAAGAGAGCAGACGGCGGAGGTAACTGGTGGTGGTTGCCAAGAACAGCTGAAGGAGAAAGGAGGCGACGGTGATATCAAACTCAACTGGGAGGGGAGATTTGAAACTGGCAGCATCGAGGAAGGGTTTCCTTTTTATGCTGCTTGCAGGATTGTAACAGTCGTCCAAGATCATCTGTGGCAGGGACTGGCGGAGTGATCTGGTGATGACGGCACGTGTCCCGATAGTGCTCATCCTCGAGGGAGCTCAGTGACGTGATTGTGGCTTTGGAAAAGAGATGGTAGGTTGACGCTACGGCGTCGTGCGAATGTGGCGCTGAAAAGGATGAAGTTTCAACGGTCTGAAGAAACGATCGTGCTGACGGCGGGAACAGGAGAAGTTCCGAAGGTCCACTATCTAGGTTAAACTGGGTGTAACGAGTTTCTGCTCGAGACTCTCCTTGTCCTTAGTTGGTTGATCTTCTGATTTCTGCGATTTGAAGGGGATGATCAACCGATCATAGATTGGGGAGTGACGAAAAACTCTCATTCATTTGACTTTTTAGAGAACCTTGACTGCTCAGAAAACATTACCACTTCTCTTTCAACCTAGCCGGTTGATTTGCAATTCTGCTCGGAGATCGTTACGATTGAACGGACAAAGAATCCATTTGACAAGTTCCATAGCGATTTTGATGAAGAAAGGGAAGGCTAGTAAACATTGTTTGTCCAGAATGTTTACTCTGATCCTTGGTTTTATTCAGAAGAGCAACAAGCGGGGCGACGATAGACAAGGGTTTCCATCATCTGGATTCGAGGTTAGGTCCATGACAACTAAAAGTCATGAGATTGGTTGCAAGGAGTCGTACAAGGTTAGGAGATGGCAAGGGTTCGGACGAAAAGGTTGATACGGAAACTCAGGAAATGCTTGCTCACTGGTTACTTAATTCGGTGAGCTTTATGCAACAATTTTTATTTAACTCGAGATGTATCCCCTGAACTTATGGTTGTACATCTAGGCATGTGGTGCACAAAGAAAAGATGCACATGCTGATGTTCATGACATGAGGTTAGCATGTTTGCATTATCTCACGATACTTGAAAGGAGGTTCGGGACATAAGGTTGAGAAAATTTGTTGCGGCGTGTTGTATTCTCATAATTAAGATACCTAGCACGCACCCAACGTAGTCACAGGGCTGCAGCACCCATGATACCCTAGGTTCCGATGCGGCACCTTTAGTCATGGAATAACAACGTTACCGACCAAAAACAAGGTTAGGGTAGAGAGATAGAGATCATAAAGCGTATGCATGTTAGTCCTTCAAGGGTTTTCGTGCATATGTTGTGCAATGCATGACCATGCTGAATGAGTTCATTAAGAGGGTGATACATGCAACAACTTAAGTATCTTAATTACTCCTTACTCAAGTTTTATTTACTCAAAAATTTTTGTGAGCAAGCTAAATAGAAGCTCAAGGTTGGTAATTTCAAGTGGAGCACGACAGGGAAAGTTTATCAAGGAAAAGCCGAAAACTCCTAGGATTTTCAATCGAAATTCTCATTGTCCTATAGAGATAAAATCTTCCACATGGTCGTAATTGGGTATTCACTGGATTCGAGATTTGATCATAACAGCGGTATTCATTTAGCCATCAGAATGCAGCGATAAGGGGATCATCCATTATTACATCAAGGTCAAGTTCGGGAATCACCACAACATGACATAACGGTTTACACTGTCCTTCTACTACAACATTCCAACACATTCTTATTTTACTACCAGCGGGTTGGCTTCCACTGGAGTCCACTAGCCTTAGCTTCACCTTCTCTTATTCGGCCTACTCAAGGTGAAATAAGCTCAAGGGGAAGCAGGTCCAGACTCTACTCCAGACTCTCCCTGAGAGTCCTCTAGGTTTTCTTCCTCTCCTGGTTCAGGTATGACAGGAGGAGCTGCCGCGGCTTCCAGTTGATTTTCTATGTACTGGTCATTGTGCTGTAACATGAAATTCTGTTCGAGAACGGTTTGACCCATCTTGCGCATTCTTCTCTTGTCCTTGCTCCGTTTCTTCTTGAGAGATGCTATCTGAGCTCTAGCTCCTTCCATCTCTTGTGCAGTACCATTTCCTTCTAGAACGTGCTGCCTATAGATTTGGTGTCTATAGAACACACCTTATCCCACCATCAGTTGATAGGTGTCAAACATGGCCTTGGAGAAGCGGGCTGAGGTAGCAAGATCAAGGTTATAGTAAGCATTGCCCAGAGCGGAGAGAAATGCTTCATGTTCCGCCCCTGGCCCGGAGTACTCTGCTCCTACAGGAATCACTCTAGCTGGAGTGCCAGCTACTGAGGCGGAGTGCTTTCCACAAAAGGTAGTGAGAGCTTCGAGAGCGGCCTTCTGTATGGTGTTGGGCATTGTCAAGCCTATGGCTGTGCAATCCCACTCTTCCCAGTCGGGATTCGTCAGACAAGCGGGGATCTTCACCTTCACATGCCAATGAAGAATTTGGCCGGCGCTCATGAATTCACGTCCCGTGTACTCTGCGTGCGTGGTGTATCCAAAGTCTTTTAGGGTGTCCCACAATAGTGCAGGAAATCCACCCTTCTCAAGGCAGTTTAACTGGGTCCACATTGGCGTGTTAGTGGTGGATCCGGAGTTGGACATCTGGACAAAAGACAATGTAAATATTCTGACGAGAGATTGTGCACACGGATAGATTCATAACTTTAAAAGGTGTTGCATGCAAACGTCACACTAAGGAATTGAATTTTCCTCGAGTTCTTAAGCAGAGATCGAGGAGCAATTTGGATCCCTATGTGGGTAAAATTTGGGGTTGCCATCCATACAAAGGTATAGAGCATGCCTAACTCAACGAGCGTGACATACAAACGGCAATAAGTTCCGTTAGTCGTGAACAAAAATTCATAACTCAGAAACTACATCCCCAAAAATTCTCAAATTTTTGTAGCAACTTAGCAAGCTTATGAGGCACATTTTTGGTATTCAAAGGTAGATCTAGATCAGATGGGAACATGCTTGAACAATTGCAAGTTCACCGTGAGGTTTCCAGGAAAAACAGCAAGACAGGGTGTCGCTATGTTGGGCATAACTTGGGATCCATAGAAGCTATGATCATGAAATTTTGGTAGAAGAAACTAGATTAGATTTGGAGCAACTTTGGTAGAGATCATCTAGTCTAGTCCCCTTTTAGAACAGGAAGTAAAAACTTAAGCATCAGATCCTCATACTTAGGTGTCTAGCAGCAAGCAACCATACATGCATCCTATTGAAACACAAAGGCGCAAGGCAGCATTTTAGAGAGCACACAAGTTGATTGATTACAACATTTTGGGTTCACGACTTTTAACATGATGCAAAAGCGTCACCTACGTCCTCACATGGCGATCAAGCAAAAAGCGAAGTTAGTGCCGGTGGCAAGGCTTATATACTTCTCTCCCTATAATAACTAGTCGAAGCTACACTTTGATCACGCAACGATCGTACGAAACGTGGTTAGTGTACCTGCAGAAAAGAACCTTCCGTGCCAGCACATCACAGGAGCGTCCACATTCATTACCATTCACTATAGAAATGGTATCCATGCATTTTGCATCGCATGGACGGCGTCCAACCTGAGACACGCCCCTATTGAATGGAGGGTGTCCCCCTTCGCATGTTCGTAATGCGGAATCATGCACACGTATAGCAAAACGTGGCGACATCACAACCCATGACATGTTCATCTTGAATAGAACATGGCATCCTTCGTATGACTTGCATACGGTAGCACCCGTATAAAACACGTGCACATCCAACTGAGAAGATAGGATCTGTGGAATAGATTGCCCTATCGACCCTCGCATACTCGTGATGTGGTATCACACACGTATGAAACACGTGGTTTTAAGAAGTGCTGGAAGTTAGTATAAATAAACCATAATTACTAGCCACCTTAAAGAACCCAAAAATTCCCTCTAGGGCCTTCGGTCTAATCATTCCTTAACGGTCCAACGTATTTTCAGAATCCAATCAATCTTAGCAAGTTTTAATTGTTAAAACATTGTAATTAATGATTAAACTAATTACTCTAGTGTATACGGATGCTCTGGTACCAACTGTGACAACCCCATCCGAGATAAGTCCGTACTATCACTTAGACCGATCCACTTTGGTCATTAAGCGATAATAAAGAATTATCCCATTGAGTGTTGCCGGGTCATAGCCCGGTAAATCACTTGTAAACCACACAGAGGATCAAAAGACATACATTAAAAAACCCCCACGAAGGAGGGTCTAGAGTACCTTACAATTGAATTCTAATCCTCCCCGTAGGGTCAACTATTACATTTCATAGTTCATAAAATAATAAACCATGGTTCAGAGTTGTAAATGACAGCGGAATTAAACTACGATAACTTGGCATTATGAGAGGCCACCCATAACACCATTACTTCTCATCCTTCACCTGTTCCAGCTCCCAGCCAGGTGAGATTTCATCCAGGGCACACAATATTACCTGAAAACAACATATATAGCAAGGCTGAGTATACTAATACTCAGCAAGGCTTACCCGTCTAAAATAAAAGACTTATCCTTCTAATCATGCTTGGCTTCTGGCTATTGGGTTTGTTTTGCCAAAAAGCAACTACAGAGTTGATCCTTACTTCCAATATTTTAGCTTCAGTTCTAGTAGATCAATTATTACTAGATAAGCAACTAGTGCAAGCATAATTGTACAAACAATTAATCAAACATCGAGTTTATCAACATTTCATCATAGAGGGATTATCATGGATAGAGGGTTAAGCAATCTCGGATAACGGTGAGAGGCCGACAATCGATTGATTAATAACCTTGCAAGGTGAACCTAAACATACGGGAGAAAACCCTCACAAAGAGTGATTTCAACCAAACGGTTCCCGTCATTCATCGGATTAGGATCAGATGCCACAGTCCTAGGTACATAGCTAGCAGGCATGCCTCACACTAGCATCCAACGTCACCATGCACCACAGGTAGCTAGCCTGGGGAAGCAGCCCAAGATTAGTAGCCTAATGTTCCTGCACCACGTCACTCAGGTACTAGGTTTACCGTAACCATGTCCGACAAATGTTTAGTACTTTCAAATGCTTAATCTCTTAAGCACTGGACCGGAGCCCAAAATTCCATGCTCTTACCACGTGAGTAATTCAATTTAACAATCTTATGATTCCAACATAAAAACCTAGCATTGCGAGCGAAGTACATCACTCGACTTGTACTGGGTCCTTAGTGCATAGCAACTATCGACCTAGCATACTAGTATAAGATCATAGGTACTTATGGATCATGCATCTAGGGTTTCCAATCAACTCCTGAACGTAAATGCACATACATATACAAGCATAAATTCAGAAAAGTTAAAAGGGAAACACATAGGTATATGTTAAACCGGGGCTTGCCTTCACTAGCAAGTTAGTAGGAGATCTTCCGAACTTGGTTCGGGTCTTGTTGCACGTCCACGTAGTTGGTTCCTTCCCTCGTACGGTCCGTCACCTCGATCCGGAACGAACTCGGGGCTAACGTCGGAAGGTTCTACACGTAGAATGCATATGCAACAGTTAAAAGGTGATGTGAGTTTATTTCTTTACCATCATATTATGTAAGGTGTTAAGTTTTCCATATTCCTTTAAATAGAATATATTCAGCATACTCTTCCATAAAGATTATCCAACCATTTATTTATTAAGTAATTATTTAAAGGTGATGGTGTGCATATATATGAAAACAACTTATCATTATCACACAAACATTTGAGTTTCATTACAGAGGTCCATGGGAGAAATTCTTAGGGTAAAGCACACACAAACTTTTAAGAAAAGATTTCTTCATTTATCTTTTTATATATTTACTAGTTTCATTCCAAAAATCATTCTGGTAAAACCATGCAATGAATCATAGTGAATCTTTTTGTACAAGCACATAACACTACAACAGAACCACTGTTAAATTTTCACAACATTTGGTGTTATAATTGGAGCATGAAAAATACAGCATTTTAACCAAGGCAAAAGCAAGAATATTAAATACAGAGAAAACTACTCATGCACTGGTGCTCAAAATTTACACAGAGCCTTTAGGGGTTAAAACTAGCCTTCATACAAAAATTAAGTTCAGAACTCATTTTAAACATACTACACAAAAATAACCATCTTCAGCCTATTTAAATATAAGAAAAACATATAGGAACATATGTGACTCAAAAGTAGCTCAACTTTCTACCATAGCACAAACAAGGTGTAAACAAGCACTGGACCAAGGATAGGCATTATTTGACCAACAGAAACTAGAATGTGGATTTTACTTCTTAAACAAGCATCATTCAGAAACAGATATTTAAACAACTTATAAAAACAAGATAAAGTTACCAGCATCACATTTTGGTCTAACAAGGTGATAACCAAAAGATGGAGCACAGAAAGCATATACAAGAAGCTGTATGAAAAAGATACACAGATCTAGCCATAAAGCAAAATAAAGCATAACCATAGATTTACTTAGTAACTTTGTGCCAAAACTTAGGTATAGCCTTTTCAAACACTGACTAGCAGCATATCCAAAGCTCATGGTCAGCTCATGAGTAGAACTCTAGTTATGAACAACCACATACAAACTGATTTGGATTTTTCATTCAAAAACTATTTAACAAAAGTATATACAGACTTTGTAAAGATGTAGTACTGATCACAAGGAGACCAGCAAAATTTGTTTTGCATTTTTACGATTTTTCTGTGATTTTATATGATTTTTCAAAGATCTGCCCAAAACAAAGGAAAAGGATAGAATCTATTTACAGCCAGGTCCTCACAAAGATTTGACTATTCACAACCATGCCCTCAGTTTGCACAAAACTCCCTAGAACTTTTGCAATCCTTACACAGGTGCCCTTGGCGACGCAGGGGAGCTCTCCGACGACGATGGCCAGCCGGACTTGGTCCACAAGCGGCTCGGGGGTGCATAGGTGCTCACCAGGGGTGGATTAGAGGAGGTGGCTGGGACGGAGGCTGCTCCGGTGAGCTCCGACGGCGAGGCAGAGGTGATGCGTCCACCGTAGCTCTGATTCCGGTGAGGGGAGGGGTTGTGCAGGGCAAGGTGCGACTCAGGAAGCTTCAGGGGGTGCTCGTGGGTGTGGGAGCGAGTTCAAGGAGTGGTGAGGGTCACGGGAAGGTAGAGCTCGCCGTGGAGGTGCCAATGGCGGGCACGGCGGCGGAGGACAGGTGACGGTGGTGTGCCTGCGTGCATGAGCCGGTGGGGCCCTTTTATAGGTGACGACGACGACGACTCGACGACGCGTAGTGACCAGCGTGCAAGCCGGGGCATAGGCGTGCGCGCAATAGGCGCGTACGGCGGCCTCGTGGTTCGCCGGGCGGCGATGGTCGGTGCGGCGCGGCCTACAGGGGCTCGGCGCATGGCTGAAGAGGAGTGGGCGCGGACGTCGGTGCATGTGTGGACCCCAGCGCGCATGCTCGGAAAGTGCCTCGGTGTTCGGACCGGTGGACGGAGGCGTGCCTCGGCGTGCGCGTGTCCGGCGGTCGACGTGGCGAGGGTGACGGCGTCGTGCGTGAGAGCGCGTTCCCGGCGCAAAAACAATTCAGGATAGCCCTGTTTGACTCAAGATTTCTCCAAATTTTGATAGTAAAGTGCACCAAGTGCTAATTAGCAAAGTTGTAGACTGATGATCCCTCTACAACTTTCTCAAAGGCCGATGGGTGTTTAGATCAAAGGCCGATGGGTGTTTAGATCAAAGGATTTTGCACAAACTGCAGTCAAAGATTGGGATTTTCTCGGCGCCTTTGAACATTGATTACAGACTTTGACCGAGTTTTACACCATCATCCACTCAAAATTAGCCATGCCACCCAAAAGGAAAATTGTGTCCCTCGAAAAGATGAACAACTCTTAGTTTGGCCGATTTTGAAGTGTCTAGATGGAATTTGGAGAACGCGGCAAAAGTTCTCGTAAGTGGTTAAGTTTAAGGGGTTTACTAGGGTTTGTGAAGGGGTTTTGACCAAGAGTTGACCATGCTTTGACCAAGCATTGACCATTGCGGTTGTTGGCTCAGTTTTCGAGGTGATAACCCAGGTTGACCAAGGTTTGACCAAAGTCAACGTGTTTGACTTGGTTGACCCGTCATTAGTGTTGAATAACCCTAATTGAAAACCTAGGGCGTCACAGCCCACTGAATTTAGTAAACTCTGGTATTTTAAATCCTAGTGGGTATGAGATATACTCATAATTCTCAAGACACGGTCTTTGATATGATCGACTCTTAGTTTTAGGATCTGTACCAAAAGTTTGCCTAAATATCTCGAGTGTGTCTTCTCTAAATCCCTCCAACCCCAAAACGGTTCTAGGTCTAGCCGATCTAGGATGTGGTGCTTGAGTTACAGTAGGTTGTGGTGTGCTATATGTTTATATTTGATTCGGCAATGTGTTAGGAACATGATGCAACAAACTATTAGAAACATGTGCACCCGCAGGTGGCTCGCTATATACAGCCATATGCAACATCATGGCATTAGTAGCGGCCATTATACTCCCTCCACCAGACAAAGTAACAATGGTAGTTCAGCTATGTATGTGGTGGATTAACGACGCGCCAATGGGAATTTTAGGTATATGCAAATTCAAAAAATCATCTAATGTGCTATCTTTAGAATTTTTGGTATTGGAAGTAGATGTAGTAATATTATTACCAGAAAATTATTTACCAAATTTGACCTCTATATGATGTAAATGAGAACTAATCGTAGACTCAAAATTTTTACTCACGGCAACAAATTTATTATTTAAGCTAGCATTAACAGCCTCATCAATCAGATTAGCAATATCTGAATTAACTTCAGGAGGAGCATCAGATTGTACCTTGAGCACAGGAATATCGATGATGACATCCTTGTCCTTTTTGATGTTCCCTTGTCGATCCACGGATAAGTGCGAGACGTATTGCTTCGTGGGTTCTTCTTCCAACTCATGGATCTCTCGCTCCTTTTGTTCACGAATCTTCCTCCTGATTTCAGCAAGCGCTTTCTGCTCCTCAACCTATGTTTCTTCAACCTTCGGCCTTTGAATATTTGCAGCATCAACCTCAGCGGGTTTAGGTAGTTTACCGGTCATGGCAGCCGATTGGTCTTCCTTCTTCCCCAGCGGAGTCGTTAATTTGTTGGCGTGAGTCTACGGCCAACACACGAACACGTATCTGTAAGTGCAATCAAGCTCTAAGTGGGTTTTGGTGAGTTGAGTGACAACTTGATTAAAGAACTAACACTCTTGTAAAGCATGTGAGCAGGTTGTTGATTATTGATAAGTGATATTAATGTGAAAGATCATACATATGGCTCATACCGCAAAGAAAACAAGTGGGGATCATGACATTACACATGGAAAGTATGCAAGCATACTAAAGATGAATGTCATGATATGGCTAGTGTGTTCCTCCCATTAGAGTCTACATGATACATACAACAAGTAATCCAAAGCATAATAAAAGGTGAAGATAGAGGCACGATTGTATCATAATACTTGGTTGGTCTCTATGTGCTAAGTAAAGCCTATTGTGAAGAAAAGAGAAGCTTATTGTTTACAAATGAGAGAAACAAGTCCAAGATAAGTATAGCATCAAGGGGACTTCATTTACATGAGAAAGAACTTGATGATCTATAAAAGAGTTTTTCCGAGTATGACATCAAGTGGATTTCACTCCAATGTCAAAAGGGGAATGTTGATTCACACAAAGAAAGGTTTTGTTTGCAAGACTTCAAGAAGTGCTTTGATAAAGGTCATATAGCTATCTCCAAGTTGTTGGACCTACAAATGGAAGTTTACAAAGCAAGGATATTTCTTATCAATCAAAGAACAACTATTTAAGTGGCATCTCAAATAGAACTCTCTATATATGATGTAAAGCTTGACTCAATTGTGGCAAGGATAAGTGATGAAGAAATCAAGATGGCTAAAACGAGGAACTAAGCAAAAGCTATGGATAGCGACCATGAGCAAGTTGCTAAGGTGAAGTTGATAGCGTCAAGGGATTTTCGAAGTAACATATCCAAGCATACCGAGGGAAGCAATGAATTGCATCTAATGTTGTGATTGATAAATTGGAATGGCTTTAGAATTCAAGTGAACGCTACTCTACTCCTTGGAAGAATTCTAAGCCATTAGCTCAAGGTGGATATGCTCGAGCACATGCTTCTATCTCTACATTCACTACATGTGCTCTGCTGGTTTACATCGGTGGAAGCCCTAAAGATATTAAAGATCAAGTCCAGCATCATTCTTGTTAAAGCAAGCTCAAGTGGATTAATTAGTGTTTATCTTTTGTCTTGAGTTTAGGTATGTCGTACTATTAAGAGGGATGCAACATTGGTTGGACAACAAACATCAAATAGTGCTCAAGTGAACCCATGAGAGACTAACCCGTGAGATCTAAACATTGGTGGGGTTCTCTGGCCTAAACCGGTCTGACCGGTTGGGGAAATCGGTCTGACCGGTTTTGGCACTAACGCTGTCCAACGGCTAGTTGGTTTGAAAACCGGTCTGACCGATTTGGCAAACCGGTCTGACCGGTTTTGTCTGACAGACTAACGGCTAGTTTTGTGAGAGTTAGGTATTTATACCCATGGGCTCCTCCTTGAGGGGCTGCTGGTTCTCCATGTTCCTAACACCTTCCAGAATCCCAGCTGAGCTCTCTCCAACCTCTCTAAGTGAAATCCAAACCTTTAGTGCCCTATCCTTGAGTTGGGTTGAGAGTGACTTGTGTGAGACCTTGGTGAAGCCTAGTGAGAAATCCCACTTGAGCACCTGCTGATCTTGTTGAACATCTTGTGAAGCATTTGTTACTCTTGGAGCCCTTGGCTCCTAGACGGTTAGAAGTCGCTTGGAAGCCCCCGTTCGTTGTGTGGCAGCTCCAAGAAGTTTGTAATTGCAAATCAAAGATAGTGGAACACTCCATCTATTGCCTTGGCGATATGTGTGAGAGAGGAGCAGATTGAAAGAGATCTCAAAGCCCTTGTGGCTTACCTCAACAACGTGGACGTAGGCCAGCCTTTGTGGCGAGCTGAACCACGGGATAAATCCCTGTGTCTCTTGTGCATTTACATTCATATATCTTGCTTGTTGAGTTTACCTCGGTTTCTAGTATATTACTTGTGCTTCTGCTTCGATCTACCTTGGTGTGCTTGTGCTTTGTGCAGAGGCTTCATTTATACTCTTGGAAACATCTGGAGAAGCCCTACACCAAGTTTGGTTTGTGCTAGAACTCGTAGAGGGAATTTCAGTTTTGGACAGTGCTATCTGTGGCAAACCGGTCTGACCGGTTTGGGAAACCGGTCTGACCGGTTTCGGTACTAACAGTGGGTTGAAAGTTTGAATTAGTGCAGATTCGTCTATTCACCTCCCCTCTAGACGACATCAAGATCCTTTCAGTATCGTGCAGAGGAGCTTGTTGCGGCACCTTCCACGCCGTCGGTCAGACCAGTGTCGCCGGATTGAACCGGCAGAAAACCTTCGAACGTAGCTCGGGCAGAAGCCCGTCAGAGCGGTGCACGCAGGGTTGTCCTAGGGTCGGCAGGTCACCTAGGACGCTCTCAATCGATCTAGAGACGAAGGAGGAACAAGTAATATATTGGAAAAGTTTCGGGAAAAAGAAAAGGTAAAAAAGATAAAAGATGTGTTTTTGATCGATTGGATTGCTCAATCGGTCGTGACCCTTTATATTTATGGGTGGGACGGTGTTACCCCGCAAGAAAATCTTTTTACAAGCCTAATCTATCAGGACTCTTTGATTTAAGTCGGATTCAGGGGGCACCGGTCAGACCGGTCCACCCGACGTTTTTGTACAAGTCATATCTCTCTCATCCGAACTCTGAATTGGACGTTTCACATATAAATCTTGATCTACTCGACGAGACATGTACAATAGTGAAGTCCAAATTGCATTTTGTGAACTTTGACCACACCGTCTGACGGGTGAGACCCACAGGTCTGACTGGTCACTCCAAACCTGTCAATTTTGAGTGCAAACACAACTATGCTCTGCATTGTGGATGCGACTGATGCACAGCACTAGCTGACCCGGTGAAAGTAAAATCTTTTTTTTTTTGAAATGCGGTGAAAGTAAAATCTGGTGGAGAATGGCTCAAGCAGCCAGCGGAGGCCGACGCTTTCCACGTCCCCCTCAACCGGAAAACAAGGGGGAAAAGATCCAGAGAACTGGAGGTCCGTGGGAGCTGCTTCGGCTTGACCGCTTGCTACTAGTACTACAACATTTGCCAAAAGGCCAGCGTGGATGGCCACAACTCGAAATCCTCGCCCAGATCCGCCCGGTTCACGCTCCCGCCATCCTGTTCACGAACACGACGGCCTCACGATTTCTTCTTTAGATTGCAGAGGTCTGCTATGTCATTTAAGGACCAAAAGCCATTCAAAATCTTATAAAATTGATATTGCATAAATATTTTTTAGGAAATTCGCTGGGGGAGAGGATCCCATCTACTTTCATTGATAGAGCTTCTTGCAAGCTCATTTGCATAAATATTACAGCTCACACTACTCAATTTAGAAACTAAAATCATGGGGGTTCTGTTTTGCCGAGTGAAGTGGGTACGACCGCATTGATGTCGTAATCCAATAAATCAGTATTGTTTTCGTGATGAGTAATTACTCGTGTTGATGTGAAGACGGGCACTAACTAGGTTGGTGAAGCAGCTAGATGTAGCGTCCACACCCTGGGTTCGAGACTCACTCGGCGCAGGTTTTTCTCGTCGGAGTTTATCTCCGAAAAAAAACCCTTCGCCGGTGAAGCCGTAGTTCGGAGGTTTTCTAAGTCGGTAGGAGACTTTCTTCTCTAATGAAAACCGTGAAAGCGGTCTTACCCCCACCGGCTTAATTTTTTTTCGTGTTGATGTCTCAATCCACCGGATCCATTCTCTTGTCTTTTTTTCTTTTCCCAGCTACGACATAGTCTTATATTTCATACTATATCAATGAACACACTATCTAGTGCGGTTTATTAAAAAGAAAATCATGAGGTTTACTAGGAGGCCAATGGCGAGTAACCCACACACCAATCAAGAGGGCACCCTCTCATCAAAACAACGTTGGCGTTTCTTTTTCCTTCTTTAACGTAAATGGCCGGAGCTCCACCTTTCAATTGACAAGGAAAGAGTTTAAAAACACAAGCAAACGCCACTCACGCCGCTGCAGCCACGCATGAGTGCTCCGGTAGACACACACAACTTCAAACTATAGCAAAAGTTTGGTTTTCAACCTACAACTACAAAGTTGGACAGAGAGGGCCATCGAACTGTCAAAACCGATCAAATTTGGCTCTTTGGGTGGTTTTGAAGAGTGGTTTTACATTTTTAAAATTTGAAGAGTGAACAAAAGCAAACGCCACTCACGCCGCTACAGCCATGCAAGAGCGCTCCGGTAGACACACGCCTGGAAGGTAAAGTTTAATTTTCAACTTCAAACTATAGCAGAAGTTTGATTTTCAACGTACAACTACAAAACCGGACAGAGAGGGCCATTGAACTGTGAAAACCAGACAAATTTGGCTCTTTGGGTGGTTTTGAAGAGTGGTTTTGCTTTTTACAATTTTTAAAAGTTTAGATTTAATGCAACAATTCACAACTAATTCATTTCAAATCAGAAAAGTATCAAATCAGTGCCAAAATTTTTCTAAAAAATGTAACCTATCTATTGGTGTTCTATTTGGCATTATTCGAAACTAAGTTGTCTGTGTTCCTTGTGTTTTATTACAAGTAATAAAATACTAGGAATAACAACAAATATTATGTACATAACACTAAATAGAGTACCAACAAATAGCCTACATTTTAGAAAAGTTTTAATATCAACTTCATATTTTATTGATTTGAAATGAATTAGTTATGGATTTTGACTAAACCAAAAAGAATTGAAATTTCTAGAAAATGCAAAACCACCTTCAAAACCACCCAAAAGGCCAAATTTGCCTTGTTTTGACAGTTCGATGGCCCTCTCTGTCCAGTTTTGTAGTTGCAGATTGAAAATCAGACTTCTTTGTACTTGGAGGTTAAAAATTAGACTTTTTTCTATTAAAAAAGGGTGTTAATTGGCACAAATTGCTCCCATACATAAACTTGGTTCCACACAGCTTAGAGCATATGGGCACAGAGTAAGCAGAAGTGTTGCCCGGATTCCATTGTCCCATCGCATGATGCGCAAGAGGTTTGCTGCGGCCATCCCCTAAGCGCGCGGTTGTCTGTTGTGAGATTTATTTTGGATGAGAATTCAGGAGAACATCTTGCAATCTGATATTGAGTGAGACAAACTCGACTTGAGTTGCAGTCTTGATCTTGCTGTGTGAGGATTAGATCCACGTGTTGTTCCATAGCTCTCGTGCCATGCACTATCTTATTTGTTTGTTCTGACCAGATCATATAAATGTGGCGCTAAATCCCTTGGTGCCTCACCATCAAGCCCAACTATGCTGTCAAAACCTCTCCTTCCTTCCGTTCCACGTCCAACAATAGTGCCAAAACATCGTTGGCGTTTCACATCCAACTGGTAGCTGTGGTATCATGGACTCTGCCGAAATAGAACACCGAATATCCATCAACGACATTGCTTTCAGGGTCGTCTCGTTGCAACACCTGAGGTCTCCTAGCTCCTCCAGCCCAGCAGCACTAGTCATGTGCTCCCTAGCTGTAACGAAAAAAATACCACCGCGATAAGCTCACTGCTGCTCACCCCAAGAACCAACCGACGAAACGAGAGGGGAGGGAGGGATTCTGAAGCGAAACCACACGCCACAACTCGCAAACATGCGCGGAGAAAAAGGCCACACATCGGTGAGCGTAACAGTGAAGGTTTTTGTGTGGGTGGCGCGCGGCCAGCCATCGGCAGCCATACGTTGGGGCTATCCGAAATCTCATCCCTCGCCCAATCCCGACCTCATGATCCGGCGCCGGCGCCCCCACGCACCACAAACGCGGCCACCCCAATCCCCCCACTCGTATAAACACGCGATCCCCGTCCCGGCTCTTGTTGGCTAGCATCGTCAGTTCGTCACACCTTGAGCCCCCCCCCCCCCCCCCCGCTCTGGTCTCCGTGGCCATGGCGTCGCCCATGCTCTCCGCCACCACCGCGCCGCTCCAGGGCGCCGGCCTCTCCGAGTTCTCCGGGCTCAGGAGCTCCTCCTCGCTGCCGCTGCGGCGGAATGCCACCTCCGACGACTTCGTGAACGCCGTCTCCTTCAGGACCCACGCGGTACGTGTTGTCGTCGGAACGCGCGCGTTCGTTAGCTTTGATTCAATTCGTTTGCTCGGCTTTGCTTGGGGATGAACATGGCTGACGGTCGTCGTGCCCTGTGCTGTGCTGCAGGTCGGCACGAGCGGCGGGCCGAGGCGGGCGCCGACGGAGGCGAAGCTCAAGGTGGCGATCAACGGGTTCGGTCGCATCGGCCGCAACTTCCTGCGGTGCTGGCACGGGCGCGACGACTCGCCGCTCGAGGTCATCGCCATCAACGACACGGGAGGCGTCAAGCAGGCGTCGCACCTGCTCAAGTACGACTCCACGCTCGGCATCTTCGACGCCGACGTCAAGCCCGTCGGTGACA
The DNA here is from genome assembly GCA_036936925.1 of Cenchrus fungigraminus. Taxonomy (NCBI): domain Eukaryota; kingdom Viridiplantae; phylum Streptophyta; class Magnoliopsida; order Poales; family Poaceae; genus Cenchrus; species Cenchrus fungigraminus. The sequence continues at coordinate 76,321,142 of CM072775.1, forward strand.
ACGCCATCTCCGTCGACGGCAAGGTCATCAAGGTCGTGTCCGACCGCAACCCCAGCAACCTGCCGTGGGGCGAAATGGGCATCGACCTCGTCATCGAGGGCACGGGTGTGTTCGTCGACCGCGAGGGCGCCGGGAAGCACATCCAGGCGGGAGCCAAGAAGGTGCTCATCACGGCGCCGGGCAAGGGCGACATCCCCACCTACGTCTGCGGCGTCAATGCCGACCAGTACAACCCCGACGAGCCCATCATCAGCAACGCCTCCTGCACCACCAACTGCCTCGCGCCCTTCGTCAAGGTCCTCGACCAGAAGTTCGGTGCGTTGCGTGCTCCATTACACATGCTCTCTTCTGCAATTCTGTAATGATCAGTCCATGTCCCGATCAGAGCTTACTAAGACCAATGCATCGCAGGCATCATCAAGGGCACCATGACCACCACCCACTCCTACACCGGCGACCAGAGGCTGCTGGACGCCAGCCACCGCGACCTGCGCCGGGCCCGCGCCGCCGCGCTCAACATCGTGCCAACCTCCACCGGAGCCGCCAAGGCCGTGGCGCTGGTGCTCCCCAACCTCAAGGGCAAGCTCAACGGGATCGCGCTCCGGGTGCCCACCCCGAACGTCTCCGTCGTCGACCTCGTCGTGCAGGTCTCCAAGAAGACCCTCGCCGAGGAGGTGAACCAGGCGTTCCGCGACAGCGCCGCCAACGAGCTCGCCGGAATCCTCGAGGTCTGCGACGCGCCGCTCGTGTCCGTCGACTTCAGGTGCTCCGACGTGTCCTCCACCGTCGACTCCTCGCTCACCATGGTCATGGGCGACGACATGGTCAAGGTCATCGCGTGGTACGACAACGAATGGGGATACTCGCAGAGGGTCGTTGACCTAGCTGACATTGTCGCCAACAACTGGAAGTGAAGCCTCGCGCTGTAACCCCATCCTCGGCTTCAAAATTTTCCCCAGGGTCTTCCCTGATGATAATTTGTAATGAGAAGTCGAGGACCCAAACTCCCAACAATTCCTTTTATTTTCTTCTTTTATTTTCTTCTCTCCCTTCTCCGATTTTTCATTGTCCAGGGACGTGAGTATAATCGAATTCCGGCAAAGGAAATCGCAAACGCTGTATAATGCAGATTTGTAATATAAACTATCTGTTGCAAGGTTCTCTTGTAGATTTCAAACCCTTTATTTGTTCAAAGATGGCTAAATGAAATCAGAGCCAATTTCTTCAAGGAGTTGTTTGCTAATAAGTTAGATGCAGACATGCAGTTCAATCGAAACGAGTACAAGTTCAAATGTTCAATTGAAACGCATACAGTTAAGCTTTATTCCACTATGAAATATAAGGTTCCGTCATTAGGTGCACTCTAATAGGGCATTTATTTGTATTTGCCGTGAATACTAGGTTGCACTCTATTTGCATTTGCTACGCACTGGTGTGAAATAATCGAGAAACAAAACCAGGCTGCAAGTATGAATATGAATAGAGCTCCAACCTGGTTACCTGATGTTCACCTGCAAGTTATGAGGCATCGGTCAAATTCTGCGTTCAAATGATGCAATCTGCACCGCCCTGCCCCAGTTTGTCTACTGGCATTTTCTGTGGACTTTATAGTTCACATGATCCTCATCCTGGATCTTGATTCCTTGGTGCAGGTTGCAGTGAGTGATCAAGAATATAAGGCATCTTTTGTATGTAGGACAAAAGGTGTTAGTTGAATGCAAGGATGGTATCCTTCCCTTTCTCAAATATCCAGCAAATTTTCAGAACATATTTTCCTTAGAATTTCAGTAGGTCCATTTTGTATCTCTCAATTCAAATGGCCCATCTTTAACAGAAAAGAACAGACCTGGCTTCAATGATCAAGTAACTAACAAGTACCAAATGACTACATTCAACTAAAACCTAGCACGACAGACTCTACTTATGCCAAGAAGAATGTTCATAGGGGCATTTTTAACACACTACTTTGGCACAATCTAAAACAAGAAGACATGCACTAGTCTTTGGTCAAGGAAAATATATTCCTTAGATGCTCTGCATGGAACTTGTAGACGATACCCACTCTGTCTCAAGGGCCGCCATTGAAAAGGTTCCAATCATGCACATTGAAATTCATCACGGCAAGTTTGAAGATCTCCGACATTGGTAAGCATCCAGCTTGTTCAGCAGGTATGGCCGGACCAGCTGCAACTGCGCCGGCGCTTTCACTCAGGGGGCTGAAATAAAATCAGACATAATAAACCAATTAGGTCTGCTAGTAACACTGGAGAACAACAAAAACCAATTCCTCAATTTACTAAATTGATATCACAAGGCATTGGTAACTCTAGGATGATGTTACAAACTTAGATATGTAAACTTCACTCATGTTTTAGACCTCTAGGACCTTCGTGTTTCTAGCAATACATTAGAATTCTGTTAACATCTCCATCATTTACACGGTTTTGATATTTTTTCTTACAATTCTAGTGCACTAGAATTCAGCACGCCAAAGTAAGCTGGAAGAAGTTTTTCAATTTGAAGTTCTGAACATAAGGGTTTCCATAGTGCAAGGCTGACAGTGACTTGCATAAAAATGGCATATTTAGCAAGCAGAACATTTGGTCATTTACTAAATTGATGTCCTTTCAACATCACCGACACTCATTTTAACATGTGAGGATGTATTCAGTGGATCCAAGATAATAGACTAATATCAGTGGATGGTAGTTGTGTGATTTAAAAACAGAACAAGCTTCTCAGCCTTGAGGAAGCACAAAATGGTGATAATATTTTGTTTTGAATAGTACAAAATACCAATTAACAACAGAAAATATACAATAGCGATGTACAGGCTTACTTTATCAACAGTGGCTCGTATGCGGTGATAAGCACATCAGTTGCTGCATTCTTGAGACGTATGTTTGCCAGGTAAAGCTGTAAAAGGCAACACACCATTCAGTTTGAACAGCCAATATATATCCAATGTTATTAACAATACTCATCAAGAGTGGGTATACTCACTCGGACAATGTTCTGTGCTTCTCTGCCCTGCCTCCCTTTTGAGACAGCCTACATAAACAATGATAAGCGAGCATGAGATCCTACAGTGCATTTTTCTGACACTGCTTATTCAGTTCTATTTCTCTATCATTTGAATACATATCAAGAAATTGAATTAGAAATACTAACATAATTATCACTATGCAGTTGAAACATATATTTCATAAAGCACAACATTTCTCCCAAATGAAGACTAAAAATTGCTTTTCTCGCACTGAGTTAGCATATCTGAATTCTGAAGGTGCAGTCACTACATGAGAATATTTGAGCAAACCAAACTACTAACATTGTCTGTCCGGACTTAGTTATTGTTTCATAAGGATGCTTAATCCCTACTGAAAACGTCTTTATTCTCCTTCATTTTCACAAAAAGGATTACACATTTACAATACACTTCAACAACAGTAGAAATCTTTTACCATTTTATCCTAAGAAGCACGAACAAAAGCCAATCGACAAAAGATAGATTGATCAGGGTGGTGTGGTGGTGTGGCACACCATATTGGTATTGGTGCAGTAAATAAAGCTTACCATCTGGCCAACTGAAGTTCCAGCCACTGCAGGTGCCTCTCCAAGACGCAGACCAGGTACCTCGAGTGCCCCAGAATGCTCAACCACCTAGCAAGCAAACAAGCAATCGATTTACCAACTGATCTCTTTTATCTTAATCTAGTCGAATCAGGTAGCATTGGTATCCAATGCACATTAAGCGCACAACTAGTTATCTGAACACATTGGTAAGTTGCTGGTAGATTAGTCGTTCCGTGGCTTAGCGGCACTAATTGAAACAGTACGCAAGTCAAAGGGGCTGTTGACTTTTGCTTTACCAAGTTGTCCGCGGCGTCTTGCTCGTTGGCGATGTCGCGCAGGAACCAGAGCGCGCTACCGGCGTCGTCCACCTCGCCCTTGAGGTCGAGCAGCTCGAAGATGATGCTCTCGTCGCGGTCTGGATCAACGAAGACCTCCTGCACAGCACACAGCCCTCCAAATTAAAATCGAACAGATTCCGCAAACGACGAGCAAACACATTACACATGCCAGCGGAATCGAGACTGCAACGCGAGGATCGCACGAACCTGATGGTCGGGGACCTCCCTTATGTTGCTCACGTCCTGTAACAGAGGAAAAAACGAAGCCCCAAACAGAGCGGTAAGTGCACGCGCACGCGGAGAAGGAAGCTGAACTTTGGGGGCCAGTGCGGGGTGAAGGGCAAGGGAAGACCCTCCAGCCTCGTACCTGGAAGCGGGCGGGGAAGGCGGTGGAGATGGCGCCGCCGAACAGAGGACGCGGGACGCAGCTCTCCCCGGCCATCTCTCGTCGAGCTTCTCTCTCGGTTCTCGGCTCTCGAGAAAGGAAAGGGGGAACAGCAACAGTTTCCAGAGCGTGGTGGAAGGCGCGGGGCGGGGAGGAGGGGCGGCGATTCGAGGGGCGAGTTATATACGGCGGCGAGGTGGTATGGGGCGAGTCGCCGCGCGTCGATCTGACGCAGCGTCGCAGCTGCGACCTCGCGTGAAGGCTACGCGGCCGGTTGCTCTTGCTCCTCCAATTGTGCCGTTTGTAGCGGTGGGCGGGCTTTGTGGGCCGTCGATGCCCTGGGCCATGGCCCATACTTTGCAAGCTACTTATAGAATTTTTTTATATATATATTTTTCTCTATTTTGCAAAAATAAATGGTCCACCAGAAATTTTGCAAAACTATACATCTGCCGCCGTGGCTCACGGCGGCAGGAACATACCGCCGTGCGGCATGGCGGTAGGGGCCGTGGCCCACGGCCAAACGTGGGCCCGTAGCGTGCGACGGACATACCGCCGTAACCCACGGCGTTAGGGACATACCGCCGTGGGCTACGGCGGCAGGACCTAGCGCCGTGGGCCACGGCGGCAGCAGGCCTGCTGCCGCCGTGCCCCACGGCGCTAGGAACTGCCTATATAACACCGAAATTCAGCCGAAAATGTCATAATAATTCGAAAAAAAGAAAGAGATGGGAAGAGGAGAAGGGAGTGAGGAGGAGGTGGTGAAGGTGCGAAGCTCTGCCGGTTTTTCATCTCGTTAGAGGTAATACTCTGGTACTTAATAGTTTGAACTGTGATAATAGTAAAAATATAGTTTTAGTGTAGATCTGCTTAGTAAAAATATAGTTTTAGTGTAGACCTGCATAGTAAAATTATAGTTTTAGTGCAGATGGATTAGTAAAATTATAGTTTTAGTGTAACTTTGAGTAGATATATTTTGTAGTTGCAGATCCACTTGTTAATAGCGGTTTTTTTTCATGCTGTCAGACATGTCGGATGCAGTCAGTGTCAAGTTGTATTTCGGTAATAGGCAGATTAGATATGGTGAACATGGAGTTGACTTGTCAGAATTTAATTCGGTTGACCATGTGATTAGAAGAGCAGCCGAAAGAACTTGGGGGTCCATTACCAACTTTTTTTATAGGGCATTCCATGTAGATGCAGAGCAACATGACTTGTCCATTATGGCTCTAATCAACAGGAGTGAGTCAGTATATTGGGAGCTTATGCACTTCAAGGCACTGAACATTGGAGGAGTTATATCAAAACAGCATGTGAAATTGGTTTGTCTGTGATGTTGTTTATCCAAGTTGTTCATAAGGCTGGGTCTAGTAGTCAAGTGCATGAGGAGGGTAGTGCTGCTCACCAGGGTGAGGCTGGACTACAAGCAGGAGATGGTCCTGCAACTGAGCCACAAGAAGGAGATGGTGCTTCCACTGAGGCAGAAGAAGGTGATGGTGACACACCCTTTGAGGCCCGTGGTGAAATTGACGAGGGGGAAGTTAATGAAGAAGTACTCAGGTAGTACGAAATGGAGGCTGATGAGGATGAACGTGGGTTGGAAGAGAACTCCTCAGATGATGAGGATGACCCGCTAGTTCCAAGAGACTGGGACAGTTACAATTTCTCACAGCTATCTGTCAATCCTGGTGAGAATGTGTCCTGGGAGAATGTAATAATTGAACTACATTTTCATTTGCTTGTTGTTTTCTTCTTGCCATCAAATTTATTATCATATCTTGTTATGTATTATTCTCTAATTTCAAATTGAAACATGTAATGAATTATCATATTTCTCATCTTTTTTGTAGGCTTTCAATGGCTTCCTCGGGTCCTGAGTTGGATTTGGAGTTGCTCACCAGTAGGAAGGACAAGGTTGCGGTGCCAAAGGGGTTCCACACTCCTATGTGCTACTGCGGTGACAACTGTAACCTTGTCAAGTGCAACGTTCTCGGGTACTGCTACGGGATGAGGTTATTCATGTGCGTGAACTACGAGCATGACCCCCTCCCACCATGTCGCAATGTTAGACCAAAAGTAAGAACAAACTGCATTACTAAATAAATAATATGTCATTGCTATTTTATTATGTGCTAACTTGTCTTTGAAAAAAGACTCCATCTCCTCTCTGTGATTTTATGCAGTGGCTAGATTGTGAGCAGTCCGAACAAGACAAGCGTTACGTCGAGGCGACGGGTCGTTCAACACGTGAGAGGTGGCAAAGGATGGTTGAGGCAGAAAAACAAGAAGAAAAACGTAAGGAGCAGCAGGAGGAAATTCGCATTCGCCGGGAGATCAAAGAACGTGAAGCGGCCGCGGGCCGTGAAGCAGATAGAGAGAGGAAGAGGGAGAGAGCTCGCCGGGCTAAGGAAGCTGGGCCGGATGCTATGAGGAAGGGGAAATACCCCCGTTGTACCCAGTAGACGTAGAGTACTAGACGCCGAGTGCTACTGTATCCATAAAAAATTATGATTTCATTTCATCATTCTCTAGAGTCGGGTTGTATCTTTAAGAACTTGATTTCAGATGCATTTCAGATGCAAACAGTAAAACTCGCACTAGGGTGTGTTTTCTGTGAGTCACTGCACCAAACAGTGAACACATAGGGTGTGTTTTCTGTGAGTCACTGCACCAAACAGTGTACCTAGTACTAGGGTGTGTTTCCTCCGAGTCACTGCCCGTTTTTCTTGCCCCGGATCGAATGGCCCACCGTCCAGTCTGCTTTATTGCCTACATATATGTGAGCACTCTTCTCCAGTGTCACTTCACAACACAACAAGCACCAATGAGTTCCTGAACTGGGGATGATGATGACTCCCTCGGTCCAGCACTGTGGAGCCAGCAAGATCCAGAGTTCAACAGCAATTTTCCAGTCTTAGATAAGAGAGATTTCAAATCCATGCGTGATGTTAGAAAGTACGCACCAAATCAAACGGTGAACTGGCCAAGGTGTGCACACGATGAGTTTTGTGTGATGCAGGTTTACCAGGGATGGGACAACTCTGGTCGACGCTTCTGGCATTGCTCACGAGCATGGGTAAGCAAAACTCTATGACCTATGTCCTTCATCATTTTATGATTTACTAATGTAATCACGGTTTCTGCAATACTCCGAACAACCAGATAACTGCGGTTTCGTGTAATGGGTGGATCCCCCAGCTATTGACCCGTATCAAGAGTACATCAACTACCTCGAGGATGTTGTCATCTTCAACCTGAGGCAAGAACTCGCGTCGGCATTGGCTTCTCCAGATCCGACATCTACCAACGACGACGACGGACCGGTGACCGGACCAATGGTGGTGAAGACGAACACCGGGTGTGAGGACGAGTTCTGCTGTTGTCCGTGCCACGAGAAGAAGGACAACACTCCACCAGCAACTCCACCCCCGCCACCGTCTGATCCAACTCCACCCCCGTCGGGGTACTACATGCCCTCCCAGCACTCCGGCGGGTCTATGATGTCTGGGTTCTCCGGGTACTATTCGTACAACTAGACTACAAATGTTGTAATCGTTTATCTAAATTCCCTAAGGCACGTTAGGACTAGCAGCGGCACAAAGTTAGGGTACTTGTGTCGTACGTGCCATTGCTTGTTTCTGTAATTCGTCGTTAAGTATTAATGGTTCGTCGTTAAGTATCAATGCTTCAAAAATTGAAATTTACAAACAAAAAAAAATCCTACCGCCGTAGGGCACGGCGGTAGGTCCATACTTACCGCCGTGGCCTACGGCGCTACCTGGAGGCCACACTGCCGCCTGGTGCTAGGCTCCTACTGCCGTGCCGCACGGCGGTAGACCCCTAACGCCGTGGCTCACGGCGGTATGTGCCCTTGCCAGTGGGCCACGGCCCCTGCCGCCGTGCCGCACGGCGGTAGGAACCCTACCGCCGTGGGCCACGGCGGCAGATGTATAGTTTTGCAAAATTTCTGACGGACCATTTATTTTTGCAAAATAGAGAAAAAAAATATAAAAAAAATCCTACTTATACTCAGTTTGTGCCAAAACAGGAAGTTTTCGGAGAAGATTGCAAGGGGATGGATGGAGGATAGTGGCTAGTGGGGAAGGCGGCAAGTAGGAGGACAAGCAGGATACTGGATACCAGGAGTTGCATTGGCGCGCTCGGGTAGGTGGTTATTCTGGTTCGAAATATGCCGGCACGGGACCACAAGGAACTGCGATGGTTATCCGGCTCCAAAATTATCTCACTGCAGCAATATATTAGAAAAGGAAATCCACTGCATAACCCCCCAACACCATCACCAGGATGGCCATTGCGCGCAAATACTACAAATAATACTCGAATAGCCATGATATTTCAGCATAATAAGCTATAAATACTTTCTGCAACTGCAGCACATAATTAGAAACACCCATGAGTTTGCTTCTCGATCCATAAACCTAAGTTCTGAAAATAGCTCCTAAACCAACTAAGGCAAGCACCAAACACCGCAAAAGGGGACACTTCTTTTCCACAGCCCTAAGGAGGCCCGGTCTCACGCATTCTGCAGACATAAGTTACCAAACCCGATCTGAATAGAAGAGGACTCAGGTCTCCTCTTCATCCTCCTCTTCCTCTTCATCTTCGGCTTCCTCCTCATCAGATCCCTAGAAACATTGCAGGAGAATGGTAAATACATGTTAGAATGGATACAGTGACGCAAACGGTTCTCAACACCTCCAATCTGCATATGCAAATAATAGACGCATATGGATGATATTAACAAGCATGACTAAGCATTCTATGGTGTCTAGTGGATGCCTAATGGCACATTAACCATGATACATGACATGATAGCAGTGACATGTTAGCAGTATCATTAACAGATTAACCTAACAGCCAGGTGCAACAGAAAAAAAAAGTAGGTACTAACAGAGAAAAAAATGCACTTTTTCTTAAGGAATAGAACCACACATAAAAGGATTGAATTACCTCTTCATCACCCACTTCTTCAAACTCGCCTTCTAGCTCCTGCATTTAGTGATTTTAGCACAAGATACAAGGATATAAAAGGGAAACGAACCAAATCACTTGTCACAAAAGAACCACTAACATTGTTGAAATACTTCAAAGGATTAGGCCACAAGTCTTCCTTGATGAAATCTGCCACCTATGTAATGGAGGTTATCAGAGAACATCCTCAGCTGGAGCATATTATATATTTTTAGGTCTCAACCTCAACGATAAGACCTGGAAATTGTTATACCTGATCCATCTCACCGTGAGCAAAACTCTCATTCTTTGTATCACTGAACCAAGTGAAGAAACTGCAAAAGAAACGGAAGACAACTTTACAGAATCTCCAACTTGCAACTCAACTGAGAGACATATTACTATACTGAATAAATGATGCAATGCATAAGCCAGGTAAAAGAAGAGGAAAGAAAAAAGAGAACATTTTCCAAGCACACAAAAATGACGATCTTGCAAATAGCAACAAGACCATCTATTGGATCTCTGTGGAAAGGGAAAACCAATGCTTACAGATACATCAGGAGGCATGACCTTGCCAGGTATCCTTGTCAGGTATTCTCCAATAAACGATGCAATAATATTGGATTAAGCATGTTATGTATGCCAAATCACAAGACAAGCAGCCACTAAACCACTAAGCACTAGTATACAACACATTTTCATGAATATTTCAGCTAGCCATGAGCTGTTGACAAGATAACATGTAAATGAAAATGTCATAGATTGTAACATCTCGATGGTAGAATGAATGCTACCCCTTGGAGGCTCGGACAATATTGAAATCAGAAAAAAAAAGCAGCATGTATAGATTGTTTCACTATGTAATTGTGCATCACTTGAGAGAAACTGGCAATGGGAAAATTTTGTGCTCAAATGGAAATTAGATACCTTTCATCAACCAGTAGTCGCTTGTCACCCTTCTTGGTGCATGTCTTTCCATTGACGATATCCTAACGTATAAATGAAAAAACTCATTAGGTTCTCTTGGCAGGAAGTTGGCATGCAAAACACATATTATGATGGTCAAGGGACAATACCATTCCTGCCTTCCACTTAATGGAGGTAGCCTTTACTGTGATTGTTCCATCATCACTCATGGAATATGTCTTTGTAAGCTTTTTATCTTCGAAATACGGATTGGAAGAAAAGGTCTACCAGTTCAAGATAAATAGATAGTAAAAACAGAGTTTAAAAGAAAATTTAAAATAAGTTATAGAAGATTGAAAAGAAGCTTACTAGAGTAATAGAGCAGCCCGATTTAACATCCTCTGAGTCCACAAATACAGATTCCAAGTGTTTAAAAATCTACAACAGAAAGAACATTGAAAGTTCCTGAGTACATAAAGATGCTTCAATTTGCCGACAGGTTTCAGAGAGTTTCACATTATACAGGTGTTCTTATTATTTGATTTTATTACGATCTGCTAATTTATACCAACAAACATCCAAAAGCTAAATGCATTCCAAAGGTACCTGTGTATCATCCTCAGTTAAAAGATCAGCGAGCATAGGATGGCTTAGGAACTGCAGGGTCAGCACACAGCAGTGTCACAAATCAAATTAAGCACTTCCAGAAAAAGAGAGGGTGCAACATAAATCATAATAGAAGATATGCAAACCGCTGTCAGCCAGAAATCTGGAATTTTCTTGATAACTTCATTGCGTCGAGCGTAAACTGGTCTACGAATTTCATTGTATTTCTGTTCCACCTCTAAAACCTCATTGCTTGCTTCCTCATTAACCTGTAACAAAATACATTGAAACAGCCCTCACAAAAATTGCATATGAAGCAACAATTCGCCTTGGGAGCAATGTAATTTGCAATCGGTTGTGCACATGGGAGTAATGTAAATTTAACCAGGGTGTTTTCAATGATCACATTCAACATCAAAATTTACTTTCCTGAAGCATTCAACTAGTACAACAATGATCGGTTTCCTAAATCATAAGCCAAGCTACGCAATGGCAAGCTTCTACAATTCACTTGCTTAGGCTCACAAAAGTGAATTCCGACTTTAGAGCCTGCAGACATTCGGCAAGTACCTTGTTGCGTCTATTTTTTCACAATTCCGCACGAGCAGAGTTCCTCTCACCAAACAGGGCACGGAAAGAAAAACCCCTCAATCCCATCCCGATTCCCAAAAACAAATTCTTCCACCCAGGTCACAATCAGCCAATCCATCACTCAACACCGAGTCACAGCGGAACAATCTCGCAGATCACCCTGAACCGCAGCGAAATCTCCACTAAAATCTCACGCGGAAACCGCTGGAAAGACGACCAAAATTCCAACAACCTCCTAAGCACCTCACCCAGCCAGTCAAAATTCTCCAGTGACTGAGCAACCACAATTCACAGCGCGCCAAATGAGGCAGATAAAAATCCTAAACCACTTAGGAAGCAAAGCGACTCACCTTCTCGATCTCGTCCTGTACCTCCTGGAGCTTGTCGATGGAGAGGAGCAGGGCGCGGTCGATGGGCTCTCCCCCATCCTCGTCGGCGCCGTCGGTCCTCGCCCTCTTGCCCTTCTCCTCGGCGGTCCGCATCGCCGGCAAATCGAAAAACCCCAAGCGAGGGGCTCTAGGGTTTTAGCACTCTACTCGGGAAGAGGGAGGCTGCTGCTGCTGGAGTGCGCGGCTGCGCGCGGTGGGAGAAAGGGGAGTGAGGAAACCGAAGGGCCGGAGGCAGGCAGGGTGGACGGCTAGTTTGGGGGTTTTTATACCGGGCCGCGCGGAGATTCGCGCTTGCCGCCGGTTTGAGTACGGTTGAGTTGGGCCACGGGACTCGTGGACTCATGCTAATTTACCGATGCTTTGAGTAGGCCTAACGGGCCAGGCCGTATATATTGTCGCCTCAGAGAGAGAAAAAGCCTACATTACGTTAGGAAAAAAAACCTACTGTAAATCTGTAAACGACTAGTACAAGACAATATTTTTATAAATGCACAAATAGCGGTACCTCAAATGACTATAGCAGCGGGTGACGGGTGATTAAAAACTTTACTACAAAATCAAAAAATAAAAATACACTAGTCTTGTTTAGCTAATCCCTCAATTTTTAATTCAGGCGGATTGAAGGCACGTAAGCTAGTACGATTACTAGTGAAAGTTCCTGCTCGAAAAACAGTATGAAGGTATGCCACTTAAATTTAACTCATTCCTTGTATGCTATTGGATTCACATGTCATCATAGATAAAATAATCCACTTCTTAGAATTTTTAGTGGCATAGATGGAATTTACGGCTAGCACTTCTTGCATAGGAGTAGATCTAGGCCTGCACATGGAACTGTGCAGCATCACATCCGAACACACACGCCAAGCCAAAAATATTGTAATTAATGTGCTCCCCAAAGATAACAGTATAAAGAGCGTCGAGGGTAAACATCCACAAACATAATGGATATACATAATTAATGAAAACTGTCATATGAGTCCTACCTATTAGGCTTTTACCACTATTCTAAAGTAGCATAACACGAAATAGCTAATTTAACTGCGGTTGACATCATGACCCATGTGTATCTGTTACACCATTCAGCTATTCAGCTAGTCATGGTAGATCTCCCGTGGTGCCATTGAAATAGGCAGCTATTCAGCACACGCACACCATCTGGTAAGGCTTCAGTGTCGTTCCAGGATAACAAATCTGAGCTCCAACAAACAAAACTAGCCCAAGTCAACTGAGAAAACAGCCATGGGACGCCATAGGTGCAGTTGGAATTGAACGAGCTGTCTCAACTTGGCTCAACAGGGTCTTTTCATAGCATCCTATTGGGCTTGATCTGTTTGATCACTCCATGTCCCCATGGGAATTTCAAACAGCGAAGTTCAAGGGAGGAGGAGAGTTCTGGTTGACCTTATCTTGCCATTTCCTGTAAAAAGAAAGAAAGCATAGGTAACCAAGATGTCCCAATGAAATGGGGTAAACATCCTCAACCATTAAACCAAATTATGAGGCACCTCACTACCTCAGGGAAAATTTTCTCTCATATAACCTGTCTATTAAATGTTGGCTATTACATTGCCTGGTGCACACTGAAAAAATGCTGTCTATTATATAGGATAGGGAAACCTGTCTATTAAATGTTGGCTGTTACATTGCCTGGTGCACACTGAAAAAATGCTGTCTATTATATAGGATAGGGAATTTGGCATACTGTAATTTTTTAAGCTAACAAAAAAAAGCATAAGAGCATGACACTTTTACAAAAAAAATCACTTAGTTACAGGCATGCTCAATGATATAATAACCGTATAAGCTCACCAGTTAACCGAAAAGTTACTGCTACTTTACTTATGGAATTTACACCATATTGCCATTAGCAATTAATGTTAACCAAAATAACAGCTTCTCATTTTTTTCAACCACATACATCATGTATAGGTGGCAAATATTTCCTAGTTGTGAGCATTTTTTTCCTGAATGGTAACATCTCGATTAGCTCCAATCAACAGGCTAAAAAATAACGCTAAGCACATATTCTGGCTAGCACACTAGCAACTTCAAGTTTGCCAGCGGTATACGACCATAAATTTTCAGTTTGAACTCGTCCACTGGAGCTGTTTTCAGCATTGAATGCTCATTGATGTCACAAAATATACAGTTTTCATTACTTCATGACCATCTGTAATGGGAGTGGGACCAGCTAGGTCTGGGCCCACGGTACTGTAGCGCGTGAACAGTACAGGGGATAGGGTTAGTTGGATAAGATCAATTAGAGATAAGATTAGAGTTAGTTTGGATCTTTACTTAAGGGTCAAGCCATCCCCTCTATATAAAGGGAGGCAGTGTATTCAGATAATCAATCAATCAATCAATGAAGAAAAATTAATCCAATCTCTCCCCCAACTCCCAACAAGCGATGAGCAGTCGAGGCAAATAGACCTCGACCCTCCTCTGCCTATCCCGGCCAAACCATGGCCATAACACCATCCAAAACAAATCTAAAGACAATACAAGTCACAGGAAATAAATGGTTTTTAGTTCTGGTGATTTTGTAGTGACAATGGGGTATGGACTTCTCTTGGTGGTTCATGGCGCGATTATTTCACAGGTCCACAAAATGTTTATAAAATACAGTGCTTGCTTAGAAATATGCATTTTACCATAATAAACTCATGATTGATTCATCAGCAATTAATGTACTTCAGGGCTTGCGAACTCATTTGTCTAAAGACAGACACAGTTTATTATAAGTGATTGTGTTCTGGGAGCAGCTTCACAAGCAAGGATCAAACCAAGTACAAGCTCTGAACATAAATAAATCAGGACGGGAACAGGAAAGTTGGCTAAGAGCACATCAGATCAAAAGTACTGAGATATTGCTTGACAGTTCATATTCAGATAATTCTCCAATCAAGGAGGCAAATAACAAAATCCAGAATATCTGAAAGTGAACTTCCAATTATTCTTCCTAATTGATTTACTTGGCGATTCACTTGCTAAAAGCTGGCTTTGTTAGGAAAGATGGGTTGGAACTATTACCTCACAATTGTTTTAGCAAGTGCCCTTGGCCGTTCATAACCATCTTTAGAAACATCTTTTGCACTGTCATTTGATGCCTGTTCCTCATTGCACTCATTGTTGTCATCTCGTCGCTGCCTAGGTTGTTTTCTTGATTCAGGCTTCCAGCATGCTTTTGCAAGTGACTTGCCAAGTAAATCAGCAATATTTATTGCCATTTGCTCAGCTTGCTGCACCTGAGGAAAGTTGTCTTCCTCAAAATGGTGTGACAGCCACAAATACATCGATAGGACCTGGTGCTTTGTCTCAAGGTCCAGAAGCTCAGTGTCATTTTTTGCAGAATATCTTGGCACTCCCATTGCGACGCTAACACGACGGCTTTGGCTATAGTGAGTGGCAAATCTTAGAAGATGGTACATGGCTTTTGGATCCCTTATATTAACTGGAGCAAAAATGAAATTGTAGCGATCCTTGAGGGATAGCCCCTGCACGCTCTCGAGCATATTAGCAACCTTCTTGATACTGTCCTGCTGGCACATAAAGTATGTCTTGTCAATGCGACAATTATCACGAAATTTATCCAACAGGTCATTGAAAGAAATGTCTGGGAATTGGCTGGCAAACATTTCCACTTGCTCAAAGCAAGGAAAAAGCCCAACTTTCTGTGCATCCTCAAACGGCTGCTGCAGGCACTGGATCAAATAATCCAAATCGTCCTTCAAGAAAGTTGTTGTGAGTCCATCAGGGTAAATACTGCCTCTCCGACCAGCACGGCCAGCGATCTGCTTTACCTGCGAGGCAGGGACTGGTACCATCCTGTCCCCATTGTATTTGGCCAAGTTATAGAATACAACCCTCCTAATGTTAAGGTTCAGCCCCATACCTACTGCATCACTTGCTACAAGAACATCATACTCGTTATCCTGCTCGTTGAACAGCTTTGCTTGTTGCCGTCGTGTTTCTGGTGGCAGAGCACCATAAATAACACAGCACTTGTGCTTTGTAAACTTCTCAATTGCCAGCCTCACCTCGAATATCTCCCTGCGTGAGAAAGCAACAATGCAGTCACCAGAGCGTACATTCTTGAGGTCCCCAAGAAGTGTCTTTGCCTCAACAACAAGAGGCTTGAATCGCGCATACTGATGCACCTCCAAATCATCTCCGGTATCTGCACAAATCTTCCGGACAATCTTGAGCACGCTAGGGTCACCACAGAGGTGTATCTCATCTGCCTTGAGCCCAAGCACAGCGCGTGTCCATGCAAAACCCCTAACTGGGTCAGACATCATCTGAATCTCATCAACCACGGCAACTTCGTAGAGCTCCTCGGTGGACACCATCTCAATGGTACATGCGACATGGCTGGCGAAAGGCACTTCCTTAACCTCCTGGCCGGTGCGGAGGGTGCAGTAGACTCCGAGGGCATTGACCTTGTCGAAGACCTCCATGGCGAGGAGCCGGAGCGGGCTGCAGTAAACCCCGGATTTGGCGGCGGCGAAGCGGGTGAGAGCGTTGTGCGTCTTGCCGCTGTTGGTGGGGCCGCAGTGGTACACGATCTTGCGGCGCATGGCGCGCGCGAAGGGGTACCAGGTGTGCGGCGCCGTGAGGTCGGCGGCGGCCATCACCGACCTGTGCTGCTTCAGCTCGTCCGGGAAGTTGGCGATGCAGAACTCGGCGAAGGCCGGGAGGAGGAGCGCGTGCGCTTCCTCGGCAGGGGGGGAGAGGAGACGCGCCGCGGCGTCCTCGGAGAGGCGCGGGAGGAGGAACGCGCGGAAGCGGCGAACGTAGGTGGGGAAGGCGGAGGATGGGACGTAGAGCGCGAGCGCCTGGTCGCACATGGCCGGGCTCTTGGCGAAGCCGCGGACGAGTGCCACCACGGCGTCCCACGTGGCCTTCGGGAGGCGGGTGGAGCCGGCGGCGGGGTCCCGGGCGGAGAGCTCGCTCCATAGCTGCTTCGGGTCAAAAGGCGGCGGTTTCGGATTGGGATCACCGGCCGTGTCCGCGGAGGAGGAGAAGAAGCGATGCTGGGGCGGGAACCATGGGGATGGGGGTTGCGGCGAGGGGCGGTGGAGGTGGGAGAGGAGCGGGAGGATGAGGCGGTGGTTCGGGGAGGAGGTGGAGCGGCGGAGGATCGCCGCGGCGATGGCGGCGGCGGCCATTGGGTTGGGGTTGGGTTAGGCCGGCGACCCGGCGGCGGGGGGAATGAAGGGAGAGGCGGCGGCGCGCGAGAGGTGGGCCTAGTGGGCCGTGGTGGGCTGGGGTTCGGAAATTGAGGGATGAGAGCTAATGAATTTTTTTTATATTTTTTTCTCTATTTTGCAAAAATAAATTGTCCGCCAGAAATTTAGCACAACTATACATCTGCCGCCGTACCCCACGGCGATAGGGGTCCTACCGCCGTGCGGCACGGGCAGCAGGGGCCGTGGCCCACGGCCAGGCGTGGGCCCGTAGCGTCCGACAGACATACCGCCGTACCCCACGGCGGTAGGGACATATCGCCGTGGGGTACGGCAGCAGGTCCTAGCGCTGTAGGGCACGGCGGCAGCAGCAGGCCTGGTACCGCCGTGCCCCACGGCGCTAGGATCTGCTGCCTATATAAGGCCGAAATTCAGCCGAAAATGTCATAATAATTCGAAAAAAAGAAAGAGAAGGGAGTGAGGAGGAGGTGGCGAAAGTGCGAAGCTCTGCCGGTTTTCGTCTCGTTAGAGGTAAATACTCTGCTACTTAATATAATTGTGATAATTCATATTTTGAAGTACTGTTTTAGTGTAGATCCGCTTAGTAAAAATATAGTTTTAGTGTAGACCTGCATAGTAAAATTATAGTTTTAGTGTAGATCGATTAGTAAAATTATAGTTTTAGTGTAGCTCTGAGTAGATATATTTTGTAGTTACAGATCCATTTGTTAATAGCGATTTTTTTTCATGTTGTCAGACATGTCGGATGCAGTTAATGTCAAGTTGTATTTCGGTAATTGGCAGATTAGATATGGTGAACATGGAGTTGACTTGTCAGAATTTGATTCGGTTGACCATGTGATTAGAAGAGCAGCCGAAAGAACTTGGGGGTCCATAATCAACTTTTTTTATAAAGAATTCCATGTAGATGCAGAGCAACATGACTTGTCCATTATGGCTCTAATCAACAGGAGTGAGACAGTATATTGGGAGCTTATGCCACTTCAAGGCACTGAACATTAGAGGAGTTATATCAAAATAGCATGTCAAATTGGTTTGCCTGTGATGTTGTTTATCCAAGTTGTTCATAAGGCTGGGTCTAGTAGTCAAGTGCATGAGGAGGGTAGTGCTGCTCACCAGGGTGAGGCTGAACTACAAGCAGGAGATGGTCCTGCAACTGAGCCAGAAGAAGGAGATTGTGACACACCCTTTGAGGCCCGTGGTGAAATTGACGAGGGGGAAGTTAATGAAGAAGTACTCAGGCAGTACGAAATGGAGGCCGGTGACGATGAACGTGGGTTGCAAGAGGACTCCTCAGATGATGAGAATGACCCGTTGGTGGCAAGGGACTGGGACAGCTACAATTTCTCACATCTACCTGTCAATCCTGGTGAGAATGTGTCCCGGGAGTATAGACAGAATCAGGTTTGTGTTGGCGCCATGTATAAGAGTGCAGTCGAGGTGAAGGATGCAGTGAAGAGGTGGGACACCCTTACTCTACAGAGAGAGTTCAGGGTAGTGAAGAGTTCAGGTGGGCCACCTTTTTTTACACATATATGATGTACAATGTGTGAAGCCCAACTGTCCTTTTCATGTGTATGCTTCCAAGGGCAAGTGCAAAAATTACTGGGAGGTCAGGTTTGTTGTGGATCACACTTGTGTACTTGACCAGCTAGATGCAAGCCATCGTAATTTGTCGACCGGTTTTGTAGCCAACCAGATGTTTGCTAAGATTGTGGAAAATCCTGCTTATGGACCCAAGTCCATTATCTTGGCAATTGAGGAGAAATTTAGGTACCTGATAAGTTATGGTAAGACATACATGGCGAAGAAGAAGGTATTGAAGTTGAGGTGGGGTACTTACGAAGCATCATACGACAATCTGCCTCGATTGCTGAACACAATCGCCACGCTCAATCCTGGTAGTTATTATGATATCAAGACTTATAATCTTGTATCAAGCCCAGGGAAGCAAGTACTTTCTTGTTGGTATCTTGAGTTCTTCTTGTACCGCACAATGAAGTACTTTTTTGAGCGTGCTACTGCAGCACATGCAGCTATGCAGGACTGTCAAAAGGTATATTCAACATAGATGACTGAGTACTTGACCACAAAACAGAAGGCTGCTCTTGCTCACAGAGCTTACCCATAACCTCTATGTCGTGATCCTGGCTAGGAAGTTCAGTGAAAATATCAGATAAATTGCCAGTCCAAATCACAAAAAGCGAATGGTGAAATAACAATACAACAAACAGTTATTGGGAATCATACATGCTCATGCTCTTGCCAGAAGCCACTGCTGCTACACTACCCCTACTCACATGTGATCGCTGCATGTCTTGCAACAAAGAATAACCATTGGGGTCGCTACGTGTCTAAATACTTTTTCAAGCAAACCATTCTAAATACTTGGAACCACACTATTGAGGACTACCTGCATCTTGGAACTTTCAATCAAGACCCCAAATACAATGCGTTGTACATACCAAATCCAGATCCAACCATGTGTCAAGGTGTCGGTCAACGTAAGAAGAAGAGGATTAGGAACAACATGGACGAGGCTGAAGCTGGACCTCCGGTGCAGATATGCTCTAAGTGCAACAATCCAGGACACTCCTACAAGAAATGCACCGAACCATCTTACTTTTCCACTGCCACTTTTCTAGCACCTTCAGCTAGTGCACGTGGACGTCATTCCCGTCGCTACACCGAAAAAATGCAGTGATACCGTGTTGTAATATTTGAAATACTTATGCATGTTATCGTCTTGTAATATTTGAACCATTTAATTTGGTAAGGTCTTGTAATATTTGAATCATTTAATTTGCAACACTGTCAGAACTTATGCATGTTATCGTGTTGTAATAATTGAACTACCTTTTCATTTGCTTGTTGTTTTCTTCTTGCCTTCAAATTTATTATCATATCCTGTTATGTACTGTTCTCTAATTTCAAATGAAACATGTATTAAATTATCATATTTTTCATCTTTTTTTAGGCTTGCAGTGGCTTCCTCGGGTCCTGAGTTGTACTTGGAGTTGCTCACCAGTAGGAAGGACAAGGTTGCGGTGCCAAAGGGGATCCACACTCCTATATGCTACTGCGGTGACAACTGTAAGCTTGTCAAGTGCAACGTTATCGGGTATTGCTACGGGATGAGGTTCTTCATGTGCGTGAACTACGAGCATGACCCCCTCCCACCATGTCGCAATGTTAGACCAAAAGTAAGAACAAACTGCATTACTAAATAAATAATATATCATTGCTATTTTATTATGTGCTAACTTGTCTTTGAAAAAAACTCCACCTCTTCTCTGTGATTTTATGCAGTGGCTAGATTGTGAGCAGTCCGAACAAGACAAGCGTTACGTCGACGCGATGGGTCGTTCAGCACGTGAGAGGTGGCAAAGGATGGTTGAGGCAGAAAAACAAGAAGAAAAACGTAAGGAGCAGCAGGAGGAAATTCGCATTCGCCGGGAGATGAAAGAACGTGAAGCGGCCGCGGCCCGTGAAGCAGATAGAGAGAGGAAGAGGGAGAGAGCTCGCCGGGCTAAGGAAGCTGGACCGTATGCCATGAGGAAGGGGAAATACCCCTGTTGTACCCAGTAGACGTAGAGTACTAGACACCGAGTGCTACTTTATCCCTAAAAAATTATGATTTCATTTCATCATCCTCTAAAGTCGGCTTGTATCTTTAAGAACTTGATTTTAGATGCATTAGAACTTGTTTCCGCAAACAGTAAAACTCGTACTAGGGTGTGTTTCTTGTGAGTAACTGCGTCAAACAGTGAACACATAGGGTGTGTTTTCTGTGAGTCACTGCACCAAACAGTGAACCTAGTACTAGGGTGTGTTTCCTCTGAGTCACTGCCCGTTTTTCTTGCCCCGGATCGAATGGCCCACCGTCCGGTCTGCTTCATTGCCTACATATATGTGAGCACTCTTCTCCAGTGTCACTTCACAACACAACAAGCACCAATGAGTTCCTGGACTGGGGATGATGATGATTCCCTCGGTCCAGCACTATGAAGCCAGCAAGATCCAGAGTTCAACAACAATTTTTCAGTCTTAGATAAGAGAGATTTCAAATCTATGCGTGATGTTAGAAAGTACACACCAAATCAAACGGTGAACTGGCAAAGGTGTGCACACGGTGAGTTCTGTGTGATGCAGGTTTACCAGGGATAGAACAACTCTGGTCGACGCTTCTGGCATTGCTCACGAGCATGGGTAAGCAAAACTCCTTGAGCTTTGTCCTTCATCATTTTATGATTTACTAATGTAATCACGGTTTCTGCAATACTCCGACCAACCAGATAACTGCGGTTTCGTGCAATGGGTGGATCCCCCAACTACCTCGAGGATGTTGTCATCTTCAACCTGAGCCAAGAGCTCGCGTCGACATTGGCTTCTCTAGATCCGACATCTACCAACGACGACGACGGACCGGTGACCGGACCAATGGTGGTGAAGACGAACACCGGCTGTGAGGACGAGTTCTGCTGCTGTCCATGCCACGAGAAGAAGGACAACACTCCACCAGCAACTCCACCCCCGCCACCGTCTGATCCAACTCCACCCCCGCCGGGGTACGGGTACTACATGCCCTCCCAGCACTCCGGCGGGTCTATGATGTCCGGGTTCTCCCCGTACTACTCGTACAACTAGACTACAAATGTTGTAATCGTTTATCTAAATTCCCTAAGGCACGTTAGGACTAGCAGCGGCACAAAGTTAGGGTATTTGTGTCGTACGTGCCATTGTTTGTTTCTGTAATTTGTCGTTAAGTATCAATGGTTCGTCGTTAAGTATCAATGCTTCAAAAAAATGAAACTTACTAGAAAAGAAATAATAATAAACCTACCGCCGTAGGGTACGGCGGTAGGTCCTTACGTACCGCCGTGGCCTACGACGATTGCTGGAGGCCACGCTGCCGCCTGGCGGTAGGCGCCTACTGCCGTGTGGCACGGCGGTATGTGCCCTTGTCAGTGGGCCACGGCCCCTGCCGCTGTGCCGCACGGCGGTAGGATCCCTACCGCCGATCCTACCGCCGTGGGGTACGGCGGCAGATGTATAGTTCTGCTAAATTTCTGGCGGACCATTTATTTTTGCAAAATAGAGAAAAAAAATATAAAAAAAATTCAGAGCTAATGCACAAATAACAAATCCTTTTTGGACTGTAATGTGAAACGCCGCTCTCCCTCCATCGGTCCATCCCCAACCGCAATTCCGCATCCTTTCACTACCGATTGCAGTTGCAGTCTCAGCTTGTGCGCCACACACACAGACACTACCAGGACTCTTCGGATGCGGTGCCTGCCCTGCGCCGCGTCGACCACCGCGCCGCCCGCCGCGCGCTCCGCGGCCAGTAGCTTCAGCCGCCGGAGGGTTGTCGTCGAGGGCGCCGCCTCGGCAACCCACGACGGCGAGGAAGCGCCGCCGAGGTCTGATTGTTCTCTGTCCGCGCACTAGTGTTTTTTTTTGTTTTGTTTTTTGTTTTTGCGCCTGATGATTTTTGTTCTGGGTTGCTACATGCTTAGCTCGTGTTCACGGTTCAGCAGTTGGTGGTTCCACTTCCATCCCGAATTCCCAACATCAAATTATGTTTGTTCGTCTCAGTCAGTGTAACGCGTGCTGATTCTCATACAACGCGTTTTAACTTGTGGCACTTAGGATGTTTCACGCTGACAAGTGTAGATAAGAGTTTAATTACGTTTCGGAGTAGCGTAACAGTAGGAGGAAGTGATGGTGTCTACAGCCTCTGATAGGATGACGTGTACTGATGTCCCCACGAGGACGCCGTAGCAGATTCCTGGTGTAGTTTTCTTTTTTACCTTCAATGTAAACTCGGCCTTGTACGTAGCTTCAAAAATCTCTGTTGACCTTCCAAAATATAGAAAAGGAACAAGTACTGATGCCATTGAGTCATTGACACTCTGCACTTGCTTTAGGTGTTGCTAGTGGATTGGATAGATTTTAGTTTTCTCATCCTTTCCTTTTAACTTCTTATCTGGATGCTCACTGCTCATCTATCTTGTTCTCTTTGTTTTTCTATACTGAATCTTCCAGGTCATTGAGGGCAACATGTGATCTTGGTGAAATGTCAAGCAAAACATTATTGCTTGTGTCAAAGAGGAAGCTTATTGCCTTGTCAGCCTTTTGTTTTAGCTTACATTCTTCAAGGTACTTATCAGGTTCGGACTAAGTGACATTGTAATTTAGGTGTTCATAAACTTTTTTTTGCGCTTTTTACCTGACCAAGCAATTTCCTTTTTGTAACATACAACTTTATAATTGGTTCATGGTCTGGGATCTTTTAATCTAACAGTTTGTTACTGCAGCACTTGCTTTGGGTGAACCATCAGTAAAAATTGAGGATGTGACTCCGAAGATTTTTCCATCTGGCCCGTTATTTCCAACTGAGGTCAGTGCTCGGTTGAACCTACTTCCTTGGTTTATCCTGTAAGCTTGTTCTCAAAATATATTTACACCTTTTTGGGTCATCCTCCTGAATGACAGAAACGGATTGCGGAGCTCTTTGAAACAAATACTTACTCGGTCGTCAATATTTTTGATGCAACACTACGGCCTCAGCTTAATGTAACTGGCGTTGTGGAGGTAAACTATAAGCATTTTCATGTTCCAAGTTCAGACTCAAGAGCATTTTTTAATTGTTTAATGTTCCTTAGAAGTACTAGAAACATGCTCATTATCCTTTCTTCTCCATCTAATAATCTGATCAAAGCAAAAACTAGATTACTAGACAAAACTTGATGATTTTTGTTCTGTTCTTGTTGGTATATTTTGCAGATAGTGTTTAAATGACATATTATTAATATTAGTAAAGGTGTGAGACACTCTTGTTTCAATGAAACTTCTCATCCATTTTAGATCCCTGAAGGAAATGGTTCTGGTGTAGTGTGGGATGATTCTGGACATATTGTTACAAATTATCATGGTATGTTGATCTGAGACGATCGCACCTCCACTGTATATGAGGCTATAAGCAATATGAACTCACGTCTTTTTTTGTGTTTCACAGTGGTTGGCAGTGCTCTTTCAAAAAATCCCAAGCCTGGTGAAGTAGTTGCACGTGTAAACATTCTTGCTGCCGAAGGGTAAATACTTATTTAACTGCACTTGCTTGGATATATTCGTTAAACTAAGTATGATGAAGCCACAAAGGTGCCAGCATTCTTGTATGTGCAAGAAAATTAATAGCCTCCCATATCTAATTGAAAGGATACAGAAAAGTTTTGAAGGCAAATTGGTTGGTGCAGATCGTGCTAAAGATATTGCTGTTCTTAAGGTATGTATTTAACTAATGGAGTGTTCTATGGGCTACATGTAATTTCACTATAGGTCATCTCTGCCTGTTTAGTTCGGTAGTAATTTTTGGAGGCCCCTTTCAAGGTCTATTAGGGGTATTAAACGTAGACTAATTACACGGACGGACGGGAAATCACGAGATGAATCCATTAAGACTAATTAATATGTCATTAGATATTGTTTACTGTAGGACGATGTTGTCTAATCATGGCATAATTAAGCTCGTTAGATTCGTCTCGAAAAATTAGGATGCTTATGAAATGGGTTTTGTTATTAATCCACGTTTAATACTCCTAATTAGTGTTCGAAGATTGATGAGAAATTTTTGGAGAATTTTTTGCGAAACTAAACAGGCACCAAGACCATTACCAAACATTCCTCCTAATAACCAGATTGGGTATTTGTTCCCTTCATTTTCACCCTAGGATTGCAAATATAGAATCCTCCTCGTGTTCAGAAATGAGAACCCAGAACCTGGAGGAGTTAGGTATGTAGGATATGGTTGTTTTTGTTGGAAGACAGTAGAATAATTATTTATAAGCTGCAGTATAGTTCTCAATTGATCTCACATATCATCTCAGTCTTCTACATGTGTCTCAATCAATTATTTTTGTCATTGACTCAGGTGGGATATGTCACAGATCATTGAAAGTAGAAAGTAAAAAAAAATGGTGTAAATGTGTAATACTGGATAACCTTTATTTTCACCAGAAAATCACTTCTCTCGTCTCCTAACCAATTTAATCAAAGTCCTTCTGTAATACTCTCCCAAGTCCAATGATTGTGTTTATTAACTTTTCACTGTCCATTGCATTGGAAAAATTCTCTACAATCAGTTTCTTTCAGTAACTAATACGTGGACATGTAAATATGTAATAGGTCGATGCTCCCACTGATCTCTTGAAGCCAATTAATGTGGGACAATCCTCGGCCCTAAGAGTTGGTCAGCAATGCTTAGCAATTGGAAATCCTTTTGGTTTTGACCATACTTTAACTGTTGGTGTTATCAGTGGTTTAAATCGAGATATTTTCAGTCAAGCTGGGGTGACAATTGGGGGTGGAGTTCAAACTGATGCAGCTATTAACCCTGGTAACAGGTTTGTTGCTATGGCTTCAAATGATTTGTATACTAATTATCTTCTTCAAACGAAAATTGCAATTTAGATTTCAGAACTCACTTTAGAAGATACTGTTAGCACCTAGTGTAATGCTTCAGTACTGGTTTTATGTTTCTGTTATACTTAGCTGAGCACATAGACAGCCTAAGCATTTTTTGTCTCTAGCTTTCCACCTGACTTACATATGATTTCTACCTGATACCACTTTACAAGTTACATAGAGAGGTTCTTTGTCTATTGTAAAAGTGCAAAACGGTGAAATAGCATTTTACAAAAGATATTACGATTGTATCAGTGGCTATACAAATGAAGAATTGCTACTCATTTAAGCAACTAGCATCAGGTGTCATGAACTCATGATGCACAGATTCTGGGCCAAATTCCTGCTCCAGTCACCATAATTATTGTATCAGTAGTTAGCATGTTACTGTGAAACTTAGTAACATCATCGTCAAGTTATGAGACTGACAGCCTTAAATTCTAACCTCTTTGTGAAATCTATTCAGTTACCAATCTATCTGTACTTGATGTTCTGATATTTTAGCTTACCACACTCAATATACAAGCTAGAGCTTTGCCTTATCCATACCCTTGTTTTACTATCTAGTACTGTTTGCCTAAGATTCTGAGTTGAGCTAGCGTTACGACTGGTCATTTGTATCCAATTGGCCCTGCTACATTAAGATCTTGTACTGCATCACTATTTTTTCATTAAATCTCAGGCACTGTGGTTTCTTCAACTAAAAAGGTATTACAAACTGTTTTACTAACTATGTTCTTTTGATGAATCTCATACAGTGGTGGTCCTTTGCTTGACTCAAAGGGGCATATGATTGGTATTAACACAGCAATTTTTACACAGACAGGTAAGTTTAATCCCATTTTGTCATGTATTTCTGAAAACTGTACAAGCAAAACATGATTAGGTACCTAAATCCATAAATTAATCCTTATGATGAGATGTTGCTAGTAGATGTTTGTTCTAAATATGCCTAACATGGTTACACATACCTAAGCATCTGTGCTCTTTAGTCAAATACTTGAAAGGAAAACAGGAGTCTCACAACTGTTGCTTTCATGGTCTTAACGAGCTGATCGCAAAGTTGAACTACATATATTTCTGTTTCATTTTATATCCTAGTCTTCTAGAGGCAAGAGTTTTATATCTGTCGCTATTCTCTTAAAAAAATGGATAGATATATAATTGTATATTCTGCACATCCTTGCTGCTAACTAGACCATAAATTTGTTATATTCTGTTTGTATTGACGTGGTAGTGCTTATTTCTTAAATCGGGTTCTTTAAATTAACTTAAGTATATGTAGTTTCAAGGGTTATTAGGTTGAATGCAACTGTTTCTTCGAGTTGCAGGAACATCTGCAGGTGTTGGCTTCGCCATCCCATCATCAACTGTACTTAAAATCGCTCCTCAACTAATTCAGTTTGGAAAAGTATGTATCCTTGTTACCTTTCAGTTGTGTTACCATCTTCATTCTCCAAAGTTTTCTAAACTTGACAGTGCAATCACCAGCCAGGCTTGCTGTGATGCCATATATCAGACAAGCTTGTCTGTCATGCATAAAATATTGTCCTTCATTGAGACATATCTATCGACAAACTGTTACGGTTTAAGATGTTTGCATGCAGTTTTTCATTTCCAATTGTCCCCTGTAGTGACGGTTAGCATAACTGTAGATCAGATGCTTTAAAACAAGCACACAATTATTTCCATAGCAAGTTGTTTTTCTTTTTAACATACTCTAAAGCAAAGGTATGAGAAGTTATCCGTTGTAGGAGACTACGGTTTTCTTTAAACAGTATATGACCTTTTTGTAAGTGACACTGAAATTATTTTGGTCTTGAGTTTTGCCTAACAAAAGCCAGTTATCCCTCCCCTCACGCAATCACTTACACTGCATATTCTGCTGTGCCTTGAAGGGTCTTTTTTGCCAAAAAAAAAATATATATATTAAAGCATGAGTAAGCAAATTAGGTTGTTTTCTTATTGGATCATTTGTTTTCATTGTTGAGGCATGTGCTTAGTTTCTTCAATTTTATTTTGGTCTAAGTTATTTTTCATTTCAATATTAAGGTCCGCCGTGCTGGCTTGAATCTGGACTTTGCTCCAGACCTAATAGCATATCAGCTCAATGTTCGCAACGGAGCTCTTATCCTGCAGGTAGATTGAATCTGCTGTGCCCTTCTCTTCTGTCGGCCCAACAGGATGCTGTCAACGTTTCATTTGCTCTGGTACTCTGCGGTATTCCCTGATCCCATCAGATCTTTCCCTGTAATAGGTTCCTGGGGGCAGTGCTGCAGCCAAAGCAGGTCTAGCTCCTACCAGCAGGGGTTTTGCTGGCAAGATTGTTCTCGGAGATATCATTACTGCGGTGGACGGCAAACCTGTAAGCGCTTCTTGACGAAGTTCTCTTCAGCCTCTGTAGTCTTGCCGAAGGCTTTTGAGATGCGGAAGTATTATGAATCCTTCCTTCTTCTGCTGATCCTTGTACCGTCATTTACTGAATGAACAGGTTAAAGGCAAATCTGACCTGCTGAGGGTTCTGGATGATTACGGCGTCGGGGACCAGGTGACATTGACAGTCGAGCGAGGCGCTGAAACCCTTGAGGTAACATTGCCTTTAGAAGAGGAGAACATTTGATGGCATCCCTGCCCTGAAGGCTGCAGGGGGGAATTCTGCATGTCCAAGCTGTCGCGTTAAGTTTGTAGCATCGGCCAAGCTGGCCACGCTGATGTTTGTGAGCCAGCAGCAGCTGGAACATTGTGTTGTGTGCCGTCTGTTTGCCACCAGTCTGACCAACTTGTGGATCGTCAACAAACCGAGGTTTTGTTCTATCTTCATCGGTAAATGTATATGGTGTTGTGGCTTGCACATCCGCTCGTCGCGCGCTGCGGGAGCGGGACGGGGGAGTGGCGGACGAGAGGACACACGACGGCACGGCGGACGGCGGTGAGCAGCTGATTAGTAGAAGATGCTTCGCTTTCCTGTACCCGGGCGCTTTAAGTTAAAACCAGCCAGAGGATTTCACCCAAAGAAAGCGAAAGGTAGGAGGAGGAAGGGAATGTCCCTACGAGCGGCAACAGCGGCGGCGGGGGTGCTTTTACCGCGCGGCGTGGCGTGGCGAGCGGGGGCTTCCGGCCTCCTCCGCTTTGGATCTTTGAACGGGCCATGCATGCTTTTGGCCTCGGACCCACTCAATCAATCCAACCAAGGCAACGAGGAGAAGAACGAGCCGGGAAGAGGAAGAAACATAAAGCGAGCAACAAAGATGAGAGCTCGGTCCAGCACAGCGCACCGCACCGTGCCCACAGGAGGCGAGGCCTTGGTTTTCGCTGCGCTGTTCTCGCGTGGGGGAGGGCGATCGGCTTGCTTGATAGGGAAGCTTCCAAAGTACTCCTCGGGGCGAAAGCGGCAGTTTGGATTGGATGATCTGCATCCAAACCTAGAAAAAACCAAAAGCGTAGGTGAGGCTGCTGCTACTCTGCTAGTCCGTCCCCAAACCAAGCCGCGCGCGCGCCTTTGTTTTCCACCTGGCAGAATCTTCCAAAATAGCGTTCAGTGCTCCACAATACTACTACTGCATGCACACCAGCACCTCTTTGCTCTTTCCTTTCCTTTTCTTTTTTCCTTCGTGGTCACGCTCACGCCCACTTTCCTTTCCTTTTCTACCACAGCAAGTGCAAACGCTAATCCTCCAGCTAGTTACAGTACTACCCGGTAACACAATGCCTCTCTACGGAGAAGTGCATCGTAATCAATACACTGAAGCTTTTGTTCCTTTGTACCAAGCCACGCCGACGCCGCCATGGGTTTTACATGCAAATGCGCAAGCAATGCAAATAAAACCTCAAGACTCAAGTATGTGCAAAGAAAAAAAAAAGGTATTGTGTTGCCTTGTTGGGTGTTCATCCCTTTGGGCTTTACGCTTTTGGACCGGCGGGGATCTCCCTCCCCCGTCTCTCTCCCCGTTTCAGATGGAGATGAGAGGGCCGGGGTCCCCCTATAACTACAAGCACAAAGGCGCACAAGGCGGGCTGGCACTGTAAAACAACGAAGATGGTAGCCGGAGCTTCTCATACTACCAGCATTCTCATGCCGCGAAGCTAAGCTCCGGCAGTAGGGTGTGCTCAGAGCTAGCAGCAATCTCTGCTAGCATTGATCGCCTCCCGCTACTGCAGAAGGGAGAGGAGAGAATGCGAGTCCACAGGCTTGCGGTGCTTGCGGTTCTCGTCCTTGCCGCTCTTCTCAGCTCCGGCCCTGCCGAGGTCCGCGGCGTCCGAGTGCCGGCGGCCGTGCTCGCCGCCGCCGGCCAGACGGGAAACCGGTCGACGAGCGCTTCCTTCCCGTCCGAGCAACGGCCAACGAGGACTGCCGCCGCGGGTGGCAGCCGCACTGCCGCTGCTAGCAGCGCCAGCGCCAGCCTCGACGCTTCCAAGGAAGCCGCGGCGGGCGGCGGCGGTGGCTCCCCGCCCTCCACGGTGTTCGACCCCGACAGGATGAGCAAGCGTCGGGTCCGGAGAGGCTCCGACCCCATACACAACAAGTGCTGATCGCTTCATCGACGCCCGGCCCCCGTGGTGTTTCCAGGGCTTCCACAAAGTGTCAATTCTCTTGGTTTTCTTTCGATTTTTCTCTCCTCGAACCTTCTTTTATCTCTCTTTTTTTTCCCGGTTAGCAATTTTTTTTCCTCGTTGAGGTTTGAAGAGCTGTTCTACCTACCTTGTACTAGGGTGCAAACGATTTTGCAACAGAGAGAGAGGGAGAGTGAAATACTTGTACAGAGATGCATTGTCAATCGATAATGGGCACGTTGCTGTGCCGCAACCAACTCCCGAGTTCAGTATACATCTTGAGATCCATGTGTTTCAATGTTTGTATATTGTGTGTTCAACTCGAGTTATTGTGCGAAATGTGCAAGTATAGCGACGTGCAAAAGTGCGGATCTCTGGTGGTGATCGATTCAGAGTGATGACCGGTCGGGGCGGTCGGCACCGCACCATAGGCAAGCTACTACAACGAGAAACAGGAACACGAACTAACGAGAAAGATAAATTTCGAGAAATTTTATTACTTGATAAAACTTCGAAATTCGAACGTGTTTGCATCGGAAAACAGCACAAGTCCCCGCCAAAAAAAAAACAAGTCGTGAGCAACCTTTTTTTTTTTTGAGCAGAAAGTCGTGAGCAACCTCTGACTCTGTGTTACACCATGGAAGAAAAATGCGAGAATGACATGTGGGCCAGTGCAGCAGATGCCTTGACACACCGAGTTCGGATCGCAGGATCAGGCGGCAGCCGTCCGATCTAGGTCAGCTTCCGGCACCCCTCCCTTTTATCCGCTCCCTGCCTCATCCCACCAAGTTTACTCGCCCAGGGTTTTAGCCGCCGCCGCCGCCGCTTCCCGAGCAGAGAGAGAGAGAGAGAGGTCGACGCCATGGTGCAGCGGCTCACGTACCGGAAGCGGCACAGCTACGCCACCAAGTCCAACCAGACCAGGGTCGTCAAGACCCCAGGTGAGATCCACCTCCGCACGGCCTGATTTCCCCTGATGACCGCGATTTGAGTTCTTCCGCTCTTCGGCGGTTCTAATCGCCACGCGATTGCTGCAGGAGGGAAACTTGTGTACCAGTACACCAAGAAGAGGGCGAGCGGGCCCAAGTGCCCGGTCACCGGCAAGAAGATCCAGGGGGTAAGTCACCGCACGCCTTTCCGTAGAACAATCTTGGTGTTGATCCCGCTGCGATAGTGTGGCTTTAGCTTGTACCAGCTATGTGGGACTGGATTAGTCTCTGGATATAATGTGAAACAGGTGCCCAAATGTCCCTTCCTCATCTACTATTTGACATAGTATGAATGCCTGTGCAGCTGTTCTGTTTACTGAATGATAGATTGGACCTGTTGTTTACATGAATGCATCGCCTTTTCTGCGTATTTCAGTGGTGTCCGTGGGTTCAATTTGTATTAATTGACCAATGGTGGTTGGTCAATGCAAATCAAATTGTCTGTGCAAACAAAGGCTAGTTATGTTCTTTAAATCGCTTGTTGATCAGGTTTCTTGGTAAATGAACAAATATAATGCACAACATCAGATTGTGGGAAGTAGGCCCTGTGGCTTTGATGCAAACCTTCATGAACTGTAATATGTACCTGTGTGTCAGATACTAGTTTGTTTGTTCAACTCATAGAAGCTTCCAAAGTGATTCAAATCATGCATTGTTATAACATATTGGCACAATAAGTTGCTGCTAGGCCCTGTGACTTAACGATTTGCTGATTCCTCGTGTCTATCTGTCACTGGCACAATAATAGGCTGCTAGCTGTTTTATATGTTGTGGGAAATATATTCTTAGACCAGTACAGCGACTGCGGGTTCATAGAAGCTGACTTGCTTCTGTAATAATAATGTGCTGCAAGGGATGTGCAAATTTGTTTCATGCTGTATGTTGTGTTGAGTTTGTTCATGTATGCTATAACAATGTTTGTTCTGATATCTTGTAGATACCTCATCTGAGGCCTGCTGAGTACAAGAGATCCAGATTACCCAGGAACAGGAGGACCGTAAACCGTCCTTATGGCGGTGTTCTGTCTGGTCAAGCTGTTAGGGAAAGGTTAGTACGGTTTCATAGTTTCACCTGTTGATGCTGACTAGCATAGTAGACAGTATAGTAGTGTTACGAATCTACCATTTTTTTATGTATTACAGAATCATACGTGCTTTCCTTGTAGTAGTAGTATTACATGTATTTTGTCCATTTCATCAACTGACATTAATGTATTATAGGATCATCCGTGCTTTCCTTGTTGAGGAGCAAAAGATTGTGAAGAAGGTTCTGAAGATCCAAAAGACCAAGGAGAAGACGACTTCAAAATGAGACAGCCAAAGCTCTGTAGTGTACCCATGGGAACTTTTTGGGGGGATGATGGCGATCAATGCTTAGTCAAAAAACATTATCAGTTTGCTAGGCTGGTGGTTTCTGAATCTAGCTAGAGATCGCGATCAATTTTCCATGTTGTCGGGGTCGAAGTCTAAACATCTTCACCCATGTTCTGAATCTTGTCTACTCTTTAAGTTATATATCCACAGATTTTCAATGCGTCTGAGCACTATTTGTGCCCCTCCGTTATTGAAAAAAGAATGTTCAACCTATGTTGCATGTCCGTTACTCCGTTGGTGTGCTTTTCTGTTTGATCTATCCTTGACCTTGAGCAACGGGATTGTTGGAATCCTCTGTTAGGACCTATGTTGCTCATCAGGGGGACTGGACTCAGGCCAATGTTACATCAATTCCATTTGTTTGGTACGCGTAGGCTACCTTGGGTTGCCTCCCATGGTGAACAGTATCATTGCTGATGTTCCGGGTGTTTTGGCTGGAGGGTTACTGATGTCAACACAAAAAAAAGGGGAGAGGGGGAGGGGGGGGGGGGGGGGGGGCAACGTGCTGTTGTCTGTTGCTCATCTGCTCGTCGTCAGTTGTTGCATCTGCCGCCCAAACACCAGCTCCAACCTTTCCACTTTCCTCACCGAGAGCGAGTAGACAGTATCGTCGTCCGTGCTCACGGTCGGTTACGCCACCGGAACTTCCGGCAACGTTGCCCTGCCACTCAGCTTAGCGAGCAGCAGGTGCTGGCAACGTCCTGGACCCGGTCACCAAGCTCTCCGGCGTTCCTCATGAAGTTCCTCGACGCCAGCGGCGGCGCGTGGCCGTGCCGTGAGGCTGGCCCTCTACTTCGTCAGGGGGTCCTTGACCTGGAGAGCGTGCGTGATCTCTGTACTAGTTACGTTGCCGAATTGCCGTAGTGTCGCTAAAGGGAAGCAATCGGCGACTAGCTGCGGCGGAAACAGCAGAGAAGACTCTGATCCTGCGGATAGGGAAGCTGATCCAGAGAGCACATGTACTCACGCTGCTTCAACATGCAAAACATGTCAGAATAAGTTGACAAAACTTAATTTCTTATAGAACTATAGAAGTCAGCTAATTTAGATGTTGTTGAAGTTCTTTTAATTTTATCATCCGGATACTTTTAAAAAGAAGCATACTCGGTGGAATTAATCGCTCGTCAGGATCATTAGGTTCTATATGATCCAGATTGAAATCGTGCACATAAACCATGCGGCAAGTGAGGTTTGTCCAGCTATTTGTTACCACTAAAGAAAGAATCCTAATTAATAAGGTTGAAATTTTCATTGTGAGTAACCTTTAGAGGACAACACTGAATCGTTGTACGTTTTTTTGAAGTACAGTCACAACGAACTGTGAAGATATTAAATGAAAGACTCAATTTCATGTAACTGCACATTTCATATCGTAAGAATATTCTTTTAAGAACTGCTTTCTACTAAGTTACACTTCCATCGGTGTTTTAAATTCAAAGTTTGGAACATCCTACATGACAATCACCTGCTCACTTGTTCCTCTTTTTATACCTACTGTAACTGTGTAGGATGCCATTTTCAAAATAAAAAAAACTCAAAAGGATGAACAAAAGGTACACTCTCTCTCTCTCTCTCTCTCCACGCTACAAGGCTTCAGAGTAGACTGTACCGGATCCTTCCGTTTTATTTATGCACCTGATATAGCAAAGCTAAATATTGGTGACTGTCGTCCTGCTAATGCAGGCATGGCAAAGGAAAAAAAAATTATTTGTCAAGAATGGGATTCGAACCCATGCCCTTTCGGACCAGTACCTGAAACTGGCGCCTTAGACCAACTCGGCCATCTTGACTTTTGTGACATTGTTTCCATTAAACATAAAAAATATCTACAAGAACAAGAAAGACCTCCCACAGCCCTGTTTAGTTTCAAATTTCATCATAAACCGTATCAGTCTCTCTACACAGTCT
The DNA here is from genome assembly GCA_036936925.1 of Cenchrus fungigraminus. Lineage (NCBI taxonomy): Eukaryota > Viridiplantae > Streptophyta > Magnoliopsida > Poales > Poaceae > Cenchrus > Cenchrus fungigraminus. The sequence continues at coordinate 76,355,401 of CM072775.1, forward strand.
AATAAAATTTTTTTTACCCTTTTTATCAAAGCCTAAATTCCACGAACCACGAAGCCAACAACTTTCTCCGAAAGTACAATACGATACGAGGGTACCCAAGGAGTCAAGGACCACTCCCGGACCTAATGGCGGCTCTCCTAAACCCTACATCCCGGCGACTCGCCGCCGCTGCCTACCGCCGGATTTCGGCGCCGGCGGCAGCGGAGCCCCTCGTGTCTCACCGGATCTCCCAAGGTTTGCCCCCTTCTTCACCCCTTCCCCATGCAGCTGGAAGACAATGCGTGCGTCTTCCGATGGGGTGCTTTAGAAATGCCCCTTTTGCGTTCCTCCTTTTTTTTCTTTGAAACCAAGAGTTGGTTGTAGGTGCTCTTAAGTCTTTTACTGTTCCGGAAAGTTCTAAATATTTGCCGGATCACATCAATTTCGTCGTGTCTGGTACTCTCGCTTCAGAAATGATTTACTAATTAGAACCCGGAACGAGACGCTCCCCTGAATTCAAAACAGAACACTGACTGAGCCCCTGCTGAAACCTTGCACAGAAAGATGCAGTTCCAGTCTGGTGCATGCGAGTGGCGGGTTCAGTGAGATGCTTGACGCTACGCAGAGGTACTATGTTCTTGGAGGCAAAGGTGGTGTTGGGAGAACTACCATGGCCGCGTCACTTGCTGTGAAGTTTGCCAACCACGGCGAACCGACACTCATCGTGTCTACAGACCTAACACGATCGCTGTGTGCTTCATTTGAACAAGTATCTCTGAACGCCTATGTTGTGTACATGCTGCTTGAATTGCATATTTTAGTATCTATGTTGATTGTCTTGCTTATGCTGTTTATAGGACTGGGACGTGAGCCATGGCAAATCTGTACGTATTGATGGATTTGACTCTCTTTATGCAACTGAGGTATGGGAAGTTATGCTAGAATTTCTGCCTTTGTACTTTGTATATTCTCTGCGCTTCTTTGATTAAGCAGGTGCTGTCCAGTTGGAAAATAAACACCTTGGATTATGTTTGGTGGTAGCCCATTCGTTTGTTCTTTTAGCTCCTATTCTCTGGAGTTTCAATCTTAATACTGATATTTTAGCATTGAATCTAATAAATCTAAATGCATCCGTTGGTTCATTGATTTTTTCTTCCTGAAATGCCCTCGAGTTTTCTATTTTAAGAATAGGTTGGATCTACCTGGCTGCACTTTCTAATAGTTTTTAGTTCTTTGGTGCGTGATCTTGAGGAATTACTTCTGAATAACCTAAGAGATCTAGCATTTCACGGCTCATTTCTGTAAATCAAATGGTTGGTTTTGTTTTTTTGCCCAAAGATAACCCAAAACGTTTCACTCCCAGCAGGATGGCTCCGTGGGGTGATGATGCATTTTCTGGCATCACCAGTCTCTTTCCTGTCATGCTAGTTTGGTTTTAACTATCTGTTATATTGGTCGGAACACATTCTTTTACAGATCGGCTGTGTGAAGATAGAAGGGGAAACAAGTTTTCGATCTTTTATCAACAATGTACTTGGAAGGATGGGGCTTGCATCTGCTAATCCGGTATAAACCTCACAGAAAATGTGCATTTACCTTCTCTTTTTCGTTTTTAATGGCTTATTGTTGACCATATCACTGGATGAATCATGAATGTGACCCTAAAGGTTCAAGCTATAGTTCTTTGCTGGCTAAGTGTGTATTGATTGCTGCACTGATATTCTCTCTCTCTCTTTTTTTTTTTTGGTATTGTGCCACAAGGTGAATTTGGAATGCTTGAACTTCTCTATTGGCTATTAGTTTCGCATGTTTGTTTTTGTTCTTTAGCATGTACCATCATATCAGTTCTTCAGCATTGTAGTTTAGAGGTCTGTTGATCCCAGATAGCACTTACACTTTTGGTTCTCTGCTGTCTAGTTCCGTGGAGATTGCCAAAAACTAAACCTTTGTTTGCTACTTTGCTGTTGCTCGAGAAGACAAGTTTTATTTCTTTTAATTTCGTGCTCAGTTCATATTACTTGTGGGTACATTTGTCTTACCTTAATTTCGTGCGAAGTTTACGCTCAATGAGATGCTGAATAGAATTCCCCCTGGACTTGAAGAAGCATATGCACTATCAGAGGTATCAATCAAAATTTACATGATTTATTATTTGCTGATGCACTTTCCAAAATTACTCATCACTTGATGTGTATCCTTTTCAGGTGATAAAATCAATTGAAGCGCAAGGGACTGATAAATTTAGGCGTATAGTGCTGGATCCTCCGTCCACTGTTTGTCCCCTTCTCACCACAATATTTTCAATCAGACTATACTATTTATCATTTTTTCCCATCCACTGGCAATTATTTGGCTACACATTTATTGCACAGGGACATACACTTAAGCTTCTGTCAGCTAATAATTGGATTGAAAAGTTGCAAGATATGCTCATTAAGGTGAGCTTTAATGTAACTAGTGATTTTATCTGTTACAACTGAATGCTACTTCTATGAAACTCATATATGTCTGCTTGTCTGTAAACTGTTATACCAAACTGTTTTTTTGGGTTTCCCTGTTATGAGTCGTTTGTACACTGTTGGAATACGGAGTAAATGTGTTTGGTTCTATTTCACCAATCCCTAGTTAGACATGCTGATGTGAAATAGAAGGGCAGTAAATTCAATGCAGCACGCAATCACAGTCTAAAATCACAATATAATTGACTTTGTTTCACTTTGGCATAACTGTATACTGCAGTACACTTTTGTTAGAAATGCATGTTGGTGGTTGAATTGTTAAAGAAGATAAGTGGTACAAATGGAGTGTACTAAGTTTCAAGGCTACAAGTATAACAGAACTTCTGCAAGCTTGAAAATTTGGAAAATTTTCTGGCAACGTTCTTCCCTTTGAGTTTTTTGTGGACCTGGAATCAGTCTTTCTGTTATGCAGATGTGTAATGCATGTTACTGCACATTGTACTTTCAGGGTGTAAATGCCGCTTCATTCGTGCCAGCCTTAAAGTTGTCTCCTGAGAACAAGCAATTAATTGTAAGTATGTTGTTCCCAGTTGATTTATATTAATGTGGGTTGAAAAGCAAACTACAAGTTGATCATCTTGTTTCAAGACTTCCAGGCTAGAGGAACTAAGGCAGCAGACTGCCAGAGTGCGTGAGCTTTTGTTTGATCCGCGAGCAACAGAATTCATCATTGTCACGATTCCAACGGTAAAACCTACCACCATTTTTGTAATTGCGGCAGCAACTATTTGGTTTTATTTTGAAAGACCTACAGCTACTCCCTCCATCCCAAATTATAGGTCGTTTTGACTTTATTAGATTCATAAACTTTGTTATGCGCTTAGATATACACTATGTCTAGATGCATAATGCATCTAAAAAAGCCAAAGTGACCTATAATTTGGAACGGAGGGTGCATTTGTTTTTTAACTGTGGTTATACCCTGTTGACATCTAGAGTCATGTTTACTTATATGTGTGGCCTACCATGAACAATATCATTATGTTGTTGGGTACATTCACAGTCTGATTCAAAAGAAAGAAAAAAAGTCTGTCGACATGAGATCATGAAATACATATAAGGTTGGCTGCAACAAAGAGTAGCTTGTTCTTACTTGTGAGTCCTTGTTTTCCCAGATGATGGCAGTTGATGAGTCATCAAGATTCCACGCGTCCTTAAAGAAGATTAGGGCGCACACGAGAAGGCTTGTCGTAAATCAGGTGCTACCACCATCTGCATCCGACTGCAGATTCTGTGCTTCAAAACGGAGGGTAAGCAAACTTATGCCATTCTTGCGGCTCGCGACGTTTCCCGCAGCTTCTAGCACTTGATCCGGTCGATCAGGACAAGTCCATGCTCCACAACTTCACTGCTTTTGGATGGCTAGCGTATATTTGTCAAAGGCTTGTTCCTGAATGACACATCGCCTGCACTGCCTTTCAGTGTCTGAGTGGAAACTTCACAATTTCAGGAACAAGCACGGGCCTTCGGTGCGATAAGGGATGACCCTGAACTTGGGGGCCTGAAGCTGATCCAAGCACCGCTCCTTGATATGGAGGTGAAAGGCGTCCCCGGTCTCCGGTTCCTGAGCGATTCAGTGTGGAAGTAGACTTTTTTTTCAGGATTTTTCCTTTCTAATTTCATCGTATTCACCTATTGGTATCTATACTATTGCCGAGTAGTCACTGCAAAAGGGTGGTTAATCCTGGACACTGGACACTGGAGAAGATAAGCGCACCAGGATCTCATTCTGCCCAGATCGTAGAGCTGCAGACGCTTGCTCTCACCAGGCGGAGAACCCTGGCGGCTGGCTTAACACGTTTGTTTTACCAGTGTGGTGTACTGGTGTTGTCTGAAATGCGAAGGGATAAGATGGAACGGCTCAGCACAGTGTCTTTTTTCTGCCACTTCTCATGTGCAATGTGCTCCGATACTTTTTTTCTAGGAAAAGAAGTCCAGACGCAAGTCCGTTTTTTGCAGGGCCAACACGTACCAGCTTTGTACTTTGGATCAAGATCAACTGCGACTCCCCGACCAATTATCGCCCTGTTCGCTTGGCTTATCAGCCACCAGCCAGCAGTACTTTTCTCTCAGAACAAACCAGCCACCAGCAACCAGCCAGCAGTACTTTTCTCTCAGAACAAACCAGTCATCAGCCACCAGCCAAACGAACAGGCTGTATGTGTCCTGTCAGAGTCTGTCTCGAAAGGTGCCTGGACGATCGTCGCAAGTGTATCACTGATAGTTGGTTGATGTTATGGTTTGAAAAGTTTTCTTTGTCAACGTCTCTACTTTGTTGATACTCTCCTTATTAGTGGTGATAGCAAATCAAATGTCGGATGGTGTATCCACCATTTTGTCATTTTTCCTTCAAGAATTCCTCCCTTGGGCGGTGTTGATAATGGTACATATGACGTTCAGAGGCGTGGATGTATCACCATTAGCTTCAATGGAGGGTGTCATCTCTGGTGAGTTGTGCTTTGTGTACTCTTTGCGGCCTTTATTCCTTTTTCCGCTTGTTGGGCCTCAGATGAAGGGCAGCAATGGTGCGGCGCAACTACAAGGGGTGGTGCAGGGTGCAAGAGCTATGGAGGAATCAGCAAGTACATTGTTCGGTGGTGGCGCTAATCAACGATAGTGACGATCAATCAGATGTGTCATGCCTTACCTTTGCTTTATTTGTGGGTTATGTGTTGTACCCTGATGTTGTATTCTGCTCTTTGTTTTTCCTTATTTTCCAAGCTAAAGTGATCATTATACGGCTCTTTGTCTTTCCTTGTTTTCCATGCTAAAGTTTTTTTTTTGACTTTTCACAAGTCCTTTTATCAAATTCAGGTGGGGATTCATTTAGGTACTCCACCACCTTAAGATACTCCCATATCCACATCAAATAATCTACCAAAACATGCACTAAAATTTAATAGAAAATATAGGTAGATGTGCATAGTACAATGATGCATGTTTTACAAAATTTGAGAATGATTCTCAAAGCCTAACAATAAGACTAAGTCCAACAATAAGAGGCATTTTGGAGAGACAAAATGGCGTTTGCCTTTAGTGTACAGTGTATTGCAATTAATTCACATGGCACCGGCTCCAACAGCAATGAGCAAAGGCATTTCCTCCACGTCCACATTCCCAGCGCCTTCTCTCTCTCCCTTCCTGCTGCTTCTTCCTCCAGACAGAGACAAGCTCCAGCTGAGCTTCTCCGACCAAATCTGTGTCCTCTGCTCCACCTTCCTCAAATCAGCGCCGCGACCACCTCTTGCACCTCCTCCTCTACCCCCGCAGCCCGCCAAACGTCGCCACCACCTAGCACGACACCAGGGATTCAAGATCATGCGCCCGCCAGTGCCGCTCGTCCCCAACCACCACCTCCAACTCTGCGCTCAGGGGAGGGGCGGATCCTCCGGCCTCCTTCCTCTGGAGGCGGAGCAAGGTGGCGCGGCAGCACGAAGGTGGTGGAGGAACGGCGGGTGTGGGAGGAGACGGTGGCGCGATAGAGTGAGCACGACGAGATGGCTTCGTCCTCCTCCAGTGTGGCGGCGCGACATAGGAGGGACGATAGGTGCGGTCCCACCTCCTCCGCCGCGCCAGCCTCGGCGCTCTCCCCTGGCCGCCGGAACTCCGCCCTCCCTCCCCGCGACGCCCGCCAGAGCTCCCCTCCCCCCTCCTCCGCTCCCCTCCGGTCGATGGCGACGCATCGAGCGGCTCAGGGTCCAGGCCGGCTGTAACACCCGCGTTTTTAACCCCTAATAAATCACCTGCTAAATCACGCGTGTTTTCAAAACCTCTCCGCTGAGCTCGATCGTTTCCCCAAAACCCCGATCATCTCTTCCCTCTCTCCTTCCCTCGGCGCGCGTGCTGCGAATCGCGCCGACACCCGAAAATCCTTTTCTACCTCTCTCCTAATTTTCCTGGACTTCTCCTAATTTTCTAAACCTTTCTTTTCTCTTTCCCATTTCCTTTTTCCTATTTTCCCTTCCTTTTTCTCTTTCTCCTATTTTTCCTTTTCTCCCTTCCTTCCTTTTTCTTTTTCCCTTCTTTCTTTTTTTCCCTTCCCCTTTCTTCCTCCTCGGCCTGCGCCTCTGCTCCCAGCTCTGCTCCTGACCCTGCCGGCTCTGCCCCGGCACGCCGCGCCGCACGGCCGGCCCCTCTTCCTCTTTGACACGTCACGCCGGCCACAGCCGGCCCGGCCAAGCCACAACAAGCCCGACCAGCTCGCCAGCCGGCCGCAGCCAGGCCGCGCCGGCCAGCGCCCGCGCCTGCCCGCGCCGAGCTGCCCGCCACAGCGCCGCGCCGCAGAGCCGCAGGCCGCCGGTCCCACGACGCGACGCGCCGCTGCCACTCAACACTGCGACCGCCATGAATGCGCCTGCCCGCCCGGTCATCTCCGAGCGCCACCGACGTCGCAAGCCGCCGGCCGCTCCGCGCCAACGCCGCCTGCCACCACCTCGCCACCGCGCCGCTGTTCCCAGCCCCGCCGGCCTGCCTCTCCCTCTGGCACACCGCGCGCCGGCTCTTCTCCTTGGGATGCCGCGCCGGCCCCCTGACGAGACCGCACGTCTGCGCCCTGGCCGCCTTAACTCCACCGCGAGGACCCGTCACCTCCACGCCAACAGCGCCGCCGCACACCGCCGGCCGCCCCGCAGCACGCCGCACCTGCCACCGCCTGCTCGCAAGCCATCACTGCCCGACGGGTCATCTCCCACAGCACGCTGCCGCTCCCGGACGCCTACGCCATTTACTCCGGCCGACCGAACCGCCTTTGCCGCCGCCGGCCGCACGTGGTCCGCGTGCTCGGCTCCCGGCCGCGTCACCGCCTTCCCGCGCCTATAAAGGGCCCTGCGCAGCTCCTCGTCGCACCCCACACCTCCCCAGCCGCTTTCCTTTCTCCCCTGAGCTTCCCGGCGCCGCCGCCCATAGTCAACACCGCCCTTCTCCGCCCGCCACCGCCGATCCGCTTCTGCGCGCCACCACAGCCCAAGGTGGGTAGGGGAATCGACCCCCCTCGTCCCCCTCTCCGTTTTCCCCCATCCCCCGGTCGCCGCCGTGCCTCAGGCCGCCGGCAATCGCCGCCGCCGGCCGGAGTGGCCGCCCGGTCAGCCCCCCTCCCCTGCTCTGACTCGGGGAGAAGAAAGGGCGATTTTGCCCAGAGCCCCCCGCCTCTTTCCCTTATCACCCGAGCCCCCCTTCTCTATTTCTCTCTCTCTCTTTCTTCTTTCAATTAGACCCTAGCCAATGAACTAAATTGCAAACCAGCTTCTACTACTCCAAAATCCTTTACAAATAGGCCCTTAGGCTGTTTTATTTAGACCTCACCTTATAGATGTATTACAATTAGGCCCTTTTCTTTTAAACCTAATTACAACTAGGTCCTTAATCCCTCTAAATTAATCCTAATGACGTCTTTAACACGTCATTTCATGTGCATACTCTCGCCCGATCCATCCCAGCTCTTGCCCTGACCTTTTCATCTTTTTTTTCCGCCGAGCCATCTATCCATAAATAATATTTATTCCCTCATTTTCTATTTATTTTTCTTCCTCGAGCTCAGCCGGTAAATCTTGTGTGCATGTATTGATTGTGTGCTGATTTGTGTGCGCGATAGCCGACGGAGTGAACGAGGAGGAGTACCGCGAGCCGGAGCTTGGAGCCGAGTACTACGAGCAGGAGACCGAGGTCCCGAACCGCGAGCAGGAACTCCCCGAGGACTTCGAAGACGGCAAGTTCAATCTCATCCTTTGATGCATGCTTTGGTCCCAGTTTTATAAACACAACCCTATACCCGTTTTATAAATTGCATATTGTTTTACTGTTAAAACCCGGTAGGATAGCCACCCTTGATTGCTATGATTGAACTTTGTTTGGCCTAAATGATTGCTTTAAAAATGTGTGAGTGCTTTAAAAATGGGAGTGGGATATTTTGGAAAATGAGTAAAGAACTGGGTAGACGGGATGGACGTGTGTGTCAGGAGTATGGGTGAGCTCGTACCTTTGTGGTTGAGCGTGTTGGAGATGTCCATCTTGTCGTTAAGGACCGGGTTGCGTGACATCTCACCTGACCCAATTATCATACTACCACTCGACCGTTGTATGTGGCAACGGCTTAGCATAAATCCCACTAGTTAATCTACTTACCATCAGGAGTGTGGGTGAGCAGCGGGAGATCAAGGAGTAGGGGTACGATCTGTGTGAGGTACGCCCTGGTTATGTGAAATAACCCCTTGGTTGCTCCCGTGGTGGCTCGTAGGGTTAGCTAAGGTGAGTAATGGCTTTGATAGGATCCGCGCCGACACTAAGGTGTTCGTGTGGCGGTACCCTACTTGTGGGTAAAGATGTACAACCTCTGCAGAGTGTAAAACCTATTCGAATAGCCGTGTCCACGGTATTGGACGAGTCACGGTGGGGTCACAAAGCCAGTGTTTGGGTTTGGGATGATTTTCATGACGTGAGTTGATTTCTGGAAAAGTGTGTGGCTGTGTGCCTGGGCTACTGCGGACGGGGAGTCCGGTAGTCCTCATTTGGTTTTCACAAAACAACTGAGTTACTTGAGTTATAAAATCTGTTTGCGAAAACCTTTTCGAAAACAAACCCTTGCACGAGTGAATGCGTTTGCAAAATAAACCTTATCCTGATCCTTGATATATCCTGTGCATGATCTGCTTATTAGCCCCTCCGTGGGTGGGGTTGAACTTGTTGAGTACGTATGTACTCACCCTTGCTTGATTAACTGTTTTTCAGAGGAGGATCCCGACTTCGTTCCCGAAGACGTCGAGTAGGTTGCTGTCCTGCACCCAACCCGTGCTTGTGGATTCAGGGTCTCCACAGGAAGCTTTCATGGCGTAAGACTCTGAAGATATCCTAGATGCTGTTGCTATCGTAGTTTGGTCTGTAGTTCTTATGTTGCTTCTCGTGGCAGTGGCGCTCCCATGCCCACAGCCTCGACGTGTTGTACGGTAATGAACCATCTGATGTAATAAATGTGATACCAGCCTCCTGGGACTGGTATTTGTTTCACATTTAGTCACCTCTGATGAGGGGACGCTTCACCGGCGGAGCTCCCCACCCTCCCTCTCCCTCCCATGCGGCGGCGAGCTGGTCGTGCTTCGCGATTTGTCGAGCCGGAGGTAAGAGAGGAGGATGCACTCCCTCCCCTACCTCCCTCGAACGGTGGCGGAGGCGATGCATCAGAGGGGAGAGGGAATGCATTTTTAGCTCGCCTCTCTCCTGTAATGCAAAATATTTGTTGTGTATATATGCTCTGTTGGAGACCAATTTGGTGATGCACAGTGTGCTCGGAGACACATAAATAGCTTTGCATCGGTTTTTTTTTTGCTCCATGCATGTGGACCGATCTAATTTCAACTTGTCTTTTCACGGCCATGCAAGTACACAATTAGTTGTCGGGGAGAAAAGTGGGGAATAAGGAACATGCTCTGCAATTGTTAGCCTACTATCTTATACACTTTCGAACCAAACTTTTTTGTTGTCAACTGCTTCGCATACAACAGATTCATGTGATCGAGCACAAGACCAAACGTGCGGCGGCCGGCAGGCAGTTGGAGAGACGGCGGGGAGCTTTGCCGGGGGAGTGGGGACGCCGACGTACGGCACCGGCAACTTAGCGTGCGGACATGCCTGCAGAGCCAGCCCGACACGGTGCAAAATGTAAAGCAAAGTTTCCTTTCGCCGCGGCGCTCGGTTTGGCCATCTCGCTGTCGTCCTGTTGCGGACGCCGAGCATATTAATCAAACGGCCGGCGGCGGGGACAGTCGAAAAGGAAAGGTAGGTAGTGACACGCAACTGCTTCCAGTGCGCGGAACCAGAAATTATGCAGGGGGCCACAAAACATCACAGGTGTATAAGCGATAAACTACTAAGTTTGGAACAATCAACTTCGTTTTATTTTAATTATAATGTTTCTGATGTACTCATGTGGAGACATTTAGCAGGTTTCTATTCGGCTGCCTAAGTAGGGGGGGGGGGGGCATCATGGCCCCTGGCAGCAAGGTAGTTTTGAAGATCCTGTTGTGACATATTTGATAAAAAAAACAAGCAAGACTATTCACTCTATGGTAGTCTCATGTTTTTTTTTTGCAATATCAGGTAGTAAAAAATTGATTTAGTTAGATGTAAACTAGATCATTGGACAAGCTCTAAGTAGCCCATCAAAATATGTTTCGGTTAGCAATATAATGTTATATTTTGATTATCAATATCTATAAAAAAACATAGTTAATGACACGTGAGGTCAATGATATATATCTAACTTGCAATCTTTCAATGTACAGATCCAATCATTCCTAAAAAAATATTATATACCTTCAATAAGAAGGTTTATATATGAGGAAATAATTTTTAATAATGAATATAGTGATATTAATATTTGTTGCCAATCTAAATAAATGTTGGGTATTGATGGTTGAACTTAAAGTGTCAAACTTCAAAAGATCTAGCACAAACAAAATAAAGGAATGGCTAGTTATATGATGATTGATTTAGGGCACTCCCAATGAAGCAATAATGATAGTTTCTATCCATATTAAATAGCTTGTCAAGTAATTAAAATGCTGATGTTGCAACCTAATTAATGAGGAAAGAGATGCAAAAATATAGAAATGGTTTCTTCATTAAGAAATCAACTCTTCTATTGACCCAATGCACGAAGAAACCATAAAATCACCATTAGGGAGAAACTACTAGTTTCTAGAGCGTTTGTGTCATGCTCTCATTGGAGGAAGAATATAGAGTTGGGAGAGAGAAAAGGAAAACAATTATTACTCAAAAGCACTTTCACTGTGAAAGATAGTTTCTATAGATAATTTATTATGCTATCGAAAATGTATCAGTTTCTTCCATTACAACTACCCTTAGAGTCGAAAAATTTAGGCATCAAGATCCGGCATCCTCTTATATACAATTCTTAAATCCTAACCTGTCTCATACCTCTGTGTACTTGCCGCTAATCTCATATATGTGTTGCGGTTGCATATTTGACAAATTATCACCACTGAATATAAGTCATTAGATACTTAGTAAATGATACATATTGCTCTATTTCAAAATGCAGATCATTTTAGTTTTATTTAAGTCAAATTTCTCTAATTTTGATCAAATTTATAGCAAAATATATAAGAAGATATGCTATAATAATGACTTATGTTTGGTACTCAATATACATCTTATAAACTTACTAAGACTAGCAAACATGCCCGTGCGTTGCTACGGGTGAAATCTCACATTTATGTTTCCCTAAGTATTACATGAAATCTATCATTTAATTTTATTTTTGGTTGATCAAAGATAAATAGTTTTTTATTGAAGTATTGAAATAATTGTGCATGTTCGGTAATGCCCAGCCGTCGAGAGCCTCACGCGTACAACTTGAACTCGTCTACAACGCCACCACGATCGAGCCTCATGCTCATGGAGTCCGCTTCTCGGCCGCCCTCGCCATAGAGATGCCCAAGCTTGTTTGGCGCAATCTCATCTTCCTCCTTGCCAGATTAGCTCGGCCAGGCAAACTGAGTGCCTCGTTGAGGTCGACCTGAATTGCGCTGGTGCCCCGATGAGTTATATGCGTCATTGGTGTTTTTATGTCGGTGAGGTGATCTTTCTCATCTATTCTAGCGTGTTTTTCTTAATGTCGTGCAAATTGATTTCCTTCCCGTCCATGAACCTAGATATTTAATCAATATCTATGACTTGTATTACAAAAACACTTGACCTTGTTCCACTCGGTGTCGTCGTCCTTTTTATTCCTTTGAGTTCTAATCGAAATTAGATTTGGTGGGTGCACAAGACATGGACAGCGGAGATAGAAAAACGGGTCGGAGTTGCACCACGACAGGCAAGGCGGGTAGGGTGGACGTGGGTGAAAAAAACAATTCGTTTTTGGCAGAAATGCTCCCCAAATTACGATTTTTATGGTTGTTCCACCTTTTTGGTCATCATGCAACCTGACGGGTGGGTCCGGCGTGAGGGGTAAGGTGGGCCTGAATTGGGTGAGAAAGGTTTTCAATTGTTTTCGCTCCTTATAGTATAGAATTAGAGAGATTTGACTTTGGATAAAAACTAAAATGACCACTGAGAGATTACTTAGAGCCAGTTTGGTGGAGCTCCCGCCGACTCCAACTCCTCTTGACAATGCACGTACTCTGTTTCGTTTCTCTATTTCATTCTCCCCCTCGGAAGAGCTGGTGGAACCACAAATTACGGGTCCTCCGCGGTATCCAGCCGGAGCTCTCTCCTTCTCACAGAATAAGGAAGAGCTGGTGCCTGGTGGAACTGTTGCGGGCTCGTTGGCAACGAGCAGAGGCTATCGACGGTGTTCAGTTGTGGCATGCAAGGCAACTGATAGGAGTTTGATGGCGGGTTCAGTGGGTGCTCAGGAGCGGCGGAGTCAGGTGACAGGCTGACATGGTCAAGGCGTGGAGCAGCTCACTGGGGTCTACCTGTGATGGATAGACGAGGCCAAACAGTTCGCGGGGCACAGAGCGGACAGTTCAGTATGGCTGGCGGACAGTTCACTTGGTGGGTGAACATACCGTGGTGCATGGCGGAGAGACTAGGGGCGACAGGCTGGTCATATCGTGGTCATAGGTGGCAACAGGATCAGCGATGACGACATAGGAGCGTGGCGGCTGATGGGGTTGTCGTTCTCTGTGGTGTGGCGACACGTGGCGCGAGCTCAGGATGCAGATTTGCATGGGAGGACTTTGCGTGCTTCCAAATTAGCAAAGATGCGGACCGATTCGAGTTGCACGTGCGGGTTACTGAAGTGTGAATCGAAAGGCGCGAAGAAGCTTCAAGGGCTGAACTGGAAGGAAGTATAGATTGTGATGTCTGTACTTGCAACTGGAGTAATCTGGTTGGACATGGTTGCAGGAGACTACGGTGTGAGACGACCGACGTAGTATGGCAGCGGTAATGGAAGGACAATGCTAGTGTGGCAATTCTGATATGTGACTCAATAGCAATTGTGAGGTTCTCAGTATCATAGATGCAGTCTGATAGAGCGTGGTGTTCGATTCAGTTGCTATTTAGCTGGAGATGAATCTAATTTTGCTTGGCAGAGATTATGGTGATAGAAGAGAAGGGTACACAGTTGCAGGTGGAGTCACGAAATCAGAAATTGTAGGGATAGCAATGTTTTATCGAGCAACTCTTGATAGAGCGACAAAGGTGACTCAAGTCTGGTGTACATGGAGGTTCACGCAAGACAACTTCGAGGTGGCGGAATATTCGTCAAGGTGGAGTTTGTTAGATATTGTGTCGAATATTTGTACGAGTCCGGTTACGATGGGACTTGAGATATATTTAGCAGTATAGGGTAGAGTCCGTGTCATACTCTGTAACCCGAGCCTCCTCATAAATATGAGAGGGGGACTGCTGTTGGAACGATGACGACGTAGCGACAGACTCGCAGGGGAAGGCGGCGTATTGCCGGGATCCGGAGCGGCCAGTGTTGCGGTTTGGGGAGAAGCGCCTGTAGTCATGCCCTGGGGATGTAGACTTCGGGTGAACCTCGTTAACAAAGATCGTGTCTCTGTTGTCGTCTGTGATCGTGCAGATTCGTCTCGGTAGATCTAATAGTTGTTCCGCTGCATGGAGATTAGCCGGCGGCTCGTCCTTCGTGGAGAGCTAATTTCTTACAGGAACCACAAATTGCCTCCATACTAGCTCTTATAAGCAAGTTACCCGCACCCTTTTGTGCTCCCCACCTACTGTCTCATGGTCTATATAAGCAAGTAGCCAAGTACAACCAGGAGTGAGGACAAACCTGGAGCTGGAAGTACCCACAGGACAGAAGGGTCGTGGGCGGCGGATCAAGATCAATTTCGGTGCGTACAAAAGGTTAAGCCATGGCGGTTGGAAAATCGATCTGTCCGCCAGAATGCGTCGTGCCGGTGGGCTATGACGAGCCGCTCCTCGGACGCTACGACTACGGGGCCGTGCGGCCCAAACGTTTCGCTGCCATAAGGCGTAGCTACCCACCCTGACGGTAGCCGCACGATTTGGCGTCAAGATTCACGCAAGAAGGCGGCCCACTTCCCCGGTGATGTTAAGTTTCCGGTATTAGCTGGTGCGAACTGGATTACTGCAGCGCTGTTCACACCTACTAGACCAGGGCACCAGGCAGCAGTGCAGCACCGTTCAGACCTAGACCAGGGCGCTAGGCAGCAGTGCAGCAGCGTTCACACCTGAGTCTGTTTCTTTTCTCTCTTTTGCTCTGATAAGGTGCTCGAAGACTCGGCGGCCACCTCGAACCATTCCGAACTAGGGTTTGCGGGCTCGAATCGTAGAGTGGGGCGGCGCCTTTACACAATAGTAATTGTGAGAAATATATATATTGCCTCTATTAATTAATATTAATTGTGATTGAAAATTTTGATGTTTATTTAGTTTTTAATCATAAATAAATGCACATGTATTAGAACTAGACAAATAACAATTGAATATTTGATTGGCTTCACATGTTTCTTCTTTCTTTTATTGGTATTTGTGTTGTTGAAATTTATTATGGTGTTAGAGAACACTCTTTGTGGGACAATATTTAGAGACTAAAGGAACACTCTTTACGGGACGGAGTGAGTAGTGTGTTATGTGTGTGCTAATTAGGTAGTGTTTAGTTCATAATTTACGTGAATAAGAGGGTGTTTAGAGTGGCCAATTGACCTTTCAATATACTATTCATCCTGTCACATTGAGTACGTCTTCACAACTTTTTTCAAATTAAACACTTTAATCCAAATTTCCACTCTTCAATATTCTTTCATCCATCACATCGTCTCTCTATGCACACGGTCAAATGTACTATTTTCCCATCACATCTCCATATTTTTTTTCCATAATGAACACCTCCAATCCAAAATTTCATTATTCACCCACTATTCACCGCACCTAATTCTCTAATTTAAACACTCGAAGATACTTTTGTTAATCTACGTTTAATACTCATAGTTAACATTGTTAGTTTTGATGTGACGACCATCGTGGTGGTCGTGATCGGGACGAGTCGTCCATGTTTACGGAATGTACAGTAGTACAGGTGTGTGACCTGTTTGCCAATGTGTTGATCTATTATTCGTGTCAAATAAATGGGCAATTCATGATTGATTCGACTAATTCTTGTTTGCTCGCGAGTATCATGGGGCTCCATTTCAAATAAAAGTTTCACACTCAAAACAAATTATATTTCTCTATCAATGATAATACATGAGGTCAAATTGATTATTCAAAATTCTTATCAAAGCATAGAGCCATAGAAAAAATAAAGCTATTCAGAGTTCAGGTGAAGTGAACTGCCACATAAAAAGATGTCTCCACTTGATATGTCATACAAAGTGCTTTTCCTGATGGATACAAATACACTGATGAGCTAGTAAGTTAATGTGCAGTAGTAGGAAAAACGGGAAAGTATGGAATGACATGCACGTTTCCTTTTATTTCGACAATGCCACGTCGGGTGTACACGTCTCCAACCTCTCCCATGGCGTGGCAGCTCAGATCGAGTGGCTTCACCTGCAAGGGTTCAGTGATCCTCTTAATGAAACTCAGTTGAATAGATAGGACTGTATGGCTATAGAGGAACATCAACTGCAGATAACATGTAGTTTTGTAGAAGTTCAGCATCAGAAGACCAAGAGGAAGTAGGAGCTTAATATACTCTGAAATTGAAATAACTCTAGTTCTTGTTTCCATGTCTGTCTTGAATGTAGTATGACATCAGTTTGGTTCTTCAGGGTAATACATTAACCCATCAATGAATCTAATTACACGAATTTCTGCAAGGGAAACTGGTACAGTCCATTTGATGGAGGAGATCAAAGCAAACACAATTGCTCAACCTCATTTCCAGTCACTTCCATCTTTCACTCTTACAGTGCAAAACTACTTAGTGTCTGCAGTAGGTCTATTACATTGAGTCAGAAATTTCAATGAATGAACATGTTGGAAGAAAATTCAGGTGCAGGTGAAAATTATGTTTTCACAAGTGTATACTGTTTTATCTACTAAATGGAAGAATTGGCCAAACACCAAAAGTGCAAATACAATAACTTTTAATCAGGTACCTCCTCTGATTATATATTACTTGTCGATTTGACTTTTTTAGATACATTCCTTTTAGTATGTATCTAGACATAAATATATATCTAGGTGCATAACAAAATGAATATTTCTAAAAAAGTCTAAACGACAAGTAATTTGGAACGGGGTATTTATAAATAGAGGAACGAAATATATTTCAACAACTTTAAAAACAAAGCATAAGGCTGGTCGCACTCATGGTACTCCATCTGCATACCTTAAAAGAGAATATTCTACCTGGTCATCGAGATTCTTCAGTCCAGTACCGGTTTTCCCGCGCTCGTCATCCCCTATACCTCATACTCCATACTAACCAACAACTGCGGGCCCACTTATCACTTTTTTTAACCCCTGTTGACACCATTTTTTGACACATGTCATAAAATAGCCGAAAAGACATCGGAAAGACCTCAAAGCCGATGGAGAAAGGGAAAGAAGCGACCAAGCCGATCTGGGATCAGCCGATTGGTAGAAAAGGAACATGACAGAAGAAGAATACGCCAAAGGAAGGAAGACGGAGGCAGGTCAACAATCAAGTTGACATTGGGTCAGAGTCAGTTTAGAGAGTCCGATTTCTACGAGAATCATTAAGTTTTGGGTAGTTTTATTTCTTTAGTTTCAAGTAACCTTTGTCATCTTCGACTAGGAGTCAAGTTGTCCTCAGGATATAAATAGTGACCCTGCGTGGTTGGAGAAAGTTTGTACACACCAATATCAACAAAACCTTTACTTTTCCAAGTCGGCGACTTGCCACCCTTTTTTACTTCTTCTTATTTTCTTGTTTCTTCAAACGCCGTTCTTCTAGCTCGTCGGGCTGCATCGATCGACCTCCGGCAAGCTTGTAAGTACCGTTTTACCGAATAATAACTAGGCTTTAACCTCCGGGCGCATCATTGTGGTTTCGTCTAGTTTTATTCACAACTTCTTGATATCAGCTAGGTTTGCAAGTTTTCTTGTTTATTTAGCTTTTATCACCAATTTATCTAGCTCGTAATCATATCGTATCGGCTACCCTCACTCCGGCATCGTTTCATCACGATACAGCCGATCTAGATTGGTTTCGAGTGTTGTCTCGTAACGCTTAGTTTGCTCTGCTTTTGCTTATGCTTTGTATACGTCATCAAATCGGCTGATCTAGCCATTTTGGATATACTTGCACTTCGGCTGCTACAGCTAGCCGATTCGCTCTACAGTTGTATCAGCAGATCGGGTTGTTACTTATTGAAGACCAACATCGGTTCTCTAGCCGATCTAACCCGCATCTAATGTTTCCTATCTTTCCGTGCCGATCAACAGGTCAGGTCAGCTGGCACGCCTTGTTACATCCCGGGGATCCGTTATGTGTTGTCGTTGAAGAACTTGATTTCGTTTTTTGCGTCAACAACCCCCTAGTCCCCTCCCACCCTCTCTCTCTCTCCTTTTAATTCCTCTCTCCCTCCATCCGATCTCTCCGCCCGTCTCTCTCTGCCCCTCTACTCCGGTCATCCCCGCGACAGCGCCGGCCCCTCCATCCCCATAGGAAGCCGCCCTCTCCCTCTCCAACATCGGCGAATCGGAGGAGCAGGGGTGGCTGACCATGCCTCCACCGCGCGTCCGGATCCCACCACCGGCTCTCCCGCATGCTCCCTCCCGCGGGGCAGCACCGCCCCTCCCCTGCTCCCTCCGCCGCCATGTGGACCCTCGCCAACTCATTTTCCTGCGCGGCGGTAGGAGTTGGTGTTGGGCGCGGAGGGTGGGGAGGCACGCGGACATGAGGAAAAGGATGTGACGGGGCGGATCCCGACGACACGGAAGGCCTCCTTTGCCGGTGAGAGCATCGAGGTCGAGCTATGGAGGTCCAGACACGGCAGCTCGAGCACAGGGCCATGGAGGTCCTCGTCTTCCTCGTCGCTGCGGCCAGCTGGGGCGGCGCCTCTCCCGCTCCACCTCCCTCCTCCCCCTCCCGGATCCCGCACCGGCGAGCGTCGCGTCCATGGCCATCCAGCGACGTCGAGCTCGGCCGCCTTCCTCCATCACGTGTGTTGACGGTCGAAAAGTGCTGCTTTTACACCGTCAATACCTACATAAAATAAGTGTAAAATGATTATCAACACTAGAATAGGGTTTAAACTAATCATTTCCACAAGTGTTGGTCATGATGCAAATGCAGGTGATTAGCACTAGAAAGAGGAGTAAAAGCACAAGTCTTTGATCCAAGTACTTCAACCTCAGCCAATGAGGGGATGCCACCTAGGATTCCCCTGGATCACTGACGTCATCAATCCAAGAGAGGCAAGCCCGACGAATCACGAATCACCACGTAGACATCACAGGAATCCAAGGGCCCACTCAGTACCCAAACCGCCAGGAAACTTGGCATGCACTGAGGACAAGCATCAAGGCCCACATGGCAGCCACCCTGAGAAAGCACAATGCAGAAGGCCTCCCGGGGGGTTCGGCCGACCCTAGGATCGGCCGAACCGACCTAGGGTCGGTTGATCCCCACCTTCCACGTGCTGCTGCCTGATTGGTCACTTGCTGCGATCCCGGGCGTTTTGGGGCACTTTGAGCCTCCGAGCATGCCACTCCCTCCTCTATAAATAGGAGGGGAGGGGCTCCCATTTGAGACACACACTTCTCCTCCTCCTCTTCATTTTGGCTTGGAGCCTCTCTCTTTAGGAGAGGAGAGCTCTTTGTATAGGATTAGTGCTAGGAAGTGAGGTGGGAGGCTTGAGGCCATGTCATGATTCATGACATCTTCCTCAAGAACGATCCTCAGCGGTGCCTTTGTTCTTCAACTAGACTAAAGTGAGTATTTCGATATTTCCTATTTAGACTAAAGTTGTATGCATGCTTAGTTGCTTTGTTCTTGTGTTCTTCGTTTGTTCTTGGTTTAGAGGCTTGTGTTCTTCGAACACAACCCTTTCGATCCAGTAGACTTAGATCATAAGTTTGCATCTAGTTTCCCAGCTTGTCTATTAGAGTAAAGTGAAGCTCCTGCATGTCTCTAGTTAGATCAAAGTGCATTCGTGATCTTGCATGAGTGATAGAGCATACCTTGAGCTAGTGCCAGTATCTCCCTCGCGGATTCATAGCAATAGTAAGTGGTGTAGACGTCGTGTCTGGACCATAAGCTATCCTTCGAAGACCACGTACGATCGTAGCGTAGAGGTAGGCTGCAGTGGTGACAGCCTGTTGGACCCTTTGTCAACCCTCTATGTCGCGTACCGAGTTGGGCTCGCTCCAGCACATTGACCTAGGATGTGCCTGGTGCCCGAAGTGAGTGTTATACCTGAGAGACCGTAACTAGACTCTGCGCTCGGTCGAGGCAAATCCTTTCTACCTATCCTATCAATCAGTGTTGTGTCCTTGGATCATCTATACTAGAGTAGGAGATAGTGCACACCGTTCCTTGGATTCGATACCTTTGGAATACTCTCCTTCCTTGGGGAAGTGCTACAACGGTATTTCCGTGCGCTTGCGGTATACCCGGTGTCTCTTACACGCTCCCGCTAACCGGTGCCATAGTGGTGACGTTAAGAAACGCCAACAAGCATTTCTGGCGTCGTTGCCGGGGAGCGGTTGCTGTATCTATCTTCGAACCTAGTGGTCCTCGTATTTATCTTTTTTCATTTTCTTCTACCTTCACCCCTGTTACCCATCGATATATCCTTTTTGTTTCTTTTCTTCTACCTTTATCCCTGTTACCCTTTGAGATGCCTTCCTTTCAAAGCTTCTCTACCTCAAGGGGTGAGTCCGAAGAGCCATCATCATCTTCATCATCTGGCTGTGAACTCCCCCTGTCTTTTTAGCCATGGTTCAAGATCGACCATTCTTTGGAGCAATCAATGAAGACCCCTACCTCCATTTGGAGGAATTTGAGGAACTGTGTTCTAGTCTGGCTTTGCCAGGCATGACACAAGACACCGTGAGGTGGAAGTTATTTCCTTTCTCCCTCATAGGAGAGGCAGAACAATGGTATGCCCGCACTATAGAAAGTGCGAACGGTGATTGGGGAGAACTCCGAGATAACTTTTGCCACTCGTTCTCTCTCATGGAAAGGACGGAGCAATGGTACACTCGTGTAGCTTCTCTTCCAATAAGTATCCTCGATTTCGAGAAATTAGAGGAGGAGTCCCTAGGAGTGGCATGGGCTAGGTTCCTACACCTTTTGGTGTCGACACCTGGTCCGTCTTTACCCATCGATGTGTCATTATACATCTTTTGTGTGGGTCTAGACATGGATTCTGCCCTCGATCTAGACGTTATTGCTGGAGGTTTGTTTGTGGAAAAAACTCCAATGGAAGGAAGAGAGATCCTAGATTCCCTCTTAGAAAACTCTTCTATCCCTATTGATCACAACGAACCCAACCAAGAATCCGAGTCGAGCGATGAGAGTCCCTCAACATCCAAATCTGAGTCTTCATCTTCCGAATCCCAAGACTTGTCTGTTGAGCCCTCTCATGAACCCCGAACACCAAAGGAAGAAGAAATTCAACCTTCGGTGTTCACTTGCAAATTCGAGGATGACCCATCTAGAAATCCTTCAGACACCTCGAATTCTGTTGATGCCCGATTAGGGGAGGATCCTTATTCTGTCCATACCGATCATTCTAGAGATCTTTCGACAGAACCTTCACTTAGGCCTGCGATGCCACCTCTACCTCCTGATCCTCCTGACGAAGCATATCCTGAGGAGGCTATGAGAGAGGAATGGTCAGAGGGAGTGACAATTTTCCAAGGCAACTTGGAATAGTTCACCTTCTCTGGTTGTCCCTTGCTCTATCAGAGGCATTGCCGTAGAGGCCCATTATAACCCCATCATGGAGGTTAACATTTTGCCATGGCACTTAGCGGAAACTCTTTTGGGTAGAGTCCCGCTAGCACCGTCCGACATGCTCCTCAAGACCTATCCGTTTGGACGTGTTCTTGAATGTCGGGGGATCGCAAGTGCCATGCCGCTTATCATAGACGGGATCGAGGCTAGCTTAGACTTTCACATCTTCGATGTCCTTGATCTCGATCTTCTCCTAGGCTCCCCTCTAGAGCAGCTCTTCGATACATCTTTAGGGAGCCTAGATGATAAGCTTGGGGGAGTCGCTTCTGCCACTGCTACCCCTTGTCCGGGACATCCCATGGTGAGGCTTTTTCCCCAGGAAAACCCGCTCGAGAAGATGACGCATACATCTCCGTTCGCATCATCCGAGCCCGTTCTCATTAAGGTTGTAGAATGTTCTACCCTTCACGAGGATGACTCGGGAGACTCTCTTCACCTTTGTGAAGGCGAACGATCGTCACCACTCTCGACCGAGTTTCAACCTCTTCCCGCTGGCCCGTATCATGTTGCTTTCGATCATGATCGAGAGTCAACATTGAGCTTCCACGATGACTCTCTTGAGATGGAGAATTCATGGGCCATGGAACCTTTCGAGGCACTGACTCTGGAGTCCAGAGGAAAGGATTCCACGCACGAGCATGGTAGTTTCATTCTTGACTCACCATACAGACCATGCTCGCATCATGCCTTTCTAGAGTCAGCCATGCTTAGTGCACTGAGCACATACGAGGGCTACAATCACCTTCTGGTCCTCTTTTGCAAAACGCTTGGAAGGTTGATTGTAGATGCATATGTTTACCATAAGCATTGCAGATTTCGTGTGTGCGCTGTGGCACTAACCTTGCAGCTAAAGCTTCACTGATACATCAAGGATTGGTGGTGAGGCGGGAATGACACCACCAACGATAGCTGCAAGATGAAGTTCCCATGGTCGAGCTTATGACCTTAAATAAACAAAGCACTCCCAGGAGATAGCCTGGATTAGCATAGGTTTTTTATTTCCCTTTTCGAATAAAAGCAAGAACATGTTTTTAGGATAAGTTATCCTTCGGGTATTTTTGGTCACTAACCTTTCAGGTGGAGATTGAGAAGAAAGATGGACAGGTGATGCCGACGAACATGTGAGCCACATCAGCTGCAACACCTAGATACGCTTTGGTGAGGGAACGTTTACAAAAGGAAGCTTGATCACCACACACTTGAGTTTTGTTGCCTAGCAATGCAAACTTCAAGTGTGGGGGAGGTATGTGAGCATCCTGAGTAAAGTTCCTCCACTACCAAGTCTTATCCTGGTGTGGCGATGATGTCAGCTCTTGCATCTTGCCCACTAGCTAGGTAAGTCCTGCTTTTGACATTAAACAAAGCCCTTCCGGGAGGTTCCCGAGGTTCACCGTCTTATGCTCATGCTTATGTCCCTTGTTGATAATAGCTTGATTATGTTTTCTTGTTTCCTTTCATCTGCGTTCATATGCTCTGGTTTGAATGTTTGTCGACAAATGTTCATAGACTGTTTTAGATTAAGCATGGTGCTTAGGTTAAAATTGTCTTCTTCAATCAAAACAAGACATGGTGTCGAGTTTTGATTGATGAACCTTAGAGTTATATTTTCATAGATCTTGGTTGCATGCATGCTGACTAACCCCTGCAGAAAATTGTCAAATTTGAACGGGTAAATCATTGAGCTAATTCAAATGGGAAGGTAAGTTGAGGCGTCAGATTCATGTTGCACAACATGCAAAGGTGGTACATATGACCTCTCGAAGGTCCAAGGTAAGTATATTCCCCTTTGTGTATGAAGTGTAATCTTGGTCTAACCCTTTTGAGCAAATGACATGGTGACAATAAAATAAAATAAAAACAACAAAAATATTTGAATTTGAATAAAGGCTCTATGGTTCTCAAACCAGTAGAGTCCATCCTTTGTTTTCATTTGTCATTTGAAGAACAACACCAGGGTCAACCACTAGTGTGGGGGAGTTCTCTCGAGCTCATCATCGACATTTTCACTCGAGAACTCCCACACAGGCGCTGCACAACATCGACTATACCTTCATGACAAGAGCAAGGTAAACTAGAGTTTGGCGGCTGCCTTATGGTAAGCCGAATCACCACTGGTCTTCCTTGATCTCTTATCCTTCAGAAGCGATGGTATGTGCACCCTCTATCTCACTCTATCCTATCCATGAGTTTGTTTGAATTTCAATTCCTATCATTTGAAATCAAACTCAGCAATTCGTGCTATGCTTGCTCTACATGGTTCCTGTGGTTGGCTTGCATATGTTTTATTCCATATTTATCATCTTGATGCTTGTGAACAAATATCATTAGGGAACTCATACTTATCTAAGTAGTTGGTGTTTGTGATATAGTTTGATGATATGATCTTCGCTCTGAATGTCTGAGTGCTTGGGAATTTTATTTGAAAATCATGAAAACCCTTGCAATGCTCCTCTTTGATATGCCACCGTCCTACTAGAGCCATATGATGTTCATAGTTGAAAACCCTATACTCATATGCTGCTTGTTATTGCATTGAGCTTTATCAAATTCTGTGACCCTTGTGAGAATTCTTTTCATTACTTTCATGATCAAGATTCATGTGCACACCACCATATTCCCCTTGCTATGCTTCTACACTGGAAGTTAGCATTGTATCATTCATCCATTCCATAAAAATAAAAGCTCCATATGTGGTGTGACTTCTCTCTCCAAAAGTATCCTTTGAAAAGAGACATGGGCTAAGAAAAAAAAAGAGATACATGCTCAAGGCATGATGAAAAAAATAAAAAAAAGAAAAGAAAGAATAACCCATGTCCAAAATAAAGGAGAAATAGGAGAGAGATGAGATCATGCAAAAAGGAGTTCCATATCATAGATGGTAATAACTAGTATCCATTCCGGAGCTAGTGTCCACCTTACCATCACCTCAGCTTCCATCATATATGTATGGTAATATCTAGCACCCATTCCGGGCCTAGTATCCACCTTACCATACTCACCATATCCATACACGTGCACATCTTGATCTGATTGTATGATTTGATTTTCTCTGTGGATCCAGTCTTTGACTTTGCAATATATGTGATACAAGTATGCCTTATCCTTTATCCTACCCTGAGCTCCACATATAGCCATCATTAGAAGTAGGATGAAGAAAGGCAATCTAATGCCTTGGTGAGGATATATACACATTGAGCGATCTGAGAGAATCAAATGAGGAGCTAAGCAAGGTTTGTTTCGAAAATTTATTGCAAAACCCCAAGTTACTTAACATGATGAGCAGGAGTGATTTGATTCATGACCGTTCCATTCCTCAACTGCCCAAGATAGCATGATAGACACATCAGAGTTCACAAGTACAAGGTATGGTTTGGAATATCTCTTAAGCTCGCTTAATACCATTGGATGTCATGTCTCACCTTGACCTGACTCCCTTCACTCGGGACGAGCAAAGGTCAAGTGTGGGGGTGTTGTTGATGGTCGAAAAGTGCTGCTTTTACACCGTCAATACCTGCATAAAATAAGTGTAAAATGATTATCAACACTAGAATAGGGTTTAAACTAATCATTTCCACAAGTGTTGGTCATGATGCAAATGCAGGTGATTAGGACTAGAAAGAGGAGTAAAAGCACAAGTCTTTGATCCAAGTACTTCAAGCTCAGCCAATGAGGGGATGCCACCTAGGATTCCCCTGGATCACTGGTGTCACACTCGATTTTACAAGGAAAACCGAATGCATCTCATATGTGCGCCAGGATCAAGTTACACACATACGATAGACAAAAGAGTGTAATACCATAACTGTAATCAAACGTACAGGAGTTTAACTGATACAATATTCATTTATTACACTCAGACGGTGGACACGAAGGTTCGAAAACAAACGATAACTAAACGAGCAACTTCAGCTTCATCTTCCACAGGCACATGACTGGGGGATCCGCATGCCTTAGAACTCCTCAAAGTCGCTCCAGTACTCCTCACCGTTGTTCTCATCTGAACATCGGTAAGCAAGGGTGAGCACTATTATGGTTGGAGCTCAGCAAGTGGGGGAAACATGCAAGGCTATCAAGGATAGGCTAAGGTTTGCAGCGGTTAGCATTTTATAAGTTGGTCAAATTTTAATTAACAGCACCTAGTTACTAGATGTAAGTTCATACCAACCCACTTAAGCATTATAAAACATCTCATCTCAAAAACCCACAAGATCCACGATTTACATCCATCTTTAAGTTTGATTATCATGTGAGGGTCCAAGCCGCTCTTGACCGTGAGCACGGCTGATCTATCAGTTTTAACTCTGCAGAGGTTGTACACTTTACCCATAGCTCGTGTTCCCCATGTTGCCCGGGTTAGCTAGACCCTTAAACACTTCCTAGGTGAGTGGCTAGGGGTCCACTACGAAGCCTTTACAAAGGAATGCAGAAGACCAACAGCCCGCGACAGTTACAACAGCGGAGCGGACCATAACCCTCCCTAATGGTCAGCACCTTAGCAAAGGCTGCTACCCCAAAAGAACCGGGCTATACCCCTTCAACTCCGGCCCCCTGTGCCCCTCTCGGGAAAAGGCTATCAGATAATTCCACACCCCTAATTAATTGGCTAAGCCAGAGCCAATTGGACTATGGTTGTACTGTTTTCTTGGGTGGTTCTCCATGTTCCAATTAAGTTATATGATCTTGTCTTAAAACACAACCAACATTTCATAAACATGGAAGACTGTATCATAAAACCATTATAACCAGCCCAAGTTTAGCAACTAAGCAATTATCTACCCAAAACATTTATTAAAAGGGTTAATCAAGGTAATAGGGATGAAACATCTAGTCATGTCCTTAAAAAGGTGATTTCCCATCAATTTCATGCATAGCAACAAGTAAAAGTAAATATTGTTTAAACATGCAGTTATATAGGTCCAAAAAGAATATGCAGAGGGGGAAAATCCACTTGCCTTCCTCTACGAACTGAGTATTCTCTTCTTCGAAGATAGGCTCTTCTTGATCTTCTCCAACGGGGTACTCAGTCGAAACAGGCACGATATCTACGCACAAGCATATACAAACAATAAATAAATAAAACAGTACACCAAACAGTTCCAAAAGCTAAAAACACACTGTTTAAAAGGTTCTACTCGCTGAGACGATCATTTCGGTATATAAAACGCTAAAAACGGAGTTAAAACATGAAAGATATGATTAAAACAAGATACAGGGACTTTTCTGTAAGAAAACTAGGCCTACAGGACTTATATGAAGAAACCAGGGACTAAAAACATAATTTAAAAAAAACAGAGGTGTTCATATGTAAAAGAAATGAAAAGGACCTCTGTTAAAATAATCTAAGGTAGACAGGGGCTAGATCATAAGAATCAGGACTTGTTTGTGAGGGTTCTTATAGGTGGAAGGACCGGCATGTAAAAACAAGAAAGTCCAGGGGCCCTTTAAAGAAAACGACCCGGTTGACCGGTATGAACTGAATTTGACTCAGGGCTCGGCTTGATCTGAGCCGTGGATCGTCGATCCGACGGCCGCGGTGGCGGTGGACCACGCCGTGAGCTCGGCTCACGGGTCCACGGTGGACCAGGCTTTATAAACGAAGGGGTATGTGATCCGAGCCGCCCGCGTGCGATCGAACGGCCCTGGTGGCCTGCAAGCGGGGCACGGCGGCGAGCGTGCCGGAGACAGAGCTGGCGCGGCGGCGCGCGGCGGCGCTTCGCCGGCGCAGGCTCGGGATGGGGTTCCCGGCCATCATTTCGAGCGCGGGTGGGTGCTACGCGTAGCGGGGGAGCACGCGCACATGCCTAGGGGTTCAGGGGAAAGGCTCGGGCGTCCACGGCGGCCGGCGCCGGAAGGGGGCGGATCGGCCTCGCCGGCGAGCCCGTGAAGACGATGCTGTGCACAAGAAAGAGGGAAAAGAGCATGGCAGTTTTGCTCACCACGCAGAGGCAACGAAGGCAGGCGCACAGACGACGAGGAAGCGTTGAAGGAGGGGTTCGACGACGGCGGCGAGCTCGGGCGGCGCTCCGGCGGACGGGGACAGAAGCTCCGGGCGCTGCACGATCCGGTGGTGATCTTCCTGGACAAGGAGCGTCACATGAGAGCTATGATCACGACGGAGAAGGAAAAAGGAAGGGGCCAAGGAACACTTCACCGACGGCGTGTCCTCCGGCGGCGGTGAGGAAGCAGAGGCGGCGGCGCTGCGCGAGTGTGGTGCTCGGGCGCGTGGAGGAGCGTGTGCGTGGCGAAAGGGAGAAGATGAGGGCGATGCCCGAGTTTTATACGGGCAGAGAGAGGGGGAAGGGGAAGCGGAAGGGGGCGGCGGCCGGCGGCCTTGCCATAGATGGCCGGCGGGCATTACGGGTGATGAAAGACTAGAAACGGAAGGGAAATTGAGGGAGGAGTGGCGCGAGGATTAATTGCCAATCACCGCGACTTAAAGATAGAAAGAGGGGGCGAGGAAGGTGGGCGGGCGCGGCGGAGTCCCGGTCGGCGCCGGCTTGAACAGAGGAAGGAAAGGGGGCGCGGGAGGAAGAAGAAGCGCCGACAGGTGGGACCGCCCTGTCAGCGACCGCAGAAAAGAAAAAGAGGAGGCGGGGAGCTGGGCCGCTGCGGGAGGGGGGTTGTTGGGCCGATGGGCCGGCCGGGCTGAAAGGTAAGGAGGTAAGGTCTTTCCTTTTTCTTTTTTTTTCTTTTTAAATCTCTTTTCAAATTCAAACTTTTCAAACTGTTTTCAAAACATTTCAAACACATTTAAAACTTTTGAAACTTCAAACCTTCACACAGAACACTATGCAACCAAAATATGATGCACAAGCACTTGTTGTCTCTAAATTTAATTAAATTAAATTAATTCACTTTTAGAGCTCAATTTAATTAGCAAGGCAATTTAAATCCTTAAGACTATATCAACATGTTGCTTAAATGAATTTTAGTGATGGAATTTTAGGGTGTCACAAATCCTACCCCCTTAAAGAGAATCTCGTCCCGAGATTCAGAAGATTTAGAGAACAGCTGAGGAAAATCTTCCTTGAGTTCATCCTCTCTTTCCCAGGTTGCCTCTTCCTCTGTATGATGACTCCACTGTACCTTACACATCCTGATGACTTTGCTTCTAGTAACCCTTTCCGAGGTATCCAAGATCTTGATAGGATATTCCTTGTAAGTCAAATCTTTCCCCATCTCAATGTCTTCCAGCAGTACCGGTTCTATTCTGACCTCACTCGTACACTTCTTTAACTGCGATACATGAAACACATCATGTACACCTGACAACTGTGCTGGCAGCTCCAACTGGTAGGCTACTTCTCCTCTTCTTTCCACGATCTTGAAAGGACCTATAAACCGAGGTGATAACTTCCCTCTGACATTGAACCTTCGCAGACCACGGATAGGTGACACTCTGAGGTATGCATAGTCACCTACTTCCAAAACCACTTCTCTTCTTCGAGGGTCAGCATAACTCTTCTGGCGTGACTGTGCAGCTTTGAGATTCTCCCTAATGATCTCAACTTGCCTTTCTGCTTCCCTTATGCTGTCCGGTCCAAAGAGCTGACTCTCTCCAGTCTGGTTCCAAAACAAGGGTGTTCTGCACTTTCTTCCATACAAAGCTTCAAATGGTGCCATCTTAATGCTGGACTGATAGCTGTTGTTATAAGCAAATTCTGCATAAGGCAAACTCTTATCCCAGCTACCACTATTCTTCAATGCACAAGCTCTTAGCATGTCCTCAAGAATCTGATTTGTTCTTTCTGTTTGTCCATCTGTCTGAGGATGGTATGCTGAACTGAAATTTAGCTTTGTATCCATTGATTCATGTAACTTCTGCCAAAACCGTGAAGTGAACTGAGTGCCCCGATCTGACACTATCTTCTTCGGTACTCCATGTAAACACACTATTCTTGAATTATATAACTCTGCCAGCTTGACTCCCGTATAAGTCGTCTTCACTGGAATAAAGTGTGCTACCTTGGTTAACCGATCCACAATAACCCATATAGAATCATACCCATCACGAGTACGAGGTAGTCCCACTATAAAGTCCATGCCAATCTCTTCCCACTTCCACTCAGGTATCTTTAAAGGTTGAAGCAATCCTGCTGGTCTTTGATACTCAGCTTTCACTCTTTGACATGTGTCACACAAAGCTACATGAGCTGCTACATCCTTTTTCATCCCATACCACCAATACCTTTGTTTTAAATCCTGATACATCTTAGTACTTCCAGGATGAATAGAGTAAGCTGAATCGTGTGCTTCCTTCAAAATAGTTTGTCGCAGCTCCTTGATCTCAGGTACACAGATTCTGTTCTTGAACCACACAGTTCCTTGCTCATCCTCCCTGAACTCTGGAACTTTACCCATCTTTATCAATTTCTTATACTCTGCAATCTTCTCATCAGTCAATTGCCCTTTTCTAATATCCTGGCTCGGGTGACCACTGCACTTAACACTGATCTTGAAGGTGCTACAGCCGAGCTGGATAGGTACCATGAGGAACTGCAGACTACACAAGCTAGGATTGCTCATCTGGAAGCACAGCTTGCTGGTCAGCGGCCACCTGAGGAAGCAATGCCGTACAGCACCACAGCCTCTCCTCCATGCAAGAAGCTCCGTTATGGCACACCAGAAGCTACAACCCGTCTGGGCTAGGATCTTAGGATGCCTGCCTTTACCTTTTTATGTTTCGATAGACCGTTCCTGTGAGGACGAATGCTTGTAATAATGGTTGTTGCTTGAACACATGTTTGATTTGGATTTTGCTTGTGTGAGTTGTATGGTGGAGTGATGGCCACGATACAACAAGAAATCATTAAGTTAAATAAAGTTAGTTTGGGTCCAAATCTGGTTATCTTCTATGTTATCTCTCATGCAAGTTTGGAATGATGCAAATCTGTTCTCGCTGTTATTTGACATAGCAGTAATGTTTTAATTTTATCTCGAGCTACAGAGCTCCGTTTGATATGAAACCAGTTGGGTTAGTTCAAAATTTTGAGGATGATTTTCTGTCAAAAATTCAATATCATAAAGTATGTATTCTTGGAGTTATGCACAAAGTATTGAGCACATCAGAATCTGTAATTTCTGCTGACACAGCTGCACTGTTTGAATTTTATCTCGAGTTGTAGACCTCAAATTGAGGTGATTCCAGTTGGAATAGTTTCATAATTTTGCACCTCACAATCTGGTAAAAATTCATGATTTTTGGATAATAGTACAGAGAGTTACACCTGATTTATTGAGGTCAACAGAATCTGTCTTAGTTGGAAGTTCGTGTCGCTTTATCGTTTTGAGTTCATCTTTTTATGCATCAGTTCAATACCCCTCTCTGAAATAGATTTCTCTAACAATCAGATGGTACAAACCAGGTCCGGAGGAGGTCAAGACGTACCGCCTGTGATCCGTGCTCATATTGCTAATCAACAGAATCAAGCACCACCCCCGCCGGTCAATCAAGCAATGGATCCGGCAATGCAGCAGTTCTTTGAAGCGCAGATGCAGCTGATCCAGAATCTCACCAACACTGTTCAGAACATGCAGGCTCAGCAAAACCAACCACCACAGCCAGCTCCTCCGCCGCCCAGAGATAGGCACAAGGAATTCATGAGCCACAACCCTCCTACTTACTCTCATTCAACTGATCCGCTAGATGCAGATGATTGGTTGAAGACAGTTACTAAGAAACTGGAGATTGTTCAGTGTACTGACAGGGAAATGGTCTTGTATGCTGCTGGAAGACTTGTTGGACAGGCTGGTGATTGGTGGGATGCATATTCAACTGCACATCCCAATAGGCACAACATTACTTGGCAAGAGTTCTGGGACAACTTCCGTACTTATCACATCCCTTCAGGAGTAATCAAGCTTAAGCAGAAGGAGTTCTTGGCACTGAGGCAAGGAAACATGTCGGTCACTGAGTACCTTGACAAGTTCACTCATCTGTCTCGTTATGCACCGGATGAAGTCAACACTGATCTTAAGAGGCAGGAGAGGTTCCTGGATGGATTGATTGGGCCTCTCAATTATCAGCTGCAGAGTCACACCTTTCCGGATTTCCAGACACTGTTGAACAAGGCAATTGGACTGGAGAGCAAGAGGAAGGAACTGGGCGAGCAGAAACGCAAGTTCCAGTCACATGGGTAGTCTAGTAGTAACACTCGTCCTCGCTCCAGTTCACAGCAGAGTCCGTCTCAGTATCGTCCTGGTGGACAAGGAGGAAGGTACCCTCAGAACTTGCAGCTGCAGCGCTCATTTCAACCACAACGTTTCAACCCTCAGACACCACGAACCCCTACACCTCAGCATAATCGCTCCAACAATGGCTCTGGGGCACCTGTCAGAAACACTACCCCTGTTCAGCCCAGTGGGTGTTTCAAGTGTGGAGAGCTAGGACACTATGCTAACAACTGTCCTAAGAGAGGAGTGCAGACCCCTCAGAGGGATAATAGTCAGAGGCCTGGGCAGTCATCTTCACAGCCTCGCACTCCACAAGCTCCTAGCAAGAGAGGCCAGCAGAACTATGTGCGTGGCCGGGTTAATCATGTATCTGTGGAGCAAGCCCAGAATGACTCCGGCGTGGTACTGGGTACGTTTCCCATCAACTCTATACCTGCTACAGTTTTGTTTGATTCGGGAGCATCACATTCATCTGTAACTGATCAATTTGTGGAAAAACATAACATATCTATGAGTCCTATGAAGACACCTTTGCTAGTTAGCTCCCCGGGAGGAGAAATAAAAACTGGTTATATATGCCCACAAGTAAAGATTAATATCATGGGAGTAGACTTTCTTGCTAATCTGGTAGTCTTAAAGTCATGGGGAATAGATGTCATCCTAGGGATGGATTGGTTAAGGAGTTGTGATGGGGTTATTCAGTGTCGAAAGAAGTCAGTATTGTTGACCAGTCCGCAAGGAGAGAGGATAGAATATGTGGGTACACCCTCATCCAACAGTGGTACTGTGAATTCAGTAGAAGGCAAGGCCTTGGAGGATATAAGAGTAGTAAATGAATTCCCTGATGTGTTTCCAGAAGATTTGCCAGGTATGCCACCTGACCGTGATATTGAATTCAGTATTGAACTTATACCTGGTACTGCTCCTATATCAAAAAGACCTTATAGAATGGATGTTAAAGATTTAGCTGAATTAAAGAAACAAATAGAGGAACTACTTAGTAAAGGGTTTATCCGTCCTAGTTCTTCACCATGGGGAGCCCCCACACTCTTCGTTGATAAGAAGGATGGATCTAGGAGATTGTGTATAGATTATCGATCTCTTAATGAGGTTACTATCAAGAACAAATACCCTTTACCCCGGATCGAGGATTTGTTCGATCAGATGAGAGGAGCAAAAGTTTTCTCTAAGATAGATCTTAGATCGGGTTACCATCAGTTGAAAATCCGATTGGAGGATATACCAAAGACAGCATTCACATCTAGATATGGGTTATATGAGTTCACCGTGATGTCTTTTGGCTTGACCAACGCTCCAGCGTACTTCATGTACTTGATGAACAAGGTGTTCATGGAGTATCTTGATAAGTTTGTTGTGGTATTCATTGATGATATTCTGGTATTCTCTCGGAGTGAGGAAGAACATGAAGAACACTTGAGGCTTGTGTTGCAGAAGCTTCGTGAACATCAGCTGTATGCCAAGTTTAGCAAGTGTGATTTTTGGTTGAAGGAGGTCTCCTTTCTCGGACACATTATCACTGATGGAGGAATTACAGTGGATCCAAGCAAGGTTCGGGATGTGTTGAACTGGAGTCCGCCTAAGAATGTACCGGAGATCAGAAGTTTCCTTGGACTTGCAGGATATTATCGTAGATTCATCGAGGGATTCTCGAAGATTGTGAAACCCCTTACAACTCTACTCGAGAAGGGTAAGGAGTTTAAGTGGGATGAAAAGTGTCAAGCTAGTTTTGAGGAATTAAAGAAAAGATTGACTACAACTCCTGTATTGATAATGCCAGACATACACAAAGGGTTTGATGTGTATTGTGATGCTTCTCGGCAAGGATTGGGTTGTGTGTTGATGCAGGAAGGAAAAATAGTAGCATATGCTTCAAGGCAGTTAAGGAAACATGAGCAGAACTATCCTACACATGATCTTGAGTTAGCAGCAGTTGTACATGCTCTGAAAATCTGGAGGCATTATATGATTGGGAATAAGTGTCAGATTTTCACCGATCATAAGAGTCTGAAGTACATCTTTACACAGAAGGATCTGAATCTAAGGCAACGAAGATGGTTGGAGTTAATCAAGGATTACGATCTGGATATTCAGTATCACCCTGGTAAAGCAAATGTGGTAGCAGACGCTTTGAGTCGGAAGAGTCAGGCCAATATGCTGGTAGGTCGCTTGTTACCTCAGGAGTTATGTTGGGAAATGGCACAGCTTAACTTGGGAGTAGTTGCTCAGAGTGAAACTTTGACACTGGAAATTGAGTCAACCCTTGAGCAGGATATTAGAAAAGGGCAATTGACTGATGAGAAGATTGCAGAGTATAAGAAATTGATAAAGATGGGTAAAGTTCCAGAGTTCAGGGAGGATGAGCAAGGAACTGTGTGGTTCAAGAACAGAATCTGTGTACCTGAGATCAAGGAGCTGCGACAAACTATTTTGAAGGAAGCACACGATTCAGCTTACTCTATTCATCCTGGAATGGGTGTGACAAAGTGGTATCAGAGCCAGGATCAAGTTACACACATACGATAGACAAAAGAGTGTAATACCATAACTGTAATCAAACGTACAGGAGTTTAACTGATACAATATTCATTTATTACACTCAGACGGTGGACACGAAGGTCCGAAAACAAACGATAACTAAACGAGCAACTTCAGCTTCATCTTCCACAGGCACATGACTGGGGGATCCGCATGCCTTAGAACTCCTCAAAGTCGCTCCAGTACTCCTCACCGTTGTTCTCATCTGAACAGCGGTAAGCAAGGGTGAGCACTCTTATGGTTGGAGCTCAGCAAGTGGGGGAAACATGCAAGGCTATCAAGGATAGGCTAAGGTTTGCAGCGGTTAGCATTTTATAAGTTGGTCAAATTTTAATTAACAGCACCTAGTTACTAGATGTAAGTTCATACCAACCCACTTAAGCATTATAAAACATCTCATCTAAAAAACCCACAAGATCCACGATTTACATCCATCTTTAAGTTTGATTATCATGTGAGGGTCCAAGCCGCTCTTGACCGTGAGCACGGCTGATCGATCAGTTTTAACTCTGCAGAGGTTGTACACTTTACCCATAGATCGTGTTCCCCATGTTGCCCGGGTTAGCTAGACCCTTAAACACTTCCTAGGTGAGTGGCTAGGGGTCCACTACGAAGCCTTTACAAAGGAATGCAGAAGACCAACAGCCCGCGACAGTTACAGCAGTGGAGCGGACCATAACCCTCCCTAATGGTCAGCACCTTAGCAAAGGCTGCTACCCCAAAAGAACCGGGCTATACCCCTTCAACTCCGGCCCCCTGTGCCCCTCTCGGGAAAAGGCTATCAGATAATTCCACACCCCTAATTAATTGGCTAAGCCAGAGCCATTTGGACTATGGTTGTACTGTTTTCTTGGGTGGTTCTCCATGTTCCAATTAAGTTATATGATCTTGTCTTAAAACACAACCAGCATTTCATAAACATGGAAGACTGTATCATAAAACCATTATAACCAGCCCAAGTTTAGCAACTAAGCAATTATCTACCCAAAACATTTATTAAAAGGGTTAATCAAGGTAATAGGGATGAAACATCTAGTCATGTCCTTAAAAAGGTGATTTCCCATTAATTTCATGCATAGCAACAAGTAAAAGAAAATATTGTTTAAACATGCAGTTATATAGATCCAAAAAGAATATGCAGAGGGGGAAAATCCACTTGCCTTCCTCTACGAACTGAGTATTCTCTTCTTCGAAGATAGGCTCTTCTTGATCTTCTCCAACGGGGTACTCAGTCGAAACAGGCACGATATCTACGCACAAGCATATACAAACAATAAATAAATAAAACAGTACACCAAACAGTTCCAAAAGCTAAAAACATGCTGTTTAAAAGGTTCTACTCGCTGAGACGATCATTTCGGTATATAAAACGCTAAAAACGGAGTTAAAACATGAAAGATATGATTAAAACAAGATACAGGGACTTTTCTGTAAGAAAACTAGGCCTACAGGACTTATATGAAAGAAACCAGGGACTAAAAACATAATTTTAAAAAAACAGAGGGGTTCATATGTAAAAGAAATGAAAAGGACCTCTGTTAAAAGAATCTAAGGTAGACAGGGGCTAGATCATAAGAATCAGGACTTGTTTGTGAGGGTTCTTATAGGTGGAAGGACCGGCATGTAAAAACAAGAAAGTCCAGGGGCTCTTTAAAGAAAATGACCCGGTTGACCGGTATGAACTGAATTTGACTCAGGGCTCGGCTTGATCTGAGCCGTGGATCGTCGATCTGACGGCCGCGGTGGCGGTGGACCACGCCGTGAGCTCGGCTCACGGGTCCACGGTGGACTAGGCTTTATAAACGAAGGGGTATGTGATCCGAGCTGCCCGCGTGTGATCGAATGGCCCTGGTGGCCAGCAAGCGGGGCGCGGCGGCGAGCGTGCCAGAGATAGAGCTGGCGCGGCGGCGCGCGGCGGCGCTTCGCCGGCGCAGGCTCGGGATGGGGTTCCCGGCCATCTAAATTTAATTAAATTAAATTAATTCACTTTTAGATCTCAATTTAATTAGCAAGGCAATTTAAATCCTTAAGACTATATCAACATGTTGCTTAAATGAATTTTAGTGATGGAATTTTAGGGTGTCACAACTGGCATCATCAATCCAAGAGAGGCAAGCCCGACGAATCACGAATCGCCACGTGGACATCACATGGATCCAAGGGCCCACTCAGTACCCAAACCGCCAGGAAACTTGGCATGCACGGAGGACAAGCATCAGGGCCCACATGGCAGCCACCCTAAGAAAGCACAACGCAGAAGCCCTCCTGGGGGGTTCGGCCGACCCTAGGATCGGCCGAACTGACCTAGGGTCGGTTGATCCCCACCTTCCACGTGATGCTGCCTAATTGGTCACTTGCTGTGATCCCGGGCGTTTTGGGGCACTTTGAGCCTCCGAGCAAGCCACTCCCTCCTCTATAAATAGGAGGGGAGGGGCTCCCATTTGAGACACACACTTCTCCTCCTCCTCTTCATTTTGGCTTGGAGCCTCTCTCTTTAGGAGATGAGAGCTCTTTGTACAGGATTAGTGCTAGGAAGTGAGGTGGGAGGCTTGAGGCCATGTCATGATTCATGACATCTTCCTCAAGAACGATCCTCAGCGGTGCCTTTGTTCTTCAACTAGACTAAAGTGAGTATTTCGATATTTCCTATTTAGACTAAAGTCGTATGCATGCTTAGTTGCTTTGTTCTTGTGTTCTTCGTTTGTTCTTGGTTTAGAGGCTCGTGTTCTTCGAACACAACCCTTTCGATCCAGTAGACTTAGATCATAAGTTTGCATCTAGTTTGCCAGCTTGTCTATTAGAGTAAAGTGAAGCTCCTGCATGTCTCTAGTTAGATCAAAGTGCATTCGTGATCTTGCATGAGTGATAGAGCATACCTTGAGCTAGTGCCAGTATCTCCCTCGCGGATTTGTAGCAATAGTAAGTGGTGTAGACGTGGTGTCTGGACCATAAGCTATCCTTTGAAGACCACGTACGATCATAGCATAGAGGTAGGCCGCAGTGGTGACAGCCTGTTGGACCCTTTGTCAACCCTCTATGTCGCGTACCGAGTTGGGCTCGCTCCAGTACATTGACCTAGGATGTGCCTGGTGCCCGAAGTGAGTGTTATACCTGAGAGACCGTAACTAGACTCTGCGCTCGGTCGAGGCAGATCCTTTCTACCTATCCTATCAATCAGTGTTGTGTCCTTGGATCATCTATACTAGAGTAGGAGATAGTGCACACCGTTCCTTGGATTCGATACCCTTGGAATACTCTCCTTCCTTGGGGAAGTGCTACAGCGGTATTTTCGTGCGCTTACGGTATACCCGGTGTCTCTTACACACTCCCACTAACGGGTGCCATAGTGGTGACGTTAAGAAACGCCAACAACGTGCCGCTTCTCTCCCTCCTCTCCGCGCCCCTCTAGTGGCTCGCCCTCCCTCTCCCCGAGCTACGCCCCTCCTCCAAGCCATCCATGGAGGCATGGAGCAAAGGGCGCCCCTCTCTCTCCCCTGTAGCAGCGGTGCGGAGGAGATCTCGCGGCGTCAGCCCTCCTCCCCAGCTCGTCAGTGGGCCTCGAGATCTCTGGCGGGCCTCTCTCTCCGCCAGCCGACGACCTCTCTCTCACCGCCGGCCAACGACCTCTCTCTCTGCCGCAGCGGCCGAATCCGGGCACGCCGCCGTGCTGCCTCCGGGCGCTGGCGGGAGGGCCGACGGTGGTTCGGCTGCGCGCATCGGAGGGCGGGCCGCATGCCACAGTGGCGTGCTTCCCGTTCCCTCGACGCACGCCAGGAATGGTGTTTGGGAGCCGGTGCGGGACGCTCCCATTCCGCATAGCGCACGCCGGTGCGGGGCAAAAAAACGCCACCGCGGTACTGGAGCACGTGGTTGCGTTCCGCGTCCTGTACCCAGTGCGACGAGCTGAATGCTGAACAATAGTCACTACTAGGGAATCCTTCATTTGTACCGGTTTATAACCCTCATTAGTACCGGTTTCCAAAATTGGTACTAATGTGACTTTCCAAACCGGTATTATTCCGTCGGTACTAATGTGAAGTCAGATTAGTACCAATTTTGGAAACCGGTACTAATGTGGGCATTAGTACCGGCTGGTATTGAGGGCCGGTACTAATGTGGCCGCCCCCGGTGACATGGCACGGTCCACATTAGTACCGGTTCTCGTTTCCAACCGGTACTAATTTTTTTTTCTTTTTTCTTTTTGTTTAATGTTTTCTGGTTTATTAATTCTATCGTATTTACGTATACTAATCCTAATGCTTGATACGCTATAATATATATTCGTGTGCCATATAAAATATTTGAGATAAGACTATACATGCATACGTATATATGTACTAGTATAATATCTAATATTATACTAGTACATATATTTGTATGCATGTATTATCTCAAATCCGGTAGTTGATCCAATGCAAAGAACATATATAATATTGTGCATACAGAAATACGAAAAATATATATTAGTGTATATAATACATTGCATCAAAGGTTAGCAAGATTTAATATTAGTTTTTTTTGCTTCCTGAAGATTGGTCTTTTGCAGAGCTTTTTCCTCTCTTGCTCCCCTGCTTAGTCGCTCTGCTTATTCCGTCGACTTCCCAGTTGCTTTTGCAGTGGACTTCCCCGATGTTTCTTCCGTGGACTTCCCCGTTACAATCACAGATGATAAGCCTGAGTAGAATTCTCCACCTGGCGTAATCACCTCATCTAGAAGAAATCCGCAAAGTTGTTCTTGAATTAACCGTATTCTTTCCGACTCGAGGAATCCCTGCTTGATGTCATCAATCTACGAAAGAACATTAACAAAGAATAAGAACTAATACAAAAAACAACTGGGACAAATAAGAACTACATGCATGTGTCGTTTAGTTTAGTGGACGCACCCTGTCTTCAAGGTTGGTACCTCTTCCGATGCTTGAAAAGGTATGCATGAACTTGCATACATAGTATCCGCACAGATTGGTACCTGAAGGTTGTGTCAAGCACTACACATGTGCAAAAACAAGGTTATAAAATATGTTTAATTATATTGGAAGACATGAGATATGCGGACTAGCAGAATACACATACAGGGAAATCATAGTGGAAATAAAGGTTCTCTTTGTATGTTCCCGGGTGCTCTACACAGAGGCGAGTCCATGCAAGTTTGATCATCTCTATGACATCTTGATATGCGCTTTTGTCTGATGTTGCCTTCAAAGAGTCGAAGATGAAGACCTTGCTTAGAGACGGACAGAATGCAAAAAGAATCCAGTGGAAGCTGTGCATACGTGTAGAAGTATTAGTTTCTTGAAATATATATGCAATATCATTTGAAAACCGATAAAATAGATGAGATACACGTTGCTCACCCGAAGTTGTATGGCAGAAGTATGATACCCTTCTTATGGTGTTTTTCTAGATACAAATATATATAGTCCAATGTGTCTAGCTCCCATTTTCTGACACAAGTCTGATTTATCATTAGTGGATCCATGAAGCCGACGTCCTTTATTCCTCTCCTCCTGCACCGCTGCATCTCAAAGCTGCATGATTGAAATTAAATTCAAATTAAACACAAGTTAAGATAAGGTAGAATGACTAGATCATTGTTTTCGAGACTTACAGAGTCCATGCAACAAGCGATGAGTCCTGAGTCAATTGCATCTTGATTGAATAAGAACCAAAATTGGTCAAATTCCACACCAAAAGTTTGTCGGCCACAGAAATAATGTTGATCATCTATGGTAATTTCCACATAGGTTACACCGCTTGCTGACGCAGCCATGTACCAATCGTGCAGTTCATGCATTCTCGTTGGAAGATACGGCACCAACTGCGGCCACACAAGAGGTTTACCCAACTCATACTTCAGTCTATTTACCTCTTCATGTATTGGGATTGGTTCATCCCCTCGGATTTGACCAGGAGTCAGACCTGATTCCTTATTGAATACAAGCATATGCTGCTCTTGCGAAGAAAGCACCTTGATGGGGGAGACAGATTGCTTTGACTGGGTGCCTAGTTGTGGAATAGATTTAGCTTTATTCGCCAACTTCTTCTGTTTGTCAATCTTGAGTGCCTGTCTGTCATAGTCACTCAAAGGAGGTGGCTGGGTATTTATTCGTTTCTCCTCCTCCATTTTCTTCATGAAGTGATGAAATTTGACCCGGTCAATTGGTTTCTCAACAGGTGGCTTCTTCGCTTTGAATATTTGTCTATCAAGTTCAGCCCGCACTGAAGCATCTAGCTCCTCCTGAGTCTTCTCGTAAGATAATTTTGGTTGAGGCTTCTTCGGCCTGGGCTTCGTCTGCTTCTTTGGAGGAGGGGGCGGAGGATGATGCGTAGCTTGTCGTTTGGTACCCTTGCCCTGTTGCTGAGGGGGCAGACTCTCGCTTGGGTCCCGATCAACTAGAGGACTCATGCTTCCTGTTGGAGATGACGGTAGCTGATGATCTTTGCCTTCAGGCACGGGGGGTGTAGATGAGGCTTCAGGAAGAGGTGCTTTTGGTGAGGCTAGGGGTGCTTCTTTGACTGGTTCCGTAATCTTTATGTGAGCCTTGGCCCACAATACCCAACCGTGCACGGTATCTCCAAGCACCTCTTCCCCATCAGGTCCCGGTAACTCCAGTTCGAGGTCTTCCCAACCGGGGACCACTCGTATCCTTGGAACGTAAGTACTGAGATAGATGGACTTCTAGCCAACCATTGCAGTTGCTCTCCAATAGTGTTATCACCCATAAGTTTTCTCCGCAACCATGATGCAAAATTATCATTGTGATGATGTGTAATCCAGGCCTCTGACTTCCCTTTGTTTGAGGCTCGTACAGTGAACTTGTGCTCCTCCCTGTATGGAGCCACTAGGGATGATTGTTGCAGGACAAAGGAATGTGCTGTACGAAATAACGTTTCATCCATATCCATCCGAGTTTTCTTCCCTAGTGTACCCTTTCCACTGAGTCTCCCCTCATGGCGTGATACAGGGAGTCCAATAGGAGCAAGCTCATCAATAAAGTCGACACAAAACTCAATCACCTCCTCTGTAGCATATCCCTTTGCGATGCTTCCTTCGGGATGAGCACGGTTACGGACATACTTCTTGTAAGTAGACATCAACCGCTCAAAAGGGAACATGTTGTGTAAATACACAGGCCCGAGGATAAAAATCTCTTCAACTAGGTGCACTAGAAGGTGGGTCATGATAGTAAAGAAAGAGGGTGGAAAGATCATCTCAAAGCTGACGAGGCATTGCACGACATCTTTCTGCAACTACACTAGATTCTTTGGATGGATTGCCTTCTGAGAGATCTGGTTGAGGAATGAACAAACCTTGACGACTGTCAATCTCACATTCTCTGGTAGAATACCCCTTAGTGCAACACGCAGCAATTGTGTCATCAACACGTGGCAGTCATGAGCCTTCAGATTTATGAATTTTTTCTCTTTGTAATTTATTATTCATTGTATATTTGAGGAGTAGCCAGTCGGGACCTTGATACTGTTCAAACAATCAAACATCATCTTCTTCTCTTCCTTGCTGAGGGTGTAACTAGCAGGGGCCAACCAATTTCCTTTTTCTCTCTTTTCGGGATGGAGGCTTTTTCGTTGTTTCATAAATTTAAGATCCCGACGAGCTTGAACTGTATCTTTTGGCTTTCTGTATACACCTAGGTGGCCAAGAAAGTTCACGCAAAAATTCTTCATCACATGCATCACATCAATTGCATTGCGAACCTCAAGGATTTCTCAATAAGGAAGCTCCCAAAAATATCGACATCTTCTTCCACATGGGTGCACGTCCATCCTTGTCGTTTGGAACAGATTTGGCACCAGAAGCCTTCCCGAACACTACCTTCAAATCTTTCACCATAGAAAATACAAGTTTACCATCACGGTGCACTAGCTTCTTACGTTTTTCTCCAACACCTTCAAAATATTTTTTCCTTCTTCTCTTAACGGGTGCTTAGGAGGAAGAAATCGATGATGGCCCAAATACACAATCTTTTTACTGTGTTTTAGATACACACTGCAAGTATCATCTAAACAGTGCGTGCATGCTCGGTATCCCTTGTTTGTTTGTCCTGATAGATTACCAAGTGCCGGCCAATCATTGATGGTGACAAACAGCAACGCTCGTAGATTGAAGGTCTCCTGTTTGTCCTCATCCCACACAGGTATACCTTCTTTCTTCCATAACGTTTTAAGATCCTCAACCAACGGTCTCAGATAAACATCGATGTCATTGCCTGGTTGCTTTGGGCCTTGGATGATTATTGGCATCATGATGAACTTTTTTTCATGCACAGCCATGGCGGAAGGTTGAATATGCATAAGGTCACAGGCCAAGTGCTATAACCACTACTGAACTCACCGAATGGATTGAATCCATCCGTACTTAAACCAAACCGAATGTTCCTTGCATGTTCTGCAAACTCAGGGAATTCTCTATCAATTAGTCTCCACTGCGACCCATCAACGGGATGTCTGATCTTGTCATCTGCTTTACGATCTTCTTTGTGCCAACGCATCAACTTTGCATTAGCCTTGCACCTGAATAAACGCTTCAGCCATGGTATCACTGGAAAGTACCACATTACCTTAGCAGGGATCTTCTTCTTCTTCTTCTTCTTCTTCTTCTTCTTCTTCTTCTTCTTCTTCTTCTTCTTCTTCTTCTTCTTCTTCTTCTTCTTCTTCTCCCGCTCAACATCGTAAGGGTCATCTCGTGGGATCTTATAACGTTGCGCTCCGCACACAGGACAAGCCTACAATTTCTCATATTCTTTTCCTCGGTAAAGGATACAGTTATTAGGGCATGCATGTATCTTTTGAACCTCCAAACCCAGAGGACAAACGACCTTTTTAGCTTCGTACGTTGACTTCGGCAATTCGTTCTCCTCTGGAAGCATGTCCTTTACGATCATCATTAAGTCATTGAAGCCCTTGTCAGAAACTCCATGTTTAGCCTTCCACTGCAGCATTTCCAATGTGCTACCCAACTTCTTGTGCCCCTCTTTGCAATTTGGGTACAATGGTTTCTTGTGATCTTCTAACATACGGTCAAACTTCTTTACCTCCTTCACCTTTTCGCAATCTTCCTTCTGCTCTCGCAACACCTGACCTAGATCATCAAGCGGCTCATCTTCTCCTTGTTCAGGCTCTCCCTCAATTATTGCAACATCATCCTCACCCATTGGATCATCTCCCATTGCAAAGGCACCTTCTTGAGTCCAATCAGGAATATTGTCGTCTTCTTCTTCGTCATCTTCCATTATAACCCCTCTCTCCCCATGCTTTGTCCAAACAAAATAGTTTGGCATGAATCCCCATTTGTATAAGTGATCGTGAAGAGTCTTTGTCGTTGAGAAATCCTTCAAATTCCTGCACTTTCTGCATGAACAAATAATGAAACCGGACGGGGGCTTGTTCGATTCTGCTACTTCTAGAAATCCACGAAACCCATTAAAGAATTCATTGGATATTCTCTTGTCGGTGTACATCCAGTGTCGGTCCATCTACAAATAAAGAATATATAACCGAACAAAATATATTATTATCATGTAACAAGTGCAAGATTATATGTGTTACACTAATTCATAGTGTTCAAATCCATATTCCACATGAAATATAAACTTTTTACTAAATTTCTAATGAGCAAACAATTTTTCTAATGAAGAAAACTATTTTTCTATTGAGGAAATGATTTTTCTAACTAAGAAATAACTATTGTAATGAGAAAACTTTTTCCTAATAAAGTAACTTTTTTTCTTAAGAAAATGTTTTCTTATAAGAAAACATTTTTTATAATGACAAAAATATATTTCAATTTAAATTATTATTATTATAAGCAAACTATTTTTTTTGACTAATAAATGATTTCTCTAATTCTAATATTAATATTCTAGTCGTTCCTCTTAGTAAGTACATTTAAAGCATTTATTATATTTATTTCTATAAAAAATAATGCAAAAAAATTAATTTGTATCATCATATAGAACATCTCATCCAACAAACACGGCACATCCATTTCAATCAACTCTATTAGAACATACTCTTATTTCAAAGTGCTAAAATCCCCTTTTCTTAGTTCATTTTAAAATGCTAAAATACTCCTATTTCAACCAATGAAAGTCAAGAAAATAAGCATGAATCAAGGGAGGATGAAGTAACTAACCTCTAGACCACTTCGACGAGTGAAATCGTCGAGAAATGGTCGCAAATTCGGCAAAAGCTCCTCTAGGGCGCCATGGAGAAGAAGGAGCTCGAAGTGGAGAAAGAAGGTGGGGGGCTCGGGCTGGAGGAGAAAGAAGCTGAGATATAGCCGTTGGACATTGGTACCGGGCCTTATTAAGAGCCGGTACTAATGTAGCCACATTAGTACCGGCTCTTAATATGGGCCGGTACTAATGTCCCGCCCACACATTAGTACCGGCCCATATTGGGCACCGGTACTAATGTGGGACATTAGTACCGGTGCTCAATAAGAGCCGGTACTAATGTTTGCCACGGGATGGCTCCGCCCGCTCCTTTTTGGCACGGGACATTAGTACCGGTTCTTGCAACAT
This sequence comes from Cenchrus fungigraminus, assembly GCA_036936925.1. Lineage (NCBI taxonomy): Eukaryota > Viridiplantae > Streptophyta > Magnoliopsida > Poales > Poaceae > Cenchrus > Cenchrus fungigraminus. Next base: position 76,400,061 of record CM072775.1, read on the forward strand.
TAGTACCGGTGGGCAAACTGAACCGGTACTAATGTTATTTTTGCCCTGGGACGAAAGCCTCTTTCCCTAGTAGTGAGTACTTGTCTTGTTTTCAATGAAAAATGAAACAGGTCTTCTAAGAAAAGGATTAGCTGTGCCAGGACTATATGAGATACACAGTCACAAGTTAAATTAAAAGCAAATGCAAATGGACCAACAAAGTGTTTAGTTTATAGCTTGCTTTAAAGCACATATGCGAGTTGTCCAAAAGCATATCAAAAGATTAAACTTTCAGCTCACTTCTATCCTATGACAGCCACTAGTTCAAATGTTTTACTACGACTGCATTAACATTAACATTATTTCACAATGGACGGCAACTAGTCTTGGCTCCAAGCCAGCAAGCTCTGCCTGCGTTGATGGAGTCGGTGACAAGCGAATCTTCTCCCACCTTCCCCTCCTAATACGGCGATAGGTAACGGAAGCGAGGCGTGGTGCCGTGACCCTGACACACCAGTTCTCGTCCGGACGAGGCTGCATTGCGAAGCATTCATCGATGGTCAAGCTCTTGAGCGTGCCGGAGACAATCTCCTGGAAGTCGAGGAAGCCTCAGCAATCAAGCTCCAGGTCTTCCAGGACGGGGCACCCGGTCCGGAGGTGGTCGGCAAAGCCTCCGTCCAGATGCACGCCAGAGAGGCGCAGCCTTCGCAGGCGGCGAGAGGCGGTGGAGCCCAGAGGAGGCAGCTTGACATGTGCCGGCACGAACCAGAGGGTGATCTCGAGCGCGGCGGGCTGGTACGAAGCTCCCGGGAGGATCCATGTCACGACGTGATGTTTGACGTCCATAACTTGGGTAAGTTGGTGGGTGAGGAGGCGGCGGCTGCCGTCGTCTTCGCCCTGGTAGATCTCGTGGTGCGCGATGTTGATGCGCAGTCGGAACACGTCCAGGGTCGGGGCGGTGTGGGACTGGAGCAGCTTGGCGGTGAAACCCTTGAGCTTCTCCCACGGTCGTCTCTTGCGGAGGGCCTGCGGCGTCGGCTCCGCGTCGGCGGGGGTGGACTCGAACATGTCGGAGTCCACGTCGAGGCACGGGGTGGTGCGCCACAGATCGCGCCACCGCCGCGACAGCGTGCACGTCTGCATGGCCTGCGGCGCCGGGAGGTAGGACATGACGGAGTGGAGGAGGGCGTCCAGCAGGGCGCTCAGCCGGTCCACGCCGCCGCGGCCGGCGGCGGCGGCACGTTTGTGTCTGGCGGCAGGGGCGTCTCTCATCTCCGGCGGCAGCGCTGCCATTCGACGAGGGCGTGACGCCTTCGTTGCCATGCTGTCCGGAGGACTTCCACGGGATCTTAGAAAACCGGAGATCACGAATCTGAATGCAAATGCACACGGTGCGTAACGCGAGGTCTTAGTTTGTAGATCAATGACAATGACAACTCCGAGAGGAGTTTCCGTGTGTTTGCCTCGCTCGTGCGAGAGTTTTTGGAAAAAAATTTTCTCAATTTTGCAAAAATAGATGTCTCTCCAAAAATTTAGCAAATCTATACTACTGCCGCCGTACCCCACGGTGGTAGGGTTCCTACCGCCGTGTGGTACGGCGGCAGCTACCGTGGCCCACTGCCAAGGGCATCAACCGCCGTACCACACGGCGGTAGGACTAATCGCCATGTGAGACGGCAGTTGGTGCCTACCGCCTGGCGGCAGCAGAGCCTACAGCAACCGCCGTAGGGCACGGCGGTAAGTAGGAACCTACCGCCGTGCCCTATGGCGGTAGTTTTTTTTTGCCTGGTACGTTACATTTTTGAACACATGATACTTAACGGCCAATCACATAAATAAACAATGGCACGTGCGGCGCAAATACCCTAACCTTGTGCCGCTGCTAGTCCTAACGTGCCTTAGGGAATTTAGATAAACGGTTACAACATTTCTAATCTAGTTGTACGAGTAGTACCCGGAGAACCCGGACATCATAGACCCGCCGGAGTGCTGGGAGGGCATGTAGTACCCGTACCCCGGCGGGGGTGGAGTTGGATCAGACGGTGGCGGGGGTGGAGTTGCTGGTGGAGTGTTGTCCTTCTTCTCGTGGCATGGACAGCAGCAGAACTCGTCCTCACAACCGGTGTTCGTCTTCACCACCATTGGTCCGGTCACCGGTCCGTCGTCGTCGTTGGTAGATGTCAGATCTGGAGAAGCCAATGCCGACGCCAGCTCTTGCCTCAGGTTGAAGATGACAATATCCTTGAGGTAGTCGATGTACTGTTGATACGGGTGAATAGCTGGGGGATCCACCCATTGCACGAAACCGCACTTATCTGGTTGGTCGGAGTACTGCAGAAACCGAGATTACATTAGTAAACCATAAAATGATGAAGGACAAAGGTCACGTAGCTTTGCTTACCCATGCTCGTGAGCAGTGCCAGAAGTGTCGACCAGAGTTGTTCCATCCCTGGTAAACTTGCATCACACAAAACTCACCGTGTGCACATCTTGGCCAGTTCACCGTTTGATTTGGTGCGTACTTTCTAACATCACGCATGGATTTGAAATCTCTCTTATCTAAGACTGGAAAATTGCTGTTGAACTCTGGATCTTGCTGGCTCCACAGTGCTGGACCGAGGGAGCCATCATCATCCCCAGTCCAGGAACTCATTGGTGCTTGTTGTGTTGAGAAGTGGAACTGGAGAAGAGTGCTCACATATATGTAGGCAATGAAGCAGACTGGACGGTGGGCCATTCGATCCGGGGCAAGAGAAACGGGCAGTGACTCAGAGGAAACACACCCTAGTACTAGGTTCACTGTTTGATGCAGTGACTCACAGAAAACACACCCCATGTACTAGGTTCACTGTTTGATGCAGTGACTCACAGGAAACACACCCTAGTACAAGGTTTACTGTTTGGAGAAACAAGCTCTAATGCATCTGGAATCAAGTTCTTAATGATACAAGCCGACTCTAGTGGATGATGAAATGAAATCATAGTTTTTTGGAGATACAGTACCACTCAGTGTCTAGTACTCTACGTCTACTGGGTACAACGGGGGTATTTCCCCTTCCTCATGGCATCTGGCCCAGCTTCCTTAGCCCGACGAGCTCTCCCTCTTCCTCTCTCTACCTGCTTCACGGGCCGCGGTCGCTTCACGTTCTTTCATCTCCCGGCGAATGCGAATTTCTTCCTGCTGCTCCTTACATTTTTCTTCTTGTTTTTCTACCTCAACCATCCTTTGCCACCTCTCACGTGCTGAACGACCCATCACCTCGACGTAACACTTGTCTTCTTCGGACTGCTCACAATCTAGCCACTGCATAAAATCACATAGAGGAGGTGGAGACTTTTTTCAAAGACAAGTTAGCACATAATAAAATAGCAATGACATATTATTTATTTAGTAATGTAGTTTGTTCTTACTTTGGGTCTAACATTGCGACATGGCGGGATCGGGTCATGCTCGTAGTTCACGCACCTGAAGAACCTCATCCCGTAGCAGTACCCGAGAACGTTGCACTTGACAAGCTTACAGTTGTCACCACAGTAGCACATAGGAGTGTGGATCCCCTTTGGCACTGCAACTTTGTCCTTCCTACTGGTGAGCAACTCCAAGTCCAACTCAGGACCCGAGGAAGCCATTGTAAACCTACAAAAAAAGATGACAAATATCATAACTCATTACATATTTCATTTGAAATTAGAGAACAATACATAACAGGATATGGTAATAATTTTGTAGGCAACAAGAAAACAACAAGCAAATGAAAAGATAGTTCAATTATTACAACACGATAACATGCATAAGTTCTGATGGTGTTGCAAACTAAATGGTTCAAATATTACAAGACCTTAGCAAATTAAATGGTTCAAATATTACAAGACGACAACATGCATAAGTATTTCAAATATTACAACACGGTAGCACAAACAAGTACGATCACCGCATTCCTTCGGTGCAGCGATGGGAACGCGACGTCCACGTCCACTAGCTGAAGGTTCTGGAGCAGTGGCAGTGGAAAAGTAAGATGCTTCGGTGCATTTCTTGTAGGAGTGTCCTGGATTGTTGCACTCAGAATATATCTTCACCGAAGGACCAGCTTCAGCCTCGTCCATGTTGTTCCTAGTCCTCTTCTTCTTGCGTCGACCAACACCTTGGCACATGGTTGGATCTGGATTTGGTATGTACAACGCATTGTCTTTGGGGTCTTCAGTGAAAGTACCAAGATGAAGGTAGCCGTCAACAGTGTGGATCCAAGTGTCTAGAATGGTTTGTTTCAACCAGTATTTAGGCACGTACCGACCCCAATGGATATTCTTAGTTGCAAGGCATGCAGCGATTACATGTGAGCAGGGGAAGTGTAGCAGGCGTGACTTCTGGCAAGAGTATGAGCATGTCTCATTCCCAATAACTGTTTGTCGTATTGTTATTTCACCATCCGCTTTTTGTGAATTGGACTGGCAACTTATCTAATACTTCCACTTCACTTCCTCGCCAGGATCACGACGTAGAGGTTGTGGGTAAGCTCTGTGAGCAAGAGCCCCCTTCTGTTTTTTGTCCAAGTACTTAGTCATCTATGTTGAATACACCTTTTGACAGTCCTGCATAGCTTCATGTGCTGCAGTAGCACGCTCAAGAAAGTACTTCATTGTGCGGTACAAGAAGAACTCAATGGTACCAACAAGAGGGAGAGCTTTGGCACCATGCAAAACCGCGTTGTAGACCTCAGCAAAATTTGTTGTCATTATCCCATGCCTCACACCTCCCTTATCAAACAGGAGACACCATTTCTCCTTCGGCTCATTCTGAATCCACTGGCTAAAGGTCTTCACAGCACGTCCCCTTCACCTTCTGACATTTGGAGCATCTAGACCCACGTCCTCTAGAGAAACAGGCTCTTCCCCAGGTTCATCACTTATTGGCTTCTTAGCTATCTCTTCTGATGCTTTCTTCGTCAGGTCATCTAATTTTTTCCAGATCTCGTTGAACTTTTTCTCCTGATTCGTCGCACATAACCGGTTGAACAATGTAGTAAGTTCTTTGTTCTTGAACTGGCTATGAAAGTTTGCTCCCATATGCCTCATGCACCACCTGCTATGCACATCTGGCCATTGTGATGCTCTGTGACGCTCTTAGCTACCTTCTTTGATGTCATTTATGGCCTGCAAAATACCTTTGTGCCTATCGTGTATCACACACACGTTTGACACATCTCCCACCACCATCTGCTTCAATCTCTCCAGAAACCAATACAAACTGTCACCATTCTCTCCCTCTGCAAAAGCAATTGCCAATGGCAACAACTGATTTTTGCCGTCTGCAGCCACAGCTGTAAGGATTGTGCCCTTGTATTTTCCTGTTAGGAATGTACCATCTATGCAAATGAGTGGTCGACACTGTTTGAATGCCACAATAGTGGGACCCAATGCTAAGAATGTCCGTTGCAAGACTTTCTTCCCTGGCCTTGATACAAGATTATAAGTCTTGATATCATAATAACTACCAGGATTTAGCGTGACAATTGTGTTCAGCAATTGAGGCAGATTGTCGTAGGATGCTTCGTAAGTACCCCACCTCAACTCCATTACCTTCTTCTTCGCCATGTATGCCTTACCGTAACTTATCATGTACCTAAATTTCTCCTCAATTGCCAAGATAATGGACTTGGGCTCATAAGCAGGATTTTCCACAATCTTAGCAAGCATCTGGCTGGCCACAAAACCGACCGACAAATTATGATGGCTTGCATTTAGCTGGTCAAGTACACAAGTGTGATCCACAACAGACCTAACCTCCCAGTAATTTTTCCACTTGCCCTTATAAGTATACACTCAAATATGATATATTGTACATCATATATGTGTGGAGAACTCTCCACTACCCTGAACTCTCTCTGCTGAGTAAGGGTGGCCCACCTCTTCACTGCATCCTTGACCTCGACTGCACTCTTATACATGGCGCCGACACAAACTTGATTCTCTCTATACTCCCAGGACACATTCTCACCAGGATTGACAGTGAGCTGTGAGAAATTGTAGCTGTCCCAGTCCCTTGGCACTAGCGGGTCATCCTCATCATCTGAGGAGTCCTCTTGCAACCCACGTTCATCGTCACCGGCCTCCATTTCGTACTGCCTCAGTACTTCTTCATTAACTTCCCCCTCGTCAATTTCACCACGGGCCTCAAAGGGTGTGTGACTGTGTTCCTCTTGAACTCCTACTTCTGCCTCAGTCGCAGCACCATCTCCTTCTTCTGCCTCAATTGCAGGACCATCTCCTGCTTCTAGTTCAGCCTCACCCTGGTGAGCACCACTACCCTCCTCATGCACTTGACTACTAGACCCAGCCTTGTGAACAGTTTGGACAAACAAAATCACAGGCAAACCAATTTGACATGCAGTTCTGATATAACTCCTCCAATGCTCAGTGCCTTGAAGTGCCATAAGCTCCTAATATACTGCCTCACTTCTGTTGATTAGAGCCATAATCGACAAGTCATGTTGCTCTACATCTACATGGAATGCCTTATAAAAAAAGTTTTTTATGGCCCCCCAAGTTCTTTCTGCTGCTCTTCTAATCACATGGTCAACCGAATCAAATTCTGACAAGTCAACTCCATTTTCACCATATCTAATCTGGCCATTACCGAAATACAACTTCACAGTAACTGCATCCGACATGTCTGACAGCATGAAAAAAATAATCACTATTAACAAGTGGATCTGTAACTACAAAATATATCTACTCAGATCTACACTAAAACTATAATTTTACTAAGCAGATCGACACTAGAACTATAATTTTACTAATCGATCTACACTACAACTATAATTTTACTAAGCAGATCTACACTAAAACTGTAATTTTACTAAGCAGATCGACACTAGAACTATAGATTTACTAATCGATCTACACTACAACTATAATTTTACTAAGCAGATCTACACTAAAACTATAATTTTACTAAGCAGAACTACACTAAAACACTACTTAAAAATATGAATTATCAGAGTTCAAAATATGAATTACCAGAGTATTTACCTCTAACGAGACGAAAAATCGGCAGAGCTTCACACCTTCGCCACCTCCTCCTCACTCCCTTCTCTTCTCCCCACCCCCTCTCTCTTTTTTTCCGAATTATTGTGACATTTTCGGCTGAATTTCGGCCTTATATAGGCTGGAGATCCAAGTGCCGTGTGGTACGGCGGTTGCAGGCCTGCAGCTGCCGTGCCATACGGCGCTTGGACCTGCCGCCGTACCACACGGCGGTATGTCCCTACCGCCTTGTGGTACGGTAGTATGTTCATCCGACAGTTGGGGCCCGTGTCCAGGCGGACTCGCCAGCGGGTCACGGCAGCTGCCGCCGTACCACACGGCGGTAGGAACCCCACCGCCGTGGGGTACGACGGCAATAGTATAGATTTGCTAGATTTGCGGTATCCCGTTTTCAACCGGGATCTTCCCGTATTCATCCCGTTTACAGTCCACCGGGATAAGCCCAGCTCCAGTCAACTTTCACTTTCAGCCCAAAAGGCCCAGCATTGAGGAAGTATAGAAGACTCCCCTAACCCTAATTCCCAAATCACCCGGTCACCCCCTGCACCCAGTCGCCCCTCAGGCCCTCACCCTCACCCCGTCGCCTGCTGCGCCGCCTCCCGCCTCGATCCTGCGTTGCGCAGCCAGGCCAGCGCTTGCGAGTTGCGACTGCGCCGCCCTGTCGCCGCCCGCTCCTCGCCCCGTCGCCCGCTGCGCCGCCTCGCTCGGTCGCTCCTGCGCTGCGCCGCTGCGACTGCGAGTCTGCGAGACTGCGTCGCGCCGTTGCCGCTCTAATCATCGTCGCCCGCTGTGTCCCCACCCGCCATTGACCTGTCTCCTCAGTCCTCAAGCATGGATGTGGCCTCGGAGGCACGCAGGAGTCCAGGATGCCGCATGGTGGAGGAGGAGGACGAAGGGGCCGGTCCCGGCCTTCTGCATCCACACCGCCGGTGACTTGTGAATTGTGGTCTTGAATTGGGAACTGGAATACGCTATCAGTGTATCTATTAGCTTTTGTTTGCTAATTTCTTAGTTGTGAGTTGTCTGCTTGTGGGCTTGTGGTTGGCGCCGGTCTGGTGGTTGGCCTTGTGTAGTTGTATACTTGTATTCTGGTGCTTGGTCTGAATTGACGAATTGTGATGGTGTCTGGAGTCTGAACTTGCTATTGCTGGTGCAACCGTGCAAGTGAAGCGTGCAGGTGCTGAGGTGCAGGTGTACATCAGTACATGCTGGTGCAAGTCTAGTGTGTTGTGTGCGTGCAGTATAGTTTGGAATGTGTCAATGTCGTCCCGGTGTTGATCCCGGTTCCCGTCCGTTTCCGTTGTATTTTCGTCCATATTTGTTCGTTTTTTAATACCTATTTATCCCGCTTCCCGTCCTGCTCCCGGCTGTCCCGCTCTCGTTACCGATGAAATAATATGGGACGGGACACGATTAAGAGATTTTCCGTCCGTTTCCGTCCGTTTTCATCGCTAGGATCAATTTCGGTGCGTACAAAAGGTTAAGCCATGGCGGTTGGAAAATCAATCTGTCCACAAGAATGCGTCGTGCCGGTGGGCTATGACGAGCCGCTCCTCGGACGCTACGACTACGGGGCCGCGCGGCCCAAACATTTTGCTGCCATAAGGCGTAGCTACCCACCCTGACGGTAGCCGCACGATCTGGCGTCAAGATTCACGCAAGAAGGCGGCCCACTTCCCCGGTGATGTTAAGTTTCCGGTACTAGCTGGTGCAAACTGGATTACTGGCAGCACTGTTCACACCTACTAGACCAGGGCACCAGGCAGCAGTGCAGCACCGTTCAGACCTAGACCAGGGCGCCAGGCAGCAGTGCAGCAGCGTTCACACCTGAGTCTGTTTCTTTTCTCTCTTTTGCTCTGATAAGGTGCTCGAAGACTTGGCGGCCACCTCGAACCATTCCGAACTAGGGTTTGCGGGCTCGAATCGTAGAGTGGGGCGGCGCCTTTACACAATAGTAATTGTGAGAAATATATATATTGCCTCTATTAATTAATATTAATTGTGATTAAAATTTTTGATGTTTATTTAGTTTTTAATCGTAAATAAATGCACATGTATTAGAACTAGACAAATAACAATTGAATATTTGATTGGCTTCACATGTTTCTTCTTTCTTTTATTGGTATTTGTGTTGTTGAAATTTATTATGGTGTTAGAGAACACTCTTTGTGGGACAATATTTAGAGACTAAAGGAACACTCTTTACGGGACGGAGTGAGTAGTGTGTTATGTGTGTGCTAATTAGGTAGTGTTTAGTTCATAATTTACGTGAATAAGAGGGTGTTTAGAGTGGCCAATTGACCTTTCAATATACTATTCATCCTATCACATTGAGTAGGTCTTCACAACTTTTTTTTTCAAATTAAACACTTTAATCCAAATTTCCACTCTTCAATACTCTTTCATCCATCACATCGTCTCTCTATGCACACAGTCAAATGTACTATTTTTCCATCACATCTCCATAATTTTTTTCCATAATGAACACCCCCAATCCAAAATTTCATTATTCACCCACTATTCACCGCACCTAATTCTCTAAATTAAACACTCGAAGATACTTTTGTTAATTTGCGTTTAATACTCATAGTTAACATTGTTAGTTTTGATGTGACGACCATCGTGGTGGTCGTGATCGGGATGAGTCGTCCATGTTTACGGAATGTACAGTAGTACAGGTGTGTGACCTGTTTGCCAATGTGTTGATCTATTATTCGTGTCAAATAAATGGGCAATTCATGATTGATTCGACTAATTCTTGTTTGCTCGCGAGTATCATGGGGCTCCATTTCAAATAAAAGTTTCACACTCAAAACAAATTGTATTTCTCTATCAATGATAATACATGAGGTCAAATTGATTATTCAAATTTTTTATCAAAGCATAGAGCCATAGAAAAAATAAAGCTATTCAGAGTTCAGGTGAAGTGAACTGCCACATAAAAAGATGTCTCCACTTGATATGGCATACAAAGTGCTTTTCCTGATGGATACAAATACACTGATGAGCTAGTAAGTTAATGTGTAGTAGTAGGAAAAACGGGAAAGTATGGAATGACATGCACGTTTCCTTTTATTTCGACAATGCCACGTCGGGTATACACGTCTCCAACCTCTCCCATGGCGTGGCAGCTCAGATCGAGTGGCTTCACCTGCAAGGGTTCAGTGATCCTCTTGATGAAATTCAGTTGAATAGATAGGACTGTATGGCTATAGAGGAACATCAACTGCAGATAACATGTAGTTTTGTAGAAGTTCAGCATCAGAAGACCAAGAGGAAGTAGGAGCTTAAGATACTCTGAAATTGAAATAACTCTAGTTCTTGTTTCCATGTCTGTCTTGAATGTAGTATGACATCAGTTTGGTTCTTCAGGGTAATACATTAACCCATCAATGAATCTAATTACACGAATTTCTGCAAGGGAAACTGGTACAGTCCATTTGATGGAGGAGATCAAAGCAAACACAATTGCTCAACCTCATTTCCAGTCACTTCCATCTTTCACTCTTACAGTGCAAAACTACTTAGTGTCTGCAGTAGGTCTATTACATTGAGTCAGAAATTTCAATGAATGAACATGTTGGAAGAAAATTCAGGTGCAGGTGAAAATTATGTTTTCACAAGTGTATACTGTTTTATCTACTAAATGGAAGAATTGGCCAAACACCAAAAGTGCAAATACTGTTTTCACTAGTGTATGCTGTTTTATCTGCTAAATGGAAGAATTGGCCAAACACCAACAGCGCAAATACTGTTTTCACAAGTGTATACTGCAGATACAAATTGTGGCGGCGACACATTTTCAAATCATTTGTATCCCAATTAACATCTATTTTGTCAAATCCTCGATCCTAAATCAATCTGCTGATGTCCTATCACATGGCATTGTGAAGCACGGGCTGTACTGATTAACAGATTTGACACATGAATTTGTATTTGCAAACAAAAAATACTATTCCACATTGCAGACCGCTTCCCTTTCACTGACATAGCAACCAAATCTCAGCATGAGCACAAGTATCGTACGTGTGCAGAAGCTATGTATAGCGGACCTTCACCTGACTGTCAATGGATGGAGAGCAGGGGCCACTTCGTTGATTTCGTAACAGGGTTGAGCTCCATCAGGTAGCGGATGCGCATCAGAACTTTACTGCAGCACAGCTCCAACGCCGGCATTGTTTGTCCTGATCCAACCGCAGCCCATCGGCTCGTCGGAGCTTCTAGGTGGCTGCGCCGCATCCATGAGGGATCTGCGAAACGCCTCGCCAGGAGGGGAAGGTTCGCCCCCATTCCATGGACAGCCGCCGGCGCACTATCGGCTCGGATCCCGCCGTGCCGCCCGTGCGGGATGCTGGTAGCGATCTTGAGCCTGTTTGGATTGTAGGGGTAAATGTTTACCCCAAGACAAATGTTTTGTTCTTTCCATTTGCCTCTAATAATATTTACTCATTAAGGTGTTTGGATTGAGAGCTAAATGTGGATATGGATGTGAGGGAGAGGGATGGAGTCCACCACAATTTGCTACTTTTTAGAGGTAAATGGAATTAGGGGGCAAAACATTTACCCTACCACATTTGCCGCACATATTTGACACCCTAGGGGTAAATTTGCTCCATTTCTTCCTTTTACCCCTGCATCCAAACACCCCTCTTATCGATCCGAACATACTCCTCGGCTGCAGAGGGGACGGAGGAAGGATCCGCAAGATGGGGATCGAGAGGGGGCGGAGGAAGGATCCGCAAGATGGGGATCGTGGACTCGTGGTTCTCACCACGAGTAGCAGCAACGACCTGGTGCCCTGCAGCCAGCTGCGTACAGCGCCGCCGCAATATGTCCGTGATGCACATGGTGCTGTGCCGCCGCATGATGATAGATGGCGACTCCTAAGCGGCATCAAGCCATCCGTCCCTCAGCCGCCGACAGAGGAATTGGTTCCGGATTCAGGTGGAAGCGGCGGAGGCCGGACAGGGTTGCAAGGTTCGGCGAGGTGCGGGTAGATTCGCGGGGGTCTCGGCTTGCGATGCAGTCGATGCTTGATTCAAGCGGAAGTAGCGGGAGGGGGGGGTGGGGCGGCCATGGCTGCAAAGTTCGTAGAGGTGCGGGGGAGGGACGGAGGCGGGCGGGGCTATGGGGGCCTTTCTGGAAGCTTCTCACCTTTCGTGTGGGAGGAAGCAACCGGCTGCAGTGTGAACGCCTTGACCGGGACGGAGCGATTTACAGATACCTCGGGTTAAACGCAGGAATAAGCGATGGGTTAGCTACTCGTGAGTACGAATCTCTTCGCACTACCTATTGCCATCCTAACCGTACGTCAGGGGGTAGCTACGCCTTAGGACAGGAAATCCGCGTTGGGCCGCGCGGCCGGAGAAGAAGGTGGTTGCCGCCGACGACGACGGCAACGCCAGCTTCGTGCAGACTTGCCTCAACGGCCTCAATGCTCTGTCAGGTGTGCCATGTTTTCTGCTTGCACCTAGGGCTGTTTCTCGATTGGTGCCATGCTTTTGATCATAACTAGAACAATCTGCGCGCGTTGCGCGCCCTACAGTGTGTATAAGTAAATGGTGCATATTGAATGTAAATAAAAGCACGAGTATCATAAAAAACATATGATACAATCAAACTCTATTTACAATCAATATAGAACTTGCAATATGCAAACAAATGAAAGCCAGTAAGCCACTAATATCTTTGAGTAGCATCCTATGGAACTGTAATTCAAGCTAATAAACTAATAGAGAATTGCACACGCAAACTGTTTGTTGACTGTAGAAACAAAGATTCAGTTGGATGTATCAAAGTACCATGCATTTCTGTTTGCATCTACAATTGCATTAATTCCAACATGCAATCGACCTATCTCCTCTCCAAAGAAAGTAGTCTTCATTTAGACCTGGGATACCCAGAATCTTTCGAAGTGGTTCTGAAGTGGAGGAGCGATAAGTGCAGCATATAAGCTTCTTCATAGAACAAGGCAGCCTGCAAATAGCCACACATAATGTTAATCTTTTCCCTAAGTGCATGCTTTCTAACCTAACATTGTATATTGTGAACACTAAGCACCACATATATATTTTGCCACTTCAATAAAATGATGAACAGATCATGCACGGCCATTAAAAAAAATGCCAAATTGTAGCAGTAGCATCATCAACATAAGCAATTAGAGTCATTCATTTATTAACTTTTTTATATTTCAGGCTAGCCTTTATTTGATGAAGCAAAACTAAATTAGTTCCAAGCCTGTAGGTTTCATCTGACTGTATAAGTTTTGGGAAGCAATGTTGTGCCTTTTTCTATACATATTTCATAATCATTGGTGGAAGGAGTTCAGAACCTTGAAATGGATCTCAGAGAGCCGGGTCTTTGTTTCTACATACACATAACAGGGCAATATAATTTGGACACTGCAATTGGCACTCCTACCTGTTGTTTTCTAGATCACTCACTAACATGAAAAGACACTCGTACCATTTCTGTGAACCTTGAGCCACTCCAGGATATCTGAACCTTGGTCCTAGAAACTGTACAAAGACCATCAGTCAAATTGTCAAATCGATACTAATAGCATTTCTTGAGATTAAATGTAACAACACTGATTAAAACATGGATCATCTTGTTTCTTCAGGCACACTGAAGATCAAAGTGCAAAAAATTGAAGCTACCATATCTGCATTTGTTTCATAAAGAGGCTACTCGGAATCAAGTGTCTCAGGGAATATCTTTAACTTGCACCCACCAAATTATGCAATGGAAAATCAAATGTTTCATAAAGAGGCGACATGGAAGGCTACCAAAATTTACTGTCAGTTAAAACAATCATCCAATACATAGCAAGGGAAAATTTTCCTCATACTAACAGAGGCTTGCATTTTCCATTTTAAGTGCATCAAACAACATAAACAGTAAATCTTCCATGTTCACACAAGAAATAATAATAAATGACAATAGTACCTTCCAATAACAGTGGCTAATAGCTGAAGAACATCTAGATTGTCTTATTATACGATTTTGCAATGCAATTCTGAAAGGCAAGTATAGCTAGTGTCAGCGCCATGATCAAGCGGGAACAATATTGTCTATGATGGGAGCCTGCACTTTTTCCATTTAATTATTACCTCAAAGCTACTAAAATGTGTACATTAATCAACATGAGTAAAATGATACCAGAAGACTGGCCAAACAAAAGAGTCAGTCATCTAACAATTGTTCGGCAGTCATCCATCTCAATCACGGGTCTTTTTTTTCTTCTATACCCAGAAGTAAATCTAAGTAGTCACCTTAAAATTAAACCATCAATCTAGCCATCAAGCATGGATCTCTCTCTAGAACTGGGGAAAGCACAAATGCATGCCCGTTCAAGTTTTGTAATTTCAAAAATAGAACATATTCAGGCCAAAATGGCACCAAAAAGATTTAATTTATAATAGATTACAACAGCAGAAAAAAAAGCAAGCAATATATCTCATTATCATCTAGATTGGCTGATTTATCTAGGATGATAGGCTGATTTGCGATAATGCTAGGTTATGTGAAATCAAAAGGCCTAAATATCTGAGTATGATTAGATACAGAAGACACAAAAACAGGAACCTGTTAATATGGATGGCCAACTCAGGTAACTGATGCCACCCCCGGCATGGCGCATCAGCTCTACAAAAGCACAGCAAAAAGTAGATCAAATGAAGATAAAGTAGAGACGAAGCTCTAACGGAATGGAACCTTCCATTTAGTTTATCAATCTAGGTGTGGAAGTATAGTGCAATGTTTTTTATTCAGATTATTGAACAACTACGCGAAGTAACTCCAAGCTTGCAACTATCAAGGAACAATGACATTATGTGAAAAATGCAGCTGAACTAACATTTGGTACTGAATAGTGCAACAACAAAAGGAACATAACACAATTTTCTATCAGAATGCGGATAGTAATTGATGCAAATGAAAGAAATGCACATGAGGGATTCTTGTTCATCCTGAAATTACCTGATGAGCAGCTTCACCAATTGCCAGGCTTTGCCAGATATGTGCCTGCACAAGCTATCCACTCATTGGCTGATGCCAACCTCACACACAAACACAACAAAAAAAAGTCAAAAAAGTAATACAAAACTGTACATCTTCTGTTAAGAGATGAAATCTTAAAGGAGTCAGTGCTGAACCCAAACAGGAAAGGACTTACATATAATTCAGACAGCTAAGCTCTAGCATTACAGCATCATAATTTGTGTGCCTAATGCATACCTCGTTGTAGGCAGCAGCACAAGTACAGAATAAAAAAGAGATTTATAAGCTATGCGTATATGGAACAGTGACGACTTTGACTTCACTATTCAAAGCTTCTTCAAATATTAACCAAATAACCAGAGGTAACATGTTTAAAGTATACCCTCTACTGATATCTTTACTATTTTAACTGACTGAACACGGGAGACCAAAGTTTTCACTTATTGTGAAATAGAGGGATCTAATAAAAAAACTATATACTTAAAAGCAGGAGTATTTTAGCCATCTACTGAAAGTAAACATCAAATGGAACCTGTGTAGTGTCATGGCCTAAATCATGGAAAATATATGCTTTATTTTAGCCATCTACGGAAATTAAACTTCAAATGGAACTTGTGTAGTATCATGGCATAAATCATGGAAAATATATGCTTAGAGAGCGACCACTACCAGATAACATCACATTATGTTTATATCTGAAAGCTTGGGTTTTTAGGGAGACAGATCAAAAACAACATTCCAACTTGATGACAAGCTCTAGATGCACTGAGGTGGAATTTGTTGATAAAAGAGAAACATCATCTAATGTTGGAGAAGAATACATTGTAGGGAGCACAGAAGAGAAAAGGAAAATACTGGCTAAACTTCAGAACAGCATGACGCAAAGAATCATCATCCTTCCTATCTATGGTATCGGAGGCATTGGCAAAACAACCTTTGCAAGATTAATTTACAATGATACAAACTTCAGAAATTACTCTCGAGTATGGGTCTATGTGTCCCCAAAATTTGACTTGAATAAAATCGGAGATTCCATAATCTCACAGCTATCTGAAAAGGAGATAAGAAATGGACTACTTGCAAACAATTCTCCTGTTACTTTGTTTTCACAACACAGTGTGCAAACAGGACATACAGTGTTGCAGACATAAATACTTTAGCCCAATAGTTGTTTTGTCATTTTTTTCGTTACCAGAAGTACAATACAATCATCACCAAATGTACAAGCACATACTCAACACAATGTTCTGTATAATGCTACTGAACGGGGTTTTTTTACCGTTGGTAACCGCTGCGGTTACCGCGGTAACCGTTGTTACCGCCGCGGTGCGGTAACGGTACCGCGCGGTAGAAACCGCTAGGATTTTTCAAATTTAAATTTGAATTCAAAAAAATGAAAAAATCAATAAAAATCTACAAAAAATAGTTCATGATTTATAGAGTCTGATGGTGTTGAAAGTTTTCAAATTTGAGTGCATTTGGTATTTATTTCGAGGTTTAGAAGTTATACAAAAAAAGAAAAAGAAAAAAAATGGGCCGGCCCGTTAAGGCCCATGAAGCCCAAATTGCTTGGACGACCCTAGAAGCACCTGACCGGCTCCTCCCGTGACCAACCCTGCCTCAGACCCCCCGTCCGCAACTCAGAACAGCAAGTCCGCCGCCGCAGCTCCTCGTCCGCGCCGCCGCCGGCGGTATACCGCGGCCCGGGCGCGGTATACCGCGCGGGAGCTGCGGTAAGCCGCCCCGCGGCCGGATCCGCTTGCTCCCGCTCGGCCGGGGCGGCTTACCGCGCGGGAGCAGCGGTATACCGCGGCGAGGCCGGCGGTATACCGCGGTCAGGTATGCTTTTCTTTTCCCATTTGTGTAGCTTTAGGATTTAGGTATCATTTGCATTCAGGTAGGATTTGTGTTAGGATTTAGGTTTATTTTGCTTTAGGATTTTAGGTAGGATTTAGGATGTGAGGTAGAGGTAGAAATAGAATTGTTGCTTTAGGATTTGTATGTAGGATTTTGGAGATGTTAGGTAGGATAATTTGTGGTAGGATTTGTGGTAGGATCCAATTTTAGTTAGGATTTGTTTCAGATTTAGGTACATTTTCTTTAGGTATACGATTAAGTAAGTCTTTTGTTTGTGTTGGCATTTATGCAGGTAGACAATGTCAGGCAGACCTAAAGATCCCGTATGGGAACATGGTGACAATCTAGCTCCCGGATGGCGATGCAACTATTGTGGTATGCAGAAAAGTGGTGGTGGTTCTACTAGATTCAAACAGCATTTGGCTGCGCGCGGATCATCGGTGCTCCATTGCAGCAGGGTGCCACCACCTGTGCGGGAGTACTTTCAGCGGGATATTGAGAGGACTAAGAAGGCAACTACTGACCGGGCTCGAGAGAGGGTGGCACAGGAGGCGGCAGCAGCAGCGGGAAACAATCCCGCTGGTGGATATGATGAGGAGGCTCAGATCCAGGATGCAATTAACCTGTCGAGAGCAGAAGCAGAGTTCCGACAGGGGGTGGAAGGGAGAGGAGGTACTTATGAGCGTGGAGGGGGTAGTGGTTCGGCGGGGTTGAATCCCTTCCAGAGGATGCTTAGAAGAGCTGGTTCGCGAAGGGACACTCCTGTGGTGGTGGAAAACTATAACTTGGCTGCCGGTGGAAGAAGAGGAATGACACCCGGCGTACTCTTCTTCCTCCCACAGTGATACCTCCCAGTCGCGGTCTTTTTATCCCATTCCTGACATAAATGCGCAGGCACAGACGACATGGGTGTATGAATGGGAAGACCCCCATTTTTACAACATGTTAGTTAGTGAATGGCAGACAACATCGGCGTGGACGGGCCTAACTTGGTAACAGTACAAGGCTGAGTTGCTTAGGGTGAGAGGCTTGAATGTCATGTCCATGGCCGAGTACAACTCCGTGTCCCAAATGGGGGTCTTTCCTTTCTACCATTGAACTTTTATTGTGTTGTATGACTTGTATCGAATTATTTGTATTTGAACTATCAACTCACTTATGCACGCCAAATATTATTGTGTTTGGTGTGGTATTTCTATGCATAACTATAAATTATTGATTAGGGGTGGTATTTAACACTACTTTGTGCCAACATCATGCCAAAATTTTCATTTCTTTCAAGCCGGAGACCCTTTTTCATTGCAGCGGTTTTAATTCATTCCGTAGCGGTTTTAATTCGTACCGCAGCGGTATAAATAATTTATACCGCGGTATACCGCTGGTTACCGTTTGTATAGGCGATTTTGGTTTGGATTTTGAATTCGAGCGGTAAGAAGCGGTATACCATTTATACCGCAGCGGTATACCGTTACCGCTTGGTAGCGGTATAAATATACCGGTCGGTAAAAAAAATCCTGCTACTGAAGCGAAGGGGGAAACAGTTAAAGGTTTGTTATTAAAATGATTATACAACTTGCAGCTGAAAACAGACCTGTACTTGTCCGCAACTTGAGGGAAATCTCATCACTGCGGCCCCTCCCTGATCCACCAGACGCCCCCTTGCTGAGTCTGTCCTGCAGCGAATGCCGGAGGGCACCTGCAGCACAACAGAACAAAACACCAATTTGATGTTATTTCATATTTCCATGGTCCCATCCGTTTTGGTAGTTGGCAAAAGAAAACTTCTAAGGAATCACAGCTTCATTATGACTCACGCTGTCTTTGTTAGCAGCCTGGGGGACAGGAAGAGATGAACAACAGGGGAAGTCAGAAGTAGAATAGAGGAATGATTGGGATTTAGTATGTTTGTTATCCCCTCCTCTCCTTGCATCTCACATTTCTCGCACACGCCGCAGTCAGGTGTTGTCGCAAGCTCACAAAACTTGTCAATTGAAGCAGAAACCAAAGCCGCGAGATCCAACTCACTTACTGTAACCTGCTGGCTGCTGCGACTTGCTGTCGATCTGGAGCACGATGGACTTGCTGCTGAGCCCCGGCTCCCTCTGCAGGTCCACCACTATCGGCGCCCGCGTTGCCCCGTTCTCCCCCGTCGGCTGCACGGCACACGACCACCACCATCACCACCCAAACACAGTAAAAAAAACCTCAGATACCACAACGAGTGAAGAGGAGGGGAAAGGGAGCTGAGCTGCTAGAAGCTCACCAGGACCGGGTGACCGATTAGGCTGTTCAGCACGGCCGACTTGCCTGCTCCCTGCACGAGCAGACGGATCAGATCGGAGCACACGAGCAGACGGATCAGATCGGAGCACACGAGCAGCCGGAGCAGATCGCGAGGGGTTTCGGCGGAGGCGCGGGGCCGTGGAGGCAGCAGTAGCCGATACTTGCGACGTTGCCGAGGGCGACAACGTTGAGGAAGGTGGTGGGGCGACGCGGCGCAGCCTCGTCGGAGGGGTCGTCGTTGGCGAGGAGCGACGCCGCCTGGCGCATCGACTCGGAGAGCTCCGACAGCTCCTCTATGGCCTCCATGGTCGGCGGTTTCTCAGGCGGCGGCGGCCGGGGCAGATCTCGAGGGATCGGGAGCTGCGGGGTACGACGGCGGCGGAGACCGAGCCCTGAGCTGCCCTTGGCCTGACGCGGATTCCAAATCTACACGGGGACGGGATGGGAGAGGACCTGGGAAAGATGTGGGGGTGGTGGATTTGGGCGAGGACAGGGAGGGCCGCGGAAACGGCGGCGGAGGAGGAGAAGAGTGGGTGGCGGCGAGGATGCCGGGGAGGAGGAGAGAGCAGAGGGCGGGAGGAGGAAGGAAAGGTTAGGGTTCGGCGCGCGGGGGGGGGGGGGTTAGGTGAAGGGTAGGGTGGTGGGAGGGGCTGTTTGAAAAAAGGACCTGGGGGTTATTTGTAAAATGCAATTTTCTCTTCTTCGTAATTAAAGTCTAGATCGAGGGCTTGGGTGCAAAATAAATGAATACGTTGCTATACGATCTGGATTTGCTGAACCTTGTCGTGATTTCTAGAAAACCGAAGGGCTTTTCTGCAAAAACGCCAAACGCATGCCTGCGCGACACGTCGGCTCGGAAACACGGAGCAGAGGGGAAGGGGGGTGAGCTTTTAAGAAATCTGATCTGATGACGTGACGGCGCGCGCAACATTGCTGCTCAGGGGTTGGGTTGCTGTCGGTGCCCTACGCGCTCTCGGACGGCGGCTGGCTGAGCCTGGCGCTGCTGGCCGCCGTGGCCGCCATCTGCTGGTACACCGATCTCCTCCTCCAGAGCTGCATATGGCCGCCGACCCTGCCGTCCGGACCTACCCGGACATCGGCGAGCGCGCCTTCGACCGCGGCGGCCGCCTCCACGTCTCGGCCTTCATGTACGCCGAGCTCTACCTCGTCACCATCGGCTTTTTCATCCTCGACGGCGACAACCTCGACAAGCTCTTCCCCGGCGCCAGCGCGTCAGCCTCGGCCCCGCGACGCTCGCCGGGAAGCAGCTGTTACTTCGTCGTGCTCGTCGCAGTCCTGGTCGCGCCCACCACGTGGCTGCGCAGCCTCGGCGTGCTGTCCTACGTCTCGGCCACGGGCGTGTTCGCGTCGCTCCTCATCGTCCTCAGCGTGCTCTAGGCCGCCGCCTTCGACGGCGTCGGGTTCTCCGCGCGGCGGCACTGCGGCCCGCGGGGCTCCTCACGGCGCTCGGGCTCTACACCTGCTACTGCGGCCACGCCGTGTTCCCGATGCTCTACACCTCCATTAAGGAAAAGCATCAGTTCCCAAAGGTATGACCAATATGGCGACACGTCACACGTGTAATAATGTTCATACGGGCCTGTCAGATCACATTTACAACGCACCCAGTTCGTCTGGCTGACGGCTGATGGTTGGTGCTGATTTGTTCTGAAAGAAAAGTACCGCTGGCTGGTAGCTGGTGGCTGATTTGTTCTGAGAGAAAAGTACCGCTGACTGGTAGCTGATAAGCCAGACGAACACAGTGTTATAACAAGCAGATGCTTGCGATATGCTTCGTGCTGTGCACGGCTGGACGCTCAACTACGGGTCGATGGCCGTACCTCATGTACGGCAGCGCGTGGCGTCCCAAGTGACGCTGAACCTCCCCCGGCGCGGCTGAGCTCAAGATCGCCCTCTTCACCACGCTGGTCAACCCGCTGTCCAAGTACGCGCTGGTGGTGACGCCGATCGCGACGACCATCGAGGAGAGGATCCGCGGCGCCTGCGCCGCGGGCTGCGGCGGCGCCGGCGGCTCGGGCACCGCCGTGTCGGTGGCGGTGAGGACGCTGCTGGTGCTCAGCACGGTGGCCGTGGCGCTCGCGGTGCCCTTCTTCGCGTACCTGATGGCGCTGGTGGGGCCGCTGCTCAGCGTGGGCGCGTGCATGCTGCTGCCCTGCGTCTGCTACGTCAGGGTGTTCGGGCCGCCGCGGCGCGCCGTGGAGGCAGCGGCGATCGTGGTGATCCTGGCGCTGGGCTCGCTGGTGGTGGTCACCGGGACCTACTCGTCGGTGTTGCAGATTGCCAGCGAGCTGTTTTGATGGCATTATCTGCTGTAGCATTTCATCCTGCTGTTACTGTGCTTATTTTTTATCTAGAAGAAAGCTTTTTAGCATGAAGTATCTGCAATTAGCTCTCTCAATGCATACAAAATAATCTGCTTTTACTATTACTCTCTCCGTTCTTAAATATATGATGTTTAGGACAAGAAAAATAGTTCAAAATGAACTAATTTCTTTGTCCTAAACGTCATATATTTAAAAACGGAGGAAGTATTACGTCAAATCTCTTGCCGTTCTTTGTCCTTTTCACCTTTTCATTTGTACTTTGTTGCTCTTCTTCTAATAAAAATTACGACAAATCTCTTGTCGTTTTTAAAAAAGAAAAGAACGGAGGGAGTATATGATTGTCAAAGTAGGAAAATGATCCACGAGAGAGATTAGAAAATGATAGGCTCATGGTGGTCCGCATTGCTTACAAGTTGAGTGTTTGAGTTGTGAACTGTTCCAACTACAGTCTATAATTCCTGGTTTTTTAAGACGTGCAAAGCATGTTTTTCATTAAGAGAGGAGAAAAAAGTCTTTCAGTTAGATTACAGAGAGCCACCAAGCCAAACAAAAATAAACCAAGAGTTGGAGGGGGGGCTACACCGCCCTCGCCGGGTGAACACCTAAAAGCTGAGCAAGTGGAAGAAAACCGGCACGCGCCCAAGACCTAGCCTCATCCAGAACTGCCGGCACCAGCGCCACCGGCATGAGAGCTTCCTTGTCGTGGACGCGCCTGTTGTGCTACCTCCACAGCGACCAGGCAGATAAAGGTGTCGAAGCCTTTCCTTCGAACCTTCGCGACCTGCTTCCTAGCAGAGCACCACCAATCCGCGAACTTCACAGGACGGTCCGGGGCTAGGTCCTGGAGGAGAACATGCCTGAGCGCCGTGAACCAGGTCTCTCGATTGAAGACACAGTCCACAATCAGGTGATCCAGAGTTTCTGATTTCTGTGTGCAGAGTGTGCAGATATCCGAATCCCTGAGCCCGTGGCGGTGCAACCGGTCTTAAGTCTAGCATCGGTCATGCAAGACCAGCCAGCCAAAGAACTTGCATTTCCCCGGCATATGGACCTTCCAGATCTGCCGTGCTCCGAGGATCTCAACGCGACCAAGAAAGAGGGTGGAGTAAGCCGAAACCGTAGAGTAAACCCTGCTAGGCGACCATGTAGATGTGGTTGTAACCAACTGCAGTATGTTCGGTAGATTTTAAAATAACTTATGTTGATTTGTATGTTGAATTGTACGGTTGATTTATGAGAGACAAAACGCTTTTTTCTTAGTCCCGAGTAAATGAATTTGGACTAAAAGACTTATTTAGTCCCGGTTGGTATTACCAACCGAGACTAAAAGGAGGCACGCCAGCGTTAGCACACACAGCTCCTTTAGTCTCGGATGGTAATACCACCCGAGACTAAAAGGAGGCACGCCAGCGTTAGCGCTCAGCTCCTTTAGTCTCGAATGTTAATACCACCCGAGACTAAAGAGCTTTAAAAACAAAAAAAACACCAGGCAGGCCTGCCTACCCGTACCTACTCGCCGGCGTTCGCCACCGTCGTTTCCCTGCCGGAGCTCCACCACCTAGAGCTCCAACTCACGTAACACAAGTTCATTCACCACAAATTCATTTTTTCAAAATCATACAAATCAATTCATACAAGATTCACATCATGCACACAAGTTAATTTCATTCGATGCACATAAGATTCTCCATCACAATTTGCACATGCATTCAATTTTGCAAAAAAAATCAAAACAATCCAACACTCAAGAAAAACCCAACACCTACTGCGCCTGCTTTGTCCCCGCGCGCCCGCAGCCTCGGGGCTGCGGGCTGCCGCACGCGCCTCTGGCCCCATAGTGCTTCCTCCCCCATGGCCTGCACAACAAGAAGGAAAAGATGAGGAAGAAGATGAGAAAAAAAGAGAGGGGAGAGGAGAAGGCTGCGCGGTGGAGAGGGTGTGTGATGAGGGCCTGGATTAGGGCCTTCTAAGCGACAAGATAATTACCTTTGAGATGGAGTCTTCTGACACCATTGACAACGTCAAGGCTAAGATCCAGGACAAGGAGGGATGCAGATCTTCGTCAAGACCCTCACTGACAAGACTTCCTCGTCTCCGAGTACTCTCCGCCTCGCCCGAGTACTCTGTTGACGGTCGATATTTGCCATTTTCAAGGCCGTCAACTCCCGCAAATTTGAGCATGAATTGCACATCCACACTAGAGTAGGTGCTTAAACTCATACTTTCCACCAGTGTCGATGTCTATTCGAATGCAGGTATTTAGCATAAGAAATGGGAGGAATCCATGCACTTTCACTCCACTCCAATCCAAGGCACTCAAATACTGGCCAATCAGGGGCTGCCACATGGATTCTCCTGGATCCATGATGTCACCAATCCATGTGAAGGACTCTCAACGAATCATACGCTGCCACGTCAGCATCACATGGATCCATGGGCTCACTTTGCCAACTAAACCGCCAGGAAACGTGCCATGCACGGAGGAGAGGCATTCGGGCCCACATGGAAGCGAGCCAGATGAAGCACAAGCCAGAAGGCTGGCCGAGGGTGTCGGCCGACCCTAGGATCGGCCGAACCGACCTAAGGTCGGTTGATCCCCCCCTCCACGTGCTGCTTGCTCATTGGCTCTTGGCTGCATTCCCGGGTGTTTAGGGGCACTTTGAGCCCCAGAGCAAGCCTCCTCCTTGTCTATAAATAGGAGGGGAGGGGCTCCATTTCTTACACACTACCAAGCTCTCAAGTTCCACTCTCTTGTGTAGCTCTCTCTCCCTCTCTCCAATTCTGCCCATGAGAGGTGATTCTCACCTCTTTGTGGTAGAATGGTGATGAGGAGAGATCTAGATTTGGACTAGTTGAGAGGTAGAGTAGGGGTAAGGAGTGAGTTGATGTCCTTGTGGATGCTCGTTCTTCATTTAGATCAAAGTGAGTATTTCAGCATTTCTTATTTAGACTATAGTGGACATCATGCATGATTGATTTGTTCTTGTGTTCGTGACTCGTTCATAAGTTAGAGGCTTGTGTTCTTCATGACACAAGGCTTCGATCCTTTAGAGCCAGAGCCGTAGTTCATTTATTTGTTTGCATGCCTGATCCTGTTTAGTTAAGTAAGTCCGCTGTATCTCGTTTAGCTGCATCCATAGCTTCCTTTCTGCTCCCAGTTCAATGATATGATCTGATTCCGATCTTTCCCTTGTTCGTGGGACCGTATCTATATGGTTGCTATAGTGTAGTTGCGGGTCGACAGACGTAACCGCATTATAGTATTTATCTGGGGTACAGACGTGGTGTCTGGGCCCTGGTTTTCCTGCAAAGACCACGTACGATCGTAGCGTAGAGGTAGCTCGCAGTGGTGACATCCTGTTGGACCCATTGTCAACCCTCTTACGTCACGTACCGAGTTGGGCTCGCTTGCCAGCACCTTAGAGTGTTGTCGCCCCGCGGGGATGACTAAGACCTGACAGAATAACATCTTGAGAGCTAAGTCCCTTAAGGAAGGGATTCTTGTATCCTGACCTATCCCAGCGAAAGCTGGTGTCCTTGGATAGACCCTCTCTGGTTACTCTCCGTCCTGAGGGAACGAAACCTGACAGGAATGCTCATTCCCCTAGGGAGAAGTGCTACAACACTGTATCCGTGCGCTTGCGGATTCGTTCGCACTCGTCAGTGTACCCGGGAGTTTCTTACACGCTCACACTGCCACGGCGCCCAGTGGTGACGTTAAGAAACGCCAACATACTCTCGGCCTCGCACGAGTCCCCTCCGCTTTCCGTCTCCGACTAGGGCGGGGCCCACACGTGGAGGTCGGAGCACGGGATCAGGGGCCCCACACGAATGTGGCGCTGCCCCGACGCATGGACTCCCCCGCAACGACACGCAAGGCTCCAGTTCTCCATGCCATGCAAACACCCCAGCTGGCGTAACGCAAGGACGGCTCGTTCTGACAGAGGCCGTAATGACGCACTGTACTCCTGCGCAAGCCGTCCCGTCCAAGCCCTGCTCCACGCCACCCCGTCAGAACAGGTACTCAATTACCATCTACGGACAGCGCCTACCTACACTTAGGCCATAACGTGGCGGGCCTAAGCAACACTCAAGGGGCTGAGTCACCTAGGGAACTACTCGGAGGAGGTGCCAAGTACCCGGAATGTACAGTGCCGCTCACACACGCGGCAGTCTCCAACACCATTACAGCTCAGCGCCCTTCAATGCCTCCTGACGGACATCGACGTTGGAAAAGACCTCCCAATACCGTAGCACTATAGCTCATTTTTGTATTCCCTCTTTGCCCCTCACCCTTGCGTCTATAAAAGGGGGAGGAGTGCAACTGTACGAGGGACGACGGCTGACCGATCACCAAGTTTGTAACCCCTACTACAGACATCCCTGGCATAGGAACACGAGTACTCGGAACTGGACGTAGGGTATTACTCACCGGAGGCCCGAACCAGTATTGAAGGACCGAATTGGCGACCAGAGAGGGGGGGGGGAGTGAATGGGAGCTGATAAAAAATTTTCTCACGAACTCGGCCTAAACCCCAATATCACTTCCAAAGAATCCCGCACAAACTTGCCAAGATCACGTAGACACAACAGACCTACTGACCCTAGGAACAAGTTAGGACAAGCCTAGAAACAAAGCGGAAGCAAGCTCAAAAGGAAACGAGAAAAGAACGAGCTCAGGACAACCTACAGCAGGTTTTGTCGGAACTTCCGGCCAAGTATCGGAACTTCCGATAACAGGTTCTCTGGCTATCAGAAACTCATTATCGGAAGTTCCGGTACAGGGTCGGAACTTCCGTCCATCGAAAGTTCCGGCCTAGGGTCGGAACTTCCGAAAAAGACTTTCTGTCAGCCCTTGAACAAGTTATCGGAACTTCCTGCCCCGGGTCCGAACTTCCGACAGCCCCCAGAAAATAGAGAAAAACAGCCCGCGAGAGAAGGAAGGAAAATCCAAAACTCGATCAAACGAACTCCAAAAAATCACGAAACTTTAACCATAGCTTCTTAACAACACAAGGAAGCTTTGCCCAAAAGATCTCCTCCAAAAAATCAAGGAATCACCACCAGAAAAATGATTTAGGCTATGAACCCTAGAGAGGAGACATATCCTCAAATCGATGGATCTCCCAAACGGCTAGAGCTCTTGAGACAAGATTTGGGGGAGATGATAAGCAACACAAGATGAAGCTATGCCCCAAAAATCTCGACATCTAACTCCCTAAATCACCGGGAATCGCGGATCACACGAACTCCACCAAGAACACGAACTCCGGCCAAAAACTCACGAATCGAAGGCTCTACACGGCGTTTGAGGGGTCAAGATCATACACAAACATGCACAAGGCATCCACCCATGATCCCCTTAAAGAAATCCATGAAAAAACTCCTCCAAACTCACGAATCGAGCAAAAAACGAAAACTCCCAAAGATAGCCCCAAAAATGACACGAAAATCACAAAGGATTAGGAGATCACCGGGACGCCGAATGCTTCCATACATCCAGAGGTCAGAGTCTGTACAAGAGTCTAGCCTAAGGAATCCAGAGGAAAATAAAGCAGTTCAGAAAAATCTACCGGGGGGAGAAAGCCCTAGCAAGCAAGAGAGAGAGAGAGATGTCATCCACCTCTCCGCTATTTATATGAAGTTCATCGGAGGGAGGTAAATGACCACACTACCCCTACTGCATAACTGAAGATACAACCCCTCAGGGGCATTTTGGTCAAGTCTTCATCGAGCGGACACGCTTCCACCGCGGCCTTGCTTAGCTTCGACGCAAGCCCCGCGATCACGCCACGTGCCCCCCGCCTCGAAGCTTCCCGAAGCTCCCGGATCACCGTCTCCGTCGCCTCGGGCCTCCGGGCTTGGTTTTGCGGCCCAAACCAAGAAACCGTCCACCAGATGGTTTTGTGGGCAAACCACCAAACCCCGCGTGCAAGCTTCGAGCTTCAACCGCTACCTTGCACCGGCCCATGTTCACGACTTCAGCCTGCCAGTCTTGCACCGCACGGCTCGCACTTGACCCCATCGGCCACCGGGTCCATTAAACCAAGCCTACTTGCCACTCCATCACCCGTAGGCCACCACGGCTCAGGCCTTTCGCGCTTGTTCTTCACCTGCACCGACACGAGTCAAGCCGCAACCTGTACCTACACACTTAGCCAAGCATCAGTCCACACAACATTGTCAATCACTCATCACTAAGGAGCGATCCTCCACTGGTCCTCGGACACACCTGGTCCTCAATCTCCCCCTTGATGAGTGTATTGACAACACCCATAGTAACCATGATAGAGAAAAAGAAAA
Source organism: Cenchrus fungigraminus (assembly GCA_036936925.1). NCBI lineage: Eukaryota > Viridiplantae > Streptophyta > Magnoliopsida > Poales > Poaceae > Cenchrus > Cenchrus fungigraminus. The sequence goes on from CM072775.1 coordinate 76,427,876, forward strand.
GAAAACAGCCACGAACACAAACCTCCCAAGCGAGTGATCCAAAGCCAAAGAACAAGCGAAAACGAGATCACCCGCCAATCCAAGTCTCGGCCCCCTAAGACAAGGGCAACGGCTCGACACAGCCGAGACAAAACAAAGCTCACAAGGAGCACATCACAAGGCATAAAACTCAGGAAAATCAAAGGAGCTCCCCCTGCACATGTGCAAACTCCCCCTGAGCAAATGCAACCTCTTCTTCTCAAATTTTTCTCCACACATGCCACATCTCACAAATGCATACCAATTTTGCATAAAAACTCCCAATGCATGAAAATTCTCCCCAAATGCATAACTCTCCCCATAAAGCATGTGTATTCTCCCACTTATCATACAAACCTCTCCCCCTTGTTGACAATGCATGAATCAAGGTATATGAAACTCTTCCCCTTGTTTTCATGAAATATGCATGTCAAAGCATATAGACAGTCTACCAAGCTTCTCAAATATACAAAGAGCACAAGAAAATGCTACAAATGAGACATAGAGCAAGCAAAGTAGACATGGTGTATCTAGCACATTGCCATCAACAAGGTAGAGACATATAAGCATGTGACATGGCCAAAAGTAATTTTAAGCAATTTTCACAAAGAAACATGCATCTCATGAGCAAGATCCTACCCATACCAATTTGAATATAAAGGCACTAGATCATTCAAAGTTTATGCAAGATCACAAATTCTCATCACAAGATCATTATAAACGCCCACAAGCTACTCAAGTCATGTTAAAGCCACCGAGCCATGTGTCTACTTCTTAAAATGAGACTTCTCATGGTAGACAAGCATGCTACGGTTTAGCACCCAAGAAATGAATATCAAAACATAAAAACATGATTAGGAGCTCATTTTTCAAGCATAAGGCAATTCATACACCAATTTCATTTTCAAGATTAAACATGGTACATGAAGTGCCTTTGCGGCAAAAAGAAGCTTATGCTCCTCCCCAAGCAAGCAAAAGGGCTAAACATTTACAATGACAAAAAGGTCTTTGACCCCAAGCAAAGAGAATATGATCCTCAAGCACAAGCTGAGCATGATATAGACATTTAAGCACAAATTGAGCATAGACAAGCATCTACTCATGAGAGAGGCAGTTTTATCATTTTCACAACCAAAATGCTATCTCATCATACATATATGGCAAAACCAACAAGAGCATAACATTTACATCCACAATTTACCAAACATGCACAAGTCTCACATATAGCACATCAGTGATCAATGTAGATAAGAGAAGCTCATTCCTAGCTCAAGTGATCCAAAGATGGCTATCCTACCAGGTTTTGTACAGAAAGTAAAATGCATGAAGGAAATGCAACAAAATGAACATATGGCACATATATACATGAGAAGCTCCAAGACCTACGCTAGAAAGGAAAGCACACCCCAAGCTCACCCCGCAAGCGAGTGAAAGTGGCTTGGTCAAGCGGTTTGGTGAAAATGTCAGCCAGCTGGTCTTGGGTAGGGACATAGGACAAAGATATGTTTCCCTTCTCAACATTGTCCCTCAGGAAGTGGTACCTCACTTCTATGTGTTTTGTTTTAGAGTGGAGGACAGGATTTTTGGCTACGCTTATGGCACTGGTGCTATCACAGAAAAGTGGAACCTGAGAGCACTCCTCTCCAAAATCACTCATGGTATATGTCATCCAAAGCAGCTGGGAACAACAACTAGCAGCAGCTATATACTCAGCCTCGGTGGTGGATTGGGCTACACTCGATTGCTTGCGAGATAACCAAGAGACCAAAGAAGAACCAAGGAACTGACAACACCCAGAAGTGGACTTGCGATCCAATCGACACCCAGCGAAATCCGCATCAGAAAAACCATGAAGCCTGAGTGTCGAGGAGGCAGAGACCACAGACCAAACTCAGGAGTGTAATTCAAGTACCTGAAAATCTGCTTGACGGCCTGCCGATGTGAAGTCCTCGGTGAAGCCTGAAAACGAGCGCACAGACACACACTGAACTGTATGTCCGGCCTCGTCGCTGTCAAGTAGAGGAGGGAGCCGATCATGCTCCGGTACTCCTTCTGGTCCACGGGTTCGCCATCCTCGTCCGCGTCCAAACCTGTAGTCGTACTCATCGGTGTAGTCAGCGGCTTGGAGTCGTTCATGCCAAACTTCTTCACCATGTCTCTGGTGTACTTCGCCTGATGTACAAAGGTCCCATCCTTGCACTGCTTGATCTGGAGACCCAAGAAAAACTGCAGCTCGCCCATCATGGACATCTCAAATTCCCTGCTCATGTCATCTGCAAATCTGGCAACAAGATCATGAGAGGAGCCACCAAAGATTATGTCATCCACGTATATCTGAACAATCAAAAGGTCATTCCCATGCTTAAGGAGAAACAGGGTCTTATCAACTGTGCCCATCACAAACCCCTTACTCAGCAAAAAGCCTCTCAACCTGCCATACCAAGCTCTAGGTGCCTGTTTGAACCCGTAGAGTGCTCTTTGGAGTTTGTATACATGGTGTGGGTATTTTTCACTCTCAAACCCTGGGGGTTGCCTCACATACACTTCTTCCTCTATCACCCCATTCAAGAAAGCACTCTTGACATCCATTTGGTACAACTTGAACCCTTTAGCCACGGCAAAGGCTAGAAGGATCCTAATTGCTTCCAAACGGGCCACAGGAGCAAATGTCTCCTCATAGTCTATCCCTTCCTTCTGGTTGTAAACCTGCGCCACCAACCTCGACTTGTTTCTCACAACCATCCCATTCTCACCCTCTTTGTTCTTCCACACCCACTTGGTTCCTATGGGACGGCAATTTGGCGGTGGATCGACTAACACCCAGACTTGGTTTCTCTCAAAGTTTTCCAACTCCTCGTGCATGGAATTCACCCAATTCTCGTCAGACAAAGCGTGTCGAATATCTTTGGGCTCAAACGACGCAACAAAGGCAGAATGAGCGAAATGAGAAGTGTTCCTTGACCTCGACCGTGTAGTGCGTTCATGAAGTTCACCAATGATGGTCGACGGTGGGTGATCAACTTGTACTCGCCGGGGAGCCTCACGCCTGGACACAACCTCCCCCTCAGCAGCAGCCTCCACTCGAACAGCCTCAGTCGTAGTGGGTGTAGGGGATGGTCCATCCTCGATCGTCGTCGTAGTAGTGGAAGTAGCGTGTACACGATCAGCCACGGGAGCACCACCATCATCATCGTCGTCGTCTCCATCTCCATCCTTCTCATCCTCAAAGATCCTGGCACCAATCTCCTTGTCACCTGCACACTCAAAAGCAGAAGAGCTACATGGCTGTGTCTCGTCGAAGGTAGCCTCGCAAGTCTCCACGGTTCGGTTAGTGTCAAGGTTGAGCACACGATATGCTCTAGAATGAATCGCATAACCAAGGAAAATCCCATCCGATCATCGAGACTCAAACTTATCCAACTTGCCCTTCTTGAGAATGAAACACTTGCAGCCAAAAGCTCTAAAGTGACTCACCTTGGGTTGTCGGCCATGCATCAGCTCATAAGAGGTCTTCTTCTTAAAGGCACGAAGGAAGATGCGATTGGAGACATAGCAAGCGGTATTGACCGCCTCGGCCCAGAAACGCCTAGGAGTCCTATGCTCATCAAGCATCGTCCTGGCCATCTCACAAAGGGTCCGGTTCTTCCTCTCCACTACGCCATTCTGGCAAGCGACGTATGGAGAAGAGTACTGATGATCAAGACCAAGATCACTGCAAAAGGCATCAAAATGAGAGTTCTTAAACTTTGTGCCATTGTCACTGCGTATAGCTCGAATGGCATCACCATGTCTCTCATTCTTCAACCTCAAGATCAAGTCTCGAACAAAACCAAATGTCTCACTCTTGTCCTCCAAAAAGAAAACCCAAGAGTACCTCAAAAAATCATCAACAACCACAAGAACATACCACTTCCCACCAGCAGAGCGAACACGAGCTGACCCAACCAAATCCATGTGCAACAGCTCACAAGGTCGATCAGTCATGACAGAAGTCAAAGGGGCGTGAGAAGCGGCAACCATCTTTCCATGCCGACAGGAAGCACAAACCAAATCCTTCTCGAATTTCAACTTAGGCAATCCTCGGACAAGATCAAGACCACTCAAGCGGGAAAGCAACTCAAAGCTCAAGTGTCCCAATCTCCTATGCCATTTCCAAAGCTCAGCTGAAGCGCCAGCAACAAAGCATCGAGGAGGACCAACAGACTGGGAAAAATCGGCACGAAAGATTTGACCCTTGGGGACGATCGTACAGACAAGATCGCCTCGAGAATCAAGCACACGAGAAGCACCCGACTTGAAACGAACCTCAAAACCTTCATCAAGTAATTGAGATACTGACAACAGGTTGAAACCAAGTGACTTGACCAGGGCCACACTTCTTAAGGTCACCTTGCTACTCACCTTCACCATACCTTCCGCAAGCACTCGTCCTCTCCCATTGTCCCCGAAAGTGATGTACTCCCTCGTACTCACCTCGGTGAGGCTGGAGAACCACCCACGATCTCCGGTCATGTGTCTTGAGCAACCGGAGTCGATCAACCAAAAGTTCTCCAAGCCTCCCACCTGCAATCAAAAACGAGAATGAGAATGAGCAAGTGACTCAACACTAGGGTTAGTACCAAAAGAGTCAAACCAGTGCTGAGCCATTTGCTCAAAAGAAGGGTTAGCAAAATCCATCCTCCCAAAACCTCTAGGCGGAGCCCTCTCACGCCTACCACCAAAGGACCTGTCACGTCTCACTGGAGGAGTACGTGCACCACGAGGGGGAAAACATGGCCCGTAGTCCATCTGAGACCCAAAGCTCCGATCGTGCCTCCCAAACTCATAACGGTCACGAGAAGGAGCACGTCGAGCCAACTCACCACGCCCAAACCCAACACGCCTATCTCTCTGAGGGAACACACCTCCACCTCCACCTCCACGAGTGGGAACTGTCCTCACAAACACATCACCCCTAGGTAGAGGCCCTCTACGAGGCTCAGGCACACCACGAGAAAGGTGGTACATGTCCTTGTTTGCCATCTCCCTAGCAAACCTCTCATCCCTCTTCCTCCGGAAATAGAACTCATCCTTGTGCCCATCCCTCCCACAATACCCACAATGGAAGCGGATTGGCACTGGCTTGGGCTGTGGCTTCTCTGCAAGCTTCTCTCCAGCTTTCTCTCCTGTCTTCCCATCAAAGAAACTCCCCTGGGTGCTCACAAACTTGATGGGTTTTTGGTAGTTCTCGGATTTGTGGGGAAACACTAGAGGATCTGGGGTTGTGTCTAGCTTGTTTCTGAGATGGTTTGGCTTGGGTGCAAATTTGTTCATTGGTGTGGTATGTGGTGGAATGGGGATCTCTCCGGCTTTCTCTTCTCCCTCACCACTCTTCTCACCACACTTGTCAACCCCCCACGCCTGACCATCAAACCTCTTGAACTGAGCCAACATCATACTCAATTGTGGCTCATGCCCAGACAACCACCCCATCATTTTTCTTAATTCGTCATTTTCATCCTGCAGACGATCAACATAGTTTGCAAGTTCCATGTTTTTCAAAGTATGCATTTCACAGGTTGAACATGATGTAGGAAGAGGAGCTTTCAGTGCCGCCTCAAGAGAAACAATCCTAGTGTGAGATTCATCTAGCCTAGCACGCAAAATAGGACATGATGTACAAGCTCCTAACAAAGCTGGCCTAGACTTCAATTCATCACACTCAACCCTAACCACATCTAGTTCCTCAAGAACAGAGGCATGTTTCTCCTTGAGGGCAGTCAAGTCAGCAAGAAAAACTGAGCAATCACCACAATCAATTTCATCCGACACCACAGGAGCAGACTTCAAAGAGACAATCTCATTCCTAGCATTCACAAGTAAGGATTCAAGCTCAGCTACCTTATCCTTAGCATCACCCAACAAAGACCTAAATTCCCTCTTCTCCTTGTTGGTCTTTCTAAGCACATCGTCACGGTTATCAAGCAACTCATTGAGCCTAGCATTCTCCTCTAGCAAGAAGTTGGGATCTTGTCATACCTCATCATCGGAGTCGGAGTTCGAATCCAAGCTGTGCTTCCCACCCTTCTTGGAGTGCGCCATGCTGCAAAAGCCTCCTTGTGCGACGAAGCTTAGGCCGGTGAAGTTCTTGCCCGTGTGCCGCTTGTCCTTGCACTTCTCTTGCTCTTCCTCGCTGCTCGAGTCTGAAGAAGCATCACTTGATGTCGAGTCGATGTCACTTGCTCCGGCCACTATTGCTCGAGCGGTCTTCTTCTTGTAGCCGCCACCCTTCTTGTGCCTCCTCTCGCCCTTGTCCTTGTGCTTGTCCTTGTAGTCGTTCCAGGACTGGTGCTTGTTATAGTCGTGCTTGGGCTTGCCCTTGTAGTCGTTCTTGATCTCCATGGCTTCAGGGCATTCGCGATGAAGTGCCTGTGCTTCCCGCACCGATAGCACATTCCCGAGCTCCACCTTGCATTCTTGCGGTTCTCGTACATCCGCCCAAACCTCTTGCTCAACAAGGCGAGATTGTCCTCGCTCAGCACCTCAAAGTCTTCATCTGGCAAAGACACAAGACAAGACAAAGAGAAACCACCAGGGTTAGCGTTAGACCGTGATCCCGAGACAAGAGCCAGACTATGAGGATCAGTGGGGCTCTCGCTCTTGGCTCTCAAGCCACGATCAACCTCTGAAGACCTGAGCTTGGAAAACAGCTCATTCAACGTCACCGTATCATACACGCTCGACTCCTCAATGGCCTCGACCTTGGCTTCCCACACAGACCTATCCAGGGCATGCAAAAGCTTGATAGTTTGATCATGATCCGTGTATGGAAGCACTGTCACATTGGTCCTCATGTTGTTGACTATGCAAGTGAAGTGCTGAAACATAGCATCGGTCGACTCACCGGGGAGATGAGTGAAGTTCTCGTACTCTCTCCGGTAAGTGGTAAACATCCGGGCTTGCACTTGGGCATTGCCAACATGAGCATTCTTCAACTTGAGCCAAATCTTTCCGGCCACATCCTCTCCGTACACTCGATCAAACTCTGAGGCACAGAGAGCACGGAACAAGTAATCAACGGCCTTGCTGTTGGCCTCAAACATGTCCCGCGATCCTGGAAGCAGAAAACTATCCGGGATGACATAATGAGGATTCTGAGTGACCTCCTAGATAAGAATTCCCTTCCCTCGCAAAAACGCGCCCATGCGCCTCTCCCACATCGGATAATTCTTGCCATCAAAGTGCGGAGGACCCGACCTCCTGCCGTAATCGCCCATCTTTGGATCTTAGACTGGTTAGAATCAAGAAGATCCGTAACCAGCTCTGATACCAATTGAAAGACCGAATTGGCGACCAGAGAGGGGGGGATTGACCCCATCGGCCACCGGGTCCATCGAACCAAGCCTACTTGCCACTCCATCACCCTGACGCCGCGATGGCTCAGGCCTTTCGCGCTTGTTCTTCACCTGCACCGACACGAGTCAAGCCGCAACCTGTACCTGCACACTTAGCCAAGCATCAGTCCACACAACGTTGTCAATCACTCATCACTAAGGAGCGACCCTCCACTAGTCCTTGGACACACCTGGTCCTCAAGTATAAAACCCTTGTGTCTCTTGTGCTAACCATCCGGGTCCGACACACGATCCGTTACAAATTTGCTGCCGGTGGTAGAGAACCCCGACAGTTGGCGCGCTAGGTAGGGGCACATCATGTGTCTCACCGAACTTCACCAGCGATCCGGATGGAGGGCCGCGGGGTTTCGCTGACTCCCGGCACCACCGTGCTCTTCGGCTCCCTCGGCTTCGTCTACACCGGGCCGGCGGAGTCTGTCGTCGGGAGGACATTCTCCTGACCCGCGCGTCCCACCGCCTCGACGGCAGCGGTGGGGCGCGCTGCCTTCGTCCGTGGCTTCACGAACGAGTCGATCATGGCCATGTTGGGGCCAAATCCAACACAGGAGTGTTTTAGGCTCGCAGCCTACTACCTCACCGACCTCGCCTTCCAGGTCAGCGGGTCTGAGCCGTTGACCTGGGGCGAGTTCATGGAGCGGCACATCGCCATGTACCCCCACGGCCAGTAGGGCCTCCCGGACGACCCGGTGACGGCCTACGTGGACACGCTGAGGGCTTCCTACGTCACCCCGGGCTCCACGGTCGCGCGGCGGAGGCCACCGGCACCCCTGCCGGACTTCACGCACGAGTGCAACGTCCTCGAGGCCCAGACCGCCACCAGCTCGACCGATAGCGAAGAAACCCTCGCCTCCGTGCCGTGGACGACCAGCGTCGAGCGCGCCTTGACGAGATCGCCGAAGCCAAGCGCCAGCTCGACGAAGAGCTGATGAACCTCTACCAAGCACTCAGACTGGTGGACGAGCCATGAGACCCTCCGCGCGACCAGCGGCATGAACAACGTCGTGAGCAAGAAGCGGAGCAGCCTGCGCCACAAGCTTGCATACACGCGTGTGACGTGAACCGGCGCATCAACAAGGATGCCGCCGTTGACGGCGGTGACGCGCTGCTCTTCGGGCGCGCCTCACAGAACCTTGCGGCTACGGCTATGCTCCTGCGTGGCTGTCCCGACTCGGCCACCCCCGAGGAGAAAAGGGTTCACCAGCACCTCAAGACCCTCCTCGAGACGGCGGCTGCACAGCAGGCTGAAAGCTCAGCGTCGCGCCAGCGCTCGGCACGTGAGGCGCGAGCGACTCCGTCTGTGCGGCACCCAGACCCATCTCTCTCGAGACATCGGGGCCACGACAGAAAGGCAGGCGGAGCGACGGTCAAGACACACGCCTGGGACCCAAATGCGACGGCCGCGACACGCTCCGAGCTCGCCGTCGAGCCACCAGTGACGACGACTACGAGTACGGCTACGACAGCAACCACGACGACGGTCACGACAACCACGACGAGCGCCGCTCACGCCGACGGTACAGCCAGAGGTGTGGCGGGCGCTACGACAGCGAGGAGGATCGCGGCCGCATTTTGTCGCCTGGCCCGAAGGGACCTCGCGCCTTTGGCTGAAAGGTGCAAGACGCGGGATTCCCCTCCCAGTTCCGGGCGTCGACAACGGTCCCCAAGTACGACGGGGAGACCTATCCAAGCGTGTGGTTGGAGGACTACAGGCTCGTGTGTCGCGTGGGGGAGCAACGGATGATCTCTTCATCATCAAGAACTTACCGCTCCACCTCACCGACTCCGCACGGACCTAGTTCGAACACCTGCCCCGCGGCAGGATCCACAGCTGGGCAGACCTACGAGAGACCTTAATCGGCAACTTCCAAGGCACGTATGCCCGTCCTGGCAAGCAGTGGGAGCTGCGCAACTGCAAGCAGCAACCGGGCGAAAGCCTGCGCGAATACATCAGGCGCTTCTCCAAGCGTTGCACCGAGCTTCTCACCGCAACCGACAATGACGACATCTTGGCGTTTCAGAACGGCACCACCTGCACCACCCTCATCCATCGGCTAGGGCGAAGGACACCGAGGACTACTCGGGAGCTCCTCGACATCGTGACCAACCATGCCGACGGGGAGGAGGCAGTCGCGGCAATGTTGATCACCCCTCCGGGTAAGGGGAAACAAGTCGTGGACCATGGCGAGGGGCCCTCCTCGTGTACCAAGAAGAAGAAGGAGAACGACAAGTGTAGCCGTGATGACCTCACCGTCACAACAGTCGAGCGCAAGGCCACCCGGCCCAAGAACAACCAGATCGGTCCCCCGAAGGACCATTACGAGAGGCTTTTGGAGGCGCCGTGCACCCACCGCGAGACGCCTGTCAAGCACGCGCTCAAGGACTGCTGCTTGATGAAGAACTACATCAACGGCACGCTCAAGCCCAAGGCGACGAATCCTCCGAAAAATACCGCGCCTCCCCACGACGATGACGATGATGAAGCGGAAGCTGTGTTCCCCCATGAGGATGGAGCCGTGCACATGATCTTTGGCGGGACGCCAGCACGACCTTCAAAACGCCAAGAGAAGCTGATCCGGCGTGAGATCTACAACACCGAGCCCACGACGCCGTCATACCTCAAGTGGTCGGAGACCCCGATTACTTTCGACCGCACCGACCATCCCGACCGTGTGCCTCAGCCAGGATGCTACCCACTTGTGGTGGACCCTCTGATCGGGTCCAAGTGGGTCCACAAGGTGTTGATGGATGGGGGGAGCAGGCTCAACATCCTGTACATGACGACGCTCGACAACATGGGCATTTCGCGGTCCCGACTGCGCTCATCGCCTACACCCTTCCACGAGGTCATCCCCGGGAAGGATGCGCTCCCGATAGGGCAGTTCGATCTGCCCATCACGTTCGGGACTTCGCGGAACTTCCGCACGGAAACCCTCAGCTACGAAGTGGTGGGGTTCTCGGGGACGTACCACGCCATCCTCGGGAGGCCGGCCTACGCGAAATTTATGGCCGTGCCCAATTATACGTATCTCAAGCTGAAGATCCCTAGTCCGAAGGGGGTCATCACGGAGGGGACTACGTTCCAATACGCATACGAGTGCGACACAGAGTGCTTTCAGTTCGCTGAGACGCTCATCCGGTCTGAGAAGCTCCACGCCGAGCATCCCTCCGAGGACCAAGATATCCCCGAGTCGTCCAAGCGAGCGGCCTGCTCTTTCGAGCCCGCCAAGGACGTCAAGGATGTGGCTGTCTCCGATGATGGCCGCACACTCCGTATCGGGATGGCGCTCGATCCTAAATAGGAAAGCGCGCTCGTTGACTTCCTCATAGCGAACCTCGACGTGTTCGCATGGAAACCCTCCGATATGAAGGGGATCTCGAGAGAAGTTGCCGAGCACAAACTGAACATCAAACCAGGATCGAAACCGGTCAAGCAGCGCCTGTGCCACTTCAACGACGACAAGTGCAAGGCCATCGACGAGGAGATCAAGAAGCTCCTTAGTGTAGGGTTCATTCAGGAAGTGTTCCACCTCGAGTGGCTCGCTAACCCTGTACTTGTAAAGAAGAAGAATAAGAAATAGAGGATGTGTGTTGACTACACGAGCCTTAACAAGGCATGTCCCAAGGACCTGTTTCCTTTGCCTCGCATAGATCAAGTAGTCGATTCAACGGCAGGGTGCGAAACCCTCTGTTTTCTCGATGCGTACTCCGGGTACCACCAGATTGCGATGTGCATAGCGAACCAACTCGCGACGTCCTTCATTACTCCGTTTGGCGCTTATTGTTTCAACTCGATGCCGTTCGGGCTCAAGAACGCGGGCGCCACGTTCCAAAGATGCATGCGACGCGTCTTTAGCGGTCTCATAGGGCGGATAATCGAGGCGTACGTCGACGACAAAGTCGTCAAGTCGAAGAAGACGGGCGATCTAATCCCCAACCTCACGGAAGTGTTTGTGAAGCTGAGAGAACATGGGGTGAAGCTTAACCTCGAGAAATGTGTTTTTGGGGTTTCGAGGGGCATGCTCCTCGGCTTTGTCGTATCCGAATGCGGCATTGAAGCTAATCCCGAGAAGATCTCGGCCATCACTAACATGGGGCCGATCTAGAATCTGAAGGGTGTACAACACGTCACCAGCTGCCTCGCAGCTCTCAGCCAATTCGTCGCCCGACTTGGAGAGCGCAGCTTGCCGTTGTACCGACTGATGAAGAAGTCCGACCACTTCACATGGACGCCCGAGGCTCAGGAAGCGCTCGACTCACTCAAGAACCTTCTGAAGAGTCCTCCAGTGCTCACAGCACCGATGCCAGAAGAACCGATGCTCCTATACATAGCTGCAACTACCCAGGTGGTGAGCGCCGCACTGGTGGTCGAACGAGAAGAGCCTGGAAAGTCACTCAAGGTGCAGCGTCCGGTCTATTTCGTGAGCGAGGTACTCTCCGACTTGAAAACCTGCTACTCGCAAATTCAGAAACTCGTGTATGTTGTCTTGATCACCAAACGCAAGCTTCGACACTACTTTGACGCGCATCCCATCACGGTGGTGTGCAAGTACCTGCTCAGAGAAGTGATCCAGAATGTCGAGGCTAAAGGAAGGATAGCCAAGTGGGCTCTCGAGTTGATGGGGCAAAATGTGTCATATGCACCGCGTAGTGCGATCAAGTCACAAGTGTTGGCGGATTTTGTCGCTGAGTGGACAGAAATTCAAACTCTGCCGGCGCCGATCGAGCACGAGACATGGACAATGTACTTTGACGGCTCCGTCATGAAGGAAGGAGCGGGGGCAGGTCTTGTCTTCATCTCGCCTCTGGGCGTGCGTATGGAGTACATGGTTCGACTGCACTTCTCTGCATCCAACAATGTTGCTGTAACATCCCTGATGTTTAGGCAACAGTGATCACCCTCATTAACAAAGCTAAGCATGTTAATTAACTTGGTTGATTTGGTCCAACCCCTAACCCTAGGTCAACCCTCCCAAAACTCAAGTCAAAACCCTAGAGCTCTAGACCTTTCATCGATAATCTAGCGCGTTCTCCACTTTTCATATAACAACTTCAAAATCGGCCAATATGAAAGTTGTTCATCTTTACATGGGACACATTTCATTCAATTGGCGGCATTTGAGATTCAAAGTGGAAGATCCTCAAAAGTTTGGTCAAAGTTCAGAGCTGTATGTTGACCTAGTCGAGAAAAACAGCAATTTCAAGCCTGTTTTGTTCAAAATCTGTGGAGAATTTCATATGTCGGCCTTTGTAGAAGTTGGAGAGGTTTATGCCATCTACAACTTTGGTTTCTGGCGATTTACGAGTTTAGTTGGAAAATTTTGTTTTTGAACTGGTCAAACGGGGCTTCGTTGAAAGGTGTTGGACGCTGGCGCTCTGGCCACACGCTCTGCGTCGCGCGCGCACGCTGAGCCGCGCTGAGTTGCCCCGACGTCCGTGCCGCTTCCACGTGCTGGGCCCCACCTCGCCACTGGTTGCGGCGCGCCCAGGCAACACCTTCCCGAGGCACCTCCGGCCAGGATGGGCCGCGCCAGGGGGCAGAGGCGCCCGGCCACGCTGCGCTGCGCCTGCGCCGCTGCTGGCCGCCGCTTGTGCACAACGCTACTCCCGCCCGTGCGCGCGTGTGATAGGGGCCAGGTCCCCGCATTGCTTCCCGCCACACCGCCGCTTATAAAAAGGGCAAGCCCCGCCGCGCCGTCCCCACCCGGCTCCGTCGCCCGCCATCAGAGCGCCGCCGAGGAGCTCCCTGTCCCGCTCAACACCGACGGCCGTGAAGGACTCCAGAGCCTTCCCGTGACCCCACCTGAACTTCCCGTGCCACCCATTGCCCAGCCCCGCCCCCTGCTCCGCCACCGCAGCTCCGCCGGCCGCCACCTGTGCGCCGCCGCTGAGCTCCCCTGCCCGAGCCATCTCGCGCCAGTCCAAGCACTCCAGAGCCACCCCACGACCCTACTCGAGCTTCCCGTGCCACACGTGGTCGAACTCCACCGCCCTGCTCGCTGGAGCAGCTCGTGCCGCGGCCGCCGCCTCACCCCGTCGCCGAGCCCCCTCGCCGGAGTCCTTCCCCGTCCAACTCCCGCCACGGCTAGATCCTAGGTGAGCACCCCGTCGACCCCCGCCGCTCACCCGAGCCATCCCAGCCCCACCTCGCCGCCGGGGACCTAATTGCGAGGTCCTTGATCTTCCCAGGGTTTAAACCGCGAAAGCAGGGACCGCTGTGTAAAGGCGAGGGTATGGTTGTGAATGGAAACTTTTGTCCAGGGACCTTCCGGCAAAAGGATTCTTCCTTTTAATCCCTTTTTCCTGAATCTTGTAAAATCGATATCAATACACAGAAAAATTGTAAAAATACAAACCCAATTGTGTTGTGATCCTTATGAATAGTAAAAACTTTTCTACAAAGGGAGTTTTCAAATTTCTGTGTAGATTTTAAATAATTTTGAATTTACCATTTTAGATAGATCTGAAATAATTCAAATTCTATGCATGATCTGAAGCCCAATTTTGGATATGTTGTTTGCCTTGTCATGATGGTCTTCTGGTACAATTTTGGCACAAAGTTATTGAGTATATCTTTAGTTATGAATTAAAGTCGAATTTCAGCTTTGTTCCTGTTCTTGATTTTTGTAATTTAATCTGTTGATCTTTTGGACTCATTCCTTTTGCTATGATTCTGTTTCATGGTTTTGCACCCATGATAAATAGTAGAGATGTTTTTGTCATGTTTTATAGGGTCAAGTAATTTTTTTGCACAAATTTAACCTTCCTTCATAAATTTAAATTAATTTAAATTTTCTTTGCTGAGTAAGTACATATCTCTTCATGATTAGATGTTTTGAACCTCTACATGAATTTCTAGCTCAATATGTGGTATATTTATTTTTGTAAGATTTATTCTTGTTTTTAATGGATGAATCTAGTTGTATTTTTCATGCTAGATCTATGGCTTGGATTGATCTAAATTTTTGGTAGTAGCTCATGTGTAGTATGATGTACCTCCCTGCAAAGTTTAATGGTCATCTTGTTTGTATTTTCTTCCAGAATGAATTTTCGAAGTAAATCAAGCTTAATCCAAGAATTAAAAGAAAATTAGAAATCACCTTTGCTTACTTTCAAATCTTTTGGATGAGCTTCACCAAATCACACCATGAACAACACCCTATATTTTGGTGAAGAAAAATTAATTAATTAATTCAGATGTGCACACAATCACCATCAAATAAGGAGTTAAACCCCGCACACATACCCCTTTCTTTGATAGGAATAGTATGCTGGATATATCCTTATCCAGGTGAATGTGGTCACCCATACACCCCCCACGTTTACCCTTCAATTCTAAGCTTTGTTCACACTCCTCAGTTACAAATACATGAAGTTAATGCATATGCATGTCGTGTAGAGCTTCCGGACGGGAACTACGAATTGGTGCCGGAATCCGAGGGAGATCTTGCGGAAGGAGAAGTGAACGTGGTGGAAGTGCAGCAAGACCCAAACCAAAGTTCGGAGGACTTCGTCACTGACTTTGCTAGTGAAGGCAAGCCCCGGAGCATAACCCAGTTTTCTAACTCTTACATTTATGATATGCAATGTTTGTGCATTTACGTTTCAGGAGTTGAATTGAAACCCTAGATGCATGATCCTAGGTTCCTATGCTCGAATACTAGCATGATAGGTCGCTAGTTGCCATGCTCTAAGGACACGGTAAAAGTCGAGTGATGTTCATCACTCGCGAGCTATAGGTTTCTTATGTTGGAATCATAAGATTTTGATAAATGGAAATGCTCATGTGGTAAGAGCGTGGGACCGGCTCCGGCCAGTAGGTCTGTGGTTAAGCGTTTGAACGTACTAAATATTTGTCGGGAATGGGACCGGTAAGCCTAGTACCTTCTTGCTCGGGTAAGGGATCTATGACCACTAATCTTGGGAAGAGTCCCCTCTGCATGCAGCAGAGTGGTGCATGTGTGGAGCTGGGCGGCGTGTGTCTCCATGGCCAGCAACCCTTGTGCCAAAGACTGTAGAAATGGATCCTAAGTCGAGGACGGTTGGGAACCTCCTGGTTGGTGCACATCCACCCCCTGTTGGTTTCTAGTTGGATTATTTTTGGGGTGTGCATTCTCCCGTATGTTTAGGTGTCCCTTGCAAGGTTATTAATCGATCGATCGTCGGCCTCTCACCGTTACCCAAGATTGCTTAACCATACACTCTATGTCCCTTAATGATGGAATTGAGAAGTAATATGGATATATGCTTAATTGTTTGCACAACTTATGCTTGCACTAGTTGCTTACTTAGTAATGGATAATCAACTAGAATTTTGAGCTAAAACTTGAAAGTAAGGACATACTCTTTGTTGCTTTTCAGCAAAACAACCCACTAGCCAAAGAGCCTTGCATGTCTAGAGAGTTGGAGATTTTCCATCACCCGACGGTTAAGTCTTGCTGAGTATTAGTATACTCAGCCTTGCTTTTGTTGTTGTTTTCAGGTGATATGAATGATGATGGGTTTCCGTGGCCTGGTTCTCTCCCACCCGGTTGGGAAGTGGAGTGGGAGGACGACAGTGCTTAGTGACGTCGTGGATGGCCTCCTATGACGTTAAGTATTTTATTTCTGCTGTGTTTCGAACTCTGAACTTTTACCTTATGCAAAGGACTTGGTTTGTAATATTAAAACCTTATGGAGCTTGATGTAATAATTTGTGAAATGTTATCTCTGGACTCGCCGTCGTGTGAGTTTTAATGTACAAGTCTTCGATCCTGGTTAAAGTGATTTACCGGGCTTGACCCGGCAGAGGTGACAAGTTCCTTCTGTGTTATTGCTTAATGACCAAATGGACTGGTTTAGGCAATAATATGGAATTAATTTGGGCGGTTATGTCACAGTCGCCGAGTACGAAGCGCTTGTCAACGGCCTCCGCATCATGATCGAGCTCGAAATCCGCCGTCTCGAGATCTGTGGAGACTCCGAGCTTGTCGTAGATCAGGTCATGAAAGAGAAGAATTGTGTCGATCCGAAGATGGCGGCCTATTATCGAACCGTGCGTCAGCTGGAAGACAAATTCCACGGCCTCGAGCTCCATCACGTGCTGTGCGACTACAACAAAGCTGCTGATATCCTCGCCAAGGCAGCGTCGAGCCGCAAGCCTGTACCACACGGTGTGTTTGCTAGCGACCAGCACGCACCGTCCGTCCGTGTTGATGAAGAGTAACCGCCAGAGCCTGAGGCGCCAGAAGTCATGGAGATCGATCGACCACAAGAGCCAAACTTGGAAGGTCCAGACTAGCGGTTCCCGATCCTCGAGCGGCTAGTCGAAGGCAAGTTGCCTTCCGACCAGACGGAGGCGCACCGCATCTCGCGGTGAGCCAAGGCGTTCGTCCCCATCGATGGCAAGCTCCACAAGCGAGGTGCGGCAGACATATTCATGCGCTGCATTCTGAGGGACCAAGGCAAGGAGTTGCTCCAAGAAATCCACACCGGCACATGTGGACATCATGCCACCCCAAGGACTCTTGTTAGAAAAGCATTCCGACAAGGTTTCTATTGGCCCACTGCACTGGCCGACGCCAAGGACATCGTACGACGCTGTGAGGGTTGTCAGTTCTACGCTCGGCAAACTCACCTTCCCGCGCAAGCGCTTCAGAACATCCCCATCACTTGGTCGTTCGCTGTGTGGGGGCTGGATATAGTCGGGCCGTTCAGGCAAGCACTCGGGGGCTTCACACACCTGCTTGTGGTTGTCGACATGTTTTCGAAGTGGATCGAAGCCCGACCCGTAGTCAAGATCTGCTCCGAGGAAGCCGTGGTGTTCTTCACCGACATCATTTATCGCTTCGGGATCCCAAACTCAATCATCACCGACAACGGCACACAGTTCACGGGAAAGAGGTTCCTCAGGTTCTGCGATAACAACAACATCCATGTGGACAGGGCTGCTGTTGCGCACCCGAGGACCAATGGGCAGGCCGAGAGGGCCAATGGCATGATCCTACAAGGATTGAAGCCCCGCATCTTCAAACGACTCGAAAAGTTTTGGGCAAGATGGGTTGCTGAGTTGCCATCCGTTCTCTGGAGCCTGCGCACCACGCCAAGTCGAGCCACCGGCTCTACGCCATTCTTCATGGTCCACGGGTCGGAAGTTGTCCTCCCGACGGATATCGACTACGGTAGCCCAAGAGTTCGAGCATACACCGAGGAGGGGAACCAGGTCGCTCTCGAAGATGCAATCGACCAGCTTGATGAAGCACGCGATGTGGCGCTCCTACACTCAGCTCGATACCAGCAAGCTCTACGGTGCTATCACGAGCGTAACGTGCACGACCGCCAGTTCCAGGTCGGAGACTTAGTACTCCGTCAAGTTATGAGCAACAAGGATCGACACAAGCTCGCGCCCCCGTGGGAGGGGCCGTACATCGTTGATCAAGTGCTCCGACCAGGGACATTCAAGCTTCGACACGAGGACGGCACGATCGTCTCCAACACATGGAACATAGAACATCTACATCATTTTTACCCTTGAGTAATGTTCCCCGTTTTTACCTTATGATCAATGAATAATGACCATGTGCCTTTGTTCTCATCTCATAAGTTCGCAATCTTTCGCGTTGACATCTTCTCTGCAGGTTTCAACGTTGTCTAAGGCTGAGCGGTAAGCGTCCCTGCACCTATGCAGAAACGCTCACCACTCGGGGGCTACCCGGGGCACAATGCCCTCCTTTTGTTTTCCCGTTTTTAAAACAAAAATCTCCGACAAGTTTGTCGTAACCAATCGCACGCGCGAACGGTATTTTGACGGAACTCCCTATCTTGCGAAAGAATAAGATGTCGATCTGCACGCGTCTCGGTGCTGCCGTTCGTTTAAAGCTCCTAGCACCCACGCCCCCGCGGCTACGGTGTGAAGACTTGCGAGCATAGCCCAGACCCGCAGGTCGACATCTGACCACTTTCAAAAAGTGCTTGGGTAACCGCTCGAGCTCCGACTCAAAACAATTTCGACAAAAAATGCGCAAGTCATTTTTTGAACATCCCTAAGTGCTCGGGGGCTGCGAACATGTGGCGTCACTTTACGGCTCAGGTTGGTCAAGCTCTCCGACTCCTACGCCCCCGCGGCTTCAGAGTAAAGTTCGATTGGCCTAAGTTTCTAAGTACCGCTACTCCGTTTCGCAGTCATCCCCAGGTACTCGGGGAATGCTTCAAAGAGGACGGATTAAAAACAAAACGAAAACTGTTCGGAGCAGCCCGCTTACAAGTTTTGTTTAACTATCATACAAATTTATACATCTAACTAGAAGGACCGGAGCCGCCTTCGACTTCTGGTGTGTCTTTTGGAATCATCTCCAGGTCCTTCATCGCAGCATCAGCCATGGCGTGGGCGAAGGTGGCACAGTCCTCCTCGTTCTTGTCGTACTCCTCGTCCGAGTAGCCGAGAGCCCAGCCGCCGCTCAATGCCTCGTGGTCCAACCCCTGGTAGTGCGAGTCGAGCATGGTGAGGACCCGGTGCACCACCTTCCGAGACGTCGATAGTTCTCGCTCCTTGGCTACGCCCGGGAGAAGCGCAACTCAATCGCCAAGCATCTGGGGAGGCATCTGGATGGGTGGAATGTCAAGTTTTGACAAGATCCGTTCGATGAACCGACCGAATCTGGTGCAGTCTATGATGTCCTTCTCGCGCGCCGCCTCCGCCTCGTGCTGGACCTTCCTGGAATCCTCAAGCTCAGCCTTGACCTCTGAGGAGAGAAAGCGAGTTGAAGCTTAGTTGTAAGAAGTGCAAACAAGAGAAGGGAGGGGACAAGGCAAGGGGACCGTACTCGCAAGCTGGTCCGACAAGTTCTTGGCCGTCCCGGTCATCTCGTGGATCTTGAGTTCGGCGGCGGTGAGTTTTGGTGCCTCTTCCACAAGCCTCTTGGCCAATGAGGCACGAGCCAAGCGAAGCCCTGTCGAAACCGGAAGACAAGTCAACATCGCCCATAAGCAACACGGAAGAAAAGGCATGACAGAAGCTGAAAGTGCTAAGCTGCTCACCGTCAAGATCTTGCTCCAGCTTGGCATTGCCGTCGCGGAGCCGGTCCCCTCGTCGGTGGCTTCCTGCAGCTTGGTGATGAGGTCGCCCACCTGCTTGTTGGCTGTCCTGAGGTCCGCGCCGGTGTGGACCAAGTCCTGCTGCAACTCGGCCACCTTCTTCTCGAGTGCCGCCTTCTCCTGGGCGGCGGCCAGGGAAGCGGCTTCGGCAGCGGTGGCTGCAGCGACAGCAGTACGAGCGGACTCGGCGGCAGTTGTGGCGGCAGTGCGCAGCTACGCGGCAATGGCTTCTGCCTGGGCAAGCTTTGTCTCAAGGGCTGTCTTCTCCGACGCGGTGGCATCAGCAGCTGACTGCGTAGCCACTGCACGGTCCTCCGCGGACTTCGCCGTGGCTTCAAGCGCGGTCCTCGTCGACGCCTCACTCACCACCGCCCCTGCAGCAGCCAGTCGAGCGGCCACCAACTACACCTCCAACTGAACCTTCTTGGCCCGAAGCTCGTCGATGGTGCGCGCCTTTCTAGCACTGCATTTTGCAAGCACCTGTTCCGAGTAGAAGGTCATCTATAATAGCATATCTGCGAAGATAAAGAGACAAAACCAAGATCAGACTTGACAAACTCACCGTCGAGGCAGGAAGGATGATCTCATTAACCGCCAGCTCGGCCCACCTCAAGCCCCATTCGAGGCGGTGACGGGCTGTGGCCTCCTCGTCCTCGTCGTCGCGCGGCTCGGCCTCGTGGGTCCCGGACCATGAGGAGCACCCGAGTCCGAGGCTGTGCTCTCCCCTCTCCACGGCCGGGAAGGGGCGAGCTCCCGAGCCCTCCCTAACTTCTCGGACCGTCTCCAGGGAGGCCCTGCATTCCACATCCTCAGTAGCGGCAGGCACATGCGCGTCGGGGCAGGGTGAGTCCGCGATCTCCACCACCTCCACGACGAGAACGGTGGGCTGAAGCGGTGGCTCCACAACTAAACTCACGGCCGGCGCCACCACGCTCGCTGGGTGCACCGCCACGCTCACGGGAGACGACGGGGGCTCGATGGGGTCCGGCTCCGCCTCCGCCGCCATGGTCGTGGACACTCCGGGGTTGGCCCCGGCCACCTCGACCACGGCCGCAACTCCGGAGGTTGGTGGCACGGGCGCCTCGACCGCCGGCTCCTCCGGCGCCGACAGGCACCGCTCCAACTCGGTCGCAAAGACGACCGCGTCGCCGCCCGAGAGGTTGGGCTCCTCGAGGTTGATGGCCTCCTGGAATTGTGTGGACGACTCGGGAGCCGCCGTCACCTCAACCCTGCTTCCGCTCGCATCCAGCATCGGGGGCACACCTGCTTCAGGGGCCGCTGACGCGCCGGCATCGCGAACGATGGAGGGCACCGCCGGGGGCTCGATCTCCTCAGGGGCTGTCTGCCCCCCGACCACTCCACCTACCTCCGACGCTGGTGGAGGCGCTGCCGCCTTGTGGACCTCCACCTTGGCGGTCCTGCTCTCGACTTGTGCCACCGCCGGCACGGGCGGAGGGGTCGCCGGGCGGGTGACGGACGGAGGATTGCGCGCACTCAGGACTCCGCGTTTCTGCGGCGCAAGACTGAGCGCGCCGGTGTCGGAGCGCCTGGCACAAAAAAGCAAATCAAAAGGCGAACAAAAATCAAGAACAAAACAATGAGATATCCCGGACAGTACTTACGTGGAGGAGGTGACGCGGGCCCGCTTGATGGGCCTGGGAGCCGCGCTCGACGACTCGGGGGCTTGCCTCTTGCCCACCGCTGCATCGGAGGGCGGACTCCGACCTCCACCTGGGGTGAGGGGGACCTGCACGGGCGGGGCCCCGCCGCCCCGGATGACCAAGGACTGAAGGCGCCGCGGGGGTGCGTTCGTGTTCTCTCCCTGCGGCGCACTCGAAAAAGGTGCCGACAGAGTCGATCTCGCCTCGGACGGTGACCGCCTCCTCCGAGAGTGCGGCTCCCACCATGTTGTGTCACCGGAGGAACGGCGGACGGATGAATCGCGGTCCGCCGGCCACCTAGACGAGTCGTCTCGCCGCGGAGAACTCCTCCTCTCTGTGACAACCCCATCCGAGATAAGTCCATACTATCACTTAGACCGATCCTCTTTGGTCATTAAGCAATAATAAAGAATTATCCGGTTGAGTGTTGCCGGGTCAAGCCCGGTAAATCACTTGAATTAACACACAGAGGATCGAGCATGCATACATTAAAACCCCCACGAAGGAGAGTCCAGAGTACCTTACAGTTTAATACTAATCTTCCCCGTAGGGTCAACTATTACATTTCATAATTCTTAAAATAATAAACCATGGTTCAGAGTTTTAAATAACAGCGGAAAATAAACTACGATAACTTGACATCATGGGAGGCCACCCATAAGGCCATAACGCCATTACTTTTCATCTTTCACCCGTTCCAGCCCCAGCCGGGTGAGATTCCTCCAGGCCAAATAATATTACCTGAAAACAACATATATAGCAAGGCTGAGTATACTAATACTCAGCAAGGCTTACCCGTCTAAAATAAAAGACTTATCCGTCTAATCATGCATGGCTTTTGGCTGTTGGTTTGGTTTTGCCAAAAAGCAACTAAGGAGTTAATCCTTACTTTCAATATTTTAGCTCAAGTTCTAGTAGAGCAATTATTACAAGATAAGCAACTGATTCAAGCATACTTGTGCAAACAATTAATCAAACATCAAGTTCATCAACATTTCATCATAGAGGGATTATCATGGTTAGAGGGTTAAGCAATCTCGGATAATGGTGAGAGGCCGACAATCGATTGATTAATAACCATGCAAGGTGAACCTAAACATACGGGAGAAATCCCTCACAAAGAGTGATTTCAACCAAACGGTTCCCGTCATTCGTCAGATTAGGATCAGATGCCACAATCCTAGGTACATAACTAGTTGGCATGCCTCACACATCGTCACCATGCACCACAGGTAGCTAGCCTGGGGCAGCAACCCAAGATTAGTAGCCTAATGTTCCTGCACCACGTCATTCAGGTACTAGGTTTACCATACCCATGTCCGACAAATGTTTAGTACTTTCAAATGCTTAATCTCTTAATTACTAGACCGGAGCCCAATCACATGCTCTTACCACGTGAGCAATTCAATTTAACCATCTTATGATTCCAACATAAGAACCTATCATTACGAGCGAACTACATCACTCGACTTGTACCGGGTCCTTAGTGCATAGCAACTATCGACCTAGCATACTAGTAAAAGATCATAGGTACTTATGGATCATGCATCTAGGGTTTCCATTCAACTCCTGAACGTAAATGCACATACATATACAAGCATAAATTCAAAAATTTGAAAAGGAAACACATAGGTATATGTTAAACCGGGGCTTGCCTTCACTAGCAAGTTAGTAGCAAAACTTCCGAACTTGGTTCGGGTCTTGTGGCACGTCCACGTAGTTGGTTTCTTCCCTCGTACGGTCCGTCACCTCGTTCCGGGACGAACTCGGGGCTAACATCGGAAGGTTCTACACGCAGAATGCATATGCAACTGTTAAATGGTGATGTCAGTTTAGTTATTTACCAAACATCTCATGTAAGGTATTAAGTTTTCCATATACATTTAAATAGAATATATTCAGCATACTCTTTCATAAAGATTATTCAAGCAATTATTTATTAAGTAATTATTTCAAAAGTGATTGTGTGCATATAAAAGAAACAATTTAAAATTATCACACAAACATTTGAGTTACATTACAGAGGTCCATAGGAGCAATTCCTAGGGGTGAAGCACACACCAACTTTCAAAGAAAAGATTTCTTCATTTCTCTTTTTATATATATACTAGTTTTATTCCAAAAAATCGTTCTGGTAAAACCATGCAGTAAAACAGAATGAAAATTTTTGTACAAGCACATAATAATGCAGCAGAACCACAGATAAATTTTCATAACATTTAGAGCTATATGCAGAGCATGAAAAATACAGCATTTTTAAACAAGGCAAAAGCAAGAATATTAAATCTAGAGAAAACTACTTACGCACTGGTACTCAAATTTTACACAGAGCTACTATAGACTAAAACTAGGTCACACACCAAAAATTAGCTTCAGAACTCTTTTTAAACATGCTACACTAAAATAACCATATTCAGCCTATCTATTCACAAAGTATTTATACAGAGAAAGATATGATTCAACTGCACCCCAACTTTCTACCATAGCACCAACAGGGTATAAACATGCATTGGACCAAAGATAAACATTATTTGACCAACTGAAACAGAGATTTGCATTTTATTTCATAAACAAGCATCAATCAGAAATAGATATATAAACAGCTTATAAAAACAAGATAAAATTACCAGCATCACATTTTGGTCTAACAAGGTGATATCCAAAAGATGGAGCATAGAAAACATACACATGAAGCTGCATGCAAAAGATACACAGATCTAGCCATAAAGCAAAATAAAACACAACTATAGATTTACTCAGCAACTTTGTGCAAAAACTTAGGTATAGCCTTTTCAAACACTGACTATCAACATATCCAATGCTCAAGTCTAGCACAAGTGTACAACTCAAGTTATGAACAACCACATACAAACTGATTTGGATTTTTCGTTCCAAAACTGTTCGACAAAAGTATATATAGCCTTTGTAAAAGATGTAGTTCTGCTCATAAGGAGACCAGCAAAATTGGTTTTGCATTTTTACCATTTTTCTGTGATTTTATATGATTTTTCAAAGATCTGCTCAAAACAAAAGAAAAGGATAGAATCTATTTACACACAGGCCCATGGTTCAAACTTTTTATTCACAGAACAGCCCCTGCCTTTTACACAAACGCCCTGGGACTTTTACAATCGTCACACAGGTACTCTCGGCGGCGCAGGGGAGCTCGACGGCGGCGATGGCCGGCCGGACTTGGTCCACAAGCGGCACGGGGATTAATGGGTGCTCACCAGGGTTCGATCGGGCGAGATGGCCGGCACGGGGACTGCTCTGGTGAGCTTTGGCGGCGAGGCCGGGAAAGGGTGGCCACCGCGGCTCTGATTCCGGCGAGAGGAGGGGTTGTGCAGGGCAAGGTGCGACTCGGGAAGCTTCAGGGGGTGCTCGTGGGTGTGGGAGCAAGTTCAAGGGGTAGTGATGGTCACGGGAAGGTAGAGCTCGCCGTGGAGGTGCCAATGGCGGGCACGGCGGCGGCGGACAGGCGAAGGTGGTGTGTCTACGTGCATGAGCTGGTGGGGCCCTTTTATAGGCGACGACGACGACGACTCAACGACGCGTAGTGACCATCGTGCAAGACGGGGCATGGGCGTGCGCGCAACAAGCGGGTACGGCGGCCTCGCGGTTCGCCGGGCGGCGATGGTCAGTGCGGCGCGGCCTACAGGGTCTCGGTGCGTGGCTGATGGGGACTGGGCGCGGATGTCGGTGCAGAGTGGGTCCCAGCGTGTGTGCTCGGAAAGTGCCTCGGCGCTCGGACCGGCGGACGGAGGCGTGCCTCGGCGTGCGCGCGTCCAGCGGCCGACGTGGCGGGCGCGACGGCATCGTGCGCGAGGACGCGTTCCGGCGCAGAACATTTCGGGATAGCCTTGTTTGTCTCGATTTTTCTCTCGATTTCGATACTGAAGTGCACCAAGTGCTAATAACCAAAGTTGTAGAGCAAAGATCCACCTACAACTAACTCAAAGGCCGATGGGTGTTTTGATCAACGGATCTTGCACAAACTGCAGGCAAAGATTGGGATTTTCTCGGCGCCTTTGAACAGTGATTGCAGACTTTGACCGAGTTTTACACCATCATCCACTCAAAATTGGAAATGCCGGCCAACATGAAAAATGTGTCCCTCAAGGAGATGAACAACTTCCATTTTGGCCGATTTTGAAGTGTTTAGATGGAATTTGGAGAAAGTGCTTAAGGTCAAGGGGTTAACTAGGGTTTTTGAAGGGGTTTTGACCAAGTGTTGACCATGCTTTAACCAAGCATTGACCATTAGGGTTGCTGGCTTGGTTTTCGAGGTGATGACCCAGGTTGACCAAAATTTAACCAAAGTCAATGTGTTTGACTTGGTTGACTAGACATTAGTGTTAAATAACCCTAATTGAAAACCTAGGGCGCCACACTCTCCCTCGGAGGCTGCTGGTTGACGGAGCCCGACCGAGAGCTGGTCACCGTCCGATCTTCTTGGACGGGGCGTGGAGGCGCATGCGAGCTGGAGCCCCTCCCTTGCTCACGGACGGTCGGATCCGGTCGCTGTCTTGAGTTGGCCTCCGTGGCCTGCCGCTGAGGAGGGGGTGACGCAGACGTCGACGACAGAGCGCTCCAGTCGACGTCGGCACCCCCATCGTCACCGGACCGTGGCGGCAACGACGAAGGATCCTCGTCCGAGGAGACGACAATCTCATTCAGCCTCCGACGCTTGGCGCGCTGATCGTTCTGCTCACGCTTTGTGGTCTCCTTCTTGTGCTCGGCTTTGCGGCTAGCCCGCCTCCTCTCCGCGGCGGCCTTGGAGCGAATCTGTATCGCATCCTGGGGGAGAGGAGGCTTCGCGGGGATAGGCTCCGCGGACCTCAACTGAGAACAAGAATAAGAAACGAAACCAATACGAGAAATAGAAGCTCCGAGAAGATGCTGACAACCAAAGAATCCAAAACTAGTCGGAAGGCCAGTCGGAAAGGAGAAAGACTTACGTATTTTTTGGTCCCCTCTTGGGGGAGCATAGGCAGAAGCCGGGACGGAGGCCACGAGTACGACGCCCTCCCGATGGCCAGCCCCACGCGGCGCTGGATCTCATCCAGCGAGGGCAGCTCGGCGCCGTCACGGTCCCTTCGAAGGGGGCCCTGTTGGGCGTCATCTGGCAGATGCGCAGGCGCCGCCGCCGGAGCGGGACAATCCCCAGCGCATGGTACTGGCCGATGACGGCCGCCAAGTCGACCCCGGCGTCGCGCATGTCAGTGTTTTAGACACTGAGCCTACGACGGGGTACCCGAAGTAGTAGATTGTGTAGTGGGGCTCGCCGAGATCAGGAACACGATGGTGAGACACGGGGCACACAATTAGACAGGTTCGGGCCGCAATGTGCGTAATACCCTACATCCTGTATATTGCGTGGCTCTGTATTGATTGCGTATGTTTTGAGAGGGGTCCCTGCCTCACCTTATATGCCACGGGAGGCAGGGTTTCAAGTCAGATTGGTGCAAGAGTACTATTCGAGTAGGACTCGGAGTAGCCTATACAAGGTATGGAAAGCTATCCTAGTCTTAGTACAAGTTCTTGTCCGTCTTGTCTTGCCTTGTGGTCCAACGGTACCTGCACCGTGGCCCACTAGTCGAGTAGTCCAAGTGTTGTACAGGAATTTATCTCCCGGGTATGGCCCACATGTGTTGTGGGCCCAGGGATGCCTGGTCGACAAGCCCTCGAGTACTTTGTAGTCGAGTGCAATGCTCCAAGTAGTCTTGAAGGTCTCCACGAGTAGTTCCCAAGCGTCCCTGAGTTCTACAAGCTTCAATCTTCAATAGTACTTGAATCATCACGAGGCTGAAAGGTACTCCAGCTAACTCCAAGAGCAGTATTGAAGTCTTCTCGAGTTGTTCCCAAGCGTCCCCGAGTACTTCCCTTGAAGGTCTTCAATAATACCCGCATTGTTCTTGAAATCTTTGCATCAAAGATCCATATGGAAATGTGATTACTGAAATCGCATTCCATATGGAATGTAGCCCCCGAGCCTTAGGTCGAATCCAGGATTCAAGCTGAGGGTCAATCTTCTACTCTTTTGATCTTGCTCCGAAAAATCCGCAGAAAATCCGAAGAAACAATATAGGAATGCGATTTGCAAAAATCGCATCCTATATGGATGTAGCCCCGAGCCTTAGTTCGAATTGACAATTCAAGCTGAGGGTCAATCTGTTGTCTTCGTCAAATAATCCCTTAAAAATCCTGAGAAAAAACTGAAGGACACGTGGCACGGAGCCCCCAAGCCTTGAATCGAGTACTTTCTCGAATTGAAGGGTCCAATCTGACTATAGAATAGTGGCCTGAATTCAGTGAACTGTAGCTAAGTGAAATCCAATTCCATCGAGTAGTCGAGCCCCCGAGATGGAGCCGAGCAGGTCTTGGATTTTAGTCCTCTGACTTAGCCAAAAATTTTGCCTGTGTGAAACCAATCTGTTGAATACGAAGGGTCACCAGGTCGAACCGTTAGGGTTTTGGTTTTATAAATACCCGAAGGGATATCCCTTAGGGTTTCACTGCTCCCATTCACCCTTAGATCCAGAAAACCTCAGCATCTGTAGCCGCCGCAGAGTTCGATCGTCCACATCGCCAAGAGTTTGCGCCTCCACCCCCTCGTAGCCCTTGAGTCAATGTGAAAGAAGACTCTCGTGACTGGAAGGATGAAGCCAACACCATCCAAGGGTCAGAAGAGGAAGTCCGGCCGCGGCAAAAATCAATTGCCGGAGCCCAAGTACAAGACGGTGGTCATCACGAAGCCACCAAGCCGAGCTATGTCTTGGAAGAAATCCAAGATGAGGGAAGATGATCTTAAAGCCCTCGAAGCCGCCGGGTTGCTGCGCGAGAAGGCGGTTGCTGGATGGAGTGCAGCCACTGGAGATGCGTGGCCAATGGAGAAGAGCCCTGATGAGATCCCAATGTTCGGCCACTTCGTCGAGCGTGGATTGACGCTGCCGTCATCGGACATCTTCAGAGGCTTCCTCGACTTCTTCAAGTTAGAGCATGTACACCTCAATCCCAATAGCATCTTTCAGATTGCAGTGTTCGTGCATTTTTGTGAAGCCTTCCTTGGTATCCGCCCGCATTGGGCGCTATTTAGGAAGATATTCCGCCTGAAGCCGCAACCCAATGCCAATTTTCCGGTGGTAGTCGGTGGTGCCGGTCTGCAGATGCGCCAGAAGGCACAGGAGTTGTACTTGAAGTACGACTTGATTGATTCGAACCAAGATTGGAAGACCAGGTGGTTCTACATCGACAACGCCCCGCCTCAGCTACCGAAGCCAAGCATGTTCACTCCTGTATATGATAGGCTCTGGAAGGATGAACCAACGACGCAGGAGTGCATTCAAATTCCAGAGCTGCTGGCGAAGATAGCGCAGAAGAAGGCGCAAGGCTTGACAACTGAGAGAGTAGCCTTCAACTTCATGAAGCGACGGGTACAACCCTTGATGCAGCGGGAGCATCTCAGGTTCGAGTACAATGGAGCTGATGATGGCTCGAGGCTATCTTCAGAAGAGATCAGTGATGATCTTGTGATGGAGAGACTGCAGAAGATCTTCAAGAATCTTCACGGAATTCCTGTAGCTGTCCAGGAGTACAGTGCTGACAACCCTCCGCGTCTGGTGAGTTTCCAATAATTAGCCCCCGAGTACTTTTGAGAAGTAGTCGAATAACTAATAGTTTGCTTTATTGCGCAGGAGGATGTCTTGAAGTTTGTGTCCAACCCTCCTCCTCGTCCTCAGGACCCACTACAAGTGCCAGAGGGAGAGCCAACGGGAGTTGAGGCTCAAGCCCCCGATAGTAGTCGATCTGCTCAAGGGGAAGAAGAAGAAGTCTTGGTGGAGGACGCCTCCTCAAGCGACGATGACGGCCAGACACTTCAACAGCGTTTTGAAGTGAAAAGCCGCTACGGGTACTCTGGGGCATCAATAACCAGTGGCCTCGCCGCAGGAGCATTGAAGAGGCCAGCGTCCTATCTCACAGATGATGTGACACTGCCGCCACGGAAGAAGAGGACCACAGTGGGCAAGCGAGCTGTGAACTGCGCCTTCATTTTTCGACATGCTGGGGCCGAAAGTCTCAGTACCTCGAGCTGCTCTGTAAGTACTCGAGTACTTATTAATATTGTTTACTCTGAATTTGCTGACCAACTTGTTGATGCAGAAAATCCACTGATGTGAAGTGGGGCGCCTCTGGAAGTAGTCTTGCTGAGAAAGAGTAGAATCCTCAAGAGCAACAAGAAGATGTGCTTCCAGAGCGCCAAGAAGTACCTGCCGAATCTGATGCTGCGCACGCACTGTGCTTCCTTTGGAGCGACGTGGTCAAAGCAGCGGTGGAGGCAGCTTCCAAGCCCAGGGCTCAACAACTCGAGGATATTGAAGCCGTGGTGAATGAGGGCCTGGAGGCTGATCCAGAAGCCGAGCTGCGCCACGAAGAAATTCCAGTTGCTGAAACCCCTGTGCATCAGATTGATGCACAGCTGGCGTTGGAAGACAACCCGGAGGATCGCATAGTGCCGCATGAGCCAATCATTGAAGACCTGACTCCTCTGTGCAGTGCTGCGAAGTACTCTACGGCAAGCACAAGTACCCAATCCATGGCTGAAGGGTTGGTGCCGTATGACGACTCCTGCCTGGATGAAGACAACTTGCAAGCGCACGGCGAGATGTTCCGCAGCATTGAGAAGCTTTTCGCGGTAAGTTTGTAATCTCTTGTAGAGTAGTTGTAGTCACAGATATCTTGTCTCTAACTCTTGAATTGCCGTGCTCTTGCAGGAAGTAGTCAAGCAATCGAAACGCAAGACTCGCCTGCTTGAGCAATATGCAGCAGACATCAAAGAAGTCTCGCAGCTCAGAGAAGAACTCAAACAGCAAAAAGCCTTATCTCTGAAGCTGCAAGAAAAACTTGATGGAAACGCCGCCGAGTACCACAACGAAATCCAGAAGCTGACGGCTTAGAAGGATAATGTTGTTGGGAAGAACAAGTCTCCGCGCCAGAAGAATAAAGGTAATCTCCCTTTCTGAATTCATCATTGAGTACTGCATCTGATAAGTAGTCGTGATCTTCTGCAGAGCTGACTGAAGAGGTTGATAAGTTCAAGAATAAAGCGCTGGACTGGCAGCTGGCCTATAACCGTGAAGAATCAGCTCGCATGGATCTTGAGGCAGATTATAAGGTGCGGTGCTTCGTACTTGAGCGTGAGATGGAGATTCGCCTTGCGGGCTGGAATGACTTATTGACTTGCATGCAGTCACTCAAGACCAAGATTGAAGAAGCCGAAGGTTTGCGCTCAGAGTTGAAAGCCTTGACAGAAGCAGCCGAGCCAGTGGCAAATCTCTTCGAGCCCAGGGTTGCTGGAGTTCAGCCTCGTCCACTTGTGGATAGGTTGAAGGACACACCGAAGAAGATCCTGGAGTACACTCAAAGGCTGGCTTGCACTATTCCTAATCAAGTCTTGAGCTTCATCAAGTCATTCTACGCCGAGGCGGATCTTACAGTCATCATGAACGGTAGATCTGGAGACTGCTTCGATGACAGGCTCAATGAAATGATGCAACAGACTTCCCCAATCGTGGAAGCAGTCTCCAAGTTCATCGATCTCCGTTAGATGTACCTGTAGAACAAAAACACTAGGGAAAAACAAGTGTAATCCCAAACAAGTGTTTTTATGTAATATAATTGAAAACTTGAGTAAGTCAATTATCTAGATCCCTTGTATGCTTGTGTGTTTGCCAAGTACTCGAGTTGGTATTGAGTGTGTGGCTGCAAAAAGATATACAATACTCGAGCAGAAGTACTCAATTATTAATATGTTCCGAAGAACGTTAGCTTAATCACGACGAGTTGAACACCTTAGCTGTAGCAGCATAAAAGAAGGCTTTGTCGTGAAATAAGCTAAGGGTAGCACATTGTACAGAGTTGACAATGTCTTGAGTACCTCTGAGGCTATAAGCCTAGTGAGAGAGTACTCGAAAAGAACTTATTCACAACGAGTTTAGCTGTAGCAGCGTGAAAGAAGACTTTGTTGTGAATAAGTAAAAGACAGTAACAAGTCGAAATATAGGATAACAACTTTATTACTGAATACATTATACAGAGTTTACAATGTCTTAAGTACCTCTGAGGCTATGAGCCTAGTGAGAGAGTACTCGCAAGGATGTTCCGAAGAACGAGTAAGACCGTAGGAGACAGTGTGGTGAACTCATCCTTGCTGTAGCAGCAACTTGTATGAGAGTTCCACTGAGACCCTACCAGAAGGGTGTTACTCTAGGCCGAAGCCTCTTATTAAAAATAGAGACATGGACAGCATGTGCCACTTATTAGTCTACACGACACGGAGTCGTCTGGAGAGAGTTATCATGACTCCCTACGAGGTCGCAGAATGAGACTGCCTGGAGAGGATTATCATGATCCCCTACGAGTGATCGCAGCTAAAAGCCACGAGTAGATACAACCGAAACTGTCTGGAGAGGATTGTCTTGATCCCCTATGAGTGGTGGCAACCGTAGCTGCCTGTTGAGTGGTTGCAACCGAAGCTGCCTGGAGAGGGTTGATGAAGCCCCCTACGAGTTGTTTACAGCCGTAGCCATCTGGAGAGGGTTGTTGAGACCCCCTACGGGTAGAAGCGACAAAGCTGGTCGATGTTCCAAGAGTTGTCGACTTCCTCGCCTTCAAGAGTTTGAAGACGATATGAGCCTGGGCCAGTAACCTTTGCAATAGAGAAAGGACCTTCCCATGGCGAGTTGAGTTTGTGTAGCCCTGTCGTATTCTGGATGCGACGAAGGACCAAGTCACCAACGTTGAAGGAGCGTTCCTTAACGTTGCAGTCATGGTAACGGCGAATCTTCTAAAGGTATCGAGCAGATTGAACAAGTGCGTTGCAGCGAGCTTCCTCGAGACTGTTGACATCTATTTGTCTTGTTTCTTCAGCTACGCCTTCTTCGTACTGATCAACCGTCGGAGAACGCCACATGACATCAGCGGGCAAGACGGCTTCAGAGCCGTAGACCAGGAAGTAAGGTGATTGCCCCGTAGGGGTAGTAGGCTGAGTGCGTAGCCCCCAGAGTGCATTGGGTAGTTCCTTGATCCACTTCCCGCCCTTGGTATTTGCAGCATCATACTGTCGCTTTTTGAGAGCGTCGAGTACAATCCCATTGGCGCGTTCCACTTGACCGTTGGCGCGTGGATGAGCGACAGAGACGTACCGGATGTCAATTCCACTATTCTCACAGTACTCCCAGAACTGGTGATTGTTGAAATTCGAACCCAGGTCTGTGATGATGCGATTAGGGAATCCATAGCGATGTACGATTTCATCCAAGAAGTCGAGGACTCTATCAGCCTTGGGGCAGGTAACAGGCTTGACCTCAATCCACTTGGTAAACTTGTCGATAGCCACCAGAACTCTGTTGAATCCTCTTGGAGTATTTGGGAGAGGACCAATCATATCCAGCCCCCAGCAAGCGAAAGGCCAAGTTGGTGGTATCGTGATGAGCTTGTAGGCTGAAACGTGTTGTTGCTTCGCGAAGAATTGGCATCCCTAGCACTTCTTGACTAGTTCCTCTGCATCAGCAAGAGCTATAGGCCAATAGAAAGCACGTCTGAACACTTTTCCCACCAAGGTGCGGGAAGAAGCGTGATTGCCACAGATTCCTTTGTGTGTCTCCTCCAAGATTTCCTTGTCTTCTTCGCGAGAAACGCACTTCATGAGTACATCAGAACTTGCGCCCCGCTTGTAGAGTTGATCTCCGACTAGAGCATAGGCTTTAACGCGGCGTGAGATGTGCTTGGCTTCTGATTTGTCTTCAGGAATCAACTGATGTTTAGTGTAGTTGATGAAAGGAATTCTCCAATCCACATCGATCATAAGCACTTCTCGATCAGGTTGAACTGAAGTAGTCGCAGGTGCAGATGATTGCTCCGGAATGGATGGTTTATGGAGTTCATGGACAAAGATTCCAGCTAGCACTTGAGCTCGTGTAGATCCCAGCTTCGACAAGACATCTGCAGCAACATTGTTGTCACGGACCACATGATGGAACTCGAGACCATGGAATTTGTTCTCGAGTTTGCGTACCTCCTGACAGTACGCATCCATGTTTTCAGCATTACGATCCCAAGAATCATTGACTTGATTGATGACCACCAAAGAATCACCATAGACGAGTAGTCGTGTATTGCCAAGAGAGACTGCAAGGCGAAGACCATGCAGTAGTGCTTCATACTCAGCTTCGTTGTTTGAGACCTTCCAGAAGATCTGCAAAACATATTTGAGTTGCTCGCCCTTGGGGGAAATCAGAAGTACCCTGGCATCAGCGCCTTCCAATTTGAGGGAACCGTCAAAGTACATGACCCAATGTTCTAGACACTCAATTGGAGTTGGGACTTGATTTTCCCGCCACTCAGCCATGAAATCAACCAAGGCCTGAGACTTGATAGCAGTGTGAGGCTTGAACTCGAGCGATAGAGCACCAAGCTCTACAGCCCATTTAGAAATCCTTCCTATGGAGTCCTGATTGTGCAATATCTCGCCAAGCGGGTAGCTGGTAACCACAGAAATCTTGTACTCGTCGAAGTAGTGGCGGAGCTTCCGTGAAGTAATCAGAACCGCATAGAGTAACTTCTGTACCAGAGGGTAGCGAGCCTTGGACTCTGAGAGTACTTCACTGACGAAATATACCGGCCTCTGGACAGGGTAGCCATGGCCTTCCTCTTGCCGTTCAACGACAATAGCAGTGCTGACGACATTAGTAGTCACAGCGATGTAGAGCAAGAGCTCTTCATTTGGCAAAGGAGCTGTGAGGACTGGAGGCTTGGATAAGAACTCCTTAAGCTGAGAAAGAGCTTGATCAGCTTCAGTTGTCCATGTAAACTTCTCTTGCCGCTTGAGTAGCTTGAAGAAAGGTAGACCCCGTTCTCCGAGTCGTGAGATGAAGCGATTGAGTGATGCCATACAACCAGTAAGCTTCTGGACATCTTTGATAGTAGTTGGAGCTTGCATGTTGGAGATGGCAGTAATCTTCTCGGGGTTTGCTTCAATGCCACGATGGCTGATGATGAACCCGAGTAGTTTTCCGGATGATACGCCAAAGACGCATTTGTTGGGGTTGAGCTTCCATTGGTACTCGCGTAGCGAAGCGAAAGTTTCCTCAAGATCCATGATAAGCATGTCTGGATCCCTAGTCTTGACAATGACGTCATCCACGTATGCTTCCACGTTCTTGTGAAGCTGCCTCTTGAAGCACACTTGGATAGCTCTTTGATAAGTAGCACCAGCATTTTTCAACCCGAAGGACATTGTTGTGTAACAATAAGCACCAAACGGGGTGATGAATGCGGTCTTCTCTTGATCAGATTCCTTGATTGCAATTTGATGATAACCGGAATACCAATCCAGGAAACAGAGTAAAGCACAGCCCACTGTAGAGTCAATAACTTGATCAATCCTCGGCAACCCGAAAGGATCCTTGGGTCAATGCTTGTTGAGATCAGTATAGTCGACACACATCCTCCAATCATTAGAGTTCTTCTTTCTGACGAGCACAGGGTTAGCGAGCCATTGCGGGTGAAAAACTTCCCGGATGAAGCCAGCCGCGAGTAGTTTGTCAAGCTCTTTCTTTATAGCAGCCCTGCGGTCATCAGCAAAGCGACAAAGGTGTTGTCTCTTGGGGGTAGCGTTAGGATCGATGTTGAGTAAGTGCTCGATCAACCTCCTGGGTACACCTGGCATGTCAGATGGTTTCCACGCAAAGATATCACGGTTAGCCCGAAGGAAGTTGACGAGCACGTCTTCCTATTTAGGATCAAGCTGTGCACTGATCATGGTCGTCTTGCTGCTATCACCGGTACCAAGGTCAATGGCTTTGAGCAGGACATCACCAGTTGGTGCAGGCTTGTTATTATTGTCTATCTTCTCAGGAACCTCCAGCTAGCTCGGAGCAAGCTTTTTGGCTGCAGCGAAGACTTCCATCATAGCATTGGGTACTTGAGTTGTCGAAGCAAGTTCGACGGCTTCAATGTCGCAGTCGTAAGAACGCTTCAAATCCCCTTGCAATGAAAGAACTACTTTGGGGCTCGGCATCTTGAGTACTAGGTACACATAGTGTGGAATAGCCATGAACTTGGCCAAGGCAGGTCTGCCGAGGATGGCATGATAAGAAGTCTCGAAGTCGGCAACCTCGAACTTGATGTACTCGGTGCGGTAGTGATCCTTAGTCCCAAAGGTGACGGGTAGTACAACTGATCCCAAAGGAACAGCTGTGTTGCCTGGGATGATACCATAGAACGGCGAGTTGGTCTTGGTAAGCATATTGGTGATATCTAGGCCCATCTTGTTCAAGGTCTTGGCAAACAGGACATTGAGACCGCTGTCACCATCAATAAGAACCTTAGTGAGTCTGGAGCCTGCCACCACTGGATCCAGAACGAGAGGATATCGTCCTGGCTCAGAGAAACTAGTCCATTGATCCGCTCTTGAAAAGGTAATAGGGGTTTCAGACCACTTTAGAAAAGTGGGAGCTGCTGGTTGGATGGACATAATCTCTCTTAGTGCAAGTTTCTGCATGCGCTTGGTTGGAATCCCACCAAATATGACATTGATAGTGTTAGAGGGGTGTTGAAACCCAGTGTCTTTGTCGTTATTAGCCTTCTTCCCCTTGTGTTTACGAAACCTTGGGGTTGGGTGTGTTGGCTCAGGTGTGTTCTTTAGCGCACGACGAAGTTGGTAACACTGCTCTGTAGTATGATCGCCCTCTGGGTGCCATGGGCATTTCTGCTTGGTCAATGTTGCCCAATGAGAATCATCTTCAGTCTTGGCAGTAGTTTCCATGGCTGCAATAGTGTTGTCAGGCTTGCTCTTGCCCTGCAGTTGCTTGCCATTGTTGCTTCCACCAACATTATTGTTGTTGTTGTTGTTTTGGTTGTTGCGAAGATGCTTGAACCGATTCCGAGCCTTGTCTTCTTCGTCTGCCCAGTGAGTGATCATCTCCTTGAGCTTGGTGATGTTGGCTGGGCGAGCACGACCGAAGTCTTGGAAAAGCCTGTCGTCATAAAAACCATCCTGGAAAGTATCTATGACTTCTTTCTCGGTGACATCAACAACAGTAGCCCTTTTTTCAAAGAAGCGGCGCATGTACTCGCGAAGAGTCTCGCCTTGTTTTTGTTTTTGTTTCAGGGCCAAGTTCATCCGAGTACCATGACGGCCCAGAGAACACGCGAAGTTGTTGGTGAAGCGTTGCTTGAGTTGTCCCCAGTTGTCGATGGAGCCACGTTTGAGAGACTCAAACCACGTGAGGGGCTCTTGCTCCAGAAAAAAGGGAAATAGATACACTTAGTATCATCTTTGCCCCCGGCATTAGTGATAGACAAAGCATAACAGCGCAACCACTGCCTTGGATCCTGCTTGCCATCATACTTAGAGATGCCATAGGGCTTGAATTTCTCCGGAAGAAGCAGAGCTTGAAGTCGAGCGGAGAAAGCAGGAAAGGAATCAGAATCCGCATCCTTTTACTTCTCCCGCTCATCACGTCTGGCGTTGATTGTTGTGCGAGCATCATAGCGAGAGTCTCCCGACTTGCTAGTGACACTATCTTCACCACCTTTGCCCCTGTTGCTAGCTTCCGGATGCGTGCGTTGAGGAGTGGGAGTGGTACGATGAGCACCTCCACTACTGCCATGGTGACTAGGAGTACTGGTGTTTTGACGTAGCATAGTGTAGGCTAGTTCAGCCAGCTTTGCGACTTCGGCAGTTGCCCTGTCACGAGGCATAGAGTGACCAAGTAGATTGATCGTGTTGATAGCTTCCTCTGGAGTACGATATTGACGAGTAGCTACCGCATCCAGAGCCTCCTGAAGATTACGGGTAGGTAGAGCTTCCGCGAGTTCCCGACGAAGGGTTGCACGATCAGCATTGCATTGGTGACGTGCAGTCTTGGCCTCCGCGGTTTCATCAGCAGGAGCATTAGCAGAAAGTTCATCATCGAACACATCATCTGGAAAGCGATAATTGGCACGATGTCCTTGCGGAGTAGTTGCATCAACGACGAAAACTTCTCGGTTAGGTGAGTGAGTACACGTACTCTCAATGAGCTCTGTATCGGTGTCATAATCAACAAGCTTGGCACCTTCCTGGAAAGGTAAGTTGTCGAGACAAGCGATAAAGCGTTCCTGATCATCCAAGGTGAGATCAGCAGGCACATGCTCAGGCCAGTAGACGAATCTACCCTCAGGCGTCGATGTGATCACCAGTCCTTGAGCAGGGCCAGTCAATTGTTGTACTTCAGTAGAATCCAAACCGTAGTCGAACTCGAACTCAGATGAATCCGAATCATAGTAGTCGAGGTTGACGTCTGAATCCGAAGAGTACTCGAGCACGATCTTCGAGCCAGAGCACATGAGGCGCATCAGTGCGGCTTGGTAAGCGGCACTGACATGGCGATGGCCGAAGAGAGGTGGTGCTGGAATGCTATCCAGGCTGAGTGCAAGCTGTGAAGCTGAAAGGAGCAACTCAGGCTAAATAGGAGACGAAGTCGAGTTGTACTCGGACTCCGACTCGAGTTCTCTGAGCGGGCTAGAGATCAACATTTTGTCGAAATTTTCGACGAGTTCTTCCATCAAAGCTTGCGTAAGCGTCGAGGACTTGAGCTTTGACTCCAGAGTTGATGCCAAGAAACGCAGGAACGATCCGACGCCGTCAGCAACGCAAACCCAAGAGCCAAAAACGAAGGTGTCACCTTGCTGGAAAGCAACAGTCGGCTTGATGATGACGAGAGCCATCGAGTTCGCCAGTGGATCAACGACAAGATCCCCTACCTGGCGCGCCAGCTGTCAGTGTTTTAGACACCGAGCCTACGACGGGGTACCCGAAGTAGTAGATTGTGCGGTGGGGCTCGCCGAGATCAGGAACACGATGGTGAGACATGGGGCACACAATTAGACAGGTCCGGGCTGTAATGTGCGTAATACCCTACGTCCTGTATGCTGCGTGGCTCTGTATTGATTGCGTATGTTTTGAGAGGGGTCCCTGCCTCGCCTTATATGCCACGGGAGGCAGGGTTTCAAGTCGGATTGGTACAATAGTACTATTCGAGTAGGACTCGGAGTAGCCTATACAAGGTATGGAAAGCTATCCTAGTCTTAGTACAAGTCCTTGTCTGTCTTGTCTTGCCTTGTGGTCCAACGGTACCTGCACCGTGGCCCACTAGTCGAGTAGTCCAAGTGTTGTACAGGAATTTATCTCCCGGGTATGGCCCACATGTGTAGTGGGCCCAGGGATGCCCGGTCGACAGCGCAGCCGGGACAGCACCACCCAACAATCTTTGAGCAGCTTCTCCTGCTCCGCCTCCAGGGGCCCGTAGCTCCAGTTCGCCATTGCCTCGGTGATTGAGGCGCCGGTATACTCCGGTAGCGAATGCTCGAGGTCGTTCTTGAGATAGAACCAACCTTTGTGCCAGCCGCTATTGGAGCTTGTCAACGTGAAGGGGATGTACTCCTCCCCCCTGCCCTGCTTCATCCGAAGGTTGGCGCACCCGATTGTTGCTGGGAGCGCCTTGTCCTTCAAGCAGACGAACTTGAAGAAATACCGGAAGAGGTGCCAGTGGGCACCCACTCCCAGGTATATCTTGCACAGCGCCTCGAATCCCGCCATGTGCTGGATGCTGTTCGGGTTGAGGTGCTGGAGCTGAAGCCGGTACTCCGAGAGGACCGCGCGGATGAATCACCCGGCGGGGACGGAGAAGCCCCGCTCATGGAACACCACGAACGAGACGACGTAGGTCGGTGGTGGATGCGGAATGGACTCGCTACCCGGCACCTTCCATTCCTCGGCGGCGGTGGGCTCCGGCAGCTGACCGGCGGCGATGAGACGCTGCAGGGTCGCGCGAGTGACATTGGAACGCGTCCAGTTCGACATGGCGTCGTCAAGCTTTGGGGCGCGACGCGGATGGAAGAAGCAGCGGCGGCGCAGCGGATGCGAAGAGAAGAAGGGCAGGCGGCACTGGCTATGGCAGAGATTGGGAGAGCAAATGGGTTCAAATTATCCCGGCGCACGGTTTATAAGGAGCGGACATGGACGCCGGCCTTAAATGCTGGTCCCACCACATCGTAAAACCGCCCGCTTAGAAAGCACGTCCCCCGAGGCGACAGGCGCACGTCCACGCAACGGTTCGATGCCGAGTGGGCTCGCGAATCTGAACCAACTCCGTGCCGTCCACTCCAACCGTCATATCAGCCACGTCAGCCACAACCATCATGACAGGCGCAACCGTCGATGCGGCCACGACCACCTTGACCGGTGATTTCGAAACGATGACAACAACATTTCAAGATTAAAACCCCACAAGCGAGTCTACAACTCACTAGTGGGCTCGGGGGCTACATCCGGCGGATGCGCTCGCGCGCACCCACTAAGCAAATCGAGAAGCAAAAACTACCGCGACACTCCTTCGTCTCTGAGTCTGTGGGCGAGTCCTTGACTCCCACCCCAGGCTCGGGGGCTACTGACGAGGGTCTGGATTAGGGCCCCCTAAGCGACAAGATAATCACCTTTGAGATGGAGTCTTCTGACACCATTGACAACGTCAAGACTAAGATCCAGGACAGGGAGGCATGCAGATCTTCATCAAGACCCTCACTGACAAGACTTCCTCGTCTCCGAGTACTCTCCACCTCGCATGAGTGCTCTCTGCCTCGCACGAGTCCCCTCCGTCTCGTTTTCGACTACTCGTTCGCACGAGTAGTTTCCGTCTCCGACTAGGGCGGGGGCCACACGTGGAGGTCAGAGCACGGGATCAGGGGCCCCACATGAACGTGGCGCTGCCCCGACGCTTGGACTCCCCCGCAACGACACACAAGGCTCCAGTTCTCCACGCCATGCAAATACCCCAGCTGGCGTAACGCAAGGGCGGCTCGTTCTGACAGAGGCCGTAATGACGCACTGTACTCCTGCGCAAGCCGTCCCGTCCAAGCCCTGCTGCACGCCACCCTGTCAGAACAGGTACTCAATTACCATCTACGGGCGGCGCCTACCTACACTTAGGCCATAACGTGGCGGGCCTAAGCAACACTCAAGGGGGCTGAGTCACCTAGGGAACTACTCGGAGGAGGCGCCAAGTAACCGGAATGTACAATGCCGCTCACACACGCGGCAGTCTCCAACGCCATTACAGCTCAGCGCCCTTCAATGCCTCCTGACAGACATCGACGTTGGAAAAGACTTCCCAATACCGTAGCACTGTAGCTCATTTTCGTATTCCCTCTTTGCCCCTCACCCTTGCGTCTATAAAAGGGGGAGGAGTGCAACTGTACGAGGGACGACGGCTGACCGATCACCAAGTTTGTAACCCCTACTACAGACATCCCTGGCAGAGGAACACGAGTACTCGGAACTGGACGTAGGGTATTACTCTCCGGAGGCCCGAACCAATATAAAACCCTTGTGTCTCTTGTGCTAACCATACGGGTCCGACACACGATCCGTTACAAATTTACTGCCGGCGGTAGGGAACCCCGACAGTGTGTGAGAAGAAGATAAGAGAGAGAGAGAACGCGGTAGGTGGAGACTGGAGAGAAGGGCTTTTGTCTCGGATTGTTTTGCCACCCGGGATTAAAGCTTCCCTTTAGTCTTGGGTGGAAACACTACCCGTGACTAAATCTTTAATCTCGGGTGGTATTTCTACCCGGGACTAAAGAGTCACCCTTTAGTACCGGGTGGAAACACCACCCGAGACTAAAGGGTTGTGCCAATAATTGCTACCACACTGGTCTTGGACGTGGAGCTTTTAGTCTTGGTTGGTAATTCC
Organism: Cenchrus fungigraminus; assembly: GCA_036936925.1. Taxonomy (NCBI): domain Eukaryota; kingdom Viridiplantae; phylum Streptophyta; class Magnoliopsida; order Poales; family Poaceae; genus Cenchrus; species Cenchrus fungigraminus. Next base: position 76,468,811 of record CM072775.1, read on the forward strand.
AACCAGGACTAAAGGATAGGGCGCATTCGTGGTCGCTCGAGATCACGTCAACGAAAATCCTTTAGTCCAAGCTCAAAATTTCAACCGAGACTAAAAAAGGTGAAACTAAAGGTTAGTTCTCTACTAGTAAAGGCTAATAACCTTGCTAGTCTGCTACTGGCCGAATACACTAGCCATGTTAGGCTATTCGTGGAGAATGTCATGCACGCTTATCAAGATTGAAAACTTGAGAACCGTGTCACGTACGGTTATCAAGATTGAAAACTTGAGACTAAGGATGGAAACGGATCGGATTCGCATGGAATCGGATTCGGATAGCACTTTTTACCACATTTTTACTCGAATACGAATACGGATTCGAATGTTCTCGAATACGAATACAAAATGGATGTCTCGAATTCGGAAACAAATCGGATATTTACATGATTCGGAAGACAATATTTACCAATTTTCTTTATTGATAATTTACAATTACAAACATGTAAAGACTAACGTATTAGTACATAAGAGAGACCGCTTATTAAGAATAATCACATTCATCCATATTTATTTTAATAATTAATCATATAATAAATAAAACTATTAATAAATACATATTTTAATATATATACATTTATCAAACAAATAATAAAAAATACATGAAAATATTTACATCAATACATAAATAAACTAGGGTAATTAAAATTAAACTTTATATTAATGTATTTTTATCATTAAAATTAATGATATTGGTCATTAAATTTAAATATAACTTTTAAATTGTTTTATGGATGCAATATTTTTAATATTAAGATTAATGTCATAATCATTAGTTATTGATATAATGTTTTTCAATTATACACTATCATTATTAGTATTCTATTGATCCTAATTTGTCATTAGTTATAGACATAAGTTACAGTTTTATATAGTCGAATACGGATAGTGTCGGATATTGCCGAATACGCATGGAATCAGATAGAGAAAAAAACGACAAAAACGAATTCGGATGTATCCACTTTACTACCACATTTGAATTCGAATACGGATACGGATATCCATATTTACGTTTTAGCGGATACGGATATCGGATAATTCGGATTCCATTTCCATATTTCCATCCCTACTTGAGACACTCATATAACAATACAGTCAACACATATAATAAGTTGGTTAAGAGCCCGACTAAGAGATTGACTATATAAAAATGGAGGGATTTAATAACTGCATGTACATACCATCTCATATGGACTTCATCTTTGTGGCCATTCACCAAACATATGATAAAACTATACTTATGCACTCAATGCAAACTGAAACAAGATCATAATAAATAATATGCTGCCTTTACCTACTTAATTTGTTGCCACTCTATGCATACATATTTTTGTTAATGAACAAGCGATAAACACTTCCGTTAATGAACAGAACAAGTTCAGATTAAAGAGTGCGCCGTGAAAATGAAAAGTTTCCAATTTGACAACGTGCATGAAGGAGCAGGAGCAGAGGACGGCCGTGCGCTGTACACAGGACGAAAAGCCTCGGTGCTCACTGTGGGGCGATGGCGACGAGACGTACGGTAGTATGAATTCGTGAAGCAGGCAAGCAGCCAATCTGCCTCGGGGACCCTGGTTGACGTCGTCGCGCGCCACTCTCCACGGCTTTTGGCTGGTCATCGTGCACACGGCCGCAACCGCAACTGGATGGCGAGGACGAACTTGACAACAATGTCTCGTCTGCACCCTACGGATCGTTGTGTTTTACTTTACTGTACTTCCTCCGTCTCAAAATATTTGTACTTTTTGACTTCTACGCTTCACGTTTGACCATTCGTCTTATTTTAAAAAATTATAAAAATGTTATTTATTTTGTTATGATATGTTTTATCATCATATATATTTTAAGTGTATTATAATTATTTTTACCTCTTCACAAATTTTTTGAATAAGACGAATAGTTAAATGTGATCAGTAGAAGTCAAAAGGTGCAAATATTTTGAGACGGAAGGAGTATGTATTACTCTCTCCGTTCCAAAATATAAGCGTTCTTCGGTTTTCGTGATGTACGTTTGACCATTCGTCTTATTCAAAAAATTATAAAAATATTATTTATTTTGTTATGATATATTTTATCGAATAATCAAACGTGCTCAGTAGAAGTCGATGAATGCTTATATTATGGAACGGAGGTAGTATATTATACCTTTTTGTCACTAGTTGATGCCTGGTGCTGATTTACGACACACCCGAAACAAATGAGCAATAGCGACCGTGCCATGATGCGCTCGAAAGACTTGAATAGTCTAGTGGCGTTATGAGCCATGAGTTCTTTATCTTCTTTTGTAATCGCAACCATGTAATACTTCGGATTCTTCTTCTTCTAATATGATACGACACTGCTCCTGCTTTATTTCAAAAAAAAAAAAGTCTAGTGGCGTCTCTTTTGTTCCTTAATCAATAGAGTTTATACATGCATTTAGCAATTAGAAAAAAAAACATGACACGCGTTGTACAGCACGTAAACGTGTTGTGCTATTGTGCATGCCAAAGAGTTCATATCCAACAGTACAATAATAATTTAGTTACTAAATAAGTCTCAAACTTCACAATCACACACATACTGACATAAACAAGTCTCAAATTTCAACTCTCAAAATGTCACATATGCTGACATGCAGCGGAGCGTGGGGATCTGGCCGGAGGAGGTGGCTGTCGAGCGGCGGGACGCAGGGCTCCGGCCGGAGGACACGGCGTGCCGACGTGGGGTTGGTGGGAGCAGCGAGGCACGGGGATCCGGCTGGAGGAGGCGGAGTGGGAGTGGCAATCTGGGCAAAGGAGGCGGCGTCGGTCGCAGCGTGGCCCGCGTTGGTAGATAGGGTGGTGTGCTTGGGTTTGTATATATTGGCTTGGATCAAATGTTTGTATGGACTTCTTTAATAAGGGTACCCGTTAGGTATCCACGGGTAGAAATTCATACTCGTAGTTCTACTCGTGAGCAGAATTTCATACCCGTACTCTTACTCGCGGGTAAAATTCTACATTTACCCTTACCCAACATGGTAGGATACCCGTGTGTATCCTTACCCATGAGTAAAGCTGTCATCCTTAATTGTGCATGCCAAAGACGTGCCCGAGGAGCAGAGACGCGTTAGTCAAGTTTATCTTTTTGGAATCACTTCGAAGAGGTTGAAGCTTTTTTTTTTAAGAAAAGAGGTTGAAGCTTTATCCTTCCGTTCCGGGTCAGGGCGGGGTCACCTCAACTTCAACATCAGGCCATGCGAACAGGGCGGAAACAATTTATTAGCAAACGCCACATGCGACGAAGTTTGCCGAACCATCAAGCCTGGCAGCTTGTGTTGTGTTCACCTTCGCTCCTAGGAAAAGCCTGCGAAACCTTTCGCAGGTTTTAGTAGAGAGCACTCCGAATCTAGCGGAAGCTTTCAGCTCACGTGGCCGGTTCTAGCGCCGCTGATCTCGAGCTCGGCCGCCGCGCCAACGGGGTTTGCGTTGCCCGAGTCGCAGTCTTGCGCTCGCTACGCGCGAGTCCGTGGGGATCTGGCATTCTGGCGTCCGTCGTCTGTTCTCGTCTAGTCTCGTCTCGTCGTGTCTGCCGACGGGCAAGGGAGTAGGGTCCCGCTTATCCACGGCTGCCGCGGACCGCGGCAGTGCGCGGCACGTACGGCTCGTGTGCTCTGCTTCCTGTTTTCTTCTGTTCCATCGCCTGTGCCAGGCAGCGCTGCGGCGGAAGCAAGCGCGCGGCTGGATAAGAAGGGAGGAGAGATGGCCATTGGCGGAGCGGAGTCGGCGTCGGCGTCGTATGGCGCCACCGACGGCTCGGCGGCGTCAGCGTCACTGCCAGGCCTGGAGCATCCCCTCCTCCACGCCTACGAGGCGCGCAAGGAGGAGGCCGAGGCGGCGGGCGACGACGACCACGAGGCGCAGCAGTGCTTCGCCGCGGAGCACGACACCGGCGGCGGCGCGAGCTTCGTGCGGACCTGCTTCAACGGCCTCAACGCCCTCTCCGGTGAGTGTGTTCGTGCCAGCTCGTTCTCCTCGAGCACAGGACGTACAGGAGGTTTGCCACTTGCCAACGTTCGTTCAATCCCCTCTTGGTTTCTTTCAGGCGTCGGGCTGCTGTCCATCCCGTACGCGCTGTCGGAGGGCGGATGGCTGAGCCTGGCGCTCCTGCTCGTCGTCGCGGCGGCGTGCTGCTACACGGGCACTCTCCTCCAGCGGTGCATGGCCGCGTCGCCGCCGCCGCCGGCGGCGCGTGGGTACCCAGAGATCGGCGACCTCGCGTTCGGCCGCGCCGGCCGCCTCGCGGCGTCCGCGTTCCTCTACGCCGAGCTCTACCTCGTCGCCATCGGCTTCCTCATCCTGGAAGGGGACAACCTCGACAAGCTGTTCCCGGGCACCAGCGTCAGCCTGCCGCTCGGCCTCGTCGTCTCCGGGAAGCAGCTGTTCGTGGTGTTCGTCGCGCTCGTCATCCTGCCCACCACGTGGCTCCGGAGCCTGGGCGTCCTCGCGTACGTGTCGGCCAGCGGCGTGCTCGCGTCCGCCGTCGTCGTCGTCTGCGTGCTGTGGACCGCCGTGGCTGATGGCGTCGGGTTCAGGGGACAGGGCAGGATGCTCAACGTCAGTGGCCTGCCCACCGCTCTGGGCCTGTACACCTTCTGCTACTGCGGCCATGCCATTTTCCCGACGCTCTGCAACTCCATGAAGGAAAAGAAAAAGTTCTCAAAGGTACTCGTATTGAAAGCATTTCTTTTACTACGTGCTACCTCTGCAATTTCTTGTGTCGAAAATAAGGAAATGGCCAAATGGGAATATGCGATACAGCTAAAAGAGTAAAAGTATGCCATTTTTTTAACATGAGTTTCAGGTACACTGAAATGTGACTACGGTGCGGTATTTGTGCGTCATTGTACCAACAATTTGATGCTCAATCAATCTGATTTGCGAAGCAACTTTCACTGGCTTCTTCCATTTTTTTAAAAAAAACACCTTCAGTATTAACAACATACTTGATGCTGCACTGCCACCTTATCGCTTGCTAGGGAACAGACGTGTCAAGTGTTATGTCTACAGCACACAAACCTATCTGATAGTGACTGAACAGTATCGTAGACGTACAGTACTCATTGCTGAATGATTTTACCGCCCCTGACTGAACTGAAAGTTACTATCCTGTATTCTGCGATCGTAGGTGCTTGTGATATGCTTTGCCGCCTGCACCCTGAACTACGGATCCATGGCGATCCTCGGCTACCTCATGTACGGCGACGACGTCAAGTCCCAGGTGACGCTGAACCTGCCGGAGGGCAAGATCAGCTCGAAGCTGGCCATCTACACGACGCTGATCAGTCCGTTCTCCAAGTACGCGCTGATGGTGACGCCACTCGCGGCGGCGGTCGAGGAGAGGCTGCTCGCCGCCGCCGGCGGTGGCGGCGGCAACAAGAGGAGGTCCGTCGTCAGCGTGCTGGTTAGGACCCTCCTAGTCGCCAGCACGGTCGCCGTCGCGCTCGCGGTGCCCTTCTTCGGCCACCTGATGGCGCTCGTGGGCTCGCTCCTCAGCGTCATGGTCTCGATGCTGCTCCCCTGCGTCTTCTACCTCAAGATCTTCGGCGCGGCGCGGCGCGGTGCGGCAGGGCCGAGGTCGCGCTGATCTCCGCGATCATCGCTCTTGGCTCCCTGGTCGCCGTCATGGGGACGTACTCTTCTCTGAAGAAGATTATTCACGAGTTGTGAAGAAAGACATGCCCCTGTCGTCGCAGAGTTGGTGTTCTTTTCGTTGTCGCTGCACTGTTCGGTGTTGCAAGATTGTGGAACTTTTTTTATATTACTTTTTTCTCTATTTTGCAAAAATAAATGGTCCGTCAGAAATTTTGCAAAACTATACATCTGCCGCCGTGGCCCACTTGTTAATAGCGTTTTTTTTTCATGCTGTCAGACATGTCGGATGCAGTCAGTGTCAAGTTGTATTTCAGTAATGGGCAGATTAGATATGGTGAACATGGAGTTGACTTGTCAGAATTTAATTCGGTTGACCATGTGATTAGAAGAGCAGCCGAAAGAACTTAAGGGTCCATTACCAACTTTTTTTTATAGGGCATTCCATGTAGATGCAGAGCAACATGACTTGTTCATTATGGCTCTAATCAACAAGAGTGAGTCAGTATATTGGGAGCTTATGTCACTTCAAGGCACTGAACATTGGAGGAGTTATATCAAAACAGTATGTGAAATTGGTTTGACTGTGATGTTGTTTATCCAAGTTGTTCATAAGGCTGGGTCTAGTAGTCAAGTGCATGAGGAGGGTAGTGCTGCTCACCAGGGTGAGGCTGAACTACAAGCAGGAGATGGTCCTGCAACTGAGCCACAAGAAGGAGATGGTGCTGCAACTGAGGCAGAAGAAGGAAATAGTGACACACCCTTTGAGGCCCGTGGTGAAATTGACGAGGGGGAAGTTAATGAGGAAGTATGGAGGCTGATGAGGATGAACGTGGGTTGGAATAGGACTTCTCAGATGATGAGGATGACCCGCTAATTCCAAGGGACTAGGACAGTTACAATTTCTCACAGCTATCTGTCAATCCTGGTGAGAATGTGTCCTGAGAGTATAGAGACAATCAGGTTTCTGTTGGCGCCATGTATAAGAGTGTAGTAGAGGTGAAGGATGCAGTGAAGTGGTGGGCCACCCTTACTCTGCAGAGAGAGTTCAGGGTAGTGAAGAGTTCTCCACACATATATGATGTACAATGTGTGAAGCCCAACTGTCCTTTTCGAGTGTATGCTTCCAAGGGCAAGTGGAAAAATTACTGGGAGATCAGATCTGTTGTGGATCACACTTGTGTACTTGAGCAGCTAGATGCAAGCCATCGTAATTTGTCGGCCGGTTTTGTGGCCAGCCAGATGTTTGCTAAGATTGTGAAAAATCCTGCTTATGAGCCCAAGTCCATTATCTTAGCAATTGAGGAGAAATTTAGGTACCTGATAAGTTATGGTAAAACATACATGGCGAAGAAGAAGGTATTAGAGATGAGGTGGGGTACTTATAAAGCATCCTACGACAATCTGCCTCAATTGCTGAACACAATTGCCACGCTCAATCCTGTTAGTTATTATGATATGAAGACTTATAATCTTGTATCAAGGCCAGGGAAGCAAGTCTTGCAGCGGGCATTCTTAGCATTGGGTCCAACTATTGCTGCCTTCAAACAGTGTCGACCAGTCATTTGCATAGATGGCACATTCCTAACAGGAAAATACAAGGGCACAATCCTTACAGATGTGGCTGCAGATGGCAACAATCAGTTGTTGCAATTGGCAATTACTTTTGCAGAGGGAGAGAATGGTGACAGTTGGTATTGGTTTCTGGAGAGATTGAAGCAGATGGTAGTGGGAGATGTGTCAGATGTGTGTGTGATACATGATAGACACAAAGGTATTTTACAGGCCATTAATGACATCAAAGAAGGTAGTGAAGAACGTAACAGAGCAGCACAATGGTCAGATGTGCATAGCAGGTGGTGCATGAGGCATATGGGAGCAAACTTTCATAGCCAGTTCAAGAACAAAAAACTTACACAATATTTCAAGCGCTTATGTTCGACCAATCATGAGAAAAAGTTCTACGAGCTATGGCAAAAATTAGATGATCTGACGAAGAAAGCATCAGAAGAGATAGCTAAGAAGCCAATAAGTACTGAACCCGGGGAAGAGCTAGTTTCTCTGGAGGACGTGGGGCTAAATGCTCCAAATGTCAGAAGGAGAAGGGGACGTGCTGTGAAGACCTTCAGCCAGTGGATTCAGAATGAGCCTAAGTAGAAATGGTGTCTCCTGTTTGATAAGGGAGGTGTGAGGCATGGGATAATGACAACAAATTTTGCTGAGGTCTACAACGCTGTTTTGCGTGGTGCCAGAGCTCTCCCTCTTGTTGGTATCATTGAGTTCTTCTTGTACCGCACAATGAAGTACTTTCTTGAGCGTGCTACCGAGAGATCAAAGAACATGAAGCGGCCGCGGCCCGTGAAGCAGATAGAGAGAGGAAGAGGGAGAGAGCTCGCCGGGCTAAGGAAGCTGGGCCGAATGCTATGAGGAAGGGGAAATACCCCCGTTGTACCCAGTAGACGTAGAGTACTAGACGCCGAGTGCTACTGTATCCATAAAAAATTATGATTTCATTTCATCATTCTCTAGAGTCGGGTTGTATCTTTAAGAACCTGATTTCAGATGCATTTCAGATGCAAACAGTAAAACTCGTACTAGGGTGTGTTTTCTGTGAGTCACTGCACCAAACAGTGTACCTAGTACTAGGGTGTTTTTCCTCCGAGTCACTGCCCGTTTTTCTTGCCCCGGATCGAATGGCCCACCGTCCAGTCTGCTTTATTGCCTACATATATATGAGCACTCTTCTCCAGTGTCACTTCACAACACAACAAGCACCAATGAGTTCCTGGACTGGGGATGATGATGGCTCCCAAGGTCCAGCACTGTGGAGCCAGCAAGATCCAGAGTTCAACAGCAATTTTCCAGTCTTAGATAAGAGATATTTCAAATCCATGCGTGATGTTAGAAAGTACGCACCAAATCAAACGGTGAACTGGCCAAGGTGTGCACACGGTGAGTTCTGTGTGATGCAGGTTTACTAGGGATGGAACAACTCTGGTCGACGCTTCTGGCATTGCTCACGAGCATGGGTAAGCAAAACTCCTTGACCTCTGTCCTTCATCATTTTATGATTTACTAATGTAATCACGGTTTCTGCAGTACTCCGACCAACCAGATAACTGTGGTTTCGTGCAATGGGTGGATCCCCCAGCTATTGACCCGTATCAACAGTACATCAACTACCTCGAGGATGTTGTCATCTTCAACCTGAGGCAAGAACTCGCGTCGGCATTGGCTTCTCCAGATCCGACATCTACCAACGACGACGACGGACCGGTGACCGGACCAATGGTGGTGAAGACAAACACCGGGTGTGAGGACGAGTTCTACTGCTGTCCGTGCCACGAGAAGAAGGACAACACTCCACCAGCAACTCCACCCCCGCCACCGTCTGATCCAACTCCACCCCCGTCGGGGTACGGGTACTACATGCCCTCCCAGCACTCCGGCGGGTCTATGATGTCCGGGTTCTCCGGGTACTATTCGTACAACTAGACTACAAATGTTGTAATCGTTTATCTAAATTCCCTAAGGCACGTTAGGACTAGCAGCGGCACAAAGTTAGGGTACTTGTGTCGTACGTGCCATTGCTTGTTTCTGTAATTCGTCGTTAAGTATCAATGGTTCGTCGTTAAGTATCAATGCTTCAAAAAATTGAAATTTACAAAAAAAATCCTACCGCCGTAGGGCACGGCGGTAGGTCCATACATACCGCCGTGGCCTACGGCGCTACCTGGAGGCCACGCTGCCGCCTGGCGGTAGGCCCCTAACGCCGTGGCCCACGGCGGTATGTGCCCTTGCCAGTGGGCCACGGCCCCTGCCGCCGTGCCGCACGGCGGTAGGACCCCTACCGCCGTGAGCCACGGCGGCAGATATATAGTTTTGCAAAATTTCTGGCGGACCATTTATTTTTGCAAAATAGGGAAAAAATATTTTAAAAATCCAAGATTGTGTGTAGTCGAGGCAGGGGGGAACAGGGCTGTGTTGTGTTAGCAACCATGCAAGTGCATGCCCATCTTCGATGGAAGCTGGCCCAAGGCCCAGGCGCGTCTTGAAGCCCAACGTACGCATCAGTGGCCTAGAGTGGCAGGAGTAGCATCTGTATAAGTATTGTGAGAGAGGAAGAGAGAGTTATGCAATTTGTAAACACTATTCTATACTCAGATTCACTTCCTCTTCCTCCGCTGTCTGCCTCACTGTCTCCTGAACCCTATTCCTCCTCTTCCCCAGCGTCGCCGCTGCTGCGCTGCCTCTCGATCCTCCTATCCTCTCGACTCCGGTCGCCGTCCACCCTAACATTTGGTATCAGATTCGTCGGTCCTGCGCCGGGCTGGATCAACCCCACCACTTCACCCGCTTCCAAAAGCTCCGCGGTGCCATGGAACCCAACACCAAGCTCCTGCTTGACGAGTTCAAAAAGCTCGGCGACCGCTTCACCTCCCTCGAGTCCCGCATCGATGGGTTACCCAAGAGCATCAAGACGATCGAGAACAAGTTCGAGGAGGTGTCGGCGTGGAAGGACGAGATCGACTCATCCGTCACAGAGTTGGGCATCAAGGTCGACGCGGGCGAGTCCCTGGCGGGCAAGGCCGGGTTCGTTGATGCCGTCGTCAAGGCCAAGGCGGAGGAGGTCGATGCACTCAGGTCGCAGATCTCCAACCTCAATGCCAAGTTCGATTGGGTGGTTCTCGATCGAGGAGGATCTGCAATGGGCATCCTGCCCAAGCCGAAGGCGACCGCGGCGACTCCACCTGTCGGTAACCCGGTCGTCGGCCCTCAGGGCCACCGCTCTGACAACTCACCTCGGGAGAATGGGTTTGGGTCTGTCGTGGCCTACACTCATCTCCCGACCAAAGGGTATGTACACAGATCCAAATCCTCTTGGTGTTAATCCTAGTGGAATGCCTAGACAGCTCAGCTCGTATCAGTTCTAAAGGTCCTTCTATGCATTCTTCTTCGGGTCATTGGCCGAAATTACCCTTCGCTAAGTTCGTTGGCGAGAACCCCAAATTGTGGCAATATAGATGCGAAAACTACTTTGACATGTGTGGTGTAGATCAGTCTTCATGGGTGCACATATCTACTATGTACTTTGATGGTCCTGCTACTAGATGGCTGCAATCGGTAGAAAACAGAGCTAATTCTTGTGGCTGGCAAACTTTTTGCAAGTTGGTGCATGATAGGTTTAGCAGAGATCAGCATGAAGTTCTCATTCGGCAGTTGTTCCATATTAGACAAACCAGTATTGTGTCGGAATATGTAGAGCAATTTGCACAATTGGTGGATCAGCTTGCCGCCTGCACTTCCACCACAGATCCCCTGTACTATACCTTAAGATTCATTTATGGTCTTAGAGATGATATTAAGTCTACTGTGCTTGTTCAAAGACCCCAGGATTTGGATACTTCTTTTGTCCTTGCTGCCTTGCAGGAAGAGGTGGGCGATCCTTATAAACGTTGTGATTTCAAGAGGGTGAAGTTGGGTTTTCACTCCAAGCTCTCTTCCAGAAGCCCACTTCCGCTGCCAGCTCCTCCTCCACATGACAAGCAAGCAGTTGTTACGTCTGCTGATGATAGTCGTGGAGTGGAAGCAGTTCGTTCTGGCCCTGCAACTTCTAATTCTAAAGCTGCCGCGCTGCACGCCTATCGAAGAGCCATGGGCATGTGTTACAAGTGCAATGAGAAATGGACTAAAAACCACAAATGCTCTCCTACTATTCAGCTACACGCTGTTCAAGAGTTGTGGGACGCCTTGCAGCTGGATGATGACAGAGTCATATCTCCTTCTGGTGGCAGCCATGAACATGTTTTCATGGCCATTTCAAAGGCTGCAGTGACTGGGTCTGAAGCTCCTAAGACCGTCAAGCTCACAGGTTCTATTCAGCATGTGCTTGTCACCCTATTGATTGACTCAGGCAGTAGTACTTCCTTTGTCAGTTCTTCTTTGGCCGACCGGCTCGCGGGTGTGGTGCCTCTACTTAAGCCAGTGCAAGTTCAAGTGGCAAGAGGTGGTATGCTGTCATGCGCATCAGTGCTACCCCAAGCTCTTTGGTTTGTCGGCGATGTGGCTTTCCAGTCTGACTTAAGAGTTCTTCCTCTTACAACCTATGATGTGATAATTGGAATGGACTGGCTAGAGACTCACAGCCCAATGAAAGTACACTAGCACCACAAGTGGATGGAGATTCCGTATCAGGGAAGCATTGTTAAGTTACAAGGTGTGATGCCTGAATTACCTGATGAGGCGTTAGTGCAGTCGTGTATGTTGCGGCCAGATGGTGTTCACACATCAGACATCCAGCTGCTTCCTCATGAGATTCAGCTTCTCATAGATCAGTTCATTGTTTTGTTTGAGGAACCAAGGGGCCTTCCACCTTCTCGGGCTTGTGATCATGAAATTCCACTAGTTCCTGGTGCTCGGCCGGTGAACATCAGGCCATACCGGTATCCTCCGGCGCTCAAGACTGAGATCGAGAACCAGGTGGCTGATATGTTGAAGAAGGGATTAATTCAGCCAAGTTCAAGCATGTTCTCTTCCCCGGTTCTCCTTGTTAAGAAACCTGATGGGTCCTACAGATTCTGCGTGGATTTCCGCCATCTCAACGCTTTAACCCTCAAGTCAAAGTTTCCAATTCTGGTGTTTGCTCAACTGATGGATGAATTGGGCAAGGCATCATGGTTCTTGTGACGCCCCAGGATTTTAATTAGTGTTAATTAACGCTAATGACCGTGTTAACCAAATCAAACACCTTGTCTTTGGTCAAACTCTTGGTCAACCTTGGTCGTCACCTCAAAACCCTAGTCAACATGAACATTAGTCCCTAATCACACAAGTGAAACCTTGGACAAACCCCGAGAACCTTGGTCAAACCCCTAGAACCTTGGTCAACACCTTTGAACTCCCTACCCTGTCTGGAACTTTTGCCACGTTCTCCAAATTTCACTTAAACACTTCAAAATCGTCCAATACAAAAGTTGTGCATCTTTTTCAAGGGACACAATTTTCATTATTAGCGGCATTTCAAATTTTGAGTGGAAATTGGTCAAAAATGTGGTCAACAACAGACACTGCATTTTGCCGGTGCCGAGAAAATCTCCAACTTTGCCTGCAATTTATGCAAGATCCATTGAGCAAAACACATATGAGCCTTTGTAAAAGTTGTAGAGGGTTGAGAGATCTACAACTTTGATAAATACACTTTGGTACACTTTAGTTGCAAAATTTCGAGATAATCTCGGTCGAACAGGGCATGGTTGAAACTTTTATGTGCACCGGCGCTCTAGCGCGCGCTCCCGCGCGACGTCGCGCTGACGGCGCCAACCGCGCGCCCGCATCGTGGCTGGGCCCGAACGTCGAGGGGGCGCGCTCCCCACGTGCACGCGGTGGGCCAGCCCTGGATCCTTCCGCCGTCAGCGCCAACCCCCTGCCGCCACGTGCCAGGCGCCCACGGGCCGAGCCACACCGACCCGCGCCACCCGACGAACCGCGTCACCGCCGTACTCCGCCGCACGTCGCCGTGACCGCCTCACCTCCGTTGACGTGACCGTGGACTCCAAGTCGTTGTTCGCACTGCCTATAAAACGAGCCGGCTTGGCCTCGTACGCGCACAGCACCGTCGTCGCTCACCTCTACGGGCTCTCGCCACCACCGTCCGCCATTGAAGCCACCGCCGTGGAGCTGCACCCCTCGCTCGCCTATGCCGCTGTCCGACAGCTCAAGCACATTCCTTAGGCCGCACTAGAGCTTCCACAGCCGCTCGTTGCCCCGCATTGCCCCGCCCTCCGCCGGATTTCGGGCCGCGGCGGCCGCACCGCCGCTGCCTCGCCACCGGAGCTCGCCGGAGCCGCCATCACCCTGGCCACACCTCCCCATCCTCCGTAGGTGAGCCCCAATGCACCCCTAGGCCACTCTCCAGCCAAGTCCGGCGACCCTCGTCACCGGCGAGCCGCCCCTGCTCCGCCGAGGGTATGGATGTGAAGATTGAAATCTTAGTAGGGACCTTTGTGTAAGCCAAGGACGTATCTATGATATCCAAAATCTTTCCGGGGACCTCGGTGTGAAGTAGATTCTTCAAGTTTCTTTAGTTAAAGCTGAATCTTATAAAATGCATATAAAATCGTAGAAAAAACAGAAAAATGCAAAATCAATTTTGTTGGTCTCCCTGTGTTGAAATCTACATTTTTTAGAAAGCTGGTCTATAGTTTTGATGTGTAGTTTTTGAAAACAAAAATTCAAACTATGTGCTTTGCCATAGCTTGAGCTGTACAGCTGATATGGTTCTGATTTTTGGATATGTTGTTTAGGATGTCTTGAATAGGCTTGTATTCAAATCTTGCACAAAGTTACTGAAGGAATTTATAGTTATGATTTATTTTATATTTATACTAGATCTGTGTAAATGATTTGTGTAGCTTCGCGTAAATATATTTTGTGACTCAGCTTGTGGCTATTGGCTTCTATATGTATGTTTCTGAGATATGCTTGTTTATAGATTTAAATTTGTAGTTTGAAGTCTGCTGATCCAGAAATGCTCATCTTTGGGCTAAATGACGTTTTTGGCATGTTTGAGCTGTAGAAGAAAGTTTGGTTGTAAAACAGTTATAGATTTCTCTGTATAATTTATTTAGGTTTGGCTAGGCTGAAGTTTGTCATTTTTGTGTAGCTTGATAGAAATAGTTTATGGAGCTAATTTTTGGTGTGTAGCCTAGTTATATTCCAAAGTTGCTATGTGTGAATGTTGAGCTCCAGTGCATGTGTAGTGTTTCATGTATGAATAAATCTTACTTTTGATAGCCATAGATTGTCGTATTTTTTATGCTTAGGATATAGCTTAGTTTGTTATGAATTTTTGGCGGTGGTTCATTTGTCCCACTGTGTGCTTGTATAAAAAATTCTCACTATGAAATCATGCCTGGTTTATACATAATTAATTTTCAAAGAAAGTCAGTGTTATAGAAGGGAAATAAAGAAATCAAGTCTTTAATCCTAAATACATCTTTAACCCTAAGTTAAAGCTTTTTAACTCTTATTCAACCAACCTTGTTTTCTTTGGGAAGAAGAATAAATGTAATTAAATAAATGTGCACACAATCACCATCAAGGGAAATGTTTAATAAATAGTTTCCTGCCTTTTTTCTTTTAAGGAAGAGTATGTTGAATATATGTTTATCTAGGTGAATGTGACCAACCATGCACTCCATGTTTGTCATGTGTTGTTTTGTAACTAATTAAATTAATTGCACCAATTAATTCTTGCATATGTATCCTTCGTATAGAAATCCCCGACGGTAGCTACACGCTCGTGCCAAGTGGAGAATACGAGGACGCTGTCGGTGAAGTGCACTGCGTTGCAGTAGATCAAGACCTAGACCAAAGTCCAGAAGAGCCACATGCTAGCTTTGCTGATAAGGGCAAGCCCCAGTTTATCATTGACCCATGTGTTCTCTTTTTAACTTCTGAATTTATCATTGATTATCTATGTGTATTTACGTTCAGGAGTTGAATTGGAACCCTAGTTGCATGATCCTTAGTTGCCTATGTTCTTTTACTAGTATACTAGGTCGCTAGTTGCTATGCACTAAGGACCCGATACAAGTCGAGTGATGTTCGTCACTTGTGAGAATGGGTTCTTATGTTGGAATCATAAGACTTGATAAACTGGATTGCTCACGTGGTAAGAGCATGGGATTTTGGGCTCCGGTCCAGTGGCTTTCGGGGGTTAAGCGTTTGAACGTACTAAGCGCATGTCGGGAATGGGACCGGTAAGCCTAGTACCTACATGAGCCGGTGCGGGAACTTTAGGCTACTAATCTTGAGTTGCGGCTCCGGGCTCGCCACCCGTGGTACATGTGTGAGGCTGGACGCCGGTGTGAGGCCTACCAGATAAGCCTTGTACTTAAGTCTGTGGCATCCGATCCTAATCCGAGGAATGATAGGAACCACCTGGTCGGCGCATACCCCACCCCTTTGGGATTTTAGTTGTCATCTATGGGGTGTGCATTCTTCCGTGTGTTTAGGTCCACCTTGCAAGGTTATTAATCGATCGATTGTCGGCCTCTCACCATATCCGAGATTGCTTAATCAACTGGCCATTGTGATCCCTTTATTATGGAATATGGATAAACTTGATGTTTGATTAATTATATTGCACAACTCATGCTTGCAATAGTTGCTTATCTAGTAATGATTTAATCCACTAGAACTTGAGCTAAAAGATTGAAAGTAAGGATTCACTCCTTAGTTGCTTTTTGGCAAAACAAACCCACTATCCAAACGCCTTGCATCATTAGAGGTAAAGTCTTTATTTTAGACGGGTAAGCCTTGCTGAGTATTAGTATACTTAGCCTTGCTATATATGTTGTTTTCAGGTGAAGTTGTTTGGCCCGGTGAGATACCCCACGGCTGGGAGCTGCAGGGGGTTTCGGACGATGAGTAAGATCATCATGGACGGCCTCCTATGATGATTATCACGTCGTTTAGTTTATTTCCGCTGTTTAAAACTCTGAGCCTTTTATTTATCATGTCATGAACCATGGTTCGTAATAAATAACCCTACTGAGAAGATTTGGATTTAATTTGTAAGGTACTCTGGACTCGCCTTCATGTGAGTTGTAATGTATATGTTTCGATCCTCTGTGTGTTATACAAGTGATTTACCGGGCTTCGACCCGGCAACACTCAACGTGATGGTTCCTTATTATCACTTAATGATCAAATGGAGTGGTTTAGGCGATAGTACTGAATTATCTCGGGTGGGGTTGTCACAGTTCTCCAAGTTGGATCTACGATCTGGTTTTCATCAAATTTTATTGAAACCTGGGGAAGAGTTCAAAACGGCCTTCCAGACTCACTTTGGACAGTATGAGTTCCGCGTAATGGCGTTTGGCCTCACAAGAGCGCCGAGTACTTTTCAGTAAGCAATGAATGACACCCTAGCACCAGGCCTCTGTAGATTTGTGGTTGTTTTCTTCGATGACATCCTAGTTTATAGTGCCACTTATGAGGAGCATGTTGACTACTTGAGGCAGGTGTTTGAATGGCTGCTTAGAGATAAGTGGAATCTCAAGAAATCTAAGTGTTCTTTTGCCCAGAGGTCAATGGTGTACTTGGGCCACATTGTCAGTGGACAAGGGGTGTCTACAGATCCTTCCAAAGTGCAGGCTATTGTTGATTGGCCTCAACCAGCATCCGTGAAGGAACTACACAGTTTTCTTGGTCTGGCCGGCTACTATAGGAAGTTCGTCAAACACTTTGGCATAATTGCAAGACCTCTCACAAATCTGCTCAAGAAGAACACAATGTTTGTGTGGACACAAGATCATGACACAGCCTTTGCCACTCTCAAGACAGCATTGTCTCCGCTCTGCTGTTGGCCTTGCCGGACTTTTCCATGGCCTTCGCAATTGAGACCGATGCTTGTGCTATGGGCGTCGGTGCTATCCTTAAACAAGAAGGGCACCCTCTTGCCTTCATCAGCAAGGCGTTGGGCCCTAAAAACAGAGGGTTGTCCACCTATGAAAAGGAGTATTTGTCACACCCTGAAATTTCAAATTTAAGGATGTGAATAGAAAGAATAATTAAACAACAATTTTTCTCATAATTTTAAAAAAATTTCAACATTTATTTTCTTCACAGGAAATATAGTATAGGAAAAAGCTTTTGTTTGAATTTCTAAAAAGAAATAAAATGAACATGTGTGTTGCATTCATGCAGATGCATCCTGGTGTTTTTGAGTGCAAAAAGTTTTTAAATGCGCTTAAGTGCTAACCAAACCCTTCCGAGAATTTTCCGAAATTTTCTGGAATTAATTCTCATTTTTCCTTGAGCTATTTCTATTTATTAGAAGGCTCTAAAATCTTTTTCATGAGCTCTAAATATTTTATTTGGGTTGTACATGTCTCAATCTATCTCTGGGAATTTTTCTAGAATTTTTGGGATTTTCGGAGTATTTTTCGTGACTTTAATGAATTATCTAGCTATTTCTAGATTTTTCTTTTCACGGAAATATTTTCTGAAAAAAAAGAGAAATCTTTTTCTTTCTCCCTTTCTCTTTTTTGGCCCAGCCTTGTTTGGAGCCCAGCAGCCGGAAGTTCGGGAACGGCCCTTGATTTCCTCTTGCGGTCCAAGTGTTGCTTGGCCTGTTTCTTTTGGCCCAGCTATTCGCGAAGTCCGCCGCTGCCCCATCTACTTCCTTGCTTGGCGCAGCCCATCACCTCCAGCTCCAGCAGGCCGTAGCCCTGCATCGACCCAGCTCCGGCCGCCGCTGAGCTTCGTCTGTGCGCACCAGAACCGGCCGCCGCTGAGCTTCGTCGCCGGCCGGAATCCGGCCTTCTCCCTTCGTCCCCGTCGCTGGTGGGCCCTCCTACAAGATCCTCTCGACCTCCTCTATCACCTGCGCCGCCGCCCGAGATCCTAGGCCGCCGGAGCACCCCAACCCCGTCGGCCAAAGCACCTCTGGCCGCTGGAACCAGAGGAAGAAGAAGACCCCTGGTTTTGCATCTAGACCCTGTCTTTTTCCTGTAATATTGTTTTGTTTTCTTGTGTCTTGCATCTTTTCTAGAAACCCCCCTAGATGTATTAGATTCTCTAGATCCAATCCACCCTAGAACTTTTGCGCTTATGTCCTCAGGTTTATATACATAATTATGTATATGCCCTCGGTTTTCGCAGTTATACCCCTAGAAGTTTCTAAACCTTGCCAGCAAGTCCCTAGACCTTTGTTGAGCCATATCTTTCATGTTTTAGCTCTGTTTTTATCCGTTCAAGTTGCGTTAGGTTCATAATGATGTAAAGCACACGTTAGTGGTGAGTTTTCATCATGTTTATTTTCTGAAAAATTATTTAATATTAATTTTGATTAATGCTTAGTTATGCACGCCTTTTATAAATAAAAGCAATATAGAGCTACACACCATTTTTTTTATAATCAATGTTAATTTGATTAATGATTATTTCATATGCTTTTGTAAATAAAATCTAATTAGATCTTTATCTCAGTTTTTCATAAACCAAATGTTAATTTGTTTAATATTTAGTTAACTTTTCTAATTAAAAGTTGAACAGGCTTTTACACCAGTTTTATAAATAAATGTTAATTTGTTTAATACCAATGCTATGATGTTTTCAATAATAATATAATCTACGAATCATAAAGTTTCGATTAGAGGATACATATAGTTTAGCTTTTCTAAATTAAATGTTTAATTGATATAATTTATATATGAATCTTTATAAATAAAATTTGACTAGATTGTTACTCCGGTCTTTTGCAAATAAAATATAATGCTGCAATAATTCTAATTTAGGGTATTTTCTTTATGAAATATCCTTTACATATCTTTTGCTAATTAAAATAAACCTAAGCTCGTAGTCTTTCATGTTCACATATGCAAATCGTTCGTTAGTCGTTCTTTAGCAAAGCTCTGTCTCAGTGTGTTTCTGTTGTAGATCTAATCTTCTTTCAAGCTCTAGATCTTTTGATCCTAGTTCATGCTCAAGCCTAGTATCTTTCATAAAGCTAACCAAGCCTTTCCTTTTCTCAGCACGATCAATGTGCTTCAGTGATCCCTAGAATCGAGCATATCCTTTAGTGCGTTTTTAAAGCTTTTCTTTTCATTGGTGCATTGTTCTTAGTTGCTTGTTTGTCTGCTTTGTATGCTTGTGCCCGATGATTGATGCGAGTAGAGTGATCGTCGTTCGAGAGCTTTGGAGAGTTTGAAGGAGAAGACAATCTGAGCAACAACATTACTCTGGTTAAAGGCAAGTGTGTCCTTGTTCTTTTGTCCCAATAACTGTGTTTAATCACCATTGCATATGCTTGCATTTAATTTGATGGCTCCTATTAAGGATTAACCTAGTCTTTGATATCATTCCTTGTCAACCTGGGTTTACCTTTTTGCTGGGTAGCTCCTGCTTAGCTACTATACTTGGGATATGGTGGTTCTAATGAACAACAATGATAAACATGTTTTACTTTTATGTTGAATCTCTGGTTAATACTAGATCATATGATTAATTGGAACATGGAGCGACCACCCAGGACAACAGTGCAACCACAAGGACTAAATGGCTCTGGTCTTGGCTGAGTAATTAGGGAAGTCTTGTGTGGCCATTACTCGCATGGTACCTTGGGTACGGAGGAATGCTTTTAAGGCTCTTTTATTCTGGATAGGTATTGGAACGGAAGTACTCTATGGCTGACCGTCCGTGAATAGAAGTGTGGTACGAAAGATAGCCTCTATGGCATATGCTACTATGGACTAATACACATGGGACGACTCTTTGTAAAGACCTCATAGCGTCCCTATGCAATCACACCTAGTAGTGTGGTATGATGCTTGGCCGGCATCGCATGGTTGGGTTCAAAGTTCTTCTGAACTTTTACGCGACTTGTGGTGAAAGTGTACAACCTCTGCAGAGTGCAAAACTAATCAATTAGCCGTGCTCACGGTCAAGAGCGGCCTGGACCCTCACATGATAACTGAACTTGAAGATGGACTTAAATCGTGGTTTATGTTTATGATAGCCATATGCTTATGGCGTATCTCTTTATGTTAATATGGGTTGGTATATACTTATATCATAGTAATCAGGTGCTAATAAAATTTGACCAACTAAAAGTGTTTAATGCAGTCAACCTGTCAGCCTTTCCTTGTCAAGCCTCTGCATTCATACTTTCCCCACGCTTGCTAAGTACGACATGTGCTCACCTTTGCCATAAACAATGTTGCTCAGAAAGAGGAAGCTGCTATGAAGACGTTGTGAAGATGTTGCTGGTGCTAGGCGTACGCAACCCCCAGTCGACTGCTTGTGGATGTTTGGTGCCTTCGTTTCCAGGATTTAAGCGTAATACTCTGATAATCTTCCTTTTTCTTACGTGATACTGTTTCTGTATTCACTTATATGTCACTATATGTATGAAAATAGATCCTGGCATACATATAGTTATGCACCTAGTTTTCTTTAGAAAAACAGGTGTGACGGTATTTAGCAATCCTGGTGGGTGTAGAGCAGTGGCGCCACTATCTGCAAGTTGGGGAGTTTGTCATTTATACAGATCAAAAGAGCCTCACCCACTTTAATGAGTAGAGGTTGCATACACCGTGGCAACAAAAGGTATTTACAAAGTTGTTGGGACTTCAGTACCGCATAGTGTACAAGCAAGGGACTCAAAACAGAGTAGTGGATGCCTTGTCCCGAAGGAGCTCTTCAGACCAGGTGTTGTCTATTTCTGTTGCTTCTCCCCAGTGGCTTGACAAGGTGGTTGCATCCTATGGCCAAGATCCCCAGGCTATTTCCTTGGTAGCCAAGTTGTCCTTGAAGCCAGATGTTGTACCAGATTGCTCGCTGTCCAATGGTGTGCTCTGGTTTAAGCGGTGGATTTGGATTGGAAATTGCCTCTTCACTGCGGCACAAGTTACTGTCAGCCATGCATAGCTCTGCCTTGGGGGGCATTCTGGAGTGTCTGTTACATTTGCTCGGCTGAAACAGTACTTCTATTGGCCAGGAATGAAATCTACGGTGACATCCTTTGTCAAAAGTTGTTCAGTATGCCTGTAGGCCAACCCTGATCGTTCTCGTTACCCGGGCCTCCTCCAACCACTACCTGTTCCAGAGTCGGCATGGCAGATGGTGTCCCTCAACTTTGTGGAAGGTCTTCCCCAATCTGGACAGTTCAATTCCATATTAGTGGTGGTGGACAAATTCTCAAAATTCGCTCACTTCATTGCTCTCACGCATCCCTTCACAGCGCTGTCTGTCGCCAAGGTGTATCTGGACCAGGTTTACAAGCTTCATGGGATGTTGGAATCGCTGGTTTCAGACCGTGACAGCGTGTTTACAACAAAGATTTGGAAGGAGCTTTTTGGGTTGGCTGGAGTGACATTGAGGATGAGCTCATCGTACCACCCGCAAACCGATGGACGGACGGAACGCGTCAACCAGTGCATGGAAACTTATCTCTGGTGCTTCGTTCACACCTGCCCAAGTAAGTGGTCTAGCTGGTTGTCTGTGGCCGAGTTTTGGTACAACTCGAGTTGGCATTCTTCCCTGGGTCGTTCCCCATTTGAGGTGTTGTATGGTCACCTCCCTCGCCATTTCGGTATATCAGCTGCTTCAGCCTGCTCTACTCCTGACCTCTCAATATGGTTGCAAGAACGTGAGACCATGCTCGCTCTGGTGAAACAACACTTAGCTCGTGCGCAGGACCGGATGAAAAGGCAAGCGGATAAGGGCCCTTCCGAGACACAATTCCAGGTGGGGGATAGGGTGTTCTTGAAGCTTCAACCATATGTGCAATCTTCGGTGGCTGCTCGTGCAAACAACAAGCTCGCCTTCAAGTTCTTTGGCCCATTCACTGTACTGGAGAAAGTTGGACCGGTCGCGTACAAGTTGAAGCTTCCTCCAGGTTCTTTAGTCCACCCAGTCTTTCATGTTTCTCAGTTGAAGGGTTCTTCTGGCGATCAGGTGGTGTCTCCTACTCTGCCTACTGCGGCTTCCTATCAGATTCCTGTGAAGATCCTTCAACACCGTATGTCTCAAGCTGATAAACCAGTGGTGCAATGGCTGGTTCAATGGTCTGGTATGCCTTCTACTCTGGCGACTTGGGAGAATTTGGAAGTTCTGCGACAGCGTTTCCCTGATGTACCGACTTGGGGTCAAGTCGGTCCTCAAGAGGAGGGGAATGTTAGCAACTCTACAAGTGCAGGCCCATCTTCGATGGAAGCTGGCCCAAGGCCCAGGCGCGTCTTGAAGCCCAACGTACGCATCAGTGGCCCATAGTGGCAGGGGTAGCATCTGTATAAGTATTGTGAGAGAGGAAGAGAGGATTATGCAATTTGTAAACACTATTCTATACTCAGATTCACTTCCTCTTCCTCCGCTGTCTGCCTCTCTGTCTCCCGAACCCTATTCCTCCTCTTCCCCAGCGCCGTCGCTGCTGCGCCGCCTCTCGATCCTCCTATCCTCTTGACTCCGGTCGCCGTCCACCCTAACATATTGGAAAAGACACAGGAGGAGCAGGGTGTCTGCAACTCTGCATAGAGATGAGCATACTGTTGCTATGCGGTTTTGAGGCATGTATATTCATTTACCACTGTAGGAGCATAGGAGAACGCTCTCAACGAAATCCGGCTCTGCCGCGAGAAGTAATTACAATGAGGAATGTGTAAGGCACAACTTTGGGGATTAATATCACACACGAATCTAGTAGTGTTTAAGGTATCGATACAGTGGAATGGAATCTCACCGGAGAAGACTTGAGCTATAGCTCGCCGCCGCCCGCAACGCCACCGCCAACGAGATCCAAATCGAGTTCACACACCACTTCCCGGCGGCTGCCCGTTCATGGGCCCACTCCGGCTCATTAACCAGTACACTAGACTTCTTACTTCTTAGAGCCTGTGTAGTTGCCAAATTTTTTGGCAAAAAAATTTTGGCAGCCCCTTCGAAGGTCTATTAAAGGTAAAAAATGTAGACTAATTACAAAACTAATTACACGAATGGACGGGAAATCGCGAGACGAATCCATTAAGCCTAATTAATCCATCATTAGAGATTGTTTACTGTAGCATGACGTTGTCTAATCATGGCATAATTAGGCTCGTTAGATTCATATCGAAAAATTAGGTAGGGGTTATGGAATGGGTTTTATCATTAATCCACATTTAATACTCCTAATCAGTGTCGGAAGATTGATGTGACGGGTAGTTGTGAAAATTTTTGAGAACTAAACAGCGCCGCGCGTTTAGGCTGTTCTCCTCCTTCCTTCACCGTTTCTTCCTCTGCAGCTTCTTTCTGCTTCACTTCAAGTTCAGCCTCGTTCACGATCTCCTGTAACTTGCTTGCCCTGATATTGTTCGTCGGTGAAGCCTCCTTGTTCGTGACAGAATCTTGTTTCATTGCACTAGTTGTGAGAAGAGCAGCGCCGCTGACTACAGTCAGAAGTTCAGGCCAGCATACTCATGTCAAGGGACCGATTTTGTTCTAACTGAATTAGAATCCTTTTCTGAGACGAATTATCACATTTCAAACAGTTTAATTTTGTAATTGCATAGGAAACAGAGACCAATTGGAGCACCAAAAGTGTGAGTACAAAAGGAGAAACAATGGCAGGTTGCTCAACACACAGCCAAGCTGAAGACGCTGCAAGAATCCAAGGATAACTATATGTTCATCGTGGAAAGGACTGAAGTACATACTACAACGATACAACATACTACATGGATACCGGCAGAGTAGACCCTTCAACCGGCAACAATCATGCGTGTCGCATGTCTCAACAACCAAGCGCTACAGGAAAAGTTATTGCAATGTTTCTTTTTTTCAAGGAAAAAGAGGAGTACAGCGGTAGCTACAGAAACTGAAGCAAAGAAGGGGTAAAAAAACCCAACAAGCAGTGGAAGCAGAGGATGATGTCGCCTCGCGCTCGCGCGCGCGCGCATCAGAGGGAGATGAAGCCTTCCTTGACGAGGAGGCCGAAGATGAGGACGACGAATCCCGCGCCGATGCACTGCGTGCTGGTCACCACCGTCTGCTGGTACGCCAGCAGCGTCACGGCGGCGCCCACGCACCCGATCAGGAACCCGCTCAGGTTCCGGTCCATGCTTCCTCCGCTGCCGCTTCTTGCCTCCGCTCCTCGCCTCCGATCGCTCTTTCCGCTTCTCGCTTCTTGGATGCTGCTGTTGCGTGTGGTCATGTGGTGTGGACCGTGGACGGGAGGGATGGGGAAGAAGAAGAGGGGATTAGGCAGCAAAGTCAACGGCTTCGGTGCTGATGAGGGGCCGTGGGTCAGCTTACGGAGGGTGTGGAAGGCCGGGGGTGCCGTTTCCAGGCTTGGGAAGCGTCGATTCGGGATGTCACCTCTGGAGTATTATTTTGCAGAACTTGCCGACTGGTCTCTCTAACCGCTTGTGTTCTCAGTAGTTGAAACTTTGCTCAGGAACAGCCAGATGGTCAGATTGCACTGATTTTTTTTTTTTTTGAAAAATATCAGTTGTTCATATCACATTTTCACATCTCATTTCAACGATCAGTTAGAATGGTAAAGGACAGTGCTTGGAAGGTTCCCACCTAGATTTTTTTTTTTTTTTGAGAATTCTTCCCACCTAGAATTCAAATCCTGGGTGCGACACTATTTCGTTGTGAGGTACTCCCCTACAGTAATCTTTCAAAAAAACGATCATCCGGGGGAAAGGCTTTTTTTTTGTTTGACAATACGCTTCATCGTGTTTGGAATTTTGGTTCTATTTGGTCTCTGAAAACTCAAGAATAGGATTATTTGGGTAGGCTTCTGACTGGTCTGGGCTCTTGTAGGCCCAGTTTTCTAATGGGCTAATATAATATGGTGATCGTGTAGTTGCTTAAGGGCCCAGAACATAGGTTGGAGATTTCAGGCCCCAGCCATATTGTGGCAGCAGTTGAGAAGTCATTTGTGTGACACGAGAGATAGGGCAACAGCTTCTCATCCACAGCTTGGGAATATATTCTAGAGCTGAATGGAATATGTCCAGGGGCGGAGTCAGAAAAAATTTATACGTGGGGCGAGTTAACTCGACTAGAAGTAAAAAATTCAGATGGCATGAAGTGAAACTCTGAGTCTCCGATGGATGCAACAAAGCTCTTTCGGATGCAAAAGTGTCCCCGTACTCCCGGAAAGCGTTGACCCTTTATCAAACACAAGCACGTTGGATCGGTGTGATCCTGAACTACTTCAACAATGACAGTAATAAAATTGAAATGATGTACGATATCCTCTTTTAGGAAATCATCCAACCATCACACTAGCTACAGAGCCTTTAATCAGACAAAAGACTGCATAATTCAATGCGGATGAAGCCAGCCTGCGCTACAACAAGGAACAGGCTAGGACTAGGATTCGAGACACTGAAGTTTGGTTTCGGCAACGTGCTAAAGATCATGCCCTGTTCAGACATCTAACATTTGCAACTTGCCAGCCTCGTTTGAGCAGGTGCGGAGTCAGCCAATGCCAAGACGAGCTTTAGTTGGTGTTCACGGATTAATTGTCAAAGCCACCTAAATCACCACCTTTGCTCAGCATGATTGACTAAACGAGCTGTTGGTTTTGTTGGGCTTGCGTATGCTGCTGCTTATCGATCCCAAAAGGAAACCTCAGAGATCGTCAGAGCCATCCATTGCAAGTATATAACCAAGTCTGACTACCGGTAGTGATCATCCCATCCCCAGCAAAGCAACCAGAGCATCAAGGCAATCTCGCATCTGCAAGCAAGAACCACATCACTTAGCATTAGCAACCAGCTTCCAGCTAGTTAATTGTTGTAGCTCATCAACTAGTTGCGCCGGGCACGTCGTGTTTATCACGGCATGATGAAGGACGTGGTGGTGGAGCACGGCGAGAGCTCCAAGGCGCCCCTGGTGGCGCCGGTGTCGTCGGGCGTCGGCCGCGCCGTGTCCGTCGCCGACGTGTTCCTCCGGTTCCTCGCCATCATCGGCACCATCGCCAGCGCCATCTCCATGGGCACCACCAACGAGACGCTCCCCTTCTTCACGCAGTTCATCCAGTTCGAGGCCAAGTACAGCGACCTGCCGTCCTTCACGTAAGCTGTTATCACCGTTACTGCTGCATTATGCAACCGGGAAGCCTTCACGCTCGTAGCGGTATCGCTAACTTTGGTGCTGAGCAATCCGCCGCAGGTTCTTCGTGGCGGCGAACGCGGTGGTGTGCACGTACCTCGTGCTGTCCATCCCGCTGTCCATCGTGCACATCATCAGGCCCGGGGCGCGCTACAGCCGTCTGATCCTCATCTTCTTCGACGCGGTAATCATCAATTAAGCTAATAAGCCAATCAGTTGGATTAAGAACTGATAGTAGCTGATGATAGCAAAGTAATTAATGTGACGTGGTCTGAATTGGTACCCCAGTCGATGCTGGCTCTGCTGACGGCCGGCGCGTCGGCGGCGGCGGCGATCGTGTACCTGGCGCACAAGGGCAACGTGCGGGCCAACTGGTTCGCCATCTGCCAGCAGTTCGACTCCTTCTGCGAGCGCATCTCGGGCTCGCTCATCGGCTCCTTCGCCGCCATGGTCCTGCTCATAGCGCTCATCTTCCTCTCCGCCTTCGCGCTCGCCAGGCGCCACTGATCGATCGGTCGAGCACAATCAGGAAGCCGCCCCTGGACATCCCAATGAAGATGAAAGGGGTCGCGTGCATGCACCAATACTAATGCGTGCACCTGCTTCTCTAGTGTGTGTGTGTGTGTTGGTTTCTTTCCCACGGTTGTTCTTCGTTTGCTCTTTGGTCTGAATTGCTAGCTCTCTTTTGTAACTGTCCCCTTCCAGTGTTGTCCTCCAACTATAAAGGACGAGTCAAATTCAGAATTCTAGTGTGATGACGATGGTCAGAAACGAAGTGAAATTTGTGAATCAAGTTGTCTCTGGCGACAGGTGGGAGTGGAACGGCAGTCTCAAGCGGGGGTGAAACCATGTCGCTTTAGAGATCAGGAAAGTAGTTGGGAGTATGTATACGGGCTAAAAAGTACCACATTTCAAGTGGGGATGATTCACAAGGGATATCCCCCTGTGTACATGGGAGGTGCAAAGTGTGAGATAACAGCACGCAATGCTCATGACAAGGTTCATACAATCAACAAAAGCGCAAATGCACCAATGGGATCCTCACATAAACCATAAAAGTAGCCTCGTCATCACACTACTATTAATTAAATACCTTACAAAGTGAAGTCTCACTTGGCACACACCAACCGTCACACCATCACAATTAACTCTTACATGTCCATCACGAATAAAAGCCTAAGCAAGATGAAGTCTAGATTAAATATCATGCTGGTGTTGGAATATCTACCAACATATACTAAATCTTTTATCCTGCAACAAAAAGGTAGATGAATAGATAGAAATGATTCCCATCATCAAGACACCAAAAAGGTTGTTGTGGAGCACTTAGTGGTCGCCGCCGTCACTAGTAGCTGTGGGGGTTCGTTCATCGTCAGCTCCCACATGTTCATCCGGATTGTCGAGATCATCCACTAGGTTGATGTCATACATATCACTAGGTGTTTCTTCCTCTTCTTCTTCAGCCCACAGGTTTTCAAAAATAGGAAGAGAAGGATCTGCTCGAGGAGGAGAATGAGGCAAACCTATCTTGTCCATGATGATCTTCTGCCTCTCATTGATAGGTGAGGTGGAGCATATGATAATTTCATTCCAAATAAAGTCAAAGACACTAAATTCTTTCTGCTTCTTGGGTGACATCCACATTAGAAGATTTCTAATGGTGTTGAAAATGTGAGGTTGCCGACCGACTTTTGGAAGAAGTGTCTTGTTGAAGAGATAGTTGAGGTACCTATAATATGGCTTCATCCCTCTGTTTGTGCCATACTTCACTTCTTTATATTTTGAGTCATACATAAAAGTAATCTTGCCGTCACTACAAATTCCGTCATCATGAATCCTAACCTTTCCTTTGTCTCTGATGTCAAATCCAAGTATAAGACCAAAAGCATCATAGGTGACTGAGTACCTTTCTCCTTGTAACATCCAATGAAGTGTACGCTCCTCAACATCAACTTCTACCCCCAAAGAGTGGAAAAGAATTGTGCTATTATCTCTTCATTCCAATCACGTGCAAGCTTCATGAGATTTTAAATGTTCTTCTTCTTGAAATTGGCAATGATAAGGTCAAAGTTAGGGCCATGTTGATCTTCCATGTGCTTCCAGTCAACCCATTTGTAGCGAACATGACCTCATATGTCATTTGTTCAAAGCTTAATTTTGGTGATTAATGACAACATGATCAATGGGACTAACCATATTATTTAGCATGTCTTTGTAGACACTTCTAGGTCCCAAGGATGCAAAAATACCACATGCCAAAATGAGAAGATGGTATATTTTTCAAGGGTCAAAACCGCGGAAGAAGAAGAAAAGAAATGCTACCGTCGGATGAACCGACGGTACCGTAGAAGCAAGCGTCGGTGCAATCACCTGATGAAGTGGTACACTGCGTGAAGACTTAAGTCAACATGTAATCACCGGATCAACCGACACCCCCATTTCTAGTTGCGCCGGATGAATCAAGAGACCAAGCCTGTAGAAATTAGTAGCACCGGATGAACCGACGGTGTAGCAATGGTTCATCCGGCGGACGTGTGTTTGCTAACAGTAAGGTTCTGGCCGCGAAGTCTTCAGCACCGGATGAACCGATGGACATAAGGGATTGAGCAGCGGTTCATCCGACGGCAGCAAAGTAGCTACCAGTAAGGTTTTGGGAAGAAATCCTTCAGCACCGGATGAACCAACGGCATGAGAGAAGGACCGTCGGTGCAAGCGTCGGAGGATATGTGTCAGTAGGGATGCAACGACTAAGTGACGTGGAGGGCACCGGATGAACCGACACCTACGGAAAAGTGACCATCGGTTCATCCGACGGTACGTTTTCCAGTAGCTTTTAGCCAACGGCTAGTTTGATGCCTTGGGCTATTTATACCCCCTCTACTCACCCATTTGGAGTTGCTGGAGTATGTGGAAGTGCAGAGGAGTTCAAGACTCATAGAAGATCATATCCAAGCCATCCAAGTGCTAAATTGCTCATCCATAGACTGGCACATGCTTTGTGTGTGTGCTTAGTGTTAGGCTTAGCTTAGGGCTGAGTGAGTGCAAGGTGTGCCTACCTTGTGAGGTGATTCTCGAGTGGATCAAGTTGTACGAGGTGTGCCGGAAGCCTTGGAGCCTAGGTGGCTCTCCGGCAAACGTCTTCGACCCTCCGGCTTGGTGTGGAGCGGTGAGGACACTTTGTGCGGGGGACGTGGAGACCCCCTTCCCTTGGTGGAGAAGCTCCTTAGTGGAGGCGGCATCAAGGTGACCAAGGGAGCTTGGCGAGTGCCTTAGTGGCGAGCCTATGTGGCAAGTCAAGTGGTGCTCTTAGGAGAGACTTGGTGACCGGGAAGCAATACTCTTGTGTAGAGTGCTTCAACAACGTGGACTAGGGGTGGCTTAGTGCCTACCGATACCACAGAATAAATCGCGTGTCAAGAGTATGCTTCCTCTCATCCCCTTTACGTTTCCGCATTACATTCTTGCAATCCTTGTTTGCCTTTACTTACCTAGAGTAGTATCTTGTTAGGATTGGCTATAGGTTGCAAAACTTGTTTTGGGATGGGAGTTTCACACTAGAACAACCTTAGTTGCACATCTAGATAGCATGTTCTAGTTTATGTTTTATGCAAAATAGTGAAAGCCATAGGCTAAGTTTTTAAGTTGCCTAATTCACCCCCTCCCCCTCTTAGGCTAGGAGCATCCGATTCCTTACAAGTGGTATCAGAGCCGGGACTCACTCCCTTCACAAGGATACGCCAATTCGATTGGCAATTTGTGAAAACCGGCTCATTGGATCGGTTAGGCTTCACCGCCTAGTGAGTTGCTCTTTAGAGGATGAAAGGGTGGATACCATAGGTTTGGCTCCACATTTCGATGGCACAGGCTACTCTCGTTGGAAGGTCCTTATGGAAGCTTATTTACAAGCTAAGGATCTTGATGTTTGGAGGGTCACCGATGAGGGTGTTAGAAATGGTACTAGGAAGGAAAAACAATTTGATGTTATTGCAAAGAGTATCATTTTATCCTCTCTAGATGTAGGTGTTTTCAATAGAGTTTTTACTAGTGAAAATGCTCATGTGCTATGGAATACCATCAAGGAATAAAATGAGGGTTCAAAAGAAGTAGCTAATGAACGCTACGGTTGTCTCCTTGAGGAATTCAATAGCTTTAAGCAACTTGAGAATGAAAATGCCGAATCTATGTACTCACGCCTAAATGTTCTTGTCAATGAGATTAATGCTTTAGGTGTGAAAAACATCACGGACATGAACATGAACCGTAAGATCCTTCAAAGTCTCCGGAAGCCCGATTATGACTTGGTGAAAGCTATCATCTATAAGAAGAAGCTTGAAGAGTTGAAGCCTTCTCAAATCTTGAGAAAGATCATGGCACATGAATTTCAAATCATGCCCAAGTCCAAGAAAGCTTCCAAGGATGAGCTCAAGACAAAGGAAGAACCAAAAGTTGAGCTCAAGGCAACACCCCAAGAACCATCTTCTCCAACTACAAGTCATGCTCTCTCAAGCCGACAAGAAAGCTCAAGTGAAGATGATGATGGTGATGACGATGAAGGCTCCTCAAGTGATGAAGAGGTCGAGTCGATGGTTGCCATGTACGTGAAGAAGATCTTCAAGTATGTGAAGAAAGTCAACATGTACGACTACAACATCCACTTGAGAGAAGGGCGTCATCATCAACATATCAAGTTCACCAAGATCAAGCACAAGCCCAAGAAGAAGGTGGTCAAGGAGAAGAAGCCAAAGCAAGAAGCACTCACCGCCATCCGTGAGTGGATAATTGGTGGAGAATCAAGTTCTTGTAGCTCAAGTGATGAATCAAGCAAGAACTTCACCACCCGCTTCATGCAAGGTCCTCTATCATCATCACACATGTACCTTATGGCCTAAGTTATGGAAAGTAATGTAAGTGATGATGAATCCGATGACACCTCAATTGATGATCTTGTTGAGCTTGTAAATGAACAAAAAGGGACGCTAGAAAAACAAGCTAATGAAATTAAAGAACTTAATGCTCTCAATGATCTTAGTGTCACTCTTGCTACAAATTATGAACATTTATTGTGCAAATTCCACTTGCTTAGCAAGGAGTGTGATGAGCTAAAATCTAAGCTTGAGAGCATTGAGATTAAAACTAGTGATCCCTTTGAGCTTAATGAATCATCTATCCCTTGTGCAATTCTTATCTCCAAGGTAGATGCTTCAACTTCTTGCATTGATTTAATTGATGAATCTTGCTCACCATCTTACAATGAGAATGTTGTGATTATGAGGATGAAGAATGATGAGCTCAAGCAAGAAGTAAAATGGCTCCGAGAGAGGTTGGTTAGCTTAATGGGCAAGGGCAAGAACAATGAGGAACAAGTAGAAGCCTCTCAAGACATGAAGGGCAACGTCCAACCTTCTCAAGATAACCGTGATGACATGGTGAAGAAGCTTGAAAAGGGATCAACTGTGACTTGCTACAAGTGTCATGAAGAAGGGCACAAGTTCTACAAATGCCCTCAATTCATCAAGAAGATGGACAAGGGTGAGAAGAAGAAGATGAACACTACCATCAAGAGCTCTCTCATCTACACCAAGCCCAACCGCAAGAACAAGATCAAGAGCAACTCCTATGTCATCAAGAAGAAGGCTAATGGCAAGGTGGTTGCACACAAGGTTGGGAAGATGAAGTAGTGGGGTTGGAACCAACCCATTTGGGTGCCCAAGGAAGTCATCACCAACATGAAGGGGCCTCAAATGGTTTGGGTTCCTAAGGCCACATGAAGGCCATGAGTTCGGGGACTTGGGAGGCTTGGTACAAAGAAGATGAGAAGATTCAAGTCTAGAAGCCAAGCTTTCAAGATTGGACATGTGTTGCCCAAGCTCCTCGGTTGGAAACCGACTCATCTTATGTATCATTGTAGCTCCATTGCCTTATTTAGGTTGCATTTGTTGCTATGCCTAGTTGTACATATGGTAGGTTGCTTGTGTCATGAGCTAACCCATGAGTAACCTACATGGTTTGATTAGTGTGTAGGAAAGCTACACTTGTTTCTTTCATGATGCATGGTTTCATACATATCTCTTTGCATCATGAGCAAGCTATAGGGTTAGCTTCCCTTTTGTTGTCATAAATAATGTGCATACATTTGATTGGTGATTCAAACACTAAATGCACACATTCAGGGGGAGCTCATCCTATGGTTTGTTTATGGGACTAACATTGTTTCAAGCTTTTCTTGTGTAGTCCCTTGGTGACGCGTTCCGGTGCGGTACTTCATTCTAAGAGAATGTTATTTCACTCTAAATGTGATCTAACATCTCGAAGAGAGTGAATATAGCAATATGAGCTTCATGCTATTGAGTCATGTCCTTGTGAGCTTATGTCTCTATATAAGTTCAAAGGCAATGAACTCATACATTCCTAATCCTTGTGGTACCCCAAGTGTCTTCTTTGCAAGCTTCTTTCAAAGTGGTGTCATCTCCAAGTGATATCATTTTCAAGTGGCTTATCTCAATGTGGTGCCAACAAGGTAGAGAGGGAAAACCCCCGGAGGTATGCAATGCTCAAAATCTACAAGCGGTAATGTTACAAGAACTCCCTTGTCTTTTAAGCTACCTCCTTGCATGATATGCTCTAAGCTTCCTTATCTTACAAATGTTTGTTGTTGTGCACTTGTGTTTCACACTATCTTTTTGTGCACACACTTAGGGGGAGCTTAGTCTATATCATGCTAGTCTCATGAGCTTGTGATCCACCTTAGTTATTCACACATATGGTATCTTCATTGATATCATACATATGGATCATGGTTCATGGGGCTTTCTCCTTGAATTTAACATTTCTCTTTGAGCTATGATTGCTAGGACTTGCTAAGTTTCCTTTGGAGACTCTTTTGTTTTGGACACTTTTTGGAGATTTTATTCCAAAGGGGGGAGAATTTGGAGCCAAAGCAAGCCAATGTTTCCAAAGAGGAAGTAGCAAGTTATATGTGAAGAGAAGATCATAAAAGAGGGAGAACACATCTAGGGGAGTTGGATGATGGTAAGCATCCAAGCAAGTGTAAGTGGTTCAATTTTGTCAATTTTTGCAAATTTATACTTGCTTTGATTGTGTTGTCATAAATCACCAAAAAGGGGGAGATTGTAGCGAACATGGCCTCATATGCCATTTGTTCAAAGCTTAATTTTGGTGATTAATGACAACATGATCAATGGGACTAACCATATTGTTTAGCATGTCTTTGTAGACACTTCTAGGTCCCAAGGATGCAAAAATACCACATGCCAAAATGAGAAGATGGTATATTTTTCAAGGGTCAAAACCGCGGAAGAAGAAGAAAAGAAATGCTACCGTCAGATGAACCGACGGTACCGTAGAAGCAAGCGTCGGTGCAATCACCTGATGAAGTGGTACACTGCGTGAAGACTTCAGTCAACATGTAATCACCAGATCACCGGATCAACATGTAAGCAAGCGTCAGCAGGGATGCAACGGCTAAGTGACGTGGAGGGCACCGGATGAACCGACACCTACGGAAAAGTGACCATCGGTTCATCCGACGATACGTTTTCCAGTGGCTTTTAGCCAACGGCTAGTTTGATGCCTTGAGCTATTTATACCCCTACCACTCACCCATTTGGAGTTGCTGGAGTATGTGGAAGTGCAGAGGAGTTCAAGACTCATAGAAGATCATATCCAAGTCATCCAAGTGCTAAATTGCTCATCCATAGATTTGCACATGCTTTGTGTGTGTGCTTAGTGTTAGGCTTAGCTTAGGGCTGAGTGAGTGCAAGGTGTGCCTACCTTGTGAGGTGATTCTCGAGTGGATCAAGTTGTACGAGGTGCGCCGGAAGCCTTGGAGCCTAGGTGGCTCTCCGGCAAACGTCTTCGACCCTCCGGCTTGGTGTGGAGCGGCGAGGACACTTTGTGCGGGGGACGTGGAGACCCCCTTCCCTTGGTGGAGAAGCTCCTTAGTGGAGGCGGCATCAAGGTGACCAAGGGAGCTTGGCGAGTGCCTTAGTGGCGAGCCTATGTGGCAAGTCAAGTGGTGCTCTTGGGAGAGACTTGGTGACCGGAAAGCAATACTCTTGTGCAGAGTGCTTCAACAACGTGGACTAGGGGTGGCTTAGTGTCTACCGATACCACGGGATAAATCGTGTGTCAAGAGTTTGCTTCCTCTCATCCCCTTTACGTTTTCGCATTACATTCTTGCAATCCTTGTTTGCCTTTACTTACCTAGAGTAGTATCTTGTTAGGATTGGCTATAGGTTGCAAAACTTATTTTGGGATGGGAGTTTCACACTAGAACAACCTTAGTTGCACATCTAGATAGCATGTTCTAGTTTATGTTTTATGCAAAATAGTGAAAGCCATAGGTTAAGTTTTTAAGTTGCCTAATTCACCCCCTCCCCCTCTTAGGCTACGAGCATCCGATTACTTACACCATTGCATCGGAACAATCTTCTTTGCCTTGGTCATGATTGCAGGTGTGTACCAATCAGCTTGAAATGCATTCCAAAAATGAACATCTGACACAGACCAATCCTTGGGTTGATCAAAAGGATTAGTGTACCTTATCTTAAGTAGGTCATGGGATTCGTTGTGATAATCAACACCCTCACCATCATACTCATCTGTGATGATGCGCTTAGGAGAGTATATACGCAAGAGGGTATCTCCAAGATTAAGAGGATGCCTACAAGGTCTACTAGCAACTATCTTGCCAATCCTATATTGTTTTGCCAGAGTGGTTCCTTCTCGAATATGAATGCCACCATCACCTCTACCTCTACCTCTACCTTGGCTCTACGACTTTGACTCTATCATGGTTGAAAGGGCCTTGCGCTTGCCATGACCAACCCGTGCAACAATGAGGATGTCATCCTCTGTGTCGATGGCTGAGTCATGTTGATGCAATGAGTGAGTGTCATCAGTAGCCTTCCCTTTGTGGCCTTGAGCCATCTAAAAAACAAGATAGACAAGATAGAGAGAAGCATTGATAAACCAAACAAAAGTGGATGAATCGAAGAGAGATCGAGTGCAACCTTTTTGCATGAACAAAGAAAAAAATGTGCAATCTAGTTGCTACATAGGTGTCATTTACTCAACATATAGAGTGAGCTTTAGCCGTGTGTCATGTCTAGGGTGTTACACATATTGAAGGCTACATATTTATGTCTTGTAGGATCACACTGAAACTTCATGCATATGATCTATGCAGCCCTGATATAGATATCATGAGTGCAATACCATGAATAGGTTTACTCATTTTAACCGCACACCAAATTTCTATCTGAAACAAGGAGCTCGAATCTTATAATGAAAGGACAATTGGCACCAATCATGAGTTGGTATTGAAATACATATACTAAAGGGTTAGTTTCTTCGTACTAATACATGCAAAAATCATAAAAATAATTGCACCACATGCATGTTAGGCCAAGTCCAACGGTTGGCTTTTAGGCTAGCTCATAAATATTTTTAAGCCGATGAACACTGCAGAATAGTGTCAAAATGGAGAGGCGGGCGTGGAGGCAAGTGCTAGCTCGGTCGTTTCCCTAGACAGTTCCCTCTCTCAGGCAAAGTTTCTATACCGATCCTTTCACTGTTGATTTACTGTGGCTAGGAGCTACTCTGGCTTTAACCACAAAGAATGCCTTATGTAGGGATTGCATATCCAACTTAAAAAGGCAAGGCTCTCACACACGATCTATCTATCCCTTCGTGATTCACCATGAAAAATGAATCAGGATCGAATTCAATATTCAAATCAAGAACCGGACTATTCTATGGAAAGGTGCAAAGACAAGCTATCCAAGAACCCTAGTAGCTAAGAGATGGGATAGAGCCACACGAAGCTTACCATTGAGAAGCAGCTGGTCACAGGAGGAGACTGCCACCGGCGGAAAGAGCGTGATGTCATTGTTGTCCATGCCTTCGAGTCGAAACCCTAGCAATGTTGTGTGCCTTGGCCGCCTCCGCAGTCGTGTGCTCAATGAGGAATTTTTCCAGGTCTCTAAGCCTTAGGGTTTTTCTATGGCCAAGGTGTCAGTGAAAGGCTGGGGTGGGCCAAGATTGAACATATGACATGCTTAAATGAACGTACATTATTTTTGGACCAGGATCGGTACAAACCCAAGATGACCTAGGTGGATTGGCTCATGACCCTGACCAATCACATCCTCGTCGGTCCACCCGCTCCCACCCATTGTTGTACTACCACACCGCAACCCTTGTATCAACGACCGCTTCAAAGTACCGAAGTAGGAGAGGACAAAATAAATGACGAGACATCGATGACTGCACCTTTGCCTTTTCTCATGTTCTCTCATGCGTGTCTATGCCGTCGCCGGAAGCGGGTGTATCACTTGTTCGCTTCTCTCATCCTCCTGCACTCTCTCTCTCTCTCTTACGCAGCCAGGAGCTAACGCTTTCACGGCTCGGCCTAGATCTGAAGTTGTCGAATCAGGTACTCATGGATTGAACTATGTACTTCTTTTGCTAGCCTACTTTGGAGTATCTTCAATAGAATGTTCATTCCTCGCGAAAGGGCTTGTAGCCTAGTGGTTACAGGAGCCCCAGTAGCACCTCAGGTCCTGAGTTCGACTCCCCATGGGAGTGAATTTCTCAAGATTTAACGACGTTTATGCTTTCAGTGGTAGGCGACGTTCCCGTCGATAGCAAGGTGCCTGTGGTGACTTCGTAAATCTTGAGGATCCACCGGCCCAGTCTTCGAAGATGCTCCTAGGGGTAGGGTTTGCGCGCGTGTGTTCATAGGGATGAGTGTGCGTGTGTTGTGAGTGTCTCCGATGTACTGTGTAATTCACAAAAAAGTTCATCCCTCGCTAGTCTCTACTCCCTCCGTCCTTGAAAGCTCGCAATTCTAGCATTTAAATGTTGTCCCAGAAAGAATGCAAGTATACCATGGTGTGGGACCCACATGGATGGATGCTTTAAACAAATGGCCACAAGAGCACACACGTGGAAAAAGGAAACAACAGAAAAAAATTCTTGCAGCACTACTGCTCACACCACGACGGAAGAATCCATAGTGCCTGACTTCTTTAATTCCCCATCCAATGCAGCACCAACTTCTCTTCCCCATCTTTCCCACTCACCCCGATCCAGCACTCAAGAATCCCATCGATCCCCATAGATCTAGGTAGGCAATCCATGGCTGCAGGCGCCCGCTGCAAGCTCCGTGGAGGTGGGATTGGGGGCGCACCTGGGACCCGCGCACAAATCATTAGAGGTCGGAAGCTGGGATGCGGTGGCGGCAGTAGTAAGAATCTCGTGCTCAGAGGTCGGATTGACCGAGGAGTTGTGCGCAACCGCCGAATCGGACGCGGCGGCTTCCGCATAAACAACTACGGTGAGGTTTACATTCCTGATTTGGAGGAAGAAGCCGGCATGATTTACGTGCCTGATTCGGAGGAGGAAGAAGCCGACATGGAGATGGAGGATGAGGCCGCAGTGGGGACTGTTGCCGTGATGGTACCCGTGGCGCGGCCTCCTGTCATTGTGGTTGCCACGGATGTGGGTTCCGCTGCAGCAGTGGCCGCGGATGGGGCTCCAGCCATGGAGGTGGCTGTCGACGGAGATGCGGTCCTGGAGCTAGCGTCAGAGGTACAGGCGCGCTTGCAAGTGGTCCTTGCTAGCATTGATCCACTCTACCACGATGTTGACGGTTCAATAACGTGCCTAGATTCACCGCAAGCTTACGAATCATCGTAGTCTCCTTTTCCCTCGAGTATGGACCCAAGGTATCAATCCGTGGAACATGTGTAACGCAAGATTCAATCTAATAAGTGGAGAAACACTTTCTTTTGAGAGGTTGGTTTGCATCTAATCTACTAAACATGAGAGGTAGCGAGAGAAAGCGTAGAGATAACCGATCTAGAGAGCCTAGATCATACTTTTGTTGTAGCTCCAAACAAGATAGATGAAGATAACAAAGTGAATCTCATAAAAAGCATATCTTTAAATTGTGACCTCCAGTCAAACTCTCGAAGGCACCCGCCGTACTAGGAATCGACGTCTTGTCATGACGCCCCCCGTTCTTCGCAGGTGAACCTAAGAGCACGCTCACAAGGAACGCGTTGAACCTACTTGGTAGATCCGGTATGCACCTCTAGCCACCGCGACTATAAGAGCACCCCGAGCAATCTATCTTAAGAATAGATTGAGGAAGAAGCAAAACCAAGAGAGAGCAAAATCATAGAAGAAGACACTTGATCGCTAGAAATCAGATTCACTAGAAAACTTCACCATGAATGATTACAAGATACAAGATCACCATCGAGATTCTACCTTGATCTTGATCCTAGCTCCGGAACTCTAACGTAGTCTTCCTTGCAAGGTTCCCACGTCGGCTAGGGAAACCCTAGACAACTAGCACGACCCTCCTCTCTGAGATGGTGTCCCACTAGCTTCTCTGCTCCTCAGTGGCGGATGACGAATGGTATGATGCGTTGTCACACCTGGTTTTAACAAAATAAACCAAGTGCATCCTATATGTATGCCACGATCTAGTTTCATACATATAGTTGACATAAGTGAATAACAGAAATAATATCACGTAAGGAAAAGAGAGATTATTAGAGTATTACACTAAAATCATGGAAACAAAGGCTCCAAACATCACAGGCAGTCGACTGGGGGTTGCGTACGCCTAGCACAAGAAACATCTTCACAACAACTTCAAGCAGCTTCCTCTTTCTGAGCAACATTGTTTATAGCAAGGGTGAGCACATGTCGTACTCATCAAGTGTGGGGAAAGTATGAATGCAAATTCTTAATAAGGAAAGGCTGACAGGTTGACTGCATTAAGCAATTTTAGTTGGTCAAATTTTATTAGCACCTGATTACTAAGATATAAATATATACCAACCCACAATTAACATAAACAGATGCCATCAGCATATGGCAAGCATAACCAGAAACCACAATTTAAGTCCATCTTGACCGTGAGCACGGCTAATCGATTAGTTTTACACTCTGTAGAGGTTGTACATCTTTACCCACAAGTCGCGTAAAAGTTTCGAAGAACTTTGAACCCAACCATGCGATGTTGATCAGGCATCAAACCACACTACCATGGTGTGATTTCATAGGGACGCTACGAGGCCTTTACAAAGATCCCTAGTGTAGGCTGCTCGCTAGGTTACATGACAGTGTAATGCATAACCCTCTCTCAACCTGCGAAGCTACCATAGAGCAGATCAGATTGAGGGCCGGGATATACACCAACTACCGACACCGTCTCGCCCCTTTCAGGTAAAGCATACCACACACTAAGGTTTCTAATTAATTAGCCAAGACAGAGCCATATGTCTTGTGGTTGCACTGTTTTCCTTGGTGGTCACTCCATGTTCCAATTAATGCATATGATCTTGTATTAACCAGAGGTACAACATAAAAGTAAAACAGGTTCATCATTAACATTCATTTAAACCACAATGACCCAAGTAGAGCAACTAAGCATAGCTACCCAACATAAAGGGAAACCCAGGTTGACAAGGAATGATAATAAAGACTAGGATAAACCTTATAGGACCCATCAATATTAATGCAAAGCATATTCAATAGTGATTAAATAATTATGGAGACAAAAGAACAAGGACACACTTGGCTTTAACCAGAGAAGTATTGTTGCTCAGAATATCTTCATCTTCATGCTCTTCAGAGCTTCTCGAACAATGTTCATTCTACTTGCATTATTAATCATCGAAAGCAAACATCCGAAGCACACACATACATGCAAACAAATGAAATAAATTAAAAATAATACACCAATCAAGAGGATAGAACTAGAGAATAGATCTTGATTCTAGCTAGGAATGTGTGAATATGAGAAACGATGAAATTGGAATTAGACTGAATAAGATATGACTTTCAAGAATAAAAGGATAACTAATAAACATGATGGTGGCCGGACATGCGTTGCATGGTTGCACGGCAAAAGAACAGGCAGCTAATACTAATCACGTTGCATGCTGATGGTGCATACGTGAATGCAATTTGAGATAAACAGAACCATTGTTGCTTAAGCACGATGCAAGCATGATGTCATCAAAGTGCTTAGGCAATAACATAATGTGGTAAAGGAATTGATTGTGACTCACATGCGTACGGACATGCATGCAGAGCAATCAATGGATTGCGTGTAGTCTTGCACGACTTATGGATAGCTTTGTGGATAGCTGTCCAAGAAGGTGCAGCTTGGCCCTGTTTAGTTCGTTGAAAAATTTTGGAAAAATTTTTGAGGTTCCCTTTCAAGGTCTATTAAGAGTATAAATGTAGATTATTTACAAAACTAGCTACACGAATGGACTAGAAATCGTGAGATGAATCCATTAAATCTAATTAATCTGTCATTAGAGATTGGTTACTGTAGCACAAAGTTGTCTACTCATGCCATAATTAGGCTTATTAGACTCGTCTCGAAAATTAAGGTAAGAGTTGTGGAATGGGTTTTGTCATTAATTCACATTTAATATACCTAATTAGTGTTCGGAGATTGATGTGATGGGTAGTTGGTGAAACTTTTGGGAACTAAACAGAGGTAGCTGCTCGAAGCGCAGACAGCAGCAGCTGCCAACAGCACAGGAGAAAGGAGATGCATGAGTCAGCGGAAAAACGGAACAGGAGGAGATGGGAACTCGACGACGACCCGCAGAGACAGAACTTGACGATGACATCGATGGTTCAACATTAGCGTGGGACATGCTTCTGCTTCCCTTGGCATCTGCAGCAGCTAGCTCGATCACAAGGCCGGACGACAACCTCGAGCTCCTGGATCACCTTGCTGGCTCACCTCGTGGGCTCGTGGTGATGTCCTTCCCGGCGGACGGCAACGGTGGACGACGGAGGGAGATGTGATTCGGAACCTCAAATCCAAAACAGAAAGAGAGTTGAACAAGGAATTGAACGAGATGGCAACCTCACGTACGTACGTGTTGGCTTCGACCAAAGATGACAACGGACGAACAGCGATGGCGAAGATCGAACCGGACGTTCGACCATCGCGTGGACGTGCTGCAATAGCAGATCGAGACGGTGGCCGATCACGAGCAACCACATCGTGAGTCACCGGCGAACCTCTTGGCGACGGCGATCGTTGACTGCGACGTCGGCATGGTTGACGATCAACGGCAACAGGCTGGCAAGACGGCGAAGCAGCAACACGTGCGGAAGAGATTGACGGCGACAACTCGTAGCTCCGATCCGGGCAGCACAGGAGAAGGAGCAACGAGTCTTCCTTGTGCCCTAGTGACGCCGGAGGTGCGGTGGACGTCGCTGGAGCCATGGAGATGGCATTCACGGCAGGGCGGCGGTGGCAACGGCTTGCGAAGGAGATAGGGCAGGTGCGGTTCTGTTTGGTTGAGGAACAGAAATAAAATTGATTCGATGAGGCAGTCTGTTTATCCAGAGAAGGAGGCGAAGAGAAAGATCTGCTCGCCCAGAATACGCAAACAACTTGTGACTCGAGCCGGTTCGACTTTGACATGAGGTCATCTTTGCTTGGCCTATATGCCGGATGCATGGCATGGCTTCCATACTTGTGCGTACGTGTTTTCTTCTCAT
The DNA here is from genome assembly GCA_036936925.1 of Cenchrus fungigraminus. NCBI lineage: Eukaryota > Viridiplantae > Streptophyta > Magnoliopsida > Poales > Poaceae > Cenchrus > Cenchrus fungigraminus. The sequence continues at coordinate 76,510,642 of CM072775.1, forward strand.
GGCTAAGAACACCTTGTTGCTTGGGCCACCAAGCATGACCCGTGCTTTGCACCTAGCTGGGCTAGCAATAATAGTAACCAGGACGATGAGCTCGATGTTGGCGGAAGGCAATCATTTGCGGTGACGCTCAAAGATATTTTGGGCACGAGAAACCTAAATAAAATATTTGGAGCTCGTAAAAAGAATTTTAGAACTTTTTAATAAATAGATATAGCCCTAGGAAAAAAGAGAATAAATTCCAAGAAAAACTGGAAAATTCTCAAATGGATTTGGTCAGCATCTAAGCGCATTTCAATACATTTTTGCACTCATGAAACATCAAGATGCATCGACATGAATGCAACACACATCTAACCATTTATTTAATTTAGAAAAAAACAATCAATGGCTTTTTCCTATACAATATTTCCTGTAAAGAAAATAAATGTTGTCAAAATTTTAAATTATGAGAAAATCATTGTTTAATTATTCTTTCTATTCACATCCTGAAATTGGAAATTTCAGGGTGTGACATGCGTGGGGTCTTTAAATAGCCCGAGGGGGTACTAGGTCAAAGGGGGCACCAAACCAGGGCCAGAACGGGCTGGGCCGGCCAGCCTGGGCCCACCTCGGCCCGGTTCGGCCCTGGCTCGCTTCCCGTTGCTTCTCGTGTCTTCTAGAACTTCTGCCCTTCTGCATGTGGGGCTTTGACGTGATTTTCTCCGCGAATTGGATAAGGGTACTTGTCGCGCAAGCTCTTGCTTCTTATGTTTGAGTCCCCAGAGTTTTATCACCTTATGCTTCGGTCCTTGGGTCTTTCGGAGTCGTGTTCACTTCGAGTCTACACTTGTGCCGGGCTTCTTGATCTTCTCATAATGTGCCTTATGAACTTTACCCGAAAGTGCTCCTTTAAGCGCTAAAATCATGTGTAAACACAAACATTCCAAAACCACATGCGAATGTGAACTTGATATGTTAGGAGGGTTAGGATCATTAGTTTGGATATCAAATCAATACCAACATCGAAGGTAAACTCATAGCAAGGGTGACAGAAATCGACCGCCAGCACACGACATCTTCATCAGTTGTACAAGGTTATGGTGCCTGCCTTCTTAAAATCCAACTAGTTGTCTTGCTTTAGGTTTATGTGTGATGATGTAGCGAAGTGCTTTTGTAGAACGATGAGGTGGTTTTCTGTGATAACGAAATGCTTTTGTGAGATGCAGTAGCTTTTGGGATGATGTACATATTCCGTGGGAACGATGTGTACCTCTGGTGTGATGATGTAGCATAATGTTTAAGTGGAATGAAGTCTTATGGTTCCTACATGATGTAGTACGTTTAGTAATTAGGTGTATTTACCATCCAGTACCATTACATCTGCGTAATTAGGCGTATTTAGCATCCAGTACCATTACATCTGCTAATTAGTCATACTTAGCATCCAGTACTTGTACATCTGGCAGTAAGAACCATTTGGCATCCCGTAGCAGTACATCTAGCAAAATAGAGAAAAATGAGTATGCATTCTAAACCTAAAGCACCTACAGTGATCAAGCATCGAGGTACTCCTTCATGCTCTCATAGAGTTGACGGTCACAATTTAGGCATTTAAGAACATGGCACATGGCCTCCGGCCTCTCTTTGTTCATGTGAGGTATTTTGTACTAGTTCCCTCCACCAACCTTCATTACCTCAATCAAGCAACCTTGTAGAGTTAGGAAAATGTTTCTAAGATCAGTTGCGGTGTAGTCCTGGTATTCCTTCTCAACATTTGCAATTAACTCATCCATACTTCTAGAGGTCGTCGTATATGTCAATGACTGAAGAGAAGCAAAGAACCCTAAGTCTAGGACATTCATATCAGGGGAATTGGCAGGTTGGTTCATGAGGCGGATATCAAGCCCGGTTTGGTCTACTGCACGTGCAAAATATTCATCATTAACCGGGACATGAGTCCTTGAACTGTCCTGCTGAATCCAAATTGTTTTTTCTGACATCTTCTCTAGGCCAACAAGCTGCAATAGCAGGCAACACTTTAGTGATCATATATGACTGTATAGTATCTCTGTCAACCTTCATTATTTTGGTTACTAGTGTGCCCCTCGCTCTGTTATCACTTCTCCTTTGTGTTGGTTCCTACAAGTATTAATATTAAGATATATGTTAGATTCAAAACTGAATAACAAAAAGTAATTATAGGAAATGAAGCACATAGTATGATATACCTTTCTGATAAAAGGCCATATTCCTATCTTGCCATCAAATATGCAATTGCCTTCATTGTTGTACCTAGGCTTGGCTATTGCTGTTAAGAACATAACCTTTACAATGCAATTTTTGTTGTGGACAGTCCTGTATGGGTCGTCCTCTTCTGGAAGCAGGTAGTAAGTCTTATCCTTCTTTGTGGCGTAGAACCACTTCTCATCTATGTGGATGATGTTTTCCATTTCGATAAACTTGGGTGCATCTGACAATGTACGCTGATCCAACATTGAAAGGCACCACCACAACCTCTCTCTTTTATTTGCTTCCTTCAAATAAGGCTTTAATGTGTTTGAGTGCCGTCTTAGTAACCCATCCTTGAACAAACTTTGTAGTGTTGATTTTGTCATACCAGCAGCTTCAGCCAAAGCCCTTATTGTAGTCCTTTTGTGCAAGGGAATTGCTTCTATGTGTGATAGGTCAAATTCAACTTTTTTCGGCCACAATTCTTGGGCTTTCTTGAGCTGATATCAACTGGTACTCCATTTGCACGACATTGTTTCACTCGTCGCCAAATACGCCAAACTGCATGACGGTTGACATTGAACAATTCAGCAATCATGTTTGTAGTGTTTTTCCTTAGTTTTCCACGGTTACTTCTCTCAAGAAACGCTTCATATATCTGTTGTGTTTGAGCGTTAGTAAGATCCTTTAACCTAGTTTGAGAACTTCTATTTCCATGTTCTTCTTCATCAGTTGAGTCTTCCAACTCCTCTTCATCAAATACAATGTGCAGATCCTCATCATTGACTCCATACTCTTGCATCTCCTCCTCTGAGGCGTCGAAGTGTAGATCATATTCTGGAAATCAATTTCATAAGTTAGTCTAGTTGTTTATGACAGATGCATTCTAAAAATAAATCATGTTCGAACGTCTGCAGTAAGTACTGTACTCATGAGAAACCAATACCTAGGCTGATTTGTTGTTGTCTCTCATGGATTTGAAAAAATTCTTCATCATTTGCAGGCTGCCCGTTGAGGTCTGGCAAGGCTTCTCCTCCATCAACTGTTTTAGGTGGATAATCAGTGGTAGACGAGATGTTAAGGTACTGATGTTAGAACAACTGGTCTATAAAAATTTTGTTGTACTCTGTATTCAACAGGTAAGATAGAGATTTGAGTGATGAGGTAATTACCTGGACTAATTAGTTGTTGTTGTTGTTGCCCTCCAGTCAACTTTGGTCCATCAAAATCATGATCCTGCTGCAAATGCTCTTCATCTTCAAGTGGTTTGTTGAGGTCTGGTAAAACCTCGTCATCATCTGATGGTGCTATGTTGAGGTCTGGTAAAACCAAGAATGGTGTTTTGTTGAAATCTAAAGCCATGCATGCTAACGGGAAGAAGGAAAAAGACATTGAAGTTTGGCTAGAAGCGTTTTATAAGCCACATAAGGAAGGGAAACAACACGAGTTCAAATTTTACATTCTATTGTCAGGAACATCTTGTACTCGTAGTGATCTGGTGCGTGTTGACATCTCCTATTTAAATATTGTTGTTTGTTTGAGGTGCTTTGACACTATTCTGAGTAATATTTAAATGTTTTGGACAACACTGTTGAAGGGGCAAAAGCGTCATTTTATCTATGTACTGATCTGTGTGCCCAAAGCTAGAATTGCAAACTTTCGAGGACGGAGTACCAAATTACTCCCTCTCTTCTTGAATATATTACGTTTAGAATAATCTAATTAGTTTATTTTTAACTAATTTGCTTATCATAAATGTCATATATTCGAGGACAGATGTAGTACATTCTCTTTCCATATACAGTACTCCAACGCGCGGGGCCCACACATTTGGGAGTTTGTTTACTCGTTTTTCCTTTTTTTTTCTCCCGTCCCTGTACCTTCTCCTCACCGCTCCGCCGCACCGCCGATCGTGCCCCCTCTCCGCGGCGGCGACCGCTAGCCCGCTCCTCTTCCACGCGCCGGTCAAGCCCTCTCCCACCGGCGGCGGCGGTCCGCCCACTACTCTTCCCTGCGCCGGCGGTTGCCATCCGCTCCGTCGCCGGCGGGCCCCAGCTCCACACGCCCGCGACCGCGGGCTGCAGCCACTTCCTCGGTGATCGTCCCCGCGCCGCGCTCGGTGGTCCAGGAGGAAGGGTACGACGGTGGAGAGGTAGGCTGCTGGTTGCTCATGGATCCCCCCTTCCCTCTATCATCTGGGATTCTGGGTAGGCTCATGGTTTGCGGTGGCCAGTGGCATTCCTCGATGTTAGCCTCCGTGGCCGAGCGACGGCGCTAGGCGGAGTGAAAATGACCGTCGCGCCAAAATAACTGTCGACTGGGGCTAGTGCTGTAGAGGGTTGCTTCTCCCCTACATCAAGGGGAGAGGAGCTGAGTTTTTGGCAATTGCTCAAAAGATTTTGGTATTGGGGAAGATATTGGTAGTCCGCTGGGGCTCTATCTCATCTCCAAAATATCCTAAATGTTAGGTTGGTATTGGGAGTGAATATGAGCAATTGCCGTAGCCAGATCACATATCCGTGGTACATTGCTCTGAATGATGGATTGAAGCCTTGGCCTATAACTGGAATGAAATTCTGATTCAGTTAAAAACAAATGATTCGAAATCTCGGCTAAAACTGGATAAAGTCTGCACGGTTGCTTTCCAGACTCACTAGGCATGGATTTTTAAGGTGTGCTATGCTATTTGGACAGAAAATCATGTAACATGCTCAAATTAGCACTTTCTCGTGACATGTTATACTTGGAATTGCTGTTTATGTAGAGTATAAGCAACTAAGCAGGTCTTTTTCCTTGTTGCAGAAGGGTGTGTTTATGATGTCCATCTTCCGCTTCGTTCTCCCAAGAGTAACAAGATCTAATGGCTGGAGATGCTTCTCCACTGGGATTCCTTATGACACTGTAGCAGAGCTAAATAAGGTTAGGCATTTGAATTTTGAATATTCCTTTTGGATGTTGTCTTTCTGTACTAATATTATTTCTCCTGCTTCCTGGATATCTTACTGAAACTAGAGTACTGGACAAGTTATGTCTATTGGTACTTTCTAACATAATGAGACATAATTCAGTCCCGGATTGGGTACCTGAATAGACTTAAGTTACAAGTAGAAACATTTACAGAACTACCACAGTACCAAAATAGTGAGATTCATATCATTTCGTTGTGCGCTTGAGTTAAGTCGCAGACCTGGAATTTGAGGTTCAGTTGAAATCAAAAGTTACCTGAATAGACAATTGCCTATGATGTTTCCCATCTGGCCATCTCCCCTGAAATTATATATGCAAGATTTATCCATGTCAACCAAAAGTCAGAACACACTTAAGTTACAAGTAGAAACATTTACAGAACTACCACAGTACCAAAATAGTGAGATTCATATCATTTCGTTGTGCGCTTGAGTTCTGTCCATTGTTTCTCTACACTTCGATAATGCAAAATGTGCCATTTTTGCTTTACAAGGTCCGCTCACGAATTAGAATTTCCCACTAAGTTTTTTGATATTACGCTGTTCACCTTAGTTGCTAACTATAGCATTCTGTAGAATTTATAATTAATTCTATACCTACAAAAGCCAGAAATTTGCTTCTGAGTTAATCTTGTTCTATGTCTTCATCAAAGTGCATTTGAACAATTGTCATTGGGTGTTCAAAAGAATGATTGTTAATAATTATCTTGAAATTTGCGATCGTAGGAAATGGAATCAATATTTGGTGAATCTCCTTCACCCAGTCCTTTAGGCTCAAGCCCTCCGCAGCAACCACCCCAGCCTGCATATGAAGCTGAGGATTCACAACCAGTGCTTACACATACTGATAGCAGTGGGCAAGCAAAGATGGTCGATATCTCACCCAAAGAAGACACTAAGAGAGTTGCGATAGCTAGATGCAAGGTCTTGCTGGGGCAAAAGGTGTTTCATTTGGTGGCATCAAATGAGATCGCAAAAGGAGATGTCCTTACTGTTGCCAAGATTGCTGGAATTACTGGAGCAAAGCAAACTAGTAACCTCATACCCCTGTGCCACAACATTAATCTTTCCCATGTTCGTGTTGATCTTACTCTCAATGAAGAGGATTCTAGTGTTCTGATAGAAGGGGAGGCCACAACCAGCGGAAAGACTGGGGTTGAGATGGAAGCAATGACTGCAGTAGCCATTGCTGGCCTCACAGTTTATGACATGTGCAAAGCTGCTTCAAAGGACATTTGTATAACAGATGTCTGTCTGCAGCACAAAACTGGGGGAAAGAGTGGAAGTTGGTCCAGGAATTGAAGGGTTCATTATTTCTCTGAGCATATGAACTGCAATTATGATTTTGGGCATCAAAACAATTGAGTCTTCACACTGAAATGTTTGATTTGGCTTTGAATGCATGCTCCTGTGCTGTAGATTTCTAGTCCTCACACAAAAATCAGTTTGAGACATCATTCGAATCTCTGTACTCCTTTATTGTAGATACTTGTTAAATGACTTCAGAATGGATGGTCATATCAACTTATTTTCAGATCTATATTTGGTTTCCTTCGTGCATTGTCTATTCTAATAATATGTTATTGTATTGTCCATCATTCCTTGGCATCCAAAATAAAACCATACTGAAATCAGAATGGAATTTACCATAACGTGTGGTAAATATGGTGTTGGATGTTGTTTTAAATTCTAACATCAGCAACCAGTTTTGAACTGGATGAAACAAAAATACCAGATGTACCGAAGTTATCCTTTCACCTTAGAGTATCATACATATTCTTTCCAACCTTTCGTTGTAACTTTTTTTTTGTCTTGATTAACTTTTACTCTATTGTTATTTTTGTTTTAAGTATGCTTCATTCATGATTTTTTGAACCATATATTAATGTTGTCCTCCTATTTGTGTTATTTGGATAATTTGATATGTGGGGATTGAACTGAAATTTAATTGTTAAATGATTTCTGATTTCACCTATAAAGGGCATGTTTACTTAGGTGTGCGACCATATTTACTGGATCAGATTTCTGTACTTAGGTGTCTATTCAGGACTATGCAGTATGCACATGCAGAAGATAGATGAAAATAAGGAATAATCACGATGAAGTTTCCTCGGTTGTGTTGAAAGGGCTGCAGTGCAGAAACAACACTATTTCCTGCAACTGTAATGCCCACATGAACAAAGTATAGAGCTAGTGTCTTCACATTTATAGGTCAAACCTATCAATATTTTTTATAACAATATATATCTGACGGTGGGTGTGATTGTTTTCTTACATGGCAGGAAATGCTTTCCTGCATAAATGTCAGACAAGTGAAGAATGCCTGAATCTGAATGGGCAGTATCCTTCTGTGCTTTTCATCTTGTATCGAGTTGAGTTTGGTCTGTACATGCAACTTCATTGTCTTCCGCGGCCCATCTTTAATCTGTTGGGCTCAATCAATGTCATGGGACCTCTTTGTCCAAAACATGGGAAATGAAATGATCAAGTGGATATTTTTTTGCTTTCATCCAGCTACTTTCTGATGATGAGGCATGCAGATGTTCAGAACTTTTCATCTTAGTTCATATCGACACGATAGAGTTATTTGCAGGTAATGACAAATTTTAATCCTAACATTGCCTAACTACTGTGACTTGGTACATAACTAACCGCATATATCATTTTCTTCCTTTAGTTGGTATTGCGTCTGCTGCCTTCCTAGCCATTGAGGACTTGTTTTGATGCTATTACTTCCTGATGATGCATGAAAACATATATATCTTGATGGGACTGCCCAAACGTGGCATTGTTTAACACGTTGGCTGAACATGCTAGAGGTGAGATAGAGACTCGGAGAAGGTACAGAAGCATTAGCCCACATCGTAATCATATTAGGTGATACTTCATATTTGATCCCCCTTAGTTATTCTGTGATGACATGATTCATTTAGCATCTGTTCAGCATGCTACGGGGAACAAAAAAACCGGGCTCTCAATTCTCATTATGAGAACTGGAATATTTTAGTTTAAAGGCCAAATTTGCTGGAGGTTATACAATACACTGACGGTATGTATAGAACACCAGTGTGAATACTACACATAAAAAGTATAAAACCCCTATTAGGTTTCTTGTCTCCTACTACTTTTGAAGTTTGTTACTGCCCTGTCAATTACTTTCTGCTGATACGCATGAGAAATACTTTGGGTGTGTTTAGTTCTCTGAATTGGGATGCAAAATTCTGGATTTTGTACGGATTTTGGGCTGAAAAGCACTGTTCCGAACTGAAAAGCATTGTAGCACTTTTCGTTTGTTTGTGATAAATATTGTCCTACCAAGGTCTAACTAGGCTCAAAAGATTCGTCTCGCAAAGTACATCCAAACTGTGTAATTAGTTTTTGATTTCATCTACATTTAGTACTCCATGCATGTGTCGGCATTTTTGATGTGATGTTTGATGTGATAAGAAATCTTCTTTTTGCATAGTGAATTTTGGAGAAAGTTGAGCTTCTAAACACACCCTGCCTGCTTCGCGCTGCGCGCGAGAAAGCAGCAGTAAGCTACATCTACACAGAGCATGTCAAAACAATTCATAGCATGACAGCAGCAATGACCACTGCAAATCTGAAGTAGTTGGGATCCTCACATCTGACTATCTGTGTTATCATTCTCTTTGTGGCAAATGAACACCTGCATTGAAGATTCGCCTGTACGTTGATCTGCATTATTTTTATGGGTGTGTTTAGAAGTCCAAATTTTTCCAAAAAACATCACATCATCTATCACATCCCATCACATCACCTCTCACTATTCATCTGACGCTACAGTGTATTTTGCACCAATTTTAATTAGAATTGTCAAACTTTGCCCAAACGTTTGGACTCTAAACACACCCTATATATATATTGAGCTGAGATATTGGATGACATGCAGGTTTTTCGCACTTGTCCTGCAATGCGGCCACCGCATCGACGACTTGAAACCGTCGCCACAGAAATGTGTCCGTTGCTTTAGTTGTTTATCACCTTTGACCCACTGTTGGCTGCCAGAAGTGCTTGCTCTCTAGCTGCCTCCCCGAGTGGCCGAGTCCCCCGGTGATGCCATCATAATCTGAAGAGGTCAAATTTCTGCGAGGCCTCGTCCCAGCCACTCAGGATTGTCGCGCTGGCCAGCGGGAAACAAAGAGAGTGAGCGGGTAAAGGCTACTCCCTCCGTCTCAAAATAAGTGGTCATCTCACATTTCGAGGAGTCAACAAGTTGTAAGTTTGACTGGATATATAGAAAATAATATTAACATTTGTATCTCTAAACAAGTTTGTCATGAAAATATATGACATGATTAATTTAATAATATTTATTTAGTATCATAATTATTAATATTTTTTAATATATATTTGGTCAAACTTTAAAGTGTTTGATTTCTCGAAGTGCAAGATGTGTACTTATTTTGAGACCGAAGGAGTATAAACAAAATGCTGCCTCATCCTCACCAGCAGATTTCGGTCAATGCTCCGTGGTGTCGGCATCATCCTTGCAGATCTCGCGGATCGAGATTTGACTCGCGTTCGATCATGAACAGCGAGTCCAATTCTGTTTTTTTTTTCTCTCTATATGCAGTGCTAGGATATGGTGTGGCACCCATGGGCGGTGCGTGGCCACATCTTCCGAATCGACGACGCACATCGTGTGTGTGCTCTTTTTCCTTGCAATTTCACAAGTATGGAGACTCCGAGCAAAAGAGCATCTGGTTTCGGGGTGGAAAAGATGCTCGATCTGGAAAGCGTGGAGATCGAAGGAACCCAGGTAGTAGAGCTGTGATGCTTTTTGTCATCTCTGGGGTCCTGCGGCTATTAGTTGCTAACAGCCTAACATTAGCATCCTGATCATTTCGGTGAAGAAGATGATTATTCCCTGGTTTCTTCACACGGAATCATCGAGCGCCCACTGGCCTCTGGTATCACCTTTTTTTCTGCGGGGAGAAAGGGGTTCCAGAAACGGCGGGAGCGTGGGTTAACACGTCGATTAATTAGGAGATATTATGATGATGGTTGTGGAGTCGATAAGCTAGCTGGCCATCATTTTCGGATGGGGAGGTTCGGTCCATTTGGACAGGCCGCGAAACCGAACTTAATGAATGCGCTGCCGTTCCCTCGCGACGACGAGAGACGTGAGGATTCGAAAAGGCTAGCAATCCCGGCCGGCCGGTCAAGAATTGCAGACATGAACAGGGTAAAAGGATGCTTAAAAGACATTATCCGTGTTTTTTTCTTCTGACAGTCAAATTGTTACTACGTGGCGACCCTGCTTAATTATCAACCTGATGTCTCCGCATGAACCAATTCTGCTCAAAAGGCATCGCGGAGCCAGGGGTGTAATTGATGAACTGTCATCAGATCGTATTTAGTATTTACACGTCCTTGTTGTACTCTCTGTTTCAGAGCATCTGGACTTGCCGACTAATATAACACATTTACCAAAAACAGAATGCTTTGTTCCAACTCCCCGCGCGTAGTACGTGGCATCAGATGCTAGACGCCACTGGTTCGGTACACGTCAGACACCCACAGCTAGCAACATAAAATGTTTGCAGGGGCCGGGCGCACACGTGTAGCGATGTGAGAACCGCAAGAGTACAGCCGCGCACGATAGACGCACCGATATCATATAGCGCGCGAGACCGGGTGGCGCAGCTAGCACACATGGCGGTGCTTCGCTTCGCAGCAACGAAGCCATCAACCAGGGGATAATGTTGTTTAATGGCGAAAGCCAAGCGGCACGACGGAACGAGGCCGCCCTCCGTGTCCGTGCCCATCCCTCAAGTCGTGGCAGCGGCGGCGCCGGTTTGCCGACGACGCGCGCGTGCGCCGCGGTGTGACGTACTATAGCTGTTAGACCCGCGCCGCGCGCGCGCCCGAAAGCGAACTGGCCCGAAGCGTGCGCGCGCACGTACGGGGAGCCGGGGATGTTGACGGGGGTGCGTGTGCGCGCGTACGTCGCCCGCGCGGGCGGGACTCTCCTCTCGTCCGGGCGCGCATGCCTTGCAGCCGCGCGGGTTGGCACGCACGACGTCGATCGCCGTGGCCGTCGCCGTCGTGCCCCCCGAGGGCGTGGCGAGACCCCGCCGGGAACGGAAAGCGGCCGCGCGCCCCGGCTTTGACTTGCCCGTTTCGGTGTGTGCCCGTGAATCAAGGCGCGTTTTCCCGTGGATGGATGGCGACATGGCGCGGTGCGTCGCCGCGGCGAGAGCGCCCGATCGAGCGACGCGTTGGAAAAGGGCGCGGCCGGCCACCGTCGACGACGAGGCGAGCATCATCCGTTGCTTACGAAGGGAGGTCACGCGGAGCTTTCCACCAGGGAATAATCGCGCGCATGGCAGTGGCAGGCCACCACCAAGTGTACGACGTCTAGGATCGGACTCACAGGCCGACCTCACACACTCGCTCTCCCGCGCCCGTGGCCGTGCAATGATGAGGATCCGAAAGCCACGGGCTAGTCGGCTACCACGTACTGCTGAGTGGTGACTAGGAAAGAAAGAAGCCTTTCTGTCGGCTACCACCGCCTACTTGATCTCGAGAGAACGGCCGGCCGGGGAGGCATAGGCATGCATGCCCACGTAGGAGGGGGCAACCCCTGCCGGAGATGGCGTTGGTAGGATGTAGCTCATCCCTCGATCAACATATGCATGACGCCGACTCATCATTATCATTACTCCCTTAATTCTTCACCGATGGGGACACGGGGTGGTGTACATGGGATCCACATCCACTACTTGGTTGGCACGAGGCTCAAATCACAAGCAACAACTCGTTGCTACTAGTCCTCCGCTTGGTCGACAGGGAAATGAGATGAGCAGAGAGTTCAGAGTGCACGGGAGATTTATTTACACACAGGGGGGTATATAGGAGTTCTCTGCAACAGAACGACGACGGCTCGTTGTGGTTCCGTTAAGTTCCATTAAATTCAGTCATCAGCTGGCATGCACCTCCTGTTTGTAGACAGACATACGGCTCCAGGGTTTCCTGATGAACCCTGCGTTTCGGCTGTGTTGTCTCTTGTTAGCTGAAACGCGTCTGGAATCACTCCCTTTTACAGGCTAATTTCGTCTCCACCTGAGCTTTTCCCCGTAGCAGCGCGGCAGCCCCCCTGGGATTCAGGACGCGTCGGATCGGCAACTCGTTGGAGCTTCTTCGTTCTACTCCTACCTTTAATTTGCTGGATTGATTGAAAACACACACTGCAGAGAATTCCAGTATACCCAACTCGGAATCTGGTACTTTTCAACTCCTTTAATCCCAGGAATAATAATATACCTGCCCTAGGCGCAACTCAAAAAGTACTGATCAATCAGCAATTCAGCATGCGCGAATCATTTCAGAATCTACTATACATTTTTCATATAGTACACAACAATACACAAGATCACAAAACTGCAAGGCGATCCATATATATAAATCGGGCAAAGAATTCCATCATCACTCGGCACACCCACATATAGAGGCGACAAACGATGCATTTCTCCTCGACTTGTTCCTCGCACATACGTCCAGTCCAAAACATGACAGCAGGCGGAGTGGACGCCCACACGGAATATTGAGCAGTAGCCCTGTCGTCGTTGTACGCGCGCACCCCGATCGATCGAGCCCCACAGCTGAGCTCCACGCCGATCCGTTTCGCCGCCAGATGGCTCCGCGCTGATCTGCGCAGACGGTCTCGGAGGAAACGGACGAGCGTATGATTGGGTTGGACTCCCGGCCTCCTTTGGATACATTTGCATGCGGAGGAATGTTGCGATCATGCCACTCGATTGGCCGGGCCACTCCTTACCAAACCAGCTTATTACCTGCTGACTGCTGTGCAGTACGTGCGTTGTCTCTGAGCTAGGGTTCCTCGCCGCCGGTGGATCCATTGGCGTTTTGGGGAGAAGGGTCGATCGATCATGCTGCTGGGCTGGACTCCTCTCTCTCTCTCTCTCTCTCTCTGCGCACTTGGTTTTGTCGGCAGGCTGATCTTTGGCGATAGATTGTGTGGAATGGCAGGCGATTCTTGGCTGGCATCAAGCTAATCCTACTAAAAAAGCTCGACCATCTAGATTGGATTATTAGCACGATAGATACCGCTGAAGAATTGTTGGGCGTGCTATAGCCTATAGGAGTATTTCCTTTTGCGTGCTCCCAAGTTTCTGAAGATGCAGAAAATGATTTGTCAGTCCGGTCGCTTTCTCCGGTTGATTTTCTCGGGGTTATGAGTAAGTTGTGATGTGATCATGCACACGAATGATTGAACAATCGATGCACTTAGGATAGGAGCTGAGGCATCATTCCATTTGCTGGACCAGTCATCCAGCAGAGCGCTGAGCAGCGAGTTTAGAATGGGCAGGCCGGGTAAAACATTTTGGTTTTGTTGGTATGCAGTACAGGGAGCCGTGTAAGTGGAAGTCTCTGTAACTGACTGGCAACTCTGAAAGGAAAGAGGTTCCTAGTTGGTAGCTACTGACATGCAGGTTCGGTCCTACATGTCAGTGATCCAACTACAAAGATTACTATTGTAAGGATCCACTCGTTGCTTACATACTCTTTGCTATCAGCACGACCTTTTCTTACAAAGGATTCATACCAGAGATTTAGCAATGGTTTAATGGAATTTCTATCATCTATTTTTTTTTAAAAAAAAAAGGCATGCACCCATCCCATATAGTCATCTCCCTAGGAGTTCCTTGGCGCCACGTCTCTTTCTACTAAAAGGACGCCGTGCCGTCCCAGTATTTAAACCGGGCACCTCCCTCTCAGATTATTTTCCCCTGAATCCTGATCGCTTTTGTCACCTTGAATCCGTGCCTCTCCTCTAACAGGTAATTCGGCTTATTGCCACTTGCTCATCTCCCCTCTCTCCTCGATATGCTGCTTCTCTACTCCTTGCTCTGAAAGTATTTTCTTTTCTCCTCTTAAGAACTTCTTCAGAATTCTGTCAATTGAAATACTTCTACTTGCAACTATTAAATGTTCAGATGCCTTTTTCTTTCCGATTACCTTTTCATCCATTTTCTTATGCTCTGCCGATCTGTTCTGTTCCAGATGTGCTGTATTTATGTAGGATTTTTTTTTGCCGATTTGTTTTGTTCAAGTGGTGTTAACAATTTTGATTAGTATACTGGAATTTTCCGTTGATACCTCGTCTCTGAATGATCTTATGTGCAGGAGTGCTAGCCTTATGCGAATTTTCCTTGTATAAATGTTTTCAGGACAGCGGCTGCGGTTAGTTGGCGCGACAGCAGCAGCAGAGACGCCGGCCAGCTCTGTCTGCCTGCCAATGGAGCAGGAGTTGCACCAGCCCATGGAGCTGCCCCCGGGCTTCCGCTTCCACCCCACCGACGAGGAGCTCATCACGCACTACCTCGCCCGCAAGGTCGCCGACCACCGCTTCGCCGCGCTCGCCGTCAGCGAGGCCGACCTCAACAAGTGCGAGCCCTGGGACCTGCCCTGTAAGCCCCCTCCCCTCTCCCTGGTCCCTGCACCACCGCATCCATGTTCTTGATCATGCGAGGAGCTTAGCAACTGATGTGTCGTCTTCGTCGTCGTCGAGCAGCGCTGGCGAGGATGGGGGAGAAGGAGTGGTACTTCTTCTGCCTCAAGGACCGCAAGTACCCGACGGGGCTGAGGACGAACCGGGCCACGGAGGCCGGGTACTGGAAGGCCACGGGCAAGGACAAGGACATCTTCAGGGGCAAGGCCCTCGTCGGCTCCAAGAAGACGCTCGTCTTCTATACCGGGAGGGCGCCCAAGGGCGAGAAGTCCGGCTGGGTCATGCACGAGTACCGCCTCCACGGCAAGCTCCCCGGCGCCATGCCCAAGGCCGCGTCGTCCAAGGTTGGTTCTTGGATCACTAACACGCGTGTGTGCGCGCCATGCCCACGGCAAGCTGATCACGTCTGCTAATTTTGGATCCTGTTTTCGTGGGCACGCAGAACGAGTGGGTTCTGTGCAGGGTGTTCAAGAAGAGCCTTATCGTAGGCGCAGGCGGCGTCGCGCCAGCGGCCAGAAGGGGCGCCATGGAGATGGCGGCCAAGATGGACGACGACATGGGAGCCATCATCTCTCACCTCCCTCCGCTGATGGACGTGTCCGGCGCCGCCAACCCCGCGGCGGCACACGTGACCTGCTTCTCCAACGCGCTGGAGGGCCAGTCGTTCCTCAACCCGACGGCGGCGCCGCAGGTCGCCGCGGATCACCATCTCGGCCTCGCCTCCTCCTCGCCGTTCCTCTCCAGCTTCGCGGAGTACGGGTCGCTGCAACACGGCGGGGTGAGCCTGGTGCAGCTCCTGGAGACCAGCGGGTACGGCGGCGGCCTCCCGAACATGCCGCCAAAGCAGCAGCAGGCGCCGCTGTCGCAGGACACCGGGCTCACCTCCGACGTGCACCCCGAGATCTCCTCCTCCTCCGGCCAACGGTTCGACCACGAGCAGCTCTGGGGCTACTAAGCAAAAAGCTTCAGGTCTTCACCGCGTTAATGGCGATTAGTATAGCACTTGCTGTAAATAAACATATGTTTGAGATGATCGACCGATCGAGCGATCGTCGATCTACGCGTTTGCAATGATTTGTTCGTGTGATTGTACGTAGATTGTTACTAGAAGATTTGGGTGGGGGTTGTAATTAGCATTATTGCTGTAATCACGATTTGGTGCAGTATTTCCTTGGCTAATGACGGGGAAAAGCTGTCGATGAGATATGATGGCTACCTTCACTAGCTGCTATAGTTCGTTAGGCTTATCTAGTTTTTGTTTGTGCAAGGGGGGTCTATATATCTCGCAGACAGTGTGATATCATCCTGAAAATTAATTAACGTACCTAAAAGCTTGACTTGTTTAATTTATGATCTAGCCATGGTACTAGCTAGCTAATCTAACATTAAAATCTTGATTTGGTGCCTGATTGCTTCCAGATGATCATGCTGCCGTGCCGCCGCCGCTGCTGCCATTGGCCCGTGACCGGCACGCACGAATCTTAACGCAGCCAGTGCGCTCGCCATCGCCATCGCTCCCGTCCTAATCATCACACAGTGACATGAGCACGGCTTACGATGGCGCAAGAGCACCCAGCACTGCCCGCGGCGACCCATGTCACCGGCTCTGTTTCGGTTGCCACGCAGGGGCCTCCTCCGCCGCCGATCCTTGTCAGCTCGGCCCCGCTCCTTGATTGATGGTGGCGGCTGGCTGGCTTCCTCCTCCCTTCACCGCGGGTCCCGACCTCGTCGCTGGCCGCGTTGCTGTCGACCGGAGGCCCCGATTCGTTCGCCAGAAATAAAAGGGGGGTTTCGGCTCGGCGGCAGCGGGGACGGCGGTTAGGTGAAGTGGTGAACTAACCGGTGGAACGGAGCTTCGTCGTCGTGACAGCAGGGGAGCTCGCCAATGGTGCCGGGACAGCTGCACGCGCTGGCTCGATTAAAAATTTATGATATCTGCTTTTGTTTAGTGTGTCCCGTATCTCCTCGACATCACCTCCTCTGGAATTCAGTTCCTCCTTGCCGATTAAAGATTTGGGTAGGGACACGAGGGTGGTTTGATAAGGTTTCGGGCTCCAAGCTGGATCCTGATAGTACTCAGGTGTGCTCTCAGGTTTGCACTATTTGCCAGGGAAAATGTATTTTCAATTTCAAGTTATTTTAAGGCGAAAAAAAAACAAAAACAAAATCAGTTTCTCAAGGTTTGATGAAAGCGGATGTACCCTAGTTGCGACGTGATCAATTATACCCCTTTTGGTAGGGTTTACTTTTTTTTCTTCTTCGACTTCTTCGTATAAAATGCCTTCGGCTTTTCTAGTGCTTCAAGGACGGAGTTGTTTTAAGCAAAATGTTTGATAGAACTTCAGCTGAAGTCACATAAGGAGTAGGAGTCGAAACCCTACCAAAGGAGGTTTTTACATGTTTCCGCCTTTTTGATTATTACCATTCCTTTTCAAGTTGTCATCGAATCAAGCATCACAATGGCAATGCAAAAAAAAAATGTTCCTGATTTAGCTCATTTTTTTAGCTTCGGCTCCTCTAATGCTTTAGAAGTGGAATCGTTTTTAATCAAATTGTTTGGTAGAACTTCAGCTGGAATCATTAGAGAAGTCGGAGTTAGAGCCCTGCCAAAAGAGACCTCTTTTGTAGGGTTTGGGCACCTCCAAAAAGGGAAAGAGTCACCTTTTTTTAGCTCTCCTCTAATGCTCGAAGCAGGGGCGGACCTATGAAGTACTCAGTGTGCGTTGGTCGCGCAGGCGCTTGGGGATCACGACGAGCTCAGCTATGACGACATTGCCGGCTTGGACGTTGGTGCGATGCTTGTAAACTTGGGAGTAGCAAGGATGGCAAGAAGTGCTGTTCTAACAGCTGCTAGCTAGTCTGCTACATCACTACATGACACAAGCCACCACTCAAAATTTGCTAACAGTGGTAGTTGGCTTGTTTTCACCATGGATGCCCTCCCCTCCAAATGAACTTTGTGCCCTCACACACTAAGAAATATAAGCTTTTACATTCATAATCATACTAAGCAGGGCGGACCCAAAGAGACCCCAGCGAGGGTACAAGTCCTCACTCGATTTCTGATTACCAGTTATATGATCTATTTTTTTTATCATTTGTGCCCTCAGTAATTTTATATTAGTGCCCTCATTGACATAGTCCGGCCTCTCTCTTTATAAGTGTGGCCCTTCTCATTTTTTTTCCTGGGTCCACCCCTGTGCTAAGTGTGCCTCTTCTGAACTTTCCTCCAGAGTATGCCCCTGACGGTGGATCCATTTTTAAACAAAATGTTTGGTAGAAATTCACCCGAAGTCGCAGAAGGAGCCGGAACCGGAGTCCTACCGGTGTCAGCTAGGATTTTTACAGCTCTTGATCCAGACATAACGGAAACAGGTTGACAGGTGATGATTGATGAGAGGTTTGCACGTCGAAGCCACCGAGACGACGAGATACCCGTCTCTTTCCGAAAACGGAAGCCATAGCTCTACTACATACCGCGTCCCTGTCTGCAACAGAGCATGTCGCCATTAGTTAATCACAATCGCTGCACCCCGCGCTAGTCCCCTACGCTGAGGTCCGTCGCAATGATGTTTGGAGCTATTCAGAACGAAAACATGTGCAAGTAGTGCAACAAATAGGCCGTGAATTCCTCAACAAGGGAAACTGGGGTCATGCACGCCTGATGCCTGCCCGTGCCATCGACCTGACTGTAAGAAAAATATTCCGAACCGCTGACGATGCACGCACCATCCAGCCCGATCCTTTTGTTCTTTTTTTCATGAAAGACTTTCACATATACACCCCGGGAGAAATAATTCGAAAAATGGACCCTCAGCTCGGCGGGTGGTGCCGAGCGGCGAGGGTACACATCTCGGCGCCATTCTCTCTTGCGCCGAGGTCAGAGGACGGTAATACTTTCAATTTTGTAACCTTATTTTAAATGTGCAAACTAATATTTTCTTAAAAAAATGTTGTCAAATGTTAAATAAAGTTCATAGATTTCATTTTGTATTTTGTTAGCCGCATCTTACATAAAATTTTTTTCGTAAATGAATTTTAAAGTGAGCTAACTGACACTATTTTCAGGTTTAGTATTTTTTAGTCTCCGACATGCTTACTTTCAATTTTGAGGCTTCAATTTAAATATGTAAACTCATCTCTTCATGATCAACAACTGTTGTCTAATGTTAATCAAGGTTTATAAATTCTATTTTGTATGTTATTGATTACATGTTACATACAATTTTTTTCAAAAAAATATAAAGTAGGGTAACTGACACTGTTTTCGGACTTAGATATGGTTGAGCTGAATCGCAAGTCTGAAGAATTGTGTCAGTTAGACAGTTACTTTACTTTGAAACGGGGTTCTCCGGCTGGCAGCCAAGGTGTCAGGCGTCAGCAACGGTGGCGCGTAACGATGGATCAACATCGATCACGCACGCAGACGCTGAAACCAAACGAAACGGGGTTCGTGCTGGATGTGCAATGTGTCACGGGAGGACGCGCACATTTCTCCATCGACGGGGATACGGCTCGAGAGTTAAGCCGTGTCTGCATGTGACAAACTAGCAGATACGCGTGCCGACGTGCGCGCATCGGCGCGTTGTTGTTTTCATTCACCCACCGGAAATAACGTTGCGTCTCCGCGGTGTACACGTATAGTATAGTATAGTATAGTAGATTGCCTTTTTTTTGGTCGGAAAACACGTACTCCACGCCGTGCACAGCCGTCGATTTTGGAGAGTTCGATCCCACGACTGTGTGAATCAGAGAATCGAGAGCGTTCAGATTAGAGGGCCACGCGGGCCGGCAGCCCAGGTTTGTAGCGATCCAAAATGTCGTGCGCGGCCCAAGCCCAACATGTGACGGGCAAAAAATAAAAAGGGAATCGGATTAGGATCGGGGGTTTGAACCCGACGTGAATCGAACACGCAACCTTCTGATCTGGAGTCAGACGCGCTACCATTGCGCCACGGATCCGATGGTGACAACGACTGGACATTTTTTATATATCTTATAAACATATATTTACAGTCACGCCGAAATCCAAATTCGCGGTGCCCTGGTTGTCAGAATTTCAACTGTCTGGATGTCATCTGCGATCAGAAGTAGTAGTATCGGTGTTCGGTGATCGATATCCGCGGAATTGCGTACCTGGAGCACTCCACGAGGCCACGATTCAGAGCTTCAGGGTGAGGGTTATCTGAATCGAAGCCGGACCCGGACGGAGGCCCTCCTCGCGAGCCTCCGATGCTACCAACCGAGGCTTCCCCAGTTCCCTTTGGGTGTGTTATGAATTGAGGAAGAATTAGTATAAATGCAGATGAATAGTAAGATGTGATGTGAGGTGATGTGACAGATGATGGGATGTTTTTGTCCTCGGCTCCCCCTCGCCGTGGTAGATGCTACTACCGCATCTGGACCCTGGGACAACACCCCCCAGATCTGATCGTTTGACCACGCACGGCGGACGGTACAGCGCAAGAAACAAACACGACCGCACTGGCAGCTCGCGGTGCATGTGCATTAATGGAACGGACACGATGCCTTTGCCATGTCAAACCACCCCCACACACACCAAACCCGTCACCCCCGGCCGGCCGGGGTCCGACGACGACCGCGGCCGTGCGAGCCCGCCTGAACGGCACGCGGCGACAGCCATTCGCCGCTCCCCTGGAGCCGGAGGAATCCTATGCGCGCTGGTGCACGGTCGCCCGCGGTTACGATCGAGTTCAACCGCAAGGACGTGGAGAAGCCGGCCGGACGGACGGCGGCCCGGTCACCGGCACCGGCCGATAGGCCACGTAGCCTGGCTTTAGGTAAGGTAGCTAGCCGCGCGCGGCCGGCCGGCAGCGGCAGCGGGTCCTTCCGTCGCAGTAACCGCGGGCACGTGACGCTGTCCTGCGAGCCGGCGACCCGGCGAACCCGTACGCGTGGAACGCCGTCGGTTGCGCCGTCCTGTTCGGTGCGTACTGCAGCCTCATTCGCCGATCCGGGGAATCTGGTCTCGCCGCTGCACATTCCGGCGTCCGTGCCAGTGCCATGCATCACCGGCGGTGAGAGCGTACAGGAGAAAATGACAGAGCACACGGGACAACATTAGCAGGATGCGTGTGGCGTGTAATTTTTCATCCGGATCCGTACCCACCAAGTTCCCTTGAACGAAGTCGGTATTGACCGAACGTACGCGCGCGTACGTCCAGAACATACGACTACATCAGTACGGCTACATTACCCAAGCCATTAAGCTCGAAAACCAGTCGCTCGCTACACTGAAATCACTGACCCGGAGCATCTCTATGTACGCAGTAGGTAAAGTTGTTGTCGTACTCGATCAGAACGATCAACCAAAGGCATCTCCCACATCGGTACTCTCACAGCAGTGACGGTAAATAAACAGGACCAATTCTCATCCTCTCACCAATTTTCGTACTGACGTTTCCAAGAATCATATCAAGCACTGCGAGACTATTTCGCCCAAAAAAAGAACAAATACTAGGTTAATGCTAAAGCCATGTATGTATGTAGCCAACGATAAACTAAGGCATTAAGCAGTGGTGTTTGAGTGTAATTACTGTGGTGTTTACGAACCTCTGTTAGTTGATCGCAGTGGTTGGCTTAGGTTAATGCACAATACTACAATGATACCTAGTACATCATTTGACTAGTATCTACTACTAAGAGCAACTAACAGCCATTAAAAGTGGCATAAATGTGATGTCTATTGGAATGGTAAACTATAACCAGCTAATCGCTTACATTTTTTTGTGAAAAAATGTGTTAGCCTTGTAAAGAAAAACCATTTTTCCAAGTAGCTTGCTACTTAACTTGGATTGATATTTGATTCTAAATTAATGCAGAATCCTTCTATCGGTAAATGAGTTGAGCTCAAATTGTAAGAGTGTTGGAAATTTACCGAACTTATTGTGATGTTTGCTTTGTCTCTGTTAGTTGAACCTGGTGGTTAGCTTAGATTAATGCACAATACAATGGACTTTTCGCGACTCAATTGGCTAAGGAACTTCTTGTGACCAAGCAAATCTAGAATTTTTTTATATATTTTTTCTTTGATTTTCGAAAAATAAATGGACGAACCAAAAATTTCGAGAAATATACATCTGCCGCTGTACCCCACGGCGCCAGGTCCCTGCCAGCGGCGGGGCGGGGGGGGGGCAAGCCTCCCCCGGAGCCCCCCCTAGGCCGGAGGTGGAAGAAGAAGAGGGGAAGGGGAGCTGGAGGAAGAAGACGGCAGCGGGAGCCCCCCTAGGCTCCGGCGCTGGTCCCTGCCGCCGTGGGGTACGGCGGCAGGAGAGCACCTCTGGCGGCACGCTCGCGTGGCACGGCGGCAGGCTCCTGCCGCCGTGCCACATGACGGTAAGGCTATTTTTATTTTTTTTTATTTTTTTTCATTTTGTAAAACACTTTTAAATTTTTTAAAAAACAACAAACTGATAAATGTAAGCATAATCACAAGATCATATCATAATCACAAGATCATATCATAATCAAAATAGTTTATACAAAATCATGGTAAAAGTACTAATACATCTAAATGCATCGGTGCCTCTTCGGCCTAACAGCTCTAGCGCCAGCCCAGGTGTGGTCCCGGGCGTACGTCCAGGGGTCAGGTGGCCTGACCACCCGCGGTCCGAGCTGGTCGGGAGACGGTGTCGCCATGGCCGCCTGAGACGAGCCTGCAGCATCCGGTGTCCCTCCGCCGGCCGGTGTCGCTCCGCCCGCCGGTGTCGCTCCGCCCGCCAACGACGACCCTGCACCAGCCGGTGTCACTCCGCCGGCCGCCGGGGTCGCTCCGCCCACTGGCTGTGTCTCCTGAGTCCCAACAGGCGGTGCCTGTGTGAACTGTGATGGGCCAAACTCCTCGCCCTGCTGGGCATCCATGGCCGCGAGAATGTCGTGGTACCCAAACTCATCCCAGCCCAGGTGCTCGTCAGGAGTCGAGACCGCGGTCGCGTCGAAACCGGCTGCAACGAATAGTATTAGTTTTCCAAAACGTATCGTACTTAACGAATTTTACTGTAAAGTTAAGGTCGTTACCAGGCTGGAAGAGAGGCGGAGTGGACGAGGAAGGAATATCTGCCGCAGGAAACTGAAAGACCGGCGGTCTGAAACCTCCTAGCGGAAAGATCGGCGCTCTAGGTGCCGTCGTCTCCGGCTGTCGAGGCCCGGTGAAACCTCCTCCTCGTCCCGTCGGACAGACCGGCGGTCGCCCTGTACGATTAGAATATAGTATAACAAAAACACACAATAACTCCGTGCATTAGTTGAAAATAATGTCCACTGAAAGTACCTGCGCCGGGGGAAACAAACGGCCGCTGCACGTAGGTGTGCGGGCCCTGCGCCTGTGGCTGCTGCTGTGCCATCGGAGCCGAGAAGGCGCCGGCAAAGGTGGAAGGCGCCTGCTGCGAAGCCGCTGTCGAGGCGGAGCTCGAGGACGACGCTGGGTGGCGCGGAAGGAGAGGAATCTCTGCGGCCCCGGCGTAGTTCACGACGGCGGAGTACCTCGTGGCAGCATCGAGGATCCTGTCGTACGTGCCCTGGTGCTGATGAGGCCCCCAGGTAAAACACTGCTCCCTCGCGGACGTCGCGAGCCGCACGATCTCACGATCTCTGCAAGCACGTCGTGCTGCTCACAAAATTAGTAACACATGTTATAATGAAAAGTCATATGAATTAAATATGTTTGCAGTATCGTAGCTTACCGCTGTGTCGGCGGTCTGGTCTCGGTGCACCGGGTACGTGGCGTCCGGCAGGAGCCTGTCGTGGTCCGGGACAGGTGGTGGTGGCGGGGTAGCAGGCACGTACGTCACCCGCGTTCGCGTCCTCGGGAGGTACCACTTAAGGTACGCTACCCAGGCCGCGCCGTCGTGAAGGCGGTGCTCGGTGACGACGTTCTTCTCGTTCGCCGCGGACGCCCACTCGGCCACGTACGGCTGCAACTTGTCGACAAACGACGTCGCCGCAGACACGCCCTTACGCGTCCACCTAGCATAGATGAAACAAAAAATTATTTGCAACTGACTACTTGTAACGGAAAATAATTATAACTGGCAAATGGTAGCTCACCTGTGCGCTGTGGGCGGCAGACGTGGCGCAGCGGGTACATGCGACTCCTGGTAGAGGCCGAACTGCCTCATCACCCGGTGGACGGCGTACTCCTCGACGTAGACGTTGAAGACCAATCGTCGCCGCGTCATCCAGTACGCCTGGTCTCGGTAGCACAGGGACGAGAGGCCCTGTGGTGCGCGGGCAGCGACCATGGCTGGAGTGTACGGCGTCCACCGGACCTGGGCATCGACCATCCGGTCGATCTGACCCACGAAGTCCGCGTACGCCTTCTTCGCCTGCTCCCCAGCCCAAACGTGCTGCACAGAACGTGAAAAGTTAATTGAATCGAACTAAAGAACTCATTAAGCGAAGAAAACGATAAGGGGGGTCATTACCTTCCGGAGGCACCACAGAGAACCCATGGTGGGGAGGTCCGCTGGGTCGGTGTCTTCTGGCAGCGGCTCGTACTCTGAGAGGTCGGCATTGGGCCGACCGATGTCGAACCGCTCGTGGATCCACATCTGCAGCAGGAGAGGACAACCCAGGAGGATCCCCTCCCTACTCGCCGGCTTCGCCACTCCCGAACACAGCCCCCTGTAGGTAGCGGTCAGAACAGCGCTGCCCCAGCTGATCTGGGGCATCTCGTCGACGGGGGAGTCGGCGATCCGCTGAGCCCAGGGGAGCAGGTACCTCGACACCGAGTCTCCCGCTGACTCGCAGAACATCACCCACCCGAACAGCCAGAGCAGGTAGCCCTCCAAAAACCTGTCCGACGTCGGGTCATCGGCCTCGTCCGCCATGTAGTCAGCCTGCACACACACAAAGGTCCATCGTCACATTCGTTTAAAATGCATACAAACGTTGAAAATAAGAGTTAGAAGCACGTACGCTGAACTCCTGGATCCAAGTCCAGGTGGGTCCGTGGGTGTTGGCGAAGGGCACGTACGGCTGAGGCGCGCGATCGTTCTGAGGAACGTTCGTGAACCGAGCAAGGAAGTCGGCGTGCCACGTCGCGGGGATGTCGATCGGCCCCATCGCGTCGCCAGCACACGGGAGTCCTCCCAACATCGCGGCGTCCTCCAGACTGAGCGCCATCTCGCCGACGGGGAAGTGGAAGGTGTGCGTCTCTGGTCGCCACCGGTCCATAAACGCGGCGATCAGCGGGGCGTTGTAGCTGAACCGCGTCAACCGCTCCGGCCGGGGAACCTCAGCTCGTAGCCTGTCCCCCTCGACCAACCGCGCGAAAGGGAGAAGTCCTGCAGCGCGTAGCCTGAAAAAAACAAAAATAATTTAATTAACGCAATTACTAATGTAAAGAAACAGAAATAAATAATAAAAATGAATTACGTACTTCGGAATCCACCGCTGGTGTATCGGCATCAACGTGCGGGTGGTCCGGCAACGTATACTGCCGGGCGACAGTCCAAGAACGGCCGAGACGTACGAGCGGTGGTGCCGGTCCACCGCCTCGTCGAACAACTCCGGCCGTACGTAATCTAACGGTGCCTGCGCCATAGCTGCAAAAAAACAAAATTTAATCAATTTGTTGAATTATATCATTTAAAACGAATTATGTGAATTAAAAATATTTTCTACGAATTTTAAATTAATTTAATCTAATTATGTGAATTAAAACCATTTTCTTGGAATTTTAAATGAATTAAAATGAATTATGTGAACTAAAACTATTTTTTAAAAATTTAAAATCAATTTAATCTAATTATGTGAATGATTACCATTTTTTAGGATTTTTAAATTAATTAAAACGAATTATGTGAATTAAAACTATTTTCTACAAATTTTATATCAATTTAATCTAATTATGTGAATTATAACCATTTTCTAGAAATTATATATCAATTTAAACAATTTTTTTGAATTAAAACTATTTTCTAGAAATTTAAAACCAATTTAAACGAATTATGTGAGTTAAAACTATTTTTTAATAATTTTAAATTAATTTAATCTAATTATTAGAATTATAACTATTTCTACGCATTTTAAATCAATTTAAACGAATTATGTGAATTATAAACTATTTTGTACTAATTTTATATCAATTTAATCCAACTATTTGACCTAAGTTAACTAAACTAATTTCTAAAATTTCTAAACTAAGTTAACTAAACTAACTAAACTAAGTTAACTAAACTAACTAACTACACTAACTAACTAACTACACTAACTAACTAAACTACACTAAAGTTAGAAACATACCTGAGTCAAAAGTGCTCCGAAGGGTTGAAAGCCGAAGATTTAGGAGGAGAGAGTGAGGAAGGGAGGAGGGGGTGGCGGCAGCCGTCGCCCCCTTATATAGGGGTGACGCTGCCGCCGTGGGGTACGGCAGCAGGCTCCTACCGCCGTGCCCCATGGCGGCAGGAGTTCCTGCCGCCGTGGGGTACGGCGGTAGGAACCTGGCCCCACTGGCAGGACCTGCCGCCGTGGGGTACGGCGGCAGATGTATATTTCTCAAAATTTTTGATTCGTCCATTTATTTTTCGAAAATCAAAGGAAAAAAATATATATAACAAAAATTCGCAAATCTAGCTCAAGTAACTAATACAACAACCATTAAAACCAGATAAATGCGATGTCTATTGATATAGTAAACTATAAGAAATATGGAGAAGTATTTGCGTACTAGTTTATTGCCTTGATGTGCCCATACATCTACAATTTCAATCAATTGCATTGGCATACAAGAGTGCAAATAGGAGTAATACGTTAAAAATGCTTGCTAGTCATTTTTTTGATTTATTAGTAGGATGCAAATATGCAGGAGTGAGATGGATTTAGTTGCAATAATTTCTTTTGTACATGTCTTAGCGTTGTCACAAACAATTTTTTTCAAAATAAATGCCAGTTTAGTTAGTTTTGCTTTTCAACGTTGAGTGCAAATATTTGTAGTGCATTATGTATATCATGCTCATTCAAACTATTTAGTACTCTATATGTCCCAAATTACTAGTCATTTTAGCTTTTTCAGATACAATACTTTTGTTATGCACTTAGATATATACTTACAAAAGGAATGTATCTAGAAAAGCCAAAACGACTAATAATTTGGAACGGAGGAAGTACGACATAGTCCAGATATACATTTTGTTTCTTTATGGACCATTAGAAGTGGCATTATGTGATGTCTATTGGAATGGTAAACTATAACAAAAAAATGCAAACAATACGCTAAACATGCCAGCTAATCGCTTACATTTTTTTGTGAAAAAATGTGTTAGCCGTGTAAAGAAAAACCATTTTTACAAGTAGCTTGGGACTCAACTTGGATTGATATTTGATTCTAAATTAATGCAGAATCCTTCTATCAGTAAATGAGTTGAGCTCAAAATGTATTGGATATTTACCGAACTTATTGTGATGTTCGCTTTGTCTCTGTTAGTTGAACCCGGTGGTTAGCTGAGATTAATGCACAATACAATGGACTTTCGTGACTCAATTGGGCGATTGGCTAAGGAACTTCTTGTGACCAAGCAAATTTAACTCAAGTAACTAATAGAACAACCATTAAAAGGACATAAATGCGATGTCTTTTGGTATAGTAAACCATAAAAAAATATCTACTATTTGCGTAGATTATTGCCTTGATGTGCCCATACAAGAGTGCAAATAATGCATTAAAAATTCCCGCTGGTCATTCTATTAGTAGGATGCAAATATGCGGGAGTAAGATAAAATTTTAGTTGCAATAATTTCTTTGTATATGTGTTAGCGTTATCACAAACGATTTTTGAAAAATAAATGCCAGTTTAGTTAGTTTTGTTTTTCAACGTTGAGTGCAAATATTTGTAGTGCATTCTGTATATCATTCTCGTTCAAATTATTAAGTACGTAGTCCAGATATACATTTTCTTTCTTTATGGACCATTCACTGAAGCAAACATATAAATCACAACAAATCTTCGGTAAGATCAAAATATTGAATGACTCGGTGCAATGTGACAGGGAAATAATGTTGTGATACTAAGACATGGAAGGACTTCTGAAACAAATTGAAAGCAGTTTGGATTAGATTATTATTTAGCGAGTGCAATCAACTCCTATAAACCCCAGCTCGTCTAGGATCAATGTAGAAGCAGTAGCATCTAACTTGGGTACTAGTACTAGCTACTAAAACAACCAATAAAAGGACATAAATGTGATGTCTATTAGCACTATGGACTAGAACAAAACATGGAGGAGAATCCGTGGATACTACTATCTTCATTTTTCCTTACAACTATATATGTCAATGCAGATATGTCAGAGAAACTTTTATATGGCATTTAAGAGAATGTAAATACATATGATTCAAATTTTAGGTTATCAATGGCCAACTTTTGTGTTGTCAAATTTAAACAGATCGGAGTTTATTCAATGAACTTGCAAGCAATGATGTATATGTCATCATGTCACTCAATCAATACTATTTGATTCGATAGTACTGCAATTACCTTTGGATCACGCATCTCAGTTTCTAGCGTAGTACTGCTCGCCCAAAGCATGCATTAGGTTGCTGATGTGCTCCTACTGCATCAGCCGCGCATCCTGTTAGTTACACCTTACAGCAATTTTACGGTCAAGCCAAGCTCCAAAAAGAATGTGTTTCAAAAACAATTAACGGAAAAAACTCAATTTTTAAAACGTGGACAAATCAAAAGAGGGAGAGGGGAAAAAATAGGTTGGACACACCAATTTTTCTGCCTGCTCAGCCAACGTGCTGCCCAAAGCAACGAAATAAACCCACCACATAAGCGGAAAAGAAGAAAAGACCCTAGAGAAGGTTTCGCAGGACCATGTTTAATTTTTTTGCCCAATAGCCATCGCAGATCACGCAGCTGCCGCATTCAAGCGCTGCCTTTTTTCCCCCTGCGCTGCTAGCTGCATGTTCCTTGGCGTGTGGGTGTAGCACTAGCACCCACGTACATCGGTACATGTACACACTGTACACTGTACACTGATGGAGTACACCATACACCATACCAGTCCAATACAGATTTCCGCTTTCCAGAAAAGAAAACATCTTTTTGCTCCGCCTACGTAGAGCTAGCCAGGGGAAACCAGAACCAGTACCAGTACGCGTGGCTGCAAAATTTTCAGCGCTACTAGCTATAAACACGCGTGGGATTCCTTCCTCTCGCGATGTCGTCGGCTCGCCTCCGTGCTGGTGTTGGTCCATGCATGGAGGCAGCCAGAACCAGCCCGGCGTGCATGAACATTGACCGTGTCAGTGCATCAACAGTTGAATTAAACTCTACTGCCACTCACTGCAGCGCGCTCACTGTTGGGTCTCTGGTGCCTCCCAGTCCCAGGGGGCCAACCAAACTGATCCTCTCCGTAGGAAGTGAAACCTCCCAGCTGGAGCGGTAACAATTACTGGAGGAGCAGCAACACTGGAGTAACAGTAACTGATGTGCGTCCATTCATCCTGATTCTTTCTTTTTGCTGAGGAGGGAAGAGAATGGTGTACGGCCGGAATGTAGGGAGGGCCCACTGTCAGCGAACGCGTGGGACCCGACCCGCTGTGCCATTTCCCTCTCTGAAGTCTGAACGATCTGAATGCATATGACGCATGCAGGAAGAAAGCGAAATTATGCTTCATCAATT
This sequence comes from Cenchrus fungigraminus, assembly GCA_036936925.1. Classification (NCBI taxonomy): domain Eukaryota; kingdom Viridiplantae; phylum Streptophyta; class Magnoliopsida; order Poales; family Poaceae; genus Cenchrus; species Cenchrus fungigraminus. The sequence continues at coordinate 76,539,964 of CM072775.1, forward strand.
AATTTTGGATCATGTGGCGCGTGTCTTGGGTTGATTTGATTATTGATGGCCGTGGCCATTTCGACGCACATTGCTTTCAGGTCCTAGGACCGGGCAATTCTGGAACCCCTACGGCCCTACCCCCGTCTTAGAAAGCGTCGTCGTCATCCCCCGTCGGGTGGTGGCGAGGACACATCGGTTTGCCGAAACGGTGCACGGCGCCGGCAACGGGGGAATGGATCGAATCCGATCACCGGACGGGACGCGTCGGACTCCCATTTCCCGTCGCAGACTAGACACCAGTGTCAGCTATCATGTTGCGTGCACATCTGCATCCACGCCCTAATCAAGCACCGGCTTTGCTGTGATGGTGTGGCACCGAATCACGCCCCGGGGGCCGTCGAATCGAAGAGCATCGACGGTTGCTGAGGACGGTGCAGCACCTGCACATGTCCTGCCGGCTGACGGACGCGCCCAATCCATGTCTGAAACTGGAAACGGCCGGCGGGTGTGATCGCCGCCGAGCTTGATGATGAGAAAGGCCGAGGAGGAGTCTCCCCGGACGCAACGCAAGGGTCTACGCGCGTGATGGGACTCTTGCGTGCAAGCCACGAGGATAATGTAGCCTAGGGGCGGGCTCTGCCAAGCGCCAGGGGTCCAACCCTGCTGAGGAGTGGGGGACACGCGGGAAGAACAACCTGTCGTTTCCGTACGAAATTCAGAAGGGGCGCACGGGAACAATGCAAGCCGACCTGGAAAATTGATCAGGCTTCCTGGGGTGGGAAAGGTGAGATCAGGCGGGGTAATAACGGTAATTCTTTTTTTAATAAAGGAAAGAGTTCCGGCCTCTGCAACCGCACACAGCCAAGTTTTTATATCATTCTCAGCGTAGAAGCTGAACACAAATAATAGGGAAACGAGTACACATGGGTATATACAATTCAAAAGCATATTCTATTATTACTTCTCCATCCATTCTTGGCGAATATATCCAAAGCGACAATCTCTAATGCTTTGCTTGCCGAACAGATGATCTCCTTTGTGTCCTCGTGCTGCAACAAAGACCAAAATCGCAGCCAATATGCTCCCCTAAAAATGACCTGCATAAACGACTTGAAATGTTTTTTCTCAAACACCAAATCATTACGTGTACACCAAATAGCCCATAAAAGAGCTGTCACCCCACAAAGATCATTTTTTTAATCTTTTTTTGCAATGCCTGTTAACCAATTTCCAAGCATATGTCTTACTGATCTAGGTGGGGTTAACCCAGTAGCTATCTGAACAACTCTCCAAATATCTTTAGCATGTTGACAATTAAAAAAGAGATGTTTGATTGTTTCATTACAATCACAGAAAACAACACTTTTGACTCCCAACCCAGTTCCTCTTAATCAAATTATCCTTTGTTAAAATGACACCTCGTTGCAGGTACCAAAGGAAAATCTTTATCTTTAGAGGGATCTTTAGCTTCCATATGAATTTGTTATTAAATGGCACACCTTGGTTTATCATATACTCATACATAGACCGGACTAAAAATTGTCCATGTCGATGTAAGTCCCAGGTGAAAATATCCCTGCCTTGTGAAAGCCGGTGGTTGGCTATTTTAGCTACTAGGTTGTACCAAGCAATCAATTTATCCCCAATTAATGCTCTTCGAAAAGAAATATTCAATGACATTTGATTCATAACATTTGCCACTGTTGCATGAGGATAATTAGCTATATTATATAGGTTAGGAAATTGTTCTCCAAGTGGTTTGGAGCCCAACCAAGTGTCTTCCCAAAATCTGGTTTGTGAACCATCTTTTATCTTAAAGGTTCCACATCTCAGAAAATCTTCCCTAGCCTTTAATAAACCCTTCCAAAAGTGCGAGTCTCTAGGTTTAATCTGAACTTGAGAAAGACACTTCGAGCTCAGATATTTATTTCTGAGTAGGGTCTGCCAGGTACCTTCTTCATTGAGTAGTTTGAATAACCATTTACTAAGAAGGCATTTATTTTGAATCCAGAGATCTATTATTCCTAGACCTCCTTGATCTTTGGGACGACACAAAATATCCTATTTTGCTAGACGATATTTTTTCTTATCGTTGGTGCCTTGCCAAAAGAACCTAGACCTATAGAAATCCAATCTTTCGAGGACACCTTTTGGGATTTCGAAAAAAGACATCATGAACATGGGAAGGCTACTTAGAACAGAATTCAACAAAACAAGTCTGCCCCCATAGGAAAGATGTTTGGCCTTCCAAGTACTTAGTTTGTGCTTAAATCGTTCCTCAATAATGCTCCAATCCGCATTACAGAGTTTACGGTGATGCATCGGGATGCCTAAGTATCTAAAGGGATATGAGCCTAGGCTGCATCCAAACAAACTAGTGTACTCTTGTTCATAATGTTTAGTTTCTCCATAATAAAAAATCTCACTTTTGTGGAAGTTAATTTTAAGCCCTGATAACTGTTCAAAGACACAGAGCAGTAATTTCATATTTTTAGCGTGCTCCAAATCATGGTCCATGAACAAAATTGTATCATCTGCATATTGTAAAATAGATAACCCATCTTCCACAGGGTGAGGAATGACCCCTTTGATTTGATCATCATCCTTTGCTCTTTTAATCAAAACAGAGAGCATATCTGCCACTATATTGAAAAGTATAGGTGACATGGGATCTCCTTGTCGTAGCCCTTTATGTGTTTTGAAGTAGTGTCCAATAGCATCATTAATTTTGATGCCTACACTTCCTCCCGTAACAAAATTTTCGACACATGCACACCACTGCTGGCAAAACCCCTTCATTCGAAGAGTTTGCTGGAGAAACGACCATTTTATCTTATCGTAGGCTTTCTCAAAGTCAATTTTGATAATTACCCCATTAGGTTTTGTGGCATTTAATTCATGGATAGTTTCGTGTAATATAACTACTCCTTACATGATGTTTCGACCTGGCATAAATGCCGTTTGGGAGGGTCGAACCACCTTGTTTGCTACCCCCATGAGTCTATTTGTAACAACCTTGGTGAAAATTTTGAAACTTACATTTAGGAGGCAAATAGGCCTATATTGTTGAATTTTTGTCACTTCCTTTGTTTTTGGAAGCAAAGTAATGACTCCAAAATTTAGGCTGTATAGAGGGAGATGCGCTTCAAAAAAATCCTTGAAAAGGGCTAAGAGATCCGCTTTTATAATATCCCAGAACACTTGATAAAATTCTGCTGGGAAACCATCTGGACCAGGGGCTTTATTATGTTCCATTTGGAACACCGCCTCTTTTACCTCTTTCTCTATGAAAGGAGCGATGAGGAATTTATTCTCCTCATCAGTCACCTGAGGTATATCCTGATTATTGTTTTCCACCAAAGTAAAGTTGTTTTCCTCCGGTGGTCCAAAGAGCCCTTTATAATAGTTTGTGATATAAGTTTTTAATTTAATATCACCTACTATAACTCCCTCTTCTTGTTCTAATTTGAAGATATGTTGTCTTCTATGTTTTCCATTAGCGACCAAATGGAAATATTGAAGGTTGTCATCACCTTCCAAGAGGTCTTTAGTTTTAGCTCTCTCATACCATTTAATTTCTTCTTCCCTCAAAAGATGAACTAATCATTCATTAAGATAACACTTGAGGTTTAGTTCGTGATCAGATAGCACATTAATTTCTGCCTTTTTATCTAGATCATCGATCATGGAAATTAAAACCTTCTTCTCCTGTTTATTATGGCCAGCTATATTTTTGGCCTATCCTCTAAGGAATTGCTGGAGAGATCTTATCTTATTTTACCATTTTTTCATAGCAGTGGTTCCTCTAGTTTCTGCTTCCCATTTAGCAGCTACTAAATCATAAAAGCCATCTCTGATCAACCAACCTCGTTCAAATTTAAATAGAGGTTGTTGTCTATTATTGGTGGAAGCGCCTGTGTTTAATAGTAAAGGCGTGTGATCTGAATTGCTTCTGTCCTTAGCCAGTACAGTTGTGAGAGGGAAATTTTGCTCCCACTCTGTACTAACTAAAATTCTATCTAGTTTCTCAAAAGTCGGATCGTCCCCACTGCTCGCCCAGGTATATTGGCGGCCCGACATTTCTATTTCTTTGAGTTCTAGAGACTGAATGACCATATTAAATAAATCTGGCCATTTTGTTTCAAAATTATTCTTGTTCTTATCCTCAGGCCGACGCATAATATTGAAATCGCCACCAATTATATATGGTAGTGTTTCTTTGCTACACGTATGTGCCAGCTCCTTTAAGAAACTTTCCTTATCTTGTTGTTGTGCAGGTCCATATACTGCAAATAGTGACCACTTGAAGTCATCATTTTTATTGCGAAGTGTGAACTTAACATAAAAGTCCCCCTCGTCAATGGCTCCAATATCATAGACCATAAGGTCAATACCGAGGAGAATTCCCCCAGACTGACCATGTGGTGCCATGCAGTGCCAAACATATTCTTTGCCACCACATAGTTTTTTAAGGGTCCCATCTGGGAAATGATCCCGACCCGTTTCCATTAGAGCAATAAAATCTAATTGCTCCTCTTTCACCAAATCTTCCAAATAACCATGCTTAGCCAAGTCTCCAAGACCTCTGCTATTTCAGAAAATCCCTTTCATTTGAGACTTAACTTTGATGGGGTTACTCCTCCTTCTTCGAATGGCGAGCGGTGGTCCTCGGCATCCCGGGGCACGGCGGCGAGTGGCCATCCGGGGTGAGGGGGGGGGGGGGGCATAAACGGCAAAAGCCATCCGGCGTACGCGCCATCAGGAGAGGGGTGGCGCCGGGCCTCTCGCAGTGGCAGGTTGGCGGAATTTACAGGGTGTTCAGTGCCGGACTGCCGGTACAGCATCAGCTGCGCTGTGTTCTTCTCTTTCATTTGAGATCGGATCATCGTCGTCGTCGGTGGTGAAATTCTTCTTGATGGAGAGAGCGAGGTACGGAACGGTGTACTAACCGCGGAATTGATTACGGACGGGCGGGCGGGCGGCAGAGAAAGAGAGAGAGACAAGAGCTAGGGAGGTTGTCAACACCGACAGGTTTCCTGGCGAGCAGAGGTTACTAATTTCAGTAAACCAGATGATACCAATGGGGGTACTGACTGCTGGCACCACCATTTACTAAAGAAAACATGCTGGTATGAGCTGATTTCAGAAAACCAGTTGAACCCAGCAGGACGCATGGGCTCGACGGAGCAAATTCAATGTGAAGCAGCAGGAGGAGCACTAGTAGGAGTGGAGTATATCTGATGCAGGGGATACGAATACGATACACGAAAATCTGCCGCGCCAGGCCATCAACACATGTAGTAGGGGCCTGGGCTGCTGGCAAACAGTCAAGGCACCACCCCCGGAAACGGCAAAGGGAAACCTGCTGGCTGGGACTGCATCGCTCGCGCCTCGCGGCAAGCAGCCGGGAGCCGACACCGCGCGGTGGCGCGCGGTTGCATACCGAGACCGACCAAGGAAAGGGCTCGGGAACTGACGACGGCACCGAAATCAATGAGCAAAACAAAAGACGCCACGGCCGGCCGGGACGGGAGGGATGGCGATCAAGTCCGTCGTGCTTCGTCCTCCAGACAGATGCGGCGAAGTCCTGCAGCAGTTCCACCCATCCCGCGCGAGCGGCGAGCCCGACCGCTGTCGCAGCCGCAGATGGACGGAGCAGGCAGGACCAGCAGCCAGCCAAGGTAAACACGTTGCTGCCGCTCTTTGCAAGTTGGCGCGACGGAGGGAGAGCGGAGCGGCGAGCGCGTTCTGTGGCTCTACCAACGGGGGCCAAATCATTGCGAGATGCATGAGATCCGATCGGCGGCAGCGCCGTGCCGCCGCCGGCGTCGCCGCGGCGGGCGCGCGCGCGCACAGGCACAAGCAGGCGCCACGAAACCCCCACCCCCACGTAGTACGCGTGCTTTGAAGGGACGCACTGTGTGCTGCGTACGCCGATCGAAGGAGAGATTTCGCGTCATCGTCTGACACAGCGGAGCGCGACGCCCGTGCGAGATTCCGCTTGCCTGCCGACCGGAGGGGCATCAGGCATCATCGGCACGCTCCGGCCGATCGCGCGACGGTGGAGGGGGTGGATGGAGGTAGTAGGGCCGGCCGTGCGCGTCGATCGGCGACGGGAACACGACACGCCGTGCGGCGTCCACCTCACGCCGGCCGAGCGCGAACGAGCCCCGGGAATCTGGACCATCAGAGGGAGGAGAGGGAGTGTTTAATGCTCGCCCTCTGATCGGGTGGATCGCGATTGGCAGCGACGGTTCCGCGCCGGGGTTGGGGTCGCGCGAGGCGAAATCCCCGGCCTGCCCTCCTCGCGCGCGGCCCCGGCGGCACGCTGACATCGCGGGACCCGGCTGACGGCGCGCCGGGATCGCGGCGCCCGAAGAAGATATCGCGCCCCGGCCCCGATACAGGCCGACGCCATCGCCAAGCCAAACCCCCGCCCGGGTGTTTTTTCCTTGCTCTATTTATGCCGCACACCGACCTCGATGCGCCCAAGCCAAGCTACGCAACGCAACACACGCGCCCAGCGATCAGCGCGTCGCTTTCTCCGCTTTGGCACCCTCTGCTCTCTGCAGGCGCACTGGCATCTGCTGCTGTGCTGAGCTCGTAGTAGTCACACTCACAGAGTCACAGTGAGTGGCCTGCTGCCAAAAGAGGGGGAGGATCCCGGCAGTCAATTGCCCTGATCCGGGAGGGTTATTAAGGGGAAGGGAGCGAGGAGGGGAGAGTCGTTTCAAGTGCGGCGTGCAGTGGTGCGTGCGTGGGAGAGCAAGCAACAAGATCAGCCGGAGAGGGAGGAGTGGTCGTCGTCGCCTCGTCGGTGCAGCGCTCTCGGGGACGGCGACGGGCGATGGGGCGATCGCCGTGCTGCGACAAGGAAGGGCTGAAGAAGGGCCCGTGGACGCCGGAGGAGGACCAGAAGCTGCTCGCCTACATTGAGCAGCACGGCCACGGCTGCTGGCGCTCCCTGCCCGCCAAAGCCGGTGAGAGCTCTGAGCTTGTCGTCGTACGTCTCGGGTTTCAGCACGCAGCAGCATTCCGCGACGACGACGATCGATCTTTCGTTCCTTTTCTTCCGCCTCGTTCGTTGGTTCGTTCGCTCGCTCGCTGCTGATCACGACGTGCTTGCGGAAATGGCCGTGTTCGCAGGGCTGCAGCGGTGCGGCAAGAGCTGCCGGCTCCGGTGGACAAACTACCTCCGGCCGGACATCAAGCGGGGCAAGTTCAGCCTGCAGGAGGAGCAGACCATCATCCAGCTCCACGCGCTGCTCGGCAACAGGTGACCACGCTCGCTCGCTCCCGTCGTTTCGCTTTGCTGCCTGCGGGATCGTCGTCCTTGTTGCTTGCCGTCCTAGTTGTACTCTGCACCCAGAATTCAGTTTCCTAGCTCTAGCAGCTCACCGGGCCGGTCAAGAACACAATTTTTTTTTAATTCGGGGAGGTAAGAAATGGTCACGAACACACACCGTAGTCTCGCCACATTTATGATCGTGTAATGCATCAGCGGGTACATAGGCCGGGAGCACCACGAGATGGGGAACATTTCCGAGTATTTTTCTCGGAGTACGTTCCGGTCACCGTGCACATGTTCTTGGCTTCTTGTAGCGTTTTTTTAAAAACAAAAACCACAGATAGATTTTTGGCACTAGTACAACTCCACTAGTGTAAAATCGTAGTACAAAAGAGGAGCCATGAAAAGCTTCTCTCATCGCGCAATCGTGTTGCACTGCTCGACTTTTTGCCTGACGAACAGCTTGCATGTGCTGAGCTTGCGTGCGTGAATCGATCCATCAATGCATAGGCATCAACTCGGGAAAAAGTGTGAAGGAAGCTGGGCCATGGGAGCCTCTCCCCCGAATTTTCCTTTCTTTTTTCGCTCATGATTCGGCATTCAAGCTTGGCATTCAATGGGGGCCAAGGCAGCTCGTTGGGCACTGTAGCAACTGCTCTCTTGCCGTTTTGACTCTCATGGTGGTTAAGTTCTGTCACTTCCGCAACCGTGTCTGTTAATCTTGGCGCGCGCCTGCGGTTGTTTCTGTTTAGTACGCCGCTGATGATTCATGATGCAGGCCGGTTTCTCGATCTTCGTACGTGCGAGTTCTGAGAAGATTTTTTTTTCTTTTTTGCTTGTGGCCTCCGCCGCCGTTGTTCGTGCATGTTCGCAGGTGGTCGGCGATCGCGACGCACCTGCCCAAGCGCACCGACAACGAGATCAAGAACTACTGGAACACGCACCTCAAGAAGCGCCTGGCCAAGATGGGAATCGACCCCGTCACGCACAAGCCGCGCTCCGACGCGCTCGGCGGCGCTGGCGGCGGCGGCGCGGGCGCGCAGCACGCCAGGGCCGCGGCGCACCTCAGCCACACGGCGCAGTGGGAGAGCGCGCGGCTGGAGGCCGAGGCGCGCCTCGCGCGCGAGGCCAGGATGCGCGCGCTCGCCGCCGCCTCCGCGTCCGTCTCGGCGCCTGCCTCCGCGGCGCACGGCTTCGAGTCGCCCACGTCCACGCTGAGCTTCTCCGAGAGCGCGGCGCTCGCTTCGGTGCTGGAGGCGCACGGTGTCGCGGCGGCGGCGGCTCGCGCCGCCATGCAGCCCATGCAGGCGTACGAGGAGGCGTGCAAGGAGCATGAGGAGCAGCAGCAGCAGTGGGGCGATCATGTGGTCCACCATGCCGCCGACGCCGCGGCCTTCGCCGGGGTGGGGTTCACGGGTCTCCTGCTCGACGGCGCCTTGAACCACCAGCAGGACCTGCGGCCGGCGGCGGCCAGGCACGAGCACGGCGCGGACGACGACGCCGGGCTGCAAGAGACGGAGGAGGAGAAGAACTACTGGGACAGCATACTGAACCTGGTAAACTCGTCGTCGGTGTCGCTGCCGACGTCGTCCGTCGCGGTGCCCACGCCCGAGGCGTACTCGTCGTCGGCGTCGCTGACGTCGTCCGTCGCGGTGCCCACGCACGAGGCGTACTCGTCGTCGGCGTCGCTGACGACGTCAGTTGTGGTGGCTGCGCCCGAGGCGTACTCGTCGTCGACGTCGTTGACGACCTCAGTCGCGATGCCCACGCCCGAGGCGTACTCGCCGGCGCCGGAGTTCTGACTGGTGGGCCGCCCTGCACATGTTCGCCTGCATGCAGACGGGCGAATGACACAGTAAATAGCTAGTGGGGGATTTTCGAAGTAATAAGACTAATGTTTCGCGTTGTTGGGTTAATCTGACATCAAACCTGTGAGAAAGATGGTTGCACCGAATTTAGAGAATGTTATTACTCGTTCAGTTGGTCAAGTTTCTTGTAGACTGTAGAACAGTGACCAGAGTCCAGAGGTGTAGAGCGTCTCATCTTTGCTCCGTAATTCGACAACCATCTTCATCAGCAATATAGTGCAGATATCGAAATGGGAAGAACTCTTTTGTTTTTTTGTTGGAATTTATATGTATCTGAGGATCCAAGACGAACTGTTCATGTTTGTGTACTGGTTGCTGTATTTTGATCTTTTCTTTTCCTGAAGCAGGAAGAAAACGGGAGTTATACTGTAGCAGCAGAACGGAAACAGCCGTTGTACCATGTTGGGCCCGAACTTGAAACAGGCCAGGCCCATAACTGGGGCTAGCCCAGTGATTATCCGGCCCGGCTGTTTTTTTCCATTTATTGAGTGGAAAAAGTCCTTCATACTTCCCTCATCTATTGTCAAAGTCTGATTTTGGTCCCTCGTCCACAAAACTGGTATCTGAGGTCCCTCAACTATCAAATCTGTTTATTTTTGGTCCTTTGACTGTTTTCGAAGGTGGTTTTCCTATGATTTGGCCGCAACCACATATGTGAGGTCCCTCAACTATCAAATCTATTTATTTTAGGTCCCTCGGCTATTTTAGTGGGTGGTTTTCGCATAATGTGAGGATGAGTCCCACGTGCCAGGTACATGTGATGGTGGGTCCCACGTGTCATGTGGCTTCCATCTTTCTCTCTCCTCTTGCTCTACCACACGAGCCGCTCTGCCACACGAGCCCGTCGTGCCGTATCGCTCTGCATGCTTCATCACAGGAACCGCCACGGTTCCGCTCATCTTTCTCCATCGCACGAGCTCGCCGCCTTTGGAATCGACGACCCTAGAGCTCCGTCGTTCTGGATAGGGATGGGGAGATAGAGAGAAAGAAGTGTTAGGGAGAGGGAAAGAAGAATGAGAAAGGGGAGAAGATAGCCACGTGACATGGGTCCTACCTCCATATGTACCTGGCATGTTGACCGAGCGCCACGTCATGCGAATATCACATTCCAAAACAGTCAAGGGAAAAAATAAATAGATTTGATAGTTGAGGGACCAAAAATAAACATATTTGATAGTTGAGGGACCTTATATAGTCAGTTGCGGCAAAACCACCTTCCAAAATAGCCGAGGGACCAAAAATAACCGGATTTGATAGTTGAGGGACCCCAAATATCCGGTTTTTGCAGATGAAGGACGAAATTTAGACTTGAGGGACGTCAAGAGGACTTTTTCCTCATTGAGTCGAGCACAAAGAAAGAGAAAGGGAAGATAAGAAGAAGCTCTCGCGCAGCTTCGTCTTCCTCTTATCCGCGGAGGAAGAACCTTGGCCCGACACCATGCTCCCAATGGCCGTCCACCCCGCCACCACGCCGGCCCTTGCCCCGCGCGCTCGCGTCACCCCGCCCAGACCTTCCACCTCCCTGGCCGCCGCCTCGTCCTCCTGCTGCTCACGCATCGTTGGTGTTAAGAGCAGGAGGCTGCCCCTTCGCTCGCTTCGCAGCGTCGCCGCCGCCGCCGCCGACGCCGACGCCGTCGAGGAAGAGGAGGTGCAACTGGGTGGGGGTGGGGAGGCGTTGTACGAGGAGGAACCGGAGGAGGTAATGGGCTCCCGAATCCACCAGGATTCGAGGATTACTCGCCCCATTCTGCCTGTTACAACTCGCAACTAATTTTGCAGTAGAAGAGTCGTGTTTCATTGGTCTCACTAAGTGCGCAAGAATCTCAGTAAACCTCAACTGCAAATGAATTGGACCCTGATTCATCAATTCTGGCCTTGAATTGGTTAGGTTCAACGTTCAGTAGAACACCCATTGCACTTGGCTTTGGCTAGTTTAGTAGTTTACCCTGAATTTGGTATTAGTGGTCACAAAACTCACAACTAATAGAAGGGACAATTCACATTGGAGGTTTGGAGCTATGCTCTACCGTGCTTTTGAGCTTCTGCTGACTATGATGTATGCTTTTGTTGAAAAATAATGTGAAAGCCTTTTATATGAGCTAGATTTTCTTTCTAAAAAAAATATGAGCTAGATTTTGCGCCATAGCTGTTGATTATATGGAAAGAAGAGCTATATTCTGATGTGCTGAAATGTTGTGGATGTAGGGAGAGTGCACATAATTTGGTTCCACAATCGTGCATATATGGTATTTGTTTTCATTTCACGGAACATTTTTTTTCCTTAAAGAATTAAAACGTCCATGTTGTTTTCCCAAAATTACCCTTTAGACATACTAGTAAGCAGGTTTTGCTTTATTATCCTATTACCCTTGGACCAATGGTAGCAGCATCACAAAACTAACAACAGGGGCACGGCAGCTTTGACATTTCATTTTTCCCTGCTTAATTTTGTAATGTCAACTCTGTCAAAACTACACACTTACCTTTACTAGGATGTAGAAATTTGTTTCATTGTAAGAATGAAAATTGATATAAATGAATCTTGTATGGCAGTATAAGGTGACGGTGCCCGAAAGACAGGACCCTATGCTAGTACTGAAGTTCATCTGGATGGAGAAGAACATCGGCATAGGACTTGACCAATTGGTTCCCGGTTATGGTAGCATCCCGTTAAGCCCATATTACTTTTGGCCACGGAAAGATGCTTGGGAGGAGCTGAGAGCAAAACTGGAGGAGAAAGAGTGGATCTCACAGAAGCAGATGATCATTCTTCTCAACCAGGCCACTGATATCATCAACCTATGGCAGCAGGGTGGCGGGAGCCTGTCGACATGAGTTCCTCTCCTCCCTGTTCGTCCAACCTTGCAGCCTTACTTCCTATTGGTTTTGTTACATGTCCTCATCTCTGTTGTTAATGTAAAAGTCACATGATACATGGCCTTGTAGATCTGTTCAATCTGTTCCGAGATATGGTTTTGTGCATTGAAAACATCACGGAGTGCCTAGTTAATGGCTAGCCAAATTTCATTATGATTTGATTCGATTTTCTTTACCAATGCAAGCAAATCATGAAATGAGCTATATAATGTGCCAGATAGAAATTGAATGTTTTCTTCGTGTCCCAGTCGGCTTTTACAATGTGACTTTGTGAGCATCAGAATATAGAAATTGAATATTTTGTTGTTTGGTTACAGTCAAGTTTTTGTCGACCAGCAATGGAGGGGGAAAAAAGCTATTCTTATGTGAGCATCGGATGTTTTTCTGATGTGAATGCAAATTAGTGATTTTCACAACATCAATAAATAATGTTATGAGAACATCACGAAATGCAAACACTAATATCATTTTAACACATTCCCTAAAAAAAACATCATCTTAGCAACACAGAAAGAAAAAATCACCACTGTATTAAAAAAAATACAAAGTCAAGGATACATCAACTACTTTTCCAAGGGTAATTTAGCAACTGAAATCAGGTGGCAGCTGTAGGACTTCATTTTTTTTTACCCCTCTCACAGAACAGCGTGGCCACCTAAATAACGAATCAAAACGGAAATGTCACATAGCAGCACGCACAACAGATGTTCGCTTCGGCTTTCTTTTCGTTCGTGGGCTTCAATTCTTGTCGCTGGTACCCGCCGGCCCATCAGCCAGTGAATCTTTATTTTTCTTAAAAAACACCCGCTTACCAGTTTGCCAATTTGCCATAGACCTCAGGCCATGAGCGGATGAGCCCATGAGTGAGTGTATAGCTTAGGCAGGCTGCATGCCTGCATCAGGATCAGGAGCCTGGATGAGAGACTGAGCCGTAGCTCGGATGGCTAGCGCTGCAGGTGCGCGCGCTGCCGGCCAGCGTTCGATCCTTGGATCGCGCTGGTTTTCTCACCGGGAACAGTAGTTTCCCAACTGCCTTCTCGTTCGCCTCTCACGCGTGGAGCCACAAAGGGAATGTGACGCGCCTGTCGCCTACGGAATCGGAGGATTCTGGTGATCTCAAGAAGGACGCGATCTTTGATCTGTGTGTAGTTGTAGGTCTGTTTGTACACAGTAGCGTGTGGTGGTGTGCGTGTGTGGAGTGAGCGTGTGTGTATGATCAGATACTACAGCTGTACCGAGATGAGAGGCACTCAAAAAAATCAAAAAAAAAGAGCCTGGATGAGAATGAAGCTTTCGTATACAAGCTTGAACCAATGAATGCAATCATAGCCTTAATTGCGGTAAGTTTGGCAACTTTTTACCATTCACTCGTCATTGCTATTAATGAATTACTCCGGTCCTCTATCCAAAACAATAATATTGCAGGTGTCACACTTGGTCCTGGTGGCCCAAATATTCATTCTTTGTTATTTGCCGATGACCTTATTATCTGCGGACAAGCAACAGATGAAGAGGCTCATGCTATAAAATTAGCGATTAATCAATTCTGTCAAGCCTCAGGGCAAACACCAAACTTAAGTAAGTCAGCTATTCTGTTTAGCAAAAATGTCCATTCAACTAAGGTCTCTTCCATTAATGCTATTTTCCCTCTACCCACTATGAATCCCAATACCATTCACCTCGGACATCCTCTTCTTTTTAGTCACAAGGACAGAAATAGAGCTTATGATTTTATTCTCAATAAATTCCGAGCCAAGCTCACTACTGCCAAAGCTAATAAACTTAAACATGCAGGCCGTTTTACCTATATCAATTTGGTGTTGGCTTCTATACCTGTTTACTACTTGTCCATTGTCCTGTTTTCTAAAGCTTTCATTGAAAAAATCACAACTATCATCAAGAAATTCTGGTGGGCAGGAGTCCAAAAAGATAATGCTACTTCTCCTATTCCTTCTAGATCTTGGAAGGATATTTGTCAATCCAAGAAGAATAGAGGTTTGGGCATAAGAGACATCCACACTATTAATAGAAGTCTTATTCTTAATGCAGCATGGAGGATTTCCACTGAGAAGGATGAATATTTAGCATCTTTTCTTAAATCCAAGTATTCTCCTAACAAATCCATTTGGACAGCTGACAAAAATATGCCAAAATCCATCTTTTGGTCCTCTATTTTGCAGGTACAAGATATACTATCTTCCAACACTATTATGTAACTTCATAAAGGTAATTCAAATATACGGAACACTCCATGGTGTGAGGTATGGGGCACTATTCATTGCACTCTCAACCTCCCTGTTACTGTTCAACCTTTACCTCCCACAGTCAATCAATTATGGAATCATCTCACTCAGACTTGGAACATTGATCTATTAACCAAATTTTCTCTCCTCATGCTGCTCATATTATATCAAATATTGATGTTATTCCATCACATGAAAAAGATATCCTTATTTGGAAACCATCACCTAATGATCTCTGCTCGGCAAAGAATGCCTTCTCCTTTTTAAATGCAGCTTCCCAAGTACAACTGCCAGCCCAAGGAGCAAGGAGTGTATCCCCTGAGGCTATGCCAATCATGAAGAGAATATGGAAGCTCAAAATGTGCCCTCCTGTCCTAAAAACCTTCGCTTGGAGACTCATCAGAAGAGCTTTAGCTTCTGGGAAAAGAGCTAGAACTTACTCCAACAACATAAGGTTTGCTCTGATTGCAACTCTGTGGAAACTTATGCTCACTTATTCTTTTTCTGCAATCTCCCTAAGGCTGTTTGGTTAACTGCTGACACTCCTATTAATACTTCTAGCCTACCACATGAAGATGATGGCATCCAAAACATTCTTTCTACAATTATAACCCCTCAAACAAATGATGACCATGTGATTAAAATCCTTATATCCTTTGGTACTTATGGAAGGCTAGGAATGACAAAAGATTCAATAACAAATGTTGGACTGCTAGGCAAGTACATCATGCGGCTAATGCAGATTTCACAATTGCTCAGAGTGTTTTGCAGGAGGATGATTATTCCCTCAATGATGAACAGGGTCACAATGATGAACAAGGCGACAATGGCGAACATGCTGCTCATGAATCAAGTCAGCATAATCCTATAAACACTAACCTTAACTTCTTTAATGTTCAACCACAGCCTCCTCTCTACAGGCTTGACATGCTAGCTTTATTGCATGGTTTGAGAATTTATACTGATGCTTCCCTAACCCCTGATCTAAACATTTCACAACATCGGAATGCTGGAATTAGAATATTCCTTATTGGCTCCACTATGCACTATAATCTAAATGCCTACAGAAAGATTTCTCTCCTCAATATCTCCTCTGTTTTCTCAGCAGAAGCAGCAGCTGTGGCTTCTACTTCTACTATTGCCAGCAGGTTGAATATTATGGAGGTGACATTCCTTTCTGACAGCCAGCAATTGGTCTCTTATGTTAACTTGGTGCATGAGAAGTCCATCCCTCGATGGGATGCTAAATTCTACACTAAAACATGCATCAATGCAGGGCATGCAAGAAGCTACAAAGTCTACAAAATCCCTAGACACCTCAATGCAAATGCTCATACTCTTGCTACCTAGGCTCATCGACATCAAAATCAGAATTCAGCTGTATCATTTGAATGTAACAATTCCTCTCATATCTCGAACTGCCCTCTACGGGATGCTCTTGAGTCTTGACCATGTACTTTGGGATAACGTATCCCATCTAGCAGTTTCTTCCTGCTAAGTTAATATAGCATGTTTGTTATAAAAAAAAATCTACCGACACTAATTAAAAGTATGAAACTTAAATTAATAAGAAAATTCATTCTATAACCTCTTAGTGAGTGAAATTACGAGACGAATCCATTGAGCCTAATTAGAACATGATTAGACAACGCCGTGCTACAGTAAATAATCTCTAATGACAGATTAAAATTAGACTTAATAGATTCATCTCGTGATTTATGATCTATCTGTGTAATTAGTTTTATAATTAAATTATGTTTAGTTTTTCTGATCTTTGATTTGCAATACAGCAAATTTTCGTAACTTTTGCAACGAACTAAACTAGAGCTATGTAAAGTTTCTCGTGCGTACAGGTTGCCAGGTTGGGAGACGCTCAGACGCAGCAAACCAAGCACACCTAAACTACTGCAGTGCTGTTTTCGTTGGTTGCCCTAGCTCGTGCACGCCGCGCCGGGCGGCGGGCGCTATCTATCTCGAGTTCTCGACAGCGCCGTCAGCCGGACAGGGGGTGCAGCTGGGCGTGGGACGGTGGGAGACGCAGGCGCGTCACGCGCCGCTGCCGCTGGCTTGCATTGCCCTGGCCTCTCTCCCCGCGCCGCCTCGCCGTCCCGTCTCAAAAGCGGCGAAGTGACCGGGGAGAGCACGCGGCACCCCGTCATCTCGGCCACGGGCGCTCCACATGGACGGGCCGCACCTCCCAGATAGGAGATGAAAAGAAAAAGTGAAGTCTCCTTATTCTATCGGGCTTGCAGCTTGCTATCCTATTCTACTCTCAGAGAGCGTACTTGTCCAGTACAGCCAGGTGCACCGGCCGGCCGGTATCAGCGACCGATTGGCCAATTGGTTGAGGAAAAACACTTGTTAATTCGACAAGTACTACGTTACCTTAATTTGAAGCCTTTTTCAAAAGAGACAGTTGCTCATAAAAAGTGACGTGCCACTTTACTCGAAACCGGCCTGTGGCTGCGTGCCATAAATTGCAATCGGACGGCGGACGGGAAATACGAATCTACCGCATATGGCAATGTCTCCGCGCGGCCGCGATCTCGCCGCCTTGCCGTTTTCGCCCATCCGATGATTGACACTTGTGGCCGCGCTGGATTAAACATTTAAGTATAATAGCAAAGCAAAGCCCGAGAGCGACGCTAGCTTTGACGACGGTGATCAGGTGGTCTAGCTAGGTCGCCTATTTTTAGGTGGCTGCTGCCTGTTGTTGTCTGGCTGAGTCAGCAGCCGGCATCGCCGTATGGGTGATTAATTGGGTGCTCACATGCATGCACGCCCGGGCTCCACCAGGGAAAATTGGATCGCTAAAAACCTAGTCTGGCTCGAGCTGCCATGTTTAGTAGAGCATCGAAATCTAAAAGGCTGGTGTACGGATGCAAAGCAAGTGGATGGGCGTGTAGTAAGGTTCAAAGCTTCGTTACGACCAGTTGAATACTCCTATTATTACTATAAGCTACAATAATCAGGGGATGCAGACATGCAGTACATAGAGCTTTCTATAGGTTTTTGTTAGTATTAAAAACTGGACCATAATTTGGCTACAAAGTGGATTATTTAGACCAAGACATATCTTTTTAGCAGCTTTAATTATGTTAGCTCTAGCTGATGCAAATGGGGCTAAGAAGAAGAGGGTTAAATCTCAAATATCAGGATGGAGCCCGTTGTTTGAGTTAGACATAAAGTTTGTGCAGGTCTCAAATGGTGATTTAAGCGAATATGAAACTATCCATCGACTATTAGTTGATCAAAGAACCGTAGACGTCACTTGCTACAAATTTGGGCCTGTTTGGTTAGCTGGACATGATCCGACGAGGCCCACTTGATGCAGAGTTTACCTTTATTGGTTGTCGGGCTAAGAATTGGGCTCGGCTTGCACGGTGCAAAAGCCGTTCACTAGCCAAGCTCTCGCATTGCAGAAGAAATTGACATTTCTCTCTAGACCGACGTTGGTGGTGCGACATCTATGCACTGAGCCAAGAAAGGCATGGCATGTGCATAGGTTGCTCGCATTCGGCTACCCAATCAACCTCTGGGTAGCCAAACTACATAGAACTACATAGAAGCAGACAACCAAACAAGACTCTGTGTATGTGCTTGGTCTGCCTACCGGGAGCCTAGATTCATTAGTTTGAGCTTGGCTTGCCCTAGTAGGAAATCACTCATGCTCTTTAAAAGTGATTTCACTGATTATGTCAAAATGAATGACATGTGAGGGTTTCACTCAACATATGTATCACATGAGAGAGTGCACTTATCTATTAACAAGAAATGTGATATCTTATATACAAAAAAGAAGACAAGACCACACATTTATGCTTTTAGCTGGGCTTGCTCGAACACTTGGTTTGAGTTCTAAAAAAAACTATGCCTAAGATGAATATGCTTGGTGACATTCCCTGTGCTTTCAACCCAATTTCATTCCAGTTTAAATAAAGGTGTTAAAATATAAAAACTTTAAAATTTTGTTTCAACTTCATACAAATCTCAACCACACTCATGCTAACAACAAATGTGTAGTACCAACTAAGGTGTATAGTAACAAAATTGTAAACTTTCTATTTTGTGGCGTTTGGTTGAGAAAACACACAAACCGTGTGCTTAGCGTCGTTGGTTGGTGGAGTGCTATGATGTGCGGATCAATGACGTGGTAGTGCATTTCACATACAAACCATTTCGTGATAGATAATAGAGACGACACAATTTTTTCTTTAATTTTTCTGTTAATACTAAAGTACTGATTTGTCAATGTATGACGGTTTATCCAATAAAACTATCTCAATGGTATACACAACATGCAATCTTTGCTTATATGTCATTGAACTATTGAAGATGACTTTATTAGTGCTCTATGTCAATGATTATCTGGAATGTGTTCCTTATCTTATTATCCAAATGGGTTCTAGTTTATTGTATCAACCGCTAATGTGTATTGGTTTTTCAATATAGTATATTCCATAAGTGGTGTTTTACTGTTTTCTAATTGGCCCCTTACATATGAACATCAAAATAAAGTTTGCATACATATTAGAAATGATGTGGCCCTTATTAGTCACAAGATCGAGCTGCATAATAATGTCATTTTCGTAATGATATCATTGGACCATATGAACATAGTAATATGGAAACAATAAGACTATAAGATAGTGCAGCAAAATACAGAAACAAACTACAGAATCTTCCTTTTCTAAGAATGAAAAGGAGCTATAGACCGATAAAACTAGCAATCCCGGTGTCCATAAATGCAAAACCCACATAAAAGTAACCGACAACTCGAATCTTCAACACACGATAGACTGAATTCACACAAATATTTATGCAATCCTCCCTTATCGCGTCCGGTGGGAGGCACATGCATAGCACTTATCCTTCGAGAGACTTCCCTTCAACGACACCTCGTTGGTTATGTGTGGTTGAGCAGTGGTTCAGAGCCCCAAGCTTATCTCCATCTACAAAACTCGCATGGCGCAACTCTATTCGCTTGACAGAGTTACTTTAAATAGGTCGAGCATCAGATAATAATAATAATTTTAAAATATTAACTATGTTGTGATAAGATATTTAAGCAACAGATCGCTCCTACTTGCCTGTACTTTTAGTCTCCTGAGGACCAGGACCCAAAAGAAAATTGGAACTCAAACATAGGAAAACAAAAGGTACCCATGGTTGTGCTTCGCACCTGTGGCCTAACTGAATCAACCGATGGATGCTTTTGCTGGACAAGATCTTGCTTTTAACCTGTGGCCTGGTACCTGGTAGGGGGATGATTGACATTTGGAATCCACGAAACTCTACCGTGCCTGTTGGGGGGGGGTCCAAAAATCGGATGGGATCCCTGAACACAAGATACCGAAATAAACACGCAAAGGTAAGAATGGAAGAGGGGACAAGGAATCCCCGAAAGTCTATACTCACCTCAAAAGTTGTGAATCCCTTTACACGTGCCCTCGGACCTCCTTTTATAGGGAGACGAAGGGACTTTTACATTCCGAGATTACCCTCGAATCTAGAGAATATTCCTAGTGTGAACATGTACATGAATGTCTTTTACATCCCGTGATTTGCGAGCCTAATTTCATACATTTACGAGCCTGCCACTAGTTCACACTTCAAACCCGGACTTTTTGAGATGGCGTCTTTGACTTGGCTTCCTATCGACTCCCGAAACCTCATTCATGAAGATCATCACTTATCAAGACTTACGAACTGAGATCCCTTGGGCTGCCCGAAGTTCGCAGGTTCATGATTTCCTGAATTCGCCAGATCCCAGACGTCCTGAAACAGAGAGCAGGCTTGCGATCCAAGGTTAATTCGGCGATTATTTCGCACGATGTTAGAAGATCAGTGAATTGTGTAAAATTAACAGAACACCTCTACGAACGTTTCCTTGCCACGAAACAGATTTTCCGCCCTGAGGCATATTCACGAAAATATTCACGAATTCGGCAACTTCGACATTTCGAGGGTGAAAGGTTTTTGCCCAATTCCCCAACACTAGCCCCTCGGGGAAGCGGGTTGACTCCGACGATCCGTTTCTACGAAAAATATCCCGAATTCTGGTAAAAAACGTCACCCTCGGAACGTCGGAGTGGACATGCGTCCCCCTGAAAACTCGCAACGGTCATATTGAGGCGGTTTCTTGAAACTACCCCCCCTCTCCCTATAAATAGAGGGTGGGTGCAGTAAGTTTTTTTCACCGTTCCATCGCTTTCTTTGAAAGTTTCAAGGCATTTTCGCGGAAGAACTCTTCGTCTGAGGACATCCGAAGTTCGGCAACTTCTTCTGTTTTCGAAGGTATTATTTTCTTCTTTCTTATACGCTTTTGTTATTAGTCATATATTTTGGTATATTTTTTTTCTTATGAGTTGATTCACGTTTCGTATTTTCCTTATTATCAAGCAGGTGGCTCATACCAAAAGCACTGCTAGACCCATGACTTCGGAGGAATTAGCCGCTGCTGGTGTCCCGCCCAGTGAGGGAAACGTTCGTGATTCTGAGAACGCTCCGTCTCGCACAGACGACCCTGTTGCCGAAACCGTTCATGATTCTGGTAGTCACGAAGACGGTGAGATAAGATCTGACGGTGAAGAGGATCTCTCCAACGCCGATGCTGATGTGAGTGATCTTGTTGTCATGAAAACTAAGTCTTATCCTCCGGCCTTCGTGTTCGGCGAATCAAAAGTTACAGCCAATCTTATCAAGGAGTATGAGGGAGCCGGGTTTTTCCCTGTTGGTGATGGATGCCCTCCCTCTGGCGAACAAGTCCCTGCTCCCGAAGCAAATGAAGTTGTTGTTTTCAGAGATTTTTTTACTTGTGGACTCAGATTCCCCTGTGATCCCCTTCTGCCTTGCATACTTGAGAAGTTCACTGTGAAGATGCATCAGTTGACGCCAAATTCCTTCTTGGAACTTTCAAAGTTCTTCTGGATCATGAAAACCTTTGAGTGTAACTTTGGTGCCGATATCTTCGCTCGTTTGTTCGAGCTTGTGATCGAGAAGGACATTATTAAGCTTGACGATGGGAAGTACTACGATGCGCACTACGCATGTTGTACTTTTAATACGCGAAGACAAAATTCACGAAGGGGTCTCAACCGGATCCAACTTGCACCCTGCAGCAAGACCAACCTTTCCAAAGATTGGAGCTCTTACTGGTTTTACGTGAAGGTGGACATGTCTAAGGTTCCTGGCTACACCGGGCCAGCTTACCCCTTCTATTCGCCAATGGCGCCGGTGACTGCAGTGTGTACCGCTTCATACAACAAGCGTATTGCCAACTTCGAGAACTGCGAAAATGCTTTTTTGCTAGCCAGCACCATTCTCGGCGGTCGTGATGTCATTGAAGAGTTTATTGCAGCCGAAGTTTGGCCCATATCTGCTGGATGGCGGCCTGCTAGTATCGTTTCCTTGAGTGTGGATTGGGCGACGCAGCAAGTGCCTTTTCCTAGATTTAATTTGCGACTGAAAGAAGGCCAAAGTGTCGAAGACTTTATTTCCGAAGTCGAGAAAAAAGTTGATACCATGGTTGGCGAGTCAACTCTTAACGAGTACAAGTCTTTCAAAGCCCTTGTGAAGCATAAGAGAAGAGTGAATCGAGTATTTTCTGAGCTTGGTGCTGAGACTGCACTTCGCTCCCGTCCTCCAGGCGTTGATAAGAAGGTCCCAGCTGTTGCCGTTGCAGTTTGTTCGGCTGCTCCTCCCAAAGCTCCACGGAAAAAATCTTTGAAGAAAGGAAAGGGAAAGAACGATGCAGGGGACATTTCTTCTGCTACTATTTGTCCTGAGAAGACTAAGTCTCTGGAGTCTAGCAAGAGAAAACGGAAAGCCTCTGAAGATGTTTCTGATGCTGAAGTTCAAGGGTCCTCAAGTCTTGCTCAGCTGGGCCAGAAAAAAGCTAAGAAAGCCGTAAAGAAGATCGCTGTTGCCACAGTTCAGTGTGTTCCTTCGGCTTCCTCTGACGATGAAATCACTGAAGAACCCCTTCCCACAGGTTTCTCCTCTTTCTTATGGTGTGATTTGAGATTTGGCATTCGTTGCAACTATAGTCCAGGTTCTGAGAATGAATTTGTTGATGTTGAAACTTTTTCAGAAGATATGCTCGAAGTTCAGGCTGCTCCTGTTGAGTCTGCTGCTGAAATTGGGGCCGGTACTTCTCAGGCTTTTGCTTCCAAGGACAAGGCTTCCCCGGAATTCACTAAAGATCTAGAGCTGACTGTTGAAAGAGGCGATGATCCTATCGAAAACCCTTCTTTGATTGAGGGGCGCGAAGAACTTCCCGAAAGTCAAGATCCTTGTCCTTCAATTACTGCTTACAATGAAAGCTTTGGTACATCTTTTAGAGGCGAATTACTAAGTGTTAGGGGTGAAGTGGTTGATTCGGATGATGACGCTCCTAAATTTGCCTTGCTATGGACATCCCCTGAATTTGTGGATGAAACAGGAGAGGGAGTGCCGAAGAAAAAAACTTGGTTGACTGGCGAGGCATCATCCGTTGTTGAAAAGCATTCCTCTGTTGTTGAGAAGCACGTCTCCTCGTCTGTTCAGAAATCTCTGACGATTTCTGAGCCCGCAAACGAGATTCCTTTGATAAAGTTGAACCCAGCAGGTTCGCACATTTCTTCCATCTCTTTGTACTCTGATGGTTTCTTTATATTTCTTGAGTTTTCGTTACTTTAGGCTTTATATCTTTCGCAGTTTTCGAAGAAAATGCTCGGAAACTCTCATCTTCGGAGCTTGCCAGTTTTCAGAAGACTTATGACTTGAAGGCATCAATTGTTGGCAAGGTGGTCTCTGAACGGCTCCTTGAAAAGGATGAGGTTATTAAGAAGCTCTCTGGCGAATCTAAGAAGCTAAAGCGTGAACTCAACAAGAGTCAAGTTTCAAGTATTGAATTAGAGCAGCGGATCTCTGAGCTTGCTGACTCTCTGAAGAAGTGTCAAGATGAAAAGAAACTTGCTGAAGCTGCCCTCAATGATTCAAAGAAAGATCTCAAGAAGCTAAACAAGACTCATGAAGATGATCTGAAAATGATCGAAAACCTTCGCAAGGATTCTGACAAGAATGCTAAAACTGTTGATGAGCTTCGTGTTAGCAATGCTGAGCTTTCGACAAAGAATTCTGATCTTGCAAAGACTCTGAGCAGTAAAGAACAAAAGATTCAAGATCTTGAGAAGGCCTTATCCGAGCGAAGCAAAGCTTCAGTACAGGATGTTGATGAAATCAAGAAAAAATTGAAACTCTTGTTCGAAGAGTACAGAGAGGCCCTAAAAAACTTTGGTGTTCGTCCCGGTCCATTCCCCGAAAGCGAAGAAATCTCCGATTTGATGGATTGGATTGAAGCAGAGTTCCACGCTCTTCCCGATGTTATTTCAGGAGCTAGTGACTGCGGCTGCTTTTTCAGTAGAGAGTATTCTGAAGCTTCTCTACGATTTCGATTGCGTTGATCTCGTGAAGTTTCTGAGAAACTTTCGCACTTTCCCGACGCCGGGAGCACGTCGATTATTCGCCTCAACAAAGACGTCCAGGCTATAAAGATTAAATTCGCAAGGCAGTTTTGGTTTGCATGTGGCAAGGAGTTCGCTAAAAAGATTGCTCGCGCAAAGCTTGACAAGGTTGGTTTTGGGAAATCTTGCCCGATTTTTGGCACCTTATGGATGTTTCTATCTTGATTTTTATTAACTCTTCCTTTTTTATGTTTCTTCAGATGATTCAGAAAGAGGAACATGGTAAAGCTGCAGAAAGCCAAGAATCACCCTCCAGATTTGAAGAAGATGACGATGCTACTGATGATGAAGATGGTTCGGAGGAAGCTGGCAGTGGTGACGGCAGCAGCAGTGGTGATGGTCAAGACGACGGGGGTGAAGAGAGCTCCGATCGTCAAACTAGCTCCCCGAAGGTTGACATCGATGGATGAAATTACACTTGTCCGAACATTACTCTTGATGTCGAAAACTATATACTTGTATATTTGTGGGCTGCGAGCCCCTTCTGAACTTTTGTCTTGTAAATTTTAACCTGCGCAGGTCCTGCAAGGTGGGCCTGTGCAGGATGTGATACCTTTGCGAATCCATCGCCAGGATCAAATAGTTAGTGGTGAAGCTTGGCGATTGTACAAAGAAGCTAATCCTGGATGCAGATTTACTGACTTTTGGGCCGAATGTTGTCAGTATTATTCGATGCGTAGTTTTCAACTTAGTTGGTTTTTCCTTCAACGAGACGGTTATGCTCTTACCAGCGAAGCCTCGAGTTCGCGGACCTTGGTGAAGACGGAGCCCCTTAGCCCTACAACTGGCGATTGTAGCCTCGCTTATGCTAGTGATATTGCCGAAGAAAGGGGTCGTAAACCAGGCCGTATCGTCGAACTTCCTTTCTGAAATTCTCAGCTCTTGGAAGCTTTGTAATTTTGATTTTATGAAATTTTGTATGAAACTAAGGCAATAAGCTCATTTTTTTAAGAAAAAACGTCACCCTCCCCACCTTGCTGTTTTCATGCAAAATTTCGTGGATGCCTGAGAATTGATAACTCCTTTCGAATGCAGGTCGACAAAATTTGTTTCACGAATTTTGTGGACTTGCGCCCGCTTGGCATACTTGCCCTGGTTGATATCGCAACCTTCAGTTGCTTCAACCATCCTTTATGAACTCCAACCTTCGGAGATGATTGAGCCCCTTGGCCCTTGGAAGAAGATTTTCCTAAAAAAGTTTGTATAACTCTTCATGAATCTTCTCTACTATTCTTATTTGTTCTTTCAACCGAGGTAACTTTGACTTTTACTTTATAACTTTTCACACATAAAATTCTGAACAGAAACACTTGTATTTTCTAGGCCACAACCTTCAGTTGTTCCCGTGCTTTTGGTAGGATGTCCCTTCAAGGTGGGATCTAGGTCACAACTTGTTGTTGTCTCTGGCCTTTCGGTAGGAAATCCCTTTTATGGTGGGATTTAGGGCACAACTTGTTGTTGTCTCAGCCCTTTCGGTAGGAAATCCCTTTGAAGGTGGGATTTTAGACCGCAACTTGTTGTTGTCTCAGGCCTTTTGGTAGGAAATCCCTTTAAGGTGGGATTTAGGCTTTCACGGAGCCTTTGGCTATCAAGGAGCCTCTTTTACAGAACTTTTCTTTTCTTTTCTTTAATCTCGGCTTTCACGGAGCCCTTTCACGATTTCTTCTTTCACATGATGGAATTCGGGCTATAACGGAGCCTTTTCTCAAGAACTTTTTCTTTCTCATGATGGAACTTCTTTCTCACATTGGAACTTAGGCTATCGCGAAGCCTTTTCACGAACTTTTCCTTTCTCACGATGGGATTCAGGCTATCACGAAGCCTTTTTCACGAACTTTCTTTCTCACGATGGGATTCAGGCTTTCACGAAGCCTTTTTCACGAACTTTCTTTCTCACGATGGAATTCAGGCTATCACGAAGCCTTTTTCACGAACTTTCTTTCTCACGATGGAATTCCTCAAGACACATGATTTGGGGGAAAACTCTTTTCATATGTATCACAAAGAGTATTTACATAGGATCCGCCTCGTTAAAAACCTTGCCCCTTGATTTAGGGCCCCCTTTGCAAGGAAAAGAGTACGGTCCTTCTTATTCTAACTTAAATGCGAGAAGTAAATGTTTTTGTTCCCGAAACCACTTATAGATCCGAGGTTCGGAAGTTTTACAATTTTATGAAATTTAAACTTGCGAAGAGAAATGCTGAAAAATGAATCTAACTACTTTCATGATTTTTAAGGGTAGTACCTCTTTAAGCTGTCGGCATTCCACGAATGCGGCAGCTCTTCGCCGGTTTGATCTACCAAGCGGAAAGCCCCTGGCATGTTTGTTTCTTTTGCTATATATGGCCCCTCCCATGGTTCTTGGAGTTTCCCGGGGTTCTCCCAATTTTTCTTCCTTTTCAGAACCAAATCGCCAGACTTGATGTCTTTCCTGACCACTTTTCTATCCTTCCATGCCTTGGTTTCTTTTTGGTATTTCTCGATGTTTTTGGCAGCTTCGAGGATTGTTAGCTCTATCATGTCTTTTTCTACCTTCATATCAACTTCTTCGATCTCTCTTGCTTTCTGTATTCTCATGCTCTTATTCTAGATCTCTTCTGGTGTCATTGCTTCGGTGCCAAACAGTAAGCGAAAAGGTGTGAAACCCGTTGCTCTTGACACTGTGGTATTATGAGACCAGATCACTTTCGGCAATTCATCCGTCCACTTGCCCTTCTTTTGATCATACAAACACTTTTTGATTCCTGAAAATATCAGCCTATTTGCTCATTCAACAGCCCCATTTGACTGCGGATGATAAACTGAGGAGAACTTCGCATGAGTTCCCAAAGTTCTGCAATATTCCTTGAAAGAGTAACAGTCGAACTGCTTTCCATTATCAACGGTCAGCTCTCTTGGTACTCCGAATCTGCAGATTATGTTCTGCCAGAAGAATTTTTGAATTGTTGGTGCTGTGATATTCGCCAGCGCCTTTGCTTCTACCCACTTGGTGAAGTAGTCAACTGCTACTGCTGCGAATTTGCAGTTTCCTTGAGCTATTGGCAATGGGCCGACCAGATCCATTCCCCACCTTTGCAGAGGCCAATGAGGAGGAATTAGATGAACTGGCATAGACGGCAAGTTTTGCTGATTCGCTGTTTTCTAGCATGCTTCACATTCCCGAACTAGCTTCTTTGCGTCAACATTTATCGAAGGCCAGAAAAATCCTTGCTTTATAGCTTTGCTTGCTAGAGCCCTTGTGCCTATGTGTGCACCACAAAATCCGCTATGGATTTCCTTGAGGAGTTCCACACCTTTTTCGGAGGTTATGCATCTCAACCATGGTTCGGTAACCCCTGATTTGTACAGCTCTCCGTCCACTACGGCATAACCCCTTGCCCTTTGCTTTAGCCTTTTTCCTCCAATTCGTCTTGTGGTTCATAGTGACCCCTTAGGTATGCCATGATTTCGGCTCTCCAGTCGCGAGCTTCCACAATATTCACTACTTGTGGCTTTGGTTCTTTGACGGACGGTTCTTTGATGACTTCGAAGAACACGTCTGGGGGTAATGCATGATTCTGGGCTGCTGCTTTCGCCAATTTGTCTGCTTCGTTGTTGTCATTTCTTGGTATGTGTTGAACTGAATAGCCCTTGAAGTGCCTTTCCATCTCTCTGACTTTCTCGAGATACTTCATCAGCACAGGATTCCTTGCTTCACTCGCTTTCTCGATGTGTTCTTGAATGACCTTAGAATCTGTCTTGATGATGAAGGTTTGCTGACCCAGAGCTTTCATCTTCCTCAAAGCTAGGAGTAGAGCCTCATATTCGGTTGTGTTGTTTGTGGAATGCACATCATCCGCGAAAACAAGCCGAGCAGCGTATCTTATCACGATTCTTGCCGGGGATGTTACGATTGCTGATATTCCAATTCCTCTATCGCACCAGGCCCCATCACAATGCACTACCCAAGGTGTGACTATGTCTTCGCTAGGATTATGTGTTGGCGATGTCCAGTCCACGACAAAATCTGCCAGGACTTGCGATTTGATTGCACTTCTTCTCTCGAAATCAACTGTATATTCTGAGAGTTCAGCAGCCCATTTGATGATTCGGGTTGATGCCTCTTTGTTCGTGAAGAGGTCATTCAGCGGTTGGTTTGTGATAACCCTTATTCTATGACTCTCGAAGTAATGCCTTAGTTTTCTTGCAGCCATCACAATAGCATACACTATCTTCTCTAATTCAGAGTAAAAGAGTTTAGAGCCTGAAAGAGCTTCGGAAGCAAAATATACGGGAATTTGTTTCAACTTTCCTTCTTCTTCTTTCTCTTGCACTAGCACAGCGCTTACTGCCGAATTTGAAGCAGACAAGTACATCAGAAGTGGCGATTTTGGCTCTGGAGGGCATAACTTAGTCATATTTGACAGATAGTCTTTGAGTTCTTGGAAAGCTTGTTTCTGAGATTCGGACCACTGAAAGTTCTTGGAACTTCGGAGAACTTGGAAGAAAGGCAAGCTTCTTTCTGCAGCTCTAGGGATGAACCTGTTAAGGGCAGCAACTCTTCCTGTCAACTTTTGCACGTCTTTCACTGAAACGGGATCTTGCATTTCGATTAGAGCCTTGATTTTGTCAGGATTTGCTTCGATGCTTTTTGTTGAAACAAGACATCCCAGAACTTTTCCCTTGTGGATGCCGAAGACGCATTTTTCAGGATTCAACTTAAGATTCGCTGCTCTGAGGTTTGCGAAGGTTTCTGCCAGATCGCTGATGTGGTCTTTCCTATGAATGCTCTTGACGACTATATCGTCGACATATGCAAGAATATTTCTCTGAAGCTGGGGATGGAGAACTATTGCTATCATTCTTGAGAAAGTGCATCCTGCATTTTTCAGTCCTTCTGGCATTCTGACAAAGCAGAAGGTTCCAAAAGGAGTGATGAAACTTGTTTTCTCCTCATCTTCTTTTCGTACCCTTATTTGATGATATCCTGAGAACATGTCCAGGAGTGATAGCATTTCACTATTCGCGGCATCGTCAACAACTTTGTCCACCCTTTCTAAGGGGAAGTCATCCTTTTTGCAAGCTTTATTTAGATCTGTGAAGTCCACACACATTCTCCACTTTCCATTTTTTTTAACTGGTACAGTATTGGCCAGCCATACAGGATACATGACTTCTCTGATCACCTTGGCGTCCTGAAGTCTCTGCACCTCAGCTTCTACTGCCTTGGCTTTTTCTTCGGACATCTTTCTGAGTTTCTGCTTTTTCGGGGTTATTCTTTCGTCTGTTTCTAGGGCATGCTCAATGATATCCCTATCAACACCCTGCAGATCTTTGGCTGACCATGCAAAAACATCCTTGTTCCTGTTGAGGAACTGAACAAGTTCTTTCTCTTCTTTGGGACTGAGATGAGCCCCTATCACGACTGCTCTGTCTGGCATACCATCTAAGTATACTTTCTTCGTTTCACCATCAACAGCTATTTCAACTTTTTCTTTATCTCTCTTGGCCTCAACATATGGTTCTTTCTTCTCTTCGGCAGAGTTCAGGTGATGCACATTGGTTTGTCCCGGTGTGTGACCCTTTTCAATGTTTCGGGCCTCTTGCTGATCGCCGAATACAGTGATGACTCCCTTTGGTGCCGGCATTTTCATGCATAGGAACTGTTGCCTTATCACCGCATCGAACTTGTTAATGAATCCTCTACCCAAAATCGCGAAGTATGGATGGTACATGTCGACCACGTCGAAGGTGAGAGTTTCGGTTCTGGCATTGTCAATATCTCCAAAGGATACGGGCAGAGCTATCTTTCCCGCTGGCTTGATTGGTTTTCCTTCGAAACCCAGCAGTGGGTACTCTGGTGGCTGCAGCATGTGTGGACTCAAGCTCATCTTCTCGAAAGTTTTCATGAATAAGATGTCTGCCGAACTTACATTATCCACCAGAACTTTTCCGATAACCCATCCGGCTATATTCACCTCGATGACCATGGCATCATTGTGGTCCGTCGATTTCAATCTGAAATCCTGTTCTGTGAATGTTATCGGCACCTTAGCCCATTCTGGTCGCGCTGCTGGACCGTCATTGATGACTGTGTTCACAGATCTGAAGTAATTGTTTCTTTGTCTTTTTGTCTCAAACTCCATGGCTGAACCTCCTGTTATAGGCATGATAGTTCCGAAGGAAGGTAAGGCTTTCGGATTATGGCCTCTCGAACTCGACTCTTGTCTTGATGAATTGTCGGGTGGTGGTGGCAACATTTCTTGAATTGGTTGTGGTTGCTGAATGGCTTGAATCGCCTGAGACTGAGGATAGAACTGTTGGGAAGGCTGCCAGGACGACTGCGCCTGCTGAAACTGCTGAATTGAGACTGGATTCGGTTGGGGATTCATGAGTTGTGGTTGCCAGAAGTTTGGACGGAACTGGTTCGGCGCCGTGGAGGCAATACTCATCATAGTTTTCTCTTGTTGGATTCTTGCAATGTTTTTTTTTGTTTCTGGGCACGCTTCGGTGCTATGGCCTCTTCCGTGATATCAGCAGTAGAAGTATGGATCTCTTGGATCGTGGTTCTGAATTTTCAGGGGTCCTCTTCCCCTTCCTCTTCCTCTTGACGAAAAACCTCCTCTTGTGCTCAGTTTGTTGTCCTGGCTAAACTGAGGATTTTCCACATTGTTGATATTTCGTGGGTTTTGAGAATGAGGTTTCGATGTTGTTCCTCTATTGCCTTGCCTTGCCTCATTTCGTTCTGCAACTCTTCTTCGATGATCTTCATCAGACTTGATGTATTCTTCTAGTTTGTGAAAGAGTTCGCCAATAGTTTTGGGCTCTTTTCGGGACAAGTATGAGGCTGTTGGTCCCGGAGTCAGGCCTTTGATCAGCGCTTGTATTGTTGTCTTGTCGTCTGCTTCTGGGATCTGAGATCTTTGTTGCATGAATCTTCTTACGAAGCTCTGTAATGGCTCTCTATCTTTCTGCTTGCAACTGTACAGGTCTGATGATTTTGCCGCATTTTCATGGAATATCTGGAAAGTTTGGATGAATTTTGTCTTGAGGTCAATCCAGCTGCAAATTGAGTGTGGTTGTAGCAGAGAGTACCAGTTGAGGACGGGGCCTTCACAAGCAATGATGAATGATTTGGCCAGTGCGACATCATCTCCTCCTGCTGAATTCACAGCTGATTCATATCTCATGAGGAACTGTCTAGAGTTTCATACCCATTGTACTTTGGGAGAGAAACTGGTTTGAACTTTGGTGGCCACGGTGCTGTTTGTAACCCAAGTGAGAGTGGTGAATCTGGATCCGCGAACTGTGAGATTCCGTTACCCGCGAAAAAGTTTTCTCTTGAAGTTCTTCTGTTCTGGCCAGAGTTCTGGTGTAGTGAATCACGCCACAGTGAACTGTTTTCTTGTTCTTTCATTTCATCAATTTCTCTTTGCATTCTTTCTATTTGCTCTTTTGCCTGGTTAAGTTTCTCCAGCTTCTCCGAAGCTCTTCTTTTTGTTTCCAGTTGGTTCGCGAATCTTTCTTTCTCTTTCTGTAATTGCAGTACTTTCTGGTGCACTCTTTCCAGTTCTCTATCAACGGCCTGGTCATCTTCGTCATCGGCTTCCTCTTCAGTGAGTGGTTCCAGAGTGCGCGCCGTTTTCTCAGCTCGTGCCTTCTGGAGAGCCTCGAGCTTCGCCATCCTTTCTTGGTCTGAAATCTGTGAAGGTTCTGCAATGAGAGAGTTTCCGTTGTCTTCTTCAGTATAATGATCTTCCTGGTTGTCTTCTGTGGGTGTGCTCTTCTTGGACTTCTTCTGTGGAGGCATCGTGGATTGTCCGTCGGCTGAAGCCACGGTGGGCGCCAATGTTGGGGAGGGGGTCCAAAAATCGAATGGGATCCCCGAACACAAGATACCGAAATAAACACGCGAAGGTAAGAATGGAAGAGGGGACAAGGAATCCCCGAAAGTCTGTACTCGCCTCAAAAGTTGTGAATCCCTTTACACGTGCCCTCGGACCTCCTTTTATAGGGAGACGAAGGGACTTTTAGATTCCGAGATTACCCTCGAATCTAGAGAATATTCCTAGTGTGAATATGTACATGAATGTCTTTTACATCCCGTGATTTGCGGGGCTAATTTCATACATTTACGAGCCTGCCACTAGTTCACACTTCAAACCCGGACTTTTTGAGATGACGTCTTTGACTTGGCTTCCTATCGACTCCCGAAACCTCATTCATGAAGATCATCACTTATCAAGACTTACGAACTGAGATCCCTTGGGCTGCCCGAAGTTTGCAGGTTCATGATTTTCTGAATTCGCCAGATCCCAGACGTACTGAAACAGAGAGCAGGCTTGCGATCCAAGGTTAATTCGGCGATTATTTCGCACGATGTTAGAAGATCAGCGAATTGTGTAAAATTAACAGAACACCTCTACGAACGTTTCCTTGCCACGAAACAGATTTTCCGCCCTGAGGCATATTCACGAAAATATTCACGAATTCGGCAACTTCGACGTTTCGAGGGTGAAAGCCCAATTCCCCAACAGTGCCCGAAAGTTAACAGCTCCCGAAAAAGCCACATCATACCAGGACTTGGCTGATCCGGCTGCTGTGTGCGGCTGCTACCACATCGGGAAATCTGCATCGCAACGTGGGATCACTGTGGGGGCAGCATGGCCGTCACATGATATGGCCGGATGGCTTGCAGGCCAGGCTAGCTGCCATTTCATCGGCCAATCGAAGGCCGAGGGCTTCTTCAATTTCCGAGCCGTAAAAAACTACTGCTACTGTCATTAGCCGTTGGGGCAGATGATGGCAGGGTGATCCTCTCTGCTATGCTAAAGTGTATGAACTGCGTGTGAGTATCTTCATTTCTGTAGTTGCGATTCCAAGATCGGCAAACGCTTCCTTATCTAAATCTGGCTAGTCCTGCAACAAGAATGGCTACCTCTTGTTGATAGTCCAACCTAAAGAACCCTATAATTAATTAGGCACTATAATTAGTTCATTAACTAGTGTGAGCTCTACAGGTACATACTCCCACGTAGTACTAGGCTGCTTCATTTGACAGCATTATATTGGCACGGAAAGAAGATATCTTTCCAATAGCATTATGTGTATTATTAGCTGATAAAAGTGTACTACGTCAATTGCGCATCTCGAGCCGCAATGATAAGAAGACAACACACGGAAACACTTGCATTAAGATTATGGGTACGGTTGATATGACCCAGTCGCGTTGGTTTTCGGTATTGTGGGCCCCATATTGCATCGGATGGAATTGATTTAGTCTAGCAGTTCTAGAACTTATCGGAGCGTGCTAGGGCTATCATTTAATTGATGCTTACCTCACAAGCAATCATTGACATAGAGAACTACTAAGGTCGCCTTGAACATATCATCGATAGTTTTATTGGAGAAACCGTTATACATTTTCATAAGCCTATATTTTGATATTTACAAAAATTGAAAACAAAATAATTTATGCCGCCCCTATTTATCACAAAACGGTTTTTTGTCTGCGAATGCATTGTGCCACGCCACCGATCCACACATCCGATGCTCTCGCCAACCAACGTCAAGCACACGGATCGTGTGCTTTCTCAAACAAACTCCACTGTTCTTCTTAGTCTTAGCCCATAGTATTGTTTCTTTCGCTGAACAAACATCTATCTAGCAAGATCCGAACAATTTGAATATGGGCTGATTGCCCCAAAGTTTCCCTCTCACACACGCAATTCGCCAATGTCTCGCAGTACTAGGGTACCTCACTTAACCATAATATGCGTTGATGATGGGATGAACCATCTATAACAACTCTATATGTAGTTGTGAACGGTACACTATAGCAATTGGTTTAGAATGCTCAAAATCAAATGTTAATGAAAATGGTTCGGGCTGGTTTTAGTCTGTTATAACCACCTTGGATCACTCATTTTATGACACTACCAAACAATAAAATATATTATATATTTCGTCAACGTTTGTTGGTTCATATTTATATTTCTAGTTGTGTCACTAATATAAGAACACTCAACCGACACAAAACCTCTGGTTCATCAGAGGTAAAGCCACCAAGCAGCAACTAGCGGCTAATACTCGAGCTCTTCGATTCTCACATGTAGATGGTCGATACCTAAAAACTCATGTTTGAAAGTACCGAGATGATCAGCAACAATCTTAAGCTGCAAAAACCATGCCTTATTTTTTAATTGATACAAACCATGCTTTGGTTGGCTCACGCGACAGGTCTCGCTCAGGTGTACATGTCTCGTGGGTACATGATTAACAAGCGACCATACGAGCAGCTTCTTGGCCTGCTAAAACTACTACTCATCCCTCCATCACAAATTACTTGTCGTTTTGGCTTTTCTGGATACATTCATTTTGTTATGCACCTAGATATATATTTATGTTTAGATACATAACAAAAAGAATGTATCTAGAAAAGTCAAACCGAAGTAATTTGAAACGGAGAGAGTAGCTCGTAAAGCCACGCTAAAAGGACAGACCTAGTGCTTCTATACGGCTATCTAGACCTCTTGTCCAGTTGTCCTTGATCGTTCAATTCATCAATAATGTATCGAGAGTAATCAATCAATTAGTAGTCCGTCTAGTTATGTGAGTTGTATGTAGTTGGTCAAGATTTACTCCATGAATATATTTAATCAGTGTATTAGAGTCTTAACATATATTCCATGGCAGAACGTAGTACATCCATGAATACAACAAACAACCAAACACACTTCGATAGTCCTTAAAAACTGGACAGTAGCGTGTGGGTAGCGGTGGGGTGCGGTACATACATAGATATTCAATTTAACATGTTAAAAATTTAGAAGTGATAAGACTACTAATTTTTTCTGGGTGTGGCTGCAGCACCCATCATATCACTTACGAGTTACTACCTAGCTCCACCCCCGATTGATACCAACTGCTCTTTTTGAGAACTTAACATGAGAAGAGGGGATAAGGACCCCGAATCAAGTAGCTCTCATTCACTTAGAGAGAAGAAGAGTGATACCGCCTTTGAACGCGGTGGGGGCATTATTACACGGATGGTCATTTGATTTATGATTTATCATTTGCTCTACTGGATGGGAGTAAACTTTCTTCATTATTTGGGTGATGTGTAGCCCCATGATGGCGTCATGTTAGCTTTGTTCATGTGATTAGCACGAACTAATTGCAATATAATAGGTACCGTGTGATGAGCGCTACACTTTCTATATTTCATATATGTGGGTCTTAATTTAATTAGTACCTATTTAATTATGTAGACTGTCTCTATTATATTGTTGAAGATTCGCTCTTCTGCGAGAAGCTCAGGTGTTCAGATGGGGAGACAGATATATATCAGAAAGTCTGACCTCACCAAGACATGATAATTTAATTTAAATCATCCTCCACCTTATTACATTTCAAAATCCAAAGCAAACAATCGCTGGCATGCATGGAACGTTGTGGCATACAATGATTAAAAAGTATTCCTCCACCCTTAAATATATGACGTTTAGAATAAGAAAATTAGTTTAAAATGAACTAGGCACACGTTTACATACCAGCAGGGAACATTATTGTACAAATTCAGATAAGTGGGTGACCTACGATTTACCTGCAAGGTTAATATAAGCTAGCTAGCTAGCTAGGGCCTCTTTTCATCTGCTGCCCTGCATGTTTATGATTAAGCTTCTCTCTTTTTTTAAGGAATGGCAAAATATAATGTTTGCCACAACTTTATTAGAAGAAGAAAAGCAAAAACAAAACACAAGACTTACAACTTGTAGAGAACACTATACTGTGGGATCCCCGCCACCAAAGTTTTATCTCCTTAATTTTCAAGTTTGAAGGAAATATCTGTTCCATTATTTCTTGAAAGATGTTCCATTTTCAATTGTTTATTAGTTGTGCATTGATGCCATGTAAATATACACTATCTGTACATCCATCAAATGCTAGACGACATATAATTAGCTGTCTATATTGAGCATACATGCATTGAGTTCTATTTTTACGTAGTAGTAAAGGTAGATGAGAATGATAGTGTTTATACAGGTTGGAATGTAACTCTTTTTGACAAAAAAAAAAGGTTGCCAATGGTGCTTGTAGGAAAATTTTAAAAAGCCTACCATGTCTGAAAAATATATCATCCTTGCTAATAATAGTTTCCTTTTTCAGCACGCACCACATCATACCCGCATGCGCACACCCTCTCTCTCTCTCACACACACTCCTTGAGTGCGCATTCCTCGTCACACTTGTGTATACTACAAATGCTAAAGGTATTACTAGCAGGGGAAAAACAAGATTTTGAAGAGGTTGCAACTTAACTACTTAAGACACGTGTACGAAGATGCCGGGGTGACGTTTAGGCGCAGCATAAGATACGGTGCAATTTGGCAATGCGCTAACTTTAACTTTTTGTGCGCGCAACCAATTTCAGGCATCCTCCTGCCTCTCTTTCTTTCCAGAAGCTACCAAAGCCCCCACATGGTTACCAACTTACCACCATTATTAGTTTAGCATTTCCATTAAATTAACCCATCCTGGCGACCCTAGCCAATGGGGAGGGAAATCTCTCCTCGTTGATTTCCTTGCTAAATAAAGGAAGGAAAGCAACTAAAGGAAAGCCAACTTGCAAAGCCACCAGCAAAGAACTAATCTCTCCCTTGTCTCCTTGTTCCTCTCTCCACCCCACCTCCAATAATTCGCCTATCTGGGAAACCAGCTGGGATTGGGAGCCCTCTCCTTCCAGAGCTCCGGCAGGCCGGCCTGGTCCCCATTTCTCCTCCTTCTCTCTCTCTCTCCCTCTCTCCATTGCTATCCGTACGTGCGTGCCGGCAAGATCGGCCAGAGCTTGAAGGATGGGGAGGGGCAAAATAGTGATCCGCCGGATCGACAACTCCACAAGCCGGCAGGTGACGTTCTCCAAACGGCGCAACGGGATCTTCAAGAAGGCGAGGGAGCTCGCCATCCTCTGCGACGCGGAGGTCGGGCTGGTCATCTTCTCCAGCACCGGCCGCCTCTACGAATACGCAAACACCAGGTAATAACCAATTACATGGAAGTCACGCATATGTAGCTAGTTTATTTTTGCCTGCTGTTTTCTCGATCGGCCTTCAGTTTATTCTTTCGATCCTTTTGATTCTATTTACTCAGGCGGTATGCGAGTTTTTTTGCCCGTGAATTTTCATTCTTGGCTGGAAAACTTAATTACTTGAGCCTACTTAACTTGAATCGAATAGATTTCCTCGAGTTATCACATATGCTGGCTAGTGGCTATGTATATATATTCAGAATTACTTCCGATTCATAAATAGTTTTTCAGATTTCAATTTATCATATTTTCGGATTTGATATGCTTTGGGTATGTTAATTTTTCGAGGATGCCACTAAATTTCCTCATCTTTAGATTTTTTTTTCCTTAAAGTCAACTAGTACACCAACCATCGTCGTCGTTGCCTCTAGTTGAGGTGGGTTATTAGGGTTGTTCGCTCGGTCTAACCCTTAGATCTAGAAGCGGTGGTTTGCTTTGGCAACGATATGCATAGATATAAGAGGATGGGGAAGTCGAGTGGTGGTTTAGGTCAAACACTCTTATTTTGGGGTGGATGGCTATAAGCTAAGAGTTGCAGATCTAGTAGTGTGTGGTTGACTGTTAGAAATGAAACAAAAGGAGAGGATGCGAAGGATGTGGTACTTGGTTGCCATGTGCACAGAAGAGGCAATTTGCATCCTCTATCATAATCTGAAGCGCTAGATGAGTTGATTGTGATCCACAATGATGGTGCCAAATAGATTCATGGTAGTAGTGCAGATCTAAGAGTAGGCGGCTATGGAGGACGAGCGTTAGCTCGGGTGGTTGGCGCTGCGGTTGTGCAAGCCAACAACCTGCGTTCGATTCCCTATCGGCGCAGGTTTCCCTCAACGAGGATTTATTTCCCGAAAAAAATCCTCTCGCCGGTGAAACCGGGGGTTCGGGGGTTTTCTAAGTCGGGAGTTGACTTTCTTCTCTTAATGAAAACTGTGGGGGCGGTCTTACCCCCACCGGCTTAGTTTTTTTAGAGTAGGCGGCTATGGTACCAACATGAGTGAAGAGGGTGACAGATGCGGGTGGAAGTATATATTCAAGTGATGAATGGGAGATCCATACTACTAGATCTAGATTTGAGTTTGTTATAGGAGTAACCATTTATATCGACACACTTTAAAGATTTATTTCATGGTTTCCCACACAATACGGTAGATAACTAAAATATAGATATGGTTATGTATCTCTTGCGTTTATATGTGCGCACATATATGGTGGCGTTCATCCATAGAATAAGTCATAACTTTTCTGTGAACCTTTTTCATATTTACCCGTGATTCTTATTGGTGTGTTGTTGTCTTTTCACAGCGTGAAATCAGTAATTGGTCGATACGGCAGAGCGAAGGAGGAGCAACAACTTGTGGCAAACCCCAATACAGAACTTAGGGTACGTTAATATATAGATTGGTTTTCTGCTGTTTTTTGTGTTCCTTAGACTTTCTATATTAAGGATTTAGCAGACAATATAATGGGGGTATCAATGGCAAAAGTAATGATAAATTAACTAGATAAGCTGCAATTCGTCTAAAGAAAATGTCAGGATAAGGTATATATCAGACATTGGTTGTAGTCGTGCATGCAGCCATAATATTTGGTCCACACTTCATGATAGCAGCATTAGAAATGCTGTGCTCAGATCTGAACTGAACCATCATCATTAAATAATAATTGGAAGGACGTTAGGCGCTGCAGCATCCATGCATATGCATCTCTCGGAAAATGATTTTACGGCTTCTGCTCTGTAAGCACACATTATATATATCTTTCTACAAATAATAAAACTATGCATCAATCTGTACAAATTAAAAAAATAGATTTATAATTGTTTAACAGGGAAATAAGGTTACTGTTACACTTATATTAAACATGTAGCAGTGACGTCCTAATTAAGTTTCAACATGTGACAGTCAACCAACCTGTTACCGCTAGTAATTAATATATATAACTTGGAAAATGAATGGAAACCTTATTTGCAAATACACAAATGTGGAAACAGTAATGGAGAGACAAAATAAAGTAGATGCACTGATGACAAGAAAAGGCATCTTCTCGTTGCTTCTTTCATCAGTTTAATTTCTTATGACTCTCGTACATATATTTCGGGTGATTCAGATAGCTTAAATTCAATTCTTTACAGCATATACATAAGTGCCCAAAGTTACAGCTTATACCACTCTCCCTAGCTAGTATTTAGTGGGACCTTTCATCCATTATTGCATGTAAATACCTAATTCCATATGGAAGCATGTCAGCTAATGTGAGACCGATTGCTTGCATATATGGGTATCCCATAAATGGTAGAAAGTTTACTAATCAACTTATGTGGCACTAATGATAATTATCATTATACCAAAGTACCTATCACACCTGATTTTAAGGAAAAAAACTGAATGTAAAACACATGTATATATCCAAGGTCAGTTAACTTAAAATGTGATGATTTCCTTAGTGAATCATGCAAATATTCTTACATAATCACCAAAATTTATTACATAATGACCTATAGGTCTGAAAGAAATTAAATGTACGTGTACATAATATGGTCTTAAGTGGAACAGTCTCTGTCTCCCATTCTTCCCTAGCCGCTAAGAAACGGGTTACACCAGCCTAGTATATTTGTACCATCTGGCTCGAAGCCATGATTGGGGGAGTCGCCAGCGAAGATGACGTAGACTGTGTTGGAAGGGTTCTGGAATTTCTGGTTGGCGTTGTTGTCGTCGTCCATGATTTTCCCTTGTAATCTGACTATTCTGGCACATATTTTTATGGAAGAACCTCCGTGGGCTGAAGCAGTCCCAAGCAGAGTACTTGTGAGATGTTGGTGCCATGGGTATTGCTTTTGAAGGAACTCGTGGAGTTTGAGTATTTGTTGTTGTTGGGGTTGGGCTTTGTAGGACGATGGATAGTTGCGACGTGTATATCGTGTGGCTTGTGCTTGTGTGAGAACCCTCTCGAGTTGTCTTTTGGTGGTCATTGCTAGAGTAATCATTGTGATTCTTGTCATTGCACTGGCCATTGTTGTGATTGGACTCGAACTTATCGCGCTTGCAGTCTTCCTCGTCTACCCAATTTTGCACCATAATGCAGAGGGATTTGACGTCTTTGGGTTGGTTTCTCCCCAAGTTAGTGTATGTCAGCGGTCGATCAAGCTGCCTTGGAAGCGATCAATGATGATGGGTCGTGCTTGGAGATGTTGATGATAGTTGCCTTCGCTTCAAAGAAATGATGTATGTAGCTGCGCAGGGTGTTGTTGGATTGTTTGGTCTGGGATAGGTCAACGTGGTTGCCCAGACGCTACATCACGCCAGCAAAAAAACTGGTGAACAACCCCTTGAGGTCTTCCCATGTGTTATTAATTGAGTTTTTGGGTAGTGATTCAAGCCAGATTCAAGCCAAGTGAG
Source organism: Cenchrus fungigraminus (assembly GCA_036936925.1). Taxonomy (NCBI): domain Eukaryota; kingdom Viridiplantae; phylum Streptophyta; class Magnoliopsida; order Poales; family Poaceae; genus Cenchrus; species Cenchrus fungigraminus. The sequence goes on from CM072775.1 coordinate 76,580,189, forward strand.
TGGCGTTGTCTCCATGCATATGAGGAAATAGATGACCTCAATATCATTATTCATGTTGGGTACTAGTTCCACAGCCATAGAGTAGCATCTAAGACATTGTTGTGAGTCTTTATTGCCATCGTACTTGTCAATGCTCGATGGACTAAACTTCACAGGGTAGCCTTGTCCTCCTCACATGTCTAGAGAAGATGGGGAAACCGTCAAACTTGACTGATGGGCGATCATTTTCTTCCTCCCTTTCACGTCATTGGCAATTGATGACCGAATAAGCTTCACGGGTGGCTTAATCTTGTCACAGGGCAATTTGGCTCGGGTGTGGCGCCATGATTTAGTTCGGGCGCCATATGGTTGCGGCCGGCCAGGCCAGGGCTCCTCCGCAACTTCCCGCGTCGTCTCCTGTCGGTGGAGCTTGAGAGCCTCCACCAGGGGCTTGTGAATCTCTAGCTTGGGAGCCTTTATTATAACTATTCCCCTGTCGACTTTGGTGAGATCGCAAGTGTCCCACCGATGGTATTGGGTTTACGACATCTAGTTGTACGCATGTCTTTTTTGCAAGTTCTGCCAACTTTTGGGTATAATGGATTTGAGGCATCATACATAGGAGGGAATCCATCAACATGAGAATGGCTAGGGGAGTATGCATGGTACTCCCTTGGGTCAACTGTAGTGAAAGCTTGATCCGAGTTTATGATTGGTATGTGATCTGCAAGGCACGTCACCAACTCACCACACTACCCTTTATTGATTCTTTGCTCTATGGGCCTTTGCTTCTTTTGTATATTCCCCTGCGTTAGTAATAAGTTCGTCGTTGAATATATGATTCGGGTGTTCTTCTCGCCCCTACTCTTGTCATCATTGTTTAACCTTGTTGATCACTATGAATATTTATGCTCAAGAGAGTAGCTATCAGAGTTGGAGGTGACAATCATAGTGCTCTCGCCTTCTTTTTGCAATGGTGGATAGGGGAGCTCCTGCTTGAAATGGGAGATCGTCAAGGTAGGTAGTGAGGTGTGACTAGCTCGTTGTTCCTGGCAAAGGCATATGGTTAAAAGATGTCGGACCCATAGAAGAATCTTCCTTCTGAGGTTGATGTAATCACTAGGCCTGGGCGTTCGGTTCTAACCGAACCAATCGGTTCGGTTCTTTGGTTACTTGAGAAATTCGGTTCCCACAAAATCAGAACCGAAGAGAGAACCTTTCGGTTTGGTTCTGGTTCCAACTGAGGGAACCGATGTATAATAGTCAAGCATGCAAAATCATGAACTCGGTCGGAAATTTGAGCACAAATCAACAACATGAACACAAAAAAGACAACAGAGATAACAAAGGAGAAGATTAACATGAACATAGATCCAGCACAAATCCGCTTCCTCTCGATCTGTGGGAGGACAGAGGGAGGTGAGAGGAAGGAGCGACGACGCCGCCGGGGACGGACGGCGGGCCGGCGGCGGCGGCGGTCGGCCGGAGGAGGTGGGCGGGTGCCCTCGTGGCCGGTCAGGGGTGGTACCTGAGGACGAGGGATGGCAGGCCGGGCGTAGCGGTGGTGGCGGCTCGCCACTTGCCTGACCACCTCGCGTGCTCTGGATCTGAGGGAGGATGGAGAGAGCAGTAGCGCTCGCCGGGGATGGATGACGGACGGCGGGCCGGGCGCGACGGCGGGGGCTCGGCGCGGTGGAGGGCAAGCGGGAGCTGGGCGTGGGCGTAGCGGCGACGGAGGGCGAGCCACGCGGGCGGCGAAGGAGAGACGAGAGACTGAGAGAGGGCAAGAGGCGCGGCTGGGCAATGGGCGTCGGTGGGGGTTGGCCAGTTGGGGGAGCTAGGGTTTGTGTGTTGTTATTGGGCTTTTAGTCAGTTGGGCCATAGGATATTGGGCTCAATGTATTTGCTCGGTTCTTCGGTTAACTGAGGAAAAGAACCGGGGTATTTGGTTCCCGACATTCAAGAACCAAACAGGAACCAAATTTCTCGGTTCCGTTTCCCGGTTCTTTCGGTTTGGTTCTCGATTTTTTGTGCCCAGTGCTAGTAATCACCAAAGCCTTGTTGTGGGTCTGATAAGGGCGTCTCCTCATGCAAATCCAAGTCGAACTGGACTCTAGACATGACCTCCTAGTAAACAGTTGCTGCATTATGGAGTCTGTATAGCAAACAGTTTCACCACTAATAGTGTGACCATGTCATCCCTGCAATGGCCCCTCTTGTGCTATTCAAACAAAACTTGGAGTGCCCTTTTCTGTATCACAGACTTTCATGAATGAAAATGCAATCTACTTGACCAGGCCATAGCCTAGCTATTTAAGTCTCATGGTTTCATTTTTAAGCCGGTTTACTTATCTATGAACCTATCCTTAGAGTCGAGGTAGAAAAGTAGCACAAACCCATCCACCAATTCACCGTTGGAAATTAAACCAAGCCCTCATCTCAACCAACCATCGTGTTGAACCCTCTAAATGCATGTTGCTAAAAAGATTACAAACCCCTAACTTTGTTGCACATAACTTTAGTCAAAATGAACAATAGCATCTTCCCAACAGAAGGCGGCCAACTAAGCCAAAATCTAAACAAACCAACCCGCTTAAGGGATATATTGGAATTGTGGTAAGCCTCTAACATGGGATTGAACTTTGACTTAGCATGCAACTAATTATCTAACTACTCTAAATAAATAAATAAATAAATAAATAAATAAATAAATAAAGTAGATGCTTAACATTATCAAGGACACTTGCCTTAAACCTGAGCTTAAACCTCATCAAAAGGGTCTAATACTGAGAAAAAGTGAGAATCCTCTCTATATCAGTTTCACCTTCTTATTTCTTCTTTATTGGGGAATCACCTTCTTTTTTCTTCTTTACTCTCATCATTACCACTTGATAAAACATATAAGCAATCAATGACATCAAATACAAAGTACATGTTAGGTTAATGCCATCATTTATCAAGGTGGTAATTTCATCTCACATAATACTCTTTCATCGGTTAAGTGACTTGAAATTTCCATCTCACACCTATGTAATTGGCATAATATATAAACCATTTGTGCTTTAATTTATAACTATAACTTAATTTGTTCCAAATTGTCTTAAGCTCACTCTCAAGGTATTTGACAAGCTAGCTTGTGACTGAATTAGAAGTGTGGGAGACCCTCAATCAAATGCTTGTCGAATAGTATGACTGTGAACATATCTAGCAATTATGAAACTTACTACTTTTATTGGCAAGTACATGACATGAGTGAGCATAAGAAACAACCAGTACAAACAAATATTGCTTGTGTGTCACAGTTCACCAAGGTGATGATATTCAAAGTTCACACATGCTAATTCTATATGCAACATAGTTTGCATTGAAGGTCTTCCATATGATGGAAATTGACTTTACCCAAGGCAACTTTCATATGTCGCTAAAGTCTACACATTCGTGCATAGAAGACTTTCAACCATCGAAACCTTTGTAGTATGAATGGTACTTATCAGTGGCAGATATATAGCAAATGTAGAGAAGAAATCAAGGGAGTTCACGTAGAAGCAAATAACAAACAAACAAATAACTACCAAGACCATCTAAATAGAATAGTATAGTTGCATTGAGGAGGGTGAGGAGGTGATGCATTCATTGGAGGAGGAAAAGGACTAGGAGTGGTCGTAGTGCACGAATGAGGACCTGCTAAGATGTTAAAGAACACTATGGTGGCTACGACATGTGCAAGGCTAGGGTTAGGGGAGGAACAAGAGTAAGGAGTGGAGAGTAAGGTTGACCAAGTGTGGGCTTACATATAGCTATACGTTGCCTACTCTTTCGTACAAGCTTACTTACTACTTTTTTTGGAAGTACTAGTTCCATCAACCTTATTATGATCGATATTATTTATTATTGGAATGGCTAAGAACAAATTGAAATAAAGCTATATGTAGGATAAACCTAAATGTTTTTAAGTTTTGTGCCATCAAATTTATGACTTGAGCTATCTCGAGAGCAGTTTAATAACTTTAGATTTATGAGGTTGTTCATAAATGTTTTAGGAAGTACTTCCTCCATTTCAAATTATTTGTCAATTTAATTTCATCCTAAGTCAACTTGACTAATTAACTATGACTAAGTTTATAAAAAAATAAGTACCAATATGTGCACCAAATTAGTTTCCTTAAGTCCACAATGGAATATATGGTGATAGAATATTCATTTAATTTTATGGCAATTTAATATATTTTCTACAGACTTGATTAAAATTGAAAAGGCGTGACTATTTTTAGGATGGAAACATTTGACTTAGTACAATGGTAAATAACCAATATTTTGAAATTGGGAGGGGGGGTAGAGCTGTCAAAAAAGCTCGAGGATCGCGAATCGCTCGAATTCGACTCGCTAAAAGCTCGACTCGAGCTCGGCTCGAGCCCTAAATGAGCCGAGCCCGAGCTCAATCCCAAGCTCGCGAGCCCAGCCGAGCCGAGCCCTAACAGCTCGCTAAGGCTCGGTAGCATTTGCATGTCTCGCTAGACTGCTACTTCCCCTCTGCTATTACTACTTCAATTGCTTCTTTCCTGTACTTCTATTGATTGAAGTGCCTCATTTCCTAAAAGTAGCTGCAGGCTCTAACGTCTCACGTTCCACAGATTCACATGCCAGCACTTGAACCAAGCCTAACAGTCCTTGGCAGGAGTAGGCTGTATTTTTTAATCTCCTTGCATGCTGCTTGTGGCCGTGAGTCTTCATCGTAACGAGCTTTGTCGAGTCGAGCTCGAGCTCACTCGAGCTTTGGCCGAGCCGAGCTTGAGCCTGACTTTGAGCTCGGTTGGATTTCAGGTTCGGCTCGAGACTCTATCAAGCTCGAGCTTGAGGCAGCAAGCTCGCTCGAGCTCGGCTCGTTGACAGCCCTAGGGGGGGGGGGGGTCGTTGATAAACTTGTGGTGAAGGAAGCGCCGGAGCATTCCATGAGGAGATGAACATCATGATTGTCTTAGGTAATTCATTTGTACTAGTTGGTGCTTCTATCTTACTCCGCACTGCCCTCCATGACATTACCGCGGTCCCGATTTATCTAAAGATGAACATGTCGGACACCTCTATATGCCCCTTTTCTTGTGAATACTTCTACCATGTGGCTTAGTTGTTACATACCAACATAATCATTATCATGGCATCCCATAATTGTAGTGTTAAAACTGTTAAATACGAGTACACTACTTTTTGAAACTGCTAAGCATTTCGTTTGCTACGTATAACTTTGATCCATTTTCCTGATAATGTACATGGTATTTATTGTTTATTTGCTTTGGGTATAGCAAAGTGAAAGTGGGGCACAACTTAGGTTTACCAGTGAAAGAAAATGACTCATCATCTTAAAAACTGCATGACACACCAAACTGGGAATCACATGATCACCTCTAGAGTCTAGAAACTTTACCTCAGGGCGGTAAGGCTGGTCGCACCGCGCCACCTCTATCTCCATCGGTATGGCCCACATGACCCACACCGCAGCGCTTTCTTTACAGCTCGGTACACAAAAACACTACACTCGGTGACCTCTATCTGCATCTCCAAAACAACAACCACCGCCGCATGTCAGATCCGGCGTTCCGGCCTTGCGGTCTGGCAGCCTCCCGGCGCGGCGGCTCGACGGCCTCCAGGCGCAGGTACGCGGGCGCCCAGTGGTCCCTGTTTGACCAGGCGGCCTCCAGGCTGAGGACGAGGGCGCCGGCAGGGTCCCTGTGGCATGCTGCCTTTCTCTCACCCGGCGCGCGGTCGCCGGTGAAATCGGTCGCCGCCCGGCCATCCCCATCCAATCCCCATCGCCAGCAGCTCCACCTATAACCTCTCGACCAATTCCTGCAGTCCCCGTCCACCTCCATCCACTACGGTGCATGTCGCCGTTGTTTTTCCTCTCCTCCACCACAAGAACAGAGCAGCGCCGCCCCAAAATCCAATGAGTCTTCCTGCCTCTCACTTCGATTCGTCGCGCCCATAGCTCCGTCGTCACCTTATCTTCACTACATGTGCCTTGGTTTTGCAGCAACTCACCGGCAAGGCAGCCCCTTCTTCGTTTTCTGTCCGCCGGCCGCCGCAAGCACCCTCACGATCCCTCCTGCTTTCCCCGGCGGCGGCGGGGTCGGGGCTGGCGGCAGGCTCCTCCTCTTCTTCATGCTTTCCCTGTAATAATCGGCGGCGACGTCCCCGAGTTCTCCATGGAGGGCTCCTCCTTCCTGCCGGCGCCTCCCTCCGCCGCACCATCCCCGAGCTCCGGCCGGTGCTCGCCTCCTCGAGCGACGGTGGCCCACGGAGCCCGCCTCCTCCTCCTCCTACCCGGGCTGGGCAAGCTCCGCCGGCGCTCGCATCTTGCCGCGCTCGAGCTCCCACCGACGCCCGCCTCCTCCTAGCTGGTCGAGCAACGGTTTCTCCGTGATGGCGCGAGAGGACGTGGACTCGATAGCGCTCGTTCCGTACACCTCCAGGTTTGGAGATTTCCTGTAGCGATCTGAACGATGGAGGTGGGGATGGCGTGCTGCGGTGCGAGGCATTCACCTGTTTATTTGCCGTTCCGGCCCTTTTACCGACCAGCGGTGCGACCAGCCGGCGGTTTACTAGAAGCTTACAAGTGCAATTCACATTTGGGAATGGACTATGCACCACGACACGCCCGGATAGGCCCAGCTGAAAGTGAAGCCCAGATTGGCCCACCAAGGACAAGCGGTAATCAAGTTGGACCCATCACGAGAAGGAAAGAAAATGCGACTCTGGCTGGAGCAGAGCACCATACAACATATCGGTTGGTAGAGTTGAACTTACAGCATATAACCAAATCACACTATAGTTTACCAGTTTACCATCTAGATGGATAGGAAACTAGGAATGCTAAACTTGTTGCTACTGATCATCCTATCAAAGAAGATTCTGTTAACAGGCTGGTGCGGCCTTTTGTGTTTGTAATTCTTCCCTTCAACACAAACTTGGAGAGCAAGACCAAAATGTTGTTCAGCTAAAGCAGTCAGCACTCAGCATCATCAGTTCATCACTAACTAAAAGTGAAGCCCTTCAATTAAAGTTTGAGACGAGGTGATTAACTGGATGGAGGCGGAGACGAATCCTGCACTTAATCAGGCCTGAAGCTTGTCAGGGTACTAGGCGCTCCAAAAGATCCTGCATAAGTTGTTCGGAGAAGAAAAGCAAATACAGGATTGAGGATTGAATCAAAATTCATAAGTCAAAGAGTATTTAAGCAAACATACACCTAGTTGAATTTCATTCCCAAAAGAGTAAACAAAGTACAGTAGGATTTGTTCATTGAAAAAACCTGCATTTGATTAAAATCTGGCGCTGAGAAGAAGCAAACGTATCCAAGGAAACCTTCTGAAGGTTCCTGGTAGTTGATATGCCAACAGCAGCCCTCCAACCAAAGCCTTCTTTTACTGGTAGTAGAAGAAACGAAACACAGCAGGAAACACAGGTACCTGGTCTAGGTTCCCACCCTCTGAAAAGATATTGAAGTGTTAGCAGCCAATATATGCTTGAGACCAAAATGATGACTGAGGCACGAATCCTCAGTTTATATTGAACCTTTGGAGATTACAGGATTTAACAAAATCCTTAAAGGCTGAAATCATAGGTCATCACACTTAAGCTTGTTCCAGCAAGATCATCACCAAATCCCTATCTTGTTCAGTTGTGTCCCTTTGACCCTCCCTAGCACATGCTTCATCAGGATTTCACGTGCCCTAGGGGATTGATTTAGCTCTATTAACACATCCGAGCAGCATATTGAGCTGACAGCAATCTGATTCCTGCCCCTGTGCTGCAGCACCAACAACTCTAGTTCCTGTAGCTTTAGAAGGCTAGCTGTTCCAGGCTTGCAGCCACAGCTGCAGCAATCTCAGCAACCACCAGACAGAACGTCAGACCAGAGATCCATGTGTGAGAACCATAGATAACAGCAAATAATTACATTAAGTGTAGCATGGCAATATATGTCTAGATTGAGTCATAAAGAATTACATTAGTATTTGTACGAAATAGAATCAGCTCAAATTGAAAAGGTTTTGTACTTCCTTAATTGCTTTAATACAATAGTTGTTTCTCATCAATCCCCATCTTGTTTTCATTATATATAATTTCATGGTTGGAAATACAAACCATCTTGTTCTCAGCAATCGCATGTACTTCTGTCATTTCATAATGGTATGCAGTTTACTCAGCTGAAAATTCCACCATTCCTAGCAACTTGTTTGTATCAATACCTTTTGGTTTCTCTGAAATTGGCATTACTTAACTGTTGCTTTCACCTTTAATAGTTCTGGCAACGGGAGGCAGCAAGCTTGAGACAACAACTGCACAACTTGCAAGAAAATCATCGGTATGCCAAGAAACCCTGCAAGTTTCACAGATGTATGAATCAGAAAATTTGCCAGTGTAAAAAAGATCAATACAGGAATTGTCAGTATGGGCAGAAATGAATAACTATTGAAAAAGATAGCACACAAGTTTGTTTCAACTCAAGGAAGAAATCCATTCTAATGTTTGTTTCAAAAACATACAGAAGTCTAAAACACACGGTAAATAAGACCAACATATGCTACATTATTCAGATTTCAGAGTGCAGAATGTTGCTTGCTGAATGTGCAACTAAAAGCTCATAGTTTTGTTTGTATAGGTAAAAATTTGTAGAAGGTAGAAGTGGAAGAGGTAATTAAGAACCAATAGTCTATGAGCCCATGATACAGATCATCCAGACATTAGTTTTCACAAAAAGAGAAACGTAGAAAGATGTAAAGATTTACGAATTTCATGCGCCAAACCATTTCTTGGTCAAAAAGTGTCATCTAGCCTTTATGCATTATGATAAAATCTAAAGAAGCAGACACAGATCAAAGAAAAACAACTGAGCCATTATCCTAAAAAATGTCCGGTAATCTATTTTGTTCTCTGATTTCTAATCACTCACAATTTCCATCCAACACAGTACTAATGCACACATACCCGGAGGCTGAATCCTCAAAAATAAATGTGATAAGATCAAGTAATAAGTACCTGCATTATCAGTTCAATAAATAAATACCTAAATTTAAAATACAGTAAAACCCAAAGAAGCAGACACAGATCAAAGAAAAACAACTGAGACATTATCCTAAAAAATGTCCGGTAATCTATTTTGTTCTCTGATTTCTAATCACTCACAATTTCCATCCAACACAGTACTAATGCACACATACCCGGAGGCTGAATCCTCAAAAATAAATGTGATAAGATCAAGTAATAAGTACCTGCATTATCAGTTCAATAAATAAATACCTAAATTTAAAATACAGTAAAACCCAAAGCACCACAGATTCATAAAATGGCCTGATTGACTGCAGGCAATTGATGGGACAAGATCTTTCCGGATTGGGTGTCAAGGAACTTCAAAATCTAGAAAATCAGCTAGAAATGAGCCTACGCTGCATCCGGACGAAAAAGGTTAGTGTGCTAACAATTTATCATTAACAGATTGCTTCATCCAAACTTACAGCTGAGGATCACTATCATTACTTTCAGGACCAACTCTTTGCTGATGAAATTCACGAACTGAATCGAAAGGTTCTGGAACATTCCATTATTTGTATGGAATCTGTGAGTAGGTTTCAGCTACCTGACTCTATACTTGCTCATTTGCAGGGAAGTCTCATTCAACAAGACAACATGGAATTATGCAGAAAGGTCAACATGATTCGTCAGGAAAGTGTTGAATTATATAAGAAGGTATTTGATAAATCAAGACAGATGATTTCCCAGGATACACAACCCCTCACTTGATTGACTGATTTATTTCTATGCTCAGCTCTACGAAAAAGAAACGGCAGGTGAAGTAAGCCGAGATTCAACTACTCCATACAACTTTGCAGTTGTTGAGCATGCCAACATTCCTATTCATCTTGAGCTCAATTCTCCACCACAAGAAGATGTTGAGCAACCTGCACCTCCTAAATTAGGGTAACTCTGCTTTCTCGGTTTAGGGACCAACTGTCTCTGTTCTTAGTTCTTTAGCGGCATTTCATTTACATCTGAAAACTTGCAGGTTGAAGTTAAATCCATGAAGACATGCAAGATGGCATAGCTTATGGTTTCATTGCCCTTAAAAGCTGCAACTCAAAGCAGCCAGGAATGACTGGTCGAAATGGGCCTAAAGCCCTAAACACACAGAAAGACATATAAAGTATGCAGTATGCATGCAATGGACGATTGGCAATAGTAGTGTATATCTATCTCAAATAAGATGTATCTTATTGACAAGTGCAGTAAATGGTTTGTCTTATAACTGCTTCACACATTATGCAAGTTTTTTCAACCAACATGAGTATGTGACAGATAAAAGTGTGTATCTGGAAAATTGAACCACTGCTCTTAGTGTCTTGAAAGTTGACTATGATATTCTCAAAAAAAAAAAAGTTGTCTATGATAGAAGATCAGAAATGTCATTAAATTTTGTCCCAGCAGTCATTCCAGAATAAAGAAGTGCTGCTACGACTTGGAAAACTAACCCTATCAACTTAGAATCACTGGATTTAACACGCAAGTATAGCACAAAATACCTTTATCTTGGACCAGCAATAATACCTCCCAAACGACACATTTTGAAATGTGGAACCATATAGACAAACTTTGACTAGAATATTTATATAGGCCATATAGCAAACGTTCATGGTCAAGTTGTGTCCATGAGACCTTATTGTTGTCCAAAACATCACAAATGTAGATAAATTGTTACCGGTCAACAAATAGGATACTGTGACAGCGTAGACCATTTCTAAATTACATAAGCATTCACAAATGTAGATAAATTGTTTCTTAATAACAAAGATAATTTAAGGGCTTGAATAGACACTAGCATGTTCCGTTAATTTAAAATAACATGAATTTATAGTACCGCCACACAAATAATGTACATGTCAGCAAACTGGAGAAACGTTGAGGGTCTTTGATAAAACCATGGTACCTCAAGTTTAGCTTAGATGATTTTGTAAAGCAGTCCACACAAATACACAAATCAATAACAAAATTACCAGGTATACAATAGGAATAGTAAATAGTGAAGTTACTTACGAATTTTTCTTGCAAGGTATGCAGTTGCTGCCTCTAGCTTGCCGCCTCCACTTGCAGCAACTATCAGAAAAGGGGAGATAGAAAAATGTTAGATTAAAAGCTTCCAGCCTACTATTTTTAAACCAGTAGCTGACAATGCCATTAGCAGCAATAAATTGCAGTATGACCCCAAGAGTTCAAAGCTGGTAGATAGCTATCTTTTACAGTAAAGTAAATGCAGTTTTTTCCCCCTTTGGTGATTAAGGTTTTTAAAGGCTGCTATCCAACAGAACACAAAACTTAGAAACCTTTAAATAAAAACCAGTTAGTTACTAGGCCACACAAGCTAGAGGGAACAGCTTTAATGTGTCTAACGTAATGTCCATATAAATTACTACAAACTAGATGTATTTCATGCAGCTGCAGAAATCTGAAACAAAAATGAGACAGTAGAACCATATTTTCAGATGAACATTCCTAGCATATTAGTATCAGTGTTTCTGGTCCCGGTTACCAGCTATTAAAACAAGTAAACATATTTGGAATTTAGAACAGCAGAGAATATAAAATCCACCAAAGCCCATAATACACTGAGTCAAAACAAAGAACTAAATAGAAACCAAATATATGGGAACAAATGGCAAGTGCAATGTGTTTAGAACTGACCTCATTAAACTATTGTAACAGCAAGATTTTAATTCATAGTCTACGGAAGAACTTGACAGACACATATAGCATTACAAAAGCTTAGTCAAGTCAAATATAATTCTGGAAAGACTATGCAAGGATAGGGGGCAAAAAAGAACTATAAATAGGTAATTATGGTATTTGAGTGATTGAGTCACGAGTCATCTCTGTGCTGGACTGCTGGTAGTCATTGGCAATATAGAAAGCACAAGTAGACCTTTACCTCAAAGTTAAATACAGAGTTAGGTAAAGGTCGATTCACTATTGGGTGGGGGCAAAATCCAGGTTTGGTGTTTCTCAGTGACATGCTCTGCTACTACTGTTGGCAACATATTGTTAGAAAATAGATGGCAAAGAAAGCGCCTAGCTCTCTCATTTTGTCTGCACAAAATGCGATCACTTTGTGACAACATTTACTTGAGCCTGCAACAGCCATAAAACAGAACTAGATCGCACTACTGAATAAAATATATTATGCTCCGTAAGGAATCTTCTTTTAAGGCAATCCACTAACCAGTACAAGCATTGACATATGTTCGTTGCATTGATATATTCGGCTCCACAAATCGAGTAGAAAAACAATAGTTTGGACTCAAGTGGATGAGAGTGCCAATAAAACCTAATTTGTAGCACTACCATATACCTAACACAGCAACACGCGTTAAAATAAAAATTCTAGTTCACCTAATATAATTCTTCAAGCCTCCGTAGGTCATGCTAGTCAGTGTAGAGCACAACTATCATCATAATGATACTAAGTCATGCACTCATGCTCAACAAAACTATGACTCAACATGCTATTGAGCTCAAAAAGAGCCAAGCTTGAGCCTAAGGCTCAGTAACTTCTTTTTTGTTTGGATTGGAAGGCGCTACAACTGACATGATGGCCTTTTGGCTCTTCAACAGTTTATTAGTAATGGTCCCTATGCAATTTCAGCATCCCTAACCCATAGCAGCCAAGACAGACTCAGCAACCAACTCCTGATCAGGATCACAACTGGCAAAGACCCTGAAACCTAGCAGCATTCATGAGGATCTTGTTACTGCATAACAGCAGTGATGGTTCATTGACCTATCTCTCCAACTTTCATACACCTTGCGCCCGCTTTCCTTTCCCCTCTGCCTCTACATACCCTCAAATATCACTGACACAGCTACTACATCAGACTACGAAATGAGGTTCTTTTGCAAACACAAGGGGTTATTAGTCCCTAAGAAATATTTCTTTTATATCATAGTTATTCGTCGAAGTTTCTTGCTGGACAGTGCTATGAATGTTGCAGTTTTGTAGGGTTAGGTAACATGTTATATAATATTTGTTCCCTCCTCATAATATAACTAGAATGCTTTGTGTAGTTTCCTTTTCCTTTTCATTCACTCAGCATTGTGACTCCTGCCACCCTATTTTTTCAGGACATATCTCTAAGTCTCTCAATCAAGGATTATGACATCTATTTCTCAACCTATGTAGTTGTGCGCTACCAAGCGTTGATAAACGGAGCTCAAGCTTAATGAAGCTTCAATCAAGCTGAGACCGAGCATCAATACATGGCTCAAAAGGTTGAATTCACTTACAGAGCTACCTAGGGTCACTCTACATGCTTCCGGTGAATGATTTCATGATTTACTTGTGGTAAACAAAAAATTCCAGAAAGCTTCCGGTGAATGATACTATATGCTTCATACTTTCAGTGAATTAACTTATCACTTTTTGCAGTACCACTGTAGGCAGAACATTATAAGATTTTGAACTGCCATGCTTACACATGCACCTTCGTGGAAACATTGCCAAGCTACCAAACAAACAAATATGATTATAGCTAAATGTGCTGCATAATAAATGAATTGATTGCTAAATGTGACCAAACAAACAAAACAAGGATTATGCAAGATGAACACATAACCAAGTACTCCCTCCGTCCCAAATTGTAGGTTGTTTAAGCTTTCATAGATACATAGGTTTTGGTATGCTCCACACTATAGGTCTTGTCTGGATACATAGCAAAAACTATGTATCTAGAAAAGTCAAAAGGCCCAAAAAACCTAGAATTTGAAACGGAGTAAGTATAAAATATATATGCATCCTCACACATTCGCCATGAAGAGAAGGGAGGGCTGAATTTCAGTAGCATATAGGAACACAGCATGTCACATTTTGTGTTGTATAAGTACTATGCACGATGAGGACTACCCAAAACTATTATCAGGAGCTCTCGCGGCTAGAACTCGGTCACATTTTATAACCCACCACATGCAAATGGAAAAAAATGCTGCAAAAAAACACGCATTTGCACAGAGTAAACAAGACAGCAATCCCCGACCATCTTGATTGTGAAGAGATATCCAGAATCACTGGAAATTAAGGAATCGAACCCAAAAAAATTAACCAGGCTCCTGACATTATATCGCAGCACAAAACTTCATCGTCCACGAACTCCTCACAAAACAAAAAAAATCAGCAGATAGATCTTATTCCAGTTCACTTTGAGCCGCCAAAATTTACTAGTCACACATGCCTGGAATATGCATTACTCTCGTAATTTTATGCTGCGGGACAACTAGGTTAACTTAAAACACGGGTGGCAACAAAATGTAGGCGGAATTGCAATTGCACACGCACACGACTTACTCAAATACTCAATATCAATAACCACTAGAAGATCAGAATAGATGTCTCACCTGACTGGAGCCGTGGAGCTTGAGCTGGAAACCCTAACCTAGAGGAACGGGATAGATAAGCAGGCCAAACCCCGAAACAACGCAAAACAAGCGAGGGGGTGCGACAAGGGGAAGAAGCGAAACTGGGAAGCAAGTCAAGCAACGGCACGTCGGCTGCAATCCCGATCTGAGACAACGGATCGGGCATGCATGGCATGAGCTGTGGAGGCAGCAAGGAGGGCCGCACTCCCTGCCACGGGGCAGTTGGGCATGCTAGATCGGTGAAATCCAGGCGAAGGGCGACGCCCGGGGGAGAAGGGCCAGGCGGCGAGCGGTGGCGCGAGAGGATCTAGCCCGGATTTGGATTCGACGAGGGCGGACGGGCCGCCGGAGGCGGGTGCTCTTGTAGAGAGAGACAGTGGGATGGTGGGGGAGGGGAGAAGGAGCAGGTGGGATTTTGGGGGAGTAAAAAATGGGGCGGAGGAGCGGTGCGCCGCCCGGCCACGTCGCCCGTCGCAATTTTCAAAGGGGAGGCGCTGCCGCGGTGCTGCGCGCACACCGACAGGTGTACCTCCGCCTCCGCCGATCGGGGGCAGCCGAGGCGACTGCCTTTTGCGGGGTGTCGCCGGAACCGGCCATGTGGGCCGGCGTGCGCGACTGGGCGCCCTGCTCTCTTGTCCGGTGGTCTGACCGGCAGCCAGCGGCGGGATTGGGTCCGTCGGATGGGAGATGGAGGGGAGTGATTTCTTTTTGCTCGGGAAGCGGCCGGGAAAACTTTGCAAAATTTTCCAATTTTGGTTAGGATTAACAATTATGTCTGTGTGTTGAAAAAAAGCATCATTCATCTCGTCATCGTTTTGCTATAGTGCTTGTGCAACCCAAACCAGGCATGTCATCGTTCGGGTTTTCTGACCTTCACCGTAGTCTGCAACGACCCCACCATCGTGTGCTCGATTTCACCTTCCATGGCTATGTTGTAACACCCTACTTCCTCCGTCCTAAAATATTTACACTTTTTGACTTCTGTGCTTCATGTTTTATTCAAAAAATTTGTGAAAATGTTATTTATTTTTTATGACATGTTTTATCATCATATATATTTTAAGTATATCATAATTATTTTTATATTTTCACAAATTTTTTGAATAAGACGAATGGTCAAATGTGATCTGAAGAAGTCAAAAGGTGCAAATTTTATGGGATGGAGGGAGTAAATTTCAATTTATTGTTTTATTAAAATTTTGTTAGCAACTTGTGACTAAGCTCAAGGATTTTAAGGTTGTATTTAATTTTTTCTAGGCATTTAAATAATTTTTCTTAATAAAAAAATAAATATAGGAGTTGAATGTTGCATACATGCTGGAGCATTATTTTTGAGTGCTTGAATTCAAATTTTGGTTGAATTCAAATCTGTTTGAAGTTTCAAAATAATTCAAAAAGCTTCTTTTCCCTCTCTCTCCCTTTCCTGTTTCTCTTTCGGCCCGTTTAGTTCAAAGTCCGTCGGACCTCCCTCCACTCCTTGGCCCAGTTCGTTGTTTCCTCTCCTCCTTTCTGTTTCAGCCGCGGCCCAGCTAGCCTTGCGGCCCAACGCCAGCCCACCTCACCTCCCCTCTCCCCAGTCACCGACGCGTGAGGCCCGCGCGTCATCCCTCACCTCCGTCCGGGTCCGACTCGGGCATGGAGTGCACCGCGCCGCCCGATCCCGCGTCTGAGTCCGCGTCCCCTGGCGTCTTGGCCCGCACGCCAAGGCTCGCCCAGCCTCTTTATAAGCCGCCGCCACAACCCCTGGCCCCCACGAACCCCAGGATCCCCAAACCCTAGGAGCTCCAGCGCCGCCGCCAACCCTAGCCGCGCTGCCGCTGCTGATCTCCGCCGTCACCGCCTCCCCGCCGTCGTGAAGTCATCTCGGAGATCCGCAAGCTCGCAAGGAAGCTGCTGGTGCCGTCCGTGTACGTCGCCGTGCCCTGCGCCGTCCGTTCGAGCTCGCCGGAGTTGTTCTTCTGCCGCCGCCCGCCTCGCCGTGTTGTACACCGTCGTCAGCAAGCCGCAGGTCGCCCTGATGCCCCTGTTTAGTTCGCGAGTGCGCGCGCTTCGTTTTGGTGCAATCCCCGTTCGATTCCGAGCACCCCAACTCGATTCGAGCCGTCGACGGCGAGTCCGCCGTCGGGCTCTGCCGCTCGCCGCCGCTTTCACCGCTGTTGGTCGCTTGCGCAGCTTCTGAGCCGCCAGATCGGAAACGAACGGCTCAGATTAGATTCAGCCCCGGTCAAATCTTGGCGTACCGGTCAACCCCCGCCTGTGCACCGTCGGTTTTGCAAAAGAGACCCTGAAGTTTTTAATATAGCAAACCGGTCCTTCCACCTCTGAAGAACCCTTACAGATAGGTCCTTATCTTTATGGTTTAGACCCTGAACTCCCTGGTTTTAGTGCCCGAGGTCCTATCCTTTTAGTTTTACGCGTTAGCCCCTAAGTTTATACGCTTAATTATGTTTTAGTCCCTGGTTTTTAGCAGATAAGCCCCTGGAGCCATAGTTTTCTCGCAGTTTAGCCCTTGTACCTTGTTTTAACTATATTTTCTTCGTTTTAACTCTGTTTTTAACGTTCTTTATGTCCAAACGATCGTATCGAAGAGTAGAATAGCTTTACGCTGTTGTTTTGCTCTGTTAATTCTGTTTGATGCTTGTTTCTTATTTTATTCTATTGTTTGCCTGTATGTGAATGATGTAGTGCGTAGAGGACGATCGTTACTTGGACTACACTGCTGTTGAAGAATTTGAAGATCTTGAGCAGTCACCCAAGTTTGTGGAAGGCAAGTCCTTGATGCATGCTCTTTTTCCTATACAACTGCATTTTAATTACAGTGTTTACTTTATTGCTTTGCATTAATTTGATGGGACCCTATGATTAAGGATTGACTAGTGTTGTTTATCATGTCCTTGATAACCTGGGTATTTTATTTATGTTCGTGAAAGGATCTTGATGTCGCCTAGAGGGGGGGTGAATAGGCGCAACCTGAAAATCACCACTTTAAAACAACTTTGTCAGCAAAGTCCGGATACTCCGGAGAAATGTCCGGAGTTTCTGGAAAGTCCGGAGATTCTGGAGAAATCTCCGGATACTCTGGACAAGCGTCTGCGTAACGGAATATGCACACTACCCAAAACCAGTGCCACCGATTTTGCAAATCCGGTGCCACCGGATTTAGCTGGCAGTGTTTCCCCTCTTTCCTCCTTCTTGTTTTCTTGTTTGAAATCAACTCAAACTGGGGGAGTAGCATAGAGTGAAGTTCTTGGTACAATATTCAATGCCTGCACTTCACAAACACTAACACCCGAGTAGATCCACAAATACTAAGAGCAGGCAAGCTAGGAAGGTAAATGCAAGGTAACCAACAAGAGACTCTGAGATTTGTTTTACCGAAGTTCGGATTCACCACCGTGTGAATCCTAGTCTCCGTTGGGTGCTTCTCCTACCGAAGCCGGGTTGCATTCAACCCTTTTCCCGATCCACTAAATTGCTTCTTCCCTTTCGGAGGTGAAGTGAGACCTTCACAAACTGTCCCACAGCTCACCACACCTTGGGAGCTTGTGGGCAACACCCAGCCGTCTAGGAGGGTTGACCTCCAAGAGTAACAAACACCACGAAGATCTCTTGCTATGAACTCAAGTGCTCAAGGATGGATTAGCTCAACTTTCACTCAATCTTTCAATCCCTCACCCAAATCTCTTCTCTTCTCAAATCTCTTGCAAAACTAGAGATGGGAGGGCTTAAAAGGGCTGCGGAGATGTGTTTTTCAAGTGGGGAACCAGCAGCCACAAATGGGAGAGGGTGAGGGGTATTTATACCCACCATTCAAAAACTAGCCGTTGGCTGTTAAGACCCGGAGTCTCCGGAAAAACCCCCGGATACTCCGGAATCCCCAAAATTAGCCGTTAGGTTCAAAAATTCCGGATATTCCGAACATTTTTCCGGAGTCTCTGGAAAACCCGAAGTCTCTGGGAAATTTCCCGGAATGTCCGGAGCTTCACTGGACAGCATATGTCACCTTGGAGAAAAAGCCATAACTTTTTACTCCGGTCTCCGAATTCGATGATCTTGGACTCTATAGAAAGCTTATTCAGAGGAGCATCCATTCCAACTGAAAACAAGCTCCAAAACCATCAGGGGCAAGTGTTGAGGTAAGTGTTTCTCTCATGATAGCACTTGGGATGTTAGGTTTGAGCACCGAGACATAAGCAAAGCTATCCACGTTGCATCTCTCTTGATAGTACGACATACCTATACTCAAGATTAAATATAAATGCAATATTAGAACTCTTGAGATTTATCTTCATGAATATCCATACTTGGTCAATATATCCACTTGAGAGATCCATCCAACAATGTCCCATTGAATTGAGCACTTCACCCTTGAGCTAGTGACTTGGATCAATATTCAAACATATATGAATGAAATCCACTTCTAGATGCCAAGTCACCCTTCACATGATCCAAATAATGTTTGATGCATCCTCATTGCTTCACTTGATTAGGCTCGACTTGATACCTCGAAATTCTCCAAGCTATAGCCACTTCACCCTAGCCAAGCACATGGTCCAAGTCACTACTTGGCCAACCTTAGCTTAGTACCTTGTTGCTAATCCCTTACTTGATTTCTTCATCCATTCGATGCTAATTTGAGTTTAGCTTCGATTCAACATTAAGAGTGAAATCCAATTGAGATCATGCCTTCTGTTAGTAGCTGAATTTTCACTCTCATTGAGAGTGAGGATGACACTGAGAAGTTGGGAATTTTCTGGTTTCTTTCTCAAACATACTACAATGCCATACCCACTAGTTGGGTTGGGGATACATATTTATAGGAGGTTGCTAGCCAGCCAAGTCCAAGATGCAGTCTAAGATGCTGCCTAACTGCAGCAGTCAAGATGCTGCATGCTGCCTAACTGCAGCAGTCAAGATGCTGCCTAACTGCTGTCCTAACCCAACGTGTTGTCCCAGGGGGGCAGCAAGACCGCCATGCAGCAGGGCCACAAGGACCATGTGCTGCAGCCCCACAAAGACCACAGAGACTTATCCATCATTCTCCCCCTAAGTCTTGTGCGCTGTCTTGTGAGAAATCTGAACCATCCCGGTCTTGGAGCAGAGCTCCAGAAACCTGATCCTCCCAAGAGGCTTGGTGAGCAGATCTGCAAGTTGATCCTTGGTGTTGATATAGCCTGCCTTGATGCTCCCTTCCTCCAAACAGCCTCGGATGAAGTGATACCTCACCCGGATGTGCTTGCTCCTTTCATGGAAAACGGGGTTCTTCGCCAGGGACAGAGCGGACTTGCTATCCACTCGGAGCTCCACCGCTCTAGTGTCTCTGCCAAGGAGATCACCGAGCAGTCGAGCGAGCCAGATCGCCTGAGTCGAAGCGGTGGAGGCCGCGATGTACTCGGCCTCGCAGCTAGACAGGGTGACCACCAGCTGTTTGACCGACTGCCAGCTGACAAGACACTTGCCAAGGAAGAAGAGGATCCCACTGGTGCTCTTGCTGGTGTCGATGTCGCCGGCGTGGTCGTTGTCACTGTACCCGACGAAGTGTGCCGCCCCGGGGCACCTCGGGTAGAAGAGGCCGTGGTCGAGGGTCCCCGCGACATAGCGGACGGTCCTCTTCACAGCCTGCTGGTGCTCCGTCGTCAGTCGCTGCATGAACCGACTAACGTAGCCGACGGAGAACGCCAAGTCCGGCCGTGTGTGGGCAAGGTAGTGAAGGCTCCCCACAAGACGCCGGTACTGTGTAGCATCCACCTCCTCTGCTGTGCTATCACGACTCAGCTTCAGCCTCTCCTCCATCAGAGTGAGAGCTGGGTTGCAGTCGGTGAGCCCAGCTAGCTCAACGATGTGCTTGGCGTAGGCAGTCTGTCGAAGCGTGATCCCGGAGTCGTCTTGGTGCACCTCAATCCCCAGGTAGAAGGAGAGAGGCCCCAAGTCGCTCATCTGGAAAGTGGCCTTCATTTCTTCCTTGAACGCTGCCACTTCTTCCTTGGTGCCGGTGATCACCAAGTCGTCGACGTAGACGCCCACCAGCAGGGTGTTTCCTCCACTACCCCGCCGATAGACGGCCGCCTCGTGCGGGCTTTGCTTGAAGCCCATCCTCTTGAGTGTGGAATCCAACTTGGCATTCCAGGCCCTCGGTGCCTGCCGCAAGTCGTAGAGGGCCTTGCGCAGGCGCAACACCTTGCCCTCCTTGCCGGGGATTGCAAAACCCGGCAGCTGGTGCACGTAGACCTCCTCCTTCAAGTCGCCGTTAAGAAATGCCGACTTGACGTCCATGTGGTGGACGCGCCAGCCCTCCTGGGCAGCCAGCGCAAGAAGGAGCCGCACAGACTCCATCTGTGCTATGGGGGCGAAAGCATCGTCGAAGTCGACCCCCTCCTGCTGCACGAAACCTCGTGCCACTAGGCAAGCCTTGTGCTTGATGACGACGCCGGCTTCATCCCTCTTCAGTTTGAACACCCACTTAAGGGTGATCGCGTGGTGACCACGAGGGAGATCAGCAAGCTCCCAGGTGCGGTTCTTCTCAACCGCGTCCATCTCCGTCTTCATCGCGGCACGCCATGCCGCGTCTTGCTCGGCCTCTGCGAATGATCGAGGCTCGCTGTCGTCGCACGCAAGGTGCAGCTGTGCCTCCAAGTCGTGAGGCACGAGTCCCGGCACTGGCTGGTCACCGAGGAGGTCCTCCATCGTACGGTACCGCAGCGGCTCGCCGTCGTAGCACGCGTCGATGCGCTCCTCATCGTGGGAGAGCGGGGTAGCGAACGCCACCATGCTGGGCTCAACATGAGCTGGTGCTAAAGTAGACGTGCTCGGGGGGTGGCTGTCGGTGCCGGAGTACGGGGCGTCGCCGACTGTGGTGGAGTCGGCGGAGAGCTCGTCGCAGTTGAAGTCGTGGCTGGAGAGCGTGGAGTCGCTGGTGTAGCGGGCGCCACAGCTCGAGCCGTGGCTCGAGAACGTGGTGCTGCCGGCGTAGTGGACGTCGGAGTCGGTGCAGGCTCGGGGACTGGGGTAGGCACGCTCGGCGAAGAAGAGCTACCCACTCTCCCAGCTTCCTCAAAGTGGACGTACTCGATAGTGAAGTCGTTATGAGTCGGAGTCGAGCCGTCGTCCACCGCCTTGTCCCACGCCCATCCTCGCCCTTCGTTGAACACAACATCGCGCACTGTGCGCACACGCTGTGTCTTCGGGTCGAGGATGCGATAGGCCTTCGGGCCTTCCGCGTAGCCGATGAACACTCCCAGAGTGCTCCTGTCGTCGAGCTTGCTGACGTGGCCAAGCTCCTTGGCAAAAGCGAGGTAGCCGAAGACCCGCAGGTGGGAGACCGCCGGCTTGCGCCCATGCCAAGCCTCGTACGGTGTCCTGCCCTTGAGCACCTTGGTAGGCGAGCGGTTGAGGATGTAGACGGCCGTTACCACGGCCTCTCCCCAGAAGACAGCCGGCATCCCCCTCTGCTTGAGGAGGGCCCGGGCCATCCCCACAACCGTCTGGTTGCGTCGCTCGATGATGCCGTTCTGCTGCGGGCTGTATGGTGCGGAGTAGTGGCGCTGAATGCCCTCATCAGCGCAGTACGACGCGAACTCAGTCGCTGTGAATTCGCTGCCGTTGTCGGTGCGCAGCACGCGCAGCTTGCGGCCGCACTCCGCCTCCGCAGCAGCCTGCGTACGCCTGATGGCGTCCGCAGCCTCTCTCTTGCTGCCGAGAACCAACACCCACATGTAGCGGGAGTGGTCGTCGACGAGCAGCAGGAAGTAGCATCATCCTCCTGGTGTGGCCGGTGTCACTGGGCCACACAAGTCCCCGTGTACGAGCTCGAGCCGCTCCATGGCTCGGAAGCTCGCCTGGTGGGGAAAGGGGAGCCGCCTTTGCTTCGTCAGCACGCAGACGTCGCAGAACTGCTCCACATGGTCGAGGCATGGCAGGCCTCGCACCATCTCCTTGGCACTGAGCCGCTTCAGGGCCTCAAAGTTGAGGTGCCTGAAGCGCTCGTGCCACGGCCACGCCTCGTCGTCCCGGCGAGCAGTGAGGCAGAAGGGTTGTGCCACCTGCACATGGAGAACGTAGAGCCGATTTGCACCCCTGGTTACCTTGGCAATAAGACGACGCTGGCGATCCCATATCCTCATAACTCCGTGCTCGACCATCACGCGTGAGCCATTTTCGTCCAGCTGGCCCACGCTGATGATGGAGTTCCTCAACGCCGGGATGTAGTAGACTCCGGTAAGCAGCCTGTGCTCACCGGACTTGGCGGTGAAGATCACGGAGCCGACGCCCTTGATCTCCACACCGGAGGCATCTCCAAACTTGACGGAGCCTCGAACGCTGGAGTCAAGCTCGGTGAAGAACTCCCGTTGACCGGTCATGTGATGGGTGGCACCGGTGTCGAGGCATCACCCGTCAGTCTTGTCGTCGCCGAAGCCATCGCCGAGGAGGGCGTGTGCCTTCGGCTTGTCGAGGTGGAGAAGTGTCGCTATGGCTAACGCCGCTGGAGGTAGCTCGATGCTTGCGTGTGCCAGGAGTAGAGCTGGCTCCTCCTCCTCTGCCTGTGCGACGTGGGCCTGGCCGCGTCGTGGCTGTTGACACTCCTTGGCCCAGTGGCCAAGCTTGCCACAATTGCGGCAGGCGTCGTCTGGTGCCGGCTTTTGCTTGCCAGCAGCTTGCTTCCCAGCTTTGCGCGGTTTGCCGCGCTTGTGTCCTCCTATCACAGAAGAAGGCTCCCCCTTCTCCCCGTCACCTCGGTAGACCTCCCACTGCTTCCCAGCAAAGTGGAGCCTCCCGCCAATTGTGACAGGCCCCGACGGAGGTTGTGGCTCGTCGGCGTCGACGACCTTGAGGCGACCAATCGCCTCCTCGATCGTCATTGTGGAGAGGTCAATTAGGGACTCGACCCCGCGAGCCATTTGCTTGTACTTCTCAGGGACACAGCGAAAAAGCTTCTCTATGGCTCTCTCCTCATTGTAGGTGCCGTCGCCGAACTGCACCAGCTTTTGCATCAGGGTGTTGAGGCGGAGGGCGAAGTCATCGATGTCCTCACCTGGCTTGAAAGCCAGGTTCTCCCACTCCTTGCGGAGCGTCTGCAGTGTAGACTTGCGGGCGCGGTCGCTGCCGATGCGCGCCGCAGCGATGGCGTCCCAAGCCTCCTGGGCAGTCTCCTTCTGAGAGAGTGAGAACTGCATCTCGCGCGGGACAGCAGCAACAAGGGCGTCCAGCGCCCGTCGATCTTCATCGTAGTTGACGTCGTCGTACTGGATCGCCTCCCACATGTGCCGCACCTGGAGCCTGATCTTCATGATTGCGGCCCACTCGACGTAGTTGGTCTTGGTGAGGGTAGGCCACCCGCCGTCCCTAACGACGGCCGGGACCCCGTAGTGACCTTGGTGCCGGTCCGGGGAGAGGGAGTCGCGCTGCCTGTGAGGGGCGCGCTCTCCGTCGTGCCTGCCCTACCGTCGGTCATGGGCCATCTCAGCCTCCAGCTGAGCAGCCCTCTCCCGCAACCGCTGGGCCTCCAACGTGCGGCCGTTTAGAGCGCCGCCGCCACCTCCGCCGCCGGGCGCACCTCCGCCTGGAGCGCCACCGCCGTGCGCGCCTCCCGCAGGAGCACCGCCGCCGGGCACGCCTCCACCTGGGACGCCGCCGCCGAGCGCACCTCCGCCTGGGATGCCGCCGCCGGGCGCGCCTCCAGCAAGAGCGCCACCGCCGTGGGCGTGGGCGGCTGCCCACTGTGCCACCCGGTCTCGTGCAGCCTCCCTGGCCAGCAACTTGAGGTCTGCGTCGGCACTATCGTCAGCACACATAGAGCTGCTGGTGTTGCTACGCAGAGCGTCGGCCTCCGCTGCCGCTACATGTGCTGCAGCTACCACCGCCTCTGCCTCCACCTCCACCCTGGCTGCTACCAGCTCCGCCGCTGCCAGCCTCGACACCCTTGCTGCTGCTGCAGCAATCTCTGCCGCTACTCGCTCGCGCTCCTCCGCTGCAGCGAGCTCGGCCTCCTGGCGGCACCGCACGCTCGAGGCGACCGAGTGCCGAGAGTGCCCTGCGAACATCGCTCGCTGCTGGGGGGTTGCTGCTGCTGCGTGGGGAGGTTCCTCCATCAGACGAGCTGCTGCTTGTCTGTATGGAGGGAGAAGGGTGAGCAGGGGCAGCCAGTGCTGCTGCTGCTGGCTGGGGCTGCTGTGAGGCTGTGGAGGGAAGGGAGCAGGAGATGTTTAGGCTACAGGATAGTACGGCTCTGATACCAGATGTTAGTAGCTGAATTTTCACTCTCATTGAGAGTGAGGATGACACTGAGAAGTTGGGAATTTTCTGGTTTCTTTCTCAAACATACTACAATGCCATACCCACTAGTTGGGTTGGGAATACATATTTATAGGAGGCTGCTAGCCAGCCAAGTCCAAGATGCAGTCTAAGATGCTGCCTAACTGCAGCAGTCAAGATGCTGCATGCTGTCTAACTGCAGCAGTCAAGATGCTGCCTAACTGTTGTCCTAACCCAACGTGCTGTCCCAGGGGGGCAGCAAGACCGCCATGCAGCAGGGCCACAAGGACCATGTGCTGCAGCCCCACAAAGACCAGCCCCACAAAGACCACAGAGACTTATCCATCACCTTCTTTGATTCTATAGTCCTATTTGATCATAACAAGCCTTCCAATTTATTTAGAGACCATCCAATATTCCAATATCACTATGCCTCTTTCTTCACCTTCATTGGCTTGTTTATATATCAAGTGTACACCATGGGATCACACATATCGCAGACCATGACATTCAATCTTATATAGAGCCATTTCACAATGTGAGGTAATAACACATTCCTCAACTTATCTTGTACAATAATGGCTTGTCTTCACATACGGATGTCCAATGTCATACATCATGCTTTGTTATTTATATGTTACAACCTGCTCACATGCTTAACAAAGACATTAGATCTTTAATCTAGTTGTCAATCAATACACCAAAACCCACTTAGGGCCTAGATGTCTTTCAATCTCCCCCTTTTTGGTGATTGATGACAACCTCGATTAAAGCTTACAAAAAGATATATCAATAAAGCTTAAAGACTCAGATTTAGGTTGAGCTCCCCCTTAATATGTGCTATGAATGGAATTCATAATATTTAGCCTTAAATGCCATTTTGCACAATTTCAAAGAAAACATGGAGCTTCCCCTAAATCCCTGCAACAATGGGGTGCAAAACAAGTATGTGAACAAATAAATCGTGATGCATGCACAATATAAGCATTTCAACAGATAAAAACAGAGAATGGCAGTGTTGTCTGGCCAAACCCGGTGCTACCGAGTTGCCAAACTCGGTGCTACCGGTTTTGCCCAGGCAGCCCTGTCAAAAAGCAATACATCACCCATAAAATCACACTAAGATGCATATAAGTCTTAATAAGCATAAATAAGTTCAGCACACATTAAAGCACACATCACAAAGATTCTCAAGTTCAACTGAAGCTTAAAGAGAATTTGTTACATGGGCCTGTTGCATCCAACAACCAGAACCGGTCCCACCGGTTTTGGAAACTTGGTGCCACCGAGTTTGCCAGTAGAACCAGCACAGAGCAGCCACTTCAGAAAACCGGTGCCACTGAGATCTGAATCCGGTCCCACCGGTTTTGTGCAGACAGAGCAGATGTAGAACAGACAGCTGAGTTTTGAATCGACAAATCTCTCCCCCTTTGTCATCTATCACCCATAAAAGGTCCGGGGAGTTCTCTGACAGCAGCTAGTCCTCCTCTTCATCATCTTCCCTTTGATCTTGGCTTGGTGGCACAAATGACGGTGGGTTATGAGGAGGTGGAGGAGTTGGAAACATTCCCGCATATGGATTAACCGAGCCAAATAAACCACCATAGAGGTAACCTCCACCAGAGCTAGACCCTCTCGGTGCATTAGGATCCACCGGAGGCATACTAGAGGATGTGCCTTGACCTTGTGTTCCCATGAAAGGTGCATCTGAATATGAAGTTCGAGCACTATACATTCCTCCAAAGGTTGGGTTGTAGTATGAGTTTCCGTAAGC
The DNA here is from genome assembly GCA_036936925.1 of Cenchrus fungigraminus. NCBI lineage: Eukaryota > Viridiplantae > Streptophyta > Magnoliopsida > Poales > Poaceae > Cenchrus > Cenchrus fungigraminus. Next base: position 76,606,641 of record CM072775.1, read on the forward strand.
TCTATCCCAATAATCTTTATTAGTAGCTGGATCAACTTGTTGGGACTTCTCCCATATTCTTTCAAAGGTCTCCGGCTCACTATCTTCATCATCGGAAGGTGCACTAGGAATGGGAGGCCTATTGGTGGGAGAGGGATTTTCATACATTTGCCTTATCATCCTTGAATCCCTCTTCCTTCTCTGTCTATCCTTGTGAGCAACATCATTTGCATTCATGCAAGCCCCACACATGAAGTTGAATAATTTTCTAAGGGGAGAGGGAGGCTTTTGCACATCTTGCCTACCACGTCCACGACCTCTACCATATGAGGGCCTTGCTGCCCTAGAAGGTGCAGCAGCTGCAGCGGGCTCCTCAGAGGCCCCTTGGCCTTCAGCATTCTCCCTTTGACTCCCCGAGCCAACTAGGGTTGTGTCCTCAATGTCATTCTTCAAGTGGAAGGGTTTGTGCTCATGATCATACTCAAACTTGAAGTTGGTGATGACCTCAATGGCACGCATGAGATAAGGAGTATATCCACAACTCTTTTGTGGAGAAGAGGCTATGGTTTTCATTTCTTCCCAAATGTAGTCCACCACACTAAATTCTTCCTCACTAGGATCCATAAATTTCAGCAAGTCTCTCCCATAGTGTGATACATTTGATTGATCTCCTTCCCTAGGAGCAAGTGTCTTTCTAAACATGCGGTGAAGATATGCATAAAAGGGTATCATTCCTTTAACACAACCATAGTTCCACTCTCTTCCCGAAATATACATGAATTTCATTTCCTCCTTGTCCATGTAGTGAGCCATATGAATCTTCACTCTAGATTTGTCTTCCTCACCAAATCCAAGTAGAGAGGCAAATTGGGTATAGGACATACCAAACCACTTTCCCTCTGTCATCCAATGCACAATCCTCTCATCATTTCTGGAAGTGAAGTAACACGTGGCATAGAATTGTGCAATCACTTCATTGTTCCATGACTTTCTGAAACCCATGATCCCAAAGATATTTTTTCCCTTGCACTCACGAATAATTTCAGCAATTCTAGGGTCTTGTAAGTTGGTCAAGAACTTCCAATTAATGTACTCTGAGTGAGCTATGGGATAATCCTTTTTGAGTATAGCACTTGCATAATAGTCTTGATGAAATTTGGTGCCAAACCGGTAGTCCAAATTTCTCCCACCCACCTCTATGGGATTTCTCTCTCTCTTTTCTTGCCTTCTCTGTCATGCCCCTTGCCTTGTAGTTGACCACATTTCGATGCTCGGGATCAAATGGTGGCCTTGTTCTGATGTTGAAGTAGGTCTCTTCATCACTGTCAGGTATCTGAGGTCCAATGACTGAAATAAAAATGGCCTCATCACTGTCATCATCCCCGGTGCCCTGACTGTGCTCATGGCTAGCTGTGCGGATATTTTTGCCCTTTCCTCTTGCACTGAGCTGCTGCTGTAGGAGAGTCTGGAGGAGTGGGTTCCTTCTTATATGGGCTTTCCTCATCATCATCACTAGAGGTTGCCTCATTCTCAGAGTCTTCAATGTGCAAGGTACCTCTAGGAAGGTTGATTCTCCCTGCTGCTCTTTTGGACCTTCTAGGTGGTGCTGGTACTTCTTCCTCAATTTCTGGGTTGCTGCTAGGTCCTTCTCTTCTCCTCAACTCATATTGGGCATTCTTTGATCGTCGAGGTCTTCTCCCATAAACTTGCTCAAAAGTTGAATCTGTGACACAAACAGGTAAATATATGCCTTAGGAACATTTCTTTGTCACTAGAATACCCGTATGAATTTCTTTGACCAAGTTTTGCAAACTGACAGAACATCTGTGCTGAAACCGGTGCCACCGGGTTGTGGAATCTGGTGCCACCGGGTTCAGTACGAACCCTAGGTCATGCCCTCAAAAATGCTGCCATGAAATACTTAAGCCACTGATTTGAATCTGTTCTAGGACCATATAGATGCCATTCTACCAAAGGAATCCAAGAGATAGTCCCTAGAAAAGTAGATCGGGCAAAACCAAGACATGGGGTACCTCCCGACATGGTGAGAGTGCTGCTGCAGCCTTGAAATGGAGGGGAATCCGATCCCACCGGGTTGGAGAACCGAAATCTTGCTTCAATCTTTGAAATCCACGGTGAAGCCCTCAAATCGCCATGGGGTAGCCCCTTTGACCTCTCCCTTTCCTGTTCTGAGTCGTGGGTGAGAGGAGGGGGTAAATGGGATGAAGAGGTAACTATAACAGGGTGAGTCATGGGTTTATCCTGTGCTGTCGACAGAAACCAGTGCCACCGGTTTGTGAAAACCGGTGCCACCGGGTTTCACTTGACCCGTGGACTTTTGTCCATATTTGCAAATCTGCACTTCCTTTTCCTTCTTATTCTATTTCTCTGCCCTTTATATCCATTTTCACACAGCCCTTGTACACAGATATGGATTTTGACAGAATTTGATGAATTTTGAGAAATCCAAAGTTTGCAAGCCCTTGAGATAAGAATGAGTAGCTTCCTTTGAACTTGAGAGAGTCATGTCATTTATGATTAGCCAGCAAACAAACATGAGTAACAATAACCATAAATAATAAGACATAATCTAAAAAGATCAAGACCCATAAATTTTGCAAAAAGCACACCACCTACACATGCTAGTGAATTTTGAAAATCTATTCTAGGTCACCAAGAGTATGCAAAGGTCACTAGCTGAAATAAGTCTTAGCATATTTAGCTCATGCCTCTACTAAAAATTCAGCCACGGTTAGAAAAACAAAATTTCCAACAATAAATTTGTGAGGCATCAACTACATATCCAAAACTTATTACTATCACCATGAAACAAAGCCAAGGTGACACTAGGCATCTTTGCACACCAAAACTCACACTAGCAAGAATAAAGCCTAGATGCTTGAAATAATTACTTGAATTTAGAGTTGCATACCTTGGCCTCTATTACAAAGAATTTTCTCATAGAGGAACTCACAAGAGAGCTTGCACCCATTTTGGTCTTTCAATAAGGTTACCTTGTCACTCTTGATAAGATGAAGCCATATGAAAGATGAGCTGGAGCTCTCGTTTGATATTTTCATCTTCATCTTAGTCAATTTTAGATATGCAATACCCATGATAGAACCAACACTCTTGCCATAAGATATATTCAAGTGTAGAGATTATGGATATATAAATGAAGCACCTCATACTTGAACTACACACATGAAGCCTTGCAAGTGGTGTTAGTACCAAGAGACACAAACTGTGAAGTGAGCTCCCCCTAAATAGGTGCATAAAGTATTTGAATCTTGAGAAATGCACTTTTGGCTCAATTAAAGCACAAGGGTAGCACACTCCACATTTTGGTCCAAACATATGAGCAAATAAGCATTGATGAATATGATCAAGAAAAGCTCACAAATAATTCTGGGTTAGTACCAAGATAATATTTGAATTATTTTCTTCTCCTTTCCTGCTGATCCTGACAAACTCGGTGCCATCGAGTTCATAAATCTGGTGCCACCAGATTCTCCCAAAGTCTTGTACCCTTACATTTCCTAGAGATGCACATGATCCTTTTTCTTGATCCTTTATTTTATTCTTGCTCATATCTATGCTCCTGCATGCAATAACCACTCAATGCTTCTAGATGAAGCGGTTAATAGCATCGAATGGTATTTGACATAATTTTGTTGGAGAGAGCATAAGTAGCTTGTCCAACTCATATGTTTAACTTGCACAAGAGCATGATTCACATATGAGAATGAATAGCTACAGAAAGAGGTACTTATCATGAGAGTTGCATTGGATATATATTCTTCTATTTATTTCACTTGGTTCTTTTCTAAAGATGAGTCATAAACTTCTCTTGAGATATAGATGAATGGAGATAAATATCTTCTCAAGTGAACCAAGCTTCCAATGCTCTCCAAGTACCTGCAAAGTCCTTTTAGACATGTTTTGGTACCCAACGTGCATTGGGTCCTAAGAAGTTAGTGATAATGGACTTTGGTACCCAAATGACCTTTGTGCCTCTTCTTTGTGATACAACCACTCTCGGGGCACATTGGTCATTTGAATTCATCCTAAGCAATTTATTTTCATTGTGAACATGAATAGGCTTAGGATTTTTACCCATGAGACAATCTTTACCAAAATGTCCCTTTTGACGACAAGTGTAGCAAATCTTGTGCTTGATGTTGCTAGTCTTCTTCACACTTGTCTGGGAGCCATTCTTCTCCTTGTATTTAGCTTGAGCCTTCAGAAATCCCTTGTTGAGCTTCTCTTGAGGTTTCTCAGTGGAAACCGGTTCCACCGGTTTGGCAAATCCGGTGCCACCGGTTTTCCCTGAGGAAACCTTTGACCGGTTGATACAAGCCTCAATCTTGTGCCCTTTCTCATGACAACCAAAGCATCTTCTTTGAGCAATACTTCTTTGCCTCTTTGACTGATTTGGAATGTCTTCTTGCTTGAATGAGCACATGGATGCATAATGTCCCATGTGTGAGCACTTGTAGCACTTGATGTGATCTAGCTTTATCTTGTCCTCAATCTTGTGATCATTGATCTTGTGGCTTTGTTGAGAGATTGATTTAGTGACGATTATCCTCTTCTCAAGCTTCTTCACCATAGCTCATGGTTATCTTGAGAAGGTTGCACTTTTTCTTTTCCCTTCAACTTAGCCACCTCTTTCTTGAGTCTTTCGACTTCATTCATAAGATCATCATTTTCTTGAGCAGTGGAGTCATCACAAGATTCTGCAATCACACAATCATACCAAGAGGGTTTGCCTTTTGGGCCACATAGGTTAGCACAAGATATATCATTTTCAACTTGAGTATATGTGCTAGTTGTGCAATGAGGTGTATAAGATTTAACTGAGTTTACCAAAACCTCATTTGCCACTTCTAGCAAAGTGTGTGATTCTACAAGCCTCTCACGAGAATATTCAAGTTCTATGTGAGTACCTTGTAGTTTCACAAATTTGCAAGTGATTTCCTCAAGTTGATCCTTGAGAGCTTGATTCTCCTTTTCTAGGGATGCTGCACAAGATAGAGAGTTAGTAGCACAAGCATATGCCTTAGTGATATCCTCCTTGCACTTGCTAGACAAGACATCATTTGACTCCTTAAGCTTCTTCAATTCTTCTTCAAAGGAGTCTCGGTACGCTTGTTGTCTTGTGAGCTCATCTTCTTGCCTTCTTACTCTCTTGATGAGCTCCAGAACATTCTTCCTATCTTTCTTGGTCATCTTGTCGAGCTCAAAATCAAATTGCTCAATTTGGCTTCCTTTCTTCTTTTTACCTTTAGTCACTTGAGACTTGGCATTGTTAGTACATAGAAAGGAAGTACTTGGAGCTGTATATACCTCATTGGGTTGATGAGGTGTTGCATTAATGCTCGATGAAGTGTTGCAGCTTTGCTCACTGCCCAACCCGGTGCCACCGGTTTTCAAACCTGGTGCCACCGAGTTTGGTTGGTCAGTGACAGTGGCATTGATGTTGTTGCTCTTTTGTTGCACGGTTGAAGTCACTGGAGGAGGAATGCAAGATGTTGATGTTGAGCACTCCTCTAGTGACTCCTCCTCTTCTTCTTTGTCATCTTCATCATTGGCACTTGTATACATTTCTTTGAGTGCCACCCAAATGAGATGTGCATCATCACAAATGTTCTCGTGGTTCAAGATGAATTTTTGAATTACCTTGCTCACATTATTGTACATGAGGTTAATAATGGAGGAATTACGAAGCACACAATCCTTTTCCTCTTTTGATAGATTGGACGAGTCCTCACTATCAAAGTCATCGGGAAGGATGCTAGCAACCACAACTCGCTCAAATGAAGGACCCCAAGCATTTAATACATGAAGAACGTGAGCGGACCAAGAAGAGTAGTTTGAGCCATCAAACCGAAGAGGCTCAAACGATACCTCACAAATAGTCGATATCCTTTTTAACTCCAAGCGGTTAAGCTCGAATCGGAGCACCAGGCTCTGATACCAATTGAAAGGATCTTGATGTCGCCTAGAGGAGGGGTGAATAGGCGCAACCTGAAAATCACCACTTTAAAACAACTTTGTCAGCAAAGTCCGGATACTCCGGAGAAATGTCCGGAGTTTCTGGAAAGTCCGGAGATTCTGGAGAAATCTCCGGATACTCTGGACAAGCGTCTGCGCAGTGGAATATGCACACTGCCCATTTTGCAAATCCAGTGCCACCGGATTTAGCTGGCAGTGTTTCCCCTCTTTCCTCCTTCTTGTTTTCTTGTTTGAAATCAACTCAAACTGGGGGAGTAGCATAGAGTGAAGTTCTTGGTACAATATTCAATGCCTGCACTTCACAAACACTAACACCCGAGTAGATCCACAAATACTAAGAGCAGGCAAGCTAGGAAGGTAAATGCAAGGTAACCAACAAGAGACTCTGAGATTTGTTTTACCGAAGTTCGGATTCACCACCGTGTGAATCCTAGTCTCCGTTGGGTGCTTCTCCTACCGAAGCCGGGTTGCATTCAACCCTTTTCCCGATCCACTAAATTGCTTCTTCCCTTTCGAAGGTGAAGCGAGACCTTCACAAACTGTCCCACAGCTCACCACACCTTGGGAGCTTGTGGGCAACACCTAGCCGTCTAGGAGGGTTGACCTCCAAGAGTAACAAACACCACGAAGATCTCTTGCTATGAACTCGAGTGCTCAAGGATGGTGCGGTGTTTTAGACTGGCAACCTACCAAGGGGAGTACCCGAGGTAGATGAATGTGGCCTCGCCGAGATCGGGAACTCGAAGGAGAGACACGTGGCACACAATTTAGACAGGTTCGGGTCACGAGGTGCGTAATACCCTATGTCCTGTATGTTACGTAGCTCTGGATTGATTGGGTGTGATTACAAGATGATGCGGATGAAGAGATAGGGGTCCCTGCCTCGCCTTATATAGTCCGGGAGGCAGGGTTACAAGTCGGTTTGCCAGAGGAGTACTAGTCGTGTACGGCTAGGAGTACTCTACATGGATCCGGACATGTATAGCTTCCTAACCGAGTACTATTCCTCTGTAGGCCTTGCGCTCCACGCCAGCAGGTGCCGTGTTGCCCAAGTCGAGTAGTCCCAGGGGCCCACGGAGTAGCCGGTCCCAGTACCCACCTGAGTAGTGGGCCCATGGATGTCTGTACGACAAGCCCCCGAGTACTTTGTAGTCGAGCAGGATGTCTTCGAGTAGTCTTGATGGCCTTGGCAAGTAGTCCTTGAGCGTCCCCGAGTTCCACAAGCCGAAAGTCCTCAAGAGTGCTTGAATCATCTCGAGGCTGGAAGGTACTCCAGCTGATCTTTGAGTAGTCTTGAAGTCTTCTCGAGTAGTTCCCAAGCGTCCCCGAGTGCTTCTCTCAAAGGTCTTCAATGGTACTCGTGTTGTCTTGATGAGAGAACCATATGGAAAATGCGATTTGTAGAATTGCATTCCATATGGAATGTAGCCCCCGAGCCTTAGGTCTAATCGCAGATTCAAGCTGAGGGTCAATCTGAAGTTTTGCCAATCTTATCCCGAAAAATCCGGTGAAAAAACCGAAGGACACGTGGCACGGAGCCCCCGAGCTTTGAGTCGAGTACTTTCTCTCGAATTGAAGGGTCATCTTGACTGTAGAATGTGTCCTGAGTGGGATCTTGATCTGGTGTAGCCCATTGAGTCCGCCAGATGTAGTCGAGCCCCCGAGACTGAGAGCGTCGAGTACTGGAATATGAAGAGTCAGGCTGCCGCCGCTGAGTCACCCACCTGGCGCTTATCCGTCCATTCAGAACTGAGCCGCGGATGGGTTATAAATAAGCGGTGAACCCCTTAGGGTTTTTGCACTCCTAGCAGTTGCATTCACAGATTAGATCTACGCTCCCGCTCCTCTGCTTCTCTATTGCCGCCGCCACCGCTAAGTAGTTTAGATCTACACCAGCGCGCCGCCGTAGTCCACCCACCTCCATAGCCCCTGAGCGAATGCAAGTGAAAATATCCTTGACTTGGAGGATGAAGGGATCCCCGGCGAAGAGCTCGAAAACCGGCGCGTCTATGAAAAGGAGCCGTGATGAGGCCGGAGACGCCGGCCAGTCATCGTCATCGCCGCCCTCCTCCCCTCGCCCCAATCCGGCAAAGGAGTGGAAAAAGGCGAAATTGAAGATCGAGGACCTCCTCGCCCTGGTCAACAGCGGGTTCCTCCGCGAGAAGGAAGTGGATCTGTGGCGTACTGCCACCGACGACCCATACCCGATGGAGAAGAATCCGGACGAGGTCCCAATGTTCGCCCGGTTCGTGGAGCGTGGACTCACGCTGCCGGCCAGTGATTTCTTCAAGGGGATGCTCAGGTACTATGGCATCGAGTACCTCAACCTCAACCCCAACAGTATCTTCCACGTCTCCATCTTCGTACATTTCTGCGAAGCGTTCGTGGGGATCAAGCCCCACTGGATCTTGTTCCGGAAGTTCTTCCGGGTGAAGCCGCAGCTAAGCACAGATGATCCGCGGGTAGTCGGAGGTGCCGGGATCCAGATGCATGAAGACGCCGCCGGCCAGTACCTGCCGTACAAGCTCATCGACTCCAATCAGGACTGGAAGGCAAAATGGTTCTACATCAGCAACCACCATCCCGAGCTGCCGAAGCCGAGTGGGCGTCAACCGAAGCACGCACCGTGGTGGAACACGGAGCCCACCATGCAGGAAGGTATCCAACTACCTCCCCTGCTGAAGAAGATCAAGGCCCTATGGGAGGCCGGACTGAGGGCCGAGCACGTGGCCTTCAGTTTCATGAGGAGGAGGGTGCAGCCACTGATGGCGCGAAACACCCTCGGGTACCAGTACATCGACGACGAGGATACGTCCCGGATGCCTGGCGAGGAGATTGATGATGATGTCATCATCGAGAGGCTGGGCAAGATCTTCAAGGATATGCCCCCGTACACGCCGTGTCCGGTGCCAGAGTACTCCGCGGCGCGGCCGCCAAACCAGGTCAGTAGTCGTGGCTAGAGCCCCCGAGTACTGATTGGCTTTATGTAGTCGTACTGATGCTTTTGCTTGATGTTGTAGGACGACTTGAAGAAGTACATCTCCGTTCCGCCCTCCCCTCCGCGACTTGAAAAACAGGCGCAGGGGAAGGCGGAGCCCAAGGGGAAGGAGCGCCGCGAAGTCGGTGAAGGCAATGATGCCATCGTCATCGAGGACAGCTCCGATGACGAGGATGAGGAGACGCTGCAGCAGCGGTTCCCGCTCAGCTCAAGGTTCAGCTGGGCTGGGATGCCCAATATCCCCGTCATCGAGAAGCCATCTAGCCTCGAGGCTAGCTTGCTGGCACCACCCAGGAAGCCGCACAACGCGGCGCGGAAACGCGCCGTGAAGAAGTTGAAACTTTCGGAGGCAACCAGCCAAGAGGTAAGTACCATCGCCAAAGTAGTCGAGTACCACCAATGAGTACTCTGTTGCTGACTGTGTAACTATGGTGGTGCAGGACATCCCCCCGTCGGACCCCACTGAACAGGGTGACGAGGATGCCTGGGAGACGGTGGGAGCGGCGGCTGAGAGAAGCATCAGCCCGCCTCCAGCCACTGAAGACGTCGTGCCAGAGGAGGCACAACAACAGACCGGCGCCGTGGAGCTACAGGCATTGGTTGAGGAAGGACAGGGCCCTCCTCCAGCTGCGACCGTAGCTGTAGAGCAGCCAGAGGAAGCTCCTGTGGAGGTCGGAGCCACAAGTGAAGCCGGCATAGTTGATATTGCCAGGATATTGGGCGCTCCAACCGTGACCGTCGTGCGGTCAACTCTGTAAGGTCTCTGAACTTCTCGAGTAGTCGTGTAGTTGTCAAGCTTATTGCGACTTACTGAGTACTTCGTGATGCAGGAAATCCACGGACTTGTCGTGGGATGGTGTGGAGACCAGCACTCCGGCCGATGGAGGAGACCGCTCGGCGGAGGTGCGCGAACCCACACCACCACCACAAGCTAGTGCCGCAGTAGAGCCAGCACTTGAAGAGGCCACCTTGGTCGAAGGTACGCTTCCTGCCACCACGAGTGGTCATCATGGAGGGTAGTCATAGCCGTTACTGACTTGTTGATTTGATTCTGACAGGAGCACAAGCCGAGAGGGCCACGATCCCTGAAGCAGTAGCCATTGAGACGGCTACTGAGGAGACAATGGCCGCAGAGCCAGTCGTTGAAGCAGCGATGACAGCAGCCCCCGAGCCGGGGACTACGGTAGCCCCCAAGCCGAGCGCGGAAGCACAGATTGATCCGCTCCCCGAGGCAAGTACTGACGTTGTTGTCCGCGAGGCGATCATAGAAGAAGCTGCGCCGCTTCGCTCGTCGCCCATGCCAGAGACAGGATCTTCAAGCCGCGGAGGTCTTGAGTTGCTAGACGATGATCTCATTGACCCAGCCTTTGTGTCGCTGGGCATGGAGTCGTGGCGCCAGACAGAGAACTGGATCAAGGTATGCTGTGAATACCTTGAGTACACTTGCCTTCTGAATATTGAGTACTGATTAGCTGTTGTGTCTTGCGCAGGGCTTGGTGGAGAGATCCCGTCAGAAGACCGATCTTCTGAAGGGGTATGGTGACACGGTCCTCCGCGCCGAAGCCTTGGAGGAGGAGCTTGTAATATGTTGTCTGAAGATCTTGAGGCAAAGGTTGACCAGCTGAAGGCGTCGGAGATGGACCTCAAGAACATTGTGTACCGTGAAACCGACAAGAGAGAGGTACTTGAATATGAGTACGCTCAGTTGCGCCATGAGTGTATCAAGCACATGGAGCTCCGTGAAGCCTCAGATCGTGACCTTGTCAATTGTTATAAATCTCTGCAGAAGCTTAATGAAGACTGCGAGAAGCTTCGAGGCCAGCTGAAGGAACTTGAGGAAGCCACGCTGCCCATTGCGAGGCTACTGGTGCCACATCCGGGCGGACCCAAGATAGCCCCACTGGTAGACAGGCTGAAGGAAGCCCCTGGGCGCTTGGCGACATACGTCAAGCATCTGGCGAAGTCCATCCCGAACCAGGTGTTGGCGTATATGAAGTCGTACTTCCCAAAAGCACCTGTGGATGTGGTAGCCGGTGGACTTGCGACGAACTGTACTGATGAGCAGTACAAGGCTCTCCTCGAAGAGATGGTGCCCATTGCTGAGCAGGTGGCGGAGAAGCTGAATCTCTAGTAGATGTACCTGTAGAGGTAGCTTAGGGTAGTTTATGTAAAACAAACAAAGTAGTCAAAGACTTGTTTGAAATATCAATGAAAGTTGTCCACTGCTTGTATATGTAATGAGTACTCGTGGCCGCCACTTGCGGCGAAGTGCGCGGAGTACCAAGCCGTGGGAGTAGTCGTGAGTAGTAGTACTCATTATGATCTGCCTAAGCAGGAGACACAGTAAACAAGTTGAGTAGAATCGAACTTTATTACTGATGAAAAAGGTACACCTGGGTGGCCAGGGCCATTTGCAGGTGAGTAGTCGTCAGGACCCGTAGGCCGCCTACGGCTAAGTGTTTGCTAGGGCCCTTGAGCCGCTTACAGCTGGAGATCCGTTAGTAGCCGTATAGGCTGGATCTAGAGTACATGGTCTGTAGACCGCCACCAGAGTCCTTCTGCTCTGAGCAGCCCAAGATCCGTTAGTAGCCGTTAACGCTGGACCTTGGAGAAGAGTAGTCCGGAGACTAGTGCTAGGACCGAGAGGCCGCTTACAGTGAAGAGTCCGTGAGTAGCCGTATAGGCTGGACCCGTAGAAGAGTAGTCGAACGACTATGCGTAGAAGCGACACAGTTGGTCGACGTTCCACGAGTTGCTGATGTCGTCGTCTTCAAGTGTTTGGAGGCGATAGGAGCCCGGTCCGGTCACCTTGGAGACTGAGAAGGGACCTTCCCAGGGCGAGCTGAGCTTGTGTAGTCCGCCCGTGTTCTGGATACGGCGGAGGACTAGATCACCGACGATGAAGGAGCGTTCCTTGACGTTGCGATCATGGTAGCGTCGGATACCTTCTAGGTACCTTGCTGATTGGACAAGGGCAGCGCAGCGGGCTTCTTCGAGGCTGTCGATATCAACCCGTCTGCTGTCTTCAGAGATGCCTTCGTCGTATTGTTCTACTGCCGGGGATTCCCACATCACGTCGGCGGGTAGAATAGCTTCGGAGCCGTAGACCAGGAAGTAGGGCGACTGCCCTGTTGGCTTGGTAGGTTGAGTACGAAGCCCCCAGAGTGCATTGGGTAGTTCCTTGATCCACTTGCCCCCTTTGGTGTTACTGCGTCGTGCAATCGCTTCTTGAGGGCGTCGAGTACCATCCCGTTGGCGCGCTCAACTTGGCCATTGGCACGGGGGTGGGCGACTGAGACGTACCGGACGTCAATCCCGCTGTTCTCGCAGTACTCCCAGAACTGATGGTTGTTGAAGTTGGAACCCAAGTCTGTGATGATGCGATGGGGTAGCCCGTAGTGATGCACGAGTTCATCCAAGAAGTCGAGTACTCTGTCGACCTTTGGGCAGGTGACCGGCTTGACTTCGATCCACTTGGTGAACTTGTCGATGGCCACCAAGACTCTGTTGAATCCTCCTGGCGCAGTTGGTAGAGGCCCAATCATGTCGAGCCCCCAGCAGGCAAAGGGCCAGGTCGGTGGTATGGTGACTAGCTTGTAGGCCGGGACGTGTTGCTGCTTGGCGAAGAATTGACATCCTTGGCACTTTCGGACGAGTTCTTCAGTGTCGGCCAGAGCTGTGGGCCAGTAGAAAGCTCGTCGGAAAGCCTTGCTCACCAGCGTGCGAGAAGACGCGTGGTTGCCGCAGACGCCTTTGTGGATCTCCTCCAAGATGTCCTTGCCTTCATCCCGGGGTACACACTTCATGAGTACTCCAGAAGCGGCACCCCACCTGTAGAGCTTGTCTCCGACTAGTATGTAGGTCTTGGCTCGGCGGGCGAGTTGTTCGGCCATGTTCTTGTCGAAGGGGACCTTCTGCTCGCGGATGTAGTCGATGAAGGGTTGTCTCCAGTCCACGTCGATCATCATGACCTCCTGACCGGGCTGTGGTGGCGCAGGGTCAGTGGTCATTGGCGCCGGCTCCGGGATGGATGGCGCGTGAAGCTCGTGGATGAAGGCTCCGACGGGTACTTGCGCGCGAGTAGAACCAAGCTTCGACAGGACGTCCGCTACAACGTTGTTGTCGCGGACGACGTGGTGGAACTCGAGACCATAGAATTTGTTCTTGAGCTTGCAGACTTCAAGACAGTAGGCGTCCATGTTCTCCTTATTGTGATCCCAAGACTTGTTGACTTGGTTGATGACCACTGCGGAGTCACCGTAGACTAGTAGTCGCTTGATGCCTAGTGAGATTGCGAGGCGGAGCCCATGCAGCAGGGCTTCGTACTCGACTTTGTTGTTTGAGACCTTCCAGAAGATCTGCAGGACGTACTTGAGTTGTTCGCCCTTTGGAGAAATCAGGAGCACTCCTGCACCCGCGCCTTTGAGCTTGAGTGAGCCGTTGAAGTACATCACCCAGTGCTGTGGTCGCTCTGTAGGAGTTGGTAGCTGATTCTCCCGCCACTCTGCCATGAAGTCGACTAGAGCTTGAGACTTGATAGCGGTGCGTGGCTTGAAGTCGATGTTGAGGGCGCCAAGTTCAACCGCCCACTTAGAGATTCGTCCAGTAGCATCTTGATTGCGAAGTATGTCACCGAGCAGATAGTCGGTGATGACAACAATTGAGTACTCCTAGAAGTAGTGTCGTAGCTTCCGCGAGGTGATGAGTACTGCGTAGAGTAGCTTCTGGACCGGCTGGTACCGTGACTTGGACTCTGACAGAACCTCGCTAACAAAGTAGACTGGTCGCTGGACTGGGTAGGCGTGGCCTTCTTCCTGCCGCTCGACAACGATGGCAGTACTGACCACGTGAGTAGTCGCAGCGAGGTAGAGCAGCAACTGCTCCTTTTTGCGAGGAGCTGTGAGGACCGGTGGCTTGGACAAGAAGTCTTTGAGCTGCGTCAGAGCTTGATCAACCTCCGCGGTCCACACGAACTTCTCTTGGTGCTTGAGTAGTTTGAAGAAGGGTAGTCCCCGTTCTCCGAGCTTCGAGATGAATCTGTTTAGTGCCGCCATGCACCCAGTCAGCTTCTGGACATCCTTGATGCAGGTTGGAGCTTTCATATTGGTGATGGCGGAGATCTTCTCAGGATTGGCTTCGATGCCGGGATGGCTGATGATGAAGCCGAGTAGTTTCCCAGATGGTACGCCGAAGACGCACTTGTTGGGATTAAGCTTCCATTGGTACTCTTGCAAGGATGCGAAAGTCTCTTCAAGATCGGCGATGAGCGTGTCGGAGTTTCTGGTCTTGACGACCACGTCATCCACATAGGCTTCGACGTTCTTATTGAGCTGCTTCTTGAAGCAGGCCTGGATAGCTCGCTGGTAAGTAGCACCAGCGTTCTTCAACCCGAATGACATTGTCGTGTAGCAGTAGGCGCCGAACAGGGTGATGAACGCGGTCTTCTCCTGGTCTTCTTCCTTGATGGCGATCTGGTGGTAGCTAGAGTAGCAATCGAGGAAACAGAGCAGGTCGCAGCCCGCCGTGGAGTCGATGACTTGGTTAATCCGTGGCAACCCGAAAGGGTCCTTGGGGCAATGCTTGTTGAGGTCGGTGTAGTCGACGCACATCCTCCACTCGTTTGTGTTCTTCTTGCGGACGAGGACGGGGTTGGCGAGCCACTCAGGATGGAAGACTTCTCGAATGAAGCCAGCCGCAAGTAGTTTGACGAGTTCCTTCTTGATGGCATCCTGTCGATCGTCGGCAAAACGGCGGAGGTGTTGTCGCTTGGGGGTAGCTTTAGGGTCGACGTTGAGTGAGTGCTCGATCAGCCTCCTGGGCACACCTGGCATGTCCGCTGGCTTCCACGCGAAGATGTCTCGGTTAGCCTGAAGGAAGCTGACGAGCGCGTCTTCCTATTTCGGGTCGAGGCCCGCCCCGATCATGGTAGTCTTGCTGCTGTCGCCCATCCCGAGGTCGATGGCCTTCACCTGTACTTCCTCTGTTGGCTGAGGCTTGTTTGCGGTGTCGGTCTTCTCAGGTATCTCGAGTTCTGTTGGGGCAAGCTTCTTGGACGCAGCAAGGATCTCCATCATTGCGTTGGGTACTTGATTTGTCGTTGCGAGCTCCACGGCTTCGGTGTCGCAGTCGAAAGAAATCTTCAAGTCCCCTTGCGGCGTGAGTACTCTGGCAGGACTTGGCATTTTGAGTACCAAGTAGGTGTAGTGAGGCACCGCCATGAACTTGGCGATGGCTGGTCTGCCGAGGATGGCATGGTAGGAGGTCTCGAAGTCCGCAACCTCGAACTTAATGTACTCGGTGCGGTAGTTCTCCCTTGAGTCTTCGAAGGTAACTGGCAGGACCACTGAGCCCAGTGGTATAGCCGCATTATCGGGAACGATGCCGTAGAAGGGTGACGCGCTCTTGGTGAGCATGTCGGTGATGTCGAGCTTCATCTTCTTCAAGGTCCTGGTGAAGAGGACATTGAGTCCACTCCCGCCGTCGATGAGTACCTTATTGAGTCTGGAGCCCGCGACTACTGGTTTCAGGACGAGTGGGAAGCGTCCTGGCTCAGAGAAGCTTGTCCATTGATCCGCGCGGGAGAAGGTGATTGGTACCTCCGACCACCTTAGAGGTGTCGGCACCGCTGGTTCAATGCTTAAGACTTCTCGTCGTGTGAGCTTTTGAGATCGTCTGGTGGGTAGTCCGCCGAAGAGGACATTCACCGTCTTGTCGGGTTCTTCGAAGTCGCCGTTGCCTTCGTCGACTTTCTTTTTGCCCTTCTTGTCGTGAGGAGGCCGTGGCTCGGGAATATCCTTGAGTGCTCATCGGAGCTGGTAGCACTGATCGGTTGTATGATTGCCATCCAGATGCCACGGGCACTTCTCTTTGAGCAAGTCTCTGAAGCCGCCGGAGGTCTTTTTGGAGTTGTCCTTCGCAGGGCGCTGTATAGCCGCGACTGTGTTGTCTGGCTTGCGCTTGCAGTTAGGACCCGAGTAGTTGTTGTTGTTGCGACCCCCTTGATCCTTGTTGTTGTTATTGCCGCCCGTGTTGTTTTTGCTCTTGCCGCGAATGGAGTCGTACTTGGCGTTCGCCTTGTCCTCTTCGTCAGCCCATGATGTGATCATGTCCTTGAGCTTGGTGATGGAACTCGGGCGGCGGTGACCGAAGTCTTCGAAGGTGCGACGGTGATAGAGCCCGTCTTGGAAGAGGTCGATGACTTCTTTGTCGGTGACGTCGACTACGGTCGCGCGCTTGTCGAAGAAGCGACACATGTACTGGCGGAGCGTCTCGCCTTGTTCCTGCTTGACCATCGCCAAGTCCATGCGGGTACCCGAGCGCCCCATGGCACTCGCGAAGTTGCTGGTGAACTGAGCCTTCAGCTGGTCCCACTCGTCGATCGAGTTCTTTGCGAGTGACTCGAGCCATGTGAGTGGGGCTTGATCCAGACAGAAGGGAAAGAAGATGCACTTTGCGTCATTGTTTCCACCAGCGTTTTCGATGGCCAGGGCATAGCACCTGAGCCACTGAACTGGGTCTTGCTTTGCGTCGTACTTGGTGATCCCGAGAGGTTTGAATTTCTCAGGAAGGAGCAGGTTGCGAAGTCGTGCAGAGTGGGCGGGGAAGCCGTCGCTGTCACTTGCTTCAGTAGCCTTCTTGCGGCGGATCTCGTCGATCCTGTGGCGAGCGTCATAGCCGACGCGTGTGTTGCCGGTGGCGTGGCTTTTCGCGTGGCCTCGGCCTCCGCGATCACCGCCGCCACCAGCTCTTCTACCGGCACCATCGGATGAACTTCCGCTGCTGCTGCCACCACCACCGCCGCCGCCGCGACTACCGCCGGCGCCCGCCTAGCTGTTGCCGCCCTGTGAGGGTCCTCCCGCTGACGCTCTAGAGCGGTTAGGATTTGGCTGGTGTTCTCCACGAACGCGGTTACATCCGCCGTCTGCTGGGCTGCGACTAGTGGCTTCGTGGTTTCCAGTGGGGGGAACTGGGGCGACCCTGTTGTCGACCCGCATGAAGTAGGCGTCTTCAGCAAGCTTGGCGACGAGTTCGCCTGCACGGTGCCCCTGAGCTGTTCGTGCTATCGTAGTGATAGACATGAGGCATTACTCAGGGGGGTATGCACCCGGTTTTCGACTTAATCCAGAGCCTCGGTGAGGTTCCGGATGGGAAAAGCTTCTCGGAGCCGCCTGTGCCGATCAGCTCGTCTTCTGTTGCGCTCGCGCTGAGCGTTCTTGGCCTCAGTAGTCTCGTCTGGGGGTGCATTGGCTGATTCCTCGTCAGCTGAGATATCGTCGTGGTAGTGATCGGGCCGGCTTCCTGAGGTTCCAGTTTCCCCGGCCGCCATGAAGACTTCACGGTCAGGAGTGCAGAGGCCGGAGTCGGTAGTCGCCACCTCGGTGGGGGTGTGCTCGTCTTCGTTTGGAGCCAGTGGGATCCCCTCCAGGAAAGGGAGTGTCTCAACGTAGGTGACGCAGCGCGAGTTGTCGTCAGTCAGGTCTGCGGGCTTGCAATCGGGCCAGTAGACGAATCTGCCGGAGGGAGTAGATGTAATGACCAAGCCAACGGCAGGACCTGACAATGGCTCCTCGGTTGCGTTGAGCTCGGACTCAGACTCGATTGGGTCCGAGCCGAAATCGAACTCATAGGAAGAGTCCGAGTTGTAGCCGGGTATTGCGTTGGAGTCCGAGGAGTACTCGGAGACAATATCCTTACCGGCCCGACGTGCGGCGAGGGCTTCCGCGTGGGCCCTGCTAGAGTTGCAGAGGCCGTACGGGAAGTGCTCGTGGAGAAGGACCATTTCACACGATGGCTCAGGAGCTGGCTCGCATGATTCGATCCATGGCGACGTCGAGTTCGAGTTGGAATCGGATCCAATCTCGAAGTCGGCGACTTGGTTGCAGAGCGAAAATTCGCCGAATTTTTTGACGAGTGGACCCGTGATGTCTTTGGGAAGCATCACGAGTCCGGTCTCCGGGTCTGGGGTCATGGTGAGGTAGCGCTGGAATGATCCAGTGCCATCAGCGGTGCAGACCCAGGCGCCGAAAACGAAGGTGTCGCCGCGGTTGAAGACGGCGGTTGGCTTGATGACGATTGAAGCCGTCGAGTTCGCCATGAGATCTTCGGTGAGAGCCCCTACCTGGCGTGCCAGCTGTCAGTGTTTTAGACCGGCAACCTACCAAGGGGAGTACCCGAGGTAGATGAATGTGGCCTCGCCGAGATCGGGAAC
The DNA here is from genome assembly GCA_036936925.1 of Cenchrus fungigraminus. Taxonomy (NCBI): domain Eukaryota; kingdom Viridiplantae; phylum Streptophyta; class Magnoliopsida; order Poales; family Poaceae; genus Cenchrus; species Cenchrus fungigraminus. The sequence continues at coordinate 76,624,844 of CM072775.1, forward strand.
TCGAAGGAGAGACACGTGGCACACAATTTAGACAGGTTCGGGCCGCGAGGTGCGTAATACCCTACGTCCTGTATGCTGTGTAGCTCTGGATTGATTGGGTGTGATTACAAGATGATGCGGATGAAGAGATAGGGGTCCCTGCCTCGCCTTATATAGTCCGGGAGGCAGGGTTACAAGTCGGTTTGCCAGAGGAGTACTAGTCGTGTACGGCTAGGAGTACTCTACATGGATCCGGACATGTATAGCTTCCTAACCGAGTACTATTCCTCTATAGGCCTTGCGCTCCATGCCAGCAGGTGCCGTGTTGCCCAAGTCGAGTAGTCCCAGGGGCCCACGGAGTAGCCTGTCTTAGTACCCACCTGAGTAGTGGGCCCAGGGATGTCCGTACGACAGATGGATTAGCTCAACTTTCACTCAATCTTTCAATCCCTCACCCAAATCTCTTCTCTTCTCAAATCTTTTGCAAAACTAGAGATGGGAGGGCTTAAAAGGGCAGTGGAGATGTGTTTTTCAAGTGGGGAACCAGCAGCCACAAATGGGAGAGGGTGAGGGGTATTTATACCCACCATTCAAAAACTAGCCGTTGGCTGTTAAGACCCGGAGTCTCCGGAAAAACCCCCGGATACTCCGGAATCCCCAAAACTAGCCATTAGGTTCAAAAATTCCGGATATTCCGAACATTTTTCCGGAGTCTCTGGAAAACCCGGAGTCTCCGAGAAATTTCCCGAAATGTCTGGAGCTTCACTGGACAGCATATGTCACCTTGGAAAAAAAGCCATAACTTTTTAGTCCGGACTCCGAATTCGATGATCTTGGACTCTATGGAAAGCTTATTCAGAGGAGCATCCATTCCAACTAAAAACAAGCTCCAAAACCATCAGGGGCAAGTGTTGAGGTAAGTGTTTCTCTCATGATAGCACTTGGGATGTTAGGTTTGAGCACCGAGACATAAGCAAAGCTATCCACGTTGCATCCCTCTTTATAGTACGACATACCTATACTCAAGATTAAATATAAATGCAATATTAGAACTCTTGAGATTTATCTTCATGAATATCTATACTTGGTCAATATATCCACTTGAGAGATCCATCCAACAATGTCCCATTGAATTGAGCACTTCACCCTTGAGCTAGTGACTTGGATCAATATTCAAACATATATGAATAAAATCCACTTCTAGATGCCAAGTCACCGTAAACATGACCAAAATAATGTTTGATGCATCCTCATTGCTTCACTTGATTAGGCTCGACTTGATACCTCGAAATTCTCCAAGCTATAGCCACTTCACCCTAGCCAAGCACATGGTCCAAGTCACTACTTGGCCAACCTTAGCTTAGTACCTTGTTGCTAATCCCTTGCTTGATTTCTTCATCCATTCAATGCTAATTTGAGTTTAGCTTTGTGTCGGAGACGGTCATTAGGGGTCCCCTACTAAGGGGATAATCACCCTCATCAAACGCAAAACCGCCCAGGGACTGTCTATATTTGGCCACAGGAATGCGCAGGCCCACAGCCCGCCACGGCCCAGCAGTGGCCTGAAAGGTCTGCTTGACCGCCTCGCTCGAGGGCTCCCATCCCTCGAGCGGATCTCCGCCTCGCTCGAGGGTCCCGGCCCCTCGAGCAGATCTCTGTTTCGCTCGAGGGGTTCGGACCCCCTCGAGCGGGCAACCACCCCCGCTCCGCTCGGTAGCGGCATTTAATTCCCGGCCCCACGGCGGGACGCCGAAGTCAAGGGGGAACCTTCCCCCACGCCGTGCACCTGACACGGTCAGAGCGCCTGACACCACCACAGTGCGGCCTGGCCTGCCACTACACGGCCATCCCTGGCACTGTGAGGGCGCAGCGCGGCCCTGTGCGAACAGGCCGGTGTCATTCCGTGTCACTGTGCCACCTGCCCTCCGTCCTCCCCTACGGCAAGACCCTTGAAAGGGCATGGGGGCACCCTCGAAAGGTGTACGGACGGCGAGCAGGCGCACGCACTGACCGGCACCGCCGTACGAGCGGCGTGCGCCGCGTCCCCTCCACCAACTCCGGCGCCGCCTGGCCATCCCGGGCGCTGTGCAACTGACCCGGGGGCTGTGCGGCCATCACCAGCACCGTGTCGTCATCCCCACCACTGTGCGACGACACACACGGCACTGTGTGGACACCCCGGTGACGCGCCGCCATCCTGCGCCACCAACTCCGGTCCTTTCTCCGGTGGATAGGCCCTCGATCCAACGGGGCCGCCCCTCGAAGTCAAAGCAGGACAAGTCACAGTGACCACCATGCCGCCCGCGGAAGCCGGGGGCGCCACCAACCCACGCCAGGAACCACGACGTGCGGGACAAGACCGCCGGCGCCATGCTTATTAGTACGCAACCACTGTATCGGCTGTTGTGCAGCATCCTGTAACTGCCCTCCCTTGGCCTATAAAAGGGAGAGGCAGAGCCCCCTGCGCGGGGACGACGCAACTCACTCACCGCGCACAACACGCCACCTTGTTCTAGATATTGGCACTTGCCTCAATCACTTAGCTGGGATCTGGGGGAATTTCCTCCTCTCCCACCGTGCTTGTAGCCCCCCTCTACAGGCACCACCGGTGCAAGCTAATACGAGTACGGAAGCACACCTGCTGGACGTACGGCTGCGTGGTCGGAACCAGGATAAACCCCCGTGTCACCTTAGCTAGCACCGACCATTGAGGAGCTGATCTCAGCGTGAATCACTAGTTGGTGCCGGTGCTAATCCGGACACCGACAGTTGGCGCGCCTGGTAGGGGACCGCGCTGTGATCGTCCACCCGCTTTCTCGATGGTGATCATCACTGAGCAGACATCGGAGAGGCCCGCCTGGGGTGAATCCGACACGCTCCCGTCCAGGTTCGAAATCTGGTTTGGAAGCATCCACTACCAGGCGACTGGCAATGGCTACCACATGCGCATCCTCAACCGGGAAGCGCTCAAGGCGGCACCGCCCGGAACGTCGGCTGCTCCGATGCCAGCAGTATTCCCACCGCCACCCCGACGCCACAAGTGTTCGGGGAAGCGCTCACGACGAGCGCGCGCGGTACGGCGCCAAGCAGCGGACGCTGGCTCCCCCCAGGGGGTCGAAGCCGGCGAGCTCCCGCCTGTCGGAGCAGAGCAAGGTGACGCACCTCCACCGACAAACTCCACGGCACACCCCGTGGAGGGGGCCGTGGCTGCACAGCCGCGATTCCCCCACGGGATGCGCGGCGCCACCATGGCATATTCTTCGTCAGCCGGCACCGACCTGGCTGCATACGAGGGCCTTCCGGACCACCACTTCATGTCCATCCGGAACCTCATCGCCACCTCGCCCGACGATTCCTACCGCGACACTGACGGCGAGGAGTACGGGTACGGGCGTGGGGCGTCGGAGTGGGACTACTCCGGACTGCGAGACCCTGATGCTTTCAGGCGGTTCCAGGCTGCGACAGACTACTGACTCACCTGCTCCGACGACTCCAGCGAGGGGGATTACGATCCCACCCGCGAATGCTTCGTTGTCGTCCTCGGTGAGGATGAAGACGAGGGAGGCGGAGCGGGCGATGCTGCGGTCCGCAACGCTATGGCAGTAACCCCACCGGTGGGGGCGACACCACCGCCACCTGACGTAGTGCGCGCCGCGCAGATGGCCCAACTTCGCGAGCTGGAGGCGAAGCTGAACGCAGAGCGCGAGCAATTGTGGCAGTTGAAGGCTACGCTCGAGAGGGACAGAGCTGGCCCCTCAACCTAGGGAGCGCGCGCTGCAGGTCGCGTGGCCCGCGAGCGCATCAACGCCGACACCGACGTGGACGAGATACTGAACCTGGGAAGGGCCAGCCAGAAGCTCGTGGCCGCGGCGACTTTGATTCGGGCCATGCCCGAGCCATCGACGCCCGAGGGACGCAACCTGCGCCGCGAGGCGCAGGCCCTCATCGAGCAGGCAGCGGTACAGCAAGCCGAAAGCTCCGCGTCTCGCATACGCCATCAGTCTGCCACGAAGGCTGGTGGGGGCGGACGGGACCAGGAGGCATCGGTCCACACGCCGCACCGGGCGCCTACCGTCCATGAAGGCAACCAGAGGACCCCCGACAAAGATTGGATTCGGGACCCTGCGACGCTACCAAGCGGGCAAGGTCCGGCCCCGAGACCTCAACAAGGGGGATTTGGTGCTCCGACTCCGACAGAAGAATGAAGGACGCCATAAGCTCACACCGCCGTGGGAGGGGCCATACATCGTTGCCGAGGTTCTCAAACCCGGCACGTACAAGCTTGCAAACGAGAAAAGCGAAGTCTTCGCCAACGCTTGGAACATTCAACAGCTACGTCGCTTTTACCCTTAAATTCCAAGTCATTTCGCGCATATTCAGCACCTCAGTCAGTTGTATATACGTTAAGGCTGTGAATAAAGATAAGGGGGACTTGGCTTTCCTCCGAAAACCAAGTCCCCCTCGGGGGCTACTATGGGGGGGCACTCCTCCCCTAAACGGTCCCATTTTTTCGCAAAAACCTTTTCTTCCGAAAATGCCAAGCACGTCATGCCTCGGAAGCCCAGACAGGAAAAAGCGGGGTGCGAGTAGCTAAAAGGTAAAGTCGGGCGAGCTAGGAACGGCCTACGCTTCCAGCAGGATACGGCTACCCTCTCTCATACCACTTTACCTTCAGGCTGCTCGCGAAAATGATCGATCGCAGCTGAAATCTGCCTAGGTGACGGGGAAAGACTCAACGGCATACGTAAAGCGAGTCACACTTACAAACCTCAAAGAGTGGATTGTTTTGTTACATGAGCCACCTAACTCGAATCATGATCACAACTTAAGGGCGTCGGCGCCCGACTACTTTCAGGGCTCGAGGGGACCCACGGGAGGAGCGGTCGGGAAGAGGTCTTCCTCGAACGCGTCAGCAAGATCTGTAGCGGCGTCCGCAGCGACAGCATCGACCTGGTTCACAGCGTCTTGCGCCCCGTCATCATCGAGGTCATCGGCGACGACGTACCCTGTGGCCAGCGCCGCAAGGTCGACGATGTAATGCGTCGACACCACGCCGAGGGTCTTTTGGATGCCGAGACGGAGGGCGCCCTTCACACGCCCGATGACGTGACCGCCCAAAGCCCGAAGGCGGCTCGCCAGCGAGCTCCCTGACAAACCTGTTCCCTCGTCAATGCTCTGGCATGCTTCGAGGGCTGCCTGCTCCAGAAGCCCCAGCTCTTGCTGGGACGAGGTGTAGGCCGCCTGAAGCACTTCCACCTGCGTCGCTGACACCCCCAGAGCTTTCCACAGTCCTGGGGAGAGAAAGGGTGAGTCGAGAGCGAATCTCGATGAACCTGAACAACAAATAAAAGGTTCGGGGGCTGCGACTTACCCTCGACCTGCTTCCACTCCTTCTCAAGCTCCGTACGCGCGGCTCCAGCCTCCTGCTGCAGCTGCAGGAGCGAAGCATCCTTCTCCACACCGGCGGTCCTCAGGGCCTCGACGGTGACGCCTCCCTGGACCAATTCCCCGGTGAGCCGCTCGGTCTCCGCCTCCCGAAGCTGAAGCGTGGCCCTGGTCTCTGCGAGTACGGCACGCTCCTGGTAGAGCTGGGACTGCGCCTCCTCCTGCGCCGAGCGTTCGCGCTGGAGGGCGGACCGAACTTCCTCAAGCGCGACACACTCCTGCTGGAGCTGGGTCTCCGCCTCCGCGCGCGCGGTGCGTTCCTGCTGAAGCTGGCCCTCCACCCCGGAGAGCGCCTCGACCTTCTCCTGTAGAGCAGCACACAGCTTCTCGACCTCTTGGGTCTTCTGCTCGGCCTGGGTCTGCCAAGACCTCGCTCCCTCAAGGGTGGCGCGATCCTGCTGGAGTTGGGCCTGCGCCTCGGTGAGGGTCGCCTCCTTCTGCGCCAACGCAGCCTGGACCTCGACATGCACCGTGCGCGCCTTCCGCAGCTCCTCATTCGCCACCGTCATCGCCTCCTCTTTCCTCTGGAGCGCGACCTTCAACCCCTCGGCCTTCCTGGTCCTCTGCGCCGCCGCGGCCCGCTGGGAGTCACGCTCCTCCTCCACGCGGAGGAGGTTGTACTCGAGCCAGCCGTTGTCCGTCCGCAGGGCCTCCACCATCGCGTCCAGGGCGTCGTACTGCGCCCGGTACCAGTCGAGGTCCGAGCTCAGCTGAGCAATGTGGGCGAACCTCTCGCCCGCCTGCTCCTCCAACTCCTGCGGATGCGGAAGGAGAGAAAGAAGAAAGAAAGTCAGACGAAAGGCACGCAAACGAGGAAAGCGAACCAAGTGGCCCTTGGGCAAACACACTTACTCGAAAGACTTGGAGCGACCTGCCCCTGTGAAGTTGGAGGGTGTCGACGAGGGCATTCTGAAGGGAGGCACCGAGGCCACCGAACTCCCGCCACAGCTCCCCCTCCGACCTCGCCTCTTCCACCAGACGCGGTGGAACTCCGGGAAGCCGAAGCCTCTGCTCCCACTGCGGCGCGCTGGCGCTGTACGTCGGGGCCACGACGCCGGACGTCGACACCCCAGCACCGGCCCCCGGCACCTGCGGCATCACACAGCCATCAGACCGCACCACCAGCACCTCGGGTGTGGGCCTAGGGGCTGGCGCGGCCGCCACTGCCGCTCGACCCCCACCGGGGGCCGAACCACCATCAGCAGGAGCCCCAGCTGATCCGCGGCCCTCTGGTCCCCGACTTGCGGCACGGGCCTGCTCTCGCCCCTGCTGGGTATCGCGGGCCACCACCGCCCGTGGGGCATCTGTCGCTGCCTCCTCCCTCCGTTGCGGCTCTGTGGCCGCGGCAGCGACACGCGACGCCTCGCCCGCCGTCGTCGTACCCGCCGTCGCCCGCGAGGTCCTCGCCGAGCGGGGCGTCGTCGTGCGCGGCGCATCTTGCGCCCCCACCTTAAGCTCCTTGATGGGTGCAAGGCCAGGGACAGCAGGTGTCATCCTAACAATGGAAGAGAAGAAGAATGGGCAGTCCGATACATGATATCAAGAACACGGAGGGCAAAAGACAACTCACCTTATGCTGGAATAACCCCGCTTGCGCTTCCTTGAGGGATCTGGGGGCGCCTCCGCCGCGCCTGCCGACGTCCTCGGCGGCGACCCCGCGACGGGCGGTGCTGTGTCCGCCTCGAGGGTCGGCTCCGCGGGGACCCCCTTGACCCCTGGTGACGGGGGCGGCATGGCTTCCCACCTGTCGGAGGTGGTCCGCTCCCCCTCGCTCTCCTCGTCCAAAGACGTGTTTACCGGCTCCGGTGGGGGGGAGAAGCCCTGCTGCTCCCGTAACAGGTAATCCTCATTGTACCTGTCGAGGTGCTCTTGCCTCCTGATCCTCTTCTCCTTCGCCTAGGTCGCCTGGTCCTTCTGCCTCTGCTGCCTGACGCGATTGGCGGTCTGCGACCGGGGCGTTGGCGGATCCGATGTGGGGACATCGACATTCACCCCCGGCCACCAGCAACCACTGTCAGATCAAGCGTGAGGGTGAAGAAGACAAAATATGAAGAATCGACACTCACTTGACCGGCGTCCGAGAGCATCGCGAACGACCACAAGTCGTCGTCGCTGTTTCGCACCACCCTGGCAGTCACCGCGTGCCTCGCCCTTGCGGCCGCGTACGCCGGGGCAAGCGGCTCCTCCAGCAACCGCGAGAGGGCCAGAGCCACAGGGTCAGCTTCGCTCCTCATCTCGAAGATGGCGAGCTCCCTCTCCATGAGAGGAATCACCCGCCGGCGGTGGAAGTTGGCAATGACCGACGCCACGGTCAACCCGGCGTTCGCCAATTGACTTATGGCGTCGGTGAGAGGCTCGAGCCTCCTCTGCCTTGACGCGGGCGACACCCCGTGCGCCCACGAGATCGGCCTCTCTGTTAGCACCTTCCCGGTGTACGGCAGAAGGCCGGCGCCGTCGTTGCGCAGGTAGAACCACCCTTTCTCCCAGTCGGAGTTGTTTGACGTCATTGTACACGGTAGGTACAACTCCTTCCGGGAGTCACGCACCGAGAGCGTGAGCCCGCCGGCACGGACTGCTCGACGCGTCCTCCTCTCCCCCGTGGTGAGCGTGTGAAGCTCACCATGGAAAAGGTGGACCCACAGGTCCCAATGCACCGGGATTCCTAAGAACCCCTCGCAGACGGCGACGAAGGAGGCCGCCTGCGAGATGGCGTTGGGGGCGAACTTATGGAGCTCTTCCCCGTAGTGGTAGCACAGCCCCCGCATGAACTTGCTCGCGGGGGCGTTGAAGCCACACTCGTGCAGCCGTAGGAAGCTGACGACGTAACCCACCGGAGGATTCGGTTGTTGATGCGACGACGACGGGATGATACACGCCTGGTTCGGCCCGTCGCCGGCCGGTGCCAGTTGACCGCCGTTCACCAGACCTTCCAACGACAGCCGGTCCGCCGTCGACCGGGGCCACGGGAACGCCTCCAGCACATGGATCGAAGACATGGCGGAAGGAGCGGTGGGACACGGGCGGCTGCGGAAGCGGCGGAGCATGAGCGGATCTGAAGCGGCGATGCGCGTAGCGCTGAGGGAGACGAAGAGCGAGGGACGGGCGCGAATGGCAGAGGTAAGGAGCTTCCCCTGCGCTCCCTGCTTTTATAGAATCGGAAGGGGTGGAGCCCCCGGAAGCGCAGCAGGCGGCGGCAGTTAATGCGGCCGGTGCCCCTCGTCACTGACGGCGGGGCCCCACTGTGCCGAAACTACCGCGCGCACACGCGTGCACCATGATTACCGCACGGCAACCCAAGGGAGGCAGCGCCCCGTCTCATCACCCTCACACGTCGCCCACGTCACGTCGCCTAAAAAGGTGCGCCCGCTCCACATGCCCCGTGCCACGTCATCCGTGGCTGGTAGAGCGCGGCGACCAACCGTCTCACGGACGCATTTCGAACGCCAGGGGTTCCTTCTCGCATAAGGATAACCCCCCGTAAAACTCGAGCCGCGGACTCGAGGGCCGACCCCTCGAAGGGACACGATTGGCGCCCCAATCCAAAGCAGACTGAGGCCACAAGGCCACGGCCTGTCGATACATCCTGGAGAACGAACCCGAGGAAGCCCGGGGCTCAGATCCGCATAGCTCTACTGATCAGCAGCTCAAGGCCCAGCCCGCTGAGGGTAGGACGGGCGCCGCAGATGCCCCTCGATCTGGGGGATTACTGATCAGTGGTTCGAAGCTCGACTCGATAACGGATCAGTGAGCACCACAGGTCCGCCAAGATGGGAGCGCCCGGCGCCTCCCCGCAAAGGCCCTACTGATCAGAGGTACGGAGCCTGACCCCCGACGGGTTTGAACAGGCGCCTCAGATCGACAGAGTCAGGAACGATCGGGGCACGCGCATTCGATCCTGTCCCCGAACGTGAAGTTCGGGGGCGCCCTACATATCGTGTTCAAGGCCAGGACAGGGGCAGCCAATCGAGGGATCCCATCGAGGGAGTGCTTCCGCGCCCTCGGCCCCCATCGAACGGGACCGAGCCCTGCTTGGCAAACCCTTGCAAGCGCTCACATGGACGTGTCTCCGGACCATGAGCCGACCCCTATCGAACGGGGCACGGACGCCCACTTGAACTATCCGTTAACAGCTCGCTGAGGCAACCGTGCTCGCTGCCCGCTCGTGGGTAGCACGACTTGCCTCACCCCTCTACCCTGCGAAAGGGCAACGAGGGTCGTAATAAAGTCGAGAGTCCTCATCCGATCGCCCCTAATTGGGCCAGGGCTCGGAGGCTCCTCACACCACGACCACCCCAACGATCGCCGCACCAACTCGCCTAAGGCCGCGCCCCCGAAAAAACAGCCGGCCTACCCGAAACGTCTTGGGTCGACACGACGCCTCCCCTCCTGCGTAGATCGCCGATGCCGGCTGAAACACCGCTGAGGCCGGCTGAAACAAACGCGAGGCGAGCCACGTCGCCCGACATATTTAACCCCTGCACGAGTACACACACTCCTGCAGGGCTTCGGGGGCTTACACCCGCAGGTGCGCTAGCGCGCCCCCGCAGGAAAACACGAATGATCAAACGGGACGAGACCCACACACGGCACCCGAGAGCGGAACCCTTTGAGGCTCGGGGGCTATTGTCGGGGACGGTCATTAGGGGTCCCCTACTAAGGGGATAATCACCCTCGTCAAACGCGAAACCGCCCAGGGATTGTCTATCCTTGGCCACAGGACTGCGCAGGCCCACAGCCCGCCACGGCCCAGCAGTGGCCTGAAAGGTCTGCTTGACCGCCTCGCTCGAGGGCTCCCGTCCCTCGAGCGGACCGCTCGAGGGTCCCGGCCCCTCAAGCAGATCTCTGTTTCGCTCGAGGGGTTCGGACCCCCTCGAGCAGGCAACCACCCCCGCTCCGCTCGGTAGCGGCATTTAATTCCCGGCCCCACGGCGGGACGCCGAAGTCAAGGGGGAACCTTCCCCCACGCCACGCACCTGACACGGTCAGAGCGCCTGACACCGCCACAGTGCGGCCTGGCCTGCCACTACACGGCCATCCCCGGCACTGTGAGGGCGCAGCGCGGCCCTGTGCGAACAGGCCGGTGTCATTCCGTGCTACTGTGCCACCTGCCCTCCGTCCTCCCCTACGGCAAGACCCTCGAAAGGGCATGGGGGCACCCTCGAAAGGTGTACGGACGGCGAGCAGGCGCATGCACTGACCGGCACCGCCGTAGGAGCGGCGTGCGCCATGTCCCCTCCACCAACTCCGGCGCCGCCTGGCCATCCCGGGCGCTGTGCAACTGACCCAGGGACTGTGCGGCCATCACCAGCACTGTGCCGCCATCCCCACCGCTGTGCGACGGCACACACGGGACTGTGTGGACACCCCGGTGACGCACCGCCATCACGCGCCACCAACACCGGTCCTTTCTCCGGCGGATAGGCCCTCGATCCAATGGGGTCGCCCCTCGAAGTCAAAGCAGGACAAGTCACAGTGACCGCCACGCCGCCCGCGAAAGCCGGAGGGCGCCACCAACCCGCGCCAGGAACCACAACACGCGGGACAAGACCGCCGGCGCCATGCTTATTAGTACGCAACTACTGTATCGGCTGCTGTGCAGCATCCTGTAACTGCCCTCCCTTGGCCTATAAAAGGGAGAGGCAGAGCCCCCTGCGCGGGGATGATGCAACTCACTCACCGCGCACAACACGCCACCTTGTTCTAGATATTGGCACTTGCCTCAATCACTTTGCCGGGATCTGGGGGAATTTCCTCCTCTCCCACCGTGCTTGTAGCCCCCCTCTACAGGCACCACCGGTGCAAACTAATACGAGTGCGGAAGCACACCTGCTGGATGTACGGCCGCGTGGCCAGAACCAGGATAAACCCCCGTGTCACCTTAGCTAGCACCGACCATCGAGGAGCTGATCTCAGCGCGAATCACTAGTTGGTGCCGGTGCTAATCCGGACACCGACACTTTAATTCAACATTAAGAGTGAAATCCAATTAAGATCATGCCTTCTTTGATTCTATAGTCCCATTTGATCATAACAAGCCTTCCAATTTATTTAGAGACCATCCTATATTCCAATATCACTATGTCTCTTTCTTCACCTTCATTGGCTTGTTTATATATCAAGTGTACACCATGGGATCACACATATCGCAGACCATGACATTCAATCTTATATAGAGCCATTTCACAATGTGAGGTAATAACACATTCCTCAACTTATCTTGTACAATAATGGCTTGTCTTCACATACAGATATCCAATGTCATACATCATGCTTTGTTATTTATATGTTACAACCTGCTCACATGCTTAACAAAGACATTAGATCTTTAATCTAGTTGTCAATCAATACACCAAAACCCACTTAGGGCCTAGATGTCTTTCAGTTGGGTAGCTCATGCTTAGTCGCTAACTACGGGTTGAGGATGGTTTTATTGAACACAAAGTGAACTTGATTTATTTTATGCTCCATCATCATTAAACAAGACTACCCTTATTAATCGGAACATGGATCGACCACCCAAGACAACAGTGCAACCACAAGACAAATGGCTCTGTCTTGGCTAATTAATTAGAAATCTTAGTATGTGGTATGCTTTACCTTATAAGGGCGAGGGGGTGCCGGTAGTTGGTGTATAGCCCGGCCCTCAGGCTGATCTGCTCTGTGGTAGCTTCGCAGTCTTGAGAAAGGGTTATGCATTACGCTGTCATGAAACCTAGCGAACAACTCATACTAGGGAATCTTTGTAAAGGCCTCGTAGTGAATCCCTAGCCACTCACCAAAGGCAGTGTTTAAGGGTCTAGCGAACCCGGCCGACATGGGAAACACGACTTGTGGGTAAAGATGTGCCACCTCTGCAGAGTGTATAAACTGATCGATCAGCCGTGCTCACGGTCAAGAGCGGCCTGGACCCTCACATGAGTAACTTATGGAATATGAATTTAATCTTGTGCATTGCATTTTTTACTGTTGCTTTTATTATTCTTTGGGTTGGTATACACTTACATTGCTAGTAATCAGTTGCTTAATAAAATCTGACCAACTAAAATTGCTTACCGCTTTAACCATGTCAGCCATCCACCCAAAGAGCCTTGCATGTTGTTATAGTTATGTTCCCTTGTTGAGTACGACATGTGCTCACGCTTGTTGATTTTTTTTATTCTTGCAACTACACTACTCAGACTGCTGCTCAGACGGACACTTTGAAGAATTCCCTGAAGACTTTGAAGAGTTCTAGGCGCGTTTCTTCGGTCGACTGCCTGTGGTGGACGGCTTCGTTTATTTTCCGCTGTTAGCTACTCGTATGGTGTGTTAGACTATTGGACAGTCGGTCTGTAATAATAATAACGCTGTGACACTGCGATTTGGTATTCTACTATGTTGTTTGCATGTGTGAACATGATCCTGGACACATGTAAATGTATGATCTGGTTTTGCTTCCAAAATTGGGTGGGACATACGTCGCCATTCTCATCGCGCGCTCTTGATCTTGCCCACGTCTTCCCAACTTCACCCTTATGTACCCCGACCGCGATAACATCCCGCCTCTCCGACCTCTTCATCGCGCTCGCGTCACCCAATTACCTCGCCCGCTGTCGTTCGTGCATCTCCAGCGCTGTCGTCGTCGTTCCCGGCTTCCCGATCTCGCCGCCGTCGTCCGCCACGATCGCGTTATCACTTCGCAACCCCTGTACTTATTTGACATCACTGTCATCTCGTCGTGTCCGCGTCACCCTAACCTCACCGACTGTTGTTCTTCGTTCCCCAAACCTCCTCGTCGTCTGCCCGACCTCGCCAACCTGACCGCGTAGTCATCCCTATCATGCACATGCTACACCCCCGACATCGTCCTGCTGTCGTCTGCGCCTTCTAGCCTCAACGTTGTCTGCCCCGACCATGCCGTCATCTCCGTCTTCTCGACCTCATCATCACGTCTGTGCTACCCCCAACCTCACCTGCCGTTGTCGTTCCGACCAAGATGTCATCACAACTATACATGTGCCTCCCGATGCAAGCTAGCTGACCGCCGAACCGCTCGTCCACAGCGGCAGTACCAGGTTGGGCCACCGCTCGCTGGACACCAAGCTGCTCATGCCCAACCCCATGAGCCTTGAAGGCAAAATAGATTTAGGTGGATTGTACGGTCGCATAGCCCTGCAATGCACATCATAGCAGAAGCGGAGTCTTTGTTGTAGATGTCGCGACGGGACGTTACCTAAGCCCGTGCAATTATGAGACTTTGACGGATGAAAATCAATTCACCAAGTCAAAACACGTGAAGGATTCACTCTGTCCTGTAATACTAGACTAGATATAGATTTGAACTGTGAATCCGTTTCTTTGGTTACTTTTGAACTAATAACTGGTTTGACATTTTGAGCTACCTGTGACTCGCTCAAAGTACAAAAGATAATTTGGTCGATTAATGGAAAAAATGTAAGATTGCTCATTTGGTTCATATTGGCGAAACTTTCCTATTTTTCTTGACAATCTCGCTAGCTCTACTGCTCTAGCAAGAAAGTCCTTACCTCTCTAAACAAATTGGCTTTGCATGGCAATGTATTAGTCCTAGATGAACCACCTTATAAAAAAAGCTATGTTGGGAGCGTTGTCGCGATCACTAAACCCATTTGGTTTCACCAAGCGAAGACTACTACTCATCCGTAGATAGTCGGACGATGTTGGCATCGACGTCGCTTTCTCTTTGGAGGCATCGTCTTGCACGACCGTCTCGCTCTGCCTCCTTTGGCTCTGGGTTGTTTGGAAACTGATGATGTGCGAGTGTTATTGGTGTCCTCTATCTTGCAGGTGTCGCCCGTATTAGCTATTGTAGTGTGGTGCTGAGTAAGTTTCCTTTCAGTTTGTTGTCTTTGTAGTGTTTTAGTCGATGTTGATTTTCCATACTTTGAGGATTCTCCTAAAGTGACTTTTTTTAAACTCTCTTCTTCTTAATGAAAAATATGATATGCACGTTTTTTTAATCTTAAAAAATGGATGTTGACGATGAAATAAATAGATACACGATTGACCACATGCACTTCCTGCTGGATTCCGATGGAGTTAAAAATAAAAATAAAAAGACCAAATAGTGAAATTTGATTATCTATTCATATCATGTACTCTCTCCGTCTCTAAATGGATGACCATTCGAAAAATGTGTCTGTAAGGTAAACACAATCTTCAATAATTTTGGGAGCTTGGATGATTTGGAAGCATAGGAATGCGTGTGTGTTTGATGGGGTGGCACCTTCTATCAATTCCATTATGAGGGACATCAAGGATGAACATAGCCTTTGGTGCCTTGCTGGTGCTAAGAAGCTGGAAAGTCTAGGTTTAGGTGGTGTCATCTAACTTGTATGGTCAAGATTTTGGTCATGTCCTAGTTGTTTAGTAGGCTGAGTGGTGTTATTTGGATTCTTCTCTAATACTTGGTCCCCGTATGAGAGAGGAGGTTGTATGGGGCATTTATTTCTCTCTCTAATACAAAGAAGCGCAGCTCTCCTGCGTTTTCGAAAAAAAAAGGTAAACACAATCTTATAGAAACAGTCATTTAGAGACGAATGAAGTATCTAACATCGAGCATCGAGGCCCAATGGGGATAAACCAAAGCTCGCAAGTGGAACCATCATATTGCTGGGGGTGGGCGTTCGGGTTACCCGATTAGTTCGGGTCGGGTAATTCGGGTTTTGAGAAATTCGGGTAATGAGAATCATTACCCGATATCAGCTTCAGAAAAACACTACCCGCAAATTCGGGTACCTGCAAAAATCGGGTTCGGGTTCGGGTTACCCAATTTACCCGAAATCCATAATCAAAGTATACACTCAAACACACATAATTTTGCATAGACTAGTAGTTTGTGTTGAATTTCAACTACAAGTTGAGAAGAATAATATATTATAGTCACTTGTTCAAATTAAGAGAATTATATTCTAATAAAGTGACAATTTCAAGTGTTCAACTAACAACACGTGAATAAATACAAAGACAAAGGCAAATTTCGGGTAGTTCGGGTACCGGAGTGTATTACCCGAATTACCCAAACTAATTTCGGGTAATGACAATCACTATCCGAACTTGGGATCGGGTACCTCGGGTTCGGGTAATTCGGGTTCGGGTAATTCGGGTACGGGTAATGGGTATCGGGTATTTTGCCCAGGCCTAATATTGCAGCCGTTGACGATGGAGCCAAAGATCACTTTCAACTTTTTGCATGAGCCGTTGATGCATGTGTGATGCCAACCAAAATCATTCCGTCGCTGCACAAGGAAGGTTGTAATAAATGGATGGAAACTTGCTATTTTTGCAATGTACGCATGTGTGTGTGCGCGCGTGCCGCTCACCTCTTTTACTGTGTGTTGATATGCTTCATATCAATAACGAACTAAAGAGGAACATGTAAGGAAGACTAGGAAGGTGAAATGCGTAGCAAGGTGGGCAACTAAACGCAATGCTTTTTCTTACTTTTGTCTAACGAACTAGATTGTGCAATAATCCTTGACAATGACACCTAATAAGTTTTCCTGGCATAGGATCAAAACACACCGATATTAAGAAACTTATACGATTAAAACCCCACTAATATCATTCCAATTTAACAACCTCCATTGATCATTTGCAATAAACTTCTGCCTTCCTCATGAAGTATATGCCATCATATTCTTCTATTAGTGTAAGCCTGTCATAAACATGTATGCCATCATTTGCAATAAACTTTTGCAAATTCCAAGTCAGAAAGCTGTCCAAATGATTTGTTAGAAATTTATTATTATATCTCACGAACAAAGTCGATCTTAGATAAGTTATTTACGAGATTGTGTATCATCGTATCATCATTATTTTATAAATTTAGACATTTTTTACTGTAGTTGTACGAGTTTTCACAAAAGTTCCACCAAATATCCCCAGTTGCTAAGCCGCTCGGGTGCCGTACCGGGTGCGCAACCTTGGAGCGGTAGCAGTAGGAGTAGAGGCCGTCTTTTTTGCTTTTTTGCTCTTTTTCGAAAGATTTTCACAAATACCTTTTTGAGAAAAGATTTTAGAAAATAGACCCCGAGATCAGCACTATGGTCCGAGGTGCCGAACTCGAGATTCATTTTTTGAAATCTTTCCAAAAGAGGTGTATTTGTGAAAAAAACTAAAAATCTAAAAAGTAAAAAAAGACGGCAGTACAGGCAGGCAGGTCAGCCCCACTGCCCCCTCACGCTAGCACTAAGCAGAGCGCCCCGCCCGCGCAGAAGGAGGTGGCTCCCTGGTCGGCTGGTCCACGATGCCCACGGCCAGGCTCTCGCGATCGAACCAGCAATGCAAGCAGCCAGCTAGCGCTGTGATGAACTACGATCTCGAGCTGAACGAGTACTTACAGCCACTGGTGTCGTCAAAGCAGTCGAAGAGGCCGGAGGACCACGCGCCGGTCGGCGGGTTCCCCTGCAGGCCCACGGTGCTGTTTACCCGCAGACACGGATATCTGCGATACCCGACCCGACAAGCGAGAGTACGGGCAAGAAACTTCACCCACGGGCGCGGATACGAGCAGAAACTCTCACTTTGCCCAGTAGCATACTTAAGCCCACTGGCCCATCTAAGCACCATCACACCCTTTTGACCTAACAGCAACTATCGACCCCTCTAAAATAAAGCAATCATCGGCCAGCCATTTATCCATTCCCTGCGGCCTGGGCGGCCGTGCTCGGCGCCGCCGCGACGAGGGACAGCGCCGGCAGCCTAGGGACGGACACCGTCCTCGTCATTTTTCCACCGGCTGGACGACGTCCTGTTGACCGCTCCTGGCGGCGCGCCGCCCGGGAGGAGCTCACGTTGTGGCGCCGGATCACCATGCGTGGCAACGAGGGGATGGCGCGCAGGCTCAACCGCGGCGGCATGGCCTGCGAAGCCGTCCGGCGCGCCGCCGGGCAGTGCGAGGCCTTCTGCGGAGAGTACGTCGGCAATGAATCGAGGCATCGGCAGCGCACGTAGCGAGGTGAGCGTTATTTGCTGGCGACGGGTTTACCCGATACCTGCGGATATTTGTCGGGCGTGGATTCGGGCAGGAAATTTTACCCGCGGGCACACTATCGGGCGGGTAAAAAGTGAAAACACGGATATACTATAGGGCGGGTAAATGTCTTACCCGCACTTACCTGACCCGTTGTCATTCCTAACCCTCACGCTCACTTTTTCAGTAGACTTGGCCCAAGGAGACCAAAGACCATAGAGGCCCCGCTAGCTGTTGGACCCGGGAAATCCTATACATCTTCTGAAAGAAAGTTAACTATATATATATATATATATATAGTGAGTGTGTAGTCTATGGCCGGCCATAGAATACTTATTCTGTGGCTGGATTACTTACCGTCAGATTGCTTTAGGTCTGGGACGTCATTCGTTGCCGCGTTAATTAGCCGCCAGCTAATGCTCCGTAATCATTGCGTGGAACCATGCACGCAAGTACTCCTACTGCACATGCACGCAAGTACTCCTACTGCACATGCAGCGTACATGTGTTTGGTTCTATCTTACACTTCCATGTGTCTTTTTACTATTACACATGGATGCCGGTAAAAAGTAACACTTTGAAGGTGTACAAAATTACTGTAATTCTTACTTGTAGAGTTCTATTGTCTGCTGCACCTTTTAAATTATATTAGGTACAAACAAAATTATTGTAATTAGTAGAATCTAGTAACTCGTTTATAAAATTCAGTGGATCTAGTAACTCATTTTACGGTTGGCATATTAGCAAGGGTAATATGCATGAATTCTAGTAATTCACAGATGAGGGCATACATTGTAGTAAATCATTTGCAAGATTACTAAAAAAATAAAATGGTGTATAAAGGTCATGGAGTCTAGTAGGCATGGATTCTTTTTTAGTAACTAGTAAAAACAATTACTATTTCTTGTATATCCATCTCTTTTTTTTCGAATTAGTGTTCACCTCACGTGTGGACGCGGATAGACAAAACCAAAGTCGAGTCCCCGCTGCACGTCTGCATCGTGCATGCCTTGGCTGGGCAGCAGTAATGATAGTGGGCAGGAGTAATGATAGCGGTAACGCAGTAACAGCAAATTGACACCGGGCTGGTACAGGTCAACGCGGAATAATGCACGGGAAAAGGGGAATTGGACGCAAGGCAGTAATCCAGAAAGTTGGCTATAGAATAAGCTATTCTACGGCTGGCCACAGTGTATATATATATATAACCTAATAACAGCCTAATAATAATCTACAACAGCTCATCTCTCCCACGCCCTTCTTCCTCCTCCAGCCGCCTCCCTGCCTGAGCCGCCTCCCTCTCTCATGTGGTGCACGCGCGCCGCCGTCGGAAATTCGCCAGAGGTGGGCGGGAGCGGCCGACCGCGGGTCGCCGCTGTCCGCGGGCGGTGGTCGAGGCGGCGACAATTAGAGTTTGGGTTTCGGGCTTCGGGTTTCCGAGGGCGGGACTTCCATGTCTACCAGACATAGAGGAGAGGGTCTTCGGCGGCGGGAGCTCGATGATGGTGGCGGTTCGGCTGGCGGCGAGGTAGCGCCGCCGGCTGGGCGAGGTTGGACCCCTGGTGGGAGGTGGCTGCCGGCGGGGGTGAGCGGCCTCGGGTTAGGAAGGGCGGGGTCACGGGCGGTGGTGGAGGGCGGGCGGCGCGGCAGCCGCCGGCCGGGGCTGGTGGAGGAGGAGGAGGCGGCGGCGACGACAGGAGTGAGAAAGAAGAAGGCCGAAGTAGAAGAAAGAAGGAGGTGGCCCGTGATGGGTTTATAATTTCGTTTGGAAAAAATTCTTTTTACATCCCTCAACTATCGTCAAAGTCCGAATTTCGTCCTCCATTTACAAAACCGGGTATCTTGTGTCCCTCATATGTGTAGACTGTTTGTTTTTGGTCCCTCAGCTGTTTTGATGATGCTTTACACTTATGTGGCAATTTGGTGCCACATGTCAGAGGGATGTTCCTCTCTTCTCCTTATCTCTTCTTCTCCACCCAACCACTTCCTCCCGCCGGCCGGCAAGAGTGTGCCGCGGCCGCACCTGGTGCGCGGCTACCGGCCTTGCCTCTATGGTGGCGGCGACGATCGTGGCCCTGACGGCATCCCCATGGCGTGGCGCATGGCTGGCGCCGCTGCCGACCCTGCCCCCATGGCTAGGCGTGCGGCGGCCGGCCATGCCCCCATGGCTAGGCGTGTGGATGCGCGGGGGCTAGGCATCCGGCGACGCGGGGGAAAGGCGTGCGCTAGCGCAGGGGCGAGGCGTGCTGCGGTGCGGGGCAAGGCGTGCGGCGGTGCGCGCAGGTAACCTAGGAAGGGAGGTGGCGCATCGCTCTGCACCCCAACCTCCTCGCTGCACTACTCGTGCTCTAGAGACTCGACCGTCCAATGCCTGCTTCGACGTCCTGGGCGTGCTCTAGATGTCGCTTGCACCAGCAGCTGCTTCGCCCACCGCCGTCGCTCGCCGGTGCCGAAGGTAGAAGACAGCGAGGGACCTTTATGCAAGGCAAAAAGAAGTTTAGGGAGCTATAAGTAAATGCTTATACACCTGGGACCACGTCAAAACCGCCGAAGGACCAAATGTAAATGGTTTGGATAGATGAGGATGCAAAATACCCGGTTTTGCGAATGTAGGATGAAAATCAGACTTCGATAGTTAAGGGACGTCAAAAAGACTTTTTCCATTTCGTTACTATCCATCTTCCCGAAGTGAGTGACATAGGAGGCCCCGTTGAGCCGGCCCGGGAGCTCGAACATTATTGGGCCGGCCACAGGAGACGCGTGCGCTGGTTCAGCCCTCTCCGGCTCACTGGGCCCAGCAGGGCGGAAACACGAATTTTTTTATATATATTTTTATCTCTATTTTGCAAAAATAAATGGTCCGCTAGAAATTTTTCAAAACTATACATCTGCCGCCGTGGCCCACGGCGGTAGGGTTGGCGGCAGGGGCCGTGGCCCACTGGCAAGGGCACATACCGCCGTGGGCCACGGCGTTAGGGGCCTACCGCCGTGCGGCACGGTGGTAGGAGCCTAGCGCCAGGCGGCAGCGTGGCCTCCAGGTAGCGCCGTAGGCCACGGCGGTAAGTATGGACCTACCGTCGTGCCCTACGGCGGTAGGTTTTTTTTTTTGGTAAATTTCAATTTTTGAAGCATTGATACTTAACGACGAACCATCAATACTAAACGACGAATTACAGAAACAAGCAATGGCACGTACGACACAAGTACCCTAACTTTGTGTCGCTGCTAGTCCTAACGTGCCTTAGGGAATTTACATAAACGATTACAACATTTGTAGTCTAGTTGTACGAATAGTACCCGGAGAACCCGGACATCATAGACCCGCCGGAGTGCTGGGAGGGCATGTAGTACCCCGACGGGGGTGGAGTTGGATCAGACGGTGGCGGGGGTGGAGTTGCTGGTGGAGTGTTGTCCTTCTTCTCGTGGCACGAACAACAGCAGAACTCGTCCTCACACCCGGTGTTCGTCTTCACCACCATTGGTCCGGTCACCGGTCCGTCGTCGTCGTTGGTAGATGTCGGATCTGGAGAAGCCAATGCCGACGCGAGTTCTTGCCTCAGGTTGAAGATGACAACATCCTCGAGGTAGTTGATGTACTGTTGATACGGGTCAATAGCTGGGGGATCCACCCATTGCACGAAACCGCAGTTATCTGGTTGGTCGGAGTACTGCAGAAACCGTGATTACATTAGTAAATCATATAATGATGAAGGACAGAGGTCAAGGAGTTTTGCTTACCCATGCTCGTGAGCAATGCCAGAAGCGTCGACCAGAGTTGTCCCATCCCTGGTAAACCTGCATCACACAGAACTCACCGTGTGCACACCTTGGCCAGTTCACCGTTTGATTTGGTGCGTACTTTCTAACATCACGCATGGATTTGAAATCTCTCTTATCTAAGACTGGAAAATTGCTGTTGAACTCTGGATCTTGCTGGCTCCACAGTGCTGGACCGAGGGAGTCATCATCATCCTCAGTCCAGGAACTCATTGGTGCTTGTTGTGTTGTGAAGTGACACTGGAGAAGATTGCTCACATATATGTAGGCAATAAAGCAGACTGGACGGTGGACCATTCGATCCGAGGCAAGAAAAACGAGTAGTGACTCGGAGGAAACACACCCTAGTACTAGGTACACTGTTTGGTGTAGTGACTCACAGAAAACACACCCTATGTGTTCACTGTTTGGTGCAGTGACTCACAGAAAACACACCCTAGTACGAGTTTTACTGTTTGCATCTGAAATGCATCTGAAATCGAGTTCTTAAAGATACAACCCGACTCTAGAGAATGATGAAATGAAATCATATTTTTTTATAGATACAGTAGCACTCGGCTTCTAGTACTCTACGTCTACTGGGTACAACGGGGGTATTTCCCCTTCCTCATAGCATCCGGCCCAGCTTCCTTAGCCCGGCGAGCTCTCTCCCTCTTCCTCTCTCTATCTGCTTCACGGGCCGCGGCCGCTTCACGTTCTTTGATCTCCCGGCGAATGCGAATTTCCTCCTGGTGCTCCTTACATTTTCTTCTTGTTTTTCTGCCTCAACCATCCTTTGCCACCTCTCACGTGCTGAATGACCCGTCACCTCGACGTAACGCTTATCTTGTTCGGACTGCTCACAATCTAGCCACTGCATAAAATCACACAGAGTAGGTGGAGTCTTTTTTCAAATACAAGTTAGCACATAATAAAATAGCAATAACATATTATTTATTTAGTAATGCAGTTTGTTCTTACTTTTGGTCTAACATTGCGACATGGTGGGAGGGGGTCATGCTCGTAGTTCACGCACATGAAGAACCTCATCCCGTAGCAGTACCCGAGAACGTTGTACTTGACAAGCTTACAGTTGTCACCGCAGTAGCACATAGGAGTGTGGATCCCCTTTGGCACCGCAACCTTGTCCTTCCTACTGGTGAGCAACTCCAAATCCAACTCCGGACCCAAGGAAGCCATTGAAAGCCTAAAAAAAAGATGAGAAATATGATAATTCATTACATGTTTCATTTGAAATTAGAGAACAATACATAACAGGATATGATAATAAATTTGATGGCAAGAAGAAAACAACAAGCAAATGAAAAGGTAGTTCAATTATTACAACACGATAACATGCATAAGTTCAAATATTACAAGACCTTGCCAAATAAAATGGTTCAAATATTACAAGACGAAAACATGCATAAGTATTTCAAATATTACAACACGGTAGCACAAACAAGTACGGTCACTGCATTCCTTCGTTGTAGCGACGGGAACGACGTCCACGTGCACTAGCTGAAGGTGATGGAGAAGTGGCAATGGAAAAGTAAGATGCTTCGGTGTATTTCTTGTAGGAGTGTCCTGGATTGTTGCACTTAGAGCATATCTGCACCGCAGGTCCAGCTTCAGCCTCATCCATGTTGTTCCTAATCCTCTTCTTCTTGCGTCGACCGACACCTTGTCACATGGTTGGATCTGGATTTGGTATGTACAACGCACTGTCTTTGGGGTCTTGAGTGAAAGTTCCAAGATGCAGGTAACCCTCAATAGTGTGGTTCCAAGTGTCCAGAATGGTTTGCTTCAAAAAGTATTTAGGCACGTAGCGACCCCAATGGTTATTCTTTGTTGCAAGGCATGCAGCGATCACATGTGAGCAGGGGTAGTGTAGCAGCAGTGGTTTCTGGCAAGAGCATGAGCATGTCTGATTCCCAATAACTGTTTGTTGTGCTGTTATTTCACCATTCGCTTTTTGTGATTTGGACTGGCAATTTATCCGATATTTCCACTGAACTTCCTCGCTGGGATCACGATGTAGAGGTTGTGGGTAAGCTCTGTGAGCAAGAGCAGCCTTCTGTTTTGTGGTCAAGTACTCAGTCATCCATGTTGAATACACCTTCTGACAGTCCTGCATAGCTGCATGTGCTGCAGTAGCACGCTCAAGAAAGTAGTTCATTGTGAGGTACAAGAAGAACTCAATGATACCAACAAGAGGGAGAGCTCTGGCACCACGCAAAACCGCGTTGTAGACCTCAGCAAAATTTGTTGTCATTATCCCATGCCTCACACCTCCCTTATCAAACAGGAGACACCATTTCTCCTTACGCTCATTCTGAATCCACTGGCTGAAGGTCTTCACAGCACGTCCCCTTCTCCTTCTGACATTTGAAGCATCTAGCCCCACGTCCTCCAGAGAAACTGGCTCTTCCCCTGGTTTAGTACTTATTGGCTTCTTAGCTATCTCTTCTGATGCTTTCTTCGTCAGATCATCTAATTTTTGCCATAGCTCGTAGAATTTTTTCTCCTGATTGGTCGAACATAAGCGCTTGAACAATTGTGTAAGTTCTTTGTTCTTGAACTGGCTATGAAAGTTTGCTGCCATATGCCTCATGCACCACCTGCTATGCACATCTGGCCATTGTGGTGCTCTGTGACGTTCTTGGCTACCTTCTTTGATGTCATTAATGGCCTGCAAAATACCTTTGTGTCTGTCGTGTATCACACACACGTCTGACACATCTCCCACCACCATCTGCTTCAATCTCTCCAGAAACCAATACCAACTGTCACCATTCTCTCCCTCTGCAAAAGCAATTACCAATGGCAACAACTGATTGTTGCCATCTGCAGCCACAGCTGTAAGGATTGTGCCCTTGTATTTTCCTGTTAGGAATGTGCCATCTATGCAAATGACTGGTCGACACTGTTTGAATGCAGCAGTAGTTGGACCTAATGCTAAGAATGCCCACTGCAAGACTTGCTTCCCTGGCCTTGATACAAGATTATAAGTCTTGATATCGTAATAACTAACAGGATTGAGCATGACAATTGTGTTCAGCAATCGAGGCAGATTGTCGTAGGATGCTTCATAAGTACCCCACCTCATCTCCAATACCTTCTTCTTCGCCATGTATGCCTTACCATAACTTATCTGGTACCTAAATTTCTCCTCAATTGCCAAGATAATGGACTTTGGCTCATAAGCAGGATTTTCCACAATCTTAGCAAACATCTGGCTGGCCACAAAATCGACTGACAAATTACGATGGCTCGCATGTAGCTGCTCAAATACACAAGTGTGATCCACAACAGATCTGATCTCCCAGTAATTTTTCCACTTGCCCTTGGAAGCATACACTCGAAAAGGACAGTTGGGCTTCACACATTGTACATCATATATGTGTGGAGAACTCTTCACTACCCTGAACTCTCTCTATAGAGTTAGGGTGGCCCACCTCTTCACTGCATCCTTCACCTCTACTGCACTCTTATACATGGCGCCAACAGAAACCTGATTGTCTCTATACTCCCAGGACACATTCTCACCAGGATTGACAGATAGCTGTGAGAAATTGTAACTGTCCCAGTCCCTTGGAACTAGCGGGTAATCCTCATTATCTGAGGAGTCCACTTCCAACCCACGTTCATCCTCATCAGCCTCCATTTCGTACTGCCTGAGTACTTCTTCAGTAACTTCCCCCTCGTCAATTTCACCACGGGCCTCAAAGGGTGTGTCACCATCTCCTTCTTCTGCCTCAGTGGCAGCACCATCTCCTTCTTGTGGCTCAGTTGCAGGACCATCTCCTGCTTGTAATTCAGCCTCACCCTGGTGAGCAGCACTACCCCACTCATGCACTTGACTACTAGACCCAGCCTTATGAACAACTTGGATAAACAACATCACAGGCAAACCAATTTCACATGCTGTTTTGATATAACTCCTCCAATGTTCAGTGCCTTGAAGTGACATAAGCTCCCAATATACTGACTCACTCTTGTTGATTAGAGCCATAATGGACAAGTCATGTTGCTCTGCATCTACATGGAATGCCCTATAAAAAAATTGGTAATGGACCCCCAAGTTCTTTCGGCTGCTCTTCTAATCACATGGTCAACCGAATTAAATTCTGACAAGTCAACTCCATGTTCACCATATCTAATCTGCCCATTACCGAAATACAACTTGACACTGACTGCATCCGACATGTCTGACAGCATGAAAAAAAACCGCTATTAACAAGTGGATCTGCAACTACAAAATATATCTACTCAGAGCTACACTAAAACTATAATTTTACTAATCCATCTACACTAAAACTATAATTTTACTATGCAGGTCTACACTAAAACTATATTTTTACTAAGCAGATCTACACTAAAACTATATTTTTACTAAGCAGATCTACACTAAAACTATATTTTTACTATTATCACAGTTCAAACTATTAAGTACCAGAGTATTACCTCTAACGAGACGAAAAACCGGCAGAGCTTCGCACCTTCACCACCTCCTCCTCTTCCCACTCTCTTTCTTTTTTTTCGAATTATTATGACATTTTCGGCTGAATTTCGGCCTTATATAGGCAGCAAGTTCCTAGCGCCGTGGGGCACGGCGGTACCAGGCCTGCTGCCGCCGTGGCCCACGGCGCTAGGACCTGCCGCCGTAGCCCACGGCGGTATGTCCCTAATGCCGTGGGTTACGGCGTTATGTCTGTCGCACGCTACGGGCCCACGTCTGGTCGTGGGCCACGGCCCCTACCGCCGTGCCGCACGGCGGTATGTCCCTGCCGCCGTGGGCCACGGCGGCAGATGTATAGTTTTGCAAAATTTCTGGCGGACCATTTATTTTTGCAAAATAGAGATAAAAAATATATAAAAATTCCGGAAACACACGACTAGACGAGCGCCGCGTTGGGACTGTGGGCCTGTGAGCGAGCACGTGGCAGACATAGCGGCAGAGAAAATAAACAGGGAACGTGGCGCCCTGAAACTCTGCAGGTGACGCATTCCAATTCAAATTCCATTGGGGCAAAAAATTAAGCGCGTGGAGACAAATGTGGATCAAACGAGGAGACAGACAAACGGCAGTTTGTGCTGCAGAGATCGTGCGCGCGGTGTGGGGAACCTTTTTGTCCCAAGTTTGAATCCATTATCCATCCAACACACGTTGAAGAAGCTAGATTCTCCACAGTTACTTTGAGCAACAGATTTGCGCAGTCAGATTTGAGTAACTGGTCAATTACTATGAGTAGTGTCTACGAATGCGCGTGAAAAGTGAAAATGTAGATGTACAACGAATTTCCTAGATCAAGAACAACGCAAAACCAAGAATTACAGTGTTGTTCCCTCCCTGTTCTCGCCGCATCGATCACACGTTGCTCATGGCACCATTTGATCCGTGGCACCCCCTGCTGGCTCCCCTCACCTCCTTGCACACCCTCTCCAGCATCGCCAAGAAGTCCCTGACGATGACGAAGATCCGCAGCGGGCTGGCCTCCTCCCTGCCGACGTCGCCGTGGTAGTACTCGGTGATGTCCCTGACGTGCGCCAGGACCCGGCGCTCGCCGTCCTCCAGCTCCCGGATCACCTCCTCGGCCTGCGCCACGAAGGGGACCATGAAAGCCGCGAAGCACTGGGCGGCGCCCGCCCTCTCGTCGCCGGCCAGCCCGTCCGTCCCCACCAGCGCCTTGATCCGGGACAGGCCGTGCGAGAGGCCGGACACGGATGTGGTGAGCACGTCCAGGTCCACGGTCGCCGTCTTCCGGACGTTGGTGAGCTCGGCGGCGAGCCCGGTCACGATGTCCGGCGCCTCCGCCGTGCGCGCCGGCGGCGGCTTCTGCGACCGGATCATCTCCTGCACCACGAAGTGCAGCAGCGTGGTCTTCCCGTCGGTGCCCTTGACGTCGGCGAGCTTGAGCAGCGTGTCGAGCTTGAACGCCAGGGCGCCGCCCCGCGCCGTCCCGACGTTCATCCGGTTCCCGGTCTTGAGCACGGCCTCCAGCAGCTTCAGGAACAGCTTGCTCGACATCAGCTCCCGGCACGCGTCCTTTTTTCAAACAACAACAACCAGCATCATTGGCAATAACCTTTGTACAGTTTGATCAGGATGTAAATTATTAAATTACTCCAATTAGTTCAAGGAGCTCTGTGTCGCTTACCTCGAGCATTGCGAACGACTTCCTGATGTGACTGACTTCATCGGCGAAGGTCTCCCGGTAGAGCATGGCCTCGACGCGCGCGAACGCGCACGGTATCGTGAGCACCACCTTGACGAGCCTCTCGGCGGCGACCAGGCTGCCGACGTCGCCGTCGTAACCCTCGAGCTTCTCGACCTCGTCCTTGGTCGGCGCCATCTTGATCAGAGCCTCCAGCTGCTGCACGGACAGGCCGTTCCCTGAACCAAACCAACAACCCGATCAAACCATGGTTAAAAAACGAGTCAAAGATCCTCGCGCGTACAGAGGCGTCGATCCACGGGAAGTTTATTACTGTGCTATACTCACCTTGCAGCAGGGCGGCGTAGATTTGCTCGGCACTGGCGTTGACGGCCTTCATGAGGATGGTGATGTTCTGCAGCCTCTTGGGGTCCAGGACGTGGTGCCCCAGCGAGGGGCTCCGGCTCTGGGCCTCCTCGTGCTTCGCCGAGCACCGAGCGCCGGCGTTGTACCCGAACAGCGACTCGATCATCTGTTCGTCCAATCTGCCGAGAAACAGGCAGCGATTACCAATTACCAATCTGAATCCATGGTGATGCTAATCACAGGGGAAGAAAACGCGGCAAGCGAGAGAGGCGATTCAAACTTACTCGAACGAGCTGGACCGGATCCTGTCCCACACCATCCGCCGGTTGGGCGCGGCGCGCACCTTGTCCCAGTGCAGGGGCTTCAGCTTCGGCAGCGCCGCGCCGTTCTTGCCCGCTGCCGCGCCCTGCCTGAACAGACCCGGTGGCGCAGGCGGCGGCGCCGGGAGGGCCGGACCACCGCTCCTCTGACCATTTTGTCGTTGCGGTACTAGCAGTGGAGGAGGAGGCGGCGGCGGCGGCGGTGCCACGGCCGGACCACCGCCACTTGCCTGGACATTCTGTCGTTGTGGCACTACCAGCGGCGGCGGCGGTGGGGGCACGACCGGACCACCCCAACTTGTCTGAACATTCTGCTGCTGTTTTACAACCGCCGGTGGCGGAGGCGGCGGAGGTGGTGGCGGCGCCGGCACTGCTTCGGTACTTGCGCCGTCGGAGCTCCCGGTGTCCGCCTCTGCTTCTGCTTCTTTTGCATGGCACGCGTTGTTGCTCTGAAATCTTAGAGACCTGACGGACTGAGCAGTTCCCCGTAGCTCGTGATCGTTGAGCGACTGCGATGTCAGCACGGACGCCGACGAGCTCGGGGACTGCGCGCGACGAACCCGATCCTCACTGCTCGGCGTGCGCGGGCCCAGCGGCGAGTATTGACTCGCCAACTTCGTCCTATCTGAAGGCGTCGTCGGGGCAGAGCCCCGCCGCTTCGACCGCACGGAGGACGACGGCGACACGCCGTCGGCGTGGCCGCTCTTGGTGAGCTCGGAGTAAGAGAAGTGCGACGAGTGGAAGCAGCACGAGGAGTGGACCGACTCAGCACCATCGTCGGAGCAAGCTCCGCCGCCTTCCTCGTCGTCGCACTTAGGCTCCTCGTCCTTGGGCCCGGCCATCCCCGGCGTCGCCTTCGCCTTCGCCTTCGCCTTCCCCTCACCGTCGCTGCCGGCGTCGTCGAGGTACGGCTTGATGGCATCCAGGTAGAACATGCCCGGGCCCGGCTCGAAGCCCACCTTGTTGGTGCCGGCGTTCGGGTCGGCGCGGCCCCCGCGCCTCCCCTGAAACCTCCTGCACGTCAGGAACACCACCAGGACGGCGAGGAGCACCAGCGCCGCCGATGACAGTGCGGCCACCGCGGCGACGACGACCAGCTGCATGCTTTTCTTCTTGCTCCCGCGCACGCCATCGCCTCCCCCGCCGTGCCGCGGCGGGCTCTGCCTCGGCTTCGGCTCCGTTGCATTCCCTCCCTTGTGGTCGTGGTCGTGGGTGACTTTTCCGGGCACCGGGAGCCGCGCGTCCTTGTGTAGCAGCGGCAGGTGAGCACGAGTCGGCGCCGGCGCCGGAGAGATTCCATGGCCGTGGCGCTGCTTCTGCTTCAGGCCGAGAGTCTTAAGACCACGCAGCTCCCTGAACTTGGGCTCGCCATCACCAGCTTCCTTGGTCCTCTCACCTTTGTCGGTGATCGAGAAGATAAGACCGGCGCAGCAAGCGATCAAGAAGAGGCAGAGCAGGAGGCGTCGGGAGGGACTGGGCATGGCGGCAGGCATCAAACCATTTGAAGGGGCCGAGACGGGATGGATCGATGGTGGGAGATCAGCAGGAGGCGTCGGTGCTGTTTGGTTAGGACTCTGGGTGAAAGCTGCGAAGGCTGTGAGATACAATCATAACAAGGAAGACAAGATCGGCGCCGGCCGGCAGCCAGGCACAGCCAAGCGTCAATGCGACTCCAAGGAAGAGCAATGGCAGGTGCACGCGGCAGTGCAGTGACGGCATTGTTGTTGTTGCATGTACCTGCCGATGCGCTTTTGCCGCCCCGTTCGTTTGGCTGGTTGCTGGTGGCTGGCGCTGATTTGTTCTGAGAGAAAAGTACTACTGGTTGGTTGCTGGTGGCTGGTTTGTTCTGAGAGAAAAATACTGTTGGCCAAGCGAACAGGGCGTGTATTACTGCCAATGCACCTGCGTCCTGGCTTCTGTCTAGATACGATCTCCGTGGTAATATTCATTGAGAGAACTCCACGGATTTTTTTTTCTGATCTGTTCGTGGATGAAATTACTAGATAAGAACTCGTTCCTTCCCAAATTATAAGCATTTTTCCTTTTTCCCCGAAACAAATTATAAGTGTTTCTACGATTGCCACAAGTCGAAATATCCTAAATTTGCTCAAACTTATAAAATCTATTAAATGGAATGCCTATGGCATATCCGAGTGTTCTAGAGCTTCCTAACACTAGAAGTAAAGAATGGAAAACTTCTTTATAATAGATTTGTAAATAGGAGTATTAAATTTCTTTTATAAATTTGATTAAAACTTAAAGTAGTTTGAGTTATAATAATGCTTGTACCTACTTCCTCTGTCCTAGAATGATTGTCGTTATTGGTTCCTGTGCCACAAGTTTGACCGAGTTTATAGAAAATATGTGCAACATTTAAATCATTAAGAAAATTTGTAAAAAAATTAGATTCAAATATATTTCTAATGATATTAATTTTGTACCATAAATATTAATATATTTTTTATATATATTCAGTCAAAGTTGAGTTGTTTCTCGAGAGCGAAAACGACAGTTATTTTGAGACGGAGGGAGTAGCGCACTATTTCAAAGTTCAGAAAAAGGAGTCGGCTTTCCTGATAATGCAGTGCTTGCCCTGCTCCAGCAGTTTTCAGTTAAGCATGTGTTCAGTGCAGTTAAATCAGGGGTGTGTTTAGATCCAGATGAATTGGCTGAATTGGGGAAGAATTAGTGTAAATGCAGATGAATAGTGAGAGGTGATGTGACAGATGATAGGATGTTTTTTGCAAATTTTTTGGGATCTAAACACACCCCAGATCAGACTATCAGATACTGTACACGATCCGTTACCGTTCAGTTTCAAACTTGTAAAATACTATTGTGCACAGAATTTCACATCATCTCATATCTCCTGGTGTATTCGTTCACCTGTCCCTTTGTATGTTTGTTGTGTGATCTGCAGACTTGTTTTTTACCCCAAGGCTGCACCGGTCCCCTCCAGCAACATTACCCCCATCGTACTGCTGATCCGAAAGACCATTATCTGTGAAATGATTCCAATTCAACGGCCCTGGTCTCAGACATTTGAAATTGGTCTTACTGCGTGTCAGGAGTTGCGTACTCCCTCCGTCCCAAAATAAGTGCACATCTCGCACTTTGAGGAGTCAAACACTTTAAAATTTGACCATATACATATTAAAAAATATTAATGATTATGATACTAAATAAACATCATTAGATTAATCGCATCATATATTTCTATGACAAACTTATTTAGAGAGATAAATGTTAATATTATTTTATATATATTCAGTCAAAATTAAAATTTGTTGACTCCTCGAAATGCGAGATAAGCACTTATTTTGAGACTTTTATATACTCCCTCCGGTTTGGTAAAAGAAGTCGTTTTGGACAAGGATTGGGTCAAACATTGGGATTATAAATGATGAATAACTTTTAAACCGTTGAGTTTATAAATGTGAAAATCATATCAATAGATTTGTCTTGAAAATCATTTTCATAAAAATATGCATATATAATTTTTCAATAAATAGTTTTATAGAAAAAACAAGTTAAAGTTGTGTTTTGGAGACCGTGTCGCTGTCCTAAACGACTTGTTTTAGCAAACCGGAGGGAGTAAACTGTACCATACCCTGGTCTTGTGTTTTGCTGGATCGGTGAGCATCTAGCACCACGTGTGGGGGCCTGGGTGTGGTTGGAATTGCCGAATTGGATGGAGTTGAGTGCCGCCAAAGGGCCTCAAGCCGTTAGTTCTCGCTATGGATTCATGTTGCTACTGAGAAAGATACTCCCTCCAGTTTGGTAAAGGAAATCGTTTAAAACAGCGACACGGTCTCCAAAGTATAACTTTGACTTCCTATTTTTACAAAAATAATTATTAAAAACTAACATATGTATATTTTTATGAAAGTAGTTTACAAGACAAATCTACTCATGTAGTTTTCACATTTCCAAACTCAACGATTTAAAAGTTATTCATGATTTATATTCCTAATGTTTGACTCAAACCTTGTTCAAAACGACTTCTTTTACCAAACCGGAGGGAGTATATGAAAAATAAACAAATGAGAGTGATAGCAAAAGAAGGCGCGACGAGCATACTCGAGGAGAGAAAACAGGATCCCTATACGCACAGGAGGTAGAGTTAACAAGTGTGCTTGGACACACACAGACTTAAGCAGGAGTGCAGGACATAAGCAGATGCAGAGCTATAAGCACAGGTCCTCTTCAGCTTCAGCAGTTCAGCCGAGAGCTACGGCCGACCGGGAGCTCACGTACTGCAGGCAAAGACGTGTGTACAATGGGGTTGCTGCATCGTAAATTCGTGATCAAACCGACGCTCGGCTTTGCGCCATGTGAAACGATGAGGAGGGCGTCCTCCGCAACGATCTCTCCGGATACTCCCCATCAATGGTGACAGCAGCATCAGGAACAAGCATTTGCTGCCTGCGTGATTTGGTGGGTTGCCAAACCCGCCCGCGGCATTGATAGCCATTGAAAGCCTCGCGTTTTGCAGGAAAGATACCTATCAGCCTTGGCAATCCGCCGACGGTCTGCCGGCTTGATTGGCGCAGCTGAGCGTGGAGGGGCTGAGGCAATCAGGCAAACGGAGAAGACTTGGTGGCGCTTAATTTGCTGGTTTATTCTGAATCCCGATGCACCTGTTGTATCCGGATTCTGTCGCCTTTTTTTTAAGGCTTTTCAGCCACTAGTCCCAAATACTTTTCTCTCCTACGAAGCAGCACCAATCACCAACCATCAGTTAGTCAGTAGTGTTTTTCTCTCATAACAAATCAGTATAAGCCACCAACGACCAAATAGCCGATGACATTCTTCAAAAGTTTCTAAAATTTTCGCATTGCAGACCGTGCTACCTCTCACAGAATATGTTTTCCAATGCAAAAATTTCACCACTTTCATCAAAAATTTCACCAACTAAACACTGACAGGTAGCCTTTTCCAAACTGCACGTGTACCGTGTGAAAACAATTTTCCTACTGCATGTTCAGATTGCCTAGGTTCGCTTCCAGTGTTCCAGCTTCCAGTGTGTACAAATCCACCGCCCTCTCTGGTGATCTGACCGTGCGAAGCTGCAGTACTGTCCTCGCTGGCAAAGCGGGAGAAAACAACAGTTTCTGAGGACAGGTGTACTGCGAAGAGCAAAGATCATCTCCCCGTAGTGCCGTGTTGACTTCGGTGGCGGGTCACGTTGGCGACCATGATGACATGAGGAGCAATTTAAATCACGAATTAATCGATCTTAACTAGTACGAGGCTTTTATTAGAAGTAGAATTGTAAATAGGAGACAAATGACAATCTCTGTGTATTTCATTGATCTGTTTGTACATATATATACATGATGGATGGTCATGGTGAAAGGGTGTGAGACCCTTTCGGTGGCAACCGTCGGTGGCAGTTGCTGGGTGTTGATCACTAATTAATTGATTCACAACACTCCCCCTTGATCAACTCCAGCCAAGATCAATGTATTAGTTGATTCCTCCAAAAACCCTGTGGGAAAAATATGAGGAATGTATATGTGGATATGCCATCAAAACTCCTTTAAAACCCAATTGGAAAAATAAGGAGAAAATGGTACGGCATATATGATCATTACTCGATCACAAACTCATAAGAATTTTGGAGCAATGCATGTCTTTGATATTCTCTCAAAACTCCTTTGAAGGGAGAGAATATGACATGATATGTCTTGGATACCTCCTTTAAAAACCCCTGTGGGGAAAATAGAAGATATGACATATATTCTTGTATTGATATTGCCTCATTAAAAATTTTTACATGAGAAACCTTCAAAGGAAAACTCATAAAAGAAAAGAGTACAATATGATGCACGAATAGGTTATAATTCATGAGGAGACTCCCCCTGAATCTTGCAAATCTCAAAGTCGTCACATACCGATTCTACAAACACTTTTGGAAGTGTGAAAGTTGGTAGAGACTTTGTGAATATACTTGCGAAATACTCGCATGTTGAATTTGCAAAATGGTTATTCCTAAAATGTACATGAGGATAAACCATTTTGTGGACAATATAGTGTTATTGTACTCACATAACCTGTTTGCATCCAAGCAATACAAGTACCATTATCTTGATAGATAATAGCTAGTGATCCGATGGAATCACAGTTGATCACTCAACGAAGTCATACATGCACATGTTAGATTTCGGAATGATATGTGGGAATAATCATTAGAGTCTATGACAACTCCTATGAGAATTCTACCACAAAGAGATCAGTCTATGATCTGGCATACATTATGGGGATTAGCTAGCCAGTATATTCATATCCCACTATGATCACATCTCAACTTATCCAATGACAAGTCAAATTCCTTTAGTACCATATCCTTCCGCCAAATGGCAGTGATGGAGATGTGCTATTTTTAAGCTAGCAAATATCTGCAAATGCGATATCAAGCCTGTTGCGATTTGCAAGATACATATGTGCTTTGATGGCACAAAGGTTTAATCCCAGGATCTAAATGGATATTGATCCACTTTAGGGATTAAATGACTAGTGTTGATGGATATGATGCCCAATATCATTGATATTGGTAGACCGATGTATGTACTTAAGTTTGTAGACTTAAGCATGATTCGGTTTTATCCAAATCATCATCTCATAATCCGTCTTAAGATGATTGCATGATTTATTGTGTGTGATTGGAGACGATAGAAAATCCAATTATGATTGATACAAACACACATGCACAATCATCATGGTTGGGAGTAACCCTTCCAAGGAAGGAACTCACCCAGTTGGTTGTACCACAATCAACCTAACTGTTTCAAGTCATGAAGTGACTTGATGAGTTGTACACAACATATGTTGCGATTTTGATTCAGTCCACAAAGTCTATTGGAACTTGTATACTTGAATCTATCAAATTCATAAGATCTGCCAATGATCAAATATATAGGAACATAATTTTCACACATACCGAGGGTATGTTAGCTAGGTATCTGTGTGAAACCATATGCTACAAGCTCTTGCTATCTCACCACCTTCCTTCCGTAAGGAAAGCATTATGAGAGTAATGCATTACTCAATCATTGTTTAGCGAGAGCAATTCTCCTTAATTGCCACCTTTGATTTGACCCAAAATGAGTGTAAATAAAACACTCTTGCCTAGGACTTTTGGTCTGGATCCAGTAGGTGTACGGCAATATAACATGGAGAAATGTCGACATTTGTAGACTTTGAATGATTGATTCAATAGAACCAATATCACTTGTGAAAATATTTACCACTGAACTCAATGTCAATTCCCACAATGACAGAGCTAGGGCGTTTCAACAACCCAGTGCCTAAATGAGTGTACACATATGCTGGGCTTTTGGATGTAAAACATCCATAGGCTTTGGATAGTGAATATCCATAATGTGTCAATCAACTTGATGTTGATTTAGCATTTACTCATTTTGTTTCCATAAAAGCTTGCGAGAAGCTATATCCCTTGTGACCATACTTATCTCCCTCTTATAGGGAGTTGAGTGGTTTTGAAAAGGTACCTCCACTCTTTCTGGCACAAATAAGGTTGGAAATCATGACACCTATAGTGAGTAAATGTATTTGGCAGATTATTTGCATTGGTTTGCAAATATAAGATTCTGAACTAATAGTTTAGATTCTTTAGTACATGGATGGATATGTGTGAGGGGGATGTCAATATGTGACATTCACTCCTAATTCCTGGCATTATATATGTGGTATAAATCTCCCCCTAATGCATGGAATCAACCTCAAAATGAGCAGCATACGGGTTTTGAATATAAATCCCCTATGGACGATCCAAGGCATGCTATGAATGACGGATGATACCTCTAGGATCTCCAATGCCCATAAATGTATGCTGAGGTGGTGATATTGGTATGTGCAAAGACATAACCAACTCGCATGTGGGATAAAATTTGACTGGAAGTCAAATATATCTCTATGTACTAACTGCAACCGAGGGAGTAGTATGATTGCAGTTTGTTGAATTTGAAATGAATGCGATGTGTATGTTTGCATTCCACCAACTGATGTTGGTAATTTGCAATTCTATCTAGGTCATGTAAAAGTTTGAGTCTCTCGATGGAGATTCAACTAGATCATTATGGACATAAGGTACTTATAATGATGTCACACCCAATTTTTCGAAGAAAACCAAGTGATAGCTATATGTATGCCAGGATCTAGTTTCATACATATAGTGACATCATAGTGAATAATAGAAACAATATCACGTAAAGAAAGAGAGATTATCAGAGATTTACAGCGGAATCCTGGGAAGCAAAGGCTCCAACTTCACAGGCAAACGACTGAGGGTTGCGTATGGCTAGCACCATCTTCAGGACTTCATACATCTTCTTCTTCTGAACAGCGGCAAGCAAGGGTGAGCACACTTATGGTTGGAGCTCAGCAAGTGGGGGAAGATGCAAGGCTATCAAGGATAGGCTAAGGTTTTACAACGGTTAGCATTTTAATATTGGTCAAAATTTTAAATAGCAAGCATCTATTTACTAGATGTAAGTTCATACCAACCCACTTAAGCATTTAAGAAAGCATCTCATCTCAAAACCATAAGAAAACCATGATTTAATTTCCATCTTTAAGTTTGATTATCATGTGAGGGTCCAGGCCGCTCTTGACCGTGAGCACGGCTGATCGATCAGTTTTACACTCTGTAGAGGTTGTACACTTTCACCACAAGTCGCGTAAAAGTTCCGAAGAACTTTGAACCCAACCATGCTGTGCAAAAGTAGGCACAATACCACACTTCCGAGGTGTGATTGCATAGGGACGCTACGAGGCCTTTACAAAGAGTCCTCTTATGTGTATTAGTCTATAGTAGCATGTCCTAGAGGCTATCTTTCGTACCCTCCTTCTACCCTCGGACCAGGTCAGCCTAGAATAGCAATTCTGTTCCAATACCTGTCCAGAGTAGAAGAGTCATAAAAGCATTCCTCAGTACCCCAAGCTACCATGACTAATAGTCACACAAGACTTCCCTAATTAATGAGCCAAGATAGAGCTATATGTCTTGTGGTTGTACTGTTTTCCTGGGTGGTTCTCCATGTTCCGATTAAATCATATGATCTTGTAATTAACCACATTTATCACCAAAGTTATCATGATCAACATTTTGTAAAGATCCATTTCAACCATCCCATGTTAAGCGACTAAGCATATTCTACCCAAAAATATTTATTTAAACCAGGGTGTTCAAGGGAATAGGGATGAAACCTAGTATGTCCTTAAAAAGGTGATTTCCCATCAAGTTATGCAATACAACATAAAAGTAAATTTAATTGTAATGCTTGTGAATAGGACGAAGTAGAATATGCAGGGGGAGAAGACCACTTGCCTTCCTCCAACAAAAAGCTACTCTATACTCTTCCGCTCTTGCTCACTTGAAACTCTTGATCTTCATGACTTTCGAACAACAGCTCGATCTTCTACTCGAAGCAAACATCGAGCACAAACATATGCAAAGCAGACAAACAAGAACGACTAAGAACAATACACCAATCAAGAAAGGCTTAAAAAAAGAACAGGGTTTGGTTCTAGGATCGCGAACGCAAGAAACACTAAGAACGGAACTATCGAGTGATTTTTGAATCACAACAGACAAAAGACTATATGCTTGATATATTTTTGTTATATAAAATCATGTACATAGGTTATTTTAGAGAAATACCCTATTTAGATTTAAGCAAGTTATATTTAAATATAAAGAACGACGTATAACTTAGTCTAATTTTATTTGTAAATATTCAAGTATGATTTATGCAAATTAAACATTTAATTTTATAAAGAAGCATGTAAAGCATCTAAGCGTGTAACTTTATGTTTCGGGTTGAACTAATCAAATTATAATTCAAAAACACATTTATATTCATATTAGTCAAATTAACATTTAATTAAGAAAACTCGGGATAGCCTATGTTGCTTTTATTTAGAAAGAAAATTGAATAAATATTAACCAATTTAACATTTACATTATGAAAAGCCGAAAGGTAGCTCTAATTAGATTTTATTTAGAAAACAAATTTAGTAGATATTAATCAAGTATGAAATAAAATAAATTCGTAAAACACATTTTATGGTAAACATTAGCACTAGCGCGTATTTTATTATGAGTGAAACTAACGTACCAAGAACGAGCTTAAACTGAGCTAAAACGTGACATCTATGAACTAAACAAAGATTAGGGATCTAACTTAGGTTAACAAAAGATGATGGCAGAGGAGTTAGATTGAAAGATATGAAAGTACTATAAGAGACAAGATATAGGATGATGTTTACAAGATTTTTCAGGGACCTGTGTGCAAAATTCAGGGGTTATAGTGCTGAAAACAAAAGTATATGACATCAGCATGATATAATCCTGACATCATGGAGGTGGACATGTACTGATTGCTTGCTTCCCAGCATGTACTCACGTACTGCAAGCATATGCATGCAAGCATGGATTTAACAGGGTATGCTAGATCGTGGTTGCAAGCATGTGTAGACTGATGTGCTACTGTCCATGACAGTGTTGCTAAACTACAGAAGAAAACTGGCTAGAGTGCTTAACATGTTTCTATGGCATTGTTAAAGCGTCAAGATGCAAAAAGGAGAGCAGCACCAGAATACTTCTCACCACTGCGTGATGGTCGACGATGAACTGACGATGGATAAACAGGAGTCAGCAGTACTGAAAAAGGATGGCAAGGCAGCGGAGGAGTATGCGATCGAGTTTTGAGTCCTTGACAGCAGCTCCAGCGTCTCCTTGCACGGAACGACAGCAGCTGCAAACATCATTGTCCTTGGAAGATTATGGCGAATCCAAAACATAAAGCACGATGAATATAGAGCGATTTCAGGGTCTGTACAGTGATGCTCACCAGCGGCCGGAAGAAGACAGAAGCAGACGGTTTTAATGGCGGACGGAGAAAAGAGAACGCAGCGGCTGGCAAGGACGCCGGAGCTCTGGTTGTTTCTACGGTGGCGTGAAGGGGCTCGCCGGACGAGGCTCGGCCTCTGGATCCTCGTTGTGGTGTCCTTGCTCGGAGGGATGGCGGCCGCGACGAAACGATGATGAAGGCGGAGACGACGGCCGGTGCGGTTCGGATCTCCAGGGGACGGCGACTTTCCAGCGGTGAAGACACGGTAACCAATGGAACGGCTCGGCAAAGGCGTCCGCGACACAAAGCGAGTAGAGGCGAGGCAAGGCAGCACGCGAGCAGCAGGGGTGCAAAGAAGCTCGCTGCTCTGGTTTTATAGGGGGCACTGTTAGATATTTGTGATCTCAGCATAACAACTGAGAGAACGACTCCATACATGGAAGGACTTCACATCCTTATGTGAATAGGACTCTTGTGCTGTGATCAGCAAGCACACCTAAGTTGTATTTGCAGCACTACATATATGAGTTAGAGAGGTGCCTCACGTTGTGCCAATCCTCTAATCTCGAAATTAGCCAAAACACCGATTAATTAGAGTGTTGAAGGGGTTGGAAGATTGAGATCCTGATTTCACCGATCAAGAACCCTGTTCTTGAGAGGTGAATTGCATCTACTTCGAGTTCATCAGAAGGTGACGTCCACAAGGCTGCTGTTCGTCATCAACATCTAAGTTTTCACCAACAAAGAGCCCTAAAGCTCTTGAACCAGTGAAGATCACATCTACTTCATCTACATCAACGCCTTCACGTCTACAGATGGCATCTACAAGCTCTACTGGTTAGTCTGACCTAAGTTTCCGCATTAAGTTTAATTAGTGATCATGATTAGACTAAGTTAAGATCCTGTTTTAAGTTAACGTTAGACTAAGTTGTTTCTAACAATCGGTATCAAGAGCCTCCTTAGTTCTGACATGATCCTAATCCAGAGCTATTAAGTTTGATGTCTCTGTTAGTCAGATCAGTTATGTTTCATGCACATCTAAGTGAGTCAGCGCATTAGTTTTTGGTGTTCATAAAAAATTATATGTTGTACTTGATCATTCACGCTTGATGTTCATTAAGTGATTATTAGATCCAATCATGACGGATAAAAGCAATTAGCCCTAAGATTAGTTATTGTTTTATGTGCAATTAGTACCATGCAGATTAAATTATGTGTGAAATTAGACCAATATGCACGTGCTGCAGTAAGATCAAGTATTCATGTGCGATTTAGTCTTGACAGCACACCAAGTGCTGCGCACAATTAGTGATATGCAGTTCAATTTGGTTAAGGCCTCATGTGCAATTAGTACAGATTCGATCTGCTATGCTTGAACATGAGCAATTAGTGATAATGATGCAGATCAAATCATATGCAAGTCAATGCGCCTTTACATCTCCTGTGTATGGAATTAGGCTTACGCAGAATTTTTTATGCAAGGTAATGTGAGCAATTAGGCCTTAATCTTGTTTGACCAATAAAGTTTAATATACAATCAGACGCTGTCAGTACCTAGTTTTGTGCAGATTAGTACTTAGATTGCAAAACTGGAAGCGTATAAGCAAGTAGAAGGGGGGAACCGAACCGAATTGCAAAATTCATCGAGAAAAGATCCCCAAATTCGAAACTCCCCAAATTAGAACCCTAAGGTACTTAACCGGTCAACGGCTGTGCGTGGCATGAGGTAGCCGCGCGTGTGCCATGGCCACTTTTCCAACCGGCCGCATCAGCAAAGGGGCGCGTGCACGGCCTAAGTTGCCACCGTGTGTGCACCCGGACGGCGCGCCTTCGGGCCGTCTCACCGAGTGCCACTGGCGTTAGTTCGCCACCGCCGAATCCTTCCGAAAATTTGTAGATTATCGTCGAGGTTGCCGGGCTGGAATCACCGCTCGTAGGTGCATCTTGCACGCCTCTGCCTTGCCATCAACACCCTGCAGCGGTGCCCCTCGACGGATCCACGCTGGCGCCGGTGAGAGGGCTCGCGATAGAACATGGTTGGGGCGACACGCGGATGGCCGGCGGCGGCCCGTGCTTGGAATCAAGGGGAGGAGAAAGTAGATAGGGCGCTTGCGGCTGTGCCTATGGAGTGTGACTGCAGATGGGGTGCTAGGTTTTCGCTCGGTTTTTGATCTGCACACCGATCGTGTCGTCCATCCGATCTGCAACGAACGGCTCAGATCGCCCCGCAAGACACCAGCGGCGCTAATGGGCTGGGCCACTGTTGGGCTGTTAGCTGGGCCAAACCAAGCCGTTAGCTGGGTTGCAAGTGAAAATAAAAGGATTGAACTGCGCATAAGTGACGGGCTACTATGGACTAAATTGTTTTACGGACTTCTTTAAAGCTTTAGACCCGTTCATAGTCTTGCCTTTATGTTTTATGCTTATTTAATTTCCCTTAAGCTATTAAGTATTATGATATTTAATACAAATATGAGTAATCTACTTTTTACATGTACAAATAAGTTTATTGCTATTAATAGTAGATTTTCTCATTATGAGTAGTGATATTTCCCATAATGTTTGGAATATTTAGAAATAAATTTTGGGAAATTTTCAATTAAGAAGTTTTGGCTATAAGTTTTGAGCCTTATTATTTTCAGTGCAATTTAATGTTTTTGTACTGTTCATAAGTTTAAGTTTTATGAAAGTCTTTAATTTATAGTGCATTTTTTAATATTTTGTGCTATGCTGGCTTGTTTCCATCATATTTAAGTTTAAGTATAAATTCAGAATCAGTTATTTAAGTCTATTGTTTCCATTATGTTAAATATTGTATTTTTGTTATATTTGAGATGAAAATTATATTTCCCACCAAGTACCATTAAGATGCTCTCTAATTGAATGGAATCATCGAGAAGTTCAGTTAGAGTACACTTGTAATTAATTCTAACCATCGTTGTTTTAATTATGAGTTAATGATAAGTTTCGTTTGTTTTCCCCATCGGTGATACAAATTGAAACTTATTGCATGATCTTAATCAGACCATCGTAGGGTTAATTTCATGCTTTTATGTGCATCTTATTGTGCTATTACTGAAACATTAAGTTATTATAATTTTCAGTTGAAGATATTACAGACATCTTAAGAGCTATCATTCCTCTAAATGGCAATAATGTTCATGCCTGGAAGAGAGATGTGCAAGACGTTCTCATGATTCTTGAATTTGATTATGCATTACATGAGGATAAGCATGTTGCTCCTATTTTGTCTAACAGTTTGGAATATGCTCATGAGTTTGAGAAATTCATTGTTGACATTGAGAAGTGGGAGAAATCCAACAGAATTGCCAAAAGGATCATTAAGGAATCGATCTTAGTAGGCATAATGGAAGGCATTCCTGATAAGAAGGATGGAAGGGAGTTGGATGCTAAGGAACTACTAAAGTCAGTTGAGGAAAATTGTAAGAGTTCCTTTGAGATGTATTCCAACATCCTGATTGCGAAAATGTCCTCACATTCTGATGGTCAAGGAGGAGTCATGAGACATATTTTGAGCATTTTTTACATGGCAAATGAGTTAAAATCACTCGGAGTTGACATCACGGATGGTCTCCTTGTGGAAAGTATCATGTCATCTTTACCAGCTCGTTATGCTCCTATCAAAACAACTACAATACTAATGAGGAGTCTTGGAGCATTCTTGATCTCGTTAGCTTCATAAATAATGAAGAAGTTGATCCTTAAGTAAGTGTCTGCAAATCATGTTGATTTTACTGTTTCATTATGGCTAAGTTTCTTAGCAAATTATTTTCCT
Organism: Cenchrus fungigraminus; assembly: GCA_036936925.1. NCBI lineage: Eukaryota > Viridiplantae > Streptophyta > Magnoliopsida > Poales > Poaceae > Cenchrus > Cenchrus fungigraminus. The sequence continues at coordinate 76,667,533 of CM072775.1, forward strand.
TAATGGTGGACTAAGGTGCAGTTGCACACATCATTTGCAGATTCTGCATAAAGATCCATAAGAATAAGGGGAGCAAAGTATTGCTAATGGATAAAGTTGAAGTCAAAAGCATTATGATATTCTTATGAGAATTAGCTAGTGACTCTAATACTTAGCTTGATGATGTAATAGATAATTTAAGAGAAACTTCAGTTTGTTTCATTACTATGTCACATTATGTTTTGTGGTATTAAGAAAATAATCATCAAGTTTATCCATTTTATTGTTTGCTATTTGGCAAATAAAAGTTTTATGTGCTCTCTTATATGATATAATTATGTGGTGTGTGTATAATTAAATGATGAGACCTTGTCGAATTTGTGGCTCACTTTCGTTTAGACCACAATTTGAAGGGGAGAATGGAATGTCTCATCAGTAAAGAGATACTCCATCCATTAATTATATTGCACTAATTGTATTAAGGGAAATAATACTAAGATAATAAAGGAGCTATAAGTTCTCTTGCTTGTTTTTAATTTCCCATAAAGTTGAACTAAAATATTCAAAAGGCTAAAAAAATCAGCTTGTTTTTAATTTCCCATAAAGTTGAACTAAAATATTCAAAAGGCTAAAAAAATCAGCATAAAGCAAGGGTGAATAAATTGAGAGAATGCTCACTAAATACCATGGTGATAGGAGAGATACTCCAAAATTACCAATCATCTCAAATAAGTTAGTGTGTCATTTATTCATTATTTTTAGCCATCGCTGATTAATGAGCACATGTTCACAAGGTTCTTGTTGTTCTGGTTCATTTCTGGCCATCGCTGTTCTGGACTTGTTCAATGAGGCTCGAGATTTTTTAAGTATGGTTTATATTCATCATTCTGGCCATCGCTGATTGTGAATATTTAACCATAGCTTTGCTACTCTAGTTCATTCTCTGGCCATCGCTGTGGTGGGCTAGATTGGCAAAGGAAGTTCATCAGTGGTATTTAAGCAAGATAAAAGTAATGTTTTGCTAAAGATTAAGATATTAGAAGAGCTACCATTCATGGATACCCCAACAAGTTTAGGGGATACCGCCTTCACTGTTCTAAAAGTTTTCCTAAGGATATTGAGACAAATTAGTTGTGTTCTACAAGAATGCAGAAATCAGTGGGAGTCAGTGGGAGCTCACAAAGGAGGAAGAGAAATCTTGATGAGATACATATTTAGTTTATGCATCAACGAATCAAGACATCATTTCTCATAATGTTTTAGTTTGTGCTATAAGTTAATTTACCTCCATCGCAAACTATTATATTCTGGTGAGGATTCTCATTAATTGATTAACCTATACAATAATTGGGCATAAAAGAAAAGAGCCTACGAGCTTAAATCAGTATGTTTGGATTATTAGCAGAAATTTTTAATGGAGTCAACACAGTGGACTTTAATGGGTCTACATTTTAATAGTGATTCCAAAAAGAAATAAGTTATTAAGCTTGTTGCTCACCATGATTTAGAGTCTCATGGTCAGTTCAATTTATCCTAAGATTGATTAAAGGTGGAAAAAGATTATTATCCTAATACTCAAAGTAAATGTTACTCTTAAGTAGCAATAAGTGTAGCTGCGAAAGAGATATAATTCAATTATATATAAATATGTCTTGGTGTAAGCCTTTTATGTTTTGGGCACTGAGTTATACACTAAGATTGGACCAAAGGGAGTGTTAGGATTTTCGTCACTAAAGCTTAAGTTGATACTTATGATTATAGAGCCACGCTTGTTCTATTTTGCATTATGTAGCAAAATATTTGGTTTTATTCCAAATACTCTTAAGACTAAATTTAAGATAAGACAAATGACGTTCCTTATGCTTCAACCATTGAAGGTTATCTTAAAAGTCTATAAGTATTTGACTTAGCTGGGATGCTTGACAAAAATATTAGTTTAATCCAGATAAGGTCCACTGGAATGGTGCAAAGAGAATTTAAAGGCGCCAAATACATGCTTATTTGTTATGAAATAATCAGAAGAGATTTTGTAAAAGTGTATGAATATAAAAGTGCACAATCAGATTATATCCTTCACTCTTGCATAAAGAGCTATTTTAGAAAAGCTCTAAACAAAATTAGCATGATGAAAAGCTAAGTTTGTATATAGCATGTTTTAACCAAGCAGGCTTAAGAATTATATTCCGGTATTAAGAAACAATATACAACAATAATAAGTTGATATCGCTATTGTTGTATTACTTCGAGTAGCAACATATTCATAAATGGTGTCAAGTCCATTCATGAATATATATTGTGTTGTGAAAGATATATCCCAGGATCGATTTGTTAAGAAATAAGTATTAAATGCTAGCAATCTTTCTATTAAAGGCTTACTATTTATCCCAATTTTCGCGAAATTAGTTTGGGATTTATAGTTAGACTTTATCAAATAAGGTTCTGGGAATAGGTCGAATAAGTAACTCCCAATAAGTTAATAAGCGTTCTATCAAGGTATTGCAGTAAACTATGGGTAATGGGGTCCCAGAAGCGAATTAAATGATATTGACGACGCATTGGTCTAGTATTACTGTTGTCCTGAGTGTGAGCATAACTTTAAAGTGAACATTAGTTGTTAGCGTTCGATCAAGTGGGAGAATGTTAGATATTTGTGATCTCAGCATAACAACTGAGAGAACGACTCCATACACGGAGGACTCCACATCCTTATGTGAATAGGACTCTTGTGCTGTGATCGGCAAGCACGCCTAAGTTGTATTCAACTAGGACTCGACCCTGACCCTGCAGCACTACATATATGAGTTAGAGAGGTGCCTCACGTTGTGCCAATCCTCTAATCTCGAAATTAGCCAAAACACCAATTAATTAGAGTGCTGAAGGGGTTGGAAGATCGAGATCCTGATTTCACCGATCAAGAACCCTGTTCTTGAGAGGTGAATTGCATCTACTTCGAGTTCATCAGAAGGTGACGTCCACAAGGCTGCTGTTCGTCATCAACATCTAAGTCTTCACCAACAAAGAGCCCTAAAGCTCTTGAACCAGTGAAGATCACATCTACTTCATCTACATCAACGCCTTCACGTCTACAGATGGCATCTACAAGCTCTACTGGTTAGTCTGACCTAAGTTTCCGCATTAAGTTTAATTAGTGATCATGATTAGACTAAGCTAAGATCCTGTTTTAAGTTAACGTTAGACTAAGTTGTTTCTAACAGGCACGACTGGGAAACGGAAGTGGTACTGATGGGGATTAAAAGTAGGTAACGGCTGGCCATTGATGGGTGATGGCCTTAGTGGTGATGGCTGCTACTGGTGCATTGAAGAAAAGAAGACGTCAAGAGGAGAGGAAATGGAGGAGACGCAGCTTGCGTGTGACAGGTGCAACGCAGATAGGCCAAGCGGCACATACGGAAGTCAAGCCGATGCAGTGCACGGCAGGCGAACAAAGGCGGTCAAGGCGTGCGGCCAGGGGCATGAGGACCAGGCGGGCGGCATGCTGCGCAGGCACGAACGTGATGCGAAGCCGGCACATGTAGGGATGCGGATGGGCGCGTGAGCTCGGGCGACCGAGTAGGGCTAGAGTGGCATACGAGCACGGTGTCGTGCTGAAGGGCGAGCGGTGCGACCAGGTGCGAGTGCGGAGCCAGCCGAGGCGTGCGGCACGCGGCAGGTGAGCGCAGGCGCCGTGCGGCGGTGGGAGGCGGACGAGTGAAGGGGACTGATGGCGTGCGCTTCGTTGCACCTTGATGCCTTGATGGTGCGATTGAAGGAGGGAAGAAGAGCGGGAGACGCGGGAGGAGGCAAAGCGCTCAGGCGTGCAACGCGCTGCTGCACTGTGAGCGATGCTGGCGACGCATTGTGGGGATGCAGACATGGGCGTAGGATGTCGCACACAGGAGCCAAGCGGCGCATGGACACGAGGATGTAGGCACGGGCGGCCGAGCGACGCGGGCGCAACGCACGAGTGCGTGCGGCGCGAGCGCCGGCACAACGCACGGGCACGTGAGAGTGTGGGTGTTGGCCAGAGGTGGGAGGGGGCTTGACATGTGGCGCTCGCATGCGGATGGGTGCACATGAGCTGACAGGCTCGGGTACGAGTGAGCATGTGCGCGAGGGAACCGGGCAGATGTGGCAGCACACGACTCGGTCCGAGTCGGTCGTGTGAGCGAGACGAGGGAGACGGGCTTGACGTTGGCAGCGAGATAGAGGGGAAAGGTGAGCTGGCGGGTTAGATAGCCTGCAAACGTCATGGGAAGGCGAGCGAGATCAAGACCGGGGAGGCCAGGCGGTGTGGGTAGGGTACATGCACAGGAGCCGAGCGAGTGCTCAGACTCGAGTCGGGCTCGGGTCGGATCTGAAGGAGAGGGATGACAGGTGGGGTCCACCTATCAGCAGTACAAAAGAGAGACAGGGTGAGCTGGGCCAGCCAATGGATAACGGGCTGACAGTTGTGATTGCTCCTGGGTTGAGCTAAGATTTGGGTCAAGAAAAAGAAGATAGCCGAATGGGTTGGAAACATAGATAGAGAGAGAGTGACTTGGATGTACCATAAAAAGATAGAGAGATGGAGAGAGATATTTGGATTTGACCTTTTTATGATTTTGAAACACTACAAACATCAACCAAAAACCATGCAAACGAATATGAATGCATCACTCATAGAACCATTTCATTTAATTAGAAAAACAAACAATGATTTTCCTATACTAAATTTTCTGTAAAAAAATAAATGTTGAGCAAATTTTAAAATTATTTCAAAATCATTGCTTAATTATTCTTCCTAATAACATCCTGAAATAGGAAATTTTCAGGGTGTTACAAATGATATAGTTCCCAGAGGCCAAACCATTCCAAGTTAATGGATGTGATCCCGCGTCCAGGATCATTGCTCCAAAATTGAATAATTTGAGCAAAGAGTTTAGCAAAATTTGTATCACCTCAAGTGGTACACATGGGACTATATTATGCATCAATGTGCATATTAAAGTACCTAGTTCATCCACAGATGGTTGAATAGAGCCAGGTGCATATTCTTGAACAAGAAATTGGATGCTCATATTCAAAATTAAGGTCAGAGGACCTTAAAATCAATTCCCTTATTATGCATGTGATGCACATAAAATCTGATGATTTCAGGGATTGATGTTGTGACCAGTAGAATTGATAATAATTTTCTCATCACCCTAAGGTAGAATGACCAAGCAATTATGCCAAATCTTGAATTTCATCAAGAGAGAATTTTTTATACGCAACATATGAGATGGGATTGATGTATGTATAATACACCTTAGATGGTACAAAAGAAAATTGCCACAAGTATTTAGTTTTCATATCCATTGTACCGAGTACTGATCCACATCACTACTCTAAGTAATTGGTTTCAGTATGGAAACCAGAAAGGATATCATGAAAACACATAAAATCAGATACATGAGTGTATCAACGATTAATGCTGAAATACTTGTAGGAAGACTGTAGTCTCCTACACTTGTGTTAGTGGTGTGATGCCCACCAAACAAAAATTCTTCACCATCTAAATTAAGTCCCAAAAGATTTTATTGTGAGTAAGCACAAAAACTCATACATGATATTTAGTAGACAAATGCATGATATTTCCAAGATGTGGAGACCATAATGGGTCTCACATGTTGAAGTAAGCTTCAAAAATTTCTCCCCCTAAACTTGCTATCCTCCAATGATTTGGAGATGTAATTCAACCAAATTGTTTGAGAAATTGACATGGAGTGAGTGATTTATTTGTCACATCATCATAGTCATTATCTCGAATGGTTGCTATCTCTTTAGATCCATTATGTTTCTATATGTCATATGACAAGTGAAACTTGTAGAACTCCTGTCCAGAACTTAGAAGTTCTGAAAATGAATGTGCAAGCATCCATTTATATTTTAGGCAGCAATACTTTCTTTGTTAATCATTCCATAAAGGAGCACAAAGAATAAATGGATGTTGTACTTTTAAGTACTCAGATTTCATAGAAATCTTAGTAAAAGAGATGCAACAAAATGTAAAGTTGCGCAGTGGGCAACTATACAAATGGTCGAATGTCTGGATTGGTTATTGGCTATAGTGGTTTTACAACCATTAGCCCTCACTAGTTGGATAATAAGTCCCATTCAATGCAAGTTTGGAGAAAATTTCTATCTTGGAAATATGAGCTATGTCCTACTTGAGTTAATCATGTATATAATAAATTTACTTAGAGAGTAAATTATGTAGCATGAAAATGTGCCAATTTTGGTATTGAGATCACACTTGATTTTGGATTACCATTCATAGGCGATGAGGTCGCTGCTACTATTTTGGGAATAAATGATGCAAGACCATTGCCAAAATGTAGTCTCTATGATAAGGTGCAATCACCAAAATGATGCACTATTTTCTACTATTTATTTGAGTTTGCATCTTTATGGGAATTATGGTAAAATTCTCTATATTCTTTGTGCAATTGATATGTGCCTCCTGTTGTGTTCGCACTAACCAGATGAGTTCACTGGATTACTAGATGTATATCCATTAGAACTTTTATTATTCTCAACATTACTCAAATATTATGACTCTTAGTGATAAGCTATGTACCAAGTTTGGTACTAATGATGATGCTTCAAAAAGAAGGTCATCATGCTTTTCAATCGAAGTCTATGTATGAATGAGTCAAGAATAATAATGGTAATTGTGGAAACTTCAACTTGGGGCAAATATTATGAACAACAAGTTGTGTAGTCTACAACAAGTTAAAAAATCCTGGAGACATACTTTGTTCATGGTGCTCTTTTAAGAGCATTCCATAAAGCACATCCATTTACTTCCAATAGGTATTCACTTTTTGAACTCCTTATGGAAATAGAAATGTGTAATAAAAGAGAACACCTTTCATCTGATTAGGAGCAGAGGATCTCCTTCTAGGGCTCACTCGATGCTACCAATAGTCTATGAGATGCATAACATAGGTTCTTTAATTTACATGCTAGAAAATTAAGAATCACTATAGTAATGTTGTATTCATAACGCAAAAATAATCTGAAATTCATATCTTGTGGTTTGGAAAAATTGGAGGTAAGCACACATAGTATGAACCTCGACAATAGTGTTATTGTCAATACTAGTATACACTTGTAGATAATCTCCATGTACTTAAACATTAGAGTAGATCTCTCAGTAGTAGGCAAAACAAATTGCTGCTACAGGCAAGGTCTCTGGGCTAACAAATTCACAAAGAATAAGTTGCAGCCATTGCCTAAGACTCTACTACCCGGTGTATAACCATTTGACAATAAATAATGGTAATGAAAGACCATTTTATGATTTCCAAACATTTACTTAGGAGAACACTTTGTAGGTAATCATCAAATCATGATGTAGACCTCTTAGTAATGGGCGAATATATCGCTGCTGTAGACATGGTCTCTGGGCTAATATATTCAAAGTGAACATATTGCAGCCTATGTCTAGGACTCCATTACCTTGTGTTGCAAATCCTAAATAAATTATCAGATATGTATTGATTAATTTGCATTGAATACATCATTAATTAAAAAGAACTTAATTAATGATTTCTAGTCTAATGCGTAGGAGTAAAATAACTCTACCATACAAAATTGTTAAAGCAACATGCTAAAACAGGAAGACTCAGAAACGTATGTAAATTTTAGTTCAGCGCAAAATTCATGATAACCACATGAGGATTTATAAATTGCTGCTGAAATAATAAAAGAAAATGCACCGTTCATCCCCACACACCGAGCAATCCGTCGGCACCACCGTCTATGAACGGGCGCGCAGTCGTCGTAGCCGCACGCTGCCGTCATTTGGCCGTGGCATGGACGGTTACGCACTGCCGCTGGCCAGGACTGCTAGTCGCTGCAGGAGTGCGGCTGGCCGGAGGTCACTGGCGCGGTGCTGTTGCTGCGTCGCCGGCGGGCGAGCACACTAGGAGGCGCTGCCGCCGGAAAGCCACATCGGAAACACACCAGGACGAACAGAGACAGGCTCATGATGCGAGCATGCGCCGCTGTTGTCGTGGTAGCAGAGGTTCAGACCGGCAGGCGTTGCCGCTGCAGGTGCGAATGTTGCCGACGGATCCACAGAAAAATAGACTGTGGCCGCTAGTATGCAGGCAAAGCAAAATCATGCATGCGCATGACTGATGGACTGCCACATGCAAAATCGCATGTTTGAGAAGGCAGCATTAGTAAAAAAAAAAAAAAAAAGATTGCCAGAAGCTTACCTCTCGTGCGTTCAATGAACATCAACGAGAAGTGTGAGAACATCATTCTCTATGCTTTCTGTCGATGTTGTTTGATTCGATGGAGACAATTACGGAGTACTAAGTCGTTGCGGCCGCCGGAAGAAGTACCATGCCGCGGGCCTGTTTAGTTCCAAAAATTTTCTCAACTACGAGTCACATCAATCTTCCGACACCGATTAGGAGTATTAAATGCAAATTAATATGACAAAATTCATTTCATAACTCCTACCTAATTTTTCGATACGAATCTAACGAACCTAATTATGTTATGATTAGACAACGTCGTGCTACAATAAACAATCTCTAATGATGGATTAATTATGCTTAATGGATTCGTCTCGCGATTTCCCGTCCATTCGTGTAATTAATTTTGTAATTAGTCTACATTTTTTACCTCTAATAGACCTTCGAAGGAGCTGCCAAAATTTTTTGCCAAAAATTTAGTCCATTCGTGCATTTTCTTCTTTGCAGAAAATGTTGTGGCCAGTGGAGATCAGGGCCTTCGTGATGACCATGAAGCATAACCAAGAAGGCAGTGCAGGGAAACACACGAGAAGATCAGCAAGGATTACTTCGGTGTTCGTGCCGTTGCTTTCGTTGATCACGACGCAGAGTGGAAGCTGCCAGACGTCTTGTAAGAGCAAGTATTATGAGGGTGAATCAGCAGGCCACAGGTTGGTCGCACCGCGCCACCTCTATCTCCATCTGTATGGTTCACATGACCCACATGTCTGGTGGGCTTTGCAGATCAATTTTTTGTTGGCTCCGCAGCCGTGATGCCTCTATTCCTATCGCCAACCGTTGTAGGTCCCACATTCTCTTCCCCATCGCTCGATCCGTCGCCCACCTCGTCTGCCGCTCCGCCACCCACCTCGTCTACCGCTCCGCCGCCCCTCTCCTCGCGGCCGGCGGTTGCGGCTCCCGCGTGTAGGACCGACGAGCTTCTCCTCCTCGTCGTCCCCGATGAGGAGAACACCTTCTCCCCCCCCCGGCCAACTCCTCTGCGCCCAGGCCTGCAGAGCTCCCGTCGACGGCCTCCTTCTCCGGCGTGGTCGAGGCGAGCGACAGTCTCCTCCTCCTCGAGGAAGTTGAGTCGGTGGCGGCGGACGAGCGGACGGGCGGCAGCTTCCTTCCCTTCGGCGCCCGCTGCTTGGTCCGGCCGGTGTATTCTCCAACCACGGCGCGAGATCCGGCCTCGAGGTCGCCGCCGAGGCGGTCGGGGGAGTGGAGGAGGCCACACACATCATCCTCAAGGTCGCCGTTCTCGAGCTCGCCGCCACGGTCGAGGGAGCGGATGAGGCCGCGCATGTCGTCTCCAAGCTCGCCGCTGCATCGAGCTCACAAGCATGAAACCTCCCCGGTGATGGCGGCCTCCCCGGATCTGCCGACGCGGCCTTCCTCCCTCCTGCAGAGATCCAAGCGCGAGGTCGAATACCAGCGCCGGGCACGGCCTCGCTGCTCCTCTTCCTGGCGTGGCCTCGCTGCTCCTCCGAACGGCGGGGTCAGGACACTTCCGAGGCGTGGCGCGAGAGGTTGGGGAAGGTGGTGTCGCCCGTGGGGCCCGCGGAGAGAGAGTGTATAGGTGGAGCGCAAAAACGCCGGGCATGCAGGTGCCCTGTAGCGATCTGGAGCATAGGTATCCTTTCCCAGGTCCGCGGTGCAGACATTCAACCGGCATATTTGCCGTTCCGGGGCGTTTCCAGGTGCGCGGTGCGACCAGCCTAAGGGCACCCGCAGTGGGTGTCGTTAGTCTCTCTACAAGCTCCCACGTAGGAGGGAGAAGATAGGAGAGAGAAGAAATGGTCGCTAGAGCTGGCGACTCTCTACACCACGCATCCCGGTGCCAGGCGGGCCCCACCATGTGCTCGCCCTTCTCTTTGCGCGAGGGTGAGCTGACGGCGAGCAGGAGGATTGGAAGAGGAAAGGAAGAAGCGGCCGACGCGAGATTCGGCACCACCGGGCCGGAGTGTGGCCGCCGGCACCGCCCGACCGGATCGGAGCTTGGCCGCCGCCGCACCTGCTTGAGCGCATCGGGGAGGAGGAAGGATACGCGTGGTTATCGTTGATGACGCCGAACTCCCTCGGTCTCTCACGAGCGCGTCCTCCGCGGCGAGCACGAGGCGACCGCGGGCGACATGGCGGTAGCCTCCGCAAGCGGCGGCGAGGGCTAAAGCGGGGCGGTGACCGACGCGGCCACGGACGATGGAGGAGGCTGGATGAGCCGTTGCCGGGAGGAGGACGGGGCGCCGACGAGGCAAGCGGCGTGGGGAGGAGGCCGGACAACGGCCGCGGAAAGGAGGTGGCACCGGCGGGGTAACTGGCGGAGAGAGGAAGCAGGCGGCTTGGGTGACCTTCGGCGGGGGCCGAATCTCGGCTTTTGGGCGTTGCACGGTGAACCTCCACCTCGGCATGGGGCCTCCATCCGGGCTACCGGCGCAGGTGAGGAAGAAGGCGCCGACGCGGTCGGGGGCTGCGGCGGGCGGAGAGGGCCGGCGCAGGGGCGGGGGCCAGCCACGGTGCGACGCCCTGTCCAGGTCGCTGGCGCGGGGGAGGAAGGGTGCGACACAGCGGAGGCGTCACCGGAGGCGGAGTGCGGCAGCCGGCGCAAGGGCGGGCCATCCACGGTCTGGCGAGCGCAGGGGCGCGCCGCCTGGGCAGCACCATGGCAGGTCCTTCCTGCGTGAGGGAGAAGAAGGATAAGGTTGGGAGTTAATACGCGGACCCCACGTAAAGGCTTGCTATAGCTAGATCGTTGAACGAGTCATCTATAAAATTGACTATGGTCTAGGTGGCACTGCTATAGAGAGTGCATTGCCTTTAACCACTGCGGCTGCCCTAAGGAATCCACATCAGCCTATTCTGACGTGGAGGATAGAGAAAACTGGAGAGAGAACAGAGTTGCCGTTTCCGGAATCGCTCGCTCAAAACGGGCGCATGCGGTGCATGCAGTTAGGATTGGCTACTACCTCTGCCCACACCAAGAAATCGCATTAATTAAACGTGGGGGCCACCACTACTGCTGGATAGCTCGGATGAGGTGGCGTGTGAGTCGCCGGCGAGCGAGCGACTTTACTAGTCTTGCTCTAAATGTCATGTCCACCAGTGTGGAAGCGATCCGGCAAGGTCTCCAAGATTAATCTTGGCAACCGCTCACCGCCGTCCATATTTGTCTTGCGCCGGTGGGCTTCTAGATCTCGCTAGGTGGAGAACAAGTGCTGATAACGTATTAGAAGTAGAATTGTAAATGGGAGACAAATGACAAGAGTGAAATCTCTGTATATTCCATTGATCTGTTTGTACATATATATACATGATGGATGGTCATGGTGAAAGGGTGTGAGACCCTTTCGGTGGCAGTTGCTGGGTGTTGATCACTAATTAATTGATTCACAACAGCTTTGTCTAACTTAGCTTCACATTAGCCTTTGCCATTTGATCAGAGGCTCTCTGTTCAGCATTCACCGCAATGGGAGAACAGCGGAGCTCGCTCTGCGTGCAGGCGAAGAGAATACAGTGACACAGGCCGTAGAGATTTTTTTTAAAAAAAACAGGTCGTAGAGGCCCAGCAAGCAATGCTTGGTTCATGGGCTTTTGATTAAACATGCAGAGCCCAACAAAAGAGTATTGGAACCCAACAACATCTCCGTTGTCGGAATATATATATATATATATATATATATATATATATATATATATATATATATTTCAATTTGCAAAATTATACTGCCTTTTTGAAATTTTACAAAATTATACCACCAACGCCGTGGGTCACGGCGGTTGCATTGTAAACGACGTGGCGCACAGCGTTTTGGACTAAACGCCGTACGCCACGGCGGTTACAATGCAACCGTCGTGGCCCACGACGGTTGGTGGGTGTTGACGGCGTTTGGGGCGACTCCACAGCGGTGAGACCTAACCGCCACGTGCCACGGCGGTTTGCCCTAGCCGCCGTGGCCCACGGCGGTTAAGACCGGCCGCCGTGGCCCACGGCGGTTAAGGTCATTTATTTATTTATTACTTTATGAAAGGAAAAAAAGAAAATTAAAGAATATTGGTTCAATTATTGAGAACACAATCACAATAAGATCCATTTCAAATATTACAGTACCATGATTCAAATGAAATAGTAGTTCAAATATTACAGCACTGCAGGAAAGACTACAACATCATACAAAATGACAAACTTCAGCCATTCTTGCGATGTGACGACGAATGTTTAGCTTTCTTGGTAGCTTTTATCGTAGGTGGATTAGCAACACACGGGTCTGCTGGTGGAGCATAACGACCACCCCAAGGAGGTTCCTCTCCTCTTGCAATGGCATCTGCAGTTTTTTCTTACAAATAATGATGCATGTCTGGTGGAGCATAAAGAGCATCTCAAGGAGGTTCCTCTCCTCTTGCAATGGCATCTGCAGTTTTTCCTTATAAATAACGAAGCATACCTCATTCCAACGTGCTCATTTTCTTCGGATCAGGTGGTGTATTTGTGTTTTTCCCCTTGTGGTGTGACGAATCACGATCACCATTACCATCCTCATCCCCTCCGGCAGCAGCAGTAGACATCTCTAGTTACTGTTATAAAATATCTAAACTAATTACACTATTCGAAACTAATTGAACTAATTACATAAAATAAATAAAGAGAGGAAACTTACCTGAGAGGGAGTAGCAGCCCGTGGGGAGAGGGAGGCAGCGCTAGGGTGGGGCGAGACGGCTGGTGCCATCGCCCATTATATAAGCGTGGCAGCCGCCATCGGCCACGGCGGTTGGAACCTACCGCCGTGACCCACGGCGGTCGCAAGGTTTTTTTTAACTTTATGACACAGAAAACGAGGAGGTAATAACGAAAAGCAAAGTGACATAATAAAAGTAGTCATCATCACAAATAAGAGTGTTGCTGACATAATACAAAGTAGTCATCCTAATCTAGCAACGCCTCTTCTTGTTGTGCAGCCTGTCTGCTCGCGCTGCGGCCCACGTCTGGTCGCGAGGGTACGTCAACGGGTCAGATGGGTGGATCTGCCGACGCCTAGCATCAGCAGCGGCATCCGGTGTCGCCATCACCGCCGGTGACCCTGCAACCTGGTGGGACGACCCTGGCAACCCGCTCGCCTGTGTGCCTGTGGGTCTCGCGCCTCGTATCTGTGACCCTCCTACCTGCGTGCATCCTCCCTCCTGTGTCCACGTGGATGGCGCGCCTTCTAGCTGCGACCCTCCGAGCTCCTCCTGCGTCGACCCACCGTGCAAGAAGTTGAAGTCGTTGAGGTCGAAGTCGTCGAACCCTCCCGTCAGGTCGTCTGGGGTGGAGTCAAAAGGCTCGCCAGTGCCGACGAAATCTGAAACAAATAACATAATTAAATCATGAATCATAATAGATTTTTGTATTGTTATATAGTTAGAGATATAATTGTGGTCATTACCTGTGCGAACAATAGTGCTAGTGGACGAGGAAGGAACAACTGCTGGTGGTACTACTGGTGGTACTACTGGTGGTGCTCGTACCGGTGCTGCTGTAGGTCCTCGTGGTACTGGTGCTGCTGCTGCTCTGGGATGCATCCTTCAGGGGGTAGGATGCACCGGGGGGCGCGGCGTGCAGAAAGTGGTCGGGAAGGGTGGCCGTGACGACGACGACGGTGCCTGGTGCGAGCGACCAGTCGAGGCGGAGCTAGAGGACGACTGGGGGTACCGTGGAAACAGTGGTAGCGCCGGGTTACTGTGGTAGTTGACCGCGGTAAGGAACCTCGTGGTGATACCCTGCATCCGATCCTACGTCTGCTCGATATCCTGGTGGGTCATGAGGTGCAGCCTCGCCCTCGACTCCGCTAGAATATGCGAGAGGTCCGCAATCACGTCGTACTGCAAAAGATATTATTAGTAAATGTTACGATGTTTAGTACCGTAAGAATAATTACTTGCATTTTCAAACTCACCGCGGAGTCGTAGTGCTGATCCCGTCGCACCGGGTAGGTGGCAGCAGGGACGATCACCCTCGCCGCGTCCGGAACCGGCGCTGGTGCCTGTGGTGGAAGGAACATCACACGCGTCTGAGTCCTCGGGGTGTACCACAGGATGTACGCCTCCCACGTCGTGTCGTCGTGCGGTCGGTCCTCGGTGACGACGTTCTCTGCCGTGGTAGCCCAACCGTCCACGTACGGCTGCACCCTCGCAACCCAAGAAACACGACCCGCGACTCCCCACCGAGACCACCTAACACAAATTAAACATATTCGTCAGCGGCTAAATCTTTGAACGCGGAATTAAATTTAGAAATTGACGAGAACTCACCTATGGACGTCCGCCGGAACAGTGTGCACCACAGGCAGAGGTGCCTCATCACCCTGTGGACGGCATACTCCTCCACGTACATGTTGAACACCAGGGGTGTCTTCGTCTTCCAGTAGTGCTAGTCTCGGAAGCAAAAGGAAGAGAGGCCCTGTGGTGCGCGGCCCGCAACAGCCGCCTCTGAGTACGGCGTCCACCTGACGTCCGCGTCCGTCAGAGAGTCGAACTGTCCGACGAAGTCCTTGTACGACCTCTTCGTCTGCTCGTGAGCGTACGAGGTCTGCATACAAACAAAATGTAAATTGACCAAACTAGACAACATGGAGAGACAAATGAAAAGTGAAAAATTAAGAAATTACCATCCAGAGGCACCAGAGCGATCCCATGGTGAAACGGTGGCTGGGGTCGTGACCCTCTGGCAGGGGCTCGTACGGGTCGTGGGAGACGCAGGGTCGACCAATAAGAAACCGCTCGTGGCACCAGAGCTAAAGAAGAAGAGGACAGCCGAGAAGGATCGCCTGGTCAGAACGACCCGTCAGCACCCCCGAGCACAGGCCCCTGTACGTGCAGGCAAGAACAGCGTTGCCCCAACTGATCTGGGGCACCGCGTCCAAGGGCGCCTCGGTGATCCTCCGAGCGTGGGGGAGCAAGTACCTCGACACCGCATCTCCCTGCAAACTGCAGATTAAGACAAACTCAAACAGCCACAACAGGTACGCCTCGAAGAACCTGTCGACTGTCTCGTCCTCGGCGTCATCTCGCAGGTAATCATCCTACACAAACAAAATAAAACGTTAGTAACATTGTCTCCATATATTAAAAACGAAGAAAAACATAAGGTGAAGGTACGTACGCTGAACTGGTGCAACCAGCTCAAGGTGGGTCCGTGAGCGTTCGTGAACTCGTGGTACGCGGCGGGGGCGCGATCGTTCTGATGAACGTTCGCGAACTGAGCAAGGAATTCGGTACGCCAGTCCGCCGAGATGTCCACAAGGCCCATCGGCTCGCCCTCACAAGGTAGGCCCAGCAGCAGGGACGTGTCCTGAAGAGTCACCGTCATCTCGCCGACGGTGAAGTGGAACGTGTGGGTCTCCGGCCTCCAGTGGTCTAGAAGCGCGCAGAGGAGGGAGAAGTCGAACTGGAACCACGTGATGCGATCCTTACGAGGAATCGTGTCCCGCAGCCTGTCCCCCTCGACAAACCGCGCTACAGGCAGCAGTCCTGCAGCGCGTAACCTGAAACAAATAAGGTAAATTTATTAGTTAATAACAAAAGAATAAATAAATGTACATATATCAAAGATAAATTCACGTACTTGGGAACCCAACGGTCGTGGATCGGCAACAACGTCCGCGTAGTGCGAGAAAGTACGTGTCCAAGGTCCTCTCCGAGGACGGCGGACAGGTACGAGCGGTGCCTGCGGTCAACCTGAGCCTCCAACAACTCGGGCGTCACGTACGCCGCAGCCCGAGCCTGAGCCTCAGCCCGAGCCTGATCCTGAGCCTGATCCACAGCTGCAGCTGCATACAAAAATTAAAAAAATAATTAAAAAAATCATATAAAGTAATCTCTACATTTTTTATATTTTCTAGAACTGATCAACTAATTTTCTACATTTTCTAGAAAAAAAGTAATTTTCTAAAATTTCTAAACAGTATAAAGTAATTTTCTACTATTTCTACAACATGGAAACTATTTTTCTACATTTTCTACAGTTTTTAGAAAAGAAAAGTAATTTTCTAGAATTTCTAAACAGTATAAAGTATTTTTCAACAATTTCTACAACATGAAAACTATTTTTCTACATTTCCTACATTTTTTAGAAAAGAAAAAGTAGTTTTCTAGAATTTCTAAACAAGATAAAGTAATTTTCTACAATTTCTACAACATGGAAACTATTTTTCTACATTTTCTAGAATAAAAGTAAATTTATAGAATTTCTAAATAGTATAAAGTAATTTTCTACAATTTCTACAACGTGGAAACTATTTTTCTACATTTTCTAGAAAAGAAAAAATAATTTTTTATAATTTTTAAACAAGATAAAGTAATTTTCTACAATTTCTACAACATGGAAACTATTTTTCTACATTTTCTACATTTTTTAGAACAGAAAAAGTAATTTTCTAGAATTTCTAAACAAGATAAAGTAGTTTTCTACAATTTTTACAACATGAAAACTATTTTTCTAAATTTTCTACATTTCCTAAAACAGAAAAACTAACTTTCTAGAATTTCTAAACAACATAAAGTAATTTTCTACAATTTCTACAATTTTCTAAACTAAAATGTAAATTTTCTAAACTAATTTCCAAATTTTCTAAACTAAAATCCACATTTTCTAAACTAATTTCTAAATTTTCTAAATTAAAATCTAAATTTTCTAAACTAATTTCTAAATTTTCTAAACTAAAATCTAATTTTCTACACTTATTACGGTAATTAAACTAATTAAAAAAGAAAGAAACGTACCTGAGAGAGGGAGAGAGGGGCTGCGGCGACGGTAGGGGTGGGCGACGGCGGGCGCCGTCGCCCCTTTATATAGGTGAGCCAGCCGCCGTCGGTCACAGCGTTTAGGACCTACCGCCGTGACCTACGGCGGTAGCAAGTCCTACCGCCGTGGCCCACGGCGGTAAGCTGCCGCGGGCCCACAGCCCCATCGGACCGTTGGCGGTACGCCCAACCGCCGTGGGCTACGGCGTTTAGGCTTCTTGCCACCGTGGCCCACGGCGGTTGAGCTTATCTGCCGTGACTCACGGCGTTGGTGGTACAATTTTGTAAAATTTCAAAATGGTAGTATAATTTTGCAAATTGAAAAAAAATATTAAAAAAAATTCCCGTTGTCGTGATGAAAAAAGGAGGTGAGAACAACACTCATCATGATGATAGTGCCAAAAGTTTGTTTTTGTCTAATAACTTCGAAACAAGTTTTTTTTTTCTTTGCAAAGAGTTTCGACACAGATTTGCCAAAATTTTGTATACCTCACCTAACTAACCTCACAATCCAGTTTATGTCGAAGTTAACGTCGGATAGAACCTTGGCCTCCTTTAAGAATTTAGATTACCAATTTCAATGTGCCGTTTTTTCTCGTAACTGTCAATCTGTCATGTGATTTACTCTAGCACAAATTAACCATACAGCTTTGAAACCACGACTGAGTGATCAGCAAATTCAGCATTCAGCAGTTTCAACATGCCAGTTGCCAGTAACGGTAACGGACACCACCAGTTACCGTCCCCTCGAAAAGTACCGGAACACTAGTTCACATGGAACACGACCCGGCGAGACGTACAGCCACACCATCCCTGTGCTAATGTGTTGCTAAAAAAAAACACCTGTGCTAATGTGCTATGCATGCCCGTTGGCCATTGCTTACTCCGCCGATCGAATCCTAACGTTGCAGGAGCAAGCTCATCACACGAAACTCTCCACCCTCCATGCAGGGCTTCACGCAAATCTGCCGCGCCAGCCATCCATGCCAGTTGCCAGGTCCCTGCTCACAGCGATCGCCGCCCCAGGGACACGCCATTACCGTGCATCGCCGCCGTCGCTCCGATGCTATAAACCAACCGCAACCAACCACGAACCACCTCCAAGAACCAATCAAGAAACCATCGTTTCAAGTTCCCAGAACACCTGATAGGCAGATAGCGAGCAGCAATGGCGTCGTCGGCTCCTGCGTTCCGCGTCGCGCTGGTGCTGGCGGTGGTTTCCGTCGTCGGCATCCACGCGGTGCCCCAGCAGGCCAGCGAGAGCAGCAGCACCTCGACGTGTAGCACCGACCTGTTCCGCCTCCTCCCGTGCCTGCCCTTCATCGACGGCAGCGCCGCCGCGCCGGCGGACACCTGCTGCGCCAACCTGGGCAGCATGGTGCACGACGAGCCGCAGTGCCTCTGCCAGGCTCTCAGCAACCCCAGCACGGCCCCCGTCGCCGCCAACATGACGCGCGTGATGGGGATGCCCCGCCTCTGCCGCCTCGACCTCCCGTCCGCCGCCGGCGCCTGCGCAGGTGAGCCCTGCCGTTCCAGCGTCGCGCGCGTCTCCCATTTCTGTCTCAATTACTCGTACGCGCGGATCTCCATGACGTGCACGCAGATTGCTTCTCTCCTTCGTGCTAGGGATTCGCTAGTTGCTACTCAATGAAAAGTTTGTCTTTGATGATGATCTCTCTTACTGCAGTTGCAGGGCTTCTTCCGCATGGACCGTCACCGCCACCGCCGGCGATCCCTCCACGCCCAAGCGCGAACTCCACCGCTCCATCGACCCTCACGCCGGCGAGGCAGAGGCCGACGACGACGCCACATGTGACACCGTCACCGTGGGTGAGCGGCCCGACGCCACGGTACAGCAGGGGTTCCAAGGTGATTGTCGATGGCTTTTCGGTCGCACTTGGTTTTGTGGCGTTGGTGTCAGTCCTAGCTTTCTGAAGCACATTCGCCCACAGCCTGCAGCGATGGGTGGCATTTCGTCAGACAATTAGGATTGTGTCGTAGAGAAACTTAGTTGTCTTCTGATGCTTTGTTTCGTAGAGAGATTAGTAGTCCAAGGGAAGTACTGTCTGCCCCTCCAGGTTGTTAGAGGTCAGGATAAAAAAAAAAGTTCTGTTCAATTGCAGTTGTGTCACTGAATGGATTCTCGTTTAGAAAGCATCCCTGAAAGAAAGTTCTTCCAGAAAATGCCGCCACCAAGTACAGAATTCACTCCACTGCTTATCTAAATGACCACAAAAAATTACAAAAACACAGGTAGCAGCTACTACTCTTTTTCTAAGCAGAGGAGATAGGCAACTAGGCCAACAACCGGGACGAACCTCACTACATTCACAAACTCAGTAGCATCTGCCTTCACGTTCTGAATGTTGTCACCGATCAACCATGGCTGAAAAATTGAGTACAGCAATATGTCCCAGAGGAATGCATAAGCGAGCCGTTCGGAGACCACATAGCTCTGCGCATACTGCCACCGTTCTGCAATGTCTCCAAAACCAGAATCTGCACGGCCGAAGAGAGCCCAAACAACGGACAGAATGCAGGCCGCCTCGCCAACGGCGCCCACAACCTGTGCACCTTTAACCATAACTGAACCCAATTGTGACCTTGGTGGCGGGGACTGGTCGGTATCCGGGGCATTCAGTCGGATTGCCATGTAAGGTATCAAGAAAGCTGAAGAGAAGAGATACAAGGAAATGCTGTTTAGGCAACCTGAAATGTCATATCCATGGGATGTTGCCAATGAGAATGTGAGATTATGAGAGCATACTATTTGTGAGGAACATCTGAAAACCCCACAAGACATCGAGCGATCCCTTAAACCGGTCCCTCCTAGAATCCGTGAACAGCAGTGGCGCAAACATCAGCGTCCAAGCGATCACAAAGTTGAACAATCCTTCTGCCATCTGGTGGGGAGAAGGCACAACATTAATCAGTGCAAGAATGTGTGTGCAACTGCTCATTGCTGTCTTGCAACAAATGTGAATATTCGGTTACTTACAGGGTGAAGCACTGGCGATTCCAGCAGGTGAACGCCAGCTACACTGCCCAGCAAACTCACCAACGGAATTAGCCCCACAACGTTGGTAAATGAACTTGGATGGATACAGCTAGATGCAACTTGAGCTTACCGGAGTTGAGCAGAGGAAGGATGAAGAAGAAGTTGAGCGAGAGGCCGATGAGGTCGCTGATGGTAGCCTGCGAGATTGCCCACAGCGGATCACCCTGCATGATAGTGATCAAAGTTGCAGACTACTCTTCTCTGAAATTCTGAAAGATTTCATCTCCCTGGACACGATTGCATCAAAATGGACACTATTTGAGCTATAATATGTGCATTGTTCCTAGAAAGAATTCACACGAGAAGGCAAATGCAGAACGATTTGGGGACACAAAAATACTCAAACGAAATTAGAGAATCGAGTTTGGAGCTCACTCACGCACCGGTGCATAAGGGAGGAGGAAAAGCCAGAGTATGTAGGCAGCCTCGGCGCCCCAGAGCGCCGCCTGGAGCAGCGAGCGCGTGCCGTCTCCATCTTCCGCGGCCACCTCGCCGCGGCCCCCTCCGCGCTTGGCCGCGAACGGCACGATGGGCCGAGCCACCAAGCTCCAATGCCCGGAGCCCCCTCGTGCGCCGCGGCAGCCGCCGTGCAAGACCAGCGGCCGCGCCGCGGCACTGGTCCGCAAGGGCGGAGGGGCGAGGTGGGTGCGGGTGGCGACGCGACAGGGAGAGGCGCTGCAGAGGGCGGAGATGGGTGGCGGTGGCGCCGCCATGTTCTCCGATTCGCGGCCAAGCGGGAGCGGGGCAGGGATAAGCGCGACTTGGTGGCTGGTGGGCTGACAAGCCAGCAAAGCAACGCTATCACTTGGACGGTCGCGTCGCGCCGTGCGCCGCGGCTACTTCGGGCCGTCAGATCAGACCCTGCCACCGTGCTTCGCGTCAAGCTGCAATATGCTCGGTCGGCCGGCCGCCGGACCGCGTGAGCTGGAGGGTGCGGCTTCTTGCTCCGGCGCGACGACCGGCGAATCGAGCTCGCGCCGGCCTTGTACTCAGGTCCTTGCTGTGGGAATCAGATGAGAATCTGGCGCTGATTGGTGCTACTTGCTAGGACTTGAGTGGGAGATAGGTGGCACGGGACCGAGCGATTCCGGCGGGGAGGGCGCCGCGGCGGCGGCGGGCGGGAGGAAGAGAAGCGAGGAGGGTCCGTCAAACTGTGGGGGTTCTCTAGAAATATTCAGAACCAAAATAGGGTTCTAAATGAAAATAATCGGATCGCGATTATTAATCGCGAGCTGAATATTTTTCATACAGCCCCCTGATTCGGAGGATCGCGACTATTAACCGCGATCCAAACTAGAGGTGCAAATATAAATTATGGGATCTATTTGCAAAACGTCGGATCGCGGTTATTAATCGCGATAAAAATCAGGGATCTATCTATAAAATGTACGTCCGGCGCAACGCCACAGGTGAGGCCGCGCTGTTGCCGCCGTCGACCTCCACACGCTCCGGCGCAACGCCGCGCATATCGCACTTGCCTTCGTCAGGTACGCGTCCCAGCCGCGGGGCCGGTCCGCTCGCCCGGCGCACATCGCTCCTCCCGTCCGACGGAGATGCGGCGGCGTGTCGTCGAGAGCGCGCGACGGCCAGAAGCGGCGGCGATGATCGCCGCAACTCAGATGATCCCCGAAGACGGACGGTATTGCGTGCCAGATCTCGATGGGTCTGGCGTAAGTTTACTAGCGATGAATCGCATTCGTCAAATCAAACTGTAAGAATCGAGCCGTAGCGAAACTTTGTTGTCTTCTGGTTTGGTGCAGAGATCAGCAGTTGAAAGTAGGACTATGTTCATCCCTATTCAGTCAGAAAAATGATCTCGTCGTCGTCGAAACAAGCATTACCGAAAGGAAAAATATTGCGGAAAATGGTGCCAAAGCACGGAATTCAGTCTGCTGACTGCAGATCTGGATGGCAATTGTGAAATTTTGTACAAGCTGGTAGCGGAAGCATAGTTCATCTCAAGGCCTGTTTAGTTGGTGAAACTTTTGGTAAAAATAGTGGAATTTTGGCATTAGGAAACGTGGTTTTGCCTGCAATGCAAAAATTTTAAGAACATTTGAGGAACTAAACACTGCCTCAATGACTTCCGAAACGAAGTAATGACAGATCAATGACGCAC
The DNA here is from genome assembly GCA_036936925.1 of Cenchrus fungigraminus. Lineage (NCBI taxonomy): Eukaryota > Viridiplantae > Streptophyta > Magnoliopsida > Poales > Poaceae > Cenchrus > Cenchrus fungigraminus. Next base: position 76,689,731 of record CM072775.1, read on the forward strand.
ACATATGGGATTCACATTTCACTATAGCTATCATTATTCGTCCCTTCTGCATTCTGCAAGCCTGCAACTACACACCTTTGCAGAATGCAGATGCTCCGACAGTTTATTCTAATTCAGAGCACCACAAAAAAGCCCACATCGCTGAGTTAACCGCACGCCGATTCGTTTGTGCCACACTTTTTGGTCACACTGCGATGTTTAAGCAGGACGGACCCTTCTGCTGGCATCCGTGGCTATATCTTGGGCGACTTGTTTACATCGTCCTCTGTATTTCTGCAAACTGCAGCCAAAGCGAAGGTAGAACCGCCTGCACCACTGCACGAGGGTGACGATCTGTTGGGCGTCAGGGTTCAGGAGTAGAACTGGAACGTCGACGCGTCCTGGATGATGCTCCGTAACCCGCCGATGGTGGACACGAGCATCAGCAGCACCCCGACGACGATGCAACCCTGGCAAAGAAATTCAGACCAAACAGGTGAGCGGTCAGAAACCCAGTCCCCAAAGTCCCAACCCTCCAATTTCACGAGAACCTCCAATGATCCAATCAGAGTGGCACGGGAGAAGCTGTTATCGCCTACCCAGTTGGCCAACCATGACGCGCTGAACCTCGGCGGCTTCTTGATCTTTAGCCACAGAATGCAGGGGAGCTGCAAAGATCACCACCGAACAAGTTTGATCACTGCTGGTAACCTATAGTTAGGCACGAGAACTCTAGGCATTTTGGGGCATGTGCAGACAGCTTACGAAGTAGGATGTCGGGGTGAACCCAAACCCGCCGAAGAAGCCGAGGAGGTCGCCGAAGAACGGGAACGTCACCGCGATGAACAGCGTGAATGCTGCAACGATGTCGGTGATCATCCATGTGTTCAGATTCACAAATGTAAATGGATGGTTTCAGTGTCCCAGTTCTTAGTTCTTACCGACGTAAGCCGATCGAGCCACGAGACGGAGCAGCAATCCTTGAGGCACCCTCAATCTCGTGATCAGAACCGTCTCAATGGATTCGAATATTGGCATCGCATACACCTGCCAAAGACGAAGATTCAGAGCTACTTTTTATTTTAACTACAGTTGTAGCTCAGGTGTGTGTGAACCAGGCATGTGCATTTCGTCTTCACTGACATAGTGACATGCAGGGTCTCGACGTGCCATTACCTGGTAGCTTCCGACGACATGGATGACGACCATCATGTTGGCGGCGGCGACGAGCCATGGGGGCCGCTGCAGCGCGACGAGGACGTTGTCGCCGACGTCGCGGCCGAACGCCCAGTACCCGGCGATGGCGACGGGGAAGTAGCACGCCGCGGTGACCATGTACGCGGCGACGGTGCCCTTCCACATGGTCGCCCGGGACGGCTTGGTGGGCGTGGACGGGATGGTGGCCTGGATCTCCAGCACGACGCCGTGCCCCGCGTACGCGAACGCCACCTGCCCCAGCGCGCCGAACACCCGGAATGCCGAGTCCGCCGCCGTGCCGTCCTTGTACGCGTAGCTCACCCCGCTCGCCGGCGGTCCGCGCGCCACGCACGCCGCCCACGAGATGGTAGAGTAGCTGAGCGACATGGCGGCGGCGAGGAAGGAGACGGCGGTGATGGCGTCGAGGTTTGGGAGCTGGGAGAGGAGGAACTGGAAGGAGCCGAAGATGCAGATCCAGTAGGACTGGTGCAGCGGCGCGCAGGTCGGGCAGGCGGACTCGGCGAACTTCTGCAGGCACTTGCCGCCCGTGACCATGTACACCATGTCGCAGCCGAGCTGCACGATGAGCTGCTGCGGGACGACCACCCAGGGGCCCAGGCGCGGGCCCAGCGCGTGCGCGCCGAGGTCGCGGAGCCGGTCGAAACGCACGCCGGGGACGCACTCGTGGAGCTCGATCAGCAGCCGCAACGTGTACAGCGTGATCCCCCACGACGCCAGCAGCGCCACCACCCCTGGCCACCTGGAGAAGAAGAGGAACAGGAGGTCCTCGATCGAGTGAGCCAGCAGCCGGTCATTCCGTCATGGCGCGCGAGAGATCAGGGACACTTTACCATCCTAGGTGAGCCATGGCGTACGGGAGGCTGAGCACGCCGGCGCCGACCATGGCGGTGACGTTGTGGAACGTCACGTACCACCACTTGGCGCGGCGAGGGGTGGCCTGACCCGTCGCGTCATCGACGACCTGGAAGATAAAAACAACATTATCACGATCAAAATCAAGATCGGCCCTGACGTTCACGAGCAAATCGTATCCGTTAACACTTCCAGATTTTACTGCATGCAAGCTAATTAAGTCATCAGTATCCAGGACACCAAGGGGCGACGCTCCCAGACCTTGGGAAGAACTGACGAAGGGGAAACCATGGCCAGTCGCCGTCAGGTTGCTGCTGCACTGCACACAATGACACAACGCACCAGCTGATCAGCAAGGGACACGCTATCCGGCGGCATCGCAGGCCTCGTACTTATAGCAGCTCGTTACCGATAATGGGCATCATGTCTGATGTCTAGCTCATTTTTCCCGGGAAAAAGAGTCCCGGAATTTTAGGTACCCGCACTGCTGCAGAAATATACAAAAAAATCCGGCGTAGATCATTAGCGTTGCCGGTAAGAAATGATTTGGTGCCGAAACAAAAGGAGCGGCCTCGGTTCATCGGCGAATTATGAAAACTTATCGGTTGGAAAGACGTGCTGTGTCGAATAGATCCTAGGGAATCTTTGCCCCGTCAAGCTCGTGCGCGATCGATCCGTGATCAGAGAGGAAATAGGAATCGATTTGAGCGATATCGCTCTACATGTCTTCCTCCACGGAACGAGCAAGCTTGTAGAGGATGTATGTCGGACAGAGAGAGCTGCTTCTGTGTTTTTTAACGAATCGTACAGATAGTGCGCATTTTATTGATAGTGTTCATACGCAGGGGAAAAAATCAAACTATATTCCACTGGTGCCAAGAGAGCTCTTCTTCTGTTTGAATATCACGAGAATTCTGGCAATGATAACTGAGGCCCTGTTCTTTTCCTTACAAAGGAATAGTAAAAAGCACTATTCACCTATCACATCAATCACATCTTCTCTCACAACAAACACTATTCCAGCACTATTCATTTGCAACTTCACTATTTTTTTTCACCCAAAAGAACGGGCTCTGAATTCAGTGGCGAATGCAAAGCGAAATGGTCGTGCGATTTTGGGTTGGTGAAACACCTAAAGAGGAGGCAGAACTTTTTTTTTTGAAGCCTCTCATCTGGGTACAGCTGTAGAATCTGTTCATACATGTACACACACCACGCTACACACGCACACCTCACTCACACCACACACGTACAAACAAACCTACAACTACACTCAGATGTAAGAACCGCGTCCTTCTTGAGATCACCGAAACCATCCTGGCTCCGTAGGTGACGGGCGCGTCACATTCCCTTTGTGGTTCCACGCGTGAGAGGTAACAGATCTATTATAAGGGAACACTGTTCCCGGTGAGAAAACCCGAGCGATGCTGGGCATCGAACTCGGGCCGGTGGCCTGCACACCCGCAGTGCTCACCACTGAGCGATCAAGAGGAGGCAGAACTGAAAGTGGATACTAATTGGCTTCGTTAGAAAGCCTCAATATTTGAATTAATTGTTGTGTACAAAGTACAAAATTTTTAAACTGAAATTCGAAAATACATGAGAAAGGTACGGCGGAAAGCGGCGGCCTAAGTTGCTTTGAGATTGGCAAGAGACAAGTGCAGCTCTCGGAAGAACGAGGGTTCTACACTTCTACGGCGACAAAAAGAAACCATGAGATTCTCCGTTTCTAAAGGACAAAACACAATGGGTAGTCTCATGCGCGTCACCGAAACATTAGCAGAAAATAAGATTAGAGTAGTGATCCTTTTACTGCTGAAGGTTCTCAAAGCACTAGCATAATCACCGGAAAAAATTAAAGCTGAGAATTTGGCCATGGACAAATGCTTACATCTATGAGTGGGTAACAAATTTACCCTCTTTTCATTTTTTTAGAAAGGGGAAAAGTTAACAAACACCCTTTTAAGGTTCCCTTTGGAGTCAATTTTTTTTTGGCTCCGGCTTCTCCATAAAATGATTCCAGCTTAGAGGTTGTTTGACATGCCTCAAGCTGGAGCCGCAGAGCCGTACCAAACCAGGTGCATTTGGTAGACCTCCATCTTCTCTATGGGAGCCGAATCTCCGAAAGAAATGATTATGTGGCTAAAATTAATTCTTTTTTTTACTCTCTAGCATAAAATTTTCAAATCAAGATGAAGAATCACTTCCCAGAATGGGTAGGAGCTATTTTTTTCGTTTCCAATCTCTTAATTCATTTTAGAGAATCATCTTACAGAAATCAACAGAAAATCACTTCTCTCTAAAAAAAATATTTGACAAAACTCGTGTTGAAATCAACAAAAAAAATCAATTTTGGAAGCTCTGTCAAACGCGAAAGACTAAAATTATTGACGCTGCTCGCTGGTCTTCTAGTTTTGAATTTTGACATCGAATTGGCTATAAAAAAATAAATGGGCCTGAAATGTGGTTCCGTCACTTTGAGATAGCAAACCGTGTGAAATGTGAACGTCGGGCATTTTGCCATCTTCCAAATTTGGTTCTCTCCTCTTGTCTCACTGGATGACTGGATCAAGCTGTTTCTCCAGATTTTTCCAAGAAGGAAATGAATTCGTATATGCAAAGCTGTTTCACATTCCCCAGTGTTGACATGAACTCCGCTCCATTGCTACAATGCCCTGACATGTGGCCCCGACCCTGTAAACCCTCACGATTCATTGCCGTTATTCATTTTTCCCCTGCTGCCGCCGCACCAGGCCCCTCACTCCCTGCCCCGTCTGCCCGTCTCCCCTACCCCGAGATCCCGACCCAGCGACGCAAGGGCCCAGGGGCTAGGCCGCTAGGGCATCGGCGCCGCGCCGCCGCCCCTTCCCGCCGTCCGCCCGTCCTCTACCGGTTGCTACCTCATCCACCAGCGGCCGCCACCCACGCCGCCCAGGTCCTCATCCCACGCCGCCGCCAGCTTCGGCCGTCGATCTCCAGCCCCGGCCGACGACCTCCAGCTTCGAGTCGACGACGTGTCGACGTCCGCATCGTCCTCAATCCTACCACCCCGACGAACTCCACCGCGCCTTCCACATCCAACTCCTCTCCGTCGCACCTGGCGCGTTCGACCTCATCGACTCCAAAATGCTGCGGAGGTGAGACTCTGATTAGTCCTATAAACCAAGTATTGATGTATGGATCAGAGAAATTTAGAGTCCGGTAGTTGGGCTAGGGATCGGGATCGGAACCAGGGAGCATAGCTGTAAAACCGGGACCGAACGACGCATGATTTCAAGCTCAAAACATATTGGGCAACGACACTGATCTTACTGATTCGGATTTACAGTTTGCGGCACAGGTGTATAGTTAAAGAAGATTTCCGTTAAGCCAGTTTTCATCCATTTCTGATTCATAAACCAAACTATAGTTAGGACTGGGAAGTTGTAGATGATTTTCAGTAGGTATCCGCAGTGGTATCTATTGGTATGTTTGGGTCAGTGTAGTTGAAGGTATGAACATATCTGTTAGGAAAATTTTGAGTTACCATAGAAGAGGTTGATAAGCAATTTTAGGTCCTGGGGGTGGTTTTCTTGTGAATCTTTGTGATGACTAAGGAGTATATATTAGCATGCTTGTTGTACTATAAAATCTTTGAGAGTTGTTTGTTCTACAGGTTCGGTGAGATTATGGGGCCAAGGACAATTCTTCGGTCAGTCGTCCCAGTTCAGGCAAGTATATGACAGATACTGACCTTGCATATTTCTCTTCACTTGGTTCTTGTTATACTGTTTGCCTTTATGCCATTGAGTTGTTCCGTGATAGTGATGCCATGCTAATCTAGAAGTGTGTGTGGCAAATAATTCACTTACGTTTCTGCATACTTTGCACATCATCATAATGACAATTCAAGCAAATGAAACCTACTTCATTAGGTCTGTCAGGTTTCTGTTTCCAAATCACAGAGAAGTTATCTGTTGGTGGTTTTATTGGGATTTGGATCTCTTGGTGCCTGCATATTTTTCCATTCCATTCATCGATTTAAATTACCCCACATGTGCTACTTCGTTGAAAATCTAATTATTTCCGTGCCTGTTGATAAGTTGATCAATTCCATTACTTCCTACATAAGTTGTAAATTAGGGATGTTCTGACACATTAGAAACCACCAGTTTTGTATAAGAATGGCATCATTTATATTTGTTCTGGCTGCAGTAATCGACAAAGCAATTGTTTTAACCTAGCTAAATGCAGAATGGGACAAGCTGTATAGCTTGAAATGCTAATTTAGCGCAATGCCTGCATCTGTTACTTCTTGCTCAAATGCCAATCTTCCCTAATGCTGGTTGTTCGTATGTCGGTGTTGATCTGTTTTTTTTTCCTGTATGGTGTACTGTCTTCTGACCAGGCTACCAAGGCCCAACACCCCGCATCTCCTCTGCTCCCGGGGTTTGGAACAGTGACTCGTGCTTTCAGGTAACTGTAGTTAAAATCTCATTGCGTATGCAGATAATGTCAATGCTAGCTGGTGCATCTATGTCAGCCCTACCTCTTTCATTGCTTGTTGAGTTTTCAATTGTATGTATGTTCTGTTGTGTGCAGCTCACGGTCTCTATGGAAAGGGGCTTTCGTTGATGCTTTCCTGTCTAGAATAAAGAACAATGGCAGATCAATGAATGGCAAGAAGATTTGGTCTCGTAGATCTGCAATTTTGCCAGAATTCGTTGGCTCCTCTGTGCTCATTCACAATGGGAAAACTCATGTCCGTTGCAAGATCAACGAGGGGAAGGTTGGTCATAAGTTTGGAGAGTTTGCTTTTACACGGAGACGAAGACCCCATCGAACAACTATAGCAAAGGGCAAACAAGGAAAGGGCAGAAAGTAAAAAATGGAGTCTTCATGAAAGGTAAGGTTATAATATCATGAAAGATGAATTTAGACATCAGCAGATGTTGCATGAAGTTTGCCCGACTTTGTTTTCCTCTTTTTTTTTGTGGGTGGGTTGGGGGGGGGGGGGGGGTCAAGTTGTCTGTAGAAAAAAGAACACTTACGGCTAACTTGGGCTTCTGCCACAATAATCAGGGTTGTTTGTATTTAGGCTTCCAGCTAACTGGTAGCAGATGGTAGATCACATGGAAAAACCTAGTTGCCCACATCCTGCCTATGCTCTATGGTACTCCTTTAGACCTTCGTGGGGCTACATTTCAGATAGTAGTACATTTGGGAAGTTCCAGTCTATTTTTTGAAAAAGAATGTACTATTGGTAGATTGTAGATTCCAATTCGAAAGTTGATGTATTTGTGGATACTTTGAATAAATCCAAGTTTGTGAAGATTGCTTGGCTAGATAAAAAGGTATGGCAATTTGAATTCGCTCTTGTGTTACTCTGTTTTGCGGTACAGTATTCTTGTCAATGTGTCTTGTAGCACAATTTTGAACCCTGCAGATGACTGAGTTGTATTTTCGTGAAAACATAAGTTATTATAAGAGGGTGTGATGTGTCAAAGTGTAGGAGCTTGTCGTCTGTTTATTAATTTGATAACTGCATTAAGGAACCTGTACCTTTAAATTATCAGGTTCTAGTGCCAGGCATCAGAGTAGGTCTTTTTGTGGCAATCCATTTTCACATGGTTAAGGCAACTGACTGATGCGCAAAATTTGCGATGATAGCCCAGATTCCATGTGCATTATGTGAATACTGAGGCATCTAGAGTTCTCACTGCCGCCTGTAACTGTACCTTGTGATACTATGAAATAGGTACAGAAGCTTGTCTTATCAAATGCTGAGATGTTTTAACCCACTCTGTTGATAACTTTTCAGGTGGGTTCGTCGAGGACGGCGGGACATGTCCTAGTTGAAGCAAAAGCACTTGAATCATGTTATTTACTTATGTTCTGCTGGACTGCCTTTCTTGAAACAGTAATAATAGGATGTTGAGGCTAGTATATCTAGCTCATCTTACCTAGAGATCTGTCTGTGGACTCTGTGTTCCCCTGTTAGCTGCTCCTTGCAGGTGTTGCTAGCATAACTCAGGAGGCAATCCATTTTGCTGTGATTCTTTCCAGCTTTCAGATTTTGATAGGAATGATTCTACGAATGAACATTGTTGTGGTAGACTGATCTACTGCACTTATGCTATTTTGAATGACTCTAGTATTGTTGTGGGCTTGTGGCATGCAGTCCGACAGAGACGCCGCCTCAACATAGCCATTATATTGTGACACCATTTTTTTACGGCATTGTAACACCAAATTGGGCAGCAGGACTGTGACTCAATGGAATAATTAAGACAGCATGATTATAGTAGTGTGCAAGCAGAGTAAAGAAAATGGTGCGCATGAGTGCATGACATCATTAGCCGTAAAATTAGACCGGAAGTAAAAAGTAGAGTAGATTCAGACTTGGTGGTTCTTTTTTTTGTGAACCGAAGACTTGGCAATGGCATCTTTAGCCGGACAAGGGACAATGACACTGTATGACAGGGACCGGCTAAAAATCGCTGAATTTTCTACCAGCCAACTTGCCATTTTTCATTCAGCATCACAACAGTTTTTTTTGGTAGAGAACTTTTTGATAATATATCACTTACACCATCGTCAATTTCCCCCCTTTTCGGTTATATGCATATTTTGGTACAGTGATTTTATATGTTCCTTAACATAGAAATGGGATATGTTTTTCCATTTCAATTTCAGTATTTCACCAAATACGTGATGTACAAGGGTCGAGGTGCAAAGGATAGGAGAACAAATCAACACGACCGGAGTCCGGAGGAAACGAGGCAGTTTCCACAAAAAAATGGCACGACGCAGCGTCAACGGCCGCGAGCCCGCGGCCGGGCCGCGCAGACAGATGAGGGATGGTGTGCGAGGAACGGCTTCTTGTCGCGCGGCCCAACCGCTGACAGCCGCCGCCGTGGGCGCGACGCCTCCACACCGCGTAACGCGACGCTCGCGCAGGGCCCCACAGCCTCCTCAGCGCCACGTCGTCGTCTTCCCGCCCGGCCGGCGGCCGCCGCCGCCCCGCGCGTCGACGCCGTCCAAGCCTATCGTTCTCGCACGCCAGTTTTTACCCGCACCTGGCTCGCGGACGGGCGCGCGTCACGTGGCCAGCGAGCCGATCGGGCCCACGTACCAGTCCCTCGACCAGCTTGAGGAAGGATCCCTTTTTCTTTTGCCCCCGCGCCGCCCTCTTCCCCCGGTCCAGCGCGTCCAGGTTGTCGCTGCGTGGGGCCAGAGGCCCGCCCCGACGAGCTTATCACCAGGGCACCCGGGCCCACCACCACGCCGGCAGCAGGCACCCTGACATGTGGACCATGCTGTCCGGTCCCCACACCACGTCGTGACGGCCTTGATGGCTCCGCTCCTCCGGCGCCTGGCCGCCTGCCCGGTGGGGTCGAGTGACCACATGCGCCGCGCGGGCTTAGGGCTGCCACGGTGGCGCGGACACGCGTCGTGTCGTGATTGGGCGGAGGGACCCGGAGCCAGCCCTTTTCTAGGCCCCCCCGGGGAAGCGCCGCCTCCTCGCAAGCCGCAAGCCCCCCCCCCCCCAATTCGAACGCCGGAGCGCGCGGAAGACGCACGGAGAGGTAACGCTCCGCTCCCCGCTCCTCCGGCTCTCATCGTCTCTTGCTTGGGTCACTGCCGCTTCGATCCCGCTGGTTCCCTGATGTTTTGCTCGTATTTTCGCTGGATTTTTTAACCCAAACCTCTCGTTTCCGCATGGACTTGCGGTAGGTTTGGCTCCCTTCGCATCGAGTAGGCGAGTTAGGTGATCCATGTCCTGTTGATCCGACGGGATTAGCATGCGAAACCGTCAAAGCCTGAATCAGCTCGTTCTGGTATATGCTTGTTGACAGTCAATTTTTACGGCTGAAAATTTGTATTTCCCCCGCTTGTTCGTGATCGTAGTTTCTCAGATCTGGCGCTTCACTAGGTTAAGCGAGGTGTCGAGTTTCTGATACACAATCTTTTCAAAATAATCCAGCATCAAGTTTAGTTTGAGGTTTTATATGCAGGCAAAATTATCTAAGCAGATACACTAGCACTTCCTTTACTGTTAAGTCACAGTTAACAATTTTCTTGTTTTGTACTTTGAATTGTGCTATACTGTAGTGATAATTCAGTGTTATTCTGCGTTTCGAGCCACAAGGGAATTGTTAGGGGTTGCCCACGATTTTTATTCTAGAATTCCCCTTCTGAATTTGGCTTGCTATGGATAATTGGATATCAGTTCCACAGGTGTCCGTTGACTCCTATATTCATGTATCTTAAATCTTAGGGGGAACTGATTGACTCACTGCTTCCCACAATTCTGCAGATTTGGCACACTGAAAGTTTTAGGAACTGAATTGTAAGATGGCATCAGGTGAGCTTTCCCGTGAGGAGAATGTGTACATGGCCAAGCTTGCCGAGCAGACTGAGAGGTACGAGGAGATGGTTGAGTTCATGGAGAAGGTAGCCAAGACTGTGGACTCAGAGGAGCTCACTGTGGAGGAGCGCAACCTCCTTTCTGTTGCGTACAAGAACGTCATTGGAGCCCGTCGTGCCTCATGGCGCATCATCTCCTCCATCGAGCAGAAGGAGGAGGGCCGAGGCAATGAGGACCGTGTAACTCTCATCAAGGACTACCGTGGCAAAATTGAGACTGAGCTCACCAAGATCTGTGATGGCATCCTCAAGCTGCTAGAGTCCCACCTTGTCCCCTCTTCCACTGCCCCTGAGTCCAAGGTCTTCTACCTCAAGATGAAGGGTGACTACTACAGGTAATGTGCTTCCCAGTAAGACCTTCACATTTGTTATGGGATTGTGTTTTCATTTGACTGATTGAATCGTGATGATTAGATACCTTGCTGAGTTCAAGACTGGGGCTGAGAGAAAGGATGCTGCTGAGAATACCATGGTGGCATACAAGGCTGCCCAGGTCAACATTTTTTTTGTTTATTTGTTAACCAATGTGCAAGTTTGTTGGTGAAGCATGATGCTTACATTCTTCTTACTACACGGATTATTAGATAATTTACTGAAAGCATCTTTGTTTGTGCTGCAATCAGGACATTGCTTTGGCTGAGCTGGCTCCAACTCACCCTATTAGGCTTGGTCTGGCACTTAACTTCTCAGTGTTCTACTACGAGATTCTGAACTCGCCTGATCGCGCCTGCAGTCTTGCAAAGCAGGTTTGTTTTTCTGCACAAGTTGCTGTTTGGTTTGTAATTCTTTGTGGATGTGGAATGTTTGTGTGGAATTGCTGGTCTGTTTTCAATGATATGCTGCAATTGTCACAAGAACATTGTTAATTGTGCGGTAAGGGGAAAAAATGGGCATAGGGACATTAGTGTCGCGATATTTCCACACTAGAGGACCATATGTACTGTGTTACCTTTTTCTACTTTTTTGCATTTCTAGACTCAGTACTGACCTTTTACTTTGGTGACACTTTTATGTTACCTTTTTCTGGTGTCTGAAACTAATTGGATATTAGAACTGCATTATAATACTATTGCTTTTGGGTCATACTTGCAGTCATAAATATGTGCACTTATTATGCAAGGCACACACTTTCTGATATGGACGGGAAGGTTTCTTACTATTCCGTAGTTGACTTAATGGAAATTTCATAGAATTAGCAAGATGGGAGACAACATAGTTTAATTGCTTGTCAACTATTCTGCTGAGTGTGCCCACGAGAAAAAAGGATCCTATTGGTGTACCTAACCTTCTATTATTATCTGCCTTAAAAGTTGACTTAAACTTTGTATGGCTATTAGGTGCCATCAATTTCAAATTGTCCTTGACTTTGTTATTCCAAATTCTTTGTATCTGCATCAAATTGACTTTAGGAAAACAATTTTTAGGTTATCTTTGCAGTCGCTCATATTGCTTGTTTTAAGTTTTGGGTTTAGATACAATTTCTTCTTCACCCTAGTTCAATGATGGGTATTTTGCAATATTGGTGTTCTGCTTTTTATGGGTATACCTGGTCAATTTTTTTGTTTGTGAGAGTAAACTTAGTGTGGCTTGTTATGTTACTAAACCGCAATGCATGTGACCTTGTCGAAAGTAGCTCATGCTAATCCTGTCTGGTGTTCTGAAGTCTTCTGCGAGTCAAAGAAGAATTGGAGACTTTGGTTATTTAGAGTCTGTTTCTTTATTGAGAAACCACTAACATACGACAGACATCATGCTGATGCTCCCTCCTTTGCAATTTGCAGGCTTTTGATGAGGCCATCTCGGAGCTCGACACCCTGAGTGAGGAGTCCTACAAGGACAGCACTTTGATCATGCAACTCCTTCGTGATAACTTGACCCTATGGACTTCTGACATCTCGGTAAGCCCCATTTCCCAAACATAACATTCTTGCACTCCTACCTTGTATCCACCTGTTATCACCCAGATTCCTGAACAATTTTTAATGTATCTGTTTTCCTTGACTGCAGGAGGACCCTGCCGAGGAGATCAGGGAGGCGCCCAAGCGCGACTCGAGCGAGGGGCAGTAAAGCCGGATTTACGTGCCCTAGAAACTAGTAGCTAGTGTTTGCTGCTGTCTAATGACACTATGCAATGTGATCTGGACCCTGGTTTCTTTGGTGCGATGCTGTAGCCGTGCTATGATCATTGTCGGGAAAATCTGGGGCTCCCTATATGAGATGTTGCCGGGCAAGGCTCTCGGTGTGCCCCACTTGTTGGTGGAGGTTACTGGAGCCACGTTTGGTTGGGTAGGGAATCCCCTTTAAAACTGTTGGTGTCACTTTGTATTTTACCTTTTCATCGCTGTTTATCATGAGTGGTGCTGCGTCAATTGCTGGTCTCTTTTTGGGCTTCTTTACAGTGGTGCATTCGCAATTTCCCCCGTCCCCTGTTGATGAATGGTTTGTTCTGATCGGATAAGATGTCTCTCCTAAGGTAATCGGTAGATCTCTATACCATCTGTCTAAACACCTGGATTCGGATTGAAGATCCATGAAAAAAAATGATATTGCAAAACTACTGCCAGGAAAGCTCAAACATTGATTCTTTCTTCCAAGCAAGGCTTCACACTCGCACCCCACTCTTCATCATTCTCCTCTCTTTTCTGGGTCTGTTTGTCGCCAGCAATCTATGACGCACGGGCTCTCCAGAACTCAGATCACGTCGCCACCAGTCATCATTCTCCTCTCTTTTCTGGGCACTCCATTGTTCTGCCGACACCACCTGGGGTCACGTTCTGCTACCTGTGCGGCTCGGCCTGGTTTGCAGCGAGCATTCACAGGGTTCTTGTCTGCGAATGCAATTTCAGTGCGGTTCCGCTTTCATGTTCACGTCTGGAACCACGCCATACAAACAATCGTCAGTCTAAAATTGGACAAGCAAGAAACCATCCATCAGGAATCCCACTAGCTCGAATGTCACAACCAGAGTATTATTGGAAACCGAGGTAAACCTTGATATTGAGATTTAAGTCAGGCAACAGCTTTGTAACTCCAGACACAATGGTTACACAGCAGCCCGTTGCGTTGGTACAAAGTATAGAAGCTATAAGGGCTTGGCTGTTAAACAATTTGTGGACAGACCTCTAGTACCAACACAGCATCGAGCTGAGGGTCATCTAGTACAACTTCTGTTCAAAATTACAATTTGAACTGCATCTACACTTGTGTGAGTAAAGATACTTCAGGTCTTATTCTGGATGGGCAAGTGGCTCGACAGCGGTTCTGAAGAGAAGAATGTAGACCTTATCAACGGAGAAGTACAAGAAACCTCCCAAGGAGTGAGTGACGTAGGAGCCAAAGCTTGTGCCGACAATGCAGTGCCAAGCAGGCCCATATGTTGTATCAAAATCCTTTAAAAAAAGCGAGGGAGAGAATCAGTCACCAGATATCAAGAAGAGTGAGAATGGAAGAACAAAAGGATGGAACCAAATCTTCAATACTTGAAACAAACACAATAGGAAGCCATCAAGCATATCAAACCAAGTTATCCAATCATCACAATTCAATCAGTCAAATGCAGGTTTCTGTGTATGCTAACATGAGCTAAAGAATTATTGAGAACAGGTTGAATTATACATTAATGTGTTATACTCCGCCACAGGAAACAAACTGGCAATTCCACTAAAATATCAATTGGAAATCAGATTTTCTAGTAGTTCCTAAGTAGCTACTGATGAAAGGCCCAGAAAGTGTATTGTGTAATTGAATTGCATGAAACTGTTCAAACTGACAAAGTATCAAAGTAATATATTTCAAGACGGTTTCCACTTGCTGTATCACATCAAAGAATATTTGAACGTTCGTGGACAAAGGTTGCCTATTTTATTAATATATTTGTAGAAAAATTTCGATTTGTAATATTATGCATGTAAAAACAGGCAATACATCAATCCACGCTATCACACTCACATGAATAGATAATATGTACATCATGCATTTTCTTCGTGTGGAAATCTAAGAAATTTCTTAAATTCAAGAATAGTGTAGAGGAATCAAAGTTGGTCCCCCAGTAATATTTTTCATGCATTAACAATTAAGAGACAAAAGGCAGACCAAAGTTGACCCTAAACCCTAGGGACCAGAAGAACATACTCCCTCCGTTCCAAATTATAATTCATTTGACTTTTTTCACCTCAAGTTTGACCACTCGTCTTATTCAAAAAAAAAAAGAGGAACACAGTAATTCTACGTGCTTCAATCTCAGTTCAGCATTAGTTGGTTCAACTGACAAGAAAATGAAAGAAGTTCGGCACCACCATGTTTATCAGATCAACAGAAGCCATACAATGCACTGTTGCGTCTCCTTATGCCAACTTAGACCAAAATTGCATGGAGATGGGAGTAACTTTCAGCCATAGTAAATGTGAATAGATCCTGGAATCAGCCATAGTAAATGTGAATAGATCAAGCTTTACTCAACCATGAAAAAATGAGAACTTTCCATCCAAAGTTGATCTGAGCTGTGTGATTCCATGGCTAAATGGCTACCAAACAACATATGGCTCTCTGTCAGCAAGCTGTCACCCATCCTCACATTTTCTCGATTATCTTCCTGTAATTTCCTCCCACCTGTTCTCCTATTGCCTCACATTTCCTTGTTTTGTGCAACAAGGATACTAGAGGCTGACAGGCGACAGCCCTTCATTGGTGTGGGCCAGTTTTCCATGTTCACCTCCAACTCCAAATATGATTGCAACATGAAACTAGTAACCATCTATGCGGCAAATGTATTAACTACTCTTGTACATCCTCTGAGTCCTACATAACTCATAAATCGAGTGTGTTTCAGGGGCACAGTGGACCATCTCTCATAAATGAAAATTTTGAACTATCTGATCTGGCATCACATCAGCCTTCCATTCCACTTTGGCCAAAGTAGCATTTTGCACCAAACTCAATCCCCTATTCCAAAACCATGGCAATTTGCCAAGGTATTTCCAGACTTCCAGTGCTCTAAGAAGGTAAAAAATGAGCTCTAGATCTTACTCCAAATATCCTCGCAAAAAAAAGGAAAAGATCTTACTCCAAATCGAATTAGCTGTGCATTTGTCTCTGATTTGTGGCCGTGCAAATGGGTGAAACAAACATGTCTGATGTCTGGCTTAACAATTGAGAAATGTGTTTAGGTGACAATAAATCCACAAACAAACAGTAATTCGTTTCGGGCAAAAAGAACAAGAGAAACGATCTTTCCGTCCAGCATACCTTCTTGAGCGCGAGGGCGAGTCGCTTGCTCTCGAGCCGCGGCATGGCGGCGACGGCCTCAACGGCGATCCGGACGGCGCGCCGCTGCAGCGGCAGCGGCATGTCCGCGGCGCGCACGCACACCGCCACCTTCCTCCCCTCCGCCGCCTTCCCTTCCCCCTTCGCCTTCGCCTTCGACTCCGCCGCCGCTCTCTCATTCGCCTTGGCCTCCACCTTCTCCCCCTTCCCCTCCTCGCAACCTCGCGACGCCGCCTTCAGCACCCCGGGCTCCACGACATCCGCCTTCGCCTCCGCGACCTCCTCCTCCGGCTCCGGCTCCGACTCCGGCTCCGGCGGGTCGGAGAGCCTGGTGCGGCGGACGAGCGCGCTGAGGTAGCGGCTGCGGCGCTCGAGCTCCTCGTAGGCCGGGTCCATGGGTCAGCGGGGGCCTGTGGACGGAGACGGATCCTCCTCACCCAGCAGGCCAGCAGCCCAGCGCTAGCGGTGAGCCGGTGAGCACTCAGCAGCAGCAGCGGCGGCCGCGGTGGTGGCAAGGGGACATGGTGACCTCGCGGGGCGTGGGAGGAGATGGGAGATGCCGAGGCGATCTGTCCCGATGGGAGCGGTGGTCGGCTGGGTTTTTCCTTGGGGTTTGGCGAGTGCGACGGGACGCGACGCGAGGCCGAGGCGAGTTTTGGGTTGCTGCTCCTGGAATTCGTGGGAGCAGCTTTTGAGAGACCCGCGCGTCCGTCGGTTTGCGTCCGCAAAACGAGCTTTGGCTGGAACCAGCGGCTGGAGCAGTTTTTTTTGAGTGAACAGCACTGTAGCGCTGATGGTACTGTAGCTACTGGTTACTGTAGTAAAGGGTTACTATAGAGTTCCACATACCGAGGATCTGATCATATACAGTGGTACTGTAGCAATGGGGGTACTGTAGCGCTGGTCCGGCTGGACAAGCCAAGCGAACAGGCTCAGGGTTTGGATTGGACGTATTCCATTCGCTTTGCTGCTTTCAAACACGCACACCATTACGTACCTTAGTATTTTCGTCCCAACATTTCACAGTATGATCGTGTTCTGTGGCTTTGCTGGTGGCCAGGCGGCGTGGCTACGGCCGCGGCATGGCACGAGATGCCTAGAGCAAGTCGACTCCACGGCTAGCAAGGAGACACAAGGCCAGGCCAGGCCAGGCCAGCCCAGCGGGCATGTGTGGACCCCGCATCACCTGACTATCCGTTTGATCTGCCATGGGCGTTTGACAAACTGTCGGGAGGCCGGGCGAGGCGACAGTCGACCCGCGACCACCACCCGCTCCCGCCCGCCCGCGTCGCGCCGTCGCTGTCCACCGGCCCCGCCGCCCGCATCTCCCGCGGATCCAAGAACGGAAGAACACCACCGCGGACCTGTTTTTTATATTTTTCTCTTCGATTTTTCAAAAATAAATGCTCACAATCAAATTTATCGAAATTATACACATGCCGTATCTGACGGCGGCAGGGCTCAAATGTCATATCTAGACCTGAGCATTTTGAGCCCGGCCCGACCCGGCCCGCCCACGGACCTTACTGGACGGGTGTGGGCAGAGATCTTGAAGCCCGTGAAAAAAAATCTAGGCCCGAATCAGGCCCGAAATACTGATTTTAGCTGTTTTACACTATAAAAAGCGCGGGCAGCCCGCCCAAGCCCGGGCCCGGCCCGAGCCCGGCCCGAAAACTGAGGCCCGACAAGTCCCATGGGACGTTCATGAGCAGGATTTTCTCGGCCCGAAAAACCCAAATTTTTTTTCGGCCCGGCCCAAACCCGGCCCGGCCCGTGAAATGCTCAGGTCTAGTCATATCATAGGGCGGCATGTCTCGTCAAACGTCGTGCCACATGACGTTTGGACGTAGCGCCAACGGTCGAGGAGCGGGACTGCGCTGCCAGTGGGCCAGGGATCCTAGCGCCATATGACACGGCGCTAGGGTCCCAAACGCCATATGGCACGGCACTAAGATCCTAGTGCCGTGCCACGCAGCGGCAGCCTCAGCATATATAAGGAGCCGGAGGCTGCCGCCGTCCTCCCCCTCTCTCCTTGTCCTTCCCTCTCCGTGGTCTTCTATTTGCAGCTTGCGGGGCACTTCAGTTCAAGGTATTTTTCTAACTGTAGTTACATTAGTTTAGAAATTAATTTAGAAATTGTAGAAATAAATTAGAAATAGTAGAAATAGTTTAGAAATTATAGAAATTAGTTTAGAAATTGTAGAAGTAGTTTAGAAATTATAGAAATAGTTTAGAAATTGTAGAAATAGTTTGCTGAAATTATTAGAAATCGATGGAAATTCTTATAAATAGCTAGATTCTTATGGAAATTGCTAGAAATTCTTAGAGATGGCTGAAAATTACTGTAATTTCTTAGAAATTGTTGTAATTTCTTGAGATTACTGAAAATTTTTAGAAATTGTCTTAAATTCTTTGAAATTGCTGAAATTGCTAAAAATTCTTAGAAATTGTTGAAAATTACTTTAAATTCTTACAAATTGTTGTAAATTCTTTAAAATTGCTAGAAATTGTTGTAATATTGACATAATCGTACATGACGGCCTCCGATCTATCCGATGGGACCCAGACCTTCCGCGTGGGCTCAACCGGCACATACGGTGCCACCTGCAGGAGCAAATGTGAATTCCTCGTCCACTGCACCTAATTTGAAGCCAGGTAACATCCTTAACTAATACAGTAATACTATTATTTAAATACGATAAATACGGTACGTGCTTAACTAATACTATTCGCTGCAGCTTACGACCCGAGCGTCACTCCTGACTCCGCCCTAGATGACCCCATGCTGGGGTTCGTTGACTTCACGCTCGACGAGTATTTCACGACCCGTGAGGTGATTAAAGGATCACAGTTACTAGAGGCGCCACTCCTGCAGAAGGGTCGTCGCAGGAGGCCAGAGAGGCACAGGCGGTTGCAGGGTCGTCGCAAGTGGCGATGGGGACACCGCCTCCCGACGATGATCGACGCCGGATCATCAGACCACGTAACCCCCTCACGTACGACCAGGACCACATGAGGGCTGGTGCTCGAGCACTTAAGCTGAAGCGGGACAGACGAATTTAGATTTAGTTGTATTTTTTTTTGCCAGTAGTACTTGATCATTATCATGTATAAACTTTTTTTGTTAACTCGTTGTTCTATTTTAATCGATTTTTTATATACAACTAGTTGTTCTATTTTAATTTCTTTTTTTACATGGTTGCTCTAATCTAATTATCAATATGGAAATAAAAAAACATACTTTAATAGAAATTATCAGCCAACCGCCGTACCATAGGGCGGTTGGCCCTAATTGCCACTCACCCGCCGAGAAACGCCATAGACGACGGCTTACCACCTTATGATGCGGCGTTTGGACCCTAACAACATGTGGTACTGCGGTTAGGATCCTGCCGCCCTATGATACGACGTTTAATCCCTGCCGTTTTCTCACACGACGGCAGGTGTATAGTTTCGATAAATTTGATTACGAACATTTATTTTTGAAAATAATTTTTTTTTAAAAAAAACGGCGGACCCGCGCGCAAACCTGCCGAGCGAGATGTGGGCCGAACTGCCGGGCCAGTTTCCACTTTCCAGAGGGCCGTTAGCACCCACCGCTCCCGCTCAAGCACAAGCGAAGGAAAGGAATGTAGGAAACCAAAAGCGCCTGAGCGACTTAAATGGAACTCTAGAAAATGGAACCGGTTTTTGTAAAAGGAAATTGACATTTATATATATATATATATTTTAACTCTTTTTCTCTTCAGCTACGACAGCTTAAATGGATCAGCCACGCTTTTTAGATAATAGTGCAATCACAGCAATCACAACCAATATAAATGCTTGGTAGAGCCGCCACTTGTAGCATGACAGATCTTACCTGCAAGTCTGCAACAGAGAAACAAACCAGCAATGCGTTCGCCCTCCTAATGACCAAACTCGGAAACGTAAATCCATGATGCGAATTGTATAAACAAGAAAACGTGGAGGAGGCCAAAGCAACAAAAGAATTCTGCAGCGGGTGTAAAATTCTGCTATTCACGGATCAGGACTAGAGAGCACATTCTCATCAGTCACCACCGTTAACAAAAACCTGTTACAAAATCCCAGTACTCCCTAAAAAGTTTGGCAACTGATCCGCAACATGAAAAATCGTGAAACAAACATAATAGATGCAAACACTAGATTTGTTTGGGCATCCAACATCAGTATAGGTTACAGGCTTACAGCTACTGAATCCAGCACACATTATGCAATAAACTGGAAATTAAGATCATATACACAGCTCAGTACTCAATCCTACAATGTCAATACTCCCTCCGTTTCATATTACTTGTTGTTTTGACTTTTCTATATACATTTCTTTTATTATGTATTTAGACATAAGTATATATCTAGGTGCATAGCAAAAAGAATGTATCTAGAACAACCAAAACGACAAGTACTATGAAACAGAGGGAGTAGTACCCAAGCCTATAATCAAAGCCCGGTATAGAGAAGGCAACAGTATCATTCCAGTTTCCCTAAAAAACAAATATGAACCAGGAACTGAAACAAGGCTACAGGCCAAGGTCATGAATAGACAAACTACCGGACCAGGCATCAAGAGCACTCATCTAGCAAATTGTACAGTTAAAATACAACAATACAAGACCCAGCTTGAGTGCTCAAATCCTACGTGTCTTTGTTAGAGACAACTCCAAATTAACCTTCTACCGTAGCAGCTTCCAAAATTGAAGAGATTAAAGTATACAGATCCACTATGTTTAATGAAATGAAAGACACAAACCTATCACCGCAAAAGGTATACGATCAACCCAAGATAGCAGCATGACAAGCATTCAGATTTGAGGGCTATTCAAGATGTCACAATTCTGAATTAAGCATGCCAGTGAACAGAACTATCCAATATCAATGCACCAAGACCAACACATCTGTCGCTAAGTCAATTTCTGAAGCTTACAATCCAACAATATGTCAATATGCAAGATCCAGACCATGCTACAATATTGCTTAGAGTCGAAATAAACCTGATGCAGCATCCTGTCAAGAAGGTCTGGGTATGTTCTATCACTAGGGAACTCCAAGGTAACATGATAACACAACAATCACCTAAAGACGAGAATACCCTTCTAGCACAATTAGCAAATAATCAACCAATGCGGAATCAGCAAAGCATTTAGATTTTGTGAGGAACTGTATACACAAACTAAGACCTAACTAGAGCCCTTTTGAACAAAGGTATGCAAGTAATCACAGGGTTAAAATAACTGCAAACTCAACAACACACAAAAAAACTAGAAGATAGGATGAAGTAACAATGTAGGACATTAATCAATGCAAATCATAATGCATAAAAAGTTGGCTGCCACAACTGATTTTCAATTCCTGCAAAATTAGATAGCAACAAAATAAACAAGAGCATTTGCATCTGCAGAATTAGAATGCAGATTCAACAATTCATCCATTTGTCAGCATAACCAGACAAATCACAAATGCATTCAGACTTTAGACCAAAATCTTATTTGTAGCACAAGACTAACACATTTCGTTCTGAGATAACTGAAACTTAAGCAAGAGTAGCAGATATCATTGTCTTTGGAGCCACAGTTTTAGTCATGCATAGCATAGCACAAGCAGGCAGATGCTCAAGCAACAAAAGGCTTACATAAAAACTGACTAGTGAATCACCGGCCAAATCCAGCAGCATTGAGACCAAGCAGCATTTTGCCATTGTCACCAGCAGGAATGTATGCCACGTTCGGCGAGCGAGACAGCTCCGCGGCAATCTCCTTGGCCGCCTCGATCCTCCTGAGCTCAATCAGCCCAGTCCCAGCCATCGCCGTGGCCTCAGAGATGAGGCGCGCGGACTCACTCTCTCCCTCAGCACGCACAATGGCCGCGCGCCTCTCCTGCTCGGCCTTGGCGACGAGGAACTTGGAGCGCTCGGCCTCCTGCTGCGCGACCTGCTTCTTCTCGACGGCCTGGGAGAACTCGATGCCGTACGAGAGGTGGGTGATGGCGACGTCGTCGAGGATGATGTTGAACTCGCGGGCGCGGCGGATGAGGGCGTCGCGGACGAGGGCGGAGACGTGGGGGCGGTCGGTGAGGAGCTGGTCGGCGTTGAACTGGGCGACGACGGCCTTGAGCACCTCGTTGCCGATGGAGGGGAGCACCTTGTCGTCGTACTCGAGGCCGAGGGAGGTGAAGATGGTGGGGAGGTGCTCGACGTCGGGGCGGGAGAGGAGGCGGAGCGTGAGGTTGACCATCTGCAGGTCCTTGGTGCCCGAGTTGGAGGAGAAGTTGTGGGGGCGCGTGCGGATGTCGAAGATGTAGGGCTTCTGGAGCCAGGGTACGATGAAGTGGGTGCCCTCGCTGACGGTCTGGGGCAGCACGCCGCGGAACCGGTCGAAGATGACGGCGCGCTCGCCGCCGTCGACGGTGAAGAGCGACGCGGAGAGGAGGGAGGCCGCGGCGCCGAGACCCGCCGCCGCCTTCGCGATGTTGGTCAGGAACGACACCGCCGCGGGTCCGCCGGCCATGGCGCCTCTCTCGGGGGTGGGGGGATTTCGGTTGGGGTGCGGCGGCGCGGGGCGAAAACCCTAGCGGAAGGGAGGAGGGGATTCGGTTTGGGGGGCGGCGGCGCTGTGCGGATCTGAGTGTGGCTTTCAGTGGGTTTTCTGGGGGTTTATTGCGTGCGCGTTGGGTCCGCCCATTTCTTGCGAGAAAAGAAGGTCCGAAGCGGCGGTCTGTGCCATGGCACGTGGGCCCGGAAGCGGTTTTCTTTTTCTTGAAGGTAACCCGTAACCGGATTTTGGATTGGGAAACAAGAAAGAAAAATCGTCTGAGTTTTGGGTTGGTGGGATTTTGTTGGACAATGGTGAAGAATGGGCCGCTGTGTCGTCTGAGCCTGCTGCACCCGTGCCGCAAGATGGGCTTGACACCCAACCAACTTTGTAAATGGGCTAATCACCAGTGGCCCACCGTCCGGCCATATTTGCTACCAGTTAAGTATGAGTTGACCCTAAAAAAAGTATGAGTTGAAACAAATTCTCAAAAAAAAAGTATGAGTTAAGACATCCACGGTTTGAGATTCGTGCAAAATCACAACTATTGTGCGGCCCACGCTGCCGCCCCCCGCGCCACGGGTGGTTGGAGTGCCGCCGCCGCCGGTGGCTACCAAAGGCAGAGGAAGAGGAAAAAATGTTGAATTTTTTTGTTAACAAAATGTTGAAACAATTTCAAAAAATGTTGATCAACATTTTTTAGTAAATTGTTTGTGTTATCATTTTGGAGAAATGTTGGATCCAACGTTCTCTCTAAACAAATGTTGGTACAACTTTTTTCAAAAAATGTTGGACAACAAATGCGCCAACATTTGTTATGAAGAATTACTAGTGCTATCATTTTCATCAGCAGATCTATCCTTTGTCAAAAGTACGGTTTCACCAACAAACCAAAGCTGGGAAATCTGATCAATTAGTACTTTGGACAGAGATTTCAGTGTCAATATGTATTTTGGTTGTTCGATTCAGAGAATATGAAATGGCTAGATATGCATGGTTCAAGCAACTGTGAATTATGCCAATAATACACATCCATTCTTTTATGAAAGGGCGGCCATATTGGACCTGTGCTCACAAAAGCACATCAGATCCTAGCTGGGGAGGCTTTAGAGATGAACAGAGGAGCTGTCATGGAAGCCATCCCAACACCAAGACCAACAAACACCCTCCCAATACATTTTCAACATGTATTTTCAGAGACAATTTCAACATGTATTTTCAGAGACAATTTCACCAGATGGGGAGTCACAATTGCACATTTTCAACACATCACACACATTCTATTCATTTTCATGCACACGTTCATTACATAGGATGCACATTGCAAAGGACACAGTTTTGTTGCTTGCTTGTCTTGCTATCTCCCTCAATTTTGCTGCTTGTCTTCTGCTTCAGGCGCTAGGCAGCGGCCAAACCAATACCCAGACGCTCGTCACATTGCAGAGATTTGCACAATTTTGCAAACATTACACAAGCTCAGGCATTTCAGAGATTTGCATAGCAGCAGACAGCAGCCCAAAAATTGCTGGCGCGACCTTCTTGCTGCTGGCCGACCTCATCTCGCCTCGCGTTCAGGAGCCTTGCCACTCTTTGTCTGGTCGACCTTGCACCAGCCCCATCAAGGCCGGCGCGACGCCGTCCTTCCCTTAGTGGCGCCGGCATCGACCTTCTGGCCCACCCAACCACCGTCCGTTGCCAAGGCCAAGGGCGTGCTCGCGGCCATGGTGAGGGCGCTGGGACTCGCTGGGGCGTTCTTCCTCGACCACGTCGGCGGGAGGAGGAGGCGGCGGTAGTGCGGCGAGAGGGAGGCGGCGGCAGCACGACGAGAGGGGGCAGCGACGGCAACGCGGCGAGAGGGGAAGGCGGCGCGGGGATCCTCACCGCCGCTGGGGATTATGGTGCGGGTGGATCAGAATTCAGAAGGGGGGTGGTGGATCAGAAGGGGGCGGGCGGTTAATTGCAAATGTACAACGACTAGTAGGGGGCCTGGCGGGCGGTTTATTGCAAATGTTACCTTCCGAATGTGCTGGTCATCTGATATCCGGTGGTTGAGATCGGGGTTTGAATAGTTTGCACAGGTAGGTTGGTTTGATACGCTCCCTATTAAAAAAATATTTGTTCAACTTTTTGTTTGAAAAAATTTGTAACATTTTTTAATCCATAATTATGAGGTGGAAAATAATATCAAGCGATTTTAAATGAACTTAGATGGTTGAAAGTTTCAACTTTTATCCACTTGGAGCCCCCTGTTTGGTTGGTGTGTGTAGTACGCGATGTGTTGCTAAACACCGACGCCGTTGCCCGTAGGGCCTGGAGCGCACCATACCGGAGGACGGAGGTGGCCGGCCGGCCTGCCGGCGCCGGCGATCGCAGCGCACGCGCCTCGCTTCCATGGGCAACGGACGCGGCGCGGTGCTATTCCGGAGGGGACACAACTCGCCGCCCGACACGTGGTGGCACGCACTCGCCAAGTGCGGCTGCTGAGGCTGGACGGGGCTCCACCTATAGATGTCCAAATGGGCTCAGCCCGTTGGGCCTGCACGGACACGGCCCGTTTAAACACGGCCCACGAACGACACGGCACGGCCCCCGTGCCAGTGTTGGGCTGGAATCCCAGCACGCGAACACGACACGGGCACGGCCCGCTCCAACGGCCGGCACGGGGCAGGCACGATAGCCGTTGGATCCCGCCTGCCCCTCCCTCGTGATCGTTGATCCCGGCCTCCCCTCCCCTCCTATATAAAGGCGAGTGTTTTCTTTATGTGTTGTGACTTTGAATGAATGAATTTTTGTGTTTGAACACTTGGTGAATCTATGTTTTGTTTGAACCTGGGCACCTGCATCGTGCCTGGGCTGGCACGGGCACTGCTGGGCTGCCGTGCCGAGTAACACGACACGACACGCTCCAGCTTCCTTAGTGTCGTGCCTGGGCTGGGATGCCGGCACGCCAGCACGTCTAGGCACGGCACGGTAGGCACGCGTGCCTGATAGTGTCGTGCCTAGCCGTGGCACGACACGATCGTGTCCGTGCCCGTGTCGGCACGGCACGCACGTTTGGCCATCTATAGCTCCACCCCGCTACTCCGTCCGTCCGGCCGGCCGGCCCGCCGGCGCCCACCCACCCGCCCGTCCCAACTTCCCCCACGACAGACGGCGGCTGATCTGACGTGCCCGTCCCAACTTCCCCCACGGCGGCTGATCTGAGGTTTATTTCGACCCCAACCCCGGCCGCCGCCTAGCGGGGGACCGACCCTGCCCGGCGCACCGAAAAGGCGCTCGACGGAAAGGCCCCGATCGAGCCGTGCGGGCGCGCGCGCGCAGCACCCGCGCGCTGCACACGCACCGTTCCGAAGCCCGGCATCAGTTACTGCTCCCCCACGACGCCTTCGCCCGCCTGCCTGCCTGCACGACGCGACGCATCGCCTCAAAGCGCCTCTGCCGCCGCTCTGCGCCCGCGCTGCGTTGTGCCTCCCGAAAGCGAAAGGCGATGGGAATTCCGAACGCGCGGTGCCTGCCGGCGATCCGGCGAGCCCGGCAATAATGCGGCGGCGAGCATTATTATTGCCGGCGGGGGTGTGATCGCCCACTGATTGCTGCTGCTGCGGACTCGTAGTGGGGAAGGGAAGCGGCGCGGCTCGATGGATCCGCCTCCTTCTTTTTAAAAAGGCCTTGGCTGGCAACCAACATGACAGGGCGTGCATGATCTATCCAGCTCCCCCGGCGGCATCCCAGTTCCTGCATAATTTTCCCGTTCGAGGATTCAGTATGGATAGATGCCGGGGAGTTCGTGGTCGGCCAGTACGGCCCCAGACCAGAAGGAAGGATACAACAACCACTCGTCGACGCGGTGCTGCCGTTGGAGCCGCGGGGCAGTTCGTATCCCGGGGGACAATCTGATATATTCCGCGGGTCAGCTGTGTGTTTTGCAGTGTAGAAACGCAAATTAGAGGATCGCGTCAGTCAGTTCGTGTCCAGTTGTCGTCGTCGTCGTTTGCTGTTCGACCCGGTCGCGTGTTCAGGAACAAATCCTCTGAAGACGCCGTCCCTCACCGCAGGGGCGACAGTTTCCGGCTGCTGATCTCAGACAGTAGTTACTGGCCGGTTCAGTACTCGCGCAAAAGCAAGAAGAAAAGCAACTCTGCTTTCGTAGTGCAAGGTGTTAGGTGGCGAGGAGCGAGACATGGCACGCACGTACTACGATCAGATCGACATGAAATCAGCAGAGATGATTGCATTGGAAATTTGCAATGGGCTCGGGCCAGGCCTAAAACTTTTCCATTGAACATCAATCAGGTACTAGAAGTAATTACACATTGCATCAGAGCTTCTCCTATCACCAACTTGACCACCATCTGCACACAAAAACACACACGCACGCTGCTAAACGAAAGAATTCGGGAGGAAGAAGCATCAAGAGATTCATGAAACTTCATCAAAGAATAGACAGCACACACGGGCAACGCTCTACGACGACAAGCGCGAGAATACACAACAAAAAAGAACCTTTTTCTTTTGTCCTTCATTCAGAACCTTCCGTGAGTTACCGCGAATGATCACTACGCTGCACCCTGACATCACAACACGAGTAATAACCGAACGGAGGGGGGTGCACGGACCTTTTAGCTCTGACGGATCGGTCCGGTGGGCCTCAATGGCCGGTCGTCGGCCTCGTCCATGGACACGCTCCGTCCGGACCTCGCCGCCGACGCCGACCCGGCGGCGCCGACCTCCTCGATGCGCGCCACGATCTCCGGCATCGCTGGCCGCTGGTCCGGCGCCGGCACGGTGCAGTCCATGGCCAGCCGCAGCATCTCCACCATCTGCTCCTCGGCGCCCGGGTGCCTCAGCAGCTCCGTGTCGAACACCTCCGCCGTCCACTCCTCCTTCACCACGGAGCGCGCCCACCGCGGGAGGTCCACGCCCTCGTCGTGCAGCACCGCGTGCGTCGGCGCCTTCCCCGTCAGCATCTCCAGGAGCAGCACGCCGAAGCTGTACACGTCCGCCTTCTGCGACACCCGCCGCGGGTCCGCCACCACCTCCGGGGCGCGGTACCCCGCCACGCGGGTCGCCGACGGCGCGCCCGCGGGGCCGACGAGGTGCGCAAGGCCGTGGTCGGCCACGCGCGCGTCCACAGACCGGCTGAGGAGGATGTTGGAGGACCTGATGTTGCCGTGCGTCACCATGGAGCCCGTGGCGTGGATGTACTCGAGGCCGCGCGCCGAGGCCAGCGCGATGCGCCTCCTCGACTCCCAGCTCAGCGGCGACCGGCCGGAGCCACGGTTGCCTGCAGTTACCACCAACCCCGCATCAGAAAATCTCGTTGAATTCGAACACCCGAACAGAGAGAAGAACAGAGCTCGTACCGTGAAGCATGGAGGAAAGGCTGCCCATGGCCACGAACTCGTACACCATGAGCTTCTCGTCCTTGCTGAAGTAATAGGCCTGCAGGGGCACGACGTTGGGGTGGTCGATCCCGCCGATCGCCGCGACCTTGTCCCGGAACTCGCGCTCCGGCAGCGACGTCTCCTTGAGGCGCTTGACGGCCATGACCGGTCCGGACTCGATCGCGGCCTTGTACGTGGTGCCGTACGTGCCCTTGCCAAGAACCTCGGCGGACGCGCGCAGCAGGTCCTCGAGGTCGTAGGGCCGAGGGATCCTCCCGAAGAAGAAAAGCTTCTTCTTCCCCACGGCCGCGGCGGCGACGGCAGGCGGCACCGAAGGCGGCGGCCGCGCGTCGGAGACCCGCGGAGTGTAGGCGTTGGGGCTCATTGCCTCTTTGCTGTGCAGCGCCAGCTCCGCCGCGACGGCGTCATGGCTGCGGTAGGTTGATCTGGGCTCGCGCCGCATCGCGCCGCACGCGAGGAGGAGGACGGCTGCGATGAGCAGGAATCCGAACGCGGTGCCGATCACAATGCCGGCGATGGCACCGCCGGCGAGGTGGTGCCTGCCTCGTCCGCGGCTGTCTGAAGTGGCCGCCGGTGCTTCCGGCGCGAGCGCGGGAGGCGGCGTCGGTGGTTCGGACGAACTTGGCGCCCGGCACGGCGGGAGAGGCTTGCCGCACAACGGCATGCCGAGGAAAGACGTCGCCGGCATGCCGCTGAGGCTCTTGGGCACCTCACCTGTGAGGTTGTTGAAGGAGACGTTGAGCATGGTGAGCGCCGGCATGCTGACGTCCGGCAGCGGCCCCGTGAGGCGGTTGCCGTCAAGGTAGAGCAGCTGCAGGCGCCCGTTCCTGGCAATGCTCGGCGGTATCCTCCCGGAGAAGCGGTTCATCGCGAGGTTGAGCTGCGTGAGCGCCGGAAGCGCCAGCACCGCCGCCGGGAGCTCGCCGGAGAGGAGGTTGGACTGCAGGTTGATCACGCGGAGCTCGACGCAGGATGCGAGGTCCGGCGGCAGCGGGCCCGAGAGCGCGTTGTACCGGAGCGACAGCACGGCGAGCTTGGTGAGCCCGCCGAGCACGCCGACGGGGAGCGCGCCCCGGAGGCCGTCCCCGGGGAGGTGGATCTCCGTGACGCGGCCGGCCGTGCAGACGACGCCCATCCAGGAGCAAGTCAGCTGGGACGCGTTCCACGGCACGGTGGCGGATCCGAACGGCGCCAGGAAGGCCTGCAGCGCCGCGGTGTCCGAGGCCAGGTCGTCGGCGGCCCGGGCCGCGCCGGCCGCCAGGGCCAGCAGGATCAGCAGCGCCACCGGCACGGCGGCCGCGGCCGCGGCGCGCGGCGGGGGCATGGCTAGCTGGCAGCGTCGCGCCCTTAACTCTTTGTCCTCCCCCGGCGGCGGGCCGATCGCAATTCACACCATGCGGGGGGAGCAGAGCAGCTAGCGCCTAGCGGCAGGGGAGGAAGAGAGGAGGGGAGAATGGGAACAAGGCGGGGGAATATTGGAAAGAAGCTTTCTTCCACTGCTGCGTTGTCTAGCCCGGGCCCGGCAGCTGGCAGCGGGGTTGAGAGAGAGAGAGATGGCGGGCCCGGGTGCGCCGCCGTAACGGTATGTGATGCACGGTGAGATTTGGACGGCTTCTACACTGACCGGTAGAACGGCTAGCGTCCTCAACTTTCTGATCAAGCTTTTAGCGCGAAGAAAAAAAATTGCATACTACGCAAATATTATGTTCTTGAACTCCTCCCTACGTGCTGGTTGTTTGGTTGGTAGTATCTGATTTTGGAATGGCATCAATCAACTAGACTTGATAGATGTTTATGGGTTTATGCAATTTTATGCCTCCTCATTTGCGGATGGAAATACAACCGCAGGGTTTCTGTTGGCACGGAACGGACGGCGGCAGCACGACAAGGTAAACGGGTGCGCGAGCGAGCGCGACCGGGTCCTGGCTGGAGCCGTCAGCAGAGGCCGGCCGCGCGTCGTCTGCATTGGTGGCCCAGTAAATGGCCATGATGGTGTGATCGTTGGCAAAAAGAGTTTGGGAGCAATCACCGTCACCATTGATGCCGCGGCAGCAGTACTGGAGTCCTGGCTCCTTTCAGTTAGGGGCCGTGTGCCGTGGCACGGACGAACCAAGCGACCTTCAACACCGGCAGGACAGTCGGATACGGACGGAACGAACATGCCCTGTCACAGGTGAAGTGAAATTCTGCAGAAAAAGAAAAGAGCCAACTCTCCAGTGGAAACCCTAGCAGCCGATGCCGAGAGATCCCTCCGCGGCTTTTGCGCAAGCGGTGCGGTGGTAGCTTTCTGCCCGGCTGGCCCCGACGACGCGTATGTGGTATTGTGGTGTGCACGCCACTAGCGGTGGTGCAGGATCGCAGATCACCCGGAGGGTGGTGGCTGCCAGAGGGCGCGAGCTCGCATGCAGAAGACTTTGGTCCTGCGCGAATACGGCCACGGAGACGTGGACTTGGGCGTATGAACAGTGGCGGAGCTACATGTATTTGTGGATGTCAGCTGACATCAATGGCCTTCTGCAAATCAGTGAGAAATTAGTGTCCCATGGTGTTGATCTATAGAACTGACAACAGTGTTCCATTGAGCTGACATCGGCGGCTGTGCCGGCTGGCTTCGCCCCTGCGTATGAAAACTGTTGGTGGGGCGCCTTCAAGGCTTCAACTTTGAGCTTGCCTTTCTTTTTGCGCCGAAACAGAAAGCGGTTGCGCTGACGCTGGCATGGCATCGTCTGTACGCGGTTTCCAAGCGTCAGTATGTAGCCCAACTGTACACACCACCGGTGCATACATTCCTCCTCCAAGGAAATTCGCTGGAGAACTTTTTGTTTGCGTGGTAAGCAAAGGCGCTCCGCGTATCGTACTCGTACGAGCTCCATGCATGGATCAGCAGTTTTGGTAGACAGTGATCAACAAGTTTGGGGATCCGATCGTTACTCATCAGTGCACCTCATGAGCCCCCAGCCGGTCCAATTAATCAGATCCGATCCAATCCAAGTGGAGTGGTGGGGTGCGCTATGGTTTTCGATCGGGCATCAGACTGAACTAGAGCATTCATTGATTGGCAGATGAGAGATCCTGCTAGCTGCGCTGGCAGCTAGTTAACGATCGAGAAGGTATGTCTAAACGGAGTTGGAATGGGACCTTTATCCGGAAACGTTTTTAATGCTGAATCACGCTTGGATCGCTAGATGGTGATCGGTGTGGTACTTGCGAAAACGACCCAGCTTGGCTGTAGTTGTCTGTCAGTGGGAAGAGGTAGCCACGACAGGTAGGAGCGTAGCAGTTATAGGAGTAGAAACTACGGCAAGCGTTTCTACAAGTGACCGAAACATGTTTACGGAAGGCTTTCGTACCCATCCACCTTAACACGCAAGCGGCAAGCATCGACCCTCGACGATGAATGAATGCGGCTTGTTAGTTGTGCGCCCCGGGCTCTCGATCGGTCGCGCCATGCCGGTTGCCGGCGTTCGACGTCCGAGTCCCGGCTGCTGCGGGTGCGGCGGAGAGCCCCTCTGTTCCGCTCGCCGTCACGAAAGCATGGGCGTGGGGGCCGTCGCCGCGCGCGACCCACCACTCCACCAGAGGCGTGGCTGGCAACCATGACATGGGCCGGCCGCCGGCCGGCGGCGGGTCCCGAACGGATCGCTCGGCACAGGGATCGCTTGACGTTTCCCAGCGGCCACCGCGCCCGGACGGTCTGTGTTGTCGTTTGCGGCGCGACGAGAGGGGAGCTTTCGCGCGGTGCCGGCGTGCCGGCTTGAACCGTTGAAGGGACGGCGGCGCCCCGAACTGGCTGGCGGGCAGGGTGGCTGGCGACGGGACGTAGCGTCAGCCTTGCACGTTCTCTCGTCCTGTGCGCTGCGGGGGCGTCTCGCTCTCAGGTCTGAGGTCCATGCCTTGTCGTGCGGCTACTTTTGGGGAGGCTTTTCACCGCGGCTTGTTTAGGTTGGGGCGCCACTCAGCACCTTCGTCCGGCAGACGACCGGTGGCTGGTGTTCCGAGAGAAAAGTACCGCTGACTGGTAGCTAGTGACTGATTTGTTCTGAGAGAAAAGTACCGCTGGCTGGTGACTGATAAGCCAGATGAACAGGGTCCAGATCTCATCAGATCGGCGTTTCGTCACTGTACTGTTGCAGTAGTAGTACTGTTGGAGTACCGGTGTGGTAGTGCTCTGCTTACCAGTTATCACTAGGGGTCGCGGTGGCTGGTATGAGATGGCCAACGAAGTGACTGCAACTCTGTTAGAACAAGTATAGTAATGGTGGCGAAGTGAGCGAAATCCGACGTGGGAGAGAGAGAAACGAAGAATGGGCGGGCGTCTCACGACTTGCACACTTGAAACCGACGGAGAAGAGGTACCGCAACTGCTATTGGCTAAGCTCACAGTTGTGCATTAAATGGTACAGGATCCATCACTGTCGCATGCCACATCACCGTGAGTTGCAGCCGACAGCGAGCAAAACCACTAGCCATGCTCTTAGGCCCACTTCGATAGGGCTCTAAGCTATCTCATGCAATTCTTTAATCCATAGATAGTAAGAATAGTTTTTTAAGACCAAAATAGTAAGAATAGTTGTGCAAAATGAATCTCTCTCACAACACGTACGGTGTTCGAAGCAAATGCTACTGTCTTGTTCTTTCTCCTCTCCTCTTCTTCTGTATGAGCCGGCATCTATCTCTTATGGGCACATATCTCTTACCTTGGAGAAGAAAAAAGTCCAGATCCCTACTTCTGAACAAAGTTAGTGTTCGCACTCAAAATTGGCAGGTCTGATCTAACCGGTCTAACCTGTGGGTCCCACCGGTCAGACCGGTGTGGTCAAAGTCCACAAAATACAATTTGGACTTCACCATTGGATAGGTCTCGTCGAGTAGATCAAGATTCATATGTGAAACGTCTAAATCGGAGTCCGGATAAGAGAGATACGACTTCTGGAAGATCTGCACGCCGGATGCACCGGTCTGACCGGTGCACTCATAGGTCTGACCGGTGCCCCCTGAGTCCGAGCCAAAACGAGGAGTCCTGATAGATTTAGGCTTGTAAAAGGATTTCCTTGCGGGGTAAGACCTCCCCACCCTATAAATATAAAGGGTCACGACCGATTGAGGTTCATCATTCAATCGATCAATACAATTTACCTTTATTTGTCTCGTATTTACTTTTATCTCTTCCCGGCTTTTCCAATCTACTACTTGTTGTTCTTCCATCGTCTCCGCGACGTTTGAAGGCGTTCTAGGTGGCCTTGCCGACCCTAGAGCAACCCTACGTGCGCCGCCCCGACGGGATCTTGCCCGGGCGATGTTCGGAGGTCTACCGCCGGTTTACCCCGGTGGCACAGGTCTGACCGGTGCACTCATAGGTCTGACCGGTGCACACAGGTCTGACCGGTGACCTTCATAGGTCTGACCGGTGCGCACAGGTCTGACCGGTGACCTACACAGGTCTGACCGGTGAAGACGCAGAGGCGCTGCGACAGCTGCCCTTGCGTGCTTGTTGACCCCGAAAAGGTGCCAACAAATTGGCGACTCCGCTGGGGAAGAAGATCTGGCTATTTTAACCGATCTATCTAACTTCGGCGCAATGGGCTCGAGGACTGAACTTGATCAAGACAACGTCATCGACATCGATGATGTGGAGCTCTCGTCTGAAGATCGCCAAGCCATGGAGGACTTCATGAAGAAACAAGCTGAACAAGATCGTTTGGTTATAGAAGGTCTCATGAAGGAGAAGGCTGAGCGAGATCGACTTCACTACTTGTCGTACTTCAAGAAAAATCGTGAAGGCAAGGTGAAGAAGGTCAAGGAGATCACTTACGCTCCACCACCTGAGGTACCAAGCACTGTAAGCACATCAACGTCCCCATCCTCTTTTGTTACTGCCAATGACCTTACTACCGTCATGGATAATTTTCGTTTAGCAATGATTGAAAATATGCAAAACATGGTAAATAAGAGTCTTGGTAAACGAGTAGAGGGAGGTGATCATGAAGTATCTATTCCTAAAACTGTGTCACCTCAGATCCCATCTGTTAGTACATCGGCTCCACCTATATTGAATCCTCAGTATGGTATGCCGTTGAACTATTTTGCAGGACAAACAACACCACCGCCGTCTGGTCAGTACAGACCGGTCAGACCGATGGGTCCAATCGGTCAGACCGGTGTCGGCACCGTGGTGCTATACCCCTCTTCTCCGGAGCTTATAGTTACTGTACCTCCTGTTCAGGCCGCCTCTGGCCGATCCGACGATACTACAGTAGCTCATGGTGTTCCGTTTATGGTTCCTTTTGGAACCGGCACTGGGTATGGTTTTGTTCCTAATACACAACCTAACAGCCGTTTGCAGCACAATCCCCTAAACCCATCTACACAAGCCATTGTGTTGCAATCGAACGCTTCAACTATGCCAATGCCAACCACTATACAAGAAGTCATCGATAGGTTTAATGCTAATCTTGCTAAACAAATGAGAGATGACTATGGGATAGAAGTAAAAATATAAAAATTCTTCATATAAAAAACCGTATCCTGCTAGTTTTGATTCGGTTCCCTATCCTGTTGGTTGGCGTTGTCCTGAATTCATAAAGTTTAATGGTGATGATAGCAAAACTACTTGGGAGCATGTTAGTCAATATCTTGCTCAATTAGGAGAAGCTAGTGCCACAGAAGAAATAAAAGTTCGATTATTTTCTTTATCTTTAACTGGCAATGCTTTTTCATGGTTTGCTTCATTACCTGTTAACTCTATTCATACTTGGCAACAACTAGAGCAAAAATTTCATGATCACTTTTATAGTGGAGATAATGAGTTAAGGTTGAGTCATTTAACATCGGTTAGGCAAAAGCATGATGAGCCTGTTACTAATTACATTAGAAGATTTAGAGAAACAAAAAACCGTTGTTATAGTCTTGTTATCTCCGAAAGGGATCTTGCTGAATTAGCTTTTAATGGTTTGCGATCCCATATTAGAGAAAAATTATGAATTTGCTAATGTTGCTCAAGTTTTAACAAGAGCTTTAGCTCAAGAAAGCCGAAGTAAAGATAATCGGTTCAAGTCTGATCGTCCTAATATGCATATGATAGAGTATGACTCATCGGACGATGAGAGTAAAGAAGTGTGTGCTGCTGAATTTACATGGTCACCTAATAATAAAGCAGAGACTTGTGCTTCTCTAAAGCCGTCTCATAAGAGTCGGGAAGAGATGAAATTTACTTTTGATGTGGCTAAGTGTGATAAAATATCTGATGAATTGCTTAAATCAGGTAAAATTAAAATAACTCACACTATACCACCTCTTGATCAATTAAAAAGACGTGCATATTGTAAATTTCATCATTCTTTTTCTCATGCTACCAATGATTGTAATACTTTTCGTCGACAAATACAATCGGCCATTAATGAAGGTCGTTTAAAATTTCATGAGATGTAAGTCGACGAAAATCCTTTCCCTGCTAATGCTTTTGTGAATACTCTTGAGTTATCAAATCCTAAGGTGCTTATTCGACCGGATCAAGCTGAAAAGGCAAAGGGAAAGAACGTGATCATTGGAGAGCAAAGACCTGACAAGAAAGTGCTTCTGGAGGAGATCCCCAAGGTTTCAGCAAAGGTTTCAACGCTTGGGGGGCAAAACAAGACGGAGAAGACCGGCAAAGCGTCGACTGGCCTGACCGGTGCACAGACCGGTCTGACCGGTGTACCTGACCGGTCTGACCGGTGTCCCCAGAAGACTTCAAGATGCTCCAAGCCCAAGAAAAGAGCAAGGCCGAGTTTTGAAGAGCTCCTGGCCAAGTATAAAAGGAAGGGAGCTGCTAGAAATCGAAGAAATCTGCCGAATGGTGCAAAGGGCGTAAAAGCACCACCAAGACATGACGGTATGTATCACCAACAAGGTAAAACTGCACCTGCACCATACCCTTTTGTTGGATCAGTTATGCCATGTTCTTGGTATTATCCTTGTTATCATTCACCCGCTGATTATAGTAGTATGTACATGAAGCCATATATGATTCAATATCCTATTGCTTATCCAAGTGGTGCATTGCAAAGACCGGTTGCCTGTAGTAGTAATCTGGTTCAAAGTAATGTATGTACTAATATTGAAGCAGGTGAAGATAACAATAAGCAAAACTTTAAAGGTATGCAGCCGAGGTGGTGTCCCTTAGGCTTATCCCACACTCAAAAGAGGAGACTACAAAGATTGCGTAAGCGAGGAGCGATAGAACAACCATCTGAAGAGACGCCAGCTAAGTCAACACGGACCCGAAAGGAGTGGAGGCCGAAGCAGGCGTCAACCTCGACTTGAAGCAAGCATGCATACGGTCGGTGTTTGATGGACATCATCCTAAGTATTTTTTAGTTTAGAAAAGTATTTTTTGGCACGTATACTTTGCCAAAAAACAGAGGGGCATATGTTCGCACTCAAAATTGGCAGGTCTGATCTGACCGGTCTGACCTGTGGGTCCCACCGGTCAGACCGGTGTGGTCAAAGTCCACAAAATACAATTTGGACTTCACCATTAGATAAGTCTCGTCGAGTAGATCAAGATTCATATGTGGAACATCCAAATCGGAGTCCGGATGAGAGAGATACGACTTCTGGAAGATCTGCACGTCGGATGCACCGGTCTGACCGGTGCACTCATAGGTCTGACCGGTGCCCCCTGAGTCCGAGCCAAAACGAGGAGTCCTGATAGATTTAGGCTTGTAAAAGGATTTTCTTGCGGGGTAAGACCTCCCCACCCTATAAATATAAAGGGTCACGGCCGATTGAGGTTCATCATCCAATCGATCAATACAATTTACCTTTATTTGTCTCGTGTTTACTTTTATCTCTTCCCGACTTTTCTAATCTACTACTTGCTGTTCTTTTTTCGTCTCCGCGACGTTTGAAGGCGTTCTAGGTGGCCTTGCCGACCCTAGAGCAACCCTACGTGCGCCGCCCCGACGGGATCTTGCCCGAGCGACGTTCGGAGGTCTACCGCCGGTTTACCCTGGTGGCACAGGTCTGACCGGTGCACTCATAGGTCTGACCGGTGCACACAGTTCTGACCGGTGACCTTCATAGGTCTGACCGGTGCACACAGGTCTGACCGGTGACCTACACAGGTCTGACCGGTGAAGACGCAGAGGCGCTGCGACAGCTGCCCTTGCGTGCTTGTTGACCTCGAAAAGGTGCCAACAGTTTGAATAACCTCTTAAACTATTAAACCGTTTATTTAGCCCTTCTGATTTCCAAAAACCAGTACACAATACACCTTTTCCCTCTAATCAAAACCAGTTTTGCTTATGTGGTGGTGGTTTAAATGTTTAATGCCAAATGGGCAAATTATTAGATCCATGTCGTCAGTTCTCCTCCTCATATGTTCCTCCTCTTCTCACCATGACGCTTTCCTCACCGCACCAATTTTTCTGTCTTTGGTGCCAACATGTAGAACGGTGCCACGGTGGTGATGGGTGCTCTGGTTTCCTGAGCAAAGCAGAGAGAGAAAGCAATTAGGCATTGAAGAACGTCTGAGTTGCGTCAACTCCCAACTTGCATGGGTGCGTAGGATTTGTGAGCCAGATGTTTCAAATTCTCGTCAGCTGTAGGATGGATTCATTGAGATGGAGATGTCCAGTGAATCTGGCTCCAGCGGTGGGACTGGGGGAGCACGGGACGGCAAGGCGAGAGGAGGAAGGAGGAAGAAGGAACAGAGAAGAGAGAAGCATAACGTGGATTCATCAATCAGCTCACGTGGCATTAAATCACCACGACATAAGCAAAATCGGTTTTGATTAGAGGCAAAGGTGTATGGTGCCCTGTTTGTGGAAGTGGGAGAGGTTAAATAAACAATTTTGTAGTTTAGGAGGTTATTCAAACTTTGTACATAATTTAGAGTAGTAATTCAGACTTTTTCCTTTGGAGAAAGCCTTGCCGTCTTAGGTTTCTTCTATCAGGTTTCTTCCCATGCATTACCATCTCAGGTTTCTTCTATCATCCTCATCTTCCGTCTCTACCTCGTTGGTACCTCCGATCACCAATGCATTCAATCATCTCTCTACCAATGCCTGAAGGCTGAACGGTGCTCTTCATCTTTAGAGCCGAGTTATCTCTGCACAAAAGCATGATGCGTCATACGATTAGCGAGACGAGGATCAGCTGTGTGGGTATATTCAAGAGTGAATTTCACGGTAGGTCCATGAACTTTTATCGAAATCTCATCTAGGTTCGTAAACTAAAAAAGTGGTCATCTAGGTCCGTAGACTTTTCTCGAAATCTCATCCAGGTCTACAAACTAAATAAACAGTCATATAGGTTCATGAACTTTTAAAGAGCGGTCATCTAGGTTCATGAACTTCTTAAGAGCGGTCGTCTAGGTTCAAGCAGTGGCGACGAGCCTCCTGGAGGCGCGAAGGTGGTGCTGCTTCGACGGTGGAGGAGCGGGCTGTACCGTGCCTCTGCCCGCGGCCGTGCATGGCTCGTCGCTGCTACTTTGGACCTAGATGACCGTTCTTTAAAAGTTCATGAACCTAAATGACAACCTATTTAGTTTGTGGACCTAAATGAGACACAAGGAAGATTTATGGACCTAGATGACCATTTTTTAAGTTTACGGACCTACATGAGATCTTGAGAAAAGTTCATGGACCTACGGGAATGGACATAAGTGCGTCTGTTATGGTATATATATTTAAAAAAAGGTGATGATCAAATTTGTTTGTTGGGCCAAAGTAGAAACTTTTAGCAAAGTTTGACATCATGGGCTGATAAAAAAAATATCCAAGAGCAAGAGAGGAGAGGTCGAGTCTCGATATTATTTTTGCTAGTGTGTGGGCAGGCTGTGGTTCACAATGTCATTATATGTTTCCTTTTTTTTTGTGTTATATAAAAAACTGAAATAGGCTCAATCGGTCAATCCTTTAGCTTGAAGAAGATGGTGATGCGAATGGGTGTGTAGGACGGTCCAGTGGAACGCTACTGACGGGACTCAATATTATGGGTACTCAAAGACAGCGATTACGGGCAACTCTCACGGTCACGATGGCCCCCGGAGTATTTTTTAGTGGCTTTCTGGATTTATTTTCATGAAGGAGAACGGCTCCAAATCAACTGGTATTCCGGAAATTATTTTTGCGAGGGAAAACGGCCAAAAACCAAGGCTACCACCTCACGTGCTCATCTACCAGGACCCTACACAGGCAACCATACATGCAATCATGCAGCCAACAGTAACATCGGGACCCACAACATGGAAAAAGGCTTCCCCTCGTACACCTGTTGAACATGCACACACTTTCTCTCCTGACTTGACCCACCGCATTGATGTAACCTGCTCCCCTTGTCTAATAAAAGGGAGAGCAGGGGTCCCTTCTCGAGGGGAGGCTGGCTTTCCACTTTTTACTCATTCCTTCTCCTCCCAGGAGGAGCTCTCTCTCTTTCTTCCACCTCCGGCCAGCCATGACTTCTACAGATTCCAGAGACTTAGGACCGAGCTCGCTCTCTCACCCTTTTGTACCCCGTACTACAAATCAACGCAAATAACACAACAACGCAAATTAGACGTAGGGTGTTACTCTCCGGAGGCCCGAACCAGTATAAATCCTTGTGTACTCCCATTTGCGCAACCGTCCGAGACTCGACACGCAATTCGATACAAATCTACTGTCGGCGGTTGAGAACCCCAACAGTTGGCGCGCCGGGTAGGGACCTTTTGCGTGTCACGCCGTTTTTCTTAGCAGGTCTCGGATGGCCAACCGCGTCAAGAAATCGGGCGCCGACAACATACGCGCTCCGGCAGCCCGGACTCCATCATCACCGCGGACGGCGAGCTGGCTTGGACCGACCTTCCGGCTCCTCCGCGCCTCACCGTCGACGCTCCAATCCCTTCGCGGCGTCCGGGTCACGCTCCACGGCGGCCCCGCAGCTGCTGCGGCGCCCTGACCACGCTCTGTGCCGGCCCCTCAGCCGCCGCCGCGTCCTGGTCACACTACGTGGTGGCCCCGCAGCCGCCATGGTGCTTTGGCCGCGTTCGGAGCCGACTCCATCGCCGTCGCGGCGCTCCGGCCATACCCTCGGCCGGCCCTGCAGTTACCCCGGGGTTCAGGTCGGCGGTCGCCCTCGCAGCCGGGGGTGCAAGCGGCCCTGACCGGCTCATCGAGGCTGGACCGCTGGAGGCGCGAACCAGCGAGCGAGTCACCACTTCATGAGTATGGAAAAGAAGCTAATAAATCCAAATCCTTTTTTGCACGACGAGCAGTCCGTGGCTTCCAAATCAGCCCAAGCGGTGCCGAGAAAGGATTT
Organism: Cenchrus fungigraminus; assembly: GCA_036936925.1. Classification (NCBI taxonomy): domain Eukaryota; kingdom Viridiplantae; phylum Streptophyta; class Magnoliopsida; order Poales; family Poaceae; genus Cenchrus; species Cenchrus fungigraminus. Next base: position 76,729,683 of record CM072775.1, read on the forward strand.
GTACCGCGCGGGGGCTTCGGCCTTGCGCCACAGTCGTACGCGGTCCCCAACCGGAGAAAGCACGGCGGCGGCGAGCTGCCGGCGAATGGCGAGCTCATGGCGCGGACAGGCTGGGGAAGCACTCGGCGGCGGCGAGCTGCCGGCGAGCGCACGACGGATGATGAACGGCGAGCCTGCAGCGCGGACGGGCTGGGGAACGCTTGCTGGCCGGCGAACGCGTGATGGCCGACAAGCTCTCGACGGACGGCAAGCTCGGGGCACGAGCGAGCTTGGGAGCTGGCGATGGCCGCGACCAAGGACTCCATCGCCCTCCATGACCGGAGCTGATGGCGGCCACGGCTAAGGACGTCGTCATCGACAACGACGGAAGCGGCACCAACGGCCACAGCGCCGTCAGTAACGACGGTAGCAGCACCAACAGCTGCAGCAATGGCCGCTCGGCAGCGGCCCGCGACCGAACTCGCGACAAACCCGATTGGCCGACGAGCAGCGCACCCGCGCACCCGAGCGCATGCTTGCTCGGCAACAGCAACCTGGAGCGCAACATCAGCGCCTAGATCGACCTGTTCCAGGACCAGTGTTGCGCTACCTCTCTTCCTCCTCTGCAACCTGGCTGCCGCCCACAACCCGTTTGAGGGAATGCGCCAAGGGAAGATAGCACACGGATGCTGCTGTGTCGGCCACATCATCCTCACCACCGAACTATTGCTACCCCTGGGTCAAGCTGCAGCTGCCGGAGATGTCGCCGATGAAGCCCGAACCACAAGCTGCCACCTTCATCTACCTCGCCCCGGGCCGGTCGCACTCGAGCTCGCCCCCGACGGTTCCTAATTCAAGCTGCACGGCCGGCGGCGCACTACCTCCTCTGCGGCGCGCACTCTAGCAAGCTTCTCTCTCCCACTAGCAGGACCGCACGCGGGAGCGTCGAGCCCTCCTCGCCGTCCGTACGGCCCGGCCAGCTCCCCGCGGCCGCGGCCTGGCCATCTCCCCGCGGCGGCAGCGGCTCGGACCTCTCCCCACGGTGGCAGCTCGGTCGTCTCCCCTGCCTCGCTTGCGCCGGCAGGACCATAGCCCGGCCGTCTCCCCACGGCGGACTCTTGGGCCGCAGAGTTCCGGCCCCTGCACCCTTCCAAGGACGACGCGCCCGCGCGGGATCTCCAGCGACCTCGAGCTCGGTGACGTCACACGTCGGACGGCGTCCCCGCGCAGCGGCCGCATCGATGCCCTCTGCGCCGGCGGGAGGACTCCCATAATCCTGAGAACAAAAACAAATCATTCAAGACTACTCGGAGAGAAGCTACTCGGAGGCACTGTTCGGAGAGGCAATGACGGAGAAGTAGCTCGTGCGAATCGAGTTCTACACTTCTACTCCCTCCGTCCATTATCGATGGTCGTTCTGAAAGTGTGTCTGTGAGGGGAATCATTGTTTTTTGACGATCAACAAAAAGGGACGGAGGGAGTACTCGGGAAACTAGTCGGAGACGGAGCTACTACTCGTACGCACCAACTTGTCGGAGACGAAAGGTACTTGTGCGAAGTCCTGACTCCCGAGAAGCTACTCAGAGCAACCGCTCGGTAAAAAGCTACTCGGATGCGATCTCCTTTCTGCCTTTTTTCCACGCGCATCTCCCTGCCTTGCTTCCCATCAAGTGGGGGCCAGCGCTATGATCTGGGCACGAGACTAGTTAATCAAGCATACACATGTGGGTCGTGCATGTGCTTGTGGCAATCATGCATGCACAGACGTGTTGACATGCTCCACACGGTGAGTTCGAAGTTGCCTTGGCGCCCCGGCGGGTCACGGCATCCTTCGACCACAGCGCCACCCACAACGACGACGACTGTGGAATCGCCATCACCGACTGCAGCGACACCTACGACGACTACAACGCCACCAACAACGACGGCAGCAGCAGCGCCGACGGCCACGGCGATGTCCACAACGACCACGGTGCCTCCGCTACCGACAACGGCGCCGACGGCCGCGCGACGCCCACGACGACAACGACAGCAACGCCCCCGACCAGCTACGTCAAGCAAACATTCGGAAGCATGCAGCTAGCGATCTTCTCGGGAGCTAGTCGGAAGCAGGCGGCTGGGCGAGTCGAACAACTACTCGAGTGAACAAGAAAACAACTCGGAAGCCAAAAGAACTACTCGGGAATAAGAGCAACTTGAGCAGATGGAGTAAATTTGATCCCCTATATAAAGTTATGGGGGGCGGAGTAAAACTATTTTCATTCCCAAAACACAATTTGCTCCAGCAGTTTCCCTATTTTACTTCCCAACTCGTGGGTCCCACGATGCCACGTCAGATTCTTCTCCCCTCCCCAAATCTTCGATTTTTCAGCGGTGCCCGCAGCTCCCGTCCCCTCCCGCCGCCTCCGCCTCCGCTCCCAGCCAGCACCAGCACTCCACCTCCGCCTCCGCCGCCGCCGCTCCCGTCCGCTGACCGCCACACCCGGTCACTGCACGCCGCCGGGCCAGCTGGCGGAAGGTCCTCTTCCTCGAGCCCGGGGACTCCACCGCATCGGCAAGGCCTGGAAGCGCGGGTACCTGCCGAGCACGGGCAGAGGCGGAGTTGTGAAGGAGTGGCGCCCTATCCTTATCTATCCAGTGGACACGACACGAACAGCGCCGCGCTCTCCCGCTCCCGCCCCTCCACGCCTTCCTTCCGACCGCGCTGCGCCTCCCCTCGGCCTGCCCCCGCCCCCGCGCGGTCTCCGCCGGATACGCGGCGTCCTTCTACAGTGGCTCGGCGGCCGCGACCGGCGGCGCCGAGGACGAGGAGGTCGGCGATGAGGAGGGCTCGGCCTCGGGGTTCGGCTCCGGGCTGGGGCTCAGCGGCAGCGGGCTCGGGATGTCGGCCGCGGAGGCGGCGCTGGCGCTGGAGGAGCGAGAGATGCCGCCCTGCCCGCCGGGCCTGCGCCAGTACGAGACCATGGTGGTGCTCCGACCCGACATGTCCGAGGAGGAGCGCCTCGCGCTCATCCAGCGCTACGAGGAGGTGATTTCGCCAACTCCATTTTAGCTGCCGCTCTAGCTAACTAACAACACAACCCATCGATCAGCATTTTGCAATTGTGATAGCATTCGTTGACAAATTTCTTCTGTTCGATTGTTTGTTCCGGCATCAGAAATGCACTCCTGCTTGTGGTTGCTGCAATGCATATGCATCGGTACAGAAAATGCAGGAGTATCGGCAAGGCCTGGAAGCGCGGGTACCGGAGACGGCGGTGGCAACGACGAGATCGGCACCGGCATCGCGTCGGACTCGGACGCTCCCCTACCTCCGGCTCCGGCCAAATCCAAATCCAAATCAAAGAACGATCAGGTAAAGTACAGCTGTCTGAACCACAAAGTCATGTAATGTTGATCGGTAGATTAAGCAGCTATTGAATCTTGATTCCAGTAGTATGTTAATTTCCGCATGACGGAGATGTACTGACTGCAACTCCGTTCCTGAATGCCGTCTAGGCACCTCCGGCGGAGGGCATCACCCTGTCCGGGCTACTCAACTTCATCGACGGGCTCTGGTCGACGAGCGGCGAGGAGCGCATCATCGTCTTCACCACCAACTACAAGGACCGCTTGGACCCGGCGCTGCTCCGGCCGGGGCGCATGGACGACGACGCCGAGCTCGAGGAGGGGGAGGCCTGCGGCGACGACACCGCCTTCGTCGACCCCGACGGCAGCGAACGCCTGCGGCACCGGCTGGTGGCGGAGCGCGAACGTGCGGGAGCTCAGCTACCTCAAGGACCGTTCTTGCCAGGAGGACCGCGCCGTGCGGAGGAGGAGGGGGGCGAGGCGGCCGTGCTACGGCCCGCGGGCGCCGCCGGCGAGACCGGGAGGCGGGTGCCGCCGGCGAGACCGGGAGGCGGGCGGATCTACAGTGTTTTGGAGTGGGTCCCACAGAGTAGGGGATGGATGAGAGATCCCCTCTATAGAGGGGATGGAGAGGGGTTTTTAGTCCATGGAGAAAAAAAGGGGGGCTATAGGGGATCTGCTGGAGAAGTTTTTTTCTCATTTCATCTCCTATATGACTATTTTTTTTATTGGGGAGGGGATAGGGAAGCTGCTGAAGTTGCTCTAAGAAAACCTGAAGCTGCCTTGCGCGTGTATGAGAACAAAACAGGCTACAGTTTGTTCTACGTACTCCCTATCAAGCTGTGTGAGGCCGACTCCTCAGTAGCTCTTCGACTTCGAGCATCCGAAGGATGGCAACAACGGCCGCGCGGCTGCGCCAACAACAGCTGCGACGCCTCCGACAACGGCCGGCCGCAGCACCAACGACTGTAATGTTGCGACGACCGTGGTACCGCTAACAGCGGCGACGACACCGACGGCTGCCGCAACGTCGTCGGTGACGGCGGCTCCACAACCAACAACGACACCGTCGGCAACAACCTTGGAAGTACGAACAACCACGATGACGGCGGTCGCGGCACCGACAGCCGCAACGACATCGACGGCCGCGGCGCAATGACCGCAGCACCAACCGCCACCGCCACGTCACCGCAATTACCACGACACGTCACCCAACTCCGACTACTCCAACCGGCAGCACGACGCACGATTCTCGTGCCCTGCTCCGCCTCCTCCACGACCGGTGGCCTCGCGCCATCTCCTCCGACCTTTGCGGCGCAACGGCGTCCCGTCTTCCACTATGACTGACGCGGTGACACGCTCCTTCCTGGCTCCGCCCTCTCCTCCGACTGTGAATGGTGGCACGGCCCCAGCATGGTGGCCCAAGGCACCACCGACTCCGGCCCAGCGACGTGGTTCATGATGCGGCCCACGACGCACGGCGGCATGGCGCTCCGCTGCGCGGCACGACGAGCAACGCGAAGCTCGGGGGCTTTGTCAGCTCAGGCCCAAGAACGATGCACCGACTTCGCCGACATAAGCACCAATCAAGCTAAGTTCTGCTTTGAAACCGCTTTATTTATACGATTACCGCACATCTCGGCGTGCGTCTCCGGATTACCGCCGACTACCCTAGGCATATGTCCCCGACCGCTTATACCGCCTAGCGCTACATGAGCAGTCGGGCAACGGCCAACGGGCATGTCCCGCGCACTTTTTCTTCGTGAGTTATTTTTCCTTTTTCCTCTCTTGCACAAGTCGCTGAAGTACTCGGGGAGCACACGCCTTAAACCGTGAAACCTCGACTCTACGCCTACACTTCCTACGCGTGCACGCGGCCCGCTCCCTGCGCTACGGATGCGGCTATCGGAGGTCAGGTGCTTAAACGTAATAGGACAACTACCCGAGGAAATTAACAGACTTAAAAGAGCTGGGATGAGAAATTCGATCATGCGTCATCAAATGCTTTTTCTTCAAAATTAATATTTGTTGCACCACGTACTACCACCCTTCGTGTGTCTTTTCAGGAACGAGTCCAGGTTGCTCGAGCTTGCCCCTTGGAGGTTGCCATCATCACCGGTCGAGTACGTTGCGGTACTCAGACCGGCACGACGCTCCACAAGGATCGCTAATCGGGTACTTTTCTGTACTCGGACTGGCGCCTTGCTCCGCCAAACGACAAAGACTAGCTACTCGACCCCCATGCTCAGGGACTGGGAGACGACGACTACTCGACCCTCACACTCGGGGGCTGCACGACGACTACTCGGCCGTCACAACGACCACACGACATGCTTCCAATGGCCCCGAAGGCCCCTTGCAGCTTTGCGCTCGGGCGCTGGCGCTGCACACAGACGACCAGGAGTTCGAAGGCTGGCCCATCGTGGGGTTCGACAGCCGCTCCTGGGTGCCCGAGCGAGGGGGCGGCGAAGGACGGGCCCCAGCGGCCAGAACCCGGGCGCACGAGCGTCGCGGGCATCCCAAGCTGCGTTCGAGTCTTGATGAAAAATGAGGTCATGGTTTTTCCCCGACGGAAAGGCGACGAGCCGCTAAGTCCAACTGAACGGGCTCGGTAACTAGATGATTTCACCATTAGGAATCTGAAGTCGATCACCAGCTGATCCATTCGGAACCCGGCGAACGGGATTCCGAGGCTTCACTCGAGCTCACCCGCAGGCAGCTCAAGGGGTGCCGAGGCTCGGCCAGTGAGGCAAGCTTCGACGTCACCCAGCCCCTCCTTCCTAACGAAAAGGATGTGCGAGGGTCGTAGCGCAAAGGGAAACAGACTCCCCGACTAGTGCCTCGCGCCGTGCGAGGTCACCAAAAATTCATCTTCCTCCCGCAAGCTCGGGTGCGACGACACCTCCAATGAAACGATGTTCAGCTCCAAAATCATTAACCCCGCGAGCAAGTCTCCGACTCCCCCGCGGGCTCGGGGGCTACACCCGGCGGGCGCGCTCGCGCGCACCCACCGTACGAATGACGATCTACCTCTCCGCTACGACGACTGAACCTGGAAACGAGTCTGCGACTCCCTCCCAGGCTCGAGGGCTACTGACGGGACCCAATATTATGGGTACCCAAAGACAGCGATTACGGGTAACTCTCACGGCCACGATGGCTCCCGGAGTATTTTTTAGTGGCTTTCTGGATTTATTTTCATGAAGGAGAACGGCTCCAAATCAACTGGTATTCCGGAAATTATTTTTGCGAGGGAAAACGGCCAAAAACCAAGGCTACCACCTCACGTGCTCGTCTACCAGGACCCGACACAGGCAACCATACAAGCAATCATGCAGCCAACAGTAACATCGGGACCCACAACATGGAAAAAGGCTTCCCCTCGTACACCTGTTGAACATGCACACACACTCTCTCTCCTGGCTTGACCCACCGCATTGATGTAACCTGCTCCCCGTGTCTGATAAAAGGGAGAGCAAGGGTCCCTTCTCGAGGGGAGGTTGGCTTTCGACTTTTTACTCATTCCTTCTCCTCCCAGGAGGAGCTCTCTCTCTTTCTTCCACCTCCGGCCAGCCATGGCTTCTACAGATTCCAGAGACTTGGGATCGAGCTCCCTCTCTCACCTTTTTGTACCCCTACTACAAATCAGCGCAAATAACACAGCAACGCAAACTGGACGTAGGGTGTTACTCTCCGGAGGCTCGAACCAGTATAAATCCTTGTGTACTCCCATTTGCGCAACCGTCCGAAGCCCGACACGCAATTCGATACAAATCTACTACCGGCGGTTGAGAACCCCGACAGCTACCCACCAGAGTTCAAATCCTGGTGCTCGCACATTTTCCTGTATTTATTCTGGGATTTTCCGGCGTTATGCATTAAGTGGTAGCGACATTCCCGTCGATGATGAGTCACCAGTGGTGACTTCGAGAATCTCCAGATCGGAGGTGCTCATAGAGGTAGGGTTTGCATACGTGTGTTCATAGATGTGAGTATGCGTACGTGTCGTTCATGGAACTTGCTTGCAAGTTGCAACCCACAAAAATTATGGGTTTGCGTACGTGAGGGTGAGTGTGCGTGCGTGTGGTGAGCGTCTGCGTCAACACATAAAAGTCTTTAAATACGATAATAAGGAAGGAAATTGGCTCGTGTCGTTCATGGAACTTGCTTGCAAGTTGCAACCCACAAAAATTCTGGGTTTGCGTACGTGAGGTTGAGTGTGCATACGTGTGGTGAACGTCTGCGTTGTACTGTGTCATTCTAAAAAAAATGGTGATATATATAATATTTGCAACATATGGAAGTCTTTAAATACGATAATAAGGAAGGAAATTGGCTCGTGTCGTTCATAGAACTTGTTTGCAAGTTGCAACCCACAAAAATTCGTGAAAACCGGCCTGATGCCCCGTCGCCCTGATGCGATACTAGAAACTGCGTCGAGTTTCACATGGACCTGTTTAGTCGGAGAAGTAAAATTTTTTAGTATTCTTACAAGGTCTATTAGGAGTATTAAATGTAGACTATTTACAAAAATAATTGCACGAATGAGTTAGAAATTGTGAGACAAATTCATTAAGTCTAATTAATCTGTCATTAGAGACTGATTACTGTAGCATGATGTTGTCTAATCATGACATAATTAAACTTGTTAGATTCGTCTCGAAAATTAAGGTAGAAGTTGTGAAATAGATTTTTTTATTAATTCACATTTCATACTTCTAATTAATATCCGAAGATTGATTGTAACAGGTAGTTGGTGAATTTTTTTTTGAACTAAACGTAGTAGTGTGCCAATTTTTGGTCTCTTCACAAAGCCATCGATTTTTTTAGATTACACAGTACAACGCAGACACTCACAACACACACGCACACTCACCTCTATGAATACACGTACGCAAACCCTACCCCTATGAGCACCTCCGAAGGACTGAGCACCGGCAGATCTGGAGATTCTCGAAGTCACCACTGACGCCTCGTCGTCGACGGGAACGTCGCTCACCACTTAATGCATAACGCCGGAAAATCCCGGAATAAATCCAGGAAAAAGTGCGAGCATCAAGATTTAAACCCTGGTGGATAGCGTCTCACTAGACCGTCCTACTATTGGACTACAAGTCCATTCGCACAAAACCATCGATTTCTGTGGACAAGAATCCACGGAATACTTTGGCGGTTTGGATCTTCCCATGCATTGCTGCTCGCCCACGTATTCCCACTTTTAGTACCACAGTCACGTACACGGGGGACCCACGTCAACGTGACCCCATCTGTCATCCAGTGCCACAAAGTGTCCGGTCCCCTTTCGTCGCAAAAAAAGACGAGATGACTTGTCGACTACCAACGCCCGATCCCTTCCTTTCTCCGGGCCTACACAAACCGAAGCCCATACGCCGACAAGATGGACCCACTAGATTCATCAGACCCACACGCCAGCGACACCGCCCGCAACTTATCCGCGGAAATCTCGTTTACTATCCTTCCGTCATCGAGTCCCCTCCCCAAACCCAAAAGGCTCCGACAGTCCAACTGAAACTTACGGCTGCTACTCCCCTAGCTTCCCAAGCCAAGCGTCTCGTTTCCAATCCCCCCACGACGCCCGCAGCAATTGCCAAGATTTCCTCCACCTCCAAACCGAATCGGTCGAAACAGCAGCGCGAGCCCCCAAAGCTCGCGTCTTTGGGTGGAGTCTCACCTCAATCTCGATCGATTTTCGACCTAGATTGGTCACAATGGGCCGCAACAAGAACGGCGTTTCCGGTGCCGGCTTCCTGAAGCCGCTCGGCGGCGTCTCCCCCTCTCGTATGCCCGGAGCCGGCGCCGTGTTCCTCGTCGGCTCCGCGCTCGGCTTCGTGGCGGTGCTCCACGCATCCGAGTCGGAGGGGGCCGTCGGCGAGTGGGCTTCCGCGGCGCGGTGGGCTGCTCGGCGGGCTGCCGATCTGGCGGACATGGTCGGGCCCCACCACCTGCTCGTCGCAATCTCGCTTCTCTTCCTGGCCGCCAGCGTCTGGCGCCTCGGCAGGCGCTGCGCCGCCGTGGAGGGGCTCGCCGGCGGCGCGGACTCCGCGGTGCGGGCATTGCGCGTGGGGGGTGTCGTGTGTGTTAGAATTAGTATAATTATATCTGTAACAGATATACATGCCTGCGTGCGTGTTGTAGATAGAGCCTAGCATATTTCGGTTAGGACTCTTTCTAATAGAGTTTGCTTACGTTAAGCTTGTAATCTTGTTGTAACATGTTTGGCCATTGGCCCCTATATTAACATGGAACCACGGCAGGCCAAGATAGGCAACCGTGTTTTGAATCCTTTCATGGTAATCAGAGCCTTCTTCCTCAAACACATCTACTGCCATGTCTTCCACCGCGTCCTCCTCCTCCTTGGTGTCCCTTCCTTCCCTTAGCCACAAGATCTCGGAAAAGCTTACCCGAGACAACTATCTTCTATGGAGGGCGCAAGTGCTGCCGCCCATCAGAGGCGCTCAGCTAGAAGGATTCCTAGATGGATCTGTCAAGCCGCCAGCAAAGATCGTGGAGGTGGTCAAGGACGACAAGAGCAAGGAGATGATCCCTAACGCGTTGTACGCAACGTGGCTGGCGCATGATCAGCTTGTGCTTGGCCATCTGCTCAACTCCCTCACCAAAGATGTGCTGGGACAGGTGGCCACGGCATCTACTGCAGCAGAAGCATGGGAGACGCTGGAAAACATGTTTTCCGCGCAGTCCCGTGCTCGCGTGACGAATCTTCGTATGCAGCTGGCGACCCAGAAGAAAGGAAGTCTTACCACTGCTATCTACTTCAACAGGATGAAGTCTATTGCTGATGAGCTCGCAGCCGCGGGCAAGAAAGTCGACGACGAGGAGATGGTATCTTTCATCCTTGCTGGTCTAGATTTTGATTACAACCCGATTGTTTCGTCAGTGCTTGGTCGTACAGATCCGATTTCTCTCAGCGATCTGTATGCTCAAATTACCTCCTACGAGATGAGGCTACAGATGCTACAAGACCAACACTCGGGCAGCCAGCAGTATCAGTCGTCGGTCAACATGGCTAATAAAGGCCGAGGTGGCTTTAACCGTGGACGTGGTGGTGGCAACCGCGGTCGTGGAAGAGGCGGCCGGAACCCTAGCGGGCGTGGCAATAACCCTGCAGGGAACAGCTCAGGAGGACAAGGCACTTCCAAACCGAAGTGTCAAATCTGCGACAAGCCCAACCACACCGCCCTTGAGTGTTGGTACAGGTTCGAAGAGGACTACCAGCCCAACAATAACAAGAATGCAGGATATTCGGCTGCCTATGGTGTGGACACCAACTGGTATGCCGATAGTGGAGCTTCTGACCACATTACAAGTGAGCTCGAGAAGCTAACAATGAGGGAGAAGTATGGTGGACGTGATCAGGTGCACACTGCCAACGGGTCAGGTATGCAAATTAGCAATATCGGTCATGCTACTTTACACTCCCCAATTCGCAATTTACATTTAAAAAATGTTCTTCATGTTCCAAGTGCCCATAAAAATCTTGTTTCTGTTCATCGCATCGCATCCGATAATAATGTCTTTCTTGAGTTTCATCCCAATTTTTTCCTCATTAAGGATCGGGCAACGAAGACAACTCTTCATCAAGGAAGATGTGAAGGTGGCCTTTACCCTTTAGAGATGAGTCAAGGAGGGTCGAGTCGGAGCAAGCATGCGTTTGGTGTCAATAAGCCATCTACCTCAAGGTGGCATAGTCGTTTGGGGCATCCAGCCTTTTCCATAGTAGATCGAGTGCTTAGAGATAATAAACTACCCTTTGTTAGTGATGGTAGTAGTGAGTCTGTGTGTGACTCTTGTCAAAGAGCAAAGAGTCATCAACTTCCTTATTTTGCTTCGAATAAAATTGCTGCTGCTCCTCTTGATTTGATCTACTCTGATGTTTGGGGTCCAGCGCCTACCTCTGTAGGTAGATTCTCCTACTATGTGAGCTTCATTGATGATCACACCAAATACACATGGATATATTTGCTGCGTCAGAAATCTGATGTCTTTGCTGTTTTCCGTGATTTTCAAGCCCTAGTAGAGAGAAGATTTGACAAAAAAATCATGTCCATGCAGACTGATTGGGGAGGCGAGTATGAAAGGTTGAACTCCTTCTTCCAACGTGTTGGTATTGCCCATCGCGTCTCATGTCCCCATGCACATCAACAAAACGGTGCAGCCGAGAGAAAACATAGACATATAGTGGAAGTAGGTCTAGCTCTCCTAGCAAATGCGTCTATGCCCTTGAAATTTTGGGATGAAGCCTTCCTTACAGCTACACGTCTGATCAATCTCCTTCCTAGCAAAGTTGTTGGTTATAAAACACCCACAGAACTTCTCTTCCATGAAACCCCTGATTATTCATCTCTCCGAGTGTTTGGATGTGCATGTTGGCCCAACCTTAGGCCATTCAACTCTAGGAAGCTCGAGTTTCGATCAAAAAGATGTGCTTTTCTTGGTTATAGTTCCCTTCACAAGGGATTTAAGTGTCTAGACATCCCTACTGGACGGGTGTATATTTCTCGTGATGTAATCTTTGATGAGGATGTCTTTCCCTTTGCATCTCTTCATGCCAATGCTGGAGCAAGATTGCGCCATGAAATTTCCCTTCTTCCCGAACATCTCCTAAGCTCATATTCAGGGGGTGTAGATAGTATTGATCGATATTATGCTAATGCTGACCCTAATGAACCTTCTAGTGCTGTGAGTGATGAACAGGACATAGCAGGAGATGAATATGAGGCAGCAGGAGAAATCCGGGTTGAAAACGGAGCTTTCGGTGGTGTACAGCAAGCTTCAGGGAACCAGGCGCAAAACGACAGGATGGGCGCTGAAGACCAGATGGATTCTGGGGGCGGCGCTGCAGTCGAGACGGATGCGATCCGCCTCGGATCGGGTGCTGGTCCGACCGGGACATCTGCTCCCGCAGCCTCGCGGTGCGCAGACAGCGACAGCCCGGGACGGCTCCGTTTGTCTGGGGCGCGTGGCGGCACCGGACAGGGCGCGGAGTCTGCAGCCCCGACGGAATCAGCTGGCGGCGGATCGTCTGTGGCTCCTTCAGGATCAAATGCTCCTGCGTCTATAGCTGAACCAGAGATACAACGTGTTAAGACCAGGTTACAAAGCGGGATTTCTAAGCCTAAGGTTTATACTGATGGCACTATTCGATATGCACATTTCAGTTCTACAGGCGAGCCAACAAGTTTGGATGAAGCTCTTAGTGATCCAAATTGGAAGAAAGCAATGCAGGAGGAGATTTCAGCGCTACACAAGAATGGAACTTGGCATCTTGTTCCAGCAGTAAAAGGTGCAAATATTATTGACTGCAGATGGGTGTTCAAGGTTAAGAGAAAAGCAGATGGGAGTATTGAACGATACAAGGGCAGATTAGTGGCTAAAGGCTACAAGCAGCGCTATGGGATTGATTACGAAGACACATTCAGTCCAGTTGTAAAAATAGCCACAGTAAGACTGGTCCTTTCAATAGCCGTTTCAAGAGGATGGTGTTTAAGGCAGCTTGATGTACAGAATGCGTTTTTACATGGTGTTCTTGAGGAAGAGGTATACATGCGACAACCTCCAGGCTTTGAGGATGCAAGCAAGCCACATTATGTGTGCAAGTTAGATAAAGCCCTTTATGGACTAAAGCAGGCACCTCGAGCTTGGTATGCAAGGTTGAGCACTAAGTTGTGTGATCTTGGGTTCAAGGCATCAAAATCAGATACCTCTCTGTTTATATATTCAAGGAATGGGGTTACTATTTTTATGCTTATATATGTTGATGATATTATTGTTACGAGTTCTTCTCCAGAAGCAGTTACAGCCTTATTAAAAGACTTGAAATCAGAATTTGCACTCAAGGATCTTGGTGAGCTGAATTATTTTCTGGGAATTGAAGTAACACCGGCACAGGGAGGCATCTTGCTTAAGCAAGAGAAGTACGCAGGAGATATCTTGACAAGAGTAGGTATGGCAAAGTGCAAGGCATCGTCTACACCACTGGTTGCAATGGAGAAGTTGTCAAGAACGGATGGTAATCCACTGTCACCAGAAGATGCTACAAGATATAGAAGCATTGTAGGAGCCTTGCAGTATTTAACATTGACCCGACCTGACTTAGCATTTGCAGTGAACAAAGTGTGTCAATATTTACATATGCCTACTACGGTGCATTGGACCGCTGTGAAGAGGATATTGCGTTATGTCAAAGGAACAAGTGACATTGGTCTAAAAATCACAAGAGCCTCGTCTATGTTTGTAAGCGGGTTCTCTGATGCAGATTGGGCAGGAGATGTAGATGATAGAAGATCTACAGGTGGTTTTGCTATTTTCTTTGGGCCTAATCTCATATCATGGAGTGCTAGAAAACAAGCCACTGTGTCAAGGTCAAGTACCGAAGCTGAGTATAAGTCCCTTGCAAATGCTACTGCAGAGATGGTCTGGGTAGAAGCCTTGTTAAAGGAACTGGGCATAAAACTTAAGTGTCCACCTCGTCTATGGTGTGATAATCTTGGAGCTACTTATTTGTGTGCTAATCCTGTGTTTCATGCAAGAGCAAAACACATTGAGATAGATTTTCATTTTGTAAGAGAAAAGGTTGCTAGGAAGCAACTAGAAATCAGATTTGTTTCTACAAAGGATCAGATAGCAGATGGTTTCACCAAGGCATTGGGGACACGTCTGTTTGAGCGTTTTCGAGACAATCTAAACCTGATCAAGAAGCCCGGTTGAGATTGAGGGAGGCTGTTAGAATTAGTATAATTATATCTGTAACAGATATACATGCCTGCGTGCGTGTTGTAGATAGAGCCTAGCATATTTCGGTTAGGACTCTTTCTAATAGAGTTTGCTTACGTTAAGCTTGTAATCTTGTTGTAACATGTTTGGCCATTGGCCCCTATATTAACATGGAACCACGGCAGGCCAAGATAGGCAACCGTGTTTTGAATCCTTTCAGTGTGCGCCGTGTGCGGGTCCAAGATTCAGGCCCTGAAGAGAGGCACCCGTGTTGCGGAGCGCGCCCGCTCTGATTCCTCGAACAGCTACACTGACAAGCCGGTCTCGAGGTCCCTGGCTGCTGAATTCGAGCAGGAGGCTGACAAGGATGAAGAGGATAGTGCAGGGGAGACTAGCGATTCAGATGAATGCAATGTGCAGTATCTGAGGAGGAGGCTCAAGGAGGAGAGGCTGCTGAAAGAGGTTGCGCTTGAAGAGCTGGAGAAGGAGAGGCTGGCGGCGGCATCCGCTGCTGATGAGGCCATGGCCAAGATTGCCTGCCTACGCAGCGAGAAGGCGTTGGTGGAGAGGGAGGCGAGACAATTACAAGAGATGTCGAAGCAGAAGCAGCTGTATGACCGACAGGTGATCGAGTCGCTCCAATGGGTGATTATGAAATCTGGAATGCAAGGCTGGGAGCCTGAAGCTGCATCAGATCCAGCTGTGTCGGAAACAAGCGAGGATGACAGAGATAACAAGCGAGGATGACAGAGATAGGAAGTAGCTAGCTCGGGTTCTTAGTAGTTGGATGTAACAGTGAGGATTGAGGAAGCCCTAGTGTTAGGGAAGTCATTACATGTTTTCAGTAGCAAAACATGGCATAATGCCAAGTTTTGATGAATCAGGGAGGATGCTCTAGTATGTCAAACTCTTGAGGAGAGATCTGTAATATCTACCTGTATATATATCATCTTTTACAAGTTGTTTAGCTACTTAATACTAGGATAAAAACCAGTATTAGATTGTTCTACCTTGCAATTGCTCATAGCTAAGCTATCTGTTGTCTATTGTTCTTGAGATCGCTGAAGTTATTTAGCAGATTTTGGAGTAAGATAGTGGAATTAGCAATAGAAAGTTCAGTAGTTCTGTTACTATAGAGTCTGAATATCAGAATACTGGAACGTAGATAATTACACTGGTAATACTGGATGCTTGGTTTCAGCATTAGTATTGTCAGATACCTGTCGTACCGTGTTTGAGCATAATGAACAGCAGCTGCACCGTTGATTTCTCTCTCTCTCTGAATCTGTAGTTTTCTGATACACTATGCTGCAAAAACTTACAGAAACTTCATTAGCTATTTCTGCCATCTGTTTGCATATTGACCACAGCATAATTTGCCTCTATCTTCAAGCACCTCAGTGCGGTGGACAGTTCACATGATTAGAGCAAAAATTCCTGCTCCTGTGTTGTCTTCAAATGCTTCAGTGTTCAGTAACTTCTCAATGCAGATCGTTTCGATTTGTCTTGTTTTTTTCTAAGAGGAAATGTTTAAATGACTTTGCTAAATCTTAATTGTCCTGTGTTCTTGAAAGCAACCTAGTTGCTAAGAATTGTTGCAGAGGTACCAAGTGAATCAGTATTTACCTTCAGTTGGTTTTCTGCACCACGGTGGATGTTGAGGAACATCTTTAAACTTGGCGCTCTCCCTCCCTCACCGATCAGGCGATCACAATGCGCAGAGCCCTCCGCCCCCGCTCCATCCAGCGCCAGCCGCCGGCCGATGTGCCCCGGCCGCCCGTTTCTCCCCCATGGTACTCCGCGCCGCGGTCGACGCTCCCGCCCCCGGGCGAGGTCGATACCCTCCTCGTCGCCGCGTCCGAGGTCGCGCTCGCCCTCCCCGTCCACCCCACGCCGCTCCCTGCCGCCGCGCCTGCGCCGCTCCTCCGGCTCCTCCCAGCCTTCACCTCCGCGCATTTCCTCTCGCTCCTCCGTTGCAACCCGCTCGCCGTGCCGCCGCTCCCGCTCCTCTCCCTCTTCCGCGTCCTCCTCTCCTCCCCTTCCGGCCTCTTCCGCCACACCCCGGCCTCCTTCCTCTCAATGTCCCACCACCTCCACGGCCACCGTCTCCCCCACCTCGCGCTCCCCCTCCTCCGCCTGCTCGTGTCCCGCCTCGGTCGCGGCTCCCCGCAGCGGCTCCTCACGCAGCTCCTCTCCACGGTCTCCCCCGATGACCCGGCCCCTCTCGTGTGGGAG
The DNA here is from genome assembly GCA_036936925.1 of Cenchrus fungigraminus. Taxonomy (NCBI): domain Eukaryota; kingdom Viridiplantae; phylum Streptophyta; class Magnoliopsida; order Poales; family Poaceae; genus Cenchrus; species Cenchrus fungigraminus. The sequence continues at coordinate 76,745,997 of CM072775.1, forward strand.
CTCGCCAAAGCTTATGCTGACGAGGGCCTCGTGCCTGATGCCTGCTCCCTCGTCCTACTCGCGCTCCGCAGTGGCGTCCGCGTCCCAGTCCCCGCCTGGTCTGGCATCATGAGCCAGCTTCCCACTGCTCCCGAAGCCTACGCCTTCTACCTGCAGCTGCTCGACGCAGGCGTGTCCCCGGAGGCCAAGCTGTTCAACGTGCTAATGCGAGATATGATTAGATCGGGCGAGCTTTCCAGCGCGCGGAACGTGTTCGATGAAATGCTGAGGAGGGGTGTGCGGCCAACGGTTGTGAGCTTCAACACCTTGATATCAGGAATATGCAAGGTGGCCAATCCGGACAGCGCAAATGCTCTGCGAGGGCTAATGGCGAAGTTAGGTGTCGCACCAGATGTGTACACCTACGGTGCTTTGATGCAGGGGTTGTGCAGGGCAGGGAGGATACAAGATGCATTAGAGATGTTTGAGAAAATGCGTGAGAGTGGTGTGAACCCCAACACTGTAGTGTTCACGACATTGATAGATGCAAATTGCAAGGAGGGAGATGTGGCAGCTGGGTTGGAGCTGTACCGGGAGATGACAGCAAGGGGTGTTCAGACGGATTTGGTGGCATACAACGCATTGGTGAATGGCCTTTGTCGAGCGCGAGATTTGATGGCCGCCAATGACATTGTGGTGGAGATGAGGAATACGGGTCTCAAGCCGGATAAGGTGACTTACACCACTCTCATTGATGGCTGCTGCAAGGAGGGGGAGTTGGACATGGCAATGGAGATGAAGCGGGAGATGTCGTATGAAGGGGTTGCATTGGATGAGGTCACTTACACGGCGCTCATCTCAGGACTGAGCAAGGCAGGGCGTGCTGTTGAAGCAGAAAGGGTTCTCCGCGAGATGATGGAGGTTGGTTTGGAACCTGACAACACGACTTACACAATGGTGATTGATGCTTTCTGTAAGAATAGTGATGTGAAGACAGGCTTTAAGCTACTGAAAGAGATGCAGAATAGAGGTCGAAAACCAGGAGTTGTGACATATAATGTGGTTATGAATGGGCTCTGTAAGTTGGGCCAGATGAAGAATGCGGATATGCTTCTGAATGCGATGCTTAATATTGGGGTGGACCCAGATGATATAACATACAACATTCTTTTGGATGGACATTGCAAGTATGGAAAAGTTAGAGATGCTGAAGAACTGAAGAATGCAAAAGGAATGGTTTCAGATTTTGGGGCTTACACTTCACTAATCAATGAAGTTGTCAAGAAGAAGCCAACTAGGAGTTGCCATGATAATAGATAGTTTTGCTGGGTAGATACAGCTATATTTTGTAACAACCTTAGATATTGAAGATTTAAATGCAGGATTGAAGCTTTGAAGACTGCTGTCAGGGATGACCAAACAGGTTCTAGCAAATCAAGGACTAAATATATTCATAATTCTCTGTCCGGTCAATGTATCTTGATGGCACTTTGCTAAGATATGAGATGCTTAAGCAATTGGTCTACCTGGTGTATGGTTGTGCTTGTTCCTGTTGGGTTCAAACTAATTCGCAATCGTGCTAAACATGACAAGATAGCAGATTTGTGTAGAAATCACAATTCACAACCAATTTTCACAGTGTGGGCAGATATGGGATGTCAAGTAAGGTGTTTCTTCTTATTACATTATTAAAGAATCTGTCTCTCTAAACCTACTTGTGATTAAGATATATTTTTCCTTTCAGGAGAACTTGTGATATCATCATCCATCTCGGTTTCCTGACCCACATAGGCGTCTGTGGTAATTTAAATTTGCTTGCCATCACGATTGAATATGCAGTGAGATGTCATGTTCAATCTTTACTTGATTAAAGTGCCACACGGAGGTATTTTGTTTACTGTTATCTTCCCCAATATTTTTTTTATAGTTAAATAAAAGGTAGAGCAGACTAGCATCAACTTCATCTGCAACTAGATAATGTAAAGAGACATTCCAAAAGAGAAATATTACAACTTTGCTTAATTTATTGCATCCTACTTGTGGTAACCAAATGCTTGAGGCCTCAAACAACTATCTAGCTTGAACAGCCTTTGCCATCCCATATGCTGCAGCGGAAGCAAGGGCTCCAATAATAGCAGTCTGGACAGCGCTGGTGAATGGTCGGTTTCCAGTAAAGCGACCCTTGATGTAGCCAAAAAAAAGCAGCGCTACCAGTGTGACTCCAACAGATGTGAGCATGGCATTTTGAGCTGTGGAGATGAACATGTAGGGCAGGAGAGGGACCAATCCACCGATCACATAAGATAGTGCGATTGTACAGGCACTCTGGATAGCCCTTTTTGGGTCTGGTTTCTCCAATCCCAACTCAAACCTGAAGACACATTGCTCTGGTTAGTTGAGAGAAACATTTACTAGCCGTTAATGATACTTCTAAGTTCTTCATCATCTTTCATTCTTTTCTTGAATATAAATGTTTTCATTCTTGACAGCTTATAAACTACTGCAAAGCTATTCCGCTTCTGTCAAAGGATTCCAAGTTATCCATTAGGATTCATGGACATTTGTGTTCCAAGTACAAAAATGAGTGAACCAGTGATTGTACCTCATCATGAACTCTAGCCAAGCTTGAGGATTCCTCCTGAGCCCATCTATGACAGGGCCATACTCATGTGGCTCAAGCCCATACTGCGACATGATCTCTCCAATCTCAGCAGCCTCTGGATGATCAATCAAGGATTCAAAAACACCAACGGTCAGTATGGCAGTCATACACACACAAGAATGTGGCAACAATGTCTCATGGACTGTTTTTCATGTGACACCCATGTACCAGTGTCCGGGACGGTGATGATCTCCTCCTGCTCCCTCTTCATCTCCCGCTTGTAATGATCTGCCTCGCTCTGGGCCGCAAGGTACCTACCACATGGCACCGGCGTGGATCAGAAATTCAGAATCATGCGTTAGTGGAAACTTTTTGAGTTGAAAACTATGTGGTGTTTGTCTTGTCCTCAAAAGTAGAGGATTAAATTATCGTTCTCCTGTTTGCTGGGCCTAAAAGCTGTGATAACACAAAGCGTGCTCTGATATCACGTCGAAGAGGGGCCACACACTTGTCTATCACGAGCTGCCTTTTCTCCTAACGATTCCCTTTTTTTGTGTCTGGATGAGAGCAATTTACTAGATGAGTTGGTGCTCGTAGAGCACATGTCAATATCTGCTGAACAATGCAAAGATTTACAGGCTCATGGTTTCTCAGTTCAGTGTTCGTATGCTACCGATACTCAGGAGTCAGGAACACGTTTCTGATTCTCGCGCAAAATTCAAGACGCTACCTATGTTGGTGATGAAACAACGCCTAACAAATCATCTTTTAGTTTGCAGAAGAAGAAGCGATCTACAACCAATTACCTAAAATACAAGCACGCATGAACTGAAAATTTTGTCCTACACTCCTACTCCTAAGACCTAGGAGTATATCACAGTTCAGAAAACTGAAAACCACGTAAGCACTAGGCACTCGACGTAAAAGACAAAACGAAAGCGCTGGTAATTAACTAATTTCGGCTAGATCAGGCGTGAATGGATGCATGGAAGGGAAGAAAAGAGAGACGCATTCTGACGAGGTGGTTACCCTCCGAGTCCCATGGAGATGGCGCCGGCGGCGACCTCGGCGAGGCCGGCGGTGAGGACGAGCGAGGAGGGCGCGCTGGCGCCGGAGAGCCCCGCGGCGAGGGCGAAGGGCACGGTGAGGCCGTCGGACACCCCCATGATGACGTCGCGCACCACCTCCCCCGCCGTGAAGTGGCGCTCCCGGTGGCTCGGCCGCTTCTCCAGCATCGGCTGGCCCCGCGACGCGCCGTCGCCGTCGCCGTCCATCGATCGCCCGACGCCGGTAGAGACGAAGCGCGATGCGGTTGCGGACTACGGACGGGCTCTGCACGCTCGTTCGAGAGTTCGGGTGGAACGCTGCGCACGATTTGCTGGTTTATTTGTAAATTTTATCTCCGCTTCTGTTCTTATAGGAGTCCATGCCACCATGAGCCGTGGGTTTTTTCATTCATGAAGTGGGTCCTTGGAGTCATTGGCTCACGAGCGAGTCATGTCTATTTTGTTTTTCTAAAACAAATAAACCCATATAGTATATTGTCATGAAAATAGTGTAAGATATTTAATCACATAAATTCAGTATCTAAATTACCGACCTCCACCACTATAAAAATAACATAAAATTTAATCCAGATCTTCATATAAATTATGTTAGATGATAGGCAATATTCTGGTGTATTTTAATTCCATTATTAAATAGACATTTCAATATTGCTGTGAGTGAGACAATCTATGTGCAAATGTTCATGTTTAAACAACAATTAAACATAAACTTATTCATGATTATACAACTAATAAGCATGAATATTAGTTTGAGAAAGTACCCCGTGGAAGGTCGGGTGACGACGTCACCCGAAGTTCCGATATCACTCGGATTAGTCATACTAATCGTAGAGTGACCTCAGTCGATGTAGCCGTACAAATTCGGTGCAGGAAGGTGTTCGCAGTGAAGACCCGACTGTAGAGGAAGTAGTCGTTTGTAGTCGACACAGGGGAAGTAGTCGTGCGGAGTCGACGTAGAGGAAGTAGTCGTACGGGAGCGAGCAGTCGCGTGAAGACGCTCCCCAAACACCTTATCGTCCGCCTATCCCGAGCAGGATCTCAGCAGCAGGACGAGGTTCCGGAGGCTCTGCTCTCGCCGGTACCGTGCGCGCGGTGCAAGCGATGGGAATGCAAAAGCTAAGCAGCAAACAGAGAGGGAGAAGGGAGAGGTCTCCTAAGCAGGAGTACCTGGATTGTGACTTAGTGATTTGAGGAGGAGGAGGGCCTCCTTATATAGGCAAGCAGGTGCGGAGGGGGGATGAACCTGGACGTACTGAGTAGTAACGGTCGCGGTTAATTCCTCTGGTAACTGTCGCGGTTAAGGCTCCCAGTAACTGTCACGATTAAGGAGTCATCAACAGCCAACAGCAACGGTCACAATTAAAGAGTCATCAACTGCCAACAGCAAAAAGATGCTCCCGCCCCGCAACTCCTCACGCCCGTCCGTCCAACCGCACCGCCCCGCCCGCCCGCCCGACTCGTCACGTCACGTCCACGGCCTCGGCGCGGCGAGGCAAGCGAGCGCGCGCGCGTGTGGCACGGCTATCTCCTTTATTCAACTTCACAAGAAGTGTACCGAAAGACTACCTCATAAGTTGGATGGGAGACTCCTCTAATACTCATTTGGTATTTATCACTTTTCCCTAGCATTAATTAAATGGACTTTTAATTCTTTCATTATTGGAATAAATGACTCTAGGCCCATTTACTTTAACAATCCCCACCAAGAATTATAAGCCACATTGGAAATGCTCTCATTTTCCTTTTTGTTTTCGATATACCAGCACTGCGATGGAGACTGTTAAGTTGAACATCCACCAGGAACTCAAATTACACTTATTTGTAACTGAATAATAGACTATGCCTTGAATTGCCAGTTTTGTGCATCTAAGCTTGGCTAGAGCCCTTTACTGATACTTGGCTGCACATAGCATCCCCGCGGGTTGGAGCTTATGGGTCACACTCCGTGCCTCTTCATGAGTTTTCTAGAGATTACCCAAATCTCATAGACTATGACCAGTAGTCGATACTCATATAGGTGTGTTCCTTCAAGACATACTGTAGAACTATGTCTTTACTTCAGAGAAACAACTACCTTGTTTCATGAAAGCCACTTGGAGCACATTAAGGTATACATACCAGCCTGCCATACAGTTTTGAAGAGAAATGCATCTTTTCATGGACCGAGCCTTCTCAAAGGTCCTCTTCTCTCAGTCAGATCATAGCTTGTTTCACCATCTTAATTTACGGGATCTCCGATCACATAAGACAGGTTTCCACTATGGAAAAACTCACGTGGGTCTCAAGCCCAGTTCCATAGATACATTATCTATCACAATACGTGATAGACCCTTTGTAAATTGATCTGCCAGGTTCTTAGACGTATGGATGTAATCCAAAGCTATAACACCGGTGTTTCTTAATTTCCTGACAGACTTCAACCACCTCTTGACATGCCTGGATGACTTCATGTTATCCTTTGAACTGTTCACTTTGACAATCACAGTTTGATTATCACAGTTCATTAGAATTGTCGATATCGGTTTTTCAACTATCGGCAAATCCATTAGGAGTTCACGAAGCCACTCGGCCTCGACAGTGGCAGTATCCAATGCTGTGAGTTCTGCTTCCATTGTTGAGCTGGTTAGAATGGTCTGCTTGCAAGACTTTCAGGAAACAACGCCACCTTCAAGTGTGAACACATATCCACTCGTGGCCTTTAACTCATCAGCATCAGAAATCCAGTTTGCATCACTATATCCCTCCAAGACTTTTGGATCTCCGGAATAGTGAATGCCATAGTTCATCATGCCCACTAGATAGCGCATTACCCTCTCGAGGGCACGCCAGTGTTCACTGCCCGGGTTTGAAACAAACCGGCTCAGTTTACTAACTGCATATGCAATGTCAGGTCTCGTGGCGCTAGCCAGATACATCAACGAACCAATAATCTGGGAGTATCTCAGCTGATCCACCATTATCCTCAGGTTCTTTCTTAGAACCAAGCTGGCGTCATAAGGAGTTGGTGCAGGTTTAGAGTTGCTGTAGCCAAACCGACGTAGCATCTTCTCAACATAGTGAGTCTGTGATAGAGTCACCCCACCATTTTCTCCCTTTATCAGCTTTATGTTAAGGATAACATCAACATCTCCCAAATCCTTCATCTCAAACTTTTGAGATAGAAAGTCTTTGACCTCCTTGATCACTTCAAGGCTCGTGCCAAAGATAAGTATGTCATCTACATACAGACACAAAATCACTCCTTTGCCCCCACCATAGTGATAGTACACACATTTGTCAGTTTTGTTTGTAACAAAGCCAACAGATGTCAAAGTTCTGTCGAACTTATCATGCCATTGCTTAGGTGCTTGCTTGAGGCCATAGAGAGACTTCACCAGCTTACACACCATTCTTTCTTGACCCTTTACTACAAAGCCTTCCGGGTGATCCATATAGATCTCCTCTTCCAACTCTCCTTTTAGGAAAGCTGTCTTAACGTCCATCTGATGAACGAGAAGACCATGTGAGGCTGCCAGAGAAAGTAGTACTCTTATGGTAGTCAATCGAGCAACTGGTGAGTAAGTATCAAAGAAGTCTTCTCCTTCCTTTTGGGTGTAACCCTTGGCCACAAGTCCAGCCTTGTACTTATCAATAGTACCATCAGGTCAAAGCTTCTTTTTGAGCACCCATTTGCATCCCACAGGTTTGCACCCGTAAGGACGCTCAACAACCTCCTAAGTTCCATTTGTCATGATAGAGTCCATTTCACTCCTCACTGCTTCCTTCCAATAGTCAGCATCAGGTGAAGAGTAGGCCTCTGGAATGGTCTTGGGAGTGTCATCCACGAGGTATACGATGAAATCATCTCCAAAGGATTTCTCTGTCCTTTGTCTCTTGCTCCTCCTAGGAGCCTCATCGTTAACCTCCTCAAGATGCTCAATAAGTGTAGGCTCATTGAGTTCCATCGGCTCGGTGGAGTCGTCCTTCTCGACAGACTCTTGCCTAGATGAACTTGTTTCATCTCTCATTGGAAAAATATTCTCAAAGAATGTAGCGTCTCTGGACTCCATAATTGTCCCGACAAGCAAGTCAGGCACTCCAGATCTTACTACCAAGAATCTATAACCAACGCTGTGAAAAGCATACCCCAGAAAGACACAGTCCACCGTCTTTGGTCCAAGTTTACGTTTCTTGGTGATTGGCACACTGACTTTGGCCAAGCAACCCCAAGTGCGTAAATATGAAAGAGTTAGCCTCTTCTTCTCCCATTCCTCGAATTGTGTTACTTCCTTATTCTTCATAGGCACACGGTTCAGGACATGACAGGCTGTCAGTATCGCCTCACCCCACCATTCCTTAGATAGTCCCGCGGTTTTTAACATGGCATTCACCAAGTCAGTCAGCGTGCGGTTCTTTCTTTCGGCAATCCCATTGGATTGGGGTGAATAAGGCGGTGTCCTCTCATGAACGATACCGTGTTCCTCACAGAATGAATCAAAAGTATTAGAGAAGTATTCGCCACCTCGATCAGACCTTAGGTTTTTAATCTTTCTCTCAAGTTGATTTTCTACTTCAGCTTTATAGATCTTAAAGTAATGTAACGCTTCATCTTTTGATTTTAACAAGTAGATGTAACAAAATCTAGTGCTATCATCTATCAAAGTCATGAAATATCTTTTACCACCCTTTGTCAACACACCGTTCATTTCGCTCAGATCGGAATGAACTAACTCTAGAGGTGCCAAGTTTCTCGCCTCAGCTGCCTTATGTGGCTTGCGAGTTTGTTTTGATTCAACACATACGTGGCACTACGAATTCTTGACAGAGGTAAACTTTGGAATTAAACTCAAACTAGCTAAGCGCATCATACAACCAAAATTAACATGACAAAGCCTCGAATGCCAAACATCTGATTCATCATTCATCACATGGTTCACAACATTATTATCAAACGATAAAGAAAAGTGGAACAAGCCTCCGCTATCATAGCCTTTTCCAACAAAGGTACCAAACTTAGAAATGATACATTTATTTGACTCAAAGACTAATTTAAACCCGTCTCTACACAGTAGAGATCCGCTGACTAGATTCTTCTTGATGGTAGGTACATGCTGCACATTCTTCAATTGTATGGTCTTCCCCGAAGTGAACTTCAGAGTGACCGTACCAGCACCAAGAACACGCGCATGGGCACCGTTCCCCATCAACAAGGATGTAGTCCCCCCGACCTGGTAAGAAGAAAACATAGAGATGTCAACACATACATGAATATTAGCGCCGGTGTCTATCCACCACTCTGGTGAAGAACATACTGAAAGAACTGTAGGTAAGAAATTACCGTACCCCGATGTTCCTCCACCCTCGCTAACAACCATGTTCGCTGTCTTAGGGGTTTTGCGATCTTTGCAATCCGGGCACTTTGCAGCAAAGTGATCCGGACTGCCACATGTGTAGCAAGCACCTCCCGACTTTCTCTTCTTCTTATCAGGCCCATCGGCTTGCTTAGCCTTGGGCGGGTTCTGTGAAGACTTCTTCCTCTTGTTCTGGTTGTTCTGGAACTTGGGATTGCCCCTCTGCACAAAGTTTGCGCTTGAGGAGCCGGCTACTGCCTTTCCACGTGTGTCTTTTGCTCTCGCCTTCTCTTCAACATCAAGAGTCGCAACAAGGACATCAAAAGTGAATTCCTTTCTCTTGTGTTTTAGAGAGGTAGCAAAGTCCCTCCAAGAATGTGGCAACTTAGCAATAATAGCGCCAGCCACAAACTTTTCGGGCAACACACATGGGACCTCTCTGCTATAGTTCTCAAGCTCCTTAGCCAGCGCCTATAACTCATGGGCCTGTTCCACCACAGGACGGTCTTCAACCATCTTGTAGTCTAAGAACAGTTCCATTACGTACAGCTCACCGCCGGCGTCAGAAGCTCCATACTGAGCCTCAAGAGCCTCCTAAATTTCCTTCCCCGTTTTGTAACGGAGATATGTATCCACCAGATTATCAATCAGAACGCTGATCACGGCACCTCGGAACAGATTGTCATCTGAATTGAACTTTTCCCCCGAGACACCCTCGGAGCTTTTCCAGCGATGACGTACATCACGTTCATGGCAGTGAGCCACAGGGTGGCCAACTCACGGCACCTCTTAAAGTTGGAACCATCAAACGGCTTTGGTTTAATTACATTTGCAAAGCTAGTGACACCAAACATATTCCTATCAACATGATAAAGTTTTTGAATTGTTAGATGATAAGCAATATTCTGGTGTATTTTAATTCCATTATTAAATAGACATTTCAATATTGCTGTGAGTGAGACAATCCATGTGCAAATGTTCATGTTTAAACAACAATTAAACATAAACTTATTCATGATTATACAACTAATAAGTATGAATATTAGTTTGAGAAAGTACCCCGTGGAAGGTCGGGTGACGGCGTCACCCGAAGTTCTGATATCACTCGGATTAATCATACTAATCGTAGAGTGACCTCAGTCGATGTAGCTGTACAAATTCGGTGCAGGAAGGTGTTCGCAGTGAAGACCCTACTGTAGAGGAAGTAGTCGTTTGTAGACTGTAGAGGAAGTAGTCATTCGTAGTCGACGCAGGGGAAGTAGTCGTGCAGAGTCGACGTAGAGGAAGTAGTCGTACGGGAGTGAGCAGTCGCGTGAAGACGCTCCCCAAAAACTTTATCGCCCGCCTATCCCGAGCAGGATCTCAGCAGCAGGACGAGGTTCCGGAGGCTCTGCTCTCGCCGGTACCGTGCGCGCGGTGCAAGCGATGGGAATGCAAAAGCTAAGCAGCAAACAGAGAGGGAGAAGGGAGAGGTCTCCTAAGCAGGAGTACCTGGATTGTGACTTAGTGATTTGAGGAGGAGGAGGAGGAGGGCCTCCTTATATAGGCGAGCAGGTGCGGAGGGGGGATGAACCTGGACGTACTGAGTAGTAACGGTCGCGGTTAATTCCTCTCGTCACGGCCTCGGCGAGGCGAGCGAGCGCGCGCACGTGTGGCACACCTATCTCCTTTATTCAACTTCACAAGAGGTGTACCGAAAGGCTACCTCATAAGTTGGATGAAAGACTCCTCTAATACCCATTTGGTATTTATCACTTTTCTCTAACATTAATTAAATGGGCTTTTAATTCTTTCATTATTGGAAGAAATGACTCTAGACCCATTTACTCCAACAAATTACCCATATATATCGCATCTCAAATTTCAATATCTCGTATTATTAAAAACAATCTAAAGTGACCCGACTTATTTCATTATCAAAATGAACCAAAATAATCCTTTTTAAAATTCTATCTAAATTACCCACATACTCCCTCCGTCTCGTAAATAGTGCAATTCTAATTTTTTGACAAATTATGGTGGCATGAAAAGAATTTAATACTTTCATTTGTTAGCCAAATGCAGTAAGTTTTGACATGCAGATCGGATTTTATTACTTAATTAGGTAACTAATTAAATCTATTTTGTATGGTTGCACTCTTTGCGGGATTTGTTCCAAAGATAGAATTGTACTTTTTATGAGATAAAGGGAGTACTCCTATACTTGCGTGCTTCTAAATTATCCACTTGTCCATGAAATGTTGATCTATTAATTTCCATATCAGACACACAACTCAAGTTAAGGTTTCGGCTATGGGTGCGTTTGGCAGCGATTCTGGCAACTCCGCTCCGTCTGACATATCAATGAAAGTAATACTGTAGCATCACTATTCATTGAATCTTTTTTCTCTCTCAACTTCCTCCCTCTCACAGAAGTACGCGGAGCGGGTGGAGCTGCGAAATACCAGCTCCCCGCTGCTCCTTCTGACACGCTACAGCGTAAGCTGGAGTTGGGTGAATCCCTACCAACCACACCCTATGTACATGGCATAAAATCAAGTGGATGTGTTAGGTTGTGGAAAACTACGAATGAGGATTAAGTCCAGTGCAACCTGCTGAAGATTTAAAAAATATATCTGCATGTGTACTTAAATTGGAGCGAGCAAAGACGCAGATATTACGACCGACCACCCATGAATGCGTACACCCTCGAAAAATGATTAACAAATGTTCATCATGGATATTGCATCTATCCCGTCACACGTTTATTTTTTTTTCTTTACATTTTGCAGCCAACACTCCAAACAATACGGAGTGTGTGCTAATAAGGGCAGGCCCAAACACGGTCTCGAAACATTATCGCGTTTTATGTAGGTACCGGTGAGTTAAGACTACTACTTCCTCTTATATAAAAAAACGGTAACGCTACAACACGAACGTCCGGACGCGCGTCCTTCGTCCGGACTCACGCAGCACGTTCTTCTCCACATACGACCGTCCATATCGGAGGCACGCGACTTCTTATCCACTCGTTTGTTTCTTCTTCCTCGCGACTCCTCTCATTTCCCCCGTGCCTATCTCTCTATGCTCCTCTCTCTCCTTCCTTCCCCTCCCCCCGAACTCTCTCTCTTCCTTCCCCTCCGCCCGAGCTCTCTCTCTGCCGCCGGCGAGCCGCTCCTCTATGTGCCTGAGTCCAGCGTTGGTGAGCCGTTGACCTCCACCCCCGGTTACAGCACTGGTGAGCCCGCTCCCCGCTAGCCCCGTTTCCGGTTGCCACTCTCCCGCCCGAGGCGAGTTGGGAGGGCGAGGGGCTGCTACCCGCGGCGAGGGGAGGGGCTGCTCCCCGCGGTGCGGAGGGACGAGCGAGCACCGCCGGCTCCGACACCCCCGCGCCGACGAGGGGCCGGCGAGCGCCGCTGGCTCCCTACTCCCTCGCGACGAGGAAGGGCGGGCGAGCTCTGCCTCTCCCGTAGCGACGAGGGGCGGACGAGCTGCAACAGCTCTCGCGTCAGGGCACCGCATGCCGTGCGACCACCGTGCCGGGAGCTCACCACCGCTCCCCTGCTGCCATGGGCTACCAGTGTCGGCGGTTGTTTTTCAATGTTCCGGTCTGTGTTTTTCGATGTTGCATAAAGCGATTTGAGATGTTTCATCTGGTGCTATCCGATGTTGCATGAAGTGATTTGAGATTATACCTAATCATGGGCTGCCCGACCCATCCGAAAAAAACCTGACCCGACCCGATCGTGCGACGGGTCGGGCGCGGGCCGAAATTTTCACCCGAACTCAGAAAAAACCCGACCCAACCCGAAAATTATAACTAAGAAACCCGAAACCCGACCAAACCTGACCCGACCCGACTCACACGTGTGACGGGTCGGGCACGGGCCATGAATTTCCACCCGACATGACCCGATCCGACCCATGATCAAGTATATTTGAGATGTTTCATCCAGTGCTATTCGATGTTGCATGAAGTGATTTGAGATGTTTCACTATTATTTTGATGATGTTGCAACAATTGTTTTCCGTGTTTCATCTGCTATTTTTTCATGTTGCTACATATGCATCTCAATATTTTACTGTGATTTAGCAAATGTTGCATGAAACAACCGTTCCGTGTTGCAGCAGATTTTGTAACAGGTTCATGTTGCGTGCAACATAGTCTGATGTTGCGGTGGGAAAATTTTCATTTAAATAGATCTGACGAATATAATATCGATCTGACGGCTACAATACCTCGATCTGACAGCTGCGCAGATGTCTGTTGCTAACGCTCGGAACGGATGTCTGAGCGCTAGCAACTCCTAAAAAAACTACTACTTCCTCATCGCAAGCACACACAAGCTTTTTTTAGGCAGAAGCACACAGATGCTTGATCGCACACCTCTGTGTTGTAATTTGCTCATGTCTTCTTCCTTTTCTCTGACGCGTCCTCTCTGCCATGAGCATTATGTCACACACACTCACACTACTTGCCCTGGCTTAACAAAATAGCCCGACTTTATTTCTACTGATGGCACTGGGCCACTAGCTAGACTTAAACTGGCCTTCTAGTTTAGTCCCGTAATAAGTCCGGACACCCAAGTCGATCTCGCCTTGTAGTCCGAGGCTAGATGCCACGTTGTGACTATAAGCGACAGTTTAGTATCTCATCACGTCGGGTGGGCATCACCTGTTAGTGACACCGACGCCGGGTGGGTGATGGATGGAGCGGCTCGGCGGCGAGGTCGTGTCGACGGCCGCGGCGAGTGGTCAAGGCGGCGGAGTTTTTATATTTTTAGATTTCCGAGGTTCCGAGAGCTCTAATGGTCACCGAAGTCGGATGAAAGGTTGGCGGTGGCAGAGGGCGACCCACATTACTAAGACGCAACCTTTGGTCTTGAGAAGCATTTCACATTAGTACCGATTATTTTTGGAACCGGTACTAATGTGCACATTAGTACCGGTCGGGAAGGAGGGTCCCCGACGCGCCCCTAGAGACACATCTTAGTACCGGTTTCAGCCCCGGACCGGTACTAATGTGTTATATTAGTACCGGGCCTCAACACAAGCCGGTACTAATGTGAGCACATTAGTACCGGCTCCAGCCACCACCCGGTACTAATGATCCTCCCAGCTCGAGCCCCCCTCCTCTCCCCTCTCCAACTCAAGCTCCAACTCCTCCATGGCGCCCTAGGGAAGTTTTTGCCGGATTTGCGACGATTTCTCGACGAGTTCACTCATTGAAGTGGTCTAGAGGTGACTAGAAAGGCTAGGAAAACTAGAATTTGTTTTAGAATTACTAGAAATGCTAGAATTTTTTTGGATGTGTTAAATAATTTATTATCATTAGTATAGATGTCTACTACTGCTGGAGGGAATTATGATGATGGTAGTTGTCGGGGTTTGTTACCGCCGGCAATAAATTTATACGAGGGGAGGCGTGTTCTGATCCGCACGGTAGCACATGAGACACTCAGAGTTATACTGGTTCGGGCCTCCGGAGAGTAATACCCTACGTCCAGTGAGAGGGGGGGTGTTCCTTATGCTCAAAGGCTTGCAACAGAGAGTACAAACATGTCGGGAGAGGGTGCGGAGAACCCAAGTCCCTGGTGTGCAAGTGGTTCAAGTAGCAGGAGCCTGCGTACGTGTGTGTGTGGTTGTATGAGATGGGATATCGATGCTCAGTGCGTATGGAGGTGGAGACGAACCTGTGTGCGTGGGTGCCCTGCCTCTCCCTTTTATAGTCGCAAGGGAGGAGTCCAGGGCGGTTACATTCGAGCATATGTGAGCTCATCTACAGTGCGGGGCGTCCTTCTCTGCTCCGGGTTGTCAGACGGCAGGAGCGGCGAAGCACTGTTACGGGGCCTTGAGTGACGGTGCAGATCCTATGCGTTCCAAGGATCCGTCCCGGGGCCCCCCCGTTCCCTCCTCCGAGTAGTTAGTCGGGTACGGGGGTAGCGTATGTGCCATGACCCTGTCAGTGGATCAGGGGCTTGTCTTTTCTTGATTTTGTAGGGCAGGGGTAGCCTGTTCCACGGATAGGTGATGGCTTGCACTGTGCCGTTGGTGGCACAACGTTTCCCGTGCCTGCCGTAGTACGACGCGTACCGCCTCAGCTGGGGGCGGCTGGAGGATCCGTCCCCTGACACAGGATCGACCTGGTCAGGGCGGACCCGTGTAGGAAGGCGAACACGTGGCAGACCGCGTAACAGGGTGTCACGGGGTGCCCACGGGGCCTGTGTACTTGTGGCCTTGACGGCCAAGGCTTGAACTGGTCGGAGACGGGAAACCACTCGGGTGAGTGGACGGTCTACACCGCGCCTCCCAACGCTTAGGGTGTAGTGTGTACTGTACCGTACACCGCCCAGCGTCCATTACGCCGTCCACAGTACGGTGGCCACTGTGCTGATTGTGGCAGGGTTTGACGAATCCGTTCCCCTGACACCGAATCGGCCTGGCCCGGGCGGACCGCTGTGGCGGAGTGGACGCATGGCGGTGCACGGGGGAGCGTGCGCGGAGATCCTGGGATCTCGATCTGGTGGACCCACGCGCCCCGTGCCTTCTCCGCGAAGCCCGCTCGAGTGGGTGGCGGAAACTACTCGTGCGGGCGAGTAGTTGTGACGGGGGGACGGAAACTACTCGTACGAGCGGGTTTCCGTGGCCCTGAGGCGGAAACTACTCGTGCGAGTCGGGTTGTCGGGCGCTGGAGCGGAAACTTGTCGTACGAGTCGCCGCGCACTCAGATAAGAGGTACGAGCGGTCGTGGGCCCCCTGTACCCTTGCTCGTGGCGGAAACTAGTCGTACAGGCCCCCACGTACTTGGGCAGCGTAACACTCGTTGCGTTAGCTGCCGAAGCATGCCGTACGTGGGCCCGTGCTGCGTTTTTCGAGGGTCTTGGTGGGCCCTGGTCCATGGCCTCGTCAGTAGCCCCCGAGCCCACGGACAAGTCGGAGACTTGTGTGTGGGGTTAAATGTCGGAGTCTTCTCTGGTGGGGACGCGCGAGCGGACCCGCGGGTAGTAGTCCCCGAGCCCACGGACAAGTCGGAGACTTGTTCGTGGGGTTAAATGTTGGAGTCTTGAATAAATCGGAGGCTTCTGCTTGGGAGACTGATACTCTTGTAGGATCGTCGCTAGAGGACAAGAGCTCCAGAACCTTGCAGAGGGTAGCAGGCGGCAGGTCTATTATGACAATAGTCACAGGTGCACTGTACGGTCACGGGCCAGCATACTTATGAAGCACGGGTTACTACCATCCGCAAAAGGCGATGATGCCTCAGTGTGCTGTCAGGTCAGGGTCAGGTGCGCCGATGCCTTTCACAGGCGAACTGTGACCTCGCGCCCCTCGTGGGTACAGTGTCGTCGAGGATAAGGACACCACGTCAGTCGGACTTGTGAGTAGAAATAGGTGCCCAAGGCTTGAAGCAAACCGCACCCACCTTCAGAGGGGGTCCAAGATGACCCAGTGTAGTAATATTGCCATGCCGTGGGCTTCTGTCCGCCCACCAGAGTGTAGAGGTGATGCAGTTCATGCTTGGAGCTAGAAGAATGCTTGCGAGGCTCGAAGAACTCTATCAGCTTCTTCTCCCAGCCTCACCGAAGAGCCCAGAAGGAGTATGAAGCAGCAGTTGCATCGTCGGCCCTGACACTTTGGGGCCTGGTGTGATGCTGGTGAACACCGCGCTCCACCCGGCGAGGTTGGTGTTAAAGCTCGGACCTTCTGCGATCTCGCGGCGTAGCCCAAACTTGATGCTGGGCGCTGCAGGAGACCGGTTGGTACGCGAGTAGAGGTGGCTGTGTGACAGCCGCCTCCACCGTAGCTGTAGAGGTCGTCGAGTAGGTCCCGAAGCTAGGAGAAAGCTTGCGACAAGCCTTATTAGTGTAGGCTGAGTCGTAAGCACTTCGGTGGGTACTTCAGGACCTTTAAGATCTTTGTATCTAACCCTGCAAATGGGTCGGAATCCAACTTGTATCCACACTCATCCACACCTTGTATATATATTTAATAAATCCAACTCTATCCAATCCACCATCTATAATAACCACACCACACCACACCGATAGATTTTCATCATTTATAATAAACCAAACCGTGGATCGTCAATCGACTTACAACTTGTTCAGAGCCCACTTCCCAACCACGGGTTCCTTCTCTGCGTCCATCCCTGTCTCTCTCCTCCGTCCAAATCAAGCTGCAAGCCTGCAACCAAGGCACTAATGAAGGCCCTCTGGTGCTAATTGGAGGTCAGGGGACAGCCGGGGCACTGCACTGCCAGCAGCTCCTTCATGTAGTCGATCGTGTCGCCCAGGATCGATGTCCTGTGATCCTGTCCATCGGAGCGCAGCCTGGAGCCATGGAGAGGCCGGTGGCGGCGCTCGGCCATGAGGTTCTTGAACGGCATGCCCTCCGCTTGCTTCTTCCTGGACGTCGGCGGCGCGGTGTCGGTGCCGGACGCGCTGCCGCACTCCAGGTGGCGTGAGTGCAGGAACTCGCGTGCGTACGTGTGGAAGTGCGTCACGTCCGCCGGCGCGGTGCTGCGTCTGCGAAACAGAGGAGTTACGCCGGTGCGACGAGCGTGCACGGACGCGGAGGACTCCGGGGGTTGAAGATGATGGGGGGAGCCATCGAGCCAGCCAGCCAGCCATGTGATTCTGGCTCTGCCGGGCGCAGCCGATCATCGGTGCTCTGGCCAGCCAGCCAAGTGGTTCTGGTGCGCAGGGATCGCCGTGCGCCGGCCCACGGACGGCAGGGTGCTCTCTCTGGCGGAGCGAGCCTTTCGTGCTCCGTGCGGTGGGGGTCCGGGTACCGCGCGGCAGATACGTCCGCTCCGTGTGCGATCCCCTCCCTGGCGTCGCGCTGTGTCACCGTGCGTGGGGTGGTGCCAGCGGCGGGCTCCGGTGCAGTGCAGATGACGAACGAAGCGAGATGCGATCGCGAGGGTGTCGTTTCTCCATAAGAAGAACTTAAGCTGCTCCTGCGGCAGCAATGGCGACTTGTCGCTTCGACACGGTGAGTAATTCGCCAGCCGAACAGGGTGCCCGACGTAAATGATCGACGGCGTTGCAGGATGACAAGACGGCTTGATCCCGTTCTCCCTCGGCAAAGGCTACAGCGTGATGACGCCAACATATGCTCGCCCGCCGTCGGAGTCTCTCCGGTGGACACTGCCAGCCTCGACGTCGAGGATGTGGATGCGGCTGGTCATAGGAGGCCGTGAAGGTAGGGATGACGCTGACAGCGGCGGGCGACAGGCGAACTGTGGACGGCCGGCCCATCTGATATTCTGAACAAACCACGGCACACAATCCAAAGTTGCAACCTGTTGAGAATCCAACTATTACTACCCATCATCACACCGCACCAAACTGCTAAGAGTTAGAACCCAAACCAACTCGATTTACTTCCAGAGTTGAGCCTTTTAGCAACCAGCCTAAATAAACCCACACAAAACCCAAACTATTAAAACCATTACAACCCAAACCATTTGCAGGGCTATTTGTATCTTGTAATTTGGCCAAGGGCCAAACTCTTTGTAGCTTATGACGCTGTACATATAGTTTTGTATGAGCAGTGTCACGACTTTGGTGGTTTGTAAAGGACGTTCGGGCTGTAATGGTACGGATATCAAGGTCCCAGTGGAGGGTATTAGTGCGCCGTCCTCCGGGAGGCCTTCCGTAAAGACGGGGAACCCGTGTCGACCTGGGTTGGCACGGCCAGTGTGCAGCGACACAACGCATGTAGTCAACCAATGCGCAGTATGGCGATATCGAAAAACGCCGTCGACCTTATCAGAGCCATGCTGAATCATGCCCCTTACGACCTGGACCTGCAAAGAACAAGTTGCCTCGCGGCTTTTTAATTATGCTTGTAAAAGACTTGTGGGCCAGATGCTTTTGGCAGACTTCGAGGGTTAAGAACCTGTCTTTGTTTCAAGTTTTAAGCATTTTGATTGTTTGTTGCCCTTTTCTCGAGTGATTAGAGGATTTGTACGCCGAGTAGAGTCACTTAAAACTTTCGCTGACGGTGTCTTGTTCCGTAGCCGCGGAGGCGTAGGAACTAGTCGACTCGACCGAGCTTAGTTTAGGGGTGTTACTACTCGAGCGGGCAGCCCCCGAGTACTTCGAAGAAAGATAGGCGCGTGTACATGTTTTTGCAAACAAGAAAACTCTTGAGAGTTTGAAACGGTTACTCGGAGTCCCTTGAAAGGGGCGAGTGACCGATAACTCGAGATCACAAACTTTGCTTGTGGGTCTTTGTACCGTAGCCGCAGGGGCGTAAGTACTCGGGGCCCGAACGAGCGCAGGCTCGTGACCGTCGGGATCATCGTTCATCTCCCTTTAAGGAAAGCGAGCGTACCGCGGCGATCGTACGAGAAACCATTGATGGTTTTTGATCGAAAAAAGGTTTTGAGAGTTTGGAACGGCTACTCGGAGTTCCTTTCAAGGAGCGGGTGACCGACAACTCGAGATCACAAACTTTGCTTGTGGGTCTTTGTACCGTAGCCGCGGGGGCGTAAATACTCGGGGCCCGGATGAGTGTAGGTTCGTGACCGTTGGAATCATCGTTCATCTCCTTTTAAGGAAAGTGAGCGTACCACGTCGATCATACGAGAAACCATGGATGGTTTTTGATCGAAAAAGTTTTGGCAACGATCAGGGTAGGGGGACCGTAGCCCCCGGGTAGCCCCCGAGCCCGTGGACAAGTCGGAGACTTGCCCATGGGGTGAGACAAGCATAAAGACATTTTACTTGAGTAAAAGATGTAAGCTTGTGAAAAGATGTCATTTCATGAAGAAGAAGTAGCTCAGAGCTCTTGCATTATCATAAAATGAAAACGAAGTAAATGCTTAAGGGTAAAAACGGCGTAGCTGCTCTATGTTCCAGGCGTTGGAGATGACCCTGCCGTCCTCGTACTTGAGCTTGAAGGTTCCCGGCCGTAGTACTTGGTCGACAATGTATGGCCCCTCCCAAGGAGGCGAAAGCTTGTGTCGCCCTTCATTGCTCTAGACTTGTCGGAGGACGAGGTCGCCGACTTGGAACTCGCGCTCTCGTATGTTGCGTTCGTGGTAGCGTCGTAGAGCTTGCTGGTATTGTGCTGAGTGGAGGAGGGCAACGCTGCGTGCCTCGTCCAACTGATCGATAGCATCCTCGAGGGCGACCTGGTTGCCTTCTTCCATGTAGACCTGGACCCGTGGGCTGCCGTAGTCAGTGTCTGTCGGGAGGATTGCTTCCGACCCGTGGACAAGGAAAAATGGCGTGCAGCCGGTAGCCTGACTTGGCGTGGTGCGCAGGCTCAATAGGACAGACGGGAGCTCAGCGGCCCATGTCGCCCGAAACTTCTCGAGACGCTTGAATATCCGCGGCTTCAGACCTTGCAAGATCATGTCATTGGCCCTCTCGACTTGTCCGTTGGTTCTAGGATGGCTGACGGCGGCCCAATCCATACGGATGTGGTTGTCGTCGCAGAACTTGAGGAATTTCTTGCTGATGAACTGCGTGCCGTTGTCGGTGATGATGGAGTTCGGGATTCCGAACCGATAGATGATATCGGTGAAGAATGCGACGGCTTCCTCGGAGCGGACATTCATTATGGGCCTGGCCTCGATCCACTTTGAGAACTTGTCGATGGCGACGAGCACGTGGGTGAAGCCCCCGGGTGCTTTCCTGAATGGCCCAACCAAGTCCAGACCCCAGACCGCAAAGGGCCAGGTGACAGGTATGGTCTGCAGCGCCTGCGCCGGGAGATGGGTTTGTCGTGCGTAGAACTGGCAGCCTTCGCAGCTGCGCACGATCCGAGTCGCGTTGGCCATCGCAGTGGGCCAGTAGAAACCTTGTCGGAAAGCCTTTCCGACAATGGTCTTGGGGCCGGCGTGATGGCCGCAGGTGCCCGCATGGATTTCCTGCAGAAGTTCCTTGCCCTGGTCGGCCAGGACGCACCGCATGAACATGCCTTTGGCGCCCTTTCGACGGAGCTCGCCGCCGACCAGTTTGTATGACTTGGCCATGCGGGCGATGCGTCGAGCCGTCTCCTTGTCGGGTGGCAGTTTTCCTTCCACTATCCACTCGAGGATCGGGATCCTCCAGTCGGGGTCTTCGAGGTTGGGCTCTTGCGCCCCGTCAATCTCCATGACCTCTTGTGTCGACGGCTCTGGCGTCTTGTCTTCTTCGGGGCGAACAGACAGCTCGTACTGGTCGCTGGCGAAGACCCCGTGCGGAACGGGCTTTCGATTTGACACCGCCTTTGCGAGGGTGTGTGCCGCCTTGTTGTACTCGCGTAGTACATGATTAAGCTCGAGCCCGTGGAACTTGTCCTCCAGTGCGCGCACTGCCCGGCAGTAGGCGGCCATCTTCGGATTTATGCAGTTCTTCTCTTTCATGACTTGTCCCACGACCAGGTCGGAATCTCCTCTAATGTCGAGATGTCGAATTCCTAGCTCGAGGGCGATCCGGAGACCGTTGACGAGCGCCTCATACTCGGCAACATTGTTGGAGGCCGCGAAGTGCAGCCGGACCATGTATTCCATTCGCACGCCCAGAGGCGAGATGAACACAAGTCCGACTCTAGCTCCTTCCTTCATGAGGGATCCGTCGAAGTACATGAGCCACGTCTCATGCTCGATGGGAGCAGGAGGCGTCTGGATCTCTGTCCATTCAGCGACGAAATCAACCAACACCTGCGACTTGATGGCGGTGCGGGGTGCGTATTCGATGTTTTGCCCCATCAACTCGAGGGCCCACTTGGCGATTCTGCCTTCCGCCTCTGGGCTCTGTATGATTTCACCGAGCGGGAACTTGGACACCACCATGATGCGGTGTGAGTCGAAGTAATGCCGAAGCTTCCGCTTAGTGATGAGGACAGCGTAGATCAACTTTTGTTTCTGTGGATATCGTGTCTTGGAGTCGGACAGGACTTCGCTCACGAAGTAGACCGGACGTTGTACTTTCTGCGTCTTGCCGGGCTCGTCTCGCTCGACTACCAGCGCTGCGCTCACGACTTGAGTCGTTGCGGTGATGTACAGAAGCATCGGCTCCTCCTCGGCCGGTGCGGTGAGCACCGGTGGGCTCTCGAGTGATTTCTTGAGCGAGTCGAGCGCTTCCTGAGCTTCTGGCGTCCACTGGAAGTGCTCCGACTTCTTCATGAGCTGGTACAGTGGCAGGCTGTGCTCTCCCAGCCGAGTGATGAATCTGCTGAGAGCAGCAAGGCATCCGGTGACGCGTTGTACTCCCTTCAGATTCTTGATGGGACCCATGCTCGTGATCGCAGAGATCTTCTCGGGGTTGGCCTCGATGCCGCGCTCTGACACGACAAACCCGAGCAGCATGCCCCTAGGGACCCCAAAGACACACTTCTCGGGGTTCAGCTTCACGTCGTGCTCCCTCAGCTTCTCAAAGACCGCAGTGAGGTCGGGTATCAAGTCGCCCACCTTCTTAGATTTGACCACGATGTCATCGACGTAGGCCTTTATCAGGCGTCTGATGAGATCTCCAAAGACGCGACGCATGCATCTCTGGAATGTGGCCCCTGCGTTCTTCAACCCGAAAGGCATGGAAACGTAACAGTACGCGCCAAACGGGGTGATGAACGAGGTGGCGAGCTGGTCGATCAGATACATCGCGATCTGATGATACCCCGAATAAGCGTCGAGGAAGCAGAGGGTTTCGCACCCGGCCGTTGAGTCGACTACTTGATCTATACACGGTAGAGGAAACGGATCTTTCGGACATGCCTTGTTCAGGCTTGTGTAATCAACGCACATCCTCCATTTTCCTTTCTTCTTCTTTACGAGTACAGGGTTTGCTAGCCACTCGGGGTGGTAGACTTCACGGATGAACCCTGCACTGATAAGCTTCTTGATCTCTTCTCCGATAGCCTTGCACTTGTCAGAGTTGAAGCGACGCAGGCGCTGTTTGATCGGCTTCGAGCCGGGCTTAATGTTAAGCTTGTGCTCGGCGACCTCCCTTGGAATCCCCGACACATCGGATGGTTTCCACGCAAACACATCGAGGTTTGCGCGGAGAAAGTCGACGAGCGCGCTTTCCTAGTCGGAACCGAGCGCCGTCCCGATACGGAGTGTGCGGCCGTCGTCGGAGACGGGCACTTCCTTGGTGTCCTTGGCGGGCTCGAAGGAGCAGGCCGCACGCTTGGACGTCTCGGGGATTTCTTGGTCCTCGGAGGGTGGCTCAGCAGCGAGCTTCTCAGACCGGATTCGTGCTTCAGTGAACTGGAAGCACTCAGCATCGCATTCGTATGCATATTGGAAAGTCGTACTAGCTGTGATGATGCCTTTCGGGCCGGGCATCTTCAGCTTGAGGTACGTGTAGTTGGGGACGGCCATCAACTTAGCATAAGCTGGTCTTCCGAGTATCGCGTGATATGTCCCCGGGAAGCCCACCACCTCGAATGTGAGGGTTTCCGTTCGGAAGTTGCTCGGAGTTCCGAACGTGACGGGCAGATCGATCTGCCCGAGTGGGACCGCCTCCATTCCGGGTACGTCCCCATGGAAAGGCGCCTTAGACGGCCGCAGTCGAGACCGCGGAATCCCTATGTCGTCCAGAGTCGACATGTAGATGACGTTGAGGCCGCTGCCTCCATCCATCAGAACCTTGTGCACACGCTTGGTGCCGAACAAGGGTGACACGACAAGCGGGTAGCTACCCGGTCGTGGTATGTGATCAGGATGATCGTGCCGGTCGAACGTAACCGGCATCTCCGACCACTTTAGGTAGGTCGGAGCAGCGTGCTCGAGTTGGTAGACTTCTCGTCGTACCAGCTTCTCCTGGCGCTTGGGCAGCCGTGCCTCCGAGCCTCCAAAAATCATCATCACGGCTCCGTCCTCTCGAGGGTAGGCGGCATCGTCCTTGCCCTTGTCCTTTCCTCCATCACCAGTCGGAGGGTCGCTTCGCTTCTTCTGCGTGTCGGCGAGGTAGGCCTTCATCAAGTTGCAGTCCTTGAAGGCGTGCTTGACCGGAACCTCGTGGTTAGGACACGGGGCGTCTAGCAGCTTTTCGAAGTGACCCGACGGAGGGTTGCCTCTGGGCCTCGCTGTCTTTCGATCGACAGCGGCCACCAAGGCGTCCTCTCGGTACCTCTTATCTTTATTCTTCTTCTTCTTGACTGGTGCGGATGGACCTTCTCCGGGTTCGACCGGTTGCTTCCCCTTGCCCGTGCCGAGGGTGAGCGTCGCAGCTACGGCCTCCTCCCCGTTGGCGTGGTCGGTGGCGATGTCGAGCAGCTCCCGAGTAGATCGTGGCTTCCGTCGCCCGATCCGATGGATCAGAGTGGCACACGTGGTGCCATTCTGGAAAGCCGAGATGACGTCCGTGTCGGTGGTGTTGGGCAACTCAGTGCACCGCTTGGAGAAGCGTCGAATGTAGTCCCGTAAGCTTTCGTCCTTCATCTGCTTGCAGTTGCGCAGGTCCCAGGGGTTCCCTGGTCGGGCGTACGTGCCCTGGAAGTTGCCTATGAAGGCGTCGCGCAGTTGCGATCAGTTGTCGATCTTGCCACGTGGCAAGTGCTCCAGCCACGTGCGGGCCGAGTCTGCGAGGTGCAGCGGCAAGTTCTTGATGATGAACAAGTCGTCGCGCGCTCCGCCGGCGTTGCATGCCAGTCGGTAATCTTCCAACCAGGCGCTGGGGTTGGTCTCGCCGTCGTACTTGGGCACAGAGGTCGGAGCCCTGAAGCGTGAAGGGAAGCGGGCGCTACGCACATTCTTCCCGAAGGAACGTGGCCCTTGGGCGTCAGGCGAACCGCTCCTGCTCCGGTCCTCGTCGCTGTCGTACCGGCCTCCACACCGCCGGTTGTACTCCTTGCGAGGTTGCTCCTCGCAGTCGTCGTGCTGACTCGCGTCAACCCTCCGCCGTGCCTTGATGGTATCACGCGCGTCGCGGTGGGGCCCCAGTCGGCTCTTGACTGGTACATTGACCTCCTCGGACCGTTGCGGTTGTCGTGACGGCGCCGCGGGCCGTCGTTGCTCGGAGTGCCCGCGACCCTGCGAGCCCCGCTGTCGAGAAGCGGAACTCTCTGCCTGCTGCACGGCAGCGGTCTCGAGCAGAGTCTTGATCTGCTTATGCATCTCCTTTTCTTGAGGCGTGGCGGGCTCTGGTACCTTCCGAAGAAGGATCGCAGCTGCCACCAAGTTTTGTGATGCCCTTTTGAAGACGGGCGTGCCATCGACGACATCTCGGTCGTCGTTGATGATGCGCTGTTGGACATCCCTTGCCCGCACGCGAGCAGGGGTTGGGTTCGGGTCCTGCCCGAGTTGTTGGTGGAGTCGTGCCCCCTCGTCATCGAGCTGGCGCTGAGCCTCCTCCAACTCGTCCAGTCGGGCGCGTTGTGCAGCGGGGTTGGGAGGAACCGGAGCCTCCGCCGCGCTGTCTGCCGTCGAGCTGTGGGCAGAGTGAAGCACTCCGTCCGGCGTGTGAGCCGGTTCCGGTGCCGCCGGGATGTTGACGACGAAGCACTCACGCGAGGGGTCGTAGCCCCCGTCGTCCGAGTCGTTGGAGTAGCCGAAGCAATAGTCGGCCGACGCTTGGAAGTGACGGAAGGCGTCGGCATCATGAAGCCCGGAGTAATCGCAGTCTGGGCCCGAGATGTCGTCGGTGTCGTCGGTCACGAGGTACTGCTCGTCGGGTGAGGTTTCCGGTAGCTTCATGTTGCCCAGCAGTCGATGGCGCGGATAGTTGTGGTACACGGCCGGGTTCATGCTCGATGAGGAGGAATATGCTGCTGCCGCATATGACCCTCCTCCATAGGTCAGCGGCATCGAGGCGCTCTCCCTGGCGATGCGCTCCGTGATGTCCGACGGTAGAGAGTCCTCTGCCGCGTTGGCGAGTTGCGACGCGCCAGCCTCGACTCGCGAAGGGGTGCTAGCGCGTGCTGCCTTACGCCGCTCCGCCCTGGTACGCTTCGAGTGCTTGCCTGAGCGCTTCTTGCGTCGAGGTGGGCGCCGCTGGGCGGCCGGAGCGGGAGTTGGAGCAGATGTGTCGGTGACCTCGCTGACGAGGTGCATGTCATAGTCGTCTCCGATCGCTCGGAAGTTCAGACTTCCGAACCGGAGCTCGAGCCCAACCATGAGCGACTCCGAAGATCCCACGGGGGAGTCCATCAGCGGCAGCTCGGTGGAGGATTTTGTCAAAGCGGATGATCAAAGGGCCGTGCGAACCCTAAAAAGAATGTCGAAAACACGCGAAGGTCCCTACCTGGCGCGCCAACTGTCGGGGTTTGTTACCGCCGGCAATAAATTTATACGAGGGGAGACGTGTTCTGATCCGCATGGTAGCGCAGGAGACACTCAGAGTTATACTGGTTTGGGCCTCCGGAGAGTAATACCCTACGTCCAGTGAGAGGGGGGTGTTCCTTATGCTCAAAGGCTTGCAACAGAGAGTACAAACATGTCGGGAGAGGGTGCGGAGAACCCAAGTCCCTGGTGTGCAAGTGGTTCAAGTAGCAGGAGCCTGCGTACGTGTGTGTGTGGTTGTATGAGATGGGATATCGATGCTCAGTGCGTATGGAGGTGGAGACGAACCTGTGTGCGTGGGTGCCCTGCCTCTCCCTTTTATAGTCGCAAGGGAGGATTTCAGGGCGGTTACATTCGAGCATATGTGAGCTCATCTACAGTGCGGGGCGTCCTTCTCTGCTTTGGGTTGTCAGACGGCAGGAGCGGCGAAGCACTGTTACGGGGCCTTGAGTGACGGTGCAGATCCCGTGCGTTCCAAGGATCCGTCCCGGGCCCCCCCCATTCCCTCCTCCGAGTAGTTAGTCGGGTACGGGGGGTAGCGTACGTGCCCTGACCCTGTCAGTGGATCAGGGGCTTGTCTTTTCTTGATGTTGTAGGGCAGGGGTAGCCTGTTCCACGGATAGGTGATGGCTTGCACTGTGCCGTTGGTGGCACAGCGTTTCCCGTGCCTGCCGTAGTACGACGCGTACCGCCTCAGCTGGGGGGCGGCTGGAGGATCCGTCCCCTGACACAGGATCGACCTGGTCAGGGCGGACCCGTGTAGGAAGGCGAACACGTGACAGACCGCGTACCAGGGTATCACGGGGTGCCCACGGGGCCTGTGTACTTGTGGCCTTGATGGCCAAGGCTTGAACTGGTCGGAGACGGGAAACCACTCGGGTGAGTGGGCGGTCTACACCGCACCTCCCAACGCTTAGGGTGTAGTGTGTACTGTACCGTACACCGCCCAGCGTCCATTACGCCGTCCACGGTACGACGGCCACTGTGCTGATGGTGGCAGGGTTTGACGAATCCGTTCCCCTGACACCGAATCGGCCTGGCCCGGGCGGACCGCTGTGGCGGGGTGGACGCGTGGCGGTGCACGGGGGAGCGTGCGCGGAGATCCCGGGATCTCGATCTGGTGGACCCACGCGCCCCGTGCCTTCTCCGCGAAGCCCGCTCGAGCGGGTGGCGGAAACTACTCGTGCGGGCGAGTAGTTGTGACGGGGGGACGGAAACTACTCGTACGAGCGGGTTTCCGTGGCCCTGAGGCGGAAACTACTCGTGCGAGTCGGGTTGTCGGGCGCTGGAGCGAAAACTTGTCGTACGAGTCGCCGCGCACTCGGGGAAGAGGTACGGGCGGCCGTGGGCCCCCTGTACCCTTACTCGTGGCGGAAACTAGTCGTACGGGCCCCCACGTACTTGGGCAGCATAACACTCGTTGTGTTAGCCGCCGAAGCATGCCGTACGTGGGCCCGTGCTGCATTTTTCGAGGGTCTTGGTGGGCCCTGGTCCATGGCCTCGTCAGTAGTGGTGATCGATTTTAAAATTCAACATGAATTTTTAACCAAAATAACATATTACTAACTTTAATTAATAAATTTGACAAGTTTGATATCTAACTTCACAATCCATAGTATATACCTAAATTAAGCACAATAGAAACTGTTTTTTCATTTCTCCGTGTGAAATATGATTTATAATAAATTTAACAGAAAATTAGGAAATTTAAAGGAAACTAAATGAAAAGCACATTAGTACTGGGCTTAGATAGGACCCGGTACTAATGTGCTTTTCGTTTTGGCGCGGAAGGGGAAAGCACATTAGTACTGGGTCCTGTGTTGGCCATGTACTAATGTGCATATTGGTACCGGGTCCTATGTTGGCCCTGTACTAATGTGGCGGGTATATCAGCCGCGCCCCGCCCCTGCCCAATACTTAGCCAATTTCGCGTTCCCCTCCCCGTCCATCACCGCTGTCGCCGCATCGATCTCCATCGCTGCCGCGTCGTCGTCCTCCCTGAGCCCGGCACCTCCACCCCGCACCGCCCGCATCCTCCGCGTCCTCCTCCTCTCCGCCGCGCCGCCATCCCCCGGCCCGAGCCCCTCCTCGTCGCGCTGCCATCGTCATCCCCGTGCCCCTCCTCGCCGCGCCATCGTCTCCTCCGCACTCGGCGCCGTCCCTCGCCGTTGTCTCCCTCGCGCGCCCGGCGTTGTACATCGTCGTCTCCCTCGCGCGCCGCCCCCTCATCGTCAACCTCGTCCGCGCCGTCACCGCCGCCGTCGTGTCGTCCCCGCTCCCGGTGTGGCTGCCGTCTCTGCGCCTACCGTCTTCGCGTCCGCCGTCCCTGGCGCGGCTGCCGTCCCTCTGCGCCGCCGTTGAGGGGCCGACGCTGCCGTCAACCCCTGATGGCTGACGTCATCTTCTTTTTTAATTTAAATTTTGAATTTAGATTTAAATTTGAATTTAGAGATTTAGATATGAATTTAGATATTTAGATTTGAATTTAATGATTTAGATTTGAATTTAGAGATTTAGATATGAATTTAGATAGTTAGATTTGAATTTAGAGATTTAGATTTGAATTCCCCGACACGCTCGAACCCCGACCGACACGCTCGAACCACGCCCGACACGCTCGAACCATGCCCGACATGCTTGAACCCCGCCCGACACGCTCGAATTAAAAATTGTTAACGTAGAGATGGAGTACAATTTGTACCATAAGAGTTGATACAAATAGATTATTTTATATATATTGCAGAGATTGTAGTAGTTTTGGAAAACTATGGCAAGTTATTTTGGTCGCGGTGGTCGCCGTGGAGGCAGTCGTGGAATCGTTTTTTGATGACCGGCCACCTTTGGCTCGTCCTCCAGGCATACACTTCACCTATGGTGTGATTGACTTACCTACTGGTGATCGAAACTAGGGACCTCGTCTCAGCATAGTAATATTTTTTTCTTGTATAAATTTGATGTTTACGTACTACACACGGATAATAATATTATTTTCATACAATGCAGGTTCTCAATCATTTGAAGTGGCTCACACATGTTGTTGAAAATTTAGGTGGTACCCCTCCTGTTACACAATACGCGATTGTCAGTCCAAACAATTGCATACAATTAAAAATCTCGTTTGACATACCTGTTCGAGGACAAATTCGCTCCTCGCTGTCTTCAGAACCCATCCAAATGGTATTAATTATTGGGTGGGGTACCCCTGCACTAGTTAGGAGGACTTATGAAAGGACCGCCGTGCAGGCATGCTTACAACAACTTAACACTAATGGGTACTTTGTGCCGGATTACTCTTATTTTCTAATCAAGGCACTCGAGGAGGGAGAAAGTGTTATCACGACCGCAGAGAGACTTTGTCGGCTGAATAAACATGACATGGTATGGAGATCATTTAACATTATTTTAATCTTCTTATTTAACATTTTTTATGAGTCGTAATAACATTATTCTTAACTGTAGGATACCTTTGGTCAAACCATTGCGACAATGAGCTTTCATGCAATTCTAGAGCAAGTGATGGATGTTGGGGATTTTCTTTCATAGATTCAAACGCTACACGCACAAGATATTGGAAGTATCAGGCTCATTTTTCATTTTTCATGCCATATCAATTTTCCTTGACACTATTTCAAATTATGGAAGTCCATGTGACCGTAATTGTGAAGCGATAGAGAGTGCACTGATTCATTCTCTAGCATATTTCGATGACGTTCTCGACTTCAAGATCGGAGACTTCAACTATATAGACTATATACGGAAGAAAAATGGAGTATGAAATATGTGTCGTGCATGAATGCACCCCTCTATCTTGGTTAAGATCTTAAGTATTGATGTGTGAACTTTTTATATATTTTGAACTTGTTATCTTTCTAAGATCTTAAGTATTGATGTATGAACTTTTTATATATTTTGTTCTAGAGCAAGTGATGTATGTACTTTGCTAATGGGTAAAACTGACTGGCGTATTAGATTAGTATACGTGAACCAAACAAATACAAAACAAACTAAACAGAAAAGAAAAAAGGAAAATTAAGAAAAATACATTAGTACCGGGTTGTATCCCCACCCGGTACTAATGTCACATTAGTACCTGCTGGCCAGTACCGATTGCACAACCGGTACTAATGGCAGTTTCCAACCGGTACTAATTGTTGTTTTTCTAGTAGTGGCAATGCAGGAGTGCGATGGCCGAGCAGGGAAGGACATCTGATGAGTGGTGGTTGGCAGCGGGGTGCGGAGGAGGAAGAAGAGGAGAACAAAAGGGTGGGCAGTGGGTGGAGGACGGACAGCGCGGCGGCGTGGTAGCCGCCGGCCGAAGAGCTTGGTGGGTGGCGGGGGAGGAGAGGTAGAAAAGAAAGGAAGGAAAGAGGAAGAGGGCCGCTTCCTCCACTAATGAATTGTGATTCCATTACAGCCGAAATAGCCGCACCCAAATAACCATAGCCTGATAAGGGCTCAAGGCCTCCAATGGACTGACCACATTGGACCTGTTTTAACATAAAAATACATCTATTTATCCATTCGTTATTCTAAAATGTGTCAACTAGTGTGAGCACAACAAGTACACATGCCCCCCACCCCATCCCCCCCCCCGGAAAATATGTACTCCCTCCGTCCCAAAATATAAGGTCTTGTTGACTTTTGCCGATCACATTTGACTGCTTGTCTTATTCAAAAAATTTATGAAAATATTATTTATTTTGTTATGATATGTTTTATCATCATGTATATTTTAAGTATATCATAATTGCTTTTACATTTTCATAAATTTTTTGAATAAGACGAGTGGTCAAATGTGATCGGCAAAAGTCAACAAGACCTTATATTCTGGGACGGAGGGAGTAGTGTAAACCTAACAGTAGGTGCAAACTTGTAAACCTGAAGCTGGACCATCAATCAGAAATGTGTGGCCCGATATCAAGAACAGGCTTGACGGTACATTTTACATTTTACCGCCCGCACTGCCTCGGAACATTTTTCGATTGGAACCTCGCGCTACTTCGAAATGTGCCAAGAGGTCCTGCAAACCAATCTCCCGATCCCCCCCCCCCCCCACACCAAAATCGGTGCGTGCGCCACCGTGCCCGGCGTACTCGTGGCGGCGGTCTCCATGCTCGTGGAGGCGTCCAACACGCCGTCGTCCTTGTAAGGTCGCGTCGCTGTCGCTTAAGCTCCCGCACATGGCTTGAAAGCGCCGCCAACAAGATGTACAAAGAGGCGGCGGCCGGCGGTGCTGCTTGGCTCTGTGTATCCCGCCGGCTTCCCCTCGCCAGGGGACAAGGCAGCCTTACCCTGCCTCCTCAACGCCGAGCCCCAACTGCTCCGACCTCCTCCCGCTGTTCCCCTTCGTCGATTAGGACGCGTTCCGTCT
The DNA here is from genome assembly GCA_036936925.1 of Cenchrus fungigraminus. Lineage (NCBI taxonomy): Eukaryota > Viridiplantae > Streptophyta > Magnoliopsida > Poales > Poaceae > Cenchrus > Cenchrus fungigraminus. Next base: position 76,777,546 of record CM072775.1, read on the forward strand.
CCGCGACCTGCCGCAGTCCTCGCCGGCGTCGATGCCGATGAGCCCCGTCTCCAGCAAAAGCTTTCCGTCACCGGCCTTCGTGAGCAACGTCTTCAGCGAGTTCCATGATCTTACGCCATCCGCTGCAACTTACTGACAGGCTGACACTGTAGTGGGGAGCTCGAATTTGATGGTGACGACAGCTTTGACGCGACTCCATTCTTTACGGTGATGATGTGAGTGTTTTTCTTAAACTCTGCATTGTGAAAGCGCAATTTCAATTTGTATTTGTTGTTAGCTTGATCAAATTAGTCCCCGCGCTTCTCCAAACTGCATATTTGCACTGGTACTAGCCATTAGAGCTATGCTTTGTTTTTGTATTATTGTGTATCTGATTTTCTCATAACAATTAAGCTTGACATTTTTTTTGCATTATTCTGTAGCAAAAGAAAGTGCTAACTATATGAGCCTGGCTTCTAAATGCATAATTTGAAACATTCATATGCTTGTCCGTGTTTGGGGCATAACAATAGTAAAATACCATGCATTTATTCTAGGATTTTTTTTATTAAATTTGTTGATCCAATTCTTATGAATCGGAAGGCAGAATTACTTATGTTTTCTGAAGCCTGTTGAGCAGAGCAACTGGATTTTGATTAGGAGTCTTCATTTTGTCATGGTATGGTGCCATTGTCAAATGTCAAGGCTCGGCAGCAGCATAAAGGAGTAGTGGAGGATGACGCTGAATGGGCTGCCCAAGCAACAGAGGAGAGTGCTAGCTGCTGTGTGCCAATCTACACCTGTTAGAACTTGTGGAAGGAGAGCTGGAGAGGAACCAACACGTTGTCGAGGGAAATCAGGCATCACCGAGACGCCGACCCAGGTGTTATGCGTAACCAGAGAAGAAATCAACTTACACAAAGCGACATGTGGAGAGTCTGAGTGTACCTTAAATTCCCAATGTTATGTCTGTTATTTTCGAGTACTGTAATTTTTATGTCATAGAACCTATGTAGCGGATGACTTTGCTTCTCTTTAAGTGATGCGGCAGTTCTCCTAACCTTTATTTCCAAAAAAAAGTGCACCAAGTCAGCACTATTGTGAGTAAGATTGTTGCCACTTATTAAAATTCTTATTTTTTGTTTGTGTTGTCACAAGCATTAGTGTGTATATTGGTATACCTCATCGTGACATTTTTATAAGGTGAAGAGTACTAACATATGCTTGAATACATCATGTTTTGTTGAAGCCCACAAAAGTCGGACCAAGATTGTGTTTTTTTGTGCAACAAACAAGGTTGGACCTGAGGTTCCAACGTCTGTGTACAACACAAGGTTATGATTTGTTTCAACTTTCAAGAAAGATAATAGTACAATTGAAGGCGTCCTTGTTATACACACCTGCCTGATGCTGCCCCCAAAATGGCCTTCTGCTGTATTATGAATAATTTGTTCTTATGGCACCTTGGCTGGTGTACTACTGTCAAGGTTTTATAAATGATATAGTTGTAAGTGATGAGATGTGTCTGATTACTCGGTGCTCTCTAATAAATGCATCTGTACATAACACAGATTGCAATTGTATCTGTAATTGTTGATGCAATATATAAATATATATCTTGCCATTATACATCTAAATCAGTGCATAATTGCAAAATAGCATATACATATTAATTGAATTGAAGGGTAACACCATAAGATACCGGGTTAACCGATAGGGTTACCAGATCTATCCTAAATATATACATAGAATAGATGACTACAATGGAATGGTGAACTTCAAATCCTGGTTGAACACATGACTTCATTTTTAGAGAAAATGTCCCTGCATGCTTTCAACAATCTTTTTCTTTCCTATGTTCAGCTATTTGTTCCTCCTAGGTACCTGCAAAAAAAATAAATCAACTTGTATTTTAGGGAATTAGGTACAATCAGAGACATGATAACCTGTATATATTGTCAATTTGAACTAAGCATAGAGTTTGATATGCATATAAGCAAATACCCAAGAAAATGAGTCACATGGTTCTTCCCATCAGGAAAAGAGTCACAATTTAAAAGCATGTAGGGAATACACATGTCAGACATGGTATTGAGCATCGCAAAAAAAAGGAGGCATAGCTGCTTACATGTGCACCAGCCCACTTCACTAGAAAACCCAACATGCTGGACTAAAGTCTAAGCTTTCTACTTTGGAAATAGATACCTCGTATCACTGTTGGGGTGCTTTGTCTGGACAGTTTCTTGAATCATGTTTCAGGACTTGTTTGCATGTCCTGCACATGCGTGGCGTCCTCTCATTTTTCTCTCTTCTTATCATTACTTGGTTTTTCCCCTTTGTCATGGTGCCCTCTGATTCTTTTGATCCTACCCCTGGAACGTGTATCATTCGGTGGGTGGATGTCAATTTGATCAGGAATTGAACATCCAAGGTATGACTCAAACTCCTCAACCTGATTTGTTTCTTTCTCTGGAACCATCTCCTTAAGTTTCTCACCAATAGCAATTAATTGATCCCTTAAGAAATGCATAGCATCAGGTGATTGCTTCGCTTGCAAGATAAGTTTTTCCATTTGGTTGCAAGCCTCTGATACCATTTTTTGCATCTCCGGGTCTGTCCTATTACTAGTATTTTCCTCCAATAAGATGCCATCCGCATCAAACACGGGGTTCTTCTTGCAGCCCTGCATAAACCTTTCTAATAAATAATAGCTTGGGAGTTCATTCAACATGGCACTTCTTAGAGCTACAATGATATGACGACATGGTATGCCACGAGTTTCAAATCGCATACAAGAGCATGTTGCAACCATGGTTGATCGATCGTATCATACTACTCTTGGTCTTTTAGAATCTTCAATGATGCCGGTGATTTTGACATCACCATCTAGCTGCACAGTATCAATTAGACAATGGTCCCTGGCAGCTATCACCTCTGCTTGAAATTCATTAAAAACTTCATGGGTAAAAACCTCACTGCCATGCTTTTCTATCCCCTATGCTGTCCTCAGATTGCGGGTCGTGTGAAGGGTAATGTTATCCATCTCTAGCTCCTTATACCGTTGTTCTTCCAGTGCCCCATCAAACCTCAGCCAAAGATAGTTTCCACCCAATTAGACGAGAGAAAAAAGAATTTGCACTCTCTGACCTTGAAGTGGTCCTCAAGAGGCCTGACAAAGGTATGCTAGTGAAATAAGCTGGCACCCATGATTTTCGTTGCTCAAACTTTGTTGTGAACCATTCATTTTCTTGCAACCCATACTTGCACATAATACGTTCCCATCTATCTTCGAATTCTGTTGGCGTTTCAGAGGCCCAAACACAACAGCTCAAACGCTTGTGGAATTCCCGTCTTCTTTCAAAGTCGGCCCGACCTTATCAATAACTTTCATCAAAATGTGCCACATGCACAACCTGTGGACAGATGTCTTAAAGACCTGTTCTATTGCAATCTTCATGCTTGCTGCCTCATCAGTAATAATAAGCTTTGGTGCAACACCTCCCATGGCTTTCAAAAATGTATTAAACAACCACACATACGACTCAGCCTTCTCATTGGATAACATGGCAGCACCAAACAACATACTATTTTTGTGGTGATTCACACCAGTGAAGGGTGTAAAAATCATACCATATTCGTTGGTGTTGTATGTAGAGTCAAAAGAAACAAGATCACCAAAGTGAGCATAGTTTTTCCTACAAGTTGCATCAGCCCAAAACACATGGATCAACCTGCCGTGCTCATCCACAACATAGTCAAAATAAAAACCCGGGTTTGCAAGGCTCTTTCTACTCAACTGATCCACAAACATTTGAGCGTCTGATGACTTTATTAATACCCTCAAAGCACTGTGGTAATTCTGCAAATCCCTTTTCAAGAATCCAACATTCTCAAAACCACCTGCACCAATACGAAGATATCTATAAGCTTGTGATGTGCCAATGCTTGCTTTATGGCATGTAAACAATGTGTTTCTAGCACTCAATGTAACTTTTCTATTGGATCTTATGAACTGCTGCTTAGTTGGAGTCGCGAGTGCATGTGTATGGTGTTCCTCGAATCTTGTTACAATGTATTTATCATCCTTGGTCCGCTTGATAACAATCATAGCCTCACATCCACACCTAGTAATGCTTTTTTCATACTTTTTCTCTTTGATTCCAGATTGCTCATTCTTCACACCACGAAAACCTTCGCTTGCACATAAGAAGCGCTTGTACTTGGTCACTCCATCAACGACTTTGTGCTGCCCAATACGAACTGAAAAACCAACATGGTGAGCATAGCGCTTATAGAACTCCCTGGCTTAGTCCACATCATCAAAAGTCATCCCAATGATTGGCTTCATGGTTTCAACACAATCTGGAGCATAATATGAGCCCTACAAAGTACATTATAGATGTTAAATGATATGTCAAGACTGTAGAGAATTGCAATTAAGTAATGTTCACGTGAGACTTACACAAAATGGGATGCTAGAGGACTTTTGCGGTGTGGTACAATCTGTAGCAGGAATAGTGGGAGCAAATGACTCCCCATCAGAGTGTGCATCATTAAAATCCAATTGCCTTGTCATGCTCACTTCGCCCTTAAGGGTCATATATATACTAATCTATATTAGATGAATTAGAGAAATTACAAAATACAAACAGATGCTTGTTATCTAATGATGCAATTCAACTAAAAGAACAATGATGCTGAGTACATATTAAAAAATCAATGCGTCCCTAAACAGGCATATGAATAATTTATTTAGTAAGACCACAATTACAAACATTGAGGTACAAGGTTTATTAATTGAATGAGCTAGCTCATTGAAATTGATGCTAGAGATAAGAAGCCTTGAACAGAGGACTAATAGCAAGCAGTCAAGCAGGTTGCAGGTAGTGGATAGCCTTGAACAACAGACACCATGGATTTGATTAAAAAAGACAAAATAATTGAGTTAGGTTTGGAGAATTAACACACCCCAAATTAAATATATTGATCGAGAGAACAACAAGCCTACCAATTGAACAAGTGCAATAATAAAGAGGTTCTTGAAGGAGGAAACCTTATTTCTGTTTACCAAGCACCAACAACAGCTTGGTCAGAACTAGTGGACGGCCTCCCCCAGAGCAGCAGTAATAGATGAAGTTGAGGATGCACTTTCTTGTTGTCGTCAGATTAGGAGATGATTGCAGGAGGATGCACGTCCCAACTGGATTACATCCACTGATCCACACAATGTGAAATTAGAAACCCTAGATCCTATAAAGATTGGGGGAAAGCGAGATGGAGGGTAGGTCACATTGGGATGACCATTTGGGGAAATTGAGTTACCTGCAATACTGATGAGAGAGGCACAGATTGTTGGAGCTCGTGGACAACCACCATGGCTATCCGAACCCTAGCATGCTGGGTAGATTATGGGGGATTAATTCAAGCAGAGGTGGCGGGCTGGTACCCGGCCGCCCAGGAAGAGATTGGGGACCTGGTGGCACATTTGTACAAGTTGCAGGGGTCCAATAGCAAAATGTGCTAAGTCGGTGCGGGTGGTAAATTGTAAATGCACCGTGGGGTCAATTGGTTCATTTGGTGCCGTTCGCTTGTGATCTGATGGTCCACGTTGCTGGTTTGCAAGATTGCACCCATCGTTGAGTTTACACTACATATGCCCCCCCCCCACCCCCACCTCTGATTGGCAACATCGGTACTATATCTTTTCAACAACCACCCAAAGGTCAGTATGCTTGGTAAATGCTAAATCACCTTCGCTCGTGTGGAGGACCCCAAACGAGCATTCCAATTGTTGTAGAGTTCTGTAACGTGTAACAATAGTTATAGTTATAGATCTCGGTTGTACGAATATTTTTAAAAAAAATTGGACGTAGAGTGGAACCCTTCCTGTTTGGAGAAATAACACAAGTATTCTTTAAATCTACTCCCTCCGTTTTGAAATACTTGTCATTCTGACTTTTGTAGATACATTCTCTTTGTTATGCACCTAAATAGTTAGTATATCCACATACATAATAATATGAACGTACCTAGAAAACTCAGAATGACTCGTATTTTAAAACGGAGGGAGTATGTGTCAAAATTATCCGCTCTCTCATTCGCCACTATTTGGCAAGTATACTACGTGACAAAAGGAAGCTGCTACTAACTAATAAAGTTGCACGTGCACACGACGATGCATCCATGATGTGCACATCGTGAGGCATGCATGACGCGCACGCTTATTTCACGTCACTTGCAAGACCGCACGAACGGCCACGCGACCACGCGCCTCGCCCTAGATGGCTCCCTCAGTCCCTCTCCCTGCATTTCCGTTTTCTCAAGCCGTGCCGTGCCAAGGCTTGCGCGAGAGCCGTGCGTCAACTGTGGTTCTCGGGGCCGTCGGCGCACAGGTGTGTTTGCCACATCTTCATGAGCAGCTCCGCGAGTTGTTTCGCGCGAAGCTATGCCAAATGATTAAAAAAAAAAGCTTCACGACAGAATCGCTTCCGAGTATGTCTCTGGAGCCGTTTTGGCGGGGAGGAGTTAGGAAACACTCAGCTCCCTCCGCTCCCCTCGCAGCTCCGTCTGACCTTTTCCGTCCTTAGCTCTCGGGGATGGGCCCACGGGTGAGGCCGGTGCGAGCGTGAGAGACGGAGGCCGCCGCGGTGGAGGAGCTCGGCGGGGGCGCGGGGCTCGACGGCACCGACGAGGGCGGGGAAGAAGACGTGACAGAGAGCTAGAGGTGACAGGGCTCGGCGGCAGCGTGGGCACAAGGCTTGACGGCGCGGTCGCGCGGACGAGGCTGAGGAAGACGGCGCGTCGAAGAGCTGGAGTTGGCGGGGCTCGACGACGACACGCGATGGATAAGGTGCCCCAGGCCACGGGTGAATGGATAAGTGGGAAGGAAAGATAATCGAGAAAACTAAGAAGGGAAGGAAAAAGGAAAAATAAGAAGAAAAAAAGAAAAATAAAATAAAATAAGAAAAGAGAAGGGTATTATGAACATTTCATCCTTTTATCTATATTACACAATCAGAAGAATCTGTTTTGCCAAACATTTTCTTAAAACGATTTCAGATTCACTGTAGAATCCGCTACACCAGCACAGTCACATCCGGAGCTGCCAAATCCATAGCCACAGCTGTGCCAAACGCACATTTGCAAAGCGGCAACCATTTTTTCCTCGGCACCTGGCTCGATGCTAATGGACAATGGAGGAGTCGGGCGCCGGCTTCTTCATCGAATCATCGGTACTTATTTCATCAGATGAACTTTATTCGAAATCTCACCTGGCTTGTCTATACCTAATATTAAAGTGTGGTAGTTTCCGTCAATCCACTGTGGTTTTTGTCAAAAAAGTCTCTCATTTTGTTATTAATCAACCCGCAGTACCAGGAGTTACACAGTCGCAGTTTTGACTATTTGCAAAAAAGAGTCCCTTCAAGCCCGTTCCTGCTGGCCTCACAGCCCGCCACGATCGCCTCCACGCTCTACTACGCGCGCTGGCCCATCGAGGCCTTCATGAAGTGCACACGCTCGCTGTGTGGATCCTACCAACCTGGCCCTGTGCGCTGTCGCCGCCCGGCGGCACAGAATCAGCTCCTCGATGTCCGCACTGACGTGGAGGCCCTGGATCTGGAGGTCGCGTGAGCAGGCAGAACCCACCTACCCGGCCCTGTAGCCATCTCCTCCCGCCGCGTCGGCCTCATAGCACCAAGCCGACGAAGAAAATTGGCTGCTACGCCACGCCACTAAGCAGGGCACGTTGACCGATGCCGACCTGTGTGGCTTTCACGCGAGGAGCTTCAAGAGACCAAACGGGCGGTGTGCATCTGCTCACCAAGGAGCACAAATCGTGAGCCGCAAGGCAAGACCACGCCTCGGTGCCCACACCTGTGATTCCACAAGTCTATGGTCTTTGAAGAGTATCTTGGCCCCCTAAGTGGGTTTTGGAGAGTTAATGACAAAAGCTTAAGTGGCTAATGATAGTTTAAGTGGCCACCTCTCTGGTAGCATTTTCGAAGCCATCAGATGAACCGTTGCTCAATCCTTGTATCCATCGGTTCATCCGGTGCTGAAGAACTTCGCGCCAGAACCTCTCTGTTAGCAAACACATGGCCATCGGATGAACCGCTGCTACACCGTCGGTTCATCCGGTGCTACTGGTTCCTGCAAGCTGACTGTTGCTTGGTCTCTTGAATTCATCCGACGCATGTAAAATTGGGGACGTCGATTCATCTGGTGGTGCATGCTGACATGAGTCTTCTTCCGCAGTGTACTACTTCATCCGTCCTTTGCACCGACGCCTTCTTCCAAGGTACCGTTGGTTCATCCGACGGTGCTCTTTTCTTCTTTTTTCTTCTTGCCGGTTTTGCCTCAAAATATTTTTTTTCTCATTTTGGCATGTAGTATTTTTGCATCCATGGGACTTAGAAATGTCTACAAAGACATGCTCAATAATATGGTTAGTCCCATTGATCATGTTGTCATTAATCACTAAAATCAAACTTGAACAAATGGCATATGAGGTCATGTTCGCTACAATCTCCCCCTTTTTGGTGATTTATGACAACACAATCAAAGCAAGCATAAATTTGCAAAAATTGACAAAATTGAACCACTTACACTTGCTTGGATGCTTACCATCATCCAACTCCCCCTAGATGTGTTCTCCCTCTTCCATGATCTTCTCTTCACATATAGCTTGCTACTTCCCCCTTTGGAAACATTGGCTTGCTTTGGCTCCAAATTCTCCCCCTTTGGAATAAAATCTCCAAAAAGTGTCCAAAACAAAAGAGTCTCCAAAGGAATTTTAGCAAGTCCTAGCAATCATAGCTCAAAGAGAAATGTTAAATGCAAGGGAGGAAGTCGCATGAACCATGATCCATATGTATGATATCAATGAAGATACCACATGTGTGAATAACTAAGGTGGATCACAAGTTCATGAGACTAGCATGATATAAACTAAGCTCCCCCTAAATGTGTGCACAAAAAGATAGTGTGAAAATCAAGTGCACAACTACAAATATTTGTAAGACAAGGAAGCTTAGAGCATATCATGCAAGGAGTTAGCTTAAAAGACAAGAGATTAGACCACTTGTAGATTTTGAGCATTACATACCTCCGGGGGATGTTCCTCTCTACCTTGTTGGCACCACATTGAGATGAGCCGCTTAAAAAATGATATCACTTGGAGATGACACCACTTTGAAAGAAGCTTGCAAAGAAGACACTTGGGGTACCACAAGGATTAGGAATGTATGAGTTCATTACCTTTGAACTTATATAGAGACATAAGCTCGCAATGATATGACTCAATAGCATGAAGCTCATATTGCTATATTCACTCTCTTAGAGATGTTAGATCACATTTAGAGTGAAATAGCATTCTCTTAGAATGAAGTACTGCACCGGAACGCGTCACCAAAGGACTACACAAGATAAGCTTGAAAATATGTTAGTCCCACAAACAAATCATAGAGTGAGCACCCCCTAAATGTGTGCATTTAGTGTTTGAATCACCAACCAAATGTATGCACATTATTTATGACAACAAAAAGGGAAGCTAACCCTATAGCTTGCTCATGATGCAAAGAGATATATATGAAAACATGCATCATGAAAGAAACAAGTGTAGCTTTCCTACACACTAATCAAACCATGTAGGTTGCTCATGGGTTAGCACATGACATAAGCAACCTACCATGTGTAAACAACTAGGCATAGCAACAAATGCAACCTAAACAAGGCAATGGAGCTACAATGATACATAAGATGAGTTATAGTTTCCATTACCTCAACCGGGAAGCTTGGGCAACACATGTCCAATCTTGCAAGTTTGGCTTCTAGACTTGAATCTTCTTATCTTCTTTATGCCAAGCCTCCCAAGTCCCCGTTCTTATAGCCTTCACGTGGCCTTAGGAACCCAAACCATTTGAGGCCCCTTCATGTTAGTGATGACTTCCTTGGGCACCCAAATGGGTCGGTTCCAACCCCACTCCTTCATCTTCCCAACCTTGTGTGCAACCACTTTGCCATTAGCCTTCTTCTTGATGACATAGGAGTTGCTCTTGATCTTGTTCTTGCGGTTGGGCTTGGTGTAGATGAGAGAGCTCTTGATGGTGGTGTTCATCTTCTTCTTCTCACGCTTGTCCATCTTCTTGACAAATTGAGGGCATTTGTAGAACTTGTGCCCTTCTTCTTGACACTTGTAGCAAGTCACAGTTGATCCCTTCTCAAGCTTCTTCACCATGTCATCACGGTTATCTTGAGAAGGTTGGACTTTGCTCTTCATGTCTTGAGAGGCTTCTTGTTCTTCATTGTTCTTGCCCTTGCCCATCAAGTTAACCAACCTCTCTCGGAGCCATTTCAGTTCTTGCTTGAGCTCATCATTCTTCATGCTAAAAATCTTAACATTCTCATTGCAAGATGGTGAGCAAAATTTATCAATTAAATCAATGCAAGAAGTTGAAGCATCTACCTTGGATATAGGAATTGCACAAGGGATAGATGATTCATTGAGCTCAAAGGAATCACTAGTTTTAATTTCAATGCTCTCTAGCTTAGATTTTAGCTCATTACACTCCTTGCTAAGCAAGTTGAATTTGCACAATAAATGTTCATAATTTGTAACAAGGGTGTCACTAAGATCATTGAGAGCATTAAGTTCTTTAATCTCATTAGCTTGTTTTTCTAGCATCCCTTTTTGCTCATTTACTAGCTCAACATGATCATCAATTGAAGTGGCATCGGATTCATCATCACTCACGTTGCTTTCCATACCTTGGGCCATAAGGCACATGTGTGATGATGATAGAGGACCTTGCATGAAGCGGGTGGTGAAGTTCTTGCTTGATTCATCACTTGAGCAAGAACTTGATTCTCCACCACTTATCCACCCACGGATAGCGGTGAGTGCTTCTTACTTTGGCTTCCTCTCCTTGACCACCTTCTTCTTGGTCTTGCGCTTGATCTTGGTGAACTTGATGTGTTGATGATGATGCCCTTCTCTCAAGTGGATGTTGTAGCTGTACATGTTGACTTTCTTCACATACTTGAAGATTTTTCGTCACGTACATGGCAACCATCGACTCGACCTCTTCATCACTTGAGGAGCCTTCATCGTTATCACCATCATCATCTTCGCTTGAGCTTTCTTGTCGGCTTGAGAGAGCATGACTTGCGGTTGGAGAAGATGGCTCTTGGGGTGTTGGCTTGAGCTCAACTTTTGGTTCTTCCTTTGTCTTGAGCTCTTCCTTGGAAGCTTTCTTGGACTTGGGCATGATTTGCAATTCATGTGCCATGATCTTGCTCAAGATTTGTGATGACTTCAAGTCTTCAAGCTTCTTCTCATAGATGATGGCCTTCACCAAGTCATAGTCGGGCTTCCGGAGACTTTGAAGGATCTTGCGGTTGATGTTCAAGTCCGTGATGTTCTTCACACCTAAAGCATTAATCTCATTAACAAGAACATTTAGGCGTGAGTACGTACATTCAGCATTTTCAATCTCAAGTTGCTTAAAGCTATTGAATTCCTCAAGGAGACAACCGTAGCGTTCATTAGCTACTTCTTTTGAATCCTCATTTTGCTCCTTGATGGTATTCCATAGCACATGAGCATTTTCACTAGTAAAAACTCTATTGAAAACACCAACATCTAGAGAGGACAAAATGATACTCTTTGCAATAACATCAAATTGTTTCTCCTTCCTAGTACCATTTCTAACACCCTCATCGGTGACCCTCCAAACATAAAGATCCTTAGCTTGCAAATAAGCTTCCATGAGGACCTTCCAACGAGAATAACCCGTGTCATCGAAATGTGGGGCCAAACCTATGGTATCCACCCCTTTCATCCTCTAAAGAGCAACTCACTAGGTGGTGAAGCCTAACCGATCCAATGAGCCGGTTTTCACAAATTGCCAATCGAATTGGCGTATCCTTGTGAAGGAAGTGAGTCCCAGCTCTGATACCACTTGTAAGGAATCGGATGCTCGTAGCCTAAGAGGGGGAGGGGGTGAATTAGGCAACTTAAAAACTTAGCCTATGGCTTAATACTATTTGCATCAACCATAAACTAGAACATACTATCTAGATGTGCATCTAAGGTTGTTCTAGTGTGAAACTCCCATCCTAAAACAAGTTTTGCAACCTATAGCCAATCCTAGCAAGATACTAGTCTAGGAAAGTAAAGGTAGACAAGGATTGCAAGAAAGTAATGCGGAAACGTAAAGGGGATGAGAGGAAGCAAACTCTTGACACACGATTTATCCCGTGGTATTGGTAGGCACTAAGCCACCCCTAGTCCACGTTGTTGAAGCACTCTACACAAGAGTATTGCTTCCCGGTCACCAAGTCTCTCCCAAGAGCACCACTTGACTTGCCACAAAGGCTCGCCACGAAGGCACTCGCCAAGCTCCCTTGGTCACCTTGATGCAGCCTCCACTAAGGAGCTTCTCCACCAAGGGAAGGGGGTCTCCACGCCCCCCGCACAAAGTGTCCTCACCGCTCCACACCAAGCCGGAGGGTCGAAGACGTTTACCAGAGAGCCACCTAGGCTCCAAGGCTTCCGGCACACCTCGTACAACTTGATCCACTCGAGAATCACCTCACAAGGTAGGCACACCTTGCACTTACTTAGTTCTAAGCAAAACCTAACACTAAGCACACACACAAAGCATGTGCAAGTCTATAGATGAGCAATCTAGCACTTGGATGGATTGGATATGATCTTCAATGTGTCTTGAACTCCTCTGCACTTCCACACAATCCAGCAAGCTCAAATGACGGGGTGGAAGGGGTATAAATAGGCCAAGGCATCAAACTAGCTGTTGGGCCAAATCTCCTGAAAATAGTACCATCGGATGATCTGACGATGTGCTCATTCCTGGCGTCGGTTCATCCGGTGCTACTGACCGTTGCTTCCCACCGCACTTAGCCGTTGAAATCTGCTGACATCATTCATTCGACGCTTCAACCGACAGTCTTCTTGCCTAGACGTCGGTTCATCCGGTGCTGATAGGTTTGCTTCCAAAACCTCTCTGGTAGCATTTTCAAAGCCATCAGATGAACCGTTGCACAATCCTTGTATCCATCGGTTCATCTGGTGCTGAAGAACTTCACGCCAGAACCTCTCTGTTAGCAAACACATGGCCATCGAATGAACCGCTGCTACACCGTCGGTTCATCCGGTGCTACTGGTTCCTGCAAGCTGACTGTTGCTTGGTCTCTTGAATTCATCCGGCGCATGTAAAATTGGGGGCGTCGGTTCATCCGGTGGTGCATGCTGACATGAGTCTTCTTCCGCAGTGTACTACTTCATCCGGCCTTTGCACCGACGCCTTCTTCCAAGGTACCGTCGGTTCATCCGATGGTGCTCTTTTCTTCTTTTTTCTTCTTGCCGGTTTTGGCATGTAGTATTTTTGCATCCATGGGACTTAGAAATGTCTACAAAGATATGCTCAACAATATGGTTAGTCCCATTGATCATGTTGTCATTAATCACCAAAATTAAACTTGAACAAATGGCATATGAGGCCATGTTCGCTACACAATCCGGACATTTTCCCGGATATTCCGAACTTTCCGGAGTATCCGGAAAAATATCCAGAGACTCCGGACTTCAGCCTGATAAATTTGTTTTAAGTTGTAATTTTTTCAGGAACGACTATTCACCCCCCTCTAGTCGACCTCTAGATCCTTTCAATTGGTATCAAAGCCGGTTGCTCCGTTTGAAGCTTAACCGCTTGGAGAAAAAGAGATGTCGACCCCAACTAATCAAGCAACGCCGCCCGAAGGTGACTTGACCAACCCCGGTGGGAATCAACCCCCTGTGAACACACCCGAGGGCCCTACGGGTGCAGCGGGAGGTGCCGGTGGCGCAAGCACAAGTCATCATCCAAGAAATGAAGATGGTGGATCATCTTCATCAAGTGATGAGGACTTTGATGATGCAAGATCAAACCGCTCCACTCCTCGGCCCTTGGGAAGGGAGTTTTCTAGAATCCCTTACGATTACTCCAATTTAATCTTTGATAAACCATCGAGTTCCCACCACATTGGAAAGATACCCCAATTTGATGGAACCGGCTATTCCAAGTGGAAGAACTCGATGGAGGAGTATTTGATGGTGGTAAACCCCGCACTTTGGACTGTTGTGAACAGGGGAATCACCTTTCCAAGTGGAGATGCTACTTTGACACAAGCTCAAGCGAATGAAATCCAACGCAACTATCAAGCAATTTGCATCCTCAAGAGCTCTCTCACCGCCGAAGAGTATGACAAGGTTGATGGCTTGAAGTCCGCCAAAGATGTGTGGGACACTCTCTCTATCAACCATGAAGGAACAAGACAAGTTAGAGAAGGAAGAATTCGAGCTCTTCAAAGTGAGCTCAACCTCTTCGTCATCAAAGAAGATGAATCTCCACAAGACATGTACAACCGTTTGAACAAGATCATCAACAAAATCAAGTCTCTTGGGAGCACAAGATGGGGAAGAAAAGAAGTAGTTGATAAGATCCTCTCCGCTTATATGGTTAGGGATGTTCAACTCCCTACACTTATTAGAGAGAAAAGAGGCTTCAAGAAGTTCACTCCGGCGGATGTGATTGGTAGAATTGAAGAACATCTTATCACCGTCAAGGAGTCAAAACTCTCACAAGAAATGTCAAAGATGCATGAACAAATTGAGAAGAACAAGGGAGTAGCTCTCAAAGCTTCAAGCAAAGACAAAGAGAAGAGGGCAAGCTCATCATCCTCCAAGACCGTGGTCAAGGAAGATAGTGATGACACCTTGACTCCCGAGCAAATGGCTCTATTTGTGAAGAGGTTCACCAAGGTGATGAAGAAGGGTGGATTCTTCAACAAGAACAAAGACAAGGACAAGATCAAGACCAAGAGAACATCCAAGAGGCCATGCTTTGGGTGTGGCAAGGAGGGTCATTTCATTGCGAAATGCCCCAACATCAAGGTGAGAAGAAGAGACACCAACAAGTATGATAAGAACAAGAAGAAGGAAGTTGGTGAAGCTCATTTGGGTGAAGAATGGGATTCAAATGATGATAGATCCGACTCGAATGATGAAGTGGGGCTTGCTACAATATCCATTGCTCAACCCATTGACAAGCCATCACTCTTTGGGGATCTCACCGATGATGAAGATGACTTCACTCACACATGCCTCATGGCTAGGGGCACTAAGGTAGACACTAAACCTTCTCCCCTAGATGTTGATAATGATAATGATAGTGATGATGAATTTGAAAAAATGATCACTAGTTTTGGTAAGAAAGCAACCAAAAGAATTATGAACCTTCTAAATGAAATCAAGAATAGAGATGAGACTCTTGAGGTGCAAGAAGAACTCTTTAGACTTGAGCGAGAGAAAACCATTGCCCTTGAGGATGCCCTTGTAATTGAAAAGAAGGGTTTCAAGGTGCAAGAGGGCTTGCTCAAGGAAAAAGAGAAAGAAATTCTTAGCCTCAAGAACTCTCAAGCTAAAGAGGCTGTTGTAGTAGATGAATTAACTAGGGAGTCTTTCCTAGCTAAGGATGCTTGTACTAGACTTGAGAATGAAAAGGTTGAACTTCAAGAGAGCTTAAAATGCTTGAAAGCTAGTCACATTGCAATTAAAGTTCAACTTGACAATCTTAAGAATAGTGCTAAAACAACCTCTAACGATGCTACCTCTAACTCAAATGCTTCTACAAGTAATGGTTGTTCTAGATGCTATAAACTTGATATAAATGCTTATGCCACTAACATTGCCGAGATGAATGCAATGAAGAAAGAGATTGCTCGGTTGTCAAACTCTCTTGTTGAGGAAAAGAAGAAGGAACCTAAGAGAGGGGAGTTTGAGAACCATACCAAGGGCTTTGGTTCAAACTACATGAAAAAGTTTGACTTTGAGAATGGGAAGGGGCTAGGTAAGAATGAGCAAGGCTCCAAAGACCCTATCCCATTCATCAAGAACAACCACACAAGGGTGTGGGAACAAGAAATGTGGTGCATGGGATGAAGCAATTGGGTGCCAAGGTTGAAGGTAAACAACCTAGGCTCAACACTCCCATCAAGTTCAAGAGCTCTAATGGCACATCCCATTAACCACAAGTCAAGACTAAGGTGATGCAAGCCAAGCAAACCAAGAAGCCCAAGGCACATGCTTCACAAGACAACTTTTATGCCGATTATGTGTTGACTTGGAACCACAAGGGTAAGGTGGTGGCCAAGTATGTGGGACCTCGCACACAAGGTTCTATGATCAAAAGGAATGTGTGGGTGCCCAAAGTTTTTGTGACTAACGTAAAAGGACCCAACTCTAATTTGGTACCTAAAAACCAAGCCTAATTTGTTTTGTAAGCATACTCCTCCGGTGGAGCTAAATGGGTGATTGATAGTGGATGCACTAATCATATGATCGGAGAGAAGAAGATGTTTATGTCTTGTGAAATGATTGAACATCGTACGGAAAAGATTGCCTTTGGAGGCAATGGTGGTGGAACGGTTGTTGGTCTTAGTAAAATTGCTATCTCAACCAATCATTCAATTTCCGATGTTTATTTGGTTGAATCTTTGGACTACAATTTGTTGTCCGTGTCACAACTTTGTGAGATGGGCTACAATTGTTTGTTCACCAATGAGGGTGTGACCGTCTTTAGAAGAGGTGATGACTCTGTTGTCTTTAAGGGTGAACTCAAGGGAAGGCTTTATTTGGTGGATTTTTCATCGGAAAAAACCCAACTTGATACATGCTTAATGGCAAAGTCTAGCTTGGGTTGGCTTTGGCATCGCCGGCTAGCCCATGTTGGGATGAATAATCTCAACAAACTTCTAAAGGGGGAGCACATCCTAGGACTAACAAAAGTTCATTTTGAGAAAGATAGAATTTGTAGTGCTTGTCAAGCCGGAAAACAAGTTGGTGCTCCTCACCCCTCCAAGAATGTTCTCACCACTACAAGACTATTGAAATTGCTTCACATGGATATCTTTGGTCCCGTGGCCTATGTTAGTATTGGAGGAAGCAAGTATGGATTTGTCATTGTTGATGACTACTCTCGGTACACTTGGGTATTCTTTTTGCATGACAAGAGCAAGGTTCATGAGGTATTCAAGAAGTTTGCAACTAGAGCCCAAAATGAGTTTGATGTGAAGATCAAGAGAGTAAGAAGTGACAATGGCACCGAGTTCAAGAACACCAACATTGAAGAGTATCTTGATGGTGAAGGCATTGGTCAGGAATTCTTCATCCCATACACACCTCAACAAAATGGGATCGTGGAGAGGAAGAATAGGACTCTCATAGAAGCCGCAAGAACCATGCTTGATGAGTACAAGACTTCAGATAGTTTTTGGGCGGAAGCGGTCAACACGGCATGTCATGCTATCAACCGCTTATATCTTCACATGCTTCGACACAAGACCGCCTATGAACTCCTAACCGGTAAGAAGCCCAATGTGTCTTACTTTAGAGTTTTTGGTTGTAAGTGCTTCATTCTCAACAAGAAGCCCAAGAATTCTAAGTTTGCACCTAAAGTTGATGATGGTATTTTTCTTGGTTACGCCTCAAATGCTCACTGTTATCGCGTCCTCAACAAAACCACCGGTTGTGTTGATGTGGCGTGTGACGTGACATTTGATGAATCTAATGGCTCTCAAGTGGAGCAAGTTGATGAAGTGTGTGTAGGCAAGGAAAAGACCTCTACAAATGATATCAAGAAGATGGCAATTGGTGAGATCAAACCTCAAGAAGAAGATGAGGAAGACGAAGTCTTTAAGGGTGAACTCAAGGGAAGGCTTTATCTTCATGATTCATGTTGGAGCTCGCCATCTGGTTGGATATTTATGATAGGATCAGAAGAGATAGACTGAAGAGTAGAGAGAAAGAATGGGAAGAACAAGGAGGTGAGAGATACAAAAGAAGAACCCAACTAGGCAACTGATGTTATTGCAGATATAAGACCCACAATACACCAACACTCACTACAAAGCACCAACTCAAACATTATCATAAACAATCATGATCACGCAAGCACTGAATTTCACCACTCAACACATAGTCAAAGGAACGATGCTACACGTTGTTAATAGAGTCAAAGGGTATCCTCCTAATAGATTAGATGTAGCTCCTGGTAAGAATATTCATAAATAATGAATTCCTCTCAGATCAGGGAGTACGAGATTATGAGTTCATCCCAACTGGAATCACCTCAAACAGAGGTCTAGAACCCGAGATATAAATGAATCAAGATGGTTATTTCAGCAGTGTTGACAGATTCTGAATGCTCCACTAATTCGCATGTATCTCTCTTGATACATAACGAATAATGCTGAATTTTTTACAGAAATTGACCCATGAAATTCTGGAACTAACCCAACTGATTTCATGTCAATCGGAGTTCTGTAGCTCGAGAAAGAATTAAAAGAGTAATGATGTGTCAGAGAGCTTGCGCGAACAGATAGAATATCAAGGGTAACAATTACACCAATAAATCAAGGGGGTGTCATTGCTTGAAATAGGTAAAATTAAGATCAAGGGAAGGACTGTCAAGGGTAGGGATCATAACATTCCACTAAATCAAAAGGAGGAATTGCTTGAGGAAATGCACAGGCGAGATCGAAGAAGTGTTCAAGGAGAGTGAAGATAAATATACAAGAATTCATGGTAGGGAGATAAGAAGATAGTTAAGGAGTGATAACATTCATCAGAAAGGTCAAGGATAAGGCAAGAAGAGATTTTAGATCAAAAGAGACCTCAGGGAACATCCATTGCTAACTAGGCTTACATCCTACAGTCGATACAGCTCTGATACCACTCTGTCACACCTGTTTTTCCAAAGAAAACCAAGTGCAAATCTATATGCATGCCAGGATCAAGTTCCATGCATATAGTTGACATAAGTGAATAACAAAAACAATATCACGTAAGAAAAACAAAGATTATCAGAGATTTACGCTTTATCCTGGAAACGAAGGCACCAACTTCACAGGCAGACGACTGGGGGCTGCGTACGCCTTAGCAAAACACCATCTTCAACAGCTTCACACATCTTCTCTTTCTGAGCAGCAGTTTAGCAAGGTTGAGTACACCTATGGTTGGTACTCAGCAAGGTCACAAGAAATAACCAGAAAGCAATTTAAAGTCCATCTTTAAGTATATTAATCATGTGAGGGTCCAGGGCGCTCTTGACCGTGAGCACGGCTAATCGATCAGTTTTAAACTCTGCAGAGGTTGTATACTTTCACCACAAGTCACGTAAAAGTTTAGAAGAACTTTGGACCCAACCATGCTGTGCAAAAGTAGGCACAATACCACACTTCCTAGGTGTGATTGCATAGGGACACTACGAGGCCTTTACAAAGATTCCCGAATGTGAAGCAACCTGCGAAGGTTCCAAGTCGTTGCAGAGTATAAAGTCCCCTAGTAGGCGACGTGTCTTAGCCAAGCCCACTCCCCACTAGAGCGAGTCTATACCCCACTGGCGCTTCCCCTTGCCCTTATCAGGTAAGGCCACCCCAACATCAAGGTTTCTAATTATTCAGCCAAGACAGAGCCATATATCTTGTGGTTGCACTGTTTTCCTGGGTGGTCGCTCCATGTTCCGATTAAGGCATAGTATTCTTGTATATAAAGCATAGGCAGAAGGATGGTTAGGGACACTTGCCTTTCTCCAACGAAAAACTACTCTTACTGCTTCTCAGCTCTAGCTTTCTTGGAACTCTTTATCTTCAAAGCAAACGAATAACGATCTTCTACTCGAAGCAATCATCGGAAACAAACATACAAAGCAAACAGACAAGTACAACTAAGAACAATGCACCAATCAAAAAGAAAAGCATTAAAAAAAAGAGCGTGCTAAAGGATAGGCTCGATCTATGGTTACGCAACGTTGAGAACGTATCTAAGGTTGAAAAGACAACAGCTATCGAGGGATTTTTATCAAACAACAAGAGACTATGAGCTTAGTTTATTTTAATTAGCAAAAGATATGTAAAGGATATTTCATAAAGAAAATACCTTAATTTGGAATTAAAGCAAATTAAACTTTATTTATAAAACCGGTGTAAAGAACTAGTCAACTTTTATTTATAAAGATTCATATATTGATTATACCAATTAAACATTTAATTTAGAAAAACTAAACTATATGAATCCTCTAATCGAAACTTTATGATTCGAGTTGATCATATTATTATTAAAAACAACATGGCATTAGCATTAATCAAATTAGCATTTATTTATAAAGCCGGTGTAAAAGCCTATCAACTTTTAATTAGAAAAGGTTAAATAAATATTAAACAAATTAACATTTGATTTATGAAAAACCGGGTAAAAGATCTAATTAGATTTTATGTATAAAAGCATGTGGAATAATCATTAATCAATTTAATATTGATTATGAAAAACGGTGTATGGCACTATATAGCTTTTATTTAGAAAAGGCATGTTAATAAGTATTAATCAAAATTAATATTAAATTTATTTTCAGAAAACAACCATGATGAAAACTCACCACTAACGTGTACATCATATCATTATGAACCTAACGCAACTTGAACGTACGCAAACGGAGCTAAAACGTGGAAGATATGGCTGTTTAAAGGTCCAGGGGCTTGTTGGCAAAGATCAGGAACTTCCAGGGGCTTTACTGCGAAAAGACAGGGGCATATACATAATTATGTATATAAACTCAAGGTCTAAGGTGAAAAACATGAGCTATGGGCCTCGGGTGCTAAAACCAGGGAACCTCAGGGTCTAAACCGTAAAGATAGGGACCTATCTGTAACGATCTTCAAGGGTGGAAGGACCGGCTTGTAAAAAGAAGAAAAGATAGGGGTGTTTTTGCAAACCTTCAGTGGAGAGGCTTGGTTGACCGGTATTGACCCGATCAAGATCAATTTGGGCCCTCGGCTCTAGATCGGACGGCCACGATCTCGTGTGGGCGCCAGGCGGCAGTGCTACATCATCGAGCGGCGGCGCAGCAGCGGGATCGCTGGCGAGCTCACGCTGCTTCGAGCTAGGGTGCTCGGTCGGCTGCGCGGAGAGGCCGGGGAAGAAGCGGGTGCAACGGCGAACTCCTCTAGGGTTTCAGGAGGGTGGCGCGACCAACGGCGACGGCACACACCTTGGCACAGTGGCGGCGGCGGGCAAACCAGCTCCGGCGAGCTCTAACCCGAAGCACAGGGCGTCCGGATGTAAACAAGTGGCCTCGAGGGACTTCTCACCTCCACGCGGTCCTCCGGGACAGCTTCTGGTTGTCGGGGCAGCGTCGAGGTAGCGGACCGACTGCGGCGGCGGTCTCCTAGGGTTGCGGCGAAACTCAAGGCGGCGGCAGAGCTCTGGATTGGGGAGGAGGCGCGGAGCTCTGCGGCTTATAAAAGACCGGGCGCAGCGTGACGTGCAGAGGAAGGCGACTCGGAGGCAGGGATGCTCCGGACTCGTGCACGGCGGCGGGGAGGAGTCCGGCTTGGGGACGCCTGGAGGAAGATGATGACAGGCGGGCCCCTTTCGCCAGCGACTGCGGAGCGAGACGGGAGAAGCGGGCCGGCTGCGGGCCTTTTCTTGCTGGGCTGCGACGCGGAGCGGACGGTGGGAAGAGATCAAGGGGCGCCGGCAGACTATGGCCGCTAGGCTTAAGCAAGAGCCAGGCCGAGAGAAAAAGCGGATGGCGAAAGGAGTAGGAGGAGCTTCGGTGGACTTGGCGAACTGGGCCAAAACTCAAGGCCTGCCAGAAGGGTAGAAGGGGTTAGAGGTTTAAAAGAAAAGACTTTCAAATTTTTAAAACCGCTTCAAACTCATGAATTCAAATTCAAATTTGAATTCAACCAAACAAAACAATGCTCCAGCATGTATGCAACATTAAACTCCTATATTTATTTATTTTATTTTATTTCAAAAATATATTTAAATGCCTAAAAATTCACACACACCTTAAATTCCTTAATTTCAAAGCATTGTTTCTAAACAAATTTTATTAAAACAATTTTTTTTAAAAATTAGGGTGTTACAAATCCTACCCCCCTTAAAAGGAATCTCGTCCCGAGATTCGAGAAAGGCTAGCAAGAAACAAAGGCTCGCATGGGTGCTATCCAAAACTTATTAACTTTCTTCATAACAACCTTCCTTACACAAGCATACCAAACACACCCTTCTACTCGGATGAAAAAGAAAGACGTCCACCTTGACTTCCTTTTTGCTCCATCATAACTGTTGATAGAACCACTTGTGCATCAAGATTCTTCTCGATAGGAGTGGCAGGTAGAGGTCGAGCAATTTTAGGTTGGGATTTGCCGGAACCAGGTTTAGTGCTATTATCTGCCCCTAGATATGATAACTCCATCTTCTCTTGTCTTGATCCACTGTTTTGTTTGTTAGATCGCTTGCGTCTACCAGGTTTGTACTCCTTGCAAGTGATACTCCATTCGTCAAGGTTTAGGGTTTGAGTATGGCCTTCAGCTGGAGAACCTTCTTCTGGAGTTGGGTTTTGGGTGGACAACATCCTCTTCTTATCGATATCTGCAGGGTTATGTTGGCGAGCTTCTACTGTCATAAGGCTAGCTTCCTTCTGGGGACATGAAAGGCCATGGTGCTCACAACACGGACACGAATCTGGAGTCTTGTTAACCTCATGTTGTTTTTCCATTGATAGTTTCAGTGCTTCATGCTTCTTCTTCTTCCTTTGATTATTCCAGGCTTCAGCAACTTGCCTCTTCACTGGTCCATTGGGAACTCTATCTTTGGCCATCTCATTACGAGAGTATGATGTGCTAGGTTGCATCCTTCCTTGTAAAACTTGAGTCTGCATAGCTAATAGCTTCTCATTGTCAAATGGTGGCGGAGTCGATAGGTCTTGATGGTTATCACTGGTGACATTGTTGCGGTCTTTAGGGAGTGAGGCTTGCTCTGTAATGGACTGATGAATCTTAACCATGGTTTGGGCTACTGCTTGTAGAGCCTGAGTTTGTGCCGCAATATACTCCAACATCTTGCGCTCCAATGATGAGGTTGCAAGTGGAATGTTGATGCTTCCTTCATTGTCTTTATCTTCATGATTCATGTTGGAGCTCGCCATCTGGTTGGATATTTATGATAGGATCAGAAGAGATAGACTGAAGAGTAGAGAGAAAGAATGGGAAGAACAAGGAGGTGAGAGATACAAAAGAAGAACCCAACTAGGCAACTGATGTTATTGCAGATATAAGACCCACAATACACCAACACTCACTACAAAGCACCAACTCAAACATTATCATAAACAATCATGATCACGCAAGCACTGAATTTCACCACTCAACACATAGTCAAAGGAACGATGCTACACGTTGTTAATAGAGTCAAAGGGTATCCTCCTAATAGATTAGATGTAGCTCCTGGTAAGAATATTCATAAATAATGAATTCCTCTCAGATCAGGGAGTACGAGATTATGAGTTCATCCCAACTGGAATCACCTCAAACAGAGGTCTAGAACCCGAGATATAAATGAATCAAGATGGTTATTTCAGCAGTGTTGACAGATTCTGAATGCTCCACTAATTCGCATGTATCTCTCTTGATACATAACGAATAATGCTGAATTTTTTACAGAAATTGACCCATGAAATTCTGGAACTAACCCAACTGATTTCATGTCAATCGGAGTTCTGTAGCTCGAGAAAGAATTAAAAGAGTAATGATGTGTCAGAGAGCTTGCGCGAACAGATAGAATATCAAGGGTAACAATTACACCAATAAATCAAGGGGGTGTCATTGCTTGAAATAGGTAAAATTAAGATCAAGGGAAGGACTGTCAAGGGTAGGGATCATAACATTCCACTAAATCAAAAGGAGGAATTGCTTGAGGAAATGCACAGGCGAGATCGAAGAAGTGTTCAAGGAGAGTGAAGATAAATATACAAGAATTCATGGTAGGGAGATAAGAAGATAGTTAAGGAGTGATAACATTCATCAGAAAGGTCAAGGATAAGGCAAGAAGAGATTTTAGATCAAAAGAGACCTCAGGGAACATCCATTGCTAACTAGGCTTACATCCTACAGTCGATACAGCTCTGATACCACTCTGTCACACCTGTTTTTCCAAAGAAAACCAAGTGCAAATCTATATGCATGCCAGGATCAAGTTCCATGCATATAGTTGACATAAGTGAATAACAGAAACAACATCACGTAAGAAAAACAAAGATTACCAGAGATTTACGCTTTATCCTGGAAACGAAGGCACCAACTTCACAGGCAGACGACTGGGGGCTGCGTACGCCTTAGCAAAACACCATCTTCAACAGCTTCACACATCTTCTCCTTCTGAGAAGTAGTTTAGCAAGGTTGAGTACACTTATGGTTGGTACTCAGCAAGGTCACAAGAAATAACCAGAAAGCAATTTAAAGTCTATCTTTAAGTATATTAATCATGTGAGGGTCCAGGGCGCTCTTGACCGTGAGCACGGCTAATCGATCAGTTTTAAACTCTGCAGAGGTTGTACACTTTCACCACAAGTCGCGTAAAAGTTCAAAAGAACTTTGGACCCAACCATGCTGTGCAAAAGTAGGCACAATACCACACTTCCTAGGTGTGATTGCATAGGGATTAACATTTGATTTATGAAAAACCGGGTAAAAGATCTAATTAGATTTTATGTATAAAAGCATGTGGAATAATCATTAATCAATTTAATATTGATTATGAAAAACGGTGTATGGCACTATATAGCTTTTATTTAGAAAAGGCATGTTAATAAGTATTAATCAAAATTAATATTAAATTTATTTTCAGAAAACAACCATGATGAAAACTCACCACTAACGTGTACATCATATCATTATGAACCTAACGCAACTTGAACGGACGCAAACGGAGCTAAAACGTGGAAGATATGGATGTTTAAAGGTCCAGGGGCTTGTTGGCAAAGATCAGGAACTTCCAGGGGCTTTACTGCGAAAAGACAGGGGCTTTACTGCGAAAAGACAGGGGCATATACATAATTATGTATATAAACGCAAGGTCTAAGGTGAAAAACATGAGCTATGGGCCTCGGGTGCTAAAACCAGGGAACCTAAGGGTCTAAACCGTAAAGATAGGGACTTATCTGTAACGATCTTCAAGGGTGGAAGGACCGGATTGTAAAACAAAGAAAAGACAGGGGTGTTTTTGCAAACCTTCGGCGGAGAGGCTTGGTTGACCGGTATTGACCCGATCAAGTTCAATCTGGGCCCTCGGCTCCAGATCGGACGGCCACGATCTCGTGTGGGCGCCAGGCGGCGGTGCTACATCATCGAGCGGTGGCGCAGCAGCGGGATCGCCGGCGAGCTCACGCTGCTTCGAGCTAGGGTGCTCGGCCGGCTGCGCGGAGAGGCCGGGGAAGAAGCGGGTGCAACGGCGAACTCCTCTAGGGTTTCATGACGGTGGCGCGACCAACGGCGACGGCACACAGCTTGGCACAGCGGCGGCGGCGGGGAAACCAGCTCCGGCGAGCTCTAACCCGAAGCACAGGGCGTCCGGATGTAAACAAGTGGCCTCGAGGGACTTCTAACCTCCACGCGGTCCTCCGCGACAGCTTCTGGTCGTCGGGGCAGCGTCGAGGCGGCGGACCGACTGCGGCGGCGGTCTCCTAGGGTTGCGGCGAAACTCAAGGCGGCGGCGGAGCTCTGGATTGGGGAGGAGACGCGGAGCTCTGCGGCTTATAAAAGACCGGGCGCAGCGTGATGTGCAGAGGAAGGCGACTCGGAGGCGGGGATGCTCCGGACTCGTGCACGGCGGCGGGGAGGAGTCCGGCTCGGGGACGCCTGGAGGAAGATGATGACAGGCGGGCCCCTTTCGCCAGCGACTGCGGAGCGAGACGGGAGAAGCGGGCCGGCTGCGGGCCGTTTCATGCTGGGCTGCGACGCGGAGCGGACGGCGGGAAGAGATCAAGGGGCGCCGACAGACTATGGCCGCTAGGCTTAAGTAAGAGCCGGGCCGGGAGAAAAAGCGGATGGCGAAAGGAGTAGGAGGAGCTTCGGTGGACTTAGCGAACTGGGCCAAAACTCAAGGCAAGCCAGAAGGGTAGAAGGGGTTTGAGGTAAAAGAAAAGGCTTTCAAATTTTTAAAACCACTTCAAACTCATGAATTCAAATTCAAATTTGAATTCAACCAAACAAAACAATGCTCCAGCATGTATGCAACATTAAACTCCTATATTTATTTATTTTATTTTATTTCAAAAATATATTTAAATGCCTAAAAATTCACACACACCTTAAATTCCTTAATTTCAAAGCATTGTTTCTAAACAAATTTTATTAAAACAATTTTTTGTAAAATTAGGGTGTTACATCGCCGTCATGGAAAGGGCCCTGCAAAAGAAAAGCCTCGCTTCAAGCCTCATCCCAAGAAGAAGCACACCGCCCCATATATCTCCCGAAGCCGTCCCATTCCTCATTCCTCTCTTCCCAAGAACCGAGCCACACCCTACTCCCACATCTATCCCAAGACTCCCCCTAGGCTCATTGCCACCCTCCCATCCGATGTGAGGAACATCACCACTCTAATCAATCTTAGGGATCCTAGCTCTGTGCATGGGTTTGCCGAACATCTTGCTAGAGACTACTCCAAGAATGCCCTTGCCGTGAGGGAGCAAAGAGAGGACAATGTGTATCACTATATCAAGAGTGAAGGACTTGAGGCTCGTTTTTTGTGTGACTTCCATAGAGATTTCTATCAAACCGTCATTAGAAGCAACACCATGAAGCTCAAGAACAAGGTCCCCATTGTGAAGATGCAATATATTGATTGGAAATACTATGAAGAGCTCAATGATCCGGTGTTCACTCAAGTTATTGCTAAGTGCAAGGAAGTGGGTCTCTTTGATCTCATGGGCTTTCGCTACAATTGGAACAAGGAAATTCTTACCCAATTCCATTGCTCCTACTTCTACAACCCAAGGGACAACACCATCACATGGACCACCCAAGGAGCCAAGCATACCATTGACTACATGACATTCTCTAGGCTCCTAGGTCTTGGTTCCAAAGATGAAGACCGCACTCCCATTCACAATGAGGAGAAGTACAAGCCCGAGGATTTGGCCTACATGTTTCCCAACCGGGCTTTAGCGGAATTTGGTAAAGCGGACACTCTTCTTCCTTATTTCTACTACTTCAATCAGTTTTCCGCTCTACCATTGATCCTAAGATGGGTGATGCAACCTCTCTTCGCTACTATGCTCCAAATCTCCTTAATCGTGTGGCACCGGAAGAAGAGGGTTTTTGCGTTTTCGACTTCATTTGGAATGAGCTTAGAAGGGCCATGAATGATCCTATGAAGCATCTCCCATATGCCCCTTATCTCATGTACATGATAGAGAGGGTCACCAATACTCGTTTTCCTAAGGATGTCTCCCATGAGCCACTCCGTCATATCCGTGACCGCTCCAAGAAGAGGGCATCTATGGGAACCACGCACTATGGCTCTTCTAGTGCAGCTCCTCGTCATGATGATGAGCCCATCACTCCTCCACCGGCTCACCCTTCTCGTCCCAAGAAAAGCATGATCAAGCGTGTGCTTAGGAGTATCTTCTCCATGTGCAAGTACACTGTGGAACAAGTGAACGAGAACCGGCGCAACATTCTTGAGATCAAGGCCCATGTCAACCTCCCCACTGAGCCCCATCATGATCTTCCGGAGTTTGATGATCCCTTCGTCGAGTGGGATGCCATGGGTGCTGCCCGTGCCGCTGCTGCTGTTGCTGAGGCTGTGGAAGAGGAAGATGATGACTCTCCTCCCTCCGCTTCTTCTCCTCAACCTCTACGGTCCCACCGCCATGCTCGAGTTGAAGAAGAGGAGGAGGAAAAAGAAGAAGAAGAAGACGAGTGATCACTGCTCCTCCTGCTGTCCTCACTTCCTTTTTGGTGCTTGACGCCAAAGGGGGAGTGATTTATCTTAAGTTTATGTCGGATTTGGAACTTTGGCTTGTAATAACTCTAAATTTCCGTCTATTTGTGTAAGACTATGTGAGCTTGAGACTTATGCTTGTGTGAATGTGGTGGTGAACTCTGTTTTTATCTGTCTAAGGAAAATTGTGGTAGTTTGAAATGACTTGATGATTTCTGTTTTTCTGTGTTGACCAGAAATCCCGGAGATTCCGGGCTTTATCCCGGAAAGTCCGGATTTTTCCGGACACTCCGGATTCTCCCGGAGACTCCGGGTTTCTGAGCATAACTCTTCTTTGTCATTTCTGAGTGCATATTTTGTCATGAGCATTTCACACATATTTCCTGTTGCACACACAAGCACCCCACTTTTTGTCACATGACACACTCAAACTTTAGCTCTTGTGCAAATTATTGGTCCTAATGGACTCTTGAGATTCAAACTCATATTGCACACATTAAGGGAGAGTGTCATGTAGACTTTATTTATTGATTATATCTCTCTTGTTAAACTTAAGCTTGTTGTCATCAATCACCAAAAAGGGGGAGATTGAAGAATATCTTGGCCCCCTAAGTGGGTTTTGGAGAGTTAATGACAAAAGCTTAAGTGGCTAATGATAGTTTAAGTGTATGAGCAGGGATTAAAATTACTAAAGGCATCAAGGTGGTTATATAGCTTATCCAAAAAGGAAGTGATGTCTAAAGAAGGATTCCATGAAGGCTTAATTATTTTATATTTTGAAATTGAGTCATAGGAATGCCGTACTATTAAGAGGGACATGAAATTTACCTTCCCTGAGTCGAAAAGGTGCTTTAGAGTAACTAACCAAACCCTTGAGAGACACCTTGCACCAAACACTTCACTGGGTTACTGTTTTTGGGTGCTGATCTTTGAAGTCCGGAGTTTCCAGGTTTTACTCGGACATTCCGGATTTCCCCGGAGTTTCCGGACTTTCCCGGAGATTCCGGGTCTTAGAGCTGTAACGGCTCTATTTGGGTGAAGAGGTATAAATACCCCTTCCACCCCCTTCTTTCTCTCTCTCTTGCCTCGTTTCGAACTGTAGCATTCAGAACACCTTCTCCCTCTTCTTTACTCCCCTTAGCACTTGGTTGTTGAGCTTTGGTGGGGATTAAAGGAGGATTTCAAGGCTAGAGCAAGTGAGAGTGCTAGTGAGCTGATTTCCCATCTCTAGAGCACCTTGTTCGTCGCTTGGTCGGTGATTTCGTGTTTATTACTCTTGGAGCTTTGAGCTCCTAGCCGGCTAGGCGTTGCCTTGGAGCATCCAAAGGATTGTGACTTCCCAAGGAAGTTTGTATTACCCCGACATTGAGTAAGTGGCTCTAGCTCGATCTTTGTGGTCGCTAGAGAGAGGCAAGTGACCAAGGTGTAAAGGTCCACCCTTTGTGGGTTCCTCAACGGAGACGTAGACCTCAAGGTGTGAGGTTGAACTCCGGTAACAAATCCTTGTGTCCCCTTGTGATTGTTGCTCTTGTTGTTTGCTTGTTATCCTCTTGAGCTCGTTTCTAGGGTTTGTTACCGATCTACGTTTTGGTAAAGTTGCTGCAGGTTATGGGTGGTGAAACAGGCTCTATTCATCTCAGTGCATAACCTATTTTCATATATCTACATTTGAGCAAGTTTGATTCAGTCGATTTAGTTTCCCTCTCTGAAGCCCGGACAATCGGAGTATCCGGAAAAATATCCGGAGACTCCGGACTTTAGCCTGATAAATTTGTTTTAAGTTGTAATTTTTTCAGGAACGACTATTCACCCCCCCTCTAGTCGACCTCTAGATCCTTTCAGTCTTCCCATGCACTCATGCTGCACCTTTGCCGCTGATTTCGATCCTCCCCCGCGTCTGGATCTAATGGAGGATTGGAAGAACAGACACAGGAACTGGCTAGGAGTAGATACGGGGGACGAGGGGCGTGCGGAAACGGGGCGGCGGGCGGAGTGGAGGTGTGGACAAGGTTAGGTAGGAGAGAGAAGGAGAGAGTGGTGAGGCAGGGGGTGACAGCATCGGCCTCCAGAGCCCGGTAGGCGGCGAGCCAAGCAGAGGTCGTCGAGTAGTTTTTTGTTTTTGTTTTTTGAGAGGAATGATAGTGAGTAGATGTGCAACCGCTTTGGTGAGGATGGACACGACGTCCGACGAGTTGGGTCTGATTTGGGGTAGCGACATCCATTTGCAGAGTTAGGTAGATTTTATAAGTAATATTATGCTAAAACAAGTTATTATATAAGTAATACTAATTTAAGTTCATTCATTAAATAAAACATACGACAAATATCAATAATGTACACTGTACATATATCTTTTTCATATATATATAGAAAAAGAACGGTAGGGGTCTCCCCTACTGTTTCAGTCAAAAAAAATCTCAATATCAGCTAATTTTTACGCCACATGTCCAGAGACGTTCGATATTTTTTCACCCCCGTGCAATGCACAAGCATTTTTGCTAATGCATTACAAGTAATTAGCAGGCTGGTTAATCACCCGGCTTACATTACGAAGCACTCGCTCTGTGCGCGCGTGCTTGAACACCAACGTTTTACTACGACGAAACTGCCATTGATTGCATGGATGACGCCAAGACCCCGACGGACAGGTGCAGGGCGTTCAACAAGGAGCGCGACCACGCCGAGATGGCTCGCCGGTTCAAGATATCATCAGGTACTGCGCGAGGAACGTGCACCCACCACTGGATGACTGGAACACCCATCTTCCTTTCCTCCGGATGGAGGAGGCCGCCGTTTACCTTCGCAAGAGAAGAGAGGCCAGGCTGCTACTCTCGAGAGGCGAGGACTTCTCGAGCTACGATGAGTGGTACCTGTGCCAACGGAGTATGTCCGTTCGCCGATGGGGGAGACCCGGATATTAGCGAAAGCAATAAGCGTTTGTTGAAGGAGATTGAGGAGATGGAGCTGTGTCCAGTACGTGCTGTTGAAGATGTTAGAGCAGAGTAGTTTGCTTTAGGGAAATCACTCCACGTACGTACTGGTTCATGTAATTATGCTTCAGCTTCTGTAAGTATCCACTTGTGTGCATAGTAGTGTCTATTTTAGTCTTTTGCCTTTACAGGCACAAGAGTTCAAGCAGATCAAGATCGAGTATGACGATAGTAATGTATGTCAGCTGTCTGAACATTAATTCGTTGAGCATTAGGACGAAATTAAAGGTGAGTACTGTCATGTCTCTAAATTTCAAAAAAAATACCACTGTTCATGAATTGTTTGTCAATGTATAAGCGTGATATGTTCGGTATTAGCAAGAACCTGTATAAAGAAATATAAAGAGAAAATGAAATTTAATTTTGTTATTCGGATTAGTTGGCACACTAAACAAACGGCCGTTTATTACCTGTGTGAAAATCTGGATTGAGCATATGAGTTGTTATTGAGATTGTCTTGAAAATATTCACAACCTATTCTGTTAGGTTCTTGTTTTTTTTACATCAAACACTTCATTCATAACTTAACAACATGAAACTGTTAGAACCATTACATCGTTAATAGTTACAAATTGGAGTGCCTCCAGAAACGGGCATCCATAAACATGACTAGAATTGACACATAATCCTGAGTAGTCTAACTGATTGGCCTGTAAAGAAGAAAGACTTAGCTTTGCCAGGAAATCAGTCATTTGATTACTTTGTCTTCTAATCTTGTGAACTGTAGTGGTTGTACCTGCCAGAAGAGAGTTGGCAACTTGAGTAGATGGTTTGATCTGCCAATCCGGAGGATTGGAGTGATCAGACCCATTGATATAGTTTACAAGCAACTGGTTGTCAACCAGAAGATGAGCATCAGCTATGTGCATCCTGTGTATGACAGAAGCAGCCAAAGCTAAGGCTGCAGATTCCGCCATGAGAACTGATGAAGCTTGATCCATTGACGCCTTGATGAAAAAGCTACAAGGAGGAGACATACATGTGTTCATAATGAATAAGCCTATTCGTGCCTGCCTTGCTTCCACACCCGCTAGGTCTGGAGAGATTGATGCATCAGAATAGCATCTGTAGCCCTGCAACTCTGAAGGAAACTTGACAAGGTGCCTGTCCGACACATGTTGGTGATGGTTTTGTCCCGAGGGGTTGGCCTGGTGTGTGTCAAGCAGATGACTTGTGGGCTGGTTGTTTTGCTGCTGAGAGGCTGTGGAATGGCGATGGTCTTGGCAGGCTGCAAAATGGGTTTGTTGATGAGCTGATGCAGCCTTGTGAACCTGAAAATAAGTCCAAGATTTTCTTTGGAAGCATTGATCATTTCTAGCTTTCCAAATATACCACGAAAGAAAAAGAGTAGTGCAGAGTGGCTTCTGTCGGTGTTGGCGTCAGTACAGCAGATAGGGTATGCTGAACTCCATCTTCATCCGGAGTGATCAAGTGAGAGGGACAAGGAGTGCATAAATAAGCCCACACTTGTTTTGGCAAATCACAAAGGAAAAAAGATGGACATCATTTTCAATATGACCACAAGCTGAGCAATGCTGATTTATATGTGAGGAATATCTACCTGCACGCTCAGCCGTTGCAAGGGCTCTACGGACGAGACGCCAAACAAAAGTATTGAGAAAAGGGGGAATGGTTTTAGCTTTCCATACCTTTTGAACGATAGAGTTAGCATCTTGTGAAATACTCCTGGAGCCTGAGGTAGGAGAGAATGTTGAAGGAGACCTGACAAATGGGTGTATATGGCTTTGGAGGTGCATTGTCCGTTTGTGGCAGGTGTCCATCTGAGGATGTCATGATGCTGAGAGTGAATCATTAGAGTAGATGTGATAACCTGTTTGGAAACTCAGTGAGCAAGTTTTACCTGGATTTTCTTGATTTACATGTCCTTTTAGTAGTAGTATAGCCTTGGCACTATGTTTAATGCAAAAACGAAAACAAAAATAATCGTAGTACAACTTGAATAACTTCAGACAGATTCTTGCTATAGTTCTTTTGCAATACATAGAACTTCAGCAATTAATTGCTACTGGCTCGAATGCTCATCGTTTCCACCAAGCTATCACCATGCCAAGATCATGACAGGAGAACAGCAGAATGTTTGCTAGTACGAGCAACACCAGAACTCGCCAAGATCATGACAGAGAACAGCAGAATGTTTGCTAGTACGAGCAACACCAGAACTCTTGCCAATTTGCCATGGGCAGAAGCCCAGAAGTCCCAGAACTAACGGGAATGTTGCCAAGGCCTGCTTGCTGAAAATAACCAGATATATTTATTCATCGAAAGAGCACCAGCACCGGTGCTTATTTCACCAGATGAATTTTATTCGACATCTCAGTCCACACGGCTTAAATTACAACGAACGCAACGAATGAAGAGAGGAAAGTTGTTTCCTAGTTAAGTTTCACTGCCAGCCCTGCAGTTGCAGGGCTCAAGCGACTTTCCTCTGCTTCTGCCTGATCTATGGAGCCACTGGCCAAATCTATCTCCCCTATGAACGCTCCTTCTCCAGTTCCTCAATGAATTTGACGAAGTTGAGGATAATTCTCTTGCCCTCAGGGGTGATGATGCTCTCCGGGTGGAATTGGACGCCCTGAAACAGTTGGTGTTAGCACTCACGACAAGTATACAGCTCCAGGTAAACTTCGTCAGCATGGCTTACAGGGTCAGAGTAAGCATCAACTGCCGTACATGTGAAGGATTGGGAAGTAGAAATACCTGGATGTGCTTGTACTTCTTGTGGCGAGCAGCCATGATAAGCCCATCTTCAGTCCATGCAGTGGCCTCTAGAGCATCGTGTGGGAAGGTTTCTTCCTCGATGACCAAGCTGTGGTACCTCGCAGCAGTAAAAGGGCTGTCCATGGAAGCAAAGAATGGTGTCAAATCAAATGCTTACTTGGGAGGGCAGCGCAAACTGAATTAAGAAACAGCTTCAATTTTCTGATAAAAATGTTATTTTGTCGTACTATGTGAATGTTATATAACCATCTCTCCAATGACTCAAGTAAGAAAAGAAACAAAAAAAAAAAGGAAATTCTCATAGATAGCTCATAGCTGAATGACCTATCAGTTAAAAGGAGAATGAAGGACATGATGTTTACTATGACTAGTAACTTCTGTCCGAGCTGTGTTAGTTCATCACAAGTTTAACTAACAAAATAGCACTTGATGAAAACTAGTGACTATGGGAATTATTAACTGTATCTGGCTAACTCAATGGTTCAGAAATGAAATCATACTTTGGCAGGCCATCGAATAAGGCCTTTCCTAATTCCTCGTCGTAAAAAACTGGAGAGCTTTTTCCATGCATCACTCCAGAAGGAGCACGGATAATCTTTCCTGCATATTCATGTACATAAAGGTTTGAGAGACAAGATATGAGGTCTTGGAAAATCAGTGACCTGGTAGAAAGATAATTATTACCTCCAAATGCCTCCCCGATGCACTGCAGACCCATACAAACTCCAAAAATTGGGATGGTTGGGCCCAATTCAAGAACAGTCTGCAGTGATATACCAGAATCTTGTGGTTCACCTAAAGAACAAATTTGAAAGTATTTTGTTATGCTCAGGATTCAGAGCTTCGACTCTTGAGGTATTCAATAAGACAAACTTACCAGGTCCTGGAGAAATAAGTATTCCTCTTGGGTTCATCCTACACAATCATGAAAAAAGGAGCATGATCACCAAAATTAGAGTTTCCTTTTGGGATAAAAAGCATCCACGTAAAATTGAAAAATGTTCTGAGAGAACTATATTTACCTTTTTACATCCTCTATGGTCAGTTCATCATTACGATATACCTCGAAGTTTAATCCAAGCTCCCCCATATACTTCACCATAAAACACAAAATGTCAAAAAAGGCATGCTTGGCTCTTAGCATATGTTTCTCTTTATTTTCACTCTATTGTGTTTTAATAAAGTGCAAAATGAAATGTGTCTTGAAAAAAGGATAAATGGATGCCACCTATGCGGAAAAATTCAAACACACGCTGTTAGCCTAATTATTAATAATAATGACATGCCACAAGAAAGATCTATTATCCTAAGATCTAGTATCAAGTGCGATAATCAAAGAAATAGTCCCACCGGGCCACCGGGGCATAACGTCTCATCTTACATTTTCCAATCTAATTAAAGCCCAAGGAAAAAATGTTCAAACAGTTATCCAGAAATGTGCAGAGAACAGTCTGCTGCAACCAACAGCATTTGCGCAACCAAACGAACAATACTGCACACATGCCACGGTAGAAGATCGCCGCCACTCATCTCGAGTAGCAAAGGATATCATACTTGTACGTACACAGCAGATCACAGAGCCAAAACGATTCGGAAGGAGAAAACGGTGTATACCTGGCAGAGGTTGTAGGTAAAGCTGTCGTAGTTGTCGATGACGATGATGGGCTGCTTCTCCGTGGCCGGGCGGCCGTTCAGGTCCGCCACGGGCGCCGCCGTCGCGGCGAAGGCCACGGGGGACGCCGCCCTCCCGCTCCTAGCCGAAAGCACGCCGCTCGCGAGACCTGCGGGGAAGGAGGCAGCGCGTCCATAAAATCAGTCAACAACGAACGCGCCGAATCAGGCCGCGCGGCCCGAGAATGAAACTGGCTTAGAACGACTCGTACGGGGCGTCGTCGCCGGGACGCGCGCGAAGGCGGGCGACTGGGAGAGCGCCGGTGAGCGCGCGCGGGCGGCGGCGGTCGACGCGGAAGGCGCCGCGGCGAGGTGCGAGCAGGCCATTCCCGGCGAGAGGGAGGGGGGAGCAGCCGGAGACGTGGGGGGATGCGGCGGGGGCGAGGCGTCACGTGGTGGAGGAGCGCGGGGGAGAGGTGGGGCTTCTCGCTGATATAAATAGAATAGAAAGAAATGGAGGGCAGCAGTGAAAGGATTTTATTTACTGATCCGGATCAGATCTGATGAGGGGGGTGGCCTCCGGGCAGTCTCCGCTCCTCGTGGTCTTTGCGAATTGAAAATTTCAAGGTAAGCACGAGCGGCGCGGCGTTTTCGCTCGTTTTTTTTGTTTTCCTTCGACCTCTCGCCGCCGTGGCGAGCGCCGTGCCCTTGCGTGCGCCGGCCGGTCCGGAGGCCGGAGCGCAGTCAACAGCCTAGAGGCGCCGGTGCCTCCACCCCCGTCGCCGTCAGCTGGGCCAGCGACCTCTTCCCTCGTGGTCGCGGCCGTCGCCGTCGGGGCACGAGGCGCGCGCGTGAGCAGTGAGGAAGTGAGCACGCGAAACTCGCGTCCGGGGTTTTGGAAGCGTGTGCGTGCGGCGTGCCAACGCGTGGTGTGCCCCACCACCCCGGCAGGGCGGGGACGCCGGTCTTGCTCCACCGCATCGTTGCAGCGGGACCGGAGGGCGCTGTGGTGGGGTAGGTGGCGGGGTGGAAGAAGGGGATTGTTTTTGTCGTGAAATTCGTGGCTGCTGCGCGCTGTCCAACACCCCACCTGCCCATTAAGACCACCCACACCGGGGGACGGGATCCATCCCTCCATCCGTTTCGCGTGGGATTTTCCCGGAATCCAGCCTGCAGCGGGGGACGGGATCGACGACGCGAAAATCCCGTCGGCCCCCGCCTCCTTCAGATTTGGCGCGATGGAGGGACTCCTGGAGCCTGCGACGGGCCCACCACCTGCCGCGGCCGCCAACTACCTCGCGCGCAGAGCAGAGGAAGGGGGAGGAGAATGGATGGCCGTGCCGCCGCGAGGAAGCCTGTCGGAGCAGCACGGAGTCGCGGGCGAAGCAGCAGGAGCTCCTCGTCGTCGCGGAGCTGCCTCCGGTGCTCGTCGTCGTCGCGGAGCTCGCCGTCGTCCGGCCCTGCCTCCGTTTCTCGTCGTCGTCGCGGAGCCCGTCCTCCGCTTCGCGCCATCCCGCCGCCAAAGAGGAGGGTGGACCGGCCTCCGCGCCCGCCGGCGGGCAGCTCGACGGCCGAGCGAGCAGGCAGGGAGCTCCATGGCCATGGCCCAACAGCGGAGAAGCAGGGGAGCGGCACCGAGCAGGGGAGGCTCGCGCGTGGCGCGCAGCGTGCGAGGCGACGAAGTGGAGCGCCACGCCCGGCACACGGCGCGTGGCAGGGGACGACGTGCGGCGAGTGGATGTCCTCCAGCTCCGGGCTCCCCTCTGCCTCCTCCAAGATCCGGCCATGGCCGCGCGGCGGAGGATGGGGCGTGGATCCGGCCGCTGCGCGGGCCCTTGGGCCGTCGGATCCGCCGCGCTGGCCTCCCAGGCCGCCCTGCTCCTCCTCCGCCCATCTCGTCTGGCCGTCGGCGCAGAGACGGAGATCGAGCTGGCCGGCGGAGGTATCGATGAGAGGGAGGAGGGAGACCGGGAGATGAAGGGCGCGGCGACGGCTGGCTCCGCCGCGTCGGCGTCGTGGACGCGCTCGCCGAGGATAAAGGGCGCGGCGACGGTGCATGGAGGAGGTCCGCCCACCCGCCGCCGCATCAACCCGCCCCCCATGGTCGCCGGGAGCAGGGGAGCGCCGCCGCGGCCCTGCTCTGCCGTCCTCTGATCCGCCGCAGGAGCTCCTCCCGCCGCTGCAGGAGCTCGCGCCGGAGCGAGGGAGAGAGAGCGTCGGAGAAAGGAAAAAGGGAGAGAGAGGGAGGAGGAGGGAGTGACATGTGGGTCCCGGTGCGGGTTGTTGGGATGAAGGGGAGATATAAAGAATGACGAGTGTGGAAGAAGTGAAAATAAAGGAAAGAATCTTGCTGACTGGGTAGGAATATTATGTTTTGAAGGTGAATATGAAGGAGAACGAGTGTGGATGGTCTTAAACCCTCCGCGGTAAGCCGGTAAGCTGGCACTCGACCTCGTTAACAGGAGAGTGGAGGAAAAGAAGTGCAACTTCATTAGAAACTTGGCGTCAAATTTTGTCTTCGTCGAACTTAGAGCCTGTTCTTTTGCTTACAAAGTAATAGTGAAAAGTACTATTCACTTATCACATCCATCACATCTTCTCTCACAAAAAACTCTATTCCACCACTATTTATTTGCAACTTCACTATTTCTTTTCACTTAAAAGAAGGGGCCCTTAGGATGAAATGGAACAATTGTTCACTTCTCACCTCATTTAATATTCACTCGTCACATCCTTTTTCTTTCTTACAGTATCCGTCCCAACACGTATTTTTTTTCACAATTTTACATCTCAATGCGCTATTCATTTCTGCAAATTTGACAAACTAAACACATCTTTAATTTATTTATATACAGTTTTTATCGAAAGAGACGAGTGGGAGCGTTGCAAGGAACACTCATCAGCATCTAGCATGGTGAATAGCGATGCTGTTACGAGCTACGAAGCGATGTTTCCCGCACGGAAAATATGTACCAGGACGTGCTGCAGGTTGCAAGCACAGGTGCTCTCGGCTGTCCATCCCACTACGGACCGGAAAAAATGCACATGCACATTTTTGTGGCGCCGGATGGCGGATGGAAGTCATGGATCGAGGACAAAGGTACAGGGACACGGCGAAGTTCCAGGAAGAAATTTCCAGATCGTGCTTGCTTACCTGTTCTGATGCAAGAGTATGACTGTGCTGTGTTTCCTCCAGCGGGGGATCTCCTCTCAACTGGGATGTAATATCGACATATTGTGCATACGAGAACCGAACATGATGGCTGAGGTTCCAATCTAGCGGATGTGCTACCGATCCTTTGGATTATGAACGTGAACCTATTCCTACACGTTGCACACGACACAATAAAGAAACATCCACATTAATCAATATTTTATCGATCATGAACTGCAGAGAACTGATATGCATGCTTTCTCATTCCCATCGTATGAAGGATCCTTTGGCACCGCTTTCGGTATGCTACTGTGCCGCGCTATAGCGAGGAGACAAGACACCCTAGGAACCAAACTGACCCAAAACATATATCAACCAGTCAAAGCAGTGTCGGTCCTAGGCACAGGTTATCATGTGCGACCGCCGAGGACCCAAGCCGGGAGAGAGTCTATGTGTATTGTACACGTACATGTCTTTGTATCACGCACAGACAACCCAAATGTGGAGGGTCGGCCTTTGTTTCACATCCACAAGGCGTCGAGCAGCGGAAAGGTCACGGTCTCGCGGCTCGCGAAGCAACAGCGGCGGGCGCAGAGCGCTCGCTGCTCATGTCGCGTCGGCGGTCGTGCGGCGCCGCGAACTCGGCAACTCGTGATGCGATTGCGCCACGCCAGAGGGCCTTTAAAATCCTAGGGGCCCTGAGTCAAAATAAGCCCGGGCAAAGGAACCAAACTGACCCAAAACATATATCAAGATCAAAAATGAAAGAAAAAGGCGTACATATTTGACTTGTTAGCCATCAACCGAGAGTACTTTTCTCTCGCACTAAATCAACATCACTCATCAAAAGTACTTTTCTCTCACACTAAATCAACATCACTCATCAGCCACAAGCCAATCAACGATTTCTCACAATAAATCAGCACCAACTAGCCAGCTTCCGACCTCAACACACAATACGGGTGTGTTTGCTCGCCTGCACCTGGCCAGCCCGACTTGTCGGCCTGCCTCTGGCCAGCCAAAGTCTGGTGAAAACAGGTCAGCCTTCCGTGTTTGAAGCACTGGCTCGTGGGCTCGACCTGTCCTCATTTTTGTGTTTGGTTTGCACTTGCGAGCCTGACCAGTAGTGCAAAATCGCCCCAAATCACTTGCCTCGAGCCCAACGGGGCTGTGCTCCAGCGATACGCTGGAAAATGGCGTACGAGTGGAGCCTGGCCGAGAGACCCTTTTTAGCTCCCGCAGGCCGGACCGAGGAACAGGAAAGTGACACCAAACAGCAAACTGAGCCCCCGAGAGTGTAGCCGAGCCCCAGGGCCACCCCATCAAACACCCCCTACGTTGAGCTGCAGTTTTTTTTACAACTGCAAATGTATTTAAAAACAGCTAAACTACAACAAGGTTCTCGAAGAAGACCAGAATTACATGTAGGTCCAATGACCAGAAAGGAACAAGCAGAGCAACCAAGTCGTCGACGACGAGCTCGCCGGCGGGGACGTAGAGGCGTCTATGATGCATACATCCAGGTGGAGGACCGCGCTGAGCGTCGGTTGAAGCGGGATCGACGGAGCCGATGAAGCACACACCAGGCGACCGAAGAGTAGATGGATGCTCGTCGCCGAAGGTAGAGGAAGTCTCACGAGGTTGAATCCCAGATGGAGGCGAGAAGATCGGGCCGACACCAGTTGTGTTGTTGCCTTCTTGTAGCGAAGTTGCTGTAGAGGTAACTGCTGGATGGCGGTGGAGTTAGGAAGCTGGTGCCGGCAAGACCTGCGCCAAAGAGACCGAAAGTCATCATTCTCTCCCTTTTTGGTATTTTCCCGATCTATTTCACCCCCACACATTCCTGCTATTTTGATAAAAATTGCTAAAGGGCACTCGATAACTGGGCAATTGACACGCTCATAACAATTACTGTGATTGTCAAGTATCTCCTAGCAAAACTTTCCCCAAAAAGTTTGGAAAAAGTCTACTTCACCCCCCAACCTATGAGGGGTGGAACACATCACCCCCCAACCTATGAAAATGGATTTTTTACCCCCTGAACTTTCTAAAATAGGACAAATCACACCCTGAAGTAGTTTTGAAAAATCATAATAAATCACAGAAAAATCATAAAATAGAAAATCTAATTGTGTTGGATTCTAAATGAGTACATCTACACAATGAACATATAATATGGTATGTTTATTGCATTTTTTTACAGATATGGAGAAAAGCATAGATCTAAAGTTACAGAAAAAAATATGTACTAAAGCATTCCATATTGTATGTTCACTGCGTAGAACTACTAATTTGAAGTCCAAAACAATTTGATTTTTCATTTTATGATTTTTCTATGATTTACTATGATTTTTCAAAACTGCTTCAGGGGTGATTTGTTCTGGTTTTGAAAGTTCAGAGGCTAAAAAGTTCATTTTCATAGGTTGGGAGTTGATGTGTTCCATCCTTCGTAAGTTGGGAGGTGAAGTAGACTTTTTCCGAAAAAGTTTCCACCCTCCAATTTGGATTTATCCGTTCCAAACAAGACCGCCTAACCACGTTTGGCTGGGGACAGATCACGGGTTACCAAACAGTTTGGTTCCTCGACCAAACCGGGGAAGGGGAAACCTAGCCCGTGGCAGCGATTGGGGACCGGCGGGTCGGCAGCACGCGAGGCATCGACGCCGTTGAGCTCGAGGCGGCCGGCCCGCGGCCCCGCCGCCGCGGCTTCGCCTGGTGTTCCTGCGTGCTCGTCGCGGGAGGTACCTAGATCCCGTTCTCATCTTTATCTTATCCCTGCTTTTGCGATCCCCGCCGTTTATTAGGTCGCCTTCCAGGCGGGTTCGAATCCGCTGATAGCGTAGGTTAGTGCGGCCTCGATCCGGTCAGTCTCCGGTGGTTGCGCGATGTGGTTTTGTCCATTTGTAACTTGTTCGATTACATTCACGTCGGGCTTATGAATTGGGCGTCTCTGTGCAAGTAGATTTCTGTTGAGTACTCATTTCTGTTTGTTCCTGACCAGCAGCAACTGGAACAAGATGCATGTGTTTCCAATTATCCACATGCATTTTTTGCCAACGCTGGTCGACAACATTTGGTTCTGGGATTTGAATTCCTATCTCTCTGAATCTAATCTTTCTAACGAAGCAGAAAATATTTGCTTATATCTTCTTCTTTTTTTGTCCTTGAGGTGAAACTTTTCTGCCTCCAGAGCTTGCTCATGTTTTGTTTGAATTAATTAGTAGCAACATTTCTACACAGATTCTGGTAGCATAGTCGGGATGAAATATCCGTACCATGATTGAATTTGTACAAAGTTGCAGTAACCCCATTTTATGTAGCAAACTAGTACAGGAAAACATATGCTACCAATGACTTAATGGAGGACTAATGTATTGTCTGTGTTTTCAAATTTTGTAGTAGGTCATTGGAATACTTATTCACCAATTGGTAAAGAAAATGTTGGGGGGTGGATTGTTGTGCCAAATATAACAAGGGAAATGTAGTGTCCCGTTTAGGTTTGTCATTCCACAGAATTATGCACTGGCGGAGCTTAGGCGGGGCCCAGGTGGGTCATGACCCCCCCCCCCTCCCCCTGCCCTAACAAATTTTGCACTAAGCAAACAGTGATTTTGACACTGTTTCTTAGATTTACAGTTCAATTATGTAAGCTGCCCCCACCCCCCCGGATTTTTTATGAACCTCGGCCACTGGAATTATGTACATGTTTCTAACTTTTAAGTGTATGATCTTTAGCAAATACTTAGTAGGTTCTGGTCTTCTTGGAGGTGTAAAAGTTTATTCTCTATGTTTTTGTTTCTTTGTGTGCAAGTTGAATATTTTGTTAGATGACTTTATCACATGATGCCTACATTAGAAATATTTCATGATTACTTTTCACACGGGTTCTGTATATCTAAAAGTCAATTTCATATTAAATGTTCTAACCTATGAAACTAATTATGGAAAATTCTTAGTAAAATTTTTTAACGTAAGGCATCATGTTTTGTATCCGCTCACAAAATTTGAACTTAAAATTCAACTTATACACAGAGAAATAAAAAAGAAAGCATCATTGCGGCGGGGGGGGGGGGGGAGCGGACAAAGTGAACAGATGAGGGGAGTAAATGACTTTTTTCCATTTATTTTTGTCTTTAATATTTGTCCATTTTTGTTTTAGGATCTCTCTTCAGAGCAATACAATTGATGCTTTCTGACATGTTGCAGGGTTAATGGCAAACAGAGCCAGGTGGATGATGAAGTATGAAAAGGGCCTTGTTGATATACTTCATGAGAACAACACCTCACTTTATCGTACCCCAACTGGATGGAAAGCAGAGGGGTGGAGGGAAATTGTTAGGGATTTCAACATGAGGTACCCAGAAGCAAAGTTTAGTAAAATGCAAATCCAGGAACATGAGACTCAGTTGAAGAAAGACTATACACTAATAAAATTGATCCTCCAGCGAGATGGTGTTTCATGGGACCAGAGTGCATCCATGATTAGAGCGACAGATGAAATCTGGGATGAGATAGTTGAGGTGAGGATTTAACTATTCGGGTCTGATTATATATGCAGCTGAGGTAAAATTTTGATGTTCTTTTTAAATTTGGTAGGATATGCCGAAGGCACGGAAGTACCAAAATAAGAGCTTTCAAATGCATGACTCGCTGGGGCTGATATTTGATGGTAAGCACCTCCTTTTATCTGGTGTGCACACGCATATGCACAAGCACAAACACGCTACCTCGACCTGATTGTTTTGTTACCCTTTGCTTTCTGATATGTGCATTCAACTGTGATAGGCCCTATTCCTGAAGGACAGAATTCACATCCGAACATTGTTGGAAATGTTGATGGGGAAGGCAACAACATGAGCATGACCCCAGACATGTCTGGAAGACCTAGTGGAACGATCATTGCAAACATTGACGAGACATGGAAAAATGTCAGCCTAATCCAACAAATATCGTTAGGACCACAAGCTATAGATAATCTTGATGTTCTGTACAACCAGACTGAGGAGGTACTGGGACGACAACAGCATGGTGCAGGCAGAAGGCCACAGAGAGCTGATGAACAGGCACATTCAAGTTCTTGCGTGGAGCCAAATAGAGACAGGCGCAAGAAGCGCAAGGCTACAGACATCCAGCAGATCATGGAGGCCTATCTAAACTTCAGGATGAAGCAAGCTCGTGTGAAAGAACAGAAAGCAAAGGAAGCTGATCATTTCACAATCTCAAACTGCATCAAGGCAATGAACATCATGTCTGATGTGTCTGATGAGATCAAAATCCTAGCCTCTGATGTTTTCAAAGACGCTGAGAACCGTGAGATCTTTCTCTCCTACGAACCCAGGCTGCGTACCTTGTGGCTCAAGAGGGAAGTTGGCAAGCAACTCACATCGGCTTATTGATGTTAGTTTTTTTTAGGTGTTGAAGTGGCAACTATTGTTGTTCGTTTTTAGTTATCTGTGCATCAGCTAAAGTCGATTCTGGAGGCAGATGAAGTCTAAACCTTCAACTTTAACGTGCTCCATGTACTCAGTCTCACTACGCTTCCCAAAATGTTATTCATGATCAGTAGTGTACTTATGGCGTAGTGCTTCCAAAATTGTTTTTGAAAACAGTAGTGTACGATTGTTCCCACTTTGCATACACTAAACAAGACAACACCACACAAGCCAATCTCGTAGTCGTAGTGCACGAGCTCGTTTTGCAGTTTCGCTAGCCCATAGTGACAAATAACACATCGTTCATCGCAGATATCACCTGATGGCAAACCAATTCAGGGTGGCACAGGTAAATATTGCACTTTGAAAGCTCATTTTAATGAAACGCAAACCCAGAAGCACAAAATACAATTTGCAAGAATCGGTGGGCAGTGGCAATATTTCACTTCTCTGTGCAGCTAACTCAACACGCACAGCATAAACTCCTACAATGTCATTCCTTCAAGCCAACATTCGATATTTTCATGTACGAAGCACCTGGAATGGACAGGCCATGATGAATTTACAAGCTCAAACAAAACTAAGTAACCAACAAAGCTGAAATTCTGGTTAGTCAGTTTAACCAAATCTGCTGAGCTAGAGCCATCATTCTAGATGCGTGTCAAGTTCATACCTAGTTCAAGGGAAACACCAGGTCGACAAACTCAAATGTACTCAAAACATACCCAGGGCAAGCAAATCCCCGCAAATGAAATGCTCAGGGTAATGAAGACTTTAAAGGAACTATAGCCATCAGATGAGAACTTGCTCTTCCGACGGCGCATGTTAATAATATTTTGCAAGACAAAACACTTTCACTCAATACAAACTTAGCTAAGGGTATAATGAAAGTTTAGTCACTTTTAATTCCAATATCTTCCCAAGTAAAATCAAGCTCTCAAGACACCATCAAGCAGAAGCTTTGAAGTACTGCAACTCGAATTTTGTAAGCT
Organism: Cenchrus fungigraminus; assembly: GCA_036936925.1. NCBI lineage: Eukaryota > Viridiplantae > Streptophyta > Magnoliopsida > Poales > Poaceae > Cenchrus > Cenchrus fungigraminus. Next base: position 76,822,287 of record CM072775.1, read on the forward strand.
AGGTAAACAAATTCTAGGTCTGCCACTATTCAACATACAGGACCGCTAGGTTTGAAAGCCACTGATTACAAACGGTCGAAGCAGGATCAGAAATTTATAAAGCAGACATGTACTTCAACATGAATGATGAAGTCTAATGCAAAAATTAGTTCACATGCAGAAAGCTTAACCTGAATGTATAGTAGAAGCTCATGGAAGTCTTAACAAGTAACAAGTTCCTTTGGTTTAGTAACATTTCATAAGGCGATACTGTCATACAGTAAGTTTGTAGCTAGCTAGGTTAGTACTTGAGGAGTCATCAGATTCATGTTCACACGGCCTACTTGCATGGTTATGAAGCTGAGATATAAGTATTGGTCACAACTAACATATACCTATTTGCATGGATATGACATGGAGAACATGAATATATGATGTAAATATTTGAACTCAACACAAGAGTGCAAGACGGACATGATGTACCAACTTACAATATGATGAAGATGGATCATGCTAGTCCCCTTCTCACCAAGAGCATAATAATAAGAATGGGAAAAATAGGTGTACTAGAATCTGAAAAGTTAGTTAAGATCATATCAATTTAAATGCTACATGCTTAGATGCCCATGGTAAAAGCAGACAAACCCAGCAAAGAATCAATTCTTACAGAGTGCTGGGAAGCTACACACACAGATCAAAAGCTAGAAAGAAAAGAGATAGATATAGATCCATAACAAGATTTGCCAACAGCTAAACCTCATGTTTACACATTGAACGAACAACAGTTACTGCTCAAATACTCATAGGTAAGGACATAACAGGCACCTTATATAGCATATATATTATCTCACAAACTGTAAGCAACAAACAGTCCTCCAGCAACCCATGCAACAGTAACAGTCTAAAGAACATAGTTTTGGACAAGTCTATATGGATTCAGCACCTATTCCAATATTCACATTTCTTTATACCAAAAGCAGACGATACGCAAAAAACTAGCATATCCGACGGTAACATGCAATGAGAAGAGCTACAACATAGACTAGTATAACCCTGGCAGTCTAGTATCTTGGACCCATGCTACAAGAACGGGATAGCCGCACTGGTGCTATATTTGCCATCTCTCGTCCAATCATTGTTGCTCTTGGGCCGCCACCACCTTCTGCTGCAGGCACTGTGTTGTATTGCTTCCTGCAACCTGGGCAGCGCCCATCTGCCTCAAGGATCCTATTGTGGCAGAAGAGGCACAAGTGAAACCCACAAGGGCAGGGGAGGAAGCTCGAGTCTGTTGGGTCAAGATCTTCGTAGCATATAGGGCACGACAACGGCAGAGAGAGAATACCCTGCTGTGCAGCACTCATCCCCATCCCTGCCCAGCAGTTACCGATACTTGCTGGGAAGCTGGCCTGCTTGGAGATACTGGGTAAGCTCTGTGGACGGAATACATCATCAGGTGCCCAAGCCCTTGCCTTGCTCCGAATCGGTTCCGGTCTTGCTGCATTGTCAGGTGCTGCATTGGTAGGAGCCGGTGGGGGTGTTGTGGGAACTGAACTCTGGTGGCAATGACTGTCATCATCATAGAGTGCATCAGCAGCTGCTTCCCAATCATCCAAGACTTCATTCTCATCCTCCGGGCAGCCTGTATGGTCCTCCTCAGCATCACTAACACTCGAGCTGGACCACACACTGCTGCCACTGCTGAGGCTGGGCCCACCTCCATGGCCGGAGAACCCCTTCCTCTGAGCACAGACACCGCCCTGGGACTTGTCCGAGCCAGGGCTGTGTATGGGGGAGTCGACATCGCTGCCGCCTACCTCTACAGCGGCAGCCCCAGCCTCCTCCCTGTCCTCCGGATCACTCCCCCTTGACCTTGTGTCTGCACGCCGACGAGGGAGTGGAGGGTGCGGAGAAGCGAGGATTGGTGAGCCAGCATTTGACCCTGCTCCTGTTGGCGAAGCCACAACCTTTGTCTCCTTCCCATCCTTGCCTGGACCAATCCAAACCGAAAAAGTGTCAGATTTTTAACGAATCGTCAATAAAAACACTATCTTTCCCACTAGATCACCCCGAATCGACGAGCCATTGCATTCTAAGCCATCCCTTATGAAAAAAATCCCACCCAACTTTGTCTCCCATCTTCTTAGCCCAGAGAAGATGATAAGGAGTTAGACGAAGCCTTGATCCAGCACAGGGAGATCTTAACTCTCGCATGCGCACCACTGCCGAATCCCCACACAAACCCAGCCAGAAATCGTTCCCCAAATTAAAAAAAAAACAATCGCACAGAACGGGCACGAGATCATACCTTGACCGGATAGCCACTGCTCGCGGCGCGTCTCGAGCTTGCTCTGCTTCAGCTTCGCCGCCGTCCTGTTCCCCTGCGAGGCGCACCCGAGAAAACAGGAGCACAGATCAGATCAGCGCGCGACACAATCAAATCCGACCCAACCCGTAACCACCGGCACCCGAATCGAATCGAGGAGATCACCACCACCCCAACAGGCAGAGATCACCTTACCCTCTTCTTCTTCGCGTCGCGCGCGGCGGCCGCCGATGCGGGCGATGCGGCGTCGCTGTGTCCCATCTGGCCGGTTTGGTACGGGAGGGGGCTCGGGCGGGACTGCCTCGTCGACGCGCGCGCGTAAGGGAGCGATTGAGCGAAGGGGGAGGAGGCGGAGAAAACCCTAAAAAGCGATGCGGCGGGCGGGCGGGCGGAGGGCGAGAGAGAAGAGGGAGGGAAGGCGAGCGAGGACGCGGATGGATGGATAACACGGGTGGTTAATGGAAAAGAAAGGAAAGGGCGGAGGAAAGGGAAGCGAAATCTCCTGGGCCTTTTGGTTCGTGGAAGGCCCCGCTCCCCCCGCCGCGCTCGCGTTTATTGATCCACAAGGTGGGGGGAAATGACAAGAATGCCCCTCCCCGCGGCGGGAGGCGGTTAGGGGGTTGGCGGGTTGTGGCCTTGTGGACCTCTGCGGGGGTCGTCGCGCGATCGGGGCCGTCGATCCGCGAGGGCTGGGGCGTTCGGCCCGGGGGGCGTTTTCGGGAGGATCTTTTCGTTGGCCCGGGGTGAACCGGAGGGTGTTCCTGGTCGTAACGGCGTTTTTGTGTCGTTTTTTATGGGAGAAGGAGGAGCGGTAATGTGCGGCGCGATTGCGACGTCGCGGGCCGTTACGTCTATACCTGAGCATTTTTGCCGGACCCGGCCCGCGCCAGGTCCGTCTACGAACCTTACTGGACGGGCGTGGGCAGAGATCTTGGAGCCTGCGAAAAAAATCTTGACCCGAACCCGGCCCGTAATGCTGTTTTTATCTCTTTTACACTATAAATTGAGACCCGACACGTCCCATGGGACGGTCATGGGCAGGATTTTCTCGGTCCGAAAAACCCAAAAAAAAATTCAGTCCGGCCCGAATCCGACCCGGCCCGTGAAATGCTCAGATCTAGTTACGTCCATGGTTGGCATATGGCCGGCGCTGAGGAATCTGTGAGGACCTCGGCTCCGACTCCGAACGGGAAAGACGGAGAGGAGAAGCTGCTAGAAGGTTCGGTTCGTGTTCCTCACGTGATTGAGCCTCAACAATTGCCCTAAGAAAAAATAGTTTATTTCCAATGACCTTTTATCTAAAAAAAATAGTTTATTTGAACTATGATGAGAACTCGGCAACAATTTTGTCAGATGATAATAACGCCAGATATTTTGGTCCCACGGTTCTGTAGAAAGGCTCGACTTTTTCTTTAACTAGTGGACAGCGCACGGTAGCAAAGGTGACTGGCGGCTGGGGCAGCCTGGCGCTTGGATCGGAGAGAAGAAAGAGGGAGACAGAGCCATGGAGAGTCGGAGTCGGAGAGGGCGGGCTCTGGTGGTCCACGGACGGGCAAGACGGCGGCAAGAGCAAGCGGCGTGGCGGGCTGGCGGAGAGAGCGAGTGGTTGCGTGGCGGCTGGGGGCGCGGCGCGGGGGGAGTCGTGACTCGCGGCTGGTGTGGCCGACGCACCACTGAGCCGCTGACTGTTGACCACTGGAGTGGAGGTGCTAGGGTTTTGGACTTTTGGCATCCTATCTTATTGAACTTTTGCTAGGCTATATGTTTAGATGTGTTATTTCCTCGGTTCTCCGGGTACCCGAGAACCGAACCGAAAGAACCGGGGTAGTTCGGTTCCCAAGAATCAGGAACCGAACAGAAACCGAATTTTTCGGTTCCGGATCCCGGTTCTTTCGGTCCGGTTCTCGGTTCCCGGTTCTTTTTGCCCACGGCTAGCCTGACCGGTCGGGGAAAAAAACCCTGACCGCAGCTCGGGGCTCTAGTCGAACACTTTGGAGAACAGGAGGTCGCGACTCAAGTCGACCCAGCAGAGCAGTTGATCGATGACATGGCTTTTCCACGTGGACGCCATCAGCTCCGCACATTCACTGTCATCGCCGCCGCCGTAGTGGCGGATGGGTGGACGCATGATGCTCCAGCGGAACAGGCGGAGCTCGGCCTCCTTCTTCCATATCGTGCGACTCACGTACTCCATCTTGAGCGCCGCCACCATGAACTCATCCTCGCCGCGGCGCAGGAGGCTGGTGCCATCAGGTTCCAGGTTTCCACGCATGCGTTTATCCCATCCATCGGTGATATGAAAAGTAGGGACCAGCAATAACGACGGCGGCCGCGGGAGGTTACGGCGGTCGCGTCACCGACGTTGTAGACGAAGTGGTCGAAACACCCCACCATGAGTTCCTCACCAAACAATTGAACCTTGACGAGCACGGAGTCGCCGTGTGCCGCGAGGAGTGTAAACAGCTTGACACATACGCGCGACCCCTCCGGTGTGGCTCGGCCAGGCAGAGCGAGACGGTGACGGGAACACCGGTGGTGGTGCGGCCACCCGCCATCGTGTCTTGGTGTCAGCGATGGAGGCGCAGCGGCGGCCCTTTTTCCGGCGAGTTGTTCACTTGTTCCGGATCGATTTGCCATCTTATATTTGTAGAAACTATCAATAAACGAACTCTCGATTCTATGTTTTTTACTGCACGGAACACAAGGAAACGGGCACTGCAAATTGCATGACCGGTATGGTTTCCTGGTTGAGGAGTTGTAGGTGGGATGGAGGAAAAAAAGTAGAGTGCTCGTTCCCTACGACCCGTGGGTACATATGGTGGGTACGTGTTATTATGGTGACAAAATAATTAGTTTTTTGGCAGAAACATTTTCTAACTCGTGATTTCTATGGGTCTACCCCTTATCCTCTCCTCAAATTACTTGACAGGTGGGTCCAGCGTGAGGGGTACGGTGGCCCCGAATTGGGTGAGAAACGTTTTTCAAATTATTCGATTTTTTTCTTTAATTGATCAAAGATGAATATGCGCCTTCTCTCAAGGAAAGAAAAGAAGAAGAGCCGTATGTGGCATGCTCACTCGTCGAAACAGGATTTACGAGGAGACTATCTCCAACAACACTTACCTAAATAGTAGACCCATTCGGGTGTTTGAGTCTTGCTGCAGTAAATGGGTTACAGACCTAAAAGACTTCCGTTCCAACCAGTGGCGTAGCCAGCCGAAAATTTTAGCTAGGGTGGATCCGGATAACAAAACGGCGTACACAGTGTATTGTTGAATTTATCTACATATTCGACCTCGAGTAACATAAGCTATTCTTAACTTTGTCTACACTTCAAAGAAAAAGAGTAAAATGAGCTGATCAATATGCAACAAAAGGGAATTGAGCTGCACTGATATAGCAATGAAGCAACAAGTAACGAAGGGAATTTGTGAGCCTCGGATGGAATTATATGAAGGAGTTCCACCAGAGTCCTATCCATCCTTGGGCGAGTTGAGCTTGTAGAGCCGCAGTACTGAACTGGACGGAGCTGCATTGATCGTCTGATCAAGTTCAGTCCGCCAAGCCCACACCCCTTGGCCTCTTTTATTCTCCGAATTTCTTTAGCAGCAGCACATTTCTTTGCCACTATCTAATTGCAGCAGCGGCAGAACGCAGAACTTGATGTCTAGATGAAGAGAAGAAGGCATTACTGATGCTCACCGGTAGCTGGGGCGGCCGCCCCACCCCACCGTTAGGGCGGCTCCGCCCCTGTTCCAACAACTGACCCAGAAACAGAAAATCCACCCCTCGAAACAATTGGGCGGCAGATGTTTTTATTTTGTCGTCGAGGAGAGAGACGACGGAGGGAGGATGCATATTTGGGTCTCATCTCGTGGCCGATGCAAAGTGCGTTCTTTCTTTGCCTACCTTGTTGGAGGCTATTATCTTTCCAAAAAACACTGTCAAGTATGCATTTTGGGTTTGGGTTGCGTTATGCATACCCTGTTGGAGTTAGTCTCAGGTTTGCATTTATTCTTTCATCAGGCCCGCACGACGAGCGCAGCCAAGTCCGTCAACAGGCAACAAAACTGCAAAACAAGAGACAGGTCGGTCGGAACTTATCAATTTGCAGCTTCATTCATGTGTGATCTGTTGCATAGGCTTGCCAAATGCCATGCGTCAGTTACGGACCGACCAACCAGTGCACTGAATGGATACAGAAATTTAATGGGCAACATGACACAAAAAAAACAGCGCAATGTCACTGCATATACTATGGAGTACAGCTGATTTTTTGCCTCCAGTCAGCGCTACCAGTACCACCACGGCTAGCTCTGGACCAACCGATCAACGTGGCATCGAAGGCACGTGACATGGGGTACCATTTTCCGACCCTACCTCATAATTGTGGTTCGTACCAGTACCATGCCCGTCCATGCAGATGCAGGAAGTTTCTGTGCTCCTACAAATCAAGATAGAATAACAAACAGGCCTGTATCAGCTGTTAAGTTTTCTTTTGAATTGATGCGACAGAATCAACTATCAAGTGATGAAGAACAAAAACCTGCAGCAACAGGAGGAGACCAATCAAGAATGATGTAATCATGTAAGTTGATCGTGTCGGGATTGCTAGAAAGGTGTGGCCACACGCGCCTGCCGACGAAAAACGGGTGATTAAACAATCAGGTAGGATTGTGTGAATTGTGATATTGCCATTGCCAATGAATGAACCCTCCATTGTGTTTTGTGACGACTGGCGAGGACTTTGCAAATAATCATTTCCCTGACCATTCAAAGACAATATTTGAATTAGCAGTTGAATGAAACGGCAGTCACGCTGAAAAATGTATCGCATGGAGAAAAGTAAACATTAGAAAACTGGATGCTGCCAAAACGAACAATGCGTCACACAAGAAAAGTAATGGAGAAGTTGCATTTGCAGCTGAACCTGGGAAGTCTTCACTCCGCCACAATAACCCCATGTCTATTCTGCCTATTGTACATAGTGCAAAAATATAGAGAAAACAGAAAGAAAATTGATAAAAAATAGATGAACTAGCAGAATGAATTACCTTGTTATAAGCAGCCGGGTGCACATTTTCAGGTGTGTCCATTTTTTACAACATTGCAGCAACATAATTATCAGTATTTCTTATGAAAACAGCAATGGTGACACTGACACCATGATCATGGCAAAATTGCAGCGACATAATACTAGCTCACTACTTTTTATAGAAAACTGCAATAGTGACACTGACACCATCATCATGGTCAAATAATATCAACCAGTGGTGCTGCTTCAGTCTCATCATTCAGAAACCTATTATGGTACAGCCAGTCTGATGCCCAAATCTCTTATCTACGCATAAACCTTTAACTGAGCAGTTCCCACTTCATACAGATGGCACAAGGATCAATTTTTGTATTCTCCAAAAGAAGCACAATCAATATTTTTATGGCCTTAACTTTTACTAACCATTTATATACATTATTTCCAGGACATGTTAGCCATTTCCATTTGGCCTTAAATTCCAACGGCCTTCACACCATTCAAATAAGAAATAATCCATATGCCCAACTTTTCCAAAAAATTTTACCAAAGATATAACTCCAATGAGCTAATGATTTCATCAATTGGTAAATTTGAACCTCTGTTTATAAGATCACTATCTTTTAAGGGATGTCATAAGTAATTGTGAGGAAGGAAAGAGCATAGCTGCAGTTTAAGTCACCCACAATTATCAACTGCACTCCATCCTACACCTTTTTCCACTCCATGATTCTTCATCATCTCTCTTAGTTTCTCTATCTCATCCCATTTTTCAGCACTGCCATAAGAATTAGACATTAAAATGTAATATCCATCATTTTCTGGATCAGAAGCAAATGCCTTTTGTGCAATCCTTAGCCCCATCTCAAAGTTGTCATGCACTTTGCAGGCACTAAGCAAAGTTCCCCATACCCCACCATCAGGTTCTACTGGCATGGCCAAAACCATATCTTCTGCCTCTTGGAGATGCCCAGATTTCCCTAAGAGATCTACCATACAGGCATAATGCTTCAGGTTAGGCTCAAGTGAGTACTCTCCCATTCTAGTGAACAGCTTCCTGCCCTCCTCAACAAACCCTGAATGGCAGCAAGCAGATAGAATGGCAAGAAAGGTGACACCATTAGGCTTAACACTTCCTCTCTCCATCTCGCCAAATAATTCTAATGCTTGTTTTGCTTCCCCATGCATCCCATACCCTGATATCATCACATTCCAAGCAACAACATCACGCTGAAGCATAGAATCAAAAATCATTCTTGCAATTCCAAGTTGCCCGCATTTAGCATACATGTCAACAAGTGCTGTACTGATTGATACATCAGACTCCCACCCCATTTCTTTCACATAAGAATGCACCTGTTCTCCGCGTTCCAATGCAACCAAGTTTGCACAAGCTGAAATGACAGTGATCAGGGTTGCTGAATTGGGGTTCAAACCTTCAGTGAGCATTTGATCAAACAGTAACACTGCAGCATTTGAATGCCCCAGATGAGCATAGCTGGAAATCAGTACATTCCATGTGATAACATCCCCCTTCAGTTTGGCCAGGTCAAATATTCTGCGTGCATTATCGAATTTTCCACACCTTCCATACATGCCAATTAAAACATTTGCAACTGATAAATTATCATCAAGCAAATGCTTAATTGAATAACAGTGTGTTGATCGACCTAGTCTTAGTTCCGCTAGCCGTGAGCAAGAAGAAATTGCAGACACCAAGCTGTTGGCATCACACAGGAATTCATCTTTCTCTCTAAGCTGCAGCTCACGGTACAGCTCCAAGCATTGAACATCCAATCCAGCTTTGCAGTATCCTACAATCATCAAGTTCCAAGATTCCACGTCTTGTCGATGCAATGATCTAAAAACTCTGCCTGCAACATCCACTAATTCAAATTTTCCATACATTGAGATCAAAGCATTTCCGGTCAAAACACTATCTTCATAGTTTCTCTTTGTTATAGCCGCATGAAATGCCTTCCCTCCACACACATTTCCACTGTTACCCAACCCTGCAAGCAGGCAACTGACAAGAACTTCATCTGGCTGCAGACCCAACTCCTCCATCTCCTGGAACAACTCTATGGCCTCCCTAATAAGCCCTCTCCGACAGTAAGCTCCAATCAAGCTTGTCCAGGAAACTACATCTTTCTCTGGTAACTCCGGGAACAAAATGTATGCATCCTCAGTGCTGTGACACTTCGAGTACAAAGAGAAAAGTGCAGAAACCACCAACGGGGAATCACCAACCCCGATCTTAACTACATACCCGTGCAAGCATCTGCCAGAATTCAGATCACCTAGCACCCTGCACGCCTCCAAGCCACTTTCCATCGTCCGTGAGTTTGGCCTCACCCGGCCGTCGCCCGCAAGCCTGATCATCTCCACCAGATAGCGCAACCCCTCTGCGCACTCCCCGTTCCGCACGCACCCGGATAACACCGCGGTCCACGCGACGACGTCCCTCTCAGGCATGTCCTCGAACACCTTCACTGCGTCCCCGACGACGCCGCACCTCGCGTACATGTACACCAGCGACGACGCGACGGCGACGGAGCCGCCATCGCCGACGAGGAGGCCGGACCTGACGCAGTACGCGTGCACGGAGGCGCCGACGCCGAGCGCACCAAGCTCGGCGGCGGCGGAGGCGGCGAGCGGCGCGGTGAAGCGGGAGGGCCGCGCGCCCGAGACGAGCATGCGGCGGTGCGCGGCGAGCGCGGCCGCGAAGTCGGAGGCGCAGTGGTGGGCGCGGATGAGGGAGTTCCAAAGGAACGCGTCGGGGCGGGGAGTGGCCGAGAAGGCGAGCACGGCGAGCCCGGGACGCCCCGCGGAGGAGTAAGCGGAGACGAGCTTGGCGGCGACGTCGGGGCGGGGGGAGAGGCCCGAGGTGACGGCGAGCGCGTGGACGCGGATGAGCTCGGGCAGCGGCGGGGGCGAGGGCGACGAGAGGAAGCGGGAGAGGATGGCGAGAGGGGTCGCGGTTTGTGGAGGCGGCATCTGATTGCTCGTTCGAAAATCGAAATGGTCTTTCGGGCGAGCTAATTATACACGCAGCGCTGCAGTTTGTGCACTTCAATCAGGATTTTTTTTTGAGATAAGTCCAGATTACACCCTCCATCTCTTCACGTGGTCTAAAATACAACCCCCATCTATAAACCCGTGTAACAGACAACCCCGAACTGCCCAAACCATGCACATGACACCCCCGAGCCCACTCCACGCCGGTTTCGAGCAGAGCTGGTGTCCAAGTCACCCGGCGTCCATCCACGTCAGCTGCTCTCTTCAGGCTGCGCCTCCCTTTCTCTCTCCGTCGGCGGCTGTCTTTCTCTGTGTTAATTTCTCTCTCTCAACTCATCCAGGTGATTCCCAGCAATGACAAATGAAGTAGAACAGATAGCACTGCATTGCACTGACATGAGAGCCATTAGTTTGGCATATTACAGAAAGTAGTGGCCTACAGTTCGACATAAATTGAAGCCATTAGTCTGGCATATTACATGACTTAGCAGCCTATACTCCGGCTAATTACATTACTTAATTGCCATCAGTTAGGCACATTACATCATTTTTTATGGCTTCTGGGCATTCACTCTTGCACTCGAAGTCCCAGGTATGGTTGCCACTCATCCTTGAGCAGTTGTCATTACGATTCCTTGGTTTGACATCCCAACCTGCAATTATTGAACCAAATAAGCAAGCTGAAACAAGTTTTGTTGAATGGAGTGGTGACTACATTAACTTACACTCTGTGATGTGGTTCTCTGAGTAGAGAATTCCTAAACCAGAGCAATTCTTTTTGCTCTTTGAAGCACTTGCAGCACTAGTCGAAGGACCCTTCCTCTTCCTAACACTTGTGACACTCTGCTGTGGAACTGGCAATGGAACCATGGCACGAGCTTCAGATTGAGCTGGTTGCACATGAGATTGAGATGCCGGCATACTGGGCCTACTACTATTCCTCCTATCACAGGTGCTTCTGTTGTGTCCAGTTTGTTTGCATTTCCTACACCTGATAACAGTACCCCTCTTAGAAAGTATTTTACTTTTTGGCTTCTCATTTGGTTCCCTCCTCCTCTCCTTTTTAGGTCTACCTGGCAGCTTCACATACTTTGGTGGTAATGGTTTGGCCATTTCAGAGGTGGGCCAATTTTGAATGCCTTCCACAGGTTGCAACAAATGAGCATAAGTTTTGTTGAATTCATTCACTGTGTAGCAGCTTGCAATGTAGTCGTCTAACTTGTTTGTTTTGCAGTATATGCATGAAATGGCATGACAACATGGCAGTCCAGATAATTGCCAATACCTGCAAGAGCATGTTCTTTTTTCAAGGTTTATTGTCCACCTATGATCATTGTGCTGCACTTCAAAAGAATCCCCTCCGCAACAAATTGCATGGCAGTAAGCAGATAACTTGATGGCTGTCTTGAGTTTCTTCTTTAGAATGTTAGGACATATACCAGGCTGCCACCTATTTCCTTTACTAACCATATCATGGATCCTTATCATTACTTTGCATCTAATAGCTTCTAGCATACTGATTATAGGAAGATATCTTGCTTCAATGATCCACTTGTTGAAGGACTCACAAATGTTATTGTCAACTGAGTCACAGTTTGATCCTAGCTTCATCCATGCCCTGCTCCAGTGATGTGGAGCTGTGTTCATCACTGCTTGTGCTCCTTCAGGTGTCTTCGCAGCCAACTCAGCCCTTGCAATATTGAACAGAGTGATGCATGGAGCCTTAGCACACTTCCAGAACATCTTTTGGTATTCCTTTTTCTTGAATTTCTTCCTCCAATTAGCATAGATATGCCTAGCACAATTTCTATGCTCAGCTCTAGGAAGCCAGGATTGAACTGCATTTAAAATCCCCTTTTGCTGATCTGAGATAATAACCCAACCATCTCCATCTCCAATCCCCAAGTCTCTGCATAACAAATAACAGAACCAGTCCCATGAATCATTTGTCTCCATCTCTACAACAGCCCAAGCAATAGGATAGATTTGGTTGTTTGCATCCCTACCAATAGCACACAATAGCACACCATTAGCTGCTCCTTTGAAGAAGCAACCATCAAGTCCAATTACTTTCCTACATCCAGCCAAAAAACCCTTCTTGCATGCATCTAGGCACACATAGATTCTCTGAAACACAGGATCATCAAAGTCTGGGTCCAACTTTATAACAATTGTGCTGCCTGGGTTACTCCTTAGAAGTTCTTCCTGGTAGTCATACACTCTGGTGTACTCACCCTTTATCTTATCCAACCATCTGCCCATTACAATAGACTTTGCTCTCTTGCACTTAGACAAGCTGACATTTGCAAACATTTCCTGTTGAACTGTGGCTTGAAGATGGTGTATGCTCCATGTTGGGTTTGCTTTAATCAAACTTTCAAACCTATTTGCAATTCTTCTTGATGTCACAAGTTTGTTATCTCTCCTTTTGGGACATGTGTGCTCATCATTCAGGCTGGTCACAAGCCAACTATCTGATAAAGTAGTCTTCTTCAAAAGGCATACCCATGGACACAAGGGCCAATCACATATAGCTCTGACCCTTTTTCCTTCATCTTTGATAAATTTTATAACCTTCCTTTCAGCAATACCATACTGAATAATTGCATCCTTGAATTGTTTCTTATCACTGAACTTCATTCCTAAATCAAATTTAGGGACAACAGCCTTTTTGTCATACCTGGGAAAATTGTCTTCTTTCCTAATAACCTCTCCATCGGAGCCTTCTTCAAATGATTCATCTTCTTGAGCACTAGAGTTACCACTAGATGTGGAATTGCCATCTTCAAGGCCACATCCATCAAGTTGGTTAGTTTCATTGACATGAGCATATGCATATATAGCATCATCTAAATTTTCTAGATCTCCAGACTTAAACTTCATCTTGAATTCCTTCAATTTTGCTTTAATTTCCACTGCTTCATCATCCTCTTCTGAAGAACAACAACCACTGGGAAGGTACTCACTATCTGAACTACTGTCCATTTCTTGTTCCTCCCCAACCTTACTGTCCATTTCTTGTTCCTCCCCCACCTCACTAGAGCTCTTCTGTAGGTGTAGACTTGACTCCTCTAGTTTGATTGGATTGCCTTGGATAGCACTTGTCTTCTTCTGCCCATCTGAGCTACCATCACTTCTCTCATCATCTGCAAACGCTTCCACTTGCATTGCCATTGATTCAACAAACACATGTGCAATCTCTCTACCCGTGATAACTTCTGACATTAACAGGCACACACTGTCATCATGCAACAGTCTAAGTCCATTGCTTAAGTCTTTACCAGGACACAACCAATGCAGCCAAACATCTGAACCCACTCCATGATCCCTCAGGTGGCCATGAATCTCAAGTAAAGAAATTAAATCTCGATCTATGTAAGACATTCCTTTAGACCCACCGAGATAGTGCATCATCTTCCCATCAAACAAAAACTCTCCTCCAAAATGAAATCGAACAGCCAGCTTATCTGTACCATCCATCTAGAAAAGAGCAGATCCAATCCTTAGTACCTAACCAGAACCATAAGAACATAACAGATCTACAACCTACACTCCTACAGAGAAGAGGACTCACCTTAATCCACGAGATTCTCCTCTGTCCTACGCCATTTGCAACAGAGAAGCCCAAGGGCAGCCTCCAGGTTTGAGGGGCAGAGTGAAGGGGAAAGTGAGGGGCTATTGATTTTATGTAACCCTAATCTGACGTGGATGGACACGGGGCCGACGTGGATGCCAGCACAGCTCAAAACCGGTGTGGAGTGGGCTGGGGGGGTCGCGTGCCTGGTTTGGGCAGTTCGGGGGTGTCTTTTAGCCGGGTTTATAGATGAGGGTTGTATTTTAGACCACGTGAAGAGATGGAGGGTGTAATCTGGACTTATCTCTTTTTTTTTCAATGGCCTGTTCTGTTCGTTGAAAAGGAATAGTAAAATTATAAATAAATAATGCTGGGAAAAAGTCTATATCACCCCCTGAAGTATGGAGGGGCGTCTACTTCACCCCCCAACCTTTCAAACAGGTTATCTTACACCCTAAAATTCTGAAAACCAGCTATAGGACCCCCTGAAGTGGTATTGCTGCCCGGTTTTGATGTATTGGCTGTCCACACTGGCAGCAGTGCCACGATGGCAGTGGGGCAGCAGGGGATCAGGCGGGAAGGAAGTGGACGGGCGGGTATATTTGGCGCCAAATGGGGGAAACGGCGGTAAAACCAGGTCAGTTCGTGGTTCCAACCATTCAACTCGAAACCCCCGTGCTCTCGTTCACTCCGCGGTGGACGGCCAGGCGGTCGGCGAGGCGGACGACGAGGCTGATGATCGCGAGCTCGGTTGGTTGAGCGGTCTGCTGCAGGAGGTCGAGGTGAGTCCCATCTTCTGTATGACCTATCTGTTTTCCCAAAAAACTGGATGCGATTCGATTGAAGTCAGGGGAAAAGGGGACTTTGGTCAGGGATTCGAGGGACTAGGTAATCACTCAAGATATTGTTGTAGACTTTGCATTTGGTGGTGATTTGTTTGATCGGGTCAGGAATTGAGGCGCTAGGTCATACTGCTAGTTTGATTTGTGCAAGATTAGGTCTCTTTTTTGTTGCAAGATTGGATTTTCTTTTGGGAATATGACTGATGCATATGTGTTTGGGAATATGACTAGGCATAGGGCCATAGTCTTTTGGTTCAACATAGAAATGACCTCTCTATTGTCTTTTGAGTTACAGATTCATGATGAGTGCATATATGCACTTCTGCTTGCAGCTAGTATAGCTGACGAGTGCATACTGCACTTGTGCAGGCATCTAGGACAGTTGATTAATGCTGTTTCAAACATCTCTTTTGGTGTAATATTTGTAAATATGTTCCAGCTGAACCTAGTAAAACACCACTCTCTTGTTATGCTTTGACATATCTTCCTGTTGCTTACTCATGTTTTATACACAGTTTAATTTATCAACACAAGGGGACAAAGTTGAAGCTCAAATTGCCATTAAGTTCAATACATCATTCCAAAAAAACAAAAATTTCATACAACAACTCGTTGAACTAGATTTGACAACAATCTGTTGCAACATTGCTTCTTTTTCTTCTATTTCCTTCTCCATTGCTTTTGGCTCTTCCATCCTCTGCAGGTTCTCCATCTCAACCTCTGGTTGTTTTCCTTCAGCAAATCAAGAAACAGATCAAATCAATTGAACCAAATGAAAGAAACAGAGCTAAGAACGTGAAACAACAGCACAACCATTTTGCTTACCTGTGCTCGCCTACCGAGTCGTTGCCGCCGGCCAGCAGCCAGCTCCACCTCGCGGAGGTACTCGGGGTGCAGCGACACGTCGCGCTCGTCCACGACCCACACGCCCCTGCCTCGGCGCAGGCCTCCACCAGCTCCTGCGCGCGCTCGCAGTCCTCGAAGGTGCGCCGCACACTGCAGAGCGTCGTCCGTGTATAGCACCACCCCGCCGCCCGCAGCGCCAGGCGGCCGCCGCTCGAGACCCCCTCGAACGGGTCTTGCCGCTTCCACCTGGGCGCGCTGCCATTCGCTGCGCCCTTATTCTCGCGGTCGCGTAGCAAGAAGATGACGCGCCGCCTTGCAAGCTCCGGCGCCGCCGCCTTCGTATTGGCGCCAAATATACCCGCCCGTCCACTCCATTCCCGCCCGATCCCCTGCTGCCCCACCGCCAACGTGGCACTGCTGCCAGCGTGGGCAACCAACACATCAAAACCGGGCAGCAATACCACTTCAGGGGGTCCTATGGCTGGTTTTATGAAGTTTAGGGTGTAAGATAACCTGTTTGAAAGGTTGGGGGTGAAGTAGACGCCCCTGCATACTTCAGGAGGTGATGTAGACTTTTTCCAATAATGCTGAAATAGTATTTTTTGTGAGAGGAGATGTGATAGATGTGATAAATGAACAGTGTTATTCACTGTTCCTCTCCTTTTGAAGGAAAAGAACAGGCAACATCATCAGAATTCAGAAACAGGCCCCATACTCGCATGGGGACTTCGATTCAAACGAAATAACGGTTAATGTAAAATCTGATCCTAAGCTCGAAACTTTTTACCCGCTTTCTTGTTAAAGAAAAGGAGGTAGCGTTCGTAGGTCTTAAGATCATCCAATTCTCCTTTTGCTCCAATCTTGTCTAGAACAACCGCACACCAGTGTGAAATGGCCAAGGATAAAGATTAAAGAGTGCAGACCAGACAACCCATGATAAGGTACACAGTACACCCTGTCCTGAATTCGTTAGCAGCAGTACAAGCCACTTTGCCGTAAGGGCTTTTTATTGGAAGAGCACTGTAATGTACACAAGTTTCTGTCAATGCGAAGGATTGATGTTGTGTCTTCAGTGTGATGCTCTCCATTTTCCTGGCACGAATCCGTTTACAGCTTCGATGGAGGCTGGTACCATCCCCATGGCTCATCCGAGCAGTACTTGGTGACTTGCTTCACGGTCAGGTAGTTCTCAAGGCCCCTGAAAGGAACAGCCAACACAATTCAGAGGGCACGGATTGCAAAAAAACCTTTTTCTTTAGCGGTGATGACAGAGAAATTGTGCGATCTTTCAATATTGATGTGGCACTCACCATTCTCCGAGCTCACGACCAAAACCGCTCCGCTTGTTCCCTCCCCATGGAGCTTGGACTAAGGTTGGTTGGGAGCAATTTATCCAAACAATACCAGAATGAAGAGCCTGCAGGTGACAGATTTTACATGTGGTGCGGAGTGAAATCTTTCCATTCTATGACAATTCTAAGATCCTTGCAACTAATCAGGAGGTGAAACCTATGGTCATGCCATTTTAAGTTACCTTTGAAATGCGCTCACACCTCTCTTCATCATTAGAGATCACTGCACCACCTAAACCATAGCTGAAAAGAATTGGTAGAGAAGGTGATTAAACAATATAGGCATGAAAGGGGTTTCTTTTCTTTTTCCACATTTCAATCATGCAATAGTGACTCACTGAGTATCATTTGCGAGTTCCACAGCTTCACTCTCTGTCTTGAACTCTTTGATGCAGAGGACTGGTCCAAAGACTTCCTCTCGCCAAATTTGCATTGATGTACTAACATCTGTTATAATTGTAGGTTCGATAAAGAACCCTCTTCTGAGGTGCTGCCAGTTGATCAATGTAAATTGGATCAATAACCAAGGAGCCAAAAACAGATAACCGAACTAAGGATGTTTACCTGTGGTCGGGCACCACCATACAAAATTGTGGCACCTTCGCTTCTTGCAGTTGAGATGAACTTCTTTATCTTTTCATACTGAAATATGAAACAAAGCTCTTCAGTTGTCTAAATAATAATTGTTGTATTACACAAGGGTGCAGTTCTTCAGTTTCAGACACGTGGAGCTGTCAAAACCACATGCAAGTAGGCTCTGTCCAGACTCCAGACTATTCTAAGTTGGTATTGGAACATAATTGCATAAAACTATATTTTCGGCAGGGTAATGTGCAAAGAAGTAAAACTGTTAAGAGCTTCTTGCATAGGATGCCATCACTATTGTCATGATTATTGAACAGTTATTTACTTATTTGATTTGGGCACACTGTTTTCACTGAAGTCTTTACAGATTCAGAAAAGGTACATATTTGCAACAACACTTCCACAAACGTTATGCACTTCATGAGCATTACCTGCCCTTCACTGACAACAGACCCCAGCCTGCAGCCTTCCTCCAGTGGGTCAGAGATTTTGATATTCTTTGCCCATGCAACCAATCTATCCAAGAATTGCTTTGCTATTTTCTCCTGTGAATTTCCTCGTGTCATGTATTAGAAATATTACTTGATCTCCAAAACAGCTAGAAGAATTACATACATGCAGAAGTAGACGAGAAGTAGCACTGCAGACTTGACCAGCATTCGCAAAGATCCCAAACATGGCCCATTCAACAGCTGATTTCAATTCAATAAGACCTTAGTACAGCAAACAGAATATGGCATAAAATTAGGGGCATAGTGAAACATGAGAGAGAGGAAGAGACCTTTGTCAATGTCAACATCATCAAAGACAATAAGTGGACTTTTGCCTCCAAGTTCTAACGAAACAGGCTGTCGAAAAATAAATAAACAATAGAATAGGGATTATATGACATACAAAGCACGATTTACAGAATTTTATCGTCAAAAGCATCTCAATCACAGGTTGATAGAATTTATTTAGGGTGTGGAAATTTACTGAAAAATGATAGGGAACTAAAAACATAGAGAACAAACCTTAACCATTTGGGCAGCAGCAGTCATTATCTTCTTGCCAGTCTCTGTACTTCCAGTAAAAGCAACCTACAAAACAGGGCCACAAAAACTTGATAACTTCAGAACTGATAATAATCGTTCCAGATAATGTGATGTCCATCACCATATGAATATACTTCTTGGGAAAGAGGCCTTACCTTATCGACATGGGGGTGTGAGGATAATGGAGCACCAGCTTCAGGGCCCAGACCAGTAATTATGTTCAACACACCTGGAGGTAGGCCTACTTCTATGCATATCGCACCAAGCTCTAAGCAAGTCCTGAATTTAGACCAGATTTTAGTCCTAGGATATAACAATTGTATAAGTGGCTTCAAAGGTATCAAGTCTTACAGAGAAGCCAACTCCGATGGCTTTAACACAGCTGTACACCCAGCAGCCAAGGAAGGTGCAACCTTCCAAGTAGCCATCAACAGAGGATAGTTCCTTCATTAGCACATGGAAAAACAAAATGAATCAGAATGATCTGAAAAATATTAACAGGAGACAGTTCACACTCCACTGTTTATATTAGATACTCTGCACTGACACAAAACACCAATAGAAACAACTACACTTCATCAACTAGTATGTTATAAGAATAGGATGCTTGTCAGGGTTCACGTGATGGGGGTAAATGCACTCAAAATATATCTAACCTTTTAAAGCGCTCAACAACTGAAAATGAACATGATGAATAAAAGATTGAAATATGGCCTCAAGAAAAAAAAAACTAGACCCGGTGGGGTGAAGAGCCCCATGGTTTTTCATTAAGAAGAAGCAACCTTCTCTGGGTCTAGAAAACCCCCCGAACCCCAGGTATGCCGATGAGGGGATATTTTTAAAAACCAGCTATGGCATGTTACACTTGGAAAAGAAAAGATCAAACAGAACCTATTTGTTTGTCGGGAAAAAAACAGAACCTATTTCAATTATAACTGATAGCAGATACTTCAAAGACATTAAACTACAAGATACAAAAAGGAAACCAATGCAAAATGATCTTGGTACGATTGCCAAAACAATTATCAATTATTCAGTTACTCATACAAAAACATAAAGGCAACCTCTTATAGGACTTCAGAATGTCCACTTGCTTCTTACTTATCAAACACAAACCCTCAACATGTAAAGATAAAGAAGAAATATTAACTCTGGTACAGAACACCTGATCTTTAGAAAAAAAGGATTAGCGGAAATATAAAAAAAATGATACACTATGGAATCTGCATACAATCATGGACCAACATGCAATTAAATGTTTAGAGAACATGTTGAATTAAAGCAGATGTCATACCAAGGAGTGATCAGTCCAACAACCCCAATAGGTTCTTTGAGTATATGGGTCTTGAAATTCTCCATAGGTAGATAGATTGGTGAGTGTTGCTTCCCGTCTAAAGCTTCTGCCAGATCAGCATAGTACTCAAAGCATGCAGCAACATCATCCTAATATAAAATGTAAAGACAATGATTAAAACATGGATCATCTGGTTTCTTCAGGGACACTGAAGATCAGAGAGCAAATAACTTCAGTGAGCAAATAACTGAAGCTACCATATCTGCAACTGTTTCATCCAGAGGCTTCCCGGAATCAAGCATCTCAAGCACAGCCAGATCAGATTTCTTATCTTTAATCTGCACCCACCAACAACATTTAAAGAAATTTACTGCCAATTAAAACAACCATCCAACAGGTAGCAATTTTCCCCATACTAACAGAGGTTCGATCATTTGCATGATCCATTTTAAACGCATCAAACAGCATAAACAGAATCCTTCCACATTCACACACAAACTAATCTTAAATTATAGCAGTAGCGTCCAATGCCGTTGGCTAATAGCTTAAAAACTACATCACAGGATTTTGCAAAGCTATACTGAAAGACAAGTATAGCCAATGCTAGTGCCAAGGCATAGCAGGGTCTGTGTCTCTGTGATGGGAGCCTGTGCTATTGGCATCCTATTATTACCTCAATGCTACAACTTGTACAGAAGATTAGCAGACCAAAGATCAGCAGAAGTTCATACACAACAATCAAACAAATCAACAGGAGTAATAAAATCTAAAATGGTACAGGATGACTGGCCAAACAAAAGAGTCATAGTCATCTGACAGTTCTTCAGCAGTCATCCATCTCGATCTCGGGTCTCTTTTATTCCTCTATCGAAAAGCTATCTATCACACTCTAATCTAGTAGCTAAAGTTAACTCTGTTCTCCCAGCAACGAGATAGTTCACGACTCCAACAGACTTAAATCAACCGGCTACTTGAGACTGCGATGGGGCAAATCGCTGTCACCTTGGCGGCGATCGCCCTGAGGAACTTGGCCCGCACGGCCCCGGAGGCGCGCGACCAGTCCTTCCCGCCGTCGCGCGAGAACGCATCCTTCGCCGCCGCGACCGCGATCTCCACGTCCTCCGCCGTGGCCGCCGGGATGTCGCCTTCGCCGATCACCACCCAAAAAAAAAAAAAAAAGGCCGAGTTCAGCTTCAGCGCCGTGCTAGCAGTATGCTCTCAGAGCGATCGGGGGAAAAGGGGCGAGAAGAAGGTAAGGGGAGATACGAACCGATGGTAGCCTCGGTGGCCGGGTTGATGACGGGGAGGCGGCGCCCGAGTGAGGGCTCCCTCCATCCCCCGCCAATGAAGAGGCCGCGGCGCGGGACCGTCGGCGGCGCGGCCATGGCGACGCGGTGGAGCGGAACCGAGGAGTGCCCTGCTGCTGCTGCCGCCCGCCGCCGCTAGATTGCCTTGGCTCTGGCTGGACTGCGGCAAGTGTTTGGTGGTCGAACGGCGAGCGAGGAGCACGGGAGGGGGAGGAGGGGTGGGGTATGACGCCGCGCCACACTACCTTTTTGATCTGTACTCCGCTAGTGCTCGTCGCGTCACGTCGCCCGTGGCGGTTAGCGTGCTGACGCTGCTACTGGTGCAGTACTAATCAAATCGGGGTGTGGATTATCCCAGATTCCCCTCCCAGCTCGCCGTGATTCGCGATTTGATTAATAATTCCTCTGCCACGTCCCATGCTCTGCAGTAGCGAAAAAGGCGAGGGCGTCTCTAGAGATGGGTGTGTGCCCCGCTTGCCCCTGTCCCATGCCATGATGCGAGGAGCACGCGCACGTCGCCTTGTATGGGCGCGGGGATGCCCAAACCCGCCTACTCGTGCACACAGCACACGCGCACACGCCACACCTCCGGTGGGCGGGTGCGTGCGCCAACGGAGTCACCATCTCTCTGCGACTTTTTGGCAGAAAAAAAGGGCTGAGCTCCTGTCATCTGTCGACGTCTGAACGGCTGTGAAAGAGCGTACATGGGTAGATGGGTGAAAAGGAGGTGGGATGAGTAGTTGATGAACAATGAGAAGTGTTTAGTTGAAAAAAAATGATAGAGATGTGATGAAAGAATAATGCATTAGACTGCGTGCTGTGGATGTTTGGATGGGTAAATAGAGAATGAAAAGTGTATATAAATAGTACTGAAATAATATTTTTCTGAGAGAAGATGTGATGGTGCATAGTGAAATGTGAGAGGAGATGTGAGGTTGTGATGAGTGAAATGATGGTGAATAATAGATATTAAGTGGTGGGATGTGATAGAGTGAATAATGAATTGGAGTGGAATTTCACTCATCTAAAAGCGTCACACGTTTTTTTTCTTGCGTGACTTCACCAACAGCTTCACTGTGGAAATAGGATGCTTGGATAGATCGACCTCCTGATCTAGTGCTCAGCCTTTTTGTAACTGGTTCCCGGGCATTGTTCTCTAGGCATTTTTATCTGTAAACTGCTAAGCTGAGCTTGAGATAAAGGTGAGTTTAACGTGAAGGCGACAATGTGATGGATCGTTAAGTAGAAAGTTTTACAATGATTTGTTTCACACATCTGACCACTAGTTAGGAGTATTAAATAAATATAGTTTACTTTTTTTGGTTAAACTTTTTTTGGTTGTGGTTTTTCAAAAAAGTCAAAAGCTCAACCAAAGGATTTAGCTGTCAACAAAAGCTATAGCTAAAATCAACTTTTTGCTATTACATTTCTAAAAGCAAGTGGGGAGTAGCTTTTTTTGACTGTGACTTTCACAAGTTGGAAGAAATTACCCACCGGTTATGTTGTACCGGTTCGTTTGTTTTCCTTTCTTCCATGTTCTCGACAACTTCCGTCCGCCTGCTGCCAAGGTCGTGCCGGAGCTCCTCTCCGACCGGCGGCGCACCACCTTCGCCTTACCCTAATCCCCCACCGCCGGCGGCGTGGCGCCCATCCTCCGCCTCTCCTACCTGCGCTGCCCCCTCCTCGTTCGTCCTCTCCCGGCCACGGAGGTCCTCCTCGTCGGCGCACGCGGGATCTCTGCTGCTCGGCCTGACCGGGGCACGACGCGCGGGAGCTGCACCACCGGAGCGTGCAGGAGGTCCGCATCTCGACCTCGCCGGGGCTCCGCTCCACCTCCCTCGCGAGGTCCCCGACGAGTTGACGACACGGCGAGGTACGCCGCGGGCGCGGGCGAGCTCCACTCCACCTCCCTCGCGAGGTCCCCGACGGAATGTCCCCATGCTAGCGGTCTCACCCTGTGGCTCCGCTCCAGTGCCGCAGCCGGCCCCCTTGTGACCGGTGCGTCATCCACGCAGCTCCGCTACGACGCCGCGGGCGCCTCGACTTCTCCGGCAGCACCCTCAAACGAGCTCCGGCGGCTCCCTCTCTCCCTCCGTCTTCAGGGTGGTGCCGCGACGGGCATCCTGGCGGCTGCGCGAGCTGCGACCATCGTTTGCTGTCGAAGAAAGGAGGAGCCGCTGCTTCAAGTTGCAGATCTCAAAAGTGCACAAAAACACATCTCTTTTTTCTATGAAATTCGTCCAGACTAAACACCAATTCGTTCTGAGCCTTTAAGCAAAGTTGGAGCTGGTACAAACATCCACAAATGCTATATAGAACTTTTGTTCCAAAGATCAATGGTTTGAGAGATAAAAAAATCTCTAAACTTTAGAGGAAAAACAGAATTCTAAACCATTAGAATCCTTCCGTCAGTTAACTAGAGTACTAGGCAATGCTGAAACCATATAAAGTCTAACCTTGGATCTCTAATTTAAATATACAGACTTATTTTTCTATGCTCAAGAACCACTGAGATATGTTAATCATACATTATAAGTCCATTTTTGAGAACTTGTTAAATATATTCATGCAAAAATCCTCAACCCTTAACCGAAAGTTGACCATACATTTTGATGAATGCAAAAGTTAAAGATAATTAAGATTTCCTTTGGAAACGGATAATTTACATGTGAAATAGTGAACAAAATAATATTTTACAATCAATTTGAATATCAACATACCCTCGTCACTTCAGGGGTACTGTTGACATTTCTCAGCAAACAATAGCTTTTTCACAGCTCACAGCTGTTCTAACCAAATGGCTTTCAGCTTTTTCACAGCTCACAACTCACAGCTGCTTTTTCCACAGCTCAGCTCACATCAGCTTTTTTTCACAGTCACAGCTCAACCAAACACACCCTAAACACCTCCACAACTTCTGTGCTAGCTAATTCGCGAGATAAACTTAATGAGGTCTTTGACTTCATGATTAGAGGGTGGTTACTGCATCATTATTATAGCAAATCATGAATTAATTAATTATCGTTCATCTATGAAAAAGTTTTGTAAATAGATTTAATAGGCCGTGCATTGAAAAAAAATTTAGGGATAGAGGTTTAGCCCCTAACCAAACACGGAGGATATTTATTTTGTTTTATTTTGAAAGACACGGCAGTTCTGGCTTATATATACGAAGGATATTTAGATGAGTGCATCCCGAAAACATGTAAGCAGGCCGGCTGAATCATTTCATCATTTGGAATGAATGACTGATCATACTATGCATCACATTATTTTGTATTGCTGTGGAAGGCACCTCCTCTTTTGACCCGTCTCGTATAAACTATTCGTTCAAAATTACACTCCTTTTATTATGTATTTAAACATAAATATATATTTAAGTGCATAACAAAAAGATTGTACCTAAATAAGTCAAAATGATAAATAATTTGGAACGGAGGGGGTGTAAGATTAAGCACAAGCAACATCCTCTGTTCCTTTGCCGTTGATGGTGTGTTTCACGATAGGGGGTTGGAGCTTTTTTTAATTAAAATGCAGAATCTAGCTAGCTAAGTTGAAAAAACACCGATGACGTAATACTATCTGAAATACCATTTGGATCATTAGTGTCATAATTGTGTGTTTAGTGTTTATCAACATATATAATTTCACCTATTAAACAGTTTTTCAATTTAAATGTTATCACTGTGTAGATAAATGTACTTCCTTTGTTACTAAGTGCATAGAAATAAAGATGTACAACGATATATGTATATACATCCATACAGACCGTCTGCATCATGTGGTTTAGTTTATCAATACTGATGATTTTACATCTTTACCAGTTTTTCAATTTTAATTTATCATAACACATATACTTTATTTTTGTACTCTAATATGAACAATTGTTGATCATTCCTATTTTTGAACTGTCGACCTTTTCTATATATACATGCGACTTGTATGTAGTGGTAAAATTTATAGAACTAATCCCTCACGATCACAATCTGTCGAGAGAGGCAGAGAGCTTTCGAGCAATACTGTAGCGCACACAAACGTAGATTGCACAACGGCAGGCCGGCACGCAACGCGCACTGGACACCTAGACGTCGACCATATTCACAGCCACGGCCACCTTCACCGCGTCCTCCTCCTCCTCCAGCTGGACGGGCTGGTCCGTCAGCTCCACGGCCGCCGCTATCGCCGTGGGCGCTGCGGCGGGCACCTCCCGCTTGTACACGTGCCGGCCGGCGAACCAGAGGAACCCCGCGAAGTTGAACACGCCGAACACGGCGAGCATCCAGTAGAACAGGTCCAGCCTCCCGTCGTCCAGGTTGTCCCGCACCCAGGCGCACCCCGTGGCGGCGCCGGCGGCGGCCACGAGCGCGCTGCTCAGGTAGAAGCCCATGGACACCGTGGTGAGGAACAGGCCCGTGCTCATGGACTTCATCCGCTCGGGGGCCTCCCGGATGAAGAACTCCAGCTGCCCGACGTACCCGAACGCCTCGCCGGCGCCCACCAGGAAGAACTGCGGGACCAGCCAGAACGCGCTGATAATGGCGCCGGCGGCCGACGCGTCGCGGCGCTTCTTCTCGACGAGCGCGGACGCGGCCAAGCCGAGCGTGGTGAGGACCAGCCCCGCCGCCACGCGCTGGAGCGAGCACAGGCCCTCCGGGCGCCCGGTGACGCGGCGCGCGAGCGGGACGAGGACGCGCTTGTTGAGCGAGGTGAAGAGGAGGATGGTCAGGTAGAGGAAGACGGGCATGGACCCCGCGGGGACGACGAAGCCGTGGCCGCCGACGTGGCGGTCCATGCGCGACGCCTGCTCGATCGTGAAGGTGTTCATCTGGGAGTACACCGTCCAGGAGAGGATGCAGGTGGACCAGATCGGGAGCAGCTTCGCCACCATCTTCACCTCCTCCACCTCCGTCATGGTCGGCGCCGGCACCGCCGGCCCGGGTGCTCCGACGCCAGGTCCGCGTTCAGGATTGCAGCCTTATCCAGAAACCTGTTCTTGCAAAAAGGTCATAAACGATGATCGACGGGTGAAAATAGCAAGTTCGTGTCAATCAAAAAATTAAATATTCGAAAGCAAAAAAGCAACGCGACGATAGCATCTCCAAGAGTTTACTAAATTTTAGTTGGCAAATCTTATATTTTGCCAACTTCTAAAAAGATATGTCAAGTAAAAAAAGAGTTCGTCTCCAACAGTTTGGCATAATTCACTTGACAAATCCAGATCTAACTTATATCAGGAACCTTGAGACAGAAACAAAATTATATTTATGTCCTTCCACCTCTTTAAAACTTACATTAGGAACCCTTTTCTATTCTTTATTTCTTTTTTCACCCTCCCACTTGGCTTTGCGTTGCCATCGTCGCCGCGTGGATATATGTGCGTGGGAAGCAGAATTTTGCCAAGTTTCTATTTTTGTCAAGTTGATTTGCCAAACTGTTGGAGACCAATTTTTTTTATTTTGTCAAAATTAGATGAATGACAAGTTAGTTTACCAAACTGTTGGAGATGTTCACTCTACTAGGAGTGTTGCGTAATTACCTGAGCCTGTCGGTGTGCGGCACCTTGGCTCTGTGGAAGCCGCGGAGCTCGCTGGGGTCCGCCGGGCACGGCAGCTTCGGGTTGCGCCACGCCGCTCAGAGCACGCGGCCGATCACCGTGAGCAGGCTCCCCTGGGGCCTCCGGTACCGATACCTCGGCATGCCCGCCACGAACACCGCCGTGGCGACCGCCATCACGACCGCCGACAGGCCGTACCCCCAGGCGCGGCCGGCGTTGTCCTGCACGTACACCAGCGCGGTGGTGGCGAAGAGCGAGCCCAGGCTGATCCAGAAGTAGAAGAGGCTGAAGAAGAACACCTGGGCGCGGCCCTCCCGCGGGTCCCGCCCGTCGAACTGGTCCGTGCCGAACCCGGACACGTTCGACTTGAGCCCACCTGCGCCCGCCGCGAGCAAGTAGAGCCCCACGTACATCGCCGCCATCTGCCTGGGGCTCGCCGCCACGCACCCACCGCCGTCCCCCGGGGAGCACGGCGGCGGCCGCAGAGCGGGGATCGCCGTGCTCACCGCCAGCAGGCTCAGCCCCTGCAATGAAACCGACCGATGGATCATGACATGCAGCGTCAGACAACGCGATTCGAACGAACCGTCGTGTCGAGTTTGGACGTACCGTGGCGGTGACAGTGGCGGAGCCGACGATGGTGCGGTAGCGGCCGAGGAGGTTGAGCGTGCCCATGAAGTTGGTGACGATGTTGGCGGAGTGGGCGTTGGAGAGGTGCAGGGTGCCGACGAGGTACGTCACCATGTTCGTCGCGACGCCGATCACGGCCACCCGCTCCGCCAGTTCCGTGCCTGGGAACACACGTACCGGGGACAAGCCAGCAAGCATCTCAGAACACACGCATCGTGAGCTAACACATGGCCACGGCAATCGGCAACGGCGACACCAGTCGATCCAGCCTTCAGTACGTACCGGTGATGAGGGCGGCGGAGAGCCATCCGCCGGTGCGTGACTTGTCCACCGGCTCGCCCTTGTAGTCCACCACCAAGCCGTCGTCGGCGACATTGTCGTCGTGGCCGCCGGTGGAAACCTGCAAAACGCGCACGCCCAACGTTACATCGAAGCAACTTCTTTCCGTGTATACTACGTACAAACAATGCGTAGCCATGCTAACCATGATGCTAGTTTGCGGAGAAGGGGGCCGATCTCAGGAGGAGCGCGCGCGGCGGATTTTCATGGCGCTGAGGGAGAGACCGGCGGCTAGTCCTTCAGAAACAGGGGATTAATAATAAAAAGAGGGACGACAAGGAGTCAAGGAGATGTTCCGGTCGGCCTGGGTTTTCTAGAGTAGGACACATTGATACGTGCTCGCGTGTCCTGAACCGTTTTCTTTTCTTTCTGCACTTAAATCGTTAATGAAGTGGACTCCAGCTTTTTTCAATTTTAATTAAGTTATCCAAATTACGAGGCCCCGATCAAGATGACGATCAGGTATGCGGTTGCTGTTGGCTGTTGCTAGATAAATTAGATCTTCCAATAAGCCGAAGAATGATGGATAATGGAGTTATCCAATCGCTTGCTAGTGCAACTCGTATAGGTTGACTGAAGGCTGACAGTTTGACTATGCCACGAGTCAGAATTGTTCGACCTCTCTTTACACTCGGAGAATATTGTTCAGACGTTATT
Organism: Cenchrus fungigraminus; assembly: GCA_036936925.1. Classification (NCBI taxonomy): domain Eukaryota; kingdom Viridiplantae; phylum Streptophyta; class Magnoliopsida; order Poales; family Poaceae; genus Cenchrus; species Cenchrus fungigraminus. Next base: position 76,850,653 of record CM072775.1, read on the forward strand.
AAGACATGGATCATGGATGTTTAAAGAGTTGATACATCACACACGAGTAAGCACTGGTAAAAAAGTTAATCTATAAAATGCAAGTGTCTAAATAAGCTTAATCACCTTAGTAGCATATAAACGCATGGCACTATAATTATCCCATCCGGACTTTATGAGCACAATGGTTCATACACTCATCTAATCACAATGTATAAGGGTCGGCAATTATGTATGCCGTAACTGATATACTACTAGTAAGAACAAAACACACTTGTTAACCTTTATTAATTGGGCTCGTTCTCTGGTGAAGGCCCTCATATATTTAAGTCTGTTTAGATTGGCAATTTCTCACTATCCACCCCATCACACCAAGTCATATTGAAGCATACTACTATCTCTATGCACGCGGCACTTTCCTAACAAGTTGCTAGCAAATGCGAATGGGCTTGTAGTCCAATAGTAGGACGGTCCAGTGGGACGCTACCCACCAGGGTTTAAATCCTGGTGCTCGCACCTTTTCCTGGATTTATTCCAGGATTTTTCGGCGTTATGCATTAAGTGGTAAACGACGTTCCCGTTGACGACGAGGCGCCGGTGGTGACTTCGGGAATCTACAGATCTGCCGGTGCTCAGTCCTTCAGAGGTGCTCATAGGGGTAGGGTTTGCGTACGTGCGTTCATAGAGGTGAGTATGCATGCGTGTTGTGAGCGTCTGCGTTGTATTGTGTAATTCTAAAAAAACAAGTTGCTAGCAAATTTTACTATTCACATTAGCATTTTGCCAATCTAAACACCCTTAGCTATATGATATCCAATAATTCTAAAAAAAAGATATCCAATGGGCTTCGACTACGAAATTAGCTTGATTGGGGACCTTGCTTAAATGCGTGCGTACCCGCCGTCGTGAATTTTTTATATATTTTTTTCCAATTTGCAAAATTATACTATCATTTTGAAATTTTGCAAAATTATACCACCAACGCCGTGGGTCACGGCGGTTGCGTTCTAAACGCCGTGTAAACGCCGTACGCCACGGCGTTTAGAACGCAACCGCCGTGGCCCACGGCGGTTGCAGGGCGTTGACGGCGTTTGGGGGGCGCCACGGCGGTTAAGCCCTAGCCGCTGTGGGCCACGGCGTTATGACCTAGCCGCCGTGGCCCATGGCGGTTAAGGTAATTTAATTTTTTTACTTTAATAAAGGAAAAAAAAGGAAATTAAGGAATATTAGTTCAATTATTGATAACACAATCACAATAAGATCCAGTTCAAATATTACAGTAACTTGATTAAAATGAAATAGTAACTTGATTAAAATGAAATAGTAGTTCAAATATTACAGCACTGCAGGAAAGACTACAACATCATACAAAATGACAAACTTCAGCCATTCTTGCGATGTGACGACGAAGGTTTAGCTTTCTTGGTAGTTTTTATAGTAGGTGGATTAGCAACACCCGGGTCTGCTGGTGGAACATAACGACCACCCCAAGGAGGTTCCTCTCCTCTTGCAATGGCCTCTGCAGTTTTTCATTGCAAATAATGATGCATGTCCGGTGGAGCATAAAGAATATCCCAAGGAGGTTCATCTCCTCTCGCAATGGCATCTGCAGTTTTTCCTTGCAAATAACGAAGCATACCTCTTTCCAACGTGCTCATTTTCTTCAGATTACGTGGTGTATTTGTGTTTTTCCCCTTGTGGTGTGACGAATCACGATCACCATTACCATCCTCACCCCCTCCGGCAGCAGCAGTAGACATATCTAGTTTCTGTTATAAAATAACTAAACTAATTACACTATTCGAAACTAATTTAACTAATTACATAAAATAAATAAAGAGAGGAAACTTACCTAATAGGGAGTAGCAGCCCGTGGGGAGAGGGAGGCAGCGGTAGGGTGGGGCGGGACGGCTGGTGCCATCACCCTTTATATAAGCGCGGCAGCCGCCGTGGGCCACGACGGTTGGAACCTACCGCCGTGGCCCACGGCGGTCGAAATGATTTTTTTAACTTTACGTCACATAAAACGAGGAGGTAATAACGAAAAGCAAAGTGACATAATAAAACGAAGTCATCATCACAAATAAGAGTGCTGCTGACATAATACAAAGTACTCATCCTAATCTAGCAACGCCTCTTCTTGTTGAGCAGCCTGTCTGCTCGCGCTGCGGCCCGAGTCTGGTCGCGAGGGTACGTCAACGGGTCAGGTGGGTGGATCTGCCGACGCCTAGCATCAGCAGCGGCATCCGGTGTCGCCATCGGCGCCGGTGACCTTGCCACCTGGTGGGACGACCCTGGCAACCCGCTCGTCTGTGTGCCTGTGGGTCTCGCGCCTCGTATCTACGTCCCTCCTGCCTGCGTGCATCCTCCCTCCTATGTCCACATGGCTGGCACGCCTCCCAGCTGCGACCCTCCGAGCTCCTCCTGCGTCGACCCACCGTGCAAGAAGTCGAAGTCGTCCAGGTTGAAGTCGTCGAACGCTCCGTGTCAGGGGTGAGACCTGGACAGATCCGCTAGGGGGTTGCCCTAGTGGTTTGCAGGTTAATGGAGGATCGGGACCTAAGAGCGTAGGTGGTTATGCACGTGGTGCACACGGAGCTAGGCGAGTATGGCGGCGAAGGACAGGGAGACAAGGGTTTATACTGGTTCAGGCCTCCGGAGAGTAAAACCCTACGTCCAGTTGTGGTGGATTATGCGAGGATGAAGAGGAGTTGTCCCTGTGCATGGAACCCTAGGCCGCCTTATATGGGGGGTCGGGCTAGGGTTTGCATGCGCAGGTCGGTTGACCCGTGTCGGGGTTGGTTACAACTGTGGGAAGCTTATCTCCCGAATTACAAGGAACGTCCCGCGATACGCGGAGTCTACAGGCGGCGGCGCGCCAGGTCGCCGTGTCTTGACTTGCACGCCAAGGCTTCGCAGGTCTTCCGGGATTCTGATCAGGTCGCTGGGCCCACTTGTCAGGTCGGCGAGTCTTCTGGCAGGTCGGGTCCACTTGTCAGGGGCCCCTGGGACCCTGGTCGGTGGGGACCCATGGGTACCCATGTCTCTCAAGCCCCCGATCGACGTGTAGGCGTAGCGTCCGAGGCAGGGTCGTGTCGAAGAGCAGTAGAGGCGCGGCACCGTCGAGGTCGTGAAGGGTGCACGGGGATCAAAAAGAAAAGAAACCCCTCCGATGCGCGCTCGAAGTTGAACGTCGAGCTTCTGGGTCGAAGGACCATAAGGTTGAAGTGAAGACGAGGCGTAGATCATGCAAAATCGCCGACCTGACCTGAATTAGGCATGTTGTAGTAACAGTCACGATCTTCAGAAAGGTCAACAAGCCTACCAAGGGTAGGTCGAGCCGAGATGTGATGGAAGCAGGCTTCCATTAGGTCGAGGCGACCCTAAGAAAATAGGGCGTCGAAGACGCACTAGTGTAGTAGCCCCCGAGCAGTAAAGCGACCAGTATGACCGGTTTGATGCTCTAAAGAAGAAGAAGAATTAGCCGAACCTACGACCTTCTGCTTAGAAAACTGATGCTCTTGTAGGGTCGACGCTAGAGGACAAGAGCACTAGAATCTTTACAGAGAGTAGCAGGCGACAGGTCTGTCATAACCAGAGTCACAAGTGCACTGTACGGTCACGGGCCAGCATACTCATGAAGCACAGGTTACTGCCACCCGCAAAAGACAAAAGTGCCTTAGTGTGCAGTCAGGTAGGGGTCAGGCGCACCGATGCCTTTTTCACAGGCGAACAGTAACCTCGTGCTCCACGAGGGCACAGTACCTTCGAGGATAAGGACGCCACGCAAGTTGTCCTGGCGAGGGAGACTGGATTGCATGTGTTTGGTGGTATAAATAGGTGCCCAAGGTTTGAAGCAAACCACACCAATCTTCAGAGGAGATCCAAGATGACCCAGTGTAGTAATATTGCCACGCCGTGGGCTTGTGTCCGCCCACCAGAGTATAGAGGTGATGTAGTTCATGCTTCGAGCTAGAAGAATGCTTGCGAGGCTCGAAGAACTCGATTGGCCTCTTCTCCCAACCTCACAGAAGAGCCCGGAAGGAGTATGAAGCAGCAGTTGCATCGTCGGCCCTCACACTTTCAGGCCTGATTTGATGCTGGTGAGCACCGCGCTCCACCCGGTGAGGTTGGTGTTAAAGCTCGGACCTTCTGCAATCGTGCGACGAAGCTCAGACTTGATGCTGGGCGCTGCAGGAGACCGGTTGGTGCGTGAGTAGAGGTGGCTGTGTGGCAGCTGCCTCCACAGTGGCTGTAGAGGTCGTCGAGTAGGCCCTGAAGCCAGAAGAAATCTTGCGACGAGCCTTATTAGTGTAGATTGAGTCGTAAGTACTTTGGAAGGTAATTCAGGACCTTTAAGATCTTTGTATCTTGTAATTTGGCCAAGGGCCAAACTCCTTGTAGTTTATGAAGCTGTAAATATAGATTTGCATGAGCAGTGTCATGGCTTTAGTAATTTGTAGGGGCGCCCGAGCTGCAATGGTACGGATACCAAGGTCCCAGCGGGGCTGTAATAGCACGCCGACCTTCAGGAGGCCTTCCGTAGAGACAAGGGATCCGTGTCGACCTGGGTCGGCACGGCCGTTGTGCAGTGACACAACGCAGGTAGTCAACCTGAAAAATCTTAGGTCTGGAACGACCTAGAAGGCAGCAGGGCCTTAGCGACCTCAGGGAGGTGCTACTTGACCAAGAGGTCGCCAACGGGCAGTGGAGCTATTAAGCACAGGGTTGTTGGTATTAGCCATTAAGGCGGTTTAGTAGGTAGCGGGACCTTAGCGACCTCAAGGAGGTGCTACTTGACCCGGAGGTCGCCAACGGGCAGTGGAGCCTTTAAGCACGGGGCCGTCGGTGTAAACCAGCCACAAAGGCTAAGGCAATCCAGTAGGTAGCAGGACCTAGGAGCCAGGGATGTGAACTCGCTAATGAAAGCTGAGGCGACCTACCAAGCGGTAGTACCTGTCGACCTTGAGAAGGTGTTATCATAGACCCGGAGGTCGTCAGAGGCCAGGAGACCTTGAAGAAAATAAAAGGGGGGGGCTTGAAATAAGGCATGGCGAGTCCATGGAGACCGGGCCGTTGGGAAAAAACCAACGGGCATGGATTCCCGCACGGCTCGAGCCGTAACTGCCTGTAGCTGTTAGGCCGAAAGAGCCGTTAGGCAATGTATCCGTTGGGTCGCCGGTGATATCGGCGAAACCGAGGGGACGTTTGGAGGTGCCGCGGCCCACCGCACTGAGATGGCCTAGTTATAAAAGGCCGGGCGAAGGGTCGAGGACCCCACTCGCTTCCATTCCCCGCAGCAGCTAGGGTTTCCCATCTGCCGTCAGAAGCTGTAGCGCATAGAATCGCCGGCGTCGTCGTGCTTAGATCCGCCGCGCCCAGCGTCGCCGTATACGCCAAAAATCTCTGGTGGTATTTAGAGCTAAATCCACCGGTTTGAGGAAGAGGAAATGGCCCCAGAGCTTGCGCCGGTCCCGGAGAAGGTGTGGGAGCACTCGACGGTGACGGAGGCGCAGCTCAAGGAGCTGGTGGAGCGCGGGCTACTGAAGCCCAGGGAGCAGGTGGGGTGGAGGCCCGCCGCTGGCGAAGCGTTCCCCTCCGAGGGAACTGGGGAGACCGTCGCCTTCGTCTCGTATGTCGAGCGCGGCTTTGGAGTTCCAGCAGGTGACTTCTTCCGCGGGCTTCTCCACTTCTACCGCATCAACCTGGTGCATCTCGTCCCCAACGCCATCACCGCGGTATCCTCGTTCATCCACCTGTGCGAGGCGTACCTGGGGATACCGCCACATTTCGACTTGTGGCGGTATTTCTTCGAGGTGAAGAAGACGGGGAAGAACGGCGTCGTTGGCGCCGTCGGCTTTATGCTGCGCCGCCACATGAAGACGGTGTACATCAACATGGAGTTGCCGGACAACACCCAAGGCTGGAGGTGGGGCTGATTCTACATCGACAACCCCAAGCCAGTGCTACCAACCAGGTCGGGGCTCGCGCCAGTCCCGGTGCCAGAGTGGTCCAACTAGCTAATGTCGCGGGAGATGGACGCCGTCAAGCCGCTGCTGGAGGACCTCAAGCAACGGAAGGAAGAAGGGCTGACCGGCGGAGTGGTGGCCATTAGTTTCAGCCGGAGGCTGCTGCAGCCGATCCAAGATCGGGTGCACCCAGCCTACGAGTACTGGGGGTTGACTGACCCGACCCGCGTACAGCAGCGGAAGGTCTCCAAGCAGGAGATGGTGGCGCGGGTGAGGGAGCTCTTCAACGGGGTGATCCGGAACCGGACATGCCCCAAGGCATTCTCCCTCACACGGCCCGCGGACGTGGTATGTCACTGATCGACCTTGATTTCTTTGTTGTTGTAGCATTCCCCTTGTTCTGAAACGAAGGTCGACGGACTCGCAGGGTCGCGAAGGTTTGGTCTAGTGTCCGGCTCCCCTCGCAGACGAGGGAGAGCACAGTTTCAAGGTCCGGGCGGCGGAGGACGTGAGGGCTCCACCACCGGAATTGTTGGAGAACTACCTCTCCGACTCATCGGTGGGGGGTAGCGATGATGAAGACCCGCCCGTGGTGAGCCCCGTGCCGACGACTCGGCGTACGCCGCAGGCCACCGCCAAGATTCCGGCGCACAAGGGCGTCAAGATGATCTCCGCCACCATCGAGGCGGAGAAGAAGAAGAGGAAGAGGAAAGACGTCACTGCATCATCGGAGATGGCAACGACTGCCACCGAGGTCATCTTCGAGGAGTGTGATGATGCGGGGTCGCGCGACATCGCCGGAGGGTCGGGCGGCGCAGCGGTCGTAGGAGAGAGCAACGCCCCACCGGTGGTTACCGGTGAGCAGCAGAAGCCGAGCGCGGAGGGCGCGAGCGACCAAGGGTCGCAAAAGAAGCCAAGGCGGGAGCCGCCCCGGCCGATGTCGATGAAGCTGAAGATCGGCAGCGGGTATGTTGTTTGAGCTTGATTTATGTTGTTCTTCATTTTTGCAGCTACGTTGAGTAGGTCGGTGCTACTGAACATGTGCGCCTTGGGCAGGGGGACTCCTGCTGTTTCTGGTAGTAGCAAGAACGCCTCAGGCCAAGAGGCCTTTGGTTGGAAGGTTGGGAAGTTGCCGGTCGGGCAGTCACCCGCGACCTCAGGTGGGGACTTTAGCAGTAAATCCCCTGAGGTCGTGGAGACAACACCGTCGGCGGCAGCCAATATCGCTGCAGAGGGCGCACGGCAGGAGGAGGGCTCGCGCCAGCAAGACCCGCCTGAGTCAGGTCTGCCGGGGACGCGTGGGGCGGTGGCCAGAGATGGAGGCGGGGAAGCCGAACAGCAACCCTGCCTCTATGAAGGTACTCCATGGGAGGACGACATCTGGGCCGATGCCAAGGACCTTGATGACTTCAAGGCGGTGCAAGCGACCATCGGCAGGACGCTCGCGGTAAGTTTGCTTTACCTTCGGGGCTGCATCTTGGGTTTGCCCAAACGTAATGTTTTAACGATCTCGATGTGTTGTTGTAGACTCTTGCTGAGCGCACGCAGAAAAGGGCGACCCTGCTAAAGGAGGGCGCCAGTCTTCACGCGGAGCTGGCAACGACCCGGGAGGCCGTGCTTTAGACCAAGGTGGAGGCCGCGAAGGAGATAAAGAGCCTCAAGGACGAGGCCATCTTGAAGGACCAGGCCGTCGAGGCCTTGAAGCGGGAGCTTGAAGCTACAAAGCTGAAGGCGTAGGAAGCGGAGGACGATCTGAAGAACGCCGCCGTAGGTACGTCGAGGGACGCCCTTTTGGTCTTTTATGTTTAACCATTGTGGTGACATATTCTTGACCTCGGCACTTTGTAGAGGCCAAGAAGAGGGAGACTGCCTTGAAGAAGGATCTCAAGGAGTCGAAGGAGCAGGTGAGGGTTCTCAAGGAGAAGCACCAGGAGGTCGTCGCCAGTGAGTATTACTTCACCCGTAAAGCTGCTTATGATTTTGGGGCGCGCAGGGATCTAGAGATCGACATTGGCCGGGCGATGCAAACCCTTATTGACCATCAAGAGATGGCTGCAGATCTTAAGAAGGAATTGGACGACCTCAAGGAGGCCGCCGAGTACCTTGTGGATGTGTACACCCCTAAGGTCGAGGGTGATCCGCAAGGGCTCGTCGAGCGGTTGGAGGGTGCGGTAGGTCGAATAAAGACCTTGCTGATGGACGGCGGCAAGCTCACCGCTGCCACCGCACTGGCCACAGTGAAGCACCATGAGCCATCATTCGACCTTGAGAAGGTCAAGGAGGAGCTGGACTTGGTGCAGCTGGTGGCCAGCGAAGAGATTCAAGTCGCCGCGGACGATGTCATGAAGAAAATAGACCTGTAGGCGTAGCTTAGAACTGGCAGACAGTTAGTAACAATGGGTCACGGGCCCTTTTTGATGTAATATAAATATTGCATGAATGAAAAGGCATGTTACGTGTTCCCTTATTTGACTTTGTATACTCTTTATAAGAACGCAGAGGTAACGAAGTTGCGAGACCCCTTTTCCTCCGCTAACCCAACTCAGTGGAGGAACGGCATGCTGACCACACGGCTCGACGCTAGAGGCTTAAGTGTGGCCAGCGCGCGGAGGGGGTCAGGGACCCAAGGTCAAGCAGCCCCAAGACCTAGGAATACTTATAAAATGCATAAGAAGCTGTGGTAAGGGAACACTTGTAAAGAGAAAGGTAGAGACCCCTGGTCGGGCGACCCTTAGGTTGGCAGAGCCAAGCCCCCGAGTGAGAAGGGCCGAGCTTAGAGCCAAGCCCCCGAGCGTGAGGGGTCCGGTTTTAAACCACGCCCCCGAGCGTGTCGAAGGGGAGGGGTACACAGAAAACAAGCAGGTTGAAAGAGAAATCTTTATTTTTATATTGAATTACAAAGGATAGAGTACATAGCTTTATTGTGATACAAGGCTCCTAAGGATAGAAGCGACGCAAGTGCTCGATGTTCCAGGGTTAGGCACACCCTGGCCATCGGCCCATTGGAGGCGATAGGTCACCGGTCTAATGACCTCCTTAACTATGAAGGGGCCTTCCCAAGGTATAGAGAGTTTGTGCATATCCTTGGTACTCTGGATCCGCCGCAGGACTAGGTCGCCAACGTTAAAGGAACGTTCCCGCACATTGCGGTCGTGGTAGCGACGTAGCTGCTGCTCGTGGCGAGTGTGGCGCATGAGCGCGGCCACACGGTGTTCTTCGACGCTGTCGAGGTCGAGGCGGCGTGTTTGCTCTACTTCTCCTTCATCGAAGTGCTATATGCGAGGGGCACCAAAGGTGACATCGGTGGGGAGGATAGCCTTTGATCCGTAGACCAGGAAGAAGGGTGAATACCCTGTAGCCGAGCTGACCTGGGTCCTGAGACCCCAGAGGACGTGAGGGAGCTCTGAGAGCCACCTGGTGGCGTAAGGCGCTGAGCCGTCGAAGATACGGTCTTTTATGGCCTGGAGAACCATGCCATTGGCCCGCTCGACCTGGCCGTTGCACCGCGGGTGTGCTACAGAGGAGTAGTATACATCGATCAGGCTGTCGTGATAGAAGTCCCAGAATTCGACTCCTGTGAAGGCCGTGCCAAGGTCGGTGACGATCCTGTTTGGGACCCCGAAATGATGGGTGATCTCCTCGATGAATTTCACCGCCTCTTTCGACGTGACGCTGGATACAGGGCGGACCTCGATCCACTTGGTGAACTTATCCACCACCACGAGTATGTGCTTGTAGCCGCCGGGGGCGGTCTTGAAAGGTCTCACAGAGTCGAGACCCCAAACTGCGAAGGGCCACGACGGAGGGATGGTCCTGAGGGCCTGAGCCGGGTAGTGCTACTGCTTAGCGAAGAACTGGCACCCCTTGCAACGACGTACAAGTTATTGGGCATCGACCAAGGCCATGGGCCAGTAGAAGCCAAACCTGAAGGCCTTGCCTACCAGGTTGGAAGAGGCGGCGTGGTTGCCGCACTCACCGCCGTGGATCTCGTCCAAGAGCCTGAGGCCCTCGGATCTCAGGATGCACCTCATCAGTACTCCAGTGGAGGCAGACCTCCGGTAGAGTTCCTGACCAACGATGACGTAGTTGGCACTATGCCTCGTGATCTTTTCTCGCTCTGCCTTGTCCTCAGGTACTCGATGCTCGAGGAGGAAGGCAATGAAGTCGAGGCGCCAGTCATCTTCTGCGTCGATCATCAGGATCTCGCAACCTTTAGGCGAGGTAAGCTCGTCATCAGGCGACTCTGGGTTGGGGATGAGCTTGATGGATGGCTTGCGTAGGTCCTGGACGAACACTCCGGCCGGAACCAGAGCGCGCTTGGAGCCAAGCTTGGAGAGGACATCCGCGGCGACGTTGTTGTTGCGGCAGACATGGTGGAACTCGAGCCCTTCGAAGTGACGCTTGAGCTTGCGCACCTCGGCACAGTATGCATCCATCGTATCCTTCCTAGCTTCGGAATCCTTGCTGACTTGGTCGATGACGACCTTGGAATCTCCGTAGGCCAGGAGGCGCTTGATCCCGAGGGAGACAGCGATGCGAAGCCCGTGGATGAGGGCCTCGTATTCGGCACCATTGTTGGACGCCTTGTAGTAGATCTGTAGGATGTACTTGAGGTAGTCGCCCTTAGGGGAGATGAACAAGACGCCCGCGCCTGCTCCTTCGAGGTTCAGGGAACCATCGAAGTACATCTTCCAATGCTCAGGTCGCTCCGGCGGCGGAGGCTGCTGGATCTCTGTCCACTTTGAGACGAAGTCTGCAATGACTTGGGACTTGATGGCCTGCCTGGGGCAGAACTCCAGGTCGAACTCGCCTAGTTCAATGGACCACTTGACGACGCGCCCAGAGGTGTCACGACTCCGTAGGATCTCGCCAAGGGGAAAGGCTGAGACGACCTTGATCTTGTGGGATTGGAAGTAGTGCCGGAGCTTTCGCGAAGTCATGAGTAGCGCGTAAAGCATCTTCTGGGGCTGGCTGTACCTGGTCTTGTTGTCAGACAGGACCTCGCTTATGTAGTAGATAGGTCGCTGGACGGGGTAAGGTCGCCCCTCTTCAGGTCGCTCAGCCACCAGGACGGCGCTGACCACCAGGGTGGTCGCCGAGATGTAGAGCAGTAAGGGCTCCTTAGGTGCCGGGGGCACCATCACCGGGGGCGTCATGAGGAAGGTCTTGAGTTGCTCAAGGGCTTGGTCTGCCTCCTCAGTCCAGGCGAACTTGTCCGCCTTTTTAGCAGCTTGAAGAAGGGCAGGCCTTTCTCTCCGAGCTTGCTAATGAATCGGCCTAAGGCTGCCATCATACCTGTGAGCTTCATGACGTCCTTCTTGCCAGTAGGTCGCTTCATCTTGAGGATGGCATCCACCTTGGTGGGGTTGGCTTCGATGCCCCGGTTACTGACCATGAAGCCGAGGAGCTTGCCGGACGGGACACCGAAGACGCACTTCTCTGGATTGAGTTTCCAGCGGTAAGTGCGGAGGTTGGCGAAGATCTCCGCGAGGTCAGCTATGAGCTTGTCCTCGTGAGTGGTCTTGACGACCACGTCGTCGACGTAGGCTTCTACGTTCTTGCTGATCTGGCTGGCCAGACACTTCTGGATGGCCTTCTGATAGGTCGCACCCGCGTTCTTGAGGCCGAAGGTCATGGCCGTATAGCAGTAGATGCCATGGGGCGTTATGAACGCCGTCTTGTCTTGGTCAGAGACCTTCAGGGCTATCTAGTGATACCCTGAGTAGCAGTCGAGGAAGCAGAGAAGGATGCTCCAGGCCGTGGAGTCCACGACCTGGTCGATACGCGGAAGAGGGAAGGGGTCTTTAGGGCAGTGCCTGTTGAGATCGGTGTAGTCGATACACATTCTCTATTGACCAGTTTTCTTTGGTACAAGAACCGGGTTGGTGAGCCAAACCGGATTTTTACACTCTCAGATAAATCCGGCAGCTAGGAGCTTTATTAGCTCTACCCTAATGACGTCCTTGCGATCTTTCGCAAAGCGGCGAAGCTTCTGCTTGACAGGCTTCGCCGTCTTGCTTACATCCAAGGCGTGCTCAGCCAGCTCCCTAGGAACACCTGGCATATCCGATGGACTCCAACCGAATATGTCGGTGTTATCCCGGAGGAAGCTGGTGAGCATGAGTTCCTATTTAGGGTCGAGCTCGTTGCCGATCACCACCGTCTTCTCTGGGTCGGTATGGCTGAGGCAGACCTTCTTCGTCGATGGGGCCGCGTCTAGGGCGGTTTCGGTGCGCTTCTGCTCCGGGACGGACTGGTCGACGGGGTCGACTTTTGCGGCCTCAGCCACCAAGACCGCGGAGGCCTCGGCGGCGGCGGAGGTCGCAGCGAGGTCGAGGGCCTTCGTGTTGCACCTGAAGGAGATGACGAGGTCCCCTTTGATGGAGAGGACCCCTCGTGGAGCCGGCATCTTCAACACCAAGTAGGTGTAGTGCGAAATGGCCATGAATCTGGCCAGCATTGGGCGACCTAGGATCGCGTGGTAGGAGGACTTGAAGTTGGCGACCTCGAAGTTGAGGTACTCCGTGCGGAAGTTCGCCTCCGTACCAAAAGTCACCGGGAGGGAGACTCGACCCAGGGGTTGGGCCGCCTTCCCGGGGACGATGCCATAGAAAGGCTCGTCGCACTCCATCATCTTGTTGAAGTCGAAGCCCATCTTCTTGAGGGTATCAACAAAGATGATGTTGAGCCCGCTACCTCCGTCGATCAGGGTCTGGGAGAGCAGGGCTCCATCCACTGTAGGCTCGACGACGAGCGGGTAGGACCCGGGGTCTGGGATATGGACCCAGTGATCAGCTCTGGAGAACGTGATCGGCTGCTCAGACCATCGTAGGGGCACGATTGGATGAGTGTGGACGAGGTGGACGTCGCGCTTGTCCTTCTGGTAGCACCTCCTGCTGGCACTGGACTTGATTCCGCCAACGATCATGTTGATCGCGCGGGTTGCGGCCTGGAAGGGCCCATTGGGATTGCCCGACGCTGGTGGAGGGGGCAGGTTCGTCTCGTCGTGGGCAGCTGCTGGAGCAGGGTCGTTGCGAGGCGGGTCGCTACGAGGTGGCTCGCGGTGATCATCATACCGGTCATCGCGGTGGTCGTCGCGCCGGTCATCACGACGGTAGTTGTTGTTGTAGGGGCGGTTGTCGCGTCGCCCGCCGTCGTTCCTGGGTTGCTTGGGATCTGCGGAGGTGCTGAAGGCCCTCTTGAACTGGGAGCACTCGCGGAGAGTGTGGGTGGCCCCCTCATGGAACCCGCAGATGCTGTCGAGTGCCAGGTCGAACTCCACTTGGTTGAAGGACGAACCTCGCCGCCCTTCGGCCGCCAGGACCTCGGAAGGTCGCTTGCGGAGCTTGTCTGCTGCAGTGCCAAATGCACCAGCGTTATCAGCATCAAACTGGAGTGCGTTTTCTGTGACCATCAGCTTGTTGACGATGACCATGAGCTCCTTGACGTTGGTCGGGCCGGCCTCATGGATTTTCTCAAAGACCTTGCAGTCTTTGATGCCTTTCTTGTAGCTGTCGACGATCTGGTCGTCTCTAACGCCAACGCACTCGTTCTGGTTCTCGAAGAACCGGGTATTGTAGTCGCGGAGCCGCTCCTTAGGCTTCTGCACGACCTGCCCCAGGCTGAAGGCGTTCCCAGGGCGATCGTAGGTCGCCTGGAAGTTCGATGTGAAAGCCTGGGATAGGTCGGCCCAGGTCTTGATGCTGCCAGGCGCAAGGTTGTTGAGCCAGAGCGAAGGGGCCTTGCCCATCACCAGTGGGAAGTAGGCCGTCATGTGGTCGAAGTCACCGCCGGCCGCCTTGACGGCGACGTAGTAGGTCGACAGCCAGATGTTGGGGTCAGAGCGCCCATCATACGGCTTGATGTTGGGCTTGAAGTTGTCGGGGTACTCCACCCTTTTGAAACGGACATCCAACGTTGGGAAGGCGTTGAGCGCTAGGTCGTCGCTGGTGCCTCTTGCCGGGGCGGCATCTCGTGACGTCGAGTGGACGATGCGCTCCGGGACGACAACCTGGGAGCGTGGCTGCCGATCCCGATCGTACTGGATGACGGCGGGGTCGCCGTGGTCGGTATCATACTTGGCATGCTGCTGGTTCTCGATTTCATGTTGATCACGGAGCTCGCGCTCCATGATGCGGTGAACGCCCCCGGGTGCGCCGTATTCGCGGTCGTAGTCCAGGCGGCGGCGGAGCTCGCGCTCCTCACGCTCCCGGTGGTGTTGGTCGACGACGGTGCGGGCATCACGAGCACGCTTGTTGGCGTCAAGGTTGATGCGAAAGTCCCGGGCAGCAGCGGGCTGTTGAGCGGGTCGCTCGGGGTTATGCTGAGCGACCTCCTCCCGGACGGGGGAGAGTTGGCTACGCGCAGGTCGATGGGATCGACTGCGCGAGTGGCGGGTCGAGGACGACGCGGTGGACCTGGAGGCCGCACTCTTCTCTTCCACCAGGGCGCTAGCGACCCGGAGGTACGCGAGGGCCTGCTCAGCTTCAGGCGTCTGGACTTGCTGGAGTCGAGTAATGGCCGCACCCAGGTTGGCCTGGGGGCTGTTGAAGGTCGGGATCCCGGCTTTCTCGAACTCGAGGCGCAGGTCACGAGCGTAAGGCAAGGCGCGCTGCTGCTCTTCCGCACGTCGCTCAGCGCGGCAGGCGTTTGCTTGGATACGGGCCGCCTCCTGGGAGTTGGTCGCACCCGCGCGTGGCGGCTCGTTCTCCGAGATCACCATCACATGACGGAAGATGACTTCCGGGTCGTTCGGGGAGATACGAACCCGGACCTTCTGGAACTTTCCGCAGTCCGGAGACTGGGTAGGTCGCTTAGCTCGACGAGGGAGCTCGTTGTCGATCTTCTTTCGCAGGCGGCACCCGCGGAGGGTGTGCTTTGCGCCCTTGTGGTAAGTGCAGGGCACGTCGAGGGGGTCGCGCCGAGCACGAGGCGCAGGCCTTGGGTCGCGCGAAGGTCGCCGCCCAGATTGGATCTGAGGAGGCGTGGAGAGTTGGCTCAGGCAAAGGCCGGGCGCAGACTTCAGGCCGAAGGGAAACGTGTCGTAGCGTAGCGCTGTCTGCGTCGAGCGTTGAGCTCGTTCGCAGATCTCCAAGGTTTCCCTCATGGAGCCGATGACATCTTCCATCCCCTGGACAAGGTCACAGGGTTTGGGTGGGTGGGTCTCCGATACTAGATCGGGAACAGGGACGGCGGCGGACGCCGTGACGACCTTCTCGGAGGTCGTTGGGAGAGTCGAAGCTGCCGGAGCAGGTGAGGTCGCCGTGAAAGATCCAAAGTAGATCTCCACGGGGTCGGCGAGGAAGGCCGCCATGCTCGCCTGGAAGACGACGCCAGTTTGGGCCACCATGCTGCACAGCGAGTTCCCGATCGCCCCTACCTGGCGTGCCAACTGTCAGGAGGTGAGACCTGGACAGATCCGCTAGGGGGTTGCCCTAGTGGTTTGCAGGTTAATGGAGGATCGGGACCTAAGAGCGTAGGTGGTTATGCACGTGGTGCACACGGAGCTAGGCGAGTATGGCGGCGAAGGACAGGGAGACAAGGGTTTATACTGGTTCAGGCCTCCGGAGAGTAAAACCCTACGTTCAGTTGTGGTAGATTATGCGAGGATGAAGAGGAGTTGTCCCTGTGCATGGAACCCTAGGCCGCCTTATATGGGGGGTCGGGCTAGGGTTTGCATGCGCAGGTCGGTTGACCCGTGTTGGGATCGGTTACAACTGTGGGAAGCTTATCTCCCGAATTACAAGGAACGTCCCGCGATACGCGGAGTCTACAGGCGGCGGCGCGCCAGGTCACCGTGTCTTGACTTGCACGCTAAGGCTTCACGGGTCTTCCGAGATCCTGATCAGGTCGCTGGGCCCACTTGTCAGGTCGGCGAGTCATCTGGCAGGTCGGGTCCACTTGTCAGGGGCCCCTGGGACCCTGACCGGTGGGGACCCATGGGTACCCTTGTCTCTCACTCCGCCCTGGTCGTCTAGGGTGGAGTCAGAAGGCTCGCCGGTGCCGACAAAATCTGAAACAAATAACATAATTAAATCATAAATCATAATTAATAGATTTATGTATTGTTATATAGTTAGAGATATAATAGTGGTCATTACCTGTGTGAAGAACAGGGCCAGTGGACGAGGAAGGAACAACTAGTGGTGGTACTACTGGTGGTGCTCGTACCGGTGCAGCTGTAGGTCCTCGTGGTACTGGTGCTGCTGCTGCTCTGGGATGCATCCTCCAGGGGGTAGGATGCACCGGTGGGCGCAGCGCGTAGAAAGTGGCCGGGAAGGGGGGCCGTGACGAAAAAGTAATTTTCTACATTTTCTATATTTTCTAGAACAGAAAAGTAATTTTCTAGAATTTCTAAACAAGAAAAATAATTTTCTACAATTTCTACAACATGAAAACCATTTTTATAATTTTTCTACATTTTTTAGAATTTCTAAACAACATAAAGTCATTTTCTATTATTTCTTCCACATGGAAACTATTTTTTTAAATTTTTACATTTTTGAAAACATAAAAAATAATTTTCTAAAATTTCTAAAGAACATAAATTAATTTTCTACAATTTTCTAAACTAAAATCTAAATTTTCTAAATTAATTTCTAAATTTCCTAAACTAATTACAGTAATTAAACTAATTAAGAAAGAAAGAAACCGTACCTGGGAGAGGGAGGCTGCGACGGCGGGATGGGTGGCCGACGGCGGCTGCCGTCGCCCCTTTATATAAGGGAGCCAGCCGTCGCGGGCCACGGCGTTTAGGACCTACCGCCGTGGCCCACGGCGTTAAGCCGGCGCGGGCCCACAGCTCCGCCCGACCATTGGCGGTACGCCCGTGGCTTACGACGGATAAGCCTAAACGCCGTGGCCCACGGCGTTGGTGGTATAATTTTGCAAAATTTCAAAACGGTAGTATAATTTTGCAAATTGAAAAATATATATATATATAAAAAAATTCGTCGGGCGGGGCTGTGGGCCTACGCCGGCTTAACGTCGTGGGGCACGACGGTAATTATTGCTACCGCCGTAGGCCACGGCAGTAGGTCCTAAACGCCGTTGCCCACGGCGGCTGGCTCCTTATATAAAGGGGCGACGGCGGCCGCCGTCGGCCACCCATCCCGCCGCCGCAGCCTCCCTCTCCCTCTCCCAAGTACGGTTTCTTTCTTAATTAGTTTAATTACTGTAATTAGTTTAGAAAATTTAGAAATTAGTTTAGAAAATTTAGATTTTAGTTTAGAAAATTGTAGAAAATTAATTTATGTTCTTTAGAAATTCTAGAAAATTATTTTTTATGTTTTAAAAAAGGTAAAAAATTTTGAAAAATAGTTTCCATGTGGTAGAAATGGTAGAAAATGACTTTATGTTGTTTAGAAATTCTAAAAAATGTAGAAAAATTATAAAAATGGTTTTCATGTTGTAGAAATTGTAGAAAATTATTTTTTCTTGTTTAGAAATTCTAAAAAAAATACATTTTCTGTTCTAGAAATTGTAGAAAATTACTTTTTCGTCACGGCCCCCCTTCCCGGCCACTTTCTACGCGCCGCGCCCTCCGGTGCATCCTACCCCCTGGAGGATGCATTCCGGAGCAGCAGCAGCACCAGTACCACGAAGACCTACAGCTGCACCGGTACGAGCACCACCAGTAGTACCACCACCAGTTGTTCCTTCCTCGTCCACTGGCCCTGTTCTTCACACAGGTAATGACCACTATTATATCTCTAACTATATAACAATACAGAAATCTATTAATTATGATTTAAGATTTAATTATGTTATTTGTTTCAGATTTCGTCGGCATCGGCGAGCCTTTTGACTCCACACTAGACGACCAGGTCGGAGCGTTCGACGACTTCAACCTGGACGACTTCGACTTCTTGCATGGTGGGTCGACGCAGGAGGAGCTCGGAGGGTCGCAGCTGGGAGGCGCGCCAGCCATGTGGACACAGGAGGGAGGATGCACGCAGGCAGGAGGGACGCAACTACAAGGTGTGGGACCCACAGGCACACAGGCGAGCGGGTTGCCAGGGTCGTCCCACCAGGTGGCAGGGTCACCGGCGTCGATGGCGACACCGGATGCCGCTGCTGATGCTAGGCGTCGGCAGATCCACCCACCTGACCCGTTGACGTACCCTCGCGACCAGACGCGGGCCGCAGCGCGAGCAGACAGGCTGCTCAACAAGAAGAGGCGTTGCTAGATTAGGATGAGTACTTTGTATTATGTCAGTAGCACTCTTATTTGTGATGATGACTTCGTTTTATTATGTCACTTTGCTTTTCGTTATTACCTCCTCGTTTTATGTGACGTAAAGTTAAAAAAATCATTTCGACCGCCGTGAGCCACGGCGGTAGGTTCCAACCGCCGTGGCCCACGACGACTGCCGTGCTTATATAAAGGGCGATGGCACCAGCCGTCCCGCCCCACCCTACCGCTGCCTCCCTCTCCCCACGGGCTGCTACTCCCTATTAGGTAAGTTTCCTCTCTTTATTTATTTTATGTAATTAGTTCAATTAGTTTCAAATAGTGTAATTAGTTTAGTTATTTTATAACAGAAACTAGATATGTCTACTGCTGCTGCCGGAGGGGGTGAGGATGGTAATTGTGATCGTGATTCGTCACACCACATGGGGAAAAACACAAATACACCACCTAATCTGAAGAAAATGAGCACGTTGGAAAGAGGTATGCTTCGTTATTTGCAAGGAAAAACTGCAGATGCCATTGCGAGAGGAGAGGAACCTCCTTGGGATGGTTTTTATGCTCCACCAGACATGCATCATTATTTGTAAGAAAAAACTGCAGAGGCCATTGTAAGAGGAGAGGAACCTCCTTGGGGTGGTCGTTATGCTCCACCAGCAGACCCGGGTGTTGCTAATCCACCTTCTATAAAAACTACCAAGAAAGCTAAACCTTCGTCGTCACATCGCAAGAATGGCTGAAGTTTGTCATTTTGTATGATGTTGTAGTATTTCCTGCAGTGCTGTAATATTTGAACTACTATTTCATTTTAATCATAGTACTGTAATATTTGAACCGGACCTTATTGTGATTGTGTTCTCAATAATTGAACTAATATTCCTTAATTTCCTTTATTAAAGTAAAAAAAATTAAATTACCTTAACCACCAGCCGCCGTGGCCCATGGCGGCTAGGTCATAACGCCGTGGCCCACAGCGGCTAGGGCTTAACCGCCGTGGCGCCCCCCTAACGCCGTCAACGCCCTGCAACCGCCGTGGGCCACAACGGTTGCGTTCTAAACGCCGTGGAGTACGGCGTTGTTTAGTCCCCAACGCCGTACTCCACGGCGTTTAGAACGCAACCGCCGTGGCCCACGACGTTGGTGGTATAATTTTCCAAAATTTCAAAACGGTAGTATAATTTTGCAAATTGAATATATATATATATATATATATATATATATAAGTCCCGCCCGACCGTTTGCGGTACGCCTAAACGTCGTGGGGCTTCCTGCCGCCGTGGCTTACGGCGGATAAGCCTAAACGCCGTGGCCCACGGCGTTGGTGGTATAATTTTGCAAAATTTCAAAACGCTAGTATAATTTTGCAAATTGAAAAAAAAATTCCGCCGTCGTCCACATTTCTTTACGGCCCAACGGGGAAGACGTCTACTCCCTTCGTCCCGCAAAGAGTGTCCACTTTGACTTTTTCCGGTCAAACAATATTTTATTTGACTAAGTTTATATAAAAATATATCAGTGCTTTTGACGTCTAATAAGTTTTATTAGATTTATTATGAAATATATTTTCATAGCATACCTGTTTATTGTTATAAATATTTATATTTTTCATTACAAATTTAATCAAATTTCAAATAGTTTGAGTGTGAAAAGTCAAAGTGTACACTCTCTTCGTACGAGAGACGCCGGGTGAACGCGTGATACATCCGCAACCGCAGCCCGTATATTCCTTTTCCCAAGCCTATAGCTCTCTGCTACCGGGTACGCCACCCCAATCCCCACGACCCCACCAGCAGAACTGTTCGACTCGCCGAGTACACGCGACTCGAAGCTCGAAACAAACCCTACCCACTCGCCGCGACCCCCGATCGGCCGATCCCCCACCTCGGCGGAGATGAGCTCCTCCTCCAACGGCGGGAAGAAGCCGGCGACCGGAGGCGGCGGCCGCGGGGGCCCCACCATCCGCACGCTCGCGGACATCAACCGCGGTCCCGCCGGCTTCCCCGGCGCCGGGGGCAGCGGCAGCGACTCCGACGAGCCCCAGGAGTACTACACCGGCGGCGAGAAGAGGTGCATCTCGGTCTCTCTCTGCGGGTTATATGTCTCCCGGTTGACTTTACTCGTGGGATTTCCTGGCGATCGTTCGTGCGGGCATCGGAATCGCAGCCTCTTGATTTTACGATCTGTTAGGTCGAGACGTTAGCTGGAGAAGGGGCTTCAGGGTGAAATCGCCGGATTTAGGTTTATTAGGCTTTTCATCTGTTAGTTTGCGTGGATTCAATTTTGTTTGACATGCTAGCTGAGCGAGATACGACCATTTGCCATTTGGGGCAACCGGGACTACCGATGTGGTCTCAACGCTAGCAGTTGATGCCCATCAGTTGCAATCTAACGGAGATTTGTGTTGATTTTTATGTGTGGTAGTTTTTGGTCGGAACTATGCCTGATTGGATTACTCTCAGCATACTTTGGATGTGAGTGAGCTTGTTGATTTTGTATTACGCGATATATTTCTATCCATAGGAAGTCACCTGGTGAAAAATGTGATTCACCCACACCCACACTTAGACTACTATTAAGCTGCATGGTCTTTGCACCTCCACACAAAATCAATGTAGCTGTTAGATATTGAAAAACATATAGCTCAAACTTGTGGTCCTTATTCTGACCAAATTAGTAGTGAAATTATATGTCCTCCGATCAGGTGCATCCCTCAAGTCATGAGGGAAAACCGTTCTATACATGTAATGATGTGCTAGCTAAGAATGCAGTTCTTGTTGCAATTACTTTTGTTTATTTAGGTTGCAATGAGATTCCTTATTGTTTTTGGTTATTTTCGGTTGTGATTTGTTGAAAGGAATCGTAAACATTAGATGAAGATAACACTGCACGTAGCCACTGAAGCCTGAAGGTACCAAAAATTGTTTTTGTAGATGCGAATCTGAGTGCTTGAGTCAGTGAAGAAAGTTACAGGAGAGGGGACATGCCCTAGTAATTTTTTTGGGCACATTGCTTGATTATTTCAATTTCAATTATAGCATGATGCACATACATGATTCTACGAAAGAATGAAAAAATGATGTGTCTGGTGCTTAGGGCAGTTCTTTCAGTCTTAAGTATGTAGAATGTGGTTGACTTTATGTGGGAGGCCAAAAGGAAGGAAAATTCCTACCAGTAGCACCTGAGCTTCTTGTTTTTTAAGCTATTCTATGGAATGATGGCCTATCAGAATGGAACTATATTCATGGTGCATTGTCTGTTAAGTGCAGGCCTATATTCTACGGAATGCAGGCCTATCATAATGGAACTATATTCATGGTGCACTGTCTATATTCTACGGAAACACCGTTGTCACATGGGTCTAATAAGAATAAATGGAACTATATTCATGGTGCATTGAACAGACAATATGACCCTTTTATGTTGCATTGTCTATTAAGTGCAAAGATATCTTGTTTTACTTATGGAGCACACTTTGTTCCCTTTAGAAGATCTCTGTAATGTTTCCCGCAAAAAAAAAAGATCTCTGTAATGTTTAGTCCCATATAATTGACTTTAGAGAAGATGTCCACAATGTTTAGTATGGGTTTGATTAAGTTGTTTTAGATTGATCTTGTGTTCTTCCAAGTAATTTTTCGTTATATACGTGCAGTGGGATGCTTGTTCAAGATCCAACAAGAAGGAATGATTCCGACGCAATCTTTGAACAAGCTAGGCAGACGGGTGCTGTCCAAGCACCACCACCTTTTCTTGATAGCCAATCTTCCAGCTCGAGGAGCTTTACAGGGACTGGCCGACTGCTTTCAGGGGAGACAACACCATCTGCTGCGCCTGCAGCTCAGGAACCAGTTCACATCCTCCACGTTATACACTTGTGGAACAATGGTTTCAGTGTAGATGACGGCCCACTGAGAGCCTATGATGATCCTGAAAATGCAGACTTTATTGAGGTGATTTCTTCTACATGTTATTTTTGGATAATTTTTATATATACTGAGTACTCCTGTTGTCAAGTAGATATTGTTTCAAATGTGCTCTCAAACTTAAGAAACTGAAGTTTCAAAATCTGTCACATAAATGGAGCTAGTGGACCTATGGTTTAAGATTTGCGTTAGAGACTGAAGAAATGTCAAAACCAATAAGTAAATGAAGTTAGATCGTTGGATACTGCAAGCAATTCACAATCTGCAAGCTTAAACAACCAGGGCCTTAAACAGGTTATCATGTTGAAAATACTATTAATTCCATAAGTCATTCATCCAAGGTTTACCACATGTGGAAGTTCAATTTTCACTGGATATATAAGCTGGAATCTCTAGATATCTCATTATAACTTGAGACAGACCTCAGCCTTACTGTGCCAAGGGGGAAAATGTAAACTTGTTTGCTGCATTGCTGGTTCTGTGATTGTCGGTTTCCTGATACTACGTCTCGTACAGCATAATGTTGGGCTGTTCCGTTTGTTCTCTTTCAATATAAGATTTGTCGAGATGTTATTTTAGTTGTTGGTTAAGTATTGTGAGAGGTCATCACAGACTGTATGGTTGCTTATTTTTCAGTGGAACATGTAACTGTAAATTTGATTACTGTAAGTGATCGCCATACTAGTTCTTCAGAGCTGAATGAATTCATACCAACTGTATCTTTGTTTGGTTTTCAGAGTCTTAAGATGTCTCGGTGCCCTCAGGAGCTGGAACCTGCTGATAGGACCACACCAGTTCATGTTAATGTTATGAAAAGACTCGAAGATTACCGGGTAAGTCCTCCACCCTTGATCCACCTATGGTTGACCCAGTGGTATCAGCAATACCTTAAATCCAGTACATTTTATCTTCTCTTGTTTTGTTCATGTAGGAACCTATTAGGCCCCGATCAGCTTTCCAGGGTGTTGGAAGAACCCTTGGTGGTGGATCTTCCACAGATGAGACTTCAGCACGTGCTCCTGCTCCCACTTCAGCACCCCCTGCTGCTTCGAGGTCCACCAGCTTTATAGTGGATGACTCCCAGCCATTTACATCCATACAGCTGAGGCTGGCCGATGGCACTCGTATGGTCGCCCGGTTCAACATGCACCACACTGTGGCCGACATCAGATCCTTCATAGATGCATCCCGCCCCGGAGCTGCAAGGCGGTATCAGCTGCAGACTGGCTTCCCACCCAAGCAGCTGACTGACCCAACCCAGACTGTCGAGCAAGCTGGCCTGGCAAACTCCGTTATCATGCAGAAGATGTAAATGCTCCAAGCTGGGAACCCAGATGCATAATGCGTCTTTTGAAAACTTTTTAGTATCATCAAGTTGTTGGTCATCCTATCAGACACTGTACTGGCATATTGCCGTATCAGCCTCGTTGACAGCCCACCAGAGTCGTCTGTGAACTACGCATACATTCATATAAGCATCAACTACTTTAGTTCCACATTTACGTTTTTGCGTGTCTGGTTTTTAATCACCAGTAATTCACTTGTTGCTTGCATCACTGCTCACTTTTCTCACGTAATTAGCATGTTGATAGTATGACAAGTCTGCCTCCGAAACGATATCTGGACGCCATACTGGATCAAGACGACGCGATTTCGTCGTTATAGCTCAACGGTGCGTGTCAGGGAGGCCCAAGCAAGAGTTGCACAAGAGTTTTCTGTCAACCATTTCGGCCCAAGGCCCACTTGCCACGCCCGCCTTCCGGCGAGAGGAATGGAAAGTTGGAGCCGTGCCCGATGATGCGGCGACGCCCGTGGAGGAGGGAGGCCGATCAGCCGCCACTCGCGCCGCCGCGGAAGCCCCCTTTCCGGGAGCGGCTCACTCTCCCCCATGTTCCGGCCGTTGCCGCGTCCTCGCCGCAGCCCCCAAACTTCTCGCCCCGTCCATCTCGCGCTCCCTCTCGACCGCCGCCGCCGCGCCACCGGCACCCCGCAAGCCGAGCACCGCCGTGGCCGTCCTCTGGGACCTGGCCGCGTCGCGTCCCCCCACCACGCTGCCCCTCTACGACGCCGCCGTGCGCCTCCACCTAGCCGCCATCTCGTTCGGCCGCATCCGCCTCTCCGCTGCCTTCGTCCACCCGTGCCACCGCCTCCCGGCCCCGGCCGGGCCCGCCGCCACGACCCACCTCTGCCGCGTCTGCGGGCGCCGCTTCCGCGCCCGCGACGCCTTGCTGCGCCACTTCGACGCCATCCACGCCCGCGAGCACGCCAAGCGCCTCGCCCGCATCGACTCCTCCCGCGGCGGCCGCCGCGTGCGCCTCGCCGCCGCGCTCTCCCTCAAGCTCTCCAAGTACGAGAAGGCCGCCCGCGAGCTCACCGCGGGCGCGGACGCAGCCGCCACCCCCGCTGACGAGATCGGGTGCGCCGGCGTCCGCGTCGCGCTCACCCGCACCCCCGCCGCGTCCCTCCGGGAGCGCGCGCAGCAGGTGCTCGACGAAGGGTCCGTGGGGTGCCTGATGCTGGTCTCTGGCAAAGACGAGCTCGCCTCCCTGCTTCGGGTGGCGAGGGAGAGGGGCGTGCGGTCGGTGGTGGTCGGCGGGGAGTCCGGGCTGGCGAGGTGGGCAGACGTGGGGTTCAGCTGGCCGCAAGTCATCGCCGGCAAGGCCAGGACAGCCGCGCCGTCCGTGTCCGGGAAGTGGCGGGACAGGGACGTGCTCAAGGGACTGGAATGGAGGTACGAAGAGGGCGACGGCGAGGAAGAAGAGGTGGTGTTCGAGGACAGTGACAGTGATGGTGCCGAGGAGTTGGCACGCAAGGCGAAGGGGAAGCCGTGGTGGAAGCTGGACTCTGATAGCGAGAGTTCCAGCAATGGTAGTTGAACGATGATGGTTTGTACATACTCGAGTTCGCTCGGCTTTGGGATCCCTTTCATAGGATGGATCATGGACTCTTGGCACACAGACGGTGTCATGAGAATCATGAGACCATTTTTTTAATACGCAGGAGAGTGTCACATCTTTATATTAAGAAGAAGAATTTGATTGTAAGGCACACGAACGTGCAAGCTTATTACTCTCAAAATAAACATCTTAAATTATTAGACTGACTCCACTAATAATCTGGATCCTCCATCTGCAAAATCCCGGCATGAGAGCAAGAGAGAAAGAATCGATGCTTCAAAAAGGTGAGACGTCCAGCAGCGTGCGGATCCCGTCGCGCATCTCTCGCGACAGTTGCTCCGCGTGCCCTGGGGTGAAGCCGCCGCACGGATCCAGGGAGCCACGCCCCGGCTCCAAGCGGAGCAGAGGAGCAACTGTCGGCGCGGATCCGCTGGCGGTGCGACGAGGACGAATCGCCCGACAGACTTCTTCTCTGCTAGTGGCCGCCACCCGTCCACCGATTGCGCGGGGCAGCAACACCCTTCCTCCTCTAGGATGCAACGGAGATCAAGGGGCCTCGCGGCAAGCTCGTGCGGCAGTGGTGACAGCGTGGTGCCCTCCTTATCTCCCTACGCACGGAGCAGCAGCGACGACGGGGTGGCGCGGGGTGGTTGGGGATGGTGGAGCTGCGTCCCCAGCGACGGTGGAGCTCCCATCGAGCTCCTCTGCCCTCTACTCCAGGACCCGGCGCGGCTCGGTTCTGCTTGTTGGCAGCGAGGGCCGGTTGCTTGGCTCCAACGGACGGTTGGCACGGTGGAGGAGACGGCGACCTCGACCTCCGCAGCTACCTCGAGCTCGACGGCGACCTCAACCTCAGACCGTGGAGCTCCGCCTTGTGCCGGCACCTCGGGCTCCCCGCCTCCAGCTCCGTCGCCGCCTCCGCCACCAGATCCAGGCCTGGGAAGGGGGGAGGCGTGGAGGAGGCGGACGGATCTGCCTCGCCGTGGAGGGGAGACGTGGTGGTGCGGGTCCCTGGAGACCGCCGTCGCAGGCCGTTGCCGCCGGAGGAGACAAAGGGAGGAGACGGAGCGAGGCAAGGGCAGACAGCGGGCTTGAGCGCGAGGGGAGAGGGCGCGGGACGGAGGGTGGCGAGGCGGGCGGTTGGAGCTGTAGTGCTGCGGTGTGGAGAGAGATTCCCCAAGAATGCGCGTGCGGAGAGCTGGAATCGCAAAATGCAGATGCAGATGCAACAGTTGTTAGAGGAGCTGCAGTTCTGTTTTCCCCCTCATTTTGAGGATGCAGATGCGGATGCAGCTGCTGGTGGAGTCGGTCTTAGCCCCTGCAGCTTATCAAAGCTCAGCTTCCTGTGTCAGCTGAGACGCGCATTCGGCTCCCTCCAGATGTGTCAGCCGCCCAACCGACAATCACAAAGAGAGTGCTGACTCCTTTAACTCTTGCAAGGTCGCGTCGTCATTGATGGAGGTGCGAGGGCAGTTCCCCGGGACAGCACTCGCCACCAGACTTCCTTGGCGACAGGGCATCTTAGATGTAGCAACATTATGTGCGCTATTGTATTGATGTTGATCGCCTCCGATGATCCTATCACTACGGGAGACTGCAGATTTGCCGAGTGCCCGATACACTCGACAAAGAGTGGTTTTCTCTCGGTAAAGGGTTTGCTGAGAGTAGCTCTCGGCAAAACCCTCTCGGAAGAGATTCTCTTGGTAAAAAGGGTCTTTGCCGAGAGCCGCTCCTCTGACTCTCGGCAAACGTGCGTCATGAGGACTATTCCGCTCCCGGTAAAGAATTTTTCAAAGGAATAAAAACAATACGACCGGGCACCGTGGCCCCACTGACTGACCGCCACAGCCCCACCCCATCGCTGCCGCCCCCCTCCCTGCAGCCTCCATCCGCGCCGCCACCACCATGACCACCACCACCACCCACACCACGCCGCCGCACCACCACCACCCGCTGCCGGATCCAGACGCAGGAGAGAGGAGGGGAGAAGCTTTCTGTGCCGCCGTCGTAGCCGTCCATGCGCCGCCGCCGCTGCACCTCCTCCACCGCCCGCTGATGGATCCCGCGCGCCCGTGGTTCCCTCGGCCGTAGCCGTCCATGCGCCGCCGCCACACCTCGCGTTGGAGCCTGAGGCCGCGTCGGAGTCGTCGATGCGCCACCGCCGGGGAAGGAGGCCGCATCTGCTCTGCCACCAGCTGCATCTGATCCACCACCAGCCACTCCGCCGCCACCATGCATGAGATCTGAGGAGAGAGAGCTCACCAGCGCTCCTGCTGGCCGCCGCCCCTCCTGTAACACCCTAATTTTCCATCACTAAATTAATGTAGCAACATGGTGTTTAGTTTTTGTTTTCTAGGAATAATAATTTATCAAATAAATTTGGCTCTAAAATATTTAAATATCACTTTTGAATAATTTTAGAAGTAATAAGTGCTTGTGCATCATATCTTGTTTGCATGGTTTATGTGTGATGGAGTGAAGTTTTAAAGTTTGTTTGAAAATTTGAAAGGTGTTTTGAAAGTTTTAAAAGTTTGAAAAAGAGTTTTGAAAGAAAAAGAAAAGGTTTTGGAAAAAAAAAGAGAAAACCCCAAACCCCTCTCCCCTCCCTTTTGGCCCGTGCGGCCTTCTCTCCCTTCCAGCCCAGCTTAATCCCGCCGGCCCTCTCCTTTGTTCCAGCCCATCACGGCCCGCTCCGCCTCCCCTCTCCTCTGGTCGCTGACCACCGGGGCCCACCTGGCAGCTTCACCTCCTTCCTCCAGCCGGCCCCCTCCTCTCCTCTGATCCGCAACAGCCGCGCCCGCCTGGTCGTTTCCCCGGCAATCTTGCCCCTCCCCGCCTTCAAGCTGTCATCAAGGCGCACCAAAGCACCGGCCGCCTCTCCCTCCTTAACTCCCAACCGTTTCCCCTCCATCAAGACCATCCCCTGCAGTTACCTTCATCAAGACCGGCACCCCGTGGCCATTGATGGCCGCTACCTTCCCGGACGAGACCCCCTCTCCTTCCCTTCCCTCTATAAGAGCCGAGTACGAGTTCTTGCGCACCCTTTCCATACCCGCGTACACCCTGCACCGCTCTCCCCTCGCTCTTGCGCCGTCGCCGTCAAGTCTACCGCCGCCGGGCCATTGCCGGCCGCCGAAGCTTCTTGCCGTCGGTGAAGTGCCCTGCCCCTCTTCTTTCTTCTTCTTCACGTTCATCGCTCACCCGAGCTACTCTCTGACCCAGGACCGCCTCTTCCTTCACGGGGCCGAGCCATCGCCCGGAGCGCCGCCGTCGTCTTCAACCTCCAGTCGCCGGCATTTGGAGCCCCCTCGTCGCCGGTGTGCACCTCCTCGGGTCCTCCTCGTCCTCGCTCGTCGTACGCGCTGCTCACTCGAGGATCCGGTGCCCCGGAGCCCCTTCTTCCCCGCCGACCGAGCCGCGCCCCTGCTTCCCTCCCCGGAGCGCCGCTCGATCCAGGAGCTCGCCGTCGTCGATCTTCTTCATCGCTTCCTCTTCGTCGCCGTTCTCTGCACCAGGAGCTCCGTGTAGTGGTGAGAACCCCGCTCCCTTCCTTGCTTTCCTGTGCTCCGAGCCGCTCCAGCACCGCCGCCGGAGTCCCGCCGCCGCGCATCGATCTCCGCCGCTGCTCCTTCCCCGTCGCCGTTCTCCTCTCCTGGAGCTGCGCAGCGAGGTGAGGAACTTCATCTTTCCCCCTTGTCTCGCACAAACCGCACCGTCCATGCCGCGCGTGCTCGCCGGAGATGGCCGAGCCGCCTCGCCGGACGTGGTGCCGTCGCCGTCGCCCAAGTCACCTCCACAAGCCCCTGGACAAGTTCGTCGTCTCCTTAGCTTCACGTAGGTGCAAACCGCGTCTCAAACGGAGCCCTGTAGCTCGAGATCGAGCGAGCTCCGGCGAGCTTTACCGCCGGCGCCGCCGTGCGCGTCACGCCGCCGCCGCTCGGTTGCTTGTGGTTCACCCCCGCCGTCCACGCGGCGATCAACGGTCCAGATCGACCCCGGTCGCGAGTCAAATGGATCACATACCGGTCAACCCTGGGTTGCCGCTGCAATTTTGCAAATAGGCCCCTGTTCTTTCCAGAATCACGACCATACCCTCCCACCAGTATAGATCCTTGCAAACAAGTCCTTTTCTTTATGTTTAGACCCCTGAGTTTTTGGTTTCTCTGCCGGCCGTCCGTGCGCAGATCTGTGGCCCGGATCTGCCCAGCCGCCCGGTCAAACCAAGACCGTAACGGTCAACTCAGTCGGCCACCGTCATTTTTACAAATAAACCCCCGTAGTTTTAAATATCACAAAAATGCCCTTCCACCTATAAGAATCCTTACACCTAAGTCCTGTTTTTAGCGTTTAAGCCCCTGACCTTCCTAGTTTTTCCCATCTGCGGTCCAGCCTTGATCTTTTGCATGTTAAACCCTCAGATCTTTTATAGTTTTAGGTTTTAGCCCCAGGTTTCTTGCAGTTAAGCCCCTGGAAGCCCTGTTTCTTCACAGAAAAGCCCCTGAACCTTGTTTTGGCTGTATCTTTTGCGTTTTAGCTCCGTTTCCACCGTTTCAAGTTGCGTTAGGTTCATATCAACTCAAACTACGTGATAGGACCAATGTTGAACATGTTCTTTGTTTTATAATTTATTTAAATATTAAATATGATTAAATCCTTATACACATGCTTTTCTAATTAAAATCTAATTAGAGTTCAACACGTGTTTTCATAAGAAAGTTAATATGATTAATACTAGTTAAATATTTCTTATAATTAAAAGCTAATTAGATGTATACCTTGGTTTTTATAATCAAACTTAAATTGATTAATCTATATTCAATCTGCTTTCCAAATAAAAGAAACATAGGCTATCTCGAGTTTTCTTAATTAATTGTTAATTTGATTAATATGAATATAAATGTGTTTTTGAATTATAATTTGATTAGTTCAACTCGAAATATAAAGATAAACGCTTAGATGCTTTTACATGCTTCTTTTAAATTAAATGTTTAATTTGCATAAATCATACTTGAATATTTGTAAATATAATTGAACTAAGTTTACATCGTCTTTTAAATACAAATATAACTTGCTTAATTATAAATAGGGTATTTCTCTGAAATAACCTATACACATGATTTTACTTAATTAAAAGATACCTAGCACATAGCTAGCTCTTGTTTGTGATCATCCAAATCTCCCGATAGTTCCGAGTGTTTTTGCGTTCGTGTTCCTAGAGCCAAACCTTGTTCTCTTTTTAAGCTTTTCATGCTTGGTGTGTTGTTTTGTTTATTGTATGCTTTCTTGTGTGCTCGTAGACATCGTGCTAGTTTCAAGTGAGCAACCAGTTGAAGTGGATCAAGAGCAAGTTTTTGAAGAAGAAGAACCCCAGTGTTTAAGCAAGGAAGGCAAGTGGACTTCTCCCCCTGCATATTCTATTTTTTGTCCCACACAACTTGCATGATAACTAAGTTTACTTTTAAATGTTGTATTGCATAAATTTGATGGGAAATTACCTGTTTAAGGACATGACTAGAATTTTATCCCTATTACCTTGGACAACCCTTTTTAAATAAATGTTTTGGGGTAGATTGCTTAGTTGCTTTACCTTGGGATGGTTAAAATGAATCTTTTACAATATGATGAATGTTGATCATGATAACTTTGGTGATATATATATATATGTGCTTATGGTTAATAACAAGATCATATGATTTAATCGGAACATGGAGAACCACCCAGGAAAATAGTGCAACCACAGTCCATATGGCTCTGGCTTAGCCAATTAATTAGGTGTGTGATTGTACTGGTGACCTTATCCGAAAGGAACACAGGGGGCTCGGGGTTGCAGGGGTATAGCCCGGTTCTTTTGGGGTAGCAACCTTTGCTAAGGTGCTGACCACTAGGGAGGGTTATGGTCCGCCCTGAGCTGTAACTGTCGTGGGTTGTTGGTGCTTTTGCATATCTTTGTAAAGGCTTCGTAGCGTCCCTATGCAATCACACCTCGGAAGTGTGGTATTGTGCCTGATCAGCACATGCGTGGTTGGGTTCAAAGTTCTTCGGAACTTTTACACGAGCTGTGGTGAAAGTGTACAACCTCTGCAGAGTTAAAACTGATCGATCAGCCGTGCTCACGGTCAAGAGCGGCCTGGACCCTCACATGATAATCAAACTTTAAGATGGAATCAAATCATGGTTTCTTGTGGGTTTTTGAGATGAGATGCTTTCCTAAATGCTTAAGTGGGTTGGTATGAACTTACATCTAGTAAATAGGTGCTTGCTAATAAAATTTGACAAACATTAAAATGCTAACCGCTGTAAACCTTAGCCTATCCTTGATAGCCTTGCATCTTCCCCCACTTGCTGAGCTCCAACCATAAGTGTGCTCACCCTTGCTTACCTGCTGTTCAGAGGAGAACAATGGAGAAGAGTACTTCAGCGACTACGATGAGTTCTGAGGCTTGCGTGCCCCCAGTCATGTGCCTGTGGAAGCTGAAGACGGAGATGCTTCGTCTAGTTATCGTTTGTTCGTTTAAAAGACCTTCGAGTCTAACGTCTGAGTGTAATAAAGAGATAATGTAATGGTTTAACTCTTATACGTTTTTATTGCTGTTTAATGATATTTCACTCATGACGTCTATCATATGTGTGTAAACTTGATCCTGGCGCACATATGAGATGCATTTGGTTTTCTTCGGAAAATCAGGTGTGACACCTCCTCACCGGTCGGTCTATTCCGGTGAGGGGAGAGCGGAGGGGGGAGGAGATGAGTTGCGAGAGGGAGGTGGGGAGAGAGAGAGCTGAAGGAGGGAGGTGGCCGCCGTCCTCGCCGCGGTGAGGGACGGGAGCCGTCCATGCGCCGCCGCCTGGGCTTGGAGGGGATGAAGAGGTGGGCAACGACGGATATGAAGGGAGGGAGGCGGCGGGGCCACGGAGGAGGAGGGAGAGAGCCGGCGGCCGTCGTCGGAGCGAGGAGGGGAGAGAACACGGGGGCTCTGAGCGGCGGCGGGCGACCGTAGGGAGGGGGGACTTAGGGTTGCGGCGGGGGTGGGGGAGAGGGTATTAAATACTAGGCTGACGGGGACATTGGGCCGGTGGGCTGAATGGGCCATGGATGGCCCAATATGATTTTGTCGTGATCCCAATAACTGACT
The DNA here is from genome assembly GCA_036936925.1 of Cenchrus fungigraminus. Taxonomy (NCBI): domain Eukaryota; kingdom Viridiplantae; phylum Streptophyta; class Magnoliopsida; order Poales; family Poaceae; genus Cenchrus; species Cenchrus fungigraminus. Next base: position 76,882,741 of record CM072775.1, read on the forward strand.
CACCACATTTTTTTCAAAAAATACTGCAAATACATTTAATTTATTAAATATAGCAAATAAATGCAAATATTAACCAAATTTTAACATAGAGTAACACATGTTGTATGTGGAGAGTAGAAAAAGTCTTGAATTCAAATTCCAATTTGAACATCACTTTTCCTACAAACCTATCCGCTTCCTTTATAACTCTATGAGATGTTTGGGTTCTAAACATCATGCGTGATAAAATGTGCAAAACTCACTCAATTTTTTACCACAACCTTTGTGTATGATAACATGAGATATTTACAAAATTTATAATTTTTAGTCTTTATTTGCGTTTTCTAGAATTTTAAAATCATTGAAACACACGTCTTTGATCGTGTTTCCTGGACAAGATGTTCGAAATTTCCTTTGATTTTATGGATAACGTCTCAAATTTGGATAAATAACATGGATATCATTTTTCTACTTATTTTCTTCTATTCTTTAAATCACTTGCAGTTCAAATTTTACTTGACTCGAAAAAATGCTTGAAATGCAATTAATTAGTTAAATTAGAAAAATAATTCAAAATTATACCAAAATTTAACATATAGCACAACATGATGTATTTAGAGAGTAGAAAAATTTTAGGATATAAAAGCTAAATATAGTTATGAGTTGCTTCACAAGTGTGTCCTTTCTATATTTTGCCGTCGGCCAAATGAAAACCCTCAGCAAAGTAGCTGTTTGTGGAGAGTTTTTCTTGGCCGTCGGCAAAATAGCTGTTTGCCGAGAGCCAGGCCAAAAAATACTCTCGGCAAACCCTATTTTCCCAACGGTTAAGAAAAAGCTCTCGGCAAACCCATATTTTGCCAAGAGTTTTTTGTTTGCCGAGAGTTGTCTTGACGGCTCTCGGCAAACCCTTTCTTTGCGAGTGCCCGAAGAAGGGCTCTCGGCAAACCCCTACGCTCTCGGCAAAAACACGATTTCCCGTAGTGTGTAATATGGAAGAAGTAGATCTGTTGCGAAGCTCTGTTTGGATCTCTTAGAGTCTTAGTTATGGCTGACGACATTTGAACGTTAAACCAGCATCAGTGTTGCAGCATTCAGTGTTTCAGAATGAGACGCAATCCCAGACACATTCCGCAGTGCTGTTGTGTCGTTGCCTCTACGCCACTGCTGTCGACGTCCGTGTCACTTAGCTGCCGAGTGCGAGCAAGTCTGGGGCGTGGCTGCCGTCGACGGCGCAGAGCAACCGCCGGGTAGCTGCAGTTTGCGAGCTCTCCAGCTGCAGTTTGAGAACAACAATTTAACCCAGTCTCATTCTTGATGTGGGAAACCAGAAGAAGACTCATCTTGTTCCCACCTTGACTGGAGATGATGTTGTGTGCCAACAAGGTGACTCACCTTGATTGGAGATGAGGTTGTATCTGCCAACAAGGTGAGTCTTTTTTCCTTTATTATTATTATTTGAAAATTTTATTTTACTTCAAATTTGAATACAAATCCAAATAAGAAATTCAGGGGAAACCCCTCTAGTTTCCCACAATCCCCATCTTTTTATTACCTTGAATTTCGACAACTTCGTAAGAGCAACTTTAAGAGACTCTTCAAATCCTTTTAAAATGCTAGGAATATTGATTTTGGTTTAAACGTACCATCCGACAACTCTTCTAAATGTTATCCAAATATGACCATCTTCTATGTCAAATTTCTCGCTAGCCAAAAATAGAAAATGAGAATAAACTTTCTAGAGTGTGCACGAGATATACAAGGTGTGTGAATGTGTGATGTTTGCTGCCGCAGATAGAAACCTTTTTTTATTTACTATTATCAACCTATATCCTTCCCCTAAGAGTGAATGCATGTAAAATGAGTATGGCCACTTGCTAAAAATTAATGTTCAGACGCGTGCATGCATTACCATGGCAAACGTCTTTGCTACTTTGTGCTGTGGCATCTATATATAGATATACATGCAATTGTCTATACTAGAACCAAGAGGAGAGAGAGGTAGGGAGGCAAACTCTCATGACCACACACTTTGATCGGTCTCCTTTTTTTTTGCGATCGATGTCCTGTAGGAGTATATATAACCAACAACCAACCATGTTTGTTCATCAACACAACAGCTAGCCCCAGTAGCAACAAATAAACACACATATCGTCGATAGATCGGCGAGCAAGAAAATGAGGACCACCATGGCATCAGCCGCGCTGCTCTTGGTGCTAGCCCTGGCGCTAGTTTCCGCCCCACTTACAGCAGAGGCGAAGAGGAAGAAAGCAGCCGCCGCCGCCACCGCCGAGCCGGCGGCCGCAGACTCCTTCTGCGGCACGTTCTGCGAAGGCGAGAAGGGGGCGAAATTCGTCCTCTGCAAGGACGAATGCGAGCAACCTGGTGGGTTACGGGAGGGTCGACTGCAGGGGCAAGTGCACCGAGACGAAGGGCATCACAAAGGAGGGGTTGACAGTCTGCGAGCAGAAGTGTGAAGATGACTACAAGGTGAAATCGGCCGCGGTCACCGCTGACTGCAACAAGACTTGCGCTAGGGAGACGAGCAAGACGGCCCAAGAGAGTTGCAGGCAGAAATGCACCCTGCCTCCAGCTTAAAGATGAAGCATGCACCCCTCCATCTATCGTCACCGGCTGGCCCGCTGCATGAAACAGTCGATCATTCGATGGGTATATATGGACGGACTGTATATACCCCTATTAATTTGGTATTTTTTAAGCTAATTGTTTTTGTTAAAATATATATCATCGAAGGATCGATCGATCATCCACTGCTAGATATCAGCAGTCCAGAATTGTAATGTCACGTAAATAAGCATTTGTGTGGGGTCTTTTTGTGTAATTGATTCACTTCTAGAGAAACAACCTTCAGTACCAGTCCTCAACCACCCTTTAGTACCGGGTGTTGAACCGGTATTGTCACGTCGGTACTCAGTGGCGGAGGATGGATAAAAATTAAGGTATGGCGAAGTCGATGACGTTCACACAATCAAACTACATCTATTTGTAGCGCGGCAACCTAATTGTGCATAACATTTGCTCCCTCCAGTTCTGATGCAAAGAATTCCCTTTTCCTACCTTTCTCTTCCTTCAAACACTACAAGAAATCATTTATTCCATGACGTAATCATTCTGTCGCGGATTAAATAAAATTCATCGCAAATCAGCATTCGCGACGATTTAAATTTTCGTGGTGGAATGAGCGTCATTGATTAAATCTGCCGACGTTCCTTACTAAACGTCGCAGTCCGTGACGTATCTGGATCGTCACGGAGTAGCCCGAGACCCATGCAGCCCAACCCAAAGCCCAGTTTTTGTGACGAAAATAATCATCGCGGATGGTTGCTGACATGGATGATGATATGGCTGACTACATGGACGATGACGTGGCTGCCTACGTGGACGAGGATGTGGCTGCTACATGGATGATGACGTGACTGCCTACGTGGATGATGACATGGCTGCCTACGTGGATGATGACGTGGCTGCTACATAAACGATGATGTGGCTGCTACATGTACGATAACATGGCAGGTGACTTGGCAATTGATGACATCATCAAGGTGGCATAATTTTTTTTTGAACCAACAAGACCAACCCACTAAATTTTACATACACAACCCATGTAAAATAAAATCAGCACACCAAATTTCAACCATTTTCCCATCCCAATTCATTCAACAGTAAGCAATTAGAGCCCAATTTATAGCAACAATAACATCCCAGTTTTAACATTCAACAGTAAGCAATTCCAGCCCACAAGTAACTGCATCACATATGTTCCCATTCAGAATAAAAAAACAGATCACATGCATTTGTTAATCACTAGCAGTGCAGCATAGAAAACAAGTCTCTTTCCTTCTAACTGCTTGTTACTAGATGCAGCTGATCCTCATCCAATCACTTCTAGTGGCTTGCTCCTTGCTGCATCTGATCCTCACCCTGAAAGAGCACATTGCCAAATACTAGTTAGAGGGGAATGTTAAAGTTTTCAAATACAGTACTCAACTAGATTCTTTATAAAATCGTCTTGGACCAAAACTGATCTACTATGATAGGTAACAACCAATATTCCAATCATTAAACAACTGAGTATCACCATGAGACAGTTGTGTGTAATTTACCAATGCATCATCTAAAAAATAATTAACAGAGCTTCCAGAACTGTCTAGGAACTAATAGGCTAGCTACTGCCTAGATTGGTTTTTGTGACAATAACAAAGCAATGGGAGCTACATCATTACAGATACACACATAGTATAACACTGTTAAGCATTTAATATTTGGGAACATCATCAGAACAGAGACTTAATTAGTATAGTTGATTTTTGTATAAGTTAAGTTCCAGTTTTTTCTATTTGATTAGCATCCAATCAAGCAACAAGTCAAAATGTATATATATGCACACATCCAATATGTAGTCACAAATACCAGAGCTATTATTCATATATACAATAGAAAACACGAAGAAAGAGCAGTAGTGTAAATAATCCAACTTGGTAAGTCAATGAGCAGTGATCAAGAAACCCCACTTACAAAATCCAGTAGATGCAGCTCCAGGATTCAGATCAACCATCAAGTGCATATGCACATATCAAAAAAACATAAGAAAGATAAGAGTCAGTTAGAGATAAGTAGATAGGCAGTGAGCATAAGAAAAATGAATATTGTTCATCTCTTAAGATTTCCCCAATCAAATCCCGCAACTAGCACACTAGCTAGTCTTTGATAAAAATGTGTGAGAAATTAACAAGATACTAGGAACTGAAAGAAGCTTATTAGAAATCAAACACTTTAATTAACAATTTATTACCAATGCAATGCTGGTAAAGGCACACACTAGTTAGCGGCATATTGAGCATCATACAAAGAGATCCGCGGGCCAAAGGCACACACATAACAAAATTGTTGGTAGTGTCAATCCAAATGCACGAGACTTATTTTTTTACGGAGCAGTGCAGAATGCATATGTGCCATCGTCAACTAGAGCAATATGGCAAGGAATCATTTCAGCTAGAGCAGTACATAAATTTCAGATACGGCACATATTAATGCAAAGTGGAAGTTCTATGTTATATCAGCAACAAGGATATTTCACAAAATGGATATAGGTTAGCTCTGTTTTGTTATACGCAATGTTAAAAAAACCCATATGCATGATAGCATAGAAATTACTGTCAACAAATACCACCTATCTACAATGATTTATGTCAAACCTCACTACACCTATTTGGGTAGGATGGGATCACAGTAGCGCATTTTTACTTAGGAAAATGGTTACCAGTAGCAAGAACAAGTCGATGAGATAAAAATAATTGTTGCCATGTGTATGCTGCTTCCCAGTAAACAATCTGATGTGTTCATACGTTCTCTTATTTATATGTGTTCTTAAAGACAAAGACATGGTGCTCCTGGTTTACATGGGCATCCATCAAGGCAAAGCAGCTGCGCACTGAATCTGATGTGCCATCCCCTCGGATTGGGACATTAGGATTTGGTGGTCAACACTGGTGGCAGCATGTTCTCCCTGACGATGGCTGAACAACTCTCAAGGAAAGAAATAACAGAAGATTACCTCTTGACGGTGATGAGCCCTCTGTTTCCGACGATGAGCCACTGCAGCGGGACCTTGTGCACCACCTCCGTGAGCTTCCTGGCCGGGTCGCCCTAGAGCACCTTGGCGAAGACCTGGACGCCTCGCTGGCCCGCCGCCATCATGAGGATCTCCAGTGTCTCGCCTAGGGGGAGCGGCACCGTCAGGATCTGGTGGAGAGGAGGCATGCTGGTGCCGGCCTCTACCGCAGGCAGGCACCAGTCGGCCGCGCCGGCCTCCACCACGGGCAGGGGCAGGTGCCAGGCGGCCCCGTCGGGATCTGGTGGAGAGGAGGCGCGTCGACCTCTGCCGTGGGCCGGGCAGCCGCGCCCGCGCGGGCCTCCTTGGCTCCCTGCATGCATCCGCCGCGGGCAGGTCAGGCGGCCGTGCCGGCATCCCTGCGTGGAGTCGCGGAGATCGGAGGAGGAGGGAGGACGTGGAGCCAGGACTGCGGGGGAAGGGACGGCTTGGGAGAGTAGCGGCGGGAGGTAGAGGGCGTGAGGAGGGTGGCGTAGATCTGAGGAGAAGGCGGAATGAGGGGTAGGGTTTCCACAGGTCGGATTTTATACATGTTGGGATCGAGATGGACGGCAGAGATTTGTTGGATCGGAGATGAACGGTCGTAAGAAGTTGGGCCTTAGCATAAAACGGCCCTTTCTAGCTTTCAGGGCCCATTTTACTATTTTTTTCTTTTTAATTTACTTTCACCATTGTAAAGTAATATGTAAAACTAATTATATTATATACACCGATACACCAACTCATTTTTTATATGCAATAGAATGCATATAAGTTATCTTGTAGAAATTTCAATAATTTTCTGATCCATTTAGTATTTTCGACCATTTAAATGAATTTTTGCATGTTTGTTGAAAGTAATTACAATATGAACTAAAAGTATCTCAAATAAGTTATAAAAAATTATCAAAAATATATTTCAAGTATCTATGTTATATTAATGCTCATATCTAAAAAAATAGATGAATAATTCAAATATTTGATTGCGAAACTTCAAACTTCTACTTGCAACCTTATATTAAAATAATGATAATAATACCTAAAACTCCCCCAAAAATTATATAAATTGGCATGGAATTATTTTATGGATGTAAAAGGTTGACATAAAAGTTTCATCAGATTTTGCTAAAAATGGGTGTATATTGTTCACAAGATTTATAGATCTCTCACATTGTTTCATACAACTCAACTTAAACTTTGAAGTTTATACACCCTAAAATATTTTCTTCATTATATACACATCAAACTTGGATGAAAACTTAACTTTAGTCTCATATTAACATTTGAGGAGTTAAATTGCCACTTGTTGTGCAAAAAAGTTGTTTTTCTATTTTTTTAATACCTAAATAACACACCTTTGAAACAAACTCAAAATTTTGTTATCTTAAATACCACTAATCCATTTTTCACATATAGAAGTCAACATATAAGTTGCAACCTATGGGTTTCAGAATTTTTGGAGGAGATTTGCTATTTTCTATCATATAAATGAATTTCTACGTGTTTATCGAAAGTAATTCCAAATTGACCTATATGTATATCTAATAAGATTCATAAAAATTTCACAAAAACTATATTTAGACGTATATGGTCTATTCTAGCCCACATCTAAGATATTGACGAAAAATTCAATTTACTTATATGAAAACTCAAACTTGTACTAGTCACCTTGTTATAAAATAATGATAATAATATCTAAAACTTCTCCAAAAATTATGTAAATTTGCGTAGAATCATTTTGTGGATGTACAAGCTTGAATAAAAAGTTTCATAAGGTTTTGTGAAAATTGGAGTATACATTGTTCATAAACTAGATAGTTCATCACATTGTTTAAGAAACTATGTTAGAGATTTGTCAAATTTGTACTACATGTTATTAGCACTTTTCAAAATGACAAAATGACCTAAATAAAAGTCGTAGATCTTGATGAGATATGAAACTTTGGTATTCATCACTTTTCCATTTGACATCATCTAGTGTAAAAAAATCTTGCTCGTAGTTATCACTTTTTGGAAGAAATGCAAGTTGCATACAAAATTTTCGATAAATAACAATTTCTATACAAACAAAACTTCCTTGAAGGAAAGGTTGATTTTAGAAAAATTTGAAAAAAAGAACCATCCAATTTGAACATCTTACGTGGGAGAAAAACTAGTTACAAGTTTTGATTCTGGATTAAAAAATAAATATGATAATCACGTGTTCTTCATCTCCGCCTGACCATGTGGCAAAACATGATTGGCTGAGCGTGCCACGTGGTCGCGAATCTTGAAGAAACTGTATATAAAAAACTTATCCCCAACTAACCACATCTGGTGGAGTGCCCTAGTGATGGGGGTTGCGCCTCCCAAAGGTTGAGGTAGTGGTTCTATTCCCTTCTGGCACACATTTTTTCTTTTTTTTTATATATATTCCTTCCGCCGGGTGTGCTGGCCGGGCCGAGCCGACGTGGCTGGGTGACCTGGCCGGGCGCGGCCAGCCGTGGCCGGCTGGGGTGAGGCCGCGGCCCAGCGCGGCCGGCTGGGGCGCGGCCGGCCCGGGCTGGCGGGGGCGTGGCTGGGGCTGGCTGGGGTGTGGCTGGCAGCGCGGTGGTGGGAAGAAATTTGTGTACAAATAAGTTTAAGATCAATAGAGTACATAATAAAACTTGTAGCTCAATGGTATGTGTGGTGTTAGGTCTACCTAAGGCCTCAGGTTCGATTCCTAGCTCACGTAAATTTGTTTGAGTTTTTTTGCAATTTATCATTTTTTCCATTCATAATATGACTATTTTTAAATATGTTGATCGCGACGAATGTGCTATAACGTCGTAGCGTAGTGGGCCGAATCACGATGAATTTAACAATTCGTCGCGATGTTTTGGGCTTCAATATCCATCAATGCACATCCGCGACGAAAAATCAGAATACATCGTAGAATCGCGACGAATTAACTAATCGCCGCAGTATTCTGGGTTTCAATATCCATCCGTGCACATCCGAGACGAAAAACAGGAATACGTTGCAGACGTAATGCTATTCGTGATGTTTTCTGAGAACGTCGCAGAAAGTTCGTCAGGGATTAAATAGTTTGTTGTAGTGAAATGATCACTTCTTAATGTATTTTCGTGGCACCAGACTAACGAAAGTGAACACAAATGACCCAAGAATGAAGATTGGTTTTATGTGGAAAATACAAGGCATGGCAACTGTCATACCTTGCCATCATGGTCCTCTGCCACTGTCAGTACTAATGTGGGGGGAGGGAGGCATTAGTACCAGGTGTAGTTGGCACCTGGTACTAATGGAGATGCTGGAGCTAGCTTTTTTCTTTCCCTTTTCCTTTTATTTCTTCTTTTATTTTCTTTTCATTTCCCTTTGTTTTCGCATCTTATTTCACAGCAAAGTTACAACATAAGATTCATTTCTCATCTCATTTCTTCCCGATTCACAACTAAATTACAAGTTTCACAACAGATTCACATTCATTATCTCATAAAAATCACATTCACAATCCACTATCTTACAAGAAACACACATTTCACAAAATCAAGAAAAAATGAAGTCCATCTCAAGAACAACATGAACAAATTAATCTCCTACCTACCACCATGCCGCACCACCGCGCCAGGGAGGTTGCCTGGCCCTACGCATGGTCGGGAGGCCGCTTGTCATCGCACTGCTGACGGGAAGCTGCGGCCTGGCTCCGCGCATGGCCGGGAGGCCGCTACCCCGCTCCGTCACTGGGCAATAGCGTGCCGCTGGCCTCTAGGCCGCCGTCGGGAGGGCCCCATGCTCTGCTCGCATCATGGCCGCTGCTCCCGCCGGCCCTGGAGGAGACTTGCCCTGGAGAGAGAAGTTAAGAGAGATGTGAGATGCAGGAAATGAATCGAGAGAGAGATGGGTGAGGAGATGTGAGGTAGAGAAGATAAGGCAGTGGGAGAGAGGAGTCCTGGGAGATGGAGATAAGTCGCAATGGGAGAGGAGGCCTAAGAGAGTACACAGGATAGGTGGGAGAGGGCATAAGTACCGAGGCTTTGCTCCCTCCGGTACTAATGTGCCCCTTTTAGTACCAGAGTTTTTCTACACCCAGTACTAAAGGGGTATGACCTTTTAGTATCAGGTGGTAACACAACCCGGTACTAAATGGGAACCATTAGTACTGGGTGTCGCCCCACCTGGTACTAAAGGGGTAACATGAGGTGCTTCGGGGTCCTCCCTCCCCACCCGGTACTAATGCACTCATTAGTACCGGGTGCAAAAAATACTCGGTACTAATGGACAGGGAGGCTAAGGACCAAATGTCGATTCTCTAGTAGTTATTATTGATGGACTAAATATAAAGGCATGCTGGCAGTCACCTCTAGACAATAATCTTTGGTTGGGTGAATGTCTGTATTTGTCAAGCACATATCTTCTTCTCTACATGTAACAATGCAATTTGCAAATGTTTCATGCCTTGATTAATCTCCTGTATGTGTGTGCTACACTGTGATTTCACTCATGACATGGAAATGGATATGTAAGTGGTGGCTCAGCAAGTTTAATAAAAAAAGAGCAAAGAAATTAAACTATATTGCAAATAAGTTGATCAAGGGTAGCTGCAAATCCCCATCTTTTTACCTTGAATTTCCACAATTTCATAAGAGCAACTTTAAGAGACTCCAAATCCTTCCAAAATGACAGGGATAGAGATTTTTGGTTTAGATGTACCCTCCAACAACTCTTCTAAATGGTTTTCCAAATATGACCATCTTCTATGTCGAATTTCTCGCTAACCAAAAATAAAAAAATGAGAATAACTTTCTAGAGTGTGCACGAGATATACAATGTGTGTGATGTTTGCTGCCGCAGATAGAAACATTTTTTATTTACTATTATCAACATATACCTCCCCTAAGAGTGAATGTAAAATGAGTATGGCCACTTGCTAAAATGTTCAGACGCGTGCATGCATAAGAGCAGCTCCAAGAGCTCTTGTATATGTGATGAGTTAGCTAAAAAAGAAAAATTTTATCAAAACTTAGATCCAACAGACTATGTATTTTACTTAGCTAGCTATCATGTTTTCTATTTCCCCCCTGGCTAGCCAAAAAAAGAAAACCTCTCCCACTAGCTATACTGTTTTCTGTTTAGAGGAGCTGTTGGATTTCATCATCTTTTTGCTAGCTATTTCATTTTACATAATAGTTAAATTAGGATTTTAGCTACTCATACAAACAAGAGCTCTTGAAGATGCTCTAATAGCTTTTTGTGACGATCGGGCCATGTACAGACCCCCATCCCACAAATTTTATGGGCTTTTGTACCAGTAAGACACTAAGGGCCTGACAATCTAATATATAGTATAATGATTACATTATATAATAGTATTGATAAGAGATAACTTGTAGCATATATTTAACTTTTTTTTGGAAAAGTAATAGTACATCAAAGAAGATAAAAAAGAACAAAATAACTATGATGGTTACCTCAAATAAAAGTATAGTGCTTTAGTACTTTAAAAAAACGCTTTTGGACATTTGTTGATGCAAAATCTTCAAAAACATTTTTAAGATCAATTGTATCTAAAATATACATCTTTACACTTGATACTCTCATAGCCCCCAGCCTCATGGGCCCACGGGCGTCGCACCGACTGCCCTCCCCCTAGGGACGGGCATGGCCATGTATAATACCAGCGACAGAGGCAGGAATGGAGGGATGTAGGGGCTTGTTCTCCTTCTCCTTCCTCCAACTGCGTCTTCTTCCTCCTTTTCCCTCTTTTCCCCTCCTCTTCTTCTTCCTTCTTCCCTCATCTTTCAATGGAGTTTCTGGCGGTAGGGGAGCTTGAGCCTCACCCGCCCCATTGCCAGATCCGTCCCTGCATAATACGAATGGCAACCACATCTTTGCTACTTTTGTGTCGTGGTACGTAGCCCGTATGAAATGAAAACCCCAAAAAGGATCATCATGTCAGAGCTAGGAAATGCATGCATCTATATTAAATATATCAATACTATATGATTCTTCACGCGTTGCTGTGAGATTTGAGAGAACTTTTCGATGATAGTATGCCACATGGATAGCTTAAGTCTAATAGTAATACCCTGTGCATTTCTGCTAGAATTTTTTAAGCAAATTTTTAAGGTAAACTTTGAAAGTGGAATTGCAAGGTAATATTCTTTTGCAAATGACATTATACATGAAAATATGTTATTTTATGGTAATGACTTAAGGACAGCTGACTGATTTTTTAAACAAAATACATTCGGTAGGGCCCACAACTTTTATCCCTCCCACGCACACCTTCCCTCGTAGCCTCACCCTGTCACCTATCGACTCCAGTGCCTCCCTCTCTCTATCTTTTTTCTCCGTCGGTGCAGTCGCACGTCATGGATCTGCTGGTAGGCAACCGCGGTAGCAAGATCCGTCGGTGCCGGCGAGATCAAGCGACGGTGGGTCTCTCTCTCCTTCGGTCCTCCCTCTCTTCCTCTCTCTCCCTCACGCATCACATCTCTCTCCTTTCTCCATGTCTTTGTCAGGTAGAGCGGCTGGTGGCGAGGTTATTGCTAGCCGTGGGCCACGGTGGAGGTGGACGGCTTTATTGATTTGGGTTTCGGGAGGAGGAGGAGGGGTTAGGGTTCGAGGGTCGCTAGGGTTGGGATTCCCAATGACTGCGGTACCTAGAAGAGAAGGGGGTGGGGGCGTCAGAGGACTGGTAGTGGTGGTGGTATGGTCAGCAGCGGAGGTGAGGCGGCGCTACGGCCGAGCGAGGTTGGATAGCCGATTGGGTCGGTAACCGGCGGCTGGGGCACGTTAACTGTTGAGATTAGAAAGGGCAGGGTCGAGGGGGCAGCGGCAGTCGATGGGCTGGCAGCGTGGCTGCGTGGCAGCCGCCGACCGGGGAGGTGGAGGAAGCGGCGGGGTGGTCAGCTTGTCGGGAAGAAAGGATGGTAGAGGGGTGGGGAAAGACAAGAAAGACAGCCGGCTGCAATTTTGCCTAAATTGCAGCTGTCTGTAAATTAGCCAAGTTCTTATTTTATTGATAAAGAAATACTCTTAATTTTTTTGTCCTCAATGCATTCTACTATGGATATTTTGTAGTGTGGTACTCGTGAAGATTTATAAATTGCATATGTGGATGTTATTAATCACAAAATCTGTATGAGACATAAACAAATACACTACTACAAACTCGAGCATTCGTCCAACACGTTAGTACCGGTCACATTTTCAACTGGTACAAACAACGCCTCGACACGTGTTAGTATCGATCAAAAGGTACAGTGCCACCGTACTGCCTTTAATACCGGCTCATAACTTCGACGGGTACTAAATGATGACATAAGGTCCGAGGAAGCAACAACCGGGATGCATTTAGTACCAGCTCATAGTTTTGACCGGCACTAAATAAGTTCTGCCGCGCTGCCTCATCTCCTCCTCATCTTATCTTCTTTTTTTTTATCTTTTCTTTCTCCCACTTCTCATTTGAGGTTTTTTACGGTACACAATACGACCTGTACGACTGGTTGAAAAAGAACTCGTATGCAATAGAAAAGAACCTATATGTAAGGATCTGACGGTTGAAATTAATTCTATACGACTAGTTTTTTTAGCTGTCGTACGGTAGTATTCAAAGGTCGTATGGGTAGTATAAGGGTATTATCAAAAATGTAAAATGATATTGTTGTAATATAGGAAATGAAATATATGAAATGTTTTAGATAGTATAAGGGGCAGCGGGGATTTTTTTCCAAATAATATATATCTATCAAATTACTATTTTACCTATAGAGAAACAACCGAAGAAACCGATAATACGATCGTACGACCGTTGGGTCGTATTGTGTACCATAAAAGACCTCTCTCATTTTCCTTCTTCTATCATCCCTCTCTACTCCCTCTCACCGTGTGGGGCGCTGGGGCGTGCATCATGTCCCCAGCAGCACGCGCATGGGTGTTGCAGCCACCCGGCGTCATAGGCACAGGCGGCACGGGGAGTCGGGTCTCGCCACCGACAGTGGCAATCGTAGGTGGCCCATTGTGGCCTAGGCCAGAGCAGTCAGGTGGCACGCGGGGATGGCCGCAACCAGCGCAGGCAGCGCGTGGGACCGGGCCTTTCGTCCCCATCTCACATCTCTATTTCTTCTATCCAGGAGCCCGCTAGAGGAGGCCGGCGGCGGAAGGGCACCAAGTTGTGGGCGACCGACAAATCTACCAGGAGCGGCGGCTGGCGGAGCTGCAGCCGGCAGGATTGTGATTACAAGACTTTTCTTGAATGTGCAAGACTTGTTTCTTTCTTGATTGCGTAAGATTTTTATTGATTGTGATTTTAAGATTTATGTTTCTTGAGTTGATTGTGATTGTGTTAGACTTGTGAAATATGAGATTATGAGTTGATCGTGATTGTGATTGTCATTGTGATTGTGATTGTGCAAGACTTGTGAAATACAAGATTATGATTAATGTGGTTGTGATTTTGTGATTAGGAAAAAGAAAAGAAACGAGAAGAGAAAAGAAAAGAAAAGAAAAAGAAAAAAATGGAAACATGCGGGAGGTATTATAAAAATTTAGTATCGGGTTCTATATTCGACAGATACTAAATGATAATTTAGTACCGGGTAGCTTGATCAGTATTAAATAATATGGTTTTTAGTATGGACCAAGCAGTACGCCACCCCGTACTAAAGGGGGATTGTTGATCGGTGCTAAAAGTCGAATGTGTAGTAGTGATAATTCTAGTGGACGATGACATGGCACTCACGTGAATAATTTGCATGTTGAGAGAAATAGAATTATGATACTTAGTGGAGTACATCTATATAGATTATATAAATACATGCAATTGACTAAAACTAAGAGAAGAGAGAGGTCGGGAGGTAAACTCTCATGGCCACACACTTTCAGAGATCTCCTTTTTGGGTCGATGCCGTCCTATATATATAACCAACAACTAACCATGTTTGTTCATCAACAACAGCTATCCAGTAGCAACAAATAAACACTCATATCGTCGGATCGGCGAGCGAGAAGATGAAGAGCACCACGGCATCAGCCGCGCTGCTCTTGGTGCTAGCCATGGCACTAGTTTCCGCCCCACTCACAGCAGAGGCGAAGAGGAAGAAGAAAGCGGCCGCCGGCGAGTCGGCGCCCGCAGCAGACTCCTTCTGCGGCACATTCTGCGAAGGCAAGAGGGGGGCGGAATTCACCCTTTGCAAGGACGAATGCGAGCTCCAGCAGCGCGCCAACCTGGTGGGTTACGGGAGGGTCGATTGCAGGGGCAAGTGCACCGAGACGAAGGGCATCACAAAGGAGGGGCTGGTGATCTGCTTGGACAAGTGCGAAAAGAACTACAAGGTGAAAGCGGCCGAGGTCACCGCTGACTGCGCCAAGACTTGCGCTAGGGAGAAGACCAAGATGGGCCAAGAGAATTGCAAGATACAATGCACCCCGCCTCCAGCTTAAAGATGAAGCATGCACCCCTCCATCATCACCGGATGTCCGGCGCACGCAACAATCGATAATTTGATGGGTGTATATAGACGGACTGTATATACCCCTATTAATTTGGCATTTTTAAGTTAATTGTTTTTCTTCAAATATATATATCGTCGATCAAGGATCGATCATCGATTGATATTAACAGTCCAGAATTGTAATGTCACACATTTTGTGTGGTTGATCATTGATTGAGTAAATATAAAGGCATGCTGGTAGTTACTTCTAAACAATAATCTTTGGTTGGGTGAATGTCTATATATGTCAAGCAGAGTTTTTTTCCTCTCTACATGCATGTAAGCAATGCCATTTGCAAATGCTTCATGCCTTGATTAATCTGCGGTATGTGATTGTTACATTGTGATTTTACTCCTGACATGGAAATTGGTATGTACAGTTTAATAAAAAGAGCAAAGAAATTAAACTATAGTGCAAATAAGTTGATCAAGGGTAGCTGCAAATCCCCATTTTTACCTTGAATTTCGACAATTTCATAAGAGCAACTTAAAGAGATTCTCCAAATCCTTTCAAAATGACAGGGATAGAGATTTTTGGTTTAAATGCACCCTCCAACAACTCTTCTAAATGGTTATCCAAATATGACCATCTTCTATGTCGGACTTCTCGCTAACTAAAAATAAAAAGAGTAAATTGCACCCACCATACACCAACTTGTATGGTTGTATCAGTTTGGTCCAACAAGTTGCAAATTATGCAAATTGATACATAAACTTGTTAGATGTGTGCATATACAGTCACATGTATGCCATCGAGCATATTTTTTCACGATCACATGCCATGTGGGCTATATCTCTAATCATAAGTACCGTTTTTGTATGTGAGAGGTCACTTTTGCTTTGGATTTTCATTCACTTTTATATTATTATTATTATTTAGTTGGATAAACTATTCTCGATTCATGTTGTGCAACCTCATGGTGCCTGTGAAAACTGAGCACTGGTGGTAAAAGAAAGTGTTTCTAGTCCACACAATGGTGTAATTTTCATGCCAACCTTTGATACCGCAACGGTGAGCGGTGAGCCACATCATCTATACCTTGTAGATCCAAGTTCAACATTTTTCTCTCTTTATTGGAAGGTGTTTAACTTGTTTACATATAAAGATTAGATCAACACTTTGCTGATCGGATCGAGTTCAGACCGGATGGGGAAAACGACCTTTTTGGACCGGAAAAATCCCACGTCTGTCCCATGGGCAACTGCGAGCCTCCTTTTCGGGACGGGCCCAAGTCAGGTTTTAGCTTCCCACTCTTTTTCAATGAGACCTCCTTCTCTACCTTTGAGAATCATGCTAATTAATGTAAGAATAACATCGTGGTCATTCGTCCGTATGTGCACTTAGAGTGAAAAAAATTATAGACCCCATAATCTAAATGAGCACGTATATTGATCATATAGCCAATCGCTAATTGTCTTTGGTTAATGTTAAAAATGGAGAGAGTTAACGCAATTAGAAGTACATTATAGGTCAATGAGTGTGTGCATGTGTCATGCATGTGGTGGTATGTTGTGATTTTACGAGTCTATATTGGAACATTCCTTTAATAAACATCTCATTTAAAATATGGTTAGTTAATATCTAAATTTGAATAAAATAATATAACATAACATATTTTGATAGAATAATGATAAATAGTTAAATCCAAGCAACAGTTGTTTGTGATCAGGCCAACAACGCCCAAACGCGTGAGAGGATTGGAGCTAGCAACTCGCATCGCTGCGAGGTACGACGAGATCACCAAGAGGTGTTGGATCCTCGTGCTGGTAGGTGGAGCACCGAGACTCTACACAAGATCAACGACTAAGACTTAGAAGTCGCGGAATCAGGGTGACAAAGTTTGTTCGACAAAAGTAGGGAGAAACAGAGAGAGACAGAGAGAGAGAGAGAGAGAGAGAGAGAGAGAGAAGGGATATGTGCCATCACTACACGAGCTTGTCCCAATATCGAGAGGATCCTTCAAGATCGCCTATGCCAGCAACTACCATCGCCACCGTGGTACGACAAATTTGCCGAGAGGAGTTAGATCCACGTGCGGGGAGGTGGAGCACCTAGATTCTACAGAAGGTCAACACCTGAGTTAGACTCGGAAGTCGCAAGAGAGGCATAGTTCGCTCGACAAAAGTAGGAGGAAACCAACAAAGAGGTGTTGTCAGGGTGGAGAGGAAGAGGAGGGGAAGGGACCTGTTCAACTGTTGCATGAGCCAGTCCCTAGATCAAGAGGAACTTTCAAGGTTGCATACACTAGCAACTGGCATCACAGCCATGTACGACGAGCTCACTTGGAGGAGTTGAATCCACACGCTGGGAGGTGAAGCACTTAAACTCTACACAAGGACAATACCTGAGTCAGACCCGGAAGCCGCGGAATCAGAGAGACAGAGTTCAGATGACAAAAGTAAGGGAGAAAGAGACGTTGTCAGGGTGGAGAGAGAGCGAGACAGAGCGCACACGAAGAGAGAGGAGGGATGAAGGGACCTATGCCACCGCTACACTAGCATATCAGTAGATTGAGAGGAATCTTCAAGATCGCCTACGCCAGCAACTGGTATTGTTGCCAGATACGACGAACTAGCTGAGAGGAGTTGGATCCACGCATTGGGAGGTGGAGCATCGAGACTCTACACAAGGTCAACGTCTGAGTCAGCCTCAGAAGTCGCGGAATCAGAAAGGCATAGTTCACCTCACAAAAATAAGAAAGAAAGAGACGGAGAGAGAGATTCGCGGAGTGGCCGAGAGATGTTACAGAGGGTGATTTACGGTTTCAATCCAATACAAAACTGGAGAGCTTACAATGTATGCGAGAGTGCACTGAAGCGTCGATTGCCATCGCTATTAGATTTCCATCCACCAATCCAAAACCACCCAAACAACAAAAATCAATAGCAATTTCGAATTCGGAGCACCAATATCTACATCTAGGTTGAGTTTAAATGATTTGAAAAGGATGAATAGCAAGTCAATATAAGAATAAAGAAATATACTATGCTAACATAGCATTTAAAAAATTATACTTTATCAAATCTAGTCGCGTTATTAGCACGGACCAACTTGCTAAATAGAACCAAGAGGAGAGAGAGAGGTGGGGAGGCAAACTCTCATGGCCACACACTTTCGTCGATCTCCTTTTTGGGATCGATGTCCTATATATATAACCAACAACCAATCTGTTTGTTCATCAATGCAACAACATACACAGCTAGCAAGTAGCAACAAATAAACACCCATATCGTCGATCGGCGAGCGAGAAAATGAAGACCGCGATGGCATCAGCCACGCTGCTCTTGGTGCTAGCCGTGGCGCAAGTTTTCGCCCCACGCACAGCACATGCAAAGATTGAGAAAGTGGCCGCCAGCGAGTCAGCGGCCGTAGACTCCTTCTGCGGCGCGCAATGCCAAGACAAGAGGGGGGCGGAATTCGCCCTCTGCAAGGACGAATGTGAGCTCCAGCAGCGTGCCAACCTGGTGGGTTACGGGAGGGTCGACTGCAGGGGCAAGTGCACCGAGACGAAGGGCATCACAAAGGAGGGGCTGGTGATCTGCTTGGACAAGTGCGAAAAGGACTACAAGGTGAAAGCGGCCGAGGTCACCGCTGACTGCGCCAAGACTTGCGCCAGGGAGAAGACCAAGATGGGCCAAGAGAATTGCAAGATACAATGCACCCCGCCTCCAGCTTAAAGATCGATGAAGCATGCACATGCACCTCTTCCATCTAGACGACGTCGATCGTCACCAGTTGGCCGGCCGCATGCAACAATCAATCATTTGACGGGTATATATGGACGGACTGGATACACCCTATTAATTTGGTATTTTCTTAAGCTAATTGTTTTTGTTCAAACATATATCGTCAATCGATCGATCGACGCTATATAGTTTCATCGACTGCTTGATATTAGCAGTCCAATATTGTAATGCCACGCAAACAAGCATTTGTGTGGTTTTTTTGTGTGATTGATGATTATTGATTGATTAAATATAAAGGCATGCATGCTGGCAGTTACCGCTAAACAATAATCTTTGGTTGGGTGAATGTCTATATATGTCAAGCATAGGTTTTCTTCTCTACATGTAAGCAATGCGATTTGCAAATGTTTCATGCCTGGATTAATCTCCGTTATTACATTGTGATTTCACTCCTCATATGGAAATTGGTATGTAAGTATCGCCTCATCAAGTTTAATCAAAAAGAGAAAATAAATTAAACTATAGTGCAAATAAGTTGATCAAGGGTAAAGATGAACAGAATGCGTAAAAAAATATAAATCAATATTTTTTCATTATCGAAAAAAAACATCAATAGGCAATGCAGCGAGGAGAGGTGAGCGTTTAAGGGCGGACGTGGCGCCGGCGACAACAAAGACGACGTTGACGGAGCGTGTTGTGAACTTGTGATGTCATGGGCGTCGGTGGTGCCCAGGGGCGGAGCCAAGGGGGGCAGGCAGGGGCCTGGCCCCCCTATGCCTCCGTAACACCACCAGGTAGTACTTAGTAGTCTTCTAATTATTTTGTTAATTACCTCGATTAGTCTATATGTGGATCAACTCACAATCATAACAGGGCAACATTTCTAATTGTTCCACGCGGCTCCGTCTTGTGTGCCACAGCTATATATCAAAGCCAACAAAAACAACGTCATTTGCTGCTGCTCCAAGTTTGCATCCTACTACGATAGCCTACAATACACCAACAATTAAGCTTCCTATCCAATTATTCCTTTGCAACCGGGAGGCTAGGGCAATAGAGCTTAACTAAAATTGATAATTATTTTATTCTGAGTTTAGATTAAAGAGTAAATTACGCCTATCATACAACAACTTGTCAGGTAGGTGCAAATAACATAGTAGTTGTTTCCTTCTTTTTTTCTCAAATTGCATGACCATTTTTTCCAATCTTCGAGCTATAGCTGATTGTGTTAGCTAAAATGAAGATGATAACAACCATTAGGATATAAGTCGGTTGTTGTTTGCTGAAAATCCCAATGAATAATCAAGCTACCGAGTTGGTGGAAATGCAAGCTCCAAAATTAGAATAAAATGCATATCCACCATCACATACTCTCTTTGTCCTTTAATAAACGTCATCCGGTAAGCGTGTTTGTGAGGCAAATACGGATTTTTTGAGACAGTTATTTAGAGAAAAAGGGAGTACCGAACAAACTAGAATTAATATAAAAGTGACTTTTTTTGTTTTTCCACTTGATATCTCGGCCCCCCTACTCTCAAATCCTGGCTACGCCCCTGGTGGTGCCGAGGACGGCGAGACTCGACTTTGCTCGTACGCAGCAAGATTTTGTGCATAATTGCGTCGATCCGACGACCCCCTCTGTCCTCTGATGATCTTGTAACTTGGAAGAGGTAAATCTGCGGGAGAGCTCTGTTTCGCTATCTCTTAGTTACAACTGATGCCATTAGAACAGTAAGCAACATCATTGCTGCGGCGAAGATCAGGTTTGAAGCCGTTCGTGAGGCCGGCGGGGAAAAATCTGGTTGTCAGTTGTGACGCTCCTTCGCTGGCTCGCAGGAGCAGCGGCCGCCGTGCAGGCACCATGCCTGATAAAGATTAACACTAGTTAATAATCGTGATAATCTATCGACTGAAATTAAACCAAATATAAACTGAAACCTGATCGACACTGCAATAATGTAAGATTAGGAATCAACGACGGGGATACTGAAACCGCATGTCAGCATGTTGCTCTCAATTCGCAAGCTCTGTCTCTGCAGACAACAAAATTGGGTCTACGCATGTTTGGATCGGTGCCCTCAGCGGCCATGCCAAATTTAGGCCGTTCACCATTGGCAAGAACACCGCTTCGATAGTTCGATGGGTTGTCTACGTCTCCGATGGCGGTGCGTAGTTCAATTTTTTGCGGCTCCGCTCCGGCCAATCTGTGCGCCAAAATTTGGCATTCTGGCAAGCTCGCTCAGAGAACGCCGGTAGCCACTCGCACTCCGCCAAGCACAGAGGTGGACCATGTCGATTGACGCGGAATAGCTGCAGGGCGGCGGACGGAGCTGTCGGTGTCGCCGCGGATGGCGCACCGCGCACGGACACGACGCAAGAATATGTCGCCCGCAGTAAGGTAGGAGGTTGTGCCGGCTTCCGCGGAGATGACACCAAGGGAACGTCGTGGGCGCCGGCGATGCCAAGCGCGGCGGAGCGGAGAGCACGAGAGCGCGCGCCACAGGAGGTTGGGGGTGGACTAGGGAAGATCCACGCCGGGGGTGTGGACAGATCGACGGTGGCTCCTATCATTGCGAATATTTTGGAGATGTCCAACGGGATACCGTGCCTTAGTTTTGTTAAGATTAGAAAAGAGCAAGATAATGTGGCTCATGGCTTGGCCCATTTTGCCATTCGTACAGGGGAGAGCTGTCCCCTCTCTACGAATGCTCCGGAGTGTATTAAGCCTTTGATGTACTCTGAACTTACCTAGCTTTCAATAAAGTTCTCTCTTTCGCAAAAAAAAAAAAAAAGGTTGGGGGTGGACGGTATTTCATTTCCGTCCACCCTGGGGATCACGAGGCTGCGGCTACGATTCGAGTATTCGACCATGGGACGCGGCAGCGTCGCTGGGCCAAGCCCAAGCGGAGGCCCAGTTATTACTTCTTTTGTTTCAGGCCCTCGCGCTCCTGGTCCATGTGGCTGGCCCTCGCCGCCTCGCGCTCGGCATCGATTCCGAGTTCTCCCGACCGCCATCGCCATGCCTAGCGGCAACCGGCACAAGGACCGCCGGCGCGGCGAGCCCTGACGTAGATTCCTCCGGCTTTCAGTTGTGACGCTCTAGCAGCAGCAGCAGCCGCGTAGGCACCATCAGTTATGACGACGAGTCGTTAATTGCGATGATCAACCAAATTGAAAGTGCAAACCATGACTCTGGAGACAACCAAACTGGATTGCTCTGCATCTCTACACCTAAAAAGACTGTAAGGGCAACGTCCCACCCCGTGGTTCTGCCCCTGCCGTGTTCTGCCGGCAGAACCATGGGACGGGGCGTCAGCGTCTCCTGTTTTTTTTACTCCCTCCCTGTCTCTCTCCTTGCTCCCCCGCCTACCTCTGGAGCTCGCTGCGGCCGGCTCCTCCCTCCCTCCTGGAGCTCGCGACAGCTCCTCGCTCTGTCCGCCCTCCCTCCCCTCCCCCAGTTTCTCTCTTCCCCTGCCTCTGCTCCTCCGCCTCCCCTTCTCCACTTCGCCGGCGCCACCGGACCCTCGATCTGGGCGGAGGTGCAGGGGACTCCTGCGCCGCACCCCTCCTCCTGGCAGCGGCGGGCGCCCCTTCTTCCTCCACGACCAGACCTTCTCCGGGCGGCGGTCGAGGTGAAGGCGAGGCGCCTGGATCTGTGGTGCGAGGGCTGCTCCTCCGGACTCGCTCTCCGCTGGCACCCCAAGTCGATTCGACGGCGGCGCGTGCTCCTGCTCCCCCACGCCGGCCGATTTGACTCCAGACGGATGGCGCCGCCCCCCTCCCCTCCACCCTCCCATCCGGCGATGCCTCCCTCTCCTCCGGCAGCACCGGATCGAGCGAACCCGGGGGCGGAGCTCGCTGGCCGTGGCCCCGGCGGCGGAGGACGCAGGGGCGGCCCCGGTAGAGGAGCCCGAGGACGGCGCAAGGCGGAGGAGCCAAGTACCGACGCGAGGTGGAGGAGAAGGGGGCGCCATCGACCGGTTCTCGCGGCGCGCCGCCCGTGCTGAAGGTCGTGCGCGTGCAGGTGATGGGTTAGGGACGGTGGTCTGCAGGCTGGTCACGCGTGGTGGCTCCGCGCCCTCGAAGTCCTTGAAGTAGTCCACCACCATGTCCACCGGTGTCTCCGGCCCATTCGACTGGCTGTAGGTAGTTTGCAGAGTCAACTCTTTTGAAATTATTCCATGGTCGGGTATATAATACATACATACGACGGCGTACTTTCATAATCACTACTAAAATCCGTTAGCATTGACTGTGTGTGTGGTGGTATTACTACATGTGCTGCTTAATTGATATAGTTGATTCTGAGTTTCTGATTGAGTACATGATGTA
Organism: Cenchrus fungigraminus; assembly: GCA_036936925.1. Lineage (NCBI taxonomy): Eukaryota > Viridiplantae > Streptophyta > Magnoliopsida > Poales > Poaceae > Cenchrus > Cenchrus fungigraminus. Next base: position 76,905,824 of record CM072775.1, read on the forward strand.
TGTATATATATGCACAAATATTGTACTAGGATTGATTAGCAATTCGTCAATAAGCAAGCTCATGTATCCCTTTTTTGGCTGAACCATCATAAAGGTACAGTGTCGCTAACGGATGATGATTCTAAGCCTATTAACAAAGCTACTTGCAAATCACTTGCTGATGATCATTGGTAAATGGATTTCTGTTAGCTCACTTTTTACTTTTATTTGGTAGGTTAATTTTATTTGAGCTACTGACCCATCTAGAACAATTGAGTATTGCTAATTTCTGAAAATTATGTGGATGCCACGAGTCATACGAAGTAAACACTGTTTGTCCAGCTAACTCTCTACATTATCCAGCCATATAAGAGTATTTTGCAGCTAAAAAGCCAAGTAAATCGAGAAGTTTGCATGCACATTGCTTTTGCCATGTCTGATCGATTTTAATTTGCAGTACTTTAACCTGCTTCAGGTTGTTTGTTCAGACAATAGGCATTTTGAGTTGTAGGCAGACCAAGTGTTGTTTATAATTAGTGTTCGTATGATGAAATTTCTGCCTGAAAAAAATTTTATATAAACTGAGATCTGAATTTGAGCAATAAAGTATCTTCCATGTGAGAAAGATTTCAGGGTCATTTTGAGCAATAATGTATCTTCCATGTGAGGAAGGCTTGAATTTCCAATCTGAATTAGCAGATGGATACTACTCAAAGTAACGTAGAAAAAAATCATCATCATTGCCCTTTTCCATTTACATGGCAATGCAATTTGAGAGCATAGGTTCACTCATTATATTTGTGCCCCATCAATTTGTAAGAGAAAATAAAGAGGCAATTGGTTCTAATGGCCATCTTGGATTTCTGGTTAGTTTTTTGTAGGGACCATGTTATGGTTATTGAACAGGTCCTAGAGGAGGTAACAATGGATTATTCATCTAGAAGAAGCTTGGCAAATCTTGAGGGTGATTTTCCACTGGAGCAAGAAGAGGAACTTATACATGAGAGGGATTTCACATTTTGAGCCAACTCATGGTAAGCATGATAATTCATTGCATCTTGTTAGCATCAAAATTCATTGAATTTTGTTGGTTTTGCAACAGAAATATAATCTGGGAGAAAGAAAAAGTTTGTGGGGTTGCCCTTTTTCCTTTACTTCAGTGATGAAATGATAATGACATCTCTTCGTGATTTGAAATCCATGCTCTTTTTTTTGTGAAGGAATTACCAATTGCTTATAGTTTTTCATTCAGTTTCAGTGTGGAAGTAGATATTTAGACTATGGTACTGAGAAACCAACACTAGATTTGACAAGGCAAGGTGACAATTTTAATCCCTATCACTAGCCTTTCAATGATTAATATCTGGCTACAGACCCAAACCAGGAAGGCAAATCAGTGGATCCGCTCACCTATCTATAGATTACTTTAATATTCCACTAGGATCCTACCCGTGCGTTGCTACGGGCATCACAATTTGCAGATCAAGCATCAAAATGGTTCATATGAATTATCTATACAATATAATTGCACATTATACAGATAGACAATTTGCAGATCAAGAAGATGTTTCAACTCCGTGTGCTACCTTCACCCTTCCAATAGAGGGAGAAGCAGGGCGGGCACGGCCTCGCCGCAGGACGGGCGTCAGTTGATGGAATCGAGCGGACGTCACAGGAGGCTGGAATCGACCCTGCTACTGGCCGACCGAGCAAATATAGGGCGATTCGACCCCAGTAGGAGCAAATCCAGATTCATTCGAAGGCAAGGTCCGGGAAAGGGGAGGAAGGCGAAGGCAAAGCTAATCGAGGCGCCCGCGCGCTCACCCGTGCTCCATCTTCCCCACGTCTCGGAGATCGACCTCCCCATCGGAGCAAGCCGCGTCGACCTTGGCGGCGCCGTTGTTGCCAGGGAAGTGTGCTCCCCCATCCCCGGCGGCGGCGGCGGATGGAATCGAGCAGACGTCGCAGGGGATGGAATCGACCCTCGTCGGTGGGCGCCCAAGATCGTCCCCACGCACTCGTCGCCAAGGTCCCGCCGCCGAGCAGGCGCGTCTGCAGCCGAAGGGGTGGGGGAGCGAAAGGAAAGAGGGTGTGCAGGACCCACCTGTCGGCGCATGAGGCCGTGGTTTTGCCAGGCAGAACGACGAGGGGGCAGAACCACGGGGTGGCGACGTTGCCCTTACAGTCTTTTTAGGGGTAGAGATATCCGGGGGGTATCACTACTTGTAGATAGAAAGTTTGCATATATGTTATCAACCACACATGGTGTAGACACAATAATCTGCAGATCACTACTGGTCACTGGCTGGTTCTGATACATGTTCAAAGGAGCATACGTCATCTCATTTGTGTGGCTGACCCATTGGGCTCTCTTGTTGATTGATCTTTGCAGCAAATCTGAAGGTACTGTTGTCTGATTGCTTGGTTTGAAGGAGGCCATCCCTGGTTCCAGGATTTGGCATCCTGGAGAAACAAGTGCTATTTTCTAGAGAGATGATATTTTCAATTGTATAATATCTAAGTGTTCATTGTAAAGTGAGGATGTAGACTAGATTTTTAGCCTGTCTTTATGATAAAGAGTGAAGGATATTATCTACTGAATTGGTTTCTTTCCAATAAGATAGAATGTTATTTATCTATGATTAAATTGTCCGGCGTGATGTAGTAGAACATGACCTCGTGCATGGCCCCGGACACGAGGAACGCCGCCAGCACGCCGGCGGCGGGGCCGAGGCGGGAGCGCACGGGGCGGTACACGCAGGGCCGGAGCACGCCGGGGACCATGAGGTTCCACCGCCGGCCCCAGAAGTCGCGGAGGGAGGAGGCGAGGTAGGGCCGGTCGAACTGGGGCTCCAGCTCCGCGCCCAGCAGCGCGCGGGCGAGCGCCGCGGCGGACGCGAGGAAGAGCTCCAGCATCAGGTACACGTGCGCGCCGTCGAACACGGGCACGGCGCACGCGGGCACCCGGGACCTGTAGCACCGGGCGGAGACGAGCGCCGCGAAGAGCGCCGCCTTGGCCGCGTACGACACCAGGAATCCGGAAGCGAGGGAGCGGGACGACGGCGGCGGCTGCGCCTGCGTGTCGTCGTCCCGGACCTTGACGGGCAGCGCGGCGCACGCGACGAAGCGCGCGAGCGGGAGGGCGGGGTGGAGCGGCCCGTGGCCGGCGGCGAGGAGGAGGAGCTTGAAGGCGCAGAGCCAGACGAGGAAGAAGGCGGAGATGGTGCGGAGGTGGATGGAGGAGAAGGCGAAGGCGAAGGGGAGGAACGGGAGGAGGAGGAGCACCGGGAGGATCGCCGCGAGGCGGGGCGTTCCGGGGGCCAGGCGCGCGGTGGCGAGCCGCGCGTAGGACAGGGCCACGGCCGCGGCGGCCGAGACCACGGCGAGGGCGGCTAGCTCGGACGACGCCATGCCTGCCCGACTGCCTAGCCGGCTGGCCGGAGTCCGTTGACCAAAATGACCACGGCGGGCAGAGGCCGATCGTCAGGTACGTGTACGTTGCGTACACGCGGAGGCGATTTGCTCTCGAACGCGACGCAAATACCTGAAGAACGGGTTAGCGACCGGCCGGCCGGCGTGGCAGCAGGGTCCATTACTACATTCGCCGTGCAATTAATTAAGCACGCAGCGAAAGCGCTGCCCCACCGGCCGGCCGCGCACCTCGCCGGTCGTCGGCCGGAGCTGGCAGGCGTACGTACAGCCAGCAGGGATCCACGTCGTCATTTGTTACAGTAAGCCACGCGGTCGGTAGAGGCGCGGTATGTAGGACGACGGAGCAAAGCGAACGAAGGTCCCCCGGGCCCCGGCCGCGGCCGGGCAGAGCCTTGAAAGCCTGAAATTCCTTCATTTATGGATCTACCCCGGCCTGACGACGGTGACCCTGGTGATCGATGGCGATCTCGCTCGGATCAAGGGGTTCAGGCCTCAGGGAGGGATGGTGGTCACGCCGGCGACTTCCATGATGGCCCGAGGTCCATGCGCCCATCGCCGTAAATGCTCACCCGATTTTGAGCAGCGATGTTCAGGAGCCATCGAGGACACTACTACTCGGTGGCACGTACGGTCGAAACATGATGGGCTCCGTATACTGATCCATAGCAGCGTGTGTCTGAAGAACTAGACCAGAACGAGAGCGAACGAGCTGATTCAGAGAGCTATATATGTATCTGTGCGAATACAACTAAACTTTATTTCAAAAAAAAGAATACAACTAAACGAAGATCGTCATGCATGGTTAATCTCTATGACAACTTAAGTTGACTGCATGCGCAACGTACGTAATAGCATCATCTCCACGATCATGCACTATCAGCTGTTCGTAGCAAGATGTAGGAGTACATCTATATATGGGACTAGGAGGAAGAGGATTTACAAACACACCAAGATAATTTGCGTCTTATCCTCGTAAAGTTTCAAATTGGAGAAAGCTTTGGAAAAATAATTGATGTCTCCCGTGCCGTTCACCCGTATCTGGGTCAAAGAACCCAATATTCTGAAGCTCAATATACTCCATCCTATTCCAGGTTGCATCTACTCCACATATAATACTCTGAACTTAAATGCAAATACCTCTTCCAACATTTTGACAGTAAACCTTTGAGAATGATATGTCTTAAAAAGCTTTCAATTTATTATAACATTACTATATATTTTGCATAGGTTTCATACCATTCATCATTTTGTCAAGATAATGTCGCTCCCCTAAACAACAATGTATCTATATGGAGTATTATGCACCAAAAACATCCTAACTAACTCAAAGTTCAAACATATTCCTCAATTAACTACTAGTAGGAATATAATAGATAGAACTTATTTAAGCTTCTAATGGTACTTTTTACAAGCAGGTCATCTAATTTATTGTGCTACACGGTGTCTCCAGGTCTCCAACATTGACAGGTATACATGTACTACTAATTGATAATGAAGTTCAGTAAATGAGTTTATTTGTTCGTCCACAAAACAAAGTTATGTACTCCCTCCGTCCTAAAATTCTATTAGTTTTGACTTTTATAGATACATAACTTTTTCTACAAATTTAGACTTGTATCTAGGTGCATATCAAATTGTATACATACAAAAGCTAAAACAAATAGTAATTTGGGATGGAGAGAGTATATGCCTAGCCGGCACTGAACCTAATAAATGTTAATGTTAGACACAATCTCCAGTTTAATTCCAATCTTGCTGCCATGCATGCAAGATACAACCAATGAAGTAGAATGTTTTAATCAAATGTAGAATGCAACAAACTTAGAAATGCCGTTAATTAATAAGACCCATGTATAAGACAATTAGAATATTGTAGTATAAGATTTGTAATCGTACATGAAGAGACAAATGAAAATGTGATGTTTTACCAACCTAGATAATTCAAAATTTATTTGCTAAATAGTTACATATGAACATAATTTTCTAAATGAACCTTTGTGTATTACCAAGAACGCAAAACTTCTAGGTAGAACCAAACCATGCTTATCTATACTATGTAATATATTTTCGGCCATTAAATGTCTTTACATCCTATCCTAAAAATAAATTGCATACTCCTCATTTTTCACTAAGTTGAATCCTCATTTGGATTTTCTCACAACAAATAAGTCACAACTCACAACTCACAACCCACAATGATATTTTCACTATGAACTTAAAACAATATCCGCTGTTTAATTAAACTTAATATAAGAGGTATCGAGAACCCAAGTATTCGACTATATAATTATAAGGTCCGTAGATTTGTTAAAAAAAATTCTTCGTTCAAAATAAGGTTCGTAGAGAGAGAACCTTTTTTTTCAAAAACACTGGTGAACAAATTATTTGAGAATGCATATGAGTGGATAGTAATGCAATGACAACTTTTTTGAAACGAATAATGCAATGACAAATGATCGATTCTCTTTTCAGCAGTAAACTAGCTATTTCATTCTCGCATTGGGAGTTGTTGGTTGTTGCAATGCCATTGCAGTGGAAAAGAAGGCATGCATGTGAGCTAGGACTGCCTCGGCTAACTGCTGGTCGATACGTTATCATGACATGCTAGTAGGGGCTAGGTCTTGCTTTGGCACAGCTGCATCTCTCACAGATATATGCAATTATGCAAAGCTGGGGCAGTCACTGCTCTTACTTATGCCCGTGATTTGTGTGGATACCGTTGGGCTCTAATTTTTCGCAAAGATCGAGTAGCATATAATGAACAGCTAGCGCTCCTTTTGTTTTCTCACAAATAAAGATATGATGAGTATATGTAAAAAAAGTAAGGTAAAGCTAAACTTACAAGTTCTTAGTAAATACGTATTAGAGAAGCTTCTATACATAACAAGAAGGTATCAAGGATATATATGGATCGAAGCTAGAAGATGCGTATATATTTCATGTCGTTCATCTCGTACTATGTGACATCTTATCTATCTAGACAGACAGTTGGGATATATTTAAGTCATCAGTCAATCAAGAAACACACATATGCATCAAAACTAATCACCAAAGTTCTTTAACAAGAGTTGATAGCTTAAAGAAGCTAGAGAAATAATCCACATAACCAATAATGAAATATTACATATGAATAGAACTCCAAAATAAAGACCGAAAGAAATCATCAATCGAGATAAACAAATCTTGTTTTTGCACAAACCATATATAGAATAGAAGGCAGAAAATAGGAACATGTACGGTAGGAGTAACAGATATAGCATAGCATATATGACATACTCTTGCACAAGTACGTAGATACCTAGCTGAAAAGAAGACGGATTTCGGACCAAGACGCTTGATTCCCCAAAGCCATGGCGCAGAGCGTACAAAAGAAGCTGAAGGCAGGGAGAGGCGGAGCTAGTAGTCTGCTGGAGGAAGACGAAGGAGCCAGGAGAACTGCACCGATCTGATGATGGCTTCTTGACTCAAGTACCAGAACAGATCAACCACGCCATCATCATGCACCATGCATCTCCCCCCATCTCGCTTTCTGTCACCTCCCCATCTCTCTCCTCCTCCTCCCCGCGGCCCCCTCGCACGCCGCCACCCTTCTCTCTCCGCCCCCGCTTTTCTCATCGACGACTATAGCTTCTCCGGCCTCTTCCTCTTGGAATTAGGTGGAGGCGACTCTTGAGGTGCGGTGTGGCAATCATGGCGGCCGAGGGCCCGAGGAGCTTGCTGGGGCAGCATGATTGCATCTTGGAAGTAGTAGGGGGAGGGAGAGAGACTCCTCGCATCACATGGTGTGGCATGATGGAGGCACACATCTTGCTAGCAGGTTAATTAGCAGCCGCACACATCTCTCTTGGTTTGTGATCAGCCTCGCTGATCTTCTTTCTAGGGGTTCTCTCCTCTCCCTTCCTCCTATAATGTGATGCTGACGGCAGTGGATTGTGATGGGGTTTGGCCAATCTCCAAGGCTAGCTAAGCTAGGGCATTTCTAAGGCCAGCCTTTGGTCTTCCCCTGGGGCCAGTAAAAAGCAATGCAAAACATCAAGACTATATATAGAATATTGGTACTCTTACAAGTGACTCTTAGCAATGAACTGTAATGTAAATTAAAGAAATAAACAACTTCTAAAGGCCTAGTTCTTCATGCTGATAAAATAAAGGGCATATATGTGAAGTAATTTATGACTGAGGGAGCGAGGGAGTAATCGTATTTACTCTTGTAATTTCAACAGTGGAAATATATTTTATGAGCACTCATTTCGTAAATTAGTCTTTTATTAAGTGTGAGAAAAATCAGTATAGTTTCCGTGGGAAATATTAAATGAGGCCAAGTGTCTTCATACAATAAATTTTGTCATAATTTTTTTTATCTTGATTAAATTCAACGTGTACTCCCATCTAGGAATACAAAATACTAGGAATGTATTTTACATTAAGAATTCCTGGCCTAGTCTTTTACATGCATGTTTCAACTTTGCCGAGGTATATGAATTATAGGCTATATATCTTGGAGCGACAAGATCAAAAGCACTGACATGATCATTTTTTATAAAAAAAGTACAAAAGTCGAAAAGGAAAAATAAACAGCCAAAGTTAACTGGTCACTTTTTGTTTGAGATTAAACTACACTGGTGGCGCTATGGGAGCACAGAAAGAAGGGGTAGGTGGGGTTTCTATTTGGTTGGTGGTTGGTTCAAAAAAAATGTCTTCCCATCGTTCATTCACCGTGAATTTGGTGGTAAGATATGCATCTACTAAATTAGTTTTCTCCTGTCAGGTTAAAACAGTCAATGTTGTTTATGATATATACTTATTCAGTTTCAATTTTAAGTTATTTGGTTTAGGATAAAATTAAAACGACCTATAATTTGAAACAGTGAGAGTATTTTATTGCATCTGAAGCGTCATTCATTCGAAGTACATATCCGTTGTTCGTTCCATTTCAAAATAACTAAATATACCTTGTGTTCTTCAGAGCTTGCAGAATTTTTTTTTAGAATTACACAGTAAAACGCAGATGCTTACCATATGCACGCACACTCACCTCTATGAATACACGTACTCAAATCTTATCCCTATGAGCACCTCTGAAGGACTGAGCAGTGACAGATCTGGAGATTCCCGAAGTCACCACTGGCGCCTCATCGTCGACGGGAACGTCACTTACCACTTAATGCATAACGCTGAAAAATCTCGGAATAAATCCAAAAAAAGATGCAAGCACTAGAATTTGAACCCTGGTGAGTAGCGTCCCACTGGACTGTTCTACCATTGGACTACAAGCTCATTCCATTTGCATAAGCTCGCAGAAACTTGACCTTGATCGGTACTTGTACTTCAAAAGAAAAGAACATTGGGTGTGTTTAGAAGCAAAAATTGGGATGCAAAATTGGGAGATTTTGCACGGATTTTGGGCTGAAAAGCATTGTAGCACTTTTCGTTTGTTTGTGGTAAATATTGTCCTACCATGGCCTAACTAGGCTCAAAAGATTCGTCTCGCAAAGTACATCCAAACTGTGTAATTAGTTTTTGATTTCATCTATATTTAGTACTCCATGCATGTACCGACATTTTTGATGTGATGGGGATTTGGGGAATCTTCTTTTTGCATAGTGTATTTTGGGGGAAGTTGGGCTCAACAGGGCCATTTCCAAGCAAGATGCAGCTGCACACCATTGGTTTCTCTGGTGAAATGCATTTCTCTTGTGCACACAAGGTTACACGTCACAGTGACATGGCTAGCTGCGCGCCCTCCATGTTGCCCCTTCCATTGCAGGCTGGGCAGGCACTGCCACAGCTGCATGTTGTGCATGGATGCTACCGTCTTTTCTGTGATGGGGAATCATGGGAAAGGTGCGCGAGGCATGCACTGTGCACTGACCGGAATGTCATGTGGACTCATGGTCCGCGCACCGATCTGTCAAACGTCCACTGAACGTGCCACGGTGCAGAGAGATCTCGCCAAGATCTTCGAGCTATACAAGTAGTGCAGTCCCTTCAAAAGATTTGGAGCCTCGAACCGCCATGAGTCCATGATCAACATCTAGGCTATACGGAGTACTATACAGCCGCAAGAAAGTGAAAGCAGTGCCATTGTGCAGAGAAATTGCTTTCGGAAAAGCCGGTGAAAAGCAGATTCTACTTACAGTTCAGTACTGGTTTCTGTTATTAATTTATTGATAATCGCAAAGCTTTTGGCTAATCCGTGAAAAAGCGTCAAGAGGCTCATAGTTGGAGTGGTAAAGACCACCGGCCGGGACGCTCTCACCCAGAGTTCAAATTATGAGTGCGACACCATTTCGTTGTGAGGTAATCCCCTACCGTTATCTTTCAAAAAAAAAATCCGTGAAAAAGCTGGGAAATAATAAGCTGCCCTTGCGCCAAACCGGAGCGTATATAGGATGTTCATCAAGGTTACCACACTACTAAAAATGTTTTCCTGCCCGTGTCAGGAATTTCACCAAGAAGGCAAGAACAGTATAATGCAGTAGCGCGACTTTTACCAGAATAATCTCATACCAAACCTATACTTCTTTTTATCCAAATGTGAGTAGGCCAGCAGACCAACATCTTACCAAAAAGATTGGTCACCATCTTACCAAATAGCAGAGACGATCAAGTGGAGACACTCAGACGCACTGCAAATCCATGGAGCCAGGCAGCGGCGGTGTCCCCGGAAGCGAGAACAGGCGACTAGCATGGGCTCGTGCCCCGGTCACCTGTAATTTTGGGGATGTCCCAGGAGCATTCATTTTCATGTGCCCGAGCTGATGACGGATTGTCTTGTGCTGATAGCTATCAACTATCATGATGCCCCATATGTCGATCGAGCGGCATGCATGAGCCGGCAAGGAGGGGGAGGAGATCGCGCGCCAAGGAATAATTTGGTGGGCGCACGGGGGCATCCGATGCAGCTCCTGGTAGCTCGGTAGTAGCCTAGCCCCCACTGCCTGCCTTGCACGGACCCATCTCGATTAGACTCGCCACTGTCTACTTGTCTAGCCTGGTGCCCAGAAATGCTTTGCCATCTACGGCCAAAGAAATGCTCGTTACTCCTCAGTCTTAGAAAAAAATATAGCTAGAAAATCGTATTTGTCTCATAAACATGTTTCTCAGGCAACCATCTTTTTGAAACGGAGGAAGTACTACCTCCGTCTTTTAATATATAACGTTTAGAACAAGTAAATTAATTCATTTTTGAACTAACTAACTTGTCATAAACGACATATATTTAAAAACAAAGGGAATAGTTTGTTAGAGAGAGAGAGCATCTAGTTTTCGGACATGGTAGACCACCTGTTTGATCATGAGGAGGCACCATGTGCTGAATCCGATCATCACCAGTTCATCACTGTGTACACGCGTAGGGTTTGTTGGGAGGCCTCACTCACGTCAGCCACTATCACGTAGGGCATGGTTTGCGAGTGTGGTGGATTGAGATTGTCAGATTGATTCCCTCAACCAACCGAACCAGAAGAGACGCGCCAAGGCCAAGCAAAGCCAGGGTGCAGTCTTTTTAGAAGCTTTACCATTTTTTTTTCTCCTTTCCCGGTCTGCATGTCCGTCCCAAGGCAAGGCAAAAGCGATTGATTTCCGATACAACTTGCGTTCGCACCAGGCTGAACGCCAAAAGGCGTCCCCTTGTCCTCTTGCAGGGGCAAACTGGCAAAGCCGTGCCCCTCGTCGTCGTCTTTCTTCTTCTTTTCAGGGCAGCAAAGAATCAAAGATACATACACGTACCGGCGGTACCGCACCACAGCCGCATCTAGTCGATCTAGTAGTATATTCACGACATCGATTCTTTACTTTGCACGACAGATTGCTACAATAAAATGCCCATCGAGAACAGAGCCCTGTTCAGGAGGGTACCTGCTGCAGCGAAGTGAGAGGTCGACCGCCCCAAACAACGGCAGTTCGCGAGGATTTCAGCGCACCGTGCAGCACACAAATTGCGAGTCAGGTTTACTACCGCTGAAGACAGAGCTTGGACGTGTAATTCTGTAACCGGTAGGAGATCTGGTGGTAGCAACTGGAAGTCCTTGGTGTCGGCAGAGCCGAAACAAATCGACAGGTCATGTAGCGCCACTGTTCTTGCCAGCCTGCGGTCTGGAGTCTGCACGCTGCAAGGGCCAGGCCCTGGCAAACGGATGGATCGATGGATGGTGCGAGCAAAGGTGCACCTGCCCCCCCCCCCCCCCCCGATTCGCACTGCACTACATTGTTGTTTTTTTAAGACGTGGAAAGCAAATTTTTAATTAAGAGAGGAGAAAAAGTATCCGATTTAGATTACAACAAGGCGCGGGGTTTAACGAAAAGAAGGCGAAATCTTTACACCGCTCTCATCGGGCGAACACCTAACAACCTAGCGAGCGGGAGGAAGCCCGCGCGCGCCCAAGTCCTAGCCTCATCTAGGATCGCCGGAACGAGCGCCACCAGCATGAGAGCCTCCTTGTCATGAACGCGCCTGTTCCGCTCCCTCCAAAGCGACCAAGCGACCAGCCAAACGAAGGAGTCGAAGCCTTTCCTCCGCGCCTTAGCAACCTGCTTCCTGGCGGAGCACCCCCACTCTGCGAACCTCACCGGGCGATCCGGAGCGAGGCTCGGAAGGAAAATGTGCCTGAGAGCCAAGAGCCAGGTCTCTCTAGAGAAGACACAGTCCACCGTCAGGTGGTCCATCGTTTCGGATTCCTAGGCGCAGAGCGCGCAGGTGTCCGAGTCTCTAAGCCTATGACGGTGTAGCCGGTCAGACGTCTAGCAACGGCAGTGCAAGACCAGCCATGCGAAGAACTTGCACTTCCCGGGCATGTGAACCTTCCAGATCTGTCTTGCTCCGAGGATGTCGACGCGACCAAGAAAGATGACGGAGTAGGCCGAAGCCGAGGAGTACTCTCCGCTAAGCGACCACTTCCAGATGAATCGGTCAGGTTCGGACGTGAGCCTGACCTCCTGCAGTAGGTCCCAGATGACAAGGTACTGCAAGACCACCTACACAGTCCGGGCGTGGGTTACATCTGCGACCCAACGAATCCCGGCCACCCCCGTCTGCAAGGCCTCAGCGACAGTGCGGGATCGACACACCCTTGGCGAGACCGCGGCTCAGAGGTTTGGTGCCAAGGACTTGACGGAGCACCCGGAGATCCAGCTGTCCTCCCAGAAGAGTGCACGGGTACCGTCCCCAACCTCCACGGAGATGGAGGCGTTGAAAAAGGCCTGAGTGGCCTGGTCAACAGGGAAGCGGAACGCCGCCCATGTCCTGTCTGGGTCAGTCCTCACCAGCCAAAGCCAACGGAGATGCAACGCCGTACCAAAGCCATGAAGGTTGGGCAGGCCGAGACCTCCGCAGCGAGTGGGGCAGGTGACATTCACCCAAGCGTCCAGACAGCGACCGCCCGAGGCCACCTCTGTGCCAGACCAGAGGAAGCTACGGATGAGGGTTTCGACCGCGCGCAGTGCCAGGGGGAGATGGAAATCGTCATCGAAATATGAACCGGGATGGCAGAGAGAGTGGATTTGGCAAGAACGAGGCGGCTACTACGGCTCAACAGTCTGCCCTGCCAAGGGGGTAGGCGCGTAGCGACCTTATCGATCAGTGGCTGCAGAGCCGCTTTGGGTAGCCTTTTGATAGAAAGGGGTACCCCAAGGTAGGTGCAAGGGAAGTCGGCAATCGTGCAGGAGAGAATGCATCGGACCAGAGACAAGTGATCCTCGGAGCAGTTTATGGGGTAGACCTGGCTCTTGGTGTAGTTTGCCGCCAAGCCAGCCGCGCTCTCGAAGAGCGACAACACCGCCTTGACGACCCACAGATCGAGCTCGGCTGGAGAGAAGAAAGCGACCACATCGTCTGCGTAGAGAGAGGCGCGAAAGCGGATACCCCTCCCAAGATCAAGAAGGAGACCATAGGATTCCGCCTTGCGAAAAAGGGCATGGAAGCATTCCATGACCAGCACGAAGAGCATAGGGATAGGGGATCTCCCTGACGCAGGCCTCGACCGTGGCAGATCCGCTGCCCAGGGGCACCATTAAGCAACACCCTGGTGCTAGCGGTAGACAGAATGACTGAGATCCAATCGGTCCATCTGCGAGGGCAGCCGACAGCCGAAAGGAGCTCAAGGAGAAAAACCCAGCCGACCGAGTCGAAAGCTTTGGCTAGATCAATTTTGAACATAATCCTAGGAAGCTTTCGACTAGAAAGTGCTCTCGCCGTGCCAAGGACGTAGCGGAAGTTATCATGGATGAGGCGACCTTTGATGAAGACACTTTGGTTGGGTGAGATTAGAGATGAGAGGTGTGGGGCGAAGCGGTTAGCAGCTGCTTTGGAAAAAAGTTTCCCAAAGCTATGAATTAGACTGATGGGTCGGAAATCAGAAAGAGCGACCGGGTCTGGTTTTTTGGGTAAGAGTGCGAGGAGAGCACCGTTCAGGTGGTGAAAGCTGCAGAAGTCCATGTCAGAGAGAGCGTTGAACGCCCGCAGCACATCACCCCTGATGATCGACCAGCAAGATCTGTAGAAGCGACCCGTGAAACCATCTGGGCCGGGGGCCTTGTCCAGCGGGAGGTTTTTGATCACCTCCCAGATTTCGGACTCCGAGAAGGGAAGACCGAGGTCCTCCAGGTCAAGCCGCGGGAGTCCCAGTTCCTCGAAGTCGAGGGCGCAGAAACGCTCATGGTGGGTACCCAGAATTCGGTCGAAGTAGTCAAAGGCTGCAGTAGCCTTGTCCTCTTCCCGAAAAACCGGACGACCATCGACCAAACGGGAGGGGATGAAATTTTTCCTTATGCGGTGGTTGGCATGGAGGTGGAAAAGTATACAGTTAGCGTCCCCCTCACGCAGCCACCTGAGGCTAGACTTTTGCCGAGCGATCGTTCGCTACAGCGAAGTCAGGCCTAAGTAGCGTAGTTTGAGGAAACGCCGTAAGGAAACCTCAGGAGAGAGCGACCGTGAATCCTGTGCGACCTCAAGACGGAAGATGACCTCCTTAGCAATCTGGACCTGCAGGCGAATGCTGCCAATCGCCTTGGAACTCCATTTTACCAGCGCCTTCGCTGTCTCACGAAGGAGGTGGTCGATCATACGGAGTGGGTCAGCATCAGGGCGCGGCCCCGACCAGACCGCTTTGACGGTGTCCAAGAAGCCGTCGACCTTAGGCCAAAAGGCCTGGAAGGTGAAGCGTTTCTTGGAGTGCACCCCACAGTCGAGAAGGAGGAGGAGGGGGGTGATCGGAACACCTAGAAGAGACAGCATGTAGAGCGGAGGAGGGGAAAAGAAGCTCCCAGTCCTGGAAGACAAAAACTCTATCAATACGCTCCAAAGTAGGATGCGACCTCTCGTTGCTCCAGGTGAAGAGACGGCCCTGGAGATGTAGCTCAAGAAGCTCAAGGTCGTTAAGGAAACGACGGAAGCGACCCATCATTCTGCGCGAAAGGCGGCCATTGTTCTTGTCGACCGCCTGATAGATGAGGTTAAAGTCATTTGATATGCGACTGTAGGTCGAACCGAAACAAAATACTTTTCCTTGCTTTTGAGAATTTTTTTCCGTTGAACATAAACCTAATTTTTTCTTTTTTTGATTCCTTAGAATCTTTTTTCTCTCTTTCTGGTGGTATCAAACTGCCACCTAATATCTTATCTGCCTCTTCAGGAAAATGAATATCTCCGGAAAAGATTTTGAGTTCCGTATCGCTTTTTTTTTCTCTTCACTCGGACCAATCCACCTAGTCGACTTCTTGTATTTTTTGTGAGTTGTGTATCGGCTCCAATAATACTATTGTCAAGTACCTTTAGGGATGAGGATCTCGGCAAGATATGCAGTTCTTGAAGAATGAAAACAAATTGATCTACTTCTTTTTGGTATTTTAGACTAAATTCTTTTGTTCCTCGATGTTCAATAAAACTCTCTTTTTTTAAGATGGAATCTTCCTCGGGACTCCCATATTCGTCTTCTGAGTCTTCCTCTGAGTCTTCTTCTAAAGTCCCATATTCCTTCTCTGAGTCATCTTCATAGCTCTCATATTCTTTTTCTGAGTCTTCCTCTAGAGTCCTATATTTGTATAGAACCCAAGATCCAGAAAGCGCCGGGCGGAGGGTACGAATCTCAGCGAGGAAGGAGACTTTATCCGCATTGGACTGCGGGCCGTAAACGGACGAGAGCCACCAAGATTGAGAGGGTGCGGAGAGCAGCGCGACCTTCACCGTAACGTGGTGAAGGCCAGTGGAGGGGGAGGAGACGAGCCAAGTGTCTTTGCGCCAAGCGACCAGAATGCCACCGCGGGAGCTCACAGCCGGCAACGCAACATAGTCAAAGTCGAGACCTAACATATCAAGTATGAAGGAAGGGGGTACAACCACGAGTTTAGTCTCTTGCAGGCAAAGAAGAGAGACACGCTCGGAAGCTACCAACTCGCGGACCGCCGAGCGTCTAGCACGCTGGTTAAGTCCAAGGACATTCCAAACAGCTAAGTTTACATCTATTTAAACACAAAAATAAATGACCACGCGACTAACACAGGCTCAAGCCTGCGCGTCGACGACCAGCTGCTCCTCGGGGAAGAGCTCACGGACTGCCGCCTGAAACTCGTCGTCCTCCAGCACGGAGCACTGGAAGGACCCCTTGACCTGGGCGCCAAAGAGCTCTTGGATAGTTCTGCAGTGCTCCTCCGACAGGCCTACAGCGAAGAGCCTGGTGTAACGCTGGAACGCGGCAGCATCGGGTGCCTCACGCGGCCCAACAACCCCTAGCTTCCGCATCAGCAGGTTCTGCCCCGCGGTGACCGGGTTCGGGCCCCGGGCCCTGGAAACCGCGGCGAGACGACTGCTGCGGCGAAGCGTGGCGAGTGGCGGGCAGGCCTTCGCACGGCGATGGCGCGGAGCCCCCAGAACCGGGGGCGGAGGCAGCCGCTGCAGAGAGGCGCAGAAGTCCGCCACCAGCGACTCAAGGTCTCCCTGAGACGGTCCCACAATCGCAGCAGGGGGTGGGGAGCGCGACCTGAGAGCCGTGGAGGGAGGAGACAGCTCCGCGGTCACCAGAGAGACGTCCGGCGAGTGCCGAGGGGTAGAGGGACACGACTCGGCGGGGGCCGGAGAAGGAGAAGGCGACCGGAGCAGAGGCGGGGCGACCACGAGGGAGGAGCCGGGCAACGAGTCCCCGGGCAATGGCAGCAGGCGGGCCGCCAGGGGGAGAGCAACCTGCGGAAGACGTCCGCCACCGGCACCACACGGGGGGAGGTAGGAGCGCGAGCGCCCAAGGTGGAGCTCTCCCCCCCACGCGCGGAGGCAGTCACGACGGCGCCCCCGTCAAAACCGCGGCAGGCGGAGGTTGACGAGGGTGGCGTGGTGGCGAAGCCGGCGTCTGCCACGACCGAGTCGTGGCCATCCGTCGCCGTGCCGAGTCCAGCAGCAGCCGGGCCGAGGCCGACTGCGGCCCGACCAGAAGCGGCAGCAGGGCGGCCGTGGCTAGCCGTGGCTAGGCAGAGGCCGGCGAGGCCAGCGGCTGCCAAACCGGGGCCAGGCGTGGTCGGGCCGCGGCCGATAGCGGTCAGGCTGCCTCGCGCAGCGACTAGGCTGCGGCTGGCGGCGGCCAGCGGCGATCAGGCGGCGGCCAGCAGCAGCCAGGAGCGTCGCGACCAGGCAGTGGCCGGGCGACGGCCAGCAACGGCCGAGCCACGGCCGGCAGCGGCCGGGCCCTGGCTGGCAGCGGCCAGGTCGAGACCGGCGGCGGCCAGGCCGCGGTCGGCCGCGTCCAGGACGTGGCGGCCGGTGGCCGGGCCCCCGGCGGCGCCCACGGTGCGAGCAGGCGAAGCAGAAGAGGCGACCAGAAGTGCCGCCTCAAGAAGCATCGGGTCGTCGGTGGAGCACCTGGGCGGCGTCGACTCGCGAAGAGGAGGGAGGTGCTCCGGCCGCGGCCACTCGTCACAGTCGAGGCGCCGCGCGACCGGAACCGAAGAGGAGGCAGAGGAGGCCCGAGCGAGCGGGGCCGCCACCGTCGGCGCACGTACCTCGGCCTCCCGAGCAAAGAAGGGGGCAGCACAAGTGACGAACGGCGCAACAGCGGCGGAGAGGCGAGACGACCGAGGTGGGACGACAGGCGGGTGGCGAATGCCCTGCAGCGCCCAGTAGGGGTAGGCGGGAGCCGGAGGGACCCGCGGAGGAGCAGAGGTGGGGGCACCCCAGCAGTCGGGTCCACGCCCCCCTGCGGCACAACCAGACTGCCCGTCGGACGCGGGTGGAGGCCCCCTCGGGGCCTGCGACAGCGCGGCAGCGCCCCTGAAGGCCGAGGGCCCCGGCTGCGGAGGAGCAAAAGAGCGACCAGAAGTACCAGAAGGGCCACCATCCGACCCTCCCGACTAGGAGGCACCGTCAACCGGGGGAGCCTGAGTGTCGATGATCTCGATGATGTCGATCGTCGCCCGGTAGCGCAGGCAGGGCTGGGTGGCGCCCAACCCACGGAACTCGATCGGTGCCAGCATGTCCTTCTGCACCGGGATCAAGTCCGGGTCGATGCAGCCGGCCAGGACGATGAGCTCCTTGAGGTTGGCCTTCGACTCCGACTCAGGAGCCAGAGTGATGACCGCGCAGGAGGAGCCGAGGACATCCTGCACCGTTGAACGCAGCCACAGGTGCGCAGGCACGTCCTTGATGCCCACCCGCACCTGGTAGCGCAATGGCGCGTCGACCGCCCAGTTCTCCCACTGCCACCGGCGGAAGGTGAGGCGAAAGGGCCCATCCGGGGTGGGCACTTGAAGAACCCGCAGCATCTCAGAGGAGTCCTGGAAGACGATGAGAAAGTCCTCAGGGTGGTAGGGGTAGGGAATGTACGTCCCCGGCTGGACGCCCAAGCAACCGGTGAGGTAGGCGACCACGTCCGTCGTAGAGGCGGACGGACGAGTGCCCGCGACCATAGCGACCAGAGCGCGCTCCAAAGCGACCTCGTTGGCCTCGACCTCAGGGATGCGCGCGATGATGCACGACTCCAGCTGCGGGCGACGCGAGGGGTGCCCCAGGGGCGCCGGGGAGGAAGAGGGCGGAGGCGGGGGGCGGCGGTCCGCGGCACCGAGTGCGGGGACCGCAG
This sequence comes from Cenchrus fungigraminus, assembly GCA_036936925.1. NCBI lineage: Eukaryota > Viridiplantae > Streptophyta > Magnoliopsida > Poales > Poaceae > Cenchrus > Cenchrus fungigraminus. The sequence continues at coordinate 76,924,291 of CM072775.1, forward strand.
CGGAGGCCCCCGCGGGAAGCGGAGGAGGGGGCGGCGCCCCCCAGGCCACCTCGCCCGCCCTGGCCACGGCACGTCGAGGCGGCGGCGGCGCCCCCTCCCGAGGCGCCGCGTCGTGGCGTGCCGCGGAGGGGGGGCACGCCCGCGGGCCACCTGCAGCGGTGGAGGCTGGGAGTCACGAGCCGTCAGAGGGGGGCGACGACGCCCCTCCGGCGGAGGAGGCGGCGGATGATCGCGGGGCGCCGGAGCAGGGCGACGACGGGGCTCCGGGGGCGGCGGCGGCCGCGCCTCCTGCCTCTGCTGCAGTGGCAGAGGTGGAGGCGGCCGGGCGCCCCTCCCCTGCGCAGCCAGAGGTGGGGGCGGGGAGCGACCAGGGGTGGGGAGGGGGTGCGACCTCCCGGACGTGGACGGGCGCCCTCCATCGTCACCATTCAAACCTTCGGGCACCCGCACGAGCTCTCGTGGTGGCTGAGCTGGTGGCACCAGAAGCAGCGCGGCGCGTGAGGGCAGGAGGCGGTGATGTGGTCTTCCCCGAATCAGTTGAAGCATTTCCCCACCAGATCCGGGGGGATGGAGGACGGAGGTGGAGGCGGCGGCGACCGCTCCGCACACAGCTGCTTGCGCGACCGCACCTCGACGAAACCGTCGGCGTCCACCCAGGGCCCCCGGGCGTGCCCGCCGGGAGGCGGCGGCGGCCCCACGGCTACCCCCCAGCACGGCGAGGCTCGGCCGCGGGCGGCCCAGCAGGACGGCCCGCATGGCCGCCCCTCGCCTTGGCGCGCCGACGAGGAGGGGGTGGAGGCGGCGGAGGTGGGGACAGCGGCCGCTTGCCCAGGATCCCCCTGGCGGAAGTGGCCACGGGCCGCGGCGCGGTCGTCGACGAGAACTCGGCAGCGGCGGAGGCGACCAGGGCGGGGGGAGCACGGAGGAGCGACCGAGCCGGGTGCGGAGGCGGAGAGGGGGTGCGCCCGGGCACCGGGATGCCGCCTGCCCGCACCTGCTCCGAGAAGGTGGGAGAGGGGGAGCGACCGCGCGGCACCGGGGAGTACGAGCCCGAGGCGGAGGAGCCCGAAGCCTCAAGGTCCCAGAGGTCCCTGGAGGAGGGAATGGAGGGGCCGGGCTCCGCCGAGCCAGGCTCCACCGGCGTGACCGGAGCAGACAGGGGCCAGAGGGGCTGCCATCCACCGGCCCCGCAGAACGCGCCCCAGCACCTGCAGCAGAGACAAGCGGCAAGCGGTCGATGCCCGCCGCCTCCAGAGGACGCGGCCAGGCCGAGGGGGTGGAGGAGGAGGGCGGCACCTTGCCTCCATCGAGCCTCGCGCACGCCTCCAGCTTGCGGAGAGGACGCGGCCAGGCAGAGGGGGTGGAGGGGGAGGGCGGCACCTTGCCACCGCCGTGCCCCCGCGCACGCCTCCAGCACGCGGAGGGCGGAGGCAACCGCGGCCGGCCCGGCGGCGGCGAGCACGGCGGCTGTGGCGGGGGAGAGGCCCGGGACGGCGGCGAGTGCGGTGAGGGCGTCCACCGCATCCACGGGCGCCACCACCGTAGAGGAGCCTGCCGGCCCGACGGCAGGAGGGAGAGGAGCGACCGAGAGCAGTAGGGGTGAGGGGGAGGGGACAGCCTCAACCGGCGGTGGCGAGCCCACGCCGAGACCATCATCGAGCTCGTCGAAGCGAGACGAGGAAGGAGCAGCAAGGGTGGCGGAACCCGGGGCGGCGGCGCCCGGCAGGCCGCCCACGATTGCGGCGGCAGGCGGGTCAGCGACGACCGACCGGCCACCGGCAGCGGCCAGCGGCCCGGCAGCGGGAGGCCCGGCCAGGGCACCCGCGACCGGCCAGACCCCGGCCCCGGCCGGCCGCGCAGCAGGAGGGGGGCCGCCTACGGCCAGCGGCCCAGCAGGGCGGTGCCCGGCCAAGGCAGCGGAGGCGGCCAGCCGCGGGCCGGCAGCGGCTGTGGCCAGCAGGGGCGCCTCCCCGGCCGGCACGCGAGGCCGCAGCGGCCAGCCGAGGGTCGGCAGCGGCCGCCGGGGCAGCGGAGGCGGCCAGCCGCGGCCAGCAGGGGCGCCTCCCCGGCCGGCCGCCGAGGCCGCGGCGCGGTAGCGGGAGAGGCCGCGGCGGCCGGAGGGGGGCCCGACGCGGCCGGAGGCGGAGGGGGCGCGGCCACCGCCGGCGCCGACGCGGGCGCGCGCCGCGGAGCGCCCCTGCCACCGGCCGGCGTCACGACCAGGGAGCGCGGGGGCGGGGCCGAGGGCGGGGGGGGGCTAGCCGCCGACCTCCTGGAGCTCCAGGACCACCATGGCGGCCAGCCATGGCGGGAGGGAGGCGCGGGAGGGCTGGAGCCGATCTGCACGCACAGAGCACGAGGATGGGAGATGGATGGAGAGAGGACGAGGAGGGGAAGCCGGATCCGTGGTCGGCTCGGGCGGAGGTCGCCGGAGCTGGGAGATCAGGCCGGCGGCCCGGGCGAGCGGGGGAGGGGGCGCGAGGGGCGCCGGGGTCACGGGCGGGAAGATTGTTTGCTGGTTGCCATGCGTCGTCACGCTTCTGGCCTTGCCTCTCAGTGCACTACATTGTGCCGGATGTAGCCGCTGACGAGTTTCTGATGCACCTCTAAAGGTTTACAAGTTAAAGGAAACTTTACTCATCAGTCAAGCCAGTCAAGCCGTTCAGGGAGTAAGATCTCCAGGGAAGAAGATAAGACACTACAGCTAAAACATGCCATGTCTCCGTTCTTATCTGCACAACACGGAAGAGCCTCGAATGTATAATAATTGGATGCAGTGGCCCAAGAAAACGAGGTCGAAGAGAAAGGAAAGATGCGCTGCCGCCAACAGTTGCGACGGCGACAAACAAATGCATGGACACTCCGGTAGCATGGGCACAACTAGGTCAGCAAGCAATGCTCCACACGTTGCTCTTACGCAGCTTCAGTTCTTCACTGCATACATGCGCCCTATATGTGTGTATGATCCATTAATCCACGGGTAACAGTTGTATGATTCTTCCTATAACACATGATCAGTGGGGAGGTTATCCGAGATCCAGCTATCCTGACTCGCCCGGGAGCAATCCACACTCTAACCTGATGGCCTCCAGGAGCTGAGGCGATATCACCTCCTTTTCCTCTCCATCTGTACTATTTTCCACTGAGCTTTTCTGGGCCACTTCTGCTCCCCAACCTCTGTACAAGATCACTTTGTTCGTTTCTCGTGACACTAGAACCGATCCCGTCGCCTCCTGTTTCCATTGGACGTCAAAGAAGCTCAGATGAATTCAGGGTATTCAGGATCTAATTCCATGTTACAGCTTACATACCTCCAGTTCTGATATCAGCTGCTGGATTGGAGTCCCATCCGCCCTGTTCTTAATATTCACGATAGCAAGAGGGTGCTTCTTGAAGTGTGTTTTTATTGTTTTCGCAACCCCAGTGATGACATTATTCCTCCCTGAGACAGAAATCAGATGCTTAACGAAGCAGTTTAAAGTTAGCACAGACAATAGTTCGGATAAGATCAAGAAAGGTACCTATGGAAAGTACTGGTCGTTTCTTCATTTTGAGCGCTTGCTTCCTTAGCATAAGCCTTTCTTGATTTGAGAGTGGCGTTGCTCTCAGATGTAAGAGAGGGTCAGATTCCACATCAAATTTTGGTGCATCCACATCTTTTGAATCTCCTTCACTAGGACTATCTGGATTGAAAATCACAGTAGAGCTATGCTGCTTTTGCTGCAACATCAGTTCATCGGCATCAGCAGGGAGCAAAGCAATATGGTGGGAAAGCAGAAAAACTCACATGTCTGTTCAGATCATTGAACGAAACTGCAGTAGATTTCCCAGTCAGGCATGGACTTGCAGTCACAGACGAATCATCTTCAATATTGCTGAGACCGACTTCGCTCTGTAAATACAGTGTGCAGTAGCCACTTTAGCTCACATAAACTGACTGTAAAGGACCAAAGTACAACGTACATATTCCTAAGGGAGGAGACCTGCATGTCATTGTCATCCAATGGAACTCCATGCTTTGTTAAATTTAAGGTTTGATCCATCTCAACTGAAGCGCACTCCTCAGCCTCCAGCTCTGAACTCATAGGAGCTACTTCAGGCACTTCCTTGACCATTTATATGGGAAGAAACAAATGATCAGTCACTTATGAAATATACTGAGTGGCTAATGAACTACATTTAGAATATGCTTACTTCATTTTTCTGCTGTAGTGTACCGAAGTTGACGCTAGGACCATGAACGTCCTTGTAATAGTAGCTAGAATTCATCTGGTCCCGCAAGTAGTCAATATTCTTTGACAGATTAAGCACATGAACCTTTAGGGACTACAATGAACAAGAGAAATTATTCAGAACACCAAGGATATCAGCACAAGAGAATCATAACAATACAATGGATGAAAGATGCACCTTACAACGTTGGTTTTCCACAGAACGCTTCAAAGCATCCCTTTTAGTCAACAAAGTTTTTGGCCTGAGAGTTGATGGCCTCTGGTAGTTCTTTCCTCGATATACTATAATAGCATGTCCTTTGCTCACCTTTTCCACTGCCACCAAAATACCACCACTCTCTGCCTCTAGAGTTCGAGCAGCATATTCAACATCTTTAAGGCTGTGTTCCTTACAGATAATCTTGACAAGTTCTCGATACTTCCAATGAAGATGCATGTTTTCAATAGTTCCGTCAAAAACTCCTCTCCTACCTGCGAATCAATTAAAAGGTGATTTAAAGACCCAAAAAATGGAAATAAATGTGAAGCATAAGTGAGCGAGAAAGAAGTTCCACGGAGAAACTACAAGGATCTTTCCATTGCCCTAGCTACACAATATAAACTTTCCCTAAAGATGATATCTGCATTACATGCCCAGACTCGACATTAACTAAGTGGAACCAGGATGTAAGATATGTTCCTAAACCAGTTATGCATCTTATTAGGTGCCTTGGCAGGGATGGATAATGCTATTATCCTTGCAACAGGTTGTGTCCCTCCTCCCTCTAGCTCTGTTTGGATGGGGCGAGTGAATTGCTATTGCAGATAAAGTGGCAACAGACAAGTTGTGATGTATAGCAGTATAGGGTTGAAGTTTCCCAGGTGATTCACAGGAGATGAAAGAATAGTTCCAAATTTGTGTGCTTCAAGAACAAAAAAATCACATAGGACCCACCCTGACAATGTCGGAACTGAGAAATGATCCGAAAGTATTGGAATTGTTGTATCCACAAACTCATTATAGTTCTAAATATAAAGTTTAATACTGCTTTTCAATCGGCTAATCTAGCTAAAGCTAAGATAGGAGCAACCTAATTGTTTGGTATGTAGAGAGTGGAAGGTTTCCATTGTATTTTATAAACAATGTTCAGAAATTATCGAGGAGAAATACCCACCTAGCAGCAGAAATGGTTTCATCTTCAATCCAACTTTCCTCAACATGTACCTCTCATCTTCTGTGATGACCTCTCTAGTGTCAGCTTTTGAAGGCTGAGATGCATTTTCTAGTTCTTCAAGAAGTTTTTCAGCCTTCTCTTTCTCTGCTATGGCCTGACAAATAGTCGCATATATGTTTAGTCAGACAGCAGACATAAAAGATAACCAAATATCATAGCTGAAAGCATACCTGAGATAATCTAGTCTCCACATTCTGGGCCACAGTATTAAGAGATTCTGCTCTATTATCTGAGACAGAAGTTTCCTCTTCATGAATTTGTACAGAGACATCACTTGATACCTTCAGCACAGAAGCATCCTGAGCAAGTGTGCTTTCTTCAGTGTTAGGCTTGGGCTCGTAGATTGTAGAACTGCCCCACTTTCTGCGCTTTTCTATTGCCAGAGAAACAGCTGGGGGCAGGAAATCTTTCCCTCTGTAGAATACAATGGACTCCTTATCCCTTGATAATAGAGTGCCACCTGTCAATCCCTGCAACATTTTTTAAAAAAAAGAATGTGACTTACCATTCTGATATTGGGAATGGATAATCTACACTGAAAAAATAATTAAGACCGGAACTTCCATATAGATTTGGATAACACCAGATACTAGCATGTATTTGCCTGATTTCTGATCGTATACAGAGGTGATGAACAAGTGTACAGAAAACAAGTAAGAAGCCTACACGGCACTTTACATCTCCAAATCTGATGATATATGGCAAGAAACTGAAACTCTGTCACTTCTACCAGAAAAACCAGGAGCACACAAAAAAAATGTACTGTAGTCTGTATGACTGGCCATTGGGCAATGAATTCATTAGTACCTACCTACCTTCAATTCTTCAGTGACGAGCTCACTATCAATGTTGTGAGCATCTCTCTTGATTGCAATCTTTGCTACCTCGCATCTTTCCCATAGCTTGATCATGGATGCAGCCAAGCCTTGAAGGTTACTGCTTCTTCCTGGAAAGTGGACATCATAAAACTAATGCCAGCAATCCTTATCAATATTGTCAAAGACAGTGGAAAAGAGCAAAGTACCAAACATTACCAAGTGCATAGTGGAAGGGCAAGGGATGAGCTAGTCTCCTAAGGATAGTCATTTCCCTGTCTGTTAACTTAGGCGGAACACCTGAAGGAAGAAGGCGAAAAGGCCTACGGTATCCTGGCACAATAGCTGGTAATAAATCTGCATCCACTGGAAGGGGATCATACCCCCACCAACCAGAAAACCTTGGGCCTAACCCATGCAGTAATTTATCTGCTTCCTCTGCAAGTTTGACCTCCCCAGGCAACTGTAATCGGAACTTATTTGGAGAACCAACACCAACCACTAATGATGACCGATCTCTAGGACCAACTTTACTGGGACGATCGGCATGAGTGTTTACGTGCAATCTCGCAAGCTGTTGATTTGGAGCTCCAGTGCTCAAGTCCAAACTTCCCCTGTGTGTATCAAAAACAAGCCGTTTGGTGGATAATATCGGATGAGTTGTACCTTTCTCTCTGCTTAAGCTCTGTTTCAAATATCCTATGTTATTATTCGTCCCCTCTCCTGTACTGCTCTGTTCTGCACAAGCTATAACAGGATTCTCACTCTCAACCTCCTCCGTTCTGTTACTCACTGCCTCTGATTCTACACCAAGATCTTCATCCTCATCCTCAGAGCTGCTCTGTTCTGATGATTCTTCGTCAAGAGAACCATCCATCCCTTCCCTGTAATGGAAGTAAGGATATTTATAGTTGGTTCCTCTATATAATATGATGGTGCTCCCAGATCTCCAAATGACCAAACCTCCAGTTTTCCTCTACCAACAAAAAGAAACAGAGCATGTTGAACTGTCAAATGCAAGCTGAGATAGTTGGTTCCAACTATACACTATTTCTCTCCTACATTTCATTTGTCAAATGGAACTTGAAATGAAAACTACTTCAACGAAGCAATGCTTTTCCTAATGCCTAAATTGCTAATACACTACACCCTGATCATAATAATTCAAATTTCAAAGGCATCAACCAGTATTTAAACCAGATATTCTGCTCATTTCTTTTTACTGACAGCTTCTTTTTACTGCTCAGAAAACGAAACTTAGTGGCGTTCAGGCGTTTGACATAAACAAGCACCATTATATTAAGCAACAACCTAATTACACGACTGGGAATTCAAATGTTGTACTTGGACAGTTGGACATTGCACAGCCAGAAGAAGTGAAGAACAAACATCACAGGGAGCACTCACCTCGATCATCTCGTGCGTGCGCCTCATGTTCATAGCCCAGACGTCCTCGAACCTGATCTTAACGACCTCCGCGTTCCGCCACCGCTCGTGTATCCCGTTCACGATCCCCTCCGTGATGCCCGCCTTCCCCACCTTGAGCCTCTTCCTCACCCTGATCCCGATTCCCTGCAGCCGCCGCAGCTCGTCCCGCGGAAGCGCGAGCTCCGCCGCAGACGGCGGCGCCGAAGAAGACCGCGGCGCATCCCTCACGCGGCCCCTCCTCCGCTGCCGAGTCGCGGAGTCGGCCTCTCCGTCGGCTGTGGCCCAGCTCGGGTCGAGGGTGGAGCCGACGCGGTGGCGCGGGAGCTGGGCCGGGGTGGGCACGAAGATCTCGCCGGCGGCGGGGGCGTCCCCGCTCGTGTCCGGGGCCGCAGCCGGGGCCTCGGAGCCGGTCTCGAGGTAGCCGAGGCTGCGGAGCTTGTCGGAGATGCGGCGGAGCGCGGACTTGCCGAGGAGCTCCGGCGAGGGGGACGCGGCGGCCGAAGCGAGGACGGGACGGAGGCGAGCGCGGGGTTTGGAGGCGGAGGTGGTGGGGAGGGAGATGATAGGGGAAGGGTGCGGGGAGAAGGAGAGGAGCATTTGTTTGCGTGGGAGGTGGGAGAGTGGAGGGAGAAGACGGGGTTTAACTGAGGAGCCGTGGCGACTGGCAATGGCTGATGGTGGATAAGGCGTCGAGAGGAGGGAGATGGAGGGAGGAAGGGGGGTAACCGGTGGTGCCTCGAGATGCGTGTTGTTGAATGTGCTCCTGTCGTGTATGGTGTATCCTCGTGCAGTCGCGCTGCAAGCTCACTCGTGTCATCGTGTGCATACCCGATAGAACAAACAGAGAGAGAGTTCTGCTAAAAAAACAAATAGAGAGTTCGGGTGCGTTCAGCACGAAAGGGGAAAAAAATAACGTTGTTCGGCAGATTTTTCAACAGATTTGTACGATGGAGTTGTTGTAAAAACGGACTTTTACGACAGATTTATTATAAAAGAAAATACTACAGAAAAAGCTGGATAGAAGGAATAGTTGTGTTTAAGGTCTTAGACTATCCACAACAGATTACTCATCTGCACACCCACCTTCAAAATGAGAGAGAAATCTCTCCTGTAGCGCCTTCAGTAGAGCACCCACCTTCATCTTCATTATGCGGATGGCGGCCTCCGCACGCCCAAACTCAGGTACCTCTCTCCTCTCCCCCATCTTGTTTTCCTATGTGCTCTGCTGCAGACGACTCTTGCGGAGGTGGTTGCCGCACGGGCCGCGGAGGAGGAGGAGGGAGCGCGGGGACGGCGGCAGAGGTGGTGGCCGCGTGGGCCGACGTCGGGAGCTTGCACGACGGTCCATGGGGAGCTCCTTCGCCGGCCATGGGCAGCGGCCGTGGCGCTTGGGGAGCTCCCACCATCAGCCATGGGCACCGGCCGTGGTGCGTCCCCACCAGCACTAGCCACTGCCCACTGAGGATGCTGCAGAGCTTTGTCTTCCTTCGGCCCTTTGCGCTCGACCCCGCAAGCCATGGGCACCGACCGCGGTGCATGCGGAGCTCGCCCCGCCGGCGCCGGCCATGGAGGACGCTGCGACGCTTGCCTGCTTCCGACGCCGGCGGAAGCGTCTATGGAAGGATGCGCGACCGAGATGAGGAAAACCGCTGCAGGCCCCTCTGTTTAATTGTACTTCTCTCTCTCCTCCGCTCATAGCTAATGTTTGCCTATGCGTTTGCAGGATCTTGCTGTGGATAGTCTTACCCCCTGTTTCAAATATCAAAATTAAGATTTCACCACTGTCTTAATGCACATGACATTTTATCAATTACTAGAGTCGGTTAAATAAGAGCTATGCTTGTAATTGATCTCCTCCTAATTGATTACGAGATACATCTTGTTAACTTAGCTACACGATGCATTTTATTTCTAAGATACCGTGAAGCGAACAAGGATGTTACGTTAACCTACAATTGTGACAAAAGAAGTTTAACAGCACATTTCACAATCGTATAAAAAACACGTCTCTAGATCAAATTATATTGTTTCAATGTTTGTCTATATAATGACTCTCTTTGAGGTTCCGTCATAACCTTAGAAGGAAGCATTAGGAACATGCTTTTGCAGCTTGTAAAAATATATGAAAACGAGTTACGATACATGGACCGTGGATAAAAACTACTCCCGTTCTTAAATATATGACCTTTAAGACAAGCTAACTAGTTCGCAAATGAACTAATTTGCTTGTCCTAAACGTCATATATTTGAGAAAAAATGTAGCACTTTGTATTATTTTCGCCAAATATAGGTGCATTTCAAATATTATTCTTCATCATTTACGTTTTCTCTTTGAACTTATTCAAATGTTTCGTTATTTTTGGTAAAATAATGGCTATGGTTGTTTTTAAATGTAGACATTTAGGTCTTTCGAACATATGATGTGTATGATGTTTAAGATAAACTAAATAATTTGAAATAGCTTTAAATAAAAGTAATTACTGTTCTAGCATCATTTACTTAAAAATATACTTAAAAATGAATATATATAAGTTCTCAAATGACTGTCTTCGTGACGTGAAAGGACTCACAGTTGATGTTTGACTTATCTTGAACAGTTGAATTTATACCAACGAGGTCCACAGTAGATACACTAGATCTCAACCATCTCATTCTCATGACAGAAAAAAACCGTTGAGGTTTTTTGTTTTGTTTTGAGATCATGAGAAAAACCGTTGAGGTGTTAGAGCAAGTCCAAAAGACTGCTAATCCTACCTCTAATACCTGTTTTAGGGAGAAAAGGTGAAAAATCGTGTTCCAACAGTTCCCCAATATCCTCCCGTATCTATTCGGAACGCGAAAACGGAGACTTCCGCCGCGCATATTTGCGCGTCCTCCATCCCTCCCCAATCCGTTCCACGAACGCACGAGAGTCATTCCCGCGAGTTTCTGCCGCGCCCACCAATTCGTCGAACGTAGGAACCTCTACGGCGGAATGTGGCAGCGGCGAGTGGCGGCGACAACAGGGAAGAAGGCTGCGGCAGCGGTGGAGTTAATCGGCGACGGCAAGGCACATCATGGAGGTGAGCGTCGGTGGTGAGCTGGGCGAGCGAGGGGCCTATTCTTGGAGGGGTTGAGGGCAGGTAGCAAGTCCTGGAGGCGATGAACGTCGGCAAACTCGACATCGAGCGCAACCGCGGCACAGTGCGCCCTCCATTGGAATTTCGAATTACAGGGATGCGAAGTTGCCTGGACCGAAGTGGAGGACGGCGAGCTCCACGGCTGCCGCTCAAATCGAATCCATCGCCGCTACTCGCCTCATAGCGGCTTCCCCTAGCTACCTGCCTACACCGACTGTCGCGCACTACCCCGCTTGCTGTGGAGATGCCCGCGTACCGCCGGCCGACCATCAAGACACCGCACACGCCGAGCACCGAAGGAGGAGGCGCCACGCTCTGCCATCGAGCCTCCTAGCTACGCGACCACCCAAGATGCCAGCCCTTCCTGCTACATCTGATAGAGATAGAAGAAACGGGATCTCACGGGAGAGAGAACAGAAACATGGCCCTCAACCGGAAAGAGGGAAGAGGTGAGGTGGAAATATCCTTGATATTTTATAGTATGGTCCTTCGTATATATGAAAAGTGCATGAAGACCCTTGATGCTAGTGAGAAGGAAGTAAATGAAATATAAAAATTACATTAAGGATCTAAATTGTTAGTGATGTGGCAAGTTTAAAATATTGGGGAATTTATTATTAGGGATCTGCTGTGGGGTGTCATGATTTTGGGGCAAAAAATTTTTAAAAGAGCTCCTAATACATTGTTTTAAGGAAAACTTTTTTAGCATACTCTTGGAGATCCTCTTAAGATTCAAAAATCATGACGTGCCTCGGAATCCCAATCATGTAAGCTATCCCCCCTCGCCCACGATCCATGTTCGCCATGACCACGTCGCTTCTCTCGTCACCCAAACAGAAATAAAACCGAACGTAATAAGGAAAAAAACAAAACAAATAGGATACTGAAAATGCGGACTTCGATCAAAAAAAAAAAGAAAAGAAAATGCGGTCGAAAAGCGCAAAAGGCCCCGCACGCCGCACGGACCTGCGTCTGCGTGCGCAGCGCCACCAAAGCGAGCCCCTTGCCCCCCTCCCGTCCCGAGCGCCGGTAACTTCCGTCTCCGCGCACGCCCCAATCTCCATTCCCTCGGAAACCCTAGCCGCCCCTCGGCCGCTTGCTGACCACGGCCGCGCCCCTCGCCTCTCCAGGCTTCCGGCCGGAGCCCTCTGCGCGTGGGCGGCGGAGATGGCATCCTCGTCGGCGTCTTCGAGGCACCAGGTCACCATCACCCTCGGCCGCAGCGGTCAGGTGAGCCGTCCGTGCCATCATTCTCCGCTAGGGATTTGCCGTCATTCGGGGGTATTGATTAGAAACGGAGCAGAAGAAGAAACGGGGCAGATGATCTGGTAGAGGGTCTGTGTAGAGCTATTTGCTAAACTTAGGTCGAATGAATCTGGTGCGCGCGATGTTGGGTATTAGTTTTGTGGGACGATAATGGTATGCTAGTTGGGGTGTCAAATTGTTGATTTATGTTGCTGGATTCGATTGCTGTCTGCCGAGGGTACAAATTTTTTTTTGCCGTGTCACCTAAACTCAAGGGATGTAGCAGGCGTGATTTTGTGAAGATGGCTTGATTTGTGGGCGACTGACAGCTTCATAGCTTTAAGTTTGACTATTAGGGTCTGTGAGCAACAAGCTATGCCTGTATGGTTGTTTTAATGTTGTGGAGTTTAGCAGAGGAATATCTGGATCTACTGCTGTTTTATCATTTGCATGTCTCTTCAGTATGCTCTAAGAGGGGACTGGTAATGGTTGTGAATCGTGATGGGTGCATTGCTGGAATGAATGTCAATGGGTGGGATTTGTTTTGCAGATTATGCTTATTCTTGTGTTGTTATGTGCATATGAGGTACGTAGCACTTGAATGGCAGCAAAATACTTTTACTTGGGGAAGAAATACAGAAGCTCGTGTAATGGATGTTCTCTTGCAACGGCATGCCCTTTCCAGTGGTGTTTATTATCCATATCCGTTGGTTATGTTGAAGATTACCAATCTGTTGTGCACATTCTGCATTCAGATCTTTTATGCTATTAGTGACAAGGTCTAAATTGTGCGCGCGCATACCATATCACTCCTTATAGTACCATTTAATCATTTTCAGTAAAGCCGCTCTCCTTGATGAATTTTGGTTTTAGCTTCCCTAATCTTGATGAATTTTGGTATTAGCTTCTTCATCTTTACGTTCTTCGCCACAGGTTGTCAAAAGGAGGGCTATATCTGATACTATTAATGATGATGAAGTGCCATTCTCAGGGAAAAAGCGATCTTTGAGAGAGAGATTAGGAAGTGATGTGGTTGATTCTGATTTTTATGAAAGCCGACATAGAAACAAAAGGTATCTTTCTTGGTTCTTCTATTTCAATTGTTTTTAAATGCTGCAAATTTCTTAGCTACATTGTAATATCCAAAAGATTCTTTTTGCCCATCACGTAAGGACATAATTCTTTCCTTCCTGATACTTTGCCCCAATTGTGTTGCATGGCGTTAGATTTATGATGCTAAATTCTTAATCACTCGCAATTGCCTAAATGCTTCTTATGTATTAGTGTAAACTCCAGTGCATCATGTAGCCTACATATTTTGATTACTGCTATTAGTATCATTTTTTTACAACTTATTGGTGATCATCATCATTTTAAGCAGACATTATTAATTTACTGAAGACTTGGGTACTGTTTTCTCTTCGAGTGTGGCATTGACTTTATCATCATCTCAACCCCCCTCATTTAACTCTTTGTTCATATTTTAGTAAATCAGCATCTGCATATCTATATATATGGACATGCACTTCCTTGTCATCCACTAAGCTACCCTCCGTTGCATATGACATCCAGTTTTCTTTTCCTCATTTTATCTTATATTTGTAAAGCATTTGCTTTTGAAGGCCATAGTATGCATGGTCCCATTTGTGTATGTGTTTTTTTTTGTCATTCCTTCACTGCTAGCTTTAGGTCACTTCTTCTGTAAGGCCCTGTTTAGTTGGCTAAAATTTTGGTGAAATGAGTGAAATTTTTTGCATTGAGTTGCGTGCGCAAAGAGAAGAAATGAGTGAAATTTTGGTGAAATGGGTGAAATTTTTGGAATCTTGGGGAACTAAACGGGACCTAACTTGTAATTGATTGCTTAGCACTTGGTTGCTCCTGACTTTGCAGGCAACAGGCAGAAATTAATAGCTCCCTTGGAGATGATGGTTCAGGTGATAATAAACCTTAACTTTTAGTATTTGTTCACTAAGATTTGAATTGAAGATGTCCGACACTACTTACGTTATTGCATTGGCCTGCAAAATATTTAAAGATCGCCATGTTGGAAAGGATGACCTGAGACTGAAACTTATGAGGAAAGGCTTGTTACAGAGGAGCAATGGTGGCGCAGAACAGAATGGAGTGGATCTCCGTGAAAAGCTTTCACGAAATCATAAGAATTTGCCGAGATACGATGCAAGAGGCCCTGTCCCAGAATCAAAGGCTAGGTATGATATGAGAGACAATCCCCCAGAGTTAAGGTCTAGATATTCTTCGAGGGAGGGTGTCCTAGCATCAAGATCCTCTCCTGTTACAAGTCGAATTCCTTCTGCAAGAAGTGTGGATGATTTGTTAAAGTTGGACTCTTCAAGAAAACCTTACTCCTCATGGACACCTGATGGTTTGAGGCACAGATCGCCTGGAAGGCTTCCGAGTGTTCGGGGTAATGCGTCTCCACCAAGAGCTTATGATCAGATCAGGCCCATGCCACCCCACAGATCTGCTGGTTCCTCAAGACCTCAAAGTCTAATTACAAGAGATGCTCCTGACATGTCAAGAACCCAAGCATATGCTGGCAAATCTGCCATTTCTGTTGATGCGGTACAGAGGGCTAATGGAATCACTCCGTCTAGTGCAGCTCTGCCTACAGCCCCTGTTATGGTTTGTATCTGCACCCCCTCTCGTAGACCTGAATTTACCAAGGCTTCTGAGGAAAGAAAGGAATTTTTGGAACCAACTTCATTGTTCTATTTGCACTCAATATTTTCAAACTGTTTCCTAAATCACATCTGCCATCTGGTCTACAATGCTGCTGGTGAATGAAATTAACATTTAAACCAGAATGTAAATTTATGACATATCTATCTCTGACAGTAAGGTCCTTGATGCAAGCTTGGTCCTGGTGGTATATTTGCTCATTTGTGTGGTTATTTGTTGCTCGTATCAAGAACCTTCTTAGAATTTGGAACACCAACAACCTTCATTAAAACATGGTTATTCGTTGCTGCTTCTGATACCGCTTATTGAAACTTGCTATGATTATTAAAAGAAACAAATTTGAAATGGATGCGACCTGTTAACTTTTGTTCAGCTTGCCCATTGTTACCTAGGAATCCAAGTTCCTTATCCCAATTGTACTAACAAATTTTATGGAGTGACATGAATTTTATTAGTCTATGCCATCCTTCACTAATGTTTGTGTTTCTTATACATTGCTCTACACAATTTTGCAGACAGAAGTCCCACAAACAGTTCTTGGGTTGCTGAATTCACTGGGACTTGAGAAGTACCTTGTTCTCTTTCAGGCTGAGGAGGTAAGCTTCGATTACTAAATTATTTGCTTCAATCTATGTAGTTATTTTTTCCTGTGAAGATACGATGCGTTCCGTTTCAATTTTTCTTCTTGTACATTTTTTTTACATGGGTTCTGAACAAGCTCTCTAGAAGAGCTCTTGCTGTTTTCAGAAAGCTTGTTAATTCGTAGCACTTGCAGTTTTGTTCTGAGGTCCTCTGTCACTTGTTTTCTGATGGGATAAGAGTTGCCACCTTTTAAAAAAATACATATACATATATATGTCAGATCCACATATTCTATGAGATTATTGTGATGATAGACTTGGATTTATGAGATTATTGGGGCGCATGGACTTTATGCTACTATTGTGAAAACAGTACATCCTTTTTGGGGGCATGCAGGTGGATATGGCTGCATTGAAGCAAATGGGAGAGAGCGACCTCAAAGACATGGGGGTACCGATGGTAGGTGGAAGTGTGCTACCTTTTTACTATTTACTATGCTAGCATGTCAACATATTAGCATCTCTGCGGAAAAGCAAATATGATCTTAAGCCATTTCCACCCAAAAGGACACTTGTGCATTTGCTAAATTTATCAGGGATTCCGTATACATCAAACTCATTAGGATGTGACTTGCCAAAATGTGTGCAAAGATGTGAGTGCATGCTTTTTTTTTTCCTACTCAGTACTGTTTCTGCAGTGATTGAATTGTATTACAGACTATGGATAGGAGACTCTAGCTTAAGTTCACTTAAACATGAAGTTGACAGGCCACCTGGTTCTTTTCTGTCAAAAAGTAGAATCATACTGTTTCTGTTAGCAAAGTAAATTGATTTCCTTTTTTTTTGTAGAAATGGAACTGTTGATCTCATCTAAAATATGTTATACTATATTACATGCTTTTTCCATGACGTTGGATATAATGTCTAGAAAAAGTAGGCAGAAGACAATTACCTCGTTTCTTCTCAAACAAGAGGGCTTTGCGTTGCAATATTTAACATCTCTGCTAGCAAGTTTCTATTTAATCACCATCCAGTAGAAATGAGCTGATGTCTCAACTCTCAATATAGGGGCAACAATGGTGCAACCTGGGTTTATAGACTCACCCATTCGAACCAGTGTTGTATGATGTCCTTTGATGCCTTGGGTGCGCCTAGGCGACAAGGGTTGACTAGGATTCCAGTGGTACCTTATCACCATGATGTGGATTTAAGAACACTGATTCCAACTACTGTTGGGAAGAGTGGCTGCACTGTATGCTAAGGCCCCCTTTGGATCTGTGGAGTTGAAGTCCATTAGTATTCATAATCTAGACACAAATTATTCGTAGCTGGCTTGTTCACCTTGTTAATTATTAGTTGCACATTAGAAACATAGCATGAGGATCTATAGAATCAATTACCATCCAAGACAAATTCCAAGACAAATAGCCTACTCCATTAAGTATATCCCAATTCCTTCAAAATGAAGGGGTCCAAACGGGAGTGTTTTTGCTGAAAATTGTTCCCCATGCTTTTGTTGATTGAACCTGCATAGTATCTTCCAGAATTTTAAAGGTCTTACTGTTTGTATTGAACACTTACACAAGCGCATCTCAGAAATAAAATGTAGCAAAGCAGGCGTTTTCATTCCAGTCACCACAGTTCTCCATTTTGTTTGTTTTCTTGTCTTAGAAATCCTGAAACCTTGCTCAACTAGGACTAATATTCTTCAGCTGCAAACGTTGTTTAAAACAAATTAATGTTTCTTACATGGAAAACTATGTTTGCTATGTGTTTTTTATTTTCTATGCTAATCTACATTGTTTTCTTGTATATTTTGGTTGCAAATGTATAACTTAACCCTAAACAGATAATCTTCAACTTCTTGAAAAAATTTATTGCGTTGTATTACTTTTCTGATCCAGTTGTTTGTCTAGTTGAATATGATTTTGATGAATGTTTTTTACTCAGGGCCCGAGGAAGAAGATTCTCCTTGCAATAGGTCCTCAATCGAAACAACGACAAAGATGAGCAGCATGGTCTGGGAATTGGAAACTTGAAAACATTTCTTGGCAACCGCAATGATGTAACTTAAGAATACCTTAGTGCAGATCTTGTATATCTGTATCGGTTGTCTTAGTTCCCCCTTTTGTCGCTGATAGATTAAGTTCGTGCCTTTGTTGACACGTGTAAAGTCTTATCTGTCAGCTGTTAAGAGTAGCAGGCTTGAAACAGGTGGAGAATTACCGTCTGGAATTTGTTGGGATATATGAGAACGACCATGATAGCACTTATAATCGATCACATCAAATCACCGCCGGATTATATGCACAAAAGGGAATCAAATCTAACTTTGTACTGTGTTTATTGCTCTTTATTACTACCTTTGTTTCACAAGACTAGTACTCCATACGTATATGTCTACATTCACCTTATTAATGATGCACCTAATTGATGGTTAAAACGAAACTAGTATTCCCTCCGTCCCACAAATACTGTTTGTTTGGGTTATCCTAAGTCAAAGTACCTTATGTTTGACTAAGTTTATATAAGAATATATTCATACTTTTGATGTCTATCATATTTTCATACTATACCTATTTAGGAGAAATTTTTAGTGTTAAATATTAATACTTTTCGTTGTAAGCTTGGTCATACATAAAATGATTTGACTTATGACAAATTCAAATGGACAGTCTTTGTGGGACCAAGGGAGTATTATTATGAGTATTATTATAATTGCTATTACTGATGTGCACTGTATCAACTGGGACTAGATTTTATAAATGTGCGTGACATTTAATATTTTGATTGAAACTGGATACCTATAATGTCAACTTCAACCCTATCGCCCTGTTCGCCTGGCTTATCAGCCACCAGCCAGCAGTACTTTTCTCTCAGAACAAATCAGTCACCAGCTACCAGCCAACGGTACTTTTATCTCAGAACAAATCAGCACTAGCCACCAGCCGGAGCTGAGTTTTGGGTGCAGGTTAGGCGGGTCCTACGAACCGGGTTTATCTGCCCCTCCAAACTTTGAGGCATGCAGCCTACCTGCGAGCTTGCAGCTCCCTTGCGTCGCGGTCTCATATTTGTTATTGATGTTGAGTTAGTTTAATAATCAACTAGAAAATGTTGAATTTATTATTTGAGGCCGTTGAATGCACTAGTAGTTCACAGCTGCTCGTTCTTTTTTTTTTGAAAAATAAGAAAAAAGTTTTGCCTGGGTTGGCTTGGCTCAATCTGGGTCTGATTTTTTTTCTTGGTTCTCTGGGCCATACTGCTGCTGCATCCAGCCTTGCTTTTGTTGGGCTGTCTTCTGCTGTCAACTGGGCCGTGCGATTGCACCAGCATCCATCCTACTCTTTTATAGGAATATATATATATATATATATATATATATATATTTTTAATCATTTTGCAAAATTATACTCCCTCTGTCCCAAAATTAGTGCATTTGTAGGTTTTGAATTTTGTCCCAAATTAAGCACCGCGGATAGATCCTGAACTATAAAATATCCAAGCCAGCTGCGGTGCAGGCATACGTGGCCTTCTTCTGTGAAATGGACTGAAACACGTGGGGCCCATTATCAACAAAAAAACACCCAGCGGCCCAGCATCCTCCACAATGTTCTCGTTTCTTCCGTTGCTGGGCGCTGGCTCTTCTTTCGCGCCGCTTTGCTTCTGCCTCCAGCATCTAGCGCTGCCACGGATTACGACGCGCCGGAGCCCCGACGGAGAGAGGTGGGAGGAGGAGGCCGGAGTGACCAGGACGGGGACTGGAGGGGCCGGCGTGGAGAGCTGGTGGTGAGCTACTGGCGCACCCACCCGTCGCAGCCCACCAGCCGGACCACCCGCGACTGCTGCTTCTTCTCGTCCTGCGACGGCGTCCGCATCAGAAGACGAGGTCGCGACGGCAGACGCGCCAGCTGCTGCTGGCCGGAACCGGCGTCTGCGGGCGTTTGTCTGGCGGCGGGGCTGACGCGCTGACCTGCGGGAACCGGGAAGGAGGCGCGGAGGAGTGGAGCTGGGGTCAGTGGGCTCCATTGGCGGAAGGAGCCGGCGGGAAGGGAGGTGCTGGGGTGCAAGCCGGGGCCATAGGATGGGCGGGGAGGAGGCGGCGAAACCAGGGGGCGGCGGAACGGTGAGAGGTCGAGAGGAATGGACGGACGGGAAGGTCTGGAAGCCACGCATGTGCCAGGGGCATTTTCGTCATTTCGCATCCACATTGGTTTTTGTGTCCGGTCCTAGAAATGCAGTTATTTTGGGACGGAGGTAGTACGATCGTTTGAAATTTTAGAAGATCTGGCAACCAACCACCGTGCGCCACGACGGCCGCCGTGCGCCACGGCGGTTGGCAACGCAACCGCCATGACCCACGGCGGCAAGGGGGGCCGCCAACGGTCCGCTGCAGCGAGCGGGGCCCGCGGCAGCATACCGCCGTGCGGGACGGCGGCAGCCGCGCCTATATAAGGGGCGACGGCGGCCGCCGTCCCCCCACCCCTGCCGCCGCCTCCTCCTCTCCGGCCGCCGCCCCCTCCTCTCCTCCAGGTAAGTTTTCTCTCTTTTTTTAGTTAATTTAATTAGTTTAGAAATTAGTTAATTAATTAGATTAGATTTAGGAAATTAGTTTTCTAGTTTAGAAAATCTAGAAAATTAGTTTTCTAGTTAATTTAATTAGTTTAGATTTAGAAATTAGTTAATGTAATTAGTTTAGATTTAGAAAATTAGTTTTCTAGTTTAGAAAATCTAGAAAATTAGTTTAGATTTAGAAAATTAATTTTCTAGTGTAGAAAATATAGAAAATTAGTTTATATCGTTTAGAAATTGTAGAAAATAATTTAATTCGTTTAGAAATTGTAGAAAATTAATGTATCCGTTCTAAATATTATAGAAATTACCAAAATTACTTTAGTTTGTTTAGAAAATGTAGAAAATGAGTTTACCTGTTTTAGAAAATCAAGAAAATTAGTTTTATAGTTAATTTAATTAGTTTAGATTTAGAAATTAGTTAATGTAATTAGTTTAGATTTAGAAAATTAGTTTTCTAGTTTAGAAAATCTAGAAAATTAGTTTAGATTAAGAAAATTAATTTTCTAGTGTAGAAAATATAGAAAATTAGTTTATATCATTTAGAAATTGTAGAAAATAATTTAATTTATTTAGAAATTTTAGAAAATTAGTTAATGTAATTAGTTTAGATTTAGAAAATTAGTTTTCTAGTTTAGAAAATCTAGAAAATTAGTTTAGATTTAGAAAATTAATTTTCTAGTGTAGAAAATATAGAAAATGAGTTTATATTGTTTAGAAATTGTAGAAAATAATTTAATTCATTTAGAAATTGTAGAAAATTAATGTATCCGTTCTAGATATTGTAGAAATTACCGAAATTACTTTAGTTTGTTTAGAAAATGTAGAAAATGAGTTTACCTGTTTTAGAAATTGTAGAAAATACTTTTATTTGTTTAGAAAATCTAGAAAATTAATTTTCCTCATTCAGAAATTGTAGAAAGTACTTTAATTCGTTTAGAAATTCTGGAAAACTAATTTAACCGTTCTAGATATTATAGAAATTATCGAAATTACTTTAGTTTATTTAGAAAATGTAGAAAATGAGTTTATGTGTTGTAGAAATTGTAGAAAATACTTATATTTGTTTAGAAAATCTAGAAAATTAATTTACCTCATGTACAAATTGTAGAAATTGTAGAAAATTACTTATCTGTGTTTTTTAATTGTATATGTAATTTTTGTATGCAGCTACAGCTATGGACCAGACTCAGACTCAGGCTCAGGCCGAGGCGCAGGCCCAGGCTCAGGCTCAGGCCCAGGCGCAGGGTTTGCAGGGTTGCAGGGTCGACTGGTTGCAGGGTTTGCAGTCGCAGGACGAGCTCGCAGGGTCGCAGCTTGGAGGCGCGCCACCCACGTGGACTCAGGAGGGAGCAGGGACGCAGCCAGGAGGCTCCCAGTTGCCAGGAGCGACCGGTGGGGCACAGCCTGGAGCCTCGCAGCTGCCAGGCGCGAGCCATGGGCCGCAGTCGTCTCCAGGAGGCTCACAGCTGCCCGGCGCGAGCGGTGGGGCACAACAGTCTCCAGGAGGCTCGCAGCTGCCAGGCGCTAGCGGAGGGCAGCCAGGTTCATCCCACGAGGTTGCAGGGTCGACGGTGGTGGTGGTGACACCGCAGCCGACTGGTGATGCTAGGCGTCGGCAGATCCACCCTCCTGACCCGTTGACGTACCGTCGCGAGCAGACGCACACTGCAGCCCGAGCTGCCAGGCTGCTCAAGAAGCTCAGGCGATGCTAGATTAGGTCGAGTATTGTTTGTACAGGAGCACTGTTATATGTGATCATGACTATTTTTTTAGTATGTCACTTTGCTTTTCTTTATTACAACATAGTGTTTTTTCCTTAAATTAAAAAACAAAAACAACCGCAGTACGGTAGGTATTAGGTTGGAGATCGTGTCCTGAATTTCTCTTTTCTACTAGATTTATTAAAATCAAAAAATTTAAATAAACCTAGCCGCCGTGGCCCACGGCGTTTGGGCCTAGCCGCCGTGGCCCACGGCGTTTGACACTAGCCGCCATGGCCCACGGCGGTTAGGCCAAACCGCCGTGGCCGGCCTCCAACCGCCGTGCGCTACGGCGGTTAGTTCTTAAACGCCGTGGCGCACGGCGGTTGGTTGCCAAATCTGCTAAAATTTCAAACGGTCGTATAATTTTGCAAATTGATTAATATATATATATATATATAAAAAATTCCTTTTATAGCGCAACCCAAACCAATCCCTAATCCTTATTTTCAAATTTTGAAAGTTCTTAATAGGCCCCTTTGATATTTTGAATCTAAATACCTAAATACCAAGGAAATTCTTTGTTGACAGCAATCTATGCTTCACAGTAGTATATATTTTGTATATCGAAGTCTTAGATAGGAAGGTAGAGTAGGCACATATCCTTCACAAAAGGCAAAATTTATATGAAAAAAGATTGATTGAATTTTCCGTTGTCAAACTGAAGCACGCAAACGCAAACCTACTCGAGAAGGTTCGGCCTATATTTATTTGGTTTTGCGTTCTGCCAAGTTAGAGAGAGACTAGAGACAAGAACCAGATCTAGGGTTGCTACTATTTCTTACCCTGAGGCCAGAGTGAGAGAGCTGTGAAGTCGGCGAGTGCTCTGCGCGCAACAATCCGTGCCCGTGCCAGGCGGAGGTGAAGATCAAGATGGAATCCGAGACGAAGATGGAGGTACGGAAGATGGACTCCGATGCGTGCAGGGCGGAGGCGAAGATCAAGTTGGAATCTAAGACGGAGATGGAGGTAGGGAAGAGGGAATCCAATGCGGAGATGGTGGTGTGGCCGAGGAAGAGGACGAAGAAAATAGCGTTTCTTCCGGATCACAGGAAGTTGGAGGTGGAGGTGGAGAGGGAGTCGCTGGAGTCGCATATGATTGTTTTGATACGTGATTCGAATAGGTCGGAGAAGGATTCGGTGGCGTCGCAGATGATAGATTTGATACATGAATCGAATCGGTTGGGGAGGGATTCGGTGGCATCGCAGATGATTGATTTGATACGTGATTCGAATAGGTTATTGATTAAATTTGGTAAGGTAGAGGAAGCTACGTCGGTGGAGAACTGGCCGATACTGCTGTCGGAAGCCGATCAGTGGTTTAAGGGGTATGATGTGCTGAAGCAAATGAGGAGAACAAAAACAATAAGGGCCCCTTTGGAAACACCGAACCCCGAGTGGATCCGGAGTCCTGCAGCGCGATTTAGCCCCGGGCCAAAATTGCTTGGCGTTTGGGAGCCCATCCGGCAGGGGTGGTCAACCCCATCCCTGCTTTTTCCACCAGGTGAGACCGCCCGACCTCCCGACACCGGACGCATCTCCCCCGTGCGGCCGTGTCTTTCCCTCCCGAGCGCCTCCCCCATTCGGGATATTTAACTATTTGCCATCCTTACGAAGGGCACCTCTCCGATAGCCATTCTTACAAATGCACCTACATATTTGCCATCGCTCTTCAGACGAAGCAACACATTTGCCATTTTTGCTGACGTGGCATGCCAACTCACCAACACCAGCGTGGATTGGGACCGGAAAAGACTAAAATGCCCCTAGCTTATCCCTTCTCTTGCCTCCCTTCTGCCACTTACATGTGGGACCCACATGTAAGGGTCATCTTCAACCTCTAGCACTCATGACCAGTTCTCAAGCGAGGGAGCACGGCGTCACTGGCCGGGCCGCCACCGCTCGCCCCTGAGTGCGGCTCTCGCCGGGAGGCCGCCACCACCCACTCCCGGGAGCGGTGCTCGCCGAGCCGCCGCCGCTTGCTCCCTGATAGGCGGAGCTCGTCGGCGCCGTCCGCTGTGTGGCCCCCGTGGGCGGAGCTAGCGTCACGGGCGCCGCACCGGAGTTGGCGCCGCTTGCCCCCCGAGGGTGGGGCTCGCCACGAGCCGGCCGCCACTCGCCGGCCGCTGCCGGTTGGCCCTTCCCGTGGGCGGATCTCGCCGGGAGGCGGCCGCCGCCGCTTGCTCCCCTCCCGTGGGCGGAGCTCGCCGGCCGGCGTTCACCAGGCCGCCAACGCTCGACCCCCCCTGCTAGCCGGTGGAGTCGTGGAGAGGAAGTAGCAAGGAGTGGAGAGGTGAGGGGAGGTTGAAGATGACCCTTACATGTGGGTCCCACATGTAAGTGGCAGAAGGGAGAGTAGAGAAGGGATAAGCTAGGGGCATTTTAGTCTTTTCCGGTCCCAATCCACGCTGGTGCTGGTGAGTTGGCTTGTCACGTCAGCAAAAATGGCAAATATGTTGCTTCGTTTATAGAGTGATGGCAAATATGTAGGTTCATTTGTAAGAATGGCTATCAGAGAGGTGCCCTTCGTAAGGATGGCAAATAGTTAAATATCCCCCCGTCCAGCGTCATCGTCGTCCATACGCGGCTATGCCTCACCGCCGTCGTTGCTCCTCCCCATCCAGGTGACGAGCGCCGCCATCGCCGATCCTCCCCATCCAGGCGCTTCCCGAGCGCTCGCGAGAAGACCACATCACCTCCCCGTCGCCCTGCCTCCGTCCAGGCGCCGGCACCCTGTCTCCGTCCAGGCGCTGCTGGCCATTCACCTCTCCATCCCTATCCAGGAGCCACCGCCGCCACCCGTCGTCCCCGGTGCCTCCTCGTCTGCCTCCTCTCCTTGGTTGCCTGAGACCTGAGCCTGATCCTGATCTAGTGCCTTAGAGCAACTCCAGTAATAGCCCCTATTTGGAGCCCCTACTTTGTTGAGTAGGGGCTCCCCCTAACTTTTTGGGGCTTCCATTTTGTGTTCAACTCCAGCAATAACCCTAATTTAACAGCCCCTATTCTCTAGGACCCACATGTCAGTGTATCATCGTTTTTTTCTTTCATTTATCTCCCCGCACGGCCGCGGGCCGCATCCTTCGTCTCCACCTCGCGAGCGCCGCCACACACCCAAGCGAGATCTCGCGGGGTCCGACCCAGTCTTGGGTGGCGGCGCCGGCGAGCCGAGCTCCAGCTCTCGCTGGACAGCCGGGTGGAGCTGCGGCCGCGCGCGAAGGCGGGCGGAGCTGCGGCCGGGCGCGGAGACCGGCGGAGCTGCGACCGCGTGCGGAGGCGGGCGGAGCTGCGGCCGGGCGCGGAGACCGGGCGCGGAGGCGGGCAAAGCTGCGGCTGGGCGAATCGACCTCGACGTCCGGCGAATTGAGCTCGGCGGCCGACGAATCGAGCTCCGGCCGGGCCCCACCGGCGGTCGCTCCTCGTTCTCCCCACCGCCGGCCTCTCCTCTTCCGGCGCAGGTAGGGAGCACTGCTGCCTCCTTCCCATTGAGCTCCTCCCCGACGACTTCCTCTCCCCCGGTGGCCATCCCCAGGCGCGTCTGCTCCGGCGGCGGCGAGCCCGAGCTCATCTCTCTCCGCCTCCCACCGCTTCTTCCCCCATCTTCGCCCCTGCTTGAGCGGGGTCTCGCTGGATCTCGCGAAGGCAGAGGGAGGTTCGGGAGGGGGCGGGGCAGCAGGCGCGCCGCGGACAGGAGCTCCGGGAGGCCACGGTGGGAGGGACCGGCAGCGGGGAAGAAGCACGGCGGCAGCGGGACGGCCAGGAGGCGGGTCCAGGCGGTGGCGGGAGGGAGGAACGGCTCCAACCGTGGAGTAGGGGCTCCCTTCTCCACCCGCAGGAGAAGGGGCCGGAGGGGGGAATTGGGGGCCGTGAACAGTGTTGGGTGGTGGAGTAGGGGGTCTGCTGGACTTCGTTTTTTGGCTTCCAGCCCCTACTTTTGGCTCAAGTAGGGAGACTGCTGGAGTTGCTCTTAGCCACCGCTGCCCGCCGACCCGACCACGCCGCCTCGATCTCCTCCATTGCTCTGTGACTGCCTCCATCTGGCCGCCTTGCCTCGTCCCAAGATCCGGTGAGCCCTTCCTCTCTCCTCCTCCTTATCCTCTCCAGATCGAGCTCCTGCTACTTGGATGTGTGACTTTTACTCATTGGAGCTCCTGCTACTGAGAATATCAGCACGGCCTGCAACTTGGATTTGCTTTACTCATGATTGGCTTGTCTGATGGTTAAAGAACTGTCTTAATCAGCAGTGCCAGTGACTTGGATGTGCTTTACCGAATTTATTTAAATTGCAGTGCCTTAATCACGCATGAGGTTTATTTAACATGTGTCAGAGCAAATTCTCCTGTTTTAATTAACTCAATAGACTTTGCTGCTTGTTCCAAGTTAGGACACAAGGTCTAGTACACAATATGCTGCTTATTACAGTTTCTAAAAATTAAAGCCATTGTTTCTTTGTTTACATTGTTTTTTTCCAAGAACTGCCAGATGTGATATATGCATCAACATGTTTGGTGTGTGTAGTCTGAACATTTGGACATAGTATACAATCTGATATATCGAGATGCACTGAATATAAGTCGTCTAGTCAGGTACAGTTTCCTTTCTATTGTGCCAATAAGATCATTCTGAATTGATGTCCTTACTGTCCAGTTATATTCTTAGATTGATCTATAAACTTGCCCTATACATGTGTACTCAGTATGAGGAAGCTATTATAGAATAGCTGAAGCTGGCATGACTAGATTCTTTTTTCATACTAAACCATAATAAGATTTATGCATACTGAGAAAAAACTAATCCCTTTGATTGTTAATTTGGTACCTCTATTTTTGTTTTCCATGCTCTTTTTCTTGTTAAGTTTTAAATTTTTTGGAGTGCAGCTGCGATTAATTAACTTCCGTTCTGGAGATTTATCAGTTCTTGCATCATAATCTTGTAGACATAGTATAATGGTTGTTAATTGTCCACCTGTTTGTTTAATACGAAATGGACTAATATAATAATCTTGCTGCTATATGTAGGCAATGAACTAATTGTGAATAAATCGATTTTACTTGTTACTATTATTGTTTCTGTTATATCATGTGATTCACACTGATCTTAATTTTATTTGTATTGTTTGTTTGCTAGAATTAGTGGGTATTGAGGAGAACCAGGAGGCATGGAGAAAATGATTGGGGGAAGGTCCTAGGAAAATCTCTTATCGCAACACAATTATGTTGAAGAGAGTAGATTTGTGGCTAATTAGATTCTTAAATCACAGAGAACACTTGTCCCTTTTTGTCTCTTGAATCACCTGGATGCAATATACTATTCCACCCATTTGTGTAATCTGAAGTTTGTTATTATTTTGCGTCAATTGTGTGGTCTCAATTTCTAGAAAACATATTATGTCTTCACAAATTAACTGCAAAATGCATGGCGGTTGCTCCATGAGAAAATTGATGCTGTTGAGTTTACTTTTTATGCCATATACATAATTCTTGGTTTTAGTTGTTTTAAAAAGTGTATGGTGGCACCCGCAGCTGGACAGGACCATCATAATTCCTACTTCTCCTTCCCACCATCCTCCCCCTAACTACTCCGTACTTCCAAACAGCGACCGGGGGAAGGGGGCAGCACTGCCCATACGCCGGAGGGGATTGGAAAATCCAAAAATTTCCGCGTCCGGTCGTTCCTACCCCGGGCTAATCAGCCCGATGCTTCCAAAGGGACCCTAAGAGTATCAAGGAGAAGAGGAGGGCGAGAAACTCTGGTGGTGAAAAGGAAGGGCTGATGTTTTTCCTGAAGAAGGTTTCAATAGTGATAGAGGACTTGATGAAGTTAAGCACCAAAGTAGATTTGGCGACGAGGAATTCAAAGGAAGGCCAGGCCATGGAATTGGATTTGGCGATGGGGCCTTCAAAGGAAGGGCAGGCCATGGAAGTGGATTTGGCGATAGGGAATTCAAAGGGAGGTCAGTCCATGGAAGTGGAATTGGCGATGGGGAATTTAAAGGATCCTTCAAAGGAAGGCCAGTCCATGGAAGTGGATTTGGCGATGGGGAATTCAAAGGAAGGCCACGCCACGGAAGTGGATTTGGCGATGGGGAATTCAAAGGAAGGCCACGCCACAGAGGTGGATTTGGCGATTGAGAACTCAAAGGAAGGCCTGAAAGGGGACAGGTCACAGAAAAGAAAAGAGGCGAAAAAGGCGAGAAAGTTGCAGAAGGGGTTGGCTAAGCGTGAGGAGTGGATGAGGAAGATGGATGAGGAAGAGCGTCTTTGGGATCCAGAGGAGGTAGCAGATCCTTATGCGTATGAAGCAAAGTTGTTTGAAAAAAGGTGGAACAGGGCCTATCCGACTGGCTATGGTCGCTTCGAGGACAATAGTGAGTGACTTGTTGATTACTCTTGTCCTTGATCTGCATGTTAATTACTTATTCGATTTGTTTCAGTTTCTTTGGTCTAGTTCTACATGTATCCTTGACGATTGCATACTTGGCACTAATTGATGTCTTTCATGTATATAAGAGTGGTACATGTAGTAGGATCAGAATGGGACCAATGATATCATGCACATGTTGACTGTTAGTGCTTGCCTATTGGACTTGAATTTTCTTACTCATTTGAAATCTCCAACAACTCTATGCAGCATCTATCCCTTGCAAGCGGTATACATTTGATCCCGCGTCAGATGGTGGTTTTATGCGCAGTACTCTACAGGTATTTTCTGTCAAGGTCGCAGAATTAACAGAAGGTTTACAGTGGCCGCTCAGTGTGTTTGGTATGGTTGCCTTGCGTGATTCATTAGATCACAACCGCAATGTTATCTTCAGACGTGAAAGGGATAACTGTCAAACCCTCACCAATGAGGTCCGTTGTATCTCCCTGTGCTGCCTTTTCCCTACATCCTTTCTCATGCCCCTTGCGTTTTAGTTATTGTTACGATGGAAGCATGCATACAGTTTATTTGTTGAATGATCTTAGTCTCGTCATTTAATTCTATTATTGAATATCTTTAATTAGGTTTAAAATGGGGCACAATTTTGCTATATTATTCTTTGTAGAAAATACCATGACCCCCATGTGTAGAATTGCCTATTACTTCACATATTAATCAGGTAAAAAAACTCATAACAAGCAATTGAGAAGGTGCAAATGATGTGGGCATATCATAAAATTCAATCATGTGGTTTGATCATAGAGATAGGTGGACATTTTATAGCATAGCACAAGTCAGGCTAAACTATCACTAATTTAAATCGACACACTCATGAGACTAGTAATTACTAATTTAACACATTGATTGAACTTGACACATACTCATGACATTCATGCTATATGGAGAGTACACTACAGTTTTTTTTTTTATGTTCAATGAATGGGCAGCACGGTACTTGATAGTTTTGTGTCAATTTCCTTTGTTCCTTGGCTTCCATTGTTGTTTGCAAGGTAGGAAACAAATAATCTGAACACACTTCTTCAACATGGTTTGATGATACATGCACGCACTAGAAAGTTTATATTATTTTTTTGCTGATGAGTTAAGCTAGCATTGGTCTCCTATGAGTGTGCTATGCGCCTTGCATTGTTATGCTATGAACTTTGTTTTCACTATACTGTTTTAGTGTTCTGTTGCTGTGTTTACCTTGTCTTTCACTGAAGTTTACTTTTTAAATGATTTTGCATGCAGGGTCGAGATTTAGTACTCACTGGTCCCGTGCGTGGTGTTGTGTTTGGTGGTCCTGTGGTCTTTGAGGTTTCGTTGTATGTGAGGGGCTCTACTGAATCTGATGACAAAGAATTAAGCCTGCTAGCTGCTAGTCTCATCAAACCGTTTAACACATTGAATTCACGTCTGATTAAGAAGTCTTACACTAGCGGGCTTAGCACACTGGACTTTGAGCTCGGCCATATTGTTTCCTCCGTGGAAGCTACATTCAGTGTGAAAGTGATTTCTTGCCCACCAGATGGTTTTCATGGCGAGTTTGTTGCCTTCACTGATGTTTTTCAACGTGAAATCTTACTGCACAATTCTGGAGTTGAGGAGCTGCATCTTGCTGGTGATGAGATCAACCTTTCACGGGTTGTTTCTGTCGAAAGCTTTGGAAAGCTGATGGTTTCTGTTAGGGCTTGGGATGGCTTTGTTACATTAACGGGTACAGAGGAATTCAAACCTTTGGAAAAAGGCATAAGGGCAGTCCCAACCCTCCAGGTCAGCTGGTGTCCATAACATTAAATGTAGTGCTATGTCAGTAAAAATCTGATGTGGCAGATGATTTAACGAAGAAAGATGAGAAAAGAGGAGGAAACGATGTCTCGTGCACGAAACGATGTCGGCTCTCCGTCCAACGCGCGAAGACGCGGCCTGCAACGCGTTGGGAGATTCTCTGGTTTCCTCCCCTCGCGTTTTCAGGGTCCCACTCCCACCACATCTTCCTCGTTGCGGCCGTCCGCTCACAGTCGTCACCCCGGCGGAGTGCCTCGCCGTAGCCGCGACATGCCGTTTCGCCGTCTCCTGTGTAGAGCGCGCCGAGCACTCGGCACGGCCGCACCCGCCTGCTAGTGACGACCGCTCGCTCGCCGGCTCGCCGTTGCTCATGTGGAGCGTGCGGAACACCCACGGCCATGGCCACGGCGGCGTCGCTTGTTGCTCGCGATGACCACTCCTCGTATCTTCGCGGCGTAAAGATTTCCGTCACCACGAAGCAAATTCATAAATCTGACTTTCAATTGCCATGACGAGCATGCAGGTTCCTAGTTGGATTGAATCCCCCGCTAAATCTAAGCTAATCAGTAATCACCACTTCGAATCGAGCTTCTTGCTGCCAGATTCCTTTTCTAGCGATGCTATTTAAGTCGATTGGAAAGCGGAGAAGCGGGAAGACAAGCAGGGGTCGTCGACCGTCGCGGCCGCCGCCGCGCAGCTCACAGCCCATCTCGCGTGAGAGCCCTTCACCACGGCCTTGCCCCGCGCTGCTCCGTGCGCCACCGCTTCTTGTTGTGGACCGGCCACCACCACGGCATGCGCATAGCCTCCGAGGCTCCGACCCATCGTCCGGCAAGCCGATGCGCACCCAGCGGCCGCATGGAAGTCCGCCGTCCACCGCTTCGCTGCCGCAACCCGACCATGACACAACGCTGCTGGTGGTTTGATCGGTGAGAGAACAGACTAGACGGGAAAGAGCTTGACGGAGAAGATGGGAAAAAATGGAGAGATAACAATTGAATTTGCAGTGAGGTTTGTGCAGAGAAATTAGGCGTTGTGGAGGCGAGTTTCTTGACGTCATGTTAAGCTGATGTGGCTTGTAAGACATCATCCGAAGACCTAGTGGGTTGGGACTGCCCTAACCACTAAAGAGCTTGATATTGCTGAGTGGTGCAAATTGGAAATCACTGTGGCCTGGTCCCTTTTCTCCTATTCGAAGACTTAGATAGCTATCTATGCGTCGTTTAGTTGGTGCAAGGGATGGTGTTGCAGGTGGGATGCTTAGTGAGTGGTGCTTACCTGTTTGTGTTGCGTTTTATTTCGTAGTGGCAATTTGTACTGCTAACTATGGTAGTAGAACATGTTTGCCTGTGGTTGGAAGCCAGATATGATGTAGTTCATCACTTGTAATTGTGTTCTGCGCAATGTGATGATTGACTAGCGAGGGAAGCATGGCGAACCGCTGGTACTGCATTCATCGAACGGTTAACTGCTTCGTGTACCATTTTTTATGATGTACGAATTTTAGTGTTTGACTCAGGTCCTGTTTAGTTCCCCAAAACTCTCCAACATTTTCGCATCGCAGACCGTGCCACTTCTCACAGAACACGTTTTTCAATGCAAAATTTTCACCACTTTCACCAAAAATTTCACGAACTAAACGGTGCCTCATGATAATATATCATGTCTGACAATGATGCTGGGTACTTCGCCAGCTGCGTTTTGGGTGCTCACAATATGTTTCTTAACATCCATGTAGACAAAATTACAGCAAAGGTTCATGCAGATATTGGCTCAAGTTACATAGCACATACTGGCATGAGCGCAAGGTATAAAGTTATGCAATACTCATACTGTCTATGACTTGAATTCATTGATTTCAAACTATAGCGCAACAATGTACCTTGAAAATTTACTTGTAAGTTTGCAGCTGCAAAATCTAGAAGGGATTTACCTTAAAGAGACACCAATAGACAACCTCATACAGAATAGACAAAGAACTACTCTCTCCGTCCTAGAATAAGTGTCGTTTTCGCTTCCCGAGAAACAATTTTGACTAAATATATAAAAAATATTAATATCATTAGATAAATATTTGATTTTAGTTTTTATAAAATTTATTTCGAGACACAAATGTTACACGTATTTTTTTACAAATTCGGTCAAACTTGTGGCACGAAAATTAACAACGACAATCTTTTGTGGAGGGAGAGAGTACTTACATAGATGCACACAGCTTACAGAGCAACGCTACCGTCCCTCCTAAAATGGAAACTGAAAGATATATAAGAAAAAGGGGCAGGAGTGGACATACTCTTGAATCACCGAGCCTCTTGAGACGGATGACCTGCGCATATGATAGCAGAATCAAGAACCTCTTCGTGCTGGAAGCTCTGTTTCCTTTTCTAGTTCAGTTTAAATTAGTTTATTAAGAATAATCAACTAGTAGATCTCAAAATGTTGAATTTATTATTTGAGACCGTTGAATACACTAGTTCAACAGCTGCTCGTTCGTTTTTGAAAATTAAAAATAAGAAAAAAGTTTTCCCTGGGTTGGCTTGGATAAGTCTGGGCCTTGGTTTTGTTGGGCCGTCTTCTGCTGTCAACTGGGCCGTGCGATTCCAGCATCCGCCCGTGCTGCTGCTGTCACGCAAACCTCTTACTCGAGAAGGTTCGGCCTATATTTATATTTGGTTTTGCGTTCTGCCAATTGAGAGAGCTGTGAAGGCGGCGAGTGATCTGTGCGCAACAATCCGTGTGCCCCTGCCAGGCGGAGGTGAAGATCAAGATGGAATCCGAGACGAAGATGGAGGTACGGAAGATGGACTCCGATGCGGGCAAGGCGAAGGCGAAGATCAAGATGGAATCCAAGACGGAGATGGAGGTAGGGAAGAGGGACTCCGATGCGGAGGTGGCGTGGTGGCAGAAGGCGATCAAGAAAACATTGTATCATCCCGATGGCAGGAAGTTTGAGGTGGAGGTGGAGAGGGGTTCGATGGAGTACGAGATGATTGATTTGGTACGTGATTCGAATCGGTTGATTATTAAATTTACATAGCTAATAAATAAAGCTACACCGTTGGAGATCCGGCGGAGGCTGCTGTCGGAAGTCAGCCGTTGGTTTAAGCGGTGTGCAGTGTTGGAGAGGCGAATAAAGAAGGAGAGGAAAACCAAGGAGAAGAGGAGGGCGAGAAACTCCGGATGTGAAGTGGAAGGTACAGTAGTGCAGGGGGTGAGAAACTCCGGATGTAAAGCGGATGGTACAGTAGTACAGGTACTGCTGAATCGCCTGAAGCTCAAGTCGTCAGAGATACAGAAATTGGTGGAGGGCCACTACACTGAGGTGGCTTTTCTCTTTTGCGATGGGGAATTCAAGGGAAGGCCACACCACGGACATGGATTTGGTGATGGGGAATTCAAAGGAAGGCCACACAATGGAGTTGGATTTGATGATTGGGAGTTCAAAGGAAGGCCATGCCAAGAATTGCCTAAATGAAGTTTCAGTAGTAAAAAACCAGCTATTGGTGGAGTTCACCACAAAGGTGGATTTGACAATGGGGAATTCGAAGGAAGGCGACGCAATGGAGGTGGATTTGGCAATGGGGAATTCAAAGGAAGGAGACGCAACGGAGGTGGATTTGGTGATGCAGAAATCAAAGGAAGGCCTTATAGGGGACAAGTCGCAGAAAAGAAAAGAGGCGAAAAAGGCGAGACAGATACAGAAAGGGTTGGCGAAGTATGAGGAGTGGAGGAGAAAGAAGGATGAGGAAGAGCGTAATCGGGATCCTGAGGAACTCACAGACCATTACGCCTATGAAGCAAGGTTGTTTGAAAAAACTTGGAACATGATCTATGCGACTGGCTATGGTCGCTTCGAGGACAACAGTGAGTGACTTGTTAATTACTTGTGTTCTCAATCTACATGTTAATTACTTGCTTTAGTTCAGGTTCCTTTGGTCCAGTTTTACATGTATTTTGGACGATTTCATACTTGCAAATTGTTACCATGATGTCTTTCATGTATATAAGAGTGATTCATGTGGTAGGATAGTATCGGACCAATGATGCAATCCATGCACATGTTGACTGAGTACTCACTACGGCTAGTGCTTGTCTATTGGATTTTAATATCCTTATACTCATTTGAAATCTCCTACAACTCTATGCAGCATCTATCCCTTGCAAGAGATACACATTTAATCCCGCGCCGGATGGTGGTTGTCAGCGTGATACTCTACATGTATTCTCTGTCAAGGTCACAGAATTAACAGGAGGTTTACAGTGGCCACTCGATGTGTTCGGTCTGGTTGCCCTACGCGACTCATTAGATCACAACCGCAATATTATCTTCAAGCGTGAAAGGGGTAACTGTCAAACCCTTACTGATGAGGTCTGTGGTATTCCTACTTGCTACCATTCTTTATCCCCCCCCTGCACAGTGCTGCAATATTGTTCTATGTATAAATTACCATGACTCCCATGTGTAGAATTGCCATGCCTATTACTACATACTAACCATGTAGACAACTCTACCAAACAATGGAGAAGGCACAGATGAAATGGACATATCATACAATTCAATCATGTGGTTTGATTATAGAGATAGGTGGACATCTTATAGCATAGTAGCACAATTAAGGCTCAATTAATCACTAATACAAATCAGCACACACTCATGAGTAGTAATTACAGATTTAAGACATTGATTGCACTTGGTACTTCACACTTATGAGGTTCATTCTGTAGGGAATACATTACTGGCATCAGTCATCAAGTATGAGCCTTTGGAAGATGCATGTGATTTGCAATTTGTTCCTGACTGTCACCCTATGAATACTAGACTTTTTTTGCATGTGTCCCAGAATAAATTGGCAGCATGGTACCTAGTAGTTTTATCAAGTCCCTTTGCATTTTAGCTAGAAAAAAGATGTTTCAACCTTGTTTGCAAGGTTGGAAAACAAATATTCTAAATAAACTTCTTTAATATGTTTTGATGTCGCGTGCACTAGTAAGTTCCTATTCTTGTGTTTTTTGCTGATGAGTTATGCTAGCATTTGTCTCCAATGGTTTGTGTTATGCACCTTGCATCATTTTTTCTGTGAACTTTGTTTTCACCATACCATTTCAGTGTTCTGTTGCAATGTGTTCCTCTGTTTCACTTCAGTTCACTTACTCTTTTAATGATGTTGCATGCAGAATCCATATTTAGCACTGACTGGTCCTGTGCGTGGTGTTGTGTTTGGTGACCCTGTGGTCTTCGAGGTTTTGTTGTATGTAAGGGGCACCACTGAGTCTGATGACAAAGAACTAAGCCTGCTAGCTTCTGGTCTCACCAAATTACGTACTCGCCCACCGGATTCGCGTCTGCTCGAGTCATCGTACACTAGCAGGCTTAGCACACTGAACTTTGAGCTCGGCCATATTGTTTTCTCTGTGGAAGCTACAATCAGTGTGAAAGTGATTTCTGGCCCACCAGATGGTTTTTGTGGCGAGTTTGTTGCCTTTACTGATGTTTTAAAACGTGAAATCGTACTGCACAATTCTGGAGTTGAGGAACTGCATTTTGCTGGTGATGAGATCAACCTTTCACGGAGTGTTGTTTCTGTTGAAAGCTTTGGAAATCTGATGGTTTCTGTTAGGGCTTCAGATGGTTTTGTTGCCTTAACGGGTACAAAGGAGTTCATACCTCTGGAAAAGGGTACAACAACTAGAGTGCTTTGTATCCCCGAGATGTGCCAATTGGAAATCACTGTGGCCTGGTCCCTTTTCTCTTATTCGGAGAGATAGA
Source organism: Cenchrus fungigraminus (assembly GCA_036936925.1). NCBI lineage: Eukaryota > Viridiplantae > Streptophyta > Magnoliopsida > Poales > Poaceae > Cenchrus > Cenchrus fungigraminus. Next base: position 76,959,929 of record CM072775.1, read on the forward strand.
TAGCTATCTGTGTAGTTAGTGCACCAAAGTATGATGTTGAAGGTGCGATTCTTAGTAGGTGTCGCTGAACCTGCTACTGTTGCTTTTTATTTTTTGTCGTAGCAATTTGTACTGCTACCTATGATACTAAAACATGTTTACCTGTGGTTGGAAGCTTAGATATGATGTAACCACATCTATTCTGTTGTGGGCAATGTGATGATTGATTATGCTGTGAATACTTGATAGTCAATGGAGCTGAACTTGCGTGCGTGCCTGTGTGGAACTCTCCTTCAGATCGTGTCCTCGCTCTGTGGTGACTTACTGCAAAAAAAGAAAAAAGAAAAAAAAGAAATAAGGAACAAGAGAAATAAAGCTTGTTTCCTATTGATGCCATTTCTGTGGAATTCAGAATCTAATATTGAGTAGTGGGAAGGTTGTAGCAGCTTGTTACCATCGACTCATCCCGTAGAATTTTGAGAGGAAACAATAGCAACACAAGATATGACAAAACTGCTTAAGCATTCTCAAGCAGCAAGTGTTGAGGCAGTCAACTTCTGAAAGGGCACAAATCCAATTTTCCCTAAAATGTAACTCCCTCCAATAGATTGCAAAATAAAGGAAGGCCGAGGGGCAAGCAGCAAGAGCAGGGCAGCAAAAAGGAGACCTTTCTAACCCAAGCCACAAAGCAGCCAAGGTAATGTCCTACAACTGTAATGATCCTGGGCACTATGACACAGAATGCAGCAAGGAGCAGCGTTGTTTCATTTGTAGAGGACTAGAGGTAGAGGTTGCAGATTGCCCTGAGTGGAAGAAGCCACTAGCCACATAAGTTGGCTCAACCGCAGTGCTAATAAAGGTCTGGGCTTTTTACATATAGATGTCACGAGTAGACTTGATAAATTCAGCCAGTGGGTGAACTTTGCGAACTATGCGTTTATCACATAGAGGTGGGAGAGATGGATCATGAAACAATTGTCAACACGCTAAGAGTGTTGTTTGACACAAACTGGGACTGCCAACTAAAGCTTTTAGATGATTACTGAAGGAAGGTATGATTGGGAAATTAGTAGATTGATTATGGAGGTGCATAGCACACATACATATATGGGCAAGGGTCTAGGGTTGGTTTATAGAAACACCACCAATCAAGAAGACCCTTGCCCTCTACACAAGGAAACCCAGGGGGAGGGCGGCTGCCGCACAGGCCAAGCATGCCACATAGCCCCAAGGCCCAACAGGGCCTATAGCCGTATACACAATCATTCTAACACGCCCCCGCAGTCTAACTGTCGGCGCCACGAATATTTAGACTGGACCTAAACTCTGTGAAGACAGAAGAAGGCAGCCCCTTGGTGAAACTGTCGGCGTATTGTGAAGCTGTAGGTACATGGAGTACACGGACATCACCAATAGCAACACGCTCCCAAACAAAATGGAGATCAATCTCGATGTGCTTGGTGCGTTGATGTTGAACGAGGTTGGTGGACATGTAGACGGTGCTGACGTTGTCACAATATACCAGAGTGGCTCGACGCAATGGTAAATGCAACTTAAGTAGCAGCTGGCGCAGCCAAGTGGCCTCGGCCACAACATTGGCAACAGCTCGGTACTCAGCTTTTGCACTGGAACAAGACACAGTAACTTGCCGCTTCGAAGACCAGGAGATCAAGTTGTCACCAAGGAAGACAACATACCCAGAAGTGGACTTACGCGTGTCGGGGCAGCCAGCCCAGTCAGCGTCAGAATAAACCACCAGACTGTCCTGGGAACATGGTCGAATCGAGAGGCCAAGGTGAAGAGTCCCGCACACATAACGCAGAATGCGTTTTAGAGCAACCAGATGAGGGTCCCGTGGAGCGTGCATGTGGAGGCACACTTGCTGAACAACATAAGCAATGTTGGGCTGAGTAAAAGTCAAGTACCGAAGTGCTCCTGCCAGGCTGCGAAAATCTGTAGCATGCTGCTTCTCGAGAAGAGCCCCTGTATCAGTAGACAGCTTGGGATTGGTGTCGACTGGAGTGCTGCAAGGCTTGCAGGCGGACATGCCGGCACGATCTAGGATGTCAATCATGAACTGGCGCTGAGAAAGGTGAAGAACACTGCCAGGGACATGGCGAACATGAACTCCCAGAAAGTGATGAATAGGCCCCAAGTCCTTCATCGAGAATTGCCGCTGTAGATCCTGAATGAAGCGGTGCAATAAAGCTGGGGAGGAGGCTGTGAGAACTATGTCATCGACATAAAGCAAAATATATGCAGTCTCGGAGCCATGGCGGTAAACAAACAGTGAAGTATCCGCCTTGGATTCAACGAAGCCAAGAGACAGAACATAAGCCGCAAAAGTAATGTTCCATGCCCGGGGAGCTTGCTTTAAACCGTATAGGGACTTGTTGAGCCGGCAGACAAAATCCGGGTGAGCAGAGTCTTCGAACCTAGATGGCTGTACACAGTATACTGTCTCAGTGAGCACGCCGTGTAGGAAGGCATTCTTGACGTCCAGCTGATGAATAGGCCACCGGCGAGAGACCCCAAGGGACAGAACAGTGTGGACAGTGGCAGGCTTCACAATAGGACTAAAAGTCTCACCAAAATCAATCCCAGGACGCTGAGAATAACCACAGATCACCCATCTGGCCTTGTAGCGCTGAAAAGAACCATCAGGATTGTACTTGATCTTGAACACCCACTTACCGGAGACAACATTTGTTCCAGATGGTCGAGGAACAAGATCCCAAGTCTTGTTCTAAGAGAGGGCAGCAACTTCCTCTTCCATAGCGGCTCTCCAGTTAGGATCGGCGAGAGTTGTGCGAAATGACTTTGGGACCGGCGAGAGCGGCGTTGTATGATACAGGGTCGACAGTCGGAATCCTCGCTTGGCGTGTGCCGTCATGTGATGCTGATTGACAACAGGGGCCATAGGGACAGCTCCTTTGGGCAGCTGGGGGACAGCAGCACTCGGAGCTGCAGTGGGAGTGCTGACTGGTCACGCCCCCGGACTGATAGCAAGGGACACCGGAGGTGATGAAGGCACTGAAGCGGCAGGAATAGGCTGACGGCGCGTGAAAACATGGGAAATCCCGAGCATTCACCGGAAGTGGCGAGAACCCAGGCGGTACGACAGGAGCCTGCAAAGGTGTAGACTGACACAGCTTATCAGGCGGCGTCGCTTTGTGCCTCCATCATTTGCCCTCTCGCCTCTTGGTTTTCTGATCTTCTGTCTATCCGTTCACACCAAGTCCGTCAAGCGCCGTCTCGGCGTCTCGCCTCGCCGGTCGCTACCTCGGCCAATTTGGCACGGAAACAGGCACTCGGTTTCCTTCCACCCGAAGGCTCCTCTGGCTTCTCCTCCCCGCCTCCTCTCGGGCCCCTCCCCTTCTCCCCGCCGGCGGCCTAGCCAGCGGCGAGAGGGGCTGGGACCCCTCCCATCTGGTAGATCTGCTGCTTCTCTAGCCTTTTCTTTTCATAGTTTCTTCAGTGCCTTAGTGCTTGAGCCTTTATAGCATCGTCCCTGTCGATGTTTGCTGCCCTCGTCGCCGGTGTCATCACCGCCGAGGTCTTCCTCGGAGGCTTCTCCACCGCCGCCGTCTCCGATGAACTTCATGTCAGCGGTAATAAAATAAACTCCCTATCTCGCTTCCCCTCTTCTCCCGTCCGCCTCCCCTCCCTCTGACACTACTGCTGGAGCGTTACCCTGGCTACCTATGATCCGGTTGGCCTGGAGGTGGTGCATCGGATCTTCCCATGTGTGGTTCTAGTCCTGGCGACCTCAAATCAGCGGTTGTTCCGATCTTGTTCGTTGAATGCGCTATTTTGTTCTTGCCTCTTCTACTGCCACCTCCTCTAGTGTTTGGATCGAAATTTGTTCTGGTGCTCCTTGCATCGGTCTTCTCCAGCTCCTCTGGCCAGGGATCCCTGCCTGGTTTGATGGTTGTTCCAATGCTCTCTGCAGCATCATCGAACGCGTCGGCCGCTCCCAGCCTTCGCCTCCACCCCCGCCCCCGCCTGCTGCCTTCACCAAGCAGCACAGCATCATCCGGCATTGAGCTCGCTCAACATCCTCTGCCATACTCGGCAGCGAACCTCCCCCCGGATCCGTGGATGATGACTTCATACCCGTCGGCGGCGTCAGTTTCTACCAAATCTTTGGTTCTTCGGCGAAGTTCCTCCTCGATGTCGTCCACGATCTCTTCAAGCCTACGCTAGACGAGGCCCTTCCATGACTACGGCTCCAAGCGTCTGCGACGCTGCTACAGCCGTCCGCCGACGACCTGCTCTCCGGTTGTGGATTTGGATTTGTGTCCTTCAAGGACCTTGATGTAATAGGCCTTTTTGTTAAGGGCCTCTTTGTAAATCTGCTGCTTTAATAAAATATCTGGTTCGTGTAAAAAAGATATTTAAAGAACTTGATGTATATAATCATGAAGCGCCTTCGAACCTTAAAACATAGAAGAATGTATCTTTTTCGAACATCTCGTCGTACTTATTGTTTTTACAGTATGTTCATCTCACTATTCACTTATTAATGTTTGAAACTTTTCATACAATTGTGATTCATATAATCTCTAGTACTCCCTCTGTCCCACAAAGAGTGTTCATTTAGCTTTCAAATTTTGTCCCACCGTAAAGAGTATTCATTTACTATCTTGTAGTGAAACTAATCTAATTAAAGCAACACTCATCTCAATTAAAGAAGTACATTGAGGCAATGAAATGATCAGTGATGTTTTTTCTCTGGTTCTAATGCACTGCATTTATTCAGATTCCAGAAAACCAAGCATAGTAATTAGGCCAGTCTCGGTGGAGTTTCATAGCATTAAATTTGCTGGCGTGACGAAGAGAGAGAATGAAATAGTTTTATAGAATGTGAGGAGAGTTTCATCCCATGAAATTACCTAGTTTTCAGTTTAGGTAACTGTTTCCATTAAACTTGCACACAACTACTAGTGTGTCCAAAATTTCTAAACGAACAGTCTTTATGGGATGGAGGGAGTATATGTATTCATATTTGATGATTATATCTATATTTAGTAGTAGTAACTTCACCATAGTTAAATTTTGATGGACTTGCGGACTAGAGATTTAAACAACAAACTGTATAAATATCAAAACTTGAATAACCACACCAATTGAAAAGGTAAAACATATGGCTTGACACCATTTCATCACAAAAAAAATCAAATTTTCTTTGCTCCGCGAGCGCGAGCAGGAGAATGAGGCACGTCGCCCTGTTCGCCGTCTACTTCTCGCACTACCACGCCGGCTCGCGCCCCGGCGGCGCCACATCCAAGAAGCCCCCGCGCGCCCCGGTGGCGCCACCTCTCCGAGACATCAGGAACCCACAGCTAGCAGCTGCGATGCTGGGCCCTTCGCCACCATCGCGCGCGACCCACTTCGACGGCGATGGCATTCCCCGCACCGGGCCGCCGACACGTCGGGCCAATTCGCGCCTCTTCAACCCAAGACTCCCAAACACCTCCCATCCCAAACCCGCGAGAACCAGGTCGACAGCAAGCTCAGCCTAAGACGCGCAGGGACCGGGAAGAAAACTTACCGGCAGCGCTCTACCGGCCGGAGCAACCTTCTGCACCGCTGCCTGCAGCGTGCCTCTGGTAGTGGGGGACTGGGGGTGCCAGCCGAGTAGCTGATGGACGTCGTGTAGAAATGTCTTTTTTGTATTTTGCCCTTTTGTGAATGGATATTTACAACTGCATCCTCAGTAGGGATGGCAATGGGTCGGGTGCGGGTGGAGCAAAACCCATCCATTATGACATCCACTGTATTTAACCACACTCACCCATTACCACACTCATGGGTGAAGTTTCACACCTCCACCCACACCCGCTGGGTGTCGGGCACCCACTGGGTCTATCACAGTATATGACATATATAAACATGATGATATTATATCAATCAATATAGTATGAAAAAATTGTTAAAATCACAAATAAATAGTTCTAACAAGTCAAACTTCCAACTTATAATCACATCACATCACATAAACATTCATAGTTCCACCAAAAAAGTAAATAGTCACCCGTACTAGTACATCACATAAGCAAATATAAAATAAAGACTTAAGCCTAGCTTTAAGATCAAAAACATCAAGCATAGGTTACAACATCAATCATCATAAATCTATCAAATAGCAGCTGAGAGGGTGGTTGTGATCTGTAGATAAGGTAAGGGCATGGTGCGAAAAAAGTTTAAGATGTAATGAAGTGAGTTCATGGTGCAAAAGTTTTAGGAGTTAAAAAAATAAAAAAGATGAATTATTATTTTGGACCCCATGAGTCACTCACGGGTTAAATCTACACCCGCACCCACACCTACTTAATACGGGTCAGGTGTAGACCCATGGGTGGAATTTTGCACCCACGCCCGCACCCATTCGGTGTGAAACTCGTGGGCACCCGCACCCACAGGTCTGACTGCCATCCCTATTCCTCTGCAACTTTTTTTTACTAGGTATGTGCCCGTGTGTTGCTACGGGCAATGAAAATTATACTTCAAAATAGAGTCATGCAAAATAGTACAATTGTTACAAGCTTGCAGAAACAACTCATCGGAATATAAAAATTATACTTTAAAAATAGTCATGCAAAAAAGTACAATTGTTACAAGCTTCCAGAAACAACTCAACAAAATATAAATATATAATACAACTTCAACAAAAATTGCAGAGAGCAGTTATGATTTTTGAATAATACACACTTTACTGCTAACTAGCAATTGTGCCCGTGCGTTGCAACGGGGAAAATATTGCTCGTCTCGTTGTTGCCCAGTCACCATGCCGCCCCAAGCTCCCAACAACTCTCCAACCTCATTGTTGTTCCCATTGTTCTTGTGTATCCTAACCTTGCCCGCCACCGTGCACGCCTCCCGAAACACACTCCTGCCACAGTTTCTCCATCGTCTACCCAACCTCATCTTTCCTGATTGTTGTGTTAACATTGTCATCGCACACACGCTATCCCAACCTCGCTCATTATCGTTCGCACTGCCTAGCCTCGTCGTCATCCGCTCCAGCCGCGCAGTCGTCTCCATCTCCCCGACCTCATCATTGTGCTCGCACCATCCCAACCACGTTTGTTGTTGTCTGCCTCGACCACACAGTCACCTCACCGCCCTCGCACCTCCTCTACCTCACCATCGTCCCAATTACGCTCGCGCTACTCTAACATCGTTGTCCATGCTTCTCGAACCTCATCGTCAAAATAAATATGAGCTCTTGTTCAAATTCATTTACCCTACATCAATTTCAGGTGCTATATAAAGAAACACAAATTCATATCCTTTTCATTGATCGAAAATCATTTCCATAGGTTATGATATTATATTTTCCAACTCTATAAACACATTTTATTAAGATACTATCTATGTAGATTACTAAGATACATGAAGATACATACTATGCATAATGTCACGATGACACGAGTTATTTGTCACACCCTGAAATTTCCAAATTTCAGGATGTGAATAGGAAGAAAAAATAAACAACGATTTTATCTTAATTTTAAAATTTTCGCAACATTTATTTTCTTTACAGGGAATATAGTACAGGAAAAAAAACAACAAAACATTATTTGTTTTCCGAAAATAAATAAATAGCTTGATGTTTGTTGCATTCATGCCGATGCATTGTTTTTGTTTGTTGGAATTCAAATCTGAATTTGAATTTCAATTGCTTGTTTTCCTTTTCAAATTTTCAAAAACCTTTTCCATCTCATCCCTCTCATTTTCCTCTTTTTGGCCCAGTTTCAGTTGAAGCCCAGCTCGCGTTGCAGCTGCTCAGCAGCCCATCTCAACCGTGCAGCCCATCGTTCGGAAGTCCGGCGCTGCTCCCCGGACTCCTTTGCCAAGCCCCGCGTCGTCTCTCGGCCCGGTAGCCCAACCGGCCATCCGGCCCAAGCAGCGCGCTGGTCTCCCCCTCTCCCACAGCCCAGCCGGCCTTTTGGCCCAGAGCGGCCCAGGTCCGTGTTCCCCCGTGCGCAGCCGCTGACGGGCGGGACCCGCCTGTCATCCCGCCCGCCGCGCCGACCGAGCTGGATTCGAGCTCGGGCCTGGCCTCGCACCGCCCCGAGCCGCGTCCCGCGCCGCACCTCCTGTGGCCCGCACGCCAAGGTCGCCTCTGTTGGCCTATTTATGGTGCCGCCACCAACCGTGGCCCCATTTTCCTCTAACCCTAGCCGCCACCCACACCGCCGCCGAGCTCCCGAGAACCCTAGCGCCGCCGCTGTTGTTCCCCCCGGTTGCCGCCTCTCCGCCGATGAGAAGTGGACCCGGAGCTTCGCGTGGAGGTGAGGACGCCTCCGGTGCTGTCTGTGTATGCCCTCGTGCGTTGAACCGCCCATTCGCAGCTCGCCAGAGTTGGCGCCGTCGTGGTCGTCCGCCCCGCCGTGCCGCGCGTTGCTGTCGCCGCCCAAGAGCCCATCCCAGTGCCCTAGATCGTTCCCGCGTGTCACCCGCTTCACGCCGGTGCAATCCGCGCGCGAAATCGAGCCCCTAGCTCGAGTTCGGCCCGCGCCGGCGGGGTCCGCCGCCGTGTGCCGCCGCTCGCCGTCGCTGCGCGCCGCTGCCGGCCGTTGCTCGCGCCCGCAGCCGTCCGATTCCTAGCCGACGGCCCAGATCAGATCTAATCTTGGGTCAACCCGGCGTGTATCGGTCAATACCGAGCTGCGCCGGTAGTTTTGCACAAAAGCCCCTATGTTTCTTAGATTCACGTTTATGCCCTCCCGCAGTTTAAAAACCCTCACGAATAGGTCCTTCCCTTTACGGTTTAAACCCTAGACTTTCTGGTTTTTCCACCCGAGGTCCAGTCCTAGTGTTTTTGCATCGTGGACCTTCTGTTTATATGCATAATCTCGTTTTAAGCCCTCGGTTTCATACAGATAGGCCCTTGTAAGTTTTGTTTTCCTGCAGAAAAGCCCCTATACCTTGTTTTAGCCGTAGTTTGCACGTTTTAGCTCCGTTTTTAGCGTTCTTTATATCCACGCGATCGTCTCGAAGTGTAGAACAGTTTTATGCCCCTGTTTTGTTATGTTAGTACTATTTGGTGATTGTTTCTTATTTTATTCCATTGTTTGCTCGTATGTGTATGATGTGGTGCGTAGAAGACGATCCGTACGTGGAAAACGCTGAAGTTGAAGATTTCCAAGACCTTGAGCAGCAGCAAGCGTTGGTAGAAGGCAAGTCCTTGCTGCATTCCCGTTACCCTATTACAATATGCATTTTAATTACACCGTTATTTATTTATTGCTTTGCATTAAATTGAAGGGTCCTACTATTAAGGTTTGACTAGCTTTGTTTATCCGTGTGCCTTGATCAACCTGGGTTTATGTTTATGTTGGGTAGACCTTGCTTAGTTGCTCAACTTGGGATCATGGTGGTTCTAATGAACAACAATGTTAATCTTGCTTTATTTATGTTATACCTTCATTAAACAAGATCACTTTTGTTAATCGGAACAAGGAGCGACCACCCAGGAAAACCGTACAACTACAAGACATATGGCTCTGTCTTGGCCAAGTAATTAGAAAACCTGGTGTTAGGTATGCTTTACCTGAAAGGGGTTGGGGGTTGTCGGTAGTTGGTGTATAGCCCGGCCCTCAGACTGATCTGCTCTATGGTAGCTTCGCAGTCTTGAGAGAGGTTTATGCATTACGCTGTCAAGTAACCTAGCGAGCAGCCTGCACTAGGGGATCTTTGTAAAGGCCTTGTAGCGTCCCTATGCAATCACACCTCGGTAGTGTGGTATGATGCTTGGCCGGCATCGCATGGTTGGGTTTAAAGTTCCTAGAACTTTTACGCGACTTGTGGGTAAAGATGTACAACCTCTGCAGAGTGTAAAACTAACTAGTTAGCCGTGCTCACGGTCAAGGGCGGCCTGGACCCTCACATGAGTAAACTATGTAAGATGGATTGAACTTGTTGCATTTACTTTCGTTTATGATGATGATGCCTATGTTAATCTCTGGGTTGGTATAAACTTACATTTGCTAGTAAATCAGCTTGCTTAATAAAACTTGACCAATTAAAACGCTGACCTGCTATGCAACCACAAGCTTCCACCATAAAGCCTTTGCATGTTGTTATAGAGTTTTCCCTTGTTGAGTACGACATGTGCTCATGCTTGTTGTTATTTTATATTGCATCTACACAACCCGGTTGCTGCTCAGACGGACGTTTTGAAGACTTTCCTGGAGAGTTCGATGAGTTCTAGGCGAGCGTGCCACCAGTCGACTGCCTGTGGAGACGTCCTTTTCCGCTGCTAGTACTCGCTTTTGTTACAATTTATGAGACATTCGGTCATGTAATAAAGTTATAATACTTCCTTTACGCTTTTGACACTGTATTTGGTATTCACTGAGTCGATGCATGTGTGTAATTTGATCCTGGCGCACATGTATTCTATGCATTCGGGTTTGCCTTTAAATTCGGGTGTGACATTATGCAACTATTTCTTGATAAGCATATGAGCTTAATTAACTTCAGGGAGTTGACGAACTGCAATGCATCTAGCTTTTTTTAAAATAAAGGACAATACATCTAATCATTTTCTGCTTGGCAGCAGTTGACCGTATGAGGTAGCAGCCCGTGTGCTTCCTGTTTTCTTGGCCCGTGAAGCCACCGCATGGTCTGGCCCAACAGAACACCACCGTGTTAGTGCGAGGCCCGCAGGCAGCGCATAGGACGTGGGAGGCCGGGACTCTGTGCGTGGTCCGCATGATTTCTTCGGCCGGTCGAGTTTCTGGTTTTTTACACGGGTGTACGGATTTTACCCTTTTTCTCGGTTCTGACCGGTTTGCTTGATCTATTTACCGTCTCAGATGCGGAGGACTACGACGGATCAATCATTACTTTAATATTATATATATAATATAATATAATATAATATATATATATATATTATAGGTAGAGATGATCTTTGGACGACAACACAAAAAGAATGAAAAACATGTAAACAATATTGTAGCTTCCATTAGGGAGATGAAAAAAGATTCCCGGTCTTAAAAAGATCCATTTAGACATGTTGATTCAATAATTGTCCCAGTTGATGGCGTTTGACATGCTATCAAATGGAGTTCAGCCACCATTTGTTTCCACTTGATTCATTTTTAGTCTAAATCTGCACATCAACCTGAATAGTCAATTTCAAACTCAGATTCCAAATGATATCATTTCAAACTCAAACACAAGGATGCTATTATTTTTGGACATAAGAAATGCAAACAATAATCTCCAAGATTGATAACAGATTTTGCATTGATATTTTTTGGCACGATATCCCTAAAACAGTTAAAGTAAAATTAAATGAATTGGGTGGAGTTGTATTATCCTTCTAGGATACTAAACTAACAATTTCATATAAGTTCAAAATCACACAGCCAAGCCAGCATAATGCAATGTTATGCTAAAAATGCAATGTAACTTCCCTACCCAAACATGACCGTTCATATTACCTAGTAATTATTAGTTTTGCCATAATGTCTGCAATTTCTTCTAAAATTCAGAATGACAAGTTGAGAAACCAAGTTGATATGTGCCTTGGTTCGTATATGATGAGAGATTGACCGGATGTTTTGAGGCTTTGTGTTGAGTGTGTTTCGTTGGGTTGTGTTGTCGGTTGTGTAACTTCATATGTTTATGTGGTGTGTTGTCAATGCACTCGTGAGGAGTGATTGACAACGTTGTGTGGACTGACTCTTGGCCTAGTATTGCAAGTGTTGATTGCGGCTTGGTTTGCGTTGGTGCAGGTGAAGAACAAGCGTGAAAGGTCTATGCCAAGGTGGCCTCCGGGGTGACGGAGAGACAAGTAGGCTTGGTTCGAGGGACCCGGTGGCCGACAGGATCAAGTGCGGGCTGCATGGTGCAAGAAGAGCAAGACGAAGTCGTGGACATGGAGCCGGTGCATCGGTGGCAGCCAAGTCAAGGAACGAGGCAAGACCGAGTACACCGTCCGGGTGCCGGAGGTGAAAGGCTTGACGGGCTCGACGCTTAGCGTGGTGAGGCCGGTCCGTGTACACGGGGTTTGGTGGTTTGGCCACAAAACCATCGGAGGACGATTTCTTGGTTTGGGCCTCAAAACCAAGTCCTAAGGCCCAACGTGACAGAGATGGGGATCCAGGAGCGTCGTGAAGCTTCGAGGCGGGCGACACGCGACATGATCGAGGTGCTTGCGTCGGGAGGACACGAAGGCCCGATGGATGCGCGGCCGTCCGATGGTGAACTTCATGTGTTGACCAAAATACCCCTGTGAGGGCTTGTATTGTATCTCCTAATGTAGGGGCACTTCGGTCCTTTCCGGAAGGCCTATATATAGGAGGAGGGGGCTGAAATTTCAGCCAACTCTTTGGTTAGTGGTGGGAGTGCTCTTTCATTTTGGGATGCTCTTGGGAGAGAAGGTGAGAGGAGTGAGTGGCTCTTTGTTTGGAGCTTTTTGCCATCCAAGATTTGCAATTCTTGGAGTGGTTTGTAACCGATTGGACAAGAGATTCATAGTGAATTCTTCCTCTTAATCTTGTGCCAATTCTTCTATTCTCGAGTTCCTTTTGTTGCATTTTCGGAGCTCTTTTTGTACTATTTGCGTGCTTGGCTCGACCCATCATTTCTAGGTCATTTTGTCTCGGATTTCTTTGAGGGGATCATGGGTGAGTGCCTTGTGCCTCTTTGTGGGTGATCTAGACCCCTCAAACGCCGGGAATCGGGCTCGATTTGGTGAGGTTTGGATGAACTCGAGTTGGTGCTTTGAGCGCACGAGATTTGCGATCCTGTTGATTGGATAGGTTTGGGGCTCCAAGATTTTGGGCATAGCTTCTCCTAGAGACGCTTCTCATCTACTCAAAATTTGGGCTCAATCCGTGCAGCGGTTTGGGAGATCCGTTGATCGGAAGTTGGAGGTGTTTTCGTGGGGGTCGCGCTCCAGTTTCTGTGTACAGGGCGGACAGTCCGCGGGCACGTGGCGGACGGTCCGCGAGGACAGTGTTCGTTGCGTGTTCGTCAAGTTCTTGCGTGCTCGTGTTTCGATTCGTTGGTTCAGGAATTTTTGGTGGCAAGAGGTTTGCGGACGGTCCGTACTTGAGTGCCGGACGGTCCGTGTCGTGGCGGACAGTCCGCGGGTCCCTCGCGGACAGTCCGATTTTTTGAGGTGCGTCTCTGGTGGCTCGGTTGGCTTTTTTGGACAGTCCGACCTGTCCGTGCGGATAGTCCGCCCATTCGTTGCGCACGGTCCGCCCGTACCAGCCGGACAGTCCGCCTGGGTGTCTGCAGCTTTGCTCGAGTGGCTTTATTCTTGTCTTGTGCTTCCGCTTCTTGATTTGTGGGTTGTCTCTAGGACTTGTAGGCTTGTGTGTGCCTTTTAGAGCCGTTTTTGTGTGTGCGAGTGATCCGAGTGGCAATTGGGGTATAGGCCGAGTTCTCTCTTTGGAGAAACATTTTTATCGGCTCCCATTCACTCCCCCCTCTTTGGTCGCCTATTCGGTCCTTCACAAGTACACACTGGCATTTTCTGAACCACAAGCAGTAATGTTATTTTCTCAAGCAACTGCATAGTGGCTGTTGTTTTACTTGATAACCATTAAGCATCAACAATGGTAATTGTTTTACTTGCCTAGACGTGTCTTGCTTGATAACCATTTCATGTCCTCCTTTTATCAGGAACCTAGTATCAGGAATAGGAATAATATCAGCAAAGATCCAATCAGTTTATGACCTCTTTCCTAATTCTAATCCAGGAGGCCAAAAAAAATTCTAATCCAGGAGTCAACTCCACCCTAAGGCCCTCCTCAATGGTTAAAGTCACCTCAGCTCATAGGTACACAGGGGAAAAATCGGCTCAGCTAAGAGAGGGAGTGTCTCGGGACGTGAACGAGATAGCTACTTCACTCCACACCTGCCTCTCCATTTTGCCACTGTTTGGCAATGTTTATTAGCTTAAAAATGTATGAGCTACCCTAAAAGCCAGCCATTGGAGGAGGCCTAAGAACCTGGTGCAGCTACAGAAATATGGTTTCCTACTAATCAAGTAGCAATGACAAATGGCTCAAAGCTGAATGATAGAAGGAGCTTTTAGTCGTGCTGACACACACACGCCCTCATATCTCGCTCTGACGATCTCAGCAATCGGTGCGACACACATGGGACGAGGCGGCGCCCCCGGCCTGTAGTCGTGCTGAGGAGTCCCCGCAACCGTGCCGCTCCGACGAGCCACCATGGCGGCAGGCCCGCGCCAGCACCAAGGAGCTCCGTAAGAACAATGTCATGACCCAAGCCTTGAGCCTTGTCATAGGACTAGCCTATCAGACTTGTGATTTGGGCATGTGTGCCTTTGTTGAGTTGGGCTGAGCCCAGTGAGAGAATGTCCCATACCAGGTAGCTATTTGTACTGTCGTGAAGGGCAAGAGGCCGCCGAATGAAACGATGGCAAGCTAAAGTTGCCGCCATTTCGAATGGCACTAGGCGAAGCCATTGGCGGAAGAGGGCCGCATTGGGTCCCCAGACCCAACCACCGTTTGATGTGGTGGTAGGGTGTCGGCATTGGGCCATCCGTGACCAACCGCCAGATGAAACAGCGACTGGTGCCTCGGTGCTTGGACTCGGCACCTACTGCCATTTCACACAGCGGTTGCCTCCCCACACCTATCAAAGGCCAAATCCGCCTCCTTCGTACTTGTCCGCTGTTTGTGGTAACGTTCAAAGCATTCTAGAGAGGTGAGAGGGTCAGTAGAAGAATAATGGAACTATGTCAGACATGCGCTTCGATTCAGATATTATTCTAATTAACATTCATGTTTTAGTAGATGTAGTTAGGATACTATTATAGAAATACTAGATTTACTTTAGAAAACATTTTAGGATTAGTTATAGAAATACTAGTTTTATTTTAGAAATCCTTTTACAAATACTTTTTGGATTAGTTTATAAATACTAGTTTTGTTTTAGAGATCCTTTTAGAAATACTTATAGGATACCCAATTCTTACTTCTTGCATGTGTTTGGAGGCGGCGTGCCGAATCTGGTAAACGAACAAATAGGACGTATTTCAAGAAATGTGAAACAAAAGTCTTTTACTTTTATAAATACTAGTTTTGACTTTTAGGATTACTTTTTGAAATACTAGTTTTATTTTAGAAATCCTTTTAGAAATACTTTTATGATTAGTTTAGGAACACTAGTTCATTTAGAAATCCTTTTAGAAGTACATTTAGGGTTACTTTTATAAATACTAGATTTCTTTTAGACACGCTTTTACAAATTATACTTTTCGGAAAAGCATTTTCTTTTTTGCAGTTATGGCTATGCCTCCTGCAGCGTACGTGACCTCACAGCTCCTGGATTGTACGAGCGACGAGCACCACCGTTCGTACCTGTCCGCTGTTTGTGGTAACGAGCTTGTCACTTGTATCTTGTAGCTTCATCCACCCTTCCCCTTCTCATTTGGTTCGAGCAATGGTTGCCACCTCTGCAGGAATTACATACCAGAGAGCAAGAATTTAGATGGATTATTAACAAACCTCTCCTCTACATCTATCTTGTCCGTGCGATATATAAGAAGGAACATCCAATAGTATAAAAAAGAGGAGGTTTTTTTTTTGAAAAATCAAATAGCAGAATCCTTCAAATTCGATTTGTTATCCGGTCTCAAAGTTTGCTTCTCAATATGATCCAATTATTTATTAAGGAAAAACAAGTTTCTTCTCAACAATAAAGAAAAATGACACAATTACACCAGACAGGACAGGAGCTGAGGAGCACGCAAAAACTGGGAGTTGGAACTTGGAAGGAGCCTCCGTGGCAGGTGCTCACAGCTTTTGACCCTCGGTCAAAGCCCTCGTCGACACGCCGTTTCGGGCAACCGAGCCGCTGCAACTGGGCCCTGGCCAGTCGCCGGCTCGCCGCGTTTCAAATCCGGTGGACTGGAGCGCAGGGGCCGGGGCCCGCCACCACCCCACTTCGCCTTCGGGTGTGTTTAGAAGCCCAAATTTTTCCAAAAAAACATCTCATCATCTATCACATCTCATCACATCACCTCTTACTATTCATCTGACGCTACAGTGTATTTTGTACTAATTTTAACTAAAATTGTCAAACTTTACCCAAACATTTCGGCTCTAAACATACCCTTCCTCTTCCTCCCGTTCCGCTTCTCCTTGAACCAGCAGTGCCAGCGGGGACGTTTAAGAGGTAGGGAGGCTGTCCGGTGGGTCAGGATGTCGCGAGCGTCCCCTGTGGCCCGCGCGTCTGTGGGTAAGAGTAGAGGAGGGTAGAGGTGAGGAGATTCCAGTGAAGGTGGTGGGTTCGGAGCTGCGCCGCGCGCATCGTCCTTGGTTCGCGTGTAGGGTGATGACGTCGGATGGAACAGCTAAAAGCTACTACTCCTTTGCCGGGACTTTGCCTTGGTATTGGACGGGGTCACGGCCTCACGGGCAGTGCAATGGACTGGACCGGAACGTCCAAACCCAAGCACGAGTTGGGCTGCGGGCTGCCTGTGCGCCCGCTTGTTCTTCGCAACGGAGCGAGAGTTTACCGGGCGCGCCAGCGGCCAGCTGCCGCAGGTGAGGACAGGAGGGCGCAGCGTTTTTCTTCCCCATCGTGCAACAAATTAAAAGTACAAGAAAAAGGCTATAGGAACTGAGGCATACGTGCAATTAAATTGGGATTGTAAAAAGTTCTGCGACATTAAGAACCCATCGTGAAATTGACCCAAAAAAATTGAAACAAAAACTTACTGCCACCGTATCTTAAGCTAGACAAACTGCCTGTTCGTTTGGCTTATCAGCCACCAGCCAGCAGTACTATTCTCTCAGAACAAATCAGCCATCAGCTACCAGCCAGCGGTACTTTTCTTTCAGAACAAATCAGCGCCAGCCATCAGCCACCAGCCATCCGAACAGGGCGAAAAGCAATTTTGCCTCGCATTCGCAACTGTACATATCCACAGAGACCTCCAACAGATGAGGCAACCAGCAAGGCAAATTGTCTTTAGAGGAGAGAGGGGATGCAAAATTGCATCGCCTCTCTTCTCGAATGCATCCGCACGCAGGGAGAAGGGGAGGGTCAGCCGCGCGCGGGGAGAAGAAAGGAGGTGAGTGCAGGGGCGGGGGTAATGGCGCGGGACGAGCGGCAGGCAAACACTGTGCGCGATGCATTCCTGGGTATGCCTCTCTCATTTTGCCCATCATTGTTAGACTCAGTTTTAATCTGAGTTCTAACTTGTACGTGACCTACGCTAACGGCCAGGAACAAATAAATTGACATGCCCATATATACAACAAGAATAGAAAGAAAAGGAAAAACAAAAATCTGTGATGTTATTACTTGCATTGTGTGCTTTAAAACGTTACTAGCCTGTATATATATAGTAGAGCTGGTATTTGCTTCTCTCCACAACCAAATGCGCGCTTGTGCTACACTGTTCGAACTATAATTTCAATTTCTGAAACGGTAGGTGCAAACTGATGTTCAGCGTGCGTAGGTCGGAAGGGTTAGGAAAAACTAGAGATGTAAACTTTTTCAAAATTTTTGAAACTTGGTTTTGGCTTAGGACGACAAATTTAGTAATTTATCAGCACGGAGATACTATCAATTGAAAACACACAAATGATTATAACTCAACCATGGTACGAATAAATAACTTGCCATGTTCCAATTAAAATAAAATACAAAAAAATCATAAAGAAAAGAAGTACCTTTTTCGTGCCTATAAAGAAAAGAAAGTACTCCTAGAAGTATCTGATTTAGATAAACCCACACTAACGGATATCAATTTTTGAAAACATGTTGAGTGGCTTAAGCATGTGTACGCTAGGGTAGTTTTTGCAACAATACCAAGTAGGAGAGGTGGGCATATGCAACAAAATGAATGACGTGGGGATGTCAAACTTCAAGTGAATTAAGGGGAGGGGGTTTGTGCAATTTTACCACATAAATTCCGAAGTTTTCGAGAAGATCTGTTTGCTATCTTTGCGTCCCGTGTCAAGTTCTTCATGTAACTTGATGTCCATCGGAAATATAAGCCTCGTTTCTTCTGTTAATAGGCTGGTGAAATATGTGTTAGAAGATAGGCAATATTCTGGTATATTTTAATTTCATTATTAAATAAACATTTCAATATTGCTGTGAGTGAGACAATCCATGTGCAAATGTTCATGTTTAAACAACAATTAAACATAAACATATTCATGATTATACAACTAATAAGCATGAATACTAGTTTGAGAATGTACCCCGTGGAAGGTCGGATGACGGCGTCACCCGAAGTTCCGCTATCATTTGGACCAGTCATACTGATCGTAGAGTGACCTCAGTCGATGTAGCCGTACTAATTCGGTGCAGGAAGGTGTTCGCAGTGAAGACCCGGCTGTAGAGGAAGTAGTCGTTCGAAGTTGACGTAGAGGATGTAGTCGTACGGAGTCGACGTAGAGGAAGTAGTCGTACAGGAGCGAGCAGTCGCGTGAAGACGCTCCCCAAAAACCTTATCGCCCGCCTATCCCGAGCAGGATCTCAGCAGCAGGACGAGGTTCCGGAGGCTCTGCTCTCGCCGGTACCGTGCGCGCGGTGCAGGCGATGGGAATGCAAAAGCAAAGCAGCAAACAGAGAGGGAGAAGGGAGAGGTCTCCTAAGCAGGAGTACCTGAGTTGTGACTTGGTGTGTTGAGGAGGAGGAGGAGGGCCTCCTTATATAGACGAGCAGACACGGAGGGAGGATGAACCTAGAAGTACTGAGTAGTAATGGTCGCTGTTTAAATCCTGAGTAGTAACGGTCGCGGTTAAGACTCTCCTGGTAAAGGCTCAGTAACGGTCACAATTAAGGAGTCATTATTCTTTTCCAACAGCCACCAGCAACAGTCAACAGCAAAAAGATGCTCCCGCCCAACTCATCACGTCCGTCCGCCCGCACCGCCTGCTCGACTCGACTCGTCCACATCCACGTCCACGTCCACGGCCCGGCTCGGCGAGACGAGCGAGCGCGCGCGTGCGTGTGGCACGCCTATCTTCTTTATTCAACTTCACAAGAGGTGTACTGAAAGGCTACCTCATAAGTTGGATGTGAGACTCCTCTAATACCATCACTTTTCCCTAGCATTAAGTAAATGGGCTTTTGATTCTTTCATTATTGGAATAAATGGCTCTAGGCCCATTTACTCTAACAATCCCCACCAAGAATTATAAGCCACATTGGAAATGCTCTCATTTTCCCTTTTTGTTTTCGATATACCAGCACTGCGATGGAGACTGTTAAGTTGAACATCCACCAGGAACTCAAGTTACACTTATTTGCAACTGAACAATGGACTATGCCTTGAATTTTCAGTTTTGTGCATTTAAGCTTGGCTAGAGCCCTTTACTGATACTTGGCTGCACATAGCATCCCCGCGGGTTGGAGCTTATGAGTCACACTCCGTGCCTCTTCATGAGTTTTCTAGAGACCACCCAAATCTCATAGACTATGACCAGTAGTCGATACTCATATAGGTGTGTTCCTTCAAGACATACTGTAGAACTATGTCTTTACTTCAGAGAAACAACTACCTTGTTTCATGAAAGCCACTTGGAGCACATTAAGGTATATATATACCAGCCTACCATACAGTTTTGAAGAGAAATGCACCTTTCCATGGACCGAGCCTTTTCAAAGGTTCTCTTCTCTCAATCAGACCATAGCTTGTTTCACCATCTTAATTCACGGGATCTCCAATCACATAAGACAGGTTTTCACTATGGAAAAACTCACGTGGGTCTCAAGCCCAGTTCCATAGATGCATTATCTATCACAATACGTGATAGACCCTTTGTAAATTGATCTGCCAGGTTCTTAGACGTATGGATGTAATCCAAAGCTATAACACCGGTGTTTCTCAATTTCCTGACAGACTTCAACCGCCTCTTGACATGCCTGGATGACTTCATGTTGTCCTTTGAACTGTTCACTTTGACAATCACAGTTTGATTATCACAGTTCATTAGAATTGCCGATATCGGTTTTTCAACTATCGGCAAGTCCATTAGGAGTTCACGAAGCCACTCGGCCTCGACAGTGGCAGTATCCAATGCTGTGAGTTCTGCTTCCATTATTGACCTGGTTAGAATGGTCTGCTTGCAAGACTTTCAGGAAACAGCGCCACCTCCAAGTGTGAACACATATCCACTTGTGGCCTTTAACTCATCAGCATCAGAAATCCAGTTTGCATCACTATATCCCTCCAAGACTTTTGGGTCTCCGGAATAGTGAATGCCATAGTTCATTGTGCCCACTAGATAGCGCATTACCCTCTCGAGAACACGCCAGTGTTCACTGCCCGGGTTTGAAACAAACCGGCTCAGTTTACTAACTACATATGCAATATCAGGTCTCGTGACGCTAGCCAGATACATCAACGAACCAATGATCTTGGAGTATCTCAGCTGATCCACCATTATCCTCAGGTTCTTCCTTAGAACCAAGCTGGCGTCGTAAGGAGTTGGTGTGGGTTTAGAGTTGCTGTAGCCAAACCGACTAAGCATCTTCTCAACATAGTGAGTCTGTGATAGAGTCACCCCACTATTTTCTCCCTTTATCAGCTTTATGTTAAGGATAACATCAGCCTCTCCCAAATCCTTCATCTCAAACTTTTGAGACAGAAAGTCTTTGACCTCCTTGATCACTTCAAGGCTCGTGCCAAAGATAAGTATATCATCTACATACAGACACAAAATCACTCCTTCGCCCCCACCATAGCGATAGTACACACATTTGTCAGCTTCGTTTGTAACAAAGCCAACAGATGTCAAAGTTCTGTCGAACTTATCATGCCATTGCTTAGGTGCTTGCTTGAGGCCATAGAGATACTTCACCAGCTTACACACCATTCTTTCTTGACCCTTTACTACAAATCCTTCTGACTGATCCATATAGATCTCCTCTTCCAAATCTCCATTTAGGAAAGCTGTCTTAACGTCCATCTGATGAACGAGAAGACCATGAGAGGCTGCCAGAGAAAGTAGTACTCTTATGGTGGTCAATCGAGCGACTGGTGAGTAAGTATCAAAGAAGTCTTCTCCTTCCTTTTAGGTGTAACCCTTGGCCACAAGTCTAGCCTTGTACTTATCAATAGTACCATCAAGCCTAAGCTTCTTTTTGAGCACCCATTTGCATCCCACAGGTTTGCACCCGTAAGGACGCTCAACAACCTCCCAAGTTCCATTTGACATGATAGAGTCCATTTCACTCCTCACTGCTTCCTTCCAATAGTCAACATCAGGTGAAGAGTAGGCCTCTGCAATGGTCTTGGGAGTATCATCCACGAGGTATACGATGAAATCATCTCCAAAAGATTTCTCTGTCCTTTGTCTCTTGCTCCTCCTAGGAGCCTCATCATTATCCTCCTCAGGATGCTCAATAAGTGTAGGCTCATTGAGTTCCATAGGCTTGGTGGAGTCGTCCTTCTCGACGGACTCTTGCCGAGATGAACTTGTTTCATCTCTCATTAGAAAAATATTCTCAAAGAATGTAGCGTCTCTGCACTCCATAATTGTCCCGACAAGCAAGTCAGGCACTCCAGATCTTACTACCAAGAATCTATAACCGACGCTGTGAAACGCATACCCCAGAAAGACACAGTCCACCGTCTTTGGTCCAAGTTTACGTTTCTTGGTGATTGGCACACTGACTTTGGCCAAGCAACCCCAAGTGCGTAAATATGAAAGAGTTAGCCTCTTCTTCTCCCATTCCTCGAATGGTGTTACTTCCTTATTCTTCATAGGCACACGGTTCAGGACATGACAGGCCGTCAGTATCGCCTCACCCCACCATTCCTTAGATAGTCCCGCGGTTTCTAACATGGCATTCACCAAGTCAGTCAGCGTGCGGTTCTTTCTTTCGGCAATCCCATTGGATTGGGGTGAATAAGGCGGTGTCGTCTCATGAACGATACCGTGTTCCTCACAGAATGAATCAAAAGTATTAGAGAAGTATTCACCACCTCGATCAGACCTTAGGTGTTTAATCTTTCTCTCAAGTTGATTTTCTACTTTAGCTTTATAGATCTTAAAGTAATGTAACGCTTCATCTTTTGATTTTAACAAGTAGATGTAACAAAATCTAGTGCTATCGTCTATCAAAGTCATGAAATATCTTTTACCACCCTTTGTCAACACACCGTCCATTTCGCTCAGATCGGAATGAACTAATTCTAGAGGTGCCAAGTTTCTCGCCTCAGCTGCCTTATGTGGCTTGCGAGTTTGTTTTGACTCAACACATACGTGGCACTTAGAATTTTTGACAGAGGTAAACTTTGGAATTAAACTCAAACTAGCTAAGCGCATCATACAACCAAAATTAACATGACAAAGCCTCGAATGCCAAACATCTGATTCATCATTCATCACATGGTTCACAACATTATTATCAAACGATAAAGAAAAGCGGAACAAGCCTCCGCTATCATAGCCTTTTCCAACAAAGGTACCAAACTTAGAAATGATACATCTATTTGACTCAAAGACTAATTTAAACCCGTCTCTACACAGTAGAGACCCGCTGACTAGATTCTTCTTGATGGTAGGTACATGCTGCACATTCTTCAATTGTATGGTCTTCCCCGAAGTGAACTTCAGAGTGACCGTACCAGCACCAAGAACACACGCATGGGCACCATTCCCCATCAACAAGGATGTAGTCCCCCCGACCTGGTAAGAAGAAAACATAGAAATGTCAGCACATACATGAATATTAGCGCCAGTGTCTATCCACCACTCTGGTGAAGAACATACTGAAAGAACTGTAGGTAAGAAATTACCGTACCCCGATGTTCCTCCACCCTCGCTAACAACCATGTTCGCTGTCTTAGGGGCCTTGCGATCTTTGCGATCCGGGCACTTTGCAGCAAAGTGATCCGGACTGCCA
Organism: Cenchrus fungigraminus; assembly: GCA_036936925.1. Taxonomy (NCBI): domain Eukaryota; kingdom Viridiplantae; phylum Streptophyta; class Magnoliopsida; order Poales; family Poaceae; genus Cenchrus; species Cenchrus fungigraminus. The sequence continues at coordinate 76,982,789 of CM072775.1, forward strand.
CATGTGTAGCAAGCACCCCCTGGCTTTCTCTTCTTCTTATCAGGGCCGTCGGCTTGCTTAGCCTTGGGCGGGTTCTGTGAAGGCTTCTTCCTCTTGTTCTGGTTGTTCTGGAACTTGGGATTGCTCCTCTGCACAAAGTTTGCGCTTGAGGAGCCGGCTATTACCTTTCCACGTGTGTCCTTTGCTCTCGCCTTCTCTTCAACATCAAGAGTCGCAACAAGGTCATCAAAAGTGAATTCCTTTCTCTTGTGTTTTAGAGAGGTAGCAAAGTCCCTCCAAGAATGTGGCAGCTTAGCGATAATAGCCCCAGCCACAAACTTTTCGGGCAACACACATGGGACCTCTCTGCTGTAGTTCTCAAGCTCCTTAGCCAGCGCCTGTAATTCATGGGCCTGTTCCACCACAGGACGGTCTTCAACCATCTTGTAGTCTAGGAACAGTTCCATTACGTACAGCTCACCGCCGGCGTCAGAAGCTCCGTACTGAGCCTCAAGAGCCTCCCAAATTTCCTTTCCCGTTTTGTAACGGAGATATGTATCAACCAGATTATCAATCAGAACGCTGATCACGTCACCCCGGAACAGATTATCATCTGAATTAAACTTTTCCCCCGAGACACCCTTGGGAGCTTTTCCGGTGATGACGTACATCACGTTCATGGCAGTGAGCCACAGGGTGGCCAACTCACGCCACCTCTTAAAGTTGGAACCATCAAAAGGCTTTGGTTTAATTGTATTTGCAAAGCTAGTGACACCAAACATATTCCTATCAACATCATAAGGTTTTTGGATTGTTAGAAGATAGGCAATATTCTGGTATATTTTAATTCCATTATTAAATAGACATTTCAATATTGCTGTGAGTGAGACAATCCATGTGCAAATGTTCATGTTTAAACAACAATTAAACATAAACCTATTCATGATTATACAACTAATAAGCATGAATACTAGTTTGAGAATGTACCCCGTGGAAGGTCGGGTGACGGCGTCACCCAAAGTTCCGCTATCACTTGGACCAGTCATACTGATCGTAGAGTGACCTCAGTCGATGTAGCCGTACTAATTCGGTGTAGGAAGGTGTTCGCAGTGAAGACCCGGCTGTAGAGGAAGTAGTCGTTCGAAGTTGACGTAGAGGATGTAGTCGTACGGAGTCGACGTAGAGGAAGTAGTCTTACGGGAGCGAGCAGTCGCGTGAAGACGCTCCCCAAAAACCTTATCGCCCGCCTATCCTGAGCAGGATCTTAGCAGCAGGACGAGGTTCCGGAGGCTCTGCTCTCGCCGGTACCGTGCGCGCGGTGCAGGGAGGATGAACCTGGACGTACTGAGTAGTAACGGTCGCTGTTTAAATCCTGAGTAGTAACGGTCACGGTTAACTCCTCTGGTAACTGTCGCGGTTAAGGCTCTCCTGGTAAAGGCTCAGTAACTGTCACAATTAAGGAGTCATTATTCTTTTCCAACAGCCACCAGCAAAAAGATGCTCCCGCCCCAACTCATCACGTCCATCCGTCGGCTCGGCTCGGCACGTCCACGGCCTCGGCGAGGCGAGCGAGCGCGCGCGCGAGCGTGTGGCACGACTATCTCCTTTATTCAACTTCACAAGAGGTGTACCGAAAGGCTACCTTATAAGTTGGATGGGAGACTCCTCTAATACCCATTTGGTATTTATCACTTTTCCCTAGTATTAAGTAAATGGGCTTTTAATTCTTTCATTATTGGAATAAATGGCTCTAGGCTCATTTACTCTAACAATATGAAGAGCTAGTCATTGAGCATGCGAACTTCTGGGCAAATGTGAGCTTGCAAACTTCAGCCAGATCACAACCATATTAAACATTGTCAGCAACTTTATTATACTGCATGGATTGCTGATCCTTGCGATACGTGCCGATCGAAAACGTTTTTGCTTGTTTCTTTGAAATCTCGAATTGAACTGGACAGAGCCAGGGTCCTCTGGTCGCGCCGCGCCGATGGACAGAGCGAGATGGGAGGAGCGAGGCGGGCGTAGGGTGATGACGTCGGAGTCGGAGCACAGGCCACCGGGGAGGTCGATCAGAGCCACAGACCCTCGTGCCGTTGCTTGTTGCAGCATGCTCTTGTTTTTTTTCTTCCCCCTTTGCAAGAAAGGTGGAGCCTTCTCACAGCCACATGGGCAGCACAATCATATCATCCTAATCCTATATGCTTATTACTAGTATTTAAAACTATCCTTGCACGTATCTTATACTAGTATTTAAAACTATCCTTGCATAAATCCGTCGGTTGACTGCCCCGGTAAATATCAATGTGATTTGTTCGTTGCATCCAAACTGTTAGTATCAGCTAAGCACCTCTTTGTTGAATTGTAAGGTGCGTGTGGGGTGGGGCCTGGGGGGAGTATATATTTCGTTGTGGCTAGCAATTCCAGAGCCACACCCGATGACTTGGCCACAAGCGGCGGAGCTCGAGAGGTGGTGGATGGCATTGGGGAGCATCATGTGAGGTCTAAAGAATTGCATGCGATCGACAATTATGCTGGCATGTTGGGTCATTTGGAAGGAACGTAATGCAAGAGTCTTCAATCAAAAGGACAACTAGAGTGTTCCACACTTTCAGGGAAGACTTGGCATGTTGGACGATGGCACAGGAGCTAAGCATATTTCACTCTTAGCCGGTCGAACATAGGACACGTTCCGGCCCATTCGCGCGTGTGTATTTTAACCTTCGATAAATGTTGAATTAGTTAAAGGAAATGTTGTACTATAAAGAAAAATGCTAGTTTATGTCAAATAAATTGTCGGGGAGTGTGAAAAAATTGTTTGGAAGTTTTCTTATACATGTCAAATAATTTATTCATTATTTAAATAACAATGTTGTTAGAGTATAAAATTTTTAGAATAACATAGAAAAATTAAAGTTGACCATTGTTAGAATAACATATAATTGTTAAACAGATTGAGGATTGTTTAAAACGGATGAACCTAGTGGTGGACAAATGTAGAACGATTTTGTATTGTATTTAGAACAGTTAATTATTAGAAAAAAAAAGTTGGGGATGTGTTCTAAAGTTGGGGACTCAACTTTTGGAAGAAAAAGTTGAGGAATATCATACAAATATTGGGGATATGTTCTAAAATAAAAAAACATCAATGCATACTCATAATATATTTTAAATCATCATTAAATGTTGAATTATTTAAATGAAATGTTGTATAATGTAAAAAATTGTTGGACAAACAATTAACAATACATTGGTATATGATAAAAATGTTGAAATACATTGTGGATGATAGATAATTTATTGGTCAATTTCAAGAAATGTGGTTGTGTCTCGATATCTGAATAAGTTAAAGATAATGTTAGTCTATGTTCATGAAATGTTGGATAATAATACAAAGTAATTTGAAAAAAAGTGATACATAAAATGTTGATTTATATAAAAATAATTTGTACAAAAATCGTGGTGTATGTAATAAAACATTGATCACTTCGGAGTTAAATATTTATGAATATGCCAAAAAAGTTGCTCAATATTTATAGAATGTTGGTGAATGTTCTTAAAATAAGTTTAACAAAAGAGTTAATGTATGTGGGAAAATGTAGATCACTCTAAAGATAATGTTAGTGATTGTAGAAAAATATTGGCAAACAACTATAAAGGTAGTTTGTGTAAAAAAATATTGTGTTGATGGCAACAAAATGTTGGCAATTAATGAGAAAAATGTTGTCGAGTCATTGTAAGGAATTGTTGAGGAGTGTAGAAAATGTTTGTGTATGTCAATGAAATATTAAAATGTTGGATAATATGTTGAGAATTATAACAGAAATGTTAGAGATGGGTTCAAAAATAAGTTGAATAGATTCTAAAATGTTGATAAGAGTTTAAAAACAGCTTTAATAATATATTGGTACATGTTCAAAAAAATGTGGGAGCCATCAATAATTTTTGAATTATTTAAAGGAATTGTGGGTGTATCAAGAAAATTGTTCTAGATATCGATCAACTTATTGAAATGTTGGTGCATGTGTGTTTTTGTTGTTGTTATGCATTTTCCTTCCGTTAACATTTCCTACAGGTTGAAACAAGCAAGCTAGGCAAAGTGGTGGCACATTTTCATGTTGAATTAAGCAGGCCAGTGTAAAATACTGATGGCTCTGTAAAATCACTCAAAACAAAAGACTCTGCAGGTAAGCCCAAACAAGCCACATCAGTGGGATAAGGTTCATATGAAAACAAATGATGATAGTGATGAAAGTATTTTGGCAGCATGGATTCCCAGTATTATCCACAATTATTGGGCATTGACAAGGTGTTTCCTGCTCTAGTTGACTTATTCTCACATGATACTATTTTTGTCATTCACACAGCCTCTTCAATATACCTTCCTCTAAACATGGTACTAACAGATTTGCATCTACCCCTTGTTTTCCTTAGAACCTAAAAGGGCAGAGCGTGAGAGAAAAGAATATCTCAGTAGGTTTGAGAGATTAGATGGAGACGGTGACCTTACTACTGACTACTGAGCTTCTCCCTGTTAAAAAGGCACATACTGTTCATCTGGCAATATGAGAGTGTTTTATCTGAAATTATTTTTGATCACCTAAACAGGAAGCACCATGGAAGTTCTTATCTGATTGATACAGTATAATAGGATTGTTGAGAGAGATGCAGACTTCATAAGGCATCTACCAGTCTACAGAAGATAATGAGTACCTTTTTTCATAATTACGGATTAACTTCTTATTAGTTTGCTAGATGAACATCTACAGTGACAGTTTCTTGGGCTTATCCAACTTCTTGCAAGACAGGATGCAAGCTATAAGACTGGATCTTACAATGGAGCAATTATTCAATGAAGAGTTTATTTCTATGCTTGAGCAAATGGTACTTTCATATGTCTCCTTGATTTTATCTTATTTGCACTAGCCTTTATCTTAACGGCTATATTTTCTATGCAATTTAGAGCTTGCTTAAGGAAACTTTATTGCCTTCTTTTGTCTTGCAAGGAAAGCAACTTATCTGCAATGCATGCTCACTCTGCAAAGGTAGAATTATTGTTTTTTAAAAGTTGTTTCTCGGTGTGTAGCCTTTCAGGTAATTATCCTTCCTCAGACTTTCTTACATTTTTTAGTCATAAACTGCGCTGGAAATGATGAAATGGGATTTAACATATCATGATAATTTTGAATGTGAGGATTCCTTTCACAAGACAAAAACTCAACTGTAGCATAAAAACTTGATTCATTTTAGTTGTGGTATGGTACCATTGGATTGTATGCCATTTAACAATTTGTCACCCTCTTGTTGAGTGACAATTTTTCCACATGGCCCACTGTCAGGGACTTACATAGCCCCAGATGGTCACATATCAGTGGCAACAGGTAACTGCCACTCAAGAGGGCCACATATTATCAAGTCCCTCAATTTGCATGTAGTCGGTGGCAATTTGGCATTAGGAATATATGTCCTAAGAACTAAGGATATTTTTTTAGGATAAGAACTAAGGATATTATGACGGGCTATAGTGAATCATTGGAAATGGCACCAACTTTTTATAGTAACAGGAATGAGTTACAATTAATATTATATTTCAGTTAATTCAGAGGAAATTGCCATAAACCCAGTTAATAGCTTTTATGGCATTTTCCTCTGAATTTTGACTAGAAAAAATGTTTTAGGGTTGTCTGCAAATGTCAAACATATATTTTAATTAAACATCCTTATGGTGTTTGGATTATATGCATGAACAAGTATACTTTTTCTATTGCGGCTGATGCATTAAGCCAATACCTGGCTCCCGTCATTTGTGCTATATTTTGTCCAATGCACTTTGCTTTCATCATATTGTTTTAGTATTGTATAATGTTTTGTATTGATTATATCATTGCTTACCTCTTATTTCACTTCAGCTTACTTACTGTACGTACGTAATGGTATTGCATGCAGAATCAATATTTAGTACTGACAGGTCATGTGCTTACTGTTGTGATGTGTGGCACTGTGATCTTCCAGGCTTCATTGTATATTTGTATGTGAGAGGTGATACTAGATTTGAGTCTGATGATATAGAATTAAACCTTCTAGCTAATTCACTGAGAACAAGAGCCCTTTCCCATTGGATTCATGCGTTAAGATTTGAAAGTTTCTTCATGCACATCTTAATAATGATTTTCACCGCAATGGCCCAGCCACTTCCAAACACTTCCTATGCAGTTCCCCTAATAAAAGTGGATCATGATGTGTGTTGTTTAATATCTCTGCTAGCAAGTTTCTATCATACAATAAATGATATTGATGTTAAGCTAATGTCAATTTTTTAGAAATTTGTAGCTGTCGTCTCTCATGTTGATGAGTGTCAAATTTTAAGCAAGGGAGAAGGTTACAACCTGGTTTGTAGATTCACCATTTAAAACTATTGTTACAAAGAGTGTCTTCACAATATGTTACGAATGTTTTTCATTGAAAATTGTAAGCCTGCTTTCCGTAAATGAATCTGTATAGTATCTTCTAGAATCTGATTGAACTTGGTAAGACATTGATTGAACTTGGTACTTTACACTTATGAGGTTCATTATGTAGAGAATACATTACTGACGTCAGGTATAAACCTTTGGAATATGCATGTGATTTGCAATTTGTTCCTAACTGTCACCCTATGAATACCAGGCTCTTTTGCATGTGTCCCAAAATTAATTGGCAGCATGGTACCTAGTAGTGTCGTGTCATTTCCTTTGCATTTTAGCCAGAAGGATGTTTCAATGTTGTTTGCAAGTTTGGAAAACTAAAATTCTAAATAAACTTCTTTAATATGTTTTGAATGTTGCATGCACTAATAAGTTCCTATCCTTTTGATTTTTTTCAGATGAGTTTGCTAATGCCTCCAATGAATTGTGTTATGCACCTTGCATCATTTATGCTATGAACTTTGTTTTCACCATACCATTTCAGTGTTATGTTGCAATGTGTGCCACTATTTCACTTCAGTTTACTTACTCTTTTAATGGTGTTGCATGCAGAATCCATATTTAGTTCTGACTGGTCCTGTGCGTGATGTTGTGTTTGGTGATCTCGTGGTCTTGGAGGTTTTGTTGTATGTGAGGGGCACCACTGAGTCTGATGACAAAGAATTAAGCCTGCTAGCTTCCGGTCTCACCAACTTATATGGGGGCTCACTGAATTTGCTTCTGCTCGAAGAGTTGTACACTAGCAAGCTTAGAGCAACTCCAGCAATAGCCCCTACTCAGAGCCCCTACTTTGGTCAATAGGGGTTGCCCCAAATTTTTTGGGCTCTAATTTTTGTGTCCAACTCCAGCAATAGCCCCAACTCTAGAGCCCCTACTCTCACCTTACATGTGGGACCCACTTGTCAGTTGGTCAAATCATTTTCTTCTACCCTGGCCTCTCCTCTCTCTCCCACATCCCTATCCATTCCCCGTCGCCTCTCTCTCTCTCTCCCCCCACGCTTCCCCGGTCGGGCGCGGAGGAAGCTCGACCTCTGACTGCGCGCGAACGCGACGGCACGGAGGGAGCTCGAGCTCCGGTTGGCCGGCAAGGCGACAACGCGGGGCAGCTCGAGCTCCCGCCGGGCCGCGGCACGAGAGAGCTTGAGCTCCGGCCAGGGCGCAGCGCGGCGCGAGATCCGGCCAGGTGCGGGCAAGCTCGAGCTCCGGTCGAGGCGCAGCGTGGAGGGGAGCTCCGGGAGGCTGCGGTCTTTGGATCTGGCCAGACTCCGGGCGGTGCAGTGACCTTCGACCGGCGAGCTCGAGCTCTTCGCCGTGGCGGCTCCAGGTGGCGATGGGCAGTCCTCGCGGCACGGGGGTGCATCGGGCTCCGCATCGGTGACTCCCTCCCTGACGAGTGGCTCGCCACCTCCCTCCTCTTCGCGCTCACGCGGTCCTTTCCCGACAACGCCGCCCTCCCTCTTCCCCGAGATGTGGCGGAGCTCGAGGGGCGGCGCATCCTCCGGCGGCGGGCGGCGCATCCCCGGCGGCAGGATCCCGAGCTTCGGTGGCCACCATGTGTGCCCGACGAGGGAGGAGCGGGCTCCGCTCGGTGGCGCGCGTGCCGAAACGGCCAACCACCGAGTAGGGGCTCCCTTCTCCACCCGCAGGAGAAGGGGCCGGAGGGGGGAATTGGGGGCTTGAACAGTGTTAGGAGGTGGAGCAGGGGCTCTGCTGGAAGTGCAATTTTTCGCTTTCGGTCCCTACTTTTCGAGTAGGGGGTGGAATAGAGGGTCTGCTGGAGTTGCTCTTAGCACACAGGACTTTGAGCTCGACCATATTATTTTCTCTGCAGAAGCTACAATCAGTGTGAAAGTGATTTCTAGCCCACCAGATGGTTTTTATGGCGAGTTTGTTGCCTTTACCAATGTTTTAAAACGTGAAATCTTACTGCACAATTCTGGAGTTGAGGAGCTGCATCTTGCTGGTGATGAGATCAACATTATAGCGTGAATAGAACTTTTGTACTCATGATTTTTGGTGCAACACGCGCGTTCACAAGAATACGAACATTAAGATGGTGAATATGAAAGGTCTCTGTTTCTTCTTTCGTTAATTAATATCTCCATTGGTTGGGTCGGGAGTGGGAATCCTCGGTGCAACATCATTTTTTTCCTTTTCCCCATTTTTGTTATTCTTTATCTATACTGTAAGGAGCGAAAATAATTGAAAACCTTTCTCACCTAAATCGGACCCGCCTTACCCCTCACGCCGGACCCACCCGTCATCTAGTTGTTGGACCGAAAAAGTGGAACAACCATAAAAATTACAATTTGGGGAGTGTTTCTGCCAAAAAAACTAATTCTTTTCTCACCCACCCGGCGCCTACACGCCCACCATACCCGCTGGGCCCACACACATGGCCGACGCGTGGCACCCTTCGGCATCATACGCTCGCCCACATCCTCACGGCTCGGAGTCAAGCGAGCCGCTTGGTGGAGATTCTCGGCTTGGGCTTGACATTTTTTTTTCTATCGCTAGGTCCGAGTCACCGTCACCGGCGCCGCCGTCATTCACCGCCGCCGCTCCACGGCCCCTTATCTTTGCCTTTGAGGGTCATCCTGCTACATGTGCGTGCGCCGGCCTCTACTCTCTTTGATGGTGCTGTTGCGGCGTCCCTACTCTCCCTTATCACACGTTTGGCGATCGATTCAGTTATTTGTACACGCACATTGGTTTGGGCGGATTGCTTACTGTTGATGGTTCAAAACCGTGTTGAAGTTCACCGCAAGTGTACGGGTGACTTGGTGCCTTTTTCACCAAGGAGGGTCCCCCAAAGATTGTCAATCCAAGGATCGGAAGCAAACCGCTAAGGTTCCCTACCTAATCTATCGAACTAACCTAACATGAAGTGTAGATTGCATATAAGGTAACCTTTAAGAGATACATGTATGATAGCTCAAGGTTGATCACATACACGAACATAGGCAAAGTAAAGCGCCACCAAGGGGACGACTAAGTCTATCGCCTTCTAGTTGTAGTTCCGGCAAACGAACAACAAACCAAGCATCTCATCTAAAAGCATTCTTAAACTCCTACCTCCGGACTACCTCCCGAGGACATCCGCTCGTTCGGGAGAAATCACCCTGTCACGATGCTCCCTTAATGAAGTGGGGGATCTACGGACGTGCCCATACATGGACATGTCTACAAGCCATAAATGGTCGACATACTAGATCTAATCACCATTATTACATAAAGCATGCTATGTAGTCTAACCTAGCATGAGACTAAGGATCAAACATATTTATGAAAGGTAGAAAGTAAAGACGGAGACATGGAATCGCTCAAAATAGATCAGATGACAAGATTATCATTGCTCACATGAAAGTATACATTACACCATCACCACCGAGGCCATACCTATGATGATGAATGCGTAGCTCCGGAACCTCACCATGGCACAACCACGCAGGGCGGCCATGGTGGCTAGGGTTGGCCTAGGCCATCCCCTAGACAACTTCGAGGACTCCGCCGCCGTCGTCTCCCTCCGGTGCTCACTTCTAGGTTTCGCCGAGTTCTGATGAATGGATGTGGCGGCCGTCAGAGGCAGGGGGTATAAATGAGCCGAGGAGCGTGTAGGTCAAAGGGGAGGCCGAACCGGGCCCGAAACCCCCTAGGCCGGTCGGCATGGGCCGGCCGGCCCAGGCCCTTTTCGGCCCGGTTCGGGCCCATCTTCCTCCACGATGTTTCTCGTGCTTTCTTGAATATTTGCCGAAGTCCATGTGGGTCCTTGACGTCGTTTTCCCCGCGGTTTAGATAAGGGTGCTTGGCGGGCAAACTCCCGCATCTTTCGTTCGGGTCCTCAGAGTTTCACGGCTTCATGCTTCGGTCCTCGGTTCATTTGGAGTCATGTTCACTTCGTGTCTTGACTCGTGCCGAGCTTCGTGATCTTCTCACAAAGTGCTCAATGAACTCTACCCGGAAGTCCTCATTTAGGTACTTAATTCCTACGTAAACAACATACTCCAAAAACCACATGCAAGTGCGAACTTGTTACATCATTAGTGTGCCTAGTGGCGAGTTAGTTATAAATCAAAGCTCAAACCAAAGTGTAACAAGTGCTCTTGGTTGATGGAAATCGACCGTCAACACTTAAGTGCATAGCAAATCTTTTTATGTCAGATTTGGATGGTTTGGTTGATTCATACATCTGGATACTCATGCCTCGTTTACTTGGAATCAGTCTTCATCGTTTCAGTGATTTTGGAGTAGAGCATGTTTCTCAAATTCCTTTTTGTTTCTGATGGAAATCAAGGTGAGGTAAGATTAAAGACCTCCTGCAGAAAGAACGAGTGTCTGATCCTCCACTTGTACTTGAATCGAAATATGAGCTTGAGCTTTGCTGCATGATTATGGTGGCTGTCTCGACTTCGTGGCTACAACGTCCTCCTATGGCTGTCTCTGCCCTCTTGGTCGCGTCATGGCATGGCTGTAGTATTTTCCTACGGGTTTAGGAGAAGAGAGACTCTGTTGCGGTGAGAGTCGAGGGAGCTGCAGTCAGCCGTGCTGATCATCAATTCGAGCTGAGGCGAGACTCTTCCGTGTCTCTTCCTCCTGTGCGAGGCACACGTGCTAGATTTTCTAATCGGCCACGTGTCGACCATCAGGTGTCGTCCTGCACGCAGCGAGCCTTGCAGGAGTCCTGCATGGAATTTTTTCCGATCATGTGTAGAAACAATGATTAAAGATTCCTTTTACTTCCGGGCCGGAGACCGATCCATAGCGCAGCTTAACGTGTGGCCTGGAAGACGTAGTTCATGCATGATGCGTCGGACGCCGACAGGTAGTAGCGAGGTCCACCATTTAATCTAATCAAGACTCAAGAGTCCTGACCAAGCAGATCGATCAAGATGGCCACGAGCCATCAGGCAAGCGGTGCGTTGTCGCCGACCATAGCAAACCACGCATAATTGCCGTCGTGGCCGACACGTGACGCTAGGCAACACCAGATTACGTCGAAGCAGACGTCCGAGGCTCCGACGCTTCCGGTCGTCCTCATACAAACTCCTCACTGTCCGCCGCAAGCGGCTCAGCCTCCTTGGTGAGCACAGGGTCATCTACGATGGCGACGCTGTGGAAGACGAGTACTAGAAGCCGCTCCTCTCCATCCACCAATGTGTCAGCCTCCGCGCCTCCAAGGCGCAGGGCAGCACGGACGGGCGGCACGATCGGCACGGTGTCCTGCCTCACGTGCACGTTGCCCACGTGGACCTTTGCCGTTGAGTCCGTCTCCAGCTGCGCCCGCGTCGTCGCGTAGTGGGCTGAGGACGAGGACAAGACCGTCGACGCCATCGGCACCTACCTTGTCGACTGCCTCTCGTAATCAATCTCTTCACAGGCACACAAACTATTCACACCCATGGTCATCCATCTGATTCATGATTGATTCTTCAGGATGTAGGAATCGAAATTCCCCCGCCCGCCTTGCCATTGCGAATCGATTGATTTTGGAGAATTTTATTAATTCGACCAAATTGGAGTAATCAGAAGAATTGGCACAGCTGGGCGCCCGCGGGCCACGGCCGACTAGCAACAACCTCTGGCGTGCCGGGGCAGGGGTCGTGGCGCAAGGGAGCAGCGGGTTCGCGACCCGCTGCCGCAGCAGGCGCCACCGGCGAGCTACCAAGGCAGAGCTCCGCGAGCCGCCGAGCAGCAGCGTGGCGCCGACGTGCGGCACAAGCGCGATAGAGATTAGGACGACACAGTCCGGTGGGAGGAGGACGGCACCTCCGCTCGCACTGCTGCCAGGGATTCGCCGCGACGCCTGCGCGCACGACGCCCGAAGCGATCGATGCACGAGGTTGTGTTGTGCCGACGTGGTTCGGTGGGGGCGGCGCAATCTGGCGAGGGCGGCGTGTTTCATCGGGGGCGGCGTGATCCGTCGAGCGGCACGGTCATCTGTTTTTTTCCTACCGATTAGATATGGGTAACGAGTGGTATTGATGGGTAATTAAATTACCTAGCAACAACAGGAAAGTTTGAAACATAGATTTTTGAGCATCTCTTGAGGTACTAAAAAAGTTGGATCTGTTCCCCCGCTCCACGTTTTTTTGGTGGAGCAGGACGTGTTTGACAGAAAAACTTTATAGAGTTGATGGAGTGAAACTGTTTTGCCTGCTCCGGAATGCTCCCAAACACTCCCTAACAAACACTCCACAGTACACAAAGTTGGAAACTTTGAGCTTACCTCGCTTTCAATTTATGGTTCTAAATATGCAAATTTACCAAAAATATCAATAAATACATATTATTGTAAGTAATATATCAAAGCTAATGTAAATGATATTTTTATTTTTTTTAAACACGTACGTGTCGCACGTGCGTCTGTGCTTAAATAATAGATCTTAATTTGATAGTTGATATTTTTTAAAACAATACATATTTTAAACACGTGTGCCGTACATAAAAAGAAATGAAAAGAATTCGCTAGCTACGGGCAAAAAAACGTGTCTAGCAAAACCTGACATAGAAACGTTTTGGGCTAATTTGGGATCGTGTTCATGGCCGGCCCATTCGGCCCGTTCAAGCTCGCTAGTCGCTGCCGGGCTGCCGGCTCCACCTCTTCTTCGTCAGCGGTTCTAAACCTCTTCTTCGTCAGCGCAAGCAGAGCACACGGCCGTTACTCTTCCAATCACCATTGCCCTCGTCGCCATTAATCCAGCGCACACCCACATGGTCGGCAACGAATTTCACCGCCGTGCTTCCTGCCGGCGGAACTAGATCTCGGGTAGGGCTGGATAACGAGCCGGCTCGGCTCGGCTCGGTCCAGCTCGTTAAGATAACGAGCTGGCTCGGCTCGGCTCGTTATCCTAACGAGCAGAAATGCCGGCTCGGCTCGGCTCGATCCAGCTCGCGAGCTAGCTCGAGCAGCTCGCGAGCCAAACACTAAAATATGATCTCCTAGATTATATACAAGTGATTCAAGTCATATTCATACCTAAATTTAAATCATACTACAAAATATTGACATGTCATAAGGTTCCATACTTTTCATGACCATAATACACCTAAATCTTTCACAGATGTACAAAATATCATCAGATTACATGCCAACAGCTTAATAAACATGCCAACAGCTTAACAAACAAAAGAATGGCATGTACTTGTGACTTGTCCTTTGATCCCTCCTTGCTGCCAGTAGCAAGTGCACACGCACAACTAAACACAATATTCCAAGGGCACAGCCCCAGCCGCACAACAACATTCAACAGCTTAACAAACAAAATGATGGCATGTACTTGTGACTTGTTCTTTGATCCCTCCTTGCTGCCAGTAGGACAAGTGCACAACACAAAATATTCCACAGCCGCACATCAACCTAGTTGGTGGCAAATTACACAAGAGAATTTAGCAATTAATATTGCAAAGTTATCTTGTATAGTTTCCAAGGCACACAGATTCGACATAGTAACAAATACTAAAGGGACAGACATAAGGCAAATTGAAATTATGAACATGCATTCAGGTTTAGTATCCCTGGTTGGTAAAGAAATGCAAAGCACTCGAAAGTGTATAGGTGAGAAAAAGTAGTAGCTAGTGACTTGACATACGAAATGTTCCTACTAACTAGTACCAAATAGGTCCTACTACTAGCCTGATACCTATGTAACAGTATCTTGGCATATGAAATGTTCTGGAGGTTCATCATCTGAACATTGCTAGGTGAACATTGCTAGGTAATCTGTACATTTTGCAACCTCCGACATGTGTTTATACTTCAAAAATAGTTTGAGAATGGATAAAACAAAATATTCTACAGCCTAACAGCAACCTAGTTGGTGGCAATATTAACAGAAGTCAATTAATAAAGATGAATGCATTATGCCATTATCCATGACAACAAAAATAATTTGCATACTTGTAAAGAGATATCAAGTGGTTGCTAGTTTAAAAGATTATAACCTAGTTGGTGGCAAATTACACACGGGAATTTTCAGAAATGCATAACAGCAAGGCTTTGGATCTGTACTTACTAGTTGCTGGCCACAACACATGTTGGAAACTTGACAGATTCAACATCATCATCTTCATCCGGCTCCTAAAAACAGCACATTGGGACAATGACAAACACAATTTACAAATAAAATAAGATGAATTGAGAAACTGTCCAAAATGGCGATCACATACCACAATAACAGGAGTATTGTTGTCACTTTTAGAGGCCTTTATCCAACTAGATGCACAAACTAATGCTTGAACCGTGGCTGGTTTTAAGGAGCTCCTATAATCATCAAGAATTCTTCCTCCCGTAGAAAAGGTACACTCTGAAGAAACACTACGAGCTGGGACAGCCAAGAAACTCTTTGCCATAGCTGCTAATATTGGAAATCTGGTAGCATGACTATTCACTTTCCAATAATTCATCAAGTCAAAAGTCTTGTCATTTATATCCACATTTCCTTCTTCGAGGTAGATGAGCAACTCAGATTTGGACACTACAGAAGCACTAGACTGCAAGAATGAATGAAATCCAGATGGAACAACACTAGCCAATGAGCTAGTTGTATCCCTTGAACCTGAGGTAGATGGAGCATTATCCTTATCACAAGCAACCAACTTACTGTACTTCTCATACAAATTTTCCAATTCCTTGTTGATTTCATCACACTCTTTGATGCATCTATACGGTGAATAAAGCTCTCCAAAACACCAAGTAATGTACCTCATCTTGAATCTAGGGTCAAGGATCGTAGCAATAACCATCAAGTTGTTTTTCTCCTCCCAGTACTTATCAAACTTCTCCAACATTGCAGCAGCCATAGATGTCAAATAAGGATCTCCAGATTTTTGTGCCTCTCTTAGTACAATCTTAACATTGACTATATAAGGATAGAAAACATTGGCAGTTGGATAAGTTGATGCAGAAAAGGCTGTAGTTGCTCCACTCATTGTTCCTAATATTGGTTTAAGTTTCTCAAACAATTCCCATTCAGATGGTGTAGGTTTCCACTCATACTTATGGTCTACTTCAGAATAATAACCAAAAGCTTCCTTGTAGGGAAAACAAGATTCTAGCATTCTATATGTGGAATTCCACCTTGTCTTAACATCAAGAGTCAACCCTTTTTCAACATCTATGGAGTAATTATTGCAAACTTCAAGAAACTTGTACATACGAGATGGAGATTTTTTGAAATACTTCACCGTGTTCCTAAGATTACTGATCAATGAATCTATTGGCACCAAACCATCATTTACCACCAAATTGACTATGTGGGCAGCACAACGAACATGAAAATATTCAGGATCAAACTTAGAGTTCTTTCTAGCAAGAAGCTTGGACTTCAAATTTGTTATGGCACCATCATTATTTGAAGCATTATCAAGAGTAATTGACATAATCTTATCTTCAATCTTCCACTCAACCAAGCAATCAAAAATAGCATTTGCTATCACTACGCCGGTGTGGGGAGGATCCAATTCAACAAAATTCAGAACACGGCATTGTAACACCCAATCATCATCAATGTAATGTGCGACCAAACACATGTACTGAATATTTTGATTCGATGTCCATAAATCAGTGGTGAGACTTATAGATTCAGCAGCTTTAAGACTCTTCTTGAGACAATCTTTTTCAGACTCATAGACTTTCATGCACTCTTTTTTTATTGTCTTCCTACCAATATATTCATAGTTACTATTCAGCCAATTCATCAACACATTAAACCATTTATGCTCAACCATCCTAAATGAGTAGTCATGGACGATTATCATCTTAGCAACTAAACGACGAGTGTGATCATGATCATATTCAGTAGGATTAACAGTAAGAGTGCCATCATCTGCAGCAAAGTTGAGAATACCTTGTTCTTTGCCCGCCTTTGCCAATTTGTTCAAAAATGGTGTGCACTTCTTTAGGTGACGGTTCATCTGAGTAGTTGATCCCCCAGCATGGTATGTATAAGTCGCAGAACAGAACTTGCACTTAGCCTTATGCACTCCATCCAGAGATGATTCATTGAGCACCTTAAAGTACTTCCAGCAAGCTGCTCTCTTTCCTCTTGCTACCTTGCACTTGGTTGGTGATACTGATACACCCCCACCAGCCTTAAGCCTTTTGCGTCCTCTCTTTCCCTTCTGAGACATAGAAACCCCATCACCTGAGACCTCAACTACATCCTCCTCATCACTTGTTGGTAGGCTTACTGATAACTCATCATCATGGTCAAAGCTATTGTCTTCTTCATCTTTCTCTTCCTCCACGGTCTCTAATTCCTACATGAGAAATAATGTAACTATTACTTCTACTGGTACATGAGCAGAGCACTACTGGTACATGAGCAACAAAATTCAGGGGCAACAGATCAAATTAAATCTAGCCTAAAGAACCATTTGGAGACATACCTTGTGCACAGACATGGAGGCCACACGAGGAGACGAATCCCGCGATGCTTGGCCACTGCTAGGTTCCGCCGACTTGGACAGCATGGTCTTCTTCGTCGCCACCTTGCGTGCGGATCTTGTGCTTCGTGACTCATTGCTCGCCGGGGGCTGCTTGTGCACCTCGCCATCGCCACCCATGGCGGCAGACCCGGCCGCGACCTGGGGGCCACGTCGCCGGACGGAGGGAGGCCCGAGACCTAGGTGGCGGCGCGGCGACGGACGGAGGGAGGCCTTGGCGGCGCAGCAACGGACGGAGGGAGGCCGGAGAGTGGTGGCGCGGCGAGGGACGGAGGGATGCGGGATGCCGGAGATCTAGGGTGTCGCGAGCAGAAGGGGAATCGCGCGAGGGAGCGGGTGGCGGCGCGGCGACGGACGGAGGGAGGCCTTGGCGGCGCAGCAACGGACGGAGGGAGGCCGGAGAGTGGTGGCGCGGCGAGGGACGGAGGGATGCGGGATGCCGGAGATCTAGGGTGTCGCGAGCAGAAGGGGAATCGCGCGAGGGAGCGGGCGAGCGGCTGCCTCGGCGCTCGGCAGCGTGAGGCCGTGGGGGCTCGGGGGTAACGGGAGGACGGGGCACACGGCTGGATAGGATATGCCTGGATCAAGTGTTTTAGTGGGCTGTAGTTGGGCTGTTTCGTGTTGGGCCGCCTACTCATGGCTGGACGTTCAACTCGTTAAGCTCGCGAGCTGCTCGCGAGCCAGCTCGAACTCGCTCGTTAAACTAACGAGCAAAAAGTTGTGCTCGGCTCGTTAGGAAACTGCATCGAGCCGAGCCGAGCCGAGCCGAGCCGGACGCGAGCCGAGCGAGCTAACGAGCACCGAGCATTTTTTCCAGCCCTAATCTCGGGTTTCCTTTTCCTGCCCTGACGAAGACAAATGAGAAACGTATGATTTCTGTTTTCTTTTTGGCTGGATTTTTTTAATTAAAGAAGGCGTAGCATTCCTTTGTTGCACGCGAGTCAAATTTGGCCCAGAAGCAACCTAATTACGTATAGCCTATTTATTTGTTGATGAAGCGGCGAGACGGCGTGCTCGCAATTCGCGAAGGCGGAGGCAGATGGAGATGGAATTTTACGGAGTTGGAGATGGAGATGGAGGCGGAGAGAAGAGTGACGGCGACGGGGAATATGAAGCTGCGAAGAAGACTCCGATGCGGAGATTGTGGGGGACTGTATCAGTGGATTCCGATGATGCTGAGGTTGCGGAGCGGCAGAAGAGCATGAAGGAAACCGATGGTGATCGGGATGGCAAGGAGATGGAGGAGGAGGAAAGGAGACATTAGGATAGAAGGGGAAGTGGGGAGCGAAGAGCCCAAGATGGAAGGGAAAGAGAAACCCGCTGTATGAGAGGTATTTGGAGTAGGGACTCCGTCCGATGCGGAGATTAGACCTGAGCATTCCACGGGCCGGGCCGGGTTCGGGCCGGGCCGGGCCGAAAAAAACCCGGGTTTTTCGGACTGAGAAAATCCTACTCATGACCATCCCATGGGACGTGTCGGGCCTCAGTTTTCGGGTCGGGCCCGGGCTTGGGCGGGCCGCGCCGCGCATTTTATAGTGTAAAGTAACTAAAAACAGCATTTCGGGCCGGGCTCGGGCCAAAAATTTTTTTCGCGGACTTCAAGATCTCTGCCCACGCCCGTCCAGTAAGGTCCGTGGGCGGGCCTGACGCGGGCCGGGCCCGGGCCGGGCCAGCGGGCCGGGTCGGGCCGGGCCAAAAATGCTCAAGTATAGCGGAGATGGCGGGGTGGCAGAAGAGGGCCCAATGAGCGCACACGGCCGTTTTTTATGCCCACGTTGTCCTTTTGGACGGAGTAACAAACCAACCCCTCGTTTTGGCCAAACAATAGATGATTGCAAACAGAAAATGTGAAATCATAGCTGATTTGTTCGGAGAGAAAAGTACTTTGACTAGTGGCTAATATGAAGACGAACAGGGCGAATGTGAAACTGAGCACCGAGTTGGATTTGATTATACATAAACAACACAGGTGATCATGTAAAACAGATAAGTACCTGACCCCATGAGGCAAACAGGGCAAGCATGTTAATTAACAGCACGTCAAATATGCGCACAACCGCTACATCTGTTCCAGGAAACGAGAAATCAAATTCTCCTCGCATAAAAGCAGCAAGTACATCATTGGGCAGCCATACTACTCAGTTTTCACTGTGCATCACTGTTCATGTCGACACTGTTCACCGGGATCGCTGTTCATGTCGCCGCTGTGGCGCTCGATCTGAGCCCTCCATCTCTTAAACCGACGGCCACAGTAGCTTGCAGTCCTTAACTTGCAGTCGCAGTTGCGACTGCACCGGATCTCCGTCCATAGAAAACATAACCATTCGTAGTGGAGGACACAATTATCAGCTATTCAAGAAGATCAACAGAAACAACCTGCCGTGCAAGGCTGATATCATCACCATTAATAGGAACGTGATCATCTGCAGTCTCAAGCAACACAACTGAATGTTCTGTGTTGCCAGTAAAGGACTCAAACCGACAACGGAAACCATCTGGCCATGGCCTGGAAGTGAGTCGCACTTCGACTGTAGCTTCCACAGAACAAGTAAGATGGCCAAGCATCAGTTCCAATGTGCTAAGTCTGCTCCTGTAAGATCGCTTAATAAAGCGCGAGGGACGGTAAGAGAATTGCCCCAATGAAGGAGCTAGAAGGCTCAATTCTTTGTCATCAGATATAGTAGCACCTTTCACATACAATGAAGCCTCAAATATCACACGACCACATATCATGACAGCACGCACAGGGCCTGTCAGTTCTAAATATGGATTCTGCATATGCAACACCATAAATAAAGTGTAAGAAAACTAAAGTGAAATAGGATTGTGAACATTGAGCAGAATAATCAGTACGCATACAAAACACCAAAACAGGTAAAGTGCATGGCATGAAGTATACAACAAATGATGAGATAGCTCGACGGCTTCATGCATTAGCAACAATTAGTAAAAGGGACATCTGTTGCATGCTTATCATAGGGTATCGTTTGCAATTTGTAATCAAACCCCAAAACATTATCCTTGCCAAAATAAATTGGAAACTGCCACAAAACTATCAATTATACAAGTTAAAACAGGAAACGGACACCCATCCGCTCACAACAATAACATATATGATTCCTACTTTCATCTACAAAGGTCATTTCTTCATGCAATGATCAAACCAATACATATGACCAAATTTAAAGACATGCCAAACTTATGTTCCTCTACCAGCATGTTCATACATATGACCAAATTTAAAGACATGACCAAGTTTGAACTGTTTACTTGTTTCCAATGTAAGTAACAAGCAGGGTATCTTACCACTATGTATAATGCTTTGTTATGAAAACAACAGCAGTTGGTAAATAGAATTAGAAGATTATTAGGTTAAGAGAAATGTGCACAATAACTGTATGGTTTTTTCTTAAATACGTAGGAGAGTTGGGTATCATTGCATTAAGATAGGAGAGAAAAAGGTTAAAACAGCCATACAAAACACACCCCACACACACCCTGATTCTCTGATTACAAGGGCACCCGTGAAACAAAAAAAAAGACCAAAGACGCACTGCTCAATTGCTGTTACCTAAGAGTTCTAACAGCAACCAGAGCAATTTAACACCTTGCCCCAGCCAACATCCAGAGATCAGCCTCCTCTTGTGCCAAGATGAGAGCTGGGTGACGTGCCATTAAACACATCATTTCTTATCCCCCAGATAGTCCAGACCATTAAATACAATAACTGTATGGTACCAAATATATACATGCTTGGATGCTAGCAGTAAGACATTAGCTAATGATGCATTTAAGGGTAAGACTGGAAAAGGAAGTCTAAGGCAATGATTGGATCAGCTACACATTACGAAACCAGCTAAAATTATCAGTAGAGGATCGAAACAGCCCAGATTCTGCTGTAGATAAAAAATCCAACAACCCAGATTCCTATAATCCCATAATCAGGCTCCACCCAGCTAACAGTAGTAGATGTTGTATGGGATTATTGCTACCCACCACCTCTACCCAAGTATCCAAACAGCCCTAGATATTGCTATCAAGATTTAATATCCGGATTTTCGTAATCTGTATCCCTAATCCAGATTTCTATAATCGCTAGCCCATCCAAACATGCCTAACTGCCTAGAAGTTATAGAACAAGGATTACAAAGATATCACAACAGGCTAATACAACAAGTATTTTGACCTGGAGGGAGTACATGGTTTGAGCTATCCACATGAGTTCAAAGTAATAGGCATCGCCACACTAGGAATGGGAGTCATGGTAATTTGTATAAGCTATAATATCACATTACCATGCACGACGCTTTATTCTAAAAAATTTGGTTCGAATAAACAGTTGGTACAATTGCATGGTATAACTAGCATGTTTGCATGTTAGCAGTTACATGGGGTTCATAAGAAAGTATGTAGGAACAGGCAGTGCAACAAGATTAAAAAAATGTAGGAATAGGCAGTGTGGCAAGAATCAAGAAATGTAAGAATAGGCAGTGCACAAAGAATCAAGAAATGTAGGATTAGGTGGCACAACAATAATCAAGAAACAACAGCTGTAAGGAAGAAACACTCCAGACCTCATCAGTGAGCATCTGACATTTATCCCTGTCGTGCTGAAAGATAATATTACGATTGTAATCTAATGAGTCGCGTAGGGCAACCAAACCAAACACCTCAAGCGGACACTGTAGACCTCCAGTTATTCCTCCAACTTTGACATACAGTACTTGTAAAGTTTCGGCATCAATGCCGCCGTCTGGTGGAGGATTATGTGTAAAACGCTTGCAAGGGATATTAGCTGCATGTAGTCAAAGGAGATTTCAAATGAGTTAGGACATTCGAGTCCAATAGCAGATAGTACCAGCAGTAAGGACTAAGCACTAAAGCAACTAATAACATGTGCATGGATGGCATTCAAGTTACTCTTGGCCACTGATCTAGTTCTCATCCTCCCACATAACCACATTATATATCACTTGATATCAAAGGAACCTCATTGTGACTAGATTATAATCTATAAAGTATGAAACTATTCGAGATGTGACAAGTGCCGAACCAAAGCAACAAGAACCAACTAAATAAGCAATTAACGTGCAGATCAAGAACGAGATAATCAACAAGTTACAAGTCAACTCACTGTTCTTATCGAAGCTACCGTGATTCTTCAAATAGATTTCGTCCCACCTCTGCCTGAACAACCTGGCTTCGAAGGCGTAAGGGTCTGTTAACCTCTCGGGGTTCCGTTTCCACTCTTCCTCCTCCTCCAACACTTTCCTCTTCTTCCAATCCAAATACCTCTCATACAGCCGGTTTCTCTTTCCCTTGTCAGATTCCATCTTCGACTCTTCGCTCCCACATCCCCTTCTATCCTAAGTTGGAAGAGGAAAGGCCGTGTGCTCTGCTTGCGCTGACGAAGAAGAGGTGGAGCTGGCAGCCCGGCAGCGGCGGCGACTAGCGAGCTGAACGGGCCGAATGGGCCGGCCATGAACACGATCCCAAATTAGCCCAAAACGTTTCTATGTCAGGTTTTTCTGGACACGTTTTTTTTTGCCAAACAAAAAAGAGAGGTTGCAAAACAGATACTAGTTCAAAGTGAAACTGATGAGCCCTGCCTGACTAATTCGTTTTGAAAATGCATAAACACCATAGCCCACAGGAAACGCTTTGTACTAGGTGCTAGCAACACATCAGGCCGTTCTTCAACACAAGGGCCAACAAGCTATTACTGCAGATTTCAGAATAAACAGCCACTGCACGCACGTCTGCACAAGCACAACAGCACAATACAAAGTAAATTTCCACCGGAGTACCTTTAAGTTTCCAACTAAACTGAACAAGAACTTTCTACAAAAGGAAAGGGGACCAACAAACAGTGATTTCCAACATGCAGCGACCAGCAACACGAAGTCCCATGGAGCTTGCACCCATCATCTGAGGTTTGAAGACCATTTTATCTGTACAACCAACAACACAACCATTCGTAATAGTGGCCAAAATTATCAGCTCCCCGTGACTTTCAACAGAAAACAACCTGCCGTGCAAGGCCGATCTTGTCACCAGTAAGAGGCACTGCTTGATCATCATCTGCAGTCTCAAGCAACACAACGGACTGGTCTATGCTGTCGGTTAGGGCCTCAAACCGACAGCGAAAACCATCTGGCCGTGACCCAGAAGTGAGTCGCACTTCGATTGTAGCTTCCACATAATAAGTAATTTGGCCAACTAACAGTTCCAGTGTGCTAAGCCTACTCCTGTAATCTCTCCGAATCAAGCGCGAGTCCAAGCAAGTCAGTGACCCCAATGAAGTAGCTAAAAGGCTCAAATATCACAGGACCGTATATCGTGACAGCACGCACAGGGCCTGTCAGTGCTAAATATGGACTCTGCATGCAAAATCGTGAAATAAACAGTATAAGAAAACTAATCATGCCAAACTATTATTTTCCTCGGCCAGCATGTTTATATACCAGGTTTGACCCGTCTACATGATTGGCATGGGAATCATGGTAATTTCTAGAAAGCAAAATATAACACCACTATATATGTGCATGTGTCTGTGTGTAGTGCTTTCTTCTGAAGATAACATCAGTTGGTCATGCAGTTAAACGTATATTATTTGGTCCATATATAGTACACTGAGTACAAGAACTGTATTTGTACTCATGCTTGCATGCCTTTTAACAAAAAAAACTCAGTTAATGATGCATTAGGGAAGAATAAGACTGAAAAAGGCTGCCTGAAATTGCATAAAAGTTATAGAGCAACACGGATTATGAAGATAGTGGAATAGGCTAAAACAATTATTTGAACCGGAGGGACTACAATTATATATGTTCCAACGTAAGTAATAGGGCATGGCAACTCTTAGGCGTGATGAGGGCCGCGGTAATTTGTACAAAGGAAAAATATCTATCATAATGTACAATGCTTTCTTCTAAAGATAATTATCAGAAGCTGGTAATTAAATAATGGGTAAAGAAACATTTGGTTCAGATAAACAATGGGTTGCATAAGGAATGTATGAAATATTCAGTGCGTGAAGAATCAAGAAAGAACAGTGGTAATAAGGAACATATATATATTGGACCTGCTCGGTGAGTATCTGGCAGTTATCCCTTTCACGCTCGAAGATAATATTACAATTGTAATCTAAGGAGTCTCGTAGTGCAACCATACCAAACACCTCAAGCGGCCACTGTAAACCTCCACTTATTTCTCCAACTTTGACATGAAATACTTGTAGAGTATCAGACACATTGCCGCCTCGAGGAGGAAGATCATGTGTAAAACGCTTGCAAGGGATCTTAGCTGCATGTTATAGTGATAAGAGATTTCAAATGATTTAGAATATCGAGCCCAACAGTGGATATCAGCGCTGTAGCAGTAGTATGGACCAAGCGGTAGTAATAGTAACAATAGGTGAATGGGCTTGTAATCCAATGGTAGGACGGTCCAGTGGGACGTTACCCACCAGGGTTCAAATCCTGGTGCTCGCACCTTTTCCTAGATTTATTCCAGGATTTTCCGGCGTTATGCATTAAGTGGTAAGTGACGTTCCCGTCGACGACGAGGCGCCAGTAGTGACTTCGAGAATCTCCAGATCTGCCGGTGCTCAGTCCTTCGGAGGTGCTCATAGGGGTAGGGTTTGCGTACGTGTATTCACGCAATGTTGAAATTACCATCGGCCGGCACTTTTCTACGGTGCGGTCAATCCCAACTGCCTCATCTCTCCTCTCCTCTCACGCGGTGGGTCCCACGGTGTCTCTTCCATCAAATCATTGCGCAGCGCAGCTCCATTCTTCATTTCCCCCCTCTCTCTTCCTTCCTTTCGCTTTCCCCTTTTCTCAGATCCCGCTCGCCACCACCAGCGTTGAGCTGACGACAGCAGGGAGCGGCGGCCCGGATGCGGGCTCCTGCGGCGAGCTTCGGCTCGCGGGGAGCGACACCGGCGAGCCATCAGCGCGCGGCGGCGAGCTCCCTGAGGAGCAGCGGCGCGCTACCAACGGCGAGCTCCCCAACAGCGTGCATGGCTGGCTCCTCCTCGGGGAGATCCGGGGCAGGGCGCCGCCGTGAGGGGCGGCGATGGCAGCGAGCTCCCGACCGCGCGCACTCGACTGGAGAAGCGGTGGTGGGATCTCGTTTTTTTTCTTTCCTTTTTTCCGATTTTCGAACTTTTCCCTGCAAAACTTTTGGTTCTTCTTTTTAAAGAAATTTTTAATTTTATTTCCTTCTAAAGTTTAAAAAAACTTTTCCACACAATTTTTTCTCAATTTTTTCCACAAAACTTATTCAAAATCTTTCTTCGACAAAAGTTTTTTTCTTAAGTTTTTCCACAAAATTTCTTCAAAATCTTTTTTCACAAAATTTCTTCAAAATCCTTTTTGACAAAAGTTTTTTTCTTAAATTTTCCACAAAATTTCTGACAATATTTTGTGGCAAAGATTTGCCCAGAAACTTCAGTTTCAAATTTATCTGAAATTTGTTTCTAAAAAGTTTGCTTAAAGACTAGAGTTGTGGACCCCACGTGACACCTTGTCAAGACGCTGTCAGAGATCGACCGGACGGCCGTAAACTTGAGTTGCCCCGTGTATTCATAGGGATGAGTGTGCGTGCGTGTTGTGAGCGTCTGCGTTGTACTGTGTATTCCAAATCAAAGCAACAAGAACCAGCAAAGTAATTAATATAGAGATCAAGGACGTGATAATCAGCAAGTCAACTCACTGTTCTTATCGAAGCTACTGTAGTTGTTCAAATAGAACTTGTCCCATCTCTCCCTGAACATCCTAGCTTCGAAGGCGTAAGGGTCTGTTATCTTCTCAGGGTTCCGTTTACGCGAGCGCAGATTTGTCCCCGACGTCGTCACTGCTAGCTGCTCGAGGGTATAAGAAATCCGACCTGGTTCTTGCCTCTGGCTAGCTACAGGGGCAATAGGGTAAATCTGTCTTAAAATTTCGTACGGAGTAGGTTGCTTCGTCGTCGTCCTGCTGATAGTATTGTACTAGCCGTTCGATTGGATCCTCCACGCCTCGCCCTGCCTTCTCGCAACACGCGCCTCTCCCTCGGATTATTTTCCCCCAAAGCCACAGGCCCACGGAGGATTCCTAACTAACTACTACACCCTGCATATATGTAGCATGCTGCATGCTCTCTTGATGATAAGCAAACAAGCTCCTGACTACGCCCTTCCCACTACCAAATATTAGATTCTGATTTCCACATAAACGAAATGAACAGAAAATGCTGTTTTAACATAAATTTGATTTTTTTCCCCACAGGCAAATATGTTCCACAGTATCATAGGTAGCAGTACAAATTGCTACGACAACATAAAAAGCACAGGTAGACCACCTACTAAGCATCTATGTTGTTTAAGAGAAAAGGGATCAGGCCACAGTGATTTCCAATTGGCACAACTCGGGGATACGAAGCACTCTAGTGGTTGTACCCTTTTCCAGAGGGGTGAACTCCTCTGTCCCCTTTAAGGTAGCAAAACCATCTGAAGCCCTAACAGAAACCATCAGCTTTCCAAAGCTTTCAACAGAAACAACACTCCGTGAAAGGTTGGTCTCATCACCAGCAAGATGCAGCTCCTCAACTCCAGAATTGTGCAGTAAGATTTCACGTTTTAAAACATTGGTAAAGGCAACAAACTCGCCATAAAAACCATCTGGTGGGCCAGAAATCACTTTCACACTGATTGTAGCTTCCACAGAGAAAATAATATGGCCGAGCTCAAAGTCCAGTGTGCTAAGCCTGCTAGTATACGACTCCTCGAGCAGAACTGAATTCAGTGAGCCCCCATGTAAGTTGGTGAGACCGGAAGCTACAAGGCTTAATTCTTTGTCATCAGACTCAGTGGTGCCCCTCACATACAACAAAACCTCCAAGACCACAGGATCACCAAACACAACACCACGAACAGGACCAGTCAATGCTAAATATGGATTCTGCATGCAACATCATTAAAAGAGTAAGTAAACTGAAGTGAAATAGAGGCACACATTGCAACAGAGCACTGAAATGGTATGGTGAAAGCAAAGTTCATAGCATAAATGATTCAAGTTACATAACACAAGTCATTGGAGACAACTGCTTACTAGTGCACGTAACATCGAAACATATTAAAGAAGTTTGTTTAGAATATTTGTTTTCCAACCTAACAAACAACATTGAAACATCTTTCTAGCTAAATGCAAAGGAAATTGAAACGAAACTACTAGGTACCATGCTGCCATGACATTGTGGGGCACATGCAACAAACCACATGACTGAATTTTATGATATGCCCACCTCATGTGCACCTTTCTTCAGTGCTTGTTAGAGTTCTCTACATGGTTGGTATGTACTAGAAATAATCATGGCCATTCTACACATGAGAGTCATGGTAATTTCTACACAGAACAATATTGCAGCACTGTGCCCTATTATAAAGCTTATTAAAGATGGTCAATAATAGAATTAGATGGCCAAACTAAGATTATTGAATGAAGAAACTCCATGCACGCTTCCATGGTAACAATAACTTAAGACACAAGATGCATGAGAAAGTCTGTAGGAAAAAGGCAGTACAGGGGGGAAAAGAATGGTGGCAAGCAAGGAATACAACAGACCTGATCAGTGAGGGTTTGACAGTTATCCCTTTCACGCTCGAAGATAACATTGCGGTTGTGATCTAATGAGTCGCGTAGGGCAACCATACCGAACACATTGAGCGGCCACTGTAAACCTCCTGTTAATTCTGTGACCTTGACAGAAAATACCTGTAGAGTATCGTGCTTAGAACCACCATGTGGCGCGGGATTAAATGTGTATCGCTTGCAAGGGATATATGCTGCATAGAGTTGTAGGAGATTTCAAATGAGTATAAGGATATTAAAATCCAATACACAAGCACTAGCCGTAGTGAGTACTCATGGATTGCATCATTGGTCTGATTCTGATCCTACCACATGAATCACTCTTATACACATGAAAGACATCATGGTAAGAACTAGTAGCAAGTATGACATCGCCCAAGATACATATAAAACTGGACCAAAGGAACCTGAACTAATTGAGCAAGTAATTAACATATATATTGAGAACGCGAGTAGTTAACAAGTCACTCACTGTTGTCCTCAAAGCGACCGTAGCTGGTCGCATAGATCATGTTCCAAGTTTTTTCAAACGACCTTGCTTCATAGGCGTAATGGTCTGTTAGTTCCTCGGGAGCCCGATGAAGCTCTTCCTCCTCCACTCCTCATACTTCGCCAATGCTTTTTGTATCTGTCTTGCCTTTTTCGCCTCTTTTCTTTTCTGTGACCTGTCCCCTTTCAGGCCTTCCTTTGAGTTCTCCATCGCCAAATCCAACACTGTGTGGCCTTCCTTTGAATTCCCCATCACTCCCGTGGCATGGCCTTCCTTTGAATTCTGCAACGCCAAATCCACTTCCGTGGCGTGGCCTTCCTTTGAATTCTCCATCGCCAAATCTACCTTGGTGGCGAACTCCACCAATTGCTGGTTTTGTCACTACTGAAACCTCGTTTAGGCAATTCAGCAACTCCTGCACTACTCTACCTTCCTCTTCAGCTATCCAAACTCCACCAAGCACCGGTTGGTTTCCGACAGCAGTTCCCGCTGGATCTCCACGGAACTGCGACTCGATAGATTAATCAGACATCTGCGACTCCACCGAATCCCTCTCCACCTCCAACTTTAACCTGCCATCCGGATGATCGGCCCGTAAGTTCCCTTTTCTTTTCCTCCTTCCTGCCGTGTGCGCTCGCTAACAAGTAGCCACCACGGCGCCGCCACCGGCCTGTGCCTGTTCTTCAAGACTTCAACCGACACGGAAACGTACCGTGAACGCGTTCATAATGTGAGGTCGTGCAGAGTAGGGACTCCGATGCGGAGGTGGAGAGGGACTCGGTGGAGTCGCAGATGTCTGATTTTATACGTGATACTAATATGTTATTCATTAGCTTTCGAAAGGCAGATAAAGCTGCGTCAGTGGAGATCCAGCGGGAACTGCTGCCGGAAGCCAACAGGTGCTTGGTGAAGTTTGAAGAGCTGAAGCGGCGAGAAACTCCGGATGTGAACAGGAAGGTCGAGTAGTGCAGGAGCTGCTGACTTTCGCCTAAACGAGGTTTCAGTAGTGAAAAAACAACAAGGTGGATTTGGTGATATGATGGGCAATTCAAAGGAAGCCCACGCCACGGAGGCGGATTTGGAGATGGGGAATTCATCAAAGGAAGAAGGCCTGAAAGCGGACAGATCAAAGAAAAGAAAAGAGGCGAAGAAGGCAAGAAAGATGGAGAAGGCCTTGGCGAAGTATGAGGAGTGGAGGAGGAGGAAGGACGAGGAGGAGGAGCGTAACCGGGATCCAGAGGAGCTAGCAGACCCTTACGCCTACCAAGCAAGGGTGTTTGCGAAAACGTTTAGGGGCTATGGTGGTCGCTTCGAGGACAACAGTGAGTGACTTGTTAATTTACTCGTATACTCTCGTCCTCTTGTCAATTGTAGTAGTTTGGTCAAGTTGTAGTGCTTGCCATTGGACTCGATTAACATGCTTATCACTCATTTGAAATCTCCCACAACTCTATGCAGCATCTATCCCATGCAAGCGGTATACACTAGTTAATCCCGTCTCGCCATACCATGCTTGGCAGCGCCGCACTCTGCAGCTATTTTCTGTCAAGGTCGCAGAATTAACAGGAGGTTTATTGTGGCCGCTCGATGTGTTTGGTATGGTTGCCCTGCGTGACGCACTGGATCGCAACCGCAATGTTATCTTCAAGCGAGAAAGGGATAACTGTCAAACCCTCACTGACGAGGTCCGTGGTATTCCCTAGCTACTTACCAGTTACTATCACCATTGCTTTTTTTTTTGGTTGCTGTGCTGCCTATTTCCTGCATTCTTTCTCATATTGTTACCATGCAAGAATACAGAGTTTGTACTATGTGCTCGTGTGCCTGTTGATTTTCTGCATTGGAAGCTCTTAATTCAGCACGTAATTCTATTGTTGACTGCCTTTAATTAGCATTAGTGTTATACACGGTGTTATGATATTATCACCTTTCAGAAATTACCATGGCTTCCATGTGTAAAATTGCCATGTCTAGTACTCGGAATCTGAATCATGTAGACAGCTCAACAAGATGACATTGATCTGGGCATATGAATATTATCATAGCACAAGTCAGGCTACTCAAATTACTGTGTTAGGAGTATATGCACTTTGTCTTCATCACTACATACACTTCTTCAGTGCTTTGCCCCTCATCGCGTATTTTCGTGCCACTTCTTTCATTGATGCGGTTTATTTTTTTTATGGTGTTGCATGCAGAATCCATATTTAGTACTGACAGGTCCTGTGCGTGGTGTTGTGTTCGGTGACCCTGTGATCTTTGAGGTTTTGTTGTACGTAAGGGGCACTACTGAATCCGATGATAGAGAATTAAGCCTGCTAGCTCCTTGGTGCGGGGGCTGCCTTATTTCCTCACTGAACTCGAGATTTGTAATGGAATCTTACACTAGCAGGCTTAGCACACTGGAATTCAAGTTCGGCTGCATCGTTTACTCTGTGGAAGCTACAATCAGCGTCCAAGTCATCTCAGGGCTAAGCCCGGACGGTTTTTACGGTCGATTCGCGGCCACCTCTTCTGGTATCGACGAAGAATTCGTGCTGCTCGATTGTGAAGATGAGAAGGTTCCGATCAGTGGTGATGAGATCAAGCTCTCACGGTGTGTCGCCTCTGTTGAGTACAGTAAGAAACTGACGATCTCGATCAAGGCTTGGCGAGGAGGAGGCAGAGTTTTCCGGGGTGGGGTGGATTTCACACCTCAGGAAATGGGGACAAGCTTTGAGGCTCTTGATACCGGCTTCTGCAAGATGAAAGTAACTGTCGATTGGTCCCTTTTCTCGTAGGATAGCAAGACTTGTGTTGTACTGCTACTAATTTAGTTGCTGAAATTAACTGATGATGTTGCAATCACGATGCGAGGTGGTGTGTATTGATGAAGGGTACGAATACATTCTGAATCAGTAATCTGCACTGCACGTAACATAACTAATAACGATGACACGACGGCATCTTTTGCCTGTGGGAAGCGCCGGATCTGATGCCGTTTTGCCGTCTCTCCTGTGTCTTGTGCACACCTGGTGACGGCTGATGAGAACGCGACACGACCGACGTCGTGTGTTATCGCCCACCGGGATGGACCTGGTGGTTAGCTCGACGGACCCGGGACCCATGCCATGCGGGTGGCCCTCACTATGTTTCCCGGCTAATCATCTTGCAACGGCTTCGGGCTACTGCGTTACTGCAACAGCTAGAAGTTGACAGACGCAGTGTGTGTGGATGCAGCAGGACCTGAATGCTTCCTGTCCCGGCCAAACTGACTCTCCTCCGCCAGCGTCATTCCGTCGGGCCTGAATGGGTGATGCAGCAGCTGTTGCCAGTCAGAGCAACTTCAGCAGCTTCCTTATCCCATCCTCAATTGCAAAAAAATAGTCATATAGGGGATGAAATCTTCTCCAGCAGATCCCCTATAGCTCTCCCTTTTTTTCTCCATGGACTAAAAATCCTTCTCCATCCCCTCTATAGAGGGGATCTCTCCTCCATCCCCAACTTGGTGGGACCCATCGTAACAGATCGGAACCACCACCACCGGATCGAGCCGCCGCCGCCCGGCGAAGCGAAGCCGGCGGCGCCCGCGGCTCGCGTAGGAGGCGACCTGCTCCGCCTCATCGCCGCCTCGCTCCGCGCCGCGGGGCACGACGCCGCCGTCTGCGTCTCAGCAGGCTCGGGGCGCAAGGGCCGCGGTGCGCACCATGCCGGAGAGCCCGCGCGCGCTTTGGGGCACGACGCGGGACGCGCAGGAGGCGGGCCCCGCCGCGCCGCGGGTGGCTGTTGCTGCTCAGGCCAAGAGGACGTTGGCGGCGTCCATCCCGAGCACCCCGAGGAGGGACGCCGCGGCGCTGTCGAGGAGCAGGGACCGTGAGCGGCGGCGCGGCGGGCAGCCCGGCGAGGTCGTCGTCGCACTCGCACCACCAGAGGCGGAGCAGCCTGGGCGCGCTCGCCGAGTTCGGCGAGTGCGCCACGCCGAGGCCGTTCCTCAAGGTAGTACTCCTTGCGCTTGAGGAATCGGTCGAGGTCGTCGACGATGGAGCGCTTGAGGTCCGGGTCCATGGCGAGCGTGTCGAACGTGGACGGGTGGTGGTGCTTGATGCCGTGCCACGACGAGCTCTCGTTGATGAAGATCTGGAGCGCGCGCTCCCGGCGCCGCACATCCGCCACTGTCGCCGTGATGAAGGGCACGTACCTGCCCAGCGCCATGTCCGTGTGCTCCGCGTCGAAGCTGAGCTCCAGCGACTCTGTCGTCCCCACGCTCCCGTGCCGGTGCTCGTACTCGCTCCCGTTCCCGCGCTGGCTCTGCCCCGCGACGGACGCCCAGGTGAACTCGACGCCCTCGAAGACGTCGGTCATCGAGTCGCCGTGCTCCAGGGACAGCGCCCTCTTGCTCTTGCCGCCGAGGCAGAGGCGGCGCATAGCGTGCGGGTCGATCCGGGTGGCGAGGTACTCGCGCACCTCGTCGTAGAGGCCGACGTCGCGGCCGCCACCAACGCCGACGTAGCCGTCGTCGTCGTAGAGGAGGGCCGCGGCCGCGGCGCTCTTGATGACGAGGGTGCGGCGCTCCGCGGGTGGCGTCTCGAAGCGGGCGCGGATGAGGGATCCGGCCCAGCGCGCCGCGCGGCGGAGATCGTGGGGTAGGAGCTCCCGCGCCATGCCGCGCGCCAGCACGACGTACACGGTCACCGAGGCTGCCGTGCCCACCGCCGTCCTGTACGCGTCCACAGCCTTCGCGTAGAACACGTGCAGCGGCAGGCATAGCTCCGCCGCGACGCCGAGCGCCGCTGCCGCGCTCGTCGCGTCGACGACCAGCGCGGCGAGGGGCGGTGCGAGGGACCGCGCGGCCCGGAGCACGCGCGGGAGGCTGCACGCCACGGCGTCCGCGATGCGGTCGCGCACGGAGGCGGAAGGCGGAAGAGCCAGGGTCGCGTCGTCGGCCGGGAGTGCGACGAGGTCGACTCCCTCGGGCACCACGGCGGCGACCGCGAGGTACTCCTGGGAGGGGGAGGCCGTGGCAGAGGCAAAGAGGACCGTCGCGGCGAGGCCGTGGCCGAGGAGGACGCGCTGTCGCGGGAGATGGCGCGCGCGTAGGAGGGCCGCGGCGGCGTGGTCGTCACCGGCGGCGGCGCCGGGCCCGAGCTGGCGCTGGACGCGGGCGCGCTCGTGGCGCGGCTCGGGGCGGTGCTGCGCGGGGCGGCTCGGGCCGGCGGAGGGGCAGAAAGATCGAACATTTGTGGAGGGGAAGAGAAGCTGACGTGGCGCGGTGGGACCCACGAGTTGGGAAGGAGAATAGGAAAACTGCTGGAGCAAATTGTGTTTTAAGGATGAAAATATTTTTACTCTACCCCCAATAACTTGATATAGGGGATGAAATTTTCTCCATCTGCTGGAGTTAGCTCTCAGGGCCCCCAGTATTGAAGCGCAGCGGAGCGCTTTGCCAAGCCGGGACCGGCCGGACCCGGACTTGCTGTTTACGGCGGTCGGCAGCGATGGTGGACTCGTGCGTGGTAGAGGAAACCGGCCGGCCAGGTTGGCCGAATTTAAGGCCGGGGCGTCCCATGGTGTTCTTCCACAACCGCTCGCGGTCACGAGCACGGCGGTAGCAGCCAATGAGGCAGTGCCGCCTTTCGGTTCCATGTGCCGACAGCCCGACCCCCTTCTGCTACCAGCAGCTCAGCTTCGACATGGCAGATCGCCCGCCCATGGACGACGATAGGAAGCAACGAGCAAACGATGAACGTGGAATCGTGATGAACGACAACGAGATTCAGAATCGGAAGGCGCTCTCAAAATGACACCCAATCTGTATGAAATTCAGAATTAGCATTGCCTTCAGTTCATGTTCAGCCTGTCAAGAACTCGCACGCCCCAATTTTTCAATGTTCAGACAACAGCTCCGGCCATCCCCCAATCGAATCCTAACCTACCGAATTCGAATCCTTACAACAAGCCACCGACGGAATGCGCAGCAATTATCTTCAGTCGAGCGCGTCGCAGCGGCGCCTGACGACGCCCTGTCGGCCGGTCTTGACGCCGACGGCGCCGAGTTTCTGCATCGCGGCGGCGAAGTCCTCGAAGAAGGCGGTGCGGTTGGCGGCGTAGCGCTCGGCGAAGACCCTGGTGGGCGGGTACTCCCAGAGCGCGGCGTCGGAGGCGAGCAGGCCCAGCCCGCGGGGCAGGTTCTTGTAGTAGGCCTCGTCGAAGTCGCTGGGCGTGACGACGTCGTTGAAGATGGAGACGGTGGGGTCGGTCCGGTACCCGGCGCAGGAGCGCTGCAGCGCGCGGGCGAACTCCGGGTTGAGGCGCGGGTCGTGGCCGCCGCGGTAGCCGTAGATGCGGTGCGCGAACTCGCCGCAGTGGGAGAAGCCGACGGTGTGGGCTCCCGCCAGCGCCACCATCTCCCGTGGCGTGATGCCCTTGCTGGCGAAGAGGCGCGCCATGGCGCGCGCCGACATGTTGGTGCGCGGCAGGTTCCCCTCGACGTCGCGCGCGTCGGAGCGGCGGGCGTCGCGGCGGCCCAGCGCGACGGGGAACCGGGGCCCGCCGAGGGCGGCCACGAGGTCCCGCGCCGCGAGGGCGAGGATGTCGGCGCAGGAGACGACGCCCGGGCAGGCGGCCTCGAGCGCCGCCTTGGCGCGGCCCACGGCGTCGAAGGCGTCCCCCGGGAGGGAGAGGTTGATCTCGGCGGCGCGCTCCGGGGACGCGTCGGAGGAGAGCGGGGAGACGAGCACGGACGCGTCGCAGCCGTTGACGAAGCAGTCGTGGAAGAAGAGGCGCAGCGTGCCCGCCGCCGTGGACGGGTTGGCGCGCTGCTTGGCGGCGATGACGTCGGACACGATCCGCTCCACGCGCGGGCAGCTGCGGCGGTAGTAGTTGGGCGAAAGCCTGGGCGCCTTCGCCGCCACCGCAGACGCGCAGGAGGCGGCGGCGGCGAGGAGCGCGAGAGATAGCAGGAGGAGGAGGCGGCGGCGGAGCGGCGCGCCGGCCATGGCGGAAAGATAGGGAGAGGAAGAGTCAAAGAGTAAATGCGGCGGCGATGGCGGTGCTCTGGGCTCGATTTGGAGGGGGGAAGAGAGAGCCGGGTGGTGGGGAAAGGTAGTAGAGAGAGAAGGAGAGAGAGAGAGAGTGAGGTGGGGGATTAGTGGCGAGCGAATTGATTGCGGGGTTTAAGGGGAGGAGGACGAAGGAGAGTGCGGTGCGGAGGCGGAACGCGGTGGTTTGTTAAGCTCGAGGCGGGCCGGAGCACGACGACCCGACGACGGACGGATGTTTTTGGGATTTCACCTTTGTTTTCTGCAGCGGCGGTAGATACTGCCCCTAGATTACGTTGTTTAGCACAGTGATCCACGTTAAAAAAAAAATCCGCGCATGGGATCGTATCGTATCCGATCTGAGCGTCGTCCCCAAATGCGAAAGATGATGGAAGAAAATACGAGGCCTGAAACCAAATTCCCCCCAACGGGCTCACCTTTTGGCTGGTGGTGAACCGTCGTGAGGACCATGGGGACCGACGGACCGTGGCGTGGCGGCAATAAAGCGGTGCGGCTCCGACGCACCAAACCGTGTCCTTCCTTGGGCTACACATCCCGACACGATTTTTTTGGGCGGGGCGGGCGCCATGGGCGTTCCGAGCCGGGCGGGGTGCACGGTAGGCAGGCACGGTGCACCGCGCACGGGGGACGCCCCTGCCGCACACACATGCCCACGCGGAAAAGCACGCCAGCTGAAAGCTAGGAGAATCGCGTGGAGGTTTTCTCCCGTCCAAAGCAGCGATCTCCAGCGAGCACTCACTTCGCCGTTACGATACCTGCGCGTAGGCTGTTGACCTGTGGTTAGTGCTACTCTTGCTGCACTGCCACACCAATCGAGACGAAGCTCTGGTTCCTTTGGTTCGCATGAGAACGTGAACGGCCGGCCAGCGGCAGGCAATGGGAACCATCGGACGGCCGCCATGCCGCATCCGACGTGCTGGCCCTGGCCGACGCTCCAGCCTGCTGCAGCTAGAGCGAGCGCACTAGCGTCGCCGGAATGCCCGCCCGGTAGTTGCCGCACTTGTTTCCGTCGCTCCAGTCTCCAGATGCATCTCCATAGATATCGTCCACGCGCCGTCCGTTCCTGGTAGCGTACGTACAGCTGGGTTTCCAATACCGTTGCGCTAGGTGTGGCGGCAACCCACGAGAGGACAGCGACGTCGTCGTCTGCGCGTTGGATTCTCGACTCTGGAAATCCAACGACCAATCCTTTTGCGGCGCACGCTTCAGGAGGGTGCACATGCACGCGTGGCATGACCGTTTGAGATGAGATGCCATATCCGCGGGATGTTGACAGTCAGTGCACGAGGGGCACGCACAACGGTCGCGGTCGTTGGACAGCTGGGGGACGCCGCCATATGCGATGCGCAAACAGAGGATACAGCTCACGACGGACGTTGATGCTGTAGCCGGTGCGGCGGTGCGAGGCACGCACATCCACAGGCAGGTGATGTGGCTGATGACAAGGTGCCGAGCAGGGCCGTCCCTCGGGGAGGGCGAACAGTGCGCCACCAACGGGCCCCATGAGGCTGGGGTTTTATGGGTATAAATGTTTCCTGCGCATCATACGGTATACCGTATACACAACGACGTTTGAACGTCGCGACATATCGCATCTTGTTCGCACGCACGATGGACGAGATCGAGAAGATGAGGAGGGTCGAGCCGGCGAGGCCCTGAGGGCGACAGCCAGACCGATGGCGAGCGGCGAGCAGGCGACTAGGGTATCCTCGACGACTCGACGTCCGGTTTGTCTACCGTCTGGGCGTCTCCCAATCTCCCTCTCTGTTGGGACTGTGCCGTCGTGCCGATGTTCAAGCAGGAGGCTGCTGATTGGGATTTGGGAATTGGGATCGTTTGTTTCAGGTCAAGGTCAGGACTCAGGAGGTGATCGTTTGTTTAATTGTTTCTCGATCGCAGATGACGAAGACAGCCTCTTCTAATTCTCCACGGCAAATGTATGATCCGTATGGATTTGATTGCTGACTTGCAGTTTAGTACCAAATCGATCGTGCTTATGGAGATAGAGCATAGAGGTTGAGATTGATTTCTAATTCAATATTTTTTTTTATTATGTTAGATGTTAGGAAAGAGACACAAGTCTGGTGTTCTTGAAGATTTTACCTCAAAAAATGCTCGAAGACGCCTTTTTAAAAAGCACTAAAGCACTGTGCTTTTATTTGAGACAACCATCATAATTATTTTGTTATTTTTATCTTCTTTGATGTACTGTTACTTTTAAAAAAGAATTAAATATATGCTACAAGTTATCTCTTATCAATAGTATTATATAATGTAATTATTATATTAAAATATTGGATTGTTAGACTCTTAGTGTCTTATTACTGGCCCAAAAACTCATAAAACTTGTGGGACGGTCGTAGTGCCGAGCGACCAGTACAGTCCGAGGACAGACGCGGCCGAACGGGAAATGAATTTGTTACGGGACCAGCTGAAGCTGACCCGACCCCGTGCATACGCCGCACATGCTGCGGTAACAAGAAATTTTTTATATATTTTTTTCAATTTGCAAAATTATACTATTATTTTAAAATTTTATAAAAATATACCCCAACGCCGTGGGTCACGGCGGATAAGACCAACCGTCGTGGCCCACGGCGGCAGGCAGTCCAAACACCGTCGGCCACGGCGGTGGGGCTACCGCCAACGATCCGATCCCGTCTGTGAGACCGCAGCAACTTACCACCGTGGGCCACGACGGTGGAGGTTGCTACCGCCGTAGGCCACGGCGGTAGGACCTAATCGCCGGTCACGGCGGCTAGCGCACCTATATAAAGGGACCACGGCGGTTGGTGGTATATTTTTATAAAATTTCAAAACGGTAGTATAATTTTGCAAATTGGAAAAAAAATATAAAAAAAATTCCAACAAACCTGCATAAACTTTGTCACGGCAAAATGGACGAGCGCCTGGCCTGGCTGGCTCCTGTTTCTGGGCTGGGCTGGGATGCTGAACGTACGTCGACGTCTCGTCTTGGGCAGCGGCCCGACGATGCGGGCAGCTCCTGTTTCTGGGCTGGGCTGGGATGCTGAACGTACGTCGACGTCTCGTCTTGGGCAGCGGCCCGACGATGCGGGCAGTTTGCCCGTCGTTACTGCCTTGCTGGCTGGACCGTCCCCC
Source organism: Cenchrus fungigraminus (assembly GCA_036936925.1). Classification (NCBI taxonomy): domain Eukaryota; kingdom Viridiplantae; phylum Streptophyta; class Magnoliopsida; order Poales; family Poaceae; genus Cenchrus; species Cenchrus fungigraminus. The sequence continues at coordinate 77,020,956 of CM072775.1, forward strand.
GTCCTGGGGAGGAGTACTGCAACGGGCTCGTGGGCCGTGGGCTGATTTTAGGAATTCGTTGTTGGTTGGAAAAAGTCCTTCATACGTCCCTCATCTATTGTCAAAGTCTGATTTTGGTCCCTCATCCGCAAAACCGGGTACATGTGACAGTGGGTCCCACGTGTCATGTGGCTTCCTTCTTTCTCTCTCCTCTTGCTCTACCACACGAGCCCGTCGTGCTTTATCGCTCTGCATGCTCCATCACAGGAACCTGCCGCAGTTCCGCTCGTCTTTCTCCATCGCACGAGCTCGCCGCCTTTGGAATCGACGACCCTAGAGCTCCGTCGTTCTGGATAGGGATGGGGAGATAGAGAGAAAGAAGTGTTAGGAAGAGGGAAAGAAGAATGAGAAAGGGGAGAAGATAGCCACATGACATGGGTCCCACCTCCACATGTACCTGGCATGTTGACCCAGCGACACGTCATGCGAATATCACCTTCCAAAACAGTCAAGGGAAAAAATAAATAGATTTGATAGTTGAGGGACCAAAAATAAACATATTTGATAGTTAAGGGACCTTATATAGCCAGTTGCGGCAAAACTACCCTCCAAAACAGCCGATGGATCAAAAATAACCGGATTTGATAGTTGAGGGACCCAAATATCCGGTTTTGCAGATGAAGGACGAAATTTAAACTTCTGTAATAGATGAGGGACGTCAAAAGAACTTTTTCCTTGTTGGTTTGGATGTTGTCTTTCTTTGAAGTACCGCGACGGGTGGTGCTCCACTGCTCGTGGCGTCGTGGGCATGATAGACTCGAATGTTCCACTGTCAATGACGAACTACACGCTGAGACTTCCAAACGCATAGCGAATAGGTTTGTTTTAGCTTTGCAGATTGCGGATTGCAGTCTACAAATTGCGAAAACAGATCGTTATTAGAACCTTGCCGGTTTCCATATAACAACTTGCAATCCACAAACAAAGAGGGTCCAAACGCTGAGTTGAGCCGCTAGTGTCAGTCTTTCATGTCGTCGTGACTTGATTGCTTGAGGATTTTAAGCTGGATTTTAGGCCGCTAATAAAGGTTCCTGACTTCCAGTACGTGATCTCCAGTCTCCACGCGCGGTACGGCCGCATGCACGGCACTGGAGCCGGTGACAAAGCTTGGTGGTGGTTGGTGGCGCAGCACCTGCTATCCAGGCGTGCGTGACCATCCTTGGCCATCCAGTAGTATGTGCGGCTCGAGCAACACGACAGGGCGCGTGCCACGGAGTCTGCACTGCTACAGTGAAGGTAAAGCGGGTGGAGTCGACACCTTGTGGCACATGCCTTGGCACGATTTGTTCACCACCTTCTTCTTGCATGTTTACTTCATTCTATGATTCTACCCGAAAGACCCAGCTAAAACTTCTCGTAATCTCACTTGGCAGCATGCCATATGCGTTTCGCAGCAGTTGGTCGGCATTATTCCTAAACTATTCCTGCCATACATGATGGTGGAGTGGCGAGGCATGCAGAAACAGGGTGTTGCATGCACTTTTACTGCTAGGACAACTGGATTTTTCTGATCATCATAAGGCGAACCAACAATGCTTAACAGATTACAAGGATCAAGTACTGTGTATGTATGAGTATTTTGTATCACGATAAACTACACGCTACCAAAAAAAAATAACAAAATAAATGAACTGTCACGAGTTTATGGGCGGACAAAGAACAATCAACGAAAGCAAATATTGAGACAAGGTGCACTCACTGATCCAAATCCAACCCAAAGGGATTTTTACATCTAGACAAACGCCTCGCACTCTTTTTTTTTTACACGGGAACGCAATAACGCATAGTCACCACCAGCCAGCCCATCACCATCAGAAAAAAGAACCTAACAACAAAGAAACAGCAAAGCACAGCAACCACGAGCAAGCCGTGGATCATAGTACAAACAAACACACACGGTGCTTTCTGCCGGGGAGCACGCCGGCGACCCCCACCGGCCGGCTCAGCCGCGGCCGCTCACGGGCACTTGGTCCTGTTGCCGTGCGTGGTCCAGTCCGTGTAGCACTTGCCGCAGGTCTCCTGGTTGCCGGCCGTGCCCGCCGGCACGCAGCGGCAGACGGTGCAGCACTTGAGGCACGCCCTGGTGCACCGGTTCTTGCGCGACTGCGCGCCGCACCGCACGTCGCAGGCGCCCCCGCAGTCTGCGCAGCCGCCGGCCGAGAAAATGATGCAGGCGTTAGGCGACGACCGTGATGAACAGAGAGAGGTTTGTGCGACGGCGGGCGCGTACCTTTGGCGGGGTCGACGATCTGGTGAGGCGGAGGAGCCGGCGGGTAGCCGCCGCCGCCGCCGCCGCCCGGAGCAGCCTGGCCAAATACAACCAGAGAGGCAGAGAGTTCAGAGCGAAATCTGGCGAGAGAGCAAGAACGCGGCTAGTGACTTCCGTAGTTCCGTTCCACGGATACATATGCCAGCATGACCTTGGTTACCTTGATGTTGCTGTTGCTGAGGAGGAGGAGAGCCACCACCAAGGCGACGGCCACTGCGAGCTTGCGGGGCGCCATCGATGCCGGCCGGAGACTGTCTGGACTGGAAGAGCTTTCTTGAGAGCTGTGGAGAGGCTTCGTGGCTTCTCGTGTGGCGAATGGCTGGGGCGTGGTCAGTAGTGATGGTTATAGACAAGGAGTAAAGCTGAGATCAGAGAGTGTAGTGTGCTGGCCTGCTGCGGTGCTGCCGGCTGCCGCTTGCTCGGCACTCGGCTGCTGTGGCCCTGTGGAGAAGGTGATGATGCCGTGACGTGGCGCGTCAGGGTGTGGGGCCATGGTCCCGGGTCAATGCGCCAGGTTGGCGCCTGGGCGGGGCAGGGCGGAGGGCGGCAGGAGGCAGAGAGGCATGCACCGCGCTGCACGGCCTCTGCCTGCAGTGCCTCATCCAATCGCCTTGACACGTACTACCGGCGCCAGTTAATATACAGCCCGAGTGAAAAGGGCTTTGCATTTGATCGCCCCCGTCACGGGGCGCCGCACGAACAAGTGTAGCTCGGTTGGTAAGCGTTGGAGATAGGCATGCCGGTCTGGGTTCGAATCCCATCGAATGCAGGTTTATCTCAGTGAGGATTTATTTTTCGAAAAAAATCTCCTCGTCGGTGAAGTCAGAGTTCGAAGATTTTCTAAGTCGGGAGAAGACTTTTTTCTCTTAATGAGAACCGTGGGGACCGTCTTACCCTCACCAGCTTAGTTTTAAGAAGTTTCCAGCAAATGAAAGAAGAGAGAGGGCTCAAAATCGTCTGTATTCATCCAGCGTTTGCTTGCTTGGAGTGCCGGCAGGCTAGCCAAGAGGCTCCACGCAAAGGATCGTGAATGCTGCTGTACCAGCTGTACGGTTCAACTTGTGCTGCTGCAGTGCCGTGCACCGCCCAGTGGCCATGCCACACGCATGGTGCACGGCCACGGCGAGGCGTCAGGCTAGGCGAGGCCGGGACCCGTGAAATCGTGGGGCTGAGCTTGCGCATGCGCTCCACCGAGGCGGGGGGGTGGCCCGGCCTGCTGCAGTGCTGCTCTCCCTGTCCTGTGGGCGAGCTGCCCGTGCCGTGCATGATGCCGGTACTAGTACGAGATGCCTCTGGCTCTGGTGGTGGTGGGGGTGGGGGGGGGGGGGGGTAGCCAGCCAGCAACAGGCGCGGCGAGCGTCGGGTGACGTGCAAATCCCATCACCCCAGAGAACAGCTCAGGAGCCAGGTCCCAAGGGCCTCATGAGGCTGGAGACGGGCCCAGTGTCAGGCACGCCTTTTGTGTATACGGCGGCAGGGTGTCAGCGTGTGCGCGCGGTGTGATCCCAGCCACAGCGAGAGCGCGCGAGACGGCGAGAGAGATGCATCATGCATGATGGGTCGGATTTGCTGAGTTTTATCATGGAAATCCTATCCGTATTCTCGGAGATCCTAGCCCTGTTTAGTTCGTGGTAAGTTTTTGGAAAAAAAATTTGAGGTTCCCTTCCAAGGTTTATTAAGAGTATTAATGTAGACTACTTACAAAACTAACTATACGAATGGACTAGAAATCGCGAGATGAATCCATTAAGTCTAATTAATCCGTCATTAGAGATTGATTATTGTAGCACAATGTTGTCTAATCATGTCATAATTAAGCTCATTAGATTCGTCTCGAAAATTAAGGTAGGGGTTGTGGAATGAGTTTTGTCATTAATTCACATTTAATACTCCTAATTAGTGTCCGGAGATTGATGTGACGGGTAGTTGGTGAAAAAACTGGGAACTAAATAGGGCCTAATAGCGCTGCCTCTCTCCCACTACCCGCCCTGCCGCTACCTCCCTCCCGCGCCACTAGTCAGACCTCTGTCTGCGTTGCTGCCTCATGCGCCCTGCGGCTTTCCCGCGCCACCGTCAACCACCAGGGTTGTCGCACAGCCTCACTGCACCGTAGGGGGCTGGTCGGCCCCCCTTCACCTCCCACCGGGGCTGGCTGGCCTTCCTGCATTGCCGCCAAGGCTGGCTGGTCGTCGGAGCCGAAGAAGAAAGGCTCAACATTTTTTAAAAGAAATATTGGTCCGCATTTTGGACTAAAGAATGTTGGTCCAATATTTTCTTAATTTTTTTTTACCTAACATGAAAAATGTTGAGCCAACATTTCTGAAAAAATACTGAAAAAATGTTGGTTCAACATTTCCGAGAAATTTTGTAAACTATTGACCTAACTTTTTTAAAAAAAAATTGTTTGTCAACATTTTCAGAAAATGTTAATCCAGAAATGTTGACAATATTCTGAAAAATATTCGTCCAACATTTCTGAAAAATGTTGAATCATCTACCAGTTGAGTCGTGGGCTGGTGGGGTCTGGAGGAGGAATTTTACAGTTTCACTACTGATCTCCGTAGAGAGATATAGAAGCCCCCGTTTCATTTGGCGCACTGCCCGCCGTTATATGGACCCTTATTGTCTGAAAAGATATCCTGGGTTTGGCCCAACAAGAAAACCGGCGAGCGGAGGGAGAGCCAACAACAACGAGCGGGACGGTGCCTAAAAAAAAAATGAGCGGGACAAACGGCTCCGTTCGTGGTGACGGCGGACGGACGGACGACGACGACTCTCAATCCAAACCAGACTACGAAAAAGGGATTCCACGAAAAAGATAACAGGGTCAGTTTGGTCCATTCCAATGAGAAGTTGAAAATAAAAAAGGAGAAAATGAGGAAAAGAGGAGGGAAAAAAACCCTAACGAAAAAAATGAATATTTGGTATCAAATCTTATAAGAACTTCGAATTAAAACCATATTCTGAACTCGAAAATATCAATGTTTATCCAAGGACGGATCTAGAAATAAATTTAGGAGGGGCTTTCTTCTCTTTTTTCTTCCTCTAACCTCTCCTTCCTTTATTGTTCTTTCTCAAATTTGTAGAGAAGGCTTAGGGGGGCTTCATTGGATTTCCAGCGGTAGGGGGCTCGAGCCCCGCCCGCTGGATCAGTCACTGTGTTTATCTTAAAGCAAATGTAAGTTTCAACAGATGTTGTCAAAGTCAAACAAAAACATCTAACCCTGGCCAACCAGGTTCCAGCATCCAACTAGTGCAAGCACTGAACAAAAACAGAACTTTTTTTTAGAATAACAAAAACAGAACTTAGTTCTAGTCGCAGAAGGAAAAACAGGAGCTAATTTTAGGCCCCATTTAGTTCCTCAAAAATCCTAAAATTTTTCGCATCACCCACCGTGTTACCTCTCACAGAACACGCTTCTCAATGCAAAAATTTCACCACTTTCACCAAAATTTCACCAAACTAAACGGTACCTAATCTAACGTGTAGTCAGTTTGACCATTTGGCCGGTTTAATCTAACGTGTTTGCTTCATAGCCACGGCTGGTTACAGCCACGGGCTGTGGCTCCGATTTCTAGCGCCACGCCCTTTTGATTCCACTGTGCTGAGAGAACACTCGTGTGACAAGTAGTAAACCTTACCACATACAGTATCATCTAAACACTCCCAGATGCTCCCACACTCCTAGATTGCAGATTGGAAACATCAAGGCATACTGCTAAAGCACCCCGCTCACACAATATACAAATATAAAAAAAACTAGTATTATGTACTTTGATTAATAATTCCTAGTGATCCACGGTTTGCTATCAGAACCATTGAAGTTGCTTGAAGTACCTAGCCCCCTCGAACAAAGAAATTACGGAACAAATGCACATGTCTGTTGTCTCCAGGAGCGTCGATGGCTCCGAGTCCCAGCAAGCTTGCAATGAATTCTTCACCGTGAAGAAAGAAAATAAATGAAGAAATGCACATTTGCCTAGGGTCATTAGGCCCTGTTTAGTTCCCCAAATTTTCACCAAAATTCTCACTTAGAGGACCGTGTCAGTTCATTTATTCTCTCTGTGCACGCGGTACAATGCAAAAAATGTCACCAACTTTTCACCAACTAACCCATAAAATGGTGGCTTTACCATGACCCAACTTAGAGGCGTAGGACCTTAGTCCTAACCATGGCCATGAACAAGGCTAGCACACCTCCATCCAATCTCCATGGCCGAAACCACGTCAGAACACCTACCCATGTATTTCCTGCAGAAGAAAAACACTAGCGCTGATGCTCACCACAGGGTTATTCCTCTTTCTTCTCTCAACACATCATCCCGCAACTCTCTACTACTCGCCTATGCCAACTCACATCTCTCCTCAGGAGACGAAATCAGGTCCGCCTCTACTGACTAGCATATACTTATCTGCTCTTTCTTCTTGATGCAAAGTTGCCTGAAATGTTACATTCTGGACAGAATTCGAGTACTTGCAGAGTTCCAAGTGCCGCTTTCATTTTCTTTTGTTTCCTGAAATTTATTGGATCTTTCTCATTTCGAATACGGTATAGCTGCAGCATAAGATCTCATCAATTGGCTTCTTCAGTTTTCAGATAATCTGTATATAATAATTTAGAGGCATTTAGACCTTGTAATGTTCTGCATGTCATATTAGTTGATGAAAATGGGATGGTTGAGCAGAAAAATAATGAAAAGTTCAAGACCTTAAAAAACACAGGTAGAAACATAATAAACAAAGAAAAATGCATCTCTTTGCCTCCGAAAATTTGACCAGCTAGTCATAATACTTTTCATTTTTCAAACGTACTAGGTTGGCAACAGCTAACATTTTTCTTCTGCTTCTTAGGTCATCAAGACAAAGTCTGTAATCTGTTCAATGGCACATGGGTCAGGGATTTCAGAGGCCCAATTTACACTAATATAACATGCCCAACGATGCCAGACTCAAAAAACTGTGGAAAGTATGGAAAGCAAATGGATTATATAAACTGGAAGTGGGTGCCAAATGGTTGTGACATGGTAAGGTTTGAGCCCCAGCTGTTCTTGAATATTGTCCGAGGGAAGACACTGGCATTCGCTGCAGATTCAATTGGACGGAACCAGATGGAGTCACTACTTTGTTTACTGTCTCAGGTGGGTAACTGTTGTTGTAGTTCCGCAAGATTTTAATAGCATGTAGCGATACACCCTTTTCACCAGTGTTCTTTGACAAGATTATTAGGGAGGTCGGCAATAAAAAGTTTCCCAGTTTGTTTTCTGGTTTGCTACAAATTTCCTTGCCTCCCTTCTTCAGTTCTTCTAGGAAGCCATTTGGGTGAATATTCAGTTTCATCATATCAATTGGGCAATCCTAACATCTACATATCTTTACGTAGCCTCATGTCCTTATTCAAATGGTCGAGTGACTCTTGATGCTACAGAAATACATGACATTGACTCCCATGGTGTCATGAATTTAGTGTGGGCAAGATAAGCTATGCTACCTTCATGATGCAGAAAATGTATGACCGACTGTCTATTTCTGATGATTTCTTTCTAAAGAAATATCCAATGCATTCTCCTTTGTTCACCTTACATTTGCAAGAAACTTTATCTTCTGTTGTTGTGAAATTCAGAAACTAACACAAACCCTATAAAACATTGCAGGTGGAAACACCAACCAAAGTTCAGTGATACCAAGGATAAATTTGTCACTTGGCACTTCAGATCCCACAATTTTACACTCATGGCACTGTGGACCAAATTTCTAGTGGAAGCATCAGAAAGAGAGATCAATGGCACACTGGTTGAAATGCATGACATACACTTGGATAAACTTGATTCAAGATTAGCAGCCAGCTTACATGAGATCAATATTTTAGTCATATCAAGTTCGCGATGGTTCTTCAGGAAAAATTATCTCTACGAAGGTGGGAAACTCATTGGATGCATATATTGCTCAGAGGATAACATCAAAAGCTTTGATGCCATTACAGCTATTCAGAGGGTGCTTAAAACAGCCCTCAAGAACTTGATCAACTCCCAAGAACGTGGATTGCAGTTAACATTAGTAAGAACAGCAACACCAGCACATTTTGAAAATGGCTACTGGAATACTGGAGGATATTGCAATAGAACTGAACCGGTGGGAAAAGGAGAAGCAATGACCAGAACAGTCGAATGGGCAATAAGAAACGCTCAGGTTGAGGAAGCTAACAGAGCCCAAAAGGAAGTCAGCCACAAGGGACGGATGAATATAGAGATTCTAGACATTACCGAAGCTATGTCTATGAGGCCTGATGCACACCCAGGGATCCATTGGAATAACAAGTGGATGAGGGGATACAGTGACTGTTCCCATTGGTGTTTGCCAGGACCGATAGATATGTGGAACGAGTTACTACTCTCTTTGCTTCAAAAGTATGGGAAACACTTGCAGAATCACCAATGATGCAAAATGAGAATTGAAGTACATTGACATGTTAAATTAACCAGGCCCGGGAGGTCTTTCTGCATGTGTTAGTAAGGTTTTTTTTTGCCACCCAAAGGTCCCACAAGGTTTCTATTTTCTTTTCTGAAAGGGTGAAAAACTTAGCCTCCTTCCTTTCATATTTTTTTAGCAATTTTCATTCACAGATCAGTTAGTGAAGTAACTTCTACTCACTGATTGTATGGGCTACAACACTGAATCATGATATGTTGTAAATGCTTAAACTAAACAATTAGTGAGCCTATGGGCTATATTATTAAATAAATATATGTTACAAGCATTGTCAACTCATTTTCAGCTAAATAATTTTGTGGTAGCCAATTAATGAATGGCCATTGATTTCCCCATAAGCTATACAACAGTGAAAAATGTGATGGAACAGAACCATACATTTATACACAAAATTTAACCTCTTGTGTACCTGCTGATCCAGTTGAGCGTTTAGCATGTCAAAATATTATCATCGAAGTCTTTGGTTGTAGACTCACTAACAGCAGAAGCTTGGGGTAATTCCTTGCTCATCAAATACTTCCGCTTTTGAAGGCTCAGCCAAACCAAAATACTGTCAGTCTGGGCAATGTTATATCCAGCTTTCCTGTACATGTTGAACGGCACTTGATCGATAATTCTACAATGAAGATATACACATCGTTTTGCATCCATTTTGATGACCAAATCCTCACATGCCTTGAGAAGTTGCTTCCCGAGTCCTCTCCTATTGGGGAAAACAGACAGATTTTAGAAAAGCACTATAAATGGACATATTTTCAAAAATACATGTATATTGTTACCAAAAAAAAACATGTATGAACAAACAACTTGATATGACACTGAACAACAGAGTATCTGACTGATATCATATATAAACAATCTGCATCATGCACCAGAAGTTTCCTTCCAATTGCTTATATCACAGGTGAAAAGAAAATTTCATATGGAACATTGTAGAAGTTACAACAATACAACTACGGAGTAATAAGGAAGCACAATTTTCAACCAACTCTTGCATTAAATTTATTTCCAGAAGAAATAGACAAATTGGTTGCGCGACCAAGAGCACGACAAATTACAATGGTATCCATTACCTCCTCAATGCCGTCTTCACAGTCATGTTACAGATGTACGGGAAGTCAAGCGGCGGGGTGGGCGTTGGCGGGGCCCCGGGCGCGCCGACCGCGTTGAACGACACCTCCGCCGTGCACGCCATCTCCCCTTCTCCTTTACCCTCCCCATCTTCCCCGCCCTCATCTCCGTCACCCCCCGTGGCATCGGCGGGTCGGTAGAACCCCACGAGCACGGCGGCGTGCGGCGCGAGCCCGCGGCGGTCGTGGAGGTACCTGCGGATGACGAACGTGAGGAGCTGCGCGTAGCGCTGGGCGGGGGCCCACCGCACGGTCTCGGAGAACGAGGATGCGAGGAGGCGGACGAGCGCCTCGGCCACGGCGTCGTCTTCGGGCCCGCGGGTGAGTGCGCGCACGGTGAGGAGGCCGTGCGGGAAGGCGTGCTCGTAGCGGAAGGCCGCGAGCTCGTCGAGCTGCGAGAGCGCACGCGGGGATAGGAAGACGCCAGGGCCCGGGGTGCCACCCGGGGAGGGGGCGGCGGCGAGAGGGGCGAGGCGGAGGTGGCGCCGCGAGGGGCGGCAGGAGAATAGGAGGTGGGAGTGCCTCGAGACGGCGGGAGCCAGCGAGAGGAGGGCGGGCGACGCCGCCATGGGGAATGCGGATGCCAGTGCGGAGCGGAATGGGGAAGCCGGGACTTCGTTGAGCGATTTTTTTTTTTTGTTAAGCGGCTTACGTGGATAAATGTCAACACTCCGTTTGTGTGATGGATGACTTTGTAACGAATATGACCTCATATGTCATTTGTTTAAAACTTAATTTTGGTGATTAGTGACAACATGATCAATGAGACTAACCATATTGTCTAGCATGTCTTTGTAGACACTTCTAGGTCCCAAAGATGCAAAAATACCACATGTCAAAATGAGAAGATAATATATTTTTCAAGGGTCAAAACCGCGGAAGAAGAAGAAAAGAAATGCTACCGTCGGATGAACCGACGGCACCTTGGAAACAAGCGTCGGTGCAATGGCCGGATGAAGTAGAACACTGCGGAAGAAGACGCAAGTCAGCTTGCACCACCGGATGAACCGACGCCCCCAGTTTTACATGCGCCGGATGAATTCAAGAGACCAAGCAACAGTCAGCTCGCAGGAATCAGTAGCACCGGATGAACCGACGGTGTAGCAACGGTTCATCCGATGGCTATGTGTTTGCTAACAGAGAGGTTCTGGCGCGAAGTTCTTCAGTACCGGATGAACCGATGGATACAAGGATTAAGCAACGGTTCATCCGATGGCTTCGAAGATGCTACCAGAGAGGTTTTGGAAGCAAACCTATCAGCACCGGATGAACCGACGACTAGACAAGATGGACTGTCGGTGCAAGCGTCGGAGGAAGTGTGTCAGCAGAGAAGCAACAGTCATGTGACGTGGAGGGCACCGGATGAACCAACGCCTGGGAAAAGTATAACGGCGGTTCATCCGACGGTACTAATTTCAGCAGCTTTTAGCCAACGGCTCTTTGGACGCCTTGGGCTATTTATACATCCTCCACTCACCTATTTGGAGTGGCTGGAGTGTGTGGAAGTGCAGAGGAGTACAAGACTCATAGAAAATCATATCCAAGCCATCCAAGTGCTAAATTGCTCATCTATAGACTTGCACATGCTTTGTGTGTGTGTTTAGTGTTAGGTTTAGCTTAGAGCTAAGTGAGTGCAAGGTGTGCCTACCTTGTGAGGTGATTCTCGAGTGGATTAAGTTGTACGAGGTGTGCCGGAAGCTTTGGAGCCTAGGTGGCTCTCCGGCAAACGTCTTCGACCCTCCGGCTTGGTGTGGAGCGGCGAGGACACTTTGTGCGGGGGACGTGAAGACTCCCTTTCCTTGGTGGAGAAGCTCCTTAGTGGAGGCGGCATCAAGGTGACCAAGGGAGCTTGGCGAGTGCCTTCGTGGCGAGCCTTTGTGGCAAGTCAAGTGGTGCTCTTGGGAGAGACTTGGTGACCGGGAAGCAATACTCTTGTGTAGAGTGCTTCAACAACGTGGACTAGGGGTGGCTTAGTGCCTACCGATACCACGGGATAAATCGCGTGTCAAGAGTTTGCTTCCTCTCATCCCTCTTTACGTTTCCGCATTACATTCTTGCAATCCTTATTTGCCTTTACTTACCTAGAGTAGTATCTTGCTAGGTTTGGCTATAGATTGCAAAACTTGCTTTGGGATGGGAGTTTTCACACTAGAACAACCTAGTTGCACATCTAGATAGTATGTTCTAGTTTATGTTTGATGCAAATAGTGATGAGCTATAGGTTAAGGTTTTAAGTCGTCTAATTCACCCCCTCTCCCTCTTAAGCTACGGGCATCCGATTTCTTACAGACTTGGCTGGATTTCTTTACGGGTGCTTGGCCCAAATTTACAGCCCACCCGCAGGGGTTTTTCTACCGGTTATTGGTGACTTGTGATACAAATTCTCATTTCAAAACCCAAATACACCGAACAATAGGGAAGCATTTCTCCTCTTAATTTCCTCCACGAACCAAACAAAGGACCGATACTAAAAATCTTCTCCATCAAAGCCATTACAAATACTCCTTATATGGCTATATGTCCATAAATGTAAGGAGTTTTAGTTCATTCTAAGTTAAATTATTTTGTACATAAAATACTACTAATAAATAGTGGCCTTGCTTGGTTCCAGGTGTTACTTTTCTAACACCTGAGAATCTTGCATGCATGGAGTACCAAATGAAGTCTATTTACAAAACCTTTTCACAGATGAGTGCAATTTTACGCGACGAATCTAATGAGCCTAATTAAATCATGATTTACTACAGTAATGCTACAGTAATTAGTCTCTAATCATGCGGTCAAAGACCTCATTAGATTCGTCTCGCGATTTAACCGGGGGTTGTGGAGTTAGTTTTGTAAATTGACTTTATTTAATACCCTTAATTAACGGTCAAAGGAGGTGTTAAAAAAGTAACACCTGGAACCAAGCAAGGCCAGTATTAGTGATATCAAATGGACATCATTATATCCACTCTTTCACTGTAAAATTTTATTTCTATACTCTACTTCTCTAATTAACATTTTTTTTAGAGAATCTCCAATTAACGTGGTACCCCGTAGATCTAACACTATTCTTTAAACTAAAATAAATCACTGAACTTTGTATAAATTAGAAGTTCCTTACATTGGTAAGCAGTTGCGCCAAACTCCATTTTTTCACAAGGTTAGGTTAAGCTGAGAATCTGAGACAGGAAAAAAACTTAACACTTCGTGAACAAAAAGCATTTGAGCAAGCGATAAGCACAAGTGCTCAACCGCCACACCAGAGCACTGAGCACGGGATGCGCGGTGCTGCCGTGCAAGCATCAATCACAGCAGCACGTACGAGCAAAACAGCAGTCAGCAGCAGCTGCCTCGTGCTGCTGTCCGCTGGACAGAAGGGCCTCCTCCTTTGATCTCAACGTTTCCTCTGCACAAACCATATCGGGATGTTCAGAATACTGACCAATCTCGTGTGAGCACCGAGTCTACCAACAAAATGAATCTGCATCAACAACTTTTTGCGGCTTGGCCGGGCACATAAACTCACGCCCTGAACGGCTCGCCATTGCAGTTGGCTGGCGACCCGTCTCTGTCCGTTTTGTCCCTGAATTCTGATCAGAGTACAAATTTTGCCGCTGCTTTCCTACATTCCAACCAAGACGGAACAATTAAACCGGAGCCAACAGCGAACCAGACCACTCATCTAATTTTTCAGATCAAAAGAATCTCTCCGATCACTCCGATCCAACCTGTGCAGCCAGCGAGCCTCACAATTCAATTTTCCTCTGAAAAATAAGGCTCGCACTCCAGCCAGAGCACGGCGCGTGCACGTTACCGTCATCAATCGGCGATCGGCGTCGCTGCACGGCGTGGATCTGCACCGACGGACGCTATAAATTCGAGGCTGAGCAAGGTGGTTGGATCTCGCCGGGAGACCTTCAATGGCCGGCAGCAGTAGCAGTAGCAGCCATCGGCTCCCTCTGAAGAACACAACAGTCACGGTGAGAGCTGGTCTCTCTCTGGTTCTATATAAAGGCCGGGCCGAGGTCTCGCCATTGCCAGACCACGAGCACACCACCACCTACACTACACACATCACAGTTGGTAGCTCAGGTGCTAGCATCAGCTGCCAGGATGGCGTCCAAGGCCGAGCTGGTGGTGGAGGTGAAGTCCCCGGCGGAGAAGCTGTGGGTGGCGCTGCGCGACTCGACGGAGCTGTTCCCCAAGATCTTCCCCCAGCAGTACAAGAGCATCGAGACCGTCGAGGGCGACGGCAAGTCCGCCGGCACCGTCCGCCTCCTCAAGTACGCCGAGGGTACGTGTCACACGCGCTCTTGCTATATACTCCCTCCGGTTTCATATATATGACGTTAGGACAGCAAGGTTAGTACAAAAATGAACTAATGAAGCTGTCCTAACGTCAAATATAAAAAAACAGAGGTAGTACATACATGGCCGTCAGCTTCTACAAGGCCGGCCGGCGGTGTCGATGCTGACGACGGCGGCTGCATAATGCTGCAGGGGTGCCGATGCTGACGTTCGCCAAGGAGAAGGTGGAGCTCGCCGACGACGAGAACATGGTGGTGTCGTACAGCGTGGTGGACGGCGAGCTGGTGAACTACTACAAGAACTTCAAGATCACGCTCAAGGTGTCCCCGGCCAAGGAGGGCGAGGCCGGCGCCGTCGTCAACTGGTCCATGGAGTTCGACAAGGCCAGCGAGCAGGTGCCCGACCCGGACGTCATCAAGGAGACCGCCACCAAGACGTTCCACGACCTCGACGACTACCTCCTCAAGAACCAGGCGCCGGCGGAGGTCGCTCCGGCTCCGCCCGCCGAGGCGGAGATCGCAGTCGTTTAGCACGCGCCAGTGCGTGCCGGTGGTGGTGTCCGAGTACGTCCGTGTTGGTTTGGTAGCTACGGGTGGTCGTGTCCTTGCCCCCGGTTTATCGACGTCGCCGCGGCCTGCGGCGATTCAGCGATCGTGTGCGTCTGCAGGTTGCAATGTAGTCCCGGACTCCCGGTCAATAAAGTTCTTCGTGTGAATCACTGAATCCATTGTGCGCTCGATACAACACTCGCTTCAGACTTGCTGACCTTAAGATCAGAGCACTGCCGCCTAGTACTTTTGACACTCCTCCTGAGTCCTGACACTTGGGATGAACCAATCGATCAAACTGGAACCGTGGTGCCAAACTGCCAACTGCAAACCAGACTATTCTCTCAGCCAACAGTACTATTCTCTCAGAACAAATCAGCCACAAACTATCAGCCAGCGGTACTTTTCTCTCACAACAAATCAGCACCAGCCATCAGCCACCAGCCAGCTGAACAGGCCGGGTGTTAAGTTCCAGCAGGTACTTTACCAGATGAAGAATTGAAGCCATATGTTCTACCGCCTGTTCTGCTCTCAGCGTCAGGACATGCATGTTCTCGCCAGGATCGGAGGGAGCATCACGCGCGTTGCCTCCCTGCGTCTCGTGTTACAGATGAGCGAATAACAAGAGTGCCCACCGGCCAGCGTTATGTACTTACGGTCTCGATCCTCCTGCTGCTGGTACTCCCTGCGATTCAGTCTTTCTCTGGGCTGATGACTGTTGGCTAATGATACTGATGGTTGATTGGTGGCGGGTCGTCCCGCAAGTGGCACAATTGTGATTTGAAATTCTGAAGTCAACCATTGTAATATGAAATTCTGAAATCAGTACGTGTATTGCAAAGATTATTACAAAGCCGGCGTGGCTGCGATTACCGTTAGGTGCAGGCGTTTGGGCTATTTTGTCTCTGTGTTATTTTATTTGAAGTTTTCAATGGAAAAAGATTTCTGTAAAGGTATTCTTGGAAAGTTTGTAAAGGGCAATCCTATGCTCCAAAAGAGAGAAAAAAAATTCTAAACTGCTACACGCTGGACCGCATAGTGCGAGGGGGGGGGGGGGGGGGTGCTCTGGAGCGCCTGGTGCCCAAGTTTGCGCCTAGTGCTATGCTTAAACGCTAGTGTTATGCTTAAACGCTGGTGCTGGTGCTTAAAATATAATCTCTCACTCCCATTTTTACTAGCATTTAATGTCTCACTCTCATGTGGTGCTGGTGCTTCAACGCTGGAGCAAAATTTGCAAAATTGACTTGGGTGACGTGGCGTTGTCCTAGCACTACCCATGCGCAACCACGCTGCTGCTGCTCTTAAGATAGAGCTAACTTGTTAGCTATTTGTATCTCATGGTTTCTCCAACAATGCAACTATTAACACAACCTCTAAAGTAAACTAGGTGATACCCCGAACGTTACCGCGGGAATTTTTAAACAAAATTTTAAGGTGAAATGTGAAAGTAGAAACACCAAAACGATTACATAGTGATATTCATCTGTAAACAATATTATATATGAAAATATCTTAAATTTGTTGAGAGAACCATTTTTAAATGATTGATCTTACATGTATTTCATCTGCGAGAATTTTATGGCGTGCTAGTCACAAATACAACATGCTATTAGTCACAGAAAATCGACGAAGACATAAATATATGGTTTGGTAGATATTGACATGGCTTGATGGATGTTGACGTGACTTGGTAGATATTGACATGGCTTAGTGGATGTTGACATAGCTTATAGTGGATAGCGCCATGGTGGCGGTGTCGGGGGCGTCGACCGTCTCGTCGCTTCGCGGTGACGATGCGGGTGAAAACCCATCCCTTGGGACGGCGTTGTTGGCGTTCCTTGCGTCATTTCCTTCCTGAAGGCGACGTCGGGCATCTCTGGCGTGGGACTGGGCCTCTGCTGGGGTCTTCGGCGTGTTCGTACTTCTCCGGCTTGGTGCTTCGCCGATGGTGGCCTACTGGCCTCTGTGAGAGCTCTTTCTTTCTTTTTTCCTCTTTGTTTTCTTTTTAGTTGTTAAAAAAGAGTAGAGTAGAGTAGAGTAGAAGAGAGGTCTTGGTCAGCTTCAGTTGAGTTGTGCGGTGCCGGTTGACGTCCCAATCTAACCCACCAGAGTTGTTTGGTCTGTGGACCAGAGTTGTTCGGGGCCTAACCCCTCCTGAGTTGTGGCTTGGCTCGATGTCCCAATCCGACCGAGCAGAGTTGTGAGTTCGTCTTGAGTTGAGCGGTGCATGCTGATATCCCAATCCAGCTCACCGGAGTTGTATGGTCTGCGGACTTGAGTTGTTTGGGGTTTAGCCTCTCTAGTCGTGTGGTCGATGGACCGGAGTTGTATGGTTTTCGGCCTGGTTTTCCTTATAAACTGGGCCAACTCTCTTCTTCTAATAAATTTTCGGGAAAGCGTAAGCTTTCGCCGTCGGTTCAAAAAAACATGGCGTGTAATAGGTTATGACGTGACGCGTTGAGAGGCAAGAAAAATTATTAGTGAGTACCAATTATATAGTTTATATAGATAGATAGATGCCTCACACAACAACAACAAGAGAGGAGAAAAGAGAAGAGCGTCGTATAGTATTTCGTAAATGGATTGGACACGTGCGAGACTAGCGGCTGCACACTCACTAGCGAATTACCCAAAAGTTCTCTCTACTCCACGACATGTAAAATTTAACGGAATATCTCCACAAAAAAAAAGAGAAAAAGAGTGTGCATGCCTTGAAAAAAATGCCCTTTTCTACCAGAATAGAAAAGCAGCAAGGTTTTAAAACATATTTTTTCGAAGTGTGTTATGAAATTTACGGCAGTGCACTAACCAAGACAATCTTATAGTTCAAATTAATTTCATTTGACTACTGTGATCCAATAATTGGAAAAAGGAAAACAAACTATATAGAGATTCCCATCACTAGTTATACACAAAGTGTTCCCACACCTCATAAATCATATTAGGAAATGCTAAATCACACCGGGATGTTTTATCGTTCTCCCATCACTAGTTATACACAAAGTGTTACCACACCTCATAAATCATATTAGGAAATGCTAAATCACACCGGGATGTTTTGTCGTTCTCTCACACACGTTTTTTTCACATCTCTTCTCCTTTTTCTACCTTTATTTAGTGAGCACCAATAAACTTTTAGAGTTTGGATTATAAGGAACCAGGGTACATGTGTCTAGTGTGAGCTCTTCTAGAACGGGCAAGTAGCAACATCACGTGAGCTGTTCGGAGACGGTGATGGAAAACTAGTCGGGCAAGGACAATCACGTACATCTACATACAACTTCTTCGGCTGACGGGTGGTTGTATTGATTTGTCCTGAGAAAAAGTACTGTTGGTTGGTTGGTGGATACTGATTTGTTCTGAGAGAAAAAAAAATATTAATCGGTGGTTGTAATTTAGATGAACAGAGTGTACAGTTGAATCTGTCTTCTCCTCAACAGGTTGAGAAATTATTTTTCTATCAATCAATGGTTTCGTCTGGTGGATCAAGATCCAACGATCCAGATGCATGTCATTTTATGCATCTTCTCTATTCCCCTGACCCGACGACTGAAAACAACCATCGTCGTCTTCTCCCGTGACCTTCGCTGCCTCCTCGACTGCCTCGCCGTCCTCCGTCCACCCATCGCCGACGCATCCCCACCCACCCCTAACCTCTCCGATGTCATGCCCCTGCCCAGGACTTGGCCCATTCGTCGGCAACCACCACCCCGACCGACGGCACTTCGCCGCCTTACCGGTCAATTCCTCCCGCATGAACCTTCTTCTCTAAGGCCAGTAGCCATGGAGCCTTCGAACCCCGAAAACCTCGGAACACTAACCATAGCCGTCAGCCTCTACCACCACCCTGACCGGCGGCAAGGTCGCCGCGAGCCGCTCCTCTCACCTCCCCCACCCCAATGCTCAACCCCTAGCCCCCACAGAACCTGGTCAATTGAAGGATAAGTAGAATATCAACCGATTGAAAAGAGTAGAACTCATAAACTAAAGTATATATGTCGAAAGATGCACACGGGGCACACATACTTGAATATTTATGAGTTTAGAGAGAGCTGAAAAATAATTCATGTTTTATTTGGCTTGTTCTTAATGTCAGAACATCTACTTAATTGTCAGAAAATTATAAATAGAATCTGAAAATGATAAATTATTGTCTTTTGCAGCCCTTTTGCTCATACAAAACCCTCTTTTCGTAACACAAAAACCTCTGGTCCTGACACCGCCGGAATCCCGGCCCTTACGACCCCCGCCGCTACCCGTTCCCATTCCCCGCTGCTATGTCTACGGCGGCGGCGGCTCCCGCGCCCGGCGCCACGGCCACGGTGCGGGTATCCAACATCCCGCCCTCGGCCATCGCCGCCGAGCTCCTCGCTTTCTTCGACTCCGCCATCGCCAAGGATGCGGCCTTCGCCTGCGAGATCGCCGCCGCCCACCGCGGCTGGCTCAGCCGCGGCCACGGGTCCGTGCAATTCGACTCCGCCGCGGCGGCAACCCGCGCAGTCGACCTCGCCTCCTCCGGCCGCCTTCCTCCCTTCCTCGGCTCTCGCCTCTCTGTCTCCCCCGCCCACGTCGACCTCCTTCCCCGCGCGCCCGATTTCGCCCTCCGCGCCCTCGGCTCCAGCCTCGTTGTAGGCAACCGCGTCGCTGAGCGCGAGCTGGAGGTGGCCTACGCCTGGGACGGCGTGCGCGCCGAGATCATCCCGGTGAAGCGGCGCGTGGACCTCTACCTGAAACATGATTCCCGGAGCTACAAACTTGAGGTTCTCTTTGAGGACATCAGGGAGTGCTTGGGATGCAGCTTCGATGGGATGGGCGCCATCTTGCTGCAGGTGAGCTGCTTATACCGTGCTATTCCATTCAGAAAGTCGCGAACATTGATGCTCCCGTTTGCGGAACTGATTATTTGTTCGAATTAATAGATTACATGCTACAAGAAGATATCTCCTTACTTACACTCAGTGACTCAGTAGCCAGGAGAATGACTGAGTGCTTGTGATAGAGTTAGCTCAATATGCCTAGAGTTGCAAGTTAGCAAGTGAATCTACAGATATCGGACCTCAATTTTAGCCTAATATCCTAGCAGAATAAGAGTGTGCAGACTCGTGCCACACATACAGATGATTTTTCAGTCCTATACGTGCTACTAGAGTCTTCCATGGGCGCTATAATGTTTTTTTAAATAAAATACGGGCGCTATAATGTATATAGTGTAGCAGCGTTCACAATAAATACATACATTTATTGCATAAATCAACCATTTCGTTTGGAACTATTACTCAAAGACCTGAGCTATGCACATGATACTATATTTTACTTTGATGCAGACAATTAATAAAATATTTGCGCAAATCAGCTGAGTTTCCACTACATGTTATTTCAAGCATTTCTTGGATCCGGTTACATGAGAACTCTTTTCATATTTTTTATTGGGACGGGCGCTGTTTAAGCTTTGTTCACTTACTAATTTTAAGTATACTTTACAAGTGAAATATTTTCTTTCAATTTTTTTAACCTTTAATATTAAGCTGCCCTAGTGAATACAAATGATCTGCAGTGATATATTAGTGCTTGTCATGTTTCTTAGACTACTAGTTTGTTTCAGATGCAAATATTCTTTGGGCCTGTTTTTAATGAATCTGAATATTGTCTGCTAAATAAATGTTATGCTTGTTTCAGCTGACCTATGCACCAAGAATCCACACCGCAATTTCTGGGTCTACAATCAAATCAAGGTTCACAGATGAGCGCTTTCATGCATGCAAGGAGGACGCCAAGTTTGCATGGGTCAGAGCACTAGATTTTACACCTAATAGCTCTTTTGGGGAGTGTTCCACTCTTGTCTTAAAACTGAGCAAAGGTGCCCCAGTGTCAGATATTCTTGAAAGTTTACCATTCTCAGGAGAATTAGGGGAATTGGCAATTTCTTCAATGGATATGTTTGGCTCCTCATCCAGAGTGGTTCCCCTTGTTGATTGCCCAAGTGGCTTTTCAGTACCTTATGAAATTCTATTTCGTCTGAACTCTCTTGTTCACATGGGGAAGCTAGTGGCCAGGCATGTTAATGCTGATCTGTTCAAAGTGCTCAAAGATTTACCAATTGATACTTTAAGGAGGATTTTTGAGAAAATGAGCAAATTAAAATCTACCTGTTATGAACCTTTGGAATTTATCAGTCACGAGGCTCACAGGATGAAGATTAGTAAGAAAACCTTGCTGTCCAAGAAGGGTGAAGGTGAAGGAAAACTGTTAAGGTGTTACAGAATTCACATCACACCATCAAAAATATACTGCTTGGGGCCTGAGGAAGAAGTTTCAAATTATGTGGTTAAGTACCATTCTCAGTATGCTTCTGACTTTGCTAGAGTTACTTTTGTTGATGAAGATTGGAGCAAGCTTTCACCCAATGCATTGTCAGCCAGAATCGAACATGGTTTCTTTTCTACCCCCTTGAAAACAGACCTGTATCATCGTATTCTCTCTATTCTAAAAGAAGGATTTTGCATTGGCCCAAAGAAGTATGAATTTTTGGCCTTCTCAGCAAGCCAACTTCGTGGTAATTCTGTTTGGATGTTTGCTTCAAATGATTCTTTAAGTGCTGAGAGTATAAGAAGGTGGATGGGCCACTTCAATGATATCCGTTCAGTCTCCAAGTGTGCAGCTCGAATGGGTCAGCTGTTCAGCTCCTCCAGACAGACATTCGAAGTCTCATCATATGATGTAGAAGTAATCCCAGATATTGAAGTCACAACCGATGGCAATAAATACATATTTTCTGATGGCATTGGAAAGATTTCTTCGAGATTCGCCAGACAAGTTGCCAAAACAATTGGATTAGACCCTAGTAACCCTCCTTCTGCTTTTCAAATAAGGTATGGTGGCTATAAAGGAGTCATTGCTGTTGATCCTACTTCCTTTTTCAATCTTTCTCTGCGACCTAGCATGAAGAAGTTTGAATCAAAAAGCACTATGTTGAACATTACAAATTGGAGTAAGTCTCAGCCATGCTACGTGAATCGTGAAATTATATCTCTTCTTTCAACATTGGGTATAAAGGATGAAATATTTTTGTCGATGCAACAAGATGACATGCACGAGTCAGATGAAATGCTAACAAACAAAGAAGTTGCTTTGTCTGTCCTAGGGAAAATTGGTGGTGCAGATACGAAGATAGCAGCTGAGATGCTGCTGCAAGGCTATGAACCAAGTTCAGAGCCTTACCTGTTAATGATTCTCAAAGCTCATCGGGCTAATAGGCTGACCGACATAAGAACTAGGTGTAAGATTCATGTCCAGAAAGGCCGTGTTCTCATCGGTTGTTTGGATGAAACAGGCAACCTAGACTATGGTCAAGTCTACATTAGAATTACAAAAAATCGCAAGGAGCAGAAGTATAGTGAGCAGCCATTCTTTTGTAATGATGATGGCAAAACAGCTGTAATTGTTGGAAAAGTTGCAATCTCAAAAAACCCATGTCTCCATCCTGGCGATGTCAGAGTACTTGAAGCTATATATGATCCCGGATTGGATGCTAGGGGCTTTGTTGATTGTGTTGTATTTCCTCAGAGAGGGGACAGGTACATTATTCTCAAGCTGAAAGATGACTATCTTAAGTTTGCCCTGTTCAATTTCTTTGTCCATGACTGTGAAGTAGCCTGCCTCTTCACTGAAAGAGGACACTGGTCTTTTCTAGCAACGTTATCCATATTATGTTGATTTCCAATTGTGTAATTGACAACTAACCATTTAGATTAATGCTGTCAATGCCTGTACTATCCTTGCTTTAGATAAATGACATCAATGCTTGCACAATCCTTACTGATCTTCAAATTTATTAGGCCTCATCCAAATGAATGTTCGGGTGGTGATTTGGATGGCGATCTCTTCTTTATTACTTGGGATGACAAACTGATTCCTGAGAAGGTCGATGCACCTATGGACTACACTGCAACAAGGCCACGCATAATGGACCATGATGTTACACTTGAGGTATACTCCTGAGTGTATTCTTTTTCCTCTCATTTTTGTTCACTATGTAATTCCTTGGTTGATTTGCTGATGACCTCCTTATGCTGATATCAGATTTTTATAGCAGCAAATATCACCAATGTTTAAGTGTTTTAATGATATAGATGGAGCTGAGAAACCTTTTCATGTTTCTAAAATGTGCTTAGTGCTGACATATTTAGAGCATTAACTTCATGGAACATGCACTGACTAGGGCAGTAACGAGCATATAGAATTGGCAGCTAACTTTCAAATTCTTATCCAGCCAGAATGGTATTTAGATGGTATGTGCATCCACATGTACAAGTAATCAATATATTTGAAAATACACCAGAAAATGAAAACAAATGAATGTTTTGAACCAAGTATATATACACTCACGATACACTTTTAACAAATGCCTTGTATTATTATTTCCATCTTGCATGGCTATTCTCACCTTAGTGAAAATGTTACAAAAAGAACTTCTGAAATGCAGGAAATCCAGAAGCATTTCGTCAGTTACATGATAAATGATGCCCTCGGTGTTATCTCCACTGCCCACTTGATCCACGCAGACCGTGATCCGCTGAAAGCTCGCAGCCCCGAGTGCCTCCAGCTGGCCGCTCTGCACTCCATGGCTGTTGATTTCGCCAAGACAGGTGCTCCAGCCGAGATGCCCCGGGCGCTGAGGCCCCGGGAGTTCCCTGACTTCATGGAACGGTGGGAGAAGCCAATGTACGTCTCCGACGGTGTCCTCGGCAAGCTCTACCGCTCAGCTCTGCGCCACACCGAAAACGCGGAGGAGCTCCTGCTCGAAGGCCCTGCGTACTCCGAGTACGACCCGGACCTCGAGTGCCCCGGGTTCCACGACTTCCTGGATGCCGCGGAGGAGCACTACGAGGCGTATGCCGAGAAGCTGGGCACCCTGATGACCTACTACGCTGCGGAGCGCGAGGACGAGATCCTGACGGGCAATATCCGGAACAAGCTCGTGTACCTGCGGCGCGACAACAAGCGCTACTTCGAGATGAAGGACCGGATCATCGCTGCTGTGGACGCGCTGCACGCGGAGGTGAGGGGGTGGCTCAGGGCGCGCAGGGACGAGGACGCGTCGAAGCTGGCGTCGGCGTGGTACCACGTGACGTACCACCCGGGCCGTCGCGGCGAGAAGCGGTTCTGGAGCTTCCCCTGGCTCGCCTGCGACACCCTGCTGGCGGTCAAGGCGGCCAGGAGGTGCCGCAAGCGGGTGGAAGACGCCGCCGCCGTGCCGATGGACTGCGACAACTAGAGGGAAGTGACGCTGCGCGCTGCGCCAGTGAAGTGAACTCGCGATGTGAATGGTGTGATCTGGACTGTGTGACCGTAATCCAGCTAATAAGATGCACTGCTAAGTGCTGTAAAAAAAATCGACTGCAGATTGTCAGAGCTCTAACAATCGTACTCTGTGGAGAGTTCATGGTTTGCCATCCCATTTGGTTTCACTTTGAGATTTTACGCGTGGCTGGATATGTCTGTTAGGCGTGTTTTATTTCGTTTAAACAAGGCGTGTCAATATTTTAATATTTTTGTTTGATATAAAATTACAAACACAAGCAATTATTTTGTGAATAAGAACCAAAGAGTAGTATCTCATGATCGAAGACTTGTTATAACGAAACGAAATAAGTTTTTAAATTTAAAAGGAGGGAGCCTATGAATTTAAAAAGCGCCAAGAGTCGACCTAGGCGGCTAAGCCAAGCATTGCTAATGGCCGGTCATGCTCCATCATCATCTCGGGCACTCTTTGAATGGAATATGCGGAGCACCCAGGCAGCCGGCAGGTACGATTAGCTAAGCCGTTACGTAAGGGACGCCGAGGGCCCCGTTTTCTGGTTAGTTGGGACGGCTGCTTGGCACTCTTTCGAGTTTTGGTGACGTGTCCTGTGATGGTCTCGCAACCAGGAAACTGCAAGCACAGTTGCTTGCGCGTTTACAGCCAGCTGACAGCACGGTCGAAGGTCGAACCACCTGACCGTTTACCGTTACGTCGGGCTGGAACCGCGTGAATTAGGGAAGGCGGAGACGAAGACGATTACGCAAAGCAAAGCTCACCCCTCAACTAAAACCAAACAAGAACCCCCGGTTACACGGACACGTCGTCATCTGCCTACTCTCCGCTCGGCTGCTGCTGGCACCACCAAACTCCACCGCGCGCCACCACGCCTCCGTCGGCAGGCGGCGACCGATCCACCACCGAGCAAGCCTGATCAGCTCAGCAGGCATCAGCCAGAGCCAGGGCGCCCGGGACAAGCGGGGATGCCGGGGCCGGGCGCGCACCTGCTGTACGCGCTGTCGGGCGGGGCGGCGCTGTCGCGGCTCGCCGGGCCGGGGGACCACCGCCGCTTCGGCCCGCACCACTGCGCCGTCTACGCCGCCAACGCGTTCCTCGGCCCGGACCTCGGCTCCTTCGCCGAGTGGCTCTGCTCCTTCCTCCCCTCCTCGGCCGCCGCGGGGGACCTCGCCATGGCGGCCGTGCACCACCCCTTCTACTACCCGCTCCTCCTGGGCCTCCCGCTCGCCTGGGCCTACGCATGGCTCTCCCGCCGGCTGCTCCGCGCGGGCGTCCTCGACTCCGCCGCCGGGGTGGGTTCTGGAACGTTTGATTTCTCTCGTTTGCCATGGCCATTCTGAATCTACTGTTCCGTACGGCGGCGTGAGCAAATTGGTATTATTTCCCCCCAAATAATGAGCAAATTGGTATCTATGTCAGGTGTAGCCTAGCAATGCCGCATTATCTTAATCCTCTGTAGCAGAAAAAGGGTTAATTAAGGAGCTCCAGAGTACAGAAGCCTCCGTATCAATCTAGTGTTGCGTGACTGATTTGTTTAATCTCGGTGTTGTTGCAGGTGCCACTAAACAAAAGGCAGTGCTTCTTGCTTATCTCGGCCGGCTCGCTGTCTCATTTTTTCTTGGACCACTTGTTTGAGGTGAGCATGCAGCAGCAGGGAATGTTTTAGCTTAGAACTGGTGTTTAACCTTTAAGAATGTGTGCTTAACAGCTTGGAGATGTTCAGATCACAAATGAACTAGACGTTTCATTTTCTCCTACTGAGTTCGGATTGTACTGCTGCAGGAGAATGGCCATTCTAGAATGTACACTTGGATCCTGAGCACTGGTTGGTGGAAAGGTCGTGCTCCTATCAATCCAGATGCAGTGGTCGTTGTAGGACTTCTTTGCACTTGCCTCATGGGGGGATTTGTGTACATCAACAGGTGATAGCTTTTTCAGTGCACTATCATCACTATTTACAAATTAAAAAGCAGTACACACAAATTAGATTTGGTTCCTTGCAAAGTTCTAAATAGCTAACTATACATGGCTGCTATAAGTGGTGCAACATATTTTGGCACCTTGCCACTGTGCCGCTACAAAAGTTACATTATCAATAAAATAAGTACACATGTAATTCTAATTCATTATCAATAAAAGTTACAATTCTCTCCATTGTTAAAATAGAAAAGGGGAAAACTTTTCTACAACTCTAGAATTTAGAACATCTATGTTTATCTGTGTTCTTCGTCATCATGTTTGGTATGATTGATGATGTTGTTTGGCATGGCCGCATGGGTATGTTCAGTTGTATCACTATTTCTCCACATTTGTGATGAATGGAAATGTGTAATCCCCATCACCCCAAAAGGGAAAAGTGTTGGCATCAGATTATTCAAAATTCTGTTTCTTTTCTTAGTGTGCTTGTTGTATAACTGGTCTGTTTCCAGTTTTGAAATGTTCTGCCGAGCAGTCTGCAAGGGAGCAGCCTAGTGTTGGATTGAACCTGTGTTTCTTCCTTCTCCTGTGTATTCTGGAAAAAGGACACATTGATCATTGTTGATGGCCAACAAATGTTACATGATGACTATGCTTAAAAAAATACTACCTCCGTCCCAAAATAAGTACACATATCGCACTTCGAGGAGTCAAACAATTTAAAGTTTGACCAAATATGTATTAAAAATATTAATAATTATGATACTAAATAAATATCATTAGATTAATCATGTCATATGTTTTCATAACAAACTTGTTTAGAGACACAAATGTTAATATTATTTTTTATATATCCGGTCAAACTTACGACTTGTTGACTTCTCGAAATGTGAGATGAGCACTTATTTTGGGACGGAGGGAGTATATGACACCATTGACTTTTTTTGTTCGTTTGACTATTCGTCTTTTCTACAAATATTTTTGCAAATCAATAAACCAATAAGTTAAATTTAAAGTACATTGGATAATAGATATAATGATATACATTTTACTTTAGTTAACTAAATTGTTCAATATATATTGGTGGTCAAAGTTGGAGTAAAAAGTCAACGGTGTCATATATTTAACAACGGAGGGAGTACTTATACATGCTCACTTGAGTTTCAATGTTTCCATCACTCCTGCTGCAATGCTGTTCTAAAACCTTTTCCCTTTTGAAAAATAATGTCCAGTTATAAATCCTTGTTGCAGTTTTGATATTTTGTTTCTTGTTTTGACAGAGTGAAGCATGGCAAGTCTGCAGCAGAAAAATCAAACCAATCTTTCTTTCTCATCCTGGCGATAGCCACCCTGTACTGTGTGTGGTGTGCCGGTCAAATATACCTCCGGCAACCCCCTCAACCTGCCATAGGTGAAGAAGCTGATCTTGGAGTGATAATTTTTCTTGCCATTTATCTCTTTCTCCCACATGGCTTGTGCATCCTTTCGATGAACCAAAAGGATTATATTGATGCAGTGAATGAACTACCACTTCGATAATGTGTGTTGTGCATTTTTATTCCATATGTGCAGAAGATCAGTTTGGTAACAGTCTGGTTTCTGCATTATGTTGTAATTATATTTAATTAGTAACTGGGTGATTGCTAGTGCACCTATGTACAACACTGTAATTCTTTAGGCTGCAAACGTATATTGTTATGGAATAAAGTTGTATTATGGACGCCATTGAGTTCTGTCGATAAAAAAAATTCTTTTTCATCGGTCGGATGGGGATGGGTGGTTTGGTATCCAAGGCACTTTTGTCATTTTTTTTTCCATTTGGCACTAGTGGGTGCAAAGTGATGGTGTCTGCCGAGCTAATTATTGTGGCTTGTGTACTTATCGGTGTTTCCTTTTGTAGCAAGTTGAAAGAGAGCATATTCACTGGGACCGTGATAGTGAATTTAAGTGTTAAATTAAACTCATTATCATCATCTGGTCATTGTCTTTTCTAAGAGGTATCATACTTTATCTCCTTTTATTGGTTTTCCTTGCAGCAGTTACAATTATCTGTATAGTGTGATAGAAAAGATGCTGAAATATCCAAGCCTGCATGACTGCATCATACTAAGTCTGGATGGTACTGTCTCTAGATTTAGTCTCTAACTACCTCTTGTTATAGGCGTAAAGTAATATCTATCGGTTTGTCTTAAAACTTTTCTGATGTAAATTGCTCACCACTCAAGTGGTTATATTCACTTTAGTGCACATAAATGTTAAGCATGTTCACTTAGACATCAAGACTTAAGGATTACACAGAATAACTATGCAAGGGACTCAATGATGCTAATGCTATTGTGCTTGGCATCATCTCTCATGGAGATCTGAAGAGCCTTCTCCAGCCTGGACACGACTTGCTCCATGGATGGCCGCTGCTTCTTGTGGCCAGTGCATGACAGAGCAAGCTTCAAAGTGAGATCAAATGCATCTGTTGAGTACTCTCCATTCAACCTAGGATCAGCAAACTCCAATACATTGCCATCTTGGATAAGTGTAGAAGCCTGGGAATGACCAATACCAAGATTCAGCTCAATCAGTTACTTCATGCCAGAATAATATCCTACTTTAAATGCTTATGATCTTACCATTTTGTCCAGTGACATTGGCATAGCGGTATTCATGATGTTGATTGCTCGTTTTCCTGACAGGAGCTGCAGGAGTACCATGCCAAAGCTGTACACATCCCCTGCAGCATTCACCTTGTGGTTGTGGCGGTATTCTGGATCGACATAGCCAAAGGTTCCTCTGACTTCAGAGCTTACATGTGAAACACCTAGGTCCATGACTCTTGAGAGTCCAAAATCTGACAGCTTGGGTTCCATATCAACCCCAAGAAGTATATTGGTTGGCTGTCATAGAAATTAGCAAAGTATGAGTCTGACTAAATGTGAATCTATAGATGCACTGAAGCATTGATCATGCAACAAACCTTGATGTCTCGGTGAACAATGCAGCCTTCAGGATATATGTGCAGGAACCAAAGGCCGCAAGCGCTTCCGAGTGCTATCTGAAGCCTCTGAATCCACGAAAGGTTCTTATCTTTTCCTGCAATCAAATTATTATTATTTCTTCATTGAAGCAAAGGAAGTATATACTCCTAGAGTTCTAGCCATCATGCTAAATGTACATAATCATATTACTCACCAAATAACCATTCTGATAGATTACCGTTGATGCACAGCTCATACACAAGAAAGCACTCCTCCCGCCCATCACAGTAACCTCTTAATGACACCAGATTTGGGTGCCTGACATGTGACAGGCTTGTAACTTCCCTAAGGAAGGTTTCTGCATGCTCATTCTTAACAATGTGTTTCACTGCAACAGGCCAGCCATTTGCAAGCACTCCTCTGTACACTTTCCCTGGAACGACAAGAGGCAAACCATCAAGAACAGAATCTTAAATATTTTCCCTGGGTCTAAGTCTCATTCCCATTGATGAAAAATATACTTTATGCTTGCTTGATGGTATAAATACCAAAACCTTGACATCATTATTATGGACATGTACCTGCAATACCCTGGCCGATGATGTTTGATGGACTCAAGTTTTCAGTTGCAGTGTATATATCTTTGATTGGCATCGGCTTGCAGATAGTCTCCTCATACTCAAGGGATGCCAATGTGACCTCTGTGAGATAAATATGTGCAATCACATATTACTATTAGGAGGTAAAAAGCCACCAGCTCTGTAACTTCTATATGTATATGGATTGTAATAGATTAGCGAAATTACCGATATCCTTTTTTGATGATTTAAACTTGCTTGCTCTTCTCCTGATATGGCAGAAAACGGCAATGAGTCCAACTATCACCCCAGCAGAGAGGCATCCTATCAATGCTTCATATCCTGCTGATAAAATTGATGAACTCAAAGTTTGAAAGATCAGGCAGAACAGAATGGGTGAAGAGAGGTAAAGCCACAAACCTATCCGCATCCTTTAGGTTATGGGACGTGTGGGAAGAACACGAGATTGATTCTCACTTTCCTTGTGTCTGTTCTGATCAAAGCAAGTTAATGTCAGCACAATCTATACTTAGTCGTTATTACCAATGAAGTGTTATTAGTGACTAGCAATTGCCGGCCGAGATGTAGGCATGGAAGAAGCCAAAAGCAGGAAAAATATTATATCCCGCAATCTGTTTGGGTCTGGATCAGAAATCCGGAATCCAGCATCAAAAGTGTCAAGTATATTTGTACATGTACAGATGTACTTGGATTGTTGGGTTAGTGGAGGTCCACTAGTTTTCACCCTTTCTATTAGTCATTGCATTTGGAGTCAAGTGAAGGAGCGACAGACAAATGTCAAATGTGGCAACTCTATGCATAGTGGAATGATCTAAAATATAAACTAGATTACTGGAACACTCCTCTACTTTGACGACTTCAAATGAGACAAGTTATAAGAGTTAAAACTAACGTATTATTTTTTAGTTTAAAAAATAACCACTGGAACAAAGCATGTAACCATCTGGAAGTGTTTTGTAGACTAATGTATCCTCTCCGCTCTTTCCAGGCAACCTTTTGTCTTTTTCAATAGTTTGTTTGTTTTTACTGCTGGCGAGACTGTTCTTGTGTTGATTAATTTGTTGGATATGTGGTGCTAAGTTAGTGTTTTAATTGGCCTGAACTTGCCAGATGTACTTTCCAATTTCTTACTTAGATCTATAAACTTGTTTAATAAAGGATAAATTTGTATTTAGATAGATCCCATCATACTTCGTTTGAACAAGATTGAGACTAAATTGCATGGTGACATTAAACCTAATCTCCTAAGTGAAACACTGTTGGTGGGGGAACTCGATACCATATTGCTTTAACTGCATTTATATGCCTTTAGATTTGATACGATGTCGTTTCACATTTTGATTTCAACAGTACCTATACCTTTAAGATTTGATACCGTGTTGTTTGAACAGTATAATACCTTTGAATGCTTCTTAAGATAGATTCTTTCTCCAGCAAATTCCTGTTCTGATGCATCTGATTCTCAGGCAAACTAATTTTTCTACAGTAAAAGCCGGCTTGAAATGGCCTCTTGAGGAAGGATCTAAATAATGAGCCAGAGCATCGCTTTCGTGGGTCCCGAGTGACCACAAAATAATACACACACATAGCTATATCAGTCCATTTTGATCTTAAAAGAACACAATTGGCTGCAATGGCTCTTCCTAAGAAAAATGAATGTGTCATTTTCTGTCAGTCCATTTTGATCTTAAAAGAACACAATTGGCTGCAATGGCTCTTCCTAAGAAAAATGAATGTGTCATTTTCTTGTAGTGAGAATCTACCATACAGTATCTCTGTTGATAACCACAAAGGCTTTCTGTTTAGTCGTCTATCTCGTGATCTCTATGCTGATTCGAAGAATAAGATGATTCTAGACTATTTTTTTCATAAGTTTTAATGTTACCATTTTTAGGTAAAACGAACAGCATTGAAAATTTGTCGGCTTACTGCTATTGTTGTTGTTGATGTTGATATTCAACTTGTAGGATAAATTTGTCAATCCTTCAATAACCAAGTGACCATGTACGAGAATGATTTTTTTTAAATGACATATGAAAATCTGTATTTTAGTAAATACCATTGCAAACAACTTCCTTGTCAGTATGCAGCTCATTCGAGCATATAAATTTAATTAACAAGCTTGATTTGGGTCCTCTGCAGAAAATTTTCTAGAAAAATAGCGGAAAAATTACAGAGCAACCTTTTCTAAATGACTTCTTTTCTGCTATTTTTATTATCGTGTGTTATCTGACTGATCCTACTGTCATTCAGCCCTGATGTCACACTATGCCGCATCTCATGTCATGCTGACAATAATCCTGTCGACTTAGCTGGATCACACAGACAGCCTCCAGGCAACAATTGATCAACAGTCACCCCTTATCAGCAACTGGACAGATTCAGATTCAGATTCAGATTGCGTTACAAGCCTCAGATGAAGCGAGGGGCAGGTGTTACGCTGCAGGGTCTAAGGTGCAGGGCTCGACAGAGACAATACAACAGCCTGTGGGGCGCCTTTTGTGATGCAACAGTGCATCTGCTAAACGCGTGTACATGCATGTCGGATGTATAGCACATTGGAGAGGAGATTGCATCTCATATCACATACTTTAGAGCTTACTGCTTAGGGCTTAAGGATGTGCCCTTCATATCATAGGGATAAAGGCGACCGAGCATGAGGATCTCCGTAAGATAGTGTGGGGAGTGGTTGTCACCCAGTTCCATGTACCAAGGCTCTTATAGGACGTTGCTTTTGACTGTGTGCGTTTATCGTAGAGGTTAGTTGGATATATTTCCATTTTTTTTAAAAAGATAATCTCTGTGGAAGTAATATTTGTTAGAGAACAAAGTGTCGATGTAATGACTGAATGATTCTCTTGATGATGATTGTATACAATGTCAGAATATATACAGTGCCAACAGGCATGACCGAAGGGGTATCTTGCCCCTGAAGTAAACTACCGAAGGGGCCTAATCCCCAACCGTCATTAGCAGTTGCTAATGACGGGATTATCCTATTGATCACTAATTAATTACCCCTAATTAATCCTAACACTCCCCCTTGATCAATGGATCTTGTATAGGCTTCATATAGTCTTGTGTAGGCACCGTTGTATAATCGTCAGTCAAAGTCTTGAATCTTTGGAAAACTCTGTGGGAAAAACCAAAGTATATCGATATACCAGGCAAAGCTCCTTAAAAACCCAGTGGGAAAAATAAGGGGAACAACCATGATATATATATAATTCCCAATATTTATAGACCCTTTAGGTGATCCTAAAGACTTAGTCTAAAAAACAATTTGATCAAAGATCAATATGTCATATATAATATTATCCTTAAAAACCCCTTAGGGAAAATAGATAATATGACAACATCTCACAAAAACCTTTTAGGAAAAATGTGAGGAGAATCTTTGGAAAAACCCAGTGGGAAAAATCCAAAGTGCTATTGGTATATCAGGTAAAACTCCTTAAAAACCCAATGAGAAAAATAAGGAGAAACCTCGTGATATACAAACACCGAAGTTGTTAGACCCTTTGAGATAAGCTCAAAGCCTTAGTCTAATAACACCTTGACCATATGGTCAATATGCTCGTATATCATCTTCCAAAAACCCCGATGGGGAAAACTTGATGATATGGCATATAACTTTGTATAGGCATTGCCTCGTCAAAAACTTTATATGAGAAACCTCGAAAGGAAAAACTCAAATAAAGAAAAGAGTACAATGTATCATATGTCACAATATCATCCACCAAAAACCCTATGGGAAAACGGATGATATGACATAATCTTGTGTCAATATTGCCTCATTAAAAACTTTCTATGAGAAACCCTAAGGGAAAAACTCATACAAAGAAAAGAGTGCAATATGATGTTTTCAACAAGTTATTAATCAGAGAGATGAGAGACTCTCCCCCTGAAACTTGCAAACCTTTCATACCGATGTACTCAAAACATAAGAAATGTGCAGTATGGTAGATTTTGTGAATATCTCTCCGAGATTATCACAATACTTAGTTTGCAAGTATTCATATGTCTATATTTATGTAAAGGCTATTTCAATGATCTGGAATTTGGGGATCTTATAGATAACCAGAATCATAATATCTATATAATTGGATCTTGGATTATATCAAGATCACATGTGCTATTTTGATATATCAAAGATATTCTCAACTTTAATCTACCAACATTTGGTAGGATAGCGCTACTACTAGATAGCAAATTATTGCAATGATAATATCCGGTCGGGAACTTTACAATATATACTAGCGCATAAATAGCACAGAGATAATGGACCACATGTCTCAATATCTCATTCCAATTGCTATGGTATAAAAACAATCTTCCTCTATCTTGAGGTAGAACAACCATAGGATTCCTTTTCATATTGAGCCATTTAATATGATGTGGATATAGATAGCTTTACTACAAAACTTGGGAGAGGATACTTGGATCCTAAACACAAAATAAAATTTTGGTTTAGACCATATCTAAACTCCGTCTTTAGATTACAACGTGCTACGAATAAGTGTTCATTCTCAATGATGTCAAGACTGTTGACAATCATATAATACTAGGAAATCCAATAGAGGACTCTAAAATGAACACCATGTGTAATCAATCTTGTATCCCTTCAATTTAAGGAATACACACAATGTTAATTGTACCAAATTTGACTTAACTGCATTAAGCCATGTATTGACTTAAGCAATACACAATCTGTGTTGCGCTTTTATGTATGGGTGTTTGGTATGTGAACTCCTTCCCGGAAGCTTCACAACCATACCAAATCTAGTGATTATATGAAATCACTACACCTATCAACTACAAAGATAGATGCTTTTGTACTGCCAATCATAGTTAGTATCGGAAATTTAACTTACTATGGAGAATAACTGCATTGGTAAACAATGCGTTGGGCTTTGCGTAAACCCCATTGTGCTACTAGTCTTGCTTTATATCTCATCACCACCTTGTTCTCAATCCATCCTAGGATGAAAACACTTTGTACCCACAGTAAAGGTACGTGAGGTGTTAGCTTTACAGCTCCTAACTCCTCTTTTATGGTGAGCAAGACTATCTCTGTATGTATAACTAATCAAGTTCCAGAAAGAGTGACAAATCACTCTGCCATGGTCTTATTAACTGGATAACTTATAATATACAATTTATTCAGAGAAGTATGAGTCGACTCGTGTAGCCTTTATATAATATAATTCTCCTGTTATCAAAACTAAAAATGAATCCTGAATGACTCTTCGTGACTTCCATAAACGAGAGTCAGGGCTTTCCGATATCCCAGCCTCAGTATTTCAGTGCACTTTTGAGCTAGGTTTGTGGATTATAAATATCCACAGGACATTACATGTCCTCTAGATGTTTTTCAACCAAAGGTTGAGTTGCATTTTAAGTCTTCTTTTTGCTTGCCAGCAATCGCATCTTGCCACTTGGAAGTGCTTCTCCCCCTCATATAGCCAATATGGGGGTGAGTGGTATATTCTATTCTTTCTGGCACTTTCCTTGTAGGATGGAGAGACTTTGTAACACCTATATATAATCTATGAAAATATTTAGGCAGTTTGTTTGCAATACTATGCAAATCATCCTTTGAACTCAATGTTAATGTCCATTTTCCCAGTGAGATATTAATACTATCGAGAGCGAGTTCCGCTAACTCCTCTGAATTCAATATCCACAATATGGGCAAACCATTGATTCAGTTTATTTAGTACGTGTTCTTGAGCTTGAAATGCTTTATGCATTACAAATATTTTCCGGGCATTATATATGGTACTATTCTCCCCCTAATGCCTGGAAAAGCTCATGTATTCAAAACCAGCATACGGGTTGTAAGTAGATCCTCTATAGAGATCTAGATACTGAACAATCGACGGAGATTGAAATCTCAGATTGATCCCCAGTTTCCTGTATGGACCCATCAATGTATGCTGCGGTGGTGAGATTGGTAGTTTGGTACGTATACAACGTAACCTAATCTTACGCAAATAGGAAATCTTATGAATTCCAACGTACTGAATGCATATGGGGGATATGCAATTAATCTTAAGTAAGGAGTGTGTAAATCTACTTAACTCCAATACAAAGTTGACAAATAGCAA
Source organism: Cenchrus fungigraminus (assembly GCA_036936925.1). NCBI lineage: Eukaryota > Viridiplantae > Streptophyta > Magnoliopsida > Poales > Poaceae > Cenchrus > Cenchrus fungigraminus. Next base: position 77,056,633 of record CM072775.1, read on the forward strand.
TTTACTAATAATGGTCTTGTATGATCTTAATATCATATTTATATATTCTAATCTATCCCTTTGGCTATGTAATTAAACTCTTATTATACCTAACAATCGTCATTGAAGGTACAAAGTTTAGTAGTGTTCAGGATAATGCTCATAACAAGAGCCATGATATACCAAATACAAGGCTAACCGTGGATATTTCCACACTTTAGATCATCTCATAGATGTATATACACAACCATGAAATGCCTGAACTGTCCAAACAATCTTTGTGTTGGACTCAAAATATTCTTTTGAATATGATCAAGGGATCTAAGTCAATCTGATTTTAAGATAAGAGAGTCTTAAAATCATGTTTCCTTTTGATACTTACCGTATCCATACTTTGAGGAAATTTTGACCAAAAGAATTGCTATTAATTTTTCACGCATCTCTTTGGATGGCTAAGTTGATCATTCCAAATCTTAAATGGATCAACAGTGTGAAAAATTCTTATGCGCAACATGTTGTACGGGGATAGTTGTATGCATAGTACAACCAAAATGAGGCTTATCTCATTACTTATGTGCCATTTCTAATGTTTTACTTTTGTGTTTCTCTATGAAAACTCAAATGTCTATTGGGCACATATCAATCCCTATTAAGAAAATTCTCGTGCAATCTATATATGACAAGAAATAAATGAAATTCTTGTCTAATATATAGAAATCCATAAATATTGTCGAGTATCAAATTCATCAAAATGATATTCACAATAGTTATGACAACAAATGTTACAATATATTTCGATGGACATTAGTAATTTCCTAGGGAGCTTTAATTTGAAGATTGAAAATTATTCAAATCTTAGTCTTAGCTCCCCTATTATCCCTTACTATTATGATATAGATCAATTTCAAAATTAAGAGTATGACATTGTTTAGCATTCTGCTAAACACAACCACTTATATGACTTATTATGTGGTTCTCATTGTCATGACTCAGTTGCACATAGGGCCTTTTGCTTCCATCATTGGAAGTAAATTGTATGAACAATAAAATCTAGTCTTAAAGGTATGATCTACTTTATTGTTCATAATACTCGTGAAGAGTATACCATAAAGTATGTGCATTTCCTTTCCATAAGACAGTCTTATCGATAATCTTTATGGATGTAGTACTTTAACAATAAGGCACAATTTCTTTGATCTATAATAAATAACCCCTAAATGAGGGTCATTAAACTCTTTTATTAGTTTATGGGATAAAATCAATAATAATGTCCATTGTCCATGTGGGATATTGGTGCCATCGAGAGCAAGTTCAACATACTTCTCTGAAGTCAATATCCACAACATGTGACAGACCAATGATTTGAATGAATTTACAATTAAGGTAAAACTCAAAATCACTAGGGTGATATGTTGTAATCTATTATGCAATATTGTATAAGTTTATGTCTTATCATAGTTTTGAATTATTGTAGGCAGTCACATAAATGTGTATACCATATAATCTAATCATCATAAGTTTCGGTGTACACAAGACAAGATAATCTCTATGTCGGAGACAAAGAGTAGATCTTTATAGTAGGCAAATATATTGCTGCCTAAGCACGGTCTCAAGGCAGAATAATTCACAAAGAATTAAACGCACCCAGTGCATTTAGGACTCTACTATCTTGTGTAATAGTAAAAAGAAATATGATGATGAAAATCAATCCAAAACCTTTATTTTGATTAGAAAATTAACCAAAATAACCAAGATATTATATTGCAACTTTTAGTCCCATACTTATATCAGGGTTAAAATTTTCTTATTCAATAAATCCTTGTTAAATTGCAATTAATACAACTAGAAATTCAACTCGTATGTGGTGCAAATTGAGGTTTAGGGCACCAATATACCCAATTCTATTATAATATTTACAAATATAACTTATGTTGGTGCAAAACTAGGGGTTTGGTTGCACCGATGAAGCCCAATTAATTTATAAAAAAAATAAATGTAATATGTATGTGGTGCAAAGGGAGATTGGGCCCACCACATACACCAAAATTATAATAGAATTACCAATGCCATTGTATTATAAAATAATCAAACCACAAAATATTACAAAGACAAATATTCAGCAGGTATAAAGCAACAACAATCATGGAAATAACTGATGTTCTTACATAAAATAAATTAGTCAAGTCATATGCTAATTAATTAAACTGCTGAAAAGAAAATGTAAAAGACAAAAAGAAAAGGAATAGCAGCCACGGCCCGGCAACCAGCGGCCCAACCGGCCTGGTGGCCACACGCGTGCAGCCGAGCCGGCCCGACTGCCACCATGCGGCCCAGCAGGCCTGGCAACCCAGCGTGGGGCCTGGCCGACCTGGTAGCCGAGGCTGCGGCCCTTTCGGCTTGGCGCGCAGCCGTGCAGCCCAAGAGCCGGGCGCTACCAGCTTATTTAGGGGCGACGGTTAGGGTTTTTACCCTAACCGCCCCCAAACCCAGCCGTCGCCGCCGTTTGGCCGCCGCCGTCGACGACCGTCGTCGTCGCTCGTCGTCGATCTGTGCCACCACCTCCATTTCCTCCCCCTATTCCTCTCATGGCGAGCATGGTCCGCAGGGTCCTAACGCCGACCATGGAGGCTGGTCGGCGGGGCTTATCCCGCTCGTCCGCGGTTGTCCTCCACCGTTCGTGTTGCTCCCGGGTGGGAGGTCGGCCCTGTGCGGTCGATTGGCCGCCGTGCGGGAGGGAGGTCCGGCGCTGGATCGAGTGGCGGTTGGCCTCGTCCGTCGCTGTAGAGGTAAGAGTACAATGAATTAAACAAATTCACTTTACAATTTTGGAGAATCGAGAACTCCAGATGCTCTCTCTTGCGTTGTCCTTCAGGTTTGAAGTCGCATCCCCACAAATTCACAGGAAAGTAGAGTCGGATTCCTCTTCTTCCATCAACCATAGCAGTGACGACAAATCGGTTCCTGGCAGTGCTAGTGCTTGGCCAGGACATGGTGGCCATCTCCGGCAATTCCATGGCAACAGAGCAGCAAATCATCGTGAGTCACAGGAAAGACAGCGAAGCCGACGATTTCTTGTCGGCGAGTACTCTGCGAACTACTCTGGCGAAATTGCGGCGAACTCGCCTTTCCTCCGCCTATAGCGCATCAGCGGTTTGCAAAGCATGCGTGTCTGATAACGTGTTAGAGAACAAAGTGTCGATGTAATGACTGAATGATTCTCTTGATGATGATTGTATACAATGTCAGAATATATACAGTGCCAACAGGCATGACCGAAGGGGTATCTTGCCCCTGAAGTAAACTACCGAAGGGGCCTAATCCCCAACCGTCATTAGCAGTTGCTAATGACGGGATTATCCTATTGATCACTAATTAATTACCCCTAATTAATCCTAACAATATTGAACACAGAACACTTTTTGCTTTGTACGAAGAAAAGGTTCGGTGAACATTATTGTTCGTCCGTGAGCTCCGAGAGAACATCTTGAATATGGGCCTTCTTTAAATTTCTAGAGCATAAAGCAAACCTTAACCTATATCTCTAGTGTTGCTCATATAAAAAGGTTTCTTTCTACCAACTAAGCACACTAGTAACAAAATTCCTTAGCAAGATTCACACTAACACGAGAAAAGCACCTTAGTCAAGATATGCAACAAGCAATGCACACAAGAGAAAGACTAGGACAAAGGAATTTAAAAACTGAAAGTAAATGCGGAAGTAAGTGCAATAAGGTAGAGCAAGTGGACAAGAGACAATCAAATTTTTTTCCCGTGGTATCGAGAAATTGACGCTTCTCCCTAGTCCAAGTTGGAGCACTCACAAAGAGTTTTGCTCCCCCTCAAGCCACTTAGACTTGATTGTTCACTAAGAGTACTCGTTCTCCATCTCTGGAATGGTGGGTCTCAATCCATTTACACCAAGAACTTCCCGGGGCTCCCACAATCTCCAAGAGCTCACCAAGAACCCTGTTGGCGGTCGATTTTCGTCAACCAAGAACACTTGTTATGTTATAATTTGGATTTCATTTTGGAACTAACCCGACACTAGGCATACTAATGATATAACAAGTTCATCGTTGGATGTGTGTTTTGGAGTATAACGTTTACGCAGGAATTCATGCACTAAATGAGAAGAGATGTACTCGGTTCGGAGGACGATTTACATGACGATCAAGAGGCTCCGACCGTGCGCGAACTTGACTCCAAAGGTGGCAAGGACCAACGTGCTTCAATGGAGAATCTCTGAGGACCAAGATGAAAAGACCAGAAGATCATACGTGAAGACCCCTTAACTTGGTCGCAGAGATAACGACGTCCAAAGCCCATATCCGAAGGAGGAAAAACCCCAAAGTGCAAGAAATGACACGTGGCAAAAGACGGAGGCGAACTGGGTCGGGAATGGGCCAGGCCGGCCAGGCCGGCCGGCCCGCCCCTTCCCACGTCGGTTCGCTGCCGCCTTTCTTCGGTGATAAGTTCGCGGAACCCTAATTGTTTGGGGAGGGGAGCCATTCGCGAAAGACGACCAGAGAAGCCTTGGGAGATGAAACACAAGGAAGAGGGTTGATCGAGAGGGTGAAGATCCAAGAGGATCATCACCTAGGTCAACGGAGGCCACCACGAGGAAGGAGGACGCCGAGGCCTTGCCACGGCGCCACCGGAGTTGAAGGACACCGAGAGACGAACTCCATCGGAGGCATCCACCATGTTCAACGGTGCCATGCCTAGCGTCTTGATGGGGTAAAGTAATTGTTTGTCCATGGAGTTGTAATGGATCTTGACATGTAGACACCCGCTCTCTTGTTTGGATCTTTATCTATCATACCTTTTGTTGATGATGCTTAATGTTTAAGGTTAGCTACCATTACCATCGGGGTTGCTCCCTAGATCGCGTCAACATACCGTGTTCATTAGGGTTAGAGATGATTACCTTCGCGTAGTGACTAGTACGAGGGAAGGGAAATGCTTAACTCTTTGTTCACATCCTTAGATAGATTGGATCGGGGTTTTACCATATTTTAGGGTGATTGCATCTCAAGTACCTAGACTCCATGGGCATACGTCTTTCATACTCGTGAGCCACCTTTCTCTTTCTCTTTAACATAATCTAGGGTTAGTTTGTCTTTACTTTATAGATTAATCTTTACATCACAAAGTCCTTAATCAACTAAGTTAGTGTTAGGTTAAACGCAAGTAATTCCCTTGCTCCGTGGATTGACAAGAACCTAGGGGGGTCCCCTCCTTTGGTGAAAAAGACACCAAGTCACTCTGTGTGCTTGCGGCGAAGTTGAACGCGGTTTTGAACCGTCAACAAACCCCTAATCACCGAGACCGTCTAGGAGCCGTCAAACTCCAAGAGTAACAAGCTCACACACTTTCACTTGACCAATGCACTCAGCTACGCCATAGAAAGCACCTTGAAACTCTTGATCACCAAGAAAGAATCCCTCTTGGCTAGGAAGATGAAATCCAAATGATCAAAGCACTAACTCCTCTCCTTGGCTGCTGTGGTTCTTCAGAGTGGCAAAGGCAGCTCAAGAGACGTAGGGGGGGTCTTATTTATAGGCCTAGCAAGGGTGGCTAGCCGTTAGAAAAGTCCCTCTAAAAAGTAGTACCGTCGGATGAACCGACGGTTCCCCTTGCGACAGCGTCGGTTCATCCGGTCACTCCGTGTCTCAAAATATAGCCATTGAACCTGGACGCTGTACCACATCATCCGACGCATGCACCGATGCTGCGTCGATTTATCCGGTGCTGAAGCAATCTTACTCAATTCGTCTCTGCATGAATTAAACATAAGCGCCGGACGAACCGCTGGTTGTCTTGAGTGGTGTCGTTTCATTCGGTGCTGAAGCAAGTCCTCTCGGTGCGTCTCTGTTGGCATTTCTTAGCGTCGTCACTTTAAGAACAGATATGGAATCCATCCTTAGTGGCAACACCAAGAAACACCTTGTAGGCACCTCTCAACGTCATAACTAACGACACCGAGTTAGCGTGAACATCAAGACTTGCCAAAGGTTAATCTAAACTATCATGAACGAATCCGTAAGCGCACAGATAAACCATTGTAGCATTTCCCAAAGGAAGGAGAATATTCCATGGGTATCGTATCTGTGGAAGGCAATGGCGGATATCTTAGACTTATGCTTTTGTTGTGAATGTAAACTAAGAGATAGATATAGGAAACAACAAACTCAAAGGCAGGGGTAAGATAAAAGATATAAAGGGGTAGTGTGACACACACACTCAGATCTACCTCTACTCTAGCACACTACGGCTTAGGGGGAACATACGAGTTAGCTCTAGGTTCTAATGTACTAAACATACAAAGCTAGAAGATACAGGAGATAGGCATGAGTATTGCATGAGAGGATAAGGTTCAACACCCAGGTACAAACGGGGAGCTAGCCCACGACGACCAGCACTCTACGAAACTAGACTTTAGACTCCTACAGCAGGTACCCCAGCGCGGAGGGTTACAAAGGATCCAACAGCTGTCACCACTGCAGACCTACCTCTATCGTTACGGGGGGTATGCTCATAACTAACGTAGCCAGACAACCTAGGCACCATGCCTGCGTTGCTGCTAGACTCCACCCGGCCTGGGCTATTGTGACCTAGGGTGAGAGCCACCAGAAGACTGGTCAACTTAGACCGAGACCGTAGCTTGAACACAAACCTCATGCAACACTATCATGCCATCTAACAAGATCAACTAAGGCTAGATATACGAACGAATACGAACTCTCTTATGTCTAGTTAATAAAATCAAAGGGTCGTGTTCGTGAAGAACACGAGCCTCTAACTTATGAACAAACACATAAGGAATGAGTTTATCACCCTTCAAGTGGATCAAAAGGTAGTGTTCAAGAAGAACACAAGCCTCTAAATGATGAACAAAGGATGAACTCAAGAACATATCAAGCACATGATCTACCATGACTTTATATGAAATAGCTGAATAACTAAAGTAGATCAAAGTCATACAATGAAATAAAGATAAAAAAGAACTCATACCTAGACTCCAAAGAAGAGTCACTACGTGAAAAACAGACATTGGTAACGGGCGCAGATGGCTATTGGTAAAGGGCATAACGCCCGTTACCGATCAAGCGTTACAAATAAGCCAACAAAGGTAACGGGCCGATGCCCGTTACTGATGACACGTAATTGTAACGGGCGTCGAACAAAGACCGTTACCACAACTACTTACCGGTCACCTGAAATGGCTGTTTCTTCAGGCCCACCAGAGCCTTTGGTAACGGGTGCAGACACTGAGCCCGTTACTCATAACACGTATTAGTAACGGGTGTCTAACAAAGACCGTTACCGAAACTATTTACCAGTCACCCGAAATTTCTGTTTCTCTAGGCCCACATGGACCTTTGGTAACGGCCACAGAAACCGAGCCCGTTGCATCAACTCAACATCGAAGACGCGGAAAATACTTCCATGACATGTCTCCTCTGTCTTGACGAAAGGAGACGTGTCGTGTAAGTGCGCGTCTCCTCCGTCTGGACGAAAGGAGACGCGTCTTCTCAATGTGTGTCTCCTCTGTCTGGACAAAAGGAGACGCGTCTTGTCAGTGCACGTCTCCTATGTCTCAACGAAAGGAGACGCCTACTGTGAACCCGCGTCTCCCTCTGTCTCGACCAAAGGAGACGCATCTCATCACTATGCGTCTCCCTCTGCCTCGACCAAAGGAGACGCGAACTGTGTACGTACGTCTCCTCTATCTGGACCAAAGGAGACGCTTACTGTGTACGTGCGTCTCCTCTAATCGACCAAAGGAGACGCTTACTGTGAACTTGCGTCTCCTCTAATCGACCAAAGGAGATGCGTTGTCTACTTTCACAAAAATCAGGTCCAGCATCCACATTCACAAAACTCCACAAACTGAATAGAAATCCACAAAATTCACATGCATAATCTCACAAAATTCAGGCATTCAACATCCTCATCTAACAAGTAAGGTTCACAATAATATCACTGGCTTAACCATGAGGATTGGTGTCAAGTACAATGCGAGCCATCAGAGCATCATTAATGTGAAATTTTCCTGAGGGTGTGATCACCTAGTCCATGAGGAATGAGGCAGTTCTTTTCCTAATGTGGAGCACCATGTCTTTGTGGAGCTGACAGGTAGGTACGTGAAATGCTTGAATATAACAATGTCAGCAGTCAGCACACAGGTGGTTACCAAACATGTGCAGTGCTAATAAGCAAGAACTGTGCTCAGTTGCAGGTGTTACAAATGCAGATCCCAAGAAAGTACCTCAGGGTCCTTCAATTTATTTTTTACTGTAAGCATGTGATAGGCACAATAGAAGCCGCAGACTCTGGATTGGTAAGGTTGTTGGTGGCACTGCGATAAATATACAAAGACAAATAGTGGTGAGAAGAAATAAACTCAAGCTTTAGTACTAGCTTCCACAGGTAGGAAATACTAAGTAATACGTACATCAAAAGCCTTCTCATGTTTCAAGGCTTGGCGGGGCAACTTGTTGTCATCGCAGTAACTATTCCAAGCACTACAACAAAACATGCAACAATGGTTAGGGCACCATTAATAAACTCTGCAGAGTTTGTTGAGGAAGTTTGTAGGTTAAGAAAGAAAGAACTTACTCATTAATGGCTTCTACCAATTCGAAGAAATCAGTTTCTAGGATCCTATATGAATCAAGATACAAGACCATATTCTGCTTTGGAAGGATCACCACTGTAATCCAGTGGTGCCCAGTGTTATAGCAGGAAATGATGACTCTCTTTTTAGCATATGACTGGTAGGCACGCTTCGTATAGGACACAAAAAAATCCCTGTTATTTTGTATATTTGACTGGCTAAAGCATTCAGGAACAAGGAAGGCAATGGGTTCCTTTTTCTACTGTACTTCTACAGCCATATTCCTATTTAGATAGAAAATGATTAGTGAGAAGTAGATTAAATTTTCAAGCAACTTACTGGATGAAACAGCGGATAAGTCCCATATCCAAAGCATCCAAGTTGAAGAGATCGTACAAGTCGCTGATGATGACAGACAACAGCTCATATTTTTCATCTTCTCTCACAGGCCACTAGCTGTGCTTGGGCCATATTATGCCCTGAATCAGAGACTCATCATTGTCCTTACAACGTCCCATACAGAAATTGTGGAGATTAGTGACAGAAGGAGCAGTTTTCGGATGCTTGAGTTCAGCAGCACTGAGCATTGCATTTCCAAATTTGTAGTTTGGGTTAATCTCAGTCATAGCAACATTGGCTGCCTTCTTCTTGGTGTTTCTCTCAGATGGCTTTCTGGCAGGCTTCTTTTCCTCCTGCTTTAAGATGGCTGAAGAAGGCTTTCTGGTAGGCTTCTGAGACCTTTTATTTTCAGCAAGTTTCTTTTCCTGCTGCTGCTTTGAGATGGCTGAAGAAGGTTTCTCAGATCGCTTTCTGGTAGATCTTTTATTTTCAGCGAGTTTCTTTTCCTGCTGCTTTGAGATGGCTGAAGAAGGTTTCTCAGGTGGTGTCTGACCAACAGCTATTACAGAGATATTGGGCCCAGATGTACCTGTAGCTTTCTTCGAACTGTCATCGACAGATTTCTCAGCATCAGCCAACACATGACTCTGGGCTCCTGCTTTGGCATCATTATTTTGAGCACTTTCTTTTGGGGATAGATGTTTTGTTCTTTCATGAGGAGAAAAAGGTGGGGATGCAATTTGCGTTTCTGGGTGTGGAGGTGGAGGAGGTGGGTTACCAGGTGGGGAATGAATCTATTCTGTAATTTGCGTTTCTGGGTGTGGAGGTGGAGGAGGAGGTGGGTTACCAGGTGGGGAATGAATCTGTACTGTACTTTGCTTTTCTGGGGGAGGAGGAGGAGGAGGAGGAGGTGGGTTACCAGGTGGGGAATGAATCTGTACTGTACTTTGCTTTTCTGGGGGTGGAGGAGGAGGAGCTAGGAAACCATGTGAGGAAGAGTTTTGTCCTGTAGTCTGTGAACCAGAAGGAAAGTGTACCGTAGTGTGCGAACAAGATTTTGGAATTGGTGCTCCCTTGATGTGAATGTGACACCTCTTCCACTGTATCCTCTGGTGTAGAGCTTGTCCAAGTGTCGTCACCTCGTCATTAGGAGGGTGTTCCAGCGCGTGATCCCTAAAGATAGCATATACATGCAGCACTTCGACCACAACATAGTCTTCATGAATCGGGACTGTGTGTAGCGTAGTCTGCTCTGGTTGAACCACACCAATTGCAGCTTCACATTCAACACAGTGAAATATGATCCATAGGCCACAGTCTGTGGGTTCAGTCAACGTGCCTATAAGGTCTTCCTGTGTTGGGGAAGCAATGTGCACTACCTCTGTCGACAACTCTGTAGCACCGTTGATCAAACCTACATTATCTGCAGACGCACAACTGCTCTTCAGTCCGGCGGGTGAAGGGCTTGTGCGATTGAACACTGGTGCAAACACCACCTGGTACCCTCGTGCCATCATGTCAAGCATATCCTTCTCCATCTCAGCCTTGAGTTCTTGCTTGATTTCTTCCTTCATCTGTTGCTTATCAACTGATGAGTCAGTACTGGCCCTCTTCCTCTTCCTGTACATGGAAGCGTGCTGAGGCCAAGCAAACTTCCAGCCCTGGTAGCTGGAGACACCACGCACGCGACCTGGTTGTTCGGGGCGGCCCAAGCACTGACTTAGCACATCATTCTCCCTCAGCCATGAAGTCATTCCTGAAGATTCTGCATGTGCATTCTTTTCCATGATGTCTGCAGCCACACTTTCATTTGCTACTTTGTTGTACACTATCTCGGTAACACCGTCTTTCACCACTAGCTTACTCCTTGCTCGCACCCAATTCCTAAAATGATCATCAGTGATGGCATCATATGGGTTGGCGATCCCAGCCGCAGCTAATTTCCTGTCCTCTTCCTCCCACTGTGGTAGTTTCCCACAATAACCAGCTGGACCCATGCTGTGCTCGTTTGTGTTTAGGCTTCGAAGTGACTTGAACTTGCCACTAACAGATGAGGCTTCCTCGGTTTCCTGCTGTTTCACAAACTCTGTCCACTCTTTCGGCTTGATAAAGTCGTGCTTTCCAAATGGCTCGAGTCCTTTTCTAACAAAATCTCACCTAAGCTGAAATCTGAATTGTCTCCATGCCTTGGCTGCAATCTTCCACAAAAGCTTGAATGCCTGCTCTTTCATGTCTTCCTGGAACTCCAAGTGTTTCTGCATATAGGTTTCAAACAAGTACCACTTTTGTTCATCGCTTAGTTTTTTATTTTTGGCAAATCCAAAGGTATCTTTTGTCTAGCAATGAGCTCTGCAAGCGCCCTGAACCTGCACTTTTGTGTCAATGGTACTGGCATCCCCCCTCTCTCAACCTCAGTGACTAACATTTAGTCTCTTGGCCACTTTGTCGCTGTCCTTGGCACTCTGGCTCAGCCCGTAGCCCCACCCACCTGCTCTTGTTCTTCACTAGTAGTGGCATATCCATCTTCTTCATTATATGCAACTTCTTCAAATTGCCCAGGTCTATAGTCCTCGACAGATTTATCCTGTGAATTAATTGTCAAGGGATTATGAGAAAGGTCAGCTGAGTGTCCAAGAATAGCACAAAAAGCAGACCATACTGCTAGCTCTCCCAGGAGACATGCTACAATAGGAGACAAGTAGAGCACATTTTTAGTTAACCATGCATAACAGCTAAGCATTTATCTAATCAACACCCACAGAACTGTGTACAAGACCATACAAATGAGAAAATAATTACAGTAACTAGTTTAGCCCACTATAATCTCATTGGTTCTATGGTAAACCATTAACATAAATGCAATATTCAGAAACTAAAAAATTAGTTCAGGCAATGCGACCTTACCATTTTAAAGAGGAAGATGCTCGCTGCCTCTGTTGCTGATGAGGTACTTATTCAACTTGGAGAGAATGTCCAAATGTACATATGGAACAAGAGCAAAACCAAATATAAGAGTAAATCTAAAGGAAAATGCTAAGTATACGTTTTGAAACTCGAAACCCTAACTAAGCAAGTGAGCATAGTCAAGAATGTGTCTTAATGATGTAGGAGGGATTTCTAGCATGCAGTTCACCTTGTCACTGTCGGAGCGGAGGGATCTCTAGTCGCCACATCCTCACGTTGACCTCGTGGCTGGATCCCTCCTCCTCCTCCTAGTCGTCGTCGCTGGAAGGTGAGGGGTGGTGGGGCGCGCGTCTCAGCGAAGGTGTGTAGCGTGTGTCACGTCGCGGGGGAGAGGAGGGGGAGTGGGATGAGGGGAGGAAGCCGAGGGTAAGGAAGCGGCGGCGGAGGGGGCGAGGGGGAGGAAGCGGCGGCAGCACGAGGGGGAGAAAGACGACGGCACGAGGGGAGAGTGAGGAGGCGACTGCGTGAGGGAGACGTCTTTCCTTACTAACCCTAGCGCGAGTGGGCGTGTGTGGGCCTTAAAACTGAAAGGCCCAATATTATTAGGAAAACGCGTCAGGCCGGGGCTAGTTCTATTCGAATGAAGAACAGTTCGATTCATTTTCCCCTTTTAATCTGCAATCAAAGATTTGAATCACGTATTCTCCGTCATTCGTAATCCAAATTTGATGATATTTGTTTCTGATTTTTTCTAAAATAAACTTCTATTCATTTTTGATATTGTTTCGTATATAACTCCATTTCCTGGATGTTGTTTATACGCCTTTATCTTGTTTCTTACAAGTATAACATAGAAATAATATTTGTTTTACACAATCATTACTAACGAAACTTTGTATTTCGTAATGTTAAGGTGAACACAAGGTTGTGTTAAAATTTCAAATGTATACGAGTTCGAACATGTTGTGAAGTATGGAAAACTTCAGTGTTGAAGTATAACATTCTAGGAAACTATGTGAGAGATGTACACATTTGTACACAAGTATGATCTTCCTTTTGATAAACCATTTGAAATTTTTATGACGAGTTTAGGGACCCAAATTATGTTGCCAAGTCAATTTGTAGAATTTTTAGACCAACCTAAGATGTTATTAGAATTGTTATATCCCAACCATGAGATAAAAATTCGAATTTTGATAGTTTGGTTACACAAGTGTGCCTGCTAATATTTTATTCGAATACTACATGACCAACTATGAATTGTTCATATTTTTAATGAATTTTTAGGTGTTGTTTAATGGGCTCTAATATTTGAGGGAAGCAAGTTTCATTTAAAAAAAATTAGTGTCGAGCCCATGTGTCAGCGTCAGCAGCCTATATAAAAAAGATAACCGTTGCCTGGCCGCTCGAACCCACCTGACAACAAATGAGACGCGGGGTCTCGAACCCGCGTCGGAAATGACTCTCGATTTTGGAAAATGAATATAACATCCAGAATGGGATAAGCGCAGCACACATGACGCTCTGACCTCTGAACTCCCTGCTTCTTCTTCCCCGCTCTGAGCTCCACCACCTCCCGCCCTTCCTTTCCCCACCGTCGCGCACATGTCGCACTACGCCGATTCATCTGGAGGTGGACGTGGCAGGAGCGGGTTTCAAGGTGGCCGGGGCAGCCGCATTCACTCCATCGGCTTGGATCCAGTCGGTGAGCTAAGCGGCTTCCCACTGGTCCCTTGCCCGTACTGTGGTATGGCTCGGGTGGTGGAGGGGAGGACGCAGAAGGAAGGTGAAAACCACGGTCGTCTTTATTTCAAGTGTGCGAGGAGCGCGGTGAGTAGTCTGAGCTGTGATTTTCCAAATCCGAGTAAGGGTTCTTATGTGCTTTTGATTTTCACAGTTCCCCAAGTTTTGTGGATATTATCATTTCGAGAAGGAGTATCTCCAGATGCTGAAGGATGCTGGCATCATATCTTTTCGACCGTCGAACTGGGCAGACGTGATCGATGAAGTAGTTGATTCAGTGGATTGTCAACTTGGGAGCGACAATCAGAGGAAAGCACCGGACGACAAGCAGAGGAAGAAAGCACTGGAGGAGAAGATGGACAATGTGATCTGGAAGATGAACTTGATTATTGTGGGTGCTGTTTGTGTAGTATTTTGATGTTTACTGGGGATGTATGCTGCAAAGAAGTAATTGTGATGTGAAAAGTGGTGCTTTAATTTGTTTCATCTGTGTGAATGAAGAATGAAAAATTTGTCACAGATGACAAACTTAAATGTATGAATGAAGAAAATGGAATGGAATGACAATTGGGTCACGAATCTTAATGTGTCACATATCACAAATTTCATCAATTCATCTGTGTTGACATTTCAGTGTGAAATTAACTAGTCTGCACCCGCGTCTCCAATGATTTTATACAGAGTTTTTTGAAACTCAGAATCTTTTCACTAACAAATAGAGTAACAAACATTGCAATTCATTGTTGCCTCACTGCCACTCTGCCCTGCCACTCTGCCATTGTTAGATGTAGTTCATCACAAGTTCAAAAAACACACAGGAGGAACACATATTAACAAAGGAACATGTTCATGACAAATAAGCAGAGTTCCCAATGTTTGACCAAAAGCCACTCTCCCCTGCCACTTAGATGTAGTTCATCACAAGTTCAACAAACACACAGGAGGAACACATATTAACAGAGGAACATGTTCATGACAAACAAGCAGAGTTCCACGAACAAACAGAGGAGGACGAACACACAGAGGAGAAAAAAATTAATTAAGCTAAGGTAGAAGACTTGTCGCCTCCGCCGGAGGAGCCCCACCGTCGGAGTCGGAGTCGGAGCCGCCAAGGCCGCGTTCGTCACCACCGTCGAAGCCGCCATTATCGCCGTCACCATCGTCGTCACCGTCGCCGTTGTCGTCGTCATCACCGTCGGTGCAGACCACGACTCTCTGAAGGTCCCCAGCCAACCAATGGATCTTGAAGGTGAAATCCTTCACGGACCTCTGCAGCGGATCGTTGGGTCGTGGCAAGCCGAGCTCAACGGCCACCTGTTGAAGCTTCCTGAAAGCTTCGTACAACATTTGGACAGACCAAATGTTATCCAAAACTAGTTGAGGACGCAGAGAGCAGGGCTCCACGGGCCGCGGCGCCGGTGCCTCCTCGGCCGGCGGCGCCGGCGCCTCCTCGGGCTTCGGCGCCTTCACCTCCTGGATGAGCCGACGACGGCTGCTTTCATCGTTATTGTCCTCCTTCCTTCCTCGCTTCCTCGATGGCTCGCTCGACGATGATGCCATGCGCGCGCTTGAGGAAGAAGAAGCTCTTGGTGACCGGAGACGGTGGTGCTAGGGTTTTCTTGGTGGCGCGCTTGAGGAAAGCTTATGGAAGAAGCTCTTGGTCGGCCGGGCATTTAATGATAAGACGGGGAACCGTCAGGCGGTCAGTCTTCCCACTGCGACACGCCACTACGCCTCGGAACGCGGTACGCTGCGGCAACGCGTGTTCACTAACCAGCATCGCCATTGACAAAAGACTATTACTCCCTCCGTCCCGCAAAGACTGTTTATATAGCTTATTTTAATACCTCTTTTCAAGTTCTAATGCATGATTGATTATTATATATCTTAAATAAATGGATTTATTTGCTTTCTTGTTGTGGCACAAAATCAAAGTTAATAAGGAAGTTACGATCTGTGTGCGCATGTGGATAAAAAAACTGCTATTCGCTGGAAACCGACCACAAAGGAAACATTTCTCCTTTATCCTTTTAATCTGGAACCAAATTTTGTGTCACGTTTTTCTCGGTCATACGTAATCCAAATTTGATGATTGTTTTTTCTTATTATTTCTAAAATCACAATCTTTTCATTAATTTCATTGTTTAGTGTATATTTCCTTTTCGTTAGTAATGTTTTTATGCCTTATCTTGTACTTGATAAGTGCAACATAGAAATAATATTTGTTTTACACAATCATTACTAATGAAACTTTGTATTTCGTATTGTTAAGGTGGACACAAGGTTGTGTTAAATTTTCAAATGTATATGAGTTCGAACATGTTGTAAAGTGTGGAAAACTTCGGTGTCGAAGTAACATTCTAGGAAACTATGTGAGAGATGTACACGTTTGTACACAAGTATGATCTTCCTTTTTTGAAACCACTTGAAATTTTTATGACAAGTTTAGGGACCCAAATTATGTTGCCAAGTCATTTTGTAGAATTTTTAGACCAACCTAATATGTTATTAGAATTATTATATCCCAAACACGAGATAAAAATTCAAATTTTGATAATTTTGGTTACACAAATGTGTCTGTTGATATTTTATTTGAATACTAAATGACCAACTACGAATTATTCGTATTTTTAATGAATTTATATGTGTTTTTTATGGGCTCTAATATTTGAGGGAAGCAAGTTTCATTTCAAAAAAATAGTGTCGGGCTCACGTGTCAGCGTCAGCAGCCTATATAAAAAAGATAACCGTTGTCTGCCCGCCCGGACCCACGTGACAACCAATGTGACGCGGGTTCTCGAACCCGCGTCGGCAATGGCTCTCCATTTGGAAAATAAATATAACATCTCGAATAGATAAGCGCAGCACACACGACGCTTTCCTAATTTCTCACTAGGGATTAGCGGAGGTGAGCGGAGGTGGGGAGACGACGATGAGCGCCGGCAAGGGGCCAAGCAGCTTACGACCCCGCGCACCGTGGATCGAGGAGGAGAAGCCGAATGTGATGCAGTACCGCAACTGGATCCGCGCGCGCCGGCGAGATTGCGGTGAAGACGGAGACGATGATGACCGTTGGAGAGGAGCCAAGCGGCGGTGCAGCGAACCCAAAGCCAGAGATGAGCGTCATCGACTGGATCCTCTTGGGTTCCGACGAGGGGCCAAGCAACGGCAGGGAGGAGCGTGCCGGCGAGGGGGCAGCGAAGAGGGCAAGGCGCCTGCCTCACGTCAGCGACAACAAATGTCTTGCAACAACGGAGAGGGGTCGAGGGAGCGGCGAAGGTGTAGAGGACCTCATATCCAACGCTGGCAACTACCACGACGATGGCGAGGCAAGTTTCTCTGAATCACAGTGCCTTTTACTTGTTCTATAAATGGAGCAGCTTGAGCTTGAGCTTGATCAACTTGTTCCTATGAAATGGCTTGTTCCATAGAGATTTTGTAGGATTTCTAACATGATCAATGTAGCAATGGAGCAACTTGTTCCTATTAAATGGCTTGTTCCTTTGTCTATCTCAATCTTCTCATTCCTATGGTTCATCCAAATGATCAATGTAGCAACTTTCTTATGTTTTTCATTCCATAGGAATCAAAATGGCATGGCACTGTCTGGGAATATGTGAAACCTGATGTTGATAATATTATGGAAGAAATGCACATCCTCCTCAAAAAGGCTGCATTCATGAGGCGGTACAAGTTTGTGGCTGAACAAAATCTGCAGCCCATGGAAGATGCGCTTGATGTGTTTCAAGATACCTTGGTTGCATTTGAAGAGGCTGCAAAAAAAGCAAACCTTAGTTGAAGATACCATGCTTTTGTTGATGTTGAAGGGGCATGCTTTTGTTGATGTGCATGGTCAAATAGCATGACCAGTGTAAAATTGTGACGGGCAAGTTAAGGCCTAGCTAGATGGACAAGTTAACTGTTTGTAATAATTATGTATATCTGTGTGGATCTTTGTGGACAAGTAATCTTTATCTATATATGTGGACAAGTTATCTTTATCTATATTATGTCTGTTTTGTCTCAAAAGATTTTTTGTTGATTATGCCTGTATGTCAAAATGGGAGCCCTGAGAGATCGGGCTGACCTGTCAATCAAGACAGATACAAAGGAGACTACGCGGGATGGTTATTCCGCGTCGCATTTGCCCCTCCAAACCGACAAGGAGGAGCCGGCCCCACGCGCCGCCCCTGTGCATTGGAGACGTGGTTTGGCTTATCCACGTATCCTTTGTTCCCAATGTTTGACCAAAAGCCACTCTCCCCTGCCACTCTGCCATTCTGCCTTCCTTCTCAAACCTTCTGCCTTCGTCGTCTCCATCGCCTTCTCTCCCCTTCTCCTTCCTCATCTCCGTCGTAGAGATGGCCGGCGGAAAGCAGTCGTTCCGCTGCCGCGACTCAAGAGAGAGGTTCTGCAGCGAGGAGGAGAAGGCCCCGCCCGCCGCCCCCGCCAAGAGAGTGAGGTTCTGCAGCAAAGAGGCCGGTTCTTCGTCGGCCAGGGGGAGGAGGCCATACACGCATGCAAGCGCCAAGGGGGTGCACTCCAGCGACGCCCAGCAGGCAGAGGCCGAGCCTTCCTCGAGTTTGGTATGCTTGAAGTTAGGTTTATGCTTGAAATTGAATTTCGGGTACTCATCATATGCTGCTCACAAAAATGTTGAACTCATTCTGTATACTACTTCAATTTCTGAATCTTCATGCTCAGCGACTTTTATTAACTGAACATCCAGTGCCTTCATTGATCAATGGTTCCAATGCATCAATTTTCCATTGTTTTAGGAAGTTGTTGTACCAGCACATGACATTGTCAGGATCTGGACAGAAATCGTCAGGCTCAAGAAAACCTTAGACTACATCTGCACATTCCTAAACAGGATGGAAAGAATGAAGAAGGATGACATTGGTAAAGAGAAGCAGCAAGCAAGTTCTGAACCTAGTTACAGCTAAACAACTTTCTTGTTTGACCGGTTACAACTTTATAATATTAAACTTGGCAATCTAATTGTGAAGCTTGCTTCAATTTGCCTTTGTTTTAGAAATGTGTTGTTACTCGGGAGGAAAATTATTAACCTTTCGAGTAGAAATTTTGTTATGCTTGAAATTTAATACATGGTACTCATCATATGCTGCTCACAAAATTGTTGAAATTATTCTATATACTACTTCAATTTCTGAATCTCCCTGCTACATCGACTTTTATTAACTAAACATCCAGTGCCTTTGTTTTAGGGAGGTGCTGTAGCTTGGGAGGACATTGACATGATCTAGAAACAAATCCACAAGATCAGCCAAGCTCTGAACCTAGTTACAGCTAAACAACTTTCTTGTTTGACCAGTTACATCTTTCATGATATTAAACTTGGCAATCTAATTATGAAACTTGCATCAATTTGCCTTTGTTGTAGAAATGTGTTATTACTCGGGAGGATCTTGACTGCATCTGGAAAGTACTCGACAAGATGGATAGAAGGATGGATGACAAGGCTATGGACGACATAAGTCTCCTAGCAAATGGTCAGAAAATACTAGAATCTGAGGTGGAGAAGCTTAAAGGCGCACAGAAGATGAAGGATATTGAACTTGCCGAAGCTGCAAAGAAGAATGCTGAGCTGCAGGAAAGACTTGTAAAACTAGAGGTAAAGATAGTTGAACTTGAGGCTGTAGCACAAAAGAAGCCATCTAACTAGTGCCCCTGCTGATGCACGTCAGATGTGATCATGTGAATATGTCTGTTCTGAACATTATGCATGTCATATGTGAACATGTGATGCTATATATGCATCTTAAATATGTAGAATATGCTCTTATGACTACTATCTATGTGTACATGTGGTTTTGCATCTTATTAAGAGACATGATTATATGTTTGTGTGATATCCAATATTTGCTATGATGACATAGTCAAATATTTGACGACAGTGAGAGTGCTAACGGACTTCAATTATTGAGCTCCGAGTCTAGTAACGGGCGTCAAATTGTCATCAGTAACGGACTTAAAGAGCCCGTTACCGATATGGCAGTGATCGGTAACGGACTTAAAGAGCCTGTTACCGATAGGGTAGTGATCGGTAACGGACTCAAAGGGCCCGTTACCGATACGTTTAACTTTCGTAATGGCCGCATTATAACGTCCGTTACAAAGAATAACTATAACGGGTGTTTTAGAAGCCTGTTACTGGAAGTCCTCATTGGTAACGGGCGGTGTGTTGGCCACATCGGGGTCAAGCCTGCCATGGTTATGCATAACGGGCGCGAAACAACAACCATTACAGATGCGGTCCATGTAACGGGTGTTAAGGGCCCACTACAAATGCTGTGTGACCTATTTGAGGTTTTCACGTAGTGACTTGGAACCTGAATAAGAGCTACTCTAGCCTACCCCCTAGCCTTGGAAACTAAAAGTGAGAGGAGAATAAGAGAGTAGTGTGTGGGAAATGGGAGTCCCTCCCCTTCTATTTATAGGTAGGGATAAGGCTTGCTCGGAGCACCAAATGGCCTCAAAACACCCGAGGATGCAGCAAGTGACCAATGAGCAAGTGACACGTGCAAGGTCGGGATGAACCGACCCTACGTCGGTTCGGCCGATCCTAGGGTCGGCCGAACCCCTAGGGCGGCCATCTCGGCCGTGCTTCCTCTGGGTGGCTGCCCTGTGGGCCCTTTAATCCTCCCCCGGTGCATGGCTTGATTTGGTATCTGAGGTGGGACCTTTGATCCATGTGAAGTCCGTGTAGCGTCCTCTGATTCGTCGGTGAGTGCCTCCCTTGGATCAATGACGTGGAATGCCATGTATTTCCTTGGTGGCAGCCACCTCCTCAACTGAGTTGGCATGGTTTCTCCATAGAAGGTGGGTTTCCATCTCTTTTAAGGGGTATTTCACCTACATACAAATAATCTTCAAGGACAAGTGGAACTACATTATTCAAACCAAAATGCAAGTAAATAATGCATATACCTCCATTTATGTGAGAATATTGAGGGTTGAAAGTGGTACTTAACAGCCATCAACAGTCTCTGTATGATTTATATGCACGCGCCGGATGAACTGATGCTTGGACCGTCGTTTCATCCGGTGCTGAAGGCACTTGACTCCAATCCTTACTGTTACCAAACCCTAGGTCACCAGATGAACCGATGATGCACCGTCGGTTCATCCGGCGGTGCTGATTCTCTGAAACTTCCACAGAAATCATCCAGTGAAACTAGAATAGGTGGCGTCGGTTCATCCGACGTGCCCTTTTGCAGTTCAACTCATCCAATTCAATCACCTTTGAGTTTTTTCTTCAATTCTTTTGCTTCCAATGTGATTCCATGAGTACTTTGAGCTGTTTAGTAACCAAGGAGCTTGATAGTGCATGAATATAGCATGGCATTTGGCATGGTCAACCTACTAGTGTGTGAACCCCTCTTAATAGTACGGTCAAACGCAAATCCAAGTGTCCTTCATCTCCTTGTGACACTTGGAACTAATAATGTCCTTAGCCTTGTAGTCTTTGTCCATTGATCATCCATAATTTCAAATTGAGGGGTACCATTTCACTTATAACTCATGACAATAACCCAAGATTAAATCCACTACAAAACAAAGGTTAATCACAAGTATACGGTTGTCATTTATCACTGAAACACACCCTTACCAAAGGTGCGCTAGGGCCTTGATGCTTACAATCTCCCCCTTTTTGGTGATAGATGACAGCACAAGTAGAGATATACGAGAATTTGAAATTAAAGCATAAACTCTACAACTAATGCAAGGAAAAGATATAAACTAGCACACATGCATTAATTAAACAAGCACACAAGCATGAGTAGACATGTAAACCAACAACATACACAAGAACCAAATACATGTCTCATCATGAACTCCACAAAACAAACAAGGGGCACAAAAGCTCCAAAAGCACACTCCCAAGCTCCCCCTATCTCTACACTCCCCTATCTATCTCCCCCTTTGGCAACGAGTACCAAAAAGGGACCTAGTCCTGCTGAGGTGGAGGAGAAGCCGGCGGCGTCGAGGAAGTAACAACCACTGAAGGCGCGACGTGGAACTCGGAGGTGTCACCGTCCTCGGACTCGAAACCCGACAACTCTGAAGAACGTACTGGCGAAGAGACTAGAGTGGTGTCGGTGCCGGTAGAAGTAGGAAGCACTTGAGAGCTCGCCACTGCCATCTCTGACTCGATCTGCTGAGTGATCATGTGAAGAGTGGTATCCTCCTGATCGAGTCCCTCTGTCCGAGGAGTAGTCATGGTCGGAAGAGGCGAGGTGAAACCCAGGGAAGGACGTGCTGGTGTCTCAAACACAAGAGGACCTATTGGGAACGGAGACATCAGCTGGGTCGAAGGAGTAGCCATCTGTGAGAACTGACCCGGCCTGAGCTACTCGAGAAAGGTGGTCATTTGTGGAGTAGAGAGTGGCTGAGTGGCAAACGTCCTCGTCTGAAGTAGTGGTGAGATCGGGACGGTTGGTATGGGAAGGCTCACAACACCACTAGCTGAAGGAAGAGAGACTACCGGCTCTGGCTGGAGCAACTGCTGGGTAGGAAGAGTAGGGAGCTGAATCCCTGTGTGTTGAAACAACTGACCCAGGCAGGTGGACATGAAAGAGAACATCTGAGCGGTCATCATCTGCTGCCTCTGAGCCTCCTGCTGCTGGCGAATACTGTCAAGTATCACCTGCTGAGCCTCCTGCTACCGCTGAAACTGAGCCTGCATCCCTCGCTGAATCTGCATCGTGGCTCTAGACTGGTCTGCCAAGGACTGGATCATTGTAGTAAGGGAGTCTGGCTGAGTAACCTGAGAGGTAGAGATCGGAGGAATCGGTGACTCAGCCTCTCGCTGTCCTGGCAAACTTGAGCCGCCAGCCTCGTCGTCATGAGTACGACAGACACGAAAGACGGGCTGTGGCTCGGGCTCAAAGTCCTCGTCCTCACTGGAGTCCTCGGTGTCGGTGGCACAGTACTATGGTAGAGGGCCCTCTGCTAGGGCAAGTAACTCATCCTGTCGTGCTGCCTCGTCCATGGCTGCCTCAGCTGCGTACGAGCCTGAAACTCCTCAACTGCTCTCCTCTGTCCTCTGGGCCCCTGCCTCCTGTCTCCTAGCATCGGAGGTGAATAAGTCTTGAAAACATACTTGGATCGCTCCAAGACTAAGATGTATCGCTGAGACTCTAGGCGAGATAGGATCCAGCTGATCTAGTGAGCAAACGGAAACTGCCTAGTCATCCCCAAGCCATCCATGATCGCATCCTCGATCTCACTGAGCAGGATATCCACAATGTCGAAAGGCCGGTGTGTCATGATATAGAGAAGGAGCCATTGCTGGACACCAGTGATCGACTCAGCATTCCCCATCCTGAAGAGTAAGGACCTCCTAAGAGCAAAGTGGACCACGTAGGCCTCACGAGTCAGCCGGTCAGGGGTTCGAGGGGTGCCGTGGAGGAACGGCTGCTGGAACAGAAAGTTGATCTCCTTGTCTGACGGAAGCATCAGAGTGTGAGCACGACGAGGAGCCTCAACGTCAGGGTAGGCCAGGTAGTGAATAGACGTGTCATCGACTGGCACCCCAAGTAACTCAGCAATACCCTCTCTGGTGAGTCTGAACTGTTGTCCCATGAACATGAACCTCATAGACAGTCGGGCGTCCTCAATATACACTGTGGCGTAGAACACGCGGACCCACTCTGGCACGTATCGCGGCCTATCACTGACCAAATCTGCGAGTCTCGGTATAAAGTCAAAGTGGGGGAGAATAGGGACTCCAGCTGCTGCTACTCTGAGGGCTGTCCACTATAGCATCCTGTGCTGGCTAAGCTGTGACCCCTTCCTGACATAGGAGGCGTAGAAGCTCTCCTGAAGGATCGTCCAGAACCGAGGGTCACAATCCTCTCTGCAACAAGGGAACCACTCCTCCTCCTCAACAAACCACAGATTCCGGATCTTTGGCCCGGAAAGGCTCCTCAAATCACGGAGATAGACCCCAAAGGCCTTTGCTCTCTGTGCACCAATCCGAACCTCAGGACCCTCCTGTGGCTGATCCTGCTGCTCCTGCTCAACTTGCTGCTCTGCTACTGTCCTCCTCTGCCTCAGAGTAGGCTGAGTGTGTCCACCATGAGTCCGAGGACCGGTACGTGGTGCAGAGGAAGGAGACCCTGTCTCTGTCGGACGTGTACCGGTACGGCCTGAACGCCGTAACAGTTGCTGCTCCTGGGCGGCTGCTCCCCCTGACCCTGTGCACTGTCACCGATCCGAATGCCCCTCTGTGGCTGTCCCTAGGTGTCGGGCACTCAGAGCACATGATCCCACTCCTTGTCCTGCTTGCTCTTCTTATTCTTCGGCTCAACGACGACCATGCCCTTCCTCTTGTCTCCTGCCATCTGTCAAAGAAATGGTGGAAGATTATAGAATGACGGGCGGAGAATATAAACAAGATAAATAACTAAGGGAGAGAGGTCCTTAAGCAAAGCATATGAAAGATGGAGCCTAACCATGAATTCTAAGAGATGAACATGTCACAAGATATGAAAAAGGAGGAATTCTAGGTAAGTCCTTAAGTGAGCAAGATGTGTGTGTGGAGATGCAAGCTAGAACATATGCTACTGTGACGGATATGTACTGAACAGTGCATGAACAGTAGCAAAAATGCTCAAAATTCATGGGAAATTAGAGCACAACTATGAACAAATGAGCAAGATAGAAGGAAATGATGAAGCATAGCTCATAATCGCAGTC
Source organism: Cenchrus fungigraminus (assembly GCA_036936925.1). Lineage (NCBI taxonomy): Eukaryota > Viridiplantae > Streptophyta > Magnoliopsida > Poales > Poaceae > Cenchrus > Cenchrus fungigraminus. Next base: position 77,080,943 of record CM072775.1, read on the forward strand.
TAAGGCCACACAAACACCACTTAATTTCCCAAAAATCATGAACAAACATGAACAGGGGAAGGGGAAATCAAGCAGATGCTCACCACTGCTGAGGAATGCGAAGGGGAAGGAGTAGAGGTGGTGGAGATGTCGCCCGTGCGCCTGGGAATGAACGCCGATGAGCTGTGACGGCGGCCGAAACCCTAGCTAGGGTTTGCGGGCGGCGCGCGCGCGAATTCGCGCTGATGGGGCGGCGATGCGGCGGCGGAGCTGGCCGGCGGCGAGGTTCGGGGGCCGGCGGTGGCTGCTGGAGGCGGAGCACGGGCGTGGTGGCCGGAGGTGACGGCGATGGCGGTGTACGGGTGTGACGGGAAAAGCTGCGCGCGATTTCGATTTGGGGATGAAACGGTCATGGAAGATTATGACATGTGGGGCCGTGTTGCATTGAAGCACCGGATGAACCGACGGTAGAAAACACAGGGCGTCGGTTGAACTACCGGATGATGTGAGCTGATCAGAGAAAGATAGCACCGGATGAACCGATGGCCAGATTTTTAGTTTCACCGGATGAATTCTTCGCGGGTCTGAATTAGCCTCCAAACTCAGTAGCACCGGATGAACCGTTGCGTTCACAGAGGAAAGCGTCAATTCATCCGACGATAGAAACCAGTGGTGCGCTGAGAAAAATTCAAACTGACCCTGCCACCGGATGAATCGACGTCTGGAACCTAATAGCAGCGGTTTATCCGATAGTGACAAAAACAGAATGCTGATCTAGAGCTCATTTTTGATCCAACAAATGTCACACACAAGCCAACACAAGCACATTTTTGGACCAATTCTGAGTGACAACCTCACCCCTCAAGCACTCCTTTGCAAAATACAAGTATATACACCATAGATTCCCTACAAGGGATAGACCTTATAAATTTTTAGAAAAATAGGCGAAATAAGATCCAAAAAGGGAATGTATGAGTTATTTGCCTTTGAACTTAGAGATAGAAACTTTAAGCTCGTTAGGACATAACTCAATAGGTATTAAGCACAATCATTTGTCTCATCACACTTTGGAGTTGTTGATTTGCATTGAACGCTAAGCAACTTTCTCATTGTGTGATTTTCCTTTGTGACACCTCTCATGCAATGCAAGAACAAATGCATGAAAATAAACATGAATGCATTCTATATGACAAGCAAAGATGCAAAGCGGAAAGATAAACTATCTTGCCAAGTTTGAGCCCTTGTTAAGCTTACTCATGGTGACCCTTTCAACATGCCTTGAGCGAAACTTGGAAACCACCGGCTCAAGCAAGACCTATACTCACCAATATCTTAACAAGGTTAGACAAGCCCCTACACCATGTACATATGCAAATGCAAACTATATGACAAGCATCACATGATGTTGGACGCATCAAGCACATTCAATTCACTCCTTAGCCTACAAAAGGTGTTTTCATCAAGAGGCTTAGTGAATATATCCGCCAATTGCTCCTCGGAGCGAACACCACAAAGGAGAATATCACCTTTAGCCACATGGTCTCGCAAGAAGTGATGGCGGATATCAATGTGCTTGGTGTGCGAATGTTGAACCGGGTTGTTAGCAATTTTTACGGCACTTTCATTATCACAAAGGAGAGGAACCCTATCTAGAACCACACCATAATCCAAGAGGCTTTGCTTCATATAGAGGATTTGAGCACAACAAGCCCCGGTGGAAATGTATTCCGCCTCCGCGGTGGATAAGACCACGGAGTTTTGCTTCTTAGAGGACCAAGCAACCAAAGATCGACCTAGCAAATGGCACCCACCCGAAGTGCTCTTGCGGTCTACTCGACATCCGGCAAAATCTGAATCCGAATAACCCAAGAGCTCAAAACAAGCACCATGGGGGTACCACAAGCCAATGCTAGGTGTGTATTTTAAGTATCTAATGATCCTTTTCAAAGCACTTAGGTGAGATTCTTTAGGGTTGGCTTGAAACCGAGCACACATGCAAATACTAAACATGATATCGGGCCTAGATGCGGTAAGGCAAAGAAGGGAACCGATCATAGAACGGTAAAGCTTTTGGTCAACCTGTTTACCTCCCTCATCTAAGTCGAGATGTCCATTGGTAGGCATTGGTGTCTTGATTGGCTTGCAATCATCCATCTTGAATTTCCTGAGAATATCATTAGTGTACTTTTCTTGATGAATGAAAGGTCCTTCCTTCAATTGCTTGATTTGAAACCCAAGGAAGAAGTTGAGCTCTCCAATCATTGACATATCGAATTCCCTAGTCATGAGATCACTAAAATCTTTGCACACTTTGAGATCGGTAGAGCCAAAGATGATATCATCAACATAGATTTGACAAATGAAGAGCTCTCCGTTGATGATCTTGGTGAATAAAGTATTGTCCACTCTCCCAATCTTGAAGCCTTCCTTGATGAGAAAGTCCTGGAGCCTCTCATACCATGACCTTGGAGTTTGCTTGAGTCCATACAAAGCCTTGATCAACCTATAGACATGGTTAGTATGTGTGGAATCCTCAAAACCGGGAGGTTGCTCAACATAGACTTCTTCATTGATGAAGCCATTTAAGAAGACAGTTTTGACATCCATTTGAAATAATTTCATTTTGTGACAAGAAGCATAAGCAAGAATGATACGGATTGCTTCAAGACGTGCAACCAGAGCAAAGGTCTCTCCATAGTCCAAGCCTTCTACTTGAGAGTAACCCTTGGCGACAAGTCTTGCCTTATTCTTCACCACAACTCCATGTTCATCTTGCTTGTTTCGGTAGACCCACTTGGTGCCAATCACGTTCTTATTCTTGGGGCACTCTACTAGGACCCAAACTTCATTTCTTGTGAAGTTGTTGAGCTCTTCTTGCATAGCCAAGATCCAATCCGGGTCCTCGAGAGCTTCCTCTATAGTAGTGGGTTCTACAAAAGAAACAAAGGCATGATGTTTGCAAAAAGAAGCATATTATTTGCGGCGAGTACGTGTACCACCCTTGGGATCACCCAAGACAAGATTGATGGGGTGGTTTGATGAAGTTATTGTACGCCTTTTAAGTGTGGTAGAAGTTGGATCATCTTGAGGTTGCACTACTTCCGATTCTTCTTCTTCTTGATCTTGAGTGTCTTGTGATGTAGGAGGTGGTCCATGTGAGGAAGATGGGCTCTCTTATCTTGTGCGCCTTTGATGTTCATCATTATCATCATCGGAAGAGGATGAGTCTTCATGGTTGTGGGAAGTAGAAGGTGTATCATCATCCTCCTTAGGCTTGATGTCCCCAATAGCCATCTTCTTCATTGCTTCTCGGAGAGGTTCTTTTCCTACATCATCACAACAATAGCCATCTCCTTGGGAGCCATTAGATTCATCAAACTCCACGTCACATGTTTCTTCAACGGCACATGTAGTGTTGTTGAATACTCTATATGCCTTGGAGTTTGATGCATAACCAAGAAATATGCCCTCATCTACCCTACTCTCAAACTTTCCTAGGTGCTTCCTCTTCTTATAAATGAAACACTTACACCCAAAGACTCGGAAGTAGGAGATGTTGGGCTTCCTCCCAATGAGAAGCTCATAGGGTGTTTTCATCAATAGCCAGTGGAGATATACCCTATTTGAAGCATAACACGTCGTGTTGATAGATTCCGCCCAAAATCTTTGAGGGACATCATAATCATCCAATATTGCTCTAGCTAAGGTGATGAGAGTCTTGTTCTTCCTTTCTACCACACCATTTTGTTGTGGTGTGTAGGTTGAAGAGAATTCATGCTTGATGCCTAGCTCATCACAATATTCTTCCACTTGAGTGTTCCGGAATTCCGATCCATTGTCACTCTGGATCTTCACAATAGATGACTCAAATTCATTTTGAACCCTTGTAGCAAAGTTCTTGAAGATCCCAAATGTCTTTGCTCTTGTCCTCCAAAAAGAATGTCCAAGTGTAGCGTGAGTAATCATCAACAATGACAAGACAATAGAGATTACCACCAAGACTTTTGTAGGTAGTAGGGCCGAAGAGGTCCATGTGTAAGACTTCCAATGGTCTTGAGGTAGAAACATAAGCCTTCATAGGATGGTGACTTGCTACTTGCTTGCCGGCTTGACACACTCCACATAATTTGTCCTTCTCAAAGGTGACATCCTTCACACCAAGAACTAAACCCCTTTTGAAAGCCTTCTTGAGTTGACTCATGCCTATATGTGCAATACGACGATGCCATAGCCAACCCTTGGATGTCTTGGTGAATAGACAAGTAGTCAAGTTCGCTTCATGAGAGGAGAAGTCTACAAGATAGATGTTCCCATGGCGAAAACCTTTGAACACAACTTCATTAGATTTCTTGTTAGTAATGATCACTCCCTCATCATCAAATAAGTAAGATAAACCAAGATCACAAAATTGAGCAATGGAAAGCAAGTTATAACTACAAGAGTCCACAAATAAAACATTGGAAAGAGAGAGATCTTTTGCAATAGTTATATCACCCAAACCGGAGACCCTTCCTTTAGAATTATCACCAAAGGTAACTTGCTCATGATTCCCCGCATCATCCACTAGAGAAGTGAACATTTTAACTTGGCCGGTCATATGTTGAGTACATCCACTATGAAGGACCCAATGACTCCCCCCGGCCTTGTAGTTCACCTACACACAAATAGATCAAGTTGAAGATTTAGGAACCCAAGCAAGTTTGGGTCCAATCACATGAGTTACTAAAGCTTTGGGAACCCAAATTTGCCTAGGATGATTCACTTTAGCCTTGGTCCCTATGAACCTTGCTGCCACCTTGCCCTTGCTATTCTTCAACAACAAGAAATGGTTATTGTTGAACATGGAACGATAGTTGCAAGGTAAGATAGGCAAAGGACGTGTAGGTATAGGGCACTCCCTTGTGTGATGACCGGTGATCTTGCAATGTTGGCAATAAGACCCAACTTACTTCACAAAGCACCCATAATGTTCCTTTGACTTGGGAGTCTCTTTGATGGGTTGAGGGAAGGAGCCAAGTCCCTTAGAGCCATAATCTCTTGCATTGTCATAAAGGATCTCCTTATGCAATTCTTCACCCTTGGCCAAATTCTTCACGCATGATCTTAGTCTTCTTACTTCCTCTTCAAGGGCTTTCACTCTAGCATGGTTAGTCTTGGAAGAGGAGATAATATTCTCATCATTTAGCAAGATCTTCGGTTCCTCAATCAAATCATCACAAGAGGTAGAAGCATTTGTTTTAGTGATGTCTCTAGCAATTTCTTGCCCACTAAAACAAATAGCCTCATAAGCAAGCTCAATTTCTTGATACTTCATCTCTAAGACTGAAACGAACCGGGTTTCCAAAGAAGGGAACCCGATCCCTGCACCTCTATGATAGTCCCAGGAGGCTATCGCGTGCAGTTCCCTGTCTCAGAAAGTAAAGAAAAACCGTACAGCAAAAAGGAAATACATGAAGGTCCACATAATATTATAATAATTAAGCATTTGAGTACATCATTACGGCACATGCCGGGTACAAGTCCAACGGGACTGAATCAAACAGAGTAAACATCTACGCGGCGGCCTCATGTAGCGAAGTAGACTCCATATCCGCAGGCAACTCGAGTGTACGGCAAGCCTCAGTCCTTCCATCCATCGTGCTCAAAGTCGTAGTCCGGCTCCTGGTCTGAAAACCCGTCATCTACTCGATAAGCGAGTAGGTCATGTCAGCTTCCCAATAAAGAGCATAAGCAAAAGAGAATAATTCTAATATGCATGAGTAATCCTATTTATGGCTGTAGAAGGTTATGCAAGCAGCGGTAGCAACATCAAGGAATGCAGAAATGCCGAGAGGTCTCCATCTCCACGGAGATCCACACCTCTGAGGACGATGCCTCCGGGGTCAACACCCCAACCAAGGAAAGAAACACAAGCACTGGATCTCAACCAAGATACAACATCCCATTGTCATCTGTGACGTGGGGTCACCAACTCCTACCCCCACGTCTCAATGGCACGAAGCCGGGCTCACAAACACACAGGGGAGAGAAAGCAGCACAAGAAGATACTAGCCAGAGTAACCGACCCGTGGGCTGTCCATACCAGTGGACACAGACTGTAGCTATAGGTTTAACACTCTGCAGAGGTTGTACAACTGGACCCGCCGAGTAGAACAGAATCGGGCGCCCCCGATCCACCTCTCTATCTAACGGCCGGAGACCTAGTAGTGGACGTCACTCTCCTGCCTCTTCGAGCCTGACTCGTCCTGACTGGGGCGCAAAAGTTGCCAGCAGGGTCTCGAAGCTGTGAAACCATCCCCGGAGAAGCCGGGGCGACGTCTACTCAGGGGGTAATACCCGTCCCCCTCACACGACCACACCGGTCCGCCTACAGGCTGGATGCCATCCACACACTAGTTCTCGGACCGAACCCCGCCCATAACAAGGCGAACGGTTTGCACGTAAATAGCCCAAAGATCATGGTTAAACTGTCGATCGGTCCTTAATTGCAAGAGCAAGCACTCACCAACTCCCACCGTTCGACACAACGCTAGGGCGAGAGGCCAGGTCGCATCCCCCCTAGACAAGCATTCATAAGTAACCAACGCAGCTCGCTCCCGCGGTAACACGTCAAGGATACACACTCACCCAAAACTCACACAAGAATTCCGAGGTATCCCAACCTCAGTCCAAACCTGAGATCCATCCATAACTAAGGGTAAAATATATGGATGAATAAAGCCGGGAACTAGCTAGGGGTCTGTAGCTAGTTCCAAAAGTAGGTATTCCAAGGACAGGATAAACAATTCCAAGGCATGGCTGATCAATTGTCTATGCAATTTAAAAACATGCATCAAAAGTAATTAAGCACTAGCAGCTAAAGCATGCATAGGAGCTATATGGTTGGGAGTGACATGACACCTGGCTGGCGTTCGTAGTCTTGGTCTGGGTTGAAGTCGGGGTCGTAGGCCTCCTCCGGGTCGTAGCTCGGGTCTGTACGGCACGAGATACGAGACGCTAAATTATCGGTAATCAACTAAGCATAAATCTAAAGAAACCCAATTTTTAAAAGATCCAAATAGAACCAAACTACTTACAATCAGCACCGTCTCATTTTTAGAAAAATAATGAAAATGGTTTCATATTTTTCCGAGTTATAAATAATTAGTTATGAATTTTCAAAGGTTAAAGGATTTATAAATTAATTTTCAAATTCATTTATGAATCAGAAAAGGATTTTAATTTTTGAAAATAGGTGATGACGCCAGCATGACGTCATCGTGATGTCATCGTCACGGTTAGTGGGCCTTAGTGGGCCGAATATGGCCTATTGGACTCAGCCCAGTGGGCCAAAAGACCAAAGTCCAACCGACCACCCCGGATTAAAATCCGAGTCCACAAGTTAAAAGAAAAAGGGCCGTCACACGGGCTGTAATGGGCTATGGCCCACGCGGCTCTCCTTCCACTCACAGCAGAGAAGTCTGCTTTCGCCCCTTGTGCTCTGCTGGGGTTCAGCGGCGCTCCGTGCCTTGCGCGCGCGCGTCAGCGTGTCCCGGCTTGTGGCCGGCGGCGACGACATACGGCGAACGGCGGTGAGGTTGATCCCGAGACTTGAGCAAGCGATGGTTAGCAACCACTAGGGCCTGGCGGTTGCTCTGGCGTAGCCATGGCCCTGGGGTCGGGCTCCCTGGTGTGCGCGGCGCGGTTTGGCGGCGCTCTCGGCGCGGCGGATCGGCGACACTGCCACCGCGGTGATAGCGGCTTCGCGCAGTTCCTGCCCTTGCGCTAGGGTGTGTGGGACCAGACACATGTACGCGCACACGCATAGATGCGGTGGCAGCCCTTGGCTCATGCGTGCGTGTTTGCACAGCACGGCTGTGCACAGGGCACGACGCGGCAACGGATGGCGGTGTCAAGTTAGCAGCGGCACAATAAGGGACAGCAATGGAGCGGTGCGCACATCGACTAGAAGCTCAGCGAGGCATGGTTTAGCACGTAGGTGTGCTTGCTAGGGCACATGCGCGCGCACAGGCCTTGCCTGGCCGCGACATGGCCGGCAGGCGCGCGCGGTTGCCCGGTGAACCGAGTCCGCGGCGCGACAGCAGTGGCGGCAGCGACGAAGTACCTGCAGGGATAACCACGGCTCGAAGGCCGGCATAGAAGCATAGCAACACGATGCTGAGGAACGGCGAGACCCGACGCAGCGTTGGGGTTCGCCACGGTGGCGGGCTCGCGGACAAGCACGGCTCGACGGCAGGTGGCGCGGCACAGGGGCGCGCTTGCGATCAACACAGGAAAGACCAAGGGAGGAGGGAAGAAGCAGGCCGATGCGGTGCTTACAATGGGGGTAGGTGCAGGCGTAGCAGTGGAGTCTGCGGTGGTGAAGAGGCGGCCGTGTTCTCGGCGGCGCGTCCTTGTTCTGCTCCGGCGATGGCTCCGACGCAGACGGCTCTCTCCTTGGCCCGATCAGCTTCGGCTTCCGTGGCTTCGGTGACGGCGAGGTGGCGCGGTGGTGAAGCGTGTCCCTCCTTCTCTTCTCCCCCTTCTCCTTCTCCTCCCCTCTCTTCTCTTCCACGGCGGCGGAACAGGGGAGCCAAAAGGGGAGGATCCCCAATTGCGTGTTGCCTTGCAACAGGGGTCTCTCCTGGGGGTTTAGAGGCTCGAGAAGGTCGAGGCAAGGGTAGAAGCGTTACGGCGGGGCTCCTATTGGCTTGCGGTGGTGCGGTGGTCGACGTGGCGGAGCCGGAATGGCGTGTGGGCGCTGGGTTGAGTCAAGGCGCAGGGGCATAAGGGGAAAATCCCCGGGTGGTGCGCGGGCGCAGCCGTCTGGCTCGGCCTCCCTGCCACAGGCACGGTCGGGGGCTTGTCCCCTGGCCGGGTGTGTGTGCGCGCACGCGGGCGCGGCGGCGGGGTGGAGCAGGCACGTGCACGCGGCCTTGACCGAGCGAGACGAAGACCGGAGGGGCGGGCCCCGTTCGTCAGCGTCTCACGCGCGGGGATGAGGTAGGCGGGCCAAGCTGGGCCGGCTTCGGTTGGGAAGGAAAGAGGCCGGGGTGAAGAGATGGCGATGGGCCAGGAGATGAAGGGGAAGGTTAGAATTAGGTAGGAGTTAGCAGCCCAGTTTAGTTAGATAGCTTTTGAAAATAACTTTGAAATATAAGTTTAAACTTTAAGTTTGAATTTGAATCTATTCAAATTCAAAACACACTCAAATGAAATTCAAATAAAATCCATAAAATCCAAATCACATAATTTATCATAATTTGTATATATATTTTTATATTTTGGTTTTATTTATATAGAATTAAGGGAAGAGGCTGGAAATGGGATTAAATTAGGGTGACACATCATCATATAAATAATAGTTCAAATTTCCTCACATTTTTACATATCAAATTTCTGGGTTGTTACATTCTCCCACACCACCGGGAATCTCGTCCTCGAGATTTAAGCTCCATCCTCTCCCTCGAACAAGTGAGGGAACTCTCTCCTGAGGTCGGCTTCTTTCTCCCAGGTTGCTTCTCACTCCGTGTGGTGACTCCACAGCACTTTGCAGTAAGGAATGGTGGTCCTCCTGGTTTCCTTTGTTGCTCTGTCCAAGATTTTCTCGGGGTACTCTGCATACTCCAGGGTGTTCTGTAGGTCGAGTATCTCTACCGGGACTTGCTTGGCTTCCACTTCCTTCTCACTCTTCCTCAATTGTGACACGTGGAACACGGAGTGCACTACTGACAACTCCTCTGGTAGGGCGAGTCTGTAGGCGAGCTTCCCAATTCTCCCGGTGATCTGGTAAGGTCCCACGTACCTCGGGGCAAGCTTTCCTTTCATGGCAAACCTCTTGGTTCCTCTCATGGGTGACACTTTCAAGTAGATGAAGTCTCCTCTGCTGAATGACAAGTCTCTTCGGTGACGGTCTGCGTAACTCTTCTGCCGACTCTGGGCAATCTTTAAGTTCTCCCTGACTTTCTCCACCTTCTCCTCTGCCTCCTTGAGGATATCCGGACCAAAGATCATCCTCTCTCCTACTTCTGACCACATCAGGGGTGTTCTGCACTTTCTCCCGTAGAGGGCCTCGAACGGTGACATTTGTAGACTTGCCTGGTAGCTGTTGTTGTACGAGAACTCTGCGTAGGACAAACTGCTCTCCCAATCGGTGTCGTAAGTGAGGGCACAAGCTCTGAGCATATCCTCCAAGGTTTGGTTGACTCTCTCGGTCTGTCCATCGGTCTGTGGGTGGTAAGCTGTGCTGTAGCTGAGTGTGGTTCCCATCCTTGCATGGAAACTCTTCCAGAACCTGGCCACGAACTGGGGCCCTCTGTCTGACACTATGCTCCTCGGTGCTCCGTGAAGTCTGAGTATATGGTCCACATACAGGTTTGCCAACTGATCCGTTGTGTCTGTTGCTTTGACTGGCACAAAGTGCGACACCTTGGTCAAGCGGTCCACGATGACCCACACTGAGTCGTGTCCTTTAGGTGAACGGGGCAATCCCACTACAAAGTCCATGGAGATGTCGTCCCACTTCCACTAAGGAATTTCCAACGGTTTCAACAGTCCCGCCGGCCTCTGGTGCTCAATCTTCACTCTACTGCACGTGTCACAACATGCCACATGGTAAGCTATGTCCTTCTTCATATCCTTCCACCAGAACGTCTGCTTCATGTCTTGGTACATCTTTGTGCTTCCAGGGTGAATGGAGTACCTTGAATCATGGGCTTCCTTCAGGATTTGCGCTCGAAGTTCCTTGTCCTGCGGTACACAGATCCGATCCTTCAACTACACGGTTCCTTGTTCATCGATCCGGTAGTCCTCGGCTTTGCCTTCCAACATCAGCTCTCGGATAGCTCCAACCTCTTTGCAAGCTTTCTGTGCCTCTCAAATCCTTCCTTCCAGGTCGTAGGTCACTTGAAGTGCGTTGAGTTGTTCTTGCTCCACAATCTCAACCTGAAGCTGCTCCAGCTCGTCGTGAAGTGCTGGATGATCCTGCCTCACCATCAAGTTGTTGCAATAGGACTTTCTGCTCAGTGCATCTGCCACAACGTTTGCCTTACCAGGGTGGTAGTGAATCTCCAGATCGTAGTCCTTGATCAGCTCCAACCACCTCCTTTATCTCATGTTCAATTCTGACTGAGTAAAGAAGTACTTCAGACTCTTGTGATCGGTGTACAGCTCACACTTGTTGCTGATCAAGTAGTGCCTCAAAATCTTCAGTGCGTGAACAACTGCTACTAGCTCCAAGTCATGAGTGGGGTAGTTCTCTTCGTGCTTCTTGAGCTGCCTCGACGCGTAAGCAACAACCTTGCCCTCTTGCATCAGCACACATCCCAAACCTTGCTTCGAGGCGTCACAGTACACCACGAAATCCTTCTTGATATCTGGCAGGGTAAGAATCAGAGCTGTCCTGAGCCTCTTCTTCAACTCCTGGAAACTCTTCTCACAAGCCTCTGACCACTCAAACTTCTTGTCGTTCTTCAATAGCTCTGTCATTGGCTTTGCTATCTTTGAGAAGTTTTCTATGAACCTCCTGTAGTAACCTGCCAAATCGAGAAAGCTCCGAATATCTGTCACTGTGAGTGGCTACTCCCACTTGGTAACTGCTTCCACCTTCGAAGGGTCGACTGCAACTCCCTCAGCTGACAACACGTGACCCAAGAAAGCAACTTCCTCCATCCAGAACTCACACTTGCTGAACATAGCGTACAACTTCTGCTGTCTCAGCCTCTCCATCACAATCCGAAGGTGCTCCTCGTGCTCTTCTGCTATCTCAGAGAAGATCAGAATGTCATCTATGAACACCACCACAAACTTGTCCAGCTCTTCCATGAAGACCTTGTTCATCATGTTCATGAAGTAGGCAGGGGCGTTGGTCAGCCCGAAAGAAACCACTACGAACTCGTATAGGCCGTACCAAGTCGTGAAAGCTGTCTTCGGGATATCCTGGTCCCGAATCTTCATCTGGTAGTAGCCTGACCTCAAGTCAATATTGGAAAAGAACTTGGCCTTCCGCAGCCTGTCTAGCAAGTCGTCGATCCTGGGCAAAGGGTACCGGTTCTTGATCGTCATCGAGTTGAGAGTCCGGTAGTCCACACACATCCTCTTGGTGCCATCCTTCTTGTCCACAAACAGAACTGGCGAGCTCCAAGGTGAGGCACTCGGTCGAATAAACCCTTGCTCTTGCAGTTTCTTGAGTTGCTTCTTCAGCTCATCGAGTTCATCCGTGGACATCCTGTACGGGCTCTTGGCCACTGGTCCAGCTCCTGGCATCAGCTCAATCACAAACTCAATGTCCCTATCTGGTGGTAGCTCGGTCAACTCCTCAGGAAACACGTCGGGGTACTCCCTCACCACCGGAATTTCCTCCATACTCATTCCTTTCATGTTGCACAACATCGGCGTCGACCTCTGGCCCTGTGGCTTGATCAACACTCTGGCTCCGCTGGGGTGCTCCAACTGCACGTACACTGGGTTGCAGTTCACCAATCCTTTGTGCTGGGCTAACCACTCCATCCCAAGTATCACATCGATCCCGGTCGACTCCAGGACTGTCAGGTCTGCCATGAACAACTGCTTCTCGAACACCATGTTCACTCCTCTACACTCCAGCGTACTCCGCTTCTCACCTAGCGGAGAACTGGTAACTATAGGCCGTGGTCTGGGCTTAGTTGGTAATGACGTTTCCTTTACGAACTTGGTAGAAATGTATGAAAACTGAGCGTCGGTGTCAAACAAAACGGTAGCCATAACTGAATCAACTAAAAACTCACCGAGAGCCACGTCTGGTGCGGCGGCTGCCTCCTCTGTGGTCAAGTGGTTCAGTCTGCCTCGAGTGGGTGGTGGAGCGCTCTTCTGCTGGTTCTGCTGGGGCTATCCTCCTGGAACTGGTGCCTTCGCCGGTGTCTGGTACTGAGTGTTCCTGTTCTGACCTCCCTGTTGAAGCTTCTGGGGGCACACGTTGGACTTGTGGCCTAGCTGATGGTAGTGGTAGCAGGTGATCTGCGAGCTGTCGTAGGCTGGCGGCTGCTGCGGCCTGGGCTTCCACTGACTCGAACCTCCACTACCTCCGGCATGACCTCTGCCCTGCTGAGAGTACTGAGTCTGCTGCTGCTGAGGGTACGGACGCTGCCTCTGAGGTGGGTACTGTGGCAGTGCTGACCTCTGACGCTGGTGTGAACCTGAGTACCCTGCACGGTCTGCATGCTGCCTCTTCTCTCCTCGGACCTCCACGTAGTCCAACCTCGACTTCTCCACTACTAAAGCCTTGCCTACCAGGGCGTGAAGAGTAGCACAGTCGTGAGCAGCCAGGTGATGCGCCATCCCTCTATGGAGTCCCTTGTGGTACCAGTACATCATCTTCTTCTCGGTGTTGGAGTCGTCTGGGGCGTACCGCATCAGCTCCTGGAAGCGGTTGGTGTACTCCTGCACTGACATCTGTCCCATCTTCAGGTGCCTGAACTCGTCTACCTTCCTATCCATCACTGCCTCTGGGATGTGGAACTCCCTGAAAGCCTCCACAAACTCCTCCCACGTGATGTGGGTCGGGTCCATGTGCGAGTCACAGTAGCTGTCCCATCAAGCTCCTGCGGTGCTGACCAGCTGGTGCGCGGCAACTGACACACACTCCTCCTCTGTAAGGTCTGTGAGCTCCAACTTCTTCTCGATTTCCCTCAACCAGTTGTCAGCCACAAGTGGGTCTGGAGACTTGTCAAAGGTCGGTGGGTGTAGCTTGGAGAAACCCTCCACTCTCTTCTGCAAGCTCTTCGGCTGGTTCCTGGCGTTCCTCCGGTTGTTGTTGTTCTGAACCACAATGTTGGTGATCGTCTACATCAGCTGGGTCTATAGTGCCATCACTGCTGCTAGGTTGGGCGGTGGTGCCGGCTGCTTCGGTGCCTGCTCAGGTTCAGGCTCAGCCTCCTCCTCGAGTTCCTCCTCTGGGTCAACTGGCGCTCGGCCTCCTCGGCCTCCTCGACCCCCTTGCCCACCGCGGTGTCCACCACGGTGTCCGCCACGTGGGGCACAGCCTCCACGGCGGCCACGACCTCGACCTCCAGCGGGGAGAGGGATGTCCTCCTGCTCGGCATCCTCTCTGGCAGCCTCCTCGAAACGGCGTAGGAGCTGTCCCGACCTCCTCACCCCCGACATCTGTTCCAAGAATTGAGATCGTGAGAAACGAGTTGTCAGAAAATAACTTTAAGGTATTTAAACATATAAGGAGTATCTAGCTAACAACAAACAATTTCACACAAGCATATAAGAAGCATAAACTCCGGCAAAAAGATCGATAACTCCAATCACTCATGCAAGATCACCATACAAAAGGTGTGTATCTCGAGGCCTACTCCACAACCTTCGAGATTACACAAAAGCATGAGATCTACTACGAGATATATATAGGGTGGTCAACTAAACATGGACATCATGAAAAACTCTACTCTATCTGACTACAGGATCATCCCCTCAAGGTGCCTGCCTCTGAACGGTAGTTGGTGAGTACGGTGGTGACACGGTCTTCGGACTGGGTGGAACCGAGTAGAACGGTGGGTCGTTCACTCCTGGGTAGTCTGGAATCTCAATCTCTGGTAGGTTGAAGTAGTCTACCAAGCTTCTCAAAGCTCTGTTCATCTCAGGTGTGTCGGTACTGCCTCTCGGGTAGGGTGGCTGTGCTAGAAGCTGGGTAGGTGGCAGCTCGAATGACTTAGTCCTCAACTTGGGCCTCTTCTGTGGTGGAACCAACTCTGCAACCTCTCTGAGCTCTGTCACACGCCTCTGGTCTGAGTCTCTCCACGCCGAGCTGGTCCGGCTTGCTGTGTCTTGTGCCTTGTACACTCTGCCTCCTAAGTGCCACAGGTGGTTGTAGTTCTGCGTCAGCCTCTCCTCGTGTCCCCACAGTCTCAACTGGTAGTCTGTGCAAGCTGCTCCAAGCGACTCAACCAAGTACTCCTTCCCTCGCAGTCTCAACCTCTCCTCTCTGGCTGCTATCTCCGACTCTCTCAGAGCAGTCTGTGTCTCCTCCAGCCTTGCCCTCAAGGTAGCGATCTCCAAAGCATCCCTCTCTGTACTAGCTCTGGCAACTGCGAGTCCCCACTCTGTGATCTGTATGTTCCTCCTGTGTGCCTCGTTGAGAAAGAACTCCAAGTGGCTGTTCTCTCTCTCCAGCTGTGCGTTCCTCCCCAAGGTGTCGTCCCACTTCTACCTCAGAAATACTATCTCTGAATCGGCCCAGTAGAGCGCCTGGTCTTGAGCTTGAATGAACTTGCTGGCCAACTGCTCCTTCTCATCTTTGCTCTCTGTGTTCTCCTCGGTGTAAGTTGTCTTGTCCTTGTGCCACCTACTGTAGTCGTACACTGCTGTCGGTAGGACTCCGAAGGGGGTATCCTTCAACCTCTGCTCCAACTGCCGACACACTTTCTTCAGCACGAGCCTAGCACAACACTGGTGAGCCTCCAGTGTGGAGTTGTCGAAACACGAGACCTTGACCTCTGAGAACTCTGGCACACGGGGATCTACTGGTATCTTCAGGGCCAGCTCTGTCGGTGACTGGTCCATGGCTGCAGTGGTGCGTCCTTCGTATAACACCTCACTTGTCTCCACTCCAGCGGTCTCCAAACAGTTCTTGAGGATCTTGCAGAACCCTCCGGCCCACTGGTCGTCGGTCTTGAGGGTGATCCACGTCAGCTGGTCCATCTGCACGTTGTTAGGGAAGTTAGTAAGAGTTAGTAATGTTAATCAAGGTAATTATAATAAAGTTCAAGGTACTTATATAAAATTTCATGGATTGTATATAAAGCACAAGGTATTTTGGCTTTCCTATACTAACGTTCGTTCCTAGGCTCGTCCTACAGTCAAGTACGACTCTGATACCAACTGAAACGAACCGGCTTTCCAAAGAAGGGAACCCAATCCCTGCACCTCTATCATAGTCCCAAGAGGCTATCACATGCAGTTCCCTGTCTCAGAAAGTAAAAAAACCGTACAACAAAAAGGAAATACATGAATGTCCACATAATATTATAATAATTAAGCATCTGAGTACATCATTATGGCACATGCCGGGTACAAGTCCAACGGGACTGAATCAAACAGAGTAAACATCTACGCGGTGGCTCTCATGTAGCGAAGTAGACTCCATATCCGCAGGCAACTCGAGTGTAGGGCAAGCCTCAGTCCTTCCATCCATCGTGCTCAAAGTCGTAGTCCGGCTCCTGGTCTGAAAACCCGTCATCTACTCGATAAGCGAGTAGGTCATGTCAGCTTCCCAATAAAGAGCATAAGCAAAAGAGAATAATTCTAATATGCATGAGTAATCCTATTTATGGCTGTAGAAGGTTATGCAAGCATCGGTAGCAACATCAAGGAATGCAGAAATGCCGAGAGGTCTCCATCTCTGAGGAGATCCACACCTCTGAGGACGACGCCTCCGGGGTCAACACCCCAACCAAGGAAAGAAACACAAGCACTGGATCTCAACCAAGATACTGCATCCCACTCTCATCTACGACGTGGGGTCACCAAGTCCTACCCCCACGTCTCAACCGCACGAAGCCGAGCTCACAAATACACAGAGGAGAGAAAGCAGCAAAGAAGAGACTAGCCAGAGTAACATACCCATGGGCTGTCCATACCAGTGGACACAGACTATAGCTATAGGTTTAACACTCTGCAGAGGTTATACAACTGGACCCGCCGAGTAGAGCAGAATCGGGCACCCCCGATCCACCTCTCTACCTAACGGCCGGAGACCTAGTAGTGGACAGCACTCTCCTGCCTCTCCGAGCCTGACTCGTCCTGACTGGGGTGCGAAACTTGCCAGCAGGGCCTCGAAGCTGTGAAACCATCCCCGGAGAAGCCGGGGTGACGTCTACTCGGGGGGTAATACCCGTCCCCCTCACACGACCACACTGGTCCGCCTACAGGCTGGATGCCATCCACACACTAGTTCTCGGACCGAACCCCGCCCATAACAAGGCGAACGGTTTGCACGTAAATAGCGCAAAGATCATAGTTAAACTGTCGATCGGTCCTTAATTGCAAGAGCGAGCACTCACCAACTCCCACCGTCCGACACACCGCTAGGGCGAGAGGCCAGGTCACATCCCCCTAGACAGGCATTCATAAGTAACCAAAGCGGCTCGATCCCGCGGTAACACGTCAAGGATACACACTCACCCAAAACTCACACAAGAATTCTGAGGTATCCCAACCTCAGTCCAAACCTGAGATCCATCCATAACTAAGGGTAAAATATATGGATGAATAAAGCTGGGAACTAGCTAGGAGTCTGTAGCTAGTTCCAAAAGTAGGTATTCCAAGGACAGGATAAACAATTCCAAGGCATGGCTGATCAATTGTCTATGCAATTTAAAAACATGCATCAAAAGTAATTAAGCACTACCAGCTAAAGCATGCATAGGAGCTATATGGTTGGGAGTGACATGACACCTGGCTGGCATCCGTAGTCTTGGTCTGGGTTGAAGTCGGGGTCGTAGGCCTCCTCCGAGTCGTAGCTCGGGTCTGTACGGCACGAGATACGAGACGCTAAATTACCGGCAATCAACTAAGCATAAATCCAAAGAAACCCAATTTTTAAAAGATCCAAATAGAACCAAACTACTTACAATCAGCACCATCTCATTTTTAGAAAAATAATGAAACTGGTTTCTTATTTTTCTGAGTTATAAATAATTAGTTATGAATTTTCAAAGGTTAAAGGATTTATAAATTAATTTTCAAATTCATTTATGAATCAGAAAAGGATTTTAATTTTTGAAAATAGGTGATGATGTCAGCATGACGTCATCATCACGGTTAGTGGGCTGAATATGTCAGTGGGCCGAATATGGCCTATTGGACTCAGCCCAGTGGGCCCAAAGACCAAAGTCCAACACACCACCCCAGATTAAAATCCGAGTCCTCAAGTTAAAAGAAAAAGGGCCGTCACACGGGCTGTAATGGGCTACGGCCCATGCGACTCTCCTTCCACTCACAGCAGAGAAGTCTGCTTTCGCCCCTTGAGCTCTGCTGGGGTTCAGCGGCGCTCCGTGCCTTGCGCGCGCGTCGGCGTGTCTCGGCTTGTGGCCGCCGGCGACGACGTACGGCGAACGGCGGCGAGGTGGATCCCGAGACTCGAGCAAGCGATGGTTAGCGACCACTAGGGCCTGGCGGTTGATCTGGCGCAGCCATGGCCCCGGGGTCGGGCTCCCTGGTGTGCGCAGCGCGGTTCGGCGGTGCTCTCGGCGTGTCGGATCGGCGACGCTGCGACCGCGGCGACAGCGGCTTCGCGTAGTTCCTGCCCTTGCGCTAGGGTGCACGGGACCGGATGCATGTGCGCGCGCATGCATAGATGCGGTGGCAGCCCTTGGCTCATGCGTGCGTGTTTGCGCAGCACGGCTGTGCACAGGGCACGACGCGGCGACGGATGGCGGTGTCAAGTTAGCAGCGGCGCAAGAAGGGACAGCAACGGAGCGGTGCGCACATCGACTAGAAGCTCAGCGAGGCATGGTTTAGCATGCAGGTGTGCTTGCCAGGGCACATGCGCACGCACAGGCTTTGCGTGGCCGCGACATGGCCGGCCGGCGCGCGCGGTTGCCCGGTGAACCGAGTCCGCGGTGCGGCGTGACAGCAGCGATGAAGTACCTGCAGGGATAACCTCGGCTCGAAGGCCGGCATAGAAGTGTACCAACAGGATGCTAAGGAACGGCGAGGCCCGTTGCGGCGTTGGGGTTCGCCACGGCGGCGGACTCGCGGACAAGCACGGCTCGACGGCCGGCGGCACGGCGCAGGGGCGCGCTTCCGATCAACACAAGAAAGACCAAGGGTGGAGGGAAGAAGCAGGCCGGTGCGGTGCTTACGATGGGGCGTAGGTGAAGGCGTAGCAGTGGAGTCTGCGGCGGTGAAGAGGCGGCGGTGTTCTCGGCGGCGCGTCCTTGTTCTGCTCGGGCGATGGCTCTGACGCGGACGGCTCTGTCCTTGGCCCGATCAGCTCCGGCTTCCGCGGCTTCGGGGACGGCGAGGTGGCGCAGCAGTGAAGCGCGTCCCTCCTTCTCTTCTCCCCCTTCTCCTTCTCCTCCCCTCTCTTCTCTTCCACGGCGGCGGAATAGGGGAGCCAAAAGGGGAGGATCCCCAATTGCGTGTTGCCTTGCAACAGGGGTCTCTCCTGGGGGTTTAGAGGCTCGAGCACGTCGAGGCAAGGGTAGAAGCGTCACGGCGGGGCTCCTATTGGCTTGCGGTGGTGCGGTGGTCGACGTGGCGGAGCCGGAATGGCGTGCGGGCGCTGGGTTGCGTCGAGGCGCAGGGGCACAAGGGGAAAATCGCCAGGTGGTGCGCAGGCGCGGCCGTCTGGCTCGGCGTCCGTGCCACAGGCACGGTCGGGGGCTTGTCCCCTACCCGGGTGTGTGTGCGTGCGTGGGCGCGGCGGCGGGGTGGAGCAGGCGCGTGCACGCGGCCTTGACCGAGCGAGACGAAGACCGGAGGGGCGGGCCCCGTTCGTCAGCGTCTCACGCGCGGGGATGAGGTAGCCGGGCCGAGCTGGGCCGGCTTCGGTTGGGAAGGAAAGAGGCCGGGGTGAAGAGATGGCGATGGGCCAGGAGATGAAGGGGAAATGTTAGACTTAGGTAGGGGTTAGCAGCCCAGGTTAGTTAGATAGCTTTTGAAAATTACTTTGAAATATAAGTTTAAACTTTAGGTTTGAATTTGGATCTATTCAAATTCAAAACACACTTTTATATTTTGGTTTTATTTATATAGAATTAAGGGAAGAGGCTAGAAATGGGATTAAATTAGGGTCACACATCATCATATAAATAATAGTTCAAATTTCCTCACATTTTTACATATCAAATTTCTGGGTTGTTACAAAGACCACATGATCTTTCTTAAGCATCTTTTGACTTGACTCAAGATGACGAGGGTCTGGATTAGGGCCCCCTAAGCAACGAGATAATTACCTTGAAGATGGAGTCCTCTGACACCATTGACAATGTGAAGGCAGGGAGGGATGCAGATCTTCGTCAAGACCCTCACTGACAAGACTTCCCCACTTCCGAGTATCTTCCACCTCGCACGAGTTCGCCTCGGCTCCGAGTACCCTCCGCTTCGCACGAGTACTCTCCGCCTCGCACGAGAACGCGTCGTCTCTGAGTATGTGCCGCCCCGCCTCTGACTCCTCGTTCACACGAGTAATCTCCGTCTCCGACTAAGGCGGAGCCCCCACGGAGGAGCCGGAGCCTGGGGCAGGGGCCCCACACGAACGTGGCGCCGCCCCAGCCCGCCAAGCTTCTCCACGACGACACGCGTGACGCTGTTTTCCACGCCATGCAAAGACCACAGCTGGCGCGACGAGAGGACGGCAGGGTCTGGCAGAGGCTATAATGGCGCACAGTACACCCCCACGACCTCCGACATGCCGTCACATCCAATGCCAGCTGCACGCCACCCCATCAGAACAGGCACTCGATTACCATCTACCAGCTCTTAGGCCATAACGTGGGAGGCCTAAAACGTACTCAAGAGGGCTGAGTCACCATATGAACTACTCGGAGGAGGTGCCAAGTGCCCGAGACGAACAGTGGCAGCAGCCCACGCGGCAGCCTCCGACGACACCACAGCTCAGCGCCCTCCCGCTACGCCTGACGGACATCAATGATGGAAAAGACTTCACAATGCCATAGCACTATAGCTTGTTTTCGTTTTCCTTCTTTGCCCCTCGCCCTTGTGACTATAAAAGGGGGAGGGGTGCAACGTACATATAGAGGACGGGTGACCAAGTTTGTAACCCATACTACAGACACCCCTGGCATAGGAACACGAGTACTTGGAACTGGACATAGGGTATTACTCTCCGGAGGCCCGAACCAGTATAAAACCCTTGTGTCTCCCGTGTCGACCATCCGGATCCAACACACGATTCGATACAAATCTACTGCCGGTGGTTGAGAACCCCGACAGTTGGCGTGCCAGGTAGGGGCACATCGTGTGTCTCACCGAACTTCACCAGCGATCCAGATGGAGGGCCGTGGGGTCTTGCTGACTCCCGGCATGACCATGCATTTCGGCTCCCTCGGCTTCGTCTTCACCAGGCCGGTGGAGTCCGTCGTTGGGAGGACTTTCTCCCAACCCGCGCGTCCCACCGTCTCGACGGCGGCAACAGCGCGAGCAGCCTTCGTCCGTGGTTTCACGGACGAATCGAGCATGGCCATGCTGGGGTCAAACCCGACGCAGGAGCGCTTCAGGCTCGCTGCTTTCCACCTCACCGACCTCACCTTCCAGGCCAGCGGGTCCGAGCCGCTGACCTGGGGGGAGTTCGTGGAGCGGTACGAAGCTCTGTACCCCCGCGGACAGCCAGGCCTCCCGGACGACCCGGTGACGGCCTACGTGAACGAGCTCCGGGCTTCGTACGTCGCCCCTGGCTCCGCGGCCCCGCAACGAGGGCCACCGGCACCCCTCCCAGACTTCACGCGGGAGTGCAACGTCCTGGAGGCCCGCACCACCACCAGCTCGACGGACGGCGAGGAGAACCCTCGTCATCGCAACGGGGACGCTCAGCGTCGGGCGCGCCTCGACGAGATCGCTGAGGCCCAGCGCCAACTCGATGAACTGCTGGCGAATCTCCACCAAGAGCTCGGCGTGGTGGACGAGGCCAAACAAAGCCGCCGGCGCGAGCAGCCAGTGCCGCAAGCTCGCGTACGGGCGCGAGACATGAACCAGCGCATCAACGAGGATGCCCCCATCGACGATGACGGCACGCCGCGCTTCAGACGCGTGTCGCAGAATCTCGCAGCAGCAGCCATGCTCCTGTGTGGCTGCCCCGAGCCGGCTACGCCCGAAGAGAAGTGGGTTCGATAGCAGCTCAAGACCCTCCTCGAGACGGCGGCCGCACAGCAAGCCGAGAGCTCGGCATCGCGCGCGCGAGAGGTGCGAGGTGCACTGTCTGTACGACGGCAGGATCGATCCCCCTCAAGACACCGAGCCGCCGGCGAACCATCAGTCAAGTCGCGACTGGGGCACAACCGCGACGCTCGCGACACGCTCGAGGCCCGTCGTCGGGCTGCGGGCGACGACGGCTATGACTATGGCTACGGCAGCAATGACGACGGCCGTAACAAGCGCGACGAGCACCGCTCACGCCGGCGTCATACCCAGAGGCGAGGAGGACGCTACGACAGCGACGAGGAACGAGACCGAAGCTGGTCGCCCGACCCGAAGGGCCCGCGCGCTTTCGGTCGAAAGGTGCAAGACGCCAAGTTCCCCTCACGTTTCCGAGCTCCGACAGCGATACCAAGATACGATGGAGAGACCAACCCGAGCGTATGGTTGGAAGACTATAGGCTCGCGTGTCGCGCGGGCGGGGCGACAGATGACCTGTTCATCATCAAGAACCTACCCCTCCATCTCGCTGACTCTGCGCGGACCTGGCTCGAGCACCTGCCACGTGGCAGGATCAACAGCTGGAAAGACCTACAGGAGACCTTTGTCGGCAACTTCCAGGGCACGTACGCCCGGCCCGGCAAGCAGTGGGAGCTGCGCAACTGCAAGCAGCAGCCAGGGGAGAGCTTGCACGACTACATTAGGCGCTTCTCACGGCGCTGCACCGAGCTTCCCACCGCGACAGACAACGATGCCATCTCGGCGTTCCAAAACGGCACCACCTGCACCACCCTCATCCATCGTCTAGGGTGGAGGACCCCGAGGACAACTCGGGAGCTTCTGGATATCGCGACCAACCACGCTGATGGGAAGGAAGCGGTAGCTGCAACCTTGATTCCCCCTCCGGGTAAGGGGAAGCAAGTCGTGGATGCCGGTGAGGGGCCCTCCACGCGGTCCAAGAAGAAGAAGAAAGGCGACAAGCGAGGCCGTGACGACAACACTATTGTGGCAATCGAGCGCAAGGCAACTCGCCCCAAGAACAATCAGAATGGCCTCCCACGGGGTCATTTTGAGATGCTCTTGGAGGCGCCATGCACACATCACGAGACGCCTGTCAAGCACGCGCTCAAGGACTGCCGGTTGATGAAGAACTACGTCAACGGCACGCTCAAGCCCAAGACAGCGGATCTCCCAAAGAAGGATGCGCCACCCTTCCCCGACAACGTTGACGATGACAAGGAGGTGGTCTTCCCCCGAGAAGATGGCACGGTCCACATGACCTTCGACGGAGCACCGGTGCAACCGTCAAGGCGCAAGGAGAAGCTGATCCAGCACGAGGTCTATAACACCGTGCCTGCAACTCTGGCGTACCTCAAGTGGTCGGACACCCCGATCACCTTCGACCGAACGGACCACCCCGACCACGTACCGCAATCGGGAATCTACCCCCTCGTGGTGGCTCCACTGATCGGGACCAAGCGGGTCCACAAGGTGCTGATGGATGGAGGGAGCAGGCTCAACGTCCTGTACATGTCGACGCTCGACAGCATGGGCATCTCGCGGTCTCGACTACGCCCATCGCCGACTCCTTTCCACGGGGTCATCCCCGGGAAAGATGCGCTTCTGTTAGGGCAGATCGATCTACTCGTCACGTTCCGGACGTTGCGGAATTTCCGCACGGAAACCCTCACCTTCGAAGTGGTGGGGTTCTCGGGGACGTACCACGCCATCCTCGGGAGGCCGACCTACGCGAAGTTTATGGTCGTGCCCAACTACACGTATCTCAAGCTGAAGATCCCCGGTCCGAAGGGGGTCATCACAGAAGGGACTACGTTCCAGTACGCATACGAATGCGATACTGAGTGCTTTCAATTCACTGAAACGCTCATCCGGTCCGAGAAGCTCCACGCCGAGCCTCCCTCCGAGGACCAAGACATCCCCGAGTCATCCAAGCGAGCGGCCTGCTCTTTCGAGCCCGCCAAGGATGTCAAGGATGTGGCTGTCACCGATGATGGCGCTCGATCCTAAATTGGAAAGCATGTTCGTCGACTTCCTCAAAGCGGACCTCGACGTGTTCGCATGTAAACCCTCCGACATGAAGGGGATCCCGAGAGAAGTTGCCGAGCACAAACTCAACATCAAGCCGGGATAGAAACCAGTGAAGGCCATAGGCGAGGAGATCAAGAAGCTCCTTAGTGCAGGGTTCATCCAAGAAGTGTTCCACCCCGAGTGGTTAGCTAACCCTGTACTTGTAAAGAAGAAGAACAAGAAATGGAGGATGTGTGTTGACTACACGAGCCTTAACAAGGCATGTGCCAAGGATCCGTTTCCTTTGCCTCGCATAGATCAGGTAGTCGATTCAACAGCAGGGTGCGAAACCCTCTGTTTTCTCGATGTGTACTCTGGGTACCACCAGATCGTGATGTGCATAGCGGACCAACTCGCAACGTCCTTCATTACTCCCTTTGGCGCTTATTGCTACAACTCGATGCCGTTCGGTCTCAAGAACGTGGGCGCTACATTTCAGAGATGCATGCGATGCATTTTTGGCGTTCTCATAGGACGAATAATCGAGGCATACGTCGATGATATCGTGGTCAAGTCAAAGAAGACGGGTGATCTGATCCCCGATCTTACGGAAGTATTCGCGAAACTAAGAGAACACGGGGTGAAGCTAAACCCCGAGAAATGCGTTTTTAGGGTTCCAAGGGGCATGCTCCTGGGCTTTGTCGTGTCCGAACGCGGCATTGAAGCTAATCCCGAGAAGATCTCGGCCATCACAAAAATGGGGCCGATCCAGAACCTGAAGGGCGTGCAGCGTGTCGCAGGCTGCCTCGCAACACTTAGTCGGTTCATTGCCCGACTCGGGGAGCGTAGCCTGCCACTGTACTGCCTAATGAAGAAGTCCGACCACTTCACCTAGATGCCTGAAGCTCAGGAAGCGCTTGATAAACTCAAGAATCTCTTGAAGAGCCCACCAGTGCTCACAGCGCCCATGCCCGAAGAACCGATGCTCTTGTATGTGGCTGCAACGACGCAGGTCTTGAGCGCTGCTTTGGTCGTTGAACGAGAAGAGCCTGGGAAGTCACTTAAAGTTCAGCGACCCATTTATTTCGTAAGCGAGGTTCTCTCCGACTCAAAGACCCGCTACTCCCAGATCCAGAAGCTCGTGTACGCTGTCTTGATCACCAAACGCAAGCTCCGGCATTACTTCGACCATCATCCCATCACGGTGGTGTCCAAGTACGCCCTCGGGGAGGTGATCTAGAATCCCGAGGCGGAGGGGAGGATAGCTAAGTGGGCCCTTGAGCTCATGGGGCACAACGTGACTTATGCGCCGTGCAGTGCAATTAAGTCACATGTGTTGGCAGATTTCGTCGCTGAATGGACAGAGATTCAGACTCCGCCGGCACCAATCGAGCACGAGACATGGACAATGTATTTCGACGGCTCAGTCATGAAGGAAGGGGCAGGGGCAGGCCTTGTCTTCATCTCACCTCTGGGCGTGCGTATGGAGTACATGGTCCGACTGTATTTTCCCACATCCAACAACGTGGCTGAATATGAAGCGCTCGTCAACGGCCTGCGGATCGCGATCGAGCTCAGGATCCGCCGCCTCGAGATCTGTGGGGACTCTGAGCTTGTCGTAGACCAAGTGATGAATGAGAAGAACTGTGTCAACCCTAAGATGGCAGCCTATTGTCGAACAGTGCGTCAACTAGAAGACAAGTTCCATGGGCTCGAGCTTCACCATGTGCTGCGCGACAACAACAAAGCTGCGGACATCCTCGCCAAGGAAACATCAAGCTGCAAGCCCGTGCCGCATGGTGTGTTCGCTAGCGATCAGCACGTGCCGTCCGTCCGAGTAGATGGAGAGCAACAACCAGAGTTGGAGGAGCCAGAAGTCATGGAGATTGACCAAGAGCCAAACTTAGAAGATCCTGACTGGCGTTTCCCAATCCTCGAGTGGCTGGTCGAGGGGAAGTTGCCCTCAGATCAAACGGAGGCACGTTGCATTTCACGGCGAGCCAAATCTTATGTCCTTAACGACGGCGAGCTCCACAAGCGGGGCGCAGCAGATATACTCATGCGCTGCATTCAAAGAGATCAAGGCCGAGACTTGCTTCAGGAAATTCATGCTGGCATGTGCGGACACCACGCCGCTGCCAGAACCTTAGTCGGAAAGGCGTCCCGACAAGGTTTCTACTGGCCCACGGCGCTGGCAGACGCCAAAGATATCGTACGACGATGTGCGGGTTGCCAGTTCTACACTCGACAAACTCATCTCCCGGCGCAAGCACTTCAGAACATTCCCATCACGTGGCCATTCGCAGTATGGGGGCTGGACATAGTCAGACCATTCAAGCAAGCGCCCGGGGGCTTTACGCATCTGCTCGTTGCTGTCGATAAGTTTTCAAAGTGGATTGAAGCTCGACCCTTCACCAAGATCCGTTCCGAGGAGGCCATAGCGTTCTTCACCGACATCATCTACCGCTTCGGGATCCCGAACTCGATCATCACCGACAACAGCACACAGTTCACGGGAAAGAAGTTCCTCAAGTTCTGCGATGACAACAACATTCACGTGGACTGGACTGCTGTGGCACACCCAATGGCCAATGGGCAGGCTGAGAGGGCCAACGGTATGATCTTACAAGGGTTAAAGCCTCAAATCTTTAGACGGCTCGAGAAGTTCCGAGCAAGATGGGTCACCGAGCTGCCGTCCGTTCTGTGGAGCCTGCGCACCACACCAAGTCGGTCCACCGGTGCAACACCATTCTTCATGGTGCACGGGTCGGAAGCGATTCTCCTGACGGATATTGACTACGGCAGCCCAAGAGTCCGGGCATACACCGAAGAAGGGAACCAAGTCGCGCTCGAAGATGCGATCGACCAACTCAACGAAGCTCGCGACGTGGCACTCCTACATTCAGCCCGGTACCAGCAAGCCTTACGACACTACCACGAGCGCAACATCCACGAGCGGCAATTTCAAGTTGGAGACCTGGTACTCCGACGTGTCATGAGCAACAAGGACAGACACAAGCTCGCGCCCCCATGGGAAGGGTCGTACATCTTCGACCAGGTGCTCCGACCAGGAACATTCAAGCTTCGGCATGACGACGGCACGATCATCGCCAACGCATGGAACATAGAACATCTACGACATTTTTACCCTTGAGTAACGTTCTTTGTTTCAGCTTATGATCAATGAATAATGCCATCTGTCTTTGTTCTCGTTTCATAAGCTTCTCGTTATACTCATGTTGACATCTTTCGTATGTTTCAACGCTATCCAAAGGCTGAGTGGCAAGTGTCCTTGCGCCCATGCAAGAACATCTGCCACTCGGGGGCTACCCGGGGCACGATGCCCCCCTTTTTCGTTTTCCGTTTTCAAAACAAAAACTCTCCGACAACTTTGTCGCGACCAATCGCACGAGCGAATGGTTCTTTTTGGCAGAACACCTTTTACCCCGCGAGGGGAAAGGATGTTGATCTGTAAGCGTTTCGATGTTGTTGCTTGTCCAAGTCTTTTAGCACATACGCCCCCGCGGCTACGGCACGAAAACTTGCAAGCACAGCTCGGACCTACAGGTCGACGTCCGACTACTTTCAAAGGGAACATGGGTAACTGCTTGAGCTCCGGCTCAAAACGCCTTTTACAAAAAGCATGCGAGTCTTTTCTTGAGCGTTTCTAAGTTCTCGGGGGCTACGAATGCATGGCGTCACTTCGTGACTCAGGTAGAGCTTTCTGAATCTTACGCCTCCGCGGCTCTAGAGAAAAGTTCGATCGGCTTGAGCGTCTAAGTGCCACCATTCCATTCTGCAGTCATCCGCAGGTACTCGGGAAATGCTTCAGGAGGTGACGGTTTCAAAACAAAATAAAAAGCTGTTCAACACGGCACGAATACAAGTTTTGTTTAATTGTCATACAACTTGATACATCTAATGCGAAGGCCCAGAGCCGTCTTATGGTGTGTCTTTTGGAATCAGCTCCAGGTCCTTCATCACGGTGTCGGCCATGGTGCGGGCAGGGGCGGCGCAATCCTCTTCGATCTTGTCGAGCTCCTCGCTCGAGTAGCCAGGGGCCCAACCACCACTCAGCGCCTTGAAATCCAGCCCCTGGTAGTGCGAGCTGAACATGGAGAGGACCCTGTGCACCACCTGCCGAGACGTCGACAGCTCCTTCTCCCGGACGAAGCCTGGCAGAAGATTGAGTCGGTCACCAAGCACATGGGGAGGTATTTGTACTGGCGGGACGCCGTTCTCCGTCAAGATCGTGTCAACGTGACGTCCAAGCTTGGCGCATTCCAGTATGTTCTTTTTGAGTGCCTCCTCCACCTCGTGCTGGGCCTTCCGAGAATCCTCCAGCTCAGCTTTGACCTCTGGGAACAGAGAACGAGTCAGCATTGAGCCAAGGGAGACACAAGCATGAGTAAGAAGGGGTCAAGACAAGAAGAATGTACTCGAGAGCTGGTCTGCCAAATTCTTGGCCGTCTCGGACATCTCGTGGATTTTGAGCTCCGCCGCCACGACCTCTTGAGCCTTCTCCGCCAGCTTGGCCGCCTATGCAGTACGAGCTATGCGAATCCCTGTGAAAACCAAAGAGTGAAGCAGCCTCAGCAATGATTAACGCAGGGAAGGAAACATCATGAAAGTCGAAGAACGCAAAGATACTCACCCTAGATCTCTCGCACCATCTGGCTGTTCTCCTCGCGGAGCCGTGTCCCCTCGTCGGTGACCTCCTGCATGAGGACCAGGTGTGTCCGAGGACCAGTGGAGGGTCGCTCCTTAGTGATGAGTGATTGACAACGTTGTGTGGACTGATGCTTGGCTAAGTGTGCAGGTACAGGTTGCGGCTTGACTCGTGTCGGTGCAGGTGAAGAACAAGCGCGAAAGGCCTTAGCCGTGGCGGCCTCCGGGTGATGGAGTGGCAAGTAGGCTTGGTTCGACGAACCCGGTCGTGTACGCTCTGCAGGTGGGAAGTGGTATGTTCTTGTGGTTGTTGATGATTTTTCGAGGTACTCTTGGGTTTTCTTTTTGGAGGATAAGAGTGAGACATTTGGCTTTGTTTGTGACCTGATCTTGAGGTTGAAGAATGAGAGACATGGTGATGCCATTCGAGCTATACGCAGTGACAATGGCACGGAATTTAAGAACTCTCATTTTGATGCCTTTTGCAGTGATTTTGGTCTCGATCATCAGTACTCTTCTCCATACGTCTCTTGCCAGAATGGCGTTGTGGAGAGAAAGAACCGGACCCTTTGTGAGATGGCCAGGACGATGCTCGATGAGCATAGGACTCCTAGGCGTTTCTGGGCCAAGGCGGTCAATACCGCTTGCTATGTCTCAAATCGCATCTTCCTTCGTGCCTTTAAGAAGAAGACCTCTTATGAGTTGATGCATGGCCGACAACCCAAGGTAAGTCATTTTAGAGCTTTTGGTTGCAAGTATTTCATTCTGAAGAAGGGCAAGTTGGATAAGTTTGAGTCTCGATGTTCGGATGGGATTTTTCTTGGTTATGCGATTCATTCTAGAGCATATCGTGTGCTCAATCTTGACACTAACCGAATCATGGAGACTTGCGAGGTTACCTTCGACGAGACACAGCCATGTAGCTCTTCTGCTTTTGAGTGTGCAGGTGACAAGGAGATTGGAGAGAGAATCTTCGAGGATGAGAAGGACGGAGATTGAGATGACGACGATGATGGTGGTGATGCTCCAGCGGCTGATCGTGTACGTGCTACTTCCACTACTACGACGACGATCGAGGACGGACCATCCCCTACACCCACTACGACTGAGGCTGTTCGAGTGGAGGCTGCTGCTGAGGGGGAGGTTTGAGAGCCATGTGTGGTTCGAGGACCAGTGGATGGTCGCTTCCTGGTGTGATGAGTGATTGACAACGTGGTGTGGACTGATTCTTGGCTAAGTATTGCAGGTGCAGGTTGCGGCTTGACTGGTGCAAGTGCAGGTGCAGGTGAAGAACAAGCGCGAAAGGTCGTTGCCGGTGAGGCCTCCAGGTGTGGAGAAGACAAGGAGGCTTGGTTCGAGGGACCCGGTGGCCAGCGGGGTCAAGTGCGGGTCGCATGGTGGTAAGAACGGCAAGATGAAGTCATGGACGGTTTCTTGGTTGAGCCTCAAAACCAAGGTCGAGCCGGGACTACGTGGGAGCCGAGTCATGAGTGGTGATTGGCGGAGTCTACACCGAGTTCGCGGGGTTTCCGGTGGTTCACCAGAAAACCACTGGGTTCCTTGGTTGATCCACAAAGCCAAGACCGAAGAACCGAAGACGGAGGTGCAGCAGCTCCAGACCAGTCTGACCGGTGGGTCTGACTGGTCTGACCGGTGGGTACCGGTCTGACCGGTGAGGAGCATCGATCTGACCGGTGTGCGACGACACGGTCCGGAATCTTCGAAGCGGAGGACATGCGTCGGGATCGCAAGGCTTGCGTCGAGGCTAAGCAAGTTTTCTGATTTCGCCGTTGAGGGGCATGTATCCCTAGTTAGCTAGTAAGGGTATTTTAGTCTTTCAGTTGCCTCCATATAACCCAAGGGGTGAGAGGATGGCAGCCATCTCTTGGAACCCTAGCTCATTTGGTTTTCCTATTTTCCTTCCTATTTTCCTTAGGATTTTCGTAGGACAAGCTTGAGAGCTTCATGGTGAGATCTTGTGAGAGGGAAGGATGATCGGGCGGCAAGCTAGACCTTGTATGAACCTCTTTGGTATGTATAGATGATTCGGCGTGGTTCCTCAAGGCTTGGTTGTGTCTTTCCCGTTTCTCCTTTTTGGTGATTTTCGGAGGCTTTTCTTGGCGAATTTCTTGTGGCGGTTTTGAGACCTTTCTCTTTGGGATTTGGTGGGGGATGTATGCATGAACCCCTCGTGGTTCTTTTCCCTTTGATTCCCCTCCCAAATCCGTGAGTAAAGGGGCTCAATTTTGGGGTTTTCGTGGTTCTAGGGTTCGTGGTGTTCTTGGCAGAAATCCTTCGATTCCTCTTGATTCAACAAGATCCAAATATGGCGTACCAGGAACGGGGTTCGGGTCCTCCGCACTTCGATGGGAAGAACTACCAGATGTGGCAAAGGCGGATGGCATCGTTCCTCCTCGGAAAGGGTCAGATCCTTTGGGATGTCATGGTGAACACAGCTTATGTTCATCCGATGAACTTCCTTGCTCCAGGATCGAGAGATATGTTCGAAGCCAACAACAAGGCTGTCAACTACTTGTTTCGTGCTCTGTGTCAGCCTGAATTCGATCGGGTTCAGACAGAGGACATAGCATGTAGGATTTGGGAGCAGTTGAAGGATGCTCATGCTGGGAATGCTCAGGTTCAGGCTCGGATGTACGCGACTTACCGGAGAGAGTACGAGAACTTCACTCATCTCCCCGGCGAGTCCGTCGATGCCCTTTTCCAGTGGTTTACGGTCGTTGTGAACAACATGAGAGCCAATGTGGACGTCCTCCCATACAATGATCATGATAGAACCATGAAGCTCTTGCACTCGTTGGATCGTACCGTATGGGACGGGAAGTTTGAGGCTATTGTTGAGTCTGAGAAGTATGACACCTTGACAGTGAACGAGCTGTTCTCGAAGCTCAAGTCGGCTGAGTTGGACCGTGGTATGATAGCCAAGATCGAGAGCCCGACTGATTCTCATAGTCTTGCTCTCGTTGGTGGCAAAGGAGCTAAGTCTAACGCTAACGCATCCTCCAGGATGTACTCTCTGTCTTCTTTGATGTCTTTGCCAGACGAGGAGTTCGACGTGCTTGGAGAGGACGAGCTGGCGTTACTGACCAGGCGATTCGAGAGGCTGCACGAGAAACGAGTGAACACAAGGAGGACAGCACGGACGTGCTTTCAGTGCGGCAAGCCAGGACACTTCGTCGCCGACTACCCGGAGAAGATGGAGAACAAGGACGGCTACAAGGACGGCTACAGGCACCGGTCGAGCAAGGACGGCAAGTACCGATCGAGGCGCGATCACAAACACAAGAACAAGCACAAGGACGAGCGACGGTCGAGGAAGAAGGACGGCCGCGGCAGGAAGGCCCGAGCGATGGTCGGAGCGAGCGACGTCGACTCCAGCTCTGCCTACTCTTCCTTGATTTCGAGTAGCAGTGAAGATGAAGGTGATCGGCGCAAGAACAACAAGTCATCCAGGAACTTGAGCGGGTTGAGCTGCTTCGCAGGAGATGGCTTCTGCGGCATGGCCCGTAGCTCCGGCAGCAAGAAGAGCCACCAGAGTGACTCGGACTCCGACTCTGAGGATGAGGTATGTGATGAGCTCTCTTCTTTGCGCAAGGAGAATGATGAGTTGGTTGACTTGCTTGATAACCGTGATCACATGCTTAGAGAGGCCAAGAAGATGAGGAAAGAGCTTAGGGCCTCACTAGAAGATGCTAGGAACCGTGTGACTGAGCTAGAAACCCAGAACCTAGATGCTAAGCTTGAGATTGATTCGCTTAAGGCTTCTCCTGTGGTTTCTGATGAGATTGATTGCTGTGATTGCTCTGTGTACCTAGCTGATCTTACTGCTCTTAAGGATAAGCATGCTTCTACTTGTGATGAACTAGAAATGCTTAGGGTTGAAGTGGCTGAGCTTAAGTCTAGACCTGCTTTGCTAGGTGCTTGCACTTCTTGCCCTGTTTTGCATGGAAAGATTGATGAGATGCATGCTTACACTGTTTCGCTTGAGGCTAAGTTGAAACAGCCTATTCCCACTTCTTGTTCTACTTGTGAATTGCATGCGGTTAAGAATGTGGAGCTTGCACATTATGTTGATCGCTTGCAGGATGAGAATGATGAGCTGAGAAAATGTATGAGCTGGTTGTCGGGTCAGGAGCCTCAGCTTGGTATCATGATAGCGGCTTTCAAACGCTATGATGGTCAGGCACTTGGGGCTGACAAGCTTGGAGAGAACAGTGGTGAGGGAGTTGAGAGAGTTGGAGAGATTCCTATCCCACCACCAAACAGATACAAAAACAAGTTTGAGCCCAAGTCTAACCATCTCAGAAACAAACTTGACACTACTCCAGATCCACCCATATTCCCTCACCCAACAAATGATTTTCAGAAACCGGTGAAGTTTGTGAGCCCAAAGGGAGGTGAGGAAGGAGAGAAGAAGGGTGAGAAGCCGAGTGGGCAGCCCCAACCCAAGCCAAAGCCTAAGCCACAGCCCATAAAGTTCCATTGTGGGTATTGTGGGAGAGATGGTCACAAGGATGAGTTTTGCTTCAAGAGGAAGCGTGAGGAGAGAATGGCTAGAGAGTGGGCTAACAAGGACAGGTACCACCCCTCTAATGGTGTACCTGAGCCTCGTATGCAGATGCCCAGGGCCAAGGCAATTGTGAGGACGGTTTCGGCTTGGGGAGACTGGAAGGCTGCAGGTGCTGCTGCTGGCCGAGCTACACCGGTCAGACCGGTGTACTACACCGGTCAGACCGGTGTACTACACCGGTCAGACCGGTGTAGGTCTGGGCAGACAGCGAGTCAGGTTTCGTGCTCGTGAGGATGCTCGGTTTGGTTCTGGAGGTCGTGGTTCTGGTGGTTGGTCTGGAAAGTTTGCAGGTGGTCAGTTTGCTAGGCGTTCTCCACCTCGTGCTCAATACGGGGGTGGGAGGAGTCATAGCTTTGAGATGGAGAGGAGGAACGATCCACGACTTTCCTTTCGTGGCTTTCGTCCTCCTCCAGCTAGAGAGGGTTGGTTCCCTCGTAGTGGTTACCGTGGTGGTGTTCGTGGTGGTAGCTTTGATAGGCGTGATGATTTGGTTTGTGCTAACCCCACTTTGGAGCAAATGGCTCGGCACTGGTTTTACTCTTTTGGTACTAACCCCAGTGCTGAGTCGTTTGTTCACTCACGTGCTCGCTTTTGAATTTCAGGTGGGAGACTTGAGGAACGTTTGGTTGATTGACTCTGGTTGCTTGAGGCATATGACCGGAGACAAGGGGTGGTTCTCAAGTCTCGTCCCGGTGGTGTCCAGGACATACATCACCTTTGGGGACAATGGGCGAGGGCGTGTGCTATCAGAAGGTGAGATCAAGGTAAGTGACAAGGTCACTCTCAGGCGTGTTGCTCTTGTTCAATCGCTGGGGTTCAATTTGCTTTCTGTGTCCCAGTTGTTGAATGAGGGCTTTGAGGTGTTGTTTCGGCCTGGTGGTTCTCGGATTTTAGATTCTCGAGGGGACCTTGTTTGCATGGTCGTTCCCGAGGGTCAAGTGTTCCGAGCTGATTTTTCTCAGTCTTCTGGTGTGGAGCGTTGCTTTTTGGCTGGTTCTTCGAGTGAGTTGTGGAAGTGGCATAGGAAGTTGGGTCACTTGAGCTTTGACCTTTTGTCTCGCTTGAGTAAACTCAATTTGGTCCAAGGATTGCCACGGTTGAGGTTTGAGAAAGAGTTGGTTTGTGCACCGTGTAGGCATGCCAAGATGGTAGCCTCTTCTCACCCGCCTCCCACCGATGTGATGACTGAGCGTCCATGCGAGCTACTCCATATGGACCTTGTTCGCCCAGCTCGTGTGCAATCTGCGGGTGGGAAGTGGTATGTCCTTGTTGTGGTGGACGACTACTCTCGTTATGCGTGGGTGTTCTTTCTTGAGGAGAAAGGGGAGACATTTGGTTTTGTTCGAGATCTTGTCTTGAGGTTAAGAAATGAGAGGCACGGAGATGCCATACGAGCAATCCGCAGTGACAATGGCTCGGAATTCAAAAACTCTCACTTCGAAACCTTTTGCCATGACTTGGGTCTTGAACATCAGTTTTCGAGTCCATATACGCCTCCCCAGAATGGCGTGGTGGAAATGAAAAACAGGACCTTATGCGAGATGGCTCGGACGATGCTCGACGAGCATAGGACTCCGAGAAGGTTCTGGGCTGAGGCGGTCAATACCGCGTGCTATGTGTCGAACAGGATCTATCTCAGGGTTCATAAGAAGAAAACCTGTTACGAGTTGATGCACGGTCGCACACCCAAGGTGAGTCATTTCCATGTCTTTGGTTGTAAATGCTTCATTCTGAAGAAAGGGAAGAAGTTGGACAAGTTCGAGGCTAGGTCTGTCGATGGCATTTTCTTTGGTTATGCATCTCATTCTAGAGCATTTCGTGTGCTCAATCTTGAAACTAACCAAATCGTGGAGACTTGCGAGGTAACCTTCGACGAGACACAGTCACGTAGTCAGCTTGTTTTTGAGTGTGCAGGTGACGACGAACTTGGCGAGGAGATCTTTCAGGAGGAGGAGCATGAACATGGAGATGATGAAGATGGCGGTGTGGTGCCCGCAGCTGAACATGTACCTACTACTTCGACGACGATCGTGAACGGGCCCTCTCCCACACCTACAACGACAAACCCAGATCAAGGTGAAGCTGCTGTTGAGGGGGAGGTAGCATCAAGGCGAGAACCTCCCCGGCGAGTGCAAGTGGATCACCCAGCTTCGAGAATCATCGGCGACATGAATGAACGTACTACACGGTCGAGGGTTCGGAACAATTCTCATTTCGCTCATGCCGCTTTTGGTGCCACCTTTGAGCCCAAAGACATTGGACACGCGTTATCTGATCATAATTGGGTTAACTCGATGCATGAGGAGTTGGAGAATTTTGAGAGGAACCAAGTTTGGGTGTTGGTTGACCCTCCTCCAGGGTGTAAGCCGATTGGGACAAAATGGGTGTGGAAAAATAAAGAGGGAGAGAAAGGAGAAGTGGTGAGGAACAAGTCGAGACTTGTTGCTCAGGGGTACAGTCAGAAAGAGGGGATCGACTACGAGGAGACTTTCGCTCCTGTAGCTCGTTTGGAGGCGATCAGGATCCTTCTAGCCTTTTCCGTGGCTAAAGGGTTCAAGTTGTACCAGATGGATGTGAAGAGTGCTTTCCTGAATGGTGTGTTGGAGGAAGAGGTGTTTGTGAGGCAACCACCAGGGTTTGAGAGTGAGAAGTACCCCCACCGGGTGTACAAGTTGAGGAAGGCGCTGTATGGGTTGAAGCAGGCGCCTAGAGCTTGGTATGGTAGGTTGAGGGGGTTCCTGTTTGAGAGAGGGTTTGAGATGGGAAAGGTCGATCAGACCTTGTTTCTCCTCAGGCAGGGCAGAGATATCCTGATTGTGCAGGTATACGTGGATGATATTGTCTTTGGTGGCTCGTCTAACTCTCTTGTTGCAAGGTTTGCAGAAGACATGAGCAGGGAATTTGAGATGAGCATGATGGGCGAGTTGCAGTTCTTCCTCGGGCTACAAATCAAGCAATCAAAGGAAGGAACACTTGTGCACCAAGCTAAGTACACCAAGGACATTGTGAGGAAGTTCAAGATGGAGGACTCCAAGGCCATGGCGACGCCTATGAGTACGACTACAGCTCTTGATGCGGACGAGGAAGGTGAACACGTGGACCAGAAGGAGTACCGGAGCATGATCGGGTCGCTCCTCTACTTGACGGCGACGAGGCCGGACATCCAATTCTCGGTATGTCTGTGCGCTCGTTTTCAAGCGTCTCCGAGGACTTCGCATCGGCAAGCAGTCAAGCGCATTTTCAGGTATTTGCGACACAGTCCCGACTTCGGCCTTTGGTACTCTGCGTCTTCTTCTTTGGCGCTTCATGGATTTTCAGACGCGGATTTTGCCGGGTGTCGGTTGGATAGGAAGTCCACTTCTGGGACTTGCCAGTTCTTGGGTTCTTCTTTGGTGTCTTGGTCTTCCCGCAAACAGTCGAGTGTTGCTCAATCCACTACCGAGGTAGAGTATGTGGCCGCAGCTAGTTGTTGCTCTCAGCTCCTTTGGATCACATACACCATGAGTGACTTTGGTGAGGAGTATACCGATGTCCCACTTCAATGTGATAGCACCAGTGCCATAAGCGTTGCAAAGAACCCAGTGCTCCATTCCAAAACCAAGCACATAGAAGTGAGGTATCATTTTCTGAGAGACAACGTAGAGAAAGGAAAGATAGCTTTGATCCATGTACCCACACATGACCAACTAGCCGATATTTTCACCAAACCCCTAGATCAAGCAACTTTCACTCGTTTGCGGGGGGAGCTTGGTGTTTGTTTGATTTCTTGAGTTGGCGTGTGGGAGCTCCTTTGTAGCATATGTATAGCTTTCCTTTGTGCATTTCTTGCATTTGGCATGGCATATGTAACATGATGTATAGGCATCTTTGTATCTTAGGTTGCATGCATTTTGTATCATATGCATTGTTTAGGAAAGGCTTCTCCTATATACATTGTTCACCATGGAATGATATATATGTCTTTGTGAGCTAATTTGGTAAGCTATGGTTAGTTTGGCTTAGCTCTTGATAATCTTGGTTTATATCCATGGTTGATGGCTATGTTTTTGAAATAGTTCATATGTATGCTCTCTTGTGAGTAAATGCCTTTACATGATCTTGACATGCTTTTGTGGCTTGGCTATGCTTAATTTGTGGTTGGATAGCTTATTTTGATCATATGGGGCCAAAGGCTCATTTGCCATCATGAATGTTTAGCCCCCATGCTTCATCTTGTGGAGGGGCATAAGTTCCTTTTTGTCGCAAAGACATTTCATGTACCAATTATAAATCTGAAAATGAAATGTAAATTGCTTGGAAAATGTGCTCCCATGTCATATGTGCTTAATTTACTTGCTTTTGGGTGCTAAACCGTTGCATGTTGCTTACCAATGAGAAGTCTCATACATAGAAGTAAGCACATAGCTCGGTATGCTTTGACATGACATGAGGTGCTTGTGGGTGTTTATGATGGTCTTATGCTTAGAATGGTTGTCCTAGCATGAAGTTTGTGTGGCTTTGCCATTTTGACATGTTTTGCTCATGTTTAGGACTTTGCTCATGAGAGGGTGATTTTTCGCAAAATTGCTCAATTCTATCTTAGCTTCGCTCAATGGTTGTGAAACTTGGTGATCTTGTAGTTGATGTCATTACGAAGCTATAGAGTATCTAACTTGCTCATTTGGACATGTGTAGCATCCTTTGTTGAATTTTGTCTATTTGAGAAGCTCTAGGTTGCATTTTTTGCATTTTTGGCTTGATTCATGCATTGTCAACAAGGGGGAGAAGTTTGAGCATGTTTTGGCCTACTGAATGCATCTAGAAGGTTTTCAGGTGGTTTCGAGCCATTTTTGGGCTCTGTTGTGCACCGGTCTGACCGGTTGAGGTCACCGGTCTGACCGGTCAGAGTGCTGGTCCTATTCACATGTTGAGCACCGGTCTGACCGGTGGTGTCGACCGGTCTGACCGGTCAGAGCTGAGCTATTGCAGCTGCTCTGTTTCGTGAAGTGGCTCGTATGCATTCGTCCAGGGGGAGTTGCATTGGTTCAGGGGGAGCTTGCATGTGTGCAGGGGGAGCTCTTTGTGATTTTCGAGCTTTGGATTGTTGGCTTGTGCTCTTTGCTTGAGCATGCTTTTGTCTCGGATGTGTCGAGCTGTTGCCCTTGCCTAAGGGGTCCGAGACTTGTCTTCTTCAAGTGATCTTGCTCTTTGCCTTTTCTTTGGCTTTTGATCGCTTGTTAGAGTTTCCTTTAGTCGTCTCTTTTCTTTTCCTTTTCTCTTGGTTACCAAAACGTGTGTGTTGTCAATGCACTCATCAAGGGGGAGATTGAGAGCCATGTGTGGTTCGAGGACCAGTGGATGGTCGCTTCCTAGTGTGATGAGTGATTGACAACGTGGTGTGGACTGATTCTTGGCTAACTATTGCAGGTGCAGGTTGCGGCTTGACCGGTGCAGGTGCAGGTGAAGAACAAGCGCGAAAGGTCGTTGCCGGTGAGGCCTCCAGGTGTGGAGAAGACAAGTAGGCTTGGTTCGAGGGACCCGGTGGCCGGCGGGGTCAAGTGCGGGCCGCATGGTGGCAAGAACGGCAAGATGAAGTCATGGACGGTTTCTTGGTTGAGCCTCAAAACCAAGGTCGAGCCGGGACTACGTGGGAGCCGAGTCATGAGTGGTGATTGGCGGAGGCTACACCGAGTTCGCAGGGTTTCTGGTGGTTCACCAGAAAACCGCTGGGTTCCTTGGTTGATCCACAAAGCCAAGACCGAAGAACCGAAGACGGAGGTGCAGCAGCTCCAGACCGGTCTGACCGGTGGGTACCGGTCTGACCGGTGAGGAGCACCGGTCTGACCGGTGTGCGACGACGCGGTCCGGAATCTTCGAAGCGGAGGACACGCGTCGGGATCGCAAGGCTTGCGTCGAGGCTAAGCAAGTTTGCGGTCGCTGGGCATCCGTCCAATGGTGCGAAGACAAAGATTTCCGATTTCGCCCTTGAGGGGCATGTATCCCTAGTTAGCTAGTAAGGGTATTTTAGTCTTTCGGTTGCCTCCATATAACCCAAGGGGTAAGAGGATGGCAGCCATCTCTTGGAACCCTAGCTCATTTGGTTTTCCTATTTTCCTTCCTATTTTCCTTAGGATTTTCGTAGGACTAGCTTGAGAGCTTCATGGTGAGATCTTGTGAGAGGGAAGGATGATCGGGCGGCAAGCTAGACCTTGTATGAACCTCTTTGGTATGTATAGATGATTCGGCGTGGTTCCTCAAGGCTTGGTTGTGTCTTTCCCGTTTCTCCTTTTTGGTGATTTTCGGAGGCTTTTCTTGGCGAATTTCTTGTGGCGGTTTTGAGACCTTTCTCTTTGGGATTTGGTGGGGGATGTATGCATGAACCCCTCATGGTTCTTTTCCCTTTGATTCCCCTCCCAAATCCGTGAGTAAAGGGGCTCAATTTTGGGGTTTTCGTGGTTCTAGGGTTCGTGGTGTTCTTGGCGGAAATCCTTCGAGTCCTCTTGATTCAACAAGTTTTGGTGGACCAAATCTTGGCTATGGAGTGCCCATGAGGTGTTCCTACTATCCCCAAAGTCTTGTGCGAATCCGTGGAGCGAATCGGGAGATCGGGAGTTGGATTTGGGGGAGTTGACTCGCGGACGCTGTTCATCCCGAGCTGCCCAGGCGCGACCGGTCTGACCGGTGCTCTTGACCGGTCTGACCGGTGCTAGCCCTTGGTGGGATTTGTCTCGGGGAACAGCCTTGTCCGTGTGGTTTTGTCCCGTGGTCCTGCTGGTCAGTTCTTGGCGTGTTTGGAGTTGTTTTGCTAGGTTTTGTGAGGGGTTCTTCTTCCTTCCAAGTTGTGTTTCGGAGGTGGTTTTTGTTCCAGGGCCTAGAGGAGTTACTGAGGCTTCCTGGAACGTTTGTTGTGCGGCTGCTGTAGCCACCGGCCTGACCGGCGCTGTCCACCGGTCTGACCGGTGTCACCGGTCTGACCGGCGCAGGTCATCGGTCTGACCGGTGTAGCACAGGCAGCAAGCCGTGCAAGTTTCCGCTGTGTGTTTTGGTGAGTTCTAGCTCGGAGGGTTGTGTGTTGGCTCCTAGGACCAGTAGCACTCCAGTGGCTGCGTGGTCTTGGCCAACTTGGGTAGTTGAGTCGGAGACGCGATTTGGAAGCCGTGTTTGTCTTGTTGGAGTTCTCATCTCCTTCGAGAAGAATTTTATCGGCTCCC
This sequence comes from Cenchrus fungigraminus, assembly GCA_036936925.1. Lineage (NCBI taxonomy): Eukaryota > Viridiplantae > Streptophyta > Magnoliopsida > Poales > Poaceae > Cenchrus > Cenchrus fungigraminus. The sequence continues at coordinate 77,121,233 of CM072775.1, forward strand.
ATTCACTCCCCCCCTCTCTGGTTCGCCTAATCGGTCCTTCAAGGTTGTGTCCAGGTGAGAGGCTCCCCGGCGAGTACAAGTGGATCACCGCCGACGACCATCATTGGTGACCTTCATGAACGCACTACACGGTCGAGGTCAAGGAATACTTCTCATTTCGCTCACTCTGCTTTTGTTGCTTCTTTCGAGCCCAAAGATATTCGACGAGAATTGGGTGAATTCCATGCATGAGGAGTTGGAAAACTTTGAGAGAAACCAAGTCTGGGTGTTAGTCGATCCACCGCCAAATTGCCGTCCCATAGGAACCAAGTGGGTGTGGAAGAACAAAGAGGTTGAGAATGGGATGGTTGTGAGAAACAAGTCGAGGTTGGTGGCGCAGGGTTTCAACCAGAAGGAGGGGATAGACTATGAGGAGACATTTGCTCCTGTGGCCCGTTTGGAGGCAATTAGGATCCTTCTAGCCTTTGCCGTGGCTAAAGGGTTCAAGTTGTACCAAATGGATGTCAAGAGTGCTTTCTTGAATGGGGTGATAGAGGAAGAAGTGTATGTGAGGCAACCCCCGGGGTTTGAGAGTGAAAAATACCCACACCGTGTATACAAACTCCAGATAGCGCTCTATGGGTTGAAACAGGCACCTAGAGCTTGGTATGGCAGGTTGAGAGGCGCTTTGCTGAGTAAGGGGTTTGTTATGGGCACAGTGGATAAGACCCTGTTCCTCCTTAAGCATGGGAATGACCTGTTGATTGTTCAGATATACGTGGATGACATAATCGTTGGTTGCTCTTCTCATGATCTTGTTGCTAGATTTGCAGATGACATGAGCAGGGAATTTGAGATGTCCATGACGGGCGAGCTGCAGTTTTTCTTGGGTCTCCAGATCAAGCAGTGCAAGGACGGGACCTTTGTACATCAGGCGAAGTACACCAGGGACATGGTGAAGAAGTTTGGCATGAACGACTCCAAGCCGCTGACTACACCGATGATTACGACTACGGCTTTGGATGCGGACGAGGACGGCGAACCCGTGGACCAAAAGGAGTACCAGAGCATGATCGGCTCCCTCCTCTACTTGACGGTGACGAGGCCAGACATACAGTTCAGCGTGTATCTGTGCGCTCATTTTCAGGCTTCACCGAGAACTTCACATCGGCAGGCCGTCAAGCGGATCTTCAGGTACTTGAACTACACTCCTGAGTTTGGCCTGTGGTACTCTGCCTCCTCGACACTCAGACTTCATGGTTTTTCTGATGCGGATTTCGCTGGGTGTCGATTAGATCGCAAGTCCACTTCTGGGTGTTGTCAGTTCCTTGGTTCTTCTTTGGTCTCTTGGTCATCTCGCAAGCAATCGAGTGTAGCCCAGTCCACCACCGAGGCTGAGTATGTAGCTGCTGCTAGTTGTTGTTCCCAGCTGCTTTGGATGACCTGCACCATGAGTGACTTTGGTGAGGAGTGCTCCCAGGTTCCACTTTTCTGTGACAGCACTAGTGCCATAAGCGTAGCCAAAAATTCTGTCCTCCACTCCAAAACGAAACACATAGAAGTGAGGTACCACTTCCTGAGAGACAATGTGGAAAAGGGAAACATATCTTTGTCCTATGTTCCTACCCAAGACCAGCTAGGTGACATTTTCACCAAACCGCTTGACCAAGTCACTTTCACTCGCTTGCGGGGTGAGCTTGGAGTGTGCTTTCCTTTCTAGCTTGGGTCTTGGAGCTTCTCATGTATATATGTGTCATATGTTCATTTTGTTGCATTTCCTTCATGCATTTTACTTTCTGTACAAAACCTGGTAGGATAGCCATCTTTGGATCACTTGAGCTAGGATTGAGCTTCTCTTATATACATTGATCACTGATGTGCTTTGGATGAGATATGTGCATGATTGGTAGCTTGTGGATGTAAATGCTATACTCTTGTTGGTGTTGCCATATATGGATGATGAGATAGCATTTTGTTTGTGAAAATGATAAAATTGCCTCTCTCATGAGTAGATGCTTGTCTCTGCTAAATTTGTGCTCAAATGCTTATATCATGCTCAGTTTATGCTTGAGGATCATATTCTCTTTGCTTGGGGTCAAAGACCCTTTGTCATTGTAAATGTTTAGCCCTTTTGCTTGCTTGGGGAGGAGCATAAGCTTCCTTTTGTCGCAAAGGCACTTCATGTACCTTGTTTAATCTTGAAAATGAAATTAGTGTATGAATTGCCTTATGCTTGAAAAATGAGCTCCTAATCATGTTCTTATGTTTTGATATTCATATCTTGGGTGCTAAACCGTAGCATGTGCTCTACCATGAGAAGTCTCATTTTAAGAAGTAGACACATGGCTCGGTGGCTTTAACATGACTTGAGTAGCTTGTGGGCGTTTATAATGATCTTGTAATGAGAATTTGTGATCTTGCATAAATTTTGAATGATCTAGTGCCTTTGTGTTCAAATTAGCATAGATAGGGTCTTACTCATGAGATGCATGTTTCCTTGTAAAATTTTTGCTTAAAATTGCTTTTAGCCATGTCACATGTTTATATGTCTCTACCTTCTTGATGGCAATGTGCTAACTACACCATGTCTACTTTGCTTGCTCTATGTCTCATTTGTAGCATTTTGTTGTGCTCTCTGTATATTTGAGAAGCTTGCTAGACTGTATATGTGCTTTGACATGCATTTTTCATGAAAACAAGGGGAAGAGTTTCTTATACCTTGATTCTTGCATTGTCAACAAGGGGGAGAATTTTGGGAGATATACATACATTTGGGGAGAATTTTCATGCATTGGGAGTTTTTATGCAAATTTGGTATGCATTTGTGAGATGTTGCATGTGAGGAGAAAAATTTGAGAAGAAGAGGTTGCATTTGCTCAGGGGGAGTTTGCATATGTGCAGGGGGAGCTCCTTTGATTTTCCTGAGTTCTGTGCTTTGTGGTGTACTCCTTGTGAGCTTTGTTTTGTCTCGGCTGTGTCGAGCCGTTGCCCTTGTCTTAGGGGGCCAAGACTTGGATTGGCAAGTGATCTTGTTTTCGCTTGTTCTTTGGCTTTGGATCACTTGCTTGGAGGTTTGTGTTCGTGGTTGTTTTCTTTTCTTTTCTTTTTCTCTATCATGGTTACTATGGGTGTTGTCAATACACTCATCAAGGGGCAGATTGAAGACCAGGTGTGTCCGAGGACCAGGTGAGGGTCGCTCCTTAGTGATGAGTGATTGACAACGTTGTGTGGACTGATGCTTGGCTAAGTGTGCAGGTACAGGTTGCGGCTTGACTCGTGTCGGTGCAGGTGAAGAACAAGCGCGAAAGGCCTTAGCCGTGGCGGCCTCCGGGTGATGGAGTGGCAAGTAGGCTTGGTTCGATGGACCCGGTGGCCGATGGGGTCAAGTGCGAGCCGTGCGGTGCAAGACTGGCAGACTGAAGTCGTGAACATGGGCCGGTGCAAGGTAGCGGATGAAGCCCGAAGCTTGCACGCGGGGTTTGGTGGTTTGCCCACAAAACCATCAAGTGGACGGTTTCTTGGTTTGGGCCTCAAAACCACGCCCGGAGGCCCGAGGCGACGGAGACGGTGATCTGGGAGCTTCGGGAAGCTTCGAGGCGGAGGGCACGTGCCGTGATCGTGGGGTTTGCGTCGAGGTGAAGCGAAGCCACGGTGGAAGCGTGTCCGTCCGATGAAGACTTGACCAAAATGCCCTTGAGGGGTTGTATCTTCATTTAAGCAGTAGGGGTAGCATGGTCATTTACCTCCCTCCTATGGACTTCGTATAAATAGCGGAGAGGTGGATGGCATCTCTCTCTCTCTCTTGGACTTTAGGGCTTTCTCCCCCGGTAGATTTCTCTGAACTGCTTCTTTTCCCTCTGGATTCCTTAGGCTAGACTCTTGTACAGAATCTGACCTCTGGATGTATGGAAGCATTCGACGTCCCGGTGATCTCCTAGTCCTCTGTGATTTTCGTGTCATTTTTAGGACTATTTTTGGGGAGTTTTGTTCTTCGCTCGATTCGTGATTTTGGGGGTGTTTCTTCACAGATTTCTTTGAGGGAATCATGGGTGGATGCCTTGCGCATCTTTGTGTGTGATCTTGACCCCTCAAACGTCGTGGAGAGCCTTCGATTCGTGCGTTTTTGGTTGGAGCCCGAGTTCATGGTGGTGCTTGTGTGATCTGTGATTCCCGGTGATTTAGGGAGTTAGAGGTCGAGATTTTTAGTGCATAGCATCCTTGAGTGACCCATATCATCTCCCCAAAATTTTGTCTCAAGAGCTTCTACCGTTTGGGAGATCCGGTGATGAGTTCTTGGAGTTGACCTCGCGGGTCGGGCGTTTTTGGTTCTGTTCGAGGCTCGCGGACAGTCCGCACGATAGCCGCGGAAAGTCCGCGTGTGCAGGAGTTCGTCGCATGTTCTTCGTGTTCTTGCGCGACTTTGTTTCGATCCGTTTCGGCCCTAGGGTTTTGTTGCAAGTTGTTTGCGGACAGTCCGCGTGTAGCTCCCGGACGGTCCGCATGGTGAAGAGTTTGTCTGGGGTTTTTGTCTGGGGTTTCCAGTGGGTTGACGGACAGTCCGTCCAGGCCTCACGGACGGTCCGCGACACTGGTGGACAGTCCGCGCGACCTCCACGGACGGTCCGAATTTCAGCTTGCAGCTCTGGTGGTTCTGTTGTTCTTTTCGGACAGTCCGGGCCGTACCCGCGGACAGTCCGCCGTACCCTAGCGGACGTCCGCCCGTACTGCACGGACAGTCCGCGCCTGGCATTTTCAGATTGTGCCAAGTGCTTTGATTCTTGTCCAGTTGCTTCCGCTCTTTGCTCCTAGGCTTGTTGGTTGATCTTCTAGGCTTGTGTGTGTCTTGTTTGGAGCTTCCTTTGTGTGCGCGAGCGTTTTGGAGTGACAATCAGGGTATAGGCTGAGTTCGACCTAAGGGAAGAATTTTTATTGGCTCCCATTCACTCCCCCCTCTCTGGTCGCCCTATTCGGTCCTTCACTGTAGCTTGGTGGAAAGGTTGCAGACCTGATTGTTCGCCGTCTTCAAGTCTGCCACATGGTCCGCAAGGTCTTGTTGCAGGTCCGCCACCTTCTTCTCAAGCATCGCCTTCTCTTCGACGGCAGCAGCAGCGGCAGCTGCATTTCGAGCTGTTTCGGCGGCTGTGGCGGCTGGAGTTCGCAGCTCCACGGCGGTGGCCTCCACCTGGGCAAGCTTGGCCTCGAGGGCAGCCTTCTCCGACACGACGGCGTCCGCGGCAGACTGCGCGGCGACTGCGCGGTCCTACGCCGACTTTGCTGCAGCTTCGAGAGCAGTCCTCACTGACGCCTCGCCCGCCACCGCTCCAGCAGCCGTCAGTCGGGCGGCGGCCAGCTGCATCTCCAGCAAGGCCGAGCTCCTCGATGGTGCGCGTCTTCTCAGTGCTGCACCTGGCGAGCACCTAGATCGAGAAAAGGGTCAACTGCAGCAACAACTCGGAAATCAAAACACAAGATCAAGGAGTAGGGCTCGGCCAGCTCACCGACGAAGCCGGGATGACAAGCTCGTTGATCGCCCGCTCCACCCACCGCAGACCCCACACGAAGCGGCGGCGTGCCGTGGCTTCAACATCCTCGGCGTCGTGCGCCTCGGCGTCATGGGCTCCGGCCCACGCGGCGCGCCCGAGGCCCAGGCCATGTCCACTTCCCTCGGGGGCTGAGGAGGAACGGGTGCCCGAGCTCTCGCCAGCTTCTCGGACGATGGTTGGAGAAGCGCGGCCCGTCGCGTCCTCGAGGGAGGCAGGCGTCTGCATGTCGGGAAGAGGCGAGTCCGCAATCTCGACCACCTCCGCGACGACAGTGGCGGGCTGGCATAGCGGCTCCGACGGCGCGATGGAGTCTGGCGCCACTTCTTCTGCCTGGGTCCTGGACGCCTCAGGGCCCGCTACGACCCCCTCGCCCGCCACGTCCTCCTCGACCGCCACGGCGACCTCCGGGGCGGGCAGCACGGACGCCTCGGCTGGCAACTCCTCCGACGCCAGCAAGCACTGCTCCAGTTTGGCCGCATAGGCGGCTGCGTCACCACCTGGGAGGGTCGGTCCCCCCATATCCATGGCCTCCGGGAGCTGCGAGGACAACAAGGGGGCCGCCACTTCCACAGTCTCGCCGTCACCAGCGCCCGACGCCGGGAGCTGGTCCGCCTCTGGAGCCGCCTGCGCGACAGCGCCCTGATCAACGACAGGCGCCACCGGGGGCTCGGATCGCTCGGGGGCTGTTTGCCCCCCGACCACGCCTACGTCCTCCGATGACGGCGAGGGCACCACCGCATCACAAGTCTCCGGCGACGCCGCTGCCGGCTCGGGGGTTGTCTCCGGCACGGACGGAGGAGTTGAAGAGTGGGGAGCGGACGAGGGGGTGCGCGCGCTCAGAGCCGCGCGCTTTCGCGGTGCAAGGCTGAGCGCACCAACATTGGAGCGATTGACACGGAAAAAGCAAATCAACAAGGCGAACAAAAATCGAAGAATAAGATAACAAGATAGCACGAGATGACACTTACATGGAGGAGGTGATACAGGCCTGCTTAACAGGCCTGGGGGCGGCGCCCGACGACTCGGGGGATGGCCTCTTACCCCCCCGGCTGGACGGAGGATGGTCCTCGACTGTCACTCTGGGAGAGGGGGACCTGCACGGGCGGGGCTCCGCCGCCACGGATGACCAACGACTGAAGACGCCGCAGAGGAGCATACGCGCTCTCCTCGTGCAACGCGGTCAGAGCAAGCGCCGGCGACGTCGATCTCGCCTTGGGGGGCGACCGCCTCCTCGGGGAGCGCGACCCCCACCGCAATGAGTCGTCGGAGGGACGGCGAACGGACGGATCACGTTCCGCCAGACGTCTGGACGAGTCATCTCGCTGCGGGGACCTCCTCCTCTCCCTCTGCTGCTCTTGGCCGCCAGGGCCCGAACGGGAGCGAGTCACCCTCCAATGCTCCTGGTCCGGGCGTGGGGACGGGCGCGAACCGGAGCTCGTTCCCTGTTCATGAGCAGTGGGCTCCGGCCGCTGCCTCGAGCTGGACGTCGCGGCCTGCCGCTGGGGAGGAGGCGACAGAGATGATAGCGCGCTCCAGTCAACACTGGCACCACCGTCATCACCGGACCAGGGTGGCGATGACGAAGGGTCCTCGTCCGAGGAGACGGTGCCCTCTCTCATCTTCCTACGCTTAGCACGGCGGTCGTTCCGCTCACGCTTCGCGATCTCCTTGTCTTTGTGCTGGGCTTTACGGGCGGCCCTCCTCCTATCCGCGGCTACCTGGGCATGATTCGGTATCGCGTCCTCAGGAAGAGGCGGCTTCGCGGGGAGAGGGGTCGCAGGCCCCAACTGAAAGCAAGGAAGGAGACAAGAATCAACACAAAGGCTGCGATATAGTCGGAGCGTTAGTCGGAGGGAAGAAAGACTTACAAAATTTTTGGTCCCCTCGTGGGGGAGCATGGGTAGGATTTGGGGCGGCGGCCAGGAGAAGTTGGCCATCCCGATTGCCTGCCCCACGCGGCGCTGGATCTCGTCCAGCGAAGGGAGCCGAGGCGCCGACACAGTCCCAACGAAGGGAGCCCTGTCCACCGTCATCTGACAGATGCGAAGACGGCGGCGCTAGAGTGGGATGATCCCCAGCGCATGGTACTGGTTGATGACGGTCGCGAAGTCAACACCGGTGCCACGCAGCTTGGCCAGCACAGTCCAGCAATCCCCGAGCAGCCTGTCCTGCTCCGCCTCCGGAGGCCCGTAGCTCCAGTTCGCCGGCGCCTCGGCGATTGAGGAGCCGGTATACTTCGACAGTGGGAACTCGGGGCAGTCCTTGAGGTAGAACCACCCCTTGTGCCAGCCGCTGTTGGAGCTCGTCAATGTGTTGGAGATGTACTCCTCGCTCCTCTTCGTCTTCATTCGAAGATTGGCGCACCCAAGGGTGGCCGGGAGCGACCTGTCCTTCAGGCACACGAACTTGAAGAAGTACCGGAAGAGGTGCCAATGGGCGCCCACTCCCAAGTACCCCTCGCACAGCCTGCGAGCGAGTCCTTGACTCCCACCACAGGCTCGGGGGCTACTGACAAGGGCCTGGATTAGGGCCCCCTAAGTAACGAGATAATTACCTTGAAGATGGAGTCCTCTGACACCATTGACAATGTGAAGGCTAAGATCCAAGACAGGGAGGGATGCAGATCTTCGTCAAGACCCTCACTGACAAGACTTCCCCACTTCCGAGTATCTTCCGCCTCGCACGAGTTCGCCTCAGCTCCGAGTACCCTCCGCTTTGCACGAGTACTCTCCGCCTCGCACGAGAATGTGTCGTCTCCGAGTACGCGCCGCCCCGCCTCCGACTACTCGTTCGCACGAGTAATCTCTGTCTCTGACTAAGGCGGAGCCCCCACGGAGGAGCCGGGGCCTAGGGCAGGGGCCCCACACGAACGTGGCGCTGCCCCAACCCCCCAAGCTTCTCCACGATGACACGTGTGACGCCGTTTTCCACGCCATGCAAAGACCACAGCTGGCGCGACGGGAGGACGGCAGGGTCTGGCAGGGGCTGTAATGGTGTACAGTACACCCCCCACGACCTCCGACATGCTGTCACATCCAACGCCAGCTGCACGCCACCCCATCAGAACAGGCACTCGATTACCATCTACCAGCTCTTAGGCCATAACGTGGCAGGCCTAAAACGTACTCAAGAGGGCTGAGTCACCGTATGAACTACTCGGAGGAGGTGCCAAGTGCCCGGGACGAACAGTGGCAGCAGCCCACGCGGCGGCCTCCGACGACACCACAGCTCAGCGTCCTCCCACTACGCCTGACGGACATCAATGACGGAAAAGACTTCACAACGCCATAGCACTGTAGCTTGTTTTCATTTTCCTTCTTTGCCCCTCGCCCTTGTGACTATAAAAGGGGGAGGGTGCAACGTACATAGAGAGGACGGGTGACCAAGTTTGTAACCCCTACTACAGACACCCCTGGCATAGGAACACGAGTACTCGAAACTGGACGTAGGGTATTACTCTCCGGAGGCCCGAACCAGTATAAAACCCTTGTGTCTCCCGTGTCGACCATCCGGATCCAACACACGATTCGATACAAATCTACTGCCGGCGGTTGAGAACCCCGGCGCAAGAGACTTATTAAGCACGGTTATATCATCATGTTTGACGATTAGCTCATTGTGCTTATCAAGCAACTTGTTGTGGTCATCTCTAAGTGACTTGTTAGACACTACCAAAGTTTCATGTTCTTTGCTAAGGTCATTGTGTTTCACAAGCAACTCATCATTAGATAGCTTAAGCTTCTCATGGGTCTCTTCAAGAGTCTTGAACTTACTCTTTTGTTTCTTAATCATGTCGGTGTATTGATCAAGAAGTCCCTTAAGAGCATGAGGTGAAAGTTCATTATCACTATCCGAGGAGTCACTATTTTCACTATCGCTCACCTTGGAGTGTTTAGCCATGAAGCACATAGGTGGTGGAGGAAGAGGAGGTTCTTCATCATCCATGATCACAAGACCGGCAAACTTCTTGTTCTTCTCATCTTCACTACCGCTTGATTCACTTGAAGTTTCACCATCCGTGATCCACTCATTTGCCAAGAGAGAACGATGACCACCCTTCTTCTTGTTGTAGGGCTTGCTAGAAGAATTCTTCTTGTATGAGTTCTTCTTGGAGTGCTTGTCATCCTTCTCATTATCATCATCATCATCGTTCTTCTTGCTTGAGCTTGACACTCGCTTGTCGGGCTTGGGGCAATCATATGATAGATGATCATAGCTTTGGCAATTGTAGCATTTCCTCTTGCCACCTTCACCACTTCTTCTTGATGAGCGAAACTTGTTCTTCTTAGGATCATAGTTGTAGCCTTTCTTGCCAATCTTGGAAAGCAACTTGGTAGTCCTCCTCATGAGAAAGGCAAGTTCACCTTCATCATCATCACTTGAGTAACTCTTGTCTTCACTTTCACTTGAAGAAGGAGGAGGCTTTGCTTTTGACTTTAGCTTGGGCTTGATCTTGTCACTAGCCTTGAGTGCAAGATCCTTCTTGGAGCTTGATGTGGAAGAAGATGATTCAATTTGACCCATCAAGAACATCTCATGAGACCAAATCTTATTGACAACTTCGGTGATAGTGAGAGTTTCGAAGTCCTTCTCAAAGATGAGTGCCTTGACGATGTTGTACTTGGGCTTGGGAAGTGTTTGAAGAATTTTCCGAATGATTTCCTGCTCGGACACGTTAGCAACATCGAGAGCATTGATATTTTGAATAAGAACACCCATCCTAGAGTACATTTCCTCTACACCCTCATCATCCTTCATCTTAAACTCACTGAGCTCAACCTTAAGCAACTCATACTTCTCCTTATAGATTTTCTTGTTGCCTACATGGATTCTTTTGAGCTCCATCCAAACCTCATGAACGGTCTCCAAGGCAAACACCATATCAAACAAATTCTCCTCAAGAGTCTCAAAGATAAAGTTTCTAGCACAATAGTTCCACTTTGTTTCACTTTCGGTGGGTTCATTTGGCAAAGGATACATGGTAGTGATCCATACATCATGGTGTTGTACTTGAAGAAAGCTAGTCATTCTATGTGCTCAAAAAGTGAACAGTTTCTCCGCCAACTTGGGAGGGTCATTGCCACTGCCCTTGGCCATCTCTCTAGACGGTTAAGCCACCAAAAAGAGAGCCTAAGCTCTGATACCACTTGTAGGATCGATGGCCTATAGAAGGGGGGTTGAATATGAGCCTTCTTTAAATTTCTAGAGCATAAAGCAAACCTTAACCTATATCTCTAGTGTTGCCCATCTAAAAAGGTTTCTTTCTACCAACTAAGCACACTAGCAACAAAGTTCCTTAGCAAGATTCACACTAACACGAGAAAAGCACCCTAGTCAAGATATGCAACAAGCAAAGCACACAAGAGAAAGACTAGGACAAAGGAACTTAAAAACTGAAAGTAAATGCGGAAGTAAGTGCAAGAAGGTAGAGCAAGTGGACAAGAGACAATCAAATTTTTTCCCGTGGTATCGAGAAGTTAACGCTTCTCCCTAGTCCACGTTGGAGCACTCACAAAGAGTTTTGCTCCCCCTCAAGCCACTTAGACTTGAGTGCTCACTAAGAGTACCCGTTCTCCATCTCCGGAATGGTGGGTCTCAATCCATTTACACCAAGAACTTCCCGGGGCTCCCACAATCTCCAAGAGCTCACCAAGAACCCCCAATCACCGAGACCGTCTAGGAGCCGTCAAACTCCAAGAGTAATAAGCTCACACACTTTCACTTGACCAATGCACTCAGCTACGCCATAGAAAGCACCTTGAAACTCTTGATCACCAAGAAAGAATCCCTCTTGGCTAGGAAGATGAAATCCAAATGATCAAAGCACTAACTCCTTCTCTCCTTGGTTGTTGTGGTCCTTCAGAGTGGCAAAGGCAGCTCAAGAGACGCAGGGAGGTCTTATTTATAGGCCTAGCAAGGGTGGCTAGCCGTTAGAAAAGTCCCTCTGAAAAGTAGTACTGTCGGATGAACCGACGGTTCCCCCTGCGACAGCGTCGGTTCATCCGGTCACTCTGTGTCTCGAAATATAGTCGTTGAACCTGGACGCTGTACCACATCATCCGACGCATGCACCGATGCTGTGTCGGTTTATCTAGTGCTGAAGCAATCTTACTCAATTCGTCTCTACGTGAATTAAACATAGGCGCCGGATGAACCGCTAGTTGTCTTGAGTGGTGTCGTTTCATCCGGTGCTGAAGCAAGTCCTCTCGGTGCGTATCTGTATGATTTATATGCACACGCCGGATGAACCGATGCTTGGACTGTCGTTTCATCCGGTGCTGAAGGCACTTGACTCCAATCCTTACTGTTACCAAACCCTAGGTCACCGGATGAACCGATGATGCACCGTCGGTTCATCCGGCGATGCTGATTCTCTGAAACTTCCACAGAAATCATCCGGTGAAACTAGAATAGGTGGTGTCGGTTCATCCGATGCGCCCTTTTGTAGTTCAACTCATCCAATTCAATCGTCTTTGAGTTTTTCTTTAATTCTTTTGCTTCCAATGTGATTCCATGAGTACTTTGAGTTGTTTAGTAACCAAGGAGCTTGATAGTGCATGAATATAGCATGGCATTTGGCATGGTCAAGCTACTAGTGTGTGAACCTCTCTTAATAGTACGGTCAAACACTACAAACTAGCAAATACAAGTGTCCTTCATCTCCTTGTGACACTTGGAACTAATAATGTCCTTAGCCTTGTAGTCTTTTTCCATTGATCATCCATAATTTCAAATTGAGGGGTACCATTTCACTTATAACTCATGACAATAACCCAAGATTAAATCAGCTACAAAACAAAGGTTAGTCACAAGTATACGGTTGTCATTTATCAGCGAAACACACCCTTACCAAAGGTGCGCTAGGGCCTTGATGCTTACAAAGAAATGCATCATTATTTTTTTAAGACGTGCATAATACATTTCTCATTAAGAAGAGAAGATAGCACAAAGTCTTAGAGTACGGAGTCTTACGAAAAGAACAACAACAGAGCAAAAAGGCTGAGGCCTAAAAAGGACTACAACCTAGGACGACCAAGAGAGCGGATCCTAACGAACCCAGCACGACCCTAACATTGCGCCTCCTCGAGTATCAGTGGTGCAAACGCCACTAGTTGTAGTGCGACCTTATCATGGACACGTCAGTTTCTTTCATTACATAACAACCAAACTACCAAAAGAGCTAGGGAGTCAAACCTTTTACGCTGAGGTTGGGGAACCCGCTTCCTAGCCACTAACCACCATTTCAACTCCTGCAGGCCATAGAATCGTAGAATTTGGAACTATGTTTCGTGGCTATAAACATAGTCGACAAGCAAGTGATCCAATGTTTCGACCTCTTGCGCACAAAGAGCGCATTCATCGCTGTCTCGTAGACTGTGATGACGTAGTCGGTTGGAAGTCCAGCAACGACCATGTAGCACTAGCCAGTCAAAAAAGCGACACCTTCTGAGTGTCTGAATCTTCCACAGGTGATCTGCACCGGCCATTTGTGTTATCTCTAGGAACAACGCACGAGCTAGAGGAGAACTCTTCGGAAGGTGATCACTTTCAAATGAACCTGTCCGGCTAGTCACACATGTGGAAGTCACGTAGCGTGTCCCAAATGTGAAGGTATTGGACATGTACTGTTCGTGCAAAGACAATACCCTTTATCCAGGGTCTTCCTTGCAGCGCATCTCGAGCCGTACATTACTCTTTTTTCAATAATAATTCTACTCCTACTTTGGAGGCAGAATATAAAGAATGCAAGTCCAAACAAAAATACACAGACCTGACCTATGATCGTCTTATGCAGGTTCGATCGATTCGACATCCATCTAGTTTGAATCAGTTTCATTTTTTTAGATAAAGGAAAGAGTTCCGACCTCTGCAACCGCACACAGTCAAATTTTTACATCATTCTCAGCGTATAAGCTGAACACAAATAATAGGGAAATGAGTACACATGGGCATATACAATTCAAAAGCATATTCTATTATTACTTCTCCATCCATTCTTGGCGAATATATCCAAAGCGACAATCTCTAATGCTTTGCTTGCCGAACAGATGATCTCCCTTGTGTCCTCGTGCTGCAACAAAGACCAAAATCGCAGCCAATATGCTCCCCTAAAAATGACCTGCATAAACGACTTGAAATGTTTTTTCTCAAACACCAAATCATTACGTGTACACCAAATAGCCCATAAAAGAGCTACCACCCCACAAAGATCATTTTCCTGTAAAACCAAAACCAAATTTTCCTGTAAAAAACAAAACCAAATTTTCATTATACATTATTGCTGGTCCTGGCAAGATGTGTACGTACGTACCTTATATGTACGTACGTTGACCGACACGTAGGAATCCAAATAACGTGTGGTTCGACAAACAACCTTTGATCCAAGCCTTTAGTCCCGGTTGAATTTTGGACCCGAGACAAAAGGATTTATGTCGACGTGGTCTTAAATAGCTGTGAACGCCCCTACCCATTAATCACGGTTGGTATTACCAACCGGGACAAAAGGGGGTCGTCCAAAAGCTAGAGCAGCAGCAAATCATTTAGTCTCGGGTGATGTTCCCACCCGAGACTCGCCCACCTCTCCTCTCTCTCTTATCTCTTTCTGCCAACCTCCTCCAACCACTAACTCCTCCTCTCTCTCTCTTCTTTCTTATCTCCTCTACCTCTCTCAAGCACTAACTCCTCCCTCTCTCTTGCAGGCGGTCCGGCGGGCGCGCGGCCCCACGGCGTGGCGCGCGAGGCACCGCGGCGCAGCGGGCGGGCGCGGCACCGCGCGGCTCCGGCGGTGGGCGGGCGCGGCCCCGCGCGACTGCGATGCGGCCCCGCGGACACGGCGCGGCGGGCGCGCGGCTCCAGCGGGCGGCCGTGCGCGGGCACTGCCGGCGGCCTGTGTGAGTTTTTTTTCATTTTTTTGTGAAATTAACTCAGCTTCAATCGTGTGAATCTTGTGTTTGTCGATCTCGTTATAAATCCTGTGTGAATTGATTTTGCAAACAAATTTGGAGATCAATTTGGTAGATGAACTTATGTGTCAATCTGTTGTGAGAAGAACTTGTGATATGAGTTGAACTTGTGATGTGAGTTGAATTGCGATGAACTTGTGATGAACTTATGATGAACTTGTGATGAACTTACTGTGCATGGTGGAGGGGAGCTCGAGGTGGGTGGGCAGGTGCTGGGGGCAGCGGCAGGGTGGGTTTTTTTTTATTGGAAACCCTTTAGTAATACCACCCGGGACTAAAGAAAGACCTTTTGTCTCTGATGATTAGTCTCTGATGGGCCTTAGGGAGATATAACTCTTCCCACCCGGGACTAAAGGTTGTTCTTCCACTAGTGGTTCCTTTCAACCGCAAAGGTTTTGGAACAAAGAATGGGGAGAGGCAGCTATCTCTCATGATTGAGTATCCTTTTTGCCTTTTCCAGAGTAGTGTGATGACAGCCATGAAATGTTTAGTACTGGGTAAACAACACAAGGGATCCCACATCCTGAGGTCAGCTCTATATGGGTACTGGCTTGGCAATTAGCAATGATGTGCAAATGTAGGACTGAATTGCAGGAAGTATTGTATTGACGCCATGCATGGTTGCCTTGCGGCAGCCAAATCATATAGATGATCACAGCTTGCAGTAACTAAACCTTTTGAAAAAGAAGCTACAATATAATTTTTTAATAAAAAACAGCTGTGCCTTGTACTATCTTCAAACGTACACCATGCTTTGGAGGAATGAAGGAAAGCATTAGTATATTCTTACCTCCATAGAGCTAGGAACAGCCTCAGTTACAATAATTGTGCAATGAGAAATTTGTGCATATGAGAGATTTGATTAACTTTCACTACTAGATATTTAACATGTCCTGAGTGTTTTGTCACATTTATTTTACAAATTTTCAAACAGCAAACGAATTTTAGTTTACTTAAATTAAACCATTTCCCAAGGGTTATTTAGTAAGTAGGCAATGCTTTTTTAATGTTGGCTGTGAGTTATTGGTTACTAATTTGTTTTTTTTTTACTTTTTACCCTACGTGATTATCTAGATAGACTACAAAGCACGTGGCCGCTTGTATTGAGAAAAAAAAATCAAAGAAGAAACATATAAAGCTCAAGCCCATTCATCTGAATTTATTCATTTATTTTGCCTAGCTATTATCTCAGTGTAGGCACCACGAAAGCACGCACCAACATTAAGGGCCAGAGGATGCTCCAACAACTAGAGGGTGCCCCCTTTTATCAGTGCGCATCAAAAATAACTCACTCCCTTCTTGTTGAGCGCCGGTTATACCAGAAAGAATTGGGACCATAAGCATAGTGGCTTACAATTTCGGGAATACGGCGACATAATCGTCCTCGGCACAAAGCAACTCAGTGCATCGATGCACGGCTCAGCTGCTCACAATAGCATCTACAAAAAGCCCTCTAGATTAAACATCTTAGGAAACAAGTTCATCGATCGCATGCTCCTTTTTTTAAAATAAAGGAACAATTCGATCAATATTCCGGCCTCTACGTCACAAATTAACATACCTGGCCTGCCATTATTTAAAAACAGAAAATAAACCACATGTGCTTGAATAGGTGACATGATAAAGCAAACAACCTATTACTAAACCGCTACCTTTACTTTGTGAAAATCTCAATGGTTGTGATCTCCAAAGCTCGACTGGCCTGTGGTTTAGTGTTGCAGTCCTTCTGAAGCAACGTTCAAAACCTTGTCCGGTGAGAATCTACAAACAAGGTTGTTTATTTACTTTATCAAAGACGATGTCATTTCTGCTAAGCCACATGACCTAACAAACAACACCAACACATGCATGTATGTTGTATGTATTAAATTCTTCTTCCTCCACCTTCCAGGCTTCCACCTTGTAGCCTGACCTAAACATACTCTATGAATAATATTTTAGGTTTATGTAAGAAAAGGTTCATCATCTCACGTTCTTGAAGGGAAAAAAGTTGTCTCATCGATCAGAACATCCTACTAGCAGGGAGACAAATGATTGACGAGGTAACTTGCAATGACCATCACCCCTCTCAAATCCGCCCCCAACGCAAAGGCTCTGAGCCGCCTCTTAGGCTTTGAAAATGGAAGCGAAACCGCAGCGATTTGCCGCTTACTTTTCTCCGTCTAAAAGATGGCTTTCACCAACCAGCATATCGTGCGCTACAGAACATCCAGAGCCCCGCTTTAGCATCTTATCATGTCAGGCAACCGCAACCGTCGGATCCCAACCTTTATCTGACAATACGATCCAGGCCGTCCGTGCTCGATCTCCCCGATCGGGCATCTTTGATTATTATTATCTACCCCTATTGCTACTAGCTATTAGCTCTAGACCCGATCGAAGAACCCTAATTCGCAGCTTCCATGCACAAGCCGCCCTCCTCCACTATAAATTGAGGTGTGGTCTCTTCCTCACTTGCCCACAAGCTCAGACAGCAACGCCCCAACCACTAGGCAGCAGCTGCTGCAAACTAATATCTCCATCTCTTTCGTAATTAGCTTCTGAATAAAAAGTGTGTAGCATTGCAACAAGAAGGCTGTGGTGACTCCGTGACTGAGACCGCAAGAGAGACGACCGATCAGGTAGCTTAATTCTTGGGAGATCAGCAAGTATATGGGAGGGAGGTCTTTCTTCTGCATCTTCAGCTTCTCACGCAAGTCGAGGCGCTACCGCGGCGTCGACGACGACGACGAGGCGGCGAGCGACTGGGAGGGCCCGGCGGCACCGAGGCTGCGCAAGGTGCGGTCCAGCGACGACGACGACGGCTGGTGGGTCGGCGAGCGCGACGTCGACAAGAAGGCATCCGACTTCATCGCCACCTTCCACCAGAGACGCCTCGTCGTCTAGCTAGCTGCCAACAGATGCTATGCCCGGGCTATATGCATGCATGCCGCCGCCTTCAATATAATTCGACGTCGAGCTGAGGTTTATCTGCACCAAGATAGGCCGAGCAAAGCATATATCTAAATTAAGTATAGTGTTATGTATATTGGTCACGGCTTAAACCTACTCTATATGCTCCGTAGTTGTGGACTGAATAATGTAGCCATATATGTGTGTGTAAGAGATCAGGGCATGCATGCATAGGATCATATTAGTGAATAAATCGGTGATGTACTCTAGTAATATACTTATGGCCGTGCTATTTGAGGTGTATCTCTCTAGAAATAAACAATGTATTGTGTGTTTTATAATTGCAAATGTTAACTTTTCTTCAGTAAACCACGTACTCCCTCCATTAGTGACTTAAATATATAATATTTAGGACAAAACTAATTATTAGTTCAATTTCATATATTTAGGAATAATGGAGGGAGTACGGAAACCACTTTTGTTCAGTTATAAAGGATAGCTCGTGTGGACACACACACTGCACACACACACACCAATATAGAAGATACATCACAATGCGCACATCATAGGTTCATTTCGACCCCCGTTAATTGGCCATCGCCTTCTTCTAAACTAAAAATGGTTCAAAGCAATCTCATATATGTAAAATGTATATTTGCACCAATATTTGAACTCTAGCAAGTACTCCTTCCGTTCCAAATTATAATTCATTTTTTATCTCAAGTTTGACCGTTCATCTTATTCAAAGAATTTGTACAAGTATGTCAAATTTAAGTCATTCTTGAATATTTTTATTAATAAAGCAAGCCACAACAAAAAAATGTGATATTTTTCATAATTTTTTGACTAAGATAAACGGTCAAACTTGAGGTAAAAAAAGTGTCACACCTAAAATTCCATCACTTTTAAAAAATGCTAGCAACAAATTTAGTTTTTATTTTCTAAGGGTTTATTAATTTTGACTAATTAAACTTGCTTTTAAAGTATTAAATAATATTTAATTAATTTAGAAATATCCAAGTGTTTGATGCATTCATGCCTTGCATTTGCTTTTGTTTGTGTGGTTTAAAAAGTTTTTAAAAATAATTTTGAAAACTTGAAAAGGTTTTAAGTATTTAAGGTTTGAAAAGTTTTGAAATAAAAAATTTGAAAAAGGAAAAGAAAAAAAAAGAAAAAAAACAACAAACCCCAACCCTTTTTCCCTTCCTTCCCCTTTCAGCCCAGCTCCCCGCCAGCCCATCTCCCTTTTCTTTCCTTTTTTTCTTTTTCTTCCTTAGCCGGCCCGCTCCGCTCCCCTCTCTCACCGGCCGACAGGTGCCTGTCGGGGGCGTCCCCTTCCTCCCGCCAGGCAGCGCCTCCTCCCATGGCCGCGCCGCCGGCCGCCCATCCCGGCGCCCCTCGCCTCCCCGCGCCTCCTCCCCTCCTCCACTAGTGCGCCGCACTCAATCCCGCGCCGCCTCCGCCCTTTCCCCTTCCCCGGAACGGCCGCACCGAGCCCCCACCGAGCTCTCCACCGCCATTAATGGCGGCCTCCACCGAGCGCCACCCCACCGCCTCTCCGCGCCCCTCCGCGTCCCCCTCCACCCTATATAAGCGCGCTCCAGAGCTCCTCTACTCCTCGCCCCTCTCCTCCTCTCCTCTACACCGCTGTAGCACCGCCGCGCCAAGGAAGCCAAGCCGGAGCTCCGCCCGCGCGTCGATCTCCTTCTCAGACGCTTCTTCCTCCTCTTAAAGCTCCCCGGTGAGTTGCACATCTCCTCCGCTTTCTTTTGGTGTTGTCCCCGTCGAATTCCGTGGTCGGGAGCTCGATTTCCGGCACATGCCGGCGAGCACGCCGTCGTCCCGCGCCGGGCGCCACCGTCCGCCGGCCGTGCGCCACCGGTCTTCGCTCGCGGGCCACTGCAGCCACCCATCCGAGATCCAACGGCCCTGATGCGTCCAGCCTTGAGTCAAACAGGTCTATACTAGTCAATCCAGCTGGCCGTCGTTGTTTTGCAAATAAGCCCCCGAAATCTTTAATATCACAGAAGTACCCTCCCACCTCTAAAGATCCTTACACAGAGGTCCTTCTTTTTATGTTTAGGCCCCTAAGCTTTCAAGTTTCTCTCACCCGCGGTACAACCCTGTCCTTTTATGCTATAAACCTTGAGTTTATACGCGTAATTATGTTTAGGTCTCTGGTTTCTTGCAGATAAGCCCCTGGAGCTCATGTTTTCTTACAATCTAGCCCCTGAACCTTGTTTTAGCCATATCTTTTCCGTCTTTTATCCGTTTTAGGCGTTTTTGGTGTCCACGCGACCGTCTCTCAGAGTCCATCAGTTTTAAAAGCTTGTTTTGGCCTTTTCTAATGTTTGATGTATTGTTTTTATTTATTGAATGATTTTTGCTGTGCGCGTAGATATCATGCCAGTGGGTGTTGAGCTACCGATCGCGGATCAAGATCAAGTTTTTGAAGAAGAAGAATCCCAGTGTGTAGGCAAGGAAGGCAAGTGGATTTCCTCCCCTGCATATTCTATTTTGTCCCACACAACTTGCATGATAACTAAATTTACATTTAAATGTTGCTATGCATAAATTGATGAGAAAATCACCTTTTTAAGGACATAACTAGATTTTTATCCCCATTACCTTGAATAACCCTTTTTCATAAATGTTTTGGGTAGAAATGCTTAGTTGCTATACCTTGGGATGGTTCAAATGAAACTTTACAAAATGATGAATGATGAGCAAGTTTTGGTAACTTTGGTGAAGATTATGCTTTGTTAATAATAAGATCATATGTATTAATTGGAACATGGAGAACCACCCAGGAAAACAGTGCAACCACTGTCCATATGGCTCTGGCTTAGCCAATTAATTAGGTGTGTGGAATTATCTGACAACCTTATCCGAAAGGAGCACAGGGGGCCGGAGTTGAAGGGGTATAGCCCGGTTCTTTTGGGGTAGCAGCCTTTGCTAAGGTGCTGACCACTAGGGAGGGTTATGGTCCGCTCCACTGCTGTAACTGTCGCGGGTTGTTGGTCTTCTGCATATCTTTGTAAAGGCTTCGTAGTGGACCCCTAGCCACTCACCTTGGAAGTGTTTAAGGGTCTGATCAACCCGGGCAACATGGGGGACACGAACTGTGGGTAAAGTGTACGATCTCTGCAGAGTGAAAACTGATCGATCAGCCGTGCTCACGGTCAAGAGCGGTCTGGACCCTCACATGATAAGTGAACTTGAACTTGGAAATTAAATCATGGATGTATATATGGTTTTTGGGATAATGTTTTCTAATGCTTAATTTTGGGATGGTATAAACTTACACCTAGTAAATAGGTGCTTGCTAATAAAATTTGACCAACTTAAAATGCTAACCGCTGCAAACTCTTAGCCTATCCTTGATAGCCTTGCATTTTCACCCCACTTGCTGAGCTCCAACCATAAGTGTGCTCACCCTTGCTTACCCGCTGTTCAGAGGAGAACAATGGAGAAGAGTACTTCAGTGACTTCGATGAGTTCTGAGGCTTGCGTGCCCCCAGTCAGATGCCTGTGGAGTTGAAGACGGTGCTGAATCGTCTTAGCTATCGATGTTCGTGTAAAGACCTTCGTGTCTATCCATGAGTGTAATAAATGTTAATAAACCTCTTCTTATACGTTTTTTAGCATTGTTTTTGTTATTACACTCATTATGTCTATCGTATGTGTGAAATTGAGATCCTGGCACACATATGAGATGCATTCGGTTTTCTTCGGAAAATCGGGTGTGACAAAAAGTCAATTGAATTATAATTTGGAATGGAGCAAGTAGTGTTGTGTGTATCATCCACCTATGATCGGCCACCCTACCAAGAGTGGTTTCACATATCAGAAATAACCCGCATATGTTTGACTACCTAAGAGATGGTTGCATGCCAAATGAGTGATCTATTGTTGATTGATGAAACACAAACTAGCAGCTATGTTCAGCAAAGTTATGGTAATTTTTTTGAAGAAAACTAGAACTAGCTTTGCATGTACTTGCTTATGGAAGACAATGCTCTCAACAACATCTCATATGTTACTCATTTTATTTTTGAATTTCCAAAAGTTGTGGAGAATTGCAACTAGGTTCCATTTTGTTCGTAACAACCTAATGTAAGAATATGCACACAAATGTTTCATAACTCCTTCAATCTGTTAATGTACTCCTGGTTGTTCTCGGTACACAAAGTGCGGCCACATATGAAGGATACCGACCCAAAAATTATGGGACCACAATACCATACATGTGTTGTCGAGAGAATAGGTTGGGATTGTGGATTTATACATTATTTGCAAAAAATGTAAATTAAAATTTCTTTGTCGTTTACACAAAATAGAATATCAAATTCACATGTAGCTACACTGAAAGAAGATTAATGTAAGTAGATTATTTAGTTAAAACCATGCAACAATAAATTGTGTGTGTGTTGAAATTTGAAATATATAAAAATTACAGTATTTGAAAACTACTTCGAAGAAAAGGCAAGCCATACTATTTACCAACATTAAGTTTATTTAAATTTTTATAGAGATATATTCTGGTGTTCAAAATTTAAACATGTTGACTGTATGTATAATCTAAAATGATAGTTGTTTGTGACTGGAGCACTATATGCTATAGTTTTTAAAAAAATCTAACCTCACAAAAATAAAAGATAAGTCATAAGCTATAATTCGAATGGGAGGATAGTGTAGGAAAAGGAAAATAATGTAAGTGACATGCAACAAGAACTAAATTACATATACACTGATATATGTGAAATATAAAAATTGAGAGATTTTAGACTGGTTGAAAAAATGATCTAGAGCCATCCTTTTAATTATATGTAAATCTATTTAATTATTTTTTAAAAAAGGATAAGAAAGAAAAGTACTAGCAAGTACCACTGGTAATGGATTTAAAGCTACTTTGAAGAACAAAATAAGCCACACTATTTATCAGAATTAAAATTTATTTAAATTTTAGTAAAGATATATTGATGCTTAAAGTTTAAATATGTTACCTGTAGGTAATCCAAAATGTGTGACTAGAGGAATATAGGCTACAAATTTACAAACTATAACCTCACGAAAATAAATTAAAAGATAATCCATGAGTTAATTACAAGGAGAGAATAGTGGGGGGAAAAGAAAATAAAGAAAAACATATATTCTTAATAAACGGATGTGATTTGTTAGTGCATGCATGAACTTAATAAACATGAGTTACCATTTTTTTAAGACCATGACGAGTTACCAATTGGCAGTTCGTTGCCTGCAACTGCAGGTCCTCATCGATGGTGAATGAAAAGGCGTATGAAATGGGAATGAGCTTTTTGTCGGGAAAGCAACTCAACCAGAAGCCTACGGCATAGATAGTATTCGGCTCAGAGCTCTAGGTCTTTAGCGACTGAAAGTCACTCATCAGTGAACCACTTTGTTCTTGCTTTCGCTTCTTGTCTCATACAATATTCTCCGTCATCTCACTTGTCTTCTTCCTTAATCCTCTTATTCCTCATCGATCTCATCTCTGCCGCCGCCGTTTTAGTACATTTTAGCATTTTAGTACTACACTTGGCTCTGGGGATCGGAAAATACGTCCAAAATTAAAAAATATTTGTCCGCATACTCCCTTCGTCTTTAAATATATGACATTTAGGACAACAAAATTAGTTCAGTTTGAACTAATTTTCTTGTCCTAAACGTCATATATTTAAGGACAGAGAGAGTATAACTTATCGGGATATATATAAACTTATTATATTTATGTATATTGAGAAATAAAAGGCATAAGTCGTTAGACACGTGTCATATATAGTCTATTGGTATCTGTGGACTCTCAATATCATTTGCCAGCAATTACCCAAAGACTGTGCATAGAGAGTATGCTGTATGGTCATCTCTAGCTAGTTTTCATCAGCTGCCCCTTGGATTTTTCTGATTCCACGAGAACTGCAAAAATGCAGGTCTGCTTATCTCTGGTGCCACAGCATCATGGCTGCATCATATCACGTAGCATCGTCCTCTACATTATATTCCTAATTCCGAAGCAGACAACTAGTAGATAGGGCTGCATGCATGCAAAATGGACATGTCATTCACCACCTTTACATCTGTCCTCAATTGGTGCTCCCTATATGTATGCTCAGTAGCTGCCATCTGTACACATATTTTTGCTACCAGACTCTAAGCAAGATTCCTCCAACCATTCCCAAACTCTTTCTTCACAGACAGGTCATGACTAGCTACTCAGATGTATTACTCTCTCCATTTTTAGTATGTAGTTCATTTTTTGAATTAGTTAGCCTATCAAAAAAAAAGGAAAGAAGTGACAGGAAGCATACAACTAAGCAACATTTATATAGTTCACCCATTGTCACCATGACCATTTACAGCAGTTTGCAATTTGCAGGCAACTGCTTCAAACCGGTTTGGTGGTCATGATGTACCTGCATCATCTCATTTGATTCTATCTTGAAGGATAAGTAAATTCTGCCTAGAGAGAGTCACAGATAGATTCTTTCAGAAAAAAGGTCATAGATAGATATGCATTAGGAGCAAAAGAGTGAAAGCTACAAATCAGTTTCCATGTTTTCCCGCTCTTTTGAGCCCGCGATTTGATCCTGCAGAACGAGGTCTCAGGCTCTCAGCAGAAGCACATAGAGCCCAGAAAAAGCAACATACAAAGCCAATCCATACAGTTCATTCATGTTCATGACATTCAGAATCTGCAACGCCAAAGCTCTGCCACCTTTTACTCCTTTTTCCTTGCTGAGGAAGAGGAGAAGCTTCGTCTTTGCCAAAGGTACATGTCCTGATTCTGCAGCCATTGCACGGCTTCCCAATTATTAAGGTCAAGTCGGCATCGCCGCGGATATGCGTCTCTCTGATAGCACAAGGCTTTTTTCGAGGTCAATCAGGTCCCGTCGATCTCCGACTAACTGTCAAGGAATCCATTCAGTCATGCACTTGGGAACCTGTGGCCAAAATATCATCCCGGAAGGCTAATGTTCAAGCAGATGCTAGAGAAAATGACACACGTATGACTAGATGAGCACAGAAAAGATTACCACCTTGACACATAAATGCTGACAGATTGAGCGATTTTGCATTTAAAATTACCAGAGCTACAGAGTCTGTTCTTTACTGTGATGGTGATTCAGTGGATATACAGAGTAGCAATAATGCAAGTTGACATGAAGGGAAAAAACATCGAGGAATGTGACCCAATGTGCTTCTTAAACATCATTGCAGATCCAATACTCACTTGTAATAGGGATGAAAACGGATCGGATACGAACGGATACTGCGGATACAGATACAGATAATTTTTCTTTCTCGGACAGAATTCTCGGATCGAACACGGATACAGACAGTATATTTTTTGTCGAATAGTGATATTCATCATATTTTGATCATAGAAATTCAACTTTGAATTTCCGGATACTAATGCGGTACGGATAGTTACGGATATTAAATGTCCGGATTCGAATACGGTCTTACCATTTGAGTGTCTGACCCTTTCGGTCGGTCGGACGGATAATATCCGTACCACTTTCATCCCTACTTGTAAGATTGCAAATTGTTGCAGCTTCAATTCTCACTTGCACACCCGCACATGGTTGCAGATCCAACTCTAGTAGTGCACTTGTGCAGTCAAACATCACTGCAGATCCAACTTGAGCAGAACTTCTCGACTTCTAGTTTGTAAGAATAGTACAGGTGGATGATTTGTGTACAGCGGCAGGAGCACCACTAGCTTGCAAGCTGTTTTAGACTATTCTATAAAGTGCAGGCTGTGACAAAACCTGAGCAAAGTTTCTACCAAAATTATTGGAGCGCAAGACTGATTTAAGCTATGTATTTTTTCCATCCCATGGATGAACCTTTCACTCTTTCGCTCTGCGTAGTCAATAATGTTAAAAACAGTGTGGTGTGAACTCTAGTATGTCTGTAATAACCGCGGTCTGATACCCCTTTCATGACTCATGAGGGTTCTGAAACCGGAACTTTTCCATTATCTAAAAAAATCCCCATGTAACTTTTGTAACAGCTTTCTTCTCAAAGTGCAAGAGCTCAAAAGCCACTGATTGCAACATCCTTCACACCAACCGTGATCCGTGGGCGTGGAGATGTAAATTTGCTGCTATACAATACAACTACAGGCAGCAGTTTCCCAGATTCTGCACAACAGAAGCAAAAGGCCAAATAAGAGTTCAGCAGACAAAAGGTAATGACTTCTACAGCTGTACTGCGTACCAAAATCACAGATAGCAAAGGAAGCATGTTAAAAAAGGCATGAACCAATTTCAAATGCTGTGAAGTTTCAAAAAAAAAATTCAAATGCTGTGATTGCCCAAAAACTTACAGAATTAAAAACGAAATATCTTATGAGGGGGAGAAGGGTGGAATGCCTCACAAAATAACAACAGTGATATGAATGACATACTTTATGAATTATGATCATTTTAAGCAACCATAAGAATAATCAGGACATGAAGAAAATGGATAATTTGCCATCGATACATTCTAAGAATCAATGCCCTCCTCTATAGTTGTTGGAGAAATGTGAGCGCTAGCGATATACTGCACTTTTTCAGTACCCTGTCATCTAGGTAGTCCCGAACCTATGCATTGTGGACCCAATACTGCTAGGATCTGGTTAGACCTAGAAACATCCTGTCTCATTACTTCCAAAGGTGCATGATAGATCTTGAGCTCTTTTTTTTTTTAGAATTACACAGTACAACGCAGACGCTCACAACACGCACGCACACTCACCCCTATGAACACACGTACGCAAACCCTACCCCCTATGAGCACCTCTGAAGGACTGAGCATATTACAAGTGCATAGGTTTTCATGCTACATAATTTTGGGCAATTTCATGTACCACTCAGGTAACCCAAAAGCTGAAGCTAAGAGGGAAAGTTGGGAAATCTATACAAACTTATGTTGGTCCAATAAAAAAGGTCCATTAAGGAAATCTGAACAAATAGTGTAATTTTCCCAGGAAAGGCAAGTAAAAGTCCAAACTATCCTATGCCCATTTTGTCAAGCAAAATACGAGTACAGCTTACACCAATTCCTCAAATGTAATTTTTTTCAAAGCAATGCTGCTGAGGACTACCTCTCAAGTAAGGAACACCACAGACATATTTCAAGTCCTTACAAAGAGTGAGTCAGGTTGAACCAACTGATCAAGGAAACCAAATCAAACGAGTTTAAAAGGAATGTTTTGATAAATGTAAAAAATATGGGACATGTTTTGAAAGGGGGAAACCCAGGAATCATTAATCATCGTAAAGGGCTCAAATCTGAACATACCTTGAAAGGCTACTAAGTTAGCTTAATGTCTGATAACCCATCAGTCCTCGGAAATCATCAGGGCTTGATGGTTTATTTCCAGGCTTAGGTAGCCATGGAAATAATTTGGTGAGGCCTTGCCTTTCAGAATCATAGGTTTGTTGTCTGCCGTTGACCCCGTATTTCTCCCTCTCAATTGCATCCATAATATCCTCTCGGGAAACAGTATTACCACCTGGAGAGATCAACACCAATAAGTTCCATATCAACATATTTTCTCAAATTGCCTTAACAGTCATTCATTTGGGATTAATTAACCAACCCCTAGAAACTAATCTCATTTCAAGGTGCAAAGGTAGAACATGGAACAGCAAATGGAATTATGACTAGTCCAGTAACAATTTCCAATAGCATTAGTAGGAAATATAGCTCAATAACAGGTTTCAATCATGGACTAAAAATTGCAAGTTTTAAACCATGTAACTCCACCATGAGTTTAGAAATGACATCAACATCAATACATCATTCTTGATGCATGAGCAACAAATGACATGTGATTTACCTCTATTACACAAGTGATTTTAACCTACCTCTTCGTGCAGCAAGGAGAGCAGCCTCATTAACAATGTTTGCTAGATCCGCTCCAACCAGTCCTGGGGTTAAATTAGCAACCAGATCACTAATTCTTTCGGGATCCTCTTCCAAAGGAACACCCCTTAGATGAACAGCCAAAATCTTTTTGCGGCCCTCCATGTCAGGCACACCAACAACAACCTTTCTGGAGAAGCGACCAGGTCGACAAAGAGCAGCATCCAGTGCTTTTGGCCTGTTAGTAGCAGCCATGACAATAACTTTCATGTCCGAGTCGAAACCATCCATTTCAGTAAGCAGCTGTTGACAGACAATCAAGAAAACATATTTTGGTGATGTCATTAGACAAAGGATATGAAAGACCATCAGAGTGCCAGAAAACATACCTGGTTTAGAGTTTGGTCCCTCTCATCATTAAAACTTCTACCTCTACTTCCACCCACAGCATCAAGTTCATCAATAAAAATTATTGATGGAGCAGCTTCTTTGGCTTCCTTGAACAAATCCCTGACCCGGGCAGCACCTCTTCCAACAAAAACTTCAACAAACTCACTAGCAGAAACAGAGAAAAATGGAATTCCAGCCTCTCCTGCAACTGCCCTTGCTAGCATAGTCTTTCCAGTTCCTGGAGGGCCAACAAGCAGGACACCCCTGGGCAATCTTGCTCCAAGCTTCTTGTAGTTCAGTGAACCATGCAGACAGCTCACTATCTGCATTGGAAAATCGCAAAGTTTTACTAAGGTTTTTAGTGACCATTGTCCAGATTCAGTAGTAGCGCAAAACTAATTCTTCCAAGGAAAAAGAAACAACTTCAGACCAACGAAATTCCTAGTTATTGAAAAAAAAACAGCACTCAATACTTACTAAAGGACATTATTTGAGACCAATATAATTGCAAGATGGAAGTACAAAGTAACCATTCAACAGCTTATATCTGCCCTGTTGTCCCAGACTTCCAGGCGCTATCACATTTCTGTTCCTTGTAAGAGTATTCCCAGCATTTTTATTTTCGTCAATGAACTTCATAAACAAAATTGTGCAAGGCATGTTTTAGTACAAGAGGCACATCGTAAAACTAAGCAAATATAAGGCAAACAGGCATAACTCCCCTCAATGAAACTTAAAAGATCTCATAGTAATGTTCATATTCCCAAGTTTTGCTTCTTCTAATATGTGAAAAATTACTTTAGAGTAACACAGAGAATGATGAATGAAGCCTTCAAGTTTGTGTCACGATGAACAATCTACGGGGTAAAGATCTTATAGAGTCTAACAAATGTGAAATAAACTACTGCTGAAGTTTGTAGGCATACATTATCCGATTAATGCATAACGCGAGAGCAACCAGAGGTAATATCAAAATGACATTTCCACTATAAATAGAATCACTTGATAAATGGAGCATAGCTCTGATGTAGTGTATGCACAGTGATTGCAATTCACTATATGCGTAGTGATTTTCTAAGACAACAAAAACAAGCCCACCACAAATACATTATGCTTGATTGACATATTCTAATGTCTATATTGAATATTGATGTGGATGCACCATCTCCATTCCTCTTGAATCCTATGTATATAGTCTTTTTTTTCAAGATGGAATGTGTCTTGCCTAATGATTTTGTTCTTCCCACATTCTCAAGCATCACATAGAACAGTCATAAGTGAGCAGTGCAAGAGCCACATTTACCTCAACAAGTTCCTCCTTCGCTTCATCTACACCCTGAACGTCGTCAAACCCCACCCTCTGCTTCCTCGGCTTGCGTTTCTTGTCAGCACTGCCCCCACCAGACATCTGCCGCTGTATGAACCACATCATCGGCAGCAGCGAGACCCAGAGCGTGAGCAGCGTGCTCAGCATGTCCACCAAAAGCCTCCCCGCAGGCCGGGGTGCCGACCGGTAGTCCACCCCGCCCTCCCGCATAAGCCCAAGCAGGAACCCCTCGTCGTGAGGCACCCTCCGCGCGTAGTACGGCCACTTCGGCGCCGCCTCCAGGGCGCTCTCCGCCTCACCGGCCTCGCTCGCTTCGCCGCCGCCGTCGCTGTCCTCGGCCCTCTTGCTGAAGTAGATGCGGCGCGAATCCTCCTCGAACGCGGCGGCGGCCACGGCGCCCTCGCGGAGCCCCGCGACGAGGTCCGAGTAGGCCACCTCCTTGGCGACGTTCTTCGGCAGCGCGAGCCGCGCGGCGAAGAGGAGGAGCGCGAGGACGACAGGCGCCGCGGCCGCGGGGGGCACGCGGCGGACGGCGCGACGCAGCGCGGCCACAGCGTCGGCCGCGAGGTCCCGCGGCGACAGCCGCCGGAGCCGCCACCACAGGAGGCGCAGCCGCGGCCGCAGGCGCAGGCGCAGGCGCCGCTTCCCGCGGCCGGGCGTGGGGAGCCCCAACCCGGCGCCCGCGTCCTTGTCCGCCTCGTTGACCTTGGCGAGCACGGGGCTCCTCCACCGCGACCGCAGCGCCGCACAACCCCTGGCCGCGGCGGGTGGAGCTCCGCAGCCGCATACATAGGCATTGCTCCTCGCGGTCGCGGCGACGCCGCTCCAGGAAGCGGGGCTCCTGAAGCAGGCGGCGTGAGCGCGCGGGAAGGAGGGCGCGGCGGATAAGGGGCGGAGAGAAGCCATGGATGATGGCAGCCACCGCCGCGCGCGCTCTTCCGCTACGGCATTCGATCGGGACAAGGCCGCGGGCGGTGCGGGAAGGCAGCGTGCGCGCGAGGTGTTCGACGGAATTACTCGCCGGACCCGGAGGAGACGAGGCGAGCGGAAGAAATCGTGCGGTGATGGGTTTGTGCTCGTGTGTGCCGTCGTGTGATGATGCCTCTGGCCAGAGGAGTGTGGCGACGCACGGACGACGGGGATATAGAAGATTTTTTTGAATTTTTTTTATATTTAATTTTCTTCGATTTTACGAAAATAAATAGTCGGATTCAACATTGGCAGAAATAGCCACGAACCGCCGTTTGAAACGGCGGTTGGATACCTGCTGCCGTTTCAAAAGGCGGTAGGCACCTACCGCCGCCTCAAACGGCGGTAAGTACTTGCCAGCCGCCGTTTCAAACGGCAGTTGGGACATCCGCCACGTGACCCGCTGGCCAAGCACCTACCGCCACGGCCAACGGCGGCAGCAGTCCAGGCGGTTGACCGACTGTTGGCCACCTACCGCCGTATCAACTGGCGGTAGGTGCTACCGCCAAACCAACCGGCGGCTGAGCCGCGCCTATATAAGGGTCGACACCCCTGCCGCCGCCGGCTGCGCCTCCCCCCTTCTCCTCTTGTCTTTCTCCTTGGTGGCCTTCTTCGATGTCCATCAGGTATGTTTCCAATACTTTTCTCGTATATTTAGTAATTACGGTAGAAATAGTTTAGAAAAATCTAGAAATAGTTTAGAAAATATAGAAATAGTTTAGAAATCCTAGAAATAGTTTAGCAAATCTAGAAATAGTTTAGAAAAATCTAGAAATTGTTTAGAAATTATAGAAATACTTTAGAAATAGTTTATAAATTATAGAAATACTTTAGAAATTTCTAGAAATTCTTTGGAAATATGGAATAACTTTAGAAATTGTAGAAATAGTTTGGAAATTTTTAAAAATACTTTAGAAATTGTAGAAATACTTTAGAAATTGTAGAAATCCTTTGAAAATTTCTAGAAATACTATAGAAATTGTAGAAATACTTTGGAAATTCCTAGAAATACTTTAGAAATTGTAGAAAATGCTTTCGAATTGCTTAGAAATACTCTGGAAATTATAGAAATACTTTGGAAAATCTTAGAAATACTTTAGAAATTATAGAAATACTTTAGAAATTGTAGAAATACTTTGGAAATTCCTAGAAATACTTTAGAAATTATAAAAATGCTTTGAAAATGCTTAGAAATTATGTGTGACTTTATATTTCATTTTTTTGCAGCTATGGCTCAGCAGCAGGCGGCGGGTCCGCAGCCCCCTGTTGGTGCTGTTCGTCCTCCTCGGGAGCCCCTGCCGTACGTGCTGCCCGAGCTCTTCGACGAGCGGACAGACAGGGCGCACCGGTCCTACCACTCCGCGATCTGCGGGGCAGAACTAGGGACCGTGCGTTTTAGAGGCCCGGGGCACTACATGCCGCTTCACCCCGGCTGGTGTCCGAAGTATGTAATACGACACCTTCGTATCTTTGTATTTCCTCATTTAAATTCGTAATTAATTTTTATTTTCGTTTCGTGGTGCAGGCTACGCGCAGCAGGGCTTCTTCCCCTAGCGCGCTTGGTTGAGGGGGACCTCATGCGGGCTGCTTTGCGACCGGCGGAGCACAGGTCGCGCTTTGGCTTCGACTACCAGCTGGTCTGCGCGCTCCTGGACCGGTGGCGCCACGAGACGCACAACTTCCACTTCCCATGGGGGGAGATGGCGGTGACTTTGGAGGACGTGGCCCTCCTCTTCGGGCTACCGTGCTCAGGGGAGCCCATGGGGGCTGCTGACCCCCCCGAGCCGTGGCACGACGTCCTCCTCGCGAGGTTCGCTGGAGTGGAGCGCCGTCCCGGCGCGTCAGAGGTGCCTGACTTCACCAACTCCCACGGCCCCTCGTGCGCTTGGTTGCGCAAGTACAGCGTACGTTCCTCTACCTATCGTTTTTTCATAGTATCGGTTTGCAGCCTCTCACTGAATTTTGAATTTTTTCAGGTCTCGTTCATGAGGGACAACGCCAACGAGCAGACGAGCAACAGGCACTTGGAGGCGTACCTGTTGTGGTTGTTCGGCTACGTGATGTTCTATGGGTCCCGGGGGGCGCGGTGTCGAGGTTCCTGATCCCCCACGCGCGGAGGATCGCCGACGCCACCGTGGAGGAGATGCCCCAAATCAACTGGGGTGCTACGGTTTTGGCCGCGACGTTAGGGATGGAACCGGATACCTATTCGGATAGCATTTTTTAGCCGTTCTTTTTTGATTTTAGCTAAATTAGGCATAATATTTTGTATCTAAAAATTTATATTCTTGTTCTTTGTATTGTGCTTGTTAAGATTCATACAAAATAAACCCCAAATGTGTGCTATATTTTGATCAAATGATGAAAAGAAATTCAGATTCGGATTCGGATACGGATGTTTTTTCACCTTTTTCTCTATCGAAAGCAAATAATCCATAAAAAAATTGTAGCTAAATTTTTTTATTTTTTCCAGTAATTAACTGGTTATAATGCATAAAAAATTAGCACCAAATTTATTTTATTGTGATCTAAAAAAATCAATCTATTATACAATTCGGATGTTTTGGTTCCATCCCTACGCGACGTACAGGGGCCTGTGCACCGGGTGCACCAAGACGGGCACTCAGTCGATCCTCCCCAGATGCCCGCTTCTGCTGCACCTGTGGAGCTACGAGCGGCTTCCCGTCGGTCGGCCATCGGTCGACCGATCGCCGTACGGCGAGCTGGAGGAGGGGCACGACCCAGCAGACAGGCCGACCATGGGGTCGATGTGGTGCCAGCGCCAGGTTCGTACTTCGAGCTAACTTCGTTCGTTAGCTATCTGAAAGTAATGCAATTCGTCGAGCTAACTCATTCTCTAGTTTGCAGCTCTCTTGGACGGAGCAGACCAGGAAGTCGTACCTGGACTTCGTCGGCCAGATCGACACCCTCACCGACCGCGAGGTTATCTGGCAGCCGTACACCGACGCCTTGGTCGCCGCGCGTGCACCGCAGGGTCTCTCGTCCCTGTGCATTCGGGACCGTGACTTCTGGATGACGAAGACGCCGCTCGTCCATGACATGTACATCGAGGAGTACCACGTCGAGCGCATGCTGAGGCAGTTCGGCCTCTACCAGGCTTCGCCTGTGCCCGTCGCACACACCGTCGACCCGTCCGTGCACCTGTAAGTTCATTGCAAACTTAAATAGTTTCTTTGGCCGAGTGAAGAAAGTTAGTTTGATGACCAATTGGTTGTTTCTTGTTGTAGGTGGACGAGGAAGGGGTCGAGGACTTTGGCCCCTTTTTTGGGGAAGCTGCAGCAGTACCTGGACGCGTGGGCGACTGCCGCGCAGAACGTCGTCGTCGAGCCGCGCTTACACGACGACGACGCTTGGAGAGCGTACCTGCAGTGGTACACGGTGAGGACCCGGACGCGCGTGACCTACGTCCCCCCGAACCCTCGCCTCGACCTCGTGCCAGCGTCGACGTACCCCTACCGACGGGATCAGTCCCACAACATCTTAGTAAGTTATTTTGCATTAATTCAAATTAAGTCACATTCGCTAAAGTTTCGTTGAACTAACAATCCGTCCGATCTTGACAGTACGACACAGCTCGGGAGATGTACCACCTGGCCCAGCACGTAGGCTCGACGATGGACCAGTTGTCGTTGGACCGGATACGGACAGAGTTGCAGAAGATGGTGGGCCTGAGCCAGCGGATCATGCAGGCGGTGAACTTCCGCGGCGACGAGGGTTACCTCCTTCCCCGCCACCCCTACTCCTCCAGCAGCTGTGCCTCCACCTCAGCTTCGTACCAGGCACCCTCGTCCTCGACACGTCCACCGATCGCGCTCACTGCGTCCGCTCCGTACCTGCCGCAGCCGAGTGCTTTCTACGCCACAGGTACATGTTTTTTGTTGCTAGTTATATTATCTAGAGAGACCACGGCATATTTTGGTCCATGACGATCAAATATTTTTATAGAGAGACCACCGATACCTACGAGACCGGGGCCTTCGTCGTGGACAGCAGCTTCACCGGTTCTGCAGCAGCCAGTGTTTGAGCCACCTGTTCAGCAGCAGCAGCCAGTGTTTGAGCCACCTGTTCAGCAGCAGCCACTGTTTCAGACACCTGCTTCGGATGACTACTACAGTGGCGACATACCACCGCTGGAGTTTCCGTTGGCCGACTTGTTCGGCGGCAGCGCCGACGAGATCGGTGGTACACAGCTGACAGGAACCCCGCCCGTGACCCAGCTGACGCAGCCGACGCAGCAGACGGAGGAGCAGCAACGCGCGATGATGGAGGACTTCCACGACTCGGCACGGCGTGCAGGCGACGCGTTGGACGCGGCAGCGTCGGTGGAGGCGGAGGCGCGGGCGACCGGACGGGGGCGGCCTCGTCGGGCTCGGCGACTCCACAGGTGCCGACCGGAGGGGGGCCGTCCCGTCGGGCTCGGCGACTTCACAGGCAGCGACCGGAGGGGGCTGTCTCGTCGGGCTCAGGTGCTCCCTTAGCGACACCGCCCCCCGAGCCGGCGGTCGGAGGACGCGATCGCCATCCACGCGACCCCTCACGTACCCGACCCACCACACGAGGGCTGCACAGAGGGCGGCGGCAGCGGCGAGGAGGAAGGAGCACCAGGGTCCGCCACGACCGACGAAACGCGGTCGTATTTAGATTTGTATTTAGACACTTGTCGTGTACAGTACTTTGTTTGTTCTAATTATTTTATGTATTTTCGTATTCAGATGCCTGTTATTTCGCATTTATAGTATTGAGAAAAAACAAAAACCAAAAACAAAAAAAGAAAAAAACCGAAAACAAAACCTACCGCCAGTTGAATCGGTGGTAGGCTTAACGAAACCGCCGTTTCAACTGGCGGTAGCTGCCAGCCAGCCTGCCGCTACCCATACCGGCCCTGCCGCCACTGTTGCAATCCTACCGCCAATTGAAACGGCGGCAGGTACTTACCGCCGTGTGAGGCGGCGGTAGGTTCCTACCGCCGTTTGGAACGGCGGCAGGGATCCAACCGCCGTTTCAAACGGCGGTTCGTGGCTATTTCTGCCAATGTTGAATCCGACTATTTATTTTCGAAAAATCAAAGAAAATTAAATATAAAAAAAATTCGATTTTTTTGGTCGGGCTACTTGTTAGAATGGGTGAAGAACAACTTGGGCTCAGCCCAGGTGAGCATGGCGGCAGGTGGTGGATGGAAATGGAATGTGCGTCCTTGGGCCAACCCACGAGTACCCCACTCCCCCGAACGAAATTCCGTGTTCACATGAATTCTTTTCTCTTAATAATAGCTGTGAACCTACTTTATGCATCTCTGTACCTTATAAGCCCTTTTTAGTTCCCTAAAAAATTTTAAAATTTTCGCATTGCAGACCGTGCCACCTCTCGTAGAACATGTTTCCTAATGCAAAAATTTTACCACTTTCATCAAAAATTTCACCAACTAAACGAGGCCTTATGTATGCATGTCTGAAGTTAATATGGTGTCACATATTATAGGTCAAAGTGATGAGCATGTGTGCTGCATTGGTCATGATGTAAAAACAATGCACAGATACAATTCATTTTTCCCGATGCCTGTTGTTGGTTACAAAACTCCATTATGGGGAAAATGGTCTTTTCAGGTGCTACTTAATACCGTTAGTGCTAAACAGCAGAGGGGGGGCCATATACTCATATTAGGGAAGAAATCTTACGGCTTCATTTTAGTGGTGTTTTATAGGGAATTTTCTCAAAGGAGAAGGGGATGTGCCAAAAAGAAGGTAGAGTTATAAGAGCAACTTCAACAGCTTTGTAAAATGAGTGAACTAGCTAAAAATAACAAAATTGGAGTAAAATTCACTTCCAACAGCCTCTTCATAATCGCCTCCTCGGTATCCAGCTCGGTATTCGGTGGCTTGGGAGTTGAAAGCCTGAGTCCCCCGCGTCGTCCTCCCTGGGCGACCCGGGGGCACCCCGCGTGTCGCCGCCCACCACCCCCTCCCGCGTGCTCCACCGGCCGCCGTCGTCGCTGCCGGCGTGCGTGCGACGGCGGCGGCCGCCCTCTCCCCCCTCTCCTCTTCCCCTCCCCCCTCCCTTCCTCCTCCTTCTCCCCACACCACCACAGGTCGCCCTGGTGCTGTCGGCCGCAGTCCTTCTTCCTCGGCGGCCGGGCTGCCTCGCCGGCGCCGCCCCCACTCAGCCAACACAAAACAAACATCATCACACATAAATATTTCAAACTAGCACCAAGTCACTTAAGATACATAAAAAGGTTCAAATACACACAGTAGCACACATACAAGATTCTCAAGTCCACTAGGAGATTAAATCCAACTTTTATTACATGGCTCTCTCAGCCAACAGGCAGGGGTGGTCAGACCGCGTCCCAAGGGCGGTCAGACCGCCAGCACCAGATCAGCACCACTAAAAAGATGAAATCTTGAAGCTTTAATCCATTCTTCTCCCCCTTTGTCATCAAGCATCCATAAAAGGGCCTGGAGAAAATGTAGAGGCTGATCACTACCAATGTCTCCACTCCGAGCCACCGGGTGGATAACTCCCTCCTATGTTGAGAAAGATAAAAGCATAGGACAATTAAGATATAAGGATCAAGATATGGTGGGTTCAGACTATAGATATAGAAGTGTATCAACCATACCATATGGAGGAGGTGGACCATAACTAAATAAATCCGCTGAGAGTCGTGCTGCTAGGGGACCTTCCGGATCTTCCTCAGGAGGAGGAGGAGGTGGAGGAGCCTGAGAAGAAGACTCACCACCAAACATGGCATCAAACCTCTGGAGGGTCAGCAGTGAGCAACACGTCAGTGAGCGACACACGCTCACGCCAAGCCGGGTCGTGCGGGTCCATGGCCGGGAACAACCCCAGCGCGGTGAGCATCACCTCGTCCGGGTGCTGCTCGCAAAAGGTGTGGAGGGTCCGCATGGCCGTAGACTCAATCGACTCGATGCCACGGTGAGCAAAGAACATCATGCTCAAGTCCACCCACTCCGGGTGCTCTGGGTGTGGTGGCACGGTCACCGTCGTGCGTGCGTAGGGGACTCCCCGGTCCCAGAAGTAGACCACCTCGTACGTCGGCGGGGTGGTGTAGCCAACCTCACTGAGAGTCTCCCACAAAATGCGGGGAAAACCCTCCCAGTGGAGGCCGTTGGTACGAACCGTACCGTCCTCAGCAACCTCAAAGTGCGGTGGCTGTTCCATCTGTACAAAAATGGGGATCACATGTTAAACCTCAAAACGAGTATAACATGAATAAGGGTGTAAAATTCTGGCAGGTATGAACAAAAATCCATAACATAAAAACCAGAGCCCCAAAAATTCCCAAATTTCTACAGAAACTCAGTGACATAAATATGCACATTTTTGGTATTCAAAGGTAGATCTAGATTAGATGGGAACATGCTCGAAAAATTCCATTTTCAGAGGAAGGTTACCCAGAAAAACAGCAGGACAGAGACTTGCTAATCTGATCATAACTCTAGATTGAAAATTCCTAAAATCATGAGAAATTCACAGTAGATGCTAAATTGGATAAGAAACAACTTTAATAAAGGGTGCCTAGTCAGATTCATCATAGATTAGGCTCTAAAAATTCATAAACTGACAGCAACAAAATCTGGCAGAAATTACCTAAGATCAAAATGAGAGGATAACCTTTTCTAAGATCAAGCAATCACCCTAGGAAACGTAACACAACATGCAACAACAAGTTTTTAGATTCAACAAGATTTTATCATGATGCACACGTCTTAAACGATCTCACGAACATGAAACTCAAAAGGCGTAGTTAGTGCCGGTGGCAAGTTTATAATCGACTCTCCCTATAATAACTAGTCGGAGCTACTCGTCGTTCAAAGCGATCGCACTAACGTGATTAGTGTACCTGCAGAAAAGAACCTTCCGTGCCAGCACATCACGGAAGCGTCCACATATATTACCGTTCACTATAGAAACGGTATCCATGCATCACGCCGCTGCATGGACAGCGTCCAACCTCGGACACCCTCCGTTTGAATGGAGT
Source organism: Cenchrus fungigraminus (assembly GCA_036936925.1). Lineage (NCBI taxonomy): Eukaryota > Viridiplantae > Streptophyta > Magnoliopsida > Poales > Poaceae > Cenchrus > Cenchrus fungigraminus. The sequence goes on from CM072775.1 coordinate 77,159,195, forward strand.
GTATCCTTGCCTCGCATATTCGTCATGCGGAATGCACACGTATGGCAAAACGTGGCGACATCACAACCCATGACACGTTCATCTTGAATAGAGCATGTCATCCTTCGTATGACTCTCATACGGAAAGCACACGTATAAGACACGTGAGCAACCAGACGAGAAGATGGGATCCGTGGAATAGATCACTCCATCAACCCTCACATTCCCGTGATGCGGCACAGCACACGTATGAAACACGTGGCTTCATCTAGTTTGGTTGTGCAAGAAAGTAAGTCTGACATAAAGTAAAGTGCTGGAAGTTAGCAAAATAAACCATAGATTCTTAAGCCACCTTAAAGAAACCAAAATTCCCTCTAGGGCCTCTCGATCTAGATCATTCCTTAACGATCCAACGTATTTTGAAAATCCAATCAATCTTGGCAAGTTTTATTGTAAATCATGTGATTAGGATTAATCTAATCACTCTGGTGTATACGGATGCTCTGATGCCAACTGTGACAACCCCATCTGGGATAATTCCGTACTATCGCCTAAACCACTCCATTTGGTCATTAAGCGATAATAAAGAATCATCCCGTTGAGTGTTGCCGGGTCATAGCCCGGTAAATCACTTGAAACACACACAGAGGATCGAAACGTATACATTAAAACTCCCACGAAGGAGAGTCCAGAGTGCCTTACAAATTAAAGTAAATCTTCCCCGTAGGGTCCATTATTACAAACCATGGTTCTTGACATGAAAGTAAATGGTTCAGAGTTTATTAAAACAGCGGAATTAACTAAACGGCATGATAAGCATCATAGGAGGCCGTCCATGATGCAATCACTCGTCATCATCCACCCATTCCAGCTCCCAGCCGGGTGGAATCTCTCCAGGCCACACATCACATGCATTACCTGGAAACAACATTTAAATAGCAAGGTTGAGTATACTAATACTCAGCAAGGCTTACCCGTCTCAAAATAAAGGACTTTACCTCTAATCATGCAAGGCTTTTGGCTAGTGGGTTTGTTTTGCCAAAGAGCTACTAAGTAGTGAATCCTTACTTTCACATTTTAGCTCAAGTTCTAGTAGAAGTAATCATTACTAGATAGGCAACTATTGCAATCATAAGTTGTACAATACAATTAATCAAGTAACAATATTCACAAAGTTCCATCATAAAAGGGATATCATGGCCAGTAGATTAAGTAGTCTCAGATAACAGTGAGAGGCCGACAATCGATTGATTTAAACCTTGCAAGGTAGACCTAAACACACAGGAGGTGCCCTCACTAAGAGTTCACCAACCAGGCGGTTCCCGTCATTCCTCGGATTGGGATCAGATGTTACAGTCTTAAGTACAAGGTTTACTGGGCTACGCCACCAAGGTCACCCAGCCTCACGCATGCACTCAGGTGGCGAGCCCGGGGCCGCAACCCTAAGATTAGTAGCGCAAAGTTCCCGCACTGCCTCATTTAGGTACTAGGCTTACCGTGCCCATTTCCGACAAGTGCTTAGTACGTTCAAACACTTAACCCACGAAGCCATTGGACCGGAGCCCAAATCCCATGCTCTTACCACATGAGCAATCCATTAATAAATATGGTGATTCCATAAATGAGATCCTATTCTCGCGAGTGACGAACATCACTCGACTTGTACCGGATCCTTAGAGCATAGCAACTAGCGACCTAACATGCTAGTAAAAGATCATAGGTACTTAAGGATCATGCAACTAGGGTTTCAATTCAACTCCTGAACGTAAATGCACATAGATAATCAAAGATAAATTCAGAAGCTTAAAATAAACACATAGGTTAATGTTTAAACCGGGGCTTGCCTTGGTCAGCACAAGCAGTCAAACAAACTTTCAGACTTTGGTTCGGGTCTTGATCTACGGACACGTAGTGCACGTCTCCTCCTGCTCCCTCGTCCTCGTCAGCCGGTACGAGCGTGTAGCTACCGTCGGGAACTTCTACACGGAGGATGCATATGCAATAATTAGTGATGAAATTAATTTAATTTAGTTATAAACAGCAACAAAAGACAACAAGAAGCACATGGTTGACTATATTCACCTTGACAAAATATATTCATCATACTCTTCCTTTTAAAGAATATTACGAAGGGCTTTATTATTTATTCTTCTCTTTATAGTGATTGTGTACATATTTAATAATTAAATTTATTTATTTGCACTAAACAGCAAGGGGTGGTTTTCAGCTCCTAAACCATTTTCAAAGCACACTCCACTTTTATTCATCAAAATAATTTAAACTTCATAAGGATAGAAGGGATGGTTTTCCATTTAAACTTATTATTAAGTGCAAAATGGCTTCTCCACTTTTATTCATCAAAATAATTTATAAAAAGCCATGGGTGGTGCTCACTGAGCTCACTAACTCTACTCAAAGCCACTGAACCAGCAAGCACACATATTTGAGCTATGAAAATAAATATTACCACAAATATCATTTCTAGCTACCAAAAATGAGATAAATGCATACAAAAATAAATACATCACTTCTGGATCCCAACTTTCTCCTACAACATCTCTGACCTAAAACAAGGCTAGAAAACCAACAAACACATCCAGAGCTATTTTAGATCTTGAACTAAGCATTTATGATTAAAAACAAGCATAAATCAGGAACAAATATTTGTAACAGACCAAAAATCATGATTAATTCAGGAAAGGTGCATCTAGGCATTATAAGACTGTACTCAGGAGTTGAGCTCAAAAATCTATTTAATTTTTGCTACAAAAATCATTAAGGCAGAAATAGCATAAATACAAGATAAATCATAATAAAAGATTTACTCCATAACTTTGTGCAAATTTTTGTGCAGAGCCTACACATGGTATCTACAACAACATATCCAAAGGTCAGCTTGAGATCACAAGTAGATTTTGAACTACAACAAAAGTAGCTTAAACTGATTTCAGTTTTACCTGCAAAAACTATCACTGAAAAGCATGGTCATGCCTTGCAAAAGATGCAGGTCTACTCACAAGGAAGACAACAAAATTGGTTTGTCATTTTTACGATTTTTTTGTGATTTTATATGAATTTTCCAAGTCACTGGACCTATTCAAAAAGAAACTAAGAATCTACTTTCATTCAGACCCTAGAACTTTTTGGAAACCTCACAGATATACCCTTGGGGTTTGCACAGAGGACCCTGCAAGATCTTGGCCTTCACAGGTGTGCCCTCGGCGGCGGGGGCGAGTTTGCCGCCGGCGAGGGAGGACTCGAGCAGGCAAACAAGCAAGCCGGGGATGTGATTCAGCTCACCACAAGTCGATTGGAGTCTGTGGTTCGGCCGGAGAGAGCTCCGACGAGCGGCGGGGGTGAGGCCGCGGCGGTGGAGCAGTGGCGGCCAGGAATTCGACGCAATACGGGGCGGAGCTAGGCCATGTGCGCGTGTGGGGGCACGAGTGAGACCTAGGGGCGAGGCTCAGGTGATTGGACGGCTCGGGGAGCAAGCGGAGGGGAAGGTTCACCACGGCGGCGGCAATGGCGGACGGCGGCGGTGTGCGAGCTCGCTCAGGGAAAAAGGAGTGGGGGTTTTTATAGGGGCAGCCGATCGTGGAGAGGCGGTTCGAGTCCACGTCGGCGTGCGAGGTCTCGGCATGGGCGTGGAGGCGATGGACGACGTGCGGCGGGCCAAGGCCAATGGCGGGGCGCGCGTGCGGGCTCCGGCATGTGCGCGGCAGCCGCGTGGCACCGGCCTAGGGGCCTGGCGCGCATCACCGTGCCTAGGAGCACAGTACCCACGGCGACGGCCTCGGACCGGCGGTCGCTTCGCGGTCTCGGCGTGCGTGCGCATGCGTACGGCGGCGAAGGCCGGCGCGGCGCAGCGCGGCGTGACGTCGCGCGTGGGCGCACGTTCCAGCTCCAAACATTTCAAGGCAGCTCGGTTTGACTCACCTTTTCTCATTTTTTTTGTAACCAAAGTGCTACAAGTGAAGACTAGCAAAGTTGTAGATCTAGTGACCCTCTATAACTTTTACAAAGGCCGATGGGTCTTTTGATCAAAGGATTTTACATGAACTGCTGAGCAAGATGTGAAATTTTATGGCGCCAGCCAACAGTACTTATGGGCGTTGACTAAGGTTTTTCACCCTTTTGCACTTCGAATTGGCAATGCCACTCAACATGAAAGTTGTGTGCCTCAACAAACTACACAACTTTTGTATTGGGAGAAAATGAAGTGTGTAGGTGAATTTTGGAGAACGCGGCAAAAGTTCTAGAAGAGCTAGAGAGGTCAAATGGTTGACTTGGGTTTTGGGCTAGGGTTTGACCAAGGGTTGACCATGGATACTTAAAGACTCGATTAAGATGATCATTAGCACTAGTTGACACTAAGCAAAAACACGGGGTGTTACAGCTGCCCCCTTGGCCTCAATTTCTCTCTGATATCATAAGCACGTGAGCTCTGTCTGGCCTCAGTATAAGCAATTTCCTCTCTTCCCTTTTTCCTTTTCTCGGCACCTGAACCTTTAGGCATCTCTGCTGTTCCTGGGTCACAAGAAGTGAAACAAGGATGTATAAGACACCAGGAACAAGAATGGCTAGATAGAACATGTCGATGCCTAGCGCGTGGAGCAATTGGCACAAAACTGGGCAGGGCGGTCAGACCGCCCTGGGCAGACGGTTAGACCGCCCCTACCAGTTTTGAGCCAATGGCTCCCTTGGCTAATCATAGCAACACATACCAGAAATGATACAGATATACTGTTCATGAGACATTCTCAGATAGATATGAGTCAAATACACGCACGAAAACAGACTTTGGAGAGGAGCTGCGTAGGGCGGTCAGACCGCCCAGTCCATGCGGTTAGACCGCCTGGGGCAGTCCCTCCCCAAAATCGATTCTCGACAATGTACCCAACGAAATTGAATGATACTCTAAGAATGTCTTTTAGGCGTTGCTAATAGATGATATCTCAAAGGAAATTCAAATCTTTGCATCGAGTAGGAAGATCGGGTAAAAACAAGATTTAGATACCTTTTGAGAGAGGAACTCGAGTTGAATCCAAGAAGCAGCCTTGGAACTTGCTTCAGCACCCCTAGGAGAGTACCTTCCACGGTGGGGATTTACTTTTCCATGGTTGAATCCTCAAATCTCCATGGGAGGGGAGGTGTGAGAGCTTGAGAGGGAGAGGCACGGGATGGAGGCGAAAGGGGAATGTTCTGCCCATGGGGAGAGAGTATGGGTGAAAGGATAAGGTCAAAGATGCTGTAGAATCACGGGGAGGGGTAAAAAGTTAAATCTGTGACACGCGGTCAGACCGCGTGGGGCACACGGTTAGACCCCCCCCCCCGGTTGATTTTGGAAAAAGCTGATTCTGAGTAGATTTTGATCCTATTGCTTTTCCATACTTGGATATAGGATTTATGGAAGATAAAGATCCATTTTTGTCAAATCTTAGAAGAAAGATTGATTTTCCAAATAATTCCATAATTTTTTATTCTTCCAAGAGTGAGAGAGATAAAGATGTGGATATAGAGATATTATGGACTTGAGAAAATCTTCTTAATTATGACTAGCCAACAATCAATCAAGAGGAGCTATAGTCATAATTAAGTTGATTAGGTCACAAAGACCAAGATTCAAATATTTTTCAAAAATCCACAATTCCTACGCATGCTAGTTTATTTTTAAAAACTCCTATCCTATGTCACAAAGTGCATGCATCCACTCCAAGTAAATCACCACTCTAGAATATTTAGCTCATACCCAACTAGAGAACACTCACACGACACTAAGTCGAGTTTATGTGAGGGTATCAACCAAATATCTAGAAGGACATACAAAATTCACTTGAAGTAATTACATGCTAAGGATGACACACTAGCATGGTATTTATAGGCCTAGATGCATTACAATATTAAAAGGGGTTCAAAAAGAACATACCTTTGCCTTAGGCCACATTTTATTTGTGCAAATATTAATTTTAAAACCGACTTGCTCTTGACTTGATTGCTTTAAGATTATTGTGTCAAATAAGAGCTTGCATATATTGCACAAATATGTGAGGCTACAAGTTCACTAGAAGAAATTATTAGTCCCACAAATGACATAAACTTTGAAGTAATCTCCCCCTTAGTCAATGCTTAGAGAATTTTTGAATTTCTCGAACTTAGCACATGATTCATTTACGAACAAGGGAGATATCTTCAAAGCTCAGTCATTACATATAAATGATTTAACAATTGAAATAAGTTAGGTATCTCATCACCTTCGATGCACTTTCACCAAAAAATTGAAATTCAGTTTTTACCCCGGGTCACCCGCCAACATCCAGAGACGAAACGGGTCACCCGCCGACAGAGGCCGGGTCACCCGAAAAAGCACCCCTGGGATGCCAGGCGGTCAGACCACCTGTGGGGGGCGGTTAGACTGCCCTCCCCTCGAGATTTTCATTTGGTGATTCTTCAGTTCTTTTCCTTCGATAAGCTTCTAAATTTCCTAAATATATTCCTGCAAAGCTTATCACAATAATTGCTCTACTAGATAGCCATTAGTAGCATCGAATGGTATGAGAGAATAAATATCATAAAAATGTCAAGGTCACTACCTCATGCTTCACAATCCTAAGACTAATGATCCATGAGCGTTCACAAAAGAACTGAGAGTGACCAAGACACAACATTAAGCACTTATTACCGAGATTGCATTGATTTAATGATTTTCAAGCTCTTCTCATGGCAAGAGATCGATTATTGAATTCTTTTCTTTTCACCATGACTTCAATGCAACTCGATCAACCTACAAGCTCAGCAAGCACTTCTTGGTACCCAACACTTGTTGGGTCCTACTAGGTTAGTCACAAGGTGCTTAGGAACCCAAATGGCCCTAGTGCTTGTTTGAGGTGAACTAATCATCCTCATAGCACAAGTACCATTCTTATCATTCCTAAGCTTACTGAAATCATAATGGACAAGGTTTGATTTAGGAATATTACCATTTGGACAATCCTTGCCCATGTGACCCTTCTCTCGACAAGTGTAGCAAATGCGGCTTTTGTCACTTCTAGGCTTGGGAGTCATTTGCTTGTCTTGTCTTGGCTTGCTTGTGGGCTTCTTGCTTGAAGAGTGAGCTTTCTCCTCTTTGCTGCAGTGCATCTTGGCAGTGGTGGCCAGACGCGGTCTAACCATCTCAAGGGGGTGGTCAGACCGCCCCGGGTCAGCACTGCTGACATGTGGGCAATCTGCGGCAAAGTGACCCTTCTCTTTGCATTGATAGCACAATCTCCTTCTGATGGAGTTTCTTTTCTTCTTGGAGATTGTTTCTTGAACCTTGAGCTTGGTAGGGCAATATGAAGCAAAATGCCCCATCTTTGAGCATTGATTGCACTTGATAAGCTCAAATTTCTTCTTCTCTAGAATCTTGATCTTGTTGTCCTTGAGTTGGTGTTGAGGAGCTGAGCTAGTGACGGTTGACCCCTTCTCAAGCTTCTTCACCATGTTAGCATGGTTATCTTGAGAAGGTTACACTTGGCTCTTCTCTTTCAACTCACTCAAGTTTTTTTAAGCTTTTCAACCTTTTGCTTGAGTTCATCATTTTCTTGAGCAATGAGGTCATCACAAGATTCTACAAATACACGCTCAATACTAGATTGGCTTGCTTGAGAACAACAAAGTTTAGTACAAGCAAAATCATTGTTGACAAGTGAGCATGTGCATGTGTGTGTGAGAGTTTGCATGTATTTTACCGAAGATAAAACAACCTCATGAGCAATTTCTAGTGAAGCATAAGAATCTACAAGTTTCTCATGAGAACTCTCAAGTTCCTTGTGTTTTGCTTGTAGAGCCATATGCTCCCTAGTGAGCTTTTCTAGTTTAGCTTCTAGTATGTCATTAGCTTTAGCATAATCAAGTTGTTTAGCCAATGACTCATACTCACAAACCGAGGAGGCACGCTCAGATTGAAGAATCTCAAGTTGCTTTTCATCGAGCTTGAGGCTTTATCTTTTTCAATTTTTTCTCCTTTGGTTCTTCTCTTTTTCTTGTTCTTCTTCTTCTTGGTCTTTAGGCAAGCACCTTCACCATAATAAGTTTCTGAAGCTTCAAGAACTGGTGAGGATGAGCTTGGGGCTTGAGAGGACTCCTCGACACACGAGGACTCACTTCCTCTGCCAGGGGCGGTTAGACCGCCCTGGGAGGGCGGTTTGACCGCCCCCTCCGGAGGAGCTGGTTCTTCTCTTCTTTTGCCCTCTTCCTTCTCGAGAGTGGATGCTTGATGTTCAGTGGTGGTTGTAGAGGTAGTGCAGCACTCCTCTATCTCATCTTCGTCTTCGTCATCACTTTCATCTTCATCTAATTTGGAGTCCACAAAGGATTTTAGTAAAATCCAAATGCGATGAGCATCTCGACAAATGTTCTTGTTCTCTAGCATAAATTCCTGAAAATCTTCACATAGAGAACTACGCAAAAAGTTAACAATAGAGGCATTGAGTTGCGTGTTTTCCAAATCCTCAAGAGAGACATATGTCCAATCTTTTGGAAGGATACTCGCAACTACAATGTTCTCCGCAGTGGGGCCCATTGCCTTAAGAGAATGTAGAACATTTGCTGACCAAGAAATGTAGTTTGAGGCATCTAGAGCTAGAGGCTCAAACGGTACCTCACATGTAGTTGACATCGTCAAACTCCGAGCAGTTAAGCTCGAAACGGAGCACTCGGCTCTGATACCAATTGAAAGGACCTTGATGTCACCTAGAGGGGGGTGAATAGGCGAGTCGACCAAATAAAACTTTTCCCCTGAAAACTTGAGCTCCCTGGCACAGGCGGTCAGACCGCCTCCGGAGGGCAGTTAGACCGCCCTGCTGGATTCTGCTGGGGGAGGGCAGTTAGACCGCCTCCTGGACGCGGTTAGACCGCCTCCACGCAGAAAGCCAGCAAAGGATGGCTCAAGTTTCTCTTGACTTCTAGCACGAACCAAACTTGGTGAGTGGCCTTGGTAGATGGTCACAAGCAGAGTAATGATCCATGTGCTCAAAGACAAGCACACCCAAGTAGATCGAAGCGGAAGCAAATAGAAATATGCTAAAAAACCACAAGTGAAGCAAACCACAAAGGAGACACAAAGATTTGTTTCCCGAAGTTCACTTCCACCAAGGAAGCTACGTCTCCGTTGAGGAACTTGTAAGGGATTCGAGTTCTCAATTAACTCTTCCCACAACAAGCCGGGTCTCTTTCAACCACTTTCCTCGATTCCACTAAGGCGATCTTTTCCACGAAGAGGCAAGATCACAGCCCTCACAAACTTGCCGCTGCTCACTACAACTTGGGAGCTAGCCGGTGACGCCTAGCCGTCAAGGAGGCAAACCTCCAAGAGTAACATATGCTTCAAGGCTTGTAGATGCGAATCACAAGTGCTCAAGCTATGGAATGGCTCTTCTCAGCTCACAAAGCTCACACAAACTCACACTCTCAACCCAACACAAGAATAGAGCTTGAATCTCACAAATCTCACAAAGAGAAAGTTGGGGAGAGGTTCTATGGCTTTGGCTTAGCAAAAACAGCAGGGGAAGCACACCAGCAACCCTAGAATCAGCAGCTCCAACAAGTGGAGCTCGTGGGGTACTTATACCGCACTCAAGGAAACCTAGCAGTTAGAAAAGCGGCCAGGGCGGTCAGACCGCCTGGTCAGGGCGGTTAGACCGCCTGCCTCCGGTCAGTTTGAAAAACTAGCCGTTGGCAGCCTGGGGCGGTCAGACCGCCCCCCAGGGGCAGTTAGACCGCCCTGGGCAGAGAGCTCCCAAAACCCTTTTTCTCTTTTTTGCAAACACTTCAAGACATGTTGAAGTGGCTAAGGTTGGGTTAGAGGTTTGTTAGATCACTCAGGGACTCTCTCAAGGCTATTTCTCACATAGGTCAACTAATGAGCACTTTTGATACTTGTCAAGAAGCTAATGTTGCATCCCTCTTGATAGTATGGCATTCCTATACTCAAGGACAAAAGTAAATACCTAGTCAACCTCTTGAGCCTGTACATCTTTCATCTTGCCATACTCGAACAATCTTCAACTTGAGGGCTTTCAACAATTGCTATCTTCATGAGCACATTCATACTTGAGCTAGTAACTTTAGGATCTTTCCTCATAGCATAGGAATGCACACTTAAATCCTTAAGTCACTCCATATTGCTAATTATAACATGTAGACGAGTTGCATTGCTTCCCTCGGTTAAGGCTTGGATATGATACTTGAAGACCCCACGGATACTAGAACTTCACCTTAGCAAAACACGAAATGGCGGTCTAGCTAGGACCCCAAAGATTGCTTAGTCCCTCACCCTAGTCATTTCGGTTGATCTCTTCATCACTTACCCAAACCACATTGAGTTCAACTTTGCTTCATCCATATTTGATCTTCATTTGAAATACCGCTTCAAATGCTTGTTCTTGATTGACAACGTTCATGCAAGTTTCCAATTTAGGATCATTAAATATATACTCATCCTTGTATCCTTTCCAATCATCACATGAAGTCTTGCATTTATTATTTAGTAGAGAACACCATTTCTCTTTTTATGACCCATTGATTTTTAATCAAGCTACCACAATCATCGGAGACTCGGAATTGATCTTTGTAAGATATCCCCAATATTTATCTTCATTTGATCGCTTGACATTTAACATTTCTTATCAAAATACCACACACTTGCTTGTCATCATGTGAGCCATACAATATTCATCCTCAAATATATAGCAATATTAACTCATGAATAATTTAAATAAAAACCTGCTCACATTCTTAACAAACAAGTTAGATCTTTAGTCGTTTTGTCATTCAATTCACCAAAATCCACTTAGGAGCCTAGATGCACTTTCACGCATGCTCTTCCTCGCGCGAGCCTGCTCGTCGGCGTTCGAGGCGTCCCTGTTCGGCGGCTTCCAGGAGGGCATCTGCTTCTTGGACGTTGTGCGCTTCGACATCTCGTTGGCCACCTGTGGTGGTGGTGCTGGTCTCGTGGCCGTCGCGGGCGCCAAGGCCGGAGCATCTGCGCAGCGGACGCCGGCGACGCCGTGTCACCCTCGGCCGTCGCCGTCGCTCACCCTCGTTGGTCGAGTCACCCTCCCCCTTCTTCCTCCCTTTGCGCCGGATCTGGATCCGCCCCCCCCCCTCCCACGCCCGGCTTCCCCTTCCCGGCCGGTGCCCTCCGGCGGCGTCGTTTCCCTCCCTGCGTCCCGGTCCCGGCGGCGCCCCCTGCTGACTTCCCTGCGGCGCCGTGACGCTCCCGGCCTCGATGACGGTCGTGGCTCCTCCTCCCCAACGCCGGCTGTCTGAGCCTCCTTCCCGCCGACCTCGTTGACTGCGCTCGCTAACCGCCCCCCGCCGTCGACCGCGGCCCCTCCCGGGCGGCCGGCTTCCCCCCTGTGCCGGCGACCGTTGTGCCCCCCCCCCTCTGCTGGTGCCCGCTGCCCTCCTCCTGTCGGCGGCCCCAGGCTCTCCCTCTGCTCGGGGCTTAGGGTCTGACGCCCGGTTCGCGGTTCCGTCGGGTTGCAGCCGGCGCTTAGGCGGCAAGGTTGTTCGGGCACCCTGTTTGGTTCCGGGGGCGCTGTTGCTGTCTTCTTCGTTGTGGAGGTTACCTGCACCTGTCCTCCGTTGCCTTCGACGAGGCTACCCGCTGCGTTCTCCATCACCTTGCTCTCACCTTGCTTACGGTGGCCGGTTGTGGTTTGGCTTTTGAGGCCTGGGCGAAAGCCCTGTCTAGCGTCTGCTAGGCCGACAATGGTTGCACTCCTTCCGTGACTCACCCTGCTGGGGGCATTGTCGCGACCTCCGTACGCCTTGGGTTGCCAGGTGAAGACCTGGCCTGCCCCTTCGTGGGCGGGCAGACGATGGCGGTGTCGTCGTCGCTACCTTCCTGAAGGCATCGTCTTGTGGAACCTCCACGTCGGCCGCCGCTCCTTCAAGTTGTTTGTCAAGCAGTGATGTGCAGATCTTCTCGGCGTCCATCTGTGCAGGCCCTGGTTTCCGTGGGGTTGTAACCCTCTTTGCTCCTTAGTGGTTGTCCCTCTTGTGATGCTGGTGTGGGTTCTTTTCTATGTTAGTTTCAGCTGTAACCTTCTTGTTTCCTCGCTCTTTGGGGTTCTCCCATTGCGGCGTTTTGTACCTCTCTCTTCTCTTAATGAAAAACGTGTTTTGCACGTCTTAAAAAAAAGTATCCGGCTCGGTATTCCACCCCGTCCGCTCGTCATTCTTCGGAGCGCCTCCGCTCGCTATTCCCTCGTCCCGGCATCGCGCGCGCGTCCTTCTCCCACGCACCAATCCTCCCATCAGGCAGCATCTCGCACAGACCAAGCAGCGCGGTGGCGGAGTGAGACGCGAGCGGCCGGACCCGGCGCCCGCACGGACGACACTGGCGGCGCGCGGGCTGCTGGGGTTGACCCAGAGGTGGCCGTGGCGGCAGAGGAGACACGCGAGAGGCGGCTGGACTCGACGCGCATCGCCATCCGCGAGGTCGAGCTTCTCCGTGTGGCTGCGCCGCCAGCGGGGGCCACGAGACCGAGCTCCTCTGCGGGGCAATGCCACCGGCTGGGGCCGCGAGACCAAGCTCCTCCGCGGAGCAGCGCCGCCGGCCGGGGCCGCGAGGCCGAACTCCTTCGAGGAGCAGTGCCGCCAGCCGGGGCCGCGAGACCGCGAGGCTGAGCTCCCCCGCGGAGCCGCGCCGTCGGCCGGGGCCGCAAGGCCGAGCTCCTCCGAGGAGCAGCGCCGCCAGCCGGGGCCGCGAGGCCGAGCTCCTCCGCAGGTTCGTGCCGTCCGCCGAGCGAGCCGAGCCGAGCTCCGCCTTGGCCCTTGGCGTCGGCCGGGCGAGGTCCTCTCTGGTCTCCGCGTAGGGGAGGAGTGAAAGGGGATGAGATCAGGTTGAGCGGGAAGAAGACGAGATAGAGTATGACAAACGGGGCCCATTTTCAGTTGACATGTGGGGCCGCAGTGATTGGGGATTTGAATATGGATTAGTCCACAGTTTGGAGAGTCTCTTGGTTTACTTCACCATTTATGAAGTTTTCTATTTTTTAAAATTCTTCTAAAACTCTAAATTTAGCTATGATTATACATAAACTGTTGGAGTTGCTCTAACCCTAGCTCTGCAACATGTGAAGGAGCTCCAACTATGGCGGTGGCGAGCAGCCAGATGGTAGCACGACTAGGGATGAAAGTGATCGAGAGAAGACGAGAACGGTCGGGAAAATCTTCTAACCATTTTTTATTTCGTTTTTGTTATGAGGGAATGGGATCGGGATCGAGAATGCTGTCGGAAACCAAAATCGAATATATATATATACGAGATGTAGGAAGCAAAGCAATTCGATCGGAATCAGGTCGGTATCGGTCGGGAATCGATAATCGAAATCCGGAATACCACGCGCGCAACACCGTGATCGTGAATATAAAATTCTGACTTACCACGTGTATGCATTTAAATTATATGAGATAATATGTATCCACATAAACTAACATATGAGATGTGGATAAATCATCTATGTATGTACGTATGACTGATTGAGGCTGTATCTATGTATCTATGTATGACTGATTGAGGTTGTGTATACGATAAATAAGTCCATTAGCTTTAATATGTCCGATTAGCAAATTATTATTGACGATTAATAAATGATTAGCTAACTTTCGTAATAAAGAAATTTTTTTAACAAAGTGGAGAAAACAACTGTGGAAAATAAAACAAGAAAGAACGAACGGTCCTATGTGGCTGTGTTGGTTGCTTCTACCCAATGATATGGGCCGCTCATGCTTTCTCTTTTCTTCCCATGGGCCCAATCAATTTCAGCTCGTAGAAGCCCACATAAGATAGATAAGGCATACTCCCTCCGTCCCACAAAGACCGTTCGTTTAGAAAATTTTAAAACATGTTAGTAGTTGTGACAAATGATCTTATTGCCCCTAATTAATCATGCATTGGAACTTGAAAAGAGACATCAAATAAATATTTCATTGGCTCTATACGTTTCTCAATGCAATATTTTTTTGGTACTTGGTGTTAGTTTAATGAGAAGAACATTTAATACAAGCTATATAAACAGTCTTTATGGGACAAATTTTGAAAGTTATATGAATAATCTTTGTGGGACGGAAGGAGTACCTTATCTGTTCTTCCTCAGGCGAGATGGGTCGGGCATGCTGCAGCAAAGAAGGTGAGGCGGGCGGCGGCCAGTGACTGGCCAGCAAGCAGCGGTGAGGTGCGGCGTGTGGCGGTTTCAGGGAGATGCCAGCGCATACTGACCGGCGAGGGCGAGCCCCGTTCCTACTTCCACCACAGTGCACGGCGCGGCGGCCACGACCCTGGCGCCGGACTGGCTCCGACTCGTGGCGCGTGCACGTGGGGTGCCCCACCACCCGTCCACCCGGGCCAGACCTGACCTGTGCCTAGGTAGGATTCCGTCATCCCTTCCTTTCCCCTCCCCCGCCGCTAGGGATGTATTCGGATGTCTGGATATCTGAATTATCCGAATCCGTATTCGATGCGAATTATAATATAGATATTCGTATTTGTATTCGTTTTTAATATGAATGTTAGATGGATGTATTCGTATTCGATTTCTATTTTTTTCTCTATCCGGTTCCAGATTCGTATTCGACATGAATGTAGACTATCCGACACTATCCGGTGTTCGTGTAGAACAAAGTACTCATGAAAACTTTTAAAACTTATTTTGATGACTAATTAGTAATTCAAAATGATGTTAATTTTAATATTGTTACCTAAAAATGATGTACATCATCTAAAATATTAAAAAATATGAAATAAAAATTATTTTAGTCTAATATTATTACAATATGTCTATTCATGTTATTTTAAAATATAATATATTATGTTTAAAGAAATAATTTATATTTATATGTATGAATGCACTTATTTTAATTTTAAATGATATATCTACGAAAAATATTTATTTTTATATTTATTTTGATATACTGAATTACTTAAATTTTTATTAATAAATATATATTTTTGATAAGTTGTCTTGATCATAATTTTTTACCAATTATAAAATCATCGATTTTTAGAGTTATTTGGTTTTCTTTCACTTTAATTTGGTATTGTAAGATTTGTTTTAAACTGGATTTGGTACACTATTTTCTATGTACTTGGCGCTATCTTATTGCCTTATTGGTCTTAGCTAAATTTTAAAATATCAATTTTGAGTTGACCTGAGTAAATATCCGAATGCGAAATCGAATTCGAATTATTCGTTTTGCATTCGTATTCGAAAAGATTCATATTTGTATTTGAATTCAATTTAAAATGTGGTAAATAGTGATATTCGGATTCGATTTCATGAATATCCAATGCGAATCCATCCTTACCCGCCGCATCTCCGCAGACCGCAGGCCGCCGCAGCATGAGATTCACCTGCACCTGCCCGTCGCTATCGGCCGCTCACGTCGGATTCCCCGCACCGTCGTCGGGAGCTCGATGGGCGGCCCACGGCACGACTGACCAACCGGCAACCGCTCTCGCAGCGGGCGGTCCCACCGGCCGGTGAGGCTGGGTCGCGGCGGAAAGCGTCCCGCGCTTCTTCCGTGCCGTCACGTGCTTGGCGACCCGCTCCTCCTCTTCCTCCCCTGCCGTTCGTCCTCCACTGTCAGGCCGCGCTATATAAAGCGCCCTCTCCTGACTCGTGGTTAGAAATCGATTCGAGGGTTAGTTTAGAGAGAGGAGAAAGAGGAACAGAAGAGATCGAGCGGCAGGAGGGACGATGATGGCGAAGGTCATGGAGGGGCGCCCGGCGAAGATGGGGTTCCGGATGCCGGCGGAGTGGGAGCCGCACGAGCAGTGCTGGATGGGATGGCCCGTACGTACTCCTCCCTCCCCTGCTTCTCCTTCCTCTCCGATCTGCCTTTCTTCTCCAGTGTGTTTGTTCTTCGCTCCTCGCTCGTGCCTTCGTTTCGGTGCTCCGTGTCCGTGGGTTGCGGCCATCCGCGTGAGTGCGTGACGCGCGCTGGAATCAGATTCTCATCTAGAAACTAGAAAGTGCTTTTGTTCGGTTATAAGAAACGATTGCTTGCGCTCGCGGAGTTGCCGTTCAGGAGTCATCGAGTTTCTTTTCGTGATGAAATGGTGAACTGTGACAGGTTGAGTGCTGCGCGTCAGCACGCGCGATTTTTCTCGCCTTTTTATGAAAGTTAACACGCTGCTTTTTAGGAGGAAAAAAAACGAAAGACTTATCTGGCAGAAAATACTGTAAAACATCTTTAGCTGCTACTGCTAGTATAGTTGCCATATATCAGTGGTTCTGTCCAGATCAACTGGATCGATCATGCGCGGCCACAGTGCTCTGCGAATTGCATGGTCCTAACGCGGCTAGTCTTTAGGCTTCTCTTTCTTTAACTGCGAGTTGCGAAACGACTAGTGTAAAACAGATTGTTGTTGTTCCAACTTGCATGTTGCTGGGAGCAGTTAGCGCCTCGGCTGCCGGATCAACTGCTCAATTACTACTGCCGTGTGGAGCTGGAATCTTGATATTTTGTTGCTAGAATCTTTAGCCTTAACAGTGATGTATGTTGTACTCCTATTTAACTACTAGGACTAAGTCACCACTAATGAATCAAACAGAGTATCCAAAGTTTAGTATTCTAGATTCTAATTTTTTTTTTAGGACGTGATCAGTTTCTTTTTCTATTTGGAAGTAGGCATAGCAACTCTGATGTTGCCATCTACTATTATCATAATCAGCCTATGAGGATCTATGGCATACACATAAATAAGCTGATCCTGCAACCTGCCAATATATACAGAACTGAATATGATTCTCAGTTTAGCAAAGAGAATCATGAAAGTTACAAGGTGGTCCTAATATTTTTTGCTCAATTTTTTCCATGCATGTGAGTGTGCACATGACACTATTTTTTAACATTTTCAAGTGCATTAACATGATAAACGTTTTCATTTTCTTTTTTTAATGCCAGGAGCGTCCAGACAACTGGCGGGACAATGCTAGTCCAGCTCAGCAGACATTTGCAAGAGCTGCAATTGCCATTTCAAAGTTTGAGCCGGTCACAATATGTGCAAGTACCAAGCAGGTATCAGATTGTCTCACATGTGCCTATTCTAGAAATGTGGAATGCTCTATATGGGTTATTCAGTTTCAGAATTTTGTCTCTGGCAGTACCCCTATGTGCACAAGCTGATGGAACATCACACAAACATCAGGGTGGTTGAGATAAACATGAATGACTCCTGGTTCCGTGATATGGGACCCACTGTGCGCCACTTAAATCTTTGCCTTCTTCTATTGTCATTTACAGTTCAATGTTCTTCGCTTGCTTATAGTGTTCCTGGTTTTCAGTTTATCACTCGTGAAGTCGAGTCAGGAATCACAAAACAAACAATAGCAGGGATAGACTGGCAATTTAACGCCTGGGGAGGTATGTTTTTACTAAATTGAACTATGTATGATTGCTCTGTACTTTTTTCATATTGCTTATTTCGATTATTTTTGTGGCTGCTGATAGTTCTATGCCCCCCCCCCCCCAACCCACCCACACACAAATTAGCTTTCTGTTAACAAGATAACTATTCTTAGTAGCAGCAACCAGCAAGTGATTTCCAAAGGTAGTTGTTGGGATCTGTGGATGTGAATATTAATTTGCTCTAGTCAAGCATGGATAGAAGCACTCTGTTTTTAGAACGAGAATGTCTGAACTTCACAAGCAGATGAGACCAACGACAGTTACGTTCTTTTCATGAAATGAGTAATTTTTCTTCTACTTCTGTCCTGCAGGAATCTATGATGATTGGACTCTTGACAGCGATATCACCAAGAAAGTAAGCAACTGAGCCCCGCTAAAGAACAAATGATGTTTGTGTATTTTCCGTACTAGTAACTCAATTTACTGTTTCGGCCGTGAATTTCAGATAGTTGAGATTGAGAGGATCCCTAGGTTTTCGCACAAAATGGTTCTTGAGGGTGGAAGCATTCATGTCGACGGAGAAGGTCTGTAATGTTTCATATCTTCTTTATCGATTTGTGTCTATCTGTTGTTGCCTTCCTTACTAATATATGGTCACATTTCATCAGGTACATGCATCACAACCGAAGAATGCTTGCTGGATCCTAACAGAAACCCCAACATGACTAAACTAGATATAGAGAATGAGCTGAAGGATTTTCTGGGAGTCACAAAGGTCATCTGGATACCTCGTGGACTTCACGGTAAAAAAGAAAAGTATTTCGAAATCCTAGGATTTCTGTTTCTCACATCTAGACGTTTACTTTGTCTTGCTGAAAAGAAACTAACAAGCTCTTGACCGTTTCCCAGGTGACGAGGACACGAATGGCCACGTGGACAACCTGTGCTGTTTCATCAAACCCGGCGTCGTCCTCCTGTCGTGGACGGATGACGAGAAGGACCCCCAGTACGAACGGTCAGCCGAGGCGCTGTCGGTCCTCACCCAATCCGTTGACGCCAAAGGACGGCAGATAGAAGTGGTGAAGATCCACGTCCCGGGACCCCTGCACATGACGAAGGAAGAGGCGGACGGCGTTCTCTCAACAGTCAGTATATCGTTCACAGCTAAACATTATCGCAAAGCCACTTTTTTCAGTGCTGATCTCAGCCGTCACTAACAATGGATTGTTGGTTTGGTTTCAGGGGCACGCCGTGGAGAGGGAGCCGGGCACGAGGCTAGCCGCCTCGTACGTGAACTTCTACATCGCCAACGGCGGCATCGTGGCGCCGTCTTTCGGCGACAAGTACTGGGACGAGGAGGCGTACAAGGTTCTTCAGAAGGCGTTCCCTGACCGCGAGGTAGATTCTAACTCACTGTGCATTCGACTACCAAATCAGGCCCTGTTAAGTTCCTGAAAAGATTTTAGAGAAAATTTCCCTTCTCAGATCTATTAAGAGTATTAAATGTAGACTACTTACAAAACTAACTACACGAATGGACTAGAATTCGCGAGATGAATCCATTAAGTCTAATTAATCTGTCATTAGAGATTTGTTACTGTAGCATTAAGTTGTCTAATCATGTCATAATTAGACTCATTAGATTCGTCTCGAAAATTAAGGTAGGGGTTGTGGAATGAGTTTTGTCATTAATTCACATTTAATACTCTTTATTAGTGTCCGGAGATTGATGTGACGGGTAGTTGGTGAAAGTTTTAGGAAGTAAACAGAGCCTGCGCGGGACTGTGGTGTAGGCAGGGCGCTAGAGTTCACCTGGATTTTTGAGCTGGGATTACGTGATGAGGCCCCCGTGCGTGATCTTTGTTGTTGGATCCGCAGGTGGTGATGGTCGAGGGCGCCCGGGAGATCGTGCTGGGAGGCGGGAACGTCCACTGCATCACGCAGCAGCAGCCTCTGCGCCCGTCGTAGACTCGTAGGCGGCGGACACAGAAAGGCGATGGAAGGACATGCTATATGCTAGGAGTATTATTGATCTCTGATTCGTCGGTCGTTATCGCACTCGCCAATACCAAGACGTGCGAGGAATAAGACCGTTGACAGATTATTGGAAATATTCAGACGCCACACTAATTAGTAGGGATGGAAACGGATACCTATTCGGATAGCATTTTTTAGCCGTTCTTTTTTGATTTTAGCTAAATTAAGTATAATATTTTGTATCTAAAAATTTATATTCTTGTTCTTGGCATTGTGCTTGTTAAGATTCATACAAAATAAACCCCAAATGTGTGCTATATTTTGATCAAATGATGAAAAGAAATTCGGATTCGGATTCGGATTCGGATACGGATGTTTTTTCACCTTTTTCTCTATCGAAAGCAAAT
This sequence comes from Cenchrus fungigraminus, assembly GCA_036936925.1. NCBI lineage: Eukaryota > Viridiplantae > Streptophyta > Magnoliopsida > Poales > Poaceae > Cenchrus > Cenchrus fungigraminus. The sequence goes on from CM072775.1 coordinate 77,178,955, forward strand.
AATCCATAAAAAAATTGTAGCTAATTTTTTTTATTTTTTCCAATAATTAACTGGTTATAATGCATAAAAAATTAGCACCAAATTTATTTTATTGTGATCTAAAAAAATCAATCTATTATACAATTCGGATGTTTTGGTTCCATCCCTACTAATTAGTATTGAGAAAATTTCGCCGACCAGCCGGCCCGGCCCGGCCCGGCCGGCCAGTTGATGATGCTCACCGCCCGGTATCCAGTTAACGAAACACGCGTCGTTATTGCACAAATCGTGGTTGTTTCCCCCTCTTTCTACACGGTGTCGCGTCGGTCGGTACCCCGGCGGAAGATCACGGTCACAGCTGACGCGGCTGTTCCCTGGTGTTCGGTGCACCGGCTGTTCTCCAGTTTCCATCCCCACCCAGCCCGCCCTCCTCTGTGGCCGCGGCTGCCGTCGAAAGCGCGAGACGCCTCCGCGTGGGTGCTCGGACGTGGTGGGTCACTTGTCCTGACGCTTGAGGGCGTGGCGTTGCGACGTGTGCCACCAGGACAGGACCCATCTTAACTACCTATATTGAAGATGACGTCTCGATGCTACCTACACAGCCACTTCTACGTACGAGTCGTCCTCACCCGAAGAAAACGGGCTGCAACAACATAGCAGTCACCAACGTCGTCGTGAGGAGCACGCCGCCGCCTACGACGATCGGCCCCGAGACGCCGGCAAACGCCCGCCGTGCATTCGAGACTCGGAGCGGCGCGACGATACACCCCCACCTGCCAGCATGCCTTTGATCCCACCACAAGGTCTCGTCTGCTCCCCTCACAAGTTGGAAATTCCGATCCCAGCTAACGTCCGGTTACTTGGCACCAACCGGCTACATGGAGTGAATTCTAGTCTAGCATTAATTCAGGGTGCAGCCAGCCCACGATTCACGATACGTACAATGCAATTGATGTCACGGCAAGTCATAGGAGATAGGCAGCCTTTCGCGAAAAAAAATAGGAGATAGGCAGCCAATCTTCTGCAAAGGGCAACCAAGAACGTCACATCAAAATTTCTGCATTTACAGGGCTACCTGGGGTTGGTGATATAGCGTATCAGGCGGACAGGCACTTGCAGAAACAAATGGTTGACAGACCACGTTTGGTTAACAAACAACACATCGCCGATACGGAAGTGCCTGCTCAGTTCTTTGGTTAGCGGCTCTAGGAATCTGCATCGCACATCTTCGGATCCACCTGCAACAATACGATTGCTGTCACTGGCTGAACAGGTAGAACAAGTAAGCAAACTACATACAGGCAAGATCATTGCAGATCTGCTGAAATATTGATGCTTCGGAAATCAGAGCCACTGGTGAACTGATGAGAAACAGACGGTGTTCTATATTGGGTACGTTACCACAAACATTTGAGATTAGGCACACAACTGAGGTGTCAGATGTTTGTAAGCAGTTCTCACCTTGGTTACAGCAGGGACGACAGACATAAACCGGAAGTGTGATTCACTCTGGGAAAAATGGTATGCACCCCAACCCCAACCATGTCTAGTGGCATCCGACCCATCTCCTTCAATCATGTGAAACAAACAACATTATTGCGTTGCGTGTGCCAGTGAATTGAGCTCAACAAAATTAGTAGCATCCCAATGATAAAAGTAACTCACACTATCTTGCGATTGAAAGCTCTTCCAGCTCATTTCTATCCCAGCAGTTCAACTGTGATGCTTTGGTCTTCAGTTGCTCAAAAGCAAATTTCGATTTCTGTTTTTCTTCATATGTTACATTAGGCACACTAGAATCCTGCAGCGGGAATTGACATAAAGTGAAACAATTAGATGAACAACTACATTTGGGCATGATAAATCAAGTGACTAATTTAGTTTAGCACAAATCAACGAACTTTTTTTTTTAAAGTTGGGAACTATGCAATCAATCGGCAATTCGACATATCACAAGCAAAATAAGTTCTGTTTTTTTAGATGCCCTCAAAGTAACATTAAAATTGAAAAGTGATTCGATCACTAGGAAATTTAAAAACCATCGATTGATATGACAATTAGACAAAACCACTTCTGTTATTTCTAACCATCACTTACCAGCTGATGCCTTATATAATCCAGGATTCCTTTGATTACCGATTTGGCAAAAGAAAGATTCCTATGGAGTTTGCGGTCATTGCATAAGAAGATGAGTATGGTTGTGACAACAGAAATTCGACATGATAGCTCTCCTGGGTAGTTTAAGTTGGAGAGAGATGAAAACAGATCATCTCCTGTTACAAAAGATTTCAGCATCTCCAATGTGCTGAAAAGAACCTTGTCATTCTTGTCAAACATGATGGCGCAAGGCTTGATAAAGTACTGAAATAATCTCGTCTTATCAGGTTGAAAACCAAATTCAATGGTTTTAGACAGATCCTGCAGATAAAACATGACAGGGGGGTGAAAACAATTCCTACTCAGAACCAAATGTGTACAGTAGAAAGCAATCCGCAAGAAATTGGGAACATCTACAACCAGTTCTGTGAAACAAATAAGTGAAATTCTGTGTTCAGTGCCCCCATATCCTGGAACTTCCTAGGTATAACAGACACATTGTGATTGTTTAACACCTACTACAAAGTAGGCACTATCAGTGATTCGGTGATCTATACTCTGATGTGTCAGCACAACCACCCTTTTGGGCTTTTGAATGAAATATTATGCCTCCCTGTTCTGAAGATTAGTTGGAGCAAAATAAGGGTAAAAATGCTCAAATCACCCAAGTATTGAGTATCAAAGATCTAAAAAAATGGAAAAGTACACACCAAAGAAGCATCAACCAAGTAGCCAGCAATAAGCTTTACAGCATCTTCATTCATGAGCTTACTAGTTCCTGCATCAAGTGTAACAATAATTCTGAACAAGCCGTTCATGTTATGCATCGATGGTTTTTGAGCCTGTAGTAAGCAAGTGACATGTGAGTCCAATGGTTGTTGTGATAAAACATGCAGCGGAAACTCTGTTTAGAAAACTCACAATTGCATTGGATAAATTATTCCACATCAATTCAAGGACCAGCGAGCCATCACCCATTTCAGACAGGGAAGTTAAAATTAGACGATACAACGACTTGAAAGTATCCCAATTCGAGATCTTACTAGGATCCTCTGGAGTAACTAAACCCCCTAGTTCAACAAAGTAAAATACAGCTGTCAGAGAAGAAAGGCTGAGCTAAAATAACCAAAATAAAATAATAGTCACTGAAGAAAGGGAAATTAAAACCATTAGGTTCAGTTAAGGTAATCAATCAATTAAGAGCGAAAATGGTCACCAGAAGACAGCATAACAACAGCAATAAATCTAAAAGGATGTTCAAGTAATCACCAGGATGAACTCTGAATCTTGCCATTAGCAGCATCAAGAAACTGAGTTGCTCTGTTATCTGTAGACCACCAGCCTTGTATATTGACTGTAGGACCTCAACTACCTTGAACAGTATGAGGGGTTCCAGCACGTCACCTGAATGTCATAGGTTATACTCAGAATTTACAACAATAGAATTAAATATAGTGATCTGCAATCAAGTAGAGTTTAAGAAAAAAAGCTTACTTAAGCAACATGAGGCCAACGGCTTGATTATGTCAGGGACCAGACTGGGAAAGTAATAAAGGCATGAAATGGCAAGTTCTTGGCAATCACGAGGAAGGTTAACAAAAGGACCAAGCTCCACAGTTCCTGATGATGCTGTCAGTAAAAAGACATCAATTCAATTTTTTTTAAAAAAATGATAAACAAGCATGGATGATAAGATGATTGTTGAGCAGTAATTACATTCAACACCAAATAACTTTATGAAGGGACGCAAGTTTTCACAGTCCATTGTGGGGAAGTATTGTCCAATTCTTAGAAGAAGCTCCAAAACAACCTAAAATAATCCATAATCAGAAAGTAGTAAAGTGAAATATTTTAACATGCTCAACCTGAGTATACCAACTCTAAGCATATCAATGTGTAGATAACAAAATTCATAGCAAACCTTTGTAACTGGTGGAGCTTTATCAATTGATTTCAGCAAAATTTGAGGTAGCTCATGTATCCATGCGTCATGATAGCCCAACATGCTCGGATCATTTTCTGGAAGCCATATGCCTGTTTTCTCCTAACCATAGACAACGGGAAGATACTATAAATCATATATCAGGATCCCAAACATATCTTCTTTTTTGTGTAATCAAGAAGTTGTGATTATCCTATAGCTAAATCTCATATAATCGCTTCTCGGAAGCAATGTCAGATGGACAAGTTACTTGTATGTCATCACCAATTTTATGGTTTTCACTAAACGTCCATAAAGTCCTACTTCCTACTGTTGTATGTATAAAAATGTGAGGCCTGGCATGGTTTTCCAGAGCCAACTCTATCATAATGTATTAGAAAAACCTACGGAAACATAGTGTGATGAAAGCATTTTTAGGAAGAACATATTTTAACTACTTCAATCAGTCAATGAGTCAATCTATGGTCTAGAAATATTCCCATATTAATAGTCAAATTTTTAAAAGTTTGAATGAATCTTATTTGTATGCTATACATTAACGTACAGAGGAATTAATACTTAACAATGTACATGGAAAGTTTATCATAGTGTCAAATAAAGGCACCTACAGGAAGCAGCATTTCTCCAACTGCATCCAAATATGGCAAGATTAGCTTGCAATCCACCTTGCAATCTCTAAATGCATCTGTAAATGCCTGCACTTCAACAAAGTGTTTTATTTTGGCAATGTGATAACATAAAATGTTTTACAGACCAGAAAAGCAAAGCAACCATACCTCCAATAAATATCCTTTTGAGTCATCTGGGGAGTTTAATATTAGATCTGGTATGCAAGTTATAAGGGGGCTCAAATACATTTCGATGAGATCCTTGTTGCGAAGTGTTTTTGCCTGATAAAAAAAGATAATCAATTCCAAATCAATAATGTAAGATGGTCATAAAACAGTTAAAACTGATAAGCAAGGAACAACCTTTGTTAATAGAGAAGATACAAAATGGCAAAATTCTTCAGCTGGAAACATTGTGCTATCTATCCATGCACTCAAGCAAAGCAAGATTTCAGCAATCTTCAAATTGCAAATGAAAATTTTGTCTTCTCCCTGCCATGAGAAAGAAATTTGCAATAAGTTATATGCAAAAGATATTCGACAACCAGAACTTTATCATAAGGAATACAACTACAAATTCGGAACAGGGTTCAATGATATTTGAACCAGAAAGTCAACTAAGTTAACAAAAATATCATCAGAAACAAAGTCCGGATAAATAGTTGCTTAATCATGCATTCATAATCAAAGTATCATCATAAACTTATAATAATGGTACAACTAACAAGTTCAGAAGCAAAATAAACCTCAGTGCATGAAATATGTGTGCTTATAGGGCAGAGGGAAGCAAAAACTGCTCAAACTCGAAAGTGATTCCATGAAAAGCTATGACACATGTAGAGCTGCCAAAAATACTCGATCTCAGCAAGCTATTTGAACCATAACTGGGCACAAAATTTTATAATGCTTGAGCTCAGCTGGGCTGAGCTTGCTTAAGCTTATCTTGATTAGGCTCAGGCAAATGATTACACATAACACAATACAAATATAGTACTCCCTCCTTTTTTTAATATATGATATTTAGGACAAAGTGAGCAATAGACAAAGAGCCTCTAGCATACATTAATCCATATATTGCATTTCCTGATTTCCATCAATAGGTAATCTGTTCCAGTCAAAGCAATCACTCTGCCAAAGTGTAGCAAATCAAAACCTGGCATATTTCTTTATATTTACAAGAGAAAAATAGCATAATTCTCTTTTGTTTGATCGGGGATTTATTCAATAAAACCAGTAAAATGGTGACAATATCAAGTGAATATTTTTTTTTTACCTTTTCATGAAACAAACGCTTCACTCCCCACAAATTTTTTAGATGTATCAATAGGGAACTCCTCAACCAGTCAGGCCCAAACTGAGTGTTGGATCTGGAAAATTTTAACTGAGGTTTCTTCACCTCATGAATAAATATCCTACATATTATATCAAGACAATGGAGGGCAGATAACAATGCTTCACTTGATTGAGCATCAATAGCTGACTTCGCGCAGAGCTCTGAGGCTGAAACCTCTACAGAGTTAATGAGGATTTGAACAAGGCTCTGAAGCTTCACCAATAAATTAGGCATTGTAAATGCTCCTGCAGCGCAGATGTATATAAGGCGTCAATAACATAACTGGGTGAACAAGAGGACAACCAAAAATAGCATTAAATCATTAACAATGTGCATCTGCAAAAGATTCAAAAAGGAAGAGTGGGAATCAGGAAGGGCCCACGTAGCTGTTTATGTTATGATCCTTAAGGGATATATCTTATAAATACTGTTTGTACTTCTTGGTATTTGTGAATTAAAACCACCCTGATTTCAATTAACTAGCCTGAATATAGATTAAATACTTACCAATCCAATGATAAGAACGAAAACAAGAGTGCTACACTGACAGAGACATAAAGTATTTTGATAAACCTTGACTCTTGGCATTCTGTCATTCTTTTCAGGAAGGCAGCAAATTGGAAGTACCATAAGAACAAGAATAAATATAGCAAATGTGAGTGGCTTGTGCTCTCAAGTTCAAGCAACCTCTGATTAGTGATTATATTAACCAAAACATTCAACTCACTCAATTGCTATTTTATCCAATTCAATGGTGGTGTAACATAAACTTCATAGCAGATTATAAAGCAAAAGAGAGAGTGTACAAGACTTAACTGCCTCCTGAGTTTTCTTCATCTACAGTGCATTTCCAAAGCTCCCTTGCAGACAGATTATGAACCTGTAGATAAATGCAGTATAATTACCATGGGCTTTGATGCAGTTATGCATTCCAGAACATGTACATTTTCTATTTTATCAAATTCTTCATCATGTCAGTAAGAAACATTTCAAGTAAACTACAATTTGATGAGTTCATGGTACAAACCTGTTGATTTGATGTATCATCATTTTCTGTCGCTTTAGCAACCAAGGAAAGGCAGTGTCCAAGCCCACTAAGGACACTATTAAGTTTGTTCCTATCATGTAGGTTGATTCTATCATTGCTCAGTACCGCAGCAAAGTTGTTGAACACCTGTCAGAAAAAATAATGAAAACAAAACTATAACCTGGTAATGAATATGGTCAACACATGTAAGGAGTGAGGAGTGAGAAACAGTTCCAATGTGCATATTCATTACTTGATGAAAGCTGGAGTACCAAATTAGTTCTGGTAGTTAACATATGCAAATTTTAGAAACACACACCACCAATTAAACAATACAATTATACAATATATCTCTTAACAAAATAATTTTCCAAGAACAATAGAGGTGTGTCATCATTTGATACAACAACAGCAGCCCACTTACCTGTTCAGCATAACTTGGAAAGGAGGATGGGAAATTAAGAACCACAAGCTCCAAAAATCTGAAAGCCATTAACTGGATATCAATGGATAGATGGGTCATTCCATTACGAATATTAGCCATCAGCAGAAACAGTGTACTCCTTGTAGATATTGCATTATCCTGCAATAAAAAAAAAAGTAAAAAAGAAGTCTACAGATGCCAAAACTGCAGAGCTAGAAAATACAATGGACCAGAGCTAGAAGCCCTTCCATGGTTATTGGAATAGGAAAAGGGAATAGGCAATTCTAGCCAAGTGATGGATGGTGCTTGGGATGGACAGAAAACAGTAATAGAAGCTCTATGATGTATTTGCAAATGCCATAGTCAAGCAGGCATCAGACTGTGGTATAGAGATGATATCACAAGAGCAAGATTAATTGTTACCAGATCTTTTACAGAAAACTGAATTGTAAAGATGCATGCAGCAGGAAAAAACAATTTTAAAAATATTTCTTGATAATCCGGCTATTTGGTAGAAGGGTGAAAATACCTCTTTCAAAGATGGGAAGACCAGAGACTGCAGTATGTTGTATAACGATTCACGGACCACCTTGTCGGTATCACATATCCTTTCCTGCAGCTTCTCAATTATAGCAACCTTGTGCAGTTTAAGCTCTGTTGGGTGCTTTACAACAATGTCCTTGATTCCGTTCAGTGCAGCTTCAGCATAAAGAGAGCAGCATAGATACAGTCAGTTACCAAGAGACTGCATCATAGTTTAACTTATGGATCACCGTGCACACTTAGAAGCTCACCTCGCCGCACATTGGCATTGTAGTGCGCCGTCTGCTGCAGCAGTTCTCGCAGTGTGAGCCCGCGTTTGTTCACTGCCATACCCGCCCTTTCCGAGGCCATGCTCTGCTCCGGCAACACGATCGCTGGACGAACACACAGCATAAATTCACGACCCAAAATCCTGAATTGGGCACCGTGGAACCACGAATTGCAGGATAATGAAGCAAACAAAAAAGAAAAGAGGTTGCCTCGGCTGGCCTCACCTTTGGACTTGATCTCAGTGTTGGTGGCATTCTTCGGCGGCGGCAGCTTGCGCCCGACCTTGTGCTTATACTTCTGCAACCGGAGGAAAGGGCTCGACACAGTAAGCTATAGTTAGGTATCTAAGAGAGCCGGGAATCGGCGGGATAGGGTTACCTTGAAGTCGACGCCGCCGCGCTGCTTCTGCTTCGGTTTCTGCTTCGAGGAGGAGGAAGAGGCCGCCGCGCCTCCCTTCGGTCGCCCCATGGCGCTGGCGCGAGAGCAAGCAGGGGAGAAGCGACCAGGAGCGACCAGGAGCTTGGAGGGCGTGAGGGGTAGCGACTTTGGGAGGTGGAAGAGGCGGCGGCGGCGCTGGTCGGAGGGGTTTTTGCGTTGCTCTCGCGCGCCACCCACCCGGCGGCGCAGGCAGGCAGGTGGGAGAGAGTCAGGCAGGGCTCGCTCTACGGCCTACGGGCCTCACACACAGCTGGGCTCTATCCTTTCTGGGCCGGCTCATGTAGAACTTGAACGGGATAGAATAGAGGAAAAAAGTCCATTTCATAATCCTCGTATATAGAGGGAGCGATTATATATCACTCGCGTGATGGGTGGGAAACCCATCACGCCAGCGTGTGGGATCGCCGGGGCACGCACATGCGAGCGGTACGAGGTGGGAACCACAGAGAAACTAATCTAATTTAGAATTAAAAAAATATAAATTATAAATCGTGTATCTAAATTAAATTTCAATTTCAAAAATGAATTCTTTTCAAAAATGAATTTCTTGTGTCGAGATCTTCAAAATAAGTTCTCACTTGACTATGTTTTGATAAAATATTTTTAAAAACATTTTTAAATACCAAATATTAATTAGTGTTATAAGGAACAAATATCTTACTAGCTAGAACAAATAGATTTGTCAGTGAATATTTGTTCTGTCTTAGTGAATATTACTTTTTATTTCTTTTTCTATATTATACTTTTATAGACCAAACAAAAATTTATTGGGCCGAACAAAAATTCACGTGGGCCGAACAAAAATTTACCGGGCTGAACAAAAATTCACTTGGACCGAACAAAACATATTCACTGGGCCAACAAAAATTCACTTGGGCCGAACAAATATTCACTGGGGCCGAACAAAAATTCACTTGGGCAGAACAAAACATATTCACTGGGACCGAACAAAATATATTCACTTGAGCCGAACAAAAAATCACTTGGACCGAATAAATATTCACTGGGGCCGAACAAAAATTTACTTGGACCGAACAAAAATATACGAAGTCCGAACAAAAATTCACTTGAGTGGAACAAAAAATCACTTGAGCCGAACAAATATTCACTTGCGCCGAACAAATATTCACTTAGGCCGAACAAAAAATTACTTGGGCCGAACAAAAATATACTAAGGCCGAACAACAATTCACTTGGACCGAACAAATATTCACTTGGGACGAATAAATATTCACTAGGGCCGAACAAAAATTTTCTTGAGCCGAACAAAAATTTACTTGGGCCGAACAAAAATATACAGAGGCCGAAAAAATTCACTAAGGCCGAACAAACATATTCATTGGGGCCGAACAAAAATTCACTTGAACCGAACAAAAATTCACTCGAGCCAAACAAAAATTAATTATGGTCGAGCAAACATATTCAATTAACTAGACAAAAATTCACTTATACCGAACAAAAATTTAGTGAGGCTAAACAAACGTATCCACAAGGGCCGAAAAAATTCGCTCTCGCCAAACAGAAAATAAAAATATAAAAATAAAATTTTATATTCAATAGGACGGAACAATAAATATAAAAAGAAAGGAATGAAAAAATAAAAAAAGCTGAAAATAAAAACAGAAAAAGTAAATTAGAAAATAAAAATAGAAATAACAAAAGAAAAAATAAAAGAGAAACAAAAAATAAAAAGATAAAAAACAGAAAATAAAATAAAAATAAGAATAAAAGGAAAGAATTAGAAAATGAAACAAACAGAAAAATAAAAAATAAAAAGATATAAGAAATAAGAAAGATGAAAATGGATACTAAAAAAATAAAATAAAAAATATGAATAATAAAAAATAAGGAAAGAAGAAATAAAAAAGAAATAAGGAAATAAAAAAGGAAAAAGGAAAAAGAAAGTAAAAAATAATAAAATAATAAAATAGAAAAATAAAAAGAAGAAATAAAAAGAAACATGAAAACGAAAATAAAAATAAAAAAGGAAACAGAAAGTAAAAATATATAAATAATAAAATAGAAAAAGAAACAAAAAAGAAATATAAATAAAAATGAAAAAACAACCCCACCACCCATTCCCACGGCCCCCACGTGCGGGCCCCCACCCCGCGTCCGCCCAGCCGCGCCTGCGATGGATTGTTATCCATCGTAGGCGTGATGTATAGTCGTCACAATCTATCAGCGATGTCTGGGTTTCAACCCCCAACCTCAAAACCAGTTATTTCGCATCCTTCAACTGTCCAAACCGTCCAATTTATCCCCCTCGCTAGTTTTGGAGGTGGTTTTGGCTGACGTGGCGGGTTTTTAGGTGGTTTTCGCATACGTGGTGCCACGTCAGCCATCCTTGCTGTCACCGCTCAGTGGGGCCCACATGTCATTGAGTCGGGACTGCCCGTCCTCCCCACTTGCCCCCGGCCGCGGCTGCCGGCCACTCTCTCTCCGTCTTGCTCTCCCCGACGCGCCTTCATCCCCGGTGATCTCCTCCGCCGGCGCCGACCCTCCTTCCCCGCGCACCTCACGACAGCGGCGGAGTGGGGAGGTGTCAGAATTCTCAACTGCTGGCAGTAGATTTGTATCGAATCATGTGTCGGATCCGGGTGGTCGACATGGGAGACACAAGGGTTTTATACTGGTTCGGACCTCTGAGGAGTAATACCCTACGTCCAGTTCCGAGTACTCGTGTTCCTATGCCAGGGGTGTCTGTAGTAGGGGTTACAAACTTGGTGATCGGTCATCCTCATGTACGTTGCACCCCTCCCCCTTTTATAGTCACAAGGGCGAGGGGTAAAGAAGGAAAACGAAAATAAGATACAGTATTATGGCGTTGTGAAGTCTTTTCCGTCATTGATGTCCGTCAGGCGTAGTGGGGGGTGCGGAGTTGTGGTGTCGTCGGAGGCCGCCGCGTGCGCTGTTGCCACTGTTCGTTCCGAGCACTTGGCACCTCCTCCGAGTAGCTCACATAGTGACTCAGCCCTTCTTGAGTACGTTTTAGACTCGCCACGTTATGGCCTAAGAGCTGGTAGATGGTAATCGAGTGCCTGTTCTGACGGGGTGGCGTGCAGCTGGCGTTGGATGTGACGGCATGTCGGAGGTCGTGGGGGGTGCACTGTGCACCATTACAGTCCCTACCAGGCCCTGTCGTCCTCCCATCGTGCCAGCTGTGGTCTTTGCATGGCGTGGAGAACGGTGTTACGCGTGTCGTCGCGGAGAAGCTTGGGGGCCGGGGCGGCGCCACGTTTGTGTGGGGCCCCTGTCCCACGCTCCGGCTCCTCCGTGGGGGCTCCGCCTTAGTCGGAAGCGGAGATTACTCGTGCGAACGAGTAGTCGGAGGCGAGGCGGTGTGTACTCAGAGACGACGTGTTCTCGTGCGAGACGGAGAGTACTCGTGCGAAGCGGAGGGTACTCGGAGCCGAGGCGAACTCGTGCGAGGCGGAAGATACTCGGAAGTGGGGAAGTCTTGTCAGTGAGGGTCTTGACGAAGATCTGCATCCCTCCCTGTCCTGGATCTTATCCTTCACATTGTCAATGGTGTCAGAGGACTCCATCTTCGAGGTAATCATCTCGTTGCTTAGGGGGCCCTAATCCAGGCCCTCGTCAGTAGCCCCCGAGCCTGTGGTGGGAGTCAAGGACTCGCTCGCAGGCTCTGCGTCAGGGAAATGTTGTAGTTGTTGTTCTTTGATTTACTCGGTGGGTGCGCGCGAGCGCATCCGCCGGATGTAGCCCCCGAGCCCATGAAGGAGTTGTAGACTCGTTTATGGGGTTTTGTATTTAGAAATGTTGTCGTTGCTTCGAAATCTCCGGTGATGGCGGTTGTGGCTGCATCGGTAGCCGTGTCCACTTCGCCGGTCGTGGCTGGCGTGGCGATGGTGATGGTTGGAGGGGACGGCGCGTGACTGATTCAGACCTGCGGCCCTACCAATCGAACCGTCACGCGGGCGTGCCTCTGTCGCCTCGGGGGATGTGTCCACCAAACAGGCGGTTTTACGGCGTGGTGGGGCCGGCATTAAATGCCGGCGGCCACGTTTGCCCCTTATAAACTGCGCGTCGGTTGAGCTCCGTACTTTTTCCCCGATTCCTTGCTTTTGCCAGCGCCGCTCGCTCATCTGCTTCTTACTCTTGCGCCGCCGCCACCGCTTCTTCAACCTTTCTTTTCGCCCTCGAGCTCGACAGGCGCCATGTCGAACTGGACGCGCTCCAACGTCTCCCGCTCGATCCTCCAGCGGCTCGTCGCCGCCGGTCAGCTGCCGGTCCTCACTGCCGCCGAGGAGTGAAAGGTTCCGGGCAGCGAGTCGGTGCCGCACCCACCGGAGGGCTATGTCGTCTCGTTCGTGGTGTTCCACGAGCGGGGCTTCACCATTCCGGCCGGCCGGTTCATCCGCGCCGTCCTCTCCGAGTATCGGCTGCAACTCCACCACCTCAACCCCAACAGCATCCAACAAATGGCGGCATTCGAGGCGCTATGCGAGGGGTACTTGGGAGTGGGCGCCCATTGGCACCTCTTCCGGTACTTCTTCAAGTTCGTGTGCCTGAAGGACAAGTCGATCCCGGGCACCCTTGGATGCGCCAATCTTCGGATGAAGACGAAGAGGGGCGAGGAGTACATCTCCGGCACGCTGACGTGCTCCAACAGCGGCTGGCACAAGGGGTGATTCTATCTCAAAGACTGCCCCGAGTATCCGCTGCCGAAGTATACCAACTCCTCAATCGCCGAGGCGCCGGCGAACTGGAGCTATGGGCCCCCGGAGACGGAGGTGGAGAGGTTGCTCGGGGATTGCTTTCTGGTGCTGGCCAAGCTGCGCAACGCCGGGGTCGACCTGGCGACCGTCATTGGCCAGTACCACATGGTGGGGGTCATCCCGCTCCAGCGGCGCCGCCTGCGCATCTGCTAGATAACGCCGGACCGCGCTTCCTTTGTCGGGACCGTGTCTGCGCCTCGGCTCCCTACGTTCGATGAGATCCAGCGTCGCGTGGGGCAGGCAATTGGGAAGGCTAGCTACTCGTGGCCGCCGCCCCAAGTTCTACCCATGCTCCCCCACGAGGGGACCAAAAATTATGTATGTCCTTCTTTTCTCCGATTATCGCTCCGACTATTTCGCAGTCTTTGTGTTGATTCTCGTCTTCTTTCTTGCTTTCAGTTGAGGTCTGCAGCCCCTCTCCCCGCGAAGCCGCCTCTTCTTGAGGACGCGATACCGAATCGTGCCCAGGCAGCCGCGGATAGGAGGAGGGCCGCCCGTAAGGCCCAGCACAAAGACAAGGAGATCGCGAAGCGCGAGCGGAACGCCCACCGCGCTAAGCGTAGGAAGATGAGAGAGGGTACCGTCTCCTCGGATGAGGACCCTTCGTCGTCGCCGTCCTGGTCTGGTGATGACGGCGGCGCCAGCGTTGACTGGAGCGTGCTGTCGTCTCCGTCGCCTCCTCCCCAGCGGCAGGCCGCGGCATCCAGCTCGAGGCAGCGGCCGGAGCCCGCTGCCCAAGAACAGGGAACGAGCTCCAGCTCGCACCCGCCTCCACGTCCAGACCAGGAGGATCGGGGGGTGACTCACTCCCGGCCAAGCCCCGGCGGCCAGGAGCAGCGGAGGGAGAGGAGGAGATCGCCTCGGCGAGACGACTCGCCCAGGCGTTCGGGGGACCGCAGCTCGTCTGCTCGCCGTCCCTCTGGTGACTCGTCGCGACGGGGGTCGCACTCCCCGAGAAGGCGGTCGCCCACTAAGGTGAGATCGACGTCGTCGGCGCCTGCTCCAATCACGCGCGCACGGGGTGAGTGCGGATGCTGCCCCATGGCGTCTTCAGTTGTTGATCATCCGTGGCGGCAGCGCCCCAACCGTGCAGGTCCCTCTCGCCCAGGGTGACAGTCGGAACCCGCCCTCTGTTTAGCCGGGGGGCAAGAGGCCAGCCCCCGAGTCGTCGGGTGCCGCCTCCAGGCCTGTTAAGCGGGCCTGCATCACTTCCTCCATGTAAGTGCCATCTCGTGCTGTCTCGTTGTCTTATTCTTCAATTTTCGTTCGCCTTGTTGATTTGCTCTTTTCGTGTCAGCCGCTCCAACGTTGGTGCGCTCAGCCTTGCGCCGCGAAAGCGCGCGGCTCTGAGCGCGCGCACTCCCTCATCCGCTCCCTGCTCTTCAACCCCTCCGTCTGCGCCGGAGACAGCCCCCGAGCCGGCAGCGGCGACGCCGGAGACTCGTGATGCAGCGGCGCCCCCACCGTCGTTGGGGGACATAGACGTAGTCGGGGAGCAAGCAGCTCCCGAGCGATCCGAGCCCCCGACGGCGCCTGTCGTTGATCAGGGTGCCGTCGCACAGGTAGCTCTAGAGGCGGACCAGCTCCCGGCGTCGGGCGCCGGCAACGGCGAGACTGTGGAAGTGGCGCCCCCTCGTTGTCCTCGCGGCTCCCAGAGGCCACGGATATGGGGGGACCAATCCTCCCGGGCGGCGACGCAGTCGCCTATGCGGCCGAGTTGGAGAAGTGCTTGCTGGCGCCGGAGGAGTTGCCAGCTGAGACGCTTGTGCCGCCCACCCCGGAGGTCGTCGTGGCGGTTGAGGAGGACGCGGCAGTCGAGGAGGCCACGGCGAGCCCTGAGGCGTTCAGAACCCAGATGGCAGAAGTGGTGCCAGACTCCATCGCGCTGCCGGAGCCGCTGCGCCAGCCCGATGCTGTCGTCACGGAGGTGGTCGAGATTGCAGACTCGCCTCTTCCCGGCACGCAGACACCTACTCCCCTCAAGAACGTGATGGGCCGCGCTCCTCCAACCACCATCTGAGAAGTTGGCGAGAGCTCGGGTGCGCATTCCTCCTCAGCCCCCGAGGGAAGTGGACATGGCCTGGGCCTCGGGCGCGCCATGTGGGCCGGAGCCCATGACGTCGAGGCACATGACGGCGAAGATGAGGAAGCCACGACACTCCGCCGCTTCGTGTGGGGTCTGCGGTGGACGGAGCGGGCGATCAACGAGCTTGTCGTCCCGGCCTCGTCGGTGAGTTGGCCGAGACCTACTCCTTGATCTTGTGTTTCGATTTCCGAGTTGTTGCTGCGGTTGACCCTTTTCTCAACCCAGGTGCTCGCCAGCTGCAGTGCCAAGAAGACGCGCACCATCGAGGAGCTCCAGGCCGAGAAGGCCCTGCTGGAGATGCAGCTGGCCGCCGCCCGATTGGCGGCTGTAGGGGCGGTGGCCGGCGAGGCGTCGGCGAGGTCCGCTCTTGAAGCTGCGGCAAAGTCGGCGGAGGACCGCGCAGTCTGCTGTGGACGCCGCCGTGTCGGAGAAGGCCGCCCTCGAGGCCAAGCTCGCCCAGGTGGAGACCACCGCCGTAGAGCTGCGAATTGCAGCTGCCACAGCCGCCAAAACAGCTCGGAATGCAGCTGCCGCTGCTGCTGCCGCCGAGGCCGTGTCCCAGACCGCTGCCGAAGAGAAAACGGTGCTTGAGAAGAAGGTGACGGACCTGCATCAAGACCTGGTGCACGCCGAGGCGGATCTGAAGATGGCGAATAATCAGGTCGGCACCCTCTCCACTAAGTTGCAAGAGGCCACCGACGAAGGGACCCGCCTCCGTGAGGAGAACAGCCGGATGTCGCGAGAGATCCAGGGTGAGTATCTTCGCATTCTTTGACTTTCATGATGTTTTTTCCCTGCGTTAATCACAGCTGAGGCTGCTTCACTCTTTGGTTTTCACAGGAATCAGCATAGCTCGCACTGCACAGGCGGCCAAGCTGGCGGAGAAGGCTCAAGAGGTCGTGGCCGCGGAGCTCAAAATCCACGAGATGTCTGAGACGGCCAAGAATTTGGCGGACCAGCTCTCGAGTACATTCTTCTTATCTTGACCCCTTCTTACTCCTGCTCGTGTCTACCTTGGCTCAATACTGACTCGTTCTATGTTCCCAGAGGCCAAAGCCGAGCTGAAGGATTCTCGGAAGGCCCAGCACGAGCTGGAGGAGACGCTCAAAAAGAACATACTAGAACGTGCCAAGCTTGGACGTCATGTTGACACGATCTTGACGGAGAGCGGCGTCCTGCCAGTGCAAATGCCTCCCCATGTGCTTGGCGACTGACTCAATCTTCTGCTAGGCTTCGTCCGGGAGAAGGAGCTGTCGACCTCTCGACAGGTGGTGCACCGGGTCCTCTCCATGTTCAGTTCGCACTACCAGGGGCTGGATTTCAAGGCACTGAGTAGTGGTTAGGCCCCCAGCTACTCGAGCGAGGAGCTCGACAAGATCGAAGAGGATTGCGCCGCCCCTGCCCGCGCCATGGCTGACACCATGATGAAGGACCTGGAGCTTATCCCAAAAGACACACCAGAAGACGGCTCTAGGCCTTTGCATTAGATGTATCAAGTTGTATGACAGTTAAACAAAACTTGTATTCGTGTCATGTTTGAACAGCTTTTTATTTTGTTTTGAAACCGTCGCCTCCTGAAGCATCCCCCGAGTACCTGCGGATGACTGTAGAACGGAATGGCGGCACTTAGACGCTCAAGCCGATCGAACTTTTCTCTAGAGCCGCGGAGGCCTAAGAGTCGGAAAGCTCGACCTGAGCCACGAAGTGACGCCATGCATTCGTAGCCCCTGAGTACTTGGAAATGCTCAAGAAAAGACTCGCATGCTTTTTTGTAAAAGACGTTTTGAGCCGGAGCTCAAGCAGTTACCCATGTTCCCTCTGAAAGTAGTCGGACGTCGACCTGTAGGTCCGAGCTGCGCTTGCAAGTTTTCGTGCTGTAGCCGCGGGGGCGTAGGTGCCAAAAGACTTGGACAAGCGACAACATCGAAACGCTCACAGATCAACATCCTTTCCCCTCGCGAAGTAAAAGGTGTTCCGCCAAAAAGAACCGTTCGCTCGTGCGATTGGTCGCGACAAAGTTATCGGAGAGTTTTTGTTTTGAAAACGGAAAACGAAAGGGGGGCATCGTGCCCCGGGTAGCCCCCAAGCGGCAAGTTGTTTTGCATGGGCGCAAGGACACTTGCCACTCAGCCTTTAGATCGCGTTAAAACATATGAAAGATGCCGACACAAGTATATCGAGAAACTTATGAAACGAGAACAAAAACACATGGCATTATTCATTGATCATAAGATGAAACAAAGAACGTTACTCAAGGATAAAAACGCCGTAGATGTTCTATGTTCCATGCGTTGGCGATGATCGTTCCATCGTCGTGCCGAAGCTTGAATGTTCCTGGTCGGAGCACCTGGTCGACGATGTACGGCCCTTCCCATGGGGGCGTGAGCTTGTGTCTATCCTTGTTGCTCATGACACGTCAGAGTACCAGGTCTCCGACTTGAAATTGCCGCTCGTGGATGTTGCGCTCGTGGTAGCGTCGTAAGTCTTGCTGGTACCGGGCTGAATGTAGGAGTGCCACGTCGCGAGCTTCGTCAAGTTGGTTGATCGCATCTTCGAGCGCGACTTGATTCCCTTCTTCGGTGTACGCCCGGACTCTTGGGCTGCCGTAGTCAATATCCGTCGGGAGAACTGCTTCCACCCGTGCACCATGAAGAATGGTGTTGCACCGGTGGACCGACTCGGTGTGGTGTGCAGGCTCCATAGAACGGACGGCAACTCGGCGACCCATCTTACTCAGAACTTCTCGAGGCGTCTGAAGATTCGAGGCTTTAATCCTTGTAGGATCATACCGTTGGCCCTCTCAGCCTGCCCGTTGGCCCTCGGGTGTGCCACAGCAGTCCAGTCCACGCGAATGTTGTTGTCGTCGCAGAACTTGAGGAACTTCTTTCCCGTGAACTGTGTGCCATTGTCGGTGATGATCGAGTTCGGGATGCCGAAATGGTAGATGATGTCTGTGAAGAACGCCACGGCTTCCTCAGAACGGATCTTGGCCACGGGTCGAGCTTCAATCCACTTTGAAAATTTATCAACGGCGACGAGCAGGTGCGTGAAGCCCCCGGGCGCTTGCTTGAATGGTCCGACTATGGCCAGCCCCAATACTGCGAACAGCCACATGATGGGAATGTTCTGGAGCGCTTGCGCCGGGAGATGAGTCTGTCGAGCGTAGAACTGGCAACCCGCACATCGTCGCATGATATCTTTGGCGTCTGCCAGCGCTGTGGGCCAATAGAAACCTTGTCAGAATGCCTTTCCGACTAAGGTTCTGGTAGCGGTGTGGTGTCCGCACGTGCCAGCATGAATTTCCTGAAGCAGGTCCCGGCCTTGATCTCTTTGAATGCAGCGCATGAGTATATCTGCCGCGCCCCGCTTGTGGAGCTCGCCGTCGATAAGGACATAAGATTTGGCTCGCCGTGAGATGCGACGTGCCTCCGTTTGATCTGAGGGTAACCTCCCCTCGACCAGCCATTCGAGGATTGGGAAACGCCAGTCAGGATCTTCTAAGTTTGGCTCTTGGTCTATCTCCATGACTTCTGGCTCCTCCGACTCTGGTTGTCGCTCTCCATCTACTCGGACGGATGGCGCGTGCGGATCGCTAGCGAACACACCATGCGGCATGGGCTTGCGGCTTGATGCTGCCTTGGCGAGGATGTCCGCAACTTTGTTGTTGTCGCGCAGCACATGATGGAGCTCGAGCCCATGGAACTTGTCTTCTAGTTGACGCACAGTTCGACAATAGGCTGCCATCTTGGGGTCGACACAATTCTTCTCCTTCATCACTTGGTTCACAACAAGCTCAGAGTCCCCACGGATCTCGAGGTGGCGGATTCCGAGCTCCACCGCGATCCGAAGGCCGTTGACGAGCGCTTCATATTCAGCCACGTTGTTGGAGGTGGGAAAATGCAGTCGGACCATGTACTCCATACGCACGCCCAGAGGCGAGATGAAGACAAGGCCTGCCCCTGCCCCCTCCTTCATGACTGAGCCGTCGAAATACATTGTCCATGTCTCGTGCTCGATTGGTGCCGGCGGAGTCTGAATCTCCGTCCATTCAGCAACGAAATCCGCCAACACCTGTGACTTAATTGCACTGCACGGCGCATAAGTCACGTTGTGCCCCATGAGCTCGAGTGCCCACTTAGCTATCCTCCCCTCTGCCTCGGGATTCTGGATCACCTCCCCGAGGGGGTACTTGGACACCACTGTGATGGGGTGCTAGTCGAAGTAATGTCGGAGCTTGCGTTTGGTGATCAAGACAGCGTATGCGAGCTTCTGGATCTGAGAGTAGCGGGTCTTTGAGTCGGAGAGAACCTCGCTTATGAAATAAACAGGCCGCTGCACCTTAAGTGACTTCCCAGGCTCTTCTCGTTCAACAACCAGAGCAGCGCTCACGACCTGCGTCGTCGCAACCACGTACAAGAGCATTGGCTCCTCTGGCATGGGCGCCGTGAGCACTGGTGGACTCTTCAAGAGATTCTTGAGTTTATCGAGCGCTTCCTGAGCTTCAGGTGTCCATGCAAAGTGGTCGGACTTCTTCATTAGGCGGTACAATGGCAGGCTATGCTCTCCGAGTCGGGCAATGAACCGACTAAGAGTTGCGAGGCAGCCGGTGACGCGCTGCACGCCCTTCAGGTTCTGGATCGGCCCCATGTTTGTGATGGCTGAGATCTTCTCGGGGTTAGCTT
The DNA here is from genome assembly GCA_036936925.1 of Cenchrus fungigraminus. Taxonomy (NCBI): domain Eukaryota; kingdom Viridiplantae; phylum Streptophyta; class Magnoliopsida; order Poales; family Poaceae; genus Cenchrus; species Cenchrus fungigraminus. The sequence continues at coordinate 77,199,123 of CM072775.1, forward strand.
CAATGCCGCGTTCGGACACGACAAAGCCCAGGAGCATGCCCCTTGGAACCCCGAAAACGCATTTCTCGGGGTTTAGCTTCACCCCGTGTTCTCTCAGCTTCGCGAATACTTCCGTAAGATCGGGGATCAGATCACCCGTCTTCTTTGACTTGACCATGATGTCATCGACGTATGCCTCGATTATTCGTCCTATGAGATCACCGAAAACGCGTCGCATGCATCTTTGAAACGTAGCGCCCGCATTCTTGAGCCCGAACGGCATCAAGTTGTAACAATAAGCGCCAAAGGGAGTAATGAAGGATGTTGCGAGTTGGTTCGCTATGCACATCGCGATCTGGTGGTACCCGGAGTACGCATCGAAAAAACAGAGGGTTTCGCACCCTGCTGTTGAATCGACTACTTGATCTATGCGAGGCAAAGGAAACAGATCCTTGGGACATGCCTTGTTAAGGCTCGTGTAGTCAACACACATCCTCCATTTCTTGTTCTTCTTCTTTACAAGTACAGGGTTAGGTAACCACTCGGGGTGGAATACTTCTTGGATGAACCTTGCACTAAGGAGCTTCTTGATCTCCTCGCCTATGGCCTTGCACTTGTCGTCGTTGAAGCGGCGCAGGCGCTGCTTGACCGGTTTCGATCCCGGCTTGATGTTGAGTTTGTGCTCGGCAACTTCTCTCGGGATTCCCTTCATGTCGGAGGGTTTCCATGCGAACACGTCGAGGTTCGCTTTGAGGAAGTCGACGAGCGCGCTTTCCTATTTAGGATCGAGCGCCGTCCCGATACGGAGCGTGCGGCCATCATCGGTGACAGCCACATCCTTGACATCCTTGGCGGGCTCGAAAGAGCAGGCCGCTCGCTTGGACGACTCGGGGATATCTTGGTCCTCGGAGGGAGGTTCGGCGTGGAGCTTTTCGGACCGGATGAGTGTTTTAGCGAATTGAAAGCACTCAGTATCGCATTCGTATGCGTACAGGAATGTAGTCCCCTCTGTGATGACCCCCTTCGGACCGGGGATCTTCAGCTTGAGATACGTGTAGTTGGGCACGGCCATAAACTTCGCGTAGGCCGGCCTCCCGAGGATGGCGTGGTACGTCCATGAGAACCCCACCACATCAAAGGTGAGGGTTTCCGTGTGGAAGTTCGGTGACGTCCCGAACGTGACGGGCAGATTGATCTGCCCCAACGGGAGCGCATCTTTCCTGGGGATGACCCCGTGGAAAGGAGTCGGCGATGGGCGCAGTCGGGACCGCGGGATGCCCATGTTGTCGAGCGTCGTCATGTAGAGAACGTTGAGCCCTCACCCTCCATCCATCAGCACCTTGTGGACCCGCTTGGTCCCGATCAGTGGAGCCACCACGAGGGGGTAGCTTCCCGGTTGCGGCACGTGGTCGGGGTGGTCCGTTCGGTCGAAGGTGATCGGGGTGTCCGACCACTTGAGGTACGCCGGAGTCGCAAGCTCGGTGTTGTAGACCTCGTGCCGGATCAGCTTCTCCTTGCACCTTGACGGTCGCGCCGGTGCTCCACCGAAGATCATGTGGACCGCGCCATCTTCTCAGGAGAAGACCACCTCCTTGTCATCGTCGTCGTTGTCGGGGAAGGGTGGCACATCCTTCTTTGGGGGATCCACTGTCTTGGGCTTGAGCGTGCCGTTGACGTAGTTCTTCATCAACCGACAATCCTTGAGCGCGTGCTTGACAGGCGTCTCGTGATGTGTGCATGGCGCCTCCAAGAGCCTCTCAAAATGACCCCTCGGGAGGCTGTTCTGATTGTTCTTGGGGCGAGTTGCCTCGCGCTCGATTGCCGCAACGGTGTTGTCGTCACGGCCTCGTTTGTCGCCCTTCTTCTTCTTCTTCTTGGACCGCGTGGAGGGCCCCTCACCGGCGTCCACGACTTGCTTCCCCTTACCCGGAGGGGGAATCAATGTTGCAGCTACCGCCTCCTCCCCGTCGGCGTGGTTGGTCGCGATGTCCAGAAGCTCCCGAGTTGTCCTCGGGGTCCTCCGCCCTAGCCGGTGGATGAGGGTGGTGCAGGTGGTGCCATTTTGGAACGCCGAGATGGCGTCGTTGTCCGTCGCAGTGGGAAGCTCGGTGCAGCGCCTTGAGAAGCGCCTGATGTAGTCGCGCAAGCTCTCCCTTGGCAGTTGCGCAGCTCCCACTGCTTGCCAGGCCGGGCGTACGTGCCCTGGAAGTTGCCGATGAAGGTCTCCCGTAGGTCTTTCCAGCTGTTGATCCTGCCGCGCGGCAGGTGCTCGAGCCAAGTCCGCGCAGAATCGACGAGGTGGAGTGGCAGGTTCTTGATGATGAACAGGTCGTCTGTCGCCCCGCCCGCGCGACATGCGAGCCTGTAGTCTTCCAACCACACACTTGGGTTGGTCTCTCCGTCGTATCTTGGTATCGCTGTCGGAGCTCGGAAACGCGAGGGGAACTTGGCGTCTTGCACCTTCCGACCGAAAGCACGCGGGCCCTTCGGGTCGGGCGACCAGATACGGTCACGGTCCTTGTCGCTGTCGTAGCGTCCTCCTCGCCTCTGGGTATGACGCCGGCGTGAGCGGTGCTCGTCGCGCTTGTCACGGCCGTCGTCGTTGCTGCCGTAGCCGTCGTCGCCCGCAGCCCGGCGACGAGCCTCGAGCGTGTCGCGAGCGTCGCGGTTGTACCCCAGTCACGACTTGACTGATGGTTCGCCGGCGGCTCGGTGTCTTGAGGGGGATCGATCCTGCTGTCGTACGGACGGCGCACCTCGCGCCTCTTGCGCGCGCGATGCCGAGCTCTCGGCCTGCTGTGCGGCCGCTGTCTCGAGAAGGGTCTTGAGCTGCTGTCGAACCCTCTTCTCTTCGGGCGTAGCCGGCTCGGGGCAGCCACGCAAGAGCATGGCTGCTGCTGCGAGATTCTGCGACGCGCGTCTGAAGCGCGGTGTGCCGTGGTCGTCGACGGGGGCATCCTCGTTGATGCGCTGGTTCACGTCTCGCGCCCGTACGTGAGCTTGTGGCACCGGCTGCTCCGCTTCTTGCTCATGATGCTGCTCACGCCGGCGGCTTTGTTGGGGCTCGTCCTCCACGCGCGAGCTCTTGGTGGAGGTTCGCCAGCTCTTGCTGGGCCTCGGCGATCTCGTCGAGGCGCGCCCGACGCTGGGCGTCCCCGTTCCGGTGACGAGGGTTCTCCTCGCCGTCCGTCGAGCTGGTGGCGGTATGGGCCTCCAGGACGTTGCACTCTCGGGTGAAGTCCGGTGGGAGCGCCGGAGGACCCCGTCGCGGGGCCGCAGAGCCAGGGCAACGTACGAAGCCCGGAGCTCGTTCACGTAGGTCGTCACCGGGTCGCCCGGGAGGCCTGGCTGTTCGCGGGGGTACAGAGCTTCGTACCGCTCCGCGAACTCCCCCCAGGTCAGCGGCTCGTACCCACTGGCCTGGAAGACGAGGTCGGTGAGGTGGAAAGCAGCGAGCCTGAAGCGCTCCTGCGTCGGGTTTGGCCCCAGCATGGCCATGATCGATTCGTCTGTGAAACCACGGACGAAAGCTGCTCACGCCGCCGCCGCCATCGAGGCGGTGAGACGCGCGGGTCAGGAGAAAGTCCTCCCGGCGACGGACTCCGCCGGCCCGTTGAAGACGAAGCTGAGGGAGCCGAAATGCACGGTCGTGCCGGAAGTCAGCGAGACTCCGCGGCCCTCCATCTGGATCGCTGGTGAAGTTCGGCGGGACACACGATGTGCCCCTACCTGGCGCGCCAACTGTCGGGGTTCTCAACTGCCGGCTGTAGATTTGTATCGACTCGTGTGTCGGATCCGGATGGTCGACACGGGAGACACAAGGGTTTTATACTGGTTCGGGCCTCCGAGGAGTAATACCCTACGTCCAGTTCCGAGTACTCATGTTCCTATGCCAGGGGTGTCTGTAGTAGGGGTTACAAACTTGGTGATCGGTCATCCTCATGTACGTTGCACCCCTCCCCTTTTATAGTCACAAGGGCGAGGGGCAAAGAAGGAAAACGAAATTAAGCTACAGTGCTATGGTGTTGTGAAGTCTTTTCCATCATTGATGTCCGTCAGGCGTAGTGGGGGTGCGGAGTTGTGGTGTCGTCGGAGGCCGCCGCGTGCGCTGTTGCCACTGTTCGTTCCGGGCACTTGGCACCTCCTCCGAGTAGCTCACATAGTGACTCAGCCCTTCTTGAGTACGTTTTAGGCTCGCCACGTTATGGCCTAAGAGCTGGTAGATGGTAATCGAGTGCCTGTTCTGACGGGATGGCGTGCAGCTGGCGTTGGATGTGACGGCATGTCGGAGGTCGTGGGGTGCACTGTGCGCCATTACAGTCCCTGCCAGACCCTGCCGTCCTCCCGTTGCGCCAGCTGTGGTCTTTGCATGGCGTGGAGAACGGTGTCACGCGTGTCGTCGCGGAGAAGCTTGGGGGCTGGGGCGGCGCCACGTTCGTGTGGGGCCCCTGCCCCATGCTCCGGCTCCTCCGTGGGGGCTCCGCCTTAGTCGGAAGCGGAGATTACTCGTGCGAACGAGTAGTCGGAGGCGAGGCGGCGTGTACTCGGAGACGACGCGTTCTCGTGCGAGGCGGAGAGTACTCGTGCGAAGCGAAGGGTACTCGGAGCCGAGGCGAACTCGTGCGAGGCGGAAGATACTCGGAAGTGGGGAAGTCCTGTCAGTGAGGGTCTTGACGAAGATCTGCATCCCTCCCTGTCCTGGATCTTAGCCTTCACATTGTCAATGGTGTCAGAGGACTCCATCTTCGAGGTAATCATCTCGTTGCTTAGGGGGCCCTAATCCAGGCCCTCGTCAGTAGGCCTCCTCGTGGGGCCTCTGGTGGTGCACCCCTACCTTGCCTTCGTGGGGCCTATGACGAACGGCAGATGGCCCGTACGACGGCGACCCGAAGGGAGGAGGAGAGCGGCCTGGCATCGGTGTCGAGGGTGGAGGAGAGCAGCGCTCTTGCTCCTCCCGCCGCCCCGCTCCTGCTCCTCTACAGTTGTTGCAGGGGTTCCCTACTCCAGTGCGTCGACGACTCCGAGGCGCCGCCGCCGGCGCGCACCCGCGGCTCCGCCTGCGCCGGCTCACCGAGTAGATCCACCCGTGGCCCGCGGAGTCCCCGACGAGTTCCTCCTCCCTGCCGTCATCATGGCCTCTTTTCCGCTACGCTGTGGTGGCGCAGGGTGCGGCAGCGGGTCTGGGGCTGGCGTGCCGCCACCTCCTCTGCTCCATGCTCCATACGCCGGCGCACCACACTCTCTTCTTCTCCCCTTTTCCTCGCACTCTCCAGCGGCGAGGTGCAGGGGCTCCGCAAGATTCGGCGGTGTCGGTTCAACAACGTGGAGGACAAGAAGCACAAGGATCGACGGTCGATGAGCCGCGCTGGGGGATGTCATTGGGCGCCGCTCGGTTTTTGCCTCTGATGCGCCGCCAAGGGTCATCATTAGCGGTGTGGAAAGGGAGGCGTGGAGGATGGACACGGAGCGTCCGTTGGCTTCGGGGAGGAGGGAAACTCCAGCGTCGGGGAGGAGGACGGGCACGACGCGGCCGCTGACGTCGGGGAGGAGGGGAGCTCCAGCGTGGGGGCTCGGATGGTGTAGAGGAGGGGCGTGCGGAGGACGGACGTGGTGCGACTGCCGGTGTCGGGGTGGAGGGCGTCGTGGCTTCGAGAGGAAGGAGGAGGAGGTCCCAGCACAATGACATGTGGGTTCCACTGAGCGGTGACAGCAAGGATGGCTAACATGGGGCCACGTATGCGAAAACCACCTAAAAACCCGCCACATCAGCCAAAATCACCTCCAAAACTACCGATGGGGGTAAATAGGAAGGTTTGGACAGTTGAAGGATGCGAAATAACTGGTTTTGTGATTGGGGGTTGAAACCCAGACATCACCTATAGATGAGGATTATGAAATGGACTTTTTCCGGATAGAATCTTACTCAGATGATGGGCTTGTGTACACAGCTAGGCTCATCACACTGCACACATCGGGAATCCTATGCATCTTTCGGAAGGAAAAATTGAAGTTATCTTCAATTGTTCCAAATAAGTTCATGCACGTGACGTGATAGGAGTTGTAGGATGTGTTCTTCTTCCTCGGTTCTTTCACCCGTCTCCATGTTGTCGCCGCCGATTCGTGCCACCGGTCTCGCACGCATGTGAAGCCGAGGGGTGGGAGGTGGGGGAGCGGCCGACGACGAGGTCGTCGCCAGTGGGGGTGGTGGTCGAGGTGGCGACAGGTTAGGATTCGGGGTTGCGGGATGAGAGCTCCAATGGCCAGAGAAGAGGTGTGGGCGGATGGTGGGAGGAGTAGTCGGTGGTGAGGTCACCGCACAGCGGGGTGGTGGTGGAGGCGGCAGCACTTAGGGTTAGGGTTTCAGGGGTTCAGAGTCCGGGTTTTGGGGAGGCTCCATTGTCTCGCAGACCTAGAAATGAATGGGGTGGTACATCGGAGGTCGTGGGGGAGAAGATGATGCTAAGGAAGAAGATGAATTGTGATCTTAATGGACCGGAAGTTTCATATGCTATCTACCTACCTTCCACAAGGTATATAGGAGCTCCCACACTGCACACATGCGTGTGAAAAAACATGCTAGAGAAGAGATGGCGAGATTATTGTCCTCGTTGCGTGAAAAACGCGCAGAAGCACTGAACTTATACGTGTGTACTTACATCAATTCAAAAATAAATTTAAAAAAAAACTCATCAGAATTCGTCTTCACTGGAGATTACATGCAACCTCTTGGGTCTGGTGCTAATGACCAACCCGATCATAAGCCTCTATCCTTGATGCACATAACTGACACATAATGGAGGATCCCTCATCGCCTAGTAATTGCTCAAATAATTATGCAGGAAATAAAAACATTAAGGCGTGTTTGAATTTGTTTGTATTGCTACCTCTAATTTGCCAAGTTGGCATCTTGACTCAGATACACTACTTCAGAATAATTATTCCATCTTTTAGTTGCCAATTGCAAATTTAAAGAGCCGATATTTCAAACTGAATTCTTAACCGTTACTCGAGTAAGAGGGAATTATAAAAGTCTGCTAAGGTTATGACATTTGTTCACAGCAATATGAGCTTGTATAGAGGTTAAACAAATGTGAATTGGCAACTGAAAAATCAAAGCGACTGAGCAGTTTATATAGTTCCGAAAAATCAAGAGTTTCTTTTTACCTTTTACTTACAAGGAGTATAGGATCCCAAAACTTAATACCATAAAAGCGAACAGAGTTCAACTGGCAATGTTTCTTGTGATGGAACCTTCGATACAGTATTGGTGTTTGTATTTCTCTAAATTTAGGCTCCGTTCACTTGGGGACTTTTACGGTGGACCATACCACACTATACCACTGTTGGAAAAAGATCAATATGGAAGGATCTGATGGTTGAGATTAATTGTATACCACCACAACTTAACCTGTGGTATAGGGTGGTATGCATAGGTGGTATAGGGTGGTATAGAGATATTATTGGTAGTTTTTTCGGTGGCATAAATGAAATATATGTTTTCTTTCATTTATTTTTTTTATTTTTTTCATTAATCTCCTTATCTAGTACTGTATACATCGTGGTCATTCATTTCACACATGTCCCTTTATTTCCAGCCGTGTCTCTTGGGGGCGGCGGCTACGCTTGCGTCGACGGCGACGTTGGCAGTGGCGCCTCCAGCCCAGGCGCGACCGCCGCACCCAAGTGGGGGACAGCGCGGGGAGGGTCCTTCGCGACCTGCGAGGCCAAGTGCGGAATGGGGCACCGGGCGGCAGGATCCATGGCGACCCCCGCGGCAACGCGGACGGTGGCGCCGGCGGGACAGGCGCACCCTTGCGACCCGCGCGACCAAGTGCGGCACGGTGCGGCCGGCGGGATCCATAGCTTCCGCTGCGGCGGCGCGGACGGCGGCACCAGCGGCGCAGGCGCACCCTCACGACCAAGTGCGGCACGGCGCGGCCGGCGGGATCCGTGGCTTCCGCCGCGACGGCGCGGACGGCAGCACCGGTGGCGCAGGCGCACCCTCGCAATCCGCGCAACCAAGTGCGACACGACGCAACCGGCGGGCTCTGTGGCGACCCCCGAGGCGGTGATGCCGTCAAGATGCACGCGGCCAAGGGCCGGACGGCGCGGCGGCGGGCGGTGGCGGATGTTGCCTTGCAAGCCGCAGGGCTGGCGGCGGCTGACCTCCTCTTCCCCGTACAGCAACTCCAGATGCTTGATGAGGAAAGGTTCAGGTAACCACTCACCCCATCCCGGGCAGTCATCCAATTCAATTCATCCGCACTTACATCTCTACTCCATCTGAATCTAGCCACGAATGGGTTGTCAATCCCTAATTTTGGTTTTCTATCATTTCAGCATAGGCAAAGGTTAAAGTTAGTTCTGTCTTAACTAAAAAGTCATCCACAAATCTATTTGTGCTTTCTATCCAAAAACAGATTGCTGAATATATGCAAAGCTATTCTTTTGTGAAGTGATAGCATACTTTTAGTCTTCAGATTTCTGTCACATTGTGCTAAATATAGTAAATGACATAAGCACGAGCCATTACAGGATGTGGCTAGTAGTTTCTATGCGCATTAAATGTGAGATCTTTGCTTGAAATTCGAATTTATCCAAGTCCTCAAAATTTATCATAAACTGGTAGTTAAGAGGTTGATGCTAACATATGGTTGTTTTCAGCTTATTTTGGCACTGCAAAATCATTTTATCGTATTTGCACCTATGGTACTGATAAACATTTCCAAATCATTCAGACTCGTCCACAAATGTCTGCATCAATCATTACTATGTAAGAAATGGTGACGATGTTATTGTCATTAAAAGTGGGTGGGATGAGTATGGCATTTCAGTTGCTCAACCAAGCTCCAATATCAGCATAAGCAACGTCACATGAGAGACAAGGGGTGGTGCAGGGATTACCTTCAGAAGTGAGATGTCAGATGGCATATCAGAAGTTCAGGCAGAGGGCCTACGCATCATCAACTCCCTGCACGGGATCAGAATCAAGACAACCCCAGGGCGTGGAGGCTATGTGAAGAATGTGTACATAGCAGATGTGAGCATGGAGAACGTTTCAATGGCCATCAGGATCACTGGAAATTATGGTGACCATCCCGATGATAAATATGACAGGAATTCTCTCCCCATGATAAGTAATATTACAATTAGGGATGTTGTTGATATCAACATTGGTATTGCTGGCATCTTGGAGGGAATTAAGGGGGATAACTTCAGCAGAATCTGTCTGTCCAATGTTTCCCTCAGTGTGCAATCTCCACATCCATGAAATTGTTCACTTATTGAAGGGTATTCAAACTCTGTGATCCCAGAATCATGTGAACAACTTAGAAGCAACTGTAGACAGATGTCAGTTTGCTAAGATGGTAGCACTTCTTCAGCAATGCATGTGCAGGCACCAAGGCATAAGTCGAGCATCAACCAATTTCTGAGTCCTTTTCTGAAGTTGGTGTTGAGAAATCGGCGCCTCAGACCTCGACACCGACTTCCTAGAAGTAGGTACCAAACTCACAATACTTCAAGAAGACCTTCACACCGACACTAATATGGGAGACCAACTCTCTTTTCGAAACTCAACTTCTTTATTCACAACGCAACTTTATACACCACTCACTCTTACACTTTGTGTAGCTATCCTACCATGACACCACTCCACTACATTGCAACCTTGACATCCCCTACTTGACTCTTCCTATGTCATTGTATGGCTAGGAGGGAGGGGAGCACCTCTATTTATAGGTGCTCATGATCATTATGGTGTTCCCATGTGGCAATTTCCACACTCTTCCATACAAAATATCTAAATCTAGAACTTTCTCTCATCCTTATCCTACCATATAAATATCTAATTCTAGAGTCTTCTATACTTGCTATGAAGCATGGCAACTATGGCTCATGTAGTCTCTTCAATCTTCTAGAAATTTCTTTCTTTGCCGTGATCTTTATCCTCTCATGCATGGCAAAGTTTGTATCTTCCACAACCTTCTAAAATGTTCCAAGTATGCATTGCTATTTCAATAGTTGGCTTCATTTTAGTGTAGGTAGAGATGTGCTTGCTATCGTCGCGAAGGGATTTCCTTCCTGGGATGAGTCCAGTTAGTCATGTAGATCTGATTCTTGCGATTATTTGTGCTTAGAGTGCTGCTTGGTCCTTGTATATAACTGTCGAGATGAGATGACTTTTGGTGTAGCTTGCCTGTTTTGTTCCCATTTTTTATATGTGAATGTGATCGGTACGTTTTGGAGCCTTATCTGAATATCAAGTTAGAAAAGATGCAATAAATTTATCTTTTACCAGTACGATCAACTTAGGACCAGAGAGTTTTTATGCACATTGAGTATCATGGCAGCGAATGCATGATTGCCAAAACCTATTTCAAGGGCCCTATGTCTAGTTTTTTGTATGCATTTCTATGGGAACAACAATGGTTAACTGAACATGGTTCCAATTTCTCGTTTGTCAGAAATGCGTCCAAAGAAATATCGCACGATCTAGCCAACTATGCAGTGTGAGTCAGGAAGACAATTATCAGGTAACTTATGAATCGATCATTAACTGAACAATGGTTCCAATTTCTTTGTCAGAAATGGAAGCATAGCGAGAAATCCAATGAGTTCAAATTGATTGGTACCTCATCACAAATCCATCAGCTTGCTTTATCTTGTTTTTATTCAAGATTACAAAAGATAATTGTATATCTTTATACAACAAGGGCACCCATGTACACGAGAAACACAATTGAAGGGTAGAACAATGGCAAGTCATGCATGATTTTAAGTACTGGAGAAATGCTTAGAAAAAATATTTCAGAAACGTTAGAAAATTCCAGGAGCAAGCTGGCAAACCATTTTAAGGGAACTCGTCAAAGTTCCTGTGCTCATTTTCATGGGAATGGCAATGTGCCTAATGAAACAACTCAAGATCAAGTAAAATCTTGACCGGAAGAATGCAATCAGTTGAATTAAGAATGAACTGCTCTGATGGCAGAATTCTTGTCAGAAATCGAAGCACAATGAGAAATCAAATATATTCAAATTGACAATTTCGTGGCCCACAAATGGCATGATACCAAGAGTTGCATTATTCATTTTGAGAATCAGAGGCCTGTCGAAATGTTTAAAATCAACCAATAATTTATCAGTACATTTGGAACTTCGCTTTAGTCTTCTCAAAGACTTGTTTCGCAATCAGGGCTCCATTTCCATCTGTCTGCTTTATTTCCATGTTGGCCTTCTGGTAGAACTCAGTTCCTCTTAGAGCATCAGCAATGAAATCATCAAATCCAATGGCAATAGCAGCTTCAGCTTTGGTTCCATACACCAGTCTCTGCAGTACAGCATGGGACAAGATTGCTAATTAGTAATTTACTATTTATTCTGACACATATGAAGAATAAGAAAGGAAATGGACCTTAATACGAGAAAGATGAACAACACCAAAACACATCGGGCATGGTTCACAGGATGCGTAAATTTCACAATCTGACAGCTCGATTTTTCCAAGCTTTTTGCAAGCCTGGCATACAAAAGAAACATCTGTTATATGAGATGGATATTTGATTATCCAAGCAATACAAAGAACTAGTGTACAATGCAACAAACACTATGAAAGCATTGTATGGTCACAAAAGTCAAGCAGACCTGACACTATCAGTTTTTTTTTATCCAGTGATCTTGAAAACATTTGTTATACACAACATCTAATTGTCTATATGATCTACTGTGAAAAAGTGTTGTGAACTAGTCTTTGACCTATCACTTTGGTTATTTTTCACAGGAATCTAAACAATTTTCAGCTATTGATTTGTTTTGCTTTAATTGATCTCTGCCGCAGAGTCATCTTAAGTTACAGCCACTAAATTTGAGTCCAGCAAACTTAATGGAATGTGAGTCATCCAACATCTTTAAGCAGGTGAATGTAGCTTTTAACTTATTGCTAGCACAACATGATACAAACACCAAAAGCACAGAGGTGGGCCCAATTGGAGGGTCAACAGTCCCCGGATTTGGATATTGAGGCCTGAATTAGAGCACGCTACCTCTCTTATTGTTGTTACTTCAGCATGTGCGGTTGGATCAGTGTGCTCCAAAACCATGTTGTGGCAAATTACTTCATCATAGCGGACAACAACTGCAGCAAACGGGCCTCCGTCTCCACAATCAACTCCTCGGTATGCTTCTTGGACTGCTTTTGACAAAAACTTGTGGTCTCTGTCTTGTACAGTTGTTTAATGCAACAAAGCTCAAGTAAGCAGGTAGTTTCTGAAAGTGCTAAATTGATAATGTACAATAAGTCCAGGAAAGCATGTTGTGGTTTAGCAAGGGCATGTGAATGCACATCCACAAACTTGAAACAGAGGCGTTCGGATCTCACCACTCCGAGCAGGGAACGAGTGTTCGACGACATTACGACGACCTCACGCTGGTTGTACTGGAGGCGCCAGGAGGTGGTGACAGGCTGCCGAAGATAAGAAGATGGCCACGGCCACAACAGGGAAGGAGGAGAAGGCGGCCTGGATAGTGATGAAGGCGGCATCCAGTAGTGCGAGGAGGATTAGGGGTGGCGACGGCGGCGGCCAGGAACGACGGCTGCGGCGATTCCGGGAAACGGACGCGGCGGCCAGAAACAGCGCAGGCGGCGGCGGCCATGAGGAAACGACCTCGACGGCAAGGAACGGCGGGTGCGGCGATTCGGAGGCCTGCCGCGCCGCCACTGATGCCGCGTGGCTGCTGTCGCACCTGGCGGCCACGAAAGGCGGAGACGGCCAGGAACGACGGCTTCAGCGACTCGGGGAAACGGTAGGCACAAACGATGGAGGCGACCGCGGCGGCGGCGACGAACATGGGACACGTCCTCGGCGGGAATTCAGAGCAGAGGCGGCGGCGGATCGAGGGGGGGTGGACGGGTCGAGGGGGAAGGGGCTGGGGAAGGAGGTGCCGGAAATAGAAAAGTTACAACAATTATTCATGTACCCTTACCAAAAATGGAACCATACTGCATATAAAAGAGCCCGTTCACTTCTCTTCAAAGTTTTATATTCATCTCATCACATCCATCACATCATCTCTCACAAGAAACAATATTCCAACACTATTCATACACCACTTTTCACCCTCTTTTCACTATTTCAAGATTTTACCAAAATTTTGCACAGGTCAAACCACGTATTTGTGAAATGTCGAATGACTAATATAATATCCATGCATGCACGTTAAGCAATAGTTAGAATCCTAGCTAAGTGAGATATGATCCTGGGGCCAAATTGTGTGTCGACGCCGCCCTGGCCAAGTTGCGCGCGTCGGGTTAAAAACTTTAAATACACGATCACGCCTGCGTGCGTGCCTAGCCCAGCCAGAGCCAGGTACTCCAAAGACATGCGGCATCTTCACTGAAACTCCTGCAGCTACGACTGCAGGTCTTTGAAACTTTGTCACCGCCGCCTGACTGAAAAAAATGGAGCCGGCTGCGTGCGCGTGGGGAATCTGTTCACCGCCGTCCGCCGGAGACGGAGACGGAGCGCGTAATTTTTTGACGGTCAGCGATTGGCGGTCGCGGTGCACGATGAGCGGCACGTGGCCGGCCGGCGACGGTGCACGCCGGCTTTGCGCGCGCCTCCGTCGCGCGGCTGCCACTGCCAGCACCACCACCACCAACAGGCAGCGAGCTCGGCTCCCGAAAGCCACCCACCACTCCGCACAAGGCCGGGGGCTCTTGGGGCAGAACGCCCTCGTGCTCTGCCGTACCTCACGCTCACAGTGGGAGGGCTGCCGCCAGGTCACCGGGGTCCGGCGACCGGCGGGTATACTATCCTGCAGGTGGTAAAAAGAAAAGGGCAGAGCCAGGAGCTGTCGAGGGGTAAAATCCGATCGCACTGGAACACTGGGCTGAACCATCAGGGACTCAAAAACCAACTTTTAATTGTAAGAAAGCAAAAACCAACAAATGTGTACAGTGAATCCAATCGATCTCTACGCACTACTCCATCCGCCAAAGAACGTCGACGACACTCAGATCACTAGTAGAGAGACGATCTTTGTTCTCATATATTAGTCCCAGTAGAATTTTGGAGCCGAGGCTAAAACTTTTTGGGTGACGTGGCCATGAGTGGGAGGAGAGTTTCGACCCTTCAGTTTCGGTTCGTAACACGAGCCCAGACTAAAGGGGATCCTTTAGTTTTGATTCGTAACACCAACCTAGACTAAAGGGGTAGTCTAGGTTGGTGTTACGAACCGAGACTAAAAAGTCTCCCACGAGTTACTATAAGAGAAATGCATTCTCTACTTACTCACATGTGCTGTGTAGGTGAGATGGTAAGAAAGCTACGCGCGAGGCTACAAGTCACGAGTTCGAATCCTCGCACCGCGCACGTGTATATTTCGCGTGAAAAAAATCGCATGACTTGTGACTTGCGACGTGCGCGTGTGTGTGAGGGCCTCCCAGGAATTTTCAAAAAAATTTGACGTTGGTGTGCCCCCTAGTCCCGGTTGGCCACCGGTAAGAAAGGGAACCCAGAACTTTAGTCCCGGTTGAACTTTAGAGAGATAACACCTTTATCAACCAGAACTAAAAGTTTCCCTTCTCCACCAGTGGATGGAGAGAGTATTATGTAGGTTGCTCATATGGCTAGCACTCCAGCTAGCCGTACCTTCGTACGTTTCCAACTGAATCACCGGGTGATGCTGCGGTGGTAAACAAAACATGAGCCCAGCACGGGAGCGACGCGGGGGGCGACCCGCCTAGGGTTCCCCCGCGGCGGCGGCGGCCGCCGCCGGAACTCCGGGCTCCGGCGTCCCCTACCTCTTCCGCGCCCAGATCCGTAATCCCCTCGGCATCCTCTCTCCATCCAGCCCGGTCTCGCCTTCCCTCGTGCGGTGGGTAGGGTGATCGACACCGGCCGCCGTCCCGCCGCCTACCGCCGTTGCTCCGCCATGCCGGGACTCCGCAGGCCTAGGGCCGACGACGACGACCTCCTCGACGTCGCGGGCCCCCTCCCCGCGGCTTCCGCCCTCGCCCGGGTGTCTCTACCCACCTCCTCCCCCGCCGCGCGGGCCACTGCCGTGCCGGCCGCCGCCTCTTCCGTCGCCGCCGTTACCAACTCCGCGCCGGTCGTCGCCCCCGCCGCCTTCACCGCCGTGCCGGCCACCTCCGTCGCGTCGGCCGACCCCCTCGCTTCCGGCCCAACGTCGGCGCCCGTATCCCCAGCGTCGGCTGTCTCCCCCACTTCGGTCCTCCCCGGCCCGACGCCTGCGCCCGTGCCCGTTTTGTTGGAGGTCAAGTCGAGAGCGGTGGCTTCGTCTCCGGGGAGGATGGGGTCCCCCCAGTCCAGCTCCCTCTCCCCCATGGCCGCGCCCTTCTTCCCGACGACGGCCCAGAACGGCCGCTCCAAGGCGCTTCGCTGGGCAGACTCTGACGATGAGGACGTCGTCAGCGACGACCTCAACATCGATGCGCCGTCCTCCTACCTCGACGTGGTGCGCCGCCCTCCTCCTCCACCTGACCCCTCGACGTCGCGTGGCGCCCGACAGGATCCTCCCGCCGACGCGTAGGGCCCCGCACACCGTGAAGACCATCACCGCGAGCGCCGTGCTCGGAGGCCCCGTCGACCCGCCCAGGACAAGGGCCCTCCGCACCACGACGGTCGTCACCGCCAGCATCACGCCTGGAAGCCCCGTGGCCGTGCAGGCCGTGCGCCGGAGCTCGCCATCGGCCTACCGCACCGCGGGCGGCCGTCCAGGCAAGCGTCCCCGCGGCCCCTGTCGCGCCACGCTCGGCATCCACGGGGGACGGCCGCCGGCCGCGTTCCCGTCCACCGGCGCCTCGGCCCGCGGGGGGCTGCGGCTGGCCGCGTTCCAGTCCAACAGCGCCTCGGCCCCAGGGGGAAGGCTGACGGCCGCGTGTCCGTCCTCCAACGCCTCGGCTCGTCGCTTCCCTCGGTCGACACCACACCTCAGTCACGCCATCGCCGCTTCTCCCCGCCTGATGCCGACGGCTGGAGCGAGGTCCTGCCTCGTCAGGCTCCGGGACCCCTGCGGCCGCGCTCCGCGGCACCCCGGCAGGACCCTACCCTGCCGCGCAGCCTACCAGCGCAGCTCGACGGGCGCTGCCTCAACTGCCTATCCTACAGCCACCGCCGGGCCACCTGCACGCGTCCCACGCGGTGCCTGCGCTGTTTCAACCTCCACCACATCGCCAGGGACTGCAAGCGCTTGCGCAAGCCACCGACCGACAACCCTGCTGCCGGGATCGCTCGCCTTCCGCGGCGCATGACGTGCCACCGTCGTGAGGTTTCCTCGGAGGTCCTGCCTCGCGCCTCCGACACGACGGGACCCACGTCGAGGGAAGATGTGACTTCCCAGGGGGGCGCTGCCGCCGCGCCGCAGCTGGATGCCGCCGTGGTGTGCCTCCTGTTGCTGAGGGACACACCCGTGGATGGGGCCTCTGACCCAATGCTGCTCGAGCGGGAGATTTGCTTCTCGGTTCCACCACCGAGACCAACCGGGTCGGTGTTGGACACTTTCCCATCTTCGCCAGCGGCTGTGGCTCAGCCGAGCGTACCGACGCCGGCACATCCACCACCGGTGCCAGTGACTGCACCAGCTTCACCCAGGAGCCCGCTGCGCCCCTGCGGGAGTCACCCGCCTTCCCCGTCGTCGACACCATGCCATCGATCATCGGCTGCTGCTGGTGCTGGTGAGGTGGATGCTCCGCCTGGCTTCGGTCCATCCGACACGGTTGTGGGAGCTGTTGATCCCGCGCCATCTGACGGTTCTACCCCTACAAGTCCAGCTGCAAAACGTCTGGAGCAGTTTGCTGACGAGATCCAGAAGAAGCCGACCCCTCCTCTCCTGGCGGCTCCAACCCGTCCAGCAGTGCGACCGGCACCTTCCGAGGCCCCCAAGCGCAGCAGCTCCAGGCTTGCCAACAGCAAGCTCGCTAAGATCCCGATCACCCCTCGTGGCGAAGTCCTTCTCATGCGCCGCTTCAATATGGAGGCTGGTGAACTTGACAGAGTCTTCAAGGGTGGCTTATCAGGTGGCGACGCTGACAAGGTACTGGACGTATTCCCCATGCGGAAGGCAAACGCCAGTAAGACCTTAGAGGGACAGCTCATTGTCTGAGCTGCACCTCCTAACATTGGTTGTCTTTTAGCGAGTAGTAGCAATAATGTGCTTTATGTCCACCCCATGTCACACTCTTGTAATATCTAGTGGGTGAGTTTGGCGTGCGCCTTGCAGGCCACGCGTTGTTGTAACAAATTTTTTTCATCTCCTTAATACAATGATACGCAGCTCTCCTGCGTATTCTAAAAAAAAAAATCACCGGGTGATCAGTTCAGAATCCAAACTCGCAGCTTTTGATGCATGAACTCGCAAGTACAGTGTGCACCGACCACGACTAGTGCCGACTGATGCTGCCGACATTTGCGTCTCGAAGAGCTAACTGCATGCAGATTCGCCATCGCCGGCCGCGTGCATGGAACACTGTAACGAGCTAGCATTCTTCTTGTCACGTACGTTGAATTAAGCTACGACATACTCCTAACCGTTTTAGGAATATCGAGTTCAGTTCACACTCTCTATGCGCGTGTAGTGGATTATTCATGAGTCGTTGGAGCTTGAAATATCGACCTTTCACACACTTCATCAACAGTATACACTGCAAAACGGCAACATGTATCAATATAGTAGAGTGTGTGTATATATATACATACACGTTAGTTTTGACTTCCGTCTCTAAATGATAGTCGTTGTTAGTTTTCATGCTACAAACTTAATCGAATCCGTAGAAAATACATGCAACATTTGTATCTCCAAACAAATTTGTTAAAAAACTAGATTCAAATATATATTTAATGATATTAATTTCGTACAATAAATATTAATATATTTTATACATATTTAGTCAAAGATATTTCTCGAAAAGCGAAAATGACAGTCTTTTAGGGACGGAGGGAGTACATGTCGATCGGGGTAATGTAATGGTGTGTACGATCAACATTTTTTTTTCTTGCTAACACATATGAGGCGCTGAAGTTGGCAGAGTACAGAGTACTCACGCAAGTTCAAACTTGAAGGACTCTTTGGATGCTTGGGTTAAGTTGATACCTTGGTCAGGCGCAATCAGGACCAGTCGATAAACAATTCTTAGGGTTTGTTAAAGAAAACTACCACGGTCGTACGGGTACAACAGATATTCTCGGTCCTTTTCTCCGCTTGCTTTGACTGCATATCCATCCACATCCACCCCTTCGATCCCTAGCTATAGCTCTACTACCTGCAAGCATTGGCGCAGCATTGCATTCTCTCTATAAAAAGGCCAAGAACCCCCACACATTGCTTCCTCTCTTCTCTTCAAATCACATTCTAGCTTCTTCTTCCTAGCTTGCAACCACTGAGAGTATCACACACACGACCAATCGAACTACAAAATTTGTTAGAGAAATTTCACAGCATGGGCTGCAGAAGAACTAGTTCAATGAGTCTTCTTGTATCTGTCCTGCTCATCATCGTCTCCTTGCTCAGTCCACACGCCCCTGTCGCCTATGCTCGCCATGGTGAGTCGTTAGTTTTTTCTTGCCCATCTCGTTGCCGTCGCAGCTGCTGTCTAGCTAGCTGGTGTTCTTGAGATCGATTTGCCTTGTTCCATTCCTGAGTGCCTGAGTCTCCATCTTCACTGTTCTTGCAGTTGTCGTGCTGAACAGAAACGATGGACTGAACAACAGAGGAGATAGCAAGGTTAGTGGCAGCGCAGTCCAATCTGCTCGATCTCACAGTTCGTTGCTCTCAAATCAAAGCAAATTAAATCCACTGACAGATATACTTTGAGTACTTACTAGAATATACTTGGGTGATTGCAAGCAGAACCTTTCAGAGGTGCTGACCTCGGCGTCAACGGCGGATGATTCCGCTGCCAACAAGGGATTATTATTCTCAGGGAGGAAGCTTGGTGCGGCGAACAAGGAAGAAGGAACCAAAGCCACCACCACGGGAGCGTCGACGGCTTCATCGGCGGGCTCGCGGCCGCGGACGGTGAAGATGCGCGCGGCGGTGAAGCACGTGCACGGCGACGCGGCCGCCGAGATGTACGACATGCTCCGGCGGGACTACGCGTGGAAGGCGAAGAAACGGCGGCCGATCAACAACGGCGCCACGCGGTTTCAGGTGAAGCCCTAGACATATAGCTGAGCTTCTCTCCAGGGCACTTGGACCTGGGGCATATCATGGCTAGTTCGACGAGTACATATAGTTAGAGCTAGCTTAGCATGCAGCTCCTTATTATTCAGGGGTTTAGTTGCTAGTCCTAGGTGATTAGGAGGGCCGAGGGTCAGTGTGTATTTAGTTGTCCATACGGACTTGTTTGGGTAGAAGAGTATTGGAGTGGAATGGAAGGGATTGGAGGAGAAATTAGTTCATTATCAACTTATTAATCCCCTTTGTTCCACTCCAATGCCACTCCTATACTCTTCTACCCAAACAAGTTCTACGGAAAAATGCCATCCCGCCTCCTCCAAGCTGGAACAACCTGTTTAGCCCAGACTGCAATGGCATGAGCCATGCTCATGTATATGTGCAGATGGGCAATTTTGTCATTGGTGTTCAAGCTTGTTGAGGATAGATGCCCTGTAGTGTATACATCTGCACTGGTATCAGGTTTTGCAGGTGAGTTTGTAACAGATTCAGTGTGATTTAATTTACATGTGTTTGCACCAATTTACAGTCATAGCTCTGTTGCCTGCTATTGCTATAATAAGGAGTCAAGGACCAGTCCATGCCCAGTAATACCTCCTTCAGTAATTCTTGCAGCAGAATAACTAAAAAAAAAAGCTGAAATACCTCTGGGGATTTTCATCTACAATAATATTTTTTATAAGGATCTGCAATAATACTTCAACAAGTGACAGCAAATGCTATATCAAAGCTATACCTTCATTCCTCACTCATCATAGTGTCGTAAATTACAAACCACTACCAAATCCGACAAGCCATTAGCCTGCTAGAGATAAATAAGAACAGCAGGGCAAGAGGATGGAGAAAGGGGAGAAATATTTGAATGAATTTAACATGGACTACCAAGGGCTGGGCTCAAGCGTGACAGACACTGAGGGCTCAACTCAACAGGCAAAAAAGAATCCAGGGGCAAGCACACTTCAGAATTTACAGCAAAGGATTCTGTAACCCCAGCTTCGGTCTTCCCTCAGACGCCTGCGGTCGGCCTTTGCCATCTTTACGGGGCTGCTGTTCCACTCGTTCTGCAGTCTGTGAATTAGAAAACAAAAAGAAAGGTGCTTGAGAAAATAGTTTTGAATACAAAGATAACATACATGAAGAATGTCATGATTGGTCCAAAGTTTCAGAAACTACTATGAGGCCATGACTATACAAACAAGTACAGGAAGTTACGCGATTACAATAAAATTAAGGAAATTATACCAATGCCTGACTGATATTTCTTTAGCCAGGGGAATTTTTGCTGTTAACTATTATTTACCATAAGAGAAGAACAAATTCAATGTTAGTCCATTCAGATGTACAGTAAAATATGAAGTTGCTTATATTATATGGGGCTAGATTTTATGAATTTCGGCAGACAGATGTACATAGGGAAGGAATTAGTTTGTTTAAGAGAAGTAAGCGACCGTAGTAAAGCGGTACAAAGCAATTCTACTTTCAACAAAAGTAAACTGGTATCATCACTTACACTGGAAATGCAAATGACCGAGTGCTTGTCGTGCTACTTTCTGATCGAAGAGAAATGTTGCCAGAATAAGGTATGTGACCAGAGGGTGTTAGTGGACCTGACGTAATGCTAGGACCAGAGAAGCTTGATTCAAAGGGATTACGAATGACAGTTTGTGCAGTCACTTCTGCACTATCAGGTCCATTTTGTGGAACCACGGATTCTGTTTGCACAAGAGGTGAACTTTTACTATCTGTGATGTCCTCACTTCTTTTTGTGCCAACCTCCACATCTCTTGGGTTAAAATCATTTATATCCTGGGCATTATCAATCTCACATTTTTTACCATTCTCACTTTTGACATCACTAGGCTCTCCATTGCTAGTGGACAGAGACCTCACGGTGTAGCATGCATAACCTCACAGTGTTTTAGTCTACTTTAGAAGAATAACCTTGATCATAACATTCAGGTAGTCCAAGAAGTTGCTATTGAAGCTGAAACTATTATCAAGGCAGCTCTAAATAAGATAGGATCAGATCAGCATAAGCTTCGGTTGAAAACCACAGACGATGGGAAATATTTTGCAATCCTGGATGTTGAAATCAATAGTTATCCTTACATGGAACATCCAAAGAAAAATAGAATCTACTGCTATTTCCACGATACTATAAGAGCTCTTTTACGGTGGACCATACCACTCTATACCACTATTGGAAAAAAAATCAGTATGAAAGGATCCGACGACTGAGATTAATTGTATACCACCACAACTTACACCTGTGGTATATGGTGGTATACATAGGTGGTATAGGTGGTATAGGGGTATTATTGAAAGTTTTATCTCGGAGGCATAAACGAAATATATGATAGTTTTCATTTACCTCTGGTGATATGGCCAAAAAAAAATTTCAAATTTCAAACGGAATTTTCATTTCAAATTTCAAAAATGAAAATTTTCAATTTTTTATTTCAATTTTCAAAAATTAAAATTTTCAATTTTTTTATTTCTCTTTGGTGTTATGGCCAATTTTTTCAAATTTTAATTCAAATTTCAAAATTGATTTTTTCCATTTCCCTCTAGTGGTATGGCCATTTTTTTTCAAAATTCAAAAACAAAAAAATTCAATTCAAATTTCAAAAACGAAATTTTTTCATTTCAAATTTCCTTGTGGCATAAACGAATTTTTTCTCGGCCCGAAATTGCTAAATTTATTAAAAAATTACAAAAATTAACTATTTATCATTACTAAAAATAGCTATATACTGCATACCACCGCCTGGTGGTACGGTCCACCGTAAGGATGGTAGATGATGTCTATTCAGGAGCTGTGGGTTGGCTGCAGTCAGAGTTTAATTTAGGCTCCCTTTGGTTCAGCTTATTTCAGCTGTGGCTTTCAAGAAAAGTTGAAAGTTGAACCAAAGGGCTCAGCTTCCGCACCAACTTTCAGCCACAGCCGGCTTTCTCGCAATGCAATTCTCACAGCCAGTCCGAACCTGCTTTTTCCGACTGTGAGGGCGGACACATCGCGAAATTTACCCGCAATGCCACTCGTTATGAACCCCTCGTAACGGTTCGCGGAAATAAGCAGGCCCCATCGCCTCTCCCTCGAGGCCGCGCCCCCCGACTCCTCATCCCGCACGGGCCGCACCTGGCCTAGGGTTTCGGCGGCGGCACCCTCCTCGCCGGCGGCGGTGCCCTCCTCGCTGGCTGCGGCGCCCTCCTCGCCGGCGGCGGCGCTCCTCCACCTCCCCACAAGCCGACGCCGCCCCTCCTCTGCCTCCCCACAGGCGGACGCCGCCCCTCCTCCGCGTCTGGTGAAGCCGAGACCAGCCGCCGGCGCCCCTCCCTCGGCCCTCCTCGTCAAGCCGGCGGCGCCCCTCCCTCGGTCCTCCTCGTCAAGCCGGCGCCGCCCATCCCCTGCATCTCCTCCAGCCGGCGACGCCCCTCCCTTGGCCCTCCTCCTCAAGCCGACGCCGCTCCTCCTGTGCATCTCCTCAAGCCAGGCAGTGCCATCCTCTGCATCTCCTCAAGCCGGCGACCCACTCCTTGCCGGAGATCTGTAAGTGACCAAATCGAGTCCTCCTTCCACCTTTACTGAGCAAAACTGATTGGATTTGAGTAGTATTATGTCAGTATGTGTAGAAATCGCTCTATTTGTTATGCATTTGTTCGATCTGTCAAAATCGATTTGTAGCTAGTGAATTGTTGTGCCCGACTGTATATGACCATCAGTGAATGACATTATTTCTTTGCTTGATTCAAGAATGTCTGATAAGGCAGATTGGTGTGATACCAATGTGAAGCACCTTATTGATATATGCAAAAAAGAGATAGATGCTGGAAATAGGCCTAATGGACAGTACACTACCACTGGTTGGAAAAATCTAAGATCCAAGTATGAAGAAAAATCAGGTTTGAAGCAAACAAAAATACAATTGAAGAACAAGTTGGATAATATGAAAAAGGAATATAATTGGTTTATGGAGTTCAAAAATCTGGCCACTGGGCTTGGATGGAATGAGACAAAGCAAACTGTTGACGCGCCTAAGGAATGGTGGGATGAACACCTTGCTGTAAGAACTCGTACTTGTTATTATTCATTGTTCATTTGTTATACTTGTACTATGTGAATTGCTAACTTTTACCATTTAATTTCAGAGATGCAACAACCCTGATAAAGGTATCAAATGCAATCATGTGAGGTTCAAGAAACAAGGACCCAAGCACCTTGATGATCTGCATGTATTGTTTGGATTGACACATGTCAGTGGGGCTACTGCAGCATGTCCTAATGATATTTCATCATCTGATTCTAGTGATGAGGATGTGGCTGAGCTACCAAAAATTGATGATCATGTCAAGTTAGCTGCTTTGAAGAAGGAAAAATCAGGAAAAAAGAAACGCAAGGGCCGCTCTGAAGAGAAGGATGAGAAGAGCCCGTTCTTTCGTCTGTACAAGAACACATGTTTGAAGATAGAAACAGCAGCAGAGAAGATTACCACTAGTGTTGAAGCATCATCAGCATCAGCCCCTTCAACCAACCAAGTCCCTAGCATTAAAGAGGCGATGCAGATGGTGAAAGAATGTGGGGTCGAAGAAAAAACTGCTATAATGCACACAGTCACCTTGCTGATTATGAAGCCTGAATTTAGGGAGGTCCTTAGCTCACTTGAAACAAATGAAGGGAGGTTGGATCTGATTGAGAGGGAGCATGCAAAGGAGTTGAAGAGGCTGCAGTAGAACTTCTTATTTGTTCTTGAGTCATGTTGTTTGAACCATTCCTGTTATCTTTGTTTGAGTCATGTTGTCTGTACTCTGAATAATTATGTGCTTGTTATCTGAGAACCATTATGTTCCTATTATCTGAGAACCATTATGTACTTGAACCATTCTTGAGTCCATTTATTTCTCTATTATTGCTATCCATATTTTCTTGTCTTTGCTGTCCATTTATTTCTCTAGAGCTGCTGTCCATATTTTCTTGTCTTTGCTGTCCATTTATTTCTCTAGAGCTGCTGTCCATATTTTCTTTTCTTTGCTGTCCATAGTTTAATGCATTACTAATGTTTTCTGTAGATGGCTAGCAACATGGAAGATTTGGCCAAAAAGGGGCAGCAAGGACTATTGCATCTAGCTGAGCTTTCCCAGCATGCTGCCATCATTGGTGAAATGGGGAACCACTATACTAATAAATATTTAAGGAAAGGAAAATACAGGGTAGCACGAGAATCTGGAATTCAATGGGTTTTGGGCTGCATGAGTCGTCCAAGGTACTTCTACAAGATGTTTCGGATGAACCCTGATGTGTTCATGGCACTTCATGACTTGCTCACCTTGAACTATGGTTTGAAATCAAGTATCAAAGTATCATCAGTGGAGTCATTGGCTATGTTCTTGTGGATTGTGGGAGGACCTCAATCATTCTCCCAAGCTGAAAACCGTTTTACACGGTCTCTTTGGACAGTTCACATCAAGTTTCTCGAGGTTTTGCGATGTTTGCGCAAGTTAGCAAGAGACAATATCAAGCCAAGAGATCCTAATTTCACTACTGAACATGAAAGGCTGAAAGAGGATCGCTTCTGGCCTTATTTCAAAGGCGCTATTGGAGCCATTGATGGTACACATATTCCAGTAGTAGTGCCAGCAAAGGAAGTGATTACCCATACATGTCGACATGGGTATACATCTCAGAATGTGCTAGCAATTTGTGATTTTGACATGAGGTTTATCTATGTGGTTGCTGGTTGGCCGGGTTCGGCACATGATTCACGGATTCTAAATCATGCTTTAGCAAACTTTCCTTCATTTCCTGTGCCTCCTAAAGGTATACATATCTTGATACCCGTCATCATTATTTCTATTGTTATTTAGCTTTACCGATTTGGTTTTATTTATAGGTAAATATTATCTTGTGGACTCTGGTTACCCAAACCGACAAGGCTATCTTGCCCCTTTTAAAGGAAGCACATACCATATACAAGAGTTTCGACTTCGAAATGGGCGTCCTCCTCAAGGGAAGTATGAGATGTTCAATTTCTTGCATTCATCTCTTCGAAATGTCATTGAGCGGTCTTTCGGGGTCTTGAAGCAGAAGTGGCGTATTTTGAAGAAAATTCCAAGTTATCCTCCTCGTACTCAAAAGCATATAATTGTAGCTTGTATGGCATTGCATAATTTTATTCGTGATAGTCAGCTGGAAGATAAAGAGTTTGATGAATGTGATGCTGATGAGGGGTACCTGCTACTAGAAACATCTGACATGGAAGAAGATGATGAGGTTGAAGATGATGAGCATGAGGAAACCATGAATACCATCCGCAGTGAGATAGCTGATGCTTTGGTTAGTGCGAGACAAAGATAGTTATGTTATGTTAAGGAAGGACACCATTGTATGAACCATATGTTATTATTTTCTAGGCTTCCTATCATTGTATTTATGTGGATCG
Organism: Cenchrus fungigraminus; assembly: GCA_036936925.1. NCBI lineage: Eukaryota > Viridiplantae > Streptophyta > Magnoliopsida > Poales > Poaceae > Cenchrus > Cenchrus fungigraminus. The sequence continues at coordinate 77,224,730 of CM072775.1, forward strand.
TATCTTAATGGTCAATCCAAAACTTCTAGAAATTAAGATTTTATTTCTAAATAGGTAATTTGCATGCAATTTACTGAAAAAATAATTATTTACAATCATTTTGAATATATGTATGCCCTCGGAACTTCATGGGCATTATAGACATCTTCCAGCAAATATCAGCTTTTTCCACAGCCACAGTTGTGCCAGCCAAACGACTTTCAGCTTTCTCACAGCTAATATCCCACAGCAGCTTTTTCCACAGCTCACAGCTCACAGCAGTTTTTCTCACAGCCACAGCTCAACCAAACACAACCTTAATCATAGACAACAAAGCCAATGAGAAACTCAAAGGCGCACAAGAGAAACTGCAGATAGCTAATGCATGGGCATCAATTATAGAAGAGAAGTATATTACAGCTGCAAACGAATCTAGAAAGGTCAGCGATCAGAAGAAACTAGCGATAGCTGAAATGCTAGCAACAGCAGAAAAAATGCCCGGACTATTGTGGTTGGCAGAGAATACAACTCCATTAAAAGCAACATCTCAAACTTATCCTCACATGATATATACAGGTCGGGATCCTCCAAAAACCGAAACAGAAAAGCTTGCAGATTGCTTATCAAAGGTTTTCTCAATACTAAAACTGTGACACAGCATGTAAACATGATCTTAAATTATGTAAAATTCTGTGTGGGAATAGGAACCAATCCTCAGTGGATGCTAGAACTGTCCCTAAATGTAATATTTTGTGAGATACTGCATGAACATCGGGTCTGTTCATATGTAATGTAGTATATTGTAATGTAATCCAGATGTTAATCATGTAGTCTATTGTAATCTAGGGCTAATGGGATCAGCTGGAGGAGATATCAAAAACATCCTCTCACCCGTCTCCCCCGCGTCGTCTCGCTGAGGCAGCTCGGGGGGTGATTCCTCCTCGCCGAGCGAGCCCCCTCCACCGAGCCAGCCGGCCGCCGCCGCCGGCGCGCGCCGCCGGCGGCGGCCTCCTCTCCTCCTCTTCCCTCTCCCCCTTTCTCTCTCACCACACCATAGTCCCAACCCTAGGTCGCTCCTTGGTCGCCGCCTTGCCGGCGTTCCCTTGGCTCCCTGGCACCGGATCCGGCCTCCCTGGTGCCGGATCCGGTCCCCCCGGTGCCGGCTCCGGCCTCCCCGACGCTCCGCGCCACTCGGGTGCCCCGGTGCCCTGGATCCGGGCTCCGGCTCGCCACGCCGCCGCCGCCCAGTCGTCGTGGAGATCCGAGGTGGCGCTGGCGTCCTCGTCGTCGTCTTCGCGGGTGCAGGGGATGAGCCTGTTATGCTGCCGATGCGCGGCGGCAGCGGCGCGCGTGCACGCCCCTACGGCACCCTCGGCGTTGGCGCGGTTCCGCGGTGCGCGCGGGGACCCTGCGGCGCCCTTGGCGCTGGCGCGGCTCCGCGGGGGCCTGCGGCGCTGGCGCGGGTCCACGGGTGCGCCGCCACCTCCGCACCCGCCGACCACGACGCGGCCCCTCCGAGCTGCTGCCTCCACCCCCCGGACCTCCCCCTCCCTCGCAGGTCCCTCCACCTGTTCTGGGCCGGGGGTGTCAGGCCCGCTGGGACGCCGCCGCCCGCACGACGGCCCGCTCTCGGCGGCGGATGCTGCGTCTGGCGACCGCGACTTCGGCCCTCCCCCAATCGCGACGCCCGTTGCCGCCGTTCCCGCCCTCCCCCCCCCCCCGACGACGCCCCGAAGCCTCTACACCCCACCGACGACGCCCCGTTGATCCCGCGCCTCCCCCGGATCGCCCTCCCCGCCTCGGCGAGCTGGGCGCCGCCGCCCCCGCCGCCGGGCCCCCGCCGCATCAACCCCAGATCTGGGCTGGGTAGGCCCGGCGGCGCCGCCCCCCTCTCCGCGCCGGCTCGCTGACGTTCTCCATTGCGTGGATCTGGGCCTGGGGCCTCCCAGGGCTACCTTGGCCGCCGCCGTCCTCTCCGAGGCGGCCACTGATGTGTGACCTCGGGGGCCCCGGCCGCCTCCTCTCTCTCCGGCGGCTCCTCGACGCTGCGGCGGGTCCGCCTCCTTCCCCGTGCTTTCCGCCTCATCGCGGCTGCCCCCGCCGACCTCCACGTCTGCTTCGCCTTCGGCTCCTCCGTGGCTTCGCCGTCGGCCTCCGTCGACCCTCCTGTAGGCGCCCAGCGGTGCTGTGACGCCCCTGCCAGTGGCCGCGGGCCCTCCTTCTCGCCTGCGGCCGCGGCCATCTCCCCTGCTGGCGACTGCCGCCCCTCCCCTCTCTAGCTCGTCGACGGGCACTCCCCTCCCCCTGCTGGCGTCTTCGGCTCCCGTAGGTGCCTTCCGTCGGGTCTGCTCGGTGGGCTGGCCGGTGTTGCCTCGAGAACTCTCGGCGAAGCGGTTGTGGCTCCGGTTGGCTGCGGCTTCTCCCTGCTCCTGGTGTTCGTCGCTGGTCGGGCTGCTCCGTGCCTTGCCGGCCTGCGGCTGTCCTTCGTCTCCTCCCGCGCCCTGGACTACACGCTGCTTCTCCATCGGATCGCCTTTCGTCCAAGTCTTCTAGGCCGGATGCGCGGAGTTGGCTTTGGGGCTGGGTGAAAGCCTCGCCCGGCCTTTGTTGGGCCAGCAACGGCTGCGATCGTTGGCGTAGTTCACCTCGCTGGAGGCGTTGCTGCTGCGGCCCTAATGCCATTTGGTCTGCAAAGTGAAAGCTTGTCTGCTCCTTCTCGGAGAGACGGATGATGGCGGCGCTCACGTCGTTCCCTCCCTGGTGGCATCTTCCTGCTCGGCATCCTCGCTCCACCTTCAAAGACCTCTGTTGGCAGGCGTCCGATGATGTGCGTGTGTTCTTGGCATGTTTGTTGTCCGCAGCCCCCCCCCCCCCTCTTCCCCTTGTTTCTTTTTGGTGTAGTAGTGTGGTGAAGTTCTCTTTCCCTCCTGTACTGTGCTGTGTTTGGCGCTTTGGATCTCTTCCATAAGCGTCTCTTTGTAACTTGTAACTTTTTCTCTCTCCTCTTAATGAAAAACGTGCTTTGCACGTCTTAAAAAAATAATCTAGGGCTAATGTTGACCAATTCCAAGCGGAGTTTAACACAGCGCGCTGCAAGGCAATAGGAGTTTCAGTGTGAGCAGAGAATGCTATCTGCATTCTGAGCACTGAGCAGCACTGAACTAAACGACAGCTGACCTCTACATTTAACTTCGTAAGAACAGCACAAATGAAACCCAGGGCCTGTTTAGTTGGCTGAAAATTTGCAAAATTTTTGCTAAATTTTCAACTCTCTCCATCACATCACATCACATTAAATACACCAAAAGACATATGTTCGGAGCAGTAAATGTAGGTAAAAAATTAACTAATCACACAGTTCTGTTGTACATCACGAGCCGAATCTTTTGAGCCTAGTTAGTCCATGATTGGACAATATTTACCACAAACAAACGAAACGTGCTACAGGAGTTCGAAATGTTGAAAAGACAAATTTTCAGCCAACTAAACAGGCCCCCACTGAATCGACTAAGCGATTAAAAAAAAGATAACTGAAACTAGAAGGAAAACGATAAGCAATTCGATTCACTAGAAGCCAAATTCCTATCTCACAAGCGAAAAATGCGACACCACTGTTACGAGCATAGGAACTTTGGGGACTGAACGGAACCTGAATCTCGCCGGGGACAAACTCGGGAGGGCGGAATCGACGGCACCACTGTTACGAGCTAGCAAGAAGTAAGGGAAGAGGAGAGCTGCACATCGTTGGTGGACCGCGAGATGGACGCGACAGTCGCCATCGACCACAACTGGACTCTACCAAACAAGCACCAAGAGGAGGAAGAAGTGAAGGACTTGCAGAGCTAGGTGACACCAGAAATCGGATAATGGGCCGACAATTAAAAGCGCACTGGGCCGAACGATGCGAAGCAGACTTCCTGTCCGTTTTTTGGGGAGGCCGGCGCGCCACATGCAACCGCCGGCAAGCCGGCAACCGCCGCCGTGCTCCCACCTCCTCCTCCGCAACTTCCACTTTCCCTTGCCCAGCCATCCTGATCGATCTCAGTTCGCCATGGCCACTCCTGTAGAGACTGCCGCGTCTCCTCCTCCTCGCCCTCCCCCGCCGCCGCCGCCGCCGCCTCACGACGACACGACGCTGACCCTGGCGCTCGCGCTGCCGCTTCCCGCTTTAGCCTGCGCTCTCTCCCCGAAGCCGCTTCAGGCGCGGAGGCCGCGGCCAGACGGCGCCTCCACCTCCTCCGCGTTCGCCAGGGTACGGTCCTCGCCCACGGGGGACACGCCGCCGTGCACTGAGTGCGGCAAGCTGTTCACGTCGTGGAAGGCGCTGTTCGGACACATGCGGTGCCACCCGGAGCGCCAGTGGCGCGGGATCACGCCGCCGCCGCACCACCCCCACCACCAGAACGCCGTGGCGGCGGCCGCCGCAGGCCAGCAGTTCACCGTGCAGGAGCGCGAGATCGCCGCGATCCTGCTCATGCTCGCCGGCGCACGCCCCAGCGTCGGCAAGGGAAAGAAAAGCGTCCTCGCCTCGTCTGGCGCGAGGAAGGAGAGCTGCAGCACGCCGCCGGCTTCTTCTTCTCCGACCGCCGCCGCCGCCGCACCGCCCATGTGCGACGACCACAAGTGCAGCGTCTGCGCTCGCGGGTTCGCCACCGGGCAGGCTCTCGGTGGGCACAAGCGGCGCCACTGGGAGAAGGCATGCGCGGAGGTGATGGCGGTGGCAACACCTAGCGGCTGCGGCCCGTTGCTGGCAACGTCAGAGGAGGCGGCGGCGGCCACCACGCTCGACCTCAACCTGCCGCCGCCGGGGACGGTGCCGGCATTGCCATGGAAGAGAGATGACGACGGCAGCTTGAACGCGGCGCTGGATTTGAAGCTTGGGTACTAGAGTCAGCGCTGGATCGGATTAGCAGTCCACTTGGTAGGTTTGATATATGTAAATGTAAATGTAAATTGTAATCTAGCTATGTGCATGTGTATAATGTTGGTAGCTCGGTTTGAATCTTCAATTCTCTGGCCGTGTGTTAAAAGATAGGTTTGTTAGGATATGTAACTCGTGTATATCCTGTGGTGTATCTTGTGTAATCTAAATGGCAGTTAGTTAGCTTATCTTGTAACTCAAGTTGATGTATCTACCTCTTGTACAAGCCACCGCAGGAGCTTTTCCTGCGCAATATAACACGCAACCGAGTGCCAGGGATGGGCATCTCGTTCACCCATTTTTCACATGGTATCAGAGCCATATTCTCCACCGAGATTTTCCATGGCTTTCGCAGCGTCGTCCTCAGAGCTTTCTGCTGCCGTTTCCCTCACCACCTTCCTTCTGATGACGGAGAAACTGAATCGCACAAACCACCAATCCTGGAAGGCGCAAGTCCTATCGGCGCTGAGAGGTGCTCAGCTTGCCGACTGGCTGGAGGCAAATGCTGCGCCTCTTGAGAAGTTCATGCCCAAGAAGAAGCCGGATGATGTCGCTGAACCGCTGGTGCTGAATCCGGCGTCTCTATGCGTCTCAATCTCGGGCGAAGATCATTAGCACTAGAATGGCGCTTGCAACAGCGTCCAAAGGTACATCTACTATTGTTGAGTATTTTGCCAAGATGAAAAGTTTAGCAGATGAGATGGCGGCGGCTGGGCGACGTCTTGAGGATGAGGAACTTGTTTCCTATGTCCTGACTGGACTGGATCTCGATTATGATCCGGTTGTATCTGCGGTGGCGGCTCGTATCGAGCCGATCTCTGTGGCCGAGCTGTATACTCAGCTTGTCAGCCATGAGTAGCGTCTGGAACTACGCAACGGGGGCACCCAATCCTCGGTGAATTCTGCAACTAGGGGTCAGTGTGGCCCCGGCAACTCGTCGCGTGGAGGTCGTGGTGGCGGCAGTAATGGAGGCCGCAATGGTGGTGGCCGTGGTGGACGCGACGGCTTCGGTCGAGGCGGTGGCGGGCGCAACACCTTCCAGCCAGGGGTATTTTGCCAGATCTGTGGCAAGGAAGGGCATCCTGCTCCTCGCTGCTTCAAGCGCTTCGACAACAGCTACAATGGTCCACCGCAGAAGCAAGCATCTGCAGCAATGGTTGGGTACGGTGTGGACACAAACTGGTATGTAGATACCGGTGCGATCGACCACATCACGAGTGAGCTTGAAAAGCTCACGACTCGAGAGAAGTACCATGGAGGCGATCAAGTCCACACTGCTAGTGGATCAGGTATGGAGATTCAACATCTTGGTCGTGGTGTTTTACGTTCCCCTTCTAGAGATCTCCATCTAAATAATATTCTCCATATTCCTTCTACAAGTAAAGATCTTCTCTCTGTTCATCGAATTGCCAATGACAATGGTGTTTATTTTGAATTCCATCCCAATTATTTTTGTGTAAAGGACCAGGAGACGAGGAAGGTTCTTCTCACCGGGCCATGTAAAAATGGCCTATATCCCGTGAAGTCATCAAATAAAAGTGTGCTTGGAGTCACCAAGCCTTCTGCATCCATGTGGCATCATCGGTTAGGGCATCCTGCATCGCCTGTCGTCTAGCGTGTGCTCAACCATCACAAGCTTCCCTTCGTAAAAGAGTCCAATAACCAAGGTGTGTGTGATGCTTGTCAAAAGGGCAAGAGTCACCAGCTCCCATATCCGCAGTCATCCAGTGCATCTACTGGAGTTTTAGATCTTGTTTTCTCTGATGTATGGGGCCCTGCGCCTAGTTCAGTAGGTCGCAATAAATACTATGTTAGTTTCATTGATGACTATAGTAAATTCACGTGGGTTTATCTCCTTCGTCAGAAATCTGATGTTTTTGCTTGCTTTCGTCATTATCAATCCCTTGTTGAGCGTCAATTTGATAGAAAAATCCATTCTGTCCCGACAGATTGGGGAGGGGAGTATCGTGCCTTAAGTTCATTCTTTACACGCATGGGGATTGGACATCACCTCTCCTGCCCACATGCGCATCAACAAAATGGGTCAGCAGAACGTAAACACCGTCACATAGTTGAGGTTCGGCTTACTCTTCTTGCTCATGCTAGCATGCCTTTGAAGTTTTGGGATGAAGCTTTTATCACAACTGTTTTTTTATCAATCGCTTGCCTTCCAAAGTTATTGATCACGATACACCCTTTTTCCGTGCATATGGGAAACACCCGGACTACAACTTCCTTAAGACGTTTGGGTGTGCATGTTGGCCCAACATGAGACCTTACAATGATAAGAAACTTGCTTTTAGATCTAAGCGATGTGTTTTCTTGGGTTATAGTCATCAACACAAGAGTTACAAATGTCTTGATCCACCAACTGGCTGTGTATACATCTCAAGGGATGTTGTTTTCGATGAACATCTCTTTCCCTTTGCCTCGATGCACCCTAACGCTGGAGCTCAACTTCGAGCTGAAATAACTCTCCTTCCCGACCATCTACAAAATTCCGACTCCAACTCGTTCTCTAGGTCTAGGGACTCGTATACATCTGACCATAATGTTGATTCTTCACTATATACTGATGATGTCAAGTGTCTGCTTCAGATTTGGTGTGTGCAGGGCAAAAATTGGCTTCATCTGCGCCTCAAACGGTGAATACAGGGGGTGATTTTATGTGTCTCACCCCGGGGAGCAGCGCGGGGATCGAAGCTAATTCGCCTGCCGTGGCGGCTGATCTCCCTGGCGTATCGTCCTCGGGATCAAAGGCGGCGGCGGTGCCCAGCGCATCTTCCCTGACAGGCGTTGCCGGGGCGGGATCTTCTGCGGCGGACTCGAGTGCAGCCGCGCCTTCTCCTGCGCCTGTGTCGCCTGTGGGCGCACAATCAAATCCGGGTGCTGCGGGATCCGCTGTGGCGTCTCCAGCATCCGGTGCGGGAGCTCACGATGCTATCTCAGATGTGGCGGCTCCACCCTCTTCGCAGCAAGGGCCGGTGACAAGGTTACAAAGGGGTATTTCTAAACCCAAAACTTATACTGATGGTATTATACGCTGGGGTATGAGCACAGGCATTGCTGCAGAGGAGCCAACTAGTGTGGATCAGGCCCTTGGTGATGATATATGGGTCTCCGCAATGGATACAAAATATCAAGCACTTCTGAAAAATCAAACCTGACGATTGGTTCCAAAACCAAAAGGTAAAAATATTATTGGAAGTAAGTGGGTGTTCAAAATTAAGAGGAAGGCAGATGGCACGGATGATAGGTACAAGGCTCGATTGGTTGCTAAGGGTAACAAGCAAAGATATGGAATTGACTATGAAGATACATTTAGTCCCGTGGTGAAAGCAGCAACTATACGTCTTATCTTGTCTCTTGCAGTGTCTAAAGATTGGTGCCTTCGCCAACTTGATGTGCAAAATGCTTTCCTTCATGGTGTGCTAGAGGAGGAAGTATATATGTATCAGCCACCAGGGTATGTTGACAGCTAAAACCCTGATTATGTTTGTAGGTTGGACAAAGCACTTTATGGACTGAAACAAGCTCCGAGAGCCTGGTATGCAAGATTGCGCAATAAACTGCAAGCCCTTGGTTTTGTACCTTCTAGAGCTGACACTTCACTTTTCTATTATAACAAAGGGAAGCACACTATATTTGTTTTAGTGTATGTTGAGGATATAATTGTGGTCAGCTCGTCACAAGAAACAGTTGTTGCTCTACTTGTTGATCTACAACAAGCTTTTGCCTTGAAAGACTTGGGAGACCTGCATTACTTCTTGGGAATTGAAGTAAAGCGTGGGAAGGATGGATTGTTGATGTCACAAGAAAGGTATGCCTTGGATGTACTACAGCGGTCAGGTATGGATAAGAGCAAGCCAATAGATACACCTATGTCAAGTGTTGAGAAACTTAGCATTGCTTCGGGTGACAAGCTTGGGCCAGATGACTCAACTCGGTATCGAAGTGTTGTTGGTGCACTTCAGTATCTGACCTTGAAACGTCCAGATATTTCCTTTGCAGTAAACTAAGTTTGTCAGTTTTTGCATGCTCCCTCAACAACACATTGGAGTGCAGTAAAGAGGATCTTGCGCTATGTGAGAGGGACGGTAAAACTTGGCCTAAAGATTAGCAAGTCAAAGTCCATGATGGTGAGTGCGTTCTCTGATGCTGATTGGGCCGGATGTATTGATGATAGAAGATCTACATGAGGTTTTGCAGTTTATCTTGGAGATAACCTAATATCCTGGACAGCGCGAAAGCAAGCTACAGTATCGAGGTCAAGCACAGAGGCAGAATATAAAGCTTTGGCTAATGCAACAGCTGAAGTACTATGGGTACAAAAGTTGCTCACTGAACTAAAGGTACCACATCCACCTCAGGTTCGGTTATGGTGTGATAATTTAGGTGCTACATATCTTTCAGCGAACCCCATTTTCCATGCACGGACAAAGCATATTAAAATATATTTTCATTTTGTTCGCGAAAGAGTAGCACAATAACTTTTAGAGATCAGATTTATAAATTTAGGAGATCAAGTTGCAGATGGTTTCACCAAGCCTTTACCAGAAGCAAAGCTGCGGCTGTTCAGAAGCAATCTCAACCTTTAGAGTGGCTGAGATTGAGGAAGGGTGTTAAAAGATAGGTTTGTTAGGATATGTAACTCGTGTATATCCTGTGGTGTATCTTGTGTAATCTAGATGGTAGTTAGTTAGCTTATCTTGTAACTCAAGTTGATGTATCTACCTCCTGTACAAGCCACCGCAGGGGCTTTTCCTGCGCAATATAACACGCAACCGAGTGCCAGGGATAGGCATCTCGTTCACCCATTTTTCACACCGTGCTGATTCAGAAAGGAAAATTTTCTGATCTCTCTGAATTGGCGGCTTGCTCCTTAATCTGAATTCTCAAGTGTATGTACTAACTGTAAGTCTGTAACATAACTGTGTATATGTTTAGATGATGTGATAATATAATGTGTTAAAAATAACATACTCAATGCGTCTAAGCAGCATGTGTTTTGCTTAACCGGGTTTGTAGCAACGATTGTGTCATTGTTCAATGTACTTTAATGTGTATGTTCAGTTGGATTTGATTATGGCAAATATAATCTGTCTTGTATGGATATAACCTGCCAAACTGAAATTACCTGACCTGCCAACTGAAGTATGTTGTTATCTGCAGGCCTGCAGATATGCATTAACTGAGCAGCTCTTCCCCATCTAGAATATGTTAGCTCTTAGTTTTCTGTAATCTATGGCTAATAACATTCAAGGAAGATGCTTAGAGTCGGCGACATCTCATAGGCCATAGCATGGTAATGATGGACCTTAATAAGTTAGCCAAAAGTATATACAGCAGTAGCTAATAGGCAGGACATATTGTCATAGTATTTAGAATATATAATGGAGCTTATTATCCCATAGGCTTATCCGTACGTGATCCGGGTACATGGTGCATTATGTGTATGGAGCTTTAAAATGGGATCGAAGACCCGAGCAGCTTTGTTCAGCTTCTGCAGGTGACTAGATAGAATCTGAATTCTGCACAACTCCAAAGCTATGGCGCACAACAGGGCCGGCTTTGCTTCTCTCTGGACTTTCATGGTGCCGTTGGCCTATGGGACATGTTGATGGCCCAGCCCAACTCGACTACACTCCTAAGGAGATAACTGATCAAAGATTGTAGTGCCTGTTGGGATGAATGAAACTCGATCTGGTATTATTTGCTCTGAAAAAAAAGGGACGTACTTGAGCACAAACCCAACCACAAAGATGACACATTTTCCGTTCCGTAGCAGAAATGCAATGCTGGAACGCAAATGATCTCAGAAGGATCACATATCACTTTCACTTTTAGCAAACTTACCATATGCCAGTACTGTTCTATGCAAACCAACGCAACAGTAGGGGTGGGCATTCGGTCTATTCGGTCATTTCGGTTCGATCTATTCGGTGTTTAGGAATTTCGGATTTTATAAAAGTGAGGACCGAAGTTTTAAAAAAGATAATAGGAACCGAACCCGAATAGACCGATTATTTCGGTTCGGTCTATTCGGTCCACCGAATTACTCGAATTTTCATAGGTATCCTTACCACCTTTCAAAACTCTACGGTAGAAATTCAAATTCCCAACTCATTTCAAGTCTATGGATTTAAATACTTCTCGACGGAAGCAAGTCCTCTAGGAATAGAGCATGAAAAGAAATTAAAATAGTTTAAAACACAAAGTTGTAACATCAAATACGTAACTATATTGAATTTCGGGTTATTCGGGTCATAGACCACAGGAACCGAAACCGAACCCGAACTCTAAATTATAAAATTATCTGGACCGAACCCGGACCCCGAAACCCGAATAGACCGACAATTCGGGTTATTTGGGTTCGGTTCGGTTCGGTTCGGTTTTCGGGTTCAAAGTACCTACCCCTACGCAACAGTATATATGAAGATAAGATTTCAAGTGATCGATCCGTTCTTGGCTTTCTTTGTGTGGTTCATCGTCACTCTCGTCCATCCGAAAAGAACCCAAAAAGGTAGGAAGAAAAGATGAAATGTAGGAGTAGCATGCAGAGAGTGAGAGAGTTACGACGGCAAGTCGGCAACCTTGTACGCGATCGCAGCTGCAGGTAGCTATATTGTCAGCATTTAGCATCTTGAGATGATGAAGCCCGTGAATCACATCAAACTGAACGTGTTCTTGCAAGTGCAAGCTCGTGGCGATAGGCTCGACAGCAATGGAGATTTAGCCATGATTTTAAATAGCGGGCTAAGGCGTTTAGCGGCAGGAGTGTCGTTAATCGTTATCGCATTTAGCGGGATATAGCCGGTATTTAGCGGGTTATAACCGGCTTTAGCGGGTTATAACCGACTTTAGCGGGCTAAATGCCATAACCACTGCTCTTTTCAGAAGTTATATCCGGCTATAGCGACAGCTATAGCCGGCTATTTAGAACTTAAGGATTAGCACCATCTCTATCTTGTCTGCATGTGGTGGACGGCGAGTTGAGCCTGCGACTGGGGACAGCGCCGTCCAATCTGGGCCGTCGGCTCGGCGGCGGTGAGGCCTCGGTTGGCCGCTCGTGGGTCTCCTTCGCCCTCGTCGGAACAAGCTGCTCCTCCCTCATCGCCGCCACCCCGCGGGCGGCCCGGCCGTCCTGAACCACCTGGTGCCAAGTGCGGTGCTGTTTTGATTGGGGTGGAGGTGTGCATTGCATTGTGGCTGGCTAGTGCAGATTCGGGTGTTACTTCCCTTTAATCTCCTCCTGTCCCCCCTTTGGGATACGTTTCTGAATATACACCACAAATCCCATTGGTTTTGGAGGATGCGGAGTTTATTTTGTTGGTAAATTGTGAGTAGTACAGATGGAGCAGTGCTTTTTTAGCTATTTTTTAGGTAATTTTTGGGGCCTTTTATGATGGAATGGAGTGAGCAGGATTGTTGAACATTGCCGTTGTATTGAAATTTGATGCAAGTTGCAGACAGCGTGCACAACATCAAAATGGAGGGGAAGCCTGATGGAAGAGCGAAGGAAAATCAGGACACGGACGTCCACATGAAGGAGCAGCAGCTAGAGGACATGGTGATGGAGCAGGCGGCTACGGTGACTAGCAACCTGGTGGGAGCTCATGGCGAGCCCCACCCGGCGCAATGAATGCTCTGTGCTGGAACTGCCGGGGGACCGGGCTCCCTCGGACAGTTCAAGAAATAACAACTCTTGTGAGAGTCAAGTGCCCGAGTCTTTTATTTTTGTGTGAAACTCGTAGTTCAGGAGTCAGGGTGTCAAATTTGTGTTGGAGATTAGGTCTTAAGAACTGCATTGCAGTAGATAGTGATGGTAGGAGTGGTGGTCTTGCTTTCTTTTGGCACGAGTCTGTTGAGGTCAATTTAATAGAGAAGAGTTTCCGCTATATCGATGTGTCTACTCGCTTAAGCTCCTCGGACCCGTGGTTTCGGATTACTTTTGTTTATGGGGAGCCTCGCACTGAAAATCGCCACCGTATGTGGGACGCCTTGCGTCGTTTGAGGGGGGTTTCTGAAATGCCATGGCTAGTTATTGGTGATTTTAATGAGACAATGTGGGGCTTCGAACATTTTTCGGCCACCCCACGATCGGAGGGACAAATGGCGTTATTTAGAGATGCTCTTAATGATTGTGACCTGACTGACCTTGGTTTTACAGGCTTACCTTTTACTTATGATAATGGCAGGGAGGGGGATGCCAACGTGAAGGTTCGTTTGGACAGGGGCGTGGCGGACACAAATTGGAGGGATTTATTTGGTGATGCTGTGCTCCATCATTTAACTTCCTCGCGCTCTGACCACTGTCCTTTGTTTTTGGAAATCAGGAAGGAAAGTTGGGAGCGGCACAAACCCCGTATTTTTCGATATGAGATTATGTGGGAGCGCCTCGAATCTCTTGCGCAAGAAATAAAGGCAGCATGGTGCTCTGCACCAAACAGGGAGGGGCTTGGGGGCGTGGCGGCAGCATTGAAGTGTGTGCAGACTGCATTACGTGCGTGGAGCAAGGAGAACTTTGGGCGGGTTATTGCTGAATTGGAGGCGTTGAGAGGTAAGCTGGAAGTCCTAAAGGCGGACATGCATGCTAATCCTAGAGAAATTAGGTCTGTCACGGATAGGATGGATGAATTGCTATATTGTGAGGAGATGATGTGGCTGCAGCGATCTCGTATTGCCTGGTTGAGAGAGGGGGATCAAAATACAAGGTACTTCCATAGGCAGGCTGTTTGGCGGGCACGGAAAAACAAAATCAAAAAGCTACGAGACAGTAATGGTATTTGGCATGAGTCACGGGCGGAGATGGAGCAGTTGGCCTTTAATTTCTTCAGGAACCTGTATGAGGCCGACCCAGGGGTGTGCCCTAATGAGCTGTTGGAGCTGGTCGATGCCAAAATTAATGAGGAGATGAACACACAATTATGCAGGGAGTTTACTAAAGATGAAATATCTAATGCCTTGTTTCAGATGGGACCGCTAAAGGCCCCTGGTCCTGATGGATTTCCGGCGCGTTTTTTCCAAAGGCATTGGGAGATCCTTAAGGAGGATATTATCCGAGCTGTGAAAAAAAAATTTAGTGATGGTATTATGCCACCGGGTATAAATGACACAGCTATTGTTCTCATTCCCAAGGGGGACAGTCTGGAGGAGCTGAAGGATTTTAGACCAATCAGCTTGTGCAACGTGATCTACAAGGTAATTTCTAAGTGTCTGGTGAATCGATTGAGACCGTTGCTTGGGGATATTATTTCGCCGAAACAAAGTGCTTTCGTTCCGGGTCGTCTGATCACAGACAATGCTATCATTGCTTTTGAGTGCATCCACGCCATTCAGAGAGGAGTTGGTGACAGAGGTGAGTTTTGTGCGTATAAGTTGGATTTGTCGAAAGCGTATGACCGTGTCGATTGGGGATTTTTAAAAATGCTGTTGGTGAAGCTGGGCTTTCAGAGTCAATGGGTGCAGTGGGTGATGACATGTGTATCCACTGTCCGCTACTCCGTTCGCTTCAATGGGGTGCCTCTGGCGCCCTTTTCCCTGTCTCGTGGTCTACGCCAAGGTGATCCACTATCGCCATATCTCTTTCTTCTAGTTGCTGACAGACTATCTGTTTTGCTGAAGCACTATGAAGCAACAGGTCGACTGGAGGGATTGAAGGTTTGCAGGCGAGCCCCAGGGATAACTCATTTGTTATTTGCATATGACAGTTTGTTTTTCTTCCGTGCAACTACTGCCCAAGCTGCCAATATCAAGTCGGCCCTTAACATTTTTGAACGTAACACGGGTCAGCTCCTGAGTCCGAGCAAATGCTCCCTGTTTGTTAGGGAAGGGAGGAGTGTAGAGGAGGTACAGCCGGTACGTGCTATTCTGGGGGTAGAGAGAGTTGACTTTGATGAAAAATACTTGGGTTTGCCAACCCCCCTTGGCCGGATTAAAAGAGGAATGTTTCAGCCGCTGGAAGCAAGATTTTTTAAACGAATGACGACTTGGCGGGAGAAGGACCTATCAGCAGCAGATAAAGAAGTCCAGATCAAATCAATTGCACAAGCTCTCCCAAATTATATAATAAGTGTTTTTAAACTCACTGATGGTCTATGTGAGGATCTGATGAAGGCCATTCGTGCTTACTGGTGGGGGGCAGAAAAAGGAAAACGAAAGGTTCAGTGGATTCCATGGAGCACTCTAATATTGCCAAAGTCGCTTGGTGGTTTGGGATTCAAAGAGCTGAGGTTGTTCAACCAAGCTCTTCTTGCAAGACAGGCGTGGAGGCTATTTGCTGCTCCTGATAGCCTATGTGCGAGAGTTTTAAAGGCCAAGTACTTTCCCCAAGGCAATTTGTTGGATACGGTGACGGCAAGTGATGCGTCTCCGACTTGGAGAGCTATCGAGTACGGCCTAGAACTGCTGAAGAAAGGAGTGGTATGGAGAATAGGAGATGGTCGGACAGTGAGAATATGGAGGGACAATTGGATCCCACGCCCATGCTCGCTGAAACCAATTGGACAGATCAGAACTTGTAGGATCAGGCGCGTTGAACACCTAATTGATCAAGAGGCGAAAGCCTGGGACGAGACAACACTGAGGCGATATTTCTACCACTGTGATGTGGAGGAAATTCTAAAGATCAAACTACCGGTCACACCCATGGAGGATTGGATCGCATGGCACTATGAAAAATCTGGTATTTTTACAGTTAGGAGTGCTTACAGGCTTGCTATGAAAGACACCCACGACATGGGTGCAGTGGGGAGCAGCTCAAGTAGAGAGGGTGAGAGAACAATTTGGAAGAAGCTTTGGAGAATGCCGGTTCCCTCTAAGGTTAAAGTCCTGGTATGGAAGATTGTTAAGAATGGGCTACCGACAAGAGCAAATAGAAATTACAGGCATTTGGACCAGGGGAACATGTGTGAGTTATGTGCACAGGGGATCGAGGACTGCTTTCATGCAGTTATTACCTGCCCACATTCAAGAGCATTGCGCTATGAGTTAAGGAAGAAGGTGTCGCTCCCAGATGAAGAGGATATCCAATTTTCTGGGCCGGAATGGCTATTATCAATTATGGACAGGTATGATGATGTGGTTGTTTCTAATTTTCTCATGCTAATCTGGCGCTGCTGGTGTGTTCGAAATGGCATTCTGCAGGCAGGTGAGAAAATCTCAGTGATGGGTTCAGTAGCCTTCTTGATGAGGTACATTGATGCACTGTACCTTGCCCGACAACAGCAGCCTGCTGATGACACCAAAGGGAAACAGAAGTGCGTGAAGGAGCCGGTGGGGAACAGAAGGCCCGCGAAGAATTGTGAAGGCACTAAAACATGGTCCCCACCAGTGGGAGACGAAATCAAGATCAATGTGGACGGGGCTTTCTTCCAGGACAGCGGGAAGGCAGCGGTGGGTGTCATCATTCGTGACAGTCATGGCCACCCTTTGTTGTCAGCCTGGAAGCCTGTCAAGCATTGTAGGGATGCTGAGGAAGCTGAAGCGTGGGCCTGCCTTGAAGGCATTAGACTAGCATCGAGATGGCCGGACAAGCAGATGATCCTGGAAGCCGATTGTGCATCTGTTATTGGGAAGTTGCAGGCAGGGCGAGAGGACAAATCTGTGTCAGCCCCGATCATCCGGGACACTCTGCAGGAGGCACGCCTGCTGTTGGGAGTTAGTTTCAGGAAGATAGGAAGAGAGCAAAATAAAGTCGCTCATAGTCTAGCGCAACTAGCGATCCGATCGGGTGAGAGTAGGGTTTCGCTCGTTAATCCGCCTGAGTGCGTGATGAACCTTGTTTGTAAGGAGGTTACTTAAATAATAAAGCTCTCTTCTTTCGCAAAAAAAAACATCAAAATTGCATATTTGTGATTGTTATACCTACAGTTACCAATGGACTTGGGGGAAGCTAAGGAAATGCTATAAAGTTTTTTTCAAGACGTGCAAAGCATGTTTTTCATTAAGAGGAGGGAGAGTTACAAAGCGCCACAGTGGGAGAACCCCCAAAGAGCGAGGAAACAAGAAGGTTACACCTGAAACGAACAGAGAAAAGCACCCACACCACCATCACAAGAGAGACTACCACTAGGAAGCAGATAGGGATACAACGGAGAGGCCCCCAAGAACAGCGTCTGCACAGTCGAACACCGAGAAGACCCGCACATCACCGCTTGCAGGAGTGGTGACCGAAGTAGAGGATCCGCAAGACGATGCCTTCAGGAAGGGAGCGACGACGACGCCGCCATCGTCCGCCCACCCACGAAGGGCAAGCCAGGTCTTCACCTAGCAAACCAAGGCGCTCGGAGGCCGCGACAATGCCCCCAGCAAGGTGAGTCACGGAAGGAGCGCAACCATTGTCGGCCTAGCAGAGCTAGACAAGGCTTTCGCCCAGGCTTGGAAAGCCAATCCACTAACCGGGCACAACAAGCAAGGTGAGAGCAAGGCAATGGAGAAGGCAGCAGGAAGCCTCGGCGATGGCAAAGGAGGACAGGTGCAGGGAACCGCCGCAACCTAGACAGCAGCAACAACGCCCCCGGGACCAAACGAAGCCGTCTGAACCACCTTGCCGCCTAAGCGCCGAAAGTATCCCGACAGAGGATCCAAGCCGCCAGGCCACGGACCCCGAGAAGAGGGAGGAGCTGGGCCGCCGACGGGGGAAGGGCAACGGGCACCAGCAGAGGGAAGCACAGTGGCCGTCGGCACGGGGGGAGGGGCCGCGGCCGCCAGCCCGGAGAAGGACGCCGGGAGGGGGAAGCCGGCCGTCCGGGAGGGGCCGTGGCCGACGGCGGGGAACAGTCCGCGGGCGCAGTCGACGAGGTCGGCAGGGAGGTGGCGCAAACTGCAGGCGTTGGCGAGGAGGGGTCGAGGCCGCCGTCGAGGGGAAGGTTCCGAGGTGGAGGAGCCGAGCCGGCGAGGGAGATGGGCGAGGTCCTCGGGGCGTCGCCGGGCCCACCTTGCTCCCGGTGGCGCCGGCCGGCTGGCCTCCCTATCCAGACCCGACGACCGCCGCCTTGCATCCCCGACTGCACGCGCAAGGGTCGGTAGGCTCGGAGAAAAGAAGGAAGCCACGGGGCACTTGGCGCCGCCGGAGACTCCCAGGCAGACGAAGTGCTTGCTCAGGCGGCCGCGGGACCGGGACCGAGTGCGGGTGAGGAGCCGCTGCCGCCGCCGTGGAAGGGCGCCGCCGCCAAGCCGCCTACGCAGGCCGGCCGGGGAGGAGCCCCTCGAGCGCCCACGCAGGCCCACCGGGGAGGAGCCCCTCGGGCCGCCCACGCAGGCCGGCCGGCCGCCCCGCCGCACGCCGGATCCGCGCCGGGGGTGGCCGGATCCGCGGCGGAAGGGCTCCCCGCCGGCCGGCGGTGGCCGGAGCGCGACCGCCGGCCCAGATCGGGCTCGGGGCGACCCCGGCAGGGGAGCGGCTAGAAGAAGCAGGGAGAGGGGGGGCGGCGGCGGCGGCAGGGGGCAGCGCAGGGAGCGCGCGGCCGCCGGCGAACGAGGGAGCGACCTCGAGGGTGGCGGTGGTGTGGAGGATGGAGGGAAGGAGGGGAGAAGGAAGGAGGAGGCGGAAGGGGAGGGGAGAGGGGCGCGACGACGCTGGCCGCCGCCGCCGGCGACGGGGGTGGCGGCGGCGGCCGACGGGGCTGCGGCGGTGGGCTACGCGGCGCCGGGAGAGGAGCCCCTCGAGCCGCCCCGGGAGGCGACGCGGGGGGGGGGGGGGGCGCGGCGTGCGGGGTCGGGATGGGTTGCAATTGAAATGCTATAAAGCTCATTACTCGACTATCTCTTGAGTGTAAGTTGAACACATGTATTTATACAAATTGAACCATGTGGCATGGTTTGAATTCTGGATTGTAAACACTCCAAACAAATTGATATACCCAGTTTTGGTTTTTTTGTACTTCTGACTAAATATTTGTGTTGGAATTCTGCTTAAGCAATAGTGTGCACTGTATAATGTGGAATATGCCTAGTACTGGATAATGCCATCAGGCCAGCCTTAATCTTAGCCTCCAAGCTGGAATCATCTGTTTAACCCTGACTGCAAGTCTGCAATAGCATGAATGTGTTCATGTATGTGCAGATGGGCAATTTTGTCATTGGTGTTCAGCTTGTTGAGGATATAGAAGCCATGTAGTATATACATCTGCACTAGTATCAGGTTTTGCAGGTGTGTTTGTAACCGATTCATTGATTTTACATGTCTTTGCACCAATTTAAGGCCATGTAGTTATTTATGTTGCCTGCTATTGTTATCATACAAGGAGTCAAGGACCACTCCATGCCCAATAGTACCCACTTCAGTGCTCCAGGTTATACCTTCATTCCTCTGGCCTCTGGGGATGTTCATCTACAATAAAACTTCAACTAGTGACAGCAAATGCTATCTCAAAGCTATACCTTCATTCCTCACTCATCATAGTGTCGTAAATTACAAGCCACTACCGAATCCGACAAGCCATTAGCCTGCTAGAGATAAATAAGAACAGCAGGGCAAGAGGAGGGGCAGGCAGCAAGAGGAGGGAGAAAGGGGAGAAATATTTGAATGAATTTAACATGGACTACTACCAAGGGCTGGGCTCAAGCGCGACTGACAAAGGGCTCAACTCAAAAGGCAAAAAAGAATGCAGGGGCAAGCACACTTCAGAATTTACAGCAAAGGATTCTGTAACCCCAGCCTCGGTCTTCCCTCAGACGCCTGCGGTCGGCCTTCGCCATCTTTACAGGGCTGCTGTTCCACTCGTTCTGTAGTCTGTGAATTAGAAAACAAAACAAAAGGGGCTTGAGAAAACAAAACAAAAATAACATATATGAAGAATGCCAGGATTGATCCAAAGGTTCAGAAACTACTATGAGCCCATGACAATACAAACAAGTACAGGAAGTTACGCCATAACAATTAAATCAAGGAAATTATATCAATGCCTGACTGATATTTCTTTAGCCAGGGGAATTTATGCTGTTAACTATTTACCATAACAGAAGAACAAATTCAATGTTAGTCCATTCAGATGTACAGCAAAATATGAAATTGCTTATATATTATGGGGTTAGTTTTATGAATTTCGGCAGACAGATTTACATAGGGAAGGAATTAAATTGTTTAAGGGAATTAGGCAACAGTATTGAAGGGGTACAAAGCAATTCTACTTTGAACAAAAGTTATCTGGTATTCATCACTTACACTGGAAATGCAAATGACCGAGTGCTTGTCGTGCTACTTTCTGATCGAAGAGAAATGTTGCCAGAATAAGGTATGTGACCAGAGGGTGTTAGTGGACCTGACGTAATGCTAGGACCAGAGAAGCTTGATTCAAATGGATTACGAAGAACAGTTTGTGCAGTCACTTTTGCACTATCAAGTCCATTTTGTTGAACCACAGATTCTGTTTGCACAGGAGGTGAATTCTTACTATCCGTGATGTCCTCACTTCTTTTTATGCCAACCTCCACATCTCTTGGGTTAAAATCATTTATATCCTGGGCATTATCAATCTCACATTTTTTACTATTCTCACTTTTGACATCACTATGCTCTGCGTTGCTAGTGTACAGAGATGTAGCTATAGCTGCTACACCCGTTTCTTGTATTACGTCAGTTTTCACATCATCAGTGGGACTTTCTCTCTGATCATTACATTGTTCAGATGCTTGGACAGCCAGTGTACTTGCTTCAACAGAATCTGACCTATTCTCTTCAATTATAGCTTCATCTATTTCGATAGGATCAAATCCTTCCAGTGCTCTGTTGACAAGATCGCTAAAACTATCTGTCTTTTCAACTGGGCAGATGGGTGCTACAGAAGCAGCATCCACAGTAGTAGGGAGAGAGTAATTAGGCTCCCATGTCTCGTCTAATGATCCATAGGCAATAAAAGGGTTATAGTGATTAACTTGGTTGGATGCTCCCTTATCCAATGCAGTACCGTCAGGTATTGCCACTGCGAAATCAGCTGCAGCCGATTGTTCTGGTAAATCACTGTGAATGATGTTACTGGTCTCCGATGCAATACCAATTCCAGTTCCATGACAACCATTAAATGAATCCTGTAACGGCATCAATCATGTTATGTGCTTTAATATAATGGTATATACGTGAAGAAATAGTGGAAAAGTATATGTGCAGTTCCTCGTTTATTGAATCAAATAAACTGAACATGTAATGTTTAATCACATTTTTCAGAAAATAGAAAAGAAAAAGAAAATACAATATTCGCTTAAGTTAACAGCTTATATATAATCATCGAACAATAATGTGACACATCAATGGAAAGAACGAATTTTAAGGACTAAAGTGGTCATCGTATGATGATACAGAAATGTACTGTACTGTACGTCAAGTAGTAGTAGTAGTATACCTGATGAGCTGCTTCACCATTTAAGAATGGCTCGAGATTTTCATTGCTCTCTGAAATGACACTGCCAACCTGCTGGCCACCTTCTGCATCTTCATGCAGTGATTGCTTGGGATTTGATTTCTCATCATTTGAATCAGTTGATATAGCTGCAGTATTGTTGCCTTCAAGATCGTGCTCTTTGCATAGGGAGATTTGTTCCCCAGTATTGCCGCCAGTAGCATACATGACAGATAGGATAACTATATGTGATTTTAATTCAAGTGCATTCTTTGTAGGGTCAGCTCTTATCTCTCCCCCTAGGTCACCGTTTGTATCTTCTGAGGAATCAAAGTTTATTAACACCTTTTGATCTACTAGCTTTTCTGTTGAAATCTTTTTATCAAGGAGAACTCCTTCATCAATGCAGACATCCTTGATAAAATGGCCACCGTAATCAGAAGAAAGAACTGAGTCTGGCAGTTTGATCTCTACAACATCCTTGTCATACGAGTAATCCTCAATGCATGTCTGCCCGGTTTTACCTCCATTCTGATGCTCGCCCTTCAGAAAACTATGTTCAGATTGATTGGTTTGTTCAACCATTTTATCCGCCAAAAAATTGTGCTTACTTTGTCTTTCAGTCTCGAAGTCTAATTTAGGATTGCCATGTGATGGAAGCTCTTGAAAAATATGACTTTGGTAAGGCCTTTCATCATCTGCATTCAGATACCAATATCAGCCATTGAAAGTGTGAACAGAGAAGAAAATTAATAAGAAAGCATACTATCATAATCAACATTTATGGTTTCTGGTTTGAACAGTAAACACATGACCATCTTCTAAACTAGTAACTGATGACCAACCCAACTGGGACAAGATATAAATGGAAAAAAGTCATTATGGTGGAATTAACAGTAGGGAACTTCGGCTAAGTTCCTCTAAAGTTTCTCTTTCATTTTAGTTGTGCTGTCACATTGATCATATGTAAGCATTAAACTTTCCTGCAGTGACAAGTCTGAAATCAAGCATCTTCAATGCACAATGTTTCTGTCATAGAGAAACTCGAAAAATGCTGTTTGGTTGGCTAAGATGTTGTGGGTAGTCCTGAAGGAACAAAAGCCAAGGAGCAACAGTCTTCCTACCAAATAAAAGATCACGATTCAATACGAATAGACAATTGTTTTTGTGTCACAATCAAGTCAATAAAACGATTTCAGTTTAAATAAAAGCTGACAGAAATCAGCATTTATGGATCCTTCTATGGAGATTAAAGCATAGAACAATAGAAACATAACAGGCATTGAAAGCCAATAACATTGATGCGGATTACCTCGGAACATATTGCCTGCCGAATGTGACAATTTCCCAAATAAATCATAATCAGAATGGAAATTATCTATGATGTGGTGCAACCACATGGTGTATCAACGCAAATTTGTGAATTCAGTAGGCCTATCAAATGAAATGCACCATTCTATCATACAACAACTCATCTGAAGTTCGCCGCGGCCTATCAAATCAAATGCATCATTCTATCTAGTTACTCCCTTTGATGGCATAATCAAAACTTCGCTACCAGGCTACCATCAAGATTCAAGAACCTCAGAAATCAGAACACTGCCACACTTAACTGATGCAATTAAGCAAATGCTTTTGCCAATACAGAGTAAGAAGCAAAATACCAACCACACTTACCTATCTTCATGATCTGCACATACAGTACCCTCAAGACCTCTCTCAAGTCCTAGCCATGCCTCAGCAGCTGCCTCTGATAAATATGCTGATTATTTCCTGCAAAAGAAAAAGAAATCGAAGTCAAATACTCCCGCCCATCGACCCATGAAAAAAAAGTGCAGGCTTCCTGTTCACCAGAATGGAGGACAAAAAGCTGCGTTTGCTAATGCCGATGTCCATCAATCCACAAACAAATGCCGTGTTTCGCGTAACCTAGATTCCCATGGGAGAAAAGTCTCGCAGCGTCCTGGTAGAACCTGACGCTTTACACCCTTTCAGCGACACCCAAAAAAGAAGAGTGAAAAAGAAATCGAAAGACCGAGGGGGTGCTTGGATAAAGGAACTTAAATTTAGTCCGACTAAAATTAGTCTATTTGAGAGGCTAAAGTTCTAAACACTCATGACTAAAGAGAGACTAGTCTTGAGACTAAAATGTTTTAGTAAGAGGAACCCTACTAAACTTTGTTTTAGCTCTCTCTTCATTTAATCTCATAGAAATCTGTAGCAAGCCCCATTTATCGGCCGGAGAGAGAGAAAAGGGGGAGAGGGGGAGAAATAATTAATGCTCATTTAGTACATTTTAGTCTCTTTTGGATTTGGATCCAAACATAAGTGAGACTAACAATTTTTAACCTGACTAGTTTTAGTCATCGGACTACAAGGTATCAAGCACCCTCGGAACCATCTCGCAAAAACACAATGCTTCAGAAGGAAAGAAACTCTGAAGAGCAAAGGCAGATGCAGACACCGGCGTGCCCAACTCCTCCGCATTCGCGCCTCACCAAACATCGGGTGTTTCCAGGGAGAGAGAGAAAAAAGTCAGCCTCCGTGTAGACACACACAGACACATACAGCTAGGCAACACAGCAGAGAAGGGGACAAGGCACCGGATACTGAAACTACTGCAGGTTTCTGTACGCGTCGCCGTCGAAGCAGAGACAGGGAAAGGAACAAAGAATGGCTACCCGACGACGCAAAGGAAGACCGTGCCTTTGGTTGGATCAGCATCAGAGAGAGCACGAGCAAGGCCCACATGGTTTCTTCCTTTCCCCTCACGGAAGGAACATGGAAGAGAGGAGGAGGATGAACAGGGGGAAACCAGCAGCCGCCCGCGCGCCACCGATCCTAGCACCTCATCAAGAAGAAGCCGGCAAAGGGCCCGGTGGAAGAGGAACTTGGGGACTCCGGTGGCAGGGCTTTAACTGCGCCACATCTGACTGTGTCGGTAAGGCGGAGTAATTACATAGTAGTAGGACTGTGCTGCGGCCCAGTGGAGTAACTACGTGCAGACAAGAACAACACACCATTTCAGGAGGCAAGCAGGAGTAGTAGCAAACAGGATGAAGCTTGGGGGTTAAAGATCCCATTTTCCTCTCTTTTTTGGTGATAAAAAAGGACGTGCCTTCAATCCGGAATCGTGAAACACGCATCGAACCGTGTCGTCGAATGCTACCTCAGCGATTCTATCGCTCGTCTACCAGTTCGTCAGATCAGAGTTTCTGAAGAAATGAACAAACAGGATGTGTGCACAAAAACGAACTGGGAAGATGAACAGAGAGTC
This sequence comes from Cenchrus fungigraminus, assembly GCA_036936925.1. Taxonomy (NCBI): domain Eukaryota; kingdom Viridiplantae; phylum Streptophyta; class Magnoliopsida; order Poales; family Poaceae; genus Cenchrus; species Cenchrus fungigraminus. The sequence continues at coordinate 77,249,244 of CM072775.1, forward strand.
TACTTCAAAAAAAAACGATGAACAGAGAGTCAAGGAAGAAGCCAAGTCTCCTCCACTTCTCACGCACATGCAGAATCTGAACCAGCCATGGACAAAGAAGAGCAACACCACGAGAAGACCGAGAGCTCGAGTAGGGGGGGCAAGACGGGGTGAAGGATCAAGGAGCTCTGACCTTTGAGAGCGGGGAAGACGACGACGCCGCCGCCGCTGCCGCAATTCTCTTTCTCTCCTCTGCAGCGTCGGCCGGCCAAAGAGGAAGCTTTCCTGGAGAAACGCCGGGAGCAGCGGTGGTTGCCGGCGAGGTGAGGATGGGGATCGCGACGGAGTCCGAGAACCCAAAAAATTCCGCAGAAAAGAATTTCCCGGAGCGGAGGGTGGAGACTTAAATAAACGCCATTCATGAGAGGCAGCAGGGCAGTGCAATAAATTTGATGCGCTGGGGGGTGGTGGATCTTTTTGCGAATAGGCCCCTCGACGGGGTGCACGAAACGAAGCCTTGGATCGCTTCGAGAAGAAGGGGCCTGCGAAATTCTGTGTGCTGGTTGACTTGGTAGGATTTCGTGCTATTCTGATTGTTTTAGGTTGCTTGTCGTAAATGTTCTAGGTACCCAAGAGTTGTTCTTCGATAATTGAGGCACCGAAGTGTAAGTTGCTATAAAACACATGGTGTGTTTAGTTCCCTGAATTGGGGTGCAAAATTCTAGATTTTGCACGGATTTTGAGCTGAAAAACACTATTCCGAACTGAAAAGTACTGTAGCATTTCGTTTGTTTGTGATAAATATTGTCCTACCATGACTTAACTAGCTCAAAAGATTCGTCTCGCAAAGTACATCCAAACTGTGTAATTAGTTTTTGATTTCATCTACATTTAGTACTCCATGCATGTGTCGGCATGTTTATGTGATGTTTGATGTGATGGGGAATCTTCTTTTTGCATAGTGAATTTTGGGAGAAGTTGAGCTTCTAAACACACCCACAATACTTTTTAACAGTAGTACAGTGCTACTATATGCTACTGCTAGAACAAATGAGTATAATCTCGTGCATTAACTAGGAAAGGAATTTTCACATATACAACATCCATTGGGATTTTCCTAGAAAGATATGCTTAAATGCCTATAATCTATTTTCTATCTTTTGTGATCCTGAAGATACACCATAGCATAGGTGATGATCTATGAAGATATATCAGTCCAAAAATAAAATTGCGCACTCAGATTTAGCCTGAGGTTCTCACTTTTAATTTAGTCAAAAATAAAAGTAGGTACCAACGATGACATTTAGTCTCTTGGAACACTGCACTATCATTCGAAAGATGAAGTGATGTACATCCAAATGGAAGGCATATATAGCTATGTGTCTTTGCAATAGTTGTACGTTGTGAGAGAAAAATATTGCATGTAGATTTTACGACAGATTTGTTATGACAAGAAAATACTGCAAAAAAAGCTGAATAAAAGAAGCCGAACAGAGCGTGTACTCTAATTCTTTGTAGAATCAAAGATTTATCCCCTACCTAAAATAGACATTAAAATCTTACTCCGTGCATGAGATTGCATGGTACTATACATTGTGCTCAGGATATTAATATATTCTAGGCAGGGAAATCTTTTTGTTCAGTGGGTGTGTTTAGAGCTCAAACTTCCTCCAAAATACACTATGAAAAAGAAGATTTCCCATCACATCAAACATCACATCAAAAATGTCGGTACATGCATGGAGTACTAAATGTAGATGAAATCAAAAACTAATTACACAGTTTGGATGTACTTTGCGAGACGAATCTTTTGAGCCTAGTTAGGCCATGGTAGGACAATATTTACCACAAACAAACGAAAAGTGCTACAGTACTTTTCAGTTCGGAACAGTGCTTTTCAGCTTAAAATCTGTGCAAAATCTCAGAATTTTGCATCTCAATTTTGGGATCTAAACACACCCAGTGTTCGTCCATGGCTGTGATGCTGTACCGGGAGCAAATCTGTCAGTAGATACGCTTCAGCAGAATCACTGGACGAGACTACTAAAGTTTCTGGCAGTGATTAATTACGAATAAGCCCGGGGTGCACATACGAAATGCCTAGGAGGAGGTCAAAGGAAAGAGGACATTATTGTATTAATTTAGCAGCAAAAATGCCGGGCCAAACCGGGAGGGAAGAAGGGACAGCTCGGCTGCATTAAAGTACTCTAACTAAAGTGACTGTCTCGTCTACCTCTTCATGCACCCCAATTCAGAGCATGTTTAGTTCCCAAATTTTTTCCCGACTACCCGTCACATCAATCTTCGGACACTGATTAGAAGTATTAAATGTGGATTAATGACAAAACTCATTCCATAATCCCTACCTAATTTTTCGATACGAATCTAACGAGCCTAATTATGCCATAATTAAACAAAGCCGTGCTACAGTAAACAATCTCTTATGACGGATTAATTAGACTTAATGGATTCGTCTCGCGATTTTCCGTCCATTCATGTAATTAGTTTTGTAATTAGTCTATATTTAATCCTCTTAATAGGCCTCCAAAGAGACCCCAAATTTTTTGTTTGGGAACTAAACAGGCTCTCATTTCAGTGTCACAAAAAAAAAACACAGGAGAAGCCATCCTCTTGTGATAGTATTCCGGGAAAATTTACACGGGGCGAATGTTTGTATATACAATGGAATATAGTAATAAAGAAGGGATCAATGAAGCATATAGGAGTATGCTTTAGCACCATTGAGTGCACATTCTAGTTTTGATCATGTTAGATTTTACAATGGGATTGGTACTGTGAAATAACTATCTTGTGGTCGTAGACCATGTGAATCTTCAAGACTGGATAATTTTCTTAATCTCAAAAAAGTTAAAGAACTACAAATAAAGGAGTGCTGTGCTCACTGTGAGCTACAACTCATAGTGGCGTGTTTGGATGACATCGTAAGTTTGTCATACATTTTACCCAATATAATGAATGCTCCTAAAGTTAGTTGCGGTACACTTGTGTGGTTAACAAAAACAACACTCTTAGGTAAAATCAAACGAGAAAATCCGTGATATGTCAAGTGAGACAAGTGACTAAGAAGTTAGATAAACAAAAGTTGTGGGCTTGTAGCAACAACAACCAAACCTTAAAAAAATGTGACCGCTTATGGGCCTATGGCAAACTTTATCATGCACTCCGAAGAGGAACCTAATGTATTAAGTTTGGCGAATGCTTTCTCTTTTGTGAAAAATGTGTTGTATAATAAAGTCTTGGTAGAACCCTCACGTGTATACTCCCTCCGTTCTTAAAAAAACTGACGTTTAGGACAAGATTTGGGTCAAATATTAGGAATATAAATTATCAACAACTTTGAAGTTGTTGAGTTTGCAAATGTGAAAACTATATGAATAGATTTGTCTTGAAAATATTTTCATAAAAGTATACATATATCACTATTCGATAAATTTTTTTATAATAAGAAGAGGTTAAAGTTGTATTTTGGAGATCGTGTCTCTGTTCTAAACGTCAATTTTTTTCAGAACGGAGGGAGTACTTCCTAACATGTTTTTGAGCTTGGCAAGTATTATCACGCTTGGACGACAAACAAAGAAGACGTGGTACTCAGTACTCACGGTAGTTCATGAACGGCTCCATCTAAGTCAATTTTTTTTTTTTACTTTGATGGACAATTTGGTAGACTGTGAATACAAATTTAAATTTCCAGATAGATACACATTGCCAAAAAAATAATATGTTTACAATGCATAGCTCTTTCATAAAAACAATACATTTCTATAGATATGGATGGCTAAAGTTAAAAAAGCTGCATTTTTTAAAAACAACGACAAATAAAAATTGTACTTGTGATAAGTGGAAGTAGTGAAATGCTCCTGCAATAGCATGCCAAGACCTGTAAGAAACCCAAGTCTGAAGCGTGTCCAAGTCCAACCACGCGCACTAGGCACTACCCGTTGAGTGCAAGTGTGCAACCGATCCCCATCTTGTCGATCAGTTGACCAGAACCCCCATTGTTTTTTTGTCTAACGGGAGGATCACCAAGAGGATTAAGCCTAAGCAGCGAGACCTTCCGGAGATCCTCATGATGATTTCTCGCTCGCGGTGTCACCAAGGCAAGGAGACGAGACGATGGCCTCTTTTCGGGAGGGCCAAAAGGAGAGGAGGCGAGGGTGGAAAATGATGCCATTGACTTGTGCACATCTAGGCCGCGTGGGGTGGTGAACCGGATGATTGGTTGGCTGCCGCGAGCCTGCGCTGCTGCAAGGTGAGGGTGAGGCCGTCCAGTCCAGGCCACTATCCGGGTGCCGAGTGGAGAATGGTGATTGCAGATTGGCAGCGGAGCGAGCAGAGAGACCTTTCTCTGGACGCATCCGTTTGACCCCGGACGGCTTGGCATGATGCCGGCCATGATGCCCCGTTGGAGCCTGGCCCTCGATGTGTGTTCCAGCCTGCAGGGCAGGTTCCCTGGTTCCCAGTTTTGGGACTGGATGCTGGATGATGGAAAAGGCTTGGAATTGGGCAAGCCCTGACGTCATGCCAACATGGCACGAGCATTTTGTTTTAGGCCCCGGTAAAAGAGTTATACGAGATTATTTCTGAAGATGCTAGTTCTTGAGAGGGTTGGGGTACTGTTAATTGGCTCCTTCAATTTTCTACTGTAACGTTGCTGTGAAATCATTGCGTTTTAAAACTTGGTGTGATGGTAACTGGAAATTGACAGCTTAGAAATGGCCCTGGTAGAAGCTGTCAGATTAGAAATATACAGCCTGAAATCATCAGTGTCTTTTTCTTCTGAACCGCACTCTGAACTCAATTTTCTTTTTCATAAGTGAGATCCTCAAACAAATTGTCAACTTAGATTGAGGGCCTTTAAAAAAAATAACAGATTAATCATAAAGTAGGAACCTCCATTTGCCATTGCTCGACTGACTGACGTAAACGTGCACCTTTTGCTGTTTCTCATCCGATGACGAACTCCATCGACTTGTATGACCGATTAAATAAACAAATTGATCCCCAAGACAGGATATCCAAACAATCACACTCAAAGACCTACTCCATTCGGCTGTTTGCACGCGCTGAGACTTCAAATCGGCATCGCGCTTGGTTGCAATTCAAAATGTAAAGGAACACTAGGTTGATGCCCGTGCGTTGCTACGGGTATCTAATTATCTATAGCGTGATACAAAAACATACAATAAAAATTTCTCAATTGAATACATCACACCCGAAGAACGACTTGAAGTTAAGCGCACAGGTTTGATCTATTAATCTGGTAATTTGCCTAAGTGACTATGACAAAGACACCTAAAATGACACACTACGTCTATTCAAAGTTTATGCCTATCATGCGCCGAAGATAGTGTTTTACAATGCTTAGTAGGCGATTTCTCCAAGCATTTGCTTCATGCGCCACAAGATCGACGAAGAAATTACGTCACATAGCAAGACTATCCTGAAACATTAAAATATTTTTTGCTTAAAGTCAAAACACGTCATGTAATTTTTTTTTTTGCATATTTTAAGATCATGAGAAAGTAACATTCAAAAAAGTATATTTACTCACCGTACAAATGTCAACTTTTTTGTCACTTTTCCAGCTTGTCATGTATTGCAGAATGAGCCATCAACTTGAAAATCTGTGGTAAGAGTAATCGTGAGCTTTTAGAGAATGCAAACATATATGGAATGCTATAGATTTTAAATACACAATATTATTATTTTCATTTTAAATATTACGTACTTATAAAATTTAAAATTAGGAAGACCATTTTAGAATCCAATACATTGCTCCGAATTTAAATTGGTAAATATAAAATGATAGGGTCGTGCCCGTGCGTTGCTACGGGCTTACAACATAATTAGCACAACAATTTAGAATAAACCAACTTAATAAGCTAGATCTACAAGATGGAGGAGGCGACCACTGTGGACGCTGCAGTTGGGGAGGGGGTGCCGAGGTGGATACCGATCGGCGACGGCGGCGGACGCGGCTGGGGTTGGCGGCCCGGCGAGGTCCCGGCGAGGTCCCCGGTGCAGCTAGACGGCAACTGGAGCAGGTGGGGAGGCGTCACCCCTGGTGCGGGTGCGGCGTAGAGCAGGACGACGGAGACGGGGATGGGGAGCAGGTGGGGAGTAGTGACGGGGACGGACGGCAGCGACGGGGTCGGCGATGTTAGGGCATGTACAACCCTTAGACAGGGGGTCGTCTGCAGAATTTTGAACTGTGCATACAGACAGATGTACAGACAACTCATACAACCTATAGACAAAGACGTCGTCTGTAAACTGTTTAATGCTTTGTATGGAGGTTAAGATCAACTAAAAATGCATTTGTGTATGCTATTGTGTGACTATTCGATAGAATAATCAAAGGAAAAACAAGATTAAATAACTTTTAGGAAGCATAAATATAATAAATTGTACACATAGTTACAATGGCGGCCTTCTCCTCCCCGCCGCGGCCATAGAGGCCTCCTCGGGGACGGGTCGGACGGCAGGTCCAGGCCATGGTCGGGATCCGGCGGCGGGTCGAGGCCATGGCCGTCGGGGAGCGAGCACACTGGCGGGTGCGCTCCTCCGCCGAGGAGCGGCGGCGGCGCCGGATCTGCGACCCCTCCTCCCCGCAGCTCGCCGTCCCGAGCTCGTCGCCCTCTCCCACCACTGTTGTGCTCCCCTCCTCTGCACACCACGATTTGGCTGGTGGCAACCTCCCTCGCCGTGGAGCGGCGACGCGAGGGCGTGCGAACTCCCTCGGGAAGCGACGACGACGGTGGGTGCGCCCGGCGACGGATCTCTCTGTCTCTCTCTTTCCTAGGGCTGCGGCCGGCCAGGGTGTCGGCGAGTTTGCGTCCGGCGGGCCTGCAGAGGAGTTGGGAAGAGAGGAGAGCTCGGGCGCACGGGATCACCAGCTCGTCGCTTGGGGACGACGGTGCCGTACAGCGCGCGGACGCCGGTCGGCTGCACCTGGGAGAACGAGACGAGGGAAACGGCGGGGGCATTTTGCAAAAGTGTTGGGTTATAGACGGGGCTGTACAGGCCCTTAGACAGGGGGCCGTCTGTAGAACCACGAACTACGACATGTACAACCCTTAGACAGGGGGCCGTCTGTAGAACCTCGAACTACGCATGCAGACAGATGTATAGACAGCTCATACAACTCATAGACAAGAGGCCTTCTGTAAACTGTTTAATGTTTTGCATAGTGCTTAAGATCAACTATAAATACATTTGTGTATACCATTGTGTGGTTATTTAAATAAATTATGGAAAGATGATCAAATGTACATTTCATATTTATATGTTATTTGGGGTTTGTTCTAAAGAATGTATATGCATGAAATACAAACTTATTGTAAAGGCTAAATTGTAATTTTTTATTTACAATGTTTAAGTTTTGCATAGGATTAAAGATTAACTACAAAAATGTATTTGTGAATGGCTAGTGGTGTAAACTCCACCTGCAAAGATCATAGAAATTAGCTACACTGTTTAGGGTACCCTGTTTGTACTACAGAAATATCAGAAAAGCTAACGTCCACACATCCATTCGCAGCATCATTCTCATCCACATCTCAATTTTCTCTCGTTCCTGTGCTCGAGCCAACAATGGAGGCAGCGAGCGCGCCCGTGCTCGAGCCACCGACGGAGGCAGCAAGCACGCCCGTCATCGAGCAGCCGGCGGAGGCAGCGAGCGCTCCCGTGCTTGAACTCCTCCGGTCCTCCCTCCCGTACTCAAACTCCTGCTCCCCTGCCGCGGCTCCGCTTCCTGGTCTCACCCCTGGCGTAGCGCTCCTCCCCGCCGGGGAGCTCCTTCAATGACCGGCGCAAGGAGCTCCTTCCCAGCTCGCTGAATTAGCCTCGCCGCCGTCGATTCGAGGCCCGCTGCCACCGGATCGAGAATCGCAGCCGCCGAATCGGCCTCGCCGCCGTCGATTCGAGGCCCGCTGCCACCAGATCGAGCTGTAGGGCGAGGCAAGGCAAGCAGGTGCAGGCTCCTCGAAGGTGTGCGTCTCATGGTTGCCGGCAGCTCTGGACGCTCTCTCCGCCCTACGCACCTACACAGCTCCACCGCTCCTCCCGCGCCGCCGGCGGAGAGGGCCGGTGTCCCCTGCCTCTCCTGCGGCAGCCCGCCATGGGAGCAAAGGCGGCAGCGCGGGCACGAAGCAGAGGCCCTCCTCGCCGTGGAGCTCGAGCTCACGCCAGCGGCGGCAGATCTGCTCCGGAAGTCGCGGCGCCCGCGCGCCCGCGGTGTAGGGGCCGCGGACCCATCGAGCTCGGGGCGCGGCGGAGCACCCCGGCGAGCTCGCCCAGGCCGGATCCCAGCGGCGGCGGCCTTGACGATTCCTCCCAGGCCGCATCCCAGCGGCGGCGGCGACAACCTCGATGATTGCGCCCAGGCCGAATCCCGGAGCTGCAGCCTCCGGCGTCCCTGGCTCTCCTGCAGAGGTCGACGAGGACAGGGATTTGGCGGGGAGGGAGAGTGGAGCGCGGGAGGGAGAGTGCAGCGTGAGATTCGCCGCCGACGCTGCCTGGAGACGGGCGTGGTACAACCCAGCGACGCAACGGGAGGGGGCGAGGGGGGGAGGCGGGGACGGGCAGACTCACGGAGCGGCAGACTCACGTACCAAGATATTATATCCTTTTCATTCTTTTATTAAGTAGTAGAGATTTCTTTCTTCTTACAATTTTTTTAAAAAAAACTTGATGTGGGTACAGAACAAAGCAATGAGCTACTATTCCTCCGGAGCAGTAAGGTCCTCTCTCCCTTTTTGCGCGGGAGAGGCTGGCTGCCCGGGGACACAAGGGGCGAGCAAAAGGGTTGGCTGGGCAAAAAGCAAAAATTGGCACAGGCATGCCGGTGGGCCAAGGGATAACGAGTACTACTAGTACAACAAACATGGCTACCTCTTGATAGGTTTTGTTCCCTTTTCTTTCCGTATATTTTTTTTCTTCTCTAGCTGAGGTAGCTGCAACTGACCCTGATGAGTTTACAGGAATTCGGCAGACGTTCAACTCTTTTTTTTTCCTGCACTGCATTTTTTTTGGAAGTAAGTAGCAGGAGCACTGCTATATCATATAAGGAGGAGAAGCAAGCGTTTTGTTACAAAGATTGCGATTACATAAAAACAAAAAGGGGCTCATCTCATGGGACTGCATTGTTGGAGCGATCCATACACACGAAAGCCCCTGCAATTTGTCATTTCTCTATTGCATCGCATTGCATCACGACCATAAATTGTGTAGTCAAATTTGTACCGTGAGCAACCGGGGACGGCTTAACCTTCTTCGCTCGATGTGACTTGGAAGAAGGCTCGCGTGCAGTGTGTCTCTGTGCGTGAGTCCACGAGATCAACAAATAAACCTGCACGGGCACGCCAGCACCGGCAATCAATCGATCGAGCAACCAAACGCCAAAGCTGACGAAAAAAAAAACCGGGACCGGGGGCCTCCCGATGGCCGACCGCTCCATGCTCCGATCATACTTGAAGCTGAAGTCGCAGTTGATCGAGAGTTGAGCCGCATGCTCGTGTCGTGCCCGAGCTGCCTGCGCCGCGCACGGTGGATGGGATGGGATCGCCACGCGCAGGCAGGCGCGGCGGGCATGAGTGGTGACGGGGGCCGCCGGCCGGGGCGTGAGGGAGTGGGTCCCGTCTCCCTCCCGTGTGATCTGATCTCTAGGCTGGCGTGATGGTGTGCGGTGTGCCTGCGGCGTTGATGAGGGCCCCGCCCGGGTCACGTGAGGAAAAGGATGGCGCCTTTTCCAGTTTCCACTAGCCACGCCTACGAGTCCAGCAGCAGCTCCAGCATTGCCGCGCCACGCGGTCGTCTGCGCCGCCGCAGCTCTCTCGGAAAGGCAAACCTCGCAAACCTGCTGCCTGCATGATGCGCCACCATCGGTGGGCGCGGGCGGTGCTCTGCGTCTGCGACGATCTCTTTTCCACCGGTCCTTCTTTTTTCGAAAAAAAAAAGAAGAAGAAGAGCCAACCCGAGAAATGAAAACTATTACCGTGACTCTCTGCCAGCACACCTGCATACGAGCACACCTCCATGCCGGATGTCGGTCGTCCGAGGACCTCCTGCTCCTGCTCCGTTCCCAGCTCGGCCAGGGGCCTCTCTGCCTCCTCACAGGACGCACGACGGCACGAGAACACACGCCTTTTGCGTGACCACTCCGGTTTCAGGGCAATGTAGAGACGACGCTAGTCGTAGCGCAGCAGCAGCATGAAGTGCTCGCAAAGAAAAGAACCGAGCAATTAATTGTACAAGAGGACACAGCGTGCGTGCGTGCGCATGCCGGCCCGGCCCGGATCCCTTCCTCATCTCGTTCTCGCCGTTGGATTGCGTGACCGCGTGGACATCTGCTGATAGCACATCTGTTGACTGACGTGCACGGACTACCAGTCAGATAACACCGCAGCAACCTTGCCAAACTGAACTCACGCACGCACCTACCATTGTATCACACCTACTCCTATACTATACCAAACGAAATTCAGGCGCGCGATCGTTCGGTAGGATATAAAGAAGCAGCCAAACGTCCGGGATTTTCTCGAGATAAAATGGGACGAGACGCAATCACAGGTGCTCGCCTGTGATTCATCGTTAGCGAAAGAGCGTGGGTTTCTTAACGTCGCTAGCAGGTTTCGTTCGACTGTCCATACGCACACTTGGGCGCCGGCCCGTCGCGGGGATTAACTGCTTTCTCAGATAAGATGATCGAACTGACTGCCCAGCTAATTAAAACGAGACAAGAGGGAGGATCGATCGGAGGCGGTGAAGACAGCTGATCAGCTTTGCTGGCCGGTTAGGTGATTCAAGAAATGGACATGCGCGTGCGTCATTTTCCATAAGAAAACATACACAACACACCCGGCTAGATAGGCTATCAGCTCGATCCTGTTTGCCTGCCTTGATAGAAACCTTCTCCGGATAGGATTGTGTGTGGTATTCGCCTGTTTCTTTAATTTGTCTGGTATGAAGACGGTGCTAATTAATACTAAGCAAATTAAGTGGATAATATATGTGATACTAATAGCACATTTAGTCTATGAGAAGTTTTTTTTTTTGGTCCTCCTTTTGAAAAATCAAGTCTAAGGGCTTGATTTTTCTTTTTTCCGAAATACAATGGGACGTACAGTGTTTTAATATATATTTCAGGATCATCCAAACTCCAAAGAGCAAACTTCAATGGCTACAGTGTTTTTAAATATAAGGCTCCGTTCTTTACGTTACAAAGGAACCGTGAAAAAGTACTATTTACCCATCATATCCATCACATCTTCTCTCACAACAAATACTATTTCAACACTATTCATTTGTAACTTTATTATTCCTTTTCACGCAAAAGAACATGCCCTAAGTATGTTTTTTTTTAAGTCCACTATACCACCCTTGGCTCCCGAGAGGGACAAAACAGAAGACGGAGACCGCCACCACTCCTCGCCTCGCCATGTGAGATCGAGCCGTTTTGACCGATTAGCTTAAGCACAAGTTGAAATGCAAGAAATGCAAAGCTTATTATTTCGTACTCCGCCACTCAGCAGCGCATGTAGTTCCGTCGTTTGCTAGTGTACTCAAGTCCAAACCGGCCGGCCGGGGGGGCACGCACCTGCGACTGCGAGCTGCAGGGAGGCCGCACGCAGCAGCGGCCAATCATTTGACTGTCCGCAGAGTCCAAGGCACGAGCACGAGAATTCTCTCCAGGATCTCGCTGACACCGCCTCTCCATGTTCTCTGTCATTGCCCCCCATTGTTTAACTAATTAACCTGCGCGCGCAGCGGCCCCACGCTAGGTCTCCGTCTCCGGGTGTGTACTTGGCTTTGGCTTGGATCGATCGTTGCGAGTGTCACGTCACGTGCGCGGCTCCGTACATCAGATCCCTTTGGGTTCAAAGACGCACGGCACACGGCACGGAACGCATGCATGGCCGCTGCCCGCTAGCTCACATGGGTTGTACTTTCTGAAGTTGTGTTGCTGAAGATAGCGTGGAGCAGCTCCCGTGTTCTCCGCGTGCTACCCAAGAATACGGAGTGCTAACGATCGAAGCACCGCGAGGTGCGACCTTTTGGCGCTGACCACCTGACCGATCGACAAGTACACCGAAGCCGTTGCGTTGCGTTGTCCGCCTCCCATTATTTTGGCCGCGGGGAGCACCTACCTGACCTGCGGGTGCCGTGGGTGTCGTCGGTTCGCCGAAAGGAACGCCCCGCCGGCTGCCTTTGGTTTCTTGGAACGGATGATGATGGTTGGGGGTCATCGAAAAAGCAAACCAGCAGCAGCAGCGCCCAACCGCATGCGCCCGTGCCTGCGGTTACGATGGATGGAACGAACCCGACGCTTCTCCGTACGCCGGCCGGCGGACGCGCCGAAATTGTGCGAGTACACACTGTACCCACTGCAACTACAGTAGCAGCGGCAGGCGCGGGCACACTGCAGGCGGCACCGCGGTAGACACGTCGCACTATTTTTTTTCCGAACAGCACGTCACACTGCTTTTTTTAAAAAAAAAGGATTTGCGTCCGCACTGCTGCACTTACTTCTCGCGCGCGTTACTTGTCTCTGCTTGAGTTATACGTTGGGCCCATGATCAAAACGAACCGGTTTGGGCCCACCCACATCCAGGACGACGTTCGACAAGTGACGGACGGCCCAAGAGATGGCCTACCTACGGTACGGCCCGGCCTAATAATAAAGTACTACATGTGAAATCATCTAATTTTTGGATTTTTCAATAGTATGGATTCAATTATTCTTTCGTTTGTTTGGTGGCGGCCCACCAAACTGACGCTCCCGCCCGCCCCGGCGGCCACGCTCGCCGTGGGCTGGCAGATGTGGCGAGGACTTGTCCTTAAAAAAAAGAAAGATGTGGGATGTGGTGAGGACTGAGGAGCACGAGCGCACACACGGTTCGTTCCCGGGGCACTGTGTTCCGTTCCGTGGGACTGGGCGCGGCCACACACGGTGCATGGTCGCTAGGGAGCAGGGGCGAGGCATTTGCTGCGCTTCGCCGGCGCCGACGGTGCTCACCTGCTATTGCCTGCTCAGCTGCTGCCACTCCTCTCTTGAGCAGATCTGCACCGTGCACTTCTGTCGGCCCGAAAGCGCCCCGGTATGTCAGTGAAGGGAGATGGATTTGCTGATGTACTGAAGAAGCATCCGTGCCTTTAATGTGAGAGCATCTTGGACCAGCTTGCAGACACAACTCCTTGGCTCAGTGTTTACTTGGCATGTTGGCAATGACACTGCTTCTTTCTTGGAATATGGCAATGACACTTGCTCAATTTGTACTCAACAAGGGCGACCAAACGATCCAGGAGGCAGCATGTATTCATCAGAATCTTACTGGAACACACGCACCTCTCTTCCCCTGGCACGAATCAGTTCCCACACCCACAAATCCACATGATACACAACGATAAACAAAGTCTGCTTATATTAGCCGAGCCTGAGAATATAGTCTGCATTTTCTCGAGTTAAATAACGCTGTAGTCTGCGCTAAGAGTAAGGTCGCCATAATTTACGCTAAGTTTAACTACTGCATAAGCAGCTGATAATTCCTTTTACTAGTCAGCTATAATAGTTGGTTACTGGGTAAGCGTGGCGTCTGCAGCCAACTCCCGAAGTGCAGAGGTTGCAGAACAGGAGCACAAATGACCACGGATCTGCCTGCACATATGAATCAACAAGGTCAGCGTGCTTGGACAGGAATTATATACACATAATCAATCCACATTTGGGAGAAAGCACTGCAACTTTTTTTTTTTTTTTTTTTGCAAGGAGAGGAAGGGGTGTTACCACAAAATCAATTATGTAAATGGCGTTTCAATCTATTGGAGAGGACACAGAAGAACACTGAATGGTATCAAGAACGCTACATGCAAATCATCATTCATGGCAGAATATTGGACCCTTCTAACCGTGACCCCTTACTCGAAACCTCATTAGCTGAAAACGCTGGAAATGGTTAAAGGAACTAGACTATTATACACTCTTGCACCTACTAAAATAGGCCACCAGTACCCCAATATCCTGATTGATTACAAGTCCAGCAAGAATACTCAACATGAGACACTGGGTTCGCTTGTCCAGCATCCAGTCATCAAAACACTAGTATGGAAACCTGAAGTCTAAGAGCTCAAGTGACCACAGAGTGGAGGACGTACCTCTCAGCATGAATCAGGCACCTTAGAGTGTTCAAGTAAAAGTTTGTTCATCTTAGCTCTAGGAGATAATCAAATGGTCCTTCTCCCAGTTCATTTCACCAAAAGAACAATACCCTCCCAACTATTATACTTCATTTATTACCACTGATCACTCCTTCATTCAGAAGTACATTATTTTTAGTGTACTGTGCAAGCAGTGGGTTGGAACCAATTGAAATTGCAATGTGATTCGTGACATGACAATTGACAACCTTCCCGCTCGATTCACAATATCATCCACACGACCACACTGCCCCAGCAGTTCATCCTTTCCTCTCCAAACATTCTCTCAGCAAAAAGGCTAAGCTCGACTCACAAAAGATAAAGCAGGAAAAAAACCCCTTAAAGCTAGCTCAAAGAGAGAGAGAAAAGTCACAGCCTCACAGGCATACCATTAACATTCAGTTTCAAGACTCCCATGCAAGAAAGTAATGAGTTGTACATGAAGCAGTCATATACTGCAGAACCTCAACCAAACGAATTCAGTGCCTTGTTTAGTTTGAGTAGCATGTAAAAAACATGTGCCAGTACATGGTCAGTATATGTATGGATGATATACATGAGCACAGTTAAAACATATACAATGCCCAAATAGTAACTGTTAAAGATCAAACACTAGCGGATGAACGTTAGTCTGTGACATGCTGACAGCATGGTTATTGTGCTAAGGTTCATTACCAGGTTTCTGATAAGTAACTATACAGTACCATGCAATACTTAATTAGCAAAAGTGCTGAAAGGCAGCAAAAGACTGTGCCCAACAGAATGGCAGCATTATATTATTGCTTTGTGATCCTCACTGATGAAATTCATGATAGAACTAATGACTTCACATGTTTCAAGTAACATATTCTCGTGAAGAAGGAAATAAATATGTGTAGTATGACAGGACACAACATGAAAACAAGACTTCGGAGAAAAGTAGCATGCTGATAACATAAGTCAACAGCAGAGCGTTTGATTTATTTAACCAATACAAAATAGCACGTGATGAAGTCATAAAATAGTCAACCAACATGACTACGATGAATATAGAGATGTTTTTGCACTTTCTCCAACATAACTGACTACTGAGAAATGGCAACAATTCACACAGCAACCAACAAATAGCTACCTGCTCACACACGAAAAGATGCAATTTAGAAGGGGGATTATATCAAATCAACAGTGATGATGTAGTACCATCAAACAGCAGGCACAGCATTGGGGACAAGAAGATATCAATCTCTTCTCCTACTAGAAAACAAGACATCAATCCTACTCCATTGACTCTAACAGTGGAAAAGGAATCATATTTGGATGAGTAAAATAATGCATCAACCTTTCAAATTCAAAATTTACAATCTTTTAGACCCTATAGTGCAACATGATGCTTAAGGAGTTAAGGGCATCATCCTCCCAGTTACAACAAGAGCTGTCTATGTATATTTACACTAGAATACGACTGATGGGAAGAGCTTCTGGTTGCAAGATAGAACTAGGAATATATAAGTCCACCAAGATGTGCGAAGTTGAAACTCAGAACCAGATTACTATGGATGGGGTTGCTCCAAAAAATGAAAGGAGAAAAAACAAGGAAAAAAAAAACAACATCGTGCTAATTATAGTTAAATAGGGGAAAGCAGGACACTTATAAAAGAATCTGTTTTCTAGAATGGAAATTACCATTTAGCCAGAAGATGCTTCCTGGTGCACAGAAAATTAGCGCCGCCTCCTTGGACGATCATCATCACCATTATCCCTTGATTGGCTCCTCGACCTCGCCCGTCCTCTCCTATCGAAATCAGAATGATCAGTGTACTCCTGGTGCCTCCTCTTGCCACCCCCATCCCGACCCCTCTCATTCCAGTGCCTCTCCTCCTCCCTTTCCTTCTCCAGGACACGCTCCCGACGCCGGCCCTTCTCCTCACGGTCATGCTCTTTGTACCAATCACCCCCATCACAGTCAGATTGGCTCCTATCAGGATAGCTCACATTACCAATGCTCCTGTCCTCACCCCTACTTGGTCTTTCTCGCTTCATGCCACGCCCCTTCCGATAATCCCCATTCCTGTACTGCTGGTGTCCTTGGTGCTGCTGCACTGGTGGCGCAAGCTGCTGCCATGGCATTTGACAACCTCTGAAATTCCACCCCTGCTGAGCACCCCATAAGCCCCCAGCCATGCCCTGATCATGCCACATTCCTGGGTTACGCATAGCCATCGCGCCGGCGCCAGCAACCAAGAACGAAGGGTTCACGTGGGGCGCCACCGGCGATGGCATCATGCCAGTACCCATCCCCGCATTGTACTGCCCCATCGACTGAAATCCACCGTACCCACCAACACCTCCCATAATGCCACCGAACGCCGGCCCGGGAGACGGCCGGGGAACCACGGACACGGGAGGCGGCGCCAGAGTCGGCCGATCACTCAACACAGGACCCACATTGGCTCGTACCGTCGTCGCGCCGCCCGCGGCCCGGCCGCCGGTGCCGGAGCCTCGGGTGGGGTTCGGTGCCCGGTCCGCCTCGCCGCAGGAGTCAGATTCGTCGCCCAGGCGGTGGAGCGCGGGCGGGCGGGTGAGCGAGGCGGTGCAGTGGCGCCCGTGCAAGGCGCGGCCGTCGAGCGCGGCGGCGGCCGACGCGGCCGCAGCGGCGCTGCGGAATTCGGCGCGGCAGATGCCGCGCGACTTGCCGGTGTACTTGTCGGCGTAGAAGTGGAGGCCGCAGAGCGCGGCGGCGGCGGCGTGCGGGAGCGCGGCCTCCACCTCCGCGTCCGTGGTCCACCACTGCAGGTCGCTGACGTACAGCGCCGTGTACCTGGGCGGCGAGGAGTAGGAGGAGGGGGCGCCGCCACCGCGGGGCGGCGGCGCGCGCTGCGGCAGCACCGGCACGTGGTGTCTCGGAGGCGCGGGGGTAGGAGGAGGAGGAGGAGGAGTAGGCCGCGGCGGCTGGTACCGCGTGGTGGCGGGTTCCGGCTGCGGCTCGGGCTCGCGCCGGGGCCGGGGCTGGGGCTCCGGAGACGGGGCGCGGCGCGGCGGCGGCGACGGCGACTGGATTGAGCAGCCGGGGGATGGGGTTTTGGGGAGAGAGGTGGGGGACGGCGAGGGGGAGAGCGGCAGGAGCGGGAGGAAGCCGACGTTGACGTCGCCGTAGAGGTCGTCGCAGTCCTCCTCCTCGTCGGAGGGGGTGGGGACGCGGGCGGCGTAGGCGTCGCCCCGGACCGCGGCGATCGTCTCCCCGGCGCGCGGAGAGGCGGGGGCCGCGGCGAGATGGCCGCCGGCGTCGTCCCCGTCCATGGGGGGAGGCGGGCGCGGCGAGGAGGACGAGGGTTTTAGCGTGTGGTTTCTGGTTTGGTTGGTTGGGTGGTAAAAGTTGAGCGCAAGCACGGGAGCGAGACGCGGCGCAGAGGCTGCTGCTGCTAGGAAGGCCGCGGCGAAGGCAGAAGGCCGGAAAAGCGGAAATGAGGGGCCAGGGCGACGCTCCTCTTGTTTGTGACAACTGTAAACATGTTCACGGCTTCACGCCATCACGCATAACGCTAGGGAGGGAGTAGGGACTAGGGGCAAAGACATCAGCCAAGAGAAGCCTGGGCCTGGCATTGGCTGAAAAACTCGTGCAATTTGAAATTTTGGACATTTTTTTACTCCCTCCGTTTCTATTTATAAGACGCGACCCGACATGACACGGTCTTCAAAATTAGACTTTGACTATCTATTTCTTTTGTATTATATTTTTATAGTTATAAACATATAATCATTAGAAAGTATATTTGATGACAAATCCAACCATATCAAATTTACACTACAAAAATAAAAAATTGATGCATAAATTATTGGTCAAAGATTGTAAAATTTGAATATTAATTTGTGTACACGCCTTATAAAAAGAAAAGGAGGGAGTATATGCTATAAAATTCAGAAAATTCCATCCAGACTTTTATCCTTTTTCTTTTATCTGGTAATATATAGTACGTCTCTTGAGAGAAAAAACAAAGGATGAGATGTTTAAAATTAGAAGGGGGTGGGGTTTGATATCACATTCCAATATGGCAAAATAGCCACCTTGGTCCCTAAACTTTTCATGAAGGGTCAACTTGGTCCCTCAACTTTCAAAGTGACCATTTTAGTCCCTCAACTTCCATTTTTAGGTCAATTTCGTCCTTGTGTTGATGTGGTGTTCCATTTTAGCATTAGACTAATGCAAAAAGTCCACTTTACCCCTTGACTCATCTATGTCAAATGTGTATGTGCTCATACAATCTTAGTTAATACATACATGTAACAATATAGTTTTTAAAACTAACACAAAATATTGTTTCTAAAAAGTGTATCTACCCATACTAATAATTAAGGTCATGCATATGCGGATACGAATTTGCTATGCAAAATATATGTACTCAAACAATTATATTTACTCATAATGTTCTAGTATACTACAACTCAATATGTGTGTTTTATTGCTATGTTATACATGCTCAACATATGTATTCATACTTTGTAGGCAAACATATGTATCCTCATATTCATTTTCGAGCGTACATTATTGAAATTCTAGAGGTGAAATTGAAGAGAGAAGAGAGCCAAGGGTAAAATGGACCTTTTGTATTAGTTTCATACCAATATGGAGCCACATATTAGTATAAGGACGAGTTTGAACCAAAAACAAAAGTTGAGAGACTAAATTGGCCGTTTTGGAAGTTGAGGGACGAAGTTGACCCTTTGTGCAAAGTTCAGGGGCCAAAATGCCTATTTTGCCTTCCAATATAGAACTATTATCATTTGAGGTTTTAGCAAGGATATCAGGATTCCAATCCGTATGACTATATCCTCCTCCATTCATTCCAAATTACTTGTCGTTTTGACTTTTCTATATACATTCTTTTTGTTATGCATCTAGACATAAATATGTATTTAAGTGCATAACAAAAGAATTATATCTAGAAAAGCTAAAACGATATGTAATTTGGGACGGAGGGAGTGTACAAATCTTACTATGATAGTACGATCATATCAAGTTGAGGAAACGATATTGATCCCACTTTTTCTATGGTACCCGCCCGGTTCTAGAAAAGGTTTCACTAGATTCTATTTGAAATTTTATAGAATCCTATGATGGCACACAATAATTGGTAATTCTTTAAATGATTTAGTTATGATAAAATATTATTTAATTTTACTTGCATTGAAAATAATATTGATAAATTAATTTATAATAACAAATCTTATGAAATACTCCTTCCGTTCTTAAATATATGACGTTTAGGACAATAAAATTAGTTCAAAATAAACTAAATTTCTTATCCTTTGCGTCATACTACCTCCGTTTTTATTTACTTGACGCCGGAAGATAGAAACACAAGTCATTTAACACTAGGACTCATGTCCGAAACGACATGTAAATGAAAACGAAGGTAGTATATTTAAGGACAGAAGTAGTAAAGTTTTCGTCCCCCATATTTCGCAGTCTGACTCCGACCTCTACCACTGCGGGCGTGCGGCGGTGCTCCGAACTCCACTGGGTGCGCCCACTTGCTGTCTAGCTTGGCCACAGGCCATGCAAGCTTTGGCGAGTGAATTGAAGGTGTTCAACGGAATTACTAGTGCAACCGTCTCAAAAAAAAGAATTACTAGTGCAAAGGTGAGCTCAAAAACATTCTTTTTTTTATTTTCGATTGGTGTGATAAAAATGGTGTGGCGCGCGCGGTGAAGCTCAGTGGAAGTGTGGAACTGTGTACGGATTTCTTCGGTGCAGTGAGCTCGCTTGTGCAGATGTTTTTCTGATGACTCAAAAGGTGATGGTGATCTTCGCAACGGTTGTGTGCTTAAAGCAGTGAGGCCACATTAGGCTTATGGAGATTTACTTCGCAGAGGAGGTTCCCCCATGGTTTGCGAGGCTCCTTGCGCGCATGGCAAATGCCATGGAAGCCCATCGCCCACATTCTGTCCGTGCGTGCATCGTACATATTTTTTTTGTCCTACACCCTGTTCACATGGTTGAAAACATTCATCCCATCTTCTCTCACAAGAAACTCTATTCTAACACTATTCATTTACAACTTTACTATTCCTTTTCACCGAAGACAAAATTGGTTACAGGGTTAAAATTCAGGACTTCCGAGCACAAAAGAGGATGGAAGAATGCACTAATCATTCTTGCAAATTGCAATAGGAAGAATGCTTCCCTGCATAAGTATACAGTTACTCTGTAGTTCAAAGCTTGAAAGATGGCGCTGTGCCAAAAGACAATATTCCCCCTACCAGACCACAAATAAAAAGGCAAAAGGCTAAAAACCTGTGGGAAAAAAGGTCGATGGCAGTCATTATCTTCTCATTCGTCATTTAAGATATGCTGCTGGCATGTATGGCAGCATCGTCTTCATCCCTAGAACCAGATTTTGTTCCATCTCCCTTATTTACAGAGGTGAGCACTGTGCCATCAACAGTACTCTGGTGCCCACCAGATATAAGATTGTGATCAACATTTTCTTGGAGCTGATTCTTTGAAGTTGCACATACTGCATCAGCTTGATCAGCAAAAAGATACTTCGATTCAGAAGAGCTGCAGATGTCTCTGTAGGTATCATATTTCGCAGCTCGTGTTTGGCCTCCTTCTAATATAGTTGACAAGGGGTGTAGAATTGAGATAGCACTATCTGTCTTCTCTAAAAGAGCCTTCAAATCCAAGAAATCATTCAGAGTCTTTTGTGTTTCGAACTGCACAAGGGCAGCGGTGGAATCGATGGAGAAGACAGTTATGACGGACCCAAAACCAAACACTTTGCGGATGCAATCCTTAATTTCCTTTGCTCTGACCTTAGACATGAATCCCCATATGAGAACAATGTTATCATACACGGCAGCAGGATACCTTCTCATATAACCTGGATCTGGTCTCTCCATGCCACTGCTTAAATCAAGAACTGTTCCGCTGTTCCAGCTTGGGGACAATAGATTAATGTGTTTCCGCAGCTTATTGTTTGTGGCTAGGTTACCCTGAGGTGAGAGCTGCTCAAATTTGACATCAAGATAAGTGCACAACTGTGCAAAAACACATCCAGTCATGTATGCATCATACCCTGCTTCATGCTTAGCACCTGAAATGAAGCAAGAAGACCTGCAAGATAGCAGGCAGGCAAAAGAAGAAGTATCAATATGTCAATTTGTGTAAAACCTACTACTTGTGGCCATGTTCTCTGTACATGGCAAAGAAGTTTTCGGCATAACCACATAAGCATAGAAAATATTATCAGAAGAATTTATCAAATATCAAGGATCAAGAACAAACCATACATTGTTTCATCTCCACCAACTTCAATTCTCACAGGACAAAGACTGGATGGTTTCTCAGCATATGAATGAGATGAAGGGCACAACAATGAGAAAGCTGAAGACAGTGATTTGCTTTTCTGCTTCATCAGTTTCTGAACTGCTTGATTGACATTCATAAGATGCCTGGTATCTGCGATGTGTGGGAAAATTTTGTGGATGCTTAAAGCAAATTCCTTGATAGACGAAGGAAGAGGACCAACAAACTTGCTGTACACTTGTGCAATATCTGTTTAAACACAAAATAAAATTTTGAGAAGAAGCACGAGAATTAGTGTTAGAGAAATCAGCAATTCAAGTGGTATCAATTGGTCCGAATTCCCAAGCACATTTGAGCAGAAATTCCCATGACAGGAAATCATTACTGCAATGCATGGGGAATCTCACCATGTTGAACTGAGGGGTTACTTCTCATAAATTATTTGTAAGGAGAAATGAGAACATACCTAGGAAACAACTATGACCAACAATCAACTTCCTTTCTGATGAAAGAAGGCCAATGACATGGCGGATTCCTATTGCTGATTTGATTCTTGCTTCCCTGTTTTTCAGTAGATCTTTGTGCACATCTTTCTGTATTGAAGTAGAAACATATATCACTATACATTGCTAAGATTAGTGGAACAATGATCGTAAACATAGTGATGCCCTGTAGATTGAACCTTTTCAGTTTAAAACCAAACGGAAAGGATAGGAGCAAATTCTGAAAGCTGGATGGCATCATTTGAACCTAAAGTCAAACAGATGACCTCCAGCTTGAAATAGGCTCAGTATAGATAAATAAAGTAATAAATCATGTGTCATTCCAGATAAAAATAAGTTAATTCTCTTACCATCAGCAATATTTTGTCCTCGTCAGTGTCTGAATAAACTACTCTCTTTTCAGATGTGTCATCCTCACCAAATGTACAGACATAAACAAGATCTCTAAAGTTTTTTCTCAAAACCTGCACATACAAGCATGCTATATGAGCAGAAACAGATATAGAGTGTACCGAGAAATGCTATAAATTTGCGGCACACTGCTTAGTATGCAGCCAAAAACACAATAGTACTAAGATATCCTAAATCTAAAATGATGAGTGTAAACTCTACAGCAGAGTTACTATCAAAAAGACAACTAGGAAGTGTTTGATAAGTAGTATGTTATAAGGATCAATGCTTCCCTTTGATGATTTAGGAGTGCAAAGTGTCCATTCTATTTGATGTTATAATATTCATGAAGAAAGATACATATATGTTCCTAAAAGTTCCCAACCCACATTTAGTGTGTGCTACATTATAAGTTATAACCCCCAAGAACTAGGAGGCTTTATATTATGAAGAAAATAGGCACCCAAATACACCTCGATGAGGACTTGAACCTGGGTGGTTTGGTGTACAGCCACACCCTCAACCAACTGAACTTCATGCTACATTATACAAGTTATGGGTATCGACTTCTTTGGCCCA
Source organism: Cenchrus fungigraminus (assembly GCA_036936925.1). NCBI lineage: Eukaryota > Viridiplantae > Streptophyta > Magnoliopsida > Poales > Poaceae > Cenchrus > Cenchrus fungigraminus. The sequence continues at coordinate 77,272,194 of CM072775.1, forward strand.
TTGGTCAATTTGAGTGCTTTAAAACACACAAACAATTGAACGATTCAATAAGGTACAAAAAGACAATTTAGTAGGGGTATGTGGTCATCTTCTTCTTCTTTCATTATATGTTCATGTAAGTATAATACATTAAATAAGCAATAAAAAGGAGGAGCACATAAGAACACTATTCAGAACTTTTGAAACAAAGATATAACTCAAGAACAAATACAGTATCTTTTTTAATAACTTAGCTGCCCAGCTATTGCTAAGTTCCAAGGTAAGTAATACCTGCTGAATTAGCTGCAACTGATGTGATGTGAATCCGTTAAGAATAATAGCTGGGCGCATTTTGAAGAAAACTGTCTGGAATTGTCCTGCAGTGCATTTAATGTTTTCTGACAAATGGCTATTGGGTTGGCTGATTATTACATCACGCCATTCCTTGAAGTTCATTTTCATCCTTTCTGTGAAAAGAATGTCAGCCATCCTCTTTAAAGGCATATCACCATCCCCTTCGGAAGTGGCGGAAGATGAAGATGTTCGATCTTGATGCAACAAATTTAATTTCTGTAGTCCTTCCTCTTGTGCTCTGGATAAATAAGATATTCCTGAGATTAACCAAATATTGTAAATGAACAAGTACCTCAGGGAATAACATGCATGGAGCATGCTCTTGTCTGTTATGTACTAAACAATGAAGAACTATAAAATAAGTTATGTGCGATAGGCACATCTTGCAATCTTAATTGACAGAGAAAATACATAAAGTAACAGCTCAACCAGGAACCAAGTATTATAGGTAAGAGAAAGCACCTTCACGGAAGCATGTGTTGAAATCAAACTGGTACTTTGCTAGGAAATCAATTGAAGTTGTCTGACAAAGAAACTCAGGAGATGAACAATCACTAAGCTCTTTGCGAGGGAAGATAAAGAAGTTATGCCTGCCAAGAAGAAAAGGTTATGTCCTGAAAAAACATCAGCTATAGAGCTGATTAGTAAGTGGTCAAGCAATCAACAATTAACAATCAGCAATAAGCTAACAACTACATATGCTGCAAATGTGCAAACCCTCACAACTAAGACAGATACAGGCATAGATAGAGAAGATTCTATATATTGGGCCTAAGTAGTGTTGGACATGTGTCCGGTTCTACCCTCCGCATCTCTGAAGCTAAAATCATTTTCCAAAGTGGGGGTTAATCTGACACAACTGGGAACTGGCTCTGAGCCAGAGCAGCATCTGTGTCCACCCATGGTGCTCGGCACTAGCAGTTAGCACACTGGTTCTGCAGTGACATTGCAACCTATTTGGTCATATCGTAATTTTTTGCAAGGTACAACATGTTCACTAACCATTCTTGATCAGCATTTTCCTTAGGTGCTGAAATCTCCATTATTATTGATATCTCATTAAGAGCTAAACATAGCATAACATTGCACAAAGCACAGTAAGCAGTTATTAGGGTCAATGGCCAAATGGGTAATACCGGCTGTTTTGCTAACTCAAAACAAAAGAACCTCAATGCGACTTCTCCACCGACGAAGTATCACCACAAAACTTTCTACAGTTAACAATGCCAAAATGCTGTTCCCTAAAGCACACTAATCTGCTAGCCGCAAACCGCAAAACCAATCAGATATTCAGCTCACTATAAGTGAATCCTCAACTATGGGTGGATTGCTAGAACTGAAAGGGGATTTGGGAAAGGCAAAGCGGGACCCACGGATAGGCGACGAAGGCGGATTTGGCGGGGTCCCATCGGAAGGGGCAGACGCCGAGCTGCAGCGCAGCGAACCGCTCGGCGGAGTCGCGGAGCTTGAGGTACCGCACGTCGTCGCGGTCGAGCTCGAAGGTGTCCCTCCAGGGAGCACTCGTGACGCCGCTCATCTCCAGGTCAAGCCCCACGAACGTGGCCTCCCGCACGCGCTCCCGCAGCTCCTCCAGCGCCTCCGCCAGGTTCCCGCGTGTCACCTGCTTCACAGCCACCCCGCCGCCGCCATCGCCGCCGCCTCCCGGAGGCGGCGAGGATGAGAGCGCGCGGGAGAGTAGGGCCCTGGGCGGTGGCGCGCGGAGGAGGCGGCGGAGGCAGCCCTGCATGGCCGGTGGCCGCCGTCGCTGGAGGACGGGGGTGGAGGCAGGGCGGCGTGGGGTTGGATCGTTGGGCTTGACCTGTAACCCGTAGGGCCGCAGGCATATGGCCCATGTATCGAAATGTCATGAACGAAGGCGAGTGCCTCTGTATCGAATTTTTTTTATATTTTTTCGTTGATTTTCGAAAAATAAATGATGAAAATAAAAATTACGAGAAATATCCATCTGCGGCCGTACCACACGGCGGCAGGGTCCTCACGCCGTGTGGCACGTGGGGTACGGCGGCAGGAGAACAGGTCTGGCGGCACGTCCGTGTGGCACGGCGGCAGCGCCCTAGCGCCGTGCCACACGGCGGTAAGAGCATTTTTATTTTTTTGAGTTTTTTCATTTTGTAAAACACTTTTAATTTTTAAAAAAAACAAGAAACTGAAAAATTTAAACATAATCATAAGATCATAATCAACGAGTAGATGCAAAATAGTTTATACAAGATTATGGTAAAAGTACTGCTGTGACAGAAAACACTAATACATCTAAATCTGCCGGTGTCTCTTCGGCCAAACAGCTCTAGCACCAGCCCAGGTGTGGTCCCGGCCGTACGTCAAGGGGTCAGGTGGCCTGATGACCCGGTGTCCGAGCTGGTCGGGAGACGGTGTCGCCATGGCCGCCTGCGACGAGCCTGCAACAGCCGGTGTCGCTCCGCCCGCCGGCGATGACCCTGCACTAGCCGGTGTCGCTCCGCCGGCCGCCGGGGTCGCTCCGCCCACCAGCTGTGTCTCCTGCGTCCCAACAGGCGGTGCCTGTGTGAACTGTGACGCGCCAAGCTCCTCGCCCTCCGCCCCATCCATGGTCGTGAGAAAGTTGTTGAACCTAAACTCGTCCCAGTCCAACTGGTGGTCGTCAGGGGACTCCGTCGCGACCGCGGTCGGGTCGAAACCTGCAACGAATAGTATTAGTTTTCCACGTATCGTACTTATCGAATTTTAGTGTAATAGTTAAGGTCGTTACCAGGCTGGAAGACAGGTGGAGTGGACGAGGAAGGAATATCTGCCGCCGGAAAGACCGGCGGTCTGCAACCTCCTAGCGGAAAGACCGGCAGTCTAGGTGCCCTCGTCTCCGGCTGTCGAGCCCCGGTGAAACCTCTTGGTCCCGTCGGAAAGACCGGCGGTCGCCCTGTACGATTAGAATATAGTATAACAAAAACACACAACAACTCCGTGCATTAGTTGAAAATAAGGTCCACTGAAAGTAGCTGCGCCGGGGAAAACCAACGGCCGCTGCACGTAGGTGTGCGGGCCCTGCGGCTGTGGCTGCTGCTGTGCCGTCGGAGCCGAGAAAGGCGCACGTGCAAAGGTGGAAGGCGCCGGCTGCGAAGCCGCTGTCGAGGCGGAGCTCGAGGACGACGCTGGGTGGCGCGGAAGAAGAGGAATGTCTGCGGCCCCGGCGTAGTTCACGACGGCGGTGTACCTCGTGGCAACATCGAGGATCCTGTCGTACGTGTGCTGGTGCTGCTGAGGTGCCCAGGTAAAACACGCCTCCCTCGCGGCCGCTGCGAGCCGCACGATCTCAGCAAGCGCGTCGTGCTGCTCACGAAATTAGTAGCACATGTTATAATGAATAGTAACATGAATTAAATATGATTGCAGTATCGTAGCTTACCGCTGTGTCGGCGGTCTGGTCTCGTCGCACCGGGTACGTGGCGTCCGGCAGTAGCCTGTCGTGGTCTGGGACCGGTGGCGGTGGCGGGGCAGCAGGGACGTACGTCACCCGCGTCCGCGTCCTCCGGAGGTACCACTTAAGGTAGGCTACCCAGGCTGTGCCGTCGTGAAGGCGGTGCTCGGTGACGACGTTCTCCTCATGCGCCGCGGACGCCCACTCGTCCACGTACGACTGCAACCTGTCGACGAACGACATCACCGCAGACACGCCCTTACGCGTTCACCTAGCATAGATGAAACAAAAAATTATTTGCAACTGACTACTTGTAACGGAAAATAATTATAACTAGCTAATGGTAGCTCACCTGTGCGTTGTGGGCGGCAGACGTGGCGCAACAGGTACAGGCGACTCCTGGTAGAGGCCGAACTGCCTCATCACCCGGTGGACCGCGTACTCCTCGACGTAGACGTCGAACACCAATCGTCGCCGTGTCATCCAGCACGCCTGGTCTCGGAAGCACAACGACGAGAGGCCCTGTGGTGCGCAGGCAGCGACCATGGCAGGAGTGTACGACGTCCACCGGACCTGGGCATCGACCATCCGGTCGATCTGACCCACGAAGTCCTTGTACGCCTTCTTCGCCTGCTCCCCAGCCCAAACGTGCTGCACAGAACATGAAAAGTTAATTGAATCGAACTAAAGAACTCATTAAGCGAAGAAAACGATAAAGGAGGTCATTACCTTCCGGAGGCACCACAGAGAACCCATGGTGGTGAGGTCCGCTGGGTCGGTGTCTGCTGGCAGCGGGTCGTACTCCGAGAGGTCGGCCTTGGGCCGACTGATGTCGAACCGCTCGTGGATCCGCATCTGCAGCAGGAGAGGACAACCCAGGAGGATCCCCTCCCTACTCGCCGGCTTCGCCACGCCCGAACACAGCCCCCTGTAGGTAGCGGCCAGAACAGCGCTTCCCCAGTTGATCTGCGGCATCTTGTCGAGGGGGGAGTCGGCGATCCTCTGAGCCCAGGGGAGCAGGTACCTCGACACCGAGTCTCCCGTTGACTCGCAGAACATCACCCACCCGAACAGCCAGAGCAGGTACACCTCCAGAAACCTGTCCGACGTCTGGTCCTCGGCCTTGTCCGCCATGTAGTCAGCCTGCACACACACAAAGGTCCATCGTCACATTCGTTTAAAATGCATACGAACGTTGAAAATAAGAGTTAGAAGCACGAACGCTGAACTGCTGGATCCAAGTCCAGGTGGGACCGTGGGTGTTGGCGAAAGGCACGTACGGCTGAGGCGCGCGATCGTTCCGAGGAACGTTTGCGAACCGAGCAAGGAAGTCGGCGTGCCACGTCGCGGGGATGTCGATCGGCCCCATCGCCTCGCCAGCACACGGGAGTCCTCCCAACAACATGGCATCCTCCAGACTGAGCGCCATCTCGCCGATGGGGAAGTGGAAGGTGTGCGTCTCTGGTCGCCACCGATCCATAAACGCGGCGATCAGAGGGGCGTCGTAGCTGAACCGCGTCAACCGCTCTACCCGGGGAACCTCAGCTCGTAGCTTGTCCCCCTCGACCAACCGCGCGAAAAGCAGAAGTTCTGCAGCGCGTAGCCTGAAACAAAAAAACAAAAATAATTTACTTAACGCAATTACTATTGTAAAGAAACAGAAATAAATATTAAAAATGAATTACGTACTTCGGAATCCACCGCTGGTGTATCGGCATCAACGTGCGGGTGGTCCGACAACGTATACTGCCGGGCGATTGTCCAAGAACGGCCGAGACGTACGAGCGGTGGTGCCGGTCCACCGCCTCCTCGAACAACTCTGGCTGTACGTACTCTAACGGTGCCTGAGCCATAACTGCAAAAAATACAAAATTTAATCAATTAGTTGAATTATATCAATTTAAACAAATTATGTGAATTAAAACTATTTTCTAAGAATTTTAAATGAATTGTAATCTAATTATGTGAATTATAACCATTTTCTAGAAATTTTATATCAATTTAATCGAATTTTTTGAATTATAACTATTTTCTAGGAATTTTATATCAATTTAAACGAATTATATGAATTAAAACTATTTTCTAAGAATTTTAAATCAATTGTAATCTAATTATGTGAATTATAACCATTTTCTAGAAATTTTATATCAATTTAATCAAATTTTTTGAATTATAACTATTTTCTAGGAATTTTATATCAATTTAAACAAATTATGTGAATTAAAACTATTTCCTAAGAATTTTATATTAATTTAATCTAATTATTGGAATTATAACTATTTCTACGTATTTTATATCAATTTAAACGAATTATGTGAATTATAATTATTTTCTAGGAATTTTATGTGAATTTAATCAAATTATTTGAATTATAACCATTTTTTAGGAATTTTATATCAATTTAAACGAATTATTTGAATTATAACTATTTTCTACGAATTTTATTTGAATTATAACTATTTCTAAAATTTCTAAAATTTCTAAACTAAGTGAACTAAACAAACTAAACTACACTAACTACACTAACTAAACTAAACTAACTAACCAAACTACACTAAAGTTAGAAACATACCTTAGTCAAAAGTGCTCCGAAGGGTTGAAAGCCGAAGATTTACGAGGAGAGATGGATGAAGGGAGGAGGGGGTGGCGGCAGCCGTCGCCCCCTTATATAGGGGTGATGCTGCCACCGTACCCTACGGCGGTAGGGTTCCTGCCGCCGTAAGGTACGGCGGTAGGAAGCTGGCCCCACAGTCAGCTCTCCCGACCGTTGGCTGCACCCCTGCCGCCGTGCCACACGGCGGTAGGACTGTAGGAGTCCCTGCCGCCGTGTGGTACGGCGGCAGATGTATATTTCTCATAATTTTTGTTTTCGTTATTTATTTTTCGGAAATCAAAGAAATATATATATATATATATATAAATTCCTGTGTATCGTAGACAAAATTTCGCCGTATTTCACATAATATTTCACTTTCAAAAAGGATAATACTAATGGTAGGGAAACGACGACAGGTGGCTGGTGCTGATTTGTTCTGAGAGAAAAGTACTGCTGGCTGGTAGCTGGTGGCTGATTTGTTCTGAGAGAAAAATACTGTTGGCTGGTGGCTGATAAGCCAGACGAACAAGGTTCTAATTGTAAGTCGTTTTGACTTTTCTAAGTTCATTACATTACTATGAATCTATATACAGTATACACTTTATCTAGGAGCATAGTAAAAATCATGCATCTAGACAAAGACAAAACGACCTACAATTCAAAATGGATGGAGCAGTATAATACTCGGAAAATGGTAGTATAAGACCATCATTAATTATGATCAAGTTTCGGCAGAATCAAGCTACTCTCATATATCCAACTCTTTCGAATATATCTTTGTGGACTATAATCATGCATTCATTTGCTCGAGAAGGTTAGTTCACGAAAAGACTGCAGTATAGAAAAGTCTCTGATCAGGTCAGATAAACAAAACCACCTACCAAAACCCTTGGAGCCTTGTTAGGAACTTTGGATACATGAGTACATGACATCCCACCAAGGCTCCAATCCATATATATTGGGACTCTGGGAGGGACTAACATGAAAATTCGTTTATTTTTTACTCAAATCCATACTTATTGGTAGGGTTGATGCTATCCAAACAAGCCCCGAAGGAGTCATCTTTGCCAAGCTATACAAAATGATGTGGCTAGCACTGTGTTTCTTGTTTATTTTGACCGGCCCTTCAGCTTCTTCAGGTAGCACCAGTGTTAGAAATATCTTTGCCGAAAAGCCCAGCGATCGCTTTCCCTGGATCTTCCTGTTTGATGAGGGACTCCCCGACGAGAACCTACAGCGAACACACTTGAGTCGTCAGCTCCACAAATAAGCAAAGGAACACAAATTTGTCATATGAGCCTGGAGTTCAGGTTCGTGGCTGATGACTTACCGCTTTTACCCCTGCATTTTGAACGAACGAAATGTGATCAGGGGTGAACAGTCCAGATTCTCCTACAACCTGAAACATAGAAAAGTACATGAATGCTCGATGAAGTACTACTTCCTATGCACAGTCAAGTGTGTGGCATGGTGCAGTTATTTTCGTAAGTCGTAAGTCGTAACTGCTGGATATTGATGTCAGTATAGATGAACTGGTATCGATGAATTACAGTTTGAAGTGAAGGTACATATACCTGATTCACAGCATAGTGCGACATGATATATAGTCAGGTCACTTTAGATCACAATAACAATGAGGAGATAAAGAATTGATGACCCAATAGTAGCTGCTGATGTTAACATTTACTAAGTAAAACATATTTACTTGTGGAATATTTGCAATGCAAGGTTTGCACATTGTAGATCAGTGATTCATCCTATCTAATTGTATAAGAATCTTCACAGTGAAGTATATCTCACTTATTCTCTAAGCATATGAAAGTGTGCTTTGTGAATAGTTACATATAGTCGTAGCAAGTGGAAGAGGAAGCAGGCTTTATTTTAATTTTTTGCTTTTCACAAGAATTATGTCAAAGAAAATACTTACAATTATATCCTTCTGAGCTATCATTTGTCCTCGTTCGCCCTCCAGAAGTTTTTTGGTGTTTGAAATATCAACTTCAAATGTCTCTGGAAAAGGAAATGCCCTCAGTGACTTATTCGATCTAATAAGTAAAAACATGATGTGGAGAATTACAGTAGATATAATGTGTCTAATAATCTTTTCTCACAGTGACCACTTTATCATGTTATGCTTAGTTATGAATTTTACAGCAAGCACTGAAATAATCTAGATTAACCGTATGTTTTCCCCCAATCACTTCTCTACCACGCAACTGAATCTTCATATTATGAGATGCAAGCTTCCAGGCAATAAAATAGCTAAAAGCCTTGTCTAGCATCACTAGGAATTGAATTTGGTGTAATAATAATAATAAAACAACATACCAAGATTACGGTTATTGATGCCGATGAGCTGTACACCATCAATCCCTAAAACACGGTCCATTTCCCTTTCATCATGAACCTTCAGTAACACAGTCGAGTTGAATCACTAAATCAAATGACTTCAAAGCAACAAGTGGTGGCATTTGAAACCACATGTAAAATATATCACAAGAAAAACTCAACTAACCTCAACTAAAGCGGCCATCCCAAGTATTTTGCAAATTTTCAACATATACTTGATATCACGGTCAGGTAATACAGCAGCAATTAGAAGAACAGCATCTGCACCCTTGGACCGTGCATAGTAAAGTTGCCAAGCATCAACAATGAACTCTTTGCATAGAAGAGGGCACTGCATTGAGTAATACAGAACATTAGCTATTCATGCACCTGAAGTACCCTGTCTGAATATCATTGACTTCTGAAATGTATGTATGTATGTATGCAATATGGACAAAGCACCTGGACTCCAGCATTGCGTATAGCTGCCAAGTTATCAAAACTTCCCTGATTACATATTGAAGGAAAACAAATGTCTTCAGGACATGTAACTTTATAATGGTCAATAGAAATTAGATCAAATTTTGCAAGGTGAAGAAATTAATGACCTGAAAGTATTTTCCATCTGTAAGAACACTAAGGCATGCTGCCCCATTTTTCTCATATGCCTGAGCGATCTGAACCTGTTCATATCCCAACAAGCATTATTACATGGAAAAAGATGCTGGTTGGTTTCAAAACAAAAATCATGCGTGTTCATTCAGATTTAAGAAAGCCAACGAATAAAACCTATCACTATAAAAAAACAATATCAACCAGATGACCTCTATTCTATTCGTTTATTCCACAGTTTTTATAGCAGGCATGCAACATATATGGGGTGTGCGGTATCCACATAATAAAACTTCAAAAGTTGGTTATTCTAATCCCTTGCATTGCATCTCTTGTAGGCTTGAGAGCACATCAGTTATGTTCAGGACAGGCGTCCTGCCATACTCATAGTTTTCTGTATTGTTCTGTGACAACTAATTAGTAATTACTAATCACGACTTGTTTGTGTCACTGCTGATAATCAGTTCAGTCAATTATCAGATTCAGAATCATAAAGTATTAAGGTTTCCACAACTGAGTTCCCAAACCCAGCACAAATTATCACTGAAATGGTAGTTACACTTACACAAGGATTAATTTTTCAAAAAAAAAAACACAAGGATTATAATGCGCGTATGACAAATAGATTAATTTCAATAGCACAAATGCAGTGATGGGAGATCTATGCAGCAAAAATTTAGCCATACCCAGAACTCACCGGATCAAAGTCCTCCCTAAGAACACCCCGGCTCGGTGAAGCCTTCTTGACCTCTGCAATCAGAGCAGGCAATCCAGTCCGATCATACGACCCCTTGAGCGCCCCAACGAAGTTCCTCGCCGGAGGAGCAGCTTCCAGTGGCCCCTTCAACATGTACAGGGGCCTCCTCTCCTTCATCTGCCCAACGCAAGCACACCACAAAACGTGAGCGCAGGTTAAGGTAGGCACTCACTGGCATGCGCATAGCACAGGGACATCTCACAGTCACAGAGACGTACCTGCGAAACCTCGACGTCCTTGTCCCAGACGATCTTCTCGAGGATGTTCCGCGGCGTGTTCCCCTCGTTCTCGAGGCGGAACTGGAACGGGCCGACGTAGTGCACCGCGGGCCCCGTCACGGGCCGCCGCCGGATCCTTATCCCGTCGACGCCCTCGATGGAGGCGGCCCCGACAGCGGCGGCAGCATCCTCCACGGGGCTCCCGCTGCCCCCTTCTTCCTCAGTGGCGACCGCCGCCGCCGCCGCCTCAGCGTGCGAGGTCGTCGTCGTCGTCGCGACCTCGCCCACCTCCGAGTCCTGCACGATACACCCACACGGAGTCACGGACCTCACGACCCGCAATTCGGGGGGAAGCGAACCCAGCTCGAGATAGCTGCGGGCACGGGGGAGGGAGCTGACCGTCTCGGCGCGGGTGCAGCGGGGCGGGGCGGGGCTCGGGCGGCCACCGGCGGCGGCGTCCATGTGGGCCGCGGCGAGGGGGCGGCGCGCGGCTGCGCTGGCGGCGAGGGTTCTGGGGCGGCCGATGTGGGAGTAGCGGATCGGGGCAGGGAGGCCCGGCCGGGGAGGCGCGGATCCGATAGTCAGTGCTTCCATTTGAGGCGCCGCCGAGCGCCGAGGCAGAGCGGAAGGGTGCTGATTGGATTGGGGTGGACGTTAGCCGTTGTACGCCTGCTGGCGCCACACCGGTCAGGCGGTCACTGGACTCTGCCGGTTGCTCTACAGAAGACACAGGTGGCCGAATCTCTAGCTGCAAAATGACATAGGATTTTGAATTTTCTTTTTAAAAAATGACACAGGAAGTCTGAAGACTTGAACTGATGAAAACAGTCAAAGTCAGGTGCTTCTGAAACTGCAAAACGCTGAAATCACAAAACAAACGGCACAAATTTTGTAGGAATGCAGAAATTCAATAGCGCAAAGGGTGAAAAAACTATCATTGACACGTTCCAAACCGAAAGGTGGACAAGAGACCCTTGCATCTCATTTAGAAAATTAGCGTGCTGGACTGCAGGTGCAGGATCTGCAGATACAGATATTACACGATGCCACCAGAGTACCAGACACAGAGGCAGTAGTTTCTAGATAAGGACTGCACATAAGCATAAGCACAACCATTACATACAACCAGCGACGGTACTGCAACATGTTAAATTCTAGGTAATAACGGCAGCAAGCTAGCAACTAGAGACTCTAATCAGCACATACAAATACGCATACGATTCATTTACAAGGCATATTCGACTGGACTCAATCCCTGATCCCTGTGCCAAAGAATCCCTGCTCAGTCCCTGATCTCTGTGCCAAAGACCCGATATCTTCTGCTGCCCCAGGGGTCGTTTTTGTCCAGACGGTAAGATTTCAGGCAACACCATATCCAGGGCGGGTTCCTGGTCAAGGGAGCGCCTTCCTCATCCTCTTCTGGGATCCCCAGTAGCTTGTTCATCTTTTTTATCAGTGCCTCCGCTGTTAGAAAACCACCGAAGAATTTGGCCTGACATGGATTTCAATGAAGACAGGATAACACCTATTTCAGCAATACTTTTTTTTTCTCTTTCACAACTGATGAATGTGGATACCAGGAGCAGTCTGTAGGCAAAGCAATCAAGCATAAGGGTGATTTAGTGACATATTACCCCATCATCTTTGTGGACATATGCATGGATTCTCGCTGTAGGATCCTCAAGAGTCAACCGAAGAAAATAGCTTCCAGTCAAAAGCAAACGGAGTTCACTAGCTCGACATGGGTATGCAGCCACAACACGGACCAGGGTTTTGAATTTGTGCGTCACCTAGCAACAACAACAACAAAAAAAAAGGCTAGCTTTAGAGACAGTTCAGAGCACTCAGAATTGAAGGGAGAGACAGATCACAGGGATAGAAATTAAAGTAAATGTGCTTGTATGTTCTTGGGGCATCTGATGACATTAGAGCAAATCTAACACATGCATAAAACTATTAAATAACTGGAAAAATGGGAATGATGTAAATACCTGTTCATGAGTTAAAGACTCCATCAACGTTGTGTAACCTGCCGTCTCATATTCTACATCTGACAGAATCGAGAACAAAATTGTCATGTGGCAAGCCTTATGTGGGCAACAGGCGGCAACAAAACGTGTGTATGCAAACAAAAACTTTGGCATAAAGATTATCATGTGCTACATTTGGATATCCGTAGATACGTACCAAACGAAAAATGTATTAATGAGATCCAATTTTCATGAAAAAACTTCATGTGCACATAAAACAGGGGATTGCTATATAGTAAACTTATTCAGATAGCTGTGAAGATGAAGGCCTGAGGAGCTAACTGAAATATTGCTATTCTAATCAAATAAGTGCTGAATCAGAAGCTAAATGCAGGGTCTAAACTATGAAACAGAATATGCTTATCAATGAAGCAATACAAATTATCATACTATGCTCTATACCAGCAACATTAGAGGCCTCAGGAAGGCTTGCCATTGGCTGGCGATGAACTTGGTTGGTGATGCGGCAGTCATACATCCTGAAGGTATTAATGCAATTGGTAAAATTTACTTGCACAATGTTCAAAAGACATCCAATTTCATGAGAGAAAAGAAGATTACTTCAGGCGATCAACGACACTGCCATCTTCATGAGATAAAAGGCGAATCCTACTAGATGGTGCCAAGATGCCTTTCCAAATGCCAAACTCTTGCTTGCAAGTTATGTTGCAGAACCTGGCCCAGTAAATATTCTTTTGCAAGTGAAACAATTCCTTGAGAAACCTGTTTGCAAAAATCCTCAGAACAGTTCCGACACAAGGCATTGTGCATAAAACCTCCCTGGGTAGAGGTGTTCGTTCAAGATGTAGAGGGGACGATTCAACTGCCTCAGCATCCAAACTGCATGTTCATCAATCGAATAACAGAGAAGCACTGCAAATGTTAGTTATGAAAGAACTGTAATGTCAGCAGATGCTTTTCTCAGAAGATAAGAGTTATTTGCTTTTCACTAAATATGCTCAGGTTCCGTACACCATTTAAAAACAACCTAATAAAGATTAAAATCTGCAACATTATTTCAAAAATACTAGATCACCTTCCTATGTTGCATATATAGCTTTGCTAGCTATTGAATGAAATTAAAATAATAAGCGGTAATAAACCTACAATCCTACATTGCCTGAAACTCAGCTGCAGGGGTATCAGTTCCATCCCAAACATAAAATGTCCATTCGCCATTACTTTCATGGACATGAAGAACCTGCAAGGCAGAGACTTTTTGAGCAAACAATGTGCCAAAATAACTCCTGAGTTCAATATGATTAACGAAGAAGGTAGAACCAACCTTGCATACTAAGTCAAAAGTAGTATCAGACTTTAAACTCCTTAACTGCAATTCAAGTTCTTTCATACCTATGGTGCAAAATTGTTAGAAGCAGATATCGCAAAAGTTGCTGAGAAAGCATGTATTCATGAACATACAAATGGTTCATGAATCTCTGCACAGAGACAAACATGGATACAGAACTTATGCTACAATAAAGGTATATACCCTGAAGAAGCAGAATAGTATATATATTAACCAAATATAGGGATAGCAGGTAGTTAAAGGTAACATGAGTTTACTGTAAGAAGCTGACAACCAAACAAAAAATAGGAACGATGTAGATAGCGAAACTCAAACTGCTGTTGGTGTTTGATTGAAAGGCAGAAAGATCCCTTAACCAAGGGCTACTATGGGATAATGCGAGTCATGTTGTATTCAAAATTTATATAGCAAATAAACCCTTCAGGTAAGGTAAGAAGAGTTCATAAATTGCATGGCTACTATCCATATTGGCCCTAAAGGCCTATAAAAATTCAAGCATATTAACGTTATGTTAATTGGTGGGACGACCAAGAAATCAAAAACTGAATTTAGACTTTCAGCCCATAAATATGATAGATAGCCTGCCTTCCATTTGGATAAGAACATTTTCACCACCATGATATTTCATTGACATATAAAATTGGAGTGGGATGAGCACGATTAAGAGTTAAGATATCACAGGAAATACCATGCAGATGGGTGGATTTAAAGAAGTTAGCAATTGTAAATAATAATTAGGAGTTACCTGGAGGATTATATGCAAGCCACATTCTCATCTGGGTCAAAAGTTCATTGTCATGTTTGCTCCCATGATATTTCATAGAAGTTTGATATGGGCTGGACTCTGTAGATACTTTCCCTTCAAATAGGGCGAATGAAGAAAACTTTTTGTTAAATGTAACAAAAAATTCTCCATGCATCGTTATCTGCAGATAAAAGTAAACATGAACTACTTGCTACCAAATAGGTCATCAAAAAATCAAAACGATGAAAAAAAGGCTCTGACAACCACATATAGAAAAGGCACATGGAAAGTTATAGCTCTTGGAAATACCCCAGAACTGTGACAAACGGAATAATTAAATAAAGTTTTGTGCTATACCACGACATTATGAAGACTGATCACATCTCCACTTGACTTAACACAGGGCAATAGAGCAGTATTGTCTGCAAAAAATGTTACAGAGATCCCAGCTGGACGTGATTGATCGGCAATCCTCAACGTAAGAGTGAAATCTGCAAAAAGGAAGAAAAACAACTATAGCCATGACCAAGCATCCCAACATTAACTTGAGGAGAAAATGAAAAGAATCAGCACTGAATATGAGCACAACATGAGAGAGTCAACAGAATATCCCTCTTTGTACATGATGACACTTGATGCAAAAGGTCACCAAATGAGGTTGCGCAGGTATGAGGGGGGTGTTAAACTAAAGCATGGGGTTTACCCCCAATGCAAGCAGTATTTTGAGCAGCAAGCAAATAGTAATCAACATGATTCGACATTCCAAATGTATTTCTACGAATTTACAGCAAAAATTCACAACCTAACCCGAATTTACACCTGTTTCCGCAGCATTGGCAGTCCAGAACAAGCCCTAGGCGAATACTTTGCGAATCAGATTGGAGAAAAACTGAAGGAAGCATACAGCTTATTGCGGAAGCGGTACAGAAACTGACGACCACTGCAAGAGCCGAAGCACAACCGCCAGACTCCACCGCTCACCCTGCTAGAAACCCAGACTAAACCCTAGGAGGAGGCGGGCCGAAACCGGTGGGGAGGAAGGAGGGGAGGGGAGGGGAGGGGAGGGGTGGAGGGTGAGGCTCACCCGTGCCACGGCTGCGGACGGTGGCGCCGATCTCGGCGACGGCGGCGAAGAGGCAGACCCGAACGCCGGGGGCCTTGAGGGCGTCGGCGATAGGCAGGTACACGTACTGCGCCTCCCCCGCCGCCGCCGCGGCGGAAGGAGCCGCGTCGCCCTCGCGTGGCCTCTTCCGCTCCCTTGCTGCTGCCTCCTCCATAGCCCGCGCCGCGTGTGAGTGACTGAAGCGTGCTCACTGCTCAGTGTTGCGACTTGCGACGACGTTTGAGTTTTGACGCTTCCCCTTCGATGAACAATAATGTACAGTATGTAGATTTTTCGCAAAAGACGAGGCTTTAAAATGAAAATATATTCATCCTCAGTTCCAAAGAGACATTCTTTTCGGGAGAAGGGCGTATCAGATCGACCAGGTAGAATCCTCCGAGCATAATTTAAAAGGTCATTGATACGCAAGCAGAGCCTTCGAATTTCAGTCACCATTGAAACAAGATGCTGAGGTCCAACATCAAACACTACATTCTTTTTACATACATTGCACAAAAGACCGTAAAAAACTTCGTGTGAAACCAGCACGGGAGCATTGTAAAAACAACTCAACAGACAGCAGTGATGTGATCCAGGATGGGGTCTTCTACCCAGCCGTAGAAAACTCACGGATCCGACCACAAGGTATAAAAATCAATGAAAGAATGCCTGAAGGACCAGACTAGCTAGATTCACACAAGAGGGTTCTTCCCGCGCGGCAGGGAGACGCTGCGCCGGATGTCCGGCAAGGGGATGTTGGTCCTCTCGGCGTGGGGCGGCTTGCTCCAGTTCCGGCGTTGCCTTCCTTCGGTCAGTGGCTCCATCTCCCGGACAGAAGCCCTGGCATTGTGAGGAAAACAAAACTTTGTAAGTAAACTCAACTGCGGATTGGGCACTATTGTACAATCTACAAGGCAATGCAAAAGAAATGCTACTATCAGGGGACAGAAACAGCTGATGAGAGTTTTTTTTTTTTTTGAGAAACAAATAGCTGACGAGCTTGAGCCGTACCGAAGATCAATGTTCTGGGACTGTCTTGTTGCCTGTGTTTGGAGCTTCTTCACCTTCCGATTGAAGTGGAAGGTGGGCTCATCGCCTGCGAACTCGTTTTCGATCTCAGAGGAGTCCCTCGTGTTCTTGGCCTCTGACCTCACTTTGGTACCTGAGTTTCTGTTTGCCGACAGCTCTTCTTTGTGAGCCTTTGGCGTACTGTCCGACCTGTTCTTTGTCATGCTTTGCCGGACAGAGGGGATTTTGCATCTGTTCTCTTCCGAGTCCCGGAATTTCCTTAGACTCTGAGCTGTCAGGACAGATGAAGGTGTGTTCCTGGAGCTGCTAGATAGTACTTTTGGAGGCACTTCAATCTTTGATATGGGTGTGCAGTCGATGCTTCCCATGTTCTCCACAGTTTTGGCAAAGCTGCCTCTCTCAGCAGACAATGAACTTCTCACTGGAGGAGATGGAGTCTTATACTTCCGCGCACTCAAGTATAACTCCCTGCCGATGACAGGAGATTTATCATCGACCTCTCTCGCTGACAATGGGGAGCGGAACCTTCTCTGCTTGCCAGATGATGAGCTTCTTATCTGCCAATGAATCAAGCCATATCTTTAGGATGATTACACGCGAAAAAGATGTGAGAGCAGTGTGCTGCAACTTGAAAGAACCTGGAAGAATACTGCAGTGAAAAACGAACATAAGAATATTAAGAAAAACAAAGTACCTCACTTGTACAAGTGTCTACACTAGATTCTTGACCAGCTTCAGGTTTCAAGGACATGCCGGTAGTTAAAGGTGACCTTGTTCTTGCATTTCTCATCTCAGAGGTCGCACGGTTAGCAAGATCTTTACACTGCGCTGCTTCACGTTCCTTTTCATCCAATGCCAATTTCAGCTTGGCAATCTGGCAGACAATTCTCATACCATGAGTTATGGAATCAAAGTTCCAAAATAGTAACTATAAAAACAGCATCATACCTCTTCCTTTAGGTCTTTGACCTGGCCTGCTTCCTTATTAGCACGGGCTGCACCAAGTTCTATTGTGGCTACACGCTCAGCGAATTTGAGAGTGCTCATTGTTTCAATAAAAGAGTCTGTTTCAGGGTTTACATGCACAAACATCAATGTTTTTGCCTGGCCACCTGTATTGCAAGAAAACAAACGATTAGAGAAGTATTTTGACAAAAAAAAAATCCAAGATTAAGGGTTTCTAGTACCTAAGGCATCCTGCAGCACTTGTGTTAACTTGCTATTTCTGTACGGAACATGGGAACTCTTTTGGGCAAGTGCAGCTATAACATCACCAAGTGCAGATAGCGATTTGTTTATGTGCTTAGCTTCAGTTAGTCTTTCTCCAGTTGCTTCAGATTTGTCTACCCTCTCACTTCCCGCGAGATCCACCAGATGTAGGCACCCTCTTAGAGTTGAACCTGAAATTACCTCCTTTCCTTGTACATGAACTGTCAGCACACTAAACAAAGAGCAATACAGTTACCAACAGTGCAGTTACGCTATTATCCAGATAAATCAATTGAAGAGGCTATGAGTTACATGCCCCCCGATTACAATGCATGAGTTCAAGAATACCTGTGTGAGCGGCTACTTCGTTCATTAAGAGCAGTTGATCCAACGGCTCGGTTTCTCTGGCCAACTTTCATCAGATCCAAAACATCTTGTGCACACTTAACTGGTACAACATTTGCATCTGGGATGTTGAGTCCATTTACATGGGAATTATTGCGTATCTCTAATGTGTTTCACAGTTAAGGAAATATAGAAGAAAAACGTATGGAAAAACAAACCTTTTGACAGTAAAGCAAAACCTTTCTCTGATGTATTTAATTAATGGAGGAAAGATTTCAACTTCGTTCATATTATCCTTATTCAAAAATAAATATGACTTATTCATCATATAAAAGGATATCTTCTGTTTGCACCATCAGTCATTAATAAATCCCTCACTTGTTCATTGTATATTTCAATCATCTGAACTTTAACATCATATGTGATAGAATCTGCTCTGGTTTGAGAAATTTCAAACAGATCGTTCAATGACCGGTAGTTCACACCCCAAGTTTCCTCTGTTATTATGTCTGGACCGCTCTGAGTAGCACATACAAAATAGATTATCATAAGGAAAAACAATAAATGTGATGGCATGCAAATAAAAAAACTTCTAATAAGATAATGTTCTTAGGTATCTATCCAATAATAACTACTCTCCTGTTATACTATTGTGCCCCTGATTCGAACTTTCCACACAAACATCGGAATTCAAAGCAAAATTACTTGTGAAGTTCTAAGAAAAATTTCCTTGCGAAGAATTACCATTGTGTAAGTTTTCCCAGATCCTGTTTGACCATATGCAAATATGCAGACATTGTAGCCATCCATGATGGATCTAATCAATGGTTGGGTATCAGCAAAAACTTCAGCTGTTACAAAGAAATTTAAGGTCATAAACATTAGAGTAGGCACAAATCACCGTTTCTAAAGTGAAGGAGAAATGAAAAGTGATAAAGGTTGATTATCTACATTGTGAAGCATTAGGTCCAAATATTTTGTTGAATGTGAATATTTTCCGTCCATCCTTCCCTTGCTTTTGAGGATTCGCAATCATGATTTCTCCATTTTCCCCAATATGATCAACAGTAGACCTTTGATCAGATTGTGCCTTTGGGAATGGTTTCACTCTGCAGTAAACTCTAATGCTACCTGACACATTTTTTTGTTTTAATCAGTGATCAAATGTATCTTCTACTTACTACTAAAATGAAATTCGCAGGTTACCTTTAAGATCTTGCACCTGATTATACAGCTTACGATTTTCCTCCAGCAACTTGTGGTAAGCATTATGGTTCTGAGCCTCAAAGTAGCTTTCTACATTTTTGAGATATTGCTCAGTGATGAAGCAATTAAATGTTAAACTGATGGATACAATTCCACATTTAGTACCTACCTATCCTCCTCAAGTCTTCCTCCCAGTCAGCGCGAGTAGATTCAACTTGAAGCTTCATCTCATTGAAGGACAACTTTAACATCTGAATTTTCAAATATCAATAGATTAACCATAGTTAGTACAATGCAACAGAGGACATAATACAACAAGGATTTTACAATTACTGTAGTCACACAGCTTTAGCTAGAAAAGGTGTCCATTTTTCTAGAACAGGCAAAAGACCTTTGATTGGAAGTAGGAAAGGGGTTCGAACAACTAAAAGTTGAAATTTCTACAATTTAAGCTTAGCATGAAGCATGCAACCTAGATAATAAAGGTGTCAATTAATAATTCTTTTTCTCGAACACGGTCAATTAATAATTCTGATTCTGCATGGGATATAATACCAGGTAACAAGCTCACTAGCACAAATAACTTTGGCATGGTTTTTACCTCCAGCTCTTCTTGTTGGCTTTCAAGTACTCCCCCATCATTCAAGTGTTCATGGCTGCCACGAGGAATTCTTGTTGAAGAAAACAAGCACTGATTATTCTCCTTCAGACATTTTGAAATAGCTTCAATCAAATCCGACTTGGAAAGAGTTCCATTGTCATCTTTCATCATTTTTCTTAGAAGTGACCTGACCTGTTAGAGATGATGCCTTGAAGTAAGTAATTATTATTATTGTGGAAATTTAAGGTTTTAATGCTGCCAGTAACAGGGTTATTTTAAAATTTTACCAATGTTTTTTCCCAATAACATATATACGCCAAGGTTATAGCATATAGGTTACATCAAAATGTGAGGAAACGAAAATTCAATATTCTAAATTTTACCAGCAGTAGTACCTGATTTCTATGGGAAGCAAGCAGAATAGTAAATTCCTTACAAGCTTGCTCGAGTACTGTTTCAATGACCTGCAATATTTACCGCCATATGAAAAATCAGTCCAAATGTGATTGTGTTCAGTCAGACAAGTAAATAGATACGAATGAGCAGAACTCACCTACCATATCATCTAGAGGCAAATCTTCAGCTTCACCCCATTCCAGTAGGAATGCCCTCACAACTCGAAGAACAAAGTGTTGAAAAAGAGAATGCTGAGCATCTTCAACTCTTGATTCCTCAAGGGAGACCTCAGAGAGAAGATGCACAAATTCCAGCATCTGTTGGTCTGAGCCTCCACCTCTGGTTAAATGTGAAGCAGGTCGTTTGCTTGAGGATGCAATCTTCACGATGCCACCATATCGCCATATACCGATGCCACCTGAGAGCTTCCACTCGTGGTATCCCTTGAGGCAGAGTATGCAGTCAACAACTTTCATTGACGAACCTCCCTGTCAGCATTGTAGGTCGAATTCAGATGTGAAAAGTTTCACACAGTGAGACAAGTCATAGATTTTATCTAATAAGCTACATTCTACATCTACAGGATGAAGATTTGTTTATTGATATATCGAACCTATAGATGGACTCAGGTACTAGAAGTAGAATGACTTCAGTTTCAGTGAGAAACAGCACCTATTTTCTTCCAAATGTGCAAAAAACAGTCAAGTTAATCCTCTAAGCCTTACAATTGTGCAAATAATACTGCCAACAATAATCCAAGAACTTTATAGAAATAATCGGATGAATGCAACTCAACTATGTACCTTCTCTATATCAGAAGTTTCAAACGTCAACAGGTTCATGGCGCTAACTGCAACAAGGAAGTTCCTCATGTTCTCGAAGTACTGGATCGCAGATTGAGCAGGCCCATCGAATGTCTGAACAGTGATGACAGGATTCTCCACAACCTAGCCACAGAAGTAAAAAAAAAAAACGAAGCATTGACATGCTGCAGTAGTATTCCAATTTCCATGCAACTGAAAAACAGTGGCATTTTGTCCCCAAATTTGTTGTTTCATCCGTCACGCACCTTTGGGACGGCGCCGGGATTGACGCGGTTGAGCACTTTGCAGAGAACGAGACCGTTGCGCAGTGCCGCGCAGAACTCCTCCTCAGACGGCCTCTCCGGCAGGGACTCCCAAGCCGCGGGCTCCATCTGCCGCAGCCATCGCGCCGCCTCGCACCTCCGCGCAGCTGCGGTGGCCGCAGCACAGGCAACAACAGATCAGAGAGGTCGCATTTGCTGCAGATTAGGAGTAGCCGAGACACAAGGCATTTTGCGAATTTGAATATTCAGAATGCAGAATCACTTTTGAGTTGAGTACCGGTAACGGAGATTTGAGATCAAATCACAAGTTCGCAACCACTCCCGATCACACCGACGAGATCGATAATTAATGCCGCGTGTTCAATGAAGGCAGCATAATAGTAGTAGAGTAAGAGGGTGCTTGATACCTTTAGTCCCATGACTAAAACTAGTCAGACTAAAAGTTGTTAGTCTCACCTATGTTTGGATCTAAATCCTAAAGAGACTAAAATGTAGTAAATAATTATTAATTATCTCTTTCTCTCTTCAGCCAATAGATGGGGCATGCTACAGATTTCTATGAGATTAAATGAAGAGAGAGAGCTAAAACAAAGTTTAGTAGGGTTTCCCTTACTAAAACATTTTAGTCTCAATACTAATTTTAGTCTCTCTTTAGTCTTGAGTGATTGGAACTTTAACCCTCAAATAGACTAAAATAAGTTTGACTAAAATTAGTCCCATGGATCCACACATGCTCTAAATCAAACGCGATCTAGATTAATGCTTCGCTGATCATACTTCCCATGCATGTCTCCTCGCAAACGCGTGGCTTGCCTTCGGAGGAGGCAGCGTGTTTAATTGCGGAGGCGTACGATGAGCAGAGCACAGTAATTACTCTCCCGTGCAGTACTAATCCACTTGCTAGGAGTAGTAACCGGGAAATGCCGCGACCGGGCTTCTCCGCTGCTGTCAAGCGAGCGCCGCAGTCGCCGACGGGACCGCCGCCGCTGCCGAGCTCGGCGGCGCCGGAACACCAAAAGCACGCGACCGAAACACGCAGCGGCGCGACCGCGGATCACGCCGGCCGCACGCGCGGCGCGATGAAGCCGAACACCAGACAGAAGCAAAAGCAGCAAACGCGAATGGATCACCCGCTCCCTCCCCCTCATCTCAAATTCTCAAGCGCGGGCGGGGCGGGGCTTTACTCACCGGCTTCCTCGGCCTTGCGCAGCGCCATCCCCACGTCGTGCGCTCCGTCGGCCCTCATCACGCCAGCGGCGGCCGTGCCGAAGTCGATCGCCTCGCCGCACCGCCGCCCCCGCTTCGCGGATCGCACCTCGCCTCCACGCCCGGACTCGCACGCACCGCGCAACGGCAGGGACGACGACCGGTCCACACTCCACAGAGAGCCAGGGGGCGGGTGTTTGAAAAACTCCGACCCCGAGCCCGAGGGAGAGGGCGGTGGGGGCTTCTCTTTAACGGACACTCCCCGGGGGCCTCCTCGGGATATTTCGAAACTCGCAGGGGGCTAAGCGGATAACTCCACAGCTGACAGTAACAGTGAGTTTAACTAGTTTGAGCGAGCCCGTGCTGGTGGGTTTGACCTGGCCGGCTAGCCTAGCCGTGCTGCGGCCTGCGGGGCACCGAACAGCGCGCAGCGATGGCGGCCGGTGGGATCGCTGCACGTGGGAGGTGGCCGGGTGGGCCCCGGGCACTCACGTGCGTGCGGGCCGCCAGATGGTTGAGAGTAATTTATTTCCGGAGCCCGACGGGATTCAAACGCGGAGCTCCAACTTTTTGATGCCGCTTTGGAGTATCCTTTTCGTTGGATTTTCGATGTGATTAGTAAAAAATTATTATCAATTTATCGTATTGGACCTTGCGTATAAAAAGAGCAATATATTTCAATATGATAGATGAATGTACTCCCTCGGTTTTTCTTTACATGACGCTTCGGACAGACGATTTGGTTTACTCCTAGTGCAAATATGTTGACGGAAACATCAAATATTTCCGAACAGAGGTAGTACGTAGTAATTTGCCGAACTAAATAAGACCTAGCTTGATTCTAAAAAAAAAAGACCTAGCCTCAGTACGCCGGTTGTCGACTTTGGGGAGAGATTTTTGAACCAAAACGGTCGACTTGGTGAGATCCGGCATGCTGCAGTAACAGTTCCGCTGGGCGCGCGCTGGCAGTGGCAGCATGTGGCTTTCATGAGTGCGGGTGCAGTGGATGAAAATTCGTGTACAGTGGAGCTGCAGCTGATTAGTGGCAGTATGGCACTACCGGTCGGGTGTATGTGTGGAGTATGTTCCGATTTTTCAAACTACCACGATGCTAGATTGGGACTAGCAAAGGGTTAATGGCCTGGTCCAAGCTCCAGCCTTGCTTCGCTGCGTTTTGAATTTTTCAGATCTCATTGTAGTGCTAGTATTTTTGTTGAAGCAAGTTAGAAGCTGACCAAGCTCTCTAACCTATACTAGAATTGTGAAAAAAAAAGAGGGGGTACAAGGGTCTCGTACTTGTATGATTTGATCATTTATCAACAATTTAATTTGTGAAAATTCATAGAAATGAACTTCTCTATTCCCAATGGTGGGTGATTTTCCTAGGTTCCAAAGGCCCAGCCCAATAGTTGGTATGGGCCGTACGGCCAACGGCCCACGCAAGCTGGCCCTGCGGCCAACCAAATCCGATACGGTAACGGATAGACTCTGCTTCTTTTATCGCTCGATCCCTCTCGCCGCGTTGGACACTTGGACGTGACCCCGCCTCTCCAGCCAGGTGCCCAGGTTCTCCATCGCGCGCGCCTCTTGTTACTCAAGCTCGGCGAACGCCTGCCAAGCTACCGGATCGATCGCGTCGACTCTCACCATGGACTCCACCAACAAAACAGAGATCTCCCTTGAGCGCCCACGCGAGGCTGACCACGAACCAAGTGTTTCCGCTGGTTCCGGTGATCCGCCGCCGATGGCACCAAGCAACAAGGCAGACGCCGCCGTCGTCGCCGCCACGGTTGTCGCCTGCACAACATGCGGCAAGAAAGACGACGGCCACTCAGCCTCAGATTGTCCCTACAAGCATCTCCTCGCTCGAGCCGCCAGGGACGAGTTTCCTCCGGCACCCAACCGCACATACCGAGTCTGCCCAGCGTGCGGACACTACCCCGAACCGGGGCGGTGGCGATGGGACGGCGACAGCGCCCTCCGCGTGACCAACCTCCCCGACGGCACCACCGAGCGCGACCTCCGCCGCCTCTTCTCCCCGTTCGGCGTCATCTACCGCGTCTCCCTCTCGCCGCCGGCCGAGGAGGGGGACCGCCCCGTCGGCATCGTCCAGCTCGACCAGGTCGAGGACGCCGAGGTGGCCATCGGCTGGCTCAACGGGGACGTCTACGGCGGCCACGCCATCGGCGTCGAGTGGGCGGAGCCGTTCGTTACTCCCCCGATCGGCGAGAGCTGCCTACGACGGGAAGACGAGTCCGGGACCTGTGTCCGCGTGGCCAACCTCTCGGAGCGCACCAGCGAGCGCGACCTCCGCAACCTGTGCAGAAATGTGAGGAGGAGGAGGGTAGATCACGCAGGCAGATCGGCGTTGTTAAGTTTGATGAGAGGGGTGCTGCTGAGGAGGCCGTCAGCTGGCTCAACGGGCATGTTTTCGATGAACTGGAGCTCCGAGTCGAGGGCCCCATGAAACTGTATAATTTCAAACTGTAGAATTTCCATTTGGAGCTTCTTCCATACGAGTTTTTTTAGGCCTGATGAAGATGAAGCAATCCTATTTGTGTTTGTTTCAAAAAAAATGTAGGTTTATTTGAATCCAAAAATGTGCGTGGGCCATGTGCCGCTTCCAGGCCGTTGTGGACTGGACCCTTTGAGACTGTGGGATTCCCGTTTGGTTTTTGGAGTGTGTAGGTCTTTGATCCGATTTGATTTGATTTATGCAATTGAGAATTCTTACTGTTTACGTTGCTGAACCAATCCAAAGTTTGGAACTTGTCCGCGCCATGAAGTTGTTCTCGTATTACCAAATCGACGAACGTCCTTATCCCTGCTTTCGGTTCTAAAATCCTCATTTATATTATTTCTGAATTTTCTACGACTTCCTCGAAACATCTGAATATGTTTAGGGGTGTTTAGATTCCACCTGACTAGAGTCTAGAGACTAGTTTTAGTCACCTTAGGGGACTAAACCTTCAAACACCCCTGACTAAAGAGTGACTAAAACTAGTCTAGTCTCTAGTCAGGAGTACCCCAACTTTTAGTGACTAAAACACTCTCTCATCATTATTCTAGGGAGAGAAGAGAAAGAATGGGGAAGAGGAGAGAGAAAGTGGAGGAGGGAGAACAATTTAATACTAACTAGTTTTAGTCCCCTCCAAACAGAGGCTGACTAGAAATTTTTAATGTGACTAAACTTTAGCCAAATGACTAAAAGATCCAAACACCCTCTTAATCCACACCGCTGTACCCTCCATGATTTTAGAACTGTTCAGTGACGCCAGGGCTTAATTTAAATGGACCCGGAATGGCGGAATCTACGCGTTTTTTCTAGCGACTTTGGGAGTTTGGGTGTGTCTTTTCTTTTTCCGAGGGTTTGCCAATCAGAGATTGACTTGGCTGACTTTGCAAGCGGGCAAAATCATGGTCCCGCCCGGGCAAGGAAAACTGGAAAAGATTGCTTGACTTGACTGCGTCGTTCCACCACCAAAGGCACATGCATGTGACTGAGACATGGGACTTGGCAATGCATCGCGGAGTGAAAATGCCGCGTCTAGAGTTGAGTTTTTTCCTTATTTATGTAATCACAACTTATGTAAAACTTGTTTTGCTTCCCTCTCTTAAATGATATGGTAGTGCTCCTGCCTGATGTTTCAAAAAAAAAATGCCGCGTCTATAAGCGGTTGCGGAGCTTATCTCATAGTCTTGCATGTCGGATTTAAAAGTTTTGAAATTTTTTAAAACTTTACACACTAATAGTACCAAACTAGATGTACATTGTCTCAAAATTTAAGATTCAAACAACTTCTATAAAAATTCATATGAAAACTTTTTTCACCCATCCTGGATTTTTACAAAAGTTATTGAATCTCAAATTTTAGGACAATGCACATCTAGTTTGGTACTACTGATGTGTAGAGTTTCAAAAAAAAATTAAAATTTCTAAGTGCGACATGCAAGACTATTGAGATAAACTCCACGCTTATTTATACAAGCGGCAATGCATTTCTGCAATGCATCGGTTAATTTCCGATTTGGGCCTGATAGGGAAAAATGTATCTGCAAATTAGTTTCTTCTTTTTTTTTCGTTGGCAATACATATACACAGAACCTGCAAATAGCTTGGGCCGACACGTCAGAAGAAAGGGAACCAAAAAAGGGAAGGAAAAAAAAACGCGCTACAACTAGTCAACTACAATATCGAGCAGCAGTTGGGGCCTCGCCGCTCGCCGCCAGCCGTCGCCCCTCGCCGCCAGCCGTCGCGCGCGGCGGCGTGTGGCCCACGGCGCCCAGGTCGTGCCGCGCGATCATCGGCGAGTAGTTCGCCGGGTGGCTGCGCGCCACTTCGCGCGCGTACGGGCTGCCGCCGTGTCCCGACATCGGCGACGACGGCGCGTAGCGCTGGTAGTATCCCGGGCTGGGGGTGCGGTGGTAGAAGCCGACCCCCTGCCTGCTCTGCAGCTCGCCCTGCCACCGCGTGGTCGCTGCGGCGGCGGCCGGGCACTCGACGCGACCGCCTCCGAGCACGCTCCGGCCGGGAGTGGTGGTGGGGTGCCGCTGGTACGGGGACTGCGTGAGGATGATGTCCTTGCACATGCCGTTGGTTGTGCGGCCAGGCAGAGTCCGGAGCTCCACGATCTCGGCCTCCCCGACCTCCTTCTGCAGCTTCCTCGTCAGCTTGCCCGCGTCCACGCCGTCGCCGATCACCAGCAGCAGGTCCTTTCCGGCACCGGTCACCGTCACCGACTCGACCCCTGGCCAATATCACCACGTACGATTTCATGCCATTGCTCAGAAGAAATTGGAATGGAAACGATCGGTTTCAAGGAGGACAATGTGTGTATGCATGGGGTACCATACCGCTGACTGAAGCTACCACTTTCAGAGCCTTGTTACGGCCCTTGTCGGAATCCGGCTGATGCATTCGAATGATTATCTCCTTCTGAAGAAATTTTTGCAATCCAGGTGATCAGCAGTGTCAGTCAAGTTGTTGCTAAACAAGAGCATTAGCAGAAGTAGAGAGAATTTTGAGGAGAAATTGGTTCTTACCCTCATGCTTGTGCAAGTGCAAGTCTGCAGAACCGTTCGATGGGAACCCAATTATAAAGCCAATTTGGTCGTCGTTGCTGAGGGAAGATGGAATGTTTTTGCCTCTCACGGCATGGCAGTACATTCAGAGTACCGGCAGGAGGTGCTCTGGAAACTGGTCAGACTCACATATACTACCACAGCTCCCATCTCTGTGACGTTAATAGTTGCAATTTTCTTGCACAAGGAAAAAAAAATAGTTGCAATTTTTTTCTGGATCAGATTAGTAAACTCATAACTGCTCCAGGCAACTCTTGGTTGAAAAGAATTAAGCAGAGGTTAACTAAAGTTTTCAGCAATCGCTATGGCGGTTCAGAACTTCAGGAAAAGTTGATGGTGAGTCGACATCGCAGACTTTGTGCCCCCGAGTCAAACAACGCCATATCGCAAATGGTCCAGCTTTATGCAAACATTGCAAAGTATTGCTACCGAGCGCGTAGAGTAATGGCCAAGATCGGAGTTGATGTCATGATCCAAGTGTTGGAGTGGTCGTTTCAGTAGTTGGCTCATCTTCATCAGACGCTAACTAGTAGAGACAAACTTGCCTTCGGTTTAAGTACGCCCATGCCGCGCGTGCGTGTGTCAGTGTGGGTGTGGGTGTGGGTGGGGTGGGGGGGGGGGTTGTTAAGGGTGTGTTTGACAGGACTCCGGCTGTGGTTGTGGTGGTGGAACATATTCTGTGGGGAGCTGAATCCGTTTCAGAAAAACGTTTGGCAAAACAGGTTCTTCCGGCTGTATAACGTGGATAAGAAAGTGAAATATTCATAATACCTTTCTATTCTTTTTTCTATTACCTTCTTTTATTTTTATTTCCTTTTTCTTCCTATTATTTTTCTCTTTTCTTCTTATTCTTATTCTTAATCTTTTTCTTTTTGTTCCTTTTCTCTTTCCTTCTTATCCCTCTCCTCCTCCACTCTCATCCATTCGCTGCCTTCCCCCCGAGTCCCGTCGCTCCCCTACACGCCGCTGTGCCCCCGGCGTCCTCCCCGCTGTGCTCACCGGAGCTCTCCCCCGCGCGGACGCCTCGAGATCTCCGCTCGCCGGCCACCGGCCTCTAGCTCCCCCGCGGAACTCGACGGCGGCGACGTCGAAGGCGCGCGCGGCGTCCTCGACGGTGCAGGTCGCGGATCTCCGCCGCCGGAGCACTCCCCGCCGCGGCGAGGAGCTCGCAGCTGCTGCTACCGGCGTACTTGTCGCCGTCTCGAGGCAGCGCCGCCACCGGCCTCCTCTGTGAAAGTGCATCTATGACACCTATTTGTTTTGGTGATAAATGACAATCACAATTTGGAGGATTTAATCGTTTAATTGAGATGTGTGCAGGTTTAAATATAAAAGAACAAAATTTGGATTAAAGGGAGACCCCCCAATAAAGATATGAGGTGTTAACCGCTCACTGGAGGTTTAAAATCCGTTTTCTAATTTTGAATTTAAGTATAGGAAACACTGTACTATAAAGGGGGATGCGAATGGTCGAGTTGAAGTTTGCTACATGTGCTTTTCTTGAGATACTAACATTCACTCGAGAGACAAAATTCACTCACGAACACAGTTTGCAAAAGTCTCCAGGTTTTTCGGATGATCCGGCGCCTTACCGGATGATCCGGTGGGCGGGTCATCCGGCGGCAGGTCCCGAAATTCACTGGCAGTGTTCCGATGGAACCCGGGTGATCCGACATGGTGCCGGATCATCCGGTGTGTCGTCCAGCAGAACAGTAACGGCTAGTTTTTGGGGGTTGGGTATTTATACCCCTTCACCCCTCCTTCATTAGTTGCTTACCTAACCCGGGACAAACACCTCCACAAGCATTCACTCCTCTCTCCCAAGTCCTCCTAGAGCTAATCCACTCCAAGTATTCATCTAGGGTGTGGGATTGAGAGTTGTTAAGGTGTGAGGTTGAGCCCTTTGAGTGAGTTCATCACTTGTTCATCTCAAGAAGCACTTGTGGCGGCTTTGATTCTTCGATTCGTGTTTGTTACTCTTGAAGCTTGCTTCTAGACGGTTAGGCGTCGCCCGTTGAGTGCCCTCTCCGTGTGGAGCACCTGAGATCGTTTGTATTATCCCTCCTTGGTGGAGAATTCTTAGTGAGCACCAATCTTCCTTTGTGGGGATTGGGTGAGACAAGAGGCTCTTGGTGATAGCCCTCCCTTTGTGGGATCCTCAACGGAGACGTAGCTTCCTTTATGGAAGTGAACTTCGGATTAAACCTCTTGTTAATTGCTTGTTTGAGTTCTTCCCATCTTTCTAATCCTAGAAGTGTGTTTTGACCCGATCTACATGTTTGTTGTGATCCTATCTAAATCTTTGGTTGCAGGAGGTTCTTAGCATCTAAACTAAACTTTTGATTCATATAGAATTGCTAGGAGTTCACCTTTAATTCCTGATTTCGTAATCACCTCTGTTTGCCGGGTCATCCGCCACAATACCGGAAGATCCGCCTGTCGGATCATCCGGCATTGTACCGGATAACCCGGTAGAATTTAATTTCCGCTGTCAAGTTTTTCAGGAATTTTGAAGTGAGCCTATTCACCACCTCCTCTAAGCATCACAAGGTCCTTTCAATTTGTATCAGAGCCTAATCCCTTGATTTAAGCTTAACCCCTCCGCTCAAGAACTCGCCGCTCAAGAATGCGCCGCCAAGGAAGCTCAAGAGAGAGAGCTCAAGGCCGCTCAAGACCAAGCTGCAGCCCTAGAGGCAATGGGGGAAGGCCCCAAGTTGTACACCATCCAACGTCGCGAGCTCCGACGATTCCTCCTCTGACTCCGACTCGGACTCCGATTCTAGTTATGAAGACGTCAAGGATGGTGACGATGAAGCAAAGAAAGCGGCGAAGAAAAGAAGGAAAGCTAAGAAGAAGAAGAAGAAGAAGACAAAGAAGATGGCCAAGAAGCTCCTCAAGAAGATGATAAAGAAGGAGCAAGCAAAGCACTCTCATTCCGGCTACTATGAAGTGCCATTCCACTACGGACACATTTCGGGCAACAATCCTAACGAAAAATTCTATTCCAAATGGGCTTATGATATGCAAATGCACCTTTACGGGCTTCACCTTTCTCTTTGGAAGATTGTGTGTATAGGTGTGACAATCCCCGCCGAAGGTGAAACTCTCACAATAGAGCATGAACAAGACCTCCACCGCAATGTTCAAGCAACAAGAGTCATCACGGGATCCTTGTGTGCTCAAGAGTTCAACAAAGTCCGGAAC
This sequence comes from Cenchrus fungigraminus, assembly GCA_036936925.1. NCBI lineage: Eukaryota > Viridiplantae > Streptophyta > Magnoliopsida > Poales > Poaceae > Cenchrus > Cenchrus fungigraminus. The sequence goes on from CM072775.1 coordinate 77,303,001, forward strand.
ATCCAAATTGCCAAGGTGATTTGGGACACACTCAAGGAAGCACATGAGGGTACCGATCATGTGAGAAGATGCAAGATTGATTTGATCCACGGAGAGCTTGAGCTATTCATCATGAAGGATGGAGAAATCGTGAGGCAAATGTATGATCGGCTAATGCTCCTTGTCTCGGACATTAGAGCACTAGGAAGCAATGATTGGGAAGATGAGAAGGTCACAAAGAAGTTGCTAAGAGCTTTCACACCGAAGAACCCGAACCTAGCAACCATGATAAGAAGAGACCCAAACTACTACAACTTGACTCCCAATCAACTTCTTGGTGAAATATTGCATCAAGAGCTAGTTGATCAAGACGTGGAGAAGTCACTTAGCTTGAAGGTGAACAAGAGTCTAGCCCTCAATGCTAGCTCTAGTGAAGTTGTGGAAGTGAAGCCCAAGACTCCCAAGACTTCCAAGACCAAGAACAATGATTCAAGTGAAGAAGGAAGCACCGATGAAGAAACCGCCTTTGCCATAAGGAAGTACAAGAAGTTCTTGAAGTTCAAGGCATCAAGCAAAGGTGGTGATGATAGAAAGAAGAAGTCACAAAGAAAATGCTATGAGTGTGGAGAATATGGACATTTCATTGCCGAGTGTCCCAAGAACAAGAACAAGAATGAGGAAGAGAAGAAGTACAAGGAGAAGAGCAAAGAGTACAAGAATAAGTACCAAGGGCATGCTCACGTGGGTCAACAATGGGACTCAAGTGATGAGGATGAAGCACCAAAGAAGCAAGGCACGGCAACACTTGCCATGGCACAAGGAGCATCTTCACCACGCCTCTTCAACAACTTCTCCGATGATGAGGATAACTCTCACTTTTGCCTCATGGCAAGAGGGAGCAAGGTACAAGAGTCAACCACCTCATCCTCTCTCACCTCATCATCATCCACACCTAGCAATGATTTAGACAACCTAGATGAGGAAAAAGAAATGGAGGCCAACATGATAAAGTAATTTGGTAAAAAGAGCCATAAAGAAATTAAAAAGCTTTTGGACAAATTAGAGGAAAAGAAGGAGATTCTCCATGAGCAAGAAGACTTGCTTATCTGTGAAAAGGAAAGAAACCTTGCTCTAGAGAAAACCCTTGCCGAAGAGAAAGCTAAGGTGGAGAAGTTGACCATAGGCTTGTCCTTGGCTAATGACTCTAACAAGAGGATGCTAAAGGACTACACTTTGGCAAATGAATCTTTAGCTTCCCTAAAGGCCACTCATAGTGAGCTTCAAACAAGCTTCTCACGCTTGACGGATAAACACAAAAATCTTGAAGCAAACTATAGTGCTCTTTGGGAAAGTACCAAGGCCGATCCTAAGGCAAACTTTGACTCTAATGCCTCCACTAGAAAAGGTTACTCTATATATTCTAATGTTGATATAAATGCTCTTAAGACTAACCTTGCAAGGCTAGAGGAAACATCTAAGAGCAAGGATAAGGAGATTGCCCGGTTGAACATGTTGATCAACCAAGGTAAGTTGGGTGCCAAGTCCATACCCAAGGCAATTGACACAAGAGGACTTGGACACTACAAGGACAACAAGGTCAATGGTAGAAGGGTGGTGACAGGGCATGAGATCCCCTTGTGGAACAAGGGTGGCTACCTCAACACTATTATGGATATTGCCCATGGAGTTACCACCTCTACCACAACACAAGAGAAGCCAAAGGTTGTGAACATCACAAAAGGAAATGGTGGGGGTTAATTCTCCATCAAAGGCACCGAAGAATGTGGTGGAACACAAGCCTTCTCCCAACTACACTTGTGACTATGTTGTGACCTTGGACCACAATGGTAAAATGGTGGTCAAGTATGTTGGAGCCTATGCCAAGAAGGCTATGAGGAAGAGTGTGTGGGTTCCAAAAGTTTATGCTTCTAACCTCCAAGGACTCAAATCTTTTTGGGTACCTAAACCAAAAGCTTAAACTTATTTTGTAGGCCTACTCCTCTGGTGGAACCATATGGTTGATTGATAGTGGTGCCACTAATCATATGACCGGAGATGAAGGCTTGTTTGCATCCCTTGAGCATTATGACACCCCTACGGAAACTATCATCTACGGAGATAATGGTCAAGGAGATGTTATTGGTCTAGGTAAAATTGCTATCTCAACAACAAATTCAATTGAAGATGTTTTTCATGTTCAAGGTGTGGGGTACAACTTGTTGTCGATTTCACAACTTTGTGAGAAAGGCTACAATTGTCTCTTTACCAAAGAGGGTGTGACCGTCTCTAGAAGTGATGATTCCTCTATTTCTTTGCGGGTCACCTAAGGGAAAGCTTTACCATGTGGATTTCACAAAAGTAAAGGTGGACCTAAAGGCTTGCTTAGTGGCAAAATCCGACATGGGTTGGTTATAGCATCGCCGACTAGCCCATGTTGACATGAGGAACTTGGCCAAATTTCAAAAGGACAAGCACATCCTAGGACTAACAAATGTTGTTTTTGAGAAAGATAGGTTATGTAGTGCATGTCAAGCGGGAAAGCAAATTGGAGCGCATCATCCCGCCAAGAATATCCTATCATCATCAAGACCCTTGAAGCTACTACACATGGACTTGTTTGGACCAATTGCCTACATAAGCATCGGTGGTAACAAATATGGTTTAGTAATTGTTGATGACTTTTCCCGTTTCACTTGGGTATTATTTTTGCAAGATAAAAGTGAAACAAAGGGAGTGGTCAAGAAGTTCATACGAAGAGTTCAAAATGAGTTCGAGCTTAAAGTCAAGAACATAAGAAGTGACAATGGCTCGGAGTTTAGGAACACTCAAGTTGAAGAATTCCTTGATGAAGAAGGCATCAAGCATGAACTCTCCGCTCCATACACTCCTCAACGAAATGGCGTTGTTGAGAGGAAGAACCATATGTTGATTGAAGCGGCAAGAATAATGCTTGATGAGTACAAGACTCCGGACTCATTTTGGGCGGATGCCATCAACACTGCGTGCCATGCCGCCAACCGCCTCTACCTCCACAAGTACTTGAACAAAACTCCCTACGAGATCATCACCAGTAAGAAACCTAGTGTGCACTACTTTAGAGTCTTTGGGTGTAATTGTTTCATACTTAACAAGAAACCCAAAGCTTCAAAGTTTGCATCCAAGGTTGATGAAGGTTTTCTCATTGGTTATGGAACTAGCGAACATGCCTATCGTGTTTTCAACAAGACCACCGGTTGTGTTGAGACCACGGTAGACGTGAAATTTGATGAATCCAACGGCTCTCAAGGAGAGCAAGTTAGTGAAAACCTTGTAGATGATGAAGAATCTCCAAGTGTATCCATCTTTAGAATGGGCACCGATGAAGTGATGCCAAGGGAAGTTCAAGTTCAAGCTCCGGTTGACACAAACAATCAAGATCCACCATCATCAACAAGAGTGGAACCACCTAATTCTCAAGTTCATCAAGATGAAAGTCAAGCTCATGGTGACGATCATGGAAGTGGCTTTGATCAAAGAGAAGAACAAGGTGGTGAAGCTCATGATCAATCACCTCAAGTTTAAGATGATGATGATGGACCTATTCAACATCAATCTCAAGCACCACATCCAAGAGTTCATCAAATGGTTCAACGAGATCACCCCGTTGACAACATCCTTGGGAGTATCCAAAGAGGGGTAACAACTCGTTCAAGATTGTCAAACTTTTGTGTGTTTTACTCGTTTGTTTCCTCTTTGGAACCTCTTAGTGTGGAACAAGCTCTTAAGGACCCGGATTAGATTATTGCTATGGAGGAAGAGTTGAACAACTTCAAGAGGAATGAAGTTTGGGAGTTAGTGCCAAGACCCAAGCAAAATATGATCGGCACCAAATGGGTTTTTAGGAACAAGCAAGATGAATTTAGTGTCGTCACAAAGAACAAGGCAAGGCTCGTGGGCAAAGGCTATACTCAAGTTGAAGGCTTGGACTTTGGAGAGACTTATGCTCCAGTGGCAAGGCTTGAGTCAATTTGTATACTCTTGGCATATGCTACTCATCATGACTTCAAACTTCATCAAATGGATGTGAAGAGCGCTTTCTTGAATGGACCTCTCCAAGAAAAAGTTTATGTTGGACAACCACCGGGCTTTGAAGATCCAAACTTCCCCAACCATGTGTACAAGCTCCATAAGGCGCTCTCTGGGCTCAAGCAAGCTCCTAGGGCATGGTATGAATGCCTTAAGGATTTTCTTCTCAAGAACGGTTTTGAGATAGGCAAGGCCGATTATACTCTTTTCATTCAAAGAACGGGAAAAGATATCTTTGTTTGCCAAATTTATGTTGATGACATTATCTTTGGGTCTACTAATGACAAGTTTTGTGAAGAGTTTAGCAGGATCTTAACCAAGAGGTTCGAGATGTCTATGATGGGTGAATTGAAGTTATTTCTTGGATTTCAAATCAAGCAATTGAAGGAATGGACTTTCTTGTGTCAAACCAAGTATGTGAAGGATATGCTCAAGAGGTTTGACATGGCCGATTCAAAGCCCATCAAGACTCCCATGACATTAAATGGACATTTTGATCTCAATGAAGAAGGGAAGTCGGTCGATCAAAAGGTATATCGCTCCATGATTGGCTCCCTCCTTTACCTTTGTGCATCTAGGCCCGATGCCATGCTTAGTGTGTGCATGTGTGTAAGATTTCAAGCTAATCCTAAGGAGTGTCATCTAATGGTTGTTAAGAGAATCTTTAGATATTTGGTTCACACTCCTAACCTAGGCTTATGGTATCCCAAGGGCTCCACTTTTGATTTACTTGGCTATTCCGATTCGGACTATGCCGGTTGCAAGGTAGATTGAAAGAGTACAATGGGGACTTGCTAATTCCTTGGTAGGTCTTTGGTGTCATGGAGTTCTAAGAAACAAAATTCGGTTGCTTTATCCACGGCCGAAGCCGAGTATGTTGCGGTCGGTGCTTGTTGTGCACAACTTTTGTGGATGAAGCAAACGTTGAGTGATTACGGTTGTGTGTTTAGTAAGATTCCACTCTTCTGTGACAATGAGAGTGCCATCAAGCTAGCAAACAATCCCATACAACACTCTAGAACAAAGCACATAAATATTCGACATCATTTCTTAAGGGATCATGAGGCTAAGGGAGATATTGCTCTACGTCATGTAAGCACAGAGAGGCAACTTGCCGATATCTTCACTAAGCCTCTAGATGAGCAAATGTTTTGTGCTTTGAGGAGTGAGCTAAATATCTTGGATTCTCGTAACTTGGCTTGACTTATTACACATACTTGATTGTTGCCTAGATAGGGTGACAACTTTGTTTTTGGTTATTTTGTGTGAGTTTTTCAAAAGATTTGGATCTTAAGATCTTTGGATCTTTTCTTGATTAAAGGTGACTATGGTTATGCTTGTTGAATGTGGCTAGTCACTTTTAGTTAAGTGTTATTATATGTCCATTAGCTAGAACTATCCTTATCTCTCTCCAAATCTCAAAGAAAAATCTCTTGGACAATTTCTGGAAAATTCATTGACACCGGGTCATCCGGCACTATGCCGGGTCATCTGGCTCTCGGATCTCCCGATCACAAGTTCTGAAATTCTCTGTCTATCTCCCGAAATAACCCGGGTCATCCAGTGTAGTGCCGGGTCACCCGGCTGTTGCCCAGAAATATATAAACCCGTGGCCGGCGCCCCTCAACCCTAGCCTCTCCTTTCTTCTTCCTCCAACCGGTCACCATATTCTCTCCGCCCCCATGGCAATTTGAAGTTCTCTCCGTCAATCCGTGGTGTTCTAGGGCTTCAAGGACTCATCTAAGCCCCTAGAACAACTTCATCCATCGGGTTACCCGGCGTTTGCGCGGGAAATCTAAAAAGGTATCGTTTTAAATCCTTCCAAAATCCTTTTTCCCGATCTCTTAATGCCGGATGTTCTAGATGATTTCCTTGGGTAGAATGCTTCATACTAGTCCCTAGAACATCTCTAGATGATCTCGTAACTTTTCGTTGGATGAATCTCGAGTTCCATGGATTTCTTGTCCTGGTCTCGACCCTGTCGAGTCATCCGGCATCATGCCGGATCATCCGGTAGGGGCTGGATTTTTCCAATGCTTCATCTTTCGAGCATCCTTTCTAATCCATCACTCATATATCTTGTCTAGATGCCTCGACAGAAGACTATGGCTCACAGGAACATTGGGGGAGGCTCTCAAGATGGAGATCCTCCCTCCGATGATGAAGGGAACATGGACCGCGACAAAAGGACTCAACCATAAGCCGCACCCGAGCGTGCTCATGGTCGTGGACGTATCCATCAGCAGTATTCACGTGGTCCTAGTACTCGTGGCCCTAGGAGAGGAGCTCTTGGTAATGTTGGGGGCATTGAAGTGAACACTAACATTGATCTCACCTCGCTATCTTATGTGGTACTTTCTTTGACTCGTCCAGTTTGCTCTCCTCATGATCCACCCATGGTTAATTATATGAAGAAGGGCACATCCGTGACTGAACTTAGATTTGAGGATCACTTTAGTCAACCTAGAGCATTCTTTGGAGATCCTAGATTTTTGTTACCTCATCATGCGGATTGGTATGAAACAACCATTTTTAACAAGAAGAAACATTCAACTCCCATGAAATGGATTGATTGGAATTATTTGAAGAATCGTGCTCCATTGCTTGATGTGATTGATCCAGTAGTCACTAGATGTGAGGAGATGGGTTTGACAGAGATCATGGCTTTTCAGTGTGATTGGAATGAGGAGGTGGTAGCCTAGTTCTATGCTACTTTATCAGTTGATACCACCACTTCTACCTTTACTTGGTCTCTCCAGGGCAGGAGATTGTCTATTCGCTTGGATGCATTTGCCGAGTTGTTTGGTCTTCGCCATGAGTTGAGGGAAAGGGGTACTTCTTTTGTGGTAAATGAGGGCTATGAGGACCTACATGTTGGAGATGAGCTCTCAGATCACCGTCTAGCTTTCATGTATGATAGAGCTTATGGGGATATTCAGATTGGGAAGATCTCAGGCCTCTCACCTTACTACAAGTTGTTTCATCATCTTTTCAGACAGACCCTCACTCCTAGAGGTGGAGACTCAGACAATATCTCTCACTGGGCAAAGAATTTGCTATATCAGATGGTGCTCGGTTTGCCCAAGTTTTTTGTGGCTATGTTCATTTGGGATGAGATTACTTTGGTTTCTCAGGAGGCTATCAATGGTTGTCACTATGCACCGTATATATTTCATATGATCAAGCATGTGACCGGCATTAATATTAGGCCCGACAAGTCTCATGGTCCATTTCACACCTCTACGGGAAAGTTGGAGTAGCTTTTGAAGATCCGTAGCCACCGCACCCCCCATGAGCCTAAGGGACCGTTTCCAAGCATATATCTTCCTAGGAGCATGGGTGGTGGAAATTTTCAGGGATCACAAGGACCATATTCATAGGCACCGCCTCCATCTATGAGTCCATCCTCCCCTCATGGTCCCTCCTCCTCTCATGGACCATCTTCCTCTCATGGCCCTATTCACATTGGGCGTCGTAGCAAGAAAAACAAGCTTGAGCTCATGGCACAGGGACTATTTGCATGTTTCAAGTCTTGCAAGTGCAATGAAGATGAAATTCAAGCTACAAGAAGGTGGATGGTCGAGGAAGTTCACCGGAGTGAGGTGAGGGACAAGCAAATGATGGCACATATGCAAGTGCCTCACTCACCCGTTTGTCCCTCTAGGGAGTGGCCCGATTTTGCTCCTATTGAAAATCCATGGGACCACCAAGGCACTTGGGCAATGGGTGGAGATGATGATGAAGACGATGAGGAAGAAGACCTTCATGGCCAAGAGCAAGGCGAAGATGATGATGGTGATGATGGTGAGGGTGACGACGACGACGATGATGATGCTTAGCTCTTCTTTTTGGTGCTTGTTGCCAAAGGGGGAGTGAATTTGGTCGTTTGGTGCTTGGAGACCCCGCATATCTTTCTATCTATCATATGTATCCCTAGTTAATGGACATGTAATGAACTATGTGTGGTGTGATGCATAGTGTGCCAAGTGAGAACTTTTATTTATGTAAGACTTATTTGTGGTACTCTATTATGCTAGTGTGATGTAATGAACCTTAATTATCGTGTGTGATGCATGTGTTGGTTGATGAATTGTTATTTCTCATGTTGTGAAATATCTTGTCATATGCATCACAGATTATTTGTATCACACTCTTGCACCATGATGTTGTATGCAAAGATTTAGGGGGAGTTCTTGCTAAATGTGGCATGGGCATATGAGGCCTCTCTTGTTGATAAATGCTCACATTTAGGGGGAGTTTCTCACTATTTCATTGGATACACTCATCTCTTTTATTAAACCAAATTGTGTTGTCATCAATCACCAAAAAGGAGGAGATTGAAAGTGCATCTAGGACCCCTATTTGTTTTGGTGATAAATGACAATCACAATTTGGAGGATTTAATCGTTTAATTGAGATGTGTGCATATTTAAATATAAAAGAACAAAATTTGGATAAAAGGGAGACACCCCCAATCTATGATGCGCGGATACAGCAGGGGGTGCGTATCGCGTATCTGATACTGCGCGGATACGGATACGGCATGGATATGCCATGGATACGTATCCAAGCCGTACTAAGAAAAATGGATACGTATTGCACTAGATACAAGTATCTGATACGTGTGGGCCAATTTGGATACGGCCCACGAAGCTAAATGGCTCAAATTCCACTCTTCCACACGACTGTGTTAGTGCCTTTAGGCCCCCCCGCACGGCGCGTCGCCTGGACGCCTCGTATTCCCGAGTCGACTCTCGCGCTTCCCCTTCGACTCGTGATTGGCGGCGGTGGCGATCGGCCAACGGCAGCGGGCGGCGGCCAGGCTGTGCAAGGCTGCAAGCAGAGCCAGAGACGCCACCCTCGAAATCTCCTCACCCTCAGGTGATCTACTGATCTATGCACAGCTGCATCCTTCCGCCTCTAGCCCTAGCCTTAGTCCCAGCAATCAACGATCCTTGTAGACTTGTAGTTATAGTTCTGTACTTCTGATCATCATGTAGATGGCATCACATGATGAACGTGCTCCAATTGAAGTTGACGACCAGCAAAAGAAGAAGAATCCATTGTGGAATCATGTTGTGCTTTCAGAGAAGGCTGCTACAGGAGGCAATGGCGTATGGCGATGCAAGTACTGTAGACTTGAGTACAAGGGAAGTTACTCTAGGATAAAAAGCCATTTGCTTCGGATTAGTGGAGGTGGAATAAAGATTTGCACAGCTATTAATAAATCCATCCTAGCACAGCTAAAAAGTGAAGTTGCAGAAGTTGCAGATGAGATTGAGAGATCAAAAGCAAAAGTTATTCCATTGCCGTTGGCAAATGTGGATGCATCCAATTTGATGAGGAACAAGCGACATCGAAGTTCAGCTCTTGAGAAAGCTTTCGACATGGAAACTCGCAATCAATTGGATGCATTAATTGCAAGGATGTTCTACTCTGGAGGTTTGCAAAAAACTTCTTTCATTTTCATTAAGTAATTCACAGTCCTAGGCATTTTGTTACATCTTTTTGTTTTTATTTTACTTTTCAGGTGTGTCCTTTAACATTGCAAGAAATCCATATTACAGAGAATCATACAAGTTTGCAGCAAGCCACAACCTTGATGGTTATGTTCCTCCTAGTTATAACAAACTGAGAACTACTTTGCTTAAGCAAGAAAGGTCACATGTTGAGTGCTTACTTGACCGAATGAAGAGTGCTTGGGCTGAAAAGGGGGTGACCATATGTTCTGATGGTTGGAGTGATTCATAAAGAAGGCCACTCATTAACTTTATTGCTGTTTGTGAAGGTAAACCAATGTTTTTGCGAGCTATTGACGCTTCAGGTGAAGAGAAGACAAAATCTTTTATTGCAGAGAAGCTGATGGCTGTTGTAGAAGAAGTTGGACCAAAAAATGTGGTCCAAATCATCACAGATAATGCAGCTAATTGCAAAGGTGCGGGTCTTATTATTCAGCAAAAGTATGACAACGATGACACAGAGGAGAACCCACATCATGATGTAGAAGAATAGAATCCTAAAAGAGCAAGTGTCTCACTTAAGTTGCATGAGTTACCTACTTATTATCTATTTATCTATTAATTATGTATGCATGTGAACTCAATTATGTGTGAACCTATGTCCTGTGGTCTATAGATGACTTTAAGTGATATTTTAAGTTGTGAACTATGTTATTTATATTAAATCATGTTATTATTATTATTATTAAAAAAATCTTAGCCATATCCCCGTGTCACTGTTTTTTCAGAATAGTGTATCCGCGTATCGGATACGTATTGTATCCGATACCCGTATCCGTATCTGTGTAACGTAACCCCCAATAAAGATATGAGGTGTTAACTGCTCAATGGAGGTTTAAAATTCATTTTCTAATTTTGAATTTGAGTATAGGAAACACCGTACTATAAAGGGGGATGCGAATGGTCGAGTTGAAGTTTGCTACATGTGTTTTTCTTGAGATACTAACATTCACTCGAGAGACAAAATTTATTCACGAACACAGTTTGCAAAAGTCTCCAGGTTTTTCGGATGATCCGGCGCCTTACCGGATGATCCGGTGGGCAGGTCACCCGGCGGCAGGTCCCGAAATTCACTGGCAGTGTTCCGATGGAACCCGGGTGATCCGGCATGGTGCCGGGTCATCTGGTGTCTCATCCAGCAGAACAGTAACAGCTAGTTTTTGAGGGTTGGGTATTTATACCCCTTCACCCCTCCTTCATTAGTTGCTGACCTAACCCGGGACAAACACCTCCACAAGCATTCACTCCTCTCTCCCAAGTCCTCCTAGAGCTAATCCACTCCAAGTTTTCATCTAGGGTGTGGGATTGAGAGTTGTTAAGGTGTGAGGTTGAGCCCTTTGAGTGAGTTCATCACTTGTTCATCTCAAGAAGCACTTGTGGCGGCTTTGATTCTTCGATTCGCGTTTGTTACTCTTGAAGCTTGCTTCTAGACGGTTATGCATCGCCCATTGAGTGCCCTCTCCGTGTGGAGCACCCGGGATCGTTTGTATTACCCCTCCTTGGTAGAGAATTCTTAGTGAGCACCAATCTTCCTTTGTGAGAATTGGGTGAGGCAAGAGGCTCTTGGTGATAGCCCTCTCTTTATGGGATCCTCAGCTGTGACACCCCAAGTTTTCAATTAGGGTTATTTAACACTAATGACAGGTCAACCAAGTCAAACACGTTGACTTTGGTCAAACCTTGGTCAACCTGGGTCATTATCTCGGAAACTGAGCCAACCAAGCCTATTGGTCAATGCTTGGTCAACCTTGGTCAAAACCCATTCTTAAAAGCCTATTCAACCCCTTTGACCTTGTCAGGGGGTGAGACCTGGACAGATCCGCTAGGAGGTTACCCTAGAGGTTTGCAGGCTAATGGAGGATCGGGACCTAAGAGCGTAGGTGGTTATGCACGAGATGCACACAGAACTAGGCGAGTATGGCGGTGAAGAACAAGGAGACAAGGGGTTTTAGACTGGTTCAGGCCTCCGGAGAGTAAAGCCCTACGTCCAGTATGATGGTGGATTATGCGAGGATGAGTTGTCCCTATGCATGGAGCCCTAGGCCGCCTTATATGGGGGGACGGGCTAGGGTTTGCATGCGCAGGTCGGTTGACCCGTGTCGGGGTCGGTTACAACTGTGGGAAGCTTATCTCCCGGTTTACAAGGAGTATCCCGTGATACTCGGAGCTACAGGCGGCGGCACACCAGGTCGCCGTGTCTTGACTTGCACGCCAAGGCTTCGCGGGTCTTCCGGGATCCTGATCAGGTCGATGGGCCCACTTGTAAGGTTGGCGGGTCTTCTGAAAGGTCGGGTCCACTTGTCAGGGGCCCCTGGGACCCTGGCCGGTGGGGACCCATGGGTACCCATGTCTGTCAAGCCCTCGATCGACATGTAGGCGTAGCGGCCGAGGCGGGGTTGTGTCGAAGAGTAGCAAGGCGCAGCACCGTCGAGGTTGTGAAGGGTGCACGGGGATCAAGAAAAGAAAAACCCCTCCGATGCGCGCACGAAGTTGAACGTCGGGCTTCTAGGTCGAAGGACCATAGGGTCGAAGTGAAGACGAGGCGTAGATCTTGCAGAACCGCCGACCTGGCCTGAGTCAGGCATGTTGTAGTAGCAGTCACGACCTTCGGAAAGGTCAATGAGCCTACCAAGGGTAGGTCGAGCAGAGATGTGATGGAAGCAGGCTTCCATTAGGTCGAGGCGACCCAAAGAAAATAGGGTGTCGAAGACGCACTAGTGTAGTAGCCTCCGAGCAGTAAAGCGACCAAGATGGCCGGTTTGATGCTCCAAAGAAGAGGAAGAGAAATAATCCAAACCTACGACCTTCTGCTTAGGAAACAGATGCTCTTGTAGTGTCGACGCTAGAGGACAAGGGCTCCAGAATCTTGCAGAGGGCCGCAGGCAACAGGTTTGATGCAACCAGGGTCACGCGTGCACTGTACGGTCACGGGCCAGCTTGCAGGCATAGCACAGGTTGCAATCACCCGCAAAAGACAAAAGCTGCTCCAGGATGTGGTCAGGTAGGGGACAAGCGCGCCAATGTCTCCTACGGGCGAACAGTGACCTTGTGCTCCACGAGGGTACAGTGATCTTGCGGATAAGGTCACCACGCAAGCTGGCTTGCGGATTAACACCTAATGGCAGGTGCTGGAGTATAAATAGGCACCCAAGGCTTGAAGCAAACCGTACCAATCTTCAAAGGTGATTCAAGATGATCCAATGTAGTAATATAGCCATGCCAGGGGCTTGTGTCCGCCCTCCGGAGTGTAGGGTTGATGTAGTTGATGCTTGGAGCTAGAAGAATGCTTGCGAGGCTCGAAGAACTCGATTGGCCTCTTCTCCCAGCCCCGCTGAGGAACCCAGGAGGAGTATGAAGCAGCAGTTGCATCGTCGGCCCTGACACTTTCAGGCCGGAGGTGATGCAGGTGGGTACGGTGCTCCACCCGGCGAGGTTGGTGTTAAAGCTCGGACCTTCTGCAATCTTGCGGCGAAGCTCATACTTGATGCTGGGCGCTGCAGGAGACCGGTTGGTGCGCGAGTAGAGGTGGTTGTGCGGCAGCTGCCTCCACAGTGGCTGGAGAGGTCGTCGAGTAGGTCCTGAAGCTAGAAGAAAGGTTGCGACAAGCCTTATTAGTGTAGACTGAGTCGTAAGCACTTTGGAAGGTAATTCAGGACCTTTAATATCTTTGTATCTTGTAATTTGACCAAGGGCCAAACTCCTTGTAGCTTATGAAGCTGTAAATATAGTTTTTCATGAGAAGTATCATGATTTCGGTGATTGTAAGGGCGCCCAAGCCGCAATGGTACGGATACCAAGGGCCCGGCAGGGCTGTAATAGCACGCCGACCTTCGGGAGGCCTTTCATAGAGACGAGGAACCCGTGTCGACCTGGGTCGGCACGGTCATTGTGCAGTGACACAATACAGGTAGTCAACCTGGAAACTCTAGGTCTACATGACCTAGAATGCAGCAGGGCCTTAGCGACCTCGGGGAGGTGCTACTTGACCAAGAGGTCGCCAACGGGCAGTGGAGCCATTAAGCACGGGGCTGTTGGTACAGCCATTAAAGCAATGTAATAGGTGGCAGGACCTTTAGTGACCTCTTGGAGGTGCTACTTGACCCGGAGGTCGTGAATGAGTGTGTGGACTCATTATTGACATCTGAGGTGACCTACCAAGGGTAGTACCTGTCGACCTTGAGAAGGTGTTAGAATGGACCCGGAGGTCGCCAAAGGCCAAGAGACCATAAAGAGAATGATGAGGAAGGGTCTTGAAGGAGGGCATAACGAGTCCATGGACACCGGGCCGTTAGGCAGAAGGCCGGCGATCATAGATTCCCGTACGGCGCGGGCCGTTACTGCCTGGAGCCGTTAGGCCGAAAGAGCCGTTAGGCGATATATCTGTTGGGCGATGTAGCAGTGGGGCGATGTAGCAGTGGGTCGCCGTGAATGTCGCCGGATTCGAGGGGACGTTTGGAGCGCTGCGGCCCACCGCAGTGGTGCGGCCCGGTTATAAAAGGCCGTGTGAGGGGTCGAGCACCCCACTCCCTTCCATTTCCCGCAGCAGCTAGGGTTATCGATCCACCGCCAAGAGCTTTTTAGCGCACAGTTCACCGGCGCCGCCGTGCCTAGATCCGCCACGCCAGCACCACCGCATGCACTAGAAGTCCCTGGTAGTATTTAGAACTAGATCAACAGGCTTCGACGAGGAAGAAATGGCCCCTGAGCTTGCGCCGCCGCCAGAGAAGGTGTGGGAGCACTCGACGGTGATGGAGGCACAGCTGAAGAGTCTGGTGGAGCGTGGCCTGCTGAAGCCCAGGGAGCAAGTGGGCTGGAGGCCAGCCACCGGCGAAGCCTTCCCCTCCGAGGGGACCGGGGAGACCGTCGCCTTCGTCATGCACGTCGAGCGCGGATTCGGAGTCCCGGCGAGCGACTTCTTCCGCGGGCTGCTCCACTACTACCGCATCGACCTGGTGCATCTCGTCCCCAATGCCATCACCATTGTATCCTCGTTCATCCACCTGTGCGAGGCGTACTTGGGGATACCGCCACATTTCGACTTGTGGCGGTATTTCTTCGAGGTGAAAAAGACGGGGAAGAATGGCGTCGTCGGGGCCGTCGGCTTCATGCTACGCCGTCACATGAAGACGGTGTACATCGATATGGAGCTACCGGACAACACCCAAGGCTGGAGGAGAGGGTGGTTCTACATCAACAACCCGAAGCCGGCGCTGGCCACTAGGTCGGGTCTTGCACCGGTCCCAGTGCCGGAGTGGACCAACCAGCTCACGTCACGGGAGATGGACGCCATCAAGCCGCTGCTGGAGGACCTCAAGACGAGGAAGGAAGAAGGGCTGACGGGCGGCTCGGTGACCATCAGTTTCAGCCGGAGGCTGCTGCAACCGATCCAGGATCGGGTGCACACGGCCTACGAGTACTGGGGTCAAACCGACCCAACCCGCGTACAACAGCGCAAGGTCTCCAAGCAAGAGATGGTGGCACGGGTGAGGGAGCTCTTTGATGGGGTGATCCGGAACCGGACGTGCCCCAAGGCATTCTCCCTTACGCGGCCCGCTGACGTGGTATGTCGCTGATCGACCTTGATTCCTTTGTTGTTTTTGCATTCCCCTGTTTCTGAGACGAAGGTCGCCGGTTGCAGGGTCGTGAAGGTTTGTTCTGGAGCCCGGCTCCCCTTGCAGACGAGGGTGAGCGTAGCTTCAAGGTCCGGGCGGCGGAGGACGTGCAGGCTCCGCCGCCGGAGTTATTGGAGAACTACCTCTCCGACTCATCGGTGGGGGGTAGTGATGATGAGGACCCGCCCGTGGTGAGCTCCGCATCAACAACCCGGCGGACTCGGTCCGTCGCTGGCAAGATCCCGACGCACAAGGGTGTCAAGATCATCTCCGCCACCATTGAGGCGGAGAAGAAGAAGAGGAAGGACATCACTGCTTCATCGGAGACGACAACGACAAGCACCGTCGAGGTCGTCTTCGAGGAGCAGGACGATGCGCGGTCGCACGACGTCGCCACGGGCTCGGGCGACGTAGCGGCCGTGGGAGGAGATGCCACCGCGCTCGGTGCTGCGAGCGAGCAACAACCGAAGCCAAGTGCGGGAGGCGTGAGAGACCAAGGGTCGCAGAAGAAACCGAAGCGGGTGCCGCCTAGGCCGATGTCATTGAAGTTGAAGGCCGAAGGCGGGTACGTACAGAGCTTGTTTGTATGCTTTTATTCATCTGTACCGTTTGTTGAGTTCGTCAAAGCTGATGAATTTGTGCTCCTTGGGCAGGGGGGCTCGTACTGCATCAGGCAGCAGCAAGAACGCCTCAGGTCAAGAGGCCACCAGGCGGAAGGTTGAGAAGGCGCCGGTGGGGCAGTCGCCGGCAACCTCGGGCGGGGACATCACCAGTGAGGTCCCTGAGACCATGGGGACGACACCGTCAGAGGCGACCAAGGTCGCTGGTGGGAGCGCGCAGCCTGAGGAAGGCCTGCGCCAGCAAGACCTGCCCGAAGCAAGCCTGCCGGAGGCGAGGTTGGCGGAGACCAGAGGTGGAAGCGAGGAGGACGAGCAGCATCGGTGCCTCTACACCGGCACTCCGTGGGAGGACGAGGTCATCGCCGACGCCAAGGACCTTGCCGACTTTAAGACGGCGCAGGCGACCATCACGGAGGCTGCGAAGACGATCGACAGGACACTCATGGTGAGTCAGTGTTACCCTTTGGGGCTAGGCCTTCAATTCACTTAGGCGCGTTGAGATGACGATGTTGAGTAACGTGTGAATGCAGACCCTTGCCGAGCGGGCGCAGGGTAGGGCGGCTCTGCTGACGGAGGGTGCCAAGCTTCACATGGAGCTGACCGCAAAGTGGGAGGCCGTGCTCCAGGCCAAGATTGAGGCCGCGAAGGATGTACAGCGCCTTAAGGATGAGGCGACCTCGAAGGACAAGGTGATGGAGGCCTTGAAGCAAGAGCTGGAGGCTGCCAAGCTGAAGGCGAAGAAGGCGGAGGACGAGCTGAAGGTCGCTACCGCAGGTATGTCGTAGGACGCCTTTGGTCTTTATGTTTCGGCGCCGCGGGTGACCCCATCCTGACCTTGACTTTTACAGATGCCAAGAAGAGGGAGGCCACCTTAAAGAAGGACCTCAAGGACTCCAAAGAGCAGGTGAAGATCCTCAAGGAGAAGCACAAGGAGGTCGTCGCTAGTGAGTCTTACTTCACTCGTAAAGCTGCATATGAATTTGGCGTTCGCAGGGATCTAGAGATCGACCTTGGCCGGGCGATGCAGACCCTTATTGATCATCAAGAGATGACTGCAGATCTTGAGAGGGAACTGGACGACCTCAAGGAGGCCGCCGAGTACCTCGTGGACGTGTTCGCCCCAAAGGTTGAGGGCGGTCCACAGGAGCTCGTTGCGTGGCTGGAGGACGCGGAAGGCCGCATAAAGACCTTGCTGATAGACAGTGGCAAGCTCGCTGCTGCTGCAGTGTTGGCCACGGTGAAGCACCATGAGCCGTCGTTCGACCTTGAGAAGGTCAAGGAGGAGGTCGCTTTATCGCAGCTGGTGGGCAGCGAAGATATCCAGGGCGCTGCAGATGAAATTATGAAGAAGATAGACCTGTAGATGCAACTTAGGATGAGGCAGGCTGTTAGTAACAATGGGTCGTGGACCCTTTTGATGTAATATAAACCTTGAATGAATGAAAGAGAAAATGTTGTTAAGTTACCTTATTTGACTTTGTACGCCCCTTATAAGAACACGAAGGTAGCGAAGTTGTGAGACCCCTTTTCCTCCGCTAACCCAACTCAGTGGAGGAACGGCTTACCGACCACACGGCTCGATGTTGGAGGCTTATGTGCGGCCGGCGCGCGGAGGGGGTCATGGACCCAAGGTCAAGCAACCCCACGACCTAGGAATACTTATAAAATGCATAAGAAGTTGTAGTAAGGGGAACACTGTATAAAGAGAGGTAAAAACCCCAGGTCGAATGACCCTTAGGTTGGCAAGGCCAAGCCCCCGAGCGTAAGGGGTCCAGTTTAAAACCAAGCCCCCGAGCACGTCGTAGGGGAGGGGTGAACAGAAAAACAAGCAGAAAGAGAAATCTTTATATTCATATATGGAATTACAAAGGAAAAGAGTACATAGCTTTATTGTGATACAAGGCTCCTAAGGATAGAAGCGACGCAAGTGCTCGATGTTCTAGGGGTTCGGGACGCCCTGGCCATCGGCCCATTGGAGGTGATAGGTCGCCGGTCCAATGACCTCCTTAACTATGAAGGGGCCTTCCCAAGGCGCGGAGAGCTTGTGTATGTCCTTGGTGCTCTGGATCCGCCGCAAAACTAGGTCGCCCACATTGAAGGAACGTTCCCGCATGTTGCGGTCGTGGTAGCGATGTAGCTGCTGCTCGTGGCGGGTGTGGCGCATGAGCGCAGCCACACGATGTTCCTCGACTCTATCAAGGTCGAGCCGGCGTGTTTGCTCTACTTCTCCTTCGTTGAAGTTCTGGATGCGAGGAGCACCGAAGGCCACGTCTGTGGGGAGGATGGCCTCTGACCCGTAGACCAGGAAGAAGGGTGAGTATCCTGTAGCCGAGCTGACCTGGGTTCTGAGACCCCAGAGGATGTGAGGGAGCTCTGAGAGCCACCTGGTTGCATAAGGCGCTGAGCCGTCGAAGATGCGATCCTTGATGGCCTGTAGGACCATGCCGTTGGCACGCTCGACCTGGCTGTTGCACCATGGGCGCGCCACCGAGGAGTAGTATACGTCGATCATGCTGTCCTGACAGAAGTCCCAGAATTCGACTCCTGCGAAGGCCGTGCCAAGGTCGGTGACGATCCTGTTTGGCACCCCAAAGCGATGGGTGACCTCCTCGATGAATTTCGCTGCCTCTTTTGACGTGACGCTGGATACGGGACGGATCTCGATCCACTTGGTGAACTTGTCCACCGCCACAATGATGTGCTTGTAGCCGCCAGGGGCGGTTTTGAAGGGACCCACAGAGTCGAAACCCCAAACTACGAAGGGCCGGGACGGAGGGATGGTCCTCAGGGCCTGAGCCGGGACATGTTGCTGTTTAGCGAAGAACTGACACCCCTTGCAGCGACGTACAAGTTCCTGGGCATCAGCCATGGCCGTGGGCCAGTAGAAGCCAGACCTGAAGGCCTTGCCCACCAAGTTGGAAGAGGCGGTGTGGTTGCCGCATTCGCCATCGTGGATCTCGTCTAAGAGCTGAAGGCCCTCAGACCGCAGGATGCACTTCATCAGTACTCCGGTGGAGGCGGACCTTCGGTAGAGTTCCTTGCCGACGACGATGTAGTTAGCATTATGCCTCGCGATCTTTTCTCGCTCTGCTTTATCCTCAGGCACTCGATGCTCGAGGAGGAAGGTGATGAAGTCGAGGCGCCAGTCATCTTCCGTGTCGATCATGAGGATCTCGCGACCCGCAGGCGAGGTCACCTCGTCGTCAGCCAACTCTGGGTCGGGGATGAGCTTGATGGACGGTTTGCGTAGGTCCTGGACGAATACACCGGCCGGAACCAGTGCGCGCTCGGAGCCGAGCTTGGAGAGGACATCGGCCGCGACATTATTGTTGCGGCAGACGTGGTGGAACTCGAGGTCTTCGAAGTGACGCTCGAGATTATGCACCTTAGCACAGTATGCGTCCATTGTGTCCTTCCTAGCTTCGGAGTCCTTGCTGACTTGGTCGATGATGACCTTGGAGTCGCCGTAGGCCATGAGGCGCTTGATCCCGAGGGAGACAACGATGCGTAACCCGTGGATGAGGGCCTCGTACTCAGCGTCATTGTTGGACGCCTTGTAGTGGATCTGCAGGACGTACTTGAGGTAGTCACCCTGAGGGGAGATGAATAGGACACCTGCGTCAGCTCCTTCGAGGTTCAGGGAACCGTCGAAGTACATTTTCCAGTGCTCAGGTCGCTCCAGGGGTGGAGGCTGCTGGATCTCTGTCCACTCCGAGACGAAGTCTGCGATGACTTGGGACTTGATGGCCTGCCTGGGGCAGAACTCTAGGTCGAAGTCCCCTAGCTCGATGGACCACTTGACGATGCACCCGGTGGTGTCGCGGCTCCGTAGGATCTCGCCAAGGGGAAAGGCCGAGACGACCTTAATCTTGTGGGATTGGAAATAGTGTCGGAGCTTGCGGGAGGTCATGAGTAACGCGTAGAGCATCTTCTGGGGCTGGCTGTACCTGGTCTTGCTATCCGACAAAACCTCGTTGATGTAATATATGGGTCGCTGGACGGGGTAAGGTCGCCCTTCTTCAGGTCGCTCAGCTACCAGGACGGCGCTGACCACAAGGGTAGTCGCCGAGATGTAGAGCAGTAGAGGCTCCTTAGGCGCCGGGGGCACCATCACCGGGGGTGTTGTGAGGAAGGTCTTGAGTTACTCAAGAGCTTGGTCCGCCTCCTCGGTCCAGACGAATTTGTCTACCTTTTTTAGCAGCTTGAAGAAGGGCAGGCCTTTCTCTCCTAGCTTGCTAATAAATCGGCCTAAGGCTGCCATCATGCTGGTGAGCTTCATGACGTCCTTCTTGCCAGTAGGTCGCTTCATCCTGAGGATGGCATCCACCTTGGTGGGGTTGGCCTCGATTCCTCGGTTGCTGACCATGAAGCCCAGGAGCTTGCCAGACGGTACACCGAAGACGCACTTCTCTGGATTTAGTTTCCAGCGGTAAGTGCGGAGGTTGGCGAAGGTCTCTGCGAGGTCAGCTATGAGCTTGTCCTCATGGATGGTCTTGACAACCACGTCGTCGACGTAGGCTTCTACGTTCTTGCTAATTTGGCTAGCAAGGCACTTCTGGATGGCCTTTTGATAGGTCGCACCCGCATTTTTAAGGCTGAAAGTCATGGCCGTGTAGCAGTAGATGCCGTGGGGAATTATGAATGCCGTCTTGTCTTGGTCAGAGACCTTCAGGGCTATCTGGTGATACCCTGAGTAGCAGTCGAGGAAGCAGAGGAGGACGCTCCCGGCCATGGAGTCCACGACCTGGTCGATGCGCGGAAGAGGGAAGGGATCTTTAGGGCAATGCCTATTGAGATCGGTGTAATCGATACACATTCTCCATTGACCGGTTTTCTTTGGTACAAGAACCGGGTTGGCGAGCCAAACCGGGTTTTTACACTCTCGGATAAATCCGGCAGCTAGGAGCTTTATTAGCTCTACCCTAATGACATCCTTGCGATCTTTCGCAAAGTAGCGAAGCTTCTACTTGACAGGCTTGGCCGTCTTGCTTACATCCAAGGCGTGCTCAGCCAGCTCCCTGGGGACACCCGGCATATCCGATGGACTCCAAGCGAATATGTCGGCGTTATCCCGGAGGAAGCTGGTGAGCGCGAGTTCCTATTTGGGGTCGAGCCCGTCGCCGATTACCACCGTCTTCTCTGGGTCGGCAAGGCCGAGGCAGACCTTCTTCGTCGAGGGAGCCGTGTCAAGGGCGGTGTTGGTGCACTTCTGTTCTGGGACAGATTGGTCGACATGGTCGACTTTCTCAGCCTCCGCGACCAAGACTGCGGAGGCGTCGACGGCAGCGGAGGTCACGGCAAGGTCGTGGGCCTCCGTGTTGCACCTGAAGGAAACAATGAGGTCCCCCTTAACAGAGAGGACCCCTTGTGGGGCTAGCATCTTCAACACCAGATAGGTGTAGTGCGGGACGGCCATGAACCTGGCCAGCATCGGGTGACCTAGCATCGCATGGTAGGAGGACTTGAAATTGGCGACCTCGAAGTTGAGGTACTCCGTGCGGAAGTTTGCCTCCGTGCCGAAAGTAACAGGGAGGGAGACTCGACCCAGGGGGTAGGCCGCCTTCCTAGGGACGATGCCGTAGAAGGGCTCGTCGCACTCCGTCATCTTGTCGAAGTCGAAACCCATCTTCTTGAGGGTCTCAACAAAGATGATGTTGAGGCCGCTGCCTCCATCGATCAGGGTCTGGGAGAGCAGGGCTCCGACCACCGTGGGCTCCACAACGAGCGGATAGGACCCGGGATCAGGGATATGGCCCCAGTGGTCGTCCCTGGAGAATGTAATCGCCTGCTCAGACCAACGCAGGGGCACGATTGGCTGAGTGTGGACGAGGTGGACGTCGCGCTTGTCCTTCCTGTAGCGCCTCCTGCTGGCACTGGACTTGATGCCACCAACGATCATATTGATCACGCGGGTTGTAGCCTGGAAAGGCCCATTGGGTTGCCTGACGCCGGAGGAGGGGGGAGGTTTGTCTCGTCGCGGGGAGCCGCTGGAGGAGGGTCGCTGCGAGGTGGCTCGCGGCGATTGTCGTATCGCTCCTCACGGCGGTCATCACGCCGATCCTACCGATCGTCGCGGTGGTAATTGTTGTTGTAGGGGTGGTTGTCGCGGCGCCCGCTATCATTGCGGGGGCGCGGAAGGCTCTCTTGAACTGGGAGCACTCGCGGAGAGTGTGGGTGGCTCCCTCATGGAACCCGCAGATGATGTCAAGCGCCAGGTCGAACTCCTCCTGGTTGAAGGTCGAACCTCGGCGCCCGTCGGCCGCTAGGACCTCGGAAGGTCGCTTGCGGAGCTTGTCTGCTGCTATACCAGATGTACCAGCGTTATCAGCGTCGAACTGATTCTGGAGTGCATCCTCCGTGTCCATCAGCTTGTTGACGATGACCATGAGCTCCTTGATGTTGGTCGGGCCAGCCTCATGGATCTTCTCAAAGGTCTTGCGATCTTTGATGCCCTTCTTGTAGCTGTCGACGATCTGGTCGTCCCTGACACCGACGCACTCATTTCGGTTCTCGAAGAATCGGGTGTTGTAGTCGCGGAGCCGCTCTTTAGGCTTCTGCACGACCCGCCCCAGGCTGAAGGCGTTTCCAGGGCGATCGTAGGTCGCCTGGAAGTTCGATGTGAAGGCCTGGGACAGATCGGCCCAGGTCTTGATGCTGCCAGGCTCAAGGTTGTTGAGCCACAGCGAAGGGGCCTTACCCATCACCAGTGGGAAGTAGGCCGTCATGTGGTCGAAGCTACCACCAGCCGCCTTGACAGCGACGTAGTAGGTCGACAGCCAGATGTTAGGGTCGGAGCGCCCATCATACGGCTTGATGTTGGGCTTGAAGTTGTCAGGGGTACTCCACCCTCTTGAAGCGAGCATCCAGCGCCGGGAAGGTGTTGAGAGCCAGATCGTCGCCCGAGCCTCTGGCCGGGGTGGCTTCTCTTGGTGCAGAGTGGACGCTGCATTCCGGGATGACAGCCTGGGATCGTGGTTGCCGATCGCGGTTGATCTGGACGACGGCGGGATCACCGTGGTCAGCGTCGTACTTGGCACGTCACTAGTTCTCGATCCCGTGCTGGTCACGGAGCTCGCGCTCCATGATGCGATGAACGCCTCCAGGGGCACCGTACTCGCGGTCGTAGTCCAGGCGGCGGCGAAGCTCGCGCTCTCGGTGGCGCTGGTCGACGTAGTCGCGAGCGTCGTGAGCACGCCTGTTGGCGTCGAGGTTGACGCGCAGGTCTCGAGCAGCAGCGGGCTGCTGGACGGGCTGCTCAGGGTTGTGCTGAGCGACCTCCTCCCGGACGGGGGAGAGATGGCTGCGTGCGGGTCGATGAGATCGACTGCGCGAGTGGCGGGTCGACGAAGACGCAGCGGACTTGGAGGCCGCGCTCTTCTCTTCCACCAGGGCGTTGGCGACCCGAAGGTACGCGAGGGCCTGCTCAGCTTCAGGCATCCGGACTTGCTGGAGTCGAGTAATGGCCGCGCCCAGGTTGGCCTGGGGGTTGTTGAAGGTCGGGATCCCCGCTTCCTCGAACTCCAAACGCAGGTCTCGAGCGCAAGGCAAGACGCGCCGCTGCTCCTCCGCACGCCGCTCAGCGCGACGAGTGTTGGCTTGGATCCGGGCCGCCTCCTGGGAGTCGGTCGCACCTAGGTGGGGTGGTTCGTTTTCCGAGACCACCATCACCTGACGGAAGATGATCTCTGAGTCGTTGGGGGAGATGCGGACCCGGACCTTCTGAAACTCCCTGCAGTCCGGAGACTGGGTAGGTCGCTTAGCTCGGCGAGGGAGCTCGTTATCGATCTTCTTCCGCAAGCGGCACCCCCGGAGGGTATGCTTTGCACCCTTGTGATAGGTGCAGGGCACGTTGAGGGGATCGCGCCTCGCGCGAGGTGTCGGTCTTGAGTCGCGAGAAGGTCGCCGCCCAGATTGGATCTGGACAAGCTTGAGCAGCTGGCTGAGGCGAAGGCCAGGTGCTGACTGCAGGCCGAAGGGGAACGTGTCGTGGCGTAGCGCGGTCTGCGCCGAGCGCTGAGCTCGCTCGCAGATCACCAGGGTGTCCCTCATCGAGCCGATGACGTTTTCCATCCCCTGGACAAGGTCACAGGGTCTGGGTGGGTGGGTCTCCGATGCTAGATCGGGAACAGAGACGTTGGTGGGCGCAGTGACGACCTGCTCGGAGGTCGCCAGAGACGTGGAGGCTGCCGGAGCAGGAGAAGTCGATGTGAAGGATCCGAAGCAGATCTCCACGGGGTTGGCAAGGAAGGCCGCCATGCTCGCCGGGAAGACAACGCCAGATTGGGCCACCATGCTGCACAGCGAGTTCCCAATCGCCCCTACCTGGCGCGCCAACTGTCAGGGGGTGAGACGTGGACAGATCCGCTAGGGGGTTACCCTAGAGGTTTGCAGGCTAATTGAGGATCGGGACCTAAGAGCGTAGGTGGTTATGCACGGGATGCACACGGAACTAGGCGAGTATGGCGGTGAAGAACAAGGAGACAAGGGGTTTTAGACTGGTTCAGGCCTCCGGAGAGTAAAACCCTACGTCCAGTATGATGGTGGATTATGCGAGGATGAGTTGTCCCTGTGCATGGAGCCCTAGGCCGCCTTATATGGGGGGACGGGCTAGGGTTTGCATGCGCAGGTCGGTTGACCCGTGTCGGGGTCGGTTACAACTGTGGGAAGCTTATCTCCCAGTTTATAAGGAGTATCTCGTGATACTCGGAGCTACAGGCGGTGGCGCGCCAGGTCGCCGTGTCTTGACTTGCACGCCAAGGCTTCGCGGGTCTTCCGGGATCCTGATCAGGTGGCTGGGCCCACTTGTAAGGTCGGCGGGTCTTCTGGAAGGTCGGGTCCACTTGTCAGGGGCCCCTGGGACCCTGGCTGGTGGGGACCCATGGGGACCCATGTGTCTCAGACCTTAACCCTTTCGAGAACTTTTGCCGCATTCTCCAAATTCCATCTAAACACTTCAAAATCGGCCAAACTAAAAGTTGTTCATCTTTTCGAGGGACACAATTTTCCTTTTGGGTGGCATGGCTAATTTTGAGTGGATGATGGTGTAAAACTCGGTCAAAGTCTGCAATCACTGTTCAAAGGCGCCGAGAAAATCTTGATGTTTGCCTGCAATTTGTGCAAAATCTGTTGATCCAAACACCAATCGGCCTTTGAGAAAGTTGTAGGTGGATCTTTGATCTACAACTTTGGTTATTAGCACTTGGTGCACTTCAGTATCAAAATTTGGAGAAATCTTGAGTCAAAGCAGGCTAAGCCGAGAAAGTTTCTGGCATACCGCGCTCTGGAGCCGCGTCGCACGCCGCCGTCGCGACGTCACCCACGCGCCAGGCGCGACCGCCGAGGACCCGCTGGTCCGAACGTCGAGGTACGGCCGCGCACGCGCACTGGGACCCACCGCCTCGAACCGACGTTGAGCTCCAATACCCGGCCGCCACGTGCCTTGCCTCCACTCGACCCCGCCGCACCGACCATCGCCGCCCGGCGAACCGCGAGGCCGCCGTACCCGCCTATCGCGCGCAAGCCGTGCCCCGCCATGCAAGCTGGTCACTACGCGTAGTCGAGTCGTTGTCGTTGTCACCTATAAAAGGGCTACACCGGCTCATGCACGCAGACACGCCACCGCTGCCTGTCCGCCGCAGCTGTGCCGCCATTGGCACCTCCACGGCGAGCTCCACCTCCCCGTGACCATCACCACCACTTGAACTTGCTCCCACACCCACGAGCACCCCCTGAAGCTTCCCGAGCCACATCTTGCCTTGCCCCATCCCTCACCTCATCGGAATCGGAGCCGCGGCGGCCGTATCACCTCTGCCTCGCCGCCGGAGCTCACCGGAGCAGCCTCAGTTCCGGCCAACCCTCCAATCCACCCCTGGTGAGCACCCGCGCACCCCCGAGCCACTTGTGGACCAAGTCCGGCCGGCCATCGCCGTCGGCGAGCTCCCCTGCGCCGCCAAGGGCACCCGTGTAACGATTGCAAAAATTCTAGGGAGTTTTGTGCAAACCGAGGGCAGTCCTGGGAATAAAAAGTTTGAACCAAGGGCATGCGTGTAAATAGATTCTATCCTTTTCTTTTATTTTGAGCAGATCTTTGAAACATCATATAAAATCACAGAAAAATCGTAAAAAAATGCAAAACCAATTTTGCTGGTCTCCCTATGAGCAGAACTACATTTTTCACAAAGGCTATATATACTTTTGTTGAATAGTTTTTTAATGAAAAATCGAAATCAGTTTGTTTGTGGTTGTTCATAACTTGAGTTCTACTCATGAGCTGACCATGAGCTTTGGATATGTTGCTAGTCAGTGTTTGAAAAGGCTAAAAGCACAAAGTTACTGAGTAAATCTATGGTTATGATTTATTTTGCACTTATGCTAGATCTGTGTGTTTATTTTGTGTAGCTTCATGTGTAAGCTTTTTGTGGCTAATCTTGCGGTTACTCTCTTGTCTTGCTTAGATGTGCTCCTAGTAATTTTATCATGAGTTCATGAGCTATATATATATGTGTTTCTGAATGATGCTTGCTTATGAAATAAAATCCACATCTCAGTTTCTGTTGGTCAAATAATATTTATCCTTGGCCCAGTGCTTGTTTATACCCTGTATGTTCCATGGTAGAAAGTTGGGGTGCAGTTGAATTATATCTTTCTCTGTATAAATACTTTGTGAATAGATAGGCTGAATATGGTTATTTTTGTGTAGCATGATTTAAATAGGTTCTGGAGCTAATTTTTGGTGTTTGACCTAGTCTTAGTCTATAGTAGCTCTGCGTAAAATTTGAGCACCAGTGCATGAGTAGTTTTCTCTGTATTTAATATTCTTGCTTTTGCCTTGATTAAAATGCTGTATTTTTCATGCTCTGCACCTAGCTTCAAATGTTATAAAAATTTAACAGTGGTTCTGTTGTAGTGTTCTGTGCTCGTACAAAAAGTTTCACTGTGTTTCATTGCATGGTTTTACCGGAATGATTTTTTTTGGAATGAAACTCATATATATAAATATAAAAAGATAAATGAAGAAATCTTTTCTTTAAAAGCTTGTGTGTGCTCTACCCCTAAAAATTGATGCCATGAACCTCTGAAGTGTAACTCAAATGTTTTTGGTGATTTTTTTTGCTTATTTGAATCTATATGCACACAATCACTTTTGAAATAATTACTTAATAAATAATTGTTTGAATCATCTTTATGGAAGAGTATGCTGAATATATTCTATTTAAATGTATATGGAAAACTTAACACCTTACATGAGATGTTTGGTAAATAACTAAACTCACATCACTATTTAACTGTTGCATATGCATTCTACGTGTAGAACCTTCCGACGTTAGCCGCGAGTTCGTCCCGGATCGAGGTGACGGACCGTACGAGGGAAGAAATCAACCACGTGGACGTGCAACAAGACCCGAACCAAGTTCGGAAGTTTTACTACTAACTTGCTAGTGAAGGCAATCCCCGGTTTAACATATACCTATGTGTTTTCCTTTTTAAAATTTCTGAATTTATGCTTGATTATATATGTGCATTTACGTTCAGGAGTTGAATGGAAACCCTAGATGCATGATCCATAAGTACCTATGATCTTTTACTAGTATGCTAGGTCGCTAGTTGCTATGCACTAAGGACCCGGTACAAGTCGAGTGATGTACTTCGCTCGCAATGATAGGTTCTTATGTTGGAATCATAAGATTGTTAAATTGAATTGCTCACGTGGCAAGAGCATGAGATTGGGCTCCGGTCCAGTGGCTAAGAGATTAAGCGTTTGAAAGTACTAAACATTTGTCGGACATGGGTACGGTAAACCTAGTACCTGAACGACGCGGTACGGGAACTTTAGGCTACTACTCTTGGCCTGCTGCCCCAGGCTAGCTACCTGTGGTGCGTGGTGACGCTGGATGCTAGTGTGAGGCATGCCAGCTAGCTATGTACCTAGGACTGTGGCATCTGATCCCAATCCGACGAATGACGGGAACCGTTTGGTTGAAATCACTCTTTGTGAGGGTTTTCTCCCGTATGTTTAGGTTCACCTTGCAAGGTTATTAATCGATCGATCGTCGGCCTCTCACCATTATCCGAGATTGCTTAACCCTCTATCCATGATAATCCCTCTATGATGAAATGTTGATAAACTGGATGTTTGATTAATTATTTGCACAAGTTTGCTTGAACTAGTCGCTCATCTAGTAATAATTGATCTACTAGAATTTGAGCTAAAATATCGAAAGTAAGGATTTACTCCTTAGTTGCTTCTTGGCAAAACAAACCCAACAGCCGAAAGCCATGCATGATTAGAAGGTTAAGTCTTCTATTTTAGACGGGTAAGCCTTGCTGAGTATCAGCATACTCAGCCTTGCTATATATATGTTGTTTTCAGGTGAAATTGTTTGACCTAGAAGAAATCTCACCCGGCCCGGAGCTGGAATGGGTGAAGAACAAGAAGTAATGGTGCTATGGGTGGCCTCCGATGATACCAAGTTATCGTAGTTGCTTTCTGCTGTCATTTAAAAACTCTGAACCATGTTCTGTTATTTTATGAACTATGAATTGTAATAGTTACCCTAAGGGGAAGATTAGTATTAAAGTGTAAGGTACTCTGGACTCTCCTTCGTGGGGGTTTTAATGTATGCGTGTTCGATCCTCTGTGTGTTAATTCAAGTGATTTACCGGGCTTGACCCGGCAACACTCAACGGGATAATTCTTTATTATCGTTTCAGGACCAAAGTGGATCGGTCTAAGCGATAGTACGGACTTATTTCGGATGGGGTTGTCACATCAACGGAGACGTAGCTTCCTTTGTGGAAGTGAACTTCAGATTAAACCTCTTGTCAATTGCTTGTTTGAGTTCTTCCCATCTCTCTAACCCTAGAAGTGTGTTTTGGCCCGATCTACATATTTGTTGTGATCCTACCTAAATTTTTGGTTGCAGGAGGTTCTTAGCATCTAAACTAAACTTTTGATTCTACCGCCGTCAAGGTCGGGCGCGCCGTGCATCGCGGTGAGCGCCACCAGCCTCCTCCGCCCCCAGCTCCCCACAGCAGTCGGCATCTCCCGTTCCCCGTCGTCGGCCATCTCCCGTTCCCCCGCTGTCAGGTGTGCCCTGCCACTAACCTCCGAGGGCACTTGTGGAATTGGGGGGGGGGCAGAGACACAGCGCAGGGGGAGCTACGATTTCCCAGCTCCCCGCCCCCTCGGCTGAACTACTCTAGTTAGCGGGTTTCACGGCAACTTCTCTGCAGGAGCCATTTTTGGCACCCCTTTGGCACGGCTTCACGCAAAACTTGTTAGAGAGCGCAGCGGAATCCGGCTCGGGAATTATACCCACGAGCCGGCGCCCCAATAGGCCTAGGTCCAACGGTGTACACACCATCACGGAATTTGGCCTAAGCCTGTTGGGGCACCGGCTCGTGGGTATAATTCCCGAGCCGGATTCCGCTGCGCTCTCTAACAAATGGTATCAGAGCCGAAGGTCGGAAAAACATGTGCAAACATCTCCATATCACATGTTGATGGGGAAGCCCGTGAATGTCTCCGTTGGGTCACGAAAAACCTTGTGACTGGAGAATTAAACTCTGAGCCTGTAATAACCTTCCATGTTGTGCACATGTGTTGTCATATGATGGAAGAGTTGGGCTCGATGTGTGACGGGGGAGATTGTTAGCTTAGTCTCACATCGGAAATTAATGGTGGGGGAGCACAACATAAAGGTGGGGCAGTCCTCACCCATTAGGCTAGTCTTTTGGGTTGAGTTAGGCCGAAGTCCGTGATGTTGTGGACTCCATTGGACCTAGGCCTGTTAAGGCACCGGCTCGAGGGTGTAATTCCAGGGCCGGATTCCGCTACGCTCTCTAACAAAACAGCTCCAGAAGCCGCCTACGGAGCCGTGCCAAACGTACCCCTAAAGCAACATGTACACTACTAGGGAAACAAGCATTTGTCCCATGTCCATTTTTACATTAGTACCGGGTATTTTGGCACCCGGTACTACCCACATTAGTGCCGGGTCGTGTTACGCACCGGTACTAATGTGGCACATTAGTACCGGTGCGTAACACGACCTGGTACTAATGTGAGGTCAACACATTAGTACCGGGGGAAGAGAAGCTCCGGTACTAAATGTGGCACATAGATACCGGGTGAGAGCATCAACCGGTACTGATGCCGTAGCACCGCTTCCTCTGTTTCCCTCCCGTTACCTCACGCGCATGAATTGTTGGAGATATGCCCTAGAGCCAACTGGATTAGATCCATTAGTGGGTTCAAATGGATTTGATCTATTGGGTTGTAAAAGTCATAATGGGCCACAATTGTTGTAAAGCCCATTAGCGTTTGGAAGGGGGTACGCCATCTATTAGTCCCGTATTGCTAATGGACGATGGTGTGGGGGATTTTCCCCACATAAATACGGATTGTACCCTCCCGACTTGGATGACTCTTGAGCAACAGCCGCGCTGCCGCGCCGCCCACTCCTCGTCGTGCCCGCGGACCTAGCAGTCCGGTGTGCGACGCTTCCTTCCCGTACGTGTGGATACCTTGGAGGTGCTGCATCTGGAGCACTCGGATGAGCCACACCCGAAGGACATGACGTGAGCAACTGCACGGCATTGCTACCCTCGACGCGTTCGTCTACATCAAGACGGTTCCGCTGCAACTGCGCGTCTAGTGGTAATCCTGTGATTTATAGCTGCAATAGATCTTGTTTGCGAGGAATTTTGTTTTTTCGCTAGCGTAGCCTCCCCATATCCCTTCAGTGGTACTAGAGTCATAACTGCTAAGTTTTAGATTCGGGATGTGTGCATATGGTGATATGCGTGGACGTAGATCAAAATTGTGATCGGTTTCGTGTTCTTGTCGTGATGGTCGTATAACGAATTACTCCTACCGGTCGGTTTCCGCCATTGGAGTTAAGTGATACATGTAAACCCAATCACGACGAGGAGGAGAACAATTGGATTGGTCGAATCGAAGCTAGGTCAAGTGCCATGCGCATGGGATGCGCGGCGGCGGAGGATTGGATCCGCTACCGGCCCCGAGAAAATCAGAAAACATGTTGTTCGGTAAAACAGCTGTAACTTTCTGTGGTTAACTTGGATGGAGACGTTTTCTATATGAAAATTGATCTACAGAAAATTTTACACATGAGATTAACTAGCTTTGCAAGTCTTGGCAAAATTAGATTACCCAAAATCGGCTTGTAAGATGGGTTTTTCGACGGTTTAAGTTTACACGTCGGAAGTACGATAATCTGTTTTGCAGGTTTTGTGATCGGTATGGCCCATATGTGTATGTGATGCATGTGTGTAATTTATTCGTGACCTGTGTGTCACGCGTACGACAATACGGCTGGAGCCACATGTATTGTCAAAAAATCAATGTAATGGTCTACGTACCAAATTGTGATGATCTAATGCGCGATTGTGTAATTCTCTTTACTAGCATGCGTTAGATAGTTCTTGGAGGACTCATCACTGGAGGATGGCATACATGGATCATGGAGATGGAGATCATCATGATGGACAGTATAATGGAGATGGAGATCACCATGTGTTAATGGGCCATACCGTGTCATTACTATGTGAATGTCATTCTTATTGTTTTACTTCTACATATGCGATGATAATAGTTATTTTTCTGCACGTGACGGTAGAAGTAGAACGATCCCTCGGTAATGTTTAAGTTGCATGCCCTCCCAAACCTTGCACTGTCACAAGTCTTGTACAATTGGTGGTGGGTCTATGGAATTAGGGTGCCACCAATTTTCCTCGACTAGATGGGTTTGTATCGGATACTTACAACATAAGGTTTGGTTACTTGATCAAAGCCATCTTAATGGTTAAGGGCTTTGGGGCATAAAGGTTGGGCACCGAGACATAGAGATGTCACCCAACAGCAGGAGTCATATGTGATATGATTAGCAAAGAGTTGCTTACCGATCTACATGTCTTCTAGCGGTGATGCTAAAGCTCACTAGTCGACTTGGTAGTTGTGGGTCCTCAATCACTAAGTATCAATTGAGGGATATTAATTTTAGTGGGAGTAGATTCTGTTAAATGCTTAATATAATATACTTCGTTATGGATGTGTTGTCTTAGTATTTTGCATTATTTTGTTATAGACTAATGGCACCTAGCAACACCACATCGTTTACTTTACGTACGGTCCTTGAGAAGGACAAATTGAATGGAATGAATTATATAGATTGGATCCATAACTTGAGAATTGTTCTCAAGACTAAGAAAAAGGAAGAAGTTCTAGACACCCCGTTACCAACAGAGAGTGACATCGAGAAAGGCGTTGACAGTAGTCATGTGATGACAATCCAGAACAAGCCTACCTTTAAGAAAGGTAATTCTTGGAAGAAGAAGAAGGGCAAGGCTAAAGATGATATATTTAAGCTAGCGCCCAAGGCTAAAGCTGGATCAGCTGCTGATAATGAGTGCTTTCACTGTCATGACCTGGGTCACTAGAAAAGAAACTGCAAGTTGTACTTAGCTTCTTTGAAAAGCAAGAGAAGTAAGGGTACTTCCACTTCAGGTACACTTAATGTTTATGTTACAGACATTTCCTCGCTGATTCTTATATTAATTCTTGGGTATTCGATACCGGATCGTTGCTCAGATTTGTAACTCGATGCAAGGAATGATAAGAAGTAGAAGCGTGAAACGAATTCTTATATTAATTCTTGGGTATTTGAAACCGGATCGGTTGCTCAGATTTGCAACTCGATGCAAGGAATGATAAGAAGTAGAAGCGTGAAACGAAGAGAAGTTGATTTCCGTGTAGGCAATAATGCAAGAGTTGCTGCATTGCGGAACGATGCAACTACACTTCCTGTCAGGATTTATTTTGGAATTGAATAATTGTTATTTCGTTCCTAGTTTGAGTCGAAACATTGTGTTTCCTTCATGCTTGATGAAGGATGGTTATTCATTTGCGAGTGAAAACAATGGTTGTGTGATCTCTAAGAATAATATGTTTGTGGCTTGTGCATCCATTGTGAATGACTTATTTGTTTTAAATCTTGATGATCCACCTGTCTGTAACATAAGTGCTAAAAGGTCTCGACCTAATGATTTGAGTCCTACCTATATGTGGCATTGTCGTTTAGGTCATATAAGTGAAAAGCGCATGAAGAAGCTCCATACTAATGGACTTTTAACTTCGTTTGATTTTGAATCTTACGAGACATGTGAGGCTTGTTTGCTCGGCAAGATGACCAAGATGCTTTTCTCAGGTTTTCCTGAGAGAGCCTCAGACTTGTTGGAACTCATACATATGGATGTGTGCGGACCAATGAGTACGACAACTAGAGGTGGATACGAATACTTCATAACGTTCACTGATGATCTGAGTAGATATGGCTATGTCTACCTAATGAGGCACAAGTCTGAACATTTGAAAAGTTCAAAGAATTTCAAAATGAAGTAGAAAATCGGCGTGGTAAGAAAATTAAGGCCTTACGATCTGATCGTGGAGGCGAGTATTTGAGTCACGAGTTTAGCAGTCATCTGAAGAGTTGCGGAATTGTTCCACAACTTACGCCACCTGGAACACATCAGAGAAATGGTGTATCCGAGTGATGTAATCGAACTCTGTTGGACATGGTTCGATCAATGATGAGCCAGTCGGACCTACCGTTATCATTTTGGGGTTATGCTCTAGAAACCGCAGCTTTCACATTAAATAGGGTACCATCTAAGTTCGTAGATAAGACACCATATGCGATATGGACTGGTAAGACTCCCAGTTTGTCTTTTCTTAAAATTTGGGGTTGTGAAGTCATTGTCAAGCGACTTCAGTCAGACAAGCTTACATCCAAGTCGGACAAGTGCATATTCGTGGGATATCCTAAGGAGACTTTAGGGTATTATTTCTACAACCGCTCAGAGGGCAAAGTGTTTGTCGTTCGGAATGGTGTTTTCTTAGAAAAAGAGTTTCTCAAACGAGAGAAAAGTGGACAAAAGGTGTATCTTGAAGAAGTTCAAGATGAGCCGCTCGGGCAAGAGTTCACAAATGATGCTAATGTAGCTGAACGAGTTGAGATGCCTGTGGCAAGAGAAACACCATCGCAACTACGAAGGCCTGAAAGGGCACGTCGCGCAACTAATAAGCTCAATCTCATGATTGCGGGAGAGCGCGACATATTGTTGTTGGACAATGATGAGCCTATGACATATACGGAAGCAATGATGGACCCAGATTCTGAGAAATGGCAAAGTGTCATGAATTCGAGATAGATTCCATGGGTGAGCTTCAAGTTTGGAACTTGGTTGACCCACCAGATGGTATTAAACCTATAGAGTGCAAATGGATCTATAAAAGGAAGAGAGATATGGATGGAAATGTTCACATCTATAAAACTCAACTTGTTGCAAAAGGTTTTTCGACAAGTTCAAGGGGTTGACTACGATGAGACATTCTCACCTGTAGCGATGCTTGAATCTATTCAGATTATTCTAGCTATATAGCTGCATATTTTGATTATGAGATATGGCAGATGGATGTCAAGACAGCTTTTCTGAATGGGAATCTGACTGAGGATGTGTATATGACACAGCCTGAGGGATTTGTCAATCCGACCAATGCTGGAAAGGTATGCAAACTTTAGAAGTCCATTTATGGATTGAAGCAAGCATCTCGGAGTTGGAACCTTCGCTTTGATGAAGTGGTCAAAGGGTTTAGCTTCGTTCAAAGTGAAACCTTGTGTTTACAAGAAGGCAAGTGGGAGCTCTGTAGTATTTCTAATCTTATATGTGGATGACATATTGCTGATTGGAAATGACATTCTTATGCTTGAGGCCGCTAAGACCTCATTGAAAAATAGTTTTTGATGAAGGACTTAGGTGAGGCAGCATACATTTTGGGCATCAAAATCTATAGAGATAGATCAAAAGGCTTATAGGATTAAGCCAATACACTTACATTGACAAAGTGTTGAAACGGTTCAACATGGAAGAGGTGAAGAAAGGGTTCTTGCCTATGTTACATGGCATACATCTTAGCAAGACTCAGTGTCCTTCGACTACTGATGAGCGGAAACGCATGAGTAGAATACCATATGCTTCGGCAATCGGATCTATTATGTATGCAATGATATGTACACGTCCAGATATTTCGTATGCGCATAGTGTTACAAGCAGATACCAATCTGATCCAGGTGGGGGTCACTGGACAGTGGTTAAAAATGTTTTTAAGTACTTAAGAAGGACTAAAGACATGTTCCTAGTCTATGGTGGTGAGGAGGAGCTCGTTGTAATGGGTTGCACCGATGCTAGTTTCCAAACTGACCAAGACGATTCAAAGTCGCAATCAGGATACGTATTTACGATAAACGATGGTGTTGTGAGCTGGAAGAGTTCCAAGTAGGAGACAGTGACTATTCTACAACAAAAGCCGAGTACATCGTGGCTTCGGAAGCTGCGAAGGAGGGTGTTTGGATAAGGAAGTGCCTTACTGAACTTGGTGTGTTTCCGAATGTCTCCAGCCCATTGGATCTCTACTGTAACAATGGGGCTATTGCACAAGCAAAGGAGCCTAGGAATCATCAAAAGAACAAACATGTACTGCGGAAATTTCATCTGATACGAGAGATCGTTAGACGAGGTGATATCATGATATGCAAAGTACACACAGATTTGAATGTTGCAGATCCTTTGACAAAACCCCTTCCATAGCCTAAGTATGAGGCACACATGAGAGCTATGGGTATTAGATACGTTCTAAATTAGCTCAAGTGCAAGTGGAAGAATGTTAGAAATATGTCCTAGATGGAATCATAGAGATGATTATATTTCATTGTATCCATGACACATTATTCTCTTATTGAATATCCATGAAAGGCGATTTGTATTTGATTGGCAATTATGTGAATTGTTTGTGAAACTCTTTTACTTGTATGGTTATTCAAAAGTTGTCCCTAGTATGAGTTGATGACTAGCACATGTATTAGT
This sequence comes from Cenchrus fungigraminus, assembly GCA_036936925.1. Lineage (NCBI taxonomy): Eukaryota > Viridiplantae > Streptophyta > Magnoliopsida > Poales > Poaceae > Cenchrus > Cenchrus fungigraminus. Next base: position 77,338,740 of record CM072775.1, read on the forward strand.
TGATGACTATGTTTCACAAGTCATGAACATGGAGATGTATAACTAATAATGTGGGCACATGTATGACACGGGGCTGGACTGACCCAATTTGAGATTTTGTTACATAGCTATCTCTTTACACAACATGTACACTATGTCCTTAGACTTGAGATTGTCGCATGTACTCAAGATGTGAATTGACCTACTTAGGGGCTATCAACCGCTACTCCGTAACCGGGTAGTTATAAAGGTGGCTTTCGGGTTTGTCAGGAAGCATGTTGTGAGGCATGGTCAATCAAGATGGAATTTGCCCCTCTCTACTTGAGAGAGATATCTCTGGGGCCCTCGAGTGATCGGATCAAGAAATGCATGACCGTGCTAGGTTAAGTGTTAACTTATCGAAGGATCTGAATCACGGTATCGAAAAAGAGAGGTCAGCTTGGAGCTAGACCAAATATCATGAGGCAAAGGGAATAGCATGTATGCTACACTGTGATGGTTCGTCTGATATGATCTTTACGTATGCATAGGAGTTGACACGTCTTGCTAGAGGCCGTTGTCAACTATTGGTCGAGTAGGAGTACTTGAGCCATGTCTATGTGTACGTGAACCCGTAGGGTCACACACTTAAGGAATTGGGAGTCGAATGAGGATGTACTTGTATAGTTGACTCTAGTGCAAGTGGGAGACTGTTGGAGATATGCCCTAGATCCATTAGTGGGTTCAGATGGATTTGATCCATTGGGTTGTAAAAGTCATAATGGGCCACAATTGTTGTAAGTGTTGTAAAGCCCATTAGCGTTTGAAGGGGGTACGCCATCTATTAGTCCTGTATTGCTAATGGACGATGGTGTGGGGGATTTTCCCCTCATAAATATGGACCGTATCCTCCTGACTTGGATGACTCTTGAGCAACAGCCGCGCTGCCGCGCCGCCCACTCCTCGTCGCGCCCACGGACCTAGCAGTCCGGTGTGCGACACTTCCTTCCCGTACGTGTGGATACCTTGGAGGTGCTGCATCTGGAGCACTCGGACGAGCCACACCCGAAGGACGTGACGTGAGCAACTGCACGACACTGCTACCCTCGACTCGTTCGTCTACATCGAGACGGTTCCGCTGCAACTACACATCTAGTGGTAATCCTGTGATCTATAACTGCAGTAGATCTTGTTTGCGGGGAATTTTGTTTTTTCGCTAGCGTAGCCTCCCTGTATCCCTTCATGAATATCTTCTCCCCTCATTGTATCTCTCTCTTTTTTATCCCTATCTGTTTCGTTCTTATCTCATCCCCTCACTGTATCTCTCTCTTTCTTATCTCTTTGCTTTTTTCTCACATCATCTCCCCTCCTTCCCTCTCGCGGGCCAGGAGGCGGCGCCGGGGCACGGAGGCGGGCGAGGCGCCGCGCGGGAGGCGGCCGCCGGCGCGGGCAGGCTGCCAGCGCGTGGTGCGGGCAGGGTCGCCGGCGCGGCCACCGCAGGACTGGGAGCCAGGCGCGGGGCCGGAAGGCGGCCGCCGGCGCGGGCAGGCCACCGGCGGACGGCGCGGCGCTGCGCGGGACGGGAGGCAGGCGCGGGGCTGGGAGGGCAGGCTACCGGCCGGGATGCGCCTGTCAGTGTTTTAGATACCGAGTCTACGACGAGGTACCTGAAGTAGTAGATTGTGCGGTGGGGCTCGCCGAGATCAGGAACACGATGGTGAGACACGGGGCACACAATTAGACAGGTTCGGGCCGCAATGTGCGTAATACCCTACGTCCTGTATGCTGTGTGGCTCTGTATTGATTACGTATGTTTTGAGAAGGGTCCATACCTCGCCTTATATGCCACGGGAGACAGGGTTACAAGTCAGATTGATACAAGGGTACTATTCGAGTAGGACCCGGAGTAGCCTATACAAGGTATGAAAAGCTATCCTAGTCTTAGTACAAGTCCTTGTCCGCCTTGTCTTGCCTTGTGGTCCACGGTACCAGCACCATGGCCCACTAGTCGAGTAGTCCAAGTGTACAGGAACTTATCTCCCGGGTATGGCCCACATGTGTTGGTGGGCCCAGGGATGCCCGGTCGACAGCGCCGGCGCGGGAGACGCGGGGCCGGCCGGGATGCGGCGGCCGACACGCAGGAGGAGCGGACGGTTGGTGTGGTTCCCTGTTTGATTCATGAATGTGTTCTTGTGATGATTTCTGTGATTTTTTTTATCAAATGGATGTTGTAACCTGTGAATCTTGTGCAAATGGTTCGGTTGAATCAATTGATGTTGTAATTTGATGATTTTTATTGTTGAATCCATCTGTTTGTGTGAATCTTGTGTGCTTGAATGAAGAAGAACCGGAAAAATAAAGGAAAAGAGAAGAACATAAAAAAGAAAAAAAAAGAGCGGGTGGACGGAAGGTGACGACGGGTTACGGGGACGGACGGACGCGGACAGGAGAAGCACATTAATACCGGTTTTCTACCACAGTACAAATATTTTTCACATTAGTACCGAATGAACAATATCGATTTGGAAACCGGTACTAAAGAGGAGTTGCCAACCGGTTTGCTAGTGGTACTTCGTTCGAGCACGAAAGACCGTAGGATAATCTAGTGTGTGCGGTCCAAGATCAACATTTTTTTTGTGTGTGTCGTTAACCTTGTCTTCCATTTGCCGGTGAAGTAACCAAGACCGGAGTCCATCCGTCCATGACTGAGATGCCCACACCGTTTACATACAAAAATCAGTCAGTGACGACTGTCACGGGCGCAATGTTTGTCGTTAAATGACTCCTATTTCGTTCAGTACGCGCGAGGCACGGCGAGTCCGACGAATGAGCTTGGCCGAGGAGAATCTTAGAGCAGTTGCGAGGTAGATGCCGCAAATCTGACCAAACTTCTCTACGTACGCCCGACGTCTGCAGCTCGCGAGAGGTTGGCGTCATCGCCACGAGGCACGAGCACGTCACCTTCTATACGGGTAGGTAAAGATGGGCGTGGTTGATCCATGGATCGACCTTGGAACTATCCACTGACCCATTTAAAGATACTAGGTGCACCTCTTTATCCATTTTGTTAAAATAACCAAACCACTTGCTCCAAAGGATCTGGCGGGTCGACCCTTGCATCTCTTTCAGAGCAGCAGTCCTCGTCCACCTTTCCAGCTCTGCATCAAACACTTGTTCTAAAAAAAAGCTCTGCATCAAACACCAGAAGGTGGACCGGCCGGACGAGATATAGATGGGGAGGTCCCCGTGCTGAGCACCCGGGCTAATGCGTGGGAGTATGGCAGCGTCATTGCCGCCGCGGCCACGCCATGCACGTCCTCGAGGCAGACCGTGCAGAGCTCGACCGACTACCTCGAGCTCTCCGGTAGTCCGGCGCGTCCACGGTGCGCGCGCAACAGTTCACAGTAGCGGTCGGCGCTCGCTGCGGCCGCGGCTCGCCGTCCCGAAGGCATACTGATGTCCATCAGCAACCGGCCAGTTTGACGGCGGAGCACGACGGGGAGCTGGCGTGCCGCCGCTTTCCTTGATGCGCTTCTCACTAGTTGCGTTTGCGTCTGGTTCCACACTTCCACTTCCCCCTCCTGGGCACACACGCCGTGCCCATCCGCTCCATTGCCGCAGGCTCGACCGACGTCTTGTCCAGCTTCGCCGCGTGGCGTCGCCGGCGCCGGCGCTGAGTGCTTGTTCGTGCCCACCGCCAGCATCTAGTACCTCCTGCAAGTCGTTGCACTTGATCTGTTGCTCACCGTCGACATCGAGTACCTCAGAGCCACAAGCTAGGACAAAACATCGATGGAGACCGTTGTGGACACGGGTAGCGTCCTCGTGCTCCTTTCGCAGCAGCTCAGCCTCGTTAGGTGCTGCAGCGCGGCCAAGTCTAAGGGGACGGATCGAACCTCGCGATCCTTTGGTTTCTTTGTTGCCGAACCACCGACTCAAAGCGGCTTCGTGGGTCGTCGTCGGAGCCCAGTAGGGTCGCTTTTACGGTTCGGGTCGACGAACCTGTGGGTCGATCCGCTCCATCCCCATCTTTACGGGTAGGCCGTAGGCGTATGTAGGCGCGTAGCGCAGCGGGAAAAAAATGCCACTAGTAGCAAGGAGTAGATGGCGTCAGGATGGTTGAATTTGTATTTCTAGAACACGGTTTGAGGGCGCGGAAGAATTGACTTGGAAACTTGTGGTTGGTTCCTCTAACTTAGCAGGCGTGCTTATCCTACACGACAACGAGCACGCAGTGGTGTTGACGTGTAACTGGCCGGTCGAAAAAATCATTCTGCGAGGGGTACATGGGGAACAAGAAAGGCGGTGCGATTAGTAGATGATGTCATCCCGCAATGATGAATCTACCAGTCTCGTGTGATGTTAGATTTTATGTTTGACAAAAAAATTTCTTCAAAACTTTGTTTCAAAATTCTGCGGCAAGCTCTAGTTTCTCTATGTTAACAACAATAAGTAATGAGCTTCTGATTTTTTATGTAATATCAACCATGTACAAGCAACTATATTCTTATCTCCTTAAATGATATGGCAGTGTTCTTGCTGAATTAACTTTCAAAAAAATTTCTCATGTTTTTTGTCCTGGAATTTGTTTTCTAATTTATTCATTTAGATTTATTTTCTGTATGATGTTTTTTTTGCAATTTTTTTGTCTAAAATTTTTATGCTCGTAATTTTACAATATATTTTGTGTATAGAAGTTTTATTTTTTTAAAAAAATAATAACCGGGCCTCCAAGCAACACTTCTTTATTACTAATAAAAATAAGAAAAAAACTACACTGAGAATTTGTAAGAAAAATTGGATCAATCGGATGCGTGTAGTTCAAAGTGATGTGTTTATTAGCGGGGATCCTGTATAGAAAAATGCAAGCATTTGTGCTGAATTAGAACTCGGAACTGAGTGGATGTATTCAATTTCACCACAAGAAACATAACTAGTAGAGCTGTGCACAATTCGCGGTGTCGGTTTTAATTTCGGCAGGTTTTCAAATACATAGCAGAAACTTCACATCACAGATAAAACCTGACTGAAATCTTTTTTAAAATTCGAATTTCGCATCTGAAAGTTTGATCTGCAAGCAGCATTATTATTCAACCACGCAAGCATGATCTGTAAGGGATAAACATGACACCCATTCAACTTTGGTCCTGAGCCACACCACACATGTCCTAGCGATATGTTCCTTCGTTCCAAACAAGCTTGCACTTGGCACCGCGGTAGGAAAAGCTTGTAGGTGGAGTATGTACACGTACAGGTTCACGCAGCCACGCCTGTACTTCTTGCTGTACACTACTTACACGGAATCAGGAGAAGTAGCAGCTAGCGTAGTGTCTGTGACGCCGAGTCACCGCACCAACTGCTGACGACGACGACACTGGATGTCCGGATGGCTTTGCAACAGGAAGTTGTTTCCCAGATGGCCAGATCACATGACGGAGCAGCTGTTGGGGTCGCTCGCGTACTCGTGGTGCACCACCGTGTGCGTGTTGGCGGCGGCCGACGGGTGGTACAAATAGTAGTCGTGCTGCTGCTGGTACTGCGCCGCCGCCGGGTACCCTCCGCCGCCGCCGCCGTAGTAGTAGTCGGCCCGCGGGCCGGTCATTATCTGCGGCGCGTACGCCGACCTGCTGCCGGCGTAGTAGTGGTGGTCGCGCTTGTAGGGGCTCGGGCTCGGGTGGTAGCGGTACCCGTGCTCGGCCGCGACGAGGCCGCCGAGCTCGCCGTCGGCGCCGTCGACGGTGCGCAGCTCGACCACCTCGGCGTGGCCCACCTTGCGGCGGAGCTTCTCGGTGATGCGGTTGGAGTCAATCCCGACGCCGATCACCAGCAGCAGGTTCTTGTCCTCGCCGGCGATCGTCACGGACTCCACCCCTGCTCCAAAGTGCACATGTCACCACTTGGAACAAACAGCACTACAGATAGAGCATATTTTATTTGACTTTTATTTCTAGCTATTATTTGGTAGAAACTTTTTTTCTTCTGATTAGAAGAAAAGAGGCGTAGTAGCTATGGTGATTAATTATGGGATGTGTCAAAGTCTCAAAGAGTATATATACATGTTAATTTGTTTACCTGAGATTGCTGCAGCCACCTTGATAGCTTTGCAGTGACCCTTCTCAGAGCCCGTCTGCAACCTGATGATCATCTCCTTCTGCAGAAGGTTAATTTCGAACGATCAAAACAACGCTTTGATGACAAAAATAACAGGAAAGTTTTACAACTTTATAGTGGTTGATGACAAGACATGCATGTGCAGCGAGATAATGGTATCAAGCTAGAAATAGGGTGCAATCCAAGTACAAGATGCGAACTAGCAGGATCTCTCACCCTCATTTCTTCTGACGTTTGCCTAGTGACAAATCAGGCGAGCTACACGATAGGCAACACAAAGCAAGGTATTCTGCAAACACAGCTAGCTCTTCTCTTCAACCTTGAGCAAGGAGGCTTTGCCTTTGGCCTAACACAGTAGTGTGCACACTACTGCCACCTCCCGTTTTATACACGCGAACGCAATTAGTAGGAGAGTTACAGCCAATTGACTTGATTAATTAGTCAGGTCGTCGCCACTTGAGCTACTGATATCGAAGGATATTTCATCCCTTACGGGGGCCCGCAGAGCCCCGACAGCGACACAATGACTTGACTAGGGAGACTTGCTGGGAGGTGATGTCGTGATGAGCTCTCGAGATCGCATCCTAGCTCGATAATACAGTAGTATGCTGCAAGTAGGAGCAGGTAGTGGCTTCTTATAGGATGATTGGTGGCCTGTCACCCGGCCTAAGCCTAATTCTTCCTAGCGTATGCGTATGCACGATGGATGCCACTTGCCGTCATGCAAGGCGACGCGTGATTGAAGGTTGCTGCCTGCTGGGGGTCTCGATGTGTCCTGGGCAGCTGATTTCAAGAGGAGAATGGGCTGGAAATTTCCGTTGTCGTGGCCGGTGCGGTTGGCGACTTTGCTCTTCGCCCAACTTGTGTTGGCAGGACGTACTCGGGTTAAAATTATAGAATAGGTAGTGCCGCGGATCGCTGTCCTCGCCGTTACGCACACTATATACTGAAGCAGTGAGTATAGTATTACTGAAGAAGTGAGTAGTAAGTGTGGGCTAGCTGATCAAGGAACCAGAGGATTTCTAGTGGAGGAGAGAGGATGCAAGTTGCTGCTGCTGCTGCCGGCGAGTGGACAGATCAGCTGAACAATATTGGGTGACAAGTCGCTAGGATTGGGAAATGTAAAAATCTTACAGCATGGACTACATATCTTGTCTCAACATATCGTATATCTATGTACTTTTTTCACCATCCATTATGTACTACACATGACTACTCATGATTTCTCTCCATTCAATCGTCAATTCACTTTCACCAAACTCATGTACTTTCGCCGGCCCATATATGATTTATCTCGTTGTTGATGTAATAATGGATGGCCCTGATAACCCCACGTGGTCGATCACATGTGTAGATGCATGCATGTGAAAATTCTATGTTTGTTGGATCCCTTGTTTCTATGATCCCAGATGAATTGAAGGTGACACCTGCATGACACAACAACTAACGACGGCAGGCGCCATGGCATGATTGCTTACTATACGTCCTAGCAGCTCTTCTTGTGTCGCTCGGGGGATTAAAGGGGGAAAGGTTTAAAAGAACGGTGTGTGTCGAGGTTCGGTGAGTATATATCAATTGCATATTTGCATGCGTGCACCTAATCAAATCGATCGGGAGTATCAATTTAGTTTCGTGATTCAAACGGTAAAGCTTTTACTCATGGTTTAGCATTACAGGTGCCATATATCCACACTCAGATTTTTTCACTCCCCGGCCGGAGCCCCCCAACTCGGGTGATGAAGATCTAGTGGTAGCTGGAACCTGATTGATCACTAGCTTGTGGACTGCGATAGATCGTGTGGACCAACAGACCAGCAACACGATTGTAAGGTGGCTATATCTGTCTAGCAGCAGGGAAGGGAATCCAATCATCCCGTGGCAGCAAAACGCTGGATGATTGATCTATCAAGCTGCTTCTATTAGTAAATCACACATGCATGTGCAGTTGCTGCAGGCTTCGTTCCCAGTTAAGCAAGAAATTGATATATCGAGGTACAGAATTTTGAAATACAGTACACATGATGGAGATTTAATTGACAACGACCCGCCTCCATTAGTGAAAAGACGATTTGGGACATAATGCATGCAGCATAAATTTCTGGCTGCCTCTAATTTTGCATGGGAAGTCGACAGAGGTGGTGGAGGTAGCTAATATAAGGTGACATGACGGGACGACGGCCAAACCCCGGCCTATCTCGGCTACGAGACTACGAGAGTGCCGTGACATGCTATCCGATCCAGACCTGGAGGATATTTGGCAACACTCCTGAAAAAACAGCTCCACTACTCCACCAACTTCATCTTTTTGCAGCTCCACTTCGCTAATTTCGGAAAAACATGGACGTATACGTATTTGCCTGATTGATTGCAGTACTCTAGATCTAAAAATATGAGAATAATCTATTTTATTCTTTGTCAGCTAGTATAGCGAGTCAACTACGCGGGACGTATTTGGCTGGCCCAGTTTGGCTGCGATCACCGATCAGCGACGGTGCCTGCCTGACTGGTTCCAAGTGCTAAATGGGCCAGCCATGTGTGCTTTGCCTGGCCTCATGGGTGTTCCTCTCCTGCTCTCAATACGAACAGGAAGAGTAACTGCTTACACGCAAAAGTGCAAAGACGTACTGTAGAGGTTAATTCAGTCGACATGCGAATTACTGCTACTGAACTTCTTCCCATGTTTACACAGTTCTTTTTCTAAGCGCTTCTGTTAAGATCAACTGTAGTAGTAGGCAGTTCATATAGTTTAGATCAGACAGACTACAGAGGTACTTATAATTAAGACGTGCCCGTTGCCTCACATACAAGCACTGCACTATCAACTAATACTAACATACTAGCAGTTCCTTCTCTTCACTTATTTCTCGTTTTTTGCAAGCTAAGATCGACCAACTGAAACCCCAACTAAAGATCCCACTTCTCGACTTCTCGTTACTCAACTAACACAGTTTTACATGACGGCGCAAACGTTGGGAGTGGGATCCTCGCAGACCATCATCATCGGCTGCTGCTGGTAGCAGCGGTGGCAGGAGCAGTACCCGGAGCAACTCTGCGGCAGCGCGTGCAGCAGCACCTGATGCACGGCCTGCTGCTGCTGCTCTGTCTTCTTCGTCTCGGGCGGCTTCGTCTTGGGCTCCTCGGGCTTCTTGTCCTTCACTATCTCCACCTGCAGGATCTCGGCGTAGCAGATCTTCCTGCGCAGGCACTTGACGAGGCAGGCGATGTCGACGCCGTCGCCGACCACCTCCAGCTTCTCGTCGTCGCCGGTGACGCCCACCGAGATCAGCCCTGCGTACACACAACACGCACACGTACGGGGAACTGTTAGTTTAGCCGCACCTGCAGCCAGCATGCGCAGTGGTAGGAGATCCGAACGAAGATGTGGCAACTTTTGTCAGGTAGAAGAACACTGAACACTGAATGCAGCACGCGTACCGTGGGCTTTGGCTACCACCATCAAGGCCTTGGTGCGGCACTTGTCGCAGCATATACACACTTTGATCACGATCTTTTGCTGCATACGCCCGGCCCGCCCGGCAGATCGACGATCGAAGCAGAAGCAACAAGCGAGAGAGTTCAACGCGATCAGTTACACGATCCAGTAGAAGACGAGAATTAAGCTGATGAAGAAGTAGTAGTAGAGCGAGGTCACCGGAATTACGAGGCCCTACCTTCATTGCCTCCCGATCGACGGTGATCCAAGAGAAGCTTGCCGGATCACAATCTGAGACGAGGCGAATTGCTGGGTGGGGTGGCTACCAACTGATCGAGCTAGCGCTTCTTGTGAATCGTTTGCTCAGGCCAACGCGCTCTTATATAGAGCGGGGGGTGATGCGGAAGCTGTGGCCATCAACTGCCCCCAGGCCCGTCCATGCGCATGGCCTGGCTCAGTGGCCGCTCGGGCACCAACCCAGCTTGTGTCGTTCCTAACCAAACTCCCTGCATCTTAAGTTATTATTTATTTTAGATTTCTTAGATACATAGATATTATATGTATCTAAAAAGAGCAAAACGCATAGTAATTTGGAACAGAGGGAATGCTCCACCAGATGCATGGGAATGTAGTTAATAATAAGAAAACAAAAAGTAAAAAATGTGCTAATTTCTCAAGGCTCCTTTTGTTGATATTGGTGTGTGATCGTAAGTTGCTTTAGTTAGACTAGTTCAATGCACGCACGCCACGTGCGTGATAAAAAAAATATTACATACAAAATAAGTATAAAAATTACATATAAAAAAAGATTTCATAAGTTATTAATATGTTAACATTTTATCATAATTAATTGTGACACTTGTTTACATTCTTCCTCATAAATCATTACTCAGCTCTTGAACTTACTTTGCTAAAAAAAGCCCTCGAAATGTACTACCCTCGCGACATCTCGCAGGACCCTCAAGCTTGAGAGCTTGCCATAAGCTACACCCCACTAGGTCACAAACGATTTCTCCTGGCGGGTAAAAGGGGTTTCTGCTGGCGGGTGGAGCGCCCGCCACCAACCTTGAGCCAGGAGAAATCGTCATTTGTGCTGGCGGGTGCTTGCCCGCCAGCACAGTAAATTTTACAAAATGTCGAAATAAATAGCAAAAAAAAAAATTCGCGCAAAGTCGTGACGCTACGCGGCCGGCAAGACTCGAACCCGCGACCTCCACTCTTGCGCGAAGCCTCCTCTACCACTACACTACACAATCATATACGTCCATATCCAATTTTCATTCTACTCATATTATACTACACCGAGTGTAAATTACCTTTTTAAGACTCTAAATGACTTCAAATTAAAAACCTGTCAACTACAAAGTTTCATAACTTTCTGAGATCTATAACTTTCATGTTGAGCAAAACTTCATTTGAGGTCGTTTACAAAATTTGAATTTCAAATTTGAGAGATTCAAACCTAGTTTTTCGTTGACAATATGTTCTCAAATAAAAGCTGTACATCTTGAGAAGTAATGAAACTTTGTAGTTTAAACCTTTTTGATTTGACAACTTTTTATTACTTTAAAAATGGATTGTCACACAACCCAAAATTTTGAAAAGCACTATGCTGGCGGGCGTGTTAAGTCACCTGCCAGCACAAATGAGACCATTTTTGCTGGCGGTCGTGTTAAGTCACCCGCCAGCACTGTGGTCACAGTAGTGGCGGGTGACTTAACGCGCCTGCCAGCAAAAATGGTCTCATTTGTGCTGGCGGGTGACAATTGCGCCCGCCAGTGATCTATTTTTCACATGTCAGTACAAATCGATTTTGGCCTAGTGCCCAAGACAAACACAAGGTATTGATAGAGCCTACAATGCAAGCTGTGTACCTCATTGCACCATTTGACAGTAACTCAATGCATCTACACATCATATGTGTTCAATTTTTCTCATTTCATATGTAAAAGTTTATAATTGTACCAATTATAAATAGTGTGTGCTAGCTGAAGAATAAGAGAAGGTATTTCTTACTCTGAAGATGCAACATTAAGGGCAAGTAGAACTTTATATAAGTGTCAAGTACGTTATATCATTCCGAACATAGAGGAACAAAAGCACTTTACGAGGGACACAAAGTAGCAATATATACATGATCAAACATTATAGGTACAATAAGCTTTTTGAATACACCAGGATTTACAAGCCAGAAGGAAAAAATAAAATAAAAGATAAAAAAACTATTTTTCTAAGAAATGAAACAAAAATACCAGCATTCCAGATGCTCTTTTGGCAATACATGAAGAAACTATTTTTACATGAAACATGAGTGTGAACATGTCGAAACGCGAGTAAGGGGATAATACACGAATGGAAGTATTAACAAAATTTCAATATTAAAAAACAAAAGGCTCAAAATGGTAGTAATTGCACACAAAAATTACCTTGGTTCATGTCGGTTTCACATTTCCTCTTAGGTGCATGATGAGATGCTGTGTTAGGAATATCTTAGAACAAAATTTGTCTACTCATCATGACAATATACGATGGATAGATAAACAAAATCGATGGAACCACGTCAAATAACAATAACAAAATTGATGCAAGCAGTAGATTAAAATGAAGAACAAATCAACTTACATGAGTACTGCATCTGAGAAGTCGTGCCTCCAAAATAATAGTTTCGTCATCTGGGAATTGAGTTTTATAGGGAACACGAGGTGTAAAAAAGGAAGAAGTATTGATTGGCGTGATTGAAGATATTGAACTCAAAAGCAAATAGTCAAGGACCCAAAACACGAGCCGAGGGATCTAATTGCATTTGAATGTTGTCGATCTAATCACGCTATGATTCTTTCCTTACTTGATCTTTTCTTGTTTTCGCTTTCCTTTATCAATATCTCTTTCCTTTTGAGTTCCCGAGTATTTCTTTTTGAGTAATACCATCAATCATGCCGATCAATTTCTCTTTCCTTGAAAAACGAATGAAGAAAGGAAACAACAGCCGTGATTGCCTCCGACATTTGAAAAAAGAATAAAAAAAGAAAACAATAATCGTGATTGACAGGGTCGGGTTGGGTGGGCACGCGCAGGCGGGTAAGAATGAGGTGGGTGAGAAAAAACAACAATTTTTGGCAGAAACATTTTCTTTCGTCTAGTTTTTTCGTCGTTCCGCCTTTCGTCGTCTCAATTTCGGTGGCCCGGGCCTCACATGTGGGTCCTACGTGAGAGGTTGGTGGGAATAGCTCGAGTGAGAAATGTTTTTCAATTCTTTGTGCTTTTATAGTATATATGAGTTTGATCTTGTATTTGTTGGTTCGTAATGCCCACGTGGCCACGTGCACATTTGGATATACAGTCATACAGAACAAGCTGGAGTCCAGTGACTAGTGGCGACCAAGAACTTGAGGACGGAATATGGCGGAATGCCTAGCTACTAGTGGGTGAAATGACTAATCAACCGTCAGCCATTCGTTTGAAACTCGATCTAGCTAGCTAGCTAGGCAAATGTCACGAATTTTTTTTATTCAAGAGATAATTAAGTAATTCGAACACTACCATTTCTTTTTCTTTAAAAACAACCGTACACCTTCAGTTGACTCAATTGACTCAGCTCTAGTCGTGCATGACCCAACTGCATATGTTGGCTGCAGCTGCAAGCTAGCATCGATCGAATGCGTTGCCATCCAATCATCAGCCTTCTCTGGCTTGTGTCCATCGCGATAATTTATCGGTTTCTCCTCTTTCTCATAGCGGACGTATGGGCCCGCCACACCTCTTATTGCACCATGCGGTAGGTACCTCCTGATTGAAAGTAGAATCTAGTTAATTAGCGATGTAATTTTTTTGACGATATAATTTATTTTCTTTTGTTACAAGGATCATCAACTAGTAATAAGTTATAAGTATGTTCCTTTAAAAACTTAAACGTATGAGTCAGTGACAATCGAAATCATGAAGCTGTAATTAATTCTTTAGGCAATTTCCGAATTGCAAACCCAAACTTGTAGGCATAAGGCAAACGTACATTTGATAAATGTACCCTCTTTCATGCATGTTACATTACATATCTTGGGGGTAGAAGATCATCCTCCACATACTGGTTTTATTGAAAAATAATACTGTTGGTTTTATGGTACGGTCCACTTCAGTAAAATCCACGCTGGATCACTTTTTTTTGTATAAAAAAAGTAGTTAAGAATACGGCCCTAGAGGCAGGTATAGCCATGTTTGCTTTTGTCGATTGTACTAGTTTGCAAATTGCAACAAACTTTGCTTGCGTCATCCGAAGCATTAAAAAGATAATTAGAATGAGCAACATATATATTGAGGTTCAGTGAATACTGTGTGGTGATCATCTAAAAGATGATGGGCGTAGCCTCTAGCCTGTATCTGTTTTGGAATTATAGTAGGAACGTAATGCAAGTGACTTGATCAGGATTTCAAAGGAAAAAAAATGTGGAACGCGAAACCCACTTACATCCATAGGGAAATGGATTCCACGGATTAGAGATACTCAATTCACATTGTAAGTTTCGTAATCTAAGTTCACATTTCCTTTTCTTGGCATAGCAGAGTGGGTGTGCATGGTCGTGAAAGAGGGACACCTACATGTCTACCGGAAGAAGATGGTTCAAGGATGAAACTATAAAGCCCAACAAGTCAATTATGCCATGTTGCAGACCAAAAGTCTATTTAACTGAAAAATATTATCAACATTTTCAAATAAAAAAGTTGTCAACATTCTAAAAAAATTGGACCAACATTTATTTTGAAAAAAGTTGAGCCAAACGTTTCTTTACAAAAATGTTGAATCCAACATTGCTCGAAAAAATGTTGCTTCAAAAAAAAAAAGTTGCATCAACAATTTTCATCACCTTTGGCGGACGGCCAATTTGCTCCCCAAACTATGTATGGGCGTCCTTTCTCTAAAATTTCCTCCTGCTATCTCTCAAATACTAAAAGTTTCGCAAGAAAAAAAAACTCAAAAAGTTACAAACTTACAAATGATTCCCCCGTCCGGGCTGAAGCAGATGAGGCAGACAACTCCATTCCAGTAAGAAGAAATAGGCCTTAAACAAGATAACGGGCCCAGTATCGCAATTAGGCCCATCAGCCCTCCTAAATTGACGAATACTACCACAAAACAAACCGGAATCACAAACAACCTGTACAAACAGACACCTAAACACGGCTACACTCATGAGCGTTTTTCTTTTTCTTTTCTTTTTTTTAATCTCAGCCACAAAGCGCTACTGCACTTGAGATCTGAGAAGATCGATCAAATGCTTGTAGGTTTGCCAACTCGATCGATCCCTGCACGCACAGGCACCTACATGATGGTGCACCACGAACCCTCGTCGGAGTCCTCGACGTAGCAGTGCCCGCCGGCGTACGGGTAGGCGGCGGCGCCCGTCCGGGGCCAGCCATAGCCATATCCGGGGTAGTGGTGGTAGGGGTACCCCTGCGGCGGCCACCCGGCCACGGGACCACAAGTACCGGTGGCCGTCGTCGTCGTCGCCGCCGCCTTCTCTTCGACGACCGCCTCCACCTTGATGATGTCCGCCCTGCCAACCTTCACCGCCTTCCGCAGGCAGCTCGCCAGGCTGGTGGCGTCCACGCCGTCGCCGACCACCACCAGCTCGTCGCGCTCCTCCCCCTCGATCGCCACGGATTGCACCCCTGCAACCATCATCAATACTTTTCTTTTTAGATAATGGAACATCATCAATACTGTCAGTTCTTCAGTTGCGTGCTCTGCTGCGGCACAGTGTATAGCGAGCAGTAGGCAGTGTGCTCACCGTACGTCGAGCCAGCTAAAGCCAGAGCACTTCTCCGGCACTTGTCGCACGTCATTTGCACCTTGATCACAATCTTTTGCTGGAAAAAAAAGTTGCACAATCAGTTTCAGACTTTCAGTTGCTTTAGAGGCAGGAGATATGCCGTGATGATCGACGGAATATTACTCTTTCTGACAGAAAAATTGTTACCTTCGTCATATTTTTGCTGGTCTGTTGCTGTTCTCAACGTGAGAGTTTCTTTGTGGTGTCTGATAAGCAATTCGAAACGTTTGAAACTTCAGAGTTTGCTGAGGAATGGAGAAGGGCCCTTGTCCAACTTATATAGTACAGTAGGACAGCAGCTGAAGGCCCGAGAAGGACTTGAGGGGTGTACTTTGCGTCCCCACCAAGAACACAATGCCCAGTGCTAAGAAGATTCCTAGCAATTTGTTTAAACGATCCTTCCCAACTAGACCACCGGGCCTTTCTATGTGTGCTGCCGTGGGCTAAGCATGGACAATGTTAGTTTAAGAATTGACTTTGGAAACTCGTTTCGGTTGCCGCCCTTTCTGAAACCGTGTTTAGTTTTCACCAGTGGTGTACCATTAATCGTTGATTCTTTTGATTTTGCATGAGGTGTATGTTGTGGAATTTCAGACCATGCAATGGAATCGATTCTAACTTGGTGCCCAAGGACCACATCGGCGTGTCTTTGTTTAAAATTCTTTTGCTTGTGCTTAAATTTCTAAAGTTGCCGCTTGACTAGTAAGTTGAATGTTTGACATGTTAGCTGAGATGTAGTTGTAGGTGCGAAGGCAGCTGGAACAAATAGAAAGAATCAGGTGGGACTGTAGGTGCCACACTGAATTATTGACAGTTAATTTGTAAGATTGCAGTTATATGCTACTAACTAAATTATTAAATTTTTAGGGCCTAACTAAATTATTACTGGAACTACCGATGCAACACTGGTTGTGTATGAGATCGTTTATCGAAGAAACAATGTGATTGAGACCATTTAGTATTCTCAAACAGTCATATCAGTGTTCGCAAAGAATCATAGTTATGCAACAGAAATCCAGTTCATCAGATAGAAAATGACAGCCTCTGGAACTTGAGAGGAAAAGCGATTACACCTTTTCGTGTATCCTGATGCTGTGATTAGACGACGCACTTTTGGCCAAGAAACCAAATTCACAACACTGACCTCTTCATTAGTGCTCTAACCACTTCTGTTAACCTTACGTGCCTGGAAAATGTACAAAGTTACTTTCAGAAGACAGAAGCTGCACAACTTGAACACAGTAACCACGGTGTAAACCCGTTAGTTCCAAAGCTAACGCACACACTAAGTTCCACTTGCAATATAAATCAAATTACTTGACTAGCTAGGGATTAGTCTTGGTTGGTTCGGTCTGCCTCTAAGATGGCGATTTGGTCAGCACTGGGTCCTGAAAACGCACATGGCTCTGAACTTGCATGACCATTTAGTAGTCGCTGAGTTTTCTAAGGAGATGTATCTTTCAATCTATTTGGACACAACGCGTTGCTTCGGCCACTCCTATGAGAAAGTAGAACGACTCGAAGTGAAGTATTTCGCTTTGTGGGGAAATAGATATCGTCGAGAAAAGGAAATGTAAGTAAATTATTGCAATCAGATTTTGGACGTTCAGTAACTTTGAACTGGTAGGAACAGTCCTGGTTTTAGTAGTAAGAAGTATTTCATGATTTTAGTTTTGTTTCCTCTTAAAATGCTCAGAGGTATTTTACAAAAAAACAAATTTTCAAATGGAGCATTATTCTAGAAAATCTGGGATGTAGCTTCAAAAAGGGAGAGTAACAGACATATCCTGATAAAAAAAAGGAGAAATTTGCTGGGTGCTCATCTTCTGATCAGAATGTGTGTGTTGGGGGAGGATGAGTAACATAAATGGTAAATGGAATGCAATTGCGGTGTTTTTAACAACGGAATGGGTGATTACACTTTTAATTTGGTTAAACTATGATAAAACAATCGGATATGGTATTTTCTGATTACAGAGGGGAATGGGTGGTAACATGTTTGTGTAGTGGTGGGATTCGATTGCAACGTTAACCAATTTACTAACTGTGCAAACAAACAGCTCTACCATACTTTATTAGACTTCATAATCCAATTGTGTTACATTTTGCACAACCAAACACCACCATAGTTTTATGTCATTATAAGCTGGAATCTGATTGGTCAGTGGCCACTTGTTGGTTTTACTTCTGGGCTTCACCAACCAACCCATGAGGAAAAAGAAACCAACACGACTGTAATTGACAGCAGCCAGCAGAGGAGAAAATTCAGCCATTCGGAGTAGCAGCTGCATAATTGAGCCTTTACGACTTTCTTTTGAAGAAACCACTTTTAAGACGCGAAAAGGCTAATGATTCATCCATCATGATCTACCTACGTACGTCAGCGTACCTGAAGACGCTTATGCACTCATGACGTTAGTTTTCTTTCTGACAGATGACGCCAGCATTGTGCACGCTATTTTTTTTAAGAAGTAAACATGGCGCACGCTATTGAGCTTTCAGTTCTCTCCATCCTACTGCACCAAGCGTATGTACTTCGCGATCCCAGACTGGCACATGCCGTAGTAGCCCCAAATCACGTGGTGACCATGCATGCTTCACCAAGACACAAGTGTTTGAGAACTTAACGAAAATTTTAAATTTTGGAACTGGATCAAGCTATTGAAAAATCGAGATATGCATGTGCCAGAGTGAAGACTGAATATATTTTTACTTTCTTTCTTTTTGACCCCAAAGTAGTGAAATTCAACCCCATGATCCCATGATTTAACTCCATCCATTTGCTTACAAAAATACAGTTAGGCAAAACAGTTCTTATTTATCTCATCTAAACTAACTCTACATGATGGGGCAACTGCTTGGCTCCTCGTACACGACCATCGGCGGCGGCGGGTGGTGGTGGTGGCGGCAGTAGTAGCCGCCGGAGCAGGGGTAGCTCTGCGGCGGCGGGTGCACCACCACGGGCAGCTGCGGCGGCTTGGGCTCCTCCGGCTTCTTCTTCTCCTCCGGCTTCTTGTCCTTCACTTCCTCCACCTGCAGGATCTCGGCGTGGCCGACCTTCCTGCGCAGGCAGCTGACGAGGCGGACCGGGTCGACGCCGTCGCCGACGACCTCCAGCTTGTCCCTGGCGTCGCCGGTGATCGCCATCGAGATGACCCCTGCAAAGACGTAGAGCACTTGGGTCAGCACTGACCACCTTTGCATACTGGTTGTAGATAACTGACGAAACGTCGCTGTCGAAACGTACCGTCTGCCCTGGCGGCCAGCGCCATGGCTCTGGACCGGCTCCTCTCGCACGGCATGCTCACCTTGACCACCAGCTTTTGCTGCACGCGGCAATGGCGAAACGAGATTCAGTTTCAGAGCTCTGAAAAATGAAGCTGAAACAGAGGTCTGAAATTTTTAGGGAGCGGCTAGAGATAACTGCCAGGCCCTGCTTACCTTCATTGTCTGCCGCGACGATGTATCTGCCACTGAAGAGAAATTTACTAGCTAAACTGTCGCGATCGGTGGATCAATCGGGGGAGAATTGGGTGACTAATATCGAGCGTTTGCTGAATGCTGACAAGTTAGCTTTGCTCGGGCCGCCGTTATATAGGCGTGGACGTACTACTCCAAACGCGTTCTGAGCGACGGACAATGGCTTGCCATGGCGGCGAGATCTGGAGGCGAGCAGTTCTCTATTGTCCACTGGCCACGCGCTGTGCGCTTCTTGGAAGGCTCCGTCAGTTTACTCGCGTCGCAGCAAGTTGTGCACTTGTACAAAACCAGCAAAGTAGCAGCAACACGGTGTCTCTGAACTTAAAATAGTTACTTGCACACTCCTGTCAGTATCCCAAATGTAAACCTATTTACTGGTTCATTTTCTGAAGATAAAAACCTTGCAATCAACGGGTGCTCATCTATCCGACGTCTCAGCAGATCAGACAGAGCCAAGGGCCGTGAGGGGAAACAAGCTCTGTGTTGGCTTGGCAGTGGCTTCCAGACAGAGTAGAGAAGGGTTCAATTTCAGTCAAAATTTCACCAATTTCCTGTGTGTTGCTTGTGATTTGTGAACGGAAAAGATAACATCCAAAAAAGATTCTGTAACTTTCAGCTGGATAACGCCTGTGGCAATATTCAAAATTATTGATGGTTTTATTTGGAAATGAAATTGCCGACACAAGCTGGTAAAATGTGCACTATGCATGCCGCACCCACCGTTCAACTCACCATGGGAATCATGGCAATCATGCTTCTTTCCAGTTGCTTTTGTCCACACAACTCGTTTCCTGGGGTACTTCTCCAGGCAGTTTGATTGATGAAGTGCCTCCTTTTGTCGGTACGGGCCCAAGCAAAAGCTGATAATGCCGATGCTCTGCATCTACAGAGAGTAGGAACGCGGATAAAGATTCATCATAGTTTTAAAATGGGACCCTTTTTATCAAAAAAATTATTTGGGATCGATGTCGATGTGAACACACGAGTCAACGGTCGGTCTCGCTCTGAAAAAATGTTCGTTTACAAGTAATCCATTCTAATTGCGTATATTGTCACCTGATGATGCATCCCAGGTTACATGCTAAAACGAATAATGAAATGATGGTGATCCGTTGCTTTCAATGGTTACGTCTCCCTAATTTCGTATACTTGCGGAGCACTGCATTCTTTTGCGACAACGACATATGCCACTACGACGAGCGTGGGCCTCTTTCTGACTCTTGTTGCTGTCACCTACGCTCACCTAAACACAGCTTCAGCGAAACTCGCTCGATAGGTGACGGTCTGCGAATACTGACTTGTTCTCAAGACCAATACTGACCAGGGGAAAATTAGGCAGTTTCTGTTTTGCGAAGACTGACAGGAGACTGAAAAATAGATGGTCGGATTTGGTTCTTTCTTTAGCATTTCATCGCGAAGACTGTTCAAATGCTTAGTAAGCCTGAAGCCGTAGTTGGACAACGAGAAAACTTCATTTCATGCTACTGAAGAAATTGAACTTGCTTTACATTAGTTTGATCATAAAATGAATCATTTTAGGTGTCACTAATCGAGATGAGATGTCAACAAGTTTTTTTTTTTGAAAACTAATATTAATGAAATGACAACGAGATGTTGATGAGAAACTTGAAAGGTGGATGCATCATGTTGGGTTTGTGGATTTTTCCCATTTGCCAATTTGACTTTGTCGGTTTTGATAGGGGATTTTGAAAAAAAAATCCCCACATTTCACTTTGTCAGTTTTTAATTTATTGGGAATTTTGGAAATTCTTCCCAAATTTCACTTTGCCAGATTTTGAAAGGGAATTTTGAAAAAAAAAATCTCATAAATTTCACTTTTCAGTTTTTGATTTGAAATTTTGGAAATTCTTCCCAAATTTCACTTTGTCAGATTTTGAAAGGGAATTTTGAACAAAAAATCTTGCAAATTGCACTTTTCAGTTTTTGACAGGGAATTTTGGAAATTCTTCCAAATTTCACTTTGTCAGTTTTTGATAGAGAATTTTGGAAATATTGCTAAACCACTCGTCAATTTTCAGGATCTACAAACCTATGGGTGGGCTGTGGACTTCTGTGTGTTCTGTAACTTGCCAGAATCTTGAGGTCTGATTCAGAATCAAATGCGTAAGCCTTTTGGGAAAAGTACCGAAAAGGGTGACCAAGCACCAAACATGGACAAGGAGTGCAAACTGATAACAGATAGTAAAATCTGGGTAACAACTTTTTGCCTATTTTTTGTTTGGTTTCACTTGAATACAAAACAACACGAACACAAATACATAGAGCCATCATGAGCTAATTCCAATTCCCAACTACGGAGTATAATCCATCAAAAAAAAAACCCGGCCGCCTCCATGAACGTCCGTTCACCAGCACGGCGGCGGCTGCGGGTGGTAGTGGTGGTACCACCACCAGGGCAGCGGCTCCGGCTTCTTCTCCTCCGGCTTCTTCTCGGCCGGCTTGACCTCCTCCACCTTGACGATCTCGGCGTGGCCGACCTTCTTGCGCAGGCACTGGACGAGGCAGACGGTGTCGACGCCGTCGCCGACCACCTCCAGCTGGTCCTTGCCGTCGCCGACCACCCCCATCGAGCTCACCCCGTCCGCTTTGGCGATCAGCGCCATCGCCTTGGACCGCGTCTTCTCGCTCCCCGCCAGCTGGCTCACCCTGATCACGATCTTTTGCTGCGACAGCAAGATTGTTGGTTCATTTAGTATGGGTTCATCCTCGCGGAAAAGAGCTTGGGATACTAGAAGATTGACAATGGTTTCTCGCTTTAATTACCTTCATCGCGTTCGACGAGACGACGACTGGTTCGCTCAAAATCTGAGGAAGGAAGAGGAGGAAGGATCTGCGTTCTGCGACGGGGACACAGATCGTCAGAGGCTGATCAGCTGATGGATTGGAACTTTGGGTGGATAGGCGCTCTGGTGACTGATCGACCGATGCTTGTCTGCAGATGCAGCCAGCAGGTGTGCCTTGGGAAGGAGCTGGGTGCGCGGTATATATAGCCAGTGATCGGAGGACCAGGGAGACGACGGCGAGCCTTCGTAAGAAGATTCAGCAGCGGCTGAGCTTCCAAGTCCAAGTGAGCGAGAGGGAATGACTGGGCCCCACGCGTTTGTTGTCATCAGAGCCGGGTCCGTTTTCGACACTATTTTCCTTTCTTATAATTGCTTTATTATACTGATGAAAAAGTATACAATGACCTGACTACTGTACTTGCCGAGTCAGTTCGGTCGTCCACTGGCCAGTCAGATCGATCCAACAGAACCACTAGCAGGATTTGCAAACCCTTGGAGGATTTTTAGAGTGTTCTTTTCATCAAATTTGTGTGAATGAATTACATTAGGTCAAAAATTGTGAAATAAAAAAGCACGTTGAGACACGTGGTGAGAGAAGATGTGGGAAGGATGCGAGAGGTGAATAGTGAATTGAAGTACAAATTGAAAAAAAAAACTCAGATCTATAAAATTTCACAGGTTGTGTGTGGCGGTGAGGGCGGGGGGACGGTGTGAACACGTGAGTCAACGAGCGGTCCGCGGCTCGCGTCACCGGAGGGATGACCGGAGAAAAGATCAAAAGCAGTAAGGGAGGGGCCCTTTTAATTTGGTATACGTACGTTTCTCCGTGCACGGAATCGTCCTCGGACGGGCGACGTGCATTTTGCAGCTTGACAGCCGTATGCGGTATGCCGAGGCAGCTGCGGTCCGGAACTTTGTCGCGCCTCATCTGCACGACTGCACCCTGATGATCACAATCTGTTTCTGACAAAAAGTGAAAAGTTAGAGACAGAGACAAGGGTTTTCACTTTTCACAACGATCTTTTGACGAAAACACTTTCCTGGCAGTAGCAGAAGAATTAACTGTTACCAACCTTTATATTTTTTTTTAACTTACCGTGTTACATATTCCAATTTCCAAACGCATTGGAATATTTACCTGCGGTCCAACATATGTTGTGGAATTTTAGAGGATAATATGGCGGGTGTCACATCTCCTTTTGCTCGTTGTTGCCACTGTTCAAACGTTTGTTGCCATCTTCCGCAAGTTTGATGCCTGACTGCTAGTTCGACGGTTTTGCTCGTTTGCTCAAAAAGTTCTACTGTGGGAAAACAACAGCATAAAGGGAATCAGGCAAGACTATATGCTAACACTAAATTCTTGAGAATAATGGTTACCTTGTCGTCCGTTCTTATTGTGCAGCTAGACGCACCTATAGCCTTTTTGCTCAAGGAACTAATATAAAGTTGCAGCACCAAGATCTTCGTTAATGCGCTAAGCGCTTTCTTTACTTACCGCAGTGTAAATCCGTTCCTTTGAAAGTGATTGATACGTTGAATTCCACTTGCAATAGTCAAATTACTTGACTAGAGAGAGTAGAGAGACGAGTCTTGATTGGCCTACTCCAGCATGTTGAAGTAAATATGATCCATCTTCACTTTATGTTACATCTCATGAAAATTCTAGGTTTCTTTAAGAAGTACTCATAGTATAGTCATATGACAGGATAACAAACTTTGCTCAAAATATTGAGAGATGTTCTGCGAAAATCCTTTTAAGAACGGAATATCTCGTAAGAGAGATCCTTGAGAAAAGAGAGATAAAACGCAAAATTGTACGCGCAAGAGAGATCCTGATGAAAAAGAGAGAGATACAAATCATGTGTCTTTATGAATTGGATTGTGATTGCTTGTTTTGGTCTACTTGTAGACTTCAGCAACTTGCAACTAGTTAGGGTTGGCCAACTTAACAGTGAAGAAATTCATTCAGCCACATGTGTGGAAACACTGCATTATTTGAGCCCTTTCTCTCCAACGTGGCTCTCCAATCACTATCCGTTGAAATGCCTTTTACAAGGTATTATATGTCAGACGAGAAAAAAAAAAAGAATGCAAGTTGTCCACCGTCTCGATCAGGCTACGACGACAAACACTAACGATGCCGGCGTGACGTTAATTCGTTCTTGTCAGATTACGTCGCAGTTCCGTTTTTTAATTTGCACGTCGTTTGAGAACCCGTTCTTGATGCAATAGCTAGACACGGAGTACCTGCTGATTGCGACGTACGGAGTACTTACCTTTATCGTCACGGATTTGCACATGCAACCCTACCGCTAATCACATGCAAATCAAAACTTAAGATGATCTCTGTATAATTTAGCAAGCAGGACGCGCTTAGACGGTGGACAATGCCTTGATTCGACGGGATCCGTCGTTCCGAGAGGAAATTGCTTGCTGCCCTGCGCGCTTCTCGTCTGACAAATATACCGCTGACTGAATCGGTCAATCGAGAGCAGGAGCGCTGAGCTGAGCGCGTGCTTGCATAGTTGCATACATGTTCCAAATTTCTAATACGTGCAGCAGTCGTACACAAGTATAGTACGTGCCACTGGTTGTGTCGCCTAGCAGTAGCAGGCGGCGGTAGACAGATGGAGGTGTCACTTGTCAGTTGCAGTGTATTATTCTGTGGTTCATGTCAGTAAGATCCACAGATCTCAGATCCACTTCAGTACTCCGTAGCAGTTAACAGGGTTGAGGACTTGAGGTCCATTTTGCCTACATCATCAGCAGTTAATTAAACGCCGCAGTGGAACTGGAAGCGGGTCTATATATATATAGTAATACCACGGGTGTTTTTTGGTTCGTTATCCAGGGAAACCTCTGGCTAAAATTCAGCAAGCCATCATGAAATCTTTGCCATGGCCAGCTAAATTATTTGACTGAATAAGATACTGCCACACCCTGAAATTTCCGATTTCAGAATGTGAATAGGAAGAATAAATTAATAAATAATTTTCTCTCAATTTTAAAATTTTGTTAGCAACTTATGAATTTGTTTAAGGATTATAAGGAGTTAATCGAATTTTCTAGGCATTTAAATAATTTTCAATAATAAAATAAATAAATATAGGAGTTGAGTGTTGCATTCATGCTGGTGCATCATTTTTGAGTGCTTGAATTCAAATTTGTGTTTGAATTCAAATTTTGTTTGAAGTTGAAAAGGGGTTTCAAAAATTCAAAATAAATTCTTTTCCCTCCCCTTCCCCTCTTCCTGTTTTCGCGCATGCCTTTTTAGCTCAAGTCCGCTCAACCTCCTCCGTTCCTTCGGCCCAATCCGCCTTTTTCCTCCTCCTTCTCCTTTTCTGCGCGGCCCAGCTCCGTTTTTCAGCCCAGCCGGCCCGCCTCCGCCTCCCTCCTCTCGCTGCCGCTGACGAGCGGGGACCACCCGTCATCTCCATCCTCCCACGCACATCCGAGCCGGACTCCGGCTGGAGTCCGACGCAGCTGCGCCTGCGTGCACTCTGGTTCGGCGTGGCCCGCACGCCAAGGCAGGGGTGCTGGCCTATTTAAGCCGCCGCCGCACCTCGAGCCTCCTCCCTTTTCCCTGAACCCTAGAGCCCTC
Organism: Cenchrus fungigraminus; assembly: GCA_036936925.1. Classification (NCBI taxonomy): domain Eukaryota; kingdom Viridiplantae; phylum Streptophyta; class Magnoliopsida; order Poales; family Poaceae; genus Cenchrus; species Cenchrus fungigraminus. The sequence continues at coordinate 77,363,952 of CM072775.1, forward strand.
CACTCCAGTGCCGCCGCCCAAACCCTAGAGCCGGCCGCCGCCGACGATCTCCGCCGTCACCGCCTTCCCGTCGACGAGGAGGAGCCCCAGAGGTGCGCAAGCTCGCGAGGAAGTCTCTAGTGCCATTCGTTTGCTTCGCCGAGCCCTGCAACTCCAGTACGAGCTCGCCGGAGTGTTGTGCCGCCACCGTCCGCCATACCAAGCCGCACGACGCCGCTGTCACACCCAAGGTTGTTTCTATGTCCTTGTGAAGTTCCCCGGTGCCCGCGCTTCGTTTTGGTGAAATCCCTGCGGAAAACCGAGCACCCTAGCTCCGGATCGCTCCGCACCGGCGAGGTCGCCGCCACACACCGCCGCTCGCCGCCGCAGCGCCGGCGTCCCGCGCGCTGTTCGAGCCCTGAGCCGCCGGATCGCCAACGGACGGCCAGATTAGATCCAAGTCCCGGGTCAAAACCAAACGTACCGGTCAACCCCCGCGTGGATGCCGTCGTTTTGCAGAAAACCCCTGCTCTTTTTAGTTTTGCAAATCGGTCCTCCCACCTCAGAAAGACCCTTACGTTTAGGTCCTGGTTTTTACGGTTTGAACCCTAGGCTTTCTAGATTTAGCAGTCGAGGTCCATGAGCTAGTTTTTGCGCGTTAGCCCTTGTGTTTACACATTTAATTATGTTTTAGGCCCTAGTTTCTTGCAGATAAACCCCTAGAAGTTTAGTTTTCTCGCAGTTATGATCCTGAACCTTGTATAGCTCATATCTTTTGCGTTTTAGCTCCGTTTTTAGCGTTCTTTATGTCCAAACGATCGTATCGAAGAGTAGAATGGCTTTACGCAGTTGTTTTGCTCTGTTATTACTGTTTGGTGATTGTTTCTTATTTTATTTCATTGTTTGCTTGTATGTATCAATTGTGTGGTGCGTAGAGAACGTGCAGTTTGAAGCTTTCGCTGAAGTTCAAGCTTTTGAAGACGTTGAAGAGTTTGAGCAGCAAGAGTTTGTGGAAGGCAAGTCCTTGATGCATGCCCTTTTTCCTATACAACTGCATTTTAATTACATTATTGATTTTATTGCTTGCATTAAATTGATGGGACCCTATGCTTAATGTGTGACTAGTGCTGTTTACCATGTCCTTGTTAACCTAGGGTTTTATTTATGATGGGTAGCACATGCTTAGCTGCTAACATCGGGTTGAGGATGGTTTAATTGTACAAAAAAGTAAATTTATTTTACGCTCTACCCTCATTAAGCAAGATTACCCTTGTTAATCGGAACATGGAGAACCACCCAGGAACTAGGTGCAACCACAAGACAAATGGCTCTGTCTTGGCCAATTAATTAGAAACTTTAGTATGTAGTATGCTTTACCTGATAAGGGTTAGGGGGTGCCGGTAGTTGGTGTATAGCCCGGCCCTCAAGCTGATCTGCTTTGTGGTAGCTTCACAGTCTTGAGAGAGGGTTATGCATTGCGCTGTCATGAAACCTAGCGAGCAGCTCATACTAGGGAATCTTTGTAAAGGCCTCGTAGTGAAACCCATGCCACTCACCTCGGAAGTGTTTAAGGGAGTAATTAACCCGGGCATATATGGGGGACACGACTTGTGGGTAAAGTGTACAACCTCTGCAGAGTGTAAATCTAATCGATTAGCCGTGCTCTCGGTCATGGAGCGGCCTGGACCCTCACATGGGTAAACTATGGAATATGAATTAATCTTGTGCATTGCATCTTATTACTGCTGCATTTATTATCTCTGGGTTGGTATACACTTACACTGCTAGTAATTAGTTGCTTAATAAAATCTGACCAACTAAAATTGCTTACCGCTTTAACCATGTCAGCCATCCACCTAAAGAGCCTTGCATGTTGTTATAGTTACATTCCCTTGTTGAGTACGACATGTGCTCACGCTTGTTGATTTTATTTCTTGCAACTACACTACTCGGACTGCTGCTCAGACGGTCGCTTTGAAGACTTCCCTGAAGACTTTGAAGACTTCTAAGCGGGCGTGTCACCAGTCAACTGCCTGTGGTGTTGAACCTATCCGCTGCGTTGCTACTCGTTAATAATTAGATCGTTTATGAGACATTTTGGTCTGTAATAAAGTTTAATACTCTCTTTACGTTATGGTATTGTATTTTGGTATTCACTGAGTCGTTATATGTGTGAGCTTTGATCCTGACACACATATAATTTGAGCATTCGAATTTGCCTTTAAATTCGGGTGTGACAGATACTTGGGTCACGCGTCATCTCTTTATCAGTAGTCCTTTCTCTAGGTGGTTAGATCATGCATTCTCTGATTTTCCTGAGTAGTTGGTTCATATATCTCTCTCTTTTATTAGTTGTTATACGTACACTATATAGTCTATCAACATGTACTCTCGCATAGTGTCGGTGTTTTATACATAGTTTTAGAAATTCGTAAAAGATGAATAATTGGAAATTTTTTAGCCTGTTCTCTATCAATTGTTAAATATTTTAACACAACAGAAACACTCATTTGACCACATATTGTTTTTTTTCTGATTGTGCCATATTTTTGTTAACAATTACTCTCTTTATATATATTCTTCATTGCATTCATATTCATAGTTCGTCCACTTTACTTGCATCTCACCTCTATATAAATTTCAAGTGTGCTTAATTGAAGCCTTAGTTTGAGCTATGCACTTAATATGGAAATTGGTTTTCTCATCGATTAGGTACACACATGTGCATGTGGTCTATTAATACCTTTAAGTTAGCATTTTATATATTAATTAATTGTACAAATAAATAATTTAGATTCACATATTAGTGTGGTTTGTGATTTCTATTATAATAACACATGTATGTAATGTGTATTCAGATTTCAGAAATATTTTAGGTGAATTTTAATAATGATAGATGTTAGTAATTTAGATGAAAATGTAGCGGTTATTTTCACTATATTGAAGGGTAATATAGATTAAAAATAGGGGATTTATTTAGGTTATTTTTCATAATGGCACATGTGAGTAATTTAATTTAGATGTAAGTTTAGTGGGTTACTTTAGACTATTTTCATATTGACAAGTGTGAGTAATTTTTTAAATATAATAAATACAATTGTTAAGATGATTAGAAGTATTACATGGAGGGCTAAATTTTTATGGGAATTCCAAGGACCTAAATTTTTTCAACATGGAGGGCTCTAGGAGTCGACAATAACTACGATCTTAAACTCTTCTGTTTTGCTGCAGTAGTTTGGACTGTTGGGATCACAAAACCCCGACACAGAGACGTAGCTAAACAACGAATCACTTACAATGAACACGTTCTCCGCAAGTTATATTAAATCAACCACTTTCCTTAATACATTCCTCTTTCACTTTCTCAAAAGATCGTCCCCCTTACAATGAGGAGGGGTCCTCCTTTTATAGTGCCAAAAGACTAAAATTACATTCCAAGTTTACCCCAAAGCTCTAGCATCTATGAAGAATATACAGGGGTAAACTTGGACTCGCACACGATGCGGATTCAACGCCGAATATAGCGGAGCGCAAAACACGCCGGAGACAACGGAGCGGGTGATGCGCCACAAAACACGGAGATATGATAGTTCCGTGTCGCAACAACTTTTGACCAAGTCCAAGCAGGTGGGGTCTTGAAGAACTTTGGGCTTCGCGATTCGTTGTCTTCGACGCGCTTCTCCCTGAAGACTCCACGGCTTCGGGGTTCGTCTTTGAGATCTCTTGACACCGGGCTCCCGGGAATGTTCCGGCGGAGCCCAGGCTTTCAGCCAGCGTCTGTTTTGAAGAAGTTTCCGGAGCCCGAACTTTTCCTGTGAAGAAAAAGACTCCTGTTGGGTTAATTCATGCCCTTCGATGTATGACCAACCTGGCAAAGCCCAGGTTTTCTTGTTTCTTTCTTGAAAGACCGTCGGAGCTGGATGATTTCACGAAACGAGTCCCCGGAGCCGAGCGACGACAAAGATCCCGAAGCCTAAAACTCCTCTTGCAAAAAGATGATTTGTCCTTGGTTAATTCCCATACTTCTGTGCACATTTATTCCATGGACTGATCGTGCGAAGCCCAAACTTTTAACTAATTTTTCAATTTAAGCCGAGGCCAAGTGATTTTTGGAAACAAACCCCCGGGGCCGAGAAGTGACGTTCTCTACCGCCCTAACATGGACCATTTGGACCACTAGGAACAAAATGGCTATAGAGGGGGTTTTTTTCACAAACCAACTGACATTTTCTACAAAATCCTGAACTGGTTACAGATATGGCGGCCGAGGCTGAAATCTACTGAGCAAGAGACGTAGGCAAAATGGAGTGGCCGGGGTTCAAGAGTGGTTTGAAGACTTCAGTGGGAGGTTGAGGAGACGGCCGCTGAAGGAGGACTTCATCTGAATAAAAATGGAACTGACACCTTCTGGTGAACTCCGGTTTAGGGACAGTTGTTTCGTTTCTAGGCTCTTTTCTATAGCTACTTTTGCTCCTGCTTTGGATGCTTGCATCGTTGTAAGCTGGAAACCCTAGCAACTCTGTACCAAAACCTCTTATGGCTTTCTATAAAAGCTGGGTCAATCCCTTTCAAAAAAAAAAGTGAGACTAGTCCATCGACCCATGCATGGTGTCACACCACTACTAATTTGAGGAAAAAATTTTATAAATTCATAAAAATAATTTGCCCGTAGTTAACAATTAAAAATTCTTAGCTTGCTCCCTCTCAATTGTTAAATATTCTAATACAACACTCATATATGCATGTAATAACTATATTATTTTACACATTTTCCATTCATTTGTTTACAAAAAGGTGACCAAGCACCTATGGACAGTGAAAACTAAAAGCAGATCAAGCATATATGGATGAACAGCTTTGCCTTTGTCTTTCATCCAAATACAGAACAACCCGGTTTACAACCATAAATTCCAACTACTAATAACCCATCAAAAAACGGCCGCTTCCATGAACGAACGTCCGTGTGCACTGCCACCGCTACCTCACCAGCACGGCGGCGGCGGGTGGTAGTGGTAGTGGTAGTAGTTGTGGTACCACCAGTAGGGCAGCGGCTCCGGCTTCTTCTCGTCGGGCTTCTTCTCCTCCGGCTTCTTCTCTGCCGGTTTGACCTCCTCCACCTTGACGATCTCGGCGGGGCCGATCTTCCTGCGCAGGCACTGGACGAGGCAGACGGTGTCGACGCCGTCGCCGACCACCTCCAGCTGGTCCTTGCCGTCGCCGGTGACCCCCATTGAGCTCACCCCGTCCGCTTTGGCCACGAGCGCCATGGCCTTGGACCGGGTCTTCTCGCTCCCCGCCAGCTGGCTCACCCTGATCACGATCTTTTGCTGCATGCGACAACATTACACCAAAGATCAATTCAGTACGTGCTGGCTGCTTAATTATATGTCTTCGCGGGACAGAGGCAGAGATTGTTGATGAGATGGCTGCTCGGCGCGCTTAAATTACCTTCGTCATGGCGTGCCGCCGCTGAGGACGAGGGATATCGGAGAAAGGATCGCCGGACGCCGGTGGACGCGGCGGCGGCCGCGGCTGATGGTTGCTGGATGGCAAGGCAGTAGGCAGGCACTCTGCTGCTGACCAAACCAACACTAACAGCAGCAGCTGCCTCTTGTCTTGTGTGGCCTGTGGAAGGTCCTGGAGGTGGAGGGAGCTCGGCGCTGGGCGCACTGGATAAATAGGCGGCGCCAGGCCTGTCCCTGCTGCCTGACGCGGGAAACGAGCCTTCGCGAGAAGGTTCAGCGCGGCCGATCGAGCTTCCAAGTGAGCGAGGGGGACTGACGGACCCCACGCGGTTCCTTGTCACCGGAGACGGGTCCGTCTTCGACTCCTTAACAATGACTTGACTCTGCCGAGCCTTCAGTTTGGTCGCGCACTGGCCGGATCGATCACCGTATTGACTCCGCCCAGTTGACTCCGCCGGGATGAGCTGGCGGCGGCGATCGCCGGAACTACCGTTGCTCCTGCTTCCGAGGAGACGGAATTTGGTAGGATCGAGATCGCTTTCTTACTGAAATTCTACTGTCGCGAGCGCTGAGAAGCCGATGCGTTTCACTGCAAAATTTCCATTTCGAATGAGAACTCAATCGCAGCGTTCAGTTCTTGCCTGTCCGTTCATCGATGCATGTGGTGGTCACGGACGTGCCGTGTTCGCAGCGCCAGGTACAAACTGAACGCAACGTCGTTCAACGAGCGGTCCCATTCCTAGCTCGCGTCACCGTGCAAAAAGGATCAAAAGCTACCAGTAGGCAGTAGCAGTAGGGGGGCTAGCCGGCTAGGGGTCACGTTTTGGTAGTTTCTGTGTGCACTGAATCGTGAGATACGCCGATCAGAATTTGCAGCTTGACAGCGCGCTTAATTACCGCCGGAGTTCAGTCGGAAACACGAACAAGCTAGGGCCTTCACTGGTGTATGGAGTATGGACGAACCTAAACCCTAAACACTTGGCAGAATTAACGGCCACACCAATTAACTGCCTACCAGTTTACCAAATCGTTGGTGTGCTGTGGAAATTTGAGAAATTGAGACCAAAAGATGGTGGTGGTGGGCATCAACTCCTGACTTTGGCTCCTTGGGTGTCACATCTCCCTGCTTTTGGCCTCTTTGTTCAGAGGTTGTTCCAGTCTTACCCAAAGATTGATGCGTGACTGTTAGTTTTCACGGTTTCACTCGTTTGCTGAAAATTGAGTTTAGGTGGGATATTTAATTAAACAACATAACCAAAACGAAATGATCAGGTAAAGAAAAGTTTCAGGCGGGGGGGGGGGGGGGGGGGGCGGCCGCCCTGGCCCCACCCCACTGCATTGCTACGTGGTATAGTAATAGGAGTCGACGGAAAAAAAATCGAGATAAACGAGGATACACCGTAGAAACGAGGAGACGTCGGCAAAAACAAACCCAAAACCTCTCCCGAGACCTCTCCAACCTGTCGGCCCTTCAATTCTTTTTCTGTTGTTTTTTCATAAATGATAGTACCAATATCAATGATTAATGGAGACAATCTTGATTTCTTGATTAATTGTGTGTATTTATTTTCCAGCTGTAGCACTATGTCATCTAGAAAGGAGTTTTAAGTTTTGCATATACTGCAAGGAGTTTTCAAAGTTGAAGTTATTGAAGAATTATTTGAGGTCCAAAATGTCTCAAGAAAGGTTAAATGGTTTGACAATGTTATGCATCTGAAGATATTATGGACAACATTGATATTGATTGATACTATCATCACTGACTTCGCATCAAAGAATGTTAGAAGAAACTTTTAAAGTAATTATGATATAAATACATTATTTGATTGCATATTAATTATGGATATTGATATAATAGTATTAATTGTTATTTTTATATTAAGGGGCCCGTTTTTAGTTTTTGCCCCGGGCCTCCGAAATATCAGGTCCGCCACTGCTAAGATACCTGGAACTAGTGAAGTATACACTGATTGTGCATGACTGGTGGCTGGTGGACATTATTTTCTCAAGGAAAATTGTGCCTGGGATAGTTTCTGTGTTAACAAGCACTTGTTCAACACGTACAGGTTCCACTTGTCGGATAGAAAGGTGACAACCACTCAACACGGGGGAATGGAGAAAAGAGTCTAAGGCAAAGTGAGGAATGATTACCTTTTCGTACTTCCTTATTGTGCAGCTAGCTAGACGCGCCTAGCCTTTTGCTCATAGAACTAATCAACTAAATTTTCAGCATGTATATAAGCTCTTAATTAATGCACTAAACGCTTTTCCTTTGCATGATTGTTCCTTTTCCAACTTTGCCGTGGTTTTACTCGGACATAAAGGAATCTCGATTTCCTTAAAGGTGGTGAAAAGAAAGAAACCAATCAGCCAATTGTATAAAACAAATATTGGATAGTATATATCCAAGGTAAGGTATGTTTCTAGATAAAGCTAAATTTTAAACAGTAACCAGAATACCATCATATTCAGGAAGATTTTTTGTAGGTAATTTATAGGATTTCTCTCTTTTTCTAGAGTGTCCACCTAGGATCCTATGTAGTTTCACCGGGAGGCTTCAAAATGAGTCTTCAATTAGTAATAGTAAGATACTTTTATCCACCAATATGATTTATAGAATTCAAAATCCGAAACATATTCTTTTTTCTGTCTGAAATTTCTGAAACATCCAGTGAGGATGCACCGAAATTAAAATCTATTGGTGCATCATTTTTGAGAAAAACGAAATGTTCTCAACATCTGTGGCCACACATAGCCAAGTTTTTACAATGTTCTCAGCTCAAAAGCTGATGAAAAAAATGGAAAAAGGTTGTATACATATAAAGGGAATTAATCGAAAGCAAAAGTCTATTATTACTTCTCCATCCATTCCTAGGAAAAATACCCAAAGCTACAATATCTAACGTTTTGCTTGAACAAATAGTTTTCTTTGATTCCTCCAATAGCCCTGTATCTAAGAGGTAAACCATTTTTTTTCACAAAACCAACATATTACAGCTGCAACTCCACGAGTAATCTTTATTTCTATCTTATATATGCATATATAGGTGAAAACCCAAATTACTCTGATGCATATGCATGACCAAGTCCCATCTTACTAGCTTCACATGATGTGGCAAGCGCCGGCTGGCGGCTCCTCGCAGAGAACCATCGGCAGCGGCGGCGGCGGGTAGCAATAACCGCCGGCGGAGCACCCGCACGGCCCCGGGCACGTGCAGGGCTTGGGCTCCTCCGGCTTCTTCTTCTCCTCCGGCTTCTTCTCCTCGGGCTTCACTTCCGCCACCTGCAGGATCTCGGCGTGGCAGAGCTTCTTGCGCAGGCACATGACCAGGCAGATGACGTCGATGCCTTCTCCGACCACCTCCAGCTTGTCCTTGAGGTCGCCGGTGATCCCTATCGTGCTCACCCCTGCATAGACGACGACTCATCAGTCATCACACATATAGGTTGCTGTTGGAGTTATAGTCATCATGCATAAGTGAATCTATACATCTACCTACTTTTGAAGTGGATGATGGGTGTTTAAGTAGACTATACCGTTTGCTTTGGCGGCCACCTCCATGGCCCGGGCGCGGCTCCTGGCGTCCGGCATGGTCACCTGGATCACGATTTTTACCTGCAACAACCAACCAACCAACGAGAGCTCGATCATCCAAGTCCATCCGACCGTCGTCAGTTCGCTCGGGACGATGCTCAAGCATCGCCGCCGGACAAATAAACCGACGTGCGTGAGAGTGCAGAAATGAAACAGATCGCTTTTCACAATAATTAACCTTCATCGCTGATCTACGAACTAACAGCACCAAGATGAGCCTGTCAGTCGATCTTGTAATTCTGACTGGGTGCAGCCAGCAGCCCACTGCCCACACAAGCTTCGTGTAGCTTGTGAAGGAGTTAGCAGCCGCGCTCATGGCTGGTGTATAAATACCCGCGCGCGAGAGGGTGACGCCGCAGGACCCGGGGCCGAGGGTCTTATCTCGTAGGATGGCAGGCAGCCCGGCAGCAGCCGCCAACCAGTCAGTGTCCAGTGAAATGGGAGATGGCAAGTTAAATTCCACTTGTGCCTCACCGAAAACGAATTTCAAAATATCCATTTGCAATATTAATCAAATTGTTGCTTGACTAGGGATATTTCTTTTGATTGGTTTACTCGATCTCTCTCCATCGAACAAGATTACCATGGCGATTCTGAGGGTCGTACAAGTTCGGAATTTTAATTACCGGCCGTGTGTTAGTGGTGATCGTCGAGTTTTCTAAGAAGCTTCCGTCGCTCTTGGTCCTATATCTACCGCCCCTGCCCACCTTCACTTTATGTACATCTCACGCATATTATAGGTTTTAGTGAAAAGAACTAGCAAGTTGGCCCACGCAAATAGCGCGAGCAGCTAGCTTTTTATGTTATATCCGGATACTTTATTTTAGAATAAACAAGTACAAATAATTATATTTATTCATGTCATGTTACCAACTAATATATTATCATATATTTTTATTGTCATATTTTTGTGGCGTATTGTGAATTAAAAGGAAAAGTTAATACCTCATATATGAATATTTTTTGGTATTTACTAAAGCAACATAAAATTATATATTTTTTACACTTGAAATATATTTTTTAGTTTTTTATTTGTGATGGACATTTTTGTTTGTAAGACTTCGCTACAGTTGCAAAAGATACTTACATTTTAGTAGAATGTTTAATGTATACTACTACCTCCGTTCCATAATATAAGCATTCATTGACTTTTGCTGATTACGTTTGACCATTCGTCTTATTCAAAAAAATTATGAAAATATTATTTATTTTGTTATGACATGTTTTATCATCATATTTATTTTAAGTATATCATAATTGTTTTTATATTCTCATAAATTTTTTGAATAAGACGAATGGTCAAACGCGCATCACGAAAACCGAAGAATGCTTATATTTTGGAACGGAGGGAGTACTGTACATAAGTATTTATGTGAGTTTGACCATTTAGTTGTTATTTATCCTAATCTCCTTCCATTATTTGTTCTCCAGTCGTAGTTGCTATGAGTCTATGACCTCATACATGCATGATCCGTTTTATCTCATGGCTGTTATACCTTTTTTCCATTTTAAACTTTACCCTTAAGTTAGTAAATACGTTGTTATGGCTACAAAGCTATATCAGTAGTCTTAAGCTCCGTAGTCTTTGTGCTGATGAGCTCATCGCCTCTCTCCCTCTCTCCCCTCCCCCCCCCCCCCCCCCCCCCCCCCCACCACACACAGAGAATTATATAAGATGGAAAAAATTGAATTATCTTCCTTCCCTAGTCGAGCTCTTTCACGAAACTACTCGTCGTTACCATTGACTTCATGGATGAAACCATCTGTTGGTGCTATCAAGTTTGTGTACAGGAAACCATATTACACTGATTCCGTTGTGCTCTTTGTCAGAGGCTCAATCCCCCATGACAAGGGCGATGATTTTTACAACAATTTTCCTATCCAAGGCGGTGGAATCTTTACCGGAGCAACACCATGCCAATTGTGTTATAGACTCTTAGTCGTAGCATCTTTATATAAAATAGGCTTTTCTAGTTCAAATGATTGATTTTCTTCCCTGGCGTCATATTTTTCAATCTTGATTTCCTTTCAGCTATAGAAATGTAAGAATTTACTCCAAAATTGACATGTTAGATACGTGATAGTAAACCTTATAGTTATCCTAGGAAACTCAAAAACATCAATGGACATGGCAATATGGATTGGTCCATAGTCCTATTGCCATATAAGTATTTCTTTTAAATTTCAATTATAGATATTTGGTTATTATATTTGTATGTAGGATTTAGATCAATAAAGACCGTTAGATCATAAAAATATAAGTTTGTACATCCTTTTTTCCCTGATTAACTTGAGAATTTTTAAACACTCTCAGCAAACATGATAGCTTTTTTAACACTACTCCCTCCGTCCCAAAAAGAATGACGTTTTAGGATTCAAAATTTGTCCCAAAAAGCATGTCGTTTTACTTAATTTGGCATGTTTGCATGTGCATGTGGGCATGCAACAATCAATTAGCACTAAATATGGCAAATAAACAGGGGCAGTCGAGGTCATTTCACCTCCTTAATAATCTGTCCTAAAATTTCTAGGATGACATTCTTTTTTGGACAGAGGGAGTATGCATATATGGTAACGCGAGGTCGGTGGACAATATCACGATACTTGGAAACAGGTTTGCAGGCACCAGCACAAAAGATATGCCTTTTTTATCCATATATGGTAATACAAATATATGTCATTGACAAAATCGTCATTAGCTTGCGAGTTTGACCGCCGTTGCAATCATTTTCTTCTTGCACTACATTGGAGGTAGACCTGAGCATTTTTCGGGCCGGGCCGGGTTCTAGCTGAAAAAACCCGGTTATTTCGGGCCGAGAAAATCCTGCCTATGACTGTCCTACTGGACGCGCCGAGCCTCAATTTTCGGGCCGGGCTCAGGCTTGGGCGGGCCGCCCGCGCATTTTATAGTGTAAAATAGCTAAAAACAGCATTTCGAGCCGGGCTCGGGCCAATATTTTTTTTCTCGAGCTGCAAGATTTGTGCTCACGCCCGTCCAGTAAGGTTCGTGAGCGGGCCAGGCTCGGGTATAATTGGAGGAAAACATTAGTATATGTACCTAGGAGATGTTGTATTGTTCTAGCGAACTGACCATCCTAGTGCATACTTATACATGTAGAGTTCGTAGCGGGGTGATAGGCCAGCCGTGGATGTATATGGGGGTAGGGATTTCATTTTTTTATTCAAATATCATATCTACTAACCGTAATAGATTCAAGATTGGAAAGTTGTTTTCGAAAGAAATTTGGTGGATCCGACTAAAAAATGGCAATGCTCATAGGATTGTTGTGTATACAAACTTTCAGCCCGAAATGAACTGTGTTTTTTTGGTCTCTACCTAAGCTCAGCACGACCAGCAAAATGCTTAGGGTGCCTTTGGCACAGCTTCTCCAACAGCTTAGGAAGCTGTTTTGGGTAAAGCTGTGCCAAACGGTCCACCAAAACAACTTCTCCCCTGAATCGCTTCACCCCCTCCCGCGATTCCCGCTCTCTAGAGCGGTTTGGCCGGGGCGAAGCTGCAAAAGGGCAGCTTCGCCCGCTTCGCCCTTCCGGTTGCCGAGCCTGCCCCCGGTGGAAGGGGTCCACGGGCGGCGGCCGAAGCAAAGGAGCCCGACGGCTCGCAGGGCGGCGGCGGGGAGGAGCTCGACTGGAGGGCGCTGTGAGGGGCGCCGCCGGCGGACGGCGGCGGCGGGGAGCTGGAGGCGCTGAACGGACGGTGCCATACCTGGAGTCCGGTGGGCGGCCGGACTGCTGCAGCGCGGCCGGAGGTGTCCGGATCTCAGGCACGGAGGAGGTCAGAACCATGCAAGGTGGCGAAGAGCGGCGGCGCGGAGGAATCTGGGGCCGTGGAGAGGAGGCGCAGGTGGCGCGGAGAAGGCCGAGGCCGCGGCGAGGAGGCGTAGGGCGGCGACGCGGAGGAGACCGGGGCGGCGGCGCCGAGGTGTCTGGGATGGCGACTGATTTTTGGATCAGGATGGAGGTGTCCGACCACAGCAGATATTTTTACACTGTCATGTGCGGCCAGCGTCTTAAAGATTGATGCACAGGCACGGATGCGACCAAGGAAAGAGAAAAGAATAAGAAAAAAAATAGAAAGGAAAATTAGAAAATAGAAAAATAAAAAAAGATAAAGATAAAAAAGAAAAGGGAGGGGTATTATAGACATTTCATCCTCTTATCCACCTTACACAGTCAGAAGAAGCTGTTTTGCCAAACGTTTCTCCAAAACAGATTCAAATTCACCAGAGAATCTGCTTCACCAGCACAGCCACAGCCGGAGCTGTCACAGGCACAGCCACAGCTGTGCCAAACGCACCCTTATTAGGTCTAAGATCTTCCATGTGGCTGCAAACTTGCATGATGCTACCATTGTTCCCGTTGTTCACGCTCAAATATGAGAAGCGGTAGCACAATATATTGGCACTTACAGTACAATATATGTCTTGTTGTGCTTATTAATATATTTATAACATGGACCTTTTTTATTAACCTATATTCTTTTGTTTATTCAATTAATGTGGTCATTTATGTTATCTTTCTCCTGCCGCACCGGGAGGGGGGGGGGGGGGTACGCTGTTGCCATATGCTTGTTTGGGCTTCATTGTTTATTGGTTCATTCATCCCCGCATACCTTCGATAGGTAAGAGACCATTCGTCTGCTCGAGGTCCTCAATCACCACTGTTTTTGGCTCCACCTTCCGCCCGCGAGAGGGGTTTTAAACCTTGTTGTCGTTCAACAGTTGGAGGCCCTCGACTCTGCCGGTGACCCGACGAACCCAAGAGTACTAACCTACTCCAGCAATATTTCGTGCGTGCATCACTTACAAAATATTTTACACTGCAATAACTCACTATGTCGAAATATCCAGAGATAAGTAACATTATTAATCCATATATAGGGCCTGATTGGTTTGGTGACAAAACATGGGCATGCCAAAATTTTGGCATGCCAATGTTTTGGCCACTATTTGGTTGGCTACCAAAGTTTGTCCATGTCTCCCATTTGTGTTGCCAAAATTTTGGCAAGATTTTTACCCAAGTTTTGGCCTGCCAAAACATGGGCATGCCAAAAATTTGGCTTCAAACCAATCAGGCTCATAATGTCAAATGAAATCGTTTGCACTAAAAAAATCTATGGAGTCAAAGTGGCATCATTTATGGATGGAATACATATTTGCATCAGTACGCGCTTCCATTCATGAGTTTGACTCAACCTTGAGCACAAACTAAATCCTCTTTTTTTTAGGAATCAACGGAGGGCAAGAAGCCCACCTGAAATTGTGTATTCCATCAAGTGACTACATTGTTCCAGCAAGCACGACACAAACTAAATCCTCTAACCGCTAGGGATAAGTCTATATAATTTGTGTGCAAGTAGACAAAAAATTAAAGTTAGATGGGACATTGTTGGATACGTCTTCAAATTTTAAATTGAATTGCACCATAGTGAAACTATTACCGTACAATCAAAATAAATATGTTATTGCTATCAGTTCAAAAGATTTTTTTTATCAAAAGATGCTATCATATGCAATTATCCTGGATGTTTTTGGGGTGGTCCTCGATCTGGTTGGCGATGGCAATATGATGGGACATTGTTGGATACGTCTTCAAATTTTAAATTGAATTGCACCATAGTGAAACTATTACCGTACAATCAAAATAAATATGTCATTGTTATCAGTTCAAAAGATTTTTTTTAATCAAAAGATGCTATCATATGCAATTATCCTGGATGTTTTTAGGGGTGGTCCTCGATCTGGTTGGGGATGGCAATATGCCGATATGCAATAATAGATAGGATAAAATATTTTCTTAGATATATAAGAAAAAAATTGGGTAATATCTTGCGCTGAAGGCTCACTGGTTTACGTCATGAGTTCAAAAAAAAGTTATATATTTTTTCAACCCACCAGCTTCGTGAGTCCGGTCTGGGCACGGTTAAGGGAAAATTTGGTCAAGTTATATTTTTATTTCGAAAATAGTTATTTATTAATAAAATTTGACATGGACTCTCTGAGTTATTTAGACTGTTAGATCTACATAAAATCTAATGGTGTATATTCTTCTCTTTTTTGGATTAACGTGAGAATTTCTATACCCTCTCGACGAACGTGGTGACTTCTTTTAACTTTTAAGTATAAAGATAATAGATAGATTGATAGGAACCAATGCAACCAATTTGGCAGAAATTGTTCAAGACAATTAAAGATGTTTTTCAATAACTCTAATCATTTTAAGAATATCTAAGCCCTAAAGAATATTAGCAATTAATCTCCTCTTTCGAAAAATACAGGTTGTTTTGGTTTTTATCCAAAGTACAAACTAATCTATTTTTTAATTAAAAAATAATACTAATAAGCATGATACCGAATAATATAATATCAAGACATGCAGTTTTTTATAACTGTGATTAAAGTTAGAGAAATTTAATTTAGAATAAAACTAAAGTGAGACAGTGGCCATAAAATGCAAATATATGTAGGCACACGAGATAGATCCTGTAACAAATTCTCTAATTATCATTTGGGGATTCTCTAACGGGATGAAGTGTAGTTCGGCCAGTCTTAGTGGAGTGTCACGGGGGATTTCATGAACAGTAAATCATACTGCCACATAATCATTTTTGCTAACTTGGAAGCCTAATTAATTATGAATAGAGAGGAGAGGGGAGATTCTCAATATGCAACTTGCATTGAGGATGTTATATATAGTTTCATCATACACACATGATCATTAACTTCATACAAAATTAAATGAAGTAGGCTGCCTATGAAAGTACGAAACTATGCACATTAAAAGTGAGTGTTTCATTTCATTCAAAAAAAATGACATGACAGTTTTGATAATTGTGCGATCAAACCATGCACTGAATTGAAACAAGTATATATGTGATTGGCTACTATTCGTGTAATATGATTGGTCCTCACTTTTCACCAAATTCAGTCATGTGCAGAATCAGGCCACCACTGCATTATTGAGCCTGTTTCTTTTTTTCCAGCATGGCTTTCCGATACCCATCAGTTTAAATGCTTTTGCCGGGCATTATATTATAGACGGCAAAAGTGCAAATCATTCATCCATCATATATAATCAACCTCGAATTCTCGATCAGGGTATGATGTTGGCGTGACGTTGATTCGTTCTTGGTACGTGACGTTGATTCGTTCTTGGCACGTGACGTTTGCAGTTCAATTTCCACGTTGTTACCGTAGTCGTGCTTGATGCTACGGTACGCGACCTAACTACACTATCGTCACTGATTGCTCCGCTGAGTCACTGGCACAGTAGTGGCACATGCATGCGGCCCCAACCCCAACTCACATGTGTGCACTTGCAAACTTACACGAAGACGTACGAAGCAAACACTCACTACCGAAACCGGCTCTTTGCAGTGCGCCGACTTTTTACTGTGCGTTTTATTTCGTGCGCACGGTAAAAAGTTTGTTTGACGTACGTTTTTTACAAGGCGCACGGCAAAGAAAAAATGCACAGCAAACAAATATCTTTGCCGTGCATTTTTTCTTCTGCGCACGGCAAAGTATCTTTGCCGTGCGTTTTTTCTTTTACCCGCACGGCAAAGTATTTTTTCACTTTTTTCCTAAGTCCCAAATTCATTACTCCTCCAAAAAAAATTATCCTAGCCTTGAAATCTTTTTCTAATCTATACATACAACATGTGATACATCATGTTAAAATTTGGTAGATTCTTATGATCATTTGCTATATTTAACTAATTAATTACATTTCAAGTAATTTTTTGAAAGAAGTCAAATTTGAACTACAAGTGAATCAAATAATAGAATAAAATGAGTAAAAAAATGATATTCATATTATTTAGCCCAATTTAAGGTTTTTTCCATGAGATCAAAAGAAATTTTGAACGTATTGACTAGGAAACAGGATCATGATTGTGTGTCCAAATGATATAAAAATTCTAAAAAATTCAAATAAGGTTTGAAATTTATGAGATTTGTCAATATCTCATGATATCATATGTAAAGGTTAGATTTGTAGGTGACGCGATATTCAAATTGAGTTTTGACTTCAAATCTTTTATGTTAATTTTCTGAATTTTTTTAAATTAATTTAATAATTTTTATGAATTTTATAAAATTGTAGAAAAAGAGTTTGCCATGCGCCGGCGCACGGCAAAAAAACTTTGCCGTGCGCCTTCTTTATAACGCACGGTAAACAAATCAACTTTGTCGTGCGTTCAGACGGAAGCGCACAGCAAAGCCGCCCGACCCCACCCGGCCCCTCTCTCTCTGGGGGCCTGCGCCCCCCCCCCCCCCCGCGCCACCACCCCTCTCTCTGCGCGCCCGGCTCCACCCCGGCCCCGCCACCACCCACGGATCCCCTGAAACGAACCAGATTTCCAAAACTGGAAATCCAATCCTCTGCACATCTGTGATAGTCCCAGGAAGTGGCTATCACGTGCAAACCCTGTCTCAAGTGGTACAAATCCATACAACACAGGAATAGAGGAAATATTACATAGCTTTATTAATATATCAGAGTACAACATTTCGGCATAAGCCGGGTACAAGTCCAACTGGACTAAACAAGAAAGGTAAATCATCTACGCAGCGGATCTATCGAAGCGAAGCGTCTCCAGCTCCACAGGCAAACTTGAGTGTAGGACCAGCTCTAGTCTTCCCATCCTTCATTGTCGATGTCGTAGTCGATCACCAAGTCTGAAAGCATCGCCATCTACCCGATAAGCGGGTAGGTCATGTCAGCTTCCCAACAAAGAGCAAAAGCGGTGGATGAATTCTAGTATGCATAGATAAGCCTATATATGGCTGTAGAAGGTTTATGCAAGCAGCGGTAGCAACATCAAGGTAAGCGGTAATGCAGAGAGGTCACCATCTCCGAGGAGATCCACACCTCCGAGGCCAACGCCTCCGGGGTCAACACCCCAACCGAGAAAAGAACACCAACACACTGGATCTCTACCGAGTCACAGCATCCCACTCTCATCTGCGATGTAAGGTCACCAACTCCTACCTCACATCTCAACGGCACCAAGCCGGGCTCACACACTCGGGGGAGAGAAGCAGCACAAGAAAATACTAGCCAGGTGAGAGATCGAAAGGGCTGTCCATACCAGTGGACACGGACTATAGCTATAGGTTTAACACTCTGCAGAGGTTGTACAACTGGACCCGCCGGATAGGGCAGAAACGGGGATCAGCCGTTCCACATCCCTACCTAACGGCCGGAGACCTAGCAGTGGGTGGCACTCTCCTGCCTCTCCAAGCCTGACTCGTCCTGAACTGGGGCGCGAAACTTGCCAGCAGGGCCTCGGAGCTGTGAGACCATCCCCGGAGAAGCCGGGGCGACATCTACTCGGGGGGTATAACCCGTCCCCCTCACACGACCACACCGGTCCGCCTACAAGCTGAGTGCCAACCACCAACTAGTTCTCAAACCGAACCCCGCCCATACGTGAGCGAACGGTTTGTACGAAAATAGCCCAAAGATCAAGGTCACACAGTCGATCGGTCCTTAATTGCAAGAGCGAGCACTCACCAACTCCAACCGTCCGACACGCCGCTAGGGCGAGAGGCCAGGTCGCATCTGCCCTAGACAGGCGTTCACAAGTAACCCAAGCGGCTCGCTCCCGCAGTAACACGTCAAGGATACACACTCACCCAAAACACACGCTAGAATACCGAGATATCCCAATCTCGGTCCAAACCAGAGATCCATCCACATCACGGAATAGGTAAACTGTATGGATAGTAAATATCGGGGACTAGCTAGGGGTCTGTAGCTAGTCCCAAAGGTAGGAAGTTCAAGGAACAGGGTATATCAAACTCAAGGCATGGCTAAAAGATTGTCTATGCAATTCAATCATCCAAAGTATATTAAATAAAACACTAGCATCTAAATAGCATGCATGGGATCTATATGGTCGGGAGTGACATGACACCTGCGCGGTAGTCGTCGTAGAGTAGTAGAGGTTGGGCCCTTCCTTCGGGTCGTCGGTCTTCCCACACGTCATAGCTCGGGTCGTCGTCGCAGCTCGGGTCTTCATACATGATCACAAGCCTATACGAGATGCGACGCGAAAATAAATAACGACAATCATCTAGGCAATAACTCCAGATAACATCAATTTAGAAGAACCAAATAAATCCGAACATGATACAAGCAGCACTTATTTAAATTAAGGAAGTTAAAGTAATTAGTTTTATAATAAAATAGTTTTAAGCATTTAGCTTTATATACTAGAGAACAAGTTTAGGGAGAAGGGTTAGTTCAAGGTTGGGTTGCCGATCAAAGGCTAAGGGCCTTGGTGATTGCGCCGGCAAGGCATTAGCGCAGCAGATATGTGCAACGAAGCGGAAGTTCAGAGGATAACGAGAGAGAAGTAAGGAGAATCGAGCTAGGCAAGACATTATCAGGCCAAGGTGTGCGGCTGCAGCACAAAGAGAAGGAGAGGATCGACTCGTGGTCAATAAAAAGGGTGGTGATGCGGTAAGGCGTGCTCGGGGGCACGGTGGAGCAAGTGCTAGCAATACGACGATAACCATGGCGTAGTAGCTAGGTTGCAACACGGGGTTGTCGTGCTTGTAGCAGTGGCCACTGCTCATGGCACAGCCGTCCATCACGCGCGGCCTTCCGTGTTACTAATGCTGGGTATGTCGCGTGCTACACGGCTCGATGCAAGGCAGAGAGAGCGGGTATGCGGGTTGCGGCACAAGGCGGTGGAAGTGGTGCAGGCAAGGAAAGCTATGAGAACATGACTCGGGGATGTAATTCGTGTCCGCATCACGTCAGTGGCTAGTTGCGGGGCTCCGGCGTTCCAAACCCACAATAGCGCAGTAGCTGGCAACGGCCACGAATCCTTCTCCAAGTACGCGAGACAAACGAGATTTGGTTCAAGGGCAAGAGAGGATAAGGATAGGGTAGCAGCGAGCGTCTCGAAATTATGAAACCAACGCAAGTGGTTTCATAATTTTCGGAGCTCCAGATAATTAGTTATGAATTTTTAAAGGGAAAAGGATTTATAAAACATTTATTAAATCCTTTTATTTAAACAGAAAATAGTTTTATTAAAAATAATACTGACGACAGCATGACGTCAGCGGTCAGCAGTTTAGTGGGCCTCAGGTGGGCCGAAAGTGGCAGTGGGCCAGATTCGGCCCACAAGACTTAGCCTCCTGGGCCAAGAGGGCAAAGTCTGCTTGTTCCCCCTAGATTAAAAGATGAGTCCACCGAAGAAAAGAAAAAGGGCCGAGATGGGCCGACTTGGGCTGCGCGGCCCACCGCTCTCCCGATCCCGCACCAGAGAAGTCTGGTGGGGATCCCTGGAGAATTCTGGGGTGCGAAGGCACCCCTCGCCACGCGTTCGCGCGCGCCGGCGTGCCCCGGGGTGAACCCGGCGGCGACGGCGAGTGGCGTTCGTCGGCGGTGAAGGTTCCGGCGTTCCACCAAGCGGCGCCTGGGGCTCGCTAGGTGCACGTGGTCCTCCCTGCGCAGCCGCAGCCCAGGGGGTGGAGCTCTTGGGGCAAGCGCGGGGCTCGGTGCAGCGGCGCTCTCGGCGCGGCGCCGTGGCGTCGCGGCGAGTCGGCGTTTGCACGGTGCTGGTTCAGCAACAGGTCGACAACAAGCGCACGTTCGGGAAGAAGAGCCAAGCGACGAGATAGACGAGCACGAGAGCGCTCTCAGCTCGGGTATGTGCGCGAGCACAGGGGCTCCCCTGGCCGCGACATGGATGACCGGCGTGCGAGCACCTGGAAAACCAGGGCCGCGGCGTTCAGAGCGAAAGCGAGGCGGCGACGGGACCTGCTTAAAGACACATGGCACAAAGGCCAGCGCACACAGCGATTCCACAGCCCACGGTTGGTGAAGACGGCGAGGCCCGGCGCGACGCGGGGGAGCACCACGGCGGCGCGCTCGGGAAAGGCTTGGCACGAAGGCCGGCCGATGCATCACAGGCAGCAATCCTGCGACGAGACAGACGGCACGAAGGCCGGGTTCACAAGCAAGGAATGGACGGCGACGAACGGCGCGGCGTTGGGGTTCGCCACGTCGGCGAACGCACGAACTGTGCACGACACGAAGGCCGGCAGCGCGGCGCAGGGGCGCGCTCCCATGGTGGAGAAGAGGAGGTGCGGTCACTGGCTCACCAAGGGGCGGAGGTGTAGACGATGCAGTGACGGCCGCGGCGGGGAAGTTGTCGACGACGATGGCGAAGTGCGGCGGCGACGCGTCGTGCTCCTCTGCTCCGGTTCCCACCCGCTCGTGGACGGCCTTCCTCCGGTCACGGACGGCTCCGGCTTCTAGGCCCTCGACTCCGGCAGGGCGGCGCGGCGGCGACACGCGCGCAAGCTTCCCTTCTCCTTTCCTCCCCCTGTTTTCCCCCCTTCTTCCTTCACGGCGACGAGACAGAGGAGCCAAAGGGGAGAGGCCCCAAAAGCGATTTGGTTTGCTCCAGGGCCTCGCTTGGGGGGTTTTGCTGCGCGTGGTGGTCACGGCGACAGGGAATCCGCGTGGGCCAGGGCTATCCCCTCTCCCTGCCTTGGCGTAGAAGGCGCAGCGCGGAGCAGAGGATTGGGGGAGAAAAACAGAGAGCGGCGATGGATTGGAAGCGAGGGAGGGGAAATCCCGATTGGGTTGATGTGCGCGGGGCCTTGGATGCTCTTGGCGGGCAGCGGCCGCGGCACGGAACAGGTGGAGAAAGCCCAGGGTGCCCTTGCCTTAGCGGCAACGAAAAGGTAGGGCGGCCGGCGCTCAGCCGTGCACCCGTGAGCGGGGTCAGATGCGAAGCAGGGCGAAGAGGGGATTTCCCCGGGCGGAGTGCACGAGGCTGAGACGACCGGGGTGCGGGGTCCAGGATGGGCGCGGCGCGCGGCCGGCTCTCGGCAGTGGACACACGCGTGCGACGCGGTGAGGAGCACAGGTCGGGATGAGAAGGAAGAAGCACAGGGCGTGCTTGCGGGGCCCAGCTGGCGGTGAAAGAAAAGGAGTAGAAGTGGCTGGTGGGCCGGTTGGGCCGTGACGCTGGGCTGGCTTGTTGAAACTGGGGTGGTCTCTAGACCCAGCGAAAAGAGAAGGGACCTCGAGTGGACTTCGTTGGAAGAGATGCAGCCCAAGTCAGCTGTTAGAGTTTAAACAGATTTTGAAATATAGTTTGATTATAAGTTTGAATTTGAATAACTTTCAAATTCAAAACTTCACACAATAGTAAACCAAATAAAATCTAAGAAAATCCAAATCACATTTATACCATAATTTGAAAATAATTTTTATATGGTTTTATTTTATATGGAATTTGAGGTGAGAGCTAGAAATTTAGGATAAAATTTGGTGACACATATGTTCAAACAAAAAATTTTAAATTTTCGTGAAATTTCACACTTGAGAAAACATTTAAAATTCTGGGATGTTACATCCCCTCCCCCCGACCTTATCCTCACGTGGCCTCTTCTCTCCTTCTACCTCCCTCTCGTCCTCTCTAGAACCTTCTCCCTCCCTCTCTCCTTCCCGGGCGGCCGTCCCCTCACCTCCCCCCTTCTCCGCCACGGCGCCGGGGGAGCCTCGACGGCAGCGGTGCCCCGGACCTCCGCGCCGGCTCGCTCCCCTCCCATTTCCGCGTCGGCTCCCTCACTCGCGTCGGTGCGCAGGGGCACGACGGCCGGATCTGTCCTCGGAGGCCGCGGCGTTCCCCTCCCTCCCTTCTCTGCCATGGCGCCGGGGGAGCCTCGGCGGCGGCGGCGCCCCGAACCTCCGCACCGGCTCTCTCCCTCGCGCCGGCGCGCAGGGGCACGGCGGTCGGATCCGCCCTCGGAGGCCGCGGCACTCCCCCGACCGCAGATCCGGCAGCGTGGAGGAGGGGCCCGCACCTCGGTCCCTCTCCCTCACGCCAGCGCGCAGGGGCACAACGGTGGATCCAGCCGAGGCCGGATCCGGCCACCAGCCTCGCCGGCCGGCTCCTCGCCTGCTTCACCGCCGCCAGACCCGGTACGACAAGTCCTCTCTCTCCCTCTCACTATTTCGGTCCATAGGTGGAGGTCCCTTCCGCGCCATCGAGATCTCGGGAGAAAGGGGGACAAGGAGAGACGGCCGCCACCGGCTTGGCCGCCGACCAGATCCGTGCGGACCCGAGGTCGACGTGTCGGAACTCCGTCGGAGGTCGAGCGCGGCGGCGGCGGCGGCGGCGCCCGAGCTCGGCCTCGTCTTCCTGTCGTCGGCGGCAGAGGTGCCGGATCTTGCGATGCGCCGCCTCTCTCCTTCCTCCTCACCTGTACATGGTAGGTTCTCTCTCTGTTTGTCTCACTCTCCCTCCCTCCCTCTCTCTCTTCCATAGGTGGTCAGGGCGACGACGTGGTGGTGATGCGGCGATGGATGTGGAGGCAGGGGCCGGACGGCGGTGGTGGATGTGGTTGCAGGGGCCGGACGGCGGTGGTGGATGTGTGCATAGGGGCCGGACGGCGGTGGATGTGGTGGCGGCCGGACGGTGGCGGCGATCGTGGAACTTTTTTTTATTCGTTTCGAAAATGTTTGCCATGCGTCACCTTAGGCGCACCGCGATTTTTTACTTCATTTCAAAAGTGTTTGCCGTGCGGCAACATTAGCCCACGGCAAAAGGTTCGTTGTGCGTGTCGATAAAAAGCGCACGACAAAGTTCTTTTGCCGTGCAAAATGCTGTCGTGCGCCTTGACAGAAATCGCACGGCAAAGACTTTGCCGTGCGGCCGTGTTTCTCGTAGTGATTGAGCAATTCAGGTTCAGTAGTGAAAGACGATTGAAATTATCAAAACGCCAGTTCTCTTTTTTTTTTTGCGAAAGGGGGTTATATTAATAAGAAAGTATAGTACATCCCTGGAGTATTACAAGAAACACCCTGGAACAACTGGAAATTACAGCACAGCACCCCCATCGATGAGGCAAGCCTCGAAGCTCCAGGCCGCCAGCGACGAACACCACGACCAGGATCGATCCGCCTTCCTCCTCCACGAACGACTCCAAAGCATGGATACGCCGCATAAACCAACGCCTGGACACTCCAGCACGCATCATAAACGCTGAACGATTATCGGCCGCCGTCACGCAGAGAGAGGAAGAGGAAGAGCAGTCCACCGCCGCCGACACCGCCGCCGACGAGCAGACCAGAAGTCCAGCGTCGGTAGCCCTAGTAGCGACGCAGACAGAGGGCGCATCCCCAGGGATGCGATAGATCTCCACCCTTTCGCAAGGACGAAGAAAACAAAACCTCGTACCGTCACCGGCGATGTTGGAGAAGAAGATGAAGCAGCCCACCACGCCGAGGATGAACCTGGATCCATCATCTTCCCGTCCGCCGCCAGAGGAACAGCACAGGTAGACACAGCCCACCGCCGGACCCTCACGGACCAGCAGAAGCAAAAGACGCCGCCATGAAGCAGATCTCGCCACCGTCGCCGCCACGGATGGAGACACCGCCGCTCGCTTCACCGGCAAACCTAGCTACCTAGCACTAAACTACCCTAATACTAGTAGCAATATGTACGCCAGCCACCGATCCACCCAATTCCCAGCCCGCACAGCCGCCGGAGAGGCCGCCGGAGAGGGGAATCAGGCGGATCGACGGCGGAAGTGGAGAGCCCCTGTTTCGCCTTTCTCCGGTACTGTTGGGAAGAAGCGACCTCTCAACTATTTATTTGCACATATATCGATATGCCTCCCTTTTTGTCCGTATATACCAACGGTTTACTGGAAAATCTGATAGCACTACTGGTAGCTCAGCATCTACGCAGAGTTATACCAACCCTGAATATGCGTATATTCCTACTTTTGAAATTGGGATCGATGTGGACGCACGAGCCAAAGATCGGTCTCACTCTGAAAATGCCCGCTAATCATGCATCAAGGCCCACCTGATCATATCTCAGCCTCTCAGGTCGTACATTACAAACATACATAAACTAATTAAGATGACGCTGACGCGTTTTTTTTCAATGGTTAATTACGTTCCTGATCAATTCGTTTGCTTACGAAGAACTGCATTCTTCTGTGACGATGACATGCCACCAGTTTATTTGTGGAACGTGCACCTCTCTCTCTGTCTGACTCTTCTCGCTGTCACGGGTGTCACCTACCCTTACTTCAGCCTCAGAACGTCAGGAAAACTCGGCGACGACCGACGACTGACGAATACAGGAATACTGAAGACCAACAGTGATCAAGGGGCGACTCCTGTTAACATCGACGACGAAGGTTTTTTTTTATTTGGTAGGAACAATGTAAAATATAATTAATTAATTATAGAGGTTTTTTACGGTACTTGAGAAGTATTAGGAAGTATTAGGAAGTATCAGCAAGTATCATCTTAATTAATTAAAAAATTAAAGTAGATAAGAAAAAGCCGTTATAGTAATTTCCTTGTGGGTCCTACCATTTTGATACTTCCTAATACTTCCTAGTAGGAATTTCCTGATACTTCCTGGGTATTCTACCGTTGGATCTCGTCAGATGGACGGTTCATAAAAAAACAACTACCTTAAAAATCCTCTTAATTATATATATAATCACAATAACTAAATGTTGTATATTAATTTTGGGTTTTACTTCCACTTCATAAACTCGCGTACTGAGCATAGAAAATAGCAGATTCGCAGTTTCATTATTATTTGAGGTTAATATCTTTCATAGAGGCACGCGCTAACCTGAGGTCCGTTCTTCAAAAGTTCTCAAAATTTTCGCATTGCAGACCGTGACATTTCTAACAGAACACACTTCCTAATGCAAAAATTTTACCACTTTTACCAAAATTTCACGGAACTAAACAGGACCTGACTAGTTGATGATAAAAACTTTACAACAAATCAAGCTGCCGCCACACCATCATTGCGGTCAGTAACCAACCTGACTAACCTGTTCGCGACTAATAAGACTTTCCACAGCAATGATCTGCATATGCATGCTGCAAAACGGCGTATGAAGAAAAGAGAGAGAGAAATCTCTCTCCCAAAATCGAGCTGCTTCCAGCGGCCGATGCGCATCCTTCGCGCATCGGCCGCGGCAGTTGGCTCCCGCCGCGGAGCGGAGGTGAGGAGAGAGGCGGAGCAGGAAGCGGAGGAGGATGGTCGAGAGAGAGGAAGAAGGACGACGTCTTCCATCAATGGCGGCTCAGATCCCGCGCTGCCCCGTGCAGGACTCGCCGCAGATCCCGCCCCCACGGTCCCCAAACCCAACCCACCCACCGCCGCAGCACCGACGCCTGCCCGAGGGTAGCACGGGCACGCACGGGGGCGGAGAGAGGGGTGGCCCCAGGGGAGGCGTCGATCCGTGGAGGGCCGCCGCTCTGGAGCGGGGCCGACGCCAATCGCGGCGCCCTTCATCATCGCCACCGTTCACTCACCGGAATCGGAGGTGGCCGTCCTCGGGGACCCGCCGTGCCCTGTGCCTTGTCGGCCTGGAGGGGAGGAGAGAAGGCGCCGCCGGCAGCTCCAAGGCCGCGGCCGCGCAGGGCAGAGGGTGGCCGCGGCTGTCCTCGGGGACCCGCCGCGACCGTCCTCGGGGACCCGCCGTGACCCTGGTCCTCGGGGACCCCGCCGCGGCCGCGGGAGAGATCCGGCCTGCAGGACCTCGCTGGCCCCGTCCGCCGGGGAAGAGGACGGCCGCAGGTCGTTGGATCCGCTCGTCGTCCGCGCGGCGACGCGGCATCCTTGCGGCGACGCGGCATCCTCGCGGAGTAGCGCGAGGTGTGTGAGGCAGGGGTGCGAGGAGGGACGGAGGAGGGGAGAGAGGCCCGCCGTCGGCGCGCCGCGAGGAAGGAGAGAGGCCCGCCGCCAGCGTGCCGCAGAGAGGGAGGGCGGAGGAGAGAGGAGGCGGAGCGCGAGAGGAGGCGTGCGGGAGGGAGGCGGCGGTTGGTGGTTACGAGATGAGAGAATGAGAGAGAAGGCCCCATGAATGAGCGTCCGCCGGGGGGCAACCACATTTTGCAGCACCACTTGCGCCAACCGCTGGAGACGCTACAGTGCACCCCGCGCGCATTTTGCAATTGCGCGTCGGCTTGCAGCAACCGCTGAGGACAGTCTAAATGGGCCAGGACGGATTAATATCTTTCATAGAGGCACGCGCTAACTAGTTGATGAGGGCACTCCCAACCCAGACTCTACCATAGAGTCAAAGTCTATTCACTGTCTTCATATTTATTACATTTTGCTGATGTAGCACTTATGTAGCAGTATATTTATGGAAGAAAGAGGGAGAAAAATCAAGACTTCAAGTCTTATTTAGACTCCAAGTCTATGATAACTTCGAGGTAATAAATGCTCTTAGACTCTATGCAGATTCTGCACTGTGAGTGCCCTCATAAAAACTTTACAACAAATCAAGCTGCCGCCAGCACCATCATCATCATTGCGGTCAGTAACCAACCTGACAAACCTGTTCGCGACTAATAAATGGGCCAGGACGGATCAAGCGTCTGCTCGCGGGCCTCAACCCTGCAGCCCACAAATGCATCATACATGTTACTATGTTAGCATAAAAAAACACTAGGTACCGGTTGGCATACAGTGACTTTTAGTCCCCCCGTTTTAAATATATTATAAGTTTAGGACAGCTCAATTAGTTCATTTTTGAATTAATTAACTTTTCTTAATGGTTATATATTTATTAAGAACGGATGTAGTCTAACAATAAGTACTCGTGTCTTTGCTTTGATACTAATAGGGGGAAAATATATGACCTCAGCATCAGGTTCACAATTAATGGGATGCATAAAACCAATGCAACTAAGTCATGTACTCTTACACATGACACATATACGTATATTTACACATAATTTCATACACATATAACACACGTACACACATATTGATGGGTTTGTATGATATTAATAGCTTGTAGTGGTGTGATCTAATGACAGTACTATCGATGGTTGGCGGTAGCAAATTAAAAGCAAACCAGAACCACACGTTTGCGGCACATATTGGTTCGCAAACACACACAAGTACGCAGGCACGCACGTTTGCGGCACACATGCACAAAGCACACTGCACACACGAAGAAGCTGTTGCCTCAAAAGGTTCTTAATTATTATATAACCCAAATCACGGAGATGCATGCATGACGATGACGGAGCTCATCTCAATTCCTGCTAGCGCTTCACAGGATGCGGCAGCTGTATGGCGGTGGGTCCTGGTCGCAGAGATACAAGGGCATCGGCGCGTGGTAGTAGCCGGCAGCGCACAGGCATGGCCCCGTGCAGGTGCACTTGGGCTCCTCCGGTTTCTTCTTCTCCTCCTCCTCGGGCTTCTTGTCCTTCACCTCCTCCACCTTGAGGATGTCGGCGTGGCAGAGCTTCTTGCGCAGGCACTTGACCAGGCAGGCGATGTCCAGTGGCGAAGCCAGCGGTGGGGCGGCCGGGGCTCAAGCCCCCCTACCGCTGGTTTTGCCATGAAGCCCCCCCGGAGCCCCCTTACAGTTTTTAGGAGAAATAAGGAAGAAGAAGAGAAAAATGAGAGAGGAAGAGGAAGAAGAAGAGGGAAGAGCCCCTCCTAATAGCTAGAGCTGGCTTCGCCACTGGCGATGTCGATGCCCACGCCGACCACCTCCAGCTGGTCCTTGAGGTCGCCGGTGATCCCTACCGATCCCACCCCTGCAGACATATAGACCCACGTTGCATTTCTCCATTTAGGACAAACTAGTTAGACAGTTAGTTCGTCTATTAATCCTAAAAAATAATAACATGTACTACCTCCGTCCATAAAACTAAATTTCTTGTCCTAAATGTCATATATTTAAGAACGGAAGGAGTATGTATTTGAGAACTTAACAGAGGTAATATATGTGTGGAGCATGTACCGTACCGTTTGCTTTGGAGGCCAGCACACCAAGGCCTGCGCACGGCTCTTGGCGTTGGGCATGGTCACCTTGATCACAATCTTTTGCTGCAACAACAACAAAAAAAAGTGCAGAATAATGCTCAAGCGCATGCAAAGGCATTGCGAAACCAAGGACAAAACTGGAGGAGCAGAAACGATTATTTTACCTTTGACATCGTTGATCTTGATCCACCAACTTAACGACTACTACGCTGAGAAGCTAGCTGAGAGGAAACACGCGAGCCTTCCCTGTCAGGTGTTCCGAGTTGCCCCTTGTGAAGGAGATACCAGCTAGCCGCGCTCATGATGGCTGGGGTATAAATATACACACGTGGGTGGCCCGCGCGCCGGCTAGCGGGTGGAGACTGGAGAGGACTCCCACGGAAGAATTAAGAGATGGTGTTATGATCCGATACTAAAAAGTCTTCGTGAGCCCTAATCTTAGAGCCGGTACTAAATGTTACGGATGAAAAGTCGATTTTCCAACACTGCTGCGTCAAAGTTGATGGGTAGCGACTCCGAGCGAGTGATTACTGATTAACCATAGAAAAAAACAGGCACGGGCACACGGGACGTGATGGAGATGCAGGGTGATGATGCCTTGGATGAGCCAGGAGCCGTGTCCAGGGACAATGCCGTGTCCACTGGGGACTGATGATGTTGTGGCCGGGTTGCCTTAATTGCCACCACCATTTTCAGCGAAGACGCGCGATCGCGGTGGTGTTAGTTACGTTCCTAGCTAGGTCTTCCACACAGTCGTCATTCGACAGCGTGGTTGACGGGCAACGACGTTTGCGGATTCGATAATATCTCTGCAGACAGCAATTAGGAGCCTTATAACTTTGTACAAAAAAAAAAACTCATGAGATGTCATGCTACGTATGGCCTGCATGCTACGTACTAAGGAGTAAGCGAAACCGTAGCAAGGAATGAAGTAGACTTCTTGTCTTCATCATACTAATATACTGTTAAAAAGTCGCCCTTGTATACTTACCTAGGGTTCTTGTTTTTCTTTTTGCACTAACCGAAGAGTAGTTTGAAGGGAACACTGCCGGTACCACCAGGGTCAAAACAAGTAAACATCATCGATCAGACGTGCTGGAGAAGATGCCGCAGAGCCCACCATGCAGCTGTGGCGCCGCCTCTGATCTCTCCGTCATCAGCTTCAATTCATCATTAGCGCTGTCGCCGTGTAATAGCTCGCTGATCGATCGATCGATCTCCAGCCGGGTCTCGCCAAGTCGACCGCGCGCGCATCGCGCCAATCGGGCCTCTAGGCTCTAGCGTGTCGCGTATTGCCGCCGTCGCGGTGGTGCCGTGCGCCACCCGGTTCCGATCCACTGCCTCTTCCACACGCCCGCTCGATCGATCGAAGACCTTGCGCATCAGCTAGCGCATGCGCTGCCGTCGCCGTCCGCTTCTGTTCGCGCCCGCCACCGTAACCCGCGGGGTTAGACCGTCTCCAGCAGTGCGCCGATGCGCATCTGCATCTATGGCCTCCTTGAGGAAAAGAGAGAGAAGATGGGCGAGGTGCGCTTCCAGCAAACACATCAATCCCCTCGCGTATACCACAGCGGCTGTTGGCTCCCGCGGGCAGAGGGAGCTCGAGGAGGGGCGGAGGCGGAGGCTCGACCTCGAGCTCAACGGCGCGACTCCGGCAGCACGGGAAGAGCGCGAAAGGGGGGCTCCCGCGGACGGGGAGAAGAGGGGCAGCTCCGGCCCCTGCGGCGGCCGTGGACCTCCTCCACGGCAGCCGTGTACCTCATCGCGGATCGAGCTGTGGGAGATCGAGCGCGGGGGTGGAGATGGAGTCGGAGGGGGTGGGGGCGGAGATGGAGCCGCCGCGACCTCGATCCGCCAGGCCTCGCAGGATCTCCGGCGCGGCTGCAGTCTGCGGCGGGACGCTGGCCTCTCCGGCGCGGCGCGGGCGAGCCTCGACGGCGGCAGGAGCAAAGCGGAGGCGCGGTCCGCGGCGAGGCAAGGGGGCGCATCTACCGGATCTGGCGCCGGCCTCTCCCTCTCCGCCCGCCGGCGGCCCTCCATCTCCCCGGCGCGCCAGAGCTCGAGCTCGACGACCTCGAGCTCTGCGTCCGCCGTGACTGCCCTCCCGCCGCAGGGGCCTGAGGCCGTCGCAGGCCCTCGATCCCGTCACGCCGAGGGGATCTGCCGCCGGCAGCCCATCCCGCCGCGGATCTTGGTGGTGGAGGAGCCGGGGAAGCAGGCGGAGACCGAGTGGGAGCGAGAGCTGGGGGAGCTGCGCGAGACGGCTGGAAGGAGGAAGGGGACGACGGGGTAGAGGAAGGAGGCTGCCTGCGCAGTGGGGCCCGCAGGCGGTTGGGATGGGGGAAGCCCCAGACCCCCCCAGAATGCAGCACCAGCACCTGCTTGCTGCATTTTGCAGCACCTGTTGCCAGGGGCGGGCCCACGTGTATTCATGGGTATGCAACTGAATACCCATTATTTTGTGACAAAAAGTTTGTATATACAGTGTATGCATGTATATGTATTAAAAAAAATCGAAATAGCACAAGACGTTCCCAGTGACGAACGCACACCAGCCCGAAACATACAACGGCCCAACTCCCTACCCAGGCAATCCCCAGTTTCAGCACTGCAGGGTCCAATCTGCAGTAGGACGAGGCTCCTCGACTGCTCCCTCCCGTTCTCGCCGTTCCACACACGTGTTCGTCGAATCCCCGATACTTGCACAGCTACGTACACCTCTCCTGTTCTGTTTTTTTCCTTCTCTGCTATTAGCCTATGATGCTCCGAATTCAGACCTCACGCATAGGCACCACGCACAAACATTTGAGGACTCCAGCTAGTGAAGTGTGCAATTTGGGATTGTGAATTTATGATTTGTAGTTTGCAAAATTGTGAAATTTTTATAAGAAGTCAGTGTTGTAGTGAGCAGAATGTTTTTAAGGATGTCGCTTTTTTCAGAAAAAAAAAGGCTATCAAAAAATTCACTCCTTAATTTTTTTTTTAATACCCATGTCTAAAATCCTGGGCCCGCCCCTGCCTGTTGCGGCTCCTGCTGGAGCCGCTACAGTGCACTCCCGGTCTGCATTTTGCAGATGCAGCTGCTTATGCAGCATATGCTGGAGACGGTCTTAGCTAGCTAGCTAGCTAGCGTGATCACAAGCGAAGATCGTCATCTAGCGAGGACCGCACGTTGGCGTAATGATGGGGTTATTTGATTTCGTTGGGCCACTCAAGAGCTCAATTTCTGACGAGAGTTCAAAAAATAGCTTTAAGAATAGTGCACTCGATCGAATACTTTCACCATCTTATCTACTAACTGAAGATTCCTTTTGAGACTTCTACACGAAGCCACTTAGGATCCCTTATGGACACTTAAAAAAAGAAAATTTCTTGAAGCCACCTAAGATTCTAGGTGGACACTTCAAAAATATTGTCATTTTGAAAACAAACCTAAAGTAACCCGAATAGTAGTTGTTTTAAAATTACCTGCATGTGCCATAGAAAAATAATCCAAACTGTCTCGACTACATCAACGAATCTATACTATAAGGAGCGAAAACAATTGAAAACAATTCTCACCTAATTCGGGCCCGCCTTACCCCTCACGTCGGACCCACATGTCAGGTAATTGCGGGAGTAGATAGAGTGGAAGAACTATGAAAGGACAAAAAATCGCAATTTGGAGAGCGTTTCTGCCAGAAACGTAATGTTTTCTCACCCACCCTATGTGTACCCACCCACCACATACCCATGTCGGGCCCACACCCACCCGTATCTCTACAGCAGCTATCGTCTCAGATTCTATCTCTAGGTACGGAAAATATTGCAGCAAGTACAAGTACGACATGAGCACTAGCCTGCATAAATATTGATTCGTCGTTGCAGCTGAGAAGACACGACCGGACGACTGCTCTATCGTCGCTGTGGAGAGCGAGGACGCCGGAGGCCGCCGCGATGAAGCGCCAGTCGTTCCACGCCACTGGCGCCGGGCGCAGCCGCCGCCGGTGAAGGAGAAGTTTATGCAGGACGGGATCCATAGTTTCGCCGAGACCGAGACGGCAGCGAGGATTGAAAGGAACCAATAGGGCGGCGTCGTGCCGCGGCCGCGTGACGGTGACACCTCGGTGGTCTACACGGACGGCGACCTCGGTGATGCGCCTATCTTCTAGCCTGGGCAGCAACGTCGAGGGCGCCGAGCTTTGCACAACGGGGAAAGCTGTGTGTGTGCGTTGTGGGGGCTTTACTTCGATGGGGTCGTCGTTGCTGCTATCACTGGCCGCTGCAGGCCGATTAGGCAAGGTAGACTCTTGTGGCAGCTTGCACTTGTCCAAATCGAAGGGATCAGAGTGGAATTGGATGGATTTGATTGTTATTTAGAGTTTTTAGAGAGGGATCGGTGCTACTGCTGGTTTGGGAAAGATATAGTTGAGTTGTTCGAAAAAAAGATTGTAGATCGAGGCGAGACACCAGCGGATTGGAACCGAGGTATGTTGTGATTCTGGATGTTGGTGGAGCTCTGCTGCTTTGCAATTTGAGAAAGAGGAAGGCTCCTTTGCCGAGAGCCATGTAGAAAACTCTCGGTAAAGAGAAAACACTCGGCAAATCGCCTCTTTACTGAGAGCCCAAGGAGGCACTACGGGAAACACCCCCTTTGCTGTGCGCCTCGAGCGCACGGCAAAGACTTTGTCGTGCGTTTTTTTTACCAAAGCGCATGGCAAAGGGCACACCGCAGCATTCTGCATGGCAAAGTCCCTTTGTCGTATGCCTTTCTCACGCACGCACGGTTAAGAATCTTTGCCGTGTGTCACGGGCGGCGCACGACAAAATAAAGCAACAGACATCGCATCCGGTTGAGACAGCGTCGAACGGCCTTTGCCGTGCGTCGTGTTGAGACGCACGACAAAGAGTGAGGCCTTTGCCGTGCGCCTCCATCTTGGACGCACGACAAATGAAATAAAAAAAGAAAAAAATACAACACAGGATGGGGCCCAGCGCCGGCGGGCCACCACCGCGCCAGGGACGCACTGCCGGGGACGCCGCCGGGCCTCCACCGCCGCCACGTTTGTCGCGCTGTGCCCACCACCACATCCGCCACCACCGCCGCCAGCCTTTGCCGCACCGGCCGGTCGGAGAGGAGGGAGAGGAGGCAGCGCCGGTCGGAGAGGAGGGAGAGGTGGCCGCCGCATCGGGGTGGAGGAGGCCGTTGTCCCGCCCGCCGACGCAGCATCAGATCTATGGCCACCGTATCCGTGCCGACGGGCCACATCGGCGAGGAGGAAGGAGGTCGGCCGGGCCGCCCTGGGGAGGAAGGCCGCCGAGGGCCGTCGTGGGAGGAGGGAGCCCCGTCGTGCGCCGACGGAGATGGGTGGGTAGGTGGCCCGCCGGCCGGATCTGGGAGCCGTGGAGGCCGTCGCGCCGTGGGGTCGTGGAGCCGTGGAGGCCGCCGTGCCGTGGAGGAGGGGCCGCCGCACCGCCGTCGAAGGAGAAGGCCGCGCGCCGTGGAGCTCGAGGAGGGGCGGCGCGGCACCCACGTCGCCACCGCCGCAACCTGTGGAGAAGGGAGCAGAGCCGGCCGGAGCTCCTGGCTTCTCCGCCGTCGGAACTAGCCACGCTGTCGAGAGCCCTCCGCCGCCACCGGATCTAGCGACGGGAGATGAGGGAGGGGGTGGCGGAGCCGGAGAGGAGGGAGAGGGTGGCGCGCCGGAGCCCTCTGTCGCCCCGGCCGCTGGGAGCACCGAGCGCGGGCCGTCGCCGCGGCCACCGGATCTGGCACCGGGAGAGGAGGGGCGCGCCGGTGAGGGAGGGGAAGGGAGCAGGGGCGCCGGCGGCCGGCGCGGCACACAGAGGAAAGGGGGAGGGCGGAGGAGGCAAGGGACTGAGGGGGGCGGGAGTACGCAAGGGAGAGGAGTAGGGTTTGGGGGTAGGGTTTATATAATCTTCTCGTCGAATTTCGACCATCAGATCGTGAGATCGACGACCCTCAGTGAAACGACCCAGGTTTTCAAAAAGGGAAACCCGTCATTCTGAACTCGTGATAGTCCCTGGATCAGACGCTATCACGCACAGACATCCATCACAGATAAATATCACAATCATACAACAAAATAAAGCATCAGAGTATTAATATTATTACATATCCTGAATAATCGAAGTACATCAATACACGCCTCTTGGCGAAATAACATGAATAAGAGCCTACGCAGCGGTAGCTAGCTTCCAGAAGGTGTCTCCATCTTTATTCTTCTCCCACAGGCATCCTTGAGCGAAGCGACGTGCCCCTCAGTCGTACCATCCGTCGACGTTGTTGTCGAAGTCTGACTCGTACCCTGCAAGCTCAGGGGCTATCCCCAAGGATCGGGATAGGTCCATGTCACCAACCGTATGCAAGCTTTAAGTGGCCTACTTCTAAAGGTAAAGAAAGGCAAAAGGTAGAGGCTGGGTTTCCTAAGCAGTAGCAGCAGTAATATAAATAGAATAACATCTCCACCATTTCCCATATCTCTCATCCACAAACAATTACACCTGGTCGCCCAGATCACCGTCACCAGAACCTATCTCCATCTAGGGTCGGTGCGAGAACTCCCACTCCTCGCACCTCAATGGTTGCACCCGGATCCGCGAGGCAGAGGGAGCAACTCCCCTCTCCCCGAGTACAACCACGGCTCACCATACACTCACATCCTATAAGGGGGAGGTAGAAATCCCAAAACGTAAGAGTCAGAGTAAACAACGGTCATGTCCATAACCGAGGACACGGCTATACGTATAGATCTAAACTCTGCAGAGCGTGTACACCAGTACCCAACTCGGAATAGCACCCGGACGGTGTACGGCCAACCGAGCCTACCCAACCGAACGAACACCTAGGAGTTATGATTCCATCCTGCATCCGGGTCTCGATGCGGTCATTCGCAAAGGACCACCCCAGAACTGTGAACATGCCCCCGTGTGGCCACACGGGGAGCGCCCAAAAGGGAAGGGACTTTACCCTATACCCTCTCACTGATACCCTCTATCCTGCTAGCAGGTATGGCATCGCACTAGCTAGGGTCGAAACGGCCCTATCCCCACTCTCGGCGAGGTGGTGTGTACGAAAGTCTCGTGTAACTAAGCGACCCACTCGGTTTCAGAACGGGGCGAGCTCCTATCCTCCAAGTCATCACAAAAACCTCAACACCTGTGCTCCTAAAACATTGTACCCGCCATAGGTACCACACTGGGCATCGCCCGAGAAGACGATCCCTGGCCCCCGATCCCGGATCGAGTTGTCTTGAGCTCACCCCCGCCAAGTATCCCAAAAACACCTTCTCCTGCCGGTTTTTCCCCACACATGCCAAGAATACTACCACATAATCCCAACACATGCACAGCAAGCTCAGCGTATCATCACGCTTAAATATAGTAGTAGTAGTAGGTCAATCAAGGACAAGGTAATAAAAAGGGCAGTGCAAGGGTTTTTATCATATCCATCATCATGCATAAATAAAGCGCTAGCAGTTCTAAAGCAATGCCTAATGGGCATTCTAAGTAGGTCGGGTGTGAACCTGGGTGCGAGTAGTCGTCATAGCCGAGGTCGTCGTCGTAGTCCTGGTTCAGCTCTCCGGCTCCGGCGGCTCCTAGAATCGTAATTAAATAAATAAACACGGCTGCTATTTGCAATAACTCCAAGAGGAAGCACAAATAATACCCAAAAAGAGGCAAACTCTAGCCTAGCGCGGAGTTTGGATTTTTAGAAGATTTCCAGAAAAGGTTTTGCATTTTTCGGAGTTAAAACTGGTTTATTATGAATTTTCAAAGAGAAAATACATTTCTAAAAATAAAATACGCATTTACAATATTGCATACTTTAGGCCAGCTATAGGGTATCTCCTGCCGTCTCTAACAGGGCTATAAGCCAGCTACTGGTTAGCCCTTAGCGCGCACGTGGCAGCCACAGGGGCGGCTTTAAGCCACCTCCTGCCCACATGGCGCTGACGGGGGACACGCGTGGCGCGGCGCAAATGATCCCGCCCGGCGCTGCTGCGGCACGGCGCGGTGTAGGCCGGCGTGTGGCCCGGCCAGGACTGGCCAGTCGCATGGGATCCTCCGGATTCTCTACGGTGTCGTGCACGTGTGGGCCATCCAGCGACGCAAAACCCTAGTGGTTTTCGGGCTCCGCCTGAAGGTGTTCGGGGGAAGGCCGCAGAGGGGAGGCGGCGCGGAAAAAGGGGCTCGTCGGCGGCGAGGTGTTTCGGGCAAAGCAACAAACGGCAGTGCGTGAACGAGGAGCACCAAGAGCTCACACCAGTGCGCAAAAAGGGGCGGCCTTCGGCCGGGTTTGGGCACGTCGTCGGCGAGCCAAAGGCCGGCGGTGACGTGGCTGTGCAGACAGAGGTCGCCGGCGTGAAGGCGGCGGCCGAGGGTGCGTTCGCGCGACGCAAAGCGGTGGCTTGGGTCGGCGCGGTGCTCGTTCACACATCCGGGGTTCCGGCGTGGCACACAGGTGTGGGCGGCGGACGGAAAACGCATGGCGGCGTGGAGCAGAGCCACGCGCAGGCGCCGGTGATGGCGTGGCGCTGACGGTTCGCGGACACGCACAGGCTGGCGCATCACCGGTCCAGCTAAAGTCCCGACCTTTCCCTCCTGTGCACGCGCGTGGACGCGCGAGCTCTCGGCTCGACCGCGGTGCAGGGGAGGGACGGCGATACGGCGACGGTTTGGTGTCGTGCACGGCAACAGGGTCAAGGAAAACAGCGGAGGCGAGCGCGCGCGTGACGATGGCGGCGACTCCTGCAAACGAATGGCACGGCTCGAAGACCGGCATCACAAGCGATGGCGGTGTGCGTGACGGCAACGGCGCGGCGCAGGCATGGTGCGTTCCCCCTTGGCACGAAGGCCGGGTCCACAACAGAGAGAGAGAGGGAGCGCGCCC
Organism: Cenchrus fungigraminus; assembly: GCA_036936925.1. Taxonomy (NCBI): domain Eukaryota; kingdom Viridiplantae; phylum Streptophyta; class Magnoliopsida; order Poales; family Poaceae; genus Cenchrus; species Cenchrus fungigraminus. The sequence goes on from CM072775.1 coordinate 77,401,712, forward strand.
TCACCTTGGTGACCACTGGTCGACATGCAGGCATTGGGGAAGATGGCCGGAGCAGGGTCGGCGGCGGCGAAGGAAGGAGAGCGGCGCGGAGCAGAGGACGCAGAGGAAACAGAGGAGGCAGCGGCGTCGCGATACTTGGCTTCTTGGCGTCCAGGAGCTCCACAGGCGGCCTCCGGTCTTCACGGCGGCGCCGGCGAGCTCACGGACGGCCTCCGGTGCTCCTTCTCCTACCCCCTTCTCCTTCTCCTCCGGCGCAGCAGAGATGGGTGGCGAAGGGGAAAAATCCCCGGGGCGGCTAGGGTTGCGGCGTCGGTCTTTATATAGGGCAAGGTGCCGCTGCGGGATGCGTGGACGGCCGGATGCCAAAGGAGGCGCGCGGACGGCATCGCGACGGCGGCCATGGGCGAGCTCCGGCGCTTTGGCGCGGGCGGCGTAAGCAAAAGGGAAAAGAAGGGGGTGGTGACGAAGGGGTCCGGGCCCCACGTGCCTGCGTCACGGTGGTGGTTGGTGGTAGACGGGCCTGTGGGCCGCGAGGAGCTGGGCCGCGGTAGAAGTGCAGGGGCGTGGGTCGTGCACGGGGAAGATTTGGAGGACCCCTGGTGGACTTCAGGCGGGAACTCGAGGCCCAAGTCTGGTTGGCATCCTTCCCCTTTTCTTTTTAGCCTACTTCTATTTCTAACCTCGATTCAAATTTGAATTAGGATTCAAATTTGAATCACACTCAAATAAATCCAAAAATAAACCAAATAAACTCCAAGGTTCTCACACTAGTATTTTATATTTCCTAAAATTTTTTAATTAGCTCAAAAATAAATCTATGAATTTAGGGGAGAATTAGAAGACATCCTTATTTAATTCTTTATGCACTCAAACAATTCATCAATTTTTTTTAAAATCCACATTTTTATATTTAACATTCCGTAATAAAATCACGGGATGTTACACTCAGCGGGTAGGGTGTTTGTGGGTCGGGGAGGCGCAAGTGGGCCGGGTGTTAGTTTGCCGTGCGCCCAAGTTTAGGCCCACGGCACAGTTGTTTTTTTTTTCAAAATTCCTGCAAATGGATTTCATTATGTAAATATAGCAAACAAACACAAAATTGTACAACCTTTTAACATGGAGTCAATTGGATCTTTCAGATATAGACAAATCTTATAATTTTTATATTCGTTTGCATTTTTGAGGGGCTATTGAATTTGGGACTTAGGAGGACATATATATTGAAAAAAAACATTTGCCGTGCGCCATACAAAAACGCACGGTAGAGATACCTCTTTGCTGTGCGTTTTTCCAAAAACGCACAGCAAAGACTTTCTTAATAAAATCTAAATTTTACATAGAAAAACACTAAAATTATCAAATGTCTTGGAAAAAATACCAAACTTTTACATATAACAACTTATATTGTCTATTACTTATATAAAAAATTTGAATTCAAATTCAAATTTTATTGTTGCTTTTCATTTAAACCTAACCATCTACTTCTCAACTCTCTGAAACTTCTTCGGAGATGTTTCGACTTGTAAGCACCGTATATGACAAAATATTCAAAATTTGTTTAAATTTTTACTACAGCCTCCACGTATGATATCATCAGCCCTTGATGAATATTATAATTTTCAGACTTCATTTGCATTTTTTAAAATTTTTAAATCATTTGGACACACGATCATGGTCGTGTTTCCTAGTCAAGATGTTCAACATTTCTTTTGATTATTTCATGGAAGAAGTCTTAAATTGGGCTAAATAACATGAATATTATTTTTTCACTCATTTTATTCTATTATTTGAATCACTTGTAGTTCAAATTTGGCTTCTTTGAGAAAATTACTTCAAATGCAATTAATTAGTTAAATATAGCAAATCAATACAAAAATGTACCAAATTTTACCATGAAGTATCACATGTTGTATGTATAGAGTAGAAAAAAATTTCAAAGTGATGAGAATTTGTTTTGAGGGACTATTGAATTTGGGGCTTAGGTGAACATATATATTGATAAAAAAACACTTTGTCGTGCGTTTTTCCGGAGGCGCACGACAAAGAGGTATCTTTGCCGTGCGCCGGACCGAAAAACACATGTCAAAGGGGACAAAAAAACTCTTCTCCTTCACTTGCTAACGGTTGGTAACGGCCGGTAGGAAAAAATGTTTGCCGTGCGCCGCCCGGAAACGCACGGCAAAGGCAATGTCTTTGCTGCGCGCCCAGAAATAAAACGCACAGCAAAGAATATTTGTCGTGCGTTTTTCAAGGCACACGGCAAATGAGCTCTTTGTCATGCGCCCGATAGAAAGCGCACGACAGAGATCGTAACGCACGGCAAACGTCGATTTTCCCGTAGTGAGAGGCTCTCGGCAAAAATTTAGTTGCCGAGTGCATTTCTTGAGCTCACGAGAAAAACTTCAAAAAATATCTTTCTTAGCTCCAAACTTTTTCTATCCTCAACATACACTTATACAAAACTGATGCTCAGATTAGGCACAATTTTAGCTCTTTAGCTATATTTAATAATTTTACTTCATTTTAACTAATTTTTTCGTATACGTCCGACATGAATTACAAGTGCATGAAATCATAGAGTAAAGTTGGTGAAAAAATGGTATTCATATAAGTAATATACAACATAACGGTGTCATGTTAAGTTTTGAATTTTTTTTCATCCATTTGCTATTTTTAATAACTAATTTGATTAAAATTTTCTTTGTCGAGAGTCAAGATGGTTGGCTCACGGCAAAGCTAGCCCAGCTCACAGCCCATCAAGCCGAGCTCCCCTGCCAGCCCAATCCCCCACCCCAAGAACCCTAGATATTTATTCCCCAACCCCGCCTACCTCCTCCCTCTCACCGCAGCCGCCCCTCCTCACTCCCACCCCGCAGCTGCTTCACCCTTCCTCCCTGCCTCCGCCGCCTTCCTCGTTTCCCTCACTCTCTGTCGCTCGAGATCCGGTGCCCATCGGGCCCTCCTACCTCCCCTCCCCTTCTCCCTCCGTTCGCCCCTCACCAGTAGTGAGGAGCAGCGGTGGGGCGAGATGCGGCGGCAGTGCAAAGGAGGAGCTCTGCCTCTCTCCCCCAGCGTTAGCACAGCGGTGGGATCTACGAGGTATCAGCGCAGCGTCGGATCTACAAGGCGTGCGACATCCTGCCCCTCGGTGGCCAGTGGCGGGATCTACGAGGCGCGGCCTCTCCGGACGTGGCGGCCTTACTCTCCGAGCGCGTCGGCCTCCTCTCCTCCACCGGCTCGACCTCCGGGTTCTCTCTCTCTCCTTCCCTATTTTGGTGTGTGGTGGTGGCGGCGTCGGCCTGGTGGTGCCGTGCTGCGGTAGCCGGTGCTGGTGGCGGTGGTGGTGCTGGCGACGGCCAACTGGCGGGGGCAGCGGTGCCTAGCCAGTGGGGTCCGCAGTGCCTAGCCAATATTTTTTTTGCTTTATGAAAATTCCTTTGTCGAGAGCCATATGAGGTCACGACACACATGTGCCGTGGGGCCTGGACCTAGCTCTCGGCAAAGAGCCCTTTGCTGGCAAGATTGTGCCGAGAGCCCTTTGTCGAGAGCTTCTTCTCGGCAAAGACGCTGCCGATGGGAAAGAGGCCTTTGCCGTGAGCACCTGACTCACAACAAAGGTGAGGATTCCAATAGTGAGGATTTACCTTCTCAAAATACATATTCTATGAATATAAAATGTGTGTTCAATAACTTTTTAAAATACGTGCGTGTCGCACGTGCACTTTACTAGTTGTACAAAATACGTTGATATATTTGCAATTCAATTAAAACTATTACTAATTGAAGACTCTTTTTATGACTTTACAACACGAAGCCACCTAAGATCCTAGGTGGACACTGAAAAAAAGTTTCTTGAAGCCTCTACATGAAGCCACCTAAGATTTTAGGTGGACACTTAAAAAATAAAGAGATAGCTATATTCTCTAATAAATTTATCCACCTATACCATTATTATAACAAACTTAAAGTAACCCCAATAGTTGTTTTAAAATTACCCGCATGTGCCATAGAAAAATAATCAGCGAAACCGTCAACGAATTGTACAGACTAGAAAAGATTCAAGGCGAAAATCTGGATCTCGGATTAATCCCCTCCGTGCAAAAAAAAAAAAACTGCCTCACTCACATGCCTCTTAGGCCCCGTTTAGTTCCCCAAGAATCCAAAAATTTCACCCATTTCACCAAAATTTCACTCATTTCTTCTCTATGTGCATGCAATCTAATGCAAAAAAATTTCACCTATTCCACCAAAATTTCAGCCAACTAAACAGGGCCTTACCCCATGAGTGAACATGACTATATAGGATTGAAATCCTATTCAATATTATGACCTTTTATTCCTCCATTTCATATTATAGAATGTAAAAGTGAAAGACGCTTTTGGAGTATATGAAAGAACTAGAAAAGATATTTCTAAATAATAAGTAGAAAAAATATAGTCACTACCATTCACTAATTCTTTCTAGATGCACGATTATTGCTAACCTACAATTTGTAACATACTAAGCATACCAAAACCTAAAGTAACCCGAATAGTAGTTGTTTTAAAATTATCCGGATGTGCCATAGAAAAATAATCCAAACTGTCTCGACTAAATCAACGAATTGTACAAAATATGTTGATATATTTGCAATTCAATTAGAACTATTACTAATTGAAGACTCTTTTTGTGATTTTACAACACGAAGCCACCTAGGATCCTAGGTGGACACTCATAAGAAAGTTTCTTGAAGCATCTACATGAAACCACCTAAGATTTTAGGTGGACACTTAAAAAATAAAGAGAAATCTATATTCTCTAATAAATTTATCCACCTATGCCATTATGAAAACAAACTTAAAGTAACCCCAATAATTATTTTAAAATTACCCGCATGTGCCATAGAAAAATAATCAGCGAAACCGTCAACGAATTGTACAAACTAGAAAGGATGCAAGGCGAAATTCTGGATCTCGGATTAATCCCTTTCGTGAAAAAAAAAACTGCCGCACTCACATGCCTCTTAGGCCCCGTTTAGTTCCCCAAGATTCCAAAAATTTCACCTATTTCACCAAAATTTCACTCATTTCTTCTCTATGTGCATGCAACTTAATACAAAAAGTTTCACCTATTTCACCAAAATTTCAACCAACTAAACAGGGCCTTACCCCATCAGTGAACACGACTTTATAGGATTGAAAGCCTATTCAATATTATAACCTTTTATTCCTCCATTTCATATTACTAGTAAGGTGCACGTGCGACACGCACGTGTAAATAACCTATCAAGTATTAGTCAAGTGACATCACTCAATTTTTTATAAATTATGAATTATTATAGGCTAACATTCTATAAATAAATTATGAATTATGAATTGATGCATTTCAACAGAATGAATTGTCTACAAAGATTTAAATATAAATAGCTCTGTTGTGCTCGTGATGCTCTCTAAATTATGACCAATAAGACCACAAGTGATTCGTCCAAACAAATATATCTGGCAACACCATTTGTGTGTAGTACTTCTCAAAAAAAACACCATTTGTGTGTAGTACAACCAAAGAATGTAAAATAAATTTTAAAATGCTGAAAAAGGTATGACAATGAGGCAAACACAAAAGTTTGTGTTTGCGATGGTTCTAGTAGTACAATGGGTGCACAAGCATACCATCCGTACATAGAAATCCCAATGTAGTTAAGAGTTCAGACAACTCATGATATAAACAAGTCATTCTTGTAGAGATACCAATCTGAATTATCGAATGAGATAAACTTGAATCTTTCTACTGCATGGACCTAACTGATATTGTTGTTCAATTCAGCACCGATGCAACTGAACTCAACAAAGTTAAAGCCAGAAGCTCCCTGTTGATGACTACCTGACTGGGGAGTGAGGATTTGCATTATTAGGAAAAGCCTCGTTGTTGTGTGAAGAAAAGAACAGAACAATGGTCGCTAGTGTGTTGGAAACCATAGTGCACTTCAATCCGCATAAGGAGTAGATTGAAAATGGCATCGAGGTTCAGCAAAGAGCAGCAACAATTTCCATGCTCAAAAAATGGCATAATTTATTTTAAAAAAAACAATAGCATATTTCTATATTATCCCGTTTTCACCTCATTGCCTCTGTAGTATCAGAGAGAGGGGGGAGGGGTGAAGACATACGTAGCCCCATAGGGTTCTAGATGCTCGGTCCCCTTTCGAGGACGACGTGCTCGAGGACAACAATGGTGTCAACATGGATCTCAGAGAAGAACCGCTGCATTGTCGTGAGCCACCTAATTGACGGAGTGCACCAGCATGACCGATTCCCTTTTGGAGACGACATGCTCCATCGTGAATGCCCATGCCATCCCACAGGCCACAACTGCAGTCAGGATGAGGGATGACTCAGCAATTAATGTAGTTATAAGATTTTAATGAAATAGGTGATGTGAATCTGTAGAGATGGTTGGTTTGGCACATTAGTATCTAAAACATTTACCAATGTACGGAAAGGTGGAAAATTGCAAAAGATGAAACTGAGAAATTAGCCATGCAGTTGTGTTAGCAATAGCAATTGTATGCAGTACTTCGTCTCGAGGAAAAATATAAAGACGTATGTAGCTAGGAAAGAACCAGGTTGAATTTTTAATCTTATATTTGTAAAAACAAATTGTGGGGATATCTAACAATTGAATAATTACAAGGAAGTTAAATGTGCAGGCATTGACTTACCTGGTAGACTGGTACTATCAGCCGCAAAAAATCTGCATAGAGGCTTACTCTACCATTAGTATAACCTTCAATCTGGAAGGAAAATTTAAAAAAAATAGGAAAAGAACATTCAGATAATTGACACATGGGAAAAGAGCCAGCATGAATAGGGAAAATAAGTAGAAGGCACTTCTTGATATAAGAAAGGAGCCTTTGTTCCCAGACTCTATATAACACCACCCACAGATATTAGCTGGATAATTAAACCAAGTACCATAGCTATAACCCAATGTTTGTAATAATCTTAACCGGAGAGTGCATCAAAATGTGCACACATTGTTGCCCTATGAACAAAAGAAGCAAGGTATGAATAAGCAAAATTAAATGCAACATAAAAAGAGAGATTAGATCAATTGTGCAATTAGCAGTATAGCCTTGCTGTTGTACAAAAGGAGCGACGGTGCTGAACCTGCAGCTTCGCTGCTGAAATCCCATCGACAAGGAGCTCTGTGGTGGCGAAGGGTGGCCGGAACGGATATACGGGGAGGTACAGAAGCTTTGGCGGCGTAGGATTGGGGGGAGGTGACCGGGAGATGGCAGCCGGACAGCCGGTGGAAGGGGCCAGCCACGGGAGTTGGCTGCCGGGGGCAGCAAAGGAGAGGGATGCGCGCGCGAGGCCCGTTTGCGGAGGAGTCGAGGTGAGCGCATGGACGGAGTCGTAAGCTCGTCGAGTGCCGCATCGTGGACACGGCCATGGACGGAGACGTGGAGCTCAGTGGAGAAGAAAGAGCGCCAGACCTAACCTCGCCCATGTCTGGGCTTGACGCGCCGGCCTAGCTCGCCGGCGGAGGAGCTCGTCCCACTGGACGCTGCGCCCGGACGCCCGAGCTCGTCCCCGGCTCCTCGCCGGCCGCTTGGCGCAGAGCCTACAAGCCGGGCCGCCCGAGCTCATTAAGCACGGGCAAGACAGTAGCATCTGCAAACGTCAAAGCCAGGAGCACCACATCGTCGAGTAGCAGCTGCTCTCCAGGGAAATCCACAACGTGCTCGCCGTCGACGGCCCGACGCACACCTGCAATGTCAAATTCGGAAGCTAGCGCGAGAAGCTCGCGCAGTCGGGGTTCCGCTCAGCGTCGATTGTCGGCAGCGCCGCCATGCAGGCCTCTCTGCTCCTGGGCATGTTCCCCTCTGACGGGTACACGCTCGTGGAGGAGAATGGCGCGGAGCCCACAAGCCAGACCGCCCGAGCTCGTCCCCGCAGGCGGCCATGCATCCTCCGCGTGGCTGTGGGGGAGGGGCGGCCGGCCATGGATCCATGGAGGGATAGAGACAGAAGGGGGAAAATTGAATAGGGAGACCGGAGGGATCTGGCAGCCGGCTCTGGTACGGCCACAGCGGCCGGCAGCGGGGAGGGCAGTGGGAGGGAGCGGAGAGCAGGGCGGCGGCCGACGGGAGTAGCCGCGTGGGGGGGGGGGGGCGTGCCGCGGACGGGGAGTGCGCCGAAAAAAGAAAAGAAAAGAAGAGATCAAATCTTTTTTTCCACTTAGACAGCGTGTCATATGCAGAACCTTGAACTGCACATATAGACAGATGTACAGACAGCTCATACAACCCATAGACACAGAGGCTGTCGGTAAGCTGTTTAATACTTTGCATGGAGCTTAAGATGAACTACAAATGCATTTGTGTATACCGTCGTGTGACTATTTGATTGAATAATATTAAGCATAAATAATAGAAACATGATTATAATAATTTTTAGGAATCATAAAAATAATAATTATATTATATATAGTTACAACACTTTTTGTCTATTTTTCTTTGCTTCCATAATCATGATGGTCGACGAACAATATCAAAGCGTGTCTGCAGAACACCAAAAACCTTCTCAACATCTTTTCTCACACTTTCTTGCCTCTGTGAAAATTATTATAATATATATAGTTGCAATGTCTCTTGTCTTTTTTTTTGTTTCCACAGTGTTTTTGTTTATCATTGTGTGTGATAGATTATCAAGCATATTATAAAAATATATGCCATATCTATTCTCTCCCAACATCAAATGGAGATAAATTTGAAAGAACTAATTGAACTCCACTGTACCCGTACCTGATAAGGTAGAGGGGGAACCAGGAAAAGACCAAACTGCCCTAAAAAAATCTTATCCCTTCCCTGCCGATGGCCATGAGCTCGTGCCTCTCTCCTCTTTCACACGTCTCTCTCATCTTTCTCTCCCTTTTCTTCGTGGCCATCGGCTGAAGCAGCACGCACCAGCTACTGGCACGAGCTAGCAGGTGGAGCCACGGTCTTCGTCGTCGGCCGCAAGTGTCCTCTGTTTTCTCTCGCATCTCACCTTCCTCTTCCCCCGCATCTCACCTTCGTCTTCCCTGCAGGCGCTCGTACCGGACGAGGAGGGGCGGCGGCCGGGGTGGAGGGCGGACGAGGAGGGCGGGCGAGGAGGCGCAGCGGCCGGGGTGGAGCTCCACCGCCGCCTGGCCACTCCGGCACCATCCCCAACCACGGCCACCTCTCCCTACCCATCTCCTCTATGCTCCATGGCGCAGCGGAGCTCGACGCAGGGGTGCCGGGATCCGGAGCCGTGGGTGCGCAGCAGCCTGCCGTCGCGCGTCGCTTCAGCGTCGGGGAACGGGACACCCCCGTCGCGGCGTCGCCTGGTGTCGCGACACAGAGGCCGTCGGTGGGGAGCGGCGGGGTCTTTTTTTTTGCAAATTTGCCACTGACGGGGTGGGGTCCGGGTGGGTGGTCGTGTGGGCCCGGCGGGTATAGTTTGGTGGGTACACATGCTGTGGGTGACAAAAGAATTACGTTTTTGGCAGAAACACTCTCCAAATTGCGATTTTTTGGTACTTCATAGTCCTTCCACCTTATCCACTTCCAAAAACATACGACGGGTGGGTCCGGCGTGAGGGGTAAGACAGGTCGGATTTGAGTGAGAAAAGTTTTCAATTGTCTTCGCTCCTTATAGTATAGATAGAATGTAAAAGTGAAAGACGCTTTTGGAGTATATGAAAGAACTAGAAAAGATATTTCTAAATAATAAGTAGAAAAAATATAGTCACTACCATTCACTAATTCTTTCTAGATGCACGATTATTGCTAACCTACAATTTGTAACATAGATAGTATAAACATACCAAAACATATGTATAGAAACATGAGATAAGCAAATACAAACTAATGGTTCCATGACCACTAAAATAATAGACATACAATAAAGAAAGTAAATTTCATAATTAGCAAATTTACAATAACATTAAAAAAAATTAATGATTAAGACTCCTCAAAATAATAACCCGGTACGTAACACGGGTTGGTGGACTAGTTATTTGAATACAAAAGCCAGATTTTATCTGTAGTAATTTAAAAATACTACATACTCGACCGGGTACTTTTTCATATACAATGATCGAGTGCAGCAGGATCGCTCAAGATCAAGCACTTTACTTGTCGTGGCCGGTTCCAATCAACAGAGCAGAGGATGGATCACCCAACGCTCCCTCAGCTACAAATAAACCAATTAAATTTAACAGCATCAACACCTACATAGTACACTGATACACAGATACTACGATTGCAAGTTTGCAACCATCGGCCATATTTTTGTTCCTCTGCGTTTATGTATTGGAGCAGAGGATGGATCACCCAACGCTCTGCTCGGATGCGTCGCCAGCGGATCACATGATGGCGCACGACGAGTCCGCGTCGTAGCGGGGGGTCTCGTCGTAGTCGTAGCCGTGCCCGTGCTGGCCGGCGGCGTACGGGTGCACGGCGGCCGGCCGGGAGTAGTAACCGCTGTGGTAGTAATGCGGCTGCCACTGCTGCGAGCCCGCGGCTAGCACGCTGCTGGCGGTGGTGGCCATCGCCGGCGGCTTCGTCTTATCGCCGCCGCCTCCGACGACCTCCACATGGACGATCTGCGCGGCGCCCACCTTCTTCCGGAGGTAGCTCGTCAGGCTGACGGCGTCCAGGCCGTCGCCGACCACCACCAGATGGTTCCTCTCCCTCCCTTCTATCGCCACGGACTGCACCCCTGCGAACACGACGGCGCCAAAACCGGCCGGTACGGTTAGCTCTGCCTGCCAGAGACAGCCACGTCATGCTCGCGAGCTAGCGTGTGCCGTGAGACCGTGACCGGTGAGTCCGACAGTGTAAGCAAATACTAACGCTTACCGTGTGTGGAGGCGACTAAACCCAGAGCTTTGGACCTGCTCCTGTCGCCGCTCATCTGCACCTGGATCACGATCCTTTGCTGCAAAACAGGAAGGAAATTCAAACTCAGGTGCTTCCGTTGCCAGACAGTGACAAAGTGTTACTACTAGACAGACTCAGGTGGTTCCGTTTGAATGAAAACGCATGCTACGGTGCTACCTTCATGCTGTTGCTCTGTTGCTGATTTTCAGTTAGTCCTGCAGCTCCTAATTGACACTTGAAGCTCTGGTTGTTGTTGGGGACGGAAGGAGACCCTTATGCGTCTTATATATAAGTAAATAAATAGACTCATATGACAGATTAGTCCCGAGAATTGTGCTTTATGCCCCGATTACACTTTGGGCTAAGAAGAATATTTGATGCGGTTTAGACCCAGCCAAACCACCAACAATGCCACCACGCGCCATGGGTAAAGAAGAAGAATATAGTTCTGAGACCTTGCTTTCCAAAGCTCCCCTTTGATTCCGCGCTTTCTGAAGCCGTGTAGCTACTCTACCTTTTCACCAGAACAAGATTGATTCATTGCCCCTGATTTTGATATATGTTAATAAGCATGATGTTTAATTTACAGGGAATTGACACAATCAAAGTGCTAGTGCGTGCAAGATTTTGCATGCTTTTGTTTCAATTTTGATATGTTTTGCGCGCCATGGAGGTGACAGATCAAATCGTTCGAAAGGAAATAAAAATACGAGGACAAAATCATCCAATTCCACAAACCAAACATCTTAAAATTTCACAATATTTAACTACTAAGTGCTCCGTTAGTTCTCAACCCTTTATTTCAGTTAGGTCTGAAGTGTCTGAATAAGTGTACACCTTCAGAAGCTACCCAATCTGAACATGGTAAGCTAAGTGTAAGCTTGTTTGTCCAAAGACCGCACAATGGGTACGTTAAATTCCAATGATTCGGCTAGTCATTAGTCTTGTTGATTCGTTTTCTCTCCCTAAGTAAATATAGTGGTGACTTGGTCACACCGTAAAAGGGCACATGGCTCTGAACTTTGACGACCATATGTGCTGCCAATTGTTGAGTTTTCACCTATATACACGTCTTCGATCACACTGTCAGAATATATAACAACTACAAAGTGAATTGTTCACTTTATGCGCAATAGACACCTCAGAGAAATGTACTATTTCACTTTATGGGTCAAAATTTCAAAGGTACCGCAGGGAACCATCGGGGCAGCTCACATGCAGGTTCTTGATTGATATGAACGAACAACACTCGACGAGTGTATTTCTATTGATTGACTGAACTGATATGAGCAATCCGGTAGATGTAAGTGCTACGAAATGTGACAAATGTCATTATAAAATAGCGGAGTGGCCCGTGTTTTATGCGGCTTGCTATCAAAAATCAAAATGTGCATGTGTCAGTAATATCACCTTGTTAGAAAATTAGCCCTAGCAGGGCTTGCCTTTTATATCTTTTTTCACTGTTATATACTCCCTCCGTTCCAAATTATTGACTTTTCTAGATATACACCTTTTGATATGCAACTAGATATACACTTATGTGTAAATGCATAGCTAAAAGTGATGTATCTAGGAAAACCAAAATGAATAGTAATTTGTGACAGAGGGAGTGTATACTAGTGGATAACCCCATTCTAATTTATAAAAATAATAATAAACTTCTGTGTAATAATCAAAATTATTTACCTTTTGATTTGGTTTGTAAAATATTAGCACAAATTCATTGAGGTACAACACTCTTATAGATCCACAATTATCTCTATTCAATTGTTATAGATTTAATCAGTAATACTTTATACAATTTTCATCAACCTTCATAGTTTTTTTTTTACTTTCACAACCCATCTCCATGTATTTTTATATGTATTTAATTAAACTCTTAGTTGAGCTATGTGTTCAATATGGATCCGCTACTGAATTTTATTATTACTAAAATCATGCAATATGAAACTAACTTATGCACTACTTAAATTACATTTAACCTTTTCATGGCACTTGTTTCATTTCTTTAAGTAACAGTAGGGGTTTATAATGGAAAAACCATTGTGAAGGTTCTTTCCCATAATAACAGTAATAGATATTTCCAACACTCTTGTTGTGTGATGGTAAGCTCCGTAGCTGAGGGAGATACTAACCATAATTCAAATCCTAGTGGTACACAAAAACCTTGTCCTCACTGACCAACAAAAAAATGCCACGATGTCGACTAGTTTGAACATTCCTACTAGGATTTTGAACCTTGATAAAAAAAACATTGTTACTAAAGGCAGACCTGTCAATTTTAGTATCGGTTTGCTAAAACTCCAATTCTACAATCGGGATTGATGGAATTTTGGAATTGGTACTCATGGAGAGTTATACAGTACTCTTTCTGTCTCAAATTACTTGTCATTTTGTTTTTTTAATTCATTTCTTTTGCTATACACCTAAATATATATTTATGTCTAAGTGCATAACCAAAGGAATGTATTTAGAAAAGTCAAAACGACAAATAATTTGAGACGGAGAGAGTAGCGTCTTTATCTTACGCACATAATAAAAAGTCATGTATGGTATCGTAGAAAGCAACATATGAAAAAAGTACATTGTTACGCAACAGCCATTCCGTACGTATAGTATAACTACATACAGATTAACCATCAAAGTGCTACAAAATGACCTCCACGTTAACTCTCAAACAAGCGTGCAGTCATATATACATACAAATACACGGATTTTGGTAGTGCATAAGTTAGTTTTATTACCACGGATTTTATGCACTACTAAAATCGTGCAATATGAAACTAACTCTCAAATAAGCGTGCAGTCATATATACTCCAAAGTCTATACATGTACATGCGCGTCCGTATGCACGGATACAAAATTAAACCTGCAAAACACTTACTAGGGACTAGGGAGAAAAAGGCATCTTTAGATGGCAACAAGATGGACTGCACGGACATCTCATGCATTGCGCAAAATCGATCTGGAATACTCTCTTTGTTATAAATTATGGGTCGTTTTAACTTTTTTAAATACATAATTTTTACTTCATATGTGGATATGATTTATATCTAAGTGCGTAATAAAAATTATACATATAGAAAATCGAAACCAGATTTTTGGAAATGGAAGCGGTAGTTTTTACTTCTACATGATGCTGCAACCGGTTACTACTGGATCCTCGCAGGGGACCATCAGCGGGGGGTAGTAGTGGTGCTGACGAGGGTAGTAGCCGCCGGGCCACCCCCACTGGAGCATCTCTTCAAGCTTCTTCTTCTCCTCTTCCTTCTTCTTCTCCTCCTCCTTCTTCTTGTCCTTCACCTCCTCCACCACCATGATGTCGGCTTGGCGAATGACCTTCTTGCGCAGGCGGCTTACCAGGCAGGTGGTGTCGACGCCCACTCCGACGACCTCCAGCTTGTCCTTGTCGTCGCCAGTGATCGCCACCGAGCTCACCCCTGCATATATGTGCGCGTATTATATATATCGTGATCAACGAGACGAACGCGCGCATTTGGTATCGATCGAGCTACTATATAGCTTGTGTGGATGGACGATGAGTTAGTTTATACCGTTTACTTTGGACGCCAGCAGCCCAGCACCATGGCTTTCGTCCGGTTCTTGGCGCTCGGCATGCCCAGCTTGATCACGATCTTTTGCTGCAACCTCAACGACGACGAACGAAGAACCCTAGCTCGCGTCAGTTCCTCTCACAGGGAGTAGTAGTGCGCTCACCACATGGATCGCAAAAGCAAAATAAGCAAGAGCAAAACAGCAGAAGGATCGGAGCTAGCTGGCAGAAATGAAAGCCGAGCGAGTCCCGTAGCTGGTGATCGAGGCTTTTATTTACCGGCTTTGACATCGCGTCCCGATTTACGTGCTGCTAGCTGCTATACTGCAGTGTAGAGACCTCCAGCAGGCTCTACGCTGATCAGTGATACAGTGCGACGTCCAAGAAGAGCAAGACTAGCTCGCTTTGATTGTGAAGAACAAAGCTACGCACGCGGCTTGTTTAAATACACGCGCGCGGCGGGAGAGGGATCGGAAGCGACGCTGCCTGACGGACGGCAAAAAGGCTAAGGAGAGAGAGAACCCTAGGTAGCTGGACGAGAGGCGACCCCATACGCACGTCGTGGACGTCGTAGGAATGTTCGTGGCGTCAAGTTAAGTTTTCCAAGTAAACTACTAGGACAAGGGACAACTCCAACTGATATGGACACTGGGAGAATGACGGCCGGATCCGAGGACGATCAGGCGATATCGTCTCCGAGCCGGGCCAATGTGTGTTTGTCACCGACTCACCGGACAAAGCAAATGTGTGCGCTGCCGCTGCTCCGAGGCACGACCGAGAGGAGCGTGCGTGGATCTTTCGAAGACGTTGAACGACGAAGCGACGACGAGTGATTTAACTGGCACCAATAATACAGTTCGGTAAGCACGATCCGACAGATAGGACAAGATTTAACAGCATGATGCAGAGCGTGAGCGTAATACTTTTCTTCTGTTTCAAAAACAGAATCATTATATAATTCTGAATTTGAGGTAGCTTAAACAAATAGGAGTAGCTTAATTAGTGGATGATGAGAGCGTTGATATACCCTACCACCGCCGTCAGCATCCAGATTTGAGGTAATATTCTCCTCGTCACTGCGTGACGAGGAGAATATTGACACTTCAGAAAAAAAAAGGTTTTGAAAAGCATGTGTGGTGAAATGATAGAAGTTTTTGACTAATTAAATTTCTCTTTAAACAGTGAGCTTGATGAATATAGGCGCAAGGGTAAGTCTCACGCTAAGTCGTGTTTGAAAAAGACTTGCAAGATTAGAGGACCAAATTTGCTAAAAGGGTGTCAAATGAAAGAAATTTTTTGGAATAGCAGAGGTCTTAGTGACTTGGCTAAAACAAAATTCTTAAGAGATACATCTAGAGAGCAAAACTTAGATTTTATGGCTCTTTTGAAATATGCAAAAAAGATTTTTCCCAAGATACACTAAATAATTTTACTGGTGGGAGAAACTTTGTTTGCTATTGGACGGCACCGCATGGGAGGTTAGGAAGCATTTTATTAGGGGTTAATTTAGATGTGATGGATATAGGGGGCATTGATGATGGAGACTTCTTTGTGAAGTTTAGGTTGAGAGACAGAAAGGACGATTTCAAGTGGGTTTTGGTGGTCGTGTATGGGGCAGCTCAACCCGAGTTTAAGGAATCTTTCCTTACGGAATTGGTGTAATCTTGCAGAAATGAGAGGCTGCCTTTATGTATAGGGGGAGACTTTAATATTATCCGAAATAGTTCTGAGAAGAATAATGATAGATTTGATGGAAGGTGGCCGTTCCTGTTCAATGTTGTCATTGATAGCCTGAACTTGCGCGAGACTGAAATATCGGGTCGCAAGTTTACTTGAGCAAATTCTTGTAGGGTACCTACATATGAGAAATTAGATAGAGTGCTTGTCAGTACCGAATGGGAACAAAACTTCCCGTTGGCGACACTACAAGCACTTAGTAGGGAAATTTCAGATCATACCCCTCTTTTGCTTAGCGCGGGGATAAAAGCAAGGGGACGATCCAACCACCTTTTAAATTTGAGCCGGGCTGGTTATTAAAGGATGGTTTTTTCGAGCTGGTTTCCGAGGTTTGAAAAAAAGAAAATAAAGGGGTAACCCCTATGCAAAAATGGCAAAATAAGATAAGAAGGTTGAGACAATTCTTAAGAGGATGGGCAAAGAATATGAATAGCGCTTATAAAAAAGGAAAAGCAAGAATTAATGAGAAAAGCTGAGGAACTTGACAAAAAGGCGGAGACCCAACTGCTAAGTCAGCAAGAATGGGATATTAAGCAGAGCATTAACAGTAGGTTGACTCAGCTTTTGAGGAAAGAAGAAATAAGATGGTTCCAAAGGGCTAAGACCACCAAGATTTTAAAGGGAGATAGTCACACGAAATATTTCCAAATGGTTGCAAATGGAAAGAGGAAAACTAGAATCTTCTGTCACGAGCAGGAAGATGGAATTGTGGAGGGTGAGGAGCATTTGAACAAATACATCACAAATTATTATAAAGGTCTCTTTAGAGAATCAGAGTGCAGTAATTTATCTTTAAATGAATCCATGGTGGAGGATATTCTTCAAATCTCGCCTATGGAGAATGAGTTTTTGGAGGCAGAGTTTTCGGAAAAAGAGGTGCGAGAAGCAGTCTTTCAAATGAAACATAATAAAGCCCCTGGGCCGGACGGGTTCCCGGCTGAATTTTATCAGGTTTTTTGGAGTCTCATTAAGGACGACCTAATGGCCATGTTCAGAGACTTCCATGCCGATAATCTCCCAATTTTCTGTCTCAATTTTGGAATAATAACTTTACTTCCAAAAGAGTAGGAAGCTAAGAAAATTCAGCAATACCGGCCAATTTGTATGCTAAATGTAGTTTCAAGATCTTTACAAAGGTGTTGGATAATAGACTTCTGTCAATAGCATGTAAGATCATCAAACCTTCACAGACAGCTTTCCTACTTGGAAGATATATCTTAGAAGGAGTAGTTATTCTAAATGAAATAATACATGAGCTATAGAGAAAAAACCAAAAGGGCCTCATTCTTAAGCTTGATTTTGAGAAAGCCTATGATAAGGTCAACTGGACTTTCTTACAGCAGGTTCTTAGACTAAAAGGTTTTTCGGGGAAGTGGTGTCAGTGGATAGAAAAAATGTCACAAGGGGGTAGTGTGTGTGAAGGTAAACGACGACACAAGGCATTTCTTTCAAACTAGGAAAGGCTTGAGGCAGGGTGACCCTTTGTCGCCCATCCTTTTCAATTTGATAGCAGTATGCTAACAATTCTGATTGAGTAATCGAAGAATTTGGGACTTTTTGATGGTCTAGTGCCTCACTTAGTGGAGGACGGACTTTCCATCTTACAATATGCAGATGACACAATTTTATTTCTAGACGATGATTTAGAAAAGACCAAGAACTTGAAACTAGTACTAAGTGCTTTTGAAAAGTTATTGGGCCTTAAGATCAATTTCCATAAGAGTGAATTGTTCAGCTTCGGGGAAACCAAGGAAAGAGTGTCAGAGTATGTACAACTATTTGGATGTAGGGAAGGAACTTGGCCTTTCAGGTATTTGGGGATTCTGATGAGCCCTCGAAAACTCTTAAATAAGGATTGGAGGGTGGTGGAGGAAAGATTTCAGAAGAAGCTCAGTAGTTGGAAGGGCAAGTTGCTTTCATCAGGGGGAGATTGGTCTACTTGATTAATTCGGTGCTTTCCAGTCTGCCAATGTTCATGATGTTCTTTTTCCGAATTCCTAAAGGTGTTCTAGAAAAGCTGGACTACTACAGGTCAAGATTTTTCTGGCAATGTGATGAGCACAAAAAGAAATATAGACTTGCTAGGTGGGATATCCTTAATAAACCTAAGAATATAGGGGGGTTGGGTATTGTTGACTTGGATATTCAAAACAAGTACCTGTTGAGTAAATGGTTATTCAAGTTAGCAAACGAGGAGGGTGTGTGGCAACATATTCTCAAGAAAAAGTATTTTAGGAATAAGACTCTCTCTCAGGTGGAGAGGAAAAAGGAGACTCACACTTTTGGTTAGGTCTAATGGAAGTCAAGAGGCTGTTAATGGAAAGAGGTAGGTTTTATATTCAAAGTGGCAACCAAAGTAGATTTTGGGAGGATCTTTGGATTGGAAATAAACCCTTGATGGAGAGATGTCTGTCTCTCTACAACATAGTAAGATAATTTGGCTAAAAGGCAATGGAAGGGGTGCACATGTTGTTGCTTTTGTAATAGGTAAGAAAATTTTCGACGCCTCTTTTTTGAATGCCCAATGGCAAAGTTGATGTGGATGACGATAAGTTTTACTTTTGGTATTAGAGGGCCTGCAAATATGTTTCATCTCTTTGGTCCTTGGCTTAGAAGTTTTTCAAAGAAGCAAAGAAATCAAATGTTAATAGGGGTGGCGGCTTTTTGTTGGGCTTTATGGCTCAGTAGGAATGAAGTGGTCTTCCAAAGATCAAATTTTAAATCTATTTTGCAGGTGATGTTTAGAAGTACTTTTTGGATTTGGAGTTGATCCATCCTATCCAAAGAAGAAGAGCAGAACATTTTGATGGAAGGATGCCATTGGTTAGAGACAACGACGTTGGAGTTCTTCAACAAGAGTGGATGGAGTGTCCAGCAGCGAATTATGAATTGGCTGTCGTTTTCTTTAGTTGGTTTTAGCTTGAATGTTTCGAGTTAATTTCGAGTCGTTTTATTTTCTGCATTGGTCCGAACGGGAGTTGTTTCCTTCCAGTGCCTGTACTATTGCATCACTGGTAGGCGAGGTGAGGCAGGACATATGTCTTTCGGTGTTGCAGCTAAGCAGCTGCTGTTTGTAAACCCTAGCTGTAGGCACTGCTTGGGTGTTGAGGCCGGAACCCTGTGTTCCTTAATCTAAAAAAGATTTGAGGTAGCAGCTCTTTGGTTGGGACCTACTCCCTTTTTAAAGAAACAAATCATTATATAGTTTTCTAAATTATATGTCAAATAATAGTGTGTGCGTGTGCATGCGGCAATCAATTTGATTTGGATCATGCAGTCCAATGCTGCTATCAGGTCTAAGCCGAGATTCCACTTTGAAACCTTCTGGCCTAAATTTGATGATTATCTGGACGCGGTGGAGAGGGGTTGGCGCTGCCCTAAGGACGTGACAAACCCATTCAGATGGCTGGACTGCCTCATCCGCAACACCAACAAGGAGCTCCAAAGTTGGTCGGCGAAAAAGATTGGTAATGTCAAGACCCAATTGATCATGGCCAAGGAGATTGTGCTCCAACTGGATCGTATATAGGACAGCAGGAACCTGTCACCGGGTGAGAGGGAGTTCCGCAACGAACTGAAGGGGCTCTGCCTGGGCTTAGCGTCTCTTGACAGAACAACTGCAAGACAAAGGTCCAAAATAACTTTCCTAAGGGAAGGAGACACAAACACGAAGTTCTTCCACCTCCATGAAAGCTTTAGAAGCAGGAAAAATCACATCCGATCGTTGAGTGTTGAAGGGACGACGACCTCCAGCCATAAGGACATGGCCAATGTCCTACTGCAGTACTATGAGCAGCTGCTCGGCCAGGAAGCACCTCGGGAGGCACTGATCAACTTCAGAGCGCTTGGCATTGCGCAGTTGGACCTCTCAGCACTGGAACTTCCTTTTACTGAACAAGAGGTCTGGGGTGTGATCAAGGAGCTGCCGTCGGACAAGTCACCAGGGCCGGATGGACTGACTGGCGTGTTCTACAAGAGTGCATGGCTGGTGATCAAGAGCGATGTCATGGCGGCAATCAATGCTTTCTATGTTCTCGATAGGCGGCAATTCCATTGTCTGAACGGCGCATTACTCGTTCTCATCCCCAAGAAGGCAGGGGCGACAGGGCCGCAGGACTACAGACTGATTAGCCTAATCAATAGTTTTCCGAAGCTGGTCTCAAAGATGCTTGCCAACCAGTTAGCGCCATGGCTAAATGACCTCGTCCAGCGGAATCAGAGTGCTTTTGTCAAAAGAAGATCGATCTTAGACAACTTCAAATATGTCTAGTGTTCTGCTAAGCTCCTGCGTAAGAGGAAAATTCCTAAGATCCTTTTGAAGCTGGACATCTCAAAAGCTTTCGACACAGTGGCTTGGTCGTTTCTCCTAGACTTGCTGCAGGCTTGGGGGTTTGGGAGCAGATGGCGCGACTGGATTGCCCTCCTGCTTTCAACAGCGTCCACAAGGATCATGCTCAACGGCCAACCCGGGGAGAGGATTTGGCACCGCCGGAGTCTCCGCCAAGGAGACCCACTGTCGCCGATGCTCTTCATCCTGGTGATGGACGTTCTCAACAGGTTGTTTGGGTAGGCGAGTGAGCAGGGGTTGCTGGAGCCCATTGGCCATCCGACAGTCAAGTACCATTGCAACATATACGCCGATGATGTTATCTTGTTTGCCTCCCCGTCAATCCGAGAAACCCAAACCATCGCCAGGATCTTATCCATCTTCAGTGGTACATCCGGGTTGAGAACCAATTTGGCCAAGTGTCCAGTCACACCAATCTACGGGGCTGAGGAGGCGCTGGGAGCGATACTTGCCGTGTTGCCATGCCAGATCAGTTAGTTCCGGATCACATATCTGGGTGTTCCGCTATCAACAGGTGCTCTCCCAGAGTCGTATGTCAGACCGTTGGTCGACAAGGTGGTCGGGCGGGTACCGGCTTGGCAAGGTCCACTCATGCCGAAGAGTGGAAGTCTGGTGCTCACAAAATCAGTCCTCTCCACAATGCCGATATACATGATAATGGCAGATCAATTGCCAGCTTGGGCGATTGAGGAAATCGACAAGATCAGGAGGAGGTTAATCTGGGCAGGTCAGGATCCATCGGTGCATGGCAAATGTCTTGTTGCCTGGACCACTGTTTGTTTACCGACCACTCAAGGCGGTTTGGGCATGTTGGACCTTCGGCTAGCAGGATACACCCTACGAGTACGATGGCTTCGGTTGCAACGGACCGACCCTGATCGAGCATGGGCGGCGCTGCAGATCAAGGTGGAGCCGGAAGTTCAGGAATTGTTCGCCGCGTCGATCAACATACTGGTGGGCAATGGTGCGACAACACTCTCTTCTGGACTGAGCCATGGCTTGACAGACAATCGATTGAGGAGCGAGCACCCATCCTGATGATGCTTGTACGTCCTCGAGTGCGGAAGATGCGCACAATGGAGCAGGCAATGGCGAACAGACAGTGGGTACGCGACATTGCCGGCGGCTTGTCTATCACGGCGCTGATGGAGTACCCTCCATCTCTGGGATTGACTGGAGACGGTGCGGCTACAACCAGATCAGGAGGGAAGTGGACTCCAGATGGTCTATACAGCGCCAAGTCGGCGTATCTCATGTTGCAACAAGGGCGAACGACGTTCGAGAGAGCTACACTAATCTGGAAATCTTGGGCGCCATTGCGAGTGAAGCTCTTCTTTTGGCTAGCCTGCCGACGCCACATTTGGACAGCTGATCGCCGCTGTCGCCATAGCCTGGACGCACACGACGACTGTCTCTTGTGCGACCAAGAGAATGAGACAGCAGACCATCTCCTGGTACAATGCTCGGCCGCTAAAGAAGTCTGGTGGCTCGTTCTATCCTGGGCTCGCTGCTCTTGCACCTTCGACCCGGCAGCAAGCATCCAAGAGTTCTGGGAGCACCTGGTCGCGATACAACAGCCGAACAGAAGGAAGGGAGCTGCCACGCTCGTCATGCTCGTCGGCTGGATAATTTGGAAGGAAAGGAACGCCTGCTTGTTTGATTACCGCTCGGCGCCGGTTCCCGTCATTGTAGATAGGATTAAGAGTGAGGTCGAGTTGTGGATTGCAGCTGGGGCGTGTAAACTTGGTAGCTTATTTTGCGAGTAATCACCATGCGGTGCCGCACGCGAGAGTGCGTTGTAAACAACAATTAATATTTCTTCTTAATACAATGATGTGCAGCTCTCTTGCGTATTCGAGAAAAAAATTGATCTGGATTATTTTCCTTACATCGGTAAGTTTGAGTACGTGCAGATGATGATTGAAAATTGCAAATCCTTCCTGGGTGTGCACAAGTGAACTTCTATCGTTCCGTCTCGACCAGTAGGCCACATCTATTTCTTGAGGGGGTGTTGTGTCGCCCGACTTGCGTCAGAGAATCGAAGAAGAAACACAACAAACCATATGCATGGAAGACTAGCTCAGAATGCATCTGATTTTAACTTTCAAAAGGTCGTCGGTCGTCCCTAGCTCGTCGTACGTCCAGTTTCAAGCGTGTGGAACGAATATTGGCCGATCGAGCCCTTGTTCAATTCCCCGCACGCGCGTTCTGCTGCGACATAGTCTATGCGTGCGAGGTCGTTGAAGAATGGAAGAAAAATGGCCGTTCTTACCTAGTATTCCTGTCAGACGCTGGGGGGCAAGTGACAGGCCTCGCTTTTGGACCTTTCAGCCGGGCCGCGAGAACGCCCAATGCAAGGGGAATATCATACAGAAACCGCAAATACACGTAGCTTCTCGGACAGCGATGGAAGTACGTAGATCGAAGAAGCTGCCCTGTGTGGTGTGTGTGTCGCCGATCGACACGCCAACTGCGGAGACCCACACAATCTCTCTTTCTCACCGTGCCGGACCCGGAGGTCGCTACCGGAGATGCTGCTCTCGGATGGCGCTGTCGCGTGCCACCGGTGCCGTGTGTGTGTTGGTGGTGTTCACCGGGCCAATCGATCACCATCCGGTTCTGCCACGGACGCAGAGACCGATCGATCGAGCAAAAGAAATCTGAGTACTGTACAGTTGCCTTTATGCAGAGGCTAGTGCAACTGCAACATACTATACCCCAGGCTACATGCACAGCAGAGTTTTCCTTTCAGGGATTTATTTGCTGTGCCACTTGCCCACTTATCCTATCTTCAGGAATTCAGCACCCAATAATGGCGTATCAATACGTTGGCCCGCCGCGCCTGCTGCAATTCCCTTGGGCCCAAGCTAAGCGAGAAGAAATAATACCAGCGAAAATCAACCTCAATAGCTAAGGCTCCTTTGGTTCTCTCCATCATCTCGCAACGAGATATTTCGAAACTTAATCCTAAGTTCGCACACCTCACCTAATATAACCCTCACTTCATAAGCCTTTCGAAAATATAACTTTGTGCGTAGGAACTTCTTCGATTTGGGGCATCTCGACCTTTTTTCACGATTTCAGAATTCTCTTTTATCTTTTCCTTCTTCAACCTAAGTGAATGGACTCATTTGCCCCTACTTTCTCCTTCCCTACACCGAGTTTACAGCCACGCCCGGTCGAGGCCAGCCAGTGCCCAGCGCAAAGGAGGAGGAACAGGTCCCGCCGGCGGGAGCGTCTAGCTTTGCAAGGCACATCCATGGCGGGTGGAGTTAGCTCCACGCAGGCTGCAGCCATGGCCGGCGGCACGAGCATTGCACGGAGCAGCCATTGCCGGCGGTACGAGCTCCGCCCGGGCCGCAGCCATGGACGACAGGGAGAGCCGGCAAGGTCGCTGCTGCGAGGAGGGCTGGCGGCAGCATAGCCGCGGGGGTGCGGTACGGGGAGCTTTGTGGTGGCGGCGGCATGAGGCTCTGGAGGCGGAGGGCATGATCTCTGGGAGTGGCGCCACAGGCTTGGAGCCTCGTCGGGAGGGTCTCGTCATCGCGGACAGTGACAACTGACGCGGAGGTCAGGGTCCTCTAGGTCTGGGCAAAGTACCCGATACCCATTACCCGAACCCGAACCCGAATTACCCGAACCCGAGGTACCCGATCCCAAGTTCAGATAGTGATTGTGATTACCCGAAATTAGTTTGGGTAATTCGGGTAATACACTTCGGTACCCGAAATTTGCCTTTGTCTTTGTATTTATCACGTATTGTTAGTTGGACACTTAAAATTGTCACTTAATTATAATATAATTCTCTTAGTTTGAACAAGTGACTATAATATATTATTCATCTCAACTTCTTGTTGAAATTCTACACAAATTACTAGTGATTTTTTCTATTAAAATTCTACTAACATTTTGTGTAGTTTGTCATTTTCTGTAAATTTGGGTAGATTGGGTATTACCCGAACCCGAATTATTGGGTACCCGAAATTTCGGGTAGTGTTTTTTCGGAGCTAATATCGGGTAGCAGTTTTCATTACCCGAATTATGAATTACCCGACCCGAAATAATCGGGTAACCCGAACGCCCACGCCTAGGGTCCTCATCGGCGGCGCGAGCAGGACCTCGAGGTCGGCGACTGCTGAGGACAGCGTCGGCCAGCCACGGGGATGAGTGGAGTTGGCTAGTGCCAGCCGGCCCCCGCCGGCGAGAACCGGCGGGTAGAAGCAGCTGTCTGCTCGGAGGTGGAAGATGACCCAAGAAGGTTGGTCCCATACGTGAGTGATCGAGGGAGGGAAAAGATAGAGATAAGAGCAAGGGTGAATATGTCCGTTTAGTTGGTTTGGAGAAGGAAAGGAAAAAAAATCTTGAAATCAAGAAAAAAGGTCGAAATCTATTTTAGTTTGCGTGTTGAGGGTTATATTTCAAAAGATTAGCGAACTGAGGGTTATATCGCGTGAGGCGTGTGAACTTAATTAGGGTTAAATTTCGAAATATCCCCTCTAGCAGAAGTGAATTTTTTTATTTAATCTAAAATTTTAATAATAACACATCCCAAACTAAAATTCCAAGAACTAGCCCTTTTGGTCGCGCCAAGCTCTGACGCGACTGATACTTGAGTCACGCCATACCATGTGGCGCAACTAATGTACACAGTGGTATTAGAAAAAGTCGCATCTAACATGACAAAGGGAGTCACGCCAGTCTGCTTGGCGCAACTCATGAACTGAGTCACATACAGGTTGAGTTCCGCCTCCCAGTCTCATTTAGTAGTGTTTCGTTCTTCATTTTAATTAGCAAATGAACTCGTAAATTTGTGAAACTCGAGATGTATGATCTATAGAGTGCATACGTTCTTTTTAACTATTTGCACTCCAAACCATGATGTATAAAATGAGAAATCTAATTTCTAAATAGCCTAAGTATTACTGGATCAACACATCAAATTTGCTAAGTCTGAAAATAGAGACTAGTCAACTTTAGACATACTTTTTGAGAAATTTTTTACTAATACCTTAGACATTTTTGGACTACAATTGAATTTGGATGTTCATAGAGAAATTTTGGATATGTTGATGATGAAAAAACAAAAATTTATAGTATAAGGGAGACTCAAAGTTGGAAAGTTGTGTTGTTTTTTAAGTCTGTCAGCTAAGTAGAAAACAACACAACTTTCCAAATTTAAACCTCCTTTAAACTATAAATTTTTTGCTTTTCTTTATCATCAACCTATTCAAAATTCTCTATGAACATCCAAATTCAATTTTAGTAAAAAAATGTCTAAGATCTCAGTGTAAAATTTCTCAAAAAATAAGTTCAAAGTTGACTAGTTAGCTCTATTTTCAGACTTAACAAATTTGATGGGTTCATCCAATAATACTTAGACTATGTCGGAATTAGATTTTTCACTTTATACACCATGGTTTGGAGTGCATATAGTTAAAATGGAACGTATGCACTCTATAGATAGTACATCTCGAATTTCACAAATTTAGTAGTTCATTTGCTAATTAAAAGGAAGAACGAAACACGAATAAATGAGAGTGGGAGGCGTGACTGGAGTAGTATGTGACCACAGTGCGTGGCGTAACTCCGTCTGCCACGTCAGATACGACTTTTTCTAACGTCACCGTAGATATTAGTCACGCCACATCATTTGGCATGACTCAAGTATTAGTCGCGCCACGGATTTTAGCGCGACCAAAAAATCTAGTTCTTGGAATTTTAGTTTGAGAGAAGTTATTTTTAAAATTTTAGATTAAAAAGGGTTACAATTAAAAAATCAGCAGAAGTTGTGCACATCCTGTGCTTCACTTTCAGCTTTGCTTCTAAACTGGAATGGTGAACACGTTGAACGGAACGCACGCGAGCGAGCTTAAGCGATCAGTCTCTCCCAACCTAGTTGCACTGGGCGCTGCACGATTATACATACATGGATAGATCAATATAGTTGGTTCCGTGCTCCTTTGTATACCATGCTGGTGCTGCGCATTCTCAGAATATGTTGCACTCCAGTTGGTTACCTAGCTTTAAGTTTCTTTGAAGTTGAGGAGTGTGTGCAGTGTGCTGTCATCCAATGTTTATGCTAAAAATGTTACTCATTTATGCCAAAGATCCTCTAGCCGCTACTCGGTTAGAAGAGACTCAGGTTCGATCTTTCGTTAGAATAGATTTGCGAGGCTGGTTAAAAAACTTGTCGGCGTAGCCAGAGTTCGAAGGCAGTTTTCCAGACCCAGAGAAAATTACTTATTTTTAATGAAAAACCGACTCTTCTCACCGCACCGGGTCGGGTCTGGTTTTTTAAAAAATATTAATCATTTTATGTAATATTGAAAAAAAACTCTATATGTATGTACTTTGAAACTTTTCTTCTCTCCTCCTTAAATGAATAAAGCGCTCCTGGTTAGTTTTAAAAAAATCGCTTCAAGTTTGTACAGCATCAGACAAAAGACAAAATTTGACTTTTCTTGGACTCGCGGTGCAACAGTCAGTGGCGAATCCAGGATTGTGGGGTAGTGGGGGCTCTTCTTCCTCTTCTTCTTCCTTCTTCCTTCTTCTTCCCCTTTATCCTCAAAATTTCTATGAAAATTTGGAATGATTACCATGAGATCTAGAGTGACAGGGGGGCTGGAGCCCTCCAGACCCACCGCTGGATCCGCCACTGGCAACAGTAAACAGTCATCAGTCATCACCTAACCAAATGGGTAGTATAGCTACCGCGCGCGCGCAAACGAGATGAATGGTTCAGATAAATATTCCATAATATGCGCGGGTCAAGCAAGAGATCATAGTACTGTTAGACAGGAGCCAATACCAAACGATCAGTTCACCAAATATAACGACAAAACATGCCCAATCAGGGGATGGTTGTTTTGCAAATTGACCCTTTTCGGAAGTATGTTGTGCGAATAGAACCCTAACAAAAGATTATTAAGAGTCGACCCTTTAACCATGGTCCTATCAAGCAACTTCAAAAGATCCATATTTTTTTAGGGTCAACGGGGTGAGATCATCCCCACCTGAATTTTCATTGAGGCTTTGTAGGAAGCCAAAGTACTTATACATGATTTTCAGAATTTTGGAAAAATAGGTTCCATATTAATGTGGATCCACCATTGGCAAGAGATATCGGTGTGGTACATGAAGGATTGAAGGCATATTGTTAGGAATTAGGATCCACTATTGGTCAATCCTTCATGACCAATAGTGTGGCACAGATCTCATGGCCCTTGGAATAGGGCATATTGTTGCAATTGCAATACAACAATATGATTCACTAGACATATTAAAACAAATATTTTTAGAATTAGTTTAAATGCAAAGTAAAATGACATTAAGCTATAGGGTTGTTTGGTTCGTGCCTCAGTTCGCCACCGTACCGTGTTCTGCGCCACAGTTCATCCCGCCACACTACAGACAACGTGAAAAGCAGCCGCAAGCTGTGGCGCCGTTTCTCCCTGCCACAAGCTGTGGCGAGCTGCTCCGTGGCGTGGCAGCATGTGGCCGGGAGCCAAACAACCCTTATGTCTCTCATGGCACTGAACGTTCTTCTCTGACTCGATCCATTACGGGTATGTAATCGGGTTGCTAACTCGTGACAAACTATCTGACTTTTTTTGGTCCGATTATTGGATAATCTACTAGAATTAGTTAAATTTACACGAAGTGGCAATTACCTCCGTATCAAAATATTTATCATTGTTAACTTTTTAATAAATAAATATTGCTAATTTTTGATCGACTATTCATCTTATTAAAAAAATAGATAAACATATCATTTGTTTTGTTTGTAACTTTTTGCATATTTATGATAAATTTTTGAACAAGAGAAACGGCAACAGTTGTGAGAAAAATAATATTGACAATTATTTTTAATATACAGGAGGGAGTACGTGAGTACATCCACTCAATTTGTGCATGCCGGGTATCGTAAAAAAAAATCAAAATTTCCAAAGAAGGGACAACTGCAAAACTGTTTCTTATATAGCTTTTCCCTCGCACAAAATGGGTACAAAAATACGAGTGTGTAATGAAACGAATATGAATCAAACTACTACTGCATGCAAAAACTGTGGCTTGTCAGTTGTCACCACCACGGCGTCGGCAGATGGTGGTGTTGGTAGTAACCGGGGTAGTAAAACGGCGGCAGGTCCACGACCTTGGGCGGCTCTGGTTTTTTCTCCTCGGGCTTCTTGTCCTTCACCTCCTCCACCTTGAGGATGTCGGCGTGTCCGAGCTTCTTGCGCAGGCACTTGACGAGGCAGACGGTGTCGACTCAGTCGCCGACCACCTCCAGCTGGTCCTTGCCGTCGCCGGTGACCCCCATCGAGCTCACCCCGTCTGCTCTGGCGACGAGCTCCATGGCCTTGGACCGGCTCTTCTCGGACGACATGCTCACCCTGATCACGATCTTTTGCTGCAGCGAAGAGAGCCACGGAGCAGAGCAAGCATCAGCATCAGCGTCGATCGTCACGAAGCAGCAGAGGAACGCGACAGAGCTACAGCTAGCGAGACTATACATTGAAGTGGCTACAGGTTGCCTGCATGTATAGTTACCTTCATCGTCGCTTTGTTTCTGGTTGCTGCGTCGAAAGAGGAACCGGAAAAACAGTTGCGATCGATCGGCAGAGCGAGTAGTCTGATCGATCGGGTGGCTTAATTACTCCTGTCGATTCTCTTCCCCTTGAGGTGCCTGCAACCAAGAGCTGGCTTGTGATTGTGAAATAGCCAGCCATGGCTGGGAGCTCTTATATAGGAGGCGACGGCGATGGAGCAGACGAGCCGAGGCCAAAAGGAGGATCGGCCATGGCGTAAGAACATTCCGAGAAGGTGAGGCCCCCAATTGACAAGTGCAACTACCTAACTAGCTCACGCGTTCTCGAAAGATTCTGGGCAGCTTTCAGATCGATCACAAGGGGTCGGAAGATTCTTTGTGTAAACAGACGACGACTTGACTAGCGAAGCTCCGGGCCCGGTCAACTCGGAAGCCGCGCAAACCGAGTCAAATCGATCGCGGAGTCGACGTACGAGTACAGTGGAGTGGAGCTAAACCAGTGGTCCTGACTCCTGACTCTTTGACAACCTTATTTTCAGAAAAAAAAAACTTTGACAACCAGAATAGGGAAATAGGCCGGGCTCTGTGCATCTCGAATTAGTTTTATGCTAGTATACAAGTGTGCAGCCATGCATATAGGAATAAGCAAACCCAAAATCGCCGCCGGAACGAGCTCGGGTCACAGTTTGCAAGCGCTGGATAGCGAACGGTTCGGACTTGGAACACACAAGTGGCTCCGCGCTCTGCGCCGCCGAACAGGCCGGCCAAGTGGCCAGCATGGCAGCGTTCCGACGGCGGGAGCGGAGCGGCTCGCCGGCCGGGTTCTGACCATCCCAATTTGGCAGGCCGTGCCGAGCCCCAAACATGTGAAGGCCTAATTCGGAAATGGGCACAATATGGGCTGCAACCCTCGGTCGGGGCCCAGTATTGAATTATATATTTTTAAATATTTTTTCGCGCAATGGGCTTGTAGTCCAATGGTAGGACAGTCCAGTGGGACGCTACCCACCAGAATTCAAATCCTAGTACTCGCACCTTTTTCTGGGTTTATTCCGAGATTTTCCGACGTTATGCTTTAAGTGGTAAGCAACGTTCCCGTCAACGATGAGGCGCCGGTGGTGACTTCGGGAATCTTCAGATCTGCCGGTGCTCAGTCCTTCGGAGGTGCTCATAGGGGTAGGGTTTGCGTATGTGTATTCATAGGGGTGAGTGTGCGTGTGTGTTGTGAGCGTCTGCGTTGTACTGTGTAATTCTAAAAAATATATATAGTTTTCACGATTTTTCAAAAATAAATGTTGGTTTCAAAAATTTTCAAAACTAAACTAGACCACAGTCGCCATTGCAAACGACAGCAGGCAACGACGTGGCACGCAGGACGGTAACCAACCGCCGTTCACAGCGGTGGTTGCATCAACTACCGTTTGAAACAGCAGTTGGATACTAAAATCATGGCGGCTGACGGGAGGCTCTAGCCGCCGTTTGAAGAGGCGGCGGGGGTGGATGCAGCCGTCGTTTCAAACGACGGTTGAGAATTTTTTAAAAAAATTGAAATGACACTAGAATGCAGCAATGAGCAACTGAAAATGGGACACACAAATTGCAATGGCACGTACGGGCGACTACTGACCTAACCATGTGCCTTTGCTAGTCCCAACATGCCTTAGGGAATTTAAGAAACAATTATAACATTACTAACTAGTCTACTGATAGGAGAAGTGCCGAGAGAACATAGACCCGCCAATGTGATGGGAGGGCATGTAGTACCCGTACCCTGGCGGTGGTGGAGGTGGAGGTGAAAGTGGTGGGGATAGAGTTGCTAGTGGAGTGTTCTTCTTCTTCTCGTGGCCTGGGCAAGTGCAGTACTCGTCCTCGCAACCGGTGTTCGTCTTGACCACCATAGGTCCGGTCACCAGTCCGTCGTCGTCGGTAGATGGTGGATCTGGAGAAGCCAGTGCCGACACGAGCTCTTGCTTTAGGTTGTAGATGACAACGTCCTCGAGGTAGTCGATGTACTTTTGATATGACTCAATAGCTGGAGGATGCACCCATTGCACGAAATCGCAGTTATCTGATTGATGGGAGTACTGCAGAAACCGAGATTACGTTAGTAAATGTTGACGTTTGATTGAAGTTGCAAACTTCGATCCGCAAGCGTATGGATCACATGGGACCCTTTTCCCCTTAAGTGTAAATCCAAGGTACCGAATCCGTGGAACATGTGCAACGCAAGATTCAATCTAATAAAGCGAGAAAGCACTATCTTCTTGAGAGGTTTCAAATGCATCTAATCTACTAAACATGAGAGGTAGCGAGAGAAAGTGTAGAGATAACCGATTTAGAGAGTCTAGATCATGCTTTTGTTGTAGTTCCAAACGAGAGATGAAGATACTAATGCGAATCTCATAAAAAGCATCTTTAAACCATGGCCTCCGTTCCAATCCTCGAAGGCACCTACCGTACACGTGGTCGACATCCTGTCACGATGCCACGCTTCTTATGTAGGTGAACCTAAGAGCACGTTCACGAGGAACATGTTGAAAATACTTGGTAGATCCGGTATGCACCTCTAGCCACCGCGGCTACAAGAACACCCTAAGCAATCTATCTTAAGTATAGATTGAGAAAGAAGCAAAACCAAGAGAAGACAAAATCATAGAGAAGGCACTTGATCGTTAGAAATCGGATTCACAAGAAAGCTTTACCATGAGTGATTACATGAACAAGATCACAATCGGGATCCTACCTTGCTCTTGATCCTAGCTCCGGAACTCCGGCGTGGTCTTCCATGCAAGGTTCGCACGTCGGCTAGGGAAACCCTAACAACTAGCATGACCTTCCTCTCCGAGATGGTGTCCCTCTAGCTTCTTTGCTCCTCGGCAGCGGATGACGAATGAGTTCATCCGTGGCTCTTCGTACGAGGACTATAAATAGCCCGAAGGGGTGCTAGGTCAAAGGGGGCGACGAACCGAGCCCAGAATGGTCTGGGCCGGCTGGCCTGGGCCCATCCTGGCCCAGTTTGCCCTTGTCTCGCTTCCCGAAGCTTCTTGTGTTTTCTTGAGTTTTTGCCGAACTGCATGTGGGTCCTTGACGTCGTTTTCCCCGCGGTTTAGATAAGGGTGCTTGGCGCGCGAACTCCCACATCTTTTGTTTAGGTCCTCAGAGTTTTACGACTTCATGCTTCAGTCCTTGGTTCATTTGGAGTCATGTTCACCTCGTGTCTTGACTTGTGTCGGGCTTCATGATCTTCTCGTAAAGTACTCGATAAACTTTACCCGAAAGTCCTCATTTAGGCGCTTAAATCCTGTGTAAACAACATACTCCAAAAACCACATGCGAGTGCGAACTTGATATATCATGAGGGTTAGGATCGTTAGTTTGGATATCAAATAATACCAACATTGAAGGTAAACTAATGGCTAGGTTGACGGAAATCGACCGCCAACATCCCCCCATGCTTAAACCTTGCTCGTCCTCGAGTAAGCCTTCAATGGATATCAGTGTTGCCTTTCAATGTTCATACCCTGCACTTGATCATACATGAGAAAACATAATGCTCTCTAAATTTATATTTGTTAAAGTTCCATAATGTAACTAGCCTTCATCCCTACGGATGGTGGATATCAATTAAGCTCTTCCCACAAGAAATTAATCATGCTCTCAAATTTTAAATGAGTCTTAGAAATTTTGAAATGAAGAGCAAGATGAAGAAAAAGAGCTAAACCAAGTTCAAAAATTTAAACCTCCTTGCATCTTGCTCATGAACTCTCATCTCATCAAGTCTCTCAAGCCTATTTGTTCTACTCATTTCCCCTCTCAAAATATATATAAGTGGAAGGCTTTATCTGGAGCTTTGGGAAAAGTTTAGTCCTACAAGATATTATAGTCGAGATATTATCAAAACAAGATAAGCTTCTCATGGACTTACCGAGACTCGTCAAAAAGGTCATTGGAAAAATAATGTTCCTAGGAGAGGAGAGAGAAAAATACACACTTTTGAGATAGGTGGACATGTGCAAATGGCAAAGAGTGATCCCGAGGCACAAACGAAATCCTCGTTATTGGATTGCACATGGTTGGAAAGATGAGTATGGGTCTTGATCTTGAATCCTCTTGAAATTCCTAATGCATCTAGAAAGTCGGGGAGCTTTATTTATTTTTTCTTTCTCTCTCTTTTTTTATATACACATATTTTTTCTTCTCTAATTTTTTCTTTCTCTCTTTTTTCTTTCTTTCTTTTTTCTTTCCTTCTTTCTTTCTTTATTTCTTTCATACTTCTTCTTTCTTCTTTTTTTATACTCCCCCGAACTCTAGACTACATTGTACCTACCTCCTTGGCAACTCCCCCCATGCTTAGACGATTGCACGTCCTCGGGCAAAGAGGTGGCGAAATTTTTTTGCCAAGGTAGGTACTAAAAGTCCTATATTTTCCTAGAGAGAAACACTTGAAATCCTCTAGGGATCCTTCACGCACCCTTTATGTCGTCTCAGAGGTCTCCCAAAATTATACTCCAATCTTTGGCACCTTCATTCTTGTGATCTTCTTTGAAATATTCATCCATACTCAAATATTAGGTTGTGGTCAAAGAGGTAAACACAAAAAGATATTTTGGGTTTGTGGGTGGATATCCAGCAAAGTTTGCAAAATTCTCAAGGTGGAAACTTACAATGCACGAATAGAAAAGGCTAGCATAAAGATAGATACGCAAAAACAGAATGACCAGCTTCTTAGTCTCAGGCCAGAGAAATCAAACCTTGAATCAATACACCCAAAAATAAATCTTGTACACTAAGGTTTTTGCACTCAATTAGATATAAGGCTTTGGATAGGTAGAGCAAAATGCAAGAGGTATTAATGACGAGGTTAGCATTACTTTTATGAACAAAAATAAATGATTTTTAACCCATCCAGAATTGAGAGTATGAGAAAAACTATGGGTCTCATCTTTATCATAACCTCCGCAAAGGATTAAGCTAGCATTTAAATTAATTTCAGAATTGCATTAAAGAGAGCACTAGCTTAATCATGCATAAAACAAGCACAAAGATGAGCAAAGCAGCAACGGTCATCATATATAAACTTGGCACAATTTTTCTATCTTTCCCAAAGGTCATAACTAGGTGGCAAAATCTATTCATGGTAACTTAAAACAAAAACTACTACTAACTCACACATGCTAAAATAAAAACTGAAAATACTACGCACGCACAAATTTGCACACAAACTGAAAAATAAAGGAAAGGAGAAGGAAAAATCAAACCAAACTTGAAAGCAGTATTTCTTCTTCCTTCCTTCACTCTTCCTCCAATGGTTGATCCTCCGTCTTTATGATGAAACCAAGCTTGGAGTACCTTGGAGTATATGGTGGCGGAGCGGATGAATGAGTTGAGCGTCGAGGTCGAATGGGTGACTCCTCCGCGTGCCCTTGCGGTTGGTGTACCACATGGATGAGCTTCGTGTACTCCTCATGCCTCCAAGGAGCAGCATGTCGCTCCTCGGTGGTGCCACGTCCTCATCCATGCTTTGCGGGGACTCGGAGATAGAGTGCCTCCGTGAAGAGCTAGATGGTGCCTTCAACGATGATGATCGTGTCTTCCTTCCGAGGATGATGTTCATGGCCTTCCTCATCATTCCTTGCTGCACAAACTCACAAACAACTCTCCTGGGGGTTTCTCGCCGGTAGAAAAATGCACAAAGAAAGTATATGGAAGGGAAAGAATTGTAATGATTTTTCGGGGATTTTTAGAGAAGGAAGTGGGGCACGAATTTTTCTGGGTGGTTCGTAAGGTTTCTGGACTATGAACTCGAGAGCAAGAACTTGCAAATGAATGAGAGGCTTACCCGAGGAAGATGGATGCCGGGGGTTGAATAAAAAGGGCAGGCAGGCTGGCCTAGGCCGACCGGCCTGGGATCCTCCCTGCCTGCCTTGCCTCGATTCTTCTCCAATTTGCTCTTTACTGCATTATGGCCTTGTGTCCTCGTGCTCCACAAGAGTCCACCGTCCAAATGTTCTCAGCCACACCTTTGGTTGCATGATAAAGATTAATGCCTCCCTCCTTTACTTTGTATCACTTCTTCTCTTCCATGTCTCATGTTCTTTCACTTATTTTCTGCAAAACAAAGTTCATGCTCCCCCATGCTTGTCCTTTGCATGTGCCCAAGATGCCAAATGATGGATGCCTTCCCATGATGCATTATGGAGCACTAGGTGTTAAGCAAACTCAAAATCCTCCCCTTAATCATGTTTTGATGCTAATCACTCCTTTAATTTCAAAAATTGAAAAATAACTCAGAGCTAGCAATGAGTCCAAATGTATTCTTGGAGGAATTTTTAGGCATCAACAACAATTGTAAGTCGAAATTTTCTGACTACATTTATTTTGGTTACACCGGGATCGTTTGCTTTCATTATTTGATAGCAAGGTCCTCCGGCTTGACCGTGAGGGTATGGGTTTAGGTTCTAATTTTGGCCAAACATGAGAGAGAGTATTTTGAATAAATAAAAAAATGAGGCTTAGAAAATTCTAATTCTAGAGAAACTGGTGGATGTCAAGTTGAATGAAACCAAAAATCAAGTTTCCTAGGTTCACGCGAGTCCTACCATGCGTCAAATATTAAAAATCATTAAGGAACAATGCGGGGCTCTACTCATGTGTTTTTAACATGTAAATCAAGCCAACCTTAACATCATGAAGAGGATGAAAGGCTTGGATAGGTTCTGAATTTTTTGTTCTAATTTCTCGAAAAGAGGCAAATAAACATAGGATGACTCATGTCATTGGTT
Organism: Cenchrus fungigraminus; assembly: GCA_036936925.1. Classification (NCBI taxonomy): domain Eukaryota; kingdom Viridiplantae; phylum Streptophyta; class Magnoliopsida; order Poales; family Poaceae; genus Cenchrus; species Cenchrus fungigraminus. The sequence goes on from CM072775.1 coordinate 77,437,570, forward strand.
TAAGATTGAAAAATCCAAATAAAACAACCAAGCAAATTAAATGGTTCTCCAAAAACTTGTTCAACCACTTAAGAGTTAATAAAATGTCTTGTGTCGCAAATTCTATGACCAACTTACTTGGAATTCAGAAATCTTTCGGGTTGCCCTCCCGCCTAGCGCTTCATTTATAGTACATAGCTAGACTTCTTCTCTTCTTCACTTCGGATCAACGCTCTTTGTGGTCGTTGCAATCTTGGGTACCCACTTGTAAGGAATCGGATGCTCGTAGCCTAAGAGGGGGAGGGGGTGAATTAGGCAACTTAAAACCTTAACCTATGGCTTATCACTATTTGCATAAAATATAAACTAGAACATGCTATCTAGATGTGCAACTAAGGCTGTTCTAGTGTGAAACTCCCATCCCAAAACAAGTTTTGCAACCTATAACCAATCCTAGCAAGATACTACTCTAGGAAAGTAAAGGTAAACAAGGATTGCAAGAATGTAATGCGGAAACGTAAAGGGGGATGAGAGGAAGCAAACTCTTGACACACGATTTATCCCGTGGTATCGGTAGGCACTAAGCCACCCCTAGTCCACGTTGTTGAAGCACTCCACACAAGAGTATTGCTTCCCGGTCACCAAGTCTCTTTCAAGAGCACCACTTGACTTGCCACAAAGGCACTCGCCAAGCTCCCTTGGTCACCTTGATGATGCCTCCACTAAGGAGCTTCTCCACCAAGGGAAGGGGGTCTCCACGTCCCCCGCACAAAGTGTCCTCGCCGCTCCACGCCAAGCTGGAGGGTCGAAGAGGTTTGCCGGAGAGCCACCTAGGCTCCAAGGCTTCCGGCGCACCTCGTACAACTTGATCCACTCGAGAATCACCTCACAAGGTAGGCACACATTGCACTCACTTAGCCCTAAGCTAAGCCTAGCACTAAGCACACACACAAAGCATGTGCAAGTCTATGGATGAGCAATTTAGCACTTGGATGGCTTGGATATGATCTTCTATGAGTCTTGAACTCCTCTGCACTTCCACATACTCCAGCAAGCTCTAATGACGGGGTGAAAGGGGTATAAATTGGCTAAGGCATCAAGCTAGCCGTTGGGCCAAAGCTGTAGAAAGTAGTACCATCAGATGATCCGATGCTATACTTTTCCTGAGCGTCGGTTCATCGGGTGCTACTAGCCGTTGCCTTCCACCGCACATGACTGTTGACACAACTCATCCGACGCTTCAACCGACGCACCGTCGGTTCATCCGGTGCTGAAGGGTTCTTCGCCAAAACCTTACTGTTAGCTAACTTATGGTCGTCGGATGAACCGCTGCTTGACTCCCTTTTGACCATCGGTTCATCCGGTGCTTAAGCCTGTGCAACCTGCTGCTCTCTGTCTTGATTCCATGACTCATCGGATAGACCGACGGCTCCTACCAATGGACCGTCGGTTCATCCGGTGCTCCTGTCTCAGCTGCTTCTTCTTTGGTCAATCATCCGGTGCACTAAAAATCCCACCGTCGGTTCATCCGGTGGTCATCATGTTGATTCGAGTCTTCACGTAGTGTACTACTTCATCCGGTTGTTGCACCGATGCTTGCTTTTAAGGTACCGTCGGTTCATCCGACGGTGTCTTTTCCCTTCTTTTTCTTCTTGTTGGTTTTGCCTCAAAATATATACTATCTTGTCATTTTGGCATATGGTATTTTTGCATCCATGGGACCTAGAAATGTCTACAAAGACATGCTCAACAAAATGGTTAGTCTCATTGATCATGTTGTCATTAATCACCAAAATCAAACTTGAACAAATGGCATATGAGGCCATGTTCGCTACACCACTTCCACACCATCTTGGGTGCAGGCTTATTCTTTGGCTTAGTCATCTTTTTGGTCTTCACAGGCGGCTTTTGTTCTTTGGTCTTAACGGATGCAACAACTTCCTTGATCTCCTTCGGTTCCTTCTTCTTGGGCTCTTCTTTCTTTGGCTCTTCCTTGCTAAAGCGACGATGAGGTGGAACATATTTAACATTGATCATGTTGCATACCTCGAAATGTGGACGAAACTTGAATACGCTTGTGCCATTGATGTTGAACTTGATCTCCCCCTTACCAACATCGATGGTTGCCCCAACGGTCTTGAGGAACGGGCTCCCTAGGATGAGAGGCGGCTTCTCCCTTTCTCCCATCTTGAGCACCACAAAATCGACGGGGATGAAGTGTTCTTCAACTTTTAGGGGTACATCTTCGGCGATTCCCACGAGATAGCGAATAGAGTCGTCACCCAACTCTAGACACATGGTCGTAGGCTCTAGCTCCAGTAGGTGTAGCTTCACGAACACGTCTCTTGGCATGACACTCACGCTTGCTCCAAGGTCGCATAATGTGAATATGAATGAGCCAACAGAACATAGGATGGTTGGACCTCCGGGGTCTCTTTGCTTCCCGGGTCCTTGGTTTGCAATATGGGTGCTGCATTCCTCGGACATCTTGATGTGATCTACCCCGAGTGTCACCATCTCATACTTGTTGGCGAGTATGTCTCGAAAGTAGCATGGCTTTAGTGGAGGCATCTTCGTGTCTTCTCCTGGCATCTCAAACTTCGGTTTTTTGGTGACGATCTCGGTAACCTTCTCCTTAGCAAATTCCTCCACCTCGGTAGATGATTTAAACTTTCTAGCTCCCGCCGGATACTCGGAGTCCTCCGTCTCCTTTCCTGAACTAGTTTGAATAGCCTTTGCCGTCTCGGGACTTTGGGGTTGTCCCGACAATCTTACTTCATTGCCCATTAGGCACCCGGCAAGTTGTCCCACTTGCATCTCTAGCATCTTCATCATGTTGAGCACTTGATGGTTAGAGCTTCCGACCTCCATCACCTTGCCATCTATATTCTCCAATATTTTGTCAGTAGCCTTGAACTTAGTGACGATGTCCTTGTTGATCTAGCTTGCTCGTCCATGAAGACCTTCAATTGTATACGAAGAGGAACCAAATTTTGAATGGACGAGCTTTGCATTAAATTGAGGTTTACCTTGTCCATAGCGGAAGTTTGACAACTCTTCTTTCCTCATGTAGTCGAGCACATTTGCTTCCTCCGGACATTCTCCTTTGACATGGCAGTACACCCCACACTCCTCACATGTGGATCTTGCTTCGGCGGCCTTTATAGCTTCTATCTCCATCTTCTCCAACCTCCTCATAAGTGAACCGATATGCCATTCAAGGAATTCGGCTCGCATGTATTCATTGAAATGCTCCAAAGCTTCTTCAATTGTCTCCGTGGGAAATTGAACAAATGTATCAATCTTGTTGCGCAAACTCAGAGTCTTGGCCGGCGAATAAAATTTCTTCATGAAGGCCCTCATCAATGCTTCCCAATTTAGTGTCGACTCCGCCGGTAGAGTGTGGAACCAATGCAAAACTTTTCCAAGTAGTGAAAATGGGAAAAGCCTTGCCCTCATTTGATCTTGAGTCACCCCGTCCACATTGAAAGTTTGACATAGTTGAACAAATGCTTGGAGGTGAAGGTTCGGATCCTCTTTACCGATGAAAGGTGAATGTTGCACCATGCGGATAGTTGAGACCTGGTCTTGAACGGCCTTCCAATGTCTTGAAGGTCCGGGGTGCATAGCTCCCTGATCTTGCGCTCCGGCTGCGGTTCTCCCATGGGTGGCGGTTGAGGTTGATCTCCCATTGGACTTGGAGGTGGTGATTCCTTTGGAGATTCCGACGATCCTCCGACCTCACCTTTTGGATCTACAAATTCCTTAGCTTGTGTTGCGCGTCTCCTTTGCCTGTAAAGTTTTTCTGGATCATACACAAAAGAAAATTTGGATTTGTTGGAGAGGTAGACGTCCATCTCCCGTTAGGGTTAGCGATAAACAAAATATACAAAAATCAAAAAGAAAAATTAGGGTTAGTCGAAAACTAGATTAGATTAATTTTTTTGAGGATGATCAAAGTTAATAGATGCAAAAGAAAAACAAAAAGAAAAACTGAAAAATACTTACGAACACGATACTAGATCGGATCTTGATTGCTTGTTCCCCGGCAACGGCGCCAGAAAAAGGGGCTTGTTGACGTTTGATTGTCGTTGCAAACTTCGATCCGCAAGCGTACGGATCACATGGGACTCTTTTTCCCTTAAGTGTAAACCCCAAGGTATCGAATATGTGGAACATGTGCAACACAAGATTCAATCCAATAAAGCGAGAAAGCACTATCTTCTTGAGAGGTTTCAAATGCATCTAATCTACTAAACATGAGAGGTAGCGAGAGAAAGCGTAGAGATAACCGATCTAGAGAGTCTAGATCATACTTTTGTTGTAGTTCCAAAGGAGAGATGAAGATAGCAATGCGAATCTCATAAAACACATCTTTAAACCATGGCCTCCGTTCCAATCCTCGAAGGCACCTACCGTACACGTGGTCGACATCCTGTCATGATGCCCCGCTTCTTATGTATGTGAACCTAAGAGCACGTTCACGAGGAACATGTTGAAAACACTTGGTAGATTCGGTATGCACCTCTAGCCACCACAGCTACAAGAGCACCCTAAGCAATCTATCTTAAGTATAGATTGAGGAAGAAGCAAAACCAAGAGAAGACAAAATCATAGACAAGGCACTTGATCGCTAGAAATTGGATTCACAAGAAAGCTTTACCATGAGTGATTACATGAACAAGATCACAACCGGGATCCTACCTTGATCTTGATCCTAGCTCTGGAACTCCACCGTGGTCTTCCATGCAAGGTTCCCAAGTCAGCTAGGGAAACCCTAGACAACTAGCATGACCCTCTTCTCCGAGATGGTGTCCCTCTACCTTCTCTGCTCCTCGACAGCGGATGACGAATGAGTTCATTCGTGGCTCTTCGCACGAGGACTATAAATAGCCCGAAGGGGTGCTAGGTCAAAGAGGGCGACAAACCGAGCCCAGAATGGGCTGGGCCGGCCGGCCTGGGCCAACCGACCTGGGCCCATCCTAGCCCAGTTTGCCCCCGTCTCGCTTTCCGAAGCTTGTTGTGTTTTCTTGAGTTTTTGCCACCACTCTCTTGCCTCACGGCCTGTTTCGTCAACGTAGCGCTTGTCGGCTTCGAACTGCTCAACATCTAGTCACTGCATGAAATTACAAAGAGAAGGTGGAGTCTTTTAGCAAAGACAAGTTAGCACATAATAAACTGGCAATGACATATAAATAATTGAGAAATGTAGTTTGTTCTTACTTTGGGTATAACATTACTGAATGGCTTACAAAAGGTTTGGTTATCCCGCGCCAACTCACGCTTTACTAAACAAAAAATTATCCAAACAACAAGTATCTTACATACACACTTCATGTACGTTCAAAGTACAAATTGTAACAACTAGCGTTTGTGAACTTGTATGTATGCATGTTAAGCTAATAACATGTCTTAGAGAACTTTGGTACATCAGTTGCACACAAGCTGTACATGAACATCTGATCTTGTAAAATATCCACTTACTAATGTCACAAATCCCTAATCCTTACCCCTTCATTGCATTTCCAATCCTGTACATCGAAGGTACATCACAGATACATTGCATGTTCTTGCCAAAATATTCAATTTTGATAAACAAAATCCCACATTATCATTGTACAAACACTTAATGAGTAAAGATGCAAGTCATATACAATTTAAGCAGTACATGGAACACATCAAATTTACATGGAAATCAAATGATACTCCACATCTGGAAGATTTCACACGGCAAAAGCCTACATTTCCACATAATTGAACAGGAGAGAACATATACTTCGTTAAATCCACCAGAATCTGACTAGCATGAATCATATTGCAATTAAATCCACTAGAATCTGACTAGCACCAATTAGACTACAAGGAAAAAATTAGACAAAAAGCAAAAGTACCACCCTGAGCAATCCAAGAATGAGCAAACATTGAGATCCGAAGCTACAAGAGAAATAGACACCAGCCCACACTGAGACCAAGCCATGTATCGAAGACTGAGAAAAAGAATTAGAAAAAAAAGGTAAATAGACACGTGAGATAGTATAAACCATGCCGTGTAGGTCACGGTCCTGGGAGCAAATCGAATCTCACGAAAGAAACAGAAAAAAAAACAAATCGAAGCACCAGGGAGCTGCACGCCGAACACCACGCTTTTGGAGAGCCGGGCGGCCTCGGCTAGTGCAAAAGGCCTCGAATAATATTAATGATAATGATTGAAAAAAGTAAGAAGGTTACAACAAAAAGATTTACACAATGACTCTAATCTCTTTCAGTTACAACAGATGATTATTGCATTACACTCTATCTATTCTAACAATACTGGTGATGATATTGAAAACCCATCCTCCCGCAGATAGGTCGCTGTGCAGGTAGATCAACAGGTTCACGGCCACCGAGGAGATTTGTTTCGAGGTATTCAATGAGAAAGGCGGCGATTGTGATGAGGCCGCCACCGTCACTGAGTTGCTTGGCATGAGAATATGCACTGCATTGGTTGCCTATGTAGCACAACATTTCCACCCAGACCTTGGCGATCAGCTCCAGCATGCTGCTGCCTTCGCCAATGAGTATTGCGGCGAGCTGACTTCCTCTTAGCACCGGTTCATAATTTCCAAATATTGTCCCCATGGGAGATTCAGATTCAGATCCAGTCTTAACACCGTGGCGTCGTAGTAACTCTGCCAGATGGTCGGCCGAGGTATAATCCAATTTAGTCAGACTGTAGCACATCTCAACGTACGCATCGCGGCTGGCCGAGGGAGGCAGCATGTCGGGATGCGCAGCAAGGACGAAAAGCATGTGGTTGGAGAGGGCCTCAACAGGCTTGACGAGATCATCCTGCCGGCAGCTACGAGAGGCCATTTGCTCTTTATACCACCGTAGGTAGAGGTCTGTGGCGATATGCCATATGAGGATGTTCGCTTCCAACCTCCGGTCGAGGCTCCAGCGCAGGCGGTCGTACAACTGTTTGCTCCTCCTCTTGAGCACTGCCCGCCCCTGTGAGTTGAGGATGTGGTCGGGGCTCGTTTTATCGACGCCGCAGCTCTCCAGCACTTGATTCAACACCATCTGCTCGATGAGCGGCGAGACGGGGACGGACCAAGAGCAAACCCGCGTGTTCCACCAGTCCTCCATCCCCAGCCATCTTGCCATCGTGCTGCTCCTGCTGGCCTTGCTCCACGTGCACACCTGAAGCAAGTTGTGCTGCCCCATGGAGCGGGACCAGCTGTGTCTTATTCTCCAATCTGATGCATGGATCAGCCGGCGGAGAGACATAAGTAGCCGTGCATACCAATCCCAACCTCCTCTCCTCTCGCATCGGTACCAACTGAAACTCGAAGAGATGCACCTCACCAGAGACATAGCATCTAGGACACCAGCCCCGACTGACAGGACACAAGTGACAGCTACATCTACTTGGTTGTAACCACCTTCACTAGCAAATAGTACAAGTAGCAGCAACAATAATGTTACTGCAGTGACTAGTGCTGAAACTAAACGGATGACACGGGATTGCGATTCAGCTTTTGTGTAGAAGATGTCGTGCATCAGGGAGACCTGCACCTCGGCCACCTTGTAAGCCTCCTTGTCATCAAGGTGAAGTTTACGGAATGTGTTCAAATGAGGCATAAGAAAAAATCTGGGCAAATAAATAATCGGCCCCTTTAAAAGATTCTTCGGAACATCCAAGAGTTCGTGACCTAGGAATATGATATCTTCAGTGTCCGAGCAACGTGTTCTAGTTGTACAGAAAACACGTTGCTCATTCTCAGAAGAAGTCACAACAAAGGAATGGTAATTGTTATTAGCCGATGCGGATCTACTAGCGCATCGGAGCGCCCACACCCTCTCCCCGTACTTGACAGCTCCAACAACGAACATAAGGATGGTGGCCAGCTGCAGCAGCAAGGACTGGCTGCTGAAGATACAAGACATATAGAGGACGTAAGCAGCTGCAGCCACCTGCACGGCAAGGGTCTGCAGGTGACGCAGCCACAACTCATTGTCCTCGATAGCATAGGCGGTGATGTTGTCCTGCCCACCGAGGTGCATCAGCAGGAATGGCGCCCAGAGTGCTACCAGCTCATGCTCCGGCGACTTGCCGGCGATGGCCATGTGGCCAAGGGCGAATATTGCTACCGAGTCTGCCAACTGGTACGCTGACCAGACAAAAAATCTTAGAACGCCCGAGTCCACGCGCCGGCGGAACTCTGCCAAGATGAGGAGCATGACCTGGAGTGTGAAGCTCAGCAGCACCAGAAATTGGATGCCCCACTCTTTCCATGCATGCACCACTTGCGCCGTTCCTGCCATCGCGAGCACCACTCTTCTATCTGAAATTATACATCCATCAGCATACGTTGTAGAAAAGGAACGACAAAACTAAAGTTGGACTCATACACACACTGATAAACTCTAGAAGACATCCGGGAGCACACACACAAATAGGCGGTATGCATCCCCAAATGCAAAAGGCCGGGGGACTTTGTTTAAACTTATCCATATTGAGAAAAAACTAGGGACACACAAAACGCAGAACACACATCATGTAATCTGTTATCCTTGAACTTTCGAATGGGGTATTAGGTGGACGTCGAAATTCCAAAGTACTGGCCATCCGTCATATACTAATTTCAATTTTTTTTGCTTCATCAGCGCAGCAATTCTCTATACGTCTGATGATGACCAATACTAGCAATTGTATTTATCTCTAACTCTATTGAAAGTCAAGGCCATCTAGTTGTAGCTTTACTCAGAGCTAAAATTAGGATCATCATTACAATTTCCACATTAACTAAAAAAATACCAATTCCAAATTATGTAAGGGCGCTGGAGATTGATATAAGTGAAAGATACTTACATTGGGTAATTAGTGGAGAACCAGAGAAGCGATGGACTTTGGCCAGAGCAAAGACAAATAATTTGGGGACGTGGCACTGGGAAAGTTAGTACGATCTGTGTGTGATCGGGTCGGGAATTAACTTGATGTATATGATGGGGCTACAAATGTCGAATGACAAGTGGAACATACTTACTGTATATATAAGACATGAAGGGACACAACTAACAGGAACCTTTTCATTTCATTAGGTAGTTCGAAAAAAAATCTTTTTATTCGTTTTCTTTTGACAGAATCGATCTTTCCTCTCCTTGGGTTATGCTATCCGTAAATCCGGGTCTAAAACTGGACGTGCATCCTGCTCACTTTTCCAATAAACAAATAAAACGTGGAGCACAGGAATTCTCATTCCTCAGTAATTTATATACATGCTGTCCCTCGCCACTTCGCCAGGAGGTCGGAACAACCGCCGTTCCATGTTAAGGTATCTAATACTCTGCATATCTTCCAAGTAAATGGAATTCCTTGCGCGCTAAATGAACAGCCTATCGCCCTAATGACCAGATAAAATAGCAGACATTGCGTATCGCTGATGCAAAGTACTCATCAGGTGAACTATTCGTAGTCGGACAATGGGAGTTTGCTGATCCCGAGAAGTGAGAAGGGAAATTCTCCTAACCTACCGTCAGCAGAGCTGTAGCATAATGAAAGGATAGCACTACGAGAATAACAGAAAGGGCAAGCCGGGATACATAAATCACCTGATATCATCGATGAGTTGAGCGAGGGCATGCAGGGTTTAACAGCAAGAGCAACTGAGCAAGTGCTCAGTCAGGGCTGGAATAGTCATCGTCTCTTCAGTATTGTAAATTTCTGCATGTTGTCGTAGTACTATAGCTTTTTGGACGAATTTAAGTTGCTGAGGCGCGCTTTACAGCCAGCAGAGTTATCCTACTACTATAGCTGTATCTGTGACATCCGTGCTATACGGTGCATGCATATTTTGCTCTGTTTTAGCGACAGGATTCCTTGATTTTGGCACCCAAAACTTCATGTGCAAATAAAGTAAGAACGATTCTCGTATTCTTTGGATAAAAATTGGTACAGAAAACATTGGGGACAAGCTAATCACTGAGGAAAAGTAATTCATCTGCATCTCAATGGAGTGGAGTTGGGAGTTGCAGAAGATGTCGAATTGCATAAAAGCACAGGTTCCTGCAGTTTTTTGCAAGGACACTGATAGGCCAGCTGAGCAACAGAATCAAGTATTGTGCAGAAGTTCAGTTCAAATCTTGGGAACATTGCATCAGGAGATCAGAATGTTCCAAAATAGCTTTAGTTTGACTGAGCTATGTCAATGGCGGCAACATAGCAATCAAATGAACAGAAACAGAGCTAGCTTACTCCACATTTACTTACCGTTATGAGTTTTGTGTATCAACCATCATCAGATGTAGATACAGATAGCAATAGTGTAAGCTACAAAAAAGTTGAGGTACAGTTCTGACATTGTTATATGGAAACCGCCAATGCAACGATGGAATCTTTTTTTTTTTGTGTGCGTGTGTGCTCTGCCATCGTTAGAAAAGTAAAAAAGTTTACCCTTTCCTAGACGAATTCCACATAGCAACAGAAGTAAATGTTGGGGTGAAAACCTTCTTCGAAGATGGGGCCAAACAGCTATGAAAGTAAAGACACAGGAAAAGAATTGTTGAATGATGATCCAAATTATGTCAAGAGAGAAGGTCGCCTACTTCTGCCGGAGCGGAGCGGAGGCCCGTCGTTGGAGGCTTGGGCCGGAGCGAAGCGAGGGCAGAAGTAGGCCCATAGGGTTGCGCCCCTTTCTGCCCAGATCGCGACTGGGGGGGTGCGGGGGGGGGGGGGGGGGCGAAGCCCCCCGCGGTACGGTACGGGTCATATAACCCCGTTGGGTTTTTCCATTGGAGATTGATTCTCTCATCTTCTTGTAAGCCGCCGTCGTTGGCGATTGTAACCGGACTCCGATCATAGTGAAGTTCTTGCTGGCTAGCGCCCGTGGTTTTTCCCTCTCGTGTTGGGAGGGTTTTCCACGTTAAATCTCGTGTCTCTTGCGGTTTGATTTTCCTTACTCTCGTCGATTACTTGTCATCGTTTTATAACAAGAATAACACAAAGTGAACTCACAACCGACTTCGGGCGGCGACCAGCAGTAACTAGGCGGTCACCGGCATGGATCTCGAAGAAAGTGAAGAGACGATTGTCCCGAACGCCGCCGATACGCTCAAGGGTATCAGCATCCTCTTTGGCAGTGCAGGGTCCAAGTATAGTGTTGGCCCTTTCCTCAATATCACGAACATCAATATCTAGAAAAGAAGAGAATGTTAAGAAAGAATAATAAAAAAAAGAACAAATGCATAATCAGATGTAGTAGAATTTCGTTTCACCTTTAGCTTCGATCCCAAATCTTCGGGTGAAGTCGGGAATCTTAATGGGGGACGCAGAGTCCTTCAATGCAACAGTAGCCCCGCCAGTGCGAATAGAAAATATCTTCGCACCGCAAAACTCCTCAACAATATCACGAGTGCCATAAGCCTTCGCGAGCTCCTCGAAGGCAACAAGAAACAGACGATCAGTATCGCCATCTTCGTAGGCGGTACCAACACCTTTGGGTAGCTTCCCAATCTCCTTGCAGACAAGAGGCATCTCTTCGGCCTCCACAGAGTGATAGAACCAGTAGGTGCTCCATTTCTCGTCCCACTTGTTTTTTAACAGATGACATGGACTTCCACTTTGTTACGATACTTGAAGTTGAGCAAAGTGAACTGAGCTTCCTCGCGAACAATCCTATCACCAGCGAGGTGTTCAAACTTCAGTGGCTGGTGATGAACTGTGTGGGCACGCACAAAGTTAGCAAAACTAGGGGCTATGCCCATGGTCTTCGCAGCCCACATATAAAGAATCAAGCGAAGAATCGCATTAGGGGTCAGCTGGTGCAGGTAGATGCCAAAATTGCGAAGGATAGACACTATGGCTGTGTCTAGAGGAAACCGAAGACCGACAGGAAAGAGATCCCGAAATACGACCACCTCATTGTTGCGAGGCTGAGGAACTGTTTCAGGCCCAGGGGCGCGTCCTTTACCCTTCTCAATAAGTCCTAGACCTTCGTAGACTTCAATAAGTTGATCTGACACTCTGCTTCGACCGAAGACATTAGTTGTCGGTAGCCTACCAGCCTTGGGAGCCATGGACAGAGGACTAGCGAAGATCACAAGACACAAACAATCTACAAGTAACCAATAAAACAAGTTCAATGCAAGGAAGCAAATCAAGTAAACGAAGAAGGAAGATGACAAGGTAAAAATTTTTACCGAGCACAGCAAGAACTCTCGCGAAGACAAGCGTCGGCGGTGATAAAAAAAATGACCGCAAGGGGGGACCGGGTTATATAGAGGGGAAGATGGCAAAAATCTCAGAAAATGTGGGATCGTGGCCAGATATTGACACGTATAAAAAAAAACCCCAGAGAGGCGAGTCGAAGTGGGGAGGCACTTCGGGGCGAAAGATTTGCCCTATCTTCTTGTCAAGATTTGCTAGTTCGGCTCGTCTAAGGGAAACCATCACTAGCAAGGGGCTAATGTTGGGGAAAATATTTCGCTACTAACCCCCTCCCTTCATTTCGGCTCACCGAAGACGGAGCAGAATAACTTGTTTCTATGTTTCGTGACTGGCAGGGATAAGAGGAAGAATTCAACGAAGACTGCAGCCGAAGATGTTGTGATCTCCGCCTGAAGAGAGAAGCAGATCGTCAGCACCCAAGACAAGTGGTCTTCGGGAGGAACGCCCGAAGACATGATGAGTGGGGGGTGAAGAGAATAGGCGAAGGCTTCATCAGAACAGGTCTTCAGAAGGAGCGCACGAAGAGGTCATGAAGGTCGAAGGAATGATAAGCAGAGGCGAAGTAAAGAGAAAGGGGGCTTCGTTCGGAGGAGGCGGCCGAAGAGGAACGACACCACCAAAGGTCTGTAGGACCGAAGATGGTGATCTACGTGCGCAGACACATGGAGTGATGACTTGTAAAGTGTCGAGTTGTAAAGTTTGTCGAGTACAGACCAAGTAAAAGTACCAAAATACCCTAATGATGCTTCGCATATGTAGAACAAGTAGGGGCAAGAGTTGTAAAGTGCAAATATTACAGCCCTATAAAAGGTAGTCGTTGAGTAATGAAAAGGGTTTGACGAAGGGTGAGCTTTTTGGGCTCGTGAGGCTGCTGCTAGGCACGCGGTTAAAAGGGGTGACCAAGGTGCGACCGAAGCTGCTGCTCCTGCTGCTCGTCAGAAAGTTGTGAAACGGCGACGCAGCCGCGGTGGCGCCACCAACACTTCTATGCGCCGAAGATTGTGTGAGGGTTTTTGCAATGGAACAATTGATCTGGAATGCATCAATGGCTCTTTCATTACCTTAATTCAATATGTTAATGACACACTTCTTATTATGCCAGGAGAGGAGGAGCAATTACTTCATCTTCAGTCCATCCTTCACAACTTTGCTTCTTCCACAGGGTTAAAGGTCAACTTTTCGAAGTCCTCTTTAGTCCCTATTAATGTTGATCCCACAAAAACAGCCAGCCTGGCTCAAGTTTTTGGCTATCAAGTGGGGTGTATGCCTTTCACCTAATTAGGCCTTCCTCTTGGCATCACCAGGCCAACAATTTAGGACTACTTGCCTTTGGTTTCTAGAATTGAACGAAGGATGATGGGCATCACACTGCTTCTCTCCTATGCTGGTCGTCTTATCTTGGTCAACTCCGTACTTTCAGCTATGCCAACCTTCTAGCTCAGCACTCTCAAGATTCACATAATGGTTATTGAGCAGATTGATGTTTATAGGAAACATTGCTTATGGGATAGGGGACACATTAATTGCAAAGGTGGCTGCCTAGTGGATTGGTCCACTGCCTGCAAAGCGAAGGAGGATGGTGGATTGGGTATCATTGATCTAAGAGCACATAATACGTCCTTGCTTCTGAAGTACTTACACAAGTTCTATAATCGGGATACAAATCCTTGGGTGCCTGTAACTCGGGACTCTTTCTACTCTCAGCCAATAAGGGTTCTTTCTGGTGGTGGGATGTCATGTTAGTAGCGGATGACTTCTTTAAGATTGCTTCTTGTAATATACATTGTGGTACTTCAGTGTCCCTATGGACGGATAGATGGGGTTTAGGCTGCATGCAACAACTTTACCCACAGCTCTACTCTTTTACCAAGAAGAAGAACATCTCAGTGGCTCTTTTCATGCAAAAATATGATTACACAAACTTCTACACCCCTCTTTCCCCAGTGGTAGCACAACAATTGGGTAAACTCCATGACCAGCTTGGTGAGTTCTCTTTCGACACTGTGTTGCATGATCAATGGGGATACATCTGGGGGTCAGCCCTATTTACAGCTAGGAAGGCTTACAAGCAACTCAAAGGCACTGCGGGTGCTAGCCCAGTATTTGCTTGGGTTTGGAAGTCATGTTGCAGAGGCAGGCACAAATTCACCTTTTGGCTTCTTCTTCTTAGGGATCGCTTAAACACAAGAATAGGGTTTTGGATGATTACAGCTGCCCCATGTGCAGCAGCTCAGTGGAAGAAACAATAGATCATCTTTTTTTCTCGTGCCCCTTCAACAGATGGTGTTGGAGGTTCCTGCACATTTCCTGGAATTCACATCTCGACTTGTTAGATAGAATAGTGGATGCTCGTCAAAGTTTTGGGATGAAGATTTTCAGAGAGATACTCTTGGTGGCGTGCTGGGCTATTTGGAAACACGGGAATGAAATTATTTTTGATCATGTCAATATCTCTCTCAAGAGGTGGAAATTTATCTTGAAGGAAGAGTTGCAGCTGGTTCTTTTCAGAGCTAAGCCGTCCTTGAAGCCGGACTTAGAAACTTGGTTATGTAATTTTCATTTGTTATTTTCCCCTTTATTGGTTTTGGGCTGAGGCCTTGTAAACTGTACATATTCATATTTTAAGAAAATGAAAAGATTCAATAGGGGCCTCCCCTGCTGTTTGTTTCAAAAAAAAATCTTTGCTCGAAGGAGTTGTCTGAGAAGACTACTGCTAACGCACTAGCCAAGGAAATAAAAATTGTGAAATCTCTTCAAGAAGAGAAGACTAAGCTCCTTGGCTCGCTTGATGAAGAGAAGAAGTCCGTAGCTACATCTTCAAAGAAAGATAGGCTTATGCAGAAGAACAATGAATTGGAGACTGAGCTGGCTGGACTTTGTGCTATGGCCTCTTCTGTGGAGCAAGAGAAGAAGAAGACAGAGGATCTTCAAAAGTTGTATGATGAAAAATGTGCTGAAGTGACCAAGCTGCAGGATACCCATTCTAAGTTGGTTGAGGAGCACAAAACTTACTGCGACGAAGTGTCTTGTCATGTTGGTCCCGTTTGCCAGAAGGTTCATGATCTACTCGTTGACTTTGGCGCCACTCCTGCTCCTCATGATGTCAAAGAGATGTATAATGGTCAGCTATTTCAATGGCTGTCCGATAGCATCGGCTCTCTTGCTTCGGCTGGCCGTTCCTTTTGGTGAACTTGGAGCTGCCATTGTTGACATTTCTTAACTTCACTACTAACGACACCGAGTTAGAGCGAGCGTCAAGAACAGCCAGTGGTAATCCTAACGATCATGAACGAACCCGCAAGCGCACGGATGTACCATTGTAGCATTTCCCTAGGGAAGAGAGTATTCCAAGGGTATCGTATCAGTGGAAGACAATGGCAAATATCAAGACTTATGCTATTACATTGAATATAAACCATGAGACAGGGGAAGAAACAACATCTCAAGTGTAGGGTAAGATAAATGATATGGATAAGAGTAGTGTGACACAGACATTGATTCATCTCCTACTAAAGAACACTACGGCGTAGGGGGGACTATACGGAGTTAGCTCTAGGTTCTATAGTACTAAACATACAAGAGTTAGCCGATAAAGAAAGATACACAAAGCATTGCATGATCGTAGGTCTAGCACCTAGGTACAAACGAGGAGAGAGCTCCGCGATGCTTAGAATACAAGAGGAAGTACACACTTTTAGACTCCTACAGCAATACCCCAGCACGGAGGAGTACAAAGGGTCCAACGGCTGTCACTACCGCGGCCTACCTCTATCTATACAAGGGGCAAGCTCATAATTAATGCATCTACACAACCTAAGCACCATGCCTATGTTGTTGCTGGATTTCGCCCGGCCTAGGCTGTTGTGACCCAGGGCGAAGCCACCAGATAATTGGTCAACTTAGACCGAGTACCGTAGCTTAAACATATACCTGATCATGGGTCGGGTCATGTCGGATTTGGGTCGGGTCATGTCGGGTTGTCGGGTCGAAATTCATGGCCCGCGCCCGACCCGTCACACGTGTGGGTCGGGTCGGGTCGGGTTGGGTTCAGGTTTTTAGTTATAATTTTCGGGTTGAGTCGGGTTGGGTCGGGTTTTTTCTGAGTTCGGGTGAAAATTTCGGCCCATGCCCGACTCGTCGCACAGTTGGGTCGAGTTTTTTTCGGGTGGGTCGGGTCGGGTTTATCGGGTCGAGCAGCCCATGATCAGGTATACTTAAACACAAACCTCGTGCAATACAACAATGCAATCTAATTGGATCAAACAAGAGCTAGTCATACAAACGAATACGGACTTTCCTAAATTTTATCAACAAGATCAAAGGGTCGAGTTTGTGAAGAACACGAGCCTCTAACTTATGAACAAACACGAAAGGCATGAGTAAATTATCCTTCAACTGGATCGAAGGGTCATGTTCATGACGAACATGAGCCCTAAATGATGAACAAACGAAGAACTAAAGAGCATATCGATCATATGAACTACCCTAACTTTATATGAAATAGATAAATAACTGAAGTACATCAAAGTCATACAAAGAAATAAAGATACAAGAGAACTCATACCTAGATCCCAAAGTAGACTTGGAACCTGAATAAGAGCTACTCTAGCCTACCCTCTAGCCTTGGAAACTAAAACTGAGAGAGGAGAGTTAAGTGTGGGTGTGAGAAATGGAGCCCCCTCCCCTTCTATTTTTAGGCCAAGGACCTCGAGGCTCCGGGCATCAAATGTCTCCAAAACACCTCGGGATGCAGCAAGGGACCAATGAGCAAGCACCACGTGGAAGGCCAGGATCACACGCCACAAAGGCGGTTCGACTGATCCCGTGCCACGTGGCGTGTTGTGTTTTCTCCAGGTGGCTGACATGTGGGACCCATGATCTATCCTAGGTGCATGGTGAGTTTGGAGGCGGTTTGGATCCCTGGTGGGCCCATGGATCCATGTGATGTCCATGTGTCACTCTCTTATTCGTCGATGAGTGCCTCCCTTGGATCAGTGACGTGTTTGCCACCTAAGATCCATGTGGCAGCCATCTTCTCAGCTGAGGTGGCATGGAGCACTTCATAGAAGGTGGGTTTCCACTCCTTTTCATGCTTATTTTACATACAATCAAATAATCTCCAAGGACAAGTGGAACTACATTATTCTTAACAAAATGCATGCAAGAAATGCATTTGCTTCCATTTATGTGGGAATATTGACGTCTAAAAGTGGTACTTAACAACCGTCAACAAACTCCCTCAAGCTAACCTCTTGCTCATCTCGAAGCAAGACATTAGGGACTTAGGTTGGTTGATCAGGAGTTGCTATAATAGTGTATTCTTAACTTATGGCAAACATACATCAAAGTACTCTATCGAGAGTTGAACAAGTTGGCAATGATCTTACCATTCGCCTGATCGATGTGGGGCATGTAGCTTCACCTGCCTTGGGCGGTTTAGAGACAAAATGATTATATAGAGAATATCAATCACTCATACCTTGATCAGCTATCAATCCGGAAGTTTTGCAAGTTCTCAAAACAAAATCAGAGTTCCTCAAATGATACTCTCGGATCGCTCAATGTGTATGGTTCCTCACCAAGGCATTGGATTGCCTTTCTGCACCACCTACTCCTAATAGGCTTATATGTGGAGCTATAGGTAGGGAAGATGTGTGGCATACTTGTCTCTCATATGTTGCTAAGTAAAAATCCGGACCCTTGGAAGAAACATGTCATACAACCTGATCAAGATGTGCATGTGTGTGTATGATGATGAGGAGTATGGAAAGGTGTATACTAGGCCCGGAACGGGTGCTAGATATTGCCATACTTTATATGAGATGGGATGGTGGTAAGGTGGACATAGCTCTTTTCTTTTTCTTTCTTTCTTTTGCCATGCTTTTGAGCATGCTCTCTTTTTCTTCTTTCTCTTTTCTTAGCATAGCCCTTGTATCTTTGGAAATATTCGGAGAGGGATGAGTCGATACAATGCGCAGAGCTTTATTTAGTGGAAGAATACAGGGACGGATGGAATAATGAATGCTAACTTCTAGTGTAGAAGTTCAGCATGATTGTGTACGTGATCTTGATCATGGGAGCATGATGAGTTTCTAACTAAGGGTCACAACAATTTGACAAAGCTCAATGAGAGAACAAGCAGCATATATATGTGGAGGCTAACAAGCGCTAGAACCTACATATGGTCTTGGATAAGAAATGCTCATCATTGAGGAACACATCATTTTTAAATCTTCAAAAAGAAATCTTCGGAAATCAAGCATCACTTGGCACAAGATCATAGCAACTTTATTCTACCATATCATATCTTACAACAGCCTAGACATGGATCATGCTTTTTGCTACCCACAAGTTTCAAGCTAAGGTTTGATCATGCAAGCCAACAAACTCTTAACTTAGGTAGGGTACTAAACTATAAGCAAGACATAAGAGAAGAACAAATAGAGCAACTATTCATCATTTCAAACATGGATACAAAGCATTCTTACCGCGCATATGAAAGCAAACAAATGTGAAAGCAAATAAATATTTTTGGTCTTTTTACTTTTGCATATTTTATGGGTTTTTATCATAAGAGATTCTGAAAACAAATGAAGATACAAGTTACCTCAGGATGGGGGGTCCTACCCCAAGCTAGATTTAGGCTCACTGCTAAGGTGGAGGGTAGTGAAATCCCATCCACTCGTAGTAAGCCCGCTGTGCATCCAACTGTTGCTGTTGTCTCTGCTGCATAGCGTCGATCCTCTCGCCAATCTGTCGCTACCACATTTGAGTGGACTCAATGTGCGTGTTCAGCGACTCCTCTACCCCGGTGACCTGAACAGTGAGCTCACCAAGCTGCTGCAGGAGATAAGCATCTTGGGCAGAAGCCGATGAGTGCCATCTGAAGGACGAGGTAGGAGGACCACTGGAGCTGGAACTAGTAGGCATAGCCCACTGGTCACTGCTCATGCTAGCACAAGCCGAGCTACTCACATCCTACTGGTAGGCGGGTTGATCCCAACCAGGTGCATATCCGGGGGTTACCCCAGGCATGTACCCAGCAGAGGCCCCTCCTGCCGGCATAGGTGGTGTAGTAGGTTGTGGCTGCGGCTGTGGCTGTAGTGGTGGCTACGCTCTCCTCAAAGTGCCCCTGGTGACCCTGTCGGGAACACTATCACGGCAAGCTTCCTCTTGTGCAATAAGGGAAATGCTCAATGACCAAGATTTATACAACTGAAACCCCGAGTTAGGTAACAGGATCTCATTTGTATAACCCGGAAAGAAGAAAGTTAAGGAACCATTTGGACCCTTTTTAAGCGTATGCCCCTGAACCAAGTATGTCTCATCGATGAGAGCTCGGGGAGTCTCAATGAAGGTGACGAGATTTCCGCCTAAAATCCCGAGTCTCAGAGCAATACAGGTGACCAAAGACGTACACTCAATAGGACCCATCATCTTAAAATTCATCAACCATTACCGAATCATAGCCTTAACAGGGGAGACCTTGATCTTGTTAACAACAACATATAAAATCATCAACTCATCAATGCGCACAGGCTGAACATCCTCTTGTGGCAAGAGAGTGATGGTGAGCCACTTGTGCCACAAACGAAGGGTCGGATGCAGAATGTCATTGCACCGAGGCACAATTTTACCACCCCCAACTCGACTAGTGATATCACCCCAGAAAGCCTCACGAGAAAAACCATGGCAAGCCTTTTTAAGATAAATAGCACAACGAGAACTAAAACCAAGATGACAACTAAGTTCTTTGCATGAAACCTGGTACTCAGTCCTGAAAGTCGGAACTTGATACCGTTCGCCTCCCCAACAAGAGAGTAAAGAAACTGGATAGTGAGAGGCCGAGAGCCTAGCTCTGTGACTGGCACGAAATCCTCCCAACCAAGAGCATACCAAATGGAAGCGCACTCAGAGTCCATACCTATCTTTCCTAGGAGAGTCGTGTCGTAGTCCCAAGTGTGGGCGAAGACTCGATTCTTCAGGATAGTGTAGGCTTGTTCCTCTCAATTACCTCACAAGTCGAGGTAGGGGCCGTCGTTGGCGGCCTCGTCCCTCACTTGCGGCTTGGCTTGCTACTCTTGTTCTTCTTCATAGTCCATCGTCAATGAGCTCGGCACCGGCTCGGAGGGGATGGATGAACTCATGCTAGCCCACGAGTGGGAGCGTGTCACCCTCCGGTAGAAGTCGGAAGCCCAACTCATACTTGCACAATAATTGAACAACAAGAGCAACTCGGTGATGGATTAGTGAAACCAAATAAAATTCTTATGGGGTGTTTGGTTGCCCGCACGCACTCCAGCCAGGCTCGTTGCATGCAGCTTTCACGTGTTTGGTTGCCTGGGTGTGCCTCCGAGCCAGGCTGAGTAGATGCAAAAGTACCCTCCGAGCCTGGCCCAAGGGGAACGCCAGAATTGGTCACATCCAGCGAGCCAGGCTCACGCCACGCTGGATTAGCACAACTAATGATGTGATTAGCACATGATTAGTAAATATTAAGTGATTTTAAAACAAATTAAGGGCGTATAAAGGTAAATTAAGTTTTATTATGACATAATATCATAAATAATTAATATTTTAATATTTATTTTAACATATCTTTGTTGCATGATTAGACTCGTGCGGGTAACCAAACATCACCTCTTCCAAACCAGTCTACCTGCGTGCAAGCAACCAAACAAAAAAGCATGTACGCAATCAGCCTGGCTAATGCGAGCCAGGCTCACAGATGCAGACCAGGCTAGACCCACGCAGGCAACCAAACAGGCCCTAAGGGAGAGCAACAATAATACTCGTAGCAACATAGTAGAGAGGGCACTTGGCACTTCAATTCTTGAGCAAGAAATCCGAGAAAACCAAGAGAGCAAAGAGTGGAGAGGGGAATGTGATGGAAGTGAGTGAATGGGTGAAGAACACTCCCTATCCCTCTCTATTTATAGGCCAATGGCGCTGGGCATCCAGACATGGCCACTGGGCAACGACTAGGAGCCGTTGGATCAAGGTGGGGCCCAACCGTCGTTGGGCTATGTCGGCCGACCTAGGGATCGGTCGATCCCAGGTCGAGCCCACCTGCCCCTTGCTTTGGCCAGTTGCCCCCCAACGGCTAGCTGGGGCCTGCCTGAGTGCCTCAGCCCAAATTTAGCCAAAGAGTTACCCAAATAATTTTTCGAAGATTTTCTAACTCAAAAAATATTTTCAAAAATTTTATTGAAAAGGAAAAATGGTTAGAAAAATCTAGCATGTAGATGCAAGGTTGAAAAAATGAAATATGTTCACGACCTTGGGTGGCTCTGGTTTCTTCTCCTCGGCCTTCTTGTCCTTCACCTCCTCCGCCTTGAGGATGTCGGCGTGTCCAAGCTTCTTGCGCAGGCACTTGACGAGCAGACGGTGTCGACGCCGTCACCGACCACCTCCAGCTGGTCCTTGCCGTCACCAGTGACCCCATCGAGCTCACCCTGTCTGCTCTGGTGACGAGCTCCATGGCCTTGGACCTGCTCTTCTCGGATGACATGCTCACCCTGATCATGATCTTTTGTTGCAGCAAAGAGAGCCACAGAACATAGCAAGCATTATTAGACTTAAACTCTTGATCGAGTCCTTTGTACATAGTTTAGGTGCAGAGTTGTGTTCTGTTCGTGAGCTAGAGCGTGAGTTCACGTCGGGCGCGTCGTGTGTCCGAGTCTGTAGGGAGAAGTGCTGGTCGTGCGCTCGCCGTGGGATGGCATGACGGAGTACTGGTGTGTGTGCCGCACTTGTAGGAGCATGGTTGCCCAGTTGTTTCTTTAAGTACCAATCAATAGAGAAAACCCTGCTGCCAAGTTTTGCAGCACCAAAAACATCAGACTCCATTGTTGTTCGCGTGCTTGCCTTCCAGAGCTCACCGGCGATGTAAGTCCGACGAACTACCGGCCAATTCCAACAATTGGCATCAGAGCTGGGGTCTAGGACCTCGGTGCGGCGAATGCCATGGTCTTACTGTAGCCTAAGTCGCGCAGCAGCACTCCGCCGCGCAAGCTGTCAGGCACCACGCTGTCGCCAGAGGTGAAGAAGACGGGGAAGCCAGGCTCATCCGGCGATGTCGATGGGAAGAAGCCATCCAGCCGCAAACCGACGCAGAGCCGTTCCCCTTCCCGTCACCGCGGTTTGCGTCACCACGACACCGACAAGCCCCAGGAGCGTGTTGTCGAGCGCGTCGTCCGGGACTCCAGCAGCTGTGGCGCCTGGCTTCAACTCACGAATACAAACTACACCGAGTGGTCCTTGCGCATGCGGCTGAAGCTCCGGGCTTGAGATTACTGGGACATGATCGAGTACGATGATGACGACTACCGCGATGACCGGAACGCCCTCGACGCCATCTGCAGTGCCGTTCCCGCCGAGATGATCCCCACGCTCGCCGTTACGGAGACTGCGACATAGGCGTGGGAGGCCATTTAGACCCTCCGCATCGGCGACGAGCACAAGAGGGCGGTGATGACGCAAACACTCTGCACGGAGTATGAGGACATTAAGCTTCAGGATGGTGAGGCGATCGAGGAATTTGCTCTTCGCTTCTTCAACGTGCTCTAGCACCTTGGGGATCTTGGCGAAGCTGAGCCCGATGAGAAGGTCGTGAAGAAGTACCTGTGCATCGTAAGAACCAAGTACAAGGATCTCATCATCTCAATGGAGGCTTTTGCTGATCTTTCCAAGCTTTCGATTGAGGAGATCACCAGGACGTTGAAGTCCTCCGATGATGTGGATGAGGAGGCAATGTTGTTGTCCAATTCCTCCACGGGCAAGCTACTCCTCACCCACGAGGAGTCGATGGAGAAGTACAAGGCACAGGTCGGAGGTCGTGGCAGCTCCAGCTCTGGCGAGAAGAAGTTCCTGAAGAGCCGGCCGGGAAAGGGCACCGGCGGCGGCAGCGGCCGTGGCAAAAGCCGGGACCCTAACAAGCCGTCGTCGACACCCTGCTTCAAGTGCCACAAGACGGGCCACTGGGCTCGCTACTACCCCAACAACAAGCCTAAGAAGGAGCAGGCCCATCTGGCCTAGGGCAAGGAGGACGAGCCCACGTTGTTGATGGCCCACGTTCTCTCCTCCGTCAACGCCCAGGCTGAGTCATCCCCTTCCAGATCGAGCTCCACTGCCTCATCGCCCTCACCATCGTGCCATCGCATCGACATCCACGAGCCTCGCCTCTTCACCCAGCTCGGCACCCATGTAGATCCAGAGCCCCATCGATGGGTTCTGGACACCGGGGCCACCAAACCACATGATCGGCGACAAGGTTGTCTTCTCCGAGCTCAACACCAATGTTGGTGGGACTGTCCGCTTTGGGGATGGATCCGTGGTGGAGATAGAAGGCTTCGGCATGGTCATCTTCACCTGCAAGAATGGAGAGCATCGCGTGCTGACGGGGTGGTAATATCTTCCACGTCTCACGACGAACATCATCTCTGTCGGCCAACTGGACGAGTCAGGTGCCGCATCCTGATCGAGCACGGTGTTCTGAGGTTCTACGAGCCGAGCCGCAAGCTGCTGACCAGCGTCCACCGATCTACGTCGAGGTCTACTTTCTCAGGCTGAAGATTGACTAGCCTGTATGCCTATCAGCCAGGAACGATAAGGCAGCATGGCGCTGGCATGCTCGGTATGGGCATCTCAACTTCAGGTCACTACATCAACTCACCAGCCATGGCATGGTGCGTGGGCTGCCTCTTCTTGATCAGGTGGAGCAAGTATGCGACGCGTGTGTTGCCGGCAAGCAGCGGTGTGCACCCTTCCCCGAGCAGAGTCGCCAGCGTGCCACCAATGCCATCGAGATCATCCACGGGGACATCTACGGCCCCGTCTCTCCTCCGACGCCCAGCGGCAACAACAACTTCCTACTGCTGATTGATGACATGAGCTGCTTCATGTGGCTTGTGCTCCTCAGCAAGGATCATGCGGTGCCAGCCATCAAGAACTTCCAGGCATCCGTCGAGGTGGAGGTCGGGCGCAAGCTGAAGACCCTGCACACCGATCATGGGGGGAGTTCACCTCCATCGAGTTCAAACGGTACTACGCTGAGCATGGCATCAAGCGGTAGCTCACTACCCCATACTCACCACAACAAAATGGGGTGGTGGAGCACTGCAACCAGAGCGTCGTCGCCATGGCGCAGTGCATGCTCAAAGCCAAGCAGCTGCCCGACTACTTCTGGGGCGAGGCGGTCACCACGGCTGTGCAGTGCTCAACCGAGCACCGACACGCGCTGTTGGCGGTCGATTTCCGTCAACCTAGCCATGAGTTTACCTTCAATGTTGGTATTAATTTGATATTCACACTAACGATCCTAACCCTCATTATATGTCAAGTTCGCACTCGCAAGTGGTTTTTGGAGTTTATTGTTTACACAGGAATTAAGAGCCTAAATGAGGACTTCCGGGTAAAGTTCATCGAGCACTTTACAAGAAGATCATGAAGCCCGGCACAAGCCAAGACACAAGATGAACATGACTCCAAATGAGTCAAGGACTAAAGCGTGAAGCCGAGAAGTATCGAGGACCTAGATGGAAGATGCGAGAGTTCATGCGCCAAGCACCCTTATCTAAACCGCGAGGAAAATGATGTCAAGGACCCACATGCAGTTCGGCAAATAATCAAGAAAACACGAGAAGTGTCTGGAAGAAAACCAAAGACAAAACGAGCCGAAATGGGCCTAGGCCGCTCGGCCCAGGCCAGCCGACCCAGCCTGTTCCGGGCCTGGTTCGTCGCCCCCTTTGACTTAGCACCCCTTTGGGCTATTTATAGTCCCCGTGCTAAGAGCCACGCATCAAGCCATTCGTCATCCGCCGCCGAGGAGCAGAGAAACTAGAGGGACACCATCTCGGAGAGGAGGGTCGTGCTAGTTGTCTAGGGTTTCCCTAGCTGATGTGGGAACCTTGCATGGAAGACCACGTCGGAGTTCCGGAGCTAGGATCAAGATCAAGGTAGGATCCCGGTTGTGATCTTGTTCATGTATCATTCATGGTGAAGTCTTTATGAATCCGAATTCTAGCGATCAAGTGCCTTCTCTACAGTTTTGTCTTCTCTTGGTTTTGCTTCTTCCACAATCTATACTTAAAATAGATTGCTTAGGGTGCTTTTGTAGCCGCGGTGGCTAGAGGTGCATACTGGATCTACCAAGTGTTTTCAACATGTTCCTCATGAACGTGCTCTTAGGTTCACCTACAGAATAAGCGGGACATCGTGACAGGATGTTGATCACGTGTACGGTAGGTGCCTTTGAGGATTGGAACGGAGGCCACGGTTTAAATATGCTTTTTATGAGATTCGCATTTCTTTCTTCATCTCTCGCTTGGAACTACAATAAAGGCAGGATCTAGACTCTCTAGATCGGTTATCTCTTTGCTTTCTCTTGCTACCTCTCATGTTTAGTAGATTAGATGCGTTTGAAACCTCTCTAGAACAAAGTGCTTTCTTGCTTTATTGGATTGAATCTTACGTTGCACATGTTCCACGGATTCGATACCTTAGGTTTACACTTAAGGGAAAAAGGGTCCCATGTGATCGGTGCGCTTGCGGATCGAAGTTTACAATGATAATCAAACGTCAACACACACACTCGACGGCAAGACCCTTTATGAGGCGTGGCATGGTGTGCATCCACCGGTCCACTACTTCCACCCCTTCGGCTGCATCAGGCACGTCAAGAACACTCGCCCCCACCTCCAGAAGCTGGATGATCGCAGCTCCAAGATGATCTTCGTGGGGTACAAGAGTAGCTCCAAGGCTTGGCGCTTCAACAACCCCGACACTAGGCGCATCACTGTCCTGCACGACGTCATCTTCGACGAATCGGGACAGTGGGATTGGGGGAGCACGACGGCAACAACGCTCCAGCATCGACTCCGAGCCATTCACCATCGAATACGCTGTTGAGTACACCGGAGTCCCAGAACCTGATCATGGTGTTCCAGAAGTAGAACCCGGCGACCAGAGCACACCAGCTCCCCATCCTCATCAACACTCCCGTCGCCGGTGCCTATGCCACAAGCCTCAGGTTCACCTGTCATGTTTGTTTCCCCTCCACCAGGACATCATGAGGATCTGGATGCTGGTCACGAGGATGACGCACCACTGCGATTTCATGTCCTCGACAACATTCTCGGTGCGGCAACACCACCGGGACACGTAGATAGGGTGCTCGACGAGGAGCTCCACTTCTCCTCTACTGAGGAACCTGCATCATTCTGTGAAGCAGAGCAGCAGGAGTGCTAGCGTGGAGCGAGGGAGGAGCAAATGAAGTCCATCCTCGATAATGAGACCTGGGAGATTGTCGAGCTCCCACCTGGGCACCATGCAATCAGGCTCAAATGGGTCTGCAAGGTGAAGCAGGACGAGAACGGCAACATCATCTGCTACAAGGCTGGCCTCGACGCTAAGGGATATGTGCAGCGTGCTGGGATCGACTATGATGAGGTCTTCACCCCTATCGTGCGGATCAAATTTGTGTGAATGTTCCTTGCTCTGGCGGCGCATCAAGGCTGGGAGGTCCATCATATGGACATCAAGAGTGCCTTCCTCAACGGCGAGCTCAAGGAGGAGGTGTACATGGCCTAGCCAGCCGAATTCATCATCGAGGGCACCGAGCACAAGGTATTTCGTCTTCACAAAGCTCTGTACGGTCTCAAGCAGGCATCTAGGGCCTGGAATGTCAAGTTTGACGTCACCATGGTGGCACTTGATTTTTCAGAGGAGCAGTTCAGAGCACGGCGTATACACCCGCACCGAGAAGAAGTCAAGGCTCATCGTTCGGCGTGTACGTCGACGACCTCGTGACCACCGGCGACAGCATCGACGACATTCAGGCATTCAAGGATGAAATGAAGAACATCTTCAAGATGAGCGACCTCGGGCTCCTCTCCTACTACCTCGGCATCGAGGTAAGCCAAGGGCCCGCTGGCATCACACTCTGCCAGAGCGCCTATGCCACCAACCTTCTTGAGCGCAGTGGCTTGGGTAGCTACAATGCAACTGCAGCACCCATGGAAGCTCGTCTGAAGATGGAGCATGAGAGCCGCTTGCCTGAGGTGAACGCTACAGAGTATAGGAGAATCGTCAGAGGCTTTCGCTATGTGATAAACACGAGGCCTGATCTCGCATATTCGGTGGGCTTCCTCAGCCGTTTCATGGAGAAGCCCCATAAAGAGCACTTGGTTGCGGTGAAGTGAGTACTACACGCGGGGAGGAGAATTATCGGCTACAGTGATGTTGATCTTGCCGGTGACATCGACCAGAGGAAGAGCACAAACGGCGTTATCTTCTTCCTCGGCTCCAACCTCATCACCTGGCAATCTTCAAAACAGAAGGTGGGCCCTCTCTTCGTGTGAGTCGGAGTACATCACGACTGCTCAGGCCGCATGTGTGGGGTCTGGCTCGCACAGCTGCTCAGCGACTTCATTGGCGGAGCAGCAGAAGCGCTAGAGCTGCTCAGCGACTTCATTGACGTGGTGTGACGTGACGTGTCGTGTCGTGTCGAGACGAGACGAGACGAGCGGGCGGTGCGTCCCTGATCTAGATATGGGCACACCCCTCCGCGCCTACCCGCCTATATAAGGCGCCCTTCCTCCTCCCTCTCAACTCTCCCCATTCACAACCAGGTACTCCTGCTCAGGAGACCTCTCTCTTCCCTCTCTGTCTGCTGCTTTGCTTTTTCTCATTTCCATCGCTTGCACCGTGCGCACGGTGTCGGCGTGAGTAGAGCCTCTGGAACCTCGTCCTGCTGCTGAGATCCTGCACGGGGTAGGCGGGTGAAAAGGTTTTTGGGGAGCGTCTTGACGCGACTGCTTGCTCCCTGTATGTCTTCCCGATGACCAGTCGAGGGACTCCAGTGCAATCATGTTCCTGCACCGATTTCGTATGACTACATCGACTAAGGTCAATCCATGACTAGCATGGCTAGTCCAAGTGACAACGGACATCGGGTGACTCCGTCACCCGCCCTCCCATTGGGTACATTCTAAAACTTATATTCATGTTTATTAGTTGTATATGCATGAATATGTTTATGTTTAATTGTTGTTTAAACATGAACACTTGCACATGGATTGTTTCACTCACCGTCACTTGAATGTAATTTTCGTTACCTACGAAACAGTTCCCGAGGGTGTCTCGGAGGTGGCTTTTACGGCTGCTGATAGCCTGTTCTGGGGTTACGTCATTAGCATCCTGGCTGAGAATCTTATTGACACCTATCTCCGTTACAAGACGAGGAAGGAGATCTGGAATGCTCTTGAGGCTCAGTACGGAGCTTCTGATGTCGGCAGTGAGCTATACTCCATGGAACAGTTCCTAGGCTACAAGATGGTGGAAGACCGTTTGGTAGCGGAACAAGCCCATGAAGTACAGGCGTTGGCTAAAGAGCTCAAGGACTATAGCAAAGAGAACCCATGTGAGTTGCCCGACAAGTTTGTGGCTGGAGCTATCATCTCCAAGTTGCCACAATCTTGGAGGGACTTTGCTATGACTCTAAAACACAAGAGACAAGTGTTCAATTTTGATGACCTTGTTGCGACTCTTCATGTTGAAGAGAAGGTGAGAGCAAAAGACACACATGGAAAGGGAATAGCCGGTCCTTCAAGCGCAAATTTTGTGCAGAGGGGTAATCCCAAGTTCTAGAATAAGAGGAAGAAGCCTTCACAAAACCCGTCCAAGGCTAAGCAAGCCGACGGGCCGAACAAGAAGAAGAGAAAGCCCGGGGCTTGCTATACATGTGGCAGTCCGGATCACTTTGCTGCAAAGTGCCCGGATCGCAAGGATCGCAAGGCCCCCGAAACAGCAAACATGGTTGTTAGCGAGGGTGGAGGAACATCAAGGTATGGTAATTTCTTACCTACAGTTCTTTTAGTGTGCTTCTCACCAGAGTGGTGGGTAGACTCTGGTGCTAATATTCATGTATGTGCTGACATTTCTATGTTTTGTTCTTACCAGGTCGGGGGGACTGGCTCCTTGCTGATGGGGAATGGTGCCCATGCGTGTGTTCTTGGTGTTGGTACGGTCACTCTAAAGTTCACTTCGGCGAAGACCATACAATTGAAGAATGTGCATCATGTACCTACCATCAAGAAGAATCTAGTCAGCGGGTCTCTACTGTGTAGAGATGGCTTCAAATTAGTCTTCGAGTCGAATAAATGTATCGTTTCTAAGTTTGGTACTTTTATTGGAAAAGGCTATGATAGTGTTGATGGTTGTTATCCACTCATTTCATACCCGTCAACATGTACATTTTGGCATGAGAAATGTTCACCATCACTAGAATAGGGCCTAAACTAATCATTTCCACAAAGTATTGGTGATTATGCAAATACAGGCAGTTAGCACTAGAAAGAGAGCAAAAGCACAAGTCTTTGATCCAAGTACTTCAAGCTCAGCCAATGAGGGGGTGCCCCATAGGATTCCCCTGGATCAATGATGTCATCAATCTAAGAGAGGCGCGGCACCGTAGAGGTCGTGAAGGGTGCACGGGGATCAAAAAGAAAAGAAACCCCTGCGATGCACGCACGAAGTTGAACGTCGAGCTTCTGGGTCGAAGGACCATAAGGTCGAAGTGAAGACGAGGCGTAGATCTTGCAGAACTGCCGTCCTGACCTGAGTCAGGCATGTTGTAGTAGCAGTCACGACCTTCAGAAAGGTCATCAATCCTACCAAGGGTAGGTCGAGCAGAGATGTTATGGAAGCAGGCTTCCATTAGGTCGAGGCGACCTGAAGAAAATAGGGCGTCGAAGGCGCACTAGTGTAGTACCCCCCGAGCAGTAAAGCGACCAGAATGGCCAGTTTGATGCTCCAAAGAAGAAGAGAAAAATAATCCGAACCTACGACCTTCTGCTTAGGAAACAGATGCTCTTGTAAGGTTAACACTAGAGGACAAGAGCTCCAGAATCTTGCAGAGTGCAGCAGGCAACAGGTCTGGCGCGACCAGAGTCACGCGTGCACTGTACGGTCACAGGCCGGCTTGCAGACATAGCACAGGTCACAATCACCCGCAAACGACAAAAGATGCACCAAGATGTGGTCAGGTAGGGGACAAGTGCACCAATGCCTCCCACGGGCGAACAGTGACCTCGTGCTCCACGAGGGTACAGTGACCTCGAGGATAAGGACGCCACACAAGTTGGCCTTGCGGATAAGACTGAATGGCAGGTGCTCGGTGGTATAAATAGGTACCCAAGGCTTGAAGCAAACCGTAGCAATCTTCAAAGGGGATTCCAGATGACCCAGTGTAGTAATATTGCCATGCCATGGGCTTGTGTTCGCCCACCAGAGTGTAGAGTTGATGTAGTTCATGCTTGGACCTAGAAGAATGTTTGCGAGGCTCGAAGAACTCGATTGGCCTCTTCTCCCAGCCTCACCGTGGAGCCCGAGAGGAGTATGAAGCAGCAGTTGCATCGTCGGCCCTGACACTTTCAGGCCTGATGTGATGCTGGTGAACACCGCGCTCCACCCGGCGAGGTTGGTGTTAAAGCTTCGACCTTCTGCAATCTTGCGGCGAAGCTCAGACTTGATGCTGGGCGCTGCAGGAGACCGGTTGGTGCGCGAGTAGAGGTGGCTGTGTGGCAGCTGCCTCCACAGTGGCTGGAGAGGTCGTCGAGTAGGTTCTGAAGCTAGAAGAAAGCTTGCGACAAGCCTTATTAGTGTAGATTGAGTCGTAAGCACTTTGGAAGGTAATTCATGACCTTTAAGATCTTTGTATCTTGTAATTTGGCCAAGGGCCAAACTCCTTGTAGCTTATGAAGCTATAAATATAGTTTATCATGAAGAATATCATGATTTTGGTGGTTGTGAGGGCGCCCAAGCTGCAATGGTACGGATACCAAGGTCCCGGTAGGGCTGTAATAGCACGCCGACCTTCAGGAGGCCTTTCGTAGAGACAGAGAGCCCGTGTCGACCTAGGTTGGCATGGCCGTTGTGCAGTGACACAACGCAGGTAGTCAGCCTGGAAACTCTAGGTTTACATGACCCAGAAGGCAGCAGGGCCTTAGCGACCTCAGGGAGGTGCTACTTGACCAAGAGGTCACCAACGGGTAGTGGAGCCATTAAGCGCGGGGTCGTCAGTATAGCCATTAAGGCAATGTAATAGGTAGCAGGACCTTAGCGACCTCAAGGAGGTGCTACTTGACCCGGAGGCTGCCAATGGGTAGTGGAGCCTTTAAGCGCGGGGCCGTGGTGCAAACCAGCCACAGAGGCTAAGGCGATCCAGTAGGTGGCAAGACCTAGGAGCCAGAGGTGCGAACCTGATAGTGAGAGCTAAGGTGACCTACCAAGTGGTAGTACCTGTCGACCTTGTGAAGGTGTTATCATGGACCCGGAGGTCGTCAGAGGCCAGGAGACCTTGAAGAAAATGATGGGTAAGGGGCTTGAAGTAGGGCATAACGAGTCCATGGACATCGAGCCGTTGGGCGGGAGGCCAACGGGCATGGATTCCCGCACGGTGCGAACCGTTACTGCCTGGAGCCGTTAGGCTGAAAGAGCCGTTGGGCAATGTATCCGTTGGGGTCACCAGGAATGTCGCCGAATCCGAAGGGAGTTTAGGGCGCCGCGGCCCACCGCACTGATGCGGCCCAGTTATAAAAGTCCGAGTGGAGGGTCGGGGACCCCACTCACTTCCATTCCCCGCAACAGCTAGGGTTTTCGATTCCGCCGCCAGGAGCTTTAGTGCACAGATTCGTCGGCGCCGCCGTGCCTAGATCCACCGTGCCCAGCGCCGCCGCATGCGCCAGAAATCTCTGGTGGTGTTTAGAGCTAGATCCACAGGCTTCGAGGAAGAAGAAATGGCCCCAGAGCTTGCACCGCTACCGGAGAAGGTGTGGAAGCACTCAACGGTGCTTGGCTTCAAGCTCCACCGGAGCCGGAGGCGCAGCTGAAGAGTCTGGTGGAGCGCAGGCTGCTGAAGCCCCGGGAGCAGGTGGGCTGGAGGCCAGCCGCCGGCGAAGCCTTCCCCTCCGAGGGGACTGGGGAGACCGTCACCTTCGTCACGCACGTCGAGCGTGGATTTGGAGTCCCGGCGGGTGACTTCTTCCGCGGGCTACTGCACTTCTACTGTGTTGACCTGGTGCATCTCGTCCCCAACGTCATCACTACTGTATCCTCGTTCATCCACCTATGCGAGGCGTACTTGGGGATACCGCCACACTTCGACTTGTGGCGGTATTTCTTTGAGGTGAAGAAGACAGGGAAGAATGGCATCGTCGGCGCCGTCGGCTTCATGCTACGCCGTCACATGAAGACGATGTACATCGACATGGAGCTGCCGAACAACACCCAAGGCTGGAGGCGAGGGTGGTTCTACAACGACAACCCAAAACCGGCGCTGGCCACCAGGTCGGGGCTCGCGCCGGTCCCGGTGCCGGAGTGGACCAACCAGCTAACGTCGCGGGAGATGGACGCCATCAAGCTGCTACTGGAGGACCTCAGGACGAGGTAGGAAGAAGGGCTGACGGGCGGCGCGGTGGCCATCAGTTTTAGCCGTAGGCTGCTGCAACCGATCCAGGATCGGGTGCACCCAGCCTACGAGTATTGGGGTCAGACCGACCCGACCCGTGTGGCACAGCGCAAGGTCTCCAAGGAGGAGATGGTGGCACGGGTGAGGGAACTCTTCAATGGGGTGATCCGGAACTGGACGTGCCCCAAGACGTTCTCCCTCAAACGGCCCGCCGAAGTGGTATGCCACCGATCGACCTGGATTCCTTTGTTGTTTTTGCATTCCCCTGTATCTGAGACGAAGGTCGCCTGTTGCAGGGTCGTGAAGGTTTGTTCTGGATCCCGGCTCTGCTCTCTGATGAAGGCAAGCGCAGCTTTAAGGTCCGAGCGGCGGAAGACGTGCAGGCCCCACCGCCGGAGTTATTGGAGAACTACCTCTCCGACTCATCGGTGGGGGTACTGATGATGAGGATCCGCCCGTGGCGAGCTCCGCACCGACCACTCGTCGTACGCGGCACGCCACTGCTAAGATCCCGACGCACAAGAGCATCAAGATCATCTCTGCCACCATCGAGGCGGAGAAGAAGAAGAGGAAGAGGAAAGACACGACTGCATCGTCGGGGACGGCAACGGGTAGCACCGAGGTCGTCTACGAGGAGCAGGACGATGCACGGTCGCACGACGTCGCCACAGGGTTGGGCGACACAGCGACCGCAGGAGAAAGCCACGCCCCGCTCGTGGTTACCAGTGAGAAGCAACAGAAGCCGAGCGCGGACGGCGTGAGCGACCAGGGGTCGCAAAAGAAGCCGAGGCGGGCACCGCCTAGGCCAATGTCGTTGAAGCTGAAGACCGGCAGCAGGTATGAGAGACATGGGTACCCATGGGTCCCCACCGGCCAGGATCCCATAGGCCCCTGACAAGTGGACCCGACCTTTCAGAAGACTCGCCGACCTTATAAGTGGGCCCAGCGACCTGATCAAGCTCCCGGAAGACCCGCAAAGCCTTAGCGTGCAAGACAAGACACGGCGACCTGGTGCGCCGCCGCCTGTAGCTCCGAGTATCACGGGATACTCCTTGTAATCCGGGAGATAAGCTTCCCACAGTTGTAACCGACCCCTACACGGGTCAACCGACCTGCGCATGCAAACCCTAGCCCGTCCTCCCCATATAAAGCGACCTAAGGCTCCATGCACAGGACAACTCATCTTCATCCTCGCATAATCCACCACCACTGGACGTAGGGCTTTACTCTCCGGAGGCCTGAACCATTATAAACCCTTGTCTCCTTGTTCTTTGCCGCCATACTCGCCTAGCTCCATGTGCACTACGTGCATAACCACCTATGCTCTTAGGTCTCGGTCCTCCATTAACCTGCAAACCACTAGGGCAACCCCCT
This sequence comes from Cenchrus fungigraminus, assembly GCA_036936925.1. Classification (NCBI taxonomy): domain Eukaryota; kingdom Viridiplantae; phylum Streptophyta; class Magnoliopsida; order Poales; family Poaceae; genus Cenchrus; species Cenchrus fungigraminus. The sequence goes on from CM072775.1 coordinate 77,471,598, forward strand.
AGCGGATCTGTCCAGGTCTCACCCCCTGACAGTTGGCGCGCCAGGTAGGGGCGATCGGGAACTCGCTGTGCAGCATGGTGGCCCAATCTGGCGTCGTCTTCTCGGCGAGCATGGCGGCCTTCCTCGCCGACCCCGTGGAGATCTGCTTTGGATCTTTCACGGCGACCTTACCTGCCCCGGCAGCTTTGACTCCCCCAGCGACCTCCGAGAAGATCATCACGGCGTCCGCCGCCGTCCCTGTTCCCGATCAAGTATCAGAGACCCACCCACCCAAACCCTGTGACCATGTCCAGGGGATGGAAAACGTCATCGGCTCCATGAGGGAAACTTGGAGATCTGCGAACGAGCTCAACGCTCGGCGCAAACAGCGCTACGCCACAACGCGTTCCCCTTCGGCCTGAAGTCTGCGCCCGGCCTCCGCCTGAGCCAACTCTCCACGCCTCCTCAGATCCAATCTGGGCGGCGACCTTCACGCGACCCAAGGCCTGCGCCTCGTGCTCGGCGCGACCCCCTCGACGTGCCCTACACCTACCACAAGGGTGCAAAGCACACCCTCCGCGGGTGCCGCCTGTGGAAGAAGATCGACAACGAGCTCCCTCGCCGAGCTAAGCGACCTACCCAGTCTCCGGACTGCGGGAAGTTCCAGAAGGTCCGGGTTCGTATCTCCCCGAACGACCCGGAAGTCATCTTCCGTCAGGTGATGGTGATCTCAGAGAACGAGCCACCACGCGTGGGTGCGACCAACTCCCAGGAGGCGGCCCGTATCCAAGCAAATGCCCGCCGCGCTGAGCGATGTGCGAAAGAGCAGCGGCGTGCCTTGCCCTGCGCTCGTGATCTGCGCCTGGAGTTCGAGGAAGCTGGGATCGCGACCTTCAACAGCCCCCAGGCCAACCTAGGTGCGGCCATTACCCAGCTCTAGCAAGTCCAGTCGCCTGAAGCTGAGCAGGCCCTCGCGTACCTCCGGGTCGCCAACGCCCTGGTGGAAGAAAAGAGCGCGGCCTCCAGGTCTGCCGCGTCATCCTCAACCTTCCACTCACGCAGTCGATCTCATCAACCTGCGCGTAGCCATCTCTCCCCCGTCCAGGAGGAGGTCGCTCAGCACAACCCTGAGCAGACCGCCCAGCAGCCCGCTGCTGCCCGCGACCTTCGCGTCAACCTCGACGCCAACAGGCGTGCTCGCGACGCCCGCACCGTCGTCGACCAATGCCACCGGGAGCGCGAGGAGCGCGAGCTCCGTCGCCGCCTGGACTACGACCGCGAGTACAGCGCGCCCGGCGGCATCCATCGCATCATGGAGCGCGAGCTTCGTGATCAGCACGAGATCGAGAACCAGCGACGGGCCAAGTACAACGTTGATCATGGCGATCCCGCCGTCGTCCAGCTCGACCGGGACCGGCAGCCACGTTCCCAGGTTGTCATCCCGGAGTGTAGCGTCCACTCCGCGCCACGAGATGCCGCTCCGGCAAGAGGCACCAGCGACGACCTTGCGCTCAATGCCTTCCCAGCGCTGGATGCCCGCTTCAAGAGGGTGGAGTACCCCGACAACTTCAAGCCCAACATCAAGCCGTATGATGGGTGCTCCGACCCTAACATCTGGCTGTCGACCTACTACGTCGCCGTCAAGGCAGCCGGTGGTAGCTTCGACCACATGATGGCCTACTTCCCACTGGTGATGGGCAAGGCCCCTTCGTTCTGGCTCAACAACCTTGCGCCTGGCAGCAACAAGACCTGGGCCGATCTGTCCCAGGCCTTCACGTCAAACTTCCAGGCGACCTACGATCGCCCTGGGAATGCCTTCAGCCTAGAGCGGGTCGTGCAGAAGCCTAAGGAGCGGCTCCGCGACTACAATACCCGGTTCTTCGAGAACCGGAACGAGTGCGTTGGCATCAGGGACGACCAGATCGTTGACAGCTACAAGGAAGGCATCAAAGATCGCAAGGTCTTCGAGAAGATCCATGAGTCTGGCACCACCAACGTCAAAGAGCTCATGATCGTCGTCAACAAGCTGATGGACACAGAAGACGCGCTCCAGAATCAGTTCAACGTTGATAATGCCGGTACATCTAGCACTGCAGCGGACAAGCTCCGCAAGCGACCTTCCGAGGTCCTGGCGGCCGAAGAGCGGCGAGGTTCGTCCTTCAACCAAGCGGAGTTCGACCTTGCGCTCGACAGCATCTGCGGGTTCCATGAGGGGGCCACCCACACTCTCCGCGAGTGCTCCCAGTTCAAGAGGGCCTTCAATGCCTCCACAGACCCTAAGCAACCTAGGAACGACGGAGGGCGACGCGACAACCGCCCCTACAACAACAACTACCGCCGTGACGACCGGCGGGATTGGTGTGACGACCATCGATACGACGATCACCGCGAGCCACCTCGCAACGACCTACCTCGCAACGACCCTGCTCCAGCGACTCCCCACGACGAGACGAACTTGCCTCCTCCACCAGCATCGGGCAAGCCCAATGGGCCTTTCCAGGCTGCTACCCGTGCGATCAACATGATCGTCGGCGGAATCAAGTCCAGCGCCAGCAGGAGGCGCTACCAGAAGGACAAGCGCGACGTCCACCTCGTCCACACTCATCCAATCGTGCCCCTACAATGGTCTGAGCAGCCGATCACGTTCTCCAGAGCTGATCACTGGGTCCATATCCCAGATCCCGGGTCCTACCCGCTCGTCGTCGAGCCTACAGTGGATGGAGCCCTGCTCTCCCAGACCCTGGTTGACGGAGGCAGTGGGCTCAACATCATCTTTGTTGATACCCTCAAGAAGATGGGCTTCGACTTCAACAAGATGATGGAGTGCGACGAGCCCTTCTATGGCATTGTCCCCGGGAAGGCGGCCCAACCCCTGGGTCGAGTCTCCCTCCCGGTCACTTTTGGTACGGAGGCGAACTTCCGCACGGAATACCTCAACTTCGAGGTCGCCAACTTCAAGTCCTCCTACCACGTGATCCTAGGTCGCCCGATGCTGGCCAGATTCATGGCCATCCCACACTACACCTACTTGGTGTTGAAGATGCCGGCTCCGCATGGGGTCCTCTCTTTCAAAGGGGACCTCGTCATCTCCTTCAGGTGCAACATGGAGGCTCTCGACCTCGCTGCAACCTCTGCCGCCGCTGAGGCGTCCACGGTCTTGGTGGCTGAGGCCAACAAAGTCGACCCTGTCGACCAATCCGTCCCGGAGCAGAAGCGCACCGACACCGCCCTAGACGCAGCTCCCTCGACGAAGAAGGTCTGTCTCGGCCTTGCCGACCCAGAGAAGACGGTGGTGATCGGCGACGGGCTCGATCCCAAATAGGAACTCGCGCTCACCAGCTTCCTCCGGGATAACACCAACATATTCACTTGGAGTCCATCGGATATGCCAGGTGTTCCTAGGGAGCTGGCTGAGCACGCCTTGGATGTAAGCAAGACGGCGAAGCCTGTCAAACAGAAGCTTCGCTGCTTTACGAAAGATCGCAAGGACGTCATTAGGGTAGAGCTAATAAAGCTCCTAGCTGCCGGATTTATCCGAGAGTGTAAAAACCCAGTTTGGCTCGCCAACCCGATTCTTGTACCAAAGAAAACCGGTCAATGGAGAATGTGTATTGATTACACCGATCTCAACAGGCACTGCCCTAAAGACCCCTTCCCTCTTCCGCGTATCGACCAGGTCGTGGACTCTACCGCCGGGAGCGTCCTCCTCTGCTTCCTCGACTGCTACTCAGGGTATCACCTGATAGCCCTGAAGGTCTCCGACCAAGACAAGACGGCATTCATAACGCCCCATGGCATCTACTGCTATACGGCCACGACCTTCGGCCTCAAGAATGCTGGCGCGACCTATCAGAAGGCAATACAGAAGTGTCTGTCCAGCCTGATCAACAATAATGTAGAAGCCTACGTCGACATGGTCGTTAAGACCACCCACGGGGACAAGTTCATAGCTGACCTTGTGGAGACCTTCGCCAACCTCCGCACTTACCACGGAAGCTCAATCCAGAGAAGTGCGTCTTCGGTGTCCCGTCCGGCAAGCTTCTGGGCTTCATGGTCAGCAACCGGGGCATCGAAGCCAATCCCACCAAGGTGGATGCCATCCTCAAGATGAAGCGACCTACTGGCAAGATTGACGTCATGAAGCTCACAGGCATGATGGCGGCCTTAGGCCGATTCATTAGCAAGCTCGGAGAGAAGGGCCTGCCCTTCTTCAAGCTGCTAAAAAAGGCGGACAAGTTCGCCTGGACTGAGGAGGCGGACCAAGCTCTTGAGCAACTCAAGACCTTCCTCACGACGCCCCCGGTTATGGTGCCCCCGGCGCCCAAGGAGCCTTTACTGCTCTATATCTCGGCGACCACCCTCGTGGTCAGTGCCGTCCTGGTAGCTGAGCGACCTGAAGAGGGGCACCCTTACCCCGTCTAGCGACCTATATACTACGTCAGCGAGGTCTTGTCTGACAGCAAGACCAGGTACAGCCAGCCCCAAAAGATGCTCTACGCGCTACTCATGCCTTCGCGAAAGCTCCGGCACTACTTCCAATCCCACAAGATCAAGGTCGTCTCGGCCTTTCCCCTTGGCGAGATTCTACGGAGTCGTGACACCTCTGGGCGCGTCGTCAAGTGGTCCATCGAGCTAGGCGAATTCGACCTAGAGTTCTGCCCCAGGCAGGCCATCAAGTCCCAGGTCATTGCAGACTTCGTCTCGGAGTGGACAGAGATCCAGCAGCTTCCGCCGCCGGAGCGACCTGAGCATTGGAAGATGTACTTCGACGGTTCCCTGAACCTCGAAGGAGCAGGCGCGGGCGTCTTGTTCATCTCCCCTAAGGGCGACTACCTCAAGTACGTCCTGCAGATCCACTACAAGACGTCCAACAACGGTGTCGAGTACGAGGCCCTCATCCACGGGCTCCGCATCGCTGTCTCCCTCGGGATCAAGCGCCTCCTGGCCTACGGCGACTCCAAGGTCGTCATCGACCAAGTCGGCAAGGACTTCGAAGCTAGGAAGGATACGATGGATGCCTACTATGCTGAGGTGCGCAATCTCGAGCGTCACTTCGAAGGGCTCGAGTTCTACCACGTCTGCTGCAACAATAATGTCACTGCGGATGTCCTCTCCAAGCTTGGCTCCAAGCGCGCACTGGTTCCGGCTGGTGTATTCTTCCAGGACCTACGCAAGCCATCCATCAAGCTCATCCCCGACCCAGAGTCGCCCGGTGACGAGCTTACCTCGCCCGAAGGTCGCGAGATCCTCATGATCGACGCAGAAGATGACTGGCGCCTCAACTTCATTGCCTGCCTCCTCGAGCATCAAGTACCTGAGGACAAGGCGGAGCGAGAAAAGATCATGCGGCGTAGCGCCAACTACGTCATCGTCAGCAAGGAACTCTACCGGAGGTCCGCCTCCACCGGAGTACTGATGAGGTGCATCCTGCGATCCGAGGGCCTCAGGCTCTTGGACGAGATCCACAGTGGTGAGTGCGGCAACCATGCCGCCTCTTCTAACCTGGTGGGCAAGGCCTTCAGGTTTGGCTTCTACTGGCCCACGGCCTTGGCTGATACCCAAGAGCTTGTACGTCGTTGCAAGGGGTGCCAGTTCTTCGTTAAACAGCAGCACCTTCCGGCTCAGGCCCTCAGGACCATCCCTCCGTCGTGGCCCTTCGCAGTTTGGGGTCTCGACTCTGTGGGACCTTTCAAGACCGCCCCCGGCGGCTACAAGCACATACTCATGGCAGTGGATAAGTTCACCAAGTGGATCGAGGTCCGTCCCGTATCCAGCGTCACGTGGAAAGAGGCGGCCAAATTCATCGAGGAGATTACCCATCGCTTCCGGGTGCCAAATAGGATCGTCACCGACCTTGGCACAGCCTTCACAGGATCTGAACTCTGGGACTTCTGTCAAGACAGCCTGATCAACGTATACTACTCCTCGGTGGCACACCCGCGGTGCAACGGCCAGGTCTAGCGGGCCAACGACATGGTCCTACAGGCCATAAAAGACCGTATCTTCGACGGTTCAGCACCTTACGCCACCAGGTGGCTCTCAGAGCTTCCTCACGTCCTCTAGGGTCTCAGGACCCAGGTCAGCTTGGCTATAGGGTACTCACCCTTCTTCCTGGTCTATGGGTCAGAGGCTATCCACCCCACCGATGTGGCCTTCGGTGCTCCTCGCATCCAGAACTTCGACGAAGGAGAAGTAGAGCAAACACGTCGGCTCGACCTCGACAGTGTCGAGGAACACCGTGTGTCCGCACTCATGTGCCACACCCACCATGAGCAGCAGCTATGTCGCTACCACGACCGCAATGTGCGGGAACGTTCCTTCAACGTCGGCGACCTAGTGTTGCGGCGGATCCAGAACACCAAGGATATGCACAAGCTCTCCGCGCCTTGGGAAGGCCCCTTCATAGTTAAGGAGGTCATTGGACCGGTGACCTATCGCTTCTAATGGGCCGATGGTCAGGGTGTTCCTAACCCCTGGACAGTGTCGAGGAACCCAAGCTTAAAGCCAAGCCCCCGAGCGTGAGGGGTCCGGTTTTAAACCAAGCCCCTGAGCGCGTCGAAGGGGAGGGGTGAACAAGAAACAAACAGGTCGCAAGAGGAAACTTTATATTTATATATGGAATTATAAAGGAAAAGAGTACATAGCTTTATTGTGATACAAGGCTCCTAAGGATAGAAGCGACGTAAATGCTCGATGTTCCAGGGGTTCGGGACACCCTGACCATCGGCCCACTGGAGGCGATAGGTCACCGGTCCAATGACCTCCTTAACTATGAAGGGGCCTTCCCAAGGTGCAGAGAGCTTGTGCATGTCCTTGGTGTTCTGGATCCGCCGCAAGACTAGGTCGCCAACGTTGAAGGAACGCTCCCGCACGTTGCAGTCGTGGTAGCGACGTAGCTGCTGCTCGTGGCGGGTGTGGCGCATAAGCACAACCACACGATGTTCCTCGACACTGTCGAGGTCGAGTCGGTGTGTTTGATCTACTTCTCCTTCGTCGAAGTTCTGGATGCGAGGAGCACCAAAAAGCCACGTCAGTGGGGAGGATGGCCTCTGACCCGTAGACCAGGAAGAAGGGTTAGTACCCTGTAGCCGAGCTAACCTGGGTCCTGAGACCCCAAAGAAAGTGAGGGAGCTCTGAGAGCCACCTAGTTGCGTAGGGCGCTGAGCCGTCGAAGATACGGTCTTTAATGGCTTGTAGGACCATGCCGTTGGCCCGTTCGACCTGACCATTGCACCGTGGGTGCGCCACCGAGGAGTAGTATACGTCGATCAGGCTGTCTTGACAGAAGTCCCAGAACTCGGCTCCTGTGAAGGTCGTGCCAAGGTCGGTGATGATCCTATTTGGCACCCCAAAGTGGTGGGTGATCTCCTCGATGAACTTGGCCGCCTCTTTGGATGTGACACTGGATACCGGACGGACCTCGATCCACTTGGTGAACTTATCCACCGCCACAATGATGTGCTTGTAGCCGCCAGGGGCGGTCTTGAAGGGTCCCACAGAGTCGAGACCCCATACTGCGAAGGGCCAGGACGGAGGTATGGTCTTCAGGGCCTGAGCCGGGAGGTGCTGCTGTTTAGCGAAGAATTGACACCCCTTGCATCGACGTACAAGTTCCTGGGCATCAGCCATGGCCGTGGGCTAGTAGAATCCAGACCTGAAGGCCTTGCCCACCAGGTTGGATGAGGCGGCATGGTTGCCACATTCGCCGTCGTGGATCTCATCCAAGAGCCTAAGGCCCTCAGATCGTAGGATGCACTTCATCAGTACCCCGTTGGAGGCAGACCTCCGATAGAGTTCATTACCGACAACGACGTAGTTGGCGCTACGCCTCGTGACCTTTTCTCGCTCCGCCTTGTCCTCAGGCACTCGGTGTTCGAGGAGGAAGGCGATGAAGTCAAGGCGCCAGTCTTCTTCTGCATCGATCATAAGGATTTCGCGACCCGCAGGAGAGGTCACCTCATCATCAGCCGAGTCTGTGTCGGGGATGAGCTTGATGGACGGCTTGCGTAGGTCCTGGATGAACACACCGGCCGGAACTAGTGCTCGCTTTGAGCCAAGCTTGGAGAGGACATCAGCCGCGACATTGTTGTTACGGCAGACGTGGTGGAACTCGAGCCCTTCGAAGTGATGCTCGAGCCTGCGCACCTCAGCGCAGTAGGCATCCATCGTGTCCTTCCTGGCTTCGGAGTCCTTGCTGACTTGGTCGATGACGACCTTAGAATCACCGTAGGCCATGAGGCGCTTGATCCTGAGGGAGACAACGATGCGTAGCCCGTGGATAAGGGCCTCGTACTCAGCGCCGTTGTTGGACGCCTTGTAGTGGATCTGCAGGACGTACTTGAGGTAGTCACCCTGGGGGGAGATGAATGTTGGCGTTTCTCAACGTCGCCACTAGTTGTACACCTAGAGGGAGCGTATAAGAACGACCGGGTATACCGCAAGCGCACGGAAATACCGTTGTAGCACTTCCCCAAGGAAGGAGAGTATTCCAAGGGTATCGAATCCAAGGAATGGTGTGCACTATCTCCTACTCTAGTATAGATGATCCAAGGATACAACTCTGATGGATAGGATAGGTAGAAAGGATCTACTCGGACCAAGCGCAGAGTCTAGTAACGTTCTCTCAGGTATAACACTCACTTCAGGCACCAGGCACACGGCCTTTGTGCTGGCTCGAGCCCAACTCGGTACGCGACGTAAGAGGGTTGACAAAGGGTCCAACAGGCTGTCACCACTATGACCTACCTCTACGCTATGATCGTACGTGGCCTTCGAAGGGTAGCTTATGGTCCAGACACCTTGTCTACACCACTCACTATTCCTACGAATCCGCGAGGGAGATACTGGCACTAGCTCAAGGTATGCTCTATCACTCATGCAAGATCACGAATGCACTTTGATCTAACTAGAAACATGCAGGAGCTTCACTTTACTCTAATTAGACAGACAGGCAAACTAGATGCAAACTTATGATCTAAGTCTACTGGATTGAAAGGGGTTGTGTTCGAAGAACACAAGCCTCTAAACCAAGAATAAAATGAAGAACACAAGAACAAAGCAACTAAGCATGCATACGACTTTAGTCTAAATAGGAAATATCGAAATACTCACTTTAGTCTAGTTGAAGACCAAAGGCACCGCTGAGGATCGTTCTTGAGGAAGATGTCATGAATCATGACATGGCCTCAAGCCTCCCACCTCACTTCCTAGCACTAATCCTATACAAAGAGCTCTCCTCTCCTAAAGAGAGAGGCTCCAAGCCAAAATGAAGAGGAGGAGAAGAGTGTGTTCCAAATGAGAGCCCCTCCCCTCCAATTTATAGAGGATGGAGTGGCTTGCTCGGAGGCTCAAAGTGCCCCTAAACGCTCGGGATCGCAGCAAGTGGCCAATGGGAGACTTCCACGTGCAAGGCCAGGATGAACTGACCCTAGGTCGGTTCGGCCGATCCTAGGGTCGGCCGAACCCCTAGGGCAGCCTCCTGGCCTGTGTTTTCTCCAGGTGGCTGACTGGTGTGCCCTGAAGCTTGTTCTCCGTGCATGCCAAGTTTCCCAACGATTTTGGGGGATAAGTGGGCCCTTGAATCCATGTGATGTCCATGTGGCGCTTCGTGATTCATCGGGCTTGCCTCTCTTAGATTGATGACGTCAGTGATCCAGGGGAATCCTAGGTGGCATCCCCTCATTGGCTGAGCTTGAAACACTTGGATCAAAGACTTGTGCTTTTACTCCTCTTTCTAGTGCTAATCACCTGTATTTGCATAATCACCAACATTTGTGGAAATGATTAGTTTACGCCCTATTCTAATGTTGATGATCCTTTTACATTTGTTTTATGCAGTTATTGACGGTGTAAAAGTAGCACTTTTCGACCATCAACAACACCCCCACACTTGACCTTTGCTCGTCCCGTGTAAAGGGAGTCAGGTCAAGGTGAGACATGATATCCAAAGGTGTGAGGCGAGCATAAGAGATATTCCAAACCATACCTTGTACTTGTGAACTCTGATGTGTCTATCATGCTACCTTGAGCAGTTGAGGAATGGAACGGTCATGAATCAAATCACTCATGCTCATCATGTTAAGTGACTTGGGGTTTTGCAATAAATTTTCAAAGCAAACCTTGCTTAGCTCCTCATTTGATTCTCTCAGATCGCTCAATGGGTATATGTCCTCACCAAGGCATTGCTGCCTTTCTTCATCCTACTTCTAATGATGGCTATATGTGGAGCTCAGGGTAGGATAAAGGATAAGACATACTTGTATCACATATATTGCAAAGTCAAAGACTGGATCCACAGAGAAAATCAAATCATACAATCAGATCAAGATGTGCACATGTATGGATATGGTGAGTATGGTAAGGTGGATACTAGGCCCGGAATGGGTGCTAGATATTACCATACATATATGATGAATGTTGGTAGATGGTAAGGTGGACACTAGCTCCGGAATGGACACTAGTTATTACCATCAAAATTATAGAACTCCTTTTTGCATAATCTCATCTCTCTCCTACTTCTCCTTTATTTTGGACATGGGCTATTCTTTCTTCTTCTTCTCTTTTTTTTGCATCATGCTTTGAGCATGTGTGTTTCTCTTTTTTTTTCTTTTTTTTCATAGCCCATGTCTCTTTTGAAGGACACTTTTGGAGAGAGATGTCACACCACATATGGAGCTTTATTTTTATGAAATGGATAAATGATACAATGCTAACTTCCAGTGTAGAAGCATAGCAAGGGGAAATGGGTGGTGTGCACATGAATCTTGATCATGAAAGTAGTGAAAAGAATTCTCACAAGGGTCACAGAATTTGACAAAGCTCAATGCAATAACAAGCAGCATATGAGTAGAAGGTTTTCAACTATATCATATGGCTCTAGTAGGACGGTGGCATATCAAAGAGGAGCTTTGCAAAGGGTTTTCATGATTTTCAAATAAAATTCCCAAGCACTCAGACATTCAGAGCGAAGATCATATCATCAAACCATATCACAAACACCAACTACTTAGATAAGCATGAGTTCCCTAATGATATTTGTTCACAAGCATCAAGATGATGAGTAAGGAATAAAACATATGCAAGCCAACCACAGGAATCATGTAGAGCAAGCATAGCACCAACCACTGAGTTTGATATAAAGGATATGATTTGAAATTCATTCAAACTCATGGATAAAGGAGAGTGAGGTAGAGGGTACAAATACCATCGCTTCTGAAGGATAAGAGGTCCAGGAGGACTAGTGATGATTCGGCTGACCATAAGGCAGCCGCCTCACTCTAGTTTACCTTGCTCTTGTCATGAAGGCATAGTCGATGTTGTGCAGCGCCTGTGTGGGAGTTCGAGTGGATTTATCGATGATGAGCTCAAGAGAACTCCCCCACACTGGTGGTTGATCCTGGTACTGTTCTTCAAACAAAAAGTGGAAACAAAAGAGGGACTCTACTGGTTCAAGAACCATAGAGCCTTTATTCAAATTCAAATATTTTTGGGTTTTTATTTTATTTTATTGTCACCATGTCATTTGCTTGAAAGGGTTAGACCAAGATTACACTTCATACACAAAGGGGAATATACTTACCTTGGACCTTTGAGAGGTCATATGTACCACCTTTGCATGTTGTGCAACATGAGTCTGACACCTCAACTGACCTTCCCGTTTGAATTTAGCTCAACGACTCACCCATTCAAGTTTGACAATTTCTGCAGGGGTTAGTCAGCATATATGCAACCAAAATCTATGAGGATATAACTCTAAGGTTCATCAATCAAAACTTGACACCATGTCTTGTTTTGACTGAAGAAGATAGATTTTAACCTAAGCACCGTGCTTAATTTAAAACAGTCTATGAATGTGTGGATTCCTAAACATTCAAACCAGAGCATAGAAACAAATATAAAGGAAGCATGAAAGCATGATCAAGCTATCATCAACAAGGGACATAAGCATGAGCATAAGACGGTGAACCTCGGGAATCTCCCGGAAGGGCTTTGTTTAATGTCAAAAGCAGGACTTACCTAGCTAGCGGGCAAGATGCAAGAGCTGACATCATCTTCACACCAGGATAAGATTTGGTAGAGGAGGAACTTTACTCAGGATGCTCACATACCTCCCCCCACACTTGAAGTTTGCATTGCTAGACAACAAAACTCAAGTGTGTGGTGATCAAGCTTCATTTTGTAAATGTTCCCTCACCAAAGCTTATTTAGGTGTTGCAGCTGATGTGGCTCACATGTTCGTAGGCATCACCTGTCCATCTTTCTTTTCAATCTCCACCTGAAAGGTTAGTGACCAAAAATACCCGAAGGACAACTTATCCTAAAAACATGTTCTTTCTTTTATTCGAGAAGGGAAATAAAACCTAACCTAATCCAGGCTATCTCCTGGGAGTGCTTTGTTTATTTAAGGTCATAAACTCGACCATGGGGACTTCATCTTGCAGCTATCGTTGGTGGTGTCATTCCTGTCTCACCACCAATCCTTGATGTATCAGTGAAGCTTCAGCTACAAGGTTAGTGTCACAGTGCACACACGAAATCTGCAATGCTTATGATAGACATATACATCTACAACCAACCTTCTGAACTTTCTACAAAAGAGGACCATAAGGTGGTTGCAGCCCTCATGTGTGCTCAGCGCACTAAACATGTCTGACTCTGGAGGGACATGATGCGAGCATGGTCTGTATGATAGATCAAGGATGAAACTAGAATCCTTTCCTCCGAACTCCAGAGTCAGCGCCTCGAAAGGTTCCATGGCCCATGAATTCTCCATCTCAAAAGAGTCATCGTGGAAGCTCGATGTTGACTCTCGATCATGATCGAAAGCAACATGATAAGGGCCAGCGGGAAGAGGCTGAAACTCGGTCGAGAGTGGTGACGATCGTTCGCCTTCACAAAGGTGAAGAGAGTCTCCCGAGTCATCCTCATGAGGGGTAGAATATCCTACAACCTCAATGAGAATGGGCTCAGATGATACGAACGGAAATGTATGTGTCATCTTCTCGAGCGGGTTTTGTTGGGGAAGAGGCTTTGCCATAGGATGTCCCGGACAAGGGGTAACAGTGGCAGAAGCGACTCCCCTGAGCTTATCATCTAGGCTCCCTAAAGATGTATCGAAGAGCTGCTCTAAAGGGGAGCCTAGGAGAAGATCAGGATCGAGGACATCGAAGATGTGAAAGTCTAAGCTAGCTTCGATCCTGTCTATGATGAGCGGCACGGCACGTGCGATCCCCCGACATTCAAGAACGTGCCCAAAGGGACAAGTCTCGAGGAGCATGTCGGATGGTGCTAGCAGAACTTTTCCCAAAAGAGTTTCTGCTAAGTGCCATGGCATGATGTTAACCTCCATGATGGGGTCACAATGGGCCTCTACGGCAATCCCTCTAACAGAACAAGGAATAACCAGAGAGGGTGTACTATCCCAAAATGCTTCGGAAAAGCATATCGCTCCATCTGGCCATTCCTTCTTCATGGCCTCCTCAGGAAATGCTTCCTCAAATGGATCGGGAGGTAAAGGAAATACCGTAGGTCTAGGGAAAGGTTCTGTCAAAGGATGTCTAGATGATTCAGCATGGACAGAAACAATTTCCCTAAGCCCTTCTTCTTCTGGGTTTCCTTGAGATTTAGCAATAAGTTTTTCTAAGGGGAAACCTAGGAGAAGATCAAAATCCACGATGTCATAGACGTGGAAATCTAATCGCACCTCTATGTCATCAATGGTGATCGACACGACCCTAGCAATCCCTCGACATGGAAACACACAGCGCCACCTGGGGCTATGGAAAAGTCTATCAGTCGGGATCAAGGGCACGTCACCCACCAGAGTATCCAAAAGGGTCTCTGGTATGATGCAAGCCCCAACAGTAGGGTCATGGACAGCATCTACAGTGTTTCCTCTCATGGAACAGTGGATGATCGTAGAAGTCGAGCTAACCCGAATTGCTTCGGATGTATGCTTCTGAGGTGACCAATCCACTATCGTCCCATGATTGCAAACTTCATCGAGGACCTCATAAAGGTCCAACGATGCCGTAGGCTTCTCGTGCCAAGAGTGATCTGAAGTATTTCTGATGTTTTCAGAAGGATCACCCTCAAATCGGGAAGAGAACTCCGAAGGTCGAATTTCTTCTTCCTTCGATGTTCGTGGTTCGGGAGAGGACTCAACAGAGGAATCAAGGGATTCAGAGAATGAAAGCTCAGATTCGGCTATTGAGAGACTCTCATGGACCAACTCAGACTCCAGACCGGGTTCGTTGTAAACGATATGGGAAGAAGAGGTTTCTAAGAATCATTCTAGGATCTCTCTTCTTTCCACTAGAGTTTGGTTTTCGAACGAACCTCCAGCTAAAAGGTCGAGCTCTCGTGCAGATTCCATGTCTATACGAGTATAAAAGGTGTACGTCGCTATATCATCAGGTATAGACATGTCTGGGATAGATGTCATAAGATGTAGGAACCTAGCCCAAGATGCACCTATGGACTCACCCTCTAATTGCTCGAAGTCAAGGAGTTCACACGGCAAGAGCTCTATGCGTTCATAAAGGGAGAACGAGTCACAAAAGTTTTCTCGTTTTCCCTAATTATTCACATGCTCTGTTGCGTGGGTGTACCATTGCTCCGCTCTATCTACGAGAGAGAAAGGGAACAATTTCCACCTCAAAGTTTCCTGTGTCATGCCTGGAATTACCAAGCACGAACACAAGTCCTCGAACTCCTCTAAATGAACATTAGGATCGTCACTGATCGCTCCAGAGAAAGGTCGATTCTGAATCATGGCTATAAAGCCGGGATGAAGCTCGCAGCAAGATGAGGAAGTTGATGGTTGCTCTAAGACGAACTCACCCCTAGGGGTAGAGAGGCTTTGACAGGAAGGCATCTCAAAGGGTAACGGGGGTAAAGGTAGAAGAAAAGAAATAAAAAGGATAACTCGATGGGTAATGGGGGTGAAGGTAGAAGAAAATGAAAAAGATAAAATACGAGGACCACTAGGTTCAAAGATAGATACAGCAACCGTTCCCCGGCAACAGCGCCAGAAATGCTTGTTGGCGTTTCTCAACGTCACCAATAGTAGTACACCTAGAGGGAGCATATAAGAATGACCGGGTATACCGCAAGCACACGGAAATACCGCTGTAGCACTTCCCCAAGGAAGGAGAGTATTCCAAGGGTATCGAATCCAAAGAACAGTGTGCACTATCTCCTACTCTAGTATAGATGATCCGAGGACACAACTCTGATGGATAGGATAGGTAGAAAGGATCTGCTCAGACTGAGTGCAGAGTCTAGTAACGTTCTCTCAGGTATAACACTCACTTCGGGCACCAGGCACACGGCCTTTGTGCTGGCTCGAGCCCAACTCGGTACGCGACGTAAGAGGGTTGACAAAGGGTCCAACAGGCTGTCACCACTGCGGCCTACCTCTACGCTACGATCGTACGTGGCCTTCGAAGGGTAGCTTATGGTCCAGACACCTCGTCTACACCACTCACTATTCCTATGAATCCGCGAGGGAGATACTAGCACTAGCTCAAGGTATGCTCTATCACTCATGCAAGATCACGAATGCACTTTGATCTAACTAGAAACATGCAGGAGCTTCACTTTACTCTAATTAGACAGGCAGGCAAACTTGATGCAAACTTATGATCTAAGTCTACTGGATCGAAAGGGGTTGTGTTCAAAGAACACAAGCCTCTAAACCAAGAACAAACGAAGAACACAAGAACAAAGCAACTAATCATACATACGACTTTAGTCTAAATAGGAAATATCGAAATACTCACTTTAGTCTAGTTGAAGAACAAAGGCACCGCTGAGGATCGTTCTTGAGAAAGATGTCATGAATCATGACATGGCCTCAAGCCTCCCACCTCACTTCCTAGCACTAATCCTATACAAAGAGCTCTCCTCTCCTAAAGAGAGAGGCTCCAAGCCAAAATGAAGAGGAGGAGGAGAAGAGTGTGTTCCAAATGAGAGCCCCTCCCCTCCTATTTATAGAGGAGGGAGTGGCTTGCTCGGAGGCTCAAAGTGCCCCTAAACGCCCGGGATCGCAGCAAGTGGCCAATGGGAGACTTCCACGTGCAAGGCTAGGAGGAACCGACCCTAGGTCGGTTCGGCCGATCCTAGGGTCGGCCGAACCCCTAGGGCGGCCTCCTGGCTTGTGTTTTCTCCAGGTGGCTGACTGGTGGGCCCTGAAGCTTGTCCTCCGTGCATGCCAAGTTTCTCGACGGTTTTGGGGGATAAGTGGGCCCTTGAATCCATGTGATGTCCATGTGGCGCTTCGTGATTCGTCGGGCTTGCCTCTCTTGGATTGATGACGTCAGTGATCCAGGGGAATCCTAGGTGGCATCCCCTCATTGGCTGAGCTTGAAACACTTGGATCAAAGACTTATGCTTTTATTCCTCTTTCTAGTGCTAATCGCCTGTATTTGCATAATCACCAACACTTGTGGAAATGATTAGTTTACACCCTATTCTAGTGTTGATGATCCTTTTACATTTGTTTTATGCAGTTATTGATGGTGTAAAAGTAGCACTTTTCGACCGTCAACAATGAATAGAACACCCGCGCCGGCTCCTTCGAGGTTCAGGGAACCATCGAAGTACATTTTCTAGTGTTCAGGTCGCTCCAACGGGGGAGGCTGCTGGATCTCAGTCCATTCCGAGACGAAGTCTGCGATGACCTGGGACTTGATGGCCTGCCTTGGGCAGAACTCTAGGTCGAACTCGCCTAGCTCAATGGACCACTTGACGATGTGTCCAGTGGTGTCACAACTCCGCAGGATCTCGCCATGGGGGAAGGTCGAGACGACCTTGATCTTGTGCGACTAGAAGTAATGCCGGAGCTTGCGGGAGGTCATGAGTAGCGCGTAGAGCATCTTCTGGGGCTGGCTGTACCTGGTCTTGCTGTCAGACAGGACCTCGCTGACATAGTATATAGGTCGCTGGACAGGGTAAGGTCGCCCCTCTTTAGGTCGCTCAGCCACCAGAGCGGCGCTGACCACGAGGGTGGTCGCCGAGATGTAGAGCAGTAAAGGCTCCTTAGGCGCCAGGGGCACCATCACCGGGGGTGTCGTGAGGAAGGTATTGAGCTGCTCAAGAGCTTGGTCCGCCTCCTCGGTCCAGACGAACTTGTCCGCCTTTTTTAGCAGCTTGAAGAAGGGCAGGCCTTTCTCCCTGAGCTTGCTAATGAATCAGCCTAGGGCCGCCATCATGCCGGTGAGCTTCATGACGTCCTTCTTGCCCGTATGTCACTTCATCCTGAGGATGGCATCCACCTTGGTGGGATTGGCTTCGATGCCCCGATTGCTGACCATGAAGCCCAGGAGCTTGCCGGACGGGACACCGAAGACGCACTTCTCTGGATTGAGTTTCCAGCGGTAGGTGCGGAGGTTGGCGAAGGTCTCCGTGAGGTCAGCTATGAGCTTGTCCTCATGGGTGGTCTTGATGACCACGTCGTCGACGTAGGCTTCTACGTTCTTGCTAATCTGGCTAGCAAGGCACTTCTGGATGGCCTTTTCATAGGTCGCACCCGTATTCTTGAGGCCGAAGGTCATGGCCGTATAGCAGTAGATGCCATGGGGCATTATGAACGCCGTCTTGTCTTGGTCGGAGACCTTCAGGGCTATCTGGTGATACCCTGAGTAGCAGTCGAGGAAGGAGAGGAGGACGCTTCTGGCCGTGGAGTCCACGACCTGGTCGATGCGCGGAAGAGGGAAGGGGTCTTTAGGGCAATGCCTATTGAGATCGGTGTAGTCGATACACATTCTTCATTGACCGGTTTTCTTTGGTACAAGAACCGGGTTGGTGAGCCAAACCGGGTTTTTACACTCTCGGATAAATCCGGCAACTAGGAGCTTTATTATCTCTACCCTAATGACGTCCTTGTGATCTTTCGCAAAGCGGCGAAGCTTCTGCTTGACAGGCTTGGCCGTCTTGCTTACATCCAAGGCGTGCTCAGCCAGATCCCTGGGGACACCCGGCATATCCGATGGACTCCAAGCGAATATGTCAGCGTTATCCCGGAGGAAGCTGGTGAGCGCGAGTTCCTGTTTGGGGTCGAGCCCGTCGTCGATCACCACCGTCTTCTCTGGGTCGGCAAGGCCGAGGCGGACCGCATCCAGGGCGGTGTCAGTGTGCTTCTACTCTGGGACAGATTGGTCGACAGGGTCGACTTGTTTGGCTTCAACGACCAAGACCGCGGAGGCTTCGGCGGCAGTGGAGGTCGCGGCGAGGTCGAGGGCCTCCGTGTTGCACCTGAAGGAGACAACGAGGTCCCCCTTGACGGAGAGGACCCCATGTGGAGCCGGCATCTTCAACACCAAGTAGCTGTAGTGCGGGATGGCCATGAATCTGGCCAACATCGGGCGACCTAGAATCGCGTGGTAGGAGGACTTGAAGTTGGCGACCTCGAAGTTGAGGTATTCCGTGCGGAAGTTCGCCTCCGTACCAAAAGTGACCGGGAGGGAGACTCGACCCAGGGGGTAGGCCGCCTTCCCGGGGACGATGCCATAGAAGGGCTCGTCGCACTCCGTCATCTTGTCGAAGTCGAAGCCCATCTTCTTGAGGGTCTCAACAAAGATGATGTTGAGCCCACTGCCTCTGTCAACCAGGGTCTGGGAGAGCAGGGCTCCATCCACTGTGGGCTCGACGACGAGCGGGTAAGACCCGAGATCTGGGATGTGGACCCAGTGATCGGCCCTCGAGAACGTGATCACCTGCTCAGACCAACGCAAGGGCACGATTGGCTGAGTGTGGACGAGGTGGACATCGCGTTTGTCCTTCTGGTAGCGCCTCCTGCTGGCGCTGGACTTGATTCCGCCGATGATCATGTTGATCGCGCGGGTTGCGGCCTGGAAAGGCCCATTGGGGTTGCCCAATGCCGGTGGAGGGGGCAGGTTCGTCTCGTCGCGGGGAGCCACTGGAGCAGGGTCGCTGCGAGGTGGCTCGCGACGATCGTCGTATCGATCCTCGCGGCGATTGTCACGCCGATCTCGCCGGTCGTCGCGGTGGTAGTTGCTGTTGTAGGGGCGGTTGTCGCGGCGCCCGCCGTCGTTCCTGGGTCGCTTGGGGTCTGTAGGGGCGCTGAATGCCCTCTTGAACTGGGAACACTCAGGGAGAGTGTGTGTGGCCCCCTCATGGAACCCGCAGATGCTATCGAGCGCCAAGTTGAACTCCTCCTGGTTGAAGGTCGAACCTCGTCGCCCTTCGGCCGCTAGGACCTCGGAAGGTCGCTAGCGGAGTTTGTCTGCTGCAGTGCCAGATGCACCAGCGTTATCAGCGTCGAACTGATTTTGGAGCGCGTCTTCTGTGTCCATCATCTTGTTGACGATGACCATGAGCTCCTTGACGTTGGTCGGGCCGGCCTCATGGATTTTCTCAAAGACCTTGCGGTCTTTGATGCCCTTCTTGTAGCTGTCGACAATCTGGTCGTCTCTGACGCCGACACACTGGTTCCGGTTTTCGAAGAACCGGGTGTTGTAGTCGCGGAGGCGCTCCTTAGGCTTCTGCACGACCCGCCCCAGGCTGAAGGCATTCCCAGGGCGATCGTAGGTCGCCTGGAAGTTTGATGTGAAGGCCTGGGACAGATTGACCCAGGTCTTGATGCTGCCAGGCTCGAGGTTGTTGAGCCATAGCGAAGGGGCCTTGCCCATCACCAGCAGGAAGAAGGCCGTCATGTGGTCGAAGCTACCACCGGCCGCCTTGACGGCGACGTAGTAGGTCGACAGCCAAATGTTAGGGTCGGAGCGCCCATCATACGGCTTAATGTTGGGCTTGAAGTTGTCGGGGTACTCCACCCTCTTGAAGCGGGCATCCAACGCTGGGAAGGTGTTGAGCGCAAGGTCGTCGCTGGAGCCTCTTGCTGGGGCGGCCTCTCTTGGCGCGGAGTGGACGCTGCGCTCTGGGACGACAACCTGGGAACGCGGCTGCCGATCCCGGCTGTTCTGGACGATGGCGGGGTCGCCGTGATCGGCGTCGTACTTGGTGTATCGCCGGTTCTCGATCTTGTGTTGATCATGGAGCTCGTGCTCCATGATGCGGTGAACGCACCCGGGTACGCCGTACTCGCGGTCATAGTCCAGGCGACGGCGGAGCTCGCGCTCCTCACGCTCCCAGTGGCATTGGTCGATGACGGTGCGGGCGTCGTGAGCACGTCTGTTGGCGTCGAGGTTGACGCGAAGGTCGCGGGCAGCAGCGGGCTGCTGGGCGGGCTGCTCAGGATTGTGCTGAGCGACCTCCTCCTGGACGGGGGAGAGATGGCTACGCGCAGGTCGATGAGATCGACTGCGTGAGTGGCGGGTTGAGGAAGACACAGCGGATTTGGAGGCCGCGCTCTTCTCTTCCACCAGAGCGTTAGCGACCCGGAGGTACGCGAGGGCCTGCTCAGCTTCAGGCGTCCGGACTTGCTGGAGTCGGGTAATGGCCGCGCCCAGGTTGGCCTGGGGGCTGTTGAAGGTCGGGATCCCAGCTTCCTCGAACTCCAGGCGTAGATCCCGAGTGCAGGGCAGGATGCGCCGCTGCTCTTCCCCACGTCGCTCAGCACGGTGGGTGTTTGCTTGGATGCAGGCCGCCTCCTGGGAGTCGGTCGGACCCGCGCGTGGTGGCTCGTTCTCCGAGATCACCATAACTTGTCAGAAGATGATCTCCGAGTCGTTCGGGGAGATGCGAACCCGAACCTTCTGGAACTCCCCACAGTCTGGAGACTGGGTAGGTCGCTTAGCTCGACGAGGGAGCTCGTTGTCGATCTTCTTCCGCAGGCGGCACCCGTGGAGGGTGTGCTTTGCACCCTTGTGGTAGGTGCAGGGCACGTCGAGGGGGTCGCGCCGAGTGCGAGGCGCAGGCCTTGGGTTGCGTGAAGGTTGCCGCCCAGATTGGATCTGGGGAGGTGTGGAGAGTTGGCTCAGCCGAAGGCCGGGCGCAGACTTCAGGCCGAAGGGGAACGTGTCGTGGCGTAGCGCTGTCTGCACCGAGCGCTGAGCTTGTTCGCAGATCTCCAAGGTTTCCCTCATCGAGCCGATGACGTTTTCCATCCCCTGGACAAGGTCACAGGGTTTGGGTGGGTGGGTCTCCGATACTAGATCGGGAACAGAGACGGCGGCGGACGCCATGACGACCTTCTCGGAGGTCGCTGGAGGAGTCATAGCTGCCGGACGGAGCAGGAGAGGTCGCCGTGAAGGATCCAAAGCAGATCTCCACGGGGTCGGCGAGGAAGGCCGCCATGCTCGTCGGGAAGACGACACCAGATTGGGCCACCATGCTGCACAGCGAGTTCCCGATCGCCCCTACCTGGCGCGCCAACTGTCAGGGGGTGAGACCTGGACAGATCCGTTAGGGGGCTGCCCTAGTGGTTTGCAGGTTAATGGAGGATCGGGACCTAAGAGCGTAGGTGGTTATGCATGGGATGCACACGGAACTAGGCAAATATGGCGGCGAGGAACAAGGAGACAAGGGTTTATACTGGTTCGGGCCTCCGGAGAGTAATACCCTACGTCCAGTTGTGGTGGATTATGCGGGAGGTTGAAGATGAGTTGTCCCTGTGCATGGAGCCCTATGCCGCCTTATATGGGGGGACGGGCTAGGGTTTGCATGCGCAGGTCGGTTGACCCATGTCGGGGTCTGTTACAACTGTGGGAGGCTTATCTCCCGGAATACAAGGAGTATCCCGTGATACCCGGAGCTACAGGCGGTGGCGCGCCAGGTCCTAGAGTCCTTATCTTGCACGCCAAGCATCGCGGGTCTTTCGGGATCCTGATCAGGTCGCCCGCGGTCTTCGGGGGTGCGAATAAGGTCGTCGGGCCCACTTGTAAGGTCGGCGGGTCTTCTGGAAGGTCGGGTCCACTTGTCAGGGGCCCCTGGGACCCTGGCCGGTGGGGACCCATGGGTACCCATGTCTCTCACCCTCTATGAGGCGTGGCATGGTGTGCATCCACCGGTCCACTACTTCCACCCCTTCGGCTGCATCGGGCACGTCAAGAACACTCGCCCCCACCTCCAGAAGCTGGATGATCGCAGCTCCAAGATGATCTTCGTGGGGTACAAGAGCGGCTCCAAGGCTTGGCGCTTCAACAACCCCGACACTAGGCGCATCACTGTCCTGCGCGATGTCATCTTTGACGAATCGGGACAGTGGGATTGGGGGAGCACGACGGCAACAACGCTCCAACATCGACTCCGAGCCATTCACCATCGAATACGCTGTTGAGTACACCGGAGTCCCAGAACCTGATCATAGTGTTCCAGAAGCAGAACCCGGCGACCAGAGCACACCAGCTCCCCATCCTCATCAACACTCCCGTCGCCGGTGCCTATGCCACAAGCCTCAGGTTCACCTGTCATGTTTGTTTCCCCTCCACCAGGACATCATGAGGATCTACATGCTGGTCACGAGGACGACGCACCACTGCTATTTCATGTCCTCGACAACATTCTCGGTGCGGCAACACCACTGGGACACGTAGACAGGGTGCTCGACGAGGAGCTCCACTTCTCCTCTACTGAGGAACCTGCATCATTCTGTGAAGCAGAGCAGCAGGAGTGCTAGAGTGGAGCGAGGGAGGAGCAAATGAAGTCCATCCTCGATAATGAGACCGGGAAGATTGTCGAGCTCCCACCTGGGCACCATGCAATCAGGCTTAAATGGGTCTACAAGGTGAAGCGGGACGAGAACGGCAACATCATCTGCTACAAGGCTCGCCTCGTCGCCAAGGGATACGTGCAGCGTACTGGGATCGATTATGATGAGGTCTTCGCCCCTATCATGCGGATCAAATTTGTGCGAATGTTCCTCGCTCTGGCGGCACATCAAGGCTGGGAGGTCCATCACATGGACATCAAGAGTGCCTTCCTCAACGGCGAGCTCAAGGAGGAGGTGTACGTGGCCTAGCCAGCCTAATTCATCATCGAGGGCACCGAGCACAAGGTACTTCATCTTCACAAAGCTCTGTACGGTCTCAAGCAGGCATCTAGGGCTTGGAATGCCAAGTTCGACGTCACCATGGTGGCACTTGATTTTTCAGAGGAGCAGTTTAGAGCACGACGTATACACCCGCACCGAGAAAAAGTCAAGGCTCATCATTCGGCGTGTACGTCGACGACCTCGTGATCACCGGCGACAGCATCGACGACATGCAGGCATTCAAGGATGAAATGAAGAACATCTTCAAGATGAGCGACCTTGGGCTCCTCTCCTACTACCTCGGCATCGAGGTAAGCTAAGGGCCCGCTGGCATCACACTCTGCCAGAGCGCCTACGCCACCAAGCTTCTTGAGCGTAGTGGCTTGGGCAGCTACAATGCAACTGCAGCGCCCATGGAAGCTCGTCTGAAGATGGAGCATCAGAGCAGCTTGCCTGAGATGAACGCTACAGAGTACAGGAGAATCATCAGAGGCTTTCGCTACGTGATAAACACGAGGCCTGATCTCGCATATTCAGTGGGCTTCCTCAGCCGTTTCATGGAGAAGCCCCGTAAAGAGCACCTGGTTGCGGTGAAGTGAGTACTACACGCGGGGAGGAGAATTATCGGCTACAGTGATGTTGATCTTGCCGGTGACATCGACCAGAGGAAGAGCACAAGCGGCGTTATCTTCTTCCTCGGCTCCAACCTCATCACCTGGCAATCTTCAAAACAGAAGGTGGGCCCTCTCTTCGTGTGAGTCGGAGTACATCACGGCTGCTCAGGCCGCATGTGTGGGGTCTGGCTCGCACAGCTGCTCAGCGACTTCATTGGCAGAGCAGCAGAAGCGCTAGAGCGCCAGGTGGACAACATGTTCACCACCGCACTCACCAAGAATCCTATGCTCCACGATCGCTCCAAGCACATCGACGTCCGATTCCACTACATCAGGGGGTGCATCGAGAAGGACAGGATCTCCATCGGGCACATTTCGACAGAGAAGCAGCTCGCGAACATCCTCACCAAGGCGCTCAGTTGCGTTCGATTCCAGGAATTGCGCGCGGAGATCGGCGTCAAGTGTTAGAATAAATGGGCCTAGAGCCATTTATTTTCATAATTAAAGAATTAAAAGCCCATTGTTTTAATGCTAGGGAAAAGTGAGAAATATCGTACGGGTATTTGAGGAGCTTTTCATTCGACTTATGAGGTAGACTTTCGGTACATCTCTTGTGAAGTTGAATAAAGGAGAAAGGCATGCCACACGCGCGCGCGCTCGCTCACCGAGCCGAGCTGGGCTGAGGTCGAGACTGTGGGCGTGACGTGACATGGCGTGACGTGACGTGTCATGTCGAGACGAGACGAGACGAGCGGGCGGTGCGTCCCAGATCTAGATATGGGTGCACCCCTCTGCGCCTACCCGCCTATATAAGGCGCCCTTCCTCCTCCCTCTCAACTCTCCCCATTCACAACCAGGTACTCCTGCTCAGGAGACCTCTCTCTTCCCTCTCTGTCTGCTGCTTTGCTTTTTCTCATTTCCATCGCTTGCACCGTGCGCACGGTGTCGCCATGAGTAGAGCCTCTAGAACCTCGTCCTGCTGCTGAGATCTTGCACAGGGTAGGCGGGTAATAAGGTTTTTGGGGAGCGTCTTGACGCGACTGCTTGCTCTCTGTACGTCTACTTCCTGACGACCATTCGAGGGACTCTAGTGCGATCATGTTCCTGCACCGATTTCGTATGACTACATCGACTAAGGTCACTCCACGACTAGCATGGCTAGTCCAAGTGACAACGGACATCGGGTGACTCCGTCACCCGCCCTCCCATTGGGTACATTCTAAAACTTATATTCATGTTTATTCGTTGTATATGCATGAATATGTTTATGTTTAATTGTTGTTTAAACATGAACACTTGCACATGGATTGTTTCACTCACCGTCACTTTGAAATATCTATTTAATTATGGAATTAAAATATTTCAGAATATTGCCTATCTTCTAACAATCCAAAAACCTTATGTTGTTTATAGGATGATTCCGTTAGCTAGCTTCGCAAACTCAATCAAACCAAAGCCTTTTGATGGTTCCAACTATAAGAGGTGGCGTGACTTGTCCACTCTTCGGCTCATGGCCATGAACATAATTTTCGTTACCTATGAAACAGTTCCCGAGGGTGTCTCAGAGGCGGCTTTTACGGCTGCTGATAGCCTGTTCTGGGGTTGCGTCATTAGCATCCTGGCTGAGAATCTTATTGACACCTATCTCCGTTACAAGACGAGGAAGGAGATTTGGAATGCTCTTGAGGCTCAGTATGCAGCTTCTGATGCCAGCAGTGAGCTGTACGCCATGGAACAGTCCTAGGCTACAAGATGGTGGAAGACCGTTCGGTAGTGGAACAAGCCCATGAAGTACAGGCGTTGGCTAAAGAGCTCAAGGACTATAGCAAAGAGAACCCATGTGAGTTGCCCGACAAGTTTGTGGCTGGAGCTATCATCTCCAAGTTGCCACAATCTTGGAGGGACTTTGCTACAACTCTAAAACACAAGAGACAAGTGTTCAATTTTGATGACCTTGTTGCGACTCTTCATGTTGAAGAGAAGGTGAGAGCAAAAGACACACATGGAAAGGGAATAGCCGGTCCTTCAAGCGCAAATTTTGTGCAGAGGGGTAATCCCAAGTTCTAGAATAAGATGAAGAAGCCTTCACAAAACCCGTCCAAGGCTAAGCAAGCCAACGGGCCAGACAAGAAGAAGAGAAAGCCCGGGGCTTGCTATACATGTGGCAGTCCGGATCACTTTGCTGCAAAGTGCCCGGATCGCAAGGCCCCCAAAACAGCAAACATGGTTGTTAGCGAGGGTGGAGGAACATCAAGGTACGGTAATTTCTTACCTACAATTCTTTTAGTGTGCTTCTCACCAGAGT
This sequence comes from Cenchrus fungigraminus, assembly GCA_036936925.1. NCBI lineage: Eukaryota > Viridiplantae > Streptophyta > Magnoliopsida > Poales > Poaceae > Cenchrus > Cenchrus fungigraminus. Next base: position 77,497,390 of record CM072775.1, read on the forward strand.
GGTGGGTAGACACCGGTGCTAATATTCATGTATGTGCTGACATTTCTATGTTTTGTTCTTACCAGGTCGGGGGGGACTGGCTCCTTGCTGATGGGGAATGGTGCCCATGCGTGTATTCTTGGTGTTGGTACGGTCACTCTGAAGTTCACTTCGGCGAAGACCATACAATTGAAGAATGTGCATCATGTACCTACCATCAAGAAGAATCTAGTCAGCGTGTCTCTACTGTGTAGAGATGGCTTCAAATTAGTTTTCGAGTCGAATAAATGTATCATTTCTAAGTTTGGTACTTTTATTGGAAAAGGCTATGATAGTGTTGACGGTTGTTATCTACTCATTTCATACCCGTCAACATGTACATTTTGGCATGAGAAATGTTCACCATCACTAGAATAGGGCCTAAACTAATCATTTCCACAAAGTATTGGTGATTATGCAAATACAGACAATTAGCACTAGAAAGAGGAGCAAAAGCACAAGTCTTTGATCCAAGTACTTCAAGCTCAGCCAATGAGGGGGTGCCCCATAGGATTCCCCTGGATCAATGACGTCATCAATCCAAGAGAGGCAAGTCCGACGAATCGCGTATCGCCACATGGACATCACATGGATTCAAGGACCCACTTGCTACCCAAAACACCAGGAAACTTGGCATGCACGAGGGAGTGACCATGGGGCCCACTTGTCAACCACCTGGAGAAAGAACATGGTGCCACGTGGCCCCTAGGTTTCGGCCGAACCCTAGATCGGCCGAACCGACTTTGGTTCGGCTGATCCTGGCCCTCCACGTGTCACCTCCTGATTGGTCCATTGCTACGATCCCGGGCGTTTTGGAGCACTTTGAGCCCCGAAGCAAGCCACCTCCTTGCCTATAAATAGAAGGGGAGGGGCTCACTTTTGGGACACACACTTCTCCTCCTCCTCTTCATTTTGGCCTTGGAGCCTCTCTCTCTTTAGGAGAGGAGAGCTCTTTGTATAGGATTAGTACTAGGAAGTAAGCGGAAATGCTTGGGGCCATGTCATGTTCATGACATCTTCCTCAAGAACAATCCTCAATGGTGCCTTTGTTCTTCATTTAGATTAAAGTGAGTATTTCGACATTTTCTATTTAGACTAAAGTCGTATGCATGCATAGGTAAATAGTTCTTGTGTTCCTCGTTCGTTCTTGATTTAGAGGCTTGTGTTCTTCGAACACAACCCTTTCGATCTAGTAGAGCTGGATCATAAGTTTGCATTCTGTTTGTATGCTAGCTTGTCTATTAGAATAAAGTTGATGCTCTTGCATATCTCTAATTAGATCAAAGTGCATTCGTGATCTTGCATTAGTGATAGAGTATACCTTGAGCTAGTGCTAGTATCTCCCTCGCGGATTCATAGTACCGTATTTATACGGAGTGGTATTACATAAGTTTTATTATAACATCAGAGTACAACATTTCGGCATAAGCAGGGTACAAGTCCAACTGGACTAAACAAGAAAGGTAAAACATCTACGCAGCGGATCTATCGAAGCGAAGCGTCTCCAGCTCCACAGGCAAACTTGAGTGTAGGACCAGCTCTAGTCTTCCCATCCTTTGCCGTCGAGGTCGTAGTCGGTCTCCGAGTCTGAAAGCATTGCCATCTACCCGATAAGCGGGTAGGTCATGTCAGCTTCCCAACAAAGAGCAAAAGCGGTGGATGAATTCTAGTATGCATGGATAAACCTATATATGGCTGTAGAAGGTTATGCATGCAGCGGTAGCAACATCAAGGTAAGCAGAAAAGCAGCAAGGTCACCATCTCCGAAGAGATCCACACCTTCGAGGCCACGCCTCCGGGGTCAACACCCCAACCACGGAAAGTACACCAAACCACTGGATCTCAACGGAGTCACCGCATCCCACTCTCATCTGCGATGTGAGGTCACCAACTCCTACCTCACATCTCAACGGCACCAAGCCGGGCTCACACACTAGAGGGAGAGAAGCAGCACAAGAAAAGTCTAGCCAGAGTAACAGATCAAAGGGCTGTCCATACCAGTGGACACGGACTATAGCTATAGGTTTAACACTCTGCAGAGGTTGTACAACTGGACCCGCCGAATAGGGCAGAAACGGGGATCAGCCATTCCACATCCCTACCTAACGGCCGGAGACCTAGCAGTGGATAGCACTCTCCTGCCTCTCCGAGCCTGACTCATCCTGAACTGGGGCGTGAAACTTGCCAGCAGGGCCTCGAAGCTGTGAAACCATCCCCGGAGGAGCCGGGGCGACGTCTACTCGGGGGGTATAAACCTTCCCCCTCACACGATCACACCGATCTGCCTACAGGCTGGATGCTATCCACCAACTAGTTCTCGGACCGAACCCCGCCCATAACAAGGCAAACAGTTTGTACGAAAATAGCCCAAAGATACATGGTTAAACTGTCGATCGGTCCTTAATTGCGAAGAGTGAGCACTCACCAACTCCATCCGAACGACACGCCGCTAGGGCGGGAGGCCAGGCCGCATCTCCCCTAGACAGGCGTTCACAAGTAACCAAAGTGGCTCGCTCCCGCGGTAATACGTCAAGGATACACACTCACCCAAAACACACGCTAGAATATACCGAGATATCCCAATCTCAACCCAACACCAGAGATCCATCCATATCACAAATCAGGTAAAATATATGGAAAGTAAGTATCAGGGACTAGCTGGGGGTCTGTAGCTAGTCCCAAAGGTGGAAAGTTCAAGGTACAGGGTATATCAAAATCAAGGCATGGCTAAAAGATTGTCTATGCATTTCAATCATCCAAAGTAATAAATAAAGCACTAGCAACTAAATAGCATGCATGGGATCTATATGGTCGGGAGTGACATGACACCTGCGCGGTATTCGTCGTAGAGTAGTAGAGGTTGGGCCCTTCCTTCGGGTCGAAGGTCTTCCCAATCGTCACAGCCCGGGTCGTCGTCGCAGCTCGGGTCTTCAAACATGATCACAAGCCTACACGAGTTGCGATGCGGAAATAAATAACGACAATCAACTAGGCAATAAATCCAAAGAACGTCAATTTAGAAGAACCAAATAAATCTGATCTAGCTACAAGCAGCACTAGTTTAAATTAAGGAAATTAAAGTAATTAGTTTTATATTAACAATAATTTTAAGCTATTAGCTTTATATACTTAGAAAACAAAATAGGGAGAAGGGTTAGCTCAAGGTTGGGTTGCCGATCAAAGGCTACAGCTTTGCGATCGTGCTGGCAAGGTATATAGCGCAACTGATGGTTGCAACAAGGCGGAGGTTCAAAAGATGGTAAGAGTAAAGCAAGACGAAACGAGCTAGGCAAGCCTTTATCAGACCACGGCATGCAGTGGCAGCACAGAGAGAAGGAAAGGTTCGACTTGTGGTCAGCCAAAGGGTGGTGATGCAGTACAGCGTGCTCGAGAGCGCGATGGCACAAGTGCTGGTGATGTGACGTTAACCATGGCGTAGTAGCTAGGTTGCAACACGGGGTTGCCGTGCTTGTAGCAGTGGCCACTACTCATGGCACGGCCGTCCATCACGCGCGGCATTCCGGTTACTAACACATGGTACGACGCATGCTACACGGCACATCACGGTGGAAGCGGTGCAAGCAAGGAAAGTGGTGCGAACACAGCTTGGGGGAGTTATTCCTGTCCGCGACACACGAGTGGCTAGTTGTGGGGCTCCGGCGTCCCAGACCCACAAAAGCGCAGTGGCGGGCAGCGGCCACGAATTCTACACCAAGACCGCGGGCAAAAGGGGCTTGGTTCAAGGGCAAGATCGGACAAGGATAGGGTAGCAGCGAGCGTCTCGGAATTATGAAACCAACACACTTGGTTTCATAATTTTCGGAGCTCCGTATAATTAGTTATGAATTTTCAAAGATATAAGGATTTATAAAGCATTTATTAAATTATTTATAAAAACAGAAAAATATTTTATCAAAAACCTTGCTGACGTCAGCATGATGTCAGCGGTCAGCTGGTTAGTGGGCCTTAAGTGGGCCCAAAGTGTTAGTGGCCCATTGGGCCGACCCAGTTTAGCCCAAAATTCAACAAGTTCAGGAAACCACCCTTAACTATCCTTTGGCCCGGCCTGGTTAGGCTTTCGGGCTCAAAAGGCATTCGTGGGCTGTAAGCCCAAAAAGGTTCACGAGCGGTAGTCTGGATTTGCCCCCTGAATTCCTCTAGGGTTCATCCAAATCTCTGGATTCGGGATCCTTTGCGGCTGGGTGTGGCTGCGAGTGCGTGGCCGATCGTGAGGCTCCGCTCACCGCTCAGGAAAACAGGTACACGCACAAGGTGTTCGACCCAAAGCCCAAAAGGAGTAGCAGCATGGCAAGGGCTCGCCGGCGGCGGGGTTTGGCTGCGGCGGTGGCGCGAAGACCGAGCAACGGCAGACGGCGAAGCAGGGCAGGATGCAGCGCAGCGAGGTGCGCAGGGGTGATGGCGCAAGGTTCATGGCCACACGGGGTCTAGGACCCGGCCCTGAGGGCACGGGCGCGCACGGCGACGCGGCGACGACTTCCGGCGTGTGACACGCCACGCGCACGGGTCGATATGCGGTGCAAAGGCTCCGGCAAGGGAAACCAACATGGCGAACGGATCGGACAGGTAGGCTTCTTCGATGGTGATGCAGATGGCGGCGGCACGGTTCGAAGCAACAGAGCCGTGCGGCTCAAAGCGGTAGTGGCGGCACGATTCGACTCCCTCGTCTCGAAGGCCGGTACACAAATCATCGACGGCCTCGGGAACGGATCAGGGTGGCGTTCACGGTGGGACAAGCAGCGCAGCGTGGCGCGGCGAGGCATGGCGGCAAGGCGCGTAGCGGAGCGGCATCGCGAGAGGCGAAGCTGCACAAAGCAGAGTGGTGAGGCTGTAGGGGAGAGCGATGCGGCTCTTAGGAGAAGCGCGGCACGAAGGCCGATTCACATATCATACGCGGGCTCGGCCAGCGTGGCACGGCGGAACATGCGGCGGAGACAGAGCAAAGCAGAGTGGAGTAAAAGGGGGCTGGATCGGGGATGCTGCTCACCGGGGCTCGAGGAGGATCATGGTGTGGCAGGGAGAGGTCGATGCAGGGTGAGTCGGCGCGAGCAGGCCGGGTGTGTCGAGGGTCAGGGCGACGGCCTCGAACTCCGGCTTGACTTCCTTGACTCACAGTCGTCGGCGTCGATCGGAGCGTCGTGGTACTCTTGGCGGTGTTCTAGGCTCGGCCTCTTGTCCTCATGGTCCTTGGCGTCGTCGAGGTATCACCGTGGCTTCCGTCAGTGGCTCGGGTAATTTGTGGAGGCGCGAGCAGAGTAGACGAGACACTCACGCCATGGAACAGAGCAGCGAGGGCGACACGGCTGTGGGACATGGCGCGGCGAGCTCCTGCCCCTCGGCTTCCTCTGGCTTCCACAGCAACACCGGCGTGCGCTTCCTTCTTCACGACTCCCTCTCCTTCTCTCTCTCCCACAAGCGGTGATGGCGGATTTGGGGGAAACTCCTCTGCGGTGGCAGCACCTGGGCAATGGGGCGCGACGCAGGGTTATTTAGGGCAGCTGCTAGGGTTAGGGCGAGCACGAGCGGTTGGGATGAGGTGCAGGGCTCGTGGCTCCCATCCGCAGCTGCCAACGTAGCAAGGGGCGGCGCCATGGGTGAGACCGGGGCGCGGTGCGGAGTGGCACCAGTCGCCATCGCGCATTCGTCACGGGGAAGGAGGAAGGGAAATAGCATTTCCCCTATGCTGACAACTGGGTCCCACGCAACAGAGAGCGAAAGGGAGGAGGAGGACGAATTGGGCCTGCTGGGTTGTGAACCCGGGCCGGCTGATGGCTTGCGCCAAGGGGAAGGAAGGAAATACAGCCTGGTTAGCCAGGTGGGCTGATCTGGTTAGATAGGTGGGCTGGGTTAGAAGCTTATGGTGTTTCTTGATCCAGAGCTACGGAGATGGAGGGTCTCGAGCAGACTTTGGTAAAAGGGATAGAGCCCAAGTTAGCAGTCAGCTTTGGATATAGGTTTTGAATATAGGTTTGGTTTTATTATATATGTTTGAATTTGAATATAGTTCAAATTCAAACTTCACTCAAGTTGAACTCCAAATTAAATTCCAAGAAAATCCAACTCACCTTTATACCATAATTTGAAAATAATGTTTCTATGGTTTTATTTTATATGGAGTTTGAGATGAGAACTAGCAAATTGGGATAAATTTGGTAGCACACAAGTTCAAACAAAAAGTTTTAAATTTTAGCGAAAATTTACATGTGGGAAAACATTCAAATTTCTGGGATGTTACATTCCTCCCCCCTCACAAGAATGTCGTCCCCGAGATTAAGCTCGTACCGGGTGAGGTGAGGGTCTCCTCTTCGGTAAGTCTTCAAGATGTTGATGTCCTCTTTCGTTAGCATCCTTAAGCACTTTGTTAAGATTAGTCCACATATCTTCAAGATCTTTTCGTAGGACAGAGCTTCCTTTATCTTAATCTATCTCTTCTAGCCGTGTCACACAAGCTTGGTAAACTTAGAGCATGTTGGAGCATGACAGTCTCATATTATTTCAATCCTCTCACTCGAGGTTACATTCTTCTTATCAACTAAGATTATTCCAATATTATTCCGTATGAACTTGGCCATATTCTCATGGAGTCCATTTGTAGTTTTATTCCAATTAGGCACGAGTCTCCCACTTCTTTCCATATGAGGGAGTTGTATACTTTTTGCCTGGCAGAGATCTACAATTCCGGCGATATCTCTAGGCTGATCTTGCTGTGAGTAAATAGTTGGTATGCATACAGCAAGCTCTTATCCAATTGGTCGCCATATACCAAAGTTCTTGAATTCCTTAGCGTAACCATAAGTTTATCTTCGTCCAAATTTGACCGCTTATCCAAAGGAGGTACGCTGAGCAGAAGTTGGGTCTCATAAATATCTTTTCTTCATCCATACTTTCATATATTCTCTAGGTTTCCCTAGTTTATCCGAGAAATCTTCTTGAAGCCATATCCATCTGAGATACGTTGAAGATATAAAATTTTATCTCTTGATCCATAAGTCGAATTCTGGTTTTTCCAAAACATTAGTGCAGTCGCATATCTTATGGTGTGCACTCTCAACAACTAGATGCACTTGGGTGAACATAACTTCCTCTTACTTACTCGCCATCTCGAGGCTTAGGGAACAGCTCAGCTTCTTGTAGCGACACATCCAAATTACCCCATTTCAGTACTTGTATCCCATAATAGGGTCTCATGCGGTTAATCAAATTTCCTCAAGTTCCAGGGCGATTTCTCAACTTCCAGAACTCCTCTGAGTGTCTAGTAATCTTTACCAATCTTCGTGTGCGACTCTTATAGTGATCCATATATTGGTTTATCACGTCTCTAATGATTCTCGTCAGAGTGCCAGCAACATCTGACATGTCTGATTAGCTCCTGGTCGTAAACACTATGAATGGTTACTTTCCATTCGCCATAGTCCACGTTAAGAGGGGTCATCTGCAACACCCTCGACTGTGTGAGTGACTCTTCTATCCAAAATCTCACACTAGTAAATTTGGTTCCAATTTCTTGGGATGGATCTTCACATGGAAGTCACATCTACCTTACTCATGTATGCTTAGCAAACGATTCTGACTTATTTTCCAATAGGTAGGTTCCAGCTGCGAGGTCAAACAGATAACCTGTGTTCAGTAGTTGCCGAGGTAGTTCTTCTTCCCACTAGTTCAATATACGGTGCCCAGTAGAGCTTCTTTATTGTTTGCTTATTCCGAAAGTGGGATCGACTGAACTTATCCAAAATGCGTCACTGACCCCTTAGGGTACTCAACTGCTCTTAACCCATATATGCTTCCATAGAAGTACATGCACTTCTGAGCTTTCGGTGTCTCAAATTCTCGGGTACCAGCTTCTGGTTTGCGGACTCGATTCCAATGATCATCGGGTAACTCATCTGAAGCCTTGGTCTGATTTGTTGAGGTTGCAAGAAATTCTTCTCTTCTTGTGAAGATTGGTCTTGTTAATATGCTTGACACGTTGGTCTTCATTCTTCAAGCTCTTGGTCTTGCAGTATGGGGAGCTAAGGCTTCTAAAGGAGTCATCTAAACATCTAGCAAGCATGAGCACACAATACAATTTCACACAAACATGAAGAGGCATAACAACCATAAGACCATAAAGATCCAATCACTCAAGCAATGCACCAAACAAATGTGTATCTCGAGGCTGACTCCTTAGACCTTCGAGAATACACCAGGTAAAAGCATACTAGTATATCATGGGCACTTGAGGGATTTCCCTAATGTTAGTGTTACGTCACTTGAAAGGATACATTCCATCTGATGTCTCGGTGTTGATCTTTCTGAAGTAGGCTAGTGGAATTCTTCTTCGTGCTGGCTTGATTGAGAACCGATAAATTGTGTTCCATATTCCCATTCGAGTCTCAAGTCTTATTGTTATCCATTTGACTCATACAATACTGATGTTATATCCTGTAGCTATTGCTTCCTTCACGATCCTCCGGGTTAGGGTCCAATTACCGAAATTATCCTTCTGACTGAGGAGGTTCCATACGTAGCCTACGAGGAGCATGGGGTCCTGTGGGAGGAGCTAAAATCTTCTTTATCTTAGTCCAGTGCTTCTTGTCCAATTCTTCCAATTCAGATACTCCATCTTGGTTGGATTACTCTTCTTCGTCCATGGATCTCGTGGCTTTGTCCTTCCAAAGGGGTGCTCTATGTTTATCATTTTATCTGTGCCCCTTGTTTCTCATCTGTTCACCTTAACCCATCGTTATCTTTGGTCAGTTAGGGAGATTCAAATCCAGGTATCCGAGTTTCACCCTTCATGTTCGGGAGTTCTCTATGGTGAAGTAGTCACTCTTTATTCCACGTACGTGATGCTTGCTTGTAGGGTAATCTGAACTTAACTGTTCAGTCCATCGGTTGCCTCATGTAGCTGTAGCTTGTTATAGTATCTTAATCCTTTGCGACTTAGCTATTCGTGTAGCTTCCAGTCGATGGGTCTTTATCCAAATGCTGAGCCATGGGTATCTCAGGAGTTTCCGACTCCTGTAACCAAGCTTACGTGTGCCTCATCCATTTACTAGATATCTAGTTCCTTATGTGGGCGCACGTGGAATTAGAATCTTATCTCATCATTATCTTAAAAGTGGTGTTGTCCAAACTTCGTCCTGAGCAGGGATGGAAGGGTGTATATTGTTCTTGTCTCTTCTCTGGTACGCAGACTTCATGTGGCATCAATGTGACAGTCCATTCCTATGACAACCCGCCCAGGAAAATACCGTACTATCGCCTAAACCAATCCACTTTGATCATTAAGCAATAATAAAGTATCATTCTGTCGTCAGTTGCCTGGTTAGCGCCCGGTGAAATCACTTACATAGCAACAAGGATCGACATATATGCATTAAAACTCACACGAAGGCGAGTCCAGAGTACAACACATGATTAATCTCCAAACCTACCCCGAAGGGTTTAATTATTACAAACCGAAGTCTTTGACATGAAAATGAAGTTCAGAGTTTTGAAAACAGTGGAATTAAACTAAACGGCGCGAGGAGCATCACAGGAGGCCTGCCATGATGCCTTCATCCATCGTCTTCCACCCACTCCAGCTCCCAGCCAGGCGGGATCTCTCCAGGCCACACATCAGCAAAAGCATTACCTGGAACAACAGATTGCAGCAAGGCTGAGTATACTAATACTCAGCAAGACTTACCCATCGGTGACAGCTACCTCACCAATTCTAGACATGAAAGGCTTTTGGCCACTGGGGTTTCTTTTGCTGAAAAGCAACAAAGAGTATGTCCTTACTTTCAAGATTTTAGCACAAGTTCTAGTTGATTACTCTTTTCTAAGTTAGCAAGCTATTACAAGCATAAGTTATGCAATACAATTAATCAAGCATAAATATTCACAAGGTTCCGTCATTAGGGATATCATGGCCAGTTGGATAAGTAGTCTTAGATAACGGTGAGAGGCCGACAATCGATTGGTTTAAACCTTGCAAGGTAGACCTAAACACACGGTAGGGTGCCCCCGCGAGGACAACCACCAGGCGGTTCCCAAAATTCTTCGGCTCAGGATCGAATCTCAGTCTTTGGTACAGGCTATCTGGCATACCCCGCAAGGCACCCAGAATCACCATGCACCACCGGTAGCTAGCCGTGAGACGCATCCCAAGATGAGTAATAGTAAGATCCTTCACCGTGTCATTAAGGTACTAGGCTTACCGGTCCCATTCCCGACAAGTGCTTAGTACGTTCAAACACTTAACCCACGAAAGCCATTGGACCGGAGCCCACATCCCATGCTCTTACCACATGAGCAATCCATTTAAGGAGATATTATGATTCCAACATAAGAACCTATTCTCGCGAGTGACAAGCATCACTCGACTTGTAACGGTCCTATAGCATAGCAGCTACCGACCTATCATACTAGTGAAGACATAGGTACCTAGGGATCATGCATCTAGGGTTTCATTTCAACTCCTGAACGTAAATGCACAAACATCCATAGATAGTTGCATAAATTTCCAAAAACACTTGGGTTAACGCACCGGGGCTTGCCTTCGTCAGCACAGTTAGCCTGGGGGTCCTCGGTGTCCTCGCTCACTTCCACGGACTACAGCTCCGCGTCAGCTCCTCCTTCCTCGGCTTCCGGCATGAGCGCGTAGTTACCGTCAGGAAGATCTACACGGAATGCAATGCAGGGTTCAGGTGCAGTGAGAGATTAATTATTTCCTCCAACTCTTGTTGGTCATATTCACCTTGACAACATTTAATTATTAATTCTTTTCATTAAGGTTATTATATGTGAAGGTTTATTATTTTAATCTTTTTAATAGTGACTGTGTACATTTTTAAGCAAAAGGCACTATTAAATCACACAAAACAGCAAGGGTGTATTTATAGACCCTAATTAAGCTAGGCACAATTTAATAAGGTTACAAGGAAACAAGGATGATTTTCCCTAGTTAATTTTTAATAAGAAGCTTATGTGCACACCAACTTTCAATTGCAAAATAACATTACAAAAAAAAGGACAAGGGGACCTTGCTGGCCCTAATGGCACTACAGATGCTACTGGACCAAGATCAACTTTAAAAGAGCCACAAATTAATCCTACCAAAAAATAACATTTCCTAGCTACCAAAAATAGAAGAAATGCATAAATAAATAAAGTACTTCTGCACCCCAACTCATTCCTACAGCATCTCTGACTTAAAACCAGTCTAAGAAAGTAGCATGCACATCAAAAACACATTTGAAATTTGAACTATGCATTTAAATGTAAATCTAAGAATAAATCAACATTCAATATTTCCAGCAGAGATAAAATCATGATAAATACAGGAAAGCTGCATCTAGGCATAACATGAGCATAGCCACAAGTTGAGCACACAAATCAATTTAAATTTTGCTACAAAATCAATAAGACAGAAATAGCATAAATACAAAGTAATTCATATAAAAAGATCTACACAGTAACTTTGTGCAAATTTTTGCCCAGATCCCATAAATGATATAACTAGCAACATATCCAAAGTTTAGCTCCATAGCCTTTTAGATTTTGAACTATAACAAAATGATGTCAAACTAAATTTGAATTTTCATTCAAAATCTACAAGTCAAAACTATGGTCATGCTTTGGAAAAGTTGTAGGCCTAGTCTCACTGAAACCAACAAAATTGGTTTTGCATTTTTCTGATTTTTCTACGAATTTCTAGGATTTTTCTAAGGCACTGGACTAAGTTGCTAAGAAACTAAGTTTCAAATCCTTGCATCTAGGTCCCTGGGTTCACAACCATGCCCTTGCGATTCACAACCGTGCCCTTGCCAGTGGGGGCGAGCTCGCCGGCGGCGATCCACGGCCGGCGAAGGTCAACACGTGGCACAGAGATGCGATTGGGCTCACCGTGGACTGATTGGCGGCGGTTGCTCGGCCTCAGTCGACTCCGGCGAGCGGCGGCGGCGTGACCGCGGCAGCGCAGCCGCCTCGGCTCAAAATCCGATGAGCACCGGCGCAATGCAGGCGAAAAAGCGGGCGTGCGAGCTTGAGTGGTGTCTAGGGAGGAGCCTAGGGGTCTCGGCCGACGGTGGAAGCAAACGGGGGAGCACTTTCACCGCGGCGGCGGCAATGGCGGTCCGGCGGGCGGTGTGCGCGCGCGGGGAGGGGAGAGCTGCCTTTTATAGGCGCGGGCGAGGCAGAGGGGGTGCGCGGGTGTCCTCTCAAAGGAAGGGCGAGGGAGTTAAGGCACGGCGCGCGACGGCCGATGCGCACAGGACTTCGCCGGCGGAAGGCGCAGCGGGGGTCCGGCCGGGGCACGGGCGGGCGGCCACGCACGGGGTTGAGCGCACCCCGAGGGGGATTTTCTCGGGCGGAGTGCGGACACGATGATGGCACCTCGGGCGCACGGTCGACCGGCTGGGGGACCCGGACGCTGAGGGGAGGGCAGCGGTACGTCGGCTGCCGCGTGGCGCGACGCGTCGGCGCGCACGCGAGCCAGAGCGCCCGATGCTGCCTGTTCCAACACGGATTTCTCTAAAATTTGAATTAAAACTCTGAAAAGTGTAGGTAGGGTTTTTGTAGATGAATCAAAGCCCTACACCATAGGCACCAGCCGAGCTCAGTTTGGTTTCGATTTGAGGAAGAAAATTTGATGCCAAGATGGGGAAAATCTCGACCCTGAAGAACAGTAACCGGCAGGTTTGACTTGAGTTTTTGAGCTATTTTTCCTCCAAATTTCAAATGCCATCCTGAAGATGAAATGTGTCCCTCACAATTCTACACAAGTTTTATATTGGCAGAATTTTGAGTGTTTAGACAAAAATTGGAGAATGTGGCCAAAGTTCTAGAGTAAGGCATTGACATCAAGGGGGTTTGACCAACTTAGCTAGGGTTTTGACCAAGGTAGCTAGTGTTGACTTGTCTAAGGTGCTCAAGGGTGAGTGTTAGGGAGGTTTTCAAGGTGATGGCCCAGGTTGACCATGATTTGACCACAGTCAACTGCTTTGACCAGCAATTAGGGTTAATTAAAAACCTGGGACGTCACAATTCCATCTTCGATAATCTGAGTTCCAAAGTAAGCATGTCTGTGCGGGGGTAAGCTTATATTGAGGATTCAACAGGGATAGTCCAGGTAAGTCCTGTAGAGTTATCTTCATCTTTTTCCTGTCCCCAATCTCCATAACTGTCTCTAGAGTAGTTGCCTTTGTCTTGTACGGGCATCCTTCCGTAGGATGGCCTGGTCTTGATCAAGCAACATCAGTCGTTCTCCAAAGGTCAGCAAACATGTAGAAGGGTTGTTAGTAAGTAAGTTAGTTAGTTAGTGAGAAGTCAAAGATGTACTAGTAGAATTCAAGGGGTTTATATAAAAGTCAAGGAGTATATACACAATCAAGGATGTTTAGGCTGTCCTATACTATCGACCATTGCTAGGGCTCGTCCTACGGTCAAGTACGGCTCTGATACCACCTGAAACGAACCAGATTTCCGAAACTGGAAACCCGATCCTCTGCACCTCTGTGATAGTCCCAGGAAGTAGCTATCACGTGCAAACCCTGTCTCAAGTGGTATAAATCCATACAACACCGGAATAGAGGAAGTATTACATAAGTTTTATTATAACATCAGAGTACAACATTTCGGCATAAGCTGGGTACAAGTCCAACTGGACTACACAAGAAAGGTAAAACATCTACGCAACGGATCTATCGAAGCGAAGCGTCTCCAGCTCCACAGGCAAACTTGAGTGTAGGACCAGCTCTAGTCTTCCCATCCTTTGCCGTCGAGGTCGTAGTCGGTCTCCGAGTCTGAAAGTATTGCCATCTACCCGATAAGCGGGTAGGTCATGTCAGCTTCCCAACAAAGAGCAAAAGCGGTGGATGAATTCTAGTATGCATGGATAAACCTATATATGGTTGTAGAAGGTTATGCATGCAGCGGTAGCAACATCAAGGTAAGTAGAAAAGTAGCGAGGTCACCATCTCCGAAGAGATCCACACCTCCGAGGCCAACGCCTCCGGGGTCAACACCCCAACCACAGAAAGTACACCAAACCACTGGATCTCAACCGAGTCACCGCATCCCACTCTCATCTGCGATGTGAGGTCACCAACTCCTACCTCACATCTCAACGGCACCAAGCCGGTCTCACACACTGGAGAGAGAGAAGCAGCACAAGAAAAGTCTAGCTAGAGTAACAGATCAAAGGGCTGTCCATACCAGTGGATACGGACTATAGCTATAGGTTTAACACTCTGCAGAGGTTGTACAATTGGACCCGCCGGATAGGGCAGAAACGGGGATCAGCCATTCCACATCCCTACCTAACGGCCGCAGACCTGGCAGTGGATGGCACTCTCCGGCCTCTCCGAGCCTGACTCGTCCTGAACTGGGGTGCGAAAGTTGCCAGCAGGGCCTCGAAGCTGTGAAACCATCCCCGGAGGAGCCGGGGCTACGTCTACTCAGGGGGTATAAATCGTCCCCCTCACACAATCACACCGGTCCGCCTACAGGCTGGATGCTATCCACCAACTAGTTCTCGGACCGAACCCCACCCATAACAAGGCAAACGGTTTTTACGAAAATAGCCCAAAGATACACGGCTAAACTGTCGATCGGTCCTTAATTGCGAAGAGCGAGCACTCACCAACTCCATCCGAACGACACGCCATTAGGGCGGGAGGCCAGGCCGCATCTCCCCTAGACAGGCGTTCACAAGTAACCAAAGCGGCTCACTCCCGCGGTAACACGTCAAGGATACACACTCACCCAAAACACACGCTAGAATATACCGAGATATCCCAATCTCAGCCCAACACTAGAGATCCATCCATATCACAAATCAGGTAAAATATATGGATAGTAAGTATCGGGGACTAGCTGGGGGTCTGTAGCTAGTCCCAAAGGTAGGAAGTTCAAGGTACAAGGTATATCAAAATCAAGGCATGGCTAAAAGATTGTCTATGCATTTCAATCATCCAAAGTAATAAATAAAGCACTAGCAACTAAATAGCATGCATGGGATCTATATGGTCAGGAGTGACATGACACCTGCGCGGTAGTCGTCGTAGAGTAGTAGAGGTTGGGCCCTTCCTTCGGGTCGAAGGTCTTCCCAATCGTCACAGCCCGGGTCGTCGTCGCAGCTCGGGTCTTCAAACATGATCACAAGCCTACACGAGTTGCGACGCGGAAATAAATAACGACAATCAACTAGGCAATAAATCCAAAGAACGTCAATTTAGAAGAACCAAATAAATCCGATCTAGCTACAAGCAGCACTAGTTTAAATTAAGGAAATTAAAGTAATTAGTTTTATATTAACAATAATTTTAAGCTATTAGCTTTATATACTTAGAAAACAAAATAGGGAGAAGAGTTAGCTCAAGGTTGGGTTGCCGATCAAAGGCTACGGCTTGGTGATCACGCTGGCAAGGTATTAGCGCGACTGATGGTTGCAACAAGGCGGAGGTTCAAAAGATGGTAAGAGTAAAGCAAGACGAAGCGAGCTAGGCAAGGCTTTATCAGACCACGGCATGCAGTGGCAGCACAAAGAGAAGGAAACGTTCGACTTGAGCCAAAGGGTGGTGATGCGGTACAGCGTGCTCGAGAGCGCAATGGCGCAAGTGCTGACGATGCGAAGTTAACCATGACGTAGTAGCTAGGTTGCAACACGGGGTTGCTGTGCTTGTAGCAGTGGCCACTGCTCATGGCACGGCCGTCCATCACGCGCGGCATTCCAGTTACTAACACATGGTACGGCGCATGCTACACGGCACATCGCGGTGGAAGCGGTGCAAGCAAGGAAAGTGGTGCGAACACGGCTTGGGGGAGTTATTCCTGTCCGCGGCACACTAGTGGCTAGTTGCGGGGCTCCGACGTCCCAGACCCACAAAAGCGCAGTGGCGGGCAGCGGCCACGATTTCTACACCAAGACCGCGGGCAAAAGGGGCTTGGTTCAAGGGCAATATCAGACAAGGATAGGGTAGCAGCGAGCGTCTCGGAATTATGAAACCAACGCACTTGGTTTCATAATTTTCGAAGCTCCGAATAATTAGTTATGAATTTTCATAGATATAAGGATTTATAAAGCATTTATTAAATCATTTATAAAAACAGAAAAATATTTTATTAAAAACCTTGCTGACGTCAGCATGACGTCAGCGGTCAGCTGGTTAGTGGGCCTTAAGTGGGTCCAAAGTGTTAGTGGCCCATTGGGCCGGCCCAGTTTAGCCCAAAATTCAACAAGTTCAGGAAACCACCCTTAACTATCCTTTGGTCCGACCTGGTTAGGCTTTTCGGCTCAAAAGGAATTTTTTTTATATTTTTTCTGCTCTGGTTTTCGAAAAATAAATGGACGAACCAAAAATTTCGAGAAATATACATCTGCCGCCAAACCCCACAGCGGCAGGAGTTCCTGCCGCCGTGGGGCACGACGTTAGGGGTGGCCCCAACGGTCGGCTCTACTGCCAGGTGGGGCCAGATTCCTGCCGCCGTGGGGCACGGCGGCAGGAATCCTAGCGCCGTGACCCACGGCGTCAGGAGCCCTAGCGCCGTGCCCCACGGCGGCAGGGTCCTGGCGCTGTGGGGTTTGGCGGCAGCGTCACCCCTATAAAAGTGGGCGACCGCTGCCGCCGCCGGCCCCCTCCCTCTCTCCCTCCTCTAAACCTTCGGCTTTCAACCCTTCGGAGCACTTCTGACTGAGGTATGTTTCTAAATTTAGTCTAGTGTAGTTAGTATAGTTAGTTAGTTTAGTTAACTTAGTTTAGTTTAGAAATTTAGTTTAGTTAACTTAGTTTAGTTTAGTTAACTTAGGTTAGTCAAATTTAGTTTAGTTAACTTAGTTTAGTTTAGTTTTGAAATTTAGTTTAGTTAACTTAGGTTAGTTAAATTGATATAAAATTCGTAGAAAATTATTTAAATTCGCATAATTCGTTTAAATTGATATAAAATTCGTAGAAAATTATTTAAATTGATTAAATTGATATAAAATTCGTAGAAAATTATTTTAATTCACATAATTCGTTTAAATTGGTTTAAAATTTCTAGGAAATGGTTATAATTCACATAATTAGATTAAATTGATATAAAATTCGTAGAAAATAGTTTAAATTCACATAATTCGTTTAAATTGGTTTTAAACTTGTAGGAAATGGTTATAATTCACATAATTAGATTAAATTGATGTAAAATTCGTAGAAAATGGTTTAAATTCACATAATTCGTTTCAATTCATTTAAATTTCCTAGAAGATGGTTATAATTCACGTAATTAGATTAAATTGATATAAAATTAGTAGAAAATGGGGAAAATTCACATAATTCGTTTCAATTCATTTAAAATTCCTAGAAAATGGTTATAATTCACATAATTAGATTAAATTGAAATAAAAATCGTAGAAAATGGTTTATATTCACAAAATTCGTTTTAATTAGTATAATTCAAATAATTGATTCAATTATGTTATTTTTTTGCAGTTATGGCTGCACTGCTGGAGTGGCACGCTGACTTCCTTGCTCGGTTCGCGAACGTTCCTCGGAACGATCGCGCGCCAGCGCCGTACGTGCCCTTCGCTGACACCCACGGGCCCACCTGGACTTGGATCCAGCAGTTCAGCGTACGTGATTCTAACTCTTATTTTCAACGTTTGTATGCATTTTAAATGAATGTGACGATGGACCTTTGTGTGTGTGCAGGCTGACTACATGGCGGACGATGCCGACGACCCGACGTCAGACAGGTTTTTGGAGGTCTACCTGCTCTGGCTGTTCGGGTGGGTGCTGTTCTGCGAGTCAGCGGGAGACTCGGTGTTGCGGTACCTACTCCCCTGGGCTCAGAGGATCACCGACGCACCCCTCGAGCAGATGCCCCAGATCAGCTGGGGCAGCGCTGTTCTGGCAGCTACCTACAGGGGGCTGTGTTCGGCAGTGTCGAGGCCGGCGAGTAGGAAGGAGATCCTCCTGGGGTGCCCTCTCCTGCTGCAGATGTGGATCCACGAGCGGTTCGACATCGGTCGGCCCAAGGCCGACCTCTCGGAGTACCAGCCGCTGCCCGAAGACACCGACCCAGCGGACCTCCCCACCATGGGTTCTCTGTGGTGCCTCCGGAAGGTAATGGCCTCCCTTATCGTTTTCTTCGTGTTATGAGTTCTTTAGTTCGATTCACTTAACTTTTCATGTTCTTTGCAGCACATTTGGGCTGGTGAGCAGCCGAAGAAGGCGTACAAGGACTTCGTTGGTCAGATCGACCGGATGGTCGATGCCCAGGTCCGGTGGACGCCGTACGCTCCTGCCATTGTCGCTGCCCGCGCACCACAGGGGCTCTCGTCCATGTGCTCCCGAGACCAGGCGTACTGGATGACGTGGCGACGACTGGTCTTCGACGTCTACGTCGAGGAGTACGCCGTCCACCGGGTGATGAGGCAGTTCGGCCTCTTCCAGGAGGCGCCAGTACCCGCTGCGCCACGTCTGCCGCCTACAGCGCACAGGTGAGCTACCATTTGCCAGTTATAATTATTTTCCGTTACAAATATTCAGTTGCCAATAATTTTATGTTTCATCTATACTAGGTGGACGCATAAGGGCGTGGCTGCGGCGACGTCGTTCGTCGACAAGCTGCAGCCGTACGTGGCCGACTGGGCGTCCGCGGCGCACGAGCAGAACGTCGTCACCGAGCACCGCCTTCACGACGGCGCGGCCTGGGTAGCGTACCTTCAGTGGTACCTCCCGAGGACGCGGACGCGGGTGACGTACGTGCCTGCTACTCCGCCACCGCCACCTGTCCCGGACCACGACAGGATCCTGCCGGACGCGACGTACCCGGTGCGCCGAGACCAGACCGCCGACACAGCGGTAAGCTATGATACTGCAAACATATTACATTCATATGACTTTTCATTATAACATGTGTGTCTAATTTTCTGAGCAGCACGACGTGCTTGCTGAGATCGTGCGGCTCGCATCGGCCGCGAGGGAGCAGTGCTTTACCTGGGGTCCTCAGCAGCACCAGAGCACGTACGACAGGATCATCGCTGCTGCCATGAGGTACTCCGCCGTCGTGAACTACGCCGGGGCCGTAGAGATTCCTCTCCTTCCGCGCCACCCAGCGTCATCCTCGAGCTCCGCCTCGACAGCGGCTTCGCAGCAGGCGCCTTCCACCTTTGCCGGCGGCTTCTCGGCTCCGACGGCACAGCAGCAGCCACAGGCGCAGGGCCCGCACACCTACGTGCAGTGGCCGTTTGTTCCCCCCGGCGCAGGTACTTTCAGTGGACCTTATTTTCAAGTAATGCACGCAATTATTGTGTGTTTGTGGTTATACTATATTCTAATCGTACAGGGCGACCGCCGCTCTTTCCGACAGCCGGGCCTCGACAGCCGGAGACGACGGCACCTAGAGCGCCGATCTTTCCGCCAGGAGGTTTCAGACCGCCGGCCTTTCTGTTTGCGGCGGCAGATATTCCTTCCTCGTCCACGTCCACTCCGCCTATGTTCCAGCCTGCTTTCGACGCGACCACCGAGGACCAGCTGGGCTGGGATCAGATGGAGTTCGGCGACATTCTCGCGACCCTGGATGCCCCGCAGCAGGCCGAGGAGTTTGGCCCGTCACAGTTGACACAGGCACCGGTTGGGACTCAGCCGACACAGCCACAGGGCGGAGCGACCCCGGCGGCCGGCGGAGCAACACCGGCCGGCGGAGGGACACCGGTGGGAGGAGGGACACCGGCGGGCGGAGGGACACCGGATGCTGCAGGCTCGTCGCAGGCGGCCATGGCGACACCGTCTCCCGACCAGCTACGACTGCGGGTGGTCAGGGCACCTGACCCCTGGACGTACGACCGGGACCACACCTGGGCTGGCGCTAGAGCTGTTAGGCCGAAGAGGCACCGGCGCATTTAGATGTAGTACTACTTTTACCATGATTTTGTATAAACTATTTGCATCTACTCGTTGATTATGATATTCCCTTGTGATTATGCTTACACTTATCAGTTTGTTGTTTTTAAGAAGGTTAAAAGTGTTTTAAAAATGAAAAATTTTAAAAAAAAATAAAGGTCCTAACGCCACGTGGCACGGCGGTAGGGGCCTGCCGCCGTGGCGCTGGGCGGCAGGGTCCTGGCACCGTGCCGCGCGGCTCTGCCGCCAGAGGTGCTCTCCTGCCGCCGTACCCCACGGCGGCAGGGACTTAACGCCGTGGGGCACGGCGGCAGGCATGCTGCCGCCGTGCGACACGACGGCACTGCCGCCGTGGGGTTTGGCGGCAGATGTATATTTCTCGAAATTTTTGGTTCGTCCATTTATTTTTCGAAAATCAAAGACAAAAAAATATTTAAAAAAATTCGCTCAAAAGGCATTCGTGGGCTGTAAGCCCAACATGGTTCACAAGCGGTAGTCTGGATTTGTCCCCTGAATTCCTCTAGGGTTCATCCAAAACTCTGGATCCGGGATCCTTTGCGGCTGGGTGTGGCTGCGACTGTGTGGCCGATCGTGAGGCTCCGCTCACCGCTCAAGAAAACGGGTACGCGCACAAGGTGTTCGACCCAAAGCCCAAAAGGAGTAGCGACGCAGCAAGGGCTCACCGGCGGCGGGGTTTGGCTGCAGCGGCGGCGCGTTCACCTGCAAAGAGTACGTCACAGCGAAGGCCGAGCAACAGCAGACGGCGAAGCAGGGCAGGATGCAGCGGCGAGGTGCGCGGGGGTGATGGTGCAAGGTTCATGGCCAGACGGGGTCCAGGGCCCGGCCCTGAGCGCACGGGCGCGCACGGCGACGCGGCCACAACTTCCGGCGTGCGGCACGCCGCGCGCACAGGTCGATATGCGGTGCAAAGGCTCCGGCAAGGGAAACCAACATGGCAAACGGATCGGACAGGAAGGCTTCTTCGATGGCGATGCGGATGGCGGCGGCGCGGTTCGAAGCAACAGAGCCGTGCGGCTTAAAGCGGTAGCGACGGCGCGATTCGACTCCCTCGGCTCGAAGGCCGGTACACAAATCGTCGACGGCCTCGGGAACGGATCAGGGTGGCGTTCACGGCGGGACGAGCAGCGCAGCATGGCGCGGCAAGGTGTGTAGCGGAACGGCGTCGCAAGAGGCGAAGCTGCACAAAGCAGAGCGGTGCGGCTGTAGGGGGGAGGGGTGCGGCTCTTAGGAGAAGCGCGGCACGAAGGCCGATTCACATATCGTACGCGGGCTCGGCCAGCGCGGCGTGGCGGAACATGCGGCGGAGACAGAGCAAAGCAGAGCGGAGTAAAAAGGGGCTGGATCGGGGATGCTGCTCACCAGGGCTCGAGGAGGATCACCGTGTGGTAGGGAGAGGTCGATGCAGGGTGAGTCGGCGCGAGCAGGCCGGGCATGTCGAGGGTCAGGGTGACAGCGTCGAACTCCGGCTTGACTTCCTCGGCTCGCGGTCGTCGACGTCGATCGGAGCGTCGTGGTACTCTTGGCGGTGTTCTGGAATCGGCCTCTTGTCCTCATGGTCCTTGGTGTCGTCGAGGTATCGCTATGGCTTCTGTCAGTGGCTCGGGTAATTTGTGGAGGCGCGAGCAGAGCAGATGAGACGCCCGCGCCACGGAACAGAGCAGAGAGGGCGACGCAGCTGTGGGACATGGCGCGGCGAGCTCCTGCCCCTCGGCTTCCTCTGGCTTCCACAGCAACACCGGCGTGCGCTTCCTTCTTCACGACTCCCTCTCCTTCTCTCTCTCCCACAAGTGGTGATGGCGGATTTGGGGGAAACTCCTCTGCGGCGGTAGCACCTGGGCGATGGGGCGCGACGCAGGGTTATTTAGGGTGGCTGCTAGGGTTAGGGCGAGCACAAGCGGTTGGGATGCGGTGCAGGGCTCGTGGCTCCCATCCGCAGCTGCCAACGCAGCAAGGGGCGGCGCCATGGGTGAGACCGGGGCGCGGTGCGGAGTGGCGCCCGTCGCCATCGCGCGTGCGTCACGGGGAAGGAGGAAGGGAAACAGCATTTCCCCTGTGCTGACAACTGGGTCCCACGCAACAGAGAGCGAAAGGGAGGAGGAGGACGAACTGGGCTTGCTGGGTTGTGAAGCCGGGCCGGCTGATGGCTTGCGCCAAGGGGAAGGAAGGAAATTCGGCCTGGTTAGCCAGGTGGGCTGATCTGGTTAGATAGGTGGGCTGGGTTAGATGCTTATGGTGTTTCTTGATCCAGAGCTACGGAGATGGAGGGTCTCGAGCAGACTTTCGTAAAAGGGATAGAGCCCAAGTTAGGAGTCAGCTTTGGATATAGGTTTTGAATATAGGTTTGGTTTTATTATATATGTTTGAATTTGAATATAGTTCAAATTCAAACTTCACTCAAGTTGAACTCCAAATTAAATTCCAAGAAAATCCAACTCACCTTTATACCATAATTTGAAAATAATGTTTATATGGTTTTATTTTATATGGAGTTTGAGATGAGAGCTAGCAAATTGGGATAAATTTGGTAGCACACAAGTTCATACAAAAAGTTTTAAATTTTAGCGAAAATTTACATGTGGGAAAACATTCAAATTTCTGGGATGTTACAGCACGCCCCAACCAAAAATTAAATTAAAATTTGATGGTTTGACTAAGCATCTTACCAACATATTATAGGTGCTAATCCTATCACCTTTGTGCACGAGTATTTGCCCTACTTTTTGTAGAGTGCACATTTTTAAGTGGGGGGCAACAACGGAAAACGTTAGATATTGTGAAACCTCATCTTTATACATGTAAATACTTGAGCAACAATGTCATGCAAAGACGCGTCGAGCTTTTGCTCTTTGGCTTGAATCTTGCTATGTATGACAACCACAGCTATTTCATGTTCCAGTCGAATTCCTGTTTGCAATTTGCATTACTGCATTTGGATCAACAACATGCCCTGATGAGTACTACAAACTGCTGGAAAGCTAGTTGTGACAGCCTGCTCTTCTGGTTACCATGCAAACGAGGATTCACAAAAATCAAAATGGATACCCAAATTACCTAAGGAGCAAAAGGTAAACACTGATAGAACGGTAAATACATCATGTTTAGTGATGTCTTGTTTTAAATGGGTAAGGAGACTAACCTGCTACTCAAATCTTACAAGAAAAGAAAAAGGAGACTATGAACCCATGCATCACAATTTATCATATATTCACAGAAAGAGGCTAGAGGCAAAACTCTATAATTTGTTGGTTTCTTACTAACTCTGTTAACAGAATCAAATTGACACACATAAATAACAGGTATACAAGTTCAATAGTGGTGAAAAAGGTTCTTATAGCATGTCTTCATTTCTTTGGCTATTATACTATCCCTTTTACACATCTTTTCAAGAAAAAGGTTAGGTGACTGTATAATGCTAAAAGAGTAATCATTTACATTGCATAACACCAATCCTAATAGCCTAATAGGCAATAGCGCCTAGTGTAAATGACTGATAACAAATGGTTTCTTCTCGATATATTGCTCTGTCCAGAATGACAGGCCAGGGCTGGGGCCTGGGGGCCTCTCGCCAGAACAGACAATTTATTGTCTTAAAAACACTTAGCCGCATCACCGATTTTGCCTCTGGTGTAACCTCTCAGCCAATAAGATGCCTGTGCAGTTAGTTCTATTAAATCACGTTCAAAAGGTCATATATGAACCGTGCGTGAAACATAGGCAAGTTTGGTCTTCTTGACTGACCCAGGGAAACAAATCTATTTTACATTTAGTTTCACAGCGAAACACAGTTGAGGTGAATATGCATGCTGCAACTGATATCAAATACCTGTGAAAAGTAAAAACACAACTTTTGTACAAGTCCACTCAGAATCATAGATTTTTTTTGTAATCATCAAGCTCGGAAGTTGTTTATGTGATCACAGTGGCAGAATTCAGGACATGTTTCGCATAAGCATTTTACAGGCATATCTGTCATTGCAGGTTCTTGAATTACGGAGTATAAAATAAGGGAATGCAGCGCAACCTAGGAACTCAAGCTCCAATACATGCACCAAAGAACTGTAATTGCGTAGTGGAACTTATTCATTCTGACAAAGAACTAGTTACACTCCGATCATGGTTCTCGTAAGCCAGAATGCCAGATTAAACAACCTGGCTGGAAATAGGCCGGAACGAGCTCGGGTCTCGTCCTGTTCGTCTGGCTGACGACTGGTGGTTGGTGCTGATTTGTTCTGAGAGAAAAGTACCGCTGCCTTGTAGCTGGTGACTGATTTGTTCATAGAGAAAAGCACCTCTGGCTGGTGGCTGATAAGCCAGACGAACAGAGTGACAGTTTGCAAGCGCTGGATAGCGAACGGTTCGGACTTGGAACACACAAGTGGCGCCGCGATCTGCGCCGCTGAATAGGCCGGCCAAGCGGCCAGCATGGCAGGGTTCCGACTTCCGACGGCGGGAGCGGAGCGGCTCGCCAGCCGGCGCGTGACGGCCGAACATGAGCCTGCCTCGCAAACGGAACGGACATTACCTTTTTTTTTTGAGAAACCGGGATTATATTTATATAAACTTCTGATAGTTTACATCCCATATCTTACAAAGACAACTGTGAAAATAAAACAAATAACAACTAAGTCTTTGCAAGTTCCTCCCGGTCGTCCCCGTCGCCGACGGTCGAAGCTGCCGCTCGTGAAGCCGACCACCTTCCCGACGAAGGACATCATAAATTTTTAATGGCACCATGGGTAGCACATCAGGAACACCAACATGCTTTATGATCGCTGAACGAATAGGCCGAATCACATCGCCGGACTGCAAAGGATCTGACGCTTCAATCACCAACAATCCCGGCACATCGGACGACGAACCACCCCGAGCGGTGGGAAGGTAACCATCAGAAGCAATGGAAGTTGAAAACCAACCCGATTTCTCGTGTTGGTAAATTAACCTCACAAGGTCGCCATCAACGTCACCTTGGAGGGAGAAAAGACTCCTCTGGCCTCCCGTAGCATCGTCGTTGGCTTCAAGGCCGATGAGGCTGGTAAGAGCATGAGCACTCCCGGCGACAAGAATTCCATGAAGGATTGAAGTACCGACGTATAAGAAAGATTCAATCAAAACATCACCAGTGCCGCCTAATCCTCCAATAATTAAAACACCGAGGCCGTGCACCACACCCTCCTCAACCATCACCAGATACCAATCACCTTCGACACAAATACCACCAGAGACAATGAGGCGGAACTTTATTCTCCATGGACCACCGCCGGAGGGAGCAACAGATTCACCAACATCGACTCCGACGTCGGATCCACTGTCGCTCCACCCTCCAACACTGCTCCATAGCACCAAAAGCACCGGCAACCATCTGACATCCACCGGGAAACTTACTCCTGTACAGGCCCCATCCAGATCTCGAGCTCCAACTCGGTCTCCAAATCCGGTGAGGAACGACTCCCCAAGCTCATCACCACCAACAGAGCAAAAGATGGTGAGGTAGAGAACGAGCTGGAGTACCTTATTCCACTCTGGCGGTGCCGCCTCCACCTTGCAATCACCACCAGAAAAGGAAACCTTAACCCTAGAAAGATCTACTGTACATCACCGGGCAAAGATCCGTCCGTTCCCCTCACATCCGAGGCCAAGAAGGCCGTCGGAGTTAAAAGGGAACGGCGGTCTCGCCGGCGAGAGGGCTGGTTCCTCTCTCCGCCTCCGCAGTCGCCTGTCGCGCGAGAGAAGAGAGGCTTCGAGACTTTTTAGAACGGACATTACCTTACTGGTCTGACCATGCCATTTTTACGACCATCAGCAGGCCGCCCCGAGCCCCAAACATATGAAAGGCCTGTTTCGAAAGTCGGCCACAATATGGGCCGCAACCCTCGGGGCCCAGTATTGCTAAATCATGTGGCAAAAAACAGTCCATCTCGTTCTTCCGGCTGGCCAGAGCAAGCGCAACACGAAGCCCAACCTGACAACTTGTCCCCGGTTTAGCTAAGCAAACCCGTAATTAACTCCAAATCGTTTATTAGTACCACATCGCTAAGGGAGGTTGTCTGAGCCGGTTGAGGAGGACATAAAACAATGGGTAGCTCACCATAGCAACTCATACCTTTCTCGGCCTTTTGGCTAAGATCAAGTGTAGTATCTGTTCTTATCAGTTTAATATCTGATATGTGGGTCAAGTACCCACAATGATGTTAAATTTATTTTTTGTGGGGGAGAGCTCATCATAGTGGCTTGCCACTAGAGTTCTCAAGTGTCGCCTAAGTTTTGCACTACTTCTTAGGCTTGGCACGCCCCAATCAAAATTAAATTCAATTTTGATGGTTTGACTAAGCACCTTACCAACATATTATAGGTGTATATCCTACCGCTTTGTGCATGAATATTTGCACTATTATTTTTGTAGAGTGCACATTTTGTCTTAAAAAAGACTCTAATTGTTGCGGGACCCCTAATTTACTTTCACAACAGTGAAATTAATCAAGTGGGGGCAACAATGTAAAAAGTTAGATATTCTGAAACCTCATCTTTACATGTAAATACTTGAGCAACAATGTCATGCAAAGAGGCGTCGAACTTTTGCTCTTTGGCTTGAATCTTGCTATATGACAACCACAGCTATTTCATGTTCCAGTCGAATTCCTGTTTGCATTACTGCATTTGGATCAACAACATGCCCTGATGAGTACTGCAAACTGCTGGAAAGCTAGTTGTGACCTTAGTCACCGGGAACGCGGAACGAGCGTTCCGTGTCCCGGGAACTTCGTCACGAAACGAGGGTCGGGATCGAAGCGGGACGCTGAAGGAACGAGATCCCGATTGCCGGCGGAACATGAACCCACGACGCACAAACCTCCCCTTCCCCCGTCACGATCTGGAGATCATCGGATGAATTAGTTGGCCTGGCCCATGTGTGATAGGAGACAAGCCAATTAAACGTGACAACCAGCAGGCCCAAACGTGAGGTCTTCTTGTTGGCTTTTGTGCGTGCATGAGCCAACAATACCAATAGCGACGAAACGTTAGGCACATCGTCCCGAGATTTCCTGGTTCGCGTTCCGCATCTAGATCGGGTGTTACAAATGGATATACCTTCTTCGCACCATGTTTTTTTAGAACGGTGTTCCACGTACCAGGTTCCCGTTCCTTGTTCCGGTCGTCCGGGAACATGGTGACTAGGTTGTGACAGCCTGCTCTTTTTTTTTAACGAACGAATACAGCGTGCCTATTTCATTGGTATAGAAGAAGAGTACAAATCGGGATCCGGCAAAGAAAAACGAAACGTATAAGAATTACAGTAATTACACATGCATGACGAGGGCCGCAAGCCCTTTCGCTCCTGCTACAATCCAAATTGTGACTTCACTCTTGATTTTGACGAAAATGGTCTGCACAGATGATTCTGAGCGGTCGAAAACTCTGGTGCTCCTCTCTAGCCAGATCTCCCAAAGGATTAGCATGGCTTTCCTGGGGATGTCTGAAGTGGTGGTGATGTTCGTCCACCACTGAAGAGCCGTCGCGCTGGCTGTCCAATCGCTCGGGTGTAAGTTCCTGTGGCCAATCCACTCAGCCACCAGGGCCCACACACGTCTGGAGTATCGGCATGAATAAACCAGATGGTGTGCAGTTTCCATTGTTGTTCGACACCAGGCAGGACACCATTTGTTGGAACCTAAATAAACAGCCTGCTCTTCTGGTTACGATGCAAACGAGGATTCACAAAAATCAAAATGGATACCTAAATTACCTAAGGAGCAAAAGGTGAACACTGATAGAACGGTAAATACATCATGTTTAGTGATGCCTTGTTTTAAATGGGTAATGAGACTAACCTGCTACTCAAATCTTACAAGAGAAGAAAAGAGAAAGGAGACTATGAACCCATGCATCATAATTTATCATATATTCACAGAAAGAGGAAAAACTCCATAATTTGCTGGTTTCTTACTAACTCTATTAACAGAATCAAATTGACACACATAAATAACAGGTATACAAGTTCAATAGTAGTGAAAAGGTTCTTATAGCATGTCTTCATTTCTTTGGCTATTATACTACCCCTTTTACACATTTTTTTCAAGAAAAAAAAGGTTAGGTGAGTGTATAATGCTAAAAGAGTAATCATTTACATTGCATAACACCGAACCTAAAAGCCTAATATATAGGCAATAGCGCCTAGTGTAAATGATTGATAACAAATGGTTTCTTCTCGATATATTACTCTGTCCAGAATGACAGGCACCAGTCAGCAGTACTTTTCTCTCAGAACAAACCAGTCACCAGCAACCAGCCAACAGTACTTTTCTCTCAGAACAAATCAGCACCAGCCACCAGCCAAACGAACAGGTACATTGTCTTAAAAACACTTAGCCGCATCACCGATTTTGGCTCTGGTGTAACCTCTCAGCCAATAAGATGCATGTGCAGTTAGTTTATTAAATCACGTTCAAAAGGACATATATGAACCGTGCGTGAAACATAGACAAGTTTGGTCTTATTGACTGACCCAGGGAAACAAATCGATTTTGAATGTAGTTTCACAGCGAAACACAGTTGAGGTGAATGTGGATGCTGCAACTGATATCAAATACCTATGAAAAGTGAAAACACAACTTTTGTACAAGTCCACTCAGAATCATAGATTTGTTTTTTTTTAAAAAAAAGTAATAATCAAGCTCGGAAGTTGTTTATGTGATCACAGTGGCAGAATTCAGAACATGTTTCGCATAAGCATTAAAAAAGTAATAATAATGATGGCAGCAGGCCGCCCCGAGCCCCAAACAAGTGAAAGGCCTATTTCGAAAGTGGGCCACAATATGGGCCGCAACCCTCGGGGCCCAGTATTGCTAAATCATGTGGGAATTTTTTTTATATATTTTTTTAATCAATTTGCAAAATTATACAACCGTTTGAAATTTTAGCAGATTTGGCAACCAACCGCCGTGCGCCACGGCGTTTAAGAACTAACCACCGTAGCGCACGGCGGTTGGAGGCCGGCCACGGCGGTTGGCGGCGGCCCACGGCGGTTGGGCCTAACCGCCGTGGGCCATGGCGGCTAGTGTCAAACGCCGTGGGCCACGGCGGCTAGGCCCAAACGTCGTAGGCCACGGCGGCTAGGATCATTTAAATTTTTTGATTTTAATAAATCTAGTAGAAAAGGGAAATTCAGGACACGATCTCCAACCTAATACCTACCGTACTGCGGTTGTTTTTGTTTTTTAATTTAAGGAAAAAAACACTACGTTGTAATAAAGAAAAGCAAAGTGACATACTAAAAAATAGTCATGATCACATATAACAGTGCTCCTGTACAAACAATACTCGACCTAATCTAGCATCGCCTGGGCTTCTTGAGCAGCCTGGCAGCTCGGGCTGCGACGTGCGTCTGCTCGCGAGGGTACGTCAACGGGTCAGGAGGGTGGATCTGCCGACGCCTAGCATCACCAGTCGGCTGCAGTGTCGCCACCGCCGCCGTCGACCCTGCAACCTCGTGGGACGAACCTGGCTGCCCTCCGCTAGCGCCTGGCAGCTGCGAGCCTCCTGGAGACTGGTGTGCCCCACCGCTCGCGCGCGGGCAGCTGTGAGCCTCCTGGAGACGACTGCGGCCCACCGCTCGCGCCTGGCAGCTGCGAGGCTCCAGGCTGTGCCCCACCGGTCGCTCCTGGCAACTGGGAGCCTCCTGGCTGCGTCCCTGCTCCCTCCTGAGTCCACGTGGGTGGCGCGCCTCCAAGCTGCGACCCTGCGAGCTCGTCCTGCGACTGCAAACCCTGTAACCAGTCGAAGTCGAGGGCCAAGTCGTCGAAGTCGGACCCGGACGCTCCGGCCTGGTCCCCTAGGGTGGAGTCAGGAATGTCGACCCTGGAGTCGTAAACCGGAAGAAATAGTAATATTAAATCATGTTTCCTAATTAATACAATCTAGTATTATAGAGTAGTGGTCAATACCTGACGGAAGAGCAGGGCCAAGGGACGAGGAAGGAACCGGTGCTGCTGCTGCTAGTACTGGTGCTGGTGCAGGTGCGGGTCCTCGTGGTGCCGGTCCTGGCCCTCCTGGTGCTGGTGCACGTGTAGGCGCAGGACCTCTGAGAGGAGGCCCCCCTAGCGGAGACATCCTCAAGGGAGGATGCGCCGGAGGGTGCGCCGGGTAGAAAGCTGCCTGGTAGGGTGGCCGTGACGAGGACGACGGTGCCGCGTGGGAACGACCAGTCGAGGCGGAGCTGGAGGACGACTGGGGGTACCGTGGAAACAGTGGTAGAGCCGGGTTGCCGCGGTAGTTCACCGCGGCAAGGAACCTCCTGGTGATGGCACCCATCCTGAGGAACGTCTCCGCGATCTCCTGGTGTGACATCTGGTCCAGCCTCGCCGTCGAGTCCTCTACAATATGTGAAAGGTCCGCAATCACGTCGAACTGCAAAAGAAATTATTAGTAAATGGTAGAATGTAAAGTACCATAAGGGAAAGGCGGTGAATTTTCAAACTCACCGCCGTGTCGTAGTGCTGATCCCGTCGAACCGGGTACGCGGTACTAGCAAGCACCCTCGCTGCGTCCGGAACCGGCGCTGCAGGCTGTGGTGGGACGTACATCACACGTGACCGAGTCCTCGGGGTGTACCACTGGATGTACGCCTCCCACGCCGTGTCGTCGTGGGGCCGGACCTCCTCGACCAAGTTCTGCAACGCGGTAGCCCAACCGTCCACGTACGGCTGCACCCTCTCAACCCAGGAAAAACGGTCCGCAACTCCCCTCCGCGACCACCTACGACGAATTAAACATATTTGTCAGCGTCTGAAATCTTCGAACGCCGAATTAAATTTAAAAATTTACGAGAACTCACCTATGGTGGGCGCTCCGAACAGTATGCACCACAAGCACAGGCCACTCCTGATAGCGGCCGAACTGCCTCAGCACCCTGTGGACGGCGTACTCCTCCACGTACATGTCGAACAGCAACGACGACCTCGTCATCCAGTACTGCTGGTCGCGGAAGCACAAAGTCGAGAGGCCCTGTGGTGCGCGGGCCGCGACAGCCTCCTCTGAGTAGGGCGTCCACCTGACGTCCGCGTCCGTGAGAGCGTCGAACTGCCCGACGAAGTCCTTGTACGCCCTCTTCGTCTGGTCGTGGGCGTACGAGGTCTGCATACAAACCAAATGTGAACCATAAATGTCGATTGAACAAACTAGACGAAATGGAAAGACAAATTGAAAGTGAAAGGTAAGAAATTACCTTCCGAAGTCACCACAACGAGCCTATGGTGAAACGGTCGCACGGGTCGTGGCCCTCTGGCAGGGGCTCGTACACGTAGAGGGCACGACTGGCCGACCAATCGCAAACCGCTCGTGGCACCAGAGCTGAAGAAGGAGAGGACAGCCGAGAAGGATCGGCTCCGCCGCACGACCCTTCAACACCCCCGAGCACAGCCCCCTGTACGCGCTCGCAAGAACAGAGTTGCCCCAACTGATCTGGGGCACGGCGTCCAAGGGCGCGACGGCGATCCTCCGAGCATGGGGGATCAGGTACCTCGCCACCGCGTCACCCTGGGAACTGCAGAACAACACGAACTCAAACAGGCACAACAGGTACGCCTCGAAGAACCTATCGACTGTCTCCTGCTCGGCGTCATCTGCGAGGTAATCAGCCTGCACAAACAAAATCAAACGTTAGTTTTATTGTCTCTATATAATCAAAACCGAAGAGAAATATGAGGTAAAGGTACGTACGCTAAACTGCTGCAACCAAGTCAAGGTGGGTCCGTGAGCGTTCGCGAACTCCTGGTACGGGGCGGGCGCGCGATCGTTCCGAGGAACGTTCGCGAACCGAGCGAGGAACTCCGTACGCCACTCGGTGGAGATGTCCGCAGCCCTCAGCGGCTCGCCCTCACAAGGAAGGCCCATCAGCAGCGACGTGTCCTGAAGGGTCACCGTCATCTCGCCGACGGTGAAGTGGAACGTGTGGGTCTCCGACCTCCAGTGGTCCAGAAGCGCGCTGAGGAGGGAGAAGTCGTACTGGAAGCGTGTCATGCGATCCTTCCGAAGAATCGCGTCGCGCTGGCTGTCCCCCTGGACTAACCGCGCTACAGGCAGGAGTCCTGCAGCTCGTAGCCTGAAATAAATAACGTAATTTATTAGTTACAACAAAAGGATAAATGAAGGTACAAACAATAACACAGCATCAATTCACGTACTTGGGAACCCAGCGGTCGTGGATCGGCAGCAATGTGCGCGTAGTGCGGGAACGCACGTGTCCAACATCCTCTCCGAGGACGGTGGACATGAACGAGCGGTGCCTGCGGTCGATATCCCTGTCCAGCAACTGAGGCGTCACGTACGCCTCAAGCTCAGCACGAGCAGCCTGAGCCTGAGCCTGGGCCTGGGCCTGAGCCTGAGCCTGGGCCTGCGCCTCGGCCTGAGCCTGAGTCTGAGTCTGGTCCATAGCTGCAGCTGCATACAAAAATTACATATACAATTAAAAAACACAGATAAGTAATTTTCTACAATTTCTACAATTTGTACATGAGGTAAATTAATTTTCTAGATTTTCTAAACAAATATAAGTATTTTCTACAATTTCTACAACACATAAACTCATTTTCTACATTTTCTAAACAAACTAAAGTAATTTCGATAATTTCTACAATATCTAGAACGGCTAAATTAGTTTTCCAGAATTTCTAAACGAATTAAAGTACTTTCTACAATTTCTGAACGAGGAAAATTAATTTTCTAGATTTTCTAAACAAATAAAAGTATTTTCTACAATTTCTAAAACAGGTAAACTCATTTTCTACATTTTCTAAACAAACTAAAGTAATTTCGGTAATTTCTACAATATCTAGAACGGATACATTAATTTTCTACAATTTCTAAACGAATTAAATTATTTTCTACAATTTCTAAACGATATAAACTCATTTTCTATATTTTCTACACTAGAAAATTAATTTTCTAAATCTAAACTAATTTTCTAGATTTTCTAAACTAGAAAACTAATTTTCTAAATCTAAACTAATTTTCTAGATTTTCTAAACTAGAAAACTAATTTTCTAAATCTAAACTAATTACATTAACTAATTTCTAAATCGAAACTAATTAAATTAACTAGAAAACTAATTTTTTAGATTTTCCAAACTAGAAAACTAATTTCCTAAATCTAATCTAATTAATTAACTAATTTCTAAACTAATTAAATTAACTAAAAAAAGAGAGAAAACTTACCTGGAGGAGAGGAGGGGGCGGCGGCCGGAGAGGAGGCGGCGGCGGCAGGGGTGGGGGGACGGCGGCCGCCGTCGCCCCTTATATAGGCGCGGCTGCCGCCGTCCCGCACGGCAGTATAATCCTACCGCCGTGGGCCACGGCGGGCGCAGCTCTAACCGCCGTGGCCCACGGCGGTATGCTGTCGCGGGCCCCGCTCGCTGCAGCGGACCGTTGGCGGCCCCCTTGCCGCCGTGGGTCATGGCGGTTGCGTTGCCAACCGCCGTGGCGCACGGCGGTTGGTTGCCAGATCTGCTAAAATTTCAAGTGATCATATAATTTTGCAAAATAATTAAAAAATATATATAAAAAAATTTTCATCATGTGGCAAAAAAACAGCCCATCTCGTTCTTCCGGCTAGCAAGAGCAAGCGCAACACGATGCCCAACCTGACAACTTGTCCCCGGTTTAGCTAAGCAAACCCGTAATTAACTCCAGATCGTTTATTAGTACCACATCGCTAAGGGAGGTCGTCTGAGCCGGTTGAGGAGGACATAAAACAATGGGTAGCTCACCATAGCAACTCATACCTTTCTCGGCCTTTTGGCTAAGATCAAGTGTAGTATCTGTTCTTATCAGTTTAATATCTGATATGTGGGTCAAGTACCCACAATGATGTTAAATTTATTTTTTGTGAGGGAGAGCTCACATAGTGGCTTGCCACTAGAGTTCTCAAGTGTCGCCTAAGTTTTGCACTACTTCTTAGGCTTGGCACGCCCCAACCAAAATTAAATTAAATTTTGATGGTTTGACTAAGCACCTTACCAACATAGGTGCTAATCCTACCGCTTTTGTGCATGAATATTTGCACTATTCTTTTTGTAGAGTGCACATTTTGTCTTTTAAAAATGCTCTAATTGTTGATGAAACCACAGTGAAATTAATCAAATAGGGGCAACTAAGTGCTTAAAACAGATTGTCACAATAGATACATTGGAATAAATGACACTGAGAGTCGAATCATACAATCCATGAACCTGGCAATTGGTAGCTCATAAAAATCCTTGAATTGGAATTGAAGGTACATCATAACTTCCTAAATATTTGGATATTCAAACAGTTGCACTATTTTGCAGAAAATGGTCACTAAAAAGAAATGAAGAGACAAATGGTGCTTTAACAATAAAAGCTCACGAATGAGAATTGATGTTACCTGCATCCTGTAGATTGTTTTTATCAGAGCTACTCTCGGAATTTCAAACCATCACACCAGGCAATTGTTTTCATTAAATCTTTGAGGTGCCATTGGAAGTTGCGCTGAATTGGATGGTCTACCTTGAAAAAGGATGGTTGGATCCAAATGCTGAATCACAGTCTTGGTCTTGGCAACTACAACATTAGAATTGTAAGGCCTTAATTCAATTCTAGCAGACTAACACACTTGACCAAACCAGCCTAAGCTAACTGACAGACTCAATGGGCAACCATCAAACTGAATGCAGAAATAAAACACAGGGCAACTGAACACATGGACAGGGATTAAACCATAACATATTCAGTCTTTGTTCTAAATAAATCAATTTGCAGTTGTCGATTTCAAGATAAACAAATAGCTACACTTGATGTTTATGTGCTCAGTAGCCAAATAAGGATATCCTGATGCTACATTATAACAAAATTTCGTCTACATGAACAGTCATATTTATATATTATACAGTCTGAGTGTAGCAGTCTTGTAAAAATCACTGAGACTCCTGCTCCCAGTAAAGTCCATGCTTAGGAGACATCAGCATAAAGTACATGAGAATTATTCAGTTTAGTCACTACTCTCAGATGAAATTCATTAAAAAATAACAATTCTGGGGAAAAGTGCAACCTCACACTTAAATTTGCAATGTTTATCTCTGAAACACATTCTGACAGAGCAAAGTAGGATGCATATAAACCTGGGCAAACAGTACCTTAGGGCCCGTTCTTTTGGGTGCAATGTTCTCTTGCTTTTTTCAAAAGGAGCTGAGGGTTATGAATAAATTCTAGAGATTAGGGTTTAGGTCGTACTAACTAACTTTCTTTCCTCTGATGACATAGAGATTTTTCCTGACTTTCTTTTCTTCTCTCTTTCAGGAGTTCTGCAATAGTGTTCCTTAATAGCGAAACTGAACCATCAGTACCTAACCTAACTGTACAAAGACTAAAATGTACAGAGACTAAGACATTTGGCTCATTGACAGAATGAAAAAAAAAGTCCCTTGCTTACTAACAAATCTTATACAGTAGGTAGTGATGAATGGTCATCTTACATGTTGGGTATATTCCATCTTCTTGTAGTCTTCTGAAGTCAAGCACTCCTCCCTCCCTTTGGTGGTCTTATGCTGTCGTGCTCCCTCTGCATGCATAGCATGTTCACATGCATATAGTTTACTGATGGCCACCAGCCTAGCTACTACCAAATCATCTGAGTCTTCACAGTGAAAAATCATGCATGTATATTTACCTTGACCAGGTCCAGATCTTCCGCAGACTGTCCAAGGGAACACACAACCATGGAGCTGAGGAGCGAGGTAGTCTCATATCATCCCGGCAGGGAAATACATGTTTAGTGATCGTCTTGTTTTAAGTCGGCAATGAGACTAACCTGCTACTCAATTTTACCAAAAAAAGAGATAATGAACTCATGCAGCATAGTTCATATTATATATTCACACAAAAAGGAAAAACTCTATAATTTGCTGGTTTCTTACTAACTCTAACAGAATCAAATTGGCACGCATAAAGAACAGGTATACAAGTTCATTAGAGGTGAAAAGGGTTCTTTAAACAATACCATGTCTTCATTCTTTGGCTATTATACTACCCAGTTTACACATCTTTTCAACAGAAAAGGTTAGGTGAGTGTATATTGCTAAAAGAATAATCATTTACATAGAGTAAGACAAATCCTAATAGCCTAATAGGCAATAGCGCCTAGTGTAAATGACTGATAACAAATGGTTTCTTCTCGACTGCTCTATCCAGAATGACAGACCATGAGGGGCTGGGGCCTGGGGGCCTCTTGCCAGAACAGACAATTTCTTGTGTTAAAACTCCCCCCCTGAGGTCGAGTTTTTTTTCTTGTCTTGCAAACACTTAGCCACATCACCAATTTTGCCCCTGGTGTAACCTCTCAGCCAATAAGATGCCTATGTAGTTAGTTCTATTAAATCACATTCACCAGAAGTCTCCACAAGAACAACAGCCTCCACTGAAATGGTGGAACCTGTTGGCATCTCGGACCACGATATCCCTTTCAAACAGCTTGGACACCAGCTTGGTGAACTCGTGGCAGTCACCACACACCCTGAGGTTCTTGGCTATCCTTAAAGGCGTACCTGAACGAGTGCTGATCAAGCCAAATGCTATTGCAAGCCTCTCGCTGTGTTTATGCAACATATTTGTCTTCTCCTCTTCACTCACATCGTGAAGGACAAAGCTTGTGTCCTCTATGTAACCTTCTTTCCTCAGTTTTTCTGTTATCTCGGCAAGCTTGAGATGGATTGCCTCTGAATCTCTATGAGAGTGATCTCTTGCAGTGAAAGTGTGGACGTTGTTTCCTATCTCAATCCAACTGCAAGCTGGATCTTTTCTCAACCCTAGTTCTTCCATCCTGGCTCTAACTTCTTTGACATTGTTCCACTTTCCCAACTCAGCAAAAACATTTGATACAAGAATATAGTTGCCTGGGTTGTCAGGTTCCAGCTCAAGAAGCTTATTGGATGCAACCACAGCAAGGTCATGGTTTTTGTGGACACGACATGCCCCAAGCAGTGCACACCACACCACAGATGTTGGTTTCATAGGCATAGACTCAATGAACATGTAAGCCTCCTCAGTATGGCCTGAGCGGCCAAGAATATCAACCACACAGGCATAGTGCTCCTGCCACGGTTTTAACCGGAACTTGCTCATCATCATATCCAAATAGTATTTACCTTTATATACAAGCTTTGAATGACTACAAGCATGCAGCAGAGCAAGGAAACAAACATGATCAGGAGTCAGACCAGTCTGTAGCATTCTCTCAAAAATATCTATGGCTAGCTTGCCATCTCCATGCATGCCAGTAGCATTAATCATCGCTGTCCAAAGAACCATATCTTTATATTTAGCCCCATAGAATACTTTGGTAGCATAGCTCATGCTTCCACAACCAGAATACATGTCCACGAGGGAACTAACCACTGGACCTTCTATAGGAAAGTTCCTTCTGACAAGAAAGCCGTGAACCTGTTTTCCTTTTATCAATGATGACAAACCAGCAATAGCCACCAAAATACTTACTAGTGCTACAGAATCAGGTTCGATATTTGCTTTCTGCATCTCAGTAAATAAGGAAACAGCTTCATTTAATAGCCCATTATTTGCACAGCAGTTAATCATACTAGTCCAAGTAACAATGTCCTTTTTCTCGACCGTCTGAAATATATTTAGTGAATGGTGAACCTCTCTGCAGTCCCCGTATACATCTATCAGCCTATTCTTCAGTATCAAATCAAGCAACCCATTTCTAATAGCATAGCAATGCACTTGCTTCAGCAGAGAGAGGCTTTTCAAATGACTACATGTTTCTAAAATGCTTCCAATCATCATAGAATCCACCTTAATCCCTTGTTTCTGCACTTCTCGGAACATATCCAGTGCTTTAAAATGCCTAGAACTCTGTGCAAGACAAGCAAGGATTGTTGTCCAAGATATGTGATCTCTAATACTCATGCTTTCAAACACTTTTGCTGAACACTCTATGGAGTCACACTTTATGTACATGTCCATCAGTGTATTCCCAACCTGCAAATCAGTATGAAGCCTATGCTTTATAGCATACGCATGAACCTCTCTGCCATTGTTTAGCCAACCCAAATGTCCCAATGCTGAGGACAAGCTTACAACACAGGCATGATCAGGCTGAAAACCATGTTGAAGCATTTCACCAAAAAACTCAATGGCCTCAGCATACAAACCGTTTTGGATGTAGCAGGAGAGCATCGAATTCCATGATATGTAGTCTTTATCATTGATCTGATGGAAAACTCTTAGAGCACTATCCACCCGTCCGCATTTCGCATACATGACAAGCACAGCGTTGAACTGGATGTTGAACTCACTGCCACATTTGAGAAGTGCTGCATGTAACTCCCTTCCCTGATTCAGCAGAGCTAGCTCCGCACAAACTTGCAGCACCCCCACAGCCGTGTAGGAATTCATACTGAATCCAGAGCTCTGCATCCCTCGGAACAGCTCCAGGGCTTCCAATGTCCTCCCATTCTGCACGCACCCTGTTATAACCGAGTTCCAGGTTGCGACATCCCTCCCCTCCTGCAGCCACTGGAAAACCCGCAGCGCCGAATCCAGCATGCCGCACTTGGCATACATCCCGATAAGTGCATTGGCCACGAGGGTGCTCTTATCGAGTCCACTCTTCACAGCCACACCGTGCACCTCGTGCCCGCAGCATCGGTCTCCCTCCATACCGCACGCCTTGAGCACCGACGCAAGCGTGCACCCGTCGGGCGCCGACCCCGGCGACGCCGACGCCCGCATGGCCCGGTAGACCCGCACGGCCTCGCCGGCGCTCCCGGACGAGAGGTATGAGCCGACGAGCGCGTTCCAGGAGAAGACGGTCCGCGCGGGCATTCCGTCGAACAGGCGGCGCGCGTCGTCCACCCGCCCGCACCGGCCGTACATGAACACCAGCTTGGTCGCAAGAAAGCCGTCATCGTCTTCGTCAAGGGAGCCAGTGGCCAGGGCGTGCGCGTGGACCTGCCTGCCCTCCGCGGCCGCCCTCCTGGCGGCGACGAGGTCGAGCACCCAGCCGTAGTGCTCCCGAGGAGGCTGCGCCCGGGCGGTCAGCAGGCGTAGAGCTTGACGCAGGTCGCCTTCCTTGCAGAGCCGCTTCAGTGACAGGGAGGCGGAGGCGGACTTGGGATTGGGAGGCGAGCTGGCGGGTGCGGCGGGAGGTGGAGTTCGGAGGGATAGCGTTAGCGTGGCCATGGCGGTGGCGGGCTTGGAGGCCCCGGGGAGCCGGACGCTCATGCCACCAGTGGCGTCAAGAAGCTGGCAGGGATTTTTGGATAGGAAAAAGTCCTTTCTACGTCCCTCATGTATAGTTGAAGTTTGGTTTCCATCCTCCATCCGGAAAACCGGTTTTCTTTCATCCCTCATATGTTAAATCCGGTTGAGATTGGTCCCCAGGTTGTTTTAAAGGGTGATTTATGCTTACGTGGCGCCACATAAGCGTCCACGTCGACAATACCCATGAGGTAGTGGGCCCATGCCATGTGACTTCCTCTTCCCCTCCCCGGAGCTCGAGCCGCCGCCCTGAGGATGCCGTCGCTGCCAGCCCCTTCCTTTCTCTTCCCCAACGGCTCTCCTCCACTGCTGCCCTGAGGATGCCGCCGCCGCCGCCGACGGGCTTCTCCCCTCCTCATGACGCTGGCGGAGGAGAAGCTCACACACGCCGCCCCCAGCGGAGCTCGCCGCCCGCTCCACCCCGAGGCCAAGCTCCAGTGGTGAAGAAGCTCAGCGGCAGCCCCTTGACCCCTGGTGGAGCCCCGAGGTCAAGCTCGTCCGGCGGAGCTCGCCTGCGCGACCTGTCGCGGCCCCCGCGGCGGAGAAGCTCGTGTGTGCGGCCCAAGGCGGAGCTCGCCGCCCGCTTTGCCCCGAGGCCAAGCTCCAGTGGCGCCCCGAGCTCAGCGGCGGCCTCTCCGGTGGAATCGAGCTCGGGTGACATCTTCTCCGGTGGAATCAAGATCGGGCGGCCTCCTCTCCAGCGGAATCAACCTCGGGCGGCCTCCTCTCTGGCGAAATCGAGCTCTCCCTTCGTGCGGCGACGGAGATCGAGGGGCCCGCGACCAACTCGTGCGGCACTGCGGCGGCGGCGGCGGCGACGTCGTGGCACCCTCCTCCTCTGTCCTACTCACTCCGCCGCGCGTGCTGTCCTCTTCCCTGCTCCTCGTCGTGCCACCCGCCGGTGTAGGAAGAGACCGACGGAGGGAGCAGCAGGACGTCCTCCGCCGGAGCGGAGCAACCGCCAGAGGAAGCGAGGCTCGCAGTCACCTCGTCGTCACTAGCGTTGGGAGGAAGGGAGCAGCACCGTCGCCGGTGGCGGCGGCATCCTCAGGGCGGCGGCGGAGGAGAGCCGCCGGGGAGAGAAAGGAAGGGGCCGGCGGCCACGTAAGTAGAAACCACCCTTTAAAACAGCCTAGGGACCAAACTCAACCGGATTTAACAGATGAGGGATGAAAGAAAACCGGTTTTCCGGATGGAGGATGGAAACCAAACTTCAGCGATACATGAGGGACGTAGAAAGGACTTTTTCCTTTTGGATACCACTCAGAAAGTTAATCGAAATCTAGGCCGCACGCATTGGGCCCATTTGTCAAGCCAACAAAGAAACAAGGCCCAACGCGACGGAGCCCAACATGAAAACTTTGTTGACCTAACCGAACTTTTTTTTTTCTAAAAAAGAGAAAACTAAGCGAACTTGTCAAACACTCCAGATTGATAATTAGTACCACATCGCTAAGGGAGGTCATCTGAGACGGTTGAGGAGAACATAAAACAATGGGTAGCTCAGCATACTAACTCATACCTTTCTCGGCTTTTTGGCTAAAAGTGTAGTATCTGTTCTTATCAGTTTAATATCTGATATGTGGGTCAAGTACCCACAATGATATTAAAAAAATTTGTTGGGGGGGAGAAATTATCATAGTGGCTTGCCACTGGATTTCTCAGGTGTCGCCTAAGCATTGCACTGCTGTCTAGGGCTGGCACACCCCAACCAAAACAAATTCAATTTTGTGTTTTTTTTTTGCTAAAAATAATCAAATTGATGGTTTGGTATTATTTTGTGAATATTCAGAGTCTTCCTAGTTTATTCATTAGATGAAATATATTTATCCAATTTATACATATAAATTTGCTTTACATCTTCAAAAGGGCATGTATGAACCGTGCGTGAAATTCGATATGCATAAAATAGAAAATGTGCATTTATGTATCTTCGAAAAAGGCTGATGAAGCGTAGTACCAAAGACAAGTTTGGTCTTATTGGATGACCCAGGGAAACAAATCGATTTTGAATGTAGTTTCACAGCGAAACACAGTTGAGGTGAAGATGCATGTTGCAACTGATATCAAATACCTGTGAAAAGTGAAAACACAACTTTGTACATGTCCATCACTCAGAATCATAGATTTTTTGTAAACACTAATCATCAAGCTCGAAACTTGTTTAGGTGATCACAGTGGCAGAATTCAGAACATGTTTCGCATAAGCATTTTACAGCCATATCTGTCATTGCAGGTTCAGTTGAATTACAAAATAAGGGAATGCAGCGCAACCTATGAACTCAAGGTCCATATACAATGCACCAAAGAACTCCAATTGCACAGTGGAACTTATTCATTCTGACAAAGAACTCGGTACACTCCGATCATGGTTCTCCATCAGCCAGAATGCCAGATTAAACAACCTGGCACCACATCCATATCCCGTGCTGCACA
This sequence comes from Cenchrus fungigraminus, assembly GCA_036936925.1. Classification (NCBI taxonomy): domain Eukaryota; kingdom Viridiplantae; phylum Streptophyta; class Magnoliopsida; order Poales; family Poaceae; genus Cenchrus; species Cenchrus fungigraminus. Next base: position 77,539,020 of record CM072775.1, read on the forward strand.
TAACTGCATGCAAGGTCACCTAATGATTGTCGGAGAATAACATTCTGTCACAAAGTAGCTTGCACAGTGAAAAAGAATGCACCGTCGATTCATTTATGGCTCGTTAGCATCCGGCTTTTGTTCATGTCTTTGTGTGATATCACCAAGCAGATCCTTTAGCTCCCCCTTCTGAAGAATATATGAAGAAGGAACCAGGCACTAGTTAAGATGATATGATTAATGCACTAACAAAATTAATGAAAAGGGCGAACTTGCCTGGTGCATGCTTAAAATGATGTCAGATCCCCCAACAAACTCTCCTTTGATGAATATTTGTGGAAATGTAGGCCAGTTACTGCATAGACAAAAAAAACTACTGAAATTGGCAGGGCATGCTGAATGGTGTGTGATAAAAAAATGCGTTCATAGATATCGGTGCACGGCAATTCAGATGGATAAAAAGGAAACCTGCACTATCATTACACATCACATAGACAGTTGATATTGAGACTGTTTACATGAGGATGATATAAATCAACCCTTGCAGGCTTAAAACTATATGTCAACCTGATAAGTATAACTCATTTAGTTGATTCTACCCTATTCTGAAGCTTTTGTTCTTTCATTTTTGGTTAAAGCTGCATCTTCCCTCTTGAAGACAAGCTTGAAGACCATTCTTCATGGCTTTACTATATAATCTCATACAGTTTCTATCATGCAAAATTTAAATTATTTACTTCAATCTAGATTGTTTTCCCTGCACATGTATAACTGTAACCGCTTGCCATCTAAGAACACATCTTACGGGATGTGTAAAGAGGACACTTACGTGTGGGCTTTGACAGCCTCTTTGAGCCTGAGATCTCCCAGAATATCTCTACCACGGATAGGGACATCTGCAATACAAAGATATAGTTTAAAATTTAGAAACCACCACTGGTTATTGACTGAATTTCAAACAAATCGGTAATCGATCAACTAAAGCGAACTTACCATATTGCTGGAAGACCTTGACTGCCAGTGCGTTGAAGCCACACATTGGAGACTCAGGGAAACCCTTCATGTAGATCAAAACTGGGTTCTCCCTGATATCCTGCCAAGACAATTTGCTGTTACAATGAAGAAATGGCAACAAGACATGATACATTAATAAGCTTCAGGTTATGTGTACCAAATTAACATGTTTTCAAAACCCACAGAACCCTAATGCATTTTCATGGCTTGCTAGAAGTCCAATAAAATGAATCAAATGGAGACATTCCTCCTTCCCGTGCCGTGGTTAACCCTAAAAGTAGGAGCTTTGACCTAACATTCTGAAATCGCATGCTATAAGTAAATACCTGAGCAACAATGTCATGCAAAGATGTGTCCGAACTTTTGCTCATTGGTTTGAAATCTTGATGTGTATCACGATCAGCAGATATTTGTGTTGCAGTAGAGTCCCCGGTTGCATTAGGATCACCACCATGTCCTGATGAGTAGTTCATAAAATGCTGGAAAGCTGGTCGTGAGACAGCCTGCTCTTTCGGTTACCATGCAAACAAGGATTCACAAAAAATTAAAAAGGAAATGCAAATTACCTAAGGTGCAAAAGTTAGACACTAATAGAACAGTAGTTACATCATGAATAGTGGTGTGCTGTTTTAAATAGGTATGGGGACAAACCTTCTTCTCAAAAATAAATTATGGAAAAAAGGAAGAGACTACCTCATATGAACTCATGCATCATATCACATATTCTCAAGGAGAACTCTATAATTGGCTGGTTCTTAATCACACAGGTTACAAATCAAATTGACACACATAAAGCACTAGTATTAAAGTTCAACAGCGGTGTATAAAGTTTGCATAGACAACAATTGTGCAGAAAACTTGAAGGTTGCAACCAGAGAATGATAATCGTAATAAAAGAACAAACCTTCAATTTTGATCAGAAGGGGACAAATTACCTCATCTCCCATTAGTACATTTGCGCACACTTTTTTAGTAGGTTGTGCACAACTTTTTAAAGTCATGTGACATGGCACAAAGAACGTCTTAATTACATGTAGTGCTTGAGAGCACTCATAGCCTTATCTGAGACGTGATAGGCTGTTGCAAATCAATACAGGCAACAAAAGAGGTAGCAATAAAGAAATTCACTCATTTCTGGAGTTAGCATAGTACAGTGTCCAGAGTCCAGACATATGATGGCAACTGTTTTTTTTAAACTAAATATGATGGCAACTTGTTAACTTAAAAGCCACAGAACAGGAGAACTGGAAAATTTTGGAAACTATATGTATTCTACTACGTTTATTCAATTACCTGATATCAGAACAAAACCAATGAATTGGAAGTATGCAGGCTACGCAAATTACAAAGTCACAAGTTTGAAAAATCAACTTTAGCCATTCAATAATGCACGTGCAAGGTCTCATCGATCTAAATTCCATACCACAGATGTGCTAGTTCTCAGGAAGTAAGTAAAGAGGAACGACTATGTTAGAATAAGGAGAGTAAAAACTACTAATATCATCACGACTGTATCAAACAATCTCGCTGCAGTAGCACTTGAAGCAAGCTAAGACAGATGGATGAAAAAACCTGGAGGAGTGATTGGATTCGCGAGCCTTACCGCTGTCGTTGGCGCGCGGCACAACCTAACGAGCCCCCTCGCGATGAGGGCGGTCGACACCAACCTCTTCATGGCACCCTGCAAACGGCGGATCAGAGAAAAAGAACAAGGCGTGTGTAAGCCAGGGATCTGCCAAACGAGCCGCTGAGAAATCAACAAACAACGGAAATGCCAGCCCAGCAGCGCAACGAACTCGTGCAGTCGTGCTGCACGATACTAGGACCAAGATGGCAGCGCAGGACCGGCGGCGAGCTTGGGGACAGGGGTTCGGTTATATTCCCAGAGTTTTGGGGGGAGTGAGTGACTCCGCGCAGCAATCAAATCGAACGGAGCGTCCAAGCAAGAGAGAAAGCGAAGCCTAGTTTCACCTTACCAGCAGAAGAGGGAGCCAACTCAAAGTCCGGATCGATCTCCGCTCTGCGCCCACCGTCCGGCGAGGGAGGGGAGGAGGACGATGGAGAATGGCGGTGGCGTGTGCAGGGCGGTGAATGGGCCGAGCTGATGAGACTATCTCCAACAAGGATATGCAAACCTAAAAATGGGTGCGGCACAGTGTTTTTGGGTGGCAAAACACCCTCCAACAGGCGACGCAGACGAGCGATCCATTTTGGGTCCGAGCCGACGCGCGATGCAAAACTGCGTCCTCCGTCCGTCCTTCTGCGTCTCCACCCAGGTCCCAGGCGTCGGGCCCACTGGAAGGGGACCACCGGAGCCCGCCGGCGAGGCGAGGCGAGGCGGGGTGGGGAGGTAGGGCGAGGAGCTGCCGGCGTGGGGACGAGCCAGAGCTGCCCCTTCCGTCCGCCACTGCCAGAGGCTCGAGCTCAAGCGCCGCCCGGAGCTCAAGCGTCCTCCTCACCTCCAGCCGCCGCCGCCATGGAAGCTCCGCCCAGCAGGCGCGCGCCTGTCCTGAGCCCGCCTCAATCCGGGTGGAGTCTGGGAGGCCGAATCGGCCGGATGTGGGGCTGCCGGCACAGGAGCCCGGTGCTCGCCGACCGTCCCGTGGAGACGTGTCGACGGCGGGGAGGCGCAGGACGGTGACGTTGTGCTCCGTCAGCGGCGGGGAGGTGCAGGGCGGGCATTCGATTGACGCCGAGGGAGGTCCGCGGACGACGACGGCGAGGCGAGCCCGCGGCCTGCGACGCCGAACGGCCGGCACGGCGCAGCCGGCGTTGCCTGGCTTGTCCGCAACGGGGCGCGGTGCGGCGGCTCCATGGTGGCGGCCGGCACTCGGCGTGGAGGAGGTGTCCGGCGCTCGAGAGGAATGGGTCTCCCGGTTTGGGTTTGTTGTTGGAGTACAGCTGTTTTGGATGCGATGCTCACTCCCTGTGCGCGACCCAGATGAGTGAAATAGGTCTCGGTCTGCCTCCCTTTTGTTGGAGTTAGCCTGAGGTATGGTATCAGGTTGGGCGGTATGTGTTTTTTTTTTTTTTTGCTTGGGCCCAATTATACAGAATGCTTTCGCGATGATTACGTACACGACGTCATCACCTCTTCAACCCCGAAATGCGAATGGTCTTGTAGTCTAATGGTAGGACAGTTCGGCGGGACGCTACCTACCAGGATTCAAATCATGATCCTCGCATCTTTTTCTGGATTTATTCCGGGAATTTCTGGCGTTATACATTAAGTGGTAAGCGACGTTCCCGTCGACAACGAGACGCTAATGGTGACTTCGAGAATCTCCATATCTGCCGGTGCTCAGTCCTTCGGAGGTGCTCATAAGGATAGGGTTTTCGTACATGTGTTCATAGGGGTGAGTATACATGCGTGTTGTGAGGGTCTGCGTTGTATTGTGTAATTAAAAAAAACCTCTTCAACCCCGAAATTAGGCCGCGTCGTTAACTCGTGACCGCACATCTTTCCGTTACGTGACACTGTTACCGTGTTACGTGGCCTGTTTGGCCGTTTAGTTTAACCGCCGGGCGATGACGTGCCCCCTCCTGACGCGGCGCCTCCACAGTTTCTCGAACCCCGGCGCCGAAAGCGCCACACGTCGCCGGCTAGTTAAACCACCATTTCCCCACGCAGTCCTAAACTCCTAATTCCTTCCTTCGATCACCTCGCCGCGAGTCGCTACAAGCCCACAACGCACAGCCCACGAAGCCGCGGCCCCCTCCCTCTCCTCTCGCCGACGCCATGGACTCCTCCGGCGGCAACCACCACGCCGCCGCCGCGGATGCCACGGGCCCGACCGAAACCACCGTGACGCTCCCGCCGCTCACGCTCCGCGACGTGCCGCGCCTGCCCGCCGCGCTCGCGTCGTCCCCGTCCCCGGCGGTCCAGAATCCCATCTCCCGCCACCCCTACTTCCACCCGCCGTCCACCTTCTACATCTCCCCGGGGGACGTCTCCCTCCGCCACGCCTTCTTCGACCTCGCCTCCTCGGCGCCGTCCCCGCTCGTCGCCTACCGCCGCGCGGGGCCCCGGGGGGACATCGCCGTCGACCCGGCCCGCGCGCGCGCCGCGCTCGTCACCTGCGGGGGCCTCTGCCCGGGCCTCAACACCGTGCTCAGGGAGCTCGTCGTCGGCCTCCAGGAGCTCTACGGCGTCCGCGACGTCTTCGGCGTCGCCGCGGGATACCGGGGCTTCTACGGCGCCGACGAGGACCACGTGCGCCTCGACACCGCCACCGTTGACGACTGGCACAAGAAGGGCGGGACCGTCCTCAAGACCACGCGGGGCGGCTTCGATCTTGGCAAGATCGTCGACGGCATCGTTGCGCGCGGGTACACGCAGGTGAGAGCAGCGCACACGACTTTCAGACTTTGACTGAGACGGTGGTCAGAAACTCACAATTGCAGCTTCCGTCACCTAATAAAACTTGTTGTGCGGTTGTGCCTATCCATAAACCTCTAAATTGCAAGGTCGCAATGTGCTTTACTGAATTGGTGATCCGAGGTTTTAATAAGTATGCTTTAAATTAATTAATTTAAGATCCCAATCAAACTGGTTAAGACTTCTGCAATCTTACCAAATGTTAACTTACACCTCATGACATTCTCAAAAGTGCTTTGAGGAGGCTTTTATGTTTCATGTCTCACATGCGTTAGATATTCGCATAATTGCATTACTCAGGTTATGACAGAAAAGCCTAGCGAGTCATAGAACATTATTGTCACTTAGGCAAAAAAGAATTAGATGAACGTTGCATTTTTTTTAACCTCGGTAGGATGAAAACTATGAAGGTATGCTGGTTTGACCATCAATGTGCTAGTTGTGTAACTCCTTCCATATATTATTGCCACCAAACATTTTCAAATTTGCATGTTCTTTGCTGAAGGTATACGCAATTGGTGGAGATGGAACCATGAGAGGAGCCGTGGCAATATTTCAAGAGTTCAAGCGCCGTGGTTTGGACATATCCATCACTGGGATCCCAAAAACTGTGGACAATGACATTGGCATCATAGACAGGTCATTTGGTTTTCAAACTGCGGTGGAGATTGCTCAGCAGGCAATTGATGCGGCACATGTTGAGGCTGTTAGCGCTGTCAATGGTGTAGGCCTTGTCAAACTAATGGGCAGGAGTACAGGACACATTGCTCTTCATGCCACCCTGAGCAGCCGTGATGTCGACTGCTGCTTGATTCCAGAGGTTGATTTCTACCTGGAGGGCAAGGGAGGTCTGTTTGAGTTCCTATATGAGCGGATAAAGAAGAAGGGGCATGCTGTCATTGTAGTTGCTGAGGGAGCTGGTCAGGAATTGATTCCCCGTACTGATGATCAGAAGCGTGAGCAGGATGAGTCTGGCAACATTGTGTTTCTTGATGTAGGCCCCTGGCTGAAATCTGAATTGGGTAGATGGTGGAAGAAAGAGCACCCAGATGAACTGTTCACTGTGAAATACATCGATCCTACATACATGATTCGAGCGGTTCCAGCAAATGCTACAGATAATTTGTATTGCACCTTGCTGGCTCATTCGGCAATCCATGGGGTCATGGCTGGGTTTACTGGCTTCGTGCCTGGTCCGATTAATGGGACATACAGTTACATACCATTGGAAGATGTCGCTGTGGCGAAGAACCCTGTTGATGTGAATGATCACAAATGGGCATGGGTCAGATCAGTCACAAATCAGCCAGATTTCCTGATATCCAAAGCATAAGACCTGAAGCTCAGTGGTGTCGCCAAATTGTGTAAAGATCGCTGATCCTCCCTGCACATGTTAGAATGGATTGCTCTGATCCAGTTGCTTCCCCGGTTATTTTCTGTTCAATATGGTAGATGTTGTCTCCTCCAGTTTGTGTGCTTGTGGAACTCTTCTGATAATGTAGGTAGCAAGCTGTGCGTGTGTGTATGTTTAAATTGTTGTTCTCATCAATAAGTGATGCTTTTGTTCGGATGAAAATTGTTGTTTACCTTAAGCAGCTGTTTCAGTACCAGAGCATAATGTAAAAATGGCCGTTTACCTTAACCAGCTATTTATGATTTAAATAAAGTAATTGCAACCATTCAAACAAAAAGGCCTATTAGCTCAGTTGGTTAGAGCGTCGTGCTAATAACGCGAAGGTCGCAGGTTCGAGACCTGCATGGGCCAAACAATTTTTTTTCTACCTTTTAAATCTGCGCGAGCTGCGTCTGTGAACTAGGAGTACTCTATAAATGTGTATGGTGCGCCCCTGTTCCCAGAACAGAGAGCTTCTGGACGATCAGATGGCAAATCCGAACGGTTTTTTTTTCTTTTTAAAAACTCCAATCATCTCTGTACTTGAGTTTTATTTACATTTTTTTACATATGCACAAGTCTTACAGTTTCCCCGTATATTGGCGATTGTCCGACTCCTCACCCTCTGCTCTGTATAGAACACAAGTTGAGATATGGAGTAAAAAGCCTTCCAAATCACAGGAGCCCAATCTTCTCGTATAGAACACAAGTTGAGCCAGTGGAGAGAATGTTACAGGGTGAAGTGAACCAACCACCTCAAGCAATTGCCAATATATCTACATCATGTACATCATAAATCAGAGTTCTCAGCTGCCTCATGCTAGCTACTTTACAAGCTAGTGCCCAGTGTTTCTTCACTTCACGAAACTTCTCTCGCCGCTCATGGACATGGATGTCCCCCGTGCGTGCAGGCGCCTTTCTCTAACTGATGAACTCACCTTCAGGCCAGTCAAGATTCAGGGCATATTGGCTCGATTTCTATTGGCAGACCTCTCTGGAACTCCACGTACGGGTATGCCATCGGAATGTCATCGCCATCGATCCTCCATCTGCAAGGCGCCAAGTTTTCAAAGATGAGGGGAGCAATGATCAGCTAGCGGTTCTTCAGTCGTAAACGCAGGTAATTCTACAGAAAACAATTGCAGATCCTTTTTGTCATATTCAGATGGTCGCAGAATATTATGGACCAGATTTGGCAGTTTGATTACACAATAGTGTTGTGTCTCTGGTTTGTTAGCACTTAGCAGTAACACACAAGTTGCAGACATGCTTGTGCTGTGTGTTGTCGCCTGATAATATGTTCTACAGTTCTGGATCCACAACTACATAATATTTAATTTAAGACTTGGGTCCACGTCGATGGAAACATAAATAAGAGAGGGCAAGTGGTACATCACAACCCTCTTGCTGTTACTTTCAACAGTTTCTGTAACTAGTATGACACTGCTAACCTTCTGCGTCTTTGTTCATGTTTTATCTTATCAGTTTCGTTGTTCAACATTGTTGCCATAACATTCTTACCATTCCTTACTAGTATTTGTTACAAGGTTAAATCACAATGATAAGCACATTATTCTGATTTCCTGTTCATTTTGCCTTGTACCTATGTTAACTTAAAATGTGTCCCACCACATTGGTTTGTTACGCCGGTTACTGAAATGTCTACTATGTTCATGTGCTGCTTTGATTTGCCAGGTTTGTTGTTGTGACTGTACCACTGATTTGTGTGTGCATCTCCAACTCTGGTAGAACAAACATTCCCTTTTGTTTTTACCTGTAATTGAGCACAAGGTGATGGAGGAAGAAAGCAGCCTCTACTTTGGCAAGCTCCGATCCTGGGCAGAGCCGGGGCCCTCCGCCGAACGGTGTAAACCTCTTGCTTATCCCTTGGCTTGAGCCCTGGTACAACAGTCAGATAAGTCGTGATGCGTGCATATGAATCAAGCCCGTGAACATCATCAGAGAAACCAAAGAGAAAAATAGTGAAGCAAAGCCAATGATGCTGGCTTTGAATGAGAGGAATCATGGCCAGGACCATTGGCAACAGGCACTACAGCCTCAGGTAGCTTGCTTGGCATCTGAAGATAGTTGCAGGTAATTATGTCACAGGTGGACACTCACTAATTAAAGGCAGCAATTAGTTAAGAGTAGTACACGCTTTAAAGAAGATTCCCTAAAAGCCCCAGATAAGCTTCTTTGATAGGTGCTCTAACCTTTTGATTGTATATTTCAGATTTGAATAAGAAGCTTATTATCACAAAGTTAAGCTGTTAATTAATTTATGGCCTGACAGGAATGAAATATGATTGTGCGAATCATCAGCTCATTAGTTCAGTACCAATATACATGGCAGGTGGGAAAGTACTACTGATGAACAGAAAGGAGCATACCTCCCATCTGCAGGGCTGAAAATGTTGGGCGTTTCCATGAAGCGAGGGGTTCAGATGAACAGCACTGAAGACGGGTAGGACCTTCCAGCCAGATGGAATCAGATACTCTGCAACAGAGAAAAAGCGAGAGCCTCTTGCTTTTGAGCATCTTCGTCTACCAAAGCTAGGTGTTTCTAGGCATAATGATGCTTAAAAATCAGGATTAAAGGTGCGACCATCCCCTCTGCCTCCGATCCATTATCATGTGATGAGCACAAATGGAATCTGCAAGGAAAGCCTCAATATGGTGCTGATGCAGGGTTGTTAATTTTACCTTTGTATCTGACATCTTTGAGAGCCTTCCTGTGGACGAACTTGACGATGTTGCCGCATCTCAGAGCCTCATTGATAACCTGCAGGAGCATGCACACATATATCAGAAACACCCAACTAGCTAGTCTGAATATCGACAAAATATGTCATTTTTGTATGGCTTGCTGCTTACAGGAGGAGAAAAAAAAGGTCTAACAAATCTTATACAGTAGGTAGTGAATCATGGTCATCTTACATGTTGGGTATATTCCATCTTCTTGTAGTCTTCTGAAGTCAAGCACTCCTCCTTTCCTTTGTTGGATCTTATGCTGTCGTGCTCCCTCTGCGTGCATAGCATGTTCACATGCATATATAGTTTACTGATGGCCACCGGCCTGCTAGCTACTACCAAATCGTATGTGTCTTCACAGTGAAAAATCATGCATGTATATTTACCTTGACCAGGTCCAGATCTTCCGCAGACTGTCCAAGGAAATACACGACCATGGAGATGAGGAGCGAGGTGGTCTCGTATCCTCCCAGCAGGGAGTCCAGCACAAAGCTCACTTTCTCCTCATCGGAGAGCTCATTGCCTGACAGGAGCACGTCAAGGAAATCGCCCTTCTTGCCTGACCCGGCACTCCTCCGCTCCTCGATGATGCCCTTCACAGTGTTGGATATCCTCTCTCTAGCCTGTGTGAGTTATTAACAGAATAAATCACTGTTATACAAATACTGTTTGATCATAACGCATCTTTTATTAAGGTAAGCATGGTATACAAATGCTTAATTAATGTAAGCATAGTGTGCGCTATCATGTCTGGATGGTTTACCTGGACAGCCTTGGCATATGGGGTCCCTGGGATGTAGAGAGGGAAGGAGATGAGGCCCTTCATGAAGGCCAGGAAGTCCTCCAGTATCCTGGCAGTGACCGGCTCCTCTGGCGACAGCCCCAGCACCTGCTTCACTATCACACTGAACGCGAACTGTGTTTCTCAAAGGACAGAGAGAACACGCCACCACACAGGAGAGAAAGAAAAAAGAAAAAAAGACCCTGTGTAAGTCAAAGTAAACATGGAAAAAGATTCATGCAGCAGCAACAAGCAGCAGGACGATATATGCAGCAAGCACGTCGGTGACATGTGTGCAGAGCCTCTCTCTCTCCATGTGTCTCCAAAAGGGATTATTAACAGCAAGAGCACACGGTTGCTAACCTTTCTTGCCTCCTCGCAGAAGGAGATGACCTTGACGCCGCCGGCCGCCTGGTGGCGCCATGAGCCGACGACGTGCAGCGCGATCTTCTCGATGTCGCGGAGGTAGCTGGGCTTGAGCTTGGTGGAGGTGACGAGTGCGAGGGCGAGGTTCCTGAGGCGCTTGTGGTCCTCGCCCAGGACCACGAGCATGGAGGACTTGCCCAGGATGCCATGGATCGGCCTGGGGTAGCTGCACTGGAACAGCCGCTCCTCGTTCTGCAGGATGAAGTGGTTGAGGTCCTGGTCGCACGACACCACCGTGGGGGTGCAGAACAGGTGGGACTTGAACACCCGCCCATACCTGCAGCAGCAGCATCAAACATTGTTAGTTGCTAATCAGTTACCGTGCCATGCCGCCACGTCAATAAACATTTACCGTCTCTCTCTCTCGTATCATGCACTTCACTAGCTATCACGGGCTCACAGCAAGCAAAAATTTAACACGGACATGAAAGATAGATGCATGATAAAGCTGCCTAGACAGGACGGCAGCAGCAGCAGCAGCAGCATCACCTTTTGCTGTCACATGAAATAATGGTGCAATACTTAATTGCGATGTCGCGGTGATTAATAATATAGTAGCTAATTAAGAAGAGGATCTGATAGATGTGGTTTGCTGTGTGCACGGATAGATGCATGCATGGTGACGTGGTAAAATTAAGGAAATCAAAGTAGTATTAATTTTACCTGGAGCAGTGATCCTCCAGGAAGCCGCCCAGCGTGTTGGAAGCATGGGGCGTGAGGAACCTGAGCGTCTCGCCGATGAGCGGCCATCCAAAGCTGCCCCTGGGGGCCTTGGGGTTCAGGAGCAACGGCAGGAAGTGGCTCAGCACCAGGGCCAGGAGCGAGGCCAGCAGGATCGCCGCCACAGCGGCCAGCGCGAGCTCCCCCGCCATCATCGACCACCACCACCGCTCGCAACTCTCATCTCACACGAGCAAGCACAGCATGGAGCTAGCCAGCAAGAATCACTCTGTCTATCTGTATATATCTATATATATGTATATATATAAGTATATGGATGCTTCGCTTAGCTTGCTCGAACGCTCACGCAGGCACAGCTCACCCCTGGGCTTGCTAGCTGTTCTCTCTCTAGAATGCGAGGCGAAGGGGGAACTATATAGTAGCAGGAGATGCGAGCGGCAGGAAGGATCTTGGCAAAGGGGGAGAGAGGGAGAGAAAGAAAATAAGGCTGCCTTTTGCCTCCTTTCTTTGGGCGCCTTCTTTTCGTTTGTTTAGCAAAATGACCTCTGTTCTTTCTCCCTAAAACAAAAGGTCCTGGCAGTATGATCTCTGTTCTTACTGCAGCCAAATTACCTCAGTGATGCAGTACAGAACAGTAACATAAGTGTAGCTTTTATCAAGGGAGAGGGGCTGTAGCTAGGACTAGGAGGATGGTCCATATCGTAGAGTAGCCTAGCATCTAGGCTGCAAAGGTGCAGTCAAATAGAGAGAGAAAGTTTGTGCAAACGGCCAAGGGCCTGTTTAGTTGGCTGAAATTTAGCCACAAATTTGCTAAATTTTCAACTCTCTTCATCACATCACATTAAATACACCAAAAGACATATATTCAGAGCAGTAAATGTAGGTAAAAAAATTAACTAATCACACAGTTCTGTTGTACATCACGAGACGAATCTTTTAAGCCTAGTTAGTCCATGATTGGACAATATTTACCACAAACAAACGAAAGTGCTACAGGAGTGCAACAGGAGTTCAAACAGTGCTTTTTGCTAAATTTCAGCCAACTAAACAGGAGTGCAGGTGCATAGTGCTGCGGTACTCTGGGGTCTGGACAAGGTCAAGCCAAGCGAATGTGGAGATTTGCAAATTTCAACTTATGACCAGGTACGTGAAGCCTCTCTTTTTTTTAAAAAAATAATAAAATTCGAACGGTGACTTCTAATCCTTGGCGCTATAGCTCAGACAGCGTAGCAAATGAGCTGCCTTGATCGTAGTCAAATTGAACGCATCGGCAGGGACGCATCAGAGACTGTTTCTAAAATAGGTTCAAGCACACTTTCAGACAGTACACCGTGTCCTCTAGCAGTGGTAGTACATTGATTGGATTGGCGTGGCAATGATTTACAATGTTCTATGGAGTACTCAAGATTTTCTTCGGATTATCTTATTGCCTCTGTGTTTGTCGACATGATGGTCAAACTACACCTAGTGCAAGTACAATCTCATCATCCTAGGTCAATGTGTGCCTATCTAGGACAAAAAAATCCTCACATTTAAAATTGATTATATATAGTTTGACTTTGCATATACTCTTACTTTGCTTATATATCGGCAGCCATATATAGGACCGAATTAACAGCAAGTTAAACAATTTACGCGTTGTTCTTTGTAACTTTACTTACATTTACAGAGAAGGGGTAACAGAGAGTCATGACTCATCATGAGGTCTTTCGGTACCATTTGGGACTCCGACAATCACTGTTGCAAGACTCCCCACCTAGTAACCTGCCCTGTGCTGGCAATTATTATTAGCCCTACTCCACAATCGTCACAAAAAAATGCACCCAACCGAACACACACAAAATTAAAATATATGATTAGAGGATGCCTGATAATTTAATTAGTTGTTAGCCATCAGCTTAACAGTCACTCAAATAATACTCTATGTCGTTCCAAACTATATGTCGATTTAACTTTTCTAGATGTATAATTGTCACTATACACCTAGATATAGTTTATGTCGATTTGCAAAAATATAGTTTATGTCCATTTGCAAAAAAAAAGTTTATGTCGATTTGCAAAAAAAATATAGTTTATATATATCTATAAATCTAAAAAATAAAATGATCTAAAATTAAATAAAGAAGTATAAAATAAATATATAGCAGCACCAATTTGATGTGGCAACATCTACCGTCTGCTTACACCGCTTCATTTTAGTTCTTATGTATACAAGGTGTGGAAGGCTAATCTCATTGAAAAGTTTCGTTTATTTTTTCCGTAGACCAGACATAATTTTTAGTCTTTGTTTAGTTTGGCAAATTGTTTTCGATGTGACGGATGAACAGTGATAATTTGCTGGCAACTTGCCGTATTAGGCCTCGTGCATAGAGAAAGCAATATGCTACGGGTGGATAGTGGCAATTTACCGAACTAAACAAGACCAATATGATATACATAATTGAAGGCTAATTATAAGAACTAGTCCATCAACCTGTGCTCCTACACGGGTTATATTTTTATAAATTATAGCATGCACCATTTGTGTATACATTAATTATTATATCATATGCCAATTGTTTAAGAAATAGAAGATTATTTTACAATCATGTTTTGATTTATATTTTTGATATAGGTCATTTGAATTCAAACCTCATGTTATTTTGGTGTAATAAAAATTATTTAAGTAATTTTTAAGTATTGGTGGTGGATAATTTATTTGAAAATTTAGGGAGTTGTATTAAATTATTTTTATAATGGCATTGATAAAGATTAGAGAGTTACTTTAATTTACTTTATGTTACAGCAAAGCTGGATAATTTAAATATAAATTTAAGGGGTTACTTTAGACTATTTTCATAATAGCATAGGTGGGCAAATTTTTAGAAAACCAGCAAATATGTCCCTACGTTCGAAGTGAAAAAGGTATCAAATGTCTTCGTACATGTGACACAAAAATTGACAGATAATTGTTGTTGCTTGTTAAGTTTTGATTTGTTTGTTTGTGAAATTTTAATTATTAATATTTGTCGTATGTTATTTAATGAATGAAGTTAAATTACAGCCCATAATTTTTTACTCTGTATTACTTATAATAAATTTTTAGCACAATATTACTTATAAAATCTACCTAACTCTACAAATTGATGTCGCTGGCCCAAATCAGACCCAACTCGTCGGATGTCATGTCCATCCTTCCTAAAGTAGTCACACATCTACTCGCTATCATTCTTCTAAAAAATAAAAAAACTACTGGACACTCTCTGCTTGGCTCGCCGCCTACTGAGCTTCTGAGGCTGACGTTGTTAGCCCTTGCGCCGCCGCTCTCTCTTCCTATCACCTACTTAACGGCGTCCACGCCTCCACTCCGCCCGCCACCCGGCTCCGCACACCCCTGGTCCTCCGCATCTACTCTCAGCCGGTTCATGTGCCTGTTCTTCGTCCGCCAGATCTAGACGCGGGGGACCGAGATCAGCAACATAGGTGGAGCATAAGCGTGTGGAGGAAGACCACAGACTTGTGGAATCACATGTGTGGGCATCAGGGCGTGGTCTTGCCTTGCGACTCGCAACTTGTGCTCCTTGGTGAGTAGATGCACGCTGCTCGTTTGGTCTCTCGAAGCTCACCGTGAGAAAGCGACGCAGGTCGACGTCGGTCAACGCACCCTGCTTAGTGGCGTGGCGACAACAGCCAATTTTCTTCGTCGGCTTGGTGCCATGAGGCCGCCACGACGGGAGGAGGTGTCGTACAAGGCCGGGTCGGTGGGGTCAGCCTGCTCACGCAGTCTCCAGATCCAGGACCTCCGTGTCGGTGCAGACATCGAGAAGATGATCATGTGCCACGGTGGCGTACAGGGCCAGGTCGGTGGGATCCGAACAACGAGCGCGCGCACTCCGTGAGGACCTCGATGGGCCGACGTGCGTAGAAGGGCGCGGAGGCGAGCGTGGTAGACGGCGAGGCCATCAGGAAACAGGGTTGAAACAATTTTTTTTTGCAAATAGTTAAAATTGTGACTGTGTAACTCCTAGTACTACGAGTTGATCAATAACAAAGTGAGAGACTTTTTTGACAAAAATTCACGGTGGACTAACGGAAACTACCACACTTTAATATTAGGTACGCATAGATATAGATGTAATAGATCCAATAACTGTGATGATTTGAATCTACTTATTGACAACTAAATTTTTAGAATTTTTTAAATTTCTCTTTATTTTAGGGTGCTCACTTAAGATCTTATGTGGTTTCAAAAGAAATCTTCAATTAGTAATAATAGTAAGATTTGTACAGCACCATAAACCAATCATTTTACATGCCACCACGGCACCACTCCATGTAATCAAGGTACTGACAGTACCAAACGGGCACCGCGCGCGTAGCGAAACATAAATTTGGACTACACGGCACCTGGGCAACCGGGCACTTTCCGATCAGAAAATAGGCCAGAAGTCAGAGAGCAAAGTTGCCGTGATTTTCACCAGGCCTGGCTGGCCCTGTACATCACTCCGCACGGGCGCACCCCAGATGTACTTGACCCCGAGGACACCCGCGACACGGGCAGCCGTGCGCGGAGCGGAGCAAAAATATATTCCTCGACGAGAGAAAGAGCCGCACGAGTGGCAGCGGTTGCAGTACAGATAGGTCCACCTTAGCATCATCGATAGGGGTGCCCACACCACCCCAGGTGTTTAATCACGCATTTACCATTTTGTTCTTTTTTGTTATTTTTAAATAGATTAGGTCAATTTCAGTGATAGTGTCATGAGCACAGTTAACAAGTTTGGCACATCAGCTTTTCAGCATGACACTACTAGGGAATGAGGCTTTCGTCCCAGGGTAATTTTTACATTAGTACCGGTTTTTTTTGCACCCGGTACTAATGTGAACATGCACCGGTACTAATGTATGAGTGAGAAGGGAGAGCCTCGCTGCGACCTCGTGAGAGCACATTAGTATCGGGTAGGAACTAGCCCACATTAATACCGGGGCTAGTTCCTACCCGGTACTAATGTGGTCTGACCACATTAGTACCGTGTAGGAACTACCGGGGCAAAAAGGACACTCACCGAACATAGGCACACAGCCCTATTTGTATGAGCACTTTTAAGAAGTAAACTATCGAATTATCTCAAATTGACGAAGTCATCACCGTCTCACTATACTGGATCATGTCAGTTAAATTTTAATCAGTACCGAGTCGAGAATTTCACCATAAAAAATCTTACCGGTTGAACTACACCTCACGCTTGGTCAGCTGATCTCACGTCAGGTTGTTGGTCAGATCTCACCTCGCCTTACGGTCCGGGATCTGTTTTGTTTAAGAAAATATTGCACCTGTTTTTTTTTCCTCCAATGGTGCGAGATGATGAGCGCGAGAGATCTAAATTATTCATGCAAATCTGAATCGACGGTATTGCGTCGCAGTAATTAACGACTCGATCAGTTGCGACTTTGATTGGCATTCGATACCTCTGCTTGCTTCAAGGTTACGTCTGAACTGATGAGCCACGTCGCCACAGAATATATTTCTAGACACTGGACCTTCCTGCTGGATGCCCCCCTCGTGTGTGATTAAGAAACATCCCGGGCAGAAGGGGAGAACCAACAATGTCTTTTGGCTCGAAGATGGTAGGATGAGATCGATCGATACACACATCAAAGGATGTCAATTTTGTTCTGTTTATTCTCCACTTGGCCAGCTGCAGGGAATGGCGGCTGGCCTAATATGCCGCCTAAAATGTTTATTAGCCTTCCGTCATGTCACATTACCGGCAGCAGCAGCTGATTACTAATATTTTACGTATCCATCAATCGTATTTATGAATATGTTCTGCTTATTAAAAAATGGCAGCTTAAGAAAAAAGAAAATAGGGTCCAGATGATTACAAGAACTATATATATGCAGGTGCACGTGAATTGGTCCAAGAACTTGTAATCTGATTAATCTGATGCAAGGAGTTGTAATTTGGTATATAAACGGTTCAAATCTCGCCACGTCGCGTATTTATCTATGGTGGACCATGAGGTGGATGGCTGGGTCGCGGCCTGGCCTGAACTGACTCGGATTATTGTTGTTTTGACATTATCAATAGGAAATGTAACTTTGGATATTATGGAATACATGTGGCGTGTCTATTTATAAATCTAGACTGGGATGAATATATAGTGTGTTGGATATTATGAAGTAGACATGCTCTGTTGGCTGTTTACCAGTATGTAATGATAGGTCCGTGTCTAAAAGAGTCAAAAACACTAAGGGCTGTCCCAACGGTCCACTTAGGATGGAGTCCATTCCTAATAAATGAGGTGACACATCAGTAAATTAGTGACATGGCAGCATAGTTAATGAAGAAAGAGGAGGAAAACACAAGATCTGGTTTCTTCCTCTAGACTTGGTCTCCTCACGCGAATCAAAGCCGCAAGACCCAGCAAAATCACCATTGGGAAGACCTGACTAGAGTCTTGCGGATTTGCTCCTCCCCTCCATTGGTAAGAGATAAGAGAGAGAAGCGACATTTATTAGGTGAAGACACCAACTGTTGGAGAGAGGTTGGTCTATAGATGAATTTTGATGATGTGGTTCTCTTGGACTTCGCACATGGTTTCTACCATAGGGACTGCCCTAACAACCCTTAAACTTGTCTAGAGATGTCACTAAGGCCAGCAAACTCGCAAAATTGAAATCTGACACCTCAAATTCAGTAAGGAGCTGGATTTTTTCGCATTAAGCTAAATATCAATAATGAAAAATCTACTTAATGAGTAAAGAAATTATGCAGACTGAGCCTAGCTCGGCCGGTAAGGACTTAGGAGGGGAGCTCACCCACCCGGGCGAGCGCGCTATAGCCTCCTGAGGCTCGGGGAGATAAGCACCCCTTCTTTTAAAAAAAAAGTAAAGACATTATGGTTTTGTGACATAATTTTACTTCCTTAATGAAGGGATATCGACGCTAGAAGGCACATACGAGCGCAGAGCCCCACCCCTTTCCTTTTTTTTTTACTTTTTATTACGGTAGTATTCATGTAAAAACATGTGAACAACTGTTATTTTTAATATGGTCAACCAAACCATCACTCTCGCCAGCTCTCATGCTCTAGAATAATCATGGCACTCCCAACCCAAACTCTATGATAAAGTCCATAGTCATTAACTACACTGCCACGTAGGCAATTTGCTGATGAGGCAAACAATTTAATGATGAGAGAGAGGTAAAAACTTAGAAACCAAGTCTAAGTTAGACTCCAAGTCTACATGCAAAACGAGGTATGTGTGGATCCCGTGTAGTTGGCCACATGCTTGATGTGTCCGCTTATTTAATAAAATGGGAGCAGAAAATCCGAGAGGAACATTAGGTAGACTTTATGATACAAAATCTGCACTGAGGATTACAATTTCTTGTGATAAAGTCTTCAAGATATAGACTCATTGAATAAAGTCTGGGTCGGGAGTGTCCTCACAATAGTTGAAGAAGAGAAAACGCCATTATTGATCGAACAATATTTTGGTTACCTGGCTACAACGTACCGTATGGTTAGCGTAGCGACATTGACGGTCAAATTAAACGAGAGACAAGTACTGTAGAATATCCTCCAAGCGCGCGGGCGTACTTAAAAAAACATGAACCTCTGCTCACCATCCGCGTGCTCGCTCGACAGCAAGAACATGATCAAAGCAGGAGCCACTGAACCAGGAGCCTGTGTGTGTGGCTGCTACCAGTACCAGGCCAGATCGGTCGATCGGAAGCCAAGGCCTCGACTGCTGCACGCACGCACGCACGCATGCATGTGGGGGGCGGCTAGGAGTAGCCTGGTAGAGCAGGGCGGGGGCACCGGGGGGGACTGTGCATGCGAGCGTGGCCGCACAAGCAGCCGGCCGATCCGTCCCATTCTCCCTCTCCGGCCCGGCGCCAGCGACAGCGAGAGGTCGATCGAGACGCTCCCCTCGTGCGCCGCTTTGTCCGTATCTTCTTCCTATGGATTTCAAGTACCCACCACCCCCATGCTAGCTCGGCCAGGGCCAGCCACAAGAGGCCAAGAGCCCACAACCAGAGCCAGATTTGGATCGCTGCTCATACTTAATTACGTCGCTCGATCGCTTGTTTTATCCGCGATTGCAGGTGATGATTAGGACGATAGGCCATGGACACACACACACGGACATGCTGTCGCTCATCGATCGTCTGCCGACTTGAATTGCTCTCAGCGATCAGCGATGGATCGCTCTGTGGTGTCCCTGTTTCCCGGCAGCTTCTGCCGGCTCGATCGCGCGCTCGTCCCTGTGTGCCGGCCTTGGATCATTTGCAGATAGCGCTTGCATTGGCCGGGTTCCTTGAACCTACGACGACTCGTCGGATATGATGCAGGAAGGGAAGGATGGGCACAGACAAAAACAGTGTACGTACAGTAGTCGTACAGAAAAGAAAAATAAAGGAAGAGAGACAAGGAAAGCAGAAGAAAAGGCCGGATCGGACGGCCTCTCTGCAGCGGAAGCGTGCGTGTGACTCATCACGAGGCTCGCTCAGCTCGCTCGCTGCTGCCACTGCCAGAGGTCAGAGGTGAGGCGCGCCGCGGACGTGCGTGCGGCCGGCCGTGCGGGGGCAGGGCACCGCATTTCCTGCCTTTTTCTCTCCTCCTCCTCATCGACAGTCATGGCTGGGGCGCACGGAGGACCAGGACCTGCCGGCTGCCCCTGCCCCTGCCCCTGCATGGTCGCGGTCTCGGCCTCGGAGGCCGTGCCCGGGGCCGCGGCGCGCCTCTCGAGACGGCACGGGGGGACGACGGGCGTGTCAGTGTCAGGCTCAGGCAGCCTCTGACCTCTGCGCTCTCTGAACAGATTTCACCGTCGCCTCAGAGGCCGCGCGGCCGGCGTACTGCTCCGGACAGTGCCAGAGCGAGCCAGGCAGAGGCCGCGCGCGTGTGCGTGGCCATGCCGGGCACGTCGGGATTCCCGCCGCGCCTAGGAAGAAAGGACGCCGCGTCGCCGCCCGGCGCGGCGACACTCCCCATGCCCTGCGGGCCGCTCGCTGGCTGTGTGAAGCGCGAGCGGCCGAGCGCGCAGAAGCGGCAGGCAGGGTGTGGCCGGCGCCGCGCGTTGCGTGAGGTCCGGACGCACCCGCACGAGGGGCGCATTCATGTCGTCGTCTCGTCTCGCGTGGTTCGGCATTCGCATCGGTCCGCCCAATTCCAAAATTTCCCCCCGCGTCAGCAGTCAGCGCTCGCCGTGGCCCCCCGTGCGTGCGCCCTCGATCCCATTGCCCCAGTAGTACGTAGCCACAGGTTCCAAGCTCTCGGGCCGTCCGAACCCAAGTCGTACCCAACCAAGGCCAATTCCAGAGAGCAAGTGCGTACGGCGCGCCACGCCACGCCCACGCGTAAGGTTGGACGCGCCTGTGCAGCGCGAGGCATCGCCGCATCGCCAGGCGGATTTGTCCCAGCCAACAAGGGCAGGGGACTGGTACGTGGTACCGAAGCATTGTTTCCGCCTGCTTGTTCTGCTACGGCGGGAGCAACGCCCCGGATGGCACCACCTCTCAGTCTCTCTTCAGCCAGAGCCACTGACAATACGACAGCGCACCCGTGCGGCCCGCCCCTGCAGGAGTATACTTATGTGCGCGCATGCATGCAGGGCTCGGGTCCGATATGTTTATTCCGATGATGTGATGCGACGAGTCCTCTCGTCGGTTGATTAATTCCAGTCCGCAGACGAGAGAGATTGAGACGTGCAGCTCCGCTCTTAATTCAGATTTCACTCGTAGAATACTCCTTTCGTCCCAAAATAAATACAGTTCTAGAATTCGAATTTTGTCCCATAAAAAATACAATTTTGACTAACCAACTATAAAGACAACAAATTATAGAAGCTTCTCACACAAAAGACAAGCTCATGTCTAGATCTTTATCATAAAAGACAAAGGGTAATTTGGTCATTTTACACAGATATTGGTTTGCGTGCTCAGTCTTAGAATTGCATTTATTTTGGGACGGAGAGAGTATATCTTTATTAATTACACTGACAATAGACATTTTGCTGATGTGGTAAATAATTTAATGAGAAGAGAGACAGAAACATAAAAATCGGGTCTACACGCAAAAACGAGACCGTCAATCTCGCGTCGCAGATCCCGTACGGCTGCCTCCATGCTCATTGTGTCCGCTCATTTAATAAAGCGGAAGAAGAAGATTCGAAAAGAATAGGATCAGATAATTAGGGGGCTTCACGATACAAAATATGTATTGGGGTTCATGGTTTATTTGATAAGAGTCTTGGACATAAGTATAGTACACTTTTATAGGTACAATGTGCATTATGGAGCTCTCATATAGATTACGTCAGATGGTCAACCCCAAAAACCAGCATGGACCACCCTGTTTACTAGTTCGTAAAAAAATTCTCCAACATCAATATTTGAACACTAATTAAAAATATCTGTCACACCCAGTTTTGGAAGCAAAACCAGATCATAGCTTACATGTGTCCAGGATCATGGTCACACATGCAAACGACATAGTGGAGTACCAAATCGCAGTGTCACTACGTTATTATTATTACAGACCGATTGTCCAATAGTCTAACACACTGAACGAGTAGCTAACAGTGGAAAATAAACGAAGTCGTCCACCACAGGCAGTCGACCGGAGCAACGCGCCTAGAATTCTTCAAAGTCTTCAGAGAAGTCTTCAAAGCGACCGTCTGAGCAGCAGTCCGAGTAGTGTAGTTGCAAGAAATAAAATCAACAAGCGTGAGCACATGTCGTACTCAACAAGGGAACATAACTATAACAACATGCAAGGCTCTTTGGGTAGATGGTTGGCATGGTTAAAGCGGTAAGCAATTTTAGTTGGTCAGATTTTATTTAGCAGCTGATTACTAGCAATGTAAGTATATACCAACCCAAAGAATAATAAATGCAACAATAATAAGATGCAATGCACAAAATTAATTCATATTCCATAGTTTACCCATGTGAGGGTCCAGGCCGCTCGTGACTGTGAGCACGGCTGGTCGATCAGTTTATACACTCTGCAGAGGTGGCACATCTTTACCCACAAGTCGTGTTTCCCATGTCGCCCGGGTTAGCTAGACCCTTAAACACTGCCTTTGGTGAGTGGCTAGGGATTCACTACGAGGTCTTTACAAAGATTCCCAAGTATGAGCTGCTCGCTAGGTTTCATGATAGCACAATGCATAACCCTCTCTCAAGACTGCGAAGTTATCACAGAGCAGATCAGCTTGAGGGCCGGGCTATACACCAACTACCGGCACCCCCTAACCCTTATCAGGTAAAGCATACTACATACTAAGGTTTCTAATTAATTAGCCGAGACAGAGCCATTTGTCTTGTGGTTGCACTGTTATCCTGGGTGGTTCTCCATGTTCCGATTAACAGGAGTAATCTTGCTTAATGATGGTAGAACATAAAATAAATCAAGTTCACTTTTGTGTTCAATTAAACCATCTTCAACCCGTAGTTAGCGACTAAGCATGTGCTACCCAACATAAATAAAATACCCAGGTTATCAAGGACATGGTAAACAACACTAGTCATACCTTAATCATAGGGTCCCATCAATTTGATGCAAAGCAGTAAAGTAAATAATGTAATTAAAATTCAATTGTATAGGAAAAAGGGCATGCATCAAGGACTTGCCTTCCACAAACTCGGGTGGCTGCTCAAGACCTTCAAATTCTTCAACAGCAGCGTAGTCGAAGCAACGATCGTCCTCTACGCACCACATCATTCATATACAGACAAACAATAGAATAAAATAAGAAACATGCATCAAACAGTATTAACAGAGCAAAACAACAGCGTAAAACTATTCTACTCTTCGATACGATCGTTTGGACATAAAGAACACTAAAAACGGAGCTAGAACGCATAATCTATAGCTAAAACAATCTACAGGGACCTACCTGTGAGAAAACTAGGGCTCCAGGGGCTTAACTGCTAAAAACCAGGGACTAAAACATAATTAAACGTATAAACTCAGGAGCTAACGCGTAAAACTAAGGCTATGGACCTCGGCTACTAAATCTAGAAAACTTAGGGTTAAAAACGTAAAGAAAAGGACCTACCTGCAAGGGTTTTACTATGGTGGGAGGACCGGCTTGTGATATCAAAAGGCTCAGGGGGTTTTCTGCAAAACGACACCGTCCACACGGGGGTTGACCGGTATGACTCGGTTTGACTCGGGGCCGAACTAATCTAAGCCGTTCGACGGCGATCCGACGGCTCAAGACGTGCGCACGCGAGGGACGACGGCGAAGACGGCGGCGAGCGGCGGAGCTAGGCGGTGGGCTCGCCGGCGCGGAGCGAACCGGAGCTAGGGTGCTCCGTTGCTGCAGGATCTACACCGAAACGACGTGCGCGCGCTTGCGAACTAAACCGGGGCAAAAGAAGCGACCTTCGGCGCACGGAGACGACGGGCGGCTGGATCAGGCGGACGGCGGCGACACTCCGGCGAGCTGGAACGGACGGCGCAAGGCACGGCGACGCACACGGACGGCACCGAGAGCCTCCACGGGAGCTTGCGGTCCTCTGGGCGTGCTTCTCGTCGACGGGGAGGCGGCGGAGCGGCGGCTCAGCGGCGGCGGCACGGCTAGGTTTAGCGGCGGCGGCGCGGAGCTCTAGGGTTTAGGGTTCCGGGGTTCGAGGGGGGCCAGGGTCGTGGCGGCGGCGCTTAAATAGCCCAGGGACACACGCCTTGGCGTGCGGGCCAAGAAGGAGGCGGCACGGACGCGGAGGCGTTCGGCGTACGGACTCGGCCGCGGTTCGAGTCGGGCGCGGTCGGGAGGTCAGGGATGACCCCTGGGGTCCACACGTCAGCGACCGGGACGACGGGGAGAGAAAGGTGGGCTGGCGCTGGGCGTGAAGGCTAGCTGGGCCGCGCGCGAACGAAAAGAGGAGGAGGGGAAAAGGTGGACCGGGCCAGGGAAAAGGAGGGTGTCCGGCGGACTTAGAGCTAAAAGGGCCGGCGCAAAACAGGAAGAGGGGAAGGGAGGGAAAAGAATTCATTTTGAATTTTTGAAACCTTTTCAAACTTCAAACCAACTTTGAATTCAAACACTCAAAAATGATGCTCCAGCATGTATGCAACATTCAACTCCTATAATTAATTATTTTGTTATTAAAAATTGTTTAAATGCCTAGAAAAATTAAACAACACCTTAAAATCATTAAGCAAACTCACAAGTTGCTAGCAAAATTTTATTAAATCCGCAAAGTGAAAATTAGGGTGTTACAGTATCATAACTCTCCTAATTTTTCAAGACGAATCTAACAAACTTAATTATGTCATGATTAGACAACGTCGTGCTACAATAAACAATTTCTAATAATGAATTAATTAGTCTTAATAAATTCGTCTCGTGATTTTCCGTCCATATGTGCAATTAATTTATGTTTAATACTCCTAATAAATAAACATTGAAAAAGAAGACTCCAAAAATTTCTATCAACTACTCCCTCTGTCCCAAAATATAAGGACTTGTTGACTTTTGCTAACCACGTTTGATCGCTCGTCTTATTTAAAAAATTTGTGAAAATATTACTTATTTTGTTATGACGTGTTTTACCATTATATATATTTTAAGTATATCATAATTATTTTTACATTTTCATAAATTATTTGAATACTAGGACTGTGCCCGTGCGTTGCTACAGACAAAACAAATGTTGTCCATAAGTATCACTTTATCTGTGAAATATTTACTTCTAGAAACTTGAAAACATAAGTCATTCAACACTACATTTCAATTAAATCAATTTTCATCTTGAAATGAGTAACATGAGAAATATATATGTTCGATGTTCCCAGTGTGAAACAACAATGAGCAGAACATAAATAGTTGTATCTGTCCAAAAGAGCTATCGACGCAAAACAATGACTACTTCCCATGATTTTATCTGCAACGTTGCACACCATCATTCACGCAAGTATTTTTGATTAGCACAGTCAATATTTGTGTCATTTTGTGGCACACATTCACCAATAAACATGATCATTGTATGGAACATAAAGATTTAATAATCCATGTCTGGCACAAGCTATCACAAGTAATTTAATTTCTATAATAATATACACTTGTCCAAATATTAACCACATGCACAATCACCAAGGAGTGTGTAATGAGCAAAAAATAAAACATAGTCTACCAACCAAAGTTTGACATTGTGCTAATGACCATATAGTTCTGCATCCAGCGTCATAGGCACAAAACAGAGATAACTATAGCCACGCTAGATTCCGATGTTTCATGACCACGTTTGCGAACTCTTTTCAAGCGTTGCCCATGATAAGTGAGGCAGCACGAGCCTATGGTCACCCGTGTTTGGTGCTAAGCGAAAGAATCACCTCACCTCGTTCTTTAGCGCAGTTAAAAAGGTCCTTGAAGCTTCAATTAGGATTGATCTTCGTGAGGCCCTTGAAAATAGCACCTCCAAATCCTTTCCTTTTTTTTGTCCCCTTCGCTGCGGAGACCAGGTTTCTCATTTAGAAGTTCTTGGCGTGCATATTCTTTTGCTTCGTCGACATCGTACGGATCAAGTTTTGTCCTCATTGACTGCAAACCAAGATCAGTGTTTAAAAGAAGAGAGAACATGGACGGAATATTTGCAAATTTCTCCTTACCACCAGGTGGCACAGCTTGGGCTGATCAATGCAGTCACCTAATTTGGCTCACATCTTCAGTTAAAATGGTTGATGTGTTGTCCCAATCACCTAGAATGTAAATCAAGCACTGAATTTTAATTAGGTGGATCAATGGAAAAAATTACACTTAAAAACCATTACAGATTTAAGCAAGCTAAAAATCTCAATAAGTATTGTTCATCAAAAACTTGCATGATTCATGTTGCTTACCGGTTTCATGGAGCATACAAAAAAAAACAAAAGTGAAGCCCCTTCCATGCAGAACTTGTTACTCTAGAAGCTTTTGATCCACCAACAGAACTTCTCTACGAACAAGATCCTTCATTCCCTCTTCGCAAGGGCCTGGAAGCATAATTACAATGGAATATTAAAAGTTTCATATGAACAAAACCCTCTATTTCAGGTAAAGCAGGACAAAAGGGACTACGCACTAAATTTGGCAACTATTTGAGTTGCTCACTAACAGATAATTGCATCTGAATTAGTAAGAAAGAGCAGATTGATCATCAAAATTTATCTGGAAAAAACAAATGTGGTCATACAAGGCAATGTGGTTCCAAAGATGTTAGGTAAGAACATAATTGTATATGCAGACCAGGCAGAATACAGGGTACTAAAAATTTAAAAGGCTGATTACCTGCACCCAGTTATCACTCAATCTCACCTTGGATAGCAAAGTTGGTTAATGTGTCACCTCCAAAAGCCTGGCAAATGGCATTGGCATCTTTATTCCATTGAAAATGTCCTTGAGTGCCAGAGATAATCTTCTCAAGTACTTGGGTATTGCATGCACTGAAATGCCTCTAACAAACTGATGATACTCTGAACTGCTGCAATCATGTTTCAGCTGGAGACCACAAAGTGTGAGTTATGCACTTCTAGTACAATATAGTACTATAGCAGTACTATGTATACAAAGAAAAATGACTAAATGGTCAATTTTAACCACTCAAAAGAATTTGATGCAACACGTGGATTTAGACAATCTGGGCACCAGCCTCCATCGATTGTGCTCCAGATTAAA
This sequence comes from Cenchrus fungigraminus, assembly GCA_036936925.1. Taxonomy (NCBI): domain Eukaryota; kingdom Viridiplantae; phylum Streptophyta; class Magnoliopsida; order Poales; family Poaceae; genus Cenchrus; species Cenchrus fungigraminus. The sequence goes on from CM072775.1 coordinate 77,566,078, forward strand.
ATGATTATAAAAACTGATGGCTTTAAAAAACTTTTCAGGGACATCACCTCTATTATTTGGATCTAGCCTAATTCCGCTTCAGTAATAACAAGCCAACCACTACATAAACAAATCAATCAGCTGCTGCAGGTAACGGTTTAATCAGACCTTGGCTTAATAAGATCTTAAACATTTATGAGGTTCTGAAAAATCCCTACGAAACCCTCACCCTGATCCATTTGCATATATGTTTGGAAATATATAATCTGAATCTACCTAAGAAGATTAATGGCCGACCATCCAATGAAAGGGTGCAAGCATAAGATTTATTTGATTTGCATAATGCTTGATCAAGGCACAACCTTACCTTGCATAAATGTTATTTAGTGTGATTCAATGACTACATCATGGATGTGATCAACAGCAAGGAAAATGAGAGGAAACAAACTAACCGAATCAAAAAAGAATATACACAGTGATGGCACCCTAAACATTTGATAGTGATATATCCATACCATGTCCACATTTATTTTTCCAAGCTGGATCTTTCGATGCTCTGACTTGAGATTCTTTAAGCGATCCTATAACAATACAGTAGAGTAAGTGTTGGTTTCTGCTAACATTTCCAGAACAGCAAGGCGAGATAAACATGTGTTCATACTTCATTGAACTAATTCGAAATTTTTTAATCACAGCTAGGTCCAAAAATAAATCCATGCATCAAGCACCAAATAAGTGCCTCTGATAGAAGATGAAATAGAATTGTTGTGTAATAGATGCTACTTTCTAAGAAGAAATTGCTTTCATGTTCCACATGTTTGACAAAATGTATTAGACACCGAATTAAGCTTCTCACACAAAACTGCTAGCTGATGAGAGAACGAAGAGAGTACCTGCTGCAGCGTCCAACACCGGCGACTCAGTATAAGCTGCAGGCCAAGTACGCACCTCTCTGTGGATCACATCTGCGACGGGACTGGAGAGGAGGAGGGGGACGACGGCTGCGACGGGATTGGAGAGGAGGAGGTGGACGACGGCTGCGACGGGATTCGAGAGGACGCGTCGTGCGGTGGCAGCGGCGGCGGATGGGGAATTAGGTTTCTGTCTGGCGTCTCGGCGGTCGGCGCGGGACAGGGAATGACTCGGGGGATGGGAGGGTCGCACGGACGGTTGACGTGGGTCCTCGGCAGACCGCAGACCCTCGCGAGGGGATGGGGCGCCGAGGCGAGGCAGACCCGCGGAGCGGAGGGGTGAGGAGGACGGAGTTTTTTCTCTTTTCTAAACTTTTTAGAGTAGAGAAAAGGTAGGCCTTGTTTCCAACCGTAAGATGACAGGCTAAACAGGGCATTCGCCACACTTCAAAAACAATCAATTTCTATCTCTGTGCCAATCTTCACAAAATCACACGGCCTAATCAATCAACAGAGCAACCTCTTCTCCAATCCTAAGATAGACGAGAGAGTATAATTCAATTAAATTGTCCTTAACTTCCTTGGCTTGCAAATCTACAGAAACTTAGCCAGTGCCGTCGACCGGACCAGGGGTTCTGCGCACCCGAAGGTGGGCCGCTGCGGTGGCGGATGCAGGAGGTGGAAGTGGCACATGACAGAGAGGTTGGGAAGGAGGCGCAGATGGGCTTACCGACGGCAAGAACGTGGTGCTCCGGTTCCTTCATCGAACGCGACGAATCGGCCACCTGTTGATGTGCCGGCGGCGCGGGTTGGAGGAGACGGACGCGGCGCGGGTCGGAGAGGATGGCGGAGGGGACGGAGGCACGGCGTGGAGGCTGCGGGGGACTAACGGCGGCGGCGCAGGAGGACGACGAAGGATGGCGGGGGACGTTGGATCGGCGGCGCGGCCTGGATCGTCTGCGCGGGACCACGGGCGGGCGACGTAGATGGCGGCGACGGCACGAGTCTGACGCGCGGCCACCGACGGTTCTCAAACGGGTGGTGTGCGGCGGCGGTGGGTAGCAGAGGCACGACGGAGAGGGGGAAGGGGAGGGCTTGAGGGGAGGTGGCGGTGGAGAGCGAGAGAGGGGGCGGCGGCAGGGAAGGGGAGTGCGGGGCTAGGGTTCGAGAAGCAGGTGGAGGAAAAGAAGAAAGGCGATGCGAATCCAACAAAATCGATTGTGATTGACTGATTGGGGGAGGCGAACGCGGGGAGAAAGGGGGCGGACGCACGGCGGACGCACGAGAGAGCGGATAAAAGTACTAACGGGTTTTTTTCTCCACTTCATACTTTTTAGGAGTAGAGAAGACAAGTAGTCAAACGTAACCAGCAAAAGTCAATAAGTCTTTATATTGTGGGACAGATGGAGTAGTAAACATGATCACCGCCATGTCTGCACTCTGCACTGGCCTCGGATGACCACCAAGAGTTCGAGCTCGAGGGGTACGCACTGGTGGGAAAACGACCTTTGTACCCAAGCATTTGTCCCGGTTCAACTTTGGAGCCGGGACAAATGCTATTGGGGCGACGTGGCCTCGGAAGGCTGTTTGCGCCGCCCCCCTTTAGTCTCTGGTGGTAATACCACCCGGGACTAAAGGCCTGGCGTCCAACGGCTCTGAGCCGCAATTATTTGCGCCAGACTTTAGTCCCGAGTGGTATTACGACCCGAGACTAAAGGGTGAGCCTTTCATCTCGAGTCGTAACACCACCCGAGACTAAAGTTTTTGTCCCGGGTGGTATTACCACCCGAGACTAAAGGCTCATCTTTAGTCCAGGGTAGTAATACCACCTGGGACTAAAGGGTGGCGCCTATATATCTCTGCCTTCCTTCTTCTTCCTCTGCCCGAGCTAACATTCACCCGAGAGCTAGGTTCTTCTCCATGGCGCCTCTCTCCTAGGGAGGTGATGTCCAATTTTTTCGTCATCAATTTATGAAGATTTCTCTCCTCCAAAGTGTTGCTAAGGTTTGATTCTTCATCCTTCCTTCATTTGTTATGATTAAATTTCGTTTTTATGGTTAGAAATGGAGAAAATATGGATTTAAATTTTTAGGTGGTAGGAGGAGCTAAGAGATGATGTTTTCAGATGTTTTAGATTTAGCTAACATTGTATTTAGTTTCACATATTTTTTAAGCATAGTTTCACATAGGGATTTATCCTCTAATTTTATAGTTTTTGCTATAGAGATAATTGATTTTAACTTTTTAGATGAGAGATGCATTTAATTTTACATTTAGCTTAATTTATTAGAAGTTAGTTTAATTGATTTTACCTCGTCGCCGAATGATTGGAGTTCACCGTCTCCACAACGGGGGAATTCTCCTGGCGCGAGCGATGACGATGACCTCCATCGTCAGCTCTCACCACCAAAGCAGCCTTCACCAAAGCCTGACGAGAGGTCCCGATCAAAATCTACCGCGTCTATGCCCATGCTAAATCCGGATTCCCCTACGAAGAAAGGGAAAACACTGTCTGTTAAAAGGAAGCTACCATATGACATGACAACATCAGAAAATGAGACGGAGTGTGATAAGCAACTCAAGGCGTGGATTGAACGGACAAAAGAGGCTGCTAAACAGAGACTGCTTGCAGAAAAGGAAGCAGAAAAGAATAAAGATCGTCCGTAGAAACTCAGAGCTTTCATAGAGAAGAAGGAAGCAGAAAAGAAAATAATAAAACCCCTGAAAAGTGATTATGACCGGTCGCTGCACAAGTCCCTAAAGAAGAAGAGACAAGGAGGGTCACCAAATAGTTACATCGACCAAGTACCGGGGTCGACGATACCACAGGATTATAGGAAGAAAAAGAAGGCAACACAAGCGTCGACGTTGATGAAAGAGCCTTCAACGAAGAAGGCAACACAAACGTCGACGTCGGCGAAAGAGCCTTCAACGAAGAAGGCAACACAAGGGTCGACGTCGGGAGTACAGACTTACGTCGCCTTCGGCCTCACTGCAACTGAACGAGCTCTTGCACTTATGGACGCAGAACAAGTAGAGCATGTCATTGAAATGCAAGAAGCAACAGGGTTCCCACTAGAATATGTTCTCGGCCACGAATCACCTCCTCGGGACAAAAACTTCGTACCTAGATTGCACTACGAGCATGGGAAATCTCTGGTCAGGCCTGAGTTGGTGAAGAAACTCTCTACTCAGATGCGTAGATTCCATGACTTCTACATGAAGACATCTAAGGTGGGCCTGGAGATGATTGGCATGCTTGTTAAACCGGGAAATTTTGCTGGTGAAGGCGAGAAGTTGGGCTGGCTGCAATTCAAGGATATTTATGAAATTTACCATCTTGACTCCCTGAATACCGATCTTGTCATGGTCTGGTGCCTGTAAGTGATGGTGCAATACATACCCTAATTAACAAATTAATACATACTCTAATTATTAACTTTGTCTTTCATTTTCTGTAGCCTGGAAATGCATAACATGCGTGAGAGACACGGGTACCCATGGGTCCCCACCGGCCAGGGTCCCAGAGGCCCCTGACAAGTGGACCCGACCTTCCAGAAGACTCGCCGACCTTACAAGTGGGCCCAGCGACCTGGTCAAGCTCCCGGAAGACCCGCGAAGCCTTGGCGTGCAAGACAAGACACGGCGACCTGGCGCGCCGCCGCTTGTAGCTCCGAGTATCACGGGATACTCCTTGTAATCCAGGAGATAAGCTTCCCACAGTTGTAACCGACCCGAACACGGATCAACCGACCTGCGCATGCAAACCCTAGCCCGTCCCCCATATAAGGCGGGCTAGGGTTCCATGCACAGGGACAACTCATCTTCATCCTCGCATAATTCACCACAACCGGACGTAGGGTTTTACTCTCCGGAGGCCTGAACCAGTATAAACCCTTGTCTCCTTGTTCCTCACCGCCATACTCACCTAGTTCCGTGTGCACCATGTGCATAACCACCTACGCTCTTAGGTCCTGATCCTCCATTAACCTGCAAACCTCTAGGGTAACCCCCTAGCGGATCTGTCCAGGTCTCAACCCCTGACAGTTGGCACGCCAGGTAGGGGAGATCGGGAACTCGCTGTGCAGCATGGTGGCCCAATCTGGCGTCGTCTTCCCGGCGAGCATGGCGGCTTTCCTCGCCGACCCCGTGGAGATCTGCTTTGGATCTTTCACGGCGACCTCACCTGCTCCGGCAGCTTCGACCCCACCAGCGACCCCCGAGAAGGTCGCCACGGCGTCCGCCGCCGTCCCCGTTCCCGATCTAGTATCGGAGACCCACCCACCCAAACCCTGTGACCTTGTCCAGGGGATGGAAAACATCATCAGCTCCATGAGGGAAACCTTGGAGATCTGCGAACGAGCTCAACGCTCGGCGCAGACAACGCTACGCCACAACGTGTTTCCCTTCGGCCTGAAGTCTGCGCCCGGCCTTCGCCTGAGCCAACTCTCCACGCCTCCTCAGATCCAATCTGGACGGCGACTTTCACGCGACCCAAGGTATGCCCCTCGCGCTCGGCGCGACCCCCTCGACGTGCCCTGCACTTACCACAAGGGTGCGAAGCACACCCTCCGCGGGTGCCGTCTGCGGAAGAAGATCGACAACGAGCTCGCTCGCTGAGCTAAGCGACCTACCCAGTCTCCGGACTGTGGGAAGTTCCAGAAGGTCCGGGTTCGTATCGCTCCGAACGACCCGGAAGTCATCTTCCGTCAGGTGATGGTGATCTCGGAGAATGAGCCACCACGCGTGGGTGCGACCGACTCCCAGGAGGCGGCCCGTATCTAGGCAAACGCCCGCCGCGCTGAGCGACGTGCGGAAGAGCAGTGGTGTGCCCTGCCCTGCGCTCGTGATCTGCGCCTCGAGTTCGAGGAAGCTGGGATCACGACCTTCAACAGCCCCCAGGCCAACCTGGGCGCGGCCATTACCCGGCTCCAGCAAGTCCAGTCGCCTGAAGCTGAGCTGGCCCTCGCGTACCTCCGGGTCGCCAACGCCTTGGTGGAAGAGAAGAGCGCGGCCTCCAGATCCGCCGCGTCATCCTCAACCCGCCACTCGCGTAGTTGATCACATCGACCTGCGCGTAGCCATCTCTCCCCCGTCCAGGAGGTGGTCGCTCAGCACAACCCTGAGCAGCCCGCCCAGCAGCCCGCTGCTGCCCGCGACCTTCGCGTCAACCTCGATGCCAACAGGCGTGCTCACGACGCCCGCACCGTCGTCGACCAACGCCACCGGGAGTGCGAGGAGCGCGAGCTCCGCCGCCGCCTGGACTACGACCGCGAGCACGGCCCGCCCGGCGGCGTCCACCGCATCATGGAGCGCGAGCTTCGTGATCAGCATGAGATCGAGAACCAGCGACGGGCCAAGTACAACGCTGATCACGGCGATCCCGCCATCGTCCAGCTCGACCGGGACCGGCAGCCACGTTCCCAGGTTGTCGTCCCGGAGCGTAGCGTCCACTCCGCGCCACGAGATGCTGTCCCAGCAAGAGGCACCAGTGATGACCTTGCACTCAATGCTTTTCCAGCGTTGGATGCCCGCTTCAATAGGGTGGAGTACCCCGACAACTTCAAGCCCAACATCAAACCGTATGATGGGCGCTCCGACCCCAACATCTGGCTGTCGACCTACTACGTCGCCGTCAAGGCGGCCGGTGGTAGCTTCGACCACATGACGGCCTACTTCCCACTGGTGAAGGGCAAGGCCCCTTCGCTCTGGCTCAACAACCTCGCGCCTGGCAGCATTAAGACCTGGGCCGATCTGTCCCAGGCCTTCACGTCGAACTTCCAGGCGACCTACGACCGCCCTGGGAACGCATTCAGCCTGGGGTGGGTCGTGCAGAAGCCTAAGGAGCGGCTCCGCGACTACAATACTCGGTTCTTTGAGAACCGTAATGAGTGTGTTGGTGTCAGGGACGACCAGATCGTCGACAGCTACAAGAAAGGCATCAAAGACCGCAAGGTCTTCGAGAAAATCCATGAGGCTGGCCCGACCAACATCAAGGAGCTCATGGTCATCGTCAACAAGCTGATGGACACAGAAGACGCGCTCCAGAATCAGTTCGACGCTGATAACGCTGGTGCATCTGGCACTGCAGCAGACAAGCTCCGCAAGCGACCTTCCGAGGTCCTGGCGGCCGAAGGGCGGCGAGGTTCGTCCTTCAACCAAGCGGAGTTCGACCTAGCGCTCGACAGCATCTGTAGGTTCCATGAAAGGGCCACCCACACTCTCCACAAGTGCTCCCAGTTCAAGAGGGCCTTCAGCGCCTCCGCGGACCCCAAGCGACCCAGGAACGCCGGCGTGCGACGCGACAGCCGCCCTACAACAACAACTACCGCCGCAACGATCGGCGAGATCGGCGCGACGACCGCCGCGACGATCGGTATGACGATCGCCGCGAGCCACCTCGCAGCGACCCGCCTCGCAACGACCCGGCTCCAGCAGCTGCCCGCGACGAGACGAACCTGCCCCCTCCACAAGCATTGGGCAACCCCAATGGGCCTTTCCAGGCCGCAACCCGCGCGATCAACATGATCGTCGGCGGAATCAAGTCCAGCACCAGCAGGAGGCGCTACCAGAAAGACAAGCGTGACGTCCACCTCGTCCACACTCATCCAATCGTGCCCCTACGATGGTCTGAGCAGCCGATCACGTTCTCCAGAGCTGATCACTGGGTCCATATCCCAGACCCCGGGTCCTACCCGCTCGTCGTTGAGCCTACAGTGGATGGAGCCCTGCTCTCCCAGACCCTGATCGACGGAGGCAGTGGGCTCAACATCATCTTTGTTGATACCCTCAAGAAGATGGGCTTCGACTTCAACAAGATGACGGAGTGCGACGAGCCCTTCTACGACATCGTCCCCGGGAAGGCAGCCCAACTCCTGGGTCGAGTCTCCCTCCCGGTCACTTTTGGTACGGAGGCGAACTTCCGCACGGAATACCTCAACTTTGAGGTTGCCAACTTCAAGTCCTCCTACCACGCGATCCTAGGTCGTCCGATGCTGGCTAGATTCATGGCCATCCCGCACTACACCTACTTGGTGTTGAAGATGCCGGCTCCGCGTGGGGTCCTCTCCGTCAAAGGGGACCTCGTCATCTCCCTCAGGTGCAACACGGAGGCTCTCGACCTTGCTGCGACCTCCGCCGCCGTCGAGGCCTCCGCGGTCTTGGTGGCTGAGGCCGAAAAAGTCGACCCTGTCGACCAATCCCTTCCGGAGCAGAAGCGCACCGAGACCGCCCTAGACGCGGCTCCATCGACGAAGAAGGTCTGCCTCGGCCTTGCCGACCCAGAAAAGACGGTGGTGATCGGCGACGGGCTCGACCCCAAATAGGAACTCGCGCTCACCAGCAACTTCCGGGATAACGCCGACATATTCGCTTGGAGTCCATCGGATATGCCAGGCGTTCCTAGGGAGCTGGCTGAGCACGCCTTGGTTGTAAGCCAGACGGCGAAGCCTGTCAAGCAGAAGCTTCGCCGCTTTGCGAAAGATCGCAAGGACGTCATTAGGGTAGAGCTAATAAAGCTCCTAGCTGCCGGATTTATCCGAGAGTGTAAAAACCCAGTTTGGCTCGCCAACCCGGTTCTTGTACCAAAGAAAACCGGTCAATGGAGGATGTGTATCGACTACACCGATCTCAACAGGCACTACCCTAAAGACCCCGTCCCTCTTCCGCGTATCGACCAGGTCGTGGACTCCACGGCCGGGAACGTCCTTCTCTGCTTCCTCGACTGTTACTCAGGGTATCACCAGATAGCCCTGAAGGTCTCCGACCAAAACAAAACGGCGTTCATAACACCCCATGGCATCTACTGCTATACGGCCATGACCTTCGGCCTCAAGAACGCTGGCGCGACCTATCAAAAGGCAATACAGAAGTCTCTGGCCAGCCAGATCAGCAAGAACGTAGAAGCCTACGTCGACGACGTGGTCGTCAAGACCACTCACGAGGACAAGCTCATAGCTGACCTCGCGGAGACCTTCGCCAACCTCCGCACTTATCGCTGGAAACTCAATCCAGAGAAGTGCGTCTTCGGTGTCCCATCCGGCAAGCTCCTCGGCTTCATGGTCAGCAACCAGGGCATCGAAGCCAACCCCACCAAGGTGGATGCCATCCTTAAGATGAAGTGACCTACTAGCAAGAAGGACGTCATGAAGCTCACAGGCATGATGGCGACCTTAGGTCGATTCATTAGCGAACTCAGAGAGAAAGGCCTGCCCTTCTTCGAGCTGCTAAAAAAGGCGGACAAGTTTGCCTGGACCGAGGAGGCGGACCAAGCTCTTGAGCAACTCAAGACCTTCCTCACAACGCCCCCGGTGATGGTGCCCACGGCGCCCAAGGAGCCCTTACTGCTCTACATCTCAGCGACCACCCTGGTGGTCAGCACCGTCCTGGTGGCTGAGCGACCTGAAGAGGGGCAACCTTACCCCGTCCAGCGACCTATCTACTACGTCAGTGAGGTCCTGTCTAACAGCAAGACCAGGTACAGCCAGCCCCAGAAGACGCTTTACGCGATACTCATGACTTCGTGAAAGCTCTGGCACTACTTCCAATCCCACAAGATCAAGGTCGTCTCGGCCTTTCCCCTTGGCGAGATCCTACGGAGTCGTGACACCTCTGGGCGTGTCGTCAAGTGGTCTATCGAACTAGGCGAGTTCGACCTAGAGTTCTGCCCCAGGCAGGCCATCAAGTCCCAAGTCATCACAGACTTTGTCTCGGAGTGGACAGAGATCTAGCAGCCTCCGCCGTCGGAGCGACCTGAGCATTGGAAGATGTACTTCGACGGTTCCCTGAACCTCGAAGGGGCAGGCGCGGGCGTCTTGTTCATCTCCCCTAAGGGCGACTACCTCAAGTACGTCCTGCAGATCCACTACAAGGCGTCCAACAACGGCGCCGAGTACGAGGCCCTCATCCACGGGCTCCGTATCGCCGTCTCCCTCGGGATCAAGCGCCTCCTGGCTTACGGCGACTCCAAGGTCGTCATCGACCAAGTCAGCAAGGACTCCGAAGCTAGGAAGGATACGATGGATGCATACTGTGCTGAGGTGTGCAAGCTCGAGCGTCACTTCGAAGGGCTCGAGTTCCACCACGTCTGCCGCAACAACAACGTCGCCGCGGATGTCCTCTCCAAGCTTGGCTCCAAGCGCGCTCTGGTTTCGGCCGGAGTGTTCGTCCAGGACCTACGCAAGCCATCCATCAAGCTCATCCCCGACCCAGAGTCACTTGATGACGACCTTACCTCGCCTAAAGGTCGCGAGATCCTCATGGTTGACGCAGAAGATGACTGGCGCCTTGACTTCATTGCCTTTCTCCTCGAGCATCGAGTACTTGAGGACAAGGCAGAGCGAGAAAAGATCACGAGGTGTAGCGCCAACTACTTCATTGTCTGCAAGGAACTCTACCGGAGGTCCGCCTCCACCGGCGTACTGATGAGGTGCATCCTCAGATCCGAGGGCCTCAGGCTCTTGGACGAGATCCACGGTGGTGAGTGCGGCAACCACGCCGCCTCTTCCAACCTGGTGGGCAAGGCCTTCAGGTCTGGCTTCTACTGGCCCATGGCCTTAGCTGATGCCCAAGAACTTGTACGTCGTTGCAAGGGGTGCCAGTTCTTCGCTAAGCAGCAGCACCTCCCGGCTCAGGCCCTCAGGACCATCCCTCCATCGTGGCCCTTCGCAGTTTGGGGTCTCGACTCTGTGGGACCTTTCAAGACCGCCCCCGGCGGCTACAAGCACATACTCGTGGTGGTGGATAAGTTCACCAAGTGGATCGAGGTCCGCCTCGTATCCAGCGTCACGTCGAAAGAGGCGGCCAAATTCATCGAGGAGATCACTCATCGCTTTGGGGTGCCAAATAGGATTGTCACCGACCTTGGCACGGCCTTCACAGGAGCCGAATTCTGGGACTTCTGTCAAGACAGCCTGATCGACGTATACTACTCCTCGGTGGCACACCCGCGGTGCAACGGCCAGGTCGAGCGGGCCAACGGCATGGTTCTACAGGCCATAAAAGACCGTATCTTCGACGGCTCAGCGCCTTACGCCACTAGGTGGCTCTCAGAGCTCCCTCACATCCTCTGGGGTCTCAGGACCCAGGTCAGCTCAGCTACAGGGTACTCACCCTTCTTCCTGGTCTATGGATCAGAGGCTATCCTCCCCACCGATGTGGCCTTCGGTGCTCCTCGCATCCAGCACTTCGACGAAGGAGAAGTAGAGCAAACACGCCGGCTCGACCTCGACAGCGTCGAGGAACACCGTGTGGCTGCGCTCATGCGCCACACTCGCCACGAGCAGTAGCTACGTCGCTACCACGACCGCAATGTGCGGGAACGTTCCTTCAACGTTAGCGACCTAGTCTTGCGGCGGATCCAGAACACCAAGGATATGCACAAGCTCTCTGCGCCTTGGGAAGGCCCCTTCATAGTTAAGGAGGTCATTGGACCGGTGACCTATCGCCTCTAATGGGCCGATGGCCAGGGTGTTCCTAACCCCTGGAACATTGAGCACTTGCGTCGCTTCTACCCTTAGGAGCCTTGTATCACAATAAAGCTATGTACTCTATCCTTTGTAATTCAAAATAAAGATTGCTCTTTCAACCTGTTTGTTTTCTGTGCACCCCTCCCCTTCGACACGCTCAGGGGCTTGGTTCAAAACCAGGACCCCTCACGCTCGGGGGCTTGGCTCTAAGCTCGGCCCTTCACGCTCGGGGGCTTGGCTTTGCCAACCTAAGGGTCGCCCGACCTGGGGTTTCTACCTCTCTCTTTACAAGTGTTCCCTTACCAAAGCTTCTTATGCATTTTATAAGTATTTCTAGGTCATGGGGTTGCTTGACCTTGGGTCCCCGACCCCCTCCGCGCGTCGGCCGCACCTTAGCCTCCAACGTCGAGCCGTGTGGTCAGCAAGCCGTTCCTCCACTGAGTTGGGTTAGCGGAGGAAAAGGGGTCTCGCAACTTCGTTACCTTGGCGTTCTTATAAAGAGTATACAAAGTCAAATAAGGGACCACGGGACATGCTTTTTTTTCATTCATGCAATGTTTATATTACATCAAAAGGGTCCTCGACCCATTGTTACTAACTGTTTGCCACTCCTAAGCTACGTTTACAGGTCTATTTTCTTCATGACCTCCTCCGCGGCGGCCTGAATCTCTTCACTGGCCACCAGCTGTGACAAGGCGAGCTCCTCCTTGACCTTCTCCAGGTTGAACGACGGCTCATGATGCTTCACCGTGGCCAGTGCCGTAGCAGCAGCAAGCTTGCCGCTGTCCACTAGCAAGGTCTTTATGCGACCTTCCGCGTCCTCCAACCTGTGACGAGTTCCTGTGGACCACCCTCGACCTTCGGGGCGTACACGTCCACAAGATACTCGGCGGCCTCCTTGAGGTCGTCCAGCTCCTTCTCAAGATCTGCAGCCATCTCTTGATGATCAATAAGGGTTTGCATCACCCGGCCAAGGTCGATCTCTAGATCCCTGCGCGCTCCAAATTCATAAGCAGCTTTACGGGTGAAGTAAGACTCACTGGCGACGACCTCTTTGTGCTTCTCCTTGAGGATCTTCACCTGCTCCTTCGACTCCTTGAGGTCCTTCTTCAGGGCAGTCTCCCTCTTCTTGGCCTCTGCAAGTGCCGAGGTCAAGAACGTGTTACCACGACGGTTAAACAAAAAAGACCAAAAGGGCGTCTCTCGGTGTACCTGCGGTGGCGTTCTTCAGATCGTCCTCCGTCTCCTTCGCCTTCAGCTTTGTAGCTTCAAGCTCCCGCTTCAAGGCCTTGATGGCCTGGTCCTTCAAGATCGCCTCGTCCTTGAGGCTCCTTACTTCCTTCGCGGCCTCCGTCTTGGCCTGAAGCACGGCCTCCCGGGTCGTTGCCAGCTCCACGTGAAGCTTGGTGCCCTCCGTCAGCAGGGTCGCTCTACCCTGTGCCCGTTCGGTAAGGGTCTGCATCCATACATTATGAAAGATCGTCAAGTCAGTGCGCTTTGGGGAATTAAAAAGTCTTAGCCCTAAAGAAAACACCAGCTCACCATGAGTGTGCGGCCGATCGTCTTCTCCGCCTCCGTGATGGTCGCCTGCACCGCCTTAAAGTCATCAAGGTCCTTGGTGTTGTCGGTGTTAGGATTAGTCCCGACACTAACTAGTAAGTTACGCTGTGATCAGTTTCTCGATGGTCGGTGCAAATGACAACATAGGGGACACGAGTTTATCCTGGTTCCGACCGCGGGGTCGTACGTCCAGCAGATTGGCGCGTGCGCGCTGTATTGACTCGCACCAGTGGTGCCTGTAGAGGGGGCTACAAGGAAGGCGGGAGAGGAGGAGAGGCCTCCAAGTCCCTGCTAAGTGATTGAGGCAAAGTGCCAATATCGATGGGAACGAGTATGCGAGTGAGAGTGAGTGTGAAGCGATGATTTTTCGTCCCCCCGGCGGCCGGGCGACCGCCTCCTCCTTTTATAGACTAAGGGGAGGCGGCTTACAAACGTGCCGCTCGGGGTTTTATACAGTATCGTGGTACTGGCACACAGTGTTTGCGATTTGATGGCGTCCTGATGTCTCAACACTTGCCGGTGTCGTGGTGGCTATATGCTGGTCTGGGAAAAGCTTCGAGGGTAGCTCGCTCGGCGTGCACGTCTGACTGCCGTTCGTGCACCCGTTCGAGGGTCTTGCTGACGAGGGCACCCGGCGCTGTACAGGGGCCGGCACGGCGGCGTCCCATCGAAGCATGGCCGCACAGCACCGGGGATGGCAGCATAGCGCCCGGGATGGTGCCACAGGGCCAGGGATGTCCGCACAGCGCTGGTGCTGATCGCACGGACCCTGGGCGAGTCGCACAGCGCCCGGGATGGCCGGGCGGCGCCGCAGCTAGCGGAGGGGACGCGGCGCACGTCGCTCGTACGGCGGCGCCGGTCAGTGTGCGCACCAAGTCGCTGCCCGTACACCCTTCGAGGATGATCCATGCTCTTTCGAGGGCCTCGATGGCGGGAGCGCCCATGCCGTACAGGGGCTGGCGTGGTGGCGTCCCATCGTAACAGGGCTCCACAGCGCCGGGGATGGCTCGCACAGCGCTGGGGATGGCTCGCACAGCGCTGGGGATGGCTGCACAGCGCCGGGAGGTGATGGAGGTGACGCGCCTCGCCGGCCTTGCGCCACGGCGTCGCCCGAGGCGGGCGGGGAATCGGGGGCCGTACCCCTCTCGAGGGTGCCGCCGTCCTCTTTCGAGGGGCGCGACGCGGAGGAGGTATGGGAGTAGGCGGCACAGTGTCACGGAATGACACCGGCCATCCCGCACAGCACCCGCACAGCGCCGGGGATGGCTGCACAGTGCGGGTTGGCCGAACAGCGCCGGGATCTGATTCCCAGGCGGTGTCAGAGGGCCGGCGTGGCGTGGATTTGCCTTTGACCCGGGCTCCCGCGACGCGCCAGAGCATTTAATGCTCCGGTCGTGGGAGCAGGCACGGTGTCGCGGATCAGAGGAGACCTCGAGCGAGGCGTAAACACGCTCGAGGGGCGTCAAGCCCTCAAGCGAGGCGGACACTCGCCCGAGGGGGCGTCAGGCCCTCGAGCGAGGCGGAAGATTCGCGGTGCAGCGCCCGGCCCTCGAGCGGGTCAGAGGTTTGCTCGAGGAGCGCCGGGGGTCGACTGTTCGTTGGGCCGGTGAGGCTTTTTGGGTCGTGGGCCCTGCCCTGGGCCGCTGTCGTGCGTGGTGTGGTTTGCTCGTTCGCTTTCGTTATTTTTCGAAAAAAAGGTGATTTCCCCCATTATTAGGGGACCCCCGTGGCTGTCCCCGACAGGCGTCGGCCCAGACATTATCCTCCCACGGGGTACCGGCGTAGAGGCACCGTTGTCGTTCGGCTTCCCCGCTTCCACCTCCGGTTTCCGCCGGCGGCGTCTCCAGCGGATCTGACTCCGACGGGTCTTGCTGGCGCGGGTCCTCCTCCTGCTGCGCACTCTCAACAGCGACCTTGGCTGCCGCCGACAGTGTTGTCCCCACGGTCTCAGGGACCTCGCTGGCGACATCCCCGCCTGAGGTCGCCGGCGACTGCCCCACCGGCACCTTCTCAATCTTCCGCCCGGAGGCCTCTTGGCCCGAGGCATTCTTGCTGCTGCCCGATGCAGCAGGAGCCCCACTGCCTAAAGTACACAAATCTCGTCAGCACCGACGCACTCAACAAGCACCACAGATGAAGAAAAGCATACAATAAAGCTCTGTAACATACCTGCTGTCGGCCTTCAACTTCAGCGACATCGGCCTAGGCGGCGCCCGCCTTGGCTTCTTCTGCGACCCTTGGTCGCTCACGCCTCCTGCACTCGACTTCGGCTGCTGCTCACTTACAACACCGAGCGCGGTGCCATCCCCTCCCGCGGCCGCTACATCGCCCGATCCTGTGGCGACATCGTGCGACCGCGCATCGTCCTGCTCCTCGTAAACGACCTCGGTGTTAGTCATTGCCGTCTCCGACGACGCAGTGACGTCCTTCCTCTTCCTTTTCTTCTTCTCCGCCTCGATGGTGGCGGAGATGATCTTGACACCCTTGTGCACTGGGATCTTAGCGGTGGCCTGCCGCGTACAACGAGTCGTCGGTGCAGAGCTCGCCACGGGCGGATCCTCATCATCGCTACCCCCCACCGATGAGTCGGAGAGGTAGTTCTCCAATAATTCCGGCGGCGGAGCCCTCACGTCCCCCGCTGCCCGGACCTTGAAGCTGCACTCTCCCTCGTCCGCGAGGGGAGCCGGACACCAGAACAAACCTTCACGACCCTGCAAACAGTCGACCTTTGTTTCAGAAAAAGGGGAATGCAACAACAACAGAGAAATCAAGGTCGATCAGCGACATACCACGTCCGCGGGCCGTGTGAGGGAGAACGCCTTGGGGCATGACCGGTTCCGGATCACCCCGTTGAAGAGCTCCCTCACTCGCGCCACCATCTCCTGCTTGGAGACCTTGCGCTGCTGTACGTGGGTTGGGTCGGTCTGACCCCAATACTCGTAGGCCGGGTGCACCCGATCTTAGATCGGCTGCAGCAGCCTCCGGCTGAAACTGATGGCCACCGCCCCGCCGGTCAGCCCTTCTTCCTTCCATTGCTTGAGGTCCTCCAGCAGCGGCTTGATGGCGTCCATCTCCCACGACGTTAGCTGGTTGGACCACTCTGGCACCGGGACTGGCGCGAGCCCCGACCTGGTTGCTAGCGCTGGTTTGGGGATGTCGATGTAGAACCAGCCCCGCCTCCAGCCTTGGGTGTTGTCCGGCAGCTCCATGTCGATGTACACCGTCTTCATGTGGTGGCATAGCATGAAGCCGACGGCGCCGACGACGCCGTTCTACCCCGTCTTCTTCACCTCGAAGAAATACCGCCACAGGTCGAAATGTGGCGGTATCCCTAGGTACGCCTCGCACAGGTGGATAAACGAGGATACTGTGGTGATGGCATTGGGGACGAGATGCGCCAGGTCGATGCGGTAGAAGTGGAGAAGCCCGCGGAAGAAGTCGCCCGCCGGGACCCCAAAGCCGCGCTCGACATACGAGACCAAGGCGGCGGTCTCCCCAGTTCCCTCGGAGGGGAACGCTTCGCCAGCGGTGGGCCTCCACCCCACCTACTCCCTAGGCTTCAGCAGCCCACGCTCCACCAGCTCCTTGAGTTGCGCCTCCGTCACCGTCGAGTGCTCCCACACCTTCTCCGGGGCCGACACATGCTCTGGGGCCCTTTCCTCTTCCTCGAAGCCGGTGGATCTAGCTCTTAATACCACCAGGGACTTTTGGCACATACGGCGGCGCTGGGCGCGGTGGATCTCTGCACGGTGACGCCGACGAATCTATGCGCTAGAGCTTCTGGTGGTGGATTGGAAACCCTAGCTGCTGCGGGGAATGGAAGCGAGTGGGGTCCTCGACCCTTCACTCGGCCTTTTATAACTGGGCCGCCTCAGTGCGGTGGGCCGCAGCGCCCTAAACGTCCCCTCGGACTCGGCGACATCACCGGCGGCCCAACGGATACATTGCCTAACGACTCTTTCGGCCTAACGGCTACAGGTAGTGACGGCTCGAGCCGTGCGGGAATCCATGCCTGTTGGTTTTCTGCCCAACGGCCCGACGTCCATGGACTCGGTATGCCTTACTTCAAGCCCCCCCAATCATTTTCTTCAAGGCTTCTTGGCCTCTGACGACCTCAGGGTCAACAACATTACCTTCACAAGGTCGACAGGGACTACTGCTTGGTAGGTCGCCCCAGTCTCCAATCACGGGTTCATGCCCATATTTACTTATTAACGACCTCCGGGTCAAGTAGCACCTCCCCGAGGTCGCTAAGGTCCTGCTACCTATTAACATTGCCTTAAATGGCTGCACCAACGGCCCCGTGCTTAATGGCTCCACTGCCCGTTGGCGATCTCTTGGTTAAGTAGCACCTCCTCGAGGTTGCTAAGGCCCTGCTGCCTTCTAGGTCATTCCAGACCTAGGATTTTTCAGGTTGACTACCTGCGTTGTGTCACTGCACAACGGTCGTGCCGACCCAGGTCGACACGGACCCCTTGTCTCTACGGAAGGCCTCCTGAAGGTCGGCGTGCTATTACAGCCCTGCTGGGACCTTGGTATCCATACCTTTGCAGCCCGGGCGCCCTTACAAACTACTAAACCCATGACACTGCTCATGCAAATCTATATTTACAGCTTCATAAGCTACAAGGAGTTTGGCCCTTGGCCAAATTACAATATACAAAGATCTTAAAGGTCCTGAATTACCTTCCAAAGTTCTTACGACTCAATCTACACTAATGAGGCTTGTCGCAAGCTTTCTTCTGGCTTCAGGACCTACTCGATGACCTCCACAGCCACTGTGGAGGCAGCTGCCACACAGCCACCTCTACTCGCGCACCAACTGGTCTCCTGCGGTGCCCAGCATCAAGTCTGAGCTTCGCCGCAAGATTGCGGAAGGTCCGAGCTTTAACACCAACCTCGCCGGGTGGAGCGCGGTGCTCTCCAGCATCACATCAGGCCTGAAAGTGTCAGGGCCGACGATGCAACTGCTGCTTCAGACTCCTTCCAGGCTCCTCGGTGAGGCTGGGAGAAGAGGTCAATCGAGTTGTTCGAGCCTCGCAAGCATTCTTCTAGCTCCAAGCATGAACTACATCACCTCTACACTCTGGTGGGCGGACACAAGCCCACGGCGTGGCAATATTACTACGCTGGGTCATCTTGGATCCCCTCTGAAGATTGGTGCGGTTTGCTTCAAGCCTTGGGCACCTATTTATACCACCAGGCATCTGCATTCAGTCTTACTCGCAAGGCCAACTTGCGTGGCGCCCTTATCCTCGCAGACACTGTACCCTCGTGGAGCATGAGGTCACTGTTCATCTGTAAAAAGGCATCAGCGCGCCTGACCCCTACTTGACTTCACACTGAGGCACCTTTGTCTTTTGCGGATGGCAGTGGCCTGTGCTTCATGAGTGTGCTGGCCCGTGACCGTACAGTGCACTTGTGCCTCTGGTTATGACAGACCTGACGCCTGCTACTCTCTGCAGAGATTCTGGAGCTCTTGTCCTCTAGCATCGACCCTACAAGAGCGTCAGTTTTCTAAGCAGAAGGTCGTAGGTTCGGCTAATTCTTCTTCTTCTTTTTTAGAGCATCACACCGGCCATACTGGTCGCTTTACTGCTCGGGGGCTACTACACTAGTGCGTCTCTGACGCCCTATTTTCTTTGGGTCGCCTCGACCTAATGGAAGCCTGCTTCCATCACGTCTCTGCTCGACCTACCCTTGGTAGGCTTGTTGACCTTTCTGAAGGTCGTGATTGCTGCTACAACATACCTGATTCAGGTCAGGTCGGCGGTTCTGCAAGATCTACGCCTCGTCTTCACTATGACCTTATGGTCCTTCGACCCAGAAGCTCGGCGTCAACTTCGTGCGCGCATCGGAGGGGTTTTCTTTTCTTTTTTGATCCCCGTGCACCCTTCACGACCTCGACGGTGCCGCGCCTCTGCTACTCTTCGACACGACCTCGCCTCGGCCGCTACGCCTACACGTCGATCGGGGCTTGAGAGACATGGGTACCCATGGGTCCCCATCGGTCAGGGTCCCAGAGGCCCCTGACAAGTGGACCCGACCTTCTAGAAGACTCGCCGACCTTACAAGTGGGCCCAGCGACCTGGTCAAGCTCCCGGAAGACCTGCGAAGCCTTGGTGTGCAAGACAAGACACGGCGACCTGGCGCGCCGCCGCTTGTAGCTCCGAGTATCACGGGATATTCCTTGTAATCCGGGAGATAAGCTTCCCACAGTTGTAACCGACCCCGACACGGGTCAACCAACCTGCGCATGCAAACCCTAGCCCGTCCCCCATATAAGGCGGCCTAGGGTTCCATGCACAGGGACAACTCATCTTCATCCTCGCATAATTCACCACAACTGGACGTAGGGTTTTACTCTCCGGAGGCCTGAACCAGTATAAACCCTTGTCTCCTTGTTCCTCGTCGCCATACTCGCCTAGTTCTGTGTGCACCACGTGCATAACCACCTACGCTCTTAGGTCCCGATCCTCCATTAACCTGCATACCTCTAGGGTAACCCCCTAGCGGATCTGTCCAGGTCTCAACCCCTGACAATGCGGAAGAATGGTTACCAACGAATAGGTTTTATGGAGCCATCTTTAGTTAATCAAGATCAAGTAAAGCTCCAACCAAGAACAGCATTCAAAACAATCCTAAGGACCTTGCGTGATATGCATTACAAGGATTTGATACTTCTACCTTACAACTTCGAGTAAGTGCGATTACCATCTTAATTACTAAGGGTTCGCATTTCTAATTGTCCTAGTTAACATTATTTAGTTCTAATCTTTTGAGCTTGCATGTATATACAGTTTCCACTGGATTCTTCTCATAATTGATGTCAGCAGAAGCAACGTCCTTGTCTTTGATTCGTTGAGAAGAGATCCGAACAAATACTTGGACCTTCAAGATATGTTTCAAGAGTAATAATTCTATCCAATACGTTCCCTTTTATGCAATAGTGTGCTTTTACTAACACTATCTAGCTCTAACTTTCATTATTTTCTTTCAGAGCTTGGGAAAAATTCACTGCTGTCAACCGTGAAACATGGAGACCTAGAATAAACTTCTCTACAGATTTTCCGGTACGTAAACCAAATAACAACTTCAGCTTGGGCAAATTAAAAATGTATAACACTAATTTTTCATAATTATCTTCTTCAATTTAGTGTATGAGACAGGAATAAGGGACACATTTATGTGCATACTATGTGTGTGAGTTCATCCACAATTTCTACGAGGCAGACCCGTCAGATTATACTGTAAGTATTATTTTAAACCAATTAATAATATATTATTTTCTAACCTCTTATATATTTAATTCTTATGTGTAATATATTAACTTATTTGCACATTACAGAACAATATGATTAGGGACGCAATCATTGAGAAGAACCGATTCTTGGCGATTCAAGAAAGTCTCTGCGGATTCTTGATGGACCAGGTCATTAATCCACAAGGCAGAAATCACTATGACGGTCATCGAATTGATAAAGTTTAATTAGCACCTCAGGTGGAACTTTAGACTAGAATTAGAATGAAACGATATTCTGATGTATATATATACTACTTTCAGAAAATACTATCTATGCTTTCGATGTAATATAATGTGTGTATATATTTATTTATAAGTTTATTCTCTTGATATAGTACGTATAGTAGACACATATAATTAGTGCAAACATTTATACGTACACGTAAATTACACCCATATACGTGAGAATATACGCGTATAACATTATTAGAACAATTGGAATTGAAACAAAAAAATTCACAACGGCGTCTTTAGTCCCAAGTGGTAATACCACCCGGGACTAAAGGGATGGCGCACAGGTGCTAGTGTGCCCTCCCCTTTTGTCCCGGGCGGGGCTACTACCTGAGAATAAAGGCCCCCCTTTATTCCCGACTGACCACCCGGTGACAGGGGGGCCTTTTGTCTCTCTCCTTCCGCCCCGGGTGGATTTTAGGGACTTAACGCCTTTCCCACCCGGGATGAAAGACCCTTTTCCCACCGGTGACGATACAGTTGTGCACATGCAAAAACAAACTTGGACCATTTAGATTCATATTTTACTTTTACGACGTTGATTTTGTATGGTACTCCTTCTTAATAATTAAAAAAAAACATGCCAAACACGGCCGGGATTTTTGTTTTTTTTTATTGTGTGGCAACTTTTATAGAATATAATAACGCAAGAGAAAACCGTCAAAATTAAATCTACACTTTCTTTTCAAGTCTCTCGTCTGAGTACATGTTTTTTTTTATAAAGGTCTGAGTACATGTTTGAGTAGCTAGTGTACTATCGTAGCTACTCCATTTGGACTCTCTCACTGGTGGAAAAACGACATTTGTTCCTACATATTAGTCCCGGTTGAATTTTGGAGCCGAGACTAAAGGTTTTGGGGCGACGTGGCTATGAGTGGTAGGAGAGCTCCGTCTTTAGTCTTGGTTCGTAACACCAACCTAGACTAAAGGCCCGAGCCTTTAGTCTAGGTTGGTGTTACGAACCGAGACTAAAGGACCCCTCCTTTAGTCTTGGTTCGTAACACGAACGTAGACTAAAGGGTCTCGGGCCTTTAGTCTCGGTTCGTGTTACGAACCGAGACTAAAGGGTCTCCCACGAGTTACTATAAGAGGATTGCATTCTCTACTTAATCACATGTGATGTATAGGTGAGATGGTAAGGAAGCTACACGCGAGACTACAGGTCACGAGTTCGAATCCCTGCACCACGCACGCGTATATTTCGCGTGAAAAAATCGCGTGACTTGTGACTTGTGACTTGCGACTTGCGCGTGTGTAGGGGCCTCCCAGGAATTTCCAAATTTTTTTTGACGTTAGCGTGTCCCTCCCCCTTTAGTCCCGGTTGGGCACCCGGTAAGAAAGAGGAGGTCTTTTGTCTTTATAAATTAGTCTCTAGAGATCTTTAAAGAGATATTATTCTTACCAACCGGGACCGAAGGTCCATTTCCACCGGTGTCTGTAGGTTATGCCCGCACGCCCATACGTAGGTTAGGTCCATCAACGCGTTGTAGTACGCCGACATAGGAGTCGTCGGAACGCGCGCGCACGGCACGCACCACGCGCAGCGTACACGGCCACACACTACACGTCTACACCGACCATATATGCATGCACGGTGCAGCGTGCTTGCATGTGGCCGTAATAAGTGTGTGCATGCCCTAGCTCCGTACGTACAGTACAGTACGTATAGCCGCCTCGTAGGGCTAGCTACAGCAATAGCCAGACGGCGTGCGCGTACGTTATGCACCGGTGCATGCAGGCACGTGTGGTGCGGGGATGCATGCTACCTAGACAGTGTAGTGGGGGTGACACCGCTAGCTAGTCCGCTACGCGGTAACGCAAACGTCCACTACAGGAAAATCAACTGTTGCCGTAAGCCTAGCGTTTTGCAGTTTTTTGTCGGGCTAATGGCAAAATAGCATTTTGGCGACGGTCAGCAGTAAAACTCACGGCAAATAGAGCGGCTCACGGCAAAAAGGTGTTAGAGTGGCTCACGGAAAAATTCGTTTTTGCTGTCAGTTTTTTGTCACCGTCGGCAAAATATTATTTCGACGAGAGCTGCTCACGGCAAAATGTCTTTTTGCCGTGAGCCTTTTTCCTAGCCGACGGGAAAATGGTTTTGTCATAAATTGAAATCAAATTTTGAAGTAATAAATTAATTCAAATAAAAAAATTCAAGTACAAAGTTTCATTACTTGTCAAGATGGACAACTTTTATTATAGTAATTTCTTCATTTGACAAAGTTGAAATAATTTTGTTCACAAATCATATGTCTCTAATATAATTTCATGAAACTATATGAGAGATGTATAGGATTTGTGAAGATTGTTAGTACCATAATACCGGATGGTCAAATGACCAAAATAAAAGTTGTCGGTTTTGAGAACTTATGTAACTTTGTAGTTGAACCATGTCTAATTTGGATTACTTTCGTCAATGAAAATTACGTCTAAATTTCTCGAATTTGAAATTTTGATCTTTTTGAAACGACCTCAAATGGAGAAACATTGTGAATAAAAGTTGTAGATCCTAACAAGTTATGAAACTTAGTTGTTTACAACTTTGAATGTCAACGAAAATATTATCAACGAAAAACTTTGTATTTAAATTTTGATTGTCTCAAATTTGAAATTCAATTTTTTTAAACTACCTCGAATGGAGAAATTTGTAATATGAAAGTTGTGTCTATCGAAAAGTTATGAAACTTTGTATTGGAGAAATTTTTAATTTGAAATCGTTTGCTATATTTAACTAATTAAATACAGTTACAATAATATTTTTAAAGAAATATCTTTGATGTGGTCCAGTTAGTAGGCTCACGGCAAACATCATTTGGGCCATCCGTCCTGTTTAACCGACGACCATTTAAGCTCCCCCCTCCCCCCGCACCTCAAACCCTAACTCCACCTCCCATCTCGCAGCCGCCCACCACCCACCTCCCTCGTCCATCCTCGCTGCTGCCCCCTCCGAGATCCACTGGCGCCTCCTCCTCCCTCCGCGACGGCGCTCACAACAAGACGGCGGTCATCTCCCTCTCCCCTATCGCGGCTCCTCTCCTCTCCCCTCCGTTCTGCCTCACCGGAATAGGTTGACCGGCGAGGAGGGGCGGCGGGGCGAGGAGTGGTGGCTGCGGCCAGCAGGTGCACCGGCGGGCCCTTGTCTCCCCCTCTACGGCGCGGCAGCCACCTCTTCCTCCGGCGCGAGGACCTCAACCTCTCATCTGGCGGTGTGGCGGCCTCCTCTTCCTCCGGCGTGGCAACGTCTACCTCTTCTCATCCAGTGGCGCGGCGACCTCGACCCCAGATCTGGTGCGGCGGCGACCTCGGCCTCACATCTGGCGGCGCGGTGGCCTCCTCTGACGTGGCGACGTCTACCTCTTCTCCTCTGGTGCGTCAGCCACCTCTTCCTCCGGCGCGGCGACCAACTCTTCCTCCGGCGCGGCGACCTTGACTTCAGATCCGACGGCGCAACGACCTCTTCTACTTACGGCGACCTCGACTTCTTCTCCTCCGGTGCGTCGGCCTCCTCTCCTTCGGCTCCTAAGCCTCCTCTCCTCAGATCCGGCCAGATCTAGCGTCTCTTTCCTCCCCCGACGACCAGATCCGGCGAGGAGGGTAGGTGGCGGGGGACGCGGCGTCGTGATGGGTCCTGCAAGGATTTGTGATTTCTTTTTTTTGCTTCCTTCGATATTTTTTGCTGTGAGCTACATCTATCACACGACACACCTTTGCCGTGAGTACTCTTTTAAACTCACGACAAAGAGCTCTTTGCCGGCCAAACTTTGCCGTGAGCCGTATGCCGGCGGCAACTCACGGCAAAGCCTTTGCTGTGAGTGAACCGTGCTTTGCCGTGAGGAACCGGCTCACGGCAAAGAGGTTGTTTCCGGTAGTGAACATGCATCGTCAGCACGAGCAGATGCGAGCAGACCCATCGAGACGTCGTCGGTGGCGGAATATCCCATCTTCTCTGCATATCTAAGTAGCTGATTTAAAATACCCATCCAACCAAAAATTTAGTTGTTTCTGATTTTTTTGTCCCCCCACCACTATGTGAAAACCTCAAATAGGTCACGCAGCATTTGTAACGGGTCCTAAACACCCGTTACATGGACCCGCATCTGTAACGGTTGTTGTTTGACGTCCGTTACGCATAAGCGCGGCAGGCTCGACCACGACCTCGGCCCGACCTCGCCACCACAACGCTCGTTACCAATGAGGACTTCTGGTAACGGGCTTCTTAAACGTCTGTTACATATTTTCTTTGTAACGGACGTTAAAATGTGTCCGATACGAAAATGAAATCTATCGGTAACAGGCTCTTTATGTCTGTTACCGATCACTTTCGTATTGGAGACGCGTGCTTGTTAGGACGCGTCTCCTTTGATGACAACCCAATTGGAGATGCTTGTTTGGAGCTAGCATCTCCTTTGTTTTCTCACATCAGAGACGCGTGTTGTTATTACGCGTTTTTGTCTTTGCATTCCGACTACTCTGCTATCTCCAACAACTACACACTCGCTCTCTCTCCTCTGAAGGCCACTCGCTCTCTCTCCTCTGAAGGCCACTCGCTCTCTCCCCACCGCCGCCAGCTAATTTATAGCGCTGCGCGTGCACTCTCTCTCCTCAGAAAGTCGGCGCTGCAGCAGGCCGGCCGGCCGCGTGCGCGACGGCGAAAGGGCCGGTGGACGTCGACCGCGGCGTCCCTCCGCGTCGTACGTCACCGTCCTCCAAAGCAGCAGCTGATCCTCCTCCTCTGGCTCGGCGCCGTCCTCCGCCCCATCAACGTCATCGCGGTCGCGACGCCTCGTTCTCCTCCTCGGGCGCGCTCGCTTCGTAGACAGTCCTCGTCAAGGTGGAAATTGCTCCCTTTTATTGAACTTCACTGTCCTAATCCTCTTACTCATCG
Source organism: Cenchrus fungigraminus (assembly GCA_036936925.1). Lineage (NCBI taxonomy): Eukaryota > Viridiplantae > Streptophyta > Magnoliopsida > Poales > Poaceae > Cenchrus > Cenchrus fungigraminus. The sequence goes on from CM072775.1 coordinate 77,591,413, forward strand.
ATTTTGGTGATGAATTATGATCATTTGATGTATGGAAATTGTAGATGGCTGCTGCTGCTCGTGCTTGGATGTACAGTAAGTAGACCTGATCATGGGCTACCCGACCTGATAAACCCGACCTGACCCGCCCGAAAAAACCCGACCCGACCCGATCGTGCGACGGGTCGTGTGCGGGCCGAAATTTTCACTCAAACTAAGAAAAAAACCCAACCCGACGCAACCCGAAAAATATAACTAAAACCCGAACCTGACCCGACCCGACCCAACCGTGTCACGGGTCGGGCGCGAGCCATGAATTTTGACCCGGTAACCCGACACGACCCGACCCATGATCAGGTCTAACAGTAAGTTCCAAGATTGGGACAGTTTCTTAAGCGGAGTCAATGGTTTTCTAGATTAAGCAGAGGCGAATATGAGAAACCATGGTGTTCAGGCAATGCTTTGACCTTGTATAGATTGTCTCAACCAGAAGAAGTTCGGACAGCAGGACAACATTTTTCATCATTTGATCACATGGTGAGGAAGGCCTTAATGAAGTCAAAGTAGGATGCCTAAATGAAGGTGAAGCGCGACACTATGCTACCGACCTTAATGAAGGGGCAGAGCGATGCCATGATGAAGACCTTGATGAAGGTGGAGTTTTTGAGGAAAATGAACCATTCCCACCAATTGTGATGAGACCTGAGGATATCACGGATCAAGAAGTTACAGGCTTCAGTGATGGTGAGGTATTCCAACATGTGCATAATGTTGATCAAATGTTGCGGCATGTTGAGTTTCAAGAAGTGTATACAACTTCTAAATTAGCGAGGCTGAAGCAGTTCATTGAAGATCCGCCGGTCCGGGGAGGAGCCCCTGCGTCCGGTGCCGCCTCCTTCGCTCCCTCCTCCAGGCGCCACAGTTTCCTCCTCCGGGTGCCTCTCCTTTTCCGCGGCCGCGAGGTGGAGGAGGTTCTCGAGTCCAACTCTGCCTTTGCGCAGTCCGGCTACACCCAGCGTCACCGCGCAGTCCCCCACGCCACCACCGCCGGCTGGAGCACCTTCTGCGCCTAGCCGGGCCGTCGAGCCTCGCTGTGCGCATCGCCAGGGAGGGAGAGAGGGAGCAGAGAGGGACGAGGAGGGAGGGAGGAAGTAGAGAAGGAGGCGGCGGGGAGCAACAGGAGGGAGGGGCGCACGCAGGTTTGAGGAGGAGAGGGAGCTCCGAAAAATTTACGGAGTTGTTTACGGGACACTACTGCAGATGATTTTGGATATGATATACTTCGTATTAAGAGTAGAGGATCATTTAAGAAGTGCTGCAGATAGTCTTATTCTGGCGATGTTCGATCAATCATGCAAGCTCGACCGTATATTTGCCGGTACGTTACGTTACGTCGCCGCGCGCTTGCATAATAACTCGATGAAAGGGACCATGCATGTGCACGTACGCCACCTAGTCATAGCTAGCAGTAGCAGTGCGTGCGTGTGTGCACGAGAGGAGGTCACGATCGATCATATCACTTGGTATATGCATGGTATATCCCACAGCGATGTAGGCACACCGCCCTCGTCTCCATGCTGTAATGAACTACCCGCAAATCGCATGTGTGTCGACCGTATAGCCGCAAGTACCACGTAAGTATGTACAGTGGCGAAGTTAGAGTAAATTGAAGGGGGTGCATTTAGCTTTGTGTGTGCATAAATTTTTTTTGAGGGTGCAAATATGGTGAAAATTTGGATATAATCACTATTTTCCCATTTGGAGGGTGCACCCACTAGGCTCTATATAGCTCCGCCCCTGAGTATGTACAGTACTTACTTTATTTCAAATTAATTATCACAGTTGATATTTGATCACTTGATCATTCGTCTTATTTAAAGAATTATGCATATGTCGTTTGTTTTGTTTGTGACTTACTTCATCATCAAAAATATTTTAAGTATAACTTGAGATTTTGCATATTTGTACCAATTTTTCGAATAAGATAAATGGTCAAACATTGTGATCAAAAATCAATAATGACAAATAAAATTTCAATGACAAGTGGTTTGGAAGAGGGAGTAGATTGATAGTACGCACATGCTAGTTTGGTCCGGGTGGGCAAAAGGTAGAGAGGGTACGTTGTGGCTACTGGCTAGCGTACGTCCATGCATGCGGGTTGCTGAGTGGTTTCCCTCTCATCATGCATCATATGCACATCAGCATATGATTGCCATCAACCGTTCTCAAAAAAAAAATGATTGCCATCAACCACTCAACCCACGTACCTACAAGTACAACCGGTGCGCAACGTCCTTATACCTTCAGTATGTAGCAAAAGAGAGTAATGAGCTTGTTTGGTTGCTGCCTGTCACGCAGCTTGCCGTCCAGGCAGCACCATCGGACCCCAGGCAGTACTCAAAATCCAATGCTTGGGGTTGCCGCCTGAGCCAGGCAGATTTCCGAGGACTCGAAGCAAACAAGATCGATGTTGGTGTTCGTCTAATTAATCCGTACTTATCTAGCTACTCTCTCCGTTCTTAAATATATGACGTTTAGGACAAGACATTAGTTCAAATGAACTAATTTTCTTGTCATAAACGTCATATATTTAAGGACGAAGGTAGTATTTTACTTATAAGCATGTTAAACTCAATTTCTGTCATTGACAAGCCACGTCACACGCTTTTTTTTGTTTGGTTTTGGATTACACACAGTACAGGCATGTCGTTAGCTGCTGGTGGTGGCAAGACTACTGCCACCGCTCCACCGACACGTAAAGAGTATATTCAGATGTTTGAGATGGACGGGTCACCAAGACACCAACAACCATAACATGGACACATCAGATTTTGAACACCGCGAGCTAGCAGTGTGAGATTCTTTAACCCAACGCTTCGTTGTGTCTCGTTGCATGCCCTAGCTTTCTTTCTCTAGCGTGCTATAGTAGTACTACGTCGATTAAGAGATTTAGTCTAAAGCTTTCGCACGTCTTCCCAAATTGATCATATAATTCCCTGGTCGATCGATCGATCGATCAGGCTGCAAAAGCAGGTCAAGCAGCAGCAGCAGGACCACCGAAAACAAAGTATGGATATGCTGGGTGGATCGAAGATGATGCCATGTTCTTATAATCCCCTGGCCACTTGCTGCTAGAGGCCAGTAATAATGGAATAATTAATACTGAGTACGTGCAACCACACTGTCCTCTCAAACCTTCCAAAAGACACGCAATGCAAATGCAATTTGACAAAGGGACGACCCATATCATCGGCTAGCGCCGAGAGCGAGAGCAACAACCACCATCAAACTACCGTTAATTAGTTTCTTGCTGCTGCAACTACAAGTAATCCATTCATTTGCATGCCTTGCATGGTCATCTTTGCTTCGATCTGTTAGCTGTTTGATACAGTCCACGGATCATGTATCTTTTCGATTTGCTCGGTGATCCAGTAATCCTTGGTGCACGTGCGAGGTGGTGGCCCTATCTAGCTAGCTACCTCATCTGGCTAAAGCTACAAATAATTAATTAAATGCTTAATTAAGTCAAGGGAAGACGGCGATGTGGCTGCTTCTCATTCGATCAGTTTCCTGCTTAACTAGTACTCCATATTCAGAGCGGGTCGTTGATGATTAATTTGGTGTGTGCGTGGGATTTCTTTACGTTGGTATATGGTCTGTCACCGCCGATCGAGTTTGTTTTTGGATCGGAATGCATGTGGGAAACACATTCCTCTGGATCTTGGTTGTACACTCTCTGCTCATAATTGAGATGTTTAAGTTATGGCCAAAAGAGGCTACTAGATAGGAGTTTTAGCTAATTTTAGCTGGTGTTGGGCTCCTTTAATCATTGTAACATGTAAGCAGGTCTAAGCTTAATATATTGGCAAGAGTATATGTGTAGAATATAGATTTTTGGGCCGTGCTAGAAAGCTAGTATATATTACTAGCTTTTTACACACTTTCTACGGAAAATTAACACGACTACGCTCATTAGTTTTTTCTTGTAACTTTTTAGGGGCAAACAGGAACTCGGCTCCGGTCCTCACATATCAGTCCGACCCAAATTACTTGTTACTGTGATTTAAAAAAAAAACTTGTTACTGTTGACTTTTGATCACAATATTTGACTATTCATATTATTCAAAAATACTATTATAAGAAAAAATTATAGGACGAATGGTCAAATATTGTGATTAAAAGTTAAGAGTGACAAGTAATTTGGAACAAAAGAAATATTATTTCCTACCTTCGTTCTTAAATATATGACGTTTAGGATAAGAAAAATAGTTTAAAATGAACTAGTTTTCTTGTCGTAAACGTCATATATTGATTAAAAGTTAAGAGTGACAAGTAAATTGGAACAAAAGGAATATCATTTAGCAATTAAGCACTTCCCGCATCGCAACCGGCGAGGACTCGCGGGCATGCAGAGGCAGAGCAGCTGATCTTTGCTCTTGCTCCACGCAACCATGCGCACGGGCCTTTCGCAAATGCACTCATGTGATTGTCTTTTTAGGACCTGTTTTTTTGGGTGACAAGAAATAGTGAAGTTACAAATGAATAGTGCTGAAATAGTGTTTCTTATGAGAGAAGATGTGATAGATGTGACAGGTAAATAGTGCTTTTCACTATTCATTTGTGAGGAAAAGAACAGATCCTTAATTAACTTCCTCGTTCAGACGGGTATAGTACCACGCTGACCGCGCTGCCACGACGCGCGCGTCCAATGCAACGACGGGCACCGTTTAGTTCCGGTGAGAATGGAGAAATTTTGACGCTCAGAAAGCGCGCGCAGAGTGAAGAAATGAACTGACACGGTCTTCTAGGTGAGAATTTTGGTGAGAATTTGAGGAACTAAACAGGGCGGCGCGTTCCAGCATCCGGCTCAACTCTTTTTTTAAAAAATAAAGCAGGAGCACTGCTATGTCATATAAGGTAGAAGAGCAAGCGGTTCAGTACAAGAGCGATATTACATATTAAAAGGAAAAACTCGGTACTCTCTAACAAAGAAATCATTAAACAGAGATGAGATCCTGGGGATCCCCACACGCTACTCTTCTCATGTTCAGCTCTTCTTGGATCAGATGCAAGATTCTCCGTGGCGTCGCCGTTTTGTTGTAAAAAATTCTCCTATTTCTCTCTTTCCATAGGTTCCAACATGTTTAAATCAACACCGAAGCCTTCTTAACTTTCAGCTTTCGGTCTGGCATAGACACCAGACCGCCAGTCCATTGAGCAACAAGCATCCAGACCTCCTGGGCAAAGACGCAATGCAAGCACAGGTGCTCAGGTGTCTCCTCTTCTTGATCACACAATGAGCAATTGGGTTCACATGGCCAACCTCTAGCTAGAAGCTTTGTCAGCTGTTAGGATTTTTCGTTGGACCAAGCCAAGCGAAAAAGCGGTGTTTACCTTCTGTCTTAGCTCGCCAAATGGCCATTGTGTCGAAGCTGCAGTAAGCGCCGGCCAGTTGTGCAGCATAGGCTGATTTGACCGTGTAGAAGCCATGCCCAATCCACTTCCAAATAATCATATCCTCTTGATCGTTCAGCTCGACTTCACTGATTAGCGCCCAAAGGGACACAAACAGGGCCATTTCATCAGCCGTATTCATCCTCCATAAGCCCCTTGTCCAGTTATTGTTGAGCAAGTCATCTCGGACAGTCTGATTCTTCCTCCAAGCGAGTTTGTACAGTTCAGGTGCCAGATCACGCGGAGCTTGACCTCCCAGCCAGGATGATTCCCAGAAACTAGCCCGACGCCAATCTCCAACCACTACAGTTGTGCTTGCTCTGAACAATTGTTTGTCTACATCATTGCACGGGACCTCTGTACCCACCCAGGGCCGGTCCGGATCCAACCACTGATACCAAAGCCATCTCAACCGAAGTGCCTGGCCAAAGAGCTCTAGATCAAGCACACCAAGCCCTCCTAACTGTTTTGGCCTTTGAACCTTCGCCCACTGTACAAGACAGTGCCCACCATGAACGCGTTCTGTTCCTTTCCATAAGAAAGCCCGTCTGATCTTGTCAAGTTTTTTGATTGCCCATTTCTTGATACTGAACACCGTTAGGAAGTAAGTCGGCAAACCGGGCTCTTGCCGCCGCCGCCGTCAGGTCAAACTCTACTACACATGCGTGCATCGAGCACTGGTGGCATCCGATTCGACCCGGTCGTTCGGCCGAATCCGACCCGTACGGACCCAAAAGAGAGACGCACGCGGGGGGCGCACCGCGCGTACACTGAATTAATCAACGCCGGCCGGCCGGTCTCTCGCGCCAAATAAACCCCAGGCCGATCGAGAGGCCGGCGAGAGAGACCATGTAGACAGGCGGTGGCGGCGCCGCAAAACGCCATGATCTCAGGATCGGCGCAGCCCAGCCGTGCACTTTCGGTCGTGTGCGGGCATTGACTAATCCCCAAAGCTGCAAACCTTTGATCGCGCGGTTGAGAATTAATTAACATCTCCCATGCATCGCGGCATCACGGGTGCCATATGCATGCATATAGACCCTGCATGCCGCGCGCGCTTTGCCGCCGACGACCGATCGGCTGGGATTTGCTTCGTAATGATGATATGGCATCAGGAGCTTTTGCCTTTCCTGTGGGCTGTGGCCGTTGAGTACGTGAAGCTATAGCCCCAGCACCCAGCTGCTTTTTGACCGCAGCTACTGCGTCTGCGTGGTGGAGAGGCTGGCCGTGCGTGGCCGGTGGCCGCGCAGCGCGCGCGCTTTGCTCGGTGGCCGAACGCCCGAACCCCACCACCGGCCGCTCGCCCCGCCGTGCCGCGCCGCACGCACGCACCGAACCAAACCAACCCATATCCTCGAGCCGCGCACGCGCGCGTCGCCGACGGCCACGGCTTTACTCCTCCCTCCTTCGATCCGGTGCCAATAACACTATAGCCGCAGCTACTAGCTACTACTAGCTTATTATTACTACTCGTAGCTAGCTAGAGGCAGGCGGCCGGCCAGCTGGCGAGGCGACGACGACGCGTACCCCGGCCGTGCTGCCGCTGCCGTGCACGCGCACGTATGTATCCACTGTTGCGAGCGGCGCGCGCGTACGCGGATACGGCGAGCGTGTGGCTGCGGCGCTGTGCGCCCGCCCCGGCCGCGCCGGCCGGCCCGTCGTCACTGTACGTGCCCGGTCGGCCTGCTGACGCGCACGGCGCGATTTGATTGATGCCTGCACGATCGATCGATCCATCGGGATGAATGGTATCCCCCCGTATCCTAGCTCCGACCTCCGGGGTGAACAGGTACGATGCACAGTATATATATACTCTATGTAGCTGCCGCGCGCAGCACGTTCACGTGTGGTAGCCTCAGACTACCAGCAGGTAGCAGTGGCGAGCGCGGGCACTGTAGCGGTGGTTGCGCACGCTCGCGTGGTCGTCGTACACGTACGTGTATCCCGGCATTTACGTACGTACCGGGACACCTACTCCTACTTTTTTTTTTTTTGAGATCGCTGTCGGAGTACGAGAGGCCCACGCACGCACGCACGCTCGGACGGAACGGCCGTCTCTGCAACGTATTCGTACGGGATCGTCGCCAACATGGGACCAAATCACCAAAGGCAAAAGGAAGGGGGCAGCAGCGGCGTGTGTGCCTGTGTGGAAAGCCCAACAGGCCCAAAAGCTGGAAAGCTAGCTGGGCAACACAGACAGTTCGGGCTAAATGTTTTGCTCAGCCAGCCCAGTTAGCTACCAACTATTTTAGGTCCAAGACAAGAAAACACAGTTGCTCAGCAGAAAAAAAAGCAAGACACACATCATATACAAGTGCGTGATCCCAAAACACAAGCGACGAGGGATACCAAAACTCGCCAGGCCAAACCTAGAGCAGAACAAGATATGCATGCCAATTTTTCGCTACTAAAACCTGGACAAGATTTTTTTTAGAATAGCACTTGGTTGGGTGTCAAAAACGTGACAGCCAAAACCTTGTTTGATTTCAACCGAACGAGCGTCCAAGCTCACGTATTCTACCTAATTTTTGGATGGTCGGAGTTTAGATGATGAGTATAAAACGAGGGTAATTCTATAAACGGTAAAAAGAGGAGAAGTGGAAGTTAAGTTCAATTCTAACTAGCGGTGAATGATGCAAGGAGAATACTAGTATATACTGTATGAATTTGTATATCGGGAAGAGAAAGGAGTAGATCTTCGAGCCTGTTCGGCTGGTAAAATGAATACTGCTCGATTGATAGATTAAATAGTATTTTATAAGAGGAAATAAGTCGAAACAAGTTAAAATAAATCAAACCTACACAAAGTCTTCGGGACTTTGCCTGAAGGAGAAGTGCTCACGAGTCGCGACGAGCATCTCTCTTGGCAGCGATCTGGCAGCAGCATATCCACGTCCAATCCGGGGGCTCCTCCCAACTCTAGCCCAAGCCACGTCCGTCCACGAGACCATCCGTGATCCGTGTCTCCTTCAGATGCGTCTGGAATCCGGGACTCGAGTCAGCCAGCTCCGGCAGGGGACGCACGGCAGAGATAACAATCCGCACGCCGTCCGTCTCCGCCCAAGGAAAACCCCCCGGATTAGCTGTCGCTTCCTTCCTTCCGTCACGTAACCACGTCTCCTCCGCCGCCCCGCTTCCTCTTCCTCCTGCCTGCCTCCTCGCTAAGCAACCCGCCCTCCACTTTTCCTCCTCCCCCACACCCCGCGCCTCGCGAATTCGCCCCTACCTCCAAACCGCCGCCGCTCTTCGTTCCCCGGACCCGGAGGAAGCCCAGCCACAGCCCGCCGGAGATGTCGTACGCCTACCTCTTCAAGTACATCATCATCGGCGACACAGGTCAGCGAAGAGCGCCCGCCCGCCCGCCGATCCCCCCTCTCTCTCCCCCCGCCCGTTCCGCGGCTGGATCCGCGCGGCCCTTTGGGGTGCGGGAGGGGAGATCCAATCTATCTATCCCCGCCCCGTGCGGTCGCCTGCTCGTACCGGTACTGACGCTTGCCTTTGCTTTGTTTGGTTGCTGCCCGTGCCCCGGTGGTTTGCAGGCGTCGGCAAGTCGTGCCTGCTGCTGCAGTTCACCGACAAGCGCTTCCAGCCCGTCCACGACCTCACCATCGGCGTCGAGTTCGGGGCCCGGATGATCACCATCGATAGCAAGCCCATCAAGCTCCAGATTTGGGACACGGTATACGCTTCGCGTCCCCGCTGATATTTTCCCTTCGTCCGCACGAATCCCTTGCTTGTACTGTTGTGCGCTAGAGGTCGTTTTGGTGATGTGATAGGATATATTACTACTACCAGTCAGGGCAACATAATTTACTGAATAATCATGGGAACTGAGAATCGATTCCCATTGCAAACTGGAATTTAGGTTGCCCAATTGCTGTGCCATATTTGTTTTTTCAAAATAAAATAAAATAAAATAAAAATTGGGTGGAGGGGCGCGAGTGTTGAAGTTAAGATGGAAACCTTGCTGGGTGCCGAGCTCGGAAGTTACATACTCTTTGTTCCTTCAGTTGGCACCATCCGCAGTAGAACTCATGGTAGCTAACATTGTCACATTGGGCCATTTGTTAGTTTAAGCTACTGTTAATATTGAAAATGCCCATTCTTATAAAAAAAATACAGAACACCCAACTGGCCACATGGATCTTTCATCTGATCTGATGCGATTACCTTTTAAAATCACAGGCAGGCCAGGAGTCATTCAGATCTATAACTAGATCGTACTACAGAGGGGCTGCTGGTGCTCTTTTGGTCTATGATATCACCAGGTAATTACCTTCCATAATGAGTTCAAACTTGCCTGTGTAGCCTTTTCATGTGCATGGTTTCCTGAATCCTGCTGCCTCTGGCGTTCTAATCCATGTTGAACTGATTTCAGGAGGGAGACTTTCAATCACCTCGCCAGCTGGCTGGAGGATGCGAGGCAGCACGCCAACGCCAACATGACGATAATGCTGGTTGGGAACAAATGTGATCTGTCCCACAGGCGTGCAGTGAGCTATGAGGAAGGCGAGCAGTTTGCAAAGGAACATGGCCTGATCTTCATGGAGGCATCTGCGAAAACCGCACAAAACGTCGAGGAGGTGATGCTGGGTTCTTGGTGTGTCTATGTGCGGTTAAGAATATTCCAAATTTCTCATCTGGACATTTGAAATGCAGGCATTTGTTAAGACTGCTGGAGCAATCTACAAGAAAATTCAAGATGGTGTTTTTGATGTATCCAATGAGGTATTTTTAAAAAAATCTCAAATCATTACTTTTGCTCTGATTAGGAAACGCACAGCGAGCCCCTTCGATAGTACTTTAAGCATCATTTATGGAACTTCAGTACATTCTTAACCAACTATTGAGGCCCAAAAACTTTCCTTTAGATAAAGCTAATACCCATTTATCTTCCGTTACATTTTACTATATATATGGATTGCTTTATGATGTGCATCAATGCCTAAGTCTCTACTTGCCTACTTGTAGAAAGCATATCCCCCTTTTCCAAAACCATTTTGTACTGAATGACTGAAGTGCCAAACATGGAAACTGGTGCCTGGAGACCCTGTACCCGTAGTTTCTATAATGGGTCGAAGAGCACTAACTTTTTCTGAAATGGAAAATTGGTTAATTTTTTTATGTAATTTGTAGAGAAGGTGTTTATCTTGATACTGAAAGATCTATAGGAAGAAAATATTACTTGTAGTCCAAGGTGTGTTAGTCTTGACTCTTGACACTGAATGGGATAGAGAAAAAAGAGAATATTACTTGTTAGTGTTCAAGGATTAGTAGAAAAAGTATCTATCGACTCTTGACACTGAAAGGACTCTGAAAGAGAGAATATTACTTGTTAGTGTTCAAGGATTAGTAGAAAAGTATCTAGCTGGAAAGTAGTTATTCTTGGACAGTTAAAATGCCATTTGCCCGCCTGGACTCTTGTGCTTTCTCTCTCTCTCAAATACTTGTGCTTGCTTACATCCTGTATCTTGCTACCATCCCATGAGCATGATCTCACACTATCTTCTGTGAAATTTGCAGTCTTATGGGATCAAAGTTGGATACGCAGTCCCTGGCCAATCTGGAGGTGCTGGTTCCTCGTCCTCTCAAGGCGGTAGCTGCTGCAGCTAATCAGCTAATGTGGCTATGTACAAAGGTGTGTGTCATGTGGCACATTCCAGTCACATTATCTTCATGGTTGTGAATGGAAAATAGTTTGTTCCATGGTGCTTTGTTATTTCACACACCAATGGAATATGTTCGCTGAACGACTTGAAAGATTCAGTTAAATTATGTCAGGTGTTCATAATCTGTTCATTCTCTGTAATTTGCCAGGCTCCACCCCTATCTGTGTCCAGTATTTTAGCATCCACGAATTCTTTCCGCTTGATGTGTAAATAAATATCATAAATGTTTGGTTTGGTCTGATGCTGTTAATTTATCATCTCCAAACACCTCAGTCTCCTGTTATCCTTTGGCTTGTAAAGTTGAAGTCCCACTGAATATTGACTACTCTGCTCCCGGAAGGAGAGGGACCGAACGCTCAATTTGTATTGTGATGCTTCAGGCAATCATTTATATATTTATGTAACTTTCTTTGCAGATAGTTGTTGGAGTATTGCGTCGAGCCAAAATACAAGGGTTCCCAGCCGAAAAGTTTTTCTGATGGTAACAGTAAAATTCTCATAAGATGTTTATTTCATTGTAATTTTAATTTTCAGAGGTTGTTTTGTGTTTAAGTTGTCTTTTTACATACCGACTATTTTAATTTATTTCGTTGATAGATATCTTTTAAAAATCTCATCAGACGTAAAGCTTGCATATTTCCTTGAAAATTTTCGAGCGGCTTTCTTTGTTTATGCTTCTTGCGTAGCATTTTCTTTTGGAATAAATGAACTATACAAATTAGAACGCACGCAGTATATATTTTTTTTCAAAACAAATCAACCGAGATCTGCGGAACAGGGGAAGCAGAAGATGAAAACCGGGAGAACCGCAGCAGTTCATCCAGCTCTTGCCGAGATGTAAACGAAACAAAATTGAAAAGCATCATGAACTTTTTGACTGTAATAGGGGCCAAAGCCAAAATAATAGTAACTGTCCCTAATAAAGAAGAGGACTTGTTGCCTACACACTGCACACAAGCATCAGAAAATCACAACACACGTACACCGATAATACCGATAACAAAAACTATTCCTTTCCAAAAAAAAAGATAGCAATTCTTAAACTAATTTACAGCATCTGGTGCCCCTGCACCGGCAGCTCCGACGGGAGCCCCGTCGCGCCGAGGAACAAGTGTGGTGGTCATCAGTCATCAGACATCATTACCTGTTGCAGTCGAAGCAGGTGTGGTTGCGTCCGATGTCCTTGATGTGGTCGTAGCCGTGGCGGAAGACGCCGAGGCCGAAGAGGACGCCGACGAGGAGCACGATCACCAGGATCACCAGCGCGCAGCAGCCCACGTGCTCCTTGGTGCACTTGAGCTTGCACATGGCGTCTGCTCTCTGCTCCCCTACTAGCTGCTGACTGATCCCGGGGGGCAGGGCAGACGATCTGCAGGTTCTTATCGGAGGAAGAAGAGAAGACTGCTGCTGCTGCTGCTAGCTGAGGCTACCGCAAGTGTTGCGTCGCCCTGTCGCTTCGGCGGTATGGCAACGGTATCGCTTGATAGTGAAGCTACAGCCAGGCAGGGCAGGGCAGGGCAGGGGGGGTTGTGTGTGCGAGCTAGAGAGAGCCTGAGAGCGAGAGATGCTGCTGTGCCTTTTCCGCGCGCTTTTGCGCTGCGATAAGAATCGAATCGCGGCGGGGCTGTACTGTATGGACTAATCCACGACGCATGGCCTCTCTTTTTTATCCCTCGCCAACTCTTGGAATGATTGCCGTGTTATTATACTATAATGAAACCATGATTTAGAGCGGCGGACGGCGGGACATGAACTGATAAAAAGGATGGATAGAGACGAGCTCGCCGTGAACCCTGGGTCGGGGGGGCATGTGGGAGAAAGTTATTTCGGCCAGAGCAACGGGTGGTGGCTCCGCTATCAGGCGGTCGGTGGTGGTGGTGTTCCCGGATCGATGACGGAGCCTGCTGCCTGCTGATGGGAAGGGCATTGCGATCAGGTGACGAGGTGCCGAGCAGCAATGAATACGATCGCGACGCGTGCTTTGCTGCCAGGGGCGGAGCCAGCCACCAAAGTCACCGATGTCAGTCTACTCGACGTTGCTGTCACCTCCTTGAAAGAACAGTGCATATAAGTGATTTTCTATTGATTTTGCTGCAAATCGCCGATGTCAGCTGACATCATTAAGAAGGTCTGGCTCCGCCACTGTTTGCTGCGATGGATGAGAAGAGGGCACCCCAATTGACAGCGTGACTTGACTGGAATGTTACCTGGACGGGACTCCCTCGGAGCGACACGGTGTCGATCGGCTAGAGGAGGCAGCCCCCCCCCCCCCCCCCCCCCCCAAGACTGCGTCGGGGGCGTCGGCGTTCGTTGGCTTGCCCCGCGGCCGCGCGCGGCTGGCCTGGGGCCTGGAACGGAGCGACACGGCGCGGCCGCGTCCGCGAGCGGCACGTGGGGGTAGGGTTGAAAAGTTCCGTTCCGACCGTTTTTCTACATTATGATTTTTGTTCTCGTTTTTATCGAATTATGAAAAGTAGTCAGATTCAATTAATTTTAATATCATTTTTCATTATTTTGTAGTAGTTTACTTTCATAAATGTAGAAAAATCCCGTTCCGTTCCGACCGTTTTTCTACATTTATGATTTCGTGTTCGACCGTTTCCGACCGATTTCATCCGCGGGGCACCGCACTTGGCGGGGGAGTTGCATTGGCTGCCGGATTCCCCGGGTCCCCGGTCCAGGGTTTCGAAAACCGACCGGTATACCGCGGTTTTTCGCGGTTTTGGCTCTTACCGGTCCGCCCCGGTACCTAAAACCGACCGGTAAGCCACTCCCAACCGAACCTACAGATTTCGTAGCTCGCTAAACCGACTGTTTGACCGGTATACCGGTCCGGTTTCGAAAACCGGCCGGTTTACGGTTTTATGAACCCTGCCCCGGTCCCGCCGGTAGAGACACGCCGACGGCGTGCGCGGCGCACACGGACGTCACCGCGCACTCCTCGATGCCGTGACTTGCGCTAGCTAGGACGTTCCGGCTGGTACCAGTAGCAGACTAGCAGGGGAAAACATCGCACGGCCGTGCGCCTTCGCCGCTCGTCTCGTGCCTGCCGATGGCTGGCAACGTTCGAGGGCGACGGCACACCTGTCTGCATCGCGCCTGGTCGGGCAACGCCGTCGCCGTCTCGCCGAGGATAAGCCTCGACGATACAGGCAGGGCCAGGGCCGGAAGAGTTCTCTTTGATCACCTCAATGCAACAACACAACTGCTTGGGCCTTGGTAGCGTGGGAGAAACTACCAGTAATCGTTTCTACTTGGACCGAGTATGAACGATGTAAACCATCAAGACAGAAACAATTGACCTTCGTATAATCAGTGAACATCCTGGAACACGAGAGCCAACTGTTGAATGTCCTAGGCGATTCAAGCCTCGGCAGCTTCTATGTTCCAGGCATCCTTTCCTTGGACAACCATCCCGTCAGTACGCACAAAATATACAGGCTAACATATGACAGAAAATAACAGATGGAAGGTGATGCAGCTGGATAGCATCTGCAAACATCGGTGTTGCCCAAACAGCCCAATGGAAATGTAGTTCCAAGCCGAGATAAAGATGGAAAAGAGGCACACAACTGCAAGGCCATTGCCCATAGCTCCGGCGCAACATGCTGCGAAAACCGCAAGCATATAACCTACATAATATCAAGAGGTCTCAAACATCTTATATGTATGCCAGGTGAAGACATTACCAATTAACTACAATGTAGACCTAAGATAGGCATGAACATGGTCAAATAAACAGGGAGATTCCACAACAAGTACTACTGAGATTTGAGATATCAGGTCCGCGTTCATCATCAGAAGGGTAACAATGCAACATTCTTTCGCATAGCGTGCGGGGGAAAGAGGTTACATTGTAGGGAAATTTGTCGCACAAGAGAGCTGACAGCAAGGGTACTACAGAGCTCAGCGCGGCCCCCGGCCCCGACCACGTCCACGACCACGCCCGCGACCACGTCCCAAAGGTTTCCCTGATTTGGGGGGGAAAAGAAATGTCAGTCAGATCATAATAACAATAGTAATGGTTCAACTCATACACAAGGCAAAGAGGAAAAAATATCAAACCTGTAGTTGGCTTCTTAGGCTTGACTCTAGGGGTTTCCTCCACCAGCAACGTTTCCAGGTTTAAGCTGTCTGGAAGAATGTAATAGCGAATGTTGTTTCCTCGCACACTGAGGTGGTCAAGGGTTACAGGATTCTTCCCTTTCAGTGTAAGCTTCACTGTCTTCAGATGAGTATTCATACTTATGTCAACACCTATAAAATGAGCATGAGTTAGACGATATGCTGTACAAACTTAAACATGGACCCAAATTAATACCATCAGTGTTAGCAAAATATGTGTGGCTTATTTCATGAATTGTAGCAGGAAAAAAGTAAAGTTCAAAAATAAGCCTTTCTTAGGGATATTCCCCCTATTTGTGAAATTTTGGAACAATCTGATCCACCCAAAAGGCCACAACACCCTATGCAATATGAGAAAATCTAGAATTTTGTAATTGTCCAGGAAAACCTTCTTAGGAAGAAAAACATTATCACATTAGCATCTGAATTTCATAAAAATGTTTTTACATTATTTACACCTTTCTATATGTGAAATAGAGTATGATATCAACTAAGTCTCATAAGTAGCAAATATGTCAAGGAAACGACAAAAGCAGTCCATGAGAGGCTAAAACCATTGCACATTCAACCGCATAATTGAATATGAAATGCTCGTTACTTTAAATATCTACATATGTGATTAGTTAAATACTCAGAAGGAATGCCCCCTTGATCAAAGAAATTAAAGGTTTACCTAATGCAAACAATCTACAACCAATAAAAGGTTGGGCAAAAGCACCTACGAACCTAGCAGGACAAAAGACTAAAATGGCCAAGTCTAATTGAACATACCTAAATAGCATATTTCTGTGGCATAGCATAATCCCAAAGTATGGTCTTATGTGGAATTTTTCCTGAATTGTAGCAGGAACAAAAGGAAAGTTCAAAAATAAGTGTTTCATTATAGATATTCCCCCTATTTGTGACCAATAAAGTCCTGCATAATTTAGGAACAACCTGATCTACCCAAAACACCATATGTAACATGAGAAAATCTAGAAATTTGTAATTGTCCAGGAAAACATCATCACATTGGCATCTGAGTTTCATAAAAATGTTTTTACATTATTTACACCTTTCTATATGTGAAATAGAGAATGATATCAACTAAGTCTCATAAGTAGCAAATCCGTCAAGGAAACGAGAAAATCAGTCCATGAGAGGCTAAAAGCATTGCACATTCAACCACATAATTGAACTACCGACAACTGATGAAATGCTCATTACTTTAAAAGAGGACATCCAGACATTCCCAAGCACTGACGGATCAAAAACTCAATGCTTGTGATTAGTTAATTCTGCAATCTCTACATACGTAGTCATTACTCAGCATGCGCCCTTGATCGAACAAACTAAAGGTTTACCAAATGCAAACAATCACAGGGTTGGGCAAACCACCTAGAAACCAAGCAGGACAAAAGACTAAAATGGCCAAGTCCAATTGAACATACCAAAACAGCATATTTCTGTGGCATAGCGTAATCCCAAAGTATGGCTTTATGTGAAATAATTTGTAGCCGCCATCAAAAGCACAATAGCTTAGTGCAAAAGGCATGCACAATTTTACCGACTCCAAAACTACAACCAGCACTGTAGCGCACAGGCAAATCACACCATCTCCTAGACAAAGGTACCAAAGTCTTAAGTATGCAAACACCAGACACAAACCCTAAAATTCGAAGCAGTTTTAGATCACAGAAATTTAAACCCTTCCCCCGCTGGAGAAGTGGGTGGGAGCGTACCGGTGATGGTGCCGTGGACCACCGTGCCGTTCTTGAGCTCTATGGTGACCGTCTCGTTGTTCAGCTTCATCAAGAACCTGTGGCGAAACCCCAAATCGAGCACCAAATTAGGCGAGGTTCGTACCAAACGGATTCGCGAAGGAAGGCCAAAGAGGAGCCAATCGGAACAAGAGGCGAACGAGAGCGGGAGGATTACCTGACGAGCTTCATCTTGGCAGTCCTGGAGGAGGGAGGCGGCGGCGGCGGCGGCGGAGTTCAAGCGTTGGGGGAAGCCGGCGGAGCTCACGCACGCTGTTGGCTTTCTCGGAGCGGGACGAGTAAACCCTAGTTTGAAGGCTGATCTGGCCGACGGGGTGAGGCTGGGAGGCGGTTCGGAACGATTTGATTGGGCCTTTGCTGGGCCATCTGTGTTGGGCTCGGTGAGAGTTACTTTGCTGGGCCTTTACTAGTTTATTAGTACTTGCTCTTTAGTAAAAAAATAAGGTAAATATATCACATTAATGAATGAAAAAGTCTATTTTACTTCACTCATCCTCTTGGTCCATCTAACCACTCCAAACAATTTAGGCTCGATTTACTATCATAAACTATTTCAAATGGTCCAATCTACCCCCTAATGAGATTCATCTTTTTTATTTCTGAGTAAAATGCACCCAGGGTACTCAAACTATTGACCTCCTCTCATTTAGGTACTCAAACTATCAAACCGACTATCCGGGTCCTGAACTATTACCGATGCACACCTAAAGTCTAAAACATGTCACGTCAGGAGCAACTTTTCAAAAACAATCCTGTCACTTTTCTCAGTCTCGCAATTAACTCCTTCCTCTTCTTCTTCCCTATAACCGCCGGGCAGCCCCGCCGGGCAGCAAAAATTTCGACGTCGTTGGTGCCCACCATGACAACGAGTGGCCGCTGCTGCAGCAGTCGACGTCCTCGGCGGCGGCACACACGGCGGCCCTGCCTAGTCCCCGGAGGTGCTCGTGATTCGTGATGGCCCCAACCCCGTCCTTGGCAGCGCTCGCTGCGGTCGCGTCCCTAGCGGCGCTCCCGGTGGCCACAACCCCGTACCTGGCCTGGTGGCCGGGTGCTGCTGCGTGTGCATGGCGCTTGCCACGGGCGTCGCCTTCATCCCGGCAGGGCCGTGCGGCAGTTACATGGAAGAAGAGGAAGGAGTTAGTTGCGAGATTGAGAAAAGTGACAGGGTTGTTTTTGAAAATTTACCCCTGACGTGGCAGGTTTTAGACTTTAGACGTGCATCAGCAATAGATCAGGGACCCAGATAGTCGGTTTGATAGTTTGAGTACCTAGATGTGAGGAGGCCAATAGTTTGAGTACCCTAGGTGCATTTTACTCTTTATTTCTTTATACACAAGTTTAATTTTAAATCCAAACTTTATGAGTAGATAGGGAAGAACTATAAGTATCCCTCTTTTAAGTATATAAGAAAAAAACAACAGCATAACCAGTCATATGTTTCAAGGATAACCATATATCTTAGCTAATGAGTTGCCAGGTATCAGAATATTTGAAACTTTGTTCGTTCGTTTGAGAATTGAAGCTACCAGCCATCCTGAGTTGCTGACTACAAGACATCTCCAACTTTCAAAGTCGAAGACAAATGTCTCAATCAGAAGCTGAGCAAGCTTATCTTTATCACGTACATTCATCATGTAGAAGAAACAGAGCATGCTCACTGGAGGCAGGGCTATCATCCTCTGAAGCTTTATTAGCTCAAAGTTTCAGACTACAAGAGAAAAAACCCCAGCCAGCAGTGCACCACAGGTTGGGGAATATACATATTTGATAATCAAAATTGTGCTAAACTGCTGCCAACCACGCTGATCCTAGACTGAATCGCTCTTTTTACTGCTGTGGGATGGCTGCCAACTTCTTTGGTGAGGGATTCCCTCCAGCAAGCAGTACATACACGTAGAAACAAGTCATTGCAGTGCTGCATAATTTTCAAGTGGAGGGACATCAGATCTTGTTCCAAATGGACAACAAAGCCTTGGGCCGAGATGGATATTGGATAAATTACCTCAATGAAGCGTAGAAGCCCCAAGGAAGGAGTCTGTTTGTCTGCACAAAGAAGTATACGATTAATGCAATTTAGAGACAATAATATTGCACCGTATTCCATATGTGAGCGGGAAAAGTTACCAAGACGTAAGCATGAGAGTACTTCCATGCCAAGAAAGCAGATATTGCTGCAAAAACAGAAGTGGAACAGGTTGGTAAGCAATGTTTATACAAAGGTTGAATGTGAATGCAACTCAAATCCATGGTAACACAAAGCTAGAATGATGATATCCTACCTGCTTGGGCCGAGATAAACAGGAAACTGGATCTACCGCTCCTCCAAAACTTTAGACTGAGAGTACCAAGTAGCAGAGTAGCGAACCCCGGCACAACACCCAAGACAAGACTTATGTTGCTTCTGGAGAAGATGTATCCTAGAAGACCCATGGAAAATAAAAGACCACCTGCATTACCAAATGAAATATAGTTATTTCACTAATTTGCGTAAGGCTAAATGCAAGACAACAAAGTTTGTATTCCAAAAACTTAAAATATTGAACCACTCAGGAATATGACATACTGTTCATGTGAGAATATTGAACAAAATAGCAATGGAAAAATTTATCAATCAAATTTGAGTATGGAAGCAAAGGAAACAATAAATGATGCTGTTGCTTTCTACTATTTAGGATTCTACAATATGAACTTAGAAGAGTTTGCTACCAAAGGCCATAAAACAATTTCCGAAACTTGCATTAGGAATCGACACATTGTTAACTGCTGTGAACCATTTATGCTATGAAGGGCCAAATATCTGCGAACACAAGGTTAAAAACGAAATTTAACAAGATATAAGTACACCTGTGCGTGATTTATATCCATCTAATCACATAAGAAAACATTCATGAAATTCGAACTTACCAAAAGGAATCCCAAAGCAAAAATCATGAATTTTTGCACTCCTCTTGTGGGGAATAACATGCCCGTCTGCCTGTACAAATTCCTTCATCTGATCTGATTGCAAGTTCAACTCTTCAACTTGAGCATTCTCGTTTGTTGAAAGTTTAGCAGCAAAACCTAATGGCTTCATACCAACTTCAGTGGAAGAAATAGAAAGCTGCTGGGACAACAAAAATATGTTAAGCCTAGATATAGCAAAGAGAACAGACCCATACAGAGCTGTAAGAAAACATCAAAATCTTGTTGTAATAGTTTGATTAATACAAATATCAACACACGTCCACAAAATGCACTTCATTCTATGTACACAGTATGTTCATTCTCATTGTTGAAGTCATGACATAGATAAAAAGATTAAAAAAAACATTCTTGTCCCTGAGATCACGATGCATGATTGATTTTATCCGCTTAAGAATAGAAAGTTCCAAAGACAGTCCTAATAATTTCTAACAAAGACAAAATCCTTGACCCCTCAAGGACAAGGCCCCGATTCGGCCGTGGAATTGAATATTTGCTGACGCGTGACACAGGTGGAACACAAAAGCACCAGTTCTGCCTTCAATTCATCATTTCAAAAATTATCCATATTGTTTCAGCAAATAAAAAATATATATCCGTGAGCTTCCCAGACGTCCAGCGAATCGTGACCCGATCGGATTTCATACTGTCATGACTCAGCTAACCCCTACACCAGGTTCTTCGAGAAAGTTACACGCAGGGGCAAAGGCTTACGAACACCAAACTAGGGTTTAGCACTCGGATCGGATTCATACCTTCGGGGAAGCGGCTAGAGGGATTCGTAGCCACCGGCATGAGGATGGAACTGAGTAGGCTCGAGTCCGTCGGGAGGTCGCCGCGGCCGCGACCGATCCGTGCAGCTGCGCCGCCGCCGCCATGAGACTACCTCAAACGGTGAAACGGAAACTGTCCAGAAGATTTCCAAGAGGAGGAAGGTGAACCTGGGTTGGGCTCTCTGCACAGCCGTCGTCGTCGACCCCACCCACGAAGGAATGGCCGGGGGATTGGCAAACTAGGCCCAATCGAAGAATTTTGGGATGTTCTTGGGCTGGGCTCTCTGCATAGTTCAGCAAACAATAAAATGAATTCAAATAAATAAAAATGAGAAAATAGTAAAACTTGGGGATGAATTTTGTAAAATAACCAGACAACGAGACAACGACTATGCGCGTTGCCCCTGCAACAGAGGGCTCCAAATAAAATTCCTCTGTTTTATATGCACATTCTCCGTTTTCACATGGCAAAAGCTATTTGTCACGCGCGCAATTCTCTGGCTCCCGTCATACGAATTCGTGCACCGTTGATCGCGCGATCTCTGGCTCTTATTTGCTGCGATCTGTCCCCGCGCTTGATTTCTATGACATGTGGGCCCGGGTTGTCAGCGCCCACTGTTTGATTTTTGGGAATCGCGCCGCCTTATCGCTTCGGCTCCTTCGCCCGCCGATTCATTTCTCTTTTCCTCCTTCGCTTATCGCTTCTTCTCTGGCGACGGGCGGCGACGCGCGGCGACAGACGGCGACGCGCGGCGACAGACGGCGACGCGCGGCGACCGGCGGCTATCCCTTCCCTCCTCTTCTCCTGCGACGGACGGCGACACGCGGCGACGGACGGCGACGCGCGGCGACCGGCGTCGATCCTTTTTGCATCCGGCCGTGTCGGTGAGTACCTATCCATGGATCCATGCTATTCCCGTCTTCTCGTCGCTTGGGATTCATCTGATTCGTGCGAATCTGTGGTGTTTTCTCTTTTTTTTCATGTATTCGCGCGGCGATGAGGTGATACTAGGTTCCCACCGTGCCGAGGTGAGTTTGATAGCTCCTGATCTAGTCGGTTCGATGCATCAATCATACGCGGAAGTGCTGATTCGGTGTTTTTTTGTTTGTGTCAATCTACCTCTTTCTCCTGGGTGCGACGAGGGTTGATTTCTAGGGCTTCTGATCGTCACCGGTGAGCCCCCATCTCCATGATTCATCTGCTACCTACTGATTTGTTTGATTAACTCCTGATTTGTTTGTCGTGTTGGTTCAGATTCTCTTCTGATGTGTTTGCTATGGCGATTTTTGTTGTTCATGTTGACCTAATTTGTTGATCTGTCGATTTGTGGTTACCCTTATGCATTTCTGGATGATGATTGGTTATTCTAGTGTTTTTACATTAGCACGACGACTAGTTTGGTGCTGATTTTAGTGTTGATTCTAGGGTTTCTATGTGGAATTTTGGATTCTATTGTCTATCCCCCCAATATATACTAGGAAATGCCTATGAACTGTGCAATTTTGCTCTGTGAAATTTGTGGGTTCCATTATTTTTTCACATGTCTGTTATTTTGTGCTGGATATATATGTTGTTCATCATGCTTCTGTTTAGTCATCCTGTGTAGGATATTAGCATATTTTCATAATGCGATATGTTGTGTTGTATTATGTTGTATTCATAGGCCCTAATTATCAGTAGCTATGTTTAGTTATTTAGTATAGCATAACTTCATTATCTTTTTTTTGCCACACATGTAGTTCTGTGATTTTCCTGGTTTTCGTCTGTTTGGCAACATCACCTGGTATCATTTGCAGGTGTAGTTTAGTTCATGTCTGTTGCATTCAGTTGTCCCTTTACGTGTAAATATGAGTGGTGTCATTGTACCTTTTATGAATTTTATTTTTCCTCTACAATATGTACATGCTAGGTGTTGAATATGATTTTCGGCAGTGTATTTGTATTGAAATCTTGGGTTGGGGTTTTTATGTTCTTTTTTTGTAGTTGTGTCAATTAAACATGATGTTTTTATGCTCAACCACTTTTTGTAGATGATATTGGTAATTTTCATTTATATGCTAGAGGTTTTGGTGGTGGGTTCAGTTATGTGTTGAAATGATTGATCTACCTTTTTAGATTATATTAGTTGTAATTATTTTAGATTTTCTACATATTACGTTACTATGGTCTGGGATATGATTATTGTTTTCAGCATATGTGGCTTTTTTATATGTTATTGTGTTTTTTTGCATATATTATTTAGTGCAGTAAACTCAATCTTTATGTGTCATGAGTTTGGGTCATGTTTTTCTAGATGTCTCGTAAACGCTCAACACGCGATGGTGACACTCCTAGTGCTGAATCAGAAGATGCTGATTTTGAAGATGTCCAATGTTCACAGATTCCATCTGTTGACTCTGAAGCTGCATTCCCTTCCTCTGATCATGAAGTGGAATCCGAAGTTAGTATGTTTTTTAAAAATTTTCAGTTGGTCTTTCCATTACTTAGGTGATTCTAATTTTTTTCATGTGTTTCATATCCTGCAGAATCAATCTTCGGGTTCCGATGGTGCTGAAGGATATAACAAGCTTCTGTTCGAACTTGTTATGGAAGATGTATGGTTCTTTTGTCATTTATCCTTTTTTTATTTGCTAATTTTGTAGCTGAATGTGTCCTGTCTGTTGTTTTAGTTTATATATAGTTCATTATTTGTTCTTTGTTTCCTAATATTTAGAGCATTGTATTTTTCCAGTTCAAGCTTATCAGGAAGTTGAGGTGCGAGTTACATTCGTCTTCTCACCACAAGGTTAGTAATGTTCAGCATAGCATAGCTATGTACTGAGTGTTTTTATGTGTATAAATGTCCATGGTCTTATTTTTACTTTAGTTTTAATTGATCTTTTTATTTTATTTGTAGTCTAAGAGGGCTAAGGTCACAAAATCCTCTGAAGATGATTTTTCTAGGTTTTCTGCCACTGCACTATCAAATGTTATTGATGCTCTTACTCCGCACCAAAGATCTGTCATTGAAAATTATGGATTTGGGTCTCTTCTTCACTTCAGCAAGTGTTTTGTCCCCAAAAAATTTGCTATGTGGATCGCTTGTCATGTTGATGCTAAATCAGGGGACATAATTTTGGGAGGGAAGGGATGATTTTTTTTTGCTACCGTATGTGCGTAATTTATATTGGATTGTTTGTGTCAGTTTATCTATATGTTTATTTTCTCTGTTTTTTGCTTTTTTGCATCTGAGGTTATTTGCTGAATTTTAAATATTCTTTGGGCTGCTTCTTTGTGATAGTTTTTCTTTTTTTACTTTCGCTTCTGAATATGTGTTATTTATGTACATCTAGGTTATCTCACTTACCAGGGAATCTGTCAATCTAGTATTGGGTATTCCACTTGGACCCATTGCTATACCATCTGATTACAGTGTTGGCAAGACTATAGTGCTTACAAAGTTTGGTTTGGAACACCTCCCCCAGGTGTCATTCTTTGCTAATAAGATAATCAAGCAAGCTGAAATGTCCGATGAAGATGTTTTTGTGTGTTTCATGGTTGTTGCACTTAGCAGTTTTCTTTGTTCGAACACTAATCTGGTCCCTAGTCTGAAATATTTTGCTGTGTTTGAAGACATTGGCAATGCAAAAGATTACGATTGGTCTGGGCTTGTACTCTCTTGGTTGTTAGGTCATATCAAGTCCTTTAACAGATCAAGTTCTGGTCCTGAAAGCTCCAAGTCACGCCAATCTCTTGGTGGTTGTCTCTATTATCTGGCTGTATGTATTATCCCTTTCTTTAGTTCATTTTTTTGTTTGTTCTTTGATCTATCCGTGCATTTATCTATTTGTCATTTCATCTTGATCAATGCCTTTTATTTGTTCTAACGTATGTTTTATATTTTTTCTTATCCACAAGGTAATGTATCTGGATCATGTTGACTTTCGCCATCGCCAAGTTAGACCTGATATGCCTCGCATATCTGTTTGGAAAGATAATATGATCCAATTATATTCAGAGCTTGACAAGAAACATCCAGGACAATATGGACAAAGGCCTCTACTCGACTATGAGTCCACATGTTATCAGCAGGTTATGTTCTATTTTTTGTTTTTTATCTTGTTTATGTCTATTATTTTAATTTTTATTAATTGTATTCTTTTCTTTGTTTTTTTCAGCACCAGCTGTGCAAGGCTCCTGAAGTCCCTACTGAAGTTGATGCTGATTTCCTGAACCAGTTGGATCAGGTTGCTGGTTGTGAGCTCCCTCAACAATTGAAGGTTAATCTTTCTGAGTTGGTTGAAAAGCATTGCAGTATGTCTGGTCTTTGCATCAATCTGGATGTCTCTTCTTTATCCGTACTCCCTGATGATCTTAAGAAGATATTTGTTAAGATGATGAATTATGCAACTAATCTGAATGTGAGAACCAATGATCTTGTCATTCAAATAGTCAAAGCTATATCTGAGACTCCAAGGTCTGACTCACCATATCACGATGATGCTGACCTGGATGGTAGCCCTCCAACTGATCCGCTACCACCTCCAGGTTCCCAACACCATCCAGGTTAGTGTTTTTATAGTTTTCTTTATTTCTTCTCTTTGTTGTTTATTTTATTCAAAAATTTCCTTCTTAATTAATGTACAATGAATTATGTTTATTTAAACAGATCCCTCAGGCCAAGGTCCCAGTTCTGGTAAAGGTGGTTCCATTGCAAAGGTAATTTCCGACTAGATGTTCTGAAGTTATCTTTTTGTAGTTTTCTGTGATCCTAAAACCTGATCTTGTTCTTATGTATTTCTCTAATATATTTTTACTTATTTATCTTCATCTCATATTTATTATAATTCCTATTGTTTTAATGTTTCAATTTCTTTCAGGGTTCAAAAGTTTCGCGCTCTTCTCCTCCAAAGACACGCAAACGTAGTTCTAGAACTTCTGCCACGAGAAATGTATGTGGTCTGGCCTATATGTGTTGTTCATTGGTCCTTTCCTATATATCTCCTCATTTTTCATTTTTTCGTGCATTTCTTTTGAATCTAATATAGTTTTTGTCTATCATCTAGTTGGTTGGCGGAAATGTTGATAGTGTTATGAAGAACTTGGTCTCAAATGGTTAGTTCCACTATTTTAATTACGATTTTATATCATTTTTCCTCACTATTCTTTATGTCTATTAATTTTTGAGAATTGAGCATACAACTTTTTGTTTTTTTCTTTGCATGCAGTTGTTGCCGCTGGTGACGAGGGAAGGTTGTTTCATAGCTTTTTGAAACGTGCTGCTACTCATGCTTCTCCTTCAAGTATGCACTATATTCTATGTGTCATTATCACTGCATGTACTTTAAATTTTTTCCAGTTCTAATCATTTTTATTTTCTACTTTTATGTTTCTCTGTAATTTCAGGTCACAAAGCTGCTATTCTTGACAAGATGAAATGCAATCTGAATGATTCATTTGATCAAATTCCATTGACCCAGCAAGCGTCTATTCACCGATCTGCTTCTCATGTCTTTAAATCTCCAAAAACGAGTCCTAAACAGTCAAAAAGGATTTCAATTACCCAAATCGTTGATGATGATTCGACAGAAGATGTATCTCCTCATCGTTTTAAGCACCAGACATTCCCTCAGGTATGTATCCTCGATATGTTATTTTCTTTGATTGTTTATAGTTGATGTGACATTTCCTTCATTGTTTATGTTTGACATTATATTGTTATGCTTAGACTTTCTTTTTTTTTCAGGTTCCACCACAACCTGATGGTTGTATTAATTTTGATCCAGAGGAGGTGACTTAATTATTTTTTTGTGATCCTTGTATTCTTGTTTGTGTTTCAACTATTTTTTGCTGTAATTTCATCTATATTTTTTTATTCTCACTGTAGGATTTTATTACTATGCAAACTCTTCCCTTCAGTCAAGATGATAAGTCTCGCATCACTCCTAAACTGCCTAAGAAGTCTAGCATTCTATCATCTGCAAGTAAATCTGGCAAAAGAAATGTAAGTGTTGTTTTTCTTGCACTTTTGCTACTGGTTTTTTTAATATTTGTATCACTGCTTTTAATACAATTTTTGTTCTATTCTGTTTTTATTTCAAGGTTGCTTTTTCTCCTGAGGTTGAGGTTGTTGGGTCAAGGTCGTTGTCTCAAAAATTGGACAATATGGTCAAGAAAGCTGATGTCATCTATAATGCAAACCAAAGTACTTTGAAGTCTGCATTGCATACTCCATCTGTCTCTCAAGTTCATGTTTGCCCTTCGCTTTCATCCCTTGATCCTGACCGTGCTGCAAGGTTATCTGACTTCAAATTGAGAAATTCATCAACTGGTGGCAAAGTTCCTATCCATGGTCCAAGACGAGCTCTAGCTCCAAGCCGCTATCTTAGTGATGAATTTGTTACACAGAATAACAAGTGGCATGTTTCAAAGTCAGAGATTCAGAATTATAAGGCTATTTGCAGTTTGGCAAACTCTCGAAAAAGCAGGCTAGTATAGCTGTTGCATAATATTCTCATTTTTTTATTTTTGTGTCATCATAAGTAAACTATATTTTGATTCTTCATGCAATTTAATTTACTTGTTTGCACACTGTTTTTTTTGTTTGGTCTAGTGAGGATACAGTTTATTATGGCGGGGTGAGATGCAATTTTTGGTCACTAGGTGAATCCCTAAAACCAGGTGGTTCTGTTAACAACTTTGTCATTGCTGCATTCTGCTACTACTTATTTTGCTCACCTAAAGGCCATCCGAATGATTCAAAGCATCACCACTTCTTCTCTAATATTGTTGTAAGTGCTTTATGAACCTGTCTATTTGTACTTCATGAAATTTTTAATTTTCAATCTGCCATTTTTGATTATCTATATTTGACAATGTTGATTTTGACACATATGTTGGATTTGGGATTTTTTTGTCATCTTCTGTAAAATGTGTTAGTTGATATCTGCTACCATAGGTGTATTATTCATTTCTCATTTAAATTCGAATTTGTTACATCTGGTTACTAAGGATAGTTCATGCTATTTTTTGCATTCTCTATCACGACTTGATCAGACTGAATATGCGTCATTCTAATGATATATGTTATAGCTTCCAAATTAAGCTACATTTTTTGTTTTGGGTTTTTCAATCTAATATGTTTGGGTTGCGCCCCCTAGACTGATTTCACCTTCACTGATTATTTTTTGTTTTTGTTACAGTCCTTATTGTCCACATCAATTCATGTAGTCCCTAATCTCTACTCTTTATTTTTATGAATTTATCATTTTTGTAAACTTAGTTTCAGTTTTACCATTTCTATAAAAAAAATTTAAAAAATCTTACAGGATCAGTTGCTAAGAGACCCTAGTGATGCTAACGGAGATATTCTTTTAAGAGCATTCCAGAGATCTTCAAAAACTCGGCCGCTGCACAAATCTGATCTTGTATGTTTTGTATGCATTATGCCTGTTTTTTATATTTTATTGTGCAATAAATTCGTTATTTTAACTTTTATTTTTTGTGCAAATCTACAACTTTTGTGTTTGCAGCTGTATTTCCCGACGTTTTATGATGATCACTGGTTTGTTTTTGTTGTTGATATCAAAGATTCTAAATTTGTCTTCCTTGACTCCTACTACAAAGAAGAAGATGAGTTTCATAGTCATATTAGAGACAATATGGTAAATTGTGTGTTTTCTTTTTATATATAGCAGTATTATTTTTTTTTCCTTTGTGACATTCTTGTCCAATATATTTCATCTACATCTAGATTCCTTCCTTTCTTTTCTGGTGGAACAAGTTTGTTAACACTCAAACAAATTTTGATGAGTTTGAGTTGCTCTACCCTCGAGTGCCACAGCAGTCTGAATCCAATTTGTATGGCACTAACCTTATACTGTGCTTTTACACTGTGGTTTTAGACTCTTTTTATGTAAATCATAGCCATGCACATTTTATTTATGCATGTTTTTGTTTTTACAGAGTTGACTCAGGGGTGTTCGTTATGATGTTTCTTGAGCATTAGCATTCCCCTAGGTCCATGATCACTAATCTGTTCCGAGAGAGTGATATTCCAAACATTAGGATCAAGATAGCTAATGACATGGTTTTCTCTCACAAGAACACTGGTAACAAGGGTCTTGTTATCACATTTGACCGCAAGGTATAGTTCTGTTTAATTATTCCTTTCAAATATTGGGTTCTTCTATTTATCCTTTCATTCTAATATTCTTTAGTTGATCATTTTTGTTTATTCAGGAACCTGACAATAATTAGAGTACTGTTGATGAAATGTTTGCAACCTTGCTTCTCTGCTCAGGATCAAAGAGTTTCATCTGTGGTGTTTTTTGCAGTAACGCCATATTGTTGAACTGTGCTGGATCCATTTTATGCTCTCTGAGCGTGTAATAGGAATAGCTAAACAATGCCCAAAACTATGCACTTTGTGTGTGTTTCATGGTGTAGTGGTGTGAATAATATCGTTTATTAGAGTTAGTACGTTGTAACGACCCGGGTTTTCGGTGAGGAAAACCCGACTCCCTGTACCCTTGTGATAGTCCCTGGATCAGTAGCTATCACGTACAGAACTCATTACAGTATAATATCATTTCCATATAACGAAATCAGAGTACAAAACAGAGTATTTACATCCGAATACAGATCGGTATACGATTTAAGTACAAGCCCCTTGGGCTAAACGACAAGTGGAAACTCTACGCAGCGGTAGCTAAGGCTTCAAGTCTTCATCTTCGATCTTCACCACAGGCATCCTTGAGCGAAGCAACACAACCCTTCCTCCATGGATTCTTCACAAATGGACTTTCGCTCCAAGTCCAATCCTGCACACTTACAAACTATCCCCAAGGAATGGGATAGGTTCACGTCACCAACCGTATGCAAGCTTTATGTGGCCTAAAGCTAAGGGTATAAAAAGCAGTCAAGGAGTAGGCTAGAGTATTCCTAAACAGCGGCAGCAACATAAATAGAATAATATCTCCAATTCCCACCAATTCCCATACCACTCATCCACAAATGGTTACACCTGGTCACCCAGATCACCGTCACCAAGTCCTATCTCCATCTAGGGTCGGTGCGAGAACTCCCACTCCTCGCACCTCAATGATTGCACCCGAATCCACGAGGCAGAGGGAGCAACTCTCCTCTCCCCGAGTACAACCACGACTCACCATACACTCTCATCCTATAAGGGGGAGGTAGAAATCCCAAAACGTAAGAGTCGGAGAAACAACGGGCATGTCCATAACCGAGGACGCGGCTATACGTATAGATCTAAACTCTGCAGAGCGTGTACACCTGTACCCAACTCGGAATGGCACCCGGCGGTGATCAGCCAACCAAGCCCATCCTACCGGACGAACACCTAGGAGTTACGATTCCATCCTGCATCCGGGTCTCGCTGTGGTCCTTCGCAAAGGACCACCCCAGAACTGTGAAAATGCCCCCGTGTGGCCACACGGGGAGCGCCCAAAGGGAAGGGACTTCACCCTAACCCTCTCACTGATACCCTCTATCCTACTAGCAGGTATGGTATCGCACTTGTCAGGGTCGACCCGGCCCTATCCCCACTCTCGGTGAGGTGGTGTGTACGAAAGTCCCGTGTAACAGGCGACCCACTCGGTTTCAGACCGGGGCGAGCTCCTATCCTCTAAGTCATCACAAAAATCCCAACACCTGTGCTCCTAAAACAGTGTACCCGCCATAGGCACCAAACTGGGTAATGTCCGAGAAGACGATCCCTGGCCCCCGATCCCGGATCGGGTTGTCTTGAGCTCACCCCCGCCAAAATATCCCAATACACCTTCTCCTGCCGATTTTTCCCCACACACGCCAAGAAACTACCACAATAATCCCAACACATGCATCGCAAGCTCAGCGTATAATCACACTTAAATATAGTAGTAGTAGGTCAATCAAGGACAAGGTATTTAAAAAGGGACAGTGCAAGGGTTTCATCATAATCCATCATCATGCATAATTAAAGCGCTAGCAGTTCTAATATAGCAATGCCTAATGGGCATTCAAAGGTCGGTCGGGCGTGAACACCTGTGTGCAAGTAGTCGTTGTAGTTTATGTAGCCGTACTTGACCTTCTGGCTCGCCTCCGGGAAAATCCTAGATTCGGAAATTGAAATAAATAACGAGGATCTATTTGCAAATAAACTCCAAAGAGAAGCAATAAAGAACCAAATAACTTCAAAAGCTAGTCTATCAGGTGCTTCATCATTTTAGAAGAATAAAGAAACTGATTTCATATTTTTTTAAGCTAGAAACAATTTATTATTGATTTTCAAATAAAGAAATATTTTGTGAATTTAATTAATTACGATAAAGCACAAACAAAACATAAGTTAGCAAGTTAGAGATCATATGCTAGGTTTCAGGTTGGTTTGCAAACTCGGTTGATTTAGTCAACGATCATTGTTGACCAAGTCAAAGGGAAAGGTCAAAGGTCAACCGGACCCCACAAGTCATCCTGTGGGCCCCGTATGTCAGATGGGAACAAGATAGACAGTTCGCGACCTCACATGTTAGTGGGACCCAATGGTAAGTTCGTGGGACCCCTTTGGTCAGATAAGCGAGATTGTGCAGAAAGGATCAGCTAGAAGCGATGTGGCGTGGTTGAGCAACTCGGCTCGAGCTGAACATGGCAGAAGTGTGGCGAGGATGGATTTATCCGAGGTATGGCAGATGGTTTAGTTATCACACGCGTCGTGCACGACGAAGGCGTGGCATGGCCGCGACGAAAAAGTACGGCAGAGACTAGAAAGATTGAGAGTATGCACCAAGCACAAAGATTAAAGCTCGGTGGAAAGGGCGAGTGATGCTACTAACAAGCAACACCTAAACAAGATAGATAAAGGGCTAAGGCATAACCGGATCTGACGAGACTTGCTATTTTCCGGCACAAGATATCCTTGGTTGGGCCAGAAAAAGGGACACAAGCAAACACGCTGCTGGTTGAGTTTATAACCCATGGCCTTAGGCAAACCCACAAGACCGATTAGTGACCACAGCTAGCTGGCTCGTACCTGGCCCAGGCAAGCAGTTAGAAGAAGACCGAAGGTTGGTTGGGCACCAACATGGCCTTGTTCAGAACATGCAGCAGCTAGGCATGCATGATCGTGGCCTGAGCACAAGCTAGGAAGCTCTACAGCTTTAGCAGATTAGAGCCTTGGCTCACTGCTCGATAGCGAGCAATGCACATGACAGAAAGAGTAAAGATCATGGTTAAACACTTGAAGGTGTATGGCTTGGTAACAAAACAGAAGATGATGGCTTACTACCTTTTGCTCGGGCTGAAGCTTCATGGTGTGGATCAGATCGGCTACAGGCAGCTCGTTGGTAAACTAAGCTGCTCTGAAGTCGTGGGATGGACATGCAAGCTAAAGGAAAAAGGGTTAGGCCGATGGTCTAAACATAAGCTAGGACTGTTAGCTTGTGCAGGTCTGATTAGAGCTTCCTGTTTGTAGGCAGAAAGCAAGGTGTCGGCAAAGGTTGGTTGAGCTCTGTACAAGGTAAACAGGTAGCAGCTAGGTTGACCAAGAGGGTCTCCCTACTGTTTAGAACCGTGGCACAAAGAATTACTTCAACATAATTCTTCTCATCTAGCACGCACTTGAGCTAAGGTGCAACAGAATGATAAGACCAACATAATTTGGCCTCACGTTTACTAGCTTTCTTGCATGAGGCTGCAGCACCATGGATAGGTTTAGAACATAGCACAAGGCGAGCATAAGGCAGCACCCGAGAGAAAGCTCTCATTGGCTGCAGGCTGCAGCGCATGCCTGTGCGCGTTCCTACTTGCTGAACGGCTGACACGACGGTCAGCACATTCAGGCAAGCCTCTAGGACAGATTGACAGAGAGGCAAAGGGTAGAGAAACAGCTTGGACGGCGGGGTGCACAAGCAAGGGTAAGGCATGAAGGCCATTCAAGAATTGGCATCAAGCCTACCAGCATCTCCGCAAGGTATAGAGGCTGCAGCTTCACGAAACAGAGATTAGATGGTGATGGCTTCAGCTATGGAGGTAGGTTCAGGGAACCAAAGGTGAGCACATACCATCTGCAGTTCGCATGGTCACAAGCTTGCACTTCAGGTTGGGGTACAACTCTCAGGAAGGTGTATCTACCTCACGACTGCAAATGGTACTGTGGTGGTTCTGGGCTTGTGCAAGACATGGATGGTGTGTGTGCTACGGGTTCAGATTGTGTAGGTAGAAGCTTCACAGGATTGAGCAAGGAAAAAGGTTTGGAAACAAAACAAGAGCTGACAGGCTTGCTAGCTTTTTTTATACAGGCTGCAGCCACCTAGTTTGATCAACAGGAACAGGTGCAGCTTGATCGGTAGAGAAAAGGGAAAAAAGGCTTGCAAGCAAACTAGGTGCTCGTGTGCAGAGGCATGGTGTCCCATGGCCGCAACACAGCTGCAGCACACGCGCGGGGCGCTCGGCTAAGCGAGTCTGCGGCGGCGCACAGCTGCAAGGGTTCGACAACAGAGGAGGCAAGCGGCGCCTGCAAGAAAAAGGTGCACAGCTCGAAGACGGACAGAGCGAGCGGGCAAGCAGGACGGCGGCGCTGGTCAGGGCGCTGACGCCAGCGTGCTTGTTCGCGTGTGTGGGTGTGTGTGTGTTCGTGGGGCGAAACAAGGCTTAAAGGTGAAGCCTTTGCCTCCCATGGGTGAAAGCGTGTGCGTGCAAGCCGGCGACTAGGCCTCAGCGGCGTCTCGGCCGGGCGTGCACACGACAGTGGAAAGGGTCAGGGGTGGCGGTCAAGCGGTGGTGTGCGCGCGAACGACGGCAGCGGCAGAGCCGTGCTTTGGCCGCCGGTGCGGGCGCGAAGATGCGCAGGTGCGCCGGGGTGTGTACGAGTGCGGCGTAGTGTGGTAATTCAACCCCAAAGGAGGGGCTTTGTCCCCGGTTCATGCGCGCTCCGGCCAGGGCTCGGGCCAAGGCGGCGTCTTGCCAGGCGTGCGCGACGGCGAGGCACGGAAGATCACGACTTGGCCGTCAGCGAGTGCGCGGGCGCTCGGCGGGTGGTTGGCGAACCAAAGGCAAGGCCTTCCGCCTCCCTGCGCGTGCGTGCACGGGCGTGCAAACCGGCGGCGTGGCCGCGTCGGCGCATCGGACAGGGCGGCGCGTTCATCGATGTCGGGCAACAGGTACAAGGTCAGGCGGGGCTTGCGCGCGCGTTGATGAAGGCAGTGGCACCTGCAGGCGTAAGTCTCGACTCGAAGGTCGGCACACAAGCGACGGTGGTTGCGCGGCGGCGCGGAGCAAGCGTCACAGCATGTCACACCCTTCGGCACGAAGGCCGACACATCAGGGACAACAAAACAGGACTGGCAGCTCACCTAGGGGCTTGCTGTCGCTGTCGGGCATTTCGTCGAACAGGTGGTGGGCGAGGAGGAAGGCAGCAGCTTGACGTCAGTCTTCAGCTCAGCTTCCTCGTACACACGGTCCAGCTCGTCGTAGGCGTCCACGGCAGCGACGCAATCCTCCGTCTTGCGGTCGTTGTCGTCGTCGTTCATGGCTGCAGCTCCGCCCGGCGGCGGCGGCTTCAGCTCCTCCTGGACGGCGTCGCAGCAGCCGGACGGCGCGGCAACGCCGGTGTCGCTGCCAGCGGTGTTCTCCCCACGACCATCTGCGGCGCGTGTGGGGCAGCAACGCTGCAGGACTCGATTTGGGGGCGGAGGTGTTGCAGACCCCTGGCAGCACGAGGAAAAGAGAGGAGGCGGCGCAAGGGAAGGCAGACGCGGCTGCTGATTTGGTGATTGGGAAATAAATGAGATGAACCGGCTCCTATTAGCTTTCACTGATCGGAGATAAGAGATCAAGGCTGCTGCTTGTTGATTTGGGAAGACGCAAGGGAGAGAAAAGATAGATACGGTGGTGGATTTGGTGCAGGGGAGCAGCAGGAAAAATTGGGAGTTTTGCCCCATGCGTGAGGTGCAGAGGCATCGATTTGTTGATTGGAGAGGAAAATAAAAATAAATGCGAGCTGCTGCTGTTGATGGCTGCGGTGGGAGAAGGAAAATAGCAGAGGGAGAAGAGGAATGGGTCTGCGGCTGCTGTTCTTGCGAGAGGAAAGAAAAAAGAAAAGAATCAGAGGAGGGAGCGGCAGGGTGTGCAGCGGTGGCAGAGAAAGGAAGAAGAGAGGCTGGCGGCGGCAGGGAAGAAACGGGAGAAAAGATGGGAGAGGGAGGTGAGGGTATTTAAGGTAATAGGTTAGGGTTAGATAGATGAGTTTTTAGATGATCTCGGATATTTAAGCCCAAATAAAATTAAATCCGCAAAATAAATTGCTTTCAATTTATTTTGTAGAATTAGAACAAATAAATTTTGACTAATTTCCCGGGAATGAATTAAATAGCAAAGTATTACTTCGAGAAGCCGGAAAATATCGTCGTAATTCAAATGAGCTTCAGGGAATTTAATCAAATGAATTATAGTCTATTACCCGAAATCGAACTAATTGTAAATAATTAATCCGGAGAGTCGGAAAATAATTCTATAATCATTTAAGAAATTCCGGAGCACTTTTGAAAGAGATTAGGCCGGGAAGGATTAGAGGGCCAAAAAAGTTGGCGGGTCCACTAAGTTAGCAGGTGAAGACCCGAGAGATGGTTTAGGTGGGTCCGAAGGTTAAAGAGGATAGTTAGTCCAATTAGCTTTTGAATTATATTTGAAATTATATTTCAAATATAAATCACACTCATAGATTCAAGAAAATTCCAAATAAAAACCAAATCACACTAACATATAATTTATCCTTAGCACTCAAAGCAATTTAATTAATTTTATTACTAAGAATTTGGAAAGGGCACGAGAAGATAGTCTTATGATTCTGATAAAGCACATCAAGCACAAATTTTTTTGAAAATCCACATTTTTGCAAACATAAACATTCCGGAAAAATCCGGGATGTTACATACGTAATGCTTAGTTTATGTTCGTTCCGTTTTACTTTGTTGTTGTGTGTTTTTTCTTCTAGTTATTCCTTTTTATCTCCCTTTTTGCTTGTTTTTAAATTTCACTTCATTTAGGTACTTATTTGCTTTTTTGTTTCACATTTGTGTTACCCATTTCTTTGGTCAATTTTTGGTTCTGAATTCCGGTTTGATGCACTTTTCCAATTTGTTTTGTGTTTCTACTTGCTACATCTTTCATCAGGTCAGTTTACCATTTTTTCCTTCTACTTGTTTTATTTTTATGCAATATTAATTTTACATGGGTACATACTCATTTTTCACTGTATGCAGGTGTCTGTATGTTTAGCAAGCAATCCATGTAAATCCAGGTAAACATGTTTTTAAGTCTCATTTTTTCAAGTGATATTTTCATTGCATGTGTATTCATATACTTGGCACTATACATGTTATATGTGCTATATACAAGGTATCAATGGGGGTGTCAAATAGTGTGTTAGTCACTACTATTATTAGAATATGTATTGGTTTATTATTTTTTTATCATTTTCTTGTGGACATGCAAAACTGTTAGCATGTACATATATGTGAAGTACAAATAAGATGATATAGGGGGAGATGGGGTGGTTGTTTGTTTTGGTTATTTTTGTGGTAGTTTGTTATTCTCTCCCTGATCATCAATTGTTTAATTCATTTCAATTAAATCTTTTTTTATAAAAAATATTCATTTGCTATGGTTTCTGTGTTATTTTTTGCAAAATTCCCACAAACACACCATTAATTGTTTTGACTCACCTACCACACACCACAGCCCATTCCACTATGCAGCAGCCATGAATGTTATGTCTTTTGGTATTGGTAAACTGCAATCCAATAACTTAATGGCACTAATTTTCTTTTTTTGGCTGCAGCTGACTAATTTAATGTTACCAATTTCCCACACATTTAATTTTTGACCCACCAACTTTCTTTAACTGCCCCCCACCGCATTCTGCTATATAAGACACCAAACACTCATCTGTTTTCTCACGCACACACTCTTTCTTTGTCAAAAACTATCCAATTCTCATACAGAAACTCTCCACTCTCATATTTCTTTCAACATAGAAGTTCTCTCTCCCTCCCCAACGCCTCACTCCCCTGCATCTGAACTTGTGATAGGTAGATGTTTCATCTAACTAGGAAGCGTGAAATCGGCATCATATCCTCCGTGGAATATGTTTTTTCTTAGGGAGAATAGGTACCTTTTTCTGTACTATATGTTTTTAAATCTTTTCTGTTTGAGTTTTTGGTTTTTCAACCTACTTTCTTGTTCTTTTTCTTAGGGATTTGTTGAGGGAGCTTAGGAAATACGACCGCCGCCCTATTTTGATGACTCGCAGCTGTGTCTGGTATCTTGGTGTCAGATATGGGCTAGTTAATAATGTTCTGTATGTCGCTGTTGTTCGAGCTAACACCACTACTGATGCAGTGTATTGTGTTGTTCGAGCAGCAGCACATATTTTGAGGCATTATAATTTTGTTGTCACAGAAAATCAAATTGGTGATGTTTTTATTTCTTGTGGAACTGTTGTTGATGCAAACACACTCCACAACAAGAGAAGAGACTTCAACTGCAAGATGTGTTTTAAGCTCATCACGGAGATCGGACATCCAGATTTCAACTATGACAATCATCCTCCTGTAGTTAGCAATAACTTGTTTGGACACTTCGCTGCAGAGTTAGAACTCAATTAGGTTGATATGTATGTATTGGTTCCAAAATAACTAGAAAACCTGAACTCTAAGTCATGATATAGGTGTTATTGGCCTGCGTGCCACCTTCTAGTTGGTTTCCTGTTTAATCAGTTGTAATGGAAGTAAGAATCACAAATATGCATGACTGCATACACTGTGCTTTCTATTCAGTCTCACTTTTTGTTTATATTTTTTTAAAGGTAGCTGCATGTGTAGTGTGTCCCAATACTTAAGCTACAGTGAGGTGCATGTGCATGTGTACTGTGTTTACCCTCTTTTTTCATTTCATGTATGTGTTGCATCGTTCAATTATCCTACCTTTTTTGGACTTTTTATCCTTCTTGTGGTTATTGTAGTTCATTTTTCTGTCATATGCATTTCTTCTTTAAGTATTGTACTAATTTTTTGCATGGACCTACATTTTGTTCCAGATACCCTCCCATGGACAGATGCCTTTTGTTACAAACTTGTTAATAGAGACTCTCCATCAGCAGCATCCAAAAAACCAAGAATATGTAAGTACCAGTAAATGTATTGTTTTTCAAATTTGTTCGGTACTTGACAACATTTTCAATGTTTTCCCTTTTTTAGTTGGTGAATTTTGGTATAAATGTATGTTTTGTCTCTTCGAAGCTGAAGTTGAGGAAGATGTTTGCAGTTTTAATTTTACATGGGTACATACTCATTTTCACTGTATTCAGATGTGTGTATGTTTAGCAAGCAATCAATGTAAATTAGTCCTCAGTGCCTTGATGCTACAAATCATGTACTCTTTTTACAAAACAAATCCGAATTGTTAATTCTGAAATACATAATACTATGTTTTTGATGCATCTAGTTCATAAATATATATCTCGTTGCGTCTCTTCCAGTCTTGTTTTCATTTATCCTCTTTTTTTCATTTGCATTGTTTCTCTTCGCTGTGTTGCTGCTGCAGCTTGTTTCTCCTTTTTTCATCTTCTTCTTACTCTTTGCTTGTGGACCTGTAGAAACAACCTCAAAGTCATTTTTTTTATGAAACATGTTTTGATAGTATGTTGAATGAGGGTTTTCATGTTATTAGTATTTTAACTATGGGGTGAGATACATAAACCAAATTCTTACTTGTATTTGGACCCTTCTTGGTGTTTTTTCTTTTGGCTTCTGCTTTCCTTTCCTTTTCGCGTTGTTGTTCAACCATTGTTAGTAGTCTTTTCGATTTTTTAGGTCTGCCTTTCTGCTGTATTCTTTCTGGATCTCTTAGTATAACTATTCCTTCTGCAATGTTCAAGCTTGATTCCTCCAAACTAACTTCTTGGTTGTTTTCCATACTCACAGTTGAAGATGCCCCCCACTGAGGTTGAGCTAGTATCATGTCTAGTTGCTGGTCAATCCTTTTCAGCTCATCACAAAGGTACTCTGTTGCTGCATCATTTTTTGAACCTTTTGATGCTATCAATGCCATCTGTCTTGAAATAATGTTGAACCTGAGCAATTCATGTGTGCTTGAATTTACTGCCACTGGATGTTTTGATAATTTGTGATCTTTCTTCCTCCACCTGTCCATGAAGTACTTATCAGGAATCTTTTTAATCTCTTCTTCCACTATTACTTTCAGCACATATGCGCAGAAGATGCCATCTTTGTTGAATTTTGCACATATGCAGCTGAATTCTTCTTTGCCTTCTGTTAGGTCAGTCAATACTATATACTTCCTTATTACTTGTCTTTCCCTTATCTGATTAGATTTGTACCACACTTCATATGCTTTTCCTTTCTCTATCTCTTTGTACTTGTAGCTCTCTGTTTGCTTCAGTTGGTTCATAAATTTTAGATATATGTTTCTGTTATAAACCTCCATCGCTTGCTGCTCTATAGTGTATCCATAATGCAGTTGTTTAGGCACTTTTTGCTTACTTTGATTATCATCTATTTCCTCCTTGTTACTTATTACATCTATTATTCTCTGATATTCTCGCAGGAAACTGACAAGGCTGTACGTTGGACCTACATTGTCCTTGAACCTTGCATTTGTCCCCTCACTTCTTCCGGTGCTTTGAATGAATGGGTAGAAGTCATTCTTGTAGTATACAGGTATGAATCTCTTCCTGTTTGCCCACATTTTATTGAAGTGTTTGTTCTTCTCAAGCTTAAATTCTGCAATCATGTGCTGCCACAGGTTCTCAAACTCTTCTTCTGTAACTGAGAAGTTCACTGTATCTTCAAACATCTCAGGTAATCCTTTGTTACTTGAGAATACCTTCAGATTTTTGTTGTAGCACTTTTATTTAATGTGGAAAAAGCAATTCCTATGCCTCGATTTAGGAAACACTTGTTCTATAGCAGATTTCATCGCCTTGTCTTGGTCTGTGATAATTGACTTTGGGTGTTTCCCTCCCATACTTTCCAAAAAAGTTTCAAACACCCACTTGAAAGTCTCTGTTGTTTCATCTGAGAGGAATGTGTAACGACCCGGGTTTTCAAAAGAGGAAAACCGATCAACCTGTACTCGTGATAGTCCCTGGATCAGACGCTATCACGCACATACATCCATCACAGATAAATATCACAACCATACAACGAAATAAAGCATCCAAAAGTATTACTTTTATTACAAATCCCTTAAAGGAGTACATCATTACACACCTCTTGGCGGAATAACATGAATAAGAGCCTACGCAGCGGTAGCTAGCTTCCAGAAGATGTCTCCAGCTTCATTCTTCTCTTCCACAGGCA
Source organism: Cenchrus fungigraminus (assembly GCA_036936925.1). Taxonomy (NCBI): domain Eukaryota; kingdom Viridiplantae; phylum Streptophyta; class Magnoliopsida; order Poales; family Poaceae; genus Cenchrus; species Cenchrus fungigraminus. Next base: position 77,631,493 of record CM072775.1, read on the forward strand.
TCCTTGAGCGTAGCGTCGCGCCCTTCAATCGTACCATCCATCGGTGTTATTGTCGAAGTCTGACTCGTACCCTGCAAGCTCAGGGGCTATCCCCAAGGATCGGGATAGGTCCACGTCACCAACCGTATGCAAGCTCTAAGTGGCCTACTTCTAATGGTATGAAAAGAATCAAGGTAAAAGCTGGGGTTTTCTAAGCAGCAGCAGCAACATTTCACAAAGAGTAGAATCTCCAATTCCCACCAATTCCCAAGTCTCTCATCCACGATCGGTAACACCTGGTCACCCAGATCACCGTCACCAAGTCCTATCTCCATCTAGGGTCGGTGCGAGAACTCCCACTCCTCGCACCTCAATGATTGCACCTGGATCCGCGAGGCAGAGGGGAGCAACTCCCCTCTCCCCGAATGCAACCACGACTCACCATACATTCTCATCCTATAAGGGGGAGGTAGAAATCCCAAAACGTAAGAGTCGGAGTAAACAACGGGCATGTCCATGACCGAGGACGCGGCTATACGTATAGATCATAAACTCTGCAGAGCGTGTACACCTGTACCCAACTCGGAATGGCACCAGCGGTGATCAGCCAACCAAGGCCATCCAACCGGAGGAACACGTAGGAGTTACGATTCCATCCTGCATCCGGGTCTCGATGCGGTCCCTCGCAAAGGACCACACCAGAACTGTGAACATGCCCCCGTGTGGCCACACGGGGAGCGACTGCAAAGGGAAAGGGTCCTCACCCACTTCCCTCCCATTGATACCCTCTATCCTGCTAGCAGGTATGGAATCGCACTTGCCAGGGTCGACCCGGCCCTATCCCCACTCTCGGCGAGGTGGTGTGTACGAAAGTCCCGTGAACACAAAGCGACCCACTCGGTTTCAGACCGGGGCGAACTCCTATCCTCCAAGTCATCACAAAAACCCTAACACCTGTGCTCCTAAAATAGTGTACCCGCCATAGGTACCAAACCGGGCATCGCTCGAGAAGACGATCCCTGGCCCTCGATCCCGGATCGGGTTGTCTTGAGCTCACCCCCGCCAAGTATCCCAAAAACACCTTCTCCTGCCGGTTTTTCCCCACACACTCCAAGAAACTACCACATGGTCCCAACACATACACAACGAAGCTCAGCGTATATACACGCATATATAAAGTAGTAGTAGTAGGTCAATCAAGGACAAGGTACTTAAAAAGGGGCAGTGCAAGGTTTCATCATAATCAATCATCATGCAGTAATTAAAGCTCTAGCAGATCTAAAAGCAATGCCTAATAGGATTTCAAAGTCGGTCGGGCGTGAACCTGCGTGAGGGTAGTCGTCGAAGGCGAAGTCGTCGTCGTAGTCCTGGGTCGGCTCTCCGGCTCCGGTAGCTCCTAGATTCGCGAATACAAATAAATACCGGTGCTAATTTGCAAATAACACCAAAAAAAGAAGAAGCAACAAGGGCCAAAAGAGAGCAAACACCTAACTAACTGGTTTCATATTTTTCAGAGCTCGTATGAATTAGTTATGAATTTTTGAAGGTTAAAACCATTTCTGAAATTAAATTGTGCATCCACAACATATATATATATATATATCTCTAAGCCAGCTATAGGCTAGCTCTTCCTAACTCTAGGCTGGCTCCAAACTAGCTGCAGAGTGGCTGCAGCGGTTTACGTGGCTGCCACGCTGCTAGCTAAAAGCTAGCTGTAGCCGTGGTGGCAACCCACGTGGCGGCCGGTGTGGCGGGTGCACGGGATCCCGGCGCAGATCCGGTGCGGCTCCGGTTCGTGTGGCCAAAGGTGTTGCTTAGTGGGGATTGGCCGGTGCAAAAGATCCTGGCGATCCAGAGTGGCAGCGGCTGTGTGTGTGCAGCGGTGCGTTATGGAGCAGAGGTTAGAAAGAGGAAACACCCAAGGTGTTCGTTGGAATGCCACCAAGGCTCTCCGCGGCGGCAAAAATCGTCCGGCGACGAGCTTCTATGACGGCCGATGAGAAGAGGTGGTGGCGGGGTTCTAGACGTCCTAGGGTGGCAGCTGGGTAGGAAAAGGGGGCTCGGTTTCGGCCGGCACCTGGGTGCGTCGCACCACATGTCCGGCGGCATGGACCGGGGGCGGCAGCACCAGTCAGGGGGCAGGCACCGGTGCGCAAGCCCACGAGCGAGAGCGCGAGCGCGGGCGTACATAGGGTGTGAGTGCGGCTGCAAGGCTCGGCCTTGGCCGGTGGTGGCGGAAAAGAAAAAGGGACTCGACCCTCGACCGGTTCAGAGCGACGGCGCGGCTTGTGCGAGGGCTCCGGCGCGCTAGCGCGCAAGAGTGCGGGCCCGTGGACAAGCTTGCCGGCGTGCGCACGTGGGTGTGCGCAGGCTGGGTGTATGTGTGCGCGTTCGTGCATGAGGAAGCGAAACGGCCGAGCACGGCGGCGGCAACAGATGCGCGCGTGCGGCGAGGCAATGCAGGGCGGATACGCTCATGAGCTGGAGCCGGTGATGAGCGCGTGGCGATTGGGCGAGGTAAGGACGAGGCTTTGCCTCTCTGGGTGGTGGTGCGAGCAGGGGGACAACGTGTGGTGGTGGCGTGCGCGCTCTCGCCGATGGCGGCGGCGAGGTATGGTCGGCGATGACACAGAGCGGACGGCCAGCAAGGAAACCAGGGGAAGATAGTGGGGGAAGGGCAAACCTGCCCTTGGCCGGTGCAAGGCAGAGGCACTGCGAGAGGTGCAGCGCAGCACAGCTCGCGTTCGCGCGTGCGTTCGGGCGAGAACGCCGGCCTGGACAGGCACGCGGCGGCGAGCGAGTGCGAGCACGGTGATGCAAAAATGGGTACGCGACAGCAAGGCAGGGCAGCCGCGCGATCGGCGCGTGCGCGCAGGTGAGCGCGTGCGCCGGGGCGGACACAAGCTCATGCAGAAAAGGAGAAAGGCCGGGGCTTTGGCCGGTGTTTCGCGACGGCGGCGCCATGGTCAAGGACCGGCGGCGCGGTCCGTGCGGGCGCGTGGTTCAGGGTCGGAAAGGGGGCGACAAGGTGCAGCGAGGTGAGCAGCGCGTGGCGATGACAGCGGCGGCACCTGCAAACGTTGAGCACGACACGAAGGTCGGTGACACAGAGGCGTTGGCGTTTTGCGGCGGTGGCGCGAGGCAGAGCAAGCAGGAACAGGGCAAGGCGCGGACTCGTCTTCCCTCGGCACGAAGGCCGGGCTCACAGAAGAGAAAGAGGGGACGGCCTCACCTGGTGACCCTGGTCGGAGCGAGGTGCGGCAGCGGAGAGGTGGAGCAGAGCAGACGCGACTTGAAGCAGAGGAGCAGAGCGGGGTCGTCGCGGCGGCGTCGGTGAAGAGGCGGTGCGGGGCAGCGCAGAGGAAGCAGGGGTCCACGGCGTCCTCCCGACCTTGGCGTCGCGGTCCCTTGGCTCGAGCTGCTCCGGCGTCCACAGCAGCTCCGGCTCCTCCCCGGTGCGGCGGCGCCAGGTTCCTTCTTCTCCCCTCCCTTCTTCTTCTCTCGGAGGCAGAGGTGGATGTGGGGGAGAAAACCCCAAGGGGCGGCTAGGTCAGGGAGGAGAGGCTGCGCGGTGGCATATATAGGTGTGCGTGTGGATGAGCAGGCGGGCGTCAAGGCTTGGACGGCCGGTGATTCTCGGCGTCCGCGCCAGGACGCGTGGCGTCCATCCCGCGGTGGCGTGGGGAGCGGGTTGGTGAGGCTAAGCGGGCCGGCGGAGCTAGGTGGGCCGACGCGCGGTGGACCAAGGGAACGGTTGGGGGAGATTGGGTGGACTTCCATTGAAGAGAAGCGGCCCAAAAGGCATAGGGAGTTTTTCTAATTTCCCTAACTCCTATTTCTTAAACTATTTTAATTCAAATTTGAATTCTAAATTCAAATTTGAACCACACACAAACAAGATCCAAATAAAAGCAATAAACTCCAAAATCTAGCACACTAGCATTTATAATTCCTAATTTTATATTTTGACATAAATAAATCTAGGAATTAGAGGAGAATTCAAAGAAGGCATCCTTAATATTTTAATCATACACTTAATTTCATCCAAAAATTTTGAAATCCATATTTTTACAAAAACTAACATTCCGGAAAACTCCGGGATGTTACAGACGCCCCCCCTCACAAGAATCTCATCCTCGAGATTAAGAGCTTACCCCCGATTTCCAAGGAGAGGAAAGGTAAAAGAGAACTAGCTGCTCCACATCGAAAAAAAGAGGTAAAACTGATGCACCGAAAACTAAAACTCACCAACCACAGCGTTAGGAGCATCAACGGTCTTTCCTTCCTTCAGGTGGTAAAGCCTTCCACGGCCAGCAGACTGCGAAGGCGTAGACTGAGGAGGTCCTCCTCCTGGGGCCGGTGCTTTGGCGGGCGTAGCGGGGGTCTTCTTGTCGGGGCAGAAGTACGACTTGTGGCCTGGCTTGCCACAGGTGAAACACGTGGGTCCGAACCCTCCAGTGTTCTGTCCTAGCACGAACTGGGGTGGGCGGTTGTATCCTCCATTCTGCGGACGGTAGCTGTAGTTTCCTCCTCCCGAGAAGTTGCCTCTAGGCTGGCTGTGTCCATCCCTCGGCCTCTGGTTCGACCGGTCTTGGTGATATCCCATTCTCTTCTTGTCCTTCATGCGATCTTCATGCCCTCTTATCTCTTCCTCAAGGGCGATGGCGCGGTTCACCAGGTGGCGAAGGGACTTGTGCTCACTGTCCTTCAAGCCCTGGCGGAGACCATGGTGGAGGCCTCGCAGAAACCAGAACTGTTTCTTGTCATCAGTGTTGGTGTCATCTGGGGTATAGCGCATCATCTTCATGAAGTGCCTATCATACTCCTCCACCCTCATCGCACCCTGTGTCATGGTGCAGAACTCCTGAGCCTTCTGAGTCATGAGCTCCTTCGGCAGGTACTGCTCGCGGAACACCTCGCAGAACTCCAGCCAAGTGATGAAAGCTGGGTTCGGGTGGCTGTCCGAGTAGTTGTCCCACCGAGACTTGGCAGGACCCTCGAGCTGGTGGACGGCGAGAGCCACACACTCTTCATCAGTGTAGGCGGTGAGGTTGAGCTTTGTCTCGATCACGCGGAGCCAATCGTCGGCTTCGAGGGGGTCATCCGAGTAACTGAAGGTAGGGGCCTTCAGGCGGAGGAACCTCTCGATCTTATTGGCGAAGTCTTCTTCCGGCGGAAAGTTGCGGTTCCCACCATTGACTTGGTTCTCGACGGCTTCCGCCATCCTCTGCATTAGCTGAGTCTGAAGGGCCATCACCTCAACCAGGTTAGGCGGTGGCAGTGGCGGTGCTCCTCCACGGCCACGACCACGACCACAGGGAGCTGGTGCGGGCTCAGGTTCAGGCTCACCCTCAGCGTCTTCTTCATCTCCTCCAGCATCACCTTGGCCGACGGGCGGAGGCGGTGGCAGTGGTGCCTAAGTGCCTCGGCCTCGGCCTCCTCCACGAGGAGGCGTGTGTCCGCGGCCACGGGCGGGAGCATGACCACGTCCACGTGCGGGAGCTCGGCCACGTCCACGGCCACGAACCGGTGGGGCTTCTTCTGCCTCGGCAGCTTCAAAGCGTGCCAGCAAGGGTCCGGACCTTCTGGTCGACATCCTTCTGAAAACCCGACCAAGGAGAGAAAACTTTAGACAACGCCACTCACCAACAAGTTGAGTCTCATAAGCAAGCATGAAAATATTTACTAATTATATATCCCTACACTCAATGGGAAGATCCATAAAAACACAACTAACTCCATTAAGAACCGATCATTCAGCAAGCATCATAGTTATATATGCTCCCTCAAGGCTGACTCGGGCCTAGGAGGTCACAACACTTCAACGGTCTAGTTTGTCGGGATACAAGCTTTAAAAGGGAATTGCCTATCAAAGTGTCACCAAAACCCCTCCACTTCAGTGTGTGCTGGACATGTTCTCGACCAAATGGTCATGTCCTTGTAAGAAGGGTTGAGTCCCGTAGGTAAGAAAGAAGCTTTTTAAAAGAGGAAAGCTTTTATAAAATATTCCAAGGGGTTTATATAAAGCAAGGAAACGTAGAGAATCCTAATTCACTAACGACCATGTCTAAGGGCACGAGCTACGGTCAAGTACGGCTCTGATACCATCTGTAACGACCCGGGTTTTCAAAAGAGGAAAACCGGTCAACCTGTACTCGTGATAGTCCCTGGATCAGACGCTATCATGCACAGACATCCATCACAGATAAATATCACAACCATACAACGAAATAAAGCATCCAAAAGTATTACTTTTATTACAAATCCCTTAAAGGAGTACATCATTACACGCCTCTTGGCGGAATAACATGAATAAGAGCCTACCCAGCGGTAGCTAGCTTCCAGAAGATGTCTCCAGCTTCATTCTTCTCTCCCACAGGCATCCTTGAGCGTAGCGTCGCGCCCTTCAATCGTACCATCCATCGACGTTGTTGTCGAAGTCTGACTCGTACCCTGCAAGCTCAGGGGCTATCCCCAAGGATCGAGATAGGTCCACGTCACCAACTGTATGCAAGCTCTAAGTGGCCTACTTCTAATGGTATGAAAAGAATCAAGGTAAAAGCTGGGGTTTCCTAAGCAGCAGCAGCATTTCACAAAGAGTAGAATCTCCAATTCCCACCAATTCCCAAGTCTCTCAGCCACGATCGGTAACACCTGGTCACCCAGATCACCGTCACCAAGTCCTATCTCCATCTAGGGTCGGTGCGAGAACTCCCACTCCTCGCACCTCAATGATTGCACCCGGATCCGCGAGGTAGAGGGAGAAACTCCCCTATCCCCGAATGCAACCACGGCTCACCATACACTCTCCTCCTATAAGGGGGAGGTAGAAATCCCAAAACGTAAGAGTCGGAGTAAACAACGACCATGTCCATGACCGAGGACGCGGCTATACGTATAGATCATAAACTCTGTAGAGCGTGTACACCTGTACCCAACTCGGAATGGCACCCAGCGGTGATCAGCCAACCAAGCCCATCCAACCGGACGAACACCTAGGAGTTACGACTCCATCCTGCATCCGGGTCTCGATGCGGTCCCTCGCAAAGGACCACCCCAGAACTGTGAACATGCCCCCGTGTGGCCACACGGGGAGCGACTGCAAAGGGAAAGGGTCCTCACCCACTTCCCTCCCACTGATACCCTCTATCCTGCTAGCAGGTTTGGAATCGCACTTGCCAGGGTCGAGCCGGCCCTATCCCCACTCTCGGTGAGTTGGTGTGTACGAAAGTCCCGTGAACACAAAGCGACCCACTCGGTTTCAAACCGGGGTGAGCTCCTATCCTCCAAGTCATCACAAAAACCCCAACACTTGTGCTCCTAAAATAGTGTACCCGCCATAGGTACCAAACTGGGCATCGCCCGAGAAGACGATCCCTGGCCCCCGATCCCGGATCGGGTTGTCTTGAGCTCACCCCCGCCAAGTATCCCAAAAACACCTTCTCCTGCCGGTTTTTCCCCACACACACCAAGAAACTACCACATGGTCCCAACACATGCACAGCGAAGCTCAGTGTATATACACGCATATATAAAGTAGTAGTAGTAGGTCAATCAAGGACAAGGTACTTAAAAAGGGGCAGTGCAAGGTTTCATCATAATCCATCATCATGCAGTAATTAAAGCTCTAGCAGATCTAAAAGCAATGCCTAATAGGATTTCAAAGTCAGTCGGGCGTGAACCTGCGTGAGGGTAGTCGTCGAAGGCGAAGTCGTCGTCATAGTCCTGGGTCGGCTCTCCGGCTCCGGTAGCTCCTAGATTCGCGAATACAAATAAATACCAGTGCTAATTTGCAAATAACACCAAAAAAGAAGAAGCAACAAGGGCCAAAAGAGAGCAAACACATAACTAACGGGTGCGTCATGATTTTAGAAAGATTATGAAAGTGGTTTCATATTTTTCAGAGCTCGTATGAATTAGTTATGAATTTTTGAAGGTTAAAACTATTTCTGAAATTAAATTGCGCATCCACAATATAAATATATCTCTAGGCCAGCTATAGGCTAGCTCTTCCTAACTCTAGGCTGGCTCTAAACTAGCTGCAGAGTGGCTGCAGCGGCTTACGTGGCTGCCACGCTGCTAGCTAAAAGCTAGCTGTAGCCGTGGTGGCAACCCACGTGGCGGCCGGTGTGGCGGGTGCACGGGATCCCGGCGCAGATCCGGTGCGGCTCCGGTTCGTGTGGCCAAAGGTGTTGCTCAGCGGGGATTGGTCGACGCAAAAGATCCTGGCGATCCAGAGTGGCAGCGGCTGTGTGTGTGCAGCGGTGCGTTATGGAGCAGAGGTTAGAAAGAGGAAACACCCAAGGTGTTCGTTGGAATGCCACCAAGGCTCTCCGCGGCAGCAAAAATCGACCGGCGACGAGCTTCTACGATGGCCGATGAGAAGAGGCGGTGGCGGGGTTCTAGACGTCCTAGGGTGGCAGCTGGGTAGGAAAAGGGGGCTCGGTTTCGGCTGGCACCTGGGTGCATCGCACCACATGTCCGGCGGCATGGACCGGGGGGCGGCGGCACCGGTCAGGGGGCAGGCGCCGGCGCGCTAGCCCGCAAGCGAGAGCGCGGGCGTGCATAGGGTGTGAATGCAGCTGCAAGGCTCGGCCTTGGCCGGTGGTGCCGGAAAAGAAAAAGGGACTCGGCCCTCGGCCGGTTCAGAGCGACGGCGCGGCTTGTGCGAGGGCTCCGGTGTGCTAGCGCACAAGAGTGCAGGCCCGTGAACAAGCTTGCCGGCGTGTGCATGTGGGTGCGCGCAGGCTGGGTGTACGCATGCGCGTTCGTGCACGAGGAAGCGAAACGGCCGAGCACGGTGGCGGCAACAGATGCGCGCGTGTGAGTGCGTGGCGATTGGGCGAGGCAAGGACGAGGCTTTGCCTCTCTGCGTGCTGGTGCGAGCAGGGGGACAACATGTGGTGGTGGCGTGCGCGCTCCCGCCGATGGCGGCGGTGAGGTATGGTCGGCGATGACACAGAGCGGACGGCCAGCAAGGAAACCAGAGGAGGACAGTGGGGGAAGGGCAAACCTGCCCTTGGCCGGTGCAAGGCAGAGGCGCGGCGAGAGGTGCAGCGCAGCACGGCTCGCGTGCGCACGCACATTCGGGCGAGCACGCCAGCCTGGACAGGCACGCGACGGTGAGCGAGTGCGAGCACGGTGATGCGAAAATGGGTGCGCGACAGCAAGGTGGGACAGCTGCGCGATCGGCGCGTGCGCGCAGGTGAGCGCGTGCGCCGGGGCGGACACAAGCTCGTGCAGAAAAGGAAAAAGGTCGGGGCTTTGGCCGGCGTTTCGCGACGGCGGCGCCGTGGTCAAGGACCGGCGGCGCGGTCCGTGCGGGCCCGCGGTTCAGGGTCAGAAAGGGGGCGGCAAGGTGCAGCGAGGTGAGCAGCGCGCGGCGATGACGGCGGCGGCACCTGCAAACGTTGAGCACGACACGAAGGTCGGCAACACAGAGGCGTCGGCGTTTTACAGCGGCGGCACGAGGCAGAGCAAGCAGGAACAGGGCAAGGCACGGACTCGTCTTCCCTCGGCGCGAAGGCCGGGCTCACAGAAGAGAAAGAGGGGACGGCCTCACCTGGTGACCCTGGTCGGAGCGAGGTGCGGCGATGGAGAGGTGGAGCAGAGCAGACGCGGCTTGAAGCAGAGGAGCAGAGCGGGGTCGTCACGACGGCGTCGGTGAAGAGGCGGTGCGGGGCAGCGCAGAGGAAGCAGGGGTCCACGGCGTCCTCCCGGTCTTGGCGTCGCGGTCCCTTGGCTCGAGCTGCTCCGGCGTCCACAGCAGCTCCGGCTCCTCCCCGGTGCGGCAGCGCCAGGTTCCTTCTTCTCCCCTCCCTTCTTCTTCTCTCGGAGGTAGAGGTGGATGTGGGGGAGAAAACCCCAAGGGGCAGCTAGGTCAGGGAGGAGAGGCTGCGGCAGTGGCATATATAGGCGTGCGCGTGGAAGAGCAGGCGGGCGTCAAGGCTTGGACGGCCGGTGATTCTCGGCGTCCGCGCCAGGACGCGTGGCGTCCATCCCGCGGTGGCGTGGGGAGCGGGTTGGTGAGGCTAAGCGGGCCGGCGGAGCTAGGTGGGCCGACGCGCGGCGGACCAAGGGAACGGTTGGGGGAGATTGGGTGGACTTCCATTGAAGAGAAGCAGACCAAAAGGCATAGGGAGTTTTTCTAATCTCCCTAACTCCTATTTCTTAAACTATTTTAATTCAAATTTGAATTCTAAATTCAAATTTGAACCACACACAAACAAGATCCAAATAAAAGCAATAAACTCCAAAATCTAGCACACTAGCATTTATAATTCCTAATTTTATATTTTGACATAAATAAATCTAGGAATTAGAGGAGAATTCAAAGAAGGCATCCTTAATATTTTAATCATACACTTAATTTCATCCAAAAATTTTGAAATCCATATTTTTACAAAAACTAACATTCCAGAAAACTCCGGGATGTTACAGAATGCACATGCAAACAAGCATGTGTTTGCATGTCCTGTTATCCCAACAAATGGTGCAAAGGGTAGATTGTACCTATTTGTCATGTATGTTGTATCAAAGCTTACACAATCTCCATACTTTGCATACCATTCTAGTGATATTCCTTCTCTCCAGAATAGATTCTTGACCTTCATGTTTTCATCTACTTGGAACATGTAGTAGAATGTTGGGTCTTCTGATTTTCTCTTTCTGAAGTAGCTAATTGCTTGTGTCATGTCATTCCCAGTCACCTCTCTATTAATTTTTGTTCTAAGATTCTGTACATCCTTAGTCTTGTATGGCAATGCTGTCAAACCCCCTCTGAGATATGACAGGATTGCTATCATTTTCCTTGTAGGGATGTTGTTGTCATTGAGTGTCCTGATCATCCCTTTCTCCATGTCTGTCATGTATTTTCTCCCGCTGAATAGTTGGTTTCTATGCTGGGGACTTAGATCATGATTGTGCTCCAAATCCAATGTAACAATCTTCCAAACACCCGCTGTTTCTTTTACTAGCATGAAGCATTTGCAACCTGTTCTAACTTGGACATTTGTTTTCCTCTTCTCTTTATCTGTACTTTCAGCAATAACAAGTAGAGTGTCTTCCGCAGCATCCACTTGTTTGTTCTTAGCTTGTTTTCCATACATGTGGCACCTCATTTCCCGCTTGTATATCTCATTGTTTCTTTTCTTGCTTGTAGTTCTTGTAGTATGTGTGACTACAACCTCAAACCCAGCAATGAATGCATAGAAGGAGAAAAAGTGGTGAGCATCATCTCTATTCTTGAAATCCATCTCTATCTGTGGTGTGTATTTACTGTCTGTGTCTGCATTGTTTCCCTCGGAAGCTGCCAACTGCTCATTGCATATGAACTCTTCAATCTCTTCTTCTGTAAGTTCTTGGCTTCCGTTTGCTTCCTCCTCATTCTTGTCGTTTATGCCTTCACATATATCTTCTGAATTCTTCATTTCTTTTCTTGTATATTCTGTTGGAGCTTGGTCCTGCACAGAAAAAATCAATGTGAGTTTATCTTTTATATTTTTCTTTTATTAATTATTATCTCTTTATCTGCTAGTTGCCAGCATTTTTTGTCTGCGGGGCACCTCTTCTAATTGAAGGTTACTGAATATATCATCTTTACAGGTACCATCATCGTTCCACTCTTTATTCCATTCGACTGCTTCAGATTCTTCATCACGCCCATCCTGAAAAGTAAGTTTTACTGATTAGTTTTGATTCTATGCGTATATGTTTTTTTAATTATGACAATGAAACTAAATATTTCTATGTTCTCTACCTCATGCACAGTTTCTCTAACTCCTCTAGGTGTTCTTGGATCATCTTCTGTACTGTTGGTCAGCATCTATCACAAATAAGATGAAATTTGCAGGTTAGTTCTATACACAATATCTAACTTGCTATTCTTAATTTATTTATATTATTCACCTCAGCATCATAATCATTGTTAGGTTCTGCATTCCACTCTGTTTGTTGAAATCCCAGCATTTCCAATTGCTGCTTCAAAGGCTAAAACTTGTGTCAAGTAAACATGTTAAATTCATTTTTTGGCAATGTTAAGACTATTATTCATACCTCTATGTCGTACTCTCCTGTTAGAAGTCCCATGTATGTTTGCATCCCTTCCTGTAGAATAGATGGTCAATCAACTATGATATCCCATATGTTCTATCCTAGGAATCTATTGGACATAAGTGTTTGTATTAAATGCACCAACCTCATTCACATTTGTAAAATGTGCTGCTTCTTGAGAATTTCTAATTTGTTCCATAACCAGATCCGTGTAAAAACCCTGCAGATGATAGAAACTTTAAATGTCAATACAAGTCTGGTATCAATTTCTTGTTGTTTCAATTTTTTTTTGTGTTTCATGCTGCACTCACCTGTTGTGAGCTGTTCATGATATTCATGTTAGTATAGCTCAAATCAATCTCTTCTGTTTGCCCCACAACTATATGCCCTGATTGATTAGCCCACTGGATGTCTGTAACCTGCATATCAACAATTTTTTTAGTGTGAATATTTCATATCTGTAGTTAGTCATTATTTTCTTTTAACATAAGCCATGCATTAGTCATGTAGATACACTATTATATAATTGTAAACATGCTAACCTCACTGTTGCAATTTGAAGTTCCATGCTGTATATAATTGGAATCGCTGATTCCTATATTGCTCATTATTTGATCATGTCCATCTTGCATTCCAGGCATATCTGATATTGATTCAACACCCTGCAGGTAATGGCCATTTTTCAAATCACTACAAGGTAATCTCTAAAAATTTTGTTATAATATTTTGCAATCATACCTTTTACCATTGACCAGTTGCTTGATGAATGGCTCCTGCTGGGACATTGTCTTTGACCAAAATCTTTTAATTCTTGCTCCTGAACTGCATTAACCTGCTCTTTTTGTTTGGTCTAATGCATAATAATCATGTGTTATGAAACTGAAAGTTTTAGTTCTCAGCATTCAAGCTATAATTCAGAAGTTCAGTTTTTAATAAACATTTCTCATTAATTTTTTCATGTTGCTTTTTTTCCATACCAGGTACAATCTGGTACTGATTCAATCTTATGCATATCATGGTCACTTTCAAATCATAAGCATGTATTTTTCTAACTATTTACTTTGTAAGTTTTTCCACCCATTTTTTTACCTTTGATCCTCTCCTTGCTAAGTGGCTGCTGGACAAACTTTGTCTTTGTTCAGAGCTCCTCAATTCTTGTTGTTTCAACCCAGATGACTCTTTCTGTTTGAGTTAATCCAAAATATATGTGTGTTAGCAAACTGAAAGATTTAATTCTCATGCTTGCAGATTTTATATCTGTATATCAGTTCTTAAGGTTTTTTGTAGATTGATGTTGATTTTGGTTCATGTACTTTTACCTCTGATCCTTTGTTTGATGAATTGATATCCTTGCTAGGTTGCCATTCAACAAGTTGATCAGCTTGACTTGTTTTTTGGCTGTGAAGCTGCTTGACCTGTTGTTTGACCTTAGTCTAATGCAAACAAGTATATGGGTTAAGGGAATCCCAATTACTGATCAGAGCATAGCTGGGGGGATTCCATATCCAGATAAGTTACCTGACTTTGAATCTTTGCAGAGGTGGTTGATTTGTTGTTTGTGCCTCTAATTGATGTGTTTTTTGGCTTTGCAGATTTGGCCCCTCTTCCCACGGCTGCTTCTTGCCTGGCTTCTTTATGGTGTAGATCTTGGTATCTACCTTCTCCTTCCATATCTTGTAGAGGTCCCATATTCTGTAGAGGTTGATCCCATGGCTGCTTCAAACCCCGATGGAGATCAAGCTCTTGTCTCTCCCCATCAGATAAGTTCCCCTCGTTCTCTCTTTTTTCTTTTTTTCTGGATCTGTGTTTTGCCTTTGTTGCCTTCTCCTCCACGCCTTCTTCCTCATCAAGTCATGTTTTGCATGTAATTGGGTTTTTTTGTCGAATCATTCATATGGGCTTTTTTTAGGCCCCATGGACCTTTTTGTGGTTTTGCACTGCAGCACTTTCATTGTTGGGCCTTCTGAATTTTTTTGTCATCGATTTAGTTGGGCTTTTAAAAAGTGGGCCTTTTTTCATTTTGTGCAGAATAACTGCACCCTATTCTTTAGTTGCAGTTATCACATCGTGCGTTCTTATCTTTTCCTGCCTCTTTGAATTCCGCGCGCCCCCATTTTCTCTCACCAGTTGCTGTGTGCGCCCCTTATTTAACTCCCTCTCTCTTCCATCACGTTAACCATCTACATTCCATCTTTTCGTCTGCTGTCCTGCCTACTCGAGGATAGGTGGGTACTTCTTCTTCTGTTCTTCTGTTCCCCTCCCTCTTTTTTCATCAGGTGGTTTTGATTTGGTATTTTTCTTACCTTGTTCCATATACTTGTTTGATCATTTTCGTTTTTCTTAGAATAGATAGATCTATTCCCATTCTTTAAATGCTTCTAGATCTTCTACTGTGTTTTTGATTCTTTTTCTAGATCCAAGGTTTCTGCTATTTGCAGGGATGCAATGTTCTTTTATCTATGTTCATCTTGTTCTAAACTTTTTTCTATTCTCATCTATCTTTATCTAGTATGATTTTTTCTTTTATGCTTTGTATTCTCATCTATCTCTCTAATTAGTTATTTTATGTTTCTTTTTCTAGATCCAAGGTTTCTGCTATTTTTTCCTCTGCAATAGATCTATTTCCTCTTTCTTATCTTTTTATCAATACTTGTTCATCTGTGTTATCATTTGTTTCTTTTTTTAGTCGGTTCATCCTTTGCTTGTTCATTTCAAAATATTTTTTGCCAATCAATAGATCTATTTCCCCTTTCTTATCTGCAGTGTATTCATTCTCATTTCATCTTTTCCTGGTTGTGGTTCTTGTTACAGTTGCAAATTTTTTTTACAGCCTGAGGGTTAAGATTACTGCATTTTTGTGTTTTCTCTTGTTGGTTTTTCTCTCTCTTTTGAGTCTTATTCTCTATATCATCTCTCCCCCCTCTCCATTTTCATCTTTATCATCATAATTTTTTTTATATATGAATCCCTTGTCTATGTGTTTTTCTTTTTTTATGCAGATTTTGCACAGTGTTTCTCAAGGAAACCATCCGACCAGAACTGAAGGTACCGCCCGCCCCCTTGCATGCTGCTTAACATGGTTCTTTTTTTAATCGATCCCCTAATGCTCTTTACTTTTTTTATATTTCTAAATAATATGTGTTCTTCTCTGCTATTCTCTTTACAATTCTTTGCTTGTCTTTTTCTTTCAGGCATTCTAAAGTAATTTCTGGGAAATGTCGTCCATTGCTCCCAAGTAAATATTTTTTTAATCACATGGTTTCTTTTTAACATGTGTTGTTTGTTCGTGCTGTCTTTTTTTATCAAATTAGATGTATTAATATTTTTTAAATGTGTTTGAGTGTCTGCAACTAATTAGGTCAAACAGCTACCTAAATCTTTTAAATTTAGCTATTCTCCAGTAGAACATACCTTTTTTATTTAAGCACTGGAGTTATTCTTGAATTCATATACTGTTTAAGCAAACTTTACCTTTGGTATTCTGTTAACATGGTTAAAATCTCAAATTATTACACAATTTTAGTAAAATATGTTTATTTTTAATATCTTTTCTAACTGTTTATAGTAAATTTTTTAACTGTGTCATTCTATTTTTTTCCCTTGTGTTTCTTTAAGGAATGTGCTGGATCTTTCGAAGAGGCTTTCTGACTCCACTGTTAGCCCCACCAAGGGCCTATGCTTTTATCTGGGACTTAAAGATGGCCCAACTGATGGCACGCTTGTTTCTGCTCATGTGAACCGAACGTCATCTGATTCTGTGATGAACAAGGTGATAGATGTTGTTTTGTATATCCTTCGTACTGGGGATTTCAAGGCTGGTATGATGCATGGTACTGGGGTATTCTTGATCAAATGCAAAACTCCAGAACACGCCAACAAGCTTCACCTCCAAGTGAAAGTGTGTGGCAATCATACTATCGGGTTCAGAAAGGTGAATTTTGTCCGTGTCATTAATGATGTTCTGACCCTTGTCCAAGCACAAATCCGTGACGCAAGGCCAGATGAGTACAAGCTCCCAGAACCAGAAGTTGACGCCCCCCGAGATGCCTTAGAAGCTACTTCTGCCGCTCATGTTGTCACTGAATCTGCCGTTGCTGCTGCTGGTCCCCAAGCTGCTGCTGCCTCCCAAGTTGCCACTGAAGCTGGTCATTCCAAAGATGATTCTGAAGCTTCTGGCTCCAAGACGTGCAAGCTTTAATCTCCAAATCTGAAGTGGTATGCTATTCTGCATTGTTTTCCCCCCATTTTCCCCCCTATTTCGAATGTGTTCCTCATCTGATCTTCATGGTACATAGTTTGCTAATTCCGTTTCAGTTTTTTTAGTATCTCTCTCTTTTATTTGCTGAACAACATGTTTCCTTTTTTTAACTTGTCAGGTTTGCAGTTGCTACAGGAAGCGGTCTTTGGTTGGATGCTACTTGTTGCAGCACCATATGCACATCTTTTGTGCCCTATATTTCTATGCTTTTTTTGTGTCGTTCAGAACTATGTGCGCGTGTGTAATGTGTGCTTTGTTTATGAACTTTTCACATTATGTCGTTTTTATTCTGTAACGGAACTACAAGTGTGTTGGCCATGAACTAAGTTCTTTGTTATCAAGTTTATCATATGTCAATCCCCACCAACGTGGTGTTAAATGTAACTTTCGATTTCTGCAATTTGTACATTTTTATTTCACTTTTTTTGCAGCCGCCCTTGACTTTTTTTCTTTAATCAAGTAGCTCAGCAACTAATAAGAATTCAACAGCACAAAGAAAGGTACATGCTATCCATGCATCATTCTTTTCTCTCTCTGTTTTTTTCATTTGATCATATGAATCAGAATTTTCTGGTTCAAGAAGAATGATTCTTCTTTTTCTCCATTTCAGTGACAGGTTATTAACATCATCATTGAGGATTTTTTTCATTTTATGGTTGTCTTTTGCTCATTTGCGTGGTGGGTTAGGTTACATGTTGATGACAGGTAAATGCTATTCACCCATCAGATTACTTATGTCCCTAAACTTTTAAGTTTGCAATTAAAATCTGCTGCTTCCATAATTTCATTTTTCGGAGTAACATCTTTGGTCTTAATTAAATCTGTCACTTTTGATGAATTTAAATATGTTCTTATTTTGCTTTTGGTCATTTGGGGGGGTGTGGTGTGGGGGGGGGGTTGGTGGTTTGGTTTGTTGGTGGTTGGTTTGTGGGCCCCACATATCTGATCAGGCAACCAGGGATTATATGATTAGTATAACCCACTTCTCGGGTTAGCTGTAGCTCATAATTACTTTACTATGCACAAATTACACCTACAAGCCGATGTTCTTACTCTAAAATGTTTGGTGTAACATATACAAGTAGCACAAGTGTTTTTTCCTTCTATAATTATTCTATTCATATGTTTTGTATTTTTTTTTGGTATGCCTATGATGATCTAAATGTTTGCCCTCAATTTTTAATTTTTGTCTTTTGGCGAAGCATTTCTATGATCTTGAACTTGTTGAGGTATTGGAAATCACATTTATTACTATATGTCATGCCCCTGTTGGTTGATGTGATGTTGGTTCAGTTTTTGACATGATTATGAACATGTGGGAATTGGTTGGCAGCGCCAACTGTTTGATTTTTTTGGAAGCGGCGGTGCCTTATCTCTATGGCTCCTTCGCCTCTGCTGGTTCATTTCTCTAGCTGTTTTCGCCCTCACTCATTATTTTTTTTGGGGTGGCTGCCTGTGTATGCTGATTACCAGGTGTCTGCTATGATTTCCTTAAGCTCCAAGTTCAAGATCAAATGACTATATGGCAAACTGTCTAAGGCTACTATTATCTTTTTTGAAAATAAGTCCTTTTCCAGCTGTTTTTCATAAATCATCTTTTTCATTCATTTACACAATCTATGCATGTGATCCTTTTTTTACAAGTGATGTGTTTTTTGGTCTGCCTATGATGATATAAATTTTTGCCCACCTTTTTGTAGTTCCAAAAACCTTTTTGTCAATTTGCATTGTGTTTTTTTGTCCTTTGTGTGTCACTGACACCTTCGCTCCCTATGTTCCTGGTTGCCATCAAAACATGCGAAACATCCATTCCAAAATTATACAATGTTTGGAATGGATGATTTGCATGGTTTCCATGGCTGCTTTGAGTTCATTATGTTCCTTATACTACAACTTCAAGTTCAAATGAAAATCCACAAATATCTGAGGCATTTGGACAATTTTTATTTGCAGTTTCTTTTCATTTTTGGGTCGAAACACTTTTTTGATATAAACATGGATGGTTTCTTATGGTTCCATGTGGTGCCCTACAACGCTTGCTGTTTTAGGCTGTTTCTAATTCGTTTTGTTCAGAAAAAGCTGTCAAATCTACTCTACTGACTTATTCAACATTTTTTCTGAGATTTGTTTTGTTATTTGATCTAGATAGGCATGTCAACAGCTGGGTTGATGTACATAGATAGGTACTTCTCTCTTTTTTTAAGTCAACTAATTATTTGACAATTAGTTATTCAACAATTATTTTGATTGATTAGTTTTCCAAAAAACCAAAAAATACAGGTTGTTTCAGTGGCTGTCAGTTGATCTAGACAGGCACTTTTGGTGTAGCCTTTGTAAAATTACATCTGAAACCTGCTATAATTATAAAGAAATGTCCGATGTAAATTATTCGTAGTGTTGTTGTAATTTGCTAACTAGATATATGTGCTGGGGTTGTTTGTTGTGCATCTTAGTATATAGCTTACAAACATATCTTCAAACCTTGGAAGAGTCTTGGCTATACAGCTTATTTCTATTTTTGCTATAATCTTTTTTTGTCAGCAAGTATACCTTGTTTGTTTGGACATAGGAAGTTCATATTGATGGCAAACTATCTGAGGGTTTTTTTCCTTCTATATTTTGGATTTTTTCCCTCTCTGGAATATAGTTCTTTGAATAGATTTTGACTATTTTTTACATTATTCTATTCTCATGTTCAATTTTGTTTGCTTTGCCTATGGTGATCTAAATGTTTGCCCAGACTTTTTTATTTTTGCCTTTTTGCTGAAAAATTCTGATGATCTTGAAGTTGTTGAGGTACTGGAAAATCACATCTATTGTTATCTATTACGCGCGCAATCCACTGGCTCCCGTCACACGAATTTGTTCACCGTTGATCGCGTGATCTGTGCCTGCTGCTTGTTGCGATCTGTTTCAGTTCTGACTCGACTATGAACATGTGGCACTGGTTGGCAGCGAAAAATGTTTGATTTTTTTTGAAGGGGATGCTGCCTTATCTCCATGGTCCTTCGCCTCTGCTTCTTTTCGTCCCCCATGTTGCCTTCACTGATTTTCTTTTTGGTGGGGGGCCTGCATGTGTAAGGTCATCACCATGCCCTCTGTTATGATTTCCTCAAGCTCTAAGTTTAAGATCAAGTGACTATATAGCAAACTGTCTGAGGCAACTATTATCTTTTTTATCTTATGCTTTTGTTCAGTTGTTTTTGACAAATCATCTTTTTCATTCCTTTTCAGTACATCGAGTCTATCCATGGGATTTTCTATATGAATTACCTTTTTTAAACAGGCAGATGTAACATGTAAACAATGCAGATAGTAGGTCAACAGTTGGTTTGATGTAGATAGATAGGTACTTGTCTGTTCTGTTTTTTGTCAATTAATTAATCAACAATTTGTTATTCAAAGACTTTTCATTTGATTTCGGATTTTTGTACCCAGTGGCTGTCATTTGATCTAGACAGGTAGTTCTGGTGTAGTCTTGTAAATTACATCTCAAACCTGCTATAATTATAAAGAAATGGTCGATGTAAATTATTCGTAGTGTTGATGTAAATTGCTAACTAGATATATGTCTTTGGGGTTGTTTGTTGTGCATCTTAGTATATAGCTTACAGCCACATCTTGAAACCTTGGATGAGTGTTGGCTATACAGTGTTTTTTTATTTTTTTTCTATAATCTGTTTGTCAATAATTATACCTTGCTTGTTTAGACATAGGAACCTCCAGATATGTGTTCTATCTAATTGATGCAGATCTTAAAGCAACTGGATATGGATTTTTTTTCCATATCTATCTATTATTGTTTTGCAGAGTGTTGCAACTAGATGGATATTTGAACCATGCCATCCCTGAATGTGTACTACTGCAAAAGATGAGTTAACTTTTACCCATTTTTTCTCCTCTTTTTAAGCTGAAGGTTTTCATTGTATCTCTTTCCCCCCTATCAGTCAGGTGCATATTGAGCTTTTTCCCTTTTTTCTGTTTTTTTCTTGTTTGATTATATCTCTTATTATTCTACATTTCTGATTTTTTGACATAATCAACATATTCTCTCCAGATATTTTCATTTTTTGTGTTTGGTTTTTTAAATAATCTAATAAAAAATGGGCCTTAGATGGGCCTTTTTTGAATTTTACCATTTTTTATTTTGTGGGCTTTCTTTCTCTCTCTCTTCCCTGTGTGTGACTAACTGCACCCATTTATTTCAGGGTGCAGTTTCTCACGGTGAGTAACTATACCTCCTTTTGTCTCTTCATTTCCCCAACGTCTATCCAGTTCTCTAGCCTTTATATACCTCCATCCCCTATCTACTCTTTTTATCATTTTCACCTCTCCCTCTTCCATCTGCCTTATTTCTCACGAACTAGCAGAGGTAGCTTGTTTCCTTTTGCTTCTCCCTCTATGTGGATTACTTCTTATGATCTTCTTTTTGCTTTCATTTGTTCCCATCTATTATTTTTTCCTTTATTTTGATCTGCATGTTTTTTTGTCTCCCCCTCTCCTCTACCCTCTCTTCTGTCTTTGCATAATATGTGGGGCATTTATTAGTTTTTGCATCTGAGGTTTTGTGAATCACAAGATCTGCTACAGGAACAAATCACATTCACAAATGCTTTCTGTTATTTTTCAGATGATAGATCTGAATATTTTGTTCATCGTTCCTTTTTTCATTTCATCGTACCCCTCGTTCTCTATGTGTTTTTTGCACAGCTACTTTCTGAATCTTTTCAGATCTGCATCTTTTATACACTTCCTTTTTTTATTTATTCCAAGTGTCCACATCTAAACTGATATTATACTGCATATATGTTTATGGACAGATTTATTTACCTCCAACACAAGAATCCAGCCCTCGTGTCTCCCCCATAGGTATTTTTCTATCTGGTTTTTTCTGTATAGTGCTTGTTCCTATATGCTTATATGTGTTTCTGATTTGTATATTTCTGTTGTCTATTTGAGTTCAACAGGTTGTATATGTGATTGCTGTGTGTCCTTTAGATGATTGATCCGTCTTTTCATAGTCATTTTAAGTAGCAAAGGTTGGGTATGTGATTGGGAGTTGTAGGTTTGTTTGACTTTATATGTCAGTTTCAGTTGGTTATTTTGTTCCAAAGACACTTTGAGTATGTGATTCCTGGGAGGGGGGTGGGCGGCAGTGCTTACCCGTGATTGATGTATCTAGGTTTTATTTTTCTACCCAGCTATGTTTGTGTATGGTCTGATCTATGTATACAGCTTCCATTTTCATTTGTTTTTAGATCATGTGTCAATTTTTTTGCAGCAGACATCTATGAATTGTAGTTGCTACTATAGTTTCAGTTTCTGTGTCATATTTTACTAGCAGACCTATATGAAATTGTAGTTGCTTCTATAGTTTTTATAATACCAGGATGATGATGTAGTTTTATACTATCTGGTGATTTCTATCTGTGCAAAATATGAAAGTATAGTCTATTTTACTTGATTCCAGTTTTTTTCTATATTATATTTATAATATATTAGTATAACTAACCTCAATTTCACTATGCATTCTTAAGTGTATGATGCATCACTATCTGATGCAATGTATATATATTTTCTTTCATTTCTTAGTTTGCCTTTTCTTTTCTTTTTTTTACAAGGGAACATGCTGAATCTTAGGGGCAGGCTCTATGAGGGTAATGTTATTGTCAACAATGCCACTGCTGCCTACCTGAACTTGCAAGAAGGACGCACTGATACTTTGCTGTATGCTGCTGTCGAGAAGCAATATGATGGAGAAGATATGTTGTTCAAAGTTATTGAAGTCTGCTATCAATTACTGAAGCATGGCAATTTCAAAGTTGGTCAGCTTCATCTTATGGGGGAGTTCATTGTTCAATGCTCGTCTGCAGCTGACGCTGATCTGCTTGATGGTAAAGTTATGATTTGTCTCCGCTCTCCAGTTGGCTTGAGGAAAATGACTCGAGTCTTCATCAAAGAGACTAGTGATCATACTCATCCCATTCTTATCCGTGATGCCAAGCCTGATGAGTTCACAGATGGCATAATCTCTTATTACTACAAGAAGAAACAACTGAGGATTCAAGCCGCTGCAAAGAGGTCAGAGGCCAACCTCCCTATCTGGGAGAAAAAAGATGATGCTGGAGCTGGTGGTTCCAAGAAGAGAAAAATATGATCCTGGTATGTTCATATTCATTTGTTTATTTTCGGGTTATACAATCTATGTTCATCTTTTCCAAGCAGCTTGATGTGTTGTCATATTCTATGTTTGTAATATATGTGTTTTTCACCTATATGCAGATCATATGATTCTCAATTCAATAAGCATCTATGTCCCTATATCTGGAACAGCAACATTATCAGTTATAGCTAGGTTTAGACGCTATCAGCTATATGTACCCAAACCCTAGTTTATCATCATTATCAGACTTTTTTTATTACTGGGTGCATTGTATCATCTTAGTTTCTGTTAGTGTGTTATATGAACCTCTCTAGTATTATCAAAATTATCTTTTTTTATGCTTTTTTCTAAGTGACCTTTTTCTTACATTCTCTTTTTGATCTTTTTTGTCTGATGAAATCTGATTAGTCTTCATATCTAGTCTTTTTTCTAATATGCGTGTTCTATATTGCGTCTTCATATCTGGTCTTTTTTCTATGCCCATGATGATTTTTTTCACGCCTATGATGATGAAAAAATGTTTGACATGACATTTTTGTTAGATACAAAAAGGTTGATTGATTTTTTTCTTGTCATGATTGTCATCAAAACATCTGATCCATCCATTCCCTCGCCTCAGCGGCTAGGGATGGATGTGTCAGAAGTTTCCATGGCTTCCATGAATTGTTTTTTTTTCTTGTGTTTGTTTTTATGACCCAAGGTCAAGGTTGTTAAATGATTTTTTTCAAACTACCTGAGGCGTAATTCTCTTCTATCATTTGATACATCTGATATTTGATAATTTTTTTGTCAGCTGAATCTGGTGTTTCCTTTTAGTTATTTTGCACTTTTTGGTAATCAATTTTGGTAGCTGCAGAATTTATATGTATCATATATCTCAATGCAGCTAGTTGGTTTTTTAATTTTGCTTTGTTTGCCTAGTCTCTAGTACACTGAAATGCTTTGTCACATTTGAAATACTCGAATGTCCTATTTTTTTCATTTTTTAAAACATGAATCAAACTATTTTTCCCCTTAAGCAATACGCATCTCAGATGCAGAATGTGAACTTTTTTTGTTTTGGAAGTTATCCTAGTATGTGCACCAAGCTCGCATTTTAAGTTTGAGTTGTTGCCTAGTATACAGAAAATGAATATCTGATCATTATAGTTTGCCTTGGTTTTTAGCTGGTAGATAGTATGCCTATGATGATTTGAAACGTTTGCCCAAATTTTAGTTATGAAAATATTTTTTTCGATGACCTTGAAGTTGTGAGGAACTGGATTTGCGCGAGTGACATATAGCTTTTTCCCATTTTTGTCATTAAAATATGTGAGACACAAACTCTCTTTTTTGTTTCTATCATGCCTAGGGATGTATGTCTCACATGCTTTAATATGGTTGATATGAACTCCATTTTTCTTATCTTTTACCCTTATGCTCCAAGTTCAAGGTCATGAGAAAGGCAAACTGTCTGAGGTAAATTCCTTTTTTCTAATTTTGTTAGTCAATAGGATCTGTCATACCATGTTGCTTAGTACATAACAGATATCATATGGGTTCCTACCTATTTTTTGGAAATGGATTATGGTATCTTTCTGTCTTTTTTGAAGTTGTCGTTTTTGAATTTCTTCTGTTTTCTGCTGTACCATTTTTTGGTATCTGGCTGCACTGTTCCATCTTTGGCTTTTTGTGTCCCAATCTGCTGTTCTGATGAACTGTTATATCTTCAGTTATGTCTTCAGATCTCACAGTAATGTCTTCTGATCAAGGTTTATCTTATTGATTAATATACATTACTTGCAGTTTCTTTTTACCATAATTATACTGGTGTAATTTAGTCAATCAGTATATGTAAATTGTTGAGTTCACAGGTGTAAGTTTCTGGTCATTAGTCTATGTGGAAATGTGACTTGTTCTTTTTCTGAAATCTGATTTTGCTTTTTATTAAAATCTGTGTGACAGACTGCAAAAAATCACACAAATTTTGTTTCTGTGTGATAGTTTTTTCCAAATCTGTGTGACAGACTGTAAAAAATCACACAGATTTTGTTTCTGTGTGATAGTTTTCCCAAATCTGTGTGATTTGGGTTTTTCCAAAATCTGTGTGATGGAAACCCCCAAATCACACAGATGACAACCCCCAACAGATTCGTGTGATTTGAGGGATCAAATCACACATGTGAGATGTGACAGAAGCCCCCAAATCACACGGGTGAGGGGTAGACAACATGATTACATACTCCTTATTCTAAATTTATTTTTTCAGCGTATTTGCTCGGTTACTTCTTTCCAGTCCTGAAAACGATGTTCTTTGATCTTGATATTTGCACGATCAGTTACACCATGTGATTGGTCAGCTCCTCAGGCAAGTCCCAGAGTACACAATCGGATCCGAACAGGCCGGACATGTCGGAGCCGTCACCCTTCCCGCCGTCGTCCTTGACGTTGTCCGCCTCCTCGTCGCCGCCGCTGCTGCCGACGCTGTCGTTGCCTTTCTCCGGCAATGCCGGTGCCGGCCTGGCCGCCGCATCGGTGCCCGAGCTCCCGCTGTACAAGCTCTGGTGGCTCCACATCGACGTTCCCTGGTCCGCCTCGCCGGCGCCGCCGCCGAGGACGTAGTTCGGCACCGTCCCGGTGTCGTACCGGAAGTCATCCTGCCCGTGCGCGGCGGGGTTGTACGCGGCGTACATCCCCGACAGCCCCTCGGGCATGTCGGCCGGCGCCCAGGGCGGCTGCTGCTTGTCGGTGGCGGGGCAAGCGCCGGCGGGCTCGCTCATGATGGCGCGGGACAGGCCCAGCTTGATGCGCTCGATGGTGTCGTCGGCCTGCGGCGGTGGCGCGGCGGGGAAGCCGCAGGGCGCTCCCATCCCGGCGGCCGCGGCGGTGCCGTCCACGCACGACAAGTTGGGCGGCACGGCGGGCGAGGGGAAGTCGGTGGGGCGCTTCTTGGTGAGGAGGTGGAGCATCTCGTCCTTGAAGCAGCCCAGCGCGGCCTCGGCGAGGTGCGCGACCTGCGGCGGGGCCAGCGTGGTAGCGATCTCGGCCATGAGGTGGGAGAAGGACTTGTGGGTGACGGGGTCGATCCCCATCCCGGACAACTTCTTCTTGAGCTTGGTGTTCCAGTGGTTCTTGACGTCGTTGTCGGTGCGCCCGGGGAGCTGCGCGGCGATGACGGACCACCGGTTGCCGACGACGGAGTGCAGTTTGATGATGGTCTGCTCCTCGGCGTCCGTGAACTCGCCGTGCTTGAGGTCGGGCCGGAGGTAGTTGGTCCACCGGAGGCGGCAGCTCTTGCCGCAGCGCTGCAGGCCGGCGTTCTTGGGGATGAGGCGCCAGTTGCGCGTGCCGTGCTGCGTGATGTAGGAGAGCAGCTTGTTGTCCTCCTCGGGCGTCCACTGCCCGCGCTTCACGTTGTCCTTCTCGCAGCACGGGACGCGCCCCATCTCCGCCGCCTCCGCCGCTTCCGGCAGTGCTCCGCCCTGACGACGCAGGCGATACTCCTCGAACGCACGCGCCCACGAGCAAATGCCGGCGTCGCACGTCCCTGCAGCGACCCGTAGCTCTGATGATGGTAAGTGTCCTCCAAGTGTGCGGCGCTCACCACGGGCGCCCGGCGCATAAATAGGCACGGCCGTACCCGCGCGTGCGCTGCCGGCGGCGTGCGGGAGCGCACGGGAAGGGCGGGCGCGGCGCGCACGGGCAGAGGAGGCATGAGCGGCATAAAGAATTCAACGCCCGCGCAACGCGTGACGGCGCCCCCGAGAGCAGGGACAGGTTGCCCACCCGTACAGCGCCGGGTCAACCCCCGGTCCAAGCAGCTTGCGGAGCCCTCCCTCGTCGCCCGGCGCCCGGCGCGTTCCCTTCCCGTCTTCTCCTCGGCGTCGTCTGATCGATCGCTCGGCTCCCGGCGCAAATCGACGCCGCGGATGGGGGTGGCATTGGCGATGTACTTCCTGGTGGTGCAAAGCGCCGTGCCGAGGGCGTGCAAGGATCATCGGCAATGGCTTTTGTGATGGTGTTCTAGCCTCTGTCTATGGGTGCAATCGGCAATGGCAATTGGCAAGTCAAACGGAGTGAACTATGCAGTACGAAACTAACACTAGTGTCAGTACTGCGAGAATAACACAGTTCGTTCAGAGAAACTACTGTGCTGCACCGTACCGTAGAAGGGGATTGTAGTCTATTCAGCGATAATTCTATCTGCTGCACTTCGATTACACTCTTGCGATGATGATGCTACTTTATCCTGCCATCTCTGTCATGAAGAACACGGTGTCCAAGGGCATTGCAACTTCAAGAACATCTGATCATGTTCTTTCCCACTCTGGTTCAGTAGAAAGCCAGGTGCACGGCTTGTGCGTGCTGAAATGATGGTGCAGCGATGCAAAATTCATAGCTTGGAAGTTTTTTATATTTGTCTCCTTCTTAATCAGTTGTTATTTCCTTCTCTCAAACACTTTCTAAAAGAGCCTTTTACCTGTATGCCACTAGAAAAGTTCGTCATGACCTCTATACCACTAAAAAGTTCGAGTGCACCAATGCGCCACTGGTCTAAACTTTTTTTTCTCTTCATGCCACTTCTGTTAGATTTAGGTCAAACTGTGGAGGGAAAAGTCCAAAATACCCTCAAGACTACATATGCTATTATTATTATTTTTAGCATTTTAATAATGAAAAAACTCAGAACTAGAATGTTTTCCAATTTTCAGGTTTTTAAATTTTTTGTAGTGTATTATTTTCAATTTTTAAAATTTTAAGTGGTTAAGACGCTAAAAAGTAATACACGACGTGCAATGTAAAAAAGCCTAAAAACTAAAAAGTTGTAGATCTCAACTTTCTAGTTCTGAGTTTTTTCATTTCAAATTGTTAAAATACTTAAAAAACAAATAACACATTTAGCTTTAGGGTATTTTGAACTTTTCCTCCACAGTTTGATCTAAATCTGACGGAAGTGGCATGGAGGACAACAAAGTTTCGACTAGTGACACATAGATACGCTTGACTTTTTAGTGACATACAGGTCATGATGAACTTTTTTTAGTGACATACAGGTAAAACCTCTTTCTAAAACTGTTGGATCTACATACAAGAATTCAAAATCATCTTTTTTTTCTTTCCTTTTCTACCTATTCTTTTTTCCCATCGTCTCCAACTCTCCATCGTCTTCCTCCCGACTCCCCCTGTCGTCGCCGCCCCTGCCGCTGCGCTTCCCGCGACTCCCATGCCGTCGCCACCTCTCGGTCGGGTCCGGCAGCCTCGGCCGCCTCCGCCGCCCAACACTAATCCGTTTGGCCACACTCCCCCACCTCTGTCATCGCCCTTCCCATCTCCGGCAGCGAGGCCGTCGGATCCACCACTGCCGCCTCGACCGCTCCCTCACTAACTCGTCTCCGGCACTCGCCCATCTTCGTTCCTGCGCCCGACGTCTCCATCTCCCACCCTCTATCGCCGGTCACCGCCCCCTCATCCACCGCCCATTGTCGCGCCGTGGTAGGATGTCGCCGAAGCTCCGCCGCCGCGGCCGTGGCGCGGAGCTTCGGTGACACCCTACCGCACCGCGGCGGCCTCCTCCTTCCCCTCCCTCCTCCCCGTCACCGCTACATTTTCCAACTCCGACGAGCTCGGCCGCCGCCATCTTTGCCAACTTCGGTGAACTTCCCCGCCTCTACCATTGCCAGGGCCCTAAGTCACTCGTCCACCATCCCCTACCACTTGGCCTGCCTGCCTCTTAGGGGTGGGCAAAAATTCACCGAAACCGATCCGAACTGAACCGATTTAACCGAAAATGTCGGTTAACCAAATTTTTTGTGATCTATTCGGTTAAGACTTTGTCACTATTAGGTTAACCGAAATTTATTCGGTTTTGAATTGGCATTAACCGAAATTCTTTCTAACTTGTTATATTAAACACTAAAGTTGTCACTTTTTACATACTCAAATGTATTTTTAGTAGACTTTATTTGTTAGAAGCATTAACTATTATTTTTTCCTTTTGTTTTATTGCATGATCAATGTCTAATTAGGTGCTTTCCAATACGAGTATGCTATAACATTATCTTCTATAGAAGTATAATATGTATTTCGACCGAAACCGATTTGCGTCGGTTATTAGTTTTTCAACAACAAATTCGGTTATCACTTCTCCATAACCGAAATATTTGATAACCGATTTAACTGAATTGATTTAACCGAATTAACCGAATGCCCAGGCCTACTGCCTCCCCCGGTCGGCCCCTTCAATCTGTAGTCACCGAGAAGAAAGAGAGGAAAACGACGAGAGAGAGATGCGGCGCGCGAGGGAGAGGAATAAGGGGGAGGAAAGACCCACCGTCGCCGGCGTCCTCGCGGCCTCGTGCCTCGCGAAAAGAAAAACGAGAGGGAGTCATGGGGAGGCGGCAATGTGGGGAAGGTGACGGGGTGGGATAGATGGAGTATTAAAAATTCTTCAAAAAATTCTGGATAAATCTTCGAACACTAATTAGGAATATTAAACGTGGATTAATGAGAAAACTCATTTCATAACCCTCCTAATTTTTCGAGACAAATCTAACAATGCTAATTATGTCATGATTAGTCAGCGTCATGCCACAGTAAACAATCTCTAATGATATATTAATTAGTCTTAATGGATTCATCTCGTGATTTCCTGTCTGTTCATGTAATTAATTTTATAATTAGTCTACGTTTAATATACCTTTAATAAACTTTGAAAGAGACATCAAAAAATTCTCAAAAACTTCTACCGGACCAAACAGGGGTGTGAGTAGGGCTGGATATCGAGCCGGCTCGGCTCGTTAAGGCTCGGCTCGTTATGGCTCGGCTCGTTAGAGCTCGACTCGTTTTAGCTTGTTATCTTAGCGAGCTAGGAACCCAGCTCGGCTCGGCTCGTTAAGAAGCTCGAGCTGGCTCGTTAAGCTCGCGAGCCAGCTCGTTAACGATTATAAATTCAAAAAATCATAGTTAACAGGTAAGTATAGAATCAACAAATGCAACATGTTTACAAGCCAACCAACAATGAAACCAAGTAGTCAACAAGAAATCTAGTATTCCAAGTTATTAGGCTGTGATTTGAAATTGGACCTATTAGGCTGTTTGTTGGCTGCTGCAACCCTGGCTCATTAGGGCTCGCGAGAGGCTCGCGAGCCAGCTCGAGCTCGGCTCGTTATCGTAGCGAGCTAAAACCTGAGCTCGGCTCGTTACAAATTTACTAACAAGCCGAGCCGAGCCACTAACAAGCGAGTTCGAGCGAGCTAACGAGTTTCGAGCTTTTCGTCCAGCCGTGTGAGGCTCAGCCGGTGTTTGATGGATTTGCAAAAAAATAAATCGGTTGATGGCAAACAAATCTGTTTTTTTAACGAACGGGTGTAAGAGTATGCCTGTCTATTTCATTAATAAAGAACAAGAATTACAGATTGGCCAACTAATACCACAAACGCGGGGATTACTCATGGAAAACTAAGCCCGCACTGCCACCGCCCAGGGGAACCAGGCCGTGGCTGGCTTGGGCCTGCCTCGCCGGCCAGGCCTTGAAAAGCGCCGAAATCAAACACGCCCATGCAGTAACGCCGACACCAATCTCAAAAAAAGCAACGCCGACACCAAACACATCCCCAATCTCTCGCCGCCGCCATGGCAACAGCGGCCTCGAAGCTCCTGCGGGCCCCCTGCAGTGCATCCCTCGCATCTCGCATCGCTGCAGCAACCGCATCTCGCGCCGCGGCGATGCCCCCCGCTCATCGCGTGCGGCCGCCTTGATGGCCTCTCGTTCATCGCGTGCGGCCGCCTTGATGGCCTCTTGTTCATCGCGTGCGGCCGCCGCAGCCGCCGCACGCTTAGGCTTTGGCGTCATAGCTCCTCCCCTCATGATCTGTCCAACTTGCGGCCAGGCGTCCACGAAGCCCCGTGATGACGACGCTTCCAGCCGCTCCTTGCAACACTCTTCCAGCGACTATGATTACGAGCACGTGCCAGGTAAACCAATCCTGCCCTCTTCGTGGTTCCCATGTTTCGTATAGATAGGGATTAGGAATCCATCCATCTCATAAATTCTTTGTGCTCGCGACAAACCAAATTGCTTGCAATTCACTGTGCGTGCTTTGGCACTACTAACGCTTACAAAACTGTCATAGATGACGTGAAGTCCCCGTCGGACAAGGACGTTGAGTCGGATGAAGCTCTATGGGCCTTCTACGAGCACTGGTGCAAGGCTTCCAACAAGGAGCGTGACCATGCCGAGATGGCTCGCCGGTTCAAAATATTTAGATATTATGCAAAGTATGTGTACCACTTCAACACATATCTTCCTCCAGATCCAGAGGAAGCAGCGATTTATGTTCGGAAAAGAAAGCAGGTCGCAAACCGTCTTGCAAAAGGTGAAGACGTCTAAGACTTCAACGAACGCTATATTCCAGAGGAATTAGGTGAATTCGCTGATGGGGGAGATCCATTTATTATGGAATCCTGTAAGTGGTTGTTGCTGCGACCCGACGATCAGGATCCTTTCGGTGCTGTTGAAAATGATACATCAGGGAAGTTTGCTTAGGGGAATCCCTGAGCCTGAATGCTGAATTCACCAAATCACTCCGCTGTAATAAGTTGTTTGCTGCTCCATATATGCTCCTTTGTTTCCAGCTTTTGAAGTGTCATACTAAAACTCCTTTCATCCTGCAAAATCAGATCCTTTGCATCTGGTTTTGTGTGGATTGTAATAAGTTCGAGTAGCGCATGGGGTAGTCAAACGGTGAACTTTGTAATTTCGTTGCTGTTTCGGTAATGAAATTCGGGCAAAGCCCTTGGTGGAAAATGTGTGCTAAGTTATATGCTTGCATCATGCTTCTGTAACATTTCTTTTCTCTAAGAGGTTTTGATGATGCTTCCACCTGTGCAAAGTGTTTATTTAGGTCTTTTCCGTTTACAGGAACAAGAGGTTGAGATGAAGTACGGGGACGGTAATATATGACAGCTATTTGAACAGTATTAATTTGTTGAGCATTAGGATGAAACCAAAGTTGAGTATTGCCATGTCTCTAAAATTTTCAAAAATGTTATCACTATCATTCATGCATTGTTGGTCAGTGTCTATCGATTATATTAGCAAGAAGTACACAAAATTTACTTGAATATAAAGAGAATGAAAGTAAACTTTGTTATTCTGGATTAGTTATCTAACTGGACCAAGGGTTGTTCGTTACATGTGTGAAAACTATTTGAACAAATTCTTTTGTGCCATTGGGAAATATAACTCATCCCTTATGCGCTATTGGAAATTAGCTCATCCTCTCTGTGCCATTGGTTATATTTTCTCATCCCCTCTGTGGCAATTGTAGTTATGTTTTTAATGGCACATAAGGGATGCATTATATCTTCGAAGGCATCGAGCGGATGAAAAATTCTACCAATGACATAGAGGGGGTGAAAAATTCTACCAATGACAGAGGGGATGAAAAATTATAACCAATGAAATAAAGGGGATGAAAAGTTATAATCAATAGCACTAAGAGGATGAGCTTCTAATTGCATATAAGGGAAGAGTTACATTTCCAATAGCACATACGGAATTTGCTCAAACTACTTAGATTGATCCGCACAACAATCATGATCTTGTACCATCTGGTGCAACACATAAGCAATCCAAATATGATTGCAGTAGCGAAAGAACTTCAGACCATGGCAAGAAAGGAATAACTAAAATCTTCTGCGGCTTAGAATGTTGTTAATTACTTAGATGCATAACAAAATAATTTGAGATGGAGAGAGTAATAAATATTATGGTTCCATTTTTATATATACTTCTTTATTTTTCCTGATTTTTATAAATATTTTATTGATACAACTGTGCACACATACTAGAATGTTGTTAATTAATTACTTAAATACATAACAAAATGAATGTATCTGAAACAGTTAAAATACATTTGGGATGGAGAGAGTAATTGATATATTACGGTTCCATTTTTATAGTTACTTATTTATTTTCCCAATTTTTTAGTATTGTATCAATAATTTATATATTGTGGATCACCGTAGGTTTGAGTAGCTACAGTGGCGGTCACGCAGACTGGTTGGACCCTCTGTCACATGAGTCCCATCGCCACACGTGACCCACTGGTTCCGTGAAAAATTGTTGACCTCGCAAATACAAGATGTTGGTGGCGTATTGTTTTTTTGACGATACGAGATGGAGTCCGAGTTGGTTCAATATAAGAGCAATGGAATGGAACCATACAACTGGAGTACTACTTTTTCCTTATTTGGTTGAGTTGATCCTACTTCAATTCGGTTTCATGTTCGAACAATGCACGTATAGTGCTAGTTGATTCTTGATTGTCGGTTTTCATTTCGGATCAGACTCGCATATATAGGGTCCAACATATATCTCCGAACTCCAGTACAAATGAAAACTACTGTCAGCTTCTCTTAAAGCACCAATTTCAAAATTGATGTGGTTTAGACTTCTAGGGTGAGTTCTTCATTGGAAAATCGGGTACTACGAGACTTATATACTACAATTCTCTCTAGATGATGGCTACCTTGAAAGCATGCCAATGGTATGTTTTCTGGTCATGCACAGCAACCCTGAATGTACCATATGCATTAGCTATATGTTAACTAAGCAAAGCAAGCAGTTGCCAGGTTCATGCATGATGCATGTCTAGTATACCTAGCAAGTTACCTTATATAAGTTACAATAGAATTGCCCAGCAGTGTACATCGTGGTTGCCTTGGCAAAATAATCCCCTGAAAATAAACCACCACCTCTCCTTCCCCTCTTCCTACACAATTAGCAGCAATGCCGTTGCTAGCATGTTCTTCAAACGGTGGGCCTGTAGAGACCAATACAAAGTAGCTTGCAACTTGAACTTGCTAAGATGGTGGTGAAAACTGAATGGCGGTTGCGTTTGCTCCTCGTCATGTTCATCTGGTAACAAGTGAATGCGACTTTCACTGAATCAAGTTATGAGTGTGCACCTCAATTGCAACCTGCTATACACGTATGAAACAATCAGATTTGTTCAAGCAATCCAGCGAGTCATGTGCTCTTAAGGTGGAGGACGCGAAGGGTCATGCAAATTTGTCACGGAAAGAAATCAGGCAGGATCCGTTGTTTGACTCTGATTTCACAACCTCATTGTTGAGGGATATCAAGATTTAAACTACTCTCATCAATATTATTGTAAGCAATTACCAACAAGTCATCTGTTCTATGGCATCAGCAGTGACAAACTTTGAAGAAATTGTCAGTGTTTTAGACACCGAGCCTACGACGGGGTACCCGAAGTAGTAGATTGTGCGGTGGGGCTCGCCGAGATCAGAAATACGATGGTGAGACACGGGGCACACAATTAGACAGGTTCGGGCCGCAATGTGCGTAATACCCTACGCCCTGTATGTTGCGTGGCTCTGTATTGATTGCGTCTCCTTTGAGAGGGGTCCCTGCCTCGCCTTATATGTCACGGGAGGCAGGGTTACAAGTCGGATTGGTACAAGGGTACTATTCGAGTAGGACCCGGATCAGCCTATACAAGGTATGGAAAGCTATCCTAGTCTTAGTACAAGTCCTTATCCGTCTTGTCTTGACTTGTGGTCCACGGTGCGTAATACTGTGGCCCACTAGTCGAGTAGTCCAGGTGTACAGGAACTCATCTTCCCGGGTATAGCCCACAATGTGTTGGTGGGTCCAGAGATGCCCGGTCGACAAGCCCCCGAGTACTTTGTAGTCGAGTGCGATGCTCCAAGTAGTTTTGAAGGTCTCCATGAGTAGTTCCCAAGCGTCCTCGAGTTCTACAAGCTTCAATCTTCAATAGTACTTGAATCATCACGAGGCTGGAAGGTACTCCAGCTAACTCCACGAGTAGTCTTGAAGTCTTCTCGAGTTGTTCCCAAGCGTCCCCGAGTACTTCCCTTGAAGGTCTTCAATAATACCCGCTTCGTTCTTGAAATCTTTGCATCAAAGATCCATATGGAAATGCGATTACTGAAATCGCATTCCATATGAAATGTAGCCCCCGAGCCTTAGTTCGAATCCAAGATTCAAGCTGAGGGTCAATCATCTATTCTTTGATCTTGCTCTGAAAAATCCGCAGAAAATCCGAAGAAATAATATAGGAATGCGATTTGCAAAAAATCGCATCCTATATGGATGTAGCCCCCGAGCCTTAGTTCGAATTGACAATTCAAGCTGAGGGTCAATCAGTAGTCTTCGTCAAATAATTCCATGAAAATCCTGAGAAAAACTGAAGGACACGTGGCACGGAGCCCCCGAGCCTTGAGTCGAGTACTTTCTCGAATTGAAGGATCCAATCTGACTGTAAAATAGTGGCCTGAATTCAGTGAACTGTAGCTGTGTAAAATCCAACTCCATCGAGTAGTCGAGCCCCCGAGATAGAGCCGAGCAGGTCTTGGATTTTAGTCCTCTGAGTTAGCCAAATGTTTGCCTGTGTTAAACCAATCTGTTGAATACGAAGAGTCACCAGGTCGAACCGTTTAGGGTTTTGGTTTTATAAATACCCGAAGGGGTATCCCATAGGGTTTCACTGCTTCCATTCGCCCTTAGATCCATAGCTGGTTGAGTATGAGCGCCCATAGTGCCAAGAGTGCACATCTCCATCTCCTCGCCGTCTTCCGATCAATGCGAAAGAAGATCCTCGTGATAGGAAGGATGAAGCCTGCGCCGTCCAAGGGACAGAAGAGGAAATCTGGTCGCGACAAGAATGAGTTGCCGGAGCCCAAGTACAAGACAGTGGTCATCACGAAGCCCCCGAGCCAGGCCGTGTCTTGGAAGAAGTCCAAGATGAGGGAAGAAGATATCAAGGCCCTCGAAGCCGGTGGGTTGCTGCGCGAGAAGGCCATTGCTGGTTGGAGCTCTGCCGCTAGTGATGCGTGGCCGATGGAGAAGAGCCCGGATGAAATTCCAATGTTCGGGCACTTCGTCGAGCGTGGGTTGACGCTGCCGTCGTCGGATTTCTTCCGCGGCTTCCTCGACTTCTTCAAGTTGGAGCACGTACACCTCAACCCCAACAGCATCTTCCAGATTGCAGTGTACATGCACTTCTGCGAAGCCTTCCTCGGTATCCGCCCTCACTGGGCCTTGTTCAAGAAGATCTTCCGGTTGAAGCCGCGGCCCAACGCCAACTTCCCAGTTGTAGTCGGTGGAGCCGGAGTGCAGATGCGCCAGAAGGCGCAGGAGTTGTATTTTAAGTACGACTTGATTGACTCCAATCAAGATTGGAAGAATAAGTGGTTCTACATAGAGAACGCCTCGCCTCAGCTGCCGAAGCCAAGCATGTTCGCGCCAGTATATGATAGACTCTGGAAAGATGAACCAACGATGCAGGAGTGCATCCAGATCCCCGAGTTGCTGGCGAAGATTGTGCAGAAGAAGGCGCAGAGCTTGACAGCTGAACGGGTAGCCTTCAGCTTCATGAAGCGACGGGTACAACCCTTGATGCAGCGGGAGCATCTCGGGTTCGAGTACACTGGAGCAGATGATGGCCCCAGGCTATCTGCCGAAGAGATCAGTGATGATCTTGTGATGGAACGGCTGCAGAAGATCTTCAAGAATCTTCACGAAATTCCTGCAGCTGTCCGTGAATACAGTGCCGACAATCCTCCGCGCATGGTAAGTTTCCGAGAAGTAGCCCCCGAGTACTTATTGTAAGTAGTCGTATAGCTAACAATTGCCTTGTGTCGCAGGAGGATGTCTTAAAATTTGAGTCTGTTCCCCCTCCTCGTCCTCAAGACCCACTACAAGCGCCGGAGGGGGAGCCAACCGAAGTGGAGGCTCAAGCCCCCGAGAGTAGTCAATCTGCTCAAGGGGAAGAAGAAATCTTGGTGGAGGGTGCCTCCTCAAGCGATGAAGACGGCCAAACACTTCAACAGCATTTTGAAGTGAAGAGCCACTATGTGTACTTAGGGGCGTCCATCCGAAGTGGCCTTGCCGTAGGGTCATCGAAGAGGCCGGCATCATCTCTTGCAGATGATGTGGCGCTGCCACCGCGGAAGAAAAGGACCACGGTGGGGAAGCGAGCCGTAAAGAAGGTCTCAGGCCTCCCCGTCATTACAGTAAGTGTTGAAGAACTCTTAAGTAGTCACTGTTGCACTGAGTACTTGTTCTCTGCTGTAATGTCTTGATTTTTTACTTGCACAGGTTATCGAGAGTGCAGCTCATGTACCCTCGAGTAGCCCCCCAAGAATAACAAAACCCGAGGTGGTTCCAGCGTCAACCGTGGAGACGGTGGCGCATGAGCAACAAGAAGCCGCAGTACCAGGAAGTGTACCGCCGGTGGAAAGTGTACCAGAGGTGCCGGCAGCGCCTTCTTTCTTCGACATGCTGGGGCCAAAAATGTCGGTACCTCGTGCTGCTCTGTAAGTACCCGAGTACTCGAGTACTTATTATGATTATGTACTCTACTTTTGCTGACCAACTTGTTGATGCAGAAAATCCACTGATGTCAAGTGGGGCGCCTCTGGAAGTGATGCTGCTGAAGGAGACCAGACTCCTCAAGAGCAACCAGAAGATGTACCTCCAGAGCGCCAAGAAGTACCCGCAGAGGCTGATGCGGCTGAAGCACTGCGCTTCCTTTGGAGTGACATGGTTAAGGCAACGGTGGAAGCAGCTTCCAAGCCAAGGGCTGAAAATCTTGAAGATATCGAAGCCGTGGTGAATGAAGGCTTGGAGGCTGATCCTGAAGTCATGCTGCACCACGAAGAAGTCCCAGCAGCTGAAGCCCCCGTGCATCATGTTGATGCACATCTGGCGCTGGAAGAGAGCCCAGAGAATCACATGGTGCCACACGAGCCACAAATCGAAGACCCGGCTCCTCTGCGCAGCGCTGTAAGGTACTTTGCAGCTAGCACAAGTACCCAGTCCATGGCAGAGAACTTGATGCCATATGATGACTCCTGCCTGGACGAGGACAACTTGCATGCTCATGCAGAGATGTTCCGTGGTGTAGAAAAGCTCCTTGCAGTAAGTTGTGTAGTCTCTTGCAGAGTACTTATAGTCACAAATATCTTATTTTTGACTCATGGGTTGTTTTTTCCCTTGCAGGAGGTAGTCAAGCAGTCGAAACGCAAGACTCGCCTGCTTGAGCAACACGCGGCTGACATTGAGGAAGTCTCGCAGCTCAGAGAAGAATTGAAACAGCAAAAAGCCTTGTCTCTGAAGCTGCAGGAGAAACTTGATGTCAATGCCGCCGAGTACCACAACGAGATCCAGAAGCTGACGGCGAAGAAGGATGAAGTTGTTGGTAAGAACAAGTCCCTGCGCCTGAAAAATAAAGGTAATCTCCCTTCTGAAATCATTATTGAGTACTTTTGCTCTTGCGCACCACATCTGATAAGTAGCCTTGATCCTTTGCAGAGCTGACGGAAGAGGGCGACAAGTTCAAGAACAAGGCGCTGGACTGGCAGCTAGCCTTCAACCGTGAAGAAGTAGCTCATATGGATCTGAAGGAAGACTATAAGGTGCAGTGCTTCGAACTTGAGCACGAAATGGACATCCGCATTGCCGGCTGGACTGATTTTCTCTGTTGCATGCAGTCGCTCAAGGAAAAGATTGAAGAAGCCGAGGGCCTACGCTCAGAACTGAAGGCCTTGACAGAGGCGGCTGAGCCAGTAGCAAATCTGTTCAAGCCCAGAATCGCCGGAGTTCAGCCTCGTCCACTTGTGGAGAGGTTGAAAGACACTCCGAAGAAAATTCTGGAGTACGCTCAAAGGCTGGCCTGCACAATCCCAAATCAAGTCCTGAGCTTCATCAAGTCTTTCTATGCCGAGGCGGATCTCACGGTCATCATGAACGGCAGACCTGGAGATTGCACCGACGATCGACTCAACGAACTGATGCAACAGACTTCTCCAATCGCGGAAGCAGTCTCCAAGTTCATCGATCTCCGTTAGATGTACCTGTAGAGTAGAAACACTAGGGAAAAACAAGTGTAATCCCGAACAAGTGTTTATGTAATATAATTGAAAACTTGGAGAAATCAATTATCTGGATCCCTTTGTATGCTTATGTGTTGGCCAAGTACTCGAGTTGGTATTGAGTGTGTGGCTGCAAAAAAGAGATATGATACACGAGTAGAAGTACTCAAGTGTAAACATATTCTGAAGAACGTTAGCTTAAACATGACGAGTTGAACACCTTAGCTGTAGCAGCGTAAAAGAAGGCTTTGTCATGAATTAAACTAAGAGTAGTAACAAGTCGATATGGAGTAGCGGCTTGTACTAAACACATTGTATAGAGTTTACAATGTCTTAAGTACCTCTGAGGCTAACAAGCCTAGTGAGAGAGTACTCGAAAAGAACTTATTCATAACGAGTTGAACACCTTAGTTGTAGCAGCGTAAAGAAGGCTTTGTTATGAACAAGTAGAGGACAGTAACAAGTCGGTATAGAGTAGCAACTTTATTACTGAATACATTGTACAGTGTTTACAATGTCTTAAGTATCTCTGAGGCTATAAGCCTAGTGAGAGAGTACTCGTAAGAATGTTCCGAAGAACGAGTAAGACCGTAGGGGACAGTGTGATGAACTCATCCTTGCTGTAGTAGCAACTTGTATGAGAGTTCCACTGAGACCCTACCAGCAGGGTGTTACTCTAGGCCGCAGCCTCTTATTGAAAATTAGGAACATGGACAGCATGTGCCACTTATTGCCCTACACGATACAGGATCGTCTGGAGAGAGTTATCATGACTCCCTACGAGGTTGCAGAATGAGACTGCCTGGAGAGGGTTGATGAAGCCCCCTGCGGGTGCTCGCAGCTGAAAGCTACGAGAAAATATAGCCGAAACTGTCTGGAGAGGATTATCTTGATCCCCTACGAGTGGTGACAACCGTAGCTGTCTGTTGAGTGGTTGCAACCGAAGCTGCCTGGAAAGGGTTGATGAAACCCAATACGAGTTGTTTTACAGCCGTAGCCATCTGGAGAGGGTTGTTGAGACCCCCTACGGGTAGAAGCGACAAAGCTGGTCAATATTCCAAGAGTTGTCGACTTCCTCGCCTTCTAGAGTTTGAAGACGATATGAGCCTGGGCCAGTAACCTTTGCAATAGAGAAAGGACCTTCCCATGGCGAGTTGAGCTTGTGTAGTCCTGCCGTATTCTGGATGCGACGAAGGACTAAATCACCAATGTTGAAGGAGCGTTTCTTAACGTTGCGGTCATGATAGCAGCGAATCCTCTCAAGGTATCGAGCGGATTGAACAAGTGCGTTGCAGCAAGCTTCCTCGAGACTGTCGACATCTGTTTGTCTTGTTTCTTCAGCTACACCTTCTTCGTACTGATCAACCGTCGGAGAACACCACATGACATCAGCAGGCAAAACGGCTTCAGAACCGTAAACCAGGAAGTAAGGTGACTGTCCTGTGGGGGTAGTAGGCTGAGTGCGTAGCCCCCAGAGTGCATTGGGTAGTTCCTTGATCCATTTGCCGCCTTTGGTATTTGCAGCATCGTACAGTCGCTTCTTGAGAGCATCGAGTATCATCCCATTGGCGCGTTCCACTTGGCCATTGGCGCGTGGGTGAGCAACGGAGACGTACCGGACGTTGATTCCACTGTTCTCGTAGTACTCCCAGAACTGGTGATTGTTGAAATTCGAACCCAGGTCTGTGATGATGCGGTTAGGGAAACCATAGCGATGTACGATTTCATCCAAGAAGTCGAGGACACGATCAACCTTAGGGCAGGTAACAGGCTTGACCTCAATCCACTTGGTAAACTTGTCGATAGCCACCAGAACTCTGTTGAATCCCCCTAGTGCATTTGGGAGAGGACCAATCATATCCAGCCCCCAACAAGCGAAAGGCCAAGTTGGTGGTATCGTGATGAGCTTGTAGGCAGGAACGTGTTGTTGCTTGGCGAAGAATTGGCATCCCTGGCACTTCTTGACTAGTTCCTCTGCATCAGCAAGAGCTGTAGGCCAGTAGAAAGCACGTCTGAACAATTTTCCCACCAAGGTGCGGGAAGAAGCGTGGTTGCCACAGATTTCTTTGTGTGTCACCTCCAAGATTTCCTTGCCTTCTTCGCGAGAAACGCATTTCATGAGAATATTTGAACTTGCGCCTCGCTTGTAGAGTTGATCTCCGACTAGAGCATAAGCCTTGACGTGGCGTGAGATGCACTCAGCTTCTGACTTGTCTTCTGGAATCAACTGATGTTTAATGTAGTCGATAAAAGGAATTCTCCAGTCCATATCAATCATAAGCACTTCTCGATCAGGTTGAACTGAAGTAGTCGTTGGTGCAAATGATTGCTCCGGAATTGATGGTTTGTGGAGTTCATGGACGAAGATCCCAGCTGGCACTTGAGCTCATGTAGATCCCAGCTTCGACAAGACATCCGCAGCAACATTGTTGTCGCGGACCACATGATGGAACTCGAGACCATGGAATTTGTTCTCAAGTTTGCGTACCTCCTGACAGTACGCATCCATATTCTCAGCATTACGATCCCATGAATCGTTGACTTGATTGATGACCACCAAAGAATCGCCATAAACAAGTAGTCGTGTGATGCCAAGAGAAACTGCAAGGCGAAGACCATGCAGCAGAGCTTCATATTCAGCTTCATTGTTTGAGACCTTCCAAAAGATCTGCAAAACGTATTTGAGTTGCTCGCCCTTGGGAGAAATCAAAAGTACCCCGGTACCAGCGCCTTCCAACTTGAGGGAACCGTCAAAGTACATGACCCAATGTTCTGGACGCTCAATTGGAGTTGGGACTTGATTTTCCCGCCATTCAGCCATGAAATCAACCAAAGCTTGAGACTTGATAGCAGTGCGAGAATTGAACTCGAGCGATAGAGTGCCAAGCTCTACAAACCATTTAGAAATCCTTCCTGTGGAATCCCGGTTGTGCAATATCTCGCCAAGCGGGTAGCTAGTGATCACAGAAATTTTGTATTCATCGAAGTAGTGGCGGAGCTTCCGTGAAGTAATCAGAACTGCATAAAGTAGCTTCTGTACCGGAGGGTAGTGAGCCTTGGATTCTGAAAGAACTTCACTAATGAAATAGACAGGCCTCTGGACAGGGTAGCAATGGCCTTCTTCCTGCCGTTCAACGACAATAGCAGTGCTGACGACATTAGTAGTCGCAGCAATGTAGAGCAAGAGCTCTTCATTGGGCAGAGGAGCTGTGAGGACTAGAGGCTTGGATAAGAACTCCTTGAGCTGAGAAAGAGCTTGATCAGCTTCAGTTGTCCATGTAAACTTCTCCTGCCGCTTGAGTAACTTGGAGAAAGGAAGACCCCGTTCTCCAAGTCGTGAGATGAAGCGATTGAGTGACGCCATGCAACCAGTAAGCTTCTGGACATCTTTGATAGTAGTCAGAGCTTGCATGTTGGAGATGGCAGTAATCTTCTCGGGGTTTGCTTCGATGCCATGATGGCTGATGATGAACCCGAGTAGTTTTCCTGAAGATACGCCAAAGACGCACTTATTGGGGTTGAGCTTCCATTGGTACTCGCGCAGTGAAGCAAAAGTTTCCTCAAGATCCGTGATGAGCATGTCTGGATCCCTAGTCTTGACAACGATATCATCCACGTATGCTTCCACGTTCTTGTGAAGCTGCTTCTTGAAGCACGCTTGGATAGCCCTTTGATATGTAGCACCAGCATTTTTCAACCCGAAAGATATTGTTGTGTAACAGTAAGCACCAAACGGGGTGATGAAAGTGGTCTTCTCTTGATCAGATTCCTTGATTGTAATTTGATGATAGCCGGAGTAGCAATCCAGGAAACAGAGTAGAGCACAGCCCGCCGTAGAGTCAATGACTTGATCAATCCGCGGCAACCCGAAAGGATCCTTGGGGCAATGCTTGTTGAGATCAGTGTAGTCGACACACATCCTCTAGTCATTAGAATTCTTCTTTCTGACGAGCACAGGGTTAGCGAGCCACTACGGGTGAAAAACTTCCCGGATGAAGCCAGCCGCGAGTAGTTTAGCGAGCTCTTTCTTGATAGCAGCCCTGCGGTCATCAGCAAAGCGACGAAGGTGTTGTCTCTTGGGGATAGCATTAGGATCAACGTTGAGTGAGTGCTCAATCAACCTCCTGGGCACACCTGGCATGCTAGATGGCTTCCACGCAAAGATGTCACGGTTAGCCCGAAGGAAGTTGACGAGCGCGTCTTCCTATTTAGAGTCAAGCTGTACACTGATCATGGTCGTCTTGCTGCTGTCGCCAGTACCGAGGTCAATGGCTTTGAGCAGGACGTCACCAGATGGTGCAGGCTTGTTGTTGTTGTCAGTCTTCTCAGGAACCTCCAGCTCGCTCGAAGCAGGCTTTTTAGCGGCAGTGAAGACCTCCATCATTGCATTGGGTACTTGAGTAGTCGAGGCGAGTTCTACGACTTCTGTGTCGCAGTTGTAGGAACGCTTCAGATCCCCTTGCAATGAAAGAACTCCCTTGGGGCTCGGCATCTTGAGAACCAAGTACACATAATGTGGAATAGCCATGAACTTAGCGAGACCGGGCCTGCCGATGATGGCATGGTAAGAAGTCTCGAAGTCAGCGACCTCAAACTTGATGTACTCGGTGCGATAGTGATCCTTGGTCCCAAAGGTAACCGGTAGTACAACTGAACCCAAAGGAACAGCTGCGTTGCCTGGGATGATACCATAGAACGGTGAGTTGGTCTTGGTAAGCAT
Source organism: Cenchrus fungigraminus (assembly GCA_036936925.1). Lineage (NCBI taxonomy): Eukaryota > Viridiplantae > Streptophyta > Magnoliopsida > Poales > Poaceae > Cenchrus > Cenchrus fungigraminus. Next base: position 77,674,567 of record CM072775.1, read on the forward strand.
ATTGGTGATATCCAGGCCCATTTTCTTCAAAGTTTTGGCAAACAAGACGTTGAGTCCGCTGCCACCATCAATAAGAACCTTGGTAAGCCTGGAGCCTGCCACCACAGGATCCAGAATGAGAGGATATCGTCCTGGCTCAGAGAAACTAGTCCATTGATCCGCCCTTGAGAAGGTAATGGGAGTTTCAGACCACATGAGATAAGTGGGAGCTGCTGGTTGAATGGACATAATCTCCCTGAGAGCTAGCTTTTGCATGCGCTTAGTTGGAATACCACCAAATATGACATTGACAGTATTGGAGGGGTTCTGAAACCCCGTGTCTTTGTCTGTGTTAGCCTTCTTCCCCTTGTGTTTACGATATCGCGGGTTTGGGTGCATTGGTTCGGGTGTGTTCTTCAACGCACGTCGAAGTTGGTAACACTGCTCTGTAGTATGATCACCCTCTGGGTGCCATGGGCATTTCTGCTTGGTCAAAGTTGCCCAGTGAGGATCATCTTCAGTCTTGGCAGTGGTTTCCATGGCAGCAACAGTGTTGTCGGGCTTGCGCTTGCGATTGGGATTACTCGAGTAGTTATTCCCTTGGCGGTTGCCCTGCTGTTGCTTGCCACTATTGCTTCCTCCAGCATTGTTGTTGTTGTTGTTATTCTGATTGTTGCGAAGATGCTTGAACCAATTCCGAGCTTTGTCTTCCTCGTCCGCCCAGTGAGTGATCATCTCTTTGAGTTTGGTGATGTTGGTTGGGCGAGCATGACCAAAGTCTTGGAAAAGCCTATCATCATAGAAACCATCTTGAAAGGTATCTATGACTTCTTTTTCAGTGACATCAACAACAGTAGCCCTTTTCTCAAAAAAGCGGCGCATGTACTCGCGAAGAGTCTCGCCTTGTTTTTGTTTGATCAGGGCAAGATGAAGTACATTGAGTGGGCATACCATGAGAAGTTGGAGAATCCCACCTTTGATGCCGTCATTGATAGGTGCAAGGAACTTGGACTATATGAGATCATGGGTTTCAGATATGGATGGAATAGAGAGATTCTTGCTCAATTCCATTGTTCCTACTTCTATAACTCTCATCAAAACACTATCACTTGGACCACTCAAGGAGAGAAGTACACCATTGACTACATGACCTTCTCTCGCTTACTTGGTCTTGGCTCAAAGGATGAAGCTCGCACTCCAATCCATAATGAAGATAAGTACAAGCCCAAGGACATGGCATATATGTTCCCCTCCGCCTTCCTAGCTCATGAGGGAAAAACTGATAATCTCATGCCCTACTATTATTACTTCAATCAGTTTTTTCGTGCCACCATTGATCCGAAGATGGGAGACAACACCGCTCTTAGGCACTATGCCGTCAATCTCCTCAATCGTGTGGCCCCCGAAGAAGAAGGCTTTTGCGTCTTTGACTTCATTTGGAATGAGCTTCGCTGTGCTATGTGTGACCCCATGAAGCACCTCCCATATGCTCCATACATCATGTATATGATTGAGAGAGTCACCAATACCCAATTTCCAAAGGATGTCACTCATGAGCCCCTTAGGCATCTTCGTGCTAGAGACAAGAGAGCTCCCCCAAAGAAGAGCACAAGATTTGCCAGGTCCTCTAGTGCTGCCCCTCGCCATGATGATGAGCCCCTTCCTCGTCCTTCACACTCATCTAAGTCATCCCGCAAGGTCAAGGGTTCCATGGTCAAGAGGGCTTTCAAAAGTATCTTCTTCATGTGCAAGCGCATCGTCACCGAGACTAATGAGAACCGCCGTGACATCATTGAGATCAAGTCTCATCTCGGGCTTCCTACGGACACTTATCATGAGCACCCCGAGTTTGATGATCTGTTTGCGGAGTGGGATGCCCATGATGCCGCTGCTACTGCACAAGAAGAAGAAGAAGAGCAAGAGGAAGAAGGACAAGAAGAAGAAGAAGAGGAGGAGGACAACAATGAAGAAGAAGAAGAAGAAGACGACGACAACGACGAGTGATCGCTGCTGCTGCTGCTCCTATACTTCCTTTTTGGCGCTTGATGCCAAAGGGGGAGTGAGTATCTTAGTTTCGTTCCATGTTTGAGACTTTGAGAATTTGAGAACTATGGTCTGTAATAACTTTTATGTGTGAGACTATGTGATGTGAGCTTGAGACTATTTGGTTGTGTGCTTGTGATGCTAGATAGGTTGCATTTTATTTATCTAAGGATGCATTTGATAGTTTGAAAATTTTCTGTGATGATTTGATTTCTACTGTGTCTTCAAAGTCCAGATACTCTGAGTTTTTCTCCAGATACTCCGGGTTTCCCGGATTCTCTGGAAAGGATCCGGACACTCCGGGTTTTGACACTATAGCCTCCTTTATTCTTTATTGAGTGCATGAACTGTCATACCCATCACATATATCTTGTTGGCACAAACACAAGCACCCCACTGTTGATCATCGTGTCACACTCTCATGTTTTTCTCTCTTGTGCAAAACTTGGTGCTTAAAGAACCTTTGAGATTCAAACTTCATATGCACAAATTAAGGGGGAGTGTTGCAAGAAAGATCAAAGGCTCTTTACTGAATTTTATTTATCTCTCTTTTTAAAGCTTAAAGGTGTTGTCATCAATCACTAAAAAGGGGGAGATTGAAGAGTATCTTGGCCCCCTAAGTGGGGTTTGGTGATTTAATGACGGACCATTAAGCTGCTAATGAGGTGTTGAGTATACAAGCAGGTACTAAAATTCTAAGATGGCATCTAAGCGCTTCATTGCTCTATAAAAAGGAAGTAATGCTAAAAGAATGATTCCTTGGAGGTTTATTTAATTTATACTTTGAAATTGAGTCCTAGGAATGCCGTACTATTAAGAGAGACATGGATTGTATCTTCCAAGAGTTGAAAAGGTGCTCTAGATGACTAACCAAAATCCTATGAGAGACACCTTGCACTGCACGTTCACCGAGATATCTCTTGTGTGCTAACTCTGGAAGGCCAGACATTCCGAGTTTTATCCCGGACAGTCCAGACTTCCCGGAGTGTCCGGGCCTTGTCCGGATACTCCGGGTCTTAGAGCTGTAACGGCTCTTTTCTGGGTGAGGAGGTATTTATACCCCCTCAACCCTATACATTCTCTCTCTCTTGCCTCATTTCGCCCTGCAGCATTCAGAACACCTTCTCCCTCCTCTTTACTCCCCTTGGCACTTGGTTGTTGAGCTTTGGTGGGGATTAAAGGAGGAATTCAAGGCTTGAGCAAGTGAGAGTGCTAGTGAGCTGATTTCCCATCTCTAGAGCACCTCGTTCTTCACTTGGTTGGCAATCTCGTGTTTGTTACTCTTGGAGCTTTGAGCTCCTAGCTGGCTAGGCATTGCCTTAGAGCATCCAAAGGATTGTGGCTGCCCAAGGAAGTTTGTATTACCCCGTGATTGAGTAAGTAACCCTAGCTCGATCTTTGTGGTTGCTAGGGGGAGGAAAGTGACCTAGGTGTAAAGGTCTACCCTTTGTGGGTTCCTCAACGGAGACGTAGAGCTCAAGGTGTGAGCTTGAACTCCGGTAACAAACCCCTTGTGTCTCGTGTGCTTGTTGCTCTTGTTATATGCTTGAAATCCTCTTGAGTACATTTCTAGGGTTTGTGACCGATCTACTCCGTAGTGAGGTTCCTACTGTTTCTAGGTGGTGGAACAGGCTTGTATCTCTGTATTGCATAACCTATTTTCACAGATTTGAGTTTGGGCAAGTTTGATTGCAGTTGATTTGGTTGCCTCCTCAAAGGCCGGACAATCCGGACATTTTCCCGGATACTCCGGATTTCCCGGAGTATCCGGAAAAATATCCAGAGACTCCGGACCTTGGTCTGATAAGTTGTTTTAAGTTGTGATTTTTCAGGAGCGACTATTCACCCTTCCTCTAGTCGACCTCTAGATCCTTTCAATTGGTATCAGAGCCGGTTGCTCCGTTTGAAGCTTAACCGCTTGGAGAAGAAGAGATGTCGACCCCAACTAATCAAGCAACGCCGCCCGATGGTGACTTGACCAACCCCGGTGGGAATCAACCCCCCGTGAACACACCCGAGAGTCCTACGGGTGCAGCGGGAGGTGCCGGTGGAGCAAGCACAAGTCATCATCCAAGAAATGAAGATGGTGGATCATCTTCATCAAGTGATGACGACTTTCATGATGCAAGATCAAACCGCTCCACTCGTCGGCCTTCGGGAAGGGAGTTTTCTAGAATCCCTTACGATTACTCCAATTTAATCTTTGATAAACCATCGAGTTCCCACCATATTGGAAAGATACCCCAATTTGATGGAACTGGCTATTCCAAGTGGAAGAACTCGATGGAAAAGTATTTGATGGCGGTAAACCCCGCACTTTGGAGTGTTGTGAACAGGGGAATAATTTTTCCTAGTGGAGATGCCACGTTGACACAAGCTCAAGCGAATGAAATTCAACGCAACTATCAAGCCATTCGCATCATCAAGAGCTCTCTCACCGCCGAAGAATATGACAAGGTTGATGGCTTGAAGTCCACCAAAGATGTGTGGGACACTCTCTTTATCAACCATAAAGGAACTAGGCAAGTTAGAGAAGGAAGAATTCGAGCTCTTGAGAGTGAGCTCAACCGCTTCGTCATCAAAGAAGATGAATCTCCACAAGACATGTACAACCGCTTGAACAAGATCATCAACAAGATCAAGTCTCTTGGAAGCACAAGATGGGGAAGAAAGAAAGTTGTTGATAAGATTCTCTCCGCTTACATGGCTAGGGATGTTCAACTTCCTACACTTATTAGAGAGAAGAGAGGCTTCAAGAAGTTCACTCCGGCGGATGTGATTAGTAGAATTGAAGAACATCTTATCACCGTCAAGGAGTCAAAGCTCTCACAAGAAATGTCAAAGATGCATGAACAAATTGAGAAGAACAAGGGAGTAGCTCTCAAAGCTTCAAGCAAAGACAAAGAAAAGAGGGCAAGCTCATCATCCTCCAAGACTGTGGTCAAAGAAGAAAGTGATGAAGATAGTGATGACACCTTGACTCCCGAGCAAATGGCTCTATTTGTGAAGAGGTTCACCAAGGTGATGAAGAAGGGTGGCTTCTTCAACAAGAACAAAGACAAGGACAAGATCAAGACCAAGAGAACATCCAAGAGGTCATGTTTTGGGTGTGGCAAGGAGGGTCATTTCATTGCGGAATGCCCTAACATCAAAGTGAGAAGAAGAGACACCAACAAGTATGACAAGAACAAGAAAAAGGAAGTTGGTGAAGCTCATTTGGGTGAAGAATGGGATTCAAATGATGATAGCTCTGACTCCGAAGATGAAGCGGGGCTTGCTACAATATCCATTGCTCAACCCATTGACAAGCCATCACTCTTTGGAGATCTCACCGATGATGAAGATGACTTCACCCACATATGCCTCATGGCTAGGGGCACTAAGGTAGACACTAAACCTTCTCCCCTAGATGTTGATGATGATGTTGATAGTGATGATGAATTTGAAAGAATGATCACTAGTTTTGGCAAGAAAGCAACCAAAAGAATAATGAACATTTTAAATGAAATTAAGAATAGAGATGAGACTCTTGAGGTGCAAGAAGAGCTCTTTAGACTTGAGCAAGAGAAAACCATTGCCCTTGAGAATGCCCTTGTAATTGAAAAGAAGGGTTTCAAGGTGCAAGAGGGCTTGCTCAAAGAAAAAGAGGAAGAAATTCTTAGCCTCAAGAACTCTCAAGCTAAAGAGGCCGTTATAATAGATGAAGTAACTAGGAAGTCCTTCCTAGCTAAGTATTACCCCGTGATTGAGTAAGTAACCCTAGCTCGATCTTTGTGGTCGCTAGGGGGAGGAAAGTGACCTAGGTGTAAAGGTCCACCCTTTGTGGGTTCCTCAACGGAGACGTAGAGCTCAAGGTGTGAGCTTGAACTCCGGTAACAAACCCCTTGTGTCTCGTGTGCTTGTTGCTCTTGTTATATGCTTGAAATCCTCTTGAGTACATTTCTAGGGTTTGTGGCCGATCTACTCCGTAGTGAGGTTCCTACTGTTTCTAGGTGGTGGAACAGGCTTGTATCTCTGTATTGCATAACCTATTTTCACAGATTTGAGTTTGGGCAAGTTTGATTGCAGTTGATTTGGTCGCCTCCTCAAAGGCCGGACAATCCGAACATTTTCCCGGATACTCCGGATTTCCCGGAGTATCCGGAAAAATATCCGGAGACTCCGGACCTTGGTCTGATAAGTTGTTTTAAGTTATGATTTTTCAGAAGCGACTATTCACCCCCCCTCTAGTCGACCTCTAGATCCTTTCACATGGCGATGACCGAAGAGAGGTGGTGCTGGAATGTTATCCAGTTTGAGCGCAAGCTGTGAAGCTGAAGATGGCAACCCAGGCTGGATAAGAGACGAAGTTGAGTTGTACTTGGACTCCGACTCGAGTTCTCTAAGCGGGTCAGAGATCGAAATTTCACCGAAATTTTCGACGAAATTTTCCATCGAAGCTTGCGTAAGCGTCGAGGACTTGAGCTTTGACTCCGGAGTTGGCGCTAAAAAACGCAAGAACGATCCGGCGCCGTCAGCAACGCAAACCCAGGAGCCGAAAACGAAGGTGTCGCCTTGCTGGAAAGCGACGATCAGCTTGATGGTGACGAGAGCCATCGAGTTCGCCAGTGGATCAACGACGAGATCCCCTACCTGGCGTGCCAGCTGTCAGTGTTTTAGACACCGAGCCTATGACGGGGTACCCGAAGTAGTAGATTGTGTGGTGGGACTCGCCGAGATCAGGAACACGATGGTGAGACACGGGGCACACAATTAGACAGGTTCGGACCGCAATGTGCGTAATACCCTACGTCATGTGTGCTGTGTGGCTCTGTATTGATTGCGTCTCCTTTGAGAGGGGTCCCTGCCTCGCCTTATAGGCCACGGGAGGCAGGGTTACAAGTCGGATTGGTACAAGGGTACTATTCGAGTAGGACCCGGATCAGCCTATACAAGGTATGGAAAGCTATCCTAGTCTTAGTACAAGTCCTTGTCCGTCTTGTCTTGCCTTGTGGTCCACGGTGCGTAATATCGTGACCCACTAGTCGAGTAGTCCAGGTGTACAGGAACTCATCTTCCCGGGTATGGCCCACAATGTGTTGGTGGGTCCAGGGATGCCCGGTCGACAGAAATAATATGGCATTGGCAAGCACGGGCACCTCAAAGCTGCAAGCTTTTCTCTTGGCTGGCGGTGTGTTGACGGTGAATTTTGGTGCTCCAAACATACTCGTTACACTTTGGTTTAAGCTTCATTATGGAAGTAACCCGCCACTAGGCACACTAATGATATAACAAGTTCAACTTTGTATGTGCATTTGGAAGTGTGGTGTTTTTGCAAAAAAAACATGGACTAAAGGGACGTAGTCACATCAAATTCAAAGGAGCAAATGAGGAGTTCTGTTCGTGTTCAAGTGCAAGGCGAATTCACTCCCAAAGGTGGCAAGGACCAAGTGCTACGACGAAACATCCCTGAGGACCAAGATGTAAAGATTGGATTTCACACAAATAATGGGTCAAAAGTCCAAAATGACAAGATGAGCCACTGGGAGAAAGGGGCGACCGAACCGGGCCAAAGTGGGCCCAGGTCGGCCGACCCACCCCCTTTTGGTGTCGGTTCGGCCTCCCATTTCTTGAGCGTGAAGATGCTTCAACCCTAAGTTGCTGGCGGCTCCGCCATTCGGAATTGACAGAGAAAAATACCCCCCGAGGTCGACCACAAGGCAAGGGAGGTTGGACCGGGAGAGAATTGAGAAGAGCACTCGCGAGAAATATTCATCTAGTCCAAGGAGGTGACCACAAGTGAAGGAGGGCGTCGAGGCCCTACCACGGCGCCCTCGAAGTTGAAGGACGACACCGTCGGAAGCGTCTACCATGATCAACAGCGCTATGCTTAGAGTCTTGATGGGGTAAACTTCTCATCTGTCCATGGGGTTGTAAAGGATCTTGTCATGTAACCGTTGACTCTTTTGTGGTTTCAATCTATTGGTTTCAAAGGCTAGCTACCGTACTTTTTGGGTGTATAGATCTCACTACTCCCTAGATCCCTTCAACATACCGTGATCATTCATAGTTTTACCATGATTACCTTCGCGTAGTGACAGTACAAGAGAAGTGAAAGGCTAGTCATGGTCACACCCTCCAATAGATTAGATTGGTTTTGTCTCGCTTGACGGTTGCATGTTCAAGTATCCACAGACCCTATGGGCAAATGTCCTTCACATCTTGTGCACCTCACACACCTCTTTGACATAAATTAGTTTGCTTTAAGATTAATCTCTAGTTTAAAGGTTTACCAAGTCGATTAGATTAGTCCTAGATCGAATGCTAGCAATTCCCTTGCTCCGTGGATTGACAAGAACCTTGGGGATCTCCCCTAGGTGAAAAAGGCAACAAGTGACCCTTGCGCTTGCGGTGAACCTTGACACATTTTTGAACCGTCAACACGGTGCAAAACAGATTGTGGACGGCTGACAGACTCCAAATAAACTTGCTAATGGTTTGGTTTGAACCGGTTATTTTGGTTTGGTTTTTTATATGGTTTGGTTCAAAATGGTTTGATTTGTTTTGGTTTAATAGTTATAATGGATGTTAATGGTTTAACAATATAATAGCTTTGTGTAAGCAGTGACGAAGTTAGGATGGTCGGGTTGGGGGTTCCTTCCTCTTCCTCTTCCTCTTCCTCCAGCCCCCTCTTCTTTTTCCTCTCCCTCCATTTTTTCTCTCTTCTCTCTCATTCTTCCTTCTCTTCAATGGAACGCACGACAGTAGAGGGGGCTCGAGCCCCCTCCACCCCACCTGCTGCATCCGTCCCTGTGTGTAAGTATAAGTTAGGTTAAACTCAGACCTCAAAATTTAAAACTCACGTTTACACACAAATTTTTAACTGAATTTGACTGAAATTTGTTAGAGATGTCTCGAAATGACAGTCTGCTATTCCGTCCCAATCGGTGAAGCCAAATCTATATGTGGGACCCACGTCCAGAGCTGGACCTTAGAATTTAAAACTCACGTTCACACTATAAAATTTTTAGCAGATTTGACAGAAATTTGTTGGAGATATCTTAATATGACAGTCCGCTACTTCGTGGAAATCGGTGAAGGCAAATCTATATGTGGGGCCCGCGTCCAGAGTCAAACCCTAGAATTGAAGCTCGTGTTCACACTATAAAACTTTAGTGGATTTGAACGAAATTTAATTACTGAAGATGCCTTAATATGATAGTCCGCTACTTCGTGCAAATCGGTGAAGCCAAATCTATATGTGGGCCCATGCCCAAAGTCGGACCCTAGAATTAAAAACTCGCATTCACACTAAAATTTTAGCGGATTTGACCGAAATTTGATGAAGATGCCATAATATGATAGTCCGCTACTTCGTGCAAATCGGTAAAGTCAGATCTATATGTGGGATCCACATTCAAAGTTGGACTCTAAAATTAGAGAATTGAACTTTTTTTAGTTTTGTTATTAAAAAAGCTAACTAGTTTGGAATGGTTTGGATTGATTTGGATGAAAGGATCAATAATTTGATTAGGTTCTTCAATCATTACCAGCTTTAACTGCAAACCAGGGGATGGCCAAACCAGACGCCTTGTCCCCTATGTCGCCACGAACCAGACCCTTACACCTCTTCACTGAGTGTAGGTCAGCTTCTCTTAAAGCACAAATTTCAAAATTGATGTGTTTTAGACTTTTAGGGTGAGTTCTTCATCGGCAAATTAATGATGATCAGGTACTACGAGACATATATACTACATTTCTCTCTAGATGGCTACCCTGAAAGCATGCCAATGATATGTTTTCTGTTCATGCACAGCAACCCTGAATGAAACCATGCATTAGCTATGTAAATCAAGCAACCAGTTGCCAGGTTCATGCATCATGCATGGCTAGCATAGCTAGCAAGTTACCTTATATATATAAGTTACAATAAAATTGTCTAGCAGTACACCATGGTTACCTTGGCAAAATAATCCCTGAAAATAAACCACCACCTCTCTCTTTCCCCCTCTTCCTAAATAATCAGCAGCCATGCCGTTGCTAGTATGTTCTTCAAACGGTGGGCCTGTAGAGACCAGTCCAAAGTAGCTTGCAACTTGCTAAGATGGTGGTGAAAACTGAATGGTGGTTGCCTTTGCTCCTCGTCATGTTGATCTGGTAACGGGTGAATGCGATTGTCACTGAATCAAGTTATGAGTCAGTTCATGTGCACCTCAATTGCAACCTGCTACACACATATGAAACAATCAGAGATTTGTTCAAGCAATCCAGTGAGTCATGTGTTTCTAAGGTGGAGGGCGCAAAGCGGAAAGAAATCAAACACACAGAAAAGTCCCCAGGACACCACGGCTAATCTTGCAATTACATGGTTAACATGTTGTTCTGCAGGGGCGGATCTATGTTGGGGCGAGCTGGGGCGGCCGCCCCAGCAAAAGTTGGGAGTGCACAAGTATATACCTTTCTTCTCGGGCGAGTTTGTGAGCTCCGACTGATTGATGGTGACGACAACGTCACCCTGTTATAGGTACAGCCCAGAGGACAAGAGCGGTGTCCTACCAATTCCTGGTGTCGCGTTTCAGGTCAAAGGAGTTTGGCACGAAGACAGTCTCCTCGTCTGACCGAGTGTGGTGGTGGCGGTGGAGCTTGGCGTGTGGATGGTTGGCGTTGACCTACAAAGGAAGGCCAAGGCACCCTGTAGAAGTGCTCCTGGTGCCCCGAACAGCAACAGCAGAAATAACGCATCGGGTCCCTGCAAATGGCTGCATGGTGATCTCTGGCCAAGTAGTTGAAGCAGCGGCCCGCAGTGGTCTGGAGGAAGGCCTCCATCCCCAAGTTTGGCTCCTGCCTTGACTCCTCCCTGCGCACTTGGTCATGTTCGTCGTCATGTTGGGGCGGATGGGGTGGCGCGCATTGTGATGAATGTCTCCTACAGCTCTTCACTAGCGTCAATTCGGCACCGAGGTGAAAGGGAGCTATAGCACGTCAAGGCCTTTGCTGCTCCTCCAAGAATATGTGCCGCGTCCGCGCCTCGTCGTCGGAGTAAATGTGTCGTCCTTGAGGGGAGGCAGAGCGTCGTTGCGTGGCCGTTGGGCTTCCGGCTGGTGGGGGCATTGAATCTCCCCCTTCAAAAGATCTTTGTGTATGTCTTCTGATTTGGTGCAACAGGGGGCGGATCTGGGGATGCGTGGACCAGGGTGGTAGAGGGAGGATCCGGTGGTGCGCAGTGCAAATCCGACGTCTGCCCCGCGGATTTTGGTGTCTCCGGCACAATCTCGTCATCGACAGGCGGTTGACCATGATGAGGCCGGGGTGGTGGGGACTCGTTAAAGAACTACTCCCAGGAGGATTTGGAATGGGGGTGGCTGGTCTGGTAGGGAAAGGTTGGGATTCGTGGCGGCGAGGATGGGTAGTAGCGTGGGTGGGGGGGGGGGGCGAAGGGGTTGGTGGCATCTGGAAGAATGTTGTGTGGCTTGATGAGCTTGGAAGTTATAATGAGAGCATATTGTGTTTCAACGAAAATAATGAGATCCAGCCCACGGATCTTAAGAGAACTATACACTACTAGTAAAATGCACGTGCGACACACACATGTTTCTTAATATAAAACACATTGTTATGTTTTTAGAACCCACATGATAGCACAAAACTTTTTATTAAATTGATGTATATGGCAAAGCTACATAATTTGTCTGAACATATTATTCGACTTTATTGTTTAAGTTGGGTTTAACAAGATTAATGAATTATTTATTAAGCATCAACCTTTGTTCATAAACTTATTTCTTTCGAATGAAATACCAATGAACACACCTGTTAAGTCACGAAGAAAAAAAGAAGCATGTGAAATCAATTGTACGGAACAAGTGCCACGGACATCCATCCATATATATGTATAAGTATGATGATCAAGGACGTGAATGCCTAGGAGGCTAGGAAAAGGTTCTGGGTGGCTAATATTATTAACAAAAAGAATATTTATGTAATTTTTTTGAACATGCAGGAGAAGAATATCCATGTTATCATTCAGTCATGAAAGATGTTAACATTGCACCAAGATCTAGACATATAGATACTTAAATTTTATTATGCACTAAATCAACAAAATGTAATAATGTAATATATATACTGAACAAACATAAAAAAAATGTACTGTCATTGCACATTTACCTTTTCCAAGCTGATAAGCCCATAATAACCATTGAGAAACATCAAATTACGTGGAGAAGATGAAGCTTACAAGGGAAGACAATACTGTTACTTTTCCTGCGGTTATATGTAAACTTCTGATTGCCTAAAAAAATATATGCAAACTTCTGATCCTTTATCACCAGCTCTCAGCTCTCAGGCCTGTTGTTAATAGATTAATACTTTGCACACAGGTCCTGCTGCAGAACTTATACCTGCCCTATTGAAAAATGCAATCGCTCTGGACCATGAAGCACTACTATGAGATATATTAGCTTGCCACAAGGCAAGCATGCAAAAAGCAATAAAAAATAATTGTCTGTAAAGACCAGAACTGCTTATGACCCAAAACATAAATCTCATTAGACAATAACAATCAGCACAGACATGTCCGGTCCTACAATGGTTGTGTCTGGCAACCTAAATGATAGTTGTAAAATTTCCTAAAAAGGGCAGTAGTTTAAATTCAACCTCATGTTTGTATCTATATAGAGCAGCATGCATGTTCATGCCTCCTACTAACTTATAGCGGCATAGAAAAGTAGATAAAATGAATTAAAGAACATCATATCATTGGTGTAGCAAATAAATAGAAGAATTCATAAACCAAATAGAGTGAGGAAAATTCTGTGATCTCACTTCTTCTTGAAGAGCTCAACAAAGTTTGTTTGTATCGATACCTGGCAGGCAGGTTGGCAGCCAGGCAGCGATCTCAGCCCAGGCAACCAAAATCAGACGCCCAGGAATGCTGCCTGAGCCACACAGCTCTGACGATTGAGATGAGCCACACAGATGCATGGTAAGATATAGTTAGGACAGAAACAAGATACCAGTCCAGAATTCCTACATTTGTAATCACCAATTTCTTTAGCATGGGAGATATGAATTCACCCATCCAGCCACAATTGTTGGTGCCTTTTGAACTCTGCATTAATAACGGCGCCACACTATATATGCTGACTAACCAATATTCAACAGGCCTGCAGCTTAGGAACATCAAAACTACAATGAGAAATTGGGACTGAACTATTAGTACAAAGCTAAAGCACTATTTTTACACACACCTTTAACGGAGAAAACAATATGTACCACTGAAGAAACTCATGCCCCCCCCCCCCGACTCCGAGCCGCGCCGCCCCCACCGCCCGGCGTCGCCAGCGCCGGCAGCGGCGCCCAAGCTCCTCCGCCGCCCCCAGGTCGCGTCCACCACCTCCTCCGCGCCACGCCCCAGCCACGGCCGTCCTCCCCTCCTCCCCGCGTTATGGATCTGGATCCAGCGGGTGGCTGGCCCGCCGCCGCCGCCGCCCAGATCCCGGCTGGTGGACCCGCTGGACGACCTCGTCATCCCCGTCACGCCGGACTTTGCTTGGTACCCGCCATCCTACACCAACATCGTTCGCCGACCTTCGCCTGCCTCGCCTCCGTGCACAACTCCTGCCTCTCCTCCGCCCGGTCAGCCCCTCGACGCCAGCTCAGATCCGCCGTCATTATCCCCCAGGAAGCTCCTACTACGCTGCACGCCATCCTCCCCTCTTCAACTCGCCGGAGGATGGGTCTCTGCGCCGCGTCGCGGATCTGTGCCCCGAGAGGTCGCGTCCCGCGCGTAGGGTCTCTCCCACGGTCGCACCTTGCCCCGGCGAACCGCGGCGGGGAGCCGAGGTGACCGAAGCGCGGCGTGCTGTCTACGGTCAGGATTCGGGCGCCCGAAGGATCTGGAGGCCGTGTCAGCCCACGCTCGTCCGCACTGCTGCTACTGAGCTGGAGCCCGGGTGGACACATGCCAAGCGCCGCAGGCGCTCAACTCGACGTGCGCCCCGACGAGACGGACGTCATGACCGAAGGAGCAGCGCGCATTCAGGCCGGCCAACATCCGCGGCCCTCCAAGCTTTCAACAAGGCCACCGCGGGGCGCTGCTTCAATTGCCTCGCAAGGGATCACTAGGCGGCACACTGCAGGGACCCGGTGTGTTTTCTTTGATGTCGCCATTCGGGACACAGGGAGAGGTTCTGCAGGCAGCAGGGACGTGCGCCCGACCGCTGCTCCATGCCGGGCACCTCCTCCACCACCACCACCGCGCCGGACTCCTCCACCACCATCGCGTCGGGCACCTCCTCCGCCTCCCCCGCCACCTCCTCTGCCACCCCCGCCGTCACGCCGGACACGCAGCGGCCTCCCTGAGCGCGTAGGCGATATGACGACAACAGCCGGGAGAAGGGGCGCTGTCATGACGATTGCCGCGACGGCTACGCGAAATTCCAGGATGAATGCCAGCCGCGTGATCGCGAGCGTGGCAACCGCGGCGACTGCAGGCGGGGCCGGCCGCGACCCGGCCGGAGTTCCGGCAACAACAGGCCTTTCAACTTGTCGCTGCAGCGTGACGACAACGACAGCGGTGGTGACTACGACCACCCCGGGCATTGGAGTGCCGGCGAGCCGTTCCAGCGAGAGCGAACTCGCTCCCCACCACGACGCATCCACGCCTCTCGCCCTGAGGCAGAGCCGGCAACGTCCATGAACGCCGAACACATACTGAACCTCTTCGTTGCTCAAGCTACTACTCTTCAATGCTACTTCCGTGAACAGGTGGACGCACACCCGGAGCTCCTCGTTGCTAACTTTGAACCTCTCTGTGTGGGGCTTGGCTACATTAATAAGGCAGTGGCGAGGGCCAGCATGCTGTGCCTGGTTGTCCCAGCTGCGGGGGAACCAACCTGGTCCGACTTGGTGCCGGCACACGCCGTCTTCGCCCGGCTTCGCTCCCAGCTGCCCACCCAACAACCCGTGGAGGAGGAGGAGGAGGTGCCGACTGTCCTGGAGGTTGAGCAGGCACTCAAAGACATGGTGCTCCGAGCCGGCGCGCGGGTGGCCAACGCCACACCCGCCTAGGTCGAGGCCGACCCGCCACTTGGAACGGCGGGCGACACACCGCCTCTGGCCGTGCCGGCGTGCGGCGTGGTGCTGAACGACGACGCGGCACTAGGACACAACAAGGACGACGACGGTTGCGGCCAGCAGCACAGCAGCGTCGACACGCTCTTCCCCACCCTGGAGCCACTGCTCCTACAGCACCCAACTGCACGTCATGCCCGCCAGCGGCGCGTCTTCGACATGACGGTCGTCCGCCACAGCGCTCGCCTCGCCAAGCGCTCGGTGCTCCCGGTGATGGAACGAGCCCAGCGGAACCTATGCCGCAAGCTGGGCATCCAAGCTGACAAGCTGGACCCCATCTACGACGTCCTGCGTGACTTCATCAGCATGTTCCGGGGGCCGCTCCCAGAGCACCTTACAGCGGCCTTGTCAGCGCTCTTCGACCTCGACAGCGACGACTCCGATCTGCTCGACAACGCACTCCTACAGCATGCCGGCCCGGCAGTGGCAGCCTTCGAGGAGGTTGCCTGATGATCTGTTCATCTACAGAGTCTCCATGTTTCTCATGAATTGCAACCTGAACATTGAGATCATTTCCTAGAATGTCAGGGGCCTAAACGTTGTTGCCTGGTGCTTTGCCATGCATGAAACACTCGCGGCCACCCCTCAAATCGCCTGCCTACAAGAAACCAAGCTACAGTCCATTGACTTGGCCCTTGCTTCTTTCCTTGGTGCTTCCAGACTAAACAACTTCGCATTCAAACCGGCCGCAGGAACCAAAGGGGGCATTTTGCTGTTTTGGAATGACGCAGCGGTTGACCTCACCAACGTTCGCATAGGGTGCTACTCCCTCACAGCTGAGGCCACACTACGACACAGCACGACTACCTTCAAAATCACTGCTATTTATGGCCTGTCGCGACGTCCGGAAAAAGAATCCTTCCTCAGGCACCTCCGTCACCTAAAACCAAACCACGGCTCACGTTGGCTTGTCCTCGGCGACTTCAACTTGATCTACAAAGCCAAGGACATGTATAATCAGAACCTAAACCTTCACCTGATGTCGCGCTTCAGAAGGACGTTAGATTTCTGCGAGCTCAAAGAGCTGAGCCTACAGAACAGGAAGTTCACATGGAGCAATGAGCGACAACGTCCAACGCTAGTTCATCTCGATCGCATCTTCTGCAACCAGAGTTGGGACCTTACTTTCGACAGATGCGCACTACACGCCCTATCCTCCTCACATGCGGACCACTGCCCACTACGGATAACAAACCAGGACAGCCCGCGTCGACCGACTCCTTTCAGATTTGAAAATTTCTGGACGCGCCTACCCCGCTTCAAGGAAGTGGTTCCTCAGGCCTGGCAAGAACAAACGACGCACACTGAACCGTTCCACCGATTAGGACATAAACTTCACTCTACCTCACAAGGTTTGAAGAAATGGAGCAGCTCCCTACTCTCCGAGGCACGCTTGAAATTGCTAATGGCCCAGGAAGTCATCTTGCACCTGGATGAGGCACAGGACTTCAGACCTCTCTCTGATGTAGAATTCACCCTTAGGATGAAAACTCAAAAAGCGCATCTTGGGCTGGCTGGTGATCGAAAAGGCGAGGAAAAAGCAGAGCGCTTGTATCTCTCACGTCCGAGAAAGGGATGCCAACACCCGCTTCTTCCATCTCCGAGCAAATGGTAGGAGGAGAAAGAACTTCATCCAACGACTTCGAGAGGGACGAGGATGGTTAGTCAACCATGCTGACAAGCAACAGCTTGTTCAAGAGTACTTCGAAAGAGTGATGAGTGAGCCACCGCCGCGCACCCGTGACTTCTCTTGGGACGACCTGACGCTTCCGACAATCGATCTATCTGCCCTCGACCGTCCCTTCACTGAAGAGGGGGTCTGGCAGGCAATCTGCCTCATGCCCCAAGATAAAGTCTCTGGGACCGGACGGCTTCACGGGTCACTTCTTCAAAAAGTGTTGGCCAATAATTCAACCAGACATCATGGCGACCATAGACTCCCTGTACAACTCATGAAGCCAAGACCTAAACCTACTCAACAAGGCAAACATCATCCTCACCCCCAAGAGAGAGGGGGCGGAAACCATTAGCGACTTCAGACCCATAAGCCTCATCCACGGCATTGCTAAGATTATCACCAAGGTTCTAGTGCTACGCCTCGCACCCCTCATCAACGACCACATCTCCCCGTGCCAGAGCACCTTCATTAAAAATTGCAGCATCCATGATAATTTCTTATACGTGTGCAACCTCACGCGAAGGTTTCATCAGACTAAGACACCAGCCCTACTTCTTGAACTCGACATCTCCAAAGCTTTGGACTCCGTCCGGTGGGACTACCTCATCTCACTCATGCAACATCGAGGCTTCCCTCTCAAGTGGTGAAACTGGATCTCCGCCCTGCTTGCGACCTCCACTTCGCGTGTCATGCTAAACGGCATCCCCATTGACCCGATCCTACACAAAAGAGGACTACGACAAGGAGACCCCCTCTCCCCTTGCTTTTCATCCTATCTATTGACCCACTTCACCGACTTCTACAAATAGCCACGGAGCGGGGACTCCTTAGCAAACTGAACGGGCGAGCTGCCAGATTCAGAGCGTCGATGTATGCAGATGACGCGGTCATCTTCCTAAAACCCACTACCACGGACGTCAACAATCTTAAGTCCATTCTCCTAAACTTCAGCACGGTAACTGGGCTACAAACAAATATACACAAATCTAGTGTTACAGCAATCAGTTGCAGTGGCATTGACCTCAATAGCATCCTCGCCAACTTGCCAGTATCTCGAGCAGCTTTTCCCCTCAAATATCTGGGCCTCACCCCGAGACGACTTCAGAAACTAGATTTCCAGCCTTTAATTGATAAAGTAGCCGGACGTCTATCAGTTTGGAACGGCAATAACTTAAATCAGGCTGGCCGAGCTTGCCTGACCAAATCGGTGCTCTCCTCCCAACATGTCTACCTAATGACCGTCATTAAACCACCAAAAGAGGTGTTGCAAGAGCTCGACAAAATATGCAGACGTTTCCTTTGGGCAGGTGACAAGGCAATTTCAGGTGATCAATGCAAAGTAAACTGGACCAAAACGACCCTACCCAAAGAATTTGGTGGGCTGGGAGTACTGCACCTAGAGAAATTCGCACGAGCCCTACGTCTCTGATGGCTGTGGTAGGAGTGGGCCTCACCAGATAAAGCGTGGGTAGGGACGGAGGTGCCCTGCGACGACGACGATAGATGACTCTTTGCACAATGCACACGCATAACTCTGGGAGATGGCAATAAAACAAGCTTTTGGCAGTCGGGCTGGTTGCAAGGAGACAGACCAAAGGACATCGCACCATTACTCTTCGCCAAGTCAGAAAAGAAGAAACGATCGGTGGTGCTGGCACTTCAAAACAATAACTGGATTCGCGACCTGAACCACCACACGGGCTTCACACTGGTGCACCTACTAGAATTCATGGTGCTTTGGACCCTAATCCAGCAAACGAACCTACAATCGCAACACGAGGACAATATAACCCGAACACTCACACCGAAAGGGGAGTACACGACATCTTCGGCCTACAAGGCACAATTTCGCAACTATACGGCTGCACCTACACTATCCACAATATGGAAGACTCAGGCTCCCCCAAAATGCAAGTTCTTCACTTGGCTCATCCTACGGGATCGCGTGTGGACAACAGACAGACTGCCCAGAAGAAATTGGGACCACTGCCCTGTGTGCCTGCTATGCAGAACAACTCAGGAGACAGCACTTCACATGTTGGCCGGATGCAGATTTACACACCAAATCTGGACCCAAGTCGCAACCTGGATCGGACACCCGGGACTACTTCCCACAGAATGGCCCGCCAGTGCGACAACAAGCGAATGGTGACAGAAGATCACCTCCACATAGGATACCCCGTGCAAAGCTTCGCGATCACTGACGTTGTTAGTCAATTGGCAGGTTTGGAAAGAGAGAAACAACCACATTTTTATTGAAAAGAGTCGCATGTACCCTCTGTTGTAAATAAGATCAAAGGCGAGTGCTCAATTTGGATCGCCGCTGGTGCCAAATGCTTAGCGAGTTTTTTTGTGCGTGAGTAGTCTCCTGTGTGTTTTGGGCCGGCTAGCCGGCATGTACAAATCTCCTCTTTATCAATGAAATAGGCACTATCTTGTGCCCGTTCGTTCAAAAAAATAGTACAAAGCTGCAAACTACAAAGGAAACAATCAGCGGAATGTAACGGACCAGCTTTGCAAGATGAGAGAGAACAAAGACCATGCTGGTGTGGAGGATGAGGGGCTGACAGCTTCGCTTTGAGGCCAGATCAAAGAACCGAATCATCTCTCTATAATCCCAAATCAGCAAGCATATGTGTCACCTCTCTGGAATCTCTGTTTTTCCTCCTCTGTATATTGACCTACACAAAGCTTGACGTTGTGCCACAAGAACGAGCGAGGGCGGACGACATCATGTTAGAGTGATAAGGTTGCGCCAGTGCCAGCAGTAGAGTCATGGAGGTGATCGTGAGTGGGCTGTGGGCTAGGGCTGCAGTCCTTAGTGCTGGATCTGCCGCTGATTGGCCTGTACTCCATTTCACTCAACGAGCAATGTTGTTGGTCATCGCCGCGTCTACGTCCTGCGTCCATGGATGCGACCGCATACACATCAGGCAAGGCATTGACATGGCACAGTCGTTGATTCATCTGAGCGGGAGGAGAAAATCAGTGGCAGCGTGGATCGATCAGGAAGCGAGGGACGTAGAGCCACCAATGGGTTGGTAAAGGCGCATCAGCCTCCTCGTGGTGGCATCAGCCACCGCTGCCGGGATGGGGCGGAGGTCAGACGGGAAGCAGATGAGATTGGTGTTGACGGCTGTTAAGTGTCATTTTTATGGCCGTGAACTCCTGCAAATTGAAACATGAATTGCACATCCACACTAGAATAGGATCTTAAACTAATACTTTCCACCAGTGTTGATGTCTATTCGAATGCAGGTATTTAGCATAAGGAATGAGAGAAATCCATGCACATTCACTCCACTCCAATCCAAGGCACTCAAGTGTTGGCCAATGAGGGGCTGCCACATGGATTCTCCTGGATCCATGATGTCACCAATCCATGTGAAGAACTCTCGACGAATCATACGCTGTCACGTCAGCATCACATGGATCCATAAGCCCACTTTGCTAAACAAACCGCCAGGAAATGTGACATGCATGGAGGAGGGGCATTAGGGCCCACATGGAAGTGAGCCAGAGGAAGCCCGGGCCAAAAGGCCAGCCGAGGGCTTCGGCCGACCCTAGGATTGGCTGAACCGACCTAGGGTCGGTTGATCCCCTCCTTCCACATGTTGCTCGCCCATTGGTCCTTGGCTGCATCCCGGGGTGTTTTGGAGCATTTGGAGCCTCGGAGCAAGACACTCCCTTGCCAATAAATAGAGGGGGAGGGGCCTCATTTCACACACACCACCAAGCTCTCAAGTTCCACTTCTCTCTTGTGTAGCTCTCTCTCCCTCTCTCTAATTCTGCCCATGTGAGGTGATTCTCACTTCTATGTGGTAGAATGGGGTTGAGAAGAGATCTAGATTAGGATTAGTTGAGAGATAGAGTAGGAGTGAGGAGTGAGTTGATGTCCTCATGGATGCTTGTTCTTCATTTAGACCAAAGTGAGTATTCCAGCATTTCTTATTTAGACTATAGTGGACATCATGCATGATTGATTTGTTCTTGTGTTCTTAGCTCGTTCATAAGTTAGAGGCTTGTGTTTTTGTGACACAAGGGTTTGATCCTTTAGAGCTAGTTCCTTAGTTCATATATCTGTTTGCATGCTCTGATACTGTTTAGCTGAGTAAGTCTGCTGTATCTCGTTTGTTTGCATCCGTAGCTTTCTTTCTGCTCCATAGCTCGATGACTAGTATGATTTGATCCGTTCTCTCTCTAGTTCGTGGTTCCGTATTTATATGGGTTGCTATAGTATTGTTAGCGGGTCGACAGACATAACCGCGCTATAGTAGTTATCTGGGGTGCAGACATGGTGTCTGGGCTTTGGTTATCCTACGAAGACCACGTGCGTTCGCGTAACGATAGAGGTAGGCCGCAGCGGTGACAGCCTGTTGGACCCTTTGGAACCCTCCGCGCCTGCGTACTGAGTTGGGCCCCGTTGCCAGTACATTGGCCTCTCCCTAAAAAGTTAGGATGGGCTGGCGCTCCACGGGGAGGACTAATAGCGGATAGATCCATCTTGAGAGTTAAGTCCCTTGAGAAAGTGCTTCTCATATCTCTACCTATCCCAGCAGTAGCTGGTGTCCTTGGATAGACCCTCTCTGGTTACTCCTCCGTCCTAGGAATGATACCCTACGGGAATACTCATTCTCCTAGGGGAAGTGCTACAACAGTGTATCCGTGCGCTTGCGGATTCGTTCGCACTCGTCAGTGTACCCGGGAGTCTCTTACACGCTCACGCTACCACGGCGCCTAGCGTTGAGGTTAAGAAACACCAACAATTGGTGAGGTGAGAATAGTTCGGTGTTCTCCTAGGAGAGGTGTCCATGCTGGGAAGGAAAGGGTAGCGAAGGGACCGGCGTGAGTGATAGGGACACTCTGTGTGGAGGTGGGTAGGACGGGCTGGTACCGAAGCGCGGGGTGAGAAAAGATTATGGTTTTTGAGAGAAGCACTTTCCAAATTGTGATTTTTATGAGTCTACCCACTATTCAATCTTTCAGTTAGATGGTAAGTGGGTCCGGCGTGAGGGGTAAGGCGGATCCATTCAATTATTTTCGATCTTTATAGTATATATATATATACACACACACACTAGTGAAAGTGCACGTACGACACGTGTGTAATATAAAAAACTATATACACGATGTTTATATAGCCATAAAAAACACAAGGACATGGCTACACAGAGAGGGCTCTCCCGTTTGCCTTAACACGAGACCCCCCACCGCAGAAGATCCCGACGTGGGCCCTACTGACGTGGCCTTATCTTCAAGTCGTCGACCGCGGGTCGTCTTCCTCCTCGCACCTCTTCCTCCCCACCACAGTCAGCCTCCACCGCCGCCGCCCACCAACCACTCCTCCCCCTCAACCCTACCCTTCCTAACCTCTTCGTTGCTTGCCCCTACCGCCGACCCGTCCCTCCCGGCTCCGGCGGTGCCTCCACCGCCAGATCCGCCACCTAGGAGCTTCCCGCCACCGAATGCGCCTCCACCAACCTCCCCGTCGCTGGTTCATCTCCCCCGCCGCCGACCCTGCCCAACCGGCCTCCTCCACCACCCCGGCGGGGGGCGCCACTGCCGCCCGCCGTTCTGTCCACACCCCGCCACCACTGCCGGTCCGGCAGCCGCCCCCTGACCTCTCTCTAGGTCTGGTGGCCATGGAGGACCCCCAACCCCGAAACCCCAAACCCTAACCCAAACCCTAACCGTGTGTTTGGTTGGAGAGCCACGGGAGTGGAGCGGAGCCGACCCTCGTTTTGGGGACGGCTCCAACCCCTCTTATGTTTGGTTTGCATTTCTGGGTTGGGGATGGATCCACTCCGCCACTTGTTTGGATGGATGGATTGGAATGAAACCTGAATCTTATCACCACCTTTGCATTCCATTGGTGAGGTTACCCCCTCAATTTCATCAACAAATTTAACAGCCACATAATAATTTGTAAAGTGATAATAATTTAACAACCATTTCATCAACACATAGTAATATTTTATATGTTTGCACCATGCATCAACGAACAACACACATAATAATTTAATTCCACATAAAAGTCTTGGATACATTAGAAATATAAGTCTTAGGCCATATCTATAGGCACATTACACACATTTTCATGTCTCATGCATCAAGTTCAAGGCTTACACAATATATAGCAAGTTCAAGGCTTCCACATAGCAAGATACAAGCTTACTTAGACCACAAATATATAGTTGTATGTGGTACTAACAAAAGATTAATCCTACCACCACACCTTACCCTCACTGCCCAGGGAAGGTTTCAGCAATGTACTTTGCAACCCAGTTTAATTTATGGTCAAAAGGTAAGCTGTTGAAAGCTCTAGCTATGTGAGGTTCGGAGACCAAATGGGCATAGTAGAAGGATAAGTGAGTCTCATTGAAACTACCCTTGAAAGCCATCAAGTTGTCAAACAAATCTGAGGGGACATCCTTGTCTGATTTGCCCGCTTCCTTTATCGCCTTGGCTATCTTGTTACTTCCTCTATTAATTGCAGCAACCAATGGATCAACATCAGTCCTGGACCTCTTGTTGGTCTTCTTGTTGTTGTTCATCTTGCCAATCATGCTTGTCTTGCTTGCAGATGATGTTGCCCCATTGTTGCCTTCATTGGCAATCTCCTCATCCTCACCATCCTCTGGACCTCCATCCTCTGTACCTAGAGGTGCACTTGAGTCCTTTGCAAACTTGCCTGTAGCCATGGTACTTCCAAATATTGTGTTCATCTCCTCAAAGTGTCGAATAGGCTTGTTCAGATAATCAGCATCTGACTTGTGATCCTACAAAATTTGTACAATTTCAGCAACGTACATGTGAGCAAATAATTTCAACAAAGCATAATTTCAGCAAGTCAAACAATAATTTCAGCAAGGTAAGGCATAATTTCAGCAAGGTAAGGCATCATTTCAGCAAGGTACATGTGAGCAAATAAATGTGGACAGCAACTATAATATGGGAGAACAATTTGCAGCCAACAATATTGAAGTATCATGTGAGCAAGTAAATGTGGACAACATTTATACCTTAATATGATTGTTGTAGTGCTCATCATCAAGAGTTATAGTGCAGGTATCTTCATCCCAATTAGCAGCACTCAAGCCACGAAGGTCACATATTTTACGAAACTTTTTTGCCATGTCTTAAGGTGATTCTTCACATGGTCACCAGTGCGCACAATGCCAAATTTCTCTTGGAGAGCCTTTGCACACCCATTGTAGTGAACCATCTTGAAGGTAGAAGAAGTATTGGTGCCATTAACCACTAAAGTGGCAAGGTATTCAAGCATGTAGGCTGACCAAGTTGAATTCCAAGTAGCATGTCCATTAACCTCAGCTGGTTCCATTTACCTTCAAAATTTACAATGCAATATACAATACTTTCAACAAGGCATAATTTCAGCTAGGTAAGACATAATTTCAGCAAGGTCAGGCATCATTTCAGCAAGGCAAACAATAATTTCAGCAAGATAAGACATAATTTCAGCAAGGTAAGACATAATTTCAGCAAGGCAAACAATAATTTCAGTAAGAGAAACAAATATTACAGCAAAGTATACAATAATTTCAGCGAAGTAGCAGTCAAATATGTCCTCAAATATGTTCTCAAATACAATTTCAGCCATCAAATAAAATGATACATTGTCAATTCAAATAAAATACAACACTGATTACATTATTCAAACAAATAATGATACTAGTTCCCATGGCTCTGACGATCAGCCCACATTTGATCAGCCATTCCTTGTCTAAAAGCAACCATAATGGCATTCTCACTTGCTGTCCCAGCATATATGGTGTTTTGGGTGTTCTCATCATTGTCACTTGGCACATTGAATTCATCACTCCCATCTTCAATCACCCAATTATGAATGATGCAGCAAGCAATAACAATATCTACTTGAGTTTCATAAGGAAAAAAAGGAGATGCATCATCAAGAACTTTGAATCTCCTTTTTAGTGCACCAAATGCTTGCTCTACTATGATTCTCAATGAACAGTGCCTACGGTTGAACAATTCCTTCTCATTTTGCACCGGATTACTCCCCCATTCATTCAAGTGGTAGCGGACAGCTCGAAAAGGAGGTAAAAATCCGGGTTTGGCTCCATACCCAGCATCAACTAGGTAATATTTACCTAACATATGATGGATAGTTAGGTTACATCTCAATGATTCATTAATTTTGGTGAAGAAATTTATGAAAGGCATAGGTTAAACTATTACCTTGTGGCACACGAAGGCCATCCTCACGTGCTAAAGCATCACGTAAAACTAGTGCATCATGTGTTGTCCCCTCCCATCCGGCCAAGACATAGGTGAACTTTTGATCAAAATCTACGGCTGCCAATACATTTTGCATACAATGCTTGTATCTACCACGAAAAGCATGCTGCTTTTTCTTTGGAATAGTGGCTCTTATATGTGTACCATCAAGTGCTCTAATACAATCCTACGTGATGTTCAAAGAAGTCATGATTAGAACAATTATAAGTTTGTCAAAAAATAAATTTAGAATGTGACACAAAGTTGAGGTGCACACCTTAAAGTAAGGATACCACCTTGTGTCTCCTTCTATTTTAGCGTGAGTGTCCAATGAAGGGGGCCTAATATAATCCTCTCGTAGCTCACCAATAGCATGAAGTACTTTGTTAAAATAACGACTGACTGTTTCTTCGGATCTACCAAAATTGGTTGCAATTACTCTATTCCTAACATTATGTCCAATAGTGTGGAGAAACATTGCCACTTGCTACTCAACGCACATATGAACGGTATCTTCAAGTACAGCACGATCTCTAAACAACTGACAAAACCGAAAGAAACGTGCTTTGTTCATTCTCAGCATGTTTACACAAGTTGTGTCATCCCTCCAAATTTTGTCATTCAAGTACTCAATCCTCTTCCTATCCCTTTCAAACATTGGGGCATAAGTAATTCCTTCCCTTCTTGCAACTCGTTTTCTTTTTCTAGACCGAGCAACAATTGCCATCACACACAACAACCAATGTGCAGCAGCAGCAAAAATAAATGTCTTGTGCTTGTTATCCATCTACATTCGACATGATAAAATTGTGACTACAAATGACCTAGCAAAAATACTATATACGGTTTCCATGTACTAACACAAGAATCATCAATCTAGCATCAATGTGTCATATACACACATGAAAGGGGAGTGATTTTACCTCGCAGATCTGGGCAACAACAGAAAATTGATGTGGGAGGTTGGGCGAGCCTGCGCGCGCCCCCCTGGAGGCCGCTCGTGCGCCTGGAGGCGCCTCTGGGCGAGCGCTCCCCTCGAGGCCGGCACGCCCCCCCTGGAGGCCGCTCGTGCACCTGGAGGACGCCTCTGGAGGCCGGCGCGCCCCCTAGAGGCCGCTCGTGCCCCTGGAGGCCGGCCGCCGTGCCCCTCGAGGCCGGCCGCCGCGGCCTTGGATCCCGCCTATGGCGCGTGCGCGAAACGGTCGGCGGAGGAGGAGGTCACGCACGGTGTCGGGTGGAGCGAACTGGCGGCGTCGGGGTGGAGCGAACTGGAGGGTGCAGTCGGGGCTAGGGTTACGGGTGCGGTCAACAGAAAAAAGAAGTCCACCGGTGACGAGAAGACGCGAACCCGAGAGGAGCTGCTCCGTTCCTCAAATTTCAACAGACGGAGCCGACCCGCATCTGGAGGGTATATTCCTCCTGGAGCCGCTCTGTTCCCACCGCTCCTCATCCAAACAGCCACGGGAGCGGGTCGGCTCCGCTCCGCTCCCGCGGCTCTCCAACCAAACACACGGTAAGTCTGCCTCCCTCTGCCGCCGCCCGCGCCCGACAGTGCCCCGCCGTCGGCCGCCCCGCTCATCAACCACCGGAGTTGGAGAAGATGGTCGGTGCTTCGTCTGCTCGCGACCCTGAACCCGAACCCAGGTAACCCGAAAACTATAACCTCTGCCCCCTCCACCGCCACCTGCGGGGCCGGCGGCCTCTCCACCCACCTCCCGCCCGCAAGCCACCGGTTACCTTCTGTTCATCTTTGAAGAAGAGTTACTTTTTTCATTTTACAGATGGAAGTAACTACAGGGCTCTCGAGTTAACCCTAAATCGAGAGGCCTCTCGGTTTAGCTTTTGCGAAAACATAATAGTTATTACCAGTAAATGTAAAATGTAAAGTGACAAAGACGATACTTAAATCATAAATCAAGACGGGTCAATCATGTTTTGATCTTGTATAAGCTGGGTTCCTACGGAGCCAATCTGCACCCACATCATCTAATTCACATGCACACAAATTTTATTAATAATTTCATAATAACCAACAAGCATGCGAGACAACATTAAGTTCAGTTAGTTCCTAACCGTCAATGGTGATGCATCTATTTGTGAGTCGTATATGCATGATACCTTCCTCTGGAGGACGTGCTGGTGGTTGAAGCTGTCAATTGTTTGAGTATGTGTCTGCTTTCTTGCGATGATGATCATTCCTTTTCTTTGCATTATCTTGTGATTTTTCCTCCCCTAGCATATTTGCATATCTTTCCCTAGTCTACTATCGCTTCCGTTAGGCCTCATCAATGTCACCACCTTCGTTCAAAATATATTTTATAGGTTCACATTTGCAAAAAAAAACAAATATTGTAGTACCTGGCCCAACTCTCGTACAACCACGACGAGTACTATTGTTGCCTACGTTCGTGACATCTTCAAGTAGAATTAGCCAATCCATGCGAAGGTATGCGACAACTACAACAACCAGTTGGGGGAGATGGCCATCATACCATGTGTGTGTGGACCTATTGATTGGAATATACACAACACCATATACATAAAATGACCCAAGAATTTTTTTGATAATGCATGCAGTTTGGCTATCATACGGTACCTGTATTAGACTCTGGCATGGCCGAGGATGTGGAACAGAGACATAGGTGATTCATGTATATCATGTACGCACGCGCAACACTAAAAAACATATAAACTCATGTTTGCGAAATAAAAAGGAACGAATGAATGGAGTGGTGTCATGTATGTATCTATCAGTGTTTACCGATGCTGAATTGAGTTCATGCGAGCCGAATGGTCGTCGAATGGTGACGACGACTGCAACTGCAACGGCGAGGGTCACGCTGAGGTTGAGCGGCAGATTACGTAAAGAAGGCACAACAATCCCTATGCTAAAAAAGAGGCACAACTGAGTTTAATGAAGCAATAATCAATCAATGTGATTTTTGGAGATAGACACAACATGGCACACAAGGAAAGTAAATCATGGAATGGCGCACAAGTAAGTAACTACCAATCAATTACAGCATGATTTTAGGGGCTAATTTGACGGCCTAGTGGGTATCCGGTGCTCACAAGGTGAAAAAAAATCTCAGGATAGAAAGGTGAGTCATGGAGAAGGAAGGACGGGATGAGTGCGACCTGCGGGGAGGAGAGGTTGGACTGGCGGGTACACAAGAAAGCTCGGTGATAAAAAATTTATACATGATTTGGTGAAAGTATTTTCTAAACAACGATTTTTGTGTCCACAGGGAGGATGGTCACACCCTCAATTCTGAAAAGTGGGGCCTATGTGAGGGGGACGGTGGGCCTAATCTAGGTGAGAATTGGCATCCATTCTCTCGCTCTTTATAGTATAGACAGATTCATAGACAAAGCCACCAAGGCCTACTATATTGTGTCTTCCCCACATTTTTCAGTAAAAAAATCAGACATATATATGAGAATGCATGCACGGCTTACAGCAACTCCAGCAATGATCTCTATTTTGAGCCCCTACTTTATTGAGTAGGGGCTCCTACTTATTGGGACCTTCATTTTTACCACCAACTCCAGCAAGAGCCCCTATTCAACAACCCCTACTATTAATATGACAGTGGGACTCATCTGTACGGTCTCATCCCCCCTCACTCTCACTCTTCCTCACCTTTCCTCTTCCTTTGTTCTCTTCTGCTCGATTGGATCTTGCAGCAATGACGACGCGAGAAGCGCGACCTGCGCCCACCTGGCACGACGCCGACGACGCGGGGAGTGTGAGCTGCGGGCGGGCACGGAGGCAGCACCCGCGGAGCCCCGGCCGGGTGCGGAGGTAGGATGCCCATGGCCGTCGGGCGAGCACAAGATCCGCCCAGGCGCGGGTGAGCGCAAGCTCCGGCCGAGGCACGGCGTGGAGGGGAGCTCTAGGAGGTGGCGCACATGGCCCTCCCCTCCCATCCGCCACCTCCGCGGAGGAGCTTGCCCATGACCGCGAGAGGTGGCGCACCTGTGGCCGCGCGAATCGAGCTCCGGGGCCGGCGGATCGAGCTCCAGTCGAGCGAATCTAGCTCCGGACGAGGCTCGAGAACTGCGGCCGGCCCCCTGTGGTGGCAGCGCCCTGGGCGTGGAGGAGACAGCGAGCATGAGCTATTGGCCTGATGCGGGCAAGCGCGAGCTCCGGCCGGGCGTGGAGGAGACGACGTGAGGGAGCTCAAGCTTCGGCCAGGTGCGTCACCGACGAGCTCGGGTTCCGACCTTCGGTGCCCGCTGTGCTCCCAATGGTTGCGCGAGGTGGCGCACGAGGTTGTCGGGCGACGGATCTGCAGCCAGACGTGGAGGCGACGATGCAGAGGGGTGTGGCGGGCGGGTCCGGCGGCCGCGGAGGGGTGCTCCGTGCGGCCGTTGTGCGCGGGGACTGACGGGGGAGGCAGCTCTACGCCGTGGCGCGCGGGGCAAACTGCTCAACCACCGAATAGGGGCCTCTTTCTCCACCCGTGGGAGAAGGGGCCGGAGGGGGAGAGTAGGGACTGTGAACAGTGGTAGGAGGTGGAGTTGAGACTTTGCTAAAGTGCGTTTTTTTCATTCAGCACCTACTTTTTGAGTAGGGGTTTGAGTAGGAGCTTTGCTGGAGTTGCTCTTAATGACTTATGCATGCTCAGATAACCATGCAGAACGGAGAGATGCAAATTGAGTAGGGGTTTCGAATTTATAGTGAGAGAACAGTCTGCTGATAAGTTGGCTTATGCATGCTCGGATAACCATGCAGAACGGAGAGATGCAAATTGAGTAGGGGTTTCGAATTTATAGTGAGAGAACAGTCTGCTGATAAGTTCTCAGCATCACGAAACCCCTGAAACTACATACTACTGGTCTCTAACATAGTGCACATGTTCCACTCTAATGCAGGTACAACACACTGCGCAAAACCTGTACCACTCCATGCTCCTGCTGCTACCATTACGCCGCTCCCTGTTCATCATCATCCCAAGGAGACAGACGCCATCTGTCTCCCTGCATTCTCCATGGCCACCAAAACGATAGTCCTCTTATCCCAGCTTCTGGGTGACGAGCCCCTGGATGGAGCCGACGAGGGCGAAGACGCTGACGAGGAGGCAGACGACGCTGAAGGTCTGCAGGACGACCCACCGCGCCGACCACCGGGACACGTTCCGCTGGATGAAGTACATCTCGACGGGGAAGTAGATGGCCAGCGGCCAGAAGTTGAGCGCGCCCAGCAGGGCCAGCACCTCGTTGAAGTAGGGGAACGCCACGGCTACCGCCGTCGTCGAGGCCACGTACACCGTCCGGAAGCACACCCGCAGCAGGTTCACCCGCCACGGCGGCAGGCACGGCACCCGCACCGTGTGGAAGTCGTTCACGAACCCGCTGTCCGGGAACCGCTCCGCGAAGAACCTGTCCGCGAACTGGAAGATGGGCTGGCTGTACACCTGAAGAGAAGGTTTTGGTTTTCAGATGTGCAACAGTGTTTCAGTCATCCGGCTTTCAGTCTGTTTTTTTTTTCCCGTTTCTGAACTTCTGGAGCGGCTGACCGTCAGTGGTCAGTGCATAGTGCATACCTGGTACCCGCCCAGCAGGTGGAGGATGATGCAGGCGTTGGCGAAGTCTATGAGCCAGTAGGGCTCATAGAAGCCGAAGCCGGTGAGGAGGTTGCCCGGTGCGTGGCTCCCGAAGGCAGCGTAGCCGAAGCAGCCACAGCAGAGGTAGAAGAACGTCGTGACGAGGATGGAGATCATCGACGCCTTCTTCATCGTCTTGTTCTCGGCCGGTGGAGACTTCAGGGTGTCCTAAATTACCATAGGCGAAACGAAATAGTTTTTTTTTTGTCTCAGTGTGCTTAATACCGATACTGAATTGCTAGTAAAATAAGTGAGATCTAGGCAACAACTTTTGAGCAGTAATTCTGAAAGGAACCTATATATATTTACCTGTATTTCAAGGAGGATTAGGGAGTACGGGTACGCGAACGCGATGTCGCCGATGGCCTGCGCGACGCGCCAAATCTTCTGCATAGGCGTCCTCATGGGCACACCTGTTATGCTTCCTTTGATCATCCCGTTAGCTGAAGAACAGAAACAAGTCGGTGAGTTTGTCTGACGTCAACATTCATGACTCGTCAGTTTGGATAAATGAACGAAACCAGGAACTCTTCTCCTGAACAAATTAAGCGTAGGTGCTCCACTCCAACGATGTGCGGATTCATTCGACTAGTCAGTAGAGTGAAAGAAGCAGTATCTTAGATCTTACAGATGGTGGTGGAGAGGCCGAGTCCGAGTCCGATGAAGGCGTAGGAGAAGGACATGACGGCGGCGACGACGGAGAGCCACGCCATGTCGTGGAAGTCCGGTATGAAGGAGAGGAAGAGCTGCGCGGCGCCGAAGACGAGCATGTAGTAGCTGCCGCCATAGTCGCAGGGCGCGTCGTGCCCGTGGTCGTGGTAGCAATTGGCCTTCAGGATCGCCCTGCAAACCATCAGAAAGAAAAACAGAGCCACCCAAAGCAGAACAAATCAGCGAAATTAACCATCAGCAGCACGATAAAAACAGTTAGCATCAGAGCCCTGATCTGCTCGACATACACAGACAGGAAGCAACGATGACAGTGACAGAGATGTAAAGTTGTGCGGGGAAAAAAAACAGGAAAGGAAAGGAAAATTTTGTTACCGGCCGGCGGGCGGCGGCGCGGGTAGCTACCTTATGCTTGTAGCGGTGGTGATGGTATAGGCGATGCCGCAGCCGTACAGGCTGACGTACTGCAGCGAGCCGCAAGCCCAGGTGTGCTTCTTGCCTGAGCACGTTGGCAGCACACACACAGACACAGAGTACACGGGTGATTAAGCCATGGCCACCGTGAATGAAACAACCACACCAGCACAAAGCTTCTTTAACTGACAAAGCTTCTAGCTCTCGCTCATAGCTGCTGTTTACGCTTGTGCTTGTGCGATAATATTAACGAATGGTGCTGACTGACTATTACCGAGGTAGGCGCGGACGGCGTCCATGTAGGATCGGTTCCGGGGCCCCTTCTCCGGGTCGCCGCGGCGGTAGCAGTCGGCGAGCAGCGCGGCGGAGACGTAGGTGACGAGCGCGAAGCAGAACATGCAGGCCGGGCCGACGACCCATCCCAGCTGCGCGACGCTCCACGCCAGCGACAGCACCCCGGAGCCGATCACCGCCGTGATGATGTGCGCCGCGCACGTCCACGCCGTGCCGGCCCGGCGCGGGCGATGCCCGTCGTCGTCGCAGGGGCCGCCGCCGCCGTCGGCCACCTCGAGGGAGTGGTGCACCGCCATCAGTCGCCGCCCCGCCCCGGCGGCGGTGTGGCTACCTGCTGGATGCTGCTGTGGGATGCCGGCCGGCTCTCGCTGCTCTCGCTCGGTCGGAATCGGACTCAAGGTACTCAACTGGCCAGTGTTGGTGGAGCTGCTATACGCTACAACAAAGAAGTCGCGCCCTATAGGTGGGATGGCCGTATGCTCGCGGCGGTCTTCTCTGATGAGGGACTGCTGGCCGAGCCGGGGATTATGATTGTCATTGCTGCGGCGCGACATTTCTCCTATCTGTACGGCGACCTGGCGATCCGGCCCGGGTGCTGCGGAAAGTAAGCACGTGCGTGATCCGGTGTGCCAAGTCACGGCCCGGGGGACTTGGGGCTCAAATGGGTCATGGGTGGAAGGAACGCATATTAGGCTGCTGCAAAATGAATGAAGCAAGGATCGTTAATGAACTGGAATCAGGATCTGTGACCCGTAGTTTTGGTAGAATCCGACGCACGAAGACACGATCAGTCTGGCCAATGGACTGCCGCGAAAATCCACAGTACACAGTACCTAACAGGTAACATGGAGAGGGGAGACACGGGCACAGGCCACAGTACCGTGTCACGAGTCGGCAGGGCATGTGGGGGCTGGGACGATGTCCACCGGCCGGGCCGGGAACGGGGACCCCCGGTCGTCTACGGGTCAGGACTCAGGAGCATGGATGTCTACGGGCGCTACAGGCGGCTGCAGCTTACAGCTACGGAAGCACAGATAGCACTGCCGAGACTTTTGCATTCCACGACATGTTGTTGCGGCTTCCGCCCGGGCAACTTGGGTGGTGGGTGCCCCAGCCCCATCAGGCCCTCACCTCTGGGGAACTGGGTGCCCCAGCGGCCCAGCCTCATTAGGCATCAGGCCAGAGGCCATCACCAATTATTTCGCGGCCATGATCTCCATCCAGAGGAGGAGGGCACGTAACTGGGAGCTCGCCCCCACCTGCTCCGTACGACCACGGCGAAAGTGACATTAATAGCGCGCCCATCGTTAGCTACTACGGCAAGGTTAAAGAGGTCGTTCTGAATCAATTTAAGGGAAGACGGCGTGTTTGCACATGCATTGGGGTAGGCATTGGCGCGATGATGTGGACTGGAACAAGAATGGTTTTCTTTCGTATTGTTGGTTGGATCGATTTGGCTGGCATGCTAGTATGCTACATGGAAAACACTTTCCTCATTTGGCCGCAACTGTAACGGGAAAATTGTTGGCGCAAGTAGTTACTAGCTTAATTGCCAGCAACCAGCAGTCGTGGAAAGAAAACCTAAGTAATGTAACAGCTAGCAAACAACTCGGACAGGATCGT
Organism: Cenchrus fungigraminus; assembly: GCA_036936925.1. Lineage (NCBI taxonomy): Eukaryota > Viridiplantae > Streptophyta > Magnoliopsida > Poales > Poaceae > Cenchrus > Cenchrus fungigraminus. Next base: position 77,708,248 of record CM072775.1, read on the forward strand.
CGGAGTATTTCAGTAACTTCTGGGCGGACTGTCTACGCATCAAGAACTTCCGAAACATTTCGGTTCCAGAGACCGGCGACCGAGCATCTCTCCCTTTTCAACTCGTTTTGTTTGCTATATGGCAGAGGTGTTGTTATCATGGAGGTTTTTGTCACCCTTTAATCTGGAGGTAATTTTGGACCATTTTTTGAAGGGCGATTTTGGACCATTTTGATTCCCTCCTAACATCGAAGAGAACCACGCACTCGAGCCATGCAAAATCCATGTTGCCCCTCTTGACGCTACGGCGTACTCAGCTCCGTATGTATATTGGACCGAAATGGTGGCCATGCCACATCGTCCCGTAACGGCAGAGATTATCTCAGCCTGCCGTAGTGAGATATATGCGTGTCCAGTAAAAAAATATCCTACTAGAAACTACTGTGGCACGTACTATAGATAATCGTTTGCAGGTTTTGCAACAAAAAAGAACAGAGAGAATCGTTTGCAGGTCAAAAAGTGGAACTCGAAGTCGTGCTCTTTGAGCTGCCTCCTTTTGTCTTTTTGACACGCTGGTCCTCTCGTGCGCGGCTCAAGAAAACTACTCCCCGTCGCTTGCTTCTTTCTCATCAGCGACGCATTTCCTTTAGCTCGCTACCCGTCAGACGGACCCTGACGACAACGCAGAGACAAGCTGTGCTGTGTTTTTCCTCTCGGACTGGAAATGATATCCGCAGAAAACGACCACTATCTGGAACAGGAGAAGTGATCATGGTAGCCATGATGGGAACCCATCACATCAGTGAGACGCAGCAGCATCTTTGGATCCCCAATTCTAGACGCTGCAGTCTTCTAGAAGGAGGAAGCGCCACGATGTTAGTCCATGCACGGTGATGGAAATGGGTTGCAAAGTGGAAGAACCCGAGGTCGATGGTTCAACCATGGAAGAAAAGCAGCCAAATCAGCTTTTGTGTAAAGGTAAGGGAGGAGGTGGGAAAGACGATGGCAAACCTGACCATTTGTTTTCTTTAACTTTTACATCTGTTCCTAAGAGGTATCAGCTATTTGCTGAAGAAAATGCGAGGAGGGAGAAGTTCAAATTCGGTGACATTTCGTGGACTTGATGAAGGTGTGCTAATTGTTCATTGGACACATCATCATCGCTGCTGGGTTGGGTGAGGGCTAGGCTTTTTTTTAGCAGGGCTAATTGACCATTGGACCCAACCCAACAAGGCCTACATGTAAAATTCCATCACTGGACCAGGAGGAGAGAGAGTGGGTGCAGCAGGCCCAAGCAAGGTCTACAGATTATCTAACGAGCGAGCCTGGGCTGTTGGCCCACATGTGGGATCGGCCCGTCCGTTTTGCCAAAACACTTGCAGCGGGAATGCAGCCCGCCCGTCCGACACGTCTGGCACCGCGCCGGTCCCGGTCCGGCAACGCCACAGAATCACGGACTCGACGTGTCACACTGCTAGATTGTGTGTGTGGTCTTACCAAAAAACACGTGCAGCATGTTTGGGTATACAGAAGCGGATGGGAGCGGGCGTACCTGCAGCTGATGGAGGCCGTGATGGTGTAGGCGATGCCGTAGCCGAACAGTGCCGTGTGCTGCAGCAGCATGCACACCCACGAGCTGCTGCTACCTGTCAAAACCCCAAAATGGCGTTTGGCCGTGTTCAGAAATCAGAATCGAACAGCAATCGCATACTTAGTTACTCCCAACATTTTAAATTATTGATTACTATTGGCTTTTGGTCAGAACATCTTACCATTCGTTTTGTTTAAAACTTTTGTACATATATGAAAAACATCAAGTTATAATTATAGTATCTTTATAATTATAGTACCTTTAATTATGAAGTAAGTCACAAACAAAACAAACACGGTGTACACCAATTTTTTTTGAATGATGAATGGTTAAATGTTATGATAAAAAATTAACAATGACATGTAATTCGAGACAGAGAGAGTATTAGTTAACAGAAAATATTTTAAGTTATTAAGTTGTGCCTATACATATATCCTCGGAAAGGGAGAGGAACACAAGAGCAACATGAATTCTTAACGTGGACCAGGACTGAGGGAGATTGTGACAGAATTAGTTTTTGACACTTGTCCTTGTCTCCTTGCCAATGTACACTGATGTTTGTGACTGTGGCTAAAAATCACTGCTTTGATTGATGCCGTGGTCAGATTAAAATGCTTTGATTGACTAGCAAAGCCGGTCCCCGTCAAGATGGCCCGGCCGAGTGGAGCGCTGGACCATCCAAAGTCGAAGCCTCACTGCCGTCTCTGCCAAGGGGACTACTCCTACTCTGCCCGGAAGAGGCTGATCAGACGTGTCGAACTCCAACACATGGATCGCCACGGCTCCTAACCTGTGTCAGCAGTCACTCTCGTCTCGGAAGCCAGGTGTCGCCTACGCTGGCACGGTGCTGCCGCTGCCGGCTCCCGAACGCCAGCTCGACCAAGCCAGCCACCACAACTGATCGCTTATTATGGGCTTCCCTTTAGGCCGTGAGTTTCTGCCAGCCACACGAGCCTGGCCTGGCTGCGCACTTGGCCAATTGGCCTTGCACCCCACGGGGTTCGCGAGCCTTCTCTTTTTGTCTGCTTTCCGTCTCTATCCGCTGCGCATTTCGCCATCGCGCTCCGTCGAATTCGACAGCGACGTCGAGCCAATCGGAGAGAGACATCTCGTGGGTTCTTCCTTCCTTGCGGGGCAGCAGCTACGAGTTTCCTCATACCAGCAGCAAAGCATGCTAGGATAATCTTTCCTCGCCCCGCCCGGCACATGTAGTTTGTCCTCACTGACTACTTTCTTAATATGCTCGGCAGCTAATAATGACGACCTCAGAAATATGAGGCTAACCTTGTGTGGCCAGTGTGTGAGTGTTAATGCACTACTACATTGCAGAGTTTCCGATGTTTTTTTTAAAAAAAATAAGGAACAAAATCTGCTGGTGGGTAGCCTAATCCCTGCATTATTTGAGTTGTTACGGGGTTTTGGCACATTTTCAATCAGTCACATGTGCCGCGTGTTTCTGTTGCCTCTGGCTCTAACAGTATGATGAACCTCGCTCTTAAACCCAAACCAAGCACAGTTCTGCCACCCATCGATCCTTAATTCGCGCGGAAGATGCACGAGCAGTCAAAGGCCCATCTCTAAGAAACTGAGAGCAGCACCAGACTCATCTCATCTCTAAAACAGAAAGGAAAAAGGCAGAAAAGACGAGGCGTACCTAGGTTGCGGTCGACGGCGCCGGCGTAGGTGCGGTTGCGGTGCGGGCCGTGCTCGGGGTCCGGCGAGCGGTAGCAGTCGGCGAAGAGCGTGGACTGCAGCGCCGTCACGCCCGCGAACACGAGCATGGCCGCCGGCCCGGCCACCCACCCCAGCTGCGCGATGCTCCACGCCAGCGACAGCACGCCCGACCCGATCACTGCCGTGATCACGTGCGCCGCCGCCGTCCACATGCCCCCTGCCAGGGGAAAAAATGGTTCGCCGGCCGCCGGTTTTTCAGTCGCGGTCGCGGAGTGGCCTGATCGAATTCGAAAGTGCAGACTAGTGCGAGCAGGGGATCGATTGACTCACCGCTCCGGACGATGCCGGCGACATGCTTCTCGTGGCCCGCGATGAGGGGCACGGCGGCGGCGGCGGCCCCGTGGTGGTCGTACCCGCCCTCGCCGAACGCCATGGATGATGGGATCGCCGGGGCGGGCGACGGGGTCGAGCGGCGCGCGCGGGGCCTCCGCCTGCTACCAAATCCTCCGCGGCCGCGGATCAGGGAGGCTGGGAGGGGAACGAACGGTTCTTTGAGTAGTAGGGGATTTTAGTTGGTTGGCTTGGGTCTCTGCTCTGCTGGACAGCCAGCTGCTATTTGAAGAGCACCTGGCGAGTCCGCGAGTGGTGGCCGGCTTGGCTTGGCTAGATCACTCCAGGCCTCGAGGGGGGAAATGGAGTGTGCTGGGAGGACAAGGAAGAGGATTTTATAGTAGCAGCAATTTTTTTTTCCCGATTTGCGAATGTCTTTCTTCTCTGAAAAGGACGGTGGAGGTAACCAAAGTTTGTTTGAGTGCTTGACCCTGCTTCCGATTGGCTCCTCTTTTTTTGTATACGAACTGTGTGCTGATGTGATTACCAAATCATTCAGCCTCGCCACTTCGCCAGCCAATACGTGATGTTCAAATCATAAGTTAATTCTAAAATAAGCCCATCCCACATACTCTCGCAACACGTGCTGACGTTTGTTGTTAGTGAATAATGGATATTTAAGTCCAACGAGGTGTCTGGATACGTCTGACCGTAACTTTAATACATACACACCTTTAATTCTCCTGTTGAGATTGAGTTTTTCTATTTTTAAATAACATGCAAACCACGTATTTCATTAAGCAGAAGAAAATACAGCTAAGCAACCTTAGAAGAGCCCCAAGACGTAGAGTTACGAGAAAACAAAACAACACAACGACTAAGCAGCGACCAACAAAGACCGACACGACCACAGAGAACGAAACAAGAGAGGAGACACCACGACGAACAACACGACCTACAACGCCAAGGCCTGCAGGAAAGAGGCACACCACGGGCGCAAGCACAACACGGACGGGCGCACAACCAACTACAACGAACGAAGGACGAGAATGCCACGCAAGACGATGCCTTCAAGAAGGGAACGACGCCGACGTCGCCATCATCCGCCTGCTCACGAAGGAGCGGACCAAGCTTTCACCTGGCAAGACCAAATGGACGGAGGCCGAGACAACGCCTCCAGCGAGGTAAGCGGCGTTAAGCAACGCCACCGTTGTCAGCCCGACCAACGTCAGACCATACTTTCGCAAGGCCTCCGGAACCAACTTCATGCCGACGACCACCATAGCCGGAAGGGGGCCAAACGATGGAGAACAGCGAGCAACCCGTGATGAGAATGATGGTAAGCAGCTGCAAGCCGGCAGAACGACCACTCGCAACCAAAAACGACCAGGGGGGAGGGAGGGAGCCAAAGCTCCACACCACCACCTCCCACGACAACGACCCTATTCAACGCCACTCAACGACACAAGACTGACACAAAGCGCCATGGAGAAGACGAAGACCCGTCTGCCCAACCAGCGAAGCAGACGACCGGAGGGGGCATGACCCAAAGGCGAGACCACTGGCCGAAGAACAAGCACCTAAGAGGGCGACAACCGCAGGGTGGTACGAAGCAGGGTACCCTCCAACAACCTCCAAGAAAAGCCGAGCAGCGCGGCACAACGAAGACCACGAGCGACCAACTGGGAAAGGCACGACCTTTCGAACATCAACCCCCGGCAAGTGCAGCAGTACAGCGCCGCCGGTGGGACCCCCAACGTCGCCGCCGCCGCCGAACCAGGGAGGAAGCCGGAGAGGGGGAGGAATGAGACGTCCCTGGCCCGCTAGAGCCGCGACGCCGACGACCAGCTTGGCGGGACCGCCCACCCAAGAGCCACCGCCGGTGCGGGCCCCCGGCGTCGCTGCCGCCGCCGAACCAGGCGGAAGCCGGAGAGGGGGCGTCCACCATCCGGGAGGAAGGAGACGCCCCCGGCCCGCACGGAGCCGCGCCGCCGACGAGCAACTGCTGCGGCCCCACCCGCCTGCAGATCTAGGGTTGACCGGGAGGCAACCGGAACCACCCCAGAACGCCAGATCCGCGAGGGGGGGGAGGCCGCACCGGGGAAGGCAGATCCGGTGCCGGAAGGGCGCACCGCCGGTGGCGACCCGGGGAAGCGACCTCGTCGTCGTGGTGGAGGAGCCGGGGGCACGGGGGAGGGAGAGAGAGGGGGGAAGGAGGACACGAGGGCGTCGGTTGTGCGACGCCACCGCTGTCGGCAAGGAGGAGGCGGCGGCCGTCGGGAGCTGTCGTCGAGGGCCTGGCGACGCAGGGTGGTTGCCCCCCGAGTCGCCCTCAGCGAGAGCGACGCGAGGGTCCGCGAGTTAGAATAGATTGAGTTTGAAGATTTGCCCGGTTGACAGTGTAAAGCATATGCGCTGGTCAAATAGGAGAGGCTGCTAGGATCCTTCAGGGACTCCGGGCTTAAGAGTGTTGGAGGAAGAAGAGCTCGTGACTGATCAAGATGAAATAGCACCGCACGATGCCACCAGCGGCGGAACCACGACCACCTCTGTAGCAATTTTGCGCAAAGTCTATTGTCACCAAGTAAACTTAATTTTTATATTAAAAAAACCAAGGAAACTTAATCTGCCGGCGTCTGGTTCTCGCGTAATTAGTTTGTAGACCTTCGTTTCGATGCTCGTACTCGTACGTGTGGAGGGAACAAGTGTACACCGACCGCATTATCTCAAGTTGGGCCATCCTATTAATCTGAAATCGTAGCTACGGGCCTACGGCCACTGGATGCCACGAGATGTAGACCAAATGGTAAAACCGTCGACCGAATGGAATGTTAATTTTCAGCACTGGTTAATTGAAACCACGTCGTATTTGTACTAGGTGACGACTAAACGGAGAGGGCTCTCCATTTAGTCTTACATGGAGAGTACACATGAGGAAGTAACTTTTAGTTATACATGGAGAGCTCTCGGAGGTTACTTCCTGCGACACAAAATTACTTCCCTCAACAGAAAGAAGTCCACATGAGAAAGTAACTTTTTGTCACGGGAAGTAATTTTTTGTCGCAGGGAAGTAACTTTTTGTCGCGGAAGTAATGTGTCGCGGGAAGTAACTTTTTGTCGTGAGAAATAACTTATGTGTTGCAGGAAGTAACCTCGGAAGGCTCTCCATTTAACACTAAATGGAGAGTCCTCTCCGTTTAGCATTTGGGTTTGTACTAAGTCATATTTGTCGAGACAAGAATAATGATACTTCACGCTCCAAATTAAGAATAGCGTAGCAGATTCTCCTCGATCTTTCCTGAAAATCATCGGCATAGATAGATGCATGGACCGACCTGTAAGCTTCTTAACCACTTGCCTGTTGTTAAAAAAAAAACACTTGCCGAGATTGTCTGTCCGTCCAGGCCCATCTCACTGACACACGTGGACGGAGTGCACCGCTGCATTGGTGGATCATCACTGACATTTAGGAACTAACTGCAGGCCAAGGCCCGTGTCTGACGCAGGCCCAAATCTCTGCTTTGTTCATTGAAAAAAATGAATATTCATTTATTTTCTTTTTCGTGAATTTCAAAGAGTTCTTTAGCGCATCTTTGCCAATGCCTTAGGCTGTCCTCACCGGGTGCGGTAAAAGCCCCGGTACGGGACACGGTGGCGGGATGGCGTTGGCCTTTGGCGTTTTCACCCCCGCACCGGGAGACGTCAAAGGGCACGGGGCATCCCGTTCGGGCAGCGGGGACGCCATGCCTGGCGTCTTTCCGGGTGCGCTACGGCACACTCGGGCGGGCCCCAGCTGCCTCCCGCCGCCGCGTGCCCAACCACCCCCGCCGCCTCTGCTCCACGCGCCTCAGCTGCTCGTCGGCGGTCGGGAGAGAAGGGGAGGGAGAGGGGATCCCGCGCGCGCCGCCGCAGGTGCCTCGCGCCCGCACGCACGGAGCTCTGCCGACCACCACGAGCAGGCGCGAGTAGAGCCCCTGCTGGATCGTCGCGGTGGAGCCCGAGATCGAGCTCGCCAGAGAGACCGAGGTCGATGGGACTGCCGATGCCGCAACAGCAGAGAGAGACCGAGACCGAGGTCCGTGCCGCCTGAGCTGGGAGGGACCGACCACGAGCTCCGTCGGCGCCGCCGCACGAAGGGAGGGAGCTCCGCCGCCACAGATCGAGGGAAGAGAGGCCGGCCTAGATCCACCGTCGGGCAGAGCGCCTTGCGCTCGGAGCTGGCCGGCGAGCGTCCCCTCCAAGCTCCACCTCGCCATTGAATCGAGCGGCCGCCGAGGCCGAGCCGCCACCGTCGTCCACCTCCGCCTCCGCACGCCCGCCGCCGAGGGGTCGAAGCAGGGGAGAGACCCAATGTCGAGCCGGGCGCGAGGAGGCAGCCGCTGCGTCGTGGAACTGAGCCGACGCGTGAGGATGCTAACGCCGGCGTGTGAGGACGTCGTCGCCGCGCCGCGGATCTGAGCCAGCGCGCATCGGGCCGGCGTCGTCCTCACCTTGCTCTGCCGCGCCGGCGCTGCTGCTGCCGCCGCCCCGCCGCGGGAAGCAAGGGAGGAAGCGTGCGCCCCTCCTCCACCGCAGCCGCCGCTGGGACGGGAGGGCGGCGCCGCGTGCCTCCCCGGCGTCCACGCCCACCACCGACGGAGATCGAGAGAGGGAGGGAGGGAGATGAGTAGAGGGGTCAGGTGAAAAAGAAGAGGAAAGAAGGGGGGAGAGAGAGGAGAGGGGTAGTTGGAGATGGATGAAGAAAAGGGCAGAGTATGACATGTGGGTCCTGTGGCTGGTGGTTGGTATGGAGTACGAGATATAGGGGATGACGAGTGCGGAGAAATTGGTACTGTACGTCTGTACTGCAAAATCTTGCTGACTAGGCAGAATATTTTCTTTAGGGGATGGTTTTTAGGGTACGACGAGTGCTACCAGCGTTAGAAGGTCGTCCAATCTCCAACGGCATCACCTTCAAAACCAAATGTCTTACACGCCCTCACACTATACCCTCATGCCTCCCTGAGTCCCTATGCACATTCTAGTAGACTAGCATCCATCATCCTTGCGCAATTCCACCCTATTTGGCACGCCTTCCATTCTGGGTTTTCCTTTGCACCTTATGAACACTGACCTGTTGTCCTTACTCATAGCTTGATGAACCGCACCGACCAATGGGAGCCACCTAAAGACTAGGCAAGCGATGGAACGAGGCATGGTTCTTCCTAGTATGTGCCTTTTATGGTACATGAGTGTTATGGAAACTAAAATTGGAAGGCTTTAAATCCTGGGTCAATTTTGTAAATCTAACTTGCTCACCTGGAAAATCATTAATTAGCCAGCTAATTATAATGGTTCATAGTTGGATCATATAAGAATATGACCAATGCCACAATCATTTTTTAGTAAATATGGAAGGCATTTATTTTTATTTTTCAGACTATCTATCATATATATAGGTGCATATATATGTGATTTTTTTTCTTCCTCCCATAGTATTATGCTGGCTAGAGAACTACTCTCCGTATATGAAAGAACATACGTGTTCGTCATGCTCCTAAGTTCCGACAAAGCCTTGTCACTGAAGCTATATCCGATACGGGAGACAAACTCCCCCCACCCCCTCCGGCCCTCCCCTTTGCCCTATCTTTCTTCGAAAGCGTAACGTTATCACACTGCACTTAATAACATTCCAGACCTCTATCTTTCTTCGAAAGCGTAACGGTAGAACACTGCACTTAATAACATTCCTTCCAGGGATAGTACGGACCAATGCTTCGACTTCCCCCATCTCACAGCCAACTCCCTTCCCTCCATCGCCATCGCCTCGTCGTGGCGCCACCGTCTTGCCTCTCTGCTGGCGGTCGCAGCTGTCTCTCACCACTACCCGCATTACCCTCGCGTAACCCTATGTTCTTATGCATATTTTTTTTTCTATAACGTGACCACCAAGTTGCCATAGGTGTAATGACCGACGCTTCAACTTCCCTTCCCTCTCCATCACCACGCCTCATCGTGGTGCCACCGCCTTGCCTCGCTTCTGGCTCCCGCAGCTACCTCACACTGCTACCCGCATCACCGCAGCCTGATGTCCATCGCTAGCCACCTAGACTTGGGTGGCTCTCGATTCGGAGGAGAACACTACCTCGCTCGAGAAACCCTAACCCCCAACTCTCGATCTTCTTCGGGGGAGCTAGCTTCTTTGTGGTGTAGGTCGCGAGTTATATGAACTATTTCTCCATACGGGACATACGTTCGTGTACCAAATAACAAGTAGCAATATCGTGCATTTTCATGATTTCTGCACGGAACGAATTACAAACGGTGTTTTGTCGAGTAGATCCAATCCCATACGATTGATGCAATGCATGTCTGTTTGCTCATCACCACTGCTGCCGCGGTGCAGCCAAAACTGAACGGACCATGGGTCGTAAAATGGCATGGCACGCGTTCACTCCAAATCGTGCAGCCCCGATCGCTGACCCAGCGCGGAGAGACAGACCACGCGGCTACCTCAGGTTGTAGATAGAAGCAGGCGAGGGATCATAACTGCTCCCACACCGTAAAAACGACACGAAAAATATCCGCAAAAAGATATCGATCGGCCGGCGGAAAATTAAAACCCGGCGCGGTGAGTGACAAACGAAAAGCAAGCAAGCGCATCGGTCACGGTCACCAGACAGAGGTCAGTGTACGGGGATAGATGGAGTTTGTTTCACTTTCACCTCGATCGGCATGCACGTTCGTACGCCACCGGGGGCGCCGGCCACGCCGTGTGTCGCCGTCCGATCTCCTGCCCTACACCATCTCGGCATCTCCCTCCTCCCTCGCGGCGCGCGTTCCTACTCCGATGCAGCAGGTGCGCCGCTTTCTCGCTTCACTCCGGCCCACACACAAGCGCGTCGTCGGTCTCGGGGTCAGGGAGATATATACTACGATGCTACCACTAGGCTAGGCCCCACTGAGGTGAGGTGAATACTCCGTAGGTGATAGGCTCACCTGATAGGTGCGTGCGTGAGAGTCTCTCTCTCTCCTCTCCACCCACCTCTCGCCTCCGCTCCGCTCCTCTTTAGCTTCCTTGTTGCTCCACCAGGAAGGATCCTGCAGGCGGTTACAAATAAAGGGAGGAGTCGCTGGATGAGCCAGCTCCATCTGGCTCTTCACTCGCTACCTCCGATCCCTCTCCCCCCGCGCGCCGCTGTTCCAGCTCCCGGCCTCGTCGTCCCTGCCTGCTCGCGAGGTGAGACCCCCATCGATCTCGATCCTCTCCCTTCCCTTCCCCCACCCTCCTAACCCCGGTCCGCCTCCTCGTCCTCTCTCTACCTCGCCCGTCCTTGATAGACGAACACCGTACCGTACCCCCGTCGGGCATGGCGACGAGCACCTCCATCCCCCGCCGGTATAGTAGCTGGGGCTTAGGTTTTCCGGCCGGGGGAGGTGCGGGCCTGCGGGGTGCGGTGTGGCGCCGAATCTGCCATGCGTATTGTTTCGGTCGGTCGCTTTGATGATTCGTGCTCGTTCCGTTCGTTTGCTTGTGCGGATGCGGATCGCGCTATTCCAGCTGCGTGCGGCGGCGGTGGGTTCTTCTTCGTGCTCGATCGTACTATACTGCTTCGTTCGGTTTACAAGGCAGCTTTTGTTCTTGGGATTTGGGCGAGATTGGGTTCCGATTTGCCTGCCCTCCTGTCCTATTTTGGCCTCTCCGGCCTCTACTAGCACTGATAGTACTACTACTATACTAGTTCTGCCGCCGCCGCTGCTGGGGTGTGTGTGTGGTAGTCTTGTGCTGCGCCAGTTCGAGTTCGTGGGGGCGGTGGGGTTTTAGCAGACGCGCGCCGCGAGATTTTGATCCCCTTTTTGTTTGGGTCGCCGCCGTCGAGAGATCGTCGTCTTTGTGTGATGCGCCAATCCGGCAGTCCGGCCGTCGTTCCTTTGCAGCTCCATATTTTTTCCTCTTTTTCCAGGTGCGTGGGGGTTTCTGGTTTCAGACCCATCTGTGTTCGTCAGCGCTCGTCTTCCACTTTTTCTTTCGTCTGAGGTAGCTCGCCGCCGCCGCCGCGTCGCCCCAATGCAATGCGGGTTTATTTTCGTTGCCTGGATGATGATGCCGGATCTGTTTTTTCTCCACCCCAGTTCGAATGATTTCTTTCCTAATTTGCGCTTGATTTCCAGCTCGTCAATTCCTGTGCGACCCGGTTTGCTTTCCTTTTAAGTTTGTGTATGCCTCCCACTCCTAATGAATGATGCTTCATTATATTCCTTTGTTTTACTGATCTCCTACCGTTTGCGATTATCCAGTACTAGTACTGCTTGGGATGCAGCAGGCAGATCCAAAGCCTCTGCTTGCCGTTTTCTCCCCAGAATTTAGAAGCACATTATTTTTCTCATTAAAGTATAGTTATACTACTACTATTACTACTTCGATCAGTAGGGTGCTACAGCGCTAGCTATGAATACTGGTGAATCCAAACCGATCAGTTTCTTCTATTGTACTAGTGCAAAAGAATTGTTTGCTTTTCTTTCCCAAGTGGTAGCGCAGGCAGTGCCTGGAGGTCTAGCAGTGCACTTCAGGTAGTTGTTGTCTCTCTGGGCTTCTGGTACTCTTTTGGCAGGAAAGAGAATGCAAAGGCTGCAAGATCTTCTGTCATTCCAGTACATGGAATTTTCCCTTTTCTACCACACCGGCCGCTTGTACTGCAGGCTCACTCTTGTTTTACCACTTCAAGTAGGGTGAACCTTTTGCATGCAGTAGTTACCTGTAGGCCTATATAGCGAGCTACTTTTACTGATTGGCACACAGGTGCACTGTACTAGGTCATTCTGATTCTTCCTCTTGGGTTGTTTTGTGATTGGAAAAGATTAGTGCTGGACGTACGTGTGTACTCTACACTAGTGTTGGACGTGTACTCTACACTAGCTTCCTTGTTTTACATCTCGATCGCCCATTATTTCATGTTACTTTTACCAACTTAAAATTGATCCAATGCCTTTGCTTTGCTTTTTTAGTTCACTCTGGTATACTATATCTGTAATCTGTCTGTGCTGGCTGTGTGTTTGGAACAAACTCACTCACTCACTCAGTGTCCACTGTACTTCCTCATCTGATTGCTGATGATCCGTCTCACTTTACTTTATTCTTTCTTTTCCAGGGTGAGAAAGGACTGGTTCTCAGATGCATTGGGGGACTCTTGGTTTCTGTTTCGGTTACTAGCTTTTGGCATCAAGGAATGTGATAGTTCAATCTGCCCGGCGCGTTGAAACTGATACGGCCACCCAACTGAAGAAGGACGCAGCACCATAACTCATCTCTGAGTCTGATCGATCAGCACCGACCTCATGAACTCGCGAGCTTACCAGATCCAGCTCCAGGCTGCCAAGGCGGCGGCGGCGCCTCCAGTTCATGCCGTCGATGACGACGAGCCGGAGCCACCAACCCCGAAGGCTCTGCTGCTGGATCTCGCCGAGACCCAAGGCATTGTTGACGCGCCGCCGGCGCCGTGCCAAGGCAATGGTGGTGTTGCTCCGATGGGCGTCGTCATCGGCAACGCGGAGCCTACCAAGTGCCCCGAGTGCCCCAAGTGGTTCGCGTCGGAGAAGGCTATGTTCGGGCACCTGAGGAAGCACCCAGAGAGGGGTTACAAGGGCGCGATCCGTCCGGCGACGCCCAGCGAGGCTGCCGCTGCCGCCGCTGCCGTTGCCGTGGCCAGAGACAAGAAGTTGAAGAAGCAGGAGGAGGCGCAGAAGGGTACTGACGTGTCGGCGATGAACATGACGGCCGCTGCTGCGACGGCAGGAGGGAAGAAGCCGTGGGAGGAGGCCGAGCTCTCGACCAAGTGGCCAGTCACGGCGAAGCGCGGGCGCGCGCCGTTCGCGCCCAGCGGCGAGCGCGCGATCGAGGCGGGGAAGCAGACCAACAGCTGCAGCGAGGACGAGGACCAGGAGGCCGCGATGATCCTCTTGGGGCTGGCCTCCTCCAGTCACTCGACGACGTCCGAAACCCAGCAGGAGTCGGTGCAGCAGGCCGTGCAAGTCCCCGACGCCGCCTCTGGGCACCAGATGCCGGATGTCGAGGAGCCTATGGTTCTCGATCATGTCGCCGGGAACCTGACGCCGCTGGAGGCCGAGCAGATCGTTCAACAGGAGATTGTTGTCCTCGAGGTCAGCGCCGAGTCGCAGACACCGGCGGTCAAGGAGCCCATCACAAACCTGGAGATGACAACACAAGCTGTCCTTGTCGTGGTCCCTGCGAACAAGTCCGCCATCGCTCCCAGCCCTGGCTCGTCCAGCGGTGCCGACACCAAGAAGGCCAAGAAGCGCCGGGCCGCCCCGGACCTCGAGCAGACGGCGGCATCGTCGCCGCCTGCACCACCGGAAGGGGCCGACGGCAAGCCGGCGGTTTGGCGCATACCGTCGCCGGCGTCGAACAAGAAGCACGGGTGCCCGACCTGCGGCAAGTCGTTCCCCACCTACCAAGCCCTAGGCGGCCACATGTCCAGCCACGTGAAGGGTAAGACCGCCGCGCTGCACGACGACCTCGCCGTGGCCCAGGCGATGCACAACTACCTGGCGCGCCGAAGCCTGAGCGTCGGCGTCGGCGGCATCAGCGCCGCCGGTGGCTCGGGGGCGGGCTGGGTCCTGGACCTCCACGTCAAGGAAGTCCAGCCGCCGGCCCCTGTGGTGGCACCAAGCCCGGCGCCGCACGTGTGCTCCGAGTGCCAGATGACGTTCCCCACCGGTCAGGCACTCGGCGGCCACAAGCGGAAGCACTGGTTCCCAGAGAAGCATCAGGCCAAAGCAACCGCGCCGGTCGAGCCAGCAGCGCCAGCGCCGGCACCAGCTCCGGCTGAGCAAGCAGTACCAGCGGCAGCCCCGGCCGTGCGGGACTTCGACCTGAACGAGCTGCCCGAGGAGGGTGAAGGTGAGAACAATCAGCCCTAGGCACCTAGTAGCTACCCATGTAAGTTGCAACATTGGTCCTGCTTTAGAGTCCGTGCTGCTGAAGGACGAAGCAGCTAGCGTCAATTTTGAATGGATATCAAACATTAAGCACATCGTCACTGAATTTTGTCCTAGAGAGTGTAGTGTGTCAGTCAGGAGTTGACAGAGTTCCATTGCCGGCCATTTCTTTGTAATCTTTGCTTCGTAGCACATGTAGCAGGTAAAATGTGTTTGAATTGATGTACCAGCAGCTAGTGAGACTAAACAATTAGGTTCCCTGTTGGGATATATGTAGCGTATGGCGTGAGGAATTCCGAGATCAAACTGAAATTTGTTTTCTCTATCATTTGCAGCAGACGTTTCTGTTTCGTGTGTGTGTGTGTGTGTGTGTGTGAGGAAGGCTGGTTCATCTCGAGCATATTCATGTGTTTCGATCTTACTTTGTTGCAGTGGTTAATTAGTTTACGCCATCGCAACTTCGTGCATGCTTGGTTGTTAATTCGCTGCCCAACATTATTGGCATGCCATAGTTACTCTCCATGACTAGTTTTCTCCATACTAGCAGAGTCTGATTACGCTTTTTTCCCCAGCAATGAAAATGTGTTTGCTAAAACAGTTGCACACACTCAGGATTTTCATACAACTATGGTTCCAAGGAACGCATTTATGCATATGCAACAATATCACGCCCTCGGACGGCAGACACCGCAACAACGTTATTAGAGTAACTACAAGGGACTGGCTAAACCTGTTTTGAATCGGTAAAAAAAAGGAAAAAAGAAAGAATTGACATCCAACAGACTCGCTATTTTCGTTGCCTCGCTACGTTGCTCGCAATACAGCCCCGCTCGCTCGCTTTCTTTGCCGAGTGCACCAGCTCGCTATTCGCCTCGCGCGCGCTCCTCCTTTCCCGCAGCCTCCCCCTTTGCTCCATCCCCGCGCGGCTGTGCCCCCCATTCCAGGACGCGTGCGGCGGCAAGCAGTGGCGGATCCAGGATCCAACTCTTGGGGGGGCTCAACTTCTTCTTCCTCCTCCTCTTCCTTTCCTTTTCCTTCTTCTTCCTTCTCCTTTTCTTCTTCCTCCTCTTCATCTATGCATAGAATTGGTAGGGGGGGGGCTGGGGGGCTTCCATGGAGTCCATGGGGGTAGGGGGGGCTCCAGCCCCCCTGCCCCCACGGTGGATTCGCCCCTGGCGGCAAGGAGCGCCTGGGAGGCCACCCAATCGGCGTGCAGCGGCGGAGGCGTCCGCTACGTGCCCTCTGAGCGAACGCGGAGGCGGCAGAGGCGCACGGGGCCAGCCCTGCTCCGAGCTAGCACGCGACGGCAGAGGAGCGCGTGGTCGGCCCTGCTCCGAGCCAGCGCACGGCGGAGGAGGAGATCTGGAGGCGCCGGGACGCCGAGTGGAGGAGTTCGGGAGTCGTTGAGAGGAGAAGGTGCTCGGGCAGCCAAGGACGCACGCGGCGGCGGAGGTGCTCGCGCAGCCAAGGACGCGCCTGGAGATGAGAGGAGAGGGCGCCGGGCGGAGTTGGGGAAAGGAGGAAGACAAGTGAGGAGGATGACAAGTAGGGTCCATTGACCTGATGATATATTAAAAATCCATTTTTAAAGCGTCTATTGGTTTACCTTTCAATTTGGAAAACTTTTTATCTTTTAGCTAACCTTTTAATCTTTAAATTTAAAGAGAAATATTTAAAGCGTCTATTGCACGTTTCACCATCCGTCTTATTCAAAAATTTATAAAAACATAAAAATAATTATGATATACTTAAAATATATACAATGATAAAACATGTCATAACAAAATAATTAATATTTTCATAAATTTTTTGAATAAGACGAATGGTCGAACGTGCTCAGCAAAAGTCAACAAATGCTTATATTTAGAAACGGAGGGAGTAATTTACTAATAATAGATACAACATAACACCGGGAATCAATCCATGAGTCGGAAGGTCTGGAATTTATCCCGATATCTTAGTGTACCTTTTATGAGTAGATTAATTTCTGACTTAGATTAAATCTCAATCTCTAATTGTATCTATCATAGATTTCTTCTTATATTTTTATTCCCGATCGGAAACGAATCTAACCCGAGTCCTTAACCAGCCAGAAGGCCGCAATCTCTCCTGATGTGTGATGTCCCAAACTCCAGAATCTACACGGAAACCCAGGGTCATCCACCATCTCCAACCATAATGTCCTGCGAGATCATACCAGACTTGAGGACACCGTGGGTCCGACTTGCGCCGGCGCGTGAATTTCCCGAACCCCATCATCATGAGTCCGGAAATCCTATATATATATATATATATCTTGCCGAAGATAGTTTCTTATGAAACTATAATCCACTAGAAGATCCTAACACACCTTTTTCCTCTTGTGACCCCCGACGTGCGCCCCTCCTCCGTGAACCGCCGCCGCCACCCGCCGCGGCCCGTCGTGGCCTCCTGGCACGCGCCGCCGCGACCCGCCGTGCTACCCCGAGCCACCGCCAGTCGTGCTACCGCGTGCCGCCGCGGGCGGCCAGTGTGCTGCCACCGCCGCCGCCGGAGAAGAAGCTCTAAAATGTTGGTCTAAAAAAATGTTGATCTCAAAAATGTTGACACTATTTTCAAATTGTTGCAACATTTTGCAAAATATTCTAACATTTTGCAAAATGTTGACAAAAACTAACGTAAAATGTTATAACATTTCTGAAAAAATACCATTTTCTGAAAAATGTTGTACTAACATTTTTTATTTAACAGTCATGAGGCGAGACGACTGTAAACTACTAGCTAGCAATCTTAGGTGGACTTTGGTGGGCTATCTACCTTCCGGTAGCAGCCCTCTCGTGAATCACGCACGGAAAAAGTCTATTCTACAACCTTTATTTATAGACGCTGTCTGAGTTTCGACCATCAACCACAAAATCAGGTATTCAGCACCCACGAACTATCAAAACTGTCTGATTTACACCCCTCGGTGGTTTTCGCCAATGTGGCCGCCACATCAGCTATCCTTGCTGTCACCACTTCAATAGGGCCCACATGTCGTTGAGCCGGGGACCTCCTCCTTCCTCCAGCGGGACAGAAGCCGGCACCACTGCCTCGCGCCTCGTTCCCGGTGTCGGTCGGTGCGCCTCGCGGTGGCAGATGACGGGCTCGTCGTCGTCGTCATCCACTCTCCCTCCACTTCTCTGCTCCTCCGCCTCCCTCTTCTCTCCCGGCGGCCCCTCCTCACCTCTGCTCGGTCTTGGGTCGCCGCCGACCCCTCTGTCCCCTGCTGCTCCTCTTGATGTGCACAGCCTCGGTTCGAATCGATTCGACAGAGGTGGACGACGGCGCGGTGGCGAGCGGATCACGAGTGCGGTGGCCCTGCAGCTCCCCGCACCAGGCGGAGCTCCGCCCCCACGCTCGCCAGCCACCTCCGCCCTCCCGAAGTGACAGCATCCGTCCTTCCCTCCGCCCTCCCGAAGTGGCGGCTTTCGTCCTTCCCAAGCTCTTACCGTCGTCTGGCTCCGGTCGCTTCTGGTGGAAGATGATCCACCTCGCCTCCCTCCATGTTCAACCCTGCAACCTCCTGCGAGCGGGATCCAAAGTAGACGCGGTAGCCAGCAGGATCTTCGATGCCGGAGCTCCCTCCCTTCCTCCCCACCCCTCCTCGAACTCCCATACGGGCGGAAAAGCGGAGGGCAGCCCCTCCCCTGCTCCACGAACGCGGCGGTGGAGGACCTGACACGGACGACGCTCGATCTGCTCGTCCACCTGCTCTGCTTCGGGTGGACAAGCTGAGGACCAGGTGTGTCCGAGGACCAGTGGAGGGTCGCTCCTTAGTGATGAGTGATTGACAACGTTGTGTGGACTGATGCTTGGCTAAGTGTGCAGGTACAAGTTGCGGCTTGACTCGTGTCGGTGCAGGTGAAGAACAAGCGCGAAAGGCCTTAGTCGTGGCGGCCTCCGGGTGATGGAGTGGCAAGTAGGCTTGGTTCGATGGACCCGGTGGCCGATGGGGTCAAGTGCGAGCCGTGCGGTGCAAGACTGGCGGGCTGAAGTCGTGAACATGGGCCGGTGCAAGGTAGCGGTTGGAGCACGAAGCTTGCACGCGGGGTTTGGTGGTTTGCCCACAAAACCATCAGGTGGACGGTTTCTTGGTTTGGGCCGCAAAACCAAGCCCGGAGGCCCGAGGCGACGGAGACGGTGATCCGGGAGCTTCGGGAAGCTTCGAGGCGGAGGGCACGTGGCGTGATCGCGGGGTTTGTGTCGAGGTGAAGCGAAGCTGCGGTGGAAGCGTGTCCGTCCGATGAAGACTTGACCAAAATGCCCCTGAGGGGTTGTATCTTCATTTATGCAGTAGGGGTAGCGTGGTCATTTACCTCCCTCCGATAGACTTCGTATAAATAGCGAAGAGGTGGATGGCATCTCTCTCTTCTTGGACTCTAGGGCTTTCTCCCCCGGTAGATTTCTCTGAACTGCTTCTTTTCCTTCTGGATTCCTTAGGCTAGACTCTTGTACAGAATCTGACCTCTGGATGTATGGAAGCATTCGGCGTCCCGGTGATCTCCTAGTCCTCTGTGATTTTCGTGTCATTTTTGGGACTATTTTTGGGGAGTTTCGTTCTTCGCTCGATTCGGGAATTTGAGGGCGTTTCCTCACGAATTTCTTTGAGGGGATCATGGCTGGATGCCTTGCGCATGTTTGTGTGTGATCTTGACCCCTCAAACGCCGTGGAGAGCCTTCGATTCGTTCGTTTTTGGTTGGAGCCCGAGTTCATGGTGGTGCTTGTGTGATCCGCGATTCCCGGTGATTTAGGGAGTTAGAGGTCGAGATTTTTGGGGCATAGCATCCTTGTGTGATGCATATCATCTCTCCAAAATCTTGTCTCAAGAGTTTCTACTGTTTGGGAGATCCGGTGATGAGTTCTTGGAGTTGACCCCGCGGGTCGGGCGTTTTTGGTTCTGTTCGTGGCTCGTGGACAGTCCGCACATAGCCGCGGACAGTCCGCGTGTGCTAGAGTTCGTCGCGTGTTATTCGTGTTCTTGCGCGTCTTCGTTTCGATCCGGTTTGCCCCTAGGGTTTCGTTGCAAGAGGTTTGACGGACAGTCCGCGGGGGCTTCACGGACAGTCCGCGTGGCCGAGTTTCTGGCGGACGGTCCGCGGGTCCTCCACGGACAGTCCGTATTTTCGGCTCTGGTAGCTCTGGTGTTTATTTCTTTGCTCGCCCCGCCCGGCACATGTAGTTTGTCCTCACTGACTACTTTCTTAATATGCTCGGCAGCTAATAATGACGACCTCAGAAATATGAGGCTAACCTTGTGTGGCCAGTGTGTGAGTGTTAATGCACTACTACATTGCAGAGTTTCCGATGGTTTTTTTTTTTTAATAAGGAACAAAATCTGCTGGTGGGTAGCCTAATCCCTGCATTATTTGAGTTGTTACAGGGGTTTGGCACATTTTCAATCAGGCACATGTGCCGCGTGTTTCTGTTGCCTCTGGCTCTAACAGTATGATTAACCTCGCTCTCAAACCCAAACCAAGCACAGTTCTGCCACGCATCGATCCTTAATTCGCGCGGAAGATGCACGAGCAGTCAAAGGCCCATCTCTAAGAAACTGAGAGCAGCACCAGACTCATCTCATCTCTAAAACAGAAAGGAAAAAGGCAGAAAAGACGAGGCGTACCTAGGTTGCGGTCGACGGCGCCGGCGTAGGTGCGGTTGCGGTGCGGGCCGTGCTCGGGGTCCGGCGAGCGGTAGCAGTCGGCGAAGAGCGTGGACTGCAGCGCCGTCACGCCCGCGAACACGAGCATGGCCGCCGGCCCGGCCGCCCACCCCAGCTGCGCGATGCTCCACGCCAGCGACAGCACGCCGGACCCGATCACCGCGGTGATCACGTGCGCCGCCGCCGTCCACATGCTCCCTGCCAGGGGAAAAAATGGTTCGCCGGCCGCCGGTTTTTCAGTCGCGGTCGCGGAGTGGCCTGATCGAATCCGAACATGCAGAGTGCGAGCAGGGGATCGATTGACTCACCGCTCCGGACGATGCCGGCGACATGCTTCTCGTGGCCCGCGATGAGGGGCACGGCGGCGGCGCCGGCCCCGTGGTGGTCGTACCCGCCCTCGCCGAGCGCCATGGATGATGGGATCGCCGGGGCGGGCGACGGGGTCGAGCGGCGCGCGCGGGGCCTCCGCCTGCTACCAAATCCTCCGCGGCCGCGGATCAGGGAGGCTGGGAGGGGAACGAACGGTTCTTTGAGTAGTAGGGGATTTTAGTTGGTTGGCTTGGGTCTCTGCTCTGTTGGACAGCCAGCTGCTATTTGAAGAGCACCTGGCGAGTCCGCGAGTGGTGGCCGGCTTGGCTTGGCTAGATCACTCCAGGCCTCGAGGGGGGAAATGGAGTGTGCTGGGAGGACAAGGAAGAGGATTTTATACTAGCAGCAATTTTTTTTTCCCGATTTGCGAATGTCTTTCTTCTCTGAAAAGGACGGTGGAGGTAACCAAAGTTTGTTTGAGTGCTTGACCCTGCTTCCGATTGGCTCCTCTTTTTTTTTTTTTTGTATACGAACTGTGTGCTGATGTGATTACCAAATCATTCAGCCTCGCCACTTCGCCAGCCAATACGTGATGTTCAAATCATAAGTTAATTCTAAAATAAGCCCATCCCACATACTCTCGCAACACGTGCTGACGTTTGTTGTTAGTGAATAATGGATATTTAAGTCCAACGAGGTGTCTGGATACGTCTGACCGTAACTTTAATACATACACACCTTTAATTCTCCTGTTGAGATTGAGTTTTTCTATTTTTAAATAACATGCAAACCACATATTTCATTAAGCAGAAGAGAAATACAGCTGAGCAACCTTAAAAGAGCCCCAAGACGTAGAGTTACGAGAAAACAAAACAACACAACGACTAAGCAGCGACCAACGAAGACCGACACGACCACAGAGAACGGAACAAGAGAGGAGACACCACGACGAACAACACGACCTACAACGCCAAGGCCTGCAGGAAAGAGGCACACCACGGGCGCAAGCACAACACGGACGGGCGCACAACCAACTACAACGAACGAAGGACGAGAATGCCACGCAAGACGATGCCTTCAAGAAGGGAACGACGCCGACGTCGCCATCATCCGCCTGCTCACGAAGGAGCGGACCAAGCTTTCACCTGGCAAGACCAAATGGACGGAGGCCAAGACAACACCTCCAGCGAGGTAAGCGGCGTTAAGCAACGCCACCGTTGTTAGCCCGACCAACGTCAGACCATGCTTTCGCAAGGCCTCCAGAACCAACTTCACGCCGACGACCACCATAGCCGGAAGGGGGCCAAACGATGGAGAACAGCGAGCAACCCGTGATGAGAATGATGGTAAGCAGCTGCAAGCCGGCAGAACGACCACTCGCAACCAAAAACGACCAGGGGGGAGGGAGGGAGCCAAAGCTCCACACCACCTCCTCCCACGACAACGACCCTCTTCAACGCCACTCAACGACACAAGACTGACACAAAGCACCATGGAGAAGACGAAGACCCGTCTGCCCAACTAGCGAATCGGACGACCGGAGGGGGCATGACCCAAAGGCGAGACCACTGGCCGAAGAACGAGCACCTAAGAGGGCGACAACCGCAGGGTGGTACGAAGCAGGGCACCCTCCAACAACCTCCAAGAAAAGTCGAGCAGCGCGGCACAACGAAGACCACGAGCGACCAACTGGGAAAGGCACGACCTTTCGAACATCAGCCCCCGGCAAGTGCAGCAGTAGAGCGCCGCCGGTGGGACCCCCAACGTCGCCGCCGCCGCCGCCGACGAACCAGGGAGGAAGCCGGAGAGGGGGAGGAATGAGACGTCCCTGGCCCGCTAGAGCCGCGACGCCGACGACCAGCTTGGCGGGGACCGCCCACCCAAGAGCCACCGCCGGTGCGGGCCCCCGGCGTCGCTGCCGCCGCCGAACCAGGCGGAAGCCGGAGAGGGGGGCGTCCACCACTCGGGAGGAAGGAGACGCCCCCGGCCCGCACGGAGTCGCGCCGCCGACGAGCAACTGCTGCGGCCCCACCCGCCTGCAGATCTAGGGTTGACTGGGAGGCAACCGGAACCACCCCAGAACGCCAGATCCGCGAGGGGGGGGGGGAGGCCGCACCGAGGAAGGCAGATCCGGTGCCGGAAGGGCGCACCGCTGGTGGCAACCCGGGGAAGCGACCTCGTCGTCGTGGTGGAGGAGCAGGGGGCACGGGGGAGGGAGAGAGAGGGGGAAGGAGGACACGAGGGCGTCGGTTGTGCGACGCCGCCGCTGTCGGCGAGGAGGAGGCGGCGGCCGTCGGGAGCTGTCGTCGAGGGCCTGGCGACGCAGGGTGGTTGCTCCCCGAGTCGCCCTCATCGAGAGCGACGCGAGGGTCCGTGAGTTAGAATAGATTGAGTTTGAAGATTTGCCCGGTTGACAGTGTAAAGCATATGCGCTGATCAAATAGGAGAGGCTGCTAGGATCCTTCAGGGACTCCGGGCTTCAGAGTGTTGGAGGAAGAAGAGCTCGTGACTGATCAAGATGATATAGCACCGCACGATGCCATCAGCGGCGGAACCACAACCACCTCTGTAGCAATTTTGCGCAAAGTCTATTGTCACCAAGTAAACTTAATTTTTATATTAAAAAAACCAAGGAAACTTAATCTGCCGGCGTCTAGTTCTCGCGTAATTAGTTTGTAGACCTTCGTTTCGATGCTCGTACTCGTACGTGTGGAGGGAACAAGTAAGTGTACACCGACCGCATTATCTCAAGTTGGGCCATCCTATTAATCTGAAATCGTAGCTACGGGCCTACGGCCACTGGATGCCACGAGATGTAGACCAAATGGTAAAACCGTCGACCGAATGGAATGGTATCGACCGAATGGAATGTTAATTTTCAGCACTGGTTAATTGAAGCCACGTCGTATTCGTACTATACTAAATGGAGAGTCCTCTCCGTTTAGCATTTGGAAAAAAAAAACACTTGCCGAGATTGTCTGTCCGTCCAGGCCCATCTCACTGACACACGTGGACGGAGTGCACCGCTGCATTGGTGGATCATCACTGACATTTAGGAACTAACTGCAGGCCAAGGCCCGTGTCTGACGCAGGCGGCAGGCCCAAATCTCTGCTTTGTTCATTGAAAAAAATGAATATTCATTTATTTTCTTTTTCATGAATTTCAAAGAGTTCTTTAGCGCATCTTTGCCAATACCTTAGGCTGTCCGCACCGGGTGCGGTAAAAGCCCCGGTACGGGACACGGTGGCGGGATGGCGTTGGCCTTTGGCGTTTTCACTCCCGCACTGGGAGACGTCAAAGGGCACGGGGCATCCCGTTCGGGCAGCGGGGACGCCATGCCTGGCATCTTTCCGGGTGCGCTACGGCACACTCAGGCGGGCCCCAGCTGCCTCCCGCCGGCGCGTGCCCAACCACCCCCGCCGCCTCTGCTCCACGCGCCTCAGCTGCTCGTCGGCAGTCGGGAGAGAAGGGGAGGGAGAGGGGATCCCGCGCGCGCCGCCGCAGGTGCCTCGCGCCCGCACGCACGGAGCTCTGCCGACCACCACGAGCAGGCGCGAGTAGAGCCCCTGCTGGATCGTCGCGGTGGAGCCCGAGATCGAGCTCGCCGGAGAGACCGAGGTCGACGGGACTGCCGATGCCGCAACAGCAGAGAGAGACCGAGACCGAGGTCCGTGCCGCCTGAGCTGGGAGGGACCGACCACGAGCTCCGTCAGCGCCGCCGCGCGAAGGGAGGGAGCTCCGCCGCCACAGATCGAGGGAAGAGAGGCCGGCCTAGATCCACCGTCGGGCAGAGCGCCTTGCACTCGGAGCTGGCCGGCGAGCGTCCCCTCCAAGCTCCACCTCGCCGTTGAATCGAGCGGCCGCCGAGGCCGAGCCACCACCGTCGTCCACCTCCGCCTCCGCACGCCCGCCGCCGAGGGGTCGAAGCAGGGGAGAGACCCAATGTCGAGCCGGGCGCGAGGAGGCAGCCGCCGCGTCGCGGAACTGAGCCGACGCGTGAGGATACCAACGCCGGCGTGTGAGGACGCCGTCGCCGCGCCGCGGATCTGAGCCGTCACGCGTCGGGCCGGCGCCGTCCTCACCTTGCTCTGCCTCGCCGGCGCTGCTGCTGCCGCCGCCCCGCCGCGGGAAGCATGGGAGGAAGCGCGCGCCCCTCCTCCACCGCAGCCGCCGCTGGGACGGGAGGGCGGCGTCGCGTGCCTCCCCGGCGTCCACGCCCACCACCGACGGAGATCAAGAGAGGGAGGGAGATGAGTAGAGGGGTCAGGTGAAAAAGAAGAGGAAAGAAGGGGGGGAGAGAGGAGAGGGGTAGTTGGAAACGGATGAAGAAAAGGGCGGAGTATGACATGTGGGTCCTGTGGCTGGTGGTTGGTATGGAGTACGAGATATAGGGGATGACGAGTGCGGAGAAATTGGTACTGTACTGCAAAATCTTGCTGACTAGGCAGAATATTTACTTTAGAGGATGGTTTTTAGGAAACGACGAGTGCTACCAGCGTTAGAAGGTCGTCCAATCTCCAACGGCGTCACCTTCAAAACCAAATGTCTTACACGCCCTCACACTATACCCTCATGCCTCCCTGAGTCCCTATGCACATTCTAGTAGACTAGCATCCATCATCCTTGCGCAATTCCACCCTATTTGGCACGCCTTCCATTCTGGGTTTTCCTTTGCACCTTATGAACACTGACCTGTTGTCCTTACTCATAGCTTGATGAACCGCACCGACCAATGGGAGCCACCTAAAGACTAGGCAAGCGATGGAACGAGGCATGATTCTTCCTATGTGCCTTTTATGGTACATGAGTGTTATGGAAACTAAAATTGGAAGGCTTTAAATCCTGGGTCAAATTTGTAAATCTAACTTGCTCACCTGGAAAATCATTAATTAGCCAGCTAATTATAATGGTTCATAGTTGGATCATATAAGAATATGACCAATGCCACAATCATTTTTTTAGTAAATATGGAAGGCATTTATTTTTATTTTTCAGACTATCTATCATATATATAGGTGCATATATATGTGATTTTTTTTCTTCCTCCCATAGTATTATGCTGGCTAGAGAACTACTCTCCGTATATGAAAGAACATATGTGTTCGTCATGTTCCTAAGTTCCGACAAAGCCTTGTCACTGAAGCTATATCCGATAAGGGAGACAAACTCCCCCCACCCCCTCCGGCCCTCCCCTTTGCCCTATCTTTCTTCGAAAGCGTAACGTTATCACACTGCACTTAATAACATTCCAGGACCTCTATCTTTCTTCGAAAGCGTAACGGTAGAACACTGCACTTAATAACATTCCTTCCAGGGATAGTACGGACCAACGCTTCGACTTCCCCCATCTCACAGCCAACTCCCTTCCCTCCATCGCCATCGCCTCGTCGTGGCGCCACCGTCTTGCCTCTCTGCTGGCGGTCGTAGCTGTCTCTCACCACTACCCGCATTACCCTTGCGTAACCCTATCTTCTTATGCATCTTTTTTTTCTCTATAACGTGACCACCAAGTTGCCATAGGTGTAATGACCGACGCTTCGACTTCCCTTCCCTCTCCATCACCACGCCTCATCGTGGTGCCACCGCCTTGCCTCGCTTCTGGCTCCCGCAGCTACCTCACACTGCTACCCGCATCACCGCAGCCTGATGTCCATCGCTAGCCACCTAGACTTGGGTGGCTCTCGATTCGGAGGAGAACACTACTACCTCGCTCGAGAAACCCTAACCCCCAACTCTCGATCTTCTTCGGGGGAGCTAGCTTCTTTGTGGTGTAGGTCGCGAGTTATATGAACTATTTCTCCATACGTGACATACGTTCGTGTACCAAATAACAAGTAGCAATATCGTGCATTTTCATGATTTCTGCACGGAACGAATTACAAACGGTGTTTTGTCGAGTAGATCCAATCCCATACGATGGATGCAATGCATGTCTGTTTGCTCATCACCACTGCTGCCGCGGTGCAGCCAAAACTGAACGGACCATGGGTCGTAAAATGGCATGGCACGCGTTCACTCCAAATCGTGCAGCCCCGATCGCTGACCCAGCGCGGAGAGACAGACCACGCGGCTACCTCAGCTTGTAGATAGAACCAGGCGAGGGATCATAACTGCTCCCACACCGTAAAAACGACACGAAAAATATCCGCAAAAAGATATCGATCGGCCGGCGGAAAATTAAAACCCGGCGCGGTGAGTGACAAACGAAAAGCAAGCAAGCGCATCGGTCACGGTCACCAGACAGAGGTCAGTGTACGGGGATAGATGGAGTTTGTTTCACTTTCACCTCGATCGGCATGCACGTTCGTACGCCACCGGGGGCGCCGGCCACGCCGTGTGTCGCCGTCCGATCTCCTGCCCTACACCATCTCGGCATCTCCCTCCTCCCTCGCGGCGCGCGTTCCTACTCCGATGCAGGTGCGCCGCTTTCTCGCTTAGGCGATAGGCTCACCTGATAGGTGCGTGCGTGCGTGAGAGTTGCCTCTCTCTCTCTTTCCACCCACCTCCTCTCGCCTCCGCTCCGCTCCTCTTTAGCTTCCTTGTTGCTCCACCAGGAAGGATCCTGCAGGCGGTTACAAATAAAGGGAGGAGTCGCTGGATGAGCCAGCTCCATCTGGCTCTTCACTCGCTACCTCCGATCCCTCTCCCCCCGCGCGCCGCTGTTCCAGCTCCCGGCCTCGTCGTCCCTGCCTGCTCGCGAGGTGAGACCCCCATCGATCTCGATCCTCTCCCTTCCCTTCCCCCACCCTCCTAACCCCGGTCCGCCTCCTCGTCCTCTCTCTACCTCGCCCGTCCTTGATAGACGAACACCGTACCGTACCCCCGTCGGGCATGGCGACGAGCACCTCCATCCCCCGCCGGTATAGTAGCTGGGGCTTAGGTTTTCCGGCCGGGGGAGGTGCGGGCCTGCGGGGTGCGGTGTGGCGCCGAATCTGCCATGCGTATTGTTTCGGTCGGTCGCTTTGATGATTCGTGCTCGTTCCGTTCGTTTGCTTGTGCGGATCGCGCTATTCCAGCTGCGTGCGGCGGAGGTGGGTTCTTCTTCGTGCTCGTATGTATACTGCTTCGTTCGGTTTACAAGGCAGCTTCTGTTCTTGGGATTTGGGCGAGATTGGGTTCCGCTTTGCCTGCGGCCTCCTGTCCTATTTTAGCCTCTCTCTCTCCTCTACTACTAGTGCTGCCGCGCCGCCGCTGCTGGCTGGGCCGCTGGGGTGTGGTATATAGTCTTGTGCTGCGCTAGTTCGAGTTCGTGGGGCGGTGGGGTTTTAGCAGCCGCGCGAGATTTTGATCCCCTTTTTGTTTGGGTCGCCGCCGTCGAGAGATCGTCGTCTTTGTGTGATGCGCCAGTCCGGCAGTCCGGTCGTTCCTTTGCAGCTCCATATTTTTTTCCTCTTTTTCCAGGTGCGTGGGGGTTTCTGGTTTCAGACCCATCTGTGTTCGTCAGCGCTCGTCTTCCACTTTTTCTTTCGTCTGAGGTAGCTCGCCGCCGCCGCCGCGTCGCCCCAATGCAATGCGGGTTTATTTTCGTTGCCTGGATGATGATGCCGGATCTGTTTTTTCTCCACCCCAGTTCGAATGATTTCTTTCCTAATTTGCGCTTGATTTCCAGCTCGTCAATTCCTGTGCGACCCGGTTTGCTTTCCTTTTAAGTTTGTGTATGCCTCCCACTCCTAATGAATGATGCTTCATTATATTCCTTTGTTTTACTGATCTCCTACCGTTTGCGATTATCCAGTACTAGTACTGCTTGGGATGCAGCAGGCAGATCCAAAGCCTCTGCTTGCCGTTTTCTCCCCAGAATTTAGAAGCACATTATTTTTCTCATTAAAGTATAGTTATACTACTACTATTACTACTTCGATCAGTAGGGTGCTACAGCGCTAGCTATGAATACTGGTGAATCCAAACCGATCAGTTTCTTCTATTGTACTAGTGCAAAAGAATTGTTTGCTTTTCTTTCCCAAGTGGTAGTGCAGGCAGTGACTGGAGGTCTAGCAGTGCACTTCAGGTAGTTGTTGTCTCTCCGGGCTTCTGGTACTCTTTTGGCAGGAAAGAGAATGCAAAGGCTGCAAGATCTTCTGTCATTCCAGTACATGGAATTTTCCCTTTTCTACCACACCGGCCGCTTGTACTGCAGGCTCACTCTTGTTTTACCACTTCAAGTAGGGTGAACCTTTTGCATGCAGTAGTTACCTGTAGGCCTATATAGCGAGCTACTTTTACTGATTGGCACACAGGTGCACTGTACTAGGTCATTCTGATTCTTCCTCTTGGGTTGTTTTGTGATTGGAAAAGATTAGTGCTGGACGTACGTGTGTACTCTACACTAGTGTTGGACGTGTACTCTACACTAGCTTCCTTGTTTTACATCTCGATCGCCCATTATTTCATGTTACTTTTACCAACTTAAAATTGATCCAATGCCTTTGCTTTGCTTTTTTAGTTCACTCTGGTATACTATATCTGTAATCTGTCTGTGCTGGCTGTGTGTTTGGAACAAACTCACTCACTCACTCAGTGTCCACTGTACTTCCTCATCTGATTGCTGATGATCCGTCTCACTTTACTTTATTCTTTCTTTTCCAGGGTGAGAAAGGACTGGTTCTCAGATGCATTGGGGGACTCTTGGTTTCTGTTTCGGTTACTAGCTTTTGGCATCAAGGAATGTGATAGTTCAATCTGCCCGGCGCGTTGAAACTGATACGGCCACCCAACTGAAGAAGGACGCAACACCATAACTCATCTCTGAGTCTGATCGATCAGCACCGACCTCATGAACTCGCGAGCTTACCAGATCCAGCTCCAGGCTGCCAAGGCGGCGGCGGCGCCTCCAGTTCATGCCGTCGATGACGACGAGCCGGAGCCACCAACCCCGAAGGCTCTGCTGCTGGATCTCGCCGAGACCCAAGGCATTGTTGACGCGCCGCCGGTGCCGTGCCAAGGCAATGGTGGTGTTGCTCCGATGGGCGTCGTCATCGGCAACGCGGAGCCTACCAAGTGCCCCGAGTGCCCCAAGTGGTTCGCGTCGGAGAAGGCTATGTTCGGGCACCTGAGGAAGCACCCAGAGAGGGGTTACAAGGGCGCGATCCGTCCGGCGACGCCCAGCGAGGCTGCCGCTGCCGCCGCTGCCGTTGCCGTGGCCAGAGACAAGAAGTTGAAGAAGCAGGAGGAGGCGCAGAAGGGTACTGACGTGTCGGCGATGAACATGACGGCCGCTGCTGCGACGGCAGGAGGGAAGAAGCCGTGGGAGGAGGCCGAGCTCTCGACCAAGTGGCCAGTCACGGCGAAGCGCGGGCGCGCGCCGTTCGCGCCCAGCGGCGAGCGCGCGATCGAGGCGGGGAAGCAGACCAACAGCTGCAGCGAGGACGAGGACCAGGAGGCCGCGATGATCCTCTTGGGGCTGGCCTCCTCCAGTCACTCGACGACGTCCGAAACCCAGCAGGAGTCGGTGCAGCAGGCCGTGCAAGTCCCCGACGCCGCCTCTGGGCACCAGATGCCGGATGTCGAGGAGCCTATGGTTCTCGATCATGTCGCCGGGAACCTGACGCCGCTGGAGGCCGAGCAGATCGTTCAACAGGAGATTGTTGTCCTCGAGGTCAGCGCCGAGTCGCAGACACCGGCGGTCAAGGAGCCCATCACAAACCTGGAGATGACAACACAAGCTGTCCTTGTCGTGGTCCCTGCGAACAAGTCCGCCATCGCTCCCAGCCCTGGCTCGTCCAGCGGCGCCGACACCAAGAAGGCCAAGAAGCGCCGGGCCGCCCCGGACCTCGAGCAGACGGCGGCATCGTCGCCGCCTGCACCACCGGAAGGGGCCGACGGCAAGCCGGCGGTTTGGCGCATACCGTCGCCGGCGTCGAACAAGAAGCACGGGTGCCCGACCTGCGGCAAGTCGTTCCCCACCTACCAAGCCCTAGGCGGCCACATGTCCAGCCACGTGAAGGGTAAGACCGCCGCGCTGCACGACGACCTCGCCGTGGCCCAGGCGATGCACAACTACCTGGCGCGCCGAAGCCTGAGCGTCGGCGTCGGCGGCATCAGCGCCGCCGGTGGCTCGGGGGCGGGCTGGGTCCTGGACCTCCACGTCAAGGAAGTCCAGCCGCCGGCCCCTGTGGTGGCACCAAGCCCGGCGCCGCACGTGTGCTCCGAGTGCCAGATGACGTTCCCCACCGGTCAGGCACTCGGCGGCCACAAGCGGAAGCACTGGTTCCCAGAGAAGCATCAGGCCAAAGCAACCGCGCCGGTCGAGCCAGCAGCGCCAGCGCCAGCGCCGGCACCAGCTCCGGCCGAGCAAGCAGTACCAGCGGCAGCCCCGGCCGTGCGGGACTTCGACCTGAACGAGCTGCCCGAGGAGGGTGAAGGTGAGAACAATCAGCCCTAGGCACCTAGTAGCTACCCATGTAAGTTGCAACATTGGTCCTGCTTTAGAGTCCGTGCTGCTGAAGGACGAAGCAGCTAGCGTCAATTTTGAATGGATATCAAACATTAAGCACATCGTCACTGAATTTTGTCCTAGAGAGTGTAGTGTGTCAGTCAGGAGTTGACAGAGTTCCATTGCCGGCCATTTCTTTGTAATCTTTGCTTCGTAGCACATGTAGCAGGTAAAATGTGTTTGAATTGATGTACCAGCAGCTAGTGAGACTAAACAATTAGGTTCCCTGTTGGGATATATGTAGCGTATGGCGTGAGGAATTCCGAGATCAAACTGAAATTTGTTTTCTCTATCATTTGCAGCAGACGTTTCTGTTTCGTGTGTGTGTGTGTGTGTGTGTGTGTGTGTGTAGTGTGTAGTTTGTGTGTGTGCGCGCGCGCGCGCGCGCGTGTGTGTGTGTGAGGAAGGCTGGTTCATCTCGAGCATATTCATGTGTTTCGATCTTACTTTGTTGCAGTGGTTAATTAGTTTACGCCATCGCAACTTCGTGCATGCTTGGTTGTTAATTCGCTGCCCAACATTATTGGCATGCCATAGTTACTCTCCATGACTAGTTTTCTCCATACTAGCAGAGTCTGATTACGCTTTTTTCCCCAGCAATGAAAATGTGTTTGCTAAAACAGTTGCACACACTCAGGATTTTCATACAACTATGGTTCCAAGGAATGCATTTATGCATATGCAACAATATCACGCCCTCGGACGGCAGACACCGCAACAACGTTATTAGAGCAACTACAAGAGACTAGCTAAACTTGTTTTGGATCGGTAAAAAAAGAATGAAAAATCGGCTTTCAACAGACTCGTTATTTTCGTTGCCTCGCTACATCACTCGCAATACGGCCCCAGACGCTCGCTTTCTTTGTCGAGCGCACCAGCTCGCTATATTCACGTCGCGCGTGCTCCTTCTTTCCCGCAGCCTCCCCCTTTGCTCCATCCCCGCGCGGCTGCGCCCCCCATTCCAGGACGCGTGCGGCGGCAAGGAGCGCCTGGGAGGCCACCCAATCGGCGTGCAGCGGCGGAGGCGTTCGCTACGTGCCCTCTGAGCGAACGCGGAGGCGGCAGAGGCGCACGGGGCCGGCCCTGCTCCGAGCTAGCACGCGACGGCAGAGGAGCGCGCGGTCGGCCCTGCTCCGAGTCAGCACGCGGCGGAGGAGGAGATCGGGAGGCGCCGGGACGCCGAGTGGAGGAGTTCGGGAGTCGTTGAGGGGAGAAGGTGCTCGGGCAGCCAAGGACGCACGCGGCGGCGGAGGTGCTCGCGCAGCCAAGGACGCGCCTGGAGATGAGAGGAGAGGGCGCCGGGCGGAGTTGGGGAAAGGAGGAAGACAAGTGAGGAGGATGACAAGTAGGGTCCATTGACCTGATGATATATTAAAAATCCATTTTAAAGCGTCTATTGGTTTACCTTTCAATTTGGAAAACTTTTTATCTTTTAGCTAACCTTTTAATCTTTAAATTTAAAGAGAACTATTGCGAGTTTCTTGGAGATGCTCTTACGAAAGTAATGTCATTGGCTAGCTGAGCATTTAGTTTTCTTTTATTCTTTTATTGCATCAGCAGCTAGAAGCTTAGCCAAGAACAAGCAAGCGAGCCATTCGCTTTACTAATGCAGCAAAAGCCGCTCCATTCGGGGGGGAAAATAA
Source organism: Cenchrus fungigraminus (assembly GCA_036936925.1). Classification (NCBI taxonomy): domain Eukaryota; kingdom Viridiplantae; phylum Streptophyta; class Magnoliopsida; order Poales; family Poaceae; genus Cenchrus; species Cenchrus fungigraminus. The sequence continues at coordinate 77,740,823 of CM072775.1, forward strand.
CTTTCGCTCCGAACTTGCATTGCATGTTTGCACCAGGCATCAGCAAATCTGTGTGGCATTGGCGTCGATTCATTCCGGTGACCAACCAAGGACTTGTTAGGTTACATATAACACAAAAATTCATGTTACATACAACAAAAGATCGAGATTTATTCTAGGTTGATAACTACTCCCTCCGTTCCTAAATAGTATAAGCATTCTTCAATTTCCGTGGTGCACGTTTGACCATCCGTCTTATTCAAAAATTTATAAAAACATAAAAATAATTATGATATACTTAAAATATATACAATGATAAAACATGTCATAACAAAATAATTAATATTTTCATAAATTTTTTAATAAGACGAATGGTCGAACGTGCTCAACAAAAGTCAACAAATGCTTATATTTAGAAACGGAAGGAGTAATTTACTAATAATAGATACAACATAACACCGGGAATCAATCTATGAGTCGGAAGGTCTGGAATTTATCCCGAGTCGAAAGGTCTGGAATTTATCCCGATATCTTAGTGTACCTTTTATGAGTAGATTAATTTCTGACTTAGATTAAATCTCAATCTCTAATTGTATCTACCATAGATTTCTTCTTATATTTTTATTCCCGATCGGAAACGAATCTAACCCGAGTCCTTAACCAGCCAGAAGGCCGCAATCTCTCCTGATGTGTGATGTCCCAAACTCCTGAATCTACACGGAAACCCAGAGTCATCCACCATCTCCAACCATAATGTCCTGCGAGATCATACCAGACTTGAGGACACCGTGGGTCCGACTTGCGCCGGCGCGTGAATTTCCCGAACCCCATCATCGTGAATCCGGAAATCCTATATATATATCTTGCGGAAGATAGTTTCTTATGAAACTATAATTCACTAGAAGATCCTAACACACCTTCTTCCTCCTGTGACCCCCGACGTGCGCCCCTCCTCCGTGAACCGCCGCCGCCACCCGCCGCGGCCCGTCGTGGCCTCCTGGCACGCGCCGCCGCGACCCGCCGTGCTACCCCGAGCCACCGCCAGTCGTTCTACCGCGCGCCGCCGCGGGCGGCCAGTGTGCTGCTGCCGCCGCCGCCGGAGAAGAAGCTCACAAATGTTGGTCTAAAAAAATGTTGATCTCAAAAATGTTGACACTATTTTCAAATTGTTGCAACATTTTGCAAAATATTCCAACATTTTGCAAAATGTTGACAAAAACTAACGTAAAATGTTATAACATTTCTGAAAAAAATACCATTTTCTGAAAAATGTTGTACTAACATTTTTTATTTAACAGTCATGAGGCGAGACGACTGTAAACTACTAGCTAGCAATCTTAGGTGGACTTTGGTGGGCTATCTACCTTCCGGTAGCAGCCCTCTCGTGAATCACGCACGGAAAAAATCTATTCTACAACCCTTATTTATAGACGCTATCTGAGTTTCGACCATCAACCACAAAATCAGGTATTCAGCACCCACGAACTATCAAAACCGTCTGATTTACACCCCTCGGTGGTTTTCGCCAATGTGGCCGCCACATCAGCTATCCTTGCTGTCACCACTTCAGTAGGGCCCACATGTCGTTGAGCTGGGGACCTCCTTCTTCCTCCAGCGGGACAGAAGCCGGCACCACTGCCTCGCGCCTCGTCCCCGGTGCCGGTCGGTGGGCCTCGCGGTGGCAGATGACGGGCTCGTCGTCGTCGTCATCCACTCTTCCTCCACTTCTCTGCTCCTCCGCCTCCCTCTTCTCTCTCGGCGGCCCCTCCTCACCTCTGCTCGGTCTTGGGTCGCCGCCGACCCCTCTGTCCCCTGCTGCTCCTCTTGATGTGCACAGCCTCGGTTCGAATCGATTCGACAGAGGTGGACGACGGCGCGGTGGCGAGCGGATCACGAGTGCAGTGGCCCTGCAGCTCCCCGCACCAGGCGGAGCTCCGCCCCCACGCTCGCCAGCCACCTCCGCCCTCCCGAAGTGACAGCATCCGTCCTTCCCTCCGCCCTCCCGAAGTGGCGGCTTTCGTCCTTCCCAAGCTCTTACCGTCGTCTGGCTTCGGTCGCTTCTGGTGGAAGAGGATCCACCTCGCCTCCCTCCATGTTCAACCCTGCAACCTCCTGCGAGCAGGATCCAAAGCAGACGCGGCAGCCAGCAGGATCTTCGATGCTGGAGCTCCCTCCCTTCCTCCCCACCCCTCCTCGAACTCCCATACGGGCGGAAAAGCGGAGGGCAGCCCCTCCCCTGCACCACGAACGCAGCGGTGGAGGACCTGACACGGACGACGCTCGATCTGCTCGTCCACCTGCTCTGCTTCGGGTGGACAAGCTGAGGACCAAGTGTGTCCGAGGACCAGTGGAGGGTCGCTCCTTAGTGATGAGTGATTGACAACGTTGTGTGGACTGATGCTTGGCTAAGTGTGCAGGTACAAGTTGCGGCTTGACTCGTGTCGGTGCAGGTGAAGAACAAGCGCGAAAGGTCTTAGCCGTGGCGGCCTCCGGGTGATGGAGTGGCAAGTAGGTTTGGTTCGATGGACCCGGTGGCCGATGGGGTCAAGTGCCAGCCGTGCGGTGCAAGACTGGCGGGCTGAAGTCGTGAACATGGGCCGGTGCAAGGTAGCGGTTGGAGCACGAAGCTTGCACGCGGGGTTTGGTGGTTTGCCCACAAAACCATCAGGTGGACGGTTTCTTGTTTTGGGCCGCAAAACCAAGCCCGGAGGCCCGAGGCAACGGAGACGGTGATCCGGGAGCTTCGGGAAGCTTCGAGGCGGAGGGCACATGGCGTGATCGCGGGGTTTGCGTCGAGGTGAAGTGAAGCCGCGGTGGAAGCGTGTCCGTCCGATGAAGACTTGACCAAAATGCCCCTGAGGGGTTGTATCTTCATTTATGCAGTAGGGGTAGCGTGGTCATTTACCTCCCTCCGATAGACTTCGTATAAATAGCGGAGAGGTGGATGGCATCTCTCTCTTCTTGGACTCTAGGGCTTTCTCCCCCGGTAGATTTCTCTGAACTGCTTCTTTTCCCTCTGGATTCCTTAGGCTAGACTCTTGTACAGAATCTGACCTCTGGATGTATGGAAGCATTCGGCGTCCCGGTGATCTCCTAGTCCTCTGTGATTTTCGTGTCATTTTTGGGCCTATTTTTGAGGAGTTTCGTTCTTCGCTCGATTCGGGAATTTGAGGGCGTTTCCTCACGGATTTCTTTGAGGGGATCATGGCTGGATGCCTTGCGCATCTTTGTGTGTGATCTTGACCCCTCAAACGCTGTGGAGAGCTTTCGATTTGTTCGTTTTTGGTTGGAGCCCGAGTTCATGGTGGTGCTTGTGTGATCCGCGATTCCCGGTGATTTAGGAAGTTAGAGGTCGAGATTTTTGGGGCATAGCATCCTTGTGTGATGCATATCATCTCTCCAAAATCTTGTCTCAAGAGCTTCTACCGTTTGGGAGATCCGGTGATGAGTTCTTGGAGTTGACCCCGCGGGTCGGGCGTTTTTGGTTCTGTTCGTGGCTCGTGGACAGTCCGCACGATAGCCGCGGACAGTCCGCGTGTGCTGGAGTTCGTCGCGTGTTCTTCGTGTTCTTGCGCGTCTTCGTTTCGATCCGGTTTGCCCCTAGGGTTTCGTTGCAAGAGGTTTGGCGGACAGTCCGCGGGGGCTTCACGAACAGTCCACGTGGTCGAGTTTCTGGCGGACGGTCTGCGGGTCCTCCACGGACAGTCCGTATTTTCGGCTCTGGTAGCTCTGGTGCTTATTACGGACAGTCCGCGCCGTACCTGCGGACAGTCCGCCGTACCCTAGCGGACGGTCCGCCCGTACTGCACGGACAGTCCGCGCCTGGCATTTCCAGATTGTGCCAAGTGCTTTGATTCTTGTCCAGTTGCTTCCGCTCTTTGCTCCTAGGCTTGTGATTGATCTTTTTGGCTTGTGTGTGCCTTATTTGGAGCTTCCTTTGCGTGCGCGAGCGTTTGGAGTGGCAATCGGGGTATAGGCCGAGTTCGACCTAAGGGAAGAATTTTTATCGGCTCCCATTCACTCCCCCCCTCTCTGGTCGTCCTATTCGGTCCTTCACAAGCAGAGGCAGTGGTGCCGGCTTCTCTCCCGTCGGAGGAAGAAGAAGGAGATCCCCGACTCAATGACATGTGGGCCTTACTGCATTGGTGACAGCAAGGACAACTGATGTGGCAGTCACGTTGGGGAAAACAACCTCAAAAACCAACGAAGGGTGTAAATCAGAAAGTTTTGATAGTTCGTGGGTGCTGAATACCTGATTTTGTGGTTGGAGATTGAAACTCAGACAACATCTATAGATGAGAGTTTTCCACCACGCACAGACGAAACATCTCAGAGCAAAGCTCTTTCGGCCCAGCAGCTCAGTGGTGCGGCCCGTGTTGGGGAGATAAGTGGGCTCATTCAAACCATGGCCCCCTTACTCCTCCATTCGTCGGCCTGCAAGAGTGTGTACGGGCCCAATGAGCACGCCCCCGCGTTGTATGTACTTCTGTTTGTTGCTGTGGTCCTTTTGCGTCAACACGCAACAAAGTGAACAAAGAAACTGGTCAGATTTCTAAATTTTTTTTAACCTCGCATCACAAAGCCTCAACTCCATCACCCAGATAGGTTGTAGTTGGGGACATTAACCAAGTGTTTCGTTTATCAAACACAGCACAAGTAGAGCTCAGGACGAACTGAGGCTGGCACCTTTTCAGTAGCTTCAAACCATCAGTCAGCCATCCGACTAGCCAATCACCCAATTTATGCACAAACCTAGTACTATCTTACAGAATAAGCGTAGTTTAGTTTCTGATGTACATCATCATCACAAGTCACAACCTGCAGCACTTCAGTGTAACCGAACCTATACCACCTAACTGACTACCGTAAGAGGGTAAGACGTTAAGGATGTCACGAGCCGTGATAACGGATTTACAGGCTGCACGCTGAAGACAACACTACTGAACCCGAATCATGTCGGTACGACCTCGTCGAACGGGACGGGCACCCGGGCGAAGAACATCTTCAGGGAGAGGCAAAGCATAATGAGCTGGACGAGGCCGAACAGGGACACCTTGAAGGTCCTGCTCTGCATCCTCAGGGACTCGGTCGCCCGGTAGAGCTCCTTCTCGTGCACCTCCAGTCTGTCCACCTGCTCCTTCAGCGTCACGATCTTGCTCTCTGTCTCCCGTAGCTTGTGCAGCATCCTGGCGTTGTTGCTGCTGTTGTCCCCAGCGGACGCCCTGGCATGCTCCTCCAGGGCGGCGCGGTCCTCCGCCCGGACCTGCCAGTTCTGCCTCGCCTCCAGCATCACCATGCACTGGATTTCGGCTTCCAGTTTCTCCTGCAGGTGGTCCTCGAGCTCCGTCACTAGCTGGTCCATGCTGGCGGCCTCCTCCTCCTCCAGCGTTGGCCTGGCTGCGGTACTGATGAGTACCTGAAGCTTGGATAGCCTCAAGTCTTTCTCCCGGATGGTGTTTGATGCTTCTTTCAGTTTCTGCTCTAGGTGCTCCATCTTCTCGTTCAGTTCCAACATATCGACCTGTGCGTGCGGCAGAACAATCACATCTTGGTCTTTGTTTCCAGAAATGGATTCCTCTGCCTCAAGTTCTTTGCCAAGTTCTGACAATTTTTGTATCTCTAAACATCACAGACAAAAGAAAAAAAATTTGAGGTGGTCAGCACAAACATAAACTAAATCTCAAAGACTGAAAACAATTTCGAAGATGCAGCAACCAGGTGATAACTATGAAAAGAACAATTCACTAATGTCACAACTTTGTAACAACCACAATCTGAACCTGTTAACTGAACCATCAGAACCAGAATTAGCCAAAACAACAATTCGAGAAAGTGGATACATGCTTTCCTTCTTATATGATTTAGCAGTGCTCCACTGCTCCTACACCAATGCAGCACTGAACAAGACACTATGGCATTATAAATGGGCAGCACTGAGCAAGACAAGATGCCATTATAAATGCGAAGGTTTGACCAAAATACCATCTCATATAATTACATTAGCTAATGCATGACCCAAGGCAGCATGCACATACTTGATAAAAGGAAGATGGTGTAGGGCAATTTATAGCAGCCAGCAAAGATTGACCTCGAAGAAATTCAAGTATTCAAATTCCCATTAACATATTAGAGCAGTATTCGTGGAGCAAAAATTTTAAAAAGCTAAGCCATTTTACACATTATCTAAGATGGCTGGGAAGAACTGATAAGAAGAAAGAACCTACTGAATTGCTACTGAATTGCTGATCAGAGTACACAATCAAATCTTAAAACAGAGTGCATGAGAAAAAACATGAACAAACAGAAGAATTGTACCACTTGCAAGGACTTGTTGCGTCGTATGAAGTGAAGAAACCGATTCTGCTAGAGGATCACCATCTTTATCTTGATTCACCCAGCTCCATTCATTTTCATCATTTTGCTCCTCACTTATTATCATTTCCTCACCAATGTCACTGTCTCTCCTGTATGCTGACTGAACCTCCTCACTTTGCCTGTCCTCGCTTCTATCCCCGTCATAGTTTAACAACATTGCTCTATGCCTGTAGTTGCTGAAAGCATCACCTGCATCAGATGCTGTCAAGTAAGATTCAACAAAGGAAGCATGTCTCTTGTCCCTAATCGCTCTTCGGTGTGCCTTGCGCCCTTTTCCTGTAACACCAAAATCCTTCACCCTAACTCTTTTCCTATTACAATTCCCATGATAGTTCACCAACAGCCTGTAGGTGCTGAAATCATCACCTGCTTCAGATGCTAGCAAGCAAGATTTAACAAGGGAAGCATGTCCCTGGCCCCTAATAGCTCTTCGGTCCTTTTTCCTTTTTCCTGCTACACCAAAACCCTTCACTCTAGCCCTTTCCCTATTACAATCCCCAATTGTCTTCGGACCTATTACCCCTAGCGAGTAGCCCGCCGCTAACACCAAAAAGTCGATGTTAAGATGCAGCGGGTCGTTGTATGATTGCCTCCTTACTCTTCTCCATCTCCTTAATGCAGAGCATTTCCTCGGCGATGTTTGAACAAAACACTTATCCTGCGGTGCCAGCCATGGTAAAGCTAATTTGGGTACTAGCCCGGCCTTCCCGTCAAAAGGTAACTCCGGAAGCAGTAGGATTATATTCTCCCTCCCAAGGCTAGCTATTTTGATATCCATAAAGCGCAATTCGGCTAACTTCTCCTGTGCATGCACACCTACAGTAGCACCAGGTTGAATTACCATGGTCCAATTCATCTCAACAAGAGGTGGCTCTACAGGCAACTGGCCTAAATCCTGTGCCCCAGTTACAGACTCCAATACAACCATCCTAATTTCACTCGATTTACCTCAGCCCTACAGGATAGAGAGGCACACGATTCTGAAATGAAATATTTGGTTCTATATGATTCCTGAAAACACAAACGCAGGACATTTATAGGTCCCCGTCCGGCCGTCCCTCCCATCATTGGTGCGCCCGACTCATATCGTCCAACAATTAAATTCCTAACCAACCCACCGAACAAAATTCCGAGAAACTACACGGCAAGCCGCAGACCTCGGCTGCAACGAACCAAAAAAAAATTCATAGAAAATTCCGGAATAAAAGCGTACGAAGCTAGGGCGAGCGGATAGAAATCACACACCTGACGCGAGGAAAGTTCCTGGAACCGGGAGGCCTCGACGGTGGCGGATAATTTGGTGGTGGGAAACAACGACGACGGCAACCGGGGCCGTCGCCTGCTGCGGGCGGCGAATATTTATGAACCCCGCGGGGAATTTCCGTGAGGCGGCGGAGAAACTGCGCGCCACGGAAGAGGGAGAAAAGTTGAGGGAAGCACGGAACGATGATGCCCCGAGCAAGGAAAGAAAAGGAAGGAAAGGATGTCCGCCAAGGAAGAACAAGGGATTTGATTAGTGTGTTTGTTTGTTAACCAACAACGCCACGGATGACGGCGGCGCCGGAGGGGGGATTCGGTCGATCCCATCCATGTTTCCGTGCGTGGGCCGCGGCCCATCTAGGGTGGGCTCCGGCCCAATCTAGCGTGGGCTCCGGCCCATTTAGGGACCAAAGTCTTTTACAGTTGTGTGGTTGCAAATTTGCGGCAAAGAAATCTGTTGAGTATACAACCGGTCTTTTTACTATCACATGTGTGTCATCTTGGTACATGAACTCTCATATTTATATCGTTTGAGTTCTCAAATTTGTTAGGCTGTGTCATCCTGTTTCTAAAATTGCAAATCACCCGTTTAGATTCTCAAACTTGTTTAGTTGTATCATCCTGGTCCCCAAACTTGATTTTGAGTCTCATATGACAAAAAAAGAGATTTAAAAACTTTGTATAAAAAATAATTCATAATTTCTTTATATGAACTCGAATGGAGACAAACTTTATATCAAAAATGTAGCCCTCAACATGATCAACAACTTTGTAGTTGAATAGTTTTTGAACTAAAACTGTTTAGAGTCCCAAAATATTGTTGTATATTTATAGATTTTGAAATTTTAAATTTTAAATTGAATTTTTGAATAATAAACAACTTCAAATAAAAAACTTTTCAACTATAAAGTTGTAGATCGTATTGATCACTATAACTTGCATATAGTTCATGCCAATATACAAAATTGTTTTATAAATTTAAATTTTAAATTTCAAAATGTATAAACATACAACAATATTTGGGGACTCTAAACAATTTTAATTCAAAAACTTTTTAAGTACAAAGTTGTAGATCGCCTCAAGAGCTACAATTTTGATATAAAGTTTACCTTCATTCGAGTTCGTATGAAAAAAATATGAATTATTTATTATATAAAATTTTAGATCGCCTTGATTTTTGACCCAGATAAGATTCAAAATTAAGTTTGGGGACCGACATGACAGAATTGAAAAAGTTTGAGGATGTAAATGGGTGATTTGCAAGTTTAGGGACCGGGTTCAACAAGTTTGAGAATCTAAACGGCCAATTTGTAAGTTCATAAACTGGGATGGCACACCCGTGATAGTTTAGAGACCGGCCGTACACTTTACTTAAATCTTTTTTTTTGAGAATTACACAGTACAACGCAGACGCTCACAACACGCATGCATACTCACCCCTATGAATACACGTATGCAAACCCTACCCCTATGAGCACCTCCGAAGAACTGAGCACCAGCAGATCTGAAGATTCCCAAAGTCACCACTGGTACTTTGTCGTCGACGGGAACATCGCTTACCAGTTAATGCATAATATCGGAAAATCCCGAAATAAATCCAAGAAAAAGTACGAGCACCAGGATTTGAACCCTGGTGGGTAGCGTCCCACTAAATCGTCCTAACATTGAACTATAAGTCCATTCACACTTTACTCAAATCTTTTAATTACCTACCTCCATGTAGCAGGAAGTAGGCCTGGGCAAAATACCCGATACCCATTACCCGTACCCGAAATACCCGAACCCGAATTACCCGAACCCGAGGTACCCGATCCTAAGTTCGGATAGTGATTGTCATTACCCGAAATTAGTTTAGGTAATTCGGGTAATACACTCCGGTACCCAAACTACCCGAAATTTGTCTTTGTCTTTGTATTTATTCACGTGTTGTTAGTTGAACACTTGAAATTGTCACTTTATTAGAATATAATTCTCTTAATTTGAACAAGTGACTATAATATATTATTCTTCTCAACTTGTAGTTGAAATTCAACACAAACTACTAGTTTATGCAAAATTATGTGTGTTTGAGTGTATATTTTGATTATAGATTTCGAGTAAATTGGGTAACCCGAACCCGAACCCGATTTTTGCGGGTACCCGAATTTGCGGGTAGTGTTTTTCTGAAGCTGATATCAGGTAATGATTCTTATTACCCGAATTTCTCAAAACCCGAATTACCCGACCCGAACTAATCGGGTAACCCGAACGCCCACCCCTAGCAGGAAGCAAGCAAGCATCTTGCATCTCCTGTTTCCGGGCCCTTTTTTTCACGTTGGATAGAATGCGACTTTGGAACCATGAGATACCTCCTCCTCGTGCGACTTGCTTTTTGGAGAAGAACAAAACATGGAGAGAAAAAAAAAAGCATAGCCGAGCACGGGCAATTTGCTCGCGAAAAAGAAAAGCGCACAAGGACTATTCAAAAGCAGCAAGTGTAGGGCCGAAATATAAAGGAGAAAGGGGGTGAGTATACGTGGTGGTACAACATATGTGCAGGAAGATTTCCTTTACGCATGCGCTGGGCCGTGTGACACACACAACACACACAACACAGCAACCCCACGAAAGGGAAGCAACGAAACCTGCCTCTCGCTGTACACGTGTGACCAGGCACCAGTGCCGCATGCCTCCCATGCCATCGAGAGAGAAACAAAAGGAGGGTAAAGAAAGAGAAAAAAAACAAGAAGAGTGCTACGAAACAAGCAGAAGACCCCCCGCGTCGCGGCAGCGAAAGAGAGGCGCGCGCTGCTCACCGGCCGCTAGCTAGCTAGCGTGGCATCCGAGGCGAGGTAAACCACTTGTGTGGACCATGAAGGCGCCCTGCCACCCTTTTACAACGCAGAGCACGTCGGCGTCCTCTGCTGAGAATTCAGGAGTAGTAGAGCACAAGATGCGAGGAAGGTCTGTTTGGCAGGGCTCCGGCTCCTTTAAAAATGACTCCGGCTCCAGCTTCTCTGGTGGAGCTGGAGCCGTTTTGGAAAACGTTTAGCAAAACAGTTTCATCCTGATTTTTATGAATGGATTGGAATGGTCAATGACCAATATACCCTTAGGTACTTGAGTTGCTGAAACTGATGAGATGTGCAGCAATACGCAGGAAACTATTGCGATAAATTTTGTTAGGTAATAAATAAATAAATAGAAATATTTGTTAGGTAATAATCATTGTCTTCTTATATTACTAGAGAAATTTTAAAGGAGTCAATCCTCACATAAACCATACAACCATGGATACATGTACAAGATGATCTAGAAACAAAGATTGCCCGTGCTAGGTTGTCACAAAATATATCCATGCTCCGATCATTCGATTCTGTAGTTAATGTATCTCCTGCATGAACATATCTTCTATATCTTGCTGGTATAGTAGGCACATAATCAGGGTCTCGATCACATCTAGCAAAATCTATATCTTGTGTGCTGTTCTCACGAATGAAGTTATGGAGGCACATGGTTGCAGCAACAATCATCTTTTGCTTATCCAATGGGAAACTCGGCATCTTGAGAAGTATTCTCCACTTGTTTTTCCACACACCAAAAGCACGCTCTACCACATTGCGTATACTTGAATGCAAATGGTTAAAGTGCTCGTGCTCACCACTTGGAGCAGGACCTGTCACACTCTGAAATTTCCAATTTCAGGATGTGAATAGAAAGAATAATTAAGCAACGATTTTCACTCAATTTTTTAAAATTTTTTCCAACATTTATTTTCTTTACAGGAAATATAGTATAGGGAAAATCCATTGTTTGATTTTCTGAAATAAATAAAATAATTATGTGAGTGTTGCATTCATGCCGGTGCATCTTGGTGTTCATGAGTGCAAAATGTTTTAAAAACACGCTTAGGTACTGATCAAACCCTTCCGAGAATTTTCCGGATTTTTCCAGGATTTATTCTCATTTTCTCTGAGCATTTTCTATTTATTATAAGGCTCTAAAATCTTTTTCATGAACTCCAAATATTTTATTTGGATTGTTCAAGCTCCAATCTATCTCTGGGAATTTTCCTGAAATTTTTGAGATTTTTAGAGTATTTTTCGTGACTTTAATGAATTATCTAGCTATTTCTAAATTATTCTTTTTCACGAAAATATTTTCTAAAGATAACGGGAAATACTTTTCTTTTTTCCCCTTCACTTTTGGCCCACGGCTGTTTTCAGCCACAGCAGCCGGCCCAGATCGAATGAACGGCCCGTCTGCGAAGTCTGTCTCTGCCCCTGGTCTTCTTGGCTCCGTCCGCTCTTTACCCTTCAGCCCAGCACCGGCCCACCTGTTCGACCCGCTCCGCCAGCCCGTATCCGGCCCGCTCCGCCAGCCTGCGTCCCGGCCCTAGCCGAGGCCCGCACGGGGCCCATCTGGCCACGGCCAGAGGCCGGAGCCGGCACGGCCGCACCGCCGCCGCCGTTTTCGGCGTCCGTGCACGCCACGACTGCCCCTGCCCGTGCCCTATATAGCCGAGCAAAGCACCCCGCACGCCGCGTGCTCTAGCCGCCGCTGCGTCGTGCGCCCGCCGTCAGCATCCCGCGCTGCCGCCAGCCGAGAGGCGCCGCCGGAGCTTGGTACCGCGGCCATCGTCCGTCGTTGGTCCCAGGAGCGAGGCGACACCACGGGGAGTTCCAGGACGCCGAGCTGCACGACCGCCGCCCCTCCACATCGCCGGAAGACCACCGGGACCTCGCCGCCGAGCGCACCCGAGCCGGCGCCCCTGTTCTCCGTCCGGCGCCAGGTTCCGGCCGTCCTTGGCATCTCCGTCCGTGGTGAGCTGCCTATCATGACCATCTCGTCCTCCTCTACCTCCTACACCGCTCAATCGAGCTTATAGGTTGCCGGACCGCCGGCAATCAAGGCCACCATGGCCGCCGGAGCCCCCTGTCCGCCTGTGCGCTGGAAGACAGAGGAAGGGGATGAAGGAGTAGCTAGTTTGCACATAACCCCCTGCGGTTCCTCAAAATCCCTAGATCCTTGTCTTGTGTCTTGGCAAAACTTCAAGGAACCCCCAGAAAGTTCAGATACCCTAGATCCAGTCCACCCTGGAACCTTTGCAAGTAAACCCCCGAGTTTATTACATAATTATGTATATGCCCCTGGTTTTTTGCAGTTAGGCCCCTGGAAGTTTCTAATCTTTGCCAGCAAGTCCCTAGGTCTTTGACGGGTCATATCTTTCATGTTTTAGCTCCGTTTTCATCCGTTCAAGTTGCGTTAGGTTCATAATAATGTAAAGAACACGTTAGTGGTGTGTTTTCTTCATACATGTTTTCTGAAAATTAATTTAATATTAATTTTGATTAAAGCTTAGTTATGCACGCCTTTTATGAATAAAAAGCAATATAGAGCTATACACCGGTTTTCATGACTAATATTAATTTGATTAATTATTATTTCACGTGCTTTTGTAAATAAAATCTAATTAGATCTTTTACTCGGTTTTTCATAAACCAAATGTTAATTTTTTTAATATTTAATTAAACTTTTCTAATTAAAGGTTGATAGGCTTTTACACCGGCTTTTTATAAACAAATGTTAATTTATTTAATACCAACATGAATGAGTTTTTAATTATAACTTTATTAGTTTACTCGAATCACAAAGTTACGTTTAGAGGATTCATATAGTTTAGCTTTTCTAAATTAAATATTTAATTGATATAATTTTATATATGAATCTTTATAAATAAAATTTGATTAGTTCTTTACCCGGTCTTTTGCAAATAAAATATAATGTTGCATTAATTCCAATTTAGGGTATTTTCTTAGGAAATATCCTTTACATATCTTTTACTAATTAAAATAAACCTAGCTCATAGTTTGATCTCTCACATATGCAAATCGTTCGTTAGACGTTCTTTATCAAACCTCTGTCTTAGTGTGTCTCTGTTGTAGAGCTAATCTTCTTTCAAGCTCTAGATCTTTTGATCCTAGTGCCTCTCCTAAAACTAACCAAGCCTTTCCTTTTCTCAGCACGGTCTGTGTGCTTCAGTGAACCATAGAATCGAGCCTATCCTTTAGTGCGTTCTTTCAAAGCTTTTCTTTTGATTGGTGCATTGTTCTTAGTTTGCTTGTTTGTCTGCTTTGTATGCTTGTGCTCGATGATTGATGCGAGTAGAAGGAACGTGGTTCGAGAGCAGTGAAGAGCAAGAAGTTGAAGAATTCTGAGCAACATCATTACTCTGGTTAAAGGCAAGTGTGTCCTTGTTCTTTTGTCCTAATAACTGTGTTTAATCACCATTGCATATGCTTGCATTAATATTGATGGGTCCTATTAAGGATTATCCTAGTCTTTATGATCATTCCTTGTTAACCTGGGTTTATCTTTATGTTGGGTAGCTTTGCTTAGCTGCTTTACCATGGGTTATGGTGGTTCTAATGAACAACAATGATGAACTTGCTTTACCTTTATGTTATATCTCTGGTTAATACAAGATCACAATGCTTAATTGGAACATGGAGAACCACCCAGGACAACAGTGCAACCACAAGGACTAAATGGCTTTGGTCTTGGCTGAGTAATTAGGGAAGTCTTGTGTGGCCATTACTCGCATAGTAGCTTGGGTACGGAGGAATGCTTTTAAGGCTCTTCTATTCCGGATAGGTATTGGAACGGAAGTACTCTATGGCTGACCGTCCGTGAATAGAAGTGAGGTACGAGAGATAGCCTCTATGGCATATGCTACTATGGACTAATACACATGGGAGGACTCTTTGTAAAGGCCTCGTAGCATCCCTATGCGATCACACCACGGTAGTGTGGTATGATGCCTGATCAGCATCGCGTGGTTGGGTTTAAAGTTCTTTGAACTTTTATGCGACTTGTGGGTAAAGATGTACAACCTCTGCAGAGTGTTAAAACTAATCGATTAGCCGTGCTCACGGTCAAGAGCGACCTGGACCCTCACATGATAATTGAACTTGAAGATGGACTTAAATCGTGCTTTGTGGTTATGCTAGCCATATGTTTATGGCGTATCTCTTTATGTTAATGTGGGTTGGTATATACTTATATCATAGTAATCAGGTGCTAATAAAATTTGACCAACTAAAAGTGCTTAATGCAGTCAACCTGTCAGCCTTTCCTTGTCAAGCCTCTGCATTCATACTTTCCTCACACTTGCTGAGTACGACATGTACTCACCCTTGCTATAAACAATGTTGCTCAGAAAGAGGAATCTGCTAGGAAGACGTTGTGAAGATGTTGCTGGTGCTAGGCGTACGCAACCCCCAGTCGTCTGCTTGTGGATGTTTGGTGCCTTCGTTTCCAGGATTCAAGCGTAATACTCTGATAATCTTTGTTTTCTTACGTGATATTGTTTTTGTTATTCACTTATGTCAACTATATGCATGAAACTTGATCCTGGCATGCATATAGATTTGCACTTGATTTTCTTTGGAAAAACAGGTGTGACAGGACCCCTCCTCCAATCTGGAATCTGATACCTTGTACCCTTGAATGGTGCCAAGTATCCAGGTCTATTTGGATATCCAGCATCAACAGTATAATATTTTCCTAAAATCACATGCAAAAGTATATGAGATATATACAAAATATTTTTTTATAATACTTGTGAGCCGAACCAAGGATATAGAAAGGTACCTGTAGGGGGGGGTGCGGGAACGTGTCATGATCATGCCTTAGTGCATGAAACAACACACTAGTGTCATGCATAGATCCAGGTTGCCCAACTGATGCATATGTGAATCGCAAGTCAAAATCAACAACCGCAAGAACATTTTGTGTTGCTTTGCCACATCGACCAATGTATCTAACAAGATCTTGTGGAGGTGGTGTTGCCAAAATGTGACTACCATCAAGTGCTCCAATGCAATCTTTAAAATGTGGCATCATCCTACGATCATTAGTAATCCTTCGATGTGTAGTACGGAAATTAGGATCAATTGGCCTTATATAGTCCTCACACATAGCCACCACACAAAACAAGACCTCCTCAAATTTTCTACTAATGGTTTCACCAGAATGGCTAAAAATACCATGTATTGCAGTAAAGGACATACCATGCCCACATGAAACAAGAAACATAGCAAGTGATTCTATGGAATTGATATGCAAAGATGACTCCAGACCATATTTACTCACATGCAAATCATGCAGCTGGTAAAATAGTTGTGCTTCCATCCTGAACAATTTGTAGCTTCTTCCGTTGTTAAGTCTTTCCAAAGTCCAACTTAAACCACTCTGTTGTGGAGTTATAGCATCATTTTTGTCATGATATGTCATGAAATATTTAGAAGCAACAAGAGCAGTAGCAAATAGACTATTAGCAGCCCTCATCATTGTCATACTTTTCATAGTCCAATCATCATCAGAACCACTATCAGTGTTTTGAGAAGAAGAGTCAGATATGTACATGAGATAAACAACACTCATTAATACTTGTACCATTACAACAACCTTACAGTAAATGTTCATGAAATTAATAAGAGTGAAATTATTACAACCCATTAAAATAGTTCCATACGAATCAACAGATAAACAACATATAGATAAAAAATACTAATTGAGGATACATTGGTGATGCTAGAAGCATCCCACCAAATCTACTTAGGCACATCATTTCTTATCATCCACTCATGTTTCCTTGTCAACCAATCAAATCTCTCCTCATGAGTGTCCAAAGTCATAAACATCTCTCTTTCGGATCTTTTGGTAAAAACAATAGATGCTATGAAATGCTCATTTGTTGATGGAACAGCACCACATTCCTTCACCAAAGCCATTACATCCTTTATGGAGCAACTAGATTTGTCCTCCCTCCTTGCAATTGACTAACAAGAAGCAGTTGTTCTCTCGTTCATCTCCACAATCTTGCCCATATGTTCATGAAACCAATGACCTGTAGTTGTCTTCGGTTTCTTTCCTTTGTTATTATCAGCCCCTTTGCCTCTCTTCCCTCTCCCACTTGTAGGTGTCACCTCCTCTGGCTCACTATCTTCATTACAGGCTTCATCTTCATCCTCAACAGGAATGGGAGATTGTGGCGGGATTGCTTGGGAAGGTGGTAAACCAATAGAGGCACGCCAATGGTCATCATCGGTATTACGAATGCCTTCAAACATAATTTCCAATTGTTTCTCATTCTGGATGCCTCTGTGCTTGAATCTGGTGCATCCCTTTATTTTCCGTAACACAACAAATAATTTTCAGTCCCATAACAATGCAAGACAATTGACAAACAACTAATTTTCAGTCACATACCTTAGTTGTTTCCTTCCACCAAGCATCTGTCATGACAATATCTTTCCCTGATGCACTCCATCCTAAACCTGTCTCCTTAGTGACTAGCTTCCAAATACCATAATCAGTTTTCATCTTATCCCATTTATTCTTGAACTGTTTTCTAGTATATAGAAGCCCAGTCCTATCCTTGAATCTTGTTATAATATTCAAGTACCCGGTCTTATTCAAATGAGTGCTATCACGATTTCCTTTTTGCACTTCATCTGCAAAAATCTCATACACTATTCTAGTGTTTTCATCACACCAATCAGCTTCTCTATTGGCAGCAACATCAACACCATAAGTTCAAAACATCAAGCAGCTACACAATCCATTTGAACTCAAGTATACTTCCTATTCGATTTTAAATCCAAGCATACTATTGATTCCATATTCACATTCTAATGTATCATACGACATTGTAGTATCATCTACAAAATTGGTAGGAAGGGAAGTATTCTTACATTGGATCGGTTAGGTCGACGTCGACGCTTGCAGGGGCAGCACGAACCAGCACCCGCGGCCTAGGTACGCGGCCACCGCGTCCCCCTCGTCGACGAGCAGTGGCTTCTTCTTCCATCCTTGCATCTTTGGTTGTTGCATGGTTCCCAACTGATGTCGAAGCCGGCACCGTCGCAGCAGTCAGTACGCTAGCAAGCCACTCTGGCTCGAGTGCCGCCCCTTGCCTGTTCCACCAGTCCTGCAAGCCACCCGCCATGGCCGCTGCACTTGGGGAGCCAGTCGCGGCTGCCGGGGAGCTGGGCCACGCAGCGTCCACGCCCCTCCCCATAGCAGCCTGTAGCAGCTGCGCTACGCCTTGGTCAACCGCAGTAGCTCCTCCACCTTGGCCAGCCGCCGTAGCTCCCCTGCCTTGGCCAGCCGTCGGAGCTCCTCCGCCTGTTCCTAGGCTTCCATCCGACCCGTACAGGGACCCTCCGCCGGCGCTGAAGCCTGGATCGACATCCGGTGGAGTAGATCCGTCGATTCCGGTGCCCGAGGTGCCCTCCCTGCGCCCCGCCGCCACCGACTGCCGGAGAGGATTCATGGCCGCCGCCACCGCCTGACTCTGTTTCGCGTGGGAGGGAGGGGAACCGATAGGGGATTTGGCGTCACGGGGGGTCACGGGTCGGAACCGGATGGAGAGTGGCAAATTCGTGGTAATTTGTCTGAAAACTAGGGGCAACCGTGGGAGGCTGGACGGGGGAGCCACGCGGAGCCTCGTTTCCCCGGCTCCTCCTCTCCTTTGTAAGCCGGGAGGTGCTTCATTGCCTGCTCCAGACCGGGAGCCGGTCGAACTCGAGCGTTTGGCAGGGCTAGTAGTTGTGACAAATGACCTTGTTGCCCCTAATTAATCATGCATTGGAATTTGAAAAGAGACATCAAATAAGCATTTTATTGGCTCTATACGTTTCTCAATGCAATATTTTCTGGGTACTTGGTGTTAGTTTAATGAGAAGAACATTTAATACAAGCTAAAAAACACTTTTTGTGAGACAAATTTTGAAAGTTATATGAACAGCAGGACGGAGGGAGTACCTTTCGTGTTTGGCAGTTCGGGACCAGCTGTCTCGGCTGAAAAACAACAGAAGCCGCGTCGCACCTGCGTGCGTCCGTGCTCTGCTGCGGTTGGAGTTGCCGACGGGGTTGGGGCAGCAGCTGGCTCCTGCTCCTGCTGCTCCCTCACCGGCACGGTGGCTGAGAGCCTGAGAGGGCTGAGGCCGCGTTGGCCGTCGGGCGCCTCGCTCGCTCCACCACCTATCACACACCACGCCACCGGCGGCCCTGTCCGGCAGGCCATCTGGTATGTGTATAGCCAGCCAACAACCACGGTCTCGACTGTAAGCATCAAGGCCCCACCGCACCTTTGGTAAGGGTGTGTTTCGGTGATAAATGACAACGATACACTTGTGACTAATCTTTGTTTGGTAGCGGATTTATCCCTGGGTTATTGTCATAAGTAATAAATGAAAAGAGACCCCTCAATTTTAATTTATGGATGATCAATGGACAAAGACTACAAGGCTAAGGGCATTTTTAGTCCCGAGTGTCACAAGGAGATGAAGGACACTTGGATTTGCTAGTTTGTAGTGTTTGACCATACTATTAAGAGGGGTTCACACTTGAGTAGCTTGACCATGCCAAATGCTATGCCATATTTATGCACTATCAAGCTCCTTGGTCACTAAACTGCTCAAGACACTCATGGAAATACATTGAAAGCAAAAGACTTGAAGAAAAACTCAAAGGTGTTTGAATTGGATGAGTTGAAATGGAAAAGGGCGCGTCGGATGACCCGACGCTATCATTTCTAGTTGCACTGGATGATTGATGTGGAAATTTCAGCAGAATTCAGCACCGCCAGATGAACCGATAGTGTATCAGCAGAGGCATCGGTTCATCCGGTGACCTAGGGTTTGGTAACAGTAATGATTCAAGTCAAAGGTCTTCAGTACCGAATGAAGCGACGGTCCAAGCAGCGGTTCATACGGCGCATGCATATATTTCATACAGAGACGCACCGAGTGAACCTGCTTCAGCACCGGATGAACCGATGCTCACGAAGTATATCAGCGGTTCATCCGACGACTATGTTTATTCTACGCAGAGACGTTTTGAGTAAAGTCGCTTCAGCACCGGATAAACCGACGCATCGTCGGTGTATGTGTCGGATGAATTGGTACAGCGTTTGAGTTCAACGGCTATATTTCGAGACACAGAGTGACCGGATGATCCGACGCTGTCGCGGGGGGAACCGTCGGTTCATCCGACGGTACTACTTTTCAGAGGACTTTTCCAACGACTAGCCTCCCTTGCTAGCCCTATAAATTGGACTCCCTGCATCTCTTGAGCTGCCTTTGCCACTCTAAAGACCTACTGCAGCCAAGGAGAAGGAGAGTTAGTGCTTTGATCAATTGGATTTCATCTTCCTAGCCAAGAGGGATTCTTTCTTGGTGATCAAGAGTTTCAAGGTGCTTTCAATGGCATAGCTGAGTGCATTGGTCAAGTGAAAGTGTGTGAGCTTGTTCCTCTTGGAGTTTGACGGCTCCTAGACGGTCTCGGTGATTGGGGGTTCTTGGTGAGCTCTTGGAGACTTTGGGAGCCCCGGGAAGTTCTTGGTGTAAATGGATTGAGACCCACCATTCCGGAGATGGAGAACGGGTACTCTTAGTGAGCACTCAAGTCTAAGTGGCTTGAGGGGGAGCAAAACTCTTTGTGAGTGCTCCAACGTGGATTAGGGAGAAGCATCAACTTCTCGATACCACGGGAAAAAATTCGGTTGTCTCGTGTCCTCTCTTTCTACCTTCTTGCACTTAATTCCGCATTTACTTTCAGCTCTTAAGTTCCTTTGCTCTTGTTTCCCTCTAGTTTGCTTTGCTTGTTGCATATCTTGACTAGGGTGCTTTTCTCTTGTTAGTGTGAACTTTGCTAAGGAACTTTGTTGTTAGTGTGCTTAGTTAGTAGGAAGAAACCTTTTTAGATGGGCAACACTAGAGATATAGGTTAAGGTTTACTTCTTGTACTAGAAATTTGAAGAAGGCCCATATTAAACCCCCCCTTCTATAGGCCATCGATCCTACAAGTGGTATAAGAGCCTAGGCTCTGTTTTTGTGGCTTAACCGCCTAGAGAGATGGGCAAGGGGAGTGGAAATGACCCTCCCAAGTTGGCGGGGAAACGGTTCACTTTTTGGGCACATAGAATGGCTAGCTTTCATCAAGTACAACACCATGATGTATGGATCACTACCATGTATCCAATGTCAGTTGAACCCACCAAAAGTGAAACCAAGTGGAACTATCGTGCTAAAAACTTTATCTTTGAGACTCTTGAGGAGGACTTGTTTGATAGGGTGTTTGCTTTGGAGACTGCTCATGAGGTTTGGATGGAGCTCAAAAGATGTAACGACCCGGGTTTTCGGTGAGGAAAACCCGACTCCCTGTACCCTTGTGATAGTCCCTGGCTCAGTAGCTATCACGTACAGAACTCATCACAGTACAATATCATTTCCATACAACAAAATCAGAGTATTTACATCCGAAATACAGCTCGGTATACGAGTTAAGTACAATCCCCTTGGGCTAAACGACAAGTGGAAACTCTACGCAGCAGTAGCTAAGGCTTCAAGTCTTCATCTTCGATCTTCACCACAGGCATCCTTGAGTGAAACAACGCAACCCTTCCTCCATGGATTCTTCATAAATGGTCTTTCGCTCCAAGTCCAATCCTGTACACTCACAGACTATCCCCAAGGAATGGGATAGGTTCACATCACCAACCGTACGCAAGTTTTAAGTGGCCTAAAGCTAAGGGTATAAAAAGTAGTCAAGGAGTAGGGAAGAGTTTTCCTAAACAGCGGCAGCAGCATAAATAGAATAATATCTCCAATTCCCACCAATTCCCATATCACTCATCCACATACGGTTGCACCTGGACACCCAGATCACCGTCTCCAAATCCTATCTCCATCTAGGGTCGGTGCGAGAACTCCCACTCCTCGCACCTCAATGATTGCACCCGGATCCGCGAGGCAGAGGGAGCAACTCTCCTCTCCCCGAGTACAACCACGGCTCACCATACACTCTCATCCTATAAGGGGGAAGGTAGAAATCCCAAAATGTAAGAGTCGAAGTATACAACGGGCATGTCCATAACCGAGGACGCGGCTATACGTATAGATCTAAACTCTGCAGAGCATGTACACCAGTACCCAACTCGGAATGGCACCCGGCGGTGATCAGCCAACCAAGCCCACCCTACCGAACGAACACCTCGGAGTTACGATTCCATCCTGCATCCAGCTCTCGCTGCGGTCCTTCGCAAAGGACCACCCCAGAACTGTGAAAATGCCCCCGTGTGGCCGCACGGGGAGCCCCAATAGTGAAGGGACTTCACCCTAACCCTCTCACTGATACCCTCTATCCTACTGGTAGGTATGGTACCACACTTGCTAGGGTCGAAACAGCCCTATCCCCACTCTCGGCGAGGTGGTGTGTACGAAAGTCCCGTGTAACAAGGCGACCCACTCGGTTTCAGACCGGGGCGAGCTCCTATCCTCCAAGTCATCACAAAACCCCAACACCTGTGCTCCTAAAACAATGTACTCGCCAAAGGTACCAAACTGGGCATCACCCGAGAAGACGATCCCTGGCCCCCGATCCCGGATCGGGTTGTCTTGAGCTCACCCCCGCCAAAATATCCCAAAACACCTTCTCCTACCGGGTTTTCCCCACACACACCAAGAAACTACCACAATAATCCCAACACATGCATAGCAAGCTCAGCGTATCATCACGCATAAGTAAAGTAGTAGTAGTAGGTCAATCAAGGACAAGTAAAAGAGGCTATGCACGGGTTCATCTCATCCATCACTATGCAATAAGTAAAGCACTAGCAGTTCTAATAGCCATGCCTAATGGGCATTCAAAGAAGGTCGGGCGTGAACACTTGTGTGCAAGTAGTCGTCGTAGTTTCTGTAGTTGTACTTCATCTTCTGGCTCGTCTCCTCAGCTCCAGGAAATCCTAGATTCGCAAATATAAATAAATACGGGAGCTAAATGCAAATAAACTCTAAAGAGAAGCAATACAGAACCAAATAACTCCAAAAGCTAGTCTAACGGGTGCTTCAATATTTTAGAAGAATAAAGAAACCGATTTCATATTTTTCTAAGCTAGAATCAATTTATTATAGATTTTCAAATAAAGAAATATTTTATGAATTTAATTAATTAAGGTAAAGCACATAAAACATAAGTTAGCAAGTTAGAGATCACAGGCTAGGTTTTGGGTGGTCAGCAGGGCTTAGTTGACTAGTCAACGATCATTGTTGACCAAGTCAAAGGGAAAGGTCAAAGGTCAACCGGAACCCGCAAGTGACCCTGTGGGTCCCGTATGTGAGATGGGACCACGCTGATTAGTTAGCGGCCTCACAAGTTAGTGGGTCTCAACGGTGAGTCCGTGGACCCCTTTGATTAGATTAGAAAGATTAAGCCGGTTGGATCAGCTAGAAGCGATGAAATGGTCGAGAAATTTGGCTGAAGCTGAAGCACGACAAAGATGTGGCGAGGACGGATTTATCCGTGGTATGGCGGATGGTTTAGTTAGCGCACGCGTCGTGCACGGGAAAGGCGTGGCACAGCCGTGGCGAAAGGTATGGTCGGGACTTGAAAGGTTAAACACAAGCAACAAGGCACCACGATTAAGTCTAGAGGAAAAGGCAAAAGTTGCTTGCTAGCAGCAGCCCATAAGATGGATTAAGGACCAAAGGATAGATTAGCACGTACATGACTTTAGGCAAGCGCATGCAGCAACTAAACTAAGGATGTGTGTGGCTGGAGACACATGCTAGAACTGAGCTTGTGCCGGCTCGGCTATAGGCAGAAAGGAAGAACAAATAGTATTTGCTACTTGTATGGTTTGAGGTTCGGAACAGAGACTAGTACTATAGGTTCAGAAGCCTAGAGCGTTGGCACACAGCTCGTCATCTAGCAATGCGCTAGCAAGAAAGATTAAGGTTCGTGATTAAACACTTAAGATTATATGCCTTTGGAAACAAGACAGGAGATGCTGAGTTTGATTATGGACTGCTCACAGCTAGCAGTCTGGTACTTCAGGTCCTGCAGGTTAGATGGCAACATGATAGGTTTCTGGTTGGTCCACCTATGGATGTTGAAGTTAGCTATTAGCTGATAGCTGGCTGCTAACTTCGGTGAATTAAGCCGCATGGGATTGTAGGACAAATACAGGTCTCAAGGAAGGTGGTGACTAGGTAGCTTGGGCATCTGAGCAGATGGCCGAGAACACATGCTAACACGCACAGGCAAAGAGGGATTACGACCCATGTTTAGTTAGCTTGTATATGATTTTAGGAGCAGCAATTTGCATGGCTTGTGCCACGAGCAAGGGCTAGAGCAAAACACCCTAGCTTCCTGTACGGATTGCAGCTCCTTCGTTTAGATCAGAAAAGTTCACGAGCTAGCACATACACGGCTTTAGGCAAGCACGTGCAGCAATTAAACGAAACATGGATGTGGCTGGAAACAAGACAAGATAGATAAAGAGCTAAAGTTAGATAGCATTGCAGCTTGCTGATTTGTTTAGGTGAAAAGAATTAGAGGGAGAGGTTGTTTGCTGCCGATTGGAGGGAGGTCGATGGATGAGAGAGTCGCTGCCGGTGGAATTGCTTCCTCGTGGAGAGAGAAAGAAAAGGAAGTGCTAGCTTGTTTCGGTGGAATAAGAACAGAAAGAGGATGACGGCAGTGCGGTGGTTCGCGCATGTGCGACAAAAACCCCAAGCCGGCTTTGACGCCCACCAGCTGTTCGACGGAAAACCCCAAAGGGTCTCCGAGGCGGCAAAGGTTTGCCGGCGGCGAGCTCTCCGGCGCTCGGCGGAAAACGAACGACGGCAAGATTCAGGAAGACCTAGGAAAACAGGTAGAGAATGGAAAACCACCGGGTTTGAGGCCTAGGGCAGCAGCGTCAGTGAAGACGCGCACGGCGAGATGCTGCTCGGTAGCGCAGCACGCGAGCGTGCGTGCGCGCGTCGGCGAGCGTGTTGGGCTGCTCTAGAGGAACGACACGGGCGACGTGCTAGGTGACCAAAGGCGAGATCTTGGTCTCTCTAAGTGAGAGCGCGCACAAGTGCAAGCCAGCGGCTTCGCCACGGCGGCGCCTCGGCAGCGGTGTGCGCACAGAGCACACGACAGCGGCTAAAAACACGGCAGGCAAGCAGGGACGCGCGCGCAGTCGACAGCAGCGGTAGAGCCGTGCCGGCGCGGGCGCGAAGGTGCGCAGATGCGCCGGGGCGTGTACGAGTGCGATGTAGTGTGGAAAATCGACCCCAAAGGAGGGGCTTTGTCCCCTGTTCGTGCGCTCTGGCCAGAGCTTGGGCCAAGGCGGCGCCTTGCTCGGCGTGCGCGACGGCGAGGCACGAAAGATCACAACTTGGCCGCCGGCGAGTGCGCGTGGGTGCGCAGGCGCTCGGCGGGTGGTTGGTGCGCAGCGAACCAAAGGCAAAGCCTTCCGCATCCCTGCGCGTGCGTGCACAGGCGTGCAAACCGCGGCTTGGCCGCGTCGGCGCAGCGGACAGGGCGGCGCATTCGTCGGCGTAAGGCAACAGGTACAAGGCCAGGCGGGGTTTGCGCGCGCGCGTTGATGAAGGCAGCGGCACCTGCAGGCGTAAGGCTCGACTCGATGGTCGGCACACAAGCGACGGCGTCTGCGCGGCGGCGCGTAGCAGAGCAGAGCGACATGGGGCAAGAGTTCAAGGGCCGATTCCCGGCCATGGTACATCACCTCGGCACGAAGGCCGGAACTCAGGTACAACAAACAGGACTGGTAGCTCACCTAGGGGCTTGCTGTCGCTGTCGGGCATTCCGTCGAACACGTCGAGGGCGAGGTGGACGGCAGCCGTGCAGGGGAGGAAGAGGAACTCCAGCTTGGTGTAGGGGTAGCAGAAGTGCGGCATCCGTGTCCTCCATCTCCAGCTCGTGGCTGTTGTTGGTGCCGTGCTTGGAGAACAGGAAGACGCTCGCGGTCCAGGACGGTTGTGTTGCCGAAGTTGAATGGTAGCAGGTTGGTTCGGTCCCTCACCTATGGGTCGTTCAATAGCAAGGTAGAGCAGGCAACCGACCATGGTGGCAGCTGATGGTCGTTGACAAACGCGCAGCTCCCCTATGCCCATTTCGTCGAACAGGTAGAGGACAGGGTGGAAGGCCCGATCGTCGTCGAAGAAAAGCAGCAACTTGGTGGCGTTCCCGACGCGACGCGGCAAGACGATGCTCCCGGCGATGTGGACGCGGCCAACGGCTCCGGCTTGGCGCAACTGGGCACGGCCGGCTCGGCGCGGCTGCACCCGGTCCGGCGACGTGCGGCTCCTGCTCCGGCAGCGCGCGGCACAGCAGGGTGCTGCGGCCGTCCGGTGGCCTCCGGCTGGGCGCAGCGGGCACCCTCCAGCTCGTGGCAGCGCACAGCTGCTGGTCCGGCGGAGCAGAACAAAGAAGAGAGAGGGGACGGCGGCTGCTGTTCGAGGGAGCACAAGGAAGAGAGAAATTCCTCTGATTTATTTCGGTGGAGAAGAAAACAGCAAGGCTCTGCTTGCTCGCTACCGCTCGCTCCTGCTTGCTTGTTGCCGATCGATGGAAGGAGCAGAAGAAAAGGAGAATCGCTGCTGCCTGCTGCTTGGTTTGCTTGACGGGATTTGGGGATAAAGCAGCTGCGGCTTGGATTTTCTTCCCATGGTGATTGCTTGCTCGGTTTGTAGACAAAAGGAAAAGGGCAAGCTACAAGGAATTGAAGAAGCCAGGAAGGGGGATTCGTGGGGGCTTCTGGTGCTTTGGTGGCATCGTGTGAAGATAGAAGAGTGAGGAAGAACAGGGAGATGCTGGCGGCGGCAGGAAGAGAAGGCAGGAAAAAAAGAGAAGAAGTGGAGATGAGTGAAGAGGGGTGAGGGTATTTAAGGGAAGAAGTGGAGATGAGTGAAGAGGGGTGAGGGTATTTAAGGGAAGATGTTAGGGTTAGATTATGTGGGTTTTTAGATGAGCTCGGCGACTTGGGTCGAGATAATTTAATCCCGCGAAATAAATCGATTCCAATTTATTTCGTAGAATTGGAACAAATAAATTTAGACTAATTTCCCGGGAATGACTTAAATAGCAAAGTATTTATTCAAGAAGTCGGAAAACATCGTCGTAATTCAAATGAGCTCTCGGAAATTTAATTCAAGGATTTATAGTCTATTCCCTGAAATCGAATCAATTGCAAAAGATTAATTCGAAGAGTCGGAAAATAATTCTATAATCCATTTAATAAATTCCATAGCACTTTTGAAAGAGATTAGGTCGGGAAGGATTAGAGGGCCGAAAAAGTTGACGGGTCCACTAAGTTAGCAGATTAAGACCCGAGAGATGGTTTAGCCGGGTCTGAAGGTTAGAGAGGGTAGTTAGTTTAATTAGCTTTTGATTTATATTTGAAATTTGATTTCAAATATAAACCACACTCAAAGATTCAAGAAAATTCCAAATAAAAACCAAATCACACTAACATAGATTTTATCCTTAGCACACAAAGCAATTTAATTAATTTTATTACTAAGAATTTGGAAAGGGCACGAGAAGATAGTCTTATGTTTCTGATAAAGCACATCAAGCACAAAATTTTTTGAAAATCCACATTTTTGCAAACATTAACATTCCGGAAAATCCGGGATGTTACAGACTCCCCCCTTACAAGAATCTCGTCCTCGAGATTAAAGCTTCACTAGGTACATTGGGGTACCCGCTTCTTCAAGTTGTATGCGAGCTTCGAGTATATTCAGCTTCATCGTAGTTGCTTTCTGGTCAATTCCAATAGTGTGCAAACAACAAAATCTTCGAATTGAAAATGTTCTGAGGTAAGGTCGATCTTGATCTCAATCTCTTTATCCATAGCATATTGATCCTTCATCTTTCTTCCTGAGTAAACTTGAGGGACCATGATCGTAGATTCTCTACTCCTTGTATGCTTCTTCAAACACTGGCAGCTTCGAGGTAGTGGGTGGTTCTGACTTTCCATAATCTCAACCTCAAGTCAGTAAACTTGTTTCCAACACGTACAAGATAGCTTATCCAAAACCTTGGTCCAAAAGACTACAGTGTCGTACTCTTCTCCAACTTAGGCTGAATAGGCATGACTCCGATACTCCTTATTCTTGCCTTTGATAACTTGTCCTCCTTCTGTGGGTTACCTCAGGGTTCCTTGGGCTAATAGTCTTCAAAGTATTTCGTAGTGGTGGTCTTTTCTAACTTAGAAAACACTGGGGTTACCTATTCTAGGAGTCAAGTACAAGCATGAACATATTTACTAATATATAATCCTACACTCAATAGTAAGATCTATAAGATCCAAAAAGATCCATAAGAACCAAGCACTCAGGCATTCAAAGCATTATAGATAGTGCTATCTCAAGGCAGACTCATAACCGTTGAGATCTCGCACACTATCGGTCTAATTACTTCGTGGCAAGTCAAGCTAGGTAGACTCTACTCTTAGTGGTTAAGGTGTTCTCATAGCATCCAAGCTATCTTCTGACTCATCCTGACTATTCCACGTAAGAAGTTGCATCAACGTAGGTAAGATAGAGTTTTTTCAAAGTAGGAGAGGCAGAATTAATATAGTCCAAGGGGGTATATATAAAATAGAGCGTTTAGAATGTTCTAGAGCTAACGACCAACCTAAGGTTGCGTGCTACGGTCAAGTACGGCTCTGATACCATCTGTAACGACCAGGATTTTCGGTGAGGAAAACCCGACTCCCTGTACCCTTGTGATAGTCCCAGGATCAGTAGCTATCACGTACAGAACTCATCACAGTATAATATCATTTCCATACAACGAAATCAGAGTACAAAACAGAGTATTTACATCCGAAATACAGCTCGGTATACGAGTTAAGTACAAGCCCCTTGGGCTAAACGACAAGTGGAAACTCTACGCAGCGGTAGCTAAGGCTTCAAGTCTTCATCTTCGATCTTCACCACAGGTATCCTTAAGTGAAACAACACAACCCTTCCTCCATGGATTCTTCATAAATGGACTTTCGCTCCAAGTCCAATCCTGCACACTCACAGACTACCCCCAAGGAATGGGATAGGTTCACGTCACCAACCGTATGCAAGCTTTAAGTGGCCTAAAGCTAAGGGTATAAAAAGTAGTCAAGGAGTAGGCAAGAGTTTTCCTAAACAGCGGCAGCAGCATAAATAGAATAATATCTCCAATTCCCACCAATTCCCATATCACTCATCCACATACGGTTGCACCTGGACACCCAGATCACCGTCTCCAAATCCTATCTCCATCTAGGGTCGGTGCGAGAACTCCCACTCCTCGCACCTCAATGATTGCACCCGGATCCGCGAGGCAGAGGGAGCAACTCTCCTCTCCCCGAGTACAACCACGGCTCACCATACACTCTCATCCTATAAGGGGGAAGGTAGAAATCCCAAAACGTAAGAGTCGAAGTATACAACGGGCATGTCCATAACCGAGGACGCGGCTATACGTATAGATCTAAACTCTGCAGAGCGTGTACACCAGTACCCAACTCGGAATGGCACCCGGTGGTGATCAGCCAACCAAGCCCACCCTACCGAACGAACACCTAGGAGTTACGATTCCATCCTGCATCCGGGTCTCACTGCGGTCCTTCGCAAAGGACCACCCCAGAACTGTGAAAATGCCCCCGTGTGGCCGCACGGGGAGCGCCCAATAGGGAAGGGACTTCACCCTAACCCTCTCACTGATACCCTCTATCCTACTGGCAGGTATGGTACCGCACTTGCTAGGGTCGAAACGACCCTATCCCCACTCTCGGCGAGGTGGTGTGTACGAAAGTCCCGTGTAACAAGGCGACCCACTCGGTTTCAGACCGGGGCGAGCTCCTATCCTCCAAGTCATCACAAAAACCCCAACACCTGTGCTCCTAAAAAAATGTACCCGCCATCGGTACCAAACTGGGCATCGCCCGAGAGGACGATCCCTGGTCCCCGATCCCGGATCGGGTTGTCTTGAGCTCACCCCCGCCAAAATATCCCAAAACACCTTCTCCTGCCGGTTTTTCCCCACACACGCCAAGAAACTACCACAATAATCCCAACACATGCATAGCAAGCTCAGCGTATCATCACGCATAAGTAAAGTAGTAGTAGTAGGTCAATCAAGGACAAATAAGTAAAAGAGGCTATGCACGGGTTCATCTCATCCATCACTATGCAATAAGTAAAGCACTAGCAGTTCTAATAGCCATGCCTAATGGGCATTCAAAGAAGGTCGGGCATGGACACCTGTGTGCAAGTAGTCGTCGTTGTTTCCGTAGTTGTACTTCATCTTCTGGCTCGTCTCCTCAGCTCCGGGAAATCCTAGATTCGCAAATATAAATAAATACCAGAGCTAAATGCAAATAAACTCCAAAGAGAAGCAATACAGAACCAAATAACTCCAAAAGCTAGTCTAACGGGTGCTTCAACATTTTAGAAGAATAAAGAAACTGATTTCATATTTTTCTAAGCTAGAATCAATTTATTATAGATTTTCAAATAAAGAAATATTTTATGAATTTAATTAATTGCGGTAAAGCACATAAAACATAAGTTAGCAAGTTAGAGATCACAGGCTAGGTTTTGGGTGGTCAGCAGGGCTTAGTTGACTAGTGAAGGACCGAATAGGCGACCAGAGAGGGGGGGAGTGAATAGGAGCCGCTAAAAATTCTTCTCCAAAGAGAGAACTCAGCCTATACCCCGATTGCCACTCGAATCACTCGCACACACAAAAGAGACTCTAAACTAGGCACACACAAGCCTACAAGTCCTAGAGGCAACCCTCGAATCAAAGAGCGGAAGCACTAGACAAGAATCAACCCAATCGAGCAAGTCTGCAGAACCCGAGGCGGACAGTCCGCAAGAGCCGGGCGGACGGTCCGCGAGGGCAGGGCGGACAGTCCGCGGCTACAGGGCGGACAGTCCGAAAAAGCACTCCGAACCTCCAGTGACTCCCGAGGAAATTCGGACAGTCCGGGCAAACACCGCGGACAGTCCGGCCACCCCGGGCGGACAGTCCGGCAAACTCCTTCCAACCGAAACCAAAGCACTCGACGGATCAAAGCGAAGGGACTCAAGAACTCGCGACGAACTCGACGAACTGACACCCGGGCGGACAGTCCGCGAGGGCACCGCGGACAGTCCGCGAGGGCTCCAGAAACAGCCTTCGAGCCCGCGCGAAAAACACCTCCAACTTCCGATCGACGGATCTCCCAAACCGCTGGACGGATTGAGCCCAAATTTTGGGTAGATGAGAAGCGTCTCTAGGAGAAGCTATGCCCAAAATCTTGGAGCCCCAAACCTATCCAATCAACTGGAATTGCAAATCTCGTGCGCTCAAAGCACCGACTCAAGTTCATCCAAACCTCACCAAATCGAGCCCGATTCCCGGCGTTTGAGGGGTCAAGATCATCACCAAAGATGCGCAAGACATCCACCCATGATCCCCTCAAAGAAATCTGAAGAGAAACGGCCTAGAACTCGACGAACACGGATCGAACCGAAAAGCTCCGAAAATAGCACAAAAACCAACTCGGGAATTTAGAAGGAGATAGAATTTGCTCGAGGAATTTGCACAAGATTTGAGGGACTAATTCACTCTGAGTATTCATGCCATATTGGATTACAAGCCACTCCAAGAATTGCAAATCTTGGATGGCAAAAAGCTCCAAACCAAGAGCCACACACTCTCCTCTCCCTCTCTCCCTAAGAGCACCCAAAATGAAAGAGCACTCCCACCAACTAAGCCAAAGAGTTAGCTGAAAATTCAGCCCCCTACTCCTATATATTGGCCCTCCGGAAAAGACCGAAGTGCCCTTACACTAGGAGATACAATACAAGCCCTCACAGGGGCATTTTGGTCAACACATGAAGTTCACCATCGGACGGCCGCGCATCCATTGGGCCTTCACGTCCTCCCGACGCAAGCACCTCGATCATGCCGCGTGTCGCCCGCCTCGAAGCTTCCCGACGCTCCTGGATCCCCATCTCCGTCGCGTTGGGCCTTCGGACTTGGTTTTCAGGCCCAAACCAAGAAACCGTCCTCCGATGGTTTTGTGGCCAAACCACCAAACCCCGCGTACACGGCCCGGCCTCACCACGCCAAGTGTCGAGCCCGTCAAGCCTTTCACCTCCGGTGCCCGGACGGTCTACTCGGTCTTGCCTCGTTCCTTGACTTGGCCGCCACCGATGCACCGGCTCCATGTCCACGACTTCGTCTTGCTCTTCTTGCACCATGCGGCCCGCACTTGATCCCGTCGGCCACCGGGTCCCTCGAACCAAGCCTACTTGTCTCTCCATCATCCCGGAGGCCACCTTGGCATAGACCTTTCACGCTTGTTCTTAACCTGCACCAACGCAAATCAAGCCGCAACTAACACCTGCAATACTAGGCCAAGAGTCAGTCCACACAATGTTGTCAACCACTCCTCACGAGTGCATTGACAACACACCACATAAACATAGAAAGTTACGCAACCGACAACACAACCCAACGAAACACACTCAACACAAAGCCTCAAAACATCCGGTCAGTCACTCATCATATGCAAACCAAGGCACATATCAACTTGGTTTCTCAACTAGTCAACGATCATTGTTGACCAAGTCAAAGGGAAAGGTCAAAGGTCAACCGGAACCCGCAAGTGACCCTGTGGGTCCCGTATGTGAGATGGGACCAGGCTGATTAGTTAGCATCCTCACAAGTTAGTGGGTCTCAACGGTGAGTCCGTGGACCCCTTTGATTAGATTAGAAAGATTAAGCCGGTTGGATCAGCTAGAAGTGATGAAATGGTCGAGAAACTTGGCTGAAGCTGAAGCACAACAAAGATGTGGCGAGAACGGATTAATCCGTGGTATGGCGGATGGTTTAGTTAGCGCACGCGTCGTGCACGGCGAAGGCGTGGCACGGCCGTGGTGAAAGGTATGGTCGGGACTTGAAAGGTTAAACACAAGCAACAAGGCACCACGATTAAGTCTAGAGGAAAAGGCAAAAATTGCTTGCTAGCAGCAGCCCATAAGATGGATTAAGGACCAAAGGATAGATTAGCACGTACATGACTTTAGGCAAGCGCATGCAGCAACTAAACTAAGGATGTGTGTGGCTAGATACACATGCTAGAACTGAGCTTGTGCCGGCTCGGCTATAGGCAGAAAGGAAGAACAAATAGTATTTGCTACTTGTATGGTTTGAGGTTCGGAACAGAGACTAGTACTATTGGTTCAGAAGCCTAGAGCGTTGGCACACAGCTCGTCATCTAGCAATGCGCTAGCAAGAAAGATTAAGGTTCGTGATTAAACACTTAAGATTATATGCCTTTGGAAACAAGACAGGAGATGCTGAGTTTGATTATGGACTGCTCACAGCTAGCAGTCTGGTACTTCAGGTCCTGCAGGTTAGATGGCAACATGATAGGTTTCTGGTTGCTCCACCTATGGATGTTGAAGTTAGCTATTAGCTGATAGCTGGATGCTAACTTCGGTGAATTAAGCCGCATGGGATTATAGGACAGATACAGGTCTCAAGGAAGGTGGTGACTAGGTAGCTTGGGCATCTGAGCAGATGGCCGAGAACACATGCTAACACGCACAGGCAAAGCGGGATTACGACCGATGTTTAGTTAGCTTGTATATGATTTTAGGAGCAGCAATTTGCATGGCTTGTGCCACGAGCAAGGGCTAGAGCAAAACTCCCAAGCTTCCTGTACGGATTGCAGCTCCTTGGTTTAGATCAGAAAAGGTCACGAGCTAGCACATACACGGCTTTAGGCAAGCACGTGCAGCAATTAAACGAAACATGGATGTGGCTGGAAACAAGACAGGATAGATAAAGAGCTAAAGTTAGATAGCATTGCAGCTTGCTGAATTGCTTAGGTGAAAAGAATTAGAGGGAGAGGTTGTTTGCTGCCGATTGGAGGGAGGTCGATGGATGAGAGAGTCGCTGCCGGTGGAATTGCTTGCTCGTGGAGAGAGAAAGAAAAGGAATTGCTGGCTTGTTTCGGTGGAATAAGAACAGAAAGAGGATGGCGGCAGTGCGGTGGTTCGCGCATGTGCGACAAAAACCCCAAGCCGGCTTTGACGCCCACTAGCTGTTCGACGGAAAACCCCAAAGGGTCTCCGAGGTGGCAAAGGTTTGTCGGCGGCGAGCTCTCCGGCGCTCGGCGGAAAACAAACGACGGCAAGATTCAGGAAGACCTAGGGAAACAGGTAGAGAATGGAAAACCACCGGGTTTGAGGCCTAGGGCAGCGGCGTCAGTGAAGACGCGCACGGCGAGATGCTACTCGGTAGCGCAGCACGCACGCTCGCGTGCGCGCGTCGGCGAGCGAGTTGGGCTGCTCTAGAGGAACGACATGGGCGACGTGCTAGGTGACCAAAGGCGAGATCTTGGTCTCTCTAAGTGAGAGCGCACACAAGTGCAAGCCAACGGCTTCGCCACGGCGGCGCCTCAGCAGCGGTGTGCGCACAGAGCACACGACAGCGGCTAAAAACACGGCGAGCAAGCGGGGACGCACGCGTAGTCGACGGCAACGGCAGAGCCGTGCCGGTGCAGGCGCGAAGGTGCGCCGGGGCGTGTACGAGTGCGACGTAGTGTGGAAAATCGACCCCAAAGGAGGGGCTTTGTCCCCTGTTCGTGCGCTCTGGCCAGAGCTTGGGCCAAGGCGGTGCCTTGCTCGGCGTGCGCGACGGCGAGGCATGAAAGATCACAACTTGGCCGCCGGCGAGTGCGCGTGGGTGCGCGGGCGCTCGGCGGGTGGTTGGTGCGCGGCGAACCAAAGGCAAGGCCTTCCGCCTCCCTGCGCGTGCGTGCACGGGCGTGCAAACCGGCGGCTTGGCCGCGTCGGCGCAGCGGACAGGGCGGCGCGTTCGTCGGCGTCAGGCAACAGGTACAAGGCCAGGCGGGGTTTGCGCGCGCGCGTTGATGAAGGCAGCGGCACCTGCAGGCGTAAGGCTCGACTCGATGGTCGGCACACAAGCGACGGCGTCTGCGCGGCGGCGCGGAGCAGAGCAGAGCGACATGGGGCGAGAGTTCAAGGGCCGATTCCCGGCCATGGTACATCACCTCGGCACGAAGGCCGGAACTCAGGGACAACAAAACAGGACTGGTAGCTCACCTAGGGGCTTGCTGTCGCTGTCGGGCATTCCGTCGAACACGTCGAGGGCGAGGTGGACGGCAGCCGTGCAGGGGAGGAAGAGGAACTGCAGCTTGGTGTAGGGGTAGCAGAAGTGCGGCATCGGTGTCCTCCATCTCCAGCTCGTGGCTGTTGTTGGTGCCGTGCTTGGAGAACAGGAAGACGCTCGCGGTCCAGGCATAAGAACGAACAAGTTGTGAGCACGATGGGAACGGTTGTGTTGCCGAAGTTGAAAGGTAGCAGGTTGGTTCGGTCCCTCACCTATGGGTCGTTCAACAGCAAGGTAGAGCAGGCAACCGACCATGGTGGCAGCTGATGGTCGTTGACGAACGCGCAGCTCCCCTATGCCCATTTCGTCGAACAGGTAGAGGACGGGGTGGAAGGCCCGATCGTCGTCGAAGAAAGGCAGCAACTTGGTGGCGTTCCCGGCGCGACGCGACAAGGCGATGCTCCCGGCGATGTGGACGCGGCCAACGGCTCCGGCTTGGCGCAACTGGGCACGGCCGGCTCGGCGCGGCTGCACCCGGTCCGGCGACGTGCGGCTCCTGCTCCGGCAGCGTGCAGCACAGCAGGGTGCTGCGGCCGTCCGGCGGCCTCCGGCTGGGCGCAGCGGGCACCCTCCAGCTCGTGGCAGCGCACAGCTGCTGGTCCGGCGGAGCAGAACAAAGAAGAGAGAGGGGACGGCGGCTGCTGTTCGAGGGAGCACAAGGAAGAGAGAAATTCCTCTGATTTATTTCGGTGGAGAAGAAAACAACAAGGTTCTGCTTGCTCGCTACCGCTCGCTCCTGCTTGCTTGTTGCCGATCGATGGAAGGAGCAGAAGAAAAGGAGAATCGCTGCTGCCTGCTGCTTGGTTTGCTTGACGGGATTTGTGGATAAAGCAGCTGCGGCTTGGATTTTCTTCCCATGGTGATTGCTTGCTCGGTTTGTAGACAAAAGGAAAAGGGCAAGCTACAAGGAATTGAAGAAGCCAGGAAGGGGGACTCGTGGGGGCTTCTGGTGCTTTGCTGTGAAGATAGAAGAGTGAGGAAGAACAGGGAGGTGCTGGCGGCGGCAGGAAGAGAAGGCAGGAAAAAAAGAGAAGAAGTGGAGATGAGTGAAGAGGGGTGAGGGTATTTAAGGAAAGATGTTAGGGTTAGATTATGTGGACTTTTAGATGGGCTCGGCGAATTGGGCCGAGACAATTTAATCCCGCGAAATAAATCGATTCCAATTTATTTCGTAGAATTGGAATAAATAAATTTAGACTAATTTCCCGGGAATGACTTAAATAGCAAAGTATTTATTCAAGAAGCCGGAAAACATCGTCGTAATTCAAATGAGCTCTCGGAAATTTAATTCAAGGATTTATAGTCTATTCCCCGAAATCGAATCAATTGCAAAAGATTAATTCGAAGAGTCGGAAAATAATTCTATAATCCATTTAATAAATTCCATAGCACTTTTGAAAGAGATTAGGCCGGGAAGGATTAGTGGGCCGAAAAATTTGGCGGGACCACTAAGTTAGCAGGTTAGGACCCGAGAGATGGTTTAGCCGGGTCTGAATGTTAGAGAGGGTAGTTAGTTTAATTAGCTTTTGATTTATATTTGAAATTTGATTTCAAATATAAACCACACTCAAAGATTCAAGAAAATTCCAAATAAAAACCAAATCACACTAACATAGATTTTATCCTTAGCACACAAAGCAATTTAATTAATTTTATTACTAAGAATTTGGAAAGGGCACGAGAAGATAGTCTTATGTTTATGATAAAGCACATCAAGCACAAAATTTTTTGAAAATCCACATTTTTGCAAACATTAACATTCCAGAAAATCCGGGATGTTACAAAAGAATCCATGTAGGCAACAAGAAAATCCGTGAGGAGAAGTATGAGTTGCATAAAGTTGAGCTCAATGAGTTTAGGATGAAGGATGATGAGGGTGTAGAGGAAATGTACTCTAGGATGGGTGTTATTATTCAAAATATCAATGCTCTCGATGTTGCTAACGTGTCCGAGCAGGAAATTATTCCGAAAATTCTTCAAACGCTTCCCAAACCCATGTACAACATCGTGAAGGCACTCATCTTTGAGAAGGACTTCGAAACTCTCATCATCACCGAAGTTGTGAACAAGATTCGATCTCATGAGATGTTCTTGATGGGTCAAATTGAAGGATCTTCTTCCACATCAAGCTCCAAGAAGGATCTTGCACTCAAGGCTAGTGACAAGCCCAAGTCAAAGTGAAAAACAAAGTCTTCTCCCTCTTCAAGTGAAAGTGAAGACAAGAGTGACTCAAGTGATGAAGATGATGGTGAACTTGCTTTCCTCATGAGGAGGACCACCAAATTGCTCTCCAAGATTGGCAAGAAAGGCTACAACTATGATCCCAAGAAGAACAAGTTTCGCTCATCAAGAAGAAGTGTTGAAGGTGGAAAGAGGAAGTGCTACAATTGCCAAAGCTATGATCATCTATCATATGATTGCCCCAAGCCTGACAAGCGAGTGTCAAACTCTAGCAAGAAGAACAACAAAGATGATGATAAAGAGAAAGATGACAAGCACTCCAAGAAGGACTCATACAAGAAGTCTTCGAGCAAGCCCTACAATAAGAAGAAGGGTGGTCATCGTTCTCTCTTGGCAAATGAGTGGATCACGGATGGTGAAACTTCAAGTGAATCAAGCGATGGTGAAAATGAGAAGAACAAGAAGTTTGCCGGTCTTGTGATCATGGATGATGAAGAACCTCCTCTTCCTCCACCACCTATGTGCTTCATGGCTAAACACTCCAAGGTGAGCGATAGTGAAGATAGTGACTCCTCGGATAGTGATAATGAAATTTCACCTCATGCTCTTAAGGGTCTTCTAGATAAATACACCGACATGATCAAGAAACAAAAGAGTAAGCTCAAGGCTCTTGAAGAGACCCATGAGAAGCTTAAGCTATCCAATGATGAGTTGCTTGTGAAACACAATGACCTTAGCAAAGAACATGAAGCTTTGGTAGTGTCTCACAAGTCTCTTGAGTCAAGTCAAAAGATGCTTAAGAAAAATCATGTGGTCTTAGAGATGAGGTATCAAGAGATTGAGCTTGCTTATGAGGCTATTTGTGCTAGTGGGCGAGAAATTACTAGAGACATCACTAAGGCAAATGCTTCTACTTCTTGTGATGATTTGATTGAAGAACCTAAGATCTTGCCAAATGATGAGAATATTGCCTCCTCTTCCAAGACTAACCATGATAGGGTGAAAGCACTTGAAGAGGAAGTAAGAAGCCTAAGATCTTGTGTGAAGAATATGGCCAAGGGTGAAGCATTGCATAAGGAGATCCTCTATCACAATG
Organism: Cenchrus fungigraminus; assembly: GCA_036936925.1. NCBI lineage: Eukaryota > Viridiplantae > Streptophyta > Magnoliopsida > Poales > Poaceae > Cenchrus > Cenchrus fungigraminus. Next base: position 77,778,729 of record CM072775.1, read on the forward strand.
CAAGAGATTATGGCACTAGGGGACTTGGCTCCTTCCCTCAACCCATCAAAGAGACTCGCAAGTCAAAGGAACTATATGGGTGCTTTGTGAAGGAAGTTGGGTCTTATTGCCAACATTGCAACATCACCGGTCATCACACAAGGGAGTGTCATTTACCTTCACTTCCTTTGCCTAAATTACCTTGTAACTATCGTTCCATGTTCAACAATAACCATTTCTTGTTGTTGAAGAATAGCAAGGGCAAGGTGGCGGCAAGGTTCATAGGGACCAAGGCTAAAGTGAATCATCCTAGGCAAATTTGGGTTCCCAAAGCTTTAGTAACTCATGTGATTGGGCCCAAACTTGCTTGGGTTCCTAAATCTTCAACTTGATCTCTTTGTGTGTAGGTGAACTACAAGGCCGGAGGAAGTCATTGGGTTCTTGATAGTGGATGTACTCAACACATGACCGGCCAAAGTAAAATGTTCACCTCTCTAGTGGATGATGCGGGGAATCATGAGCAAGTCACCTTTGGTGATAATTCTAAAGGAAGAGTTTCCGGTTTGGGTGACATAACCATTGCAAAAGATCTCTCGCTTTCTAATGTTTTGTTTGTAGACTCTTGTAGTTATAACTTGCTTTCCATTGCTCAATTTTGTGATCTTGGCTTATCTTGCTTGTTTGATGATGAGGGAGTTATCATTACTAACAAAAAGTCTAATGAAGTTATGTTCAATGGTTTTCGTCATGGGAACATCTATCTTGTGGACTTCTCCTCTCATGAAGCAAACTTGACTACTTGTCTTTTCACCAAGACATCCAAGGGTTAGCTATGGCATCGCTGTATTGCACATATAGGCATGAGTCAACTCAAGAAGGCTTTCAAAAGGGGTTTAGTTCTTGGTGTGAAGGATGTCACATTTGAGAAGGACAAGTTATGTGGAGCATGTCAAGCCGGCAAGCAAGTAGCAAGTCACCATCCTATGAAGGCTTATGTATCTACCACAAGACCTTTGGAAATCTTGCACATGGACCTCTTCGGCCCTACTACATACAAGAGTTTTGGTGGTAATCTCTATTGACTTGTCATTGTTGATGATTACTCACGCTACACTTGGACATTCTTTTTGGAAGACAAGAGCAAGACCTTCGGGATCTTCAAAAACTTTGCTACTAGGGCTCAAAATGAATTTGAGTCATCTATTGTGAAGATCCGAAGTGACAATGGATCGGAATTTCCGAACACTAAAGTGGAAGAGTATTGTGATGAGCTAGGCGTCAAGCATGAATTCTCTTCTACCTACACACCACAACAAAATAGTGTGGTAGAAAGGAAGAACAAGGCCCTCATCACATTGGATAGAGCTATGTTGGATGATTATGGTATCTCTCAAAGATTTTGGGCGGAAGCTATCAACACGGTATGTCATGCTTCAAATAGGGTGTATCTCCACCGACTATTAATGAAGACACCCTATGAGCTTCTCATTGGGAGGAAGCCCAACATCTCCTACTTCCGAGTCTTTAGGTGTAAGTGTTTCATTTACAAGAAGAGGAAGCACCTAGGGAAGTTTGAGAGTAGGGTAGATGAGAGCATGTTTCTTAGTTATGCATCAAACTCCAAGGCATATAGAGTATTCAACAACACTACACGTGCCGTTGAAGAAACATGTGACGTGGAGTTTGATGAATCTAATGGCTCCCAAGGAGATGGCTATTGTTGTGATGATGTAGGAAAAGAACCTCTACGAGAAGCAATGAAGAAAATGGCTATTGGGGACATCAAGCCCAAAGAGGATGATGATGCACCTTCTACTTCCCACAACCATGAAGACTCATCCTCTTACGATGATGATAATGATGACCATCAAAGGCAGACAAGACAAGGAAGCCCATCTTCCTCAAATGGACCACCTCCTATATCACAAGACACCCAAGATCAAGGAGAAGAAGAACCGGAAGTAGTGCAACCTCAAGATGATCCAACTTCTACCACACTTGAAAGGCGTACAAGGACTTCATCAAACCACCCCATCGATCTTGTCTTGGGTGATCCCAAGGGTGGTACATGTACTCGCCGCAAACAATATGCTTTGTTTTGCAAACATCATGCATTTGTTTCTTTTGTAGAACCCACTACTATAGAGGAAGCTCTAGAGGACCCGGATTGGATCTTGGCTATGCAAGAAGAGCTCAACAACTTCACAAGAAATGAAGTTTGGGTCCTAGTAGAGCACCCCAAGAACAAGAATGTGATTGGCACCAAGTGGGTCTACCGGAACAAGCAAGATTAACATGGAGTCGTGGTGAAGAACAAGGCAAGGCTTGTCGCCAAGGGCTACTCACAAGTAGAAGGCTTGGACTATGGAGAGACCTTTGCTCCGGTTGCACGTCTTGAAGCAATCCATATCCTTCTTGCTTATGCTTCTTGTCACAAAATGACATTGTTCCAAATGGATGTCAAGAGTGTCTTCTTAAATGACTTCATCAATGAAGAAGTCTATGTTGAGCAACCTCCCGGTTTTGAAGATACCACTCATACTAACCATGTCTATAGGTTGATCAAGTCTTTGTATGGACTCAAGCAAGCTCCTAGGGCATGGTATGAGAGGCTCCGAGACTTTCTCATCAAGGAAGGCTTCAAGATTGGGAGAGTGGACAATACTCTATTCACCAAGATCATCAACGGAGAACTCTTCATTTGTCAAATCTATATTGATGATATCATCTTTGGCTCTACCAATCTCAAAGTGTGCAAGGACTTTAGTGATCTCATGACTAAGGAATTCGAGATGTCTATGATTGGGGAGCTCAACTTCTTCCTTTGGTTTCAAATCAAGCAATTGAAGGAAGGGACTTTCATCCATCAAGAAAAGTACACTAATGATATTCTCAAGAAGTTCAAGATGGATGATTGCAAACCAATCAAGACACCAATGCCTACCAATGGACATCTCGACTTAGATGAGGGAGGTAAACCGGTTGACCAAAAGCTTTACCGTTCTATGATCGGCTCTCTTCTTTACCTTACCGCATCTAGGCTCGATATCATGTTTAGTGTTTGCATGTGTGCTCGGTTTCAAGCCAACCCTAAAGAATCTCACCTAAGTGCTTTAAAAAGGATCCTTAGATACTTAAAATACACACCTAGCATTGGCTTGTGGTACCCCCATGGTGCTTGTTTTGAGCTCTTGGGTTATTCAGATTCGGATTTTGCCGGATGTCGAGTAGACCACAAGAGCACTTCGGGTGGGTGCCATTTGCTAGGTCGATCTTTGGTTGCTTGGTCCTCTAAGAAGCAAAACTCCGTGGCCTTATCCACCGCGGAGGCGGAATACATTTCCACCGGGGCTTGTTGTGCTCAAATCCTCTATATGAAGCAAAGCCTCTTGGATTATGGTGTGGTTTTAGATAGGGTTCCTCTCCTTTATGACAATGAAAGTGCCGTAAAAATTGCTAACAACCCGGTTCAACACTCACGCACCAAGCACATTGATATCCGCCATCACTTCTTGCGAGACCATGTGGCTAAAGGTGATATTCTCCTTTGTGGTGTTCGCTCCGAGGAGCAATTGACGGATATATTCACTAAGCCTCTTGATGAGAACACCTTTTGTAGGATAAGGAGTGAATTAAATGTGCTTGATGCGTCCAACATCATGTGATGCTTGTCATATAGTTTGCATTTGCATATGTACATGATGTAGGGGCTTGTCTAACCTTGTTAAGATAGTGGTGAGTATGGGTCTTGCTTGAGCCGGTGGTTCCAAAGTTTCGCTCAAGGCATGTTGAAAGGCTCACCATGAGTAAGCTTAACAAGGGCTCAAACTTGACAAGATAGTTTATCTTTCAGCTTTGCATCTTTGCTTGACATATAGAATGCATTCATGTTTAATTTCATGCATTTGTTCTTGCATTGCATTGCGTGAGAGGTGTCACAAAGGAAAATCACACTATGAGAAAGTTGCTTAGCATTCAATGCAAATCAACAACTCCAAAGTGTGATGAGACAAATGATTGTGCTTAATGCCTATTGAGTTATGTCCTAACGAGCTTAAAGTTTCTATCTCTAAGTTCAAAGGCAATAACTCATACATTCCCTTTTTTTGGATCTTATTCGCCTATTTTTCTAAAATTTTATAAGGTCTATCCCTTGTAGGGAATCTATGGTGTATATACTTGTATTTTGCAAAGGAGTGCTTGAGGGGTGAAGTTGTCACTCAGGATTGATCCAAAAATGTGCTTGTGTTGGCTTGTGTGACATTTGTCGGATCAAAAATAAGCTTTAGTTCACCATTCTGTTTTTATCACCATCGGATGAACCGCTGCTAAGTAGGTTCCAGCATCGGTTCATCCGGTGGCCGGGTCAGTTTTAATTTTGCTCAGCATGCCTTGGTACCTATCATCGGATGAACCGACGCTCACCTCTGTGGAAGCAGCGGCTCATCCGGTGCTACTAAAATTTTGAGGAAAATTCAGACCCGCCCAATATTCATCCGACGAATCTAAAATCAAGGCCATCGGATCATCCGGTGATGCTTTTCACTGATCCACCCATTTCATCCGGCGAATCGACCGACGTTGCGCGTTTTCCTACCGTCGATTTATCCGGCGCTTCTCTGCAGCGTGGTACCACATGTCATAACGGTTCGTTCTTCTTCCTCCTTCCAAATCAAAATCGAACCACGTTTTCCAGTTCGCCCATACCCCGCCGTTCGCGTCGCCGCCGGCCACCACCGCCTCGAGCCGCCACACCTGGAGCTCCACCGGCCTCTCTACCTCACTGCCGGCACGCTCCGCCACCGCGTCGCCGCCTCCTCCGAGCTGATTTGCGCGCGCGCCGCCCGCGGCTCCCGGTTAGGGTTACCGCTGCCGCCGTCAAATCCGGCAAGCCGACGCCGCCGCGACCCGTCGGCCCCCTTCCTGAGGCGTGCGCAGGCCCGGTCCGTACTCCACTGCTAAATCTCGACGCCCAACTCCTGCAGTGGTGAGCGGCCCCCTCCCTGTCCTCCGTCTGTGATTCTGCTCTGCTTGGTTAGGACAATTCTTAGGGGGTTTTGCCTGAGGGTTTATGATCTGTGAACACCATATGCTCAATTGTCCATAGGTCATGCTCTTTTCCTTTAAGATTTGCTAAATCACATGGAATTTGAGCTCTGCGGCTACTGTTCCTGCCCTGTTCCTATCAAGTCCATGTCTGTTGGGAAATTCAGTGGACGTTTCTGTGGTTTGTGACCATGTTTATGAGCTACTACATCCATGACATATATTTTGCTCATTTACTCACAGATGTTGCTCTATTTATGTTATCTCTAGCACTTGTTCCTGTTCTAGCTCTCTCACACACATCATGTACACATGAGGACAGTCCTAGAACCACCTTTCTTTGTCTTGAGACATGATCACCTCCTAGACTTCATGCTTAGGCTCCATCTATTCATATGCTTTGCTTAAGGACTCCCTTTCTTTAGTTACTTATCTAGTTTATATACTTCGCTCGCCATTCTATAATCTTCCACCTTCTCTTTGACAGATGGCAGGCGACAAGAGGAAGGACAAGGCAGTTCTTGAGCCCAAGAAGAAGAAGAGCAAGCAGGATAAGGAGTGGGAGCGTATACTCCGAGTGCCCGACACCCAGGGACAGCCACAGAGGGGCATACGGATTGGGAGCAGTACACAGGGTGGTAGCAGTGCACAGGGTCAGGGGGAGCAGTCCCATGAGCAGCCACCGTTGCGGTGTTCATGCCGTACTGGTACCCGACAGGCAGAGACACAATCACCTCCTTCTGCACTATGTACCGGTCCTCGGACTCGTGGCGGAGACACTCAGCCTCAGCCGACTCCGAGACAGAGGAGGACAGCAGCAGAGCAGCAGGTGGAGCAAGAGCAGGAGGATCAGTCTAGAGAGGGGCCTGAGGTTCGTATTGGTGCTCAGCGAGCAGAGGCCTTCGGGGTCTATCTCTGTAATCTGAGGAGCCTTTCTGGTCCGAAGATCCGGAAGCTGAGGTTCGTGGAGGAGGACGAGTGGTTCCCACCTCAGAGAGAGGATTGTGACCCCCGTTTCTGGATGATACTTCAGGAGAGCTTCTATGCCTCCTATGTCAGGAAGGGGTCACAGCTGAGCCAGCACAGGATGTTGCAGTGGACAGCGCTCAGAGCAGCAGCAGCTGGAGTCCCGATACTCCCACACTTCGACTACCTACCGGGACTGACAGCTTTGGTCAGTGAGAGGCCACATTACGTGCCAGAGTGGGTCATAGTGTTCTACTCTACAGTCTACGTTGAGGATGCCCGGCTCTCGATCAGGTTTATGTTTATGGGGCAGCAGTTCAGGCTCACTCGAGAGGGGATAGCAGAGTTCCTCGGGGTTCAGGTCGATGACACTTCGATTCATACCTGGCCTACCCTGACGTTGAGGCTCCTCGTCATGCTCACACTCCTATTGTTCCAACAGACGAGCAGATCAGCTTTCTCTTTCAGCAGCCTTTTCTCCCCGGCACCCCTCGGACCCCTGACAGATTGACACGCGAGGCCTACATGGTCCACTTCGTTCTCAGGAGGTCCCTACTCTTCAGGATGGGGAATGCAGAGTCGATCACTGGTGTCCAGCAGTGGCTACTTCTGTACATCATGACCCACCAGCCGTTTGACATCGTGGACATACTTCTCAGTGAGAGTGAGGATGCTATTATGGATGGGATGGGGATGACCCGGCAGTTTCCCTTTGCCCACTGGATCAGTTGGATGCTCTCACGGTTGGAGTCTCAGCGATATATCTCAGTCTTGGGGCGATCCAAGTATGTGTTCAAGACTTACCAACCGCCGATGCCAGGGGATAGGAGGTAGGGACCCAGGGGACGGAGACAAGCAGTTGAGGACCTTCAGGCTCGTGCTGCAGTTGAGGCAGCTATGGATGAGGCCGAACGTCAGGACGAGCTTCTTGCTCTAGCTGAGGGGCCTATACCTGCGTACCTCGCCATTGACACCGAGGACTCGAGTGAGGACGAGGACTTGAGCCCGAGCCCCAGCCTGTCTTCCGTGTTCGTCGTACTCACGACGACGAGGCTGGGGGTTCCAGTCTGCCAGGACAGAGAGAGGCTGAGTCGTCGATTCCACCGATCTCCACCTCTCAGGTCACTCAACCCGACGCCTTAGCTTCAGTGATCCAGTCCTTGGCTGACCAGTCGAAGGCCAGATGGAGATTCAGCGCGAGATGCAGGCACAGTTCCAGAGGCAGCAGGAGGCACAGCAGGTTATACTAGACAGTATACGCCAGCAGCAGGAGGCACAGAGACTGCAATTCTAGCAGCAGCAGGAGGCTCAGAGGCACCAACTATAGCAACACCAGATGATGACTGCCCAGATGTTCTCGTTTATGTCTACTTGTTTGGGTCAGCTCTTTCTGCACACGGGGCTTCAGCTTCCGACACTCCCGACCCAGCAGTTCCTTCAGCCTGAGCCAGCCATCTCTCTACCTCCTGTCAGTATGGTGAGCCTCCCGATCCCGACGGTCTCGATCTCGACTTCACCACTCCTTCCTTCAGGGACGTTTACTACTCAGCAGCTCTCGACTCCACAGACGACTACTCTACTTGAGCAGCTCAGAGCAGGACAGTTCTCACAGACCCCATCGACTCAGCTGATGTCTCCCTTCCCAACAGGACCACTGATCTTTGAGACACCAGCACGACCTTCTCTGGGGTTCACCTCGCCCATGCCTTCCATGGCTACTCCTCAGGCAGAGCGACTCGATCAGGAGGATACCACACTTCGTTCCATCACACAACAGATCGAGTCCGAGATGGCAGCTGCGAGCACTTAGGCACTTCCTACCTCTACCGGCACCGACACAACTCATATCTCTTCACCTGTCCGGTCTTCACCAGTCCGATCTTCAGAGCTGTCCGGGTTCGAGTCCGACGACGGTGACACCTCCGAGTACCATGTCGCACCTTCAGTGGTTGTTACCTCGACGCCGCCGACTTCTCCTCCACCTCAGCAGGATTAGGACCCTTTTTGGTGCTTGTTGCCAAAGGGGGAGATAGATAGGGGGAGTAGAGATAGGGGGAGCTTGGAAGTGTGTTTTGAGAGCTTTTGTGCCCCTTGTATGCTTTGTGGACTTCATGATGAGACATGTATTTGGATCTTGTGTATGTTGATGGTTTACATGTCTACTCATGCTTGTGTGTTTGTTTAATTAATGCATGTGTGCTTGTGTTTATCCTTTCCATGCATTAGTTGTAGAGTTTATGCTTTAAATTTCAAATTCTCGTATATCTCTACTTGTGTTGTCATCTATCACCAAAAAGGGGGAGATTGTAAGCATCAAGGCCCCCCGCACCTTTGGTAAGGGTGTGTTTCGGCGATAAATGACAACCATACACTTGTGACTAACCTTTGTTTTGTAGCGGATTTATCCTTAGGTTATTGTCATAAGTAATAAATGAAAAGAGACCCCTCAATTTGAATTTATGGATGATCAATGGACAAAGACTACAAGGCTAAGGACATTTTTAGTTCCGAGTGTCACAAGGAGATGAAGGACACTTGGATTTGCTAGTTTGTAGTGTTTGACCATACTATTAAGAGGGGTTCACACTTGAGTAGCTTGACCATGCCAAATGCTATGCCATATTTATGCACTATCAAGCTCTTTGGTCACTAAACAGCTCAAGACACTCATGGAAATACATTGAAAGCAAAAGACTTGAAGAAAAACTCAAAGGTGTTTGAATTGGATGAGTTGAAATGGAAAAGGGCGCGTCGGATGATCCGACGCTATCATTTCTAGTTGCACCGGATGATTGATGTGGAAATTTCAGCAGAATTCAGCACCGCCGGATGAACCGACGGTGTATCAGCAGAGGCATCGGTTCATCCGATGACCTAGGGTTTGGTAACAGTAATGATTCAAGTCAAAGGTCTTCAGCACCGGATCAAGCGACGGTCCAAGCAGCGGTTCATCCGGCGCATGCATATATTTCATACAGAGACGCACCGAGTGAACCTGCTTCAGCACCGGATGAACCGACGCTCACGAAGTATATCAGCGGTTCATCCGGCGACTATGTTTATTCTACGCAGAGACGTTTTGAGTAAAGTCGCTTCAGCACCGGATAAACCGACGCATCGTCGGTGTATGCGTCGGATGAATTGGTACAGCGTTTGAGTTCAACGGCTATATTTCGAGACACAGAGTGACTGGATGATCCGACGCTATCGCGGGGGGAACCGTCAGTTCATCCGACGGTACTACTTTTTAGAGGACTTTTCCAACGGCTAGCCTCCCTTGCTAGCCCTATAAATTGGACCCCTCTGCGTCTCTTGAGCTGCCTTTGCCACTCTAAAGACCTACTGCAGCCAAGGAGAAGGAGAGTTAGTGCTTTGATCAATTGGATTTCGTCTTCCTAGCCATGAGAGATTCTTTCTTGGTGATCAAGAGTTTCAAGGTGCTTTCAATGGCATAGCTGAGTGCATTGGTCAAGTGAAAGTGTGTGAGCTTGTTACTCTTGGAGTTCGACGGCTCCTAGACGGTCTCGGTGATTGGGGGTTCTTGGTGAGCTCTTGGAGATTGTGGGAGCCTCGGGAAGTTCTTGGTGTAAATGGATTGAGACCCACCATTCCGGAGATGGAGAACGGGTACTCTTAGTGAGCACTCAAGTCTAAGTGGCTTGAGGGGGAGCAAAACTCTTTGTGAGTGCTCCAACGTGGATTAGGGAGAAGCGTCAACTTCTCGATACCACGGGAAAAAATTCGGTTGTCTCGTGTCCTCTGTTTCTATCTTCTTGCACTTAATTCCGCATTTACTTTCAGCTCTTATGTTCCTTTGCTCTTGTTTCCCTCTAGTTTGCTTTGCTTGTTGCATATCTTGACTAGAGTGCTTTTCTCTTGTTAGTGTGAACTTTGCTAAGGAACTTTGTTGTTAGTGTGCTTAGTTAGTAGGAAGAAACTTTTAGATGGGCAACACTAGAGATATAGGTTAAGGTTTACTTCTTGTACTAGAAATTTGAAGAAGGTCCATATTCAACCCCTTCTATAGGCCATATCCTACATCGACCAGATCGTCTTCCTCTCGGCTCTCGCGCTGCCGCCACGCCGCTGCTGCTGCTACTTCTTTTTTCCTACAATAAGCATGCAGTTCTTAGATGAAAGCTCAGAGGATGCTTATTAGCAGCGTCGGAGCTTGGGCCGCCGCCATGACCGTCGCGATGCTCGAGCTCGACCCCATCAGCGACGAATCTGGAGGAGCCAGGTTTTGGGGGCGTCGGTACATAGTTGTGGTACCTCTGAAAGTTACTGCCATATCCAAGGGTGTTTTGAAGAGCAATCAAAGTGATCTTTTCCACCTAACTGGCCTCATGAAGGATATGGAAAGCTCCAAAGCTGATTTATGCAATTTGCAATAATATAGATTTTGGTTCATGAGGAGAAAAAAACTTTTCTTGTACGATAGCGATAATATCATTATTTTAGGCTTGCACCAACTATCTTAGTAATAAACTGATGAGAAGACATTCAGAGAACAGAGTGGAAGGAAAGAACATCCAAGAAAAAAGAAAGCATGCTATTGGGCATGTAAGGAGTTAGCTTCTTCTTCGATAAATACTGAGATATATTAATTCCTTTGGAGAACTGTTGGGAATTGCATACTACTATAATTTACTGCAACTTTGCAGGATGTAATTAAAATACTTTTGACGGCAAACATGTTTACCTTTAAGGGGGGAATAAACTAAAGAAGCAACCTATGCGAAAATCCTCATGGAAGTCGGACATCTCATGCAGGTTCACTAATCTCAGCATTTTAGACCCATCACAAAACTCTCATTTCTCCCACTTTGACAGTGATGACCAGCAAGCTAAATGGAGTTCTCCTGGTCATCGAGTTACTGAGAAACTATCGCCGCAGATTCTGTGAATAGTACACTGGCTGGTTTATGTAACCAGTTGGAGACTGCACGAAGAATGGATTTTGCATGTAAGGATTGGCTACTTCTGTTTGGCTTCCTTGACCTGATGATCCGACACCAACCATTGAGCCAACGTTTGCGTATACAGCCCTGGATCCAACAGCCCTATCCCTTGGCAAAATTGGGCTTTGTGATGGAAGGAAGTAAAATGACTGGGGCGGCATGTGTGGTGTGGGCACTGTTGCCGGAGATGGGGCATGGGGTACAAGCATGATAACTTGTGGCTCACTTCTGCGTTCAGGAGAATCATCAATCGCAATCACTTCTTTCATCATGCAAGTTGGATGATACATGACTGGCACAATGTTTCTGTAGGCCTTCTGCTGGGCATGATGGTCAGATTCCATCACCGAACCACCATGCAATGGAGGACCAACAAAGCTGCCAGCCTGAACACTTGGTAGAGGCATTTGGTGACTTGCTGTGGCTGGGGGTGTGCTGATAAACGTTGAATTCAGACGTTGGTAGTTTGGAGGCACAAAATCAACAGGGGCCACATAATTCCCCATCAACATATAGTCTGAACTTGGTGGTTGAGGATGCACAATCTCTTCATTGTTCATCACCATCAAATTCTTATCCATCAACCTCAAGATAGGATTTGATGGTGAAGGAAGCTGGTTTTGTAATGAGGGGCTCATACAATCTGCTGCGTAAGATGGGAGGTTGATAGCAGATTCAGTTGATACCTTAGCTGCTAAGGGATGATCATGTGTATCCAAGCAAGGGTTGGGCTTTGTGCTGGTCCTTTGGTATGGGCTAAAAGATGATGATGCCCTTAAACCAATGTGCAACTGTGGAACCTGCTTTCCAGTAAAATTCAGCATTGGAGGTCTGACTACTGCACTTTGATTAGAATCCCTGGAAATATTCTCCCGACAAGAACAACGGAAAGGCTTTTCATTGGGCATCTGTTCATCTTCTCTTGCCATAGGTATAGACTTGTTTTCTTGATTTAAGCTCCAAGTGGTTCGCTCTTCAATAGTTCTACCAGTAGAAGGACCTGGTTCTGAATCATTCATCCTTGAATCCTTCAAAGCAGCTGGAGACATGGTTGACGTGGTTGAAATAGGAGAATCCAGTGAGTCCCGTCCGAGTGGCAAACCGTGCTCTTGAATAGAGTCTTCACTATTTGACGTTATAGATGAGTTATCCTGAGGAGCTCCAGGACCCAAGTCCCTGTTATTAGTCAGGCAGGCACTAGATTCCTTTGTTGAAGCCGGATCTATCCGCCATTCTTCCATCTCATTATTGACAGCACTGTTGGACTCATGGCCATGATGTGCTAATTGCTCACTGGAGCTTGGATCCTCCACAGCTACACTGTAGCCTTCAACTAAAACATCATCTGCTGCTCTGTTATTTTCAGGACTCAGAGAACCATCGCTTATTTGAAAGTCAGCAGGATTACTTCTGGGTATCGAATCATAAGGTACATCAGTTTCAGGTTCTTCGCCTTCATAATACATTTGTGTGCCCTCTGTTTTTTGTGGCGCATCATATTGATTATCCTTCTGTTCTGATTCTGGCATGTCACTTCCAAAAGAGGAGTCATTATTATCCTCTTCTGTGTGCTTCACAAACTTTTTGGGGGCCTCATTATTAGAAACTCTGAATTTCTTATTTACATGTCTGGTGTCAGGTTCATGATCTCGGCCAAAACCATGAACGAGCCTACTACTAGAAGAAAATGCACGCTTGCCAGTCCTCAACAGATATCGGTGCTTCCGGATCTTCTTAGATGTAGGCACTAACCTGTTTTGGCCACTGCTTGGCCCTGCAGTGGAAAAGGAAAGACTCCTAGCTTCAGATCTTTTACCTGAGATGGGATTCATCTCTATATCATAATTATCTAGCTTATTAGCTTCTCTCCTTCCAATCTCCTTAATTTTCCTCTTTGCAAGAGCTGCAGCAGATCTAGGTACTTTTGGCATTATGCCACTCTGCAGAGGGGTCTTTGACGACCATGTAGGAATCGATCCAAGCAATCTTGTATTGCTTTGTTCAAAGCCAATGGCTTCTGAGGTAGCGGCCATGTCTTCTGGTGGCTTAGAAGAAAACATCCCAGCAGGACTTTCTGTAATTTGGGAATCATTAAAGCCAAGCATGCCGCTCCTATCTGATTTCTGTGCTCCAGATGTCACTTTATCACTAAACTTTCTGTTAAAATTCTTGGTAATTTCTGAGCGTTTGGAGCACGCCCACTGCCGGATTGGCCCAGAATCACAATTGCTGGTGCTTTCAGAAGGATTCCGCTCATGCCTCTCCTCCTCAGAGGTTTCCTCATTGATATCATCATGTGGGTATGCTGGAACCTACATATCTCACAGCAATAAATCAAAGGTGCAGCATAAAAAACAATTCAATGAGATTGACAGAAGAACAAACTATTATCATATATGCAATTAAGGAACATTGTACACCTAACAAAACAAGAAATATCTTCACATCCACCTAAAAAACGTGGCATCTTTAAACTAATATCAAATGTAAATTAACTCATACAGAACTCAATTCAGTTCAAAAAAAAATAAAATTTAAAGGATGTTGCCTCCAAGACCTGAAAGTTTTTCAGTAAAATGCCATAGCCACTGTTATCTTCAATGAAACAAAGGGTTTAGTAGTAATTAAGTAATGACTTCCATAGTCTTGCAAATCCATTTGGGAGTTAACAACAGCAAATCCAAGTCTAATCTCTATTCTTACACGTCTTTTGACATGTGGAGTTAAAACGGGACATAATATGTAACAAGTTTATAGAAGATATAGCCACATAAGTCCAAACGTTTATGAACTGCAGTCTAAGAGGCCTGGGAAATATGCACTCCGTGGAATAATGGTGCATGATTACATCATCCCAGTCAATAAACACAGTAATGGACTTAAGAGTGAAAACAAACTGTAGAGCAAGTTAAAAGACAATACCTGGGAGTTCAAATGGTTTGTTTTGTTGTACTTCTTTCTATGCATCTTGAGCTTCTTATTCTTGAACATTTTCGACTTTGGTATCTTTTTGCTCATCAGTGTGCCTTTTCCAGTCTCATGCTTCGCAACTTTCCTTGGGCCATCATCCCTCCTCAACACCAGAGGTGCATCACTGCACTTGGACAAGATTCTAATTTTTATTCCTTTAGAATCAACATAGACATCTCCTTCTCTTTCATCACCTCTTCGGTCAAATGGTACCACTTCTGGGCTTTGGTTCTCAGTGCAAACCTCTTTACTCACTGTGGACATAGCCAACTCAACCGCCCAATTAGTGCCATTCCTCCTGTCAAGATCGTCAAGGGTGTATGGAAGGGTGTCCTTGTATATGTCCTCCAGCAATCGCTTCTTCCTTGGCTTCACTTTAGGTTTCACAAGGACTGTTTCAACAAGCTCAGTATTAGATTCAGCAGAAAGGCATTGATCTATGTGAGCATTCAATGTGGTGTTCGAAGTGGAAGCGAACACTTTGCAAACAGGACAAGTCTTCGATGCCATTGGATCTGAAACTGAGATAGAGTTAGATGCTATGTCTTCTTTCCGGCGAATATCAGTCGGGGTTCCTAACTTGACTGCAAACTTGCACTTCTTTTCAGATGGCTCACACGATGAGCCAAGATTTCTCAACCGCCACGAGGGCACAACAATCTCAGTTCGACTTGCTTTTGTAGAACTATTATCTTGCTGATCTATAGGTACAGCCTCATCAGTATGGTCTGATCCATTTGTACTCCCCACTTGGTCGATACCAGATTTCCCATCCTCCGGTGATGTGTGTGGCGAAGGTCCAAGTGACTCATCTACTGGTTGGCATGATTGGAAGTTGATATCACTTGTATCCTCATTTGACGAACCAGCACCTCTAGTCTTCACCAGACTAACACTAGCAATTGCTTCTGAACACACAACAGATTGCTCAACATCTGTGAAAGTACTTAATGGTTGTGACCGGATCAAATCGGGAGGCTCAAATGGAGGCAGTGGATCTTTAACACCACGCTTCAGGCAAAGCTGCAGCGAGTGTGGATGGAAGGGCCAGTTTTTCTTGACGCCTTTGCTCCTTGAAGCAAAAACATAATCTCTGAAAAATAGGCACAAAAACATGGACCTATTAGCATATGATAATATGTACCTAGATGATGAACACTCCATGTATAGTGTTGCGAAACTGTATAAGATTCAAACCATCCACAATATATATGATGAAAAGAAGAGAGAAATACAACATCAACATGGTCCTACTGAACATGCTGTCATATCAAAACTGAAATCTCCACAAATAGTCACCTGCCTGTTTGTTGCAGAACCACAAGTAAGGAAAAGAAAAACATTAACAGGCAGTGGACAAAGATTCATCAAAGGAGCATCCTTTTATCTTCAGATTCTGGGGGTGAAAAAAAGACCGCCTTTTTATATTAATCAACAGAAAATTAGACTAATTAAACACCCCACGACAATAACACGAATTAACCCTGAAAGCAACCATTCATACCCAATCCGACCCCTCAAAGCAGCAGCCAATTATTATTCGACGCACAGAGATACAGCATCAAGAAGTTAAGCACCGAAAATAATCCATCTCCCAAGGTACTGAATCGAAGGTAGTATACAAGTATCTTCTCTCACCTTATGGAGAATTTGGGAGACGGTTGGACCAGATCTCTGGGATCCTGGCTCGCCAGCTTGCCTGCCGCGGACGTTGCCGGATCAGCACTCACACCCGGGCCAGCAGACTTGGAGGAACATGAGGGGCCTGAAGGGTGCTCACTAGATAACATCTGATGAACGCCTTCGGTGCTCCCACCCAGATCTGCTGCTGCTACAGTCCGCACCAAGAACCCAAGAGCTGTGAGGCAATTGGGCCTGCTCTTATCCTTGCACTCCAGCATACCAAGTTGGTAAGTTTAACTGGTGGAGAGCAAGAAACTTTTCTTCATTGGCCGCCTACTACCTCATCAGGCACCTGCAGAGAGAAACCAAGCCCGATGTTATTTCATGTCCACGCATCAAACGAGTTGTTCTTGGGGAATCTAACGGCATGATTTTATGTAGATAGATGCTGCAGGAGGGATACGGATGGGATGAAGGAGAGAAGAAGCCGGGAGGAAGCTGATCTCAGATTAGCCCAAAGCACATGAAATACCATCCCACGGCAACAAGTGGAGAGGCTAGTCCAGGAGCAGATTAAGGGCATGTTCTTTTGGATGAAAAGGAATAGCGAAGTTGCAAACGAATAGTGCTAGAATAGTATTTCTTGTGAGAGAAGATGTGATGGATGTGACAGGTGAATAGTACATTTCACTGTTCCTTTTCAACGAAAAGAACAGGCCCTAACGAGAAAGCCAGCACGGATCATGCAGCTCTTGCAAGGGATTCACAGAAAGGGAGCAGCAATGCACGAGACATGAACAGTCACCAAGCACTTTTTTTAAAAAAAAGAATATATTTCAATATTCCAACCTCTGCATAAAACTATGCATATAGCTGTTTCTTATTACAAACACAAACGTCACAAAAAAGAACCAAAAAGATCGGTCTCTGGGACAAAGTCACCAAGCACTTGAGGGTTAGCTTGTATGGTAGTGCTTTCTTGATGTGGAAATAAATAGCGAAATAAGAAAAAGAGGAAAGGCAGCTTATTAACGAGAGAAATCTAGAAAAGGAATGATTTTTTTGCTGCTTAATCGCTGGCCTAATTGGGATTTCCGTGGCTTGGAGGAGGACGAGCCATGGGTGAACAAGAGCTCTAGCACGGGGGGCCTAATCCGCACCAAATCTAGAGAAAGCCGATGCAGAGATCGAAAATCTTTGCCGGCAGCCAAGAACAACACGCGCATCAAAGCGAAAAACAACGTAGATCTAGAGCTCACAAGCAGCGAGAGAAATACGAGAAATCCCAACCCGCCTAAGAGAGGCCCGGTCCGCAGATGCCAGTCTCCCGACGGCGAGAGAAGAAGGGGGAGGCAACAGCGCAAGAAGTAGGGGGAAAATCCCACAGATTCAAGTGGAAGAAGTCAAGAACAACCTAAGAAATCACACGGCGAGAACTCGGAAGAACACCACCGGAGAGTTCCCCGCCCTCACCTTTCTTATTCACACCCGTTCCCCGGCCGTGCGCGTGACGGAGCGACCATCCCGCCGGCAGATCCACGCAGCAGGCAGATGAGGAGGAGGTTGAGGAGCTCCCGGAGCCCTGTGGTGGTGGGAGGTTCAATTTCTGGATGGGGGGAGTGGAAGCAGATGGGGAGGGTGGGTGAGGGGAGGGAGGAAGAGGAGAGGATACGAGGAAAAGGGGAAGTAATGAGGGCTGCTGAATTTTGTTGGCTTGCTATCTATCCTACCACAACTTTCTCTCTCATCGTCCCACACAGCAAGTCTCCCCGGTGAGATGAGATAGGGGTGAGGAAGAAATCGTTGTGGAAAAAAATTAAAGGAGAGAAAAGGAAACACCAACCACTCACACATCAAAGGCATCCGGTTCTCCACCAAGCCAAAGGTTGTACCATTAACAGCAACAGTGCAAGAGAGAGACGAGGAGAGATAAGGGGTAGAGGGAGAGAGCGTGTGTATTTGCTTTTAGAGTGAGAAAAAGGAGGTAGAGAGATAAAGAGAGAGTGAGCGCTGAGGCGAGAAAATGAGTGATTTTTTCTGGGGCCTGTCCTATCCTACATCAACTCTATATTATTTAATTTTTTTACCTCTCTTTCTCTCTCTTACCTCTCTCTTGTTGTCTTGCTGATTGTATTGGAGAAAGCGCCAACGTTTGGTCCCCTCTTTAAGCGAATACTTCAGGAATGCCACCCTCCTTCTTTTCCTAGGGCCGATTTATTATTTGGTTGTGGCTAAATTACAGCTGGATGTGATTTTCTTTCTAAATGTACCCTCTTCTTTCTACCTTGTTGACGAGATCTTCTTCCCTACCCCGCCGCCTCCTCTGATCCACTAGCCGGCGGCTGCCTCACCGCCCACCCACTGACTGTCGCCCCCCCCCTTGACTCCGCCCTTCCTAATCTCATGGGTCACTGCGCCCCCGCCACCAGTCCTTAGCCCAACTGTCATCCGACGTTGCCGATCGGCGGCGCTACCGCGCCACCTCACCTCTGCCGCCGGCCACACCGTCGATCCTCTGGCACCCATCCCCTCCTCTTCTAAGGTTCGGTGACAATTGGAATCTCAAAGCCCAACCCAAACCTAATCCTAACCTCGCCACCTAGAAACCCAAATCCACAAGGCCGCCCACCTCCACCGCCGCCGACCGTTCCGCCCACCTACCGCCGCTGGTCGCTCCACCCACCGAAGAGAGAGATAGAGATAGATAGAGAGGAGAGAGGGAGGAGAGGGGGAGACCCACCGTCACCGAAGCCAGTAGATCCAAGCCATCGCCCGACCGTCGTCGGTTCCGTCATGACTCGCGCGTGTGGAAAGGGTGTCAGCGGGAGCGAGATAGAAGGACGAGACAGAGAAGAGCCACATATGCGGTTTCCATTGGCGCGTGTTGGGGATAAGGTGGGCTGCACATGGGCCCCACCGGCTGTGCGGTCGGACAAAAATACAAGCGCTTGGAAAGAAGTCTTTGCCTTATTATTTTCTATTTCTACTATTAACCTCCTTTACAAAAATATTTTACTAGTCATGTAAAACACTTTAATATTACTAATTATGCTTATTCTCAAGTGAACATCCACATGGTTAAAAGGAATTTCGACATTTTGGGAATACTTTTATTATAATTTATGAGTCCAAGTCTGCCTGGATTTTAGGAAAAAAACTATAAAAACACGTCCCCAAAATTCTAGGCTCAAATTTGAACAAACACAAAGGATTCAAGTTCATGAAATGAGGTAGGTAGTGCTTCGGAAAGGTAGAACCACAAAATGCTAGAATATTGGGAGAAAAAAGTGGTCAAATGTGTTTCAACATGTTCCAAAAAAATGTAGAAAATAGAATTTCACAACGCACCTTCTTTTTTAGATCGCTATGTATATTCATATTTCTATTTATTCTTGAAGGAGTGAAAAATAAGTGTTAGTAATCGCACCTAGCTGGAAGTTCCTGTAGCCTTTGCATCACCTCCAATAGAACAATATGTTTCTTCTTCTTCTTCCTATTGTTGTTCTTCACAAAGTTTGCCATGGGGTCGATTTTTATAGCCTGATGGGGGTGACATCTGGTTGTTCGCATAAATGGTCTATATGGTATCCGATTTCAAGATTTGAAGGAAAAGGATACTCATTTATCATTGTAGCGATAGATTATTTGTCGTGAGGTGGCACTTCAAGACTGGCACGGAATCAACTACGCGGTATCTGATTTGGATGTTCTTGGAAAAAGATTCTTGTTTACCATATTAGTAGTATATTATCTTTAAGATATGCATCGTATAATAACAGGCAAACAATTATTTGTATAGTATCATACTAAAAAATATTTTAAGAGGCAAAATCAATGGCTGGTCATTTATGCTTATAGTAGTAAATCCTTTTATGTGATGCGTCATTCGATGGTAAGGATACAATGATCAATGATATAGTGTTTGAAAGTTGTAGAAAAATTGTACTAATTTATCACCTTGATATCAGAAGGATAATCATTTATCAGTGTAGCAACAGATTATATGTCGCGAAGTGGCACTTCACGACTGGCACACAATCATCTACATGTATAGTATGTGATTTGAAATTTTTGAGAAAAGGATTCATGTTTATCACATTATTAGTATATACTATCTTTAAGATGCAAAGTAGAGTAAGGGTCACATAATTATTTGTATAGATCATACTTAAAAAAAATTAAGGGGCGAAAAACAATAATGGTGGATCATTTATGTCGATAGTAGTAAATCCTTTGATGTGAGGCATCATTCAACGGTAGGATGCAAGGATCTAAGATTATATAGCATTTGAGAGTTGTAGAAAATTGTACTCAGATCACATTTATCACCTTGATACTAGATTATATGTGTGATGCATCAACAACTAGGATACAGTAACTTATATAGTATCAAGTTTGAATGTTTTTGGGAAAGGATACTCATCTATCTTATATAGTTAGTAATATGTTACCATGCACTATTCAACATGTTTTTTAGAATTACACAGTACAACGCACGCACACTCTCCCCTATTAACACACGTACGCAAACCCTACCCCTATGAGCACCTCCGAAGGATTGCCCAGCAGATCTGGAGATTCCACTACGTGAAAAACAGCCATTGGTAACGGGCGCGGATGGCCATTGGTAACGGGCAAAATGCCCGTTACCGATCAAGCGTTACAAATAAGCCAAGAAAGATAACGGGCGGATGCCCGTTACTGATAACACGTAATTGTAACGGGCGTCTAACAAAGACCGTTACCGAAACAAGTTACCGGTCACCTGAAATGTTTGTTTCTCTGGGGCCACATGGACCTTTGGTAACGGGCACAGAAACCTAGCCTGTTACAGGCAAAATAGTTGATATTAGCATACAGGTTGGGGATAGGTGCTAACCATTTTGACAGGGTGAAGCAATATGCTTATATATCAAAGCAGAGACTAAATTCCTTCAACTGCTTCCTTGTCCAACTTCAGCAGCAATGAATTGTGTGTTCCATGTGTACATGCAACAAGAGGACAAAGCAATTAGAATTAAAGTATGCTAACAGGTCTAAAGCATAACTGTCGATCTGGTACATTCGAAGCATAACAGAATTTCAACAGTTCATATAAGTTCATCTGTTAGCAACAATTTATTCAAACAGACTTGGAGCAACAAAATTCATCCGTCAAATCCACAACCAATCAATTAAAAATGAACTATTAAGGCATGCTGTACTAATGCAGGCAATTCCAGGAGAATAATCCTATGTGAACAACCGTAAAGTAGCATGTCTCCCTAATCCACCTTGACAGGAATAGCAGATTGGGTGGCCGAGCACAGAGAGGGCGTTGGGGGTTCAAGCAGCACTAACCTCTGTCGTGAATGAAGTAGTTGTTCTCGTGGTGGTCGGAGAGGCCCGATCCGCGTCGCCTCGTTGCCTGAGGTGGCCGGCTCGTCGTCGTGGCCGGGGATGTCGGATCCGCGTCACCGTCGTCACGGCTGGAGCCGCTTCGCCGACGTCACGTCGGGAACGGTGGGGCTGGAGAAGAGCAGGGCTGCGGCGGGGAGAGCGGCGGCGGCGGGCTAGGGCTGGAGAAGGAGCAGGGCGGCAGCGGGGAGAGTGCAGGCGTGGTGGATCTGTCTGAATTAGACTCCTGGATCTGTCTGAATTAGACTCCCGAGTATATGTCCCCTGTGCGCGCGTTACTATATTCACGGAAATTACTGGCCTGCCCTTGAATGGCTCCCTGGTGGAATTGGAATTCCATGGGCATTATAGTCAATATAGGTGGGAATTTTTGAATAGCGCGCGCAAGGTTTGCCTGCTGACGCTGACAATGGATAGTCATCGCCGACGCTGGTTAGTAAACCCGCGTCGGCTTCGTCGGCAGGTATCTTCTTTATATAGACTGCTGACCCTGACGCGTGGGCCCGACACTATTTTTTAGAAATGAAACTCGCATCCATCAAATATTAGAGCCGGTAAAACAGCACCTAAAAATTCATTAAAAATAACATCAATTCATATTTGGACATTTAGTATTTTAATAAAATATCAACAGTCACACTTGTGTACCCAACATTCTTATAATTCGAATATACATCTCATGCTTGTGATATATTAATTCTAATAACATCTTAGTTTGCTCTAAAAATTTTACAAATTGACGTGGCAACATAAATTGGGTACCTAAACTTGTCATAAAAAATTCAAATGGTTTCGATAAAGGAAGAATATACTTGTGTACAAATGGCTACATTTCTCACATAGTTTCTTAGAGTGTTGCTTGAACATTGAAGTTTTCCACACTTTGCAACATGTTCGATCTCGTACGCATTTGAAATTTTTACACAAGCTTGTGTTCACCTTAAGATTACAAAATGCAAAGTTTCATTACTAATGGTTGTGGAAAACAAATATTATTTCTATGTTGTACTTACAAAGAACATGATAAAGGCATATAAACATTATTCACGAAATGGAATATACACTAAATAATGAAATTAATGAAAATATGGGGATTTTAGAAAAAAAATAGGAAAAAAATCATCAAATTTGGACTAAGTACGACGGAGAAATACATGTTACAAAATTTGACTGCAGATTAAAAGGAGAAATGAGAACTGTTCTTCATTCCAACAGGACAGAGGGGGTGGTTAACCCGCGTCTCATTTGCCCCTCCAATCCTCGTCTCTTACGCCCACCCAATAGAACAGAGGAGGAAGCAGACTAGCAGAGGCCGCCGCCGCCGCGCCGTGCCCGCTTTGACATCCAAGAGGGCACCCTAGGCCTCTAATGCGGCAAATGAGACCACCGCAACCTTCGATTTGACTCAGAAACGTGACAAATCAAATCTTGTGGATGCGACACAGAATATGTAGTAATTTACATTCAAGATACATAATTTTTCACCCACAAAAAAAAGATACATAATTTTTATTGATGCTTCCGCCTACATCCCGATGTCCATCCTGCTGACGGCGTACTCCACCGCGACGCTGAAATCACGCGTCCAGAGGTCGAACTCATGACGGATGTGACACTCGGCGCTGCAGTAGTGGATGATCCCTGGGGTCTCCGGCCCATAGCGCCTACATCCTGCTGCCCAAATGCAGACGTGGGGATTCTGGACGGGCAGCAACGGAATGTCATCGTTGCCGTCACGAAGCCAGTACCACCACGCAATGTTCTCGAGATCCCTGCGGACAAGGTAGCGCAGCCGGTGCAGGTTGTGGTTCTTCCACCGCCCGTCAGGGGGCGACGGCCCGCTACTGATTTCGTGGAGCAGTGCCATCGCTTCGGGGTCCGTAGTGTTGCGACGGTACTTCAGCATCGCTAAGAAGTACTTCGCACCGGCGTCTTTGGTAGCGGCCTTTCCGACGAGCTCCAGACCCTCATCGGGATTCTGCCGCCTCATCAACCTCTCCATCCCCTCGAAGCATAATGCCTCTGGATGTTTGGCGAGGCGGAAGCCCTCCTCCAACAAGGACCTGACGTAGTGATTCTTGCACACTTGACGAAGCTCACGCAGCGACACCTGCAGGAGTACCTCATCCGAGTCGCAGATGCGCCGGAAGGTGCCGCAGACCTGATTACGAAGGATCAGGAAACGAATGACGGGCTCACCCTTGATGCAGCGGAGGATGATCTGGGTGACCAGTTCATTTGGCAGCAGCTCCATGAAGCACACCACGGCCATGAAAGAGAAGGGGAAGGAAATGGAAAGGCGACGGGATCTGGAAATTGAAATGCGACGGGGTTTGGAAATTGAAATGCGACGCGGCCATTTATAAAAACCCGTTAATAATAATATGGAACTTGAAATGCGACGCGGTTTGGCTGCTGACGCGTGGGCCCGACAACTGCCCCTGCCCCTCCACCCTCCCGCGAAATTGAAATGCGACGTGTGTTTTTGGACGGTTTTGCTCCCAAAAAATGGTTCCCGAGGCATAGGGGGACGTGGGGCGTGGGGAGGAAGGCACCCTGACGGTTCACGTCTTGTCATCGTAAATCCCCGACGACTGCTAGTTGCTCCATAATCATATCGTTTCTTTCGCTTCATCTTCTTCCCCCTCGCCATCAAAAAACCACAAACTCCGGTCAACGAGAGATCACACCAACAAGGAGCGAGAAGACCATGGCGTCGAGTGACTCGTCAGCGAAGCGGGGACGAAGAGAGGATGACGACGACGAAAGCCACCGTCGGAGGAAGTTGACCATCAAGGAGAAGGGGAAGGAGCCGACGGCGCCCAAGGAGAAGGAGGAGAAGAAGTCGAAGGCCGCCGACATCAGCTTCGCCGTCGAACTGCTCCAGGACGTGTTCATGAAGCTCCGAGATGTTGACGCAGCGTTCAAGATCGAGGCGCCTGACGATTACAAGGATCGCAGCCTCAAGGGTCTCGCCTTCAGGATCCACGTGTTGGCTGAAAAGTTTGAGAAGCTCCCCGTGGTCCAGTGGTCTCTCCTCAATGATGACGATGGCTCCGACGACGGCGACGACGGCTCCGACGGCGGGACTCCGACAGCGGCGACCGACTAATTGATCCACTCCTGTACCATTAATAATGTGTTTGTGATTTATGTGTGTTCGTCAGTTTGTTCGTCAGGTTGTTGGACTGTTTAGTTTGTCGATCATGAACTGCTTAGTTTGTTTAATTTGTCGATCATAAACTGGTTAGTTTGGTTGTTGGATTTTGTATACATGTCGCATAAACTCGATCGCGTCGCCTTCGTTGGCAGGTAGGTCCGGGCGGTTATCTTCTTTATATAGGCTGCTCACACTGACGCGTGGGCTCGACACTATTTTTTAGAACTGAAACTCGCATCCATCAAATATTAGAGCCGGTAAAACAGCGCCTAAAAATTTATTAAAAATAACATCAATTCATATTTGGACATTTAGTATTTTAATAAAATATCAACAGTCACACTTGTATAACTAACATTCTTATAATTCGAATTTACATCTCATGCTTGTGATATAATAATTCTAATAACATCTTAGTTTGCTCCAAAAATTCTACAAATTTACGTGGAAACATAATGTGGGTACCTAAACTTGTCATAAAAAATTCAAATGGTTTCGATAAAGGAAGAATATACTTGTGTACAAATGGCTACATCTCTCACATAGTTTCCTAGAATGTTGCTTGAACATTGCAGTTTTCCACACTTTGCAACATATTTGATCTCGTACGCATTTGAAATTTTCACACAAGCATGTGTTCACCTTAAGATCACGAAATGTAAAGTTTCATTACTAATGGTTGTGGAAAACTAATATTATTTCTATGTTGGACTTACAAAGAACAAGATAAGGCATATAAACATTATTCATGAAAAAGAATATACACTAAACAATGAAATTAATGAAAAGATGGGGATTTTAGAAAAAACTAGAAAAAAATCATCAAATTTGGACTAAGCACGATGGAGAAATACATGTTACAAAATTTGACTGCAGATTAAAAGGAGAGATGAGAACTGTTCTTCGTTTCAATAGAATTGGGCCCCACCCTAATTAGAGACGCGGGATGGTTAATCCTCGTCTCATTTTCCCACACAAACTGTTCTTCATTCCAATAGAACAGAGGAGGAAGCAGAGGGCGCCGCAACCTTGGATTTGAGTCAGAAATGTGAGAAATCAAATCTTGTCTATCAATTACCGATTGGACGATACTTTCCACGATAGAAGAAGACATTACATTCATCACTACAGAAATACATGCAAAACCCCCTCTGGCTCGGCGCCGTACCGCAGAATGCTTTGCCTGCGCAATGTTGAATGTTGCCTCGCGCCACCGCCGTTGGCAGCGTCGGCCGGCCAAGGCCACGGCTTAGGGCGACACTCCTAATTTGCCAAGCCAGATTGACCCCACGATGCTGGAAATCTAGGGATTGCACATTGTTGATCAAACGTGGACGCCACTGCCCTTGCTCCTCGCCCTCAACCTTTCATGTACGCAATTGCAGTGGCGTCGGCGTCGGCCCCGCTGTTGGCTCTGTAGAGGAAGACGGCGACCACATAGGCCGCCCCTCTGTGCCCGTCCTTGGCAGCGCGGTGGAGCTCGTCGAGGGGAGACTGAGGGCTGCGGTTCCTGCCGAAGATGTCGTCCATCCCGGTGAGGAAGCAGGCCACCGGGTTGCCGGCTACAGCCAGGCTACGAAGGAAAACGTCGTAGCCGACGGGGTCATTGTTCTGCATCTGCTCGACTGGAACCCGATCCAGTGCCAGGCGCCTACCGACGTCTCTGTTGTGGCAGGGGCGGAGCATGTCCTTGCAGGTTGCCCGTAGGCTGCAGAGGTCCTCCATAGGCTGATTCGATGTCGCACCGACTCGGCTAACAATGATCGCCAGCACCTCCACCGGGAGTTCCGCGAGAGACCGCGGGTGCTCCCTCGATGCCATGAGTGCCGGTGTGGAAGGGAAGTCGCTTGGCGTGGAGCGGAGGAGGCACGACGAGGAGTGTATAGGCAGTTGTGGTTTTCTCGCTGGTAGATGAAGGGGATGTGGTGGTTTCGCGGGTAGAAGAAGGGGTTGGGGCAATAGTTATTTATTTTGGAGAGAAGATACAGGAATATTAGGCAGTATCTTAGGTAGAATATATATATATATATAGGCATCTTAGGCAGTATCTTAGGCATCATATATTACAGAAAGGAGATTCATTCAAATTCCACCAATACACATCCTATATATATTACAAAAAGGATTCCATTTCCAGCAACAGACATCCCTGCATTTTACAAAAAGGATCGGATTCAATAGAAATCAATCTTGCTTCTTTTTCTTCTTTGATTTTTGTATATGGATCTTTTCACGATGGTCGCTTCGCAAATATGGTGTTTTGTTAGCTCCCAAGACTCGGGGCATGTATGAAGTGTGAAAGGATGGACTTTCGTCAAACTGGTTGTATTCCTCCTCCTCAACAACATTTTCAACCCCAACAATCCTTTTTTTTCCAGGCAAAACCACACTCCAGTTATTCTTTGCAAGGTCAGGTACATACAACACTTGCTCAACATCCTTAGCGAAGACAAACAGTTCGGTTTTGTAACCAAAGACCCGGAGATCAACACTAACATAACAAAATTTGTCCTTGATCATAGCTCCCTTCGCATTGGTGACCCATCTACACCGAAACAAGGCTAGCTTGAATCCTACATAATCAAGCTCCCAAATTTCCTCTATTTGACCATAATATGTGGCTGTGTTCTTCTTATTGTCGACGGCCTGTACACGCACACCACTATTTTGATAGATGCTCTTGGCATCCTGGGCCATGGTGTAGAACGTGTATCCATTGATATCCATTGCTTGATATGTTGCAACAGTGAATAATGGCCATGCTGCTAGTTTTCTTAGATCGTCGGTTATAGTAGCGCTGCCACTCTGCTGGACATAATCTCGGAGCCACCTGTTGAAGTATTGCATGTGCCTCTTTGCAACCCAATCCTCATTACAGCCAGGGTTTTGTTCACGTAGTTGTTGCTTGTGCTCATTGCCAAATGGTGTAACCTCTACACTCTGTTCTATCACAGTGAAATGAGCCTTCCTGAAGTCCTCTGGGTGCGGAGTGATTGACTTTTTCCCCAGGGTCCCAACACCTGAAAGCCTACCTTCATGCCGTGAACGAGGCACACCAATGGGGTTTTGGGGGTCCATATAACCCATGGCCCACTCCACTACTTCAATGGTCTCATAGCCACGAACAATGGCTCCCTCTGGAAATGACCTGTTATGTACCAATGATTTGAGGAATCCAAAGTACCTCTCATATGGAAACATCTAATGAAGGTAAGATGGGCCAAGGTACCAGATCTCCCTCGCGAGGTGTGTTGTTAGATGCAGCATGAGATCAAAGAATGATGGTGGGAAGGTATCTTCAAGCAGGCATAGGGTCTCGAAATGCCTCCTCTCTAAGGCCGATAGTTTTTCCTCATCAATCACCTTCTGTTCTATTTCATTGAAGAATAAACACAAGCTCGTGACCGCGTCGTGAACCAGTTCTGTCTTGATACCTCTTAGTGCAACAGGAAGAATAGATGTCATCAACACATGGCAATCATGAGATTTCATCAAGTTGAAATTCATTTTCATGTCCTTCACCGACACTAGCCTCTTGAAGTTCGATGAGTAGCCTGAAGGTACTTTCAAACCATGCAAAAACTCACAGAATTCTTTTCTCTCTGCCTTTGACAAGGTGGTTGCAGCAACGGGAAGGTCCATCCCTGTGTCTGTTTCCTCTGCATAGAGCTCCGGCCTAATGCCCATTTCTTTAAGATCATCCCTTGCATTTTTATGATCTTTTCCTTTCAACTTCTGTTGTAGCAATGTTCCCAAAGTAGCTTCACACACATTCTTCTTGACGTGCATGTTGTCAATCGAATGACGCACATCCAAAAGCGGCCAATACTCTAGCTCCCATAGAATTGATTTCTTGTTCCACATTCCTCGCCCATCTTCTTCTTCTTCTTCACCATCTCGCTTCTTTCTTTTGCGAAGTTTCTTTTCAGACAATTTGGGTAACTCCTCGATAGTTTCGACGTCCTTGACTTGCAAGTGGAGCAGATCTCCAGTCACATGCATTGGCGCCTGTCAATTCTCCTTTTCCCCATTAATCTGATAATCCATGTCCCGGTAGGCATGTTTCTTGCTGAGGAAATGACGGTGCCCCATAAATGAGAATTTCTTTGAATTTCTTAGCCACACTGCACAAGTTTCTTCCAAGCAGTGTGGGCAAGCTTCACCTTTCCTTTTACTCTGGCCAGAAAGGTTGCGATGAGCCGGGTTGTCGTTGATGGTGGTGAACAACATGGCGTGCAATGTGAACTCCTCACGGCCGAACTCATCCCAAACCTCCTTCACACCAGGCTTCCAAAGTATCTTCAAGTCATCAACTAGTGGCCTCAAGTAGACATCAATACGGTCGCCAGGTTGCTTTGGCCCAGAGAGCAATATTGTCAGCATCATGTATTTCCGTTTCTTGCATAGCCAGGGTGGAAGGTTGTACATTGACAGCACGATAGGCCAGGTGCTATGTGTTGAGCTCTGGTTACCGAATGGGTTCACGCCATCTATGCTCATAGCGAACCGAATGTTCCTGCTTTCACCGGCAAAATCCTTGAAGTGGGAATCAATGTTTTACCATTGTTGGCCATCTGCGGGGTGCTTAATCTTTCCAACTTCCTTCGTTCGTGTCTTATGCCAACGCAAGAGTTGGGCCTCCTTTCGTGTGGTGAACCATCTTCTCAACCGAGGAATGATGCAAAAATACCATGCTACCCTCACAGGAGCCCCTTTAACCTTCTTCTTCTTCTTCTTCTTCTTCTTGCCTGTGATCTCCACGGGCTCGTTCTCGTCATCATCAGCATTGTTATCATCACCACCATCTTTTTTCCTCTTGTACCGATCGAACCCACACTTGGGGCACTTGTCAAGGTCTGCATAATCTCCACAGAACAATACACAACTGTTCTTGCAAGCATGAATTTTTTCAACCTCTATTCCCAGAGGACAAATTATCTTCTTTGCCTCATAGACAGACTCGGCTATTTGGTTTCCCTCGGGTAGCATGTCCTTAAGGAGATCCAATAGTTGTTTGAAACTTTTGTTGCTCCAACCATGATCTGCCTTAAGCTGCAGAAGTTTTAGATCACCAGAAAGGTGAGAGTACTTCTTGCAACCAGGATAGAGGGATTTCTTTGAATCTTCAATGAACTTCTTCAATGAACCTTCTTGTTGTCGCGAAGCCATAATCCTTCATGTAAGATTTGAAGATGTCCATGCAGCTTTGATCTACTCTCCATGCTTGACACAATCATTTTATTTGATGAGAGGCTTGCCCGATCGTTTCCTTGAATCATCGTCACCTTCTCCTCCTTTGCTCTTCGTCGCTGCTTCCTCTTTCATGAATTTCCCTCTCTGCCCAGACCAGACCATGTAGCAAACAATTTCTCCAATGTGTGGCGCATGAAATTATCTTTTCATCAAGTCTTTGTTGACCCCCAATGGACTCTGAACGAGCGAGTTATGCTCGTTTTACTTCAACGCTGCAATCTGTCCAAATCTGATTTCAGACTGTGCAGCGCCTAATGTTTTTGCTATATCTCCTTCTACTGATCTTCAAATTCATCAATATTGGAGGCGTTGGAATCGGCACTTGATGGAGCTTCTTGTTGGGACAGAAGAAAACCACACTTCTGGGCACTGGGGGTTTGCCAGGATAAGCGAGGCCACTGGGTCTCGAATTATTTCCTTTTTCTAAAAATAGGTAAACACAAGCTCTGGGCCTCGCAGACTTCCTTTAGGGAGAATGGCTGAACCACACAAGTGTTGGGGCTCTAGAAAACCTCACCTATGGGCACCGGGGGTTTTCCAAAGCAAACTAAGCTGTTGGGCTTCAGATTCTTTTTTAGGCAAAGTGAAAGCCATGGGCTTCGGAAAGTCTTTTTCGTGAAGCAAAAGGGTTGTCTCACGCCCAAAGACACAAAGAGCTAACAGAAGAAGGAAGTTGGGCTCTGAATGTTTTCCTCGTCGTCAAAGGTACCGGGGCGGTTGTTTTATTCCACGAACATATGATCTAAGTGGTTTCTTTTCCAGGAACAGCCAGGGAGTCTGGGCTCCGGTATCTTCGTCATGCACCAGGTAATTGCGAAATTTAACACTATTGCGAGATGTGTCATTACAGGAAACAGTCCGGAGCTCCCGATCAAGAGCGGTAAAGGGCGAAGGTCCCGGCTTCGCCCTAGGACCAAGCCAGTTCGTTACTCTCCACTTGCAAGGCTCCGAAGCTCTGAGCTGCAGCAAGAATGAAGCACCACGAGGAGCAGGTTGGCGAAGCCCGGGGCTTCTCAAAGACTCGGTCAAAAGCTGTTCCAACACGGAACCTGTTGACGGTTGAAATTCACCATTTCCAACCCTCAATATTCTCACATAAATGGAGGCATATGCATTATTTACTAGCATTTAGGTTTGAATAATGTAGTTCCACTTTTCCTTAGAGATTATTTGTATGTAGGTGATTTACCCCTTAAAAGAGATGGAAACTCACCTTCTATGAAGAAACCATGCTAACTCAGCTGAGGAGGTGGCTGCCACCAAGGGAAACATGGCAATCCACATCATCGATACAGGGGAGGCACTCACCGACGAATCAGAGGACGCCACATGGACTTCACATGGATCAAAGGGCCCACCTCGGATACCAAATCAAGCCATGCACCGGGGATGGACCAGAGGGCCCACAGGGCAGCCAACCAGAGGAAGGCGACCAGGTGGGGCCACCCTATGGGGCCAGCCGATCCTAGGATCGGCCGAACCGCCTTAGGGGGTTCCATCCTGGCCCTCCACGTGGCAGCCCTCTATTGGTCCATTGCCTCACTCCCGGGTGTTTAGGGGCACTTTGGGCGTCCGAGCAAGCCTTGTCCTTACCTATAAATAGAAGGGGAGGGGCTCCCATTTCTCACACACTACTCTCTCATTCTCCTCTCACTTTTAGTTTCCAAGGCTAGGGGGTAGGCTAGAGTAGCTATTATTCAGGTTCCAAGTCCTCATAGAAGTCTCGGTATGAGTTCTCTTTTATCTTTATTTCTTTGTATGACTTTGATCTACTTCAGTTATTCAGCTATTTCATATAAAGTCATGGTAGATCATATGTTTGATATGTTCTTGAGTTCATCCTCTGTTCATCATTTAGAGGCTCGTGTTCTTCGTGAACACTACCTTTTGATCCACTTGAAGGGTGATAAACTCCTTCCTTATGTGTTTGTTCATAAGTTAAAGGCTCGTGTTCTTTACGAACACAACCCTTTGATCTTATTGATTAGACATAAGAGAGTTCATATCTATTTGTATGTCTAGCGTTAGTTGATCTTGTTAGATGGCATGAGAGTGTTGCATGAGAGTGTTGCATGAGGTCTGTGTTCAAGCTACGGTACTCGGTCTAGTTGACCAGTCTTCTGGTGGCTCTCACCCTGGGTCACAATAGCCCGGGCCGGGTGGAGTCTAGCAACAACGTAGGCATGGTGCATGGGTTGTCTGGCTACGATAGTTATGAGCATACCCCCCGTAACGATAGAGGTCGGTCCTCAGGTGGTGACAGCCCCGTTGGATCCTTGGGCAACCTCCGCGCTGGGGTACCTGCTGTAGGAGTCTAAAGTCTAGTTTCGCAGAGTGCTGGTCGTCACGGGCTAGCTCCCCGTTTGTACCTGGGTGCTGAACCCTATCTCTCTCATGCAATACTCATGCCCATCTCTTGTATCTTCTAGCTTTGTATGTTTAGTACATTAGAACCTAGAGCTAACTCGTATGTTCCCCCTAAGCCGTAGTGTGCTAGAGTAGAGGTAGATCTGAGTGTGTGTGTCACACTACCCCGTTTATCTTTTATCTTACCCCTATCTTTGAGTGTGTTGTTCCCTATATCTATCTCTTGGTTTACTTTCAGAGCAAAAGCATAAGTCTAAGATATCCGCCATTGCCTTCCACGGATTCGATACCCTTGGAATACTCTCCTTCCTTGGGGAAATGCTACAATGGTTTATCTGTGCGCTTGTGGATTTGTTCATAATCGTTTAGATTAACCTATGGCAAGTCTCGATGTTCACGCTAACCCGGTGCCATTAGTTGTGACATTGAGAGCTGCCTAAAGGCATTTAGAACGCTGACGCTAAGGATGGATTCCAAATCTGTTCTTAAGTGATCGACATTATGAAATGCCAACAAGCATTTCTGGCGTCGTTGCCGGGGAAGGCACAAGATTATCATGACTATGCTTTGCATCTGTTTATAAACTCTGAGTAGGTTAGGACAACTCTCACTGCAGGCTAACCTTGATTATCTTCTTTTATCTTTGGATGATGAAGACAGGTACTGTATGACTGGTTTCGACCTACCGGGAAATTTTACTGAAGATCCCGAGTCACTTGTGAGGAAAGCTCGAATTCATTTCGGCTCACCTCGTCGTACTCGTCCGGAGGGCGAACTAGCTTCCTTTGTACCATCCACGTCCAACGCTATGGCCTAGAAGACACTTCGTGAGTACTCAGCTCCTTCCGCTGACCAAGTGCTGCAAGGCCCTGAGGTGGCAATGGAGACTGAAAATTTTGAGATCAAGACAGGTCTAATCACGATGGTACAGGCTAGCCCATTCTGTGGCAAGCCAAATGAGGATGCCAATGCTCATCTACAGCAATTCCTAGAGCTATGCAGCACTTTCGTCATCAGGGGTGCAAATATGGATGATGTTCGTCTACGGCTGTTTCCATTCTCCCTCCTGGGAATGCTAAGCAATGGTTCTATGCGAATCGTGAAGCTATTAACACTTGGACTAAGTGTTCAGAGGCATTTCTCAAGAAGTTCTTCCCATTGGGTAAAACCAATGCTCTTCGTGGAAGGATTTCTGGTTTTCGGCAAGCAGCAAGTGAATCTATTCCAGAGGCTTGGGAAAGGCTTCAGGAGTATGTCCTGGCCTGTCCTCACCATGGGATGGAGGATTGGCTTATTCTTCAAAGCTTCTATAATGGGTTGACTCCGACAGCCCGAGGCCATATTGATGCTGCTGCTCAAGGAGCATTCTTCTCACTCACTGTTGATGATGTTAAATTACTCATTGAGAAGATGGTCTCCAACCAAGGGTGTAGTGATGAAAGACTCCAACCACGACCGAGGGGTACTCATACTGTCAAGGAAGCAGACATGATTACTGTCAAGATGGATCTTCTTATGAAGAGATTGGATGACTACACCAGCGAGAAGGCTACCATGGCCACCACTACTCTGCGTATGGACTCTCACATGACTTGTGAAGTCTGTGGCAACACTGGGCACTCAGGTAACTATTGTCCGGAGACTCAAGAGGAAGTGATGTACATGAACGGCAACAACAACGGTTATCGTCCACCTCAACAAGGAGGCCAATCGTGGAATCAACAATGCCCTTATTATCAAGGAGGAAACCAAGGT
Organism: Cenchrus fungigraminus; assembly: GCA_036936925.1. Classification (NCBI taxonomy): domain Eukaryota; kingdom Viridiplantae; phylum Streptophyta; class Magnoliopsida; order Poales; family Poaceae; genus Cenchrus; species Cenchrus fungigraminus. Next base: position 77,812,206 of record CM072775.1, read on the forward strand.
AATTCCTACAATCCCAACCAACCTTCCTTGAGAGATCTTGTTTTTGGGCAAGCTAAGATTAATGAAGGTATTAACAAGAAGCTAGATGCCCTTGATAAAACTGTGAAAAGCCTCAATGTTAAGCTTGATAGTTTTTCTTCTGCTCAGAAGAGTCAGCTAAGTTTCAACAAAATGTTAGAAACCCAGCTGGCCCAGCTGGCTGCTTTGGTTCCACCTCCTGATAACAGGAGGATCCCGGGGCAACCCGTATCCTCTTGTGAAAATGTTAGTATAGTGTCAACCAGGTGGGGTAAGCCACCTAGGAAGACACATGCTTCTAACTATGCAGGAAAGCCTATACAACAAATTCTTGATCCATGGGAGGAATCAGCAGTTGTGCACAAGAAAGATCCAGGCTACCCGACTATCACTTGCACAATCTATTACAAGAAGATCAGGCATGCCCTTTGTGACCTTGGTGCAAGTGTTAATCTCATGTCCAAGGCCATGTTCGAGGAACTGGGATATCCAGCTCTCTCTCCTACAGCACGGACTATCCAACTCACTGATTCAACGATACGATATCCAGAAGGAATTGTTGAGAGCATGTTGGTCAAGATCAAGAGCTCTTATGTCTTCACGGATTTCGTGGTCCTTGATATGGATGACGAGGGAGGAATGCCGCTCATCCTTGGGTGACCATTTCTCAGTGATGTCCGGGCTAGGATCAATGTGGGGTCCGGAATCATCTGTTTCCGCATTGGGAAGAGGAACTTGAAGTTCAAGTTTCAGGACAAAGAAGAGCAGTGCTATTTAGTGCAAGATAGTGTTGAGTAGCTTGGGGGAAGGACGCAGCCTTTACCCCCGAGGAAGAAATCTCCGTCAAAGAGGCTAAAGAAAATTCAAAAAGAATAGCGGAAGATTGAGATGGCACCACCCTCTACTTCTCAGGAGTGGGGTGCTGAGTGGAATTGATCACCGAGAAGAGTCCAACTCGTCGGACTAAAAATGATGAGTCCTTTCTACCAAAAAGGTTAAAGCTGGTACTTATCTCATATTTCCCTTTCCAAAATTTTATTTCCAAAATTGCATATTTGGTTTTCCAAAACTCTGCATCTGCATGCTAGATTTATCTAGCCCTTTTTTGGGCAATTTCTGGAGTAAACTTTAGCCGGTGCACCTTGGCATATGTTCATATAGCCGTTGGTGGCACACCTGCCAAAGGGGGCCAGCACCGGGCCCACCACTGGGCCGGCCGAACCAGGGTTTGGTCGAACCTTGGTAACGGTCATGTGGGCCCAGCTTTGGCCAACGGCTCCTAGCCGTTGCCCAACGGCTATCCCGCGGTGTGCTGCCCCTTTGCTCTATAAATTGGACCCGAGAGGGGGTGTTCTTCACCCATTCAACTCATTTCATTCACACTCCCCTCTCTACTCCTTGCTCTCTTGGTTTTCTTGGATTTCTTGCTCGGGATTGGATCATCAAGTGTTCCTTCTATTGTGTCGCTGAAAGTATTGTTATTGATGGAGCAAGCTCGGTAAGAACTTCATTCGATTTCACTAACCCATGACCGAGTTGCTCTTGTTGTTCCATGTTGTTGTGTTAGCATGAATTGGGCGGCGAACACTCTTCGGAGGGTGACACGCTCACACTCCCATTCGCGGGCAAGCACGAGTGCATCCACCCCCGCCGAGCCAACGCCGAGCCCATCGGCGATGGATTATGAAGAAGAGCAAGAAGAGCAAGCCGAGCCACAAGCCGCGGAGGAGGTCATCGATGACACCCCCTACCTCAGCTTGCGGGGCGCTCAAGAGGAGCATGCCTATGCTCTCCTGAAGGACTGAGTCTTCGCTCACACCCGAGACTTCGACCCGGCTCTCATGGAGAAAACAGGTATGAATCTCGAGTTCGCTTCCATTTGGCATGCTCTTGGTTGGGAGGAGTTTGCGCCGGTTACAGAGCTTGGCTCTCGGCCCCTCACCATCCAGTTTCTTTGCTCTCTTACCGAGATTCAGGATGGCATTCAGTTTCGTCTTTTTGGGACCGATTATCATGTTTCTTGGAAGGAACTTAGTCGTCTTATTGGGTTTAGTCCTCGTTGTGTTGTTTCTCTGAAGAAGGCTTGTGATGGTTTTGTTCGAGAATCTTTCTGGTCAGACATCTTTGGTCTTGTTTACAGTGGCAAGTTTGTACCTCGGTGCAATGATATTGTGAATCCCACTCTCCGTCTATGGCACAAGTGGCTCGTCATTACTCTCTTTCCACGAGAGGATGTTCGGCCCGTACACAGCGATGAGATGATGCTATTATATGCCGCTGTTAACTGGATCAAGGTCTCTCCTGTTAAAACTATGATTCGGTAATGGTTGATGAATTTCAAGATGATAGGTCCTATTGAGTGTACATCTTTGGTGACTTGTATTGCTCTCAGACTAGGGGTTCTTAGCGGGAATCCCGTACCCTTCATCGGGACGCCCCGAGTTCTCATTGATGAGGCATACTTGATCCAAGGGCATATACTCAAGAGGGGCCCAAATGATTCTTTGACTTTCTTCTTTCCAGGCTATGCAAACCAAATCCCGTTACCTAACCCGGGGTTTGGATTGTATAACTCGGAGTCACTAACCATTCCCCTTGTTACACAAGAGGAAAGCCATCGTGCTAGTGTCTCAGGAAGGTCCACCAGAAGCGCAGCGAAGAGAGCACACATGCAGCAGCAGCAGCAGTCACAGCCACCACCACCACCACCTCAGCCACAGCCTGCTACGCCACAGGTGGTAGGAGGGGCCCTGCGGGGTATATGTTCGGGGTTACCCCTGGATATACACCAGGCTGGGATCAGCCCACCTAACAGCCGAGTGCAAGTGGCACAGCTTGGGCGGGTGCGACCAGTACTCAGTGGGCTACACCCGCTAGTTCCAACTTTGGTGGTCCACCTCCGTCTTCGTCCTTCCGGCGGCACTCCTCAGCCTCTGCACGCGATGCTCAGCTCGCGCAGCAGATGGGAGAGCTCACCGTTCAGGTTACGGGATTGGAGGAGACGCTGAACACCCACGTCGAGTCTACCTCAGCATGGCAGCGTCAGGCTGGTGAGCGGATAGCAGCCATGCAGCAGGATCAGCAGCAATACATAGAGGCACAGAGGGCTTACTACGCGAGTCAGGGTTTCTTCTACCCTCCTCCGCAGTGAGCCTAGAGCTAGCTTGGGGGAGGACCCCCATTCTGAGGTAACTTGTATCTTCTATTGTTTTCAGAATAACTTATAAATGAAAACCCAAAAAAATCTGCAAAAATAGAAAGACCAAAAATGTTTGTTTGCTTTCATCATCATCGTTTGCTTAGTTTGCTTTGATATGCTTAGTAAGAATGCTTTGCCTCTATAGTTGAAATGATGAATAGTTGCTCTGTTTATTCTCCTTGTATGTCTTGCTTACAACTTTGTATCCTACCTAAGTTTTGAGTTTGTTGGCTTGTATGTTCAAACCTTAGCTTGAAAACTGTGGGTAGCAAAAAGCATGATCCTCGCCTAAGTTGTTGTGAGACATGACATGGTAGAATAGAGTGCTATGATCTTGTGCTTAGTGATGCTTGACATCCGGAGTTTTCCTTTTTGAAAATCAAAACATGATGAGTTCCTCAATGCTGAGAATTTCCCATCCAAGGCCATATGTAGATTCTAGTTCTTAGCCTCCACATATGCAGCTTGTTCTCTCATTGAGCTTTGTCAAATTGTTGTGACCCTTGTTAGAACTCATACTCCCCTGATCAAGATCACGTACACATTCATGCTAAAACTTCTACACTGAAAGTTAGCATTCATCATTTGCTCCATATTGCTTATGCATTCCTCCATAAATAAAACTCTATGTATCTTTGCATCATTCATCCCTCTCCAAATATCTCCAATAGAGACAAAGGGCTAGCTAAAAAAAAGAAGAAGAAAAGCATGCTCAAAAGCATGGCAAAAATAAATAAAAAGAGCTAGCCCAAGTCTCGAAAGTTTCAAAAGGAGAAAAAGGGATTGATATGTGCAAGAGAAAGAGTTCCACCATATAGATGGTAATAACTAGTACCTACTCCGGGGCTAGTGTCCACCTTACCATCAATCCCTCATTCCTTCATATAAAACATGGTAATATCTAGCACCCATTTCCGGGCCTAGTATCCACCTTGCCTTGCTCATATCCATCACACACATATGCACATCTTGATCAGGATGTATGTTTGTTTCTCCCAAGGATCCGGTCTTTGACTTAGCAAAACATGAGAGACAAGTATGCCACATCTTCCCTACCTACAGCTCCACATACAGCCTATTAGCAGTAGGATGTGAAGAAAGGCAACATTGATGCCTTAGTGAGGAACCATACACTTTTTCAGCGATCCGAGAGTATCATTTGAGGAACTCTGATTTTCTTTTGAAAAATTTGCAAAACCTCCGGATTACTAAGCTGATCAAAGTATGAGTGATTATGCACATGATATATAACCATTCTATCTCTCAACCGCCCAAGGCAGGTGAAGCTATATTCCCCACGTATCAGGTGAAAGGTAAGAACATTGCCAACTTGTTCAACTCTTGGTAGAATACTTTGCTGTATGTTTGCCATAAGTTGAGAATACAACATTGTAGCAACTCCTGATCAACCAACCTAAGTCTCTAATGTCTTGCTTCGAGACGAGCAAGAGGTTAGCTTGGGTTGTCTGGCTACGATAGTTATGAGCATACCCCCCGTAACGATAGAGGTCGGTCCTCGGGTGGTGACAGCCCCGTTGGATCCTTGGGCAACCTCCGCACTGGGGTACTTGCTGTAGGAGTCTAAAGTATAGTTTCGCAGAGTGCTAGTCATCACGGGCTAGCTCCCCGTTTGTACCTGGGTGCTGAACTCTATCTCATGCAATACTCATGCCCATCTCTTGTATCTTCTAGCTTTGTATGTTTAGTACATTAGAACCTAGAGCTAACTCGTATGTTCCACCTAAGCCGTAGTGTGCTAGAGTAGAGGTAGATCTAAGTGTGTGTGTCACACTACCCCGTTTATCTTTTATCTTACCCCTGTCTTTGATTGTGTTGTTCCCTATATCTATCTCTTGGTTTATATTCAGAGCAAAAGCATAAGTCTAAGATATCCGCCATTGCCTTCCACGGATTCGATGCCCTTGCAATACTCTCCTTCCTTGGGGAAATGCTACAATGGTTTATCTGTGCGCTTGCGGATTCGTTCATGATCGTTTAGATTAACCTATGGCAAGTCTCGATGTTCACGCTAACCCGGTGCCATTAGTTATGACATTGAGAGCTGCCTAAAGGCATTTCTAACGCTGACGCTAAGGATGGATTCCAAATCTGTTCTTAAGTGATCGATGTTATGAAATGCCAATAGAACCATCTCCGATCTTCGCGGCGCATTTTCCACTCCGTTGTCTCCGGCGTGATCTGCGCTCCGCAAATTATGGCGTTAAATCCGCAACATGTGTAAAAAACCAAGTTTGCCCCCGAATATTCTTGTTAGATGTTAGGGTGTCGGGGCATACTTGGAATGTAAATTTGATCTTTTGGCACTATAAAAGGAGGTCCCTTCCTCATTGTAAAGGGGGTCACCATTTTGGAAAGTTGAGGGTGTAATGTATTGAGGAAAGTTAAAGACATCTTTCAACTGATTTTGTGCATATTAATTGTGAATTGTTCATCAAGTTCTTCCATTCATGTTTGGTATTTTCGTGTACCCAACAAAGGCGCCCACCGTGGTCTTAGCCATCAAGGAACCCACGATGGCACCCTCAAAGAAAAAGCCGGTCGACCAAGAGGAGTCCAGAGCGGCCGCTAAGGAGATGAGGCTCATAGTAGTTCCGGAGCCAAGGCCGGAGGACGAAGATCTCGCACGGACCTGCAGTGAAAAAAGAAAAGTGGCAGATAAAGCCACACAAGACTCAGACCTAGAAACCAGTCCCACAAACGATAAAGAGGGCGCGGCCGAAAGGGAGTTGGACTCAGTGTTAAGGCAGATCGAAGCCATGAAAAGGGAAAAGGAGAGAATAGCCATGGAACTCGAAGCCCAGAAAAAAGCTAATGAAAAACTCAAAAAACTCAAAGCTGCGAAGTCGCAGTTGGCTCGGATGCAGCAAGAGCTCGATGAGTTGCAATCTCATCGGTATACTCCACCAACCCCCACCCCGAACCATGAGGAAGACATTCCTCTGCAAAGTGAAAACATAATGTTCAATTTTCCAACCCACAACACCGCGGAAATGTTCACGACTGTCGACTCAACCTCGCCGCTATCCATTGCTCTGCAAACAGCACCATGGCCTTTCTCCTACAAAACAATTTCCTTGCCAAAGTACAACAAATTAACAAACCCGAGGTAGTTCATAATGAGTTACGAAGCTGTCGTAGCTTCGGCCGGAGGTGACGAAGTTGTTCTGGCCAAGTCATTCATCATAGCGTGCGAAGGCGCGACGCTAAACTGGTACTCGCTCCTACCCCCACACTCAGTCTACAGCTAGGTCGATCTCAAAACAAAACTTATCCAAAACTTCCAAGGCTTCCAAGCCGCAACCACAGATGAGGGGGACCTGTTCTATTGCATCCAAAAGGACAAGGAACCTTTGGCAAACTATGTGAGAAGATTTCTCCAACTGAAATCCCAAACTCCGGATGTATCAGAGAAGGATGCCATAGCTGCCTGTATCAAGGGGCTCACTCCAGGGCAAACAGCTTCACACCTCTCAAGGAAAAAGCCAAAGACAATGCAAGCACTCTTGGCGGAGCTCGAAGAGTATTGCAGATCAGATGAAGATCACAGAAGAAGAGTGGCTGAGAGAAATCGCCTAAGGCAAACCCAGAGAGAGCAGGATGGGTTCCCTCACACCAAAGTGTGCAAAACAATAGAGCTTCGTACCCGCCAAACCAAGTACTTCCAATCGAGGCTGCGCCACACACCCAAAACCAAAACCCAAACCCACCACAAAACCAGCCTCCGCAGCAGGCTCCGCAAGCTCCGAACTGCGGAGGTCATAACCAAAGAGGAAGAGGGAGGGGTAACGGACCGCCTCCTCAAAACTAAAACTCTCGCCCACACTTGTTTTACTGCTCATTCCACGGAAAACAACCTCACCACTCCACAGACAACTATCCCGAAACCAAAAGAACTTTAGAAAGAATGGCCGAAGAAAAGAGGGCCGCCCAAACCTAGCACCAGCCTCCGCCATCTAAACCTGTCAATCACACCTGGCCTCAGCAACCTTTCCAGCAAAACCCATATCCCACCGCACCTCCGCTGCATTCCTATAACCAAGGAAACCAAGCTATTTCCAAACTAGCGCATATAGTCAACCACAGTCAGCATGGCAAGCACCAACACCGCAATAATACCAGCTGCAAAACCAACAAAGTGCTCAGCCAATGCAACAAATCCCACCTCCGCCACCCGGCATGCCAAACGTAATTCCAAAGGCAGAACCGCCAAACCCAAGAAACGATCCCAAAGCCCTACCAACCTTCGGCTCTATCATGGCCATCTCCCAAACCGAAGCTCAAAACCAAGAAAACTCCTATCACCAAGTGTTCCCGATTGTGGGGGGCTCATCCCTCGAATTCGAAAATAAGAGGATGAGAAGGAATTATTTCAGAGAAGTGCACACTATAGTCCAAGACGACCTCCGGTCAAGCCACCTTGGGCGCATGTACCCATCACCTTCACAGAGGAAGACTTCAAACTGAAAACAGTTGCACATAATGACGCCATGGTTATCAAGACAATTATCGCAGGCTGGGAAATTGGGGAAGTCTTGATAGACAACGGCAGCTCCGCGGACATTCTTTTCGCCAAAACTTTCAGGGAAATGAAAATAGACCCACATTTGTTACAAGAAGCAGATGTTCCACTTCTGGGCTTCGGTGGAAAGCCCGTCAGAGCATTGGGAAAAATCACATTGCCTGTTTCCTTCAGGAATCTTGACAACCCAAGAACGGAGTTGATCACATTCGATGTGGTGGAAATGCATTATCCTTACCTAGCCATCCTGGGCAGGGGCTTCATCAACAAGTTCGATGCAGTGGTTCGACAACTGTTCCTATGTATGAAAATCTCAGCGCTCAAAGGAGTCATCACCGTGTTTGGGGATCAGCAGACAGCAAGAGACATTGAAAAAGGCATATCACTAGGCCAAAGAAGCATCCACCATCTCACACAAGACGAAGCTGACGAAGCTAAAGAAAGAGATAGGAAGAAAAAGTTCGTAGAGTCCAAAAGAGACAAGGAGAAAGTAAACATCAGCACCGACGGTGAAACAAAAAGGATTCCGTTGGACACACACGTCCCAGATAGGGCTGTAACAATCGGAGCCGAGTTGAGCATAGAGGAAGAACGGGAATTGCTAACATTTCTGGCCAAAAATCAAGACGTGTTCGCATGGTCAGCCCAAGACCTAAAAGGAGTTGACCGTGATATCATCGAACACAGGCTGGAAATGGACAAGAGCATCAGGCCCAAAAAGTAAAAGCTTCGCAAAATGTCTGACGAGAAGGCCGAAGCCGTGAAAGCCAAGGTGCAAAGGCTCTTGGACGCCAACGTAATCCACGAAGCCAAATATTCAACCTGGCTCACAAACACAGTCCCTGTAAAGAAGAAAAATGGAAAGTGGAGAATGTGTATAGACTTCACAGACTTGAACAAAGCTTGCCCAAAAGACGATTACCCGCTAGAAAGAGTAGACAAAATAGTGGATGATGCGGCAAACAGTGAGATGTTATCATTACTTGACATGTTTTCGAGCTACCATCAAGTCAGAATCAGAAAAGAGGATGAGGACAAAACCAGCTTCATTACCCCCTTCAGCATCTTTTGTTTCTTGCGAATGCCCGAGGGGCTCAAGAACGCAGGACCAACATTCACCAGAATGACATCTTCGGTGTTTCCCGACCAGTTGCGCAGGAATCTACTGGCATACGTCGACGACATAGTCGTCAAAAGCAACAAGCGCGGTGATCACATCTTTGACCTCGCGGAAACTTTCGCGAACATGAGAGCCGCAAACCTGCGATTGAACCCTGAGAAATGCGTGTTCGGAGTTCACCGAGGAAAAGTACTTGGATGCCTGGTAGAAACAAAGGGAATACAAGCTAATCCCGACAAAATTCAGGCAATAATAAAGATGGAGGAGCCCAGGTCTCTGAAAGATGTGCAGAAACTCACCGGGAGAATCGCAGTGTTAAACAGATTCGTGTCCAAGGCTGCGGAGCGAAGCCTCCATTTCTTCCAAGTACTCAGAAACAACAAGAAGTTTGAATGGGGGCCCGACCAGAGCAAAGCATTCGCGGAGCTCAAAGTCTATCTCACCAAGTTAACCAAGTTGTGCCCACCAGAGCATGGATCCCCCCTGTTACTCTACATCTCGGCTTAGAGAACCGCCGTCTGCGCGGCATTAATACAAGAAAAAGAAATAGAAGGGAAGCCAACTCAGGTCCCAGTTTATTTTGTCTCCGAAACACTCACGGGGTCTAAGGTGTTTTATTCAGAACTTGAAAAAATTGCATATGCAGTCGTTATGGCAGCACGGAAACTCAAGCATTATTTTGAGTCCCATAGAATCATAGTTGTGACGGACCAACCTCTGCATGAGCTTTTCAACAACAGAGAAGCTTCGGGGAGAATCTCTAAGTGGGCTCTTGAGTTATCAGAACATGTAGTGGACTTTGAAAGAAGAAGCGCCATCAAATCTCAAGTCCTTGCAGATTTTGTGGTGGATTGGACTTCACCAGCTAGTTCGAGCTTCGAAGACACTGAACAGCCATGGATCGCATACTGCGACGGGGCTTACTGCCACAAAGGAGTCGGGGCTTCGGCAATCATAACCTCCCCAACAGGGATCAAAATGTGTTTCGCAGTCAGATTGGATTTCCCAGAAAATGAGAGAGCAACCAATAACACAACTGAATACGAGGCTTTGTTCTTAACCCTGAGAAAAATTAAAGCGCTAGGCCAGCAAAGTTTTATTGTGAGATCAGACTCCAAAGTCATACAGGGCCATGTAGAAAAAGATAGCGAAGCCAGAGAGCCAGAGCTAGTCAAATATCTCGCCGCGGTAAGATCCATGGAAAAGCATTTCAAAGGGTTCACAGTTGAGCACATCCCAAGGAACTCAAACAATGAGGCAGACGCACTAGCAAAAGCCGCAGCACAAAAACAAGCCTTACCTCTGGATGTTTTCTATGAGGTTCTAACCACGCCTGCTGTGAAAGAGCCCAAAGCTAAAACAATCAACGTCATTAAGAAATATGACTAGAGAGCACCGATCTTGGCTTTCCTAAGGGGTCACTATGAACCTACCAAGGAAGTTTCCCTGAACCGCATGAGGCAAAGAGCCCGAGGCTACGAAAAATTGATGGAGAATTGTACAAATCTGGCATATCAGCTCCAACCTTGAGATGCATCAGCTTCGATGCAGGAAAAGAACTTTTGAAAGAAATTCATTCAGGTTTTTGCGGTGCTCACATAGGCTCTACAGCTTTGGCTCAAAAAGCACTAAGGCAAGGTTTCTATTGGCCATCCATTATTGATGATGCCCATCATTTGGTAAAAACATGCGAAGCTTGCCAGAAGAATTCAAACAATCAGAGAAGCCCGCCGATGCCTACACAGCTAATACCACCTTCCTGGCCATTGCAAAGACGGGGAATGGATCTAGTCGGACCCCTCCCAGCAGCGCAAGGAAACTGTAGATTTGCAGCTGTCGCCGTAGACTATTTCACCAAATGGGTCGAAGCCAAGCCGCTGGCTAGCATCACATCTCGCAACATCCAAAAGTTCTTTTGGCAAAGCATAATTTGCAGATTCGGGGTTCCTAGGGAACTAACTGTGGACAATGAAAAGCAATTTGATTGCAATGATTTCAGGGAATTCTACCTCACCATGGGAACAAAGTTAAAATTCGCCTCCGTATATCACCCACAATCAAACGGGGCAGTAGAAAGAGCAAACGGCCAAATATTCTCCAGCATAAAGAAATGCTTGTTCAACCAGAGAAAGGGAAAATGAGTAGATGAGCTGCCAAAGGTAACTTGGTCTCACAATACTAGTGTCTCGAGGACTACAGGTTTCTCGCCTTTCAAATTGCTATTTGGCTTTGAAGCCATGACACCAGAAGAGATCAAAAACCAAAGCTTACGAGTCTTGAAAGTGCAAGATTTGGGCTTCGAGGAAGCAGAGAAAGATTTGATCGAAGTAGACATACTTCAAGCTGCTGAGAACTTGGACAAATATCAACAAGAGACCAAGAAATGGAGGGACAAGAAAGTTGTGAGAAAAGAAATACAGGTAGGGGACTTGGTCATCAAGAAGAAGAAAAATTTCGGCAACCCAGGAAAGTTGCAAGAACCTTGGGAGGGCCCATTCATCGTAACAAAAAGCATTAGACCAGGATCTTTCTACTTGGCAGATCAGGTGGGCAACACGTTGCCACACACTTGGAAAGCAGACAGCCTTCTCAAGTATTACCCGTAGAAACCAGACAGTGTAAAAGCTCTAGCTTCGTAAACTTATAAACGGAGCCGGAGCTTAGTTATCTTACATTTTTTCTTTCTTTACATTTCTCAGCACTTTACATTTCCGAGATCCGTACTCTTTTCCTTGCAAAAAGGGGACTCCAAATCAGGAGGCAAGGTTTTTAATGAGGCGGGTCTATGTATTAAATTTCAGTCTTAATGAAATTACATTCCCCTTAAAGTTCTGTGTTATTTACTTTCAGCAACTTACTTCCAGTCATTTACTTATTGCAAAGGGGGTTTCTGCCCAAAGAGCAACGAAAAGCAACAAGCTTATACGCGTTGTCTCATTAAAATCTTAGCATTCATGCCTAAGTACCAAAAAATCCCACAGCAACAGACTAAGTTGCGGGATCAGTTATTTTCTTCAAAAAAGAGTTCTAAAGACTCAAAGGCAATCCTGTGATCGAAAAAGAAACAAGATTGTTGTTATTTAAGAGGGTCTGCGAAGCTTGAAGCAAGCTTCGCTAGACTTTGACCTTTTCAGAAAGCCTATCTATCCTAAGAAAATGTCATCCCATATAGCCACAGAAAAATTTGTGGGATCAGCTACTTCTTTTCCAACATTGTTTGCGAACACAAAAGCAAAAACTCAGTTGAAAAGCAACTAGATTGCTAATATTGGACCATCGGAAAGAAAGTCTGCGAAGCTCGGAACAAGCTTCGCTAGACTTTGAGCTCTTTTAGAAAGCACACCCTTCCTATGAAAAAGTTAAAAGGCTTTACGAATGTGTCTCCAGCTAGGGGCTTCGAGAAAAAAGACCAAAAAAGGGGGGTGATGTTTTCTTCAAAAACAAAGTTAGTTTTTCGCTCTTTTTTCCGAAGCTTAAAACGTCAAAATTGACCTTCAAAAACCGTTCCCAAAAAAGGAGGTGACGTTTTCTTCAAATATGCCCAACGAAAAACCAAAGCCTAAGAATAAAAAAGAGAATGGCAATGAAGCCAATAGCATTTTACAATTATCATACTTAACCATAAGTTTTTCTACCCCAAAGTTTACTCGCCACGCAGGGCGTTACAAAAAGCCGCCAGTTCAGAAAAGTTCTTAGGCTTCGGCATCTTTATCTTCAGCATCATCATCTGCCGCATCTTTATGGACGCCGGAGCTCGAACCACCAGGGGCTGCGCGCAGGGGGTCCACCACCCTCGTTGTCACCTTCGCTCGAGTCCGATCCCAGTGCCTCCTTTTCCTTAACCTGCAAAGCAGAAGAGTAAGTAATCAAAAAGAAAAAGGAAGAAAACTTAAGTGAAAAATCACCGATACAATCCGTTACCTCCGCCAAAAGCCGACGTGCCACGGCCTTCACGTGTTCCTGCCCAGACGCCTCCCAGAACAGAGTCAAGAAAATTTTCTTGATTACTCGAACATTCTTCGAAGCTACCTCACACTCATGTTCTTCTGCCATCGGAAACTTGTAGTTCCTAGCTCCCAAAGCCAGAAAGTCTGAGCATCCAGTCTTTTCAAGCAGCCCAAGCAGGGTCTCTACACACATCGAAGCCGCATAGTCACTAGCACCGGTCATCACGCCAGGCAGATGATCGAACTCTTGTTCCATCCATTCGAATATAGCCTTGGCGTCTTCATCACCAGGGAAGGGCAGGGGCTCCGCACCTAATTCCCCTAAAGCGCGAGAGTACTTTTCATGCAGAACTTTAAAGTTTTTCTTCAAAACCTCTTCAGCCTCTTTAATAAAGTTGTCACGCCCCTGGACATCTTTTTTAAGTTCTTCAATCTCGGTTTTTTGCTCTTCCTTCTCCTTCTTTAAAGACTCAATAGTACGGCCGTCGTCTTCGGCTATCTTTTTGAATTCCTCGAGCAGGCTGTCACGCTTTTCCGCATCTTTGTTCAAATACTCTGCCGCGGTCTGATAAGTCTGGACGTTGTCTTTCAAAATTTCAATCGTCTCTTCTTGAATCTTGTGAAGCTTAACTAAAGTCACGTTCTCTTCCTTCAGCCGAATAATCTCGCGGCTCAGATCAACTTGTGCGGCCTCAGACGCCAAGAACTTCTTCTCCTGAGCACGATATTTCTCAAGCAGTTTTTGGCTAGAAATCATCGATTTGTAACAGAGCTCCGCCGACAAGCCATCCAAGTTGCCAGCCTCCATGTCTTCTATAGATTTCTCGTAAGCTGCAAAAATATACAACATTGTCTTAGTGTACATCAACACAAAAACAAAAGTAAGAGCAAAAACAAAAGATTAAGAACGGACCTTGAGGGTCAAAATGCACCGAAGGCCCAGCACTGATGATATTTCCTGGCTGCTTCACAATCAGAGAAGGAGCTGGGGCTCCAGGAATTTCCCCTTCTTCTAGAGCTTGGCCGTCAGGGGCACCACCTTCCACCTGCGGAGCGTCTTTAGTTGTTGCTCCTACAAGCCGAGCAGAATCCCTTAGCTCCCAGAGCACACAAGATTCAATCACTCCACTCTCTCTATAAAATGGCAAATGAACAGATAATAAAGTTTGTAAATCCCTCATACCAACAGCTTTGTTGTAAGAGTAAGTTGAGGGGTCGAAGGAGCTTCTCTCCGTGAGCACCATCTCGAGGGTATGCCCCTCCACAGCACCAGAAGAACTCACGGTCTCAGCCAAGGACCGCATGAACTCTGGCGACGCCTTGGTGTCTCCAGAGGCTTCGGGATGATCGCCCAATCGAGAAGAGCTCTCCCCCTTGTCTTGTACATTCTCGGCTCTGGAGAGTTTGCCGCCCTCACCAGCTGTCTCCAAATCAACAACATTTCCCATAACAGGAGGATCTACGGCAATCAACTTAGGGCTGGATACGACAGCCTTATCCACCTCCGGTTCGGCGGTACGTTCCTTGTTTCCAGCATCTTTGGCCCCCGAGTCAAGGAATTCCAAGGTGTCGGAAGAACCAAGGATATTCACTATGCGGCATTGCTGCCTAGGTTTTGAACCAGCCTTTTTAAGATGAAGACCGAGCTTCGCCACCTTCTCAGCGGAGGGGTCCTTCTCTTGTATCGCAACTTGTTTTTTTCTTGGCACGCTCAAGCTGGCTTGTCTTTGAAGAAGACACCGGAGCCACAAGCTTCCATGAGTCAGCAGCAGCTTCGCCAGACCCCTCCGGCGAAGCCGCAGATTTCTTCTTCTTCTTCAGTGCGTCAGCCAGGTCAGGCGCGGCCTGAGTCGAATCACGACCGCGCTTAGAAGAAACCTTGGGCTTCGCGCGGTCCTCCACTTCAATGCCAAGTTCAGCAAAAATATGATTGACACGACGGCCTCCAGTGGGTAACTTTCGCGAGGCTTGGTACTCCGCCTCGGTATAAGGACCAAGCAAGTCCACTACTCGGTGCTCCACTTCACCCACGAATTCGTGAGAATTCTTTCCTTCAGGCATCTTCAGCACGAAGCGAGGGAAAGGAATGGCCGTCGAAAACCAATCAACCGAAATCCATTTAACCTCCTTAGGATTCCAGCCAGCAGAGAGAGACCAAATGTTGGCAGCGATGAATTCTTCAGCACAATCACGACCGGGAAGAAACTGCGAAGCCAAAAGAAAGGCGTTTTCGTAGTCCTTAAAACCTCTGGTCTTCACAAAGTCAGGGCCTGTTATATAGCTCAAAGGAGTCATTGTTGTAATACTAAAGGGATAATACGCAACACCGTCAGAGCCGCGGGGCATGTTGACTTTCACATAGAACCAGTAATTTAACCAGTCCTCATCCTACTTGTTCTTGTGGGTAGGGCTGAGCTCCACTCTTTCTATGTCCTTTTTGGTATTCCTCCTCCAGGTGGTGAAAGTGATGCACCCGAAATGATTCTCATACACAGCAGGATCACCATCCACCCGAAAGTTTTGCTTTTGGATGTGGAGCTCATAGAACCGAACAAAAGCCTCGGTATCCACACGACCGTCGCAAGACCGCACGGCAAAGAAGAACTTCGACAATTGCACAAACGCATTCGGCATCAGTTGGTGCAATTTGACACTGTAACGATCAAGGATCTCAGGAAGGCGCCGGGAACAAGGAAACTGTAAACTGGCATTGAAGAAATCACGGAAAACCATGGCTTCGCCAGCTTTGGGCTCCGGAGTTGTCTCACCCTCTGGATGAAGAGCAACCCCTTCCAGGAAAAACCCCTTTTCCTCATAATACTTGATCAAGTTTTCAGAAACTAGTGAAGCTCCGAGTGTAAAGGATGGAGTTTTTGATTCCCTCCCAGCCATCAGCTCCGACGGTGAAGCTTCCACTCTAGAAATATCTTCACCCAGATCGATCTCCTTCCCCTTGGCCGACGGCGATGGCTCGTAATCAACTATATCTCCAACTGGCTCTTCTGGGGCTTCGACTGGTGCAATGGAAGCAGCTATTTCTTCTTCAGTCATTGGCCGCGCAGTTTGTTTCGTACGGGCCAGGACGAGTGAAAAGGGTTGGGCTTCGCAAAAGAAACAAGCGTCACAGTTCAGGCGAAAATCACGTAGCTAGCACGAATCCTAAAGCAACGAAGCCGTATAGAGCAAAGTGGCCGGAAAGCCTCGACGCAAGTGAGAAAGGGGGACCGCTCGACCCCCCTTTATATAGCCAGAGGAGAGAGAAAAAGCACGACGGTTCCGGAATTCGAAGGGACACCTCGGGGAAAGGGCGGTTTTTGTCATTTTTACGAGGGAATCGAGCGAAGCTAAGGGAACGGCAACATGCAAACTCCCCGTCGCCGAAGGTGACGTTTTCTTCTATCTTGAAGATCGCAAAGCAAAATTGAGGAGAAGGTTAATCTCGTTGTTCAAACACTTCTCCCCGAGGGGCTACTGTTGGGACAGAAGAAAACCACACTTCTGGGCACCGAGGGTTTGCCAGGATAAGCGAGGCCACTGGGTCTCGAATTATTTCTTTTTTCTAAAAATAGGTAAACACAAGCTCTGGGCCTCGCAGACTTCCTTTAGGGAGAATGGCTGAAACACACAAGTGTTGGGGCTCTAGAAAAGCTCACCTATGGGCACCGGGGGTTTTCCAAAGCAAACTAAGTCGTTGGGCTTCGGATTCTTTTTTAGGCAAAGTGAAAGTCGTGGGCTTCGGAAAGTCTTTTTCGTGAAGCAAAAGGGTTGTCTCACGCCCAAAGACACAAAGAGCTAACAGAAGAAGGAAGTTGGGCTCTGAACGTTTTCCTCGTCGTCAAAGGTACCGGGGCAGTTGTTTTATTCCACGAACATATGATCTAAGTGGTTTCTTTTCCAGGAACAGCCAGGGAGTCTGGGCTCTGGTATCTTCGTCATGCACCAGGTAATTGCGAAATTTAACACTATTGCGAGATGTGTCATTACAGGAAACACTCCGGAGCTCCCGATCAAGAGCGGTAAAGGGCGAAGGTCCCGGCTTCGCCCTAGGGCCGAGCCAGTTCGTTACTCTCCACTTGCAAGGCTCCGAAGCTCTGAGCTGCAGCAAGAACGAAGCGCCGCGAGGAGCAGGTTGGCGAAGCCCGGGGCTTCTCAAAGATTCAAGCGCGAAGACTCGGTCAAAAGTTGTTCCAACACGGAACCTCTCCGATCTTCGTGGCGCATTTTCCGCTCTGTTGTCTCCGGCGTGATCTGCGCTGCGCAAATTATGGCGTTAAATCCGCAACATGTGTAAAAAACCAAGTTTGCCCCCGAATATTCTTGTTAGATGTTAGGGTCTCGGGGCATACATGGAATGTAAATTTGATCTTTTGGCACTATAAAAGGAGGTCCCTTCCTCATTGTAAAGGGGGTCGCCATTTTGGAAAGTTGAGGGTGTAATGTATTGAGGAAAGTTCAAGACATCTTTCAACTGATTTTGTGCATATTAATTGTGAATTGTTCATCAAGTTCTTGCATTCCTGTTTGGTCTTTTCGTGTACCCAACACTTCTGATTTTCAACTTTTTTCTTCTTCTACATATCTGATCAGGTGCTCAAAATTGATGAAAACAACAACGTCCGTACTCGAGATTCGCGGAGGCGATGCACGAGCTTGCAATTCCTTTAGGGCATGACTTCTCTTCTCTTTATTAAGGTTTAATGACCTGCATGGTTAATGAAACTCGGGTTTTCTCCCAACATACGCTCTTTTAAGGTCACGAGCTTGACCAAGCACGAAGCAAGTCCAAGATTTGCAAAGTGCAGAACAAATATATGCAACCATAACCACAATTTAAATTTGGTAAACAAAGAAAGTTATGATTAAAAGTAGCATAAGTTTCTTGCTCGGCGCTAAGCTCTCAATAGGCAAAGAAATTGAAGGTGTAAATACAACATAGCCTCTTTATCATTCTCAAGAAATTCTAGCCTATCAACATGATCATCAAAGGTGCAAGGCATAGAATCGAATCATACTTTTGGATGGACATCAAAATATCAAAGGGACATTATCATCACCAAAAGTATCTTGAGAGGTTAATGTGTACCTTAGCCTTCGAGCTTTTCATCGTGAGTGGTCCTCCGGAGTTGGAAGCGAACAATCCTTGATGATCGGAGGTGGCTCACGTAGATTTTTCTCAATTCCTTCCTTCATGCCACGTGTCGTCAAGGTTGCTTTGTGTAGGATCACTCCTCTTAACTTGTTTGAGGGGCTTCACACACGTCTTAAATGTCTTCATGTAGCTCCATGATCCTTCCTGTCAGAACCCAAAGTGCTCCGGACCATCGGATGTCGTCCTTTGTGTGTAATCCTCCGTGGTCTCCTTCAAACATCTCCTTGCGTCGGATGTCGCCTACTTGTGTCTTCATTTGCCAATGCTCCAGGGGTCTTTGTTTTGTTCCAAGCCTCTCAATTTCTTCATGAGTGGTCTAATGGAAGCATTCCCTAAGCTCCTCTTCGTTGTTGTCGTCCTTACCTTCGCCATCTTGTTCTCATCATATTGCAGCTGCCTCTTCTTTGGATTTCCCCCTGTATACATAACATAACATATAACAAAATATAATTCTATTGAAAATTTTATAAAATTACCTTTCCAACGGGTACTCATTCATCTTAATCGGAGTCCATATGAGGGAGTTATGTTTGTTTCACTTCAGCGTTGCTTGCTGTCCAAAAATTTTCAGGACATACAACCATCGGTGATTCGGTCATATCCGCTTGTAGAAACCTCCGGTCAACTTGATTCTTGACTCGTTGGAAGCGTAACTTTGTGGGGCTTCTAAACATCCAAAGATTTTTTGTTGTTCTTCCCATGAGGCTGTGCAAAACTTGATGCGGACAGAAACTTCGAAGATGTTGACGAGCTTGATCTTGTGATCTTGGTGGCACCGTGATTGCTTCCAATACCTATTGCTTGAACAAACAAATCTCCACAAAACATTAGTCTTAAAATTTTAATTGACACGTTGACTTACCTCATTTATCATCACTTTTGTGTAGGGTGTGGGCTCGATAGCGGAGGATGGGCCAGTAACAAAAGTTAGCACCTACCACTAAAGAGCGAATCTTGATGTCGCAATCATCTTGGTGTGGTGTGTATGTAGAGAACTCATCAAACTTCTTGTGTCTAGATTTTCATCTGCTTTTAAGGACACAAACAAGAAAACAAGTGTATATGCAATAATAAAAATTAGGGTTAGTCAAAAAGAAAGGTAGATCACCCAATGGTTCGAGTTGCCGATCCCTGGCAACGGCGCTAGAAAAAGGGCTTGTTGACGGTTCAAAACCGTGTTGAAGTTCACCACAAGCGTACGGGTGACTTGGTGCCTTTTTCACCAAGGAGGGTCCCCAAGGTTTGTCAATCCAAGGATCAGAAGCAAACCGCTAAGGATCTCTACCTTATCTAGTCAATCTAACCTAACATGAAGCATAGATTGCATACAAAGGATAAACCTTGATAGATATGAGTTATGGCACAAGGTTGATCATATCTATGAAACACTGGCTAGGGTAAAGCTCCACTGAAGGGGTAACTTGGCCTATTGTCTTCTAGTTGTAGTTCTAGCTAAACGAGCAAACAAAAAAGCATCTCATCTAAAGCATCCTTAAACTCCTACCTCCGGCTTACCTCCCAAAGACATTCACACTTTCGGGGGTAATCATCCTGTCACGATGCACCCTTAATGATGCGGGTAGTCTAAGGGCATGCCCATACTTGGACATGTCTACAAATCATGAAGGGTCGACATACTAGATCTAATCACCATG
Source organism: Cenchrus fungigraminus (assembly GCA_036936925.1). Taxonomy (NCBI): domain Eukaryota; kingdom Viridiplantae; phylum Streptophyta; class Magnoliopsida; order Poales; family Poaceae; genus Cenchrus; species Cenchrus fungigraminus. The sequence goes on from CM072775.1 coordinate 77,831,834, forward strand.
ATTACATAAAGCATGCTATGTAGTCTAACCTAGCATTAGACTAAGGATCAAACATATTCATGAAAGGTGGAAAGTAAAGACAGAGACATGGAATCGCTTAATAGATCGGATGACAAGATTATCATTGCTCACATGAAAGTATACATTACACCATCACCACTGAGGCCATACCTATGATGATGAATGCGTAGCTCCGGAACTCCACCATGGCACAACCACGCAGGGCGGCCATGGTGGCTAGGGTTGGCCTAGGCCATCCCCTAGACAACTTTGAGGACTCCGCCGCCGTCGTCTCCCTCCAGTGCTCACTTCTAGGTTTCGCCGAGTTCTGGTGAATGGATGTGACGGCCGTCGGAGGCAGGGGGTATAAATGAGCCGAGGAGCGTGTAGGTCAAAGGGGAGGCCGAACCAGGCCCGGAACCCCCTAGGCCGGTCAGCATCGGCCGGCCAGCCCAGGCCCTTTTCAGCCCAGTTCTGGTCCATCTTCCTCCATGATGCTTCTCGCACTTTTTTGAATATTTGCCGATGTCCATGTGGGTCCTTGACGTCGTTTTCCCCACGGTTTAGATAAGGGTGCTTGGCGCGCAAACTCCCGCATCTTCTGTTCGGGTCCTCGGAGTTTCACAGCTTCATGCTTCGGTCCTCGGGTCATTTGGAGTCATGTTCACTTCGTGTCTTGACTTGTGCCAGGCTTCGTGAGCTTCTCATAAAGTGCTTGATGAACTCTTCCCGGAAGTCCTCATTTAGGTACTTAATTCCTGCGTAAACAACATACTCCAAAAACCACATGCAAGTGTGAACTTGTTACATCATTAGTGTGCCTAGTGGCGGGTTAGTTATAATTCAAAGCTCAAACCAAAGTGTAACAAGTGCTCTTGGTTGACGGAAATCGACCGTCAACACCATCTATGAAAAGTGCTTTTGAGGTATCACTGTAAGGTGGACACTAGGCCCGTAATGGGTTCTAGTTATTACCGTGAACCTTTATTGGAGACTCCATGTGCTGATGTGCATGACTCTCACTTTTATTTCTCCTTGGGATATTGGCTATCTCTCTTTTTTTCCTTTTTTTCTTTCATGGACCATGATACGTCCATTTTTCTCTCTTTTTTTTCTTTTGCATGGACTTGACTAGTCCATCTTTTCATTCATTCATTTTTCCCACATGCAAATGAGCATGGAATTTATTTCGCTTTTTCTTTTTCTCTTTTTTATCATCATCATTTGTTTCATAGCCCATATCTTTTGGAATGATGAATAGAGAGGAGTCATGACATAGGAATGGAGTCTGTGGAATGGGTGGATGAATGATATGTTGCCCAACTCCCAGTGTAGGAGTTTAGCATGTGTATGTGGATGGAAAGAAAGGCGTAACCTCCAATGCGGAAGTCAGCATACATGTGTGGGTGTACGTGATCTTGATCAAGAGAGCATGAAAAGTCTCAAGCACGGGTCACAACGTTTGGCTCAAATTGAAGGCAAGCAGTGTTTGTGCTGGTTTTCTTATAACTATCCTGATTGGCTCTAATAGGAATTTGTCATAACTTCAGGAGACAAGCTATTGCATTTTTTTGAAAAGAAATCCCAAGTGCTTTGCAAGAGGGATCAAGGTTCCATCCATCTTAACTATATCACATCCATCAATAACTTAGAGAGCATGGGGTCCCTAATGATAAGATGTTCACAAGAGTAGGAAAAACAGAGAATAAAGAGTATGCAAATTTTATCATGGTTTAGCATGGAGAGCATGGGATGGACAAGATTCATTGAGTTTGATTTTAGTGATTAGCATGAAATTGATTCAAACTCAAGAACTTAGGAAGCGAGAGGGTTGTGTTGCACAAACCATCGTTGAAGAGGAAGAAGGAATAGAGGGGCATCATGAGTAGTTGGCTGAACCAAAGGTTCGACCATCCCTCTCTGGAACTCCTCTGTTCTTTCTTCTGCGCGCTAGCTGTTGATGTTTGTGCAACATGTTGGAGGGAGATCTCGAATGAGTGTGCATCTAGTGAGCTTGAGAGATCTCCCCCACACTTATTCTTGTACCTGCTTTGTTCAACAAAACCAAAGTGGAAACAAGCAGGGACTCTACCGGTTGTAAATGTCGGGAGTCAATGTGGAGCATGAAGAATAAAGCACCGAGGTTCTTTTTATTTTATTTATTCTTTTAGTAATGGCAAAAAGAGCATGATGGGTAACTTTAGCAGGATGACAACATGGGGAAAGAATGCATGGATGTTGTGTGATACTTACCTGGCCTCCGCAAGTGTTGAACAAAATGCAAGAGTTAAGCAGTGTAAGCATCAAACAATCCTTGCATTTGTTCTGCTTGGCCCCCGTGTGCATCTGCCTTCCCATGGGACCAAGGAGCATTCTCTGTGTGATGTGGTTAATGTAAATTGCTCCTTGTTTTTATTTTATTTCCTGCAAAAGGTTAGTGGACATCAAATACTCGAAAGGCACTTGTAGATTTTCGTAAGGTTTTCTTTATTGACTCGAGATTTGTTGTTCACATCCATGCTTTAAGGAAAGTTAGATTCAAAACTCAAGAAGCATGGATCCCAAAATGTTTGCCATTATTTTATTTCAACAACTTTTTTTCGAGAGACTCTTTTTATTTGAAAATGGTTTCTTTTACGGTTCACCAAATTTTAACATTTATCCAAAGCTTAACCAAGGTAGAGATAAAGATTGCACAAGCATAACAAAGAGGTGTTTGGAAAAGTACTCATAGTGATTCTTAAAAGTTGATATGCGCCTTCTTTGTATCTCATGCAACTTTCATTGATGTTTGTTTGGACCTTGGTTCATCTCCCATATGTTTAGCTTGAGGATTCCCCCATCATCATCTTTTTTCTTTGAATGTTTTTCTGCAGGGGTTAGTCTGCAAAAGATATATGCATCCAGAGTTTATGATCATAGCTCAAAGGTTCATTAATAAAAGTTCGACACCATGTCTAATTTGATTAAAGAAGGCTATTTTAACCTAAGCACCATGCTTAATTTAAAAAGCCTATGGATGTACTTATAGACCGGCCTATAGAGAACACCCAAACCAGAGCATACAAGCAAGAGCAAAGGAAGCATGAATTTGAAAGATCAAGCTATACTCATATGGAGATAGATGCAAGTAAAGGATTGGTGAATCTTACCATGGCATACCTAAGTATTCTCACTGGCGGGAGATGAGGATGGATGATGTGAACTTTGCTGTAGTGGTGGCATGGTCATATGTGGTTGTCGATGGTTCCTCCGTGTTGATGTAGATTGTAGCGAAGGAAGATGCTTGACCATGTCGACTCAAGTGAGCGTTAGGGCTCTCCCATACACACGCTTAGTGTGTAGGAACCATGGGCCTTGTTGATGTGCTCCATTAGCACAATGCTTTAGGGCTGAATGCGCAAAGTGTGTCTCTCTTGTGCATACGAGCATGTGCCAAATAGCATGGAGCGGAAAGGCCTGGACGGGAAGAGGAGCATTCCTCTTGCTTCTATGTGTGCAGGAGCTGCTAGAGGAAGCAATGCAAAGCTAGGGATGGATGATAGTTATGCTAAAGCTTTGCAAGCATATGAGAGAGCGTAGTTGCTGATGCGTGAGCTGAGTGGGCGAGGAAATGCAAGGTTGAGGATGCAAGGATATTATGTGAAGGCTTTGCAGGCATGCGTGAAAGCAAGGCTGGGTGGAGCCAGGCGTATGCAAAGATGGAGGGCTTGCTTGGTCGTGATCTTTCCTAGCATCACTGGGTGAGGCGAGTAAAAGGTTGCTTTGTTAGGCGAGTGGAGACCACTCTCCTGTAGGAACAAGGTGAGCACTAGCTAGCTCAAGCCTTGATGTGACCTTGCCTCATTTCCAGAAGAGTAGCTCTTGTTATCCTTGTTGAGCATGCTACACTTATGGTTGGCTATGGCTTCGTCTTCCAAAGGCTCATGATTTGTCGACGTGTAAATCCATGGCTTGGAGGCATGCCAATACTACTACCCTTTATCCATGTGGAGCTTGCTAGCCCCGACTCTCTCGTCTCGTGTACTCCTTTCACTTTTCTCTCTTCTTCTTTTTTTATATATATACAATATTTTTTCATCTTTCTTGCTCATCTTTTTCAACTCTCTTTTTTTCATCTCCTCTCTTTCCTTTATATATTTATAGGGGCCTTCATGTGTCCCTATATTTTTTGAGCAAGGTAGAACTTACACCATCTTTGACATGGATAGATCCTGCTGCGAGAGGCATCAATCTCCCCCACACTCAAATCGAGTATCGAGTGTGTGAAGTGGTGTTTCCGCTGAAGGATGTCCATAGTCAAAGAGTACCCAAGTGTACAGTGATGCAGCTCATGTTTTCAAACATGGTCTTCAATTTTTTCAAGTCTTTCCTGAAGCAGTTATTGACCAATACCCGAAGGTGCATGCTATCATATAAACATGTCCTTGCTATGAAAGAGAGAGATATATAAAAAGGTTCGGGGTATATCCCGGTATTAGTCAAGCTTACCCATAAAAGAAGTTCTAGACCTTCATGTGCCAAGATATTTTTTGTTCTTTTTAGGGACCTTCATGTGCCCCTGTGTTTTTGCCTTTTTCATTGCAACTATTGTTGGCAATGTGGTTTGCCTCCATTTGTTGATGATGTTCAAGCTGCATGGTTAGTGCCATTGCAACAACGAAATCTACAATGTTTACGATAAACAAAGGCATCCACAACCATCATTCTAAACATTTTACAAGAGAGCATCATGAAGTGGTTGTGATCCCTGCATAAGCACGTACCATAAAGCAAAGCTGACTCTGGAGGTATGTCCTACGACATGGTTCTTGAGGTATTTCAAGAATGAAGCTTCCATGCTTGTCCGTGGAATCCTTTCCTACAGACTTCAGGGTCGGTGCCTCATACAACTCCATGGCCCATGAATTTTCCATCCCACGAGATTCATCGGGGAGGATCAACGTTGGTTTCCGATCAAGGTCGAAAACAACATAGTATGGGTTAGTGGGAAGAGGCTCAGGTTCAGTCGAGAGTGATGATAAATGTTCGTCTTCACAAAAGTGAAGGGTTTCTTCCAAGTCGCACCCTTTGGGGGCCGAAAATTTTGCAACCTCAAAGAGAATGGGCTTGGATGATATGAATGGGAATGTTTGCATCACATCATCGAGTGGGTTCTGCTCGGGAGTAAGCTTTGCCGAATGATTTTCTAAGAAAGAGATAGAGTTGGCAAAAGCGGCTCCCATAAGCTTTCCATCTAGGCTCCCTTCAGAAAGATCAAGAAGTTTTTCTAGGGGGGTAGCCTAGGAGAAGATCGAGATCAACGATATCGAAGATGTGGAGGTCTAGGTTCACCTTGATCTTATCAAACATGAGTGGCACGGCACGCGCGACCCCCGACATTCTAGGATGTGTCCAAAGGGACAACTTATGAGAAACTCGTCGGATGGTGCTAGAGAAACATCACCCAAAAGGGCATGTGCTAAGTGCCACGGCATCACATTAACCTCCATGATAGGGTTAAGATGGGCTTCTACAGTAATTCCTCTTATTGAGCAAGGCACAATCATAGAGGGAGAACTAATCCAAATTTCTTCGGAAAAGGTTCTCACTCTATTTGGTGATTCCTCTTTCATGTCCTCCTTGAGAAATGATTTGTTAGGAGGATCGGGAGGATAAAGAGGTTCCGTAGGCATGAGGGAAGGTTCTGTCAAAAGATGTCTGGTTCGATCGGTATGGACAGAATATAGCTCTTCCCTCGGCTGGGTATCAAAGTAATTTGAGGTGCTTCTATGGGTTTGAAAAGGATCAACCTTGAATCGGGGATCAAATTCCGAAGGTCGAATTTCTTCTCCCTTCGGTGTTCGTGGTTCGGAAGAGGACTCGACAGACGAATCTTGGGATATGGAAGGGTTACATTCGACCGGGTTCTCATAACTCGACTCAGATGACTCTTGGTGGGGTTCTTCATGGTTGGTAGGGAAGGAAAAGCGTCCTGAGATGTAATCTAGGAATTCTTTTCCTTCCATTGGAGTTTGGGACAGGAATGACCCTCCAAGGGCGATGTCAAGATTTTGGGCAGAGGTACTGTCTAATGACATATAGAAGATGTGCAAAGCTTCATCATTGGGTATAGACAGATCTGGGCTGGAAGCTAAGAGACGTGAAAATCTAGCCCACACTACACCAATAGACTCCTTCTCTAATTGCTCAAAAATGAGGATGTCGTTCCACGGAGAGTCTATGTGGGATATGGGGTAGAACGAGAGACAAAAGTCATCTCAGAGCTTTCCTCAATCACGATTTGTGCTCTCAACGTGGTGGGTGTACCATTGCTCTGCCTCCCCTTTGAGGGAGAACGGAAACAACTTCCACCTCAAGGTTTCCTGTGTCATGCCTGGGATTACTAGACACAAGCACATTTCCTCAAACTCTCGCAAATGATGGTGAGGGTCTTCATTTTTGACCCCAGAGAAGGGTTGAGCCCGAACCATGGCAATGATGCCTGGACAGAGTTCATATCCAGAGGCTGGGATTGGCCTAGAAGAGCTTGATGGCTCTGAGAACTCGTCCTCAGGGTAGTAAGGTTTTTGATAAAAGGTATGGTGGGTAGAAGGGTTTGACATGATATAAGGATAAAATAAAAGAAAGGTAAAACAAAGGATACATGGGTAGACTAGGTTCGTAGACAACTACAACAACCATTCCCAGGCAATAGCGCCAGAAATTCTTGTTGGTATTTCTTAAATCATGACAAATCCGCAACCGTACAGAAGATACCGTTGTAGCACTTCACCCGGTGAGTAGGGTATTGTTATTTATATTTTCCCAAAGGAACGGAGGTGGAGCGGTCTACTAGCTAGTCTAGTCCCGGGAGAAGAAGGATGGAGAAAAGGGTCGTCTGGGTAGCGTGGAAATCTACGGGATAGGTACAAAGGAAGAAGATATTCCGGCTACTACTCGCTTACTTCGGGCACCGTTTTACCTCTGGTCTACCAGAAGCCTCTGGCTATTAGCTCTACGCCCTAGCCCCACGTGGGGGACTACAAGGGATGCACGGGGCTGTCACCACCCGTACACCTACCCCTCAGACTGTTGACTAGGTGTGCAAACAAAGGAGATAGATAGCCTAGACATCGCGTCTACGCTAACTACCTCGACCCTGACCCCCGCGAGACTCCACCGACAGCTCGAGTCCTAATACCAGAGCCCCTGCCTCGAGAGACGAGCGATGATCCCGCAAACGAATAATAACAAGAATATAACTTACTAGGCACCAATCACCGAAGAAGTCTCGGGTGCTCGCTTAAGCACGCACACCCGTCGAAGTACGAGCGGAGGGATGCCGACAAATCCGGCTCTCCTCCGGCTCTTGCTCCGCACACTCCTCTACTTCTAAGATACAACAAGGAGCCTCTCCTCTACTCTTCTCTAGAATGGTGTGTTGAATGAGGGGGGAGGGCCTCCTTATATAGGGGTGTAGAGGCGGTTCTAGGGGTCCCTTGGTGCCAACTCCACCTCCACCCCCTTGGCCACTGCGCGGGAAGACTTGGCACGAAGTTTGGGCACGAAAGGAGCTGGGGGCGGTTCGGCCGAACCGGCCCAAGGCCCTTTTGCTACCGCCTTTGGCTGGTGGACCCTCTGGATGGTCCTTGGTTGAGGCCCTTGGGAGATGAGTCATTTTGGCCCTGAAAACTTCGGTTTGTGGGCTCTTTGGTTTGGTAGATTGAGCCTGAGTACGGATGCGGGGTTTGTGTTCGCTTCTGGGATTATTCCACTTGTGTCTCCTGAAATATCATGTTTACCAAAACTCGTGAAAATAGTTAATGTCAAACCCCTATACTATAATAAATGAGGTATGGTTGATAGTGCAATATTTGCTGTAAGGACCGTCAACAGAGCGCCTGCGGGCGGAGCAGGAAGGACGCAAGCTGCATTGAGCTCATCGGCAAAGGACATCATGACAGCGGCTGACAATGCATCGCGAGGAGAAGTCGAAGTCGAACCCCAGCTTGCAGTCGTAGTCATCTTTGGTGCCGGGTCCACCGCGCAGGGCTCGCCGGCACGCTGTAGAAGAAGTCGGCGGCAAACAAGGACGGGTCACAGGCGGGGCTGGATGGCACGCTGACGAAGGGGGTGGGGCACGTGCTTCCGTCCCCACCCCCTCCTCCGCCGCTACCGCAGGCACAGTGGTCGCCGGAGATGGCGGCCATTGGGCCGGCGAGGGGTGCTGCCGAGGTGGTGATGGCCGGTGGGGATGGTGACGGGCCGGGGTGGTGCGGACCTCCTATCTTATGGGCTTGGCAGATGGCTATTTAGTTTTAGCTGGTTTGTTGGATTACCCTTTCGATTATGGAGTTTTCTATTTTTACAAAGAGTTAAAATCTTCAAATTTAGTTAACAATAATACAGAGGTTGTTGGAGTTGCTCTTAGCCCTTGTAGGTTGCTAGAGCCAATATTTTTCTTAAAAATTAAATGCAAAATGTAAGCCCCATCTACATCTATGAAATGAAGTGCTACCGTACCTCTAGTCAAGCAACCTCATCTATTCTTGAATCTTGGTCGTTTGGTAGTCATATTTTGCCACGTTTAAGGTTTTTAGCATTGTTTAGGCTTTAGGTTTTTGCAGTCGCGTAGCAATTAGTATTTCATATTTGTATGTGCCTAATAACTACCTCTTCTAACTGGATGAGCTTTACCTTGGATCTGTGTCTATTATGAGTACATTAGGATTCGATCTATTAGGCAAATCTACCACACAAATTGTGTTGTAGAGCACTATATATAAGGGGAGAAAATAGCTATTTAGTGCAACGGTTAGGTTGTGAGAGTTGTCATGCCACCACAACATCATATACAAGAAGCAACGCACGTATATGAGTGTTAGCTAAACAATGTTATTTAGTGTTAGTTAAATAACGTCAACCCACTATTCGACTTCCACAAAGAATATCACCATTAATTTTAATGTGGGAGGAAGAGAGGAGAAAATTAACCTGCAAACCATGATGAGATATTAACCTCCATGGAGGGTGAGGGGATTGACTATCCTAGCTAGCTCAATCCTCCAAAGGTTGACCGGTTGTTTTGACATCTTTGTACTTAATTGTGCACTTTAGAGGTCACAATTTTCTTAATCTCCAAGGACTGATGGAATAGGGTATAGCTCGTTCGTCATCACCTATCCATCGGCCAGTTGAGAGTTTACTTGTCGGTTACTGTAGTACTCCTTCTGTTTCAAATTAATTGTCATTTTGGTTTTTCTAGATACATATCTTTTATTATGCACCTAGATACATATTTGTGTCTAGATACATAACAAAAGTAATGTGTCTAGAAAAATCAAAACGACAAGTAATTTAAAACGAAAGGAGTACTTTATTTCAGTCCAACCATTATCGGTCCACTTCATTATTGAGCTCTGAACCTATTGGTTTGATCTTAATAACCATGTTTTGCTATGCATATTTGGATCTCGATCCCAGCTGGTAACCAAATAGGGCATCAATATAGAACATTTCACAATTTCATCAGAAACTCAGCATCCTGCCCCCCCCCAATGCATGCCGACTATACTCCCTCTCACACACACCCCCCGCTCTGATGGAAGCCCTATGGTATGCATTATGTTAAGATATGTTCGGTTAGGCTAGGTTCCGCGAGTATAGGTTGTAGACGATCGTACAAGGTTGTTAGTTGTTGTAATCTCTTCTCTATTGCTCGTATGTAAAGTAAACTTCTTTCCCAAGTTGTAAGCCACGGCAGGGGCTGTTCCTGGCCTATATTAACACGGAACCGAGAGACTGAGATGGCATCTCGTTACACCAAAACTTGCATGGTAATCAGAGCCACATTCATCTTCGATTTGATCCATGGTCGGTCCCAGCTCATTCGTGCCGCCTGCTGTGTATGCGCTAGGCTATCCGGTGACGGAGAAGCTGGCGTGCAACAACCATCCTCTCTGGAAGGCACAAGTATAGTCGGCGATCAAAGGGGCGCAGGTGGGGCACTTCCTTAACACCGAGACGCAGCCGCTGCAAAAGACCGTCCCTGTTACCAAGGACAAGCCCGACGACCTGGTGCCAAATCCGGAGTATGAGGCATGGGTCGCGAAGGACCATCTGTTGTCCTTGCTGTCCCGGGACATCTTGACACTGGTGGCGACGCACTCCACCACCGCCGAGCTTTGGGCGTCCATCGAGGCAATGTTTACATCGCAGTCGCGCTCCCGCATCATCAACGAAAGGATGGCCCTTGCCACGGCAAGCAAGGGGACGTCCTCCATTGCCGAGTACTACGGCAAGATGAAGACCCTAGCGGATGAGATGGCATCTACCGGGAAGAAACTTCAAGATGAAGAGCTCGTGTCATACATCCTGGTGGGCCTTGACATCGAGTTCAATTCAATGGTGTCTGCGGTCGCCGCCAGGGTTGAACCAATCTCCCTTGGTGAGTTATACACCTAGCTTGCTACCTTTGAGCAGCGTATTGCTTTGCTTCATGGTGGATCAGGCTCGTCGGCCAACTTGGCATCTCGTGGTGATCGCGGTGGTGGCCGCAACTACCATGGTTGTGGAGGTCGCGGACGTGGGTGTGGCAATGGTGGTCGCCACGGTGCAGATGGTGAGCGCCCAACCTGCTAGCTCTGCGGCAAGGAGGGGCACACAGTGCTGTGGTGCTACAAGAGATTCGACTCGACCTTCACCGGGCCCATCGAGAACAAGTCTGCATCTACCGCGATGACCTCCTACGACATCGACACGAATTGGTACTCCGACACTGGAGCAATCGATCACATCACCAACGAACTCGAGAAGCTCATGGTGAGGGAGAAGTACCATGGTGGAGATCAAGTCCACCCCACCAATGGTTCAAGTATGGAGATAGATCAGATTGGTCTTAGCAAAATTCGTACCCCTACTGGCAATTTTCTCATAAAAGATGTTCTCTATGTACCGCAAGCTAGTAAAAATCTTATTTTTGTTCGTAAGCTTGCTCGAGATAATCATGCCTTTTTCGAATTTCACCCGATTTTTTTTTCTTAATCAAAGATCAAACAACGAAGAAAGTTCTCCATAGAGGTCCATGCCAAGGAGGCCTTTATCCCTTGCGGTCAAATAAAGAGGCACACATTGTTGTCAAGCCTCCTTCGTCCCGGTGGCACGGTCACCTCGGCCACCCATCCTCTTCAGTTGTGCATCAATTCCTTAACAAGAATAAGCTTCCATTCGTCCAAGAAGCCAATAAAGAGTTGATCTGCGACGCATGCCAGAAGGGTAAAAGCCACCAGCTTCCCTATCTGAGATCCACTGGTGTCTCAAGTGCTCCTTTAGAACTAGTCTTCTCAGATGTACAGGGGCCGGCTCCCACTTCCGTTGGCAAGAACAATTTTTATGTTAGCTTTATTGATGATTATGGCAAGTTTACATGGATTTATTTGCTTCGGCACAAATCTGAAGTTTTTCAGCGCTTTCATGATTTTTAAAATCTTGTAGAGCACATGTTTGATCGAAAGATCATTGCTATGCAAACAGATTGGGGAGGCGAGTATCAATAGTTGCACTCCTTCTTCCAACACATTGGCATATCACATCATGTTTCCTTTCCATATGATCATCAACAAAATGGCTCTGCCAAGCGTAAGCATCACCACATTGTAGAAGTAGGGCTTTCTTTGCTAGCCCATGCCTCTATGCCTCTAAAATTTTGGGATGAAGCATTCATCACTGCCGCATATCTGATTAATCATCTTCCTAGTCGAGTCATTGATAATCAAACACCTCTTGAGCGCATCCTAGATCAAAAACCCGATTATTCTATGCTAAGGGTGTTTGGCTGCGCGTGTTGGCCCAACTTGAGATCCTTCAATGATCGCAAGCTTCAATTCTGTTCGAAAAGATGTGTATTTCTTGGCTATAGCAACATGCATAAATGGTTCAAGTGCTTAGATGTCTCAGAAGGACGGGTATACATCTCTAGGGACGTTGTGTTTGATGAAACAGTGTTCCCTTTCTCTGAATTGCATCCTAATGTTGGCGCCCGTCTTCAAGGAGAAAATTTCCTCCTTGCTCCACATCTCAGAAATCCAAATACTGCCACGACTAGGGACGATTTTGCTACTGACCATTCTGCAGATCAATCTCCTACTGTTTCCTGGTATGCATGTGAAAATTCTAGAGAAAACAATGAAGAAAATGGAGCTATTTTCGGATCTACTAGGCCTTATTTCATGTAGCTGCACGGTGCGGAGCACGAGGCTGATTCTCTGCCACCTGCGACACCTCCACCTACCACAGATCTGGCAGCAGGAACAGCTTCGCCTTCAACACCCATAATGACCTCTCTGAGCGGGCCATCTGGCGGCCAGCCGACCGCGTCACCCGCACCTACCGCCGCGACGAATCTGGGGCCGCCACCTGGCTCCGTGTATTCTCCCGCGGGCGCCACCGCTCCGATAGCGGGGGTCGACACTGATGCCGCCGGAGCCCACTCTAGAGGGATCTTCTGTGGCGCCCAGATCTCCTGCGCCGCAGCAGGAGCGCCCCACAACTCGACTACTACACGGCATACGCAAACCAAAAGCTTATACAAATGGTACAATTCATTATGGAAATTTAGCTATTGTTTCTCCTGAACCTACTAACCTGAGTGAAGCTTCGTCGGATAAGAATTGGAAGTAGGCTATGGATATAGAGTATGCAGCACTCATGAAGAACAAGACTTGGCACTTAGTACCGTATCAGCAAGGTAAAAACATTATTGATTGTAAATGGGTGTTTAAGGTTAAAAGGAAACCTGATGGATCCATTGATAAGTACAAGGCTTGATTGGTTGCGAGCTAAAGGATACAAACAACGCTATGGGATTGACTACGAAGATACTTTAAGCCTTGTTGTGAAGGCAGCAACCATTCGTCTTGTGCTATCTATAGCTATATCTTGTGGATGGCATTTGAGGCAACTGGATGTTCAGAATGTGTTTCTTCATAGTTTCCTAGAAGAAGAAAATTTACATGCGGCAACCTCCAGGCTATGAGGATAAAAATACACCCTGGTATGTATGCAAGCTTGATAAAACATTATATGGGCTAAAACAAGCTCCACGTGCATGGTATTCTCGGCTCAATGGAAGGCTTCAAAATTAGGTTTCAAACCTTCTAAGGCTGACAAGTCCTTGTTCTATTATCGTAAAGGGTCACATGTGATCTTTATGCTCATATATGCTGATGATATCATTGTTGCTAGCTCATCAGAGGCTATTGATGCATTGATTCGTGACCTTGAGAAGGACTTTGCCATCAAGAACTTATGAGATTTGTACTATTCCCTTGGCATTGAAGTAAAAAGAGTCAAAGGTGAGATACTTCTGTCTCAGCAAAAATATGTTAAGGATGTTATTCAACGAGTTGGCATGCAGTCTTGTAAACCTGTTAGTCCACCTCTCTCTACGTCTGAGAAGCTTTCAATCAATGAAGGAGTTAGGCTTGGTCCTCATGATGCAACAAGATATCACAGTATAGTTGGTGCCTTGCAATATCTGACTTTGACTAGGCCAGGCATTGCGTTCTCGGTCAACAAGGTGTGTCAGTTCCTTCATTCTCCTACCATAGTACATTGGGAAGCTGTAAAGAGGATACTTCGTTATTTACAAGGGACTATCACATTCAGATTGAAAATTGGGAGGTCCAAGACTTCATTGGTGAGTCCTTTCTCAGATGCCGATTGGGTAGGATGCCCGGATGATAGAAGGTCTACAAGTGCTTTTGCTATGTATTTTGGGAGCAATTTGATATCCTGGTCAGCTAGACAACAAGCTAAGGTGTCACATTCGAGTACTGAAGCTGAATATAAAGCCATGGCAAATGCGACAACTGAATTTATGTGGATTCATAAGTTACTTGATGAGTTGGGAATTCCACATCGGAGAGCTGCCAGCCTTTGGTGTGATAATTTGGGAACAACATATCTTTCTAGTAATCCTATATTTCATGCTCGAACTAAACACATTGAGATAGACTTTCAGTACTTTGTAAGAGAACAAGTAGCTTGGAAGAAATTGGATGTTCGGTTCATCGGTACAGGCGATCAGATTGCTAACGAATTCACGAAACCACTAGGAGCACTACCATTGAACACCTTTAGACACAATCTCAACTTAGTACCAAAGTTGTGATTGTCGGGGGGTGTTAAGATATGTCCGGTTAGGATAGGTTCCGCGAGTATAACTTGTAGAAGATTGTAGAAGGTTGTTAGTTGTTGTAATCTCTTCTCTATTGCTTGTATGTAAAGTAAACTTCTTTCCCAAGTTTGTAAACCACAGCAGAAGTTGTTCCTGATATATATTAACGCGGAACGGAGAGTCTAAAATGGCATCTCATCACACCAAAACTTGCACACTAGTAGTACGACCAGTAGGTGGTTGATCTCAGTGATAATTGGCGGCCGAGGATTGACACCCTGTTCGTCTGGCTTATCAACCACCAGCCAGCAGTACTTTTCTCTCAGAAAAAATCAGCCACCAGCAACCAGCCAGCAGTACTTTTCTCTCAGAACAAACCAGCACTAGCCACCAGCAACCAGCCAAGCGAACAGGCCGTGATGGTTGTGGCGCGATCTTCGTGCAGCGGGGGGTGGGGGCCGTGGGGCGACGCCATTGGCCCTCCCGCAGGCTTTTTGTGTCAGGCGTTCACTGTTTGCGATCATACCCACGCCATGCATCCACCGATCGAAACTGCAGAACTGGAGCGCCGAGCGAGGCGCACACAGCTAGCCCTGCTTAGTTCGTTGGAAAATTTTGGAGAAAATTTTTGAGATTCACTTCCAAGGTCTATTAAGAGTATTAAATGTAGGCTATTTACTAAACTAACTACACGAATTGATTGGAAATCACGAGACGAATTCATTAAGTCTAATTAATCTATCATTAGAGATTGGTTACTGTAGCATAACGTTGTCTAATCATATCATAATTAGGCTCGTTAGATTCGTCTCGAAAATTAAGGTAGAGGTTGTGGAATAGGTTTTGTCATTAGTTCACATTTAATACTCTTAATTAATATCCGCAGATTGATGTGACAGGTAGTTGGTAAAATTTTTGGAAACTAAACGGGGCCTGATTTGACGCCGGCCATTGCCCGTTGGCTGCTGCCTTCGAATTTTTTTATTTTAACCTTTTTTAAACTAAAATTTTAAAAATAACCCACCCGAAACTATATTTCCAAGAACTAGCCCTTTTGGTCGCGCCAAGCTCCGTGGCGCGACTAATACTTGAGTCACGCCACATGTTGTGGCGCAACTAATGTACACGGTGGCATTAAAAAAAGTCGCAGCTTACGTGGCAGACTGAGTCGCGCCAGAGGATCTGGCCTGACTCACGTAGAGTCACGCCACGCACCGTGGCGTGAGTCGCTAGTCACCAGCCTGGAACTGGGAGTTCCAACTCTCATTTAGTTGTGTTTCCTTTATCATTTTAATTAGCAAATGAACTCCTAAATTTGTGAAACTTGAGATGTAAGATCTATAGAGTGCATACGTTCCATTTTAACTATTTGCACTCCAAACCATGGTGTATAAAATGAGAAATCTATTTTCGAAATAGGTTAAGTATTATGGGATCAACGCATCAAATGTGCCAAGTCTGAAAACAAATCCAACTAGTCAACATTAGACCTACTTTTTGAAAAATTTTACATTAAGACCTTGGACATTTTTGGACTACAAGTGAATTTGGATATTCATAGAGAATTTTGGATAAGTTATTTGTCAAAAAAAGTAAAGAATTCATAGTTTCAGAGAAGCTTAAAGTTGGAAAGTTGTGCTATTTGAAAAACAGCACAACTTTCCAACTTTAAGCCTTCCTTAAATTATGAATTCTTTGCTTTTTTTGACCAACAACTTATCCAAAATTCTCTATAAACATCCAAATTCACTTGTAGTCCAAAAATGTCCAAGGTCTTAATGTAAAATTTTTCAAAAAGTAGGTCTAAAGTTGACTAGTTGACTCTGTTTTCAGACTTAGCACATTTGATGCATTGATCCAATAACACTTAGCCTATTTCGAAAATAGATTTATTATTTTTATCCACCATGGTTTGGAGTACAAATAGTTAAAATGAAACGTATACACTCTGTAGATCATACACCTCGGATTTCACAAATTTAGGAGTTCATGTCTAATTAAAATGATGAATATTGAAACACAGGTAAATGATACTTGTAACTCCCAGTCCAGGCAGCGTACAAATTCGGTCACGCCGAGTACCGTGGCGTGACTCGTGCGTGAGTCACACCACGTTATATGGCGCGACTTCATTTGCCCCATCAGCTGCGATTTTTTTTACTGCCAACGTGTACATTAGTCACGTCATCGCATGTGGCGTGACTCAATTATTAGTCGCGCCACAAAACTTGGCACGACCAAAAGAGTTACTTCTTAAAAAATTAGTTAAGGATGGATTATTATTTAAAAAATTAGATTAAAAAAGGTTAAAATTAAAAAATTCGCTGCCTCCCTGCCGCATCTGTCCGCCGCTCCACGAAGGCATTCACTGGTGGAAAAACGACCTTTGTTCCCAAGCATTTGTCCCGGTTCAACTTTGGAACCGGGACAAATGCTTTTGGGGCGACGTGGCCTCGAAAGGCTGTTTGCGACGCGCCCCCTTTAGTCTCGGGTGGTAATACCACCCGGGACTAAAGGCCTTGCGTCCAACGGCTCCGAGCCGCAATTATTGGCGCCAGACTTTAGTCCCGGGTGGTATTACGACCCGGGACTAAAGGGTGAGCCTTTAGTCCCGGGTCGTAACACCACCCGGGACTAAAGTTTTTGTCCCGGGTGGTAATATCTTTAGTCCAGGGTGATAATACCACCCGGGACTAAAGGGTGCGCCTATAAATCCCTGCCTCCCTTCTTCCTCTGCCCGAGCTCACATTCACCCGAGACTTAAGAGATAGTTTGTGAAGAGAGCTAGCTAGTTCTTCTCCTAGCCAATTTTTTCGTCATCCATTTGTGAAGATTTCTCTCCTCCAAAGTGTTGCTAAGGTTTGATTCTTCATCCTTCCTTCATTTATTATGATTAAATTTCGTTTTTATGGTTAGAAATAGAGAAAATATGGATTTAGATTTTTAGTGGTAGGAGGAGCTAAGAGATGTTTTAGATTTAGCTAACATTGTATTTAGTTTCACATATTTTTTAAGCATAGTTTCACATAGGGATTTATCCTCTGATTTTATAGTTTTTGCTATAGAGATAATTGATTTAAACTTTTAGATGAGAGATGCATTTAATTTTACATTTAGCTTAATTTATGAGAAGTTAGTTTATTAAATAAATGGTCATTACCAAACAAAAATATACTACCTACCTATTTAATTCATTTTTGATAAGTATTTCTTGTTTTTATTTAGAATACATTTAGGTATTCTCTTTTTTTCCTTTTTTCCATATACTGCACCTGAACGAGCTCTTGCACTTATCTGTTTAGTTATTAAAAAATGAGAAAATAGGTCTTATATATGTTGTTTTTATAAAGAATAAATTTAAGTATTCTCTTATTTAAGCATTATTTTATATATATTACAGAGTAGTCCAGAATAACTATGGCAACTCATGGCGGCGGTCGTGGAATCAGTTTTGATGACGGCCACCTTTGGCACGTCGTCCAGGCATATGCTTCACCCATGATGTGATTGAGTTACCTACTGGTGATCGAAGCCAGGGACCTCGTCCCAACATAGTAATATTCTTTCGTTGTATAAATTTCATGTTTACGTACTACACACAGATAATAATATTATTTTCATACAACGCAGGTTCTCAATCATTTGCAGTGGCTCGCACATGTTGTTGAAAATTTAGGTGGTACCCCTCCTGTTACACAATGCGCCATTGTCGGTCCAAACAATTGCATACAATTAAAAATCTCGTTTGACATACCTGTTCGTGGACAAAATCACTCCTCGCTGTCTTCAGAACCCATCCAAATGGTATCGATTGTTGGGTGGGGTGCCCCTGCACTGGTTAAGAGGACTTATGAAAGGACCGCCGTGCAGGCATGCTTACAACAACTAAACGCTAATGGGTATTTTGTGCCAGATTACTCTTATTTTCTAATAAAGTCACTTGAGGAAGGACAAAGTGTCACCAGGACCGCAGAGAGACTTTGTCGGCTAAATGAACATGACATGGTATGGAGCACCATTTACTCTTATTCAGTATTTTTAATGCGTCGTAATAACATTATTCTTAATTGTAGGAAATGTTTGGTCAAACTTTTGCGGCAATGAGCTTTCATGCAATTCTAGAGCAAGTGATGGATGTTGTGGGATTTTCTTACACAGATTCAAATGCTATACAAACAAGAAATTGGAAGTATCAGGCTCATCTTTCATTTTACAGGCCATATCAGTTTGCCTCGCCGCCACTGTTTGAAATTTACGGAAGTCCATGTGACTGTAATTGTGAAGCGATAGAGAGTGCACTGATCCATTCTCTGGCATATTTCGCTGAAGTTCTCGACTTCAAGATCGGAGACTTCAACTATATGGACTATCTAAGGAAGAAGAATGAAGTGTGAAATATGTGTCGTGCATTGATGCACCCTCTATCTTTGTTAAGACCGTACCTTAAGTATTCATGTATGAACTTTTTATGTTTGCAAGACCTTAATTAAGTATTGATGTACGAATTTTTTATATTTTTTGTTAAGACCTTAAGTATTGATGTTAGGCCAGTGACTAATTTATTGGAAACCTTAATATTAGGGTTCTCACCTCCAAAGTATTGATTAAGCCTTAATATTAGTCTTTATCACAAATTTTGGAGACCTTAATATATATTAAACTAAAAAAATCGGGTCATTGGGGGGCAACCCTTTAGTCCCGGTTGGTCATCCAACCCGGGACTAAAGGCCAGCCATCCATGGCCGCAATAATTGGAGCCGGCCTTTAGTC
Organism: Cenchrus fungigraminus; assembly: GCA_036936925.1. Taxonomy (NCBI): domain Eukaryota; kingdom Viridiplantae; phylum Streptophyta; class Magnoliopsida; order Poales; family Poaceae; genus Cenchrus; species Cenchrus fungigraminus. Next base: position 77,850,762 of record CM072775.1, read on the forward strand.
CCGGGTGGTAAACCAACCCGGGACTAAAGGGTTGGCGGGGCCGACCAGGACAAAAGGTACTCCCCTATACAAAATCGACAGCACGCTCCCTTCTTCTTCCCCTGCCCGACCATTTTTCACCGAGAGCTCAAAAGCAAGCTCCTCTAAGCTCCATGGCGCTTCAAACCTAGGGAGGTGCTGCCCAAATTTTTCGTCATCAATTTGTGGAGTTTTCTCACCTCCAAGGTGTTGCTAAGGTATTATTCTTCATCCTCCATTCATTTGTTGTATTTAAATTTCATGTTATGGTTTAGAGAAGGAGAAAATAGAAATTTTGATTTAAGAGCTAAGAGATGAGGTTTTTAGTATACTTTAGATTTAGTACTACCTCCGTTCTTAAATATATGACACCATTGACTTTTTTTATTGGTTTGACTATTCGTCTTTTCTGCAAATATTTTTCCAAATTGATAAACTTACAAGTTAAATCTAAAGTACATGTGACAATAGACATAATGATACATATTTTACTTTAGTTAACTAACTTGTTCCACATATATTGATGGTCAAAGTTGGAGTAAAAAGTCAACGGTGTCATATATTTAACAACGGAGGGAGTAATAAGTAGTTATCATTTGTACTAACATAGAAATTCATTTGTACTAAGATTTTTTTTTGTTTTTTATACTTTAGTATTGTTAGAATTAACATGGATATTTTTCACTTAATATGATGCAGATGAACCGGCAATGGATGTACAACACCGACAGACGGTCAGCGGAGTACATTACCGGCATGCATGGTTTTCTCGAAGTGGCGAAAAAAAACAAGGATGCGAGTGGGTTCATGTGTTGTCCATGCCCGTCCAGAAGGAAGTATTGCTAAGGGATATGGAACTGAGGAGGTCATTGAGTTTTGTGTTGATTTTGTCGACACAATTGACTCGATTGGGCTTCCAGTATCACGACACGAGGGGAGGCTACAGGGAAAGGGTACCATCAGAAGGAAATCAAGTTTGAGCAATAATACTGATTTGTTCCATAAAGCACACCTAACAGTCCTGCAACAATCATCACTGGTGACTCCGTATAGGATGGAACACGAGCAGATTATTGCTTCTCAAAATCCAACCAAATCCCCAGTTTGGATTGCACGCCGTCACTTGGAAACATTTCCCTCATGGTTGAGTGAACAACTAATCGGAAACTCAACGATTCATCCACAACTAGCTTTGTTAGCCAGGGGACCTTGTAGCACAATTACAAGATTTCAAGCTTACGATATGAATGGTTACAATTTTTACACGAGAGCTCAAGATCGCAAAAGCACAAACCAAAATAGTGGTGTCCGCATGGACGTCATCGGAAAAGATGGGGGCAAGACATGCTATTATGGTATCATAGAAGAGATATGGGAGCTTGAGTATGGAGCGATGAACGTCCCTCTTTTTTTTTACCAATGGGTAAACCTGAATGGCGTAAAGAAAGATGAATATGGAATGACAATAGTGGACCTTACCAAGATTGGGTTCAAAGATGATCCATTCGTGCTTGCCAAAGATGTGCATCAGGTTTTCTATGTGAAAGATATGACTAGCATACCGAAGAATAAAAATCCCCAAGAAGCAGGACCACAAGAGGCAAAGCATCACATAGTTCTTCCAGGTAAAAGAGTAATCGTGGGAGTCGAGGACAAAACAGATCAATCCGATGATTATGATCAGTTTGATGGCATGTCTTCGTTCGCTGTCGAAGTTGACCCAAGCATATTGCTTGGACGTGAAGAGACACCGTACTTACGTGCTTGAGATTAATATCGTAATGTAATGATTATTGATCAAATCAATTGTGTATCGGTCTCAAAATTTTTATGAAGCTTGAATATGTCACCAAGTTTGAGATTTTTCTGAATTAATTTACTATTTTTCGGTTTAATTGAATTTCTGTGCGACGTCACCTAGAAATTAAATGTTGAGCTGAGAGCACCCCTAAAACGATCCAGAATGGTGCCAAACTTGGCCACAAGCTCTCTTGTGCCTTAGGAGTCTAATTTATCCGGAAGTCGAATCATAATTCTTGAGTTATTGATGTGTAATTCACAATATTCTAGCTCCTTTAGCACGAAGAAAAAACCTAAAATACATTTACTCATCAGAAAAATCTAAGATCTTGCGTGAGCTAATATTTTGAGTGTAAATGACAACCAAAAAAATTTCAGACCATTTCGACATAGATGGAGTACACGTGCTTCAAAAAGCTATATAGAACGTTTCATCGAACCATGTCTATACCACTTATGTCTTAACGATTCTGAAGTTCATGCACTTTGCAGTGTTGTATCGGTCTCAAAATTTTTATGAAGCTTGAATATGTCATGTGAGATTGACCCACCAAGTTTGAGATTTTTCTGAATTAATTTACTATTTTTCGGTTTAATTGAATTTTATTGGGAATGCACATCAATATTGCAAATGAAAATTGGAAGTGAATGTTTACAACTCTAAAATATAATTTTGCATAGCAAAGTACAGTTTATTATATTTTAACTAAATATAATTTTGCATGGAAAAAATAGTAAAAGTTACTATATTTTTTTTTATTTCAAAGAGATAGAATATGAAAATGAGAAAAGAAATTGGAGGGGAAAAACAGTTCCCGCCGAAAATTACACTTTAGTCCCGGGTGGTGTTACGACCCTAGACTAAAGGGGGGCCTTTAGTCTCGGGTGGTAACACCACCCGGGACAAAAGGCTGAAATTTTGCCCTTGCCGCCCTCCCGTGCGAAAGGTGCCTTTAGTCCCGGGTGGTGATACGACCCGGGACTAAAGGCTCTCTGCTCCCGGGTCTAAAGGGGCCTTTAGTCCCGGGTGGTGATACGACCCGGGACTAAAGGCTCTTTGCTCCCGGGTCTGATTACGACCCGGGACTAAAGGGGGGTGATATAAATCCCACGGATCCACCCCTTCTTCCCCAACTCCTCCACTTCACACTCTGGCCATCGTCTTCCCCGCCGTCGCCCCTGCCTCCGTCGCGCCTGCCTCCGTCGTCGTCGAAGCTCGCACCTCGCCGTCGTCGACCCCGTTGCACCCCGCCATCCCTGCCCGCGCCCGCCCGCCCCGCGCCCTCTCCGCCGCCGGAGCTCCCGGCCGCCGCCGTCCGCACGCCGCCCGTCGACCCCGCCCGCGCCCGGCCGTCGTCCCCACGCCCGTCGACGTCTCCGCCGCGCCCGGTCGTCTTCCCTAGGGCTGTCAAAAAAGCTCGAGGATCGTGAATCGCTCGAAATTGACTCGCTAAAAGCTCGACTCGAGCTCGGCTCGAGCTCCAAACGAGCCGAGCTCGAGCCCAATCTCAAGCTCGCGAGCCTCAACGAGCCGAGTTCGAATAGCTCGCTAAAGCTCGTTAGCATTTTCTCCTCTTGGCTATTGGGTGCACTGCTTTGTGCTTCTGTTCTATAGCATTTAAAAACTCAGCTTAGAGTAGCAATTAAAGTCTCGTTTTCCAAAGTAGCTGCAAGAGAAGAGATGCCAGCACTTGAATCGAAGCTCATTTGCCCTTCGTCCGTCTGCAGGGAGGTCACATTGGTGCCTGGCCTTGGCACGTGCGCTACTGCGCTGCTCCTTGGTGGGAGGCCAGAGAAAAAAAAAAGTAGCAGTGGCCGGTGGGAGGTAATGATTCGTGAGCTCACTGAGCTGTTGTTGACTTGCTGTGTCTAATGAGGGAGAAGGCAGAATAATTAACGAGCCCATACGAGCCGAGCTCGAGCCTTCGCGAGCTTGTCTACAGGCTCGGACGGATCTCAGGCTCGGCTCGAGCTCGGCTCGAAACTCTATCGAGCTCGAGCTTGCGGCTCCAGGCTCGCTCGAGCTCGGCTCGTTGACAGCCCTAGTCTTCCCCGCCGCCGCTCCCGTCCGCTGTCGCCCCCGCTCCGCCGCCGCCGCTCCCGACCGCGCCAGTCAACCCCGCTCCGCCGCGCCCGGCCGCCGTCTCCCCCGCGCCCGGCCGCCGACGTCGTGCGCGCCCGGCCGCCGTCTCCCTCGCGCCCACCCGCCCGGCCGTCGACCCCTCAGCCCGCCGTCGCTGCGCCGGTGAGGGAACTGCTGACGTCAGCCCCTGATGGCTGACGTCAGCATTTTTTTTATGTTTTCATTTAATTTATTTATGTGCTGAGAATTGAATTTAGAGATTTTAGAATTGAATTTTGAGATTTTAGATTTGAATTTAGAGAATTTAGATATTTTAGAGATTTTAGATTTGAATTTAGAGATGAAATATGTATTTAGAGATGAAATATGTATTTAGAGATTTTAATTTTTTCGCTCGCCTGACAATTAGGTAGTATCGCTCGACACGCTCGATTCTTTCCCGACTCGCTGACCCCGTCCGACACTTAGGTTTTCTCGCACGACTCCCGCCCGACACTTAGGTAGTCTCGCTCGACTCCCGCCCAACTCGCTCGACTCCCGCCCGACTCGCTCGACCCCGCCCGACATTTAGGTTTTCTCGCCCGACTCGCTCGACTCCCGCCCGACACTTAGGTAGTCTTGCTCGACTCTCGCCCGAAAATCATTTATGTGCTCAGAAAATTATTTATGTGCTCAGAAATTCATTTATGTATCCAGAAATTCATTTATGTGCTCAGAAATTCATTTATGTATTTAGAAATTCATTTATGTGCTCAGAAAATCATTGATGTGCTCAGAAATTCATTTATGTATTCAGAAATTTCTAGTTATGGATCACAATGAGAAGGAGCGGCTGATGGAGAGCCTTATTGCTGGGGGTCCAACCTTCACCGAGGAGGAGCGTAGCCAGGCGGACGCGTTCCTCAACATAACCGGGGACATCGACACCCGCACCGCGGACATCGACTCCCGCGTCGCGGACATCGACTCCCGCACCGCGGACATCGACAGCCGCACCGAGGACAATAATGAAGACCTTGTCATAGTTAATGCAGAAGGTTCCAACGAGGTATATATATCATGCATTAACAAGTCCATAAATGCAGTAACAACGAGGTATATATATCATTCTGGAACCCCGCGTGAATAACAAATTCGCAACTTGTAGGCTTCAACCTCGACAAGCAAAAAGACTAAGAGAGGCCGTACAAAAGTAATCGTCGATCATGACGTAAAGTTTCATATCACTGAAGTCAACGAGCTTGGCCAGCCATGGGAACCAAAGAAGGTCAGGGACAAGTTTGTGTCCCAATGCGGTGCTATTGTGAGGGACAACGTGCCCATATCGTATAGAGAATGGAAGGGAAGGGAAGATTATCCATGGGTGGTTCCAGATTCACTTAAGAATATATTATGGGAGGATATCCTAAAACACTTCACACTTCCACCGAGCGTGAACGCAAACCTTGTGAAGCAGTGGACTCTCACGAAGATGGCAACTCAATTGCAGAGTTTCAAGAAGCAGCTGCACAGAGATTATATCAAGCAGAAACGAACTCCAAATTTTGATGATTATCCCAAGCTAAAGGATCACTGGCAGTCCTTTGTGGATTACAAGAATAGTGAAGAATTCGTCAACAAGAGCGCACGAGCTCAGATAAGTGCCAGTAAGAAGACGGATTACGCCCATCGTCTTGGTCGCGGTGGTTACGCGGTTGCAGCACCCAAGTGGCGGAAGATTGAACAAGACCTCCTCAACAAAGGTATCGTACCAGCGGTCATTGACTGGGAAGAACGATCAAAGAATTGGTATTATACCCGCGGTGGAAGATTGAACCCTGATGATGGTTCCCTCGTATTCCCACCCACGTTACGGGAGGCGGCACATGAGATAATCAAAAAGAATGAAGACATCAAAGCGGGCAGATTGGTTCCTGACAGAGACATGGATGAGGTCACTTTGGCGCTCAGGAATCCGGAACACCCAGGACGTTGCAGGGGCTACGGGGTAGTCCCATGAAAGTATGCTTTCAAGGGAAGTGCCGACACCTACAGAAGCCGCAAAAGAAGAAGGGAGCGTGAAGAGGGGCGGTGGCGTGAAATGATGGAGCAGAGACTTAAAGATCAAGAAGATCGTATGAATGCAGAGATTGAACGAGTGGCCACCGCGGTAGCTCAGATCACCCCTGCCGGAGCACTGCCCCAAGCACCGGTGGATCCCGTCATTAGCCCTTCCGCTCGCAAAAGCAGCTGTGCTTCCACAGAGGCCCCCGAAGAACAAAGGGCGGCAAACCAAGAAGAAGTTCAAGTAGAGGACAATGAACGGTACCATGTGGATGAACTCTGTCAACGCACCGCATGTGAGCTGCACAAGCCGATCGGCAACATCACAATGAATGTATATATAAACCTAATTATACGTGCAATTATCTCAACCTTTGATGCATGTCTCAGTCATTTAATAACTTCATCATTTCTCTACATATATATAGGTGGTGTACGGAATGGCTTTAGCACATCTCCCAGGATGTACAAGCCACGACATGGAGATTCCAGCTGACTACGCCTCAGTTGGTTTGGAGGAGATTGCTGACCCAAAGTTTAACGACATAGAGCTAGACATCCAAGGAGGTGACGGGGAAAGGACACTCCGTGATGCGCTTCACAGTATCATATTGTGGCCCAAACGTTACATCATAATACCTAACATGTCGCCACCGATCCCTCCGAGTGTTGCCGAGCAGCAGCCACCATCTCCCGGGCCGTCACCGAGCCGGTCGTCGCCCAATGATTGGAGCTCACCGTCTCCACAACGAGGGAATTCTCCTGCCGCGAGCGATGACGATCGTCAGCAATCACCACCGAAGCATCAATCACCACCAAAGCAGCCTTCACCAAAGCCTGCCAAGAGGCGGTCTCGATCAAAATCTACCGCGTATATGCCCGTGTCAAATCCGGATCCCCCGAAGAAGAAAGGTAAAAAGCTGCCTGTTAAAAGGAAGCTGCCATATGACATGACAGCATCAGAAAATGAGGCGGAGTGTGATAAGCAACTCAAGGAGTGGATTGAAGGGAATAAAGAGGCTGCTAAACAAAAACGGCTCGATGAAATGGAAGCAGAAAAGAATAAAGATCGTCCGCAGAAACTCAAAGCTTTCATAGAGAAGAAGGAAGCAGAAAAGAGACAAAAAATTATAAAACCCCTACTAAGTGATTATGACCGGTCGCTGCACAAGTCCATGAAGAAGAAGAGACAAGGAGGGTCACCAAATAGTTACATCGACCAAGTACCGGGGTCGACGATGCCATAGGATTATAGGAAGAAGAAGAAGGCAACACAAGCGTCGACGTCGACGAAAGAGCCTTCAACGAAGAAGGCAACACAAACGTCGACGTCGGCGAAAGAGCCTTCAATGAAGAAGGCAACACAAACGTCGACGTCAGCGAAAGAGACTTCAACGAAGAAGGCAACAGAAGCGTCGACGTCGGGAGTACAGACTTACGTCGCCTCCGGCCTCACTGCAACTGAACGAGCTCTTGTAGTTATGGACGCAGAACAACTAGCTGCGGTCATTGCAATGCAAGAAGCAACAGGGATACCACTAGAATATGTTCTCGGCCACGAATCACCTCCTTGGGACCCAAACTTCGTACCTAGATGGCGCTACGAGCATGGAAAATCTTTTGTCAGGCCTGAGTTGGTGAAGAAACTCCCTACTCAGATGCGCAGATTGCATGACTTCTACATGAAGACGTCTAAGGCGGGCCTGGAGATGATTGGCATGCTTGTTAAACCGAGAGATTTTGCTGGTGAAGGCGAGAAGTTGTCCTGGCTGCGATTCAAGGATATTTATGAAATTTACCATCTTGACTCCTTGAATACCGATCTTGTCATGGCCTGGTGCCTGTAAGTGACGGTGCAATACATATCCTAATTAACAAATTTATGCATACTCTAATTATTAACTTTGTCTTTCATTTTCAGTAGCCTGGAAATGCATAACATGGGGAAGAATGGTTACCAACGAATAGGTTTCATGGACCCATCTTTAGTTAATCAAGATCAAGTAAAGAAGCAACCAGAAACAACATTCAAAACAATCGTAAGGACCTTGTGTGAATTGCATTACAAGGATTTGATACTTCTACCTTACAACTTCGAGTAAGTGTGATTACCATCTTAATTGCTAAGGGTTCGCATTTCTAATTATCTTAGTTAACATTATTTAGTTCTAATCTTTTGAGCTTCTATGTATATACAGTTTCCACTGGATTCTTCTCATAATTGATGTCAACAGAAGCAATATCCTTGTCTTTGATTCGTTGAGAAGAGATCCGGACAAATACTTAGACCTTCAAGATATGTTTCAAGAGTAATAATTCTATCCATACGTTCCTTTTATGCAATAGTGTGCTTTTACTAACACTATCTAACTCTAACTTTCATTATTTTCTGTCAGAGCTTGGGAAAAATTCAAGGCTGTCAACCCTGGACAATGGAAACCTAAAATAAACTTCACTACAAATTTTTCGGTACGTAAACCAAATAACAACTTCAGATTGGGCAAATTAAAAATGCATAACACTAATTTTTCATAATTATCTTCTTCAATTTAGTGTATGAGACAGGAACCAGGGACACATTTATGTGCATACTATGTGTGTGAGTTCATCCACAATTTCTGCGAGGCAGACCCGTCAGATTATACTGTAAGTATTATTTTAAATCAATTAATAATACTTTTTTTCTAACTGATTATATATTTAATTCTTGTGTGTAATATATTAAATTATTTACACATTGCAGAACAATATGATTAGGGACGCAATCATTGAGAAGGACCGACTCTTGGCGATTCAAGAAGGTCTCTGCGGATTCATAATGGACCAGGTCATTAATCCACAAGGCAGAAATCACTATGACGGTCATCGAATTGATAAATATTAATTAGCACCTCCGGTGGAACTTTAGACTAGAATTATATGAAACGGTATTTTGATGTATATATATATACTACTTTCAGAAAATACTATCTGCTATATGCTTTCGATGTAATATAATGTGTGTATATATTTATTTATAAATTTATTCTCTTCATATAGTACGTATAGTAGACACGTATAATTAGTGCAAATATTTATACGTATACGTAAATTACACCCAAATACGTGAGAATATACGCGTATAATATTATTAGAATAATTTGAAATGAAACAAAAAAAATTCTAAGCGGGGTCTTTAGTCCCGGACGGGGCTACCACCCGGGACTAAAGGGGTGGCGCACAGGCGCTGCTGGCCCTCCTCTTTTGTCCCGGGCGGAGCTACCACCCGGGAATAAAGGGCACCCTTTATTCCCGGTTGCCCACCCGGTGACAAAGGGAGGGTCTTTTGTCTCTCCCTTTTCGTTCCGAGTGGGCTTTAGAGACTTAAAGTCTTTCCCACCCGAGACGGAAAGCTGTTTTTCCACCGATGATTCTGTGTCCTCTATCGCGCAATCTAGCTAGTCTGATCCGACGCGCTCTCATTAGCTCGTGCAGGCGTGCAGCCGCGCTCGCATTGGCAATGGCCATCGCCACCAGCAGCGTGCGTGCGTGCGTGCGTCTCAGCACTGGGGAAAATGGGCTCACCGTCGTCGTCAAGCTATCACCTATCAGCCCTAGACACGTCACATGTGTGCACAAATTAAATCGAATGCCCGTGGGGGAGGGGCGGATAAAATCTCGATCGTGTGTCCTCGAGTACGCAGGAGAGCTAGCAAGGTCATACACTCCACGGGATAAAGATTGCGCCACAGCTAAGTGATGATCGGTATGATGCAAACTCTGCTCGCCATATGCATGCGTACACTCATCGTAAATATGATACTCGGCTCTGTCTTTAAATATATAACGTCTAAGATAAAAATAATAATTTATTTTGAACTAATTTTTTTTCATAAACGTCATATATTTAAGAATAGAGAGAGTACTATACGTTACGTTGATATGTAATCATTTGCAGCAGTGTGAGGCACGTATGTACATAGAAATGTGAGCTAGCTAGAGTCCATTGAATCCGTGGAGTTTGGGATTAACTTAGATTCGCGCTCCGAGTCGTCTTCTTCGGCATATGTCCATATCATTCCCACTCATTTTCAGGGGTGCTAGCTTCTTTGATATATAACCATTATGTATGACCATGCATATTAAAACCATTATGCAAACAGGTTTTATGTATGATCATATAACGGTTTTTTTTATGCGTGTGTCCTTTTTATTCTTTCATCTCTTTAACATTTAGAGTTTCTTTGGTAAGGCTCCGGCTCTGGTTTCTTTGTGGCTCCACCAGAAGTCATATCAAACACTTTCATTAAAAAAAACTTCACCACACTTTCATTAAAAAAAACTTCACCCCTAGATGAGGAGCTGGAGCCGTTTTTAATGGAGAAACCGAAGAGAAAAAAACTACTCCGACGACTCTTTTTTATTCCAGAGAAGTAAGAGCAACTCCAACAATTTACTATCTTAGCTTGACATCTATCTAATTTTGACAAAATATGAAAATTTAGCCTCCAACAGTTTAGCAAAACAACTTCGCATCAGTAGCAACTTGGCATCCCTCCCCCTCAGCACGCGCATATATGCGCGCTAGTATCCGCGCCGCATCCGTTCCGTAGCAGAAGAGGTGGAAGGACATAAAAATAATTTTGTTTGTATCTCGGGTTCCTGATATAAGTTTTCAAGAGGTGAAAGGGCATAACATAATTTTGTTTCTCTCTCAGGATTCCTGATGTAAGTTAGATCTGAATTTGGCAAGTGAATTATGCCAAACTGTTGGAGACGAACTCTTTTTTTTACTTGGCATATATTTTAAAAAGTTGGCGAAACACAAAATTTGTCAAGTAAAATTTGGCAAACTCTTGGAGATGCTCTAAGAGCATCTCTAACAGATTGCCAAATCGAGTTGTCATCTTTAATTTTTGACAAAAACATTAAAAATACTACTCCAACAGTTTGGCAAAAGACGTTTCTAAACATGTGGGAGGGTGAAAAAAATAAATAAATAAATAAATAAATAAATAACAAGAAAGGGTTCCTGATGTAAGTTTTCAAGAGGTGGAAGGGCATAAACATAATTTTGTTTCTCTCTCAGGGTTCCTGATGTAAGTTAGATCTGGATTTGGCAAGTGAATTATGCCAAACTGTTGGAGACTAGCTCTTTTTTCACTTAGTATATTTTTTTTAGAAATTGGCAAAACACAAGATTTACCAAGTAAAATATGCAAACTCTTAGAGATGCTCAAGAGCTCTACCAAAGGGATCTTATAATACTCGATGGTGATGCTAGCTCCCATCGTGAATCAAAACAATAATAACTAGGTGATACCTCCTGTGTTGCTACGGAAATTTCAACAAATTTTGAAGATAAAATTTGAAAGTAGAAACTAAAGTGGTTGTCGCAACATTCTACTGCAAACAACACATTGCACACAAAGATGCTATTAGTCGTAGAAAATCGATAGAAGAAATAAATTAATGATTTTAGTGGATGGTGATGTGAACATCTTGCATGTTGAGAGAAGACATAGTGGATGGTGACGTGACGCGCTGAGAGTTGAGAAAACTCCTTAGTGAGGAGCTCTTATATAATTTTGTATGATGCTTCCTTTAAAAAGCACATCACTAAGACCACTCGCACCAGGCGACTTTGTCCCCTCCTCCAGGACGGGGATAAAGGAAAACGCCCCGCAGCGGGCTCCTTTAGGAGCGACGCCATTTTGACATTCCCTCCTGTTTCCTCTGGATTATGAGGAATCGCGGACCTTCTTCATCGGCAGGCGCGGGCCCGTCGCGGACCTCTCTCGCTGTCCCAAGGGAGCAGGGCAGGGCCTGCACCATCGCCGACGAGCTGCCGAGACGAGGGGCCACCCCATCCCTGCTCCTCCACTACCGCGCCGAAGATGGCCTCGTGGCCGCGCAGCTCGACAACTGCTCCTTCGATATCCTGCTGGCGGAGCTGCCCAAGATGGAGCTGCCATGGCCACGCGAAGGAGGATGGGGCGAGGACGGTGGGGAGGGCCCCGCGACATGTCGCGTGGAGGAGTCGAGGGCCGCGGTCGTCCGTGCTCCCGTCGCGGCGAGGGAGGAGAGGTGTGATGTGGAGCTCCTCCGCGACCGTCCGTGCTCCCGTCGTTGCCGCTGCAGCCTGCCGCGGCGACGGGCGCGGGGCCCTCTCCTCTACCTCCGAGATCCCGAGAATGGAGAAGGTGAGCTCCGTCAATCTACTCGAGTGACGCGCCGGTGACAGAGGCGCCGACGGCCCTGGGCGTCTGCTCCTCCACGCCACCGCCGGTGACGGAGACGCCGTCCGCCCTGGACGCCAGTGGATCCAGCCATCGCGTGGCCCTAGTGAGGCTGACAGAGAGGGACATGGCCCTTTTTTCTTGACTTCGACCACAATCCTTTTTTCGTTTTTTTTTATTTTTCCTTGTTTTAGAAATGATGACGAGGAAAGAGACTAAACGACAAACTACTTCTGAATTTTGTGATGCATCCAGAATGCCGTCTTTTTTGTTTTTTACTCTTTTCGAAAAAGATTTTCACAAATACACCTCTGAGAGAAAGATTTCAAAAAATAGACTTTGATCTCAGTGACGTGGTGCGTGGCGCCGAGCTTACACGTCTCGGCGCCGTGGACTCTGGCGCTGAGGTAAAAAATCAGTGATATATTCGATTTTGGAGTCCCGATTTAAATATGTAAACTCACTTTTTTTTATCCAAAACTATTGTCAAATGTTAACCAAAGTTCATAAATTTCATTTTGCATGTCGTTGACCACATCTTACATACAAAACTTTTCATAAAAAAATTTCAAAGTAGGTTGATTGACACTGTTTTCAGACTTGATTTTCATTCAGCCAACAGCTTTACTTTCAATTTTTGAACTTCAACTTTAATATACAAACTTACTTATCCTTGATCAATAATTATTGTAAAATGTTAATTAAGATTCATAAATTCAATTTTGCATGTTGTGAGCCGCATCATACTTCGAGTTTCTTTATAAAAAAATTTCAAAGTGGGCTAACTGCCAATATTTTCAGACTTGGGATTTGTCACCGCCTACATAATAAAAATTCCAAGTCTGAAAACAGTGTTAGTTAGCCCACTTCAAAATTATTTTATGAAGAAATTTATGTATATGATGCGACAAACAACATGCAAAATGGAATCTATGAACCTTAATTAACATTTCACAATATTTATTGATCAGGAAGAAGTGAGTTTACATATTTAAATTAGAATCCCATTATTGAAAGTGAAGCTATTGGCAGATTGAAAAATCTAAGTCTAAAAATAGTGTAAATCAACCCACTTTAAGATTCTTTTATGAAAAATTTTGTATGTAAGATGTGGTCAACGACATGCAAAATGAAATCTATGAACTTTGTTAACATTTCACAACATGTGTTGATAAGAAAAAGTGAGTTTACATACTTAAAATGGGGCTCTAAAATCGAATGACCTCGGCAACAGAATCCATGGCGTCGAGACGTGTAAGCTCGGCGTCACGCACCATAGCGCCGAGGTCAGGGACCATTTTTGAAATATTTCTCCCAGGACGTATTTGTGAAAAACTTTTCTGAAAATGACTAAAAAACAAAAAAGACGTTCCAGAATCCAGCCCATTTTTTTTCAATATGGCCCAATACAGCGTCCCGTGCGCATGATGATGGATGGGCTTGGTACAGCGTCCCAGACAGACCATGGCCCAGCCTCTCGGGCCTTTCTCAGGAACTGAACTACTAGGAAAACAGTGGCACATTTGCTTTTGGAAAAGAAAAGGGAAAACATAGGCACAAAATGCAGTTGGTGAATGTGATCCACTAAAAAAATTATATCGCTACACTTAAACTAAAATGAAAAGCAGTAAAAAAATGCAAGAAATTACAAAAAAATATGAAAGAACTGGAAGCTGATGGTTCTTGTTTTCCACGCTGTAACACTTATCACGAACTAATCCTAGCACGACCGGTAATAAGCAACTAACTTGAGAAATCACGTTCAGAGCTCATTTAATCCTTCTTCTCTTTTATTATCTACATCTGGTGGCCCAGCGGCAGCCCGCTGCTTCGCATCAGCTGGTACACCGACGGCGGCGGCGCGCCGCTGCCCTCGACCTTGACGTCCGCCGCCTTGGGCGCCATGAGCCCAGCGGCCTGCATCGCCTGCCGGTGCCTCAGCAGCTGGTGCTGCTGCTGGTGCAGCGACGACGATTGCGCCAGCATGGGCAGCTTCAGCCCCTCGACCTGCCCGAGGGGGCCTCCGGGCATCGGCGGCAGGCTCGGCAGCGACGGCACGGGGCCGCCACTGCCGCCGAGGGCGGCGGAGGCGTACGCCGGGTAGTTGACCATAGGCGCCAGCGGATCCCGCGGTGGAAGGGTGAACGGCACGCCGCAGCCACCCAGGTGCCTGAACAAGCCCTCGTGCACGGACGACGGGTGCTCTGGCCTGCGCGCGGCAGCCGCGCCCGTTGCCGTCGCGGTCATCGTGCTCGGGTGGCCGCTGTTCCTCGCGGCCGGGACCTCGTGGTTGTGCTTGCCCTCGTAGGTGGTGATCACGGACTTGAGGTCGTGCGATGCGCGCTCTACGTGCTTCCGCACCGAGCAGCCCGGGTGCGTGCACTTGTAGTAGCTCCTGAACACGACGGCGCAAGGTGAGACGGGCAATTGGCAAACGCAGATCAAGAGCAATTAGCAAGGACAGAGCAAGGCCAATTCTTGGGTCTCTGAAAAAAAGGAACAGTTGGGTGCTTCAGACAGACCTTGGATTTGGATTGCCCTTCACGACCTTCTGGCCGTACTTGCGCCAGCGGTAGCCATCATCGAGGATGTCCACCTCACTTGTCGTCTGGATCACGACTCGGGGCTCGCGAACAGCTCTTGAGGCATTGCTCATATCAATGGCGTAAGCCTCCAGCTTCCTGAAATAATAAGATGGTCAGGTCCAGATCGAGAAAGAGCAGTAAGAAACCTACAATGTACCAACCTTCGTTTGGATTCCAGTTCGTCGCCCTCAGCATCAGCACCGCTCTGGGACATACTGCCATGAGTCACCCTGTCACCCCCGTCCACCTCATCCGAAACTGCAGAGGTCACATCCAAACCGCCAGTGTCATGGATCTGCATTGATGCTGACGAGTCACAGAGCTCACTGGGAACAGAGGGGGGTGACGCCGCGTCCATGCTGTCGCCGTGCAGGTCCTGAACACCCGCATTGTTAAGTCTCACTTCCGCCATGTTTGAATATGACCCTTGGTTATCGGGCGCCTCCGCTTGCGCACTGTCACCAAACGGGTGCACAGGTGGGACTCCTGGGCGGCGACTCTGAGTGGGCTTCGGGTGGTTGTGCGTGCCCTTGTATATGATCTCCGTGATATGCCCCTCATGCGATCGCTCCACCTTCTTCTTGACCTGGCAGTTCGGGTGTGTGCACTTGAAGTAGCTCCGCGGGTACTCGCTGTGCTTCACCTGCTTCTGCCCATACTTCCTCCAGCTGTATCCATCCTCTGCCGGTGTAGATGTGGCAATTGCCGGGTAGTCTCCTCCCCTAGAGTCACCTTCCTCCATGGGCTGGCTGTGCGGGGATGACACGTGTTCATTGCCTGCACCGGTAAGAGGTGCAAGACAGCTGAGCTTGGAGTCATGAGAACCACTCTTCAAATTGATCTGCCCACTTTGGTTCTGCTGATTCAGTTTGCCCAGCAAATTGGCCTCTTGTACAGGCTGAATCTTAGTTTCAGTCTTGATAGAAACATGCGTACTTGGTAGTGGAGGCTGACTGTTGCACAAAGATTCCTGAAGAAGCACATTTGAATTAGCTTGAAATGCAAGGAAAGTGAACAGGTATTGGATAAGGAACAAGGAAAACAAAATGGTTCATTGGCATTTTGAAAACATCATATTTTTCATATCCTGATTGAACCAAAGGAAGAAGAAAGAAGAACACCAATTTAACAGTCGGAGCAAAAACATCTACTGGATAGCCACTGCAGTTGATAGTGAGTTTTATTTCATTAAACTTGTAAATTATCTAGTTCTAGCAGAATCTGGTTGGCCACACTTGTCTTTTCTCCAATTAGGATGAAAAAATAAGGGGGCAAAATTGTAGTGCCAAAGCTACCAGCCACTTCGCTATAACTGGTGTCACTAAAGCTCACAGAACAGACAACAGGGCCCAATCATTTTGTTTTAATGACACTGTGTGCCAATCTGTTACAGGTTTGCAACGGATAAAAAACCTTGCAGGGCAAAATGCTTCTGATTTAACTAAGTGCTCATCTAGGACTTGGTGTAAAATTGTGGAAACAGAAATCTGCAACTGCGTGGTTATAGAAATATTTTTTAAGTACAGAGATACTTCTATAATTAGCATGGAAATGATTGTCAACAGGAATAACCTATAGTCTATTCAAAGGGCAACTAACCTTCTTTCCTTCAGCAGTGTAGTGTGAGGATTTCAGATCTAAAGGCTTGAAAGAAAATGAATCAGGGCCATCTCGAAGTGGAGAGCCTCCAAATCTAATAGGATCATTGTCATTTGTGCCACCAAGCCTGAATAACTTCCCTGTGGTTGGCGAGGTTTGGCCCTGAAACAATGCATGGAAAAAAAGCAATGTTCAAGTAGCTAATAGCTTCTGGGTTAAAGCGTCTTTTTTCAGTTGATCACCAATTCATCGTGTATCACGCATATAGTGATCAATAGTTGGTCTTGTTCATATCTCTGAACAGTGAACACGTCATGCACATTTACTTCATTAAGCGTATATAATAAGAACTGAACAAACACATAATATTCCTATCCCAGCTTCCACAACATTAACATCCATTACTACAAGACTTTCAAATAGGGACATAAGGGGACATTTGGCTTTGAAATGTGCAGTGTGCTTTACTAGATTACTGTAGAAAAACTGGAGATTGATGATACCGATTCGGCTTTCAAGAAAACTTTGAAATATATGAATGAAACTATACTATTTTCTGCTTTTGAGAAAACAATGGCAGCATGTTTGGAAAGAAGAGACTATGGATGCTTGAAAACAAAGCAGTACTGATCTTGGAACAGAAGTTAAGCTTTCACAAAACTTCTGAAGAGGTCAAAAGTTCAGTAAAGCAAGCATTCTTGAACTGCCAATTTAGCATCCCATAGATGAAAGCAATAATAATTCTGGTATGCCTTCGCACCAAAAGCGTAACCTAGAGAACACATACCATGGCGTTGGAAATGAAGACTGGTGAGTCCAGCAGTGTTGCCGGGCTCAAACCAGGAGGGATCGTGAGGTAGGGTGATGGAGCTCCTGGCACTGAATTATCAGCTCCAGCTACTGTGCCGAACGGCATGCTGAGCTTTGGTACCCTGAATCCAGCTCTTGCCTGCATTCTCTCAGCGAGGCTGCTGCTAGGACTGGACTTCTGGCCAAATTGCGGGGTCATCGGCAGCAACCGGCCTTCCTTCTCAAATCCGGCCTTGGCAACCTCGGTGCCTGGTTGAAACATTCCGGTTTGGAAGCCCCGGATCAAGGCTTCTGGTGGATTAGTATCCTTCCACTCCTCCATTGCTACATGGCCTTCCATCTCAGCTTAGGTTGCTCAACCTGATGGGTGAAGTACAGTAACAGTTCAGTACTGGTAGTCAATAATTTGGCTACTTAGCTAGAAATTTACAGAGCAATAGATATGCAGAGACACAATCTAATTGAAACAAGACAAAAGGGAAACAAATGGGTTAGTCTCACACAAATCTTGGCAGCAAGCACCATAATCCACACGCATCAAATTGGACTGAAGGGAGCAAAACAGGTGAAACCGGACTGTGCCTGCAACCAGGTTTGAAGAGAAAAGATCGATTTCAGTGACAGAAGCAGTAAGCACAAAAAAATTCTCAAAGATGGCAATCTGCTTCAACTGGAAGGACGGCAATCCTTCCTCCAAATATCATCGCCCTCTGATTCCAAAACTGAAACCGCGTCAGAACAGACGGCCAGTAACAGTAAACGACAAAGGAACACAAAAGGTTAGGTTGATCAGTCGATGCGACCGGCACAGTTCTCCATGTGCGAATAGAAAACCCAAAAAGAAATCAAATACGAAGAAAAAGGGGACGTGGCTGTTCCATCTCGTCCACTTCGAGAGCAGGAAAAGAGATGGCCATGGACCCCCAATGGTTGCGTGCTAGCCTGGGGACTCCCCTGTGGCTCGGAGCTCAACAAAGCACATAACAACATGGAACAACTTTCCCTAATAGCTCTTCGAAATAACAGCTGCTGCTGCAAGTTCTACAAACTACGAAATTCAAGGTAAGAAAAGCATTCAGGAGGAATGGATCACAAGAACAACAGAGGCGAGGAAAGAGAAATGCAGAAACACTCAAAAACCTGCTGATGACTCAAAACGGCGTAGAACGAAGAAAGGTGGATTTTTTGTTGTCGAAATCGAATGGCCCAGCACAGTCTTCAGCAGAGCACTTCATGTCGAAATCTGCGGGGAGACGGATGCGCCAGTGATTCCGCGTGAAACACGGACACCCCAGAGATCACAGAGGGAAAAGCCCGCATTCCAATCTAATCCCCGGCAGGTCGATCGGCGCAGAGCTTCCTCCTTCATGGCGAAATGGAGCGACGGGGAAGACGGGCCTTCGCGTTCAAAAATCCGACAGGCCCGCACCAGGATTCCGGCAGGAACCGCACACATTGCCGAGAAAGGAAAAAAAAGAAAGCGAGAGAGAAAAGAACGGACCATTTAATAACGCAACGGCGCGAAATTCGGAAACTGAACCGTCAGCACGAAAATGACCGAACTTCGAAAACGAAATGGTTCCCCGAATCAGGTCAGAACGTCAAGATCTTCCTCGCAAGAACAGAGAAATTCAGATCGCGCAACAGAGAGGAACGCGCGAGGAGCTCCCACCCGAATCCCCTCGCCACAACAGGCCGGCATTTCCCCGCAAATGGCAGGGCGATAAACGAAGAGTCCACTGACGGAGCCCATCGAGGGGGGTGGAACACGAACCTGTGATTGATGAAGGAAGAAGAAGATCGGAGAAGGCAATGGCGAGGCACCTCTCCCCCGCCTGCGGTGTGGCCTTCTTCTCCCTCGCGACGGCTCAGTCCAACCGATGGCCCAAGAAAAGCGCAACAGGAACGAAGCACAAGGATCAGGGATAAATGATGAGCTGCGGCCGCAGGGAGTCAGGAAAAGAAGGTTCCCCCTGCCATTACTACTCGGCTCCCCCTCTCTCCAGCTTTCTCTCTCATCGTTCACAAGAATTGTTTTATGCTGGAGAGAGAAGGGGAAAATAAAGGGAGGAGAACAGAAACAGAAGAGAGGTGGTGGGAGCTGAGGTGAGGAGCGAGGAGTAAGGGGCGGTTTGACCAAGGGAGGAGGGGAGGGTGGGGGAGATGTGCGGAAGGATCCGTTGGGACTCGAGACGAACGGGTGGGGTGAGAGAGAAACGGACACTGATGGCATGCTCGGAGTTTCTCTCTCTGTTTGCAAACCGCCTTGCCTTGTCGCTCCCGTTTGATCCTTCCTTCTGGTTCGGGACTCGGGTTTTTAATTTTGAATTTTTTTTTGTCTGTTTGTTTGGTTTGGAGCTCTTGTTGCTTTCAAATCTGTGGATAGATTTTATACATTTGAGCTGAGTTATTATGTTTGTGTTCTCGATTTCAGGGAAATGGCCCACGGATCTTAGAAGCTGTGTCCTCGCAAAAAAAACAATAATAATCTTAGAAGTTGTGTGATATAAAATGTGACAGCTTGAAATAAGAATTTAGATCCTTTATTTATATTCTAGCATTTGATATTTAAAATTCATAGATATAGGCTATGATCCGTGCATGTTGGATCTCAAAGCTTAACCAAAGCGTTTGAATCACAAAACATTGTTAATAAAATTTTGAAAACAAAATTTGTATTTTTTGATAAATATAAAAGGAAATAATGCATAAATAAATAAATTCCAAACCATATAATTTTTAATGGTACATAAGAGGCTAGCTCTCACTGGTTATATATAAAAAATGAAAAAAGAGTTTAATGTTTTTGAAAAAATCTAAAAAGGGACGTACTTATAGAAAAAATCAAGCCATCCAACAATTCATGTAGAAAAGACCTTGTTTGCTATATGGATAACCATAGATGCTATAGGAAAGAAGAATAAACACCTTCATGAAAAAAGATTTGGATAGCTGCAACTTGAGAAAATGCCATAGGGTTGCAAGCTTATCTAACTTTCTACTCACTGTTGTTCTTGACTTCAAAATTTAAATTTCATAACCAATATTTATATATGGTTTTATTGTTGCTAGAGCAGACAACGAATTACCAATGTATGTTGTTTTTAGTGAGTAGTTGGTAACAATAGAATATGCATCCAACTCAATATGTTCATCTGCATTCCTTTTTCTTGAAACGACTATAAGAGTAGCCAATAGAAATAGAATCTATGTCCAGCTGAATTTGTCTGTCGTAGTCATGTTGCTTGAAACAATTATATATAATATGATTATCCTTATCTATGGTACAAACGACCATGAGACACAACAATATAGGAGCTAGTAGGGTGAGTGGGGGCATTGCCCCCCTTACGAAAATTGCTCCTCCTTATGTACCAAAATTGTTTACTGTTTATTTGTTGTCACGGTGATTCTACTTGAAATTAGT
Organism: Cenchrus fungigraminus; assembly: GCA_036936925.1. NCBI lineage: Eukaryota > Viridiplantae > Streptophyta > Magnoliopsida > Poales > Poaceae > Cenchrus > Cenchrus fungigraminus. Next base: position 77,871,345 of record CM072775.1, read on the forward strand.
GTGTAATTGTTTGGTTTATTGTGATTGGCCTAAAAGTCTATGGATCTGAAGTTACGGAGGCTCAAAGTTTCGTATTTGTATATTTTTAATTAAATTTTCAAAAAAACTCAAAAGTGAGTTTCAATCCAGTTTGGGTCAAGTTTAAGGCTCAAGATGTTGAGTAAAAAGTTCAAACTCGTTGTGCATATCACTTTGAAATATGGCGCTACAAGTCTTAGAAAAGATTTTTGAGAAGTTCATACATGAAATTTGAAGAAAACTAATGATTTTGGTGTCCACTGTGTACAATTTTCAGAACTTAAAAAAATTTGAGTAGAGGCTGAAACAATGGTTTTACTCGAGTTTGACTAAGTTTTTGAATGAGTACACTCTATTTCTACAACATGATCATTTATGAAAATTGCATTTCAGTATTATGTGCTTATGGAATTTATAAGAGATATCTGATTGTTGAACATATAGAGTACTTATGGAAATTATGTGACCATTTACCCATTATAAATGCTAGGGGTAGGTGGGGTGGAGAGAGGTAGGTGTGACAACCCCACCGGAGATAATTCCGTACTATCACTTAAATCATTCCACTTGGTCATTAAGTGATAATAAAGAATCATCCTGTTGAGTGTTGTCGGGTCAAAGCCCGATAAATCACTTGTATTCACACAGAGGATCGAACACGCATACATTAAAACTCCCACGAAGGAGAGTCCAGAGTACCTTACAAATTTAATTCAAATTTCCCCGTAAGGTCAAATTATTACAACCATTGTTCTCACATGAAAAGTAAATAGTTCAGAGTTTCAAAAGACAGCGGAATTAACTAATCGATAACTTGGCATCAGGGGAGGCCACCCATAACACCATTACTCCTCGTAATCCACCCATTCTAGCTCCCAGTCGGGGGATTTCACCAGGCCAAATATTATCACCTGAAAACAACATTTATAGCAAAGCTGAGTATACTAATACTCAGCAAGGCTTACCCGTCAAAAATAAAAGACTTAACCTCTAATCTTGCTTGACTTTTGGCTAGAGGGTTTGTTTTGCCAAAAAGCTACTAAGAAGTAAATCCTTACTTTCAATATTTTAGCTCAAGTTCTAGTAGATTAATTCATTACTATATAAGCAACTATTGCAAGCATGGATTGTGCAAACAATTAATCAAACATCAATTTTATCAATATTCCATTGAAAAGGGATTATCATGGCCAGACAATTAAGCACTCTCGGATAACGGTGTGAGGCTGACGATCGATCGATTAATAACCTTGCAAGGTGGACCTAAACATACGTGAGAAATGTCCTAACAAAGAGTTCATTCAACCAGGCAGTTCCCGTCATTCCTCGGATTGGGATCGGATGCCACAGTCCTAGGTACAAGGATATCTGGCACGCCTCACACTAGCGTCCACAGTCACACATGCACCACAGGTAGCTAGCCTGGGGCCGCAACCCAAAATTAGTAGCCTAAAGTTCCCGCACTGCATCATTTAGGTACTAGACTTACCGTACCCATTTCCGACAAATGTTTAGTACGTTCAAACGCTTAATCTCTTAGCCATTTGACCGGAGCTTAGAATCCCACGCTCTTACCACGTGAGCAATCCAATTTAACAATCTTATGATTCCAACATAAGAACCTATTCTTGCGAGCGAAGTACATCACTCGACTTGTACCGGGTCCTTATTGCATAGCGACTAGCGACCTAGTATACTAGTAAAAGACCATAGGTACTTAGAGATCATGCAACTAGGGTTTCAATTCAACTCCTGAACGTAAATGCACATAGATATTCAAACATAAATCCAGAAGCTTAAAAAAGTAAACGCTTGGGTGAATGATAAATCGGGGTTTGCCTTCATTAGCAAGTTAGTAGGAAAGTCTTCCGAACTTTGGTTCGGGTCTTGCTGCATTTCCACGTAGTTTACTTCTCCCTCGAACGGTCCGTCACCTTGTTCCGGGACGAACTCGTAACTACCGTCACAAGGTTCTACACGTATGATGCATATGCAAGAGTTAATTAGTGAAGTTAAGTTATTTAATTACAAAACATCACACTAACATAGGGTGCACATATGACCACATTTACCAAGACGAAAAATATATTCAGCATACTCTTCCATAAAGATAAATCAAGCACCCATTTATTAATAATTATTTTGATGGTGATTGTGTGTACATCTATACAAACAAATTAGAGTTACTTCACCAAAACAAACAATCTGATTTTTAGTGTTCCACAGAGGTATGTTTTTAAGGTAAAACACACCTAAGTCCTAAAAAGAAGAATTTTATTAATTCTCTTTTTATAACACTTAGTTTCTTAAAAAATCATTCTAGTTAAACCATGCAGTAACTCACAGTGAGAATTTTGGTGCAAGAACACATTGCTACAACAGTGCTACTGCCAAAAATTCATAGCAAACAGAGCCATTTTCTAAGCATGAAAATTACGACCAGTTATGACTAGCAAAAGTAAGAATATTTCATACAGAGAAAACTACTCATGCACTGGAGCTCAAAATTTACACAGAGCCTCCTTAGACTATAACTGGGCTACACACCAAAAATTAGCTTTAGAAACTATTTCTATCAAGCTACACAAAAATAACCATTTTTAGCCTAGTTATTCACAAAGAATTTATACGGAGACATACATAACTGGAATGTAGCCCAACTTTGTTCTACAGCATGTACATGGCCCAAACATCTACTAGTCCAAAAATAAGCATCACTGGATCAACAGAAACTGAGCTATAGATTTAACTTTATAAACAATCCTAATTCAAAAACACATATATAGACAGTTCGTAAATACATGATAAAACCACCAGGAGCACATATAAGCCTAACAAGATGATAGCCACAAGATGAGCCACAGAAAGAATTCCTATGAAGTTGTACAAAATATATATACAGATCTAGCATAAATGAAAAATAGATTATATCTAGAGAGTCACTCAGTAACTTTGTGCAAAAACTTAGATATAGCATATACTAGTAATTACTAACAACATATACAAAGGTCAAGCCTAGCACATGAGTACAACTCAAGTTATGAACAACCCTATTCAAATTGAGTTTGAATTTTCATTCAAAATCTACTCGTCAAAAGTATATACAACCTATCTAAAAGATGCAGATCTAGTCATAAGGAAACCAAAAAATTGGTTTTGCATTTTTCTGATTTTTCTGTGAATTTCTATGATTTTTCAAAGATCTGGCAAAAACATTAAAAAGGGGAAGAATCTTTTTACGTAAAGGCCCTCAGCTCAACTTTTCTCTTCACACATATGCCCTCAGCATTTACCACGCGGCCCTGGGAAGATTGCAATCGTTACCCAGGGGTCCCCGGCGGCGCAGGGGAGGCTCGTCAGCGACGAGGATCGCCGGACCTGGCCGGGAAAGAGCGGGAGAGTACCCCTTGATCACCTGTGGGTCGAGTCCGGAGGTTGCACAGGTCGGAGGAGGAACCAACAACGGGGCTCAGTGGCGCCAGGCGGTGACGGCCGCTGCGAGCTCGATTCCGGCGGGCTGCCGGCTGGCCAAGACGACGGGGCGCTTTGGTGAGCTAAGGGGGGTGCGGGTGGTGACCGAAGCAGGCTCAGGCGGTAGTTTCCTAGGCAGGGGGTGGAGCTCACCGTGGGGGGCCAATGGCGGACACGGTGGCGACGTGCAGGGCAGCGGCGGCGTCGTGCGCATGCATGGGGGTCGGTTGCGCCTTCTTATAGGCGGACGAGGGAGTCCAAGCTGTCGTGCGGAGCAAGTCAAGACGCGTCAAGGCGGTATGGGCGCGCGACGTGCATGGCGGTACGGCGGTGATGGGGTTCGTCGGGACGGCGGTGGACGGTGCGACGCGGCCGATGAGTGCGTGGCGCGTGGCGGTCAAGGAGAGGGCGCGCACGTCGGTGAGGAGCCGTGGGCCCAGCGCGTGCACGTGGGGAGCGTACCCCTCGGCGTCCGGGCCCAGCCGCGGCACGGGTGCGCTGGCGTCGTGCGAACGCGCGCCAGAGCGCCGTTGCGCAGGAAAGAGTTCAAAGTAGCGTCGTTTGACCGCCAAGAACTCAAATTTTTTCAACAGAAGTGTACTTAAGTGTATATAAGAAAGTTATAGATCTCTCAACCCTCTACAACATTTACAAAGGTGCATAGGTGTTTTGATCAAAGAATTTGGCACAAAAGGCATGCCAATTTCAGGTTTTTCTCGGCCTCGGGAAACAGTGGACAGGAACTTTGACCAAGATTTTAACTAAGAAATCTCCAAAATCTCCAAGTCCACCCAAAAGCAAAGATGTGTCCCTCGAAATTCTGCACAACTTTTATATTGGTTGAATTTTGAGTGCTATGGAAGTTTTTGGAGAACGCGGCAAAAGTTCTAGGAAGGAATAGATGTCAAAGGGGTTTTAAAAGGTTTTGACTATGTGTTGACCAAAGTTTGACCATGAGTGGTTGGCTAGGTTTTCGAGGTGATGACCCAGGTTGACCAAGGTTTGACCAAAGTCAACATATTTGACTTGGTTGACTCAGTCATTAGTGGTAATTAATCCTAATTGAAAACTTAGGGCGTCACAGTAGGGGAGCAATTGGATGTGAGGACCAGAAAATAAGCACCATAAGCACCCTTTTAGGAGCTTATGGACTTATGAAGTGATTATCAAAATAAGCACAAATAAGCATCACATGTTTGCTACATAAGTACAAATAAGCACTAGTGAACCAAGCAGGGCTTTCAGGCACTTTGTTTTAGGGTATGAAAGGTCTTTTTTGGAGCATGGGGGCAAAACCCACCACTTAAAAAAATGGATTTAAGGATAAAGTCCATTTTTGACCATTGAACTCTTGCCTCGGTTTGGTTTTGGCCATCCAATTCCAAAACCAGACAACTTTGACCATTTAACTCTTAAAACCGGACATATTTGGCCCTAAAGCAGTTTTGGTGGGTGGTTTTGGTGATGTGGCAGCCACATGGAAGTGAGGCCCCACCTGTCAGCCTTCATCTCTCTCCTATCCTTTTCCTTTCTCTTTCTTCTCTCCTCCGTCGTCAGCCGACAATCCACGTACCTCCAGCCTCCCCTGCGCCAACCACTGCCGCATCCCTCGTTTATCCTCGCTGCACCCCGCGGAGGAAGACGCCTGCCGCCGTCATGCCCACCGCTTGCAGAGGAGGGTGGCCCAGTAAGGAGACGCCTCCTTGCCGCGCACGGAGGCCGCCATGGACGATGACGCGGAGCAGCGGAGCGGATGCGGAGGAGATGCACGCTGGGAGGGCGGTCGGCCAGGAGCGCCGCCGGGGAGGAGAGGCGCTGTGCCCGCCTGCGCAGGGAGGAGGGAGTGTCGTGCCGCCGCCGCGCCGCAGTCCCTGTTCCTCTGCCGCCGCGAGCAGGGGAGGGCCGCACCCATCCGCCGGCTCCACCAAGACAATCTCTCAATCTCCCTCATCCACCACCCAGTGCCGACGCCATGCCTCCCAGCGCCGACGGTTGAAGTCCCCGCGCCCGCCAATATAGCCGCCACCCTTCAAGCTTCACCTCACCGTCGAGCCACTCCTCCCGATCTCCCTTTTCCTCCAACCAGAAACCAAAATCGATTCGTAGTGAGCTCCTGGTCGTGATGCTTTCGTGGGTTGTTGCAGAGAGAGTGGTTGCTGTGCTCAGCGGTGAGGCACGCCGCTGACCGTGCGCCGTCCCCGCCGCGGGTAGTGCTAGGGTTCGGGAATAGGGGAGATAGGAGAGGGGTGAGATGCGCCCGGGGTTGGGGAAGGATTTGGGGAAGTCACTGGGGTGGGGGAGTGCGCCACTGTGCCGCTGCCGGTACGCTGTCGCCGCCGTCGTGCGTGCGTCTGGTCTGTCCGGAGGAAGGAGATGGAGTTAGGGTCATATGGCTTGACTGGCGGGCCTCATCCTGAGTCAGCATGGTGACATGGCGACAGGATCCTATGTGGCGGTCAAAACCACTTCAAACCAGTCAAAACAGGGGTCAGTGGCTAATTTTACACGGTTTGTAGAGTTGAGTGGTCAAAGTTGTCCGGTTTTGGAGTTGGATGGCCAAAACCAAGCCGAGGCGAGAGTTCAATGGTTAGAAATGGACTTTATCCTTTAAAAATTATATGAATGTTTGGAAGCAATCAACCTTCTTCTAGCTTTTTATTTTTACTCGTGATGTCAACATTTTTTTTGCCGGACCTAACATGTTGTGGATTGATGATACTCCTAAAATAGGTATTCCTGCGGTTATGAATTCAAATATATTTAGTTTTGTCTTACTAAATCAGATTCTTTCTTCTTCTTGTCATTCATCATATAAAAATAAAATCTTTAAAACCTTCTGTGTTGTACTTTTCTCAATTCACTTGGTGTACATTATTCTTGTTTTGAACCATAATTTGCAGGTTCAAAATCGGTAACAGTGGAATGTATTTTATTTTGAACCATAATTTGCATGTTTGAAATCGGTAACAGTGGAATGTATTTTATTTTGAACCTAAATGTTTTGAACCATAATATGTATTTTGTTTACAAAACATATGGTTGTGTTTAAGGTTTTACCTTTAAAAATTGGTAGCAGTGGAATGTACGTCCAACTCAATCTCTCTGTCAGCAATCATCTTGCTTGGAACAACGATAATCTGGTTATCTCCATCCACATCCATGGTACATACAACCACGAGACGCGACTACATAAGAGCAATTAGGGTGAACAAGGGCATTCCCCCCCCCCCACACCCCCCCCCCTCCTCCTCCTCCTTGTGCATTCATGATTTGACTTGAATTTTGTGAAATCAAGCAATGGTTTTCGCCGCATGCGGGATCCTTTTTTGGATGCTAAGTATTTTTGAAGTACGGGGCAAAACCACCATTTCCAAAAAAAAATTATCTGGTTTTAGCAAGCCACCGGATGTTTCGATACAATCAACCTTCTTCTGGCTTTTAAAAGTCATGGTATTGTTTATAGAGATGTAGCCATTTTACATTTTGTACTCGCGATCTCATCAATTTTTTGTTGCCTACCCTCCCTAACAAGTGTGGAGGGAGTTCACATTTAATTTGCAAGTTCGAACATCCCATTGCAAGGGCAGGCAGCGCGCCCACGGGCCCCAACTCGAGGATCGATCGGGCGTGAGACGTTGGATTCCGTATGCGTGCGGAGAGCTGACCGTTGGCACACGCGTTACCCTCGTGGTACGGTGAAACCGCACAAGATTTCTTCATTTCTGCCTAAAGATCGAGCAGTAGTACGTGTGGAAGAGAGCTTGAATAAGGGATAGGTTGTTTGCCAAATGTGCCTGACCAAAATTGCGGCATGCCAAAATATGGGCATGGTAAAAAATTCTACCAAAATCTAGACAAAAGTTATACTTGTTTGAGTGCCAAATGTGGTTGCCAAAATTTTGACATCTAATTAGTTTGATGCCAAAGCACAATTGTCAAAAAAATTTGGCATGCCCTCATTTTGGTTTGGCACGTTTGGTGCCCAACCAATCAGGCTCTAAATCCTTTGGTAACGACGGAGAAGCAGAGTAAAACGTATACGACGGAGCTGGTGCGCGATGCCAGACATGAATTGATGCTGCTGCCCCCCGGGCGAGGCGAGTGGAGAGTACAGTACAGGCCGCCGTGCCGTGCCGTGCCGTGGGCGAGCGTACGTACGACGTGGCAACCATAAATCCAAGAGGCTCCCGTCGCCACCGTACCGTACGTGCGCCGCGGCGCGGCGCGGCCATCGGCCCGTCGATCAATCGGTCGCCCCCTGCGCGGGCGGGCGCGCCGGCGCCGCCGCAGCTGAAGCGACGTTTGCCCATGCCTCGAAGAATAGAAATAGACTGCAGAGCAGGGATTTCCTCGCCTTTTCATGAACGAAGACGAAGATTTCTTCGTATTTCGTTCCAGACTTCTACTACTCTACTGTACCCTGGTGGATAAACGGATAAACCTCTGATCTCGCCGACAACACAAGCAATCCTCTTTTTGTTGTTGTTGTTGTTTTTTGCCGTCAGAATTTGAAAAAGGAAAGAAAGGAAGAACACAAGCTGCATTGAAACTGCATGGTCCAAATGCAGATGCGGGGTACTGCTCGTACTAGGCGCTCCTCGTATTTAAAACGGGGCCAACGACTCCCTCCAACCACACGCCCGTATCGCACGTACACTACACGCGAATCTGATGAAGCAAGGGAGAGGCTGCGCAGACTGCACTGCAGGCTGCAGCGTCGCGAGACGGCGAGAGGAGAGGCGAGAAGAGCGACCAGCAGAGACCACCGCACAGTGCAGTGGCTGCTGCTGTACTGTACTGAAGATATGCACCAGACGCAACCTATGCTTGCTGCTACGTGCAGTGCAGTACGCATCATGCCTTTTGGCACGGCGGAATCCAACCCACATGCCAGTCAGAATCTCACATGCCCCCCGAGCCGAGCCCGAGCTGATCGCACATCGCAGTGGCAAGAGTGTGAAACTGACCACGGCGAGCGGCGGGGACCTGATCGCCTGACAGCACTGGCGCTGCGGTCTCGAGTGCCCGGCGCCGTGCTGGGCCATCCCCTGCCTGCTTTACTACCCCCTTGCCCGCGGCAGAGGCAGCGGCAGCGGGTGGATCTCCGCGGGGGCCACGACGATATCTGGAGCCGACGAGCCGTAGCATGCCAAGCAACAAAGCAGACGCCGAGACGCGGCTGCTGCTTGGTTTGGTCCGCGCCGGCCGGTGCCGCACCGCCGCCGCGGATGTTTGTGGCGTCCCCTGCGCCCTGGCCTGGCCGGGCTCTGCGACTGCGACTCTGTGTGTGGCCTTGCCAGGTCTCGCAGCTCACACCATTTCCCTCCCTCTCAGCATATCCAATCTCAAGTACTATGTACATGTGATGTGAATATGTGATGATATATACTAGCATTTCAACGTTGCAAATGCTAGCAAAACACGCAAAGATATTAGTAGAGACCCCCCGTTTCATATCAGAAATATTCCTCCTATTCTTCTGATGGATGATGATGCACGAACGGTGCCGCCGAGTTCGTTTTCTACAAATAAAAAGATGACTTCAAATAAAAAACATTGAACTACAAAGTTGTAGATCTCGTCGAAATCTACAATTTTCATATAAAGTTTACCTCCATCCGAGTTCATACAAAAAAGTTACATTTTTTTTAAACAGACTGTACCCTACCGCCGTTTGACACGGCGGTTGCAGGCACTACAGTACACCCGACGTGGGTACTGTAGCAACCGTCATGTGGTAGAGCGGTAGAGGTGCTACAGTACCCCTACTGCCATACCACACGGTAGTAGTGGTATAGTTTTGCAAAATTTTTTGGGAGGCATTTATTTTTACAAAGTTGAAGATATATATATATATTCCACGAACCGTGCCGCCGAGTTCGTTTTCTGGGCCGGCCTTTCATTTTCCTCTGGGCCTCCTTTCCTGATAAAACACATTGCCAAGTGCCAACCCAGCCCACACACTACTGTTTTCTTTCTTTCTCCCACTCCTGCCTGTTACTACAATGCCCCCGAATATGCTTCGTGTAAAGTGAAAAAAGAAGAGTATTTGTTGTAAAGTCTACAGTGAGAGGATCGAGAGGAATGCAAGGGGACGGATTCCGGATGGAGGGAGAGTTTTGGTGCTCACCGTGTTTCGTTCTCTCGACTAAAAGGCGCCGGGCAAAAAAGTGAAGAACTCCAATACCAACAATGTTGTTGATGATCCACCAGCAGTGCCACAGCCCTTGGATGTTGTACCAAGTTCAAGGTGGGTGCGAAGGCAAAGAAGTGAAGATGAAGTGGACACCAAAAATGTAGCGGATGGTCAGTTCGAAGTCAGTCTGACTGATGCTGGTGTGGAGGACGAAGACGAGACGTTGTAGCCCTCAAGCGCATCAAAGCAAATCAGCCACCAACAACCAGCAGCCAGCAGTACTTTTCTCTCAGAACAAACCAGCACCAGCCACCAGCCACCAGCCAAACGAACAGGCTGAATGTTGCTCAAGAGATTCAGCGTAGTCCACATCCAATGCCCAGACTAGTGCGTAGCCAGGGGGTTAACCCAGAGGAAAAAAAAAACTTAAGTATGAAGCTTTATTGCAAGAAGTTGTGAAAAAGAGGAACGTGTTGGAGCAGTTCCAGAAAAAACAAGACCTAAGATAGAGACAAATAAGATTTGATGCAAATAGTGGAAGCCAAATGTTTAAAATTTTTAATTTGTCTAATTCATTTTATCCTCCTCTAGACTCTGAGTACCTATTCTTACCCAACGAATAGCTCTCCAGCTTTTTTTTTTACAAAAACTATACACTGCAACAAAAGGACCTACATCCGTGTTACTACGGTCTTGTTTAGTTCTATTCTTTTACTTAATTCACCTGTCACATTACCTATCACATTGAATCTTTGGACACATGCATGGAATATTAAATTAAATCTAGTTTAAAACTAACAAATTGTACAGTTTGGCTGTAAACAACGAGACAAATATTTTGATCCTAATTACTCTATGATTAGCCATAAGTGCTACAATAACCCACACGTGCTAATGATGGATTAATTCAAATCAAAAGATCCATCTCGCGGTTTCCTGGTGAATTTTGTGAAGTTAGTTTCTTTTATCAGTGTCCGGAAACCTCTTCCAACATTCGATCAAACATCCGATGTGACACACAATTTTTTTTTTTTTTGACAACAGACACACAAAAAATTTTGTTTCCACAACTAAACACACATAAACGCAGTCTGGCTCAAAGCAAACCCCTCCTTTGGAGTATGAAAATATTAACTAGTACATTCAACGAAGTCCTTTAGAGAATGTGTCGATTCTCTTCCTTCTAGACATTCCAAAATACATACATGGCGAAGGCCGCCATTTTCCTTCAATACCAAAATCTAGGGAAGTTCTTACCAGTAGCCCCCCCCCCCCCCCCCCCCGCCCCCCGCGACATCTGCCCCGCCCGGTTAGTGCAGAGTTTTTTATTCAGGGCAGCGATATGCACGCTTATCTCCTCTACTAAGATGACTAGTTTCACTCACTTTCCTTAACCCTTCATAGATCAGGCAAAAACATTGTGTATCATGTCATCTCATTCCAGTTTTAGTTGTAGAAGACATCGTGCTAACAGCTAAGGTAGTAAGGCTATCCGCACTGGGTGTGGTAAGCCGAACGGGACGGCGCACTCCAGTACGCGTTTGGCGTAAAAACTCCCGCACCAGCGTACTAGAGAGACAGCGCTACCATCCCGTTTCGGCTTCTTCACGCTATTCCCAACGCATTCCCGAGCGAACGCTACGAACTCCACGTCGGACGACCGCCCAACCATTACGTACCTCCCACCCGTACTCGGAGCTCGCTGGAGACGGCCGGAGGGAGAGAAGGGGAGGACCGCCGAGAGAGGGCCGCCTCGCTGCCGTCGAATCTAGCGCGCCCGACCAGCCGGTGCACACGCCGACGAAGAGGGTAGGGTCATCGCGACAGAGGACGACACGTCGAGACACCCCTGTGACAGAACCGCCCAAAATAATTCTGAATTATCACCTAAGTCGGTCCACTTGGCTTATAAGCGATAACCAAGAGTTATTTTGTCGCCTCTGTCGGGTCATGCCCGGTAAATCACTACAACAGGATCGGTGATATTTGCTAAGCCCACACGAAGGCGGGACCAGAGTACAAGTTCAACATTACATAAAAGACCATAGGTTCACAATTATTACAAACCAGGTTTTGATACAAGAAAATAAAGTGTTTCAGAGTTTAACAGCGGAATTAAAAACTAGCGAAAGATACACATGGGAGGCCATCCATGAAGTATCACTCATCATCGTCATTCTCCCATTCAATCTCCCATCCATCTAGAATAGAACCAGGCCAGATGGGGTTACCTGAAAACCACAAATTAAGCAAGGCTGAGTATACTAATACTCAGCAAGACTGACCCGACAAAAATAAAAGTACAACTAGACATGCAAGGTTTTTTGGCTGGTGGGTTTATTTTGCCAAAAGCGACTAAGAGTTGATCCTTAATTTCAAATTTTAGCTCATATTCTAGTATGTTAATAATTCTAGGTAAGCACCTATACTAAACAAGCATGTTGTGAAAACAATATTAATCAGACAACAATATTAATCCAAATGTTACATAAATAAACATGGGGTAGCCAGTGGTCAAGCCGACTCAGATAACGGCGAGTGACCGACGATCGATCGATTTATATCCTTACAAGGTAAACCCAAGATACACGGAAGAAGGTAGACCCCAAGAAATCAAATAAAAGCGAATGCGGGGTCTACCCCGACCAGGCGGTTCCCGTCATTCCCCAGATTAGGGACAGACGCCACAGTCCTAAGTACAAGGTTACTGGAACGCCCTCACACGGCACGTCCAGACTCACACTTGCACTACCGGTAGCGAACCGGGAGACGCATCTCAAGAGTAGTAGCGATAAAGTCCCCGCACTGGTTCATTAGGTACTAGGCTTACTGGTTCCATTCCCGACAAGCACTTGGTACGTTCAATAGCTTAGATCAGCACCATGCTACTCGGTCGAGACCGAACCCATTGCTCTTACCACATGAGCGAGTCAATTTATCCAACTTATGATTCCAACATAAGCATCTTATATCTCGCGAGCAATGAGTCATTACTCGACTTGTACCGTGTTCTTAAAGCATGGCACTAGCGTCCTAACATACTATTTATAAAAGCATATGAACCTAAGGATCATGCATCTAGGTTTCAAAACAACTCCTGAAACTTAAATGCACAAAGTAAAACATAAATACTGAAAAGGTAAAAGAATGTGAGATTTTATCCAAAAAGGTTATATGTAAACCCGGTGCTTGCCTTCCTCTAAGTTAGCAATAGTCTTGGGCTCTTCTGGACTTTGGTCCAGGTCTTGGTGAGTACCTAACTCGTTCACCTCTTCCTCAACCGCACCTTCTCCCTCCTGGGTGAGCGTATAGGTACCGTCTGGTAAACCTACACGTATACATGCATATGCATTAAATTATGGTGAGGGTGGGAGAATTACCACCAAACCAACTCTTGTTGGCCACATTCATCTTAAGAATTATTAAAACTCACAAAAAGTATGGGTGTGGTGTGAGGGTGAATTAAACTTGACTTTGATGGTGATTGTGTGCACATCTGAACAAATTAATTTACTAAACTTCACCAAACAGTATGGGGTGTGTTTAAAATGATTTCAAACAGGAACTGGACATGAAAACCTTAATTAAACTTAAATAATAAATATAATCCTTTTTATTCAACTCCTAGCTAGCCCTTCATCCAAAATTCATATTAATTGAAATATAACTCCAACTGGTCTGAAATTTTGCCCACAGCAGCAAATGACTAAAACAAGCTTACATACCAAAAATTAGCTCCAGATTATTTATAGATTAATTTATTTGAAAAAGACAAGTTTCAGCCTAGCTTAACTTCATTAAATCCTACAAAAAATTTTACTAATATTTTTGACCTCAACTTTTTCCTACAGATCATTCTTGTCAAATCTAAGCTCCCGACAAATTTACAAAAGTAGATCTATCATATTTTTCAAGTTATCCATTTAACATCCTGCACAAAGTTAAATACAAAACATCATTCAAATCAGTTTCTAAAATCATAATTATTTTTCCAGAGATGCTATTCATCATGAAAAGGTCCTAGAGTGCATTGGTGCTTACATAAATTATTTCTTGAGGGGACTATAAAAAGCATCAGTCTTAACCTAACATAAATCTTACAAAACTCATAACTACAAATCTACACATCAAACATGTGTCAAATTTGGTCATAGATCTAAACATGACATAAAGAGTAACATATCCAAATTTCAACTCCATAACATGTGTATATTGTGAGCTACAACAAAAGTACATCAAACTGAGTTTGATTTTTCATTTCAAAATTATATAGAAAAACCCTATACACCCTTTCTAGAAAATGTAGATCTCGTCACAAGGAAACCAACATAATAGAATTTACATTTTTCTGATTTTTCTACGATTTTTAATTAATTTTCGAAGTTGCAGCCGAAACCCTAAAGAACCTTATTACAACCAGGACCCTGGATATTGCAGATAGGTCCTCGAAAATTACAACTAGGCCCTCAGATGAGAATCCCAATCACACATAGGTCCCCAGGCACCATGGCCGGTGATGGAGGTCAAAATCCGGCGAGCTCGTCGCCGGGATGGACCGGGAAAGTGGTGGGGGGGGGAGTGACGAGGGGCTCACCAGGGTTCCGTTCTGGGGCTTGGACGGCGAAAGGGCGTGTCCAGCGGGCGCCGGCGGCGGACGGCCGGCGGGGAGGCCGCTGCGGCACGTTTCCCCGACGAGGCTCGGGCCAGTCCGGGCAATGAGCGACTCCGGTGGCTCCTGCGTGACTTAGGGAAGAGGTGGAGGAGGTTGAACGGCAGCGGAAGAGGGCGCGGATGCTTGCTCAGCTGCGGCAATGGCGACGGCGGACGGGAAAAGCTCGACGGGGACTGCTGCTCGAGTTTTAACGAGGGGCGTCGAGTGCGTGGAGTTGACGAGGTGGCGGACGGGCTTGTCGGCGCGGCACGGCCAGCTGGCCCCGTCCTGCATGCGCGCAACGCGCGCGGCAGGAGCGCGCGACGGCGCGTGGCCAGGAGGGCCCGCGGCCCCGCGGCTCCGCCCCTAGACGCGGCGTACGGGTGGGCGAACGGGCGGAGGGTCCACGGCGCTCACGTGGTCCACAACGGAGGCCTCGACGGGTCCGTACGCCGGAGGAAAGCGCACGCGACACGTGAACGGTGCAAACTGGGTGCGCGCGCGAGAGCGCGGCGACGTCGGCGCCCAGTTTCATTCCGTTTGCCCGTTTTCGAAATTGCGAAACTCAAAAAAATCTTATATAAGTTGAAATTCTCCAAAAGTAAAAGTTGTAGAGGAACTATAGTACTACAACTTTCACAAAGGGCGACCTATGTTTTAATGAAAGGATTGATGAGAAAATCGTGACGAAGTTGCAGAAATTCTTAGCCCCGAGTTACTGTTCACATCACCTTCAACTCGAATTTTGGCCAATTTACACTCAAAATTGGAATGTCCGCCAATTATAAAAAATGTGTTCTCGGAAACAGGGAAAAACTTTTATATTGGCAGATTTTGAACTTCTATAGAGAAATTAGGAGAACGCGCAAGAAAACCATTTCAGCACTATGGAGTACTTAGGGATTTGACCAAGATTTTGGGATTTTGACCAAGGTCCCGTTTGCATAAATGTTCAAAACCATACTAAACATGCTTAGAGACTGATTATACTTGATTAACACGATTAATTAGGGTTTTTAGCGTAACTAAACACTTGGGGTGTTACAACCCCCTGTCGGCCTCTCCTGCTCCGCCTGTGACAGTCCCCATGTCAGGCACCGCCACACGTATGTCACACCGCGGATCTAGAGGAGCTACGGAGTGGGGAGCTCGAGGAGAGGTGGCGCGGCCCCAACGGCTCCTCGCCGCCTCGTCCTACTCCGCTGTGCCCGACGCGAGCCGAGCCGGCGCAGGGGACCTCGGAGAGGAAGGCGCCACCAACGGCCTGGGAAAGAGAGGCGCGTGGAGGTAGCCGTTGTCTGACGTCACGCGGGCCGGCCGTCCTCCGCCGCCGTGCTCCCTTCCTCTGGACTGGTCGTCGTCGCCTCACTCTCCCTGCTCGTCCCCGCCGGAGGGGGAGGGCGCATGGTCCGGCCGCGAAGCCACCGGCGGTCGCGCGTGGCGGCGTCCCGCCGTCGCGCCACAGACTCCCCTCGCCCCTGCTCTGGATCCGGGGGGTCCTCTGCCTCCGAGGGCGGCCTCCCATCGCCCCTGCTCATTGGTGTGGGCGGGGAGGAGAGGAGGCGCCGTCACCGGTGGGGGAGGAGAGGAGACGCCGACCGGGGAGGAGGATTGCGGAGGAGATGGAGAGCAGGGGAGGAGGTGCCTCCCTGGGCCGCGCCTGCAAGCTCCGCGGCCGGCCACACCGGCGAGCTCTGCCCCGGGGGCCGCTCGATCCGGGCGCGCAGGGGTAGCCGCGGGCGCCGCACCTGCGAGCTCTGTCGCCGAAGCCGCGGCTGGCCACGCCGACGAGCAAAGCCCCGGTGCCGCTCGATCCACGGGGGAGGGGGTGCGCCGGTGCGGGCGGCGGAGCGAGCGAGGGTGTGCGGGCGGCGGAGTGAAGAGCGAGAGGGGAGAGATGGGCTGCGGGGGTAAAAAAAGAGTCTGACTAATGGGCCCCGCAGCTGGTAGTTGGTGTGGAGTATGAGATATAGGAGATGACAGGTGCGAAAAAACTGACACTGATACATTGTAGAATCTCGATGACCAGACAGAATATTCTCTTTTACTTTTAGAGTATGAAAATAGAGTACGACGAGTGCGGATAACCTAAGGTCCTAGAACAGAGAGTATCATCAAACTTTCATGTTAGCATATATGTTTTAACTTTTAAGTAAACTTACCAAGAAATGTTTCACACTGTGAAATGTTGCTGGAAGCACCATATTACCACCTAGATGCTAGCAACTGAAGCGGTACTACGCTTTTGCTATTTGTTTCTCTTTCAGCTAGCATATGAACTCCCAGAAAGAAAAAGAAACACAAGCTCAGGTTCAGCAAGATAAATATCAACAAGCTCAAATGGGACACAAACTTGTGAAAATAGGCAACAAAGACAAAGATGTACCGCTTACAAATCACAAACTCAAAATGCTCACTATAGAGCATGCCAACTAAAATTAAAATACCTTGGATACATGACTATTATGCGAATCAATGTAGCAGAGATGAGACTACTATGCAATGTACTGTAATTTATTTCAGATTGTGCCAAGACAAACAGGAACATCTGAAGTTTAGTGCCAACCAAAATGTTATCGTAGACCCACAACCAATCACGGTTGCGTTGCACATCCCGTAAGGCTGTCCGCACCGGGTGCGGTAAAAGCCCCGGTACGGGACACGCTGGCGGGATGGCGTAGGCCTGTGGCGTTTTTTCCCCCGCACCGGGGGACGCCAAAGGGAACGGGGTATCCCATTCCGGCCGCGGGGACGCCATGTCTGGCGTCATTCCGGGTGCGCTACGGCACACTCGGGCGGGCCCCAGCTGCCTCCCGTCGCCACGTGCCCAACCGACCGACCGCAGGGACATGCTCCAGATCGAGGCCGAGCCGAGCCGAGCGCCGCCAAGTCTTCTTCCCCTGCCACTCGATTCCCCGCCGGCGGCGAGGTGGATTTGGCCGGTGATGACGAGTTCATGCCTGCATCACCGTGCCCTCCTGGAGGCCATCCTCAGCGGCGCAGAAGCAGGGGAGGAAGCCCGGCGCCGGAGAGGAAGGGGCCGAGATCCCCGCCGTCGTCATGGCCGGGGAGGGAGCGGCGCAGAAACAGGGGAGGGGGTCGAGCTCGCTCGAGCTGCCACTGCCACGCCGTCGCCGTCCGAGGCCCGCCGCCGAGGGGACCGAAGCTCGACCCGTCGATTCGGGTGTCGACCCGTCCGAAGCTCGACCCTGCAGGCCCTCGCCCTCGCCGTCGGTCGCCATGGAGCAGAGGAACGGATGTCGCGCCACACCATGGAGCAGAGGAGTCCACGCGCCGCGCCGCCGCCGTTGCGGCCTCCACGGGCCGCGCTGCGAGGACGGGGAAGGAGGGAGTCGGGACGCCCATCCGCCGTCCACCGCGCACCAGAGGAGTCGAGGCGTGCGTCGTGCCCCGAGTCTGCGCAGGCGACCTCGGCCGGAGAAGAGGGATGTGCCGCCGCCGCGTCCTCCGCCGCCGGGGCCGCCACCGGATCCGTGCCGCCCGAGCTGGGAGGGGCCGGCCACGAGCTTCGTCGACAGCAGCCGCCGACCTGGGAGCTCCACCGCCGCCGTCTGAAAACAGGGGAGCTCCACCGCCTCCGCCTCGAGAGCTCCGCCGCCGGTGGCCTCCGCCTCGGGAGATGGGGTCGGGTGCGGTGGAGGGAGAGAGGAATGGCGTCGGGGGTAGGTGGGGAGGGAGAGATAAAGAAACAGAGTATGACAGGTGGGTCCCAAACGAGATAGTTGATATGGAGTACGAGATATAGGGGATGACGGGTGCGAGAAAATCGGTACTGGACTATAAAATCACGATGACCAGACAAGAATATTCCTTTTAGAGGATGAATTTGGGGTATGACGAGTGCGGATAGCCTAAGAAGCCATCAATCGGCATGCTGCTCTCCTTCTGGATCAACAGCGGCTTGCCCTCCACGCGGCCGAAGCTGAAGGCCTCCTTCAACACCGGGTTGCCCTGCACGTGCTTCACGAACCCATTGCCGAGGAACTTCCTCAGGAAGTTGAGCTGGACCAGCCTCACCCACGTCGACACCTTCATCCATCTCGTCGCGCCGTTCCATGGACGCTCGTGCTGACGTCGCCGGGGGCTCGCCGTGGTCCAGGAAGGCGGCGATCTGGCCGAACAGCTCCTTCTGCTCGCAGTGACGGATCTAGGAATAAATTTAGAGAGGTTTTCTTCTTCTTCCTTCTCTAGTCCCTCCTTCCTTTATTGTTCTTCCTCAAATTTGTATGGGAGACCTAAAGGGATTCCATTAGATTTCCAGCGGTAGGGGGGCTCGAGCCCCGCCCGCCCCACCGTTGGATCCGTCCCTGTCTGCTCGCGGAGGAGTGAGTTGTCGGCGCCCTTGCTGGCGGATTCGGCGGCGAGGTCAGACACCTTGGCCACCAGCGCGTCCATGTCCTTGCGCGTAGCGTGCTGCGTCGGGTTGAGCTCCACGCACACGGCCAGCGCCTCGCCGGCCGCCATCCGGACCCTGCGGTCGCCGGCGTCGCGAGCATCTCCGCGAGGGACGCGATGGCCGCGCGGCTCCAGCCGGTGCCGCGGTCGGCCCCCTTCCGCTGCGTGTTGGTGGCCGCGGAAACGACGGTGGTCAGGAGGAACGTCCACGCGGACACGGCCGCGGCCACCACTGCGGGGCTCGTCTCCTGGGCCGGGGACTTCAACTTGGCGGATCGCGATCGCACCGGGGGCACGACACTACAGGATAACATGGAACTAAAGGCATTTTCTTAAAGGCATTTAAGCAAAATGCCTCAATTCCCCTGCTCTTTGAAGGCGTTCCTGCAAAATGCCTAAAGAAACAGAGTGTAATAACCTGGCTTAGGAAAACGGCTAAAATCCACTCTACACGTTGAGTGAATCACACCTACTAATTAACTCTCTTGCACTTTCGTCCTCGCTTCGTGCAAAAGGTTGCAACCGGAGTTAACTAGCTTCATCAAGTCACATATTTAAGTTGGTCTAGCTCCTCTTGCCTAAACAATATGGGACTAAAGTGGCTCTCTAAGCACCCTACATACCATCACACATGTATGTAGGCCTGATTTGGCCCAACCGGCCTTTTTATAGGCTGGGCTGTTACAACACACCCACCCTAAGGACTCAACGTCCTCGTTGAGTTACCACATAGGACACAGATTCAGGATCGACTTTCCTGACCACGTCGTTACGTCCGGTGCCGACGCATGTGCCACACCGTGACCACACAGGGCCTACGCGTATGCGCATCATGCCCGCACAACTGACCCGTACACGCCCGTGACACAGCGAAAGTCTAGCTCTTATTATCAAATGTAATAACCAGGCTTAGGAAAACGACTAAAATCCACTCTACACGTTGAGTGAATCACACCTACTAATTAACTCTCTTGCACTTTCGTCCTCGCTTCGTGCAAAAAATTACAACCGGAGTTAACTAGCTTTCTCAAGTCACCTATTTAAGTTGGTCTAGCTCCTCTTGCCTAAGAAATATGGGACTAAAGTGGCTCTTCAAACACCCTACATACCATCACATATGTATGTAGGTCTGATTTAGTCCAACCGGCCTTTTTATAAGCTGGGCTGTTACACAGAGTATATGCAGGCATTTGAGAAAAACCGCCTTCTAATGTTGGTCTTCTAAAGGTGAAACAGCTAAATGCCTTAAACTAATCTAATTTAGGGGCATTTTCAAAAAATGTCTCACAGGAAACGGAAGGCATTCCTTCAAAAAACGCCTTCAAATCTGAGTCTTTTATGCATATAAGACCCTGCCTTACCCTGCACTTCTTAAGCAGCCCTCGTACACGTCTTCTCCTCTCCCGGTAATTATCAAGTCGCCAACCACTCTTTGGCTAGCAACTAGCGAACAGAAAAGGCGAAACAGCCATTTACGTCCCTGAACTATCGTCGCAGGCTCACTTTCGTCCCTGAACTTCCAAAACGTCCGTTTTCGTCTCTAAACTTTGCGAGTAGGCTCATTTACGTCCTTCATCCCATGTGGCAATCCACATCGACGTGCCACGTCAGCGCACAGTCAGCTAAGATTTTTATTTGCGTTGAACTGACCCTTTTGCCCTTCTCTATCCAGTCCTGACCACCATCCCCTCTCTATGTTCCTCCAGTAGCTGTTCAAGCTGCAATTTCGAAAACAAATCAATCTTCTGCATCCAAATCCATGCATCAATCTGTAAACCATGAATCACAAAAAAAATACCTCCAAATCCATGGTGAGGTAGTCCAATGGCTGAGCTCCAGGAGCCTGCATCTCATTCGCACCGTGCGCTGCTCTTCGCCTTGCTCGTGTTGGGCCTCGCGCTCTCTTCAGCTGAGCTCGGCATTGAGTCGATCTGGTAGGGGGCGGCGAGCTGCAGGACTCCGAGGCGGCGAGGTGCTAGGGGAAGACGAGTACGGGGGTGCCGATCTGCGATGCGACGAGCTGCTACGGGAATACGAGTAGGGGCGTCGATCTGCGACGCGGCGAGCTGCTAGGCAGCGAGCTGCTTGGGGACCCGACGCGGCAGCGGCCAGTGGAGGACGGGCTGCCGCAACGGCGAGCTGCTTGGGGACCGGATGCGGTGACGGCCAGCAGCCAGTCGACATAACGCGGTGACGGGTCCGGCCCTATCTGACTGGGCAAAACAAGAGAAGGGCAAAAGGGTCAGTTCAACGCAAATAAAAATCTTAGCTGACTGGGCGCTGACGTGGCACGTCGATGTGGATTGCCACATGGGATGAAGGACGTAAATGAGTTTACTCGCAAAGTTCAGGGACGAAAACGGACGTTTTGGAAGTTGCGACGATAGATAGTTTAGGGACGTAAATGGCTATTTCGCCAACAGAAAACTAACGAGTTCGCTGGTCAGCGCTCAGCGGACGGCGGACCTAGGGTTCGGGAACTCCACGCCTCCGCCCCTGCGGCGGCGCCGTAGAGTTTCTCCACAGTTTAGTCGAGCTCCTCCATGGTGGCAAAATTGCGAAGCCCATGTGTTTGCAGTCCCAATATTCCAATTTTCTCGGTGCTGCTCGTGCACCCATCGTTGACCTCTTCCGCGGCAGCGTCGCCGCCGAGCTCCTCCGTTGCGCCATTGCCGAGCTTGTCCGCCGTGCCGCCGCCAACGAAATTAACTCCCCACCACTTGCCGTTGAGGCTACTGAATCCTCCCTTTGCTGCAACCGTGGAGTTCCTCCTGAACTGCAAGCTGGCGATTGGGCGAAAAGTGGTGCGAGGAGGAGCACCAGATCAGTTCTTCCTCGATATGGATCACGGCACGGCTGCGAGCAGACGCAAGGACCCTGATGTGGAGATCACGGTGACGGGATGCTGCGGTGAGTTGTCACATCACGTTGAGGTACCCAAAATTCACCCATGTGGGTCAATCCTCTCATTGCTGAGTTTCCCCCCGTCATAAATCTAGTAGAGATTTGTTTGGTGCATTTGTTTCATGCGGTTAATTTGCCTGAGTATCTCCAATACTCCTTGTTCATGGTAATTAGGTATTGGATTGAGAGAATCATTGTGTATGGTTTAATTAAATTTGTGTTAGCTTATTGTGCACATATGGTGTTTGTCAGATTGCTTGGGTGAAAAAAAATTCTTCAATTTCAGGCATAATCAAATATTGTATCCCTGTTTTGTAACCTACGGTTTGGTCTGACATCAAGTATGTCATGTTTTTGTAATTGGAAACTGGTAGTGCCAAAAAAAATTATATCTGAATTGCATGTCAGGTGCATTGTTTAGTTAGATCTGATATGATCTTGGTACTGCACATAAGCATTTTCCATCTTAGCGATGTTCTCAGTGAAATTGCAAAATCCAGTAAGTTCATGGTGTATGTATGTGTCACTTAAGCAACCAAATATTTGATCTGTGTTTCAGTTGCCTACCACATGCTTTGATTCACTTGGAATTGTTATTGGCATAATCAAATATTTGATCCATGTTTCAGTTGCCTACTGATTGGTCTGACATCAAGTATATAATGTCTTTGCAATTGGAAACTTGTATCACAATTGTTCCTATAGTTTCTATTATCTGAATTGCATGACATGTTCATTTTTTAGTTACATATGATATTTGGAACTACGCATGTGCAGTTTTCATCTTAGAGATGTTCTCGGTGAAATTGGAAAAATACAGTAAATTCTTCGTGTATGTACATGTAACTTGTGCAACTTGCCTCATTTTTGGGGTAGTCTGCATGTTGTTTTCTCCATAAATTGGTGCGTCTGATGAATTGATATTTTGTTTTTATGGACTTCATAAGTATGTTTTTGCAGTTCGAGAGTTATGCACAAGAGAAGTGCACTGAACTCTTACCAGTAGGAGGTAAGTAGAGCAATCCATGCGCACCATCCTATGTAAGTTGGTTTCTACATACAGTTATTGCGTCAAATAACTAATAATTGGTTAATTAACTAAACCTTCAAGTGACTTAAATTATCTTCTCATTAGCAAATAAAAATTTGAAATCAACATTGGCATCAACTCAACTAGGTCCTTGCCTCTCTACATGAGCTTCTTAAATTCCAATATCAGTTTACATATGAGATGCAATTATGGCATGGTATCCTCTTTGCTATGCAAATGATTACATGGCTGTATAGATGGCCCAGCAAGCTAATGCCATTTCACTTGCGCAATTATGCTAAGATTTCAGTAGCGAAGTTGTTTTTCCACTGGCCACACACTATGGTTTCAAGTTCATTTCCAATTGTTTTTGTTATTATAATCAATTATGCAAATGACACCTGTTGAGTTAGCAAGTACATGTTCCTTGCAAAACTGCATTTTTCCACAAGTGCATGGTCCAGATCGCTGTTTGAAATTTTATTGTTGATCTGTACACCAGGCAGTTCTTGGCAAGGTGTATTTTAACTTTCATGTTACTCATCCAAGTATGTTTGGTTCAAAACAGGAATCTTCAACCAAGTGATGAGGATGATAGGAACTACGGAGTTATAGTTTGATATATAGCTGTAAGTCATCCAAGTATGTTTGATTCAAAACAGGAATCTTCAACCGAGTGATGAGGATGATAGGAACTACAGAGTTATAGTTTGATATATAGCTGTGATGTAATTGAACTGGTTTGGTTATTGTTAAGTGTTTGAGTGTGTGTGGTCTGATTGTGTGACTTCGTCAGTTCATTTTGAAGTGAAATATGTTGATTTGTACTCCCAGCAATATCTCTTTGAATGACTTAAGTTTTGAGGGCATTTCTAAAAACGCCTCCATTAGTATTTGAGGGTGTTCATGAAATGCCCTAAAAGGCTTCACAGGCATCTTGCAGAATGCCTCTGAAAGTATTCCAGGCATTCTAGAAATGCCTTTATAATTGATCTTTGAAGGCGTTTTGAAAATGCCACCAAAGACTTTTGCGTCTAGGTTATCACGGCATTTTCAGAAACGCCTTCCAAGGTCTTTTGAGGCATTTTTACTACTTTTCAAGGCATTTTAAAATGCCATGTATACTAAGTTATGTTGTAGTGCGATGACGCGCCAGATGACCTCCATCGACCTCTGCGCATCCTCCGGGCGGCGCGCGCCGGCCAAGGAAGCGACGGCGAGGCACTCGATCGCGGCGGCGACCAATGTCAGCGACGCGTCAGTGTCGTGGGCCCGGATCGCCTTGGACAGCGCCGGGAAGGCCTCGTCCAGGAGCGGCCCCGGCGAGCCGTCGCGGAGGGTGAGGAGCAGCAAGCCGACGGCGCGGTACGCGAGGCGGGCCTCCCTGGGGGTGCCCTTCTTGATGGAGACGCCGGAGAGGGCGAAGATGGTGAGGCACCTCATGTCGAGCTCTTCAAAGGGGAGGTGCCCGAACTCCTCCAGCTCGCCGACGATCCCCGCCATGGCCGCCTCCCGCGTGGCCGGCGAGCGTGTGATCCAGTAGTGCTTGTCCTGGAGATTCCGGATGCACGCGTCCACCCGCTCGTACTTGTTAGGCTGCTTGTCATTGCGACGAGCCATGGCCATGGCCCGAGCAGCGGCGGCGGCGGCGGCGCCAAGATTCGCCGGCTCTTCGACTCTTCGTGGTGAGAAGACGGGACGGGTATGTTAGTATATTAGCAATGACATCAGAGTTGGGTTCGGACTGGACCTACGTGGATAGAGGAGGTTTTTCGTAAGTGGAAGCTGAGTCAATATGTACCCCTCTGTCTTTAAATATATAGCATTTAGGACAACAAAATTAATTTATTTTAAACTAAATTTTTTATTCTAAACGTCATATGTTTAAGAACGGAAGGAGTAGCTGAAAAGTTGTGACACATTGCCGAAAATCGTCAAACTTCAATACATCATTGTCAAAAAAAAGGAAAGATCGGTACTGAAATTATGTTAAAACAGTAGAGTTGTACTCGGCTACTCTATTAGGGCGTGAGCAATGCACAGAACCAACCTCGTTCCTATATAGCAGCACTTCTGCGCTGTTAAAATCTCACAATGCAAAGACCCACAATCATCATTAGGTTGAATCCATTTCCAAATAAAAAAATCAAATTCATCACCTTCCTCTTTGCGGTGGGATACGCAACGGCAGAAGAGAGAGCAGAGGGTGGGAGAGAGAAATCAAATTTTTTTATTTTATGGAGCCCGGTCCTTTGTAGGAGCGAGGCTGTAATGTTTGGGACCACGTTCTAAGCTCCATAAGATTGACTTTTTGACAACATTGGAGAGACTATTAGAGCCTTAGAGGGAAACATCACTGAGTTTAATTTCGAAACGTGAAGGACCAAGGATTTCCTTATTTGCACAAATTGCCTTTTGTACCAAGCCTTTTTTATCACAAGTTGCACAAAGCTGTGGGAGACCAAGGAATACAGGGATGATATTACTTTTTTTTACAAGTGGATGTTGCGTTGATCCCCTCCCACACCACCCAATCATTTCCCGAAGGAGGTTTAACCCCACCATCTAGAGCTACATCATTTGGGAGGTGTTGGTTCCATGTCTTGTGTACACAAACTAAACACTCCAATAATGTTAAACACGAGGAACATTTTTTTTATGTTGTACTGTGAATTGAGACGTCGTCTTCAGGGCTTTAGCTCTTTCGCGCATGATGCGCAAAAAACCCAAAATGAGTATGCCGGGCTTGTTGTAGCATACTATGTCGCGAATCCCTCCTCCTCGCCCACCCTCCCCCCGCCCGTAGCCTCTTTCCGATCGATCCTCTCCTCATCCCCAAGCTCTATCCACCCTCGTCCATCGTCCGCGTGGAAGGTGCGGCGATCGGGCTTGCAAAATGTAGTTGGCTTGACGCCCACGTGTTGGTGCTCTTCGACGTCTTCTCCGAGCTCAAGGAACTCCTCTGCACCTATAGCCCGGTCCCAAAGCTATTCGATCAGGCTTCAGTTTCAGTGTTTTTCTGCTCTTTATTATTTCTTTGTGATGAGCTATTGCTAAATCCAGTTGTTTTCCAGCCTTATGAGCAACAATCACGGTCTTGTGTATTCTAAGGATTGCCAACTTAAGTTTCACAAGATGAGAAATCCGTACTTGCAGCGCCTTGGGCCACGGGGGGAATCGGATATGACGCAGAAGTTCTCTGAGAAGTTGGAGGCTCTGTGAACGACAGTGTGCAGCCCCCACCGACACCGTGGGAGGAGGCGGAGGATAGAAACATGCCCAACACCATACTGTTGAACTCGCCAGCTGAAGGATCGACGCAACGAGTTGTGCGGTGAACATTGCACGACTAAGAGGGCCATGCCCCCCCCCTACCACCCACCCATCATCAACTGGCTCAATGCAAATGAGCTCAGCATGCTTGAGGCTGTTCGGCTTATCTAGCCTTGGCTTATCTCGGCTTATTTCAACTTATCTTCCCTCACACAATACTATTCAATCTACCAGCCGAGTACTATTCATTCTACTCCCTCCGGTTCCCTATTAGAAGTCGTTTTGGACAAGGTTTGAGTCAAACATTGGAAATATAAATCATGAATAACTTTTAAGTCGTTGAGTTTGAAAATATGAAAATCATATAAATAGATTTGTCTTGAAAATTACTTTCATAAGAATATACATATATAACTTTCCAATAAAGATTTTTATAGAAAAGAGAAGTCAAAGTTGTGCTTTGGTGACCGTGTCGTTGTCCTAAACGACTTCTAATATGGAACCGGAGGGAGTACTTGTCGACGATGTAGTTTGGGCTTCCAAAGAAGAAGCCTAACCCTTAATAAAGAAGAAGGTGATCTCATTGACAACCGTCATTGAGCTCATCGAAGTAGATCTCAATGCTTTCCCTACCTGACACGCTAACTATTGGTGTTTATTACCATCATCATCTATGGAGTTTTTGTAGTTCGTCAGATGTAATTCTAATATTTGTGCCTAAAATTTAACTTTCTGAAATAACGATACCATTCTCTCACATCCCCCCATCTGCTCAGTGTCATAAAAATTTATACATGGCATTGCATGAGAGTATGACACTAAACTATAATGATTGCTACCGTCCACCAATATCAACATAACCCAGCATATTCATCACTAGCACTAGCACACATTTTAAAAACTAGCCCACAGCCTCGATCACAACGCGACCAGCGCCATTGCACCGAGAGCCGCGGTGGCTGCACAGCGCGCGAACCGATCGCCGGCTGCGCACGCCGAGGTCGAGGCGTCCGCCACCGCCGGATCGTACTGCCTCGGCGTGACCGGATCCGGCTCCGTCGCTGGCGCCTCGGCGTCCTCCTTGGTCGGAGGAGGCGCCGGCGGCGCGTCCGGGATCGCCGCGACGGGCGGCTGGGCGCGGAAGAGCGAGTCCGGGAGCAGCACCCTGTCGAGCTCGTAGATCGCCATGGGCGCGTCCACGGACACGCTGCCGACGACCTTGGCGTCAGCCCACCTGGAGCGCACGTGGACGGTGCCGGCGTCATAGGTCACGTTCACCGTGTACATCCCGCCGGCGAGCGTCGTCACCGGCCCGATCCGGCTCAGCCACTCGAAGTCCGCGAGCTCGTAGTGCTTGGCCAGCGAGTGGCACATCAGCAGGTCCTTGAGCTGGTGCCTGGACAGACCCGACAGCACCTGCATGCATCGCACGATTCCTGATGTCATCACGTATACTTGATCCGCATGCGTTCTAAACGAATACTGTGAGACGGTTCTCGACGATGTTAATTACCGTCGGCTTGACGGCGGCGAAGGCCCTGTCGACGGGGACGAAGACGGTGATGCCCTGGTCGGTCAGGTACGCCTGGTTCTGGAACACCTCCACGAGGTTGGTCTCCTGCAGGTACCCGAGGAAGGTGCGGAACGGCCCGTTGAGGGTGAGGATCGCGGTGAGGTTGGCGCGCTTGGCCTGGGGAGTCGGCGGCCACATGTCGGTCCTATGCAGCGTCGTCGCCGGCGGCAACTTGACGGCGAGCGGCCGGCGCGCCCCGGCGTGGTGCAGGACGGACACAGACATCACGGTCGCGAGCAACGCGACGGCGCACCGCAACATGTCGCGAAAGATCGCGGTGTCGAAGCGAGTTCGGCGTGAACAACTGCCGGCTATCTGCGACTGCACAGGCAGGGAGACGCCGAGATGCGATCTTTGTGCGAGCTGTCAGCTCTCGTTTCCTATTTTTCCAGTGGCTCAGAGGACACTGCACGACGGCGTCAACTGCCAAACGATCGTCTTGAGAGTTGAAAGACATGCAGCTCGATCTGGAGAGCCGGATGAGAGTCGTGTAAGAGTCCTCTCTCTTTATTAAACTGTGGAAATCGTCACGGTACAAATGGAACGAACTGACACGTACGTCTGAAATAACACACGAGCAAGGTGCAACAAAACTACGACAAAGTTTCACCGTAGTGCGGCACCAACGCAAAAGAAATCGGTGTCTACACCACCAGAAACCCGGAGGCCAAGAGGGCCAAGAAACCAACAAGAACAGGCCCCGCACCGACCCGGCACGACAAGCTCTTGTCTCCCCCACGCTCCGTGGCGGTCGGCGCGCCGTCGGTCGCATCGCCCACGCGCGCCGGCGGCGCGGGCGCGGGCGCGGGGACGGGCGCCACGTCGGGCTCGGTCGGGAACACCTGCTCGGGCAGCAGCACCCTGTCCAGCGCGTACACGGCGACCGGCGGCGTGGAGTACACGCTGCTGACGAGCCTGGCCGTCCCGGTCCACCCGGACGCGACGCGGATCCTGCCCGCGGCGTAGGTGACGTTCACCGCGCACCGCGCCCCGCCGAGCGTGGCGACGGGGCCCGACGCGGCCAGCGCCGCGAAGGACGAGAGCGGCAGGTACCGGGCCACCGCGTGGCACAGCACGAGCTCCCGGAGCCGGTCGACGGTGAGGTTGGACAGCGAGGCGGCGTCGACGGCCGCGAACGCCGAGTCCTCGGGCGCGAACACGGTGACGCCCTGGCCGTCTGTGTCGTTGGCAAGGCTCTGGAGCGTCCGGATCGCGTCGGTGCGGACGAGGTAGCCGAGGAACGTGCCGTAGGGGCCGGCCAGCGAGAGCAGGTCGGTGAGGTTGACGCGGTGCGGAGCCGGGGCCGGTGCCGGCGTGTCGGCGATGGCAGGCGGTGCGCTCTGGGGCTGGGACAGTGCCGCTCGGGGCAGCGCGAGGCAGAGCACCGCGACGGCGAGGACGACGGCTGGTGGTTTGAGCTCCATCCCTGCCCAACGCTGCAGCAGCTGCTCTCTGCGAGTGCAGCCGCGAGGGGAGCTTGATCGAGATGGAAGCTCAGGCCGTGGCGAGGCCGTGAACTGATCGGAGGAGGGATTTATAGTGGATGCTGACGCGTAAAAACGGTTAGAGTAAAGTACTGGGGCTGGCATCCGGTTGTCAGCGTGTCGGTAGGCAGTGTTATGCTGCCATTGTCAAGTGGTCAACTGAAGAAACTGAACAGGATCGTGCGATTCTGGGAATGTTTTTTTGTCCCGTTTCTGAGGGTGGTGGCGACCAACGTTTCCTCTGAATTTGGGTTTAGTTTGAAGCACGTATACTGATTACTGAATCATTGAGAAGCCAAATAATTGTGTGGTTCGAATGGGACAAAAGCTGTAAACTTAAGGACATTTTCAAACAAGGCATTAATTAGTACTTGAAATGATACGCATATCGGCGTATAGGAGTAGAGAAAGAATTAAGGTCGTAATGTGATGTCAATAGGCACCGACAGGAACCACTGGTTTTGTTTAAAACGAGCGTGGGCAATGGAAACTGATACCGATTATAAACAAAATAAAACAAATCGAATCCCCGTTGACGGAGTGCAAACAGGGTGATTAAAAGGACGATAATAATATGCTTTAATTAGCTAGGGTTAGGGAGAGGATCTCTGTCCATTGTAATCGGTGATCACGACGGAGGAGGGGCTCGCGCTTGGCGCTTCACGTAGAGGCGTGGAGGGCAGGACGGGCATGCTCTCTCTCGGCGCTCGAGATGGCGGACGTGCTCGCCTCAAATCGGCCTACAGGCTACGACAGCTCTCGGTGACTCGCTCTCGCCGACACATATTGTCATCACGTGGGCAACTAAACAAAAACCTGTGTTCGTGTGCAACGCCATCAGCACTTGGCGACGTGCACCACGGCGGCGGGTCGGCGGCTGCCAGTCTGCACTTCAACGAAAATGAGCACCAGTTTTTTTTTTGGCCCACGTTCGCCGTTCCTCCAGCCAGACCCAGTTTAGCAAAACAGCGCATTGCGGCCGCGTTCGGGTCGGCCTGTTCGTTTTCCTTTTCTTTCTTTCCAGAGAAAGAGTTACAGAGACGTGTCGATTTTTCTTTTTTTGGGTCCGTGGTGAACGCATATCGTGCGTGGTTCATACATCTCCCAGTGTTGGTGAACGATGCGCGTTGCACGGCATGTCGCAGACAATGCCGGCGTGTCACTTGTGTGCATGAACAATTGAACAGAGACAAAGACAAGGGAGAAGCACCACCATCGAACATAGACGCAGGTGATCAGGCGGAAGCGGCGTTTTAGAGGCCCTGTGCCGGGGGGTGTTGTTAAACACCAATATTTTTGTGATGGTTTAACTAAATTAGAATCCGTTTGTGTATTAACATTTTTTAATTAAATTTACGAAACAAGATATCACTTGGTTATGTTTCGTTATAAAATAAAAATAAAATGTAAATTTATGTATCATAGTAGCAAGTTTTGGTTTGCGGCTCATTCACCTATGTCAAATTTTGATGATAATCAAATCGTGAGCATGATCAAATCATGAGTAAAGTTATGTTTGGATTATAGTCTTACCAAATTGTGTCAAATATATCAAACTTATTAGTATGAAACGTGAAATTTAACTGCTATTTTTATTTTTTGACGAAATATGTTATTTTATTTTGTAACGAAACATGATCAAGTGATATCTTGTTTCGTAAATTTAATTGCAAAGAATATAAATATGCAAACAGATTTGAATTTAGTTAAATCATAAAAAGATATTAATAATTAAATACAATTAATCATTTATTTTTGGAATCCGTGCATTCAATACCAGTCCGCCACATGACCTCCGCCGCGAAACACCTCCGCCAATGTGAATTTCCGGTGATCAGGCGAAGCATCAACCTTTCCTGGAAGGTTTGTTCGGCTCTCCATGCCCTCCTCTTTCCTCTGCAACCGAGGGAAGATTCCTAGTACTAGAGCGCTGGTGCGTGCCCGGTGCCCCTAGGCTTTCCGCCGTAGGGTTTCGAGAGATCGAGACGAACTGGCAGGGTTCACGAAACCGCTCGGTATACCACGGTTTTGGGTCGGTTTTGGGTCTTACCGGGCCGGTCCGGTAGCTAAAACCGACCGGTACGCACTTAAAAACCGAACTTAAGATTTTTCAATTTCGGTAAACCGACCGGTTTACGGTATTTGAAACCCTGCGAACTGGTGCCTGCTGGTGGCCTGGTGCTGGGGTGGGGGTCCTGAGCTGCACGTGCCCGCGAATCATCCTCTGCACACCGCGCGGTTCTGCTCTGGGTTTCAGGCCAAACTTTGGCCATGCTTCTGCGGTCTAATTTTGGCATTGCCAGCCAAGCTAGTAAGCTACTCCAGGCTACGCAGCCAACACAGCCACAGAGGTTGCCAATGCCGGTGCCGGCACTGTTTGCCAAAACTCGATCCGGGGTTGGTTGATCATTGATGCACCAACTGCCCCTCATGACTTGGGGGTCTTTGTGGTTGGCTCCTTCAATGCTGTGCCCTTTTGTGATCAGTAGAAAAGTTAACAATATGTGAGCATCAGCAGATTTTCTGCATGTTCGCTTGCCTGGTGGCGGGTGCTAATTTATTCAGAAAGAAAAGTACTGCTGACTGGTTGGAAGTTAATAAGCCAGACGAAAATTTTAAGCGTGACAAGTAGTAAAAATCTGTCTGTATTCTCTTTTGACAATGTAGTAGTACCGTTTTTTTTTCCATGACTTCAACAGTAATCTCAAACTTTGGCCTGGTCACAAACAAAACACTAACCATTTGTCCAATACTCTTTCATGGCATGGGGTTTGTCAACCTAGGATCAGAGCACATGGTGGGGTTCTGTTGGCAGCACTCTATTTCTAGCTCTACAACAACGTTGTGGGCCTGCGAATTGGTTTGTAGTCCAATAGTAGGACGGTCTAGTAGGACGTTACTGATCAGGATTCAAATCCTGGTGCTTGCACTTTTTTCTAGAATTTTCTCAGGATTACCGCCGTAATGCGTTAAGTGGTAAGTAACGTTCCCGTCGACAACGAGACGCCAATGGTGACTTCAGGAATCTCCATATCTGCCAGGTGCTCAATCCATCGGAGGTACTCATAGGGGTAAGGTTTGCATACGTGTGTTCATAGGAGTGAGTGTACGTGCGTGTTGTGAGCATCTAATGGTGACTTTAGGAATCTCCAGATCTGCCGGGTGCTCAGTCCATCAGAGGTGCTCATAAAGGTAGGATTTGTATATTGTTCATAGGAGTGAGTGCGCGTGCGTGTTGTGAGCGTCTGGGTTGTACTGTGTAATTCTAAAAAACAAGTTGTGTGTCATGTTTCTGTTTTAGTAGAGATTTAAGCTATTTTATTGGGAGACCGCGCAATGTCACGCACACGCACCATCCATATTTGAGCGAAGGCGTACGCCGGCCGGCCATGGCCGGACGACCGGATCAGAGCATACAGACACATGACGATTGATGAGGGCGCCTTGCGATTAGGGATGGCAATGGGCACGGTAGGGTAAGGGTAAAGCATTTACCCGCCTGTTGGCATACCTGTCTATCTCTGTTATACCCTTACCAGCCAAATGTAATGAAAGGATCTAGAGGTCGACTAGAGGGGGGCGTGAATAGTCCCTCCTGAAAAATCACAACTTAAAACAACTTTATCAGACCAAGGTCCGGAGTCTCCGGATATTTTTCCGGATACTCCGGGAAATCCGGAGTATCCGGGAAAATGTCCGGATTGTCCGACCTTTGAGGGGGCGACTAAAACAACCTGCAATCAAACTTGACCAAACTCAAATCTGTGAAAATAGGTTATGCAATACAGAGATATAAGCCTGTTCCACCACTTAGAAACAGTAGGAGCCTCACCACGAAGTAGATCGGCCACAAACCCTAGAAATGTACTCAAAAGGATTTCAAGCATACAACAAGAGCAACAAGCACAAGACACAAGGGATTTGTTACGGAGTTCAAGCTCACACCTTGAGCTCTACGTCTCCGTTGAGGAACCCACAAAGGGTGGGCCTTTACACCTAGGTCACTTTCCTCCCCTAGCGACCACAAAGATCGAGCTAGGGTTACTTACTCAATCACGGGGTAATACAAACTTCCTTGGGCAGCCACAATCCTTTGGATGCTCCAAGGCAACGCCTAGCCGGCTAGGAGCTTAAAGCTCCAAGAGTAACAAACACGAGATTGCCAACCAAGCGAAGAACGAGGTGCTCTAGAGATGGGAAATCAGCTCACTAGCACTCTCACTTGCTCAAGCCTTGAATTCCTTCTTTAATCCCCACCAAAGCTCAACAACCAAGTGCCAAGGGGAGTAAAGAGGAGGGAGAAGGTGTTCTGAATGCTGCAGGGCGAAATGAGGCAAGAGAGAGAGAGAGAGAATGGATAGGGTTGAGGGGGTATAAATACCTCCTCACCCAGAAAAGAGCCGTTATAGCTCTAAGACCTGGAGTATCCGGACTAGGCCCGGACACTTCGGGAAGTCCGGATTGTCCGGGATAAAACCCGGATTGTCCGGCCTTCCAGAGTCAGCACACTTAAGGATAACTCGGTGAACGTGCAGTGCAAGGTGTCTCTCATAGGATTTTGGTTAGTCATCTAGAGCACCTTTTCAACTCTTGGAAGCTACAATCCATGTCCCTCTTAATAGTATGACATTTCTAGGACTCAATTTCAAAGTATAAAATAAATAAACCTCCAAGGAATTCTTCTTTTAGCATTACTTCCTTTTTATATAGCAATGGAGCGCTTAGATGCCATCTTAGAATTTTAGTACTTGCTCATATACTCAATACATCATTAGTAGCTTAATGGTCCGTCATTAAATCACCAAAACCCACTTAGGGGGCCAAGATACTCTTCAATCTCCCCCTTTTTGGTGATTGATGACAACACCTTTAAGCTTTTAAAAGAGAGGTAAATAAAATTCAGTAAAGAGCAATTGATCTATCTTGCAACACTTCCCTTTAATTTGTGCATATGGAGTTTGAATCTCATGGGTGCTCT
This sequence comes from Cenchrus fungigraminus, assembly GCA_036936925.1. NCBI lineage: Eukaryota > Viridiplantae > Streptophyta > Magnoliopsida > Poales > Poaceae > Cenchrus > Cenchrus fungigraminus. The sequence continues at coordinate 77,905,279 of CM072775.1, forward strand.
AAGCACTAAATTTTGCTCAAGAGAGAAAAACATGAGAGTGAGACAAGATGATCAACAATGGGGTGCTTGTATTTGTGCCAACAAGATATATGTGATGCGTATGACAGTTCATGCACTCAATAAAGAATAAAAGAGGCTGCAGTGTCAAAGTCCGGAGTGTCCGGATTTACCCCGGAGAATCCGGGAAACCCAGAGTATCCAGAGAAAAACCCGGAGTATCCGGATTTTGAGGACTCAGCAAAAATCAAATTATCACAGAAAATTTTCAAACTATCAAATGCATCCTTAGATAAATAAAATGCAACCTATCTAGCATCACAAGCACACAACCAAATAGTCTCAAGCTCACATCACATAATCTCACACATAAAAGAGTTATTACAGACCATAGTTCTCAAATCCTCAAAGTCTCAAACATGGAACGGAACGAAACTAAGATACTTAATACTCACTCCCCCTTTGGCATCAAGCTCCAAAAAAGAAGTGTAGAAGCAGCAGCAGCAGCGATCACTCATCGTCGTCATCATCTTCATCATCTTCATCTTCTTCTTCTTCATTGTTGTCCTCCTCCTCCTCCTCTTCTTCTTGTCCTTCTTCCTCTTGCTCTTCTTCTTCTTCTTCTTCTTGTGCAGCAGCAGCGGCATCATGGGCATCCCACTCCGCAAACGGATCATCAAACTCGGGGAGCTCATGATAAGTGTCCGTAGGAAGCCCGAGATGAGACTTGATCTCAATGATGTCACGGCGGTTCTCATTAGTCTTGGTAACGATGCGCTTACACATGGAGAAGATACTTTTGAAAGCCCTCTTGACCATGGCACCCTTGACCTTGCGGGATGACTTAGATGAGTGTGAGGAACGAGGAAGGGGCTCATCATCACGGCGAGGGGCAGCACTAGAGGATCCGGCAAATCTTGTGCTCTTCTTCATGGGGGCCCTCTTGTCTCTAGCACGAAGATGTCTAAGTGGCTGATGAGTGACATCCTTTGGAAATTGGGTATTGGTGACCCTCTCAATCATATACATAATGTATGGAGCATATGGGAGGTGCTTCATGGGGTCACACATGGCATGGCGCAGCTCATTCCAAATGAAGTCAAAGATGCAAAAGCCTTCTTCTTCGGGGGCCATACGATTGAGGAGATTGATGGCATAGTGTCTAAGAGCGGTGTTGTCTCCCATCTTTGGATCAATGGTGGCACGAAAAAACTGATTGAAGTAGTAATAGTAGGGGATGAGATTATCAGCTTTTCCCTCATGAGCTAGGAAGGCGGAGGGGAAACATATATGCCATGTCGTTGGGCTTGTACTTGTCTTCATTATGGATTGGAGTGCGAGCTTCATCCTTTGAGCCTAGACCAAGTAAGCGAGAGAAGGTCATGTAGTCAATGGTGTACTTCTCTCCTTGAGTGGTCCAAGTGATAGTGTTTTGATGAGAGTTATAGAAGTAGGAACAATGAAATTGAGCAAGAATCTCTCTATTCCATCTATATCTAAAACTCATGATCTCATATAGTCCAAGTTCCTTGCACCTATCAATGACGGCATCAAAGGTGGGATTCTCCAACTTCTCATAGTATGCCCACTCAATGTACTTCATCTCCACGATGGGTGACTTGTTCTTTGCCTTCATCTGTGGGTTTCTTATCACTGTCTGGTAGAAGTCCCTATGGAAGTCACACCAAAACCTCGACTAAGTGCCTCACTAGAGATATACATGTAGACGTTCTCATCCCTCTGCTGTCTGACTGCAAGAGCGTTTCTAGCATAGTCTCTCACCATCTGTTGAGCAAACCCTTGCACAGCCCCGGGATCCCTTAGGTTGACAGGAGTGGTCACCACCCTCACATTTGATGGAAGAGATGCAGTGAGATGGGGTGGAGTTCTGGGACAGATTTGGGAGTAGGACGGTTCTTTGGCATGGGTGGGCGAGATACGGGTCTAGAGCGGGAGATGTAGGGGGCCTCATGGGATTTCCTTGAAGGCTGAGCTGGACCTTTCCCATGACGCCTAGGTGCAACTCTGTACTGATCGGTGTCTTCTTCCTCCTCTTCCTCTTCTTCCTCACCAACTACTTGTTGTTCTTCCTCTTCCTCGATCTCTTGCTCGGTGTAAACTGGAGCACGAGCACGAGTGGATCTCTGAGAGGAGCCAAGCCCCAAAGTCTCGTGCACAACCCCCAAGGTTTGAGGGTCGTGCCTAGCCTTTGTCCTCCTTTGGGTAGCCGGCTCGTCTTGCTTGTACTTCTTCCTCATGATCTGGAGATAAGCAGCAAGAAGTACATAAGAATTCATCCACGGAGAAGGTGTGTGACACTGTGATTTGGAGTTTCACCACGAAAATCCGGAGTTTCCGAAAAAATTCCCGGACAGTCCGGGAAGTCCGGACTGTCCGGAAAAAGTCCGGAATATCCGGGTTTTCCTGACGAAACCCTAAATCACAATGCCACACAAATCCACCACGGGAATCTCAAGATATTGCAGATCCACTACTTCTAGAGTCTAAGGAACAATCCTATCCAAGAGATTTCCCAAGATATGGCCTAGAAAAGGAGATCGGGCAAAGGGGCCTGAATACCTTAGGGAAGAGGGGAAACCGAGGGGAAACTTCTTCAAATCTTCAAAACAGCAGCAACACCTTGCTTCCCACACCTTGGAGGCCTGAATCCCTCACTCTCTCAAGATTTGGAGGGTGGAAACCCTAGGTTCTAGGGAGGAACCGAGGGAGAGGGAGAGGGGCGCGGGGGAGGCTACGGGAGGAAGGTAAATGCAGTCCACGCAGTAGAAAGGTGAAAAGGTAGGGTTTGACTGCGGTGAAAGAGCTTCTATATGAGTAAAGGTCCGGACTATCCGGGTTGAGCCCGGACTGTCCGGGAAATCCGGAGTTTCCGGGGAAAAACCCGGACTATCCGGCTCTCCCTGAGACTGAGCAGCAGATTTTCAAGGAATTGATTTTGAGATGGATAGAGATGATTATGAGTGAAACTAATGTGAGCTAGAAAGGTTCCAACACTTGATACTAGCCACAAACATACAATGAGAACAATAGTTCAAGTGTTGTACCTAGAGAAAAAATCCAAATACTTTCAAAGTAAATCCATACCAGTTTTCAAAATCCTTTTCTTTTGTAAAGATCTACCCTAAGTCAATCAAACATGTGCATGATCTCAAGCCAAGTTACGAGAATCCAAGATATTTAATTCACTCCTCAAAGCACAAAACCTTAGTTCATCAAGAGGCTTTGTGAAGATATCGGCTAGTTGCTTTTCGGTGCTCACATGACTTAAAGCGATATCTCCTTTGGCTTCGTGGTCTCTCAAGAAATGGTGTCTTATGTCTATGTGCTTTGTTCTTGAGTGGTTTACGGGGTTGTTCGCTAGCTTGATGGCACTCTCATTGTCACACAAGAGTGGCACCTTGCTAAATGTACAACCAAAGTCCCTCAAAGTGAACCTCATCTAAAGTAGTTGAGCACAACAAGCGCCGGCTGCAACATACTCGGCCTCGGCGGTGGATAAGGCAACGGAATTTTGTTTCTTGGAACTCCAAGACACCAAGGACCTTCCAAGGAATTGGCAAGTCCCGGATGTACTCTTTCTATCTACCATGCAACCAGCTTAGTCCGAATCAGAGTAGCCAAGTAGGTTGAAAGTGGAGCCCATTGGGTACCATAAACCAAGGTTAGGAGTGTGCACTAAATACCTAAAGATTCTCTTAACAACCATGAGATGACATTCCTTAGGATTGGCTTGAAACCTTACACACATGCACACACTAAGCATAATATCGGGCCTAGATGCATAAAGGTAAAGCAAAGATCCAATCATGGAGCGATATACCTTTTGATCCACGCTTTTTCCATCTTCATTTAGGTCAAGATGTCCGTTTGATGGCATTGGAGTCTTGATGGGCTTGGCCTTGTCCATGTCAAACTTCTTGAGCATGTCATGAGTGTACTTTGTTTGACTTATGAACGTGCCTTCCTTTAGTTGCTTGATTTGAAATCCAAGAAAGAACTTCAACTCACCCATCATGGACATCTTAAATCTCTTAATCATAATCTTACTAAATTCATCCGCCCAAGCTTTGTTAGTAGAACCAAATATGATGTCATCGACATATATTTGGCAAACAAATAAATCATTTCCTTCTTTGCGAGTGAAAAGAGTAGGATCGGCTTTGCCTATTTCAAAGCCTTTCCTTAAGAGAAATTCCTTAAGGCATTCATACCATGCTCTAGGTGCTTGCTTAACACCATAGAGCGCCTTATGGAGCTTCTAGACGTGGTTGGGGAATTGAGGGTCTTCAAAGCCCGGTGGTTGCTCAACATAAACTTCTTCGGAGATTGGGCCATTCAAAAATGCACTCTTGACGTCCATTTGAAAGAGCTTGAAATCATGGTGAGTAGCAAATGCCAATAGGATGCGGATTGCTTCAAGTCTTGCTACCGGTGCATAGGTTTCTCCGAAGTCCAAGCCTTCAACTTGAGTATATCCCTTGGCAACCAATCTTGACTTGTTCTTGGTCACTACCCCATCCTCGTCTTGTTTGTTGCGATACACCCATTTTGTTCCAATTACATTTTGCTTAGGGCGTTCCACTAAGGACCAGACTTCATTCCGAGTGAAGTTGTTCAACTCTTCTTGCATGGCTATCACCCAATCGGCGTCTTGTAATGCTTCTTCCACGGAGAGAGGCTCTATCATGGACACGAAGGAGTAGTGTCCACAAAAGTTTGCCAATCTTGATCTTGTGGTAACTCCTCTTCTTATGCTTCCAAGAATGTTGTCAACGGGATGATCTCTTTGAACATTTTGACGAACTCTTGGATGTGGCTTAGAAGCTTCTTCTTGAATCAAATCCTCATTTTCTTGAATGTCTTGAGCATCATCTTCAGAGGGCCCGGATTCTCCGAGGTTGGGTCCGGAGTCTCCAGAATTTCCGGATTCTCCGGACTTTTCTCCGGAGTGTCCGGGTTTTGCAGCGGCAGTGAGGTTTGGTGATGCTTCTATGACTTCAACTTCATCATCTTCTTCTTGAGGCTTGATTTCGCCAATGGCCATCTTCTTGATGTCATTTGTAGAGGTCTTTTCCTTGCCTACACACACTTCATCAACTTGCTCCACTTGAGAGCCATTAGATTCATCAAATGTCATGTCACACGCTATATCAACACTACCGGTGGTCTTGTTGAGAACGCGATAGCCGTGAGCATTTGAGGCGTAACCAAGAAAAATACCATCATCAACTTTAGGTGCAAACTTAGAGTTCTTGGGTTTCTTGTTGAGAATGAAGCACTTACAACCAAAAACTCTAAAGTAAGACACATTAGGCTTCTTACCGGTTAGGAACTCATAAGCGGTCTTGTGTCGAAGCTTGTGAAGATATAAACGGTTGATAGCATGACAAGTCGTGTTGACCGCTTCCGCCCAAAAACTATCTGAAGTCTTGTACTCATCAAGCATAGTTCTTGCGGCTTCTATGAAAGTCCTATTCTTCCTCTCCACTATCCCATTTTGTTGAGGAGTGTATGGGACGGAGAATTCATGACCAATGCCTTCACCATCAAGATACTCTTCAATGTTGGTGTTCTTGAACTCGGAGCCATTGTCACTTCTTACTCTCTTGATCTTCACCTCAAACTCATTTTGGGCTCTTGTTGCAAACTTCTTGAACACATCATGAACTTTGCTGTTGTCACGCAAAAAGAAAACCCAAGTATACCGAGAGTAGTCATCAACAATGACAAATCCATACTTGCTCCCTCCAATACTAACATAGGCAACGGGACCAAAGATATCCATGTGAAGCAATTCCAATGGTCTTATAGTGGTGAGTACATTCTTGGAGGGGTGAGGAGCACCAACTTGCTTTCCGGCTTGACAAGCACTACAAATTCTATCTTTCTCAAAATGAACTTTTGTTAGTCCTAGGATGTGTTCCCCCTTTAGAAGTTTGTTGAGATTATTCATCCCAACATGGGCTAGTCGGCGATGCCAAAGCCAACCCAAGCTAGACTTTGCCATTAAGCATGTATCAAGTTGGGCTTTCTCCGATGTAAAATCCACCAAATAAAGCTTTCCCTTGAGTTCACCCTTAAAAGCAACGGAGTCATCGCCTCTTCTAAAGACGGTCACACCCTCATTGGTGAACAAACAATTGTAGCCCATCTCACAAAGTTGTGACACGAACAACAAATTGTAGTCCAAAGCTTCAACCAAATAAACATCGGAAATTGAATGATTGGTTGAGATAGCAATTTTACCTAGACCAACAACTGTTCCACCACCATTGCCTCCAAAGGCAATCTTTTCCGTAGGATGTTCAATCATTTCACAAGACAGAAACATCTTCTTCTCCTCGGTCATATGATTAGTGCATCCACTATCAATCACCCATTTGGATCCACCGGAGGAGTATGCCTACAAAACAAATTAGGCTTGGTTTTTAGGTACCCAATGAGAGTTGGGTCCTTTTACGTTAGTCACAAGAATCTTGGGCACCCACACATTCCTTTTGATCATAGAACCTTGTGTGCGGGGTCCCACATACTTGGCCACCACCTTACCCTTGTGGTTCCAAGTCAACACATAATCAGCATAAAAGTTGTCTTGTGAAGCATGTGCCTTAGGCTTCTTGGTTTGCTTGGCTTGCACCACTTTGGTATTGACTTGTGGTTCATGGGATGTGCCATTGGAGCTCTTGAACTTGATGGGAGTGTTGAGCCTAGGTTATTTACCTTCAACCTTGGCACCCAATTGCTTCATCTCATGCACCACATTTCTTGTTCCCACACCCCTTGTGTGGTTGTTCTTGATGAATGGGATAGGGTCTTTGGAGCTTTGCCCATTCTTACCTAGCCCCTTGCCATTCTCAAAGCCAAACTTCTTCATGTAGTTTGAACCAAAGCCCTTGGTATGATTCTTAAACTCTCCTCTCTTAGGTTCCTTCTTCTTTTCCTCAACAAGAGAGTTTGACAACCGAGAAATTTCTTTCTTCATTGCATTCATCTCAGCAATGTTAGTAGCATAAGCATTTATATCAAGTTTATAGCATCTAGAACAACCATTGCTTGTAGAAGCATTAGAGTTAGAGGTAGCATCATTAGAGGTTGTTTTAGCACTATTCTTGAGATTGTCAAGTTGAACTTCAATTGCAATGTGACTAGCTTTCAAGCATTTTAAACTCTCTTGAAGTTCAACCTTTTCCTTCTCAAGTCTAGTGCAAGCATCCTTAGCTAGGAAGGACTTCCTAGTTAATTCATCTATTATAACGGCCTCTTTAGCTTGAGAGTTCTTGAGGCTAAGAATTTCTTCCTCTTTTTCTTTGAGCAAGCCCTCTTGCACCTTGAAACCCTTCTTTTCAATTACAAGGGCATTCTCAAGGGTAATGGTTTTCTCTCGCTCAAGTCTAAAGAGCTCTTCTTGCACCTCAAGAGTCTCATCTCTATTCTTGATTTCATTTAGAAGGTTCATGATTCTTTTGGTTGCTTTCTTTCCAAAACTAGTGATCATTCTTTCAAATTCATCATCACTATCAATATCATCATCAACATCTAGGGGAGAAGGTTTAGTGTCTACCTTAGTGCCCCTAGCCATGAGACATGTGTGGGTGAAGTCATCTTCATCGTCGGTGAGATCTCCAAAGAGTGATGACTTGTCAATGGGTTGAGCAATGGATATTGTGGCAAGCCCCGCTTCATCTTCGGAGTCTGAGCTATCATCATTTGAATCCCATTCTTCACCCAAATGAGCTTCACCAACTTCCTTTTTCTTATTCTTGTCATACTTGTTGGTGTCTCTTCTTCTCACTTTGATGTTAGGGCATTCCGCGATGAAATGACCCTCCTTGCCACACCCAAAGTATGGCCTCTTGGATGTTCTCTTGGTCTTGATCTTGTCCTTGTCTTTGTTCTTATTGAAGAAGCCACCCTTCTTCATCACCTTGGTGAACCTCTTCACAAATAGAGCCATTTGCTCGGGAGTCAAGGTGTCATCACTATCTTCATCACTTTCTTCTTTGACCACGGTCTTGGAGGATGATGAGCTTGCCCTCTTCTCTTTGTCTTTACTTGAAGCTTTGAGAGCTACTCCCTTGTTCTTCTCAATTTGTTCATGCATCTTTGACATTTCTTGTGAGAGCTTTGACTCCTTGACGGTGATAAGATGTTCTTCAATTCTACCAATCACATCCGCCGGAGTGAACTTCTTGAAGCCTCTCTTCTCTCTAATAAGTGTAGGGAGTTGAACATCCCTAGCCATATATGCGGAGAGGATCTTATCAACAACTTCCTTTCTTCCCCATCTTGTACTTCCAAGAGACTTGATCTTGTTGATGATCTTGTTCAAGCGGTTGTACATGTCTTGTGGAGATTCATCTTCCTTGATGACAAAGCGGTTGAGCTCACTCTCAAGAGCTCGAATTCTTCCTTTTCTAACTTGCCTTGTTCCTTCATGGTTGATAAAGGGAGTGTCCCACACATCTTTGGCGGACTTCAAGCCATCAACCTTGTCATATTCTTCGGCGGTGAGAGAGCTCTTGATGATGCGAATAGCTTGATAGTTGCGTTGAATTTCATTCGCCTGAGCTAATGTCAAAGTAGCATCTCCACTAGGAAAAATGATTCCCCTATTCACAACACTCCAAAGTGCGGGGTTTACCGCCATCAAATACTCCTCCATCGAGTTCTTTCACTTGGAATAGCCGGTTCCATCAAATTGGGGTATCTTTCCAATGTGGTGGGAACTCGATGGTTTATCAAAGATCAAACTGGAGTAATCGTAAGGGATTCTAGAAAACTCCCTTCCCGAAGGCTGCCGAGTGGAGCGGTTTGATCTTACATCATCAAAGTCGTCATCACTTGATGAAGATGATCCACCATCTTCATTTCTTAGATGATGACTTGTGCTTGCTCCACCGGCATCTCAAGCTGCACCCGTAGGACCCTCGGGTGTGTTCACGGGCGGTTGATTCCCACCGGGGTTGGTCAAGTCACCATCAGGCGGTGTTGCTTGATTAGTTGGGGTCGACATCTCTTCTTCTCCAAGCGGTTAAGCTTCAAACGGAGCAACCGGCTCTGATACCAATTGAAAGGATCTAGAGGTCGACTAGAGGGGGGTGAATAGTCGCTCCTGAAAAATCACAACTTAAAACAACTTTATCAGACCAAGGTCCGGAGTCTCCGGATATTTTTTCGGATAATCCGAGAAATCCGGAGTATCCGGGAAAATGTTCGGATTATCCGGCCTTTGAGGGGGCGACTAAAAGAACCTGCAATCAAACTTGACCAAACTCAAATCTGTGAAAATAGGTTATGCAATACAGAGATATAAGCCTGTTCCACCACTTAGAAACAGTAGGAGCCTCACCACAGAGTAGATCGGTCACAAACCCTAGAAATGTACTCAAGAGGATTTCAAGCATACAACAAGAGCAACAAGCACAAGAGACACAAGGGATTTGTTACCGGAGTTCAAGCTCACACCTTGAGCTCTACATCTCCGTTGAGGAACTCACAAAGGGTGGACCTTTACACCTAGGTCACTTTCCTCCCCCTAGCGACCACAAAGATCGAGCTAGGGTTACTTACTCAATCACGGGGTAATACAAACTTTCTTGGGCAGCCACAATCCTTTGGATGCTCCAAGGCAACGCCTAGCCGGCTAGGAGCTCAAAGCTCCAAGAGTAACAAACACGAGATTGCCAACCAAGCGAAGAACGAGGTGCTCTAGAGATGGGAAATCAGCTCACTAGCACTCTCACTTGCTCAAGCCTTGAATTCCTCCTTTAATCCCCACCAAAGCTCAACAACCAAGTGTCAAGGGGAGTAAAGAGGAGGGAGAAGGTGTTCTGAATGCTGCAGGGCGAAATGAGGCAAGAGAGAGAGAATGGATAGGGTTGAGAGGGTATAAATACCTCCTCACCCAGAAAAGAGCCGTTATAGCTCTAAGACCCGGAGTATCCGGACTAGGCCCGGACACTCCGGGAAGTCCGGATTGTCCGGGATAAAACCCGGATTGTCCGGCCTTCCAGAGTCAGCACACTTAAGGATAACTCGGTGAACGTGCAGTGCAAGGTGTCTCTCATAGGATTTTGGTTAGTCATCTAGAGCACCTTTTCAACTCTTGGAAGCTACAATCCATGTCCCTCTTAATAGTACGGCATTCCTATGACTCAATTTCAAAGTATAAAATAAATAAACCTCCAAGGAATCCTTCTTTTAGCATTACTTCCTTTTTATATAGCAATGGAGCGCTTAGATGCCATCTTAGAATTTTAGTACCTGCTCATATACTTAATACATCATTAGTAGCTTAATGGTCCGTCATTAAATCACCAAAACCCACTTAGGGGGCCAAGATACTCTTAAATCTCCCCCTTTTTGGTGATTGATGACAACACATTTAAGCTTTTTGGCCAATTCCATTCTTTTGGCCCGGCATCGTGCTCATCATGATGGTGCAGACTGCAGAACCACACATGGAGGAGATCAGAGCAAGCGATCGAGATGGTGGCTGGTTTCGCGGGCTCGCCACACGTGACGACGTGGAGGAGGAGGAGCAGAACGAAGCAGCGGCAGGGGAAACGCGTTGCACGCAGTAGAGAAAAAGGTGTGCCGGCTAGCTAGCTTGAAGTGGAAAGAGGTGGTTGAGGGAGAGAGGATCAGAGAACGATGGATCGATTGAGCAGGTTGGAAAAGAGGAACGAAGGTTCGGAGTGCGACCGCACCACGAATCCGGCGACCCACCGGCGGGGCCGTACCAAATCTCACGTCGTCGCGGTGAATCCGTGACGGTCACTGGGATCAAGCTGGCAGCAGAGATGGGGACGATGCGCCGGTGCTGTGCTGCGCGCGGCCATAGGTACGTAGGGCAGGCCGGGCGCGTGAGGTCCGGTCGTTCTCGGTGCACGCTGATGCATGCACTGCGAACGCATGTGCGCCCTTGCCTCCCTCACACTGGTAGCTAGCGCGACGTACATACGTGTGTGTGCTGAGCAAACGTGCCCCGCGCGATCCGTGTAGGGACGTGCCGCCGCCGCCGACGGACGAACCGCGCGTGTCTCGACCACGACCACCTGGCCCCGCAACCACAAATCCTGTCGAAATCCCGACACGATCCGGCGCGGCCACAAGCCCAGTCCCAACGCGAGCGACCGACTTCCCTAGCCTATTACGTCCTTTCTCCTTTTCTCTAGCCTATTACGTCCATTTCTTCTTCGCTTCTCGTAAGCCGTCATCCCACGTGTTGTGAGCCTACCGTGAGCAAGTAGGTCTTGGCGGCATCCTTCCTTCTACCTCGTCCACCACCTTCATATCTATCCATAATCAACCTCATATTGATCTTACCTGGCATCCTTCATGTTACCTCGCCCACCACCTTCATATCTATTCATAATCAACCTCATCTTGATCTTACCTATCAGCCGTCCTTCACCATCACAACAGTGCTTCCACCGACCACGTTGCCCTGACGTCCCAACACAATTGACAATGATTTGAATGTCAAAGCTTCCACCTCATATGAATCCTCCAGGGATGGGTATGAACATATCCCTTTGAAGCCCGTCTGCCATTGTGGTCTTCCCTACTACTGCTCTGCATTGGTCATGAGCTAGCTAGCGCCACAATTCACCGTCAGAACGCTCTCGTCTTCAAATACAGTCGTGTACGTATTCCGTAGGTGCTGTTCGTCATGAAAATGGTTCGGAGTGCGACTACACCACGAATCCGGCAACCCACCAGCGTGGCGGGGCCGTACCAAATCTCACGTCGCCGCCAGCCCGGCCGGCGAACCCGTGACCGTGACTCCACTCGGATCAAGCTGGCGGAGATTGGGACGTACGCACCGGTGCTGCGCTGCGCGCGGCCATGGACGGGGCGCGCGAGATCAGTCGTTCTCGGCGCACGCTGCGTGCGTGAACGCATGTGCCTCTCCTGTCACACAGGTAGCGCGACGTGTGTGTGCGCGCTAAGGAAACAAACGTGCACCGTGATCCGTAGGGACGTGCCGCCGCCGAACCGCGCGCGGCACCGACCGATCGGCCGTGGGCCGCCGGGGTGCCCCACTGTCCCGCGTCTCGTCCACCCCGCAACCAGATCCTGTCGAATCCCACCGCGATCCGGGACACGGCAGCCAGCGGGCGCGACCACTCCCGGTCAGAGCCGTTTCTCTCGGGACCGACGGCCCGCGCGCCTCCGTGGCTCCATCCTTGGCCCCTTCCTACACTTCGCCGCCGCAGCGCCGCGGGATGGAAGTCCCAGGTCCCACAACCAACGTACCGTGACTCCAGGCGACTCGACGTTGACCAACTGGACCTGGACGACGGATCTGCACGGCACTGCATACTCCCTCCGTCCCAAAATATTTACACCTTTTGACTTTTGTGCTTCACGTTTGACCATTTGTCTTATTCAAAAAATTGTGAAAATATTATTTATTTTGCTATGACATATTTATCATCATATATATTTTAAGTATATCATAATTATTTTTACATTTTCACAAATTTTTTAAACAAGACGAATGGTCAAACACGATTTGTAGAAGTCAAAAGGTGCAAATATTTTGGGACGAAGGGTGTAGGCGTTATACCGCGAGGACACACTGTTTAGTTGGTTGAAACTTTAGTGAAATGGTTAAAATTTCTTGCATTGGGTTGCGTGTACAAAGAGAATAAATGAACTGACACGGTCCACTATGTGAGAATTTTGATGAAATATTTGGGAACTAAACAGGGTAGGGAGCCGCGGGTCCAGGACCGGCGCCCCGCCCGTGTAACACCCCAGGTGTTTATTAAAGATAAATACCTCAATTAGAGTGGTTAATCATGTTTAATTGGCTCATAAACATGTTTGACATGATCTTGCACACATTTGCACAAAAGACCTTGGTCAAAGTTCAAAATTCTTGGTCACACCCCTGTAGATCCAAAAAGGCTGATTCTGTTTTCTTGCGCGTTCTCCAAATTTCACCATAGAAGTTCAAAATCGGCCAATATAAAAGTTGTTCCTTATTTCTAGGAACACATTTTTCGTAATTGGCAGACATTCCAATTTTGAGTGCAAATTGGCCAACAATTGAGTTGAAGTCCCTGTGAACAGTAAATCAGGGCCGAGAAAAATCAGCGATTTTGTCACGTTTTTCCCGTCAATCCTTACACCAAAACATAGGTCGCCCTTTGTGAAAGTTGTAGGGTTATAGTTCCTCTACAACTTCTATTTTTGGAGAATTTCAACTTAGTTGGCAATTTTTAGAGTTTATCATTTTCGAAACCGGGTAAATGAAATCAAATCAGGCGCAGAGCGCCGGTGTCGCCGCGTTCGCGTCGCGCGCGCGCCCGTGTGCCACGCGTCGACCCCGCCTTGCACCGGTGTACGGACGCCTCGGCGTCTCCGCGCTAGACCGCTCACGCCGTGGACCCTCCGCACCATGCGCCGCGCCCAGGCGCGACCTTGCGGCCTGGCAGCAGGCCCAGCCGCCCACGCGCCGCAGCGCGCCGTGCCGCAGAACGCACGCGCGCATGCAGCGGGCCAGCTGGCCGCACGGTGCCTTAAGGGCAGTGCGCGGCTTCGTCCGCGTCGATTCGCTTACGCGCGCCGCAAAAACGCCTCGCCACGCTCGCTGCCCTGCTCCGTCCCGAGCTCCGCCCTGAAGCCTTCCCCGACGCCGAGCCACCGCCGCCGCCCCTCCTTACGGCCGCCGCGACCGGGGCCGCGAAGTCCGGCGCGGGCCCAGCCACAGCTCCGCCGCCGGCGCCCGGCGAGGCTTCCTCCGGCCCTAACTCCGCCTCCAGCAACCGTAGCAAGGTGCTTACGACGCCTAGGGTCGCTCGCCCGCCTGTCCCCGGCCGGAATCCGCCGCCGGCGAGACCCCTTGGCCGCCGGGGACTACATTGCTTTGAATTCTTTCTTTCTAGGGTTGTTTCCGTAAGTCAGGGACCTATCCGTAATTGTGAAAAGATATTTCAAGGGTCCCTCTGTATAAGAGATTCTAGGTTTTAGCTGCAACTTTGAAAATCCATTAAAAATCATAGAAAAATCAGAAAAATGCAAATCCAATTTCGTTGGTTTTCTGGTGAAGAACTTTACCTTTTCTAGAAAGGTTGTATAGGGTTTTTCTGTGTAGTTTTTGAATTAAAAATTCAAACCAGTTTGAGGTGTTTTTAGCGTAATTTAAAATATACTCATGCTATGGACTTGAATTTTTTATATGTTGATCTATATGGCGTGTTTAGATTTGTGACCAAAATTTGCATGAGTTGGGTCTATAGATTTTTAGTTATGATTTATGTAAGCTTTATGCTAGATTAAGTTTATGCTTTTTATAGCTCCTTTAATAAACTTTTCTTTAAGCACAAGTGCACCCTTGGGCTTCGCCTTGATGAATAGTACCTCTGGTAGAATGGATATGATTTTAGGATATGCTTTGGTTTATGTTTTAGATTTAATCTTGTGTAGGAGTTTAAATTCAAAATTTCAAAAATATTTTGAATCTGCATCTATGCCTTGGCCAGAGGCTTAGCTTTGACATGTATGACTTGTAGGAGAAAGTTGAGATCAAAAATATTAGTGAATATTTTTGTAAGATTTAATTAAGTTAAACTAGGCGAAAATTTGTCTTTTTCATAGAAATTAATTTATATGTTACCTTAACCTAGATTTTGGTTTGTGAGCTTAAAATATGCATATGTTGCTGTGTGCAAAAGCTTAAGCTCATTTGAGGGGTTTTAGATTTAATATGGATTTATGGTTGTAAGGCTTGTGTTAACTATTTAAATAAAGAAAGGGCAATTAAGGTGTTAAATTGTGAAAACATGTCATGTTTCTGTTTTTGAATTTTTAACACACCCCCTTGCTGTTTTGTGAAGTTAAATAATTTAATTTGCTTATATGTGCACACAATCACCATCAAAATAGTTGTGATCGTTTGTAAAATATCTCACCTTCACACCCTAGCTAATGCATATGCATAACGTGTAGATCTTCCAGACGGGACGTACACGCTTACTCAGGAGGAGGAGGGATTTGCTAGTGGAGAGTTGAATCAAGCTAGTGGACAGCAAGACCTGGACCAAAGTCCAAAAGAGCCCAAGGCTGTGCTAACATAGAAGAAGGCAAGCACCGGGTTGCATATAACCTTTTTGGATAAAATCCCTTCTCTTTTACCTTTTCAGTACTTATGTTTTATCTTGTGCATTTAAGTTTCAGGAGTTGTTTTGAAACCTAGATGCATGATCCTTAGGACTCCTATGCTCTTTTACTAGTATGTTAGGAATGCTAGTGCCACGCTCTAAGAATACGGTACAAGTCGAGTAATGACTCATTGCTCGCGAGATATAGGATACTTATGTTGGAATCATAAATTGGTTAAATTGACTCGCTCATGTGGTAAGAGCAATGGGTTCGGTCTCGACCGAGTAGCATGGTGCTGGTCTAAGCTATTGAACGTACCAAGTGCTTGTCGGGAATGGGACCGGTAAGCCTAGTACCTAATGAACCAGTGCGGGGACTTTATCGCTACTAATCTTGAGATGCGTCTCCCGGTTTGATTTCGGTAGTGCAAGTGTGACTCTGGACGTGCCGTGTGAGGGCATTCCAGTAACCTTGTACTTAGTACTGTGGCGCCTGTCCCTAATCTGGGGAGTGACGGGAACCGCCTGGTTGGGGTAGACCCTGCGTTTGGTCTATCTTCTTCTGTGTATCTTGGGTTTACCTTGCAAGGATATAAATCGATCGATCGTCGGTCACTCGCCGTTATCTGAGTCAGCTTGACCACTGGCTACCCCATACTTATTTATGGAACTTTTGGATTAATATTGTTGATTGATTAATCTTGTTTGCACAACCATGCTTGTTTAGCTAGGTGCTTACTTAGAATGGTTAACATACTAGAACTTGAGCTAAAATTTGAAAGTAAGGATCAACTCTTAGATGCTTTTGGCAAAACAAACCCTCCAGCCAAAAAGCCTTGCATGTCTAGTTGTGTCTTTTATTTTTGACGGGTCAGTCTTGCTGAGTATTAGTATACTCAGCCTTGCTTTTGTTGTGGTTTTCAGGTAACCTCATCTGGCATGGTTCTAATCCAGATGGTTGGGAGCTTGAGTGGGAGCCAGATGACGATGAGTGATACTCTATGGATGGCCTCCCATGGGTATCTTCCGCTAGTTTTATTTCCGCTGTTTAAACTCTGAAACACCTTTACTTTTATGTACTGAAAACCTGTTTGTAATATTAGGTACTTGAGGACTTTTATGTAATATAATCTTGTACTCTGGTCCTGCCTTCGTGTGGGCTTAGCGCATATCTCGATCCTGTGAAAGTGATTTACCGGGCATGACCCGGTAGAGGTGACAAAATAGCTCTTGGTTATCGCTTATGAGTCAAGTGGACCGGCTTAAGTGATAATCCGGATTTATTTTGAGCGGTTCTGTCACAGCTGGTACCAGAGCGAGATTATGCACCAGAGTAATTAAAATACCTTAACAAACCTATTTTTGGAATAAAATTGCCAAGATTAATAATCTTGCTAAGTAAGTAGGACGTTAAGGTCTAATCTAGTACGAGAGGCCCTAGAGGGAATTTTTGGGTTCTTTCAGGTGGCTAGTACTCTATGGTGTATTTAATCTGACTTCCAGCACATTTATTCCTGTCAAAACTTACTTTCGTGCACAACCATACTAGTTCATCACGTTTTGCCATACGTGGTGGTACCACAGGGAAGTCCTGTGAGGGACTAGTGGGACCTATTCCAATGGGTGCCACGTCGCGTCTGCGTCTCGTCACGTTTTGCCGTACGTGATGGTACCACATGAAAGTCATGTGAGGGATGGATAGGACCTATTCCAATGGGAACCCACGTTGCTTCTGTGTCTCGCCACGTTTTGCCATACGTGGACGTTCCGTATCACAAAGATGCGAGGCAAGGATGCACTCCGTTCAAACGGAGAGTATCTGAGGTTGGACGCTGTCCATGCAGCGGCTTTACGCATGGATGCCGTTTCTATAGTGAACGGTAATGTATGTGGATGCTTTCGTGAGTGCTGGCACGAAAGGTTCTGAATGTTCTGTGATTTTCTGCAGGTACACTAACCACGGTTGTTAGGTACGGTAATTAAGAAACGAATAGCTTTCGACTAGCTATTATAAGGAGAGACGTATATGTATGCCTTGCCACCGGCTCTAACGTCGTTTTTGAGCTTAAAAGCTTTGTGAGGAAGTTTAGGACGCTTTTTGCATCATGTAAAGCTGTCAAACCAAAACTGAACTTAAATCATGTGTTGCTTGGTCTCTATTTAATTTGTGTTTCTTAAGGACTAATCATGCTAATTTGATGCTTTGATGAGGTGTTAAGCAAAGATTGTAACTAGATGCTGTCCAAATTTTTCTAAGGATTATCTAGAAAATTTCTGGCTAGGTTCTCTTTAGGGAAATTGTTCATCACCTAGTTATGATTGCTTAAAACTGAAGTTAGGATCAAATTTGTTAGGCAAGGTCATGCTGAAATGCTGTCAAATTCCTGAGTTAGTCTGAAAACTTGATTTTTTTAAATATAGTTCCAAATAGATTTTGCCTAGACAATCTAGACCAAAAATGTTCCATATATAGCCTACTTTGTTCTGTCAAAATCTCATGGTCATAAGGTTCTTAATTTTTTAGATATGATCTTTTTAGTGAAGCTATGCCCTGCTGAAAATTTCTGGGCAATGACACTCTGAAAATAGATCTATTAGACCCTTTTCCAATCTGATTTGATTCGACCTTTGAATACCAAAAATGCTCCTTAGGTATCTATCTACCTCCAGTAGAAATGTCAATGTCACTAGATTTTTAGTTTGGGAGATATGCCCAAAACATTAGGTCTCTGTCCTGCTGAATTTCAGAACTAGTGATTTCTAAAATTCAAATTTTTAGGTCATCTTCCTTTGAAATCTAGAGCAAACCCTGAATACCAAAGTTGTTTAGAATTTCATATTCTGCATGCTCGTAAAATTTCAGCATCATTGCAGTTTTGAGCTGAGAGATATGGAATTTTTAGTGACCCTCGGCCTGCTGTCCAACAGCCCTGACAGCAAAGCGATATTTGAATTTTCGGGCATGATAGCCTCAGCATTATCTCTAAGTTGAATACCAATATTAGAAGGCACGAGATTTTACATCCCCTGCCTAAAGATGATGATATTTAGATGGTGGAAGAATGCTCTACGTATGTTTTTGAAGTTTCTATCCACAGAGGAACATAATCAGTGCAAGATACATCTATCTCCATCTTCTCTTAGGATGGTTTCTAATAGAAGCATACCCATATCCTTGCCGAGTCAAGTGGAACCCCGTTGTACTCTCCTGATTGCTTATACACCTTTTCTTCAATTTAAAGGCGATCCACCAACTTCCTATGGCTATGTAAAGGTGATTACTCCACTTTCCTTGCATCGATATCCCTACATTGATCTCTATAAATTCTCAGCCCATGACCTAAAAATCCTTATGCTTGCTCACAAAAAAATAAATGAGAACATGGTTACTAGGCATCAAAAATCTGTTGGTATGCATAATGAGCGTCATTCCAGCATGCATATGCTGCATCTCTAACAACATAATTCATGAGCATGGAAATGCATTACACGACATGTGCATCTGGAAACCTGGGTTTGGACTAACATGCATACGCACTGAAAGTTTCACCCTTTCTACTCTATCCTCCTTACGGTGGTGATGTTGTGATCCATGAACGAAGGTGCCGCGATGGAACCTAGTGTATCATGTGTGCTGCAGCCATGAGATTACAGCTAGGAGCACACTAGGTATCTTTGTTTGTGAGAATGCGACTCACCCCGGATCCTAATTTCTCAGTCCTCCAAGCCACTATCTAATTTCGTGAATAATGCAAATCATGCTAACACTGCATCATGAGCACCATATCTCATGAGCATACGCATCATGCATTCATAAACATGTGCATCATCATGCATGCACCTCATCATATACACATCTTGTGCATCTTTCACTGTGCCTCATGACATATGCATCATCCAGATGGCATCATTAATACATCATGTCATGAGCCTTGTCCCATTGTTGCACGAGTCTTTTCCATATGCATGATCATGTCACCCATGGCTCGTCAATACATCAGGTCAGTTGTTAAAGGTCATTGCATCTTAAGGTCATATAATAATTAACTAACATACTTCATTAAGATAAACCTTGAGCAAGGGTATTTTCCTCACTCCCATCCCAATTTTGTTTCCAAAATCTTGTCACTTGCCATTGACAATTGTACTTTCCAGGATACTCTAGGAGTTGACCTTTTTATTGATCTCCTAAAAACAAATTCACGAACCTCCGTAAACAAATTTAACCAAATATTTGAGGTTTCCCTTCTTTATGGGAATCTTTTTGGAACCTTTCGACTTGGTCTTCTTCCTTCTAAATTTCAAAATTCACTTGGTAGTAACTCAACTAAGCTGGTTGAAGGAGTATGAGCAAGTTCTCCAAAAGTTAAGATAAGAGGAGCCTTCTACTGAGTCAGTGATCTTTGGTCCTTTAGCACGTTTCCTCCTAATCAAAGGAACCGGGATACCAGTAAATAAAGGATGGGCAAAATCCTTGGATAGGTTTTCCTTGGTACAATCCCAATTTAGGATGGTGGATACCCCAACTCTTCTCTTTCTCCCAAAGTCACGGTCAATCCTCTCGAGGGCCAATTTGACCCCTCCATATCCGTGCTTCGCCTGTTTTGTGCTGCGGCTGATCGTGGCCGTCTTGTCGTCAAGGCATCCAATGCCGGCCACCATCGTGCCACATGCCGCCACCACACCTCCTTGCCACCGGCCCCTACCCAAGTGGCGCGAGCACCACCGCCACTACATCACGGTGAACATCAATAAAAGAAGCATCTCCCCGTCGACTCTCACCGCTCAGAGTTGCATCCAGTTGAGCCACCACCTTCCGTCGCCCTCCCTTCTCTCCAACTGTTTGCTTGAGCACACACCGGCCATTTTCGCCGCTTACGGCATTCCTCGGCGATTAAGCTCTTTCCCCTATCTTTCCCAGCAATGTGAAGAAGAGTCAAGCTCCTCCAGCTATCGGTGTCAGTCCGAGCCTTTCCCTGAAGCTCGTCCATTGAAAGTTGGTGCCAACATCACAAAGAAGAAGCTCGAGAAGAGAGCCACAAGAGGGAGCCAACCCCACATCACCAACTATGGATCGTTTTCTGGAGATGTTTGATTCCATCTGCTGGACTCTAGTAGGACTGTACGTCTGCTTTGTGTTCCAGTTCTTGATGGTTTTAGTTTTTCATGTATACATTCATCGCCCGCTCCCTCACGAGCGACATTGATTTTCTCATCAAGCCTGTTATCTCCCCCGGAGGTTTTCCTCTAACCTTGTTGTCAAATCTCGGGATGAGATTTCTTTTAAGGGGGGTAGACTGTAACACCCTAGGTGTTTATTAAAGATAAATACCTCAATTAGAGTGGTTAATCATGTTTAATTGGCTCATAAACATGTTTCACATGATCTTGCACACATTTGCACAAAAGACCTTGGTCAAAGTTCAAAATTCTTGGTCACACCCCTATAGATCCAAAAAGGCTGATTCGGTTTTCTTGAGCGTTCTCCAAATTTCACTATAGAAGTTCAAAATCGGCCAATATAAAAGTTGTTCCTTATTTCTAGAAACACATTTTTCGTAATTGGCAGACATTCCAATTTTGAGTGCAAATTGGCCAAAAATCGAGTTGAAGTCCCTGTGAACAGTAAATCGGGGCCGAGAAAATCAGTGACTTTGTCACGTTTTTCCCCTCAATCCTTACACCAAAACATAGGTCGCCCTTTGTGAAAGTTGTAGGGTTATAGTTCCTCTACAACTTCTATTTTTGGAGAATTTCAACTTAATTGGCAATTTTTGGAGTTTATCGTTTTCGAAACCGGGTAAATGAAATCAAATCAGGCGCAGAGCGCCGGTGTCGCTGCATTCGCGTCGCGTGCGCGCGCCCGTGTGCCACGCGTCGACCCCGCCTTGCGCCGGTGTACGGACGCCTCGGCGTCTCCGCGCTAGACCGCTCGCGCCGTGGACCCTCCGCACCATGCGCCGCGCCCAGGCGCGACCTTGCGGCCTGGCAGCAGGCCCAGCCGGCCACACGCCGCAGCGCGCCGTGCCGCAGAACGCACGCACGCATGCAGCGGGCCAGCTGGCCGCACGGTGCCTTAAGGGTAGTGCGTGGCTTCGTCTGTGTCGATTCGCTTACGCGCGCCGCAAAAACGCCTCGCCACGCTCGCCGCCCTGCTCCGTCCCGAGCTCCGCCGGCACTTCCATGTCCGCCGCCGCCCGCCAAGGCAGTGCACCGCCGAGCTACCTCCTCCGCCGTTTCTCTCACCAACCGTAGCTCCTCCCTCCTCCCTGAAGCCTTCCCTGGCGCCGAGCCACCGCCGCCGCCCCTCCTTACGGCCGCTGCGGCCGGGGCCGCGAAGTCCGGCGGGGGCCCAGCCACAGCTCCGCCGCCGGCGCTCGGCGAGGCTTCCTCCGGCCCTAACTCCGCCTCCAGCAACCCTAGCAAGGTGCTTACGACGCCTAGGGTCGCTCACCCGCCTGTCCCCGGCCGGAATCCGCCGCCGGCGAGGCCCCATGGCCGCCGGGGACTACATTGCTTTGAATTCTTTCTTTCTAGGGTTGTTTCCGTAAGTCAGGGACCTATCCTTAATTGTGAAAAGATATTTCAAGGGTCCCTCTGTAAAAGAGATTCTAGGTTTTAGCTGCAACTTTGAAAATCTATTAAAAATCATAGAAAAATCAGAAAAATGCAAATCTAATTTTGTTGGTTTCCTGGTGAAGAACTTTACCTTTTTTAGAAAGGTTGTATAGGGTTTTTCTTTGTAGTTTTTGAATTAAAAATTCAAACCCAGTTTGAGGTGTTTTTAGCGTAATTTAAAATATACTAATGCTATGGACTTGAATTTTTTATATGTTGATCTTTATGGTGTGTTTAGATTTGTGACCAAATTTTGCATGAGTTTGATCTATAGATTTTTAGTTATGATTTATGTAAGCTTTATGCTAGATTAAGCTTGATGCTTTTTATAGCCCCTTTAATAAACTTTTCTTTAAGCACAAGTGCACCCTAGGGCTTCTCCTCTATGAATAGTACCTCTGGTAGAATGGATATGATTTTAGGATGTGCTTTGGTTTATGTTTTGGATTTAATCTTGTGTAGGAGTTTAAATTCAAAATTTCAAAAATATTTTGAATCTGCATCTATGCCTTGGCCAGAGGCTTAACTTTGACATGTATGACTTGTAGGAGAAAGTTGAGATCAAAAATATTAGTAAATCTTTTTATAAGATTTAATTAAGTTAAACTAGGCGAAAATTTGTCTTTTTCATAGAAATTAATTTATATGTTACCTTAACCTAGATTTTGGTTTGTGAGCTTAAAATATGCATATGTTGCTGTGTGCAAAAGCTTAGGCTCGTTTGAGGGGTTTTAGATTTAATATGGATTTATGGTTGTAAGGCTTGTGTTAACTATTTAAATAAAGAAAGGGCAATTAAGGTGTTAAATTGTGAAAACATGTCATGTTTCTGTTTTTGAATTTTCAACACACCCCCTTGCTGTTTTGTGAAGTTAAATAATTTAATTTGCTTAGATGTGCACACAATCACCATCAAAATAGTTGTGATCGTTTGTAAAATATCTCACCTTCACACCCTAGCTAATGCATATGCATGACGTGTAGATCTTCCAGACGGGACGTACACGCTTACTCAGGAGGAGGAGAGATCTGCTAGTGGAGAGTTGAATCAAGCTAGTGGGCAGCAAGACCTGGACCAAAGTCCAGAAGAGCCCAAGGCTATGCTAACATAGAAGAAGGCAAGCACCGGGTTGCATATAACCTTTTTGGATAAAATCCCTTCTCTTTTACCTTTTCAGTACTTATGTTTTATCTTGTGCATTTAAGTTTCAGGAGTTGTTTTGAAACCTAGATGCATGATCCTTAGCACTCCTATGCTCTTTTGCTAGTATGTTAGGAACGCTAGTGCCACGCTCTAAGGATACGGTACAAGTCGAGTAATGACTCATTGCTCGCGAGATATAGGATACTTATGTTGGAATCATAAGTTGGTTAAATTGACTCGCTCATGTGGTAAGAGCAATGGGTTCGGTCTCGACCGAGTAGCATGGTGCTGGTCTAAGCTATTGAACATACCAAGTACTTGTCGGGAATGGGACCGGTAAGTCTAGTACCTAATGAACCAGTGCGGGGACTTTATCGCTACTAATCTTGAGATGCGTCTCCCGGTTTGATTCCGGTAGTGCAAATGTGACTCTGGACGTGCCGTGTGAGGGCGTTCCAGTAACCTTGTACTTAGGACTGTGGCGCCTGTCCCTAATCTGGGGAGTGACGGGAACCACCTGGTTGGGGTAGACCCTGCGTTTGGTCTATCTTCTTCCGTGTATCTTGGGTTTACCTTGCAAGGATATAAATCGATCGATCGTCGGTCACTCGCCGTTATCTGAGTCGGCTTGACCACTGGCTACCCCATACTTATTTATGAAACTTTTGGATTAATATTGTTGATTGATTAATCTTGTTTGCACAACCATGCTTGTTTAGCTAGGTGCTTACCTAGAATGGTTAACATCCTAGAACTTGAGCTAAAATTTGAAAGTAAGGATCAACTCTTAGATGCTTTTGGCAAAACAAACCCTCCAGCCAAAAAACCTTGCATGTCTAGTTGTGTCTTTTATTTTTGACGGGTCAGTCTTGCTGAGTATTAGTATACTCAGCCTTGCTTTTGTTGTGGTTTTCAGGTAACCTCATCTGGCATGGTTCTAGTCCAGATGGTTGGGAGCTTGAGTGGGAGCCAGATGACGATGAGTGATACTCTATGGATGGCCTCCTATGGGTATCTTCCGCTAATTTTATTTCCGCTGTTTAAACTCTGAAACACCTTTACTTTTATGTACTGAAAACCTGGTTTGTAATATTAAGTACTTGAGGACTTTTATGTAATATAATCTTGTACTCTGGTCCCGCCTTCGTGTGGGCTTAGCGCATATCTCGATCCTGTGAAAGTGATTTACCGGGCATGACCCGGCAGAGACGACAAAATAGCTCTTGGTTATCGCTTATGAGCCAAGTGGACCGGCTTAAGTGATAATTCGGATTTATTTTGAGCGGTTCTGTCACAACCTGACCACTGTTACTGCTTTACGTCATCATCATCTTTACTTCATTAGGCTCTGTTTAGTTCTCCAAATTTTTACCAAAATTTTCAGAGGACCGTGTCAGTTCATTTCTTTCCTCTACACACGCGATCAAATGCAAAAAATTACACCCACTTTTTACCAACTAAACACGTGATATCTCAACCTTTGGCCTGGTCACAAGCAGAACACTAAACCGTTTGAATCCGGCGACCCACCGGCGGGGCCGTACCGGTCTCTCGCGGCCACAAGCCCAGTCCCCCGCGTGGAGCCCCCGTGTCTTTTTCGCCGGAAATCACCAGAGCCGACGGAGCGTTTCGTCCAGGACCGACGGCCCGCGCACGCACGCCCGCCTCCGTGGCTCCATCCATCCTTGTCTTTCTGCGCCCCTTCCTACACTTTTTTTTGCCGCCGGCGCGCCGCGGGGCGGAAGTCAAGGTCCAACCACCAACGTACCATGCGTCCAGGCGACCGAGACCTGCACGGCACTGCACCTAGGCGTTATTCCGCGAGGACACCCTTTGCATTTGCGTTGTGTCAGCCTGAATCATCAGGGAGCCGCGGCGGGTCCACCTACTGTTACTGCTTTAGTACGTCATCAACCAGAGAACCTTGGATGCTACTGCTGCCGGTGCGAAAGCTTGGCTAAAACAAATAAAAGTTCACAGTGCTTGCTTGGTTAAAAGCACGGTCAATTTCTACTCTTGCAGCACGATTGGGTTCGGCCATGAATTCCTTTATTAACCACCCAAACAACTTTACACTCTTGCGCCATGACTCGTACGTGTTCCTTTTCCCGGCCGGTTATTTAGCGCAGCAGTACTGAACCATGCATTACGAGGAAATGGTAGTGCTAATAATAACGAGCCAGCGCGTACAAAGAGGCTCTACCTATTTGACGCAGAAGAAGTTGCACTACATCTAAACCTGGCGTCCTGGCTTCACACGTTAAGCCACAACAGAATTATTACTGACGTGTGCTCGTCTCCGCTGACTCATAAGTGCCTCACTAGCGACGTGATTTGCCACGCGTGAAGCTACAACGGAACGGTAACGTGCGTGCTCATCCCCAGCCACCAGCCCACCATCCTTCTCACCGGAGACACGGATACATAACATGATCTATCTTTACGTTCTCCAGCTGTAGCAGAGACGAAATAGGTAGAGCCTGCCAGCCACACCCCCCAAATCGATCGAGCAGTCTGATCCAGGGTTTTTTTACCAACGGTAAACGTAATTTATATCGCGGTTACCGTTCTTACTGCTGTGGTCCGGTAATAAAAACCGCCCGATAAACCGTTAAAACCGACACAACAAAACTCGTGATCACGGTATACCAAACGGTTTTTGCGGTTTACCGCGACGGTATTTTTCCCATCGGTTACCGACCGGGAAGCGGTAAAAAAAACCCTGGTCTGATCCCGGAGAATCCCCAAAAACGATCGACCAGCCCTGATCCCGAACCTGAAGCCATCAATGAAGGCAGCTGCGCTGCGCTGCGCCCTCATTATTTGACCACCCCTACTACTCTACCCCCCCCCCCCCCCCCGACTCTAGTACGGAGTACCCCACCACTTTTCCCCGCTGCCACCCCCGTTCCTCTTCCTCCGCTCCCTGGTCTCCAGTCTCCACTCCCTCCCTTCTTCCCCAACGCAACTCAAGCACTACTACTGCCCTTCCGCCTCCCTCTCCCGCACCCGGGGCTCGAAATCCAACATAGCCATTGCGGCGGCTCAAGGATTCCTCGATTCTTGCCGGCTTGCCGCCTTCTTCGCCCGTCTCGGGGGCGGCATTTTCGGCCCAGACCGCTCTTTGCGCGGCTGCGTGCTTGCGCTCTCTGCCGGAGGCGATGAGGGCCTGCCATGTCCGCTCCGTCCTCGCGCCGCTCTTGCTGCTGTGGCTGGGCGTCGCCGCCGCGCAGAAGGCCACTTCTTGGAAGACATTGAGCGGTACGCAATCTCCCCCTCATCCTCCTCTTCTTTTTCTTTAGGATTGATGATGAACCTTTGGGGACGCCGCCAGTTCGTTTTTTGCTCAAAAAAGGAAAAAATATTCATCCTTTGCGCACGTTTATTTCGCTCATGTTCGATTATCATCCGTTCGAGCATTGCGTGAAATTACTACAATCTGCTACGGGTTTCAGATTTTGGGTCATCAGGGTTTTTTTTTTTTTTGGACCGATCAAGATGTCCTTTCCCCCCTCTGGTAGCCTAATCTTTCAGCTGATGGTCATGTATAATAATTTAGGACCTGGCAGCAGCTTTTGAGATGAAGGATTGTTGCATGACTGTGCTCTGTTAGTATCTCTCTGTACAATTTTGCATTTCAATATTGTTACAGCAAAGCATAGAGTGTGGTTTCCTTGACGATTTATCCTACCTGCATCTGCATGCCTCATTTTGCATAAGAAATCCTGCTTCTTGAATGCATTCCGGATGAAAAGAGTTAAGGATCCAACAGCCATTTTAGCCATGAGGCATCCCCTATGCTAACAAATACTCCTGTTTTTTTTTCCAGGCAAGGCTCCAACAATCGTAGCCAAGGGTGGATTTTCAGGGCTGTTCCCTGATTCAAGCCTATATGCTTTTGAATTTGTGCAGTATTCTAGCTCGCCGGATACAGTGCTGTACTGTGATGTTCGGCTGACCAAGGATGAGGTTGGCTTGTGCCTGCCGGACATCAAGATGGACAACTGCACAGATATTGTACATATCTATCCACAGGGTCAGAAGAGCTACCTTGTCAATGGTGTGCCTACATCAGGATGGTTCTCTGTAGACTACAATGACACTGAGCTTGGACAAGTGTCTCGTAAGTGATACCATACTATTCTAAGTTATCTCACTAGATATTGGATGCTGTTAATGCCTGTAGCCATGTTAGTATTAGATGAACAAATGGGAAATGCCTCTTCCCCCCTTTTTAATGAAAAACATGCCTAGGCACGCTCATGAATGGAGAGGGAAATGCATCTTGCTTTGAACTTTCTATGATTCAAGCAACATGATTCGTTTACTCATCTAACTCGTCGTGATATATATGTCATGCAGTCGTCCAGTCCATCGGTTCCCGGTCTCCCAGATTTGATCAAAGTTTCTATCCACCACTTGCTGTCGAAGATGTGCGGTCCAAATTCAAGCCTCCTGGAATTTGGCTCAATGTTCAGGTACAACTGAAAATATCATTCCATAACCCATACAGTAACATTGGACTGTTTTCTGCTGTCACGCTGTAACCTTGAAATAATGTTATTTGCAGCATGACAGGTTTTACAGCCAGTTCAATCTAAGCATGAGGAATTATATCATTTCTGTATCTAAGCGTGTCGTTGTCAATTATATATCATCACCTGAAGTGAGCTTCCTCACCAGCATACTTGGAAGAGTTAACAAAAAGACAAAGCTTGTGTTCCGCTATCTTGATGAGAGCACTCTCGAACCATCTATGAACCAGACATATGGTTCCATGTTGAGGAATCTTACATTTGTCAAGACATTTGCATCCGGGATACTTGTCCCGAAGAGTTATATTTGGCCTACTTCGGCAGATAATTATCTGCAGCCGCACACTTCAATTGTCGATGATGCTCATAAAGCTGGGTTGGAAATTTATGCCGCTGATTTTGCAAATGACTTTATGATCAGTTACAACTACAGTTATGATCCCTTAGCAGAATATCTGGCGTTCATTGATAATGGTGTGTTCTCTGTTGATGGTGTACTAACTGATTTCCCTGTTACACCATCAGAGGCAATTGGTGAGTCCTAATTCTTTCGACAAGCTTATTTTTACATCAGCACAATTTTGTTCTTCAAATGTTTATACCATTTTATTTTCTGAGGGAATAAAGAAGGGGATTGGGATTCTATGTCAATTAATTTGGGTTAATTTTATTGTTATATAGATTTATTGCTACTGATATATAACTCCAATATTTAATTTAGAAAGTGGTTCTCTGTTCCTGAAGGAAGTAACTCACCAACTAAATCTCCAAACTGCATAATTTCACTGTTTTCTTAGTACACCATGGAACTTGATGTTCTCTTTTAATTTCACGTTTCCTTACATCATTGTTCAAACTATCTGATATAGTGGATTGTTTTTCAAACATTCCATGTTTCCTGCTTTGTGGCATGTAGTTTCTTACTGGTTTTTGAATTCTGAGGACTGGATGGCTGTGAAATTGCCCTCCGCTGGATTTGCACCAGCTGAAGCCAAGAGGTTCCGAACAGATCTAGCTAATCTCCCTAATAAACCTTCACTCAAATATATGTAACTTGATACCCAAGCAAATTCAATGTCATTAGGATAAATACATGCATACAGCAGGTAATTATAAGATCTTATCTCTAACTTGATATGCTGGAAAACTAACAAATCGAGTGAGAATTAATATCTAAACCTCCTATGCCATTGTTGTTAATTTTCCATATAAACCAAAGAGCATTTGCCACAAATATCAATCTGCCTTTATCGCCATATTTTGAACTTTTTCTGTTTTCGTATGATTTATCTGAAGACATATAAAGATTATAGGTTCTTATCCACAGTGCTTATATCCTCTTGTGCAGGGTGTTTTGCCAATTTAAACAAAAGCAACACAGATCATGGTATGTGTAGATCATTTGTTCATATTATTTCATTATTCATGTTTATTTGTCATCAATTTCTCACTTTTGGAATGTAGGGAAACCTCTTATTATTTCCCACAATGGTGCTAGTGGGGACTACCCCGGATGCACTGATCTAGCTTATCAAAAAGCAGTTGATGATGGTGCGGATGTCATTGATTGCCCTGTTCAAGTGACCAAAGATGGAGTGCTAGTATGCATGAGTTCAGTTAACCTAATGAATGATACTACTGTTGCAAGATCGCAATTTGCCTCTCAGACGGCAGTGATCAAAGAAATTCAGAGTGCGCGAGGAGTCTTTACGTTCAACCTGACTTGGGATGACATTGCAAAGAATCTGAGACGTAAGTTGAATTGAAATGTTTCTGCTATTGAGATGAAGTGAAAAATCATTTGTACAGTTCTTGGCTATTTTGTTATATCAAGTCACCTGCTATCTGATCTGGATCATCTTTTATTGACTACTTATATATTTTCTTGACCAGCTAGACAGCTTTATTGCTCTGCTGTTGTGTTTGCACCATTGACATCAAGCCTGCATTCTGAGATAACTTTTCTCCATCTTTACAGCCATAATATCTACCCCATCATCCAGCTATGGAATGGATAGAAACCCGAGGTACAGGAATGCAGGAAAGTTCATGAGACTATCAGACTTTTTGGGCTTCACAAAGAATAAGGATTTATCAGGAATCATGATCAGTATAGAGGTGAGAATTCATGCTAGTAGTGTGTCGTTAACTGCATGAAGAGAACCAAATCCATTTATTTACTACTATGGTATTGGCTATTTGGCTGCCCATATCACTTCTGTTGAATCATTAAGGTTCTGTCAAGAGCTTAGCATTTAGGAGTACGTAGTACTTATTAAGCACATCAATGAAGACAGAACCCATAAAAATGTAAATTATCCCTGACTTCCAGTAGTAGTTTCATGCCCTCAATTAACTTACTGTTCATATTTTACAGCATGCTGCTTTTGTGGCAGAGGAACTTGGATTTGACATGGTAGATGCAGTTATCAAAGCCCTTGGTGATGCTGGTTACAACAATCAAACTACCCAGAAAGTTATGATTCAGTCGACGAATAGTTCAGTTCTAAAGAAGTTCAAGCTGCAAACAAAGTACGATCTTGTGTACATGATCAACGAAGAAGTCAGGGATGCCACACCTTCTTCCCTCGTGGACATCAAAAAATTCGCTAGTGCTGTATCCGTTGATACCAGCTCTATTTTCCCTGAAACCCACCATTTCACAACATACAAGACCAATCTTGTCCAGACACTGCAGACTGCGGGTCTCCCGGTCTACGTTTACACTCTCATGAACGAGTTTGTGTCTCAGCCATATGACTTCTTCTCAGACGCGACAGTGCAGATCAATGCGTATGTTAAGGGCGCGGGAGTGGACGGACTGATCACTGATTTTCCTGCCACAGCTCGAAGATACAAGGGTAAGTTTAGTTAGCTACTTTTCACAAAAAAAAAAAAGAGTTTAGTTAGCCACTTAGCCATGTTGTGTGTCTTGCATAGTAGTACTGTGTTTTAGATCACAAAGCATCCACAATACCTGCAGCTGTTAATACTTGCAAGTGTCAATCACTCAAACGATGCGTTCTATTTTGCAGTGAACAATTGCATGAACATGGGGAGCACGCCGGTTTTCATGACCGATCCTCATCCTGGCGATCTCATGCTAACCATCAGCAAACCTGCACAACCACCAGCATTTGCTCCCCTGTCGCTCCTCACAGACTCGGACGTGGCGGAGCCACCCCTGCCTCCCGCCAGATCAAACAGCAGTACAGCTCCAGCACATTCCGGTGCAACCAGGATACATGCTCATGCTACTCACATCCTGGTCCTCGTCACACTGGTGGCGCTTTTCGCTTGGTGTTCCCTGGTCTGAGATTGCAATGCAAGTCACAGCTTGTCATTCGAGCTGGACTCGGCGCCAATCTACTAATCATATATTCTTCTCTCCACCTGTAGCAGCCTAGCCTTAGTTCATTTGTTCAGTGCATGTGCATTTAGGGGCACATGACACTTCGCTGAGTTGCCCATACAGCCATGCTGACGTTTCAGTTCATGGGGAATATAATGCAAGTAAGGGCTATGATGTAGTGTAAAGCAACTCAGATGGCATACTTGTCTACAATCTGAGCCATAGAGCCATGACTCTTCTGTTCTGAAAGGCTGAGAGGAATATGAAAATTGCGACAACCATCCCTGAATTATGATGGTGTTTCTCATGAGATGGATGTGTTTCCGGCTTACCTGCGTGTTCTCTGATCTACTCTCAATAATTTGTGTTGTTTCATGCTCTTGTGCAAGTTGTATTTTGCATTGTACCGCAGTCTTATGCAGGTGCTAATTTTTGCGTTGATTGCCTATGTTTCCTTTCTGGGACTGTCTGAACCGATAGCATGTTCTCATCCAGCTCGTTTACCCAGTGCTCGCCACAAACCTAACAGGAACCAAATGCCATTCCCGGATACCAGGATCTCCATCTGAGAAGATGCGGATGACCATGCAAGCACAACGGGCGGGCGCGGTGGATCCTCCTTTCCGGTGCCATATACTAGGCTATACTACCATTAAAAAAGGATTAGTATACAGACATCTAACGGTTCAGATGAATTGTATACTTCGTAAACTAAACGGTAGTATGAGGTGGTATGAATGAGTAGTATAAGGTGGTATAGGGTATTATGGGAATTACAAATTAAACAACTTTTACAATTACAATCTCGTATTATCAGTTAATTACAATCCCACTAATTATAATCAAAAATCTTATTACACACACGATTCATTTGGAAATTTTCTTCTCCTTCCTACCCGTCTGTCACTGTGTCTCACTCTCCTTCCTCTTGCAATGTTCGTCCGCCGGTGTACCTGCTGCCGGCCGGAGGACGGCGACTGCTCCTAGGCCAGCGCAAGTAGTGAATACCGGTCGGGAGAGCGGGTCCGCGCGAGCTGTAGGGCAGGGCGCGCGCGGAGTCGGCGGTTGTTCCTGGGCCCGCGCGAGCAGCGGCCACCGGCGGGGAGGGGAAGCCCGCGCGAGCTGCAGGGCAGGTGGGCCGCGTGGAGTCGGCGGCGGCTCCTGGGTCCGCGCAGCAGCAGCCACCCGCGGGAAGGTGAGGAGCGCAGCTTCTCTTGTCAGGATCTTGACAAGAATAAGGGGAAAACCAGGGAATCCAACAGAATTGCAAAGAAAAACGAGGAGAACGAAAGGAACAGATCGATGTAGAGATCGAGCAGCAGCAGCAGTTTACTGATTCAAGGAAATGACTTACAAAAGATCAAGTTCACCGGCCGCCAGGGAGACGGACGAGGGCTACTGCTACCTACTCTAGTTCTACCATAGTTTCAGATAATGTTCTCCATACCCGCTTACAGCCAGAGGCCAAGTCCTATACGCATGGACTGGCTAATTAACTTAACATTCGTTTTAAGTAAGTACAAGATTAAGCGGTAAATAAACATGTTTAAACGTCAGCGCTTCATCTTGAGATAGACGGCCAGGAGCGTAGTCGATGACTCGATGCCCTGAGACGCCGGCTTCAGCTTCAGAAACTAACTGACGAACTGTATATCTGACAGTGCCCCCCTCTTAACATCCTTGTCCTCAAGGATGGAAAGATGGAAAAACCTTGCGGATAAAGCTTGCATCCTCCCAAGTTGCTTCAGCCTCAGGAAGGTTGATCCACTTGATACGCCATTGGACGACTGGTTCATTGTTACGTGGAATCATACGTCTGTCCAGAATTTCTGACGGTGCCACCTTGATTGTTCCCTTGTTGTCAACTAGAGGAAGCTCTTTGCTTGGCACCACTGATGGTCCAATGTGTTTCTTCAATTGGCTGACATGGAAGGTGTCATGGAGTTGACAGCCTTCGGGAAGAAGTAACTTATATGCAGATTTTCCAATGCGAGCCAAGACTCTGAAGGGACCATAGAATTTGGAATGGAGTTTGATGCACCTGTGAGCACTGAGAGAAGTATGTCTGTAGGGTTGGATTTTCAAATAGACCATGTCGCCTACAATGAATTCCCTATCACTTCTGTGCTTGTCTGCTTGATGTTTAATCCTGGATTGGGCTTTGCACAAATTGTCTTTGATGGATTGTAAGGCCACTTGCCTATTTCTAAGTTGCTCTTGAACTGTGAGATCTGGACAGTCAGGTATAACATCCTCAGCAACTTGTGGTGGTGGGAAACCATAAAGAGCCTGGAAAGGGGTCATGTTCAAAGAAGTATGGTATGATGTGTTGTACCACCATTCTGCAAGGGAGAGCCAATGGAACCACCTCTTAGGACTAGTGAAACACATGCATCTAAGATAATTCTCTAGGCATTGGTTAACCCTTTCTGTTTGACCATCGGTTTGAGGATGGTAGGCTGAAGATAAATGCAATTCCACTTTGAGATTCTTGAACAGGGACTGCCAGATTGTGCTTGTAAATATGGGGTCTCTGTCAGTGACAATCACCTTGGGAAGACCATGTAACTTGTACACATTGTCCATGTAGAGGTTAACAACATCCTGAGCTGTGTATGGATGACTTAATGCAATGAAATGGGAGTATTTGGTGAGTCTGTCCACCACCACTAGTATGACATTTTTTCCTTCAGAGGCTGGAAGACCCTCCACAAAGTCCATAGACACATGGGTCCAAGCAAGCTCAGGGATGGGCAAGGGGGCTAAGAGCCCTGGGTAAGGTGTATGTTCTGCTTTGTTCTTTTGACAAACTGGGCAGTTGCTAACAAATTCCTTGATCTGTTGCTGCATTTTTGGGCAGTAGAAGACAAGTTGAATTCTTCTTGTGGTAGCTCTTTCTCCTGAATGACCTCCCAATGCTGATTTGTGAAAGCTTGCTACTAAGTCAAATTGGAGGTTTGTGCTTGCACCAATCATAATTTTGCCCTTGTGTCTTATGATGCCATCTTGTAGGGAGAAATTGGGTACAGCTTGAGGATCAATACTCAGCTTGGTAATGAGTTCCAAGCATTTGGGATCTTCCTCATAACTTGCTTGTACTTGCTCAAGCCAGACAGGGACAGCAGCAGAAATGACCATAATTTGTGTGGAATGTGTGGCTCTGGATAAGGCATCTGCAACTTTATTTTCTCTGCCTTTCTTATATTCCACTTTGTAATTGAAACCCAGAAGTTTAACAAGAAGTTTGTATTGAATGCCCTCTAGTACTCTCTGGTCTTGTATGTACTCCAGGCTTTGTTGGTCAGTTCTGATTACCACTGATGTGCTGGCAAAATAGTGCTTCCATTTCTTCAAGGCTTCCAATATTGCCATAGCCTCCTTTTCATAAGTAGAACAAGCCAAGGCTTTAGGACCCAATGCTTTACTGAGAAAAGCAATTGGTCTGCCATTTTGCATCAGGACAGCTCCAATGCCAGAGCCACTTGCATCTGCCTCTAACACAAATGGTTGTGTAAAATCTGGTAGTGCTAGCACAGGTGGAGTTGACATAATGTGCTTGACATGGGTGAATGCTTGATCTTGAGCAGAATCCCAATGGAAGGCATCTTTTTTCAAGGCATTGAACAATGGTTTGCAAACAATACCATATCCTTGGATGAATCTTCTGTAATAACCAGCCATGCCCAGGAATGCTCTCAATTCACTGACATTCTTTGGAGGAGGCCAATTCTGAATGATTGAGATTTTTGATGGTTCAGTTGCAACTCCATTTTCATTAATGACATGGCCCAAGTATTCAATCTCTCTTTGGGCAAAGGAGCATTTGTTGAGCTTAGCATAAAGTTGATTCTCCCTCAACACCTGTAGTACTGCCTTGAGATGGGTAATGTGTTCAGACATGGAGGTGCTGTATATCAAGATATCATCAAAAAATACCAATGCAAACTTCCTCAAGAAATCTGCTAATACTGTGTTCATAAGGGTTTGAAATGTGGCAGGGGCGCCATTTGTTAATCCAAATGGCATCACTAGGTATTCATAGTGTCCCAAATGTGTAGTGAAAGCAGTTTTATGGATGTCTTTAGGCTTCATTCGAATTTGATGGTATCCTGATCTTAAATCTATTTTGGAGAATACCTTGGCCCCAAATAATTCATCCAATAAATCCTCAATGATTGGAATTGGGTATTTGTTCTTGATAGTGTTAGAATTGAGCTTCCTATAATCCACACATAGCCTCCAAGTGCCATCTTTCTTTTTAACCAATATCACAGGGGAAGAATAGGGACTAACAGTAGGCTGGATCATATGAGCCTTCAACAATTGCTCAATGAGTGTTTCCATGGCATTCTTCTTATGATATGGTAGCCTATAGGGTCTCTGGTTCATTGGTTTATCCTTTTGTAATAATGGTATAGAGTGATCCACAGATCTGGGTGGTGGTAATTGGTCAGGTTCCTAAAATACATCAGCATATTCAGTCAAGAGTTGCTGCACTTCCAATGGAATATCAGTCTGTGGCTGACTGCTGTGCTGGCCAGAATTGTTGAGGATGATGACTGCTCCTATGGCCCTCTTTTTAAGAAGATAGCATAGCTTTTTGGGACTTATGACTACACTGCTGTGCTGTAGTGTATCATCTACAAAGGTCACCAATGATGTGCCATCTTTTGTAATGGAGAATTCTCTTCTTTTCAAATCCAACCCCACAGGGCTATGAGTATATATCCAGTCAGCACCCAAAATTATGTCGTATCCTTTGATGTCCACCAGTCTGAAATCTGAAGTGAATTTGTGGCCTTGTATGGAGTAGGGAGAGTTGAGACAAGCTGTATTACTCATCATAAGTTTGCCATTGGCTGCAGCTACCTGGACCCCCTCCACTTGAGCTATTGGAATGTTAGATTTCAGGGCAAACTTGGGGCTGATAAAAGAGATATCACTGCCACTATCCACTAATGCTACTGCCACTTTGCCACCAATGGTTACTTTTAATGTAAAAGTATTAGCTTTGGTAGGAGTACCAGTAAGTGCCTGTACTGAAATTTGGTGAATCTTGACTGTGGAATTAGGCTCTTCTGGTTGAGTTGGCAACTCCTCTGATTCTTCTATCACAGCTACTTCTTCCTTCCCTTCCTCATTTTCTACTAAAATCACAGAGTAGATCTGCTTTGCTTTGCACACCTTGTTATGGCCAGGCACCCATGGTTCTCAGCATTTAAAACACTTGCCTGCAGCCTTTAGCTCAGTCAATGTTTGAGCTGGAAGTTGCTTCTCTTTCTGATCAGGTTTCCCTGTCTTGATCTGAGGTGTGTAAGTAGTGAACTTTTTGAAGCTTGGTGTAGCTTGTTCTAGTCTTTTGGCAAACCAGTAAGCTTGGGATAGGGTTGTAGGCTTATGACACTGTACATGATACTGAATTTGGTCTTTGAGACCAGAAATAAAGCTACTGATGAAGTAAGAATTAGAGAGGGATGGGTTGTGCCTCTTCACAATACTGACCATTTCCTCAAATCTATCAACATAGTCTACCACTGTTCCCAGTTGCTTTAGATTATGGAACTGACCAACAACTTCATATTCAGAGGATGTATTGAACCTGTCAGTCACCATCCTGCAGAACTGATGCCATGGGAGTGTGTTGGCATTGCATCCAGTGCCCCTCCACCAATATTCTGCCTTGCCATTGACATACATCACAGCAATTTTGACTCTCTCTTCATTGGGTACTCCAATCAACTCAAAATATTTTTCAGCCTTCCTGAGCCACCCATCAGTGTCTTCTCCACTAAATTCTGGAAAGTGTAGTTTTGGACCCCTAGCAACTGCTCTTTGTTGATGGTATAAGTGATTGTTGTAATTTAGGATAGGTGGTTGTTGGTAATTGTATTGTGGGTTTTGTTGTGGATGTGGCTGGTAGTTATGATTGTAGTAATGTGGTTGTCTGTCTTTGTAAGGTGGTTGGGTTGGGTTTGGGAAAGGTTGGTAATTATGTGTATGGGAAGGCTGATTGTTTGGTTTGTGGTGGTTATAAGTATTGGTAGATGGATTGGGTGGTTGTATTGGTGGTGGGTTGGGTGGTAGATTTGGGGTAGGATTTGGGGGTGGTGGTGTATATATATCTGTTTTTGGAATGGCTCTTCATGCTCATGCAGGTTCCATGGATGTTCAGTGTACTCCTTACCATCATCATAATCAGTGTATTCTTCCCCTTCATATTGGCCATCCAGTGACCAAGCTTGGTACTGTGTTGTGTTGTGTGAACCAGATTTGTGTGCCATGGCATTAGAGCTAGAAGCAAAATTTACTCTTTTTCCAGCATTAGGATCTCCCTTATACCCTTCTGACTTTCTTAATTGAGGAATCATGTAATTGGCAGGAGTGCTCTTACCCTTAGCAGTAGAACCTTTATCTTCTGGATAAGGATCTTGGATCTTGTTCCCTGAAAGTTCAGCGAGCTTCAACAGTCTGTCCAAACTGCTATTGATGGATTTGTTCTGAGCTTCTTGGGCCTTCATAAACTCATCCAAGGTATTGCGAATGCCATTCACCTCCGCTGCTGTGGCATAAATCTCCTGAGGTGGTGCACCGTTGCCTTCAGTATTCACCATCGACTCCACTTGTGAATTCGGTTTGAGCAGAGCTCTCCCCAAGTAGATTCACAAGACACTGCTACCGCCGCCAGAGACACGGAATCAACTGAGGAATTTTACACAGGAACTTGTCCTGAAACCCAAATTGATGGTGTCTCCCTCCAACGCCTCCACAACTCGATTCACTTCGGCACTCGGAATTTTACACAGAGACTGATGCTCTGCAACCCTAGCCTCTGTAAATCGAGCGCAAAATTGGATGGGGAAAAGTGGGGTTTCTTCCCCAGATCCGGGTGGGAGGGTGGGATTTTAAGCTGGTGAGCAGCCACCACCTCTCACCTCGCCTATCGGACAGGATCTGAGGAACTAGCTGTGGGAGCGGATGGAAAAAAAATTCCGCCAAGGATGGCCTTGCTCTGAGTACCAATTGTCAGGATCTTGACAAGAACAAGGGGGAAAACCAGGGAATCCAACAGAATTGCAAAGAAAAATGAGGAGAACGAAAGGAACAGATCGATGTAGAGATCGAGCAGCAGCAGTTTACTAATTCAAGGAAACGACTTACAAAAGATCAAGTTCACTAGCCGCCAGGGAGACGGAGGAGGGCTACTGCTACCTACTCTAGTTCTACCATAGTTTCAGATAATGTTCTCCATACCCACTTACAGCCAGAGGCCAAGTCCTATACGCATGGACTGGCTAATTAACTTAACATTCGTTTTAAGTAAGTACAAGATTAAGCTGATTAAGCGGTAAATAAACATGTTTAAACGCCAGCGCTTCATCTTGAGATAGATGGTCAGGAGCGTAGTCGATGACTCGATGCCCTGAGACGCCGGCTTCAGCTTCAGAAACTAACTGACGAACTGTATATCTGACATCTCTCGTGCGGGCGGATCTGCGCATCAGCGGAGCCGGATCTAGGCGGGTCTGTGGGAGCGGCGGTCATGGCGGCGGCTTGGATGCTAGAGCGTCATCCTATTCGCGGGTCATGGCGGCTGCGATGGCTGCGGATTCGTGCTATTGGGGAGGGGGCGGCCGTCCCCGAGTTCTTGGTGGCGCAGGACGACGACATAACTTCATTAGGTGTCAGAATAAGATCAGAATCAAAATAAATTCCACTGAAAAACTGACGTTTCAGTACCTCAGACAAGGCACAAGTCAGCAAAGAATCATGTTCAGTGCCCTGATTGGAATTTTGAACTCATGACTGACTATCTTTTCTTTTTTCTGAACAAAGAACTGTATGAGCATTTTCAGAATACTAACCATTGTGAACAGGTGAAATGTTCTGACCGGTTAGAGTTTGTCGAAGCATTTTCAGAATACTAACCATTGTGAACAGTTTACTGAACTTTTGAACTGTACTTTCATGAGCGTCGCATTCTTGGTTTTGACAGAGACTAATGAGAGCTTAGGCTCATATTAGTACCTTATGTTTTGTACAATAGTTGATTGCCCTGTGTCACCTCAGTTAATAATGTGGTTCATTCGTCAGAAGAATGATTTTCCATTGGATTATAGATTCGTCATACTGCTGTTTCCTGGATATGTTTCATTCTGGTTGATTTGCTAGTTACTGTGCCAGGTGAAATGTTCTGATCGGTTTCAGTTTGTCGGAGCTGATTCAGAATACTAATGTGAACAATGGTATTGTTTTTCTTTTCTGGACAACAAAACACTGACCAATGGTTCATCACTACTGGAAAACCATAATGCAGTTGCAGGTTTACAAATTGCAACCAATAAGCACTTCTGGCTGAAGGTGATGAAGACTCGTGAGGTTTTGTGGTAACTCTGTTGGAATGTTTGTGTTCTGTCGACTAGTGTGGCACTGAATGTTTGTGGAAACTCTGTTGGAATGTTTGTAACAGTACTGAGATGGTTTGCTTTACCTATTTGTGGCTCGAAATTTGAGTGTTCTGTTGACAAGTGTGTGCTACTGAAAGTTCATACTGTGACAGTGCTGAAATGGTTTGCTGGTATATGTGTATAATCAGTAGTGAAACTGTGAAAGGAAAGACAAGTTATAGTCAATTAGCAAATTGATGTTTATGTATAGTCGTAACCTTATTAGTTTACTTGGTTCAGTGTTCATAACAGATGTGCGCTTATGTAGTAGGATCTAAATACATGATATGCTGTTGTATGTTTCATCTTTTCTATTATGCGTTGGGTACAAAATCATAGATTGTCATTGAGGCTGAGCACTGACTGGAGAAGTTCTGCCATAAAAAGGATAGTACTGCGTCAGAAGAGAAAGGGAAGTACCACTGCGTCAGGGGCTCTGAATTGTC
The DNA here is from genome assembly GCA_036936925.1 of Cenchrus fungigraminus. Lineage (NCBI taxonomy): Eukaryota > Viridiplantae > Streptophyta > Magnoliopsida > Poales > Poaceae > Cenchrus > Cenchrus fungigraminus. The sequence continues at coordinate 77,944,949 of CM072775.1, forward strand.
CATTGGCATTGCCACTCACCCTTTCTGTAACCTGAATTGCTTTGAATCGATCGATCGCCCCACATCCAACTAGGCCCAGATCCAATGAAGTCGAGTTGGATTTTGGATTATGCCAAGTCCACTCCGCTCAGTCCAAACTAAAAAAAATCCCTACCCCGCCCCCGCCCAATCCCACCCTCGCCGCCCCTCGCCGTGTCCGGGTGATGTTCGGCCAAGCAAGCAGCACGGGGAGGAGGCGCTGACCGCTGACGGGCGAGCTGATCGACGAGTTTATCCTACTCCGCTTGCCACCAGACGACCCCCGTGACGGGCGTCTGCCGTCGGGTGCGGCGGGCGAATGAAAGAGGGGTCACGGGAGAAGATGGAAAAATCAAGAGGTCCAAAAAAACAGAAAAATAAACACAAGTACTAAATTATATTTATCTATACTTCATACTACTCATTCGTGGTATAGGGTACCGGAAAAGGGCTCGGTGGATGGATGGCACCTCGACTCGGTCCTCTGCGCTATTGTCTGATGCCTGATGCCGAACGACATGGAAATCCGGTTCTTATCGCATCGCCAGTCCCCTGTTCGTGATAAGCACTGTGATGGACAGGCACAGGCACATACATGATACATCAGCACATGGCAAAAAGAAATGTTCGGTTCACGTCTGATTGCGAAATGAAATTATGGCTTGTACATGCGCGATGAGCCATCAGCCATCAGCCATGGCACCTCCTTTGTCTTTGTTTCCCTTCCAAGGCACCGAGATGTCTTGCCACAGCCAGCGGGGCCGTCGGTTCCACTGAGCGGAGACCCTCGCCAGGAGTCAGCCATGGCCACTTCCTGTTGGCCAGGACCTCGAAACGATCGGCATGGCGCGAGAGCAGAGGCGCCATCGAGCGGCTGCTTGGGTACTTCCGTCAGGGGTTGGGCAGAGCTCTGTTTCCATCCCTGCCGCTACCTCGTCGGCACGGTGATCGCCGGACGTGGCTCAGGTAGTCTGGTGGTCAGATTCGTTGAAAACCCACAAAGCCAACTGCCGTACATGTATCATGTCAACAGAGTTACTAGTGCTACCAAGAATTCACTATCAAAACCGATCATGCGAAAAAAAAGAATCCACTATCAACAGAAACTAAAAAGAACCCACTATCAAAGGGGTTCTTGCCTGAAATTTTACAACGGGAATAATCAGTGGTACGGGTGCAGGACAGAAGCGTCTCACAAGTCACATCCATGCTCTATCCTGCTGCTGCTTCCAAAAGAACTCAAGAACAAAGCATGAAACAGAGAAGGGGGACGCCCGGGACAGGGACCAAACAAACTGTCCAGCACAAGAACACGCCAATAAGCTAGCTGTGATCAGCTCAAAGGACAAGTGCAAACAAGGCAAGCACGTTTATGTACAGGCCACTACTGCTACGAACGTGCTAGTGTGTACTCCGAGTACAAGCGACACATGTGCAACACACAGGACGGACGCGGCAGACAGAGGCGCCACGCCTTTAGGCGTAGATGGCGTAGCGCATGCCCTCGCGCGCCATGAGGTGGCTGACCTCGTCGGCCGCGCGCGCCGGGCGCCAGCCGCTCGCCGCCCACGCCTCTTCCTCCGCGCCGCCGGCGGCATCCTCGCCGCCGAGGCGGACGGCACCGCACGCCATCGCCAGGAGCGCCCTGGCCAGGGCGCCTGCAGCAGGCGTCGCCGCCGTGGGTTCGCGCTGCGCCACTACGACGTCGCCTGCGGCGCCTACCTCGTCCGCGCCGCCGTCGACCACCCGCGCGACCCTCTGCCGACGGCGCGGCCGCCGCAGGCCTTGCCGCACAAGCGACAGCACGCCCCACATCGATCACCAAAGGAAGACGATCAGATCAGTTGCACACTCTCTCTGATGGATCGGACTGCCAAGAAACCACCTTTCCCTTTTGGTTCTGCTCTGCTCCCAAGCTCTCTCTCTCACACGCGCGCGCTCGCTCGCTGTTTACTTGGACGGATATCTTCGTCGCTTGTGCTGTGACTGTGAGTCAGCAGACTTGGGAACATGTCGTGCGTATATATACACGGCTGACCTCGCTTGTGAGCTAACGGAACAGAGACCCATGGGAACTTTCAAGGCTAAAGGGTTTTGGACTGGTCAGAGTCTTGAGGATTAAGGCACAGGGAGTGTGGTGGGGGTCGTCTACTGTGGCTTGTGGGAGTCTGGGAGAGGGACGAGCACTCGCTAAAGCTGAAAAGGTTGCGAGGTTAGTGGAGCAGGGACGGGTCACAGCCGAAAACCACTGCTCGGCGCACGCCATGGCCAGGGCTAGTGGGAGAGTGCAGCTAGTAAAGAGCTGACTCGTGCGCCATCTCTCGTATCATATCGGTCTCTGCATGCCGTCCGTCTGCAGACTTTGGGTTCAGATGATTGGAAGATCTCTGCCGCAGTGCCGCGCGCGTTTGGGAAGTGGTGGACGCCTGCCGATAATTGTCCCGAGGAAACGAAAGAATTTCCGCTGATGTAGTACACGACTCGCAAGCAACAGGGGTTCGATCATTAACAGTAAACAGTGTGCACACTACAGCGTATCTGACGCATGCCAAGAGGAAGAGAGACGCACACCACAGCATGCTCTCTCCTCGCCTGGCTGGCTACAATAAGATCGAAGGGACGCGATCGATCATGCACGCACACGGCACGTACGCCTGTGCATGCTCGATCCCCTTCTTCTTTTTATTGTGAAAAAAAAAACACGAAACAGCATCGCGAACGGAACACGCAACAGACGGGGTGGTAACGGCGCGGCGGCGGCGGCATAGCAGAACGACAGACGGATCGGATACGAACGACCGGTTGTTCCTCCGTCTTCCCCGTCCTTATCACTCCTGCTGGTGCTGCAGGTACGCGGGAGCGAACTTCCAGACCGCGTTCGGGGCCGTCGGCCGGGAAGGGTGGACTCCGACCACCGTGCCGTCCTTGACGTTCCCCCACAGGCCATTGAGGGTCTGGGTGATGTCCCTCAGCACCCTCACCTCGCGGAAGCCGCCGCCGAGGTCCGCGGCGCCCAGAGTCCACAGCATCGACAGGTCCACGCGCACGTCGATCGGGGACGTAGGGACCCAGCTGCACCTGCAGAGGCAATGTCATGGGCATGCTTGTCTCAGTCTCAGGTCATTGGTGTCCGGGCGGCCGGAAACACGTGCAAAAATGGAGTAAACCATCAGTCGACTTACGTGCACCTGTTTGTCTGACGGGCTGATTATGTTCTTGTTCACCAGGGCTTGCCCCGTGGCCTTGTTCACCAGCGCGAACGCCCGCTGGCCCTCGTCGTCGGTCACCGTCCCGGCGAAGTCCTGGACCCAGTGCTGTGTATGTATATATACATTGCATGTGCACGATGAATTACATATATTGAGAGAAAACTAGCTATAATTCGGAGGATGTGCAATGGTGATCGATATGATCGGGCTGGCCTTGCCTGCAATTCGTCGTCGGGGTTGGCACGAGCGAGGACCACCGTCGTGCCACGGACGGACACGTTCAGGTTGATGTCCTCCCTGCAGAAAATCCTCAGTGGCTGCGCCATGGCTCGACTACTGCTGTACCTCTACTGTGGCAAGTTGTTGAACTTATCGCTGGTGTGTGTGATTTGAGGCCTCCCAAGCTTCCCTTTTATAGTCGCTGCATCGCACTTGCGCATAGACGGATCGGATAGACCTCATCATGCATATGTACCTCAGCTCCCGGCCAATAAGCAGATGGCTAAGCTTAATTACGACTGACCTGCTGATTTGTTGGTCAAGTCATTAGTTTTTTTTAATAGTTTGCGGGATGGGCCTTTGACAATGACGACGCTTGCATGCATGCATGGTCTTCGAACGTTCGTTCAATTTCTATCTTTTCCACCTTGGCCAATATATTGCAGTATCCAGCGCGTAACGAGCTGTGGAAAATAAAAATTCAGAGGGGGCAGCTGCATCCTCTTGATTCAACGGCTGTGGCGCGCGGTTGTTTGGTTATTTATATTTGGAGGGATAAGCTCTTGAGGTGGAAAACTATAGATCGTATTTGGACGTATTTGGTTGGGCTGTTTGCTGAATAACGGGGAAATGTGCGTTTGCGTTAGGTGGTGTTGTCTACATTATATTATTCATGGATAGAATATATTCTTACTCCAAGCCCTCGATGACGAAGACGATGCAATATATGTAACCATCTAATATTAGTTCTTGTTTTGATATGAGCTGCACCTGTGCACGTCGTATCTTCGCATGGGAATATTACCTTTAGATGCTAATGGTATTTGCACTAGTACATGCTCCCTCCATCCCAAATTTCAATGTGTTTCGGATTTTTTTGCGTGAATATCTACATGCATAGTAAAAAATATATGCGTATCTAGAAAATAAAAATAAATAATAATCGGGACGGATGGAGTATTGTACAAACCCCCTGCACTACATGAAACCGCGGGGTTGCCGAGTGTCACTCGGCAAAGGCCGGTTTACTCTCGGCAAAGGGTTTGCCGAGAGTAACTCTCGACAAAACTCTCACGGCAAACGATTGCTGAGAGCCGACCCGTGAGGCTCACGGCAAACGCTTACCGAGAGTAAGAACGGCTCTCGGCAAATTTCGATTTGTTGTCCAGAAAAAACTCAAAATAAATAGTAAAAAAAAATTGCAAAATTTTTTTGAGGGACCCCACGGCCAGCCACCCCATCCCCCCATCAAGTTGTGCTACTTTCGCGCGAAGTTGCAGCGCTACGGGGTTCGAACCCTCCCCTCGCGAGAGCCTTCCTTAACACTACACCACACACTCATATGCATCCATATCCATTTTTTTCTCCTCATATTATACTACACCGAGTGTAAATTGCTTTTTAAAGCTTTAAACGTATTCAAATTAAAAAGTTGTAATTGCAAAGTTTCATAACTTTGTATGTTCTATAACTTTCATTTTGGGAGTTTCTCCATTTGAGGTTGTTTACAAAATTTGAATTTCAAATTTGAGAATTCAAACCTAGTTTTTCGATGACAATATGACTTCAAATAAAAAAGTTGTAAACTACAAAGTTTCATAACTTCTCAGTATCTACAACTTTTATTTTGAATGTTTCTCCATTTGAGGTTGTTTGAAAAATTCAAAAATTCAAATTTCAAAAATTCAGATGTACTTTTTCTTGACAGAAGTAATTCAAATTAAAAAACTTTCAACTACAAAGTTGTATAACTTCTGAAGATCTACAACTTTTGTTTTGATCATTTGTTCATCCGATATAGTGATAGTAACATTCTTCACAAATCTATATATCTCTCATATAGTTTCTTGAAACTATATAAGAGGTATAAGGTTTTGTGAACAAAATTACTACCACTTTGTCAAATGAAAAACAACCCAAATAAAACTTATACATCTTAAGAAGTTATGAAACTTTATAGTTGAAAGTTTTTTATTTGAATTAATTTACTGCTTCAAAAAGTGATTTGAATTTGAATTTACCGAGTGTTTGTGCAAATACTCATGAATTTGAACTTTACCGAGTGTTTTTGCAAATACTCATGGCAAACTTTGATTTTACCGTCGGCCAAAAACGGCCAAAAAAGACTCACGGCAGAATCGGTCTTTGCCGAGAGCCGCACTCGGCAAACATTATTTTGGGGTCGGTCACACAAAGACTCACGGCAAAATAGTTTTTTTTGTCGAGAACCGCTCTCGGCAAACTTATTTTTGCCGTGAGCTAGGATTTAAGCGTAGCTCACGGGAAAACACCGGTAGTGCCGATTATCCAACTACAAGCGTGTTGGCTGTACAGCCAGTAGAGAGTTGAGTAGTATCTGTACCGCCTTCTGTTATGAGTGGTAGGGATACATTTTAACTACTCATGGATCCGATGGCCCCATTTGACACACAGCTCCAGCTGCAAGAAGTTTTGGACTAGCCACAGTGGTGGACACTCACGGTGGTGAGGCCACCCACCACGGTTCGATCTCAGGATCAGACCCTGGTGTCGCATGTGGAATTTATTCCTAGCTGGCGCACTGTGTGCGGTGGTTGAGTGGTCGTGTGACCCTTCCAAAAGTCTGCTGTTGTAAAAAAATATCCTCGTCTGTCCCACGTCAAAGCACAGGTCTAAGGCCAGCCTGATCTCACGGGTGGTGTGGTGCCGCTGTGTATGGGTGGGACAGGGGTTCAGAGATTTTCTCGACCTGTGTGAGAAGGTCTTCTTCTTAATACAATACCGTGGGGTGGTCTTACCCTCCGCAGGTCGAGTTTTTTTTTGAACTATGAGACATTTGGTTGAACAGTTTTATCATTATTAAGTTTATAGATTAAATACATGAGTTTAAACAACCTTATTTTATCCTACGAACTCAAAATCCTGCAAGAACTTTGGAGTTAGAGATGTGCTAGACAAACCGAGATCGTCCTACGATGTGGCACCGAAGTCTGAAACACTCAACTGATACTCTGATAGTGATATGGTTTGCCCTCAGGCCTCATCCAAACAGGTAGCATCGTAGCAACTACTAGGATTTTCAATTTCAGTTTCCTGAAAATTTCGATCCCCTTCAAAATCAACAAAAATCTCGAAATTTAGCAAACATTGAATTTTCAGTCAATTTTTTACTAAAAATTAATACTTTTAAACACTTAGAAAGGTTATTAACTTTTGTATGCAATTGATATATGTACTCAATTCGGTCCACACATAACACAATGGTTGGGTTGGTTTCGCTGAATCAAGTCAGGCTAGGCAAAAATAACCGAGAACCGAACCGAAATAACTGAGAATCAGTACCGAAAGAACCAGAACCGAGAAAATCGGTTCCGGACCGATTTTTGTTTCCCAGGAACCGAAATACCTTATTTCAGTTTGATCCTCGGTTAACCGAGGGAAACCGAACTTAGAAACATTCAACTCGTGAACTCTTTAAAGCCCAACAGAGCACCGGACCAACAAAGGGAAAACCATAGCCGCTACAAAGTCGCCCAGGTCTCCCTTCCTCCTATCCTATCCCCACGCAACCGACCGTCTCCTATCCCCCGCACCCGTAGGCCGCCATCATGATGCCTGTCTGCTGAAGCGTAACCAAGCGGCAAGTTTTTCTTCTTTGATTTTGTGAATGTGTTGAGATAACTCGGTTCTCTTGGTTAGAATCGGAACTGAACCGAAAGAACTGAAACCGAAATTTGTCGGTTCCTACATCTGAAAAGAACCGATCAGTGCTCACTTTCTACGAACCGAATTTTTGAAAGAACAGGACAACCGAACCGATCGGTTCGGTTACCGAATGCCCAGGGTGAGAATCAATGGTGCTTGAAAGCCAGAACAACACTTTCATTTTTTAATGGTAGGATGTTGAGTATTTTAACATATGCGAATAATTCCACAAGTGCATGGATACTATTGTAGCTTTCACCTCAGAGTATTCCAAGGGTATCAAATCCAAAGAAACGTATGTGTACTAAGTTTGTACTAGTCGGTCCAAGAACACACCAAGATAAGAGGCGAGGATAGAGAGGATTCCTAAAGATAGCACTACATATGAGATTAAAGGTCGATCTCTAGATAGAACTTGGCTTATGGTACCGATAGCCCTAACTTAACAGGCGACTCTGGCATGCGGTTCTATGAGGAACGTAGCTCTATGCTGTATCCAACTATGGAGAATCAACAAGGGCCAGAAGGGTTGTCACCACCTACTGGACTGCCACTACCAAACCTTGCTATAAGTTGAACGAATGATAACCATTAGCATGACACAACGTCCACGCTGTGGTTACTGTCGTAGCTAACGAGCTACGACACTTTGTACTAGCAGAACTACGACCACAGAAGATAACTTATCTCACTTAACTATAGGTATTACTAGCTTATACTAAAGACATGCAAGAGAACACTCAATCCCATACTATGCTAGCAACATATACGAATGACATGCAGCAGACGAACATATAAACTCAGCATCTACGCGTTAGCAAAGGAAAAGGACTACTCATGCAACCAAGCATAAAGCTATTAGAAAGGAATCACAAACACCACTTTATTCTAATCAGAGCATGCATGAATATTCACTTTATTCTAAATGACAAACATCAGCATTGAATCATGAATGCCACTTTAGTCTAAATACAAAATGCAGAAATACTCACTTTACTCTAATTGGAAAAACAAAACATCCGTAGAGGTACACATCTCTCTCTCTCTCTCTTCCTCTCTAATCTAAGCACAAACTAGGAGAGACCTCTCCTTTGAAGGGAAGCTCTCATCCTAGGATGAATTGGTGTGTCTCTATTCCTACCCCCTCCCCTTGTATTTATAGGTGAGGAGCACCCCTTGGAAAGTACTTGGAGAGCACTTGGGAGGAGTAATCTGCCTTGGGAAAGTGGCTTTCCTCGGCAGGATCCCGAGAGAATATTCGGGGAAGCACCTAGAACCGCCTTTGAGCCATCATGACAAGCTGACACATGGAAGGGGAACACGAGGGGCCACCAAAAGGGTTTGGCCGACCCTCGGGCAGCTCCCCTCGCACCGCCTTTCGTCCGGGTGACTACCAAGTGGGCCCCAAGGTGGGTATGGGGGTGTACGCGGTGTTTTTTGCCATTTATCTCGTGGTTGTGGGCCCTTGAATCCGCTTGCTTGCTCCTGATTGGTTGAGAGTGTGTTTCTTTGCTCCTTGTGGGTCCATGGATCCATGTGATGATTGCATGGCAACTTCTCATTGGTTGAGGCTGAATGGCTTGGATCCATGAGGTGTGCTTTCTCTCATTTTATGAGCTAGAACACCTGCATATAAATATTCATGGAATTTGTTAATAATAACCCCTACCACTATGTTGATGCTTACATTTTATGTATTTTATGCAAGAAGTGACGACCTAAAAGTGATACTTAACATCCACCAACATAGGACCCCATATATCAGCGAGGAAAAAAAATGGGACAATAGCCCCAACGAAAGAGAGAATCGATCCTATGCAATACAGTAGCTTTGTACAAACTAGTCCATCAACCCATGCTCCCGCACGAGCTATATTTGTATAAATTATAACACATCATATGTGTATACCTTACTTATTATATCATATGCCAATAGTTTAATAAAAACTATTATTTTAGAAACATATTTTGATTTATATTTTTAATATAGGTCATTTGGACTCAAATTTAAGGTAGCCTCATGTTATTTTGGTACAAATTTAAAAGGTTATTTTAAATTATTTTTGAGTATTAGTGGTGGACAATTTATTTGCAAATTTAGGGAGTGATATTAAATTAATTTTATAATGGCAGAAGTGGGCAATTTTGATAAAGATTAGGGGGCTACTTTACTTTATTTTATGTAATGGCAGAGGTGGAATTTAGATATAGGTTTAGAGGGTTACTTTAGACTATTTTCATAATGTCATAGGTGGGTAATTTTTTTAGATTACGTAATAAATGCAATTATTGTGATGATTTGAGTCTACTTATTGACGGCTAGATGTTTTGTTTTTTTTGTGAGAATTTCTAAGATCAAAAGGAGTCTTCAATTGTACTAAGAAAAGGAGTCTTCAATTAGTCCAACAATATCCCTACATAATACGCTTGGTGTTATAGTTCAGTAATTTCTTTGTTATATTTCTCGTTTTCTATAGAAGGATATCTACTGTCTTCGGTAACTTCTTTGTTGTATTTCATGTTTTCTATAGAAGAATATTATTGCACTTGTCCTAATATCTACTGCCGCGTTCCAAAAAATATAACCTTCTACTCTAAATATAATGTTGCCATCAAACTATAACACCGATATTTGGCTCTAATCTATGCGAGAGAGGCACCTTTATGAATTAATATTCCGTGGACATGCCAAAATTCTATCATTATAAAAATTACCTCTAAAAAACATAAATCTAAAAAGACTCAAAAGATTCAGCCCTTCGGCCTTCTGCAAATCAATCTTATGGTCGGCTAATATACTCCCTTCAAATCAAACATTTTAAATTTTGAATCAACAGTATCTATAAAAATAATTTATTTAAAATAAAAATTACTTATTCTAATATTGGTTTTATGATAAAACATCATTTTAATATATTTTTTGAAGTGGAGATTATGTTGATTATTTTGCTTTTCGTAGCCAAAATTGAAATGATTTGATTTTGAACAAGTCCAAGAGCAGCTATATTCTAGGATGGATGGGTACAAATACAATGAGTTCCATCCACATAGTGCCATAGTAGCTATATATAATTAATACAGGTAATTAGTTAGTGGGCTGCTTTAGAATTGCAGATCTCATACAAAAACCTGGCTCCTGTAATCTTTATTTGTGTGCTAACTTCTTTGTTTGCTATTTTTCCTCCGGACAAGATGTGCCCATACTGTATTGAACGTGTCAAGAGTCCACTCTTCAATTTGGAATCCAGATCTGTCATGGCACACATTTTTTGTAGTGAAGCAGTGTGTATCTTGATGTCCCCTCTTTTGATTTTTAGCGTGTAACAATTTTAGTTCTCACATCTGAAACACAATCAGCACATGTTCTGTTACAAAAATCTCATGCGCTACTGCCTGGGTTGTAACTTTATTGACAATGATATTGGGTACACAACAGAACTATGAATATAACTAGCAAGTTGGCCCGCGCTAATAGCGCGGCTACACTTGATAAACCATTTTTTTAAAAAATGCTATGTTAGCATTGTATTTTCTTTATCCATCTAATTCATTATCCATCCTTTTGAAATCACTAATACCGATGTAAATATTGGAGCTCAAAATTCAGAACTGATATTGATACACTCGAATTTTGTCATTTGGATGGTGTTTTAATTGGTGGATGGAACCTGATCTAATAACGAATGTCATTCGACGCTCTGTTGCATCCCTGCATACAGTGTCATCCTCCGAGCTTTGTATTAGACAGAAATTGTTGTTTACCCTCTCATCACTTAGTCCCCACCTCAACCGACTGAGCCTCTTACTCCTTACTCTCAATGGTCGAACTCTGCCTTGTTGATTCTATGGCTCCTGAGTTTGGCTCGGTTGTTGACCTCACGCAGAGTCTGGGTTCTCCACTTTCTGATGTGCAGATCCAACTCCTCCAGCGAGCTCGTCGTACCTCGTGGCACCGTTGGTTGTCAATGTAGGTGACCTTGAAGCTTGATCTGGGGTGGGCTCAAGCAGCGGTAGTGTAGGTCCTCCTCTCTTTCCATATGGATGCACCTCCTTCTTCATTTCATCCAATGGTACCTTCTTCCTCTCGTCCGAAAGTCTCTCTTCCTTACAATCGACGGTCGATGCCCCTTTCTTTTTCTTCTTCCTGCTCATTGATGGCCCTTCCTTCGTTGATGGTGCATGGCGGTCGGTTCTCTCTCTTCTAACTTGCGATCCCGACAAATACATAGGATGTTTCTTATATATACATATTGTATCATGTCTCCTAAGATATATATTTATTGCTTGAAATGCTATTTTCTTAGTCGTTGTTGAATATACCTTGTCTTCTAAAATGTAACCATTATGTTTGGCAATACTTTTATAACTTCCAAGATAACTACTGATCATCAATAGTAGGTAACATTATTTATTGTGGGCATACTTGTGTTCATCATCGTGTTCATTGTGTTGTTTGGTTCTTCGCGCATCACATATCAATCTAATTCCAAAAGTTTCCAAAAGATTAGAAGATATACGACAAACCAACTTGATCTCATCACTTTCATTCTTGTTTGGAAGCTTACTATGCTTATAGATATGTGTAGTCGAAAAATTGTTCCTCTTTATTTATTATAGAGGATCTGATGTCACTAACAGGTGGCCTATTCGCAAACAAGCCCATGTTCAAAGGACACAAAGTCCCTCTACTACAGAGCATGCATCCTAAATAGGGATGAAAACGGTAACCGTTTTCATTGTTATCGTTTTTTACCGTATTATATCACTTATTATTTTTAACTAATTTTTTCATCGTATTATTCTGTTTTGATCTATTTATTTAATAAAACAAATAAATTTGTCAAATTTGTGATATATTTGTAGAATTTGCGAAATTTGTGATACCGTTTACCGACAGTTTCCGACCGTTTTCATCCCTAATCCTAAATGGTGACATCATACTGATAATTCAATTATCTCCCTCATGCCTATTGTGCAAGATAGATATTTGTATTGGGTAGCTTAATTTTCTCTGCACATCGTGCTAGCTTCTCGGATGTATAACAATATTTGTTCATATCACAATACTTATGTTTTCTCTTGTTGTCTTCCCTCTTTTGTCAACCTTACACCTTCTTATTTTTCGAGCATTTTGCCAATTTGTTGTAGCCATTTATGGCCACTTGCTTTGTCAACCATTTTTGTCTACTACCTCGGTTCTTCTCTAACCAAAGCAGTCGTATCACGTTGGTCACTATCTAGGAAGCTATTGTCTCGTTTTTGGTCTCCAAACCCTATATGGTTGATGCCAAACCATACTTAACATTTTCTTTGTCAAATTACTGCTATGCAAACCTACATGAATTGCTCATCAAATCTATCTTATCTTATCATCTTCTGTGGCATCCGATTTTTTTTGTCTCCATCACGGTTGTAGGTTTGTATGTGCCAGAATCAAGTATTTCCTCTCCCTAGCCTTCTACCCATATTGTATTTTTCAGTGCATATCTCCAAAAAAAATCTAAGAGACTTAGAGCATGCTCAATACACTTGTTAGGAAAATCAAGGTGAGCTCCCATGGGAGTGCTTGCTTTCATTGCTATTGCTCGCCTTGTAGCTCGATCTAGAAGTGTCAAAGACGCTCGATCGATAGTAGCAAAGGTCCATCCGACCATGGTGGAGGTTAATCCAACAACAGTGGAGGTCGAATCGACGACATTAGATGTCAAATTGACAGTAGTGGAGGACGATTCAGTGGCCGAAGAGTTTGATTTAGTAGCTAAAGAGCTTGATTTGATTCTCGTGCATCTGAATTTTACGATGACAGAGCTTATTTCGGCAGATGCGGTGTTGATTCGACGATCAGTCCACGTCAGTTACAATCTGAAGTATATCTAGATCGGATTACAAACAGTATCCCGTGATATCTGGGCTGATTGACGTTGTGTCTGGTGTCTTGACTTTTGCACGCCAAATCTCTCGTCGTCTCGGGCTTGCTTGCCAGGATGGGCGGGCCCATCATCAAGACTTAACTTCAACCCTTTGAACAAAATCCCCCCATCTTCATGTCCCCGAGCGACGGCCTAGTTAAACAATGGCTAATGTGAATTGACTGTGTATATAAACAAAATCCCCCATCTTTGTCTCCCTGAGCGATTGCACAGTCTCTTGTTGCTATCTCTCTATACCCATGGTTGCTTTCTCTAAATAGTCTACCTAGTTCGTGCTCTAAACATCTCTTGTCGCGCTTTATTCTCTGTTCGTGTCTTCTTCTCTGACTTTCGGCATTGAGTGAATTAAACTACTGGATGAAAATAAATAAACAAAACAGTACATCAATTACGCTTTGTCCTCCTTGCACCCTCTTTTTTGCATGAAGATGCTGCCGATTAGATGATTTGATCCCTTACTTTGGGAGGGAACAACGGACTATATCCAACTCCCGTATGTATTTTCATCTGGCGGTTTTTTACATATATGAGTAGTTTTCTACGGAGTATAGTTTAGGGAAGAGCTTTTTGGTTGTCACTAAAGTCATCATGAGGCCAAACTTGGGGGTCACAGTTCCTCTCTTCTTTATTTGAGAAACAATTTTATTTCCATCTCATATATATATTAGAGTCATGTGAGGCTCAACAAAGAGATTGATTTTTATTTCCTAATAGAAATTTATTTTCATCATGTGTCATGTCTTATCAATGTTGGCATTTAGAGCCTTGCAAGGCTACATGCCTATGCGGATAAATATTTCATGAGCTTTCTAATTAGTACTTCAGCAGGGACGGAGAACTAATTTAATGCCCAATGTGTGAAACTTTCTAAATTATAATTGTATTTGTTGTTTACTCTTCAGTTAGTTATTTTTTTGCTTTCCCAATACGTGTAAACATTAACTACTATTTTTCTTATTTTTAATTCTGAATTTATGTATTTATTAATTGTATTTGTATTGAATATGGACTCTTTGGATTTCCTTATTTTAATTCTGAATTTATGTATTCTTTGGATTAATCTAGACCTTCAGATCTTCATAAAAATCTTCATAAAATCCAACGGTGTATATTCTTCTCTTTTTTGGATTAACGTGAGAATTTCTAGTTTGTATTGAATATGGACTCTTTGGATTTTCTTATTTTAATTCCAAATTTATGTATTTTTTTGATTAATCTAGACCTTCAGATCTTCATAAAATCTAACGGTGTATATTCTTCTCTTTTTTTTATTGAATATGAACTCTTTGGATTTCCTTATTTTAATTCCGAATTTATGTATTTTTTCGATTAATCTAGACCTTGATATCTTCATAAAATCCAACGGTATATATTCTTCTCTTTTTTGGATTAACGTGGGAATTTCTAGACCCTCTCGGCGAACGTGGTGGCTTCTTTTAACACTCAAGTATAAAGATATTAGATAGATACCTGTACTGATCCATGTAAGTTGAGGCGATTTTGGGAATAGAACAAAACCATGAAGACCGTACCTGACTGAGTCATTTTACAGAATTACGAACTTGTGCTTGCAGGAGATTGATTTGTGCATTAAAATCTTGGCTATTCAAACCATCACAATCTGGAGGAGTTTGACATGTCTTCATGAAAATTTATTATTTTATCAGTTGTAAACTCAAAACCCCGTTAGATATACGGTATCACACTGATTAGTGATTACAGAGTCTCAAGCAGCGAGCATTTGTAACAGGAAGTGAGAGCAGCGATCCTTTGCAAAAGTCCAACTCATTACAGAGTCTCGAACTCGAGTTGATTTGTATTTGGAATCGTAGCAAATTAAAATTTAGCCCCGATAAGAAAATTTTCATGCGAGACTAAGCTGATATGGTAGTAGCACATGTATTAGATCATATAGCCAGCATTGATAATATGAACTTAGCCGATGATAACGAAACCAAGTTTACATAGAACTAGAACGCTAATCTATTATCTTAATACTTGAGTGTTAAAAGGAGCCACCACGTTCGTCGAGAGAGTATAAAAATTCCCACGTTAATCTAAAAAAGAAAAGAATATAGAGCGTCGGATTTTACGAAGATCTAACGGTTCCTATGAAAACATATCTAAACTCTCTTTAATTTGGAATCCAATAAAAAAAGAAAGATCCGTGCCAATCTTGGGCTCAGGAAAGTTATAATCCAAATGAAAAAAAAGTCCAATACAAAAAAGAAAGGTCCCTGCCAATCTTGGGCTCAGGAAAGTTATAATCCAAATTAAAAGAAAGTCCAATAAAAAAAGGTAAGTTCAATTAAAAGAAAGTCCAATAAAAAAGAAAAGGTAAGTCCAATAAAAAAAGGTTAGTTCACCGTACCAAATTTGGGCTCGGGAAAGTTAGTTTATACACATAGGCCGACTCTGATACTAACTCAAATTGAGCGGACACAAATATATAAAAATGAACACACCACGATCGCCAGTAGCATCTTCTTACGCCGCTAGCCGCGTTCGCCAGGAGTTCTCGATCTTCTCTCACCGCGATCGCCAGGAGGAGTTCTCGATCTTCTCTCGCCGCGATCGCTAGGAGGAGTTCTCGATCTTCTCTCACTGCAATTGCCTCGAATACCTACGGAACACAAGTTCGTCACGTCCTAGGGTTAGTCGACAACTTCTTTACTCTCCTGTCAAATTATGCACCTTATGATTATCTCTTAACTTAATTTTTTTAATATTTGCAGGTATTCTCATCATGACATTCAAAAATCTGAGGCAGTTAACAACAAACGGACAGTCATTGGACATAAAGTAAAAGTGATTAGAATGTGGGAATTGCTAAATTTTGCATCTGATGAACTTATGAGCTTAGATATGATTCTTATGGATGAGCAGGTTTATTTTTTGAATTTTATTTTCAACATTAAAAAATTTCAATTTTCTCAATTATATTAAAGCAATCATCATCTTGACTAATTACTGAATTATATTTTAACAGGGCGAGACTATTCGTGCTACTATATGGAAAACTCAAGATCAATGAGGGTTCTATCTATGAGCTAAGTAATTTTAAAGTCTAAGAAGATGCGAGATATCGTCGGGTTAAAAATTCTCTAAAAACTATTTTCCTTTATAATACCAACGTCAAAGAAGTGGAAGAGCCTTCTGATAAGTTTCAAGATTATCATTTTGAGTTTGCCTCTAGAGATACACTGCTTGCAAGAAAAAAATATAGATCAACAATGCTCAGGTAAGGGGACCATGGTTCGTTCCTTTCAATTTTTATTTATTTTAATATATTATTTATTTATATTTTTTATAATGTTTAATAACCAAATTGTAGATGTTATTGAATTATTGACAAAAATTAAACAAATAGAATCTAGAACAATATTGAACAACACATCTAATCCACAACAAAAGGATATTCGTGAGATCGAACTTCTGATATCAAGGCAAGACTGTATATTGCTTGAACTTTTAAATAGTTTTTTCTTACTTTTGACTATTATCTGAATGTTGTGATACAAAATATTACAGGGATCATAAAGTTAGAATGACATTATGGAGAGATTTAGCTCATTCTTTGAGTGAAGATGTTATTGGCAAGCACACTGTTCTAATAGTTACATCAACAATGGTAGAAGGTTTGCAAGGTAATTTTTTTAATATATGCCACTATAGTAAAACACACACATTTATTATGAGAGCCATATTAAACTAATAAACATAAACTAGGTATGATTTCTTTGAAGACAACAAACGGCACAAGATTATACAGAGATTTAGACATACCTGAAACTTGGAAATTTATTGACAGGTAATAAATGTTTTCTTTTTATAAATATTTTTGAATGCATACCTCATTATGTCTCATAGTAACATATATTTTTTAGTGTTCCATATGAAGAAAATGCACCAAAACTTATGGAAGTTGACAAAAGTACTCAAGGTACATTAGAGGATCAAATGTTTTATAACAGGAAGACTCTACAGGAAATTACCAAAATGAGGCATGACAACCCAACAGATCAGAAAGTGCTACATGAATATGTTCTCTAACTATACTTATTTGAGAACTGAACCTCCATTATTTTTAATTCTTATGATATGTTTTACATTGCAGGATTTTATTTTTACATCAAGAGCTACAATTGATCGATTAGACAATGATTTGTGGTGGTACATGTCCTGCAATAATTGCAATAAAATGTGTAATAAGATACTCAACAAATATCATTGTAGTAAGTGCAACATATGTCCAGAAGCAACAACTCCCATGTAACATTACTGTGCAAATTATTTTTGACATCAATTTTTATTTTTGCATGACATGACAGTAATAACCTTTGTATAACAGATATTGGATTCGGCTCCAAATTAGTGATTACATGACAACTACTACTTGCTGTATATTTGATGATGAAGCTCAAAGGATGCTCAAGACAACTATCACTAACTTGCTAGATTCGCTAAACGGAAAAACTGAAGATGCTCCTAAGGTTATACATCAGTTGTGTGGAAAAACACTTATCTTTCGATTCAAACTCAGCGAGCAAAATTTAACTCAGGGAAAGGAATACTATTTAGTTAAATGTACATTTGAGCCAGACGAAAAGCTTGAGTTCAAGCATATGGACGATAAAAATGAGGTAATCAGATATTTTTTAACCATGATTTAATGAAATTATTTATTTGTTTCTTACTATGATTAAATTTTTTTTATTTTAACATACAGGAAATGCCTAGCAAGGAATTGTCAAATGAAAATACAGCAAATGCAATGCAATTTGAACATTTGGAAGATATCAACAGAGTAAACAGGGAAAATATTACACTAAAGGTAAAAAATATCTTTGATGTGTTAAAATGCATTTATTATAATATTTCATGTTTATATATATATATATATAATCTTAAGAAAAAAATAATTATTATATTGTTATGTTTTGAACAGGGCAACAACAATAATGATTCAACAATCAAGAGGATGACAGAATTGGTTTCAAATGTTGACCCATCAGAAGAAACTGAACAAATAAAAAATTCTACAGGTGCATCAAAACGAAAAGGTTCAATAGTGAAGAAACTCAAGGATGCAAATAAAAGAAGACGCAGAACTATGATAGTGGAAGATTCCTCAGACGAAGAACATATCCAAATAAACAAAAATGAGGTGAATGTAGTAGGTACAAAATCAAAGAAAAGAGTACGTGTTCCTAAAGTTTCAGATGTTGACCCTGATTTGGCAAAGAAGGAATATGTCGTAGATCAAGCCATAAAGACTGCAACAAGGTTACGCAAAAGGTATTATGGGAAAAAGATCAGAACCGATGATTCAGAAAATATATAAAAAAAAGGACAGAGTGAAGATTGCTGCCAAAAATTCAAGAAGGTCAAAAAAGAAAATGAGGAGAATTCCAATGAGCCCGAAAAAAATCAAATATCCAGGTACTGATATGACAAAACTCAACTACTTCAATTTAGATTTAATATATTCCTTTTTCAAATAACATTTTTTCTAAAAAATAGCCAAACACAGATATAGAAGAGGTGCATCTCAAAAACAAAAGGAACAATGAACTTGAATGCTCAAATCTTGAGGACATTGAAGATAACCATAAGGCAGCTGATGGACAAGACATAGAGGCTGAAAAGAATTACCAAAACTATTTGTTTGCAAGAAGAAGAAACGTGAAGTCCCAAAAAATACAAAGATACCGCAATTGCACATATGGATAATAAATATAATACTACAATGGGAAAAGAAATACAATGATGGGAATAGACCGACATGATAGCATGCTTCTGTACAAGGAACTTGGGAAAAAGGACGACGACAATGAATGCATCAGATGCATATACGAGGCAGCAACGGCGGCACACGAAGAACAATTGCAACTACTATTCGCCACAATATTATCGCACTACGAAGTATCAGAACCGAAGACCCTATGGGAATCGACTTGGCACACCATATGAAAGACCAATGGTCAGAACCAGAATAACATCGAAACAGAGGATGTTAAGGAATCTCATAAGTATCATACTCTCATCCAAATAGGAAAGTTAATGCAACAAGAAGCAAGGACATTGATGGATTATCCAGGAATACTGCAGAATGATGCTAATTGGCAATTGATAATTGGAAACACGCTGCTGCAAGATGAGATCAACTACGACATTGACGTAATGAAGGAAGAAAGCATCAGTTTTATTCAAAAACTGAACGCCAAAAAAAACATGCTTTCAATGAAGTTATGCAATCAGTAAACAAAGGATTGGGAAAGCTCATATTTGTCAATGGATACAGTGGAACAGGAAAAACATTCCTTTGGAAAGCAATCGCAACACAACTACGATCAGAGGGGAAAACAGTACTAGCGGTTGCATCAAGCGGCGTGTCAGCTATACTACTGCAAGGAGGAAGAACAACATACTCAATATTTAGCATCCCAGTAAACTTTGGAGAAGATGGCAAATTTCAAATAAAAGAAGGATAAAATCTCGGAGCTGTTGAAAAGGATGAAATTGATATTATGGGACGAAGCTCAGATGGCAAAAAAAGAGTGCTACGAGAAACTCGACATAAGCCTAAGGGAACTTACAAACTATAACAACAAAGATATTGAGAATAGACCATTTGCTGGAATTACAGTTGTACTTGAAGGGGACTTCAGGCAGCTGCTGCCATTCGACGCTCCGCTGCACCCTTGCATACAATGTCAACCTCCGAGCTCTGTATTGGAGTGAAATTGTTGTTCACCCTCTCATCACTTAGTCCCCGCCTCAACTGACAGAGTCTCTTGCTCCCCCACTCTCAATAGTCGAACTTAATAAAAAATAATTTATTTTTAAATAGAATAATAATTTTTTAATTCTTTAATTATTAGAAACTATATAAAACAATAAAAATAAAAAACTAAAACACTAGCTACACCCGCGCTATTTGGGCGGGCAACCTTGCTAGTTAAATAGAGATAGAAAGTAGCATTGCTAATAAACTTAGACAACTGTAATGCCAAACTAAACTTCAATAGCAGTAGCAGTCGACAGTCGTAGAATATAAATAAAAGCGTCTTTGAAGACGACATCATCAGGGAGTCGCCACCTTCGCAAGCATGTCCTCAATGGCCCTAGTGCACGCCTTCTTGAGCCTGCGGCAGCCATGGCTGTCAGCCAGCTGCAGCAAGGTCATAGCCGTGCGCGCGTCGATGTGGCTGCAAAGCATGTCGCCGCAGATCGACTTGAGCCTCTCCACGCCATACCTATCCGCCGCCACGAGCAGACCCTGAGCCATGGCGACTTTGTCGTCGCCGTCTCCCTCCTTCACCTTAGGTAGGGTGTCGGTGTAGATGAAGTGGAGCAGAGCCCTGAACACCCTCGGCTCCATGTCGTCAATCCGGATGGGCGTTTCAGCGGCAGTGTTCTCCTTCCAAGGGCCGAAGAGCTGGGCCATGAAGACCGGTGAGCGGGCGGCGAGTACGCACCTGTGTGCAGGGGCGTAGCCAAGATCCAACCATGAAGGGGCCAACAAGTCAAATTCATAGCAAAATGGAGTGATTTTTACTAATTTTACTCATTTTTTTGAATTTTAAACACTAAATATGCTTGGACTTAGGGAACGTTAGGGGGGCCTGGTCCCTGCTCCCCCCCGGCTCTGCCCCTGCTTGTGTGCGGTGAACGTCTCGCCGCCAGCGTGGAACGTGACGTCCACCCCCACCTGGCTCTCCAGGAGGGTGCCGAAGTGCCGGTGCAGGTCCGGCGGCCGCACCGTGGTGATTTTGTCGACGACGGTGAGGTCGCACCTGACCTGGAAGCTCTCCTTGAGGAGAGACGTGGTGTCCGGCTCCTTCTCCTCTATACCGATCGAATTGATTCCTATGAAGAAGGTATGGAAGCTCTGGGTCGATGCAATTATCTCTCGGCCATCAAGGTTGAGCAGGGACAGCTCGTACCTCACCTTCACTTCATCGTCTTCGTCCTCTTCACCATCACCAGGGCGGTAGAGATAGAGGTAGGCGTCCACCCAACCGCCGTCCTCTTCACCGTCTTCGTCGAGAACAAATGGGCGGTACACGATGTACCAGCTGTGCCCTCCAGCCCGGAACCTCTCGGATTTGATCCCCCTGCGGCCACCGGCGCCGTCGAGCGCCTCCTTGATCTTGGAGTAGCCGTCGATCGTCATCAGCACGCGAGTCCCGGCCAGGGTCTCGGTGACGACGGTCGTCATGCTGCCGGCGGTGGCGGCGGATGCTGAGGAGGCGGCCATTATGTGCAGATGTGCGCTGGTGCTCTAGCGAACGCAGTGGCGATGTGCAACAGCGTGGGATGATGATGGTGGCATTTTATGGTAACATCACCGGCCCGTGGAGGGGTCGCGCGTCGCACGAGGCGACGCGGCGCGCGCCCGACGAGGAGTGACGCGTTTGACCGTGCGTGTTTGCGGCGGCAGCATGCGTTTAATTCCACCCGCGCGAGAAACGAGGAGCCACCGCGCATCCGTGTGAGCCAGAAGTCCGCGCGAGAAATGAGGACCCACCGCGCAGGAAAAAACGAGAAGACGCGGCAGCAGCGCGCCTACGATCGGCAACAGCGATAAGAGGTCCGACCAGGTCGCAAGGCGCCGCCGCGCCGGCCGCCTGGAACAGGAGCGAGCCTGACGCCGGCGCCTGATGTTGGGAATAAGCACGCCATGGCGAGCTCCAGGCGTGCGTGTGTCTGATCGAGTCGTAGGATAGGTGTTTCCCGAGGGTGTGCTCGTGAACAAGTGTGTGTCGCGTCTCGGCCTTGAGTGGCGTGTGCAGAGCACCGGGCGGGCGCGGCGGGGTCGAGTCCGGGCGCCGGTGCGTGCAGAGGATAAGCTCTGTTGGTCCCGTGCGGTCCAGGACGCGTCGAAGTGGGGTTGTTGGGTGAGTGGTGTGCGTGGGCGCCGATCGTGTGAGGAGGCCGCCATGTTCGGGTCGAGCAACGGCTCGTGGACATGGCTGTGCGCGCTCTGCGGGTCGTGCGCGACGAGCGCGGGTGAAGGCGAGCTTCCCCGGCCTACAAATAGCCCCTGTGCTCCCCATTGTACCTCACCGGTTCCCTTTTGTGTGTGAAGAAGGCCAAGATACAGGAGCAGCGGCTCCGCGGCGTTCCTCACCATTTTTACTGTTCATCTTCAACCTCCGTCCGCAAGCGTGTGTGAGTGCCTGAGTCAGCGAGGCGAGTAGCTGGTTGCCGGAACGCGAGTTCCTGAGCACGTCCAACATCTGGTACCAGAGCCAGGTGGGCAAAGATGAAGATCGACGAGTCTCCATTGAAGGGCGACAGCTCGAGCGCGGGCGCCGCCGCGGAGCGCGTGCCCGGCTCCGGCGTGGTGGAGCTGCCGATGCTGACCAAGGGAGGCTACCAGGAGTGGGCTCTTGTGATGCAGGTGTCGCTGGAGGCCTTGGAGATGTGGGACGCGGTGGAGGGGGAAAGCGAGGACCGCGCCAAGGATCGGCGCGCGCTGGCCGCGATCCTCCGTGGCGTTCCGAAGGAGATGAAGGCCGAGCTCGCTGTGAAGAAGTCGGCGAGGGAGGCCTAGGTCTCTATGAAGAATATGCGCGGCGGCGACGACCGTGTGAGGGCGGCCAACGTGCAGCGGCTGATGAAGGAGTTCGAACTCCTAAGCTTCGGTGACGGCGAGACGGTGGCGGAGTTCGCGGTGCGCGTTGATCGCCTGACCGCGCGCCTGGGAGACCTCGGGGAGGTGCTAGGCGACTCGCGCGTGGTGAGGAAAGTGCTGTGCGTCGTGCCGAGGCGTTTGAAGCAGGTGGCGGTGTCGATCGAGATCCATGGTGACCTCAACAAGATGACGCTCGACGAGCTCGTCGGGCAGCTCCAAGTTGCTAAGGATGCAGACGCCGAGGACGAGCCGGCGGCAAAGGGCGGGAGCGGCGATCAGCTGCTGCTCACCAGGGCCCAGTGGGAGGCTCGTTCGCGTCCGTATGGAGGCGGCGGGCGTCGTGATGGCGGCGGCCATGGAGGGGATCGCGACGACGACGACAACAGCAGCAGCACGAGCTCGGGACACCGGGGGAGCCGCTACAGAGGCTGGTGCTTTGACTGCGCCACGCGCGGGCACATGGCGAGGGAGTGCCCAAAGAAGAAGGAGAATGCGTTGCTCTGTGAAGTCGAGGAGGAGCCGATGCTCCTGTGAAGATCGTCTCCACCATGTCGTGCTTAGGGGGAGATTGTTGGGAATAAGGACGCCATGGCGAGCTCCAGGCGTGCGTGTGTCTGATCGAGTCGTAGGATAGGTGTTTCGCGAGGGTGTGCTCGTGAACAAGTGTGTGTCGCGTCCCGCCTTGAGTGGCGTGTGCAGAGCACCGGGCGGGCGCGGCGCGGTCGAGTCCGGGCGCCGGTGCGTGCGGAGGATAAGCTCTGTTGGTCCCGTGCGGTACAAGACGCGTCGAAGTGGGGTTGTTGGGTGAGTGGTGTGCGTGGGCGCCGATCATATGAGGAGGCCGCCATGTTCGGGTCGAGCAACGGCTCGTGGACATGGCTGTGCGCGCTCTGCGGGTCATGCGCGACGGGCGCGGGTGAAGGCGAGCTTCCCCGGCCTACAAATAGCCCCTGTGCTCCCCATTGTACCTCGCCGGTTCCCTTTTGTGTGTGAAGAAGGCCAAGATACAGGAGCAGCGGCTCCGCGGCGTTCCTCGCCATTTTTACTGTTCATCTTCAACCTCCGTCCGCGAGCGTGTGTGAGTGCCTGAGTCAGCGAGGCGAGTAGCTGGTTGCCGGAACGCGAGTTCCTGAGCACGTCCAACATCTGGTACCAGAGCCAGGTGGGCAAAGATGAAGATCGGCGAGTCTCCATTGAAGGGCGACAGCTCGAGCTCGAGCGCGGGCGCCGCCGCGGAGCGCGTGCCCGGCTCCGGCGTGGTGGAGCTGCCGATGCTGACCAAGGGAGGCTACCAGGAGTGGGCTCTTGTGATGCAGGTGTCGCTGGAGGCCTTGGAGCTGTGGGACGCGGTGGAGGGGGAAAGCGAGGACCGCGCCAAGGATCGGCGCGCGCTGGCCGCGATCCTCCGTGGCGTTCCGAAGGAGATGAAGGCCGGGCTCGCTGTGAAGAAGTCGGCGAGGGAGGCCTGGGTCTCTGTGAAGAATATGCGCGGCGGCGACGACCGTGTGAGGGCGGCCAACGTGCAGCGGCTGATGAAGGAGTTCGAACTCCTAAGCTTCGGTGACGGCGAGACGGTGGCGGAGTTCGCGGTGCGCGTTGATCGCCTGACCGCGTGCCTGGGAGACCTCGGGGAGGTGCTAGGCGACTCGCGCGTGGTGAGGAAAGTGCTGTGCGTCGTGCCGAGGCGTTTGAAGCAGGTGGCGGTGTCGATCGAGATCCATGGCGACCTCAACAAGATGACGCTCGACGAGCTCGTCGGGCAGCTCCAAGTTGCTAAGGATGCAGACGCCGAGGACGAGCCGGCGGCAAAGGGCGGGAGCGGCGATCAGCTGCTGCTCACCAGGGCCCAGTGGGAGGCTCGTTCGCGTCCGTATGGAGGCGGCGGGCGTCGTGACGGCGGCGGCCATGGAGGGGATCGCGACGACGACGACAACAGCAGCAGCACGAGCTCGGGACGCCGGGGGAGCCGCTACAGAGGCTGGTGCTTTGACTGCGGCACGCGCGGGCACATGGCGAGGGAGTGCCCAAAGAAGAAGGAGAAGGCGTTGCTCTGTGAAGTCGAGGAGGAGCCGATGCTCCTGTGAAGATCGTCTCCACCATGTCGTGCTTAGGGGGAGATTGTTGGGAATAAGCACGCCATGGCGAGCTGCAGGCGTGCGTGTGTCTGATCGAGTCGTAGGATAGGTGTTTCGCGAGGGTGTGCTCGTGAACAAGTGTGTGTCGCGTCCCGCCTTGAGTGGCGTGTGCAGAGCACCGGGCGGGCGCGGCGCGGTCGAGTCCGGGCGCCGGTGCGTGCGGAGGATAAGCTCTGTTGGTCCCGTGCGGTACAGGACGCGTCGAAGTGGGGTTGTTGGGTGAGTGGTGTGCGTGGGCGCCGATCGTATGAGGAGACCGCCATGTTCGGGTCGAGCAACGGCTCGTGGACATGGCTGTGCGCGCTCTGCGGGTCGTGCGCGACGGGCGCGGGTGAAGGCGAGCTTCCCCGGCCTACAAATAGCCCCTGTGCTCCCCATTGTACCTCGCCGGTTCCCTTTTGTGTGTGAAGAAGGCCAAGATACAGGAGCAGCAGCTCCGCGGCGTTCCTCGCCATTTTTACTGTTCATCTTCAACCTCCGTCCGCGAGCGTGTGTGAGTGCCTGAGTCAGCGAGGCGAGTAGCTGGTTGCCGGAACGCGAGTTCCTGAGCACGTCCAACACCTGACGGGCGGTGTAAACAACGTACCTGCAAGGCGGCGCGGTGGCGGCGAGGCCGTGCGGACGGGTGGCGGCGACGAGGTCGGGTACGTGCGATGGAGGCGGCGAGGCCGCGGACGGCAGGCAGCGGCGAGGCCGCGCAGACTGGCGGTGGAGCTCAAGAACACCACGGTCAGGACTCCTGTGCTCGACATCGGCGCGCTCACCAGGATCCACTCCGCCAACATCGAGGTCGTGCCGGGGATCAAGAGGTTCTTTGGCGGCAGCGCCGAGCTCGTCGACGGCCGCCACGACGCGGTCATCCTCGCCACAGGCTACCACAACAACGCCCCTCAGTGGCTCATGGTACAGCACGCACACACCTCATTAAGTTGTCACACTTGCTGCATGTCACATCCGTAGTGGGCCACTTTTGATTTCGCAACACCAGTTAACAAAAGCTCGAACTGAAAAAGGTTAGGGGGATGCAGAGAAATTCTCTATGCTAGCAGGGTGGGATGTAGAGGTCACGTCGCAGGCTCGCGGCCGAGCAGGAAGGGTGTGGCGGCGGCGGGATCGTGCGAGGCCATTCCAAGCAGTACCTGCGGATGGTGATTCGAAATCAGAATAAACATGCACCTTCTCATTTCATATGTAGGGGCAAAATTTTGAGGAGAATAATGTTCAGACACCCAGTGCACCTCTAAATGCTGGGGACGAGAAGGAGGTCATGTTTGATGCAGTAGGTAAGACAACGAGAACATTGTAACAGAAAGGTAGTTCAATTTTGCGATTTATCACCATGAGCTTCCTTACCAGGTAAAGCAACCTGGGGATGGTAAATTGCAGTATAGCATTTGCATTTTGAAACAACTCTAGCTGATAATCATGTTTTCCCTTGTTATTCAGTTCAGCTCAAACAATCATGAAGATGGTGTTCAGATACCATATGTCGAGAATAATTTATTAGCTCAGATACCGAGCTTCACGATTAAGTGAGTTTTGTTTTACATGTGCCTTAGCCTATGAGATTTGCAAAAGGAGTTTTTTAGATTGCTTCACATTTTGTTTAGCTTCTTATATTATATATTATCCTAGAAGATAAATACAACTTATTTTTTGGGAGAACTCTGAATTATTGTAGAACAGAATTACAGATTAAAATTGAATTTTAGCATGGAGATAAGATAAAGCTACCGATAGCGGCAGTTATTATGAGACTCTGGTATAATAACTTTGCTTCATTCTTTAATCAATCGAGAAGTATGGCTGAGGAGATCACCAAGAAGTAAGCTCGATCTAGATACCATCAACCAGATTCCTGCAATCTGTTATTTATGAAAAATGTTTGCATCATTTGAATCTATAACCAAAATAATTTATATGTGGATTGTCAAAGTGAACCCATAGCCTTTCTTATGCATGGCTAACTCTGATGAAGAATTATGTGCTTCTGTCCAGTTTATTAAAAAAAATATATCATTTTGTAGGTAATCATGAATCTGTGTAGGCATTATCATGTCTCAAGAGGAAGTTTTCCGGATCCTCAAAAGTGCTTGTGAATTTCTAGCTTAGGTGCTCTCATCCACATCTTTTCTGTTTGCTTAATTGCAATGTCCCGTAGCTCCTTATTAGAGCAACTCCAACAGTTTGCTATCTTAACTTGACATCCATCTAATTTTGGCAAAATATGAAAAATTAGTCTCCAAGTTTGGCAAAACAACTTGGCATCAATAGTAACTTGACATCCCTCCTCTCGCCGCGCGTATATATGCGCGCGAGTATCCGCGGCGCATCCGCTCCGTAACAGAGAGGTGGAAGGACCTAAAAATAATTTTGTTTCTATCTCAGGATTCCTGATGTAAGTTTTCAAGAGGTGGAAGGACATAACATGATTTTGTTTCTCTCTCAGAGTTCCTGATGTAAATTAGATCTGGATTTGGCAAGTGAATTATACCAAACTGTTGGAGATGAGTTCATTTTTTACTTGGCATATCTTTTTAGAAGTTGGCAAAACACAAAATTTGCCAAGTAAAATTTAGTAAACTCTTGGAGATGCTCTTAGTCCATCCATATGTTTCTTTCTCACAAACTTGTCTTGAGTTTAGGTGCTCTGTTTTAGTGGCCATATTATTTTAACTGATTCTTCTTTTAAGTTTTAACTCGAGTTAAGGATCTGCTTGTGCTGAGAGATGTGAATTCTAATGCAGTAGAGTGATGCATGTGGATCACTTTTAGTGGAACCATACGATCCTAATGATATCTTACAAAATGGCATTACGATTTTTGCTATAAAATAAGTTGATTATATAAATGTGCTGCACTTTGAGGTTTTCAGCATTTCATGGCGTAACTACAACTACACATTGTAATTTGTTCCTTTGCTTTGTGCAGTATTTGTGTGCTCCCCGGAAATATTTCACCTACATGGAGTTAACGTTCGTACATATATATTTTGTAAGGGAGCATGTGTAAGGAATCGGATGCTCGTAGCCGGGGGTGAATTAGGCAACTTAAAAACTTAACCTATGGTTTTCACTACTTTGCATAAAACATAAACTAGAGCATGCTATCTAGATGTGCAACTAAGGTTGTTCTAGTGTGAAACTCCCATCCCAAAATAAGTTTTGCAACCTATAACTAATCCTAGCAAGATACTACTCTAGGAAAGTAAAGGCAAGCATGGATTGCAAGAGAGTAATGGGGAAACGTAAAGGGGATGAGAGGAAGGAAACTCTTGACACGTGATTTATCCCGTGGTATCGGTAGGCACTAAGCCACCCCTAGTCCACGTTGTTGAAGCACTCCACACAAGAGTATTACTTCTCGGTCACCAAGTCTCTTCCAAGAGCACCACTTGACTTGCCACAAAGGCTCTCGCCAAGCTCCCTTGGTCACCTTGATACCGCCTCCACTAAGGAGCTTCTCCACCAAGGGAAGGGGGTCTCCACGTCCCCCGCACAAAGTGTCCTCGCCGCTCCACACCAAGCAGGAGGGTCGAAGACGTTTGCCGGAGAGCCACCTAGGCTCCAAGGCTTCCGACGCACCTCGTACAACTTGATCCACTCGAGAATCACCTCACAAGGTAGGCACACCTTGCACTCACTCAGCTTTAAGCTAAGCTCAACACTAAGCACACACACAAAGCATGTGCAAATCTATGGATGAGCAATTTAGCACATGGATGGCTTGGATATGATCTTCTATGTGTCTTGAACTCCTCTGGTATTCCTCAGCATCCAACAACCGCAAATGGGTGAGTGGAGGTGGTATAAATAGCCCAAGGGGTCCAAAGAGCAGTTGGCTAACGGCCACTGAAAAATATAGTGTCGGATGAACCGATGCTAGTTATTCCAGGGCCATCTGTTCATCCGGTGCCCCATCCACGTCACTTAGCCGTTGCAATCCACTGACACAGTTGTTCCGACGCATAGACCGACGGGTTCCTCACTTAACTGTCAATTCATCTGATGCTGAAGGATTTCTTCCAAAAATCTTACTGTTAGCTTCTTTGGTGCCGTCGGATGAACCGTCACTCAATCCCTTATATCCATCAGTTCATCCGGTGCTGAAGAGCTTCGCGCCCGAAACTCTCTGTTAGCAAACATACGGTCGCCGGATGAACCGCTGCTACACCGTCGATTCATCCGGTGCTACTAACCCAGCTGCTTCTCCTCCATGAATTCATCCGGCGCATGTAAAACAGGGGGCGTCGGTTCTTCCGGTGGTCTATGTTGACTTGAGTCTTCCTCCGCAGTGTTCTACT
Organism: Cenchrus fungigraminus; assembly: GCA_036936925.1. Classification (NCBI taxonomy): domain Eukaryota; kingdom Viridiplantae; phylum Streptophyta; class Magnoliopsida; order Poales; family Poaceae; genus Cenchrus; species Cenchrus fungigraminus. Next base: position 77,974,090 of record CM072775.1, read on the forward strand.
TCATCTGGCCATTGCACCGACACCTTCTTCTATGATACCGTCGGTTCATCCGACGGTGTCTTTCCTTCTCTTCTCTTTCTTGGTTTTTGATCCTTAATATATATACTATTTTCTCATTTTGGCATGTAGTATTTTTGCATCTTTGGGACCTAGAAATTCTACAAAGACATGCTCAACAAAGTGGTTAGTCCCATTGATCATGTTGTCAAGAAACACCAAAATCAAACTCGAACAATGGCATATGAGGCCATGTTCGCTACAGCATGATTTACTTTCAATCTCTTGTGCTCCAGCCTCTGCTGGTAATTGCATGAGACTTTTGAAATCTTGAAATGAAAACCGTGTCGTTAGCATAGATATTATATTATATATTATTATATATGGTAAACATGCTATGTGAAGTGTCTCCATTGCTGCAGCGATTCAATGTTACACTGACCAAGTTCTTAAAGATGCGAGTATTTTCACTTTGTATTAATATTATGTCAACTTTTTATGTGCCTGATCTTTTAATTGTCCGTAGCGTCAGCCCGGGCATTATACTAGTGTCCAACCAAGTCAAATTTTTTAATGTTCCGATCTCCACACGCACACAACTGCGATGCAGCTGCCGTTGAGCGACGTCGTCTATGCAATAGAGACTGATGAGGCGGCGACGATTGGTGCTAGTAGGAAGATCAGGAGGTACACACCCATGGATGTAGCTCCACATAAGAAAGAGGATCGTGGCGTTGCATCCATTGTGTTGTTCTAGTTCGGTTGTGTTCGTCATCTTCTTTCGACTTCTTGTGCAGTACTTTTCTCTCAGAACAAATCTACCATACAAATCAGCAAGCAGTACTTTTCTTTCAAAATAAATCTATTATACAAATCAGCACAAGATCTGCCGAACAGTAGGACTCAGAATGCTAATCCATTCTTAACCACTACCAAGTCACGCTTTTTTTCTCCAAACACTTTTGAGCAGTTCATACTCCATCAACAATGTAAGCATCTTTCTCTTGCACAGAGAAAGGTGGATGCATCAATCATTCACGCAGATAGTTAAACTTCACAAGTTTTCCTCCGCTCGCCCTCCCAGGACTCTGCAACCGCTCGTGGCCCCAGGCTCTACCGTCGCCACCACTGCGGCCCCCGTTCCCTCGCCTCTGTCCTCGCTGCCGGTGGTGAAGAGGAGCGGGGTCTGTTCCTTTTGCAGATCTATTGTGTATACCTTAATTATTATATCATATGCTAATAGTTTAATAAAAAAATATTTTAGATTCATATTTTGATTTATATTTTTAATATAGGTCATTTGGATTCAAATTTAAGGTTACCTCATGTTATTTTAGTGCAAATTTAAATGGTTATTTTAAGTTATTTTAAGTATTAGTGGTGGACAATTTATTTGCAAATTTAGGAGGTTATATTAAATTATTTTATAATGGCAAAAGTGGGTAATTTTAATAAAGATAGGGGCTACTTTAGTTTATTTTATGTAATGACAAAGGTGGGTAATTTAGATATATGTTTAGAGGGTTACTTTAGACTATTTTCATTAGAGTAAAGTCCATTTTTGATCATCCAACTCTTGCCGAAGTTTGGTTTTGACCTTCGAACTCGAAAACCGGGTCTTTTGGCCATGCAACTATCAAAACCGTCAAATGAGCCATCTAGATGTTTTGATGTGTGGTTTTAATTTTTTTTATTTACAGTTTAGTATTTATATTTTAAAATAAATATTAGTTTTTGCCCGTACCTCCAATTTAGGTGATTTTTGCAGTCACGCGTTCATAGCAATGAGTTTTACAGTATAGTCTTTATATCTTAAAATGATTATTACTTTTTGTCTGTGCTTCTAATTTACGTGACTTTTGCAGTCATGTGTTCATAACAATGATTTTTTCACTATTTTTTACATTATTCTTATATTGTTGTGTAAAAACAACAATATAAGAAAAGTAAAACAAACAGTTAAAAAATAATATAAACTATATTTTAAAAGATAATGCTCATCGTTATGAATGCATGACCACAAGAATCACTTAAATCGGAGATACGAGAAAAAATAGTAATCATTTTAAGATCAAATGACTAGTTTAATTATTTTATTTACATTTTAGTCCTTATATTTTAAAATGATTCTTACTATTTTTAGCATTCCATATGAATATGTGACCGCAAGAATCACCTAAATCAGAGGTACGGGAAAAACATAATAATCATTTTAAGATCTAAGGACCAAATTGTAAATAGAAAATTAAAACCACCCATAAAACAGCTCGATGGTCAAATTTGAAAGGTTTTGATAATTGGATGGCAAAAAATATTCGGTTTTGAAGTTCGATGGTCAAAACTAAACTTCGTCAAGAGTTAAATGGTCAAAAATAAATTTTATTCTTTTCATAATGGCATAGGTGGGTAATTTTTTTAGAAAACGTTATAGATCTAATGACTGTGATGATTTGAGTCTATTTTTTGACGGTCAGATGTTTTGTTTTGTTTTTTTTAGAATTTTTAAGATTTCTCTCTTTTTCTAGAGTTTCCACCTAAGATCCTATGTGGCTTCTGGAGACTTCAAAAAGATTCTTCAATCTATTATCTTAATACTACAGAGTTAAAAGAAACCACCACATTCGCCGAGAGGGTCTAGAAATTCCCACGTTAATTCCCAAAAGAGAAGAATATGCAGCGCTAGATTTTATGTATATCAGACGGTCTACAGAGTTTAGAAATTCTTACATTAATCGAAAAAGAGAAGCATATACGCCGTTGGATTTTATGTATATCTAATGGTCTATATTAAACTAAAGAGTCTATATCAATTAAGATCAATAAATAGAGCTTTTTCACTAGAGATATGGAAACACGTGTTACACGTGCTATTCGTGTTGCATTAGTATTGTATAGTTAGATTTACATAGGTGACGTAAAAGAATAAAGATGACTGGTATTAGTATTATGAAACAATTTGATTCAGTGTTAAATTAAGTTAGGAAACTCAAAGACCAGATACTGCTACACAAGCCCCAACCACATTCATGTGAGAAATCCAAAATTGACAGTCAGAAACATTTATATGCATCCAAATCAATTTAACCAACATCAAACACAGCTGATTGTCGAGAGTGTCGTTGTTGCCGCATGTGCTTGAGTCTGCACGGATGAGGCACAAGAACCTGCACGGATCTAGAAGGGGAGCACACAGCCACACCGCCGCTCGCCTGGAGGACGAAGCCCCCGCCTCGATTTGGTTGTCAGGTTGGCAAATCCGGTCCGTCCTCACGCCCACGACGAGGACCCATCTAGGAGGTGATGCTGTTGGCCGCCGTAAGGGGAATGACTCGTCGCGAGCAAGAGGATAGCGCCGACGACCGTCACCGAGCGGCCAGCTCCCGCAGCTTGTGGCACAATCCATCAGGCCACCCCCGGATCTGAGTGGCAGGGAGGGATAACGAAGCGGCCGCCGCATCACTACCATGGGGCCGGGATCGGCGGCCACAGAACGGGGCCAGGACCGGGGTGTGGGGAGCGGGGGTTCAGGGTCGGCGGAGAGGGGACAGGGTATCAGGCGGGCGGGGCGTGGGCTGCAACGATGAGGAACTCGGCCGCACGAGGACTGGGAGCGTTGTTGGCGGTGGTGGAGGGAGGGAGTCGGCGGCGGTGGTGGAATGGGGATCGTGGGCGGCGACGGTGGGGGATGGAATCGACACAGGAAAACTGCTGTGGGTTTTTGGATCCACGGTAGTGACGTGGGGCAAGGAAGGATCGGTGGAAGAAAAAAAACAAAAACCCGGTAAAAAAGCGGCGGTGCAGGGAACCGTGGGTGTGGCTCGGGTATGGAATATTATTCCATACCCAGGGTATAGAATATATATATATATATATAGATTGTTGATTATTGTTTGCCTCAATAAAAAATTTCTAAGAGACATAATATCACAAAAATATAAATTAACAGAAAAATATGTCTAGCAAATACTTTGGAGTCAGTTGGCTAAAGAGGTTCATCTCGAATTACTACTACCATATATGAGTTCAATTATAAACAATTATTTATTTCAAATAAACAAAAGAATAATCTTACCATGACACATCCACGATATAAACAATAGACAACATTTCTTCACTACATATATTACCACACCCAAATTTCATTGTGGAGAAAGAAAGATCAAGCAGATCGACAAAGCCTCACCAACGGCTCCCACAATAAGCTCGCAAATTTGGATTTGGTGAAAAATGTCATGGCTGCGGTGCTTTGCCACAGACTTGACAGTAAAAAGTACGTGATGCGACAGAGTTGAGCAACACCTGCCAATAATGTATTTGACGACGAGCCCGGTGGCAATGCGCGTGTTTAGTGGAAAACTAGGAGAAAGGGAACACGAAGAGCGATACGTATATCGTATCGTCCGGATAAGCTCGGTCATGAATCAGACATGATTTTCAGCTTAGACTTATGAATACTAGATGAGCGTGAGCATCGTCGGCAGCTTCATAGGGCATTAGGGCACGATTGCATATGCGTAGAGCCATCACCGAGAATAAGACTTGGTTATATATATGGTTCAAACATGATTAAAAATTTTTTCTAATCACCACATGATTTCAAGGCGTGTGTGCTTAGCCATGAAAACTCAAGAACATGAAAGGAGACATACCATGCGTCCTGGTTACAGAATTATAACAATGAATCCATGATCGTGTATCGGCAGAAGAGATCAGTACTCCAATAATGACAAGTGTTACTTCAATCCGGAACCTCTACTTTAAGAGAGGAGCAAACTGAAAATAATTCTCACCAAGATTTTAGTCTACCCACCTCTCACAGAGTGGCCCGTATGTCATGTGCGACCCACTTGACAATCCTCAGATATGAAAGCAAAACGACGACGAAACCTCAAATATGGAAGGGAGGGGGTGTCTCCCCCCTTTGGTCGTCATTCCCCCAAACTTTTTTCACTCAAAGTGTACCTACCCCCAAAGTGTACCCACCCCGTGGGCCAGTGTCCACGTCAGCTGCCGCACATTATATGCCACGATTCACGTACTCAAACTTTCTAATATGGTACACACAACGCCAATCCCACCCACCAATCACGATCACGTCCAAATTTATTTCCCTTTTGTTTCTCCTTTCCAAATACCCAAACCGTGTGTGTCTGTTTCCTTTCATTCACACGAAACCTTCCTTCCCTCATTCCTTCCCTAATCTAAATTAAATCCCGCCCACCAATCACGATCACGCCCAAATTTATTTCCCTTTTCCAAATAGAACCAAATCGTGCGTGTATGTTTCCTTTCATTCGCAAGAAACCTTCCTTCCCTCATTCCTTCCCTAATTTAAATTAAATCCCGCCTACCAATCAGGACCACGCCCAAATTTATTTCCTCTTTGTTTCTCCTTTCCAAATAGAACCAAACCGTGTGTGTATGCTTTCTTTCATTCACAGGAAACCTTCCTTCCCTAATTCCTTCCCTAATTTAAATTAAATGTCATACAAATGTTTTTGTTTCCTTTTAAAATTGTTTGCATGACATGACAAGTTTTGGCATGGGTGATTTGATTGCTGCGATTTCGGGATGGCCCTGATTTATTGCCGCAATGCTGCCTTAATTTCTCACAAGCCCAACAATCCTTTATAGCCATCCCATTGTTGCTTGCTTCTTCTCACGCGTGTTTCCTTTGCTGCTTGTGCAACGGGCTGCTGCCTGCTCGCCGATAACCATCCCCGTGAGCCGCCAACTCTCCAGTTAATCCCCGGATGATAATTTTGTTCCGAGGAGCTTTCGCAGGGGCGCGGGCACGCGGCGGCGAGGCTGTCAACTGCACGTCAGCAAGATTATCATCCGGCGAGGTCTCCACGTATCGCGCATTGGGACGGCGATGATGGGGCTGTGCACTGCTCCATCAATCGTCCATCTTTGATCAGGTTTGTTCAGCTTTGTTGCCCTTCAGTCTGTGAACTGTGGTATGTACCCATCTCCCATCTCTAACTCCCTGTTCGACGCTAAGACAGTGGCGAGGGTCTATATCTGGTTTTTGCAATGAGTCAACACATCCCCTTCAGTGATATTACGAACACATGATCTCGTTGTGCCTCTCGCGGCTCAAAGAGGACAAATGATCAATTGAGAAATACTTCTCAAGGCGGTGAGTTCCTTCTTTGATGAATCCGTAGGGTTTTAACCTCCTTTTTGTTATAGCAATGCATTTCCATTTTTTTGTTCGAACCTTTTACAATCAACAATAAATGTCGTGAGAGCTATGCAAGTTTACCAGCTGAAGTCAAGGAACAGAGGAATGCAAAGCGGAGACAAGATTACCAGCGAAAGAAGGTTGAGAAAGCGGCGTCTGCGGCAGTAGCAGCTCAGCAACGTCAAGAGGTCACACCGGTTTGTCAGCGTAAAGGGGATGGTAACCTTGTAGCAGTTGCATAACATACGCAAGAGTTCACACCGGAATCCGTGTTGATTAATCCAACACCTAAATCAGGTTTTACAACATTCCGAGCTTGATTTTTGTTATTTTGTGGTATAATTGTTTTTATTTTGTATTTTTCCCTGATTATATGTCCAGGGCGTCCCCATTATTTTGGTTCTTTTGGTGGTGGACAAGAATTTGCATCTTATACCGGTTGCCTATCTAATCATAGAATTGATTTGAGTACATCTGCATCAGGTGTGTTTCTTTCTGAATTAATCTATACTATAAGAGAGGAGCAAATCGAAAATAATTTTCACCAAGAGTTTAGTCTACCCACCTCTCACAGAGTGGCCCGCATGTCATGTGCGACCCACTTGTCAATCCTCAGATATGGAAGGAAAATGACGACGAAACCTCAAATATGGAAGGGAGGGGGTCTCTCCCCCCATTTGGTCGTCGTTCCTCCAAACTTTTTTCACCCAAAGTGTACCTACCCCCCAAAGTGTACCTACCTCGTGGGCCAGTGTCCACATCAGCTGCCGCACACTATATGCCACGATTCACGTACTCAAACTTTCTAATACGTTACACACGACGCGAATCCCACCCACCAATCACGATCACGCCCAAATTTATTTCCCCTTTGTTTCTCCTTTCCAAATACCCAAACTGTGTGTGTCTGTTTCCTTTCATTCACACGAAACCTTCCTTCCCTCATTTCTTCCCTAATCTAAATTAAATCCCGCCCAAATTTATTTCCCTTTTGTTTCCCTTTTCCAAATAGAACCAAATCATGTGTGTCTGTTTCCTTTCATTCACAAGAAACCTTCCTTCCCTAATTTAAATTAAATCCCGCCCACCAATCACGACCACGCCCAAATTTATTTCCCCTTTGTTTCTCCTTTCCAAATAGAACCAAACCGTGTGTGTATGCTTCCTTTCATTCACAGGAAACCTTCCTTCCCTCATTCCTTCCCTAATTTAAATTAAATGTCATACAAATGTTTTTGTTTCCTTTTAAAATTGTTTGCAAGACGTGACAAGTTTTGGCATGGGTGATTTGATTGCTGCGATATCGGGATGGCCCTGATTGATTGCCGCAATGCTGCCGTAATTTCTCACAAGCCCAGCAATCCTTTATAGCCATCTCATTGTTGCTTGCTTCTTCTCGCGCGTGTTTCCTTTGCTGCTTGTGCAACGGGCTGCTGCCTGCTCACCGATAACCATCCCCGTGAGCCGCCAGCTCTCCAGTTAATCCCCGGATGATAATTTTCTTCCGAGGAGCTTTCGTAGGGGCGCGGGCACGCGACGGTGAGGCTGTCAACTGCACGTCGGCAAGGTTATCATCCGGCGAGGTCTCCACGTATCGCGCATTAGGGCGGCGATGATGGGGCTGTGCACTGCTCCATCAATCGTCCATCTCTGATCAGGTTTGTTCAGCTTTGTTGCCCTTCAGTTCGTGAACTGTGGTATGTACCCATCTCCCATCTCTAACTCCCTGTTCGACACTAAGACAGTGGCGAGAGTCTATATCTGGTTTTTGCAATGAGTCAACACATCCCCTTCAGTGATATTACGAACACATGATCTCGTCGTGCCTCTCGCGGCTCAAAGAGGACAAATGATCAATTGAGAAATACTTCTGAAGGCTGTGAGTTCCTTCTTTGATGAATCCATAGGGTTTTAACCTCCTTTTTGTTATAGCAATGCATTTCCATTTTTTGTTCGAACCTTTTACAATCAACAAGAAACATCGTGAGAGCTATGCAAGTTTACCAGCTGAAGTCAAGGAACAGAGGAATGCAATGCGGAGACAAGATTACCAGCGAAAGAAGGTTGAGAAAGAGGCGTCTGCGGCAGTAGCAGCTCAGCAACGTCAAGAGGTCACACCGGTTTGTCAGCACAAAGGGGATGGTAACCTTGTAGCAGTTGCAGAACATACACAAGAGTTCACACCGGAATCCGTGTTGATTAATCCAACACCTAAATCTGGTTTTACAACATTCCGAGCTTGATTTTTGTTATTTTGTGGTATAATTGTTTTTATTTTGTATTTTCCCTGATTATATGTCTAGGGCGTCCCCATTATTTTGGTTCTTTTGGTGGTGGACAAGAATTTGCATCTTATACCGGTTGCCTATCTAATCATAGAATTGATTTGAGGACACCTGCATCAGGTGTGTTTCTTTCTGAATTAATCTATACTATAAGAGAGGAGGAAATCGAAAATAATTCTCACCAAGAGTTTAGTCTACCCACCTCTCACAGAGTGGCCCGCATGTCATGTGCCACCCACTTGTCAATCCTCAGATATGGAAGGAAAACGACGACGAAACCTCAAATATGGAAGGGAGGGGGTGTCTCCCCCCTTTGGTCGTCGTTCCTCCAAATTTTTTCACCCAAAGTGTACCTACCTCGTGGGCTAGTGTCCACGTCAGCTGCCGCACACTATATGCCACGATTCACGTACTCAAACTTTCTAATACATTACACACGACGCCAATCCCACCCATCAATCACGATCACGCCCAAATTTATTTCCCTTTTGTTTCTCCTTTCCAAATACCCAAACCGTGTGTGTCTGTTTCCTTTTATTCACACGAAACCTTCCTTCCCTCATTCCTTCCCTAATCTAAATTAAATCCCGCCCACCAATCACGATCACGCCCAAGTTTATTTCCCTTTTGTTTCCCTTTTCCAAATAGAACCAAATCGTGTGTGTCTGTTTCCTTTCATTCACAAGAAACCTTCTGACGAGGGCCTGGATTAGGGCTCCCTAAGCAACGAGATAATCACCTTTGAAGTGGAGTCGTCTGACACCATTAACAATGTCAAGGCTAAGATCCAGGACAGGGAGGGATGCAGATCTTCGTCAAGACCCTCACTGACAAGACTTCCCCACTTCTGAGTATCTTCCGCCTCGCACGAGTACGCTTCGTCTCCGAGTGCACTCCGCCTCGCCTCTGACTACTCGTTTGCACGAGTAACCTCCATCTCCGACTAAGACGGGGCCCAAATGTGGAAGACGGAGCGTGGATCAGGGGCCCCACACGAACGTGGCGCCATCCCAGTTCTCGGACTCCCCCGCAACGACACGCGGGGCGCCAGTTTTCCACACCATGCAAAGGCCACAGCTGGCACGACGGGAGGACGACCGGTTCTGACAGGAGCCGTAATGCAGCACAGTGCACCACCACAGCCTCCAACGCGCCGTCCCGTCCAACACCAAATGCACACCACCCCGTCAGAGCAGGCACTCGATTACCGTCTACCAGCACTTAGGCCATAACGTGGCAGGCCTAAGCCGCACTCAAGAGGGTTGAGTCACCACATGAACTACTCGGAGGAGGCGCCAAGTACTCGGAACAAACAGTGCCAACGGCACACGCGGCGGTCTCCAACGATACCACAGCTCAGCGCCCTTCAACACCACTCGACGGACATTAATGACGGAAAAGACTTCACAATACCGTAGCACTGTAGCTTATTTTCGTTTTCCCTCTTTGCCCCTCGCCCTTGCTTCTATAAAAGGGGGGAGTGCAACCGTTTGAGGGGCTGACCGATCACCAAGTTTGTAACCCCTACTACAGACATCCCTAGCATAGGAACACGAGTACTCGAAACTGGACGTAGGGTATTACTCCTCGGAGGCCCGAACCAGTATAAAACCCTTGTGTCTCCGTGTCATCCATCCGGATCCGACACACGATACGTTACAAATCTACTGCCAGCGGTTGAGACCGCCGACAGTTGGTGCGCCAGGTAGGGGCACATCGTGTGTCTCGCCGAACTACACTAGCGATCTGGATGGAGGGCCGCAGAGTTTCGCTGACTCCCGGTGCCACCGTACTTTTCGGCACTGTCTACACCGGGCCTGCGGAGTCCGTCATTGGGAGGACTTTCTCCCGACCCGCGCGCCCCGCCGCCTCGACGGCGGCGGCAGCACACGCCGCTTTCGTCCGTGGCTTCACGGACGAGTCGATCATGGCCATGTTGGGGCCTAACCCGACACAGGAGTGTTTCTGGCTCGCTACCTTCTACCTCACCGACCTCGCCTTCCAGGCCAGCGGGTCCGAGCCACTGACCTGAGGTGAATTCATGGAGCGGTACACCGCCATGTACCCCCGTGGGCAGCAAGGCCTCCCGGACGACCCGGTGACGGCCTACGTCGACACACTGAGGGCATCGTATGTAGTCCCAGGCACTGCGGTCGTACGGCGGGGGCCACCGATGCCTCCACCAAACTTCACGCGCGAGTGCAACATCCTCGAGGCCCACACCGCTACCAGCTCGATGGATGGCAAGGAGAACCCTAGTCACCGCAATGGGGACGCCCAGCGTCGGGCGCGCCTCGACGAGATCGCTGAGGCCAAGCGCCAGCTCGATGAAGAGCTGGCAAACCTCCACTAAGCGCTTGGAGTGGAGGAGGAGCCCCAGCGAGACCAGCGGCGTGAACAACACCGCGAGCAGGAGGCGGAACAGCCGCTGCCACAAGCTCGCGTACGCGCGTGTGATGTGAACCAGCGCATCAACGAAGATGCCGTTGTCGACGGCGGCGACCCGCCACTCTTCAGGCGTGCATGGCAGAATCTCGCGGCTGCAACCATGCTTCTGCGCGGGTGCCCCGAGCCGGTCACACCCGAGGAGAAGAGGGTCCGTCAGCAGCTCAAGACCCTCCTTGAGATGGCTGCCGCCCAGCAGGCCGAGACCTCAGCGTCGCGCTAGCGCTCGGCGCGTGATGCAAAAGCTGCACCGTCAGTACGACGCCAAGACCCGTCACCATCGAGGCGCCGAGGGCACGACAAGCAAGCGGGCGAACCGTCGGTCAAGACACGTCTGGGACCCCATCGCAATGCCCGAGACACGCTCAAAGCCCGTTGTCGAGCCACCGACGATGACGACTACGAGTACGGCTACGACAGCAACGACGACGGCCGCGACTACCGTGGAAATCACCACTCACGCCGACGATCCAGTCGGGGGCGTGGAGGGCGCTACGATAGCGATGAAGACCGAGACCGCAGCCGGTCACCTGATCCAAAGGGACCTCGCGCCTTCGGCCGAAAGGTGCAAGACGCAGGGTTCCCCTCGCAGTTTCGAGCTCCGACAACAGTCCCCAAGTACGACGGGGAGACCAACCCAAGTGTGTGGTTGGAGGACTACAGGATCGCATGTCGGGCAGGAGGAGCGATGGATGATTTGTTCATCATCAGGAACTTACCGCTCCATCTCGCCGACTCCGCGTGGACCTGGCTCGAGCACCTGCCACGCGGCAGGATCAACTGCTGGGCGGATTTACGGGACACTTTCATCGGCAATTTCCAAGGCACGTATGCCCGTCCCGGCAAGCAGTGGGAGTGGCGCAACTGCAAGCAACAGCCGGGAGAGAGCCTGCGCGACTACATCAGGCGCTTCTCCAAGCGCTGCACCGAGCTCCCCACTGCGACCGACAATGACGCCATCTCGACATTCCAGAACGGCACCACCTGCACCACCCTCATCCATCGACTAGGGTGAAGGACCCCGAGGATTACTGGGGAGCTCCTCGACATCGCGACCAACCACGCCGACGGAGAGGAGGCGGTCGCGACGATGATGATTCCCCCTCCGGGCAAGGGGAAGCAAGTCGTGGATGGTGGCGAAGGACCCTCCACACGGTCCAAGAAGAAGAAGAGGAGCGACAAGCAGGGCTGTGACGACAACATCATTGCGGCAGTCGAGCGCAAGGCTACCCACCCCAAGAACAACCAGAGCGGTCCCCCGAAGGATCATTTTGAGAGGCTTTTGGAGGCACCGTGCACCCATCACGAGACACCAGTTAAGCACACGCTAAAGGATTGCCGCCTTATGAAGAACTACGTCAACGGCACGCTCAAACCCAAGACGGTGGATCGTCCAAAGAAGGCCGCGCCACCTCCCGAGAACGACGACAATGAAGAAGAGGTTGTTTCCCCTCGCGAAGACGGTGCGGTCCACATGATCTTTGGTGGCACACCTGCGCGGCCGTCAAGGTGCAAAGAGAAGCTGATCTGGCGTGAGGTCTACAACACCGAGCCCGTGACGCCATCGTACCTCAAGTGGTCGGAGACTCCGATCACCTTCGACCGCACGGACCACCCCGACCACGTGCCGCAACCAGGATGCTACCCACTCGTGGTGGCCCCTCTGATCGGGACCAAGCGGGTCCACAAGGTGCTGATGGACGGAGGGAGCGGACTCAACATTCTGTACATGATGACGCTTGACAGCATGGGCATCTCGCGGTCCCGACTGCGCCTATCGCCAACACCTTTCCATAGGGTCATCCCCGGGAAGGATGCGCTCCCGTTAGGGCAGATCGATCTGTCCGTCACGTTCAGGACACCGCGGGACTTCCGCACGGAAACCCTCACCTTCGAAGTGGTGGGGTTCTCGGGGACGTACCACGCCATCCTCGGGAGGCCGGCCTATGCAAAGTTTATGGCTGTGCCCAACTACACATATCTCAAGTTGAAGATCCCCAGTCCGAAGGGGGTCATCACAAAGGGGACTATGTTTCAGTACGCATACGAATGCGACGCTGAGTGCTTTCAGTTCGCTGAGACGCTCATCCGTTCGAGAAGCTCCACACCGAGCCTCCCTCCGAGGACCAAGATATCCCCGAGTCATCCAAGCGAGCGGCCTGCTCTTTCGAGCCCGCCAAGGATGTCAAGGATGTGGCTGTCACCGATGATGGCCGCACGCTCCGTATCGGGACGGTGCTCGATCCTAAATAGGAGAGCGCGCTCGTCGACTTCCTCAAAGCGAACCTCGACGTGTTAGCATGGAAACCCTTCGACATGAAGGGGATCCCGAGAGAAGTTGCCGATCATAAACTCAATATCAAGCCGGGATCGAAATCGGTCAAGCAGCACCTGCGCCGCTTCAACGACGACAAGTGCAAGGCCATAGGCAAGGAGATCAAGAAGCTCCTTAGTGCAGGGTTCATCCAAGAAGTGTTCCACCCCGAGTGGCTAGCTAACCCTGTACTTGTAAGGAAGAAGAATAAGAAATGGAGGATGTGTGTTGACTACACGAGCCTTAACAAGGCATGTCCCAAGGACTCGTTTCCTTTGCCTCGCATAGATCAGGTAGTCGATTCGACGGCAGGGTGCGAAACCCTCTGTTTTCTCGATGCGTACTCCGGGTACCACCAGATTGCGATGTGCATAGCGGACCAGCTCGCGACGTCCTTCATTACTCCTTTTGGCGCTTATTGCTACAACTCAATGCCGTTCGGGCTCAAGAACGCGGGCGCTACATTCCAAAGGTGCATGCGACATGTCTTTGGCGATCTCATAGGGTGAATAATCGAGGCATACGTCGATGACATCGTTGTCAAGTCGAAGAAGACGGGCGATCTGATCCCTGACCTCACGGAAGTGTTCGCGAAGCTGAGAGAACACGGGGTGAAGCTAAACCCCGAGAAATGCGTTTTCGGGGTTCCGAGGGGCATGCTCCTTGGCTTTGTCGTGTGAGAACGCGGCATCGAAGCTAACCCCGAGAAAATCTCGGCCATCACTAACATGGGGCCGATCCAGAATCTGAAAGGCGTGCAACGCGTTACATACTGCCTCGCATTGACATTTCTTAACGCAATCACCTAAGAACAGGTTTGGAACCCATCCTGGTAATAGCATCAGAAATGCTGGTTGGTAAATCTTAACGCTACAGAGATCCGCAAGCGCACGGAAGTACCATTGTAGTATTTCCCCAAAGGAGTATTCCAAAGGATATCGAATCCAAGGAAGGCATTGGCGGAATGACAAGATCAACTCTATTGCAATGAGTATAGATCATAGACGGAAATAAATCAGACACTCAAGTGCAGGGGTAAAGATATGATAATGGGGGTAGTGTGATCACACACACACACACTCACTCTCCCTCTAAGGGTCCTAGGCATAGGAGGCGACACACAAGTTAGTTCTAGGTTCTTATGTACTATACACATAAAGCTGGTAGGAACAAGTTAGATACACTAGCGTTGAAGAACATTGACTTAAGCACCCAGGTACCACAGGGAGATAACCTCCCGTGTTGCTTCCGCACAACTCCGGTTGTTATATTTTAGACTCCTACAGCTTATCCGAACGTGGGGGATTTCAGAGGACCAACGGCTGTCACTACCGCGGCCTACCCCAAGACAAACCGTGGGATAAACTCATAAGTAAGGTAGCTATGCAACCCAAGCACCATGCTTACGTTGTTAGCTGGACTTGACCGGCCCGGGCTATTGTGACCCAGGTCAAGCCACCAGATAAACCAGCCAATTACACCGAGTACCGTAGCTCAAGCACAGACTTCATACAACGCAATCATGTCAACTACTTAGATCAAACCAGGTTAGGTACACAAACGGATTCGTGTTTTCCTATGTCTGTTCAACTGGATCAAAGAGTCGTGTTCGCGAAGAACACGAGCCTCTAACTTATGAACAAACAACAGAAACAAGTAAAAGTCACCCGTCAAGTGGATCGAAAGGCCTTGTTCATCAAGAACAGGAGTCTTTAAATGATGAACAGGTGAAGAACACATGAACAAATCACTCATGTATACTAACACAACTTTATATGAAATAGATAAATAACTGAAGTAGATCAAAGTCATACAAATGAAATAAGATACAAGAGAACTCATACCTAGATCCCAAAGTAGACTTGGAACCTGAATTAGAACTACTCTAGCCTACCTCCTAGCCTTGAGACTAAAAGTGAGAGAGGTGTTGCAAGTGTGGATGTCTCATAAGTGAGCCCCCTCTCCTTCTATTTATAGGCCCGTGCACCGGCGAAGAATGGAGGCAAACACCCCGGGGAAGGCGCCTAGGACCAATAGGGAACCACCACGTGGAAGCCCCTGAGTGGCGGCCACAAGGTCGGTTCGGCCGACCTGTGGGGTCGGCCGACCCCCTGTGGGCCCCACTCGGGGTGTGCTTCCTCCTGGAGGCTGCCCTGTGGGTCCTTAGGTTGGTTCCCAGTGTCCACCCTGTTTTGGCGCGATTTGCTTGCCTTTGTGGGCCCATGGATCCATGTGAAGTCCACGTGTCACACTCGGATTCGTCGGGGGTTGCTTCACTTGGATTGCTTGCATGGCATGCATACATGGCTCCCTAGTTGGCAGGTTTGCATGCATGGCATCCTTGTTGGCAGCCCACCTAGGATGAGGTGATGTGGCATGGACCATAGAAGGTGAGTTTGGCACTCTTTTCCTACTTATTTTCCTGCAATCAAATAATCTCCAAGGACAAGTGGAACTACATTATTCTTAACTAAATACGTGTAAGAAATGCCTTATGCTCTTTTATTCATGAGTATAATGATGGCTAAAGTAGGTACTTAATAGCTGTCAACACCTCGTAGCTCTCAGTCGATTCATCGCTCGACTCGAAGAGCGCAGCTTGCCACTGTACTGCCTGATGAAGAAGTCCGACCACTTTGCCTGGACGCCCGAGGCTTAGGAAGCACTCGACTCGCTCAAGAATCTCTTGAAAAGCCCTCCGGTACTCACATCACCAATGCCAGAGGAGCCGATACTCCTGTACGTGGCTGCGACGACACAAGTGGTGAGCGCCGTGTTGGTGGTTGAGCGAGAAGAACCTGGGAGATCACTCAAGGTGCAACGGCCTGTTTATTTTGTGAGCGAGGTACTCTCCGACTCGAAGACCCGCTACTCTCAAATTCAAAAGCTCGTGTATGCTGTCTTGATCACCAAACGCAAGCTTCGACACTACTTCGACGTGCATCGCATCACAGTGGTGTCCAAGTACCCGCTCGGGGAAGTGATCCAGAATCCTGAGGCTGAGGGTAGGATAGCTAAGTGGGCTCTCGAGTTGATGGGACAGAATGTGACATAAAAACCACGCAGTGCCATCAAGTCACAAGTATTGGCGGATTTCGTTGCTGAATGGACAGAGATCTAGACTCCGCCAGCTCCAATCGAGCATGAGACATGGACAATGTACTTCGATGGATCCGTCATGAAGGAAGGAGCAGGGGCAGGCCTTGTCTTCATCTCGCCTCTGGGCATGCGTATGGAGTACATGGTCTGACTGCATTTCTCTGCCTCCAACAATGTGGTCGAGTACGAGGCGCTTGTCAACGGCCTTCGAATCGCGATAGAGCTCGGGATCCGCCGTCTCGAGATCCGGGGAGACTCCGAGCTTGTCGTGGATCAGGTCATGAAGGAAAAGAATTGCGTCGACCCAAAGATGGCGGCTTATTGTTGAGCCGTGCGTCTGCTAGAAGATAAGTTCCATGGGCTCGAGCTCCATCACGTGCTGTGCAACTACAACAAGGCTGCAGACATCCTCGCCAAGGCAGCATCAAGCCGTAAGCCTGTACCACACGGCATATTTGCTAGCGACCAACATACACCATCCGTCCGGGTTGAAGAGGAACAATTGCCAGAGCCAGATGCGCCAGAAGTCATGGAGATCGATCGACCGCAAGAGCCAAACTTGGAGGATCCTGACTGGCGTTTTCCGATACTCGAGTGGCTAGTCGAGGGGAAGCTACCTTCTGACCAGACGGATGCGCGTCGCATCTCGCAGCGAGCCAAAGCATATGTCCTTATCGACGGCGAGCTCCACAAACAAGGCGCGACAGACATATTCTTGTGCTGCATTCAAAGAGACCAAGGCAGAGACCTGCTTCAGGAAATCCACGCTGGCACATGTGGACATCATGCCGCCGCAAGGACTTTAGTCGGAAAAGCATTCCGACAAGGTTTCTATTGGCCCACTGCACTGGCAGACGCCAAGGACATCGTGCGACGCTGCGAGAGTTGCCAGTTCTATGCTCGGCAAACTCATCTCCCTGCACAAGCGCTCCAAAACATCCCCATCACCTGGCCGTTTGCTATATGGGGGCTCGACATCGTCGGGCCATTCAAGCAAGCACCCGGGGGCTTCACACACCTGCTCGTGGCCATCGACAAATTTTCAAAATGGATTGAGGCCCGACCCATCGTCAAGATCCGTTCCGAGGAAGCCGTGGCGTTCTTCACCGACATCATTTATCGCTCCGGGATCCCGAACTCGATCATCACTGACAACGGCACACAGTTCACGGGCTGGGCCGCTGTTGCGCATCCAAAGACCAACGGGCAGGCCGAGAGAACCAATGGCATGATCCTGCAAGGATTGAAGCCCCGGATCTTCAAGCGACTTGAGAAATTCCGGGCAAGATGTGTCGCTGAGTTGCCATCCGTTCTTTGGAGCCTGCGCACCACGCCAAGTCGAGCCACCGACTCTACGCCGTTCTTCATGGTGCATGGGTCGGAAGCGGTCCTCCCGACGGATATCGACTATGACAACCCGAGTGTCCGAGCATATACTGAAGAAGGGAACCAGGTCACGCTCGAGGATGCGATCGACCAGCTCGAAGAAGCATGCGACGTGGCTCTCCTACATTCTGCTCGATATCAGCAAGCTCTACGGCGCTACCACGAGCGCAACATCCACGAGCGCCAGTTCCAAGTCGGAGATCTAGTGCTCCGACAAGTCATGAGCAACAAGGACAGACACAAGCTCGCGCCCCCGTGGGAGGGGCCGTACATTGTAGATCAAGTGCTCCGACCGGGAACATTCAAGCTCCGGCACGACGACGGCACAATCATCACCAATGCATGGAACATAGAACATCTACGACGTTTTTACCCTTGAGTAATGTTTCCCTGTTCAACTTATGATCAATGAATAATGCCATGTGCCTTTGTTCTCGTTTCATAAGTTCGCAATCTTTCCCGTTGGCATCTTTTGTGTATGTTTCAACGCTACCTAAAGGCTGAGTGGCGAGTGTCCCTGCACCCATGCAGAAACGCTCACCGCTCGGGGGTTACCCGGGGCACGATGCCCTCCTTTCATTTTTTTGTTTTTAAAACAAAATTCTCTGACATCTTTGTCGTGACCAATCGCATGAGCGAGCATTTTTTTGGCGAAACACCTTCATCTTGCGAAAGTAAAAGATGTCGATCTGTGAGCGTTTCGATGCTGTTGCTTGTTCAAAGCTCTTAGTGCTTACACCCCTGCGACTACGGTGCAAAGACTTGCGAGCGCAGCTTGGACCCACAGGTTGACATCCGACTACTTTCAGAAAGTACTCGGGTAACCGCTCGGGCTCCGGCTCAAAACAGTTTTTACGAAAAATACGCAAGTCACTTCCTGAACGTCTCTATGTACTCGGGGGCTGCGAACATGTGGCGTCACTTTGCGGATCAGGTCGAGCTTTCCGACTCTTACGCCCCTGTGGCTCCAGAGAAAAGTTTGATCGGCCTGAGTCTCTAAGTACCACTACTTCGTTTTGCAGTCATTCTTGAGTACTCAGGGACTGCTCCATAAGTGATGGCTTTAAAACAAAATGAAAGTTGTTCGAAATAGTGTGCATACAAGTTCATTTGGTCTCTCTAGTATACAAACTGATACATCTAATGGGAAGGCCCGGAGCCGTCTGCTGGTGTGTCTCTTGGAATCAGGTCCAGGTCCTTCATGGCGGCATCAGCCAAGGCGCGGGTGAAGGTGGCACAGTCCTCCTCGATATTGTCGTACTCCTCATTTGAGTAGCCGGGAGCCCAACCACCACTCAGCGCCGGGAGGTCCAACCCCTGATAGTGCGAGTTGAACATGGAGAGGACTCGGTGCACCACCTTCTGAGACATCGACAACTCTTTCTCCCTGACGATGCCCGGCAGAAGGTTGACTTGGTCGCCAAGCGTCTAGGGAGGCATCTGGACAGGAGGGATGTCGAGTTCCGACAGGATCCACTTGATGAACCGACCGAACTTGGTATGGTCCACGATATCCTTCTTGCGTGTCTCCTCTGCCTCGTGCTGGGTCCTCCGGGAGTCCTCGAGCTCGGCCTTGACATCTGAGAGAGGAACGGGTCAGAGGTTGGTTGCGGGAAGTGCCAGCCAAGAAGAAGAAAAGACAAGATGAGGAATCATACTCGCGAGCTGGTCCGACAAATTCTTGGTCGTCCCAGACATCTCGTGGATCTTAAGCTCGGCGGTGGTGAGTTCATGTGACTTCTCCACGAGCTTGACGACCACGGCGGCACGAGCCAAGCGGAGCCCTGACAAAACCAAAAAGAAAATTAGTCAGCACCTGCAACAAGTAACACGAAGAAAAAAGGCATCACAAAAGCTGAAAGCACAAAGCAGCTCACCGTCAATATCTTGTGCTAGTTTGTTGTTGCCTTCTCGGAGCCGGGTCCCTCATCGGTGGCCTCCTGCAGGTTGGTGGAGAGGTCGCAGACCTGCTTGTTCGCCGTCTTGAGGTCCACCTCGGCGTGCACCAAGTCCTGCTGCAAGTTGTTGACACATTTTATCTATGCATTTTATCCCTCACATTCATTGGAAAAAGGACTAAAATATAATTAGATCACCTTATTAGGGTTTATATTAACAATTTCCACGAGTTTTGGTGAATCTATGAATCTACAGGGAGTATTCAGAAAATATGCAAGGAAACCACTCTAGAAGACTCCAGAAGGCTACGGAACTCAACGTGGCTCAGCACCTAAAAAAGAAGCATCTAGAAGGATCAAGAGACCACCTGGCTGAAGTGGGACCCGAGGGGGGCCCACCCCAGACCGATCGGCCTGGTGGTGGGGCCGGTCGGTCCCCCCCAGGCCCCGAACCGCCTCATCTTCTGGAATGTTCCTCCACCGCCTATGAGAATCAATCTAAACCACATGTTTAGGTCGGTTTGATCCTACGGTGCACATCCACCCCTCTAGACTATATAAGCAGCCCCCCTGCCCCCTGGCAGAGGCATCTGAATTTGTCATACATCAGATCAAGTCATCAAGTCAGAGACTCTACGCCCTAGAAACACCATATAGCAGAGTAGCTAGCTAGTTTAGATCTAGGAGGAGGCCAGGTGTCTACTTGGCTCCTGATCGTCTAGAGGCTGATCTAGCTTCGCTCTTGTAAGTTCTTATCTAGTTCTTTACATTTGTTATATAGACATATGTTCTTATTAATGATTATATTCGACATTATATGCTTTGGTGTTTACTATGATTACATGTTTAGCATAGTTGATTTGCCTTTATATTCATGTATGGAGTCGTATAGCCCTCACCTAGATCATTTGTTAACATGGGTGAACGGTAAAGACAGTGTAAGCGTGGTACTTATATTGTATTTATCTGCGATTGCACCCTATATGCCGGGTCGTGTGGTAGATTGTGGTGGTGACAGCACTATTGAGTCCTTCGTAGTCCACCCCCCGTGTATAGGACTAGTGGAGCCTTATACTGTTTGGGTTGTTTCAAGTTTCGGCCTTGATCCTCCTGGATAGTCTCCACATGCATTGATATAATAGTTCTTCTTTCGTGATTGCTAAATGTTTGCACTAATCATAGTTTGCATTGACATATAGTTTAGAATTACCTAGGAGTATCCTCTCTAACTAGACTTTGCTACGTTTCTCTTGCTATAATGACACTTTCTAGCTGCTCATGAAGTTATGACTTGAACAATGCTATCATTCTCTATATTTTATGTGACTTACCCCTGTTTATAGCAATTGATATATTTTGGCCACTCTACATTATAAAACTGAGAGATGAGCATGTATTAGCTATTATGGATTAGCAAGACTTCTTTCCCTATGGTAGAATATAAATACGATACCTGGTTTTACTCCTGGTTAAAATGCTACAATGGTATATTCATATCTGTGCGCTTGCGGATACCCTGTTTATATATATATATCTTCTTTTCTAGAGATCCAAGGCATATGTAAGAGTACCATATCCATGCGTTTTCAGGCACACCTGTCAGGCTGACAACCTGTATCGAGTTGTGCTATGAATCGTGTCGGAATTCATCTTTTAGTTTATCTGAAAGCAACATCCGATATACACTTAGCATCATGTTAAGATATACCTCTGCATTTCTGGTGCCGTCGATAGAGATGGATCTTATATCTGTTTCTAGTCGATGACGTTAGCAATGTCAACATAGGTCCACCATCTTCTTCTCGAGCGCCGCCTTCTCTTCAGCAGCGGTCTGGGACGCGGCTTCAGCGGCAGCGGCTGCAACTGCAGCAGACCGAGCGGACTCCGTGGCAGTTGCGGCGGCAGCACGCAGCTCCGCGGCTGTGGCCTCCGCCTGGGCAAGCTTGGCCTCGAAGGCTGCATTCTCCGACACGGCGGCGTCCGCAGCAGACTATGCGGCCACTGCGCGGTCCTCTGCGGACTTTGCCGTGGCTTCGAGCGCACTCCTCGTTGACGGTTCACTCGCCGTTGCCCCTGCAGCCGCCAGTCGGGAGGCAACCAGCTGCATCTCCAGCTGAACCTTCTCGGTCCGAAGTTCCTCGATGGTGCTCGTCTTCCTGGCGCTGCAGCTAGCAGGCACCTGGGTCAAGAAGAAGAAGATCAACCACAGAAACGACTGCGGGAACAATAAACACAAAGTCAGGATTGGGTTCGACCAACTCACCGACGAGGCCGGAACGACAAGCTCATTCACCGCCTGCTCCGCCCACCAAAGGCCCCACTCGAGGCGATGACGGGTCGTGGCCTCTTCATCCTCATCGTCGTGGGCCTCGGCTTCGTGGGCTCCGTTCCATGAGGCGCGCCCAAGCCCAAGGTCATGCCCTTCCCCCTCCGTGGCCGGGAAAGGGCGGGCTCCCGAGCTCTCTCCGACCTCACAGACGATGACCGGGGAAGCGCTGCCCGCCACGTTCTCGAAGGCAGCTGGTGCCTGCACATCTGGATGCAGCAAGTCCGCACTCACTGCCACCTCAACGACGTCGGCGGCAGGCTGGCGCGACGGCTCCGGCGGCACGACGGAGTCCGGCCCCGCTTCCGCCGTCCGGGCCATCGGCTCTGCAGGGCTCGACACAGCCACCTCAATCGCGACGGTGACCACAGAAGCAGGCGGCACGGGCGTCTCGGCCGGCGGCTCCTCCGGTGCCGACAGGCACCGTTCCAGCTCAGCCACGAAGGCGGCTGCATCACCGCCCGCGGGGTCGGGCCCTTCCGTGTCGGTGGCCTCCGGGAGCTGCGTGGATGATGTGGGAGCTGTCATCGCCTCGGTCTCGCCTCCGCCAGCGTCTGACGCCGGGAACACACCCACCTTTGGAGCCGCCTGCACGTCGGCGTCACGATCGATGATGGGCGCTGTCGGGAGGCTCGATTTCCTCGGGGGCTGCCTGCCCCCCGACCACGTCTTCGTCCCCTGACGCCGGTGGGGGCACCGCAACCTTGTCCTTCAGGCAGACGAATTTGAAGAAGTACCGGAAGAGATGCCAATACGCACCCACTCCTAGGTACCCCTCACACAGCGCCTCGAACGCCGCCATGTGCTGGATGTTGTTGGGGTTGAGGTGCTGGAGCTGCAGCCGGTATTCTGCGAGGACGGCGCGGATGAATCGCCCGGCGGGGACGGAGAAGCCCTACTCGTGGAATGTCACGAACGAGACGACGTAGTCGGGCGGCGGACGCGGAACGGACTCGCTGCCCGGAACCATCCACTCCTCAGCGGCGGTAGGCACCGGCAGCTGCCCGGCGGCAACGAGACGCTGGAGGGTGGCGCGGGTGACGTTGGAGCGCATCCAGTTCGACATGGCACTGTCTAGCTTTCGAGCGTGAAGTGGATGGAAGAAGCGGCGGTGGCGGCGTAAGGGATAAGGCAGACGAGCGAGCGGCGCTGGCTATGGCAAGAAATCGGGGAGCAAATGGTTCACACCTCAACCGGCGGGAGGGTTATAAGGAGCGGACGTGGACGCCGGCCTTAAATGCTGGCCCCACCACGCCGTAAAACCGCCCGCTCAGGGGGCGCGTCCCCCAAGGCAACAGAGGCACGCTCGCGTGATGGTTCGATACCAGGTGGGCCCACGAATCTGAACCGGCAGTCCGCTGTCCCCTCCAACCGTCACGACCGCCACATCAGCCACGACCATCATGACGGGCGCAACTACCGATGCGGCCACGACCGCCTCGACCGGCGATTTTGAAACGGCAACAACTTTTCAAGATTTAAACCCCACAAACGAGTCTACAACTCCTTCATGGGCTCGGGGGCTACATCCGGTGGATGCGCTCGCGCGCACCCACCAAGCAAAACAAGAAGCAAGAATTGTTACAACATTTCCCCGACGTTGAGCCTGCGAGCGAGTCCTTGACTCCCACCACAGGCTCGGGGGCTACTGACAAGGGCCTGGATTAGGGCCCCCTAAGCAATGAGATAATCACCTTTGAAGTGGAGTCGTCTGACACCATTAACAATGTCAAGGCTAAGATCCAGGACAGGGAGGGATGCAGATCTTCGTCAAGACCCTCAAGGACAAGACTTCCCCACATCCGAGTATCTTCTGCCTCGCACGAGTACGCTTCGTCTCCGAGTGCACTCCGCCTCGCCTCCGACTACTCGTTCACACGAGTAACCTCCGTCTCCGACTAAGACGGGGCCCACATGTGGAAGACGGAGCGCGGATCAGGGGCCCCACACGAACGTGGCGCCATCCTAGTTCTCGGACTCCCCCGCAACGACACGCGGGGCGCCAGTTTTCCACGCCATGCAAAGGCCATAGCTGGCGCGACGGGAGGACGGCCGGTTCTGACAGGAGCCGTAATGCAGCACAGTGCACCACCATGGCCTCCAACACGTCGTCCCGTCCAACACCAAATGCACGCTACCCCGTCAGAGCAGGCACTCGATTACTGTCTACCAGCACTTAGGCCATAACGTGGCAGGCCTAAGCCGCACTCAAGAGGGCTGAGTCACCACATGAACTACTCGGAGGAGGCGCCAAGTACCCGGAACAAACAGTGGCAACGGCACACGCGGCGGTCTCCAACGATACCACAGCTCAGTGCCCTTCAACACCACTCGACGGACATCAATGACGGAAAAGACTTCACAATACCGTAGCACTGTAGCTTATTTTCGTTTTCCCTCTTTGCCCCTCGCCCTTGCTTCTATAAAAGGGGGGAGTGCAACCGTTTGAGGGGCTGACCGATCACCAAGTTTGTAACCCCTACTACAGACATCCCTAGCATAGGAACACGAGTACTCAGAACTGGACGTAGGGTATTACTCCTCGGAGGCCCGAACCAGTATAAAACCCTTGTGTCTCCCGTGTCATCCATTCGGATCCGACACACGATACGTTACAAAACTACTGTCGGTTGTTGAGACCCCCGACACCTTCCTTCCCTAATTTAAATTAAATCCCGCCCACCAATCACGACCATGCCCAAATTTATTTTCCCTTTGTTTCTCCTTTCCAAATATAACCAAACCGTGTGTGTATGCTTCTTTTCATTCACAGGAAACCTTCCTTCCCTCATTCCTTCCCTAATTTAAATTAAATGTCATACAAATGTTTTTGTTTCCTTTTAAAATTGTTTGCATGACGTGACAAGTTTTGGCATGGGTGATTTGATTGTTGCGATTTCGGGATGGCCCTGATTGATTGCCGCAATGCTGCCTTAATTTCTCACAAGCCCAGCAATCCTTTATAGCCATCCCATTGTTGCTTGCTTCTTCTCGCGCGTGTTTCCGTTGCTGCTTGTCCAACGGGCTGCTTCCTGCTCGCCGATAACCATCCCCGTGAGCCGCCAGCTCTCCAGTTAATCCCCGGATGATAATTTTCTTCCGAGGAGCTTTCGCAGGGGCGCGGGCACGTGGCGGCGAGGCTGTCAACTACATGTCAGCAAGGTTATCATCCGGCGAGGTCTCCATGTATCGCGCATTAGGGCGGTGATGACGGGGCTGTGCACTGCTCCATCAATCGTCCATCTCTGATTAGGTTTGTTCAGCTTTGTTGCCCTTCAGTCTGTGAACTGTGGTATGTACCCATCTCCCATCTCTAACTCCCTGTTCGATGCTAAGATAGTGGCGAGGATCTATATCTGGTTTTTGCAATGAGTCAACACATCCCCTTTAGTCATATTACGAACACATGATCTCGTCGTGCCTCTGAGGACCAGGAGTGTCCGAGGGTCGATGGATGGCCGCCCCTCAGTGATGAGTGATTGACAATAGGTGTTGGACTGACTCTTGGCTCAGTATTGCAGGTGTAGGCTGCGGCCTAGTTCGTGTTGTTGCAGGTGAAGAACGGTCGCGAAAGGTCTTTAGCCTTGAGGGGCCTCCGGGAGATGGAGAGACAAGTAGGCTCGGTTCGAGGGACCCGGTGGACAGCAGGGCTAGGTGCGGGTCACATGGTGGCGAGACAAGCAAGACGAAGTCAAGGATGATCGAGCCGGTGCATGGTGGCGGTCGAGTCAAGGGGCTTGGCGGGAGGCCGTGCCGAGCGCGCGGGGTTTGGTGGTTTGCCCACAAAACCATCGGTGGACGGTTTCTTGGTTTGGGCCTCAAAACCAAGTCCGAGGGCCCAACGCGATGGAGACGGGATCCGGGCGCGTCGGGAAGATTCGAAGCGGAGGACACGTGGCGGGATCGCATGGCTTGCGTCAGGAGGACGCGGGGTGCGGCGAAGGCATGGCCGTCCGATGGCAAGACCCACATATTTACCTAAATACCCCTACGTGGGTTGTATCGCCAGTTGAATTGTAAGGGGTAGTCGAGTCATTTACCACACCGGCGGGACCCGATATATAAGCCAAGGGTGTTGGTGGATGAGCTCTCTCTCTGCGACTCTAGGGTTTCATTTCCCCCCTTTGCTTTCTCTTTTTGGGTAGACATTTTCCCATCCATTTTCTCTAGGCTTGCATGAGAGCTTCATGAGAGATTTGTTGAGAGGGATGGATGCTAGGGCGACATGCTAGACCTTGTGAATCATTCATGGTATGTATAGAAGATTCGGCGTTGTGATTCCCGTGGGTCTTTTTAGTGCTTTTCTTGGGATTTTCGTTCGTCGCTCGATTCGTCGATTTGAGGGCGTTTCTCTCCGGATTTCTTTGAGGGGATCATGGGTGTGTGCCTTGTGCCTCTTTGTGGACAATCTTGACCCCTCAAACGCCGGGAATCAGTCTCGATTTGAAGGTTTTGGGATGAACTCGAGTTCTTGGTGGAAGTTCCTTTGATTCGCGATTACTCATGATTGGAGGTGTTTGGGGACGAGATCTTTGAGATAGAGCCTCCTCTAGTGGTGCTACTACATTTCCCAAACTTTCTCTTCAATCCGTTGGGTGAATCGGGAGATCGGGTGATGGGAACTTAGGGTTGACTCCGCGGGTGTCTCGAGCTGTTCAAGGTCCGGAGTTTCCGGACTTTTGTCCGGAGTTTCTGGAAAACCTGGAGTTTCCGGACCTTGGAGTTTCCGGACTTTGGCCTGGAGTTTCCGGACTTTTGGAAACCTGGAGTATCCGGACTTTGGTTCTGAGTTTCCGGATTTTTGCCCGGAGTTTCCGGACTTCCCAGAGGGTTTTGCTAGACTTGTTTACTTGTGCTTCCGCTTTGTTCCTAGGCTTGATCTAACTTGTTCCTAGGGTCAGTAGGTCTGTTGTGACTACGTGATCTTGGCAAGTGTGTGCGAGATTCTTCGGAAGTGATTTGGGGCATAGGCCGAGTTCTTGAGAAGAATTTTTATCGGCTCCCATTCACTCCCCCCCTCTCTGGTCGCCAATCCGGTCCTTCAATTGGTATCAGAGCTTGGTGCTGGATTCTTTGTGACTTTAACAAGTCTTGAATCCAAAGATGGCGTACGTAGAGCGGGGCGGTCCTCCGCACTTCAATGGGAAGAGTTACCACAAGTGGGCGGCTCGTATGATGATCTTTCTTCGTGGCAAGTTGTTGGATTTCATTGTTCTTGACAAGACTTATATGATTCCTCCTGAGATCCATACTCTTATGGTGACCGATTCCAACGCAAAGGCCAAGTATGAGGCGAATGCAAAAGCCGTTGATCACTTGGTCCGAAGCTTGTGTGATCCCGAGTTTGAGCGTGTTCGTCATTTGAATCTTGCTTGGCAAATTTGGGAGAAGTTGTTGGTTGCTCATGGTGGTGATAACCATGTGAAGGCTCGCCTCTTTGTCTCTTACCGGATGCAATATGAGAACTTTACTCAACTTCCCGGTGAGGACATTGATGCTATGTTTCAGAGATTCACCGCCATTGTGAACAACATGAAGGCCAATGTTGAGGATTTTCCTTACACCGAGCATGATCAAGCTTTGAAACTTTTGCATATTTTGGATCAAAATGTTTGGGGTGCTAAGGTTGAGGCAATCAAGGAATCCGGGCAATACTTGACCATTGAGTTGGATGATCTCTTTTCTAAGCTCAAGTCGTCCGAGGTCGATAGGAGGTTGCAATCCAAGCATGAGGGCACGACTGATTCACATAGTCTTGCTCTTGTGGGCGGATCAAAGTCCAAAGCTAACACTAACCCCTCCTTTCGACAGTTTTCCTTGTCTTCTCTCATGACCATTCCAGATGAGGAGTTCGACGTGTTGGGTGAGGATGATCTCGCCTTGCTATCAAGGAGGTTCGAGCGGTTGCATGAGAACCAGAGGAATTCAAGGCGAAGCTCGGGGACGTGCTTCAAGTGTGGCAAGCGTGGCCACTTCATCGCCGAGTGCCCTGAGGCGGAGGAGAACAAGTACAAGACGAGCAAGTACAAGGCGCATCCAAGGTGTGAAGACAAGTACTCCTCGAAGAGCAAGCACTACAGCAAGTCCAAGAGCAAGGACAAGGACAAGCGAAGGTCGAGCAAGGGCGGCGGCCACAAGAAGGACAAGGCAAGAGCCATGGTGGCCGGTGCAAGCGACGTCGACACAAGTTCAAGCGACGCGCAATCAAGCTCGAGCAGTGAAGATGAAGACACCGGGCGGCGCAAGGGCAAGAAGAATGTGAGCCGGAACCTCAGCGGGTTGAGCTGCGTTGCACTTGAGGGCTTTTGTGGCATGGCACTTAGCTCAAGTAGCAAGAAGAGCGAGAAGGAAGACTCCGACTCCGACTCCGAGGATGAGGTAAACCGTGACCCTGACTCTTTGCTTGCTGAGATCACTAGGTTGAATGGATTGATTGATAACCGTGATAGTGTGCTTAGAGATGCTAAGAGGATGAGGAAAGATCTTAGGTCTCAACTTGAGGAAGCTAGTGAGAAAGTAGGAGAGTTAGAGTCTAAATTGCTTGAACTAAAACTTGAAAATGACTCTTTAAAACTTATTCCTACTGTTTCGGATGAAGTTGAATGCTCTGAATGTGATGCTTGGTTGAATGAGATCAAAGTGCTTAATGAGAAACATGCATCCACTATGTCTAAACTAGATGCTCTTAGGACTGAGTATGATGAGCTTAAGGCTAGACCCACTCTACTTGGTGCTTGTAAATCATGTCCTACTTTGCATGCTAAGCTTGTTGATGCTCGTTCTACCATTAGCTCTTTGGAAGCATCTTTGAAATCTCCTGTGGTGAATGCATGTTCTAGCTGTGATGATGTTAGTGTGCGCAATATTGAGCTTACTTCTCGCTTGGATGTCATATATGAGGAAAATGATTATCTGAGGAAGGTGTTGGGTTGGTTGTCTGGGCGTGAACCTCAATTGCGTATCATGATTGAGGAGTTCAAGAGAGCCGATGGTCGTGGTTTGGGTTTTGAGAAGTTGGGTGAGAAAGTGGGAGAGAACAGTGGGGAGAGTGTGTATGAGAAGTGTGTTGAGTCCACTCCCAAGTTGAGATGATTGGAGACATTCAAGTTCCACTCCCAAAAGCACCCAAGAACTCATTTACACCAAAGCCAAACCACCTTTGCAACAAGCTTGACACAACCCAAGATCCACCCAAATTTCCATCCAAGGCCAATGACTTCCAGAAACCAGTGAAGTTTGTGAGTAAGAAGGGTGTGAGATCCAGTGAGAAGCCAGAGCCAAAGCCAAAACCCATCCCTTTCAAGTGTGAGTATTGTGGCAAGGAGAGGCACCTTGCGGAGTTTTGCTACAAGAGGAAGAGGGATGAGAGGTTTGCTAGGGAGCAAGCGAACCAGGACAGGTACCGCTGGTCTTATGGTGTGCCTGAGCCTCGAGAGCCACTTCCACGGGGTGTGGGAAGTGTGAGGAGTGTTGGTCGGGTTGGGGCTCAGAGTGGTCGGTTCCCACAGAGAATTGGTGGTGAGCGGTTTGATCGGAGAGATGGTGGTGTGCGTGCTGGTGAGAGGTTTGGTCAAGCTCGTGCTGGTTTTGCTGGACGTCCCCCTACTCGTCCTCAATACGGGTTCAAGGGAGATGATCATAGCTTTGGGTTCCAGAGGAACTACGGACCACGTTTTCCCCCTCGTGGTGTTCGTGTTCCTCCCATGGGACATGGGAAGTCTGGTGGCAAAGGGATGCTGATGTTTGCTAACCCCTCTTTTGAGCAGATGGCTCGACACTGGTTTAACTTTCTTTGTGCTAACCCCAGTGTCGAGTCGTTGGCTCATTCTCGTTCTTGTTTCTGACTACAGGCAGGAGGCTTGGAGAACATTTGGTTGATCGACTCCGGATGTTCCCGACACATGACCGGAGATAAGCGGTGGTTCTCCAGCCTCACCCCCGTGAAGGAGAAGATCTACATCACGTTTGGGGACAACGGACGAGGAAAGGTGATTTCTGAGGGTGTAGTGCAAGTGTGTGACAAGGTAACTTTGAAGCGAGTTGCTCTTGTGAAGTCTTTGGGCTTCAATTTGATTTCGGTTTCCCAGTTGCTCGATGAGGGTTTTGAAGTGCGTTTCAAGTCTGGTGAGTCTCGTTTGTTGGATTCTCGAGGTGATCTTGTCTGTATGATCATTCCCGAGGGTTAGATTTTCAGGGCTGATTTCTCTCGTTCTTCTGGTCCTGCTCGTTGTTTGATGGCTGGTTCTTTGAGTGAGTTGTGGAAGTGGCATAGGAAGTTGGGTCACTTGAGCTTTGACCTTTTGTCTCGCTTGAGTAAACTCAATTTGGTCCGAGGATTGCCACAGTTGAAGTTTGAGAAAGAGTTGGTTTGTGCGCCGTGTAGGCATGCCAAGATGGTAGCCTCTTCTCACCCGCCTCTCACTGATGTGATGACTGAGCGTCCATGCGAGCTGCTCCATATGGACCTTGTTGGCCCAGCTCGTGTGCGATCTGCGAGTGGGAAGTGGTACGTCCTTGTTGTGGTCGACGACTACTCTCGGTATGCGTGGGTGTTCTTTCTTGAAGAGAAAGGGGAGACGTTTGGTTTTGTTCGAGATCTTATCTTGAGGTTAAGAAACAAGAGGCACGGAGATGCCATACGAGCGATCTGCAGTGACAATGGCTCAGAATTCAGAAACTCTCGCTTCGAAACCTTTTGCAATGACTTGGGTCTTGAACACCAATTTTCAAGTCCGTATACGCCTCCCCAGAATGGCATGGTGGAAAGGAAAAACAGAACCTTGTGCGAGATGGCTCGGATGATGCTCGATGAGCATAGGACTCCGAGAAGGTTCTGGGCTGAGGCGGTCAATACCGCGTGCTATGTGTCGAACAGGATCTACCTCAGGGTTCACAAGAAGAAAACATGTTACGAGTTGATGCACCGTCGCACACCCAAGGTGAGTCACTTCCATGTCTTTGGTTGTAAATGCTTCATTCTGAAGAAAGGGAAGAAGTTGGATAAGTTCGAGGCTAGGTCTGTCGATGGCATTTTCTTTGGTTACGCATCTCATTCTAGAGCATATCGTGTGCTCAATCTTGAAACTAACCAAATCGTGGAGACTTGCGAGGTAACCTTCGACGAGACACAGCCACGTAGTCAGCTTGTCTTTGAGTGTGCAGGTGACGACGAACTTGGCGAGGAGATCTTCCAGGAGGAGGAGCATGAACATGGAGATGATGAAGATGGCGGTGTAGTGCCCGTGGCTGAGCATGTACCTGCTACTTCCCTGACGACCACGATAGATGGTGGACCGTCTACGTCATGGACGACGACGCTTCAGCAGGAAGATGAAGTGAGAGAAGCTGGTGTTGAGGGGGAGGCAGTCTCGAGGCGAGAGGCTCCCCGGCGAGTTCAAGAAGTGCACCCACTGTTGAAGATCATCGGGAACATCGACGAGCGCACTACACGGTCAAGGTCCAGGAATTCCTCTCATTTCGCTCATGCTGCATTTGTTGCCTCCTTTGAGCCCAAGGACATTGGACATGCTTTATCTGACGCAAACTGGGTTAATTCCATGCATGAGGAGTAGGAGAACTTTGAGAGGAACCAAGTGTGGGAGTTAGTTGAACCACCTCCAAATTGCCATCCTATAGGAACCAAGTGGGTTTGGAAAAACAAAGAGGGTGAGAACGGGATGGTTGTGAGGAACAAGTCCAGACTTGTTGCTCAGGGGTACAGTCAGAAGGAGGGGATCGATTATGAGGAGACCTTTGCTCCTGTGGCCCGTCTTGAGGCAATTCGGATCCTTCTAGCCTTTGCCGTGGCTAAAGGATTCAAGTTGTACCAGATGGATGTGAAGAGTGCTTTCCTGAATGGGGTCATAGAGGAGGAGGTGTATGTGAAGCAGCCACCGGGGTTTGAGAGTGAGAAACATCCACATAGAGTGTACAAGTTGAAAAGGGTGCTGTATGGGTTGAAACAGGCGCCCCGGGCTTGGTATGGGAGATTGAGAGGTTTTCTGTTGAGCAGAGGGTTTGTGATGGGTACCGTGGATAAAACCTTGTTTCTCCTCAAGCATGGGAATGACTTATTGGTTGTGCAGATCTACGTGGATGATATTGTCTTTGGTGGCTCGTCACATAATCTTGTTGCCAAGTTTGCAGATGAGATGAGCAGGGAATTCGAGATGAGCATGATGGGCGAGCTGCAGTACTTTCTCGGACTGCAGATAAAGCAAGTGAAGGATGGGACATTCGTGCATCAAACTAAGTACACGAAGGACATGCTGAGGAAGTTCCAGATGCAAGATGTGAAGCCCATGTCGACACCGATGGGTAGTACGGCTACTTTGGACGCGGACGAGGACGGAGAACCAGTGGACCAGCAGGAGTACCGGAGCATGATCGGCTCCCTCCTCTACCTGACGGCGACGAGGCCAGACATACAGTTCAGCGTGTGTCTGTGTGCTCGTTTTCAGGCTTCGCCAAGGACATCGCATCGACAGGCCGTCAAGAGGATCTTCAGGTACTTGCAGTCTGCCCCTGGTCTTGGCCTTTGGTATTCGTCCTCCTCGACTCTTTCGCTTCATGGTTTTTTGGATGCGGATTTTGTTGGATGCCGAGTCGAGAGGAAGTCTACTTCTGGTACTTGCCAGTTTCTGGGGTCTTCGTTGGTTTCTTGGTCTTCCCGCAAGCAGTCAAGTGTAGCTCAGTCTACCACCGAGGCAGAGTATGTTGCAGTCGCGAGTTGTTGTTCCCAGCTATTGTGGATTTCATACACTTTGAGAGACTTTGGTGAGGAGTGCACCCAGATCCCACTTCTTTGTGATAGCACCAGTGCCATAAGCGTAGCCAAAAACCCAGTGCTTCATTCACGAACCAAACACATAGAGGTGAGGTATCATTTCCTGAGAGACAATGTGGAGAAGGGAACCATAGTGTTGAGCCATGTGCCTACCCAAGATCAGCTAGCCAACATCTTTACAAAGCCTCTCGACCAAGCTACATTTGTGCGCTTGCGGGGGGAACTTGGGGTTTGTTGCCCGTTTGAGTTGGTTCTTGGGGGAGTTGTCTTTGTAGCATATGTATCATACCATGTTTTTACTTTGATGTACATACATGCTTTACTTGATGTATAAAACCTGGTAGGATAGCCATTTTGTTCCATATCATGTTGCATTTGTATCATATTGCTTTTTAGGATTATGTGCTTCTCCTATATGCCTTATTTGAGTATCATTGGCTATTTGTGAGATTGTGGTCACTTTTGTGGAGAAATGGTAATGTGAGGCTATGCTCTTGGGAGATTTGAGATATATGTGTTGTGAGATAGCCCCTTTTGGAATGAAATGCTAATCTTGACTTAATTTCTATGAAATGTGCTCCACCCATGTGTAGTAGTGTATCCATGTCACTTTTTGGTCTAGATGTGCTTTTTGTTCTTAGATTGTGCTTGGATGCCTCTTTCTTGCATTTGGGCCAAAGGCCGATATCATTGTGAATGTTTAGCCTATGTTGCATCCATGGAGGAGCATAAGCTTCTTTTTGCCGCAAAGGCACTTCATGTACCATGAAATGAATTAATCTTGAAAATGAAGTGTGAATGCTTTGAAATATATTAAAAATGCTCCATCCATCATGTTTGTGCTTAAAATGCTTCATCTTTCACATATGGGTGCAAACATGTTGCATGATATTCACCAGTGGAGAAGTCTCCCCGAAGTGGACACATGGCTCATGAGCTTTGACATGACATGTTTTGCTATATGGGTGTTTGCAATGATCTTTTGCCAAGAATTTGATATCCTTGTATGATCTCTGGATGATATGCATGCTCAGGCTAGAATATGACATGGATAGGCTTTTACATTTGTGGTGAGCCATCTTTTGATAAAAATGCCAAAATCTGAAAATTTGCTTTGTCACATGCTTAAGTTTCAATATATTGTTTGTGGCAATGCTTTGACTATGCTATGATCCATGTGAGTGCTCTTTGTCTCATTTATAGCTTTTGACACTAGATTTGGCCTATTTGAGAAGCTCGAGTAGATGTTTATATGTTTTGTCTTACATTGTGCATTTTCACCTTGATTCATACATTGTCAACAAGGGGGAGAAGAGGTGAGTTTAATGAAAAATTCAGAAAAATGCATCTAAAATTTGGAAAATTTGGAAGATTGCATCCACATGTTCAGGGGGAGCTTGCATTTGTTCAGGAGGAGCTTTCTTGTTGGTTTCAGTGTGGTTTGCTTGAGTTTGGGCTTTGCTCGGCTTGTGACCTTTCTTTGCCTTTCTTTGGTTTTGGTCATAAGGTTGCGCTTCTTTGCTTTCTTTCTTCTTATTTTTTCCTTATCTGAATTTCATTCGCGTTGTGTGTTGTCAATGCATTCATCAAGGGGGAGATTGAGGACCAGGAGCATCCGAGGGTCGATGGATGGCCGCCCCTCAGTGATGAGTGATTGACAACGGGTGTTGGACTGACTCTTGGCTCAGTATTGCAGGTGTAGGCTGCGGCCTAGTTCGTGTTGTTGCAGGTGAAGAATGGGCGCGAAAGGTCTTCAGCCTTGAGGGGCCTCCGGGAGATGGAGAGACAAGTAGGCTCGGTTCGAGGGACCCGGTGGACAGCGGGGCTAGGTGCGGGTCACATGGTGGCGAGACAAGCAAGACGAAGTCAAGGACGATCGAGCCGGTGCACGGTGGCGGCCGAGTCAAGGGGCTTGGCGGGAGGCTGTGCCGAGCGCGCGGGGTTTGGTGGTTTGCCCACAAAACTATCGGTGGACGGTTTCTTGGTTTGGGCCTCAAAACCAAGTCCGAGGGCCCAACGCGACGGAGACGGGATCCGAGCGCGTCGGGAAGATTCGAAGCGGAGGACACGTGGCGGGATCGCATGGCTTGCGTCAGGAGGACGCGGGGTGCGGCGAAGGCGTGGCCGTCCGATGGCAAGACCCACATATTTACCTAAATACCCCTACGTGGGTTGTATCGCCAGTTGAATTGTAAGGGGTAGTCGAGTCATTTACCACACCGGCGGGACCCGATATATAAGCCAAGGGTGTTGGTGGATGAGCTCTCTCTCTGCGACTCTAGGGTTTCATTTCCCCCCTTTGCTTTCTCTTTTTGGGTAGACATTTTCCCTTCCATTTTCTCTAGGCTAGCATGAGAGCTTCATGAGAGATTTGTTGAGAGGGATGGATGCTAGGGCGGCATGCTAGACCTTGTGAATCATTCATGGTATGTATAGAAGATTCGGCGTTGTGATTCCCGTGGGTCTTTTTAGTGCTTTTCTTGGGATTTTCGTTCGTCGCTCGATTCGTCGATTTGAGGGTGTTTCTCTCCGGATTTCTTTGAGGGGATCATGGGTGAGTGCCTTGTGCCTCTTTGTGGATGATCTTGACACCTCAAACGCCAGGAATCAGTCTCGATTTGAAGGTTTTGGGATGAACTCGAGTTCTTGGTGGAAGTTCCTTTGATTCGCGATTACTCATGATTGGAGGTGTTTGGGGACGAGATCTTTGAGATAGAGCCTCCTCTAGTGGTGCTACTACATTTCCCAAACTTTCTCTTCAATCCGTTGGGTGAATCGGGAGATCGGGTGATGGGAACTTAGGGTTGACTCCGCGGGTGTCTCGAGCTGTTCAAGGTCCGGAGTTTCTGGACTTTTGTCCGGAGTTTCTGGAAAACCTGGAGTTTCCGGACTTTGGCCCGGAGTTTCCGGACCTTGGAGTTTCCAGACTGTGGCCCGGAGTTTCCGGACTTTGGCCTGGAGTTTCCGGACTTTTGGAAACCTGGAGTATCCGGACTTTGGTTCTGAGTTTCCGGATTTTGGCCCGGAGTTTCCGGACTTCCTAGAGGGTTTTGCTAGACTTGTTTACTTGTGCTTCCGCTTTGTTCCTAGGCTTGATCTAACTTGTTCCTAGGGTCAGTAGGTCCGTTGTGACTACGTGATCTTGGCAAGTGTGTGCGAGATTCTTCGGAAGTGATTTGGGGCATAGGCCGAGTTCTTGAGAAGAATTTTTATCGGCTCCCATTCACTCCCACCCACTCTGGTCGCCAATCCGGTCCTTCAGCCTCTCGCGGCTCAAAGAGGACAAATGATCAATTAAGAAATACTTCTGAAGGCGGTGAGTTCCTTCTTTGATGAATCCGTAGGGTTTTAACCTCCTTTTTGTTATACCAATGCATTTCCATTTTTTGTTCGAACCTTTTACAATCAACAAGAAACGTCGTGAGAGCTATGCAAGTTTACCAGCTGAAGTCAAGGAACAGAGGAATGCAAAGCGGAGACAAGATTACCAAGGAAAGAAGGTTGAGAAAGAGGCGTCTGTGGCAGTAGCAACTCAGCAACGTCAAGAGGTCACACCAGTTTGTCAGCGTAAAGGGGATGGTAACCTTGTAGCAGTTACAGAACATACACAAGAGTTCACACCGTAATCCATGTTGATTAATCCAACACCTAAATCAGGTTTTACAACATTCCGAACTTGAGTTTTGTTATTTTGTGGTATAATTGTTTTTATTTTGTATTTTACCCTGATTATATGTCCAGGGTGTCCCCATTATTTTGGTTCTATTGGTGGTGGACAAGAATTTGCATCTTATACCGGTTGCCTATCTAATCATAGAATTGATTTGAGTACACCTGCATCAGGTGTGTTTCTTTCTGAATTAATCTATACTATAAGAGAGGAGCAAATCGAAAATAATTCTCATCAAGAGTTTAGTCTACCCACCTCTCATAGAGTGGCCCACATGTCATGTGCGACCCACTTGTCAATCCTCAGATATGGAAGGAAAACGACGACGAAACCTCAAATATGGAAGGGAGGGGGTGTCTCTCCCCCCTTTGGTCGTCGTTCCTCCAAACTTTTTTCACCCAAAGTGTACCTACCCCCCAAAGTGTACCTACCCTGTGGGCCAGTGTCCACGTCAGCTGCCGCAAACTATATGCCACGATTCACGTATGCAAACTTTCTAATACGGTACACACGACGCCAATCCCACCCACCAATCACGATCATGCCCAAATTCATTTACCCTTTGTTTCTCCTTTCCAAATACTCAAACCGTGTGTGTCTGTTTCCTTTCATTCACACGAAACTTTCCATCCCTCATTCCTTCCCTAATCTAAATTATATCCTGCCCACCAATCATGATCACGCCCAAATTTGTTTCCCTTTTGTTTCCTTTTTCAAATAGAACCAAATCGTGTGTGTCTGTTTCCTTTCATTCACAAGAAACCTTCCTTCCCTCATTCCTTCCCTAATTTAAATTAAATCCCGCCCACCAATCACGACCACGCCCAAATTTATTTCCTCTTTGTTTCTCCTTTTTCCAAATAGAACCAAAACGTGTGTGTATGTGTGACAGAACCGCCCAAAATAAATCCGGATTATCACCTAAGCCGGTCCACTTGGCTCATAAGCGATAACCAGGATGTATCTTTTCGCCTCTGCCGGGTCATGCCCGGTGAATCACCTACACAGGATCGAGAATATGCGCTAAGCCCACACGAAGGCGGGACCAGAGTACAAGTTCGATATTACATAAAAGTCCACAAGTACATATTATTACAAACCAGGTTTTTCATACATAAAGTAAAGATGATTCATAGTTTAAACAGCGGAAAATAAAACTAGCGGAAGATACACATGGGAGGCCATCCATGAAGTATCACTCATCATCGTCATTCTCCCATTCAATCTCCCAACCATCTGGAATGGTACCAGGCCAGATGGGGTTACCTGAAAATCACAAATTAAGCAAGGCTGAGTATGCTAATACTCAGCAAGACTGACACGACAAAATAAAAGTATAACTAGACATGCAAGGCTTTTTGGCTGGTGGGTTTGATTTGCCAAAAACAACTAAGAATTGATCCTTACTTTCCATTTTTAGCTCAAGTTCTAGTATGTTATCCATTCTAGGTAAGCACCTAACTAAACAAGCATGGTTGTACAAACAAGATTAAACAGTCAACAATATTAATCTAGTATGTTTCATAAATAATCATCGGGTAGCCAGTGGTCAAGCCAACTCAAATAACGATGAGTGACCGACGATCAATCAATTTATATCCTTGCAAGGTAAACCCAAGATACACGGAAGAAAGTAGACCCCAAAGAAATCAAATAAAAGTGAATGCAGGGTCTACCCCGACCAGGCGGTTCTCGTCATTCCCCAAATTAGGGACATGTGCCACAGTCCTAAGACAAGGTTACTGGAACGCCCTCACACGGCACGTCCAGACTCACACTTGCACTACCGGAATCAAACAGGGAGACGCGTCTCAAGAGTAGTAGCGAATAAAGTCCCCGCACTGGTTCATTAGGTACTAGGCTTACCAGTCCCATTCCCGACAAGCACTTGGTACGTTCAATAGCTTAAACCAGCACCATGCTACTCGGTCGAGACCAAACTCATTGCTCTTACCACATGAGCGAGTCAATTTATCCAACTTATGATTCCAATATCAGCATCCTATATCTCACGAGCAATGAGTCATTACTCGACTTGTACCGTGTCCTTAAATCATGGCACTAGCGTCCTAACGTACTAGTATAAGAGCATAGGAATCCTAAAGATCATGCATCTAGGTTTCCAAAACAACTCCTGAAACTTAAATGCACAAAGTAAAGCATAAATACTGAAAAGGTAAAAGAAGGTGAGATTTTATCCAAAAAGGTTATATGTAAACCGGTGCTTGCCTTCCTCTAAGTTAGCAACAGCCTTGGGCTCTTCTGGACTTTGGTCCAGGTCTTGGTGAGTACCCAACTCGTTCACCTCTTCATCAACCGCACCTTCTCCCTCCTGGGTGAGCGTATAGGTATCGTCTGGTAAATCTACACGTATACATGCATATGCATTAGATTATGGTGAGGGTGGGAGAATTACCACCAAACCAACTCTTGTTGGCCACATTCATCTTAAGAATTATTAACACTCACAAAAAGTATGGGTGTGGTGTGATGATAGATTAAACTTGACTTTGATGGTGATTGTGCGCACATCTATGCAAAATAAAACACTAAACTTCACCAAACAGTATGGGGTGTGTTTAAAATGATTATGACCAGGAACTAAACATAAAAAACCTTAATTAAACTTAAATAATAAATACAACCTATTTATTCACTTCCTAGCTAGTCATTCATCCAAAATTCATATTAATTGTAATATAACTCTAACTGAGTTCAAACTTTGCACACAGTAGCATTTGACTAAAACAAGCTTACATACCAAATTTCAGCTCCAGATCATATATAAATTAATTTATATGAAAAAGACAAGTTTCAGCCTAGCTTAACTTCATTAAATACTATAAAAAGATTTATTAATCTTTTTGATCTCAAATTTTTCCTACAAGTCATTTATGACAAATCTAAGCTCCTGACAAATTTACAAAAACAGATCTATCCTATTTTTCAAGTTATCTATTTAACATCCTTCACAAAGTTAAACACAAAACATCATTCAAAAAAGTTCCTACAATCAAAAAAAATTTCCAGAGATGCTAATCATCATGACAAAGTCCTAGGGTGGATTGGTGCTTAAAGAAAACATTTCTTGAGGAGACTATAAAAAGCATCAAGCTTAAACTAACATAAAGATTCCAAAAATCATAACTATCATTCTACACATCAAACATGTGTCAACTTTAGTCACATATCTAAACATGGCATAAATAATAACATATCC
The DNA here is from genome assembly GCA_036936925.1 of Cenchrus fungigraminus. NCBI lineage: Eukaryota > Viridiplantae > Streptophyta > Magnoliopsida > Poales > Poaceae > Cenchrus > Cenchrus fungigraminus. The sequence continues at coordinate 78,013,703 of CM072775.1, forward strand.
AAATTTCATCTCCATATCATGAGTACATTTTGAACTACAACAAAAGTACCTCAAACTGAGTTTGAATTTTCATTTCAAATCTATATGGAAAAACCCTATACAACCTTTCTAGAAAAGGTAGATCTCATCACAAGGAAACCAACAAAACTGAATTTGCATTTTTCTGATTTTTCTATGATTTTAATGATTTTTTGAAGTTGCAGCTGAAAACCTAAAACGTCTTTTTCAGACAGACCCTTGAAGTAACTTTTCGATATTACAAACATGTCCCTAGATTACGGAAAACTCCCTGGAAACATTGGGGAAGAAGCAATGTGGTCCCCAGGCGCCATGGCCGGTGTTGAGGACCAAAATCCGGCGAGGAGAAGGCCGAGATGGACCGGGAAAGTGGTGGGGAGTGACGAGGGGCTCACCAGGGTTCCGTTTCGGGGCTTGGACGGGGGAGGGACGTGGCCGGCGGGCGCCGGCAGCGGAAGACCACCGGGAAGGCCGCTGCGGCTCGGTTTTTCGCGGGTAGGAGCGGACGCAGCTGGCTCAAATGACGGCGGGCAGTGCGAGGTGGGTGAGGAGGCTCTCGAGGGGAGGCCTCGCCCCTTGTTTTGACAGCAGGACCATCGGCACAGTGGCCAGTAGGATGGGTGGCGGTGGCGTACCGCGACACGTGGAGCGGCTCTGGCGACGGTCGGCCTGTGGCTTCCCTGGGCGCGGTGTACAGCTCGGCGGAGGGTCCACAGCACGTGCGTGGTCCACAGCGTCGAAGCCGAGGGATCCGTATGCCGGGGCGCGGACACCCCGATGCGTGGCGGGTGCGGCACGGTGCGCGCTCTGGAGCGGCACGACGACGTCGGCGCCCAGATTCATTCCGTTTGCCCGTTTTCGAAATTGCGAAACTCCAAAAAGTGCCAACTAAGTTGAAAATATCCAAAACTAGAAGTTGTAGAGGAGCTAAAGCACTACAAATTTCACAAAGGGTGACCTATGTTTTGGTCAACAGATTGGTGGGAAAAACGCGACGAAGTTGCAGAAATTCTCGGCCCTGAGTTACTGTTCAAAGCACCTTCAACTCAAATTTTGGCCAATTTGCACTCAAAATTGGAATGTCCGCCAATTACAAAAAATGTGTTTCCGGAGATAAGGAAAAACTTTTATATTGGCCGATTTTGAACTTCTATAGCGAAATTTGGAGAACGCACAAGAAAACCAAATCAGTCTTTTGGAGCTCTTAAGGGGTTTGACCCAATTTGAAAATTTGACTAGGGTTTCTTTTGCAAAGTTGATCACAATCATGCTAAGCATGCTTTAACACTAATGATACTTGATTAACAAAACTAATTAAGGTACTTAGCTTAACTAAACATCCGGGATGTTACAGTATGCTTCCTTTCAATCACAGGAAACCTTCCTTCACTCATTCCTTCCCTAATTTAAATCAAAATGTTATACAAATGTTTTTGTTTTCTTTTAAAATTATTTGCATGACGTGACAAGTTTTGGCATGGGTGATTTGATTGCTGCGATTTCGGGATGGCCCTGATTGATTGCCGCAATGCTGCCTTAATTTCTCACAAGCCCAACAATCCTTTATAGCCATCTCATTGTTGCTTGCTTCTTCTCGCGCGTGTTTCCTTTGCTGCTTGTGCAACGGGCTGCTGCCTGCTCGCCGATAACCATCCCCGTGAGCCGCCAGCTCTCCAGTAAATCCCCGGATGATAATTTTGTTCCGAGAAGCTTTCGCAGGGGCGCAGGGGCGCAGCGGCGAGGCTGTCAACTGCACGTCGGCAAGGTTATCATCCGGCGAGGTCTCCACGTATCAGGCATTAGGACGGCGATGACGGGGCTGTGCACTGCTCCGTCAATCATCCATCTCTGATCAGGTTTGTTCAGCTTTGTTGCCCTTCAGTCCGTGAACTGTGGTATGTACACATCTCCCATCTCTAACTCCCTGATTCGACGCTAAGACAGTGGCGAGGATCTATATCTGGTTTTGCAATGAGTCAACACATCCCCTTCAGTGATATTATGAACACAGGATCTCGTCGTGCCTCTCGCGGCTCAAAGAGGACAAATGATCAATTGAGCAATACTTCTGAAGGCGGTGAGTTCCTTCTTTGATGAATCCGCAGGGTTTTAACCTCCTTTTGTTATATCAATGCATTTCCATTTTTTTGTTCGAACCTTTTAGAGTCAACAAGAAACGTCGTGAGAGCTATGCAAGTTTACCAGCTGAAGTCAAGGAATAGAGGAATGCAAAGCGGAGACAAGATTACCAGCGAAAGAAGGTTGAGAAAGAGGCGTATGCGGCAGTAGCAGCTCAACAACATCAAGAAGTCACATCGGTTTGTCAGCGTAAAGGGGATGGTAACTTGGTAGCAGTGGCTGAACATACACAAGAGTTCACACCGGAATCCGTGTTGATTAATCCAACACCTAAATCAGGTTTTACAACATTCTGAGCTTGATTTTTGTTATTTTGTGGTATAATTGTTTTATTTTGTATTTTTCCCTGATTATATGTCCAAGGCGTCCCCATTATTTTAGTTCTTTTGCTGGTGGATAAGAATTTGCATCTTATAACGGTTTCCTATCTAATCATAGAATTGATTTGAGTACACCTGCATGAGGTGTGTTTCTTTCTGAATTAATTCAATATAGTAGCTGTACATTTTTTGACGTGTTGACATTGACATTAACATTTTCATGCAAAACGGTTTTCCACGGTTATGGATCTATTACTGGTCGTCAAGGGTTTGCATCTTATACCTTTGGGCATGGAATTGATTTGAGTACACCAGCATCAGGTATGTTTCTTTTGCAATGGAAAATACATTGTAATACCTTGATTCTTTTTTTACGCACTTGCATGTAAATTTTCATGATGATATTGAAGCGATTTCCCACGATCATGGATCTGACAGTGGTCAACAAGGGTTTGTCTCATATTCTGGTTAGTTAATTATTTTACTTATAGTGTGTTGATAATTATTACTAATTAAATAATCAACACAGTTTTTGACAAAAATTAAGGGATGGAATTATTACTTATAGTGTGTTTATTTTTCTAGCAATGTTAAAGGATGGAATTGACGACTATGACAATCAGGACGAGTGGCTTCATCGGAACAATATTTTTTTCACGCGACCGAATTGTAAACATAGATGTTGTTGGTGATGAATCCACCTTGTTGGAAATTCCATTGCCTAAAACAGATAAGTATCTATATCAATGATGCTGTTAATGATGAATCCACCTTGCTGGAAATTCCATTGTCTAAACGTACATATTTTTTTTCTTGATTAGTAGGTGCTCTTGGTTAGACGTAGAGTTGTGGTTTTTAGTAACTAATTTAGTTTGCTCTTTTAATTTGTCAGCCATATTAGAGAGAGGAATTGATCATGATGACAATCAAGACGAGTGGCTCCATCAGAATAATAATTTTGCACGCGATAGAATTGTAAATGTAGACGATGTTGGTAATGATGAGCCCAACAGGTTGGATGGGTTGCCTGCTCATGAGCTTACCATTAAAAAGAATTGTCCTATCATCTTGCTACGGAATCTAGATCCTCACAATGGATTGTGCAATGGCACCCGTTTGATCGTCAGAGGACTCATGAGGAATTGTATTGATGCTGAGATTGTAAACGGGCAACATGCTGGAACAAGGGTCTTCATACCACGGATACCAATGTCACCTACTGAGGATCTGATGCTTCCTTTCAAGTTGAAGTGCAAACAGTTTCCGATTGGGCTTTGCCATGACCATTAACAAAGCACAGGGCAGACGATCCCAAATGTAGGTGTATACCTCCCAGAGCCTGTGTTTGCACATGGACAACTATATGTGGCACTATCTAGAGGTATCTCCCGTGCAACTACGTGGGTTCTTGCTACAAAGAACAAAAACATAGATCCCACCGGAAAAGGCACAAAGAATATTGTGTATAGGGATGTCTTGGAAGCATGAGGTACGTTGTATTATTTGAGCATTGTTATTTATCAAATATCTTAGTTTTTTCAATGCAAATTGTTATAATTTAATTTAATCTGTTACCTGCTATGCAGGGTGGACAAGTGGAAAGGGCACAAAGAATGTTAGATTGATGTCATTTGTATGAAGGATGTATATTTATTGAGGTGTTTTATTTTAATTGATAATTATCTATACTATAAGAGAGGAGCAAATTGAAAATAATTCTCACCAAGAGTTTAGTCTACCCACCTCTCACAGAGTGGCCCGCATGTCGTGTGCGATCCACTTGTCAATCCTTAGATATGGAAGGAAAACGACGACGAAACCTCAAATATGGAAGGGAGGGGGTGTCTCTCCCCCCCTTTGGTCGTCGTTCCTCCAAACGTTTTTCACCCAAAGTGTACCTACCCCCCTAAGTGTACCTACCCCGTGGGCCAGTGTCCACGTCAGCTATCGCACACTATATGCCACGATTCACGTACTCAAACTTTCTAATACGGTACACACGACGCCAATCCCACCCACCAATCACGATCACGCCCAAATTTATTTCCCCTTTGTTTCTCCTTTCCAAATACCCAAACCGTGTGTGTCTGTTTCCTTTCATTCACACGAAACCTTCCTTCCCTCATTCCTTCCCTAATCTAAATTAAATCCCGTCCACCAATCACGATCACGCCCAAATTTATTTCCCTTTTGTTTCCCTTTTCCAAATAGAACCAAATCGTGTGTGTCTGTTTCCTTTCATTCACAAGAAACCTTCCTTCCCTCATTCCTTCCCTAATTTAAATTAAATCCCGCCCACCAATCACGACCATGCCCAAATTTATTTCCCCTTTGTTTCTCCTTTCCAAATAGAACCAAACCGTGTGTGTATGCTTCCTTTCATTCACAGGAAACCTTCCTTCCCTCATTCCTTCCCTAATTTAAATTAAATGTCATGCAAATGTTTTTGTTTCCTTTTAAAATTGTTTGCATGACGTGACAAGTTTTGGCATGGGTGATTTGATTTCTGCGATTTCAGGATGGCCTTGATTGATTGCCGCGATGCTGCCTTAATTTCTCACGAGCCCAGCAATCCTTTATAGCCATCCCATTGTTGTTTGCTTCTTCTCGCACGTATTTCCTTTGCTGCTTGCGCAACGGGCTGCTGCCTGCTCGCTGATAACCATCCCCGTGAGCCGCCAGCTCTCCAGTTAATCCCCGGATGATAATTTTCTTCTGAGGAGCTTTCGTAGGGGTGCGGGCACGCGGCGGCAAGGTTGTCAACTGCACATCGGCAAGGTTATCATCCGGCGAGGTCTCCACGTATCGCGCATTACGGCGGTGATGACAAGGCTGTGCACTGCTCCATCAATCATCCATCTCTGATCAGGTTTGTTCCGCTTTGTTGCCCTTCAGTCCGTGAACTATGGTATGTACCCATCTCCCATCTCTAACTCCCTGATTCGACGCTAAGACAGTGGCGAGGGTCTATATCTGGTTTTTGCAATGAGTCAACACATCCCCTTTAGTGATATTACAAACACAGGATCTCGTCGTGCCTCTCGCGACTCAAAGAGGACAAATGATCAATTGAGCAATACTTCCACTATCTAGAGGTACGAGCAACATGCTGGAACAAGGGTCTTCATACCACAGATACCAATGTCGCCTACTGAGGATCTGACGCTTCCTTTCAAGTTGAAGCGCAAACAGTTTCCGATTGGGCTTTGCCATGACCATTAACAAAGCACAGGGCAGACGATCCAAAATGTAGGTGTATACCTCCCAGAGCCTGTGTTTGCACATGGACAGCTATATGTGGCACTATCTAGAGGTATCTCCCGTGCAACTACGTGGGTTCTTGCTACAAAGAACAAAAACATAGATCCCACCGGAAAAGGCACAAAGAATATTGTGTATAGGGATGTCTTGGAAGCATGAGGTACGTTGTATTATTTGAGCATTGTTATTTATCAAATATCTTAGTTTTTTCAATGCAAATTGTTATAATTTAATTTAATCTGTTACATGCTATGCAGGGTAGACGAGTGGAAAGGGCACAAAGAATGTTAGATTGATGTCATTTGTATGAAGGATGTATATTTATTGAGGTGGTTTATTTTAATTGATAATTATTACTGATAAAAAAGGCTGGGTTTTTTTGCACGGGACATTGTAATATAAACTGACACCTGATTTATTTAGAACAAAAAATATTCTGATCCAAGACTTGATGAATTTCGGCTTTCAAGCAAGAAAGGAAAATAACCAATCCGGTGTGATTAGTTTATTTTGTCTCTCATCTTTCCATGCAGGACACACGCATGCTTTTAGCATCTATTTAATCTCATGTCGCCCCATCGTGTCCCTGGTGTGCCTTGCATTCCTCCTGGACGACACGTCCTCCCTACCGTTCTCGTAATAAATTATGAATTCGAGATTAGTAATCATTACTATTATGATAATATAATATATCCTTGTTTTTGTAAATATATTCTATTTATTTACAATCTTTTTTTATATCACGTGCGTACCGCACATGCACTTCCACTAGTTCAGAAATAAAAGGAAAATAAATACTCCAATATCCTGATGGAGTGTCGTGGTGAGTCAAAAAGAAATAATCCATTGCACCATCCTACCACGTTAGAAGACAAATTTGAAATTAAGAATGGAAAGACATATATAATTCTAATAGAACGACATGCAACAGGGAAGAAGATGACCTGTCAAATTAATGTTAGAACTAAAAAATGTTTTGGTTCTCATAATTTCTCTTAGATGAGAGGATGAAATAAAATAAGAGATTGGACTTTATGTAAGGTGTAACTAAGACACAATTGGCATGATATTGCTTTGTTGAATATTCAACCGCGTTTGTTAGATACAATATTGTTAAAAGAAGTCACCACGTTCACCGAGAGGGTCTATAATTTTTCACATTAATAAAAAAAGAAATATTTTTACTGTTGAATTTTATGAATATCTAACTGTCTAAGCTAGCCTAAGAGTCAAATATGGGTAATAATATAGTAAATTCGGATTTAAAAATTAGAAGCACATGTCCCTATAACTTTAATTAACGAACCAACCACTTATGATAAGAACATTATGATTAAATTTGTTGGATTTTTTGAGATAGAGATAGAAAGATAAAATATGGACAAAAGGGCAAAAGGCTAGAGAGAGAGAGGAAAATACCTGATGTTGGGCCCACATTTTAGCACGTGAGGAAGAAGGGACTTCTGAATGGAAGAGAGGACGTGCCATTGCTGCACGAGCCAGTCCCTAGATCGAGAGGAACCTTTAAGATCGCCTATGCCAACAACTGACACCGCCACCAGGTACAACAAGCTCCCTGAGAGGAGTTGGATCCATGCGCTGGGAGGTGGAGCACCGAAACTCTACAAAAAAAAGTCAATGCCTAAGTCAAAATCAGAAGCTACAAAATCAGAGAGGCATAGTATGCTCGACAAAAGTAGGGGACAAAGAGTCATTGTCGGGGTGGACAGAGAGGGAGGGAAGGAGGGACCTGTGCCACTGCTAGACACATCAATCTCTACATCAAGAGCAGCCTTCAATGTTTACGACGAGCTCGCCGAGAGGAGTTGGGCCCACACGCTGGGAGGTGGAGCACCAAGACTCAACATAAGGTCAATGTCTGAGTCGGACTTAGAAGTTGCGGAATCAGAGAGGCAAAGTTTGCTCGACAAAAGTAGGGGAGAAAGAGGTGTTGTCGGGAGGGAGAGAGAGAGAGAGAGAGAGAGAGAGAGAGAGGAGGGGAGGGACTTGTGCCATTGTTGCAAGAGGCAGTCCCTAGATTAAGAGGAACATTCAAGGTCGCCTACACCAGCAATTGACATCACCGCCAGGTACGTTGAGCTCACCGATAGGAGTTGGATCCACATGCTGGGAGGTCGAGCACCGAGACTCTACACAAGGTCAATGTTGAGTGGGACTCAGAAGCCACATAATCAAACGCGGAGTTCTCCTGACAAAAGTAGGGGAGAAAGAGGCATTGTCCAAGAGGGGGAGAGGGAGGAGGGAGAAAGGACGTGTGCCATTGCTGCACGAGTCGATCGTAGATTGAAAGGAACCTTCAAGGTCGCCTATGCCATGTACGGCGAGTTTGCTGGGAGGAGTTCGATCCACGCGTTGAGAGGTGGAGCACCGAGACTCTACATAAGGCCAACACCTGAGTCGGACTTAGAAGCTGCAGAGTCAAAGAGGTAGAGTTTGCCCAACAAAAGTAGGGGAGAAAGAGATGTTGTCAGGGTGGAGAGAGATGGAGCGACCTGTGCCAGCACTGCATGAGCCAGTCCCTAGATCTAGAGGAACCTTCAAGATCGACTACGCCAACAACTAGCATCACCACCAGGTACGACGAGCTCGCCGAGAGGAGTTGTATCCACATGTTGGAAGGTGGAGCAACGATACTCTACACAAGGTCATTTGAGTCAGACTCCAAAGCCATGAAATCAAAGAGACAAAGTTCGCCCGACAAAAGTAGGGGAGAGACGTTGTCAGGGTGTGGAGAGAGATTCACGAAGGGACCAAGAGATGCGAGAGAAGATGCTCTAGGATTTCAATCAAATACAGAGCTGAAAACTTGCAATGTATACGAGGGTGCGGCGAAGCGCCGAATGACATTTGCTATTGGATTTCCATCCTCCAATATGAGACCACCCAAACAACAAAATTTTAGTGTATCAATACCATTTTAAATTGGGAATACCAATATTTACATCTAAACAAGGTATGAATGATTTCAAAAAGATGAATAATGGATCAGGAGGGATAAAAAAGGTATGCTACAATAGCATTTTAAAAATTATAATTTAGCAAATCTAGCCGCGCTATTAACGCATGTCTACTTGCTAGTTGTAATAGTACAATAAGATATTTGAACTTTTTTTGTGAATAATAAGATATTTGAGCTTGTCCTACCTATCTAACCACACCTTTATTCAACTTTTTGAAATATTTTGGCCGATCCCCCGCGCGCCCCTCGCACCCCTTGCTACCAAGAATCCCCACTACTCCGTATATGAGCAGTAAAATGGTTACTGTTTATCCATTTTTCAGAAAAACAATACCATTGTTAGCCCCTTCTCTTAGTTGCTTGAGCTCCGCTAGTGCCCTTCATCATCTAGAAAGTACGAAATTTCTGAAAGTTTTGAACCCTAGCAACCACATTTGCTCGGATAGCTGGATAAGCACAGGGCGCAGCCATTTTTTTTCGAGAATACGCAGAAGAGTTGCGTATCTTTGTATTAAGAAGAGAAAAATATTTTACAACAACGCGAGCCAATCAGTCACACACACAGGGCGCAGCCATGGCCGGCCACATTGATCGCTATATATCTGATGTCTAATCCAAGCATGATAAGTTGTCCAGGGGGGCAAAACCTGATCCTTCTTGTTCGTGGGTGTGAACTGTGAACAAACCCGGCCGCGCGTCATCATCTGAAAAGTTGAGCAAGTTGCCCATAGTGCCATATAGCTTATCTAGTTTCCGTATCTTTTTGGTTCATCACGGATAGGGAAGAAAACGGATCGGATATGGACGGATAATGCGGATACAGATACAGATAGTTTTTCTTTCTCGGATCGAACACAGATACGGACAGTATATTTTTTTTCGAATAGTGATATACATCATATTTGGATCATAGAAATTCAACTTTGAATTTCCGGATACTAATACGGTACGGATAGTTACGGATATTAAATGTCCGGATTCGAATACGGTCTTACCATTTGAGTGTCTGAACCTTTCGGTCGGTCAGTCGGACGGATAATATCCGTACCACTTTCATCCCTAATCACGGACACGGCCGGTTCCCTTGTCTTCCTTTGGAGTTTGGAGGCGCGCGCCGCCGTGTCACGGCAGGCCCGCCTGGCCGTCGGTTCCACTGCGTGTGATCCTCGCGCAAAGTCAGCCGCACGGTGATCGCTGCTTGCTCGGGGCACGGTGGCCACAGCGTGTCCCGATCCCCTGCTGTGGTTTGGCAAGTTCACCGGCTGGCGGCTGCCGTTGCCAGAGTTTGTCGCGGCCAGCGGGAACGAAGAGGGGTCTTGGCTGATCATCCGGTCTCACTCCCAAACCGTTGCCCTCTCCAGTTTGATCAGTTCAGCTATCGTGCCACGCCGCATCGTTCCAAGCACGAAAGAACTGGTGATAATATTAGAGAGCAGAGTAATACACGATCTTCTTATCTGCTCCTGCACATACACACACATGCGGACATGCGCGCGGGCGTGTTGTTCTTAGGCGTAGACGATGTAGCGCAAGCTCTCGCGCCGGGCCACGAGGTGGCGGACCTCGTCGGTGGCGCGCGCGGGGCGCCACCAGCTCGCCGCGGCCCACGCCTCCTCTGCACCGCCGCCCTCGCTGCCGTCGTCCACGGCGCCGCGCGCCATCGCCAGGACCGCCCTGGCCAGCGGGGCGGCGGGGGCTTCGCGCGCCGCTCCAGCCACGTCGCCGCCGGATGCCGCCGTCGCGCCCTCGTCCGCCACCTGCGCGGTCCGGCGCCGCCTCGGCCGGCGCCGCAGGAGCGACAGCACGCCTCCCCACATAGCTCTCAGCAGCAGAGCCCAGTACCAGTAGAGATGAGGATCGAGGAGAACTACAACAGATCGGTCTGTCTCTCTGGATCCTTTCTCTGCTAGCTCAAACTGCAAGAACTACTCTTTTGTAGCAGCTAGCCTCGATCGAAAACATCTTGGAGAGCTCGATCGGAGCCATGTCTGGTTTATATACACGGTTGGGCGGTTGGCCACTTGGCCTCACTCGTAAGCTAACGAACAAACACACTCATGGCAGCTGACAAGGTTAAGAGGACTTGGACATGAGTCTTTTCCCGAAAGGTGAAAGGCTGGGTGGGGAGGGACGAGCACTCGCGAAAGCTGAGAAAGTTCACGCACGCACGAGGGTAGTGGAGGGCTGGTCATCACGGCCGAAAACAACTGCTCGGCCATCATCTGCAGTTATCTCATCGATCGATAGGCGATCTGCCAGACGCGAACGCTGGATTTTTTCAGGCTTCTTCTTCTTCCTCACGATCGTTTTGCCTGTCAGTGGCAACACGTTGGTGAAAGGCTCGTAGAAAGACCGGCGCCTTTATATATTTTGCGTGCACGTATGGACACGGGCGCACGGCGTATACGCCAACCCAAACCAGCAACAGTCACTACTAGGTATGAACCTTTTGTCCCAGTCAAAAAAACACATTAGTACCGGTTACATTAGTACCAGTTTCTAGGAAGGGGGGTCCCCTAGCTGCCTGCCAGTGTGACACATATACCGGTCCTGGACAGGAGCCGGTACTAATATGTAGTACCGGCTCCTGTCCAGACCCGGTACTAATGTAGCTACATTAGTACCGGCTCCAGTCAGGAGCCGGTACTAATGTCCCTCGCATAAAAAGTCAGCTCCTTCCTTCCCGAGCCACTCCCCTCTCCACTCTTCAACTCGAGCTCTCACTCATCCATGGCGTCCTAGGGGAGTTTTTGCCCGATTTGCGACGATTTCTCGACGATTTGACTCATTGAAGTGGTCTAGAGGTTAGTTACTTCATCCTCCCTTGATTCATGCTTATTTTGTTGAGTTTTATCGGTTGAAATTGAAGTATTTTGGCACTTTATAATGAGCTAGGAATGAGGTTTTTTTTCTATTTATATGCATTGTTTATACGTTTTATATAGTTGATTGGAAAGGATGTGCCGTGTTAGTTGGATGAGATGTTGTATGTGACAATTTATTTATTTAATAATAATTATTTATTCGAGCATATGTCATAATTAAATATATAAATAGTATTAGAATTACTAGAAAGGCTAGGAATTTTAGAATTGATTTTAGAATTTTCATATGTCGTATTTTAAATTTATGTAAGACATTGACTTAAGTTTCTCTATTTAAGTTTGTCATATTGTATAACGTGGATCGTAAATGAAGACTTTAAATTTGTGTATTACTTTTGTTACGAAATACTTAAAAATTGTTTGGTGGTGCTTTATAGATGAATCGGCAATGGATGTACCCCGACAAGAGAATTTCCAGTGAATACATTAATGGGTTGCGTGGATTTCTAGATGTCGCGGAAGCAAACAAACAGCCGTCTGGTTTCATTATTTGTCCATGCAAAATGTGCAAAAATGAGAATGATTTCTCATCGATAAAGAGTCTTCACGATCACCTATACAAATGGGGATTCATGCCAAATTATTTTGTTTGGACAAAGCATGGGGAAAGGGGGTTATAATGGAAGACGATGAAGAGGAAGATGATCGTATTCCAGATTGGACTCAAGAAGGTGCCTTTGCAGATGATCCAATGGGAGATGATCACATGCAAGAGACTCAAGAAGCTCCAACAACTGCAGATGAACCTCTCGACGATCTAGGTCGGGTGTTGCACGATGCAAAGGGAGATTGCGAAAAGGTGAAGGAGTCAAAGAAGTTTGAACATATGTTGGAAGATCACAAGAAACCGTTGTTCCCAGGTTGCAAAGAGGGGCAGAAGAAGTTGGGTACCACTTTGGAAATGCTGCAATGGAAGGCTAAACATGAACTTTCAGACAAGGGATTTGATGAGTTGATGATGATCGTCAAGGACATGCTTCCCGAGGGGAATGAATTGCCGGAGTCCACGTACGAAGCTAAAAAGGTTGTCTGTCTCTAGGTTTGGAGGTAGAAAAGATACATGCATGTCCTAATGACTGTATCCTCTACCGAGGTGATGAATATGAAAATTTGGAGGCTTGTCCTGTGTGCGAACCGCAACGTTATAAGATCCCATGCAATGAGGCTAATGAAGTTCAGGGTGGGCAGAAGAAGAAGAAAATTCATGCGAAGGTAATGTGGTATTTTCCAGAGATACCACGACTGAAGTGTTTATTTAGGTGCAAGACCAATGCAAAGTTGATGCGTTGGCACAAAGAAGAACGCAAACAAGATGACCATATCAGGCACCCCGCTGATGGGTCCCAGTGGAGACTAATTGACAGATCTGAAAAATGTAAGGAATTTGCAGGGGATCCAAGGAACATTCGATTTGGTTTAAGTACGGATGGATTCAATCCATTCGGTGAGTTTAGTAGCGGTCATAGCACTTGGCCTGTCACCTTATGTATGTTCAACCTTCCTCACTGGTTGTGCATGAAGCGGAAGTTCATTATGATACCAATAATCATCCAAGGCCCAAAGCAGCCAGACAATGACATCGATGTGTATCTAAGACCATTGATTGAGGATCTTAAAACATTATGGAAGAAAGAAGGTGTACCCGTGTGGGATGAGGACAAACATGAGACCTTCAATCTACGAGCATTGTTGTTCGTCACCATCAATGATTGGCCGACACTTGGTAATCTATCAGGACAATCAAACAAGGGATACGGAGTATGCACGGACTGTCTAGATGATACTTGCTGCGTGTATCTAAAACACAGTAAAAAGGTAGTGTATTTGGGCCATCGTCGCTTTCTTCCTCTTAAACACCCGTTAAGAGAAAAAGGAAAACACTTTGAAGGTGTCGGAGAAAAATGTAAGAAGCCCATTCACCGTGGTGGTAAACTCGTATTCGTCAAGGTGAAAGATTTGAAGGTAGTGTTTGGCAAGGGTTCTGGTAGTGTACAAGTCCCAAAGGACGCCGCTGGACATGCACCTATGTGGAAGAAGAAATCGATATTTTGGGAGCTACCTTATTGGGAAATTCTTGAGGTTCGCAATGCAATTGATGTGATGCATGTGACAAAGAATTTCTGCGTGAACTTACTTGGCCACCTAGGTGTATATGGAAAGACAAAAGATACAATTGAAGCACGTAGGGATCTGAAAGCTATGAACCAACGAAAAGGCCTACATCCCGAAAAGAGAGAAAAAGGTAATTACTTGGCTCCTGCTAGTTACACCCTAAGCAAGGAAGAGAAGCAGAGAATGTTCGATTGCTTAAATAGTATGAAGGTCCCAACGGGCTACTCCTCAAACATACAACGAATAATAAATATGAAAGAGAAGAAATTCATAAATCTGAAGGCTCATGACTGCCACGTGTTGATGACACAACTGCTGCCTGTTGCACTAAGGGGTATTCTGCCAGAGAATGTGAGATTAGCAATCACTAAGTTGTGTGCATTCCTCAACCAGCTTTGTCAGAAGGCAATCTGTCCAGAAACTCTAGTGAAGATGCAGAATGATGTCGTACAATGCCTCGTCAGTTTTGAGATGATCTTTCCACCTTCATTCTTTAATATCATGACCCACCTTTTGGTCCATCTGGTTCAAGAGGTTATTATCCTCGAGCTTGTATATCTGCACAACATGTTCCCTTCTGAGAGGTTCATGTCTTATTTTAAGAAGTATGTTCGCAATCGTGCACGCCCCAAAGGAAGCATCGCAAAAGGATATGCTACAGAGGAGGTCATAGAGTTTTGTGTCGACTTTATGGATGACATGTGTCTGATTGGACTTCCTGTATCACGCCATGAGAGGAGGCTCAGAGGAAAGGGCATAATAGGGAAAAAAATCTCGGATGGACATGGATGCAATGTTATATGATCAAGCACATTACATTGTCCTGCATCAATCATCACATGTGGCTCCATACTTGGAAGAGCACAAGTCCATTCATCATGCTGCAAATGAAGGGAAGTCTGAAGCCTGGATTACACGACACCACATTGATAACTTCGCGTCCTGGCTGTGGAAAAAAGTGAGGGGTGATAAAATTGTTGATGAGATACTGCTATGGTTGGCTAGGAGGCCATCTATCACAGTAGTTACATTCCAAGGATACGAGATGAACGGCTACACATTCTACACGAGAGCCCAAGACAAGAAGAGCGTAAACCAAAATAGTGGTGTTCGTATGGATGCAGTAGACAAGGAAGGGAACGTACAAACATACTATGGTTTCATTGAAGAGATATGAGAATTGGACTACGGAGATTTAAAAGTCCCTCTTCTCAAGTGCCAGTGGGTCAACAATACCGGAGGAAGTTTAACAATAGACAAATTTGGGATGATAGTTGTGGATCTCAACAAGATTGGATACAAAGACGAACCATTCGTCCTAGCCAATGATGTGACACAAGTTTTCTACGTGAAAGACATGTCGAGCAAACCACCGATAAAGAAGGGTACCGAGAAAGCGGTTGCTGACGAGCCGAAGCGTCACATAGTTCTACCAGGAAAAAGAAAAATCGTTGGATTTGAGGACAAGACTGACATTTCAGATGATTATGACCAATTCGATGATCTTCCTCCATTTTCAGTCAAGGTTGACCCAAGCATCCTGTTAGCACAAGAGGACGCTCCATATTTACGCCACGATCACAAGCAGGGGACGTTCACGAAGAGGAAGGTTATTAAGGTTCCGTTAGATAATGATGATGATGTATAATAAGTTTTATTAACTTATGATCCTGTAACAAAGTATTGTAATATTTATCGTTGAAAATAATATTTATTTTAGTTTTATATACATAATTTAGTATTAAATAAATAATTTAACGTGAAAATATACACAAGCAATACTAGATCGAGGTAAACATGATTATAACACAACATTTACTGCTTATATAAATTTTTGCATGGCAAAAATGTATTTTGGTTCGATTTTTAAATTCAACATAAGATTTTTGACCAAAACAACTTATTACTAAGTTAAGTAAATAAATTTGATAATTTTCAGATCTAACTTCACATTCTATAATGTATAACTAAATTAAGTATAATAGAATTTGTTCGGTAATTTCACCGTGTTCAATATGATTTATAATAAATTTAACAACAATTTGAAATAGATTTGGAAATTTAAAGAAAAACAAAAGGAAAAGCACATTAGTACCGGGCCTAGATAGGACTCGGTACTAATGTGCATTTCGTTTTGGTGCCTAAGTGCACGCACATTAGTACCGGGCATTCTCTGGCACCGGTACTAATGCGCACATTAGTACCGGGCCATGGTTAGCACCGGTACTAATGTGTGGGGGCGGTATATAAGCCCGTCCCTCTTCTTCCCCTCCTCTTCCCCTCCCCTGTGCCCACACTTAGCCGATCGCCGCCTCGCGCCCTCCCCCTGCTGCGCGTCGTCCCTGCTCCCAGCCGTCGCGTCGTCCTCGTGCCGCCGCGTCGTCCCTGTGCCTGGCGCCGCGCCGCGTCGTCCCTACGCCCGGCGCCGCGCCGCGTCATCCCCGTCGCGCCGCCGCGATCCTCCCCGCGCCGGCCGCCGCTTCGTCCCCGCCCGGCCGGAATCCTCCGCCCCTCCTTCGTCCCCGGCCCGCGCCCGCGCCTGTACTTCGTCGCCGCGCCGGCCGTCGTCCCCACACCGCCGTCCCCGCCCAACTCCGCCGCGCCCGCCCAGCCATCGTCTCCGCGCCGGCCCCCGCCTCCGCTGCGCCCGCCGCGCCCGCCTCCTCCGACGAGCCGCCCACCTCCGCCGGTGAGGCTCTGTGCTGACGTCAGCCCGCAGCGGCTGACGTCAGCGGCAGATTTAATTAGTGATTTTATTTTCATTTAGCTATTTTAGATTTAATTTATGATTTTAAATTTAATTAGTGATTTTAGATTTAATCTGTGATTTTAAATTTAATTAGTGATTTTAGATTTAATTAGTTATTTTATATTTAATTAGTGATTTTAAATTTAATTAGTTATTTTAGATTTAGATATGTATTTAGATAAAAATATGTATTTAGAGATGAAATATGTATTTAGAGATAGAAATATGTATTTAGAGATGAAATATGTATTTATCGCTCGACACAGTTGATTCCCGCCCGACACTTAGCTAGTATCGCTCGACACGCTCGATTCTCGCCAGACTCGCTCGCTCGACCCCCCCCCCCCCCGACACGGTCGATTCCTGCCCGACACTTAGCTAGTCTCGCTCAACACGATCGATTCTCACTTGACTCGCTCGCTCGACCCCACCCGACACTTAGCTAGTCTCGCTCGACACGCTCGATTCTCGCAGGACTCGCTCGCTCGACCCTGCCCGACACGGTCGATTCCCGCCCGACACTTAGCTATTCTCGCTCGACAGGCTCGATTCTTTTATATACTAAGAAATTCATTTATGTACACAGAAATTCGTTTATGTACTCATAAATTCATGTACACTTGTTTTAGTTACGATGGTTCGATCAGAGAGGGAACAAGAAGATGAGGAAATGATCTTAAATATAATTGGTCAATCTGTGCCCGAGCAGCCTCAAAACGAAGTACTCAACAGGGAGGCTGACAGCTTCCTCAACATGGAAGGTGATGGGCAAGAACATGAAGAAGAGCAACCAATTGCCCAGGAAAGCAACGATGTGCAACAACAAGAGGTATAATGATGGCCCTCAAGATTTGCATCCTGACTTTTCTTCAGGAGTTTTCATATATGAATAGTACTTTTTCCATTCTACAGGTTCCTTCATCTTCAAGCTCCAAGAAGAGTCAAGGGAAACGCGGGCCGAAGAAGCCCCTAGAGGGTCGCTTCATCATAATAGAAGTCGATGATGCTGGGAAACCTGTGGCTCCGGAACATATCGTGACCAAATTGGTGAACCACATTAGAGCTCTTGTCAGGGATCACATCCCAATAAGCATTCCGTATTGGAAAGCTTCTGATGCTCCTCCAGCTCCGTTACCTGAAGTATTGGAAGGTGATGATGAGAATGCTCAACAGGAACCGGTCGTGCGGGAAGATGTGGTCGCAGACACGGACAAGGACATGATTTGGAAACAAGTGTTAGCTCACTTTGCATTCCCGGACTTGAATGAAGACCAGCTGGCAACCGTGCGTTATTGAGCGATGCAAAAGGGTGCAATTGCCTTCCAGTCCTACAAGAAGCGTCTGACCAAAGACTACATTAAGAAGGAGATTACACCTGATTTCCAACAGAAGGGATTGGGGAAGTTAAGAGATCACTGGGATGCATTTGTGCGGCACAAGGAATCAGCAGACACCATCAAGATGATTGAAACCAACACCGTCAATGCACGGAAGAAAAAAGAATTTCATACGCTCGGGCCCGGAGGTTACAAGAAGGTCATTCCCAAATGGGAGCGGGAGGAACAAGAACTAGTAGCTAGAGGAATCGTACCCGCAACTCTAGAGTGGGCCGAGCGGGCAAAGCATTATTATTTTGCACATGGTGGCAAGCTCAATCCCGAAGATGGATCTTTGTTGCCGGGCGATCAAATAAGAGAGACAGCTGCAAGGCTTGTTGAGTCCATACGGCAAGTGGCAGAAGGAACTTTCGTGCCTGATCGAGAGAATGACGAGCTTACTATGGCACTAGGTACAAGAGAACACCCTAGACGTTGCAGAGGCAAAGGTGTTATTCCATGGAAATATTAATTTCAGGAGCACCTTGATTCCTACAGAAGTCGTCAAAGAACTAAGGAACAACATGCACGACAGATACGAGAGCTGCAACAACGGGTCTTTATGAATGAGAAAAAAATGGAAGACATCATCGACGAGCGTGTGGCGCTTGCTCTTAGCAAGCAATCAAGTCAGCAAGCACCTGCAGCTTCAGGGCCGCATCATGATGAAGCCAGCCCATCCAACAAGCGTAAAAGTAGCATCGCTAACACAGAAGCATCTCCAACCGCCACGGAAGCAGCTGCCCTGTTAGAACAACACCGCTACCCCGTGGACGACATCACTGCGAGGTCCTCATGTGACATTTTTTTCAAGTCAGAAACAAGAGAATTCCGGGGGCGTACTGTCGGTGTTGAGATTAGTCCCAACACTAACTAGTGAAATGCGCTGTGATCGGTCTCTCGATGGCTGGTGCTAAGCAATGCGGGGACACGGGTTTATCCTGGTTCCGGCCGTGGGGCCGTACGTCCAGCAGGTTGCGCTCGAGCGCTGTATTGCAATGCACCGTGGTGCCTGTAGAGGGGGGCTACAAGCTAGGCGAGAGAGGAGGAAAGGCCTCCAAGTCCCTGCTAGATGATTGAGGCAGAGTGCCAATATCAAGGGAATGAGCGAGCGGGTGAATGTGGGTGAGAAGTGATGCCGATCGTCTTCCCCCCACACGGGGGGCTCTGCCTCTCCCTTTTATAGGCCAAGGGAGGGCAGTTACAGGATGCTGCACAGCAGCCGATACAGTGGTTATGTATTAATAAGCATGGCGCTGGCGGTCTCGTCCCGCGTGTCCTGGTTCCTGGCGCGAGTTGGTGGCGTCCTCCGGCTTCCGCGGGCATCGTGGCGGTCATCGTGACCCATCTTGCTTTGACTTCGAGGGGTGGCCCCATTGGATCGAGGGCCTGTCCGCCGGAGGAAGGGCCGGATTTGGTGGCGCGGGACGGCGGTGCGTCATCAGCGTGTCCGCACAGTGTCGTGTGTGCCGTCGCACAGCGGTGGGGATGGTGGCACAGTGCTGGTGATGGCCGCACAGCCCCCGGGTCAGTTGCACAGCGCCCGGGATGGCCGGACGGCGCCGGAGTTGGTGGAGGGGACGCGGCGCACGCCGCTCGTACGGCGGTACCGGTCAGTGTGCGCGCCTGCTTGCCATCCGTACACCTTTCGAGGGTGTCCCCATGCCCTTTCGAGGGTCTTGATGGCGGGAGCACCCATGCCACACAGGGGTCGGCGTGGCGGTGTCCCATCAGAACAGGACTCCACAGCACCGGGGATGGTTCCGCAGTGCCCGGGATGGTGGCACAGGGCTGGGGATGGCCGCACAGCGCCGAAGGTGACGGAGGGAACGTGCTCTGCCTACCCTGCGCCACGGCACCGTCATGGGCGTGCATCAGGGCGGCGGCCGTACGCCCCTCGAGGGTGTTGCCATCCCCTTGCGAGGGGTATGGCGGGGAGGAAGGACGGGAGCGGGTGGTACAGTGTCGAAGAATGACACCAGCCATCCCGCACAGCACCTGTACAGCGTCGGGGATGGCCGCACAGTGGTGGGTTGCTCGAACAGCGCCGGGGTCTGATTCCCAGACGGTGTCAGGAGATCGACGTGGCGGGGATTCGCCTTTTGACCCGGGCGCCCACGGCGTGTCAAGGCATTTAATGCTCCGGTCGGGGGGAGCAGGTGAGGCGCCACGGGTCGAGGGGAGGCCTCGAGCGAGGCGGAGACTCGCTCGAGGGGCTGGATCCCTCGAGCGAGGCGGAGGTTCGCTCGAGGGGCCAGAGCCCTCGAACGAGGCGGAGATCCACTCAAGGGGCGCTGTGCCCTCGAGCGAGGCAAGGTTTTGCCGTGCGGCGTCCGACCCTCGAGCGAGGCGGAGGTTCGCTCGAGGGCGGCCGGGGATGGCGGTTTGATGGGCCATGGAGGTTGTTGGGCCGTGGGCTTTATTCGCATTTGGGCTGTGGCTGGTTTGGGGAGCGTTTTTGTGGTTTTGTGTCAATTTTTTAGGAAGGGTAATCTCCCCCATAGTTAGGGGACCCCTATGGCTGTCCCCGATAGTAGCCCCCGAGCCTTTGCAGGGGTATCCGGAGGGACCCGCAAAGGCTGAAGCTCTCTGTTAGGACTTTCTTCCCTTCTGGATGTGTATGACGTTCCGTGGGGGCGCGCTAGCGCACCCGCGGGTGTAGCCCCCGAAGCCTTGGAGGAGTGTGCACACTCGTGCAAGGTTTTTACGCTGAGCTGCCAATCCGTGAGGTGTTTGTTTCAGCCGGCTTCGGCGATATTTCAGCCGGCCTCGGCGATCTTACGCGTGCGGAACGGCGTTAACCCTACCCGGGACGAGTCCCGGGGGGTTCGCTCGCTGCCCTCGAAGGAGCGGGGGAATGTGACTTTTGTCAGACACGTCCGGGAGGTGTAGCCGTGCGATGAGCCCCTGAGCCCGGGCCCACACGGGGCGATCGGGGCAAACTCTTCGACTTATTTGCGTGCCCCTCGCCGCCCTTCTACAGGGGGGAGGGGTGAGGTGGTCCATGCTTCCCATCGAATGGGTCGCGAGTCATGGACCCCTCATTGAGCTGCTGACGGGTAATTCAAGTGGACGTCCGTGCCCCGTTCGATAAGGGTCGGCTCGTGGTCCGGAGACACGTCCATGAAAGCACTTCACGTGGGTATGCTAGGCAGGGCTCGGTCCCGTTCGATTAGGACCGAGGGCGCGGAAGCTCTCCCTCGATGGGATCCCTCGACTAGCTACCCTCGTTCAGCCTTGAACACGAACTATGGGGCGCCCTCGAACCTTTGAGTTCGAGGACTGCTCGATTGCGCGCGCCCCGGTCGTCCCTGACTCTGTTAATCTGAGGCGCCTGTTCGAACCCGTCGGGGGTCAGGCTCCGTACCTCTGATTAGTAGGGCCTTTGCGGGGTGGCACCGGGTGCCCCGTCTTGGTCGATCTGTGGCACTTACCGAGCTGTCATCGAGTTCAGCTTCGAGCCGCTGATCAGTAAATCCCCAGATCGAGGTGCATCTGTGGTGCCCACCGTTCCCTCTGCGGGCTGGGCCTCGAGCCGCTGATCAGTAAATCCCCAGGTCGAGGTACATCTGCGGTGCCCACCGTTCCCTCTGCGGGCTGGGCCTCGAGCCGCTGATCATTAAATCCCAAGATCGAGGTGCATCTGCGGTGCCCACCGTTTCCTCTGCGGGCTGGGCCTCGAACCGCTGATCAGTAAATCCCCAGATCGAGGTGCATCTGCGGTGCCCACCGTTCCCTCTGCGGGCTGGGCCTCAAACCACTGATCAGTATAGCCGTGCGGGCCTGGACCCCAGAAATCCTTGAGTCCGTTCTTTAAGGGTGTACCTGTAGGTCGTGACCTTGCGGCCGCAACCTGCTCTGGATCAGGGCGTTAATCACGTGCCCTCGAGGGGCCAGCCCTCAAGTTCTCAGCTTTGGCCTCACAGTGGGCTATCCTTACGCGAGAAGGAACCCCCGTTATTGACAAACGATCGACGTGGCGCGGGTCGTGCGGAGTGGGCGCTCCTTTTTAGGCGGTGCGACGTGGGCGACGTGGGAAGGCGATGAGACGGGGCGCTGTGTCCCCTGGGTTACTGCGCGGTAATCATGGCGCGTGCGCGTGTGCGCGGCCGTTTCGGCACGGCGGGGCCCGGCCGTCAGCGACGTGGGGTGTCGGCCGCATTAACTGCCACCGCGCGCGGTGTTCCCGGGGACTCCGCCCCTTCCGATTCTATAAAATGCGGGGAGAACAGGGGAGGAACTCCTTACCTCTGCCATTCACACGTATTCCCCACACTTCATCTTCCTCTGCGCCGTGCGTCTTGCCGCCCCGGATCCGTCCGCGCCCTTCCGTTCCCGTAGCCGCCCGCGCTCCTCCGCCTTCCGCGCCATGTCTTCGATTCGAGTGCTGGACGCGTTCTCGTGGCCCCGGTCAATGGCGGATCAGCGGTCACTGGAGGGGCTGGTGCTCGGCGGTCAGCTAGCGCCGGCCGGCGACGGCCCGAACCCGGCGTGGATGATCCCGCCGTCGTCGGACCAGGAACCGAACCCTCCGCCGGGTTACATCATCAGCTTCCTGCGGCTGCACGAGCGTGGCTTCAACGCCCCTGCGAGCAAGTTCATGCGGGGGTTGTGCTACCACTACGGGGTGGAGCTCCACAACTTCGCCCCCAACGCCATCTCGCAGGCGGCCTCCTTCGTCACCATCTGTGAGGGGTTCTTGGGAATCCCTGCGCACTGGGACATGTGGGTCCACCTCTTCCGCGGTGAGCTCCACACAGTCATCGCAAGAGAGAGAAAGACACGCCGAGCGGTCCGCGCCAGTGGCCTCACGCTCTCGGTGCGCGACTCCCGGAGGGAGTTGTACCTGCCGTGCACGATGACGTCGAACAACTCTGATTGGGAGAAGGGGTGGTTCTACCTTCGCAACGACGGCACCGGCCTTCCATCGTACACCGGGAAGGTGCTGAAGGAGAGGCCAACCTCGTGGTCGTACGGGGTGTCGCCCCCGGCGAGGCAGAGGAGGCTCGAGCATCTCACCAATGCCATAAGCCAGTTGGCGAACGCCGGGCTGACGGTGGTGTCCGTCATCGCCCACTTCCATCACCGGCGGATCATTCCCCTCATGGAGAGGGAACTCCTCATCTTTGAGATGAGTGAGGCGGCCAACCCCGTGTCCTTAGCGCGTTCGCGGTTGCTGGAGGAGCCGCTCGCCCGGGGGTACGCGGCCACGCGGGCGAGGCGCGCAGTGAACCCCAAGGCGGTGCGGAACAGCGACGACGACCTGTGGTCGTTTGCGATGCTCCCCGACGCTGGCCAGGTGAGTACCGTCCCTTCACCTTTTGCTCTCTTTATCTCCGTGTTTGGCCTAACGGTGGCTGCTGGCGACAGGGGGTGGGCGTCAATGTCTCCACGTCGGATCCGCCGACGCCTCGGTCGCAGACCGATAACCGCGCCAGGCAGCAGAGGGAGCAGGACCGGGCAGCCCGGGCGAAGGAGAAGAGGATCAGGAGGCAGGAGCGCCTCGATAGGTACAACGAGGACTACCGGCTGCGGGAGCAGCAGGGCCTCTCCCCTCCGCCAGAGCCGGTGAACTCGTCTTCGGACGAGAAGGAGAGCGAGGGGGAGCGGACCACCTCTGATAGGTGGGAACCCGCGCCGCCCCCGTCACCAGGGGTCGAGGGGGTCGCCACGGAGCCTGCCCCTGAGGCGGGCGCAGTGCCGCCTGTTGGAGGATCGCCGCCGAGGGCGTCGACAGGCGCTGAGGTGGCGCCTCCCGAGCCCTCGAGGAAGCGCAAGCGGGGTTTCTCCAGTTTAAGGTGCGTTGCGTTCCTCCTCCCGTGTTCTTGATATCATGATGCGGTCACTCACCTTTCCTCTCTCTCGTTGATAGGACGTCGCCCGCCACTCCCGCCCTCGCGCCTGTTAAGGCGCTCAAGCTGGGGGCGCCGCGGGTGATGAGGCCCCGCTCGGAGAGGACGCCGTGGGTGGTGGCGGGCGCGGTGGCGATGGGCGAAGCGTTACGCGCCACGATCGCGGCCACGGGGCCACGGCAGTGGGGGGTGTGGCGGCGGAGGCTGCGCGGGCGGCGGTTACCCGTGATCCCCATCAAGGGCGAGAGCGGACTCGCGCGGCGAGCCGGGGGGTCGAGGGCCGCGGGGCGGCCGAGGCCCCTGCTGATGGTGATTCCGCCCCCAGAGGGGGTCGGGTGGGGGCAGTGGTCGAATCAGCCCCCGGGCCCGCGCCTGGGGTACTGGTGGTGCTCCCTGATGGCTGCGTGATGTCGCAGCAGCCGGCGCCTGGTGCCGGGGCGTCGACGTCCGGTGCCGCGGCCCCGGCGTCCGATGCTGACGTGCCGCAGTGGGAGCGAAGGCTCCGTCTCCCCGGGGTGCCGTGGAGTCTGCTAGAGGAGGCGAGGTCTGAGAGGGCATTGTGGCAGGAATTCTATGCTCACGGCGCCTCTCTTAACACCGCTCTGACCGAGGCGCTCCGGCTCCACGGAGGCAGGTCGCTCCAACTCTTTCAGGTAAGAACTTCCATCTGACCGTCCCTTGCTCCCCCGCTTTTCTTGTTTGAGCATTTCTGACTTGATCCCCTTCCTTGCCTTCCCATTAATACCCGCAGGAGTTGCAGGGCCAGGCGGGCGAGAGGTTCAACCGCATCGCCGAGCTGAGCTCTGACCTCGATTGGTACCGGGCACAGTACGACTCCCTGGATGCCATGGTGGAGGCCATGCGGGAGGATAACGGCTGGCTTGAGTACAAGCTCATGGGTGTGGAGGACGCCTACACCGACCAACGCACTTTGGCGACGGAAAAAGCCAAGGAGGTTGAGGAGGTGAAGGCCGCGCTCCAGGAGAAGGAGGGGGCGCTGTCGACGGCAAGCGGCGAGCTGCAGAGGGCACGCGACGCCCTGGTCGAGGCACAGACCTCGCTGGCGCAGAAGGAGACAACCCTTGCCGAGGCGCAGGCCCAACTCCTGCAGGACCGCACGACCCTCGAGGGGGCGCGGTCCTGGCAGACCCAGGCTGAGCAGAAGGCCCAGGAGGTCAAGAAGCTGGGTGCTGCCCTGCAGAAGAAGGTCACGATGCTCGCTGGGGTAGAGGACCAACTCCGACAGGAGCGCAGCGCGCGTGCGCAGGTGGAGACTCAGCTCCAGCAAGAGCGAGCCGCGCTCGAGGATGCTCGGTCCGCTACCCAGCGCGAACGCTCGGCGCGGGAGGAGGCGCAGTCCCAGCTCCACCAGGAGCGTACCGCGCTGACGGAGGCCAGGGCTACGCTTCAACTCCGAGAGGCGGAGATCGAGCGGCTCACCGGGGAGCTGGTCCAGGGGGGCGTCGCCGTCGAGGCCTTGAGGACTGCCGGCGCGGAGAAGGACGCTTCGGTCCTGCAGCTGCAGCAGGAAGCCGAAGCTGTGTGTACGGATCTCGAGAAGGAGAGAAAGCAGGTCGAGGGTGAGTTGCCGCCCCCAGCCCTTTGTTTGCTGATCAGGTTTGCCGAGATCCGCTCTCGACTTACCCTTTTTTCTCTCAGGTTTGCGGAAAGCCCTGGGGGAGTCAGCGACGCAGGTGGGAGTGCTCCAGGCGGCCTACAACTCATCCCAGCAGGATTTGGGACTTCTGGAGCAGGCGGCCCTCGAAGCGTGCCAGAGCATTGACGAGGGTGCCGGTCCGTCGGGGAGCTCGGTGGCAAGCCGCCTTCGGGCTCTGGGCGGTCGCGTTGCCGAGCGCACGAAAGGCGCCCTCCGCCTCGGCATCGAGAAGACCCTCGGCGTGGTGACGTCGCACTACGTCGTTGACCTTACGGCGCTGGCCACGGGCTACATCGTCGCGGACGATCTTGATGATGACGGGGCGCAGGCCGTCGTGAACCGCCTCGACGCTGCTGCCGCGAACGCTGCTGCGGACCTCGCCGATGCCTTTGAGGAGGATCTCTTCCCGAACGCTCCTCCCGCGGGTCCCCTCGAGCCCTGAAAGTAGTCGGGCGCTGAGGCCCTTAGGTTGTGGTCAGAATTTGAGCCAGGTGGCTTTTGTAATAAGACAGTTCACTTTTGATGTTTGTAAGCTAAGTGCGACTCGTTTTGTTTATGCCGTTATGTCCTTTCCCGTCGCCTAGGCAAATTTCAGCTGGGATCGATCGTTTTCGCGAGCAGCCTGAAGGTAAAGTGGTGAGGAGGAGAAGCCGTATCCTGCTGGAGGCGTGGGCCGTCCTTAACTCACCCGTCTTTACCTTTTGGCTGCTCGCGCCCTGCTTCTTTCTGTCCAGGCTCCCGGGTTGGGACATACTTAGCATTTTTGGAAAAAAGATTTTTGAAAAAATGGGACCGTTTAGGGGGGGTGCTCCCCGTAGTAGCCCCCGAGGGGGACTTGGTTTTCAGAGGAAAGCCGAGTCACCCTTGACTTTATTCACAATCTTAACGTATATACAACCGACTGGGTCATCGGATATGCACAAATCGACTTGGAACTTTTTAAGGGTAAAAGCGACGTAGCTGTTGGATGTTCCAAACGTTGGTGAAGACTTCGCCCTGCTCGTTTGCAAGCTTGTAAGTGCCGGGCTTGAGCACCTCGACGACGACGTAGGGCCCTTCCCATGGCGGCGATAGCTTGTGTCGGCCTCGATTGTCCTGTCGTAGCCTCAGCACTAGGTCGCCCTCGCTGAAGTCACGGCGTCAGATTTTCTGGGCTTGGTATCACCGGAGTGCTTGCTGGTATCTCGCCGAGTGCATCATCACCACATCGCGGGCTTCGTCTACTTGGTCCAACGAGTCTTCGCGAGCCCGCTGGTTTGAGTTTTCTTGATAGGCCCTGAGCCTGGGCGATCCGTATTCCAGGTCTGTGGGGAGGACGGCCTCCGCGCCATAGACGAGGAAGAATGGCGTGAATCCCGTGGCTCTGCTCGGGGTGGTCCTGAGGCTCCAAATGACCGACGGTAGCTCTTGAATCCAATTTCGACCAAACTTGCTCAGTCTGTCGAAGATCCTAGGCTTGAGGCCTTGTAGAATCATGCCGTTGGCGCGCTCCACTTGGCCGTTGGTCTGCGGGTGCGCGACGGCCGCCCAGTCCACGCGGATGTGGTAGTTGTCGCAGAACTCCAGGAATTTCCTACCGGTGAATTGGGTGCCATTGTCGGTAATGATGGAGTTCGGCACCCCGAATCTGTGGACGTTGTCGGTGAAGAATGACACGGCTTGTTCGGATCTGAGGTTGGTAATGGGGCGTGCCTCGACCCATTTCGAGAATTTGTCGATTGCGACCAACAGATGCGTGTAGCCCCCGGGCGCCTTCCGCAGGGGCCCGACGATGTCTAATCCCCATACGGCAAACGGCCATGTGATGGGTATGGTCTGAAGGGCGTGAGCCGGAAGGTGGGTCTTGCGGGCGTAGAACTGGCATCCTTCACTGGTGCGCACGACTTCGTTGGCGTCGGCGACCGTCGTGGGCCAGTAGAAGCCCTGACGGAATGCGTTGCCCACGAGGGTGCGCGGCACTGCGTGATGGCCACATACGCCCGCGTGGATGTCTCGGATCAACTAGCGGCCCTCGGGGATGGGGACGCATCGCTGCAGGATTCCAGACGCGGCACGCTTGTACAGTTCGCCGCCAATCACGGTGAATGACTTGGCCTTTCTGGCGATGCGTCTCACCTCGGTCCGATCCGAGGGTAGCTCCCCTCGATCGATCCAGGCGAGGTACTTGCTTCGCCAGTCTTCCGCGGGGAGGGCCGTATCGATTTCCATGGCCTCGGCTTCGTCAGCCCCATACCCCTCGAATAAAGAGAGTACGAATTCCTCGTTCGAGGGGTCCTCGTCCATGGGTTCCGCACCCGCTGGATTCGAGGGAGCCCCCGAGGGTTCTTCCAGACTCGAGGAGGTCTTGCTAAGATCGACGGAGGGTTTGGCAGTCTCGCGAAAAGACGTTCGGAGGAACAGTGATTCGCCCCGAGGCAATCTTCGCCAGCTCGTCCGCCTCCTCGTTGTACTTGCGGGGGACGTGGTTGAGCTCGACGCCGTAGAACTTGTCCTCAAGTGCACGCACGGCGTTGCAGTACGCTTCCATCTTCTCATCGTGGTAGCTCGCGTTCTTCATGACTTGATCGATCACAAGCTGTGAATCTCCCCTGACGTCGAGGCGTTTGATACCGGTCTCGATGGCGATTCGGAGGCCACAAAGGAGCGCCTCGTACTCCGCCATGTTGTTCGACGCGGGGAAGTGCAAGCGCACCACGTACCTCATATGCTCTCCGAGGGGCGAAATGAAAAGCAGGCCCGCACCCGCTCTGGTTTTCATCACCGACCCGTCGAAGTAGAGGGTCCAACACTCGGCTTGGATCTGTAATGGGAGCAATTGAGTGTCTGTCCATTCGGCGACGAAGTCCGCAAGAATTTGGGATTTGATCGCCTTGCGCGGCGCGTAAGTGAGAGTTTCACCCATTAGTTCCACGGACCACTTCGCGATTCTACCTGAGGCATTCGGGTTGTGGATTATCTCCCCTAGCGGGAACGATGAGACCACAGTGACCGGGTGGGCCTCGAAGTAGTGCCGCAGCTTGCGCCGTGCGAGTACCACCGTGTAAAGCAGCTTCTGGATTTGAGGGTACCGCGCTTTCGTCTCGGATAGCACCTCACTGATGTAGTATACTGGCCTTTGGACTGGTAGGGCGTGGCCCTCCTCTGTTCTCTCCACCACGATGACCGCGCTGACCACCTGGGTGGTTGCCGCGACGTAGAGATACAGAGGTTCGCCGTCTTGAGGCGGCGTGAGGATCGGCGCGTGTGCAAGCGTCGCTTTTAGCTTGTCGAGGGCTTCCTGGGCCTCGACGGTCCAGGAAAAGCGTTCGTGCTTCTTTAGGAGTCGGTAGAGGGGCTTCGCCGAGTCGTGAAATGAAGCGGCTTAAAGCGGCCAGACAACCCAACACCTTCTGCACCCCCTTCAGGTCCCGAATCGGCCCCATCTGGTCAAGGGCCGAGACCTTCTCGGGGCTGGGCTCGATGCCCTGCTGGGAGATGACGAAACCCAGCAGCATGCCGCGCGGCACCCCAAAGGTGCATTTTTCGGGGTTTAACTTGACCCCGTTGGCCCGCAAGCAATCGAACGTAATGCGCAAATCGTTAACCAGGTCGTCCGCCTTCCTGGTTTTGACGACAATGTCATCTACGTATGCCTCAACGGTCCGCCCGATGTGATCCCTGAAAACGTGTTGCATACATCGCTGGTATGTAACCCCAGTGTTTCGAAGACCAAATGGCATCGTCACGTAGCAAAACATGCCGAACGACGTGATGAAAGAAGTCGCGAGTTGGTCGGACTCCTTCATCTTTATTTGGTGGTAACCCGAATAGGCATCAAGGAAACACAAGAGCTCGCATCCCGCAGTGGAATCCACAATTTGATCGATTCGTGGTAAAGGAAAAGGAACTTTAGGACATGCTTTATTTAGCCCGGTGTAATCTACACACATCCGTCACTTCCCATTCTTTTTCTTAACTAATACGGGGTTAGCAAGCCACTCGGGGTGGAACACCTCCTTGATGAATCCGGCCTCCAGGAGCCTTCGCAGCTCCACTCCAATCGCCCGGCGCCTTTCTTCGTCAAAGCGTCGCAGGTGCTGTTGCACAGCTCTGGAGTGAGGTAGGATGTCAAGGAAGTGCTCGGCGACCTCCCTCGGAATGCCCGGCATGTCCGAGGGGCTCCACGCGAAGATATCTGCGTTGGCGCGGAGAAAGTCGACGAGCACCACTTCCTATTTCGGGTCGAGGGTGGAACTAACCCTCAACACCTTGCCCTCGGGGGCAGCGGCGTCGAGGGGTACTTCCTTGGTCTGCTCGGCAGCCTCGAAACTGCCCGCGTGCTTGGCGGAGGAGTCGGGACCCTCGTTGGCCAACTTCTCTATGTCCGTGACGAGCGACTCGTCCAGTGCGAGTGCCTCAGCGTGCTCGATGCACTCGACATCGCAGTCGAATGTGTGCTTGATCGACGAGCCCACCGTGATGACGCCCTTCGGCCCCGGCATCTTCATCTTGAGGTAGGTGTAGTTTGGGACCGCCATGAATTTGGCGTAGCACGGACGCCCGAGAATGGCGTGGTACGCGCCCCGAAACCCCACCACCTCGAAGGTGAGGGTCTCCTTGCGGAAATTGTCCGGCGTGCCGAACCAGACCGGTAGGTCGATCTGTCCGAGGGGCTGGACGTGCTTGCCCGGCGCGACGCCATGGAACGGCGTCGTGCTAGGCCGCAGCTGATCCAGACCGATCCCCATCAGTCGAAGAGTGTGTGCGTACAGGATGTTGAGGCTGCTGCTGCCGTCCATCAGCACCTTGGAGAATCGTGAATTGCCGATGATGGGGTCGACGACCGACGGGTACTGGCCCGGGTTGGGGACGCGGTTCGGGTGGTCCTTGCGGCTGAAGGTGATGGCCTCCTCCGACCAGTCGAGGAAGGAGGGAGGGGCCTTCTCGGCGGCGAGAACTTCATGCCGCTCGTGCTTGCGTTGGCTGGTGGACATGTCCACCGTCGGCCCCCCGAAGATGAGGAAGACGTTCTCCAGTGCGGGGAAACCGTCGGCACCTCCGTCACCCCCATCCTTCTTGGCCTCGTCCTCCTTCGCGGCGACGCGGCTGTAGTACTTCTTGAGCATGTCGCATTGCTCGAGGGTGTGGTTGACCGGGTCTTGTGGTACGGGTAGGGCTTCTTCAGCATGTCGTCAAACACGCCGGGGCCTCGAGGAGGGCCTCGAGGACCCTTACGTGCAGGGTCGACTGCGAGGGCTTCGTCGTCATCCTCGCCGCGCCCCTACGCGCGTGCGTCACGATGGGGCTTTTTGCCCTTTTTGCCCCGCTTCTGCTTCTTCGCGGGTTCCTTGGACTTGCTACCCTCCGCGGGCGCGTCGTCCACGCGCTTGCCTTTCTTGCCGTCGAAAATCGCCCTCACTGCCTCTTCTCCAGAAGC
Organism: Cenchrus fungigraminus; assembly: GCA_036936925.1. Lineage (NCBI taxonomy): Eukaryota > Viridiplantae > Streptophyta > Magnoliopsida > Poales > Poaceae > Cenchrus > Cenchrus fungigraminus. The sequence goes on from CM072775.1 coordinate 78,044,468, forward strand.
GAAGCTGGTGGTGATGTCGAACAGCTCGTTGGAGTCTACCGGCGGGCTCCTCCCGAGTTCGCGCACAAGGTCGCGGTAGGTCGTGCCCTCGAGGAAGGCATGCACGATTTCGGACTGGGCGACACTTGGGAGCTCGGTACAGCGCTTGGAGAAGCGCCGTATGAAGTCCCGGAGCGACTCGCCGGGTTTCTGGGTGCACACCCGCAGGTCCCAGCAGTTCCCAGGGTGCACGTACGTGCCCTGAAAGTTCCCCACGAAAGTGCGGACCAGGTCGTCCCAACCGTGGATCTGACTGGCCGGGAGGTGTTCGAGCCACGTCCGGGCTGAATCCGCAAGGTGTAGCGGTAGGTTGCGGATGATCACCGCATCGCTGGTGGCGCCGCCCAGCTGGCAAGCCAGGCGGTAGTCGTTGAGCCAGACTCGAGGGTCCGTCTCCCCCGTGTACTTGGTGATGGTCGTGGGCTGGCGGAAGCGCTGGGGGATGTTCGCCGTGCGGATCTCCCGGCTGAACACACGGGTCCCCGGGGGTTCCGGCGTCGGTGAGCGGTCCTCTCGGCTGTCGTAGCGACCACCACATCGAGGGTCATAGCCTACTGCCGTTCTTGCCTTCGCGTCGCCCCTTCTCTTGGCGTTCAGGACGTTGCGAGCATCGCCATCTCGGGCCTGGCCGCGCGTGTCGAGGATCCGCTCCTTGACAGGCGTCCTGCCCCGGTTCGCTGGCTGTCCTGCCGCGCCGCCCGCATGGACGGATGCTTCTTAGTCCCATGCGCTGCTGCCGCCTTGCGCACTGGACTGGTTGCGCATGCGGGATACGGAGCTCTCAGCTTGCTGCACGGCCGCCTGCTCGATGAGGGCCTGCGCCTCGCGGCGTAGGTTGCGCGCCTCAGGCGTCGACGGCTCGGGCATGGCCCGGAGCAGTGTCGCAGCCGCGACCAGCTTTTGACTGGCTCGGGGTGGCGTGTGCGGGTCATCGACGTTGAAGTCAGCGTTGATGCATTCACGGGCCTGCCTCCCGGCTTCCCGGGCGCGTTCGTCGCGCGCCGAGGCTTCCCCTGCGATGGTGGCACGCAAGAGCCGCACTTGCCGGTATTCCTCTGCGAGCTTTGCCTCTAGCTCGCACGCCTGGGCCAGCTGCGCAGTAATATCCACATTGCCCGCTGGTGGGGCCGGTGGTGGGTTTGGCTCTGGATGCTGGGCCGCATCCCCGTCGCCTGCTCTGTTTGCGCCGTCAGCGTGCTCGTTGATGGCGACAACGAAGCACTCGCGTGAGGGATCGTAGCTCCCTTCGCTGGAGTCCTCGGAGCAACCGAACCAGTAGTCTGCGGCGTCAAGGAACCGCCGGAACACCACGAGGTCCGGTACGCCGGAGAAGTCCCACTCCGCGTAGCCGTGCGAGGTCGCGGGCGGTAGTTCGCTGGCCGAGCCGTGGTACGACTCGTCGTTGGTGGTGGCGATGAGGTTCCGGGTTGACAGCAGGTGATGGCCCGGGAGATCCTCGTATGCGGCCATGTCGGTGCTGACGGATGAGGCATACGTTGCGGCGGAGCTGCGCATGCCGTGGGGGAACAGCGGCCCCGCGGCCGCGTGCTCCCCTTCAGGGTGCGCCGTCGCGTCGCTCGGCGGTGGTGCGTCCCTCCGGGCCGCGTCGCGTGCTGCCCGGCGCCGCTCCGTGCGCGCCTGGCGCGAGCGCTGACCCGTGCGTCTACGGCGTCGAGACGTCGAGGCAGCCGCCGTCGGGGGTTCCGGCGCCGAGGCGTCAGTCGTCAGCGTGGCGGGGATCGGGCTCGGCCCGGTTGACCGCCACGGGTGGAGTTCATCCCGATTGGTAAGGCGCATGTGGTAGCCGTTCCCCGTAGCCTGAAAGTTCAGGCTCCCGAACCGGATTTCGAATCCGGCAGGGAAAGGGTCCGAGCTGCCCATGGCGTACCTCTGGGACGTCATCTCGGTGCGAATCACCATAGAGACTTCTGGTGAGGGGTCGATCACAGCGCGAGTCCCCTACCTGGCGCGCCAACTGTCGGTGTTGAGATTAGTCCCGACACTAACTAGTGAAATGCGCTGTGATCGGTCTCTCGATGGCCGGTGCTAAGCAATGCGGGGACACGGGTTTATCCTGGTTCCGGCCGTGGGGCCGTACGTCCAGCAGGTTGCGCTCGAGCGCTGTATAGCAAGGCACCGTGGTGCCTGTAGAGGGGGGCTACAAGCTAGGCGGGAGAGGAGGAAAGGCCTCCAAGTCCCTACTAGATGATTGAGGCAGAGTGCCAATATCAAGGGAATGAGCGAGCGGGTGAATGTGGGTGAGAAGTGATGCCGATCGTCTTCCCCCGCGCGGGGGGCTCTGCCTCTCCCTTTTATAGGCCAAGGGAGGGCAGTTACAGGATGCTGCACAGCAGCCGATATAGTGGTTATGTATTAATAAGCATGGCACCGGCGGTCTCGTCCCGCGCGTCATGGTTCCTGGCGCGAGTTGGTGGCGTCCTCCGGCTTCCGCGGGCGTCGTGGCGGTCGTCGTGACCCATCCTACTTTGACTTCGAGGGGCGGCCCCGTTGGATCGAGGGCCTGTCCGCCGGAGGAAGGGCCGGATTTGGTGGCGCGGGACGGCGGTGCGTCATCGGTGTGTCCGCACAGTGTCGTGTGTGCCGTCGCACAGCGGTGGGGATGGCGGCACAGTGCTGGTGATGGCCGCACAGCCCCCGGGTCAGTTGCACAGCGCCCGGGATGGGCGGGCGGCGCCGGAGTTGGTGGAGGGGACGCGGCGCACGCCGCTCGTACGGCGGTGCCGGTCAGTGTGCGCGCCTGCTCGCCGTCCGTACACCTTTCGAGGGTGTCCCCATGCCCTTTCGAGGGTCTTGATGGCGGGAGCACCCATGCCACACAGGGGCCGGCGTGGCGGTGTCCCATCGGAACAGGGCTCCACAGCACCGGGGATGGTTCCGCAGTGCCCGGGATGGTGGCACAGGGCTGGGGATGGCCGCACAGCACCAGAGGTGACGGAGGGAACGTGCTCTGCCTACCCTGCGCCACGGCACCGTCATGGGTGTGCGTCAGGGCGGCGGCCGTACGCCCCTCGAGGGTGTTGCCATCCCCTTTCGAGGGGTATGACGGGGAGGAAGGACGGGAGCGGGTGGTACAGTGTCGAAGAATGACACCAGTCATCCCGCACAGCACCTGTACAGCGCCGGGGATGGCCGCACAGTGGTGGGTTGCTCGAACAGCGCCGGGGTCAGATTCCCAGGTGGTGTCAGGAGATCGGCGTGGCGAGGATTCGCCTTTTGACCCGGGCGCCCGCGGCGTGTCAGGGCATTTAATGCTCCGGTCGGGGGGAGCAGGTGAGGCGCCACGGGTCGAGGGGAGGCCTCGAGCGAGGCGGAGACTCGCTCGAGGGGCTGGATCCCTCGAGCGAGGCGGAGGTTCACTCGAGGGGCCAGAGCCCTCGAACGAGGCGGAGATCCACTCAAGGGGCGCCGTGCCCTCGAGCGAGGCAAGGTTTTGCCGTGCGGCGTCCGACCCTCGAGCGAGGCGGAGGTTCGCTCGAGGGCGGCCGGGGATGGCGGTTTGATGGGCCATGGAGGTTGTTGGGCCGTGGGCTTTATTCGCATTTGGGTTGTGGCTGGTTTGGGGAGCGTTTTTGTGGTTTTGTGTCAATTTTTTAGGAAGGGTAATCTCCCCCATAGTTAGGGGACCCCTATGGCTGTCCCCGACATGTACGGTGTGGCTGAGGTACCGCAGCCAGGGGAATTATTTTTGAACGTCGATTATTCCAGTCACGGGTGCGCCAAAGTCTTTCTGGATCGAGTGGTTGATACCTGGGATGACCTCGACTTGGAGTTCCCGGGAGCTGATGATGCAAATACTCTAGGGGAAGCATTGCACACTTGGATTTTGTGGCCCAAAGATCTCATAGAGATAACGGAAGAGAACACAACCGCAGTCCAAGATCAGGTACCACCTTCCCCAGCTAGAAGGGAAAGCAGCAGCAGTCCAAAACATGATGCAACTGACAGGGGCAGTCCGGAACATGCTACTCCTCCTCCTCCTTCTCCTACAAAGAAGCAGGGTTCGAAACGAGGACATCCTTCACCTCCTCCAAAGAAGCAGGGTTCCAGACAAGGACATCCTCCTCCTCCTCCAAAGAAGCAGATGATACCCAAGGAGAAGCCACCTCCACCGAAATTATCTTACGAGAAGACACAAGAGGAACTAGATGCGTCAGTGCGGGAGGAGCTGGACAGACAAATATTCAAAAAAAGACGCCTGCACCTGAGAAACCATTTGACATGTACAAATTTCACCGCTTCACGAAAAAAAATAGAGGAAGAAAAAAGAAAAAAGCCGGAGCGACCTACGTTGTCTGACTATGATCGCACGGCGCTCAAATTCCATAAAGCCAATAAGGCTCAGAAAGTTGGGAAACCTGTTCCACAACTAGGGACCCAATCAAAACAATCTGTCCCGGACCTACGGGTGCTCTCAGATGCGGAGCGTGGATTGCTTGAATTCGGTTTGGACGCAAAACTGACACCTGCTCAAATTCTAGGCATTGCTGAAATTGAAAAGCACCCAAAGTCAGGTAGACGTGATTATGTGCCTGGGATGTCGCTTCTCTAGGAGCGATTGTTGCAGGACCTTCCAACTAGGATGTATGCTCTGCACAAATGGCACATGCAAACGGCGGGACGAGGGATTGAATTTATCGAAGTTAGAATTGAAGATCATTTTTTCCGAGGTCGCACCACTTTCCCTATTCCCAAGAAGGAGTTCTGGTTCCTATTCAATATGGATGCAGTGGACGTCTCCTTCATCACTTGCTGGGTTCTGTAAGTATTTGTTGTACCATAATCTTAAAATCACCGCTCTAACCATTTTAGATCGTACCTGAACTTCTTTATTTTGTATCATGCAGCATGGAGATGCAAGCTTGCCGGAGGCTTGGAGTGCACGGCATCGGCTTCGTGGATCCTCAAATGCTAAACGAGACGCTTGTCTGTGATTTCCCTGCGCCTACTGTGGAGATCTTATTCACATTTCTGGACCTTTAACGCTTCAAGGACTGCATACTTATTCCATACAACTGCCAGTGAGCAACGTTTTTCTCAACTGTTTATCTTTTTCAAAATACATTCAGTATTTCAATTAACTGATTCTTCCCTAAAATGTATTGACAGCTTCCACTGGATTCTCATTATTATTGTACCTGATTTAAGTCTCGCCCACGACTTTGACTCTATTGGCGAATATAGTGAATGGTACGAACCTCTAGTAGAATTGTTGAATGCTGCATGGGATATGTTCCGTGTAAAGTGGGGGGCCCCTTGAAAGAGAAACTTCAATTCTACCATGATTTCCCGGTACGTGTTTTCTTTGCTGATCTTTTTCAATACAAGTTAACAAATATATCTTAACTTTTATTTTCACATATGTGCAGTGCCTGAAACAGCAACCCGGTACCAATCTATGCGGATTCTATGTATGTGAGTTCATCCATCACTTTGCAAGTGGTAGCTTGGGCCCCTTCACTGAGAAGGTGCGTACACAAAAATGCAGACAAACATATCCCTCGTTCTTATTGTTCATATTCTTTTTTCTAACAATTAATAACTTTTTCTATAGATTTCTAACATCAAGGAAGGATTACTCGAGACGCAAAGAATCTGGTTAATTCAAGAACAACTCTGCGGATTTATTCTAGACGAGGTGATTAATCCCGCAAGAGAGTTTCATGCCGGTGACTCAATGGTAACAGTGAGCAAAGAAGACACTGCTAGCATTGCTAATGAAGCTCAGCAAAGCACTGACAAGAACAAGAACAAAGACGTCGATAAAGAAGGATCTTCTTCTAAGGACAAGGACAAAGACGTCGAGAAAGAAGCAACTTCTGCTAAGGACAATAAGAAGGAGGGCGAGAAAGAAGTAACTTCTTCTAAGGACAAGAAGGAGGACGACAAAGAAGCAACTTCTTCTAAGGTCCAGAAGAAAAACGTCGAGAAAGTAGGAGCTTCTTCTAGGGTCACTACGAGAACACATCAGCGACGAGGAGGGGCTTAAAACGATGACGTTACACTTCTAACATTTGATTACGTGTATGTATATATATGTATGATGTCACTTTATATATGCACAAATGACTTTATAACGCAACGTATTTGATTAGTATAAACGAACCAAACAAATACGTCTAAATACGTTCAAATACGAAAAAAAAACTAAAAAGAAATGGAAATAGGAAATTAAGAAAAAGTACATTAGTACCGGTTGGCTATACCAACCGGTACTAATGTGAAGGCCGCCGCGTCGCCGGGGGAGGCCACATTAGTACCGGGTGGTCTCCTCAACCGGTACTAATGCGACATTAGTACCGGGTAAAGAGAATCGGTACTAATGTGCCTCCATATTAGTACCGTCTGGCCTGTACCGGTTCCAAAACCGGTACTAATGAGGTTTTGAAACCGGTACATATAGTTGTTTTTTCAGTAGTGAGTACTGCATGCTGCTGCTGCCACCGCCGCGGCGCGCGGTCCTGGATACAATCTCGATCGGATCGGAGCTAGGGGGTTAACGACCGCATGATCGGCGGCCGTGCGCTTTTGGAAAGTGGATCCTGAAAATTTGTGGGCGTCCGCTGGTAGATGATCATATCGCTCGTGGATCCCTGATCGAGACTCGAGAGAGGTACTGCCACCATGTGGTGATGCATTACTAAAACCTATAGAACGTGACCCCAAAAAAACCTATAGAACGTGGTCAAGGCCCATTTTGACTCTTGGCAGTATGTGAGTGAGTTCACCTTTAGGAGGATTCCCTTTTTTACATTGCCACCGTGAAAACTTATAATTTCTCATATACCATCGATATGTCATATGTTATGATAATAGGACCCCGCATCGCTGACGGTGGCATAGGATGGATTTAGGGTTTAAACAGTAGCATGTGTGTATTTTTCTTCCATCACTTTATCCTCCAAACTCGCACTTGATCGAGAACCTCACTGTCCAACGTAGTTCTTCCACAGTGTTCATGATTTAGTATGCGTTTTCATTGTTGTGACTTGCATAACTCTATGGAGACATAAACCTTTCAAGCGGGGAAGGAGCTGCCTTGTCTCATCGGCCGGACCTTGATAAAATCTGCACAATACCATACAAAACACTGTTTATATGTATACATGACCCTGCTGTCTAGTAGAGCTGACCCCGGTGGCGCGCTCGTCTGGCTTTGCCTCTGCTTTACAGGTCGCACGCTAGCTCGAATCCAGGCTTCACCTGCCATGTTGCCACAGTTCTTGGGAGCCAACTCGAGGCCCCACAGGCCCAAATCTACAAAGGGGTCACAAGCCATAACAAAATCACAAAGGGATTCAATTAACAGATCACCTTTGGACCGGGGGGGGGGGGGGGGAGGGGGGGCGATACCCCCTTCAATCCCTTAGGCATACTCTGATGGTAGACAACACAAGTTAAAGTGTTATCATGGTCAACACATTCACATGGAGACCAAGCTCTATGTAAAGTGGGAGTTTAATTGCAATGGGAGTACCCTATATACTGGTGCTACATATGTGTTACACCATTAGGAATTGATGCTTGGTAGGTGAATTGCTATTCTCAAAGGGCTGATGATTTTGATGTCCAACTTTTCTCATTTCATGTACTAACTATGTGAACTTTATCGGAACATTTGGAATTGTTTTAAATAACAAGTAAATTTTTTTAGAACCAAACAAGAAAATAATTATAGACCGATTTCTTAAGCAAACCCAACCAAACCCAGACGGTTTTGGTCTTTTGTCGCGTTTTGAACCGTTCAGTTGTGTCTGGGCCGTTAGGGTGAGTCCACCACCACCACCACTGACACAACGCCAACAACAAGCAAAACCCACCCAACCACCACCACCAATTGGAGCCGCCGAACTGGGCCGAAAATCTCGTCTGATACACAGCCCAGCGAATTCCAGCCCATCACACCCCCGCTCAAGTGAGTTCATTCAGGGCCCAAAACACGCGAGAACCCCCAGCAAAGTAACCTCCTCCCTCACACGCGCACGCCCCACGCAAAGCGCCCGTCCCCCGCGACGGTCCAGACCCCAGCGCCGCTCGCGTTCGGGTGCCGCCGCCTCCCCGCCGTATCCGTCCACCTGCCCTCCCCCCAATCCCCCGCCGCCTCCGCCCCGTTACCCCCCCTCGCGCCATCGTACCGTAGGACGCGGCTGCTTCGGCCGCGTGAACTTCCGGGGGGTGCAGCCCGCGGCTGGGGCGGGAGAAAGGGGGGCGAGCGTCGTCGAGCCAGCTTAGTTAGGGTTCCTCCCCCATGGACGGCGGCGAGGGCCAGACGTTCAACGCGAACTTCTCCGGCAAGGGGGTGACCCTGCTGCAGGACCGCGTCAAGGAGAAGCTCAGGGAGCTCATGGGCGACTACTCGGACGACACACTCGCGGTGAGCGCTGCCCCGGCCCCCCTTCCTTTCGCTCCGCGGCGCGATCCTCCGATCCGCTGCTAAAACCCTAGCGTCGCCCGGCGTTTTTGTGGAATGCGGTCCCGTAGGGGACGGCGCGCGGCTATATGGGATGTCGCGGAATCTCTGATTGGTTTCCTCGTAGGGTCGTGGTGCGCCGTGGCGTGTCTAGTTATCCGCATTTGCGGTTTCGTGTGCTGTTGTGTTTGATATCTGCATTTGGGGTTTAGTGTGGCTCATGTGCTTTTGAGGATTGGCGGCACACGGTTACCCCCCCACGTTTTGGAAGCTTGGATTTTGTAGTGGGATACATGGCATTTAGCCATATATGGAATCAGTTATACACATAACTTGTGAACAAAGTGTGTTTACTGTTTAGATTGATGTGTGCGTTTTAGCAAACTCCAGGGTGGAGTGGAGGAGGTTAAAAGCACATTGCTGAGCTCTTTCAATTTTGTTGCTGAACATTGTAATGGGCAATTTTTATGATTGATATTACGTGTGCTCTTCTCTCGTTGCGGAAAATCCATAACCCATTAAGACTGCTAATCTATCAATCCTTTTTCATTGTTGCTCAGGAGTATGTCGTAGTATTGCTAAGGAATGGGAGGTGCAAGGAAGAGGCCGCAAAGGAGCTGCAGGTTTTTTTGGGCGACGAGAATGATGCATTTGTATCCTGGTCATCTTCTTTCACCCGAACCTTCCGCACTTCATTTTCATTTCCTCTGCCATGCATTTCCTCTGACGTCACCATCAATCTATCTATGATTGTGCAGGTTATGGGATCACCTCTCCTCAAATTTGCACCTTTACGTTCAACCTAAAGCCACCACTTCTAATGATGAACCTAAAAGCACCCGCAGTGCTGGTGGAGGATTGCCTGTTCGCAGTTTGACTAGCAGCGTGCAAGTTAATTGTGAACCTGAAGCTGAAGCCCAGAAAACAACTAGAGCTCATCAGAAAAGAGATTGGGGAAAAATTATTCGAGAACAGTCAGAAGCAGTTCCTCTTCGAAGTGTTGTAGCCAATGTTTCTCATGCAGAGGAAAAGGATTTTCATGAATCATATGCAGAAGAAAGGGGTTTTCATAAATCACATGCTGGAAGACGAACCCGCTCTCCTGAGTTGCATAACCACAGAAAGAGGAGCAGAGAGGCAGATTCACGATCTACCAAGGTTTCTCGTCCTCTTTAATTTATGCTGAGTGTCTTGCAAAGCTTAGCAGCATTGACAATATCATATTTCTTCTTTTCGTATATGCATTTGCTAATTATCATGTCGTAATCTACTCATAGTATGAAACAGATGAATATGCTAGGTATATGATTCTAGTCTTCAAAATCTGCTAAATGGAAGTGCTAATATTATAATAGAGTTTTATTTTCTGTGTCTACATTACTGCCTACATGGTACAACACAGGGCATTTCCCAGTTTACACCACATGTAGTCTTGTTTTGGTTTTTAGAACTAGAACGAAACTATTATGTTCATTTCTGGTGAAAACATAAGTAAAACCCCAGGGCAGACTTGTTATGCCATTTGCATTATGTTAATTGGAGTTAGCATGATCTGCATTTACCCGTTTATGTGTCTGCCCCAAGAATGTGAATGTTCCACTGGTTTTGTTATATTCCATAGATAAAATTCTACAAAAATGTCTTCTTTTTTTGTTGGGCCTTGGCTTGTAATTTTGAATTTGAAATCTGATGGTGTACAGCTGTATAACCTTTAATAGGACATCTGGAAGGGCCTTTAACCTTCTCTTTACAGCTGTATAACCTTGCCCATGCATAATCCTGTTATAGGATTTGCATTATGGGAGTCTCTGCTTATTATTTTTTCTTAATGCAGCTACCAGAATTGTATATCCGCTGCTCTATTTCTTAGCATGTATTTTTGGACCCTTGAAACTATGCAATCAGATGTACATTAGACATTTGAATCTGGATTAATGACAACCCTGAGAGTTACGCAAATGGTATTCTAGATTTTTAGTCACATAACCTCATTTTGAAACTTATTACATTTTGGTACGCAGTCATGTGGGGTTGAGGTGTTCATAGGAGGTGAGGGGAATATAGGCAATGTGGATCTTTTCCTATGTTGGTAGGAACAAAGATAAAAAATAGTTTTAGGTTCGAGAAATCTACAAAATAGAGCTTGACTGAAGTGCCCAACTTTAATTTGCTACGGAATGATAAAAAATATGTTGATGTGCTTTATCTTGTTTATTACTGATGATTTGTGAATTGATGTAAAGCTCTCTCAATGGATGTAGCCCTTTATTTACTCTTTGTGATAATACTCTTAACACCTTTCCAGAGGGTATCTCAACCAGTTATTGATGCACCACGCCGACTTCTCCAGTTTGCTGTTCGTGATGCTGTAAGAACTGTGCAGCCAGTGACTTCTAGATCAGAATCAGCTTCCAAGCGACTTCGTTCTGTGGTGTCTACATTGGCATCAGATTCAGCACTTGATATTACTCATATTAGGTTGCAGAAAACAAATTCAGATGTGAGAATACCAGGTGCCACATCAGCATTAAGAGCTGCAGCTGAGGCGGCTGAAGATGCTATCAAGGGTAGCTTTTCAGGTAGTGTTTTTAATAGATTGGGAAGGATGCCTACGATAAATCATACTGGTGCTCTTAGAGAACAAGACCCAGAAAGTCAAGAATATGAGAATTTCGATAACATTCAAGCAGAAAATCAAGTTGAATTTTATGAAAGAAACCAATATGGTGGCAGTGATGCTTACATGCATAACCAGGAATCAGATGAAGCTACAGGTTATACTCCCAATATTGATGAGTATGAAAAGTATAATGGATTGGGTTCTCGCCAAAGTAGATTGTCTTCTAGTGCAGGCAAAGAGTCATTAGTAGTAGGGTATGTAAGGGGAGCTGCTGAAGTAAGAGGCAGAAGATTGATGGCTCAGGGCACACATGCTGGTTCAGGACCAAGACCATCAGAAAAGAACTTAGATATGTCTGCTAACACTAACATGCGGAAGGTTCCAACTCATCAAACTAGGGATGCTGTTGTATCTGACCCTCAAATGCCAATGGAGAAGAAGGTTGCTGATGCAAGGAACTCAAATGCGAAAACTGTGCATGTTAATGATACGGTCATGACTGATAAGTCCAAAGTAAGTTTTTATCTGTCTTTTCCCCTGCCCCCCCCCCCCCCTCTCAAAGTATATATGTGGTTCAGTGTAAATTAACAAGCATTCGAGTTCCTAGCATGTTCCGTGCTTAGAGGTTTAGTCTTCCCTAAATTTAATGTTTCAAAGTCAAAGGCATTGAGACCGATGCTACTGCATACCCTTAAGACAAACCATGCCATGCCATTGATACAAAAAATCATCAAAGACCTTCGAGTGGAGAGAGAGAGAGAATCCAATACAACTCATCTAGCTCAACAAGTCGGTTTAGGAATTATGTTGAGGCCAGTAATTCTCATGTTTTTTGCACTACATGTGGCATTGGCAATGAATATATCATATTTTCAACTAATGGATTACTCATATTCTTTCATGCTTACTGCCTATATTTCTTTTGTGATAATTCATGAAGCATTATATTTTTTGGATCACTCATGGTGCATCTATCTATTCTAATTTGTTAAAAATACATTCCAGGATTCTATACATTCAGGTTCTATGTTGGAGGTGCAAAAGGCTTCATCACTTGGTATGTAATGCTGCTCGCTTTTTTTGAAGCGACAACTGCTCTAATCGGTAACTTTAGGGAGTGTTTATGTGGAAGCATTCTTTTTATCCTATTAGAGCTGTGCTTTAATTGGCATTTCCCGCTGTGCTTGATATCAAGTAAAAAAACTGTTCCAGTAGGGATTTGGAAAGGCTAGTTACAAATTATGATGTCATTGGTACTACTATTTGATTGGCTTCTAGTTCTTACCTCTGAGCTTATCTGCAATTTATTTATAGGGACATGCTTTGCCAGAATCAAGTTTTTAATGCTAGATAAATTTGTAAGAGATTTGACATGTTAATTATCTGATGTATTAAGCTTTCATATGAGCCCTGAGAAATCATTTTTCTTTAAAAGATCTTTGTTGTACCATCAATGAACCTTTTTTCCCCATTGATATTTATTTTTTAACCATGTTAAATTGCTACTCCCAACATTCACAATTATAAGTAGTCTTAAGCCTTTGAAGTCTAAACTCTTTAATAGCTTTGACCATAAATACCTAACCATCCACATAGTTTTGCAATCTAAGCTTTAGGCTATTAGATTAATAACGAACAGCAATTTTGTAACATAAAACCTTTTCTTCTTAAGCGATATATTTTTATTGAAATTAGTAGTCAAAGTGTCACTTTGTCATGTGGATGGCCTAAAGTGCTTATATATTTGTAAATACATTTTTAGTATTATTTCTTATTTTTCCAATTTCCCTTCTTGATTAAAGTTTCTGTTCTTTTCCTCTAGCTACTGGATCAAATACTACAGGTCAACCTGACGGTGGCCCTGATTCTAGAACTGTCTTTGTTAACAATGTATGTGTTCCTCTGCTTATTCCGTTATGTTCATGCAGCTGAAGACTTTCATTTTTTACTAGTTGCTTAATTGTTTTGCTTCATTTTAGGTACATTTTGGTGCATCTAAAGATGCTCTTACTCGTCACTTCAATAAGTTTGGGGCTGTCCTAAAGACCCTTCTTGTGTCTGATGGTGTCACCGGCCAGCCAACAGGGTATAAATTTTCTTTCTTGTATCCAATTCTGAAAAAATCAGCTTTATTAGATGGTATCCTCATTTTTTCTCCCTTTCTGACTTATCAGCTCAGCATATATTGAGTTCTTGCATAAAGAATCGGCGGAGCAGGCTTTAACCCTGAACGGGACATCTTTTATGTCACGCATATTGAAGGTAAATACCTCAACCTAACTGAATGTTTAATTGAACAGTATGGTTTTTCTAGTAGACTATATGGTATGGTATGGTATGGTATGGTATGGTACACATGACCTAGCTACTTTAGTAAGATTTGCTAAGTAATTATCCAACACTTGCGCATATACACTCTTCTGAGCTAAGGGTTGCACAACATGTGCATTACTTATTTCAGTAGCTTTATTAGCATTTTCCGTATTGGTAAATTATGGCAAAAAAATTATGCTCAGGTTGTTTTTAGTTGATTGTGATTTTTAGTGTTGTGAAACTATTCCCAGCAGCAAGATCTTAGAAGTAACTCAAATCATATCGTGCTGCAGGTTGTTCGAAAAAGCTCCACTGAAGCAACCCAGCTGTCTGGCTCGCCCCACGCTTCTCGGGGGTCACCCTTCGCTTCAAGGCTCATTAGAACTGCATACCCAAGGGCGACCTTTCCTGGTGCTATCCGCGGGCGACTACCACTCAGAGGTGGTGCCCGGAGTTTCCAGTGGAAGCGTGGCGCTGCTGATTCCACAGATGCTGGAAAACCTAGTCAAACTGCAGCTGCAGCTCCTGGGAATCAGTCGGTCACCCCAATCACAAGAAGCTTCACCTACACACGCACTGAGCCGAAACCAAATGATGGTGCGATGGCATGACTGGCTAGGCGCAGCATGCCACTGATCCTGATGAAATCTCACAGAAAGAGCTCGCGATTGATGGCTGTTTCGTGCTTCATTCAGCCACTTTTCGGTACATATTTAAATAGCTGCAGATCTTAGTTTGTAGCAGGCTGTTTTTTGTGGACGTCAAACTTTGAGCCCTTTTCTGTGAGAGGCGTTGTGCCTTTTTTCCCATCGGCACACATGCTGTGCTGGCTGGCTGTGTGGAGTTTCTGGAGAGTAGAATATATATATAAAGTAGTCAAGAGACGAATGCGATGGGAACGCTGGAACATTTGTTATTACTGGCAGATTATCCGTCCTCCACGGTGTCCATGTTGAGTGGCGAGTGGCGACCACTTCCAAACCTGTAGCTTAACGTGCTTCATCTTTATTTCTACTGGTGGAAATATTTCGTTTGAGCTCCCAGTTTTGTAAATATATAAATTGCATAGTTCCTCTGAGATCTGGCTGCCATCAATTGTGCAGGCTTGTGTATAGAAGTCTGCAACCCCTGTGAAATCTTGGGTGGTTGTAGTACCTGTTTTTGTCAGAGAAGAGTACAATCAGCGAAACTCACGGGTAGCTCACTGTTCATATTGACCACCGAGTCATCAAAGTCAGGTGTGATCGGACGACAAGGACAGCCACCTCTGTGGCTCTGTGGCAACCCTCATCTCAAGCTGCTCATATCAGCCGGCAGATTTCGTTGTGTACTTACCCTGTTGTTTGGATCCGAAGGTGGTGGTGCAGCGCCCGTGACGCGCGCCGCTGAGGATTAAAATATCAGGGCAGCTGTTTTACTTGCTGATTGTACTTGGCATTTCATTACTAATCCAAATCCATTATTGGAGGCAACTTGGTTTAACTGACAGTACCTCAAGGTTGCTTAGGAAAGCTACCCGGTTTTGCCTCTCAAGTCAGATTCTTTGCACACTAACGGCAAAGGTTGGGAGTGGAGGTAGTGATAGCAGGGACGAGAATGTATCTAGTGTTACCAAACACGATAAGATCTAAATCATTGCATGAAAAAATACAAGAAAAATATAGAGATGCAAAATTTGAGCACGAACAAAAACTTGTGCAACCTGCAACTGTTGATTTCTCTTTTATGTTTCTATTTGCACAAGTTTCTACCGTAGCATCAATGATCAGTCGGCTCACTACACTACCCTGCTACCCAGGCGTAAACGCACTACTGCTATCCAGTCAAACATTTTGGCGCCATTGACATCTCTCTAGCCTCTTGTGCTTGTGCCGAGCCCAGAGCTGCTGCCGCTTCTGCAGCCACCAGCAGAGGCGATGCCATTGCCATGCCAGGGCGAGGGCGGCCACTGGTCAGTGGTCAGTACTACCTGAACGTCACATCGCGTCCAGCGCGCAGGACAAGGGCGCCACTCCAAGCCCAAAAGTGCCACTGCCACTGCGTCACCATCCCAAAGTCCAAACGAAATAATGCAAAAGGCGTCGCCATGACTCGGCCGGCAAGAATGTACTGTCATCCCTTCAGGTGATATGTTACAACACCACCACCACTACCTAATCACCTAGATAAAGCCTATACTAGCATAATTACCGGACGTGCTCGAGCCTTTTCGCAGAGGATTAGACGAGCCGATGAGTGAGCCAACGGCCGATGACACGACACAAAATAGTCACGCTCTGTCCGACGACACGATCAGCCCTGCAGCGAGTTTACTACTCCTCCAAACAGACGCCACACTCGGTAGTCGCCACTCCACTAGTCGGCTAGTCCATTCGCCTCTCCGTGCACCGCCACTCACCTGCTCCGCCGTCCATGCCATGGCATCCGCCGCCGCCGCCGCCACCAGCTTCCCTCTCTTCCTCCTCGTTTCAACATTGATCGCCGCCGCCTCAACCCCGCCGTCTTCAGCGGCGGCGGCGGCGGTGGCGCAGACACCGCAAGACCTCCTGCTCGACTTCAAGGCGTCCCTGCAGGACCCGTCGGGCGCGCTCTCGTCCTGGTCGCGCTCGACGCCCTACTGCAACTGGCCGCACGTCTCCTGCGCCAGCGCCACCGCCGCGGCCAACGCCACGGTCTCCGTCTCGCTCTCCCTCCAGGGGCTGGGCCTCTCCGGCGAGCTCTCGGCCGCCTCGCTCTGCCGCGTCCCGGGCCTCGCCGCGCTCAGCCTCGCGTCCAACGCCTTCAACCAGTCCATCCCGCTGGACCTGTCGCGGTGCGCGTCGCTCGCGTCCCTCAACCTCAGCGCCGCCGGCTTCTGGGGCCCGCTCCCCGAGCAGCTCGCCGCGCTCGCCTCCCTCGTGTCGCTTGACCTCAGCGGCAACAGCATCGAGGGCCAGGTGCCCGCCGGCCTCGCCGCGCTGGGGAGCCGCCTCGAGGTGCTGAACCTCGGGAGCAACCGGCTCTCCGGTGTGCTCCACCCGGCGCTGTTCCGCAACCTCACCGGCCTGCACCTCCTCGACCTGTCAGGGAACCAGTTCACGGAGTCCGAGCTGCCGCCGGAGATCGGCGAGATGAGCAGCCTCCGGTGGCTGTTCCTGCAGGGGTCGGGGTTCACCGGCGCGATCCCCGAATCCTTCCTTGGCCTGGAGCAGCTGCAGGTTCTTGACCTGTCCGTGAACAGCCTGGTCGGAGCCGTGCCACCCCGATTCGGCGTCAGGTTTCAGAAGCTCATGACCCTGGATTTGTCGCAGAACGGCCTCTCCGGGCCGTTCCCGGAGGAGATTGGTAAGTGTTTGATGCTCCAGAGGTTCGAGGTGCACGACAACGCCTTCACCGGCGAGCTTCCCGTCGGGCTCTGGTCACTGCCGGACCTGCGCGTGATCCGGGCCCAGAACAACCGGTTCACCGGCCGGTTGCCGGAGTTCCCCGGCGGCCAGTCTCGGCTCGAGCAGGTCCAGCTCGACAACAACAGCTTCTCTGGCGGTATACCTGGGAGCATCGGCCTGGTCCGCACCCTGTACCGGTTCTCCGCCTCCCTGAACGGGCTCAACGGCAGCTTGCCGGACAACGTCTGCGACTCCCCGGCGATGAGCATCGTCAACATCTCCCGCAACGCGCTCTCCGGCACGATCCCGGAGCTCAGGAACTGCAAGAGGCTGGTGTCGCTGTGCCTCGCCGGGAACGGCCTCACCGGGCCGATACCGGCGTCGCTAGGGGTCCTGCCGGTGCTGACGTACATCGACCTGTCCAGCAACGGCCTCACCGGCGGCATCCCGGCGGAGCTCCAGAACCTGAAGCTCGCGCTGCTGAACGTCTCGTACAACCAACTCTCCGGCCGCGTGCCGCCGTCCCTGATCTCCGAGCTCCCAGCCGTGTTCCTCCAAGGCAATCCCGGCCTCTGCGGCCCCGGATTGCCGAACGGTTGCGACGACGACGCGCCGCCGACGAAGCATCGGGGGCTAGCGCTGGCCGCAACAGTGGCGTCGTTCCTCACCGGCGTGGGGCTGCTCGCCGCAGGAGCATTCACAGTCTGCAAGAGGTTGCACGGCGGCGAGCCTTCCCCGTTGAGGCTCGTGCTGTTCCACCCCGTCAAGATCACCGGAGAGGAGCTGCTAGCCGGGTTCCACGACAAGAGCATAATCGGCAGGGGCGCGTTCGGGAAGGTTTACCTGATCGAGCTCCGAGACGGGCAGAACATCGCGGTGAAGAGGCTGGTGAATTCAGGGAAGCTGACGTTCAGAGCGGTGAAGAACGAGATGAAGGTGCTCGCGAAGGTCAGGCACAAGAACATCGCCAAGATGCTGGGATTCTGCTACTCCGAGGGGGAGGTCAGCATCATATACGACTACCTGCAGATGGGGAGCTTGCAGGATCTGATCTGCGCGCCGAAGTTCACGGCAGCGTGGAAGGACAGGGTGAGGATCGCCATGGGTGTAGCACAGGGGTTGGCGCACCTTCACCATGATCACACTCCCCAGGTTCTGCATAGAGACCTGAAGGCGAGCAACGTGCTTCTTGGTGACGAATTTGAGCCGAGGATTGCAGGATTTGGGATTGATCGTGTTGTCGGGGAAATGGCGTACCAGACTTCCATGGCTTCGGATCTGAGCTACAAGTGCTATGTCGCACCAGGTAAGCATCTTTGCAATTCAGTGAATCCACCCAGATGGCCAGATTGCAATTCTTTGTTGCATGTGCAGTTCAGCTGTTCAGGCATCAAAGGCATTCTGCACACTAGGCATAATCTCTTACGTGTGCCATCTCATTCTGTTTCGTTGTCTGAATATCAGTAGTACAAAAGAGAACTGACGGCAACATATTCCACTGATGCTGTTCTGCTTATTGTTTCTGAAACCAGAGCAAAGCTGCGCCAAGAATCCAACACACCTCATGGACGTGTACAGCTTCGGGGTCATCCTCCTGGAGCTGGTCACCGGCAAGCCGGCAGAGCAGCCGGCGTCCAGCGACGACTGCATCGACATCGTCAGGTGGGTGCGGCGGCGGGTCAACGTGGCAGACTCGGAGATACTCGATCCCAGCATCTCCCGCACGGCGCGGCAGGGGATGCAGGCCGCCCTCGAGCTCGCGCTGCGCTGCACGTCGGTGATGCCCGACCAGAGACCAGCCATGGATGAGGTCGTCCGGTCGCTCCAGCCGCTGTGTTTCACTGGAATCGATCTGGAGCCCTGAAATGGAGAAGCACGTCGAGCGGTCGAGGTCGCCTACTTCTGCCCATGGTAAGCCCAGAGAGAGTTCAGAGAGTAGTGTCACTGCATAGCCCTTGCTTGTTGTATTTGTAATTTTGTATATAGCATGGCACTAGTAGGATACTGGGATGTGAGTGTGTGGAAACAGAATAAAGAGAAATAAGGGATCAGCGATCACCAAGCTTGTTCTGTAACCACTAACACATATTTAGACTACGAGGAAACAGCAGGCGTTACTGAAGCTGATGCTACAATTCAGAACATTACCAACACCCAGATACTACATAATCCATTGAATTATTTAAACACAACATAAAGAAATTAAGCATACGAAGGAAGAAAAAATTATTCGGTTACATGACATGATCATACATATATCGCATAGGCTACAGACAGGCAAACAAACTGAACATTATTATAGAAAAACAGGAATTGAAATGTACTATCAGCTACACATGAAGCGGTTCCTCGTTACTTCTCTGCAAGATTTTGCTTCAGCTCTGCCTCTCAAAGGTTGCAAGCGGGTTTGCAAAGCCTTGTGATGAACTCAATTTCCACCAAGGTGCTTGGTGGTGCTCACTATGTCGCCAATCAGAATGGCGACGCATCATTCTTCCAAGTCTTGTGCAATATCAGCACGGGCTCTTGCTCGGGTCTGATAAACTTTTCTTCCTCCATTGCTGCTACTGCTGGCGACGGTGGTGGTGGTGCAGCTGCTGATGCAGTTGCTGTTGTTGCTCACTAAATCGCTCAAGAAGTACCAGCAGATGGTGCTATAAGGTTGCCCGGGTAAAATGCTAGGCTGAGGAGCCCGGCATGGCATAGACCTTCCGGATTGCATGTCAAAGACCATTCCCTGATCTCTTCCACGCCCTCCGATCCAGTACACACAGTTGCCCTTCAGTCCTGGCACGCCCTCTGCATACATGGACACTGCATTGTTCCTTCCCACAAAGAGCGAGTGGCCTCCCAAGTCTTTCACCACATCCCAGCAAGGCTGGCGCCGGGGATAGTACCTCAGAACCAATATCTCATTCTCGGCGACTCGGCGCTGACCCCCGGCGGGCAGCTGCAGAGTAACGGTGCAGCTCGCGTTCCTCCAGACTTGGTACAGACTACCCTCGCAGAACACCAAGTTCTTGGCACTAGTGAACGCGGACACGGTGTCGTA
The DNA here is from genome assembly GCA_036936925.1 of Cenchrus fungigraminus. Taxonomy (NCBI): domain Eukaryota; kingdom Viridiplantae; phylum Streptophyta; class Magnoliopsida; order Poales; family Poaceae; genus Cenchrus; species Cenchrus fungigraminus. The sequence goes on from CM072775.1 coordinate 78,064,285, forward strand.
GGGCGGTGCAAAGACGGTGGCAGGGTTGAACGGGAGGTTGGCCTCAGACAGGAGGGACTCAACCGTGGCCGGCGCGTTGAGGTCCGGCCCTTGAGATTCAGGTGGAACTCTCTTGTACGGGATGAGGGACTCGGTGCAGAGCGTGAGCCTCAAGGGAATGGGTTCCAGATTTCCTCCTGCCCGCGCCTGCTCATATCGCACCAAGCGGAAGTTGCGCTGCTGCTGCCAGCGCAGCGGGCGGAAATTAATGGAGCGGTCGGCGGGCGGCTGGAGCACAGAGAACTCGGGCTCCCAGGGTCCCGCCTCGTCGGTGTTGGCGGGCTTGCGGCGGCGGCGCTCGGGGAGGCGGAGCACGTGGACGTCCCCGCACTTGGTGAGGCAGTAGACATTACCTCTGTCGGTGTAGACGACGTCGGTGAGCTGGTCCCCGCTGGTGAGGCGGACGGGTTCCATGACGGCCCACCTCTTGGCCCCGGCGGTGACGTAGGCGATCCTGTCGATGTCGCAGATGGCGGCGGCGGCGAAGTCGTCCTTGGCGGGTGTCGGGGTGAAGACGACCTTGGAGACCCAGCGGCTCTCGTAGATCAGGGGCGGGAGTAGGATCTCGACGGCGGCGATGGGGTTGAGGAGGACGAAGGCGGTCTGGCCGTTGAAGAGCGCGACGGAGAGCGCGAGCCAGCCGTTGCTGGAGCCGACGCAGCGGCTCCCCGAGACGATGGCGGTGAGCTCGAAGGAGCGGCGGGTGGGGAGGGACGCGGCGTGCGGGCACCAGCGGGAGTCGTCGGAGACGACGAGGAGCGCCGGGGAGGGCGGGGCGAGCGCGCAGCGCCAGGCCGTGCAGGCGCCACGCGCGCTGGCGTACCACTTGAGGTCGAGGCGGTCGCCGATGCGGCAGAGGAGATCCGGCGGCAGGTCCGCCCAGCGCCGGAACGGCGCCATGGTGGCGGCGGCCGGATTCGGGCCGCTAGGGTTTGGCGGGGGAGGAGGAGGGGGCGGATGCGGGCGATCCCCCCGGTGGGGGTGGTGGGGAATTTTATGATCCATTTCTCTTCCTCCGGATGGGGGTGGGAATTTTACGGGGGAGCCCCTCTCGGTCGCGTTTCGTTCGCGGAAAGGTCCACCCGCCCCGCCTGCGGGGGGCGATGACGCGGCCGTCGTCGCCGCCCGCGTGAGGAGGCCGGACTGCGCAGGTGTGAGTGGCACAGGCATGCAGTGGGTGGGAAAGCAGGGTGTCGCGTCGCGTGACGCTTGCAGACGACGCGTGGTTAACGGCTAGCGCGTGCCAGACACCACGGCGGTTGGCGGCCCGCGGGGTTTCCGCGCGGTGATGCGCGCGTCGGACAACATTTTTCTGTTGCAGGCGGGCGCGCGCGCGGGGCTCAGGCAGCAGCGGTTTCCAGTGCTTTGGGCCCGTTTCCACGCGAATTTGGGCCTTTCCAAGAGGTACATAATCATTGAGGGCCTTTTCCTTCCCATGCATGGAAGTGTGTGTTCAAAGCTTTAAGCCTTAAAGGAAATTTGTTGATCGGCAAAAAGTGCTAAGAATCTTCAAGATACTTTTTATATCTTTTCTAACTCATAAGAATAGAGATTTTGTGAAAAGCACCCCTCCAACAGCATATTCAATTGGATATTCAAATATAGATATCCTCTATTCCGGATTTTTCGTTAAAGTCCAAAGATGAAGAGTGAGAGTGATCGTTTAAAATGTGCACAATATATAAAAAAAGATGTTGAAGAGTACAAAGACAAAATAATTTTTACTCAAATGACTCTTCAGTGATTTAGAGGGTATATTTTAGAAAGGCTCTTGGAGATGCTTTATAGTCTGCAACTCGGCATCGCTGTACAGAATTTATACACAATAAAAATACGAACAGCTTTGGGGAAACATTTACAGTAGTGTCACCATCTGTTCTGAAATGTTTGTGCAGTTGGAGTAATCAAAGATCAGCCCGCCCGGGGCATCTTGGGAACGGAATGACGTCCCGGATGTTCTCAAGACCAGTGGCGAAGAGGACCATCCTGTCGAAACCCATGCCAAACCCGCTGTGCCTTACGGAGCCAAACCGGCGGAGGTCCAAATACCATTCATACGGCTCGACTGACAAGCCAAAGTCCATAATCCTGCACAACCAGAAGATGGGATTCAGATGGCTGCAATTACATCACTAGCGCACTACTCATATGATACTCCCTCCGTCTCATAATAAGTGTAATTCTAATTTTTTTAGGATAGATTAGTGGTGGAATGAAATACTCTAGTACCCTTATTAGTTTGCCAAATGCAGTAAGTTTTACCGTACAAATCAGATCTGACCACTTAATTTAGAAGGTAATTAGATCTATTTTCTAGAATTACATTCTTTGTGATATTTTTTTCAAAAGTTAGGATTGTACTTATTATGGGACGGAGGGAGTACAGTAATCTCTTAGCATTTTCAGCATCAGTAAAGGGCATGCTTAATGCACTTTCAAAGTTTCAAGATATTTCAATCACTGCCGTTGATTCACACGAACTAGGTAAGGGTGATAAAACAACATCCCCAAAACCAACATGTTATAAATGTCAGTAACATAATGCAAACTGCTTTCAGGTAACTACTCGTCTCTCTCGAGCACCACATTCATGAGACTAACTTAGATGATGCAACTGTTGCCCACATTGGTCAATCCACAGAATAATACCAACATGGAAACATCCAAGATCCAACAGCCAGTGTTAAGTTTACAAAATTAAGTTAGAGATTTACAAAATTACCAATATTCAACAGAAGAATACCAATGTCCCCTTAAGTTAGAGATTTATTAACCCTGGCCTAACAGGCCATCAGTACAAGCCACCCAACCCGACAAATAACGAATCGAGTAGGAATGTGGAGCAAAATAAATATAAGATAAACTATATACAAATATAAGGTGAACTAAAAACTGAGCCATCGTACCTCTTTCTGAGAATACCACAAGTCGCTCTTCTCTTTGGCTTCCACCAATCAGCTCACCACCCTATATTATACAAAATATCCAAAAACACATAAAAATAACATATCATTTGGGCAGACATAAATATGTTCAATTAGAGGCGGAACGGATCTGCCACAAAAAAATCATTCTTAAACTAAAGAAACAGTAAGACAAATTAATGTGCTCAACAGACAATGGTTTGGTAAACTGGTCCTAGAAATAAATCCCGAATCTTACTGGAGTAGCACAAGTACTTATATCAGAATTAAATTACAATATCTTTTTCTTATTGAAAACTTTTTAATGGTAAATAGAGGAGAAAAAAAGAATTTCGTGATATTAGAATGGACATGCTATGCTACCAAATAACGGATTAGGCAGGTCAGCAGGTGGTCCACATAACATCGAGATATGCATTTTAACTATTGATTTCAATATTTACCTTTGGCACGAGAACGTCCATAGCAGCAACAGTCTTTTGGTCATCATTAAGCCTCATATAGAAAGGCTTTATTTCTTTCGGGTAGTTATAAACAATAACTGGCCTCATAAATATCTTCTCCGTCAAATACCTTCATCATACTTGAAGAATCACAATTTGCACATTTACACAAGGTAATTAGGTAAAGTATGTCATGGAAAAAGGACCAGCTGGGCTGCAAATACCTTTCATGCTCAGATGCTAAATCCATGCCCCATTCAATAGCTTTTTCGAATATCCCCTCTTCGACATCCTTTAAGATATTCACAGCCTGTGTATATGAAATGCGTTCAAAAGGCGCTGAAGAAACAAGCTTTAGACGGTCGATTGCAGTTGGACTTTCAGCAAATTTCATATCTATGAATTCCAGGTCCTTTTCACAAAACTCAAGTAACTCCTTGCATAGGTATTGTATGTAGCCCTCTGCATTGTTCATGGCATCCTTTGGCACGGTTGAATGCAAGTGCACATCAGTACAGTTCTTGTTTACTCGAAACATATAAGCAAGGCGACCGAGAAAAGACTAGATTAAAAAAAAACTGCTCACCTGCAAGTTTGCAAATGCAATTTCTGGCTCAACCATCCAGAACTCTGCCAAGTGTCTTGATGTATGTGAATTCTCTGCCCGGAATGTTGGTCCAAAGGTATATACGCTACTCAGAGCACAAGCATAAGTCTCAGCCTGAAGTTGCCCTGACACAGTCAAAAATGCTTGACGCTTGAAGAAGTCATTCTCAAAAGCAATCGTCCCATCATCCTTGTATGGAATAGTTCCACCACCCTGGCTGAATAGTGTTGTGACCTGAAACATCTCACCAGCACCCTCACAATCACTCGTGGTGATTATGGGTGTATGGACATACAAAAATCCATTCTTGTCGAAGAACTTGTGTGTCGAACAGGCCAGTCGATGCCTTATACGAGCAACTGCACTTATCTGCGAAAGATTAATTCGAATTGCAACTGTCATGAACTGCTCTCATTTGAAAAGAAAACAGTAATTCACTTCTACAAATCTATCTATCTCTATGCTCCAAGAACACCATTCCACCATACATGTTCGACAAACAGAAAATCAAATTTCATACTGAACAAAGTTCAGAAACTCTGCTCCCCACTGTAAACTCTAGTTGGCGTTCATGACAATTGAGCAAACAAAATAAATAATACAGAAATTAAGCGAAGGATTTTATACCGTGTTGGTGCGTGCACGGAGGTGTACCAGGTCCCTAAAATTCTCAGGCTTCCTCATGCTCTTGCGCAGCGGGTAGTCGGCGTCCACCTCCCCGACCTCGATGATCCTCTCCGCGCGGAGCTCGACGCGCTCCGCCGAGCTCCCGGGCGGCCTCTGGAGCTTCCCCTCCAGGAGCACGGAGGTGCCCATGGGCGTGAGGCGCGCGAGCGGCGCACCGCGGCCTCGACCACGACCTGGAGCGCGGCGGGGCTGGAGCCGTCGCTGACCGCGAGGAACGCGAACGCGCCGCGGCCCTGCTCGCAGCCCGCCACGACCCAGCCCCCGATGACCACGCGCTGGCCCACGAGGGCTTCCTCCGGCTCCGCGTCGAGGATGGCGCTGATGCGGGTGCGGGAGATTGAGGGCTCGAGGTCATCCATGGCGAGCTCGCGTGCTGTCGGGAGTTCGGGACTCGGGAGGCGGCGGCGCGGGGGGCGGTTTTCTGGTGAACAGCGCGCGCGCGCGTTGCCCTGCATGCAAATGCAACGAGGCAGGTCGGCAGCTGGCATACAGCACACGGAGTTGGACTTGGACTCGTTGGCTCCAAGTCAAAGTGTCAAACTTCTTGTTGAACGGCTGAAATAACTTTGGACAATGCTCATAAATATTTTTGAAATTATATGATCGATGAATGTCAGGGTCGTCAAACAGAGTTATATATACACACCCCCAGGCTAATCTATACTATAAAGAGCGAAAATAATTGAAAACAATTCCCATCCAATTTGGATCTATCTTACCCCTCACGCCGGACCCACTCGTCATATGTTTTTTGGAGTGGATATGGTGGAAGGACTATGAAAAGACAAAAAATCACAATTTGGAGAGCATTTCTGCTAAAAAACGTAATGTTTTTCTCACTCACCCCGCACATACCCACGTCGTGTACCCGCTGGACCCACCCAAGTTTCCTCCGTCTTACCCGCGCAGGGTACCAACGACCGTGTCTGTCGCTCCCGCCACGTGACCTGTTTGCCCACATTACTCCTCAAACGCTAGAGTCTTGAGGTCGGCTCAGTCACTTTTGCTACAACCGCTCGATCATCATCAAGCGGATGATAAGTTTATGGTTTTTTTAACCCGTAGACCAACCTTTGACAGTGTAATTTTGTAAATAAAAACTAAAAAAAAATTTGTCGTATAAAAATGAACAAATGACATAAGTAGATAATAGATGGTAATACCCAAAAAAAGATAATAGATGGTAATTTTACCATACCGATAGGATCATGCTACATTTTTAAAAAATAAAGAAAACATGTATGATTCTAGAAAAATAAATTGATTTGATTAACTACGCCAAGCGTGAGGTTCATGCATTGGATTCTTTGATGGGTGAAATTCCACCTTTAATGTTTGACTAAATTTATTTAAAATATATCAATATTTTTTATGTCTAACAAATTTTAGTAGGTTCATTATGAAATATAGCATACCTATAAATATTAATACTCTTTGTTGCAAAGTTGGTTAAACTTAAAATAGTTTAACTTAGAATAAACTTAAGTAAACAATTATTTTGAGACAGAGAGTACTTAATAAGTTTTAGTTTTAAAAAAGAAATCGGTACTACAATACATGTTCCATAAAAAATAACAAGTGCTTCATAATATTTTTTTAAAACACGTGCGTGTCGCACGTGCACCTTACTAGTTCAAAGCAATGACTGAAAAAATAACATGGAGACTTTTTTTTTTGCAAACCACACGCTGCATCTGTGAGGAAATACATGTCGAATTAGCTATCTTTAATTTCAAATGCATGACTATGTTGAAAATCTAGGGATTTATATTAAATATTGTTCAGTCACAATTTGCGTGCTAATACTATAAATATCTATTGATCAGTTTGCATCAACAGGGGTTGAAAAATGCAAAACAATTGCTCTCTTCGGTCAGGAGTACTTACTTTCGTTTTACCTTTTATTTTTTGTCTATATTATATACGAATTTGACTGCTGTTTTTGAATTAGGATACACCTATAAGATTGTGAAAGCTTTTCATGATAAATTTACATATATATTATTCTCATTTTCGAACTAAATGCCACACCTTCCATATTACTCTCTAAACACAAGTCGCTTTATGAATTCAAGGTGAAGGTGATCCGCCTATCTCATTTTCAATTTCTTCGTTGCAAAGAAATAGGGTGTATATATAACATTAGTTGCACCTTTTACATGAGTCTAACTGAAGGCAACATGGACATTTTATTTACGGAGTATCTTCCTAATCTTCATGCCTAGCTCCAAAGTTACGTGTATTTGCAATCAGATCGAGTAAGTAATTGATCTCCAAGTTTCAAAGTGTAGAATCTTCTTCCAAATGTCAAATATTTGTGCTTGGATGGAGTAGTTGTCATCGCTAAGATTCTAGGAATCAACTCTCGTTGGAGTACACAAGTGAAAGTGGTTTTTTTGCTGGGCCGCGTGGCGGGCTGGTTCTCCAGCGTACTTACAGGTCCACGGGTACTGAGCAGCCCACCAGTGCAGCCGGATAAACTCTGAAGCATAAAAATCCTCCGTCCTAATCCTCCTAATCTCCCATAAACCCTAACTAGTTCGTCAAAGATTGCCATACTGCCAATCTGCCATCTTCAGAAGGCCGCCAAGGTTGGCGGCTGTCGCCTTATGGCACCGTTCGGGCCTTGGGCGGACATCCCCTCGGAGCTCCTCCTCATCAGCGATGGCTTCGGCCTCCTAGAATCCTACAGCCGCGCCCGTGGCGTCTGCACCGCGTGGCGCGCCGCTCTCCCGCCGCCAATCCCTTCCCTCGTCACCGTCACCATCCCGGATGACGATCCATATTTGTGCTGCAACACTTTTTACTATCGTGAAGATCGTCGCGTGTCCGCCACGTTCCTGCCGGCGGAGCGCTCGTACCCCCTCACCACGCTTCCCTGGAGCGCCCGCTGCGTCGTCGGCTCGAGCAACGGCTGGCTGGCCGTCGACTGCCGCCCCTTGGCGGGGATCTACCTCGTCGCTGGCGAGGACAAGGAAGTCCCTCTCCTCCGGCTGCACAACGACGGCGAGCCGGTGCCCAATAAGATCGTGTTCGCGCCGAAGCCCACGGCCGAGGACTACGTCGCGGTGGCGATCTGCGACGTGCGCAGGCTCGCCTACACCGAGACGCGGGACATGAAGTGGATGATCCTCGACGTCGCCATCGGGGAGGGAGACCGGTTCGTCGACCTGGCCTACGACGCCGACGCCGGCAAGGTCTACTGCGTCACCGTGCTGGGAGACGTGCACGTGCTCCACATCCCCCGGCGCCAGCGACGGAGGCCCATCGTTGAGCCCTTGCATGCCGCCGCCGAGCGCGCCGGGCTGCCGGACGACCCCGCCGCCGACTACGCCCCGCCATACGACACCGCTTCCAAGTTCACAGACGCCAAGAATGTCTTCTTCTTCGGTGGCAACCTGTACCAAGTGTGGCGGAACACACCAGCAGCGCCGTCGTCTCTTGGGCGATGCCGGGCGGTGGTGGCCGGTTCAGCATAGCGGAAGACGAGATCTTCGTCCTCAAGTACGACCCCGAGCGCCGGCCATGCTGGGATGTGGTGAAGGACTTGGGAGGCTACTCGGTGTTCATCGGCAAGAACCAACCTGTGGTGCTGCGACCAGAGGATGCGCCGGGGGTCAGGGCCAACTGTGTTTACTGGATCAATGAGGGGTCGAGGAACGAGCCGATGGTGTTCGATATGGCTACTGGAATCTCAACTCTTCATCCCTCCGCCGACAAAGCGCTGAATCCCTCGTGCAGACCAGTCTGCTGGTACTTCTTGAACGACAAGATATGATTATGAATGTCGAGGACAACGGAAGGAATAAAACGAAGTACTCCAAGATAGTCGAAGATTGTGGACAAGTCTGGAAGAGAGTCAGAAAGCGCATTACGGCTGAAGCAAGGTAGAATTCAAGTGTTATGCGTTCATGTGCAATCTCCTGATTATTTGGTTGAATTCTGTATGTCCTAAATTATCGTGCCGAACCTTCCTAAAACTCTTGTAAAGGGAGAAAACACATTTTTTAGTTAACTTTCTGTACAATTCTGAGTTACCCCTCCGGCCTCCGCAGCGGCACTGCACCCCCTCCGCCAAACTTGAGTCATCGATGACACTAGTAGCTCTCCAAGCTCGCGGCAAGAAAGGGAAGGGACGTGGATGGGCTCTCCGTGGGATTATTTTTAGTCATCGAAGATACGTCGGCTCGAGCAACGGCTGGCTGGCCGTCGACGGCCGCCCCTTTGCGGGGATCTATCTCATCTCTGGCGAGGACAAGGAAGTCCCTCTCCTCCCGCTGCACAACGACCTCAAGCCGGTGCCCAAGATCGTGTTCGCGCCGAAGCCCACGGCCGAGGACTACGTCGCGGTGGGGATCTGCGATCCGCGCAGGCTCGCCTACACCAAGACGCGGGACATGAAGTGGATGATCCTCGACGTCGCCATCGGGGAGAGAGACCGGTTCGTCGACCTGGCCTACGACACCGACGCCGGCAAGGTCTACTGCGTTACCTTGCTGGGAGACGTGCACGTGCTCCACATCCCCCGGCGCCAGCGACGGAGGCCCATCGTCGAACCCTTGCATGCCGCCGCCGAGCGCGCCGGCCTGCCGAACTACGACCCCGCCGCCGACTACGCCCCGCCCTATGACACCGCTTCCAAGTTCACAGAGGCCAAGATTGTCTTCTTCTTCGGTGGCAACCTGTACCAAGTGTGGTGGAACACGAGCAGTGTCGTCCCTTTGGCGATGCCGAAAGGAGAGATCTTCGTCCTCAAGTACGATCCCGAGCACCGGCCATGCTGGGATGTGGTGAAGGACTTGGGAGGCTACTCCGTGTTCGTCGCCAAGAACCAACCCTTCGTTCTGCGACCAGAGGATGCGCCAGGGGTCAGGGCCAACTGCGTTTACTGGATCGGGTCGAGGAACGGGCCGACGGTGTTCGATATGGCCACTGGAATCTCAACTCTTCTTCCCTCCGCCGACAAAGAACTGAATCCCTCGAACAGACCATTCTGCTGGTACGTTTTGAACGACAAGATTTTGAGCGTCGAGGACAATGGAAGAAAACGAAGTATGAGTGGAGAGGATTGTGTGCAAGTCTCCAAGAGTCGTCGGAAAGCGTATTAGTACCAGGGTGGAGAGAAGGTGGTGCAAGGGAGCAATCACTTGTGTGTTTAGTTATATGTTCTCTATAGTTCCGATGAATTGCCATATCTTTAATTCGGGTAGACACTTTTTCATTAGTTAACATCATGCAATCTTGAGTCAATTGGTATAAAATTTCATTAGTTTAAGCTTCTTATAGTTTCTGCATTATTTTCACAACTGGAACCAAGAGTTCTGAGGAGATCTCCATCTGAAATCAACAATTGCCCACGTCATAACTGTAGTTCGTACATCTCAAAAGGACTGGATTGAGCAAAAAAGTGACCAAGATTTCCCAGGATACAGACCAAATGATTATATGTCCCAAGTTTGGTTCGGCTATGTCCCAAGGAAATTTGCTGATCAGCAAAAAGAAAAGTGCTAAGTTAACTAATAACTATGTTAGTCTGCAGTGCTGTACAGAATTTATACAATCATAAAAAGAACAGCTTGCATTGGGGAAACATTTACAGTAGTGTCAACATATGTTCTGAAATCTTTGTGCAGTTGCAGACTCGTTTGAACTATGCACTGTTAACAGAGTGGCGAACAGTGTCTCGAACCAGAGTAGGAAGGGCAGAACTCAACCTGCTTAAAATAGGCCAAATTAACTATTACTTGAGTGGTGCACTAAGATTATTAATACGTATGATTTTGTGAGCGCTCAACATGGCTAAGATTATTAGTCATTTGAAAATTCATGTAGTTCTCCTCGACCACACGAGTGTAACAAATCAGATACTCTTCTTGTCCAACGATCGATATTACGCATGTGGCATTTTTTAAAAATAAATTGTTGCTCTTGAACTGAAATTGCAATGCTCCGTATGTAATTAAAGGGCATCTGATTCATGGTGGAGCAACAGAGTCACGCTAGAGGCCATGTTGGGTCGTCAACACTGCCAAGGGAATTTGAAAGGTGATCAAATTGTGTGTGCTTGTGGCTTGTTTATGTGTTCTCTCTTTTTTGCGATTTTCCCTTAAAATTTGAAAGCAAATATTTGAGCTCTATTTTCTTAGCAGCTAAAAATAATAATCTAAAATCGCTTATACATATAACAAACAATGAAATAAACCTGATAATCGGTCATTAATATAACTATGTTAATTGGACAAGGAACTTTTTTTTAGGGCGACAAGAAACTCTTATTATTCGAGTAGGACGAGAGTCAAGGTGCTAGTAACTGACACGCATACGAAACTCCGTACTCCCAGTAGTAGACTAGATATATACGGAGTACATTGGATTGTAAAAAGTTCCCGAGTTTCCCACAGGAATATATCCAGAACTCGATCGGTTCGTTGGCCGCCGGCCGCCGCCATGGCGTTGTCGTCCGGACCTTGGGCGAGTCTTCCACCGGATCTCCTCCGCCTCATCACCAGCGATAGCTTCGGCCTCCCGTTAAAGTCCTACTCCTGCATCCGCGGCGTCTGCACGGCGTGGCGTTCCGCCCTCCCGCCGCCGACCCCTTTGCTCCTCACCGTTTCCGGTTCCGATGATCCCCGCCACCGCCAGCAGGTCGAGCCCGGGCAGCTCGTGTCCGCTTCGTTCCTCACGGCGGGCCGCTCGTTCCACCTCTCCGAGATCCCCACGGGCGGCGAACTCGTCGGCTCGAGCAACGGCTGTATCGCCGTCGACCCCGTCTGGTCGGGTATCTTCCTCCTGAACCTGAACCCTCTCGCCCGGAAAACCCGGGGGTTCCACCTCTCCCAGCTGAGGGACGACGACGATCAGCCGGTGGTCAAGGTCGTGTTCACGCCGAACCCCGCGCCCGGCGACTACACCGCCGTGGCGATCTGCGGCCCGAGCAGTCTCTCCTACGCCAAGACACGGGACCATAAGTGGACGGTCATGCACGTTGCCATGGCAGATCAGCGCGACCAACTCGTCGACCTGGTCTACGACGGCGACGGCGGCGGCGGCGGCAAGGTCTACTGCGTCACCAAGTACGGGGACGTGCACGTGCTCCACGTCCCCGGCTGCCGGCGGCGGAGGCCGACGAGGGTGGCGCCCTTGCACTCGCAGGCGGCCCAGCGCGCCGGCCTCTTCGCCCCGCCCTACGACACCTTGCAGTGGCGGATCCAGCGGTGGGTCGGGGGGCTCCAGCCCCCCTACCACTCTAGATCTAATGGTAATTTTGCAAGTTTTTCATGAAAATTTTGAGGAGGAAGAAGGAGGAAGAGGTAGAAGGAGGAGGGAGGAGGAGGAAGAAGATGAAGCTCCAGCCCCCCCTTACCACCCAATCCTAGATTCGCCACTGACACCTTGTGCAGGCTCACCGACGCCAAGAACATCTTCGTCTCCGGCGGTACCCTGTACCAAGCGTGGCGGAACACCGGCATCGCAGTCTCTCGGAGGACGCCGGAAGGCGGCCTGTCCGGCATGGCGAAAGACGAGGTCTTCGTGCTCAGGTACGACCCCAACTCCAAGCGGCGGCCGTGCTGGGACGCGGTGAGCGACCTGGGAGGCTGCTCGGTGTTCGTCGGCAAGAACAACCCTGTGGTGCTGCGACCGGAGGACGCGTCGGGGGTGAGGCCCAACTGCGTGTACTGGATCGACGAGTGGTCGAGGTTTGAGCCTATGGTGTTCGACATGGCCACCAGAACATCCACCGCGCTGCATCCGTTGGCTGCCAGTGCCAGAGCACGACGGCTTGGCTGCTGGTTCTTCTTGAATGACAAGGTTGCGAGCGTCGACGGTGATGGAAGAAAACCAGAAAATGACGCATAAGTGGGGTGAAGAAGATTGATCCGTTAAGTATAAATCACGAATTGCTAATGCTCATCAGTTGTTCTAATTTTACTGTCCAACGAGAAGAACAATTAGGCTTTTTTCAATGCAACCGGAATGTAGGATGCACTTATAAATTAATGGGAAAAGTCCGATTTACAACCTTGAACTAGCACACAAGTCTGGTTTTCAACTTTAAACTACAAAATCAGACATAAAAGGCCATCCAACTATCAAAACCGTGCAAGTTTCAACCTTTGAGCGATTTTGGAGGTGGTTTTCTATTTTGTGAAAATATTAAAAAAAATGGTTTCATCTAAAAAATCATAACTAATTCATTTTAAATCAGAAAAATATGGAACTTATACCAAAGTTTTATAAAAATGTCACCTATCTATTGGTGAACTATTTGGAGTCATCTGCATCTTATTATTCATATTCCTAGTATTTTTAGAAAAAGCAGTAAAAACTAGAAACTTGAACATATAATATTTAAAAAAACTCCAAATAGTGCACCAATAGATAGGTGACATTTTTATAAAACTTTGGGTATTAGTTCCATATTTTTCTGATTTAAAATGAATTAGTTATAATTTTTTAGATGAAACCATTTTTTTTAACATTTTCACAAAATGGAAAACCACCTCCAAAACCGCTCAAAGGTTGAAACTTGCACGGTTTTGATAGTTGGATGGCCTTTTATGTCTGGTTTTGTAGTTTAAGGTTGAAAACCAGACTTGTGTGCTAGTTCAAGGTTGTAAATCGGACTTTTCCCTAAATTAATTAAGCAGAATTATGTAGACCAGCATGTTTGGTTTCTTTATGCAACTTCAATCTAGCATATTTACAGCTGATAACAAAATACATGTGTGTGGAGGAAAGTTTGCTTTCCAGCTGATAACAAATTCAGTTTTTGCAATGTGGCATGTAACGAGTGGTTCTGGACCAGAGAACTTCTGGTGGCCGGCCTGTTGGTTTATGCAATTTCGCTGTTTGTTACTTTGTGATCAGGCCTCTTTGTTATTACTACTATTTCAGTTGTTTCAAGTAGTGTTATCAGCCATGGAAATGCTAGGATGGCTATTGAACTATGGATGAAACACTAGGTGATACCCCGCGTGATGCTGCGGGAATTTTTTAAACAAAATTTTAAGGTGTAATATGAAAGTAGGAACACCAAAGTGATTTCATGACAACATTCTTTTGTAAACAACATTATACATGGAAGTATGATAATTTTGTTGATAGAGAACTATTCTAAATTATTGATCCTACATTTTTCTCTACTACGGAAATTTTGTAGCATGCTACTCACAAAGGTATGATATTAACCACAGAAAATCGGTTGAAGATATAAATATATGATCTAGTGGATAGTGACATGGCGTATAGTGGATGGTGACGTGGAATGCTTGCATGTAGAGAGAAATATATTCATGACTTGTAGTGAGTCTCACTTATATAGTTGTTATAGATACCAGATCATTAATGCAAGGAATATACCGCTGGTGTGAAAAAAAATACTAAGCCTAGCAAGTTGATTGTCTCATAGATATTACTAGGTGAATTCCTCACGTGTTGCTGCGGTAATTTGTTGCGAAGTGGCCGGACAGAGCAACAGCTTAAAGAAAATTATGACTATTAAATGGCAATAATTTCAGTGCAAAGTGGCCGGACAATACTTTTCTAGTGCAAAGTGGCCGGACAAAGCAACATATATTAAAGAAAATTGTGACTATTAAACGGTAATTGTGTGCTGATGATGGCCTTAACGGTAATTGTGTGCTGATGATGTGGCTTAACGTGAGATGAGATAAATCCTTAATGGGAGCATCTATATAGATTAGGATGGTGAACTTGTTTTAGTAATTGCAAAATGAGATGTGAAACGAGTACTAGCAAAGCCTTGTTACGCTGTCTCTGTAATGTGTGCTGGGACATGCCCAGTGCTGTCTCTAGCAAAGCCTGCTCGGTGTTCGTCCGCGTGTACAGGATCGACGAGCGTGCTGGGATGCTTTGCTTGGTTCCAACTTCCAACACTGTACATGTTGCCTGGAACCTGCCTGGGCCCTGGAGTCAGTTTGGTTGCAATCCTGAGCACTGCCTGGAACTTGCCTCGCCTGTGCTGGCTGCCGGGCGCCAGGCCGATTGGCCGAGCAAATCGACTGCGTCGCTGCTGCCTCCACTTGCCTGTGGCATAAACGCTGCATCCCTATTCTACCAACTCAGGCACACGCGCACAGCTCCAGGCCTTCAAACGAATAATGGAAAAAGTATACTTCACTCTCAACCTATGAGGGGTGGAACACATCACCCCCAACCTATGAAAATAGATTTTTTACCCTTTGAACTTTCTAAAACAGGACAAATCACCTCTGAAGCAGTTTTGAAAAATTATAGTAAATCACAGAAAAATCATAAAATGGAAAATCTAATTGTGTTGCATTCTAAATGAGTACATCTACACAATGAACATATAATATGATATGTTTAGTACATTTTTTTTACAGTTATGAAGAAAAGTATAGATCTAAAGTTACAACAAAAAATATGTACTAAAGCATTCCATATTGTATGTTCACTGCGTAGAACTACTAATTTGAAGTCCAACACAATTTGATTTTTCATTTTATGATTTTTCTGTGATTTATTATGATTTTTCAAAACTACTTCAGGGGGTGATTTGTCCTGTTTTAGAAAGTTCAGGGCTAAAAAAATCCATTTTCGTAGGTTGAGGGGTGATGTGTTCCACCCTTCATAGGTTGGAGGGTGAAGTAGATTTTTTCCAACTAACAATGCATAAGCAGGAATTTTCCAATGGATTAGAGGCAACTCACTTAGGATCCTAGCAGCCTGTATCCAGCGGCGGATCCAGCGGTGGGTCCGGGGGGGGGGGTCTCCAGCCCCTCTACCACTCTGGATCCAATGTTAATCCTCCAAGTTTTCCATAGAAATTTTGAGGAGGAAGGAGTGAGGAGGAAGAAGATGAAGGAGAGCCCCCTACCTCCCAATCCTAGATTCGCCACTGCCTGTATCGATGTAGAATTGTAGAACAAGGACTTAAGGAGCAGGCAATTTCTTGAGCACGCTCGTCGCTACCCTTGACTTCGCCGGCGCCAATGGGCAATGGCGGTCGACGGCGATGTCCGAGGCTGGACACGATTCACAAATTCGCTAGGGCGCGTTTGGTTTCCTGCGTATGGTCCAACCTGGCTCGCGGGGTGCAGTTTTAGGTAGATTGGTTGCCTGGGAACGGAGCGTGGCCTGGCTCGTGGCGTGCAACTCGCCCCGTCGGGCCTGGCTCCCGAGAAACGAAAACGAGATCCGTTTCTGCCGAGCCTGGCTAGCGGGAGACGCGAGGACGTCCGCTGGTGCTTCAAGTACGAAGGTTTATCTAGCTCAGCTTGTCATCCAAACATTGGCCGAGTCCGTCCAGACTGTACTCATGCAGTTAGCCAAACTCACGTATGTTGCATGCAGTTGACCAGACCCTCTTCAACCTGGTTGATTTGATGCGATGCGGGTTAGGCCGTGCAACAAACCAAACGCGCCCTAGGCGGCTGGGTTGAGTCGTGTGTTCCAAATCAGACGGCCCTGGGTCCGATTCGTGGAGGCCATCTCCTCCTAGGTGTAATCCAATTCAGCCGGAAACGTGGTTGGATTCCAATTCCGATTCCAGAAGCAGACCAACAGCCGCATTACCCAATTCCAACTCTACAATTCCGAGCTCAATTCTGTTTCCTGCCTCCTGATCGCATTCAGGGAACGCGACCGTGAACAGTAAACGGCCGGGCTTGAAATGGGATTGGGAATAGTCGACCTGGCTTTTGTTTTTTTTTCTGTCACTACCCTACCCTACCCTTCTTGGATTCATTGTGGCCCGACGTCGCCTGGAATCTCAGTGTGGTTTGTAAATTTTCCCAAGGCAAGATCCATATCCTTCTCATGATTAAATTAATGTATCAAAATGCTAGTGCGATGCGTAGTCAAAAAGTGGCACTGGATTGGAGGATAGATGTAGGCTTTATGCTCCCCAAATCACTCCTAATCATATATCTGTAGAAGTTTATTTTTACTTTGATACAGTCTAACGTGTTTGCGTTTGGCGATTCCACATGCATCTTATTCTTCTGTGCTGTAGTACTTGGGATCGGAGAAGGGGAATAAGTGGAATCCTACTCCACCGTACCACGGTGAAAATTACACTGCGCCTTTGCTCGTGTTTATGTGTTTATTTCGGAACTAAAAATTTTGGGAGTCTCTTTCAAGATATATTAGAGTTAATAAAAGTAGACTACTTACAAAAACTAATTACATGGATGGACGGGAAATCTCGAGACGAATTCATTGAGCTTAATTAATTTTTCATTAGAGATTGATTACTGTAGCACGACGTTGTCTAATCATGACATAATTACTGTGACAGATAGTTAGTGAAATATTTTATAACTAGAACCCCTTTGGAAACTAGGAGTTTACTGGCAAGTGAAAACAACAAGCACAAAACATTGTTTGATATAAATCTCTACTAAATATGTTTTGTCAAATGTTCGAGGATTAGATACGAGCCCTGTATTTACCCATATATGCAATGAAAATACACATTTTTTATAGTTTAAAAATCATGGAAGATATTTCTCTAGTGAGTTATTACCAATGTCAATTACAATTCATGCTAAACTAAACACTCCATGAACATAATTATGCAATTTTACTACTTGCTCATTTTCTTTTTTTTATAACACACGGTCCGGTCCGTTATAAATTTTAACGTCACATTCTAACTCTTACACACGATATCACAATACCATAAAACTGGCATCACAGGAAAACTACTAAACCTTCATCATAAATTATTCATCGCTTTAGTATTTTTCTACACCAAATTTGACTAATTTTAAAAATTATAAAAATTAATAGCATCGATTCAGTTTCAATAAATCGACCACAAATTATTTTTTGGTAGTTTATTTATTTTCTATGGTGTAAATTTATATATTTTCCTACAAATTTGGCAAAATTTAGAGAGAATTCGCAAATTCTCGGAAACGCCCGGAGTTACAGGTCAAACAAAACCCACCCCAATAATGTTCAGGCGCTGTAATTTGATTTAACTTTCCGAAAAAGAAATTACGATTTTAATACAATTTCCCTTTCAGAGAGAGAGAGAGAGAGAGACCCAGGGCCCAGGCCCAGGTGCACGTGACGCATGTGCAGCCAGTGCCGGAGCAAAATGCCAGCGTTTCAAAATTTCGAATCGAAAACACTGAGGGCGTCTGAGCCCGCGCGTACCTGGAAAATTTTGAGCTCTGGCGCAAAATTTTGGCATCCCGCGCGTCTCGCATTTTCATTCGAATTTCTTCCCTTTTGAACCAGAGCCGCCACCCACCGGGGCGGAACCACACCCGTCCGCCAGGCGCCCATTCCTTGGTGAAATTTCGGGATTTTAGCTCCCCCTTTCCCTCCCATTCCTTGGTGTTCTGATGCGATTCAAGGTTTTCTTTTTTGCATTGGTGAAGCTCTAGGATCAGCGGCCGGAGCGGGAGCAGAGATTTGGGTCAAGCAAGCGAGGGAAGGGAGAAATTTTGGGTTGCTGCCGTGGCCGCCGGAGGGTGGGTTGGAGGGAGGGGGGCGGGGGCTTTCGGAAGCTTCGGTCGCCCGCCGCGCCGCCGTCAGGTCAGTCAGCGCCGTCCAGGGCGCCTGCCTCTTACTCCCATTGCGCGGCCTCCCGACCTCATCGCCGTCGCCGGGCTTGGTCCACTAGACCACCACCCGCCTCCGCCCGCATCCCCGTCCCAGCGGCCGCTACTCGCCGCTGCCCCCCTTCTCCACCTTTTGACGCGTTTACTGGCTTCTCGTCTCACCAATATGTCTCTCCCCTGCTGTGTGCGTCTTGCAGGACCCCCGAGATGCCCGAGTCCACGGACAGCAGGAGGGCGGCGCTCGCCGACCTCCACGGCGGGGCCGGCGGCGGCGGGTTCTTCATCAGGAGGGTGGCCTCGCCGGGGTCCCTGGCAGCGGGAGGCATCCAGAAGCCGCTGGCGCGGCGGTATATTTCGCCGTCGAGGAACAAGGAGAACCTGCTGCCCGTTTGGGCCTTTAGGGCCTCGCCGAAGAAGAGGAGGAGCCCGCTTCCTGAATGGTATCCCAGGACGCCGCTCCGTGACATCACGGCAATTGCAAAGGTAACGGGCAGTATCCCATTCCCATTGCTGCGATGATGTGAAATGTCGAACTGTTCGAAGATTTGCAATTGTAGCTGACCTGCTGATTCTAATCAGAAAGTGGGCTTGTGGGATTTTAGCAAACTGTTATCCATTTGCCTTACTGGACTGCAGTGATGCACTTTTACTAACAAATTGTACTAAGGAGTTTTTACTTGAACAGTACTAAAATAGAAATTGTAGCATTATTCTTTTCTTATGGTGATCACTGGAATCCTACCAGATTAGTACCCTGTTAACTTCTGCATATCCAATTGTCCACAGTTCCAGAGACATGAGCCCACGACCTATGTTGAGTGCGGGATAGAGTAAAAAGGATGTCAGTGGTACATAATTTAAAGTTATTATGCCTGATACCATCCGATTTAAGGACTTCAGCTTCTGAATGCTGTCATTGATCATTCTAAAAACATTTCTTTGTTTGTTTATGAAGTTAAAACCATATAGTACTGTCAATAGCAAGTATTGAATGGGAGATGATAAATTTGCCATACAATTTCCTACTTTCAGGTGTCCTTTAATTTGTGGGATATTTTGATGAATCTAGTTAGAATATTTGACTCAACAAGCTGACCAAATTGGCGACAGTCAAAATGGAGTACAAGCTATACTTCATTACCTTGTGCTTTCTATCTTATTACTGTGCATGTATAATTTGTATGTCCAAAAGTAAAATGCTTCTGAAGTATTGCCATATAGCTGGACTTCCAACTATATTCTGAAGGTCCATTTGCTGGGTGGACTGGCTTACTTTTAATCAACCTTACCTTTTACAACTGGATCTCCATTTTAAAGTGCACATGTCATCTGCTTAGAGATTCCTTTGCCACACTTACCTTTTTTGCACATATTTATATATATGTGTGCCATGTCATAAGAAAGCTAAATTGTTCACTTAGCTGCCATTACTGTTTTGTCAATATTCTGGTTCATTTGTTAAGGCATCCTAAAGTTTATTCCTGCATTAGTAGTTCATTACAAGATGCTGAACTGCGCATTCAGATTATGTTTTTGCCCTGTGATAGCTGCAACCCTATTCTGACCGTGACTAGCTTCCAGGCTATTCAGAGAAGCCGTTTAAGAATTGCTGCTGCCCAGCAGCAAAGCCAAAGGCCTGAGCAGTCTCCACAATCTGTAAACGTGACTGCTCCAGGACAAGCAGAGCAGGATGCACCACACAGCGCTGAAGCTTCCATGGCAGTTGCCTCTGGTTCTGGCTCAACTGAAAGAGAAACTGTTGCAGGCCCTGCGACTGTCTTGTCTGGTGATAATCTGAAGGTGTCTTCCTCACCAGCGGAAAGCTCATCCAAAACTCCATCCAAACCCACGGATCCTGCTGTTGCTGGCATTGTCGAGAAGAAACTGTCGACCTCAATAGAGAAGATAGAGAGGTTGGTGAGGAGAAACCTGAAGCGAACACCAAAGGCTGCTCAGGCCTCTAGAAGGGCCACCCAGAGGCGCAATCTCATGTCCATGCGATGAATCAGCTGCTGTAATTCATGGTTGGGGAGAGGAGAAAGTCCACCTCAGGCTCGTCCTCCTCACATTGTCTGCTGCTTCCATAGCTGCTAGCAAACGTGCCACTGCTGTGTCACTGCTGCTACTTCCAGCACTTGCCATGGCATGATGCCTAGGGGCATTCCTGGTTCTCTTCTGGAGGACCAAAGAATGTGGGCTACTGGCTTTCTGCTTGAGTTTCTAGGATTTGCAGCTGCTATCGTGAGGTGTGAATGTGTAATATGGTCCATGCTACCGTTGTATTCTTGTATAATTATGCTTTACTTTTCTGTGTATCCCAGTTGGTGGTCAGACGGATGAAATCTTGGATTTTCTTCTGTTCTGCAATATCAGCATAGCCACCAGTGTCTGAATGTTTCCTGTTGTGGCTGCTTGTGTGGAGTTTATGTCACAACAAGTTTGGTTATGGTTTATAAATTATAAGCTTCTACTGTCAAATATTTTCTCTAACCATGTTTTTCAGGCGTAAGAGTGTTAAGACCCATAGCTGAACTATCAGTTAAGATCATGCTCTTATGTTTTTGTTCTTTGGCATTAATCTGACTCTTCACATAGTGACCTGGGGGCAGTTGGGTAAGTTCACGGCCCAGGTCACTATGTTCTAGTCTCGTGTTCTTGTTGCATCCATGTAGTTAGAAATTGTAGCAAAGCTTAAGAAAGATACCCGGATCTGGGACGACCATTTTGAGTGGACAGTTACAGGCAAATGAAAGTGGGTTGGTTGCAACAACGCGTGGCGGCGGGCGGGCGGCGGAGTGAAACCAAGGGGCAAGGGCCTAGTTAGACCCATCAACAACAAGTGCGGCCCACAAAATCCCGCAAGCTTTTTGTGTATTGCAAGTTTGCAACTGATGATGCCTCAAGCGGGAGCTACTGCACCCCCAAGTTTGCAACTGATGCCCGACCCCACAAATGAAACTCTGTACAAGTTTTGCGTGGCTCACATATCATTCTCATTCAGCAAATTTCCCCATGTTTCTGGCTGTGGTTTTTCATGATCCGTGCAAATGCACTAGTCCAAGCAACAAACATTTGCAGAGAAGCTAGACTCCCATCAATTAAAGACAAGAATCCTTGAAAGTAAGTAAATTCCAAACCACAATTTTTGGCATAGCAGTGAGTCGAACCAATCAGTCATATAGCTAGCCACTAATGTGCACTTGCTGCATACTGCAGAGTACTATTTACAACTCCCATTATTCGACAAAATATATCTGGATATTTACATGGCATCAAATCTGAATTTGAGGATGGGCAATGGAGCACAGTACACAAACTCATTCATCAGGGTTTAGAAAGTAGGAACAACATGTATTGCATTTCGAAGAACAAAAAGATTCTCCAGTCTGCAGATTGGTAGAACAATGTGTGGATGTAAGGATCAATCTGCCACCCGGAGCACGAGCATGTTAACATGATGGATTTGGATTTTTCCCAGCATCTCAGTTACATTGCCCAACGTATCGACCTTAGCAGCCCGGGCCTTCTGGTATCCCGTTCCGGGAACAATTTAGTGTAAAAACCTTTCATAAGTGCCGTACCACGTTCCCATTCCCGTTGTTCCAGGAACATGGCTGCTAAGGTATCAACATCAGGCACACCATTTAGAGGAATAATTTCCTTCCTTTTCTGGTAGAACTTTCCCTGGGCTCCAAACCTACAGCTACAAAATCACCATTATTTCGTTTAAAAAAACCCACTATTGTTAGTAGAATTGATGGGAAAAGAACTGCATCACCCCAGTTGTTATAAACTTACTGACAACCACAAAGTGGAAACTAAATGGCAATGGCAATGTGCAACTGAGAAGCCAAGGTTACCATGAAGGCATTATTACTGTAGTCTTGTTGAATTCTGGATGTGCAACAATGCACAACCCATTTCAGGTCAACACATTCCTTCCAGATCATCTTGCCACATTTGCCAGATGAATAGACACACTTGTTGGTGTTCTTGTCAATGTCCATGTTATAAAAAGTTATAAATCACAACAATTTCTGGAAAAAGAAAAGGTAACAGTATGCACTGGTAGAGTTTCATGCTAGTGATTGTGGATTTGTGCTTATCTATGAAGAGTCCATGTGCCACCAAGTAAAACTGCACCTAATGTATCATATCATCTTATACAAGAAACTTAACAAAAAAGGGTGACGTTTAGGGGAAAGACACCCTTCTTCCAGCATCTGATCAGATATCTGTTCTTTCCTACCCTTCTTTTGGTCAAAATTTGGACAAATGCCAGCTTGGTGATATGGTTAGGCAAACACATGGTGATATGGTTAGGCAAAACACAAAGAAGCTGGACTCAAACAGGCAACAGAATCTATTGAGTATAGTAAAGAAATGTGAAAAGGTAGAATTCATGTATAAGAAATTCTAGCTACATTTTTACTGTAACAGTCCAGTAGCACGTCCATTGAAATAAAATATAACTTGCAGTTGTCCAGAATGGGGAAAATTGGAATGTGGAACAAAGGCAGCTGCTTTGCCTTGGAATGGTTATGCTAAAGCAAAGCAATATTCCCCTACTCTTGTACTGAGTACTTATGAAATCCAATAAACGATCCACAGAGAGTTTCTTGTTTCAGTGAAGGTAACCAAAAAGTTCTTGGTATGCTAATAGCAAAGTGTATCCTTGACAAAACTATAAGAATCCACTACATGTTCCTAGACAAGCTGATGTGGTACTTAAATTAGTATTCTCTCATGATGAACAAGAAGAATTATTGATATGACACGCCATCAAACTACTGCAGAGCGAGAACTCTGAATTCTTCAATTCACAAAGGAGTACTCGCGACAGATTTAACAATGGCACCACACTCAGTTTAGTATAAACGAGAACAACATGAAGACAACCATGAATGCTGCAAAGTGGCAAAGCTGAGTATGAATAAATTTGTCGCCACAGGCTACATCTACTGCATATGACACACATTTGAGACTAGCTCTTAGGTTCACACAGTAATGTATTGCAATCCGCATTCTGCTGGACTGCTGCTGAAGTGAGGAAACGTTTTGAAACTGAAACAGTGAAATCGTTAGCTACTCGCAATTTTGTGAACTGAAATGCATTCGCGCATAACTTACATGAAGAGAAATGTGTCAGCCTGTCGGGCATTACATCGAGCTTGAGCTTGTGGTGCGCCGCGTGCTCTCCGAGCCATGCCTGCACGCGGAGCTCGGTCGTCGCTGCGAGATTATACACCGACCAGAGGGTCGAAGAGGAGCTGGCTGGTATCGGGATCCGGTGACCGCACGGCTCACCCACATCCACGTTGGCGCTCGCCGCCCCAATCGCCACCGGCGGCTCCGCCACAGATGCCGATGCGCGCGCGACGGCGGAACGGATGCGCGTAGAGTGGAGGATTGGTTGGATCCACGGCTGGAACACTTGCCTAGGCCCTGAGCCCTGAGGAGTGAGGAGCACCGCCGCCGCCGGAACCCGGAGGATTTCCATGTTGAAACTGCGGCGGGCGCCGACGGCAACTGATATTTACAAAGTTGCCCTACAATTTTACAAATACGACCCTACTTTGGATCGCGACTATCAATCGCGATCCGACATTTTACAAATAGGACCCTACGTTGGATCGCAACTATTAATCGCGATCCGATATTTTACGCATAGCACCCTAAAATACTTTTATTCCGGTTGATTTTTGCACTTTAGCCCCGCCGGCCGCCGTCCCCCACCGCCAGAAGCGCTTCACGACCGAACAAGCGATATGCGGCGGCCGCCGCCCGACCTCCATGTCCGCCCGGCGCCACCGAAGCCGCGCGGGAAGGAGCGGAGCAGAGCAGAGCAGCACGACAGGAGGAGCTCTGCTAGGTGCAGACTGCAGTGTTGTTCTTCAGTCGTAGACCAACAGCTGAAGCAAATACAAACACGAACTCAGTTCAGTCGACTTCATGTTTCTCTTTCGGAATTACTACAATTCTGGCTCATTGCTTTCTTTCATCTTCGGCTCCTCGTGTTTTCCCGTCACAAATAAAAGCTTAAAGGCGCCTTCCAATTTCAATCATTACCCGTTTACCATTCTCATGAATTCATCGCAAAAACAGCTTTGATTTACGAACAGAACAGGTAGCAGTGAGTACGTATGGCTTGGCACTACACTTCGTAAATTCTCGAGTTTTCAGGGGATTTTGTTCTGATTCGCACGGTAGACCATCGCCCTGTTCGTTTGGGCTTATCAGCTACCAGCCAGCAGTACTTTTCTCTCAGAACAAACCAGCCACCAACAATCAGCCAGCAGTACTTTTCTCTCAGAACAAATCAGCACCAGCAACCAGCCACCAGCCAAACGAACAGACTGTCATCGTTCAGCACTACAATAGTGTCTAGTCCTCGTGATCATGAGTTAGCCAAGTAAAGGAAATGTCTAGTGGAAGCATGCAACCTTTGGCAAAGCAAAGCATAATGTGACAACCCGTCCAGAAAAATACCGTACTATCACCTAAACCAATCCACTTTGGCCATTAAGCGACAGTAAAGTATCATCCCGTCGTTAGTTGTCGGGTTAACGCCCGCTAAATCACTTGGAAATCACACAGAGGATCGAACATATGTATTAAAACTCACGCGAAGGCGAGTCCAGAGTACCACACAAGATTAAAAACCAAATCTGCCCCGAAGGGTTTAATTATTACAAACCAAGGTACTTGACACGATAACGAAGTTCAGAGTTTTGAAAACAGAATTAAACTAAACGGCGCGAGGAGCATCACAGGAGGCCTGCCATGATGCCTTCATTCATCGTCATCCACCCATTCCAGCTCCCAGCCGGGTGGAATCTCACCAGGCTAAACAACACCTGCAATAATATTTTATAAAGCAAGGCTGAGTATACTAAAACTCAGCAAGACTTAACCGACGGGTGATAACTACATCACCAAACTCTAGACATGAGAGGCTTTTTGGCCGGTGGAGTTCTTTTGCTGAAAAGCAACAAAGAGTATGTAATTACTTTCAATATTTTAGCACAAATTCTAATTAATTATCATTTCTAAGTGTGCCAACTAATTCAATCAAGAATTTTACAATACAATTAATTCAAGCAGTAATATTCACCAAGTTCCATCATTAAGAGATATCATGGCCAGTTGATTAAGCAGTCTCAGATAACGGTGAGAGGCCGACAATCGATTGATTAAATCCTTGCAAGGTAAACCTAAACACACGGAAGAATGCATACCCAAGAAAATCCAAACAAAAACGACACGGGGTATACACCGACCAGACGGTTCCCATCTTTCTCCCGTTCGGGATCGGAACCTACAATCCTCGGTACAAGGCTTACTGGCACGTCACGCCGGACCGCCCAGACTCGCACAGGTACCCCACTGTTGCAGGCAGGGGGATACATCAGGTGTCCTAGGGGTAGTAGAGAAAGGTTTCCTTGCCGTGTCCATCAGGTACTAGGTTTACCGGTCCCATTCCCGGCAAGTGCTTAGTACGTTCAAAAGCTTAACCCACGAAAGCCACTGGACCGGAGCCCAAATCACATGCTCTTACCACATGAGCAATCCATTTATAAAGATCTTATGATTCCAACATAAGAACATATTCTCGCGAGTGACGAAAATCACTCAACTTGTACCGGTCCTATAGCATAGCAGCTACCGACCTAGCATACTAGTAAAGGAACATAGGTACCTATGGATCATGCATCTAGGGTTTCATTCAACTCCTGAAACGTAAATGCACAATCATAGCAAAGGTAAATGCATAATTTTAAAAGACAGGGTTAATGATCCGGGGCTTGCCTTCGCTGGCAAGGTTGACCTTGGGCCCTTCTGGACTTTGGTCCAGGTCTTGAGCTACGTCCACGTACTGCAGCTCTTCGTCAGCACCTTCGTCTCCTCCTTCCGGCACAAGCGTACAGCTACCGTCGGGAAGATCTACATGAGGATGCAAATGCAAGATTTAATTGACGGTTTGCCTTTAATTAGTCACAAAACAACATGTGACAACCATGAAGAGTATGGTTGGCCATATTCACCTTGACAAACACACATTTGGTAAATTATTTCTATTAAAGTAACAACACATGGTGTTTTATTATTTATTCCTTTTAATAGTGACTGTATACACATTTATGCAAATTAGTTAATTTAAATTCACAAATAGCAAGAGAGTGGTCTCAACCTTCCTAGAATGTTTCACACCACATTCCTCAGGTCATTAGGTGAGGTGTGGGTGATTTTCCAATTTAACTTAATATTAAGCTTTTAATTGGCCTTCGTAGGTTTTATTCATAAAATAAATTCATAAAATTTAGTGAGTGTGTTTCTGAAGCACTATAACCTAAACAAAGCCACTGCACACAAGATTTCACATTTAAAGGAGCTATAAAATTAATTATGTCATAAAAGATAAATTCTAGCTATCCAAGCAAGATAAATGCATATGAAAATAAATAAGCACAAAATGGATCCCAACTTTTTCACACATGGCCTCTGGTCCAAAACTAAACTAGGCATGCAACATATACACCTAGAGCTACTATAGATCTTGAGCTATGCATTTACAAAGAAAATTAGACATAAAACAATATTAAATATTTCTGACAAATATAAAATTGTGATTAATTCATCAAAGATTCATTTAGGCATAACAAGATCACATGCAGAAGTTGAGTACAAAAAACTATTTATTTTTGGCTACAAAAATCATTTTGATAGATTCATCATAAATACAAAATAATTCACAATAAAAGATCTACACTATAACTTTGTGCAATTTTTGGTACAGAAGCTAGACATGGCATAACACACAACATATCCAAAATGCAGCCACAGATCACTTGTAGATTTTGAGCTACAATAGATCTAGGTTAAACTGTTTTCTATTTTTTATGCAAAAACTAGCACTCAAAAGTAGGGTCATGCTTTATGAAAGTTGTAGTTTTCTACACAAGGAAGCCAAAAAAATTGGGTTTGCATTTTTTTGATTTTTCATTGAATTTCTACAGATTTTACAAGATTCAGCAAAAAGGCTTTACTATTGAAGATTCTGATCTTCAAGAAGGTCCCTGGAAACTTTGATTTCCTAACAGATATGCCCCTAGATCATGGTTCAGACCCTGGAAAGATTGAAAGCTTTGCAATGTGGCCCCTGGGCCATGGCCGGCGGCGGCTCCGGCCAAATCCCGGCGAGGTCTCGCCGGAGTCCGGCCGGGGATTGGCGGGGGAGGTTCAGGAGCTCACCAGGACTCGGATTGCGGCCGGAGTTTGGGCAGAGGGGCGGCCGGCGAGGGGGCTCGGCGGTGCCAGGCGCCGGCGACCGCTGCGGTGGCAATCCCGGCGAGGAGACCGGCGGTGCTAGCCCACACGTGACTGCTAGGGCTCGAGGGTGACGTGGTGGAGGTGCTGGAGGTGTTGGCCGGTGACGCAAACTAGCGGAGGGAGGAGCTCGCCGAGGCGGCGTCAATGGCGGACGGCGGTGGCGTGCTCGCGCGAGGAGCGCTGCGGCTTCTTTTATAGGCAAGCGAGGGAGATGGAGGCCTTGCCTTCGTCGCGAAGGATGCCCCGGCTATTAAGCCGCAGGTAAGGTGGCCTGGCCTCGGTAGGCGCGCGCGGCAGGGGGGACGCGGACGGCCCGGTGGGGGAACGGCGGTGCTGCCGGCCGATGAGTGAGGGCGCGGCACGTGGCCCGGCCTGGGGTCCATCTACGTCACGCCCACGAGCTCGAGGCACGGCGCACGGACCGGCGGTCGCGGGCCCGTCTCGACGTGCGCGTACGACGGCGTACGGCGGCGGCCGACGTGGCGCGGCGCGCGCGGGCGCGCTCTGGAGTGCGGCCACGACGTCGTGGCGCGACATCGCCCAAACTCGTTTCGTTTAGCTGTCTTTGACCAACAATTACTCGAGATTTCGCAACAGAAGTGCCACAAGGTGTAAATAACAAAGTTGTAGAACAATGATCCCTCTACAACTTTTACAAAGGTCGTCCTATGTTTTGCTCAATGGTTTGAGCATGAACTGCAGGCAAAGTTGCTAGTTTTCATGGCGCCGGTGAACAGGAACATCGGGCGTTGACCACAGTTTTACACCATTTTCCACTCCAAATTTCAAATGCCACCCAACATGAAAGTTGTGTCCCTCAAACAACTGGACAACTTTATATTTGGAGAATTTGAAGTGTTTAGGTGAAATTTGGAGAACGCGGCAAAAGTTCTAGACGGACTAGGTGTGTCAAGGGGTTTGACTAGGGTTTTAGCTAGGGTTTGACCAAGCTTTGACCACAAAGGTGTGTTGACTTGATTAAGAAGATCATTAGTGTTTGTCGGTTAGGTTTTCGAGGTGCTGACCCAGGTTGACCAAGGTTTGACTAAAGTCAACGCGTTTGACTCGGTCATTAGCACTACTGATGCTGATTAAAAACCTGGGGCGTCACCGCCGACCCCCCTTAAAAGGAATCTCGTCCCGAGATTCGAAAATTAAAGACAAGGGTTGGGGTAAGGTTCTTACTGTTTCGCGATTGAAGAAAACCCGGATACTTGGTGTTGAGAAAATGCTCGGTCTCCCAAGTAGCTTCTTCTTCAGTATGGTGACTCCATTGTATCTTGTACATCTTCACGGTATGTCTCCTGGTTTTTCTTTCTTTTTGATCTAGCACTCTCAACGGATGCTCGACAACTGAAAAATCTGGCTCGATCCAAACATTCGCTTCCGTGATTACCTCTGTCTCGGGTACCTTCACACCTTTCTTCAATTGTGTCACATGAAACACATTGTGCACAGCCGAGAATCGATCCGGAAGTCGGATGCGATAAGCGACTGGTCCACATACCTCGATGATCTCGTGTGACAACCCGCCCAGGAAAATACCGTACTATCACCTAAACCAAATCCACTTTTGGTCATTAAGCAATAATAAAGTATCATCCTGTCGTTAGTTGCCGGGTTAACGCCCGGTAAATCACTTGGATATCAACAAAGGATCGAACATATGCATTAAAACTCACGCGAAGGCGAGTCCAGAGTACACTACACCAATTTAAAACCAAACTGCCCCGAAGGGGTTTAAGTATTACAAACCATTGTTCATGACAATAAGTAAAGGTTCAGAGTTTGAAAACAGCGGAAATACATAAACTAGCGCAACGGTAAACATCACAGGAGGTCGTCCGTGATGTCATCACTCGTCGTCATCCACCCATTCCAGCTCCCAGCCGGGTGGAATCTCACCAGGCCAAACAACACCTGCAACCACATTATTAAAGCAAGGCTGAGTATACTAATACTCAGCAAGACTTAACCGTCGGGTGACAACTACATCACCACACTCTAGACATGAGAGGCTTTTTGGCCGGGGAAGTTCTTTTGCTGAAAAGCAACAAAGAGTACGTCCTTACTTTCAATATTTTAGCACAGATTCTAGTTGATTACCATTTCTAAGTGAGCCAACTACTTCAACCAAGAATTGTACAAACAATTAATTCAAGCAGTAATATTCACAAAGTTCCATCATTAAGGGATATCATGGCCAGTTGATTAAGCAGTCTCGGGTAACGGTGAGAGGCCGACAATCGATTGATTTATAACCTTGCAAGGTGGACCTAAACACACGGAGGGTGCATACCCCAAGAACTACAACAAAAACGAAACGGGGTATACACCGACCAGACGGTTCCCATCTTTCTCCGGTTCGGGATCGGAACCTACAGTCCTCGGTACAGGGCTTACTGGAACGTAACGCCGGATCGCCCAGATTCGCACAGGTACCCCACTGTTGCAGGCAGGGGGACACACAAGGTGTCCTAAGGGTAGTAGGGAAAAGTTCCCTTGCCGTGTCCATCAGGTACTAGGTTTACCGGTCCCATTCCCGGCAAGTGCTTAGTACGTTCAAAAGCTTAGCCTACGAAAGCCACTGGACCGGAGCCCAAATCCCATGCTCTTACCACATGAGCAATCCATTTATAAAGATCTTATGATTCCAACATAAGAGCCTATTCTCGCGAGTGACGAACATCACTCGACTTGTACCGGTCCTATAGCATAGCAGCTATCGACCTAGCATACTAGTATAAGAACATAGGTACCTAGGGGTCATGCATCTAGGGTTTCAAGTCAACTCCTGAAACGTAAATGCACAATCATAGCAAAGGTAATTGCGAAATTTTCAAAAGAAGGGTTAATGATCCGGGGCTTGCCTTCGCTGGCAAGGTTGGCCTTGGGCCCTTCTGGACTTTGGTCCAGGTCTTGCTCTACAGCGACGTAGTGCACGTCTCCGTCAGCTCCTTCGTCTCCTCCTTCCGGCACAGACGTACGGCTACCGTCGGGAAGATCTACACGGGATGCAATGCAAGATTTAATTGACGGTTTTCAATTTAATTAACAAACAACATATGACAACCATGAAGAGTATGGTTGGCCATATTCACCTTGACAAACACACATTTGGTATACTCTTTCTATTAAAGTAATTTCCTGTGGTGCTTTATTATTTATTCTTTTTGATAGTGACTGTGTACATATTTATGTAAATAATTTCAGTTAATTCACAAACAGCAAGGGGGTGGTGACATTTAGCCTTTAACATGATTTACCACACGACATGAGGTCATTAGGTGAGTAGTTGATGATTTTCTCATTTAATTTACTATTAAGCTTTAATGGCCTCTATTGCTTTTATTCATGAAATAAATTAATAAAATTAAGTGAGGTGTGTTATGAAGCATTACAAACCTATACAAAGCCACTGCACACACATGCACATTTATGAGAGCTATGAAATTAAATACACTGAAAATAATAAAGGCTAGCTACCAAAACAAGATAAATGCATATAAAAATAAATACACATCAAAATGATTCCAACTTTCTCACACATGGCCTCTGGTCTAAATCTAAGCTAGGCATGCAACATATATACCTAGAACTACTATAGATCTTGAGTTATGCATTTACAAAGAAAATTAGGCATATTTCAATAATAAATATTTCTGACAAACACAGAATTGTGATTAATTCACCAAAGCTTAATTTAGGCATAAAAAGACAACATGCAGAAGTTGGGCACAAAAATATTTATATTTTTAGCTACAAAAATCATTTAGACAGATTCTGCATAAATACAAAATAAATCATAATAAAAGATTTACAATAGAACTGTGTGCAATTTTTGGTACAGGAGCTAGGAAAGACATGACACACAATATATCCAAAAATTAGCTACAGAACACATGTGGATTTGGAGATACAACAGATCTAGGTTTTTCAGTTTCCTATTTTTCATGCAAAAGTTATCAGGAAAAACCATGGTCATGCTTTACAAAAGTTGTAGTACTACTCACAAGGAATCTAACAAAATTGAGTTTGCATTTTTCTGATTTTTCTACAATTTTCTATGGATTTTACAAGTTTCAGCCAAACACCAAGCACTATGCCAGATCCACTTTACAACCAAGCCCCTGGACAAATTTGAAGTTTCACAGATATGCCCCTAGATTGCAGATTGGACCCTAGAAAGACTGGAAGTCTTGCAATGGGGCCCCTAGACCTCGGCCGGCGGCGGCTCCGGCCGAATTCCGGCGGCCGGCGGCGCGGGTGGTTGGGGAAGAGGTGGGGGAGGAGTTGTGGCTCACCCACGACCCGTTTGTGGCCGAAGACGGGAGCGGGGCGGCTCCGGTGAGCTCGGACGGCGGCGCAGGGCGGCGCCGGCCGCTGCGGCTTCAAGTCCGGCGAGCTCGGCGGCAATGCGCGGCAGCTGGTGCCTCGGGAGGATGTGCTAGCGTGTGGGGAAAGGCTAGAGGTGGTTGGCCGGCTCGGGAAACCAGTGGAGGGGCGAGCTCGCCGTGCAGCCTCCAATGGCGGCGGCGGCAGAGCTGGGTCTTGCGCGAGAGGAGGAAGGGGCCCGGCTTTATAGGCGGCGAGCGTGCACGGGGGGCATTGCTTCGCGGCGAAGCCTTCCCCGGCCATTAAGCCGCGGGTACGGCGGCGACCTCGGCATGCGCCCGCGTGGCAGGGAGGGAACGGGCGGACCGGCGGACAAACGGCGACGCGGTTGGGCGGCGAGTGTGGGGGCTCCGCGTGGCAGAGGGGGACGTCCCGAGGGGTGCGGCGCACGGACCGGGGGACACGGGCCCGCCTCGGCATGCGTACGGCGGTACGGCGGCGGAGCCGGCGTGGCGCGGCGCACGCGCGGGCGCGGCGTGCGGGAGCGCGACGCCACGGCGCGGCGCCGGTTTAAATTTCGTGTAGCACTGTTTGACTGCAGAAAACTCCAAGTTTTTGAACCAAAGTGCACTAAGTGGTAAAAAGAAAAGTTGTAGATCAAAGATCCCCCTACAACTTTTACAAAGGCCGACAGGTGTTTTGATCAACCGTTTGAGCATGAACTGCAGGCAAAGTTGCTGGTTTTCATGGCACCAATGAATAGTGAGAGCTGCAGTTGACCAAGTTTTTCACCCTTTTCCACTCAAAATTTGAAATGCCAACCAACATGGAAGTTGTGTCCCTCGAAAAACTGGACAACTTTTATATTGGGAGATTTTGAAGTGTTTAGGTGAAATTTGGAGAACGCGGCAAAAGTTCTAGAAGGACAAGGAGTGACAAGGGTTTCGACTAGGGTTTTAGCTAGTGTTTGACCAAGCTTTGACCACAAAAGTGTGTTGACTTAATTAGGAGAGTCATTAACACTAACTAATGGTATTTAAACACCTGAGGTGTTACATCTCGTATGGGCCGATATAGCCCGGGGCTAATTTCCCTTTGACTCCAAACCTCTGTACACCTTTGGTCGGTGAAACCTTGAGGTATACATAGTCACCCACTTCATAGTGTCGGGCGCTGTTCCTTTATCGTGATAACTCTTTTGCCTCATTTGAGCTAACTTCAAATTCTCTCTGATCACTTTCACTTTCTCTTCTGCGTCTTTAACTAAATCTGGGCCAAAGAGCGTTCGCTCTCCGGCTTCTGACCAATTCAAAGAAGTTCGGCATCTTCGTCCATAAAGAGCTTCGAACGGTGCCATCTTCAAACTAGCTTGATAACTATTATTATAAGAGAATTCGGCTAAAGATAGACACTTGTCCCAACTCTTATCAAAATGCATGATGCTTGCTCTCAGCATGTCCTCCACAATTTGATTGACTTGCTCGGTCTGACCATCGGTCTAAGGGTGATAACTTGAACTACGAATCAATTTGGTTCCCAAAGATTCATGCAATTGTTCCCAGAAACGAGCCACAAATTGAGTACCTCGATCAGAAACAATGGTCTTGGGAATCCCGTGCAGGCGCATGATTTGATCGACATAGAGTTCTGTATAATCTTGAACGGAATAAGTGGTGTGTACTGTGATGAAATGAGCAGTCTTGGTTAATCGGTCCACTATAACCCAGATAGAATCCTTCTTTCTGGAAGTCAGGGGTAAACCCACAATAAAATCCATACTTATGTCATCTCATTTCCATAAAGGTATGGTCAACGGCTGAAGTACATCGGCTGATTTCAAATGGCTGGCTTTGACTCGATGGCAAGTATCACACTCTGCCACATATTTAGCTATGTCTGCCTTCATGTTTGACCACCAAAAGTTTTTCCTCAAATCTTGATACATTTTGGTGCTTCCGGGATGAATAGAGAATTTAGAAAGATGAGCTTCGTCAAAAATTTCCTTCTGGAGTTCCGGATCAGCAGGAACTACAAGACGTTGCTCAAACCACACCACATCCTTTGAATCCTTACGGAAACAACTATATTTGGGATCCTCTTCAGCTAATTTCTGTTTTATTAACAGGACGCCTTCATCATTAAGTTGAGCCAAAACGATTCGGTCATATAGATTGGACTCAGCAGAGATAGCATTCAAATTTCCTTGCTCTACAATTTCCAATCGAAGCTTCCTCAAGTCTTCACATAAAGTCTCACTGTACGATTCCACAATTAAGCAGTTGCAGTGAACCTTACGGTTAAGAGCATCTGCAACAACATTGGCTTTTCCGGGATGATAGTGTACTTCTAGATCATAGTCTTTTATCAATTCTAACCATCTTCTCTGTCTCATATTCAAATCTGATTGGGTGAAGATATACTTAAGACTCTTGTGATCGGTGAAGATATTACATCGGTTCCCCATAAGATAATGCCTCTAAATCTTGAGAGCATGCACAACCGCTGCTAGTTCAAGATCGTGGGTCG
Source organism: Cenchrus fungigraminus (assembly GCA_036936925.1). Taxonomy (NCBI): domain Eukaryota; kingdom Viridiplantae; phylum Streptophyta; class Magnoliopsida; order Poales; family Poaceae; genus Cenchrus; species Cenchrus fungigraminus. The sequence continues at coordinate 78,098,735 of CM072775.1, forward strand.
GGTAATTCACTTCATGGGGTCGAAGTGATCGTGAAGCGTAGGCAATGACTCGATTCTCTTGCATAAGAACACAACCGAGACCGGTGCCCGAAGCATCACAAAAGACTTCAAACGGTTTAGAATTATCCGGCTGCACTAGTACTGGGGCTGTAGTCAGATGTTCCCTCAACGTGTGGAAAATTTTTTCACAATCTTCGCTCCACACAAACTTGACTCCTTTTTTCAATAGTTCAGTCATAGGTTTAGCGATCCTGGAAAAATCCGGAATGAAACGGCGATAATAGCCTGCTAAACCCAGAAAACTGCGGATTTGATGTACGGTCTTGGGTGGTTTCCAATCCATAACCTCTTGTACTTTGCTAGGATCCATAGATATGCCTTCCTTGGAAATCGTGTGCCCCAAAAATTTCACACTATCCAACCAAAATTCACATTTGGAGAACTTAGCATAAAGCTTGTGATCTCGCAAGCGTTGTAAAACAATTCGAAGATGTCCTGCATGTTCTTCTTCATTCTTGGAATAGATTAAGATGTCATCAATGAATACCACTACAAACTTGTCCAGTTCCGTCATGAATACGGAGTTCATGAGATACATGAAATAAGCGGATGCATTGGTAAGACCAAAGGACATTACCAGGTACTCATAAAGACCGTATCGGGTGGAGAAAGCTGTTTTGGGAATATCACATGGCCTGATCTTTATTTGATGATACCCTGATCGAAGATCAATCTTGGAGAAAACCTTGGCTCCAGCCAACTGATTGAAAAGAACATCGATGCGGGGTAAAGGATATTTATTCTTGATTGTTATCGCATTGAGAGGTCGGTAATCCACACATAACCTCAAGCTACCGTCTTTCTTCTTCACAAACAGAGCTGGGCAACCCCAAGGTGAAGAACTTGGGCGAATATAACCCTTATCTAGCAATTCTTGGAGTTGTATCTTCAATTCTGCCAATTCCTTAGGTGGCATACAGTAAGGTATTTTGGAGATAGGAGCTATGCCAGGCTGAAGTTCGATGACAAACTCAACATCTCTGTCGGGTGGCATACCCGGCAATTCATCGGGGAAAACATCCGCAAACTCTCGAACCACTGGAATTTCTTCCAGATGAGAAGTGATTGCCACATAAGAACAAGGATTTACACCATCTTTGAAAGGTAGGTATAGAGTCGTGGCTCCAACAATGGGTGAGTTGATCTCTACCATTCGCTCTGAAATATCCAGTATAACCTTATGCCGGTTCATCCAGTCCATTCCTAGAATGACATCCATGCCTTCTAATCCCAAAATGATAAGGTCCGTGTCAACTATTTTGCTGCCTAATTCCAAGGGTACTCCCCTGGTCACCAACTCGGAAGAGATGTTCCCTCCCGCTATTTTAATCGTAAATGCCTTATTGGTATTGCAAGAATTCAGTCCTAATTTGCTCAGCGCCTTTCCATTCATGAAACTATGTGTAGCACCAGAATCAAACAATATCCGGATCGGTTTGCCTCGAACAGAGAATGTGCCCATCATTACTGGTGCTCCTTCTGGAATATCAACCACAGAAGTGAAGCTGAGTTTGCCCATCCTGGCTTGAGCAATCTTCTTCTTGCCCTTGTTGCTGGGTTTGGAAACTGGTCCCTGCTTCGGCTGAGTTAGCTGGTGCTGTTTCTTGGTCTGGCAAGGTTGCAGGCATGCCTTAGCGAAGTGTCCTGGATCACCACACTTGAAACAACGACGCCCACTGCTACCACTAAGAGAACTGGGTACAATAGGCTTTGGAGTCTGCTGTTGAGGGTTGGGGACGTGAAGATTTCCTTGAGACCGATCCTGGGACGACTTAGCCACTAACCTTCCCGACTGTGAAGCCTGCTGGGAGTCCGGGAAAGTCTTCTGCATGATGCGAAGCTTGCAAAGCTGCGCATTATTGGGCATGGAGTTAGCCTTCCTTTTCCTCTCGGCTTGGGCCCTCTTCATGGCATCTTCCTGTGAGATAGCTTTATTCACTAGCATGTGGTAGCTGTCAAATTGTACCAAATTCAGCCATCCAGACAATTCACTATTAAGGCCTTCGCGAAAAAGCTCCATCTTCTTTATATCTGTATCCACATGATATCCTCCATACTGGCAGAGGTTATTAAACTTCTGCGCATATTGGTACACCGTGTCTGACCCTTGCTTGAGAGCCAATAACTCTCGCATTTTCCTGTCTGTAAGTGCTTTAGGAATATGATGGTCTCTGAAAGCCTTTTTGAATTCTTCCCAAGTGATTTCATACCCAGGCTGTTGCATGGATTTGTAGTGTTCCCACCACATCAAGGCAGAACCACGAAGCTGCAATGCCGTGAATTTAGCCTTGCGTCCTTCTGAACATGGCAAGGTAAACACTGCGAACATGGCTTCAATGGCCCGAATCCAAGCATCAGCATCCAGGGGTTCTTCCGCCTCAGTGAACTGCGGTGGATTCATACCCAGAAAGTGCTTGTACTCGGTCACTTGGCTTTGGGCATCAATCCGATTCCCATGGGGCTGCTGCTGCTGCTGTTGCTGCATGTGTAGAAGGATCTGGAGCAGCATCTCGTTTTGAGTAGCAATGGATGTCATGTCCGGTGGTGGTGGCGGCTGGTTGCGGCCACTAGAATCACCGAACCCATTCGGAGTGCTGCGTGTCGAGCCCACCATCTGAAAAATTTGAGTTTTCATTAGTCACACATTCGTAAGCTTGTTCAACAAGTAGAACATGTACGACAAAAACTCAAATTGCCCAAATAGTCAGACTCGAGACCGCCGCACTGCATCGAAATGACAATTTCAAAATTCCAAAACCAAAGGTCCCAAAATTTTTAAAATTTTCTGGCAACTTGGTAAGTTCGTGAGACAAAACTTGGCTTTCAAGGGTTAAGCTAGGTTAGCTAGGATCAAGGTCCAAAGGTGCAAGATTCAGAGTGATGTGTTCCGGAAAAGACGGCAAGACCTAGGTTTACTATCTGAGCATTGCTTGAGATCTAAAAGCTTACGATCAAGAAAAGATTTCTCAGCAGAAACTTGGATAGATATGGAGCAACTTTGGTAGAGATTGCCTAGGCAAATTGATTCGTGAACAAGGGGCACAAATCAAGCAAACAACCCTATCAATTATTGGACAGCAACACACTTATGCACGAGAGGCTAGGCAAAGATAATGCACACTAGCAAAAATTTCACCTTAGAGAGCACATAAAGCATGTAAATGGGTTCAGTTTTAAGTTTCCACAATTTTTAGCATGATGCAAGACGTCCTATTCGTCCTCACAAGGCAATCAAGCTGAAAATCGAAGTTAGTGCCGGTGGCAAGGCATATATGCGTCTCTCCTTATAATAGCTAGTCGAGAACTATTCGATGCTCACTTAGCGACTTACGAAACGGGGTTAGTGTACCTGCAGAAGATCACAGAACACATCGAACCTTTCATGCCAGCACTCATGAAAGCGTCCACATACATTACCGTTCACTATAGAAACGGCACCCATGCGTTTGTCGCTGCATGGACAGCGTCCAACCTCAGACACTCTCCGTGTGAATGGAGTGCATCCTTGCCTCGCATAACCACAATGCGGAACGTCCACGTATGGCAAAACGTGGCGAGACACAGACGCGACGTGGGTTCCCATTGGAATAGGTCCCATCCATCCCTCACAGGACTTCCCTGTGGCACCACCACGTATAGCAAAACGTGATGAACTAGTATGGTTGTGCAAGAAGTAAGTTTTGACAAGAATAAAATGTGCTGGAAGTTAGCAAAATACACCATAGATTTTTAAGCCACCTGAAAGAACAAAAAAAAATTCCCTCTTGGGCCTCTCGGTCTATTTCCATCCTTGACGATCCAACGTATTTTGCAAATACAACCACCTTGGCAAGTTTTATTCAAAAACATGTGATTAAGATGGTTAATTAAGCTCTGGTGCACATTAATCGCTCTGATACCAGCTGTGACAACCCGCCCAGGAAAATACCGTACTATCGCCTAAACCAATCCACTTTGGCCATTAAGCGACAGTAAAGTATCATCCCGTCGTTAGTTGCCGGGTTAACGCCCGGTAAATCACTTGGAAATCACATAGAGGATCGAACATATGCATTAAAACTCACGTGAAGGCGAGTCCAGAGTACCACACAAGATTAAAAACCAAATCTGCCCCGAAGGGTTTAATTATTACAAACCAAGGTACTTGACACGATAACGAAGTTCAGAGTTTTGAAAACAGAATTAAACTAAACGGCGCGAGGAGCATCACAGGAGGCCTGCCATGATGCCTTCATTCATCGTCATCCACCCATTCCAGCTCCCAGCCGGGTGGAATCTCACCAGGCCAAACAACACCTGCAACAACATTTTATAAAGCAAGGCTGAGTATACTAATACTCAACAAGACTTAACCGACGGGTGATAACTACATCACCAAACTCTAGACATGAGAGGCTTTTTGGCCGGTGCAGTTCTTTTGCTGAAAAGCAACAAAGAGTATGTCCTTACTTTCAATATTTTAGCACAAATTCTAGTTAATTATCATTTCTAAGTGTGCCAACTAATTCAATCAAGAATTTTACAATACAATTAATTCAAGCAGTAATATTCACTAAGTTCCATCATTAAGGGATATCATGGCCAGTTGATTAAGCAGTCTCAGATAACGGTGAGAGGCCGACAATCGATTGATTAAATCCTTGCAAGGTAAACCTAAACACACGGAAGAATGCATACCCCAAGAAAATCCAAACAAAAACGACACGGGGTATACACCGACCAGACGGTTCCCATCTTTCTCCGGTTCGGGATCGGAACCTACAATCCTCGGTACAAGGCTTACTGGCATGTCACGCCGGACCGCCCAGACTCGCACAGGTACCCCCACTGTTGCAGGCAGGGGGGCACATCAGGTGTCCTAGGGGTAGTAGGGAAATGTTCCCTTGTCGTGTCCATCAGGTACTAGGTTTACCGGTCCTATTCCCGGCAAGTGCTTAGTACGTTCAAAAGCTTAGCCCACGAAAGCCACTGGACCGGAGCCCAAATCCCATGCTCTTACCACATGAGCAATCCATTTATAAAGATCTTATGATTCCAACATAAGAACCTATTCTCGCGAGTGACGAACATCACTCGACTTGTACCGGTCCTATAGCATAGCAGCTACCGACCTAGCATACTAGTAAAGGAACATAGGTACCTAGAGATCATGCATCTAGGGTTTCATTCAACTCCTGAAACGTAAATGCACAATCATAGCAAAGGTAAATGCATAATTTTAAAAGACAGGGTTAATGATCCGGGGCTTGCCTTCGCTGGCAAGGTTGGCCTTGGGCCCTTCTGGACTTTGGTCCAGGTCTTGAGCTGCGTCCACGTACTGCAGCTCTCCGTCAGCACCTTCGTCTCCTCCTTCCGGCACAAGCGTACAGCTACCGTCGGGAAGATCTACACGAGGATGCAAATGCAAGATTTAATTGACGGTTTGCCTTTAATTAGTCACAAAACAACATATGACAACCATGAAGAGTATGGTTGGCCATATTCACCTTGACAAACACACATTTGATAAATTATTTCTATTAAAGTAACAACACATGATGTTTTATTATTTATTCCTTTTAATAGTGACTGTGTACACATTTATGCAAATTAGTTCATTTAAATTCACAAACAGCAAGGGAGTGGTCTCAACCTTCCTAGAATGTTTCACACCACATTCCTAAGGTCATTAGGTGAGGTGTGGGTGATTTTCCAATTTAACTTAATATTAAGCTTTTAATTGGCCTCCATAGGTTTTATTCATAAAATAAATTCATAAAATTCAGTGAGTGTGTTTCTGAAGCACTATAACCTAAACAAAGCCACTGCACACAAGATTTCACATTTAAAGGAGCTATAAAATTAATTATATCATAAAAGACAAATTCTAGCTATCCAAGCAAGATAAATGCATATGAAAATAAATAAGCACAAAATGGATCCCAACTTTTTCACACATGGCCTCTGGTCCAAAACTAAGCTAGGCATGCAACATATACACCTAGAGCTACTATAGATCTTGAGCTATGCATTTACAAAGAAAATTAGGCATAAAACAAGATTAAATATTTCTGACAGATATAAAATTGTGATTAATTCAGCAGAGATGCATTTAGGCATAACAAGATCACATGCAGAAGTTGAGCACAAAAATCTATTTATTTTTGGCTACAAAAATCATTTGGACAGATTCATCATAAATACAAAACAATTCACAATAAAAGATCTACACTGTAACTTTGTGCAATTTTTGGTACAGGAGCTAGGCATGGCATAACACACAACATATCCAAAATGCAGCCACAGATCACTTGTAGATTTTGAGCTACAACAGATCTAGGTTAAACTATTTTCTATTTTTTATGCAAAAACTAGCACTCAAAAGTAGGGTTATGCTTTGTGAAAGTTGTAGTTTTCTACACAAGGAAGCCACCAAAATTGGGTTTGCATTTTTCTGATTTTTCCTTGAATTTCTACGGATTTTACAAGATTCAGCAAAAAGGCTTTACTATTGAAGATTCTGATCTTCAAGAAGGTCCCTGGAAACTTTGATTTCCTAACAGATATGCCCCTAGATCACGGTTCAGACCCTGGAAAGATTGAAGGCTTTGCAATGTGGCCCCTGGGCCATGGCCGGCGGCGGCTCCGGCCAAATCCCGGCGAGGTCTCGCCGGAGTCCGGCCGGGGATCGGCGGGGGAGGTTCAGGAGCTCACCAGGACTCGGATTGCGGCCGGAGTTTGGGCAGAGGGGCGGCCGGCGAGGGGGCTCGGCGGTGCCTCGGCAGCGTCGTGCACCTCTACGGCCAGCCCTTCCTCCCCAAGATGCACTACGCTCACCCGTTCACCGTCCAGCAGCTGGACAACCTCCGGCGGCAGGCGGCGGGCATCGTGGCCGCGAGGCTGAGCCGCGCCGAGCCACCGCTGCGCCGAGAGGTGGTGGAGTATACGCTGGACGCTGACTCGCACGCGTGGAGCATCAGGCGGAGCAAGGTCAACTTCCTCCGCGCCACGGCGCTGCTCTCCGGCGCAGCCGGCGCGGCGCGGTGGCTCGCCGACGTGTGCCGCTGGAGAAGCCCGGAGACGACGGTCCTCGCGCACGTCCTGTTCGTGACCCTCGCGTGCTGCCCGGAGCTCATCCTGCCGACCGTGTTCCTGTACATGTCCGCCGCGGGCCTCTGGAACTACCGGCGCCGGCCCCGCCGGCCGCCGCACATGGACGCGAGGCTCTCCTGCGCCGAGGCGGCGCACCCTGACGAGCTCGACGAGGAGCTGGACACGTTCCCGACGTCGAGGCCCAACGCCGTGGTGCGCGTGCGGTACGACCGGCTGCGGAGCGTGTCCGGGCGGATCCAGGCGGTGGTCGGGGACGTGGCCACGCAGGGGGAGCGGGTGCGGTCGCTGCTCGCGTGGAGGGACCCGAGGGCCACGGCGATGTTCACGGCGTTCTGCTTCGTCGCCGCCGTCGTGTTCTACGTCACACCGATCCGGGTCGTGGCGCTCGTCGTCGGCCTGTACGTGCTCCGCCACCCGCGGTTCAGGAGCAGCATGCCGTCGGCTGCCGGCAACTTCTTCAAGAGGCTGCTGTCCCGGGCTGACACTATGCTGTAGCCTGCACTCTGCAGCTCACTTCGTATTTGTATGCTGTACGAAATAGCACTCTGTTTTTGTTCCCTTGCAAACCGGCGTGCAGTTTCAAATGTTCTGTAGCCTGCATTGCACAACAGCCTGCAGTTCATTGCGAGTGCATTCGTGTTCAACAAGAGTTTTTTTGTTTTTTTTTGTTTTTTTTTCTGTTCACCCTACAAGGTACATTTATTTTGAATTTGACATGATGCGTGTTAAGATGCACATCATACACGGATATACCATACACAATGATCTCAATAATTCCCCATCGTCCTATCCAAAACTCATGGGTATGACTGAAACTGAGATTCCTTGGCATAACAGCACATTCAGCAGCCAAAGTCAGAATACATTCACAATTTGATACAGGAATTAAAATGATGCGACAAGTTGATCTAAGCAACCTGAATTGAAAGCGATAACAACTTAACTGTTTTAGGACACAAATCTTAATATCCGGCCATACTCCAGTTCATGTGATCATATCTCCGGAAGAATGCACAGATGCCAGAACATGACTTTGTTGCAATAGCTTACATATATAGTAGTCTTGTGCAATACATCACTAAACCACAGGCAAAATATGACTTCATTAAATATTGCAGTGATTCAAATGGAAACCAAAGGTTCACCAGTCAGATACAAAATTCAGGAGCACACTCAGGTAGACCAGGCAAAGTGACTATTGGGCTTCGCACCTAGCACCAACTAATCTAGAAAACCATCTCATGGGGCTTGTCGCCATCCCTGAGAGAGAACCGTGCACCAATGTATGTTTTCAGATCCGGGACAGCCTCAATAGCTTTGATCAGCTCAGCGTCCAAGGTCTTCTGGTCGTCCTTCTTGAACTGTGGCAGGTCCTTGGTCGCCTGAAAGATACACAGATAGATCCCTTCTAAGTAACACAATGCAAGGTTGCATAAGAAAGGAAAACAAGCTTCAGACCACATAGAAACACACCTCCTTCTCTGTCTCGAAAAGTTCACCCTCAGTCTTCTTTGCCTTCTGCTTCTTGTCTCTGGCAAAGTATGCATCATCAAACTTCTCCACATTAACACCCGAGATGTCAACCTTTGTGGAGGTTGCAATGACGTAGGTCTGGTTCACACGGCGGATTGGGACACCATTGATCTTGAAAGGTCCTGAAAGATGGGAATATTTATGAGATAACATGCAAACTAAGAAAACTAATAGTATATAACAATGCATTCACATTTGATGATACCCTGTTAGCTGGTACTAGCATGCCAGAAACAAATGCAACATACTGACCTACTCCGCCGTATGACAACTCTAAATATACATCAGTAGAGCTGCAAACTGTGCGTGACCAAATGACCTCATCAACAGTGACAGAAATCAAAGTTTTAATACCTCCCCCTATCATCCAAGTCTCAGGGATATTCATGTCAAACAGGAGTTTGCTTTGCAAATGCACAGTGAACTTGTAGGTGTCTAAGGCCTATTGTCCAAAAACCAATATAACATTTCTCTTAAAGCAAAACAACTTTACAAGTTCTTGATAAAAGAACTTCATTAAAATATACCATGATCATCCAGTAAAATATACCATGATCATCCAGTAAGCATTTATCACTAGATATTGGAAACGTGGCAACATTTATCCTTTATTTATTTGCAGGCTGTTAATATGACTACAAGAATAAAAGAAAGAAAGTATTTCAGATGTGATGGAACCAAAATAGAGACACTAGCAAACCATCTCAACAACCCTTGGTCAAGGTAAAAATGCAACAAATTTGCCATAGACTCAATTGAGATCTTCCATTTCTAAATAACAGAAGTCCATAAAACCAGGATCACTGCAACAACTAATTTTACACAGACAAATATAAGCATGGAAGTGAAATATGCTAGTGACCATCCATCATATCCAATGCAGATTTTCGTATCATTCAGCAAACACAAATCAATAGTAAGGTGAAGCATGTTAACAGTGATAACCGACCATCAATCTAGCACATTCCACCACGGAATAGAGGTAGGTAAATGCTTATATGAAACAGTCAAGATAGCCATTCCTTACAAATAATGCATTTGTAACACTCCACGTTCATTCTTTAATTCACAACATATTCAGCACTAAGCATTTTTGAAACAAACATTAAACACTGACCATTGGACGCCAAACATCACGAAGCAATAAACAGAAAGTAAAACTAAACTGTGTCTAATTAGAAACGCAGGCTCACCAGTAACAAGGAGCATGCCAGATTTGAGCTGCTTGAGGAACACGACTCTCTTCCCCATGAACCTCCCGGCGAGCAGGATGAGCACGGTGCCCGGAGTGATGGACGACCTGCACGCATCAGAAACCGTCAGCACTCGCAGCTCGCAGCAACAAATTGGAACAGAAGAGACGATGATGCTGTCGCCGGGGAACCTGAGCTTGGTGGTCTTCTGCTTGCGGGTGCTGGGCTTGCGTGGTTTCACGTCGTCGGCGGGGTAGAACTTGGGCTCGGCAACCGCGGCGGGCTTCTCGGCCTTGGGGAAGGCGCCGCCGTGCTTGGCCTTGATCGCCCACAGCCCGCGGCGGTGGTACGCGTGCGACCGCGAGGCCTTCTTGATGCCCATCGACAGCTTAGACGACGGCGCCATTGGATCCTCTCGCGGCGCGGCGGCTGCGGGGCGGCGTCCGGCGGCGGCAGGGAGTGGAGGCGGAGGTGGAAGAGAAGCGGGGATGGGGGTTAGGGCTTGGCTTTTATATCTCGCGGCGGCGTGGGGACTTGTAAACCCTAGTCTTCGAGTGGAGCCTGATGGGCCGGAATGATGGGCCTATCGGCCCATATATTCTGATTGATTGTGGAATTTTTTTATATATTTTTAATTCACTTTGCAAAATTATACGACCGTTTCAAAATTTAACAAATTTGACTTTCAAACGTTATGGCGCACGACAGCCGCCGTGGCCCACGACGGTTGCAGGACCAGCCGCCGTGCGCTACGGTGGTTGGGCCAACCGCCACGGGGCTAACGGCCGGGAAGACCAGCCGCCGTGGCCCACGGCGGTTGACCTCTATTCGTCGTGGGCCACGGCGGCAGGCCCAACCGCCGTGGGCCACGGCGGTAAGAATTTGCAACCACCGTGGTCCACAGCGGCAGGTCGTCAGACCCTATAAGGCCGAAAATTAGTCTGAAATTGTCATAATAATTCGGAAAAAAAGAAAGAGAGGATTGAGAAGGAGAAGAGAGTGAGGGGGCGGAGCAGCGAAGCTCTGCTGGTTCTTCGTTTCATTGTAGGTATTTCGTTGATTTCAACCCTTTTAGCACATGTACTTAGATGTAATGAAATCGTAATTAGTATTGATTCATTAGATTTCTTTAGATCTGTAGTATGAAATAGTTCATGTTTGTAGGGTTTAGGGTTCAGAAGGAGAAGAGAGTGAGGTGGAGGGGGCGGAGTAGCGAAGCTCTGCTGCTTCTTCGCTTCATTGCAGGTATTTCACTGATTTGAACTCTTTTAGTAATTTTACTTAGATATAATTACTATTAATTCTGTAGATTTCTGTATGGTATAGATTTCTGGAGTATAGATTTGTAGTTGTAGTTTAGATTATAGTTTACATATTTGCCACTCATTAGACTATATTACGTAACATATTTACTGTTAGTTTAGATATTAGTCTATTTGTTTGTTAGTTCCTGGATGTAGTATTGGATAGCAGTTATTGGTTTTTATTATGAATCAGACATGTCGAAGACAGTCACAGTCAAATTGTATTATGGATCTGGAGAAATTATATATGGTCCACAAGGAGTTGACTTGTCAAATTTTAGTTCAATTGAGAAAAATGTTAAAAGAGCAGCAGAAAGAACTTGGGAGGGTATAACCAAGTGACTGGTCACGGCATTTGCAGTAAATTTAGAACACTAATACCTGTCGGTGATGCTACTAATCAACAGAAGTGAACATGTGTATTGGGAGCTCATACCACTTGAAGGGACTCGACAATGGAGGAGTTTTATCAGAAATGCATGCCGAGTTGGTTTGCCCGTGATTTTGTTTGTTCAAGTTTTTCAGAAGGGTGGGTCTAGCAGTCAAGTACATGAGGAAACTGAGAATGTGGATGAGAGAGAAGGTGGTGAAGAAGGGGAACAACAAGAGGATGAAGAAGGTGATGAAGAAGGGGAACAACAAGAGGACGAAGAAGGGGATTCTGAAGGTGATGAGACATCTAGAGGTTATGTTGTCACTGGTTCTGTTGATGAGGGAGAAGGAAACCCTGAGGTGATGAGACGTTATGAGAGAGAGTTAAAAACTGATGAACGTGCATTGGAAGAATACTCTTCAGATGATGATTATGATCAGTCTGAGGATCATGTGCACTGGGATTGGCAGAACTACAATTTCTCACAGTGTACTGTTAATCGTGGTGAGAATGTGCACTGGGAGTACACGAAGAATAAGGTTAAAGTAGGTGCTATGTACCCCAGTACTGCACATGTGAAGGATGCAGTCAAGCAGTGGTCCACCTTGACTCTGCACAAGGAGTTCAGGGTAGTGAAGAGCTCTCCGAGGATATATGATGTGCATTGCAAGAATGAGAATTGTTCTTTTCGAGTGTATGCATATAAGGGGAAGTGGGATTATTACTTAGAGGTGAAAGAAGTGGTGCCTCACAGTTGTACTCTTGATCGGATTGATGCAAAGCACTGAAACGTTTCAGTCGATTTTGTTGCAAGCCACATGTACCCTACCATTGTGAAATGTACTTCTTATGAGCCGAAGGCCATTATTGGTGCAATTGAGGAAAAATTCGGGTACACCATTAGTTACGGCAAGGCATACCAAGCAAAGAAGAAGGTATTGGAGCATAGGTGGGGTACTTATGAAACATCCTACCACAATTTGCCTAACTTGCTACACTCAATAGTTCAGATGAATTCTGGCAGCTACTATGATATCAAGGACTACCCTTGTGAGGAGCAACCAGGCAAGCTTGTGCTTCAGTGGTCATTCTTGGTATTGGGTGCCTGCATTGAGATTGTCAAACTGTGTCGACCGATCATTTGCATAGATGTCACTTTTCTCACAGGTAAATACAAAGGAACAATCCTGACAGCTGTGGCAGCTGATAGTAACAATTAGTTGCTTCCTTTGGCCATTGCATTTGTGGAGGGGGAGAACGGTGACAGGTGGTACTGGTTTCTTGAGAGGTTGAAGAACATGATGGTGCAGGATGTGCAGAATGTGTGTGTCATACACGATAGGCACAAAGGTATTTTGCAAGTAATGAATGACATGAAAGATGGCAGCCAAGAGCGATACAGAGTTCCATTGTGGAAAGATGTTAAGAGCAGGTGGTGCACTAGGCACATGAAAGCAAACTTCCACAACCAGTTTAAGAACAAGACTCTGTCTAAATTGTTTGAGCAGTTGTGTGAGCAGACTCAGCAGAAGAAGTTCGATGCCATCTGGAAGAAATTAGATGACCTGACAAAGAAGGCATCAGAGGAGATATCAAAGAGGCCAGTGAATCCTGAACCTGGAGAGGAGCCAATTTCTCGCGAGGATGTGGGATTAGATGGCCCTCAAGTTAGGCGCAGAAGAGGGTGTGCTGTGAAGACCTTCAGCCAGTGGATTCAGAATGAGCCTAAGGAAAAGTGGTGTCTCATGTTTGACGAGGGCGGAGCAAGGCATGGGATAAAGACCACTAATTTTGTTGATGTCTACAACTGTGTGCTTCGCGGTTCAAGACCTCTTTCTCTAGTTGGCATCATTGAGTTCTTTATGTATCGTACAATGCAATATTTTTACAAAAGGAGCAAGGTAGCGGATGAGGTTCTGAGGAACACTCAAATGATATACTACACCAGAATGACTGAGTATTTGGACAAGGCTCATAAAAAAAGCACTTCTTCACACGGTGAGAGCACAACCTTTGTACCAGTCTGCTGAGAATGAAATTATGTGAAGATATGAGGTTGAGTGCAAAGGGAAAATGCGCCTAGGCCCATCGCGTGAAAAGACGCAACAAGTGTGTGACCTTGGCAACCAAATATGCAGATGTTCATGCCGGAAGCCGCAACAACTTCACACCCCCTGCTCACATGTGATCGTCGTATGTTATCAACTTCAAAATTTCAGCTACCGTAGGTACGTGCCATGGTACTACGACAAGGAAACTGTTCGGAACACTTGAAACCGAACAATCCAGAGCTACCTCGTGCAGGGTACTTTTACTGAGAACCCCAAACAAAATGTTGTGCACATACCAAATCCAGATCCTGAGATGTGCCAAGGTGTTGGAAGAAGGAAGAAGAAGAGGATTAGAAACAACATGGATGAAGCTGAAGCTGGATCTGCAGTAGTGATATGCTACAAGTGCCACAACACAGGCCACACGTACAAGAGGTGCACAGCTCCAAATTATGCTTGCAACGCACCAGCTACGGCCAATGTGGGCTCATCAGCACCTTCAGGACTGTCCCAACCCCATCAGGACGTGGACGTGGACGCGGACGTGGACGTGAGCGTGGGCGTAGCAACAATGCAGGATTCAGATGATCATAGTTGCTTGTAACGTTAGGACTTTTAATTTCGAAATTAGTAATATTTGAACTAATATTTCTTGTAGGAACTTATGCATGGTATTGTATTGTAATAATTGAACTGCTATTTTGTGTCGTCTTAATTATGTTGATTCATTTGTACAATTTTGCCTATGATTGTAATAATTGAACTGCTATTTCGTGTTGCCTTAATTATGTTGATTCATTTGTATAATTTTGTCTATGATTGTAATAATTGTTCTCATCTTGTTTTGCAGGTTTGCAATGGCCTCCTTAGGTCCTGAGTTGGACTTGGACTTCCTCACCACGAGGAAGGACAATGTCGAGATGCCAAAGGGGATCCACACTCCTATGTGCTTCTGCGGTGACAACTGCAAGCTTGTCAAGTGCAAGATTCTCGGGTACGCATATGGGATGAGGTTCTTCAGGTGTGCCAACTATGCGCACGACCCGATCCAGCCTTTCGACCGCAATCTTAGAGCCAAAGTAAGGACTTACTATATTTCTCGATTATTCATTTGTCATTTTTGTTTTATTATTTGCTGACATATATTTGAAAAAAGACTCCACCTCCTCTTTGTGATTTCATGCAGTGGCTAGATACCGAGCAGTCTGAGTTCGACAAGAGGTACGTCGAGGAAGCGGGACGTGATGTAAGGGAGAGGTGGTTCCGCATGGTTGAGTGAGAAAAGAGAGAGGAAAAAAAAGAGGAGCAGAAGGAAATGCGCATTCGCCAGGAGATGAGAGAACGTGAAGCGGCCGAGGCCCGTGAAGTCGACAGAGAGAGGAAGAGGGAGAGGGCTCGCCGGGCCAAGGAAGCTGGGCCGGATGCCATCAGGAAGGGGAAATACTCCCGTTGTACTCAGTAGACCTAGAGTATTAGTCACTCGGACTATATCAAATAATTCGGGATTTCATGACATCGTAAACTAGGGTCCTCAGTTTGTATCCTTAAGATCTTTAATCGAACTGCATTAGAGTGTGTTTTCTCCATTACGTGTGTTTCGTTAGAGTGACTGTCATATGCAGAGTCATTGTGTTTCCTCTGAGTCACTGATGCGTTCCCCTCCCACGGATCGACTGGCCCACAATGCAACAGTGCCCTAGTACTTGGGTGTGTTTTCTCCGAGTCACTGCTTCGTTTCTCTTCCCACAGATCGAAGGGCCCACCACCCAACCAGCCTCCTTCTTCTGCTTATATGTAGCACCATTCACTCCATTGCCTTCTTCTCACAGCATTCAACAATGACTTCCTGGAGTGGGGATGAACACGATTTCGGTCCTATGTTGTGGCATCAGCAATCACCATATTTCGTAGCTAATTTCCCATTGAAAGGCAAGAGTGATTTCAGATCGATGCGTGAAGTTAGAAGCTACGCACCAAAGCAAACAGTGTTGTGGCCTAAGTGTTCGCACCGTGAGTTTTGCGTGATGCAAGTGCACGAGGGATGGAACAACTCCGGTCGTCGCTTCTGGCACTGCCCACATGCATGGGTAAGTAATGTCCACAAATTTGTTCATCATCTTTCTTTAGTTTGCTTACGTTTTCTTACTTTTTGCAGTACTCCACCCAAACAGAGAATTGCGGTTTCTCGCAATGGGTGGATCCACCAGCTATTCACCTCTATCAAGAGTACATCGACTACCTCGAGGACGTCGTCATCTACAACTTGAAGCGAGAGCTGTCGGAGGCATTGACTTCCCCTAATCGATCGTCTAGCGCTAGAGACAGTCGATGCTGCAAATGTTCGACCTGCCCTTGTGAATGCTACAAGACGAACAACTCCCCCCGAAAGATTGTTCCCCTCCACCTTCACCACCTCCACCCCACGTGGGTACTACTACATGCCGTCGCAAGACTCCGACGGGTCTCTGCTCTCCGCGTAGTTCTCGTACAACTAGATTAATTAGGCATGTTGTAATCAAATTTCTAAATTCCCTAAGGCATGTTATCAGTACGTAAGGCGCTTTGTTAGGGTTGTACAAGCGTCGTACATGCCAATGCAAAGGTGTGTGTTTTCTCTTCTAAATATTAAAAAAACCAAACGCCGTGGCCCACGACGGTTGGGATGCAACCGCCGTGGCCCACGGCGTTTGCATGCCCGCTGCCTGCCACCGCCCGACGCCTGTAACTACCGTCCGCAGCCGCCGTGGCCCACGGCGTTTAGGCTAACCGCCGTGGCCCACGGCGGTTGCAGGACTAGCCGCCGACCGCCGTAGCGCACGGCGGCTGGTCCTGCAACCGCCATGGGTCACGGCGGCCGCCGTGCGCCATGGCGTTTGGAGGTCAAATTTGAAATTTTTTGAAACAGTCGTATAATTTTAGAAAATAAATTAAAATATATATAAAAAATTTCTTGATTGTGGATTTGTGGGCTTGTGGCTTCTGACTCAGGAGTCTAGCGAGCTAATTTCTTTCTTGAAAAAAACAGATAAATCTACTTTTCAATTTTCTCAGTTCAAGCAACTTAATTTATATTATTTTCTAGTACAAGGATTTTAGTATAATACGGTCTGGAAGACACATCACGAAGTCTCTATATTTAATCCATTTTTTAACGTATCGGATCTCTTGCAACGCGCTCTTGCCAGTGCAATGGTACATTGTGCGGTTAGAAACTCAGCATTCAGCAAGCATGCATGGATCTCATGCCAATTCTTTGAGTTCCAAAAAAAAAAGGCAAGCATCCACTTGCAACAGTTTGTGTATAACACATTCTCTGAATTTCTGAAAGTTTCATCGGAAGTGATAGACACAAGCGCCATTCAAATCCTGCCCACACCACAAACAAAACCAGCCCTGCGAATTTCAAGAAATGCCAGTGGTTTACCATGGAACAAAAGGCAAGTAATTAATCACGCCATGCTTTTTCTAACAAGTCCGTCGTACAAGCCGAATTTTTTTTATGCTTGGTTCTAGTAGAGCATACAAGCGGAAATCCATAGCTGCCCACAACTTCTGGCTTTTGGAAATCTGACAGCCTTAAAAACATTATGCACAAACCTCTGTTTATAGAGAAAGAGTACAAATGAAGCACCACCTGACCGGATTCAATTTGATAACGTGAAAAATGCAACATTTACACTTCTGGGTACATAAGACTCATTTCAATATAACTCAGAAAAACGTTGGACTAGATTTTAATAATAACATACTATTAATCCGTTGATGGGGCAAAGAACAACTGGTAATGTTGCAACTGCAAAAGTGCTAGCAAATCAGGCTAGAACAATCCAAAGAAGATGAAAAATGATACCCTTTTTTAGCTTGGAACCAAGCTGCACAGAGGCCCTACACATGCATCCCAGACAAAGTGGGCATGCACTCTTTCCCTGCCCAAGCACAGAACTGAACAAAGTTGCTTTCTTCCTGGAATGGGAAAAGTCACAGAAGTTCTTGATTCCTATCCTCCAATCTGAACTTGAACATAAAGGGTTTCAAGGCCAAAGACGTTTGAAAACAAGCTGCCAATTTATAGATCAAAACAACCAGAGATCCCAAACAGAATGTCAAAGAATGAACCAGCAACAAAACAAACTGACAAGATTGTAAGGGAAAGAACAACTCATACACGGTGTACACACTTATTATGAATTCTATTCCCTTTCCCTAATTTGGTATGCAGAAACAAAAGTTTGGATCATTGGTAACGTCTGATGCTGTCTCCCCCCTACTACACTAATGGAATTAGGAACCAAAAGGGCATCACAGATTCAATTTGTTTGAACAGCAAAGAAAGAACACAATCGTCGTGGAATCCGGTCCACGCCTGACGACCGATCAAGATCACAACTCCCAGGACGCGAGGATCCTCCTCCCCCGCCGCTGCCGCGCCCGCGATCACGGCGACTGCCTCCTTGGCCCCCGGCCGTGGTGGTGGATGGGGTCCGGTCCCGTCGGCACCTCCCTCTCGGACTCGGCGCCGAACCCCGTCGTGCTCACGTCCTCCGCCGCGACCTGCGCGCCGGAGAGAAGAACCCCCGGCGGAGAAAGAAACCATCAGAAAAAGAACCGCCTTTTCTTGATCCCAGGCCGCCGCAGCACGGCGCGCTTGGTTACCTTGGCCACGTCCGCCTTGTCCCGCATGCCCTGCGCCGTGTCCAAGGGCGCCGCCGTCTCGAGCCGTCGCAATGCCGCTGCTGCACCGCCGGCCGGCGAGGGAGAGGGGGAAAGCGTCAGGGTTTCGGGGCGGCGGAAGAGCCAAGAAACGTGGTCTACGAGCGCGATGCGCGGGGCGTCACGGACGTACCTGCCCGGTACGACGAGGCGGCGGCGGCGGGCGGCGGCAAGCAGGCCAGGAGGAGGACGGCGACGGTGAGCACGGCGACGACGGCCGCGCGAGCCATCCGGCCAGACCAGACGCAGAGAGCCGCCAACACGCGCAAGGAAGGAAAGCGAAGAGACGGAGGAAAAAATGGAGGCTTTCTCTGCTCCAAAACCCTCTCTGCGGCTGCGCCCCTGTCTGCGCTGCGCTGCAGAGTTGGTTTCGCCCGTCTGGTGGGAGGACTCCAACGAAAACCAGGAAGGCTTGGACTCTGCTGGAGGCGCATCGCCTCGCGGCGGGCAGGTGCTTTGCTCCCTCCCCAATCCGTGCCACGGTCACGTGCCGCGGCGACACCTGGCGTTCCGATCACGCACGACGGCGTCGTATGTGGGCCCGGGGACGTGGCCATGCGGGCCCCGGGTGCAGAGAGACATGGGAGCGGCTCGGTGCATTGCCATTGGCTCGCTCGCCTTGGCGGCGCCGAGCCCGAGCCCCGTCCCCTCGCCTCGCTGACGTCACCGACAGCTGGTGGAGGCTGTGTGTTCTGTTGGGCAGGCGGTCAGAGCCGTTGGGCGATTTTACAGCTTTGCCACTGCTCGGATTCTCTTTCGCCTTTTCACCTTGGAATGGTAGAAGGCGAGACGCAAGGAGATTTGCAGCCTGTTCGTTTGGCTGGTGGCTGGTGCTGATTTATTTTGAGAGAAAAGTACTGCTGGCTGGTTGCTGTTGACTGATTTGTTCTAAGAGAAAAGTACTGCTGGCTGGTGACTGATAAGCCAAACGAACTTGGCGTTGAACTTCAAAATATCTTCAACCTATTTACCCTCACTCACTCGCCCAAACGTGAAAAAATATATATAGTGCATTGGACTACTGTAGAGAATTACAGTGGATAAGTGGATTACGTATTAGCATTAGACATGAAGTATATAGACTAAAAAGATCACTAGTATAGTGAAAATGGGCAACTTTCTAATCACCAGCAAACATGTAGTCAAATTCCTTTTGAAATAATGGAAATCTGTTGCCAAAACAGCATCTTGAAGAGAAAATACTGACTAGACTGCAATCTTGCATTGGCAAAATCTGTTTTTTTTTCGTGATACCAGAAATATAGTTAGTGTTCTTTCTAGTTTTTGAACAACTGGAAGTGGAGAGTGTGCACTGGAGCTTTTCAGAGAGTCTTTGGCAGTATGGCACAGCTAGCTCCGAGTTTGAACAGTGAAGAACCAAGACAAGCTGGAGTGCATGTCTCATGGACACAGGGCTACAGGAGTATACAAGACAAGATCCCGAAGGAAAGAAGTACTCCATCTGTTTCACAATATAAGCATTCATTGAATTTTGTTGACCATGTTTGACCATTCGTCTTATTCAAAAAGTTTGTGAAAATGTAAAAACAATTATGATATATTTAAAATATATACGATGATAAAACATATCATCACAAAATAAATAATATATTATTTATTTTGTGATGATATGTTTTATCATCGTATATATTTTAAATATATCATAATTGTTTTTACATTTTCATAAATTTTTTGAATAAGACGAATGGTCAAACGTGTATCGCGAAAACCGGAGAATGCTTATATTGTGGAACGGAGGGAGTAGCTTTCACTCCAAAGGATCTGGGCCTCTTGGGGGAAAGTACAAGTCATACTTTTGCTTAGGCTGAGTCCAATAAGAGAAGGCAAACGAAAAAATGCCTCCCCGCGGACACTGTTCAGGCGAGGCAGCTTCTCCAACAGAGAAGACAAACACGCATGGCAAAGTGCCTTCGAGGAGAGAGGAGATGCAATTTTGCATCTCCTCTCTCCTCAAACGCATTCGAGCGTGCAAGCATGGGAGGGAGAGGGAGGACAGAGCCGCCGGCCTAGGCCCTGAGCCACTCCGTGCGCCGCCGGCGGCGGGAAGGAAGCAGGCCCGCGCCGCCGCCGCCGCACGAGCTCCTTCACCGCATCTGTCGCCGGGCGAGCACCTCCACCGCCGGCGAGATCCGCCGCGAGCCCCCCACCGCCGGCGAGATCCGCCTCATGCGAGCTCGTCCACCTCCTCCCTCATCTCTGCGCCGGCCACCTGCTCCCTCACCTCCGCGCCACCGCCTCCTCCCTCTCCTCCGGCTTCGCATCGAAGGTCGAGGGCCGCGCGTCCCCACCGCTCGCCGGCGGAGGAGGAGCAGGGGAGGGGCCACGCGCCCGGCGGCGCCTTGCCGGCCACCCCTGCTCGCCTCGCGGGGAACTCTGCTCCTCGCCGGCGGAGGAGGCGGCGCGAGCGCGAGGCACGGAGGAGACGCGGAGCAGCTGAAGGGAAATGCGTTTGCGTTTGCTGATGTCTGTTGGAGCTGCTGCAATGAGGAGGAAAGAAAAAACACTGTACACACTATGCAAATGGTGATTTGCCTTCCAAAAATGCCTCTCATTGTTGAAGTCAGCCTTATGTGATACCACTAGAGAGGGAAGTAGTCTACCAACTCCAACACAAACTGCCAAAACATGGCCAGGCAGGGCCCAAAGAACACTGCCACTCGGAGTCATCAACCCAAAATTATAGTTTGTTATAAAAAACCCCCCAAAATTATGGTAATCATGCAAAATGTGTTAGAGATCCATTATAATTTGCAAACAACTGATCTTTGATCCATTCGTTTTTAAATTAAAGAATACTAATTCACACTCCAGAATCATGCTTCCTTTTTCCGTTGATCACAAGGGAGCATAATTACTCAAATCATGTTTCAAGTTATAAGAATAAAAAAATCAATTTGATATATGTTTGATTTAGAAGAAAATTAAACCACATATAGTTTGGAACTGACGGAACATGGATTTTGCTAGCTTTAGCGCGCTTCGTTGCCATGTATTCTGACATTGTTAGGTATTGCTTTCTACTACGAGTTACTCCCTCCGTCCCATAAAAAGTGCAATTTTAGTTTTTTAAGAACAGATTAGTGGTGGTATAAAAAGACTTTAATACCCTCATTTGTTAGCCAAATGCAGTAAGTTTTGACATGCAGATCAGATCTAGTTGCTTAATTAACACCTATTTTCTAGAATTACATTCTTTGTGTGATTTTTTTTCAAAAGCTAGTATTGCACTTTTTATGGGATGGAGGGAGTACAGATTTGCCATGTATTCTGACATTGTTATGCAAAGTCCGAAAGCCAGGCCCACAGGCCATCATCCTTGACTGGACCAAAACGAGAGGCGGCTGTGGGCTGTGGGCGTATGCTTTTTGAGCCCATAGACTTTCTTCTGATCGCGCAATGTAGGCTCTTCTTGTTTGTTGCTGCATCAATCAAAACCTAAAAATGCTGAAAAAGGAAATGTATATGTTCAGGTAAGTTTTGGTCATGTTCTTTGGGTTAGGATCGGAGTAGAGATGTTACTTTTATGAAATAGAAATGTATAGGATTGGTGTCAATATTTTCACCATTCTCAGTGATGCATTGACGGTCGGATTGCTGTAGTATATTATGCAAGTTTTGCAACCTAGTCAAGGAAAAATTTCAGTGAAGTTTTGGTCACATTGTTTAGGTTATTAGGAGTAGAGAACACATTTTTCAGATGTATTTCGGTATAAATCAGAAACCATCTTCATTCTTCGATTGTATCACTTGATAGATTGAAGGTTTTCTTTTTTTGCAAGCGAATAGATTGAAGTTTTCATTATTGAATAGAAATAGGAAACACTCACATGGAATCCATATATAGATACGAGGTACTTCTTTTGAACAGAAAACAGCGAGGAAGACCCTTGCTGTTGAAATTTTATTAAAAGAAAAGATATTTACAAAGAAGCAAAAACCAGATATTTACAACCCAGCTGGAGAAGCTGAACTACCGAGCAAACAAAATAGAGAAGAAGCTGAACTACTAATAAAAAAGAAACGAACTGTACAATTAAACTGAGCTGTCAAACCAAACTAAGAAGGGAGATTTCAAAGATGCTTTCATTCGTTGAGCTTGAAGAGTACATTTTGCTTTAAAATTTCTTTTCCAACAGATTATGTTTGCTTGACAATTTTCAAAGATCAAGTTATTTTTCTGTTTTCATGTGTGCCAAGTTGCAATGATGGGAACTTCCATGAAGAAAGTATGATTGAAATCATGTCTAGCCGATTCCATCATCTGAAAGAAAGGAACATCCATCTGCTACTGAATTCCAATCATTTTGCAACATTCTGAGGCAAAAGGACAGCTAAAGAATAAGTGAAAGGTAGTTTCTTCTCTTTGAGCTGGGCACATGACACAATTGTAGTTGTTGCCTTCAAGTTTGAACCTTTTTCCTTTTTAGACATTCCGAGGCAAAAGGACAGCTAAAGGATAAGTGGAAGGTAGTTTCTTCTCTTTGAGCTGGGCACTTGACACAATTGTAGTTGTTGCCTTCAAGTTTGAACCTTTTTCCTTTTTAGCATATTTCTAGTGTTGAGTCTGTCCATTAGAAGTAACCATGATAAAACTCTCAATTTGTTGCAGCATTTGGAGCTCCAAATCCATGAAAAAAGGTTTTGGTGGTTGTATCTCTTTGTGAAGATACTTGTAGTAATTGTTGCTTGTGTATTTTTTGACCCCTAGATATATTGCCATTGATCTTTGTCTTCCTGTCCAATCTGAATGCTATGTACAATTTTCTGCAGTTCTTGGTATTCCTCATATGCTTGTTATGATAGTGGTAGGTGAAAGTGTGAAGCCAAATCTGTTGTTGAGAGAAAGTCAACCATTGAGATCTTTTGATTTTTTGCAAATGTGAATAGTCTTGGAAGTTTCTCAAGGAGAAGGAGGTCATTCCAGATGTCCAACCAAAACAGTACAGTAGTACCATTGCTAACTGTGCATTTGGCAATTCCTCTAAATTTGTCACAAAGGTGGAGAAGGTCCTTCCACCAGAAAGAGCCTTTGTCTGCAGAGGCATGTGGGATATGACCTTGTGAGTAGTGTGAGTGTGTAACATCCCTCAATTTTATTGAGGAATGTTAATTAATAAAAATGAGGATTTAAAATTTTGGATGAATTATTTGAGTGTTTATCAATTTATTTAAGGACGCCTTCCATTTTCTCTCCTAAAATTCCTAGATTTATTTTTTTGCATTAAATGAAATCTCTAGGAAATATAAAATGTTAGTGTGAGAAACTTGGAGTTCATTTGGTTTTATTTGGAGTTGAATTGTGTGGGTTTCAAATTTGAATTTATATTCAAATTTGAAACTAAAATAGAAAAGGAGTGAGAAGGATTAGAAAAGGAAAAGAGAGGTAGCACTGCTGGGCCTCGAGCCCAAAACCAAGAAGTCCACCGGACCACCCCTTTTCTCTGTTTCTGTGAGCACCGCGCCACCTCTCTCTTTTCCCGCCTCGGCCCAGCACAGCCCACCAGCGCGCCGGCCCGGTTACCACCAACCCCGCCGCGCCGAGCCGCTGACCGCTAGGTCCCGCCTTGCGTCACGCACACGTCACGATGACGTCACCGTCGTCACCCTCTTCTTTTCCCCTTTAGCTGACGCCGGGCGCCACCGCAGCACCGCGTCGCCCATGGCCGCCGTCGCGACGCGCCCCGCGCCCCTCCGCGGCATCCGAGCCGTCCACGTGCCCCCGTGGTGCACCCCACCTATAAGTAGCCGCCGCCGCGACCCCCAAGGCCTCCCAACCCTAGCCGCCTTGGGGACTTGTCCCCTGACCACCTCGCCTCTGCTCGCCGGAGAAGAAGGAGAAGGGGGAAGGAGACCCGGAGGTCGACCGCCAGCTTGCCGCCGTCCCCGCGAAGCCGGTGAACCACCCGTGGGAGCCCAGGGACGCCGGGAAGCCAAGTACCACGACGCCCCTGCGACCTCTGCTCTACGCCGCCGTCTTCTTCCTTGCCGACGACCCCGCTCCGCTCCTCTTCATCGACGCCTGCACGTCGGCCTGTGGCCACCGAGGTGAGGACGTGCTCCCCCTCTCATCTGTGGATGTCCCGGCCTTCGATCCGAGGGAGGACGCGTGCTCGCCGTCGCCACCGCCGCCGCGCTGCCGCGCTCACGCCGTTGTGAAGCCGGCCTTCGTGCCATGCTGGGACTTTTCTGCAGGTGCCGCCGCCTTCACCGAGCGCACGCGCACGCCTCTGTCGCCTACCTTGACGCACGTAGACGCATACACCGCCGGAACGCCGTCCCTCTGCTCGCCGTGCCGCCATGGCCGTCGCCACGACCGGTTTGCGTTAAGCACGCGGCAGCATGAGGAAAGGCAGTGCCTTTACGACCGTTTTGTGCACGCCTCGTCACCGGCATTTGCGCGCACCCACACGCGCCCGTGCCCGGCCGCGGGAGCCTTGCTCGCCGCCGCTGATGGCGCCGACCCGAGCTCCGCCTTGGCCAAGAAGGCCCTGTGCTGGTTGACGAGGGGCAAAGCCCCAGGTTTTGCGCCCAGATGGGTTCGCCTGATGCACGCGCACAAGGACCTGGCGATTTGGCGCACCCCAGCGCCCTCGCCGGTGATCACCCGACCACGCCGCCGTGCCCTTCACTGCGTCGCCGCCCGCACGCCCAAGCTTGGTCAACGGCCCGCCGTTTCTTGGCTCCTTCTTGCTCCCCGAGACCGTCGCAACCTCGCGCTGCCGTTTGTTGTTAGGCCCAAGGTACCTCGCCGCCGGCGAGCCCCTTTCCTGTGCCGCCGCCCCTCTGCGGCATTTTGCCGAACACGTGGCGACGCCGGGCGCTAAACCTCATGGTTTTCGCACACACACACCCGCACACACGCGCACGCACACGTAGAGGATCCCAACGGATCCCGAGCGGCCGGCCGATCACCGCCCGGCCTCACGCATGCCACACCGCGCGCCGCCGCAGAAACACCGGGAACGGATCCCGTGCGCCCGCAAGCTGCGCGGCCACGCGTGCAGCCACGCGGCAGCCACGTGGGCAGGCGCGAGCTATTAGCCACCCATGTGGCAGCCGCGTCAGCCATGGAGCTGGTTTACAGCTAGCTGTAAGACCTCTTAGAGATAGCTAGAGCTAGGTAAAAGTTAGGTAAAAGTATGCAATATTGTGTATGCGTATTTTATTTTCAGAAATGTATCTTATCTTTGGAAAATCATAATAAATCCGTTTTAGTTCCGAAAAATATGAAACTTCTTCTGAAAATCTTCTAAAAATCCAAACTCCGCGCTAGACTAGAGTTTGACTCTTTTTGGATCTTATTTGCTCTTCATCTTGGATTTATTGCTATTAGTAGCTGAGTTTATTTATTTAAATACAGTTCTAAATGCTGCCGGAGCCGGAGAGCTGAACCAGGACTACGACGACGACCTCGGCTACGACGACTACCCGCACCCAGGTTCACACCCGACCATTCTTTGAATGCCCATTAGGCATGGCTATTAGAATTGCTAGTGCTTTACTTACTGCACAGTGATGGATATGATGAACCCGTGCATAGCCTTTTTTACATACTTGTCCTTGATTGACCTACCACTACTACTTTACTTAAGCTAGATGATGTGCTGAGCTTGCTATGCATGTGTTGGGATTATTGTGGTAGTTTCTTGGCGTGTGTTGGGAAAACCGGCAGGAGAAGGTGTTTTGGGATACTTTGGCGGGGGTGAGCTCGAGACAACCCGATCTGGGATCGGGGGCCAGGGATCGTCTTCTCGGACATTGCCCAATGTGGTGCCTATGGCTGGTACATTGTTTTAGGAGCACAGGCGATGGAGATTTCGTGATGATTTAGAGGATATGAGCTCGCCCTGGTCTGAAACCGAGTGGGTCGCCTGTTACGCAGGACTTTCGTACACACCACCTCGCCGAGAGTGGGGATAGAGCCGCTCGACCCTAGCAAGTGTGATGCCATACCTGCCAGTAGGATAGAGGGTATCAGTGAGAGGGTTAGGGTGAAGTCCCTTCCCTTTGGGCGCTCCCCGTGTGGCCACACGGGGGCATTTTCACAGTTCTGGGGTGGACCTTTGCGAAGGACCGCATCGAGACCCGGATGCAGGATGGAATCGTAACTCCTAGGTGTTCGTTCAGTAGGGTAGGTTCGGTCGGCCGTACACCGTCTGAGTACTATTCCGAGATGGGTATTGGTGTACACGCTCTACAGAGTTCAGATCTATACGTATAGCCGCGTCCTCGGTTATGGACATGCCCGTTGTTTCTCCAACTCTTACGTTTTGGGATTTCTACCTTCCCCCTTATAGGATGAGTGTGATTGGTGAGCCGTGGTTGTATTCGGGGAGAGGAGAGTTGCTCCCTCTACCTCGCGGATCCGGGTGCAACCATTGAGGTGCGAGGAGTGGGAGTTCTCGCACCGACCCTAGATGGAGATAGGTGATGGTGACGGTGATCTGGGTGACCAGGTGTAACCGTTTGTGGATGAGTGATACGGGTTATGGTGGAATTATGGAGATATTACTCTATTTATGCTGCTGCATAGGAAACCCCGCTACTACCTTGATACGTTCTTTCCCCTAGAAGTAGGCCACTTAAAGCTTGCATACGATTGGTGACGTGGGCCTATCCCGATCTTTGGGGATAGCCCCTGAGCTTGCAGGGTACGAGTCCGACTGCGACAACAACGCCGACGGATGGTACGACTAAGGGGGCACGACGCTTCGCTCAAGGATGCCTGTGGGAGATGCCTGAAGATGGAGACACCTTTTGGGAGATAGCTACCGCTGCGTAGGCTCTTATTTCTGTTATTCCGCCAAGAGGCGGGTATTGATGTACTCCGAATAATCAGAACATGTAATAATCAGATTATTATTCGTTCTCTGGTGATTTATTTCGATGTATGACTGTGTTATTTATCTGTGATGAATGCCTGTGCGTGATAGCGTCTGATCCAGGGACTATCACGAGACAGAATGCTGGGCTTTCTGATTTTGAAAACCCAGGGCGTTACAGATGGTACCAGAGCCATACTTGACCGCAGCACGTGCCCTTAGAAATGGTCGTTAGAAATTGGGACTCTGAAAGAAACTCTTTTGCTATATACCATTCTTGACTTATATTACAAAACTTATCCTTCTTTGAAAAATTCTATCTCACCTGCGCTAACTAGAAATTTCTTCCGTGTCACAGGAGATGGCTCGTCAGGAGGTGGAGTTGCTCCCGGAGCACATGGAGGGACTCGCCCGTTGGGTTGACAGGGTCGTCCTCAGGCTGGGGATTCCCCCTACGCACGTCACCTACCGCGCTGAGGACGTCCGCACGCTGTCGGGACCACTAGTGCTTTGCACGGTGGCCGTCCTACCCCACCCGGCGCTTCCAGGCTTCCCCGGGATGCTCGAGCACAGCACAGGACTCAACGTCAGGAACGCTGTGGACACCGCCTGCAGCTACGTACTTCGCCACCTGCTGGCTAGATACCGCGACGTCTACAGGACTGGAGACCTGAGGCTGATTCCCCAGGACTACTACAGAGTGGCTCCGATCGTGAACGGATTGTTAGACCCTTCAGCACTCTACGAGGAGGAGGTTGTTCAGGGACCTCTACGTGAGTCCGACGACACGCTCATCGCCACTGGGAGCTACCTCGTGGACCTCGACACTCACGCTCGCCGACTGAGCGAGCAGACGAGTGGACTCTTCAGCAGACTGGAGTACACCACTCTGGAGCTGATGGAGCTTCAGCCCCGCACCCAGAGCCTACTCGTGGAGAACCTCACCCTTCGCCAGCGAGTTGAGCAGCTCGAGCGAGGACTTTGCCACGCCAACTCTTTGGCAGTTCAGGCTGAGGCTGAGAGGGTGACCGCTCGAGAGGAGAAGATCTATGCTCAGGAGGATCTACGCAAGCAGGAGGCTAGGTTCGCCCGTCTCTTCGCCAAGCTGGACCGGAAGGATGCTCAGTTCGCCGCTCAGGGACGCAACCTGGTTCGTGAGAAGGCCAGAGTGACCGAACTGGTGGAGGACCACTACAACAACACCGCCAATATCGTCGCACTCACCAGGACTTCCGTGTTCCTGCTGGACAAGTGCAAGAGGATGCTGAGGACTTGGGAGGACGCGGACTCACTTCGTGTGGATGAGCTTCAGGAGCTCAACAGTCTGCTACCCCCTGAGCATCAGCGGGCGATCCGCAAGGAGACCTTCAGGCTCCACCCATCCGCCCTCAAGCTTCACCTGTGTCCCCTGGCCGACATGGCCACTCCGGTTGAGACCGACGAGGTGAGGGCCGCTCACTCCAGGCTGTCGCGGATGTTCCCCAGGGACTTCCCCGAGGAGGACCGTTACCCAGTGAGGTACAAAAAGGCCCGCTTCGAGTAGCGTGCCGGAGCATGAGCATGCTAATGAGAGTAGAGTTGTAAGATACGTAGTCTCCATGAGTTGTTCCATGCAGCCGAGAGCCTGTTCCGGTGCATGATGTGTTGTGAGTCTTTTCACACCTAGATGTGCACACCCTTTTGAGATCATGTAACGTTATATTAGATCGTTGTTGTGTGTGACCTCCAAGGCTTGAGTCAGCCTCGAGGAAACTTATGTACTCATAATGGATGCTGATTATTTGGTCTTAATGGAGTTGTTTGTTCTTATTGCTTCTTCTCATTGAGTGTAGGATTTATATTAGTAGAAATATTTTCATGATTGTATATCAGACTCAATTTGTTGGTGAGTGACGTATCTAAGGCTTTCCTATATCCTTGGTCGTGTTTTCAGTAAGATGTCGATCAGGAGGTCCGGTCGTCTGTTGGGACGCTTTGAGGTTGCCGAGGAAGAGCAAGCCCCGCCAGCCCCGCCTGTCCGTGGCTGTGGACATGGGCACGCTCCCGTACGTGGACGTGGACGCGCTCGTGGTCGTGGACACGCGCCTGTCCTAGGACGTGGCCGAGGCGATATGGTGCCACCACCACCACCTCCGCCCATCGGACAAGGCGCTGTGGAGGATGGAGAAGAGGAGGGAGCCGAAGAAGAGCCTGCGCCACACCCGACTCCCCAGGGACGTGGGTGTGGTCGTGGTCGTGGAGGAGCACCGCCACCGCCTAACCTAGCTGAGGTGATGGCCCTGCAGACTCAACTGATGCAGAGGATGGCTGACACCGTCGAGAACTGAGTCGGTGGGAACCGCAACGCCCCGGTGGAGGAGGACTTCGCCAAGAAGATCGAGAGGTTCATCCGTCTGAAGGCCCCTACTTTCAGCTACTCGGACGATCCCCTCGATGCCGATGACTGGCTCCACGTGATCGAGACGAAGCTCGACCTCACTGCCTACACCGACGAGGAGTGTGTCGCTCTCGCCGTCCACCAGCTTGAGGGTCCTGCCAAGTCTTGGTGGGACAACTACTCCGGGACTCACCCGAACCCAGCGTTCATCACCTGGCTGGAGTTCTGCAAGGTGTTCCGCGAGCAGTACCTGCCGAAGGAGCTCATGATCCAGAAGGCCCAGGAGTTCCGCACCATGACTCAGGGTGCGATGAGGGTGGAGGAGTACGAGAGGCACTTCATGTAGATGATGCGCTATGCCCCTGATGCACCCTAAGGGGACGAAGATCACCTTCGAGCCACTGAAGTCTCGGGAAGTACCAGCTGTGTACAATCTCACTACAAAGACAGTGGCCGATGTTCCAGTGGTTTGTGAGTACCCTGATGTCTTTCCTGATGACCTGCCGGGGTTACCACCAGACCGCGACGTGGAGTTCGTGATCAACCTCGTGCTAGGTACCGCACCCGTGGCATAGAGTCCTTACAGAATGGGCAAGTTAGAGCTGGCAACGCTGAAGAAGGAGTTGGAAGCTCTCCGTGAGAAGGGGTACATCCGACCGAGTGCATCACCTTGGGCTTCACGGGTGATGTTTGTGCCGAAGAAGGATGGGACGCAACGGCTGTGCGTCGATTACCGCGCTCTTAATGCGGTAACCATCAAGAACAAGTACCCGTTACCGCGCATTGATGACCTGCTAGATCAGTTGAAGAACAGCACGCCATTCGTGTGGTCAGAGAAGTGTGAAGCAAGCTTCCAAGAGCTCAAGACCCAACTCACCACAACTCCTGTGTTGACACTTCCCGATGACAACAAGGACTTTGTGGTGTACTGCGATGCTTCGAGGCAGGGTCTTGGTTGTGTGCTGATGCAGGAAGGCAAAGTGATTGCTTATGCTTCGAGGCAGCTTCAGAAGCATGAAGAGAACTACCCGACACATGACCTGGAGTTAGCAGCTGTGGTTCATGCATTGAAGATCTGGAGGCACTACTTGATGGGCAACAAGTGTGATATCTACACGGATCACAAGAGTCTGAAGTATATCTTCACCCAGTCAGAGTTGAACCTGAGGCAGCGGAGATGGCTAGAGCTGATAAAGGACTATGACCTCGACATTCACTACCATCCTGGCAAGGCGAATGTTGTGGCCGATGCGTTGAGCCGAAGAAGTTACTGCAACAACCTGATGGTGCAGAAGGAACAGCCCGAGTTGTACCTAGAGATGGAGCGATTGCAGCTTGACATCGTCGAGAAAGGGCAGCTCAACGAGTTGAGGGTGAAGTACAACCTAGAGGACCAGATCAGGCAAGCCCAGAAGAAGTGTCCTGAGATTGAGGAAGTGAAAGACCTTCTGACAAGAGGCAAGGCCCCTGACTACCGCATAGATGAGCAAGGCACGTTGTGGTTGAAAGATCGCATATGCGTGCCTAGTGGTGAGGATATCCGGAAGATGATTCTAAAGGAAGCACATGATTCTCGGTATTCCATTCACCCCGGTTGCACCAAGATGTACCAAGACCTGAAGTGTCGATTCTGGTGGGAGAATATGAAGAAGGACATAGCTGAGTATGTTGCCCGATGTGACACCTGCCAGAGAGTGAAGGTGGAACATCAGAGACCCGCCAGACTGCTACAGCCGCTTGCGATACCTCAGTGGAAATGGGATGATATCAGCATGGACTTCGTGGTGGGTCTACCCCGCACTCAGAAGGGGAATGACTCGATTTGGGTGATTGTGGACCGTTTGACCAAGGTAGCACACTTTCTCCCGGTAAAGAACTAGTACTCTGTGAGTCAGTTGGCCGATCTCTACGTTGAGCATATCTTGAGGTTACATGGAGCACCCCGCACCATCATGTCTGATCGTGGTGCTCGGTTCACAGCTCAGTTCTGGAAGAGTCTGCACGATTCGATGGGCACCCACTTGGACTACAGTACAGCTTTCCACCCTCAAACAGATGGACAGACTGAACGTGTGAATCAGGTTCTAGAAGATCTGCTGAGAGCTTGTGTGTTGACTTACAACAACGATTGGGAGAAGAGTCTGCCCTACGCTGAGTTCTCATACAACAACAGCTACCAGGCAAGTTTGCAAATGGCACCCTTCGAAGCTTTGTATGGCAGGAAGTGTAGGACCCCGTTGATGTGGTCTGAGGTGGGGGAGAGGATCTTTT
The DNA here is from genome assembly GCA_036936925.1 of Cenchrus fungigraminus. Classification (NCBI taxonomy): domain Eukaryota; kingdom Viridiplantae; phylum Streptophyta; class Magnoliopsida; order Poales; family Poaceae; genus Cenchrus; species Cenchrus fungigraminus. Next base: position 78,130,542 of record CM072775.1, read on the forward strand.
TCGGTCCTGCTTCCATCGTTGAGGCTGAGGAGAATGTGGCCAAGGTTAGAGAGAACCTGAAGATAGCCCAGAGCAGACAGAAGAGCTATGCTGATCCTAAGCGAAGGGATGTCTCCTTCGAAGTTGGTGACTACGTCTTCTTGAGGGTGTCACCGCTTAGAGGCACGAAGAGGTTCCACGTGAAGGGGAAGCTAGCCCCGAGGTTCGTTGGACCCTATCAGATTGTGGCAAAGGTGGGGAAACTTGCTTACAGGCTGGAGTTACCGTCTGATCTTGCTGGAGTGCATCCTGTGTTCCACATTTCGCAACTCCGGAGGTGCCTCGACCCGAAGCTTGACAAGCATGTCTCCACCGATGCTATCGACCTGCAAGACAACCTGGAGTACTTGGAGTACCCGGTGAAGATTCTGAATTAGGCCGAGAAGGCTACCAGGAGTACCACCACTCGCTTCTGCAAGGTGCTTTGGAGCAATCACACCGAGCGAGAAGCGACGTGGGAGAAAGAGTCAGTCTTGAGAGAGAAGTACCCGCACCTCTTCGAGATGGAGGTAAGTTCTTAATCTCGAGGACGAGATTCTTTTGAGGGGGGGAGTCTGTAACATCCCTCAATTTTATTGAGGAATGTTAATTAATAAAAATGAGGATTTAAAATTTTCGATGAATTATTTGAGTGTTTATCAATTTATTTAAGGATGCCTTCCATTTTCTCTCCTAAAATTCCTAGATTTATTTTTTTTGCATTAAATGAAATCTCTAGGAAATATAAAATGTTAGTGTGAGAAACTTGGAGTTCATTTGGTTTTATTTGGAGTTTAATTGTGTGGGTTTCAAATTTGAATTTATATTCAAATTTGAAACTAAAATAGAAAAGGAGTGAGAAGGATTAGAAAAGGAAAAGAGAGGTAGCACTGCTGGGCCTCGAGCCCAAAACCAAGAAGTCCACCGGACCACCCCTTTCTCTATTTTTGTGAGCACCGCGCCACCTCTCTCTTTTCCCGCCTCGGCCCAGCACAGCCCACCAGCGTGCCGGCCTGGTTACCACCAACCCCGCCGCGCCGAGCCACTGACCGCTGGGTCCCGCCTTGCGTCACGCACACGTCACGATGCCGTCGCCGTCGTCACCCTCCTCTTTCCCCTTTAGCTGACGTCGGGCGCCACCGCAGCACCGCGCCGCCCATGGCCGCCATCACGACGCGCCCCTCCGCGACATCCGAGCCGTCCACGTGCCCCCGCGGTGCACCCCGCCTATAAGTAGCCACCACCGCGACCCCCAAGGCCTCCCAACCCTAGCCGCCTTGGGGACTTGTCCCCTGACCACCTCGCCTCTGCTCGCCGGAGAAGAAGGAGAAGGGGGAAGGGGGAAGGAGACCCGAAGGTCGACCGCCAGCTCGCCGCTGTCCCCGCGAAGCCGGTGAACCGCCCGTGGGAGCCCAAGGACGCCGGGAAGCCAAGTACCGCGACGCCTCTGCGACCTCTGCTCCGCGCCGCCGTCTTCTTCCTCGCCGATGACCCCGCTCCGCTCCTCTTCATCGACACCTGCCGTCGGCCTGTGGCCACCGAGGTGAGGACGTGCTCCCCTGCTCATCTGTGGATGTCCCGGCCTTCGAGCCGAGGGAGGACGCGTGCTCGCCGTCGCCACCACCGCCGCGCTCGCGCCGTTGTGAAGCCGGCCTTCGTGCCGTGTTGGGACTTTTCTGCAGTGCCGCCGCCTTCACCGAGTGCACGCGCACGCCTCCGCCGCCTACCTTGACGCACGTAGACGCATACACCGCCGGAACGCCGTCCCTCTGCTCGCCGCGCCGCCATGGCCGTCGCCACGACCGGTTTGTGTTAAGCACGCAGCAGCATGAGGAAAGGCAGTGCCTTTACGACCGTTTTGTGCACGCCTCATCGCCGGCATTTGCGCGCACCCACACGCGCCCGTGCCCGGCCACGGGAGCCTTGCTCGCCACCGCTGATGGCGCCGACCCGAGCTCCGCCTTGGCCAAGAAGGCCCTGTGCTGGTTGACGAGGGGCAAAGCCCTAGTTTTTGCGCCCAGATGGGTTCGCCTGATGCACGCGCACAAGGACCTGGCGATTTGGCGCACCCCAGCGCCCTCGCCGGCGATCACCCGACCACGCCGCCGTGCCCTTCACTGCGTCGCCGCCCGCACGCCCAAGCTTGGTCAAAGGCCCGCCGTTTCTTGGCTCCTTCTTGCTCCCCGAGACCGTCGCAACCTCGCGCTGCCGTTTGTTGTTAGGCCCAAGGTACCTCATGCGGCAGCCACGTGGGCAGGCGCGGGCTATTAGCCACCCATGTGGCGGCCGCGTCAGCCATGGAGCTGGCTTACAGCTAGCTGTAAGACCTCTTAGAGATAGCTAGAGCTAGGTAAAAGTATGCAATATTGTGTATGTGTATTTTATTTTCAGAAATGTATCTTATCTTTGGAAAATCATAATAAATCCGTTTTAGCTCCGAAAAATATGAAACTTCTTCTGAAAATCTTCTGAAAATCCAAACTCCGCGCTAGACTAGAGTTTGACTCTTTTTTTATCTTATTTGCTCTTCATCTTGGATTTATTGCTATTAGTAGCCGAGTTTATTTATTTAAATACGGTTCTAGGAGCTGCTGGAGCCGGAGAGCTGAACCAGGACTACGACGACGACCTCGGCTACGACGACTACCTGCACCCAGGTTCACGCCCGACCATTCTTTGAATGCCCATTAGGCGTGGCTATTAGAATTGCTAGTGCTTTACTTACTGCACAGTGATGGATATGATGAACCCGTGCATAACCTCTTTTACATACTTGTCCTTGATTGACCTACCACTGCTACTTTACTTAAGCTAGATGATGTGCTGAGCTTGCTATGCATGTGTTGGGATTATTGTGGTAGTTTCTTGGCGTGTGTTGGGAAAACCGGCAGGAGAAGGTGTTTTGGGATACTTTGGCGGGGGTGAGCTCGAGACAACCCGATCTGGGATCGGGGGCCAGGGATCGTCTTCTCGGACGTTGCCCAATGTGGTGCCTATGGCGGGTACATTGTTTTAGGAGCACAGGCGATGGGGATTTCGTGATGACTTGGAGCATATGAGCTCGCCCCGGTCTGAAACCGAGTGGGTCGCCTGTTACGCGGGACTTTCGTACACACCACCTCGCCGAGAGTGGGGATAGGGCCGCTCGACCCTAGCAAGTGCGATGCCATACCTGCCAGTAGGATAGAGGGTATCAGTGAGAGGGTTAGGGTGAAGTCCCTTCCCTTTGGGCGCTCCCCGTGTGGCCACACGGGGGCATTTTCACAGTTCTGGGGTGGACCTTTGCGAAGGACCGCATCGAGACCCGGATGCAGGATGGAATCGTAACTCCTAGGTGTTCGTTCGGTAGGGTAGGCTCGGTCGACCGTACACCGTCCGGGTACTATTCCGATATGGGTACTGGTGTACACGCTCTGCAGAGTTCAGATCTATACGTATAGCCGCGTCCTCGGTTATGGACATGCCCGTTGTTTCTCCAACTCTTACGTTTTGGGATTTCTACCTTTCCCTTTATAGGATGAGTGTGATTGGTGAGCCGTGGTTGTATTCGGGGAGAAGAGAGTTGCTCCCTCTACCTCGCGGATCCGGGTGCAACCATTGAGGTGTGAGGAGTGGGAGTTCTCGCACCGACTCTAGATGGAGATATGTGATGGTGACGGTGATCTGGGTGACCAGGTGTAACCGTTTGTGGATGAGTGATATGGGTTATGGTGGAATTATGGAGATATTACTCTATTTATGCTGCTGCTGCATAGGAAACCTCGCTACTACCTTGATATGTTCTTTCCCTTAGAAGTAGGCCACTTAAAGCTTGCATACGGTTGGTGACGTGGACCTATCCTGATCCTTGGGAATAGCCCCTGAGCTTGCAGGGTACGAGTCCGACTACGACAACAACGCCGACGGATGGTACGACTGAGGGGGCACGACGCTTCGCTCAAGGATGCCTGTGGGAGATGCCTGAAGATGGAGGCACCTTTTGGGAGATAGCTACCGCTGCGTAGGCTCTTATTTCTGTTATTCCACCAAGAGGCGGATATTGATGTACTCCGAATAATCAGGACATGTAATAATCAGATTATTATTCGTTCTCTGGTGATTTATTTTGATGTATGACTGTGTTATTTATCTGTGATGAATGCCTGTGCGTGATAACGTCTGATCCAGAGACTATCACGAGACAGAATGCTGGGCTTTCTGATTTTGAAAACCCAGAGCGTTACAGAGTGCCAGATCATGTTTACCCAAGGTGTATCTTTTTTGTTGTAAAACTTGTCTAGATGTTTTAACATCAGAGCTTCATTTTGAGATCTCAGATCAACTACTTCCAAACCACCTTTGTCCTTTGGTTTAGTTACCTTTGACCATGCTGCTAGTGACTTGTCTTTTGCATTAGCATCATACCCCCTCCACATGCAATATCTTCTAGCTCTATCAATGACGTCCATGACAACAACTGAGATCTTTAAGCTACACATGACATAAGTTGGCAGAGAAGATAAAACTGAATTTACCAACTGAAGTCTTTCAACTTGTGTTAAGAAAGCAGAAGTTGAGGTCAGTCTTCTTTCGGTTTTGTCCATCAGTGACATGTAATCTTCTACTCTAGGTTTGGTGGTTCCCATAGGTAGACCAAGATGTATGAATATGAGAATGAGAAGGTTCTTCATGAAAACTGCATTTGATGATGGTCCATAAGGAAATGCAAGACTCGAGAAGATCAGTCCTTCACACGGGCTACACGCGTTTGCACGCACGTGTCCTTGATGGAGACTGATCGAAGCGAGAATCCTATTCCCGATCTCACGCGCTGTGATTGTCACCGCTCAACGGCACAAGACACCGACAGTGAGTGAAAGAACCAACAGCGTCGGGGTCGTGCGCGTGCTCAATCAACTGTTCACCTGACCTACACCGCAACAAACGCACGCCTATTTTTGTTTCCAGCAAATTAAAGCGTCGTCATCTGCTGACTGTTTGCTGATCCTGATCTCCAAAAACTTTCCGCCCCCACAATCTTTTGAAAAGTTTGAACAAGTGTATGCAGCAACAAATTTGGGACGTGAATTATTGTAAATTGACCGTGATTTGTTTTTGTAATAAGTACAATGGTCTTTATTTTTATTGCAACAGTACACCTTGTCTCTGATCACGGTGCAATATACACCTATGTCAATATCCAATCGCACAGACTGAAGACCTTATTAGGCATTGCCCCAGAGCGCTTCGTTCATTCTCATTTCTTGAGGAACTCCTTGAACCAGTGCGCGGATTTCTTGGGGTATCGCTTGTTCCCATCGCTGTAGTCGACGAAGTTGAGCCCGAAGCGAACCGTGAAGCCGTTTCCCCACTCGAAGTTGTCCAGCAGCGACCACGCGAAGTACCCCTTCACGTTCGCACCCTCCCTTATGGCTCTCAGCAGGGAAAGCAGGTGCCTGTGGTAGAAATCCACCCTGGTGTCATCCTTGAGCGACTCCTGCAGCGTCACAGTCTTGTTGTTGGCTTCATCCACACCTGGAGTGCTCCAGAAAAAAATATATTAATTTTTAGTTTACATTTTATTTTTCATTTTGTGAGGCTAGCTCTAGCTTAATTGGTTGCGAAATCATGTCAAGGTCTGCACCATTTTCAGTGATGTAGATGGGCGGGTTGCCGTAGTATTGCTTGATGTACAGCAGCAGCTCACGGATTCCTTCCGGGTAGATGTACAGCCATGATGAAGCGGCCTGTACAAGTTGTCCATGGAAATGAATTGATCGTTGTGCATAAAAAAAGGTTTGGTGAAATTACTGGTGATTTTAATTTGATTTGTGTGCATGTGTGTTCAGTTACCAATGTTGTTTGCAACAACTTACCCGGGGACCTATAGGGACACCGTTTCGAACACCTAATATAATCAGAGGATATGTATGTTAGCATACTGCGATATATAAAATTCAGAAGAACACATATACTAGTTTCTAATCAGATATCAAAGGCAAATGTGAAGAAAGCAGATATCTTGATGTGGTTAAAAATATAAATATTTACCGGTAGTGTTTGCTTGAGAATCGGTGCTGTAGCTGGTATGAAGGCCATTTGACGGAGGAAGATGGTCAGCATAGTTCGTAGTGTAGTAGTTGAGTCCGATGAAGTCGAATGAGCCCTTAACCAACTCGGACTGTTCTTTAGTGAACACGGGCAAGCGGTTTCCGACCAATCCCTTCATGCTTGCTGGGTAGTCACCTCTGATGAGGGGGTCCATATACCTGGAAGAAAATTTCTAGTAAGATTTATTGCAACCATCTTCTAGCAGGCTGCATGAACCATATGAAATTGCACGATTTACATAATATTAATTTTACCATCCAAACATGAAGTCTATGGCGCGTTTTGCTGCAGCTTTGCTGGATTTGGAGCGGGAGAAGGGAACAAACCAGTGTGAGACTAAGGTTATCCCGATTTTCCCCTTTTGCGCAGCCTGCATTTTGAGCAGCATTTGTCAGGGCCAAACCACATTATATTGTGGTCTAAATGGACTTCACCTAACAGAAACATCATGGGATGAGTTTGGGTGGAATATATGTTAAAGACACACCTGGTATTTCTCCTTGTATAACCGAACGGTTTCTGCGTGTGCGAGCAGCTCATGGTGTCCCACGATGTAAGGCTCTCTCCCTGAGTCCCCAGCGCTGCATTTCCCCTCCCATGGTGAACACCGGCCCGGCGCTTTTGTGCCGGTGGCGTAGCCCCCTGAGGCGTAGGTGAAGGGCTGGTTGATGGTGATCCAGTGCTTCACTCGGTCGCCAAACTCCTTGAAACAGACTTCAGCGAAATCCTTGAAGTCATTTCTGCAACGTCCATATACAATTTAGTCTTTCTGGTCACTAGTTTTCATTATGGATTCAAACTAATAAGCATACAAGGATAAATACAGTGGTGATTAGGAAATTGAGCCCACAGGAGTTTTTATTCTTATGAGGGGGTAATTTAATTAACTGTTAGTTTTTTACTGTCATTTGCCCACTGATAAACGACGTGCAATTGTTTTTCAGCACAGTTAATTTTTTGGTACAGAATTACAGTTTGTCAATTAACCTGGTAGTTTTCACGGCCAATTTAATCTTGCACTTACACGATATTAGGGCTAAGAAATCCTCCATATTTATCTTCTAGTACCTGAGGCGAGTCCCAATGAAAAATTGTCACATATGGTTGCACCCCTGCAAATGCACATGATTATACCTCAAAGGTTATCAGGCGAAGTAAAGAATGAAACTGATGGCCCGTGGAAGTTGCAGCCAGTGATTTGGGAGAGGCTGTTCATGGAAAAGATATCAAGACATGCATACCTTTAGAGAGGAGTTCGTTGATCAAATTGTTGTAGTAATTGACACCTTGTCTGTTAATCCCACCACTCAGACTACCATCTGCCATTCCATCAGAAATGTTGGGACTTATCAACTTGACACTGTTATATATCATTTTGCTTCTCCTTTTATTTTAGTAAACACAATGAATAAGAATATTTCCAAATAGAAAAAGCTAGTCATGTACTTGGAAGAATTCTTGTCCATGAGATGGAGAACCTATATGCATCCATTCCCATGTTCTCCATGAGCTGAACATCTTCCTGCATTTTTTAGCATGCCACTCTGGATCAGTATGGAGCTAGTATTATTTTGAGAGATATTTTCATGCGTTTGTTAGTTGTGATAGATATCTCGAAATTAAAATATACAATTCTTTTGTAAAAGTAGGGCATGCAATTGAAATCCCTAAATTCCTAGCACCTTGTACAGATGGTAGGAGTCCACTGCTACATCCCCAGTGCTTCTGTCGGCGATTTTATCTGCCAAGATCAGAAAGAGTGTTTAAGAATTAGGATAAAAAATGTTCACTACATATCGATTCCTGCACTCTTTTATAACAAGAAAAGCTTTTGCATGTGTAAAGAACTAAAGAAGTAAAGAAACATAAGCGCACATGCCTGGTTGCTGGTGTGTGAAAGTGTCCCAGATACTTTGACCTTTGCCACCCTCCTTCGCACCACCCTCATACTGCATTAGAATGCCCAGAACAGGTCAAAAACAGAATACATGTAATAATTATTAAAAATAAATAATTAAATTGGCAGATCAGATATATGCATGGTCTAACTGCCTGGTTGCAGCTGCAAATTTGAACTCCATTTTCTCCCATCATATTCCGCTACAAAAATTGCATACATGTTCCGGTTCTGAAGGAACTTAGTTTGTACTCCAATCATAAGCTCATATCCTTCTATCAGGTTATGATTTCACTACTTGCTATTATCTTTATCTAATGCGAAATGCTCACCGTCCTGACTCCTGAGACATTAGAAATGTGTATACTCAGATGACCTCGTAAGTTTACTGACAAAAGATGATCAGAGACAAGACTCAGATGACCTTGCAAGTTTACTGACGAAAGAAGAAAACCATTAGCTATGACAGCGAACATCAGTGAACTTCACCTACCTGATAGGCCGATGAGGATGTCCCGAAGACGAACCCCTCGGGGAAGCTTCTCCGGCTGATCGGCGGTGGCGTGCCGCCGGCTGCATCATAGGCGCCAGCGTAGGCGCCGGAAGCTGCAGCTACAAGGACAACCGAAAGCAGCAGACGGCCACCGGACATGGCGGCAGCTACGCTTGCAGCCGTTGGTGCGCGGTCGCAGTGCCGCGAGAGAGCTAAGCTCCGTTGCTACAAGTGATTGGCTAGGTTGATCTCCTTGGCAACCCGCAACCCCATATATGTCCATGAACATCAAAGGTTGAAGACCTGGTTGCGGGGACAGGGACACAGACAGGGACAGGGACGCCCAGATAAAAGATGCCAGCGTGAATGGAGCGAAGGGACGGAAGCATCAACTCATGTTTTTTCACGGTTCTTGCGCTACCATTCACATCATCAGTGACCGAAATAAATTTCTGTTGCGAACAGGACTTCAACAAAGAACATACAAGAGCTGAACTGCAAAATCAAAGTTGTAGAAATCACATAGAAAACCACACGTACACTCAATCTTAATAAAAGGAATATTTGTAATCACTCAGGTGCCTTTTCATTCATCGTCATCGCTCTCATCACACATCTTCGTCATCAACACATACGGGAGGTCTTTTATAATGCACAATACTACTTATACTACCGTTTGAAAAGAGCTCGTATGTAATAATAAATGACCAATTTTGAAGGATCCGACGGTTGAATTTGAGGACCAGGAGCATCCGAAGACCAGTGGAAGGCCATTTCTCAGTGATGAGTGATTGACAACGTTGTGCGGACTGACTCTTGGCCTAGTATTGTAGGCGCAGGTTGCGGCTTGATTTGCATTGGTGCAGGTGAAACACAAGCGCGAAAAGTCTTAGCTTGTGTGGCCTCCGAGGATGGAGAGACAAGTAGGTTTGGTTCGAGGGACCCGCTGACCAGTGGGATCAAGTGCGGACCGCATGATGCAAGAAGAGCAAGATGAGGTCGTGTACGATTTGTTGGTTTGGTCTCAAAACCATCATGAAGCCGGGGTGTTCGTGGCGGCCAAGTCAAGGAAAAAGGCAAGATCGAGTAGGATGTTCAGGAGACGTGATCCGGAAGCGAAAGACTTGTGGCTTGAAGCTTGGCGTGGAGGTCGTGCGAAGCCTGCAGGGTTTGGTAGTTGATCCACAAAACCATCAGAGAAGAGTTTCTCGGTTTGGGCCTCAAAACCGAGCCCGAAAGCCCAGCGTGACGAAAACGAGATCCGGGTGCGTCGGGAAGCTTCGAGACGGAGGACACGTGGCTCGATCACAGAGCTTGCGTCCAGAGGACGCGTGCCCGGTTGTGCGCGTGCCCGTCTGATAGAGATATCTACAACTTTTTCAAAGTATCCCTGAGGGGTGTATCTTTCTTTCAAGTATTAAGGGCAGTTTGGTCTTTTGCCTCCACCACATGACATGACTATAAATACCTCCTAGGGAGTGTGGATGGCATCTATCTCTTGGGCTTTTGTTTCCTTTCTTTCTTATTTTCCAAGGCTAGCTAAGTGCTTCAAGTATATCTTCAAGAGGGTAGGTTGATGGGAGGGTGCTAGCCTCTTTATAAAGATGGTGTCCTCTATGTGTATGGAAGATTCGAAGTTCATCCTTGTTCCCTCTTGTGTTTCGCGACGTTTTTCCTTTTAGTGGTTTCTCGAGATCTTTTCTTGAGATTTCTCGTTCGGTGGATTTGACGGGTTTCCTTGTGGTTTTGGTTGAGGGATTCACACATGAGCTCGTGGAGACTCTTTGCTTGGTGATCCCCCTCCTTCAAACCGCGGGAAAATCTTTCATTTTGGGGATTTTTGGTGGAACCCAAGTCTAGATGTTTTGGTGGTTGACTTGCGATTACTCATGATTTGGTGAGTTTGGGGACTTGATATCATAGTCACGGGTTGCCCATGAGGTATCCCTACTATCTCCAAAGTTTCACTTAAATTTATTGGGTGAATCGAGAGATCGGTTGAGGAGTTTGTTCGAGGACTGCTCCTGACTCAGGTTGAGGAGTTTGTTCGAGGACTGCCCCTGACTCAGGTTGACGAGTTTGTTTGAGGATAGTTGGTTTTGGTCAGGGACCGCCCTTGGTTTGGCAGCAAGCTCGATGTTTGGTTTCCGCTGTGTTTCCGTGTGTCTTGATTTAGGATTGTGTTCTCGCTCCTAGGATCAGTAGCACTTCAGTGGCTACCTGATTTTGACATGACGTGTGCATGGTTCTTGGAAGTGATTTGGGGATATGAGCAGAGTTCTTCTTTGAAATTATTTTTATCGGCTCTCATTCACTCCTCTCTCTCTGGTCATCATTCCGGTCCTTCAAAATTAATTCTATACGACCAGTTTTTTTAACAGTAATATTAGTAGTATTCATAGGTAGTATGAGTAGTATAGAGGTACGATTGAAACTATGAAAAATAATATTGTTGTAATATATGAAATCAAACATATGAAATCTTTTACGTAATCTTATCTCACGCTGGTTAATATATTTCAAGCAAACTGCTATTTTATATTTCAAGCAAATTATTTCGACGGTGATAGTGTCATCTTCGTGATCAGAACCACCTATAAAACACATGGTAAGTAAGAATGCCCATGCACGGAACTGGCACAACAAAAGTAAGCAACATCGACAAGTACCAGTGTTTTCCCAAAATGGGATTAAACTCCGTTTAAACAGCGTCTAAACTCTAAACGGGTGACCACCGTCTATGCCGTTTAGCCCGTTTAAACACCGTTTATCCCGTTTAAACGTCATTTAGCCCCGTTTAAACAGCCATTTAAACAGATTAAACGCTAAACGATGGTCGACCGACTAGGTACCGTTTACCGTCTAGGAAAACACTGACAAGTACCTTCATCAGACCACACCAATGCATAGTCTAGCTCATGAGCAGAACCCTCCCACTCGTCAATTTTGTCCCAATCTATGGGTGGCTCTGCATTTAGGTCTAACATTGGTGCAGCGGCGACTTCTTTGGTTCGGGGCTAGCAGCAGCAAGGAGGAGAATGGTCGAGAGGTCGATCAGATGATCTCATTTTCACCCGCTGCCTATTTATACAGATGGTGAACCTTCACTTTAGATTGAAACCAAATATTTATACAGATGGTGAACCTTCACTTTAGATTGATCTCATTCTAATGGAGGGAGAAGTACAGGCGAAACAAAGGCTCTGGTGCGAAAACAAAACTTTGCGAAAGGAAATATTCAGCGTCAAAAAGAAAATTTCGCGAAAGAAATATTCGGCGCGAAAGGAAAGCGCTAGGCAACGAAAAAACGTGAAAGCTGTTGCCGCGCGCGCCAAAGAATGGGTCGCTGTGTGCAGCGCGCGATCCGCACCGGATCGGCGGCGGCTTCGCGATGGCAACGAGGAGTCGGCAATTAATCACTGGTTTCATTTTAACAAGGAGAAACTAATGACTAGATTTATCTGGACTTTTTTCCCTTGGTCTTTGGACCATGCACAAATAGGCTTTGCATAAGGGAACGGAGAGAGTATTTTACCCATAGCAAAAAACCGGTTATACTTCATACTATCCCGGGTAGTTTTATGCACAGTAAAATACCTCTTCTGGATTGGAGTAGTTGGAACGCGTAGGCAACTAACGGTGGATGGAGCAGTACTAGTTATATACTCCAACATCACCACGGCCTGCCACGTGCGTCTCTATTATTTCGCGCTCAACCCGTAACTAAGAGCTGTCCGAAAGCTCCATTTTCGCACACAAATAAAGCAACCAAAAAACATTAAGGCACACGTAGACGTCGTCCTGGGCAAGATAGTGAAGGAACTTTGCCTGCCGCGCGCCCGTTTACATGTGGTGTGGGTCTGTGGGAGAGATGCCCATAGAGGCATGGAGCACACAGGTACAATGACAGGGACATGGACGATGGACACGGCATCATATAGTATGCTTGATGCATGGACATCTCATCTCCTTTAATTTGCTAGATTTATGGGAATATAATACTTCTAAAAAAGTTGAAAGGTCCATTTGTGTTGGGGAATTTCGAAAACATCACTCTCTTTTTTTTTGGATAAATTACAACCCTCTCATAGAAATGCAAGATATAGACAACTATACGAGGACGACCTAGGTTTGGTAGTCCATAGAGTGCAAGAGCCTATATCTACCAATAATTTATTGGCTTGTAATTTAAACTTGATCTTTCCAGAAATGCATGCGAAAGGCATCCAATCATCTGAGAGATTTTTTTTTCATGAGATAACCTCTCAGCGAAAGAAGTTAAAAACATTTGTACCATGGTTACCTTACCTAGAGAGAGAGAGAGAGAAATATGTTTTTAGCCTTTTCTTTTAATAAATTAAAACTTAAAAGGTAATAGTTTCCGGCCTCTACAACGGCAAACAAAGAAGTTTTTATATCATCCTCAGCCCACAGAGATGGTGTTAGCTTTTGAGGAAGCATTGAAGCTCTATTATTTACTAGTTTGGTCACCAGTATGTTAAGTCTTTGATGTCTTATAATTTGAGCAACATAGGGATGTTTTCTACCACAGGTGGGGAGGTGTGCTTGAAGCCACAGGTGATTGTTCAGGTTAGGACTGTAATTTAATTTCAGCTTCCTGTCATTATCTCTTTTGTTTATGTGGCAGCTGAATCAATCAAATAATTTTTATATTGTGACAGGAGCAACTGTTTCATGTAAACCATGCACGGGCATGTTATGGTGTTGATCCAATTTTGTATCTAAAAATGGCAAGAGAAAATAATATGAAATGAATGAACATGTAGCTTTTGTTACTGTATTGTAAAAAAACTTCTGTTTAGTTTCCCAAAAGTTTCTCAAATTTTCGCATTGTAGACCGCGCCACCTCTCACAGAACACGTTTCCCAATGCAAAAATTTTTACCATTTTCACAAAAAATTTCACCAACTAAACGGGGTGCACAATTGGAAATTCCAGACAGAGCATAACACAAGTAACAAACGGGCTTATTCCAGCAAATCACATGTGAGAAAAGAACAAGTGTCGTACAGAAATTGTACTGTGCCGCTTGTGGCTCAGCAGATTCAGAGAAGCATGTAGCAGCCAACAGGTAATTCAGGAACTGGGACCTTGTTCGTTTAAAGAAAAAAGGAACTAGGATCTTGACACGCAGTCGTACGTGCCGGCCCATTCCTACTACAAGACAGCCAGCCAGCAGCAAAGCAGAGGATTGAAACCTGCAAACAGGGGACATTGTCTGGTGTCTCTCTAAAATCTGAATCGACTCCAAACAGGGTTCTTTATCAGTACTGATTTATAGTGCATGGAGAATAATTGTCTTTTACACTGCAACAAGGGAACATCTTATCTAATCTTCTTGTAACCAGTCGACACTAATGCATGCTGCTTTCAACTAGCATCTTCTTACATGCCTATTTCTTGAGGAACTCCTTGAACCAGTGGGCAGAGCTCTTGGGGTACCTCTTGAGGCCATCAGCGTAGTCGACGAAGTACATCCCGAACCGGACCGTGTAGCCGTCAGCCCACTCGAAGTTGTCCTGCAGCGACCACGCGAAGTATCCTTTCACGTTTGCCCCGTCCCTGCATTGCATTGCATGCAGTGATTCACTAGTCAGATGCAGTCATGCACCATGCACCATCATACCAGGGCTTTGCATGAATGAACTGTACATGGACTACTGGAGCTCTCTCTGACCTTACAGCACTTTGCAGGGCGAGGAGGTGCGTGTGGTGGTACTCTATCCTGGTGTCATCCTTCAGGGCTTCCTGGAGTGGTAGACTCTGGTTGTTGACTTCAGAAACTCCTAAACACACAGAGTAAATTATTTTCAGCACCCTTCTCTGTCTGTCATTCCTCCTAGAAGAGCGAAGAAATAATCCAATATACTGACAGCAAGTTAAAGAAGCAAATGTGGCAACAAAAAATTACCATTTTCAGTGATGTAGATCAGAGGGTTGTCGTACTTTTCCTTAACGTAAAGCAGGAGCTTACGTAATCCTTGAGGGTACATGTAGATCCACGAACCAGCCTACACAAACCCCATTTATATATGGAAATGAATTGCCACACATAAGAGGGAGATCATTGCTCAATCCCAGTGCTTACTGTCCCTTACCACACAGTATCACCGCCAAAATGTCGTGGGAAATTGCTTTAGAAATTACCAGATCAAGTACATAATTGAAAATGAAAATCAAGTTGTGAAGGTTTTCTTTTTTATTAAAATTTTTGGAGAGGTAGGGCACATGTTGAAACCAATACTGTTTCTTTCTTTTGATAAAATTGTTCGCAACTTTGTTATTGGGGGTTGCTGCCATGCTTAGGAAGGGCATTATGGAATTCTGCTTAGGGGAGAGGAGATCACTGCTATTTTAATTTGCTCTGTATGTTTACCTGAGGACCTATAGGGACACCATTTCGCACACCTAACAATAAATAGAAGGAAGTTAGTACTTGTATTGTACCTCCTCTGTTCTTAAATAGATGACGTTAAGACAAGAAATTTAATTCAAAATGAACTAAGTTCTTTATCCTAAACGTTATTTATTTAAGAACGGAGGTAGTATATCAACAATAGAAAAGGCGGAAGATGCCCCTTTCGGGGGCATTCTTCTAAAACAATCTCAAATGTTGCTAAATAAAAAGCAGAGGATTCAATTTAATGTAGATGACATCCCTTAGTTTTGTTTAAAAAATTCTATATTTGGTTCTAGAATTCTAACAATAAACTGTCATGTGGATTCAAACACACTCTTCTTCCTTTAATATGAGATCAGTAATAGGAACTAATGATCCTTGGATTCATTGAGGTGACTTACTGGTACGATTAGCCCGAGAATCAGTAGTATAACTGAGGTTGAGACCATTTGATGGAGGAGGATTATCAACGTAGCTTGCAGTGTAGTAGTTGAGTCCGATGAAGTCGAATGCACCCTTGACCAACTCAGATTGTTCCTTTGTGAACCGCGGCAAGCGCTTTCTTACCAATCTTCTCATGCTTAGTGGATAGTGGCCTCTAATGAGAGGGTCCATAAACCTAAAGTGCACTTCTATAAAACTTTTGATCCTACTACAAACTTTGACAATGACTCTTTTTAGGGCAATATGGAATTTACCATCCAACCGTGAAGTCTAAGGCACGTCTCGCTGCGTGACTGTTGGATTTAGAGTGGGACAAAGGAACAAACCAATTTGTGGCCAAAGTTATCCCAATATTTCCCTTTTGCACAGCCTGCATTTGACATTGAATACGTCAGACAAATGATCGTTCACCAAATATTGACATTCAATCTCCCCCCTCTGCATAACTCTGTTTACCATGATTTAGAGCGGGAGAAACATCAATAAAATTATTCTTACCTGATATTTTTCTTTGTACAACCGGACTGTTTCTGCATGGGCGAGTAATAGATGGTGGCATGCAGTATAAGGCTCCCTTCCTGAATCCCCAGCGCTACACTTGCCCTCCTCCCATGGCGAGCACCGGCCTGGCGCAAACCTTCCCATTGCGTACCCTGCTGTGCAGAAGACCAAGGGTTCGTTGAACGTGATCCAGTGTTTCACTCTGTCACCAAACTCATTGAAGCAGACTTCAGCATAGTTCCTATAGTCGTTGCTGCAACAGAAACAGTTCTATTTAGAAGGTGACGTCACACTTCAGTGTGTGTGGATAAACTACAATTCAAGCATGGAGCAAGGAAGTGGTATCGTCAATTTGCAATGGGCATGTTTTTCCTCTCCTGTTTTGGTTCTTTAATTTTTCTTGTGGATATGTTTTCATTTTTTCAAATAACTGGAAGCTTTTTACTAAGAGCTTCCTAATCTGGTCGTCGCTTCCCAGTTGAGCATATATGCAAGCTGAGCTAATGGTATGTTTGAGCTGCAAAGGAATAAGAAAACATGACTTACATAATATTAGGACTAAGGAATCCTCCGTATTTATCTTCTAATGCCTGTGGTGAATCCCAGTGAAGGAGGGTCACAAATGGTTGAATCCCTGCAGACAATGTATACATTTCATCTCCTAGCTTACAAAGAGGGGGGAAATCATCTGGTGTGGAGTAAAGAAAAGAGCCAGAAGGCCCCTGGTGTGAGGTGCACCTTTCGACAGAAGCTCATCAATCAAATTGTTGTAGTATCTGATACCTTCGCTATTTATTCCACCACTAAGACCTCCATCTGTCATTAGGTTCAGACGTTCAAATTATTAGATGATGTGCAAAACACGGCATTGCAGAAAGTTTGAACAATTCATCATTCTCACTTGGAAGAATTCGACTCCATGAAATGGAAAACCTGTAGGCATCCATCCCCATATCCTTCATGATACGCACATCTTCCTGCATTTTTTCAGGGCAATTCATTATCGATCCGTGTTGTACGTATTTTTGTTATTTTGGTAGTTGTTGGTTCTAAATTCAAGATATTATTGATAAGCTTAATCTGACAGAAAGAAATATTCTGTCGCAACTTGGAATGTATAATCACTACAAGTCTTACAAAATATTTTTTGCATCAAGCACACAAAAATACATTTGAAAAAACAGGATAGGTTTTTCTTGAAAAAAAGAACTGAATTCCTACCTTGTAGCGATGGTATGAATCCACTGCCACATCCCCATTGCTCCTGTCAGCTATTCTTTCTGCCAAATGAGGGGTTCCGTAAGTTCCTGGTCATCGACCAGCAAAGTTTTTTTCTAATAAAATAAATAAAACCTCCTTTCTAACATCATGCAGGTCCTTACATCTTTGCAGCAGTCAGAATATTGATTTTTTGACGTTCAGTGGTTAAATATGATTAATATTGCAGTGGGTTGTATACGCTTCACTAGTTTCAACAGAGAGATACAGGTGGTAATAATACATGCCTGGGTGCTGATGAGTGAAGGTGTCCCAGATGCTCAGACCTCTTCCTCCCTCCATCGCACCACCTTCATACTTCATGGATACATTTGAACGTCAGCCCAACTCAGTAGCTGATGTTAAAATTTTGTAAGCCCAAAGAACAGCAGGGAGAGCATTCACCTGATAGGCCGACGAGGCCGTCCCGAAGATGAACCCCTTGGGGAAGCTTCTCCGGCTGATCGGCGGCAAGCCGCCACCATGGTTGGCGCAGGAAGCGACGGCTTGCAGGAGCAAGATGAGCGGGAGCAGACGATCAAGCATCGCAAGAACTCCTCTCACGCCTTCCATGTGAGAGTTCAAGGGGCTGTCTAGATGTATGTTGACATATTTATAAGACAAAATCTGCCAGTTTCTCAATCAATAATATAAAGATTCCACATCATAAAGAAAGATATGAAAAATGTTTAGACAAAATCTGGCATATGCTCAACCAATAGAAAGTTGCCACATCACAAAGAAAATATGATAGATTTATTAGACAAAATCTTTCAGATTATATACAATAGAAAGTTGCCACATCACAGAGAAATAATGTAATAGATAAAGCAACAAGAAATTTATCATTTTTTTTTGAAATTGTAAGGGGATGGAAAGGGATGAGAAGGATTAATGAAGTCTTTGAAGAGAGACCCACTTGTTAGTCTATCTATCTATCTCTATCTCTATCTCTATCTATATCTATATCTATATCCATATCCATATCTATATCTGTCTGTCTGTCTGTCTATCTATTTATCTATCTTGTTTGTCTGTCTATCTGTCTCTCTATCTATCTGTCTGTCTGTCTCTCTGTCTATCTATCTGTCTCTCTATCTGTCTATCTATCTGTCTATCTATCTATCTATCTATCTTGTTTGTTTGTATATCTGTCTGTCTATCTGTCTGTCTATCTATCTATCGAGCAGAAAGAAGAGTATGGAGTTGATACATCGATTGGCGTACTACTCAACATGCTGGACCACGACGATCGTGCTTTCCTAGCTACATGGGCATGAGTTATGAGATGTTAAACAACTTATAATTCTTCTATGCTTGGAGAAATTTCCTTGATGTGCTAAAGGATTGGGACGACTGACCGAAGTTGAATGAGAACCTTTAAACATTCTTCCCGAGAATAAGGCTCATATCCCAATTGTCACTCCAAACACAACTAGCTCCTAATCGCTAAGAGGACACAAATCAACTCATGACAATTCTGTTCAATTAAAAAATCTCTGTTCCAAATGTACATGAGGTTTTCATCTCATACAGCTTCTCCCTTCTTTCGCATCCACCAACTCATGCACATAACCAGGCCTGTCGATAGGCCTGTCGATGGGCAGGAGCGGAGTGAGCGACCGCTCAGGGGCCTCCAAAACAAAGGGTCTCCGAAATTTTCCATCCCGAGGTGGCAAGGTGTGGTAATCACGTTCTATTGTTTTTCAACACTGTCACGCCAAACAAAATCATCATAGGCCGTTTGCGATCCACGCCCTTTGCACTCTTCATGTAACTTGGAGGGGTTGGACATTGGTAGCATTGAGGAAGGTGATTTCTTTGTAAAATTCAGATTGAGGAATAGGAAGGATGATTTTAAATGGGTGTTAGTAGCTGTCTATGGGGCAGTCCAACCTGAGTTTAAAGAGTCCTTTTTGACTGAATTAGTGCAATCTTGCAGCAAGGAAAAACTCCCTCTTTGTGTGGGATACGATTTTAACATAATCCGTAACAAGAGTGAAAAGAATAATGACAGGTTTGAAGAGAGATGGCCTTTCCTCTTTAATGCGGTGATTGATAGTTTGGACTTGAGAGATTGAGATGTCGGGTCGTAATTTTACTTGGGCTAATTCTCGAAGGATACCAACTTATGAGAAGCTGGATAGGGAGTTGGTGAGTAACAAATGGGAGCAAAAATTTCCTTTAGCCGTAGTGGTTGCACTTAGTAGGGAAATTTCAGATCACACGCCACTGTTACTTGATACAGGAGAGAAGATTTGGTGTAAAAACAAAAATTCTTTTAAATTTCAACTGGGCTGGCTTCTGAAGGATGGCTTCTTTGAGCTAGTGTCTGATGTGTGGCATAAAGAAAACAGAGGGAAGTCCCCTATGCAGAGGTGGCAAAACAAGATAAGGAGGCTAAGACAATTTTTACGTGGATGGGCAAAAAAACATGAGGGGGGTTATAATATAAGTAAAAAGCAAGAATTGCTAAGGAAAGTCGAAGAGCTCGATAAAAAAGCTGATACCCAGCTGCTAAGTCAGCATGAATGGGATCTAAAGCAGTGTGTTAAGGATAGGCTTGCATAGCTTCTTAGGGAGGAGGAGTTGAAATAGTTCCAAAGGGCTAAGACCACTAAAATTCTAAAAGGGGATAATAAAACAAAATATTTTCGAATGGTTGCTAATAGGAAAAGAAGGAAAACTAGAATTTTCTGACTTGAGCAAGAGGAGGGAGTCGTAGAGGGGAATGATAAGTTGCAGGATTATATAACAAATTACTTAAAGGGGCTATTTGGGAAGCCAGAGAGAAATATTTTCTCGATGGTTGAATCCTTTAATGAGGACATACCTCGAGTTACTCCTGATGAGAATGAGGCACTAGTGGCGGAGTTCTCAGAGAAGAAGGTGCGTGACGCCATTTTTCAAATGAAGCACAATAAAACCCTAGGTCTGGATAGCTTCTCGGCAGAATTTTATCAGATAATTTGGAGTCTTATTAAAGATGACCTGATAGCCTTGTTTTGAGACTTTCATAGTGGCAATCTCCTGTTGTTTTCCTCAACTTCGGAATTATAACTCTGTTACCTAAGGAGAAAGAAGCAAAAAAAATTCAACAATACCAGCCGATCTGCATGCTCAATGTTAGTTTTAAGATTTTTACAAAAGTGATTGCTAACAGGCTATCGTTGGTAGCGAGTAAGGTTATTGGTCCTTCGCAGTCGGCTTTCCTCTCTGGTCGGAATATTTTAGAGGGAGTGGTGGTCTTACATGAGACTCTACATGAATTGTGTAGGAAGAAGCAAAAGGGTATAATTTTGAAGTTAGATTTCGAGAAGGCGTATGATAAGGTGAATTGGGATTTTTTACAGCAGGTGCTAAGGATGAAAGGTTTTTCTGGTAAGTGGCGCCAATAGATAGAAAAAATAGTTACTGGTGGGAGCGTGAGCGTTAAGGTAAATGATGAGACGAGTCCCTTTTTTTAGACTAGGAAGGGGCTGAGACACAGCGATCCCCTTTCTCTGGTTCTTTTTAACGTGGTGGCAGACATGCTAGCTGTCTTAATCGAGAGGTCAAAAGATCAGGACATGTTTGATGGTTTGGTCCATCACTTAGTTGACGGTGGCATCTCTATTCTGCAGTATGCATATGACACAATCCTTTTCCTGGATGACGACATAGTCAAGGCCAGGAATCTGAAACTCGTGTTATGTGCTTTCGAAAAGTTCTCATGCCTAAAAATAAATTTTCACAAGAGTGAGTTGTTTGGCTTTGGGGGAAACGAAAAATAGAATTACCCAATATGTGGATGTGTTTGGTTGTAAGGAAGGGGAGTTGCCTTTTAGATACTTAGGAATACTGATGAGCCACCGCAAACTTTCAAATAAAAATTGGTGCATTGTGGAAGAGAGATTTCAGAAGAAATTGAGTAGTTGGAAAGGCAAGCTTCTTTTGTCTGGAGGAAGGCTAGTTCTTATTAATTCATTGCTTTCAAGCCTGCCTATATATGTTTATGATGTCGTTCTTCAGAATACCTAAAGGTGTTAGTTGGACTATTATAAATCCCGTTTCTTTTGACAATGTGATGAGCATAAGAAGAAGTATAGATTGGCCAGATGGAATATTTTGCATAAGCCGAAGAGTGTGGGGGGCCTAGGCATAATCGATCTTGAAGTTCAGAATAAATGTCTACTAAGTAAGTGGTCGTTTAAGTGGATCAATGAGGAGGGTTTATGGTAGGAGATTCTTAAGAAAAAATACCTAAAAATAAAACTCTTTCACAAGTTGAAAAGAAAAAAGAGGACTCACACTTTTGGTTGGGGTTGATGGATGTTAAGGATAGTTTTCTGGAAAGAGGCCGCTTCTCAGTCCAAGATGGAACTCAAACTAGATTCTGGAAGATCTTTGGTTGGGTGATGGGCCTTTGATGACAAAATACGCGTCATTGTATAACGTTGCTAGAAAGAAGAATGTTACGGTGGCTCAAGTACTAAGTACGGAGCAACTTAATATTTCTTTTAGGCGAGCGGTGGTAGGAGAGAACCGGGCCAAATGGCTTGAGTTAGTGGGGGTCTCTTGGAGGTGAGGTTTAACACGAGAAGTGACGCTTTTATTTGGAACGGAAGCAAGGCCTTCTCAGTAAGGTCTATGTACAATGATATCATGTCAAGGGTGGGAGTTCCTTTTGATGTATTGTCTTGGAAAATTAAAGTGCCTTTAAAAATTAAAATTTTCCTCTGGTTTTTGAGGCAAGGTGTGATCCTTACTAAAGATAATCTGGCCAAAAGAAAGTGGAAGGAAAGTTCTGAATGTTGCTTCTGTAATGCACAAGAGACTATTCAACACTTTTCTTTGAATGCCCAATAGCGAGGCTGGTGTGGAGTACAGTATGCATAACCTTTGATATTAAGAAACCAATGAGTATAAATCACATTTTTGAGGGATGGATTAAGGGTTTTCTTTTCAAGCAAAGGAAAAGTGTGCTGCTTGGTGTAGCAGCTGTTTGCTGGGCTATTTGGCTTGGCAAGAATAATGTGGTGTTCCAAAGATCAAAACCTGATTCGTGTTTGCAGGTAATCTTTAGGAGTGTGTTTTGGATCATGAGTTGGTCCATCTGTCTAAGGAGGAGGACAGGAGTAGCTTGTTGAGTGGACGCCGAAGGTTGGAGACGACAACATTAGAAATCTTCAACAATTATGGGTGGAATGCGCTAAGAAGAATTACTTACTAGTAGACTGCTTATTTTCGTGTGTGTGCTACTAGGGCGTTGTAGGCCTTCTTTTATTCACCGTGTGCTGTTGCGGTTGATGAACTTGTTAGTGTCTTGAATTGTGTTTGCAATCTGAATGCTGCGGTTGTACTGGATGGTTTATTGGCCGTATACATTCTTCAGAGACGGTAGAAGCCGGGTTTTAATTTTTTTTTAAAAAATGTCACAAAGTCGTGACTCGTGAGTCATGATCGTATAGGTTAATAACAATCTGCCTGCAATGTTGTCATCTGTCGCCATTGCTGACAAAAAACCCTTGGCTTGACTGAGGCAGATCTTAAACTCTGCGTCTCACAAGTGCGCATGATGGTATCCTGGTAGGTGGCAGCAAGCACTCGAGCAAAATCGGTGTCCAGGAAGCAACAAGCCGGCAACACCCAACGGCTAGCGTGATGCGAGTTTGTGAGCATAATTTCTTGGTTTTTGAATTTTGTCCATCCGTAATTTCGTAGCTCCGAACAACACAACTAATTCTTGTATATATACAGGTTTCAACTAGTTTAATTCAAATTATTTTTCTTTGATTTATGAAACAAACATTACTAACTACATAAATTAGAAAGTACAATTGTTGTTCTGAAAATCGAAACAAAGACTAGAGGCTGTTGCTCTATCATAAAACGTCTGATTTGAAATTTCACACACGGGTCTCAAATTTCTGGAGACGGCCCTGCACATAACAACCATGACAAACACTCTCACTGCATGCTCAGCATCGTCTTCCATATACGCAGCCTATTTCTTCAGAAACTTCGTGAACCAGTGGGCGGAACTCTTGGGGTAGCGCTTCATCCCATCATCGTAGTCCACGAAGTTTATCCCGAAGCGGACCGTGTAGCCGTTCACCCACTCGAAGTTGTCCAGAAGCGACCACGCGAAGTACCCCTTCACGTTCGCCCCGTCCCTGCAGCGAATCACAAAATCAGATGCAGCTGCTGAACTGGCTAGCATGTTGAAGTTTTACTGACATTACAGTACTGTGGTAGCATGAATTAGAGCTCTCAGCCTCTGACCTTATAGCGCTTTGCAGAGCTAGGAGGTGCTTGTGGTAGAAATCTATCCTGGTGTCATCCTTCAGAGCTTCCTGGAGTGAGAGGCTCTGGTTGTTGGCTTCATCAACGCCTGGAAATGGATGATTTCTTTAGTTTTCTTTAACTTGTATTTATTTCATTTTTTAGCTCTTTGGGGATGCTTTAGAAAAGGGAGACAGAGAGAAATGCGACTATATGCAAGTTACTGATCCCAAAAGTGCCACCGAATTGAAGTTACCATTTTCCGTGATATAGACGGTAGGATTGCCATAGTTTTCCTTAACGTAAAGCAGCAACTCACGGAAGCCTCGAGGGTATACGAAGAGCCAAGATGAAGCAGCCTACACACATACCATTCCTGGAAATTATTCATTGCCCACGTACAGAAAGGGAGGCGGAGTTACTTGTGACCTGTTGCTAACTTGTTACCTGAGGACCAATAGGGACACCATTTCGAACACCTACAATAATAGTAATAAACAAGATTAGGCGTGACAATATATGAGCAGAAAATTGTAGAAATGCATACATTTGAAACAAAAATGGGGTACAATGTCATGCAATGATTTGATGTAATCATATAGCTGAGACTACATACACTTGATGCTATTGCTTGGTTGTCGGAAATGCTACAGTTTTACCGAACAACAGTTTTCTGTTCTGTTTCAGAGTTTTGGCTCATAGATACATTTTACAAACAGAGGCAATATTCTTCACTAACATCAAACTGATAAATGAACAAAACTAGGTTTCACTCTTTGCGTTTGGGACTTACCGGTAAGATTAGCACGGGCGTCGGTGTCGTAGGAAACGTTGAGGCCATTTGATGGAGGAAGGTTGTCGGCGTAGTTCGTAGTGTAGTAGTTTAGCCCAATAAAGTCGAATGCACCTTTCACCAACTCAGATTGTTCCTTTGTGAACTGCGGCAACCGATTCCCGACTAGTGCTCTCATGCTTAGCGGGTAATCTCCTCTAGTAAGAGGGTCCATGAACCTACAGTAAAATGGCATTTGTAATGACTTTTCCTCCATGATCTTTAATGGTGGAAATTCTGTGGAGGGTCACAGAGAATTTACCATCCAAGCATGAAATCAATGGCGCGCCTAGCCGCATCATCGTTCGATTTAGAACGGGAGAATGGAACAAACCAGTGTGAGACTAATGTTATTCCGATCACCCCCTTTTGCACGCCCTGCGTTTTACATTCAGCACATGATGCGTGTGAGTGATAAACTGCGTTTTACATTCAGCACATGATGCGTGTGAGTGATAAACTGGTATCAATACTGGAGAAGCTCAAATTAGGAGAGTGCAATTGATTTCTACTGTAGTTCATTATATTGAATAACTGCAAGTCGGAATCTGCTTGGAGAGTTCATCACACTGACCTGATACTTTTCCTTATACAACCGGACTGTTTCTGCATGGGCGAGTAGTTGATGGTGACATACAGTATACGGCTCTGTCCCTGAATCCCCATCACTGCACTTGCCCTGCTCCCATGGCAAGCACCGGCCTGGCGCATTCAGGCCAGATGCATACCCACCTGAGCAGAAGCTCCAGGGCTCATTGAACGTGATCCAGTGTTTCACTCGGTCACCGAACTCCTTGAAGCAAACTTCAGCGTAGTCCTTGTAGTCATTGCTGCAGCAGTTAAATGTTGAATAATAGTTGGCAAGAGTTTTAAAAATATGGAAAAGAACTGTAAAGCTGTTACAAATTCAAAATGAAGATTTTTTTGTTGTTATTTGTATCCTTCATGATGTTGACAATTGTTGATAACATTTTCAGTTGAAGTAAATAGTAGATGAGGACTAAAAGTCGTTATACTTACATGATGTTAGGACTAAGGAATCCTCCATATTCGTCTTCTAATGCCTGAGGTGAGTCCCAGTGAAAAAGGGTCACAAATGGTTGCACCCCTGCAGATATATGTGCATCAATATGTATATAGGTCATATCTTCAGAAAATATAAAACCGTATGGAGGAGTACTGAAGATAGGAGCAAAGGGACCTTGTGCATGGCCTACCTTTCAGCAAGAGCTCATCAATCAAATTGTTGTAGTATCTGACGCCTTCTCTGTTGACTCCACCGCTCAGACTTCCATCTGTCATTAGACTCAGATGACGTTTAAGTTTGTTCGATGAGTTTGGACATTGGAGGATACTCCTATATGCAAAGACAAGGCATTGCAGCACGTCTGAACAACAGTTCGCACTTACTCGGAAGAATTCTAGTCCAGGATATGGAAAACCTGTAGGCATCCATCCCCATGTCCTTCATTATGTGCACATCTTTCTGCATTTTTCATTAAATATGTTTCAGTGATGTACTAGTGTCATTTTAGCATTCAATCTTAGATATCCTATTATAAGCTTGATCATCCTTTTTTTAACAAAAAATCATTAAAAAGCAGAACACTTTTTAGGAAAAAAAACTAAATTCCTACCTTGTATTGATGGTAGGAATCTACTGCCACGTCCCCGTTGCTTCTGTCAGCGATTTTATCTGCCAGATCAGATATATAATTGTTAAATTCAAAGATGGGAGTTGTGATTGGGACCTTGTCCGTTGTTTGTTGTCATTTAATAAATTCAACAATAAGGATTGGGACCTTGTCATTTAATAAATTCAACAATAAACACAAGTTGCCCCGAGTCTGTCCCCGTCCAGTGCCCAATGGCCCTTTGACTATGTCAACTATTATCAGGTTTTTCTGCCACAAGTAATAAGATCAACAATTCAACGGCTTACTTCCGTGTTCAGTAAAACAATCTACTGAGAAAATTAAACTGAACAGGCAGCGACAGGCCAAGACTAACTGCTTGACTACTAATGGCGTGAACTGGAACTGTGACTTGTGAGCGTGTCATGAGTGGATTGCAGGTCAATCTTATTGCTGATAACCAGCAAAGGTTTGTGCAAAAGTGAATAGAAATCTTCCTCACGGTGATGTCACACTATGCGCCTTTGTGGAGATGTGTGTTAGTGTGTAGACTGGTTGGAGTGGCATGTCTTTTGTGACTTTGTCTGGGAGGATGCTTTTTGAGCCTCTGTCTGAGTTGAAATCATGGATAGCTTCTGTCTGAATTAAATCACAGCGTGTTCCAGCGAGTGCTGCGACTTGAGCCTCTTTTGTTCTCTATTTTCATCCTGACTCTGGCTTACAGTAAATTTGGCTAGCACCCTTTTTTTTTGTCTAGAAGTGTTGATAGACATACAGGACTAAAACTGTCAAGAGATTCTTCCACCTCTGACAACGTAAATGTGGCCATCAGATTCAGACACCCCATTTCTTTATATTATATACTAGAACACTAGATCTCTCTAATAGAACTACATAATAGTATATAATTTTCTAAACATATGTTGCATATTTAGATTTAATTGTCTGCTGATGATACACATATGCAGTGGTATGCTCTGGACTACTTTAGTTTTTGCTTTGATCACCAGTTCCACAGGTAATAGCTGTAAGGTTGTAATAATGGACAACAACTTTGTGTATATTTGATTGCTGCAGTGGCTAGGATAAATCTTTGTTCCTTTATCTAAAACTATGCAATTGTGTTAAACATGCTTGTGATGATGGTCCTGATTAAATGCTTCACCCAATAAAGTTTCAACAAAACTTGTACAAATCATGTGGCACTTGAAGGGGTAAGTAAACAAGAAAGATTGATTGCCTAGCTGCAACTGCAAACAAGGTGAAGCAAGCATGAACCATCAAAGTTCTGAACTTGTGATGAGTGATGATAGAGGTGTATGCTTGCCTGGGTGCTGATGAGTGAAGGTGTCCCAGATGCTCGGTCCTCTGCCTCCCTCCATTGCACCTCCCTCGTACTGCATAGGAACACATAAGTAATCTTGTAAGTAAGATCGCTATACAAATTTATAATTTGGAACAAATAGAGTATTAGTCAATTGGAGTACATGTTTGTTATAACCTGTGAACTCTGGGTGCGGTTTCCGACAGTTTAGGTAGCGGTTAGTGTGCTAAAGCCTCCCTATTTTTGTCATCGGCCTACGAGAGTTTAAATGCAGAATTGAACAAACTTTCACCTGGTAAGACGACGAGGCCGTCCCGAAGATGAACCCCTCCGGGAAGCTTCTCCTGCTGATCGGAGGCAGCTGGCCAGCATCGTACGCGGCGGCAGAAGCCGCGGCAAGGAGGAGAAGCTGGAATAGAAGAAGACGACCGATCATGGTGGCTACTCCCATGAAATGGAGCTTGGTGGTTGGGAACTGGGACAGGCTCTGCTCTGCTCGGTGATGAGAACCCCAACAGCGGCATGGCCCCATTTATAGACGGACTGTGTGTGGCATACTATGTCCTATACGCGACGTCGTTTTCCCCTATTTTGCGAGTGTTGATCAAGTGGTGACGATCATCGTCAAGAACTCAAGATTCAAGAAAGCATGTTCTGTCGTTGTAACTGTCGTTTTAGCTGTGGAGAAACGGAAACGTGTGCTTGAAGATTGCAGTTGCAGGCTTGCAGCTAGAAAAGCATCTCTGACTGGTAGTCTGGCAGGGCGCGTGGGGTTTTATTTTATTTTTTTTAGAGAAGGGGAGATTGTGAGTGGGTTTTTGAATTGTCTTCGGAGGAAACGTGAGAGAGCCAACTCAGCCAAGTGCCTTCGAATTGCGCGGGGCGTGCCTAAAAGTTGCAATGCAAGAGGACACGAGGGAAGAACGGAGCGAGATGAAAACGCAGGCACAGCGGCACAACACGGGCGACTACGTCCACGCACTTCAGGTAGGGCTGCCGTGTGGTCCGGCCACGGCTCCCGCGCGCGACACACGGCTGCGGGTTGCAAAGCGGGAAACAGTCCAAGATCCACTTTCTATGAAGAGATCAGAGTCCACCCACCTCTCCTCTCTTCCTCTCGGGGACACCTTGCCCCCTGCTCCGCCCGCCCGCCGCCGCCCGGTCTCCCCGGTCCGGCGCCCCCTCCCTCCAAGTTGTAGATCCGAGCTCGCCGCGAGGCGTTCTTCCCTCCCATCCTCTTCGCGTCCCCCCGTGTCGTCTGCGCGGAGATCGCCCTCCGCCTCGCCGCCCCTGCGCCCCACCTCGGGACCTCGCTGGCGGTCGCTTGGCCGGGGCCATGCATGAGATTCGGGACCTCGACGACTCCCCGCCGGCCGTCGCGCTCCGAGGCTCTCCGGCGCCGGGCTCCGCTGAGGCTGGGCTCTCCATCCCCTCCGCTCTTGGGATGTGGGCCTTCCCCGCGTTCGGCTCGCCGGTCTCCACGTCCCTGGCGGAGCGGTCGCCGTCTCCGTCCTACAGCGACGTCGTACACGGGATGGGGATCCCGTTCCAGGAGCGCTCCCCTTCCGGCTCGCCGAGGTCGCATCGGGCTGGCAAGGAGCCTGCTAGCCCCGCCGGTCGCTCGCCCTCCCCTGGTCGTCGCCCGCATCGTCTGTGCTCGATCGTCGTCGCCGCCGCTGATGCCGCGGGGGCTCCTCCGCCGCCGTCGGAGTCGTAGGTCGAGGGAGCACCTCCAAGGTGGGGCCTTTCGTTGCTTCACCCATCCGGCACCCCTCCCCTGCGACGGACGCGCAACTGGTCGTTCGCGGCTTCATGGCGGATGCCCGAAGGACCTTCCCCCCTCCCTCGGCCGACCTGATGGATGAGGAGGGCTGGGAGGTCGAGGAACCCCGCAAGAGGAAATCTTTGCGCTCGCTGACGCCTCCGCTTTCCAGTCGTCCGGTGCCGGCGGATTTGGTGGGCAAATGCTTCAATTGTTTTGCTGCCAACCATGTCGCCGCCCGCTGCTTCCGGTGTGACTTCCTCGGACACCGCGAAGCGGAGTGCCACCTCTTGCCGTTGCCGCCACGACACACTAGGCAGTGTGGAGGTCCGCCGCCCGCGCACGGTCTGCCGCCTGCCCGTGGCCAACAGGTTCCTGATCGGGGTCATGGCGGCGCCGCGGTGCGCAGGGAGCAACTCCATGACCTGCCTGCTCGCCCGGATGGTCGCTTGGGTCGCTCTGCGGAGCCGCGTGCTCACGGTCGCGGTGCCCATGGTCGCAGGGACGATGCGCGCTCCGATGGTCGCTCGGATTTGGGCTCCGCTTGTTCGGCTGCTGGAGTACAGGATCGCTCTGGTCGGGATTCGGCGCTCTCCCGCTCGGCTGGCTCGGAGCGGACAGCCGGGCAGGCGCTTCGCGGCCACGGAGTGGCCGGGAGGGTCTGCTGGTGGCGACCGCGCTGCCGCATCGCCCTGTCGTCCGGGCTCTAACCTGGGCTGCCGTTCGCCCCCTCCCCCTCCGCCTCCGTCGCCAATCTCAGGGGGAGCTGGTGGCCCACTTGCCGCCGCCTCTAGTCAGTAGTCACCGCCAGGCCACCCCAGCAGACGCCCTCGGTCAGAGACCATCGTCATCCCACGGACGCCAGGAATTGCGAACAATGAAGTCTTCCTGGAGAAGGCCTTGGCCACTTTAGTCGTGGGGGTTTGTGAGGGGGTTTTTTCGCTGGATGTCAAAAATTACCTGGAGCGGTGCTATGGGGTGGAGCCCGGATTCTTCATGATTTACCCCCACCATCCTGAGGATTTCCTGATCATGTTCAGGGAATCAGTCACCATGCACCAAGTGCTACGTTCTGCCCTGCCCCAATCTGGACTCCGTCTTTCCTTTAAGCGGTGGTGTCGTGAACTCGGAGCTGAGGAGGCACCTATGCTCTAGAGGTTGAAGGTCGCGCTGGTCGGGGTCCCGGTTCATCTCTGGTTGCAGAGCACAGCATAGGAGATTCTCGGCTCCTCCTGCTCTGTCATCGCCGTTGCACCTGAGACAATCTACAAGGCCTCCCTAAAAGAATTCAAGCTCACGGTCGGATGCGTTCACCCGGACCTCATCCCGGTGGAGAAGAAGATGATTGCACCTCTCCCCTGGGCAAGGCCCAATGAGCAACCCTGTCTATGCTATATGGCGGTTATCAACATCCTCGACGTCGAAGATCTTCGGTCGCCGACGGATCCGGTCCAGCAGGCCGCTGGTGGAGGGTCTCGTCCACTGCCCTTTCCAGCCAGCTCTGATGGTAGCAATGGTCGCTCGCAGTCTCGTGGTTTGGACCGGTCTTCCGGAAGTTTTGGCATGCCGCCCACTGCTGGGCCTCGTGGAGAGGCACAGGCTGACCCTCGGGGCCGCACGATGTTCGGCGTGCCGGTCTGCTCTCAACCCCCTGTCCAGCGGCCGCCAGCATATCCAGAGGGGGCTGCAAGGGTTCCACTCGCCGGCCGTCTTGCCTATCTCCGCGAGGATGCCCGCGTCATCTGCCTCGTCTGCATCCACCTCCCCCTTCCACCCGCTCCCTGCTTCGATGGGCAATGCAGATGCTACTGAGCGGAGCCCCACCCGATCTTCGCGCTCCAAATTGGGCGCCACCACCTCGGCGTCTACGGGTTCCCGTGGGTATTCTACTGCTACCGAACCGAACATATTCCGGGCGGCATCGCTGTCCACGGCGGCCCGGTTTGACCCAATGATCGTCGAAGCTTCCATCAGGTCCCCTCCTCCCTTGTGTGGTCGCACTGTCCCCCTACAGGTCGCTTTCGGTCGCCTTTCCTCCTACCTCTCGTCGCAGTCTTCTCGTTCGGTCGCGACTGCTGTGAGAGGGGTGCCTCGGTGACTGTTGGGCCATGACGGCGGTGGTGTGCCCATGCCCGCGTGGTCACCCCCGCGGCCCCTGCCCATGCGGTCGCCGCTACTTTCTCCAGCTGGTGGATATTCCCTTCCCGATTTGACTCCTGCGGACGGGGTGTGCGGGCTGGAGTAGGGGGCCCGCACCTTCCCCTGCTTCCCCTGTTCCCCCTACTACAACCTCTGTGGAGGGGGTGCGCGGGCCGGGGCAGGCGGACACGCCTTCCTCGGAGCCAACCTCTGCGATCACTGCCTCACAGGGCCTCGCTCGGGACCTGCTCCGGGACTTCGGCAACTCAATTCGCAGGTCCCCTCCGGTGCCCCTTCTCCCCACCAAGCCAAGGTCGCGCAAGGCTAGGCCCCCTCCCCCCATTGGTTTCCTGCCGCGGCGCAGCTCCAGGCTCGCGAAGCTGTCCAAGTCGGGGGGCCCGATCCAATCACCGCCGGGCAGAACCTTCTGATGTGGCGCCTGGGAGTTCTGCGGGAGGGAGCTGCACCTGATTGCTCTTCCTTTCAGGAGTATTTGAGGCTCTTCGCGACCGGTCTACGGTGAAGCTCTACTGCGCTAGGGCAGGGCTTCGTTAGGGGATTGTAGTGGCTACAGCCGCGCAGAGCTCCTCAGCTTCGGCCTAGCCTGCTCCTGTGAGAAAGGAGGACGGTGCTCAGGCGGAGGAGGCACAACGGGTTTCCTATGCCGGCAAGGCTGTGGGGTGGAGAGGTGAGGGGCGAGGTGCTAAGGGTGCCTCGGGGTCCTATTTATAGGGCGGGGGAGGGGCGAGTGTCCGAGCTCAGCCGTGGGTGAGGTGGCGGAGCGCGAACTCTGGCGGCGACACGCATTCCTGACGGTGGGTGCGGATAAGATCAAGGAGGAGGAGAAGAGATGGGGATAAGCTCGGGGCATGCTCTCCTGGTGCAGGCTGTTGCGGCGCTCTCCTCAGGGAGGTGGTTGCGGCGGCGGAGGCGTAGATCAAGAGGGGCATGCCGACGGCAGAGCTCTGGAGCGTGCGTGCAGGCACGTGGGCGGCGTCGGTGGAGCGCGGGCGCTGCGGTTCTGGGATATGAATAAGCGGCTCAGGGTGGCGGCGATGGTGCGGGCGATGGCGACGCACGTGTGAATACGGCGGCGGAGCAACTGTGGTGGCGGCGCGCAGTGGAGGGTGGAGCGGTGAGATGTGGTGCATGAGGAGGAAAGGGATGAAGAACGGGGAGGAAGACGATGATGTCATGACGACGTTATCGCGGGGAAAGGTCGCTGGGCCAAAATGGGTTGTGTGGGCTGTGCACACGAGGGGAAAAAGGGGAGACAAGTTGGGTTGGTTTAGGTGTTGTTTCAAATTTGAATGGACCAAGATGTGTGGATTGCTAGAAATCCTTAGGGGCTAGTTAGAGTAAAATTTAAGGTGAGAAGGAATGTTAGCCACTCAAAATGCATATGAATCCCTAGGGTATTTTAGGGTGCATTGCAAATAAATGAAAATGCAGGGGCCTTTATGATATAGTTGCTATATGTTTTTAGAAAAAGTTTTTAGGGGCTATTTTTTAATATCTAGAAAATTGGGGATGTTACATGCCTCCTCGTGGTGGGGACCAGAAGCCGATAGCCTACGGCGAGGCTCCCTGACGCCAGCAGATCCGGCTACATTCCGATGTCTCGCTGGTGGTGGTACAAGTCCTAGGGGCTTCTGACGGTGGTGGATGCCTCTTGATGGAGGTGACCAACCGGTCACTGGCAGGAAGTGGCAGCGACGGTGGTTGGTGTTCGTTTGGTTTTGCTAGTTCTCTAGCGAAAGTTATGCTCAATCTTTGACTGTTGCCGACAACGATGGTGCCATTGTGCATTTTCCTTCTTGAAGGCGTTGTTGTGACTCGTGAGAACTCGAACCTTCCAAGATTTTTCCAAGTGAAAATTGAAGAACCATTGGTTCAGGCGGTGGTGGCTCTCGACATCCCTCTCCTCTTGAGGCGTCACTTTGGGGTCTTGGAGATAGCGACACCAGGGTCAGTTTTAGGGGATGGTGGTATGTCCGTGAAGGATTGTCGCTACATTGTAAGGAATTGGATGCTCGTAGTCTAAGAGGGGGAGGGGGTGAATTAGGAAACTTAAAACCTTAAGCCTAGGGTTATCACTATTAGCTCAAAACATAAACTAGAACATACTACCTAGATGTGTAACTACGGTTGTTCTAGTGTGAAACTCCCATCCCAAAATAAGTTTTGCAACCTATAGCCAATCCTAGCAAGATACTACTCTAGGAAAGTAAAGGCAAGCAATGGTTGCAAGAAAGTAATACAGAAACGTAAAGGGGGATGAGAGGAAGCAAACTCTTGACACGTGATTTATCCCGTGGTATCGGTATGCACTAAGCCACCCCTAGTCCACGTTGTTGAAGCACTCCACACAAGAGTATTGCTTCCTGGTCACCAAGTCTCTCCCAAGAGCACCACTTGACTTGCCATTTGGGCTCGGCCACAAAGGCACTCGCCAATTTCTCTTGGTCACCTTGATGCCGTCTCCACTAAGGAGCTTCTCCACAAAGGAAGGGGGTCTCCACGTCCCTAGCACAAAGTGTCCTCGCCACTCCACACCAAGCCGGAGGGTCGAAGACGTTTACCGG
The DNA here is from genome assembly GCA_036936925.1 of Cenchrus fungigraminus. Classification (NCBI taxonomy): domain Eukaryota; kingdom Viridiplantae; phylum Streptophyta; class Magnoliopsida; order Poales; family Poaceae; genus Cenchrus; species Cenchrus fungigraminus. The sequence goes on from CM072775.1 coordinate 78,164,203, forward strand.
AGAGCCACTTAGGCTCCAAGGCTTCCAGTGCACCTTGTACAGCTTGATCCACTGAAGAATCACCTCACAAGGTAGGCACACCTTGCACTCACTCAGCTCTAAGCGAAGCCTAGCACTAAGCACACACATAAAGCATGTGCAAGTCTATGGATGAGGAATTTGGCACTTGGATGGCTTGGATATGATCTTCTATGTGTCTCACACTCCTCTGGTCTTCCTCAGCATGTAGCCACACCAAATGGGTGAGTGTAGAGGTATAAATAGCCCAAGGCATGAAGCTAGCCGTTGGCTAACAGCTACTGAAAAGTATACCGTCGGATGAACCGACGCTTGCTTTTCTGGGCCATCGATTCATCCGGTGCCCCCCTCTACGTCACATAGCTGTTGCAGCCCTGCTGACGCCATTCATCTGACGTGTAGACCGACGCTCCGTCGGTTCATCCGGTGCTGATAGGCTTGACCTCCAAATGTTTCTGTTAGCATTCACGCGGCCATCGGATGAACCGCTGCCTGGTCCGCCGGTTCATCTGATGCTTAATACTTCGCCACTGGCAGCTCTTTGTATCGATTTCTCTGATCATCAGATAGACCGACAGTGCCTGTCAACAGACTGTCAGTTCATCCGGTGCTACTGTCTTCTACGAGCTAACGTTGCTTCTCCTCATGAGTTCATTCGGTGCATGTAGAAATTGGACCGTCGGTTCATCCGACGGTGCCAGTTGACTTGAGTCTTCACGCAGTGTACCAAATACTCCAACACATGCACCGATGCTAGCTTCTAGGGTACCATCGGTTCATCTGACGGTGTCTTTTCCCTTCCTTTTATTCTTGTCGGTTTAGCCTCAAAAGGCACCTATGCTCTAGAGGCTGAAGGTCACGCTGGTCGGGGTCCCAGTTCATCTCTGGTTGCAGAGCACAACACAGGAGATTCTCGGCTCCTCCTGCTCTGTCATCGCCGTTGCACCTGAGACAATCTACAAGGCCTCCCTAAAAGAATTCAAGCTCACGGTCGGTTGCGTTCACCCGGACCTCATCCCGGTGGAGAAGAAGATGATTGCACCTCTCCCCTGGGCAAGGCCCAATGAGCAACCCTGCCTACGCTATATGGCGGTTATCAACATCCTAGACATTGAAGATCTTCGGTCGCCGGCGGATCCGGTCCAGCAGGCCGCTGGTGGAGGGTCTCGTCCGATGCCCTTTCCAGCCAGCTCTGATGGTAGCAATGGTCGCTCGCAGTCTCGTGGTTTGGACCGGTCTTCCGGAAGTTTTGGCATGCCGCCCACTGCTGGACCTCGTGGAGAGGCACAGGCTGACCCTCGGGGCCGCACGATGTTCGGCGTGCCGGTCTACTCCCAACCCTCTGTCCAGCGGCCGCCAGCATATCCGGAGGGGGGCTGCAAGGGTTCCACTCGCCGGCCGTCTTGCCTATCTCCGCGAGGATGCCCGCGTCATCTGCCTCGTCTGCATCCACCGGCCCCTTCCACCCGCTCCCTGCTTCGATGGGCAACACGGATGCTACTGAGCGGAGCCCCACCCGATCTTCGCGCTCCGAATTGGGTGCCACCACCTCGGCGTCTACGGGTTCCCGTGGGTATTCTCCTGCTACCGAACCGAACATATTCCGGGCGGCATCGCTGTCCACGGCGGCCCGGTTTGACCCAATGATCGTCGAAGCTTCCATTAGGTCCCCTCCTCCCTTGCGTGGTCGCACTGTCCCCCTACAGGTTGCTTTCGGTCGCCTTTCCTCCTACCTCTCGTCGCAGTCTTCGTGTTCGGTCGCGACTGCTGTGAGAGGGGTGCCTCGGTCACTGTTGGGCCGTGACGGCGGCGGTGTGCCCACGCCCGCGTGGTCACCCCAGCGGCCCCTGCCCATGCGGTCGCCGCTACTTTCTCCAGCTGGTGGATATTCCCTTCCCGATTTGACTCCGGCGGACGGGGTGGGCGGGCTGGAGCAGGGGGCCCGCACCTTCCCCTACTTCCCCTATTCCCCCTACTACAACCTCCGTGAAGGGGGTGCGCGGGCCGGGGCAGGCGGCCATGCCTTCCTCGGAGCCAACCTCTGCGATCGCTGCCTCGCAGGGCCTCGCTCGGGACCTGCTCCGGGACTTCGGCAACTCCATTCGCAGGTCCCCTCCGGTGCCCCTTCTCCCCACCAAGCCAAGGTCGCGCAAGGATAGGCCCCCTCCCCCCATTGGTTTCCTGCCGCGGCGCAGCTCCCGGCTCGCGAAGCTGTCCAAGTCGGGGGGCCCGATCCAATCACCGCCGGGCAGAACCTTCTGATGCGGCGCCTGGGAGTTCTGCGGGAGGGAGCTGCACCTGATTGCTCTTCCTTTCAGGAGTATTTGAGGCTCTTCTCATTTTGGCATGTGGTATTTTTGCATCCATGGGACCTAGAAATGTCTATAAGAACATGCTAAACAATATGGTTAGTCTCATTGCATGTGTTATCATGAATCACCAAAATCAACTTGAACAAATGGCATGTGAGGCCATGTTCGCTACATACGTGGATGAAGCAAGGATGTGGGACAAGTTTGAAATCTAGTGTTTCAATCTGTTCTAGAGTCAAAGTACTCATGACCTTTGGTCGTATATTAGTATATATCCACTCGTGGATATAGAGAGCGAATTTTCATCTTTTATCTAAAAATATCAAAAATCATTCTAGATCTTTAGAAAAAAGGGGCGGGCACAATAATATAGATTCATAGGTGTACGCTTGTACACTCTTGGCGGTCGATTTCCGTCAACCTAGCCACTTGTTTACCTTCTATGTTGGTATTGATTTGATATTCACACAAACGATCCTAACCCCCATTATATGCTATGTTCACACTCGTGCACGGTTTTTAGAGTTTGTTGTTTACACAGGAATCAAGAGCTTAAATGAAGACTTCCAGGTAAAGTTCATCAAGAGATTTACAAGGTGATCATGAACCTCGGGACAAGTCAAGATACAAGATGAACATGACTCCAAATAAGCCAAGCACTAAAGCGTGAAGCCGAGAAGTGCGGAGGACCTAGACGGAAGATGCGGGAGTTCATTCGCAAAGCCCCCTTATCTAAACCGCGAGGAAAATAACATCAAGGGCCCACATGCAACTCGGCAAAAACTCAAGAAGTCACGAGAAGCATCCAGAAGAAAGGCGGCACCGAAATGGGCCAGGATGGGCCCAGGCCGGCCGGCCCAGGCCGGTCGGCCCAGCCCATTCTGGGCCCTGTTCGCTGCCCCCTTTGACCTAGCTGTTCCTCGGGCTATTTATAGCCCCCGTGCCTCGAGCCACGTATCAAGCAATTCGTCATTCGCCGCCGAGGAGCAGAGGAGCTTGAGGGACACCACCCCGGAAAGGAGGGTTGTGTTAGTCGTCTAGGGTTTGCCTAGCCGATGTGGGAACCTTGCAAGGAAGACCACGTCGGAGTTCTGGAGGCGTGAATCAAGGTCAAGGTAGGATCCCAGTTGGATCTTATTCATGTATTCATACTTTTGATGGAGTTTTAATGGATCTGATTCCTAGCGATCGAGTACCTTTGTTTGCAATTCTTGCTCTTGCTTGGGTGTTTTCCAGCATCTATTCTCGAGATAGATTGCATGGGATGTTCTTGTAGCCGCGGTGGCTAGAGGTGCATACCCGATCTACCAAGTAGTTCAACGCACTCCTTGCGGGTGTGCTCTAAGATTCGACCGCGAAGAAAGGGGAACATCGTGACAGGATGTTGACACCGAGTACGGCGGGGCGACTTAGGGGGTTTGATCGAAGGTCATGATTTAAAGAAGCTTTCAATGAGATTCGTTTTACTCTCTGTTTTATCTTGCTCGGAACGACGACACAAACACGATCTAGACCCTCTCTAGATCGGTACCTCAATGCTTTCTCTTGCTACCTCTTTTGATCTTAGTAGATTAGATGCAATTCGAAACCTCTCAAAGAAGTAAGTGTTTCTCAGTTATTAGATTGATTTTACATTACATATTGTTCCATGAATTCGATACCTTGGGTTCACCACTCAAGGGAAGAAGGGTTCCTTAACTACGACGAGGGATTTGTCCGCTTGCAAGTCCAAACGAACTTTGCAACGATAATTAAACGTCAACAAGCCCCGTTTTCTGGTGCTGTTGCCGGGGAACAAGTAATTAAGATCCAATCTAACATCTTGTTTGTAAGTATTTTCAGTTTCTTTTTGATTTTTCTTTTGCATCTACTAAACTTTGATCATCCTCAAAAACCAATCTAATCTAATTTTTGACTAACCCTTTTTTTATAGTTTTCTTTTCTTATTAGATCTTTTGTATATTTTGTTTATTGCTAACCCTAACAGGAGATGGACGACCACCTCTCCAACAAACCAAAAAATTTTGTTGATGATCCAGAAAAACTTTACAGGCAAGGGAGACGCGAAGCACGATCTAGGAATCTAGGGATTGTAGATCCAAACATCAGAGACGAAGGAACATCGGGATCTCCAAAGGAATCACCACCCACAAGTCCGAAGAATGAATCACCACCAACAAGTCCAAGGAGAGATCAACCCCAACCGCCACCAATGGGAAAGGAAAGAATGATTGGGGAGCTTTGCACCCCAGAGCTCGGTGATCTACCCATCCTCAACCTAGCCGACATCGGAAGGCCGTTTGAGATCAAGACTTCAACCATCCGCATGGTGCAACATACACCTTTCACCGGTAAAGAGGATCCTAACCTTCACATCCAAGCGTTCATTCAACTTTGTCAGACATTCACGATGGAAGGGCTGGATCAAAATCAATTGAGGGCAAGACTTTTTCCGTTCTCACTTCTCGGAAAAGCTTTGCAATGGTTCTATACTCTACCGGTGGAGACGGTGCAAAATTGGGAAGCATTGATGAGAGCTTTCATGAAGGAGTACTATTCGCCGGGTAAGACTCAAAGCTTGCGTAATAAGATTGCTACTTTTGCTCAATATCCTACAAAGACTATCGCGGAAGCTTTCGAGTGTTTCATTGAGTACACCCGAGCCATGCCACATCACAAGTTCCCAAAGGAAGACCTTGTTCAAAAGTTCTATCAAGGTCTCAATCTAGCATCAAGGACCGTAATTAACGCATCAGCGGGATAATCTATTATTGAGCTAACTCCGACGGAGGCATTCACTCTTTTCAAGAAGGTTGCGGATAATGATACATGGGTGTCATCGGGACGTCTACTTCCGGTTCAACCGACAGGTAATGTTAAAGGTGTTTTGCAGGTTGAAAAGGAAGAACTTCTAGAAGGGAAGATTGACTCGCTCATAAGAAGGTTGGAAAAGATGGAGCTAGAAAAGAAGGCCGCTCAAGACTTGAAGGCCGCCGAAGCAAGATCCACATGTGAAGAATGTGGGGAGTACGACCATGTCCAAAGAGATTGTCCGGAGGAAGCAAAGGTGCTTGACTACATGAGAAAAGGAGATTTGCCAAACTTCCGCTATGGGCAAGGTAGACCTCAATTTAATGCAAGTTCGTCTATTCAAAATTCGGTGCCTCTTCGTATACAATTGAAGGATTTCATGGACGAGCAAGCAAAGATCAACAAGGACACCGTCACTAAGTTCAAGGCCATGGATAAAATCTTGGAGAATATTGATGGCAAGGTGACGGAGGTCGGGAGATCCAACCAACAAGTGCTCAACATAATGAAGATATTGGAGACGCAAGTGGGACAACTTGCCGGACGCTTGACCGCTAATGAAGGAAGATTGCCGGGACAGCCCCAAGGTCCCGAGACGGCAAAGGCTATTCAAACTTGGTCGGGAAAGGAGACTGAGGATCCCGAACTTCCAGCCGGTGCAAGGAAGTCTAAGTCAACCGTTGAAGCGGATGATCACACTAAGGAGAAAGTGACTACTATTCCGGAGATTGCTACCGAAGAGCCGGAATTCGAAGTGCCAAGTGATGACACAAAGATGACAACACTAAAGACACGCTACTTTCAAGGTAAACTTGATAATCATTTTGAAAAGTTTGTGGAAGTGGTGCGCAGGTTAAGCATCAACATGCCGCTATTGGACGCTCTCCAAGTTCCTACATATTCTCGCTACTTCAAAGACATACTTGCAAACAAGTATGAGATGGCAACACTTGGAGCAGACCATGTCAAGATGTCCGAACAATGTAGTGCCGCCATCGCAAATCAAGGGCCCGAGAAGCAAAGAGACCCTGGATGTCCAACTATCCCATGTTCTATTGGCTCATTCACGTTCGAGAAGGCATTATGCGACCTTGGAGCAAGCGTGAGTGTCATGCCAAGAGATGTGTTCGAGAAGCTACGCTTACCACTTGAGCCTACGGGTATGTGTTTGGAGTTGGGCGACAATTCCATTCGCTATCCCGTGGGAATTGCCGAAGATGTGCCCGTGAAAGTTGGAGATCACTTCATTCCCGTCGACTTCGTGGTACTTGAGATGGGAGAAAGGGAAAAGCCACCCCTCATCTTAGGGAGGCCCTTCCTTAAGACCGTCAGGGCAACGATCGACGTTGGCAAGGGGGAGATTAAGTTCGACGTCAATGGCACACGAAGCACATTCAAGTTTCGTCCACGTTTCGAGGTATGCAACTTGATCAATGCTAAATATGTTCCACCTCGTCATCATTTTAGAAAGGAAGAGCCAAAGAAGAAAGAGGAGCCCAAGATGAAGGAAGGGAAAGTGATCAAAGAAGTCGTTGCATCCGTCAAGACAAAAGAACAAAAGCTGCCTGTGAAGACAAAAAAGATGACTAGGCCGGAGAATAAGCCCGTGTCCAAGATGGTGCGGAAGTGGGTACCCAAGATTGCAACACCCGCAAAGAGCATTGATCCGAAGTGAAGAAGAGAAGTCTAGCCATGGACTATAAACGAAGTGCTAGGCGGGAGGCAACCCGTTCATCGAGTCAAGAATAAGCTACCGGGAGGACAACCCGTTGAAGAATAAAGCTACCGGGAGGGCAACCCAGATTATTTTCGATTTTCAAGTAAGTTGGTCTTAGAATTTGTACGCAAGACTTGGTATAAACTCTTAAGTGGTTGAACTTATTTTTAAGTTGCTCGGATGTTTCATTTGGATTTTATTTGACATAAACCTTTGACATGAGCCATCCTACGATTTATTTGCCTCTTTTCAAGAAACTAACTCCAAAAATTCAGAACCTACCCACACCTTTCATCCTCTTCATGATGATAAGGTTGGTTTGTTTTACGTCATAAAAACACACGAGTAGAGCCCCGTGTTGTTCCTTAATGATTTTTAATTTTTGACGCATGCTAGGACTCGCGTGAACCTAGGTTTCTCTAGAGTTAGATTTTTTCAAGCCACATTTATTTTTGTTCATTCAAAACATCTCTCTCATATTTAGCCAAAATTAGAACCTAAACCCATACCCCCACGGTCAAGCCGGAGGAGCTCGCTATCAATTAATGAAAGCAAGTGATCCCGGCGTAACCAAAATCAATGTAGTCGGAAAGTTTCAACTTACAAATGTTTTTGATGCCTAAAAACTCCTCTAAAAATACTTTTTAACTCATTGATATCTCTGAATTAATTTTCAATTTTTGAAATTAGAGGAGTGATTAGCATCTAAACATGATCAAGGGAAGGTTTTGAGCTTAATTGAACCTCTAATGACCCTTGATGCATCACGGGAACACATCATCATTCAATAATCTTTTGGCATGCATGGGACAAGCATGGGGGGCAGCATTACTTTGATTCTTGCAGGTTATGAATGATAACATGGGAGGCAAGGAGGCATGGAAGTGACACAAAGGAAATGATCAAGATGAGGACTTGACCATGAAAGAAAAAGGAATGGCTGAGAGAGTTTGGGTGGTGGATCAGCGTGGAGCACGAGGACACAAGGTCATAATGCAACAAACATCAAGTGGGAGAAAGCTGGAGCCGAGGCAGGGGGCAGGGACCCCAGGCCGGCCGGCCTGCCCTATATTTTCGCCCCCTGCCTCCATCTTTCACAGGTGAGTCTCTTGCTTGCTTACTAGTTCGTGTTCTTGAGCTCTCAGTCCAAAACCTCCAGAAACTCTCCAGAAAAATTCGTTCTCCTCTCTTGAGTCCAAAAATTTAGAGAATTGCATCACAAACTTTGCTCTTCCATATACTTCTTTTGTGTGTATTTCTACCGGAAAGAAACCCCCAGGAGAGTTTGTTTGTGATTTGTGCAGCAACTACAAGATGAAGAAGGTCTTTGGCAAGGTTCTTGGGAGGAAGACGCAATCATCATCATCGAAGCCTGCATCAACAAGTTCTTCGCGGAGGCACTCAATCTTCGAGTCGCGGCGAAGCATGGAAGAGGACGTGGCACCATCGAGGAGCGACAACATGCTCCTTAGTGGAAGGAACACCCGAAGCTCGTCTATGCGGTACACCGAACCGCAAGGGCGAACGGAGGAACCGCCCGTTCCACCTCGTCGCTCAACTCGTTTATCCGCTCCACCACCATACACTCCATGATATTGCAAGTATGAATTTCTTATGATGTCGAAGGAGGAGGAGAGGCTTGGGCGCCTAGAGAAGAGGGTTGTGCCCAATGTTGACTTTGATGATGATGCCCTCCAAGTATTGGGATTTGCCCCGGATATCTATCAAATGATGAACCACCTTGGATGGGGGCAATTTTCTGATGGAGTAGGAGTGAGTATTCATTTGGAGCTTGCCATGGAGATTCTCATGACCATGGCACCTGTTATTAATGAAGGGGTGCCATCCCTCTCATTTCGATTGAAGGATGATGAGCAAATAATTCCTTATGAGCAAATTAGAGAGTTGCTCGGTTTTTAGAGGGAAGCCCCGGAGCAAGTTAATGCTAATGAAAGTGTGTTGGAAGGATTTTGGAGCATGATTTCAGGGGAAGATAACCGGCAAAGAAATAGCATTCGGAATCCCATCATCCGGATATTTCATTCTTGGATGAGCAAAAGGATTTTGGGAAGAATGAGAGAGTCCAAGGTCACCGATATGGAAGTTAATTGGCTTTATTCGGTGTTGATTGCAAGACAAGCCATTGATCCGTCATATATCATGATCAATCGGTGGTGTTGTGAGGCAATATCGGGGAGTGGACAAATTGGTTCGGGATGCTATCTCTCTATGATAGCAATTTCTGTGAAGCCGGGTATTACAAGAAATCCAAAATTCATCCTTGCAGGAAATTCACTTGGAATTGATTATATGAAGCAAGGAAAATATATTTGTAGAGATGAGAAGAGAGGGTACAAGGTGGGAAAAGTCAATGTTCCTCTCCCCAACATGAAGCTGAAATTATTTATTGAAGGAAGAGAGAATTGGTTAGAAGAAGGAATTCTCGTACCGGCCAAGAAGAACAAGAGGGGAAGAATCGTAGAAGAAGGTTCATCCTCCGCAGCCCAAGAGCAAGGAGGAACGGCCTACTATCAACCCTATGGCGGAATTCCTATGCCACCACCTCACTACGGAAGTGTGCCAATGCAAGCATGGGGGAGTAGTGCAGCCATGCCACCACCTCCTCCAACATATTTTCCACCAACTTTTGTTGTGCCTAATGAAGCATTTGTGGCACCTTATGCAAGCATGCCCCAACCCCAACAAAGTGCAGCATTATTGGAGCGTATATGCAAAGGAACGAACAAGACGTCGAGAGGATCTGAAGCCATGTCAACCATTGGCGTGAAGGAACGGCGGGAATCGCCCATCAATTGGGGCGTCTTCAAATCGTGTCGCCGCATCAATTTCATGGAGGGGCTATGCAATAATACTTTGAGCAGGGATTCAATGAAAGTCAACCAACGGAGCAAGAGCAATCTAATGAGGAGTGAAGAAAGAAGGAAGGGACAGAGCTTTTTAAGTGTGGTTTGATTTTTTCTTTTCTTTTTCTTTATTTTCATCTTGTGTGCGTTTATGTTTGCGTAGTATTTTCTTGTTTTTATTTAATTTCAGCATGTGTGGTAGTAGTAGTTTGTTATCCATCATCATGAATAAGTTTCACCGTTGCTTTTATGACCTTAATATGGATGAAAAATTTGTACCATATTGATATGTGATGATAATTGCCGCTTTGCTCAATCTTATGCTTGATTTATGCATGTTTAAGCTAGTGTTCTCTTTTAATACGAATCTGAAATTTAATTTAAATGCTAGCTTAATCTTGTGTGGAGGTTATGATAACTCAAGTCCCATAGTTCTTTTTCGTTGCTCTCAACTTTGGATGAATCAAAGAACCTTTTTATTCTCAAAAAGTTATGCTAACCTTGTCACAAGTACCGCTTGCATTTTGCTCTACCCATCCAAAGCCTAAGTTTACTTGAGTGCAAAACCTTAGTATATACAAGATTTATTTTTGGGTGTATTGATTCAAGGCCTGATTTTTCTGGCCTGAGACTAAGAAGCTGGTCATTCCGTTTTTGTGTATCATTCTTTATGCTAGTCTTTTTATCCGTGCATTGTGAATTTCCACATTGGGAATTTCACAAACCTCGCCGGATATCCTACCAAAAACCCAAATATATCTTTTTTGTGTTCACCTCCTTGACCACAACCCAATATATGAGTATGGATGAATATTATGGAGAAGATTACAAGGAAAGTACTTTGAGTGAGAAAGGGGAACTACCAAAATGATCCCTAGATTTTTCGAGTGTCTCTCTCTAAGAAAAAAAATGAGAGCTTCAATTCCCACTGTCACACCTGTTTTTCCAAAGAAAACCAAGTGCAGGTCTATATGCATGCCAGGATCAAGTTTCATACATATAGTTGACATAAGTGAATAACAGAAACAATATCACGTAAGGAAAAGAAAGATTATCAGAGTATTACGCTTAAATCCTGGAAACGAAGGCACCAAACATCACAGGCAGTCGACTGGGGGTTGCGTACGCCTAGCACCAGCAACATCTTCACAACAACTTCATAGCAACTTCCTCTTTCTGAGCAACATTGTTTATAGCAAGGGTGAGCACATATCGTACTCAGCAAGTGTGGGGAAAGTATGAATGCAGAGGCTTGACAAGGAAAGGCTGACAGGTTGACTGCATTAGGCACTTTTAGTTGGTCAAATTTTATTAGCACCTCATTACTATGATATAAATATATACCAACCCACATTAACATAAAGGGATACGCCATAAGCATATGGCTAACATAACCATAACCACGATTTAAGTCCATCTTCAAGTTCAATTATCATGTGAGGGTCCAGGCCGCTCTTGACCGTGAGCACGGCTAATCGATTAGTTTTACACTCTACAGAGATTGTACACTTTCACCACAAGTCGCGTAAAAGTCTAGAAGAACTTTGAACCCAACCATGCGATGCTAGCTAGGCATCATACCACACTACCGAGGTGTGATTGCATAGGGACGCTACAAGGCCTTTACAAAGAGTCCTCCCATGTGTATTAGTCCATAGTAGCATATGCCATAGAGGCTATCTTCGTACCTCACTTCTATTCACGGACGGTCAGTCATAGAGTACTTCCGTTCCAATACCTATCCGGAATAGAAGAGCCTTAAAAGCATTCCTCCGTACCCAAGCTACTATGCGAGTAATGGCCACATAAAGACTTCCCTAATTACTCAGCCAGGACCAGAGCCATTTAGTCCTTGTGGTTGCACTGTTGTCCTGGGTGGTCGCTCCATGTTCCAATTAATCATTATGATCTTGTATTAACCAGAGATATAACATCAAAGTAAAACATGTTTATCATTGTTGTTCATTAAAACCACCATAACCCAGGTAGAGCAACTAAGCAGAGCTACCCAACAGAAAGGTAAACCCAGGTTGACAAGGAATGATAATAAAGACTAGGGTAAACCTTAATAGGACCCATCAAATTAAATGCAAGCATATGCAATGTGATTAAACACAGTTATTAGGACAAAAGAACAAGGACACACTTGCCTTTAACCAGTGTATTGTTGTTGCTCAGAATGTCTTCACCTTCAAGCTCTTCACTGCTCTCGAACGACGTTCAATCTACTCACATCAATCATCGGGCGCTAGCATACAAAGCAAACAGACAAGCAAACTAAGAACAATGCACCAATCAAATCAAAGCTTTAAAAGAACGCACTAAAGGACAGGCTCGATGCTATAGACCACTGAAGCACACAGACCGTGCTGAGATAAGGAAAGGCTTGGTTAGCTTTATGAAGAACACTAGGCTTGAGCATGAACTAGGATCAAAAGATCTAGAGCTTGAAAGAAGATTAGCCCTTTTGACAGAGACACACTGAGACAGAGAGTTTTGATAAAGAATGACAAACGTTCGATTTGCATATGTGAACATGAAAGACTACGAACTTAGGTTTATTTTAATTATCAAAAAAATATGTAAAGGATATTTCATAAGGAAAATACCTTACGTTGGAATTAATGCAGCATTATATTTTATTTGCAAAAGACCGGAGTAAAGAACTAGTCAAATTTATTTATAAAGATTCATATATAAATTATACCAATTAAACATTTAATTTAGAAAAGCCAAACTATATGAATCCTCTAATCGAAACTTTATGATTCGAGTAAACTAATAAAGTTATAATTAAAAACTCATTCATGTTGATATTAAACAAATTAACATTTGTTTATAAAAACCGGTGTAAAAGCCTATCAACTTTTAATTAGAAAAGGTTTAATTATATATTAAGCAAATTAATATTTGGTTTATGAAAAACCAGGTAAAAGATCTATTTAGATTTTATTTGCGAAAGCACATGGAATAATAATTAATCAAATTAATATTAGTTATGAAAAACGGTGCATAGCTCTATGTTGCTTTTATTTAGAAAAGACATGTTTAATAAGCATTAATCAAAGTTAATATTAAATTTATTTTTCAGAAAACAAACATGATGAAAACTCACCACTAACACGTGTTTTACATCATTATGAACCTAACGCAACTTGAACGGATGAAAACGGAGCTAAAACATAGAAGATATGGCCTTTCAAAGATGTAGGGACCTAATTGTGAAAGATTAGAAACTTTAAGGGCTTAACTGCAAAAAACCAGGGGCATATACATAATTATGTATATAAACTCGGAGGCTTACTTGCAAGATTCTCAGGGTGAACGGAATCTAGAAAATCTAATAACTCCAGGGGGTTTTCTGCAAAAGGGGCAAGACACATAGAAACAGATCTAAGAATTGTAGAAGACTCCAGGGGGCTAGGCGCAAAGCTGCCATGTCTTCCTCTAGCTCTGCTCAGAGCAGACGCAGGGCGGACGGCGGCTCCAGCGCGACGCGGGGATGCTCCAGGCGGGGTTGGCTTGCTTCGACTGCGCTCAGCTCCAAGCGGACGGCGTGCGGCGGATGCAAGGCGGACGACCGGCTCGAAGCTCTGGCGGCGCGGTGGCGCGAGCGGGAAGCAGCCAGGGCGCAGGGCGGCGACTGGTCTCCGATGCACCTCCGGCGACGGCACGAGGCGCGGCAGCTTCGCCGAGGCACGAGGAAACTCGTGGCCGGGTCAACTTCATCCGTTGGTGGCCCAGTGCGGTGAATCGGAGCGGCGGTCTCCGGCCGGTGGTGCTGCGATGGCAACAAGCAGGGGCGCAACGTAGGACTGCGAGGCAGCACGGCGCACTGCGCGAGGCGAAGGGCAGGCGGCCGACCTTATAGGGGCGCGGAAGTCCCTGGCGTGCACGGCACGGAAGCCAAGGAGACCGGCGGCGGTGCTCCCCTTGCCGTGTCGGCCATGGATACGAGCACTGAGCTCGGCTGGGCTCAAACGGGCCTTAGCGGGCCGGCAGCAGGGCTGGAGCGAGCTGGGGTCGGAGGGTGGGCTGCGCTGGGCTGCGGCCTGCTGCAGGTGTAGGTTGCGCCAAGCAAAGAAGCAGAGGGACCAACGAAGGACTTCGCTTGCTGGGCTGAAAGTGGCCGCAGGCCGAAAGTGAAGGAAGGAAAAAATTCCTTTTCATTTTCAGAAATTATTTTCGTGAAAAGAATATTCTAGAAATAGCTAGATAATTCATTAAATCCACGAAAAATACTCTGAAAATCCCAAAACTTCCAGGAAAATTCCCAGAGATAGATTGAGATACGAACAATCCAAATAAAATATTTAGAGCTCATGAAAAGGATTTTAGAGCCTTATAATAAATAGAAAATGCTCAGGGAAAAATGAGAATAAATCCTAGAAAATTCCGGAAAATTCTCGGAAGGGTTTGGTCAGCACCTAAGCGTGTTTTCAAAACATTTTGCACTCAAAAACACTTAGATGCATCAGCATGAATGCAACACACATAAACATTGTATTTAATTTCAGAAAAACAAATAATGTTTTTTCCTTGTACTATATTCCCTGTAAAGAAAATAAATGTTGGAAAAATTTTAAAATGAGTGAAAATCGTTGCTTAATTATTATTTCTATTCACATCCTGAAATTGGAAATTTCAGGGTGTGACAAATCTACCCCCCTTAAAAGGAATCTCGTCCTGAGATTCTAAAAAAACTAGCAAGAGACAAGGGTTTATTTCGAACTCTTTTCATATCCTTCAGCAATATCCTCCTTTCATATTACAGAAAACTCTATCACAACCTAACTTCCTTAGGTATCAGGCGTCTTGTCTCGCTTGTTTCGTTGCTGCCATGCTTTCTTGTGATACCGATCCACGCGTTTCTTTGGGCACCTGCTGATAAAGTGTCCACCAGCTTTGCAGTAGAAACAACCTCTAGTTTCCTTAATGTTCCGACGATTGCGTGGTGTCTCGTCAATCACTTGCACTGTACAACCATGAGGATACTCCAGATATGCATCTTCGTACTGATCTTCAAGATAATCTTGGGTTTGGGACACACGATAAAGGTGAGAATCGTCAGTTTGCTCTGGAAATTTCCTCTTCTTACTCATGATCGCCTGTAGTTTGCTTTCTAGCCCAATGGCTTTGTTGATTACATCTTGCAGACTAAAATATTTGTGTAAGCTTAATATACTTTGAAGGTCTTCATTCAATCCTTTGATGAAATGCTCTCGTTTCTTCTTATCACTCTCAGCCGATTTTGGGGCATACATAGATAACTGGATAAACTTATCACCGTACTCAGTCACAGACATTTGTCCCTGCTTTAAATTAAAGAACTCCTTCCTTTTGAGCTTCTTCTCACTTACAGGAGTATGGTGTGAGATAAAGTTGTCCTTAAATTCCTTCCACACAATACTCTCAGGTTGCTCATGTCCATTGATGTAGGCATTCCACCAATCTGAAGCTGCTCCAACAAGCTGTCCAGATGCATACAAAGGTATTGATTTGATATTCACACTAACGATCCTAACCCCCATTATATGCTATGTTCGCACTCGTGCACAATTTTTGGAGTTTGTTGTTTACACAGGAATCAAGAGCTTAAATGAGGACTTCCGGGTAAAGTTCATCAAGGGTTTTACAAGGTGATCATGGACCTCCGGACAAGTCAAGATACAAGATGAACATGACTCCAAACAAGCCAAGGACTAAAGTGTGAAGCCAAGAAGTGCGGAGGACCTAGATGGAAGATGCGAGAGTTCATTCGCAAAGCCCCCTTATCTAAACCGCGAGGAAAATGACGTCAAGGGCCCACATGCAACTCGACAAAAACTCAAGAAGTCGCGAGAAGCATCTGGAAGAAAGGCAGCGTCAAACTGGGCCAGGATGGGCTCTGGGCCCTGTTCGCTGCCCCCTTTGACCTAGCTGTTCCTCGGACTATTTATAGCCCCCGTGCCTCGAGCCACGTATCAAGCAATTCGTCATTCGCCGCTGAGGAGCAGAGGAGCTTGAGGGACACCACCCCGGAGAGGAGGGTCGTGTTAGTCGTCTAGGGTTTGCCTAGCCGACATGGGAACCTTGGAAGGGAGACCACGTCGGAGTTCCGGAGGCGTGAATCAAGGTCAAGGTAGGATCCCAGTTGGATCTTATTCATGTATTCATACTTTTGATGGAGTTTTAATGGTTCCGATTCGTAGCGATCGAGTACCTTTGTTTGCAATTCTTGCTCTTGCTTGGGTGTTTTCCTCCTCAATCTATTCTCGAGATAGATTGCATGGGATGTTCTTGTAGCCGCGGTGGCTAGAGGTGCATACCCGATCTACCAAGTAGTTCAACGCACTCCTTGCGGGTGTGCTCTAAGATTCGACCGCAAAGAAAGGGGAACATCGTGACAGGATGTTGCCACCGAGTACGGCGGGGCGACTTAGGGGGTTTGACCGAAGGTCATGATTTAAAGAAGCTTTCAATGAGATTCGTTTTACTCTCTCTTTTATCTTGCTCGGAACGACGACATAAACACGATCTAGACCCTCTCTAGATCGGTACCTCAATGCTTTCTCTTGCTACCTCTTTTGATCTTAGTAGATTAGATGCAATTCGAAACCTCTCAAAGAAGCAAGTGTTTCTCGGTTATTAGATTGATTTTACATTACATATTGTTCCACGAATTCGATACCTTGGGTTCACCACTCAAGGGAAGAAGGGTTCCCTAACTACGACGAGGGATTTGTCCGCTTGCAAGTCCAAACGAACTTTGCAACGATAATCAAATATCAACATACACCAATATTTTGATAAAGTAATACATCATGCATAAAGATATATGCGTATTTACAGGATCATGTATATTGAACCTAAACAACATAAATTGCCTCAGTAGACCCTAACCTCATTGACATGGTACTATATTAGGTGGATGCTTAGTGTTAGCCACTAAGTCCAAGGTGGCAAGAACACTAGACAAGCCAAATATCTAGACCAAATTCCCTTCTGTTTTGTATTCACCTTTTTCTAGAAAGGATTCATTTTTCTAGGATTCGACATGCTTGCATATATATTTTTTAACCCATAAATTCATATACATGAAGTGGGGGCATTCAGAAACTCGTATACCTCAATGGAAGTTAATATCTTATATTGTATAGAAAAAGGCTTAAATGTCATGACTTATGAAAGCCTAAAAAAGAGAAGAGGAAGTGCAATTACTTGCACTCCATACTTCAAAATTGTGCAAAGTTGAAAACAAATAAATTTTGATATCTTAACATAGCTTGCCAATTCATGCTTCTAAATTTTTTACCCTACTACAAAAGGTTCTAGAACATAATTGAATCAAACATATACATAATTCTTACAAGATGATATAAAAAAATCTTATAAAGGTGGTCTCTTTTGAAGATAGCTCTAGATAAAATGTTTAATATACAAAAGATATTTTTTATTGCTACATAAAATTGAAGTGTGTACATTTTAAATATGGTTATATGAGGGCATTAGCAAATATTTATATTTTTACAAAACAACTACAATATGATTGATATATACAGCGAAATAAAGCTAACGACCAACCAATTCATCACTGCTAAATTCTAGGAGTGAACCCATGTCAATGTTTAGATTGTTGTGACACCTGTGAAGTTAGAGCAAGTACATGATTCTTATAACTTGCAAAGTATATATATACTACATGTGTCTATGTTTTTAGGATTATTAGTTTATAAAATTGATGGTTAATAAAACTTTGTTTTCATTTGAAATATATAAGTCTGATTGAATATAAAATAGAATAATAAGATATATTTAGTAAAAAATATGAATATTATGTACACTAATTTTAAAATTTTGTGTTCACCAATGTTTGAGGCGAACGACTGACGGTGATGATGAAAATACATATTTGAAGTAGGATATTGAGTATCTGAAATCACTTTTGGTACATCCTTAAATACCATCAACAACCTACAAATTAAAGAATAAAAAAATCTTTTCACATTCCACTTTTCCTTTAGGGATGATGCTTATGTGTAATTTTGGTCCTCACCTTCCAACTTCTCAAAGGCAGTACTTTACAGCTATTTTAAGTATGATAGTGTGGAGTTCCATCTTGTAACAATATAAACACATACTTCTTCTTGCAGATAATTATTTCTTGTACAATTATTTTCTTCAATATTTGCGTTATAGACTACGGAGAACATATATACTTCTTCACTTTCGTGAACATTCTCAACAATTGACTCCATTACTTTATGTTCATACTTGACGATGAGATTTATGAGATGGTCGGCACACTAATGGTGAAGTAGCTTCCCCTTCTGTTGGTAAAAATTTCCTTACCGTCAGATTATGCTTCAACAAGCCAACTATTGAGTTATTTGCTATAACATTATACAAATTTATCCCAATAAAATTATCTTTAATTGACCAGTTTTGAATGCAATTCTTTTGGAAGCTTAGTTGCGGGATCCTATCTAACTTGTGGAAATTGTTTAAGCTTTGTAGCTTTAAATCCCATTAGACCTAATTTAAAAGTTTAAATAAAAATTTTAATAAATTATGTTCGACATTTTCTATATATCGACATCTAGTAATAGTAGATTAAACATTTTGTTAAACACACACCACTATTTTGTAAAAAATAATTTTCATGGTCTATTTCAACCTTTTAAAAGAATATATTCAATTTTCAAAATAAATTTTAATAATTTCAAAATATTAGTTTAATGTTTTGGATTTCTTCTTCATCTTCTCCAACGACCTTCAATAGCGTGTACATGATGGCTACAAACATTGGCACACGACCGACAACGGTGTGTTGGGGACGGTGGGGCCCTCAGTCTCTAGCGGTAGAGCACACATGCAAGCACGACTGACGCATGAGGCATTAGTGCATGGGGTGTGGTTACAGAGCACATAGAGGGTGGCTGTTGACAGCTGTTATGTACTACTTTTAGCCGTCAAAATTCTCACATAAATGAAGGTATATGCATTTATTACACACATTTTATTAAGAATAATATAGTTCCACTTGTCCTTGGAGATTATTTGAATATACGTGAAATGAGCATGAAAAGAGATAGAAACTCACCTTCTATGAAGTGAACCACACCACCTCAGCTGAGGAGATGGCTGCCACATGGATCTTAGGTGGCAAACACGCCACTGATCCAACGGAGGCACTCGTCGACGAATCAGAGAGCGACACGTGGACATCACATGGATCCATGGGACCACCAGGGACCCAAACCGCCTCCAAACTCGCCATGCACCTGGAATGGATCGTGGGGCCCACATACCAGCCACTGGGAGAAAGCACAGTATGCAACATGGCACGGGGGTACCGGCCGATCCTAGGATCGGCCGAACCGACCTAGCACTCGTTGATCCTGGGATCTAGGTATGAGTTCTCTTGTATCTTTATTTTTTTGTATGACTTTGATTTATTTCAGTTATTCAGCTATTTCATATAAAGTTATGGTAGTTCATGTGATTAATATGTTCTTGAGTTCTTCGTTCGTTCATCATTTAGAGGCTCGTATTCGTCATGAACACTACCTTTAGATCTAGTTGAAGGATGATTTACTCATACCTTTTGTGTTTGTTCATAAGTTAGAGGCTCATGTTCTTCACGAACACGACCCTTTGATCTTGTTGATTAGACATAAGAGAGTTTGTATTCGTTTGTATGACTAGCCCTTGTTTGATCTAGTTAGATTACATTGTTGTGTTGCATGAGGTTTGTGTTTATGCTACGATACTCGGTCTAAGTCGATCAGTTATCTGGTGGTTTCACCTTGGGTCACAATAGCCCGGGCCAGGTGGAGTCTAGTAGCAACGCAGGCATGGTGTCTGGGTTGTGTAGCTGCGTTAGTTATGAGCTTACCCCCGTAACGATTGAGGTAGGCCGTGGTAGTGATAGCTGTTGGACCTTTTGAATCCCTCCGCCCTGGGGTATTGTTGTAGGATGCTAAGGGTAGATTTCCGCTTGTATGCTTAGCGTCGCGGTGCTATCTCCCCGTTTGTACCTGGGTGCTGAACCTTTGATCATGCAATGCTTTGTGTATCTTTCTGTATCAGCTAACTCTTGTATGTTTAGGACCTTAGAACCTAGAGCTAAGTCTGTATAGTCCCCCTATGTCGTAGTGTTCTTTAGTAGGAGATGAATCAATGTGTGTGCCACACTACCCTATCCTTATCATTTATCTTACCCCTGTATTTGAGATGTTGTCTCTTTCTCTATCTCATGGTTTATATTCAATACAATAGCATAAGTCTTGATATCCGCCATTGCCTTCCACGGATACGATACCCTTGGAATACTCTCTTCCCTGGGGAAATGCTAAACGGTATATCTGTGCGCTTGCGGATTCGTTCATGATCGTTAGGATTACCTCTGGCTATTCTTGGCGCTCGCTCTAACTCGACGTCGTTAGTAGTGACGTTAAGAAACGCCAACAGTGGCCGGTGGTTACGCACAACCATAGGGATGGCAGTGCTTCGGTTGTGGTGGTGGGCGCAAGGAGCGGCAAAACTTGGGAGAGGAACACAACATCGCTTGAGAAAGGAAGGCAACAACATACCGAACTTTAGACAAAGGAAAATCCAACTGTTGAAGCGGTTTGAACATGTATCAAACATCAAAATCGCACTAAGAAAGAAACTTCTCGAAGTTTAATTAGGTTGTTTTAACTAAACCCTTAGCCAAAGGAATGCGTGCTCAAGCCAATCTCAACCACCAAAACACAAATACAAACTGCATTGAATTATTATTACTCGTCCAAATGAACTCTCAAAATATCCTACTTGTAACAAGTGATGTTCCAATCTTGTTCTGCATGCTAATATCAATAATTTGCACAATCTATCAACTAAGACATCATAAGAAGTATGGTAGAGACTCTTCTCTAGTTGTCATACCATATACTTAGATAACGAGCATGACTATAGTCAAATGTGGTTGGAGATCTATGATAATTTGATAAGGCAGCTGATTTATTTAATAATAATATGATGAGGAACCTTGCCATTGAAGGTTTTCAAGTTGAAGAGAAGTTCACAAAATATATAAGGTGTGTTATGAAAGCAACAATGAATCTAGAACGAATGCATTATATATTTTCTGCGAGACATTGCATATATTCTAGGTATATATATATTTTTTATATGCATCAAAAAAATTATATATAATCTGGTAGAAAATGTATACATTGAAAAAATTATACAAACTCACATAAAAAATATATATACCTAGAATAAATTATATTATATAAAATCTTCAAAAAGTAATTATATGCATCAAACAAATTCACATAACAAATACATGAATATGTAGAAGAAATTATACAAAGTTCTAAAACAAAACAAATGTCTGTATCAAACAAATTATAAAAACTTACAGAACAAACAGATGTATACCTGGAACATAATTGAACATTAAGAACATATCATTATACTGTGCAAAGTAAATATTAAATGTGATGTACAAATAATAGTATCTATACAACAAACAAGAGATTGAACATTTAGTTGTATAAATAAAATAATAGGATATGAGAATCACGAAAAAATATTATGAATGAACAAATAATTGTATATAACAAAAAAATATTAAAATTTGCAATAAATGAGTATGCACTGTGAAGAAATGGATCAACACGTGAAGAAATAATTTTACATGTATAATAAATGGGACCACATCATGAAAAAAAAATTATTACCAAATTTTAAGTATCAAAAAATAAAAATAATATTAAAATAAAAATAGTCACAAGTTAGAGCAAATAGAAGGATTAACAATTATTCTTTGCACTATACACCAATATTACCGCGCGTGTTATTAGCTTTGCTCTTAAATACAAGTGCTTATTATTTATTACGTGTCATCATATAGAATTAGTTTTGCTTGTTCTAAATGCATTTATATTTAAAGATCGGACACAAGTTTGGAATAGCTGAATATAGCACGAGTGCACAACAAGAACGACAGCTTCGGCTCAGCTCTCATCAGCTGCCGTTGGCGCACGGCGGCAGCGGCGTCCCACACAGGCACTTGTTGTGCTCGTACGCCGCCGCCTTGAACTGCACCATGTGCCCGCCGGTGGGTATCTTCCCGCACAGCTGGTTGTAGCTGAGGTCCAGCACGGCTACCTTCGACTCCCGCAGCGACGCCGGCACGCCGCCGTAGATCAGGTTGTGGCTGAGGTTGAGGAACAGCAGGTGCTGGGGCAACTCCACCCCCGTCAGGTTGAACCTGAACCTGTTCCCGGACAGGTCCATGGTCCCGGCCATCGTCTTCCACCGCCCGAACAGGAACGGCGACGGGTCCCCGGTGAGCTTGTTGTTGGCCACCCTGAACTGCATCCAGTTCCTCTCCAGCGCGTACGTCCAGGGGATGGTCCCGGACAGCCGGTTCCCGTCCAGCATCAGGCCCAGCGGCCGGTCCCGCGTGCTGCCGTGCACCAGCAGCGGCGGGATGGGCCCCTCGAGGTCGTTGTACGCGGCGTCAAAGAAGTTCAGGTACGGCAGCCGCCGCAGCGACGACGGGATGGTGCCGTTGAGCTTGCTCCGGAAGAAGCTGACGGAGGTGAGGTTGGTGCGGGAGAGGGAGGACGGGATGGGGCCCGAGACGGAGGTGACCATGAGGTTGAAGATGGAGAGGTGCGCGAGGTTGCCGAAGGTGTCCGGGATGGGCCCGTGCAGGCCCGGCATGTTCATGATGCTCAGCGTCTCCAGCTGGTCGAGCTCGCCGAAGGCCGGCGGGAGCGTGGACGTGATGTTGTAGCCGGTGAGGAAGATCTTGGTCACGCGGCCCTGGTCGTTGCAGGCCGCCGGCCAGGCGCAGGCCGTGCCGCCGGGCCGCCAGCCCGACAGCACTGCCGGGTTGCCGAACTGCTCCCTGATCTTGATCAGCGCCGCGAGGTCTCGGTTGGGCTGGGACTGGGAGAGTGACCTGGTGATCATCAGTTGGAAAGATAGCAGCAGGAGGAGGATGATTGTCTGATTGGCCATGGTGAAGGAATGTTTGGCAGTACTTGTGCAGTTCAACACCTGTGCGACTGTGTGAGGTGTGGAGGAGGTGATGAAGTGCACGGCGATGCATCCGGGAATATATGTAGGCGATCGATGAGGTCAACTTTGGAGGAAGTTGACGTGTGATCTTGAAGCTAATAAGCTAGGCGACCAAAATTTTGGTCAAGGGCTTTCTGCGTCGTTTGATGCAGCTGCAAGGAAGAGGAACGTGGATAGTGGACGTGGATAGAGTTCCTTTACGCGCACTCATGCAGCGACTTATCCCCCATCCTTGTCTCATACTACGGATATGCATCAATTATTTCTTGTTCTATTTTCATTTTAGAAACATGGTACAGATGCAAATGTTCACATACACACATTATCTATTACGACTCCCTTTGTCCTCATTTGTAAGTTGTTTTATTTTTTCTAGATTCATAGCTTTTGCTATAAATTATCTTTTTAGAAACATGGTACTGGGATTTCTAAGAATTATCTAGTGTCTTTTAAACAACCAGTGGCTATTAGAACTCTATATTCTCAAAATAACCAATGTTTCCTAGTCTAATCCAAACATTTTCCAATAGTTATCTTAATTTAATTTGTTGGTGGCTGACGATTCTCTGGTTGGGGATTGGTCGTTGCTATTTCTTTTTCACCGACAGCAAATATACAAATATTCAGGTACTTTATGAAAACTGTGAGTAAAAACGATAGATGTGGTCATTTGAAAAGAAATGTTCAAGAAAATCTTAAGTATCTGATAGCGTGTGAAGGCTGCAGCCTGCACAGTAGAGCTGGACAAAAAGCTCGTGACTCATTAGCTCGCTCGGCTCGTGACAAACTCGGCTCGGCTCGTTACTATAACGAGCCGAGCCGAGCTGGTGTTCTAGCTCGTTAAGATAACGAGCTCATTCGAGCCGGTTCGTGAGCGGCTCGCGAGCCAAACGAGTCGAGAGCAGGGAGTACTAAGCTGGCAGCCGAATGTATAGACGGCCCAACTCAATATACGTATCGTGAGGCTGTGAGCCGTCTCCCCTTCCTTCGCCTCTGGCACACCGCAATACATGCCGCGGCGGCGCTATCGATCTCAGCCGTGCGGCAGCGCGCCCATTGCCGTCCCCCCCCCCCCCGCCTCACCTACCCTCTCCTTTTCCCGGTACAGCTCTCTCTGTCGGGGGGGGGGGGTTGCGGGTGCGGGTTTAGGGAGTAAGCGGAAGAAGTGCAAAAGCAAGGGAGCTCCAATTCCTCAAGCACCGCAAGCTGACGCATGGTGATGAGGCTCTCGCGGCGATTCCTCTGGTGTTCTGATGTTAGTAATGCATACACCCCCATTATGGTCATTCTAATCCAAAATCCAATTGATTCTGCATTTGTATTTCTCCTGAACTCTGGGAATCCCATTCCTTTCTTTCGTTTTTTAGCATTTTTTGCTTGAGTAGTGGCTTCTAGGCTTGCTGGCTTCGATTTGTGCTGATGTTCAGGGGAGCATTGCTCCGGCTCGATGAGCTAAACGAGCCAGCTCGAGCTCCCAACGAGGCGAGGCGAGCCGAGCTAGGATTTTTGCTTGTTAGTATAACGAGCCGAGCAGAGTTAGCTCGTTATCCTAACGAGCCAGACCGAGCCGAGCCGAGCCGGCTCGTTATCCAGACCTACTCCACAGGGCCAGCCAAGGACCTGTCAGTTCATTTCTTCTCTCTGTTCACGCAACTCAACACAAAAAAATTTCACATATGTCACCAAAGTTTCACTAAACAGGACCTAAATTAAATGTCCACATTGTCTTGATGCCAGACTAATGTAGCCATGCTTCATTACAAATTTGCAACAAAATGCGAATGCATTTGTTTTAACACAATGTCTTTCTCATGCCATGACTTAAGCAAAATAAATCCAGGAACGCCAATATAATGTTGCACCGTTTCCAAACGCAGCTGGAATTCCATGTTTCATTTGTGCAGGAACTCCTTGAACCAATGTGCTGAGTGCTTGGGGTACCGCTTCAACCCATCGTTGAAGTCCACGAAGTTTAGCCCGAACCGGACTGTGTAGCCATACACCCACTCGAAGTTATCTAGCAGCGACCATGCGAAGTACCCTTTCACGTTTGCTCCATCCCTGCGAATTACAAGCGACAAATATAATAATTCTGTCGATTATATCATCAACTGGCAAATTCAATTTTCCTAGATTGAGAAAGATGACCTTATTGCACTTTGCAGGGAAAGGAGGTGCTTGTGGTGGTACTCTATCCGAGCGTCGTCCTTTAAGGCTTCATGGAGTGGCAAGCTCACATTGTTGGCTTCATCAAAACCTTAACAAAAATGTTTTCAGAGGTGAGGGGACTAATGCTTTTATATTTAAAGAAACACATTGGATGAGAAAATTCTAAGTTTTATATTTACACACACACACACACACACACACACACACACACACACACACTCCCTCCTTTCTCAAATGAGTGTCATTTAAGCAATGCTTGCATTAAAGTTTAGACACATGGTTTTTTTTGGGGGGGGGGGGTATGAGATGGCTATAAATATACTTTTAAACCTTAATTCTTTCAGGTAAAGTCAATTGTTTTTTTTTTTTGAGCATGAGGTAAAGTCAATTGTTGAAGACTGTCAATGTCCAAAGCGACAAATGAACAAGAATAATGGTAGTGCTACAATAGACTGAGTCCATTGCAAAATAAACAAATGACACTGTTCGCCCTCTCTCCCAATAAAGACAGTACTTATTGATTAAAAGATACCATTTTCGGTGATGTAGATAGCAGGGTTGCCGTAGTTTTCCTTAATATAAAGTAGAAGTTCACGAAAGCCTCGAGGGTACACGAAGAGCCAAGGCGAAGCAGCCTACATATATGTTCGTTATGCAAATATATAAATCATCACACATAATAAAATGGGCGGAAAACCCATCACATATCGGTCCTATGTTACGAAATGATAAGATACCTGAGGGCCTATGGGGACACCATTTCGAACACCTAATATAATCATAAGGTGTCAGAAAAATATATTACAAATAATTGTAATTTGAAACTAAATCTCAAATAGTAATTAAGAATTATTCAGAGTAGAGAGTCAACTGAGGGAATAGTGAATGCAGTTGACATAACAGTATGCTTGTCGTAAATGCTACAGTAACACTGTTAAAATAAGAGCCATTGTTGTATGGATTTTTGCTACAACACTCTTGCGAAAAAAAACTTCATCGATATTAGACTGATAAGAAAAGAGGTTTTTTACTGTACACAATACCACCTTATGCCACCGGTTGAAAATGACTCGTATGTAATAGAAAAAGATCTATGTGTAAGGATCCGACGATTGAGATTAATTTTGTACCATCATTTTTTTTGTGTGGTATGGGTGGCATTCATGAGTGGTATGGGTAGTATACGGGTATTATCGGAAATGCAAAATGATATTGTTGCAATATATGAAATGAAATGTGCGTCACGGGTGACGGGGTGAATGAAGTGAGGAGGAAAAATTTTCCAAATAATATACGTCAAGCAAATTACTATTTTATTCATAGCAAAAAACCGAAAAAATCGATAATACCACCGTACTACCGTTGGGTGGTATTGTGTACTGTAAAAGACCTTTAAGAAAAAAAAAGAATATCATTGGCTTGGTGACTCACCGGAAAGATTAGCACGAGAATCCGTGTTGTAGCTAATATTAAGGCCGTTTGGAGGAAGGTTATTAACAGAGCTAGCGTAGTATGTAGTATAGTAGTTGAGTCCGATGAAGTCGAATGCACCCTTGAGCATCTCAGATTGTTCTTTTGTGAATTGTGGCAATCGATTTCCCACCAATCCTTTCATGCTGAGCGGATAGTCACCTTTAACAAGGGGGTCCATGAACCTAGTAGGATATGGCCAGTAAGGTTTGTGTTCTTTTCCTCAACTGTAACAACAAAGTTATGTGGTGGTAAAATTTTTATAGAGAATTTACCATCCAAATGTGAAATCTAAGGCACGCCTCACTGCATTATCATTGGATTTGGATGGGGACGAAGGGATAATCCAAAGTGAGACTAATGATATTCCAATCTTCCCTTTCTGGATCGCCTGCATGCAAATATAAGCAATGAGTCCAGATCATGATCAGAGTGAAATCTATTTCGCAAATATAATATATTATATTCTTCGTGTCATTCATATGAAATGATATGCTGAATTGGGACTTCACTGTAACTCTATAGGATTCACAGACTCTGTAGAAAGCTAATTTAAGCTGTCGGCGGGAACAGCAGACTTCAGTATTTTACTAATTAATGGACACCGGTAACGGTAATGTAGTATATAAGAGCCTTTGCAAAGAGTTAAAGAACAGTTAGCGATTAATTTTTACCAAACAAGAATCCCTGAATACAAACTGATAGAGGAATAAAGTACTACCTCACAGTCGGCTATTCGTAATTTAACAATACAAACTCTTGGTAATGACCCTGAATCTTGCAGTGTATGCAAGACCATGATCCCTTTTGAGATTAAGGAAGATCATGATCCCTAACTACCAGCTTATATAGTTATGTCTCATACTAAACTGTACGGCTCCTGATTTTACATCCATAGACTAGAACTCTAGAAGATTAGCACAGA
Organism: Cenchrus fungigraminus; assembly: GCA_036936925.1. Lineage (NCBI taxonomy): Eukaryota > Viridiplantae > Streptophyta > Magnoliopsida > Poales > Poaceae > Cenchrus > Cenchrus fungigraminus. The sequence goes on from CM072775.1 coordinate 78,191,551, forward strand.
AAATATGGTCAGCAGTAGCTCTTTCTGCTTGAGATTAAAAATAGAAGAAAGAGATAATATATATGATCCAGTACGTAATTAAACAAGCTACTGCATTTCCCCATGGTACACCTAGACAAAAATTGAACTCTCGACATGATTTATGTATCAAGCTCAATTTTGTACAGTGTAAATCAGTTAACATTCAAGAACTGCAATTGCCAGGAGGGTTGGTCACTAACCTGATATTTTTCTTTGTATAAGCGCATTGTTTCTGCATGGGCGAGTAGTTGATGATGACATACAGTGTAAGGCTCCGTTCCTGAATCCCCAGCGCTGCACCTGCCCTGCTCCCATGGCGAGCACCGGCCTGGCGCAAGCACGCCAGATGCATAACCTGCTGAACAGAAGCCCGAGGGTTCATTGAACGTGATCCAGTGTTTCACTCGGTCACCAAACTCTTTGAAGCAGACTTCAGTGTAGTCCTTATAGTCGTTTCTGCAACAGTTGCAGACATGAACGATAAAATCATAAGTAGGGAGGAAGTTTTATTGCGACGATGGTAATGTCAATGCCAATGCACAAGTGTGTGTTTTATGAGGACTTGTTGTGTAGTTCTTGAGTGCAAGTGTGTAGGCTCTGTTTAGTTCCCAATTTTTTCACCAACAACCCGTCACATCAATCTCCGGACACTAATTAAGAGTATTAAATATGAATTAATGACAAAACCCATTCCACGACCCTTACCTTAATTTTCGAGACGAATCTAATGAAACTAATTATGACATGATTAGACAACATTGTGCTACAGTACCAATCTCTAATGATGGATTAATTAGGCTTAATGGATTCATCTCGCGATTTTTAGTCTATTCGTGTAGTTAGTTTTGTAAGTAGTCTACATTTAATACTCTTAATAGACCTTGGAAGGGAATCCCAAATTTTTTCTCCAAAATCTTTCAACGAACTAAACAGGATCTGACAAAACTTTTGTAACTAACAACAAACTTCAAGATAAACAGTATATTCTCACCAAAAAGGCTTCAGCAAAAACAACTCTAGAGAAACCTAAGGTCGTGACTCACATGATATTAGGACTAAGAAATCCTCCATATTTGTCTTCTAATGCCTGAGGTGAGTCCCAGTGAAAAAGGGTCACAAATGGTTGCACTCCTGCAAATTAAATGCATAACGTTATATACTGTTATATTGCAAGAGGCTAACCAAAGCATCAAGACATGCAGGGATACCTTTTAACAAGAGTTCATCGATCAAATTGTTGTAGTACCTGATGCCTTCTCTGTTGACTCCACCACTCAGACTTCCATCTGTCATTAGATTCAGATAGCTAAGTTTTGTGCTATCGATCTACTTGGACTTTGGAATCTGTCCAAGGCAGTGCAACCTAAAACGTCTGAACAATAGATTACTTACTTGGAAGAATTCTTGTCCATGAGATGGAGAACCTGTATGCATCCATTCCCATATCCTTCATGAGGCGCACATCTTCCTGCATTTTTAGGCAAGTCCTCCCCATGGGATCAGTGGTGTACTAACATGTTTTTGTTGGTAAAGAACTTGAAAACTCATGTAGTAAGCTTATTATCTTAATCAAACAGAACTAAAAAGCCTGCACAGCTTGGAGCATATGATTCCTTGAAATTCTTGAAGGAATTATTTATTAAAAAAGAAGGAAACCTGATTAAATATATTTTTAACGTAAAAAATACGTACTTTGTAGAGATGGTAAGAATCCACAGCCACATCACCGTTGCTTCTGTCAATTATTTTATCTGCCATATCAGAAAATTGTTAGAAGTTTTTAAGATGATTCCCTGACAGTTGTTTTTTTGTCGTTTTAGTTGAAAAAAATACTGGTTTTCCCTTGTATGTCCATAGACAATGTCAAATTTAAACTTCACTAAATGTGGATCAAAAGACAGGTTTAAGCATGCCTGGGTTCTGATGAGTGAAGGTGTCCCAGATACTTGGTCCCCTGCCCCCCTCCATCACGCCACCCTCGTACTGCATGTGTAAACATCAAGATGGCTCATATGATCGATTCCAAAACAAAACACAGCATCATGAAAAATCGTTTGGCCAATGAGGCAATGACTGCTTGGATCAGGCGACGGATCCTCGTATGCTGATTTTTACTATGTATTTAATTTGTAGCCAGCTACTGTACATGTTTATGGAGAACATTATGTTGCAGTTCACATCCATTTATTTGGCAGAATATGCTACACCTTTCTTATTTATTAACTGCATGTCAAACACCACCCATAAACAATCATATAAAACTTTGCGTAGCAGATGACACAAAAGGGAGCTTAAACTATCTCACTGCACTATACCTAAATCAAGAAACATGGCATTGCTATATACGAATGGCGAAGAACCTTCACCTGGTAGGAAGCAGAAGATGTCCCGAATATGAAACCCTCAGGGAAGCTTCTCCGGCTAATCGGCGGCTGGCCAGCGCCATCATACGCGCCAGAAGCGACGGCTATGAGGAGAAAAAATGGAAGTAGAAGATGACCCACAGCCATTGTTGTGTGTGTGACGACGGAGAGTGGATCGATCTTGTAAACAGCTAGGCTCCTTTGGAACCCCCATATGTAGGCTCATGCTTGGCCGCCCAAAACGTTTGCATTGTTTTTCTTCAATGGGGTGGCTCCGCCTGCCGGCCAGGGACAAGCAAAAACAACAGAAATTTCTTTGTGCCTGCAGCTAGGCGCATCACTGTCATCAGACTATGTTGATGACTCGGTCTCTGTATTTTCTTTGGGGAAAAAATGGCAGGAGGGCACGTGTCATTGCATTAAGGAGCCTGAAAGGTTCAATACAGACTGATAAAAAAGGAAAAGACAGAGAAGAAAAATAGAGATTGGGACACAGCCATTTTCTCTTCAGCAGAGGCGAGACTGCCTATGCCGAAACGTTTTGACAGTGTCTTCGGATTCGGACAGAGGGATAGTTGCTTCTTTTTTTTAGGATAGTTGCTGACTTGGCAACGTCCGCAGCTTCCCCACAAGTTTGTTTCCCCGCCTACGGACAACGACAAGCAAGCTCAGATCTGAACCACGAGAACAGTCAGGTTTGAGACCTGGTTGATCTGATTATCTGAATGCAATCATGACAATATACAAAAGTGATGTACAGGGAAAAAAAACTTGGTGGCACAATCTCTCTCAGCACTTGCTTGTTACCAGCTCAAGCAATCCACTGGCACAAAACCAGCTTCAAACAGGCCACTTGCAGGCCATGCCGGCATGGGCACCCTGGATGGGCTGGGACAAAGGGAATCACAGAATTAGTCCTCTATCCAAGTTTTATTGATATGCAGCACCATCAATACATTATCCTCGCCCATCGAACTTACAACCCTGTCAAACCAAATCCCTCAATAGTCAATGTAGTGTCCAGCATAAGGCCTGTCATCTAGAATCCAAAAGAAAAAAAGGAACTACAAAACAAGACCTATCTTGCAAACTCTATCCTGCCAAGTTTCGGTGATGTAGAGATTGACAGGATGCAGTTTTCAACACCGCCACAGGTCTTACAATCACTTCCAATAGATAGATCTGGTCATACTCTAGCGGTCCAGCCACAGTGGATATGAGTATGAGTTTTCGCTTATCTTTCTCAGCTTACAATGTGCATGCTGCATCTAGATCTCTGAAGTCTTCAGCACCAAGTCACAGTCAGCTGGCTTCTGCAGAAAAATGCAGTAGAGGAAATTAACTTGAAGATCAGAATTATTGTCTTTTATGTAAGGTTAACCTCCAAGATCCTTTATGTAATTCCATCAATGTAATCACAATCAATTATTTCAATTTAATTCATTTGCTGATCAGAAAGGAAAAAAACCGCACGTATTTTGTTTCAATAAATAAAAATGGACACATGAAACAGCATCCCTGAGTTTGTGCTATACTTCATTCAATCAGATGGGAACAAAACTAATCATTTATCAAAATGGCTAATTAATTATGCCAGCTGTTCCATAGTGACCTTTGGTCAGCACCACCACCAAGTTGTCGGATGTACCAACTTGATTCAACGAAACCAGATGACTTTATCTCATGCAAAAAGCCTCTGTGGCTCACATTCACTATGTGCTTCATTTTCATGGTTAAGTATTCAATCTCCCGTTCCACAAAAATGGATGGCTAATATAGTGACTTCAGCTCCATTGTCAAACATGCCATCCATTCAGCTTGAATGAATTTACATGTCCTCACCATAGAATAGTCTCAGTCCCAGGATGTAACACCACATGATTTGAAAACTATATCCTCCTCTGCGCATAAAACTGTTGTTCGACAGAGCAACCAACCAAGAGCCCAAGACCAATGGCGCGTATATTCCTTTTCTTCCTCTTCCTCCTCTTCGTACTCTTGCAACTTCCCCACTCATGTACTCTAGCTCAGCACATTATCAGCAAAGGATCCACTCTGAAACCTGAAGGCCCAAACAGCTCATGGCTCTCACCCTCTGGTGACTTTGCCTTTGGTTTCAGATCCCTGGAGACCAACTCCTCACTCTATCTACTTGCCATCTGGTTTGATCAGATAAAAGAGAAGACTATTGTTTGGTACACCAATGGCAGCACACCAGTATCATCTGGTTCAAGCCTGCAATTCACCCATAATGGTACACTTTCTCTCCATGATTCTGCTGGAGCTGAGGTTTGGACGTCACCAAGTTCCGGTGGTGCTCATGCCTCCATGAATGACACTGGAAACTTTGTAATTTATGGAGAAGATGGCTCCCCCAAGTGGCAAAGTTTTACTACACCAGCAGACACCATCCTGCCATCCCAAGAACTGTCTAGTGGGACTATCCTCCAAGCTAAGCTTATGGACACCGATTACTCAAATGGTCGGTTCATCCTCAGTCTTGAAATAAATGGCAACCTGACTTTCTACACAGTGGCTGTTCCTACTGGATTCAAGTATGATGGTTATTGGTCCACCAACACGAGTGGGAATGGAGGGAAGCTGGTCTATAATGCCAATGGCACAATCTACTATGCCTTGGAGAACAGCATGCAACACCCTATCATGCCCGCGGAGATGGACTCGGTAGACCAGTACTACCATTGGGCAAAACTTGACCCAGATGGTGTCCTTCGACAGTACAAGTATCCAAAAACAGGGGTGGTGAGCAGTGGGTTGCCTGCAGCAGTGCAAACAGTACCAGAAAGTATCTGCTCCATTGTGTATTCAAACTTTGGCAGTGGAGTGTGTGGATACAACAGCTATTGCAAGCTCAACTGGAGCCAGACAGAAACAGATTGTGCTTGTGCCCCAAACTATTCGTTCTTTGATCCAGAAAGAAAGTACAAAGGGTGCAAGCCAGACTTTGCACTACAGAGCTGTGACTTGCAGGAGGCACAAGTACTAGAGCAGTTCCAAATGATTCCAATGAATAAAATTGATTGGCCTCTTCGTGCATATGAGCAGTACTATCCCATGAACGAGACAACTTGCCAAAACTTATGCTTGACCGATTGCTTCTGTGCAGCTGCAGTGTTTGATCAGGATGGCCATTGCTGGAAGAAGAAACTACCCCTGTCCAATGGAAACGAAGGAAGTGAAGTTCAAAGGACGGTTTTTCTCAAGGTACCGAAGAATAATGAGGCCACAAATAACCGGAAAGGCAATAGGAAGGATTGGATAATTGGAGGGTCCATAACTATAGGCATCTCTGTCTTTTTGAACTTTCTATTCATTTCAGCACATCTTCTCAGAGCACGCTTTAGGATTTCCACAAAAAAGAACCAATTACGACCATGGACCAGGGTGATAACAAGAGATTTTACGTACAGAGAGCTTGAGGAGGCAACCAATGGGTTCAATGAGGAAGTGGGCAGGGGGGCTTCTGGTATAGTCTATAAGGGGAACCTGCATGATGTGTTTGGCACCAGCATCGCGGTCAAAATGATTGATAGGATCCCCCGAGAGACAGAAAATGAGTTCACGATAGAAGTTGAAACAATTGGGCACACACTACACAAGAACTTAGTCCCACTGCTGGGATTCTGCTATGAAGGATCTGCAAGGCTCCTGGTGTATCCTTTCATGGTCAATGGCTCTCTTACTAAATTCCTCTTCAGTGACATGAGGCCATCATGGAACCTCCGAGTTGATATTGCCCATGGGGTGGCAAGAGGACTGCTCTACTTGCATGAGGAGTGTGGCAAGCAGATCATACACTGTGACATAAAGCCTGAGAACATCCTCCTTGATGACAACTTTATAGCAAAAATATCAGACTTTGGCCTTGCGAAGCTTCTGAAAGCAGACCAGACACAAACTAGCACTGGAATCAGAGGTACCCGAGGGTACTTTGCTCCAGAGTGGTTCAAGAACGTGGGTATCTCTAGTAAAGTAGATGTATACAGCTTTGGGATTGTCCTTCTAGAAATTGTATGCTGCAGGCGGAACGTAGACCTTAAAGCCACCAGTGAGGAGCAAGTTATATTGACATACTGGGCATATGACTGCTACCGCGGTGACTGCCTTGGCCTATTAGTTGAAGGTGATGAGGAAGCAATTATTAATATGAATATGGTGGAAAGATTCACAAGAGTTGCACTTTGGTGCGTACAGGATGAACCGGCAATGCGCCCAACTATGCTTAAAGTGACCAAGATGCTTGATGGAGCAATAGAGGTTCCCCAGCCTCCTGTTAACACCCCGCCCTTCATAAGTTCACTTCTGTAATATGGAATTGGTAATAGCAAGTGATACCTATTTTCATTAAGGGGCATATCTTTTTAATCTTCCTGTATTGTGGAAGGATGATACTATTTGTTGTTCTGACTGACATTAGAGAAGGGAGTGTTCCCTTTGTTGGTCATCAACAGGTTGTGAAATCCGTTCTGTATTCTCCATCCTACATGCAAACTTTGTGAGTCCTTGGATATAAAAGGTAGTTTGTACCAGAAAATTAATATGGTTGAGCGTGAAGCATTTCCAGTTGATATTTAATAATAATATATAGTGCACACAATTGTCATAGAAGTAGGCTAGCGGTGTCTCATAAAATAGTTCTATGCACATAATGACATGAACTGTATTCTTGAGTGGGTATATCCTTGAACCAGAATGGCATATCCTCATACTGAATTTAATGGAACTTTCTAACAGGAAATATAAAGAGTTCAATGTACCTATACTCAGAGATTCGGGAAAATAGCTTATTCTAGATTTTGGATGTATGTGCTTACTAATTAGGAAGCTATGTGTTACTGTCTAAGTACCCAGTGCAAAAACAGGCTAACAACCGTAAAAGTCTCCCCAAAGTTATTACTTCTCAGGCAAGGAAAAAAATGCAGTCACGGTCATCAAATAACAGCACAAAGTGAGTGGACAAAACAAGACAGCTGTTATGCCAAGGTTGTTGTGTGCTAAATCCTACTCTCTCCGTTCCAAATTGTAGGTCGTTTTGGTAAATCTAGATGCATGACAAAAGTTGTGAACTTTGAAATACCAAAACGATCTATAATTTGGAACGGAGTAAGTATTTCCTAGTCCCTTATTTAAAAGGATATTTTTCAAACATATCTCCTACTCTGTTTCATTGAACATAATGCTACTTTCAGTTAGTTGTGTCACAGATCCTAGTTCGTACTCTTTTTCACTGAAAACACATTGCGTGTGGAACCCATGTAGTGCCTTTAGATGGTTGGCTTTAGAAGATTAGTACTACTGCTGTAGAAGTAGACAATACTGGAGTACTACTGTCCTAAGATTGAGGCTTTTTAGTTCGCCAAAAGGTTTAGGTAGGGGGAGGATTGCGAGGAACAACTTCTTCTCTTCCTAATGGAAATCGTGCTCAGGCACGGCCGCGAAAAACGAAAATTCAGAACAAGAACACAAAAGTTTCAGCGAACTCACCATCCAGCCATCCAGGCCAGGCATCCATCCTTGCATCCTTCGCAATGTGGGCGAAATCAATCAACCTACCAGCCAGCAGGCAGCAGACATGCCCCGGCAACGCTCCCGGCTCCCGCTTCAATCTCGGTACCAGCGGCCGCGAAGCCCCGTTCCTAGGTCCCCCTCGGCCACCGCCGCCGTAACCTCCCGTCGTAACAGTGCAGCACGCCCCAAGCCGGGGATGCTCGGCTGCTTCATCTCCGGCGCGGGTAGTGGCAGGGGAGCCCCGCGGGACCGCGCCCGTCCAGCGTCCACCACGGGACGGGAGGTGGTGCTGTCGCGGTGTCGTCGGTCGGATTCCTCCTCATTTTGCCATGTTCGTCACCAGCCAGCGGCCACCAAACAAACGGCAGTACTTTTCTCTTAGAACAATCAGTCACCAACTATCAGCTAGCGGTACTTTTCTCTCAGAACAAATTAGTATCAGCCACCAGCTAGGCGAACAGGGTGTTTCTCCCCCGCCCAAGCCAAAGGATTTTTTAATTTATTTTTCTCATTTTGAGAAAATATACGACCGTCTGAGAATTTACCAAAACTAGACTACAACCAACCGCTGTAGGTCACGGCGGCCGCTGTAGGGCACAGCGGTTGCAGAGCCAGCCGCCGTGCGCTACGGCGGTTGGGACAGCCGCCCCGGGGATTGATGGCGATAAGCCTAGCCACCGTCACCCATGGTTGTTGACCGACGAACTGCCGTGGTGTACGGCGGCTGCGAGCTCCAACCACCGTGGGGTGCGGCGTTAAGCTTTGCTGTCGTCGTGGGTCACGGCGGCAGGACCTCAGCCCTCTATAAGAGCCGAAATTTGTCCCGAAATTGTCACAATAATTAAAAAAAGAAAGAGAGGGGAAGGAGAAGGGAGTGAGGTGGAGGAGGCGAGTAGCGAAGCTCTGCTGGTTCTGCGCTTCGTTGGAGGTATTTCACTGATTCGAACTCTTTTAGTACTTTACTTAGATATGATGAAAACATAATTAGTATTGATTAACTAGATTTTTGTAGATCTATGGTAAATAGTTTGTGGTATAGTTACTGTTTAATGTGTAGATTTCGGCGGATTAGTTTGTAATGTTATTGTAGAATAGTGTATTTATTAGTTAGTCGTTGGATTTAGTTTTTAATAGCGGTTATTGCTTTTTGTTATAGATCAGACATGTCATAGACCAATGGCGGAACCAGGAAATATTCAAAGGGGGGGCCATGGATCAAGATCAACACTTAAACATTACAGAACCATGACTAATTAAGTGTATTTGACACCGAAATTTCATGGTTTATGTACACAGACAGAACCATCAGTTTATGATTCCCAAAAGCTAGCTACAGTGTACAAAAGGGTTGACGAAGACTGACTTCTTCACTTTAGTCGTACTTTGCGGTCCTTTTTTGCATAGAGATCATCAATAATTGAATCTGTCGTGAACATCATAGCAATCTCCTTCTCAATATAGAGTGACATGCAATCTCTCAAGAATCCATCTTCCATTTTATTTCGACGTCTTGTTTTGAGAATTTTCATTATTGAAAATGCACGCTCTGTTGTCGCCGTAGAAACTGGTAGAGTCAGAACAAGTCGAATCAACCTGCCAATAGATGAGACACATTAGAACATATCAATGCTGCAGTTGTGATTAAAAGGAATAAAGGAACATTGAACTTAAAGTAACCTACCTATCAATCAAATAATAATCTTCTGACTTATTAGTTTCTACAAGTCTTCGACAAAGATCAGCTACACTTGTCAAGTTCTGAAACTTTGGATTGGTAGGTACATCAAGCTCATAATGCAGTGACTGACGTCTCAAGGTATTTATTTCATCCTCTGAAAAATCAGTAGGATAAAACTTTGAAGCTAGAGAGCACACATTATCAATGTTGAATGAGCTGAATGAATCATTAGGATCCAAAGAAGTACACAAAATGAGAAGCTCTGTTGCTTGTTCGCTGAATCTGTTATTCAATTCTTGTGCCTGTTGATCAATTGCAACTGTAAAGATGTCATATCTATAGTGATGCTCAACTGTGGTCTCATTGGCTGAACGAGATCGAATGAAATCTGCATAGAAGTCTTCCAAATTTGGAACAGTAATTCCCTGTTTAATGCAAAAGGATGTCACATCAATAATAAGGTTGTCCCAACCATGCTCTCTCAAGTTCTGAATCAACTTTTTTGTGGTGGTGACATTATCCATAGCATTCACAATATCTTGAGACTTGAGTTGTAACTTCTTGCATAGCAGGTCTGTGATTCCCATCAGCTCTTTCATAAGATGCAAAATAAATACAAAGTCAAATGACATCATCAACTTAACAGCACCAGCAGCCTTCCCTCTTATTGTTTGTGAAGTTCCTGGACCTTTAGTGTTAGCAATATCCTTGAGAACCATGAATGTTAGTTTGTACAATTTTATAAGGCTGCATACAGAATCATAATGGGAGCTCCATCTAGTATCACCAGACCGCTTTAAAGTCCCAATTTGATTAGCTCCCCTTCCAGTTTCGAGCTCATCAAGTTCAATCAAGAGTTCCATTTCAGCTACTTGATTAGCATGAAGGTCATCATTTCGCTTACTAGAAGAAGTAACGGTGTTGACAACAAAAGAGAGATGCTCAAAAAAATTCTGAACCTCAGGTACTTCTTTGGATGCAGCAACTAGAGCTAACTGTAATTGGTGAGCAAAACAGTGGACATAGTATGCTTGAGGACACTCTGCAATAAATTTTGCTTGCAGCCCATTCCATTCACCACGCATGTTACTAGCACCGTCGTACCCTTGCCCCCTAATGTTTTTAACATCCAAGTTGTGATGAGATAACACAGAACATAATTCATGTTTAAGAGTTGCAGATGTTGTATCATGAACATGAACAATGTCAAGAAAGCGTTCTCGAATAAATCCCTCTTGGTCAACAAAACGAACAACAAGTGCCATTTGTTCTCTTCTTGATTCATCTCTTGACTCATCTACTATCAAACAATACTTTGCATCACCAATTTCATTACGAATTACCTTCTGCACATTGCAAGCTATTGTTTCTAGGATTTCTTTCTGAATTTTTGGTGAGGTATATTTAGCATTCCCTGGAGCATTTCCTAACACAACTGCCTTAACTTCATCATCATATCCAGCTAGAAGTTTGACCATTTCAAGGAAATTACCTTGGTTCATAGAGGTACTAGATTCATCATGTCCTCGAAAAGCACAAGCTTGAAATGCTAACCATCGGACAGCATCAATTGATACTTTAAGACGAAGCCTATTCCTTCTGATATCTTCAGGGTACTGCTTGTTGAACATATGTCGAACATGACCAGACTGATTCTTCAGATTATCAAAACATTTGACATTGTAACCATGAGTAGATTTACCAGTACTTCCCATGTGACATAAAAATGCACAATTTTCTCCTTGTTTTACCTTTTTCCAAGATCTGAACCCTTTAATGGTGAAAGCATCAGATCCTGCTTTTCCTGATGGTTTCTTGGAGAACAAATAGCATGGAAAGCAGAAGGCTGCATCTTTGGTGGGTGAATACTCTAACCATGGAAATGATTTGAACCAATGAGCTTGAAACCTGCGCGGGTGTTTCTTAGAACCAGAAAGAGGGTAATCATCTTTGAGAAATTGATATGGACCATGCATCATGTATATTCTGCGAGCTTCATCTTGTTCTTCTACAGGATACTCCCAAATTTGGCAACGCAAACCTGGATCGCGCTCGACTATCAAAACACTTCCATCTGAATTCAGTCTCTGAACTTTAGGAGAGGGTTGCATTGGAGCTTCATCTTCCGGCACAACATTTTCTTCAGATTGAGGGTTCTGATCCTCATCAAGGTCAACCAAATCATCTTGCCCTTCCTCTTGCTCTTGCACGTGTAGATCAACAGTTGTGCCTTCAATCTTCTGGAAAAAAGAAAAAAGTGTCTGTGTCTTGACTATCTTCCTTTTTGGTTTAGGCGTAGTCTCCTAAGAAAAATCAAGAAATAAATCTTAACCACACCAATCAGGGAAGAAATCACACAGCTTACTTACAGATCCTGCTACTCTATCCACACATCAATCAAGAAAATAGAATATAATTGGAGGAGCAAATTAAGGCTAGGTTAGAACATACTTGTGGCATGTGTGATGCCTGCTGCAGGTTGACTTCTTCCTCCGCGCGATGATCCGATCCGGCGTGGAGCCTCACGATTTCAGTTGCTGGCGGCGAGGGAGAGCCGATAGCCATTTCAGTTGCCGGCGACGAGGGAGAGCCGATAGCCATGGTGGCAGCAGCGGCGCACAGCGCCCCGGCGGCGGCGGGCGGCGTCCGTGCCGTGCCTAGTGGCCCTCTCTATTGTTCTTTTTTTTTGAGTTGGGCTGTCTTGGCCTCTTGGGCTTTAATTTGGCATTACTTTCCCTCTTGAGCTGTCTTATACTGAGTATAATTAGCTGATGAGGAGGGGGTGTTAAAATTTTTTTGCGATGTTAGGGGGGGCCGCGGCCCCCACTGGCCCCCCTGGTTCCGCCGTTGTCATAGACAGTTACAGTCCAATTGTATTATGGATCTGGAGAAATTAGATATGGTCCACAAGGAGTTGACTTGTCAATTTTTAGTTTAGTTGAGAAAAATATTAAAAGAGCAGTAGAAAGAACTTGGGAGGGTATAAACAACTGGCTGTGCAAGACATTTTCAGTAGATTCAGAGCAGAAATGCTTGTCGATAATGGCACTAATCAATAGAAGTGATTAGGTGTATTGGGAGCTCGTGCCACTTCAAGGCACTCCACAATGGAGGAGTTATATAAGAAATGCATGTCGAGTTGGTTTGCTCGTGATTTTGTTTGTCCAAGTTTTTCAGAAGGGTGGGTCTAGTAGTCAAGTGCATGAGGAAGCTGAGGATGTGCACGAGAGAAGGCGTGGATGGTGTAGGGGAACAACAAGAGGAGGAAGAAGGCGATTCGGAAGGTGATGAGACATCCAGAGGTTTTGTTGTCACTGGTTTTGTTGATGAGTGAGAAGGAAACCCAGAGGTGATGAGACAGTACGAGAGAGTTAGAAGACGATGAACATGCATTGGAAGAGGACTCCTCGGATGATGATTATGATCAGTATGGGGAGCATGTGCCCTGAGATTGGCAGGACTACGATTTCTCACAGTGTACTGTTAATCATGGTGAGGATGTGCCCTGTAAGTACACCGAGAATGAGGTTTCGGTGGGCGTCATATACCCCAGTACTGAACATGTGAAGGATGCAGTCAAGCAGTGGTCCACCTTGACTCTGCACAGACAGTTTAGGGTAGTGAAGAGCTCTCCGAAGATATATGATGTGCATTGTAAGAAGCCTGATTGTGCTTTTCGAGTGTAAGCATATAAGGTCAAGTGGGATCATTACATAGATGTTAGAGAAGTGGTGCCTCACACATGTACGCTTGATCAGATTGATGTAAGCCACCGAAACATTTCAGCCGATTTTGTTGCAAGTCACATATACCCTAACATTGTGAAGAATATTTCTTATGAGCCGAAGTCCATTAGCAGTGCAATTGAGAAAAAAATCGGGTACACCATCAGTTACGGCAAGGCATACAACGCAAAGAAGAAGGTATTAGAGCATAGGTGGGGTACTTATGAAGCATCCTACCACAATTTACCTCGCTTGCTGCACACAATAGTTCGGATGAATCCCGACAGCTACTATGATATCAAGGATTTTCCTTGTCAGCAGAAACCAGGCAAGTGTGTGCTTCAGCGGTCATTCTTGGTACTGGGTGCCTGCATTGAGGCTTTCAAACTTTGTCGACCGGTCCTTTGCATAGATGTCACTTTTCTCACAGGGAAATACAAAGGAACAATTCTGACAGTTGTGGCAGCTGACAGTAACAATCAGTTGCTTTCTTTGACCATTGAATTTGCGGAGTGGGAGAACAGTAATAGTTGGTATTGGTTCCTTGAGAGGTTGAAGAATATGGTGGTGCATTATGTGCAGAACGTGTGTGTCATACACGATAGGCATAAAGGTATTTTGCAAGCAATGAATGACATAAAAGATGGCAGTGAGGAGCGTTATAGAGTTGCATTATGTTAAGAGCAGGTGGTGCACTAGGCACATGAAAGCAAACTTCCATATCCAGTTCAAGAATAAGACGCTGTCTAAATTGTTTGAGCGGTTGTGTGAGCAGACTCAGCAGAAGAAGTTCGATGCCCTTTGAAAGAAATTAAATGACCTGACAAAGAAGGCATCAGAGAAGATAGCAAAGAGGCCAATGAATCCTGAACCTAGCCAAGAGCTAGTATCTCTCGAGGACGTGGGATTAGATGGCCCTCAAGTTAGGCGGAGAAGAGGGCGTGTTGTGAAGACCTTCAGCTAGTGAATTGTGAATAAGCCTAAGGAAAAGTGGTGTCTCATGTTTGACGAGAGCGGAGCAAGACATAGGATAAAGACAACTAATTTTGCTGAGGTTTACAACTATGTACTTCGCGGTTCAAGAGCTCTTCCTCTAGTTGGCATCATTGAGTTCTTTATGTATCGCACAATGTAATATTTTTACGAAAGGAGCAAGGCAGCGGATGCGGTTGTGAGGAACACTCAAATGGTGTACTACACCAAAATGACCAAGTATTTGGAGAAAGCTCAGGAAAAAGCACTTCTTCACAAGGTCCGAGCGCAGTCTTACTACCAGTCTACTGAGAATGAAATTCGGTGGAAATATGAGATTGAGTGCAATGGGAAAATGGGGCTAGGACCATCGTGTGAAAAGATGCGGCAAGTGTGTGAACTTGGCAACCAAATCTGCAGATGCTCTTGCCGGAAGCCGCAGCTACTACACATCCCCTGCTCACATGTGATCACCGTATGTTATGAAATTAAAAAATTCGACCACCGTAGGTACGTGCCGTGGTACTATGAGAAGAAACTGTTCAGAACACTTGGAACCGAACAATTGAGGGCTACCTCGTGCAGGGTAGTTTTACTGAGATCCCCAAGGAAAATGCTGTGTACATACCAGATCCAAATCCAGAAATGTGCCAAGGTGTTGGAAGATGGAAGAAGAAGATGATTAGGAACAACATGAACGAAGCAGAAGTTGGCCCTGGAGTGGTGATCTGCTTTAAGTGCCACAGTATGAGCCACAGCTACAAGAGGTGCACAGTTCAAAATTATGCTTGCAACGCACCAATTTCGTGCAATGTGGGGGCAGCATCACATTCAGGACTCTCCAAAACCCCAACTACTCGTGGCAACAGTGGACGTGAACGAGGATGCGGACGTGGATGTGGGCGTAGCAACAATGCAAGATTCATATGATCATAGTTGCTTGTAACATTAAGACATTTAATTTCAGAATTTGTAATATTTGAACTAATATTTCCTGTACGACTTATGCATGGTATTCTATTATAATAATTGATCCGCTATTTCGTGTCGTCTCAATTATTCGTTTCATTTGTATTATTTTCCTTATGCTGCTAATCTGATTATTCTCATCTTGTTTTGCAGGTTTGCAATAACTTCCTCAGGTCCTGAGTTGGACTTGGAGTTCCTCACCACGAGGAAGGAAAATGTTGTGGTGCCAAAGGGGATCCACACTCATATGTGCTTCTACGGTGACAACTGCAAACTTATCAAGTGCAAGGTTCTCGGGTACGCCTACGGAATGAGGTTTTTCATGTGCGCTAACTATGCGCACGACCCGATCAAACCACTCGACCGCAATGTTAAAACCAAAGTAAGAACTTACTAATTTATCGATTATTTGTTTGTCATTGTTGTTTTATCATGTGCTGACATGTTTTTGCAAAAAGACTCCACCTACTCTTTGTGATTTCATGTAGTGGTTAGATACCGAGCAGTCTGACTTCGACAAGCGCTACGTCGAGGAGGCGGGCCATGATGTAAGGGAGAGGTGGTTCCACATGATTGAGGCAGAAAAAAGAGAGGAAAAACAGAAGGTGGAGCAGAAGGAAATTCACATTCGCCAGGAGATGAGAGAACGTGAAGCGGCCAGGCCCATCAAGCAGATAGAGAGAGGAAGAGAGAGAGGGCTCGCCAGGCCAAGATAGTTGGGTCGGATGCCATTAGGAAGGGGAAATACCCCCCGTTGTACTCAGTAGACCTAGAGTTAGTCGGTCTGTATCAAATAATTTCAGATTTCATGTCATCGTCAACTAGAGTCGGTTTGTATCCTTAAGAATTTTAATCGAACTACATTAGAGTGTGTTTTCTATGTTATGTGTCCTTCGTTAGAGTGACCGCAATATACAGAGTCGGATGTGTTTCCTCCGAGTCACTACCGCGTTCCCCTCCCACGGATCAACTGGCACACAACGCAACAGTGCCCTAGTACTAGGGTGTGTTTTCTCTAAGTCACTGCTGCGTTTCCCTTCCCACGGAATGAACGGCCCACCACCCAGTCAGCCTTCTTCTTCTGCCTATATGTACCACCATTCAATCCATTGCCTTCTCACAGCATTCAACAATGACTTTTTGGAGTGGGGAAGAACACGATTTCGGTCCTGAGTTTTGGCGTCAGCAATCTTCAGATTTCAATACCAATTTCCCACTGAAAGGCAAGAGTGACTTCACTTCTATGCATGAAGTTAGAAGCTACGCACCCAAGCAACCGGTGATGTGGCGTAGGTGTTCACACGATGAGTTTTGTGTGATGCAAGTCTACGAGGGATGGAACAACTCCGGTCGTCGCTTCTGGCACTGCCCATACGCATGGGTAAACAATGTCCATGAAATTGGTTCATCATCTTTATTTGGTTTGCTAACATTTTCTTGCCTTTTGTAGTACTCCACCCAACCAGAGAACTGTGGTTTCTCGCAATGGGTGGATCCACCAGGTATTGACCCCTATCAAGAGTACATCGACTACCTCGAGGACGTCGTCATCTACAACCCGAAGTGGCGGCTGTTGGAGGCACTGGCTTCTCCAGATCCATCGTCTAATGCAGGCGACGACCGATGCTGCAAATGTTCGACCTGCATTTGTGAATGCCACAAGAAGATCAGCTCTTTCCCGAAAGATTGGTCCCCTCCACCTTCACCTCCACCCCAGCTGGGTACTACTACATGTCATCGCAGCACTCCGACAGCTCTATGTTATCCGGGCAGTTCTCGTACAACTAGATTAATTAGGATGCTGTAATCAAAATTTTAAATTCCCTAAGGCATGTTAGGACTAGGTAAGGCGCATGGTTAGAGTAGTAGAAGCGCCATACATGCCATTGCAAAGTTGTATGTTTGATCATCTAAATTAAAAAACCAACCGCTGTCCGCCACGGCGGTTGGGCTGGTCAACCGCCACGGCCAACAGCGGCTGCATGCCCGCTGCATGTCACGCCCGCCTCCTGCAACCGCCACAGCCAAACGCCAACCGCCAGAGCCAAACGTTGTAACACACAGCGGTTAGCCAAACCGCCGTGTACTACGATGGTTAGTGCCGCCATGCCTGCAACTGTTGTGCCCTACGGCGGCCGCCGTGACCCACGGCGGTTGTAGTTTAGTTTTGATAAATTCTCAGACGCTCATATATTTTCACAAAATAGGAAAAAATAAATTAAAAAAATTCAAGGCGAGGAGGTGGGGACGCTCGGCTACTTCGTCTACGGCGCGGGCCGAAACTGCTCTCACTCAAACTTCTTTGTTTACGACCAAAATGATGGGCCGAAGAGGATTTTTCGGCCCACAATCAAATAGGAGCAGTTTCAGAAGCTGCATATGTTGTTTCTAAAAAAGGAAAAAAAGAAGCTGCATATACCTCAATAATGTGGCATTAGGTGAGCAGCAGTTGCATCACTCGCTACACCAACCTAAAGGTACACCCATCAAACTTAACAAGATACACCCATCAAACTTAACATTAACTGAAAGGAACTACAGCAATAAACCCGTGATAACATGCATGCATCATCAAGTATTTTTAATATGTATTTGAGCTTACTTGATCAGGTTTGTTGAGGTGGAGCATGTCCAGTTAAATTACGCCCAGATTCAACATGAATTCTCATATTTGCGTTGGCGACAGGATTTTTATTGCTGAGAGACTGAAAAACAAAGAAGATGAATAATACTAAGGCACCGTTTAGTTCTGTGAAATTTTAGTGAAAGTGGTGAAATTTTTGCATTGCGAAGCGTGTTCTGTAAGAAATGACACGATCTTCAATGCGAAAATTTTGGGAACTTTCAGAGGCCTTAGGCCACACACAGAACTTTCGGGGAATAATAAAATCAGCTAAATTTTCTCTAGGGATAGGAGAAATCAAGAAAATTAGTTCGAACTTCGAAGCCAGGTGGTCGAACGGGTTGTCCACACAGTGGAGGAACAATGCTGTGTTCAGCGGCGGATCGGGCGTGCGTTCGTTCCCTCGCGCTCGCGGCGACGGAGCACCCATGCATCCTGCACGTACGCGCCGCCGCACTCCCGAACCAGCAAGAATGTACGTACACAGAGGTTCGGCGACGAAGAGCAGCTAGCCGCTGTAGTTAACAATTTGATCGTGCCATGGCTCGATCGCGCCGTCCTGTTACCAACGATATGCCTGCGGCGACCGCGCGTCCCCACGACCATCTAGATTTCCCGACAACTTCTAATCCCAAGCAACTCCAACTACAGAACATTGTTCTCGGTTTTCACATTTGCGTCGCGCCCCCCACTAGCCTCATCTGGATCCATGAAACTTCTCATTGTGCGTGAAGCACCTGGTAGTGAAGTGCCGGTGTATATATATATGCCCAGGGGCGGGTCTAAAATTAATTTTAGGGGGGGCTTTCCTCTCATTCTTCATGCTCTAGCCTCTTCTTCCTTCATTCTTCTTCCTCAAATTTATAGGGAGCTTAGGAAGGGCTTTATTAGATTTCCAGCGGTAGGGGGGGCTTGAGCCCCGCCCGCCCCACCGCTGGATCCGTCCCTGTATATGCCACAAGATGCCCCCGAGGTCTGGAAAAAGAAAAAAAAAGTTCACAAGCTGCGAGCTACTCCCTCCGTCCCTTATGTAAGCACTAGCAAATACGTCCACGGGAGTGAAAAAACATTGAACGTCTACATGCATATAGCGTAAAAATTAATTGATATTTTGTTGTTGTTTGTTAAGTTTTGATTGTTCGTTTGTGAAAGTTTAATTATTGATATTTGTTGTATGTTTATTTAATGAATGAAGTTAAATTACATCCCATGATTTTTACTCCGTATTAATTATAATAACTTTTTAGCACAATATTATTTATAATAACTTGACCCTTGCAAATCTATTTGACTCTGCAAATAGACGCCGTTAGCCCAAATCAAACTCCACCTGTTGGATGTCATGTCCATACTCCCCAAAACGGTCGAACATCTACTCGCTGCCAATCCTTAAAAAAACATTACTTGCCGCCCCTGTGTAGCCGCTCTCTCCTCCTCTCACCTACCTAACGTCGTTCACGCCTCCACTCCGCCCGTCGCCCGTCTCCGCGCGCCCCTCGTCCTCCGCATCTACTCCCAATCGGTTCCTGTGTCTGTTCTTCCTCCACCTGATCCAGACGCGAGGGACCGAGATCGACGGCATAGGTGCAGCATGAGCACGTGGAGGAAGACCACAAACTTGTGAGATCACGAGTGTGGGCACCGGGCGTGGTCTTGCCTTGCGGCTAGCGATTTGTGCTCCCTGGTGAGCAGATGCACGCTGTGTGTTTGGTCTCTCGAAGCTCACCGTGAGAAAGCCACGCAGGTCGATGTCGGTCAACACACCCCGCTTTGTGGCGTGGCGGCATCAGCCAATTTTTTCGTCAGCTCGGTGCCATGAGGTCGTTGCGGTGGGAGGTGGTGGCGTATAGGGTCCGGTCGGTGGGGTCCGCCTGCTCACGCGACCTCCAGATCTAGGGCCTCCGTGTTGGTGCGGACATCGAGGAGCTGATCATGTGTCGCTGCCATGCGGACCTCAGGGCTCGGCTCCATGAGGGTGCCGTAGCAGGAGGCAGTGTCGACGTACAAGGCCAGGTCGGTGGGATCCCCACGGCGAGCGTGCAAACGTGTAGAAGAGCGCAAAGACGAGCATGGCGAACGGCGAGGCCAACAGGAAATGGGCTTGAAGGGACTTTTTTCAAATAGTCAAAACTGCGATTGTGTAACTTCTAGTATTGTGGGTTGATTAATAACAAAGTGAGAAACTTTTTTGACAAAAAGCCACGGTAGATTGACGGAAACTACCACACTTTAATATTAGGTATAGACTTGAAGGATTCAAATTTTTTTCCTCACAATGTAAGCACTTGGAGCAGTTTTGTGGGCCCCACACTCAAGAAATCCCCAATCTCACACTCATCTCCATGCCGTCGGGAGGCAGTTTGCCGCACCTCCAGACCGCCAGGGAGGCCGTCCGCACCGCCGAGCCGCGTCACTCCTCCAGACCGGCCTGTGCCACCGAAGAGAGAGAGAAAGAGACAGAGAGAGAGGGGGGGAGGCCGGCCGCCAAAGAGAGGACCCAGAGAGAGAGACCGGCGGCGCGACCTCCTGCGTGCGCCCGTGCTCGACGTCACCGGCGCACGTCCGTGCTCCAAAATCCGCGCTCGTCGGCTCGGTCGTCCTCCTTCTAGTGTCGTTCCTCGCAGCGTCGCGTCGCCGTTCGGCGAGGAGGCCACCGCCTCGGATCCTCCGCCGCCCCCCTCCTCCGTCCTCTATTGTGGGGGTCCGGCGACAGTGGCGCAGTCGGTGGCGCTCACCTTGGTGAAGGAGAGGAGAGGAGCGGGAAAGAGTCAGGAAACGGGAAGGGGAGGTGGAGAGAGAGGAATGACAAATATGCTATTTTAACTCTTTTTTCTTACATTTGAATGCCTGGAATGCTTACATGGGGCGGTGGGAGTACCAGTACATGTGACAATATATGCTGTGTCAGTGTATCACTGTCGTCGTCCCTGGCCATACACTGATACATGCACCCCATGCATGGTAGGTGGTGGAGGCGATCGAAACGTGATGCTGCAGTTGGCAATCGACTTCACTTCAAACGTACCGACATCGATCTGACGTAACATTTGCACTCTGACGTACGCACTCGTGCATGGCTCCCTCGGGTTCATCGTCAGTAGAGGTCATTACAGAATACAGACTAGGCCCTGGCCCACGGCCCTGAAGGCCTAACATTTGCACTCTGACGTACGCACTCGTGCATGGCTCCCTCGGGTTCATCGTCCGTAGAGGTCATTAGAGCACGTACAACCTGTCTATATGAGGCGTCTGTATAGTGGCTATTTTGCGAAAATCCCCCCGCCTGCCCAAACTGACGGCTTGCGCGTCGCCTCCGGAGGTGACGCCTCCGTCCCGTTCCCAGAGGCGGAGTCGACGCCCAAGGACGCGTTGTAGAGGGCGTCGCCTCGCATCGCCGCGGCGCCCAGGATCCCGCGCGGCTCCTTCCCCGACCACGCGCACGTGTTTTTTCCCCGCCAAAACTACGGCCGCCGGCAAGCCCGCGAACGCCTGATCCGACCGGGGGAAGAGGAAATCCGGCCACGGCCACCCCGAATCTGCGAGGAGCAGCGGTGGTTGCACGAGGAGTCCGGTGGCGCACCGAGCGCGAGGCTTTGCCTGCCGAGGTCGCGGCGCTGCGGCTCCGCCTCCGCGCGCTTGAGGCGACTCACCCTTGCTGGAGGAGGAAGAGGATGTGGTGGAGAGGCCACGTTCTCCAACTCCGCATCCTCAGCTCGATCCGGTGGCAGCAGGCCTCGAATCGACGGAGGCGGAGGTCGATTCAGCAGCTGTGAAGCTCAATTCGACGCCTGTGATGGTTGATTTGGTGGCGGGGGAGCTCGAATCGGTAGCAATGGAGCTAGCTTCTGTGCAAAGAGGAGAGACGCGGGCCACTGAGTCTCCCTCCTCAGTCCTCCCAATATCCCACCGCTCCGCCTCCGCGCACCCACCGGCAACCTGCTGCACATGGCGTCTGCGACCGCCGCGCGCCATGCATGCCGACCGCTCGAGCACGGGAGCGCCCACACGCACGGCAAGCGACGTCTAGAGCCGAAGCTGAGAGAGAAAAATGGAGATAGTGGATGAGAACATGCTGCGCCGGATAGATGTGTGGGCTGGAATTCACCAAGGAAACTTGGTCCTCCTTGCGCCACGTCATGGTCCAGATTTCTTTGATTTCTATAGTATCATTTTTGATAATTTTATAGGAAACATGGGTACTAGAAATATTCTAGCTAGTTTCTATGATTTTTACAGCTAAAGTTTATGCCACTAGCCACACAATGGTCTACAAAAATATATTTGTAGTTGATCTTAACCTCATGTAAAACATTAAACACCTTAGAGACACACTCTGTGTCTGTGGGTTGTAAAAATTGTCTTTATATCTGTCTGTATGATAATTTCGAGATTCTGCAGACGACAAGCCGTCTGTGGGTTGTACGTACAGACTAACATTTACAGACTAGCTAGTACTCCGTACTAGATAGTAATGGTTCGGGCACTTTAATGGAGTAAGCGAAAACAGGTGTGTTAAGGGCTTTAGGCCAGGCGATTTATCACAAGTGAAAGCCGTTGGCCTGACTGATGTGGACGCCTGATTGTTCTGCTTCTGCCGACACTGGACGATAATGAGAATGTATCCGACCTCAGAATTCATAGTATGATAGCACACCCGAGAGAAGATGACCATCTAGCATTTAGGGTCCCTTTGGTTCAGATTATTTTGGCTGTAGCTTTCTCAAAAAGTTGAAAGCTGAACCAAAGGCATGTTCTCAAATAGCAGCTTTTGCTCACAACCGGCTTTCTGGTAGTGCAAATTCCACAGCTGCTCCGGACCTGCTTTTAGCGGCTGTGAGGGCGGATAGTTCCTCAAAATTACCCGCAATGCCACCGTTCATGTTCGTAACGCTTCGCGAGCTTCTTTCTCCCGTCGCCTCCTCTCCAGACTCCAGTCCGCCTCCGATGGAGATCCGGCCCTTCCCTCCGACGGCGGCGGCCTGCCCTCCGGCGGCTGTGCTCCTCCTCCGCCGCTCCTCAAGTCGGCGCCACCCCTACTCCACCTCCCCTGAAGCCGGCCGCGACGACCTTCAGATCTGCCGACCGCGCCCCTGCTTTACGGATCTTCTGCCGACCGCGCCCTGCCCTCCGACGGCTCCCTCTCCCAATGGCCCCCTCTCTCGGTCCGGCGCGGAAGCGAGGTGAAGCCCCTCTCTCCCGGCGAGCTCCTCTCCCGGCGGCCCCTCTCTCCCAGCAAGCTCCTCCGCGATCTCCCGCGAGCTCCCCGCCGGGCCTCACGCGGCAGAAGAGCAGGCGGTCGTGTGCACCGCCGCTGTGTCCTCCTCCGGCCGGCGGCCACCGGAGCTGACGCGGGCGAGATCCGCTAGTTGCCGGTGGTGATGGCGCCTATCTCCTGGAGTAGAGGAAGAAGAAGGACCTTACATGTGGGGTCCGCAAGTAAGTGAGAGAGGCAGGGAGTTGGGTAGAGTGAACTGGAATGACATGTAGGGTCCGCTTGTCAGTTTTCAAAAATCACAGCTACTTCACCAAACGGCTTTCAGCTTTCTCACAGCTCAAAGTTCACAACAGCTTTTTACATAGCTCACAGCTCACAACAGCTTTTTCCACAGGCACAGCTCAACCACACACACCCTTAAGCTGCTGACACACGTCGTCTAAACGACACTGCACGATACAAGGCTTGAAACCAACAGGCTCGTGATCCTCCTCGAGATATTCATCCTGCCTTGCTAAAAACCTCCATAGCAATGACTTCCAAGCTGTGACGTCCCCTGAAGATTACTTGCAATTTGAGTGTCATGCATGAGGCATGATACCTCTAGAATAGTCGCAAATGGAAAGTGAACAGTGGGATGAACTAACTTAAATAATTAGCTCTAAGAAGCTTGCAATCTTGGGTTATCTCTTTTATGCGAAGCTAGGATGAAAGAGTTTGTAGATTTTTTTCTCGACTGGGTCGTCACCCATCACCTCCGTAGGGATTGCAGGATGACCACAAGCTCGAGGGAGGGGCATGGAAGCTGGAACCAGCATATATAGATGGCACCGACAAACAAACCTAGTTCTGCTTTTGAATTTCCTAATGCCTCCCAGTCCGACTCATCCAAAGTACTTGGGAAGGCCCTCTTTTCATGGACTCGAAAGCTTCTTTTTATCTGCACGTTTCTTTGTGTCAACCAGATCGCATCGTGTAATATTGTAAGCACGTGATAGCATCTTTTCCATCAAACGAAATTATATCTCAAAACTGCAACAACAAAGTTGGGACTATAAGCAACAACATGCCCCCATTGTAGTCCTACTTACCTCAGTTGTCGCAACAACCAATTCAAGGTCCATTTAAAAAGCATCGTCGTCAACTTAGCTTTGTTCGACATCTTCTTCTGGCATCCGAGATAGCAAAATCGCTGTGAGTAATGAGCCCCTATGGCCCTATGAATTGAAGAAGATCTCGAAGGGACGACAGTGAACACATGCACACTCCTGTTAATCTCCACAAGCGATAAGATTATTCTCTAAAACCAGTGTATCATAATTTTGTCAAAAGTGTGTTGTTCTGTTCCCGCAACATCCCTCTGGAGCAAAGAAGAAGTTTGAAGTTGCAATTGAAAATGGTTCGATTGAGTCATCAATCCCTAACCATGTATTTTGTTCAGATTTATCCATATATGTACAAAAGGCTCAACTTGCACACACACACATATTCACGTTTGATCTCGGGGACTCGCGACTCAACGCGGCTTAACTTGCACACACACATAAGCATGTTTTTTGTGATCGGGACTTCATACTTCCTCGTGTACCTAAATTTCATGACACCTCCTAGTCCCATCCAAAAGCTCGTGCTGGGTTTGCTCACCATCAAATAGGAGCAGTTCAGAAGCGAGCTCCTTTCCGGTGCCTTATACTAGGCTATACTATCATTGAAAAAGGAGTAGTATACAAACATCTAACGGCTCAGATCAAATTATATACTTCGTAAAACTCATCAGCAGTATGGGGTAGTATGGATGAGTAGTATAAGGTGGTATAAGGGTAGTATGAGAATAAAAAATAAATAACTTTTACAATTAAAACCTCATATAATATGTGAATTGAAATCCCACTTATTAACATCAAAAATTTTAATCAGACGTGATTCATTTGGAAAAACATATTCTGTGTACTCACGGAATACTGTCTCCCACTGTCTCTCGCTCTCATGTCTTCCTCTCGCACATGTTCGTCCGGCCGGCGGCGGCTCCTGGTTTGCGCGAGCAGCGACAACCGACGGAGGTCTTAACGCCGCAGCAGGGGTGGAGATTCTGGCAGCGACCAAGCAGCTGTATCTCTCCGTCCGCGACTGGAGCCGCCGCCTAATGGACCGCACGTCGTGCCGGCCAACGGCGCCTCTGTCGCCGCTTATCGGAACCCATTACAGACTCGTCGTTCCTCAACCATTCAACCTTTGCTTGTACCTGCAGCAGCATCCCATCTTCTTATAGACCGATCCGATCAACCTAGCGGCGTCGGCTGTGCAGAGACGGCACAGGGAGGAGGAGACCGTCTTGGACAGTTGGACGCCATGATGTTTGGAGCAGGAGTGGGATGATGGGATCCAAATGGAAGCGCACATGGGAGATCGGTGATGCCCCGCCGGGAGCAGGCAATGGGAAAAGAATTGGGCGCGACGAACGACGTCGAGGATTTCGCGGCGCGGGAGGAGGCGGACGGGGGAGCGGGTATCCGCAGTCGATGTTGTGCATATCAAACTTTCGGGACTGCCGCCCGAGCGGCCTGCCGAAGCCGCCGGCGACGGAGCTGGCTTATAGGCCTTCGGATTTTGGCGCCCCCGTTTGCAGCAATGGTGGTCGGCGGCGGCTGCGCCTTCGTCTCCGGCGTCCGAGGTCTCCAGGGATTAACTGCCGCTGGATACTTGCGTAGGAGACAGGAGAAAATTGAGGGGCTGACAGAAAAAAAGTTAATTAATAATTGTAGTGTAATTACTAAATTATCCCTACAAATGGATAGTTAGATGTCTTGATAGATTCTGTGGATCGTCTAGGAGTAGATCAGGCGGGTGTAGACTCTGTGGATTGACATACCTTGGACCTCCTGATGAGCCAGCCATGGCGAGGACGACTCGGTGGAGGCGTTGGTGACGACGACGGCGTCTGGTGGTGCTTCCCATCGCTTCAGCACCTCCCTCTCGGACGGCTAGGGTTTGGAGTGGGGAACTACTTTGGCGGCGGCGAACCTCGTGTCTGGAGCTGTGGCCCCCACTCCCTGTTATAGTGCTGCGCGACAGGGGCCAACCAGCCTTCTAACGGGCTGGGCGTCCCCGATCCGGACGCGAGTCAAGGGCCCAATGGGCCCATTGGTGGAGAGATCAATCTAACATTCTCCCCCTTGATCTCACCATATACTTTTAACTTTTTTTCTCATTCCATTACAGATCAGTGTATAGAGCATGTTTTATCGACACGGTCAATCTCGATTCTGTCAATTCCCGATAGATTCAACAGCTACAATACACATCTCCGTACTGAAACAAATTCTTTAGCCTTGGGCCCTTTTATTGTCCGAAATCGCAAACTATGCCATAAACCCATGTCGCATATGTGTACTCTAAGCGCACTGGGTGATATACTTTTTGTAAGAGGATCCTCAAGCACTTGCTTGTCTCTTATATGCGCAATATCTTTAATATGATTCCGGACTTACTCCTTTACAACAAATAACTTTGTGTCAATGTGTTTGGCAGCACACTTGACTTGTTGTCATAGGAGTGAACTACTTTAATGGTTATTGCTATTGACCACCATTATCAACTCTGGGTACAGGTTCCATTAACCATTTTGCCTGTCCCTCAGCCTTGCATCATGCTATATCACATCTTTGCAATACATTGATGACAATTGTTTTACCCTTTGGAGCTTTTCCACACAAAAACTCCAATTTTGAAAGTTAGCGACAATTGTGGATTTCGCTACACATTTCACAAAAATATCTTTGTACTCACAACCTTTTGAGAGCACTTGATCTTTCCAACTTAGCATGAGGCTGATACACTTAACTCCATTCCAGTGATCTATAGCTGGATTGGATATTGCCAAAACAACCCGGATATACGACTATGTCAGGGTAAGTTCTATCTTTTCCATTCATTAAGCTTCCAACAGCTGAAGCATATGGTACCATATTCCTTTAGTCCATTCCTTATTGATTCTTGGAACATAAAAGTTCCCAAAACCATTACCCTTGATGATGAGAACAGGCGTAGGTTTATTCGCATGCATACTATATTTCTTTATAACTTTTCTAAGTATGCCTTCTTGCGATAGTCCTAATACCCCTTTTCTTTTATCTCGGTGAATCTCGATCCTTATAATTGAGAGACATTCATCGAGAATTTCCTTTTGAACTTTGAGGACAAGAACCTCTTCTCCTTTTACAATAGATTGACATCATTGCTACCATGCAAGATGTCAATCACTTATGCACGTTTAGGAAATGAATTTCCCATTCTATAACTTTGTATAAATGTTGTCCTCTTATTCTCCTTTAAACCCAAAATTAACAACCAATTCTTTTATCTTTGAATGTTATCATTCGTAAATGATTTCTTTAGGCACAATTCATTTTCTTCTTTTACTTACATGACAAAAACCCTTAGGTTGTGCCATGCAATACTTTCATCTGATGTAACTCAGATCATGATGTGCCACTAGATTCATTATAGTCCATTCATTCTCTTTGCACAAAACTTTTGATTTAAGATGCGCTTTGCTTATTCACATGTTCCCTTTGGAGTCACGTAACGACTTGTAGACCCATTACAGCCTACTGTTTTGGCTCCATTGAGAATTACTTCTGAGTCCCAAGCTTCCTCGGGATCCATCAGTTCCATTTTCAACGAACAAGCGCTTCTTATGGTTTCTACACATGAGATGGAATAAACCTCAATGTGAACTTTTCTATATTACAAACTTTGCAATCATTAGACTTTTGACTCTTTGAGACCTACTAGAGACCTCAACCTCTGGCACATTCTGTGCCTCAACTTTTGGTACATCTACCATATGGGGCTGCAGCAGCTCTCCCATGTACAACAATGAGTTTCAATGGCTCCTGAAGGACAGGTTCCACATCATCTACCATATTGTTGCCACGAGTGTCGAGAGAAATAGCTACCGAATCATCAGAGTGGGCACATATACCCACTTCTCCTCGAAGTCAATTTCTCAAGCCACCATGCTCCCCCTAATTGCTCTCATATTCCAAGAAGACAATATGTCTCGTTAGAAATGGAAAAACTTTTCTTTTATCTGAATGAGCCAGGGAAATGACTCCCCAGATCAGCCTTTCCTTTCATCCGGATGGCCAACTAAATGGCTCCCCCAGATCTTACCATCTATTATGAATAATAGAATATCTTTATACTTTCTCATTTTGGGTTTGTTCTTTCACCAATTTGGTCGCATCGCTATCATCCTATCGGACTTATAAAAGTCCAGGATTTTAGCTATTTCTTTTCTTTAGGGGTATCACATTTATGACTGTCGTACTCCCCAGACAATCACATTTATCTTCTATAGATCACACTCTAAATGCATAGTATGCATTACTTTTCCTGAAGTACAGAGGATTTTCACCTTTCTCACCTTTCTCCCCCTCAAAATGTGGCATGAACTTTCTTGCCACAATTTCGAAAACCATTCAGGACTATTATCAGTGAGGAAACTTTGAGAAAACTTTCAATTACTTCCTTTATCTGCATGATTATATCATACAAAACAAGGTTGTTTCTTAACTCATATATGGGAGTACATTTTTCCTCATTTCACTTTAAGAACTCAACAGAGTCCTTTATTTCAGTGCTTTTGAAAACTCAAGCAACTCAAGCTTGTATATCATTCTTTATCTTTAGGTTCGCGTATTACTTTCTATTCTCTTTAAACTCATAGAGTGCTTAGTGACTATAACACAATGGAAATGCTCAATCAATACCAAGGTAGTAAAAGAGCTACTCCAAAAAACTATTTCCCAGCGTGGGATACACAATAAGCACATGAGTCATTATATCTTTCTCCCGCCACGCAGGATGAGTCCTTTGACAAAACTTTTCCCGCCATATAGGATTGTCTAACATAAGCATTATGCCAACTTTAGCCCATAAGTCGGGTATTTTCTCAGAGCTTTTCCCCGTCATGCGGGTATAATTACAAACTTTTCTCGCCGTACGAGAGTATCACAAACTTTCCCCTTCATCTAGGTAATTCCGTGGAAAGGACATACAATTCCAAGATTGGCTCGCATTCAATCATCAAATTCAGAAACAAATCTGAATAAACTGTAACACACACATGCTTAATCCAACATTAGTCAAATTAAACATGCATATGAATTATTGCAACTTTTATCATGATGACTGAACTGGAAATAAATTCCACTTCATAGAGAGTACATGAAAAATATTTCTCAAGACTCTCAATGATCTATCACTTTTCTAGGATTAATATCCGAGAATCTTTACTTTTGAAGCCATTCTTTTAAAGAGAACATAGTTCCTCACATTATGGCATTCTTTCTTTGTCATCTCCTGAGTCACAAGTGCTCAGCTTTTCTTAATGCTTTCATGAATGAAAGCAAAAAGTTCTTTTGTCTGAGAAAATATTCAATAATAATCCAAACTTTAAGCTTACGAAACTTTTAAAACTTTGTGTTCTATTCCATATCACCGTTGGGCAGAAAATAGAATAAAACATCATTCATCTATATTAATTCCAAAATACCATCGACTGAATTAGAATTAATCCATCATATCACAATATTGCCATCATCAACGTTGGTCAGAAAATGACAACATCATGAAACTTTATATTTAGAATTAATACTTATCAAAAGTATTTCTAAAAAAAATCTCTTTGTTCGTAATTGAGTAGAGACATAAACTTTGTACAAAAAAATTGGCAATCGAAACCAATGTTACTTTATCTTGAACTTTATACAGCGGAAGCTGACTTTAACTTTAACGTGGATATAACCCACAAGGAAACTTTTCAAAAAACTGTTCTTTCAATTAAATTTTCTCGTTGGTTCCAATTTAATTGAAAGTCAGCTAAAGAAATCATTATACAACAGAAACAAGAAATAAAAACAACATTTCTTGATCTTTATTCTCTGAGAATTGATCACTTTGATGCAAAATTCATCAGAAACTTTAACTTTAAACATAAGACACATATAATTATAATATTGTTATCATCAACGTTGGTCAGAAAATAACAATACCATAATTGACTTTAAATAAATATGTTTCTACTCCACTAATTAAGTTCCAATTTAATTAGAGGGTGAAACTTTTACTTTGCAGCGGAAAACTTTTCTTTCTTTTCAGAAGCAATCATACTTCTAAACTTTTCTTTACACCGGTTAACTCTCTAAACAATTTATCCCGTTGGTTTAAAAATTGAGTAGAGGTTAAAACCTTGACAAACTGCCACAACTATGCCTTGAAATAATATTCGATCAGAATAATCTTTCCTTTTTACATGATTTTTCTCTACTCAACTTTTCCCTATAATTTAATCTTCGAATCAAAATAAAAGGAACAACAATTTAAACTTTTGCAGCAGAATACATGAATAAAATTCATGAAAATCATACTATTCAGAAGCATTTCTGTCACGATTCAATCTCTACACAAATATCTCGTTGGTTCAATTTGAATAGAAATCAAAATCTAGATGCAATTCATCATAAACATTCAAAATGTGCTTCTGAAAAACATTAGAACAATTCGCAAGCATCACTGTTCATTCACTTTAACTTTAGCCCAGATTTAAAATCAGGCCCGCGGCCTCTTTTCTCACGTCTGCTTGCGCTCGCAGCCCTGCAGCCAACGGGCAGGCCGTCGAAGCGGCCCGCTCGTTCTTCCCGCCTGGGCCAAAAGGAAGCCCATCAACACCCGGACGCTCACAGCCGTCCATCGCGCGGATCGACAATCCGACGGCTGACCGCGTTCCTCGTCGGATCAAAACCGCGGTGCCGTTCACCCTGGAACCCTAGCGTTCCTTTTCGCCCCTTGCCCGGCGTCTCTTGCACGCACCGGCGGCGGCGGGCGGAGCGGCCGTAGGCTGGCGCTCTCGCCGGCGACAGCGAGAGGTCGAGCGAGCGCCGCCCGGCACGAGGCCGCGGCCCACTCCCCTCCCTTCTCTGCTTTCCTTTCACCTCCCCTTCTTCCCTAGCCTTGCATCGGCAAGATCCAGAGAGAGTCCAGTGGTGGAGGTGTCTCCGTGGCCGGCGGCGCCGGCGACGGCGAGGATGAGCGCCGCCCGGCCCGAAACCGCGGCAGACTCCCCTCTCCTTTTCTGTCTTTGCTTTCCCCTCCCCCTCTTCTCCAGAGCCGCAAGATGTGATATCCAGAGATGAGAGCACTGGCCCTTACGGAGGGTGGTGGCGCCGCCGCAATTCCCCTCGCCGGCGAGCGCGTTCCCCGCGAGGGAGAGCGCGCCGCCGTCGAGTGGTCTCACTACGGCGTCCTTTTGCCCGCGTCCGCACGCAGACAACACAGCATCAAGAGGCGGTTCGGGTTCCGTCCACTGCGCGCGCGTCCAGGTGACGCCAGCGGTGGTTGTGGTGACGAGGTGAGTCCCGAGGTAGGACATCATCTCTCCCACCCTTTCCTTTCTCAGATCTAGGGTTAGGGTTCTTCTTCATTCTCGATCCGAGACCGATTTCTTTCTTTTCCATCTTTCCCCAACTCTGTCTGCTCACTAGACCTGGCTCTAGTACCATTGATAGATTCTGTGGATCGTCTAGAAGTAGATCAGGCGGGTGTAGACTCTGCGGATTGACATACCTTGGACCTCCTGATGAGCCAGCCATGGCGAGGACGACTCGGTGGAGGCGTTGGTGACGACGACGGCGTCTGGTGGTGCTTCCCATCGCTTCAGCACCTCCCTCTCGGACGGCTAGGGTTTGGAGTGGGGAACTACTGTGGCGGCGGCGAACCTCGTGTCTGGAGCCGTGGCCCCCACTCCCTGTTATAGTGCTGCGCGACAGGGGCCCACCAGCCTTCTAACGGGCTGGGCGTCCCCGATCCGGACGCGAGTCAAGGGCCCAATGGGCCGTTGGGCCCATTGGTGAAGAGATCAATCTAACACTCATACCACCTATTGGTAGTATAAGGCACCGGAAAAAGGCTCTCAGAAGCAGCATATGTACTGTTCTCGGTTCTCGCCCCTGACGTCGCGTGTACACCCAACCTCAATGCAATGGCGTTGCATTAAGATGAGACTTGCATCCCTCACAACACGTCGTCTACACCAATCCAAAGATACACCCGCATCAAACTTAACATTAGTTGACAATATGCTTATGCTCCAATAACAAAGCTGTGACCAAGGTACTAAATAGCGTTCGTAGCGTCCGCAATAGCGGTAGCGGTACCCCGCCGCTACCGCTATAAGGTAGCAGACCCAAGATAGCATCTTTAGACTTAGCGGCCGCTATTGTCCGCTATTGCCCGCTGTTGGAGCCGCTATTGCTCGTGTTAAGCCGCTATTTGCTACATTTATGGTTCAAATGATATATGAATACGAATTAAATGGTAACAATAATATTTTGATTAATTATTTAGGTAATGTACAAGAATTATGGAGTGATAAATGAATTCTTTATTTATGGATATGATTAATTAATATTAATATGTATCCCTAAATAACAAATATATCTATTTTTTAGTGATTCTTGTCATGAAATGTAATTGACTAACTTAAAACTTTAATATTTTCATGTAAATTTGATGTTAATACACTAAAATTGTGACTATTTCTTGCATTCCGCTATTTGGACTTAGCACCCGCGATAGCACCCGCGATCCGCTACCCCGACACTAATCCGCTACCATACCGCTAAACGCTATTTAGTACCTTGGCTGTGACTACGATAATAACATGCATCATTGATTTACTGTATCCGCAACTAATTTAAATATGAGAAATTTCAGTGTAGCTCATCTGGTTTCTTATAGTGGAATCTGCCTATATTTGACTTCGAGTATCTGATTCATGCCATTCTCATATTTGCGTTGGCGACAAGAAGAAATGTGTATGATGCGCCTTTATTTATCATGCTTAGAAAAATCAGTCTTCATTTTTAAGAAAAATCATCATTACCTGCAATACTCTATTTGTACCCTCGTCATCTTACATTCATGATAGCAACATGTAACATCCAAGATAGCAAACAGGGCAATGAACCCCTAATGAAGAAAGAGCACATGCGTGCAGTGTTCCATTGAAGGCTAGCGACGGACGACACTCATTTTGCAGCACGCTCCCATACTACGCGGCAGTGATAAGAACATAATAACAGTAACAGACTAGCAGGTAGATCATGAATCTTGATTGGAGAACTTTTTTACGGTACACAATACCACCCTGTACCACCGGTTAAAAAGGACTCGTATGTAAGAAAAAAAAGATCTATATGTAAGGATCCGACGGTTGAGATTAATTCTATACCACCTGTTTTTTTGTGTGTTATGGGTGGTATGGGTAGTATACGGGTATTATCAGAAATGCAAAATGATATTGTTGTAATATATGAAATAAAATATATGAAATGCTTTAGGTATTATAGGCGAGGGAGGAGGAAAATTTTTCCAAATAATATACATCGAGGATACCATTTTACCCGTAGCAAAAAATCGAAAAAAACGATAATACTACCGTACTACACTGAGTGGTATTGTGTACCGTAAAAGATCACATAGGCCGAAAAATGTCTTATGAACTGCAAAGCGTTACTCTAGTTTGAACTTTCTCGTCCATGAGGAAGAATGTCGGTGTTCAGCAGCGGATGGTAATGGGATCGGCCGAGGTTGAGAGGGCGACACGGCTCGATCGGCGACGAAGAACAGCCGCAGCAGTTCGGCCATCTTACAAGTTTTCAGCACTCAACGATGGATTGATTAGCGGCTCACACACACGGGCAGCACCACAACACTAATTTGCAGCGGGCCACGGTTCCAGTGCGTGCCTACCTCGGCTCCCCATGTTCGGGAACGAACAACTGCAAATGTCATCATTCAAATGATCAAATTGTTTCTGCCAAGTTTCTGGCGGAAACCACAGAAAATCATCTCGTGCCCATACCACTGCTCTTTGAAGCACCTGTCTACTATATATATGGAGGAGGGAGGGGTAGTTGAAGAAGGTGGGCCACGCCGGCGAGGACCGAGGACCCAGCTGACAAGGACAGAGCCGAACATACTAGGGATGGTTATATAAAAAGGAGATGAAGTTCCAACTGGGCAAAGCAACAAATGGAGAAAAACAATACACTAAAAAAGTTGGATCGAGTCATCAACACAGACTCCATCACACTCAACTCAACAACACCATATTGGCCGGTTGGATTGAACATCAAGTCATCAACACATGACGAGCCTCTACATATAATAATGCTTGGAAAATTTAATCTTCATTTTTAAGAAAATTCAACATTTCTATGTGCATTGTCTTCATCAAGATAGCAAACAAAGCTGTGTCCAATGAGCCCCTAATGAAGAAAGAACACATGCGTGCATAGTTTCATTTGAAGGCTAGCCACGGACGACACCCTTTGGGCAGGACCGCAGAACGCTCCCATACAGCGGCGGTGATGAGAACATAGTAACAGCCAGGGTTTTTTTCTCCCGACCGTTACCGGTCCGGATAAAGCGGTAACTGCTGTTACTGGTCCGGACCGGTAATGGTACCGGCCGGTTGGTAACCGTTCAAATTCAAAAAATTTAAATTTGAATTCAAAAAATTAAAAATTTTAAGAAAATTTTTAAAATACTTCAAGGTGTGTAGAATCTAATGGTGTCAACAATTTTCAAATATTAGTTGATTTAGTTTTTTTCAGACATTAGAAGTTCAAAAAAGAAAAAGAAAAAGAAAAAAATTCGGCCAGTTGAACTTCTAATGCCCGCAAAAAATACTAAATGTACTAATATTTGAGATAATTTGACACCATTAGATTCTACCACCTTGAAATATTTTAAGGATTTTTTTCTTTTATTTTTCATTTTTTAATTCAAATTTGAAAACATGTCAAATTCTTCATTAATTCACAACCAGCCGGCTAACCGGTGCTACCGTTCGGTTAACCGGTGGCTACCATTTGAACTGCGTGGTTTCATTCGAAATTTGAATTTGTCCGGTATCCACCGGTAAACGGTCTAACCGGACCAGTTAGCCGCTACCACCGTGTGGCGGTAGCCGGACTTGGACCGGTAAAAAAAACCCTGATAACAGCTATAGATGATCGAAGCTTGAATTAAAGACATATATACATGGGCCAAAAAATGTCTTATGAACTGAAATAGTAAGCTGGACCATGCACCTCTCTTTCTCGCGAGAGAGAAAAGTTGATTCCGGTTCACGTCATGAAAAATAGTAATAAATCAGCTAAAACTTTCTCATCAAGGGATGGAAAACAAAGAACTGCAAAGCGTCACCCAAGCTAGTTTGATCCTTCAAGCCAAGTGGTCGAGCACCTCTCCACGAGGAATGGCGAACGCGTTCAGCGGCGGCGGATTGGATGGAACATGCTGCGTGCGTTCCCTCGCGGCGACAGAGCGGGCACTCGTCCTGCTCCTGCACGCGACGAACCAGCAATAACATACACGGAGGCGAAGGTTGAGGGCGGCACGGCTCGAGGACGACGAACAACCGCCGTAGTTTGATTTGATCACCCCGTCATGCGAACCATAGCGCCTGCGTCGTCGTCCGCGGCCAATTATTCTTAGCTAGCCTCACAACCATCTCGATTTCCTGACACTTCTAATCGATCCCAAGCTCGAACAGTGCCCCCAAGCAAGCAGCGTGTTTTAATTTGTAAATTTCATTCTCGCATTCCCAGGCTCGCTCATCAACTTCTCGTATGTACAAAGGCTCTGAACCAAACTATCCTATCGCATCGCATCACCAAGGTAGCAATCAACTTGGCTTGAACTAGGAGTAATGAACAAGGAAGAGCGACAAACTAATGAACAACAAACCATAGAACACCGCTCTTGACTCTTGTGTTCGTCCCCCGTTGCCTCCCAATCAGAAGAGAGAGGCTACTCACTGCGGCAAGAGTGAGGAGACCTCTGAGCACCGTTGAAATTCCCTGCAGACCTCTCATCCATCTTCTAGTTGGCAGAGCCAGTCTCACTCAATGTTTCTTACGTCAAGCAAGCCTAAAGCATTCAGGAGCAATGTTTGCTTCTGAACTTCCTAATCC
The DNA here is from genome assembly GCA_036936925.1 of Cenchrus fungigraminus. Lineage (NCBI taxonomy): Eukaryota > Viridiplantae > Streptophyta > Magnoliopsida > Poales > Poaceae > Cenchrus > Cenchrus fungigraminus. Next base: position 78,227,692 of record CM072775.1, read on the forward strand.
CTCCCGGTCCCACTCATCCAAAGTACTTGGAAAGGTTCTTTTCCATGGACTTGAAAGCTTCCTTATCAACATGTTTCTATGTTCAACCTGATCTAGCATCTGTGTCTGCAATTGAAACTGCTTATGTATTATCCTCCTATCCCTGCCGTCCCATGCATGTACAATTGTACACCCAACATAAATGCAGCGTGTTACACAACTATATACACCGTCTTCACTTTTAAGAAAATTTAAGAAAATTCAACATTTCTGTGTGCAACGTCTTCATCTGACATTCAAGATAGCAAACAAAGATGTGTCCAATGAGCCCCTAATGAAGAAGAAACACATGGGTGCAGAGTTTCATTGAAGGCTAGCCATGGACGACAGCCTTTGGGCAGGACCCCACGACGCTCGCATATTGCGGCAGTGATCAAGAAGATAGTAACAGCTAGATGATCAAAGCTAATTGAAGGGAGAATTATTGGAGACGTATATACATGGGCCGAACCAATGACTAAGATAGTAAGCTGAACCAATGTACATACCTCTCCATCTTGCGAGCGACTATTAAGAAAATTGACTAAGAAGAATAGTAAAACTTTCTCAAGGGATGGAAAACAAAGCGCTGCTGCAGCAACCAAACAGGTTCAATCTTCATAGCGGTGGCTCCTCGCAGATGGTTGATCTTGCGGGGTGTGTGGTAGCCAATCCAGAAGCGCAGTGTTAGGATACTAGATCGAAGGGGGAGAAGAGATCAGAGAAGCAGCAAGGGGATCGAGGGAGGAGCAAGCAACAGGGATGGGAGAAACGACGACGAACACACAATGCATATAAGCACAGCAGCTTCTCACGCAATGCACACACACATCTTGGGCTTGATGGGTCGCCAATGCTCAAGGCCCACTCGCTTCCCGTCACCCTGCGGTTGGGCCAGCTTTGTCTTCCACTCCTTCGCTGCCCATCAGCTTCATTATATTGTTTCATCAGGCAGGCAGTCAGTGTTGCTGACACGCAGCACCCTCCATAGAGATCGCAGGCAGCCGGCAGGAAATCAGGCAGACAGAGCTAAGGCAGTGGTGCTGGTGCAGACAAGCTCGAGGGACGAGGGAGGCTCATGGAAGATGAAACCAACCTATCTCGATAGCACCGACAAGCAAACGCTCCTGAACTTCCTAATGCCTTCCAGTCCCACTCATCCACACCGAAGCTCAACCACTGCTGCTCTCTTTTTTTTATACACAAGGATATATTGCAATTCAAACACAATTTACACAGATGAGGAAGAAATTTCCCCATTGAGAATTCTCGAGTGCCAGTCGCACATAGTCTGCTCCTATATATATATGGCCTTCCCATCATGCGAATTGAATATGCAGTGACAGTACTGCAAGAAACCGAACAGCAATTACATGCTATCTCCCAGCTTCACCCACTACAACCACCCAAGATACGCCCATTGAAATTAGACTTCACCTGAAATGTCATTAAACATAGTACAGGGATACTCTTTGAAACAAGCAGGGCCGTCCCGTGAATTATGGGGCCTTTTACGTGGATCATACCACCTCATACCACTATTGGAAAAGTACCACTATGAAAGGATCCGGCGGTTGAGATTAATTGTATACCACCACAGCTAGCACCAGTGGTATAGGGTGACATACATAGGTGGTATGGTGGTATGCGGGTATTGTTGGTAGTTTTTTCTCGGTGGCATAAATGAAATATATGATTTCTTCATTTCAAATTTTTTTCATTTCCCTCTCGTGGTGCGGCCAATTTTTTTTTCAAATTTCAAACGAAAATTTTCATTTCAAATTTCAAAAATGATTTTTTTTTCAAATTTTTCTTGGTGGCATAAATGAAATATTTCAAATTATTTTCATTTCCAAAAGTGTGGTATGGCCAAATTTTTTTCAAATTTCAAAAACAAAAAATGTTATTTCAAATTTCAAAAACTATTGTTTTCAAAAATTTTCATTTCCCTCTGGTTGTATGGCCAAATGTTTTTCAAATTTCAAAAACAAAAATTTTCATTTCAAATTTCAAAAATGAATTGTTTTCAAAAAATTGCATTTCAAATTTTTCTTGGTGGCATAAATAAAATTTGTTTCTTGACCTGTGTTACAAAAATTACCTATTTACTCTTACCAAAAATAGTCATATACTGCATACCACCAGGTGGTCCACTGTAAAAGAGTCTTGAATTATATGGGCCCCGTACCAAATTATATTTTAGGCCCTCAATAATCCAATTATCAAAGTTCAACATAAAGTAATTTTTACACTACAAATAATTGAATAACCATTCCAAAATATTGACATGATTAGCAGTTGTTCCTATTGTTCTAGATGGTCCAATTGATCAATTGATCTTAAGACTAGGACTATGTGCGTGCACAGAAAATGAAATTGAGAGGAAGAAATTTGGCTACAAAGAAATAGATATAAATATGAGTTTGGGATTTGTAGATGTTTCATGGTCCAATAGGATTTTACTTGTGAAAATCGCATTTTAATTCGTGGTAGGAAAATCAGGCATACAACTATACAACTTTTATTGGAATGATTTGTATGTGAGGAGTAGAATGAAGGAAAATTTGTGTAGGTTCCTCCCGGAGACTCCATGGAAACTTGAGTTAGCTTGTGAGTTTGCAGAAGTACTAATGCAATTACTAGTGTTGGAAATTCTGAAATCTCTAGACAAAAGGTGAAAACGAACTGACAAAAGCTTCTGTTCTTACTCTGAAAAAGCTGACCCCTTTACACGGAGGCATGGGGGCTCCTTTTATAGTGCCCGAGGGTCACTTTTACATTCCGAAACTACCCTTTGTAAAGTTACATATACATAGAAATGTTGGGAGTACATAAGTCTGTGGTAATCACAGGGATCCTTCCTAAATTACAAACGTGCCATTGCGTATTCCAACTTCTTTCTTCTTCTGTAGCCAAGCTTCTTACGTCTCTTTGTATCTTCCTTGATACGCTGTTTGACTGAGTCAACTTCGGTTCCTAGGAATCCCATCGTGATCTTCGGAAATCTTCATTGAGCAGCCTCGGTCAGGCCTTTCCTTTTTGCGCTGTTCCTTCGCTCTTTCCTGAAATCTTTGCCGTAAGGAAGATTTCCCAGAGTTTTTGGATTCCTGAATATCACAAAATACAAGGGAGGGAAAGGAATCGTAATTACTCGGGATTTCCGAGGGTCAACAATACGTTCCTGTATAAAACAACATATTGCCCAACTATTTAGTTCGCCAGAAAACTTTCTCCAATCATAAGAAATGACGTCTTTAGATTCGTTCACAGATCTTAAAAACTTCAGAACCTTCGGGGGATTCCTAAAACTACCGACGTGTGTCTTCTTGAAAGATTCCGAGGAAGATGATTTTAAGCCAATCCCCAACAGTAGCCCCTCTGGGAAGCGGGTTGACTCCGACGACTCGTTTCCACGAAAAAAGTTTCTTAGGATTGGTTAAAAACGTCACCCTCGGGCGTCGGAGAAGACACGCGTCGGCAACTTATAGGGTGGCGGTTCATTTCTCGAGGCGCCTTCTCGATGGATCCCTTCGTTCCTATAAATAGGGGGCCTGTGGTGGCTTTCGCTTTCACCGTTTGCCTGCTTTCGAATCTTCTCGGAATTTTTCTCAAATTCTTTGAAGACTCTTTGGCGCCCTGCTTCCTGAGTTCTGCTCTTCTACTTCTCCGAAGGTAATTCTTGAATTCCTTGTTTCTTTAGTTCTGTTCCTTAGTGTAGAAGATTAATTTTTGATCTGGTGTTTTCCTGGTTTTTTTGATTTTTAGGTGGCTCGAGTGAGACATACTGCCAAGCCGATGATGGAAGAGGAAATTGCACAGGCTGTCGTCGCCTTAGGTTCCGAAATTCCAGAATCTTCTGAAGTTCCTTCCTCCAGCGCCGCCCCTTTGGTCCCGGGCCCTGAGGATACAACTCTTGAGGAGGGAGAGGTGAACTCGGGCGAAGACTCCGGAACTGAGGAGGACATTTCTCAGGTTGAAGTTGAAATGGAAGAATTAATACCCCCGAAGGTGGCGTACCCTCCCACTTTTGTTTTTGGAAAATCACTAGTGACCCCCGATCTGATCAAAGATTTTGAGGATGCGAACTTTTTTCCTTCTGGCTGTGGTCGTTCACCAACAAGCGAAGAAGTTCCTCAGCCTCAACCTGATGAGGTGGTTGTCTTCAGAGATTTTTTGCACTGCTGGTCTCAGATTTCTGTGCGATGAGCGTCTTCCGTCGATCTTGGATCGCTTTCAAGTGAAGATCCACCAACTTACGCCCAACTCTTTTCTGGAACTATCGAAATTTTTCTGGATTCAGAAAACTTTCGAGGGTCATATAAGTGCAGATGTCTTCGCTCGACTTTTTGAACTTCATATTCAGCGGAAAATCATCAAACTTGATGATGATAAATTGTACGAAGCTCACTATGGCTGCAATACTTTTAACACTCGTCGGAAGAATGCAAGTCAAAAAATCGAAAGGGTTCAGCTTGCTCCTTGCAGCAATGACAAGTGGGCAGATGACTGGCAGAGATTTTGGTTCTATGTCAAGGTTGATATGTCAAAAGAGATGGGTCTCGCCGGCCCTCTGAATCCTTTCTATACACCCATTGGACCAATGAAGGCAGTGTCCACTGCTTCTTTCAGTAGGAAGTCCCAGGACTTTAAGAAGGGTGAGGATATGTTCTACTTCGCTTGCACCATCCTTGGTGGGTGAGATGTGATCGAAGAATATGTTGCTGCCAGCATATGGCCGTTGTCTTTCGGGTGGCAACCCAAGAAGATTGTGTACCTTTCCGTGGACTGGGTGCCGTGCAAAGTTCCCTTTCCGAGATTTGATCTTCGCCTCTCCGAAGGTCAAACTTTAGATGATTTTATCTTCCTAGTTGAGGACTTGGTGGTTGATATGGTTGGAAAATGCTACTTGAGCGAGTATAAACAATTCAAGAACATTGTGAAGCACAAGCGCTGAGTGAACCGTGTTTTCTCGAAACTTGGCGCGGACCCGGCTTTACGCCCGAGGCCTCCTGGCCCAAAAAAGTTGATGCAGGCACCTGGCGTTACTGGGTCGATTGCTATTGGTGTTCCCGCGAAGTCTCGGAAGAGGAAGAGCCCTAAGGTTTTGGCGATTTCCGAGAAACCTTCCGCACCCAGCAAGACTTCTGGAAAGACAAAAACTTTGGAAATGTCTAAGAAAAGGAAGCTAACTTCTGGGAGCTCATCCTCGCCTCCTCGTAGTTCTGAAGCTGAAAAAACTGCGGCGGTCGCCTTGGCAGATTTGAAGAAAAAGAAAGGAAGTAAGAAGGTTATTTCCTCCAAGCCTCGTGCTCGCGTTGCGTCTGCTCTATCGGATGAGGATGATGATGACAACCAGAAATCAGGTGATTATTTGTTCTGTTGTGAGGTGGTTCCGGGCCATGTAGCGTGTTCTCCTTCCTCATAGAGTACTTTTGTTGATATTGAATCTCTTTCAGATAAGGAACCTGCAGTTGCTGAGAAACTTGAGGTGTCCAAGATCTCCGAAGCTTCATCCTTGGAGAAGGGGATTGTTCTCTTGGAAGATAAGACAAACGATGGTGATGCTTCTCTTAAATTCATGGCTGGTCTTGAAAAAACGGTGCAGCGAGGTCCTCCTTCTCACTTTCCGCTTCTTATTCAAGGTCGGCAAGATGTTCCTGAAAGTGGAGGAGTTTCAGCCGAGACCTACAGATACAACCAGACCTTTGGAACAAATCTGAAGGGTAAGTTAATATTTGTTGGTGGTGCTGGGATTGGCAGGGTGATGATCCTTATAGCTTTGAAATGCTATGGAATACTCCAGGATCGCTTGCTACCTTCGCGAGCTCGTCTGGAGGCGAAGCTTTGAATAGGCCTTCTTTTTCTGTTCAAGATTTAGAAAAAATTCCAGAATCTCGGATAGAGACGGTTCAAGATGATGCTCATGTGATTGTGAGATCCGCGCATGAAGATGTTGGTAACTACTTTGATCCTGCGGGTACGTTGGTCTTGACTTGTGCTTATTTTTCCTTTACTTAGTTTTATAGTTTTGCTTATTGTGCTTTTTGCTGCGTATAGTTTTTGAAGATGCTCTGCGGAAACTTTCTGCTAGAGATTTGTCAATGATCAGCACTACCCTCGGCCTGAAATCTGTGATTGCTGGCAAGATCTCTTCTGAGAAAACCCGTGCTGATGAGAACCATGCCCTGTCGCTACAAGGCAAGATTCTTAACCTTGAGCAGGAGCTATCTTCTTCCAAGAAACTTTCTCAGGAACTTGAAGTTCATAACAAGACTTTGAAGGAGATGGTGGAACTTGCCAAGGAAGGAAGGAAACATGCCGATGACGCCTATAAGAGTTTAAAAATTGAGCATGCGAAGCTTCAGAAATCTCATGAAGATGATTTGAAAATTATTGAAGAATTGCGCGGAACAATTGAGCGCGATGCAAACCAAATTTTGGATCTTAAGGTTAAAAATGACGAAGCCACGAAGCAGAATGCAGATCTTGCAAAAGCCAATAGTGAGAAAGATCTTAGGATTATTTCTCTGGAAAAAGATCTTGCTGACCACTTAAAGGTTATGAGGGATGGGGAAAAGAAAATTAAAAATAACTTTGAATTTTTGTTTGAGAAATATAGTGAAGCTCTTGGTGAGTACGGAGCTAGGCCAAATCATTTTCCTGATGCTGAAGATCCAGTAGCAATTATTAACTGGCTTGTTGAAGAATTCAAAAGTCTTCCCGAACTTATTGGTTCTGCCAGTGATTTTGTTGCTGCGTTCTGCTCTGAGAGCCTTCCGAAGCTGTTAGAGATTAAAGATTGTGCTGATCTTGGGAAGTTTTGCTCTTATGGACTTGAGTTTTCTTCGGCATCTAGTGTATCCATGATTCGTGCGAATGAGGATGTAAAGAATATTAAGAAGAATTTTGTTAAGAAGTTTTGGATGGTTGGTGGCAAGGAATTTGCCAAAGAAATTGCCCGTGCGAAGCTTGCCAAGGTATTTTTTTCTTCTTGATATACTTGTGAGTGGCTTGATTGCTTTTATTTGCCTGTGCCATTGTTTGCTTTTGAGCCTTTTGTTTGTCTCTTTCCGATTTTGGAAGATGAGGCGCAAGAAGAGCTTCGAGCGGCGTTGGAAATGAATCCTGATGATGGTGCTGCTGAAGAAGCTGGCGAGAAGAGTGCTGACGATGTGAACGTTACTGATCCTGACGCGGCTCTGGCTAATACAGAGCAGGTTTATGATTTAGGATGCTTCTGACTTTGAAGACTTTGAGATGTTTGTGAAAGATTTGTAACATACTATTCCTGCGCAGGTCCTTGAAGGGGGGCCTGCGCAGGATGTTATTCCTGTTCGTATGTATCATGAACGTGTCATGGCCAGTGGAGCCTCCTGGTGTCTGTACAAAGAAGCTTTTCCTGAAAAGTCTTTTAGAGATTTTTGGATGTTCTGCTGTGAATACTTCTCGATGCATAGATTTTCTCTGGGCTGGTTTTTTACTTCTCGAGACGATTTTGTTGTTTCGACACTTGCAGAAGATACTGCACGCTTTGTGAAGACGGAGCCCCTTAGCCTTGGATGATGATTTTGCGTATGTTTGCGATATTGTCAAACAGCGAGGTTCAAAGGCTGACCATGTACTAGAACTTCCTCTGTAAAACGTTCTTTTTGATCTTTGTACTGTAAGAACTTGTAATGACACGCTGTCTCTTGTGATGCGAAGAAGCAATTTGAGAAATGTTTTTGAAAAAAAACGTCACCCTCCCTACCTTGCGTTTCGTAGAACGAGGGCATGTCATTTTCTCGGAAGAAGATTTACTTCGATAATTTTAAATAAATTTTCTAAGGATAAGTCGATAAAACTTTGTAAACAGTTTTATGGACTTAAGATGGAAATCGTGTTGATATGACAACTTTTGGTTGTGTTCAACACACCTTGTGAATATTTTTTCTGACGAAAACAAGTCTTTATGAATCTTATCTACTTGGCACCATGTCTTTGTATACTTTTGATAAAAGGTGGAATATAGTCCGTACCTTTTTGGGAAAAATTAAATAATAACTTGGTCATACTTTTTCGGAATTTGGCTGCAACCTTCCGTTGCCCTCGGTCCTTGTTATTTTCGTGGGAAATCACATTTTTTGGAACATGGCCGCAACCTTCCGTTGCCTCGGCCTCATTGATTTTCTTGGGTAATCACAGTTTTTGGAATATGGCCGCAACTTTTTCGTTGCCTCAGCCTTTGCGATTTTCTTAGATAATCACACTTTTTGGAATATGGCCCTCGTGATTTTCTTGGATAATTACACTTTTTGGAATATGGCCCTCAGCCGTCGTGATTTTCTTGGATAATCACGCTTTTTGGAATATGGCCCTCGGCCCTCGTGATTTTCTTGGATAATCACGCTTTTTGGAATATGGCCCTCGGCCCTCGTGATTTTCTTGGATTTTGCGAGAATAAAGAAACGATATGAACATAAATGCAGAGAATTTAGGGGAAAACTTCTTTCATTAATGATTGAAAGGAAATTTACACGAGACCCGCCTCATTAAAAACCTTGCCTCCATGGTGGAGTTCCCCTTGCAAGGAAAAGAGTACGGTCCCCTTAGGTAAAGTAAAAATGTAGGAAAAGTAAAACTATTTTTCTCCCTCGGCACTGTTTATAGATCCACAGGCCGAGGTTTTTTACAATTTTTCTTAATTTAAATGCGACCTAGCTAAATTTATAATTCTATCTTTTCTTAAGGATAATACCTCTTTAAGCTTTCCACGTTCTATGAATGTGGTAGCTCCATTCACAGTTCATCAATTAGGCGGAAAGAACCCGGCCTGTTGCTTTCTTTCACTATATATGGCCCCTCCCAAGTTTCTTGTAGCTTTCCCGGATTTTCCCAATCCTTTTTCTTTTTTATGACCAGGTCCCCGATTCTAATTTCCTTCCTTACAATTTTCTTGTCTTTCCGCTTTCTGGTTTCTTGCTGGTATTTTTCCAAGTTCTGAGCTGCTTCTAGAATATCTAACTCGATCATGTCTTTCTCTAACTTTTCTGTTTCTTGAGAATCTTCTGCCTTTCTGCTGGCTCTTAGGCTTCCGTTCTTTATTTCTTCTGGTGTCATGGCTTCAGTACCGTATAGTAGGCGAAAAGGTGTGAACCCCGTGGCTCTTGAAGTAGTTGTATTATGAGACCAGATGACTCTAGGTAACTCATCCACCCATTTGCCCTTCTTTTGATCGAATAAGCACTTCTTGACACCCGTAAATATGATTCCATTTGCCCTTTCCACAGCTCCGTTCGATTGAGGGTGGTATACTGAGGAAAACTTGACATGTGTGCCTATAGTTCCAAAAGAATTTCTTGAAGGTGTAGCAGTCAAATTGCTTTCCATTGTCCACTGTGAGTTCCCTTGGAACTCCAAATCCGCAGATAATGTTCTGCCAAAAGAACTTCTGAACAGTTGCAGCAGTGATGTTTGCTTATGGCATTGCCTCAATCCATTTTGTGAAATAATCAACGGCTACCACTGCAAATTTGCAATTGCCCTGAGCTGTGGGTAATGGTCCCACTAGATCCATTCCCCATCTTTGTAATGGCCATGATGGTGAAATGAGCTGAATCGGGAGCGAAGATGCTTTCTGATGTCTTGCTGTTTTTTGACATGCCTCGCATTCTTGAACTAGCTTTTTCGCATCAATAATCATGGATGGTCATAAGAATCCTTATTTTACTACTTTCTCTGCACGTGCCCTTGTACCAATGTGGGCTCCGCAGAATCCGCTGTAAATTTCTACTAGAAGTTCCTTCCCTTTTTCTGAAGTGATACACCTTAGCCAAGGCTCAGAAATTCCAGATTTATACAACTCTCCATCTACTATGGCATAGCCCCTTGCCCTTTGCCTGAGTCTGTTTAACTCGGTTTCATCTGTAGGTTCATAATGGTTTCTTAAAAATGCCATGATTTGAGCTCTCCAGTCGACATTTTCTATGACATTCACCGTTCTCTCTTCTTGCTCTTTTACCGATGGAGAAGTGATGATTTCAAAGAAAACGTCTGGGGGTAGAGGCTGATTCTGAGCTGCTGCTTTTGCTAGCTTGTCTGCTTCGCCATTTTCAGCCCTTGGGATATGTTGCACAGTATAGTCCTTGAAATATTTTTCCATTTCTCGAACTTTCTTCAGATACTTGATAAGTTCCGGATTTCTTGCCTCGCTCTCTTTCTCAATGTGTTCTTGAATCACTTTGGAATCTGATTTGATGACAAAAGTTTGCTGGCCCAAGGCCTTCATTTTTCTTAGTGCTAGTAGTAGAGCTTCGTATTCTGTGGTATTGTTGATGGAGACTGCTTCATCTGGGAAGTCTAGTCTTGCTGCATACCTTATCTTGATACCCGAGGGTGATGTAACTGTTCGCAGCTGTTGTTTTCCATGATTGCCGAAGTCCAGTCCACGACGAAGTCAGCCAAGACTTGGGATTTTATAGCGTTTCTTCTTTCGAAGTCGACTACGTATCCGGACAATTCCGCAGCCCATTTTGCAATTCTTCCAGTTGCATCTTTGTTTGTGAATAGGTCGTTTAAAGGCTGGTTCGTGATAACACGAATTTGGTGTCCTTCAAAATAGTGCCTGAGTTTTCTTGCTGCCATGACAACTGCATAGGCAATCTTCTCTAGTTCTGAGTAAAATAGTTTTGATCCTGACAGAGCCTCAGAGGCGAAGTAGACTGGTACTTGCCTCAGTTTCCCGTTCTCTTCTTTCTCTTGAACAAGAACTGCACTTACGGCTGAGTTGGAAGCTGCGTGGTATAGAAGGAGAGGTGACTTTGGCTCTGGTGGGCATAGCTTTGTCATGTTCGCCAGATATTCCTTGAGTTCCTTGAATGCTCGGCTTTGGGCTTCACTCCATTGGAAGTTCTTGGAGCTTCGGAGAAGTTGGAAGAATGTAAACTTCTTTCCGCTGCTCTGGGAATGAATCTGTTTAGCGCCGCCACTCTTCCTGTTAATTTTTGTATATCCTTGACCGAGGCTGGTTCTTGCATTTCTATGATTACTTTGATTTTGTCAGGATTGGCTTCAATGCCTTTTGTTGACACTAGGCATCCCAAAACCTTTCCCTTCTGAATGCCAAATACACATTTCTCTGGATTTAGTTTGAGGTTCGTTGCCCTTAAATTTGAGAATGTTTCTGCCAAATCTCTGATGTGATCACATCTTCTGATGCTTTTGACGATGATGTCGTCAACATATGCTAGGATGTTTCTTCGAAGCTGATAATGTAGCACGATTGCTATCATTCTTGAGAATATGGATTCCGCATTCTTCAGCCCCTCTGGCATTCTCACGAAACAATACGTTCCGAAAGGAGTTATAAAACAAGTTTTCTCCTCGTCTTCTTTTCTCACCCTGACTTGATGATATCCGGAAAACATGTCCAGGAGTGACAATATTTCGCTGTTTGTAGCATCATCCACAACTCTGTCCACTCTTTCTAGCGGGTAGTCATCTTTTTTGCATGCCTTGTTCAAATCTGTGAAATCCACACACATTCTCCATCTTCCGTTCTTTTTCTTGACCGGTACTGTGTTGGCCAGCCATACTGGGTAGATTACTTCTCGGATGACTTGAGCATCTTGCAGTCTTTGGACTTCTGCTTCCACGACCTTTGCTTTTTCTTCTGACATTTTCCTGAGTTTTTGCTTCTTCGGATGAATTTTGTCATCTGTGTCAAGCCTGTGTTCAATGATGTCTCGGTCAACACCCTGCAAATCCTTTGCTGACCAGGCGAAAACATCCTTGTTTTGATTCAAGAAATAGATTAGTTCTTCTTCTTCTTGAGGGCTTAGGTCTGCCCCAATTGTTACTGCTCTGTCTGGCATGCCATCTATGAATACTTTCTTTGTTTCTCCATCTGCACTTATTTTGATTTTCTCTTTATCTCTTTTTTCCTCGGAGTATGGCTGTTGCCTTTCTTAGTCATCTGTCAGATGATGTATGTTTTGTTGCCCAGGAGTATTTCCTCGTTCTATTCTTCTTACTTCATTCTGATCTCCGAAGATTGTGATTACTCTGTGAGGAGCTGGGATTTTCATGCACAGGAAAAGTTGTCTGAATACAGCATCGAACCTATTGATGAATCCTCTTCCGAAGATAGCATTATATGGATAATACATGTCAACAACGTCGAACATGATATGTTCTGTTCTTGCATTGTCCAGATCTCCAAATGACACTGGTAAAGAGATTTTTCTGCTGGATCTGATTGGTTTTCCACCGAAACCAACCAATGGCTTCTCTGGCGGCGCTAACATATGAGGAGCGAGGCCCATGCGTTGAAAGGTACTGGTGAAAATGATGTCTGCTGAACTTCCATTGTCTATCAGGACATTTCCTATAATCCACCCAGCAACGTTAACCTTGACGACCATTGCGTCATTGTGAGAAACTGATTTCAGCCTGAAATCTTCTTCAGTGAAAGTTATTGGGACCTTCGCCCATTCTGGCCTTGCTGCTGGACCGTCGTCAATGATTACATTGATCTGTCTGCAGTAATCGTTTCTTTGCTTCTTGGTGTCGAATTCCATAGATGAGCCTCCAGTTATTGGCAAGATCATGCCGAAGGATGGTAAGACTCTTGAAGTGTTTTGGGAATTGTTTTGCTCAGTTTTCGGAATTTGGGCTGGCGGTGGTGGCAGAGTTTCTTCTGCTTGGATTGGCTGAGCTTGTTCGATGACTTGTATGGCTTGGGTTTGTGGGAAGTTTTGCTGTGGAGTTTGGTTTTGCGGAATTGAGGGTTGTTGGAAAAATTGTTGCGAAGGTTGTGATTGTGGAAAATGAGTTTGTGGGTAGAATTGCGGCGAAGGTTGCCAAGCCGTTTGATGTGATTGGATAAAAGGTTGGGTTTGAGGAAAGGATTGGTGTTGCCAGTAAGTGTGTTGGACTGGTTTGGGTTGTGTGGCTGTTATCTGGGCTACGCGTTGTTGATCCTGGATTCTTTGGAAGTTCTTCTGGGTTTCTGGGCATGCTTCTGTGTTGTGACTTCTACCATGATATATGCACTGAAAGTGTGGATCTCTGCTGTCATGGTTTTGGAGTTTTGAAGGTGTTCTTCCTCGACCTCTTCCTCTTCCGGAATGGCCTCCTCGCATGCTATTTTGATTGTGATAATCCTGAGTTTGAGCTGGATTGTTTGGTGCATTGCCTTGCACATTCATGTTTTTTGGGATTGTCTTTGCTGATATCTTTCTGTCACTCTTCTTCTGTGATCTTCGTCAGATTTGTAATATTTCTCTAATTCTTCAAACAGCTCATCCATGGATTTAGGATCCAAACTATTGAAATGACCAGCTGTCTGCCCCGGAGTTAGACCGCTTATGAGAGCAGATATTGTTGCTTTATCATCAGCATCCGGAGTCTGAGATTTCAATTGCATGAACCTTCTTACAAATTCAGCTAACAGTTCCTTATCTCTCTGTTTGCACTGGTATAGATCTGCTGTTCTTGTGGTAGAATGATGAAAAGCTTGGAATACTTGAAGGAACTTGGCTTTTAGGTCTAGGCAGCTGTAGATTGAGTGAGGTGGCAGAAGTGAATACCAATTGAGCACCGGGCCTTCGCATGCGATAATGAAAGATTTTGCTAAGGCAACATCATCTCCTCCTGCCGAGGCTACTGCCGCTTCATAACTCATGAGGAATTGTCTGGAATTACCGAAGCCATTGAATTTTGGAAGTGAGACTGGCTTATATTTGGATGACCAAGGAGCTGTTTGAAGACCCACGGATAGCGGAGAGTTTAGATCGTTGAATTGAGCAATTCCATTGTTTACTGGTTCAGAGATTTCTGTGAAGATGAGATTTTCTTTGATGGACTGATCCTTGTTTGCAGAGTTTGGATCTGGTGTGAATCTCCTGAAGGAGTTGTTCTCTGAGTCGGTCATTTCATCCAGCTCTTTTTGAAGCTGCGTTATCTCTTTCTTTGCTTGCTCTAGCTTCTGAAGTTTATCTGTTGCTTGCTTCTTTGCTTTGAGCTGTATGGCCAGCTTCTCTTTCTGCCTTTTCAAAGTTTGTACTTGTTGAGCTGCATCTAACTCTCTGTATGGTGCTTCGTTCTCATTGTGCTCGTTGCTGGCTTCCGGTGTTCCTTCTGGTTCCTTCCCTTTCTCATTTTTGTCACTCTGTGAATCTTGGGGTAGCTCTGGATCTTGAGTGGTATTTGTCTTAGGATGAAGGACGAGACCTTGTTCTGTGTTTTCTTGGTTATCTTCGCTCTCGGGATCCTGTACGGTGGGTTTCTTAACTTTCTTCGGTGGTGCCATCGTGGGTTTCTGATGGCTAAGAACACGGTGGGCGCCAATGTTGAAAATTCCGAAATCTCTAGACAAAAGGTGGAAACGAACTGACAAAAGCTTCTGTTCTTACTCTGAAAAAGCTGACCCCTTTACACGGAGGCATGTGGCTCCTTTTATAGTGCCCGAGGGTCACTTTTACATTCCAAAACTACCCTTTGTAAAGTTACATATACATAGAAATGTTGGGGGTACATAAGTCCGCGATAATCACGGGGATCATTCCTAAATTACAAACGTGCCATTGCGTATTCCAGCTTCTTTCTTTTTCCGTAGCCAAGCTTCTTACGTCTCTTTGTATCTTCCTTGATACGCTGTTTGACTGAGTCAACTTCGGTTCCTAGGAATCCCATCGTGATCTTCGGAAATCTTCATTGAGCAGCCTCGGTCAGGCCTTTTCCTTTTGCGCCGTTCCTTCGCTCCTTCCTGAAATCTTTGCCGTAAGGAAGATTTCCCAGAGTTTTTGGATTCCTGAATATCACAAAATACAAGGAAGGGAAAGGAATTGTAATTACTCGGGATTTCCGAGGGTCAACAATACGTTCCCGTATAAAACAACATATAGCCCAATTATTTGGTTCGCCAGAAAACTTTCTCCAATCATAAGAAATGACGTCTTTAGATTCGTTCACAGATCTTAAAAACTTCAGAACCTTCGGAGAATTCCTAAAACTACCGATGCGTGTCTTCTTGAAAGATTCCGAGGAAGACGATTTTAAGCCGATCCCAACAACTAGTATATACAAACTTCTAGCTGGGGGCCCTGCAATTTTTGGGCCCCTGTTCGGGTGCACTGGTGGCACGTGCCCAGGGACGGGCCTGGAAACAAGTGCAATTCCCATGACCTTAGCAATCATGTTCATGTTCTCCTGGACAGTGTTTCCACATGCAAATGAACTCCTGGACAGTGTTTCCCCAACTAGAATTCCATTTGGATAAGAACAGGAACCTGCTCATTCAATGGAAGCATCAGCAAATCCTAATTATCTCGTCCCAAACAGGGTGGCTATGCCTTCGGAATGAATCATCGCTCACTCGTCCCAAACCTCTGGTTGTCCTTTCTTTCTCAGCTTGTTAATTGCACTCTGCATTTGAATCTCTTCAAGTCTTCACCGCCAGGTCGATCACATCCGTACCAGCTTATGCAGAAAATGGCAGTGGAGAGAATGAAAATCACATGAAATAGTTTAAATGAAATAGACATATCAGATATGAATACACCTTTCTCCTGAGTATAGAGACCTATGAATACAGAAGTTAAGCATAAACGATAAATTGCTAATTTAATTTTGCCAGTTGTTCTATAGCGACCTTTGACTACATTGTCACCAAGTTTTTGGGGGAGACAGTTTGCTCTAGCACAAAATCCACTGCTGTTTGCTCTGTGCTTCATTTTCACGGTCTATGGCCTAGCATCCCAATGGATTTATTTCCCATTCAATGGAAATGATTTCATGGGGCCGGTTATTATAGTGACTTCAGCTCCATGTTACTAAACAAGCCATGAATTCAGCTCAGTCAGATGCATTTACAAGTCACCCCATGGTGAAGTTCTTTGTCCTGGATGTAACACTTCCTTGCATGATCTGAAAAATGCATAATACTCTGAAAAAAAACTGCTGTTAGAAAGAGCAACCAGCCAAGGTCAATGGTGCATATGTTCTTCCTTGCTCAGGCCCAGTTTAGTTCTAAAAAATTTCACCAACTACCCGTCACATCAATCTCCAGACACTAATTAGGAGTATTAAATGTGGATTAATGGTAAAACTCATTCCACAACTTCTACCTTAATTTTCGAGATGAATCTAATAAGCTTAATTATGTCATGATTAGACAATATCCAATCTCTAATGACAGATTAATTAGGCTGGTGGTAGTGGCTGTATGATGTATCACGTAGTACTGTACTTGTCTTGTTGCTATGCCTGGAATTAGGGAAGGGAGCTTTCCCTTTTGTTGGTCATTAGGTTGTGAAGTCAAGATGTGTTTTGTCCCTCTACTCGTACCTAAGGATTAATATTTGAGAATCATATAGTTCACTCGAAAACTGTTTCTTGGTCCCTGGTTCATCTTGGTCCATGAAGACAGTATGCGCAGAACTGAATTATGAAGTGGACATCCTTTAAATTCCTCGTGCTGAAATTGAAGGCTATTTCAAATAAGCAAATGTGCTAATAAATTGGAGGTACCTAGAGTAGCGTGCTGCCTTTTGGATCTAGAACACAAAAGTTCAGCAAACTCACCATCCAATCATCCAGGCATTTAAAGAAATTGCGCATCTGTAATATTTCCTCCGTTCTTAAATATGTGAGGTTTATGACAAAAGATTTAATTCATTTTGAACTAATTTTCTTGTCTTAAATGTCATATATTTATGGACGGAGGTAGTAGCGTGCTGCTATTTGAATCGAGAACACAAAAGTTCAGCAAACTCACATCCAAATTCCAATCATCCAGGCATATCTTTCCACTTTGGAATTCCTTCCACTTTCCAGTCGCCTTGGGGGCGCTACCAAAGGTACTCGTCTGCATCAGACAACGGACGTCCCCGGGCCCCAGCCAACGCTCCCGCCCGCTTCAACCTCGGCACCAACGGCCGCGCCGGCCCGACACCACGGACCTGGGTCTCGCTGTCGTCGCGCCGGCACCACCGTCATAGGCCCATAGCCTCCCGCAGCAACAGCACGAATTTTTTTATATTTTTTTAATCATTTTGCAAAATTATACTATCATCTCAAAATTTTGCAAATTTGACCACCGACCGCCGTGGCCCACGGCGGCCACCATGGCCCACGGCGTTTCCACCGCCAACCGCCGTAGCGTACGGCGTTTAGGCCAAACGCCGTAGCGCGCGGCGGTCGGGGACGGCGTTTGCCGGTGCACCTCGGCGGCAGGCAGCGGACATGCAACCGCCGTAGGCCACGGCGGTTGCAACCCAACCGTCGTGACCCACGGCGGTATCTTTTTTTTTAGTATTTAGAAGTCCAACACACACATTTGCAATGGCATGTACGGCGCTCGAAAAATCCTAACAAAGCGCCTTACGTACTGATAACATAGCTTAGGGAATTTAGAAAATTGATTACAACAGGTCTACTTAATCTAGTTGTACGAGAACTACCCGGAGAGCAAAGACCTACCGGAGTCTTGCGACGGCATGTAGTAGTACCCACGTGGGGGTGGAGGTGGTGAAGGTGGAGGGGAGCTGTTCTTCTTGTGGCATTCACAAGTGCAGATCGAACATTTGCAGCATCTACTGTCTCCAGCGCTGGACGATCGATCAGGGGAAGCCAATGCCTCCGACAGCTCCCTCTTCAGGTTGAAGATGACGACGTCCTCGAGGTAGTCGATGTACTCTTGATAGGGGCGAAATAGCTGGTGGATCCACCCATTGCGAGAAACCGCAGTTCTCTGCTTGGGTGGAGTACTGCAAAAGGCAAGAAAACATTAGCAAACCAAAGAAAGATGATGAACAAATTTGTGAACATTGCTTACCCATGCATGTGGGCAGTGCCAGAAGCGACGACCGGAGTTGTTCCATCCCTCGTACACTTGCATCACGCAAAACTCACCGTGCGAACACCTAGGCCACAGCACCGTTTGCTTCGGTGCGTAGCTTCTAACTTCACGCATCGATCTGAAGTCACTCTTGCCTTTCAATGGGAAATTGGCTACGAAATCAGGAGATTGCTGATGCCACAACATAGGACCGAAACCGTGCTCATCCCCACTCCAGGAAGTCATTGTTGAATGCTGTGAGAAGAAGGTAATGGAGTGAATGGTGCTACATATAGGCAAAAGAAGGAGCCTGGCTGGGTGGTGGGCCCTTTGATCCGTGGGAAGAGAAACGAAGCAGTGACTCAGAGAAAATACACCCTAGTACTAGGGCACTGGCGCATTGTGGGCCAATCGATCCGTGGGAGGAGAACACGTCAGTGACTCGGAGGAAACACAACAACTCTGCATATGACCATGACTGTAACGAAACAAACGTAACGGAGAAAACACACTCTAATGCAGTTCGATTAAAGTTCTTAAGGATACAAACCGAGGATCCTACATCACGATGTCACGAAATCCCGATTTATTTGATACAGTCCGACTAATACTCTAGGTCTACTGAGTACAACAGAGGTATTTCCCCTTCCTGATGGCATCATGCCCAGCTTCCTTCGCCCGGCGAGCCCTCTCCCTCTTCCTCTCTCTGTCGGCTTCACGGGCCTGGGCCGCTTCACGCTCTCTCATCTCCTGACGAATGCGCATTTCCTTCTCCTCCTCTTTTTTTTCCTCTCTTTTCCCACTCAACCATGCGCAACCACCTCTCCCTTGCATCACGGTCCGCTGCCTTGACGTAGCTCTTGTCGAACTCAGACTGCTCGGTATCTAGCCACTGCATAAAATCACAAAGAAGAGGTGGAGTCTTTTTCCAAAGACATGTCAGCAAATAATAAAACAAAAATGACAAATGAATAATCGAGAAGTGTAGAAAGTCCTTACTTTGGCTATAAGGTTGCGATCGAAAGGCTGGATCGGGTCGTGCGCATAGTTTGCGTACATGAAGAATCTCATCCCGTACGCGTACCCGAGAACCTTGCACTTCACAAGCTTGCAGTTGTCACTGCAGAAGCACATAGGAGTGTTAGTCCCCTTTGGCACCTCGACCTTGTCCTTTCTCGTGGTGAGGAACTCCAAGTCCAACTCAGGATCTGAGGAGGCCATTGCAAACCTGCAAAACATGATAAGAACAATTATTACAATCATACACAAAATTATAAATTACAATCATAAACAAAATTATAAAAATGAATGAGCATAATTAAGGCGACACGAAATAGCAGTTCAATTATTCAAATACAATACCATACATAAGTTCATACAGGAAATATTAGTTCGAACATTACAAATTCCATAATTAAATGTCCTAACATTGCAAGCAACTATGATCATCTGAATCCTGCACTGTTGCTACGCTCACGTCCACGTCCGCGTCCACGTCCACGTCCTGATGGGGGTTGGGATGATCCTGAAGGTGCTGATGAGCCCAAATTGGCTGTAGGTGGTGCGTTGCAAGCATAATTTACAGCTGTGCACCTCTTGTAGCCCGTGTTGTGACACTTGTAGCATATCACTACTGCAGGTCCAGCTTCAGCTTCATCCATGTTGTTTCTAATCCTCTTCTTCTTCCTTCTTCCAACACATTGGCACATTTCAGGATCTGAATTTGGTATGTGCACAGCATTTTCTTTGGGGTTCTCAGTAAAAGTACCCTGCACGAGGTAGCTCTGGATTGTTCGGTTCCAAATGTTCCAAATAGTTTGTTTGTCGTAGTACCATGGTATGTACCTACGGTAGCTGAAATCTTTAAGTTCATAACATACGGTAATCACATGGGAGCAGGGTTTGTGTAGTAGTTGTGGCTTCCGGCATGAACATCTTCATATTTCATTGCTAAGGTCACACACTTGTTGCGTCTTTTCACGCGCTAGGCCTAGGCGCATTTTCCCTGTGCACTCAACCTCATATCTCCACATAATTTCATTCTCAGCGGACCGGTACAAAGGCTACGCTGTGACCGAGTGCAGAAGTGCTTTTTTCTGCTTCGTGTCCAAATACTGAGTCATTCTGGTGCAGTATGTCATCTGAGTCTTCCTCACAACCTCATCCGCTACCTTGCTCCTTTCGTAGAAATATTGCATTGTACGATACATGAAGAACTCAATGATGCCAACTAGATTCTGTATTGCTCTTGGCTACCATCTTTCATGTCATTTATTGCTTGCAAAATACCTTTGTGCCTATCGTGTATGACACAAACATTTTGCACATCCTGCACCACCATGTTCTTCAACCTCTAAAGAAATCAGTACCAACTGTCACCATTCTCCCCCTCCACAAATGCAATGGCCAAAGGAAGCAATTGATTGTTACTATCAGCTGCCACAGCTGTCAGGATTGTTCCTTTGTATTTACTAGTGAGAAAAGTGCCATCTATGCAAATGACCAGTCGACACAGTTTGAAAGCCTCAATACAGGCACCCAAAGCCAAGAATGACCGCTGAAGCACAAGCTTACCTGGTTTCTCCTGACAAGGATAGGCCTTGATATCATATTAGCTGTCAGGATTCATCTGAACTATTGTGTGCAGCAAGTTAGGCAAATTGTGGTAGGATGCTTCATAAGTACCCCACCTATGCTCTAATATCTTCTTCTTTGCTTGGTATGCCTTGCTGTAACTGATGGTGTACCCGAATTTTTCCTGAATTGCATCGATAATGGCCTTCGGCTCATATGAAGTACATTTCACAATGGTAGGGTACATGTGACTTGCAACAAAATCGGCTGAAATATTTCGGTACTTTGTATCAATCCGATCAAGAGTACAACTGTGAGGCACCACTTCTTTAACCTCTAAGTAATAATCCCACTTCCCCTTATATGCATACACTCGAAAAGAACAATCCTCCTTCTTGCAACGCACATCATATATCCTCGGAGAGCTTCTCACCACCCAGAACTCCCTATGCAAAGTCAAGGTGGACCACTGCTTGACTGCATCCTTCACATGTGCAGTAGTGGGGTACATGGCGCCTACTGTAAGCTCATTCTCCGTGTACTCCCATGGCACATCCTCACCACGATTAACAGTACACTGTGAGAAATCGTAGTTCTGCCAATCCCAGGGCACATGATCCTCAGACAGATCATCATCATCAGCATCAGCATCAGCATCATAATCATCATCTGAAGAGTCCTCTTTCAATGCACGTTCATCAGCTTCTAACTCTCTCTCATACTGTCTCATCACCTCAGGGTTTCTTTCTCCCTCATCAACAAAATCAGTGACAACAAAACCTCTAGATGACTCATGACTTTCAGAATCCCCTTCTTCCTCCACTTGTTGTTCCCCTTCTTCATCACCTTCTTCGTCCTCTTGTTGTTCCCCTTCATCATCACCTTGTTGTTCCCCTTCTTCCTCAGCTTCCTCATGTACTTGACTGGTAGACCCACCCTTCAGGTAAACTTCGACAAACAAAATGACGGGCAAACCAACTCGGTATGTATTTCTGATATAACTCCTCCATTGTCGAGTTCCTTCAAGTGGCATGAGCTCCCAATACAAATGTTCACTTCTGTTGATTAGTAACATCACCGACATGCATTGGTGCTCTAAATCTACTGCAAATGACTTGACCAGTCACTTGGTTATACCCTCCCAACTTCTTTCTGCTGCTCTTTTAATATTTTACTTAATTGAACTAAAATTTGACAAGTCAACTCCTTGTGGACCATATATAATTTCTCCAGCTCCATAATACAATTTGACTGTGACTGTCTCCGACATGTCTGATTCATAATAAAAACCAATAACTACTATCAAATACTACATCCAGGGACTAACAAACAAAAAGACTAATATCTAAACTAACAGTAAATATGTTACGTAATTTAGTCTAATCAGCGGCAAACATGTAAAGTATAATCTAATCCATAACTACATATCTAAAACTACAGATCTATAATCTAATCCATAACTACAGAAAACTCTAAATAATAAATAGTAATTATATCTAAGCAAAAATGACTAAAACAGTTGAAATCAGCAAAATACCTGCAATGAAGCGAAGAAGTAGCAGAACTTCGCTGCTCCGCCGCCTCCACCTCACTCTCTTCTCCTTCTAAACACTAAACCCTAGGGAAATGAACTATTTAATACTACAGATCTAAAAAAAATCTAAATAATCAATACTAATTACGATTTTATTACATCTAAGTACAGGTGCAGGGTTGAAATCAACGAAATACTTACAATGAAGCGAAGGACCAGCAGAGCTTCGCTGCTCCGCCCCCTCACTCTCTTCTCCTTCCCTCCCAACCCTCTCTTTCTTTTTTTCCGAATTATTATGATAATTTCGGGCAAATTTTCGGCTCTTATAGGGTCTGACGACCTGCCGCTGTGGGCCACGGCGGTCGCAAATCCCTACCGCCGTGGCCCACGGCGAACGAATGTCAAGCGCCGTGGGCCACTGCGGCCGGGCTTTCCGCCGGCCGGGCCCACGGCGGTTGCCTGTGGAAACGCCGTGGGCCACGGCGGCCGCCGTGGGCCATGGCGGTCGGTGGTCAAATTTGCAAAATTTTAAGATGATCTTATAATTTTGCAAAATGATTAAAAAAATAAAAAAAATTGCAACAGCACGGATCAGGCCCGAGTTTTTTTTTTTAAGAATTGATCACACCCGAGTTGAGTGCCTGTCGGCTCGTCATCCCGGCACGAGCGACTGAGCGAGTCCATCCAAAACAAGCCCGCCACGCCATCCTCGTCATGTAACGGTAATTTCGTGCTCGATCTCTGGGCGTGTGCGTGCGCAGCAGATTCGGAGCCCCCCGTGCGCAGCAGTTAAGGCAGCTCTGTCCATGGCTGCTGGCGAGCTGGAACCTGGAAGGAATGAAAGAAGGGGGGAAGGGGGCGAGGGGAGACGGAAGAAATCCCGAACGCCTTGCCGTAAATACGGCGATCCCGCGGCATTGATTACGCGACGGACACGCCCGCCCGCCCGTTAATTCCGTGCCGCCCTTCGCCCTCTTTCAAATTCCATCCATCCCAATCCCATCCCGGCATCCCCGTCTCGTCTTCGTTCCGTCTCAGCAGCGCCGGAGCAGAGTGGGTGTTGTGCCGAAGGAAGGAAGGCGCGGCGGAGAGGAGAAGCTCGAAGGGAGGAGACGCCAAGAACCCCCGGCCGATGCACGCGTGCTTCCATGGCGGTGGCGGCACCAGCAGGGTCACCAAGTCCGTCGGCTTCATCGCCGAGAGCGTACGCCGCCCAACCTCTATCGCTGTTTGCTCTTTTCCTTCCATGGCGCCCGCCGCCGTGCGTGATGGTAACGCAATGAAGTGTCCTTCGCGTGCGCAGATGAAGGCCTTGTCGTTCATCAAGGTGAGGGCGGCGGGCGGCGGCGGCGGCGGCGGCGGGGGCGGGGACCAGCCGCGGCGACGACGGCCGCGGCATCCGCACCGTTCCCCGAAGGCCGAGGAGCCGCAGGACAAGGATGTCGCGACGTCGGCGTCGGCGTCCTCGTCCGCCAAGGTCGCGCCGGCGCAGCCGCACGAGGCCGACGGCGATCGGGAGGGTCCCCTTCACCCGCACGGGGAGCAGGA
Organism: Cenchrus fungigraminus; assembly: GCA_036936925.1. Taxonomy (NCBI): domain Eukaryota; kingdom Viridiplantae; phylum Streptophyta; class Magnoliopsida; order Poales; family Poaceae; genus Cenchrus; species Cenchrus fungigraminus. The sequence continues at coordinate 78,251,184 of CM072775.1, forward strand.
GCAAGGAGGAGCGAAGCACGAATGCTGCGACAAGTGCTGCTCTCACTCGGAGGATGACGGCGGCGGCGGCGGCGGCGCTACGGACGAGGAGGCCGCGGCGGACAGCGACCGGGAGTGGGCGGCGGAGCCGGAGCCCGGGGTGCTGATGACGCTCGTGTCGCGCGGCGACGGCACCAACCACCTCCGCCGGATCCGCTTCAGCGAGGACTACTTCGGCGACGCGTGGGCGGCGCAGACCTGGTGGGCGGACAACTGCGACCGCATCGTCGAGCTCTACAGCGTCGTCGTCCAGCCCGAGCACCCCTCGCACGGCGACGTGGACGACGACGACGACGATCCGGCGGCGCCCGTCACCCCGTGCCAATCCGAGGACGACGACCACCAACCTCCGGTACGCGATTCGATCCGTTCCGATTTTGATTCGATTTCCCGCTGCTCCGATCGCCTGCGCTGTGGAGTTTGGCCACCTACCTCCAGCCTCCACCGTACCGGAGCAGCTAGCAGATTCAGTACAGCAGCGAGGCAATAAAAGATTTGCAAATTGCAGTGCTGCCATGAACTATGAACCACGATCCGACTCAAAATCTCGTTTCAAATCCATGTTACGATCGTTGGTACCCAAATCCAGCCATCTTTTCGGTGATGGGAGTACACATTTCTTCTTGCTGATCTGATTGATAAATATGGCGGCAGGGTACTGAACTACTGATCATACTTCCCTGTAGCAAATAAATTCCCAGCTTCCTTGTGCACCAACTGCATACAATCTTAGCCTGATCTGCATTTGCCCCACTTCTAGAGCATGACACTGATTGACTTTAATTTCACATGATCTTGTGATACTGATTCAATGATTCTGAATATCTGATTATTGCAATTGCATTGTGTGGGGTTCACAGGATGGGACTGGAGAGCTGGAGTACTCGGCGTCGGCGTCCGGAGGGTCAACCTCCAACTTCTCCGGGCCGTCCAGCGGCAGCGGCAGTGGGTCGGCCAACAAGGTGGACTCCCCGATTCTCGGGCTTGTCACTGAGGCCGAAAGCTTCACAAGAGCAGCCCAGCCGAAGCGCAGCCATATAACGAGACAAAGACAGTGACGCTTACCTGGAAAATTATACATGCTCATCAGTCTTTAAATCAGAGAAGAACTGCTGGCAACCTCTGCTGCATCCTGACCGAAACCGTTTGCAGAACGCCAGAATCGTTTCTAGCGGTTGTAACAACGCCAGAATGGTTTGTTGTTTCTAGCGGTTGTAACAATGCCTACAGGTTCGAAATAGTTGCCTACAGTACTATACTACGGGGGCTGTTTTGTTGTATGATATTTTGCTGAAATGTATATAGTGTTTACCATTTAGCCCAGATTCGAAATGGATACAAAACTCAATCCTATAATTATATAAAGATTATTCAGATTATCAGCATATAATGGGGGTACTATGCATTTTTTTAAAAAAGTATCAGCATGTGGCCAGACAATCAGTTGTGTTCCCATGAACATTCTCAAAACAGGTACAGAACAACTTTTGTTTTGTCAGAAACAGAAAACATCCAATTTATCCAATTTCTAGGTGCAAGCATAGGGGAATACAAATAACACTTACAAAACAATGTGCAATCTGGCCACCTAGTTACACTAGTCCCCTCGACTTGAAGAACACTCCTACCTCCTTGCTCGACTTGGTTGCTCCGAGTTCAATTTGGCCTAGGTGTGCAAAGGAGTCTGTGGTCTGCAACTGCAAGCAGGAGGGGTGCAGCACACACCATCCACTGGCATTGAGCCAGAAACATTCTTCTAGATGATATTTCCACCAAAAGTAAAAACCGACTCTGTCCAGGCAACGGTTCTGCAGATGGATCAAACACAAACAAAGGCTTGGAGCCTATGGAAATCCGGCGATATGTCACACCTGATTGGAGTCAAGAACACTGGCCTATGGAACTTGTTTGTCACAGGCCAAATGCTGAAGAAGGGAGGCCTCGTGAAACATGAGCAACACAATTCCTGACCCAGGCCCTGTTTAGTTGGCTAAAATTTAGCCAAAATTTTGCTACTTTTTCAACTCTCTCTCCATCACATCACATTAAATACACCAAAAGACATATGTTCGGAGCAGTAAATGTAGGTAAAAAAATTAACTAATCACACAGTTCTGTTGTACATCACGAGACGAATCTTTTGAGCCTAGTTAGTTCATGATTGGACAATATTTACCACAAACAAACGAAAGTGCTACAGAGATGCTACAGGAGTTGAAACAGTAGCTTTTGCTACTTTTTAGCCAACTAAACAGGCCCCCAGCATCCTGCGCAGGTTCAATTTAAACTCTGATCAGCAATGCCGCATGCCCCCATAAATAAGCTGCAGTTTCAAAACAGATTCTAGCAGACAAATAAAAGTGGCAGTAGCTGTGTTGCAGGCAGCAGGCCCAGACACAACCAAAATCTGCAGCCGCGTGATGCATTCATTGAATTCTCACTCTGCAAGCGGACATTTGTTGCTGCATGGCAAATCACAAGGTTTGCAAGTCCAATGCGATCAACACTGACAGACAATGGCTTTGTGCAACGAAATCGCTGTAAATAACATAACTTTTTTATCACCATCATCAGCAACTTTCTAGGATCGAACAATTCCTTCGAGTATCCCGTCGAGCATGGCGTACCTCAAGGGCACCTCAGATTCGGTCGGGCCGGATCCAGAAGAACTCCCTTATGAATGCGACGACGATGGCGACGCTGGGCACGGTGGTGAGCACCACGCCCGCCACGGACACGGGCGGCCGCACCTTCATCGGGCCCCTCCGCGCCCTCCGCCGGCGCGCGTACGCCACGAGCTCGGCCTCGCCCCACCGCTCGGGCGCCGGCTCGATGGCCGCCGAAGGAACGAGCGGCGGCGGAATCTGGAAGGGGCACCGGGACCGCCAGGACGAGGGCGGGAGGCCCAGGCGCGCCGCGCGCGGGAGGAAGACGGAGGCGAGCGCCCAGCGGAGGAGCGAGGCGCCGGGGCAGAGGAAGGGCGGGTACGAGTAGTAGGACGCGGCGGAGCCCGGGCACGGGACGCGGGAGGCGAGGAGGAGCTGCGAGTGGAGCGACGGCTAGTGGGACGGGTGGGTCAGGATGTGGGTAAGGGCCTCGGATCGCTGCGCCCACGTCGGGGCGGGAGCGGCGAGCCGAGCTTGTTGGGCACGAGGTTTGGCCTCCGCCATGCCAATGGGAGCACGGTGGCGGAGGCAGGATCGAAGGGTGGGAGCCGAGCTTGAGGGACGAGGCGAAGGCGACGGCGCGACGCGAGGCCACGGGGCAGCTAACGCTGGCACCTGGCAGGATAAGCTACTTTTGAACGGTAATGGCTGGAAACGCGTACGGAAACTAGTCCTTCGTGGTTCCGTTTTGGCGCTCCAAAGATGAGACACGCCTTCTTTGCTGGGTCGCGTATTTGCAAAATACGGAAAATCTACAGGAATTGCGTGCAAAAAGAAGTCCTGTACCAATGAGTTTGGAGAGATCGCGATGCCAGTGGGAGATTCAATCGCCGCCTCAGCTCCGCATGAGGTTCAGAGTTTTAGAGTTGAAGCTGCTTCACATTTCAGATTAGCATGAGTTTTTGTAAGTTTCTTTATGTTTCGTAGATGGTTGGACCTTTCAGGACGGCTACAAAGAAACTTGAGTAATCTATTGTCTTGTTTTTGAGAAAGCAATGTAATTCTGCTTCTGACATTTCAGGCTAGCATAGTCAGAGTCCTGCTGGTTGCGTCCAAATGGCTAATTGATTCCCGGCTCCTCTTTTGTTCTGGGACAGTCTGATGAACATTATCGTGAGAAAAAACATATCTAAACTGGCAAACCGAGCACGGTATGAATAGCAATGACCGTAATTTCCACTTATACACGGCAATCTACAATACTTATTTGTAAAGCAAAAGAATTTACACAGAAATGTGATTAAGCAGATAGAACAGTAATGTGAATAGATGCATTGAACTTTCCAAACAAAATGTATACAAGTGACAAAAGAAAATATGGGCTGCCAAAGCTGCAAGTAGTCCTTCATGTATTCTGGACACATAATCAGTTAAACTAAATGTCAGTAGTTAGTAGTCATTGCTGCAACAAGTTTAGGTGTTCTACTTTCTAAACCCTAAACGATGCATATATTTGGGATGATTTCTTTTACAGGTTGCCATATGATCGTTCCTAACTATGCAGATGTAACTCCTGCTCGTTTGATTAATAATCAAGTAGCCCTCCACTGGGCAATTTGCTATGAACTTGTACAAGCCTCTTTGATCTCCACTTCATCAAGGAAGTCCAAGGAACCATAATCATTTTCTGCCTCGGACCGAATACCAGCACATAGCTCCATCTTTCCTACGGATTCAAGACCTTTGATCAATGTTGCATATGTTATCCTATCAGGATCACTCTCCCACAATTTCATCAGACGGAAACAATCCATCGCTAATTGTGTGAACCCAGCATCTAGGAGTGCCTTCAGAAGCAGATTGAAACCTTCGGTGTCTGGCTCCAGTTGTTCCCTCTTCAGGTATGAACAGGCTTTGTCAACCTCAGACTGTAAACCTTTGCTTGCAAGCACTGTAACAAGATCTACATACCACAGCAACCTAGGCCTGTACCAATGCTCCTTCCGAATCTCCTCGAAGACCTATCAGAAATGACAACATTGTAAGAAATGAGAAGCATCTGAGTCTTCATTTCTTTGTTCAAGACTAGAAGTTTCTGCTTGTCAGCAGTAGCACCATCTTGTAATCTTAAATGCATATGTATATCACGAATGTAAAAACCAAGAAGGGTGTGCATATGTCAGCAATGTCATCATCTAGTAATCCTAAATGCATAGAGTAAAAAAAAATTATAAGAATTAGAAGTTGATCCTGGTATTTCTATGAGCTGCCACTGAATTATATTCATTCATGCCACTATACCATAATTTCCTTAAAAAAAAACTAGCAGCCATATTAACAAAAATACCCTTAAATGTTCTTGCTGTAGACTATTATAAGGAATCATATATGTGCTCCACAATTAATGGATTCATAATCTTTCTATGCTTAAGAAATAGCACCCAAAAGGCCAAAACACATCTACTGCATCCAGCAGTTAAAATAAAATAGCTCAAATCAAAGTGGACAATAACTTAGACAGGCATGAATCCTGAGGGCCTGATCAGCACATCATGCTGGTCCTGAAAGAAGTTAGGAGCTTTGAACCAACAATTCATGACAAGAATGAGTTTTGCTTAGATGATTAATGGTGGATCAGACTAGAAATTCTGCAAATCTATCTAACGGACGGCAGGATAGGATGTGTATAAAAAAAGTTGGTGAGTGCACATCAGTCATCAAATGTAGTTCACAAAGGCTGACAGCTTTTAGATAAACCATTGTTGTCAAATCCGTTATCTCATTAGACATGAAGATATGGTTAAGCTTTTACCAATTTGGACCGTGGGAATAATTTAGGCCGATGAAACTGTTCAGCATGGCACGAGCACAACCTCGTGAGAGAAATTCACGATTTTATACATTTGCTGCTGATCTACACGTTCACAGGTAGTAATTGACTAATTGATCAACACAATCTGGACATGAATTTGCCCTACCACGCCCCCAAAAGGCCACCAAGGCGACTACCAATAGCTTCTGCCGGTGATGCGGCAGGCGCGCACAGCACAGCGCCACGGCGTACCTGGAGGGCCAGGAGGGCCTCGCCCTGCGCGGCGAGCTCGCGGAAGACGGCGACCATGTCGGCCTTGAGGAGGCGCCGCAGCTTGGGCTCCACCGCGGCGGCGGCGGACGCGGCGGAGCCGCCGCGGAGGGAGGCGCGCTTGAGGGACTGGACGGCCTGGATGGCCTCCGTGCTGAGGTACCGCCCGCGCTGCGTCGGCTTGCGGTTCTTGCTCCGGTCCCGCATCGTGATAGTCGCGGCGGCGGCGCTCCTCCGACGAGCGCCGCCGCGGGTTGGGGGAAGGCGGAACGGTGAGCAGGCGCGTGAGGAGAGCATCGCCGTCGCCGCCCAGCTCTGCCTCCGCCTCTGCTCGAGTTGGATAGTGGTGTAGAGTGTACTGGCGTGGGTTTGCGGCAGTTTTGGGTGGGTTCAGAACTTCAGAGTTCAGACTGTATCCCGTCCGCACAAGCCACGCGCCGCCGGCGCCCTCCCCAGGCCCATCGCTGTCCGCGCCCCTACCACCGGCGTCGCCGCGTCGCCGACCAATGGCTCAGGCCGCCAAGAAACAGCAGGAGATCGAAATCATCCTGATCGCGAAGAGTCTGGATCGATATCGTCGAGAAAGGCAACAGGCTGGAGGTAAATTGACACTTAATATGTTGGCTTCTGCAACCTCAAATCGAACTGATTTTTAGCTGGTCATTTGTCGCGTGGTATTTTGGAATCCCATGTCAAGTGTATATATACGATTCGATGTGGATGGTGAGTTATTGTTTGCATCAGAGACATATAAAGTTAATTCTGCATGCCTCTAAACAGGGAAATACTAGTCTAATAGATGATCATATGACCGTAGACTAGTATTTCCTAAATGGTGAGAGTCTACGGTGACTCGTAGGAATCGCGAGAGACCTAAACAGAAACTCCCCCTCCTTAATACATGCAACAAATTGGTGTCAACCTAGGGGAATCTAGGATAGATAAAGACAATAGCTTTCATTTGTTGTTGGATCGGGCTTTGGAAAGGGAAATAGTGGAGAAGGAGGTTTCGGATCATGAATGGTGGGACTTAGAGAGTGAGGAGGAAAGCTTAGAAAATATAGAGAAGAATGCTTTAAAGAGCCTATGTGGAGAGTTGATGGAGGAGGTGTTTGATGAATCGAGTTTCCCACTTAATTGCGAACTTAATGGTTTGCGTCGAAAGGGTAAGTCTCACGCTAAGTCGTGCTTGAGAAAGACTTGCAAGACAGGAAGGGGAAATTTTTTTAAAAAGGGTTCCAAATGAGAGGAATCTTTTGGAATAGCAGAGGTCTTAGTGACTTGGCTAAAACTAGATTCCTGAGGGAGACATCCAAAGAGCAAAACTTGGATTTTATTGCTCTTTTGGAAACAGGTAAAAAGGATTTTTCCCAAGATACACTAAATAATTTTAGTGGAGGGAGAAATTTTGTTTGGCACTGGACGGCGCCACATGGGAGATCCGGAGGTATTTTATTGGGGGTGAATTTAGATGTGATGGACGTGGGAAGCATCGATGATGGAGATTTCTTTGTGAAGTTTAGACTGAGAGACAGGGGGAACGATTTTAAGTGGGTGTTAGTGGCTGTCTATGGGGCAGCCCAACCCGAATTTAAAGAATCGTTTCTCACTGAATTGGTTCAATCATGCAGTAATGAGAGACTACCCTTATGCATAGGGGGTGATTTCAACATCATTCGGAACAGTAGTGAGAAAAATAACGAGAGATATGAAGAGAGATGGCCTTTCCTTTTTAATGCTGTCATAGACAGCCTGGACTTGAGGGAAATTGAAATGTCAGGCCGTAAGTTTACTTAGGCTAATTCCCGTAGAGTTCCCACATACGAGAAATTGGATAGAGTATTGGTTAGCACGGAATGGGAGCAGAATTTCCCGTTGGCAACAATAGAGGCGCTTAGCAGGGAAGTTTCTGATCATACTCCTCTTTTACTTTGCACGGGAGAAAAGGCCAAGAAAAAGAAACTACCTCCTTTTAAATTTGAGCTTGGATGGCTTTTGAAGGACGATTTCTTTGAAGTGGTCGCAGATGTCTGGAAAAAAGAAAAAAGGGGTAGAACCCCTATGCAAAGATGGCAGAATAAGATAAGGAGATTGAGACAATTTTTGAGAGGATGGGCAAAGAACATGAATGGGGCGTACAAGAAGGAGAAACAGGAGTTATTGAGAAAAGCAGAGGAGCTGGATAAGAAGGCGGAGTCCCAGCTGCTAAGTCAGCAAGATTGGGATCTCAAGCAAAGTATTAGTGAAAGAATCAATCAGCTTTTAAGGGAAGAAGAGTTGAGGTGGTTCCAAAGGGCCAAAACGTCGAAGATTCTAAAAGGGGATAATAATACAAAATATTTCCAAATGGTTGCTAATGGAAAAAGAAGGAAGACTAGAATTTTCCGGCTTGAGCAAGAGGAAGGGGTAGTGGAGGGGGAGGAGCAGTTGAGCAATTTCATCACTAACTTTTATAAAGGTCTCTTTGGTAGAGCAGAGGATAGTAATTTTTCACTAAATGAGTCAATGGTGGAGGATATTCCTCAAATCACCAATGCAGAGAGAGAATTATTGGAAGCTGAATTTACAGAAAAGGAGGTAAGGGAGGCGATATTCCAAATGAAACATAACAAAGCGCCGGGGCCTGATGGGTTTCCTGCTGAATTTTATCAAGTCTTTTGGAGTCTCATAAAAGATGACTTAATGGCCATGTTCAGGGACTTCCATGTAGGGGATCTCCCTCTCTTCTGCCTTAATTTTGGAATAATAACTTTACTTCCAAAAGAACAGGAGGTCAAGAAAATTCAGCAATATAGACCCATCTACTTGTTAAATGTTAGTTTTAAGATCTTTACCAAGGTGTTGGCTAACAGACTTACTTCGATAGCGTGTAGGATTACCAAACCATCCCAATCTACGTTTTTACCTGGCAGATATATTTTGGAGGGGGTGGTCATCCTACATGAGACTATCCTGGCAGAAAAACCTTGATCTATAATAGTCTAACTTTTCAAGAACACCTTTAGGTACTCTGAAAAAGGATATCATGAACATAGGCAAACTAGACAAAACCGAGTTGATTAAAACTAGTCTCCCACCTGATGACAGCAACTTTCCTTTCCAACTACTCAATTTTTTCTGAAATCTCTCCTCAACCACCCTCCAATCACTATTAGAGAGTCTACGGTGACTCATAGGAATCCCCAGATACCTAAACGGAAACTCCCCCTCCTTACATCCGAAGAGTTCCACATAATCTGAAGATCTGTCTCTTGTTTCACCAAAGCAGAATAACTCACTCTTATGAAAGTTAATCTTAAGGTCTGATAACTTTTCAAAGGCACTTAGTACTAATTTCAAGTTCTTGACCTTTTCTAAATCATCTTCCAAAAAGAGAATTGTGTCATCCGCATATTGCAGGATGGAGAGACCGTCCTCCACTAAGTGAGGAACCAATCCATCAAAATAACCCAAGTGTTTTGACCTCTCTATTAAGACTGCAAGCACATCAGCCACAAGATTGAAGAGAATAGGTGATAAAGGGTCCCCTTGCCTCAGACCCTTCCTAGTTTGGAAAAAATGTCCCATCTCGTCATTTACCTTCACACACACGCTGCCCCCCTCGACCGATTTCTCAATCCACTGACACCATTTCTGTGGGAAACCCTTTAGTCTAAGAACTTGTTGTAGAAAGGCCCAATTAACCTTGTCATACGCCTTTTCAAAATCTAACTTGAGTACTAGGCCATTTTTCCTCTTCCTCTTAAGCTCATGGATAGTCTCATGTAGGATGACCACCCCCTCCAAAATATATCTGCCAGGTAAAAACGCAGATTGGGATGGTTTGGTAATCCTACACGCTATCGAAGTAAGTCTGTTAGCCAACACCTTGGTAAAGATCTTAAAACTAACATTTAACAAGCAGATGGGTCTATATTGCTGAATTTTCTTGACCTCCTGTTCTTTTGGAAGTAAAGTTATTATTCCAAAATTAAGGCAGAAGAGAGGGAGATCCCCTACATGGAAGTCCCTGAACATGGCCATTAAGTCATCTTTTATGAGACTCCAAAAGACTTGATAAAATTCAGCAGGAAACCCATCAGACCCCGGCGCTTTGTTATGTTTCATTTGGAATATCGCCTCCCTTACCTCCTTTTCTGTAAATTCAGCTTCCAATAATTCTCTCTCTGCATTGGTGATTTGAGGAATATCCTCCACCATTGACTCATTTAGTGAAAAATTACTATCCTCTGCTCTACCAAAGAGACCGTTATAAAAGTTAGTGATGAAATTGCTCAACTGCTCCTCCCCCTCCACTACCCCTTCCTCTTGCTCAAGCCGGAAAATTCTAGTCTTCCTTCTTTTTCCATTAGCAACCATTTAGAAATATTTTGTATTATTATCCCCTTTTAGAATCTTCGACGTTTTGGCCCTTTGGAACCACCTCAACTCTTCTTCCCTTAAAAGCTGATTGATTCTTTCACTAATACTTTGCTTGAGATCCCAATCTTGCTGACTTAGCAGCTGGGACTCCGCCTTCTTATCCAGCTCCTCTGCTTTTCTCAATAACTCCTGTTTCTCCTTCTTGTACGCCCCATTCATGTTCTTTGCCCATCCTCTCAAAAATTGTCTCAATCTCCTTATCTTATTCTGCCATCTTTGCATAGGGGTTCTACCCCTTTTTTCTTTTTTCCAGACATCTGCGACCACTTCAAAGAAATCGTCCTTCAAAAGCCATCCAAGCTCAAATTTAAAAGGAGGTGGTTTCTTTTTCTTGGCCTTTTCTCCCGTGCAAAGTAAAAGAGGAGTATGATCAGAAACTTCCCTGCTAAGCGCCTCTATTGTTGCCAACGGGAAATTCTGCTCCCATTCCGTGCTAACCAATACTCTATCCAATTTCTCGTATGTGGGAACTCTACGGGAATTAGCCTAAGTAAACTTACGGCCTGACATTTCAATTTCCCTCAAGTCCAGGCTGTCTATGACAGCATTAAAAAGGAAAGGCCATCTCTCTTCATATCTCTCGTTATTTTTCTCACTACTGTTCCGAATGATGTTGAAATCGCCCCGTATGCATAAGGGTAGTCTCTCATTACTGCATGATTGAACCAATTCAGTGAGAAACGATTCTTTAAATTCGGGTTGGGCTGCCCCATAGACAGCCACTAACACCCACTTAAAATCGTTCCCCCTGTCTCTCAGTCTAAACTTCACAAAGAAATCTCCATCATCGATGCTTCCCACGTCCATCACATCTAAATTCACCCCCAATAAAATACCTCCGGATCTCCCATGTGGCGCCGTCCAGTGCCAAACAAAATTTCTCCCTCCACTAAAATTATTTAGTGTATCTTGGGAAAAATCCTTTTTACCTGTTTCCAAAAGAGCAATAAAATCCAAGTTTTGCTCTTTGGATGTCTCCCTCAGGAATCTAGTTTTAGCCAAGTCACTAAGACCTCTGCTATTCCAAAAGATTCCTCTCATTTGGAACCCTTTTTAAAAAAATTTCCCCTTCCTGTCTTGCAAGTCTTTCTCAAGCACGACTTAGCGTGAGACTTGCCCTTTCGACGCAAACCATTAAGTTCGCAATTAAGTGGGAAACTCGATTCATCAAACACCTCCTCCATCAACTCTCCACATAGGCTCTTTAAAGCATTCTTCTCTATATTTTCTAAGCTTTCCTCCTCACTCTCTAAGTCCCACCATTCATGATCCGAAACCTCCTTCTCCACTATTTCCCTTTCCAAAGCCCGATCCAACAACAAATGAAAGCTATTGTCTTTATCTATCCTAGATTCCCCTAGGTTGACACCAATTTGTTGCATGTATTAAGGAGGGGGAGTTTCTGTTTAGGTATCTGGCGATTCCTATGAGTCACCGTAGACTCTCACCATTTAGGAAATACTAGTCTACGGTCATATGATCATCTATGAGTCACCGTAGGCTCTCTTCGGATGTTAGGAGGGGGAGTTTCCGTTTAGGTATCTGGGGATTCCTATGAGTCACCGTAGACTCTCTAATAGTGATTGGAGGGTGGTTGAGGAGAGATTTCAGAAAAAATTGAGTAGTTGGAAAGGGAAGTTGCTGTCATCAGGTGGGAGACTAGTTTTAATCAACTCGGTTTTGTCTAGTTTGCCTATGTTCATGATGTCCTTTTTCAGAGTACCTAAAGGTGTTCTTGAAAAGTTAGACTATTATAGATCAAGGTTTTTCTGGCAATGCGATGAGCACAAGAAGAAATATAGACTTGCTAAGTGGAGTATCCTTCATAAGCCTAAGAGCATTGGGGGATGGGCATTCTTGACTTGGATACCCAAAATAAATGCTTGTTAAGTAAATGGATTGTTAAATTAATGAATGAAGATGGTGTGTGGCAGCAATTGCTGAGGCAAAAATATCTTAAAGATAAACCCTTCTCCCAAGTACAAAGAAAGAAAGGGGATTCTCACTTCTGGTCGGGATTGATGGAGGTTAAGAGTTTGGTGTTGGAGAGAGGTAGATTTAAAGTGCAGGATGGGTCTCAAACGAGGTTTTGGGAGGATCTCTAGATTGGGAAGGAACCTCTAATGACAAAATACCCGTCTCTTTATAATATAGTAAGGAAGAAGAATGCGACGGTGGCCCAGGTACTAAGTACTTCTCCTCTGAATGTCTCCTTCAGACGAGCATTAGTAGGGGAAAACTGGGATAAATGGCTGAGTCTGGTGGGGAGTATCCTTACGGTTAATCTCAATGAACGTAGAGATTCCTTCATTTGGACCGCGAGTAAAAGGTTCTCAGTGAAAAATATGTACAATGATTTGGTGTTGAAAATGGGGGTTCCAGTTAATTGTTCGGCGTGGAGGGCTAAGATCCCTTTGAAGATTAAAATTTTCCTTTGGTACATTAAAAATGGAGTAATTCTAACAAAAGATAATCTAGTTAAGAGACAGTGGAAAGGGTGTACTCGGTGTTGCTTTTGTAGTGAGCAAGAAACCATTCATCACCTATTTTTTGATTGTCCTATGGCTAGATTATTATGGAGTACTATAAGCTTTTCGTTTGGTATTTCATTACCTGCAAGCATGGATGACTTATTTGGTCCTTGGCTTAGTAGTTTCTCTAATAAGCAAAGGAGTCTAGTGCTGATTGGTGTTGCGGCTTTTTGTTGGGCCATGTGGATTTGCAGGAATGAATTGGTGTTTCATAGGGCAAAATCTAAATCTATATTGCAGGTGATTTTTAGGGGGACGTTCTGGATCAGGAGTTGGTCCATCCTTTCTAAGGTGGAAGACATGACGATTTTGAAGAAGGGTTGTCGTTTGCTGGAGATTGTGGCTTTGGAGATTGTGAACAGATCGGGCTGGAACACTTTGAAGCGTATCGTGGATTAGTGTTGAATTGTTTAAACTGTTAAACCGTGGTCTCTTGTCTGTTATGTTCCATGTACTTGGTGTATGGCGGTATGAAGCCGCTAGTCTGGTTGTATTGTTGGTCGCAGGCAGCTCCTCGAGGCTGCTGAGACCGGAACATGTTTCCTTAATCTAAAAAAAAGATGATCATATGAAGGCTCTGCAAACCCCCCCCCCCCCCCCCCCCCCGGCCCCGGAAATCATTGTATGGCAGTGATTATACGAGCTTTCTTCCGGTACGTAGTACCGGGTAGTACCAGTTAGTACCTTGTACTAATATTTTTTTCACCAGCTAATTTAATTAGGTATTACCAGATAGTACCTAAGTACCGAGTCCACCAAAATGGTACTACCGGGTACTACCTCATTGGTACTACCTGGTACTACCACCATTAGATTTCACCGGATGGATGACTCACATTAATTACAAGCACCTTAAAATTTCCTTTTTTTAAATGTGTTATTACTGGACTTTCATGTTCTCTCCTAGCTATCCTAATTTCATGCCAAAATGTTTAACCGATTATCACCTAATCAAACCTGTGTACTGGGGCGTCTCCTGCTTTTTTTTTTTTTTGAGACAACCTGCTGATATTGATCTCTTACTGGAAGCAACATGTGTGTTAGCCATCTGAAAACTCAACAAGCAATTTGGACTTGATATGTTGATATATGTTTTTCTGGGCATATAACATGGCATAATTCCATCATATTTACACAGTTTTCTGTCGTGGATAATATTTGCAATTTTCTAGCACGGTTGATTCATCTAGCAATTTAGCATCAAACTGTGTTTGTGTTGGTATGGTACTCTCTAAATCCTTGCTGCCTTAATGAATTCTGATAACTCTCTGAATCATTTATGTTCTGGTGGTTATATATTATCAGTATGAAGTTTGATTTTAGTATATGGGCTAGAGGTTGATTAGCATGAGCTATGTTCCTCTGTTGCTTATACTGGCTGTTACAGGTAGGGGCCTAGTTACAGGCTTATGGAACTTCTGCAACTGCCAAACTTGGGACCGATCATGCAGCAGAGCATTTAGACCTTGCTTCATGGCACATATAACAGTTAGCTTTACAAGTCGTCAACAACTAGATAGAAATTTCTCCAGCTTTACAAGTCGTCAACAACTAGATAGAAATTTCTCCAGGTTAACACTTGTCTCCTGCTCCTGTTGATTATATGTTAACCAGCAAAAAATTGAACTTCATCAGCTGCTTGTTGCCTTTGATCATGATGTAGAGTTAACTGAAAAAGACCCCCCAAAAAAGGAAATAATTGAACTCTGTATCTATTTTTATCTGCTTCAAAACTGAAATCACATGGGACGAAGCTGAGTTAACAATGGATAAGTTTATTTTTATCTGCTAAATAGTTTAAGTGTGCATGTATGCTACGGGATAGGCGAGTTAAATGATCTGAGGTATACAGTATACCATATAGGCATATACCATTATTAGCCATAGTTAATGTGTGCAAATTCTTTGTTTCTTTCATTCCAAGACTTTGCTGTTATAGGTTTACAGAAGTTTGATGGTTGTGACTTGTGAGCATGGAAGAGATAATCTCTTCCTTACGATTCCTGGCCAATAAAAGCCTGTTTAGTTCAAAAAAAAAATAGAGTCCCTTTGGAGGCTTATTAGGAGGATTAAATATAGACTAATTACATGAATGGACGGGAAATCGCGAGACGAATCCATTAAACCTAATTAATCTGTCATTAGAGATTGTTCACTGTAGCATGGCGTTGTCTAATCATGACATAATTAGGCTCGTTAGATTCGTATCGAAAAATTAGGTAGGGGTTATGGAATGGGTTTTGTCATTAATCCACATTTAATACTCCTAATTAGTGTCGGAAGATTGATGTGACGGTTAGTTGGGAAGAAATTTGGGAACTAAACAGGCCCTAAGAGGGCCAACCAGCGTGGCCACGTCGCGGGCCAACCGCGGCCGTCCGATTGGGCGGACGGACGGCCTAGATCGAGCGAGTAGTGAGCTTTTTGCAAAGAAGACCTTTAACTTTAGAGAAATAGCACCCGCCGTCCAACCTCCTCTCTCAGAACATCTTGCAAGAAGGCCCTCAACCTTTGCCGAATAGCACAGGCCGTCCAACGTAAGCGCTATACGTGGGCCCGAATGGGCCAGATTCGGCCCAAACTTTTTTCTATAGTATGCCAGATTTGTTTATTTCATAACAAAAATACTCAGAGCTCCTAAAATCATGAAAATTTTTGTGTAGCCTCTCCATGATGTACTATATCTATTAAAAATATGAAACTTGTAAAATAAAGAAATTCTAAATGGTTTACAAAACCCTATTTAAATTAATAAATGAAACTTCCATCGTTTCTACACATTAAAGTATTAATCCTACAAATATAAAATTTGGTTTGTGGATGCTTTTTGATGTTTCCACACTCTACAATAATTTTGGAATAAATTTAAATTGTTTCAGCAAATTATTGTTACATGCTCACATAACAAACTAATAAAAAAAGAGTTCATGCTTCGTCTTTATAAAACTCAAAACATATAGACAACAAAAAGAAAAATCCATGGTCAACATGTACAATCATCCACAAATGATAATTTGCAGATAACAAGAATAAAAACACTAATACGTACCTACCTACAAAGACAAGGGAAAAAACTAACTGTAACGACCTGGGTTTTCAAAAGAGGAAAACCCGTCATTCTGAACTCGTGATAGTCCTTGGATCAGACGCTATCACGCACAGACTTCCATCACAGATAAATATCACATCCATACGACGAAATAAAGCATCAGAGTACGAATATTATTACATGTCCTGGATAAAGGAGTACATCATTACACGCCTCTTGGCGGAATAACATGAATAAGAGCCTACGCAGCGGTAGCTAGCTTCCAAAAGGTGTCTCCATCTTTATTCTTCTCCCACAGACATCCTTGAGCGAAGCGTCGTGCCCCTCATTCGTACCATCTGTCGGCGTTGTTGTCGAAGTCTGACTCGTACCCTGCAAGCTCAGGGGCTATCCCCAAGGATTGGGATAGGTCCACGTCACCAACCGTATGCAAGCTTTAAGTGGCCTACTTTTAAAGGCAAAGAAAGGGACAAGGTAGAGGCTGGGTTTCCTAAGCAGCAGTAGCAGCGATATAAGTAGAATATCATCTCCATATTCCCACCATTTCCCATATCACACATCCGCAAACGGTTACACCTGGTCACCCAGATCACCGTCACCAGAACATATCTCCATCTAGGGTCGGTGAGAGAACTCCCACTCCTCGCACCTCAATGATTGCACCCGGATCCGCGAGGCAGAGGGAGCAACTCCCCTCTCCCCGAGTACAACCACGGCTCACCATACACTCACATCCTATAAGGGGGAGGTAGAAATCCCAAAACGTAAGAGTCAGAGTAAACAACGGGCATGTCCATAACCGAAGACGCGGCTATACGTATAGATCTAAACTCTGCAGAGCGTGTACACCAGTACCCAACTCGGAATAGCACCCGGACGGTGTACGGCCGACCGAGCCTACCCAACCGAACAAACACCTAGGAGTTACGATTCCATCCTGCATCCGGGTCTCGATGCGGTCCTTCGCAAAGGACCACCCCAGAACTGTGAACATGCCCCCGTGTAGCCACACGGGGAGCGCCCAAAAGGGAAGGGACTTCACCCTAAACCCTCTCACTGATACCCTTTATCCTGCTAGCAGGTATGGCATCGCACTTGCTAGGGTTGAAACGGCCCTATCCCCACTCTCGGCGAGGTGGTGTGTACGAAAGTCCCGTGTAACAAAGCGACCCACTCGGTTTCAGACCAAGGCGAGCTCCTATCCTCCAAGTCATCACAAAAACCCCAACACCTGTGCTCCTAAAACAGTGTACCCGCCATAGGTACCAAACTGGGCATCGCCCGAGAAGACGATCCCTGGCCCCCGATCCCGGATCGGGTTGTCTTGAGCTCACCCCCGCCAAGTATCCCAAAAACACCTTCTCCTGCCGGTTTTTCCCCACACACGCCAAGAAACTACCACATAGTCCCAACACATGCACAACAAGCTCAGCGTATCATCACGCGTAAATAAAGTAGTAGTAGTAGGTCAATTAAGGACAAGGTATTTAAAGAGGGCAGTGCAAGGGTTTCATCATATCCATCATCATGCATAATTAAAGCGCTAGCAGTTCTAAAGCAATGCCTAATGGGCATTCAAAGAAGGTCGGGCGTGAACCTGGGTGCGAGTAGTCGTCGTAGCCGAGGTCGTCGTCGTAGTCCTGGTTCAGCTCTCCGGCTCCGGCGGCTCCTAGAATCGTAAATAAATAAATAAACACGGCTGCTATGCAATTAAATCCAAGAGGAAGAACAATTAAGACCCAAAAAGAGGCAAACTCTAGCCTAGCGCAGAGTTTGGAATTTTAGAAGATTTCCAGGAAAGGTTTTGAATTTTTCGGAGTTAAAACGGATTTATTATGAATTTTCAAAGGGAAAATACATTTTTGAAAATAAAATATGCATATACAATATTGCAAACTTTAGGCCAGCTATAGGGTATCTCTTGCTGTCTCAAACGGGGCTATAAACCAGCTGCAGGCCAGCTCTACGCGCACACGTGGCTCCCACGACACGACTTAAAGCCAGCGCCAGCACACGTGGCTGCCCGCGTGGCCGCGCATGTGGCGGGGCACACGGGATCCCGCCCAGGCGCTGCTGTGGCACGGCGCGGTGCGGGCCGGCGTGTGGCTTGGCCATGGGTGGCCAGCCGCATAAGATCCCGCCGGATCCTCTACCTTGAGGTATGCGTGTGTGCGCGGGTATGGGGTAAAACCCCAGGGGTTCCCGGCCGGCGTTGTCATGTGCTCGACGAAAAGCCACAGAGGAGGTTCCGGCGCGGCGAGGCTCGCCGGCGGCGAGGCGTGCCCGGGGCAGGTCAACGAGCGGCAAGGTTAGACTCGGGGGACCCTTGCGCACATGCCCATGCCAAGAAGGGGCGGGCCTTTGGCCGGAGCAGTGCTCGACGGCGGCGGCGCAGGGTCGGACGCGGTAGCGCAGTGCAGTTGGTTGCCGGCGCATGAGTGTGGACAGCCAAAATGCAGGGGCATGCGCGCGTGCACCATGTGAGTCCAAACGCAAGCAAAAACGGGGGCTTTGCCCCTACCCGAGTGCATAGCGCCAACACAGCCATGGCAGAGCCCCTGGCCGGCGCGGCGGCGGCGAGGTGCTGGCTCCCGCCGTGAGGTAGCACCGCGCGTGGGTGCGCGGTTGCTTTGGCGGCGAGGCGTGCACGGATGCGTGCTAGCGAGGACGAGGAAACCCCAAAAGTCGGGGCTTTGCCCCCTGCGTGCGCGTGCACCGAGGCGCAAGCCGGCGGCGTAGCCGCATCGGCGCAACGGCGGGGTGGCACGGTGTGATGGCGACGTGCGTGGCCAGGGATCAAGGAAGGGAGAGGAGGCGAGCGTGCGTCGACGGCAGCGGCTCCTGCACACGAATGGCACGGTACGAAGACCGACGAGAAGGTGACGGCGTTCGGCGCGGCGGCTGCAGCGCGGTGCAGGCGGGCACGGCTCGTTCCCCCTCGGCATGAAGGCCGGGTCCACAGCGGAGGAGAGTGGGAGCTTCGGCTCACCTCGGTGACCACTGGTCGTCGTGCAGGCGTTGGGGAAGAGGGCCGGAGCAGGATCATCGGCGGCGAGGGAGGAAGAGCGGCGCGGAGCAGAGGATGCAGAGGTTGCAGAGGCGTCGCGGTTCGTGGCTTCTCGGCGACCAGGAGCTCCACAGACAGCCTCCGGTCTTCACGGCGGCGTCGGCGAGCCCACGGACGGCCTCCGGTGTTCCTCCTCCTCTCTCCCTCTTCTTCTTCTCCTCCGGCGCAACCGGGTTGTGTGGACAGGGGGAAAATTCCCCAAGGGCAGCTTGGGCTGGGAGCTCCGGGGGCTGCGGCGGTGGCCTTTATATAGGGTAAGGCGAGGCGGCGGGACGCGTGGACGGCGCGGATGTAAAGGAGGTGCGCGGACGGCATCCCCGAGGCGGCCATGGGAGGTCCCTGGCGAGCTCCGGCCGCTTTGGCCGCGGCGTCAGCTAAAGGGGGGAAAAGGAAGGGGGTGACGATGGCGGCTGGGCCCCGCGCGCCTGCGTCATGGCGGCGTGGTTGGTGGGAGATGGGCCGGCTGCTCACGTGGGCCGCGAAGAGTTGGACCGCGGGAGAGTGCAGGGATGTGGGTTGGATTCGGAAAAAGAGAAGAGAGGTTTTCAACAGACTTCAGCAGCAGAACCTGAGGCCCATCTAGCTAAAGGAACCTTTCCTATTTTCTAAAGCCTCTCACCCCTATTCAAATTAGATTCAAATTTGAATTAAACTTCAAATTTGAATCTCACCCAAATAAAAATCAAATAAACTCCAAGGTTCTCACACTAGCATTTTATATTTCCTAGAAATTTTTGTTTAGCTCGAAATTAAACCTAGGAGTTTAGGAGAGAATTTTAGAAGACAACCTTATTTAATTTATCAAGCACCCAATCAATTCAACAAAAATTTTAAAATTCACATTTTTCATATTAACATTCCATATTAAAAATGCGGGATGTTACACTAACAATGGCCATGCACATGGCCATAAGCGGCAACACCGCGCGAATTTCTAGTAATACAGAAAATCATTGAGAAGAGGATCTTGTCCAGATCAGATGAATATGCTTCATCAGTGCATTTATTCAATATTTGCACCCCTATATGTTTTTTTCTTTCATAATAGATGATATATGCTTCAGGGCATTGTTATTGGGGTGTACTTCTCACAGCGTTATAAATTGCTACTAACTTTCAAGGGGTAAAACGGACTTACACCCCCAGCAGTGCCGAAGCTGTTCATCCCCCAAGAGTTCATGCCTTGTTACAGAAACAACAACTTGCTGACCCGGGATAACTTAAGAGAAGAGATGATGCAAACATTAAGTTTGTGCTGGCCACTCTTCTAAAAAGGTTAGCCAAAAAATCCTGGACCTCACTCTAGCTGATACTTTGTGTAGGCCCAGTATTGGTTAGCTTTGAATCCATTGCTAAGTCTTGACTGTGTGACTGTTATAAAAAACATGCTATCTTTACCATGGTTAGCAGCAGGATGTATGATATTTGGAAGCTAAGAAATTCTTCTTGTTTTCAAAATACAGCTTGGAGGAATATGTCACTGCTCTGGCACCCAGTGGTGCAGATGCTCAAGAACTGGGAATTACTCTGCTCGGTCAAGCTTCTGGAGCAGCACAAGACCCTGGTGGCTCCTGTCTGATGGCTTACTAGTGGCACCAGAACAACTGCATCTGATGGCTCCTGCCTGATCGTAGACATGTCCATACATGAACACATGATGAAAGCCAACAAAAGTTGCAGCTTGTATGAACCATGGAGATAGCTGTGCGCATGGCTGATGGCTCTAAAGCCAGTGCGACTTCCAAATGACACAAGGTTTTATTGATGAGAGACTCGATAGCGATTCACATGGCACCCCAATAGGCAATAGCCATCCTTCTCCCCGCTGGTCAGTACACAAGACAACCGATATAAATACTCGTGCGTGCAGGACGTCAGAGGAACCTCTTCCATAATTAACGCCTTTTAACGGCTCCCGATTTGCAGCGCCACCACCACGTGCGCGACGTCACGCCGCCAGCCTCGCGAGCGCCTCGCCGGCGCGCTCGCCGGTGGACAGCCTGAGCCTCCTGTAGTCGTCGTACTTGAACTCCCTGTAGCGGCGTGTGCGGGCGGCGTCCACGAACGCCTCCGGCGCGCTCACCCTGTCGTCCTTGGGCGCCAGCAGGAACATGGCGATGGAGAAGCGCGGCACCGGCGCGACGCACTGCACACGGTGCCTCACGTTGTGCAGCATCCCGTTGCTCCACGCCTGGGGGAAGGAAACGCACGGCATCGGTCAGAGACCTCAAGATCGAGCGACTGGAGACGGCAAGGGGGTCTTGCCAAGAACGAACGTTCATCGTACCGTGCCGACGTCGCCGATGTTGATGAGGAAGGAGCCGGCGACGGGGTCGACGGGCACGAACTCGCCGGTGGCGGGGTCCAGCACCTCGAGGCCGCCGACGCACTCGTCCTCCTGGAGCACGGTGAGGAAGCCCGAGTCCGTGTGTGTCTGCACGCCGGGGGAACCCACCGTGTCCTCCGTGTAGTTGTACCGGTTGATGCGGAACTGGCACGGCCAGTCCCCGAACGAGTGCTCCTCCAGCCCCAGGCTCGACGCCAGCTTGCCGGCGACGTCGACGATCACGTCGTGCATCCGCTCGGCGTAGTTCTTCACGGTCGCCCTGCACCAAAGAATTTTCCCCCAATCACCCGGGATGAGATTTCTGTCTAAATCGGGAGAGGGGTGGGGGCAGAAATGGACCGAGCTGGAAAAAGCATGTGCGAGAGCGTGGCCGACCTGAGGTGCGGCGGCGCGTCGAGGCGCGCGCAGAAGGCGTCGACGTCGGCGGGCGCGGCGGCGTCGAGGAGACCGAAGGCCTCGTAGAGCGGGTTGGCGGCGCTGGGCGCGACGTAGCCGCTGCCGGGGATGACGTCGGCGTTGCGGCGCTTGGCGTCGTCGGGGAGGTCGAAGAGCGCGCGCACGGCGGACTTCATCTCGGCCAGGAGCTCCGGGGGCACGCCGTGACCGGTCACCCGGACGCAGCCGATCCGCTCGCACGCCGCACGCAGGCGCGCCGACTCCTCCGGCGAGGCGCCGGCGAGGCGCAGGTCCACCAGCGGGATCTCCACCACCATCGTCCCTCCCCGCTGGCAGCTGCCGAAGCCGGTCGGCCGAATAGACTCCTGTGCGTGCGTGCGTGCCACGGGGATTGGCTTGGCGTCGCTCGGTGGCTGGCCTGGGGGCCGTATTTAGAGGCGCTCGTGCGCCGCGGGAACGGCGCGGTGCGGGGTGCACGGGCAGCGCCGCCTGTCGGAGGCGGGCGGCACCGAGAGACCTGCGGTGCCACGCGACGCGGCCTCCCTGTCCCTGCTCGCTCGCCGCTGTATCGCCGGTTGGTCGAGACAAGCGACCGGCACGCCGCGCGTTCCACGTCGTAGGCTTGCTGGATTGCTTCTGTCTGCCATCGGACCGTGACACCGTGTAGCCAGCTGAGGGAGAAACGGTGAAGCGGCACGGCACGGAAGCTTAAAATTGGCGAGCGTTTTCCTACGCGCTGGAGTCGATGTCACCACCAATCTTGGCAAAATGGCAACACTGGGAAGAGAGAGTCGTTGCCGCACACTTTCGGCTGTGGCTGCTGGCATCATCTGGCTTGTCTCTTTAGAGAACAGGCGTGGCAGCGATGCCAACCGGGTCTCCGGACTTGGGGACATCAGGATCGGAGGGGGTCCCTGGGATCAGACAAAGCGAGGAAGGATCGCCATCACTGAGGTCTGAGGCGTCGAATGCAATGCAATGTCAAGGGGTGAAAGATTACATGTGCTTGCTTTGCTACAGCCTAGGGCCCGTTTAGGGGGTGTCTTAGACAAATCATCACGCCGAGAAGCGCAGCGGGCATGTATTGCAGTGCCGGTGGGTGGGTGGATGCATACGTATAAAAAAGTAAAAAATAATGATGTTATCGTCATCTAAAGTTATTAAAGTTATTTGAAGATTAAAAAATTTATAAATCACAAACCAAATATCAAAATTAAAATCTGATTGCACCATTCAATTTCTGATAATAAAAACTTTGAAACATCTCACTTGACTATATTTTGAAAAACTTTTTTTATTTATATTTTTTAATTAAGGTTATATATTTTATTATCGCCAGAACAAAACAAATGAAATGTCAGAACAAACGAGAGCAACTGTCAGAACAAATTTGTATGTCATCCCGAATAAAAAAAATGTACTGTCAGAATAAGGGTCGGAACAAGTTATTATTGTAGACAGAACAAGTTATTATTATAGTCAGAACAAGGTATTACTATAGCAGAACAAGTTATTACTATAGCAGCACAACTTATTATTACAACCGAAACAAGTTTGTATGTCATCTCGAACAAACAAAATAAAGTGTCAGGACAAATGAGAATAACTGTCAGAATAAGATCTTATTATAGCCAGAACAAGTTTGTATGTTATCTCGAACAAAACAAAATGTAGTGTCAGAACAAATCAGAACAAAAGTCAGATGAAAAGTCAGAATAAAATTATTATTATAGGCGAACAAATTATTATTATAGCCCAAACAAAATATTATTATAGCCAGAACAACTTATTATTATAACCATAAAAAATTTACATCTCATCTCGAACGAACAAATAATAAAAAATATTAAAAAGAAAGAATATATAAAAAAGATGAAAATAGAAAAAATAGAAAATAAATAAATAAATAAAAGATAAACAAGAAAAAAGATAAAAGAAATATAATAAAAAGAATGAAATAAAAAATGAAATCGAAAAAATATTATTAGAAAGGAAATATAAATAAAAAAGAAGAAGAAACAAGAAAAATAAAAAAAGATGGAAATAGAAAAAAATAGAAATAGAAATTAAAAATAAATAAAAAAAGGAAATAATAAATAAAAAAGAAACAAGAAAAATAAAAATAAAAAGGAAAAAGGAAAAAGAAATAGAAAACAAAAGAAAAGAATAATAAAAAGAAAGAAATAGAAAAAGGAAAAAAAACACCCCCGCGCCCCGCCCCTCACGTCCCCGCGCCCCCACCCTCGCAGCGCGCCCCACCCCCACGGCTGAAGCGACAGATAGCCGAGGCACCGTTTAGGTCTCGTTCGTTTCGGTCGGATTGGCTCCATTCCGGGCGGATTGATTTGACCTAGTTCCGGTTCATGTTAAAATACGTGTTCGGTTAAGCAATTGTTCTGGACGGATTGAATTAAGCTGGTTTTGAATCCACCCATTTTATATACCAAACCACCCGGATTTGTTCCACACCTCTTGAGGTTCGGAAAGGAAACAACCGGATCTACCGAATTGAGTGACACAGGTGGATTCACTCAATCCAGACTCGGAAGTAATCCCAACTGGAATTCAATCCGACCAAAACGAACAAGGCCTTAGATGGGTGTAATCCCACTTAAATTCACTATTCACCTCGTCACATCACCACCATTTTTCCCATCTAAGAGCATCTCCAACAGATTAGCTATTTTCGACTCTCCAATTGACTCGTCATTCGACTCGCCAAACAGATTTCTCTCCAAACTAGATTTCTCAGTCCAACAGACTCGTCATTTCCCACTCTCCAAATCCCAACAACTACATATAACTCTCCTTCTCCACACTCAATGGCCTGTGGGATCCACGCGTCATCCTCTTCCCCCCTATTTATCTACTATTCCTTTATTTCTCTCTTCTTCTTATTTATTTCTATTTTTCTATTTATTTTTCCTTTCTATCTTTTCTTTTCTTTTCTATGGAGTATTTATTTTCTTTCCCCTCCTATTTATTTCCTCTACCTTATCCTCATCCTACTGATCCTTCTCCGCCGCGGGACCCGCCGGCCCGCACTACCCCTCATCCTCTGATAGAGGCGGAGTGCCCGATCTTTCGGTGGGTGGAGATAACTTCGATCTGGTGGGAGGTGACCCTCACGATCCGACTACGACGTGCGAGACTCGAAGCGCCAATGCAATCGCTGAACCAACTCCCGATGGTTACCAACCTTGCCGGCGCAAGATCAGCCTGATCACGAAGATCGATTCCTGTGCGCAATCGAAGAACGAACAAGAATCCGAGGCGAGCAATCTTAATATCACTCGATGGTGGAGTCTGCAATACACGAAGGCAGCGCTATGCGGCTGTTCGGTTGTAGCTAAAGCTAACTTGTAAAACAAACTCAAGTTCTAAATGCGGCAGCTACTGAGTATATGAAGAGGGGCGTCCTAGGGTTGGGGCGACCTAGGATGGGGCGCCCTCCACTTGGGCTTAAGGCCCAACAAACCGGCGACGCAGCACCTTGGCAGATTCTGGACGTCAAGTTCTTTTGATGATTTCCGTTGACTCGGGATGAATTTGGGCCTCAAACTGGTGCCATTAGAAGCGTTATGAAATTCTGCTTCCACCCATATAAAGAACATCCAAAACCGACTTCGTATGCGACCTGGGCGTTGTTTTTAGTGCGCACTGGTCTGGGACTCCGAACTGGGCTCGAACTTGAATTCTTTTGGGCCTCCACCTTGGGGACTCGAACCGGATTAGCCTCATGCCTCCTCTTCGACTTGGACACCCTTGCTGGACTTCTTCTACTCCATTCCATGCTCCAATTATGGTTGTATGCATGGGTGTCATGTCCTCATCATCCTCCCCTGGTGGCGGTGGCGCCCCTCCTCTTCTGTCGGCCTGCGTCCCCGCCGGCCGGCCTGTAGAGGCGGACGACAGCCAAGCTCCTCCTGTCGTCGATCTTGCGGTCGATGGCCTCGAGCTGCACCTGCATCATCCTGAAGGCGCGGGTGGTGTAGCCCTCGAGCGCGGCGCGGTCGGGCGGCGGGGATGGCGACCGGCGGGGCGGGTAGGAGGAACGCCAGGTGAGGTCGCCGAGGAGCAGCATGGCGAGGAGGACGGTGTTCTTCGCAGTGATGATGAGCGTGGTCTGCCACCAAAGCCATCTCGCTTGTGCTGCCGTCGCTTCCACTCCCGGCCGGCGTGCCTCTCCTCTGCTCTCAGCTGCGACAGCGGCATGGGACGGGTGTGCAGGTTGGCCGACCGGCGTTTGGCAAGTGGTTGGCCAGCCCCACTGCATCGCCAAGTTTGGCGGGTCGGAAGAGTGAGATGGCTAGTGGGATGGCATGGCGAGTTGCGTATGTGGGCACCCCCTTTTGGGGTACCCGCTAAGCACCTGTGCTAATCCCTGGATCGGATAGTTAGCACAATTCTTGTTAGAGTTAAGTATATGAAGCAATAAAGTGCGTATAACAAAGAAATACCTCAAACGTAGTGAAGAGAAGCGCAAGTGCCCATCCACTAACTAGATGATCTACAACACCTGGAACCCAAGAAGTCTATCTGTAAAGTATAATGAAGGGAAGACTGAGTACACATCAACGTACTTAGGAAATCCTAGCTTATAAAATATAAACTATACTACATGCAAGGTTTCTAGGAAAGGAGGCAAGTCTGATTATCATAAAGGTAAACTAAATGCAAGTAAGGTAATACTGGAAATAATGAAAGTAAAGTCGGTATAAATATGTAGTTTGGCCCTGGAGGGGGAACACAAAGCCTCCCCTACCAGTTCCCAGGTTTTAATAAACTCAGAGACCACCAGTGTCCTCTGAGGAGCCGACATTCCGCCTCATCACTCTTTCTAAGGGCCACAACCCTATCCCACCAATCCTCACAAGTATGTATACTAATCGATGGGAGCTTTAATCAAGGTTCTTTACCGAGAACCACGACTATTTGAATATATTATACTCTGCATAGAGGCGTACACTGTACCCATACGTCCGACCAGCCCATACCTCTGCATCAAGCGGTATTGGCCGCGAGAACCATACCCACCGGATCTATTCATGGACTACATTATCATCCAATCCTAGACAACATTCCCTAGCTCCACCAACGTCTACACTAGGGCCTAAGTAGGGGTTATTCTGACGCATGGGATCTCTCCTGGGAAATGCATGCAAAAATGTGACATACAATTCCACCGCGCCACTCTTGACGCCATAATCAACCATGACCCATACTGGCCGGACCTGGGACTCTGTGAAGGTCCTGCTCCAGTGCATCGGTTGCCCCCGTGGCCCCTTGGGGTGGTTTATCTAGGTTCAGTGGTGGGGTAAGATTCAAGGCCTCACATAGTTAGGTACTCCCGACAGGCTATACCTTTTTGGCTATGTATGATTGTACTAAAACACTAGAAAGACTTTCTCGTGAACCGAACCTTATACGACCGGAGTAAGCATGGATAAAATCCTCCACCGAGGCTGCCCCCATACTCCCAAGTTTGTCCTTACGGGGTCTATCACTTTAGTTGGTTCATTTTTATTACTCTCCTTATCTCTACCTCTTCCTATCATCAGTTCCTCTCATGAGTAATTTTGAGTAATAAATATAAGGATGATACCCGATCATCGACAGAGTCGAGATCGGGATCATTTGGTCCTTGAAGCAAATGCAGATCAAGTTATTATCTTAGCATATTTTATCCTAATTATGAAAACAGTGGAAAAGGTATGAACAAGGGGGTGGTACTAGGACTTGCCTTCATTGTAGGTCCTTAACAATTCCTAGATGACTAGGGTCCTGGGCTTCTCGCCCTTCTAGATCCTTGGCTTCAAGCAGAATCCCGGTCGTCTACCGTCTTTATAAGCGTAAAGAAATAATAGCAATAAAAACAATTCACCAAGCAATGTCTACAGAGATGAGGAATAAATGGGTGTCAAGGCAGCGTTTAAGATTGGGCATGACGACGGCTAAGGTGGCGGAAGCATCCGGGGTCTAGGATCGAGCGGCATAACGGTGGGGTTTCGGGAAGATCGGGGATATAGATAAATCCTTACGGGCACAATGAAGAGTAAAGATGCTAACCAGCTCGGGTACGAGTCTAGATGATCCTTAGGGATATCTAGGAATTTTCCTAGAATTTTCGGAGCTACGACAGATGAAACGCGGAATCCTGGGTACATTTCTACGGGGTTTTCTATTTACCCGGGGATGGGCAAAAATGGTAAAGGACTCTAACAAGGTCAAATATGGAAACTAAGGACATGGTTGGGCTTAGAATATTTCCTATTTTAGGAATTTTCCTAGAATTTTTGGAGAAGGGAAAGGTCTCTAACTAAACTTGTGTGTGCAAAGTCTGGGTGTTCCTAGCAAAAACTTAAGGGCTGACGCAGGCATGGGGGCTTGCTGGTGCACTGTGCTGTGCACCGCCCGCGTGGACTCGTGGACCCGGCGAGGTTGGTGAGGGCGGTTCACTGGACCGGGTGCACGGGGCGAGAGAGGGCTGATGCAGCGCTGGTGTGGCGAGCTTAGACTGACTCCAGCAGCATGCGCATCGCATGCTGCATCCCCAAAATGCAGCAACCTCCGCTACTGTAGGTACTCCAGCAGCAGCTGCATCCGCTGCTGCAAAATGCAGTAGCCCCTCCTCGTCGCTCAATCTTGGGGACACTGCATCCCAACCGCTCTGCTGCCCACCCCCCTCGGACCCACTCGCCCCACTCTCTCTCCCTCTTCTCGACTCCTCCGCCGTCCGCACAGCTCGCAGGCCAGCGGCTTCTCCACCTTGGCAACGAGCGACCGTCTCCTTCCCCGGCGGACGACCTGCGGCCGGATCGATTCTCGGCCACCAGCACCGCCGGCTTGGGCTGCAGCGCGCCGTCCGACCCCGCCCGCGAGATCTGGGCGGGCGGAGCGGAGCTCCCTGGCCGCGGTGGGCGGAGCGTAGCAGGGGGAAGGGGAGGCGTCGGCGCGGAGCAGAGGCGGTGCTCCCCGCTGTCGAGCTCAAGACGGGACGGAGGCGGCACCCTGCTCCGCCTCGCTCCTCCCCAAGACGGCGGCAACCTCGATTCGGAGCTGGCGCCCCTCGTCTCCACGGCCGGCGGCGGAAGGCGGAGAAGCGGCGGCCTCGATTCAGTCGGCGGAGGCGCGAGGTGAGGTGCCTCGGGCCTCCCGGAAGCGGCGGCGGTGGAGCACCGACAGGCGCAGATCCGGCCTCTCCGCCCGCGGCCCGGCCTCCCTTCCCAGTGTTGGACGACGGCGAGCGGCAGCGACATCCAGGGCCTCCTCTTGCTTTCCCCGGCCACCACCTCCTTCCCTGGGCTCCTCCTCCTCCTCCAGGGCACATGCGGGAGCCAACTGCCGCGAGGCAGATGCGCGAGGGGGAGCGCTCCACTGCTGCAGGCTGTGCTCCTTTGCGCGACGAGGTCGTCTGCATAAGGCTGGTTTTTGCAGATGCGCCACGGCAAGCTGCTGGAGATAGTCTTACGCAGCTAACGTGCGGGGCCAGAGCTGACGTGGTCGCCACGCCACCACATCACTGCGCCGCCCTAGATGGGTGCGGGCGCGGCGGCGGGACAGGGGAGGCTCACCGGAGCTCTCACCGTCGGCGTCTAGGAGGCACCTAAGGCGACGAGACTGACACCTAGGGACTCGGTGTGGGACGGTAGAGCGGGGATGCTACCTATGGGCGGTGGGGGCTGACTGACTGCGGCGCACGAGGTCGCCGGAGTGGCGGCGGTGCTCGGCCAAAAGGGAATGCGAGGCTAGGAGGCTTCTGGGGCTAAAACGCGTGCTCGTGCGTGTGCTACGGGACGTGTGGAGGGCAGCAGTGCGGTCGGGCGGCGCTAAGGTCGGCCGGAGCTGTGCTAGCGGCTCGTCGGAATCCCGACGGCGTAGGGGCTTCAAAGAGGCGGGGTTAGGGCGTGCAAGAGCGACGACTAGGCTCGCGATCAGAACAATGGTGCTACCTAGATGGCTAAAACAGGCGGAGCAGCGGCCATGGCCTGGCTATTGCGGCGTAGCAAGCTTGCCGGAGCACGGTGGTGCTACGGGCTGGCCAGGCAACGGTTGGGGAATGGGGGATGCTCGGGAAAAATCTGGCAGTGTAACAGCGCTTACCGTGATTCTCCAGTGGTGGCGCGGCTCCTAGGACGGCGGCGGGGCGCAATTTTGCTGGAGCATGGCGGTGGAGGGGTGAGCGCCGCGGTGAGCTCCTAAGGCTTCTACGGTGGAGCTCGGGCGCTGCTGCCAAGGCTTCGCTAGGGAGAGGGTTGCTAACCGCCGTGCTGAGCTCCCTGATTTCGACCAAGGCTGCTCCTGTGAAGGAGGACAACGCTCTAGTGAGGGAGGCATGACAGGGGCCTAATGTCGACGAGGGGAAGGTGGGGGTGGTGCGGCGTGCTCCGGTGGGGGTGAGGCCCTTTTTATAGCTCGGGCAGACGTGACGGAGGTCGACACGTCGCACGGCAAGGTGGCAAGGCTACTTGGCGGCGATGCAAGGTGGCCGGGAGGATGAGCACGGCGGCACTCGACGGGGATAAGCTTGCAGTGGGGCACAATAAATGCTAGCCGGCGAGGGGATGAGGGGGCATTTAATAATGCTCCTAGTGCTCGCGGTTGCGGCGTGCTCGCGAGAGGGGTGATTCCGGCGGCGGTGGCGTAGATCGAGTCTTGATGCCGGCGGCGGTGCTCTAGAGCGTGGGCATCGCGTCCGTGTGGCGTGCACTCCTGGGCCTAGGGAGCGAACAAGTGGCCCTAGGAGGTGGCGGTAGTATGGTGGTGGCGGCACGCACGTGGGCAGGACGACAGAGCGGTTGGAGGCGCAGGCGGTCGTTGCGGCGCGACGGCGGCGGCGACGCGGGCGCGACGTGCGGGAGGATGATGATGACGTGACGAGGACAATGACAGGGTGAGACGGGCCAAGTTGGGCCGGTGTGGGCCGGTGGAGGCCGTCTGTGTGCGTCGTGTGCGTGTGTAAGGCCGGGGGGGAGAGGTGGGCTACGCGGGCCGAAAGAGGAGATGGGCTAAAAACGGGGTCGCCGGCCTAGTTTGCATAGGGAACTCTAACTATTATTTCTACGGGTTTTGAATATGAATTGTATTCAAATTTGAATAGGGTTCAAATTTGAAAATAATTTTTGGAATCTAGAATATCCTTAGGATGAAAAAGGGGGTTTTCTTAGGGAGGCAAACAAAATGCATCACACATGTAGGTTAATGCAAAGCATATTGGTGAAATTATTTGGAGTATTTTAAAAGAGAGAAGAATTATGGTGATAATTAGAGAATTTTTTTAGTAAGTCCATATTTTTAAATGCTCTAAAAATCAGGATGTTACAGCGTAGGTAAGCTGTTGGACCTCGATTGTTACTGTAGCTGTAGCTCGCCAAATTTTAGCATGACGAGCCGTTTGCCGTGTCTCTTGGAGCTGCTCTAAACACCTTCTACATCCATTAGGTGTTGGCTGGCGTCTCATGCTGGCAGACAAAAAGGATCTCGAGAAGTAGAAAAGACTACTTGTTCTGTGACGTGGTAAACCGCGCTGAATAGTACTGTTATCGTGAGAATGAAAATCTGAATAGACAGAGAAAACATTCATTATATGATACTCCCTCCCTTCCAAATTATAAGACATTTCAACTTTTTTAGAAAGTCAAACCATTTTTACGTTAGGATCATAAAAATTTATGACACTGAATAGATATATTACGAAAACATATTTAATAAAGAAACTAATGGTATTTATTTGATATCATGAGTATTAGTATTTTATTGTATAAATCAGGTTAAACTTTAGATTCTTTGACTCTCCAAAACATTGAATGCCTTGTAATTTAGAACGGAGGAAGGTGTAAATTTCCACTTCTACGCAGCAGCAACACACTAATACTATTGTGCATTCGGCTGGACTTGCACCAGTACGGTCGCCAGCACCAGCCATTCGGCTACAACTTTGTACCCTGCATCGTGCAAGCACGTAGCCATTTTATTGAGAAATATATTTTTTATAAATTATATATTCCCCGTACCCGTTCGCGCTCGCCCCGCGTGGGCGACTGCGGCAGGCTCCCAAACCCTAGTCCGCCGCCATCCTCTCCTCGCCGCCTCCCGCCGGCAACTCGCGCGGCCCGCGGGGAAGGCGGCGGGGGGGGGGGGACTTTTCCCCTTCTTCCCCGACAGTTCAGGGTGGGCGCGGCCCCCTGGCGCCCCCGGAGAACCTCTTGTCGACGTCGGCTTGCTGGTGGCGGCGGAGGTCGAGGCCCCCAGATCCCGACGTTCCCCAGCCGGATTTGGTGGCCGCGCGGCAGGGGCACGCTTCCGTGTGTGGGTTGGGCGGCGACCGGTGCTGGGGGCGGTGGCGGCGGCTGCGGCTGGCGCGGACGGCTCTGACAGCGGTTGTGGTCGGCGTGGAGACGACGGCCGGTGCGGGGGTGCGCAAGGAGAGGCGGCTACGGCCGGCGCGCGGCATCATTGGTCGTGGCTGCCTGTGGTTGTGGCCACGGCTGGCCGTGGTGGGCTGTGGCCGGCCGTGGCTGGCCGTGGTGGGCTGGGGCTAGAGCGCGGGTGACGGGCTCCAAGGTGAGACGGTGGATGCTTCTCGACGGTAATGCTGGTCCGACGCTACCTTGCTGGTGGGGTTGGAGGCTGGCTGGTGCGCTCTCGTGGTGCTGTGGTGGTGCTTCGGGATGTGTGCCGGGCTTCTTCCGGTGGAGACGATGCGGAGGCGAGGAGAAGCGGGCCACTGACCGGGTCAAGGACATGTGGTAGGCATGGTGCTGATTCGAGTGTAAGCCTTCACTGACATCTCGGTCAGTGGCGATGGTGGTGGCGCCTTTGCGGCGTCGTTCTACTGCTGGGGGCACCATTGTGAGGCTTCATGTCCCCTACTGCATGGGACTCTTGAGGATGTGAATCCTGTCCACTCTGGACGTGAGACGGCGGCGTCATTGGCATCGTGCCCTTCTTGGAGGCGTCACATTTGGGGCCCGCCTTGGTCAGGTAGTGGCGGTGGCTGGTTGGGGGTGTTGCTCGCGTGTTGTGGCAGTGGAGGTGTGCTTTGTCCGTGTTGGCAGTAAGGTGCAGAGGGCCCGTGGGTACTAGAGGACTTGAGTTGGGGCGCATGGTGCGGTGGTGTTTCCAACAACAGCTGGGCGGAGGTGTTACTCCCTTAGTGGCTTTTCAGATATCTAAGTCATTGGCAGAGAAGCGAGGCGGTGGAAGAGGCGAGGCCCCCATGCAGAGTAGCCGGGATCAGTGGTTTTCATCGGTGCTACGACAGGAGTTTTATGCTAAAGCTTCTCTGGGGTAGGGGGATCACTGATCGTGTGTTTGCGGTTTGAGGGGGACGGTCCCATGGTGGAGGAGTTTGAGTTGTTGCTTAAGATTGCAGCGGGCTGCGGCTTCTGGCGAGGCACGATGTTGGTAACGACGGCGCAGTTCACGAGTGGCTTCTTTTGGCTCCTCTCCCAGTTTGTGGTGGTGTAGTGTTTTGTCGTGTGCGTTGTTAGCGTGGTGGTGTTTGCTTCGGCACGTTATGTACTATTTCTTCTTCTTCTTATATGATGTGGCAGTGCTCCTACCTTTTATAAAAAAATATTTTTTATAATCATCAGGAGCATCTCCATCTGAATCTATATAATAACCTGTATAGAAGCATTTCATTAAGGATTATAATTTCATTTGTCTCAACATGCAAGTTATTTATGTTAGAGTCACATCACCATACAATAGGACTATCTATTTATGTCTCATACCGATTTTCTATCACTGATAATATACATGAGTGTAATTTATAAATCTTTATGAGTACCACGTTACAAAATTCTCATAGTAGAATTCTCACAGTAGAATACCTGTAGGGTCAATAATTTAAGAGCAATTCTCTTTAATAAAATGAACATATTTTCATGTATAATGTTTTTGCAAAATAATGTTACCTTACAATCATCTTACTTTTCTACTTTCGAAGTTCACCTTAAAATTTTGCTTAAAAAAATTCCTGTAATAACACGCGGGGTATCACTATTAAACTTAAGCAATATGCGTGTCATACTGTCATCGAAAAGTTCTCTCAAATCTCGCAGCAACACGAGAGGAACCACCTTATTGTATTTAAAGTCAATAACCACATATCAAAGGTCTCAGTTTTTAGGAAAACGAGACAAAAATTATACGTCGTCGCTTGATTAATTTGGGAACATCAAACTAAAATCACAACTAGCTAACTAAGTAAACTAGGTCCACGGATAACAACACCTTGTCGCAGGATAAGGACATAATTGTGGCATAACCACGAATAAACGGCACACGCCATAACATAAGGATAAGACGTGGCCGAACCACATATAACACCACATCACGATTTTTTAAAACATGCAAAGCACGTTATCATTAGAAGAAGAGAATGAGGTGTAGGTGCAATTACCTTTGAGACCTCAATAAGCAATGCCCACAAGTAGAGTGATGCCGTCAGGTATAACTAGAGCATGATTTACATCCGAAAGTCTCCATAGTTGCATTAGGAGCATGACAACACCTCCACTAAGGTAAGATCCGTCGAGGACGTTGTCGTCATCCGCTTCGATATGGACTATGGAGTCGTGCATTGCAATTACCATCCGTGGCGTTCTGGACATGGTAATGCTTGTGGTTAACCAAACACTACTAGAGAACCCATAATTAGTACCAGTTGAGAACCCTCTTAATACCGGTTCTGAATCCGGTATTATCCATCTGGTACTACTGTGAGGTCACATTAGTATCAACGTGGAGAACCTGTACTAATGTGCCTTCCCCTTGCGACGTGGCAGGGGAGGCATTGGTACCGAGTGCTAAAACCACTCGGTACTAATTTGTGTTTTTCTTTTTTCTTTTATTTATATGTTTATTTATTCTATCGTATTTGCTTGATTTACGTATACTAATCTTAATATGCTACGCTATAATATAAAGTTGTGTGCCATACAAAATATTTTGAGATAATATTATACATGCATTCGTATGTATATATATTTGTATAATATTAGCTCTAATATTATACAAATACATATATACGTATGCATGTATTGTCTCAAATCTGGTAATTGAAGAACATATATAATATTGTGCATACGGGAATACGAAAATTATATGCATTGGTTCAAATGTTAGCAGAGTTTAATATTAATTTTTTTGGCTCTATCTGGTTCCAGATCCTTGTCCTTTTTGTCCCTGACTGGTCCCTTCCACTGACTCCCCCGTTATAATCACAGATGATAAACCTGCAAGATGTTCTCCACCCGGCGTAATCACCTCGTCTAGAAGAAATCTGCATAGTTGTTCTTGAATTAACAATTTTTTTTGTCTCGAGGAATCCCTCCTTAATGTGGTCAATCTACAAAAGCATATGAACAAAATAATAAGAATTGTACAACAAAGAATATGAACAATAAGAACTACATGCGTGTGTGATTCCAGTTTTGTGTACACACCTTTTCTTCGAGGTTGTTACCGCTAGTGTAGTTTGAAAAGATATGCATGGACTCGCATACATAGTATCCGCACAGATTGGTGTCGGAAGGCTGTGTCAAGCACTACACATATGCGAAAACAAAATTATGAAATATTTTTTTATTGTAAGTTATGAAAATAAAGTTACACGAACAAGACACATACTAGGAAATCATAGTGTAAATAAAGGTCCTCTTTGAATTTTCCCATGTGCTTTTGACAAAGACAAGAGTCGGGCGGGAATCAAGCGTGAGACAGGAGTCAGGCGGGAGTCGGACCGTGGGACCCCCTTTTGGGATTTCTGCTAAGCATGTGTGCTAATTCCTGGATCGGGTAGGTTAGTATAGTTCTTGTCAGAGTTAAGTATATGAAGCAATAAAGTGCGTATAATCCAAAGAAATACCTCAAACGCAATGGAGGGAAGTGCGGGTGCCCATCCACTATCTAGATGGTTTACAACACCAGGAACCCGCGAAGACTGCCTGCTCATATGTAAGGCAAGGCTGAGTACACATCATTGTACTCAATAAATCTTAGCTATAAATTATATGCTATATCTATATGCAAGGTTCCAAGGAATGCAAGCTGATTATTATAATAATAAACTAAATGCAAATAAAGTAGGGCTGGAAGTACGGAAAGTAAAGCAGGTATAAATATGTAGGTTGGCCCTAGAGGGGGAACACGAAGCCTCCCCTACCAGCTCCCAAGTTTTAATAAACTCAGAGACCACTAGTGTCTTTTGAGCTGGATTTTGCCTCATCACTCTCTCTAAGGGCCACTGCCCTGCCTCACCAATCCTCACAAGATAAGTATACTAAACGACGAGAGCTTTAACTATGTGGGCTCATAACCGAGAGCCACGACTATTCGAATAGATTTACTCTGCGCAGAGGCATACACTGTACCCATACATTTGACCAGCCCATACCCATGCATTGGCGGTACTGGCCGCGAGAACCATACCCACCAGCATCTATTCATGGACTACATTATCATCCAATCCTAAACAACATTCCATAGCTCCATCCACGTCTACACTGGGGCCTAAGTAGGGGTCATTTCCCACACATGGGTTTCTCTCCTGGGAACGATACATCAATAAAAATGTGACATACAATGCCACCACGCCACTCTCGATGCCATCTCACAATGACCCGTAGCGGCCAGACCTAGGACTTTGCGAAGGTCTTGCCCCTTGGGATGGTTTACTAGGTTCAGTGGTAGGATTTGATTCAAGGCCTCACATAAATAAGTACTCCCCACAGGTTGTACCTTTTTGGCCACATATGGTCGTACTATTCACTAGAAAGACTTTCTCGCGAACCGAACCTTATACGATCGAAGTAAGCATGGACATGATCCTCCACCGAGACTGCCCCCATACTCCCAAGTATGTCCTTACAGGGTCTATCACTTTAGTGGGTTCATTTTATTACCTCACTTTGTACCTCTCCATACCATCATAGTTCCTCTCATGAGTAATTGTGAATAGTAAATTTAAGGATGATGCTCGATCATCGACTTAGTCAAGATTGGGATCATCGGGTCCTTGAAGCAAATGCAAGTCAAGTTTTTATCTTGATTCATTTTATCCTAATTACGAAAACAGTGGCAAAAGTATGATCAATGGAGGTGGTGCTAGGACTTGCCTTCATTGTAGATTCTTAGCCTATCGTAGATGACTAGGGTCCCGGGCTTCACGCCCTTCTGGATCCTTGGCTTCGGGCAGAATCCCGGTCGTCTATCGTCTTTTTATAATCGCAAAGCAATAAAAATAACAATCAATGAAACAATTCACCAATCAACAAAAGAAAGTCCTACAGACAATCGAATGTCTCTATGGTTAGACGAGGTCTGAGGTCGGGTATCATAGCGACTAAGAAACCTAGGGCTGCGATCGGGCGGCATAATGGCGGGGTTTTGGAAAAAGTTGTTGACCTAGATAAATCCTTAAGGGCTCATACGAAAAGTAACGACGCCAACAAGGTGGGCTACGAGTCTAAATGGCTCTAAGGTGCTTCTAGGAATATTCCTAGGGCTTTCGGAGCTACGGCGGACGAAACGCGGATTTCTGGGTGCACTAACAGGGCTTTTCTATTTGGATGAAGATGGGCAAAAATAAAAAATGGCTCTAATGAGGTCTACTATGGAAAATAAGAGCATGCATATGCTTAGAATAATTCCTAATAGTTTTATAAATTTTCTTGGGATTTTTAGAAGTGGCTAAGTACTCGAACTAAACTTGTGTGTATACTAAGCTGTTTGCACGTAGCAATAACCTAGAGGCTGACGCAGGCGGGGTGGAGGTTGGGTTACTGTGCTGTGGGCTGGTGGACCGGGGCAATGGACCGGTGCACGGTGTGTGAGTGGGTTCACGTGAACCGGGTGCACACAGGGAGGCGAGGTGAGGCCGACGACGGGAAGACGGCATGAGGCCGCAGGCCCGCGTGTCAGTGTGCAAGGGAGGGACGGAGGGGTGACGGGGCTAACGGTCGGGCGGCACCGCCCGTTTCAGGCGCCGGACCGCCGTGGGGAGAAGAGCTCCTCACCGGAGCTCACTGCTACGGGCGTTTCGGGCTACTAGGGGCTGGGATAAGTGGCTAGGCGGGTTGGGGAAGGTGCGGCGAGCCTATAACGGCGGTCAGGGGTTGGCTAGCGGCGGCGGGGCGCTAGCTCACCGGCCTCCGGCGGCGGCATGAAGAGCGGCGAGTGAGGGAGGCTGCGGGAGGAGGGATGTCTAATCGAAAATTGGGCAGCATAATGCCTATGTTCGGGCTATAAACTATGGCGAAGTGACTAGGGGTAGGCCGACGGCGAGCGTACATGGTGGCGGGGTGGTAGTTTGCCGGCGCTAAGCGGCAGCGCTACGGGGAGTGACGAGGAGTGGCGCTACGGGGAGGTGGAAATTTCGGCAGCGTAACACCCGTACCTGGGCTAATCCCACGACGACGCAAAGGCTTTGGCTTGGCCGACGGCGCGCGCGACAGGGGTTGCCTACGGCAGCGGAACTACATCTGGCGAGGAGCGAGCACTGGCGCGCTGCCTCGCTAGGACTTCGGTGGCTAACCACCGCATTGAACCCTCGGCTTCGACCCGGCCGTCCCTATGAGAAAGGGAGTCGGTGCAGCGGGCGGAGGGGTGCGGCGGAGTCCTACGCCGGCGAGGGGAATAAGTGAGGTGTGGTGCTCCTACGACGAGGGGTGCGGTCCTATTTATAGGGCGGGTGCGCGCTCTTTTGGTGGCGACACGTCGCGGTGCGGATGACGACAGCTGGGGAGGCACCGACTGGGGGAGGTGCACGGCGGAGGCGATAAGCATGGCCGGCGGGGCATTAATGGCGATGGAGGCCGCTGGGTGGCTTAGGGGTTAAGAAAGCAGCGTTGTGGCGGTGGTTGCGGCGGGCGGTTACGGTGTAGCAGGTGACGACAGTAGTGGCAGCTGTGAGGGCAGCAATGGCGTGTGCGTGCGGTGCACAGCGTTCGCGCTCTAGAGCGCGGTGTCGCGGCAGGGCGGCAGCTGGGGCGAGGGAGGCATTCTGAGCTGGGGCTGGGTAGATGCAGCATGTCGAGGCGATGGTGATGCCCTGCTATTTAGGCAAGAGGCGGCCGGAGCTCATGGATCGGCATGGTGGCGGCCGGCGGTGGCGTTCTAGGGGCGCGGCGCGGTGGCGGGCTGCAGGCAGCGGCGGAGCGAGGGATACAGTGGGAACGGGGCTGGACGGTCGCGGCACATATTGAAACCAAATCCTTATATTAGGGGTTTTTATTAATGCATGAAGGTTTTCGTAAAAGAAAAGTGTATTATAATTAAGGAAAAAATTAATAAGTTTGTATTTTTAAAATACTCTAAAAACCGGGATGTTACACGGACCGGAGTCAGGCTGTAGTCGGCGGAGTTGGATGAGATGTTGTATGTCAGGAGTCGAGCGAGTGGGACGGAAACGTGTACGAGCGTGATCTTTGTATACAACATTTGACTACCATATACTAATGTAACCGATGCACATTAGTACCAGTCCTTATTACCCACCGATACTAATGTGGTCATATTAGTATCAGGTGGTATAATGGCCCGGTACTAATGTGCTGACCTCACATTAGTACCGGTGCTGATCTACATCCGGTACTAATATGACACATTAGTATTGGTGCGTAATAAAGACCGGTAATGATGTGTGTCACGGGTGACGCATCGGGGCTCTACCTACCCACCTGGTCCTAATGTGCACAGTACCGGGTGCTAATATACCCGGTACTAATATGAAATATGGTGTGAAACAAATGCTCGATTCTTTAGTAGTGAAGAGATCTATTATTTTTTTCTCATTTGAGACCGTTGATCTGCGATCGGCTACACTTTCATTGAGCACCGAGTCGACGTATATGGATGTCTACGATCAATGGGGTTGAGACAAGAGATCTCGATGATGATAAATACAAAGAGTACGAACAAGACTAGAGTAGACGCCACATACCCAATTTGGCTAGTGCGTAGGTGTGGCTGACGATCTAGGTGGCCTCATTAACTCGGTTCCTTATGGCTCTAGCTCGGCTCGTTAAGGTTAACTAGCTAAAAAAAAAATCATATTCGGTTTGTTTGGTTCGAAAGTTTGAGCTGGTTCGTTTGGCTCACGAGTCTAACATTGTTGAACATTAATGTTATGATCAAAGAAGACATTACAAAAATAAATAAGTAAATAGTTGTCACACCCGGTTTTCCGAAGAAAACCAAGTGCTACCTATATGTATGCCAGGATCTAGTTTCATACATATAGTGATATCATAGTGAATAACAGAAAAAATATCACGTAAAGAAAGAGAGATTATCAGAGATTTACAGCGGAATCCTGGGAAGCAAAGGCTCCAACTTCACAGGCAATCGACTGGGGGTTGCGTATGCCTAGCACCATCTTCTGGACTTCATACACCTTCTTCTTCTGAACAGCAGTAAGCAAGGGTGAGCACACTTATGGTTGGAGCTCAGCAAGTGGGGGAAGATGCAAGGCTATCAAGGATAGGTTAAGGTTTTGCAGCGGTTAACATTTTTAATGTTGGTCAAATTTTATTAGCAAGCACCTATTTACTAGATGTAAGTTCATACCAACCCACTTAAGCATTTAGGAAAGCATCTCATTCCAAAACCATATGAAAACCACAATTTAATTCCATCTTTATGTTTGATTATCATGTGAGGGTCCAGGCCGCTCTTGACCGTGAGCACGACCGATCGATCAGTTTTCACTCTGCAGAGGTTGTACACTTTCACCACAAGTCGCGTAAAAGTTCCGAAGAACTTTGAACCCAACCATGCTGTGCAAAAGTAGGCACAATACCACACTTCCGAGGTGTGATTGCATAGGGACGCTACGAGGCCTTTACAAAGAGTCCTCCTATGTGTATTAGTCCATAGTAGCACGTCCTAGAGGCTATCTTTCGTACCCTCCTTCTACCCTCGGACCAGGTTAGCCTAGAAGAGCACTTCCGTTCCAATACCTGTCCAGAGTAGAAGAGTCATAAAAGCATTCCTCCGTACCACAAGCTACTAAGGTTAATAGCCACACGAGACTTCCCTAATTAATCAGCCAAGACAGAGCCATATGTCTTGTGATTGCATTGTTTTCCTGGGTGGTTCTCCATGTTCTGATTAAATCATATGATCTTGTAATTAACCACATTTATCACCAAAGTTATCATGATCATCATTTTATAAAGATCCATTTCAACCATCCCATGTTAAGCGACTAAGCATATTCTACCCAAAAACATTTATTTCAACCAGGGTGTTCAAGGGAATAGGGTTGAAATCTAGTATGTCCTTGAAAAGGTGATTTCCCATCAAGTTATGCAATACAACGTAAAAGTAAATTTAATTGTAATACTTGTGAATAGGACGAAGTAGAATATGCAGGGGGAGAAGACCACTTGCCTTCCTCCAACAAAAGCTACTCTTATGTTCTTCCGCTCTTGCTCTCTTAAAACTTCCGGACTTCCGATCAACAGCTCGAAGCAAACATCAGGCACAAACATGCAAAGCAGACAAATAAGAACAACTAAGAACAATACACCAATCAAGAGAGGCTTTAAAAGAGAGCAGGGTTTGGTTAGGATCGCGAACGCAAGAAACGCTAAGAGCGGAACTATCGAGAGTTTTTTGAATCACAACAGACAAAAGACTATATGCTTGATACATTTTAGTTATATAAAACCATGCACATAGGTTATTTTAGAGAAATAACCTATTTAGGATTAAGCAAGTTATTTTTATATTAAAAAATGATGTAGACTTAGTCCAATTTTATTTGTAAATATTCAAGTATGATTTATGCAAATTAAACATTTTATTTTAGAAGAAGCATGCAGAGCATCTAAGCGTGCAAATTTATATTTGGAGTTGAACTAAGCAATTCATAATTCAAAAACACATTTACATTCATATTAGTCAAATTAATATTTATTAAGAAAACTCGGGATAACCTATGTTGCTTTTATTTAGAAAGCAGATTGAATAAATATTAATCAATTTAATATTTATATTATTGAAAGCCGAGAGGTAGCTCTAATTACATTTTATTTAGAAAACATCATTAAATAATATTAGTCAATTTATCACTATCTATGAAAACCGTTATATAGACCCTAATCAAATGTTATTAAGAAAAAACATTCTAATAGGCATTAATCAAATTAATTTAGGATAAATTCATAAAACACATTTTATGTTGAACATCATGTCTAGCGCGT
Organism: Cenchrus fungigraminus; assembly: GCA_036936925.1. Classification (NCBI taxonomy): domain Eukaryota; kingdom Viridiplantae; phylum Streptophyta; class Magnoliopsida; order Poales; family Poaceae; genus Cenchrus; species Cenchrus fungigraminus. The sequence continues at coordinate 78,292,939 of CM072775.1, forward strand.
ATTTTATTGTGAGACGAGACTAACGCAACAAGAACGACCTTAAACGGAGCTAAAACGCAAGATCTATGAACTAGACAAGGCTGCAGGGACCTAAACGCGGTTAACTAAAGATCTCAGGGACTGACTGAAAAGATTTACAAGACACTATAAATAGTGCTCGCGAAAAAGGTAAAAGACAGGGTTAGATCTGAAAAAGAACTCGGGTTGGATTTATGTGCGAAAGGTGGGATATTCGTAGGGGGCTTTCCGAGAAAGGTACAAGACACATATATTATGTTTTGGATATGGAAGTTATCAGGGGGTGGCTGCAAAACTACCTCATCTACTCTGTTTTCACGAGGCTTGCTCTAGAACGGCCATGGCCGGCGGACAGAAAGCCTTGGCCGGCCAAATCGACGGCGTTCCGGGCGAGGAGATGAGCGACCGAGGAGGTAAAGGTGGAGGGGAGGTCGAGGGGATCACGGGGGAGTGCTCACCTGCATCGGGGAGGGACGGAGGCTGCCGAATTTCGTAGGAGGGCGGACGGCGATGGAGAAGAAGGCCGGCTCGGGCTCCACTGACCATCGGTGGTCCGGCAGTTCTCCGGCGACGGGAAGGGGCGAAACGAATGCAGATCGACGTCGGGATTCTTGTGGTGGCGCCGGTTTGTTCCAATGGTGCCCTGACGTGGTGGATTGAGGAACCGGCGACGGTGCTCTGGTTCAGGCAGTGAGGACGGCCGGCTCGGGTCCCCGGGGTCGGTGATGCTCCGGCGACAAGCGGACGACGACGAGTAGCGGCGGATGTGCGGCTGGAAGAGGCGAAGCTTCTGGTGGCGCTCTCTTTCTCCGATGTGCGGTCCTTGCGACGAATCGGTCGGTCGACGATGAAGCCCTGCTTCGGGTAGCGGCGCACGGGCTTCTCGTCGTAGCGGCGCTCCGGCAACGGGATGCGGACAGGGACTGGTGGAGAACGTGCGTCTCGACGTCGTGGTTCCCGTGGTGGTGCTGGCTTGCTCCAGGATGGCTTCCGACCGGCGAATCGAGGAGGCGATTGGCGACCGGAGCTCTGCTTCGACGAACACGAATGGCGGCAGCGCTTGCGCAGGCGAGGTGGCGTGGAGCAGCAAAGGTGCGAGGCTCTGTCTCGAGCTTTATAAGGGTCGTGTTTAGATAGGAGTTGAAATTTTTTTTCAACCCCTTTTGACCACTAATTAAAGATATTAAATAAAGCAGTTTATAAAACTACTTCCACACCTCAATGTAAATTTCTGAGAGCAATCTAATGAGGGCTTTGACCACACGATTAGAGAATGGTACTGTAGAATTACTGTAGCAAATCATTAAATTAATTATACTACTAGATTCATCATGCAAAGTTGCACTCATATGTGAAAAGGTTTTGCAAATAAATTTCATTTAGTACTTCATGCATACAAGATTCCTTTCTCCGAAAAAATTTTAGAGGGAATCTAAACAGGGCCAAGGACCAAGGGAAGAGCTGAGGCGACACTGGAGGGAGACGAGATGGCGGCGGCAGCCTTCAGTGGCCATGACGGGCGGCCGTTAGCAGAGAGGAGGAAGGGGAAACGGAAGAGAAACTGAGGGAATTAAAGGAGGGAGTAGAAGAGCGAGAGCCAAGGGAGAGGGAAGGGCGCCGGGAGGCCGAGCAGCACGGGCGCAAGCACGGTGCGGGCGGCGGTGCTGGCCAGAGGTGGGAGGAGGGCCTGACAGGCGGGGCCCGGTTGTCAGCCAGATAGAGAGGGATGAGTGAGTTGGGCCGGCTTATGTGCCAAGCTGGGCCGGAGAAAACGGGCCGAGCGATTGGAGAAGCTGGGCCGCAGGGAAAGGGAAGCCGGGTTGGGCTAGAGAGAGATAGGGAGATGTTTGGGGGTGGTTTTTGGACTCGAACTTTTATAATTTTGAAAACACACATCAACCAAAAACCATGCAAACAAATGTGAATGCAACACTCACACATATTCATTTTATTTAATTATAAAAAACGATCAATTATTTTCCTGTACTAGATTTCCTGTAAAGAAAATAATTGTTGGGAAAATTTTAAAATTATAAGAAATCATTGTTTTATTTTTCTTCCTATTAACATCCTGAAATTTGAAAATTTCAGGGTGTTACAATAGTTCAGAATAACATAGATGTTTGGTGACTCAAAATAGATCTAATTAGTACATACTAGATTTGACTTACAAGTTAAACAACAAGTTCATTTTAACTAAAATAATAATAATAATACAACTATATTAATAAAAATAATTTGGGTATTTTCGAGCCTAACGAGCTAATCGAGCATCTCACAAGCCGTTCACAAGCTGTTTCGTTAAGAAAATAAGCTGAAATTAAAGCTTTGCTCAGTTCGTTTATAGATCAAGTCGAGCTTAACTGAGCTGAACTTATGAACGAGCTGAGTAAAGTGAGTCTCGAGCTTCTTTGACAGCCCTACTCGTGCGTGCGGGGAATGGCCACCCTGTTTCTATATAGTATACAGTCCAAAAACAAAGACATTTCATCCAAAATCGTATCTGTTAGCTAGTACTCCGTAATTCCCATCCACAAACTCTAAAACTACACAACTATCGGACGTGCTAGGTTTGTTGTGTTGGGTGATGAAAGGAATGAATGATTGTCTTGATTTGCTGAACAATGTTGTACATATATACGAGCCCAAGAGGCCAAATGAAAAGGTGTCTTGTCTCTACAGAGTAACTGCCGAGAGCGGTTATCTATTTACTAATCACCTTAATTGATCACTAAACTAATTAATCTTAACACTCCCTCTTGATCAATTAGCTCCGTAGAAGTCTTTGCTTGTTCAACAATTATAATCTTGAGTCCTTTGGAAAAACTCTATGGGAAGAAAAACCAAAGTATATTGATATACTACCTCCGTCCTTAAACATATAACGTTTAGGACAAAAAAATATTTTTTTTATCCTAAACGTCATATATTTAAAAACGGAGGGAGTACCAGGTAAAAACTCCTTTAAACTCAATGGGAAAATAAGGAGTAACACCATGATATATGTGTAGTTCCAATGTTAATAGGCTCTTTAAGAATTCTAAAGACATAGAATCTAAAAACAATTTGATCGAAGATCAATATGTCATAAATATTATCTTTGAAAAAACCTCTATGAGGAAAAATAGATAATATGACATTTATAATGTGTTAATATTACCTTATTAAAAACTTTATCTGCGAAAACTATAGAAGAGTAAAACTCATATAAAGAAAAGAGTGTAATATGATTTTGAAGTAAGTTATATTTAGAGGGATTCTCCCCCTGATTCTTGCAAGTCTCTAAGTCTTCTCATACCAATACCTTCAACGCATTTACTATGGAATGGGGAGTATGGTAGAGATTTTGTGAATAAATCTACTAGATTATCACATAACTTAGTTTGCAAGATTTCAATTTCTCCATTCTTTTGGAGTGCATGGGGGTAGAATAACTTGGGAATAATATGCTTAGTCATATTACTCTTAATATAACCTGACTCCATCTGAGTAACACAGGTTGAATTATCTTCAAAAATAATTGTTGGTGTATCAATCGCACCAATACCACATGATTATACGATGTGGTTTATCATTCTGCGAAGCCATACACATTCGCGTGATCTTTAGTACCATTGAGGTATCTAAATACCGTTTTTTACTCCTACCCAATGATGTTTAGTAGGTGCAGCACTATGTCTTGCTAGCAAATTTACTGCGAATGCAATATCCGACCGGGTGCTGTTAGCAAGATACATTAATGCTCCAATGGAACTAAGATATGGGACTTGTGGCCCTAATATCTCTTCTCCTTCATCCCATGGTCTAAAATGATCCTTCTCGACATCTAAGGATCTTACTACCATGGGAGGTTTTGTTGGATATGACTTATCCATATTGATTTTTTCCAATATTTTTTGGACATAGGCAGATTGGTGTATAAGTACACCTAAAGGGAAATGCTCAAGTTGTAAACCTAAGCAAAATTTGGTTTGACCCAAATCTTTTATTTCAAACTCTGTCTTTAAATGATGACGTGCTTCATTGATATCAGCTTCGTTGCCGATGATATTAAGATCATCAACGTATACCGATATAATACAAAATCCTTTTGAAGAGTTCTTAATGATGAAACATGGGCAGTCATCACTATTTATGAATCCTATTAATATAAGAAATTCACTTAACCGATTGTACCACATTCGACCTGATTGCTTTAAGCAGTATAATGACTTCTGCAACTTGACGCAATACATATTGCGATTTTCCTTATTGTCTGGTATACTAATTCCTTCAGGAACTTTCATGTATATATATTAGAATCTAATGACCCATATAAATATGCGGTCACTACATCCATCAACTGCATAGATAGATGATTTTCTACTGCCAGCGATATTGTATCGGGAGGTTTTTCTGCTCATTACTGGAGAATAGGTTTCATTGAAACCAACTTCAGGTCTTTGCGTAAAACCTTGTGCCACTAGCCTTGCTTTGTATCTCACCACTTCGTTGTTTTCATTTCTTTTACAAACGAAAACCCATTTGTATCCCACATGAAGGATACTAGGAGGTGTTGGTATTACATCCGAAAACACTTCCCTTTTATAAAGCGAGGCAATATCTGCTTCAATTGCTATCCTCCACTTATCCCAGTCAGAACGCTTCTTGCATTATGTCATAGACTTAGGATCCAAATTGGTTTGAAGGATATTTGCAATTTTCTCAGAGAGGTAACAATCGACTATTGTGGACTTACGATCATAAGACTCTCCAGTCTCTACGAAATTAATAGCAATTTCGTCTACCCTTAAAGATTCATCATTATTTCCCAATATGATGGATCTAGGGTCTTCTGATGCTCCAACTTTAGTGTTTATGCGCATAATTGAGCTGGATTGTGGATCACATTTATCCACACAACATTGTATGTCCTTTAAGTGTCTATCAACTATAAATTTAGTTGTATTTCTTGTCTTCTTTTGCTTATTACAATCACATCTTGCTTCTTGGAAGTGCTTCTCCCCCTTTTGTTTCTAGTTTATGGTTGAGTGGTTTTATTAGGCACCTCCACTCTTTCGGGCACGTTCCTTGCAGAATGGACAGACTTTGTGACACCTTTATAATCAGAGAAAGCGTCTGCAGATTGTTTGCAATATTTTGCAAATCAATTATTCTTTGAACTTGTAGTTCAGTTTCTATAGTACATGGATCAGAAAAGGAAATGCCTGTTGCATTCCGATCAATTTCCTGGCATTCTTTTTGGTACAATTATCCCCTAATGTCGGGAAATGATCCTCATTAAAAATACTATCAGCAAACCAAGTAGTAAATAGATCTCCTGTGAGAGGTTCTAAATACCTGATAATTGACGGAGATGAATAACCCACATAGATCCCCAATTTCTTGTGAGGACCCATCGTAGTTCGCTGAGGTGGTGAGATGGGTACGTATACAGCGCACCCAAACTTGCGCAAATGGGAAGAATTCGGAGGATTCCCACGTACTAACTGCAATGGGGAGGTTTCGTGATATGCAATTGGTCGTAGTTGGATAAGGTCAGTAGCATGCAAAACTGCATGACCCCAACACAATGTAGGCAAATTACAATGCATTAACATAGGTCGTGCAATGAGCTTAATTCTTTTGATCAATTATTAGCCAAACCATTTTGGGTATGTACATACGGGACAGAATGCTGAACCTGAATTCCTAATGCCATGCAGTAATCATTAAAAGCACGGGATGGGAATTCAACAGCATTGTCCATTCGGATAGATTGAATCCGATGTTCATGATAATGAGCCTTCAACTTGATAAGTTGAGCCATTATTTTGGCGAAAGCATGGTTGCATGTCGATAAAAGAGACACGTGAGGGCATTGAGTAGATGCGTCTATTAACACCATGAAGTACCTGAATGGTCCTGATGATGGTTGGATTGGACCACAAATATCTTCTTGAATTCTTTCAAGGAATTTAAGTGGTTCAACTCGAATTTTAAGATGTGATGGTCTTAAAATTAATTTTCCTGTTGCACAAGCAGTGCAACAAAAATCTTTATCCTGGGGAAATTTTGTTTTCTCCATATCATGACCTATGGAATTGCCAATAATTTTCCGCATCATCCCTATTCCAGGGTGCCCAAGTCGATCATGCAAATTTCGGAATGTATCGACATCTTGGAAAATTATCTTATAAGCAACATGTGCTACGGGCTTTATGTATGTATAGTACAATCCAGTTTGGAGTGAAGAAATTTTTTCGCATATTTATTTGCCAAATCCTGTAAGTTTAGTAAAGAGAAGAAATTCCTCTTTGTTATCTTGATGTGTTTTCACATGGAAACCATTCTTACGGACATCTCTAAAACTTAGAAGTGTACGACTAGAATTAGGATAAAACAAGGCATCCTCGATCGTAATTTGTGTACCCATAGGGAGAGTGATAGTGGCTCGTCCAGAACCAACTATTAACGCATCGCGTCCACCAATGATCATAATATTTCTTCCCATCAAAAAAATGGTCATAATATTTCCTTCCTTTTTCTTAAGGGTCTGGAAATATTTTATCTCTCTAAGTATAGAGTTTGTGGTACATGAGTCTACAAGGCATAATTCTTCCTCCTTTAGATTGGTTTCAACAGACATCTATATGTAAAATCAATATAATTAAAATGCTCAAATGTAACATATAGAAGTATACATACAATATAGTGAGTATAAGAATATGAAATTATAATACTTGTGAGTTGGTACAACTCAACAACAATAATATAAGCAAGTTTGTACAATACTCAAGTATACTAACTATAGAACCCAAAGTACTATGTATAGCTTAGATTATTACAACAAATAGTGAATGTGATATCAATCATTATTTCAAATCTCCAAACATGTCTCCAGACTAGGAGCATGTTGTCCGTTGATGGAAGGTCCTCTTCAATGTTAAGAGCGTTGTTGTTCACTTGATGTGAACAACCCTTGTCCTTGACAACCTCGGATGCAAGATTGAAGTGTGTCTCATATCTTGTACCTCCTGCTTGTTCTCTTTTAAGGACTTTTGGTACAAAGCAACCAAATGCTTCAGAGTATGGTAATTCTTAGCAAAATGCGAGAAATCACTACATCTATGACACTTGGTGTAATTTGTGGGTCTCACATTCTCTCTTTTCCATGTGTGTGAATTAGGTCTTTGCTTCTTATTGTGTTTGCGTTTACCATATTTGTCCTTTGGAGCGGGTCCATTGAACTTATTATTCTTAGCCTTTTTCTGTACATTGTGAACCTCAGGCAAAGGCGTTGAACCAACAGGGTGCTTATGATGATTCTTCAGAAGAAGTTCATCGTGTTTTTCTACCTGAGTTAATGTATGAATAAGCTGAGAATAGACCTGGTAATTTTTAGCCCTGTATTGCTGTTGCAATACTCTATCATACGGAAGCATAGTAGAGAGTGTTTTCTCTATCTTAGCTGCATCCGTTGGCTCTTTCTCGCAAAATTTTAATTGGGAGCAAATTCTATGAACAACGTGGTTATAATCTGCCACATATTTGAAATCTTGGAGACGTAAGTGATTCCATTCATGATTGGCCTCTTGCCAAATAAGTTTCTTTTGTTGTTCATATCGCTCTATAATAGCGACCCATAATTCACGAGGATTTTCAATCGTAAGGTATTCATATTTGAGATCCTTATGAATATAAAACCGTAGCAAAGCTAAAGCAGAATATGTTTGCTTATCTTGAATGACAACCTCAGCTTGAGGTGCCTGAATTGTAGCCAAAAGACTACGAGATGCAAGCGTTATCTTGATACCAAAAGCCCATGTAGGGTAATTGCTACCATCTAAGGCGAGTTCGTCAAACTCCTTAGTGGCCATGGTGCTACATGGATAACCATGGGGTAAAATCAGCATGGTAATGTTGTAATATGAGAATCAATATTAATCTATAAGTTATTGATTGTATAACAATTTTGAATTAATGTAGGTAATCACAGAAATGTGTAAACCATACAATCAGATCATCATAAATTTTGATAGACACAAGACAGATAATCTCCATGTCAGAGACAAAGAGTAGATCTTTATAGTAGGCAAATGTATTGCTGCCTAAGAGCATCTCCAAGAGCTCTTATTTATATGAGTAGCTAAAATTCTAATTTAACTATTATGTAAAATGAAATAGCTAGCAAAAAGATGATGAAATCCAATAGTTTCTATAAATAGAAAATAAGATAGCTAGTGGGAGATGTCTTCTTTTTTTGGCTAGCGAGGGGGAGGAAATAGAAAACATGATAGCTAGCTGAGTAAAATACAGAGTTTGTTGGATTCGAGTTTTGATAAAGTTTTTCTTTTTTTACTAACTTATCACATATACAAGAGCTCTTGGAGATGCTCTAAGCGTGGTCTCAGGACAGAATAATTCGCAAGGAATTATACGCATCTAGTGCATTTAGGACTCTACTATCTTGTGTGAAGCAAAATAATATGACGAAAATAGCAATGTGAATGATATAAAGATTTAAAGTTACTGAATTTATGAATAACTTTGTGAAATTGCAACAAAGGCAATTAACAGATCCACATAATCCAAAAATTAATCATAATAGGGGTACAAGTGGCATTGCAAATATAATCAAACCACAAATTATATTACAATGATGAGTACAACCGTACAAAGCAGGCATACAGTACAAATAGTTCAATTATTCTCACAAGAAAATAAACTAAAGTAGCCGATGCATATACTAATTAAAATACTACACCGCTGAAAAGAAAAGAAAAGAAAAACAAATAAAAGCAGCCAGCGTCAGCCCAGCCGGCCCAGCACCAGGCGCGCGGCCCAGCCGGCTTGGCAGCCAGGCACGCAGGCCAGGGGGCTCGTCAGCTAGGCTCATACAAGCCGAAAGGGCCAAATGAAAAGGTGTTGTCCCTACTGAGGAAACTGCCGGGAGCAGTACTAATTACCCTAATTGATCACTAAACTAATTAATCTTAACATATTGGACTTGGTATTTTTGGTCCGACCCAAAAATTAATAGAGGCTTCGGTCCAAACAATTTTTACTCATGGCGCTTTTGTCAAAAAGATCTACATCAACAAGGTTCTTTGTGATGGAACTTGATCATCCTGGTTCGAGGCAACAAGTCGGCACGGATGCTCACATTAAATAGCGCTATTCTTTTGGTGGTAGATGACGTGTCCATCGACAATTAAGCTTCAGTAGTGATTTGGTTAATCTGGAGTTTTAATGCCCGAGTCTCTCAAATATGCTCCAAGATGTATGGTTGCGTCCCATGTCTATAGGGGTGAGTGTGCATGAGTATATGTGAGCATTTGCGTTTGTATTGTTTTTGAAAAAAAATCTGAATGGAATTAGATATGGACAATGCCCATGAATATCCCATGTTGAATTTTCAGAACTCTGTCATAAATATTTATTAGATGCATTGCTTCCTAAAATATTATATTTCTAAAAAAAAGTTTAATGTACATGATAGGGAAAAAGGACAAATATGGCTTCAAAAGTAATGTTGAGGAACATAGACATAACAAAGAAATAAAATAAAACAACTTCTCCGTATAAAGAGTAGACTAAATATTATTTCAATAATCACTTACTTAAATTCAAAAACGAAAGTAGCACCCTTATATAAATTCACCTAATAATAAAGTGCTATAATACAAGCTATAACTACCACAACGAGATAGAGCAACCACACTTGTATAAAAGTAGATCCTCCCACAATTTTCAGAACTCTAGCAATGGGTCCAGCCAAATTTGATGTACCAAGACTAGTTGTGTTCCTTGTAGTGTCGTAGGCTTCTCTTCTCTTAAGAATTTGTCTTATTTTCTTCAATGCTTCTTTTCGCGGCATAGTGTACAGCAGACTCATTACGAATACCAGATGTAAACTTCGATGCTTGCACATATAGAAATACCCAGCTCTTATGCGACGATCTTTGTACTTTGCAAGAGTTTTGCGGAGAAAATCAAATGATTTTCGGATACTTTCTCTGTGTTCCTTATAGGCTTCCCAATTGAACATGCCTTTTTCCTTCAAGCAATAGTACCTTTCTGTGATTTTTCTTGCGTTGAGGCGCAACATTAATTCACGGTACAAGTATGTTTGTTTGATCATAACCCTTCACTTCAAGTTAGCAATACCATATGCATCACGGCGACATAATATCAACGGCTGTCTACGAGATCTCAATCTTTTTTGTCCAATCATAAATTGGATTTTCCGCAATTTGTATATTCTCCTGCATACATTATGATAAATAAAAATCATTAAGAATAAACTGACTAAATTGATGTACAGGATGGAATTAAACTTTATCTCTAGAAGAAACACGATGTGTAAAATTAAGCATCTCCACGACCTTTACTCCTCGTAGTAGTTATGCATGCACTGTCGTGGCAGAGGCGCCCAAACTATGAGGGGTTGATGATGATCGATACAGGGAATCGAGAAGGGTACTCTCACGTGGGGAGAACGAGGACGTCCAAAACAATGCGTAATTATTCGTCAGGGTCTCAGGGAGAGGTACGCACCTGTGGCTGCAGGACTCCATGCGAGCGCCGAGTTGAAAGAAAAGAAAGAAAGAAAAAAACAGCTGAGGAGGTACCCCTACCAAACCGAAGGGTTTTATTTTATTGATTGATGAAGGTGCCCCTACTAAACCAAAGGGTTTTAATTTATTGCCGAAGGGACCTGTACTGTCGTGCCTCCCTACACTGCATGCTCACGCGGAATAGGAGTCCTTTTTTTTTCTTTTTGATATAAGCACTACAAGTCCTTTTAGAACTCTTAATAGGCGCGCCACACACACCATAATATCGTGAAAACATAACTTGCGAGACGCGTCACGCGTGGCCTCCTAGGCCCTCTCCAACGGGTCACGTCACCTACCTCATACACAACCACGTCGGATTTCTGCACCCGTGGAAGAAAGAGAAAAGAGCAAATCCTTCACGCTAGCGTGGGATGAAGCAGGAGGCTCGAACAGAATACGAGGTCTCACGGGGCTGCTTGAAAGCATTTAGGTTCATAATTTGTGTTTTGATAATTAATGACAATTATAGTGGATAACAATTTTATTAAGATATGAGAATAGGTTAGTCCCGGAGATGAATTGAGCTTCAAAGGTTGTCATGGTGATATCTTGGAGGCGTTGAACATATGGGAGCTCAAGGCAAAGGTATAAGATATATTTATCTATTTTACCGGTCAAGATGTGATTAGAAGATGCAAATTGACCAGATTTACAGGCGATAGCCGTACTATCAATAGGGGTCAACTTCATTTGCTTGCCGGTTCAACAGTGCCACTTTGCTCAAACAATTACATTGCATGCATGAGGGTTAATCTCATTTGAGAAACTTCAGAAGAAAGAAGAAGAAAATCTGCTTTTATCAAGCGTTGAAGTCTGTACGACGGACTGTGGGGTAGCGGACGGTCCGCCTGGTGGGCGGACGGTCCGCAGGTACTCCTTGCGTGAAAATCAACGAAGTCCTAAGACGGGTTCGCGGTTGCTCTGAACGGCCGACTTCCGCCTTTGCCTGGCGGACCGTCCGCAGGCAAATTTCTGTGAGGCAGACCGTTTAGATAGCAACTTTTACATGGCGAACTATCCGCCGTTGTACAAGATGAGTTGGTGCTCATGCTGACCGTTTGAAATCTTGTGAGGCGTACCGTCCGGCACCTTGTGGCTGACTGTCCGCGGCCACTGTAACGATCATCTCTAACACGTTTTCTAGATGTTGCATCTAGCGCGGACGGTCCGCCCACTGGGAGGCGGACGGTCCGCCAGTCCCTTGTTTTTGCGCGATTTGAACGTAACGGCTAGCTGTTGGAAGGAGGTGTATATATAGAGGATCACCGGGGTTGGAAAACCTCTCTTGGCCCTTGGGAAAGCATTCTTGACATTCTAGAGTCTTCTTCGACCTCTTTCTCACTCACTTTGCTTAGTGGTTGCATCTTTGTGAGATTGAGAGCATTCTACTGCATTACATCAAGAGTTTGAGCCTTGTGGCTCTAGGGAGTCTTCAAGCAGGCGTCATTGGCGTATTGAAGGTTACTACCTCTTAGATGACTTGGAGATTCTGGTTCAATCGAGCACTTCAAAGAAGATTGTGAAGGTGCCTTTGGAAGATTGTTGTGAGAGGTCTTGTGCTCACCTCGCCTGAGCGGTGAAGAGCAACTCTAGTGGAATCGAGATTTGTAGAGGTTCATTAGTTCTAGCCGGCTCATAAATCAAGTGGTGCCTTGATAGAGGAGTGGTTGAATATTGAATCTACCTCAACGTGGATTAGGAGTGACCGACAAGTCATCGATACCACGGGATAACATTCACTACAAGGAATGTGCCGACTAGTGACGCAAAAAAGGGCGATTCTCATCATAAATCGCGATTAATGATGCCGGGTGTTACAAAAATGCTCCATCATTAATCGAGCGTCACAAACCGCGATTAATGACGATACCTTATTTCGTGGCGTCATGAGTTTAATGACGCGTATAATTTCGTAACACTTGTCATCATAAACCTGTTTCGGCGGTTGCGCCACGTCGAACCGAGATCCCTCGTGGCTCCGACGTGGCAGGGGGTTATGACGATTTCGGTTCGTCACAAATTGAGGCCCGGTCCATGTAAGAGCCTTTGTGAGCTAATATTGTTGGGCCAATTTTAGCTCATTTTAGATTTTCGTGTTTTTTTTTGCCATTCCCTAAATGTTTGTTGCCCGCTATATTGGGCTGTTTTATTTTGGGCCCTAGTCCATCTAACAAACTCGGCCCATATTGCATTATGCAGGGACATTTGATTTTGGGCAATTATCCCTAGGGCCTTTCCTGGGCCTCGGCCTATATTGCATTTCGCAGGGCACTGTTTACTATTCTGGCTGCTGATCGCCGGCACATAATCAGATAACAAAACAGAACATTTCCCACTTCCATATAATTCACACCACATTCAGAAAATAGTTCAACCAGTACAATTGTGCAACATACATCAAGTATGCATCGAATTGAATCAACGTACAACAAGTCATCAGCAACACAAGTTCACTAGGACCACACTTCAGTTGAGAGGAGGATAAACCTGGTTGAAATTTATCAAGCCTTGGATCAGATTATGCATGTCATTTGTACTCTTCTTCAAAGCTTCAAGCGCTTCTGTTTGAGACTTCAATGTTGTCTCCTGTTGTTGAGCCTTCAATCTCAGTTCGCTCATCTCGGTCTCCTGTTCAACAATCTTCTGCCGCAGTTGTGCCCCCTTGCTTCTCATTGTCAAGTCCAACTCGTATTTCCTAAACTTGAAGTGCAGTAGTAACCCTAGTCTTTTTCATGGAGGGCGGGCGAATGCCAGCAACCTCCCGAAAAGTCCTAGGTTGGGCAACTTCCACCACTGCTTCAGCAACAGTCTTTCCTGGTTGGTCGCCTTGAGGTTTAGCGACAAGTTGTTCCATGCGAGCCTAAAACAGGAAATAAAATGAATGGTTTAAAATAAAATACTCACACATGTTTCTAGTATTGTTGTAAAGAAGAATGCAAAAGCAGACAAGTACTTACAATGGTTGCCTGTACCGGAGCGGTGAAGCCATTCTTGCTGCAGTGGAAGGACTTGAAATAATCAAGCGGACTTATCCCTTCTCCTTCAGCAGAATACTTCTGCTTCTAAATATGTTTCAAAAACAGGCATAATTATTAAAGTGCTAGCATTGAAAAATGGTTCATGAAATGAACTACGGAGCAAAAACATGACTTGTTCATCTGCTAAGCACAAGATTAGCTTGTACAACGTAGCTTCGAGATCCCATGCGCTGATGGTACTTGATCTTTCCTCGATTACAGGTGTTTGTACTACACCTCAGCTTTACAATAATAAGAACTCGTGTAAGAAATAAAAATAAGAACAATATATTAGTACATGGAAATGTGGTAGTGGCAAGTTGAAGTAGTACCCTGTGCTCAGGGGAAGACCACATGTTAACCAGTGCCTTCCACTAGGCGTCGGTCAGATTGGTCACAGGAGATTTAGTTGGGACTGCATTTGCTGGAACATCATTGAAATACTTTTGCTTCAGGCGATACCTCGCCTGTCTCTGTATCGACTTCAGCATGTCACTGCACGCCGCCCTTACAGGCTCACTGGTGGTGTCCATGTCAAATTGCCCCTAGCACAACACAATTATCAGAAAATTGGATGACAAGAATGGACGCAAAGAACTATGATAGTAGATGAGTGGACATATGCACACCTCTAGTTTGCCAATGTAGTTCTTGAGATGGTCTTCAGTCTTTTCAGCATCTTGTTGGTTCTTCTTCGGCTAGTAGTCCTTCCAGCAAGTAAGGATCGATATGTGCCCACGCACTATGATCCCACCTTCTGATGCAAAGTTTGCAGCTTGCATTGGTGCCTCTGGTCGTTTGAGCCCTTCTTGAATGTGTATAGGGATCTTGCCATTTAAGCCTCGGCTAATCCGGTCCAGATCTCTACCCAATCTTCTTGAATCCCGTGGCCCCCGTTGTGCTTTGGAAGGGCGTGCATCACCTAACAAGTTTGTTACAACCATACAAGTTAATAATTATTCGGTTGGTAATTAGGACATTCGAATATGAGATGAAATGACCTGCCTTCTGCAGTCGTCATGTCGATGATGTTCTCATCGTGGGTTGATGTTTCTTGGCCTTCAGTGGGCAATTCTTGTGTATTAGGAGTTGTCCCACTCCCATCAGCTAAAGTCAATTCTCTTGCCTTGGTCCTAGTCAGTCTAGGAGGCATTTTGGTAGGGTCATCCGGTGCCTGAATTCTCTTGGTCACTTTTCCTCCACTTACAGGTATGCTATGACTGACCTGATTACACAAAATTCAACAAAAAAGGAGAAGTTCAGAAGCAATCCTGCATAACTAATACATGAAACGAGTTCATGTTAAGATTACCTCTTGTTGACATGTCTCTTGGTCAGATTCATGTGCATCAGACGGGTTGTACTTCGGATCCGGATATTGTATTCTAGTATTGTTGGTACCCTTTCTACTTGGTCGGTCAGGTGGTAAAAGTGATTTAATTTTATCGAGGTCAAGCGTAGAGAAGAATGTGTGATTCCTCAAGACATTAATATCCCTCTGCCGCTCGTAATCGGTGCGCACGTCTACTTCTATTAGGAAAGGAGAGAAACTTCTGTAAGGTTGGCCTACCATTGTAAATAAAACTAGATCTAAAAACTTCTATAAGAACCAGTACGATGTTCCTAGCCGAAACAAGATCCTGAAAAGGATGTTCCTAGTCAAAACAAGATCCTGAGAAGAACTAGTGTAGACATGGGATCTGTCAGATCTAAAAACTTCTATAAGAACAAGTAGGATGTTCCTAGCCGAACAAGATCATGAAAGGTTGTTCCTAGTCGAAACAAGATCCTAAGAAGACCTACTGTAAACATGGGATCTACCTGATAAAAAAACAAGTGCACACATAAGATCTGCCACATGGGAAAACACGCAAGTACGAATCCACCGGGAAAGCTGAACCGAGGAGGAAAACATGGTACCTTGTTCTGGATATTTCCTCCGTACGACCTTCCCTCCTGGTGCCATTGTGTCATCGCCACTGGTTCTACAGAGGGAGATGGGAAAGGGGCTGAAGCTATGAGCGGTAGATTTGGGACGATGGAGGAGAGGAGGTGAAGATTTGGGGTGGCGGCGAGGAGGGAAGGGGAAATGGGGGTAGAAAGATTTGAGATGGCGAGGAGTACAAGGGAGGGAAGGGACGGGGCGGGGCGGGGGTAATTTATCCATTTCGGTGGAGGGTCCTGTCAGATTACTAATATACCCTTTCATTATGGTGGTGGCTGAAACGAGATTCTGCTGGGAAGGGGGAAGCAAAAAGGACATTTAACATCTGCTTTGCCCGAGCGTCCGAAATTCTGAATATTTGAATAGCGCGCCGGTTTGTTCTAGGGACTGGTCAGCGCTATATACTGGCGGCAAAGGATGTTCCTCTTACCTAGATGCTGGTACAAAGGATATTCCTTTGTTAGGAATCACTCGTTTCGTTTATGTACTTCGCTTAAATTGATGTCCGTTGTTAAATAGTAAAGAACGGGAGGGCGTACTTTGGATGGATTGTCAGATGAGGAGCATGTTGCATACTACTCGATCATGCCCACATTGGAGATCAACATATCCCTTCCTTCCTCGATTCGATTAGCATACTACAAGATCATGAGCACGTTGCATACTACTCGATCATGCAAACATTGGAGATCAACACATCCCTTCCTTCGTCGATTCGACTCGCATACTACTAGATGATCATGAGCATGTTGCATACTACTCAATTATGCCCACATTGGAGATCAACACATCACTTCCTTCCTCGATTCGCATACTACATGATTATGAGCACGTTGCATACTGCTCAATCATGCCAACATTGGAGATCAACACATCCCTTCCTTCCTCAATTCGATTAGCATACTACAAGATCATAAGCACGTTGCATACTACTCGATCATGAAAACATTGGAGATCAACACATCCCTTCCTTCCTCGATTCGATTACCATACTACAAGATCATGAGCACGTTGTGTACTGCTCGATCATACCCACATTGGAGATCAACACATCCCCTCCTTCCTCGATTCGATTAGCATACTACATGATTATGAGCACATTGCATACTGCTCGATCATGCCAACATTGGAGATCAACACATCCCTTCCTTCCTCAATTTGATTACCATACTACAAGATCATGAGCACGTTGCATACTACTCGATCATGGAAACATTGGAGATCAACACATCCCTTTGTTGACACATTTTATCTATGAATTTTATCCCTCGCATTTACTGGAAAAAGGACTAAAATATGATTAGATCACCTTATTAAGGTTTATATTAACAATTTCCACGAGTTTTGGTGAATTTATGAATTTGCAGGGACTATTCAGAAAATATGCAAGAAAACCTCTCTAGAAGACTCCAGAAGGCTCCGGAACTCAACGTGACTTAGCACCTAAAAAAGAAGCATCTAGAAGGATCAAGGACCCACCTGGCCGAAGTGGACCCCGAGTGGGGCCCACACCAGACCGACCGGCCCAGTGGTGGGGCCGGTCGGCCACCCCCTGGTGCCAAATAGGCCCGGCTTCTGGAATGTTCCTCCACCGCCTATGAAGATCAATCTAAACCACATGTTTAGGTCGGTTTGATCCTACGGTGCACGTCATCTCCTCTGGACTATATAAGCAGACCCCCTGACCCCAGGGCAGGGGGCAACTCATTCTATCAGATCCTCCATGCCTACCTGAGATTAGAGCTCTAGATTAGAATTAGAGTTGGAGAGTTAGTATCAAGTTGAGAGATTAGATCCACGGTCTAATTAGACCTAGCTAATCTTGTTCGAGAGGATTAGAGAGCGGTTGAGGCGAAGCTGAAGGAAGGCCCGGACCTGTCGGTGTCTCCTCTTCATCTTCTACCTCTGGGATCACTCCATTGGAGCCCGATCCTGAGACCTTACGGGAAAGATCGACTTCTTATTCAAGTGAGCACCATTGTTTTTATTGTTCTTACGGTTCATAACTCTTTGAGTACTTTAATTCCTGTCGCTCTTGAATTAAAGTTACATGTTTAGTGTAAGCGTGGTGCTTAGACTAGCTAGCTTATGAATGCCTTCTATATTCCGGATCGTGTGGTAGATCGTGGTGGTGACAGCACCATTGAGTCCTTCGTAGTCCACCTCCCGTCTATAGAAACCGTAGGACTCCCCCATAGATTCTCGGGAGGTTCCCTTTACTAAGTGTGCCTTCAGACAATCACCCCATAAGAGCAATAAAGACATAGCTTGTGAGGATAAGAACCAGACATCCTTAAGTTTTCCTTATCTCTCTTTCTGTCCAGTCCTTGATAGCTACTCAGTTGATTAGTTATATACCTCAGATACTCTCTTTACCATTCTCCCTGTGGATTCGATATTTAAAACCCTCTCCCGGGTGGAATGCTCACCGGTATCCGTGCGCTTGCGGATTATCCATCATAATATTTCTGTAGGCTTAACAAATACCAACAAGCATTTCTGGCACCGTTGCCGAGGAAGAACGGTTAAGAGAAAACTCTTCGAGTATAACTAATCTTGTATCTTTCTTTTTTCTTTTTAGTTTTAGATTACCTACTGTCCTTATGGACACCATCCTCATTAAAGACTTTTCGGCACCCTCAGAGCTCAGCCTTAGGCCTATGCCATCATCGAAACCAATCCTAGCTGATGCCTATGAGCTGCGCCCACGGTTAATAGAGATGGTCCAAACCAACACTTTCTTAGGAATAGAAGACGAAGACCCTTATCATCATCTCCAACAGTTTGAGCAAACTTGTGACTGCCTACACATTGAGGGTATGTCAGACGAGACTACCCGTTGGAAGCTTTTTCCATTCACTCTGAAAGGAAAAGCTCGCTAATGGTACGACCGAACCAAAGAGAAGATGAAAGGCGATTGGGGAACTCTCTGTGCAGATTTCTGCATGGATTTTTCCCTTATCCAAAGTAGTCGACCTTAGAATCAAGATCATATCCTTCAAACAGGGGGATAATGAGTCTATGAGTTCATCCTGGGAACGTTTTGAACTTCTTTGCAAATCCAGACCAGATCTAAGCCTTCAAGACCATATTCTCCTTCAACACTTCTATATTGGTCTTAATAAGGAATCTAGAGCCCATTTGAATACCTCCTCTCATGGATCATTCATACACCTTACATCTAGTGGAGCTAGAACTGTCCTAGATAACATTCTAGCCAGCACTAATGATGGTCCTTTAGAAGAGAAAACTTTAGAAGAGATTCCAGAGATAGCTACACCAGAACCTATGCCAGAAACATCTCAACCTATAGCTATCCAACATATAAAATCACCACGGGAAGAAATTCCTCTACCTGATTTTATAAATGATATCGAGGATGATTTATTTTCCGATTATGGAAACACCTCGAAATATCATAAAGAGAAGATGCCTCGAAAGTATACATCTTCTTCACATGAGAAGATAGACTCTTTTGAGCAAACCTTCTCAAGAGAACGCACTGTGGAGCTTGCATCCATCATGAGTGGAGAATGGTTGGAAGAGTCAGAGCTTTCCTCTGATATAGTCCATTTGGATTCACCTTCTATACCAATTCAATGTACAATCAATGGAACCCCCTTTGATGCCCTTTATAATCCAGTTGTGGGAATCAATATAATGGCCTTATCCTTTTTCCATCAGTTTATCAAAAACAAGCCATTATCTCCCACAACGAAATTATTAAAGTGCTCCTCAAGACACATTATTCAAAGTTCGGGAATTCTCTATGTCTTACCTGTTTCAGTTTACGACATGACAATTCACCTGAGCTTTCACATTTGTGATATTAAGGAGTTTGATCTTTTAATAGGCTATCCTTTAGAAAAACTCCTTAAAGAAGGACACACAGGGAAACATGATGTTTGCCTAGGCAAAATCATTAAAGTTCTCTTACACTTCTCACATTCGATCCATACTAAGACCGAACCCAGTCCTGAACCTGACCCAATGGAAGAGGCGAATGAAGCATCTCTAGAACATTTCATAGAATCCAATCAAGAAGATGTCACTGAATTCTTCATCGAGGAGGAAGAAGAAAATCCTACAGAATCTGAGCCCCTCGATGAAACCGAGGAACCCTCGAGACCTCCCATTGAGCTTAAACCTTTACCACCTGGTCTTAGATATGCCTTTTTGCACAATGATTCTGAGTCTCCTGTGATCATTAATGACCAACTCACTCAGGAAGAGACTCATAGGCTGATAACCATCTTAGAAAAACATCGCTCAGCCTTTGGCTACTCGCTCCAAGACCTTAAGGGCATCAGTCCTGCCCTTTGCACTCATCGCATTCCTACAGACCCTAATGTTCTACCATCTAGAGAGCCAGAACGAAGACTTAACAATGCGATGAGAGAGGTAGTGAAGAAAGAAGTTCTGAAACTCTTACACGCCGGGATTATATATCCTGTGCCACATAGTGAGTGGGTGAGCCCCGTGCAAGTTGTGCCTAAAAAGGGAGGCATGACCGTTGTGAAAAATGAGAAGAATGAATTAATTCCTCAGAGAACCGTCACTGGTTGGCGTATGTGCATAGATTATAGAAAACTCAACAAAGCCACAAGGAAAGATCACTTTCCACTGCCCTTCATTGATGAAATGTTAGAGCGGTTGGCAAATCACTCTTTTTTTGCTTTCTTGATGGATATTCTGGATATCACCAAATCCCAATCCATCCCAGTGACCAGAGCAAAACCACTTTTACATGCCCTTATGGAACTTATGCTTATCGTAGAATGTCTTTTGGGCTATGTAATGCTCCAGCTTCTTTTCAAAGATGCATGATGTCTATATTCTCTGATATGATTGAAGAGATCATGGAAGTTTTCATGGATGATTTTTCTGTTTATGGAAAAACTTTTGATGATTGTCTAGAAAACTTGGATAAGGTTTTGCAAAGATGTGAAGAAAAGCACTTAGTCCTTAATTGGGAAAAATGTCATTTCATGGTTAGAGAAGGAATAGTGCTAGGCCATCTAATTTCTGAAAGAGGAATTGAGGTAGATAGAGCTAAAATAGAAGTAATTGAACAGCTACCTCCACCTGTTAATGTCAAGGGAATCAGAAGTTTTCTTGGCCATGCTGGTTTCTATAGAAGGTTTATAAAAGATTTTTCTCATATTGCTAGACCTCTTACAAACTTGCTTGCCAAAGATGTTCCTTTTGACTTTGATGATGCTTGTCTTAAATCTTTTGAAACTCTGAAAAATGCTCTTATTTCTGCACCCATTATACAACCCCCTGATTGGTCTTTACCTTTTGAAATTATGTGTGATGCAAGTGATTATGCTGTGGGGGCTGTTTTGGGGCAAACAAAAGACAAGAAACATCATGCCATTGCTTATGCTAGTAAAACTTTGACAGGACCTCAACTCAATTATGCCACAACTGAGAAAGAACTGCTAGCTGTTGTTTATGCCATTGACAAGTTTAGATCTTACTTAGTAGGAGCAAAAGTTATTGTTTACACTGATCATGCTGCTTTAAAATATTTGCTCACTAAGAAAGATGCTAAACCTAGATTAATAAGATGGATTCTGCTTCTCCAAGAATTTGACTTAGAAATTAAAGATAAGAAGGGAGTAGAAAATTTTGTTGCTGATCATTTGTCTAGAATGTATTTTGAGAAACCACAGGAACTACCCATCAATGACGCAATGAGGGACGACATGCTCTATCGGATCGCCCGGTCAGACCCCTGGTACGCAGATATTGTTAATTTTATGGTTGCAGGGTATGTACGACCAGGAGCCGACAAGAAAAAGCTTATTTACGAGAGTCGCCATCACCTGTGGGATGAACCATACCTTTTTCGAGTATGCTCTGACGGGTTACTCAGGAGGTGTGTACCGGCAGAAGAAGGAATGAAGATCATTGAGAAGTGCCACTCATCACCATATGGAGGTCATTATGGAGCTTTCCGCACACATGCAAAGATCTGGCAAAGTGGATTTTTCTGGCCAACCATGTATCAAGACACAAAAGATTTCGTACGAAGGTGCAACTCTTGTCAGAAGCACGGGAACATCAATTCCAGAAATGCCATGCCACTGACAACCAACCTTCAGATCGAGCTCTTTGATGTCTGGGGAATTGACTACATGGGACCATTCCCAAAATCCGGAAAATTCGAGTACATCTTAGTGGCAGTTGACTATGTCTCCAAATGGGTTGAAGCCCTGCCATGCAGAACTGCTGACCACAAAAGCTCAATAAGAATGTTTGAAGAGACAATATTTCCAAGATTCGGTACGTCAAGGTTAGTGATAAGTGATGGAGGGTCTCATTTCATCGACAAGCGCTTCGAGAAATACCTCATGAACCATGGGATCCAGCACAATGTCGCTACTCCTTACCACCCGCAAACAAGTGGTCAAGCAGAGACGTCCAATAAGCAGATCAAGAACATTCTACAGAAGACGGTGGACCAAATGGGGATAAAATGGAAAGACAAGCTACCCGAAGCACTTTGGGCTTATCGAACAGCTTATAAAACCCCCATTGGAATGTCTCCCTACCAACTGGTCTACGGGAAGACATGTCATTTGCCAGTTGAGCTAGAATTCAAGGCTCATTGGGCAATAAAGAGATGGAACATGGACTTTGAAGCAGCCGGAACAAAATGAAAAATGCAACTATCCGAGCTAGAAGAATGGAGAGAGAAGGCGTATCACAGTGCCAAGATTTACAAGAAAAGAACCAAGAGGTGGCACGATAAGAGAATCATAAAAAAAATTCAACCCAGGCGATCAGGTATTACTTTTTAACTCCAGGGTACGACTCTTTGGGCATGGAAAGCTACGAAGTAAGTGGGAAGGACCATACAAGGTAGTGAATTCATCGTCACACGGAGCCGTCACTCTTCAAGACGACGAAGGTACGTTATTCAAGGTAAATGGTCAACGCCTTAAAATATTTTTTAGAGCCCAATAAAGAGTCTGAGGATTTGGATGAGATATATTTCCTTTGCTTACCAACGAATATTAATTTTAGGCCGTAATGGGCCATCTTAAGGTTTTTAGGCATTAGCACACGGTTAGAGCACCCCGCGCCGAAGATCTCCGCGAGGCGCCCTGGTAGGGGACCGATCGGCCCCCTCACTGGGCCGATCAGGCCCTGCCCGCTGCCATTCGCCGTCAGCTTTCGCCCACGCTATCTCTAAGGTGTTAGGGTTTTGAAAAACTGGTTCGAGGATCTTTTACGAGATTTTCCGCAGCCTTTCCAAGCCTGGTCAATGCCCTCTGCAAATCCGGGACCGATATATAAGCAGGGGCAAACCCCCACCTTTTCCTCATCCCAAAGCCTCCAAGTAGCAGCAATGGTCGACAAGCAGCTTGTCCCCTTTAGCTTTGAAGCCAAGGCGGTTGTTCCTTTCGAGAAGAAAGCAAAGCCGCTAGCCTCCTTGCCTCCTGATCACCTCCCTCTCTCGCTGTTCTCGCCTAGCCGTCCACGTTTGCCGCCACCGCCTACAGAAAGCAGGCAGGCGATGTACGCTCAGCCGTACGATCGCCATCGCGAAGCAGCTCAGAAGAAGCCGATCCGTGTTCCTAGCTACATGGATCTGAAGAAACCAAGGGATGGAGAGCGACTCGTTGATGTGCGCATGGACAAGTTTGGCAACACAAGGGTGCACAAGTACACCACCTCCTCAAGCCGTGTCACCATCGACGGAGTTCGTGCCAAGGAACCTCAGATCAAGAGAATCCCAGTCTTCGAAGCCAGCCAGCGGATGCCGCAGAAACAGAAGACCCGGAAGACCGTAGCTGAGCTAGCGCAGGAAGTAGCAAGCCTGGCTGAAACTTGCAAAGAGATCCATCGCGTCAACGCTTCCCTCACCAAGGCTGTCCTTAAGCTGTTAGAGTCAAAGAAACGTAAGGACGATGAGGAAGATCATAGCCGCGACCTTAAGAAGGGCAAGCGTCCTGTGTAAACACCTTAGTTAGAGAGCACATTAGTGATAGTTAGTTCGAGTTAGTTAGTTTGCTTTAGTTCGCTTTAGAGTTGTTTAATAAAGTGCTCTCTCTTTTAATAAAGAAGTATTCCACAAGTTGAGCTATCTTTGCCTATATATATTTTCTGGATATGTTTTTGTCTCCACCATACTGTGCATGCAAGATAACAGAAAACAAGTGTAGGGGAGAAGAACAGATGACCAAACGGCATCAAGAACAATGGAAAAAGCATGATCAAACGACTCGCACGACGAACCACGGCAGAACCCAGTTCGGCCACATCTCGTCCACCGCTCGGTTTGCTTCCTGAACTTTTTAAATTTTTACAAATTGCTTTCCGTTTCGATTTGAACAAAGATGCCCTGCTAAAATGTCCTGATAATCTAAAAGATAAAGTTTCACATGTTTATGCTCTTAGAAATATTTATTACTTTTGGGATGATCAGAATAAAGTTAGAATAATGAGAACCATCTTTCTTTTATCTTGTCTACGGAGAGTACTTAAAATAAAAAAAATCATTAGCTAAGTTTCTCCTTTGTGATCAATAATATATCCCAGCACAGCTTTCATTGAAAATAAATTTGATTAAATGCTGCTTACTTGTATTGAGTTTTGTCAAATCTAGAGCTAAGTTGAAGTTTTGTCTAAGTCTATGATCAAGATCACGTACACTGCTTTCACTAAAGTATCTATGCTCTAAGATTTTTGATCTCTGTCTCCCATATCATGAAAGGGTACAGCTAAAAAAAAGAAAGAGAAAAAGCCAAAGAAAGAAAAGAAAAAAATTTATTATTATGAGTGGAGAGAAAAGTGAGGGAGAGGAGAAAATGGACTAGTGTTCTACGGGTCAGAAGAACCCCCCTCTCAGAAAAGAAAAAAGCATAAAAAAGAGAAGAATAATGGACATGTGTCCGAGGGTGAGTAGGGCCCACTTCTTAAAAATAATAAGTGAGAGAGTAATAATGGATGCGTGTCCGAGGGTGAGTAGAACCCAACTCTCCACAAAATAGCTGGATACCTTATTCTAAAAAGATGGGAAAAGACAAAAGATTCTAAAGTCAGAGCAGTGGTTTTTAAAATTGACACACGCACATATCTTGATCTACGACCTATGACAGGCCTCTTCATGGATACAGATTTTGACCCAGCAATATATGCAAGGTAAGTCTGCTATATCTTTACATTCTAAAATTTGAGAGTATCACAAAGAAGTAAGCAAGGCTGCATTTTCTTTCCAAAACTTATTCAGAAACTCTCCATTGACTAGATTTGAGAAATAAAGGTGATCTGTTTCTAGCTATATTCAGATGTTCCCTAAGTACAGATATGACTAAGGAGTATAATTATGTTGATTCCTGTCTACACGGTTGTAAACCATCCTTTTATCGAGGACGAGTAAAAGCCTAAGTGTGGGGGAGTTTGTTGACACATTTTATCTATGAATTTTATCCCTCGCATTTACTGGAAAAAGGACTAAAATATGATTAGATCACCTTATTAGGGTTTATATTAACAATTTCCACGAGTTTTGGTGAATTTATGAATTTGCAGGGACTATTCAGAAAATATGCAAGAAAACCTCTCTAGAAGACTCCAGAAGGCTCCGGAACTCAACGTGACTTAGCACCTAAAAAGAAGCATCTAGAAGGATCAAGGACCCACCTGACCGAAGTGGACCCCGAGTGGGGCCCACACCAGACCGACCGGCCCAGTGGTGGGGCCGGTCGGCCACCCCCTGGCGCCAAATGGGCCCGGCTTCTGGAATGTTCCTCCACCGCCTATGAAGATCAATCTAAACCACATGTTTAGGTTGGTTTGATCCTACGGTGCACGTCATCTCCTCTGGACTATATAAGCAGACCCCCTGACCCCAGGGCAGAGGGCAACTCATTCTATCAGATCCTCCATGCCTACCTGAGATTAGAGCTCTAGATTAGAATTAGAGTTGGAGAGTTAGTATCAAGTTGAGAGATTAGATCCACGGTCTAATTAGACCTAGCTAATCTTGTTCGAGAGGATTAGAGAGCGGTTGAGGCGAAGCTGAAGAAAGGCCCGGACCTATCGGTGTCTCCTCTTCATCTTCTACCTCTGGGATCACTCCATTGGAGCCCGATCCTGAGACCTTATGGGAAAGATCGACTTCTTATTCAAGTGAGCACCATTGTTTTTATTGTTCTTACGGTTCATAACTCTTTGAGTACTTTAATTCCTGTCGCTCTTGAATTAAAGTTGCATATTTAGTGTAAGCATGGTGCTTAGACTAGCTAGCTTATGAATGCCTTCTATATTCCGGATTGTGTGGTAGATCGTGGTGGTGACAGCACCATTGAGTCCTTCGTAGTCCACCTCCCGTCTATAGAAACCGTAGGACTCCCCCATAGATTCTCGGGAGGTTCCCTTTACTAAGTGTGCCTTCAGACAATCACCCCATAAGAGCAATAAAGACATAGCTTGTGAGGATAAGAACCAGACATCCTTAAGTTTTCCTTATCTCTCTTTCTGTCCAGTCCTTGATAGCTACTCAGTTGATTAGTTATATACCTCAGATACTCTCTTTACCATTCTCCCTGTGGATTCGATATTTAAAACCCTCTCCCGGGTGGAATGCTCACCGGTATCCGTGCGCTTGCGGATTATCCATCATAATATTTCTGTAGGCTTAACAAATACCAACACCCTTCCTTCCTCGATTCGATTACCATACTACAAGATCATGAGCACGTTACGTACTGCTTGATCATGCCCACATTAGAGATCAACACATCCCTTCCTTCCTCGATTCGATTAGCATACTACAAGATCATGAGCACGTTGCATACTACTCGATCATGACCACATTCGAGAGGATAAGAAGTGGATTTGTCCATACACTCCCCAGTGGCAGCCTTAACCCATAATCATGCATTATTGTGATTATATAGATATTATCTAATCTACCATTCACGTAGCCCATAATCGGGGCCTTGTTAGCTTTTTCTAGCTTCTCCCCTTCATACACGACGTTTAGCATTCCTCTCATCAAACATCGGTACAGTGGCATGATTCAAGGATTACATCGCCCATAATGGATAGACTGCAGAATGTTAGCACTGGTCTTCATGCCGATATTGATGCTCTCAATATGAATTGACCACTGCAGAAGAGCCCCAACAACTTATTGACAGGCAGCAATAACTTCAAATAGATCTCCATGGCTTTAGTGATAATTTCTACAGCTACTTTCCGGCACCAGTTCCACTGACTGAGTTCTTCCTTCATCCGACATATTATCCTCCTCCACCGCTGCCTCAAGATGACTAGCTAGGGGGAGCCTACATGGATGAATCATGATCATGGATGATCTTTTGCATTTGCATGTTTACTTTATGGTATTGCATGAACTTTGGGCTTATAATAATTGTTGCACTCTTGCTTGTGGTGTGTGGTACTAGGACTTTGTATGATTTGAATTTTTGATGAACTATGTTTAAGTTGCTTAAGTATTTATCTATGACTTGTTCTAGTACTTGTGGAAGTTTGAGGCTAATCCGTATTTTTGCTAAGCTTTCATGGATATATATCCTCTTGTTGCCTCAGTTTCCATTGTTGTAGGGGACATTTCGCCAAAAAATTTTCTATCTACACATATGTGGAAAATCAAATGCAAAATTGAATGCACATATGAAGGGGGAGTTTTTCTCTATTCATTGAATTTGAAGGCAGTCACTCTATATTATTTCTATGAATTCAATGGAACTAGTAAGTGTCTCCAAAATTCATTTCTCTTATATCACTCCTTTTGAATGCTTGTCATCAATTACCAAAAAGGGAGAGATTGAAGGCATCTAGGCTCCTAATTCGTGTTTTGATCATTAATGACAATCATAGTGGACTAACAATTTTATTGAGATATGAGAATAGGTTAGTCCCAGAGATGAATTGAGCTTCAAAAGTTGCCATGGTGATATCTTGGAGGTGTTGAACCAAAGGGAGCTCAAGGAAAAGGTATAAGATAGGTTCTTTTATTTTACCGGTCAAGAGGTGATTAAAGGATGCAAATTGACTAGAGTAATAGGCTAGATAGTTGTACTATCAAGAAGGGTCAATTTCATTTGCTTGACGGTTCAATAGTGCCACTTTGCTCAAATAATTGCATTGCATGCATGAGGGTTAACATCGTTCGAGAACGTTCAAAAGAAAGAAGAGAAAATATGTTCTTATCAAGTGCTGACTGGTGTACGGCGGGCTGTCTGCCGCCCATAGGGCGGACTGTCTGGGGTAGCAAATGGTCCGCGCCTGGCAAGCGGACGGTCCACGGGCTGATTCCCTGCGCAAAAATCGACTAAGTCCTAAGACGGGTCCGTGGCTGCTCTGAATGGCATACTTCCGCCTTTGCCTGGCTTACCATCCGTTCGAAATTTTTGGGAAACTTTTATATGGCGGACTATCCGCTGTTGTACAAGATGAGTTGGTACCCGCGCTGACCGTTTGAAATCTTGTGAGGCAGACCGTCCGGCCCCTTGTGGCGGACTGTCTGCGACCGCTGTAACTGTCATCTCTGACACGTTTTCTAGCTGTTGCATATAGGGCGGATGGTCTGCCAGTCCCCTATTTTTGCACGATTTGAACGTAACGGCTAGCTGTTGGAAGGAGGTGTATATATAGAGGACCACTGGGGTTGGAAAACCTCTCTTGGCCCTTGGGAAAGCTTTCTTGACATGCTCTAGAGCCTTCTTCTACCTCTCTCTCACTAACTTTGCTTAGTTGTTTCATCTTTGTGAGATTGAGAGCATTGTAGTGCATTACATCAAGAGTTTGAGCCTTGTGGCACTAGGGAGTCTTCAAGCAAGCATCATTGTCTTGTTACTATTGAAGGTTACCACCTCCTAGATGGCTTGGAGATTGCGGTTCAATCGAGCACTTCAAAGAAGATTGTGAAGGTGCCTTTGGAAGATTGTTGTGAGAGGTCTTGTGCTCACCTCACCGGAGAAATGAAGAACAACTCTAGTGGAATCGAGGTTTGGAGAGGTTCATTGGTTCTGGCCGGCTCATAAATCAAGCGGTGCCTTGATAGAGGAACGGTTGAACATTAAATCCACCTCAACGTGGATTAGGGTTGACCGACAAGTCATCGATACCACGGGATAAAAATCATCTCTTGTGTTCGGTTATTTCTTTGCTCAATTCACTTCTTGCAATCTACTTTGAGCACTTTACATTCTAGAGATTGAATTATATATTGTCATCCTAGGTTGCAAACCTTCAAACATAGGCATAGAGTAGTTAGAAATTTAATCCCTCTTGTGTTTCTAATTAAATTTCTCTAGTGTTATGTTTTTAGATTAAAACCGCTTGTTCACCCCCTCTAGTCGGTATCCTAGATCCTACACTGCTGGTGCACCCTCTCTGTCTTCCCCTGCATTTCTCTCTCTTCTTTCTCTCCGGCACGTCAGCAGCAAAAGTGGTCGCAGCGTCCTCCAGGGCGGCCGGCGGGGCAAGCTGGACGGGCGCCAGCTGGGAAGCTCCGCTGCGCCGTACAGACTGGCGGGGGCTAGTTGGAGGGTGACGGCGGGGGAGCTATGTTGCGTCGTCCAGGCCGACGGGGCGAGCTAGAGGGGCACCAGCTGGGGAGCTCTACTGCGCTGTCCAGGCGGGTGGGGACAAAGCAGAAAGGGTTACCAGCGGGGGAATCGGCAGTGCCCTCCAGTCCGGTGGGAGCGAGCAGGAAGGGGCGGCGGCACACAGGCGGTAGGAGGTCACATGGGGAAGAAGCAGAGCACTCGTCGGGACAGCAGTCAGCGGCACCCACAAGAGGCAAGGTGGAGCGTTGCTGGGACCGGCTACGGCCACCGACGAGGAGGTGGGAGCGGCAGCACGGAGGTCGCCGGCAGCTCAACTCCGTCGAGCGTGGGGTGGTGCTGCCTCCAGCTTTGAGGACCTGGTTTGCGTCTCGCCTCGGAGGCCATGACGGTTCTGCCACTGTGTGTGTGTGTGGCTGTGCGCGAAAACGAACGGGTGAGAAAGGAGAAGAGTAAAAAGTAAGCTGGGTGGGTCCACAGTCGCTTCGATAGGCGTGTGAAGATCAAGGGTGCGTTTGGTACAGCTGTGTCTGTGGCTGTGGCAGCTCCGGCTGTGGCTGTGCTGGTGGAGCAGATTCTACGGTGAATCTGAAACCATTTTGGAAAAACGTTTGGCAAAACAGTTTCTCCTGACTGTGTAAGGTGGATAACAAAGTGAAATGTCCAAAATACCCTTCTTTTTTATTTCCTTTTTCATTTTTCCTTCCTACTATTTTTCTTTTCCTTTTCTCCTTATTCTTTTTACCTTCTATTTCATTCACACCTTCTCCTTTATCTCTTCCTCACCATTCCTTTGTTATCCACTCCCAGGCAACTCGCCCAAGCCCGCCCCGCCGCGCCTCAACTCGCCATCGTCCCTGCGCTCGCCGGTCTCCCACCTACGCTGGCCGCTGACGCCCTCCCCGGCGCAGCTGCACCAGCCGCCGGACTCTCAGCTCCCTTTCCGGTGCTCTCCCCCGTGCGGATGCGTCGACCGCTGGCCACCCACCTCCCCTCGCCGGCATCCTCGATCTCTTGCACGGTTGGCCGGCCCTACGCCCGCCAGCCTCACAGCTGCGTCGCCGACGCCCTCCTCCACGTGGCTACGTCAGCCACCGCCTGCCCACCCGAGGTCTGTTCTGCCCTGCACGGTGGGCACCCTCTACCCGCCTGTGGTCGTGCTCAAGTTCTGCCGGCCCCTCGAGCACCGAGCAGAGCCACGCGACGGCGCGGCCTACACCTCACCTCCCCCGTCCGTGCGCCCCCATCTGCTGGCTCTCCTCCGCAGACCACCGCCGCCATCCACCTCCTCTGCGTTGTGCCGCCGCCGTCCACCTCCTCTGCGTTGTGCCGCCGCCGTCCACCTCTACGTCGCGCCACCCCCAGCAGCGCCGTTGCCTCCTCCGACCGCCTGTGGGCCCCTCCCCCGAGGGCAAAGGAAGGAAAAGGAGGGGGCGGAGCTGTAGGTGGAGCGGGGGGGGGGGGGGCGGAGCTGTAGGCGGAGCGGGGGGAGCGAGTATTTTCAGCTCCCCTAGCTGCCGAACACCTCTAGAGAGGTGAGGTCAAAACAACTTCTCTGCAGGAGTGGTATTTTTGGACCGTTTGGTACAGCTTCACTCGAAACAGCTTCCGGAGCTGCTGGTGAAGCTGTACCAAACACACCCCAAATCTGATGGACGAGTTGTGTTTTGTATTCATGTGGCAGAGCCACATGACGAAAAAAAATTGCATGCGCGCCGCGCGCACAGGGCGCGGGCGCGGGCGCTGGGTGTGCACCCCTCGTGGCAGCTCCCGATTGGGTGGAGAGCGGAAGGCCTCCGCGCATCCCGGCCGCTCGGTCCCGCGATGCCGCCCTCCGCTGCTCGCTCGGCTCCCGCGCGGGGCTCGGGCAAGCCCCTCCGCACGCGTGGCGCAAGCAAGCCCCGGTGCGCCGCCGTTGCTAGGCTCCAGCGACGGAGCTCACGAGTCCTTTGCATGGCAGCGAACCGCAATGACGGTGGCCGTCAACAACGGAGGCCTGCTCTGCTCACTGCCACATCAGCTTCGATCCGCCCTCGCCCGCCGCCGCGTCCCAGGACGCCACCGTCGCCACCGGCGAACCTTCGTAGCCACCATTTTAGTAGAACAGTTCATGTCCTCTCCTCTGTTCATGGAGGAGAGAACTCGGGCACAAACAATTCAGCAGAACATCGATGGATTTGAGATGCGGGAGGGACGGATTTCTCGGAAACATTATCCGTGATCTAAGATTCTCGGCTGCCTGAATGACAGCAAACGCAACACAATGATAGAAGAAGCAGCAGCAATGCAACACGTCTGCATTCGGCAACTGTCAGGAGGCATCGACAGCATCCTGAATTGGCAAATAGAACTAGCGGCGGCGCACCGGAGGGAAACAACGCAGATGAAGCGGGGAGCCGAGCGAGCAGCAGAGGGCGGCATCGCGGGAGCCAAGCGGCCGGGATGCGCGAGGCCTTCCGCTATCCACCCAATCCGGTGCTGCCACGAGGGGTGAGCACCCAGTGCTCTCTGCGCGCGGCGCGTATGGACTTTTTTCCCCACGTAACTCTATGAGCCAGTAAGCTGGCTCAATCTTTGGAGAGGGCCTTCATGCGGAGGACGAACGTCCTGCTATTTTTCTATTTTTTTAAAACATGCATAGTATATTTTTTATTAAGAGGAGAGAGAAAATTCAAACAAAGTTGCATGACTACAAGACTATAAGTAGTGTGCAGAGACTACAAGAGATACTTTTTTTAAGGAACGACATTCCTATTCCACTAGAAAAAGAAGAGTGCGGCGTTGCCGCACCGACCAGTGTTAATTTGTTTAGCTTGGACCAGTAGGACTGCATTTTGGTCTAATGCATTTGTTGGCTCAGGCTCAGCCTATAACTTGGATGTGGCCGTATATATGCAACTTATATGTCAAAGATGGAAATAAGCTGACGTTGAAATTTCTACCCTGCAACGAGGTTCGTAGGATGAAATGAAGCAAAGAAAAGACGTAATAAATCCACAAAACTTTTGCAGCTATTCTCCGAACAGCTAGTGAAGGAACATGTATGAAAGACGTGCACAAGCAGAAATATTTATTTCATTTGTGTCTAAGGCGTGTTAGGTTGCCCTTTGTGTCGGTGCTTTAGGGTTTTAGGGTTAGTTGTTGTTTGCTCTCTTGGTAGTCGTTGTTGGTCACTTTAGCGTTGTTGGTGTTGTTTCTTGTATCTTTGCGTCTTGGGGGTTTCCTAAGATTGCTAAACTGTAATTCTCTCCTTCTTAATGAAAAACGTGTTATGCACATTTAAGTTCAAATGGCGTGGCCGAGTTGACAGCTTTGGGTGCTTCTGAAAAAACAAAGAACATGTTATGTATCCTCGTCGGATGTACATCATCCTGTGAACTATGATACTCAGGTCTGAGGTGAGGGTGTTCACCGAAATTTTGAAGACATGGTGTACTGCCAGTCTGCCACCAGTCGGTATTCATGATAAGCCCAGCCTCAAGGAGCAGCACAAAAGTTTCAGAGTAAAAATAAAAATACAATATTTTAAATGTGGAGAAAAATAATGCTGTTAAAACTGAAAAGGAACTAAGTGGGTTAAATTTCACTTTAGCTAGATCACTCAAATCGAGTTTGCTTTATCAATCAAAATAATGTAAGTGAAGTCGTGTTGCCATCTTAGCATCCAATCACATGGCCTAGTATCCTTCATGTACATCATGTCAAATAATGTGAAGGCCATACTTGTATAGATAATATTAATAGTAGTGTATTTCCCTACATATAGTTAAAATTAGCACTACGAGTCACAGCTGTACATGATGATGAAAACACACATGTGATCTATCAGAGATCAGAATTTTAAGCAGTTGCTAGTTTATCGCTCTTTTCATTAAGGTATTCAAATGTCTTGTTAAATATTACAGATAATGGTGCATGTAATTTTCTATAACTGTTAACTCTCAGTAAAACTGTCAAATGATTTCATGTGCTTTCATTTGAAACTTTGAATCATCTCCAAAACCAAATTGATATTGAACCATGATTGGCCATGTTTGCACTTTGCTGGACTATTACCAATCTTGATGATGATTCAACTCGAATAAAGAAATTACATTTTCTTTCAAAGAGCAGTAATTAATAGCTAGCTTATTCCTTTGCTAGTTTTAGTGATGCAAATCGTTCAGAGAAGGATCTCTCTTCTACTTTGTTTTGATGTTATGACTTTACTAATTAAAGAATGTGCAAGAAACTATAGGCTAGAATTATATAATTATAACTACACTGTGTAGGAAATTTAGAACGAGCAAGCAAAATTCCTCATGGCCTTGTTATGTTTTCTTATATGTGAGATGACAGATGAGTATTTTGTTTATTGCAATAAGCATATGCTGCATTTAACTCACAACTGGATATCACAGCATCTCATATAAACACAAACAGATTAGTTTAGTTCCTACCTATACTTGCTGGTGAATGAAGTGAGAAGCATGAGTCTTGCCTTGAGTGTACCTGGCAGCTCTAGCACGAAGAAGCTGTGCTCTGTTGAGAGAACTTGTCGGCTGGCAGCTCTAGCACGAAGAAGCTGTGCTCTGTTGAGAGAACTTGTCGGCTGGTCATTTTTCCAAGCACGTTGTGGGCGCACTGAAATTTCAAGGGTTTCCCAACATCGAAGCTCTTGGCCAGAAAGAAGCGGCTGCACAGCGATGGTTGTGGCCAACGCGTGCTGCAGGTGGTGTTGCGGGCGTTGGATCACCATTATCACCCGCCGTTGGCGCCCGGATAGGCGCTGCGTGGGGGCTTTCTCCAGCATGCCGCGAGGGGATGCAGCACGCTGGGCGGACAATTTGGTGTGCATCTCTCAGCATAAGTGGTCAGCGCTCCCAGTGCCCCCCGGCGGCCAGCCCGGTCGCTCCCCTGTTCGCGCCGCCGCCGCCTCCGCGGCTACCGGCCCTCTCTCATCCGCCGTTGACGGCCACCGTCGCCGAAGCAGCCAAATTCGCCTTCCTACTGGCAGCACGTCCGGCAGTCGCTGCTGCAAGCGCGGCTCAGTCTACGACGCCGTCGCGGTAGCGCGAGGACCAGATGGAGGCGGGGGAAGGTTCTGGCCCCGAGAGGCGAGAGGGCGCGGAGGCGGAGGGAGCGCGGCGCGACAGGCCGAGCGGTGGAAGGTGCAAGCGGGTTCGCGATGCTTCGACCCCGATGCCCGGTTAGGAATCCGCAATCGGACGGGTGACATCGCGAGCTGAGCGAATCCAACGGCTATCGGGCTAACCGGTGACGTGGACCCGCTACCCGCCCGCGGAATGAACCCATGTTTCGTCTATTAAAGATTGATAAATCAAAGCACAAGAGAGCTTTTTACCCTTATGTGCTCGTCTAAATTTCTAAGCACAATAAAACCATACGATTCTACGCTCCCCGACAGAGCAACTCCAACAATAGCTCTCACTCGAGGCTCCTGCTTTCTCAATGCAAGTTGGGGCTCCTTTGTTCCTTGAACTCTTGGGCATTGATTTGTGGTGGAGGGTAGCAGAGAAGGGGAAGTTGATGGATGAAGGGGCACGAAGAATATGGAGAGAAGGAGCGGTGCGGCATCAGGAAGGAGCGGCTGGTATGAGATTTCCCTCGCTCCACCCTTTCCTCTCCACCTCCTCCTATAGCTGCTGGATCTAGCAGCATCGAGGAAGACTCGCGCGTGGCGGGATGGATGGGAGGGCGGCATGGCTGGAATTGAGCCATGGAGTAAGCGGAAAAGCAGAGGCCGCACGGTGGGACGGAGGAGCAAAGGTGGAGGGCCGGCTGGCAGGGGCGTAGCCAGGATCTTAGTATTGGGGGGGAGGGGGGGGGGGCGCAATATAATTAGCATGCTAATTGGGGGAGCAATATAGGTAATCTCTTGATGATTAGCACTATTTTTTAGAGTTTAGCACTATTTTTTAAGGATGTGCAGTGGTGTCTCACGAGCATGGGGGCTCCGCCCCTGCCGCCTGGTGCAATTCGGTGAAACACGCACGGGTAGCAACTGCCAACAACTTAAGTAGAGGCGACTTTTTTGGTTTTTAGCCCTTTTGGCGAAAGAATTTCACAAATACACCTCTTTTGGAAAGATTTCAGAAATTGGATCCCGAGCTCGACGCCGTGAACCATGACGCCGAGGTAACACATCTCGGCGCCATGGATCTTGGCGCCGAGGTTCATAACCGTAGCACCAAACGTGGCAATAATCGACGGATGTGGAGCTGGCCGAGCTTACGATGATGTGGCCGGGCTCGGCGCCGTGATCTGTGGCGCCGAGCTCGGCGCCGTCCATCTTGGCGCCAACGCACAGGCAATGGATGGTGAGACAGGTCTCGCATCGTCGCATGCATGCACACACATGCAAGCCTCACATGCAATTAGCGCCAAAGCTTTTCGAAGCACACAGCGGACGTGGTCCTCGCATGCATGCAGACACATGCAAGCATCACATGCACACACACAAACGCGGCATGCATGCACATGCACAGACGCATGCACACACACCTACGCCGGGCGCATGCCACACGCACGCCCACGCATGCCCGCGCACGGGGAGAGTGCCTCGGCGCCATGGATCTCGGCGCCGAGGTTTCGGCCACATCAGCCTCCACGTTGGACCACGTGGACCGCCCACCCTACAACGTCGGCGCCAAGATATGTGGCGCCGAGACGTGTTACCTCGGCGCCATGATCCACGGCGCCGAGCTCAGGGTCTATTTTCTGAAATCCTTCCAAAAAAGACGTATTTGTGAAATTCTTTCACCAAAAGGGTCAAAAAAGCAAAAAAGTCGGTAAGTAGAGCCTCCCTACTACTAAGACTGAGTCCAACAGCAGAGCCAAACGCAAAAATGGCTCGCGAGTGGACACTGTGCAGCACCAATTCGGTTCCCAACAGAGAAGGCAAAAGGGAGAGGAATTTTGCATCAAAGGAGAGAGAAGAAGCAAAAATACAACTCCTCTCTCCTCAAAGGCAAATCTCCGAGGCAACGACCGGAAGCAGGAAGCGACCAGATTCGCGAGCGGGGTGGCCTCGAGCGGATGCTGTGGTCCTTGCGTGGCCGGCGGGGGGAGGGGTAGCGCCCCCAGGGAGCAGAGGAGCTGGAGTGCTGGACGGGAGCTCCCCTGCCGCCGGCGGCGTTCCACGGAAGGCGGGCAGCTTCGCGGGCGGGGCGGCCGGCGCGCGGGACGAGCAGCGGGCGCATCGATCCAGGGGCAAAGGCATCACACGGGGTGCGGCGGGACGTCAAGACCGGTTCGCCGGAGTTGTTCCGCGAGCCCCCCGGAGCCGGACGCACGGCGCGACGGCCGCACGCGCACCCGCGGAGGCGGACGCAGGGGATCCGGCGAGGGAGAAGGGAATCAGCCGGCCTGGCGGGTGAGCTCGGGCGCGAGACGGCGAGTGCGGGCGCAGCGGCGGCTGAGCTCGGGCGCACGCGCGGCGGCGGGCAAGCAGCGCGGGCACGGCGGTGGGCTAGCGCCCGACGCCGGCGCAGGGTGGGCGAGTGGCGCGGGCGCGAACCGACAGTCCCCTACTCACCTCCGGCGGCGCACCCCCCTCCTCGCCGTGGAGATCTGGAGGGACGGAGGGCGGCGGCGACGGGGTTCGCTCGCCTCGTCCGCTCCGCTCCTCGCCTCCTCCGCTGCTGGATGGAGGAGCTCCTCCGACCCGCCTGCCCTGCCGACCGCTCCCCGCCGGGCCGAGCTCGAATCGGCGGAGGAGGGCGCCACGACACCGCCGCCGCCGCCACTAAGCTCCTGCTGCCTCCGGCTGTCTCCCCTCCCTCCCTTCACAATCGGCGCGCGAGAGGAACGGCCGGCTCACGGCTGGATGATGCATCTCCTTTTGCCTCCGCCTATTGGAGATGAAAGTTTTTGCGTGGATGATGGATTTACTGTGTACAAGGCAAACGGAGGTATGCCTTTCTAATTTTGCAACTCCTTATTGGAGTCAGTAGTAGGAGTTTTCCTACAGTAAGGTCCCGTTTAGTTGTAGTGGTGAAATTTTGGATCCTCTTTCAAGGTCTATTAGGAGTATTGAACGTAGACTAGTTACAAAAATAATTACACGAATAGACCAGAAATTACGAGACGGGTTCATTAAGTCTAATTAATTCTTCATTAGAGATTGGTTACTGTAGCACAACGTTGTCTAATCATAATATAATTAGGCTCGTTAGATTCGTCTCGAAAATTAAGGTAGGAGTTGTGAAATACTCCCTCCTTCCGGTTTTGTAAGGCGGATCGCGAAAATTCGTTTTCCTGGGTATGTACTATGTAGGGCGCACCCTCGGAACGACTCCCGTCAGCCTTGGGGACTTGGCAATCTGTCCTCTCGTGAATTGATTGTGTTGCTCTCATTGGCCGTTGCATGCATTCATGTCTATCTGTCCCACTTGCATGCATCCCGTCTCCTCTTTTTCCCCTGGCCACGAAAAATGAAGCGACGCAAGAATTGAATGCTGGTACAAGCTCTCTCTACTGCCTTGGTCTCTGGACTACGAGAGCATCTGCCTTACAAAATCGGAACGAGGGAGTAGATTTTGTCATTAATCTACATTTAATATTTCTAATTAGTGTCTGGAGATTGATGTGATGTGTAGTTAGTGAAATTTTGGAGAACTAAACAAGACCGAGCTCAAGTAAGATCCTGCTAAACTGCAATTTTCTCTCGGTCCCTACTATGAAAGTAAAGACCCAAGTAGAGATTTTTTTTAGGCAAACAGCAGGGGAGTTCCCTACTGTGTGTACAAGAAAGGGACCGCAAGTCCAAAGAGAGAGAAAACAGAAATGTGTGCTTAGGTAAAATTACACAACCAACTTTCCAAGTAGAGGTCTTAGCGGAGTTGCTCTCTTAAAAACAAGCTAGATATGCATACCGAAGCAAAGGAAAAGGACATCTGTCCAATCTTCTTAACGAGTCAAAGTAGGTCTTTCAAAATAAAATGTCCCCAAGGCATAATAATTGAGCTAGTTTTGATATTCTTGCGCGCAGTGTTGAAATTAGACATGGAGTTGAGGAATGCCACAAAAAAAAAATTCTCTTTAGTTACAGACAATTTCACAAGCTTTGCGTAAGATTGCAAAAAAAGAGAGTAAACTTTCATGACTTAGTTTTAGAAAAAAACACTCCATCCATTGTAAACTATTGTTCATTTTAGTCTTGTACTAAATCAAACTTTTCTAACTTTAATCGTTAGTAAGTCTTATAGAAAACAATCAACATCTATAACATCAAATTAGTTTCATTACATCTAAATGTTCATATATTATTGCATTTATTTGGTATGGTGTTTATTATTTTGAGTGTATAGGGATCTAGATGAAACCCGAAGACAAGCTTGAGATGTCAAATCCATATTTTGACAATGTAGGGAGTTAAATGACAGACAAGCTGAGTTAGATCTGCCATTTGAGAGTATAGGGACGTATGCGACACAGTCCAAAAAAAACTGTAAGGACTGACCATGCAGTTTATATCTATAAATTTGATCAAAATTATATAAGTCAAGTTTAACTTAAAATTAGGTCAGAACAAACTATGATTTTAGATAAACGGAGTGCAATTTATTTTGCCTACAAAACTATACTTTTTGAAAATAAACTTCAAGAACGTCTCGTACCATGCTGCCTTGTTACGCGTCGCATACGGCGCCTCATCCGTCGTGCTCCATTCCATTAATTTTTTCATATATGTGTCAGAAGGCATACCGCATACACAAGATCCACATATGTTCATGGAGTTCACCTAAAGGCCAAAATAGGAAAGTAAATGATCATCAGGGGTAACGATACCTGTTCTCCAAGGTTTAAACTTTCAGGGTCCATAGATTTATCATATATTCTGAAAGAGGAAGCGCCCATATCCTGTAATGATCGCATAGAGCACCAAGAATTATTTTAACTTAAAATTTTTCTCATGCGTGGGATGATTTCTACAACGAGCAAAGCTGTGGACTAACCATGTTTCCAGATTTAGGCAGTAATCCAGTCCACTTAGGGATTCTATTTGCATGTTCCACATATGCTGCATCTGTACCAGCGCCCAATATTACAGCTGCAACATCATTATCAATCTCCAACCAGCAAGCATGCAACCATATCATTAACACGCAAAGTATAAATAACCGTCTAACTGCAGGAGATTTTAAAAAAAGACTATGAAGAAAAGCTTGCATCATTTAACAATTCTGGAGTTAGTCAACAGGGGAAAATGTAAAACAAATCTAACATCAGGATTTTGCCACATGAAGAAATTACCGATGCTTCAAAAAGAAAAGAGTAAAATTCACTAGCGGTACACGAACTTAGCATGGGGTATCATTCAGATCCGCAAACTCTCAAAATGCACATCTAAATTCCTAAACTTGGTAATCAGTGCATGTGACGTCCAAATCCACAAACCTAGTTAATTACATGCATATCAGGTTAGTTGGGACGTTGACATGGACATGTGGGCCCGCATGTAAGCTTTACTCTTCTTCAACGCATACACATTTTCTAATTGAAAAAAATCCACCGACACCGTCAGCTCCTCTCGGTGATTTTTTAATTAGCAAAGGTGCATTGGAGAAGAGTTACACGCGGCCCCACATGTCACGACACGTCAGCATCCCGATCACCCTGCCACGCTTGCAATTTAACTAGATTTGTGAAGATTTGGATGTCACATGAACCGATTAGCAAGTTTAGGGACTTAGATGTGCATTTTGAGAGTTCAGGAACCTGAATGACACTCCATACCAAGTTCGTGTACCGACGGTGAATTTTACTCAAAAGAAAAATATTATATAATATTTGAATAAACTAACTGATAGTTAGTTACGTTGAAACTTTTCGTATATATCCATGTCACTCCATGGCATCATTGGCGAAACACGTAAGAGGGTAGTCCAGAGAGTAAAAAAAAGAGGGCAAGCACCAGTAGCTCGTCCATAAGCCAGGTTTCCAGCAAACCACTCCCAGTTAGGCAGTAGCCATTATTGCATTTTCTCAGACAGTTTGGTATCTACTTCGCGATTTGATAGATCCAGTGTGCTTTTAAATATACACTTGTGGCTTCACTTTTTGTTCCACAAAAAATCTTTGAACTTAAGAAAAATATTATTCCTGCCTTTCATAAAGAATATAATCATTTTGTTCCTATATTGTTCTATCTCAACTCTTCAAAGTAGTTGTTAGTTATAAAAAAAGTCTTCCAGTTCAAACTTCTGCTTCTTTGGCTGCAGAGTTTTCTTGACACAAAAATTACAATCTTAACTTAACCAACAGGTCGATCCTGTTTGGTATACGTAGAGTTTTTTCTGATTCAATTCAAATTTGTACCATATCATAATAATTGAGATCTAATCTACCTTTAGCCAAACAAACTGGCACAATTCCCAGGTAATAAGAAATATGAACATCACTACATGAAAATTGGGTAACCGTTCTTAGATGTAAATGTTGGTGCATCCTTGCTCTCCTACTACTGCTACCAGTGTTGCTCCAACGGATTAAAACAGAAGCCTGAGAGTGGTAGTTTAGGGCTTGCTTCTTCATCTCAATATTATATGACAATTTTTAGAAGCCATGCTTCCATGTACAATAGAAGTTGTTCCATCAAATCGAACCCAAGTTATCATATAAATTTCACAATAAAGATAACAAGAATTACGATGTATTCATTTGTAACCAAGGTAACCAATGCTCAGGAGTCTAGAAATTCCAGAACATGGACAAATCAAATGCCATGTTTTCTTTCAACCAAATTTCTCTCACAAACTAAATAATAATAATAATAATAATAATTAAACTTGCTATTTCTCAAAAAGGAAATTTTTTCCAAGCGTACTGTACTGAAAAATGGATAGCTGTCACTACTAGGGAAACGTACATCTATACCGGTTTATAACCCTACCGGTTTCCAAACCGGTATTGTTCGATCGGTACTAATGTGGGCATTAGTACCGGCTGGTATTGAGGGCCGGTACTAATGTGCCCGCCCCCGGCGACGTGGCACGGTCCACATTAGTACCGGTTCTTGTTTCCAACCGGTACTAAATTTTTTTTGTTTTTTCTTTTTCTTTATTGTTTTCTGGTTTATTAATTCTATCGTATTTACGTATACTAATCCTAATGCTTGATACGCTATAATATATATTCGTGTGCCATATAAAATATTTGAGATAATACTATACATGCATACGTATATATGTATTAGTATAATATCTAATATTATACTAGTACATATATACGTATGCATGTATTATCTCAAATCCGGTAGTTGATCCAATGCAAAGAACATATATAATATTGTGCATACAGAAATACGAAAAATATATATTAGTGTATATAATACATTGCATCAAAGGTTAGCAAGGTTTAATATTAGTTTTTTTTTGCTTCCTGACGATTGGTCTTTTGCAGAGCTTTTTCCTCTCTTGCTCCCCTGCTTAGTCGACTCTGCTTGTTCCGTCGACTTCCCAGTTGCTTTTGCAGTGGACTTCCCCGATGTTTCTTCTGTGGACTTCCCCGTTAC
The DNA here is from genome assembly GCA_036936925.1 of Cenchrus fungigraminus. NCBI lineage: Eukaryota > Viridiplantae > Streptophyta > Magnoliopsida > Poales > Poaceae > Cenchrus > Cenchrus fungigraminus. The sequence goes on from CM072775.1 coordinate 78,334,590, forward strand.
AATCACAGATGATAAGCCTGAGTAGAATTCTCCACCTGGCGTAATCACCTCATCTAGAAGAAATCCGCAAAGTTGTTCTTGAATTAACCGGATTCTTTCCGACTCGAGGAACCCCTGCTTGATGTCATCAATCTACAAAAGAATATGAACAAAGAATAAGAACTTGTACAAAAAAGAACATGGACAAATAAGAACTACATGCATGTGTCGTTTAGTTTAGTGGACGCACCCTGTCTTCAAGGTTGGTACCTCTTCCGATGCTTGAAAAGGTATGCATGAACTCGCATACATAGTATCCGCACAGATTGGTACCTGAAGGTTGTGTCAAACACTACACATGTGCGAAAACAAGGTTATGAAATATGTTTAATTATATTGGAAGACATGAGATATGCGGACTAGCAGAATACACATACAGGAAAATCATAGTGGAAATAAAGGTTCTCTTTGTATCTTCCCGGGTGCTCTACACAGAGGCGAGTCCATGCAAGTTTGATCATCTCTACGACATCTTGATATGCGCTTTTGTCTGATGTTGCCCTCAAAGAGTCGAAGATGAAGACCTTGCTTAGAGATGGACAGAATGCAAAAAGAATCCAGTGGAAGATGTGCATACGTGTAGAAGTATTAGTTTCTTGAAATATATATGCAATATCATTTGAAAAAGATAAAATAGATGAGATACACGTTGCTCACCCGAAGTTGTATGGCGGAAGTATGATACCCTTCTTATGGTGTTTTTCTAGATACAAATATATATAGTCCAATGTGGCCAGCTCCCATTTTCTGACACAAGTCTAATTTATCATTAGTGGATCCATGAAGCCGACGTCCATTATTCCTCTCCTCTTGCACCGCTGCATCTCAAAGCTGCATGATTGAAATTAAATTCAAATTAAACACAAGTTAAGATAAGGTAGAATGTCTAGATCATTGTTTTCGAGACTTACAGAGTCCAGCAAGCGATGAGTCCTGAGTCAATTGCATCTTGATTGAATAAGTACCAAAATTGGTCAAATTCCACACCAAAAGTTTCTCGGCCACGGAAATAATGTTGATCATCTATGGTAATTTCCACATAGGTTACACCGCTGGCTGACGCAGCCATGTACCAATCGTGCAGTTCATGCATTCTCGTTGGAAGAAACGGCACCAACTGCGGCCACACAAGAGGTTTACCCAACTCATACTTCGGTCTATTTGCCCCTTCATGCTTTGGGATTGGTTCGTCCCCTCGGATTTGACTAGGAGTCAGACTTGAATCCTTATTGAATACAAGCATATGCTGCTCAACCGAAGAAAGCACCTTGATGGGGGAGACAGATTGCTTTGACTGGGTGCCTAGTTGTGGAATTGTAGATTTAGCTTTATTCGCCAACTTCTTCTGTTTGTCCATCTTGAGTGCCTGTCTGTCATAGTCACTCAAAGGAGGTGGCTAGGCATTTATTCGTTTCTCCTCCTCCATTTTTTTCATGAAGCGATGAAATTTGACCCGGTCAAATAGTTTCTCAACAGGTGGCTTCTTCGCTTTGAATATTTGTCTATCAAGTTCAGCCCGCACTGAAGCATCTAGCTCCTCCTGAGTCTTCTCGTAAGATAATTTCGGTTGAGGCTTCTTCGGCCTAGGCTTCGTCTGCTTCTTTGGAGGAGGGGGCGGAGGATGATGCGTAGCTCGTCGTTTGGTACCCTTGCCCTGTTGCTGAGGGGGCGGACTCTCGCTTGGGTCCTGATCAACTAGAGGACTCATGCTTCCTGTTGGAGATGACGGTAGCTGATGATCTTCGCCTTCAGGCACGAGGGGTGTAGATGAGGCTTCAGTAAGAGGTGCTTCTGGTGAGGCTAGGGGTGCTTCTTTGACCGGTTCCGTAATCTTTATGTGAGCCTTGGCCCACAATACCCAACCATGCATGGTATCTCCAAGCACCTCTTCCCCATCAGGTCCCGGTAACTCCAGTTCGAGGTCTTCCCAATCGGGGACCACTCGGTCGACAGCAACCTTATGGTAAAATGATTTACTGAATTCCATGCCTATGAATGTTTCCCCCGGTTCTGGGACCTCAGCAACACCATAAGCCACCGGTAACATCTTGTTTCTGAGTTGAGCGTGAAGCTCACACGCTGACCTCACTGTGATGTCATCCACGGGGAACTGTTCGTGGCAGACCTCGGCTGCTTTTGCTAAGGCTTGAGGTGCTTCTGGTGAGGCAACCGGTGCTTCATGTGAGGCTAGGGGTGCTTCTGCTTCCTTGACCGGTGCTTCCGTGTTTGCTGGTGCTGCATCCGTTGAAGCGACACTACTTTTCCCCTTAGTAGATAGCGGGCTCATTTCATCTATGGGCCCTTGCTGAGATGATTGTTTGTTAAGAGCAAGGGCCACACGCTCGTCAATGATGGCCTCCATTCTTGCCTCAGTCATTTCTACGCGCTCTTGCAATTGTCTGATTTTCCTATCTTGTTCGTCCCTGTTCCTTTTGCGCTTCTTATACGAGTCAATGTGCTCATGCCATGCGACTTTCCATGGAATCACACCTTTCCCTCGGCATTCTCTATCAATTAGTCTCCACTCAGGGAATGTTCCTTGCGTGTTCTGCAAACTCAGGGAATTCTATATCAATTAGTCTCCACTGCGACCCATCAGCGGGATGTCTGGTCTTGTCATCTGCTTTACGATCTTCTTTGTGCCAACGCATCAACTTTGCATTAGCCTTGCACCTGAATAAACGCTTCAGCCGTGGTATCACTGGAAAGTACCACATTACCTTAGCAGAAATTTTCTTCTTCTGCTGCTGCTTCTCCCCCTCAACATCGTAAGGGTCATCTCGTGGGATCTTATAACGCTGCGCTCCGCACATAGGACAAGCCTCCAATTTCTCATATTCTTTTCCTCGGTAAAGGATACAGTCATTAGGGCACGCATGTATCTTTTGAACCTCCAAACCCAGAGGACAAACAACTTTTTTAGCTTCGTACGTTGACTCCGGCAATTCGTTCTCCTCTGGAAGCATGTCCTTTACGATCATCATTAACTCATCGAAGCCCTTGTCAGAAACTCCATGTTTAGCCTTCCATTGTAGCATTTCCAATGTGCTACCCAACTTCTTGTGCCCCTCTTTGCAATTTGGGTACAATGGTTTCTTGTGATCTTCTAACATACGGTCAAACTTCTTTGCCTCCTTCACCTTTTCGCAATCTTCCTCTACTCTCGCAACACCTGACCTAGATCATCAAGCGGCTCATCTTCTCCTTGTTCAGGCTCTCCCTCAATTATTGCAACATCATCCTCACCCATTGGATCATCTCCCATTGCAAAGGCACCTTCTTGAGTCCAATCAGGAATATTGTCGTCTTTTTCTTCGTCATCTTCCATTATAACCCCTCTCTCCCCATGTTTTGTCCAAACAAAATAGTTTGGCATGAATCCCCATTTGTATAGGTGATCATGAAGAGTCTTTGTCGTTGAGTAATCCTTCAAATTCCTGCACTTTCTGCATAGACAAATAATGAAACCGGACGGGAGTTTGTTCGATTCTGCTACTTCTAGAAATCCACGAAGCCCATTAAAGAATTCATCGGATATTCTCTTGTCGGTGTACATCCATTGCCGGTCCATCTACAAATAAAGAATATATAACCGAACAAAATATATTATTATCATGTAACAAGTTCAAGATTATATGTGTTACACTAATTTGTAGTGTTCAAATCCATATTCCACATGAAATATAAACAAGATTATAGTGAGGTGACTCTTTTTCTAACTAAGAAAGTATTATTGTAATGAGGAAACTATTTTTCTAATGAGTAGATACTAGTGTTTAAATGAAGGCAAGTGATTATGTTACATAAATCCAATCTGTTCAAATCCATATTCCACATGAAATATAAACTTTTTACTAATTTTCTAATGAGCAAACAATTTTTCTAATGAAGAAAACTATTTTTCTATTGAGGAAACTATTTTTCTAACTAAGAAATAACTATTATAATGAGAAAATCATTTTAGACTCGGTACTAGTGTTTAAATAATGAATGGAAGACTATGTTACACAAATTCAAACTACTCAAATCCATATTCCACATCAATTAAATCCATATTCCACATCAAGTATAAACTTATTCCTAATTTTATAATGAGAAAAAAACCATTTTGATGGTATTGAAGAAAACTTTTTCCTCATAAAGAAACTTTTTTTTCTTAAGAAAATGTTTTTCTTATAAGAAAACATTTTTTATAATGAGAAAACTATATTGCAATTTAAATTATTATTATTATAAGCAAACTATTTTTTTGACTAATAAATTATTTCTCTAATTCTAATATTAATATTCTAGTCGTTTCTCTTAGTAAGTACATCTAAAGCATTTAATATATTTATTTCTATAAAAAATAATGCAAAAAATTAATTTGTATCATCATACAGAACATCTCATCCAACAAACACGGCACATCCATTTTAATCAATTCTATTAGAACATACTCCTATTTCAAAGTGCTAAAATCCCCTATTCTTAGTTCATTTTAAAGTGCTAAAATACTCCTATTTCAACCAATGAAACTCAAGAAAATAAGCATGAATCAAGGGAGGATGAAGTAACTAACCTCTAGACCACTTCAACGAGTGAAATCGTCGAGAAATGGTCGCAAATCCGGCAAAAGCTCCTCTAGAGCACTATGGAGAAGAAGGAGCTCAAAGTGGAGAAAGAAGGTGGGGGCTCGGGCTGGAGGAGGAAGAAGCTGAGATATAGCCGTTGGACATTAGTACCGGGCCTTATTAAGAGCCAGTACTAATGTAGCCACATTAATACCGGCTCTTAATACGGGCCGGTACTAATGTCCCGCCCACACATTAGTACCAACCCATATTGAGCACCGGTACTAATGTGGGATATTAGTACCGGTACTCAATAAGAGTCGGTACTAATGTTTACCACGGGATGGCTCCGCCCGCCTCCTTTTTGGCACAGGACATTAGTACCGGTTCTTGCAACATTAGTACCGTGGGGCAAACTGAACCGGTACTAATGTTATTTTGCCCTGGGACGAAAGCCTCTTTCCCTAGTAGTGTGTTTATATATGATACACGCCTCACTAATTTTAATTCAGGAGCAATGCTTGACAACTACAACTCGAAAAAGAAATAGCACATTTACCCTCATGCTTTTTCCTTATTTTCTCTTGCCCAGTTCTTACCGCAAGTCAATGTGCATTTAGTGAGCAAGACAAATGCTCCACATTCTTGTTAGACAGCCGACTAGTCTGTTTTGTGTTATGTTACACATCGTCACTACATCCTGAAAATTGGGAGTTTGATTTATTGATATGTAATATATTTTCCTTTAGTACGTCCATCCCTTTTTGATAATGAAAAAATATTTATCTAAAAACTCTAAAGTCGATGGCCATTATATAACATCACATACTGAAATTCATTACGCTGGACATCAATGTATCGTTGGTGAAAAAACTGTACAACACTACTAACACAAATAAAGGATTAAATTTTGTTTTGATACTAAAATACTACCTAACTTTCTTCAAATCTAAAGGCATACTGATTGTTCACAGAATTAACACTTGACACGTTGCATAGAAGCACAAATTGCTTAGTAGTAGCTAAATCTTAGGCAAAAAAATATTTACCGTTTAGTTCATGAAATTTTTGGTGAAAGTGGTAAAATTTTTGTATTGGGAAACGTGTTCTGTGAGAAGTGACACGGTCTGTAATGCGAAAATTTTGAGGACTTTTGGGGAATTAAACAGGGCCTGAAGTTTTAGTCCTCTTGCACCATAGGATCCTGCAAGATATTCCAGTATAAAATGCACATGGGAATAATTCTAGCATAGCTGACAAGTGACATGCCAGCATCATATTTTTTTACAAGCATTAGAGACCTTGACCATATGCAAGATGTGCCAATGAATGCTTGACTTATTTATATAATCATGTATGACAACAATTAAATAAATATGAATGAACAGATAAATCACATTAGGGCATCACGACTCCGGTTAGATAGAAAACGAAACCTTATTATTCCCAACCAGACAAACAAATCCTTTATGGCCACTTAAGGATAATCTTGATTACAAAACCTAACTCAGCTCTTCTAATGTCACAAATCAGTTTGCAATTACACACAATATTCATGAACTCATCATTTTAACACCAATTTTATTGTAAAAACACTCGCAAAAAATTTTATTGTAAAAAAAACATATAGCTTATGGAGTCAAGGCACAATAACTATCCATGATCTCTCTAATTTAATTTACTTAGATCCAAATATAACATATATTGATTCTTTTTAGATGTACTAGCAAATATGTTCGTGCGTTGCACGGGAGTGAAAAGCATCAAACGCAAAAAATGATTGATAATTTGTTGTTTGTTTGTTAAGTTTTGATTATTTATGTGCGATTTTCAATTATTGATATTTGTCATATGTTTATTTAATGAATGAAGTTAAATTACAGCACACAATTTTTCACTTTGTATTACTTATAATAACTTTTTAAGCAAAATATTACTTATAATAACTGACCTACCCAAATCTACCTAACTCTACAAATGGACGTCGCTGGCCCAAATCAGATCCCACTCGTTGGACGTCATGTCCACCTTCCCCAAAGTGGTCGCACATCTACTCGTTGTCGTTACTCAGTACTCACTGCTGTTCCTCTCAAAAACAAAAAAAAACTATTTGTCACCCTCTGCTTGGCTCGCCGCCCACACTGGGCTCCGGAGGTTGACGCTGTCAGCCCCTATGCCGCCTCTCCCTCCTCCTCTCGTCTATCTAACGTCGTCCACGCCTCTACTTCGCTTGCTGCCCGTATCCGCACGCCCTTCGTCCTCCGCATCTACTCCCAGCTGGTTCCTGTGCCTATTCTTGTTCCGCCAGATCTAGACGCGGGGAACCGAGATCGGCGGTATAGGTGCAGCACGAGCGCTTGGAGCAAGACCACAGACTTGTGGGATCACAGGTGTGGGCACCGGGGCGTGGTCTTGCCTTGCGGCTTGCTATTTATGCTCCCTGGTGAGCAGATGCACGCCGTCTGTTTGGTCACTCAAAGCTCACTGTGAGAAAGCCACGCAGGTCGACGTCAGTCAACGTGCCCCGCTTATTAGTGGCGCGGAGGCAACAGCCAATTTTTTCTTCAGCTCGGTGCCATGAGGCCGCCACAGCAGGAGGAGGAGGCGTACAGGGCCGGGTCGATGTTGTCTGCCTACTCACGCGGCCTCCAAATCCAGGCCTCAGTGTTAGCGCAGACATCGAGGAGTTGATCATGTACCACCGCGATGCGTACCTCGGGGCTCGACGCCATGAGGGTGCCGCAGCGAGAGGCGGTGGTGGCGTACAGGTCCAGGTCGGTGGGATCCGCACGGCGAGCGCGCGCACTCCGTAAGGGCCTCGATGGACCGGCACACGTAGAAGAACACGGAGTCGAGCGTGGAGGATGGCAAGGCCAGTAGGGAAGGAGCTTGAAGGGACTTCTTTGCAAATAGTTAAAACTATGACTGTGTAACTCCTAGTACTGTGGGTTGATTAATAATAAAGTGAGGAGCTTTTTTTGACAACCATAGTGAATTGACGGAAACTACCGTACTTTAATATTAGATACAGATACAGAAGGGCTTCTTATACGTTAATTTTATACATTAAAACTCAACCTCCAATCTGTGCTTTTATATGTTGATTGATATTTTAAAATAAAAGGCTAGATAAAAAAATTATCCGGACGTTCAAACTCAAATCTCCAATTCGTGCTTTTATATGTTGATGACTCACTGGTGGAAAAACGACCTTTATTCCTAAGCATTTGTCCCGGTTCAACTTTGGAACTGGGACAAATGCTTTTGGGGCGACGTGGCCTCGGAAGGCTGTTTGCGCCGCTCCCCCTTTAGTCTCGGGTGGTAATACCACCCGGGACTAAAAGCCTGGCGTCCAATGGCTCCGAGCCGTAATTATTGGCGCCAGACTTTAGTCCCGGGTGGTATTACGACCCGAGACTAAAGGGTGAGCCTTTAGTCCCGGGTCGTAACACCACCCGGGACTAAAGTTTTTGTCCTGGGTGGTATTACCACCCAAGACTAAAGTCTCATCTTTAGTCCAGGGTGGTAATACCACCCGGGACTAAAGGGTGCGCCTATAAATCTCTGTCTCCCTTCTTCTTCCTCTGCCCGAGCTCACATTCACCCGAGACTTAAGAAATAGTTTGTGAAGAGCTAGCTAGTTCTTCTCCTAGGGAGGTGATGTCCAATTTTTTCGTCATCAATTTGTGAAGATTTCTCTCCTTCAAAGTGTTGCTAAGGTTTGATTCTTTATCCTTCCTTCATTTGTTATGATTAAATTTCGTTTTTATGGTTAGAAATAGAGAAAATATGGATTTAGATTTTTAGGTGGTAGGAGGAGCTAAGAGATGTTTTAGATTTAGCTAACATTGTATTTAGTTTCACATATTTTTTAAGCATAGTTTCACATAGGGATTTATCCTCTGATTTTATATTTTTTGCTATAGAGATAATTGATTTTAACTTTTAGATGAGAGATGCATTTAATTTTACATTTAGCTTAATTTATGAGAAGTTAGTTTATTAAAAAATGGTCATTACCAAACAAAAACATACTACCTACCTATTTCATTTATTTTTGTTAAGTATTTCTTGTTTTAATTTATAATACATTTAGGCATTCTCTTATTTTTTTTCTTTTTTCCATATACAGTCGGTTGGTTCTCTACCAGTGGCCTTACATCACCAAACTACATCCCAATATCTCGTACTTAGCTACGTCACCGGCGAGCTGGGGCTATACGTGGCTCCGTGACGTAGGACTGTAGCTAGATAGGAGATGTTGGGCTGTAGCTAGTTGATTTGGAACTGTAAGTGGGAGAGCGATGTGCATGTATATGATGGTGAGGTGAGGCTGTAGTTCGTAGATGATCAGGGTCATTAGAAAAGGTATAGTACAGACTTACGTCGTCTCCGGGTTCACTGCACCTGAACGAGCTCTTGCACTTATCTGTTTAGTTATTAGAAAATGAGAAAATAGGTCTTATATATGTTGTTTTTATATAGAATAAATTTAAGCATTCTCTTATTTAAGTATTATTTTATATATATTACAGAGTAGTCCAGAATAACTATGGCAAGTCATGGCGGCGGTCGTGGAATCAGTTTTGATGACCGGCCACCTTTGGCTCGTCGTCCAGGCATACGCTTCACCCATGGTGTGATTGAGTTACCTACTGGTGATCGAAGCCAGGGACCTCGTCCCAACATAGTAATATTCTTTCGTTGTATAAATTTCATGTTTACGTACTATACACGGATAATAATATTATTTTCATACAATGCAGGTTCTCAATTTTGCAGTGGCTCGCACATGTTGTTGAAAATTTAGGTGGTACCCCTCTTGTTACACAATGCGTCATTGTCGGTCCAAACAATTGCATACAATTAAAAATCTCGTTTGACATAGCCGTTCAAGGACAAAATCACTCCTCATTGTCTTCAAAACCCATCCAAATGGTATCGATTGTTGGGTGGGGTGCCCCTGCACTGGTTAAGAGGACTTATGAAAGGACCGCCGTGCAGGCATGCTTACAACAACTAAACACTAATGGGTATTTTGTGCTAGATTACTCTTATTTTCTAATAAAGTCACTCGAGGAAGGAGAAAGTGTCACCAGGACCGCAGAGAGACTTTGTCGGCTAAATGAACATGACATGGTATGGAGCACCATTTACTCTTATTCAGCATTTTTAATGCGTCGTAATAACATTATTCTTAACTGTAGGATATGTTTGGTCAAACTTTTGCGGTAATGAACTTTCATGCAATTCTATAGCAAGTGATGGATGTTGTGGGATTTTCTTACACAGATTCAAATGCTATACAAATAAGAAATTGGAAGTATCAGGCTCATCTTTCATTTTACAGGCCATATCAGTTTGTCTCGCCGCCACTGTTTGAAATTTATGGAAGTCCATGTGACCGTAATTGTGAAGCGATAGAGAGTGCACTGATCCATTCTCTGGCATATTTCGCTGAAGTTCTCGACTTCAAGATCGGAGACTTCAACTATATGGACTATCTAAGGAAGAAGAATGAAGTATGAAATATGTGTCGTGCATTGATGCACCCCTCTATCTTTGTTAAGACCGTACCTTAAGTATTCATGTATAACCTTTTTATGTTTGTAAGACCTTAATTAAGTATTGATGTACGAACTTTTTTATATTTTTTGTTAAGACCTTAAGTATTGATGTTAGGCCAGTAACTAATTTATTGGAAACCTTAATATTAGGGTTCTCACCTCCAAAGTATTGATTAAGTATTAATATTAGCCTTTATCACAAATTTTGAGGACCTTAATATATATTAAATTAAAAAAACAACAGGGTCATTAGGGGGCCACCCTTTAGTCTCGGTTGGTAATCCAACCCGGGACTAAAGGCCAGCCCTCCACCCGGGACGCAATGATTGGGGCCGGCCTTTAGTCTCGGGTGGTAAACCAACCCGGGACTAAACGGTTGGCGGGACCGGCCTTCAGAGGCCTTTTGTCCCGGTTGGTAAAACCAACCGGGACAAAAGGCACCCCTATACAAAATCGACAGCACGCTCCCTTTCTTCTTCCCTACCCGACCATTTTTCACCGAGAGCTCAAAAAGCAAGCTCCTCTCAGCTCCATGGCGCCTCAAACCTAGGGAGGTGCTGCCCAAATTTTTCGTCATCAATTTGTGGAGTTTTCTCACCTCCAAGGTGTTGCTAAGGTATTATTCTTCATCCTCCGTTTATTTGTTGTGTTTAAATTTCGTGTTATGATTTAGAAAAGGAGAAAATAGAAATTTTGATTTAAGAGCTAAGAGATGAGGTTTTTAGTATACTTTAGATTTACTAAAAAGTAGTTATCATTTATTATGATAATCTTCTATCATTCATTTGTACTAAGATTTTACTTTTAGCTAGCTTTATTTATTATTAGAGAAAATAGAATTTATTAATTTAGTTATTAGAAAATGAGACCTAGGGATAGTGTATATTTTTTATACTTAAAATTTATGCTATAATTAAGAAAATAGAAAATTTGATTTAAGAGCTAAGAGATGTAGTTTTTATATTAGTATACTTTAGATTTGGTAATAAGTAGTTTTCATTTGTTATGATTATCTTCTTTCATTTATTTGTACTAAGATTTTTTTTTTGTTTTTATATAAATTTTACTTTTAGCTAGCTATATTTAATATTAGAGAAAATAGAATTTATTAATTTAGTTATTAGAAAAGGATACCTAGGGATAGTGTTGTAGAATTAACATGGATATTTTTCACTTAATATGATGCAGATGAACCGGCAATGGATGTACAACACCGACAGACGGTCAACGGAGTACATTACCGGCATGTATGGTTTTTTCGAAGTGGCGAAAAAAACAAGGATGCGAGTGGGTTCATGTGTTGTCCATGCTCCGATTGCAGAAACGAAAGAGACTACCATGACCCGGGCACACTTCACCTCCACTTGTTGAAATACGGATTCATGCCGAACTATGTGGTTTGGACCAAGCACGGTGAAAGAGGGGTTGTGATGGAAGACGATGAAGAAGAGGAGGAGGGTATTCCGGACTGGGCCGCAGGTCAAGCTTTTGCAGATACTTTAATGGAAGATGCTGACGAAGAAGAGTTACTAGCACATGCTGACGGGCCTGCTGATGATCTCGGCCAGGTTCTACAGGATGCACAAAGGGACTGTGAAAACGAAAAAGAAAAGGCAAAGTTCCAACGTATGATCGAAGATCACAGAAAACCGTTATACCCAGATTGGAAGCCAGGTCACAAAAAGCTTGGTACTACACTAGAAATGCTGCAATGGAAGGCAAAACATGGTGTGTCTGATAAGGCATTTGAAGGGATGCTAAAAATTGTGAAGGACAAGCTTCCGGAGAACAATGAATTACCGTCCACCACATATGAAGCAAAACAGACTGTGTGCCCTCTTGGGTTGGAGGTACAGAAGTTCCATGCATGCCCGAATGATTGCATCCTATATCGGGGTAAGGATTACGAGAATTTGGATGCTTGTCCTGTGTGCAAAGCGCTACGTTATAAGATTCGGCGAGATGAAGATGCTGGTGATCTCCAGGGGCACCGTAACAAGACGAAGAAAGTTCCGGCGAAGGTTATGTGGTATTTTCCTATAATACCACGTTTGAAGCGTTTGTTCCGGAACAAAGCACAAGCTAAGTTGATGAGATGGCACGCCGAGGAACGTAAGCAAGACAACCTGCTGAGGCATCTGGCAGATGGGTCTCAATGGAGAAAGATTGATAGAGAATTCAAGACATTTTCTGAGGACGGGGAAAGGAACATAAGGTTTGGTTTAAGTACGGATGGTTTCAATCCATTCGGGGAGTTTAGCAGTGATCATAGCACTTGGCCTGTGACCCTATGCATGTTCAACCTTTCTGGTTGGATGTGCATGAAGCGAAAGTTCATTATGATGTCGGTGCTCATCCAAGGTCCAAAACAACCCGGCAACGACATTGATGTGTACCTAAGACCGTTGGTCGATGAACTATTACTGCTATGGCGGGAAGAGGGCGTACGTGTGTGGGATGAGGATAGGCAAGAGAACTTCGATCTACGAGCATTGTTGTTCATAACCATCAACGATTGGCCTGCCCTAAGTAACCTTTCTGGGCAGACAAACAAGGGATATCGGGCATGCACGCACTGTTTACATAGAACACAAGGTATTCATCTCAAAAACTGTAAGAAGGTCGTGTATAATGGTCACCGTTGTTTCCTTCCAACTAATCACCCCTTACGGAAGAAAGGGATGCATTGGAAAGGGAAGGCTGACCATCGCACGAAGCCACCCCATTTTAATGGAGATGTCGTATTTGAGATGGTAAATGATCTAAGGGTAGTCTTTGGAAAGGGTGCTGGTAGTGAACCTGTTCCAACTGACGCCAACGGGCGTGCACCAATGTGGAAGAAGAAATCTATATTTTGGGAGCTACCTTATTGGCGTAGCCTTGAGGTCCGACACGCAATTGACGTGATGCACCTTACGAAGAATCTTTACGTGAATATGCTAGGCTTCATGGGTTGTTACGGTAACCCGAAGGATACCAATGAAGCACGAGAGGACCTGAAAGAATTTCATAAGATTCCCAAAGTTCCGCAGGAGGGTGATGATGAAACTGATCCGGAAGAGGATGATGATGATGTTGATTACTATGGTCCTGCTAGTTACACTCTCACCAAGAAAGAGAAGGAAAGCGTGTTTGATTGCCTGAACAGTATTAAGGTTCCGTCTGGCTACTCGTCGAATTTAAAGGGGATCATAAATATGAAAGAGAAGAAGTTCACAAATCTAAAGGTCCACGACTGTCACATGTTGATGACACAGTTGCTTCCAGTTGCGTTGAGGGGTGTTCTATCAGAGAATGTACGATTACTGATCGTAAAGCTTTGTGCATTTCTCAATGCAACTTCACAGAAGGCAATCGATCCAGTCAAGCTAGGAAAGCTACAGAATGATGCGGTTCAATGTCTTGTCGGCTTTGAGTTGGCATTTCCACCTTCCTTCCTCGATATTATGACGCACCTCCTACTACACCTTGTGAAAGAAATTACTATTCTCGGTCCAGTATACCTTCACCACATGTGGCCTTTTGAGAGATTCATGTCGATCCTCAAGAAATATGTTCTTAACCGTGCCCATCCGGAAGGAAGCGTTGCTAAGGGATATGGAACTGAGGAGGTCATTGAGTTTTGTGTTGATTTTGTCGACACAATTGACTCGATTGGGCTTCCAGTATCACGACATGAGGGGAGGATACAGGGAAAGGGTACCATCGGAAGGAAATCAAGTTTGAGCAATAATACTGATTTGTTCCATAAAGCACACCTAACAGTCCTGCAACAATCATCACTGGTGACTTCGTATAGGATGGAACACGAGCAGATTATTGCTTCTCAAAATCCAACCAAATCCCCAGTCTGGATTGCACGCCGTCACTTGGAAACATTTCCCTCATGGTTGAGTGAACAACTAATCGGAAACTCAACGATTCATCCACAACTAGCTTTGTTAGCCAGGGGACCTTGTAGCACAATTACAAGATTTCAAGCTTACGATGTGAATGGTTACAATTTTTACACGAGAGCTCAAGATCGCAAAAGCACAAATCAAAATAGTGGTGTCCGTATGGACGTCATCGGAAAAGATGGGGGCAAGACCTGCTATTATGGTATCATAGAAGAGATATGGGAGCTTGAGTACGGAGCGATGAACGTCCCTCTGTTTTTTTGCCAATGGGTAAACCTGAATGGCATAAAGAAAGATGAATATGGAATGACAATAGTGGACCTTACCAAGATTGGGTTCAAAGATGATCCATTCGTGCTTGCCAAAGATGTGCATCAGGTTTTCTATGTGAAGGATATGACTAGCATACCAAAGAATAAAAATCCCCAAGAAGCAGGAGCACAAGAGGCAAAGCGTCACATAGTTCTTCCAGGTAAAAGAGTAATCGTGGGAGTCGAGGACAAAACAGATCAATCCGATGATTATGATCAGTTTGATGGCATGCCTCCGTTTGCTGTCGAAGTTGACCCAAGCATATTGCTTGGACGTGAAGAGACACCGTACTTACGTGCTTGAGATTAATGTCGTAATGTAATGATTATTGATCAAATCAATTGTGTATCGGTCTCAAATTTGTTATGAAGCTTGAATATGTCATGTGAGATTGACCCACCAAGTTTGAGATTTTTCTGAATTAATTTACTATTTTTTCAGTTTAATTGAATTTCCGTGCGACATCACCTAGAAATTAAAAGTTGAGCTGAGAGCACCCCTGAAACGATCCAGAATGGTGCCAAATTTGGCCACAAGTTCTCTTGTGCCTTAGGAGTCTAATTTATTTGGAAGCCGAATCATAATTCTTGAGTTATTGATGTGTAATTCACAATATTCTAGCTCCTTTAGCATGAAGAAAAAACCTAAAATACATTTAGTCATCAAAAAAATCTAAGATCTTGCGTGAGCTAATATTTTGAGTGTAAATGACAACCAAAAAAATTTCAGACCATTTCGACATAGATGGAGTACACGTGCTTCACAAAGCTATATAGAACCTTTCATCGAACCATGTCTATACCACTTATGTCTTAACGATTCTGAAGTCCATGCACTTTGCAGTGTTGTATCGGTCTCAAAATTTTTATGAAGCTTGAATATATCATGTGAGATTGACCCACCAAGTTTGAGATTTTTCTGAATTAATTTACTATTTTTTCGGTTTAATTGAATTTTATTGGGAATGCACATCAATATTGCAAATAAAAATTGGAAGTGAATGTTTACAACTCTAAAATATAATTTTGCATAGCAAAGTACAGTTTATTATATTTTAACTAAATATACTTTTGCATGGAAAAAATAGTAAAAGTTACTATATTTTTTTTATTTCAAAGAGATAGAATGTGAAATGAGAAAAGAAATGGGTGGGGAAAAACAGTTCCCGCCGAAAATTACACTTTAGTCCCGGGTGGTGTTACGACCCTAGAATAAAGGGGGGCCTTCAGTCTCGGGTGGTAACACCACCCGGGACAAAAGGCCGAAATTTTGCCCTTGCCGCCCTCCCGCGCGAAAGGGGCCTTTAGTCCCGGGTCGTATCACCACCCGGGACTAAAGGCCCTTTGCTCCCGGGTCTGATTACGACCCGAGACTAAAGAGTGGGGGATATATATCCCACGGATCAACCCCTTCTTCCCCAACTCCTCCACTTCACACTCGTCGTCCGGCGTGCCCCCTGCTGATCTCCGCCGGCCGTCGTCTTCCCCCGCCGTCGCCCCTGCCTCCGTCGTCGTCGAAGCTCGTACACCGCCGTCGTCGACCCCGTCGCACCCCGCCGTCCCTGCCCGCGCCCGGCCGTCGACACGTCCGGCCGGCCCCGCGCCCTCTGCCGCCGGAGCTCCCGGCCGCCGTCGTCCGCACGCCGCCCGTCGACCCCGCCCGCGCCCGGCCGTCGTCCCCACGCCCGTCGACGTCTCCGCCGCGCCCGACCGTCGCCCACCACCGCTCACGGCCGCCGTCGCCCCGCTCCGCCGCCGCCGCTCCCGGCCGCGCCCGTCGACCCCGCTCCGCCGCGCCCGGGCACCGTCTCCGCGCCGGCCCCCACACCCGGCCGCCGTCTCCCCCGCGCCCGGCCGCCGACATCGTCGACCCCTGAGCCCGCCGTTGTTGCCGGTGAGGAGAACTGTTGACGTCAGCCCCTGATGGCTGACATCAGTAATTTTTTTTATGTTTTCATTTAATTTATTTATGTGCTCAGAATTGAATTTAGAGATTTTAGATTTGAATTTAGAGATTTTAGATTTGAATTTAGAGATTTTAGATTTGAATTTAGAGATGAAATATGTATTTAGAGATGAAATGTATTTAGAGATGAAATATGTATTTAGAGATTTTAATTTTTTGCTCGCCCGACAATTAGGTAGTATCGCTCGACACGCTCGATTCTTTCCCGACTCGCTCGACCCCGTCCGACACTTAGGTTTTCTCGCTCGACTCGCTCGACTCCCGCCCGACACTTAGGTAGTCTCGCTCGACTCTCGCCCGACTCGGTCGACTCCCGCCCGACACTTAGGTAGTCTCGCTCGACTCCCGCCCGACTCGCTCGACTCCCGCCCGACTAGCTCGATCCCGCCCGACACTTAGGTTTTCTCGCCCGACTCGCTCGATTCCCGCCCGACACTTAGGTAGTCTCGCTCGACTCTCGCCCGACTCGGTCGACTCCCGCCCGACACTTAGGTAGTTTCGCTCGACTCCCGCCGACACTTAGGTAGTTTCGCTCAACTCTCGCCCGACACTTAGAAATCATTTATGTATTCAGAAATCATTTACGTAATCAGAAAATCATTTATGTGCTCAGAAAATTATTTATGTATTCAGAAATTCATTTATGTATCCAAAAATTCATTTATGTATCCAGAAATTCATTTATGTGCTCAGAAATTCATTTATGTATTCAGAAATTCATTTATGTATTCAGAAATTCATTTATGTGCCCAGAAAATCATTTATGTATTCAGAAAATCATTTATGTGCTCAGAAAACTATTTATGTGCTCAGAAATTCATTTATGTTTTCAAAAATTTCTAGTTATGGATAACAATGAGGACGAGAAGCGGCTGATGGAGAGCCTTATTGCTGGGGGTCCAAATACCGAGGTCCCAACCTTCACTGAGGAGAAGCGTAGCCAGGCGGACGCGTTCCTCAACATAACCGGGGACATCGACACCCGCACCGCGGACATCGACTCCCGCACCGCGGACATCGACAGCCGCGCCGAGGACAATAATGAAGACCTTATCATAGTTAATGCAGAAGGTTCCAACGAGGTATATATATCATGCATTAACAAATCCATAAATGCATTAACAACTAGGTATATATATCATTCTGGAACCCCGCGTGAATAACAAATCCGCAACTTGTAGGCTTCAACCTCGACAAGCAAAAAGACTAAGAGAGGCCGTACAAAAGTAATCGTCGATCATGACGTGAAGTTTCATATCACTGAAGTCAACGAGCTTGGCCAGCCATGGGAACCAAAGAAGGTCTGGGACAAGTTTGTGTCCCAATGCGGTGCTATTGTGAGGGACAACGTGCCCATATCATATAGAGAATGGAATGGAAGGGAAGATAATCCATGGGTGGTTCCGGATCACGTTAAGAATATGTTATGGGATGATATCCTAAAACACTTCACACTTCCACCGGGCGTGAACGCAAACCTTGTGAAGCAGTGGACTCTCACGAAGATGGCAAATCAATTGCAGAGTTTCAAGAAGCAGCTGCACAGAGATTATATCAAACAGAAATGAACTCCAAATTTTGATGATTATCCCAAGCTAAAGGATCACTGGCAGTCCTTTGTGGATTACAAGAATAGTGAAGAATTCGCCAACAAGAGCGCACGAGCTCAGAAAAGTGCCAGTAAGAAGACGGATTACAACCATCGTCTTGGTCGCGGTGGTTACGCGGTTGCAGCACCCAAGTGGCCGAAGATTGAACAAGACCTCCTCAATAAAGGTATCGTACCAGCGGTCATTGACTGGGAAGAACGATAGAAGAATTGGTATTATACCCGCGGTGGAAGATTGAACTCTGATGATGGTTCCCTCGAATTCCCACCCACGTTACGGGAGGTGGCACATGAGATAATAAAAAAGAATGAAGACATCAAAGTGGGCAGATTGGTTCCTGACAGAGACATGGATGAGCTCACTTTGGCGCTCGGGAATCCGGAACACCCAGGATGTTGTAGGGGCTACGGGGTAGTCCCGTGGAAGTTTGCTTTCAAGGGAAGTGCCGACACCTACAGAAGCCGCAAAAGAAGAAGGGAGCGTGAAGAGGGGCGGTGGCGTGAAATGATGGAGCAGAGACTTAAAGATCAAGAAGATCGTATGAATGAAGAGATTGAACGACGAGTGGCCGCCGCGGTAGCTCAGATCACCCCTGCCGGAGCACTGCCCCAAGCACCGGTGGATCCCGTCATTAGCCCTTCCGCTCGCAAAAGCAGCTGTGCTTCCACAGAGGCCCCCGAAGAACAAAGGGCGGTAAACCAAGAAAAAGTTCAAGTAGAGGACAACGAATGGTACCCTGTGGATGAACTCTGTCAGCACACCGCATGTGAGCTGCACAAGCCGATCGGCAACATCACAATGAAGGTATATATAAACCTGATTATACGTGCAATTATCTCAACCTTTGATGCATGTCTCAGGCATTTAATAACTTCATCATTTCTCTACATATATATAGGTGGCGTACGGAATGGCTTTAGCACATCTCCCAGGACGTACAAGCCACGGCATGAAGATTCTAGCTGGCTACGCCTCAGTTGGTTTGGAGGAGATTGTTGACCCAAAGTTTAACGACATAGAGCCAGACATCCAAGGAGGTGACGGGGAAAGGACACTCCATGATGCGCTTCACAGTATCATATTATGGCCCAAACGTTACATCATAATACCTAACATGCCGCCTCCAAGTGTTGCCGAGCAGCAGCCACTATCTCCTGGGCCGTCAACGATCCCTCCGAGTGTTGCCGAGCAGCAGGCACCATCTCCCGGGCCGTCACCGGGCCGGTCGTCGCCGAATGATTGGAGCTCACCGTCTCCACAACGAGGGAATTCTCCTGCCGCGAGCGATGACGATCGTCAGCAATCACCACCAAAGCATTAATCACCACCAAAGCAGCCTTCACCAAAGCCTGCCAAGAGGCGGTCCCGATCAAAATCTACCGCGTCTATGCCCGTGCCAAATCCGGATCCCCCGAAGAAGAAAGGGAAAAAGCTGCCTGTTAAAAGGAAGCTGCCATATGACATGACAGCATCAAAAAATGAGGCGGAGTGTGATAAGCAACTCAAGGCGTGGATTGAAGGGAATAAAGAGGCTGCTAAACAAAAACGGCTCGAAGAAATGGAAGTAGAAAAGAATAAAGATCGTCCGCAAAAACTCAAAGCTTTCATAGAGAAGAAGGAAGCAGAAAAGAGACAAGAATTATAAACCCCTAATAAGTGATTATGACCGGTCGCTGCACAAGTCCCTAAAGAAGAAGAGACAAGGAGGGTCACCAAATAGTTACATCGACCAAGTACCGGGGTCGACGATGCCACAGGATTATAGGAAAAAGAAGAAGGCAACACAAGCGTCGACGTCGACGAAAGAGCCTTCAACGAAGAAGGCAACACAAACGTCGACGTCAGCGAAAGAGCCTTCAATGAAGAAGGCAACACAAACGTCGACGTCAGCGAAAGAGCCTTCAACGAAGAAGGCAACAGAAGCGTCGACGTCGGGAGTACAGACTTACGTCGCCTCCGGCCTCACTGCAACTGAACGAGCTCTTGCAGTTATGGACGCAGAACAACTAGCAAATGTCATTCAAATGCAAGAAGCAACAGGGCTCCCACTAGAATATGTTCTCGGCCACGAATCACCTCCTCGGGACAAAAACTTCGTACCTAGATGGCACTACGAGCATGGGAAATCTTTTGTCAGGCCTGAGTTGGTGAAGAAACTCCCTACTCAGATGCGCAGATTGCATGACTTCTACATGAAGACGTCTAAGGCGGGCCTGGAGATGATTGGCATGCTTCTTAAACCGGGAGATTTTGTTGGTGAAGGCGAGAAGTTGTCCTGGCTGCGATTCAAGGATATTTATGAAATTTACCATCTTGACTCCTTGAATACCGATCTTGTCATGGCCTGGTGCCTGTAAGTGACGGTGCAATACATACCCTAATTAACAAATTTATGCATACTCTAATTATTAACTTTGTCTTTCATTTTCTGTAGCCTGGAAATGCATAACATGGGGAAGAATGGTTAACAACGAATAGGTTTCATGGACCCATCTTTAGTTAATCAAGATCAAGTAAACAAACAACCAGAAACAACATTCAAAACAATCCTAAGGACCTTGTGTGAATTGCATTACAAGGATTTGATACTTCTACCTTACAACTTCGAGTAAGTGTGATTACCATCTTAATTGCTAAGGGTTCGCATTTCTAATTATCTTAGTTAACATTATTTAGTTCTAATCTTTTGAGCTTCTTTATATACAGTTTCCACTGGATTCTTCTCATAATTGATGTCAACAGAAGCAACATCCTTGTCATTGATTCGTTGAGAAGAGATCCGAACAAATACTCGGACCTTCAAGATATGTTTCAAGAGTAATAATTCTATCCATACGTTTCCTTTTATGCAATAGTGTGCTTTTACTAACACTATCTAGCTCTAACTTTCATTATTTTCTGCCAGAGCTTGGGAAAAATTCAAGGCAGTCAACCCTGGACAATGGAGACCTAGAATAAACTTCTCTATAAATTTTCCGGTACGTAAACCAAATAACAACTTCAGCTTGGGCAAATTAAAAATGTATAACACTAATTTTTCATAATTATCTTCTTCAATTCAGTGTATGAGACAAGAACCAGGGACACATTTATGTGCATACTATGTGTGTGAGTTCATCCACAATTTCTGCGAGGCAGACCCGTCAGATTATACTGTAAGTATTATTTTAAACCAATTAATAATACATCTTTTTCTAACCGCTTATATATTTAATTCTTGTGTGTAATATATTAAATTATTTGCACATTGCAGAACAATATGATTAGGGACGCAATCATTGAGAAGGACCGACTCTTGGCGATTCAAGAAGGTCTCTGCGGATTTATAATGGACCAGGTGATTAATCCACAAGGCAGAAATCACTATGACGGTCATCGAATTGATAAATTTTAATTAGCACCTCCGGTGGAACTTTAGACTAGAATTAGTATGAAACGGTATTTTGATGTATATATATACTACTTTCAGAAAATACTATCTATGCTTTCGATGTAATATAATGTGTGTATATATTTATTTATAAGTTTATTCTCTTCATATAGTACGTATAGTAGACACGTATAATTAGTGCAAACATTTATATGTATACGTAAATTACACCCAAATACGTGAGAATATACGTGTATAACATTATTAGAACAATTTGAAATGAAACAAAAAAAATTCACAGCGGGGTCTTTAGTCCCGGGTGGTAATACCACCCGGGACTAAAGGGGTGGCGCACAGGCGCTGCTGTGCCCTCCCCTTTTGTCCCGGGCGGGGCTACCACCCGGGAATAAAGGGCACCATTGATTCCCGGTTGCCCACCCGGTGACAAAGAGGGGGCCTTTTGTCTCTCCCTTTTCGTCCCGGGTGGGCTTTAGAGACTTAAAGCCTTTCCCACCCGGGACGGAAGGCTGTTTTTCCACCAGTGACTGCCGTGATGCGTACCTCGGGGCTCGGCGTCATGAGGGTGCTGCAGCGAGAGGCGGCGGCGGCGTACAGGGTCAGGTCGGTGGGATCCGCACGGCGAGCGCGCGCACTCTGTGAGGGCCTCGATGGACCGGCACGTGTAGAAGAGCGCAGAGACGAGCGTGGCGGACAGCAAGACCAGCAGAGAACAGGCTTGAAGGGACTTCTTTGCAAATAGTCAAAATTGCGACCGTGTAACTCCCTAGTATTGTGGGTTGATTAATAATAAAGTGAGGAACTTTCTTGACAACCGCGGTGGATTGATAGAAACTACCACACTTTAATATTAGATATAGATACCGGAGAGCACTAATATATGCTATGCTATAGTTCGTATACGTTGATTTTATACGTTCAAACTCGAACCTCCAATCGGTGCTTTTATATGTTGATTCATATTTTAAAATGAAAGGCTAGATGAAAAAATTATCCGGACGTTCAAACACGAATCTCCAATCCGTGCTTTTATATGTTGATGACTGCCGCGATGTGTACCTCGGGGCTCGGTGCTATGAGGGTGCTGCAGTGAGAGGAGGCGGCGGCGTATAGAGTCAGGTCGATGAGATCCTCACGGCGAGCGCGCACACTCCGCGAGGACCTCGATGGACCGGCATGTGTAGAAGAGCGCAGAGGCGAGCGTGGCGGACGGCAAGACCAGCAGGGAACAGACTTGAAGGGACTTCTTTGCAAATAGTCAAAACTGTAGCTATATAACTCCTAGTACTGTGGGTTGACTAATAATAAAGTGAGGATTTTTTTTTGACAACCACGGTGAATTGACAGAAACTACCACACTTTAATATTAGATATAGATACAGGAGGGCACTAATATATGCTATGCTATAGTTCATATACGTTGATTTTATACCTTCAAACTCGAACCTCCAATCCGTGCTTTTATATGTTGATTGGTATTTTAAAATAAAAGGCTACTCGAACTTCCGATCCCTGCTTTTATACGTTGATGACCGCCGCCATCCGTACCTCGGGGCTCGGCATCACTAGGGTGCCGCAACGAGAGGCGGCAGCGGCATACAGGATCAGGTCAGTGGGATCCGCACGGCGAGCGTGCACACTTCGTGAGGGTCTCGATGGACCGGCACGCGTAGAAGAGCACGGAGGTAAACGTAGCGGACGGCAAGGCCAACGGGGTACAAGCTTGAAGAGACTTCTTTGCAAATAGTCAAAATTATGACCGTGTAACTCCTAGTACTGTGAGTTGATTAATAATACAGTGAGAGACTTTGTTGAAAAAAAAAACCACGGATGTATGCACAACTACATAAAAGTTCATCGGAGTCACAAAGGCAGAATGAAGAATTATTACAAAGAACTAAATCAGCACAAAATAGGCAGTAAAACTTGTCCGGATTAAAAAAAGGAAAATCTAGGGGTCCGCTAACTTGTTCTGGTTCAACTAGGCCCATCAACTCGAAAAGTTAAATTTTTGGCTCATATAACGTTCCGTGTCCGCGAGCTCCTGTGTCCACCATGCGGTGGTGCTTGTTGCTGGGCTTGAGCGGGACACCCCAGCTAGGAGCAGCTGACAGATGATCCCGGGAGCCTGAACATCACGCCAATGACCGCACACACGTCCAACGACGCTGCTAGCTCTTGATCCACTTCTTGGTGATGGACGCGCGGCTGTACGTCTGGCGTCGCCTCGGCCTTGTCGGAGACGGAGTCGTCAATGCGATCGAACAAAACGACGTGGACAGTCCTGACAACCTGGAAGCACACATATGCATGCATGCATATGGAACACCAGGCCGCCGACGAGCAAGAGGTTTATCCTCAGCACAGTACTCTAGCCAGGTCGTGGCACCGATGACCGATCAACGCGCGCGAGAGCACGATCGAGGCATGGCGCCGGCCTTTCGTCTCTCTTGAACCGTGCAAGGCATGGAGCACAGCGATGGGGAACGCGTCCGGGATCTGACGACGACGTAAGCGGCGAGGGATCGGAGGGCAGCGCCTACCGGCGTGATGGCCTCAACGATTGGGGCCAGGGACGATTAGCATGCCGAAATTAAGGTTCACAAAAAGCCACGGATCATCTGTCAGTGATCTAGAGAACTACTACAGGTTGTGCAAACAAACTTAAACTAGCATTGCACAAACTTAACCGGCGACACTCCTGTTATTGGCTAGTCCAAGGATCTCAAACACACTATATCCCTGCATATATACGGTAGACCACGAACTAGTACTTGTGGTGAGTTCAAGTTTCGCTAGAACTAACAGTAATCAGGGACTTGATCGCACACACGAAAATACTTTGAATACTCGCTGAGGAATAGTAAGCTAGCAGAAGCAGATAATAAGCAACAGCAGAGAACAGAATACCAATCAGATGTACTTGCTCAAACGCTAAACATGAAACAGGCATGTACCAATGGAAACCAAGGTTATGTAGGCACAGCAAGCATCACAGGTCCACAACATAGTTTTTAGCGATTAATGATTCTAAACAAACAGATAATAAACGCCTCTTCTAGTCTCATCATCAGTACCCCTCATGGGCGGCCGGGAGAGCCGCGTCATTGCCGACCGGCTGCTGCACCGCCTCGGGCGCCAGATCCAGGCCCTCGGCGCCGGCGACGACGTCCAGCGCCGGGACGGGGGCGGGGGCGGGGACGGGCGCGGGCGCTGGGGGGAGAAGTGCAGCTGGATCTGCAGCGAACGCCTCAGCGCGGTCGCTCATGAGCTTGACAACCTTCATCGCGACCACCGCTGGCCTCCGGGCGCGGTCAGCCGAGGCATTCCCCTGTCGATCTCTCGCAACTTCGCTGAGTAAATTGCAAAAACAGAAAATCTGGTTAGCTATAAACACAAGCACCTCTTTGTTAACATACAAAGGAGAACGAAGTACGGCTGTTCAAATCTGCTACGTGATTTTGAAACCCCACAACAAAATCTCTCTCTAAAGCAAACGAGAAGCGCAGGATACATAAAACGCACAGAGATGGCAGAGAGAAATCTCGTTCGGTCGCTGTGCTCCGGGTCGAACACGCAAAAACAACGAACAAAAACACCCAGTATATAACGCAAAATCTTCGGCAAAGTGACCCGGAGAGAGAGAGGAGGAGGAGGAGGGAGGATCAACAACACAGCACTACCACGAGCACGGAATCGACACAGAGAGCAGATCTAGTCTAGAAACGAAACGCAAAGCAGATGGGGATTGGGGAATGGGCTCTCACCCTCACCTCGCTGAGAGAGAAGAGAGAGTGGCCTGCTGATGAGGGGAGGCGAATGCCAGTTGCCAGGATGAGTCCATGCAATGCCTGCCTCGCTTTATATAGGGCGGTGAGTGGACGAGAAGGAGCCCCACCAACCCACCGTCCCCCTCCCCCTCCCCCAGGCCCCAGCCCACGCCCGCCTCCCACCCGCTCGGCCAGCCGGCCAGCAGAGGCAGGTTCGAGTCTCGGCCAACGCTAATTGACAGTGTACTTCTTTCTTGGTTCGCAAGCAGAGAGCACAACCCGCTTCCCTCCGTCCTCAACCAGAGGGAAAATATCTGCCTGCCTGCCTGTTTTTTTTTTTGAAAGAAATGCCTGCCTGTTGTCGTACTTGCGCCGCGCATGGGTCGCGGCAGCCCAGCCCCCCGCAAGGCGCGCGCCACGGATCACGGAGCGAACTGGGAGGCGAACCCGCGCAAGGCTGCTGGAGCAGGCAGGCAGCACCGTCGAGGTGGGTTGGTTAACAGCCAGCGGAGCACTCGTGAGCCTGTAGCCTGCAGGCACCGGATCAGGCGCTGCCTCCCTCTACGTGCAGCTTTTTGACCGGAAAGCAGAGCACAAGCTGACGAGCCGTTGCGCTCGGGGACACTAGAAGTCCGTAGAATAAAAGTTTCCACATGTTGCCGGAGAAGGAATAAGGGGCTCAGTTCATCAAATTTCTCCTTTCAATTCATTACTCATTCCATCACATATTCATCATTTTTTTAAACACGTACTTCAATTTGTTCAATTTGGACTCCAGTTCATTATTCACCCGTCACTATCTCTTCGTCAGTCTTTTGAATTCAGTCTCATCACATCGAGTTATTTTTTCTCTCAAGGCACCCACCCCAACGCGTACTCTTTTCGCAACTTTCCCCCTCAATACACTATTCATTTACACAAATTCCACGAAGTAGAGGTGATGATACAAAATTTGCAAATTTGCACCCATATACAAAAAGCGTGATTTGCCCGTGGAAGTGCTAGGAGACGGACAAAGACCTAGAGGCGGACGTAGGGGGGCTGGGTGCCTGGCACCTCCCGAATGCTCTACTAATCCCTCTAATATACCCTTAATACATTAACTCTTCTAGTATCAACTGCAACCACTGAAAGATACTTTTCAGCTATGAAACTTTCGAAAACAAGTCTTAGATGTATAATGCAAGATGAATTCTTGCGATATTATTTGTACTTCATACTAAAAAGGAATTAGCTGCATCAATTAGTAATGATAAAATTATTGAAGCATATGATATTACTGCTAGTTGTAGAGCTAATTTTAAGTTGATACATATGTAATTTTTGTTTGGTCAAGACTTGTAAAACATGTCGTTATATATGACTAAAACCATGTGGCATGACCATTATTAGTTCTACTTTGTTTTCTTCATGGACCTCCCTATTCTTAAATCCTGACTCCGCGTCTGAAAGCTCTTGTTTTTTTTTAAATTATGGTTGATTTTGAAGATCCGATTATGAAAGAGCTAATATTCAAATGACTCACATAATTCAGAATTCAAATGGAAAATTTGAATTCTGAATTATGTGAGTCATCTAACTTTTGGATCTCCCAATCTTTAAAATGTCATAATTTGAAACAAATTATTACATGTTGCGTACTGCTGGTAAGCGCATGCACCTTGATCTTGAGTAGGGATGGAAACGGATCGGATTCGCATGGAATCGGATTCAGATAGCACTTTTTACCACATTTTTACTCGAATACGAATACGGATTTGAATGTTCTTGAATACGAATACAAAACGGATGTCTCGAATTCGGAAACGAATCGGATATTTACATGATTCGGAAGACAACATTTACCAATTTTCTTTATTGATAATTTACAATTACAAACATGTAAAGACTAACATATTAGTACATAAGAGAGATCGCTTATTAAGAATAATCACATTCATCCATATTTATTTTAATAATTAATTATATAATAAATAAAACTATTAATAAATACATATTTTAATATATATACATTTATCAAACAAATAATAAAAATACATGAAAAATATTTCTATCAATACATAAATAAACTAGGGTAATTAAAATTAAACCTTATATTAATGTATTTTTATCATTAAAATTAATGATATTGGTCATTAAATTTAAATATAACTTTTAAATTGTTTTATGGATGCAATATTTTTAATATTAAGATTAATGTCATAATCATTAGTTATTGATATAATGTTTTTCAATTATACACTATCATTATTAGCATTTTATTGATCCTAATTTATCATTAGTTATAGAGATAAGTTACAGTTTTATATAGTCGAATACGGATAGTGCCGAATATTGTCGAATACGCATGGAATTGGATAGAGAAAAAATCGACAAAAATGAATTCGGATGTATCCACTTTACTACCACATTTGAATTCGAATACGAATACGGATATCCATATTTACGTTTTAGCGGATACGGATATCGAATAATTCGGATTCCATTTTCATATTTCCATCCCTAATCTTGAGGTCAAGGGCAAGTGGGCAACTAGATACTAGTAACCGCGCAACAGCTTGCACAGGATACATCATTGTTGTCGTGGGTTCCAACTGACGGTATATATAGTTGGCCATATAGCCCACGCCACGTGGCCCGGCCAGGCACAGCTAGAGCTGGGACTTGGGCCGTGCCGTGCCGGCCCGGCCGGCACTCTCGTGCCTCGTGCCGCTTCATACTTAGACTTCTAGGCACGCAAGGCACGTCGTGCCGTGCCGGCATGGCACGACAAATTTTTTACTAGGCCCAAGCACAGCCCATGGCACGGCGGCACGTCTTCGTGCCGTGCCGGCCCAAGCACGACCCTCGCGATGTGACTACTTCTGACCATACGAGAACACAATCTTATTATGATATGAATTATGATTAACACAATTTTATACATGTAATGTAGGTTTTGTGATCTATTTCTATGCTATTAGTTATATTCGACTATATAATGCATATAACGCATGCTATCAGGAAGGAATAACCTACATATTTGCAAATGGGACATTTTCGTGCCGTGCCGGCCCAAGGACGGCCCAAAATATGTGTCGTGTCGTGCCGCTCATCGTGCCAAGATCCTAGGCACGGCACGGCCCTCGCATTCGTGTCATGCCGGCACAGCCCAAAATTTATCGTGTCGTGTCGTGCTTTGGGTCGTGCCAAAATGTCGTGCTTCGTGCAGCCCTAAATAGCACGGCCCAAGTCCCAGCTCTAGGCACAGCCCACACATTGATCATTGGGCCCGAGCTGCTCTCGACCCGTCCTTCCTTAGTGTCGGGGCTTGGGCTGCTGCTGTGTCAGAGCACGATTAACTAACAAACAATTGGCTCGTCAGGGCATGATAAAGTTATAGCATTTTAAGAATTTTTCAAATTTTACTTGGTAAATCTTATACTTTGTTAACTTCTAAAAAGATATGTCAAGTAAAAGAAGAGCTCATCTCTAATATAGTTTGGCATAATTCACTTGTGAAACTCAGATCTACCTTACATCAGAAACCCTGAGAGAGAGACAAAATTATGTTTATGTCCTTCCACCTCTTGAAAACTTACATCAGGAACCTTGAGATAAAAACAAAATTACTTTTATGACCTTCCACCTATCCTAATACGACGGATGCACCGTGGATCGGCGCACGCATATATCCGCGCGCGGAGGCTCTTTTTCTCAATTTGGTATAAATGACAACCTAGGATGGAGAACTGTTGGAAAAAGTTTTTTCTGCTTTTGCCAAAAAAATAAGAATGCCAATATGAGATGAGGAACTATTAGATATGCTCTTGCACTTAAAATGTACTTTGTGCATGTCTTTGTATTCCAATAACTTTTAATATATATATATGGTATTTATATTATATACCCTGGGTATTGAATAATATTCAATACCCAAGCCATCCTCGCGAGCCTGATCCCGGCTGTCCCGAGCTTCCGCACCGATTTTCTTTCTGATTTTTCTTTTTATTTTTTATTGACGCGCACAGATCGTGGGCGAGCCTACACACCGGGATGGTTTCCAGTTCCAGTCAACCGTTACTAGCTCAACTCCTCAAAAACACCTCAAGATCGAAAATAGCAAGATTCAAGCAAAGAAAAGATTTGAGCATATCAAGTGCCATGAGTACTCAAAGATGGGGCACTATGCTTCTCATTGCTCAAGACCGAAGAAACACTCTCCAAGAAGCTACAACAAGGGGAGAGTGTGCTACAAATGCAGAGAGAAGGGACATATGGCCGATGCTTGCACAAGTGCTTCAGCTAGCAGTGGCTCTGACCGTGATCAGTCAAACCGGTGCCGGTCGTGGCAGCCCACCCTCATCACAGCAAGGTGAAGAAAGCCCCCACTCCAAGAATAAGGCTCAGAAGCAAGCAAGGACAAGAAAGTTCAAGAAATGGTGTGACCAACAAGGACAAAGGCCACATTTGCTATACTTGTCGTCAAAAGGGTCACATGAGCAAAGATTGCCCAAATGGTGACATTCCTAATTCAAACCTTGTCCATTGTGATTTCAATAAGCTTAGGAATGATAAAAATGGTACTTGTGCTATGAGGGTGATTAGTTCACCTCAAACTAGCATAAGAGCTATTTGGGTCCCTAAACACCTTGTGACTAACCTTGTAGGACCCAACAAGTATTGGGTACCAAGAAATGCTTACAGAGCTTGCAAGTTGTAAGAGATGCATTGAACACATGGCTAGAAGAGATGGAAATCAACCTTTGATCTAGTGGCCATGTGGAGGGCAAAACTACTAAAATTCTTAAATCAATGACATCTTGGTAACTAGTGCTTAATTGTTGTGTCTAAGTCACTCTTGGTTCTTAGTGAACACTCATGTGTCATAAGTCTTGGACTAGCGTAAAATGAGGTGGTGACTTTGATATTTTTATACAAGTTACTCTTTCATACCATTCGATACTTTTAATGGCTCTCTAGTAGAACATTGCCTTGTCTCTATTTCAGATATCTAATATGTGATATGTTCACATAACCATGGGACAAGAAGAGCAAAATCACCAAAGGCTTGTGGACCAGGGGTCACCGGTCTGACCGGTGGCAGGCACCGGTCTGACCAGTGCGGGTCCCCATGGTGGATTTGAGTGATCCGGACCCTAAACTCGGATGACCCGATGCGTCTCTGTCCGGGCTCGGCTGATCCGGCCCCTAGGACCGGATGACCCGGGATGGAGGTGATTTTCATGAAATTTGGAAACTAAGCATTAAAGGAAATGAGACACTAGACACATTTCATTTGATAAACTATTTATGTGTCATGACCAAGCTTGAAATGAGCCTATCCAAGTGCTTAAATGAATAATGTGCTATGTACGAGAAATTCAAATATCTCTAGCACTAATTAAGGGGGAGTTCATTACAATACTTGTGTCATTTGTGGGACTAACAATTTCTTCTAAGTGATCTTGTAGTCTTGTTTATTTGTGCGCCTTATGCAAGCTCTTAATTAGTAATACTCTCCAAAGAACAAGTAAGAGCTAGCACTCTCTATTATATATAAAACATGCAAAAATGAAATGGTCTTCAGGCAAAGGTATGTTTTCATGAACCTCTTTAATACTGTAATGCGTCTAGGCCATTTAAACCATGCTAGTGTGATATCTTTGCATGTAATTACTTCAAGTGAATTTTGTATGCACTTTGGATATTTGGTTGATACCTTTATAAAATTATGGCTATGTGTCATATGTTGTTCTCTTGAGAAAGGTATTATCTAAATATACTAAAGTAGTTATTTACTTTAGGTGGATGCATGTTCTTTGTGAGTTAGAATAGAACTTTCGAAAATCAACTAGCATGTGTAGGAAGTGTGGAATTTGAAAAATATTTGGTTCTTGGTCTTTGTGACCTAATCAACTTATCTGTGACTATTGTTCCCTTTGATTGATTGATGTCTAGTCACAAATGACAAGATTTTCTCAAGTCCATAATTATCTTTATTTATATCTCTCAATCTTGGAAGAATCAAGATTTATTGAATAAATTGGATTATTCTATATTCTTCTAAGTTATGCCAAAGTATGGATCAAAATAATGTCAATATCCTATATTCAATCTCTGTGAAGGCTAACGAACAAAACCATGCAAAATTAGATCATCTCCTGTTTCCCCGGGGAGCACCGGTCTGACCAGTGCGTCACTGGTATGACCGGTGGACCTCGAAAGTCATCTCGTGAATCTACAGTGGCAAAATATATTTTTACCCCCTCCATCCTCTCTCTCCTCCATCATTTCACCCCTGCGGCCTCCCCTCTCCTTCCTGCTTCCACCTCGAGCTCCCTCTCTCTCTCCCATGGAGATTTGAAGTTTCAACCATGGATAGGCTTGGATTTTTCGTGGAAAGGACTCCCCGCAGGCTGAGTTTTTTTAAACATATTGAGGTCAATTTTCACTTGTTAGAGAAAGAGTTTTAAGCAATCAGTTGCAGATAGATTTTGTGCCGACAGGTGATCAAGTGGTTGATGGATTTACTAAAGCATTAGTTGTTCGACAATTGGAGAACTTCAAGCACAATATCAATCTTGCGCGGACGTGATTGAGAGGGGGTGTTAGATGATGTGTATAGGTATCTGATCATGATGTAAACGTGGCACACGTGTAGACGAGTTCATGCTGGAGTTTGTTGATAGAATCTGTTGTATCTGTAGTAGCTTGTTGTAAAAACTTGTATCCCAATAAACTCTAGCCAAACCGGTACACTGTGATGCCTATCTTGTAATCCACACGAGAGGAGTTTTCTCGCCTATATAACACGCAGCTGCCGATGCTGAGAAGCACGACGTTCCACCCATCCTTCATGATGTAACATGGGTAGATATCCTATCTATCTTCTGGAATGGTGTAAAAAAAATTCAGCTTCTGGATTTTTTCTCTATATAACATCCAGTCAGTGTTTGAGATTTGTGTACATAACAATACCTCTTGGATCTTCATCTTCATGTTTTCCTCTATACACCACGAACGACGACGGGTCAGCGTGGGCCAAGCGGACTCGTGTGCAAAGCGACATAAGGAGCATGTTTGGATGTAAGGGGTAAATGTTTACTCTAAGGTAAATGTTTTGCCCCTTCTATTTGCCTCTAATAATATTTACTCCTTGGGGTGTTTGGATTGAGGGGTAAATGTGGATGTGGATGTGAGAGAGAGGACTGGGTCCACCACAATTTTGCTCCAATTTGCTACTTTTTAGGAGTAAATAGAATTAGGAGGGTAAAACATTTGTCCCACCACATTTGCTCCACATATTTGGCACCTTAGTGGTAAATTTGAGATAAATTTGGCTCATTTACCACTCCATGCAAACACCGAAGAACTCGTACTCCTTCCTAGTACTCCGTAGATAGAAAGTATTCATTGTTCTCCTTCCCCAATTTGCTACCTCTTGACGAATAGACAGTGTCGACTTCTCTATAAAAAAAGAGAAGAAGAAGTGTCGACTACGCAGTCTATGTTCGTCCTGCACATCCACGCCCGTGGATATCTGTCGCTTAGTCGCGCCGCGAGGCGGGGGGCACGGGGTGGCCGCGTGGGGTGCGGGGCATTGACCGTTTTTTCATTTTTTTTTCTCTCTCTCTCGTTTCTATTTTTTATTTATTTTCCTTTTCTTTTTTATTTTGTATTTCTTTTGTATTTCTTTCTTTTTATTATTTTTCCTTTTCTTTTTCTATTTCTTTCTTTTTTATTATTCTTTTGTTTTCTATTTCTTTTTCCTTTTTTATTTTTCTTGTTTCTTTTTTATTTCTTCTTTCTTTTTATTTATTTATTTATACTTTCTATTTTTATTTTTTCTATTACCATCTTTTTTTATTTTTTTATATTTCCTTTCTAATATTATTTTTCCTATTTCATTCTTTTTATTCTATTTGTTTTATTTTTTCTTATTTCTCTTTTATTCCTTTATTTATTTTCTATTTTATTTTTTTGTATTTCCATCTTTTATATATATTCTTTCCTTTTTAATATTTTTTCTATTTTTTCTATTTTTATATATTTTCATTTTTAATATATTCTATTTTTATTTTTTTTATATTTCCATTTTTATTTTTATTTTTTGTATTTCCTTTCTAATATTATTTTTTCTATTTTATTTTCTATTTCATTCCTTTTATTCTATTTTTTCTTATTTCTCTTTTATTTATTTTCTATTTTATTTTTTCTATTTTCATCTTTTTTATATATTCTTTCCTTTTTAATATTTTTTAATATTTGTTTGTTGGAGATGAGATGTAAATTTGTTTGGCTATAATAATAAGTTGTTCTGGTTATAATAATATCTTATTCGTGTTATAATAAAATCTTGTTCGTGCTATAATAATAACTTGTTCTGACCATTATTCTGATTTGTTCTGACACTACATTTTGTTTTTGTTCGAAATGACATACAACCTTGTTGTGGCTACAATAATAAGTTGTTTCGGTCATAATAATATCTTGTTCTGACTATAATAATAACTTGTTCCGTCTGTAATAATATTTGACACTTGTTCTGATACTTTATTTATTTTGTTTGGAGTGACATACAAACTTGTTCTACCTATAATAGTATCTTGTTCTAACACTTCATTTGTTTTGTTCTGACTATAACACAATATATAACCTTAATTAAAAATTACGAATAAAAAAAGTTTGTCAAAACATAATCAAGTGAGATCTTATTTTGAAGATCTCAGTACAAGAAATTCATTTTTAAAACCGAAATTTAATTTAAACGTACGATTTAGCATTTATAATTTTTAGTTTTTGGAATGATTAGTTGACTTCCACGCCGTGGGTCCCGCACACGCCGTGGGTCCTGCACCCCTCCCCCCCTCCCGCGCGCTGGCGTGGGCTTCGGTGATGATTTGCCAAACCATCACCGAAGTGATGTCCAGCCGCACCCCACATCCACACCCTCAGCCGCTGCACCACGCGGCCACGTCACACCTCCAGCCGCGCGAGGGCCTCGCCGGCGTGCTCGCCGGTGGACAGCCGGAGCCTCCGCAGGTCGTCGTAGTTGAACTCCTTGTACCGGCGCGGGCGGTCCGCGCCCACGAACGCCTCCGGCGCGCTCACCCTGCCGTCCTTGGGCCCGAGCAGGAACATGGCGATGGAGATGCGCGGCACCGGCGCGATGCACCGCACCGGGTGCCTCACGTTGTGCAGCCTCCCGTTGCTCCACACCTGGAACCTCACCACATCGATGGAGGGGTGTGGTCAAGAAGTGTGCCATGGACTACACGATCTGAATTCTGGCATCAGGTTCAGGGAGAGGGGTACATACCGTGCCGACGTCGCCGATGTTGATGAGGAAGGAGCCGGGGACGGGGTCCACGGGCGAGAACTCGCCGGCGGCGGGGTCCAGCACCTCGAGGCCGCCGACGCACTCGTCCTCCTGGAGCACGGTGAGGAAGCTCGAGTCCGTGTGGATCTGCACGCCGGAGCAGCCCACCGTGTCCTCCGTGTAGTTGTACCGGTTGATGCGGAACTGGCACGGCCAGTCCTTGAACGAGTGCTCCTCCAGCCCCAGGCTCGAGGCCAGCTTGCCGGCGACGTCGACGATCACGTCGTGCATCTTCTCCGCGTAGGCCTTCACGGTCTCCCTGCACGCCGGCAGCAGGAATCGCGTTTGCCTGTGAAAAAATGGACCAATTAGAAAAGGCGCAGCTGGCGGCGGCACCCTGCAACCAACCTGATGTGGGGCGGCGCATCGAGGCGCGAGCAGAAGGCGTCGACGTCGGCGGGCACGGCGGCGTCGATGAGCCCGAAGGCCTCGTAGAGCGGGTTGGTGGCGCTGGGCGCGACGTAGCCGCTGCCGGCGATGACGTCGGTGTTGCGGCGCTTGGCGTCGTCGGGGAGGTCGAAGAGCGCGCGCACGGCGGCCTTCATCTCGGCCAGGAGCACCCGGGGCACGCCGTGGCCGGTCACCCGGAAGCAGCCCAGCCGCTCGCACGCGGCCCGCAGGCGCGCCGACTCCTCCGGCGACGCGCCGGCGAGGCGCAGGTCGATCACGGGGACCTCCACCGCCATCCCCGCTGCCTCGGACATGATCTGTACTCTCCCGGGTTCGCAGTTCGCTTGCTGGCTGCTGCTGTGTGCCTGTATCAGTATCACTGTATATCGACGGGTTGGTGAGACCAGCGGCCGACACGCCGCGCGTCCCACGGCATAGGCTGGTTTCGTTGCCATCGGATCGTGCAGCCAGTTCATCGGGAAACTGTGAAGCGATCATTTTCCTACGCCCTAGACCGAGGACGATCGGGACAGCGATGTCTGCCGGGTCGCCGGCTTGGAGAAACCAAGAATCCACGATAAGGTAGGGATCCTCTGAAACAGAAACAGACAAAGCGTCGCCATCACGGAGGCGTGGTACAAATGTATACAATGCATCTGCTGCCAGTAAAGTACTGCCATGAAGCAGAAGCCAAGATGCAGGTAGGAGGTAGAACACCGGCGGCAACTCTGAAGTCTGAACATGCTCAAAACTCTGCTTTGATTTCGAGGAAGCACACCGGGAATCAGAACAAGTTCAGGAGAGATACACCCTGTTCGGATGGATGGGATGGTGGATGGATGGTTGGTTTGTTGTGAGATAAAAGTACTGCAGCGACTGATTTCCTGTAGCGGCTGGTTACTGTAGCAAAGGTCAATTGTAAAAATCTAAGTACCCAGAATACGGACCCATACAATGTTACTGTACCTACAGTACTACTGTAGCGCTGGTAACCATCCCATCCATCCGAACAGGCTCTAGGCACAAAGGAAAGGACAATTCAGAGTAGTACATAGGTCATGTTTGGATCCAAATATTAACGTCAGTTTGGAGGCAAATAACACAAAACTAACATTTTAGAGCCAAATATGTGTGTTAGTTTAGTGTTAGTTGGAACTAACACCCAAAAATACTAACCTCTCCATGAGGTGGTATTTGTGTTAGTTCTGATAGGTCCCACCCTATTAACTTCACTTCCCTCTCTACAATTGGATCCTCTAATAATTGTAAAAGTAACATTAAATACAAACTAACATAGAAATTCAAACACAATTAGTATTTTGGAGTACGTGTTAGTTGGAGAGGTTAGGGCAGTCCCAACCCATGGTGTAGCAATGTCTTAAGGAGAGAGAGAGAGTAATTAATGTATATTTTGACACTATCTTCCCAACCCATAGTGTCTTAAGTAGTTTCCACATTTAATTTCTATTTGCATGTCATTCTAATGGAGAAGGATCAAGTGTGGCACGCATTCTATACACCCAAAGATCAAAATCAACACTAAAAATATAACAGCTGCCCCTGGTCACCAAGGAGCAATGGCTTGAGCAGAAACGCCACCATGAACACCACCTGCGGCTGGAACATGCCCACCAAAAAAACACCAGCTCCTGGAGAACAGCACCAGCGACCGGCCTGAAGGACCATCAGTTGCATCACCATCTTGAGTACCACGGCCGCCGGCTGGAGCAGTGGTGGACTGGCAGCCCGATTCAATCTCAATTGATTCTTCTTTTGTCCGGCCTACTCATTGCTGCGCAGCTTGGTGGCGATTTGTTCCTCTGGGATGGGAGATTGGGCTTCAATTTTGGATGGATTTTGGCAAACCCTAACCCTTGGGCGACCTTAATGAGGGAGGCGGAACATCATGTACGGGACTTGGCGCCGACAGGAATCGATTGCGCGCCAAACTTTCACATTGTTCCCCTTGCGCGCGGGAGAAAGAGGAGCGGGAGAGGAGGCTGCAGTGTGCGTCGCACGCTGGCCATGGCGGCGGGGAGTTGAGACGCTGCGAGCGGGTCGACGCACTGGATCGGGAAGATGAGGAAAAGGCGGAGGGAGGAAACGAGTCGTCCGTCCCAACGCAAAAACAGTCGTGCGTATTGGAACAAGAGCCGACGTGGTGTTGTGCATGCGACCCGGTTTCCAAATTTTTTCTCTTCTCTCATTTACTTTCATGCCACATCAGATTTTTGCATATGTGGCAGCTTAATTAATTGCTAAGACACTAGCTGATACGAAGGGTTGGGACTGCCCTTAAAAACTACTACTACCACTAGAGATCTGTTCTTTCTCTTGTTTGGGACTTGTTGTACCTCTTTTTGTAAACAGACCTTTCTCTTCTCCTTAATGAAATACGTAGTACTCACGTCTTTAAAAAAAACTACCACTACCACTAGAGATCTAAACACGGTCATAACAATGACAACCAAGAGAGTCCTGTACGTATACAAAAGACAAAAGTGTTTGGACTTCGAAACACACTACACAAAAGTCTTTGGACTTCCATACGACCAGTGGCGTAGGCAGCACCGGGGCGGGTGGGGCTCAAGCCCCTCCTACCCCGGTAATTCCCATGAAGCCCCCCTTAGCCCCCTCTAACATTTTTGGAGTAAACAATAAAGGATGAGAGGCTAGAGGTGGAAGAAGCACATAGAGAGCCCTCCTGAAGCTCAATGCTGGCTTCGCTACTGCATACGACAGATCGATCGAGTAGTAAACGAAGCAGAACACTAGAGAGACCCGTCAACTCAACGATTACGGCCGTGTTTAAATGGATTCCAAAAAATTTTCAGAAAAGGGAATCTCGCATGCATGAAGTACTAAATGAAGTCTATTTGCAAAATTTTTTCACACATAGGTGTAACTTTACGTGATGAATCTAATGAGCATAATTAATTTAATAATTTGCTACAGTAATGTTACAGTAACCATCTTCTAATCATGTGGTCAAAGCCCTTATTAGACTCCTCTCGAAAATTTACCTAGAGGTGCGAAGGTAGTTTTGTAAACTACATTTATTTAACACCCTTAATTATTGGTCAAAGTTGTATTTAATACCCAAATTTTTTTACCTAAACACGGCCGTGCACGCCCGCTGTATATAGCACGCACGTGCAACCTTGGATGTCCCTTGCGTCTCAAACTTCTACACCAGTTCGCAGTACGTGCCACGACGCCCGATCGATGAGCGGTGGCGACGACGTCGGCGGCTGCAGCATGCCCGCCGCCGGCGCTCCCATCCCGCCGTGGGCCGACCTCGAGCCCGGCCACGTCTCCACCATCGCCGCCTGCTGCGCGCTCGAGGACTACGCCTCCTGCCGCGCCGCCTGCGCTGCGTGGCGCTCCGCGCTCCCGCCGCCGCTCTCGCGCCCGCTCGCCGTGCTCCCGGCCGACGACGCCGCGGGCATCCCCGTCTCGCTCGCGGCCTGTTCCCTCTACGCGCGGCGCTGGTCCAGGCTCCTCCACGGTCACCGCCCGGGTGGCAGGCTCGGCTCCGCCGCGCGCTGCCGCTGCGTCGGCGCTTCTCGCGACGGATGGGTGGCACTCGTCGCGGGCGACGCCGCGGCGCCAGCGGGGCCCGTGCTGTTCAACCCCTTCACCGGCGAGGAGATCCCGCTGGACGAGTCCATGTACCAGCCCGCGCACGGCCAGCTGGCGCCCAAGATCGTCTTCTCGCCCAACCCCACGCGCCGCGACTTCACCGCGGCGAGCCTCGTACGGCCCGACATGGTCGCCGTGCAGAGGGCGGCCGACGGCAGCTCGTACATCGAGGACACGGGCCCGCTCCTCGCCGGAGTCGTCCTTGTCGACATCGCCTACGGCAACGACGGCAAGGTCTACTGCCTGGCGTGGGACGGCGAGGTGCAGGTGCTCCACCTCACCCGCCGCCACCGTGTCTGCCGCCAGATGCCGCCGATGGAGGTGGGCCCGCTGCCGAAACTGCCCATCGGCGCCGACGTCTTCCCTCCGCCGTACGACATCATGTTGGAGTACATGGACGCCAAGAACCTGGTGCTCTGCGAAGGCGGGCTGTACCAGGTATGGAGGCGGTCGAGCGGCGCCGGCTCCGTCACCGTCGACGCGCCACCCGGGGGAGCCGCGCGGTGGATTCACATATTCGAGGGCGACGTCGTCGTCCTCAGGTACGACCCGGGGAACTGGCCGGGCAGCTGCTGGGCGGTGGCCGGCGCGAAGGATCTGAGAGGGAACGAGGTGTTCGTCGGCATGAACGACGCGGCGGTGGTGCGCGGAGAGGGCGTGAACGCCAACAGCGTCTACTACTGGGACGGCCCGCGCGGGGGA
Source organism: Cenchrus fungigraminus (assembly GCA_036936925.1). Taxonomy (NCBI): domain Eukaryota; kingdom Viridiplantae; phylum Streptophyta; class Magnoliopsida; order Poales; family Poaceae; genus Cenchrus; species Cenchrus fungigraminus. Next base: position 78,373,788 of record CM072775.1, read on the forward strand.
GACGGAGACGGAGACTACGAGGCCGTGGTGTACAACGTGGCAACCGGAGCGTCTGTCCGGTGGCCGGCGGCGTCGACCGGAGGCGTGTCGAGCCCCGTGTGGTACTTCCTGCCGGCGGCGGCCGGGGGGATCCCGCGCGTGGCAGCAGGAACATCTGGCATGGAAGCCACGTCTGGGGAGGAAGCGACTTCTCTTGAACACGAGGAGGAGCATAGTGCGCACTGTCTCAAGAAAACCATGAGTTTGCTTGGTAGGTTAGATTACTGTGTCGTTTATGATAGGCTGTGTGAAGTCGGCGAGAGTTAAACTTGCTTTTTGTTAGCTTTTTCTAGTGTGAAAAGAATTGGTTCAGTACTTCAGTTGCATCGTGTTTGTCAAGATTTTTTTAAAAGAAATTTATCAAGATTTATACAAAACTCGGGCACACGTACACAACATTGAAGTACGAAAATGAAAGTAGACTAATGCAAACAAGTCGAACATTTTTTGTGCAGTCTTCTAGCTATGAGATAGATCGGGTAATTGCTCTATCTTTCGCCTTCCACGATGGAGCAGAGTACAGTGTTATCTTTGATCTTGTATACGCATATTCAAATCCCGAACGGCTCGCTTGTCTGCGGCACTGGTAACAAGTTTACCAATCTACTTCATATACGTGTCTTAAATTGTAGGTTATTTCGATATTTTTAAATCCACAGTTTAACATAGTGTATGTCTAAATAAATATAAAAAACTATGATCATCGAAATATTAAAACAGTTTATAATTTGGGACGACACGGAGCTAGCATTTGGTTGGCAAAGCGGCACCAACTCATCCAACATTAGCGAACAAACCCCTAATTATAAGCATCAGTTACTTTCCTTCACTGCCAACTCATCCGGTGCAGACACCCGCAAAGACGCAACCCGCTTCCTTCGCCTAGAAGGCTTCTCCCACCTCCGCCTCCTCCCGACCCCCTCCCTCCCGGCTCTGGCGAGCTCATCTCGCCGCAGCGGGTAGGGAGCGGGGGCCCGGCCTCGTTGTAGCTGTAGATCTAGCTCCTAGTAGTATGCTCACTGTAGTAGTTCATCATTTGGCGCTGGCCCCGAAGCTCGTCACCACCCTCGCCATGGTAGCCGTGGTTCTCCTTGGCCACCTCGTCACCGGTGATGTCACCTTCGTGGCACGCTTAAATAAAATCGCTCCTCTGCTTTCTTTTTCGTCCTCTTCCTCTTTCCCTTGCTGGAGTCACCCCGCCGCCGATCCAGATCTGGTCGGTGCCGGGTCGGCTTCCAGCTCGCCTCGCTTCTGCTCTTGGAGTTCTCCGGTCATCTGTGCTTCTGCGGGTGTTGCTATTGAGTCTGCTCGGTGGTTGTTCCGGCGCGTTTTGCCGTTGAACGCACCATGGTGCTCCTGCCTTAGCCTCCGCCTTGAAGATGTCGACCGTTGCTGGCCTCTGGTGATTGTTCCGGTCTCCTCACTGTTGACGGTTAAATAACGCGTCAAGTTTGAACCGTAAGCGCACGGATCGTGTGTAGCTTTTCCCTTAGAGTATTCCATCTAAGGTTATCAATCCGTGGATCGACATTAAAGCACCTAGGGTTTCCATCTAATCTATCGAACCTATCCTAATCATGATGTGAATATTGCATATGAAGGTAACACTTGAAAGATATGAATGAAGTATTAGTGTCGATCACATTCACATCCATAGATGAGATAACACAACCAAGAAGCAGGGCCTATCGTCTCTAGGTACGGTTCTAGTCAAAAAAGGTGATCAAAACATAGATTGCATCTCAACTAAAGGTGCACGGAATCATCTCTTCGGAAGGCGGCTTGCAAGTGGCCTACTTTCCCAAGGTTACCGGTGCGAGGTGCACGTCAACGCCTAAGGTTTCCCAAAGCTTTACCCCAAACGCCCACCAAGTGCTCTTACTCGTAGCTCCTCCTCTTGGTAGCCGCGCACTGGTTACCGTGGTGCTCACCATCGATCCTATTCGACATCATGTCGTCGCTAGAACTTTTCCCTCCCGCATGCTGTCACTGTTAGATTGATCTCTCCTGGATAGGCCCAACGGCCCATCGGGGCCCCTAATCTCACGCCCTGATAGGGGGGCCCAACCCTAATGATGGTTGGCGGGCCCCTATTGGGATGCGCTATAAAAAGGAGGTGGGGGCTGCAGGCTCGCGACACGAGGTTCGCCGCCAGCCCCGAAACCCCACCTACATCCCTACTCCGATCTATAGGGAGCGCAGGAGCATCGGGAACCCTCCGCCGCCGCCGCCACTCCGCCACTGCATCGAACGTCGCTGCCCCAGCGCAGTCCCGGCACTACGCGTCGCTGCCTTGAGCAGACTTCACCAACCGAACTAGTGATGGCCTCAAGTTCGACCACCCCGGTCACGACCGGTGACGGTATTGTTCTTTCCCTCCCCTCTCTGTCTCTCTCTCTCTTTCTCCGTGCACACACAAGTTGTTCATTCATCCACAGTCCCTACTCGACTAGATGTACACCTAGGTGATCTTTGGGGTCTATCAATGGTATCAGTCGCCTACCTAGGTTGTAGATCTGCATAAGGTAGAAGAAGAAAGGGGAAAACTCGATTTCGAATCGAAAATACAAGTCAACAGCAACCCTAACCTTAGATCGGGAAAAGTCAAAGGGCGAATTTGGGAGAGGTACCTACCAGAACCTTACCACATCGCCACCACCGTCGCCGGCATCACCATTGACGCCGAGCGGACAGTCAAGGGCGAGCTGCGCTCGTAGGACCTCTGTCGTCTTCCCGGCGAGAGGGACAGCGCCCTGCGCACCATCACCGACCCGCTCGACGGCGGCGCGCTCACCCTAGGGTGAACGCGCGCGCCGGCGAGGGGGCCGGCGGCAGCGCCGGCCACCTTCCTCACGGCCGCCATGGGCCGGGCATCTCTTGCTCTGGTTGCTACGGCGCTAGAGATGGGGGGAGAGTAGAGGAAGGGGAGAGAGGGAGCACGTCGCGGCCTTGTGCCGGCGGCGGAGCACGCCCTCGGCACCGCCGCCGGCTGCGCCGGCACGGGTCGCACCATCCCGCCGCTGCTGATACTGCGAAGGACGCGGGGGAGGAAAAGAATGAGTGGCTTAGGGTTTCGGGGTTGCACAGGTGCGGTGGGCAATTTTGTTGCTGCGAAATCGACGGAGAGCCGTTGGATCGTCGATCCGCGGCGACGGACGGCTGAGAGCATCGCGAGCTGCTCTGGGCCGGCTTTTGGCCCTGGCCGGCGCGGAGCGTGGGCCGTTTCGGCGGCCCGCCCATCCGTTTGTGGGCTGTGAGCCCAGGCGGGAGCGGGGAACAGGCCGTGGGCCTGGTTTTTCTTCAGCAGGCCGCATGAACAGTAGCAACAGTGATGTTTTTTCATTATATTTGATACTTTTCGGAAGTAATTTCTTGGTAATATTTGTACAGTATTTTATCTACTCATTTTTTGAACCAACGAGATAAATTTGTTTAGATAAAAGTAAAGTAAAAGGTGATATTGCTTCTGAATAGAAAGTTTTTTCATGAATTTTATTCATGTTTCCGCTGCGAATTGTTTAAAGAAATGCTTATTGTTTAAATTTAATTGGAACCAACGGAAAAATTAAATTTAAAGGAGAATGTTAAAGTAATTTTTTCTGTTAATTATGGTGCTGTTATTTACTGACCAACGTTGTTAATAATATCATCATGATTAAAAGGTTGTTTATGTGCATTTATTTCTATTTTTTGCCCAACGGTGATATAGATTTAATTGCATGGACAATTGTATGTTTTAATTTTGACCAACGTTGGATTAATGCATGCAATTGTCATTATGGAACTCACTGATTATGGTTTTCAGGAGGGTTCAACTTGATGAACTCCATCGGCTCTGTTCCGGTCCTCAATGCTGAGAACCACAAGGAATGGAGCAGAAAAGTGAATCTGGCATTTGTTTGTGCTGAGCTTGACTAGGTGCTGAAGGAACCACAGCCGGTTCTGCCGCCAAAGCCATAGAGAGATGACAAAGAGGATGATGTTGCATGGAAAAAGAAAGAAGAGGATTATTCCTCTTTAGAGTTTTCGTGGTCCATCGACAACAAAAAGTGGACCTCGGCAAACAAAAAGTGCATGACTTTCATAGAGAACACAATTGAGCCCTCTCTTTTGAGCTCAGTTGATGGTTGTAGCTCTGCTGCAGAGTTACTTGACAGGATAAAGAGTCATTTCACTGACTCTTCAAAGACATATGCCACCATGATGCTGAGGCAGTTGGTGAATGAAAAGTATACAGGCAATGGAAAAGGCATAAGGGAGCACATCCTTAGGATGAGCAACCAGGCATCGAAGCTAAAGCCACTGGATGCGGATATGGAAATTAAGCCCAAGCTCCATGTTCATCTGGTTATGGCTTCTCTGCCAAAGGAGTTTGACACTTTTGTTGTCAACTATAACATTCATCCAGAGCAGTGGGATCTGGAAAAGACTATAGCCATGTGCGTGCAGGAAGAGGAGAGGATTAAGTCTAACAATAGAGGTTCTTTGAACCTTGTGAAGAAAAAGAACTTCCAGCAAGGCTCTACTTCAAAGCCACATGGTAAAGGTCCCATGCAACAGCAGCGTCAGCCTCAGAAGAGCTCTCTTCCAGTGGAGAGGGATCAGTGTCTCTACTGCAAGAAGAAGGGGCATTTTAAGAAAGAATGTCCTGATTTTCTAAAGTTCATCATGGCAAAGAATGGTAAGAACGTTGTTTCTTTTATAAATGAATCCTTGTATACACAGTTTTCTAAATCTACTTGGTGGATTGATTCTAGTTCAACTGTTCATGTTGCAAATTCTTTACAGGGGTTCCGTTCGACCCGGAGCACGGAAAGAAAAGAAAGATGCATTGAAGTTGCAAATGGAGTCCAAGCAGAAGTTGAAGCTGTTGGCGATGTCTCTCTAGAGCTAGTTGATGGTTTTACACTTTTGCTTAGAGATGTTCTTTATGTTTCTTCGTTAAACAGAAACTTAATTAGTATTTCACGTTTGGACAAAGATATGGTTTTGAATGTCTTTTTGGACATAGCCATTGTGCCATTTGGTGTAATAATGCTTGTGTTGGTATTGCTTACCTTCATGATGAGCTTTATTTGTTATCCTTACGTGGAAAAGTTAATTCATTATGTGATGTGAATGTGAATGTTTCCGGGTCAGAGAACGTTCAAAAGAAAAGAAAGAGAACTCATGTTATTTCGTCGAAATTATGGCACTGTCGTTTAGGCCATATTTCGAGGGGGAGAATAGAGAGCCTCGTTAAAAATGAAATTCTTCCTCCGTTAGAGTTCTCTGACTTAGAGCAATGCGTAGATTGCGCTAAAGGAAAGTATTAAAGTAAATTAAAAAAGGTGCAAAACGTAGCACAGGAACTTTAGAGATAATCCGTACTGATATTTGTGGACCGTTTCCTGTGAAAAGCGTGGATGGCTATGACTCGTTCATAACATTCACAGATGATTACTCCCGTTATGGTTATATTTATCCAATTAAAGAAAGATCGGAAGCACCGGATAAATTTAAAATATTCAAAGTTGAATTTGAAAATCAACTTGATAAAAGAATTAAAATAGTAAGATCTGACCGTGGAGGGGAGTACTACGGTCGGCACACCCCATTTGGCCAAGTTCCTGGACCTTTTGCAAAGTTCCTACAGGAAAATAGCATAGTAGCCCAGTATTCAATGTCGGGCGAGCCTCAGCAAAATGGAGTAGCTGAGAGGCGCAACCGTACACTGATGGATATGGTGCGCAGTATGATGAGTTACTCCACCTTGCCATTGGGATTGTGGATGGAGGCGTTAAAAACCGCTATTCACATTCTCAATAGAGTACCAAGCAACTCAGTGCCCAAAACACCGTATGAGCTGTGGACGGGAAGAGTACCCTCTCTACACCACTTGCGTGTCTGGGGGAGCCCAGCTGAGGCTAAAGTGTTTAACCCAAATATTGGAAAGTTAGATTCCAAAATAGTCAGTTGCTACTTCATTGGGTATCCTGAAAAGTCAAAAGGTTTTCGGTTCTACTGTCCAGATAGATATACAAAGTTTGTAGAAACGAGACATGCTGTTTTCTTAGAGGATGAAATGATGAGGGGGAGCACGGTAGTGCGGAAAATTGATCTTGAGGAGAAGCGGCTGTACGCACCAAATCTGATGATCCAAGAGCCATATTTCTCACTACCTGTTGTACCTGCACCGACAGTCCCTGAGGCTATGGTGCAAGCACCTGTTGTAACTCAACCCATGGCAACATTGAGTGAAGATCCAGAGCATGTCCTTCAGGATCCGATTGAGCCCACTGTTGCACATGAGGAAGAGATGCAGCAGGCACCTCATGATGATGTATCAACAGATGTTGAGGCACCGAGTGTGCAAACAGAAGAGGCCCCTCGGAAGTCTCAAAGAGTTAAAAGGTCGGCAATTCCCAGTGATTATAAAGTCTATAATACAAAAGTTGTTCATATGGAGGGTGATCCCGCTTCATATGAAGAGGCCATGAGAAGTGCTGACTCATCGAGGTGGTTTGAGGCCATGGAAGATGAGATAAAATCAATGAGTTCCAACGATGTTTGAGACTTGGTGGAAATTCCCGAAGAAGCCAAAACAGTAGGCTATAAATGGGTCTACAAGATTAAACGTGACTCTAGAGGGAACATAGAAAAGTATAAAACACGACTTGTGGCAAAAGGCTATACCCAGAGAGAAGGAGTAGATTACAATGAGACATTTTCTCCAGTCTCATGTAAAGATTCCTTCAGAATAATAATGGCATTAGTAGCACATTTTGACTTAGAGTTGCATCAGATGGATGTAAAGACGGCTTTTCTAAATGGTGATTTAGAAGAAAATGTCTACATGAAACAACCGAAAGGTTTTGTCATGGAAGGAAAAGAACATTTAGGATGCCGCCTAAAGAAATCCATTTATGGATTAAAGCAAGCATCCAGACAGTGGAATCTAAAGTTTGATGATACAATTAAAAGGTTTGAGTTTGAACCTAATGTAGAGGACAACCGTGTTTATGCAAAGTTTAAAAATGGGAAATATATTTTCCTGATCTTGAATGTGGATGATATCTTGCTCGCTAGCTATGATGCTAGTCTACTGCGGGAAACAAAGAAGTTTCTGTCCTCAAACTTTGATATGAAAGATCTTGGTGAAGCCTCATATGTTTTAGGCATAGAAATTCACCGAGATAGAAAGAATGTGGTTTTAGGATTATCGCAAAATGCATATTTGGAAAAGATTTTAAAGAAATACAGTATGCATGCGAGTAAAGCATCACCTGCTCCTATAGTAAAGGGCGATAGTTTTGGAGAATTTCAATGTCCCAAGAATAAATATGAGCTCGATCAAATGAAAGCGATACCATATGCTTCAGCTGTTGGAAGCTTACAGTATGCACAAGTGTGCACTCGCTCTGACTTAGCGTTTATCACCGGAGTACTCGGTAGATATCAAGATAATCCAGGCATGGAGCACTGGAAGATGGTAAAGAAAGCATTGCGTTATGCGCAAGGCACAAAGCATTTCATGCTAACATACAGAAAGTCTGATTGCCTAGAGATAAAAGGGTATTCAGATGCAGACTATGCGGGAGATAGAGATGATAGAAAATCCACGTCTGGATATATATTCACTCTCGCTAGTGGAGCTATTTCGTGGAGAAGCTCCAAACAAAAGTTAGTTGCATCATCGACGATGCATGCAGAGTTTGTAGCATGTCATGATGCTATTGGACAGGTGATATGGTTAAAAAAATTTGTACCCGACTTGAAAGTGGTAGATTGTATTAATAAACCACTAAAGATGTACTCCGACAATCAGCCAGCAGTGTACTATGCTCACAACAACAAGTCGAGTAATGCTTCCAAACAAATTGAGGTAAAGTTTTATGTTGTGAAGGATAAAATCCGGGATAAGACCATAAGTCTCGAGCATATAGGGACAAAGGACATGGTTGCGGATCCGCTCACGAAAGACTTACCACCCAATGTGTTTAGAGAACACTTAGCCGGCATGGGTTTAAGGGAAAGCCTATAATTCCTGGATTATGTTGTGGCCCAAAAGGAACAGAATTTATTCCAAAATGGAGAAGTATGTTGTAGCTGTTTTTGTCTATTGACAATCGAGTCGTGACGATGAAGCATGCTCTATGTACTAATCTGTGATGGAACGAATAAAATGTAAATGATAAAGTTAAAAGTATGTGATGAGATCAAGGGGGAGAATGTTAGATTGATCTCTCCCGGATGGGCCCAACGGCCCATCGGGGCCCCTAATCTCGCGCCCTGATCGGGGGTGCCCAACCCTAATGATGGTTGGCGGGCCCCTGTTGCGCTGCGCTATAAAAAGGAGTGGGGGCCGCAGGCTCGCGACACAAGGTTCGCCGCCAGCCCCGAAACCCCACCTACATCCCTACTCCGATCTACAGGGAGTGCAGGAGCATCGGGAACCCTCCGCCGCCGCCGCCACTCCGCCACTGCATCGAACGTCGCTGCCTTGAGCAGACTTCACCAACCGAACCAACGATGGCCTCAAGTTCGACTACCCCGGTCACGACCGGTGACGGTATTGTTCTTCCCCTCCCCTCTCTGTCTCTCTCTCTCTCTTTCTCCGTGCACACACAAGTTGTTCATTCATCCGCAGTCCCTACTCGACTAGATGTACACCTAGGTGATCTTTGGGGTCTATCAGTCACCACACGAGGGTAATCAACCAACTAGCTAAAACACGCTACCCCAACGTATCCGCAAGATGTAGACTAATCACACGAATAGATCTAATCTTACTATGAACATACGGATGCATCACATATGAGAAAGAAAGCATTGAAGTAGATCAAAGTCGAGACAACTAGAATAAAGAGTAGATTGATATCACCATCGTGTGTGTACATACCCCGACGAATGTTGGGGGTGACTCCCGAACTCCACCATGGCGCAACCTCGTAGGGAGGCCATGGCGGCTAGGGGTGACCTAAGTCATCTCCTAGGCACCTTCGAAGACTTGCGGCGGCCGTCAGCTTCCTTCGGTGTATTCCTTGGACGTTAGAGGCCAAAGATCACGTAGGTGTACATCACCGAAAGATCATGTTGTTCTGGGCTGCGCGAATATCTCTCGGGCTGAGTTAATCTCGTGGGTAAACCTCCAAGTCCGCGTAGTTTTACGACTTCATGCTTTGGTCCTCGGGTCATTTTGAGTCATGTTTACTTCGTGTCTTGACTTGTGCTGGGCTTCATTATCTTCTCATAAAGTGATCGATGAACTTTGCCCGAAAGTCCTCCTTTAAGCGTTTAAATCCTGCGTAAACATCGTACTCCAAAAACCACATGCAAGTGTGAACTTGTTACATCATTAGTATACCTAGTGGTGGGTTAGTTATAATTCAAAGCTCAAACCAAAGTGTAACAAGTGCTTCTAGTTGACGGAAATCGACCGCCAACACTCACCTCCCCCTGGGATGCGGAGAGGATATTGTCGAACACACCGACAGGCCTTCAACTTCAGCTCCGCATGCGTCCACCACTTCAAGCACCCTTCTGTCAATCGGTGGATCCACTCGGCCTTTGCAGCCGCTCGCCATCGGTTGTCCGACGCTCAAGCCTTCCCCCTGACGGCGTCTTGGTGGCCAATCCTCAATCTCCGGCGACAGCGAATACAACATCTTTTCGTCACTCGGTGCGATCTCCATCGCCCGTCGCCTCATCTACAACCGATGCTGTGCACGGTCCTCCATCTAGGTGCAAGCTTCTGTGAAGCCTCTGCTGCCCCCGCCGGCGATCTCGCCGTTGTTGAACGCGTCGGTGAGCTTGTGGATCTCACCCGGTCTGAGGACCTTGTTGTAATTTTTTGTTACTTCGAGGACCTCTTTGTAATTTGGATGCTTAAGTGATAATATATTGTGGTTGTTGTAAAAAAAAATCTCATCCGGTGCAAAATTGGAGGGCTGCGTCATCCAGAATGCAGTTGAATCAGATTGCTTGATGCGTCGAACCAAACACGTTGTCAAATTGCTAACTTGTGCATACGTATATAGATGTCGCTAGGAATAATTTGGATCATTCGATACTACTTTTAATATTTCTCTAGAATAAGATAAATGTTACTAGAGAAATGGCAATGCTTTCGGGTAAGTCACTATAAAGTTTTCGGGTACTTCATTTTTCCTTATTTCCAACCAATTTTGTTTTTTTTCCTTCTACTGATTGTATCAAATATCGTTACCTTGTAAATCCTTATTATTTTTCCTCTTTGCTTCGATAAGATACTTTTTTCCTTAATCCACCTTACTTGCCCTTTTCTTGTGACAACTCTCGTCTACTTTGTTCCATTGATAATTTCTATCACCCAAGATAAACTCAACATACCGCGATACCAACTCTTATCTACCTTCTACTTGTTGTATCTAATACCGCCACCATGCAATCCTTCTACATCATGACAAGCTCTTTTTCCTTTTGCGTGCCTTTTTTTTTACGATAATGCTACCCCTAGGACGTCCGTTGCCCTCACCCTGCGTCGGACGCATCATCCACCGTCCAATCCCGCCAACACATCCTACGGTCCAGCCCACGATCGCACCCCACCATCCATTCAACCGTGCCCGTTCCGTGCCGTTCCCACCCACCTACCCTTCCCGATTCATTTCCCAACCCTACCCGAGCCTGAGGTGGCGGAGCGGCGGCGGCAATGCGGACGCCGCGGCGGGCTGCAACGAGGGCGGTCGCGGAGGGCGGGGGCGGGGAGCCAAGTGAGGAGGAGGAGCGCAGCGTCTCGTCGCGGACTCGCGCGCTCCCGTCCACCGGCGACGCGGAGGCCATGGTGATGCAGGTGCCGCGGCCTGCTGGATCGACGGCGGCGGCGGCAGGGAGCGACGGAGGGGAGCCAAGCGAGGAGGAGGACCGCGGTGTCCCCTCGCGGACGTGCGCACGTCGCTCGCGCCCGGCCAGCGGCGATGCGGACGGCGCGGAGGCCCCGGCGAACAACCCCCGCGATTCCGGGCAAGGCCACCATGCCGCCTAGTGAGTTCACCTTCGCACAGCTCCCCCTCGCTACTTTGATTGTGCCATTTATTGGGTGGAATTTCACTCCAATCTAGGGTTAGGGTTAGGATTTTTTAGTGAACACTCATTGTTTTCGTTGGCTGAATAATTGACCATCCTGATCATCCCAATGTATTGTTTTCGTTGTGGGATTGCGTATTCTGTCTTTTTGATCTGTCATTGGCAGAAGGAATGCCTATAATTGTGAATTACTGCAACTTTTGATGTGGTCATGAAAACAGAGGTGGCTTTCAAAGATTCTGCATCTTTGATGTGGTATGTGTAGTATTGGTTTCATGAATCTTAGATACTGTCAGAGTTTTGTACTTCTATTGAAAGCTTGATTCCTATTGTGGTGCAACTTCATGGTTCTTTTAGTGCAGTATTAACAGAATCGGTAGGCCTGAGCTGATCCAGTTCTTTGATAACTAATGTTATTTAAGTGCCATTTACTAATTTGAACTGAATCTGGAGTTCTGGACGTTGTGGTCTTTATGGGACTTAGCCATTCTTGTCAGATGCCTGAAAACCTTTTCACTGATTTTAAACCTGTAACGAATAATCTGGTTCCATTTTAATTCCTTCTCGAAATCTCCAGGGTTTTGCAGGTTTTAGAATTTCCCTGTAACCAATCATCACATTTCTCTGCATTTGGCCGTCTTGATGAATAGTAAAATCTGGTGTCAGCAGTATTATTTTAGTTGTTCTGTCTTTGATCTTTGAACTTTCAATGGCTAATGGAATACCAGCGACTCTAGAATCTGCACTTTTTGAGGTGAAATTTCTACAGCTTGATGTAGATAAGAAACAGAAGCAGCTTTCAGAGATTCTGACATGTGAGATACTGTGTACTATTGCTGGGTTGAGACACTCAGAATGTCAGTTTCAAACTTCTGATGACTTACATGGTTATTAAGTCCCTGACTAGTGTACTATCCAAGTTTAGGGCCTCGTTCCTGTTCGTCAACAGCTAACTGTACTACTAGGGTTTGATGCTCAAAGTTTCTCAGAATCAGTTGATTTTGCAGGTCCTTTTATCTGGCTCCATGTTTTTTTTGTTTCTGAGTGTTCCATTGCTCAACATTGTCAAGTTATAAATTTCAATCTAGTCAGTCAGTTTGCTTGCACCTTGTAGCTAATAGGCTATTCTGCTAACTATCTTGGTCACAAATTACTATTCACTTTGGTTTCTCGGGCTGTACACAATGTTATATATGGAGTCGTGGAACGGAAAGGAAGATGGAGACTCTATTTCAGCCAGTAATCCATGCAACACACTACCTTCTATCTTAATCATCTTTTTTTCTTTTACTCCCTGAAATATGGTAGGTAATGCTGGCATCTGTCTTGTTTTTCAGGAAATGATGGGCGATTACAAGAAATTGGTTGCAGGGGTACTTCTACTTTCGCAAAGCAACGATATCAATGCAAGCGAGTTTGTTGAAAAGTATTGCAAGTAGAAGGAGTGATGGAACACCTTGTAGTTGTGTACTTTAGCTTTCTGGAGTAGTAGTTTTCTGGACTATGGAGTATGTAAGATCTTCACCCAAGACTTGTGAAACTTGGGTGCCATATGTTGCATTAGGAATTTGCTATTGTTTCACGCTATGTAAACAAATGTTGCAAGACTCTTTTGACATGTTCGCATACACTGTGTCTATGTGCTATGTAAACAAATGTTGCAAAATCATATGCACCAGTGGGTGTTGCAAGTGTGTCGCGATGTTGCATATGTGCATCGTGGGTGTTGCAAGTGTGTTATCTAAATGTTGCATTTTCATCGAGAGATTTGAATGTTTTGATCAACATGAAACATATGTTGTGATGGGTTTGCACCTCATTTTTTATGGATCATTATCAACATTTTTAACATATTTTTGATGTTGCAAACATTAATTTTTGATGTTGCGGATGTTGAGTTTCGATGTTACAGATATGTGATGTTGTGTGTTGTGTCGAGGGTAGGAGGGAGGAGAGCCCCTGATGTTGGATGTTGCACGCAACATGGCTCGCAATACAGTCGCAACACGCTGATGCATGGATGTTGCAAGCAACATAGCTCGCAACGCTGCCCCAACACGCTGATGTTTGGATGTTGCAAGCAACATAGCTCGCAACATGGTCCCAACACGCTGATATTTGGATGTTAGTCGCAACATGCTCGCCACAAGCTCGCAACATGATCACCACATGCTCGCAACATCGCTGAATCGCTCGGGCAGGAGGGAGGGGGGCTCCGAGGTTGAATGTTGGTCGCAACATGGTTCGCAACATTTCAAAACCGTTCGCAACATGCTTCGCAACATCAAAACGCTTCGCAACATGATCCGACGACTGATATGCTTCATGACCCCGATCGTGTGGCTGCGAACCCGTCCGACGGCTAGCGCCCGGAACGGACGTCCGGGCGCTAGCAGCGCCGTTTTTTTAGGTAGGGAGAACTTATATTACCTCACATTCCTTTCTTGTCGTGATGGTTCTCGTTCGCTTTATTTGATCCATTAAAAATTTCTACCATTCGAGAAAAATCCAATATATGTGATACCCACTCTTATCTTGTCTATGGTCCATCGCTTACGATAACAGTAGATATCACACGATCTCGCTCCATCCATCATCACAATATGCTCAATCTTATTTAGCAACCTTTCTTCTAATTTCATTATGTTTTTCAACAAAATCTGAAACCCTAATCCTAAAACTCTATCTCGAATAAACTCTAAATTCAGTGATAAAAAATATAGTGTCGAAGCCGGCGAAAACATTTGAGGATTTACCACCCACTGTGTAAAAAGACGAACAAGATTTCCATCTACCACTGTGCAAAAGGGTCTAGATCCCACACACCTGGAATCTACCTCCGTTAAACCTCTCCCCTCTCCTTTCACCTCCTCTATATCCTCCATTTCTCTCCCCAAATCCCCATTCCCTCCTCGTCCTTCAGGCTTTGAGCTCGTCGACCTCCGGCCAAATCTGGAAGCAGCTACGACACCCGTCGGTCGTCGCATCCCCGCAGGAATTGCCCCGACCCTCGGTTCTTTCCTTCCCCATCCCGATCCGGAAGGGAGCGGTTTCCCCCGTCCAAATCGAGCCACCTGCGCCCGTCGGGGGAGAAGCAGGCTGTGCATCCGGTGCGCTCAAGCTTCTGCGGCCAACCTCCCTGTCAAGCCATCCGCAAGGATCCATTGTTGCCTCCCATCGGCGACATGGAAGAAAACCGCGGAGGAGATTGCGAAGCTTAAAACCCACGACATCGGCTGTCGAGCCCCACCGCGCATGCTTCTGCATGAAGGTACCTCTTTTCTCTCTGTCTTCGCTTATCTCTGATTCCTGCACCCGCCCGAGAGCTCGCCGGAGATGTACGGTGCTGACAGGGCTAGAACAGGAAGGAATCCGGTGGGGTTTTTTCCGGAATTGTCAAAAATAATCATGGTACCGCGGCGATGTGATATGAGGGCAATTCTCTTGTGGTGCTAGACTGGTTGCCAGGGCTTGGTCCATCAGCAATGGCATAATGGGTGGATGCTTACTTCTTGTGTATGTTTTGTGCAGATAAAATGATGGATGTGGTGTTTGTATCTCTTCGCTTCCTGTGAAGACCCGCTGTGTAGGTGACATCAAGATATGGTGATGCGGAAGAGGTCGGATTCTGGATCCCGTGGCCGCCGAGCTGCAACCATGCCACGTGTTCCAAACTCAGCTCGGGTAACATGTTTTGATCATGGTTTGCCTTGTTCAAAGTTTTCCAATTGAATCCCTATTAACGATCCACGTTATTGCAGGGGAAACGCACCACTAGGAAAAAGAAAGATGAGATGTGCGCATTTGATTTGCTTGCCACCATTGCAGGAACGTTATTAGCAGATCAGGACAATTCAGACAATGTTCCTAATACTAGTGGTGCAGCAAAGGCTAAAAACAAGAAAGCGGTTAAAGAACTCTTCGATGAAATTCTGCCCCAAGATAACATTGTTGTGGAGAAAGATTGCTGCAATGGATGTGTAATGGGTTCTGGTGGAATCTGTGCCTTTCCTGGGCAAGCTAACAACTGCCCGGCAGAAAATTCGTCGACAATAAATGAAATTGGATCAATGTTAGAGTAACTAACAGTGAAATCAAATATGTTAGTTAGGGACTCATTGGTTAGTTGTACACGACCATGTGAAACTAGCCGTGGTCTTGGCATAATTCCTAAGGTTGGAGCTCATGGAACACACCAACCAGGATGCTCAATTTCAACAGAGGCTGAACAAATGCACCAAGCTGAACCTAAAGTGGTCACAAGACAAGCAGATCGGCATGCTGTGGTTCTTCACAGTTTATTTGACTCCATGGATCTGGATGTTATACCTGCTTTGGTTAGTTCTGACAGTAGCTCTTGTGTTCCTCTGTGCAACCATGACAAGGGCCATCAAACTGTTTCTTTGCATCAGGATGAAGTACAGTATACTGCAGACAGAGATGAGGATGAAAATTCTTCTGGGTGCACGCATCCAAGCACCACAGGGGACAAGGGTCACAGGCCACAATATCCTGGTAGCCAAAGGATAAGGAAATTGCTTGCCTCGAAGGTAAGAAAGGTAGCACGTAATAAGATTTGTGGTGGGATTCCATCAAAAAAGATTTGTGGAGGGATGTCCAACAAAGGTATGTCAATCCCATGTTCACATGGTGTTAATATTTGCATCATCTACACTCCTAGTTGCTCAATTAGCTGCCATAGAGAACCATGTTTCCTTTTGCTTCTCTCTACTGTCATGACAACTAGCCAACATAGGAATTTAACTAATCAGGGGTCACTGGTTGTTTTACTCAACTAGGTAGCAAGCTAAATTTATGCAGCAAAAAGATACCCGCCACACGTCAAAAGGTGCAAAGGACAAGTTTCAAGAAGAAAAAACTAGCACATCATTCAGCATCATTTGCTAAAGAGATGCTAACTGAAGGTATTTTTTCTACTGTTAAATACATCTACATGGTATTTTTAAAGCCTTCAGCTCTTTAGGATTATGCAGACATCCAGCTCTTACATTTCACTATTTCAGTAAGTTGGTCCAACTCAGCCTTCCACATGGCAGTGGACCTCAATCCTTGTTTCAATACACTTCCTAAAAGAAAATGTCGCTTGCCATTTCAGCCGCTGGGACATCATTCTCTACAGAAGGTCGAAATAAATCATCGGGATCTGACAATTACATTGGTATTCTTGGACAATGTGTACTGTTGTGTTTGTTGCTTTTATTTCCACGGCTTATCATTCTTTTCTCTTTTCAGTTAAGCTAAGAATAAAGTCATTCAACATCCCAGAAGTGTTCATCAATGTTCCTGAGAATGCAACCATTGGTTCATTGAAGGTATTATATGGCATCTACAAGTTACTGATTAGCAATCATGCATTCATTTGTGCAGCCTGATATTCTCTTTGTTGTTGCTGTTGTTAATCTACTATTACAGTATTGTGGATGAAATCTGCGAGACTGCAAGAGCCCATTTAACTTTCTGTTTTGCAGTTGAAAAAAATATAGTACACAAGTTACCTGCTAAAAATGCTAGACTGGACAGTCATGTTAGGTTTCTACATTGAATAACCAAATATTACAACACGGTAGCACAAACAAGTACGATCACTGCATTCCTTCGGTGTAGCGACGGGAACGACGTCCACGTGCACTAGCTGAAGGTGCTGGAGAAGTGGCAGTGGAAAAGTAAGATGCTTCGGTGCATTTCTTGTATGAGTGTCTTGGATTGTTGCACTTAGAGCATATCTGCACCGGAGGTCCAGCTTCAGCCTCATCCATGTTGTTCCTAATCCTCTTCTTCTTGCGTCGACCGACACCTTGGCACATGGTTGGATCTGGATTTGGTATGTACAACGCACTGTCTTTGGGATCTTGAGTGAAAGTTTCAAGATGCAGGTAACCCTCAATAGTGTGGTTCCAAGTGTCTAGAATGGTTTGCTTCAAAAAGTATTTAGGCACGTAGCGACCCCAATGGTTATTCTTTGTTGCAAGGCATGCAGCGATCACATGTGAGCAGGGGTAGTGTAGCAGCAGTGGCTTCTGGCAAGAGCATGAGCATGTCTGATTCCCAATAACTGTTTGCTGTATTGTTATTTCACCATTCGCTTTTTGTGATTTGGACTGGCAACTTATCCGATATTTCCACTGAACTTCCTCGTCGGGATCACGACGTAGAGGTTGTGGGTAAGCTCTGTGAGCAAGAGCAGCCTTCTGTTTTGTGGTCAAGTACTCAGTCATCTATGTTGAATACACCTTCTGACAGTCCTGCATAGCTGTATGTGCTGCAGTAGCACGCTCAAGAAAGTACTTCATTGTGCGGTACAAGAAGAAATCAATGATACCAACAAGAGGGAGAGCTCTGGCACCACGCAAAATCGCGTTGTAGACCTTAGCAAAATTTGTTGTCATTATCCTATGCCTCACACCTTCCTTATCAAACAGGAGACATCATTTCTCCTTAGGCTCATTCTGAATCCACTGGCTGAAGGTCTTCACAGCACGTCCCCTTCTCCTTCTTACATTTGGAGCATCTAGCCCCACGTCCTCCAGAGAAACTGGCTCTTCCCCGGGTTCAGTACTTATTGGCTTCTTAGCTATCTCTTCTGATGCTTTCTTCGTCAGATCATCGAATTTTTGCCATAGCTCGTAGAACTTTTTCTCCTGATTGGTTGAACATAAGCGCTTGAACAATTGTGTAAGTTATTTGTTCTTGAACTGGCTATGAAAGTTTACTGTCATATGCCTCATGCACCACCTGCTATGCACATCTGGTCATTGTGGTGCTCTGTGACGTTCTTGGCTACCTTCTTTGATGTCATTAATGACCTGCAAAATACCTTTGTGTCTATCGTGTATCACACACACGTCTGACACATCTCCCACTACCATCTACTTTAATCTCTCCAGAAACCAATACCAACTGTCACCATTCTCTCCCTCTGCAAAAGCAATTGCCAATGGTAACAACTGATTGTTGCCATCTGCAGCCACAGCTGTAAGGATTGTGCCCTTGTATTTTCCTGTTAGGGATGTGCCATCTATGCAAATGACTGGTCGACACTGTTTGAAGGCAGCAGTAGTTGGACCCAATGTTAAGAATGCCCGCTGCAAGACTTGCTTCCCTGGCCTTGATACAAGATTATAAGTCTTGATATCGTAATAACTACCAGGATTGAGCGTGGTAATTGTGTTCAGCAATCGAGGCAGATTGTCGTAGGATGCTTCGTAAGTACCCCACCTCATCTCCAATACCTTCTTCTTCGCCGTGTATGTCTTACCATAACTTATTAGGTACCTAAATTTCTCCTCAATTGCCAAGATAATGGACTTGGGCTCATAAGCAGGATTTTTCACAATTTTAGCAAACATCTGGCTGGTCACAAAACCGGTTGACAAATTACGATGGCTTGCATCTAGCTGCTCAAGTACACAAGTGTGATCCACAACAGATCTGATCTCCCAGTAATTTTTCCACTTGCCCTTGGAAGCATACACTCGAAAAGGACAGTTGGGCTTCACACATTGTACATCATATATGTGTGGAGAACTCTTCACTACCCTGAACTCTCTCTGCAGAGTAAGGGTGGCCCACCTCTTCACTGCATCCTTCACCTCTACTGCACTCTTATACATGGCGCCAACAGAAACCTGATTGTCTCTATACTCTCAGGACACATTCTCACCAGGATTGACAGATAGCTGTGAGAAATTGTAACTGTCCCAGTCCCTTGGAACTAGCGGGTCATCCTCATCATCTGAGGAGTACTCTTCCAACCCACGTTCATCTTCATCAGCCTCCATTTCGTACTGCCTGAGTACTTCTTCATTAACTTCCCCCTCGTCAATTTCACCACGGGCCTCAAAGGGTGTGTCACCATCTCCTTCTTCTGCCTCAGTGGCAGCACCATCTCCTTCTTGTGGCTCAGTTGCAGGACCATCTCCTGCTTGTAGTTCAGCCTCACCCTGGTGAGCAGCACTACCCTCCTCATGCACTTGACTACTAGACCCAGCCTTATGAACAACTTGGATAAACAACATCACAGGCAAACCAATTTCACATGCTGTTTTGATATAACTCCTCCAATGTTCAGTGTCTTGAAGTGGTATAAGCTCCCAATATACTGACTTACTCCTGTTGATTAGAGCCATAATGGACAAGTCATGTTGCTCTGCATCTACATGGAATGCCCTATAAAAAAAAGTTGGTAATGGACCCCCAAGTTCTTTCGGCTGCTCTTCTAATCACATGGTCAACCGAATTAAATTCTGACAAGTCAACTACATGTTCACCATATCTAATCTGCTCATTACCGAAATACAACTTGACACTGACTGCATCCGACATGTCTGACAGCATGAAAAAAACGCTATTAACAAGTGGATCTGCAACTACAAAATATATCTACTCAGAGCTACACTAAAACTATAATTTTACTAATCCATCTACACTAAAACTATATTTTTACTAAGCAGATCTACACTAAAACTATATTTTTACTATTATCACAGTTCAAACTATTAAGTACCAGAGTATTACCTCTAACGAGACGAAAAACCGGCAGAGCTTCGCACCTTCACCACCTCGTCCTCACTCTCTTCTCCTCTTCCCCCTCTCTTTCTCTTTTTTCGAATTATTATGACATTTTCGGCTGAATTTCGGCCTTATATAGACAGTTGTTCCTAGCGCCGTGGGGCACGGCGGTACCAGGCCTGCTGCCGCCGTGGCCCACGGCGCTAGGACCTGCCGCCGTAGCCCACGGCGGTATGTCCATACCGCCGTGGGCTACGGCGCTATGTCCGTCGCACCCTACGGGCCCACGTCTGGTCGTGGGCCACGGCTGCTACCGCCGTGCCGCACGGCGGTATGTCCCTGCCACCGTGGGTCACAGCGGCAGATGTATAGTTTTGCAAAATTTCGAGCGGACCATTTATTTTTGCAAAATAGAGAAAAAATAATATAAAAAAAATTCGTTCTTCTACCTTGGAGACAACCGAGCAGCCGCCACCATGGTGTTCCAGAGGTGCCGCCGGAGCTTCGAATCTCGGCGGAGAAGAAGAAGTACTCGTGCAATCCCTGAAAATAAAAATGTTTTCGATGCGTCAGGAGCAGCAAGTGGTGGTGAGTGGTGACTCGGATGTCAAAGAAGCTTACAAGGACTGGGAGTAGAAAAATAGCCCAAGCCCACCCTGCTACCGTGACAAGTCACTGTCACAGGGCCCAAACCTCCTGTGTCCCCACCTGCCATCCAGCCAACGACCCACCTCCAACCCCCGCACGAATCCGTTGACCTCTCCTCCTAGCCACGGAAACCGCCTCCCTCCTCCCACAACGCGACGCGGCTCCGCTTGTTGTGCTCGCCTCTCATGGACGCCGCGAGCCAGACATGGCCGCCCCCGGCCCCCTCGCCGCCGCCCTACTCCTCGCGTCCACGCGCGTCTCCGTCCCCGCACCGCCGGCGCCGGCGCCGCCACTCCTCCTCCAAGAAGCACGCGCCCGCGCCACCGACACCGCCCCCGACGCCGGCGCCGCAAGGCGCGGACTTCTCCGCGCTCCCGCCGGAGCTCGTGCACCGGGCGCTCGCGGCCGCGTGCGCCGCCGACGTCGCGGCGGCCAGCCGGGCGTGCCGCGCGTGGCGGGACGCGCTGCGGCCGCTCCGCGAGGCCGCGGCGCTGCACGCGTACGGCCGGCGCGTCAAGCACGGCCCCGTGGCGGGAGCCGTCGCTGCCGCCCGCGGGGGCGGGGGAGGCGGTCGGCACGAGGCGGAGCAGCAGCGCGCGCTGGGGCTGTTCCGGCGGGCGGCGAGGCTGGGCTCCGCGGCGGCGATGGTGGACGCCGGGCTGATGTGCTGGGAGGAGGGGCGGCGGCGGGAGGCCGTCGAGTACTACCGGAGCGCGGCGGAGCTGGGGCACCCCGTCGGGATGTGCAACCTGGGGGTCTCCTACCTCGAAGGTATCGTGGATTTGGCTTCCAGAGCAGTTTGCTATCTCTTGGATATTTGTTCTAGGTGGTTCGTGGTTGTAGAAAGATTCGGAATTCAGGACGGATTAGACTTGGAGATTTCTAATCATCTAATATTCGATGCGCATTATTAGTTTTGTTCCCAGTGCAATTAGAATCATTCAGTATTTTAAGGGAAGCTTTGGCTGTCCTCTGTGGCCTCTTGCCATCCATTCAGTAAACTTTAGGTTGTTTTATTTGGGTCCTATTCTAAACTTTGCAAGGTAATAAAGTATCATTCAATACTTGATCAGATTACTCGAGCTTTTTGTTTGTTTTGTTAGCAACTAATCGTCTTGTTTGTCTCAAGGCATTACACCTCATATTGTTGCCAAATATTTTTGCAGCTGATCCACCCAAGGCTGAGGAAGCCATCCGATGGTTTTATCCATCAGCATCAGCTGGCAATGCTCGTGCTCAATACAACCTAGCCCTTTGCTTGCAGAATGGGAAAGGGGTCAAGCGTAATCAGAAAGAAGCTGTAAGATACCTCTGATATGTTGAACACCTGCAGTTCGAAAAAAAAATCCTATAAGAGAAATATTCAGGTTCTCTAAATGCGCTCAATTCTTGAACCACGTAGGCAATCCATTATTACAGTATCCTGATGCACACATCTCTTACTAACTAGGTTACGACTTGACAACCTTTGTTATTAAACAACAGTTTACATTGTGTCCTGATGATGCTGGGGTTACCAGTTTCGGTTGGATTCCCCCTACCAAAGTAATCAGAATTATATCACCAGGATCAATCAATATATACTCTAACCAGCTGATACCAAATTAGCAGCAGGCTTCTCTCATTCTCATCTCCTTTGTCGAATTGTAGCACTTGAGGTGTATATACTATGCACTTATTTGGTTATGTTTTGTAAAGCTGAGATGAAACTTAATAATGCAGGCAAAGTTGTACTTGCGATCTGCAGAGGGAGGGAATGTACGAGCCATGTACA
Source organism: Cenchrus fungigraminus (assembly GCA_036936925.1). Classification (NCBI taxonomy): domain Eukaryota; kingdom Viridiplantae; phylum Streptophyta; class Magnoliopsida; order Poales; family Poaceae; genus Cenchrus; species Cenchrus fungigraminus. The sequence continues at coordinate 78,395,824 of CM072775.1, forward strand.
ACATTTCCCTGTGTTATAGCTACGGTGAAGGGCTTGCACAGGATCCAGTGCGTGCTAAGAGGTGGCTGCAGCTAGCTGCTGATTGTGGTCACAAGAAAGCTCTTTATGAGTGTGGTATTAAACTCTGTGCGGTATGTCATCGCTTCTCTCTTTCTGATGGGAATGCCTTATGGATTCATCTGCCTCAAAAAAGATTTAACCTAATGCCACACTTTTCTTTTAGAACTGTTCTTTTTCTTCAGAAATATTGTGTTCCGTCTTTCCCCCTCTATATTGCTTCATCCCAGTCTGTAAATACTGCCCACACAAGGTGATTATGTAACGCTTGATCTATTGGGCTTGGAAATCCTCCTAGGAGCTGCTATGAAGCACTGCAGTATGTTGGAATTGACTGGCTATGTCTTAAGTTGCAGAATAATGTATATAGGTCAACTGAGAAGCAGGACTGCGTCTGTACCTAATGCCTGTAGAGATGAGAAAGTTAGATTTTGGGTGGATTCAGGCAATGTGAATGGCCTAAGCATAGATGTTAACTAATTAGCTGGTAACTAGACCCCAAACTGGCATCAAAAGATGGTAATAGGTTTTATGTTTGCCCATTACGTAGGAAGTTAGGAACTCACACCAGATGCTATTACTGTTTTTGTAATTTTGCTTCCTCAATGTCAAGAGAACATCCATGCATTTACCTGTGAGGCTGTGACCCAGTGGCACCCATTTTTATGATGGTGTTTCTCTTGTACGCAGGCAGGAGACAAGGTCAAGTCTCTCACGTATTTGGAGTTGGCAACACGGCGCGGAGAAACCGCAGCTGCTCATATGAGAGATGTAATACTGGAATCACTCTCTGCTGCGAACTCACAGCGTGCCCTAACAGATGCTGATAAATGGAAACCAAGGGCACTCCATCCCAGAAGATGAGGAGCTGGACCGCACCAAAACGCCAACAACCATATTGTCCAGATGACCATTGCCCATGTTCTTTGTAACGAGCACTGAAGCACGCTACAGAAGGGTGAAGCAAACTTGTATGCTTTTGTATCATCTTGAGGAGTGTCGCCTTGCTGTAGCCATACTTTCTGTAATCTGTTACAAAGCTGCCATCACAGATAATGTAACAACGTGAGAAGTTGTAAAGAATTTCCCTTGGCAATAGTTATGAAGGAGATGCAGCAGCGCAATGAAACTGTACAGTTCAAGTTGCTGGTTTCATCAGTTTATAGCTGACGCCTGGAGGCTGGACATTTGTGTCTTTGTTGTAACAGAAATTGTCCATTGAAAAAAAAAAGACGGAAATCTTTGGGCATAGACCAAATGTGTGAATGCTATGTATCTCTGTTCGCAACTGCAAAAAAGAAGTGATGAACTTTCGGTTCTGATGGTTGATAGGATGTCTGAAGATGAGGGCCCCAAAATGTATGTGATGTATTCCACCACAAAAGAGATGGTATCATTTATCATTTTTGTAGGAGAAAAGAATAATTCATTTATTTTCCATGTAGATGAGGGCCCAAGACTGGATTTGATTTTAGTTGGTGCATGATGCCCTGATACCTTCCCTTCAGAAAATGATTTCATCAGCTGGTCTCTTCTGGGTATGCTTGTTCGGAGTTTAGCTCAACTGCAGGAACAGAAGCAAAGCCCTGTAGACAGCAACATTTCCAGGCTCAGCACTGAGGCACCGTTTAGTTCGGTGAAATTTTGATAAAGTAGTGAACTTTTTGTATTGAAAAGCGTGTAAGGTAGCATGGTCTGCGATGCGAAAATTTTTAAGACTTTTAGAGAACTAAACGGAGCCTGCAGCCAACACTTTTTTTTTTTTTTGAACGTAGCAGCCAATGAGCAACACTCATAAATCCCGAAGAAGGTAAAGAGGCAAGTGGAAATGGCTTCCAGGCCGATGCGTCTCCACGCTCCCGCCCTCCCCGGCGACTCAGCCGCCGCCACCGCCTCCGCCTCTGCTGCCACCGTGCTCTCCATCCTCCACGGGGCTGACCCTGATCGCCTCCTCCCAGCGGCCGGCATCGCCCCAACGCCCACCATTCTCCAGCACCTCCGCCCCGCGCTCCCCACCCTCCCCGGGCTCGCGATCCCCGCCCTTGCCCGCTGGGCCGGCGCCGCCACCGCCGTCTCACTCCTCGCCTCCCGCGGCCTCTTCGCCGCCGCCTGGCGCCTCCTCCTGGTCCAGCCTCCTTCCTCCCCGCCGCCTCCCCTCGCCGCGTTCGCCCCGCTCCTCCGCCGCTACGCGCGCCTCGGGCGCACCGCCGCTGCGGTCCGCGCGTTCCGCTTCCTGCACGGCCACCCCGACCGGTACACCGTCGGCACCGACGGCAATGACGATGGTGGCTCATCGTCTGCCGCGGAGGTCTCCCCGCTGATCCTGGCCGTCGACGCGCTCTGCAAGGAGGGCCACCCGCGTGCCGCGGCGCAGCTCGTCGAGCAGCTCCGGCGCGAGGACCCTTCGTGGGCGCCCGACGTACGGACCTACAACGTCCTGCTCAACGGATGGTCCCGCGCGCGCCGGCTCGACAAAGTGGAGAAGCTCTGGGCGTCTATGCGCGACGCCGGCGTGCGGCCTACGGTGGTCACGTACGGGACCCTCATCGACGCGCACTGCGGCATGCGGCGGCCCGACCAGGCGATGGCGCTCCTTGACCAGATGCGGGAGGAGGGGATCGAAGCTGATCTGCTCACCTGCAACCCCATCGTGTGTTCCCTCGCGCAGGCAGGCCGTTTCGGGGACGCGCACAAGGTGCTCGAGATATTTCCCCTCTACGGTGTCGCGCCGAATATCTCAACATTCAACTCCCTTGTCTTGGGCTACTGCAAGCATGGTGATCTTGCTGGGGCTAGTAGAGTGCTCAAGACGATGCTGGGCCGGGGCATTTCGCCAACCGCAAGAACATACAACTACTTTTTTATGGTCTTTGCGAAGAATTGCAGTATTGAGCTGGGGATGAATCTCTACAGCAAGATGGTCAGCAATGGATATGCGCCAGACCGTCTCACTTACCACCTCCTTGTCAAGATGTTGTGCGAAGCGAACCGGCTTGAATTAACCCTGCAAATGCTTCAGGAAATGAGAAACAGTGGTTTTGAGCCGGATCTTGCGACCAGCACCATGCTGATACATTTGCTCTGCCGGCGCCATCAGTTTGAGGAGGCTTTTGCGGAGTTTGAGCATATGTTTGAGAGGGGGATTGTGCCCCAGTATATTACTTACCGGATGCTTATGAAAGAGCTCAAGCGGCTTGGTTTAGTCAAATTGGTTCAGAAATTGACAGATCTAATGCGTTCAGTGCCGCATTCCACAAAGTTACCTGGCAGTTACAGGGATAAGGAAGGAGATGATGCTATAGAGAAGAAGAAATCAATATTAGAGAAAGCCAGAGCTGTTTCAGATGTTTTGAAGGAGCGTAAAGACCCAAAGAATGTTCAAAAGCTCAAATGTCCTGAAGAAACTGATGTCCAGGTCGCGGATAGGATTGTAGCCAATGTTAGGAGAAGAGTATATGGAGATGGCTCTAGGATAGGAGCATCACTTGCTTGAACACTGATTTGCATTGTGTACACTCATAAGTATTAATCGCATGATGATGGGTTTAGCAGTTGGTTGCATTGTTCATCATGAAATATGATCAGCTAAGCAGTTTTTACATGCTTCGGGATCTCGATGCAGCTAAACTGTAACACGTATCAACTGTTTGATTATTGTTTTCCTAGGGTGTGGATGTCCTCCCCTCATCTGATTACTGGCATTTTTTGTTACTCATGCTTATTTGGTTTGAGCCCAAACCCAACAAAACTTTTTGGCATGTTCCAGATTAGGCCATGGCCAAAACACTGATAATATTATTTGGTTTGCTGCGCTACTAGTAAAAAGGATTGCCAGATTTAGGGTCCTGCTTTGTAGATTAATAAATGAATATGATGGTTAAACAAAGTAACACACAAATCACATGTACTTTTGTTTTTGGCAAATTCCTCCAGGCTAGAAAGCACACATGACCAAGACATAAAAAATGATCACATGATAGGTTACTGGTTGTTGCTGGTGAGCAAAGCCGAGCATAAAAGGTGTAAAGACAATAACAAGGAGCAAAGCAAGGTATGTTCAAGTGCCCGATGACATCTTTTTACTGACAGGAAGTAGCACTAATTTCTGGATCTATCACATAGTTATGGAACCCACATGGCCACATGGATCTAGGAGTACTGCATCATTTGGTAATCATGCCTTTCCTTTTGTTGTAGAACAACATTGTGTGGGAGCATGTTTGCGCATTGGAGCCATCCGTAGATAGAAACTCTGGGTAGCGAGGACAACAGACATGAACTCTGTTCAAATAGCAGTAAGACTGCAAACTCAAATCTGAATCGAATTTGACCAGGAGCAGTGCCTTTTGTTCTCAATGGTCCTGTTTTGACTAGCATACATCACAGAAGTCTGGGGGCAGAGGAAATCACTGAACTCAAAGGATCAAGAGCTGATCAACGTGGGCCAAAATGTCCTTCCTGCGTGGATCCACCAAGATTTGTGGTTTTGGGACCAGGTTCACTGGGGAGCCGGAAAACTTGAGGTGTGGGGGGAGAAACAGAACCCAGGCCTTATTTAGTTTGCTAAAAATTCTAACGTTTTCTCCACTCTCTCTCCATCACATCACATTAAATACGCCAAAAGACATAAGTTCGGAGTATTAAATATAAGTAAAAAAATAACTAATTACACAGTTTTGATGTACTTCGCGATACGAATTTTTTGAGCCTAGTTAGGCCATGGTAGGATAATATTTACCACAAACAAATGAAAGTGCTACAGTATGCTACAGGAGTTCAAAACGTTGAAAAGGCAAATTTTCTCACGAAGCCCCAGTCACCGAGATCACAGATCAGACAAGATTTGTTATCCTGCTGCGCTGAAGCACATGGTATAGGTTGCCTTGGGTTGAAGCCAGAGAGGCAGAGACCTGTGTCACAGTCTCAAATTCACACTGTCCTGTCCCTCACATGCATGGAGCATGCATCCATAACCATCCCAGCAAGCAAGCAGAGTGTCACCTACTCTACTCAACAAGGCAATCAAGCTGGCATAGTGGCATGGCATCTCCTTTATAAACCAGCTCGCTACCCCTCTGCAGAGGCACTAGTCCGGCAGTCCCCAGACCCAAGCGAGCAACCAATCTGATCTGACTATCTCTTCTCGTCTTCTTGGCGGCCTTCACAAGCTTCCCAAGCTCCAGCTTGGTTGCCTACGGCCCTGCGGCGGAGGAAGATGGGAAGAGGAGCTCAGCCGTCCGCGTCGCTCCTGCTCTTCTCTCTGGGGCTCGTGCTCCTCTGCTTCACCGCAGGTTAGCTCATGTTCAGCACTGAAGATTGCTCTTCTTCTTCAACGGCTCAACGCCTAGTACTAGCTGATGGTTTTGTCTGAGATTTCGGTTCAGTAGGATGATGGATGAGCAACTAGAAACTCGCACTCTATTTTCCCCCCTTTGGTTCTTGGATCTCTGAATCCCACTTTCTGCCAGACTTTTCTCCTCCTGTTTTTTTGGTTCAGAAATTAAAGAGAACAAAAGCCATGTCCTAGACTCCAAATGCTGCTGCTCCTTCCTCTAGATTTAGCATGAAAAGGGTAGAGGCCGTTTGTTGGTCCTGACTGATAGCCAAGATCTACTACCTGATTTTGTCTGCTGATTTCGCTTTCGCAGGCGGCACCGTCGGCGTTGCGGCGGCGCAGAAGACGTGGTGCATCGCCAAGCCGTCGGCGTCGAACGAGATCCTGGCGCAGAACCTGGACTACGCGTGCTCCCAGGTGGGCTGCGCCGTGATCCAGAAGGGCGGGCCGTGCTACTACCCCGACAGCCTCGTCTCCCGCGCCGCCGTCGCCATGAACCTCTACTACGCCTACAGCGGCCGCCACGCCTGGAACTGCTACTTCAACAACTCCGCGCTCGTCGTCCAGTCCGACCCCAGTAAGTCGCCTTGCATCTGATGGTGCTTTTTTTCTTCTTCTTCCTGAAACGAAACTGCTCATGGTGCTTGATGCTGCTCCCGTCTTCTCGGCTCTGCGAGCTCTGAGAAGATGGTAATGCACTAATGCTCTGTGTGTTACCTGATGTCTGAATGTCAACGTTTGCAGGTTACGGATCTTGCACCTACTACTGATGGTTACAGGAACTGATGAACTACTGATGCGGCTGAGAGCTCCAGCGTGCCATTCTTGCTGATACCACCATTTGTGCCATTGTCTGTTGAGTAACTGACGAGGAACGGCAGCATACGCAGATTGCCGTGTTGTGTCGTGCCTAGTGAAATGTGATGGCGTTGACCTTTCGAGATCTCCGAACAACTCATTGTCATTGATATGGAGCATTTTTAATCCTTTTAATTAACTCGAAGTTGTCACTTCGAAGTTCAACATGAGTCGATCAGTTTGCGCTTAATTTGTTCAATCCAGCGGCCGTCCAGGCAAACGGTTCATTCCAAATTCCAATCCAATCTCCTCTCATCCATCCGCGTGACCTACTCAATCGCTGGCGGCCCAGGGACAAACCCAAACCCACGACGAGCCGCTCCAGTCCCCGGCGACGGCACGATGCGGCGGCGGCCCTTCTCCCGGCATGACGGCTTCTTCGCCTCGCTCCAGCGGGTGGGTAAACCCAAACGGACCCGGCATGACGGCTTCTTCGCCTCGCTCCAGCGGGTGGGTAAACCCAAACGGACCGGACCCCCAAGCCGTTCTCCCCTTCTCTTCTCTTCTCTTCTCCAATCGCACACACGAGCTGTCCTCCTTCCTCTCTGACGCCGAGAGCTCTCGTCCCCTGCCTGCTCCTCAGGTGGAAGACCGGCTGGCCTCGGAGCAGCATCAGGAGCAGAGATTCACGGACACCATGACGACCGCGTCCCCGCTCCTCCTCCTCGACCCAGCGCCACCCAGCGCGCCCGCGAACCGCGACAGCAGCGGCCCGGCGCTAGACTTCCTCACCGCCCACACCGAACATGACCAGTCCATCCAACAGGACGACGGCGGCAGCGGCGCCGGTGTCGCCGAGGAGGACATCGCGCGGCTCATGGCGCTGCTGGGCCTGTCGCTGCCGCCGCCGCCACCGGACGGCGACGGCGAAGGTGACGATGGCACGGGCGGGTGCGACTGCAGCGGCGCCGACGGGTTCATGGCCAGGGTCGTCGGCGTGGCCGGACCCAAGTGCGACGGGGAGAAACGGAGGCTGGACGCCTGGATCCGTCACTACCACCGCGAGGAAGGGGAGGGCGGCGGGTGCAGGGTCCGGGAGCCCGCGAGGCTGGCGCACCTGCTGCTCGCCAGGGCCTCCAGCGACGCGGCGGCCGTTGCGTCCCCGGCCACCGTGAAGGAGTTCCTGGACCGCGATCCGCCGCGGCAGACGACGGATTAGCGCGCCGCAGAGTCGCAGGCGTGTCTTTGTTTTCGAAAAAGTTTTTTCTCTGGGTGCGTTTAGATTCCAAAAAGTTTTCAACAAACATCCCGTCATCTACCACATCACCTCACATCACCTCTCACTATTTATCTGTATTTACATCAATTCTTCCCTAATTCAGCCAATTCATCTGGATCTGAACACACCCTTTGTTTTTTCTCTGAAAGCATTGCAGAGCTGCAGAGGCAATCACCGGATGCAGCTAAAATATTGTGTTATGCGTGCCGTTTATATTAAAACTTGGATTTTGTAATAGTTTTCGTCGGCAGATACAATCGGTCATTAATGAAGGTCGTTTAGTACTTCACAAAATGCAAGTCGACCAAAACTTTTTTGATCAAGCTGAGAAGACTAAAGGGAAGAATATAATCATTGGAGAGCAAAGGCTTGACGAGAATGTGCCACTGGAGGAGACCCCTAAGGTTGCAGTGAAGGCTTCAACGCTCGGGGGCAAGGCAAGACAGAAAAGGCCGACGGTGCATCGATCGGTCTGGCCACTGCCCAGGGCGGTCTAACCGGGTCCCGAGGCGGTCTAACCGCGACCCGGGGCGGTCTGACCGCTATTTTCAGAAAAAATGGAGATTCTCTTAAGAGAAAGGTAAGACCGAGTTTTGAAGAACCCCTGACCAAATATAAGAGGAAGGGAGTTGCAAGGAAGCGAAGAAATCAGCAAACAGGTGCTAAGAGCGAAAAACCACTACCAAGACATGAGCGAGGAAATACACATCACCAACAAAGTAATTTTGCTTCTGCACCATATCCTTTTGTTGGATCAGTTATGCCATGTCCTTGGTATTATCCTTGTTATTACTCACATGCTGATTATAGTATATGATTCAATATCTTATTACATATCCAAATTATGGTACATGGCAAAGGCTGATAGCTTGCAATAGCAATCTGTTCAAGAATGATGTATGTGCTACTATCAAGCAAGATGAAGGTAGCAAAGAGCAAAATTCTAAGGGTATGCAGCCGAGGTGGTGTCCCTCGGGCTTATCCCACACTCAAAAGAGAAGATTGCAGTGGATGCGTAAGCAAAGATCAATGGAGCAACCTACAATGATCACACCGGCAAGGTCAGCAACTACTAAGCAGGTATGGAGGCCAAAGCAAGTCGTTTCATGAGTTCATAGCAAGTTTATGGCCGATAAAGCAATTATCGCCCTTAGGAGCAAAATATGGACGATGTATTGTTAATCATCATTTTCTACCAATTTTAATCATTATAAATGTTTTCTGGCATGCAAGCTTTACCAGAAAACAGGAGGACATATGTTGACACCCAAAATTGGCAGGTCTGAGCGAAACCGGTTAGACCGCCTAATGAACCCGGTCTGACCGCCTGGGTCAAAATCCTCAAAAGGCAATTTGGACTTCACCATTGGATAGGTCTCATCGAGTACATCAAGATCCATATATAGAACGTCCAATTCGGAGTCCGGATGAAGGAGATATGGCTTATGGAAGATCTGCATGTCGGACACGCGGTTAGACCGCGTCCCCAGGGCGGTTAGACCGCCCTGTCCTGCCAAAACCGGTTAGAAGTTGTATTTTAACACGTTTTTGTAATGGTTTCGATTCCTAATGGGGCAAGACCTCCCTTCCCTATAAATATAAAGGGCCACGGCCGATTGAGCATCATCCAATCGATCAAATACATCTACTCTTTATTATTTTGCCTTTACTTTTATCTCTTTGCCCTAGCTCTTCCAACCTTGATATGTTGTTCTTCCTTCGTCTCCAACCTTGATCTGTTGTTCTTCCTTCGTCTCCGCGACGACCGAAGGCGTTCTAGGTGGCCTGACGATCCTAGAGCAACCCTACATGCATCAGCTCCAACGGGGTTCCTCCCGAGTCGACGTTCGTAGGTCTACCGTCGGTTTATCCCGGCACCCCGGTCTAACCGCCCCTCATAGGCGGTCTGGCCGCCCTGCGTAGAGAAGCTGCAGCGAGCTTCCTTTGCGCACTTGTTGATCCCGTAAAAGGTGTCAACACATTCTTTGATAAGGGCTTGATTAGTTCTGTAAATTTGTATGTATGAATAGTGCATTAAAGTGAAATTGGAGTGAAAAATTATGAAAAAGGTACACATTAGAACGGAAGAGATTCCTCTGCAGTTCACTCTCTGCAATTGAGTGGCTGACATGTGAGCTCCACAGCGGTGAGGTCCACATGTGAATCACCCAACTGCAGAAGGCACAACTGCAGAGGATCTCATTCCCATTAGAACATGTCCTATGAAAAAAATGTGACTCGATGTGATAACTAAATAGTTTGATGTGACAAGAATTTATAGTGCATATTTACAAAGGACGGGCTGATTGTGCATCATGTATCCTGTATCCAGCTGGGTGCACCAGCGCACCAACAATAGAGGCCGCGGACGGTGCATTGGGAAGGTTCGTGAAGGGGCTCACAAGTGGGATCTGCACCATGGGTATTTTGGTCCTCTTGCCGGACAATTCTTCCTTCCTGGTCATTTTTTTAATATGGACAATCCGACAATATGTTGTAATCTATAAACAAATATATAATTTAAACTAAGTCGGTGACTCGATGTGATGAATAAATAGTTCGATGTGACAAGAATTTATAGTACACATTTGCAAATGACAGGCTAATTGTGCATCAAGTATCCTGCATTAGGCCGGGTGCATTGGAGCACCACAAGAGAGGTCGTGGACGGTGCATTAGGAAGGTTCATGGAGGGGCTGGCAGGTGGGATCTGCACCAAGGGTATTTGGGAAGGTTCATGGAAGGGTTGACAGGTGGGATCTGCACCAAGGGTATTTTCATCCTCTTGTTGGACAATCCCTCTTTCCTGGTCATTTTTTTAATAGGGACAATCCGACAATGTGCTGTAGTATGTAAACAAATAATTAATTTAAACTAAGTCGGTGACTCGATGTGATGAATGAATAGTTTGATGTGACGAGGACTTGTAGTACACATTTGCAAATGACGAGTTGATTGTGCATCAAGTATCCTGCATCCGGCCGAGTGCACAGAGGCAGTAGACGGTGCATTGGGAAGGTTCGTGGAGGGGCTGACAGGTGGGATCTGCACCAAGAGTATTTTGGTCCTCATGCCGGACAATCCCTCCTTCCTGGTCACTTTTTAGAGTTAATTGCACCCACCATACAACAACTTGTTCAGGTGGGTGCAGATTGGTCCAAGAACTTGCAAAATGCTCAATCTAGTACAATAATTTGATAGGTGGGTGCAAATTGATCAAAGAGTTTGTAAGATTCTCAATTTAGTGCAATAACTTCGAAAATTGGTGCATCCACAGTCCAAATATTATAACAAGTAACATATTTGTTGCCAAGCATATTATTTGAGTACCGATATTGTCGCAATGATAATATATTTGCAATATTTAATTTTCTATTCAATATTAATAAATTCACATTCACTATTTTTACATGTTTGATTATATGCATTTTTCGTTCAGCTAAAAACACCAACATATTTTTTTAGAAAAAAAACTCTAGTATAGTAATACATACCAAATATTTTAATACTTCAATATGTTTTCAGAAGCTTGACATAAATATTTTTGTAATAGCTCATGTACTTATTTTAAAAATAATATAATATAAACAAATATGCTTCTCTACACTTGTTGAATACATGATCAAAACCACAGAAGAAACCTAATGTCCCAATGTCTTTCGTATAAACTTTAGTTTTTTTTTTTGCTAATACCAATGGATTAATTTGAAATATGATTCAATTTTAAGTAATGAACAAATAAGTTATGTAGACAATTGAGAAGCAAGTTTAATGACTTTTATTGGAAAAAATAAGAATTATTGATTGGAAGAAAATTGACATGTCGATCTACTTTGCTTAATATGTTGGTGTTGGACTAATTTGCACCCACATGTCAAGTTATTGTATCAAATTGAGCATTTTGCAAGTTCTTGGACCAATCCGCACCCACCTAACAAGTTGTTGTATGGTGGGTGTAATTTACTCTTTTTTTAATATGGACAATCCGACAATGTGATGTAGTCTGTAAACAAATATATAATTTAAACTAAGTCGATAGGGTTAAGATCGCTTCACGATTTTCATTGAGAGAAAGAAATCTACAGTCCCGTAAATTTGCTTCAACGAGAAATCGAACCTGGATCTCCTAATTGTGACCATACCTCAGTCCCCTCTAACCAAGTAGGCTAGAAGATCTTTGGTAACAAATATATAATTTCATGATATTCCTTATACTAAATTAATGGATAGAATATGCTCCCCACAAAACCATACACGGTGTTCTGCAGACAAAATACCCAATTACGTTTTCAGTTTTGATGTATTTTAAAGCTAATTCTTGGGTAACTTCGATGCTCCAAACCAAAAATCGGATACTCCAATCCCAGCAACTATGTTGTCGTACGAATTTTGTATGCTTCCTTTTATTGTGGTATTTTACTTAGAGTTGGCCTGGTTTGAATTAAACCTAGCCTCACGAACTGTTTGTGATAGTCGGCAAGTGGTGACAACTCTATCCGGCGCCTACGTAATTCACCAAATGAAAGTGACTAGTTCTCATCCCTTCTCGTAGTCGAAATGTGCATGCTGACGTAAACAAAGATAGTTAGAATAGACTGTCTCTTGATTTATACTTTACACTCCAAAGGTGATTGATCGAAGAACATAAAGTGTATATAGGAATTTATCTCGGTCCTATTGTCCTCCCGACTAGATATGTCATCGTTACTTCCATTGAGTTGTAGTTCGTTAAGTTGTGGTACATTCAAACTTTTCAAAGGATCTGTTTACCGACTATCTATGCCATTAATTGCTTTCCCTCAGAAAATATAAATATGATACTTTGGAATAATCCCTGGTGAAATTTTACAACAGATATTCTATCTGCTTGCAGAATTAATCTTAGAAGCATAAGAAATATCATCGGCCATAAATAGAGTTAGGAGATGAAACCAAAGGTACACTAGTCATTATTTAATATTATCATTCTCGGGTTGCTCCTCTTGAAAAACTCTTATGAAAATGCCTTTAGCAGTGGTGGAGATCGTGGTTGTGGGACGGTCCAAGCTGAAACAAGAGTTAAAATTATGTTCTATCAGCCATGTTGCATATGCACAATTGTTATTAACAACTTTATACATCTGTACCTTTAAAATTATTTGACCAAAGCTTGTATATTATTTTCTGAAAACTAAGATAAACAGTATGAGGTACTCACTTCCACATTTGCTTTGAGGTGGTACATGCTTCTCACATTCTGCTGCAAGTTTGTAGACACTTACACGGTCTTGATCAGCAATGCTAACGATACAAAAAGGAAAAGGTCCAAATTAGTATCCTGAAGTATGAGCGAAGTCCACATAACCCCCTAAACTATAAAACTGTTTACTTCACCCCTTGAGTTTTCAAAACCAGCTCATTTTTCACCTTTAGCACCAATCAAAACTGGTTTTGCTCACATGGATAATAAATTTTTCTTATTTTGATAACCGGGATGATGGACAAAACATGAGTCATTGTCATCCGCCGCCGGCAGGTGCGCTCTCTCTCTCTCTCTCTTCGGTTCGTCCCTCCAGCAGTCCCTCCTGTTGGCCCGAGTTCCACACCAGCAAGCTCCAAGCATATGCACCACGAGCATAGCAGCACCCTGCGCTACATCTCCGTCTTCTAATTCTCTCAACCGAGCAAACGATCCAATCCATGGAGGCCACGCCGCCACGGACACCATCACACCAGCACCTCTACTCCTCTCCATCACACAGCTGCTGTACATACATGTCCAATTTTGGTAGCTTTAGCACCACTGATTTCCTCTCTCCGCCAAAGCAATCCAGCAGCTGCATCTCCAAGCCGAGCCGGTCTTCTACTTCACGCAAGCAAGCAGCAAAGCGGCCATGAGGCTGAAGCCACTGACTGACGGACACTACAACTGGAGCGCCTTTCACCCATTCACCCATCGCGTCGCTCCCTGGTGACTGGTGAGAGAGAGGTATAGGTCAGAGGCTCAGAGCTGCACTAATCAGTCCGGAGCTCGACGGCCAGCGTAGCGCCCCCGTGTGCTGGAGCTGCGACCTGCGGCGACTGTAACAGCCAATGCCTGAATACAAGAGAAAGACGTCAAAGGCGGGAAGTAAACGGTACGCGTACTGAAGGGTAGCGTGTGCGTATGACATGTATGGCCCATGGCCAGTGTGATGTGCGGGCGTGTGTTATAAGCCCAGTACTTTGTAAGAAAGAGGAGATTATCAACTACTAAGAAAATCAAAAAAACATCACGAGGCTGGAACTTTTCCTCCTCGAACCCTACTGAGATCTCCCCTTGATTTCCCTTGTTACGCTCACGTTGTCGGATTGATCTCGCCGGCTACCACGGGTGTGACAACTGGTATCAGAGACTATCCTTCTTGGGCGTGTTTTCGCAGCAAGCTCGCTTGATTCCGTCGATTGGGAACGGCAAACAGGGTAGGTCGGGTTGAGTGCGATTCCGTTCCAGCTCAGATCCGGGACGAAATTGCAATCCCTGTCATTCCTACCCTACCGTCGATCCAATTTGCGGCGCGCAGCCCCTGTGATTCCGCCTATTCTGGCAGCACAGCGGCGTGGTGGCGGAGTTCTGGTGTTGCGGCGGCGGTGTTTCTTCTCTGGAGGGAGATGTAGGCGGCGGTAGACCGATTCCACCTCATCTTGGGCCGGATCTCCACTCGTGATTGTCAAGACGGCGCCTTCCAAACCCTCGGCGCAAACTCAGCTCGTGCTTGAGGCCCTGGCCATGGCTGCCAGCAAGAACGATGACCGATGGGACCAGATTCAGCAGAGCTTGGATTTGCTCTTCGCGCAGGTCAGCACTATCGCCACTAATCAGCAGCAGATGAAGGCGCAATTGGACCTAAACTCGCAAGTGGTGGATCAGACAGTACGGGATCAGATCACCCTCGCCAAGCAGATTGCGGAAACAGGTCAGGCAGTGGCACAATTGCGCATGGATAAGCGAGAGGTGCCAATCTTCGATGAAGAACCACACAGCCCAAATTTTGATGCAACTCATCAAGATCCCGATCCACATAGGACATGCAGAAGAAATGAAGAAGGTATTCCTCGTCGCAGTAGACAGCAGTATGATGATGTGATGAGAACCAATTACCCAAAGATGGTTTTTCCTCGTTTTGATGGGTGTAACCCACGTATCTGGATTGATAAGTGTCAAGATTATTTCAAGCTAAGTCGTATCCCTGAATTCATGTGGGTCACAGCAGCCACCCTGAATTTAGATGACAATGCAGCTAAATGGTTTCAGGTATACAAGTTGCAAAAAGGGTTGGGCACTTGGGAAGAGTTTGTGACAGCAGTACAAGAAAAATTTGGCACTTATGATTACCGAAGGGCACTGACAGACCTCATGCGGTTGAGACAAAGAAGTTCAGTGGAAGAATATCATCATGATTTTGACCAGATCAGATTTCAGCTGGAAATGCACAACACGCAGCTTGGCGAAACATTCTTTGTGACTCAATTTGTTAATGGACTAAAGGATGATATCAAAGCATCTGTGTATGCTCAAGCACCAAATTCTGTTGATCAAGCCTTATACCTTGCATCCTTGCAGCAGGAGATGATCAACAAAAACAAATTCAACAGAGGTCGACCAAGTAGTAGTACCAAATTCACACCTGCTGTCAGACAAGAAGATAAGCAGACACAACCTCCTGATGAGCTCTGGAAAGCTAGACAAGTAAAGAATTACAGAAGAGCTAATGGACTGTGTATCCATTGCGGGGACAAGTTTGAACCGGGTCATCTCGACAAATGCTCTAAGAGACCCAAACCTCAAGTATATCAACTAACCACTGAAGACTTGCACATGACCATCACTGAAGAGATGTTAGCCCAACTGGAACTTGAGGATGGTGACACATCTACTCTCTGTCATCTATCTCTCAATGCTGTTGCAGGAACAGAAAATGATGAAACTATCAGACTCAGGGCATTGGTCCATAACAAGGTCATGCTGACACTAGTTGATTCTGGCAGCTCTCATTGCTTTGTCAATGCAGCATTTCCGGAAAACGCTGGGATAAAACCTCTTCCTTTGCCGCCCACCAAAGTAAACGTGGCTAATGGGTCTACAATCACTTGTTCAGCATATGTGCCCAAAATGGAGTGGTGGATACAAGGATACACCTTCCAAACTGATATGAGAGTCCTAGATCTGGGGGCTTATGATGCAATCTTGGGTTGTGATTGGCTCAAGCCTCGTAGTCCTATGAATTGTCACTGGGAATACAAAACCATGGAATGGGATGAACAAGGTACAAGAATCAAACTCCAAGGGGTGGTACCACAGAGACAACTTTCCCTCCAGGAACTATCAGCTGAGCAGTTAGTGAAGTGGTGCAAAGGAAATGAAGTGTGGGCTTTTGCTATTGTTGAACAAGTCCAAGATAAAGAACCAAACCCTAACCCATCACCTGACGTACAAGCTTTACTTGCTGAATATCAAGATGTCTTTCACAAACCGAAGCAACTACCTCCACAAAGGATTTATGATCACCACATTCCATTACTGCCTAGTGCTACACCAGTCAATGCAAGGCCATATAGATACTCTCCATTCCATAAAAATGAAATTGAGAAGCAGGTGCAAGAATTGCTGACAACAGGTCTGATAGTTCATAGCATGAGTCCTTTTGCCTCCCCTGTTCTCTTAGTGCAAAAAAAGGATGGAAGTTGGCGTTTTTGTGTGGACTATAGGAAGTTAAACTCCATTACTGTCAAGGACAGATTTCCCATGCCAATTATTGATGAAATCTTAGAAGAATTATCTGGTACTAGATACTTCACTCCACTAGATATGAGTGCTGGATATCACCAAGTTAGAATGAGGCCTGAGGATGAGTATAAAACTGCATTCCAAACTCACCAAGGTCATTATCAATTCAGAGTAATGCCCTTTGGCCTCTGTAATGCGCCTGCCACTTTCCAGTATGTGATGAATTCTATTCTTCAACCATACCTCAGAAAATTTGTGATGGTCTTTTTGGACGACATCCTAATTTACAGTCCTGATTTGGTCTCTCATCTTCAGCATATCAAACTAGTATTGTCTACTCTGAGGAAAAACCAGTTCTACCTCAAGAGCTCTAAATGTACCTTTGCACAGAAACAATTGCAGTACTTGGGGCACATTATTTCCAGTGAGGGTGTGGCTACTGATCCTAAGAAAACTGAAGCTATGTGCAAATAGCCTACGCCAACAAATGTTACGGAACTGAGGGGATTTCTTGGTCTTACCGGCTACTACAGAAAATTTGTACATCATTATGGTATTATAGCAAGGCCTTTGGCAAATCTTCTGAAAAAGAAACAATTCAACTGGAATTACGACGCTCAAGTTGCTTTTGAGAAATTGAAAGAGGCCATGGTCAGTACACCTGTTCTTGCCCTCCCTAATTTCTCTGAACCATTTACATTAGAGACAGATGCATGCGAATCAGGTGTAGGTGCTGTGCTGATGCAAAACAGTAGACCTATTGCTTTTCTCAGCAAATCATTAGTTGTTGCCCACCAACACCTGTCCATTTATGAGAAAGAATTTTTGGCACTTATGATGGCAGTAGAAAAATGGAGGCAATATCTCCAACAAAATGAATTTGTTATACAAACTGACCATAAAAGTTTGTCATATCTGGGAGATCAGCATTTACAATCGGAGATACAAAAGAAAGCTATGGCTAGGCTAATGGGCCTACAGTTCAAAATTGTTTATAAGCCTGGTAAAGATAATATTGCAGCAGATGCTCTATCCAGAGTAGCTCATTTGATCGCAACCCAACTTACATCTGAAGCAAGACCATTATGGTTACAAGAAGTGATCAATTCTTATGTCACGGATTCCCATGCTCAACAATTGCTCTCTCAGCTTGCTTTGCACAGTCCCAATGAGCAAGGATATTCTATACATCAAGGTATCATCAGACTGGGGAACCAAATCTGGATAGGAGAAAACACTGCTTTGAGAACCAAGCTGATATCCACATTCCATGACACAGCTATTGGAGGTCATTCTGGAATTCAAGGGACTTATGTTAGAATCAGGAAGTTGTTCACTTGGAAAGGCCTCAAACAAGATGTAACCAACTTTGTCAAGCAGTGCAGTGTCTGTCAACAGGCCAAGCATGAATTAATCAAACCTGTTGGACTCTTGCAACCTCTGCCTATCCCTGCTGGGGCTTGGCAAGATCTCACCATGGACTTTATTGAAGGCCTCCCTAAATCTGAAGGTTTCAATTGTATACTAGTGGTAGTGGACAGATTCACTAAGTACGCCCACTTCCTTCCTCTTCGTCATCCTTTTATAGCTCCTCAAGTGGCCAAACTGGTGTTTGATTCAGTAGTGAAACTTCATGGCATGCCCAAGACTATTGTGTCCGATAGGGACAAGATCTTCACAAGCTCATTCTGGAAAGAGCTCTTTAGCCTAGCTGGCACAAAACTCGTCCACAGTACGGCTTACCATCCACAGACAGATGGGCAATCCGAGAGAGTCAACCAGTGTCTTGAAATGTATTTGAGATGTTCTGTGTATGATGTCCCAAAACAATGGAAATCCTGGCTATCCATGGCTGAATTCTGGTACAACTCCAATCATCACTCTTCTATTGGGTGTTCCCCATTCAAGGCTTTATATGGCTACGAACCTATGATGACAACTTTGCCACCTACTGCTGATATTGTACAAAGCTCAGTAGCTGAATGGGTTTCAGAAAGGGAAGCTCACAATGAAATGCTCAAGCACAACTTAGCTGCTGCACAAAACCGCACTAAGAACCAAGCTGACAAGCAAAGAACGGATAGGCAATTTCAAGTGGGAGAACCAGTGTTGCTCAAACTTCAACCATATGCCCAGAGCTCAGTGGTCAACAGACCTTTCCCTAAACTGGCTTTCAAGTTCTTTGGTCCCTACAAAGTGCTTCAGAAAATTGGACAAGCGGCATACAAGCTTGAACTTCCTAAAAGCTCTCACGTACATCCTGTCTTCCATGTCTCTCAACTGAAGCCTTTCACTCCCAACTACAGTTCCATTTTCCATGAGTTGCCTATGATGATTGATCTGGAGAAAGACCATGTCGAACCTGGTGAAATTCTTCAACGCCGGCTTGTGAAGAAGGGCAGCGCTGCTGTTCCACAAGTGTTGATCCGCTGGAAGAATCTCCCACAAGATGCTACAACCTGGGAAGATTACAATGTCATTCGTCAAGCATTTCCTGATTCAGTTGCTTGGGGACAAGCAAACACTCAAGGAGGGGGAGATGTAACAGCCAATGCCTGAATACAAGAGAAAGACGTCAAAGGCGGGAAGTAAACGGTACGCGTTCTGAAGGGTAGCGTGTGCGTATGACATGTATGGCCCATGGCCAGTGTGATGTGCGGGCGTGTGTTATAAGCCCAGTACTTTGTAAGAAAGAGGAGATTATCAACTACTAAGAAAATCAAAAAAACATCACGAGGCTAGAACTTTTCCTCCTCGAACCCTACTGAGATCTCCTCTTGATTTCCCTTGTTACGCTCACGTTGTCGGATTGATCTCGCCGGCTACCACAGGTGTGACAGCGACATACTGTTCCAACCAATCACCTCTACGGTGACCAGGAGCTCGGCACCCTTGACGACAGATTGATAGGCCAGATGCATATCCGCTAGCCTTTGCTCCAGCCGCCCCATCCAAAACCGGTTTTGATTTGGTGCTAAAGGTGAAAAATGAGCTGGTTTTGGATATGTAGGGGGTTAAGTAAACAGTTTTATAGTTTAGGGGGTTATGTGGACATCAGCCACAGTTCAGGGTACTAATTTATGTTAGTATTGATCTCCACCAGTTGGCCCAAAAGGGTGGGCCAACTGGGCCCTTGACTCAGCTCCCTGATCAGGGGAGCCCACCCACTGGGGTTGCGGGCCCCCGTCGCGCAGCACCATATAAGGGAGGTGGGGGCTACGAGGAAAGGTTACCCTGTGAGTCAGTGCCCACTCGCCCCACCTCCCTGCCCACCGATCAGGGGGAGCTGTGAGCGGCGGGAAGCTCCGCCGTCGCCGCCGGTCGCCACTGCGCTTCACCGAGGATCTCCACGGCACTGCACAGCGACGATGGACTCCATCTGCACCGACGAGTTCACCCTCTACTACCTATATCCCACGGTGATCTCCCTCTCTCCTTCTCTCTAGTATCTCTCTGTTAGAGCTCGTACACCTTGTTTCACCTCACTGTTGAAGGCAATCACCCACCGATCTACACCTAGTTGATCCTCAGGATCTAACAATGGTATCAGATGCCTCGATCTAGAGTGTAGATCGAGTTTTGGGGCAGGAATTCTTTTCCGCCGCCACGGGCGAGGGAGAGGGAAGAAGAAGGCCGCCGTGACGGCGGAGCCGTGATTAAGGAAGAAATTCGATGAAAATCAAAGAATTGAAGAGGACATTCGATGCAAATCGAAGAAGAAATCAAAGAAATTCGAACCAAACCCTAACCCTAGATCCCAAAACATCCCGAAATGCTAAGAACGGGGTAGGAGGACCTACCTGTGGGCCTACCTGCCACCGTCACCACCGCCGGCGATCCTTTGAACACCACGCGGGAGGAACACCGGAGAGGAGGACACGCCGCTGCGCGGTCTCCACCTCGGGCTCGGGGCTAAGGGCGCTACTGCAAGGCCATTCGACGGCGGCGCGCCCACCGTCGGGAGGACGCGCGCGCCGGCGAAGGGCCCCACGGCGGCGCCGCCACCCTCCTCCATCAGTCGCCGTGGGCGGCTCACTCTCTGGATCTCACCGCGGCTAGATGAGTGGGGAGAGGAAAGAAGTAAGGAGGACCGGTGGCACCGCTCCTCGCCATCGCCGCGCGGGACACAGGCCACCGGTGCTGGACACCACCCTCAACCGCGCCGCCATGGGCGGCGCCCCTCTCTGGATCTCGCATAGGCGAGTGGTAGAAAAGAAGACGAGGGGTAAGAAAAAGTAGTAAAGGGGGAGGGGCCGTGGCCTCGTGCCACGGGCGCCACCCATTGCCATCGCCGGCACTTCGCCGGTCAAGGCCGCCGCCGTCAAAGCACGGTGCCAGGCGGCGCGTGCGGCGCTAGGCGGGGCGCAAGGGGAGAAAATGCAACCTAGGGTTTCAGGAAGAGGCAGGCACCGGCCGCTGGTTTTGTCCCAGCGAGAACACCGGCCAGCCGTCGGATTCACATCCGCGGAGATGAACGGCCAGGAGCACCCGGCGTTTCGCGGGCCAGATTCGGCCCAGGAGGGGCTCGTGCGCAGGCCGCTCCACCGGCCTGCTCGTTGGATGTCGAGCCTAATGCCCAAGTGGATGTGCGCAGGTGGCTGTGGGCCGTTTTCTCCATGTGGACCGCCTGTCCGTTGGAGGCTAGGCCAAGGGCCCATGCGTGTGGCTGAAGTGGGCCGCAGGCCTTATGGCAATGAAATTTAAGAAGTGTTTTGACTAATTTCAGAAGCAAAATTTTTTAAGTAACAAGTATAGAATTTTATCTCTTGTCAATTCTGATCTAATGGGATAAATTGTTTAGAGAGTAGAAGGAGATAAGAAATGCATCTGAAAGTAAAGTTGTTCATGTTTTTTCATGAATTTTTCCTCAAGTTTCCGCTGCAAAATAAAGTTTCATCCTTTAATTTCAATTAAAGGAGAGAAAGGCATTTCTTTTAAAATTAATTATGATATTGTTATTTTCTGACTAAAGTTGATGATAACAATATTATAATTTTATTTATGAGTTTAAACTTAAGTTTGTATCTCTGATAAATTTTGTATCAAAATGATCAATTTTCAAAGAGAAGATAAAGATCAAGATGCGCTCTTGATGAAGGAAAGTTTATCAAGTGCTTCTGAAAAGTAGAATATTATCATGTTTTTCATGCTTCCGCAATAATAATGATTATGTTCCTATTAAGATTTGAAAGTTTATTATGATATTGTTGTCTTTTGACCAAAGTTGATGATAACAGTATTATATATTATGCATTAGTTCTATTTCTGACCAAAGGTGATGTAGAATTAATGTAGAAGAATGTTGTATGTTTTAATTTTGACCAAAGTTAAGTTAATGCATACAATATTTACTTGAGAGAAGATGTGAATGTTGTTTTTCTGTCAAAGAATGAGAATCACTCAGCTGCATCGCTGGGGTATGTGAATGGACAGACTTAAGTTAAGCAAAGTTTGCATATTTTTATGCCAAAATGAGTTCAATTTTCTCTCATGTACAGCTTCCGCTGTAAATAAGTTAATTAATTTTCTGATTAAGTTGGAACCAAAGGGAAAATTTAATCAGAAAATGAAGTTTAAGTGAACCCTTTATACGTCATGACTAAGTTTATGTTATTGTAAATAGTATGATGTGAATTGCGATAAGTAAGATGTACGTTTAATTTTGACCAAAGTTAAATTAAACATGTGTATAACAGAGTATTAAAAGATTTTTGTAAACACTTCCAGTGTCCTGAGAGCATATCCCGCATGACGGGAGAAGTTGAGCATAATGCTTATGCTAGTTGATCCTGCATGACAGGAGAAGTTTGAAGGAATTATCCTGTATTAACAAGAGAAGTTAATGATGACTCCAAAAGAAAGAAGATCATTACACGAGGGACTGTGTTCTTTCTAAATAATGGTCTGACAGAATGTATTTGTGGACATTGATCAAATGAAGAATGGCTGAATGTAACACATGTTTAACTAACTCACGTCTGTTGAAGTTGTGTATTGCAGAAGGTCCAGATTTATTTCTGGATTTACTGAGTGAATACAAGCCAAATTTTAAGTATTTATAGAGGTCACTCACATGACGGGAAAAAGTTTGAGTCCATACCCGCATGGCGGGGTAAGCTAGTACGGTGGTGTCCTCATCAGGAGTCCATTTTTTTTAAAGAATTTATTTATGATATTGTCATTTTCCAACCAAAGTTGTTAAATGGCAATGTTATAAACAGATGTAATGAGTTCATGCATTAATTCTAGTTTCTGCCCAAAGATGATGTAGAATTAATGTAGTAGCAAGATGAAGCGAGTCAACCCTCATTTTCTTTAAGTATATCTTGCATTGCAAGAGAAGTTTGAAATAGTTCTTAAGCTTTCTCAGAATTGATCGTGCACTTCCATAGTGTCATGGTTATTAAGCAATCAAGGGTTGATACCAAAAGGGGGAGAAATCCCAAAACCACACCATTTCTAAATATGAAGGTGTAGAGTTGATTAATTGACTCTATGCAAACGCATGCGAGCACTCTGAATGAGTTGCTTGTTGTGAAGTAAGTAATGGTGGAAGACACATTTTAAATGTGTAGTGTGGCTATGAAGGAGTCATTTTTGAAATGAAGTAAAAGGACAAAAGGAAGTTGTATACAAGTTATTATGTAAGTAGATATGGGAGTTTAACTTGCAGAAGTATAACAAATAATGTACTCTGTTAAGTTGTTGAAGTGCAACGAGGAATAAAGTGCTCCCAAATGAGTTAAGAAATAACTTTGTTTGCATGACACAATCGTGTGAATGAAGCAAGTTAAGAAAAACTCCTCGTTCACAAAATGTTTTGTTTTAAGTTTCGAAATTATGGCAGTGAAGCTTATGCCATATTTCGAGGGGGAGAGTTGATCTCTGTACTGAAGGCAATGCATAATATGCATTGAAAGAAAAGATATGATCTATTAAGTAATTGTGATCGTCACGGGGAGTTCAACGGCCATAATATACGATACCCCTAAGAAAGAAACAGCTAAATTCCTGGATTTTCATATTTCCGATAGGAAGATAGCGTAGACGCTTGGTATTTGTACTGATCAAGACAGATCAAACCCAAATAAGAAAGTTTAATAATACGCCGTCTTTACTAAAGATGGAACAATCTGGGGAGCATGGTACACGGAGACCTAACTCCATCTAGATGATGAAATGATGAGGAAAAGTGTGGTATCTTGAGAAATTTGTTTTGAGAAGTCTTTTTTCTCACTACATGTCGTAACTACACCAACAATGCATGACATTGTGATGCTAGTGTTGTTGTTTTCACTTGTGAAAACTTATTGCCACACATATGGGGGAGCATGACATATCCAGTACCTCTCGTAGCGACAAGAAGCAAAAGAGGAACCTGTCCTTCAGGATTCGATAGTTACCATTGTCGCATATGAGAAGTCTTGGAAAATGAAATGAGATCTATGATGTAACATCCCAGAATTTTGAATGTTTTCCCATGTGTGAATTTTCGCAAAAATTTAAAACTTTTTGTGTGAACATGTGTGCTACCAAATTTGATCCTAATTTGCTAGCCTCTCACCTCAAATTCCATATAAATTAAAACCAAGTATTAATTATTTTCAAATTATGGTTTAAATAATTGAGTCGGATCTTTTTGGATTTTAATTTGGAGTTCAATGTGTGGAGTTTGAATTTGAAATGAAATTCAAATTCAAACCTATATAATAAAACCAAACCTTATTCAAAACATATTTCAAAGATTATTTGCTGACTTGGGCCCTGTCCATTCCAGCAAAGTCCATCTAACACCCTTCCTCTTTGGGCCACAAACCAAACCACACCCTCCTTCCCTCATGCGAGCTCACCAGACGGCCCAACCGGCCCGCCAGCCTCTCCCTGCTTTCTCCATCACCGCTGCTGGGTCCCGCTGGTCAGGCCACACTCCTGTGCATCTTCCTGCTCCTTCGCCTCTGCCCGAGCGCCTCACCGCATCACGCGCATGTGGCCGCGATGGGACAGGCTCGCCGGCCTGGACCGCGCGGGCGCGCACGCCGAGCCTCACGCACTCCGAGACGCAACCTCGTGCACTCCGCCCGGGGAAATCCCCTCTTTACCCCTGCGCCGCGCCCCTCTGCACCCCTGTTCGCGCGGCTGTGGGGGCGTCCACGCCATGTCCCTTCGCCACCAAGGCAAGGGGTAACTTGGACCATCCTCCTGCTCCGTGCCACGGCCGCTGCCTGCCAGAGAGGACCAAGTCCCCGCGCGCACTCGCCAAACTCAATTGGGATTTTTCCCCTTCCCTTTCCTTCTTCCCCAATCCTCTACTCTGTTTTTGCCCTTTGAGCCGCGCGGCACCGCTCCGCTGCTCCGCGCCATCGCCGCAGCCGAGCCGCGCGCGGGAGATCTCTTTCCCCGTGCGTGTGCCACCAGCCGTCGCGGTTTGCCACGGCGCGCAACACCAACATCCGCGCTGCTCCGCGCCATGCCACAACGTGAAGCTGTTGCCGCACCGACACCAAGGACCTGGGGGACGTCCATGACATCATCACCGTCGAGAACTCCGTCCTCCATACCGGGAACAACGACGCCGACCCGAGCTGAACCACGACCGGCCTCGTCTGCACCGCGCCAAGTCGCCACGGCCCCGACCCCTTCACGCGTCGCCGCTCCGGAGCCCGCGTCGTCAACGCCATGCCGAACAAGGGCCGCACCGCGTCAAGCCGCGCCACCCCGAGGAGGAGCTGACCCGCGCCTGGACAACGCCACCGACAAAGACCAAAAGCTTCGCGTCGCCCCAAGGTCGCGTCCGTGCTCGCCCTGAAGCCGTGCCGCGTCGCTGGGTACCACGACACCACCGCCCAGGACCGCGAATCTATCACCACGAACCACGACATCACGCCAGCCTGCCTCGCCTCGCCACGGCATCGACTCCTACCTGCCTCACCGTGACCAACCTCGAGCCCCCGGTGAGCAACGCCCCGAGCTATCCTCCTCTGCTTCGTTCTGCTCTCCTCTGTGATCTGTCGCGCCGTTCTGCCACAACCAGAACGTGAGCCCGTGTACGATCTGGGAACCGGCCTTCGTGCCGTAGGGGCCGAATCGCGCGCGTCGCCCTTGCTCTCTGACCGGCCTTCGTGCCGCGTGAGTCCCTGCAGGAGCCGAGCATGCCATCGCCGCCTTGCTATCCCACGCTGCTCCTCGCCGTTCCGCCGCGCGCGCACCCTGGCACTGCGAGGCGCCACCGCCTTCGTTTTGTGTCGCGTCGCCGCATCCGCCTTGCTCGCCGCGCCGCACCGCATGCTCTGCGCCGCGTCGCGCTGCCTCAGCTCGCGACGCGCTGCTTGAACCCGCGCCGCACCGCTCTGCCCTGCGCCGCTCCACCCCGCGCTGCTCCACACCATGCCGTCGCGCGCACCGTTGCTCATCCCTGCGACCGCTCCGCCCTGACCGTGGACGCCCACGACAAGCCGCGCATGCTGAAGAACTGAGGTCTGGCCATCACGCCGTGGCGTCATCTGTCTGCAGGTGCACGCGTTGCTGTCGTAACCGAACCGCATCGCCGGCAAGTCCCTTATCGAACCGCCGTCTCCTTTGGGGCTTTTTGCCGAACAACTTGTGCGCTTTCTTTTTTCTGAGCACTGTGTGGAGCCACACGCTGAACCACACACACACCTGGCCACACAAGCCACAGAGAATCCTCTAGCCACCATGACGAACGGACCTCAGGGGAGTATGGGGAGAAAAGCTAGACTTCTGCTAAGGAGTCTTGCCGGGCTTTTGGCCCATGAAGGCCTTTTGGACCGAAGGTAAACCAGGCCGAGTTAAGTAGGAGTTATGGGTGCATTCCTAGACTTCTAAAATCTTGGGCCGTACTGGGCCAGCCCAATGGGCCAGCCCAATGGGCTACCAACACTTTGGGCCCAACTTCGGCCCACTAAACCTGCTGACCGCTGACGTCATGCTGACGTCAGCAATATTTTAATAAAATTATTTTCTGATTTATAAAAGGTTTTAATAAATGTTTTATAAATCCCTTTTCCTTCAAAAATTCCTAACTAATTATCCGGAGCTCCGAAAATTATGAAACCAGTTGTGTTGGTTTCATAATTTCGAGACGCTCGCTGCTACCCTATCCTTTTCCGCTCTTGCCCTTGAACCAAGCCTCTTTTGCCCCGCATACTTGGAGAAAGGTTCGTGGCCGCTACCGCCACTACGCTATTGTGGGTCTGGGACGCCGGAGCCCCGCAACTAGCCACTGACGTGCTGCGGACACGAATATTTCCCCAAGTCATGTTTTCATTGTTTTCCTTGCTTCCACCGCCTTGTGCCACAACCTGCATACCCGCTCTCTCTCTCTCTGTCTTGCATAGAGCCGTGTAGCACGCGACGTACCCAGCGTTAGTAACCCGGGAGGCCGCGCGTGATGGACGGCCGTGCCATGAGCAGTGGCCACTGCTACAAGCACGGCAACCCCGCGTTGCAACCTAGCCACTACGCCGTGGTTATCGTCATATTGCTAGCACTTGCTCCGCTGTGCTCCTGAGCACGCTATATCGTGTCGCCACCCTTTTTTTGGCCGACCGTAAGTCAACCCCTTTCCTCCTCTCTGCTCTGCTACCGCACACCTTGTTCTGAAAATGCCTTGCCTAACTCATTTCGCCTTACTTCTCTCTCTTCATCCTCTGAGCTTCCGCTTCGTTGCACCTATCTGTTGCACTAATACCTTGCAGGCGCAATCACCAAGGCCCTTAGCCTTTGATCAGCAACCCAACCTTGAACTAACCCTTCTCTCTAACTTGTGTTCTAGAATATAAAGCTAGTAGCTTAAAACTATTTTGATATAAATCTAATTACTTTGATTTCCTAAAGTTAATTAGTGCTGCTTGTAACTAGATCTGATTTGTTTTGGTTCTTCTAAATTGATGTTATTTGGAGTTATTGCCTAGATGATTGTCGTTATTTATTTCCACGTCGCATCTCGTGTAGGCTTGTAATCGTGTTTGAAGACCCGAGCTGCGACGACGACTCGAGCTGTGACGTTTGGGAAGACCTTCGACCCGAAGGAAGGGCCCAACCTCTACTACTCTATGACGACTACCGCGCAGGTGTCATGTCACTCCCGACCATGTAGATCCCATGCATGTTATTTAGTTACTAGTGCTTTATTTATGATGCTTTGGATGATTGAAATGCATAGACAATCTTTTAGCCACGCCTTGGATTTGATATACCCTGTTCCTTGAACTTCCTACCTTTGGGACTAGCTACAGACCCCTAGCTAGTCCCCGATATATACTATCCGTACATTTTACCTGTTTCGTGATATGGATGGATCTCTGGTTTGGACCGAGATTGGGATATCTCGGTATTCTAGCGTGTGTTTTGGGTGAGTGTGTATCCTTGACGTGTTACCGCGGGAGCGAGCCGCCTTGGTTACTTGTGAACGCCTGTGTAGGGGAGATGCGACCTGGCCTCCCGCCCTAGCGGCTTGTCGGACGGTGGGAGTTGGTGCGTGCTCGCTCTTGCAATTAAGGACCGATCGACAGTTTAACCATGATCTTTGGGCTATTTTCGTACAAACCGTTCGCTCACGTATGGGCGGGGTTCGGTCCGAGAACTAGTTGGTGGTTGGCGCTCAGCTTGTAGGCGGACCGGTGTGGTCGTGTGAGGGGGACGGGTTATACCCCCCGAGTAGACGTCGCCCCGGCTCCTCCGGGGATGGTTTCACAGCTCCGAGGCCCTGCTGGCAAGTTTCGCGCCCCAGTTCAGGACGAGTCAGGCTCGGAGAGGCAGGAGAGCGCCACCCACTGCTAGGTCTCCGGTCGTTAGGTATGGATGTGGAACGGCGGCCACCGTTTCTGCCCTATCCGACGGGTCCAGTTGTACAACCTCTGCAGAGTGTTAAACCTATAGCTATAGTCCGTGTCCACTGGTATGGACAACCCCTGGGTCTGTTACTCTGGCTAGACTTTTCTTGTGCTGCTTCTCTCCCCCGAGTGTGTGAGCCCGGCTTGGTGCCGTTGAGATGGGAGGTAGGAGTTGGTGACCTCACATCGCAGATGAGAGTGGGATGTTGTGCCTCGGTTGAGATCCAGTGTGTTGGTGTTCTTTCCTTGGCTGGGGTGTTGACCCCGGAGGCGTTGGCCTCGGAGGTGTGGATCTCCTCGCAGATGGTGACCTCTCTGCATGACCGCTTACCTTGATGTTGCTACCGCTGCTTGCATAAACTTACTACAGCCAGATATAGGTTTATCCATGCATACTAGAATTCATCCACCGCTTTTGCTCTTTGTTGGGAAGCTGACATGACCTACCAGCTTATCGGGTAGATGGCGATGCTTTCAGACCTGGTGATCGACTACGACATCGACGATGAAGGATGGGAAGACTAGAGCTGGTCCTACACTCAAGTTTGCCTGTGGAGCTGGAGACGCTTCGCTTCGATAGATCCACTGCGTAGATGTTTTACCTTTCTTGTTTAGTCCAGTTGGACTTGTACCCGGCTTATGCCAAAATGTTGTATTCTAATGTATTAATAAAATAATGTAATTTCCCCTTTATTCCTGTGTTGTATGGATTTGTACCACTTGAGACAGGGATTGCACGTGATAGCCACTTCCTGGGACTATCACAGAGGTGCAGAGGATCGGGTTTCCAGTTTTGGAAATCTGGTTCGTTTCATATGAGTACCAATATCGTTTTGGCACTTAGAAGAAGTTGTTAATAGAGTCAAATAAGTGGACTGTAATGGGTCTACAAAACTACATGTGACTCCAAAGACAATGAGAATAAACATGATGCACGACTTATGTCAAAAGGCTTCATGCAAGAAAAGAAATAAGTAACAATGAGACATTTTCTCATGTGAGGATTCTTCATAATCATAATATGAAGGCGATGTTCTTCAATAAAGGATATTAGGATATTTACACGACATGACCCAAAAGGTTTAGTCATGGAAGGAAAAAGAACATATAAGATGATGCCTGAAGTAAGTTTTTGGGTTTTAGTAGGAATCACGAGGACAATTGCATTTATGCAAAGTTTAAGAAATGGAAAAATGTTTTCCTCACCATGTATGTTGATGACATCCTACTCTCTAGTAGTGATGTTAGTCTACTATTGCAGACGAAGAAGTTATTGTCCTCAAATCTTATAAGTTTATATATCTCAGTGAAGCATGATTCGTTCAAGGAATTGAAGTTCACTAAGATATAAGTAAAGGGGTATTAAGATTATCGCATAGAGCATACTTAAAGAAGAATTCTAAAGAAACATAGTATGCATGCGAGTCAACCTGTGCCTGTTCATATGAAGTCAGGGGTAATAGTTTTGGAATTTTTGTATTCCTGGAACCAATATGAGATCGATCGAATGAAAGTGGTTCCATGTGCTTCAGCTGTTGGAAGCATAATCAATGCTCAAGAAAGAGTTTACCCTGACATAGCTTAAGTATCCGGGATATTTTTGGCAGAAGTCCAATCCAGCTATAGATCACTGGAATAGAATTAAAGAAAGACTTTGCAATTTAGCAAAGTGTTGTAAGCCTCATGCTAAGAAACAAAGAAACACATACTCTCAAAACATTATGAGTAAAAGTAAGTGTAAAAGAAGCAGGTACTCACAAAAGGTTGTGAGTAAAAAGAACTAAAGTTTTGGCGAGTTGTTTAGTGAAGCCCACAGTAGTAGCTAACACTCGAGCTGGGAGTTTTATTGTGGAAAAGCTCCAAAGCAAAATAGTTGTGATATCATGGGTTATGCATACCCAAAGTTTAGCATGATATGAGGCTACAGAACAGGCTAAATGGTTGAAGAAACCTTTACCCGGAGTTGATAATGGTAGACAACAGCAATATACCATTCAAACATTTTCTCTCCAAAGGGCAACATGTCAAGTGTACTGCCAAACACATTGGAAATGAGTTGTATGTTGCAAAGGAGAAAATCCATAATCATTCTTGAAAGAATAGAGCATATGAGTACCAAGTGAGTACTTGCAGATCTGCTTACCAAAGGTCTACCACCCAGTGTGTTGAGAAAGCACACAGTCGACATGGGTTTTATGGTAGAGCCTATAATTTCTGGATTACTGAGGGCCCAAGTTAAGATCCTTTCAAAATGGATAAGTGTATTGTGGCTGGTTAATCTGATTGTGATTACAATTATGATGACCCATGCTCGGTATGTTTATTTGTGATGAAGTGGATGCCAACCGAAGGTTAAGAAACATAAGGTGAGATCAAGGGGGAGAATGTTAGTATTGATCTCCACCAGTTGGCCCAAAAGGGTGGGCCAACTGGACCCTTGACTCAGCTCCCTGATCGGGGGAGCCCACCCACTGGGGTTGCGGGCCCCCGTCGCGCAGCACCATATAAGGGAGGTGGGGGCTATGAGGAAAGGTTACCCTGTGAGTCAATGCCCACTCGCCCCACCTCCCTGCCCACCGATCAGGGGGAGCTGTGAGCGGCGGGAAGCTCCGCCGCCGCCGCCGGTCGCCACTGCGCTTCACCGAGGATCTCCACGGCACTGCACAGCGACGATGGACTCCATCTGCACCGACGAGTTCACCCTCTACTACCTATATCCCACGGTGATCTCCCTCTCTCGTTCTCTCTAGTATCTCTCTGTTAGAGCTTGAACACCTTGTTTCACCTCACTGTTGAAGGCAATCACCCACCGATCTACACCTAGTTGATCCTCAAGATCTAACAATGGTATCAGATGCCTCGATCTAGAGTGTAGATCGAGTTTTGGGGCAGGAATTCTTTTCCGCCGCCACGGGCGCGGGGGAGGGAAGAAGAAGGTCGCCGTGACGGTGGAGCCGTGATTAAGGAAGAAATTCGATGAAAATCGAAGAATTGAAGAGGACATTCGATGCAAATCGAAGAAGAAATCAAAGAAATTCGAACCAAACCCTAACCCTAGATCCCAAAACATCCCGGAATGCTAAGAACGGGGTAGGAGGACCTACCTGTGGGCCTACCTGCCACCGTCACCACCGCCGGCGATCCTTTGAACACCGCGCGGGAGGAACACTGTTAATTTGTTTAATATCTAATTAAACTTTTCTAATTAAAAGTTGATAGGCTTTTACACCAGCTTTTATAATAACTATTAATTTGATTAAATGTAATTCCATAATGTTTTTAATAATAATATGATCTACTCGAATCATAAAGTTTCGATTAGAGGGTTCATATAGTTTAGCTTTTCTAAATTAAATGTTTAATTGATATAATTTATATATGAATCTTTATAAATAAAATTGGACTAGTTCTTTACTCCGATCTTTTGCAAATAAAATATAATGCTGCATTAAATTCCAACTTAGGGTATTTTCTTTATGAAATATCCTTTACATATTCTTTGATAATTAAAATAAACCTAAGCTCGTAGTCTTTCCTGTTCACATATGCTAATCGAACGTTAGTCGTTCTTTATCAAAGCTCTCTATCTCAGTGTGTCTCTGTCACAGAGCTAATCTTCTTTCAAGCTCCAGATCTTTTGATCCTAGTTTGTGCTCAAGCCTAGTGTTCTTCATAAAGCTAATCAAGCCTTTCCTTTTCTCAGCACGGTTTGTGTGCTTCAGTGATCCATAGCATCGAGCCTATCCTTTAGTGCGTTCTTTTAAAGCTTTGATTTGATTGGTGCATTGTTCTTAGTAGTACTTGTTTGTTTTCATTACATGCTTGTGCTCGACGATTGATGCGAGTAGAAGGAACGTGGTTCAAGAGCAGTAAAAAGCTTGAAGGTGAAGACAATCTGAGCAACATCATTACACTGGTTAAAGGCAAGTGTGTCCTTGTTCTTTTGTCCCAATAACTGTGTTTAATCACATTGCATATGCTTGCATTTAATTTGATGGTCCTATTAAGGTTTATCCTAGTCTTTATGATCATTCCTTGTCAACCTGGGTTTTACCTTTTGTTGAGTAGCTATGCTTAGTTGCTCTACCTGGGTTATGGTGGTTCTAATGAACAACAATGATGAACTTGCTTTACTTTTATGATATATGTCTGGTTAATACAAGATCATATGATTAATTGGAACATGGAGCGACCACCCAGGACAACAGTGCAACCACAAGGACTAAATGGTTCTGGTCTTGGCTGAGTAATTAGGGAAGTCTTGTGTGGCTATTACTCGCATGGTAGCTTGGGTACGGAGGAATGCTTTTATGGCTCTTCTATTCCGGATAGGTATTGGAACGGAAGTACTCTATGGCTGACCGTCTGTGAATAGAAGTGAGGTACGAAAAATAGCCTCTATGGCATATGCTACTATGGACTAATACACATGGGAGGACTCTTTGTAAAGGCCTCGTAGCGTCCCTATGCAATCACACCTAGGTAGTGTGGTATGATGCTTGGCCGGCATCGCATGGTTGGGTCCAAAGTTCTTCTGAACTTTTACGCGACTTGTGGTGAAAGTGTACAACCTCTGCAGAGTGTAAAACTAATCGATTAGCCGTGCTCACGGTCAAGAGCGGCCTGGACCCTCACATGATAATTGAACTTGAAGATGGACTTAAATCGTTGTTATGGATATGTTAGCCATATGCTTATGGCGTATCTCTATATGTTAATTGTGGGTTGGTATATACTTATATCTTAGTAATCAGGTGCTAATAAAATTTGACCAACTAAAAATGGTTAATGTAGTCAACCTGTCAGCCTTTCCTTGTTAAGCCTTAGCATTCATACTTTCCCCACACTTGCTGAGTACAGCATGTACTCACCCTTGCTATAAACAATGTTGCTCAGAAAGAGAAAGCTGTTATGAAGATGTTGCTGGTGCTAGGCGTACGCAACCCCCAGTCGTCTGCTTGTGGAAGTTTGGTGCCTTCGTTTCCAGGATTTAAGCGTAATACTCTGATAATATTTCTTTTTCTTACGTGATATTGTTTCTGTTATTCACTTATGTCAACTATATGCATGAAACTTGATCCTGGCATGCATATAGATCTGCACTTGGTTTTTTTTGGAAAAACAGGTGTGACAGAGTGGTATCAGAGCTGTATCGACTGTAGGACGTAAGCCTAGTTAGCAATGGATGTTTCCTAACGTCTATTTCGATCTAAAGTCCATTCTTATCTTATCATTGACCACTCTGATGAATGTTTTCACTTCTTAACCATCTTCTTCTCTCCCCACCGTGGTAACTCTGCTCTTCTAGGAGACTCTTAGCATTTGCACTTCCTTTCTTTACAATGCTAAACCGTGAATTCTTCACTCTCCTTGAACACTTCTTCGACCTCGACTGTGCATTCTCTCAAGCAATGACACCCCCTTGATTTATTGGTGGAATTGTTACCCTTGATATTCTATCTGTTCGCGCAGCTCTCTGACACATCATTACTGTTTTAATTTTATCTAGAGCTACGGAACTCCGATTGACATGAAATTAGTTGGGTTAGTTCCAGAATTTCATGGGTCAATTTGTCAAAAATTCAGCAGTATTCGTTCTGTATCAATAGAGATACACACGAATTAGTGGAGCATTCAGAATTTGTCAACACTGCTGAAATACCCATCTTGATTAATCTATATCTCGGGTTCTAAACCTCTGATTGAGGTGATTCTAGTTGGGATGAACTCATAATCTCGTACTCCATGATCTGTGAGGAATTCATTATTTATGGATATCCTTACCGGGAGCTACATCTAATCTATTAGGAGGATGCCCTCTGACTCTATTAACAACGTGTAGTATCGTTCCTTTAGCTATGCCTTGATTGGTGGACTTCAGTGCTTGCATTATGATGTTTGGTTTATGACTTTGATTGATTCGTTTCATTGTAGTGAGTATTGGTGTATTGTGGGTCTTATATCTACAATAATATCAGTTGCTTAGTTGGGTTCTTCTTTTGTACCTCCCACCTCCTTGTCTTCCCCATTCTTTTTACCCTACTCTTCAAGCTAGTTGTTTACTCTTGTTCTCTTTTGATCCTTTCTTTATCCACCAACCAGATGGAATACCCAGAAGGGGATAACCAAGTCAAAAGCCATGAGAACAATGACAACTATGGATACAACCAAGACGTGTTATCTTCGGAGGACAAGTATGCAGAGTTCATGAGGATTGAGCCATCAATATTCTCTAACACCTCTAGAAGCTGATGACTGGATCAAGATAATTGAAGAGAAGCTAGAGATGGTGCAGTGCAATGATAAAGAAAAGGCTTTGTATGCATCTGGACAACTTGTTGGAGCAGCTTCAGATTGGTGGAATGCCTACGTCAATGGACATGAGCAACCTGAGAGTATTATGTGGAAGGAATTTAAGGACAATTTTATCTCACACCATACTCCTGTAAGTGAGAAGAAGCTCAAAAGGAAGGAGTTCCTTAATTTAAAACAGGGACAAATGTCTGTGACTGAGTACGGTGATAAGTTTATTCACTTATCTATGTATGCTCCAAGATCAGCTGAAAGTGATAAGAAGAAACGAGAGTATTTCATCAAAGGATTGAATGAAGACCTTCAGAGTATACTAAGCTTACATGAGTATTTCAGCCTGCAAGATGTAATCAACAAAGCCATTGAGCTAGAAGCAAAACTACAAGAAATCATGAGTAAGAAGATAAAATTTCCAGAGCAAGCTGACAATTCTCACCTTTACCATGTATCCCAAACCCAAGAGGATCAGTACGAAGATGCATATCTGGAGTATCCTCATGGTTGCATAGTATAAGTAATTGACGAGACACCACGCAATCGTCAGAACATTAGGGAAACTAGAGCTTGTTTCTACTGCAAAGCTGGTGGACACTTTATTAGCAGGTGCCCGAAGAAACGTGTGGATCGGTATCACAAGAAAGCATGGCGACAACGAAACAAGCAAGACAAAATGCCTGATACCTAAGGATGTTCAGATGAGTTAGGTTGTGAGAGAGTTTTCTGTAATATGAAAGGAGGAATTTTGCTGAAGGATAAGTAAAGAGTTCGAAATAAACCCTTGTCTCTTGCTAGCCTTTCTCGAATCTCGGGACGAGATTCCTTTTAAGGGGGCAGATTTGCCTAAAATTTCCAATTTCAGGATGTGAATAGAAATAATAATTAAGCAACGCTTTTCACTCAATTTTAAAATTTTTCCAACATTTATTTTCTTTATAGGAAATATAGTATAAGAAAAAGCATTGGTTGATTTTCTAAATTAGATAAAATGATTATGTGTGTGTTGCATTCATGCCAATGCATCTTAGTGTTTTTGAGTGCAAAATGTTTTTAAATGCGCTTAGGTGCTGACCAAACCCATCTGAGAATTTTCCGAATTTTTCTGCGATTTATTCTCATTTTCTTTGAGCTATTTCTATTTATTAGAAGGCTCTAAAATCATTTTCATGAGCTCCAAATATTTTATTTGGATTGTTCGTGTCTCAATCTACCTCTGGGAATTTTCCTGGAATTTTTGAGATTCTCCGAGTATTTTTTTCGTGCCTCTAAACAATTTCTAAGTTTTTCTGAAATTATTTTTGCATCAGAAATTAAAATCGGAAAATCAAAATCTTTTCTCTTCTTTTGGGCCGAGCCCCGTCGGAGGAAGTCTGCTGCCGCCCCCTCAATTCCTTGGCCCGGCGCAGCTCAGCACCCACCACTCTCAGCCCAGTTTTGTTCAGCGGCCCATCCGCAGAAGTCCGATGAAGCTCCTCAAACACCCCTCGCTCGTCCACTTCTTCTCGTCTCGGCCCAGCTTCCGGCCCATGCTCCGACCCGGTCCGACCCGCCCCACAGCCCGCTCCCAGGCCCGCCAGGACCCATCGGGGCCCGACCGCAAGAGACCGTGCCCTGCACGCCGGCGCCGCCGCCAGGCATCCTTGGCGTGCGCGCCCGGGTCTCGGCGTCCGCGCCCTATATAGCCACGCGTCCTGGCCGCCCGCGTGCTCCTGCTGCTCGCTCCAACCACCGCCTTCGCCTGCCTCGTGCCCCCGCTGCTCACGCCGCTGCCGGAGTTTTGCTCCGCCGCCAAGCAAAGCACGCCGGCCGCCGTCCGGATTTCGCCGAGCAGCGCACGCCGGATGAAGCCGTCGTCACCGCGAGCTCCGCCGGGACGAGCCGAGTCCGGGGAGCAATTTCCCGTTGCCGGAAGTGCACCGGAGCGTCGCCGCCACCTAGGCCCGCTGCCGGCCGCCGCAACCCTCCGCCGCCGGCCGTCTTCCGGCCATCCCCGTCCAAGGTGAGCGCCTCCACGTGTTTCCCTGCCTCCCCTCCTCCCTCTGAGCCGCTTAGTCGAGGCCCTAGGTCGCCGGAGTGCCGGCGACGCCTGCGAGTTGGCCCGCCGGAGCTCCCTGTCCCCTGCGGACTCAAGGAGGAAGAAGAAGCCCCGTTTTGCACATAACCCCCTGTGAATTCCTATAATTCCTAGATCCAATTCCTGTGTCTTGCGTCTTTTACAAAAAAACCCCTGTGTAGTTCAGATACCCTAGATCCAGTCCACCCTGGAACCTTTGCAAGTAAGCCCTCGGGTTTTTATACAAAATTATGTATATGCCCCTGGTTTTTCACAGTTAGGCCCCTGGAAGTTTCCAATCCTTGCCAACAAGCCCCTAGACCTTTAAATAGCCATATCTTTCATTTTTAGCTTCGTTTTCATCCGTTCAAGTTGCGTTAGGTTCATAATTATGTAAAGTACACGTTAGTGGTGAGTTTTCATCGTGTTTGTTTTCTGAAAATTAATTTAATATTAATTTTGATTAAAGCTTAGTTATGCACACCTTTTATAAATAAAAGCAATATAGTGCCATACACCGTTTTTTATAATCAATATTAATTTGATTAATTATTATTTCATGTGCTTTTATAAATAAAATCTAATTAGATCTTTTACCCGGTTTTTCTTAAACCAAATGTTAATTTGTTTAATATTTAATTAAACTTTTCTAATTAAAAGTTGATAGGTTTTTACACCGGCTTTTATAATAACTATTAATCTGATTAATGATAATTCCATAATATTTTTAATAATAATATGATCTACTCGAATCATAAAGTTTCGATTAGAGGGTTCATATAGTTTAGCTTTTCTAAATTAAATGTTTAATTGATATAATTTATATATGAATCTTTATAAATAAAATTGGACTAGTTCTTTACTCCGATCTTTTGCAAATAAAATATAATGCTGCATTAAATTCCAACTATTTTCTTTATGAAATATCCTTTACATATTCTTTGATAATTAAAATAAACCTAAGCTCGTAGTCTTTCATGTTCACATATGCTAATCGAACGTTAGTCGTTCTTTATCAAAGCTCTCTGTCTCAGTGTGTCTCTGTCATAGAGCTAATCTTCTTTCAAGCTCCAGATCTTTTGATCCTAGTTTGTGCTCAAGCCTAGTGTTCTTCATAAAGCTAATCAAGTCTTTCCTTTTCTCAGCACGGTTTGTGTGCTTCAGTGATCCATAGCATCGAGCCTATCCTTTAGTGCGTTCTTTTAAAGCTTTGATTTGATTGGTGCATTGTTCTTAGTAGTACTTGTTTGTTTTCGTTATATGCTTGTGCTCGATGATTGATGCGAGTAGAAGGAACGTGGTTCAAGAGTAGTAAAGAGCTTGAAGGTGAAGACAATCTGAGCAACATCATTACACTGGTTAAAGACAAGTGTGTCCTTGTTCTTTTGTCCCAATAACTGTGTTTAATCACATTGCATATGCTTGCATTTAATTTGATGGGTCCTATTAAGGTTTATCCTAGTCTTTATGATCATTCCTTGTCAACCTGGGTTTTACCTTTTGTTGGGTAGCTATGCTTAGTTGCTCTACCTGGGTTATGGTGGTTCTAATGAACAACAATGATGAACTTGCTTCACTTTTATGATATATGTCTGGTTAATACAAGATCATATGATTAATTAGAACATGGAGCGACCACCCAGGACAACAGTGCAACCACAAGGACTAAATGGCTCTGGTCTTGGCTGAGTAATTAGGGAAGTCTTGTGTGGCTATTACTCGCATGGTAGCTTGGGTACAGAGGAATGCTTTTATGGCTCTTCTATTCCGGATAGGTATTGGAACGGAAGTACTCTATGGCTGACCGTCCGTGAATAGAAGTGAGGTACGGAAGATAGCCTCTATGGCATATGCTACTATGGACTAATACACATGGGAGGACTCTTTGTAAAGGCCTCGTAGCGTCCCTATGCAATCACACCTAGGTAGTGTGGTATGATGCTTGGCCGGCATCGCATGGTTGGGTCCAAAGTTCTTCTGAACTTTTACGCGACTTGTGGTGAATGTGTACAACCTCTGCAGAGTGTAAAACTAATCGATTAGCCGTGCTCACGGTCAAGAGCGGCCTGGACCCTCACATGATAATTGAACTTGAAGATGGACTTAAATCGTTGTTGTGGATATGTTAGCCATATGCTTATGGCGTATCTCTATATGTTAATCGTGGGTTGGTATATACTTATATCTTAGTAATCAGGTGCTAATAAAATTTGACCAACTAAAAATGCTTAATGCAGTCAACCTGTCAGCCTTTCCTTGTTAAGCCTTTGCATTCATACTTTCCCCACACTTGCTGAGTACGGCATGTACCCACCCTTGCTATAAACAATGTTGCTCAGAAAGAGAAAGCTGTTATGAAGATGTTGCTGGTGCTAGGCGTACGCAACCCCCAGTCGTCTGCTTGTGGAAGTTTGGTGCCTTCGTTTCCAGGATTTAAGCGTAATACTCTGATAATCTTTCTTTTTCTTACGTGATATTGTTTCTGTTATTCACTTATGTCAACTATATGTATGAAACTTGATCCTGGCATGCATATAGATCTGCACTTCGTTTTCTTTAGAAAAACAGGTGTGACATCTACGTGACCCCCGGGCCTTCCTCAACACCGCATTGCCGCCGTTGGACCACCGGACTGCGCCGTCACTGTCCAGGAGCCGCCGCGACGGGTGGGACAGAGCCGCGCTGCTGCGGGCGCCCGGTGGCGCCGCCTCTAGTCCGGCCGCCGCCACCTTCCCCTCTAGGCAGGTCAGCTACTCCCCCAGGGCTGCTCCCCGGCGAGCTCCGGCCACCAAATCACCGTAGGCGAGCTCCTCCTCGCCGGCGGGACCTATTCGTAACGATTGAAAAACCTTCAGGGTTGTTTCTGTAAACCGAGGACCCAGTTGTAATTTTCGAAACATAGTTCAAAGGTCCCTCTGTAAAAGAGTATTAGGGTTTTGGCTGAAACTTAGAAAATTCAGAAAAATATAAATCTAATTGTTTTGGATTCTTTGTGAATAGATATACAACTTCTAGAAAAGTTGTATAGGGTTTTTCTGAATGGTTTTGAAATGTAAATTCAAACTCAGTTTGAGGTACTTTTATTGTAATTCAAAATGTAATGATGCAATGAATGTGAAATTTGGATATGTTGTTTTGTGAGCCATGTTCAGATCTGTGACCAAGTTTCACTCATGTTTGTTGTGTAGATTTAGAGTTATGATTTTTGGAAGCTTTATGTTAGTTTAAGCTTGATGCTTTTTATAGTTCCCTCAATAAATAATTTCCTTAAGCACCAATGCACCCTAGGCCTTTGTCATGATGTTTAGTAGCTCTGGAAAATATTTATGATTTTAGGAGCTTGTGGGAATGGTGTTTTGGATTTACACTTGTGAAGGATGTTAAATGCATAACTTGTAAAATATGATAGATCCACTTGTGTGTGTTGGTCAGGAGCTTAGATTTGTCAAGTTTTAACTATAGGAAAAATTTGAGGTCAAAAAGATTAGTAAATCTTTTTGTATAATTTAAAGAATTTAATCTAGGCTGAATCTTGTCTTTTTCATTTAAATTAATTTATATATGTTCTGGAGCTGAAACTTGATATTTAAGCTTGTTATAGTCTCATGCTGCTGTGTTAAAATTTTGAGATCAGTTGGAGTTATATTTTAATTATTATGAATTATGGATGAATGCTAGTTAAAAATGGAATAAATGTATGTATATTTATTATTTAAGTTTAATGAAGGTATTTATGTTTAGTTTCTGTTTGAAATAATTTTTAAACACACCCCCTACTATTTGGTGAAGTTTGTTATATTATTTTGCTTAAATATGCACACAATCACCATCAAAGTCATTACTAGTCCATCATCACTCACCCCCTACTCTTAATGAAGTTTAGTAATTTAAATTGCTTAGATGTGCACACAATCCCTATCAAAATAGTAGTTAGTTCACCCTCACCACACCCCCAACACTTTTTGTGAGTTTTCCTAGTTGTTTAGATGAATGTGGCCAACAAGAGTTGGGTTTGGTGGTAATTCTCCCACCTTCATCATAATCTAATGCATATGCATGAACATGTAGATTTACCCGACGGGACGTACACGCTCACTCAGGAGGAGGAGGGATCAGCTGGTGGGGAGTTGAATCAAGTTAGTGTGCATCAAGACCTGGACCAAAGTCCAGAAGAGCCCAAGGCTAGTGCTGAGTTAGAAGAAGGCAAGCACCGGAGTTACATCTAACCCTTTTTCTAAACTCATATTTTATGTTCAGTATTTATGCTTTACTTGTGCATTTAAGTTTCAGGAGTTGTTTTGAAACCTAGATGCATGATCCTTAGGATTCCTATGCTCTTATACTAGTATGTTAGGACGCTAGTGCCATGCTTTAAGGACACGGTACAAGTCGAGTAATGACTCATTACTCGCGAGATATAGGATGCTTATGTTGGAATCATAAGTTGGATAAATTGACTCGCTCATGTGGTAAGAGTAATGGGTTCGGTCTCGACCGAGTAGCATGGTGCTGGTTTAAGCTATTGAACGTACCAAGTGCTTGTCGGGAATGGGACAGGTAAGCCTAGTACCTAATGAACCAGTGCGGGGACTTTATCGCTACTACTCTTGAAATGCGTCTCCCGGTTTGATTCCGGTAGTACAAGTGTGAGTCTGGACGTGCCGTGTGAGGGCGTTCCAGTAACCTTGTACTTAGGACTGTGGCATATGTCCCTAATCTGGGGAGTGACGGGAACTGCCAGGTCGGGGTAGACTCCGCATTTGTTTTTCTTTGGATTCTTTGGGGTCTACCTTCTTCCGTGTATCTTGGGTTTACCTTGCAAGGATATAAATCGACCAATCATCGGTCACTCGCCGTTATCTGAGTCGGCTTGACCACTGGCTACCCCATGATTATTTATGGAACAATTGAATTAATATTGTTGCCTGATTAATATTGTTTGCACAAACATGCTTATTTAGTTAGGTGCTTACCTAGAATGGTTAACATACTAGAACTTGAGCTAAAATTAGAAAGTAAGGGTCAACTCTTAGTTGCTTTTGGCAAAACAAACCCACCAGCCAAAAAGCCTTGCATGTCTAGTTGTACTTTTCTTCTGTCGGGTCAGTCTTGCTGAGTATTAGCATACTCAGCCTTGCTTAATTTGTGGTTTTCAAGTAACCCCATCTAGCCTGGTACTATTCCAGATGGATGGGAGATTGAATTGGAGAATGACGATGAGGAATGATATGCTTGGATGGACTCCCATGTGTATCACGCGCTTAGTTTAATTTTCGTTGTTTAAACTCTACATCACTTTTACTTTATATATGAAAAACCTGGTTTGTAATAATATGCACTTGTGGACTTTTTTGTAATATCGAACTTGTACTCTGGTCCCGCCTTCGAGTGGGCTTAGCGCATATTCTCGATCCTGTGTAAGTGATTCACCGGGCATAACCCGGCAGAGACGACAAAATACATCATGGTTATCGCTTATGAGCCAAGTGGACCGGCTTAGGTGATAATCCAGATTTACTTTGGGCGGTTCTGTCACAGTACCCCACTAACAATCAATAATTGTATATCTCTTAACATGCAAGCTATCCACATCATCATCCACTAAGATCATCTTGTATGTCTTTCACTGATTTTCTATGCCTAAATACATAGATGATCAATTGTTTAAGTGATGTTCTCTCTCAAATAATGAACATATTTTCATGTATAATGTCATTTGTACAAGCAATTAGGCAAACACATTGGTTCATAATTTATCAAAAAGACTCTCTCAAATCCCGTAGCAATGCCCAGAAAATCACCTAGTAATTAATAAAGTTAAATCTCTGTCCTTTTAATTGGTTGTCATGGTTTTTCATGCATGCGTGGACTAATTCTGTTAGTTAAAACCACTACTGTTTGGTGCGGACTTTTTGGAGTCACGGTGCCGCTCCAACCTTGCATTCGATTTACTTGGTGGCTTTGAGTGTATTCGTGAGGCTCTTTTTGCCTTCAGTGCCTGCCAATGCCACAAGAGTGACAAAGGTGAGATCTTTCACTCCTACCTATAGCTCTTAGCTCCTCTATGTTGTACCCCCCGTACGTGCCCCCCCCCCCCCCCCCTCCCCCCAAAACCACACCGTCGCCTTACTTCCCTGGGCGTGTTAGGTACTATTTTGATTGATTGAGCTCACTTTTTCCATGTCGGGGACCTCACCGATCTTTTGATTGAGTTTTTTGTGGTTAAATGTTGTTCAGTGGATTTGTAGTGCACAGTGCCTACTTCATCAACCGCATTGTTTGCGATTGTTCCATATTCGTTTTTGGTGTGCAACTCCTTTAATTTCCTAGGACCACGGCGCATGATGATTCACATGTTCTTCTTTTGTCGTTTGTTGTTTGCTTATGAAGTCATAAGCAATAATAGACCTGAAGGTAAAACTGTTCATGATCTTTCTTCCTTTTTATGCATCTTGGTATACGTTTATCTTTTTCCTCATCTCAGTCTCGTGTTCAGATTCTCAATTTTTTCTACTGTGGAAAATGCACGGACAGCCCGGAGTTATATTAGATCACAGCCCATGCATTAGAACTTGAAACTTCAGTCAGTTTTTTGTACTTCTGATTCATTTTTGCATTTGTTTTTATAGGTCTGCCTCATATAAATAATGAATAAAATTACTATTCATTTTATGTATCTAAAATATTATATAGACATATTTATTTGTATATATAATATAATATAACTAGATACATATTTGCGTCCGTAGTACCAGACCTATGTAATTTACTCAACATAATGAAACCTATGTATCTAAAAAAGCGAAAATGAATAGTAATTTGGAATGGAGGGATAATTTTTTGCTGCGTGGATTCATTCTGTTTGTTCACTGCTAGGGAAAAGCTCATTTGTACCGGTGCTCAACCCCTTTTAGTACCGGTTTTTCAAACCGGTATTGTCCATCCGGTACTAATGTGAATTCACATTAGTACCGGGGCAAGAAACCGGTACTAATGTGGTTCTACCGTCTGCGTCCGTCAGTCCCCGTCCTCCCGTCACCGTCGGTCCACCCCCTCTTTTTTCCTTTTTCTTTTCTTTCCTTTTTCTTATTTTCTGTTCTTCTCTTTCACTTTGTTTTCTTCAGTTCCTCATCAATCAATCACACAACAAGATTCACACACAGATAGATTCAACAATAAAAAATCATCAAATTACAACTGAAACATTCCCATAAGATTCACATGTTACAACATCCATTTGTTACAAAAAAAATCACAAGAAATCATCACCACAACACATTCATGAATCGAGCATCAAGAGCAACCAACAATGGAATCACCAAACCGTCCTCCTGCGCTGGGTCGCCGCTCGCCGCCGCATCCGAATCGACGCGCCGGACTTCCTGCGCCTCCGGTCCGCCATGGGTGCCGGCGGCCTGCCTCCACACCCGCCTCCGCTCCCGCCGGCCAGCCGC
This sequence comes from Cenchrus fungigraminus, assembly GCA_036936925.1. Taxonomy (NCBI): domain Eukaryota; kingdom Viridiplantae; phylum Streptophyta; class Magnoliopsida; order Poales; family Poaceae; genus Cenchrus; species Cenchrus fungigraminus. Next base: position 78,439,707 of record CM072775.1, read on the forward strand.
GCCCGCGCCGCCGGGGACGGCCGCGCGCGCCCGCGCCGGGGCCGGCCGCCCTCCTCCGCGCTGGGGCCGGCCGCGCGCGCCCGCGCCCGGGCAGGCCGCCTCCGCGCCGCCGGCCGGCCGCGCCCGGGCCGCCGCCTCCGCCGTGCCTGGAGAGAAAAGGGAGGAGGATGAGATGAGGAACCGAGAAAAAGGATAAGGAAGAACTGCCCATGTGTGTGTGGTGGAGAAGCTAATAAGGGAGAGCCAGAGAAAAGGATAAGGAAGAAGGGGGTGTTGTGCGCATGCGCGTGGGGTGGTGGGGCGCGGGCCCCGCGCACGGGTGTGGTGGGCTGTGACGGCGCCGTTTGGGGCGTGGCATTAGTACCGGGGCTATTTTTGACCCGGTACTAATGTCCAACTTTTTTATACCGGGTGGAATTCAGCCCCGGTACTAATGTCCCGCGCCCACATTAGTACTGGTCCATATTGAGCACTGGTACTAATGTGGGACATTAGTACCGGTACTCAATACGGGCCGGTACTAATGTTTGCCACGGGATGACTCCGTCAGTCTCTTTTTTGGCATGGGACATTAGTATCGGTTCTATCTGACATTAATACCGGTGGGCAAAAAAACCGGTACTAATGTCATTTTTGCTCTGGGACGAAAGCCTCTTTCCCTAGTAGTGGTTACAAATATTGTTGGTGGGTTTGCAATCACAGTGTCTCCAATTAGCTTGCATTGGTGGCTTTGAGTATTCGTAAGGCTTTTCGTCGTTTTGCCTTCAGCCTGCCAGTTCCAGGACCGCTGAGATCGATCTCTCCCCTCCCTAGCTCCTCCAGCTTTTTCCCCGTTCGTCTCATGCTAATCACACCAAAAAAACACCGTCGGCTTACTTCCCTAGGCGTGTTAGCTACTCTTTTGATTCAGCTCAATCTTTTTCGTTCTCGTGTGGAACGAATTATTGTTTTCCTACGTGAGTTTTTTGTGGTTAATGTTCTTGGTGGATTTGCATGCATTATTGTTTAACCATGCTGAATTTCTGTTGGTGAAGTAGTCACCGTGATTGTGCATGATGATTTCTCTGCGCTCAATAGTCACGCACGCGTTGAGTGTTGTTCATTAAAAGAAGATTTCTCTTCGTCATTCGTTCCTCTCCCAATGAAAATTCTACTGTCTTTTCTCGAATCGCATGTTCTTCCTTTTGTCGTTTCTCTGTTTGCTTATGAAGTTATGAGCATCAGACCTCAAGATAAAATTGTTCATGAGCTGTCTTCTTTTTTACTTCTTGATATTTGTTTACCTTCTCATCTCACTCTCACTTTTAGAATCTCAAACCTTGTCTCATGTGTCATTGTGTGTGCGTGTAGGGCTGAAGGACAGCAGGGGATGTGAAATGGACTAAAATGCACGAACGGCCCGGATTTGGCTCGCAACCCATTAAGGCATGCTTCTTTCCCCCCTATTATCATACCAGAAGAAGCATATAAATTGTTAGCTCAAACAATTCGATCGGGCTGTGCATCTATTCGGTTCTGATGTGCACAGGTACGAGGAGACCAGATTAAAAGCTAGATAGCCTGCAGGGTAAGAGTTTATAACTGACTGATACCTCAACTCCATCTGTCACATACTTCACTCTGATTTCTGCACTTTTGACTCACAGTTATTATGTACGTATTGTAAACGTCAGTCAGTTTTTTGTAATTCTGATTCATTTTTTGCATTTGTTATTAATCACATAATAAATAAATAATTCTTTCATCTCAAATTACTATTCGTTTTGCCTTTTTACATAGACAAAACTGTGTATCTGTAACTGAAATTGTTAGCTCAAACAATTCGATCAAATTGTGCATTTATTGACTGCGGTGTGCGCGCAGGTGCAAGGTGGCGGAGACCAGAGATTTTCCACTGCGACCAAAACCCTAGACTAGGGGCGTGTTTGATTGTTGGAGTACATTTTTGCTCCAAGGCAAATGTTTTGTCCCTTTTAATAGCCCTCAACAAATTTTGACACATTGAGGTGTTTGGATTGAGGGGCAAATGTTGGTGGGCTAAACATATCATTGAGCATCTTTTTGTGCGTTACACCACAATTGGTCTCAAATTTGACATCTTGAGGGGCAAATGAAATTGAAGAGGCTACACATTTTCTCAACCGCATATACCCCCACATGTTTGGCATCTTTGGAGCTAATTTAGAGCAAATTTATCACATTAATCTCATTTACCCCTGCATCCAAACACACCCTAGATAGCCTGCAGGGTAAGAATTTATATTAAAACTGTATCTCAAGTTCTCAACTCAATCTGTCACATCCTTTACTCGATTTTATTTTTTTATTCAGTTATTATTTACCTTAAACTTCAGACAGTTTTTTTACTTCTAAGTTCTGATTCATTTATTACATTTGTTTTTCCTCATATAATAAATAAATATTCATCCCAGATTACTACCTGTTTTACTTTTTCTAAGTACATAGGCAAAACTATGTGTCTAACATATTACATATCTAGACAGTACATACATAATAAAACCCTATGTATCTAAAAAGATAAAATGAATCGTACTTACTTCGTCACAAATTTTAGGTCATTTTGGTTTCTAGGTGCATAACTTTTGTTATGCACTTAGAGATAGTATATGTCTAGATGGATAATATTTATGAAACTAAAAAAAGTCAAAATGAACTACAATTTAGAACGAAGGGAGTAACAATGTGCACAAACTTAACACTTGTATAATTATTAAGATAATATGGACATAAGATCATGAAATTTACTTTTTATTCCTTATCCTGGTATAATTCTATTGTTGGGACGGTTAAAATCATGTCTAGTTGTTCTGGAATTCTTTGTCTTTGATTTCATGATTTGTAAAATCCTTGTGTTTAGATATTAAATCGGGAATTCATTTCTGGTGATTTTTCAGTGGAATAAAAAATGGCGGAGAGTGGTTCGTCGAGCCGTGGTGGTCGTCGTGCCAACCCCAAGTGGAAGTGGAGAGTGGTAGACAAATTGAACCTCGTCAAGACAATGAAAGATATGATACCTAGTTTTTTTGGGAGAAAACGAGGTTGAGGTCATGCTCCATTGACAAGAAGTTCATGGGTACGATAACATTTCTTTCCTAAATTTGCTAAAAACATGATGAATGATATGCGTTGACTCCACATTTGCCACACAGAGCTAGCCATGGGGCGGGGGAGAGGGGGGCTTGAGCCCCCCCCTAACGCTGTGAGGAGGGGCTGGAGGAGGAAGATAATGAGTCAGCCCCTAACGAATGACGAGAGGTATCAGCCCTTCCGGGAGCTTGACGAGCTCGTCAAACTTACTGACGCCTAGGCCCAGGTTGTATCGAGGAGGGTGAACCCCGATGACGAGGTGTCGGCGCCGGCTGCAACGACATCGGTGGCGGCGGGCGCTATTCTCGGCAAGTGCCCCCGGAGCAGCGGCGATGGATTGCAGATGCTCCTGTGCTCCGTCTATAAGAAGCTCATCAAGTTCACCGGCACTCACGCGGAGCTTCACGCAACCATGGATTGTCACAATGTTGCTCTAACTCGGATAGAAGAGCTGAACAAGACGGTGGTGGACCTGCGTGTGCAGCTGGGTCAGTCCCGCGATGCTGCTCTGACGCAGGTAGGGACGAAGGTAGTTGAGTTGAGGAGGAAGATCAACATGGGTCAGGGGCGAATCTAGCGTGGGGGCTGCAGCCCCCCCCCCCCCAACTCTTGTTACAAGAGGTGGGAGAAGGGAAGGAGGAAGAAGTAGAGGAGGGAGAGAAGAGCACCCCCTGCAATCCAAGGTTGGATCCGCCCCTGGCGCCGGCCACACTCTCCAGCAGCAGCTGTAGCCCACAGCCTCTGCCGGAGGCGACCACGTCCACGTGCCGCCCGCAGCGTTCGCCGGCAGCTCGCACAATGTCAAGGCAGCAGCAGGACAGTCGCAGGTGGAGGACTACGAACTGCCGCCGCTACCAGAGCAGTTGAGGATCCTCTCTGCTCAAGGCTACGACCCTTCTGTCTATCAGCAAGAATGGAGTGACTTGTGGTAGGCGCGGTGCCGCAGTGTTGACTTCGTGTCAGGTTATGCGATAGTAGCTAAATAATGTATGTGAGGACAAATGGAGTAATGTCGACGGTTTCTACGTACATTCAGTTTGAACATTAGAGCGAGGAGAGGGCTGGAGCGAGATATCTAAATGCATAATATATTTGGCCTGGTTGCACGGTAACTGCTTTTCTACTATGCACCTGCATGAATAATTGGTAGCTTTTCGTATGTTCTGTACAAGCACTCATAGCGCAACCTGGAACTATATTTAAAAAAATTGCCCTTTCGAGCAAAACGCAATTAGAGAAGATATATTCTCTGTAACATACATATATCTCCCTATTCGGAATCTTATAGGCCATGTAGGAAGCCTGCTTGATCGACGAAGGACCAAAAAAAATGATATTCAAGCACCAAACAAGTCACATGACAGCGGAAACAGTTTTAGAACGGAGAGAGTAACAATGTGCACAAACTTAACACTCGTGTAGTTATTAAGATAGTATGGGCATAAGATCCTGAAATTTACTTTTTATTACTTATCCTGGTATAGTTATATTATTGGGACCGTTAAAATCATGTCTAGTTGTTCTGGAATTCTTTGTCTTTGATTTCATGATTTGTGAAATCCTTGTGTTTAGATATTAAATCGAGAATTCATTTCTGGTGATTTTTCAGTGGAATCAAAAAGGGCGGAGAGTGGTTCATCGAGTCGAGGTCGTCGTGCCAACCCCAAGTGGAAGTGGAGAGTGGTAGACAAATTGTACCTCGTCAAGACAATAAAAGATATGATACCTAGGTTTTGGGAGAAAACGAGGCTGAGGCCATGCTCCATTGGCAGGAAGTTCGTGAGAGGGGGGGATCGAGCCCCCCTAGCACCGTGAGGAGGGGCTGGAGGAGGAAGAGGATGAGCCAGCCCCCCCACCGGTCGATCATGGCTCCGCCAATGACTACAGAGAACTGCAGGCTCCAATTCAATAAGAGGATGAAAAAGTACAGTGAGGGTCTGTCAGTTTTCCAATTTGGACTCTAATTCACTTGTCACCCGTCACATCATCTCTCATAGTACGTGTTTCAACACGCAATTTTTCTATAACTTTTCACCTTAATGCACTATTCATTCGTACAAATTTGACAAACAAAACCCCAACTGAGATTGTCGACTCGGGACAACAACGGATGACGAGAGGTATCAACCCTTACGGGAGCTTGACGAGCTCGTCAATCTTACTGATGCCCAGGCCCAGGTTGTATCAAGGAGGGCGAACTCCGACGACGAGGTGTCGGCACCGGCTGTAGCGACATCGGTGGCGGCGGGTGCCATCCTCGGTGAGCACCCCCGGACCAGCAACGACGGATTGCAGATGCTCCTGCGCTTTGTCGTTAAGAAGCTCATCAAGTTCATCGACACTCAGGCGGAGCTTCGCGCAGTCGTGGATTGTCACACTGCTGCTCTAACTCAGGTAGAAGAGCTGGACCTGTGCGCGCAGCTAGGTCAGTCCCGCACGCTGCTCTGACGGAGGTAGGAGAGTTGAGAAGGAGGATCAACATCGGTCAGGGACGAATCTAGCATGGGGGCTGCAGCCCCCCCCCCCCAGCTTTGTTGTTACAAGAGGCAGGAGAAGGGAAGGAGGAGGAGGAAGCGAGAGAGAGGAAATAGAGGTGAGAGTGGAGGAGGAAGAGAAGAGCACCCCATGCAATCCAAGGTTGGATCCGCCTCTGGCGCCGGCCACACTCTCCAGCAGCAGCTTATGCATGTCCACCTGAAGCCCACAACCTCTGCCAGAGGTGTTCACGTCTACCTGCCGCCCGCAGCGTTCGCCGACAGCTCGCACAATGTCGAGGCAGCGGCAGGACAGTCGCAGCTGGAGGACTACAAACTGTCGCCGCTACCAGAGCAGTTGAGGATCCTCTTTGCTCAAGGCTACGACCCTTCTGTCTATCAGCAAGAATGGAGCGACTTGTGGTAGGCGTGGTGCCACGTAGTTGAATTCGTGTCAGGTTATTAGTGATGTATATATGCGATACTAGCTAAATAATGTATGTGAGGACAAATGGAGTAATGTCGACGGTTTCTACGTACATTCAGGGCGTGATTGGTTGCTCCAAGGGAGGAGATACAGGATGGAGGGTCGGTACAGGATGGACAGAGGCGGGATGAGATGATGCAGCTCCGAGGGAGGAGATGCAGGATGGAGGGCCGGTACAGGATGGAGAGAGGCGGGATGAGATGATGCAGGTGCTTATGTTTGGTTGCATTTTGCTTATGTCAAGGATGAGATGATCTGGTGATTGGTTGAAGAATATGGATGATATGCTTGTATGAATTTGTGCAATGGCTGGTGTTTGGTGTGCTGCATTGAACCTGGTGAGAACACCCTCACATCATTTTGGTGAGGTTACCACACAGCTGACCACACACCCCTGCACGGGGAGTTGGCGGGGAACTCGACCACGCCTGGCGCCCGGCAGTGAAGCGACAGCCATGCACACCGGCTTGAGCTCCTGCCCGCCACCACGCCCATCGTCGATGGCCGGCGCTTCTTGGCGGCCTCGCGCCTCCGCCCCTCCCGCGCAAGGAGCAGGGGCCCCGACGGTGGCGTGGTGTGCCAGAGGACGAGGAGAGACGGCACGGCGCAGAGCAGAGGAGCAGCAGAGAAGGGAGAGCAGGCGTCTTTGCTCGAGTCTCCGGCGGCACCCCCTGCTTCCCACCATCGGCGCTGGTCGATTCTGGCGGCAAGAGGCCTGCTCCTCTGCCCTGCCTCTCCATCGTCCTCTTCCCCTCCCTCTGTTCTGCTCGGCTGCACGGGATCTTGGCCGGCCAGGAGAGGCCCCCTACCTCTCATGCTCCATCTGTCGTCGCTGCAACTGCGACAGATCCAAGGCCGGCGGGTCTATGGAGGGCACCATGGCTTCGCGAAGGAGGTCACCATGGCCGAGCTCCGGCGGTGGGCGCTATGGCCGAGCTGCGGCGGCGAGCACCATGGCCGACTGTGCTTCTGTCGGGCCTACTCACTTCCCGACGACAGCCTCTCCGTGGAGCTCCTCTGCTCCCTCTCCGCCGAGCTCCGCGGGCTAGAGGTGGAGGTGGAGCGCGAGGCGAGGCGAGACGGCCGCGGTGGCGTAACGGAAGTGGACGGTGACCCTAGCCGCGCGCGCCTAATCCCCTGAACGGCGCCATCTCCCGTGCGCGCCCCCACTCTTCCCGCGAAGCACTGTTCCGTCCCGACTGGCGAGGGAAGCTCGAGGCGAGGAGACAGCCTCGTCCAGGACGGCAGGGGGCAGGTGAACGAGGCGACGTAGGAAATCGATGCGAGGGCAACCAATCACTTGCAAAATGCACCATATCGTCCCGGATGGACCTTGGACAGTTCGGTCCGGGCACAAATCACCCCCTCAGTTTGAACATTTGGAGGGAGGAGAGGGCTGGAGCGAGATATCCAAATGCATAATATATTTGGCCTGGTTGCATGGTGACTGCTTTTCTACTGAGCAGTGAGCACCTGCATGAATAATTGGCAGATGTTCGTATGTTCTGTACAAGCACTCATAGCGCAACTTGGAACTATATTTAAGAAATTGCCCTTTCGAGCAAAACGCAATTAGAGAAGATATATTCTCTGTAAATTCATACATATATCTCCCTGTTCGGAATCTTACAGGCCATGTAGGAAGCCTGCTTGATCGGCAAAGGACCAAACAAAACGATATTCAAGCACCAAACAAGTCACATGACAGCGGAAACAGTTTTCCTTTTATTGGAGCAACACAATTAAAGCACCAAACAAGTCTCACATGACAGCTGAAACAGTTTTCCTTTTAAAATAGTAGGACGAGGCAGCACCACGCCGGTTGCCACTGAGGAACAGCGAAGCTCACAGCTTCGAAATGAGGCCACCGGTTTGGATGGCCTTGGGCAATTCGGCTTCCTTGACGTCGGCATCGGAGGAGCTCGGAGGCACGTCGACCGCAGGCGAGCAGTTGAAGAATCCATGTGGCTGCAGGGCACAAACATCATCAGAAACTATTGAATATAATGCTAGGTTAATGTCTTTGTGTGAAGAAGCAACAAAGGGATCCGTTAATTAGTTCCACTGCATATGACAGAAATTCTGAAAAGGCTCGAAAGCTGTTACCATGAGCATGAAGCCGATGTGCTCTACTGGCATGACTGGCCAGTCTTCCAGCCTTGGGATATGGGTGAGCCCGAACACGTACCTGCAGGTGCAGAAACACAGTTTATGGGTTTTGCAAGATGTAAGCTGAACAAACAGTTCCAATTTCAGTGTCGCATAAACAGCATTCAAGAAAATGGTGTGTGATGAAGAAAGTACCATAGAACAATGTCGGTTTCCTCCAGGGGCCTATCCTTCTTGACCCATGTAGGCAAACCCTCGTGAATTCGAGGATTCTGGTTGGGAAACTCCCCGCCAGGGAACATCTCCTCGCTCTTGTACTGGGTGACCCAGAGATTGTGCTTCAAGAACCCAGCTCTCCTCAGAAATTTCGCCTCAGGCAGAGCCAACGGTAGGCAGTTTGAACCAGGCACCAGCCTGTAACCAGTTGGCTGCCCGGTACGGTTCACGGTTCGTGTGTTCCTTACCTAATAAAGGATGCAAACATTATCAAATAAATTTAACAGCGTGATAGACTTAAGCAAAAGGTCAATGCAATTATATATGTATTTTAGGCTGTATTTTGGGATTGTGATGTCATCTTCAGTCATTGAAGTGATGCCATACTGACATTTACTCGATGGAAGATAAAATCGTATCAATACTAAAGAAAAATGCAAGATGAAGCAAATTGACTCCATTATTACGAGAGAGTGGCCAATACTTTCCATCTCTTATTGAATAGCATGAATATATATAATGACTAGATACCGGATGTGCAATTTTCTGTTATCCAACACTGGTGTTGGGAATAACATAAGGTTATGACAAGAAGCAAATAGAGCTCTTACAATCCAGTGGCGTGCAGATGAAGGGTCACAATCACGCATTGCTTGCAACTCAGACTTCAGCAACTCCTCTTCAGCATAGAAAGCATTGTTGTGCACATTATGCGTGCCTGCACTTTCCACTTTGACATTAACCTCGACCACCTGTGGAAGGGGAAATTATCAATCACAAGGACTTTGATACAATGGACATGCATAGATACTGCATTTGATAAAGGCACATGAGGAAATCATACAACTCAACGTGGTTCTGCACATTAAGAACTAAGAAGCACAATCTGCCATGGAATTTAAAATCACAAGCTTGAGCATACACCTTTTGTGTGGACTGAAGAAACTGCTTTCATTTAATCAGTTTGGTAAAATTAGCAGCTAACCTGCCATTGCAATTTCTGAAGCATAATCTGCCAATGCAATTTCTCTTTTATCTAATGTAAAGATATAATTAAATTTTATGTGATCCCATCTATATTGTAATAATTTGAAAGGGAGAAAAGAAAAGATGCAAAGACACTAATGGCAACCCACCTGATTATGAGCCTCATTAGGTTTGCAATCGATAGCCATGTCCATACGGGCAACAAAGAAATGCTGATGAACTGGTGCATACAGACCAGGGGCAATAGTTGTGCCATATTTCCTTGATTCCCCGGGCATCAGGGCTCCTAAGCTGAGAATTCCAGTAAGCTTCACTTCCGATTCTATTTTTCCATCCTGCAAACAAGAGGAACAACATATAATTACAATGCACCAGTAAGGTAAGTCAGCAAAACATTGCAGCTTCAGAAGACTTTGAAGGAACTAAATCCATAGCTATATTCACCAAACCATTGGTAGACATCTTGTTATTTACCAAAATTTAACTCTTTAATGCATAACTAAGCAAACTTATATAAGTAACGGATATCAAATCATACTGGTTAATTGCTACGTATTCTGACATTACAAGAGAAATTCAATTATATAGTTACCTGATAGAAGTGCCAATAAAAACCATACTCATAGTTTGCAACTGTACATATAAATGAGACAGTGAGCCTCCTTGATCGCCTTACTTCTGCTAAACCAGTTCTCCAGTCTTGGTGTTTCCAGAGGATTCCATGGTCCTCCTCATGCAAACAAACACAGTTCTCAATTGTCTCAACACCACCGGTGAAGTTTGTGAAATGTGCATCAAAATATTTTATGTAGCCCAAGCAATCACATCCCTGCACAGAAAGGTTAAAGAGTATGGTCAAAATGACATTAAAAAGTCAAAGAGTATACTGATCAAGAAAAGGAAAAGGACCTTCTTAAGAGAATGAGCATTTTTGCCAAGTCCATCTTCTCCAGCATCAAATGCATTCTTGCGGTAATGTGGTTCACTTGGATCTCCATAAGGAACAACCATCTCAACAAAGCTCAGCCTATGAGCTATAGGACGACGTCCACGGCTACCATCAACGTACGCAACCGAATAGATAACCAAACCCTCTTTGGGGGTGAAGCCAATACGAAAGTTCCACTGGGCAGCACCATCAAGTGTTATTAACTTCAAAGGGTATTGTTAATACTAGCAATTTGGACTAAAGATCGCAAACATTTACCTTCTGCCATTCCACAAAATAACCATTGATGCGGAAACTTGGACCCTCAGGCTGATTGATAATAAGTGGTTTTACATCACTTCGGTCAACACCGCCTCTTGTTTCGCCAGGAGTGTAATTCCTCAAATGATCTGGTGGGGGGAGAGGAACCAACTTCCTATCTTCAAACTCTATCACAGTATTATTCTGCATATCAACAAGGACATGAATTCCTTCCACAGGACGAGCATAACCATTCTCCATGGGGCTATCGCTCTCAGTCCTGCAAAATATTAGAGGCTTGCCAAGTCTGCGACTGGGAGCATCAGCTTCGCCATAGTAACCAGCACACCTGGTAATTTAATAGATAGAAGTTAATTTTCTGATTTGTGATAACGTAAGCTGAAACTTCGCACTATATGAACAACTGTAGCACATAAATTCCTTACAGATAGCTTACCAGGCATCTACCATAACAAGATCCATGTCGTCAACACCTCTTCTCTTCATAGCTTCAATAAATGGTGGGTAACTTTTGACAGTAGCCTCACATTCAGCATATTCCATAGCATCCTGTGAAATATAAATTTACTTCCTAAGGTAAGTCCAAAAGAAAATTCAAAAGAATTTCAGCCAGCTGAGTTAACATGAATGTTTGAAAAATAACAAAATAGTAACTTGTCAGAACATACTATAACATGAACCAAGTGATTGGCAAAAAGGCATGCAGAAGTCCAAATGACTAAGTAGACATACCATTGCAGGTTGAACATCGGGTACAACTTCAGCTGATATCACCTTGCCTCTGTGATGTCCACCCCTGGTAGCTGCATGCACTTCAGATAGTTCTACTATCCAAATGCTAGTCTCATTTGATTGCTTGTTGTACACAACAAGTCTGGCCCTCCTAGGAGGCAACCTGCTTGGAATAACAGCAGAACCTTTGCTTCTCGGGAGCAATGATGGTTGGAAAGGTGGGAAGAAGTAAGCATCAGCTAACGCCACAACATTTTTATTTGGCTCCAACAACACAGCTTCAACAAAGCGCATGCTATCTCTTTCCTACAATCATAGAACTTTGCTTTACAAATTCATATTTTTCAAGATTGGATGGATAAGTATATGTTTCTTCTGTCGGCATACCTCAGGAGATCTTCCAGCAGCTCTTACAGTTGCTACAGCAACTGCAATTTCAGCAGCAGATAATGGGTCTAAAGGGTGGCACCTCTGGGCTCTCGTCATTATTGGTATCCCTGAATATTTTTGTCCAGCAAAACATTATTTCAGTTAAGACATGGTACACATTTCAAATAGCATTTAGCCATCAAAGTTATATTGTTGTGGTGAGCAATAAACTGGTATGGGGCAGTAGATGCACGTTGAACTGCTTACGCAAAACACCCTTTCAACGGTATCTTAAAACGTAGTACATGGACCAATCACTAATCACAAAACCAGGAATACATAAGGACAAATTATAGGATAGGTCAAGCTCACAAAATAGATAATTTGGCAGCTCAGGAGCTCTAAGCTCTCTTGTGCTTATCAGTGGGGTCAGAAGAATCAACACTGAAATAGATAAATGAATGTTGACCTCTCTCTTGAGGCAAATGAATGTTGACCTCTTTCTTGACGCAAAAGATATGAAACTGTGTATTGGCATGAACCCTTACAGTATAAATGCAAGCTTAAAATATTGTGTAGTCAACCAGTGCCCCATGTCCTGGATCTGGACATCTAGCTACCGGTTAAAACAATTTCTAAATAGATAGAGAAAATTCTAAGGATATATGTCACGTTATGATCTCATTAAATTAGGCACATCGTGTTTCAACCTTTCATGCTTCAGCCCCTCAAAAGGAATAAATATGGTGAGTTAAATGCCAAAAAAATTATTTACAGAAGATCCCTGCTAACATCATTTTAAAAAGTACTATGTATTACACAGTTCCAACAAAATGACTTTTTTGTTTAGCAATTTGTTATGCTATCAAGAAGGATCCCTCAAATATTTAGTGATATTTTTGGTTGACATGAAAGTTCAGGTTGTTGCGATGTCATTTTCCCATTTACAGATAAAAAGAACAACAATGAAGTCTACATCACTTGAGCATCCTGTGAACCTTAAAAGGTAGCAGCATGGGCATGCTATTAGACAACGATTAAGTGCTATCCTTGCGTGCACCTCACCAATTCACAATCCCCATAAACACTACTACTATAAAGATGTGCCCACTGCTTACCATGTGGACTGGATGAAGCAGCAGCATGCATCAGCAGCAGCTTATGCCAAGAGGGGCAACCAGGAAAAAAGGTAGATGCCAAAAACTCTGTTGACCCAGGACTCAAAAAAGTTGAAAGAAAACAAACAGCAGCTGACATCATCACCAGATCGGGACATTTTTCTCACTTTTCGTACCGGAAAGGACCAAACTTCATCATCAAAGACGGAGTAAAGAAGTAAAACACAAGTTGATCACTACAACTAGTGATCAAACAAAAAGTTGGTGCACCAAAACTGTGATGGAGCACAAAAAGTCTGACTGTAAGCTACTACATAACCGGACCACTTTGAGATTTGTGACGGGTAAGTCCCACTAGTATGGCAGCACCATCACATCAATCGTGTCCTCCGTGTTCTATCATCAATAGCCAGATCAAATAAGGCAGACGTCTGCTCTGCAATATCTATTTTTCACAACAGAGATTTCAGTTTTTGAAGAACCTACACTCATCGACTCATCGTCAATCTACACGATCCGCTCGCATGCATACGAGAACTGTGGTTGGTGCAACTACCATCCACGTATCTGATCCCACAAGAGAGAAGCGTCCGATCCTAGGAACTAGTCCGCATCCTTTGCTTGCATGCTCCCGAAATGGTGCACTCTGCGCAACCACCACCAATAGATTGCGTTTCTCGCACTCAAATAATCAGAGGTCGCGAGAAATCGTGGCGGACCGAAACACCACCATCGCATGCCTCAACTAATCTAAGAGATCCATGTACGGCAATTTTGTTCTCATGACCCAACCAGCCTATGATCCGACGTGATCGAGACAGAGTCGCATAGAGACGAACAGAGGTGGCGATCGCGGTATACCTTTGGAGGAGGCCTTCGCGGTGGTGGGCTGGACCGCGGCGATCTCCTCGATCACGGCGCCGCCCGCGCCAGCGGCAGCCACGCGCTCACCGCCCCCCGCGGCGACGGCGACGACCTTCCCGACAGGGGGCGCAGCGAACGCCCGCACGGGGGAGGCAGCAGCGGGGCCGCCACCGGCGACGCGCGCGGGCGCGGTGCGGCAGCATGATGCCGGCGCCTTTTCCTGAGCTGCGGCCATTGGAGCGGGTTCGCGAGCTGACCGTGTCCGTAGTCTCCGCCTCCGCCTCCGCCTCCGCCTCCGCCTCGCCGGCTACCACGATCTGACATGCAGCACAGGCCTGCGCCTCCCGCGCCTTGTGCCCCCTCCCCTCTCCGCCGCCGCCTCCTCGTGCCGACGGGGCCCTCGCGCGTACGGGGTCGGGGCTAGGGTTCCGGGAACCCTAGGGGAGGGACCGGGCCGGGGTTCTCTCCGCCCGCGAGGCGCCGCCGAGGAGGTGGGGGAAGCCGGTGGTGGTGGGAGACTGGAAGTTTGGAGTGGTGTGGTGGCGTGCCGTGGTGGCGGTGATGACTCGAAGGTTGTTGTTGGGCGTCGGGTGATTTGGAGTTGATGCGTCGGGGGCTCACGTGGATTTATAGAAAGGCGAGGGGAAAAAGGTGACCGGCGCGTGCGCTCTGCGCTGGGGCCTGTGTGGGTGGGCGTGGGCCGTGGGCTGGATTCTTCCGGATTCCGTTTTCTTCAATGTTTTTTTTCACTTTTTTTTAATCTTTTTCTCGATGCTTTGGCAAATGGGTTAATATTTTCCATTTAGATGTGTGTATAGAACCTGAGATACAAAAATCTAAGTGCACAACTGAGCTGTATGACTAGTCAAAAGTATATGTTAGATCAACTCGAATCCTTAATGGTTAATTGTCAATGTCTCTTTTTTTTTTTGGAAAACTATTGTCAGTGTCTATTGGTAGAGGATTATTTGTATAGAAAAATTATGAAATTTACTCAAATTGTATATATTAGTATAAAATAATTTCAATTTTCCATACTACTAGACCATGATGTATATATCATCTTTAGCTTTTTTTCCCCAGTTGTGGATGCATGGCTGATATGTGGACGAGCAACAGCTGCAGTACGTCGTCCATATGAGACCACCATGAGTCCATGACGCTCCTCAACAATGTCAATGGGAACCCCAAGTAGTGGGCAGTGGGCACGACAAGATAAGGATGAGTCGCGAACGTACTTGATCGACACTGCAGAACACTGGGTCGTTCCCATCACTATGCACTTATCACAGAAAAAGTGGTGTGTGGATTTTCAACATATCGGTCGATCGATGTGATCGAACGCCGCAACCCACTGTACGTGAACATCGGGGAAACACCGATGGCACCTCGCAACAAACATGTCTATAGGCTCCAGCTAGCATCTCACCTCAGGACGTACGGCTCTCACATGTTTTTCATTTCCTATCATTGTGCATTGCATGACACATTTGTAGTGTCAAATAACTTGGCTACGCTGTGATATGATATTTCTCTTTCTCGTCAAACAAAAGTTTTTTTTTTACTACCTTTGCTCTTAAATATGTCCTTGAATATATAATGTTTAAGATAAGAAATTTGGTACATTCTGAAATAGTTTTATTATCTTAAACGTCATATATTTTGAGAATCGAGGGAGTAAAAAAAAGACAGAGAAAAGGCACCAACCAGCTAGTACTACCGGTCGTGTTCATGCACCAGAGAGGCACTTTGTCCGTCCCGCTTGTCACGTTACGCGAGGAGAATATTGCGGCATGGCAACGCAGGTCGTAGGACTACATCGTGTCCTGAACCGTGCGAGTGTGTGACCCCAACTTGAACGGCTGATCGATTTTTTTAACGCATAATCGCTGTGGCTGGCGGCGCATGCATGCGAGTGCGTGATCCTGTGGGCGAGAGCACGCGCACGTACGTCAAGCTCTGACAAAGCTCCGTGTCACGGACGGGCGCCCGGCCCATGAGTAGAGGTAGAGTCTCCATCCGAGGTGGAACGAAACATATGTGAGCAAACGTCGTACACGAAACTACGATCTTGATATATATGTCTCCTCCCTGGAACCGGCAACCAACACATGTGTGTCTGTTGACTGTGTCATGGTCATTAATTCGTGACATGATTTACGAATGAAATCAAAGTGTTATTATTCTGCTCTTTCGTTTGTCGAACGAAACCTTATGCTCAATGTGATTTGTCTTGAAACGAGAGTGGGAATCAAACACGCGAAAGTAACATACTACTACATACTAGTACTCGACACACGAGGAGAATGAAAAAAACAAGCTCGACATCAATGTGAAAAACAAGGTCGCATGGCTGTACATCTAGTGATTTCCACAAACGAGACTATCTAGTTCCTTATTCGGTTGGTTGGTGGTTAGTGTCAGGTGCTGATTTGTCGTGAGAGAAAAGTATTGTTGGTTGGTACCAGGTACCTGGTGCTGATTTGTTGTGAGAGAAAAGTGTTACTGACTAGTGGCTAAGACTGACTCCAGCAGTCTCTGCATCAGCATCTTCATCTGCAAAATGAGGGGGGAATCAACACTATTCATCACTCCAGCAACCACCGCATACGGATCTGCATTTTGCGACACCAATCCTCCTAAACTGCATTCTCGAGGAAATCGCATCCCCTCCGCCCGCTCCACTCGTCCCCTCTCTCGCCCTCCTCTCCTCGTCGTCTCCACAACCGCCCCCGGTGCGGAGGCCTCGGCCGGCCCCGACGCAAGGGCGCGGCGGCCCCGACCGCCCCCGGCGCGAGGGCGCGGCGGCCTCGTCCGGCCCCGGTGCGAGGGAGCGGCGGCCCGTCCGACC
The DNA here is from genome assembly GCA_036936925.1 of Cenchrus fungigraminus. Taxonomy (NCBI): domain Eukaryota; kingdom Viridiplantae; phylum Streptophyta; class Magnoliopsida; order Poales; family Poaceae; genus Cenchrus; species Cenchrus fungigraminus. Next base: position 78,456,232 of record CM072775.1, read on the forward strand.
CCAGTGTGAGGGCGCGGTGCTCCATGCGCGGCGGCCCTGACCGGCCTCGGCGCGAGGTCGCGATGCGGAGGGAGAACGTCGCCGGGCCCCGCCTCGAGCTGCGACGGGTGCTAGCTGGATCGGGCAGGAGCGCCGCCGGTCCCGGCCTGGAGACACGTGGCGGGCGCCGTCGGCCCCGGCCTGGAGCAGGCCTGCAGTGGGTGCTAGCTCCGTCTCTCCTCCCCATGCCCGGATCTAGCGGCGGCGCAGTTCCCTCCGCGGTTGACCTGCGGAATCCAGTGGCGGCGGCTCCCGGTGGCACTTCTTCGCGAGCGGCGGCGGCTCGCTTCTTCTTCGCGAGCGGCGACGAGTTCCTTCCCTCGGTAGGCGGGCGCCTCCGCTTGACCACCATCCTTGGCCTCCATCGCTCCCGTCCATCCTCCACCGGAACGCGGGAGCCAACTACCGACGCCGACGCGGGGATGAGTGCAAGATGCGGAACATTGCCGGAGTCCGTCTTCTTTTGCAGGTGGAAATCCTTCTCTTTCTTCTCTTCATACCGGATGTAGATGCAGAACCTTGTTGGAGTCGGTCTAATAAGCCAAACGAATAGGGTCTGTTTGGAAACCCCTGACTAAAATTTAGTCTGGTGTTAGAATGCCAACTCTGAACTAGTAAATGTTAGTCAGATGTTTGGATGGCAATTAGGTGCTAAATATGAAGTAATTGTGACACTAATTGCAAGTCATAGCTGATTGATGAGCAGAATATGTTGAACCTAATTAGACCTTGAGTAGAACATTTTTACTTAGCACATCATGAGCTAATCATGAACTAATTAGGATCAATGGGTTTCTACTTTTCAATTAGCTATGATTTATACAATTAATTTTATAATTAGCTCATATTCAACCACCTTAATCGATATAAAAACATATGACTACTTTTTATACAGAGGGTTCCAAATTGGTCTGAATGGTGGGTTGTTCTTAAACCTGGCTAACTGGGTTACTACAGCTAGCATCCGCTCGGGAGGGGCGTAAACACGTAAAACATTTGCAATGAGGTCTACTTCCACCATTTCAAATTGTAAGTCATTTTTGTATATTTCTAGCTCCTGTCTAGATACATAAAAAAACTATAAATTTATAATTGGCAAAATGGTTTACAATTCGAAACAAAGGAAGTACAACACACAATCTTTCAATTCAATGGATGAAAGTGTGTTGTCCGATTTCCATTATCGATCAAAGTAAACTTACAAGTTAAATGAGAATCAACACGTGAAGGGCACACCAGCATGAGAAAAATGAAACAAAGAAGAAGAAAAGGATGGATTCTATATCGACGGAGAAAACGAGGTCCCAAAGGGCAAAGGCTGCACGTCTACTGATTTCCCACGAGGGAGAGAGAGCTTCATTGAGCTGTACTGTAGAACGGCGGGTTGCGGTTGAACCCGGTTCGTTGGGCTGGTTGCGGCTGGCTACGCCGGCTCTAGCGCCGTAAAGAATAGGAATCGCCCGGGGGCGTCGTGAGGAGGAAAATGTGAAATGAGAATTAACCGGGGTGCGTTTTCTTTTCGATGAAGTGAATTCAAGGTTTGGATAACGACGATAAGAGGGTGGTGCGATCGCGGTTGGCCGGGAATGATAGGAGCACCCACGGGTCACCCCCACCTACCCACTCAGCAGCAGTCCACAGCTCAGTGCGGCTGATTGCTGCGAGTGCGCGCAAATGCATTATGAAAAGGATTGGGAAATAAAAAAAAACAAAAGGAAAAGCTACTGAAGACTGAAGTACTGCGTGGGCCATGAGTGAGATTCCCGGCTGGACGGCACCACGTCGTCACGGGCCCACGTGTCGGGCCCAGTTACCTTCCTTTTCCGCGCACAGGCCACACGCAGACGCAGCAGACTGGCCCAGCACTTAAGCCTGCTGCTTCGCTCGCGACGGCATAACAAACAAGGGATTGCAACAAACGATGATGACTTGTGCTCAAAAAAAAAAAAACGATGATGACTCGATGACAATCTGGGGCCACAGCGTCAGTGGGGTGGAGTTGTTTGACGTAAAGGGAGATAAAGGTTTGCTTCAAGTCATCATCCGCACATGATCCAAATTCGTCGTGTATAAAATAAAATTTGGCCGACAAAATTTTGTAATAACGAGCTGTGGGAGTTTGTTTCGTTCCTTGAAAGGTGTGATGTGAGATCCGTATGCTCCGATCATGACGATTATTACCTCAATGCGTTCAGCTTGGTTATTTCTACAGTATTTTTCTCTCACAGTAAATATGGTTGCCAAATCTGCCAGTAGACTTGTCGAACACACCGCATCGGTGACAAGAGTGTTAGTTGTTCGCCTTTTTTAATAATCCGTGGAGTAAACTGGTCACCATCGAGCTCATTTATGTCCATGGGTTAATAAAAAATGTTCCCTCTACGCGGGTCTAAATTGAAAGGAGTGAAAAGTTTGTTCATGATGTTCTGTTTTTGTTGGTTTTGAAAATATTTGTTGAACTTGATATTGTTCGAATGTTAGCTAATAATATTACGCTTTAGATTCCAAGGTTGCTCTCGCGTATAAATTAATAATCGTGTATACGTATCATCCGTGGGTGTTTTCGATCCTTGGGTTCGTCTTGTTTCTAACGTGTTGCGTTTGCACAATAAGGAAAAGGGAGTTTACAAGTCATAGACGTTTCTTGAAAGCAGTAGTTGTGCATACGATGAATTGATGAGGGCGCCAAATATATCAGCGGAGGAGGGAATCGGAAATGCTACATGAATGGTGAAATATGTTTTCTTCTAAACATGTTCAAAGTATTTCTCGCATACGACCTGCATTTTTGCCTTTAAAACTTTTACTCCCTCCATTCTTAAATATATGACACCGTTGACTTTTTACTTCAACTTTGACCACCAATATATATTGAACAAATTAGTTAACTAAAGTAAAATATGTATCATTATATCTATCATCTAATGCACTTTAATTAGATTTAACTTGTTGGTTTATCGTTTTGCAAAAAAAATTTATAGAAAAGACGAATAGTCAAACGAACGAAAAAAGTCAATGATGTCATATATTTAAGAACAAAGGTAGTAATTTGGTGATTGTTTTATAAAAAATACCACCGTTGGTCCTCCTAGTAACGATTTTCATTTTCATATATCCATGTATGTAGCATCATAAGCAGTAGATTAGAGGCTTTATGTTTAATGAATGAATAAATTACAAAATATCATAAGATAAAAAGAATAAATTTTAGCCAAGCTCCACCCCCGCATCCGCTATTTAGGTGTATACAAAACACATGCCTTGCCTTTAGACGATATTTGATGGTGATTGATTTGTTTTAAAAAAAAGGATAGGCACTAGCGGCTGCTGCGTGCCATGGTGGAATTCTGGGTTTATGTGATTAGAAAAGTGTATGGCCACGTCTGCAATTTCCATTTCGGTAACGTTGACATCCACAACAGCCGCACTCCGCCCCAGATAACTGCAGGTGCAAGGCTGTGCGCTCGCGTATCAATCATATATGTATATGTATCATCCGTGGGTGTTTTCGATTGTTGGTTTCGTCTTGTTCATATCATGAGAAAATCCACATTGCGTTTCGTCTTGTGGAAGTAGTCGTACACGATGCAATGATAAAGGGCGTCAAATATGGCTTCAGAGGGGTGAAAAATATATGTTTTCTGTTAATAAACATGTTTTTTTAAAGTGGTTATAAAAAAGATAAGCGCTAGCGCGGCTACTGCGTGCCATGGTGGAGTCCTGGGTTTATGGGACTAGCTAGCTAGAAAGTGTATGGCCACGTCTGCAATTGCCATTTCGGTAACGTTGACGTCCACCCAGCGCCGCACTCCCTAGATACGTGCAGGGTGCACCGTGCACGACTGCACGTCCGTCCCTATCGATCTCCACATTTCATCTAGTGCTCTACACCTTTGGCTTTGCAGAAATGTTAAGGAGCTGAGCCTTTGCTAAACAAATATCTTATGACAAGTACAATGGGCACTATCGAAGAATCTATGGGCACCCACCCACCTCCACTGGTTGTTATTGACACCAATTGTTCCTCCCAATAAGCTGCTAGCAGAGAGGCGCTCATGATCCCACAGCTGGTTGCTTTCGTGATTTCTTCAGTATTTTTCCGAAGAATTCCTAGTAGCATTTGAAAAATCCAACTTGCATTTTGCCCATAGATTCTTTTGTGAGTGTGCTCCAGCTCCAACTACACAACTAGTGAGTGGTTGGTGGGGTGCTATTAAGCAGATGCGAGAGACGTCAAATCGCATTCCATTCCCGGAAAGACCAAAGCGGCATGCATGGTCAGCTCCCGGCTTCACGCACACCTTTTTTTTGCTAATGGTATCTTTTGAGATAAATCTCGAGCAATAATGAGCAACGCCGACCAATAATGAACGTTTTGCCTGGCCTGCTATAGCTTAATTATGCGATCGAGAGGATGAGGACGACACGCACGGTCCACTTGGCTGCATGATTATTGCTTGCAAGTCGATCGCACGCACGCAAATGTCATGCAGCAGGAATCCAATAATGCACCCGTCGTTACGTTACGTACCACTCCTCCTGTTTCGTAAAGCGAGATTTCCCACACAACGGCAAAGGAAGAAAGGATCGGAGCTAGAGACGCGCGGCTCCTTGAATTTGGGCCCTTCTTTCTCGTCTCCGTTTGTTTTATCCTCCGATCCGGTTCCGGCGATTCGATGGATTCGGCCTCGATGGCTCGATATATGCATGACCTCACCCTCACGTGTATACTATATGCTGGTACGTCTGCAGCTTTCCCTCCCTCACCGGCTCTCAGCTGCTGCTCTAGTGCGCCTCATGATGCAGCAGGATAGAATACTACGAGCTGATGATGCAGGACTCATATACCTTTTGGTTGTTTTTGGGAAGTAGTGAGAGTGAGAGTGAGAGAGATTAACGTGATGTGCTCTGGCCACCAGGAATCCAAAGTGCCAAGCGACTGAAAAGTTTGGGCACGGAGGTGCGGGCCGGCCGGGGAAGAGAGCAAAAAAGCGACACCCACCAGCAGCCTGATGTCGAAATCACGGGGGGCATGCAGGAGTAGTAGACTGAGGGTCCGGACGCTCCAAAGTGAGAGGCGCGCCGTGCGCTGCGCGCGCTCGTGCGGCACAGCTGGATGCGTCCACTCACGGTCGTCGCCATGGACGTACGGGACCCGCGCGAGAGATAACGTCGACATCGTCTATCCGATCCCTGACCCTGATGGAGTGTCGATCGATGCCAGCAATGCAATCCAGAGTCGCACGGCGAATACGGACGGGGACCAGACAAGCTATCTAGGAGTACTGATCGAGGGATCGAGCTGCCGCTGCTGGTGCTTGGTCGGTTGCCTTGGTGCTCCCTGACCTGACGTCGTCGTCCCGGCCGCCTTCCTGCTGGTGGCGTTCGAGCGGCGGCGACCGCTCCGAGCCTCCGACGACCGGCCCGGGCGCACGCGCCGCGCTATAGCTAGCTGGTACAGTAGTTTGCCACTGCCGACTGCCGTGCCCGCGCGGCTGCCAGCCATGACGTTTACGGCTATTGTTTTTTCTACTTCCCCGGCCAGGCCAGCCGCATGCGGCATGCCCGCCATCCTTTCCCTTCGTCTCTGTCGCCTGACGACTGCCGACACAGGCGCGCGCACGACCGCGCCATGCCCCCCTGCGGGCTTGTTACCAGCTCGGATGGGCCAAGAAGGAGCAGCCGGCCCATTAAGCCAAATGCTAAGGTCACTGGAGACGAGTGGGCCAAGTAAGACACCTACTGAAGAATGGACCAAAGAAGTGGTGCCTGCGAGCACGATGCCGGGCTGAGCCCATGTAATGAACTCCCTATTAATACTGGAGAGAAGGAGGGGAGAGGATATGATGTATCGCATAACTTACTCAAACTTAATCATTCCTCTTCCTGTTACGTCTCTGTTCTTCTCTACTCCTCTTTGTTCTTCGTCTCGATCCAGAATTCCCGGGATCGACTACCTTCCCCTGTCGATCTCCGTTAACAATTGGTATCAGTCTAGCGATCCTTAGGTTCGTCTGTTCTTGTTTCCTGTCCTTCGATTTGAGGTATTCCACTCTCTGTTTACACCTCTTCGATTGGATTCTTTGGGTTCGCCGGTGAGCGCGATTCGTCGTGGCCGGTCTCTCCCTCGAATTCCAGTCTGGTCGTGTGATTTCTGAGTAGATCCATTGATTGGGTGACAACCGAGTTTGGTCGTGTGCCACAATTCCGATCCCTACGGTCGATTGGAGTTTGGGCCCGTAATTCCTACTCAGTCGCCCGATCTGGTCACTATTACCTCACAGGATGAATCCCGATACCAAGATCATACTGGAGGAGTTGAACAAGCGCTTCGATGAGCTGGAAACGAAGACGAACGAAAAGTTTGAGGAGCTCGACGACAAGTTGGCCTCCAAGCTCGGGGAGGTCGATGACCGCTTCGAGTGCAAGTTCGCGGATCTGAAGATTCAGCAGGACCTTCGTCTCCGTGTCCTGGAAAAGACGTCTGCAGTCGAAGCAACCTGGGACAAGCGGATCGACGCCTTGGAGCGTGCGGCTACGTCGTTTGAAGAAAGGCACTCCGGGATGGAGGGCTCCGTCGACGACCTCCGTCTCGAAGTCGGGAAACTGTCCAAACACTGGGAGCATGCGGTGCGTGAGCGCTCGCCGCCTCTCCTCCCGACAAGCTCTACCTCGACGGCGGCCCCAATACCACCTCCACAGCCGCCGCCGACAAGCTTCGTCAAGCCGCCTCCATAAGCTGATCCCAAGATTCCGTTGGTGTTCGAGCGCCCACCTACTACGAACGAGACCGACTGGCCCCATGGGCACGGCGATGGAACTTGTCACCGGGCGGATGGATACGGATCTATCACGACCGTTGTTCATCCCCCGGTCAAGGGTACGCATCCTGATTCTACTTATCTTCTTGCTCAGTCTTTTGCTCATCAAGATCGTTCACTTGTTAGGATTGGCAAGTTAGATAGTTCCCGGTCTAGTTCTTATAGCAAGTTACCTAAACTCAACTTCCCAGTGTTTGATGGCGAGAGTCCTAAGTTGTGGATCACTAGATGTGAAGATTATTTTGATCTCTATGATGTTTTACCTTCTGATTGGATCAAAGTAGCCTCTATGCATTTCATTGATCCTGCTGATAAATGGTTACAGTCTGTTGGTAGACGTATCCGTGATGTAAATTGGCTAGAATTTTGCAAAATGGTGTTAGATCGCTTTGGTAGGGGTCATCATGAGTTACTAGTCAGGCAGTTGCTTACCATTAGGCAAACTGGCTCTGTGCAAGATTACATTGATGAATTCTCCTCTCTAGTTGATCAGTTGAATGCCTATGAAGGATCTCATGAACCTCTGCACTATACTATGAAATTCATTGAGGGATTAAAACCTGAATTTAGAACACATGTCTTGATGCAACATCCTGCCACATTGGATACTGCTTTTGTTCTCACTCGCTTGCAGGAAGAGGTGGCCGACCCATACAAGCAGAAAGAATATAGTCGCTCTGAATATGGTTTTCATCAGAAGTCAACTCACAAGCCTTCTCTGCCACTACCTGTGCCCCCAGCTAGACAGGCAGAAGTGCAGACACACCGAGCTGAAGATAGGCGGTCGACAGAGGCAGCCCGGGCAAAATCAGCTGATGATCGCTGGAGGGCCCTCCGTTCTTATCTAAGAGCTAAAGGACTTTGCCAATATTGTGCTGAGAAATGGACCAAGAATCATAAATGCTCCGACACTATCCAGTTGCATGCTCTTCAGGAACTATTGGAGTTGTTTCATGTTGAAGAGACTTATGACTCTCCAGAGGACTCTTCTGATACTGATGGTGCTCAGGTATTCATGACCTTGTCTGCAGCTGCGGTGTCTGGTTTTCTAGCTCCTAGAACAATGTGCTTATCAGGGCAAATCCAAGGCATTGATATCAGGATATTGGTTGATTCAGGGTCTTCCCATACCTTTGTCAGTTCACAATTGGCTGCTCAGTTGGAAGGAGTGGAAAAGACTACATCCAGCACAACAGTTCAGGTAGCTAATGGTCAAACTTTGCAGTGCATCTCAGTCCTGCCTCAGGCTACATGGTCTGTAGAAGCCTGTGTATTTCATTCAGACCTTAAGGTACTTCAGATGTCCACTTATGATATGATTCTGGGGTTGGATTGGTTAGAGGAGCAGAGTCCAATGAAAGTCCACTGGAAAGAAAAATGGTTGGTCATTCCATACCAAGGCTCTACTGTAGTGCTCCATGGGTCTTCTCTTATGGTTCCCGAAGGTACCATTGTGCAGATTTGTTCTGTGGAAGTTACTGTGGATGATCAGATATCTATGTCAATGCCTACAGAGGTCCAGCAATTAATTGAAGAATTTGTTGTGTTGTTTGAAGTACCAACAGATCTTCCCCATGCTAGATCATGTGATCACTCTATTCCACTTATCGATGGTGCTGTTCCAGTTAGTCTCAGACCTTACCGCTTTGCACCAGCCTTGAAAGATGAGATAGAGCGGCAAGTTCTTGAGATGCTCCAGAATGGTTTGATCTAGAAGAGCAGTAGTCCCTTCTCTTCCTCTGTTCTGTTGGTAAAGAAGAAGGACGGTACATGGCGTTTTTGTGTGGACTACCGTCATCTGAATGCTATCACTATCAAAGCCAAGTACCCCGTGCCCATTATAGATGAGTTTTTGGACGAATTGTCTCAAGCCAGTTGGTTCACTTGCTTGGATCTCAGAGCAGGCTTCCATCAGATTCGCATCAAGCCCGGCGAAGAGTTTAAGACGGCCTTTCAAACCCATTTCGGCCACTTCGAATTCAGGGTCATGGCATTTGGTCTTACCGGAGCACCAGGAACATTTCAGGAAGCTATGAATTCTACCCTCATGCCATACTTAAGGAAGTTCGTTTTGGTTTTCTTCGACGACATCCTTATATACAGCAGAACTTATGAAGAACATGTCATGCACATAAGGCTGGTATTTGAGCTACTTGCTAAGGATCAGTGGAAGATAAAGTTCTCCAAGTGTACATTTGCTCAGCGTCGGATTGCTTACTTGGGGCATGTGATTAGTGCTGAGGGTGTTGCTACAGATCCTGCTAAGATCTCTGCTATAGCTCACTGGCCTTCTCCCAAATCTGCTAAGGAATTACGCAGCTTCTTGGGGTTAGCAGGGTATTACAGGAAATTTGTTCAGCATTTTGGGGTCATTTCCAAACCTCTGACAGATCTGTTAAGGAAGAACTCCATCTTTGTATGGACTTCTGTGCATGAAAAGGCCTTCTCAACTCCGAATTCAGCCTTGTGTGGTGCTCCTGTGTTGGCCCTGCCAAACTTTTCAAGACCCTTTTTTGTGGAGACAGATGCTTGTGGCTGTGGAGTTGGTGTTGTTCTCATGCAAGATGGACATCCCTTAGCCTTCCTCAGCAAGGCTCTTGGTCCAAAGTCTCAGGGCTTATCTACCTATGAAAAGGAGTATCTGGCTATTTTATTGGCTATTCAGCAGTGGAGGTCCTACCTGCAACATGGTGAGTTTCTCATTTTCACTGACCAAAAGAGCTTAACTCAGCTGTCTGAGCAAAGAATTCACACCCAATGGCAACAAAAAGTCTTTACTAAGCTCCTGGGTTTGCAATACAAGATTGTCTACAAGAAGGGAGTTGAGAATAGAGTGGCTGATGCTCTATCTAGGAAGCCTGTTCATGACTCTGTGTGTGCTGCTATTTCTGCTGTTACACCTTTATGGATAAAAGAGGTAGTGGATAGCTATCAGCAGGATCCTGTTGCCTTGTCCTTGCTGTCCAAGTTGGCTATAGACCCTCAAGTTGTGCCTCACTTCTCTTTAGCTGATGGTGTGATAAGGTTCAAAGGCCGCATATGGATTGACCAACACCCTCACTTGCAGAGCAAACTATTGGCAGCTTGTCATTCCAGTGCCTTGGGTGGCCATTCAGGAGCTCCTGTCACATATATGAGGATGAAGAAGTTATTTTCTTGGACAGGTTTGAAAGCAGCTGTGCATCAGTTTGTCAAAACATGCTTGATCTGCCAGAAGGCCAAGCCTGACAGGTCTAAGCTGCCAGGATTGTTGCAACCCCTGGAGGTACCTTCTCAAGCCTGGCAGATAATTTCTCTTGATTTCGTTGAGGGTCTTCCCCGTTCTGGTCATGCAGACAACATCCTGGTAGTAGTGGATTTCTTCACTAAGTATGGGCATTTTATTCCACTTCTTCATCCATTTTCCACATCAAGCGTGGCCAAGCTGTTCATGAACAACATATACCGCCTCCATGGCTTACCTTCAGCTATAGTTTCAGACCGTGACAGCATATTCACAAGTAAGTTTTGGTCTGAACTCTTTCGTTTGGCTGATGTCTCCTTGCGCATGAGTTCCTCGTACCACCCACAGTCCGATGGTCAGACCGAGAGACTCAATCAAACCATGGAAACATTTTTGCGTTGTTTTGTTAATGCATGCCCTGCTAAATGGATTGATTGGTTACCCTTAGCGGAATATTGGTATAACAATTGTCACCACTCATCCATCAACTGCACCCCATTTGAGGCTCTCTATGGCTATCAGCCAAAACACTTTGGTATTCTCCCTTCAGATGCTGTGGTTAATATGGATTTGTCCAAGTGGATTCAGGATCGCCAAGTGATTACTTCCCTGGTAAAACAACACTTGACTAGATCCAGGTTGCGCATGGAACACCAGGCTGACAAGAAGAGGTCTGAAAGGCAGTTTGCTGTTGGGGATATGGTTTTCTTAAAACTGCAACTATATGTACAATCTTCTTTGGCTCCCAGATCTAACCAAAAGTTGACTTTTAAGTTCTTCGGCCCATTTGAGGTGCTGGCTCGTGTGGGGCAGGTGGCATACAAGCTTAAGTTACCTGCTTCTCCTTCCATTCATCCGGTGTTTCATGTCTCCCAACTCAAGCAGATGATTCCAGGAACTGAGGTAACATCTCCACTTCCTGATGATATTGACCTTCCTCGTGTTCCACTCAAGATCTTGCAGAAGCGGGTGTCCACTCGTGATCTTCACTCTGTGCCTCAAGTATTGGTTCAGTGGTCCGGTTGGCCTTCTTCCATGGCGACCTGGGAGGATCTTGATAGTCTCCAGCAGTCCTTTCCTTCTACCCCTGCTTGGGGACAAGCAGCATTTCAAGAACCGGGGAATGTTACCAGCTCGGATGGGCCAAGAAGGAGCAGCCGGCCCATTAAGCCAAATGCTAAGGTCACTGGAGACGAGTGGGCCAAGTAAGACACCTACTGAAGAATGGACCAAAGAAGTGGTGCCTGCGAGCACGATGCCGGGCTGAGCCCATGTAATGAACTCCCTATTAATACTGGAGAGAAGGAGGGGAGAGGATATGATGTATCGCATAACTTGTACTCAAACTTAATCATTCCTATTCCCGTTACGTCTCTGTTCTTCTCTACTCCTCTTTGTTCTTCGTCTCGATCCGAAATTCCCGGGATCGACTACCTTCCCCTGTTGATCTCTGTTAACAGGGCTGCGTCCTCCGATCCGATCCGCAGGCCGGGTTGGTCGCATATGCCGTGCCCGACCTGCATAGACCTGTTTAGTTCGTTGAAAGATTTTGGAGAAAATTTTTGGGATTTCCTTCCAATGTCTGTTAAGAGTGTTAAATGTAGACTACTTACAAAACTAATTACACAAATAGATTAGAAATCGCGAGATGAATCCATTAAACCTAATTAATCCGTCATTAGAGATTGGTTACCCTAGCACAACGTTGTCTAATCATGTCATAATTAGGCTCATTAGATTCGTCTCGAAAATTAAGGTAGGAGTTGTGGAATGAGTTTTGTCATTAATCCACATTTGATACTCCTAATTAGTGTCCGGAGATTGATGTGACGGGTAGTTGTAAAAAATTTTGGAACTAAACGGGGCCTGCTGCGCAAAGCCGTTTTCTTCTTCTTCTTGACCGAACAAGCGGGGCCGCATGGCATGATGGCATGTGATGTCTAGCGACACGAACATGAGCCACCTACGTCCAGTACCGGCGTGCGTGCGATCGAGGTTGCGATAAACCGATTTTTTTTCTCGAGTAAAATCCTCCAAGCTATACAAACCGGTTTTTTTTGTGTGTGTGATGCAAAGAAAAACTTTGCGGAATTTTTTTAATATTTTTTATCTCTATTTTGCAAAAATAAATGGTCCGTCAGAAATTTTGCAAAACTATACATCTGCCGCCGTGGCCCACGACGGCAGAGTTCCTACCGCCGTGCGGCACGGCGGCAGGGGCCGTGGCCCACTGGCAAGGGCACATATCGCCGTGGGGCACGGCGTTAGGGGCCTACCGTCGTGCGGCACGGCGGTAGGAGCCTAGCGCCAGGCGGCAGCGTGACCTCCAGGTAGCGCTGTAGGCCACGGCGGTAAGTATGGACCTACCGCCGTGCCCTACGGCGGTAGGATTTTTTTTTTTGTAAATTTCAATTTTTGAAGCATTGATACTTAACGACGAACCATTAATACTTAACGACGAATTACAGGAACAAGCAATGGCATGTACGACACAAGTACCCTAACTTTGTGCCGCTGCTAGTCCTAACGTGCCTTAGGGAATTTTGATAAACGATTACAACATTTGTAGTCTAGTTGTACGAATAGTACCCGGAGAACCCGGACATCATAGACCCGCCGGAGTGCTGGGAGGGCATGTAGTACCCCAACGGGGGTGGAGTTGGATCAGACGGTGGCGGGGGTGGAGTTGCTGGTGGAGTGTTGTCCTTCTTCTCGTGGCACGGACAACAGCAGAACTCGTCCTCACACCCAGTGTTCGTCTTCACCACCATTGGTCCGGTCACCAGTCCGTCGTCGTCGTTGGTAGATGTCAGATCTGGAGAAGCCAATGCCGACGCGAGTTCTTGCCTCAGGTTGAAGATGACAACATCCTCGAGGTAGTTGATGTACTGTTGATACGGGTCAATAGCTGGGGGATCCACCCATTGCACGAAACCGCAGTTATCTGGTTGTTCGGAGTACTGCAGAAACCGTGATTACATTAGTAAATCATATAATGATGAAGGACAGAGGTCAAGGAGTTTTGCTTACCCATGCTCGTGAGCAATGCCAGAAGCGTCGACCAGAGTTGTCCCATCCCTGATAAACCTGCATCACACAGAACTCACCGTGTGCACACCTTGGCCAGTTCACCGTTTGATTTGGTGCGTACTTTCTAACATCACGCATGGATTTGAAATCTCTCTTATCTAAGACTGGAAAATTACTGTTGAACTCTGGATCTTGCTGGCTCCACAGTGCTGGACCGAGGGAGTCATCATCATCCCCAGTCCAGGAACTCATTGGTGCTTGTTGTGTTGTGAAGTGACACTGGAGAAGAGTGCTCACATATATGTAGGTAATAAAGCAGACTGGACGGTGGGCCATTCGATCCGGGGCAAGAAAAACGGGTAGTGACTCGGAGGAAACACACCCTAGTACTAGGTACACTGTTTGGTGCAGTGACTCACAGAAAACACACCCTATGTGTTCACTGTTTGGTGCAGTGACTCACAGAAAACACACCCTAATACGAGTTTTACTGTTTGCATCTGAAATGCATCTGAAATCAAGTTCTTAAAGATACAACCCGACTCTAGAGAATGATGAAATGAAATCATAATTTTTTATGGATACAGTAGCACTCGGCGTCTAGTACTCTACGTCTACTGGGTACAACGGGAGTATTTCCCCTTCCTCATAGCATCCGGCCCAGCTTCCTTAGCCCGGCGAGCTCTCTCCCTCTTCCTCTCTCTATCTGCTTCACGGGCCGCGGCCGCTTCACGTTCTTTGATCTCCCGGCGAATGCGAATTTCCTCCTGCTGCTCTTACGTTTTTCTTCTTGTTTTTCTGCCTCAACCATTCTTTGCCACGTCTCACGTGCTGAACGACCCGTCGCCTCGACGTAACGCTTGTCTTGTTCGGACTGCTCACAATCTAGCCACTGCATAAAATCACAGAGAGGAGGTGGAGTCTTTTTTCAAAGACAAGTTAGCACATAATAAAATAGCAATGGCATATTATTTATTTAGTAATGCAGTTTGTTCTTACTTTTGGTCTAACATTGCTACATGGTGGGAGAGGGTCATGCTCGTAGTTCACGCACATGAAGAACCTCATCCCGTAGCAGTACCCGAGAACGTTGCACTTGACAAGCTTACAGTTGTCACCGCAGTATCACATAGGAGTGTGGATCCCCTTTGGCACCGCAATCTTGTCCTTCCTACTGGTGAGCAACTCCAAATCCAACTCAGGACCCGAGGAAGTCATTGAAAGCCTACAAAAAAAGATGAGAAATATGATAATTCATTACATGTTTCATTTTACTAATCCATCTACACTAAAACTATATTTTTACTAAGCAGGTCTACACTAACACTATATTTTTACTATTATCACAGTTCAAACTATTAAGTACCAGAGTATTACCTCTAACGAGACGAAAAACCGGCAGAGCTTCGCACCTTCACCACCTCCTCCTCACTCCCTTCTCCTCTTCCCCCTCTCTTTCTTTTTTTTCGAATTATTATGACATTTTCGGCTGAATTTCGGCCTTATATAGGCAGCAAGTTCCTAGCGCCGTGGGGCACGGCGGTACCAGGCCTGCTGCCGCCGTGGCCCACGGCGCTAGGACCTGCCGCCGTAGCCCATGGCGTTATGTCCCTAACGCCGTGGGTTACGGCGGTATGTCCGCCGCAAGCTACGGGCCCACGTTTGACCGTGGGCCACGGCCCCTACCGCCGTGGGCCACGGCGGCAGATGTATAGTTTTGTAAAATTTCTGGCGGACCATTTATTTTTGCAAAATAGAGATAAAAAATATATAAAAAAATTCAAACTTTGCGTGCACGGAAGGCCCAAGGTGCCCACGGCCCAATATGGTCTCGTGCGTTCTTTCTTTGTTAGACCCTACCCAGTAAAGAACTTGGGCCAACATGGGCCCCTCGTCCAGGAAACCCTCGCAGAGAAGAAAAAGGGAAAGAAAAGCAGCGGCATCCCGCTGTTTCCGGCCGGAGAGGCGCCAAAACCCTACGACTACGGCCACTGACTTCCCGCGCGCGCCACCATCCCCCAATCCGGCAATCCCCACCCCCTTCCCCGCGGCGGACCCGGCCGAAGCAGGCCCAACGTCCAGCGGCGGCGGCGGCGGCGGCGGCGGCGGCACAGCACCACCGGCGAAGGAGGAGGAGGAGGCAGATCGGGGCCTACTCCGATGGCGTCGTGGCACGACGGCTTGGCGGCGCCGCCGCGAGTCCTCATTTCCCCACGTGAGCGCACACACGCACCTCTTAAATCCTGCCAGATTGTGCTTTACACTGCCGAGTCCGAGTCCGGGCTAGGGATTTTGGCTTTGGGATTAGTACTGCGCGGAGCATAGGTCTGTCTACTGATTCTACTGTTCTGGATTCGGGGCATTTAGGCTTTTGTAGCACTCTGCTGAGCTTTGTTGGCTTGAAGTCCTATTAAACGTCAGGTGGCTGCAAATCTGTTCACCGAGCGAAAAAGTTTTAACTCCTAACTGAAGTTACCTGGGATTGAGGCTTGATTTTGACTCTTTGTGCCAATTTGCTTCAATCAGACCCACAATTGGTATACCTTGCAGGCCCTTCTGATGCCAGCGCTCAAGGAAATGTTCTGTCACTTCGCCATCCAAGATCAGGTACACCTGCGCCAGCCTGGCTAGTGCTTTTCAGAATCGGTTTCTAATCACTGGAAATTTAGAAAAATACGAGATGTGATATCCTTGTTGGCGCTTAGGAATAGTCCTCGTGCTTGCAATTGGTCAACAGCTTGCTTGACCTTTGCCTTATTATGAATCAGGAGATGAAACGGGGTATCTGTTTATTGATGGTCAACTTCAAGAAATCAATTGGTTTAAAGAGCGTTACGGTGCTTGGTTCTTGGGCGACTATGTTTGTGAAGGTATATACAATCATAAACTAGCTACAAATTTTAACTTCACTGCTCAAATGCATAGATTTCTTCCAACCATGTTAATTGTGCCTTGTATTATAATTGTGTAACCAATGAGTAGTCATTGCTTTCATGCCACTTCAAACCAGCCATTTAATTTTGTTGAATAGTTAATCCATCTACTGCCCACTAGCTTAGCTCTCTCTCTAAGAAAAGGAACATACTAAAATAGTTAGATGACATTTTTCTACCATCTACGATCCATTAACATACTGAGTGCTGAGTAGTATAATCTGCTCAAAACAAATTGTTTCATAACACATACTTCAGTGCCTAACTTTGATGTTGGATCCTGCTTCTCCTTATAGACGGTGGCCTCTATTATTACACCCCTGTCGATCCCATCTTCATTTTCCTACCAATTTTTGAAGCTGCACGTATGTCGGTATGCTCAAAAGATGAAAAAATATATATATTCTGGAACATGGTTTTTGTTAAACCTAAACTCTATTAGTTTACATCCACTCACTTTATTGTGCTGCAGAGCGGGAAGGATCTTGGAAAATTCAGACAACTTGATGAAATATTGTATGTCGAGGGATATCCTGGATATCAGCAGCTAATGAGTGTAGCTGGTCAGCATATGGAATTAGTTTGTGAAATGAAAGGTAGATGTTTAAATGTTTCATTTTAATATACCAGCTAAGCTGCTGGCACATATAAGCACTAGACTACTTGACTTGCATCCTGGTAACTACTCGATTTCTGGATTGAGTTAATTGATGATTTAGATGCATTGTGAATGTCAATCCATCCTGCACAGAGTCATATGACATTAATTACTTCTTTCTTTAGTGGCAAATAGTTACATATTTAGTTATTCACATGGATATTACCTTTATTGCAGAAGTAGCTAACATGAAGTTCTTTAGGCTGGACGACTCCAAGGTCTTATCTTGGTTGTGCTGTAAGGTAGCCTTTTACTGTCCTTACTCTTGTTTACCCAATTTGATGGTGACATTTTATCTGTGCTTATCATTATAAGAAACTTGGCTACTTCTGTTTACTAGTGTACTGTGTACATAACAATTGTATAACCTTTAGACTGCAGCTAGGCAATGAGATGTATGCTGTACCGATTTTCAAAAAAAATGTTCTGATAATTAGAATGCCTTGCCTGTTTTGTCTTTTCATCCCATTTTTATTTTAATGGATATAAATGTCATGTTATAACTTACCATTAAGCATGCATGCTTCTGAGATTTTTGGTGGGTCGAATTGATTCTCTGGACTGTTTTGCAATTTTCTTTGGTTATATGGAATATGGATTGTGAACGATACAACGTTCTTTTCACTTTGGTCTGAATAGGGTCTTCAAAGGAGCTAATCCTGAAAGAGACCCTAAGTAGTTTAGTACATCTTCTTTTTGTGCACAGCATTCATATGTGAATCCTGAACCATATTTATTACCTCCTCACTCACTGTTTTGAACTGCCAATATATCTTCGAATCTCTTGCAGGTACATAACCTAAAAGAGGTCTTTCCCAAGTTGGGTAAAAATTATGCTGCTCAAGCAGAAAAGGAACAATGTATGTCCCAGTTAATCTTCATTTTATTCAGTATATATAATACATGTGCAGTGTAATATAGAATGAAGTATGTAGTTACTGGTTGTTTACTGTTTATTTTTCTTCTGGGGGTTTGTTATCATCACACATGACATGCCCATCTAACTAAGCTGTTGAACAGTGGTGTAACTCAATTTTGTAGCATAACTGTTTGGGTAGTGCCATTGATGCTTTATGTCCTAGTGCACCATTCATTCGAAAATGCCTCAAAATAAGTCAAAAGTTCTTTTTTTTTTCAAATGGTTGGTTGAGTAACAATGCTCGGTAGTTTGGATTTATGCCTGGTGCTGATCTTAAAAATGGTGCTAAGCATGGATCTTAATTTCTGATCCCAAGAGAGAAAAAGTGTAATTCCTTATCTCAAAAGGGAAAAGAGATACAAAATAGACAGTTTCTTGTAGTAGCTATGCTTGAGATTGCTTGACTCTGCTAGTGCGGTTGCTTATTATAGACTTGACTGCCTTTGTGCCTATACCTTGGCACTGGCAGCATCCAAAGCAGAAAAGTGCATAAAGATGCCCCGAGTATGGGGCTATGGGCGTGTGCACAAATGTCTGACACAGGTGCTTATATTGTTTCCTCTGCAGTGAAGGAGGCTGTCCAAATGATCCGTGAATATCTAAAGGATGAACCGTGGCTTACATTACTCTGCAAGAAGATGCAGTAAGACTTCATTCACTCTTAGACTTAAGAAAGCAGTATTTCTCTGCATGTTTGCGCTCAAGCTCCGAAAAATCTATTTTGTTGTAGGTTGGATATGAATGAGATCATCAAAGATACAACAACCAAAACTAGTGAAGCTACATTTTACGCAGACAGTTCTCCCGCACCTGCTCGCCCCTCTGAGGTGAGCTCCCTGAAAATGCTTCGTTTTTTTTCTTAGTGGCCCTAACCTCTAAACTCTTGTAATGTGCCCGTACAGAGTAAGGTGGCGAATGGTAGTGCCAAGGCAAGCAAAGGGCGGCCGGCGAAGAAGCCAAAGATGGAGGTAGGATCCAAGAACATCAAAGACATGTTCCGAAGGGTCACAAGGAGTGGATCAGGATCATGAATTCATGATGCCTCCCTTGTAACCTGTGGGTGGCTGGGTGTGACTGACGCGGTGAAATCTATGTATTTGCGCAATTGAGGTGCAGACTTGTGTGCTGCTGAACGATTGGCGATAGATTGGCATTGTAACGTAGCGTCCATATGATCATTCGGTATTGGACCATTCTAGTGTAGAACCCTCTGGGTTGTACTATAATGTATTTGTATCACATTCTTCGTAATGCGGGTGTTTTGTGAGTTATTTGAGCTGATCTGTGAGCCTTTTGTCACATTCGTTTGGGATTGCCACCGTTTCTCCAGTTCAGCCATTCGTGAGCGTGTTGCTGTGAAGTGCACGTTTCGTGTACCCCGTCCGGTCCAGCCATGTCTCCCAACTCCCAGACGGCCAGACCCACCCGCTCGGCGCGCAGCCACAGAGCCACTTCCCCAAGCGGCCAAGCCCGTCCACGCTCCAGATTTCCTAGTTCGGACCCCAACGCTAGCACGCGACGCAGCCGACGAACCAAGCAGCAGGCCCGTTCCGCAGCAGCCAGCTCCCCCGTCCTCCCGCTCCTCAATCCACTGCTGCTGCCGCCGCCGCTTCCGCAGCGTCGCTCCTCCCTCCGTCCGTTGGAGCGGAGCGGAGATCCGCCAGGACATGGATTGATTCCTCCTCTTGTTGGTGAGTAATCCGAGCTTCCTGGAAAATTTTCGTTCCGGTGAGCGTATCCTTTGCTGTGACGGCGCCCAACCAAACCCAAATCTCCATTCAGTTAGTATTGGATTTGTTTGCTGCGGGTTACTCTACTTATCCAGTCCAATCCCCCCATTCATAGCTCGGTGTTCGATTAAGGCCTTCTTCGTGAGCACGCGAGATCGACGCTAGTTGACATTTTGACAGTATATATATTCATGGTGCCCAAGGTGCAGGTTGTCTTCTTAATGGAACCACCCATGGCCCGGATTTGGCATGCCTGTCTTTTTCCCGTAATGGTTCCGATAATGGTTTTATCTCCACTCTAGTGTTCTATCAACTGAGAAGTTTAATCCTTAGTAATCTGAGATAGCCCCTGGGTGTTAATCAGTCAAGTTTAGGAGGTTAGGTCCTATACATGCCACTGTCTTGGCATTTCAAGAATAGTGCTCTTGCGAATGGACTTGTAGTCCAATAGTAGGACGGTCCAGTGGGACGCTACCCACCAGGTTCAAATCTTGGTGCTCGCACCTTTTCCTGGATTTATTCCGGGATTTTCCGGCGTTATGCATTAAGTGGTAAGCGACGTTCCCGTCGACGACGAGGCGCCAGTGGTGACTTCGGGAATCTCCAGATCTGCCGGTGCTTAGTCCTTCAGAGGTGCTCATAGGGATAGGGTTTGCGTACGTGTGTTCATAGGGGTGAGTGTGCGTGCGTATTGTGAGCGTCTGCGTTGTACTGTGTCAATCTCAAAAAAAAAAAAAGAATAGTGCTCTTCTCGTCACTTTCTCCTGGTGATAAGCCTCTTCCTTTTCTGACCATCAAATGTACTTCATTGACAGTTCAAGTCTGATATTGTCTTGGCTCTTGGTAAATGAAATATAGCCCCATTGCTGTGGTGTGCGTGTGCCGGTGTTACTAGATAGCTACATAGGTATTTGGTAAAAGAGGATAGCATGATTATTGCTCTAGTACTTCTAATGCATGCGTTTTTCCACATCGCCCTGCCTTTTACTTTGTTGGAAATCCCTGAGCTGGACTTGCAATACGCAATACAGAATTCCTATTTGATGCGCGCGCGTCGCTAGCGCTAGCGGCGAATGGACACGCCGCGGCCGTTCAGCATACGCACGTGCACCGCCCGTGACCTTATCCGCACCGAGCCTCTGACCGCGGGCGGAGAGGGAGAAGAGCGACGGTGGCGCTGTGCGTCGAGCGGCGGGAGGGGAGCAGCACCTCCGGTGAGATTTGCCCCCACCGGAATCGAAGGAGAAGGAGCTTAGGGGTTAGGGATTTTGGGTTTGGGTTGGCGGCGGCAGCACTTCATCTCCGGCCATCTCCATCTCCGACGGTTGGTGGGCAGAGCGGACGCTGTCGGCCGCGGGCGGTGGTGGAGGTCGGCAGCCTTAGGGTTTGGGTTAGGGTTCGGGGGTTCGGGGTTGGGGAGCTTCCATGGTCAAGAAGATGGCGGTTGGAAAGGGCCTGCGGCGGGGGCAAGAGGTGGGAGAATTTAGGAAGGGCGGGGAAGCGGGCCGCGGCGGGTAGAGGGCGGACGGCGTGGCGGCGCCGGTGCGGCAAGAAGGAGGCCGACGTTGGTGGATCTTGTCAGTGGAAGAAAGAAGAAAGAAGATGGAGGAAGAAAGAGTGGTGAAGGAAAGAAAGAGAAAGATAAGGGAAGGAGAGGTGGGACCCACCGGCTGTTCACTGGGATCTCGTCGCGGTGCCCGCGCGTCTGCGAGTGCCCCCGCTTGCAATAGCTTATATATATGTTGTTGTTTCATTATTACCAGTGAAATTTCAGTCATAATAATGTAATCTCTAGTTGCAAGCACCACTACACTGTGAAAACTTTATAGTAGTTGATAGTATATATCATGCTGCACCCTCTGGCTTTATATTCATGAGAGGATTTATCTCATTCTGAATTTGGAAAGATTTGCTGTGTTGTGAAACATGACATTCACTATTTGCTTTCCAAATATGGATCTATGCAGGCTCAGGGCAGCCATGAGTTATGCATGACTCAGTGCTTGCTAAATAACACTCCCACCAGTTAGTCATTAAATAAGCAAACATTTCCAAATCTGGTGGTATCCGAAAGGGCTTAAGCACTGTTTCTTTTTTCATCACTTTCTGTGGTACTGCACATGGGGTTTGGAACCGCTGAATAGTTATTGGAACCATTTGGAAAGTGGGAGATAAGTGGGTGGATCCGTCATTTCCTTGGGTGGGTGGGTTATTGTTGTTGGCAGGTGGTGGCGAGGGCAGATAGATTGAGAGTTAGATGGTATGTGCTTTTGTGCTCTAATTTTGGTATGAACGGAGAAGAGAAAGGGGTTTGCCTGTAATCAGTCATGATCTGACTATTTGCAAAAAGTAAATGTCATTTGATGCCTAAGTTGACAGGAATTGTATGTAGCACATATTCATCAATACTGTTAGAAATCAGAACATTCAGAAGGGTCCTCAGTGGCAAATAGTAACGTTGCACTGTCATCATAATTAACTTTTTCAGTTTTTCTATAGAATTTGAGTTTGGGTACTGTTTGCTCATGTAGTAAATTGATATTTTTGTATGCATTGTGTTAAGGAAGCCACACAAAAGAAAATAAGGTTTCTTTGTCAAGTATTTGTTCTGTGGTCTACTTCAAGAGGTTCTTACGTTCGGCTGTATTTTACAGTTTACATTGATCTGGATTTGATAACCAAGTGCTGATGCAATGGATGCCCTTCATAGCGATCCTTATTCCAGGAGCAGCTTGCAACCGTACAGGGATGCGTCTGTGTCCTTCGAGAACAACACAATTTTGGATAAGCACGGGATTGTCAGCCCTCGAGTTGGCATGACCTTTGAGACGGTTGATTTGGCATATCAATTCTACCTAGAGTATGGCTATCGTGCTGGCTTTGGGGTCTCAAAGAGGACTTCCCACAGTGTTGATGGGGTTAAATACCGTGCTACATTTGTCTGTTACAAAGGTGGCATTGCTAGGATTAAGCCTGGCCTTAAAGCTCGAAGGAGGCTTGTCGCAAAGACTGGTTGCAAATCAATGATGGTAGTGAAGTTTAACGCCAATGAGAACCATTGGGAAGTGGTCTTTGTTGAACTGGAGCATAATCATCCATGCAATCCTGAAATGGTCAGATTCATGATGTGCTTTAAAGATCTTCCTGACTGGCAACGGGAGCACCGCCCATTCAATGCCAAAACTCGATTGAACCCGAAGATTCACTCTGGTAGAGGCAGGCCACCCAACCAAAACAAAGATTTCATGGTGAGATCCTTTTCTCAGTCAAATTATTCCATTGAAGGGGCAGGAAAGGCTGGAAAGTTGAGGTTTGCAGAGGGTGATGTTGAGGCACTCTTAGTTTTCTTTGATAAGATGCAAGCTCAAAACTCCAACTTCTTCTACAACTGGGACATGGATGATGAAGGTCGGCTCAAGAACGTTTGCTGGGTTGATGCTAGATCCAGAGTTGCATATCAACATTTTTGTGATGTCATTTGCTTTGATACTGTCTATTTGACATATCAGTTTGTCATTCCATTGGTTGCGTTCCTGGGAATCAACCACCATGGGCAGTTTGTGTTGTTAGGATGTGGTCTACTTGGAGACGAGTCTCCAGAGACTTTTGCATGGCTGTTCAAAAAATGGCTAAAATGTATGAATGATAAAGCACCTGAAGCAATTATTACGACTCATTCAAGGCCAGTAGTCAAAGCAGTCAGTGAAGTATTTCCAAATACTCGGCACAGATACAACCTTTGGCATATAATGAAAGAACTTCCTGAAATGTCTGGAAGAGTTGAGGATAAAGAAGCAATCAGTTTGAGAATGAAAAAGGTAGTCTATGATACCATTACATCAGCTGACTTCGAGAGGGAGTGGGTTGAAATGATCAATCAGTACAATCTTCATGATAACCGGTGGCTTACAACCTTGTTTGAAGAGAGGGCAAAATGGGTGCCGGCATATGTAAAGGATACTTTCTGGGCTGGTATCTCCACAGTTCGTCGTAGTGAACGATTGGAGGCCTTTTTTGATGGATATATTACACCAGAAACCACAATAAAGACATTCATTGAACAATTTGATACTGCTATGAAGCTCAGGTCTGATCGAGAAGCCTATGATGATTTCCGTTCATTTCAGCAGAGGCCACAAGTCCTGTCTGGTCTTCTTTTTGAGGAGCAATTTGCAAATGTTTATACAATAAATATGTTCCAGAAATTCCAGGATCAGTTGAAGCAGCTGATGAATGTGAACTGCACTGAAGTCAGTAGGAGTGGTTCAGTAGTGACTTACACTGTGACAGTGATTGGAAAGGAGAGGAAGTTTGACTACAGAGTGATGTATAACAGTGCCGAGAAAGAAGTGTGGTGCATCTGCAGGTCATTTCAGTTTAAAGGTATTTTATGTAGCCATGCTCTTGCGGTCTTGAGGCAAGAGCTTGTGATGCTAATACCTCCCAAATATATTCTTGATCGATGGCGGAAGGATTACAAATGTCCTGAGGAACCTAAGGAAACCCCCGTTTCACCAAATGCGGCAAAAGCTACAGGGAAGGGCACAAAACCAGACAATGCTCAGGAAGATAAGGTGGACAATCTCTACAAGCACGGACACCAGTACTTTGCTGACATAGTGGAAATGGGAGCTACTGACCCTGATGCAATGGAGTACGTCCTTTCTGTGATGAAAGAAGCTAAAGAGAAAATGCGCAAGTTTGAGGAGTCCCGAAAAGAGAAAAGGCCCGGAGAGAGTCCAGTTTCTGCTGGTAAAAAAGGTGCTAAGTCCTCACAGCCATCCTCCACAGAAGACGTTGGTACCGGAGCATCGGTATCGACGCCTACGACTGCAGCAGTGACTACTGTTACAGTGGTGCCATCTGCACCCATGGCAGCAGCACCAACAATGATGGCTATGGCGCCTGCCTCAGCAGCCATGCCCCAAGGAATGTTCTTAGTACCGATGCACCCACATCCCATGGTTTTCCCACCCTTTGCCCCTGCAGTTCCACCAGCAGTAGCAGCACCCGTAGCCCCACCTGCTGCACCAGCAACCAATGTGGGCAATACCGCCACCAACACCTCAAAGAAGCGAAAGAAAAGGAAGGGCAAAAATTGATCTTTGGATACTGATGAGTAAGCTAGCTGCCTTTTGAATACCGTGTTACAATGCTTCCTGAAATTTGATTTGTTCATGCTGTCTCACTGTATCTTGTCCCTGAATTTGTTGTTCCAGGTCTAACACAAGATATGACCAGTGTAGCACAAAAGGAGTTTGATCTTACATTCCGCATCGTGCTGTCGATTTGATCATCATTTCTGCAGGATGAGCTGCTCGTGGGACTGCCTGCTGTGTATCAATTAGCACAGAGCGTACTCCCCTATTGTACATTATTTCCCTTCGTGCAATCGTTCTGGAAGTAGAATGACATGTGCTCCTGCTTATTATGAATGTAAAGATCTGCTTATGATCTTGTTGTTGCCATCAGCCCTCTCTTCATTTTCAGCCCTGGTGCATTTTGGCTGGGAAGATTGTAACTGTTTCCTGTGCGGTCGTGACCAAACTTTTGTGATGGCTTTTCAGAGGCAGAGGATGTAAACTTCCGCCGAACTGTGAAATGTTGTCATGTTGGAATTCCTGTCATGTTTGGGTGGTGACTGGACGAACTTTCGAACAATGCGACTTGTTGCTACTGTGCCATCGAGCAGTGTAACTGCCTGCTTTTCCTGTCTCTGCGCTGTAGCGAGGCGAATACAGATCATGGATGACAGCTTGCTGGGCTCGCTTGCCGTTGCCGATCACAGGAAGCCCAGAAACAGAAACCCCACTTTCAAAGGCCCAGAAAACTTGCCGTTAGCGTGTGTTTGTTGTTCGTGGAGTAGTGGTGATTTTGCTCTTTGTCCGCTTCTTCTAGAGCCACGAGACCGGCGGTTACATTCCACTAGATTGTCCAGGCATCGCCGCGTCCGTGCGGAGATGGCCGCGACGTGTGCAGCAACGAGCAGAGCAGGGGGTATGGGCATCTCGTCTCTCCAAGGCCCGCGCAAGCGCGACCAAGCCGACCAACGCATCCGCATCCACCTCCCCCGGCCGTGACAGTACAGGCAACTCCCCCTCTCCCATCTTCCATCCCACGCTGCACTGATGAGTCAAAACCGCCCCGCGCCCCATCATCCCCACCACCGCGTGTCGCGCTCCTCCTCCCGCCGCGTGCCCCGCGCGCCCTGCACACCTCATCAGCCCCCCCCGCTCCCGTACCCGAGACCCGCCACCTCTAAAACTCCCAGACGCACGGCGCGGCCTGCCCCTACCGATCCTCAACGGCGTGCGCAGTGCGCTGGCTGGCTAGCTGATAACCGCGATCGCCATGCGGCTCTACGTGTACGTGCTCGAGGCGGGCGGCCTCCCACCGGGTGGCGACGGCGCGCTGTTCTACGCGAAGGTGACGGTGGGGAAGCAGCGGTTCCGGACGCGGGAGGTGGAGGCAGCGGACGCCGGGGCGGGGCCGCCGGCGGCGGCGGCGTGGAACGAGGAGTTCGCGTTCGCGGTGGCGCCGGAGGAAGCGGCGGATGGCGAGGAGTTCGAGGTCGCGGTGGCGCGGCGTCGGCGTCGGCGGGGAGGAGGAGGGAGAGGCGGGAGGGAGGTGGTGGGCGTTGTCCGGCTGCCCGTGCCGGCCCCCTCCGCTGCCGCCCCGGGGGAGAGGCGGCGGTCCGTGCCGCCGACGTGGTTCACGCTGCGGCCTGTGGGTGACCGGCGGAAGGAGGGCGGCGCCGGCGACGACGCCGCGGCGGATTGCGGTGCGTGCTCTCAAGTTTTTGCTTTGGCGAGCCACATACGCTTGACTACCATTGCCGATTGCCGCACGCAAGCTCGTAGAATTTTTAGCGGATTAGCATGCCGCTATCGAGGAGTAAAAGTCGTTTAGTTTCCGTAACCGTGAGTCATTAGCAAAGCTTACTACGGGGTCGGTCATAGTTAGCTGAGATGCTTACGGAACAGCACAGGCCTTTTGCTTTTGTCAGTAGTACTGGGTGTACGTAGTGCAGTCTGATTGAACTAATCCGTATCATGTGTGGCTGGGATCAGCTTCTGCAATAAACTAGTGCCTGTCGAAAAGCATGCTTCACTTCAACACGCCAGGATTGACTACTTTTAACTTGGTAGGGAATTACTAGTGGTAAATAGTAAGGGAAATGCTAGTGGTAGATAGTATGCTTTACTTTTCCAGGATTCCATTTTGCAAGTCTTTGTTCACTTCAACACAACTCTATTTGGTTTCAGGCTTTCAGTAGAGGATATGTGTATACCTTTCCCTTTTGAGTTAAGGCTATCTTAGTCATGCGCATTGTGCGGTGCACACTTTAGAGCCATAGGTTGTATCATGATTACACTTTTCGAATGGTCTAGTGGTAATGATTTTGTTCTTATTGCTGTCAACCAGGGAAAATTCTCCTCAGCTTTTCACTCTATAGAGAAAATGGTGACAATGCTGTCGTCCACATGTCCCCTTCTTCGAGCTCCAGAAGTGACACTGATGTGGAAATGGAGAGGTCAACTGATATGGAACATCCAGGTTGTAATGGTGTGGTGGTTGATTCTCCCAGGAGCCGTGACACAGCGAGGACTTCTCTGGATAACTCTGACTGTTCGATACAAGCAGAAACCAATTCAATTACTGAAGATGATGATCTAGCAGAGGCTATTGCTGCAACAACAAATGGTGTGAGTGAGACCGAACACATGGCTCCAGATGGTAGCTTTGAAGAAGCTATGGAGGCCATGAAATCTAGAAGCACACCAGACATGCCAGAAGATCTTGATGGCGGCATCATCTTTGAGCACACTTATCTTGTGGAGTCAAAAGAACTGAACCATCTTCTGTTCGGACCTGATTCCCAGTTCTTCAAAGAACTGCGTGAGCTGCAAGGTACCATTGACTATGAGGAGCAGCCGTGGACATGGAAGAGTAAGGATCCTCCTAGCTTAACTAGGACATGTCAATACACCAAAGGTGCATCAAAGTTTATGAAAGCTGTGAAGACTGATGAGGAGCAGACATATCTTAAAGCAGATGGAAAGAATTTTGTGGTTATGGCTCGTGTCCGTACTCCTGAAGTCCCCTTTGGGAACTGTTTTGCTGTTGTTTTGCTCTACAAGATAATCCACAGCACTGGCTTATCAGGAGGTGAAGAAAGCACACATTTGACTGTATCGTACAATGTAGAATTCCTTCAGAGCACTATGATGAGAAGCATGATCGAGGGGAGCGTTCGGGACGGACTGAAAGAAAATTTCGAAGGTTTTGGTGAAGTATTGTCTAGGCATGTGAAACTGTCTGATTCTGTAGGGATGGATAAAGAGCAGTTGTTGGCGCCATTGCAGGCAGAACGCCAGACAGTTATCAAGCTTGCTTACAAGTATTTTTGCAATTTTACTGCTGTTTCCACAGTGCTATTCACACTTTATGTACTTGTGCACATCCTTCTTTCGAAATCAGGCCCACTTATGGGCCTTGAATTCAATGGTCTAGATCTACCTGACTCATTTGGAGAACTGATCACAGCAGGTGTACTAGTCCTTCAGTTAGAGCGTGTACTGAATATGGTTTCTCATTTTGTACAGGCAAGGGTACAGAGAGGTATGCTCTTTTCTTCAATTGTTTATCTCTTGTTTTTCTTGTACATTACGCATGTTATTCAACTCGGTGATGCCATCAATGTGTTACTTATCTGCCACCTATTATGACAGGAAGTGATCATGGAGTTAAAGCAAACGGTGATGGTTGGCTGCTGACTGTAGCTCTGCTAGAAGCTACAAGCTTGCCACCCGTTTCTTCTGGATCAGTTGACCCCTATGTCGTGTTTAGCTGTAATGGCATCACAAGAACAAGCTCAGTTCAACTTCAGACTCAGGAACCTCAATGGAACGGTTAGTACATTTCACATATGAGAACTGCTCCAGTACACCTGATGTTGCACACTTGCTACAGATCCTGTAGCTTTGTTTGATTATCATTTGTGACAAACTGAAAAGAATGTTGCAGAGATAATGGAATTTGATGCTATGGAAGAACCACCTGCCGTGTTGGATGTTGAAGTCTTCAATTTTGATGGTCCATTCGATTTAGCGATTTCACTTGGACATGCAGAAATTAATTTCCTGAAACACACATCAGTCGAACTGGCAGACATATGGGTTCCCCTGGAGGGAAAACTTGCCCAGACGTGTCAGAGCCGATTACATTTGAGAGTATTTCTGGAAAACACAAAAGGACCGGAGACATCAATGAGAGAATACCTAAGAAAGATGGAGAAGGAAGTTGGTAAAAAGGTAACTTTTGATTTGATAACCTGTGCCCTTGATGCCTTCACAAGTGTGATGACCATCCTGACAAAAAATGTGGTGTGTGCAGTTACATGTTCGGTCGCCTCACAGAAATTCAACATTCCAGAAGCTTTTCAGTCTGCCGGATGAAGAATTCCTTATAGCGGATTATGCATGCTCCTTGAAAAGAAAGCTGCCTTTGCAGGTAATCTTCTTACAAATGTTAGTTGTAGAAGATACAGTTACTGCTAAAATTCCAATGGTAGGTTAACGATTCAATAGGCCACATTTGGTTTTATGAAATACCAATATACCATAGGCATGTTACACTTAGTTTATTTATTTATTTTTGTGAGGAGATGCAGTATCATGTCATAGCTCTGTGGTATGCTCTTTGGACCACTAAAATATGAGATCTCACGCAAGTAGTATATCTGCAGGGGAGGCTGTTTGTGTCAGCCAGAATAGTTGGTTTCTACGCTAATTTGTTTGGACACAAAACAAAATTCTTCTTTCTGTGGGAAGATGTGGAGGAAATCGAAGTGCTGCAGCCATCATTTACAACGATAGGCACCCCGTCATTACTGTTTACCCTGAAGAGCGGCCGAGGACTCGAAGCCAAGAGCGGTGCGAAGTCCCAAGATAAGGAAGGGAGACTGAAGTTTCAGTTCCACTCTTTCGCATCCTTCAGCAAGGCTAGCAAGTGGGCATCTCTCAATTATTTAGCAGCAGTATTAGCACAGGCGACCTCACTAATGAGAAAACTATGTTTTACCCCTATCTGTAGGACAATAATCGGCCTGTGGAAAACGAAGTCGTCTGCTATTGAGCAGAGAGCCAAAATGGAAGAAGATCAGGAAGATGTGAGCTCCGTCGATCTTGATGATGTCCATGCTGTGTTGAGCATTGGAGACGTGCCTCTCTCGAAGGAGTATACTTTGGAACACCCGGTCGATGTGAGATCTCTATGCTTATTATTGCCCCTTTTCCTGACAGCATTTGATAAATTATCATAAGCTGGTTTGGCTAGCCTGTGCCCCATCAGTTGAATTAGTCTCGACAGCTTTCGTTAGTCTTTGCTGACAGACAGATATTGCTTTCGCTAGCATCATTGCGCCAGGCCGCCAGCTGAACAAGACAAGAGCAGAATCGAATTCAGTTGTCGATCAGCACGCTGTGTATGTGCTTCTGAAAACCTGATATCGAACCTTGTCTGGGTTTTGCCACAGGCTGATCTGCTGATGGGGGTGTTCGACGGTGGCCCCCTCGAGACGCGCACGATGAGCCGCGTCGGGTGCCTCGACTACTCCGCGACCCCGTGGGAGGCCACGAGGCCGGGCGTGGTGGAGCGGCACGTGAGCTACAAGTTCAACCGGTACATGTCCATCTTCGGCGGCGAGGTGGTGAGCACCCAGCTCAAGTTCCCGGCGGAGGACGGCGGCGGGTGGACCATCCACGACGTCGTCACGCTCCACAACGTCCCCTTCGGCGACTACTTCCGGGTACGCCATTTTTTTCCCAATCCCATTCCATGGGAGGTGAGATCGGGAGTGGGACTGCACACGTGAGTGACTAGCTAGCACGAATTGTTTGTGTGCACAGGTCCACCTGAGGTACAACGTGCAGAGCGCGACGTCGGAGGCGCCGAGCAGCCGGTGCGAGATCCTGGTGGGCATCGAGTGGCTCAAGAGCAGCAAGTTCCAGAAGAGGATCGCCAGGAACATCTGCGAGAAGCTGGCGCACAGGGCAAAGGAGGTGCTCGAAGTGGCCGGGAAGGAGATCGCCTCGGCCATCGTCTCAGGCTAGGACGAGCTGGCGCTTTCTTCGTTCTCCATCTTCCGGCCAGGACTCATAGCTTAATCTCCAGTTCCTTGTCACTTCTCACTGATCTGCCTTTTTCGTTCGATAGTTTAGCAGAGGAAAAAGTCACACGAGAAATAGTCAAATCCCAAATAGAAAGGGATAATATAGAATACTACGTGTGACGGGTGCCAACATTTTCTTCTGAAACTGTAAGTAACTAAACACGGATCGACTGGAGGGGATAGGATGTGGCCATGTGGGCATACGCCGCGGCGTTCTGCCTGTCCTGTTCTTGTATGCTCCGTCAAAATGTCAAGAAAGTATCATTTTGGAGCCATTCGCCGTGGCGCGGCACGTTCGCGCGGAGGCCATTCGCGTCTGCCGCGGCGGTGGCGTCGTGGAGCGGCTTGGCCGACCGCCGGCAAAGGCACGGTGCCACGGTGGGCTGTGTGTGGCGATGCGCCATGTGGGACGTGCGTGGGCGGCATATGGAAAGCTCGTGCGTCCGCGGGGTTCGGTCGCGCCGGATCTCACCGTTAGAACAGCTTGCCTTTGCTCCCCGCGACCGGCCTGACTCGGAAGACGAACATTACCGATTCCATCTTCTTGAGACTGAAGAGTAGGCTGTAGTTATCTTGACGACTGAAAATAAAGTATTCACTAACACGTGGCATCACGTTAAGCGTATCGCTACGGGGGCTTTTTTACGGTGGATCATATAACTATTTTTAGTAAGGGTACATAGATAATTTTTGCAACATCAGGTCAAGAAACAAATTTCGTTTATGCCACCAAGAAAAATTTGAAATGATTTTTTTAAAAAAATTTGTTTTTGAAATGATTTTTTTTTAATTTGAAAAACATTTGACCATACCAAGTGAAATGAAGATAAAATTTGAAATGAAAATTTTCGTTTTTGAAATTTGAAATGAAATTTCAAAAAATCGTTCTTGAAATTTGAAATAAAATTTTTGTTTTTGAAAATTTAAAAAAAATCGTTTTTAAAATTTGAAATGAAAATTTTCGTTTGAAATTTGAAAAAAAAATTTGGCCATACCACGAGAGGAAAATGAAAAAAATTTGAAATAAAGAAATCATATATTTCGTTTATACTACCGAGAAAAAACTACCAACAATACCCTCATATCACCATACCACCTATGTATACCACCCTATACCACTAGTGCTAGCTGTGGTGGTATACAATTAATCTCAACCGTCGGATCCTTCCATACCAGTCATTTTCTAATAGTGGTATGAGGTGGTATGGTCCACCGTAAAAGGACCCCCCTACCCCCCTACGGGCGGCAGGGCGGCAGTAGAGATGAAATCAGATCGGATAATACATTTTTCACATACATATCCATGTTTTTTTGTTGGATGTGGAGCGGAGCGGATATTACACGGATGTTGATTTTTTTGGATGTCGGATATAGTACGGAGTCGGATCGGTGTCGGAGCGAAAGCAAATTAATATAGTCAGATAATACATGCTTATATTCAGCTTCAAATGATGATCAATATTTTTTAAAGTAAAGTCGTAAACTAACAACATAATATGAATACTCTTTATGGCTCGCTAATAATGAAAGTAATCTTCACTATCAAGAATGACACTTCACACTCTGACCTCGAATAAAATTATTATCAGTTCTCAACTGATACTTAAGAGTATAACAAGCACTCTGACCTCAAATAAATTTATTATGAGTTCTCAACTTATTTATACTTAAGTGTATGGGCCGTCTTAGGTTGTCATAGTAGTCGGATATTCTATTATAGGTCTCGGATTATCAACATTCAATTGTTGGATAATCCATATCCGTCAGATATCGCTAACATCATATCCTAATCCGCATCCACACACAATCAGATTCGGATTATCCACATCCACATGGATATCAAAAACTTTTCTCCATATTCACATAATTCGGATTCAGATCAGATCGGATACAGAAATTATCCACGCCACTTTCATCCCTGCCGGCAGGCTCTTTCTGAATTTTGGCGCTACCAAATAAAATATACTCCTTCCACTGCAACTCGTATGTCCATAGATATTAGTATATATATGTAGGTATACATCATATTTAGATGCACAATAATATTTATAAATTTAAAATAATTTATAATTTGAAACGGAGGAGTACAGTTTTAAAGTTTAGTTCTATGGGACTTGGAAAACAAGTTCAGAAATCTAATTTTGGAGGCCTTTTTACCTTTTTTTTTTTGAGTAGAGGCCTTTTTACCTTGTGCGGTAAGAAGAGAAAAGGATCCAGAGATCCATAGATATTAGTAAGCGAACTTTGACTTTGTGCTGCTGGGACACTGCAGCCTGGGCCCGGGCAACTACCCCGCGAATCTGCCGGCCAGGCCAGCCGGGCCCACCCATCCGCCTCTCCTCCTCGCCGCTGTCTTCTCTTTCCCAAACCCACACAACACAACACCTCCCACTCCTCCGCCTCCCCCAATCCCCCCTCCACGCTCCGATCTCCGCCGACCCCCGATTCGGCCGGCAGCCATGGATCCGGCGCCGCAGACGCACCCGATCCTCTCCTACGTGCTCTCCCGCATCCCCACCCTCTCCAAGCCCAAACCCGCCGCCGCCGCCTCCGAGTTCGACATCGAGCAGCCGCCCGCGCGCACCCCACCCACCGAGGGGGAGTTCGAGCTCGTCGAGCGCATGCCGGGCCTGCGCCACCCGTCCGTGCTCCGCGCCATGACCCGCGCCGTCGCCGACGTCTCCGCGGCCCGCTCCGCGCTCCAGGTGCTCGGCCCGCGGTCCAACCACGAGCTCGTCGACTCCTCCCGCGCCATCGTCGCCGCCGCCGAGGCCGGGGACTCGCGGATCCCCGAGGAAGACGTCGAGGCGTGCCGCGCCGTGGTGCGCCTCGAGGAGACCCACGACGCCTACGAGGCCCTTCTGCAGGAGGCCGAGGCCAGGCTCGAGAGGGTGTACCGGTCCGCGATGGAGGGGACGGACCTGGACGACGAGGCGGCGGAGAAGGGCGGGGAGGACGGCGGGCCCGCTGCGGGCGCTGACGGCGGGTACGCCGCGGTGCACGAGGAGGTGGTGGCGGTGCTCAAGCAGGCAGAGGAGGGGAAGCCGGTGGAGAGCGTGCGCCTCGTTGATCGTCAGCTGCGCCAACTGCCTGAGGCGTTCGGGAGGATCCAGGGCCTCCGCGTGCTCGACGTCTCGCGCAACCAGCTCGAGGTAACAGACTAGTCATTATCATGCTTAATTAGATCTGTCCTGGATGGGCATTTTTTTTATTCGACTGTTTGCACATATTCCACTGTCTTGGCCTGCAAATCAGCAAATGCATACACCGGAACATGTGATGGCTGATTGTGTGTTTCTCCTTAAAGGAGCGAAGGATAGTGATTGTGTGTACGATATGTCTATGGACTAACTATATAGGATGAGGGCGGGCACACCGTGCTATTTTCGGAATTTACTATTATTTCAACCTATGTACATCTGGAGGGAATTCTATGATATATTTTTCAAGAGCAGAGAAACTGATTATTTTTCAACAATTCTTATTTGATTAGGAAATACTCAATAGGCCTTTCATATGTTTTTAGTGTATTTTGGCGTGAAAATAATTAGACTATGCTAGTGCTACAACTGAAGGTTACCATTAGGAAAATTTTCTGCATATATATATATATATATATATATATATATATATATATATATATATATATATATATATATATATATATATATATATATATATATATATATACACTTTGTTGGCAAAACCTACAAAATTGAATTGTAGGAGGCTGCAACTGCATTACCTAATGAAATGCGTTAGCTCCATTGTGCCGATCCATTTTTTTTTTGGATTGTTTAATTTATCATAAATCCAAAGATCTTGTTCATGTTTGAATTGGAAATCATAGTTTGGAGTAGGAGAAATCATAGGGCTTTTGTTCTGGATTGGCATTTTTTTATTCAATTGTTTGCACATATTCCACTGTCTTGGCCTGCAATTCAGCAAATGCATAAACCGGAATATGTGATGGCTGATTATGTGTTTCTCCATAAAGGAGTGAAGGATAGTGATTGTGTGTACGATGTCTGATCCCTAGTAGGTATGGACTCTATATGATGAGTGCACACCGTGCTATTTTTGGAACTTACTATCATTTCAACCTATGCACATCTGGAGGGAATTCTATCATTTTTTTTCAAGAGCAGAGAAATTGATATTTTTCAACAGTTCTTATTTGATTAGGAAATACTAAATAGTCTGTTCATATGTTGTAGTGTATTTTGGTGTGAAAGTAATTAGGCTATGCTGGTGCTACAACTGAAGGTTACCATTAGGAAAATTTTCTGCATATATATACTTTGTTGTTAAAAGGTACAAAATTGAATTGTAGGAGGCTGCAACTGCAGTACCCAATGAAACACACATGATTTTCGTTTGTGATTAACTCAAAGTGTGGTGATCCTTGTTTTTGGATTGTTTATTTTATCATGAATCCATGGATATCTTGTTCATGTTTGAATTGGAAATCATAGTTTGGAGTAGGAGAAATAACTTCTGTTCCTTTTTTACTTCCCAATATTGTTTTTCTCTAAGCATATGTGATTTATAGTGTATAATTTGTTTTGGCATATTATCATTAGAAGAAGACAAGCAAATGTTAGATACCAAATCTCATCATATTTCTCAATTCTTGATCAATAGACTTCAAATATTTTTGAGTTGTAATCGTTAACAACTATGTATACTTCCAGTTGTGGTTTTGTCCCCCCGCTTGACTGATCAATAAATTTCCACTTCAATGTCATTATAGGTTATTCCGGATGCTATAGGAGGACTTGATCATCTTGAAGAGCTTCATCTCGCTGCCAATGCTTTGATTTCTCTTCCTGATACCATTGGACTGCTATCCAATCTCAAGATTCTGAATGTGTCAAGTAATAGGCTCAGGGCACTGCCAGATAGCATCTCCAAGTGTAGGTAGGTAACACTCTGGTTCTTTTCTTTGGCTGGTAAATAATGCTATCCAACTGATTGATTACTGTTGATATTCCAGGTTATTGGTTGAGCTTGATGCAAGCTACAACGGGCTCACATACCTGCCAACAAATATTGGCTATGAGCTGGTTAATCTGCGGAAACTCTGGGTCCACATGAACAAGTTGCGATCTCTTCCATCATCAGTCTGCGAGATGACATCGCTCTACCTTCTGGATGCCCATTTCAATGAACTCTGTGGTTTGCCATCTGCCTTTGGGAAGCTTAGCAGTCTTGAAATTCTCAACCTTAGCAGCAACTTCAGTGATTTGAAGGAGCTTCCTGCTTCATTTGGTGACCTTCTGAATCTACGTGAGCTTGATTTGAGCAACAACCAGATACATGCTCTTCCGGACACTTTCGGTCGTCTGGATAAACTGGAGAAGCTTAACCTAGAGCAGAACCCCCTGGCGATGCCACCGATGGATATTGTGGACAAGGGTGTCGACACGGTGAAAGAGTACATGTCAAAGAGGTGGCTGGACATCTTGCTCGAGGAAGAACAGAGGCGCATCGCGGCTGAGACCCCTCAAGCGTCATCAACTCCCAAGGCTTGGCTGGCACGCAGTGTCTCCTGGGTCACAGACGTTTCTGGGAGCCTTGTTGGGTACCTCAGTGGAAACGAGAAGTCGGAGAAGGATGCATATCTGGACCAGCAGCTCTGATTCCTGATTTAGACCTCAATTGCCTGGTGTGTGCGTGTGCACCTCATGTACATACGACTATAGTTTTACCAAATCTTGACTAGGAAATCAGTTTGGGTTCCTGTTGATTCAGGCCATACAAATCTTTACTCGTTTTACTCCATTGAATAATAGTGTGGGAACTACTACAACTTGGGAGTACACTCAAGATGACCATTGTGAAGGAGGACGTATCCTGTACTCCCACCTCATCATGTACTCCCGTACTCCCGCGTAAAAAAAACAACCGAAATGTTGATGTAAAATTCAAACAAAAATATATATGCATAGATGATGCAAAGATCTATGTTGACACAAAATTTTAGATGCAACAAAAATCTGTACAAGACAATATAAAAAAGTGAAATTAGTACTTGATATTGCGGGTTGTACCCATTCATCTTTGGACCCGCACCTGTTACTGTTGAATCATTGATTTCTCTTTTTTGTTTCTTCGTGCACAAATTTTTGTTCATCCTCAAATCTTATATGATGCTAGAAGAAAACATGATGCATCTATACATATATTAAAATAGAAATTTTATGCAAGTTTAGAAGTGCATTTGTGGGTTGGGAGTATGGGAGTACTCCAAGCTGCGGGAGCACAGGATATGTTCCCGTTGTGAAGATATCTGCTTGTTTTCGTTTCTTTGGGTTTTGTCCCTTTCATTGTTGTGAATCGTGGAGAAGAATTTCTGATATAGTTTCTCCCTGTTTGTTCATTCATGTTGATATACTCCCTCCGTTTCAAAATACTTTCATTATGAGTTTTCTAGATACATTCTCTTCATTATGTACGTGAACATACTATCTAGGTGCATAACAAAAGAAGTGTATCTAGAAAACTCAGAATGACAAGTACTTTGAAATGAAGTAAGTACATCATCTTATTTGTTTATTTGTGTTTCTCGATGAGCTGCATAACATCAAGTATGTCATTTGTGCTTTTCTTTAAAAAAACAGGAATAGCAATCGTTGCTTATTGGATAATTTGAAGTTTTCCTGAGTACCTGAAGGAAACTTTATGCTTGTTACTCGAGAAACATGGAACAACAGCACACGCATAAAGAGTACAGCCGCGATAAAGAGCACAACTTGCCAAACTGCAAATAATTAAAGGTAACACTACCACGGTAATATTATTCAACTACTACCTTATAAGCTTGGTGATCATGAACCGGCACACGCAAAGCGTTACATTACACAAGGTTCGGGCACACCGCATAACTTCTGTCTACTTATTTCATACCACTACTATCTATAGCTTCGGTCTACTTATTTTCTACCACTACATGTAGAAAGGTTACTAGGAACTGCCAACTGCCGCACAAGATGTTATCCATCACTGATCCTTCTTCGCCTTGATAATGAGGTCCGCCACAATGAATCCTTCGTCATCGCTGTTGTCGACCACCACCTCGCTCATCACTGTGTCATCAGAACCCTAAGGGCAATCAGACAGGCCAGGTTGAGAAAGTTTGTGCGCTGGTGTCAACATATGATGTGAACATGGTGTCCATACTTACCAGTTCGGAGAACCCCTCAAGGGGGTCCCACTCGTTGAAGCCACAGAGATCAACAACAGACTGCTCCAGGTCGTAGTTGTTCTGCCTCAGTATCTGCTTGTTCAGGTCAGCCTGCATGAAACCCAGGACCTCGAGCTCACTCATCATCTTCTCCTCCAGCAGGTGGTTGACAGCTTCAGCAGGTGCTGCTGCAACCACAGGTGCGCTAACAGGAGCAGCAACAGGTGCAGGTGCGGATGCACTAACAGAAGCAGGAGCAGGCACCGCCACAGGCACGGGGTTGGGCACGAGAATTGCTTCAGGTGCAGGCACAGCAGCAGGCATTGAAGCCAATGCAGCCTCGGCAGATGAGGCGGGTGCATCAGTAACTGGGATTTGCACTGGTTCAACTGCTGCTGGGGAGGACATATCACTAGGAACTGGCTCAGATTCCTTGGGTTCCATGGTTTCACATTCAAGCCTGCTGCGCCATCCAGACAAAATTACAGGAGCACTGTTTCTATTGAATCCAAAAGGCCTTGTGCTGTTAGCTTCAGGGAGCTGATTCAGGTTTATTGCAGCAGCCTGTTTGCCGCCGCTGGGCTGCTCCACCTGCACTCAAAAATAGTGTGCCAATGATAAGATAACTGGAAGCATGATGGTGACAAGGACAAAAGCAGTTAAGGGTAGAGTAACAACCTCAATATGAACCCAAATCTGTTGACCAAACGTCAGATTTGAGGGTAGTGCCAATCTCCAGTGAGATATGTACCTACCAGGCTTCGCAGGGGCAAGAAAATCAACAGTAACATCAGTCTCTTGGCATGGATCTAACCCATTTGCGGAAATCTGCACACACATCAAATGTAAGTGAGAAGTTGATAATTTCAGTACATGGCAATTGATGTTCCATCCTGCACTCAACCATAAATTATCAGTTCATGGCTAAAATATGACGGTAGTACATACCGCTAATCTGGATGAACTCAGACATGTTAAGCGATCTCCGCCAACCCAGAGAAGATAGGTACCATACGGCCACTTGCCAAACCCATTGTTACGCATGCGCCAAATCTTGGTAAAAGGAGTTGAAGGTGCCATTGGTGTTCCATCAGGAACAGTGACGTCCTTAATGAAGCAACTGTCAGTTTTGACTGCTGGAACCGTCCCAAGCAACGTCTGGTTCTGAAAGGATAAAATGTAAGATGAAATCTCCTTTACAAAAAAATGCAAGGTGAATACTGTCGTTCTTACTATTGCAGAGGTACTATCTATTAATGAAATAAACCAAGGCCAACTCGTTAAAGTGCCTTTCGAACTTACACTTTTTGAAGAAGGACTGTCTAATCTGGTATATTCAACCTCATTGCCCATGTGAGAAAAACAGGCATCACACAGATCATAGTCTTTTTTACTGTCAACAAAAGTAAGCAATGTCAGAAGAACGAACGGTTACATTTACAACTAGTATTGAAGTCAATAACTTACACATTAGACTTGTAGCGAGGTCCAACAATTGGTGTCACCCCACATCCATCACACTGTATCCATCTATGCTGTGCATAGTGTTGGGCGAGGCCCCTATAATTGTCACCAAGACCTCTGTAAGAGCTCCCAAAAGAGTTGACACTTTCTGGATTTGGTACATAACTAGACAATGAGCCTGTGCGATCTCTGTGTGAAGTCCCGGTAGAGTAGAGGTTAGGACAGCACATACCAACAGATGAAGGTGTATTCAACTTAATAGGGTTATAGCTGTTGGGCAGAGGCGGGAACGTTGAGTGCAAATCACCAGTAGTTTTTCCATTAGCTCCAGACATTAGGTTGAAGGGGGTAAAAAATGGTGTAGGAGGGTAGAGTGCAGGTGTGGGAGGATGGTACACTGGTGGGAATAGCGGCCGCATATCACCATTGGCCATTCCAATGGATCCAAAAGATTTTAATGCTTCAGGAACGGATCCTTGAGCAGGACCGCCATGAGAAGTGGTGGAAACTGGTGGCCAAGAGGATAATACAGATTTTCCTTCACTGCGAGCATCAGATTTGAACTTAATCTCAGAATCAAGACTCTTGTGATCACCTTTCATTCCACCTGAACTAGTAAAAACCAATGAATCCCTAACTGAAGGGCATGATGGCGCCTGTTCAATTTTAGCATTGGGATCCCCAGATAGCACACCCCTAAGACCAGCTTCAGATATCCCAGAATTTTGCCCATCCGAGGTCCCTGAAGCTGAACCTGTGACAAGGGCAGACTCGAGCTTAACCTTTGCACTTCTCAATTTTTGATGCATGTTACTACTTCGTGTTATCAGTTTAGCAACACGGTCCAGCAACTCAGCCAATGACGGTGCAGATGATGCAGCTCTAAAACGCAAGTCATGAGATAATTTTGCAAGGACAGCAGGGACTTGCTCTGGCACAAACTTCAAAGCTTCATCAATAGCCGATTTCACCTGGGCAAGTTGATCTTCTAGAGAGATGGACCTCGAAGATTTAGAATTTGTGGCCTGCTGTTTTGTCTGAGTTGCCCCAACATTGCTGCTCTTCAACTGAACATTAATCCTAAGAGGGTTCAATTTCTGATTAATAGCAGCGTCGCGTAGATCATTATCATCATCCAGCATGACGACATCCCCGTCCTCATCAGTATAGGTGAGAATGAATTCAGCATCAGGACTGAACTTAAAGGCACTTGCAATCTTCAACCGAAGGGCAGGCAGATCATGATCAAAGTGTGAGCCATTAACATGAGCATTGAATCGCTTCAAAGTGTCACCGTATTTGACCTGACAACCAGTAAAAACTATACTTAGAACTCGCCAAAACAATCATGAACTACCACTGTGTGGGACATTCAATTACTCCTTCAAGTAAGCACGTATTAAAAATATAAATACCCTAACATGTGCTACTTTAACAAGAACACCAGGTACCCAAAAGTTAAAACAAGAGAAGCTAATCTCTAGCTTTTAATCAAATCATGTTGGAAGATATGTCACCAGATTGATTGATCAAGTACTACAAGCATAACCTAGTCTTAGCAATACAAAGAAAGCGAGGAGCGTCTAGGGCTCACTGGAACATGCAACTGATAATGCGAAG
Source organism: Cenchrus fungigraminus (assembly GCA_036936925.1). NCBI lineage: Eukaryota > Viridiplantae > Streptophyta > Magnoliopsida > Poales > Poaceae > Cenchrus > Cenchrus fungigraminus. The sequence continues at coordinate 78,497,028 of CM072775.1, forward strand.
GTTTTGCCATTCTCCACACAGACATAATAGAGCAACGCCCTGCGGAAACCCTTACAAAAACAAGTGCTACAGCACGTCCTGAACTCATCTGTCATAAAGCATCAGTGATGCTGTGTGATCTAAGGCTGTGCCACGCCTTCATATAATGAAAATTCATGTGTGGATACTCTCCACCTGACTACATGAGCATGAAAAAGAAAATCGCAGTAGAAAACATTCACTACAGATCGAACTCCTCTGCCATCAAATCACACACAAAAAAACCATGGGTGTCACAGTGTACATTTCACTCGTCTGCCATCCGACGCCAAATATAAAGTAAATCTTCTAGTCTTAGCCCCTAAAACAAAACGTCCAGCAATGATATAAATCCAGAACAATCTTATCAAAATATTCACCTAATGTGCCAACCTCTTTTATTAAACACTATCACGATCAAATAAATCTGATCTCGGATGCAACCAGAGAGATGCAAAACGCTCACATACGGGACTCTGAACTTCATGATCGGACCATCTCACAAGGCCGCACCTCATCCCTAGCCAGCGAGGGGGGTTGAGATCACTACGATCCATATACAACTAAAAAGGTTTGAGATCACTACAATCCATATAACTAAAAAAACTCTGGTGTAAAAAAAATCCACTACGACCACTGAACAGATTACCGTGGCGGAAAAAAAAAACTACTCTGCACACAATGACACAACAACGAACCGGTAAAACCTACCCACGGCATTCCCCTGCATCCACCCCCGATCGACAAACGAACCGCAGCGCGAACGCGCGCGGGGGGCGACGAGACCTCACCTTGACGACGAGATCCCTGGAGTGGTCGACACGCGGCCACGCGTTGCCGTACACCATCGGCGCGGTCCCGAAAGCGTCCATCGCGGGCGCGGCGCGAACCGCCCCCCGCGGACCCTGGGTGCCGGCGAGGGGAGAGGAGGTTGCAGCCTCGGCGGCGGCGGGGGCGACGGGAAGCGGCGGTGACCCTGGGCGATCGATCGGGCGGGCGGAGGGTGCGGGGTGAGGAGTTGGGTTGTGGGCGGAGAGAGGCAGAGGAGGAAGGGGGTGGACGCAGATCCAGTGCCTTTCCTTCTTCAAGGCACAACGTGCCTTTGCTCTTGCAATCCTGCATCCGTGGCGACGTGGCGTGAAGACCGTGGAGAGGAGACCTGAACGGCTGACCAGGTGTTGTGGGTTCCCCAAATAAAAAAACAAAGAACCAGGTGTTGTGGGACCCGCTGGGCAGTAGAAAAGACTGGACAGGTTACCGCACTGCCACAACGGTGTAGCGGGAAAAATTCTATCTGCACTTTTTTCACAAAAATAAAATAACAAATGGTAGGAGAGCAGTACTAATAATCGCATTAGTAAATGTTATTTTTCTAATATTAAATATTAAAATATCTTTAAAAGGTTGACAAATATTAGAGGTGTTAATAAACAGTATGAAAATAAGATCGAACACGAGACACAATTTTTGCCTACACGAGAAAAATTATGGGTGTTAACCAACGATCTTCACTGCGATGGAGTTACAATGCAGATAATACAATGAACTATCTTACTCTTTCCACACGACTTACAAGACGTATGTGTAGGGTGGAGTAAATTGACTGCAATCGACTAAATTAGCGTGTGGCTAAAGTTTAGTTTGTGTCACATCGAAAGTTCGGATACTAAACAGGAGGATTAAAAATTAGGTAATTATAAAACTAATTACTAAATAGAGGACTCAAAATGAATTAATTATAAAACTAATTACGCGTCACATTTTCTAATAATGACCTAATTAGATTTAATAGATTTGTTTCGTCATTTAGTTTGGAGTTATGACTTATTAGTTTCAAACATTCGATGTTACAAAATAAATTTTAGCCCCTAAGATCCAAACACTGCCTTAATATCTTACATTGGAAGAATGAAATCTTGTTTGTCAGTACACTACACATTGTCTACTTGTTTATTTCATTTTAGTTTTGGACTTTGGAATAAGTTTTTTTCCTAACGCGGTGGCAGTACAACCTGGGCAACCTGCAGACTGTGCATATTGTGTACAGCACGGCCCACCACACCTGGTTCGTCCCCACACGAGTACAGCACGAATGGCCTCAAGAGCAAAGGTACGTTGTGCCTTGAAGAAGGTAAGGCACCGGATCTGCGTCCGAAGGGGGTGCCGTTCAGTGCCCTCCCTTTTATCGAGCGTTTCCGTTTCAGAGTCTTTCGGTTTGCTTCGACGAGGAGTGAAGACGGAGTGACGGACCCGTGAGTAAAAGTCTCGCAGATTTGCCGCGGGAGTTTCCTGGTATCACGCATGGGTCCTCGACGGCCGGCGGGGCCCGCGTGTCGGCGGGAGAGGCCGTGGTTTTCCTTTTTGGATGGACGTTATACCTGAGCATTTTTTGCCCGGCCCGACCCGGCCCGGGCCCGGCCCGCGCCAGGTCCGCCCACGGACCTTACTGGACGGGCGTGGGCAGAGATCTTGAAGCCCGCGAAAATTTTTTTTGGCCCGAACCCGACCCGAAATGCTGTTTTTAGGTACTTTACACTATAAAATGCGCGGGCGGCCCGCCCAAGCCCGGGCCCGGCCCGAAAACTGAAGCCCGACACGTCCCATGGGACGGTCATGGGCAAGATTTTCTCAGCCCGAAAAACCTGGGTTTTTTTTCGACCCGGCCCGAACCCGGCCCGGCCCGTGAAATGCTCAGGTCTAATGGACGTGCGCCGGTGGGTTTGTTTGTGATTCTGAGGTTTCCGTGGGTGGTGGGTGGCCTGGTGGCCGGGACGAGGAGCGCGTGTCCGTAGGGGCCCGCAGGTCAGGCGGTGGAACGGATATGGACTGGAATATAATACTTGTTCTTTCCGTGAGGAAGGATATATAATATTGCTTGTCAGGGCGTCTGCTGCTGACTGCTGCTGCCATCTTCGGGAGCAAGACGTCGTCTCGCGAGCTTTGCTTCCTCGAGGGGGTCACCGGGGGCCGCCCGTGAGATTCCGACGTGTCGATGACATGTGGACCAGGTGGTATCCTTTGGTCTTATCTTTATTCACGGACATACTCCTACATGCAAAGGAGAGAGAGTGCCAGAGAAAGAGTGATTTGGGTTCGAGCCACACGCAGACGCAGGCAGTTCGGGTGGATGTATGGCACGACGGACGCGCAGCGCAGGCCGGGAGAGACGTTCCGGCTCGTCCGGCGGAGCTTTGGGGTGACTGGTGAGGGCGTTTTGCATTGACGACGACGGATCCGTCGGATCGGGATCGCGCACCCGCACCCGCACCAGCAACGGCACGAAATTCGCATACGCCGCGTGCGGTCTCCTTCCTCACCTCCCGGTCCGGCTTCCATTCTTTTTTAATCAGAGGAAGAATTATATTATATCAGTACATCATCAAATTACAAACAGCACTCTCAAAGTACTCACGCTCAAAGCAGCTCCAAATCTCAATCCCAAACCTGTGTAAAAAATCAAATAGAAGGCCGCACAGGCATACCCTCAGCAAGCAGGCTGAGAACAAGCGCCCAAAGAACGACGACCAACATCCCTGTAGGTTGGAACGAGCACAATCTTCTTCTTCCTTCACGCGTCTTTCTTCTTCCTCTTTCTGCCACCGATGGAGAAGAGAGACTGATCCCAATCTATCCGAAGACAGACTTAGTCTCACAAGCCTTTCACCGTGATTGGATCTAACCACGACAAAACGGAGAAGTGGCCGGAGAAAATTATTCCATGACGACGGCACCATCCCCGCCTCAGTGTCGCCATCTGAAAACCTAAATCTCCATGTTGTCACCCCAAAAAAATTGTTGACGCCGTAGATGCCGTCGCCACCTCTTTCATCGAAGCCGCCATGGAGAGACACAAGCCTCCCTATCTTATCACCGTTGCCGGAGAGGAGGAGGAAACAAATCTCCCATACCGCAAAACGTGGCATGAAGAAACTTTAACCCTAACCTAATCACGAACTGGATTATTGGGAAAAATGGATCCCCCTCCTTCAGACCTCCGACGAGATGCCGGAGATGAGAAGTGAGGGGGACCAATAATGGAGGAACGGGAGGGAAACAGGCGCCGGCGGCAGGGCGCGCCGCCCGTGTCGCCGTCTGGGTGACGCGGGGGCGAGGGCGGCGGTTTTGGTTCCGATTTCTGATGATTTGGTCCGGCTTCCATTCGTGCGCCCCCGCACAAATCAATCTACTCGTCGGTCGGCCCAACGCGCAAGGCCCATTGAGCAAGTCTCAACCTACCTGACCGTTCGTATCGGGCTGTATGACTGTATCGCTTTAGAAATAGTCCTTTTACGTCCCTCATCTATTACCAAAGTCTAACTTTCGTCCTTCATGTGCAAAATCGGATATTTGGGGTCCTCAACTATCAAATACGGTTATTTTTGGTCCCTCAGCTGTTTTGGAGGGTGGTTTTCGCATGACGTTGCCGCAACTGGGTATATAAGATCCATCAACTATCAAATATGTTTATTTTTGATCCCTCAACTATCAAATCTATTTATTTTTCCTTTGACTGTTTTGGAAGGTGATATTCGCATGACGTGGCGCTGGGTCAACATGTCAGGTACATGTGGAGGTAGGACCCATGTCACGTGGCTATCTTCTACCCCTTTCTCATTCTTCCTTCCCTCTCCCTAACACTTCTTTCTCTCTATCTCCTCATCCCTATCCAGAACGACGGAGCTCTAGGGTCGTCGATTCCAATGGCGGCAAGCTCATGCGGTGGAGAAAGACGAGAGAAACTACAGCGAGCTCCTGTGATGGAGCATGCAGAGCGATACGGCACGACGGGCTCGTGTGGCAGAGCGGCTCGTGTGGTAGAGCAAGAGGAGAGAGAAAGAAGGAAGCCACAGGGCACGTGGGACCCACCATTATATGTACCTGGTATGTGGGACTCATCATCACATTATGCGAAAACCACCCTCTAAAACAGTCGAGGGACCTAAATAAATAGATTTCATAGTTGAGGGACCTCATATATCTAGTTGCGGCTAAATCATGCGAAAACCACCTTCCAAAACAGCTAAGAGACCAAAAATAAACGGGTTTGATAGTTGAGGGACCTCAGATACCCGATTTTGCGGATGAGGGACCAAAATCAGACTTCGACAATAGATGAGGGACATGAGAAGAACTTTTTCCTATCGCATTTTTTAGTACAGCTGAACACGTGGACACGATAAAAGCTTTTGTGACCTTTACTCAGACACGCAGCGGTGGAGTTAGAATCAAAATCTACTTATCACAAAATTATTATTTTTAACTATACATATATAAATCATGTATAAATATATTAGGGATTCTCATGTGAATCACAATTGTATGAAGATTTCAAACATTAATAAGTGGATAGTTGGGTGACATACTATAGAAGCACTAAGTGCGACGAGATATCTAAACAAGATTTATTCTTCGATGTTTTAAGGCTCGAAAGCACTTAATAAAAATATCATCATCAAAGTATATACAGGCGGGGGGTTATTTCATATGGCTGGCAGCTTTCTGAAGAAGGTTGGCATCGTTCTCGGCTGACCCTCGCGTCGCTCTCGGTTGAGGGCGACTCGGGGGCTCCCACCCTACGCCGCCAGGCCTTTCGCCGACGGCTCTCGACGGCAGCGGCCAGTGGTGGCGTTGCATAACCGACGCCCCCGCGTCCTCCTCGTCCTCTCCTTCTCTCTCTTCTTTCCTTCCCTCCTGCACCACCACCTCCACCACGACGAGGTCGCCTTCACCCGAACTCAGAAAAAAACCCGACTCAACCAAAAAAATATAACTAAAAACCCGAAACCTGACCCACACGTGTGACGGGTCGGGCACAGACCATGAATTTCGACCCGACAACCCGACATGACCCAACCCGACCCGACCCACACGTGTGACGGGTCGGGCACGGGCCATGAATTTCGACCTGACAACCCGGCATGACCCGAACCCGACACGACCCGACCCATGATCAGGTATGGTCTGCTCCTTCATGAGCAGACGGATGATGGCGGCGTCGACATCGTTCCCTCCTTGGAGGCATCGTCTTGCGTGGCATTCTCGTCCTTCTTCCGTTGTAGATGGTTGTGTGTCTTTCGGTGATGTGCTTGCACCCATGGTGTACCTCTTTCTTGCAGGTCTTAGGCGTTGTAAGTCATGTTGTTCGTCCTGGTGTTCTCTTGTTCCGTTCTCCGTTGTCGTGTCGGCAGTTGTTGGCCGCCGCTCAGTTGTTGTTTTGTTTTCTTGTAACTTTACGCTTTGGGGGCTCTCCTAAGACTCCTTAGCTATAATTCTCTTCTGCTTACTGAAATACGTGCATAACGTTCTTTAAAAAGTATATACAAGCAGTCAGGTACGGCAGCTGCCGTGGCTCGCCATACTGGTTCGGCATGTATGCTTGCTTGCTCGCCGTCAGCATTCTCAAGCTCGAGAGGACGTTCATTGCCTACTAGTTCCTCTCGGAATCTCCATCATGCCTTCGGATTCTTTTGCAAAACTGCTGCCAAAGATTGCCCGTTGCTTTTGCCAACGACACGTTGAGGTCTGAACGAGCTGAAACGCAAAAGGGGGTGGACAACAAGGAAGCAGATCAGAGGTGGTTGGGTGTTGGCCGCCATTTCGATGATGAGCATCGACGGCCAGCGTGGTTTGGGCTCTGGGACAGACTCGACTCCCACCCACGAAGAAATGCCTGCTAATCGGCTATCATCATATCATGCCTTCACTTTTCCTGCAGGTACATACAAATCGCAGTCGGAACTGGTCCAGCGTTTGGGAGTTTTAACAACAACAACGTTCTTTTCGCTGCCGGTGTAGTGCGGCTGAAGTTACCACCTGAAATTGGACACCGGCATTTGTTTCTGCCATGGGGATGTGAGCTTCCGTTTTCCACAAGTAGAACGTTGCGGTAGTTGACGCCAGAGCTAGCATTCAGATTGTTCTTGTTGGGCTCTTGAACTTGAAGAGGAGCTTTGGGTGATCAGGTCAGTTGATCACTGCTGCAGTGGTCCTGTTGTTAAGGGAAAATAAAGTCTGCCCATTGTTAAAATTTTCAGGGAGTGGGGAGATTGGAACTCATCAAGTGACAGACAGCCTTTTTCATGCTAATGATGCAAGTACCTTAACTGAAGGAAGGTCCGAAGGTCTCACCTCCCCCCCCCCCCCCCCCCCATCATCCTGGACCACAGGTGGTTTCCTTATTGTGTCCACAATCAACTGCTAGCACAAACAAATCAGTGAACCAAAAGCTCCAGCTTCTGTTTAAGATTCAGCAAGCTATACAAGTATACAGCACAGCACCCCCATCGCTTTCAGCTGGGAGAAAGAAGTGAAAACTGCGAGGCTCAGCGAGCATTCTACGAGACAGACGCACAGACTGTTGCCGGGGCACCCTTCACCTGAAACTGAAACGATCGACATTGTCAATTTTTCTGAACTCATTGTTGGTCCCCGGCCGGCGACGTGCCACACCGGCACACCCTTCTGCTCTCCGGATCTCCGATCAGGATTCCTGGCACGCTGGCGCCGATCCGTGCCGCCAAACTGGTGTCACCTCGAGCTGTGATCTTGGACCTTTCCTTGCGGTTCCCCCAGCAATCCCCATCCGCGCGTCTGGATCCTGTCCCGTCCCTCCCCAACCGCAGCCTCTCTGTCCATCCATCCGCGACTCCCCGCGCGTGATATAGCCCAGCCGCCAGCGATCACGTCCGGCTCCCCACGCAGTTATTGGGTAGGGGCACGCACGCACGCGCGCGCGCGGGTGGGTGGACTTGTGGCGGCTTCTTCGACCTGTCTACTCCTGTCCGCCATGAAGCTCATGAAGCTCGGCGCGCGGCCGGACACCTTCTTCACCTCCGGGCCCGTCAGGTTAGTGGCCATGGCCGATGATTTTCTTCCATTCCATGTCGCCGGATGCTATCCGTGTTTTGTGATTTTGGTGCTTGCTCTGTTGGTTGATTCCAGGTCTGTCTACACGGAGGTGGCCACTGACCTGGAAATCCTGGTGGATCACTGCCTGTTTCGTCTCCACAAGGTAGAGATGCGAACTCTGTTCTTCTGAATTTCTAGCAACCTTGTCGCTTCCAGTCTCTGCCACGAGTTGAATTGCTAGTTTAGCAGCATGAATTCAGTTCTGATCAAGTTTGTCCCTTTTCCGATTCTGCCGTGCGCCGTCGAACCCCGGCCGGCAGTTCCCTCTGCTCTCCAAGTGCCTGCTGCTCCAGGCGCTCTGCGCGGACTCCGACGCCGTCGAGCTGCCGGGCTTCCCGGGCGGCGCGGAGGCGTTCGAGGGCTGCGCCAAGTTCTGCTACGGCATCGCCGTCACGGTCGGCGCGCACAACGTCGTGCCGCTCCGCTGCGCCGCGGCGCGCCTCGGCATGACGGAGGCCGCCGACCGGGGCAACCTCGCCGCCAAGCTCGACGCGTTCCTCGCCTCCTGCCTCCTCCGCCGCTGGCGGGACGCGTTCGCCGCGCTCCGATCCACCGCACGCCACGCCGCGGCGTGCGAGGAGCTCGGCGTCACCTCCCGCTGCATCGAGGCCGTCGCGATCCTCGTCACCGATCCTGGCAGCAACGGCGGCGGCCCCACTGCCGTACCGGCCGTCTACTCCTCACCGCCGTGGTGGGCGCGCGACGTCTCCGAGCTCGGCGCCGACCTCTTCTGGCGCGTCATGGTTGCCGTCAAGGCGGCGGGGACCGTCAAGGGGAGAGCCGTCGGCGATGCGCTCAAGATCTACGCGCGCCGGTGGCTGCCGAACGTCGCCAGGAACGGGTACCTTCTAGTGGAGCAAACCGAGGGCAGCACGGTCAGCGCCGACGTGGCCGCCACGAACCACCGCTTTCTCGTCGAGAAGATGGTGAGCTTGCTTCCGGCCGAGAGGAACGCCGTGTCCTGCAGCTTCTTGCTGAAGCTTCTCAAAGCGGCGAACGTCCTGTGTGCTTCCCCGGCGACGAAGGCGGAGCTCACGAGGAGGGCGGCGCTGCAGCTGGAAGACGCCAGCGTGGGCGACCTCCTGATACCGTCGTGCGCGGGCGAGACGCTGTACGACGTGGACGCGGTGATGGCCATCCTCGAAGAGCTGGCGCTGCGGCAAGCGGCGGCGGGGATGCCGAAGGCAAGCCCGCCGCACGCGCTCGGCGGACACAGACGGTCGCGGTCCGCCGAGAGCTCGGAGTTCGAGGGGGCGCGCCGGTCTACGTCCGCCGCGGCGTCGCACGGCGCGATGGTCCGGATCGGGAGGCTGGTCGATGGGTTCTTGATGGAGGTCACCAAGGATCCCAACCTGGCGCTGGACAAGCTGGTCGCCATTGCCGAGGCCGTGCCGGACTGCGCCCGCCCCGAGCACGACGATCTTTACCGAGCCGTCGACACGTATCTCAGAGTACGAGGAAACAAAAGTTAAGATCATTTTCAGTTCACGCTGTACCGATTGATTTCGATGTCGTAACTGTTCTTGGTTCGATTTAATAACGTGACAGGTGCATCCAGAGATGGACAAGAGTTCGAGGAAGAAGCTGTGCAGGGTGCTCAACTGCCGGAAGCTCTCGGAGACGGCGTCCATGCACGCCGCCCAGAACGAGCTGCTGCCGCTCCGGGTGGTCGTACAGGTGCTCTTCTTCGAGAACGCGCGCGCGGCGGCGCCGTCCATGTCCGGCACCGGGGGCAACCGCGTCGCCGGCGGCGTCAAGGCGCTGCTCGCCAAGACAAGGAGGGAGGCAGCAGACGGCGGCGAGGAGTTCGTCAAGGACGAGCAGAGGCTCCGGGGCCTCGCTGCCAGCGCTCCGGGCGACGACGACTGGAGCGTGGAGGGGCTGAAGCGCGCGGCGTCGAGGATCTCGACGCTGAGGATGAAGCTGGAGGAGGATGAGGACGAGGACGACGCCGACGACGGGCGGTTCGTGCACAGGGCGCGCCCGGGGCTTGTCCGGAGCGCGTCGTCGCGCGTCAGGGCGCTCTGCGCGATCCCGGCCGGGAAACCCAAGCGAATGCTGAGCAGACTTTGGCCGTCGAGCAGATCAGTGGCTGGGAGCGAGAGGCCATGAGACCTGCATCAGAGCAAAGCGCGCGTGGCGGGAAACACATCCAGCAACGTGGCAAACTAGATTCCGGCCAGCTGTGCATACAAAAGGAACGCTGTAAGTTTGATATGCCATAGTACTCTCAAAAACACTGATGGTTGCTTGCTGCTTGAGACTCTTACATGGACTATATTTTTGTTCCTTCAAAAAAAAAGAAAAAAAAGCATCTACTGTTGCGCATTTGCCATCTTGAAGGTTTGATTCCAAAATACACAAAATAGTTCGAATATAAAGTACTAGTAACATCAAGAAAAGAAATGGTATAGATACTGTTCGAAAGTTCATGATAGTTGATAGGGATCGGTAATAGGTTCCCGTCATCTTCAGAATTCCGGCAACAAACGGCGAACCGGCAGACCGAGACCGGCAGCGGCGGCGCCACTACCCACCAGCCAGCTCAGAAGAATGGCGGCGCCGGCAGCGTGGGGGCCGGATGGCGGCGATGGATCAAGACTAGTATTACTAGCACTTTTCCTGTTCCCCACCCACGGCAAAAATGTGAGCCGGAAGCACCGAAGCAGGCAGGGCTTTGCAGTGCCAGTCAGCCAGGGTCCAACCATTGGTAAATGATGGATGCCTCGTCTCTTCGGGCCAACACCTCAAATGATTCTTTGGCTTTGCACCTACCTTAACCATCCTCCAGGAGGCGCCGGCATCATTGTTCATGAGCTCTAATCCCACTACATGCCGGCATATGATTACAAATACCAACTTTTTCAGAAAAAGAGAGAACGAACGAAACAAAAAAGGAGATGCAGTACATGCCTGTAACACGAACACACGAACGCATGGGGGGTCATGGCTTGATGGCCGGAATCAAGTGCTGTACACCAACAGCTCCTCTGCAAGTTGTTGCAATGCATGGGTCATGAGTGCCATGATCTCCAGCGGGGAAAAGGAATTGAAGAAGAGGTGATCAGCATGGGCAAGCTTTCTCAACAAGGTTGCCTACAAGGTTTGGCTTCTTGCACTGTTGCTCATCTCATCGCTATTGTGGCAACGTGGCATCTGGCAGCATTAGCATCAATCAAGCCTTTGATTCTGCAAATCTTTTTTTCCCTTCCAAGGATTGGTCATGTCTTGGCATAGGACGTTAGTGGACGGCCTGTCACTGGATGGGAGTGATCTGGACAGACACTCTCTTCTTTCGGCCAGGTGATAACGTGGTGCCAAAGGGCAAAGCGTAAGAGCCTAACGGCTAAGCTATGAGGAGACCCTTGCTTAGCATCTGCGATGCTGATGGCCTGATGGGTCTCGCACAGTCGCACCCATGAAGTTTCAGGCGTCCACCGCAGAAACCAGGAAATGCCTGCCTCATAGCTTCATATCAAATGAACTTTTCCACTGATTTTACCAGAGACGCCGTTTCAGCTCGGCTGATGGCTATCACTTAAGGCCTGTTCTTTTGGGTAAAATGAATAGTGAAATTGCAAATGAATAGTGCTGGAATAGTGTTTCTTGTGAGAGAAGATGTGATAGATGTGACAGGTGAATAGTGCTTTTCACTATTCATTTGTGAGGAAAAGAACAGGCCCTTATTTTCCCCGAAGCAAATGGCCACCACTCTCATTGCCTGAACAATGCAAACATCATGACGAACGAGCCACCTTTAGCCAAGAAACAGTTTGCTCAAAATTGCTTACATGTGCCGTTTGATATTTTATCTCTCGCCCGATTTTGCATTTTTGTGTTTTGCATAAGGGAATTTTATGTGCTATCTTAATCCTCCATCAACTGTGACCGGCTCTGTCGTCCCAGTCGAAGTCTGACCATGCCGTATGCCAAAATTCAGAAGAAACCCTTGCCCCACCCTCGGTGTCAGCGAGGTCCCTGCGCAGGCCAGAGGGCGCGCACGAGCTCGGCGTAGCAGGCGAGGACGACGGCCAGGGCGAGCCCGACCAGCACGGCCCCGACGGCGATCGGCGCGCTCTGGACAACCCAGCACGCCATGCTCGTGGGCACAGCCATGGCGAGCGACCACTGCAGCACCTGCGCGGCCGCCCTCCCCGCCCACCTCACGCGGCGCCCGCGGATGCTGGCGTCGCTGCCCTCCGGGAGGGCACACAGCGCCAGCAGCGACGTGAACACGCAGAAGCTGGCGAGCTGCGACGCGAAGACGGCCAGGAGCACGTACTCCTCGCGCGCTGCCAGCTGCGCGGCGAAGGCGGCGCCGGTCACCAGGACCACCAGCGCCAGAGTCCGCGATGCTGTGGGAGAGGCGCGGGGGAACGCGTCGCAGCCGCAGGCGTCTCCAGACGACGGCACCTTCTCGCCTTCTGCCACCGGCAGTAACGGCTGCTGCTTCTCCACGTCGGTGACCGGCGCCCCCATCTTTGGTTCCGCTTCCAGTGCACACGGTTCTGCGTGCAGCTGCACTGACAAATCCGTGAAGTAGCTGGAGAGAAGAGATAACGATATATAATGCATACACGGACGCCGTCAATGGTTATACTACAAAGCAAGAAAGGCATCAAAATGCATAAGCAGATAAAGCACCACCGTGGTGGAAACAAGGAAGACACGCCACAATGAGCCAATGCTCCATAAGCAAGCGATTTCTACAAGGCCCAAGAATGAGCAATTGAGCATAAATCTGAGTATCTTAGGTAGCGACTGGCGATTAATTAAAGAGGTACTGGCATTATAATTGGTAAATTTATCAGGATGATGTGATCTCAGCCTAAATTTTTGACCAGCAAACAGTAGTGGATGTGGACACCCAAGTCGCCTTTCTGGCCACCAAAGCCTTCCCCATTTCTCTCCAAGGATTAGGTCATGTCTTAGCACACCACAGCATGGTGACCAAGGCTCGTCTAGATAGGCACCCTTTTGAAAAATCTTGCAATGATTTCCAATTAGTGCTAGAGCAGACTATGACATGACCAGGTGTTTTGGTGGATCATTCCAGCATCTTTTTAGCTGCCTAGATTCCAATAATGCAGTTGATTCTTGGAAAACAGGGAAACAAACTGTGTCTTATCAATTTGTGAGTAGTATATTTCAGTACAGGCACAAACTATCTTTGTTCATACGCAATTATTCGTTTAGTTATGGTTTTAGAACAGAAGATCTGGACCCTACAGGCGTACAAGTACCTCAGCAATGCAGTTCTAAAAATAAAGCATGACCTGAAACTAACGCTTCAGCCTGTAGCTTTGCGCTTCCAAGGGGGTTAGAACAATTATGTACAAGAGCTATGACAATGAAATGTCCACACAAGAATGCAGAAGCCCCAAAGAAATCAGAAGTATCAGAATTCTATGTAGAAACCTTTTAGCCTGATTCTTCACTTTATACTTAAAACACTAAAAAGGGTTAGTACAACAAAAGTGCAGACGATGTGAATATGTGATGCTCTGTAAAACGGAGGGGTGATAACAATTACTCTGGCCACCACTTTTTTGGACAGGACAGGCCATTAAGATGAACTTTACTCAATCGATCAGTGGGTGGCCACAGTTGGCTAACTTTATTCTATTAGACTGATAGAAAATATGAATAAAGGACGTGACTGAGATTAAACATTAAACATTATAAATAAGCTCATTTTTTTGAGCAGAGGATAAATAAGCTCATTTGTAATATAACCAGACAGAAAGGTCCAGCCTTCACTTACTGTTGTTGAAGGCTTCAAAATATCAAGGATGCTTTCCCCCCTTCATCCTTAAAAAATTACATGACTTCTTCATAGATCAACCCATAAAAGATGAACCATTGCCTAAGGCTATAACTCTGTTAAGGGCTGCTGTTGGCATGATGCCACTGTCACCTGGCCCTTATTGTCAAACTTGAAATGGACACTTTGTGTTTTTGTCAGGACTCAGGACATGCTATGGCACAAAAGCGCATGTTAGAGCAAGCAAGCCTTTGGTGCGCTACAAATAGATGATCTTCTGCCTTCCTAGCAAGCTCAAACTTTTGCAACATCTGCCACAGCCATTCGCTCATCTTCAGTCGTAAGTCCCTCAATCAGCGAGATGTAGGTGCTGTCATCAGGGGTGATACCCTTCTCCACCATCTCTTTCATCAGGTTCTCGGCATCATCTCCCTGGCCATTCTTGCAAAGCCCCTGTATCAGGGCATTGTATGTCATAAGTGTTGGGTTGAACCCCTTGTTCATCATCTCATCCCGGACCCTGAAAGCATCCTTAATGTCACCCTTCATGCTGTAGCCGCTGATCAGTGTGTTGTAGCTGACGAGGTCTGGTTGGATACCCTTCTTTGTCATCTTATCAATGATACTGCGTGCTTCATCAAGATGGCCCAGCAAGCACAACCCCCTCATCAGCGTGTTGTATGTCACATCATCTGGAACAATCCTCTTCTTCTCCATCTCTGCCATGATCTCAAATGCCCTGTCCATATCTCCACATGTACAGTGGCTATTGATCAGAGCATTGTACATGACAACATCAGGCTTGATGCCCTTCTTTACAGCCTCGCTAAACAACCTATCTGCCTCCTCAATTTGCCCTTTCCTGGACAATGCATATATCAATGATGTGTAGGTCACTGCAGTCGCACGCACTCCTTTCCGAGACATCCCTTCAAAGACCTCCAATGCTTTCCTGTCATTACCTTCTTTGCAATACCCATTGATTAATATATTATAGGTGAACACATCTGGGGAAAGTCCATTCCTCTCCATCTCCTCGAGCACTTCATAAGCATCTGATGCACGTCCAGCCATGAACAACGCGTGCACAAGTAAATTGTATGTTGCAACCGTCATGACAACCCCCCTCTGTACCATATCCTCCCTGTATTGCAGCGCGACATCCAGTTTTCCCCTGTCGCAGTAGGCTCCGATCAAGGCATTGTACATCACCGCAGTTGGCTCCACTTTTCCCTCGGCCAGCATTTCGTCGAACACCTTGCCTGCATCCTCGATACGGCTGACCTTGCACCACCCAGAGATCACCGTAGCGTAGGTGTACTTGTCCGGGGCGATGCCGCCGCGTTCCCGCATCTCGCGCATGACCTCCAGCGCCGCCTGGACGCGGCCGCGCGCGCAGAACCCGGCGATGACGGTGTTGTAAGTTACGGCGTTGGGGTGGGGCATCTGGCGGAGCAGCTCGAGCGCGCGGGCGGGCTTCCCCGTAGCGCAGAGGTGGCGGAGCATGATGTTGAAGGTGGTGGTGCAGAGCGGGAGGCGGAGGCGGTAGATGTCGGCGAAGAGCGCGAAGGCCGGAGCGGAGGGGAGGGAGGAGAGCAGCGGGTGGAGCGAGGCGACGGGGATGGGGAGGGCGAGCGACTTGATCCGCCCGTAGAGGAGGAGTGAGGTGGAATGGGGGCGCGCGGCGGCGGAGGCGGCGAGGAGGAGGTGCGGCAGCTTCGGGGACGCGGCGAGGTGCGGGAGCACGGCGAGCGGACAGAGGGACCGGTCAGCGGAAAGCGCGGACTTGAAGAGCGCGAGCGCCGCGGCAGGCGTCGGCGCCGCGCGGGCGGCAGCCGCCACGGCGGAGGGGTAGGTGGGCGGCGCCATGGAGGTCAGGAGGTGGTCGCACTCGCAGGTATATTCCGCGCGCCCGCCGGACTCGCTTGCAAATCAGCTCTCTAATTATTTGAGCTATAAGTAGACTTTAATTGAAACAAGTTTCAACTATAAAGTTATAAATCTCGTAGAAAGCTACAAATATCATATAAATTTTATCTTTGTCCGAGTTCATAAAAAAGTTACGATTTTTTGAAAACTGAATGACCCTACCATCATGGGAAACAGCGGTTGCGGGTGCTACAATACCAGCGCGGAGGGTACTGTTCACATCCGCCGTGGATCACGGCGGTTGTGAACAGTAGCACCTTCAACCGCCGTGCTCTATGACGGTTGGTCCCTACCGCTATGAGGTACTGTGGTTGTAGTATAATTTTGCTAAATTTGAAATCCGTCGTATATTTTTTAAAAATTGAAAAAAATAATATAAAAAATTAAAATTTTCCTCTAGCTTTGATTGACAATGCCACAGTTCATGGGCCGGGCCGGCAAAGTACTGTTTCTGGGGCGTCAGTCAGTAATTTCAGTAAATTTGTAAGTACTTCAGCAATTTTGATAACCACCTCTTTCATGGTGACGTTTATGATTTCCTCAATTTCAGATTCCACCAGATAGTAAAGGCTACACTTATAAACTCCTCTAATTTTCCCATTGTTATTGATTGCATTAAACCATGGATACACGGATCTGTTTGCCAGGTTTTTTAGTTCAGGTCAGAATCCCCAAGAGCTGAATAGTCGTCTTCTTCAATTTTGTGGAATGAAAGTTTTACTCAATACACTTTTTGTACAATGAGTAGCTAAATAAAATTTACGTGAATGTTGGTTGCCCGATGTAGGTTGGCAAATGTATAATCCATGGTGTAAAACACATCGCCATTGACTACATTTGTTGCCGCTCACATCAGAGCAACACTCCCAACTTGCCTAGTCAATTATCGACAGAAACTGATCATCCTACGGACCAGACAATGTCAACCTCTATGTACACGATCTGAACGTGCAGGCGAGCAATGGATGACCTGCAAGGACAGCCTGCGAATGCAGAATTCCACATTGGTTCCCTCGATTTATGTTCTCCAGCTGACAGACGACAAATTTCCAACAACATATGTGTGAATTAAATTTCAAATGCATTTGATTTCAAACTGGAGTGATCTAATGTTAGGCGCAGCAAGCAATCAGGCTCATTAGTGGGTTAATTGCTAATTATCCCATATATAGTTAGAGATAAGATTTGGAAAGATTAGATATTTTGCTTAGGGGTCAAGTTTGCTTAGGGGTCAAGTTGCTTAGAGGTCAAGTAAATCTCTCTATTTAAAGAGAGGAGATGTATCATTTAAATAAAGCAAGAGTAATCAATCATTACTCGGCTTCTCTTAGTGAACCGGGAGACTCAAACTCTAGCCGCCGCAACTCTACTCGTGAACAGTACCCATGGATACTATAGCACCGCGGGTACTGTAGCGTGCCAGCCGCCTATCTTCCTTCTCTTGCGCGCACAGAAGCCCTGACGGCGCCCCAGCGCCGTCCTCACCGC
The DNA here is from genome assembly GCA_036936925.1 of Cenchrus fungigraminus. Classification (NCBI taxonomy): domain Eukaryota; kingdom Viridiplantae; phylum Streptophyta; class Magnoliopsida; order Poales; family Poaceae; genus Cenchrus; species Cenchrus fungigraminus. Next base: position 78,514,135 of record CM072775.1, read on the forward strand.
CATCCACCTCTCACCAATCATCCCTACTCGCTAAGGGAAATCCCCGGTAGGATCCGCAATCCTATCAACCTGGTATAAGTGATGACAGGCCCGTTCCCATCCGCCTCCATGCCCGCCGGCGCCGGTCTCCACCGCGCTGCCGCCAACCACCACTGCGCTGCCGCCGCCATCTACGACGGACGCACTCCTGGCGGCCACCTCCGCCGCCCTGTCGGTGCCGCTTGACGTGTCAACGACCCTGCCCACCCTGACGAACGAGCAGTTGACGCAGGAGCTCCTCAACCTCTCCTTCACCGTGACGGACATGAAGGCAGAGCGGGGTGCCGCCATCCAGGGGTTGCGCGACGACATGCAGCAGATACGCACCCTCCTGGTGGGTTCCTCCTCGGCGCCGCCGCGCCTAACCGCTCCCAACGCTGCCATGACGACGTTGCCGACGCCGCCTGCCCCGTCCACCAGCGCCAACTCCATGGCGCCGCTCTCCACGACGCCGATCTCCTCCGGCGTTCCGATCCATCGCCTGACCTTCCCGCCATTGCCTTCACCAATCCCCCGTGGCTGTTAGGCTCCAAACAGGGCGCCGTCTTCACTTCCCCACCGCCACGTACAGTGATGGAGCCGTTGTCTTCGACGGCGTCCCGACGTCCTCTACGGCGGGGTCAACAGTCCCCTGTTCCGCTCCATCACCGGTGCTTCGTCTAGCAGAGCAACAATGTCGTCAGCTCCCGTGCCCGCGTCAGAGGGTACCAGCCAGGGCAACACCGTTCCGTGCTTCTACAAGCTGGAGTTTCCATCGTACGACGGCACCGTCGACCCCTCGAACTGGCTCAACCATTGCGAGCAGTTTTTCCGCGACCAGCGCACATATATAGTTAGAGATAAGATTTGGAAAGATTAGATATTTTGCTTAGGGGTCAAATTTGCTTAGGGGTTAAGTTTGCTTAGAGGTCAAGTAAATATCTCTATTTAAAGAGAGGAGATGTATCAATTAAATAGAGCAAGAACAATCAATCATTGCTCGGCTTCCCTTAGGGAGCTGGGAGACTCAAACCCTAGCCGCCGCAACTCTGACCGTGAACAGTACCCACAGGTACTGTAGCATGCCAACCACCTCTCTTCCTTCTCCCGCGCACACAGAAGCCCTGACGGCAACACGCGGGGCGAGGTTCTGACTAGTTTTATATTCTATAATATAAGAAGCGAAAATAATTGAAAACTTTTCTCATTCAAATCGGGTCCACCGTACCCCTCAGATCGGACCCACCCGTCATATATTTTTAAGAGTGGATAGGGTGGAAGACTCATGAAAGACCCATAAAATCGTAATTTGGAGAGTATTTCTGTTTCTCACCCACCTGACGTATACCCACCTTGTGTACCCGTCAGGCCCACCTTTCCCTTCCTCGTCGTTGCCCACACCACAAAAGAAAAAAACCGTCGCTGCCCACCTGTACAAAAAAGTCCTCGCCTCCTCGCGTCTATCTGCGCCAGCCGCCGACGTGCTCCTCCTCGTTCCTCGGTGCGGCCGCCGGCGCCCCTCCTCCCTCCCCTCCCTCGCCAGAGCACGGGTGCGGCGGCCCTGCAGGCAGGCCACCCTCTCCGGCGGGTAGCAGGGCGGCGCGCTCCCCCAAGCTGTACCCCATCGTCCGCGACCATACCCGCCCGTCGTGCCCCCAAATTAGATGAAGGATGAGGCTCCCGCAATGCAGCAGTCCTCCACTTCCGTTTTTGCGGCGAGACAATGGTGGTGCTACCACGAGGAAGGACCGAAGGAGACAAGGAGGTCGAGGCAGCGGGATGTGATCGTGCAGATAGGAGGAAGAGGGGAGCCACACCCACGACAGCAAGCGCTGCCGCGGGTCGCACCTCAGCCGGGATCGGGGTAGGAGGTGGCGCTCGCGCCTAGGGACGACGTGGGACGGTGGGAGCAATGGGGACCGAGCAACGACAGCTCGATGAAGAGATGGATTGCCTCTAGTGCCATGTCCAAGAGTGTCAGGATGGGATTCCACCAAAGGCACCGCGTGCTGCAGCCTGCAGGAGGCAGGGGCGTAGCCAGGATCCAACCATAGAGGGGGCCAATCAACCATGAAGGGGGCCAACAAGTCAAATTCATAACAAAATGAAGTGATTTTTACTAATTTTACTCATTTTTTGAATTTTAAACACTAAATATGCTTGGACTTAGGAAACATTAGGGGGGCCTGGCCCCTGCCCGCCCCCCGCGTGGCTCCGCCCCTGGCAGGAGGGTGCCGAGGGCCTGCACGGGCTGAGAAAGACGGCAGCGGCGAGGTGGGAAAGGTCGAAAGGAGTTGACCTTGTACTACGACGAGTTTGACGGGGACGGAAAGAATTTCTGGATTTATGTGCCAATGCCATGGATAATGATTTGAAGGACGTCCAATGGATGTGCAGATGGTGACATGGATGGAGGACGACGAGATTGATCCTCTTAATACCTTGATGCGTTAATGAACTCCATGTCTCCATGATATGGTCGAAGTTTAAGCACTTAGACTAATAATTCGGCATCAGTGAACAATGTAAAGGCCTGCAATGCATTTATGAGCACAGGGGAGGGGATAAGAAAGGGTTGAAGAAGGCTACTCAAGATGACTTGAAGAAGGCTACTCAAGATGACCTTTATCGGTTCTCTAAATTTGGTATGCTAGCTGTGAATGGTAGATCGAGTAGCCCATAAAAATTACCCTCAGCTGCAGTCTGGTGCAGTATGTGACTAGCTCGGAGAGACGGAGAGTACTAATGCCATAGGCCAGTAGTGTTGGCACCAATTGGCAAAAGGGTATCAAAGGCTATTTTACAATGCTTTCCTCAGTGATGGTTAACAGCAAGTGCCCATTTGGAAGTTGGAACAACCAATTGAATTAATAGATTTTGAAAATGATAAATGAGAGCGTACAAAGGTCGACAGACATGAGAAAGTAATTCATGTCAATTTTAAAAATCAAACATGTATGCATGTTCCATGGTACAAGAATTATTTTTTTCATGTTACCATTTATTGAAATTCAGCTGTGTTGTGATTCAAACAATAAGCCTATTGACCAAACCAAAAAAACATTCTAACATAAGGTGAAAATTACAACAACTAGCAATTAGTATAGCAAAATCTAGAATAACAAAACTAAAAGTAGAGGAGCAACGAGGCATTCATGTTAGTTATCTTAAACTACACCTGTATTATTTCAATTCTATTGGTGCTACCCTCATGGCTTGCTTTTTTTTAGCAATGCAATATTAAGCAATTGAGAAATTAAAAACTTATTCATTCATCTTGAACTTTTGTTTATTGTATCAAGATGTCGCACGTGCGTGGTTACTAGTATGTTTATATAAACCAAACAGAATGCCACCTTGTTCGGATGGTTGATGAGGTGGCAAAATACTATTGTCTGGCGGAAAGTATTGCATGGCTGGTGGCTGAAAAACCATTTTTGATTTTTGGCTTTCTTGTGAACAACCTCAGTCCGTGCGCTGGCACAATTTTCTTCCAAACATTGTGATCACAAACGCACTTTGCACCACCATCACACCACAAATGAAAAAAAATCGCAAAGATCTGCATGAAAATTCCTCAAAGCATACACACGAATATCATTTTTTAAAGTCACCAAGAAACTAAAAATTCGGGCAGAGACCAACGAACATCAAATCTAGGACCAGATCCACCCAAACAAGATTAAGTGTCAGACTAAGAGACATCCGTGCAGAGAGAGGGAAGTTTAGTGTCATAATAAGTCGTTTGGAACTGACAATATTCTGTAACTAAGTTCTTTGCTGAGATCTCAGCGAATGCAGGACTAACAAGAACAACAAACTGAAAATGACAAAAACAGTAAATAAGTGACAGATTACAGCAGACGCAGCAGAAACCTAGTGGCCCTCCAAGCTTGGCTGCAGATGGAAGGTGAAACTGATTGTCGGCTCTTGAATTGCACTACCTTCATTATTCCTGAAACAGTACCCACCTCGGGACAAGTTGCATTTGCAGTTCCACGTAAACAGTATTGCCCTATGCAGCTTATCCTGCCTGAACCTGCACTTTCAGTGAACCGGGATATGCTACCAGCCAGTCTCAACACTGAAGAATGATCACCTGCACTTTCAGTGAACCGGGATATGCTACCAGCCAGTCTCAACACTGAAGAATGATCCCATGGCTTCTTTGGTTCCTTATCTTCCACTTCATGTCCACGATCCTCTTCCTCCATTATTTCTGAACTAGTTCCGATGCGGGATATGCTACCAGCCAGTCTCAACACTGGAGAATGCTCACCACAGCTTGACCACAGCTTCTTAGGTTCCTTATCTTCCACTTCATGATGACGCTTCTCTTCATCTTGCTCGTCCTCCATTATCTCTGAACTGGTACCAATTCGGGATAAGATATCAGTCATTTTCAACACTGGAAAATGATGGCTAAAGCTTGAGATCAGAAGTTTTTGTTTCCTGATTTCTTCCCCTTCCTCAGGATGTTGATCTTCATCCTGCTCTTTCTCATGTTGACACTCTTCATCCAGGCCTTCCTCAAACTCTTTGTCTTGTTCACCTTCCTCATACTCTTCATCGTCGGACACCCAATCCTTGCCGTCTGGATAAGGTGGACTCCAAACAGCTGGCTCGAGTGTGTCATATTTGAATTCACCATGGTTGTAAACTGTCTTCAGAGGGACTCTAATGGTTCTCAATTCGTCCACTGACTTGATAGAACAACTACCACGGTTCTGAATTTGTGGGACTGGTTGTCTGTTGATTATGCACTCCAGACATTTCAGATATTCTTTTGAGTAGTGGCCATAGTTTTTGGCCTTCGATGCCAGAAACCAACCCAGTGTGAACACTGTCCATGGATTGTCAAAAGACCTCAACACCTTCTTGAAAATGCACTGAAATCGTATCGCTTCTGAAATGTTAACCGCAAACAAAGCAATCGCCTTCTTCACTTCATCAGATACATTGCTGCACTTGTGCAAAACATCAAACTTTTCCATCATCGGACATGGTCCTAGCCTCACATCACTGATGACACCACCTGGAGTAAGATCATGGTAGTTCACTCCTAGCTTCAGAACTGTACATGATGGGTCAAGGATGAATCTGTTGACTTTCCCTGTGTTCAACTCAAACATTCCATGTTCATCACTTTCCCAGCCCATTAAGTACAAGTTTAACCCATATATGAAGAATGTTATTCTACGTCCTTTGTACTCAAAGGAAAGATGGAAAGTGCCGCCTCCAGGGGTTGTGTAAGCCTCAGCACCTGGCCCAAAGTGATGTGACAGATCATGTACCTTGCTGTTTGCACGGCACCATGCCCGGACTTTTCGGATACCCTTTCTAAAACTTCTCTTGGATGCTGGGAAGTTCTCAGGATTTAAAACTATAGTAGCAGTGTTTCCTGGAGCAATATCTTTGGTTGGCCTCCCATGCTTCGGAACCAGTATGAAAAGAGCACAGATAAGACTGACTGTCACCTCCATTTAAATGACACATTGACTAACAAGTACACTTCACTAACAGAGAAAAGTCATTTTGGACCAGGAGTATAAAAAACACTTATTTATTTATTTATTTATATAAATATGGCAACATATTGAAGGTAACATTCACTACTGCACAGCCATCATACCTTTGTCTTCTTCGATAATTTCACGCTAGCTGTGCTATGGAACAACCTTTTATTAGCACATGTTACATGGAGAGAAGTAAGATAAAAAGTGGCTGAAACAAATAGCCAAGGATTGAGTAACATGCACGAAACATTAATTATAAGAATCAGAACCAACTAATGTCTCACTTGGAAAGAAACATAACAGAAGTTGGGCTAAGTGCCCATTAGCCTTGCTACTCCTAACATGACCACGTTTTATAAGCATTTTTCTAATTTTATTGTGTAGAAGTTTGTCAAATATACAAGGAAGCATTGCTGAGTATTTGGCTAAGACTTTGTCCATGCTCTTTTTCTGAGCAGTGAAAGGCTCTACACTTTTGTTTAACTTTCATTTATCGTTAGTACAGAAACATCATGACCCAAGCACTACTGGAATTTGTTACTGACCTTCCTCAGTTTATGCTTAGGAGGATGAATGCAATGCAAGTCCTTGTTACAAGCCCATCGAGTAGACTCATGCTCATTATCCTGCTGAATTCTTGTCGCCTGTAAATTGGCAAACCAACACCTTCACGGTCACAAACTATCTATTGTGTACAGCGTAAACAGAAAAATTCAACAAGACCTTTCTCTTTTTTGTACATTTGGTAATTTACTAGGGGTCAAATGTCAGAATTCACTAGATAGTAATTTAATTTACTATATATTGCAGCATTCCTAGGGCACAAGCATCACAAAAATTAATCTTCATTTGTTTCAAATGAACAAAATGCTATGTTGTTGTTGTTTTAAATGAAGAAAATCAAACTAGTTCAAACTTACCATTGAGCTGCAATCCTTCTTGCAGTGTATCTGATAGCTCCCAAAGTTGTTACTTGGCCTCCTTTCATTACATCTGCTTTCTGCATGTACAAATATAATCATACATTCATACGTTGCAGTGCAGGAACACCCAAAAGGGGTAGATGTAAATCATTGAATGGCGCATCATGTCAACGTTGTATTCTCAAGTTCCCAACACAGTTTTTAAAATAAAATAACTAGACTTGGTAATTTTACAAACTTTGTCATTGTGGTTTTAATGGTTGTATACAGTGAAGAAACTGGCCATTTTGAAATGGACATTTGTTTAGCACACTGCAGTTTTGTTGATAAATCATGCAGCAGGCAGATGAGTAACAGGTGCAAGTTTATTGTCTCTTTTTTACCAGTTACATCTGAAAAACAGGTTTGCATGAGTAACTGTCACCATAAATGTTACCTGTCCCTATCTCGCTGGCCAGTTCATCCGGAGTTTCAGTCAGTTGATCGCGCAAAGTCTTCAATAAAGAACATATTTGCCAGCGCTCTGAAATTTCGATTTGCTTCTTCTTAACCAATGCATTTTCATTCTCTGTTTGTTGAAGTTTTCCTTCTAAAAGGCTCATCAGTTCTCTTGCTACTCCCAATCTTGTATGCTGAATTTAAATACACTCATGTGTGTCAGTAATAAGAAATCATGACAAAAAAAAAATTTGTTGCTGTAGAAAAAATGACAAGGCGGTAAATGCATTTCATACTTTAGCAAGTTTACACTGTAAACATAACAGGTCCGGAAAATTTGCAACATTAAAGGTGGCTGCAGCAATGGTACTACTAAGCAATTCTGAACTTGACAGAAGTATTTGCAGATTAGTAGTTTATTGATGTAGCAAAGAAGTTCCTCATAAGGATCAATGACTCGTGTTAAACTTAAGTTTAAGGACTAGCCCTCAGGATGATCATACAGAACAAAATCCAGAGACAAATGGAAGGTGGCATTTTGTCCGATCTCCCATGCATGTTCCAGGTAAACTACTGGGGAACATTCCATATTTTGCAAAAACCATTCAATTCCAATGCTTCATAGGTAAAACTATTCAATGCTTAACGAATCTGTAGGCATGCAGCTTTAGAATACAACCAAAACAAGAACAAAGCCTTTTGGCCCCAAGAAAGTTGATAAAACTTTGTGTTATTTCTTAACAGTTGGCATGATTAAGTTCAGTAATGCAAACCTCCAAGTTAGTTTAACAAGAAATGTACTGCACTACCACACTTCATCTCTTAGTGGTTCAACAAATGCTATTTCTTAACAGTTGGCATGATTAAGTTCAGTAATGCAAACCTACAAGTTGGTTTAACAAGAAATGTACTGCACTACTGCAATTCATGTATTTTACTTTACCTGAATCTGAATTATGTAGCACATAAAACGTTAAAGAATAACATAACATGACTAAACTAGAGGAGTATCGGTATGTCCTGCTACAGGGATGATAAAACTGGCACAACCGATAATATACATCTTTGCAATTTTGTCATGGATAAAATGATAAAAAATTTGCAGCTATTAGCACTATCCAAAAAGACACCGCATCTAAACCATGCAGAAACTAAAATGGTGATGGGAGTATTAGGAATTTAAGACAAACTTCAGGGACAACTTCAATTCACGCTACTGCTGATTTCTGTAAAATTCCCCACACGGCACAAAGAACATTGCAAAATGTTGAGAAATATACCACTGTTTGCAAATTGTCTGTCCCTGAAGCTCGCTCCCTGACCATTTTGTCTGCAACCAAACAAAAATCCAAGGGAAATCAGTAATAACTCATAAATTTAGACAGCATTATCCAACCAAAAGTTTATAATGTCATTTTGTATATAAAATAAGTAGGACTTGGAAACTTTATTGACATGCTCATCACATTTTATTTGTCCAACAACTCGCCCATTCCCAGCTACTTTGTTATTGTACTCCTGATGCAATTTAAACATATGAGTATATGACCAATCTAACTTGTACCTTGTTCCTTAGTTGGACAAGAGAGACAGCTTTTGTCACATTTATTTCAGAAGTATTTAGCACATTGCGAAGTGTTATATCTGCTAGTATACATACCAACGTACATAGAAATACAGAACATATGTGCAGCACATTGAAGTATTCTAAAAGAAACTGCAGTAACTTGTACTGGTTATGGAATTTGCAGAGACTGACAAACCTGATATGTCATTTTTTTCTTCAGACTCTACTCTTGTTGATAGATCATGCAACAGGCAGCTGAATTCATCCAGAGCTTTGGAATTATTTCCAAGCATCTCCTTGAGTTTATTTTCCTCAGCTGTAATTGTATTGTTTCACGAGTCAGATATGAACAGTAAAGTGTGCAAAGTATATGACATCATAACCATTACCTTGTTCTGTCTGATTAGTTAGCTGATGCAGAGTTTTAGCCAGTTGATCACACAAGGCCTTAATTGAGGTCGAATCTAATCCTTGATCAATCTTCAAGTCTCTGTTATGACTCACCTTAAGCTTTGCCTGTTTAGAAAAAAATATGTATCAGCAATACGAGATCATGATAAATACCAAAATAGTACGTTGGTCTAGAAAACCAATCACATGGTGATAAACTCATTTAATACTGGGGTCGATTTACCCTATATGCATAAAGGAAATGGAACATTTGCACCATTGAAGGTAACTGCAGCAATGGCAAGTACTGTGCCACTCTGAATTTAACACAGAATAGATATCTAATAGGAAATGCCACGTGTATAATTGAATCAAGGACCAACCCACTAGATAAACATGCATAACGAAGCACATTGACAAATGGGAAGATGAACTGTCCCAATTTTGAAAGTGAGAAGTGTCCAGCTCTCTCTTAGCAAAACTGAGAATTCAAAGGGTACATTTTTCTCTCAAACAGTCATGCATATCCTGAATGAAGCACAGCATTCTGTTCCAACATGCCATGGATCAAATCATTTGACAGAGAGGAAGTTATCACGAGCTCTAGACTAGTTATACAAAGTGCACTCTTAGACCAATACAAGGATTTGATGCTTGTGAGTTTCCTAGTGGTTGTTGTTGAACTTCTTCATTCTTTCATGATGTCCCTTGGCATGATTGCATAGTTAAATAATCCAAGTCTAAGGTAGTTTAAGGAGAAGTACACTGCACTACTGAAATTCATCTGTTTTACCTGGAGCTGATTTCTGTAGCTTGCAAAACATTACATAATGCCATGATAATAAAACTAAACTAGAATAGTATCTATATGTCCTCAAAGGACACTAGGCTACCACCATGGATGATATATACAAGTGGGACATCCCCATAACATACAGTTTTGCAGTTCTGACACTGACCAACCAGTAGACAACGTTGCAGTTTGTAAGGCACGCACCAAATTTAACCCATGCAAAAATAAATTAGTGATAGACCAACCGGGATAAATTTCATGGATAACTTCAATTTATGCTATTGAAACATACGGGATATGTTGAGAAATGGTAAAATCGTAGCACAATGTTGAGAAATGGTACCACTGTTGCAAGATCTGCTTTGAATATGCCATGCTCACTGACCAATTTATCTGCAACCAAACAAATATATGGAGGGAAATCAGCAATAACTCATAAACTGAGGGAACCTTCTCAAACCAAACCGTTAGCAGAAACGAAATCAGAAGCTGTTGAGATCTTAAGATGTGATCTACCTCCAGGATTCGAGGAGGGCTTGGGGTTGGGGTTTTCCGCATTGATGGCCATCAAGGTGGATACGGCTCCGACAAGGGATTTTTTCTGACGTGATAATGAGAAAAAATGATGAAATTTCATGAGATGAGAGTTTCATTTCCATAAAACTTTACTAGCACACTTATTTAATTTCTAATCTACACAGTTGTGTAATGAAACTGTGTCTGAGACTAGCCTAACGCCTGCAGGTCTGATGTAATGCCAGTTTCAATGAAAATTTTATAAAATTAAATATCATCGATTTTGCTGATATGACGATAAAAAAGAGTGAGAGAGTTTCATAGAATGTGAGAAGAGTTTCATTGCTAGTTAACAGTGCAATGAATATGTACAACTGGACTAAGTTTAGTATATATCATTTCGTTATAATATCGGAATAGAACGTATGCAACATTGTAAATGTATGTAGATGTAATATTATGAAATCATTAAATAGTTTAATTTGAGATAGAAAATTGAGAGAATTCTCTCGGTGTCATTAAAATTTTAACACATCCCTTCTGTTCTGTCCAAATTTAGAAGCCCAGACCGTAAAAAGGCCAGATGATGGGCCGGGCCAGTTTCACACCTACTGTAGCAGGAACGGGAATCTTATATATCTTCTGAAAGAAACTTTCATATGAAATTATAACCCAACAGCAGCCCAAATAACAGCCCATTTAGCCTAACAAAAATCGAAACCCTAGCGCTCCTTCTTCCTCGCCCGCCGCCGCCGCACCCTGCCGCGCGCCCGACCGGCTCCGCGCGCCCCCGCAGGCTCCGCCCGCCGCCGCCGCGCGCCACCGCGCCCTCATCGGCCTCCGACCTGCCGCGGGCGGCCGTGCCATGGCCGCGGCGGCCGTGAGCTCCGCCGCGTAGGGGCCGCGAGCTCCACCACCGTGCGCCGCGGGAGGGGGGGGCTCATCGGCCGACGCGGCTCCACGCGTGGGCTTGCGCGGTGGCCGCGCGCCTGTGTGTCGCCGGCCGCCGGCCATGGCCGCCTGCCCCATGGTCGGAGAAGGAAGAAAGAGGAAAAAATGTTGGTCCAACATTTCCAAAAAATGTTGAAACATTTTGTAAAATATTGACGAAAACACATTTAAAAAATCAACATTTCTGCAAAATGTTGAAACATTTCTTAAAAATATTGGAACTCGGAGAGAGCTAAAAAAATGTTGTCCAACATTTTTAAAAAAAATGTTGGAACATTTCTTAAAAATGTTGGAACATTTCTTAAAAATGTTGGAGCATCGGCTGGTGGGAAGAAATAAGTAGAAGTTTTTAGATGGGCCTCAGTGGGTTGGAAGTTTCAATCCTTATCTACCTTCTACAAGCTATATAAGAGCCCCCTTAGCAAGAAGCTACTGTAGCATGACGCGGGTTACTGTGGTGCTGCAGTTTGAATTTTTTTAAATATTTTTTTCACGATTTTCTGAAAATAAATGCTCGCTAAACAAATTTGCAAAACTAAACATCTGCCGCCGTACCATACGACGTTTGGTCTGTAAGCGCCATACGGTACGGCGGCAGACGACGTGGCACGGGGACGGGACACCAAGCGCCGTACCATACGACGCTAGGGCTAAACGCCGTATGGTACGGCACTTGGATCCATAACGCCATGCGCTTGCATGCTCTGCAAGTGCCAGAAGGGAGGAACTGGCGGCAGGAACCAACCGCTTACATACGCGAAGGTCACTTAACCACACAAATCTGCAATGGCACGAGCGGCGCAACTACTACCCTAACCATTTGCCGCGGCTAGTCCTAACATGCCTTAGGAATTTAAAAAACGATTACAACAACACAACTAGCCTACTGGTAGGAGAACCCGGACATCACAGATCCGCCGGAGTGCTGGGAGGGCATGTAGTACTCGTACCCAGTAGGTGGTGGAGGAGAATGTGGTGGGGATGGAGATGTTGGTGGAGTGTTGTCCTTCTTCTTGTAGCATGGACAACAGTAGAACTCGTCCTCACAACCGGTGTTTGTTTTGAACACAATAGGTCCCCTCACGGGGCTGTCATCTTCCCCTGACGGTGGATCTAAACGAGCTTGTGCCTCTTCGAGCTCCCGCTTGAGGTTGTAGATGACGACGTCCTCGAGGTAGTCGATGTACTTTTGGTACAACTCGATAGCTGGAGGATCCACCCATTGCACGAAATTGCAGGAATTTGGTTGCTCAGAGTACTGCAGAAAGGGAGACTATGTTAGGGAACCAAAACAAGATGATGGACCAAAGTCATGTAGCTTTGCTTACCCAAGCATACCGGTAGTACTAGAAGCGACGATCGGAGTTGTTCCATCCCTGATAAACTTGCATCACGCAAAACTCACCGTGTGCACACCTTGGCCAGTTCACCAGTTGATCAGGTGTGTAGCTTCTAACATCACGCATGGATTTGAAATCTCTCTTATCTAAGACTGGAAAATTGTCTTTGAAGTCCGGGTCTTGCTCAGTCCACACTCCAGGACCGACAAACTCAAAATCCCCACTCCAGGAAGACATTGCTGCTTACTTGCTGTGAAGAGGCACGAGAGAATAGAAGGGTGGTATATACGTAGGCAATGAACAAGCCTGGGTGGTGGGCCAGTCGATCCGTGGGAAGAGAAGCGAGCAGTGACTCAGAGAAAACACACTCTACAACCCTAGTCGATCCGGTGGGTAAAGGAACTACACAGTGACTCAGAGAAAACACACCCTATACCATTCGGAGGAAACAAACATTAATGCAGCTGGATTCAAGTTCTTAAGGATACAGACCGACGCTAGTGCATGATGAAATGAAATGGTAGTTTTTGAGTGATACAGTCGGACTCTACGTCTGGTACTCTAGGTCTACTGAGTACAACGGGGGTATTTCCCCTTCCTGATGGCATCCGGCTCGGCCTCCTTGGCCCGGCAAGCCCTCTCTATCTTCCTCTCTCTATCTGCTTCACGGGCCTGGGCCGCTTCATGTTCTCTCATCTTCTGCCGAATGCGAACTTCCTTCTGCTCCTCCTTCCGTTTTTCCTCTCTTTTTTCTGCCTCAATCATGCAGAACCACCTCTCCCTTGCATCATGGCCTGCCTCCTCGACGTAGTGTTTGTCGAAATCAGACTGCTCGGTATCTAGCCACTGCATGAAATCACAAAGAGGAGGTGGAGTCTTTTTGCAAAGACATGTCAACACATAATGAAACAACAATGACAAACAAATAATCGATAAATTTAGTAAGTTCTTACTTTGGCTCTAACATTCGGTCGAGTGGCTTGATCGGATCATGCGCATAGTTGGCGCACATGAAGAACCTCATCCCGTAGGCGTAACCGAGAACCTTGCACTTGACAAGCTTGCAGTTGTCACCGCAGAAGCACATAGGAGTGTGGATCCCCTTTGGCACCGCAACATTATCCTTCCTCATGGTGAGGAACTCCAAGTCCAACTCAGGACCTGAGGAAGCCATTGCAAACCTGCAAAACAAGATGAGAACAATCAGATTAGCAACATAGGGAAAATAATACAAATGAATGTGAGGAATTTAATTTTTTAAAACAATGAAATTAGTAGCAAAAGAAACAGAATGCAAATGACATAAATTAATGGAGACACAATGAAATAGCGGGTCAATATTACAATACAATAGCGGTTCCATATTACAACACAATAGCAGTCCCACACGAATAAAAGTTTTTATTATTACAAAATAACTACGATCATATGATTCCTTTGTTGTTGTGACGGGTACGACGTCCACGGCCACTTCCACTTCCTGAAGGTGCTGGAGCATTGGAAAAATAGGATGTTTCAGTGCATTTCTTGTAGGAGTGCACTGGATTGTTGCACTTAGAGCATATCTGCGCCGAACGACCAGCTTTGGCCTCATCCATGTTGTTCCTAATTCTCTTCTTCTTGCGCTGACCAACACCTTGGCACATGTCTGGATCTGGATTTGGTATGTACAATGCATTTTCTTTGGGGTCTTTGGTGAAAGTATCAAGGAAGAGGTAGCCCTCAACAGTGTGGTTCCAAGTGTCCAGAATGGTTTGCTTCAAGAAGTATTTAGACACGTACCGACACTAGTGGTAACCATTAGTTGCATAGCATGCATCGATCACATGTGAGCAGGGGTAGTATAACAGTTGTGGCTTCTGGCAAGAGCATGTGCACCTCTCGTTCCCAATAACGGTAAGTTGTCTTCTTATTTCATCGTCCGCTTTTTGTGATTTGGACTGACACCTTATCTCATACTTCCACTTAACTTCTTCTTGAAGGACCGATTAGGCGAACCAGAGAGGGGGGGAGTGAATGGGAGCCGATAAAAATTCTTCTCGAAGGAGATGAGAACTCCAACAAGACGAACACGGCTTCCAAATCATGTCTCCGACTCAACTACCCAAGTTGGCCAAGACCACGCAGCCACTGGAGTGCTACTGGTCCTAGGAACCAACAACCACCATCACGGACTCGAGAACGCAGCGGAATACCAACTCGAGCACCACTGACCTACATCGGTCAGGCCGGTGAGCAGCACCGGTCAGACCGGTCCCTGCTGGTAAAACCTGGGAACTTCCACAGAAGGCCCCTACACCGGTCAGGCCGATGTAGCTCACCGGTCAGACCGGTTCAAGCCAGGAAACCCCAAATCCACCAAACAGGTCTACCGAGCTCCAAACTGCCCCAAACTCGAAACAGCAGCAACACAGGACTACAACGAACTCACCAGAACGTTCACCCGAGGCAAAACCCACAGAGCCTCTGCACCGATCAGACCGGTGAGCAGCACCGGTTAGACCGGTCAGGCTGGGCCGCTCGGGGATGAACAGCACCCGCGGGTCAACTCCCCCAAATCCAACTCCCGATCTCCCGAATCGCTCCACGGATTTGTGCAAGACTTTGGGGATAGTAGGAACACCTCATGGGCACTCCATAGCCAAGATTTGGTCCACCAAAACTTGCTAAATCAAGAGGAATCGAAGAAATCCCACCAAGAACGCCTCTAACCTTAGAGCCACGAAAACCCCAAAATCAAGCCCCTTTGCTCACGGATTTAGGAGGGGAATCAAAGGGAAAAGAACCACGAAGGGTTCATGCATACATCCCCCACCAAATCCCAAAGAGAAAGGCCTCGAAATCGCTCCAAGAAAATCGCCAAGAAAGGGCTCCGAAAATGACCAAAAAGGAGAAACGGGAAAGACACATCCAAGCCTTGAGGAACCACGCCGAATCATCTATACATACCAAAGAGGTTCATACAAGGTCTAGCTTGCCGCCCGATCATCCTTCTCTCTCACAAGATCTCACCATGAAGCTCTCAAGCTAGTCCTAAGAAAATCCTAAGGAAAATAGGAAGGAAAATAGGAAAACCAAATGAGCTAGGGTTCCAAGAGATGGCTGCCATCCTCTCACCCCTTGGGTTATATGGAGGCAACCGAAAGACTAAAATACCCTTACTAGCTAACTAGGGATACATGCCCCTCAAGGGCAAATTCAGAAATCTTTGTCTTCGCTCCATCGGACGGATGCCCAGCGACCGCAAACTTGCTTAGCATCGACGCAAGCCTTGCGATCCCGACGCGTGTCCTCCGCTTCGAAGATTCCGGACTGCGTCGTCGCACACCGGTCAGACCGGTGCTCCTCACCGATCAGACCCACCGGTCAGACCGGTCAGACCCACCGGTCAGACCGGTCTGGAGCTGCTGCACCTCCGTCTTCGGTTCTTCGGTCTTGGCTTTGTGGATCAACCAAGGAACCCAGTGGTTTTCTGGTGAACCACTGGAAACCCCGCGAACTCGGTGTAGCCTCCGCCAATCACCACTCATGACTCGGCTCCCACGTAGTCCCGGCTCAACCTTGGTTTTGAGGCTCAACCAAGAAACCGTCCATGACTTCATCTCGCCGTTCTTGCCACCATGCGGCCCGCACTTGACCCCGCTGGCCACCGGGTCTCTCGAACCAAGCCTACTTGTCTTCTCCACACCTGGAGGCCTCACTGGTAACGACCTTTCGCGCTTGTTCTTCACCTGCACCAACACCAGTCAAGCCGCAACCTGCACCTGCAATACTTTGCCAAGAATCAGTCCACACCACGTTGTCAATCACTCATCACACCAGGAAGCGACCATCCACCGGTCCTCGAACCACACCTGGCTCTCAATCTCCCCCTTGATGAGTGCATTGACAACACACACGTTTTGGTAACCAAGAGAAAAGAAAAGAAAAGAAACGACTAAAAGAAACTCCAACAAGCGATCGAAAGCCAAAGAAAAGGTGAAGAGCAAGATCACTTGAAGAAGACAAGTCTCGAACCCCTTAGGCAAGGGCAACGGCTCGACACATCCAAGACAAAAACCATGCTCAAGCAAAGAGCAAAAACCATCAAACCAAAGCTCGAAAACCACAAAGAGCTCCCCCTGCACACATGCAAGCTCCCCCTGAACCAATGCAACTCCCCCTGGACGAATGCATGCGAACCACTTCACGAAACAGAGTAGCTGCAACAGCTCAGCTCTGACCGGTCAGACCGGTCGACACCACCGGTCAGACCGGTTCTCAACTTCTGAACAGGACCAGCACTCTGACCGGTCAGACCTGAACAGGACCAGCACTCTGACCGGTCAGACCGGTGACCTCAACCGGTCAGACCGGTGCACAACAGAGCCCAGAAATGGCTCGAAACCACCTGAAAACCTTCTAGATGCATTCAGTAGGCCAAAACATGCTCAAACTTCTCCCCCTTGTTGACAATGCATGAATCAAGCTAAAAATGTAAAAAATGCAACCTAGAGCTTCTCAAATAGACAAAATTCAACAAAGGACGCTACACATGTCCAAATGAGCAAGTTAGATACTCTATAGCTTCGTAATGACATCAACTTCATGATCACCAAGTTTCACAACCATTGGGCGAAGCTAAGATAGAATTGAGCAATTTTGCGAAAAATCACCCTCTCATGAGCAAAGACCTAAACATGAGCAAAACATGTCAAAATGGCAAAGCCACACAAACTTCATGCTAGGACAACCATTCTAAGCATAAGACCATCATAAACACCCACAAGCACCTCATGTCATGTCAAAGCCACCGAGCCATGTGCCTACTTCTAGATATGAGACTTCTCATTGGTAGGCATCATGCAACGGTTTAGCATCCAAAGCAAATTAAAATTAGCACATATGACATGGGAGCACATTTTCCAAGCAATTTACATTTCATTTTCAGATTTGAAATTGGTACATGAAATGTCTTTGCGACAAAAAGGAACTTATGCCCCTCCACAAGATCAAGCATGGGGGCTAAACATTCATGATGGCAAATGAGCCTTTGGCCCCATATGATCAAAATAAGCTATCCAACCACAAATTAAGCATAGTCAAGCCACAAAAACATGTCAAGATCATATAAAGGCATTTACTCACAAGAGAGCATACATATGAGATTTTTCAAAAACATAGCCATCAACCATGGATATAAACCAAGATTATCAAGAGCTAAGCCAAACTAACCATAGCTTACCAAACTAGCTCACAAAGACATATATGTCATTCCATGGTGAACAGTGTATATAGGAGAAGCTTTTCCTAAACAATGCATATGATACAAAATGCATGCAACCTAAGATACAAAGATGCCTATACATCATGTTACATATGTCATGCCAAATGCAAGAAATACACAAAGGAAAGCTATACATATGCTACAAAGAAGCTCTCACACACAAAGCTCACAAACGACCGGCTCCTCGAGGGGAGGCAAAAAGGGCTTGACACCACCGGCAAAAGAACAAAGGAGCGCAAAACTCACAAGCTCCCCCTAAACACATGCACTAGGGCCAAAGAGCATACAAAGCTCACCCTTAGTACACATGATAGAGTAAAGAGCACACTAAGCACACAGACTCCCCCTAAACTCATGCATTAAGGTCAAAGAACATACAAAGCTCACCTTACACACATGAGATAGGGCAAGGAGAACCAAGTGGCTTGACCAAGGCCACACACTTGAAGGACACAAATTCACTTACCTTTATCATTTCTTCAGAATTCACCCGTCCTTGTCCACCATCCCTGAAAGTGATGTACCTCCATGTCATCACCGGGATATGAGGCCGGAGAACCACCCCCGATATCAACCAAATGTTCTCCGGGCCTCCCACCTGCAACTCAAAACCAAGAGCGAGAGCGAGCAAATGACTCAACACTGGGGTTAGTACCAAAGGTGTCAAACCAGTGCCGAGCCATCTCCTCAAAAGTAGGATTAGGAACATCCATCCTACCGCGCCTATCAAAACTGCGATCCGTCCTATCAAACCTGGAACCACCATGGGAAAACCACTCCCGTCTCACTAGAGGAGTACGAGCACCACGAAAAGGAAAGCGTGGTCCGTAGCCTCTCTGAGACTCAAAGCTGCAACTTCTCCCAAACTCGTATTGATCACGTGGTGGAGAACGTCCAGCAAACTCAACACCACCAGACTCAAAGCGCCTACCATCTGTTTCACGACCGAAAGGGCTGAACCCTCTAGCATCACGGCCTCGAAAACCAGACCGTCCAGCACTCTGCCTAGCACCGGTCTGACCGATCACTCTGACCGGTCTGGCCGGTGGCCCTCGGCCAGTAAACCTGCCTCCACCTGAAGCTCTCCTATCTCTCCATGCTGGAACCGTATGCACAACACCCTTTCCCTTAGGTAGTGGCATACGAGGCTCAGGCACACCATGAGAAAGGTGGTACCTGTCCTTGTTTGCCCACTCCTTAGCCATTCTCGCCTCTCTCCATCTCTTATAGCAAAACTCTCTCTTGTGACCATCCTTTCCACAAAACTCACAATGGAAACGGATTGGTCTTGGCTTAGGCTTGGGGTGAGGCTCTTCACACGGCTTCTCACTAGGTTTCCCACTTGGTTTCTCACTAGGCTTTTCACTTGCCTTCTCACTTGGTTTTTCTCTTGGTTTAAGCAACTGGTTTGGATTGGGTGCAAACTTGTCTTTGGGCGTGGGTTGTGGTGGGACTAGAATATTCCCAAATTTCCCTTCTCTCTCACCACTGCTCTCACCAAACTTAACAGATCCCAAAGCCCAACCATCAAAGCGCTTATAACCGGCAATCATCATGCCAAGCTGAGGTTCCTGACTAGACAACCAACTCAGCACTTCACGCAACTTACTGTTCTCATCCTGCAAATGATCAACACATTGTGTAAGTTCCAAATTCTTCACAGCATGCAATTCACAGGTAGAGCAAGAAGTAGGAATAGGCATTTTCAAATCAGCCTCAAGTGAAACAATGCGAGATCGAAGCTCAGCAATTTTTTCATGCAAACCAGGGCAAGAAGTACATGCACCAAGCAAAGTGGGTCTAGATTGCAGCTCAGCCAACTCAACCCTAAGCACATCTAGTTCCTCACACTTGGAGGCATGCTTTTCCCTAAGAGCAGTCAAATCAGCTAGGAAAACAGAGCAATCAGTACAATCAACCTCATCAGAAACCACAGGGCTAGCCTTAAGCGAATCAATTTCAAGCTTGCCATCAAGAACCTGTGTTTCTAGCTCAGCCACTCTAGTCCTAGCATCTTCAAGCAAAGCTCTAAGCTCCTTCCTAAGCTTCTTAGCCTCTCTAAGCATGTGATCGCGATTATCAAGCAAGTCAACCAACTCCTCATTCTCCTTGCGCAAAGAAGAGAGCTCATCACATACCTCATCCTCGGAGTCAGAGTCTGAATCCGAGGCGTTCTTCTGGCTTCTCTTGCTGCCGGAGCTGCGTGCCATGCTGTAAAGACCATCCTTCTTGTTGCAGCCTCTCGAAGTCTTGCTTGCGGTACAGCAAAGGCCGTTCAAGTACTTGCCGAAGTCCTTCTTCTTCTTCTTCCTGTGTTTCCTCTTGCTGTGCTCTTCTTCTTCTTCACTCGAGCTTGATGACACGTCCTCAGAGTCAGAGTCGATGTCGCTCGATCTCTTGATCTTCTCTCGGGTCCGTGTCTTCCTCCCATGTTCATGTTCCTTCTTCTTGGATCTTCTTCCTTTGTCCTTGGACTTGTGCATGTCATGGTTGTTCACCTTCAGACACTCGGCGAAAAGGTGTCTGGTCTTGCCGCACTTGAAACACGCCCTCGAGTTTCTCCTTGAGTTCACCCGGTTCTCGTGCATCCTCTCGAACCGCCTGGTCAGCAACGCCAGCTCGTCCTCTCCAAGCACGTCGAAGTCCTCGTCTGGCAAAGACATCAAAGAAGACAGAGAGTACATCCTGGAGGATGCATTAGCGTTAGACTTAGCTCCTTTGCCACCAACGAGAGCGAGACTATGAGAATCAGTCGGGCTCTCGATCTTGGCTGTCATACCACGGTCCAACTCAGCCGACTTGAGCTTCGAGAACAGCTCGTTCACGGTCAAGGTGTCATACTTCTCGGACTCAAGGATAGCCTCAAACTTCCCATCCCATACGGTACGATCCAACGAGTGCAAGAGCTTCACGGCTCTATCATGATCATCGTATGGGAGCACGGCCACATTGGCTCTCATGTTGTTCACAACAACCGTAAACCGCTGGAAAAGGGCATCGACGGACTCACTGGGGAGATGAGTGAAGTTCTCGTACTCTCTCCGGTAAGTTGCGTACATCCGAGCCTGAACCTGAGCATTCCCAGCATGAGCATCCTTCAACTGCTCCCAAATCCTACAAGCTAAGTCCTCTGTCTGAACCCGATCGAATTCGGACTGACACAGAGCACGAAACAAGTAGTCGACCGCCTTGTTGTTGGCTTCGAACATATCCCTCGATCCTGGAGCAAGGAAGTTAATCAGATGAACATAAGCTGTGTTCACCGTAACGTCCCAAAGGATCTGACCCTTTCCGCGGAGGAACGCTGCCATCCGCCTCTGCCACATCTGGTAGTTCTTCCCATCGAAGTGCGGAGGACCCGAACCCCGTTCCTGGTACGCCATCTTTGGATCTTAGACTGGTAAGAGTCAATGAAGACCCAAACCGGCTCTGATACCAATTGAAGGACCGATTAGGCGAACCAGAGAGGGGGGAGTGAATGGGAGCCGATAAAAATTCTTCTCGAAGGAGATGAGAACTCCAACAAGACGAACACGGCTTCCAAATCACATCTCCGACTCAACTACCCAAGTTGGCCAAGACCACGCAGCCACTGGAGTGCTACTAGTCCTAGGAACCAACAACCACCTTCACGGACTCGAGAACGCAGCGGAACACCAACTCGAGCACCACTGACCTACACTGGTCAGGCCGGTGAGCAGCACCGGTCAGACCGGTCCCTGCTGGTAAAAGCTGGGAACTTCCACAGAAGACCCCTACACCGGTCATGCCGATGTAGCTCACCGGTCAGACCGGTTCAAGCCAGGAAACCCCAAATCCACCAAACAGGCCTACCGAGCTCCAAACTGCCCCAAACTCGAAACAGCAGCAACACGGGACTACAATGAACTCACCAGAATGTTCACCCGAGGCAAAATCCACAGAGCCTCTGCACCGGTCAGACCGGTGAGCAGCACCGGTCAGACCGGTCAGGCTGGGCCGCTCGGGGATGAACAGCACCCACGGGTCAACTCCCCCAAATCCAACTCCCGATCTCCCGAATCGCTCCACGGATTTGTGCAAGACTTTGGGGATAGTAGGAACACCTCATGGGCACTCCATAGCCAAGATTTGGTCCACCAAAACTTGCTAAATCAAGAGGAATCGAAGAAATCCTACCAAGAACGCCTCTAACCTTAGAGCCACGAAAACCCCAAAATCGAGCCCCTTTGCTCACGGATTTAGGAGGGGAATCAAAAGGAAAAGAACCACGAAGGGTTCATGCATACATCCCCCACCAAATCCCAAAGAGAAAGGCCTCGAAATCGCTCCAAGAAAATCGCTAAGAAAGGGCTCCGAAAATGACCAAAAAGGAGAAACGGGAAAGACACATCCAAGCCTTGAGGAACCACGCCGAATCATCTATACATACCAAAGAGGTTCATACAAGGTCTAGCTTGCCGCCCGAACATCCTTTCCTCTCACAAGATCTCACCATGAAGCTCTCAAGCTAGTCCTAAGAAAATCCTAAGGAAAATAGGAAGGAAAATAGGAAAACCAAATGAGCTAGGGTTCCAAGAGATGGCTGCCATCCTCTCACCCCTTGGGTTATATGGAGGCAACCGAAAGACTAAAATACCCTTACTAGCTAACTAGGGATACATGCCCCTCAAGGGCGAATTCAGAAATCTTTGTCTTCGCTCCATAGGACGGATGCCCAGCGACCGCAAACTTGCTTAGCCTCGACGCAAGCCTTGCGATCCCGACGCGTGTCCTCCGCTTCGAAGATTCCGGACTGCGTCGTCGCACACCGGTCAGACCGGTGCTCCTCACCGGTCAGACCGGTACCCACCGGTCAGACCGGTCAGACCCACCGGTCAGACCGGTCTGGAGCTGCTGCACATCCGTCTTCGGTTCTTCGGTCTTGGCTTTTTGGATCAACCAAGGAACCTAGTGGTTTTCTGGTGAACCACCAGAAACCCCGCGAACTCGGTGTAGCCTCCGCCAATCACCACTCATGACTCGGCTCCCACGTAGTCCCGGCTCGACCTTGGTTTTGAGGCTCAACCAAGAAACCGTCCATGACTTCATCTCGTCGTTCTTGCCACCATGCGGCCCGCACTTGACCCCGCTGGCCACCGGGTCCCTCGAACCAAGCCTACTTGTCTTCTCCACACCTGGAGGCCTCACCGGCAATGACCTTTCGCGCTTGTTCTTCACCTGCACCAACACCAGTCAAGCCGCAACCTGCACCTGCAATACTTAGCCAAGAATCAGTCCACACCACGTTGTCAATCACTCATCACACCAGGAAGCGACCATCCACTGGTCCTCGAACCACACCTGGCTCTCACTTCTCCAGGCTCACGTCGCAAAAGTTGTTGTAAGGCTCTGTGAGAAAGAGCCATTTTCTGTTTTTTGTTCAAGTACTCAGTCATCCATAGTGAATACACCTTCTGAATGTCTTGCATAGCTTGATGTGCTGCAGTAGCACGCTCAAGAAAGTACTTCATTGTGCGGTACAAGAAGAACTCAATAATGCTAACAAGAGGAAGAGCTCTGGCACCACGCAATACCGTGTTGTAAACCTCAACAAAATTTGTTGTCACTAGTAAAGTGCACGTGCGTCGCACGTATTTTTTCTAAATTGTTATTAAACACATATTTTATATATCATAGAAATCACATAATAGTACCAAATTGTGTATAAATTGATGTGAATGGAAACATTATGTAATTTGTGTGAACACATTTTTGAACGTGTTTAAGTGGGCTTTCATTTTGAATATCATGGTTTTATTGGTTTGAAATCTAAGTTTCACAAACAAGCATGGTGGTTTAATTTTATTGGACGGCTGAGTAATGAATTTCCTATGAAGTAAAAACATGCAGAGATGGCACTGGAGCACCGCCTGTGCTTGGCTTGCCACTGACGCCGCCGCCGCCACGACGTGCTCCCCCAAGGGTTCTGGCCTTTAGGGCTCACTCGGAGGCAAGATGGCGGCGAGCTCGTCAAGCCCCGCCCGTCTCGCCACATCCTAGCTCCCGGTTCCCGCTCGGCCGTGCCGGAGGGAGTATAAGGACACAGTGGCGACTGGCGAGCGCGTGCAGGCGGCACAACGTTTGTGAGACGGAGAGCGAGAGGGGGAGGTGTTGGGCCCCAAACGGGTACAGGGGCTGGGTAGACGCGGGGTGGGTGAGAAAAACATTTTTAATATAGCCCAGGAAAGTTTAAGGGAGCCCGATACCGTACAAATACATGTCTTAACTCAAGCCAGGCCTATTAGCATGCAAACGCTGTCAGAACAAAGCACAGGCTTGCACGAGATGATGACCAATTTCTTATTAAGAAAGGATCTTAATATCTTCCTATGTATATTTTAACGGGGCGCGTATTAATTTGCTGATCAAATAAATCTCCCAACGTTTTAGGTTATGTTATGCGATAGTATGTGCTAACTTTTACCTACCCGTGGTAATTAGCATTATACCTGAGCATTTTTGGCCCGGCCCGGCCCGCCCACGGACCTTACTGGGCGGGCGTGGGGAGAGATTTTGAAGCCCGCGAAAAATTTTTTTGGCCCGAACCCGGCCCGACATGCTGTTTTTAGCTATTTTACACTATAAAATGCGCGGGCGGCCCGCCCAAGCTCAGGCCCGGCCCGAGCCCGGCCCGAAAAATGAGGCCCGACACGTCCCATGGGACGGTCATGGGCAGGATTTTCTCAGCCCGAAAAACTCGGGTTTTTTTTCGGCCCGGCCCGAACCCGGCCCGGCCCGTGAAATGCTCAGTGATTAGCATTTAGCAATAACAGAGATTGCCTGCACTATTATACTAAAATAAAAAGATGCTTCTACGTGAAGCACCTCCGATCCATCTCATGTTTCCACTGCAGAAGCTAATTAACCAAAGACGAGACAGCTAGCTAGGGCACAGTTCTGGATAGTGAGGCAGCTGCTAGGCACCAAGGCCGGCAGCGCTGATGACCTCCAAAGCTAGCTTGTCAAAACTGTGTACCATCTTTTATTCAGAAGCGGCTGACAAAACCAATGCCTGCTTCTTTGGCCATGTCTCCAGCTTTTATAATAACCTAGACTCCCATGGACGACGCGGACTTCACTGTCATCAGCTCGATCGTCAGACTTCGTTTACCAATCCCCAAAATCGTCGAACCATCCATCGTTCTAGTACCTAAGTAGCTAGTAGGCCAAGGATAGCGCAGCAATGGAATCCAAGGCGGCGTCAGGCGACGAGGCCACCGCCATGATGACGACCTCGCGCAAGCCGGAGTCAGAGGCGGCGGCGGTCGGAGAGGAGGCAGCCGTCGTGTCGCCGCCGGCGGTGGCAGCTGCCAGCCCGAAGCCGTACTAAGAGTGCGTCTTCTGCAAACGCGGGTTCACCACGGCGCAGGCGCTCGGCGGCCACATGAACATCAACCGCCGGGACCGTGCCAAGCCGGCGGCCCGCGACTCGCCCGCTGGCATAACGTCTGTGTCCTATAACGTCTAGTGCTACAACAAGTACCGCCACTTGGTGTCGCCGTCGTATCCTCTTCCACAGTCGTCGTGCACGGTGGGGGCGGGTGGTGGGCCCAAAACGGGTACAGGGGTGGGTAGACGCGGGGTGGGTGAGAAAAACATTACGTTTTTAGCAGAAACGCTCTCCAAATTGTGATTTTTTGGTCCTTTCATAGTCCTTCCACCCTATCCACTCCTAAAAACATATGACAGGTGGGTCCGGTGTGAGGGGTAAGGCGGGTCCAAATTGGGTGAGAGTTGTTTTCAATTATTTTCACTCCTTATAGTATAGATTATCCCATGCCTTACACCTCCCTTATCAAACAGGAGACACCACTTCTCCTTCGGCTCATTCTCAATCCACTGGCTAAAGGTCTTCACAGAACGTCACCTTCTCCGTCTAATGTTTGGAGTATCTAGCCCCATGTCCTCAAGGGAAACTGGCTCTTGCCCAGGTTCAGGATTGATTGGCTTCTTAGCTATCTCTTCTGATGCTTTTATCGTCAGATCATCTAATTTCTTCCTAATCTCATTGAACTTTCTCTCCTGATTCTGTGAACATAACCGCTTGAACAATTCTGTCAGTTCTTTGTTCTTGAACTGGCTATGAAAGTTTGCTCCCATATGCCTCATGCACCACCTGCTATGAACATCTGGCCATTGTGCTTCTCTGTGACGTTCTTGGCTACCATCTTTGATGTCATTCATCGCTTACAAAATACCTTTGTGCCTATCATGTATCACCCACACGTTTGGCACATCCCCCACCACCATCTGCTTCAATCTCTCCAGAAACCAATACCAACTATCACCATTCTCTCCCTCTGCAAAAGCAATAGCCAAGGGCAACAACTGATTGTTGCCGTCTGCAGCAACAACTGTAAGGCTTGTGCCCTTGTATTTTCCTGTAAGGAATGTGCCATCTATGCAAATGACTGGCCGGTAATGTTTAAATGCTGCAATAGTGGGACCCAATGCTAAGAATGCCCGCTGCAAGACTTGCTTCCCCGGCCTTGATACTAGATTATAAGTCTTGATATCATAATAAATGCCAGGATTTAGCATGGCAATTGTGTTCAGCAACCTAGGCAAATTGTCATAGGATGCTTCGTAAGTACCCCACCTCTTCTCCAGTACCTTCTTCTTCGCCATGTATGCCTTGCTATAACTTATCGTGTATCTAAATTTCTCCTCAATTGCCAAGATAATGGACTTCGGCTCATAAGCAGTATTGTCCACAATCTTAGAGAACATCTGGCTGGCCACAAAACCGGCCGACAAATTGCGGTGGCTTGCATCCAACTGGTCAAGTACACAAGTGTGATCCACAACAGATTTGACCTCCCAGTATTTTTTCCACTTACCCTTAGAAGCATACACTCGAAAAGGACAGTTGTGCTGCAGACAACCTACTTCATATATGTGTGGAGAACTCTTCAGTACCTTGAACTCTCTATGCGAAGTCAAGGTGGCCCACCTCTTCACTACATCCTTGAGTTCGACTGCACTCGAATACATGGCGCCGACACAAACCAGATTCTCTCCGTACTCCTAGGGCACATTCTCACCAGGATTGACAGTGAGGTGTGAGAAATTGTAGGTATCCTAGTCCCTTGGCACAAGGGGGTCATCCTCATCATCTGAGGAGTTCTCTTCCAACCCACGTTGATCGTCCCCGACCTCCATTTCGTACTGCCTCAGTACTTCTGCATTTACTTCTCCCTCGTCAATCGCACCACTCGCTTCAAAGGGTGTGGTGTCGTCTTCCTCCTGAACTCCTCCTTCTGGCTTAGTTGCAGCACCATCTCCTCCCTCTGCCTCGGATTCACCGTCACCACCAACATGAGCTTCCTCATGCACTTGACTACTAGACCCAGCCTTGTGAACAACTTAGATAAGTAAAATAACGGGCAAACCAATTTGGCATGCAGTCCTGATATATGTCTTCCACTGTGTAGTGCCTTGAAGTGGCATAAGCTCCCAATACAATGGATCACTTCTATTGATTAGTGCCATTATCGACAAGTCATGTCGCTCTACATCTACATGGAATGCCTTGTACAACCAGTTGGTTATGGCCCCCAAGTTCTTTCTCCTGCTCTTCTAATTTCATGGTCAACCGAATCAAATTCTGCCAAGTCAACCCCATCTCTAGCATATCTAATCTACCCATTACTGAAATGCAACTTGACAGTACCTGCGTCTGACATGTCTGAAAAAAATCACTATTAACAAGTAGGTCTAGTGACTACAGAAGCTATCTAGTCAGATCTACACTACATCTAATTCAATCTAGTGAATATACTTCAATCTACACTACCTAAATTTCAGTACCTATGTACTCAGTACCTATGTACTCAGTATATCTACTTAAAACTACTGAATGCTCTTAAATCTAGTGAATCAACACTACCTATGTCCAAACTATATCTAAGTATATAGATCAAGATCAACAGAGTTCAAAATAGTGTAGTACCTCAAATGAGACGAAAACCCGGCAGAGCTTCGCTCCTTCCACCCCCTCCCCCTCATTCCCTTCTCCTCTCCACCTCTCTTTCTCTTTTTTCTGAATTATTGTGCTATTTTCGGCTGAAATTTGGCGCTTTATAGGGGTGGGAACCCTAGCGCCATACGGTATGGCGCCTGCATCCTAGCGCCATACCGTACGGCGCCTGCATCCTAGCGCCGTACGGTATGGCGCCTGCATGTGGGACCCATTAGGCAACGGCTAGAGGCCGCCTAATGCCTGGCGCTACAGCTAACCGCCGTACCATTTGGTGTTAGAGCCTGCTGCCGCCGTACCACTTGGCGGCCGCCGTATGGTACAGCGGCAAATGTATAGTTTTGCAAATTTGTTTAGCGGGCATTTATTTTTTGAAAATCACGAACATATATATATATATATATATAATTCTTGCAGTTTAGTGCCAAATCGGAAGCGGACTGGCAGTCGCACCAGCTCAAAAGGTCAGATCAGGAAATTAGGTAATTTGGTTACTACTTTTTTGCGTGAAAGGAGGACAAAAGCGCAAAGGTTACTTAGAGCGTGTTTGGAAAGGTGGCTGTGGCCAGCCCGGCCCTACGTCCAGGCTCTGGCCAGCCAGAGAGGCTGGTTAAAATGGGTCACCCGTCCTTATTTGGGTGCCTGGCTCAGCCCAGCCCGACGGCGTGGAGCTGGTGTTTGGGCAGCATCTGGTAGCCCAACTGCCACCAACCGCTCGCACGAGGTGGTGTTTGGCGCTAGGCCCGGCCACCGAACCGTTAGCTCTCACAGAACGGCACATACACATGATCAAAACATCTTTGACATACAATTTTTCATATTTGTATTCATCATCACAATTACAACATGACAAGTTCATATGATAAAGAATAAAGTTACACATTTGACTCCAACAAAGGTAATTATAATCAAATGAAACTAGGTAATTAAAAATGCAAGGTTTGCCTCAGATAAATTTTTGTGTTCATGGCAACTGGTTGCAGCAATAATGGGTTCATGGCAAGCATGAAAACATGAAACACACCCAGCCCAGGCTTGAAAACATGGGCATGGATGAGTTTCACATTTTGATGGGAGACATGAGAAGCATAACCACAAGCATAATCAAGATCATATCATCATAGGCAAGGAGGAAAAACAACAAGAACAAAAGAGACACAAATATGATCAGACCTGGCCTCAGATAAGTTTGCCTATCATTTGAACTTCAACTTGGAGCATAAGGAAACATTGTGTAGGAAAAAAGCATAAGGAAACATGTGTAGGAAAAAGAAGGACATGAAAGTCATGGAAGCATGGGACACGTCTATCCCAGCGTTGACAGCAATGCCTGGGAATGGACATGTCCCATGGTTTGATGACATACATGTGTATCATCAGAACCAAAAGGGAAAAGAAACAACAAGATTCAACACAACATATTTATAAACACTACTCCAGTCCCTCACAAGTTGAAGTTCATCAATTTTTCTAGTATACATCTGAGCAAACATGTGTATCATCATAGGCAAAAGGGCAAATAAACAGCAAGCATCAACAGAACATATTTATAAACATGTGTATCATCATAGGCAAAAGGGCAAATAAACAGCAAGCATCGACAAAACAGATTTATAAACATGTGTATCATCATAGGTAAAAGGGCAAATAAACAGCAAACATCAGCAGAAATAAGATCAACACATGAAAACATGAACACGCGAACACATGCAGTCATAGCCAACAGAGGCTACAAAGTGTTACAATACCAAGTTCCAACCCAAGAGTCTAGAGCTCAAATGTTGTCCATCCAAGTACCATATCCTACTAGTTAGCCACCCTCTCAGCAAAAGAAAACCCCAAGACAGCAGCAAGTTAGGCAACCTACCTACACAAAATCCTACAGTGTAGTGTGTCAACTGTAGTCAAAAGTAGAGAGAGTGGAGGAGGGAGGTGGAGGAACTATACATCTCAACAGTCAACCCCCTCTCATCTCAAGCAGCCCAGCAAAGGCCAAGACCTACACAAAGTAGTTCTTAGCTTGGAAGGTCCTAAGCCAGATTGCCCTATGGAACAATTATAGTACAATTATAGTTAACATGAACAATAGTTAACATCACAGCACAAATAAGAACCAAATAAGAAAGTGTTTTGGTCTCAGCCTTGTCCACAAATTATTACATCACACCAAATCAAAGTGTTCCATACCAGGGCTACCAAATGAGACATTATTAACAACTAACATGCACAATAAGACAACTCATCATGTCCTATGATTCCCCCTGCCAGCCCACATAGCAGTGCAGATAGCATCCCTCATCTCAACCATGCCTTCGGTGTCTTGGGACATGAGGTCCTCAGCAGCATAGTGGTTGGGCTGAACTGGTGGCACCCAATTTTCATCAGGGACAAAACTATCCTGGTCAAAGCCTATCATCCAGTTGTGGAGGATGCAACATGCCAACACAAGCTTCACTTGTGTTTTGTAAGGGTGGAAAGGCTTGTTGTCTAGAATTCTCCACCTGTTCTTTAGTGCCCCAATTCCCCTCTCAACTGTGACCCTGAGGGAAGAGTGCCTGAGGTTGAACAACTCCCTATCATTTGATGGCAGATTTCTGGGGCCATACTCAGATAAATGGTACCTCACCCCCCTGTAGGGAGGCATGAAGCCTGTTCTGCAGCCATATCCTGCATATACCAGGTAGAACTTACCTACAACAAACCAAATAAACACCTAAGGACACTAGTATGGAATGGGTCAGTGTACAAGTGCTTAGGGTATGTAGGTACATTACCTTCAGGCACAACAAATCCATCATTCCTCTCAATGGCATCAGCTAGAATAAGGGCATCATGAGCTGAGCCCTCCCAACCAGCTAGAACATATGTGAACTTCAAGTTGAAGTCCACTGCAACCATCACATTTTTGGTTGGGTCCTTCCTCCTTCCTCTAAAAGGTTGCTGCATGCGTCTAGGCACTCTTGCCAAGACATGGGTACCATCAATGGCAACAACACAGTCCTAAAAAAAGGATCAACTACAATGACTACCACCAGTCTAATTTGTGAAAAAATCATCACAACTTGTATAAGCTAATGGGTTTACCTTCAAGTATGGATTCCACCTGTGGCTCCCAAGGATTTTGACATTGGTCTGGGTGGATGGTGGCTGGATCCTGTCATGTCTAAGCTCACCAACCGCATAAAGAACCTGGTGGAAATGTCTGTGGACTGTCTCAATGGACCTCCTAAATGCATGGTGCACTACCCTGAACCTTTGGTTGTGGCCTACTATCATGAGTAACATGGAAACCTGCTCCTCAATTGAAACACCAACACTATCTTCCAGAAGGCCCCTAACTCTAAAAGTGTTGCACAAAGTAAAAAAAGGGTTGTCTCTTCATGCTTATCACAGAAAGACACTCTACATCAGTGGAATGGTAAATGGCTGAAAGGGTACGCTGCCTATGTGCCTCAGCATCACTCCTAAGGTCATACAACAGTGGGTTAGGCTCGTCCTCATCATCAGTTTTAGGGTCCCTCCTTTTCCTTTTCATGGTCGAAACAACAACACTGACCATGGACATAATCATGCCAGTAGCCTGCCGGACCAACATGGCACGGTTCTCAGCAGCAGCATCCATCTACATGCATGTAAGTGAAATTAACATCTAACATTTGGATAACCCTGGCTGGCTTCAACAGAGATCTGCTAACTCAAAAATCTTTGCATGGCTGCTTGATTAAACAAGCCTCCTAGTGCAGTGGACTACATCATCGACCAATGAAACATCATCTAACATTGAAACAACATCCGCAAAGAATAAATCAAGAAACGCAAGACCGAATAGTCAACCCTAGCAAATACGCAGTGAGGAGAGAAGACATGTTGGGGATCGATTTCACCTTGGCGGAAAGGGGAGAATCACCGACGAAGAAGCAGGTTGGGAAGAAGAGGAAGCAGATTTGCACCACACACCACCACACAAACCCTAGCTCAGATCCCGAACCGAGGAAGAAGAAGCTCGGCCCCCGGAGTCCCAGCGAGGAAGGAGAGGCGACCGCGGCGTCTCGAGATAGATCTGCGACTGGGAAATGGAGAGGAAGCCCGCCGGAGATCCAATCCACCTCGACGCACACCACCGTACGAAACCGTAACCAGTCTCTCACGGGAGTGGAGCAAAGGAGGAGGAGCGGGAGGAAGGAGACAGCGGGAGGAGGAGGACAAGCTTTATAGGCCATGGATTTCGGGAGGGAGGAGGGCGGGAGGAGTTTCACCATTCCCGCGTGAGCCCGCCAGAGCCACCCGCCGCCGAGCGAAATCACCTGCCGCGGCCGAGCTCTGCAGCTACGTTGAAATCTGGCGTACCAGTGGAGCCAGGCAGAAGGGATCTTTTTGGCTCGTGCGA
This sequence comes from Cenchrus fungigraminus, assembly GCA_036936925.1. Taxonomy (NCBI): domain Eukaryota; kingdom Viridiplantae; phylum Streptophyta; class Magnoliopsida; order Poales; family Poaceae; genus Cenchrus; species Cenchrus fungigraminus. Next base: position 78,546,240 of record CM072775.1, read on the forward strand.
ACCAGGCCGACAGAGCCAAAAAGGCACCCGAACACGGGATTGCGCTCCCGGGGGTGCAGCCGAGCCGCAGGGCCACCCTACCAAACACACTCTTAATATATGGACTGTTATACTGGGTCAGGTCATTACATTATTCTTAGCAATACCCCCTATTCAAAGGCTCCTACTTGTTGAGTAGGTGCTCTCCTTACTTTTCGGAGCTCTATCTTTGCACTCTACTCTAGCAAAGGTCCTCGTTGCCTCGTTCCATCCGCCTCTCCCCCACCCATCCTCTCTCGCACCCACCACTCTCTCCCACCCATGTCTCTCCGCCCGAGATGGAGGAAACGACAACGGAGGAGCACATGCTCAAACGGCAGCAAAGGTCCTTACTTTTGAGCCTCTTCTTTGTTCTGACATATGGAGCCTACTTGTCAGCTGCTTATTTTTCTTTTTCCTTTATTTCCTCTTTCTTCTCTCGCGACAACACAACTTGTTGCCTCATTCCATCCGCCTCTCCCCAACCCATCCTCTGTCGCACCTACCACTCTCCCCCACCCATGTATCTCCGCCCGAGATGGGGGAAATGACGGCGGCGGAGCATACACTGGTGGAGCGGGAGCCTTTCGTCTCGGTTGAGAAGGGTGATATCTCTCTAAGGCCCAACTGGTACTAATCATTAGAGAGGAAAGGCCCCTCCTTTGTTACCGGGTGGGCAACCGGGACTAAAAGGTGCCTTTAGTCCCGGTTGGTATAACCAACCGAGACTAAAGGGGGGGCATGCCTGTGCACACCTGCGCCTGAGCTCACCCCCTTTAGCCTCGGGTGGTATAACCAACCGAGACTAAAGGGGGCACGCCTGCGCCTGAGCGCACCCCCTTTAGTCTCGGGTGGTAATACCACCCGAGACTAAAGGGTCCCCGGTTATTTTTTTATTTTCATTTCTAATTATTCTAATATTGTTATACACGTATATCTAGCGTATTTGTGTGTACTATACGTGTATGTACAAATGTTTGCACTAATTATACGTGTCTACTATACGTACTATATCAAGAGAATAAACTTATAAATAAATAAATATATTTACACATAATATATTACATCGAAAGCGGAGATAGTATTTTTTGAAACTAGTATATATACATCAAAATATTGTTTCATTCTAATTCTAGTCTCAAGTTCCACCGGAGGTGCTAATTAACATTTCTGAATTGGATGATCATCATAATAATGTCTTCCCTTTGGACTAATCACCTCGTCCATTAAGAATCCCACGAGACCTTCTTGAATCGCCAAGAGACGATACTTCTCAATGATTGCATCCCTAATCATAGAGTTATGTAATGTGCAAATATGTTAATATATAACACCCAAGAATTAAATATATAAGCGGTTAGAAAATGTTGTATTATTAATAGGTTTACAATAATACTTACAGTATAATCTCTTGGGTCTACAGTGCAGAAATTGTGGATGTACTCACACACATAGTATGCACATAAATTGGTCCCTTGTTTCTGTCTCATACACTAAATTGGAGAAAACAATTATGAAATATTAGTGTTATTCCTTTTATAATTTGCCCAAGCTGAAGTTGTTATTTGGTTTACGTACCGGAAAATCTGTATAGAATCTAAGTTTGGGTTTCCATTGTCTAGGGTTCATAACAATGAATTTTTCCCAAGCTCTGGCGGACAATAATGAAAGTTAGAGCTAGTGTTAGTAAAAACACACTATTGCATAAAAGGAAACATATTGGATAGAATTATTACTCTTGAAACATATCTTGAAGGTCTTGGTATTAGTCAGGGTTTCTTTTCAACGAATCAAAGATCATGACGTTGCTCTTGTCGACTTCAATTATTAGAAGAATCTAGTGAAAACTGTATATACATGCATGCTCAAAAGATGAGAACTAAATAATATTAACTAGGATAATTAGAAATGCAAACCCTTAATAAGATGGTAATCGCACATACTCGAAGTTGTAAGGTAGTAGTATCAAATCCTTGAAATGCAGCCGATTCAAGGTCCTAAGGATTGTTGTGAATGCTGTTTTTGGGCATTGCCTTACTTGGTCTTGACAAACTAACGATGAGTCCATGAAACCTATTCAGTGATAACCCTTCTTTCGCATTGTAGTAAGTTCCAGACTACAAAAAATGAAAGACAAAGTTAATTAGCAAATGCATTAATTTATTAATTAGCATATGCATTGCACTGTCACTTACAGGCACCAGGCCATGATAAGATCGGTATTCAGGGAGTCAAGATGGTAAATTTCATAAATATCTTTGAATTCCAGGCAGACCAACTTCTCGCCTTCACCAGCAAAATCATCCGGTCTAATAAGCAAGCCAATCATCTCCAGGCCCCCTTTAGATGTCTTCATGTAAAAGTCATGAAATCCGCGCATCTGACTAGGCAGTTTCTTCACCAACTCTGGCCTGACAAGAGATTTTCTTGGTTGGAAGTGCCATCTAGGTATGAAGTTTTTGTCCCGAGGAGGTGATTCTCCGCCGCCGAAAAGAGTATCTATTGGGAGCCCTGTTGCTTCTTGCATTTGAATGAATACCGCTAATTGTTATGTAGGCATAACTGGAAGAGCTAGTTCATGTGCAGTGAGGCCGGAGGGGACGTAAGTCTGTACTACCGACGTCGATGCGTTTGTTGGTTTCTTCATTGAAGGCTCTTTCGCCGACGTCGAGGCTTCTGTTGACTTCTTCGTTGAAGGCTCTTTCGCCGACGTCGACACTTCTGTTGGCTTCTTCTTCCTATAATCTTGTGGCATCATTGACCCCGGTACTTTGTCGATATAACTATTTGGTGACCCTCCTCGTCTCTTCTTCTGTAGGGACTTCTGCAGGGAACAGTCATAATGTTGACATTTGATTATCGTTGCAAAGTTCGTTTGGACTTGCAAGCGGACAAATCCCTCGTCATAGTTAAGGAACCCTTCTAACCTTGAGTGGTGATCCCAAGGTATCGAATCTGTGGAACAATGTGCAACGCAAGATCAATCCAATAAAGCAAGAAAGCACTTTGTTTAAGAGAGGTTTCAAACGCATCTAATCTACTAAAACATGAGAGGTAGCAAGAGAAAGCAAGAGGTAACCGATCTAGAGAGTCTAGATCGTGTCTTTGTCGTAGTTCCAAGCAAGAGATGAAGATAGCAATAAGAATCTCATAAAAGCATATGGCTTCCGGTCCAATCCTCCAAGGCACCTACCGTACACGTGATCGACATCCTGTCACGATACCCCGCTTCTTGTGTAGATGAACCTAAGAGCACGCTCACGAGAAACGTGTTGAAAACGCTTGGTAGATCGGGTATGCACCTCTAGCCACCACAGCTACAAGAGCACCCTAGGCGATCTATCTTAAGTATAGATCGAGGAAGAAGCAAAACCAAGAGAAGACAAAATCGAAAGGGAAACACTCGATTGCTAGTTATCGGATTCAATGAAACTCCATCATAAGTTTATACATGAATAAGATCAAACCGGGATCCTACCTTGATCTTGATTCAAGCCTCCGGAACTCCGACGTGGTCTTCCATGTAAGGTTCCCACGCCATCTAGGTGAACCCTAGACGACTATGACGACCCTCCTCTCCGAGATGGTGTCCCTCAAGCTCCTCTGCTCCTCAGCGGCGGCTGACGAATGACTTGATAGTTGTAACTTCGCACGGGGGCTGTAAATAGCCCGAGAGTCATCTAGGTCAAAGGGGGCACCGAACTGGGCCTGGAGTGGGCTGGGCCAGCCGGCCTGGGCCCAATTCGGCCCCGGCTTCCTCACCGTCGCTTCTCGTGTTTTCTAGAACTTGTGCCGAGTTGCATGTGGGCCCTTGACGTCATTTTCCTCACGGTTTAGATAGGGGTGCTTGGAGTATGAACTCCCTCATCTTCCATCTAGGTACTCAGCACTTCCCGGCTTCACGCTTTAGTCCTTGGTTCATTTGGAGTCATGTTCATCTTGTATCTTGACTTGTCCCGGGCTCCATGATCATCTTGTAAAACCCTTGATGAACCTTACCCGGAAGTCCTCATTTAGGCTCTTGATTCCTGCGTAAACAATAAACTCCAAAAACTATGCACGAGTACGAACTTGACATATAATGAGGGTTAGGATCATTAGTGTGAATGTCAAATTAATGCCAACATAGAGGGTAAACAAGTGGCTAGGTTGACGGAAATCGACCGCCAACACATAATCACTTTTCAACTCTACCCGTCTCTTTTCTTTTTCCTGCCTCTCTATGAAAGCTCTGAGTTTCACTAGATCTACTTTCTTCTTTTCTTCCAGCTGCCTCTGTCGACCTTCCGAAGTTGCTTTCTGAAAAAATTCCTTGACTTGTTTTTGACACTCCGCCTCATTTTCAGATTTTGTCATGTCATATGGTAGCTTTCTTTTAACAGGTTGCTTTTTCCCTTTCTTTGTTGGGGCATTCGGATTTGGCGGGGGCATAGACTTGGTAGATTGTGGTCGGGACCTCATGGGAGCCTGCTTTGGGGAAGATTGCTTTGGTGAAGGTTCCTTTGGTGGTGATTGATGACGAGGGAGGTCATCGTCATTATCGCTCGCACCAACAGAATTCGCAGGTTGTGGAGACGGTGAGCGATAAGGACTCGGTGACGGCCCGGGAGATGGTGGGTGCTGCTCGGCAACACTCACAGGTATCAGTGGCGGCATCTTATGTATTATGATGTACTGTTTGGGCCACAATATGATACCATGAAGCGTATCCTGGAGTGTCCTTTCCTCGTCACCTCCTGGGATGTCTAGCTCTATGTTGTTAAATTGTGGGTCAACAACCTCCTCCACACCTACTGAGGCGTAGCCTGGTGGAATCTGCATGTCGTGGCTTGTACGTCCTGGGAGATTTGCAAAAGCACTTCCGTACGCCACCTATATATATGTACAGAAATGATGAAATTATTAAATGTCTAAGACATGCATCAAAGGTTGAGATAATAAATTGCATGTATTAATCATATTTATACCTTCAATGTGATGTTGTCGAACGGCTTGTGCAGCTCACATGCGGTGCGCTGACAGAGTTCATCCACAGGGTACCGTTCGTTGTCCTCCACTTGAACATCTTCGGGGATTGCCCTTTGTTCTTCGGGGGCCTCTGTGGAATCACAACTACTTTTGCGAGCGAAAGGGCTAATGATGGAATCCACCAGTACTTGGGGCAGTGCTCCAGAATTGGCAATCTCAGCTACCGCGGTAGCCACTCGTCGTTCATCTCTGCATTCATATGTTCTTCATGTTGTTTAAGTTTTTCCTCCATCGTCTCGCGCCACTGCGCCTATTCATGCTCTTTTCTTATTTTGCGGCTTCTATAGGTGTCTTCGTATCCCTTGACAGCAAACTTCCACGGTACAACCCCGTAGCCCCTGCAACGTCCTGGGTGTTCCGGATTCCCGAGTGCATAAGTGAGCTCATCATTCTCTCTGTCAACAATCAGTCGACCCGCTTTGATATCTTCAACTTTTTTCATAATCTCAAGTGCCTTCTCCCTTAACGTGGGTGGGAATTCAAGGGAACCATCGTCGGGGTTCAATCTTCCACCGCGGCCATAATACCAATTCTTTGATCGTTCGCACCAGTCAAAGACCGCTGGTACGATACCTTTGTTGAGCAGGTCTTCTCCATCTTCCGCCACCTGGGTATTGTAACCGCGTAACCACCTCGACCAAGATGATGGTTGTATTCCTTCTTCTTACTAGCACATTCCTTCGCTCGTGCATTCTTCTTGGCAAAATCTTCAGAATTCATGTAATCCACAAAGGACTGCAAGTGATCCTTGAGCTTCGGATAATCGTCCCAATTTGGAGTTTAGTTCTTCTTGATATAATCTTATGCAGCTGCTTCTTGAAACTCTGCAATTGAGTTGCCATCTTCTGGAGAGTCCACTGCTTCACGAAGTCTGGTTGGACGCCCGGTGGAAGTGTGAATTGTGTTAGGATATCATTCCATAACATATTTTTTAGTGCATCCGGAACCACCCATGGATTATCTTCTTTTCCCTTCCATTCTCTATACTTGAGGGGCACGTTGTCCCTTACAAGAGCGCCGCATTGGGACACGTACTTGTCCCTGATCTTCTTTGGCTCCCATGGCTGGCCAAGCTCGTTGACTGCCGTGATATGATACATCACGTCATCACAGATTACTTTTGTACGCCCTCTCTTCGCCTTTTTTGTGCTCAAGCATGAAGCCTACAAGTAGCAGATTTGTTATTTATGCGGGGTTCATCGAGAACGAATGCATCATGAACTTAATGCATGATATATATACCTCGTTGGAACCTTCTGCATTAACCATGCGAAGGTCCTCATTGTTATCGTGCTCGGCTTGGGTGTCGATTTGCTCGGCGTGGGTGTTGTCGTGCTCAGCTTGGGCGTCGGCTTCCTCGGTTATGTTCAGGAACCCGTTCGCCTGGCTACGCTCCTCATCGGTGTAAGTTGGAAAATTGGTATTTGAACCACCAGCAATAAGGTTCTCCATAATCCGCTCATGGTCCTCATTGTTATCCATAACACAAATTTCTATGAATAACATGATTTCTACAGATTGCTATGAATAAACAACAATTTCTGAGAATTTCTATGAATAATTTGATTTTCTACGAATTTCTATGAATAAATAACAATTGATGATAATTTCTATGAATAACATGATTTTATATGAATTCCTATGAATAAACAACAATTGATGATAATTTATATGAATAACATGATTTTCTACGAATTTCTATGAATTTCTATGAATAACATGATTTTCTACGAATTTCTATGAATAAACAACAATTGCTGAGAATTTCTATGAATAATATGATTTTCTACGAATTTATATGAATAAACAACAATTGATGAGAATTTCTATTAATAACATGATTTTCTACGAATTTCTATGATTAACACGATTTTCTACGAATTTCTATGAATAACTTGATTTTTTATGAATTTCTATGAATAAACAACAATTCTTGAGAATTTCTATGAATAACATGATTTTCTACGAATTTCTATGAATTTCTATGAACAAACAACAATTGCTGAGAATTTATGTGAATAACATGATTTTCTACGAATTTCTATGAATTTCTATGAATAAACAACAATTGCTAAGAATTTCTATGAATTTCTACGAATTTCTATGAATTCCGCGACGACGCCTACCGAAGCTGGCTGTAGGCGGCGCCGGCAGGGGTCGGAGGACGGCGGAGCGGAAGGGTCGGAGGACGTCGGGGTCAGAGGATGGCTGGGCGCAGTGGTCTGAGGACGGTGGGGCGGAGGGATCGGAGGACAGTGGGACGCAGTGGTCGGAGGACGGCGGAGCGGAGGGGTCGGAGGACAGCGGGGCGGAAGGGTCGGAGGACAGTGTTGCACCAGATAAAGTAATACACCAAATTAGATAACAAGTAAAAAATGTATTAAAATATACTAAATATACTAAAATGCACTAAATACACTAAATGCATTAAACAATGTAATAAATTAATTGAATTTATGTCCATTAAATTTTTTTTAAAAACTTGCTAACGCAAGCCATCCATGGGCTTGCGTTAGCAAGTAACCCCCTCCCCTGCCCCGCGCGCCGAAGCAGAGGATGACGGCGCCAGTGGCCGGACGGAGGATTGGGGGCTGACAGCCGGCCGGTCGGGAAGAGGCGGCGACGGGCGGGCGGGAAGAGCCAGCTGCCGGCCGGGAAGAGGGGACGTCCGGGCGGCGGGGGACAGGACGAGACGTACGGCGCGTGGCGATGGCAGCGCGGGCCAGATCGACGGCGGCGTGGGCCGGATTGACGGGGACGAAGAGGCCGGACGGGCACATGACGACGGCAAGGGAGACGGACGACGACAACACCAGAATCGGGCACGGCGGGTCGACGGAGGCGGCAGGGACGGCGGCAGCACGCGTCAGTCGAGGAGGCAGGGGCCGGCGCGGGAGATCGAGGATGCTGGGGCCATTGCGGGAGGTCGAGAAGGGAGGGCGCGGCGCCGAGACGACAGCGGGGGACCGCCCGGCCGCCGAGACGACAATGACGACGACTGAGGAGGGGGACAGCGCGGTGGAGTGCCCCGCACCGAGAGACGACGCGGGCGGGAGGTCGAGGAGGCAGTGGCGGTGCAGGAGGGCGCGGCGTCGATGGCGGGGACTCGGCCTCAGAGATCGACGATGATGACGAGGACAGATCGGAGGAGGAAGGGACGGGGCGGCGCGGTGGAGTGGCAAGTGTGGGGAGCAGGGGGAAGGGGACGCTACATATATACCCCCACCCTTTCTTCTCAGGTGGCATTACGAACCGACACTAAAGGCCTTTTTCGTGCGAGAGCCCCCCAAAGGGGAAAATTTCGCCCTTTAGTCCCAGGTGGTCTTACGACCCGAGACTAAATGCCCCCCTTTAGTCTCAGGTTGTAATACCACCCGAGACTAAAGGGTATTTTTGGGCGAGAAGTTAATTTTCCCCATTTGTTTCATCATTTTCTCATTCTTTCTCTTTACAACTTTAAAAAATAGTAACTTTAAATAATTCAGCCATGTTAAATTATATTTAGTTGAAATCTAATAAACTCTACTTTGCTATGCAAAATTATATTTTAGAGTTGTAAACATCCACTTTCAATTTTCATTTGCAATAGTGATGTGGATTCGCACTAAAGTTCAATTAAACCGAAAAATACTAAACCAATTCAGAAAAATCTCAAACTTGGTGGTTCATTCTCACATGACATATTCATACTTTATAAAAAATTTGAGACCAATACAACACTGTAAGGTGCATGGACTTCAGAATCGTTAAGAACTTAAGCGTATAGACATGGTTCGATGAAAGGTTCCATATAGGTTTGTGAAGCATGTGTACTCCATCTATGTCGAAATGGTCTGAAATTTTTTTGGTTGTCATTTACACCCAAAAATGAGCTCACATAAGATCTTAGATTTTTCTGATGACTAAATGTATTATAGGTTTTTTCTTCGTGCTACAAGAGCTTAAATATTGTGAATTACACATCGATAACTCAAGAATTATGATCCAGCTTCCAGATAAATTGGACTCCTAAGGCACAAGAGACCTTGTGGTCAAGTTTGGCACCATTCTGGATCATTTCAGGGGTGCTCTCAGTTCAACATTTAATTACTAGGTGATGTCGCATGGAAATTCAATTAAACCAAAAAATACTAAACCAATTCAGAAAAATCTCAAACTTGGTGGTTCAATCTCACATGACATATTCAAGCTTCATAAAAAATTGAGACCAATACAACACTGCAAAGTGCGTGGACTTCAGAATCGTTAAGAACTTAAGTGTATAGACATGGTTCGATGAAAGGTTCCACATAGGTTTGTGAAGCACGTGTACTCCATCTATGTCAAAATGGTCTGAAAATTTTTTGGTTGTCATTTACACCCAAAATATTAGCTCACACAAGATCTTAGATTTTTCTGATGACTAAATGTGTTATATGTTTTTTCTTCGTGCTACAGGAGCTTAAATATTGTAAATTACACATCGATAACTCATGAATTATGATTCGGCTTCCAGATAAATTTGACTCCTAAGGCACAAGAGACCTTGTGGCCAAGTTTGGCACCATTCCAGATCGTTTCAGGGGTGCTCTCAGTTCAACATTTAATTACTAGGTGATGTTGCACAGAAGTTCAATTAAACTGAAAAAATACTAAACCAATTTAGTAAAATCTCAAACTTGGTGGTTCAATCTCACATGATATATTCAAGCTTCATTAAAAATTTGAGACCAATACAACACTGCAAAGTGCATAGACTTCAGAATCGTTAACTTGTTGGAGACCAATAAAAGAGTTGATCCCATTAGCATTACACAACCGATTTGATCATTAATCATTACAATACGACATTAATCTCAAGCATGTAAGTACGGTGTCTCTTCATGTCCAAGCATTATGCTTGGGTCCACTTCGACAGCGAACATAGGCATGCCATCAAACTGATCGTAATCATCGGACTGATCTGTTTTGTTCTCGACTTCCACGATTACTCTTTTACTCGGAAGAACTATGTGACACTTTGGCTCTTGTGGTCGTTCTTGGGTATTTTTATTCTTCGGTATGCTAGTCATATCCTTGACATAAAAAACCTGATGCACATCTTTGGCAAGGACGAATGGATCATCTTTGAACCAAATCTTGGTCAGGTCCACTATTGTCATTCCATATTCATCTTTCCTTACGCGAGTCAGTCTTACCCATTGGCAAAGAAACAGAGGGATGTTCAGCACCCCGTACTCAAGCTCCCATATCTCTTCTATGATACCATAATAGGAGGTCTTGCACCTAGCATTGTCGATCACGTCCATACGGACACCACTATTTTGGTTCGTGCTTTTTCGATCTTGAGCTCTTGTGTAAAAACTATAACCATTTATATCGTAAGCTTGAAATTTTACAATTGGGATACAAGGTCCCCTTGCTAACAAAGCGAGTTGTGGATGAATCGTTGAGTTACCGACAAGTTGTTCACTCAACCATGAGGGAAATGTTTCCAAGTGACGGCGTGTAATCCAGAGTTCGGATTTGGTTGGATTTTGAGAAGCAATAATTTTCTCATGTTGCGTCCTGTAAGGAGTCACCATGGATCATTGTTGCAGAACCGTTAGGTGTGCTTTATGGAACAAATCAGTATTATTGCTCAAACTTGATTTCCTTCCTATGGTGCCCTTTCTTTGTAGCCTCCCCTCGTGTCGTGATACTGGAAGCCCAATCAAGTCAATTGAGTCGACAAAATTAACGCAAAATTCAATGACCTCCTCAGTTCCATATCCCTTGGCAATGCTTCCTTCCGGACGAGCACGGTTAAGAACATATTTCTTGAGGATTGACATGAACCTCTCAAAAGGCCACATGTTGTGAAGGTATACTAGACCGAGAATAGTAATTTCTTTCACAAGGTGTACCAGGAGGTGCGTCATAACATCGAGGAAGGAAGGTGGAAATGCCAACTCAAAGCCGACAAGACATTGAACCACATCATTCTGTAGCTTTCCTAGGTTGCCTGGATCGTCCGCCTCTTGTGAAATTGCATTCAAAAATGCATAAACTTTTACGAGCAATAATCGTACATTCTCTGATAGAACACCCCTCAACGCAACTGTAAGTAACTGTGTCATCAACATGTGGCAGTCATGGGCCTTTAGATTTGTGAACTTCTTATCTTTCATATTTATGATCCCCTTTAAATTCGACGAGTAGCCAGACGGAACCTTCAAACTGTTCAGGCAATCAAACATGATTTCCTTCTCTTTCTTAATGAGAGTGTAACTAGCAGGACCTAAGTAATCATCATCATCATCCTCTTCCGGATCTTTTTCGTCATCATCCTCTTGCGGAACTTTTTCATTCTTATGAAAATCTTTCAGGTCCCGTTGTGCTTCCAATGTATCCTTCGAGTTACCGTAACAACCCATGAAACCTAACACATTCACACAAAGATTCTTCGTAAGGTGCATCACATCAATTGCATGTCGGACCTCAAGGATTTGCCAATAAGGTAGCTCCCAAAATATAGATTTCTTCTTCCACATTGGTGCACGCCCGTTGGCGTCAGTTGGAATAGGTTCACTACCGGCACCCTTTCCAAAAACTACCCTTAGATCCTTTACCATCTCAAATACGGTGTCTCCATTATAATGGGGTGGCTTCATACGATGATCAGCCTTCCCTTTCCAATGCATCCCTTTCTTCCTTAAGGGGTGATTAGTTGGAAGATAGCAACGGTGACCCATATACACGACCTTCTTACAATTTTTGAGATGAATACCTTGTGTTTTATGTAAACAGTGCGTGCATGCCCGATATCCCTTGTTTGTCTGCCCTGAAAGGTTACCTAGAGCTGGCCAATTGTTGATGGTAACAAACAACAATGCTCGTAGGTTGAAGCTCTCTTGATTATTCTCATCCCACACACGTACACCTTCCTTCTTCCATAGCAGTAATAGTTCATCGACCAATGGTCTTAGATACACATCAATGTCACTGCCGGGTTGTTTTGGACCTTGGATGAGTGCCGACATCATAGTGAAGTTTCGCTTCATGCACATCCAATCAGGAAGGTTGAACATGCATAGGGTCACAGGCAAAGTGCTATGACCACTACTAAACTCGCCGAATGGATTGAAACCATCCGTACTTAAACCAAACCTTATGTTCCTTGGATCTTCATCAAAGTCTTCGAATTCTCTATTAATCTTTCTACCCTAAGACCCATCAGCCGAATGTCTCAGCGTGTTGTCTTCCTTACGTTCCTCTTTGTGCCATCTCATCATCTTAACATTTGCTTTGTTCCTGAACATACGCTTCAGACGTGGTATTATAGGAAAATAGCACATAACCTTCGTCGGAACTCTCTTCGTCTTGTCACGGTGCCCCTGGAGATCACCACCAGGATCTTCATCTCACCGAATCTTATAACGTAGTGCTTCGCACATAGGACAAGCATCCAAATTCTCATAATCCTTGCCCCGATATAGGATGCAATCATTAGGACAGGCATGGAACTTCTGTACCTCCAACCCAAGAGGGCACACAGTCTGTTTCACTTCATATGTTTTGGACGGTAATTCATTGTTGTCAGGAAGCTTGTCCTTCACAATTTTTAGCATCCCTTCAAATGCCTTATCAGACACACAATGTTTTGCCTTCCATTGCAACATTTCTGGTGTAGTACCAAGATTTTTGTGACCTGGTTTGCAATCTCGGTATAACGATTTTCTGTGATCTTCTATCATACGCTGCAACTTTGCCTTTTCTTTTTCATTTTCGCAATCCCTATGTGCATCCTGTAGAACATGACCAAGATCATCAGCAGGGCCGTGAGCATCTGCTGATAACTCTTCTTCGTCAGCATCTTCCATCAAAGTATCTGCAAAGCTTGCCCTGCGGCCCAATCCGGAATATCCTCCTCCTCTTCTTCGTCGTCTTCCATCACAACCCCTCTTTCATCGTGCTTGGTCCAAACCACATAGTTCGGCATGAATCCGTATTTCAACAAGTGGAGGTGAAGTATTCTCGAGTCATAATAGTCTTTTTTGTTTCTACGATCAGAGTATGGACAACAAATGAATCTCCTCGCATTCTTGTTCGTTTTCGCCACTTCGAGAAAAGCATGCATGCCGGTAATGTACTCCTTTGACTGTCTATCGACGTTGGACATCCAGTGCCGGTTCATCTGCATCATATAAAGTGAAAAACATAACAGCAGCAGATTTTTGAGTATTTAATATCCATGTTAATTCTACAACACTTCATTTTCTTAATTGTGGCATAACATTTAAGTATAAAAACTATACACTATCCCTAGGTCTCATTTTCTAATAACTAAATTAATAAATTCTATTTTCTCTAATAATAAATAAAGCTAGCTAGAAGTAAAATTTATATAAAAACAAAAAAAATCTTAGTACAAATGAATGAAAGAAGATAATCATAACAAATGATAACTACTTATTACTAAATCTAAAGTATACAAAAACCTCATCTCTTAGCTCTTAAATCAAAATTTCTATTTTCTCCTTCTCTAAATCATAAAATGAAATTTAATCACAACAAATGAATGGAGGATGAAGAATAATACCTTAGCAACACTTTGGAGGTGAGAAATCTCCACAAATTGATGAGGAAAAATTTGGGCAGCACCTCCCTAGGCTTCAGGCGCGATGGGAGAGGTGCTAGCTTGAGCTCTCGGGTGAAGAATGGTCGGCCAGGGAAGAAGGAAGAAGGAGCTGACAATTTTATATAGGCAAGGCCTTTTGTCCCGGTTGGTAAAACCAACCGAGATAAAAGGGGGCCTTTTGTCTCGGTTAGTAAAACCAACCGAGACAAAAGGTGTACTAAAGGTCGGACCCCTCACCCTTTCGTCTCGGGTTGGTTTACCACCCGGGACTAAAGGCTGGCCCCAATCATTGCGGTCAGGGAGCCGTTGGAGGCCAGGCCTTTAGTCCCGGGTGCGTTTACCACCCGAGACTAAAGGGTCTCCAAACCGTTTTGTTTTTATATTTAATAAATGTTAAGGTCTCCAGAAATTATGATTCGGCTTTCAAAAAATTAGTCTATGGGCTAACATCAATACTTAAGGTCTTAACAAAAAATATAAAAAAGTTCATACATCAAGACTTAATTAAGGTCTTAACAAAGATAAAAAATACAAAATATATAAAAATTATTCATACATCAATACTTAAGGTCTTAACAAAGATAGAGGGGTGCATCCATGCACGACACATATTTCATACTCCATTTTTCTTCCTTAGACAATCCATATAGTTGAAGTCTCCGATCTTGAAGTCGAGAACTTCATCGAAATATGCTAGAGAATGGATCAGTGCACTCTCTATCGCTTCACAATTACGGTCACATGGACTTCGATAAATTTCAAATAGTGACGAGGAAAACTGATATGGCATGCAAAATGAAAGATGAGCCTGATACTTCCAATCTCTTATGCGTGTAGCATTTGAATCTCTATAAGAAAATCCCACAACATCCATCGCTTGCTCTAGAACTGCATGAAATCTTATTGCTGCAATGGTTTGACCAAAGGTATCCTATAGTTAAGAATAATGTTATTACGGCTCATAAAAACATGTTAAATAAGAAGATTAAAAAACATTAAATGATGCTCCATACCATGTCATGTTCATCCAGCCGACAAAGTCTCTCTACGGTCGTGATCACACTTTCTCCCTCCTCGAGTGCGTTGATTAGAAAATAAGAGTAATCCGACATAAAGTACCCATTAGCGTTAAGTTGTTCTAAGCATGCCTGCACGACGGTCCTTTCAAAAGTCCTCCTAACCAGTGCAGAGGTACCCCACCCAACAATTGATACCATTTGGATGGGTTAGCGAGGAGCGAAGTTGTCCTTGAACAGGTATGTCAAACGAGATTTTTAATTGTATGCAATTGTTTGGACCGACAACAGTGCTATATGCAACAGGAGGGGTACCACCTAAATTTTGAACAACATGTGTGAGCCACTTCAAATGATTGAGAACCTGCATTGTATGAATATAAGATTATTATGTGTGTGTAGTACGTAAACATCAAATCTATACAAGGAAAGAATATTATTATGTTGGGATGAGGTTCGATCACCAGTAGGTAAGTCAATCACACTATGGGTGAAGTGTATGCCTAGAGGACGAGCCAAAGGTGGTCGGTCATCAAAAATGATTCCACGACCGTCTCCACGGCGACCACCGCGACCAAAATAACTTGTCATAATTATTCTGGACTACTACAATCTCTGCAATATATATAAAACAATATATTTGTATCAACTATTTTTAATTACTAATCCAGCTATACTTTAACAAAAAAAATTTATTCACAATTTCTACAGCATTTATAAAAAACAAAAATTGTATTCACAAATTCTACAACATGTATACTAAAATTTATTCTATGTCTCATTCTACATAAAAAATATAATTCAATTAGGAACTACAGCCCCACCTCACCATAAATTTATTCTATGTCTCAGTAACTACAGCCTCACCTCAGCATCATATACACGCACCTCACTCTCCCACTTACAATTCTATATCACCAAGCTACAACCTTACATCTCCTACCTAGCTACAGCCCTACATCACCGAGCTATGTCTCGTGTACAACAATAGCCCGGCGGTGATGTAGTGATGTAGCTAGCTAGGATGTAAGGCCATTGGTAGAGAACCAACCGACTGTATATAAAAAAGGAAAATAAGAGAATGCTTAAATTTATTCTATATAAAAACAAAATAAGACACTATCCCTAGGTCTCATTTTCTAATAACTAAAAAGATAAATTCTATTTTCTCTAATAATAAATAAAGCTATCTAAGAGTTAAATCTATTCTATGTCCCATTCTACATAAAAAATAAAATTCAATTTTTTATATAAAAATTGAAAAATTCTTAGTAAAAATGAATGAAAGAAGATACAATGTTAGTAGCTATATAACTACTTATTACTAAATCTAAAGTATATTAAAACCTCATCTCTTAGCTCCTCCAACCTAGAAATCAAAATTTCTATTTTCTCCATCTCTAAATCATAAAACAAAATTTAATCACAACAAATGAATGGAGGATGAAGAATCAAACCTTGAGCAGAGAAGAATCAAATAGAGGCTTGAGAAAAAATTTGGGCAGCACCTCCCTAGGCTTGAGGCGCCATGGGAGAGGAGCATGAGCTCTCGGGTGGTGAAGAATGGCTCGAGAATGAAGAAGGAGCTGGTGATTTTATAGAGGCACCCTCTTTTGTCTCGGTTGGTAAAACCACCCTGGACTAAAGAGAACCCTTTTGTCTCGGGTGGTAAGCCTACCCGGGACAAAAGCTCACCACCCGAGACAAAAGGGGTGCCCTTTTGTCTCGGGTGGTAACACCACCCGGGACAAAAGGCCGGCACCAATAATTGCAGCCAGAGAGCTGTTGGAGGCCAGTCCTTTAGTCCCGGGTGGTTTTACCACCTGAGACTAAGGGGGGGGGGCGCAAACGACATTTAGAGGCCACGACACCCCAAACCCTTTTGTCCCGGTTTGAAAGTTGAACCGGGACAAAAGGGCTGGATAAAAGGTCGCCTCTCTACCAGTGATAGGCCCCGCTGGATCTTGCGATGCGGTGGACCTCCGGGCGCGTCTGGATCTGAGCTGAGGCCGGGTGCGGCAGCGACGACGCGAGGGAGCTCGAGCTCCAGCCTGGCGCGAAGGTGACAGAGAGAGGGAGCTCGACCTCCGGCCATGCGCGTGGCGGGAGAGCTCGAGCTCGGCGGGCGCGTCTGGATCTGAGCTGATGCTGGGCGCGGCGGCAACAGCGTGAAGGAGCTCGAGCTCCAGCCTGGCGCGAAGGCGACAGAGAGGGGGAGCTCGACCTCTGACCATGCGCGTCACAGGAGAGCTTGAGCTCGGCAGGCGCGAGGGAGCTCCACCTGCGACCGAGCGCATCACGAGGCGAGATCCGGTCGGGCTTCGACTCCGCGGCCGGCCCTTGCAGCGGCGGTGCTCGGGCGGCTGTGATGGAGTCGGGGAGCCACGGTCGGAGCCTCGGAGGTGCGGGACTACAGCGGTGGCGGCGGCGTTCGTGGTGGCGCAGGAAGGAAAACTGACGCAACCGTGGAGTAGGGGCTTTTCTCTCCACCCGCAGGAGAAGGGACTGGAGGGGTGGATTTGGGTGCCCCCGACGAATTGGTGCCTGAGTAGCGACCCTGCTGGAGTGCGTTTTTTTTTCTTCCAGCCCTTACTTTATGAGTTGGGGTAAGTAGGTAGGTTGCTGGAGTTGCTCTTACATCACAGTTTTATGGTTGTTAAGTGAAGGAGGAAAAGAAGCTATTACCCTTAGAATAGAGGCAATGTATCCTATGGAAACCAACCACTTTATGTAAACTATGAAAACTCCAATCAAAGTCGTAGGATCCTCATCCAATGGATAGAAGTGGAGGTGGGACACATTTTAAAAAATGTACCCACCACTAGCATTCTTAATCTTGCTTTTGCATATCACCTCCACACCCCCAGCGACTGTTGACATTTCTTAACGCAATCACCTAAGAACAGGTTTGGAACCCATCCTGGTAATAGCGCCAGAAATGCTGGTTGATAATTCTTAATGTTACAGGAGTCCGCAAGCGCACGGAAGTACCATTGTAGCATTTCCCCAAAGGAGTACTCCAAAGGGTATCGAATCCAAGGAAGGCATTGGTGGAATGACAAGATCAACTCTATTGCAATGAATATAGATCATAGACGGAAATAAATCAGACACTCAAGTGCAGGGGTAAAATATGATAACAGGGGTAGTGTGATCACACACACACTCGCTCTCTCTCTAAGGGGTCCTAGGCATAGGAGGCGACATACGAGTTAGTTCTAGGTTCTTATGTACTATACACATAAAGCTGGTAGGAACGAGTTAGATACACTAGCGTTGAAGAACATTGACTTAAGCACCCAGGTACCATGGGGAGATAACCTCCCGTGTTGCTTCCGCACAACTCCGATTGTTATATTTTGGACTTCTACAGCTTATCCGAACGTGGGGGATTTTAGAGGGACCAACGGCTGTCACTACCGCGGCCTACCCCAAGACAAACCGTGGGATAAACTCATAAGTAAGGTAGCTACGCAACCCAAGCACCACGCTTACGTTGTTAGCCGGACTTGACCGGCCCGGGCTATTGTGACCCAGGTCAAGCCACCAGATAAACCAGCCAATTACACCGAGTACCGTAGCTTAAGCACAGACTTCATACAACATAATCATGTCATCTAATTAGATCAAACCAGGTTATGTACACAAACGGATTCGTGTTTTCCTATGTCTGTTCAACTGGATCAAAGGGTCGTGTTTGCGAAGAACACGAGCCTCTAACTTATGAACAAATACCAAAAACATGTGAAAGTCACCCGTCAAGTGGATTGAAAGGCCTAGTTCATCAAGAACAGGAGCCTCTAAATGATGAACAGATGAAGAACACATGAACAAATCACTCATGTATACTAACACAACTTTATATGAAATAGATAAATAATTGAAGTAGATCAAAGTCATAAAAATGAAATAAGATACAAGAGAACTGATACCTAGATCCCAAAGGAGACTTGGAACCTGAATTAGAACTACTCTAGCCTACCTCCTAGCCTTGAGACTAAAAGTGAGAGAGGTGTTGCAAGTGTGGATGTCTCATAAGTGAGCCCCCTCTCATTCTATTTATAGGCCCGTGCACCGACGAGGAATGGCTGCAAACACCCCTGGAATGGCGCCTAGGACCAATAGGGAAGCACCACGTGGAAGCACAGGAGGAGCCGAGCCAAGGTCGGTTCGGCTGACCTGTGGGGTCGGCCGACCCCCTGGTGGGCCCCCTGGCTCGTGCTTTCTCCTGGTGGCTGTCCTGTGGGTCCTTAGGTCGGTTCCCGGTGTCCACCCTATTTTGGTGCGGTTTGCATGCCTTTGTGGGCCCATGGATCCATGTGATGTCCACGTGTCACACTCTGATTCGTCGGAGGTTGCTTCACTTGGATTGCTCACATGGCATGCATGCATGGCTCCCTAGTTGGCAGGTGTGCATGCATGGCATCCTTATTGGCAGCCCACCTAGGATGAGGTGATGTGGCATGGACCATAGAAGGTGAGTTTGTCATTCTTTTCCTGCTTATTTTCCTGCAATCAAATAATCTCCAAGGACAAGTGGAACTACATTATTCTTAACTAAATACGTGTAAGAAATGCCTTATGCTCCTTTATTCATGAGTATATTGACGGCTAAAGTAGGTACTTAACAGCCGCCAACAACGACCCCTTCCCCCGCGCCTAGCGTCGTTCCACTGCCATCGCCGCTCCGTAGAGTCCAGCGCGATAGACACCGCTGCCGCCCCGCAGGTGGAAACAACGGGCAACATCACCAAAGAAAGAGGTTTGATTTGCTGTTCCAATGGAGGCCTTACGGGAAAGAAACATCCACTCGAGCGAGCCTCTTCCTTTCGCTGGCTCGCGCATAGGATTGAGACAAATCAAATTCCAAGCTCGTCATTAGGGACCAGGCAAAAAGAACATGAAACGAAGAATAAGAAGCAGCTGAACAGATCGAACTCAACTAGAACACGAACAGATAAACATTGCAACAAGAAAGACCAATGATTAGAAATTGGAGAAGTGCTCCTCTCCTAGGCAAGCCAAGGCCGGATCTAGGCATCTAGCTTTTACGGCAAACCGCTGGATTCAGCAACCAGCACCCCTGAAGCTCACCTGCGGCTTGCTCGGCGAGTATGGGATGCAGTTGCCGGAACAGAGGAGTAAGAGGCAGGTTCGCCCCGCGGCCGGCCACCGGCTCTCTACATTGTCCTACTCCGGAGTTGTCGGATTGTTTTTTTGAGTTATAGGGCGTAGCCCCAGCCTTACTTAAAAGACACAGAGGTTTAATCGTTTATAGATCACAACCCGATCACTCAACACAGGTGCGCTGACGCCTCACAAACACAACCTGCCACCCCTGCTCACAGGGCAAAAATTAAAGCCTGTTCTACATGCTTGGTGTCTTTTTTCTAGAGCAGCAACATTGTTGGTGGAAAACGAGGGAAAGCCACAGCAACACAGAGGATGAAACTAAAACCGAAGACCACAAGCCCTCTTGAGACCTCCTTCACCTGCTCCAATGCCAGGCACCCCGCAGTTCTCTGCAATTGGAGCTTCATCGGCCGCAGCGAAATCTTCCCGCAGTATTGCTTGCTCTAGATCCCTAAGCTGGGTCACCCATGTTTGCATGCACAGGAAGTTGTTGTCCCCCATCATCGATCTCTCAACATTTTTGGCCTTTTTGCCAGCCAGGTCATCTCTTTTATATAGCCTTCCAACTCTTCCTTCCTTTCCATTGGGCACAAAATTAGCCAATTTTGTGCCAACACCACTACTTTCATCAGAAGTTGCCCCATGCTCTGCCAGGATAAGTTCTGAAAACATAAACCATTTCTTAGTTTCCACAAAGCCCAAAGGGCAGCAAAGCTTAGAACATTAATTGCAGCAAACTTCTTATAGCTAAGCCAACAAGTACCAATTGACTCAAAGGTACTTCCTATATCCCTCCCTACAACACTAGAAATTCTTTTCCACATTTCTCTAGCTATTACACACTCAAAAAACACATGGTTGCAGGATTCTAACTCCTTACAGAAAAGGCACATCATGTTTTCCACTTTTTCTCTCTTTGCTAAGTTATCTCTAGTCAGGGTTTTGTTCTTAGAGAGTAGCCACAAGAAGAACTGTACCCTCGGAGGGATCTTCAACTCCCAGACGCTAGGAGTAAAGACATGTTTGACACCTCTAAAGTTAATCACCTTATACAAGGATTGTGAAGTGTACACCCCATTGGAGGTGAAGCTCCACATTAGAGCATCCTCCTCATCCTCAAAACTAATAGTTGAAGCTAGTTGAACCACTTCCAACTAGGTTCTCCCTAATCTTTCATTCACAGTTCTCCTAAAAGTACATCTCAAGTTTTGCCATCCCACAGTTCAGCTACTGTACAAGTTTTCTCATTCACAATGCTGTACAGATCCCAGAATTGAATGGCAAGGCTAGAAGGACCTAGCCAGTTATCCTCCCAAAACTTTACTTTCTTCCCATCTCCTATTCTCCACCTGAAGCCCATTTTAGCAGCTTTCGCTGCCCAGACAAAGCCTTTGAAGAACTGAGAGCTATTAGCATCTTTGGTGCAGAAAATATTTGGCTTATCAGTTTTATACTTAAAGTCAATGAGATCTTTCCAGATCCTACCATTGTCAGCTTGATACCTCTTCATCCAAGAGGCTAGCAAACAGGTATTCAAGTCTCTCAGGCTAGGAATTCCTAAACCCCCATACTCCTTAAGCATACTAATGCTCTCCCAGTTTGCTAAATGATATTTATGGTTTTCTTCAGTATCACTCCACAGGCAGTTAGCAAAATGAGAGTTTAAGGCCTTGATGGTCCATTTGGGAAACTTGATGAAGGATAGTAAATAAACTGGTATACTGGCGAGACAAGACCTAATCAGAGTAATTTTTGCAGCATGAGACATGAGCTTCCCCCTCCAACTAGCTACTCTCTTAAGAATTTTATCTACCAAAGGTTGTATGTCTTCTCTTCTAAGCTTATCATAATGTAAAGGGACACCCAAATACTTAATGGGAAAAGCTCCCACAGGGCACCCAAAGATGTGAGCAGCATTATGAATCTGATCTTCACTAAGGTTACAAGGGATTGGCTCACTTTTATGGTAATTGATTCTCATACCAGACATTTTCTCAAACCAGACCAAGCTGCATTTCATGTTTTTCAAGTACTGCTCTGAGGGGTCAGAGAAGACAATTGTGTCATCTGCATACTGCAGAGACACCACCCCTCCCTCCCTAAATTGTGGAAGTAAACCTCTAATCAAACCACAAACAGCTGCTTTCTTCCACATCCTGTTCAGAACATCCCCTACTAGATTGAACAGCAGAGGTGAAATGGGATCACCTTGTCTCAAGCCTTTACCTGGCTTGAAGTAGGGGCTCTCCTCCCCATTCAAATTTACACTTACGGAGCCACCTTCTACTAGGCATTTTATCTAACTAATCCACTTCCCACTGAATCCTCTAGAGGGGAGAACCTCAAGAAGGAAGCTCCAGCTAACCCTATCATATGCCTTTTCATAATCTAGTTTTATGATCAGACCAGGCTCCCTACTTTTATGTAAAGAATGGACTAGTTCATGTGCCACCACTACACTTTCTAGTATATATCTACCCTTGATGAAGGCACACTGATTAGAGGAAATAAGCCTATGAGAGATCTTCCCTAGTCTACTTGTTAAGACCTTCGAGAAGATCTTGAAACTACAGTTAATCAGACTAATAGGTCTAAAATGCTTCATCTCTTTTGCCTCTTCTAGTTTTGGAATCAGAGTTATCATTGCACAATTTAGTCTATAAAGGTCCAAATCACCTTTATAGAAGTCTTCAAACATGGAAATTAAATCATCTTTCAAAATATCCCAAAACTTCTGATAAAAAGGAAAGGTAACCCATCTGGGCCAGGGGCCCCATCTGAATAACTACTAAACACTGCCTCTTTAATTTCTTCTACAGAAAAGGGGGCACAAAGCATATTATTCTCATCCTGAGTAACTAGTTCATCATCATCCCAGAAGTCAG
Source organism: Cenchrus fungigraminus (assembly GCA_036936925.1). Taxonomy (NCBI): domain Eukaryota; kingdom Viridiplantae; phylum Streptophyta; class Magnoliopsida; order Poales; family Poaceae; genus Cenchrus; species Cenchrus fungigraminus. The sequence goes on from CM072775.1 coordinate 78,568,919, forward strand.
GCCCAGAAAGATATCCTCCCTTTTTCTCAGCAAATAGGGTTTTATAGTACCCTGCAACTATTTTGATCATCCCAGCCTAGTGCTCTACTAGCCCATCTGGGCCTAAAAGACCACACACCAGTTTCTTCCTATGTCTTTGGTTAGCTATAGCCTGAAAATATGCAGTATTCCTATCACCCTCCACAATATCTCTCTCCCTAGATCTTTGTCTAATTTTGATTTACTCAAGGGCCCAAATCTTACTCAACTCATCTGCAATTTCTTTGAGCCTTTTGAGTTCATGGTTAAGCAAACCATCTCTCTCAGCTTGCTCATCTAATCTATTGTACTCCTCTGCTAAGGAGACTTTTGTTTTATTTAGGATGGCTACTTCATTAGCAGCCCACCCTCTAACTATCCTTCTAAGGGTTCTAATCTTGAATTGCCACCTATCAATGGCCTTAGATTCAGTACATGTGGTGGTCCAAGCATTGGAGACCACATCTTTGAAATTTTCTTTGCTTAACCACCACTTCTCAAATCTAAAGATTTTCTTCCCAAACTGCATGTTATCTCCTGTATTCAACAGAAGGGGGTTATGGTCACTAGGGGGTCTTTCTAGTGCCTTTACTCTAGCCAGAGGAAAGGCAGCTTCCCAATCAGTAGTCACAAAAATCCTATCTATCCTAGCCATGATCAAATTCTCCTGATTGTTTGTCCAAGTAAAGGTTTTGTTAGGGGGTCTAGTTCTATCAGGCTCCATCTCCCCACCCAGTCATTAAAAGTATCAGCCCACCTATGATTTATGATCTTATTACTTTTGTCTGACAGGAACCTAACTAAGTTGAAGTCACCCCCTATCACAGTGGGGCCTTGCCAAGACGACATGACAGCATGAAGTTCATCAATGAACTCTTGTTTGCCTTCCTCATAAGGAGAGCCATATACTACTACAAGCTTCCAATTAAAACCAGACTTTTTATCCAGCAACATTATGCTAACAGAAAATTTTAGAATCTGTCCAACTGTAGCCACAAATAGGTCAGAATTTATGCCTACTACAATCCCTCCTGCTGTACCCACAGCAGGTTGGTGGAACCAGGTAAAAGGGACATTACCAGTCAGGGATCTAAGATACCTAGGAGTGAACCTCTCTTTTTTTGTTTCTAAAATCCCTACCACATCTACATGATTGTCCCTGATTCTGCTAACCAGAGCAGGGACTCTTACTAGTTGTCCCATACCTCTAATATTCCAAAAAGGCCAATCATTTCACTTTCTTCCTGGTCCTATCTACCACCCTACCATTATGAATATTGGTTTCCACCCTACTTTTTATCAAGTCAAAATTCTCACTATCTACTGGGTTCAGAACAAAGCCTTGTTCTACACCCTCTTCACTACTAGCTGTAGTACAAGAACTGTGTCCACACTTTTCCTCTATCACCTTGTTACTCTGTTCCTCTACTGTGGCTAATTTATCAATCAATTCCCTACACACAGGATTTCCATCCCTCCCTACCAGACCAATAGCAAAAGCAGTGATACTCAAATCAGTATCATTAATAAAAGGAGTTTTCTGTTTAGTTTTGCCTGCTGGAATTGTTTCATTCCATTTCCTCTTGATGTCTTGAGCCTTTTCAGCTATAGTTCTTCCATCCTCCACATACCTTTTGCTTCTTCTTTCCACCACAATGGGCCCCCACAGCTTCTTCCCAGTTTTGTCCTGTTTGTTTGCTTCCATACCCCTGTTGTTGGCCAACTTTTCTGGTTCATGGCCCTCTTTACTCTGCATACACTGAGTAGGGTGTATTTCACTGGATTCACTCTCCTCACCAGAGTTTGATGTAGAGTATATCCATTCCTCAAGTAATGGAAGCATTTCTTCTTCCTTAGGTTCCTCATCCCTCTCAACATCATCCTCACCTAACTCCATAGCTTGAAGGAGATCAGCACATCTGAAACCCCCCAATTCCAGCTGTCAGGTCCTGATCTGTTTTTTCATTGACCAGGTGTAGAGCCTTCCTCACAGAATTAGTTCTTTGACCATTTTTCTGTCCTGTCCCAGAGGTGTTATCTTTGCCATCCCCTTTTCCAGGGTTGCCCTTGTCCTTGTCTCCCCTATCCATCTCCTCACTCCCATCTAGGTTTTGTGGTTTTCCTGGATCACCACCAGCGGAACCACCATCATCTTCTGAGTTTTCTTCATTCTCTTTGTCTCCTGGGGGGAGGTCTTCCTCTAGTTCCAGATCCTCCACTTTGAAGTGAATTAAGAACAACTGTTCATCCAATTCCATCACTCTACTTTCAGGAATAGCTCTTGGGTCCTTACATTTCATCCTCACTCTCACTACACTGAAGAAACTTGAAAACAGAGTTTGCCAATCAACCTCACACATCTTGCCAAGGCTTAAAGCAATCTCTTTGATGGTGACCCAGTCACACCATTTAGGTGGTATTCCAGTTATCTGAACCCACACTTCCTTCAGCTGCCCAACAGGCTCTATGTCACCATTCCAAACTCTCAGGGAGGCCATTACCTCATCATTTTTCAGGTAGAAGAATGTAGCCTTGCCCAACACTTTGCTCTCCACTTTTATGTGTGGGGGAAACTTCACCAGGTATCTGTAATCATCCATTTTCAGCAATTTCCACTGCCATGCTTTGTCTATTTGTGCTCTCAAAGTTTGGACTATTTCTTCTTCACCCAACTCTCCCTCCTCAACTGTAAACACCCCAAAATTGTCAAAACCAGCCCAGTGTCTGAATCTACCTGTTCTGTCTGCTACATCAACATGGTAAAAGCCTAACCCCTTGTTTGCACTCCCATAGTACTGAGCTGCATATTGTGGCTTCTTCCGTTCAGGACACACATCAACCACATGATCCTTGTTATAGCAGATGAAGCAGACCTTGGGCTTATTGTAGGCACTACTGAAATGACCAGTTTCCCCACATTTTGAAGCAAATCACATGAGGAAATTTCTCTACACCTTTCCCATCACTTGCTTTTTTCTCATTGCTAGCATCAGAATCAGCCATGTTCTGTCTAGGGTTTCCATCCTCCTCAAACAGAGCACTCTTATCACCTGGGTTTTGGTCCTGGGCCTTGTGTTGAGCTTGTGTGTGGTGCTGATTCCTTCCCCTCCCACCTTGGAACTGACCCCTCGGCCTCGGCCCCTGATGATATTGATTGAATCCCTGCAGCCTCTGCGGTGGGTGATGCATTGCTTGGTGTGGCAGGGGATTTGGGAAGTACCCATATGGCGGCGGTGGCTGATAGAATGTCGGAGGTGGAGGGTATGGCATCGGTGGCGGGTAGTGGTATCCCTCGCCCCAGTTTTCCCAATCTCCATCGGTCCCTCTAGGCCTCGGCCCTCTTCCTCCTCTCCCCCTCCCCGCCATTACATCCCAGCTGGTGTGATCAAGCTCAAGCAGAAGGAGTTTCTAGCTCTGAAGCCAGGCAATATGTCTGTTAGTGAGTATCGGGATAAATTCACTCAGCTATCTCGTTATGCTCCAGATGAGCTAGACACGGACCCAAAGAGGCAAGAACGTTTCTTGGATGGTCTCATTGGCCCACTCCACTACCAGCTCCAGAGTCATACTTTTCCTAACTTTCAGACTTTGCTAGACAAGGCCATAGGCTTGGAAAGCAAACATGCAGAACTTGTTGAGCGCAAGCGCAAGTTTTAGTCTCAAGGTCAATCAAGCCGCAACACTCGCCCTCGTTTCAGTTCATCACAAGGTTCTAAGTTCCATTCTGGGGAACAAGGCAGAAGTTATCAGGAGAATTAGCAGTTTCAGCACTCATTTTAGGAACCTGAAGATTTCAACCCAATGACACCACGTGCTCCAAATCCTCCTCAGAATCGTTCAGATGCACCAGTGATGAACAACACCCCAGTTCGACCAAGTGGTTGTTTCAACTGCGGAGAATTGGGACACTATGCCAGTATTTGCCCCCAGCGCACACCTCAGAAAGGTAATGGTCAGAGACTCGAATGGTCATCGTCTCAAGTATGCACTGGGAATCCAAATTTTCAAGGTAACAGAGGCCAACAGAACTACATGCGTGGTAGGGTCAACCACGTGACAGCTGAGCAAGCTCAAGAGGCCAAAGATGTTGTGCTTGGTACGTTACTTATCAACTCTGTACCTGCAACAGTTTTTTTTGATTCCGGGGCATCGCATTCATTTATTACTGAACAATTCGTGGCAAAGCATGATGTACCCATGGTTCTATGAAGACACATTTGCTAGTTGGTTCCCCAAACGGTGAAATGAAATCCAGCCATGTATGCCCACAGGTCAATCTTAAAATCAGAGAGATAGATTTTCAAGCTGATTTAGTAGTTCTAACGTCCAGTGGAATAGATGTGATCCTTAGAATGGATTGGTTAGGCAAACATGATGAAATTATTCTATGTGCCAAGAAGTCAGTGCTCTTGACCAGCCCACAAGGAGATAGGATTGAGTTTGCTGCTACCAACCCAAAGAAGAAGGAAAAGTGAATGAAGCTCTGTGGTTGTACCCCAATGATCAGCTTGTATTAGAATCTCCTCAAGTTGTTTTCCAATCTCTCCGAATCTCGGGACGAGATTCTTTTTAAGGGGGTAGGATTTGTAACACCCTAAAATTCCATCACAATTAAAAGTAATAGAAACATGGTTTAGTTTTTATTTTCTATGGATTTAATAATTTTGACTAAATAAATTTGCTTCCAAATATGAAATAATATTTAATTAATTTAGAAATACCCAAGTGTTTGATGCATTCATGCTTTGCATTTGTTTTGTTTTGTTTGAGTGTGTTGAAAAAAAAGAAAGGAAAAAAAGTACCAAAACCCCAAAACCCTCTCCCTTCTTCTTTCAGCCTAGCAGCGTAGGCCCAACTCTCTCTTCTTTTCCCCGCCGGCCCGCTTTCTTTTTCCTTTTCTTTCTCTTTTTTCCCTGGCCCAGATCTCCCTTTTGGCCCGTCTGAACCCCGCCGACCCACCAGCCCTTCTCTCTCTCCCTCTCACTGACCGACGGGACCCACCTGTCAGGGTTCTTCAACCTCCCGCCGGTAGCTCCCCACCCATGGCAGCCGCGCCGGCCACCGTCCTCCCCGGCATCTCCCTTCCCCCTCCGCGCCTCCTCCCCTCCCGCTGAGTGCGCGGCGTAGGACCACGCGCTCACCCCTTCCCATTCCCCTCCCGAAACGGCCCCCTATCGAGCTCTCCACCTGACATTAATGGCGCCACCGAGCCCCACCGCCGTGCCGCCTCCTCCTCTCCCCATCCGCCCTATAAAAGGTGCCAGTGAGCTCCCTCTCCACCCGCACCTCCTCTCCGCTCTCTCTCCCTCGCCTCAGAGCTGCGCACCCTTTCTCCCACCGGAGCACCGCCGCCGCCGCCGTGCCGCCGCCCCGATCTCCCTCTCCGCCGCCTTGCTCGCCGTCCAAGGCCTTAGGTGAGATCCCCACCTTCTCCTCTTCATTCTGGTGTTCTCCCCGTCACAATTGGTGCCCGGGAGCTCGATTTTGAGCGTCACCGACGAAGTTCCGGCGAGGCCGCAGCCGTCCGCCGGCCATGCGCCGCCGCTCGCTCACTTGCGTGCCACCGTGACCGTCCGCGAGCAGATCGACGATGCAGATTAGCCCCACGCCCAGGTCAAACCAAGCCATAACGGTCAACCCCAGCTGGCCATCGTCACTTTGCAAAAACCCCCTGTACTTTTAAATATCACAGATATGCCCTCTGACCTCCAAAAACCCTTACAAACGAGTCCAAGTTTTCTCAGTTAAGCCCCTAGGTTTCTAGGTTTTTCCATCCCGAGGTCCAACCTTGTCTTTTTACGTTATAAACCTTTGGTTTATATACGTAATTATGTTTAGGTCCCTGTTTTTTTGTAGAAAAGCCCCTGGAGCCCAAGTTTTCTTACAATCTAGCCCTTAAACCTTGTTTTAGCCATATCTTTTGCATCTCTCGTCCGTTTTAGGCGTTTTTAGTGTCCACACGACCGCCTCTTTAAGCCCGTCAGTTTTAGAAGCTTGTTTTAGTCTTTTGTAATGTTTGATGTATTGTTTTTATTTATTGTATGATTTTTGCTGTGCGCGTAGATATCGTGCCAGTGGGTGCTGAGCTACCGATCGCGGATCAAGAGCAAGTCTTTGAAGAAGAAGAACCCTAGTGTTTAAGCAAGGAAGGAAAGTGGTTTTCCTCCCCTGGATATTCTATTTTTTCCCACACAACTTGCATAATAACTAAAGTTTATATTTAATTGTTGCTATGCATAAATAGATGGGAAAATCACCTTTTTAAGGACTTACCTTGAATTTTATTCCCTATACCTTGAACAACCCTTTTAAATAAATGTTTTGGGTAGAAAATGCTTAGTTGCTCAACTTGAGATGTTTCAAATGAATCTTTACAAAATGATGAATGTTGATCATGATAACTTTGGTGTAAGATGATGCTTTTGGTTAATAATAAGATCATATGATTTAATTGGAACATGGAGAACCACCTAGGAAAACAGTACAATCACAGTCCATATGGCTCTGGCTTAGCCAATTAATTAGGTGTGTGGAATTATCTGACAACCTTATCCGAAAGGAGCACAGGGGGTCGGAGTTGAAGGGGTATAGCCCGGTTCTTTTGGGGTAGCAGCCTTTGCTAAGGTGCTGACTACTAGGGAGGGTTATGGTCTGCTCCGCTGCTGTAACTGTCGCGGGTTGTTGGTCTTTTGCATATCTTTGTAAAGGCTTCGTAGTGGACCCCTAGCCACTCACCTCGGAACTGTTTAAGGGTCTGATCAACCCGGGCAACATGGGGAACACGAGCTGTGGTGAAAGTGTACGACCTCTTCAGAGTGAAAACTGATCGATCAGCTGTGCTCACGGTCAATAGCGGCCTGGACCCTCACATGATAAGTGAACTTGAAGATGGAATTAAATCATGGTTTTATATGGTTTTGAGATAATGTTTTCTAAATGCTTATTTTTTGGGATGGTATAAACTTACACCTAGTAAATAGGTGCTTGCTAATAAAATTTGACCAACTTAAAAATGCTAACCGCTGCATAACCTTAGCCTATCCTTGATAGCCTTGCATTTCCCCCCCACTTGCTGAGCTCCAACCATAAGTGTGCTCACCCTTGCTTACCCGCTGTTCAGAGGAGAACACTGGAGAAGAGTACTTCAGTGACTACGATGAGTTCTGAGGATGCGTTTCCCCCGGTCAGATGCCTGTGGAGTTGAAGACGGAGTTGCGTCGACATAGTTATCAATGTTCGTGTAAAGACCTTCGTGTCTATCCATGAGTGTAATAAAAGTTAATAAACCTCTTCTTGTACATTTTCGAGCATTGTTTCTGATATTACACTCATTATGTCTATTGTATGTGTGAAATTGAGATCCTGGCACACATATGAGATGCATTCGGTTTTCTTCGGAAAATCGGGTGTGACAGAGTGGTACTAGAGCTATGCTAACTGTAGGACGCAGCCTTAGATAGAAATGGTCGAAGTAAGGACTCACTTTCTAGAAAGTTGTGTCAGCTCTTCAAAAATAAATCTTAATTCCACTAAAAAATCTATCTTATTTGTCATTTGTTAAAATTGTACCCTTTTGTTTTATTCTGCTCTGAGTTCAGCTTCGTTCTATCAGATGGCCGGGACTCAGCCATACGTCAATAGAAGCAACAGAGTGGAGTTGCCCTTGTTAGTTGAGCTAGTCAAGGAGGTTGCTACTGCTGAGTTGAATCAGACCCACGGGAAGCTGAAGGAAGCCTACACCAAGATCGCACAGTTGGAGGCCGAACGTGATGGCAGGGATCCACGAGAGCAACCCGTCGAGTTTCCTTGCGTTGCGATGTCACCACCCCACAAGAGGCTCTGCTACGGCTCATCCATCGCCACAACCGGTCTTCTTTAATAGGATGCCTAGCTTTCTGAGTTGATCGATAGATCCGTTCCTGCGAGGACGTAAATGATGTAATAATGCTTGTTGGGTGAAAACATGTTTGATTTGGATCTTTGTCATGTTTGGAATGCTTTATGGAGTGATGGCCATAAGTGCATTAATAAAATAATTAATTTGAATTTAAGTCTTTACCCCATGTTCTTCTGTTTATCTTTATCAGTTCAACTTCCTATCTGAATATCTTTTCTAACAATCAAATGGTAAACACCAGGTCAGGAGGAGGACAGGACGTTCCGCCTGTGATTCATGCCCACATCGCTAACTAGCGAAATCCAGTCCCACATCCACCACATAACCAAGCAATGGATCCAGCAATGCAGCAATTCCTAGCAGCCCAGACATAGTTGTTGCAAGCACTCACTGCTACTGTTCAGAACATGCAAGCTCAACAAAACCAGCCCGTACCCAAAGCACCTCCACCACTTGCAAACAAACACAGAGAGTTTATGAGCCACCACCCACCTACCTACTCCCATTCAGCGAAACCTCTCGATGCATATGATTGGCTTAAGACTGTTAACAAGAAGCTCAATATAGTACAGTGCAATGATTGTTAGAAAGTCTTGTACGCTGCAGGACGCCTGGAGGGCGCAACAGCTGATTGGTGGGATGCGTATACTGTTGCACATGCCGCTCCCAACACCATTACCTGGCAGGAGTTCCAGGAAGGTTTTCGCACACATCACATCCCAGCTGGTGTGATCAAGCTCAAGCAGAAGGAGTTTCTAGCTCTGAAGCAAGGCAACATGTCTGTTAGTGAGTATCGAGATAAATTCACTCAGCTATCTCGTTTTGCTCCAGATGAGGTAGACACGGACCCAAAGAGGCAAGAACGTTTCTTGGATGGTCTCATTGGCCCACTCAACTACCAGCTCTAGAGTCATACTTTTCCTAACTTTTAGACTTTGCTAGACAAGGCCATAGGCTTGGAAAGCAAACATGCAGAACTTGTTGAGCGCAAGCGCAAGTTTTAGTCTCAAGGTCAATCAAGCCGCAACACTCGCCCTCGTTTCAGTTCATCACAAGGTTCTAAGTTCCATTCTGGGGAACAAGGCAGAAGTTATCAGGAGAATTAGCAGTTTCAGCACTCATTTTAGGAACCTGAAGATTTCAACCCAATGACACCACGTGCTCCAAATCCTCCTCAGAATCGTTCAGATGCACCAGTGATGAACAACACCCCAGTTCGACCAAGTGGTTGTTTCAACTGCGGAGAATTGGGACACTATGCCAGTATTTGCCCCCAGCGCACACCTCAGAAAGGCAATGGTCAGAGACTCGAATGGTCATCGTCTCAAGTACGCACTAGGAATACAAATTTTCAAGGTAACAGAGGCCAATAGAACTACATACATGGTAGGGTGAACCACGTGACAGCTGAGCAAGCTCAAGAGGCCAAAGATGTTGTGCTTGGTACGTTCCTTATCAACTCTGTACCTGCAACAGTTTTATTTGATTTCGGGGCATCACATTCATTTATTACTGAACAATTTGTGGCAAAGCATGATGTACCCATGAGTTCTATGAAGACACATTTGCTAGTTGGTTCCCCAAACGGTGAAATAAAATCCAGCCATGTATGCCCACAGGTCAATCTTAAAATCAGAGAGATAGATTTTCAAGCTGATTTAGTAGTTCTAACGTCCAGTGGAATAGATGTGATCCTTGGAATGGATTGGTTAAGCAAACATGATGAAATTATTCTATGTGCCAAGAAGTCGGTGCTCTTGACTAGCCCACAAGGAGATAGGATTGAGTTTGCTACTACCAGCCCAAAGAAGAAGGAAAAGTGAATGAAGCTCTGTGGTTGTACCCCAATGATCAGCTTGTATTAGAATCTCCTCAAGTTGTTTTCCAATCTCTCCGAATCTCGGGACGAGATTCTTTTTAAGGGGGTAGAATTTGTAACACCCTAAAATTCCATCACAATTAAAAGTAATAGAAACATGGTTTAGTTTTTATTTTCTAAGGATTTAATAATTTTGACTAAATAAATGAGCTTCTAAATATGAAATAATATTTAATTAATTTAGAAATACCCAAGTGTTTGATGCATTCATGCTTTGCATTTGTTTTGTTTTGTTTGAGTGTGTTGAAAGAAAAGAAAGGAAAAAAAGTACCAAAACCCCAAAACCCTCTCCCTTCTTCTTTCAACCCAGCAGCGCTGGCCCAACTCTCTCTTCTTTTCCCCGCCGGCCTGCTTTCCTTTTCCTTTTCTTTCTCTTTTTTCCCCGGCCTAGATCTCCCTTTCGGCCCGTCTGAACCCCGCCGGCCCACCAGCCCTTCTCTCTCTCCCTCTCACTGACCGGCGGGACCCACCCGTCAGGGTTCTTCAACTTCCCGCCGGTAGCTCCCCAACCATGGCAGCCGTGCCGGCCACCGTCCTCCCCGGCGTCTCCCTTCCCCCTCCGCACCTCCTCCCCTTCCGCTGAGTGCGCGGCGCAGGACCACGCGCTTGCCCCTTCCCGTTCCCCTCCCGAAACGGCACCCCACCGAGCTCTCCACCGACCATTAATGGCGCCACCGAGCCCCACCGCCGTGCCGCCTCCTCCTCTCCCCATCCACCCTATAAAAGGCGCCAGTGAGCTCCCTCTCCACCGGCACCTCCTCTCCGCTCTCTCTCTCTCTCGCCTTGGAGCCGCGCACCCTTTCTCCCGCCGGAGCACAACCGCCGCCGCCCCGATCTCCCTCTCTGCCGCCTTGCTTGCCGTCCCAAGGCCTTAGGTGAGATCCCCACCTTCTCCTCTTCATTCTGGTGTTCTCCCCATCGCAATTGGTGCCCGGGAGCTCGATTTCGAGTGTCGCCGGCGAAGTTTCGGCGAGGCCGCCGCCGTGCGCCGGCCATGCACCGCCGCCCGCTCGCTTGCGTGGCACCGTGATCGTCCGCGAGCAGATCGACGGTGCAGATCAGCCCCACACCCAGGTCAAACCATGCCATAATGGTCAACCCCAGCTGGCCATTGTCACTTTGCAAAAACCCCCTGTACTTTTAAATATCACAGATATGCCCACCCACCTCCAAAAACCCTTGCAAACAGGTCCAAGTTTTCTCAGTTATGCCCCTAGGTTTCTAGGTTTTTCCATCCCGAGGTCCAACCTTGTCTTTTTACGTTATAAACCTTCGGTTTATATACGTAATTATGTTTAGGTCCCTGGTTTTTTTTGCAGAAAAGCCCCTGGAGCCCAAGTTTTCTTATAATCTAGCCCCTAAACCTTGTTTTAGCCATATCTTTTGCATCTCTCGTCCGTTTTAGGCGTTTTTGGTGTCCACGCGACCGTCTCTTTAAGCCCGTTAGTTTTAGAAGCTTGTTTTAGTCTTTTGTAATATTTGATGTATTGTTTTTATTTATTTTATGATTTTTGCTGTGCGCGTAGATATCGTGCCAGTGGGTGTTGAGCTACCGATCGCGGATCAAGAGCAAGTCTTTGAAGAAGAAGAAGAACCCCAGTGTTTAAGCAAGGAAGGAAAGTGGTTTTCCTCCCCTGCATATTCTATTTTGTCCCACACAATTTGCATAATAACTAAAGTTTATATTTAATTGTTGCTATGCATAAATAGATGGGAAAATCACCTTTTTAAGGACTTACCTTGAATTTTATTCCCTATACCTTGAACAACCCTTTTAAATAAATGTTTTGGGTAGAAAATGCTTAGTTGCTCAACTTGAGATGTTTCAAATGAATCTTTACAAAATGATGAATGTTGATCATGATAACTTTGGTGTAAGATGATGCTTTTGGTTAATAATAAGATCATATGATTTAATTGGAACATGGAGAACCACCTAGGAAAACAGTACAATCACAGTCCATATGGCTCTGGCTTAGCCAATTAATTAGGTGTGTGGAATTATCTGACAACCTTATCCGAAAGGAGCACAGGGGGTCGGAGTTGAAGGGGTATAGCCCGGTTCTTTTGGGGTAGCAGCCTTTGCTAAGGTGCTGACCACTAGGGAGGGTTATGGTCCGTTCCGCTGCTGTAACTGTCGCGGGTTGTTGGTCTTTTCCATATCTTTGTAAAGGCTTCGTAGTGGACCCCTAGCCACTCACCTCGGAACTGTTTAAGGGTCTGATCAACCCGGGCAACATGGGGAACACGAGCTGTGGTGAAAGTGTACGACCTCTGCAGAGTGAAAACTGATCGATCAGCTGTGCTCACGGTCAAGAGCGGCCTGGACCCTCACATGATAAGTGAACTTGAAGATGGAATTAAATCATGGTTTTATATGGTTTTGAGATAATGTTTTCTAAATGCTTAATTTTTGGGATGGTATAAGCTTACACCTAGTAAATAGGTGCTTGCTAATGAAATTTGACCAGCTTAAAAATGCTAACCGCTGCATAACCTTAGCCTATCCTTGATAGCCTTGCATTTTCCCCCCACTTGCTGAGCTCCAACCACAAGTGTGCTCACCTTGCTTACCCGCTGTTCAGAGGAGAACACTGGAGAAGAGTACTTCAGCGACTACGATGAGTTCTAAGGATGCGTTTCCCCCGGTCAGATGCCTGTGGAGTTCTGAGGATGCGTGTCTATCCATGAGTGTAGTAAAAGTTAATAAACCCCTTCTTGTACGTTTTTTAGCATTGTTTCTGATATTACACTCATTATGTCTATCGTATGTGTGAAATTGAGATCCTGGCACACATATGAGATGCATTCGGTTTTCTTCGGAAAATTGGGTGTGCCAATCCGTACGCGATGTATCACTAGATCTAACATTCATCCTTGCACTCAAGGATTCTGAGATGCCCCTCTTCGTTTTCGAGGTTGTTTGGCTCCCGATTCAATATTTATGTGTCACATCGAGTCATATTTTCATTCACAACACGGGTTTCGACATGCACTTTTTCTATAACTAGGCGTGTTTAGTTCTGTGAAAATTTTTGGAGAAATATTTAGGGTTCCCTTTGAAAGTCTATTAAGAGTATTAAACATAGACTAATAAGCCTAATTAATTAATCAATAATTAGAGATTGGTTACTGTGGTACGACATTGTCTAATCATAACATAATTATGGCAGTCTCACGGTTTCTATAGCACAAGAAATCATCTATAAAAACTATTCTTCACAGTGGTAGTGTTTTCGAGTAATAATTGTTTTCTCTTTCTCTCTCCCAATTTCACTAATGGGAAGCTTTGCATTTGTTGTAAAACAATCGGACTTCGTATGGATAGAAAGGAGGAATAGAACTTCTAATCCTTGTCCGGTTATTTGTGGGCTCTTACCAAAACTCTAACCTTAGTTCGGAGTATATATATCGGAGGATTACCCTTGTTGTAGGACATCGATATACAGATAATAAAGAGAAGCTCTACCTATATTGTCTCTTGTCTACTTTGTACTTGTTCTTGTGCTTGTTATGAGAGACGCGAGAGGGAGAAGATCCAACCGCTGATGACGTGTTTCACAACACATTATCAGCACGAACGCTCTTCGTCGACTACGCCGAAGGAGTCGCCATCAAGCTCGACGTCGGCGATCTCGCCGTCGTCCACATGAACGACTACTTCGACAGCGTTGACTACATATATGTCGTTAGCGATTGGATCTGCACCGACTCATCATCATCATCATGCCAGCAGGTCCCCCGGCCTAGTCAAACTGTCCTACGCGACAGGCTTCAAATCCATTCGTTGAATCAAGCAACACAGTATGAATTGTCTCAAATTCTAGTAAATTAAATCTATGGAACCAATCTTCGTGTTGAGTGGTATAATCTGCTAAATCAATCTATCGGAAACTAGTTGGCTTGTTTTTGTTTACTGCAGCCGTATGTTGATGACCTAGGCCATGAAGTAAAAACAAATTTTTTTATGTGTAAAGCTACTGGCACGATGACCCGCAGCCATAGCCAGGAACTGCTCGTACGCCAGTGGTTCTGAAGATCACGTAATGAGCAACCTATCAAGAAGATCATGGCACATATGAATTCCACACATACACTGATCTGCAATCGGGCGTAGCGGATCCTTGCAATGCTTGCAGCAAGTTCGCCTCATGAAGCTGATACACATCTGAATCCTCCATTGCCCAAAGTCCCATCTACAAAACCGAATCTGAACCCAATGCTCGAGCCCGAGTCTCGCATGCAGCGAGGTCGCCTAAAGACGCATACCGCCGCTCGAATTACTGCTCGTGAATCACCATGGCCCGAACGCCAAGGTCGGAACATGTAGTTGCCGACCGCCGCCCACAGACGTGTCGCGTCCAGAGCTTGCAGGTGTGCCACCACTCGACGGGTCCTGGAGTCCCGCCTCCACCCAAGCCGTGCCAGACTAGTAGTTGAGCTTGACAACCGAACATTGTCCGCCCACATCAGTCGAGCCGAGCTTGAAGCCGAGACTGACTGCAGCTCTAGCGAGAACCGTATGCAAACTGGTTCCAAGCACCTTGCTGCCAGAAGCTGGAAAACAGCTGTGAGCCGGAACATGCCAACGTAGGCACGCAGTGGTATGCCCTGCAACCCCGCCGGTATCATTGCGCCTGCACGTGCTGGCCCTGTAGCGCCATCGGCCTCGTAGCAATCACGTCCACTCCCTGGAATCTGGCCCCGCACTGGCCACACTCACTGGCACTGAGACACGCCTGAACGTGTGTTGACCTATTATCATCGTCGGCTGCTTGTACGTCGCGTGATGCATTGAATTTGAAGTTAGGCTGAGCAACTAGCTTGTTCCACTGATTTAGAAGAGTGTCAATTAAGGTTTTTGAATATTTCCAGCAGAAGATATCTCGAAATAATTGGCTTATATCTCTTGAAACATTTTATGAAGTATATTTACTATTTTTTGTTTTTTAAACAATTACACATAAATTCAGTAAATATTGCCTTTAATCAGAGAAACATGGTTTTAGGTATATGAGCTCTCTAATTTTTGAAACCGCCTTGAGGCTCATATTTCAGCTTTTTCTAGGATGTTTAATGGATATGTAATTCTGAGAATTAAGCCATTAATCTCTGAAGTGGCTAGAAAATTATCTTTAATCATAGAAAATGGTTTTAGGCTTATGACCTCTCTCAATCTCGAAGAACCTTAGACATAATACCTTTGAGAGTGTCATATTTTTTTCCCTAGCTAATGTGTGAATGGGTAAATGTTTGTTTTGCTAGAAATATTCTGGGATATTATCTAAATGATCTATTGAATAGATTAACCAACATTAATTAATTTTGCACTCGTTTCATGCATTTAAACACATGAAGTGTGCTCGTAGCAATTCCATGAATAATGTAGGTTGTGACATGAAGTCCATTATTTCTTGAAGAAATGCAATATGGTTTATGCCTATTAACATGTAATTTTTAGAAAAAATATTATATAACTCTGTAGTTATTTCATTGATTAAAATCAACACATTTACTTCCCAACATGGCATTATGATTTACCATAGCAGTAAATTCTTAAGAAGTGTGCCAGCTAATTGAGTTCATACATAACATGAAGTTATGCAGAATTAATATGTTTTCATGAAGAATCATATTATGTTGTCATGTAGACATTTTTGTAATTCAAGAAGAATATGCATAAACTCAATATAGAAAATATTATACAATTAGAAGTTGTATACAACATGAAAGTGGAAGATAAATAATGTATATTCTAGAAGTAATATTAGGCTTATGGGGAGATGCATTGAGACAATGAAGTCTCGTACTCACCTAAAACCATTTAAATAGAATTCCCTACATAAGTTGCATTATTAAGTTATATTCATGAAGAATTTTGGTTATATCTCACAAAGAGTAAGCACTTACTTTTTGCTCTAAGACCGGAAGTTTAGCATTAGTTTAAGAATCTTTCCCAGAATAGAATAGCAAACTGAACAAATTGGTGTTATCTCACCTCTATATTGGTTTTCTCACCTAATCTTGTGCCCATTTGCTTGTAGCAATTTTTACTTGTAGTAATCATTTTTTATCTCATGGAATAAATAAAAGAATTACAAACTGAATATTGTAAAAACAATTGCTTTAAATTGCCTATTTGATAATCATTTGAATGTATTTTTTCCACTAAAGTCTCAAGTAAACCATGACGATTGTTGTTATTGTGCACTGCTACCATG
Organism: Cenchrus fungigraminus; assembly: GCA_036936925.1. Classification (NCBI taxonomy): domain Eukaryota; kingdom Viridiplantae; phylum Streptophyta; class Magnoliopsida; order Poales; family Poaceae; genus Cenchrus; species Cenchrus fungigraminus. The sequence goes on from CM072775.1 coordinate 78,584,934, forward strand.
CAGGTAGAATAGAAACTGAATTTCTATGAAGCACATTAACCAGTAACATACATGATTTTAAATTGAATTGGAAGATTCAATTTAGCCATGAAATTGTATATTACTCAATCATGTACTGATTACATGAGCCCTCTAATAATTTTAAGTTTATTCTACCCAAACCACGTTGGTGTACACTGAATAGTACATCTATATGGATTCCATACCATATCCTATTTATACTATGTACACTGAATAGTCGAGCTGGCGCTGCGCGTCCTCCAACTCGTCTAGTCCTGCTCGTTGCACGGCTCCATTGGGCGGGACCTGTGCCTCGGCCACGCTATCCACTGTTGAGCTGTGTGCGGAGTGGACGGCCCCCTCCGGAGTCTGGGCTGGTACCGGAGCGACCGAGGCATTGCCAACGACGAAGCACTCGCGCGAGGGGTCGTAACTTCCGCCGTCGGAATCGTCGGAGTAGCTGAAGCAATAGTTTGCCGCCGTCTGGAAACGACGGAAGGCGCCAGCATCCTGAAGCCTGGAGTAGTCCCACTCCGAGCCCAAGGTGTCATCCGTGCTGTCGGAGTCGAGGTACTGCTCGTCGGGCGAGGTTGCTGGAAGCTTCTGGTTACACCAGAGACGATAACTTGGGTAGTTCTCAAATGCGACCAGGTCCGTGCCAGACGAAGAGGAATATGCTGCCACCGTGTAGCGCGTCCCTCGGGGGAGTGACGGCATCGGTACGCTCTCTCTGGCTATGCGGTCGGGTAGTCTGACGGCAGGGAGTCTTCCACCGCGTCGGTGGGTTGTGGTGCGCCAGCTTCGAACCGCGGAGGGGAGCTAGCACGTGCCGCCCTGCGTCGCTCCGCCTTGGCCTGTCGCGAGCACTTACCTGAGCGCCTTTTACGTCGGGGCGATCGTGGAGCGGCGGCCGGAGCAGGAACCGGCGCTGGTGCACCGGTGGTCTCGTTGACGAGGTACATGAGATAGCCGTCTCCAGTTGCCCGGAAGTTCAGGCTTCCAAAACGGATCTCGAGTCCGGCCAGGAGCGGGTCGGATGATCCCATGGGGTAGCTCATTGGTAGCAGCTTGGTGGCGATTACCGTCGAAGAAGAGGATGGAAGGGCCGTGCGGACCTTGGAATGAACGTCGAAAACACGCGAATGCCCCTACCTGGCGCGCCAACTGTCAGGGTTTGTTACCACCGACAAGTAAATTTATACGAACGCGTGTGTAGATCCGCACGGTTGCACAAGAGACACTCGGGATTGAGTAAAATGCACCCCAAGCCCTTAAATTTGTCGCCCTGTGCCAAATAGGTCCATCAACTTTGAAAATGTATTTTTTAGTCCCTAAACTTGCTAATCGTGCCAAATAGGTCCAAATCTTGGTTAATCAGGCCTATTTGTTCTAATCCCTCTTGTCATCATGTCACATTCCCCGTCTCTCTCTCCCCACACCAGCTGCCACTGCTTTGCGGTTCCCCTTCCTAGCGATCGTCCCTCTCCGGTCGCCACCTCCCCTTCTCCCCTGCTCCATGGAGCAGATGCCACTGGGCAAGAAGTGTCTATGCGCTCCTCGCCACCCACTAGCAGCATGCCCCAGATGAGCTCCACCTTCCACTCGGTGGCCGGTGCCGACGCAGCCTCAACCTTAGTAGACGCGGCTATCTTGGACGCGGTGGGAATGACGGATACATCACGGCGGCAGCCGCACTGTCCTACGAGGATGCCGACAGCCTTCTCTGCTGCCAAGGAAGAGGGATTAGGAGAAATCAGCACGATTTGCCAAGATTTGGACCTATTTGACACAATTAGCAAGTTTGGGGACCCAAAAATGCATTTTCAAAGTTGATGGACCTATTTGACACAGCGTGACAAGTTTAAGGGCCCGGGGTGCATTTTACTCCTCGGGATTATACTGGTTCGGGCTTTTTAGGAGAGTAATACCCTACGTCCAGTCCGAGAGGGGGTGTTCTTTATGCTCAGGAGTTCGTAGTAGGGGTTACAAACAAGTCGGGAGAGGGTTTCGAGCCCAAGTCCCTGGTGCGTGTGCGAGAGGTTCTTGTAGCAGAGTTCTGTGTACACGAGTGCGAGTGAGTCTACGGGGGAATGTGAGATGAGATATTGATACTGAGTGCGTGTGGGGGTGGGAACGAACGTGTATTACAAGTGTTCCCCTCCTCCCCTTTTATAGTTACAAGGGAGAGGCGTAGGGGGTAAATCGATGGTGTAAACTAGGTTGCAGAGTAGAGCGTCCTTCTTCCGCGTCGGGTTGTCAGGACGAGACGACGAAGAACTGTTACGGAGCCGCACATGACAGCGTAGGTCTTCCTGAAATCATGCGTCCCAAGTAGCTGCTTCTGAGGCTTCTTGTACCCTTCTCCGAGTAGTTAGTCGGACACGGGACGTAGGATTCGTATCCTATCCCTTTCAGCAGAATAGGGGCTTGAATTTTCCGGGTACTGTGGAGATGGGGTGGTCTATATCACGGCGTTCGAGAGCTAGGGGGTGGCGTACATTGTGTCGTTCGTGGTGCAGCATTTCCCGTGCCGCCCGTGGTACGATGCGTGCTGCCCCGTTCGTGGAGCAGCAGACGGACCCGTCCTCTGACACTAGATCAATCTGGTAAGGGCGGACCAGAGTGGAGGGGCTGGCACGTGGTGGGGCACGGGTTAACATGCCTAGGTATCAAGGGATCTCGACGGGGCCCGTGTACCCGCAGCCTTGGTGATGAAGTCTTGAACTGGTCGGAGGCGGAAAACTACTCGTGCGAGCAGGTGGTCTATGCCGCGCCTTCTGATGCTTGGGGTGTAGCGTGTACTGATCCGTTCGTGGCTCAGCACATCTTACACCATTCATGGTACGACGGACACTGTGCCGTTCATGGCTTAATACATCCCGTACCGTTCGTGGTACGACACGCACTGTGCCGTTCGTGGCAAGGTGACCGGCTCCGTCCTCTGACACCGAATCGGCCTGGCCCGGGCAGGCTGCCGCAGTGGAGTGGACGCGTGGCGGCGTGTGGGAGAACGTGTGCGGGGATCCCAGGATCTCAGCAGGGGGCCCATGATGCCTTTGCCTTTCGTGCGAAGCTTGCGCCAGTTTATGACGGGAACTACTTGTTGGGGGTGCGCCTTAGGATACCTAAGGCTAGGGACCCCCATGTGTATAAAATAGGCCCAAATAAGGGGTATAAGGGCATATTTGTAAGGGCCAAGGACCTGATTGTAACATCCAGGGACTCAATTGTAATAGTTAAGGACCCAAATGTAATATTCAAGCCCACCGATGGAAATAATATAAACAGCCACCTCCTCTCTCCTAGGGTTTGAAGGGGAGGGCGCCTCCTCTTTCTATAAATAGGACCCAAGGGGTGGAGGAGGGAGAGGGTTTTTTGGTTCGAGTATTCATGGATCTCTCTTGTTCATTGTTCATTAGTCTCAAGTTCTTCCAAGTCTTTTTCTCTTTCTATCTGTTCGGGATTCCTGAATCCCAACAGTGGCGCCCACCGTGGTCTCGCACGAAATAAAATTCACGATTACCATGACAGGAAAAGAGATTTCAAGAATCGAAGGATTCCTTTTAGTCGCAAAAGTCTAGAAGTTTTCGTTGAGCACCCTCGAAATTTCGGAATCTCAAAATTTTCGAAATCTCAAAATCTCAAAAGAAGAAAAATCTCAGAATCTCAAAAGAAGAAGAAATCTCGGAATCTCGGAAGAAGAAGAAATCTCGGAATCTCAGAAGAAGAAAAATCTCGGAATCTGAGAAGAAGAAAAATCTCGGAATCTCGGAACGAGAAAAATCTCGAAATCTCAGATGGAGAGAAATCTCGAAAATATCAGAATCTCAGAATATGCATGAAAAAGTTCATGATTACCATAGCCAAAAAATTTCTTCCAAAATTCGAAAGTGCTAGACATGATCTTTCTATCACCCTAGGAGGTGATTTCTCAGAATCTCAAAATCTCAAAATCTTAGAATCTCGAAATCTCAGAATTTCGGAATCCGAGAGAAATCTCAGAATCTCAGAATCCGAGAGAAATCTCAAAATCTCAGAATCTCGGAATGAGAAAAATCTCAAAATCTCAGAACGAGAGAAATCTTGAAAATATCAGAATCTCAGAATATGCATGAAAAAAGTTCACGATTACCATAGCCAAAAAATTTCTTCCAAAATTCGAAAGTGCTAGACATGATATTTGTCGCTGGTGTGATCTTTCTATCGCCCTAGGAGGTGATTTCTCAGAATCTCAAAATCTTGAAATCTTAGAATCTCGAAATCTCAGAAATCTCAGAATTTTGGAATCCGAGAGAAATCTCAAAATCTCAGAATCCGAGAGAAATCTCAGAACGAGAAAAATCTCGAAATCTCAGAACGAGAAAAATCTCGAAAATATCAGAATCTCAGAATATGCATGAAAAAAGTTCACGATTACCATAGCCAAAACATTTCTTACAAAGATCGAAGGTACTGGACATGATGTTTGTTGCCCGTGTGATCTTTTCATCACCCTAGGAGGTGATTTCTCGAAATCTCAGAATGAGAGAAGTCTTAGAAATCTTGAAATCTAGAAAATCTCAGAAATATCAAAATCTCGGAAATCTTGGAATCTCAGAACAGGTGATTTCTAGGAATCTCAAAAATCTCGGAAATCCTAAAATCTCAGAAATCTTGAAATCTCAAGAATCTCGAAATCTCAGAAACCTTTTCTCGCTCATTTGGTTTTCTTGTTTCTATGAAAACTTCTAGTTATTTTTGTACTTGGGGTTTATGATCTTTCATGTTTATAAACTTCCTAATTTTTGCGAACCTCGAGTAGAGAATAGAGATGTTTTCTAAGCAAATATTTGCGTTTTTAGCCTATTCTGACAAGAGTTTAGTTTGCTGAATATTCCTGGAAAGGTTCTTAACCTCGAGTAAGAAAACAGTAAGAAAACAAAGATTCCCACGATAAAAAAATTTCTTCCAAAGATTGAAGTTACCAGACATGATTTTTGTTGTAGGTATGATCTTTCCATCACCCTAGGAGGTGATTTCTCAGAATCTCAAAAATCTTGGAATCTCAAAACACGAAAAAAGTTCACGACTACCATAGCCAAAAAATTTCTTCCAAAGATTGAAGGTACCAGACATGATTTTTGTTGTAGGTATGATCTTTCCATCACCCTAGGAGGTGATTTCTCGGAATCTCAAGAATCTCGGAATCTCGGAACATGAAAAAAGTTCATGACTACCATAGCCAAAAAATTTCTTCCAAAGATCGAAGTTACTAGACATGATTTTTGTTGTAGGTATGATCTTTCCATCACCCTAGGAAGTGATTTTCCAGAATCTCAAGAATCTCGGAATCTCAGAACGAGAATCTCGAAATCTCGGAACAAGCAAAATCTAGGAATCTCAAACTCTCAAAATCTCGGAATGAAAAAAATCTCAAAATCCTAGAACAAGCGAAATCTTGGAATCTTGGAGTGAGCAGCCTGCAGGAAACAAAGTTCACGATTACCACAACCAAAAATATTTTTCGAAAGATTGAAAGTGTTGGGCATGATTTTTGGCACTACCATTTTCACCTCATCACCCTCGGTGGTGATTTTTATCACTTTTAAGCAACACAGTCTTCTCCTTGATTCCCGAGCTTCAACTATTTGTAAATTTTCAGTTGTGAATGTGTTTACTTTTTCAGGAATGTGGACGATTCCGTGAATCAGCGCAAAAGAGGAATTTTGAAATCTCGGAACCTCGCAACCTCAAGCGGAAACTCATAAAAATAATAGTATACTTATTATCTATACTAACTCATATGTTCGCAGGCTGTATCCTTTAAAAATACACAATTTATTCATACTTGCGTATTCTCATCTCTTTTAGAAGTTTTTGCTATGTTAAAAATTTTCTCTAGAGCCCTAGAGGGGCTACACTGAGAAATTTTTTGCCTATTCCTTAGAAATTTTTTGCTAACCTGCAGGACTTCACCAATATGAGTATTCCTTTGCTAGTAAAACTAATTTAGGCAATTATGTGATCGTTTTTGCACCACGTGCACATCCAATTACTCAAGCTTTCTAGAATATTGTTAAAACTTTAGAATATAGTTCGCTTTTACTAAAAAGTTCCCCTATAGAGCTAAGTGCAAAGTTAATAGTCGAAGCAACCAAGAGTTGCTATATCGACTAAAACTGGAAGTAAGTCCACAAAAGCTTTCGATCAAGCCTTTGTCAACTTATCTCTTTATTTGTGATGCTATTATGTTTCTGATCGAAACATCCTTCAAAAAAATACCGATGCTTTCTCCTTTGCAGATATATTGGTTTTCATCAAATTGGAACATGATACTTTGGTTCAGATACACATTTGGGTTTCGTTATCCATTGGAATCATCTCAACACTTGGTTTTCATCATCCATCGGAATTATCTCTATTGGTTAATGGACTATTATGAAAAGAATGGCTCCCAAACCACCAAGTTATAATCTTTGGAAGCTGATCAAGGAAATTCGATCACTATTCTGTTGAACATTCCCCTCTACTATGAGATAAATCTATGCACATCCAAGCATTTTCATTCATATGCATCAGCATGCATCAAAAGCATTGCAATGCATGAGTTATTCTCAGTTTTACTTTGGACCGAGGCAACGGAAAGTTGCGGCCATATTCCAAAAAGTGTGATTATCCAAGAAAATCACGAAGGCCGAGGCAACGGAAGGTTGCGGCCACATTCCAAAAAGTGTGATTATCCAAGAAAATCACGAAGGCCGAGGCAACGGAAGGTTGCGGCCACATTCCAAAAAGTGTGATTATCCAAGAAAATTACGAAGGCCGAGGCAACGGAAGGTTGCGGCCATATTCCAAAAAGTGTGGTTATCCAGAAAAACCATGAGGCTAGGATGCAACGGGAAGTTGCGGCCATATCCCCAAAAGAGTGTGGTTATCCCAAAAAACCACAAGGCCAGGAGGCAACAATAAGTTGCGGCCATACCCCAAAATTTCGATCAGGGCCCAGAGGGGGCAGCAATAAGTTGTATGGACCGAGTTCCAAAGTTTATTATTATGACCCAATAGAGACAACAGTAAGTTGTATGAGCTAATTTGTAAAAACTAGAGGCCGCGAGGACAACAGTTTGTTGTGGCCATATTTTCAAACTAAAAAAAAGATGCTTGGGGCTGTGACTCCACGGCATTCCAACTATCCGCATACGTCCACAAAGCTTAGTAACTTTTCTTTTTCATTGCTTGTTTCTCTCCACAAACTCTGGAAATATTATAACTCATGATTTCTTAATATCTTGTGATATAGATTTACTACCTTATGTGAGTTTCGAAAGATATGAAAAAATTATTTTCGAACTCGAGGGAAAGGAAAGTTTCCAGAACATAATCTTGAGAGCATGTGTGACCCTAGAGGGTGCTATGTTTGAAGTCCCTGTGTTTCTTGAACTTTTTCCTTTCAGGATTCATGATTAGCAAAATCACGCAGATTCCATTCGGAGGTTTTGTAAAAAGTTGTGGTTTTATTCTGAGCTTCGAATCCAGAGTCTATGATTTACGAAATGCATGCAGCAATAGCCTGGATCGCGTCCTCCTTATTAGTGATAGAGGAGTTTCTCAGAATCTTAACACACGAGGCTGTGGGAATCACCTGTTTCCTTGCTTGAAAAGACCATATGACCCTCGGAGAAGTAAAGTCCCCGAGCAACCTCTGTTTTCTTTGTTTTTTGTGATCTCTCAGGAAAAAGATCAGTTTCAGGAATCTTAGAAGTTTCAGGAATCTAAGAAGTTCCGAGAATCTGAGGGTTTTTGGAATTTAAGAAAAAGGAAGGATGTTGAATGCTGAATTTTCAGGATCCATTCTCATCTCCGAAGCCCACCAAAGAAGTCTTTAAGGATTTCTGTTTATGACTTTCAATTCCAAAAATCTAAAGTTCACAAGTGTATAAGGCAACATTCGCAAAACTCTGGACTTTTTATGTTGCCTAGATGGTTGCGTTTCCCCTAGATCCTTAACTTCGAGCAGCTCAGAAACTCAAGTCTTGTCAGACAGGAATTGCATACATAAAAAAATGTCATTGCATGACATCCGAAGCCAGTCAAGAAGAAGCAGTTATTTTGTTTGGATATTTTTCTCTAAGTCAAGCCACCCTCAGAATCTCTGGAAATCAAGAATTATGGCAAGCAACCCTCAAGGGCAAACCGAACCTCTTCGCGGTCAGCACCGAGATGTGTTGCAAGTGCCGAACCTAGCAGCTAAGAGAATATAGATTTTTTATATGCCCAGTTCAAGGAATTCTAGAAATACTTGTGTGCTTTCCGCTTGAGTTTGGCATCATACTGAAGAAACAAAAACAAGTTTTCCTACTAGAGGCTGGTTATACCTCGAATATGCAAAACTACGAAACTAAACTTCGAAGCAGCTTACAAGCTTTCTCAGATAATTTTGAAGAACAAGCTTTTAGGCCCAAGCGGCTCATTATCAGAATCAATGAAACCCTCGATTTAGCATTTTCGGAAACAACAACACAAGGGGCTCGCCCCCGGAATCTTTGTCAACCTCGACATCATTACCTACCTCTACAATGGCTCAAGGGGCTCGCCTTCAGAATCTCTATTGACCTCGGCATCGCCTCAAGGGACTCGCCCCTGGAATCTCCCTCGGCACGACCATCAATCTCTGCATCATCCTCAACCTCAAGTTTTCCATTACATCAACCTGAAGGGCTCAACCAGACTACTTCCACTACATACAGAGCTTCTCTCATGAACACCAGCCAAGAGGGGTGGGGGTGTACTGGTGAACCAGTCCATCCTAGTTGTCTGGTGCTCATGAGAGAAGGCATGAAGATGTTGAAGCTAACTTCGGTGGCGACAACGTCAACTCTTGAAGAAAGGTCTCCAGAACAAAGCTTGAGAATGAAGCTACAAATCAAAGTTCATCATTCAAGGCACTTAGAGACATGTGATTTGGAGTTAGAACATGTAAACCCGAGAATGTGCATACTCTTTTCTCCATACCTTTTTTTCCCACTGGGTTTTTGGGATGGAGTTTTTAGCGAGGTGCACACGGGAAGGTTGTAGAGGACATTCCTTTTACAATCAAAGTCTAAGTTGTGTTGGGCCTCTTTTAAACAGGAACAACTATTAGGTCTTGTTGTACCGGCCAAGACCAAATAGTTGAGGGGCTACTGTTGGGGGTGTGCCTTAGGATACCTAAGGCTAGGGACCCCATGTGTATAAAAGAGGCCCAAATAAGGGGTATAAGGGTGTATTTGTAAGGGCCAAGGACCTGATTGTAACATCCAGGGACTCAATTGTAATAGTTAAGGACCCAAATGTAATATTCAAGCCCACCGATGGAAATAATATAAACAACCACCTCCTCTCTCCTAGGGTTTGAAGGGGAGGGCGCCTCCTCTTCCTATAAATAGGACCCAAGGGGTGGAGGAGGGAGAGGGTTTTTTGGTTCAAGTATTCATGGATCTCTCTTGTTCATTGTTCATTAGTCTCAAGTTCTTCCAAGTCTTTTTCTCTTTATATCTGTTCGGGATTCCTGAATCCCAACACTACCCGTGCGAACGAGTAGTCGGGGAAGGAGACGGAAACTACTCGTGCGAGCAAGTAGTCGGAGGCAGGGACGTAAACTTGTGGTGCGCATCGTCAAGGGGTGGTGAACTTGTTGTGTGGGCCGCCATGTACTCGGAAGGAGGGAAGCCGGTGGTCGCGGGTCGTCCGGTCCCTGGCCCATGACGGAAACAAGTCGTTCGGACTCCCAAGTACTCGGGGGCCTAATACTCGTTGTATTAGCCACTAAGTATGCTGTGTGTCAGTCCGTACTGCGTTTTCCAGAGTCCATGATGGGCCCGGGTCTATGGCCTCATCAGTAGCCCCCGAGCCTGGTGAGGGAGTCAAGGACTCGCTCCCATGTTTAATTGTCGTGGGGATGAAGAGGTCGGGAGTGTCTTTTCCGACGGGGGTGCACGAGCGCACCCGCGGGTGATAGCCCCCGAGCTCATGGGCAAGTCAGAGACTTGTGCATGGGGTTTAAATGTTGAGGTGCGGAATTCGTGGAAGTTAACTTGCCATTGCTTGTTGCGAAATGCGCGTTGTGGGATGAAATGGCAGGAATCTCGTGCCGGGTGCGAGATTCATGGGCCCTGTTCCGGATGACGTGGCGGCACAGTCGTGGGCGGTTGGTAGTAGCAGGCGCGTCTTTTGAGGAGCGACGCTTCGGCGAGTGGAGGACGTGACCCGAGGCGGGCCCAGACATTAACTGCTAGGGGCATAATCACTTCTCCCTTTTATACCGCGGCCGCCGGCTAGGATCCTTCCCCTTCTTCCTTCTTGCTCACTTCGCCGTCGTTGTTTTCTGCCTTAGCCACCATATCCGCCGTGCAAGTGCTGCCATGCCCCCCTCGACTCCAAACGCAAACTTGCTCTTTCCGCCGCCGCCGCCATGTCGAACTGGGCGTCCTCGACCGTGACCTGGTCCAAACTCCATCGCCTCGCCGTCGACGGCATGCTGCCGCCGCAGACTGCGGTGGAGGAGTGGAAAGTCCCTGGAGCCGAGAACGTCCCCGAGCCCCCGGAGGGGTACGTGGTCTCGTTCGTGGTTTTCCACGAGCGCGGCTTCTCCGTCCCGACGGGGTGGTTCATCCGCGCCGTTCTCGAGGAGTACGACCTCGAGCTCCACAATCTCAACCCGAACAGTGTCCAGTAGATGGCGGCGTTCGAGGCACTGTGCGAGGGGTACCTGGGATAGGGAGCCCACTAGGACCTGTTCTGGTACTTCTATAAGTTTGTCTGCCTGAAGGACGACGACACCGCAGTGGCGATCGGGTGCGCCGGACATCTCCACTACCCTGACAAGCTCCAACAGCGGGTGGCACCAAGACTGGTTCTACCTCAAGAATGATCTCGAGAACCCGCTGCCCAAGTTCACCAACCGCTGGCACGACCGGGCACCGGCGAAGTGGAAGTACGGGCCGAAGAAGAAAGAGCATCCCCGGTTCCTCGCGGACGCCCTCAACACCCTCAAGACGCTCCGTGACAACGGTGTGGATTTCATCGCCGTGATTGGCGGCTACAACACGAGGGGGGTCGTCCCGCTTCGGCGCCGCACTCTGCGCCTTTTCGAGAAGACAGATGACCGGGCTCCCTTCGTGGGGACGGTGACGGCCGGCCCTCTGCCCTCGATGGACGAGGTCCAACGCCTGGTGTCCCAGGCCACCGAGATCACCCACTTGTTTTGGCCGCCGCCGAACGTGTTGCCAATGCTTCCTGACCTGACCACCGCGACCCTGGTATGCCTTTCTTTGCCCCTTTCGACTTGCTTGTTGTGACTGTGGGTAATGATTTTCTTGCGTTTGCCCAGATGGGGTCGGTGTGCATCCTCGCCTCGCGTCCTCCACTGGAAGAGGACCAGGTGCTCACCCGAGAGATTGCCGCGCGGGAGAAGCGGCGGGCGGACTGCAGGAGGGCCCATCAACAAAAAGAGATCGACAAGCGGTCGAGAAATGACAGCCGTGCTTCGCGCTGACGTACCAATGAAGCTGACGTCTCCGAGGACGAAGACCCCTTGTCGCTGCTGCCGAACACGGGGGACTCTGAGTCCGAGTTCGTGTGGACCGACGACGAGGCGGCGGCGATGTCGCAGCCACGCGGTGGGTCGGTACCCGTCTCAGCCATGGCTGGTGCCGACTCGAGCCAGCAGGCACCGCCCCAGTCCTCCCGAGCAGGCCAGCCCAGGTCGAGCAGCCGCACCTCTCAGCGGAGCCACCGCGAGAGGAGTAGGAGTTCCCCGCGGCGCAGTGACCCCACTCACCGTACATCGAGGTGCGAGACCTCGCACCGCCACTCTTCGCGCTTGAGGTCACCCTCTCCCTCGGCGCGCTCGCCACGGGAGCGACGGACTGCGCCGGAGGTTTCCTCTCCGCCCGCGGCCCAGAGTGGAGGACCGGCCTCCACCCAGCGGTGTCTTCCATCTATAGTCGTCACTGGGGGAGGAGTGACACCCTCCTCGACCTCTGCTTCATCCGCTGGGAGCAAAAGGGCGGTGTCTCCCCCGAACCCGACTTTCGGTTCGAAACGGCCCTGCAACATTGCAGAAAGGTAAGTTCTGAGTTGTAACTTTTGATCATTACTTCTCATTCTTGGGAAGCATGCCCTCCGCTTGTTGTTGTCGTGACGTTCTTTCCGTTTCAGGGTGCCCGACCCCCGTACGATGAGGCCGGCGCCCGTGAAGTCGTTGCGCCGCCTGGCCCAAATGGCCGGAGATGCGCCGCCGTTGGGGGGTCCACCGCCAACCCTCCCATCGGGGGCAGCAGTTGAAGAGGCGAGAGGGTCCGGGACCCAGGAGATGACGGTCCCACCGAGGGGAGCTGAAAGCCCGGCTCGCAATGACCTGTCGATGGGCATGATGGGTTTGGGGGGTGAGGCCCCCACAGAAGAAGCGCTCTCAGTCCACGCGGCCGTGTTAGTGAAGTGCATGTCCGGACCTCAGGAGCAGCCTCGGGAGGATCCTGCTCCTGAGGCACCGGCGAGCGATGTTGAACAGCCGGCCCCCGAGTCACTGGTGGGGTTGGGCGACGCCGCCGCAGACGTCGGGCATCCAGCCCCCGAGTCGTTCGAGGGGGCGAGCAGCGCTGCGACGGACCTTGGGACTCTAGCCCCCGAGTCGCTGGCAGGTACACGAGACACCGCAATGGTGGTGGAGCCGATCGTCCCCGCCTCCGAGGAGGTCCTGTCCATGACAGACATTGCAGTGACCGAGGAGGCTATTTTGGTTTCGTCGGCCGCCGCTCCCACGAATAGCGCCATCCCTTCGCCGAGCCCCGCGGAGGTGGTTGTCATCCCAGAGTCGCCTTCCCCGGTCGCTTCTCCTCTTCTGGCAGCGGACGAGCAGATGCCACCTACGGCTTTGGAGGTCAGAGAGAGCTCGAGGGGACCGGGGTCGACCACATCGACGGCGGAGGCGCAGGCGGAGGCGCAGCCGCTCTGGATGGTGCCCGTCTCGCGGGTCCGGACCTCTGCCGGCCTGATCATCGATGATGGCGCAGAGTCCCTGGCCCGCCGCAATCTGGAGTGAGGCCTGCGCCAAAGCGAATGGGCGCTGCGCTAGTCAGAGCGGGCGTTCATGGAGCTGGTCCTCTCTGCTTCGAGGGTAAGATGCAGTTACTGTTCTATATCCATTTGTTTTCCGCGTGTGCTTCCTCGTTTTTCTTAACCGTGAAGTTCATCTGTGGTTCAGGAGCTCGTTGGGCGTTGCGACGACAAGTCCCGGGCCCTCGAGGCACTCCTCACGGAGAAGACCCAGCTGAAGATGCAGCTGGCGCGACCTGTCTTGTTGCGGCAGCCAGCGAGGTCGACCGGGCAATCGAGCGTGCGGCCTTTGAAGCTAGAGCGAAATCCGCTGAGGACCGCGCGGGCGCAGCGCAGGCGGAGAAGACCACCTTAGAGGAGAGGCTGGCCGTGGCAGAGTAGGCAGCAGCGGAGCTGCGTTCCAACGCTGAGGCCGCTGCCCGTGTTGCCCACTAGGAGAAGACGGAGCTCGAGGCAAAGGAGGGCCGAGCCGAGTCCGACCTCTAGGTGGCCCGCGAGAGGGCGACTGCACTTGAGGCCCAGGTTGGCGGCGTCAACGCCGAGAAGGGCTGACTCGAGGAGATTGCCAAGAAGCACGAGGAGGAGATCGTTGGTGAGAGCCTCATGACCTGTCGTCTTTATGTTTCCGCTTGCACGTAGTTGCTTGATTTTTGTGACACTGTCTTGTTTTTTTGGGTGAACAGCTCTTCGCGTGGTCCGTACTGACTTGGAGAAGCAGGTTGCGGATCAGGAGAGCATCGTGGCCACCTGTCTTGTCGAGAACGAGAAACTGACGGAGTTCGCTCGCGAGTCCACCGAGAGGCTCAACAGTAAGAGCCGTGTCTTCTTCCTGATTCACCTTCTTTAATCAAGACGTCCTCCATTAACGTTTATCGCTCTTTTCTTCAGAGGTCATGGCGGAGCTTGAGGAGGAGCGGAAGTTGCACGGAGCGACCAAAAAAGACCTTACGCGGGTGCAGACGATCCGCGACAGGATGGCCGAGGTCATCACCAAAGTGATGGACGACCTTGGGGTCCCTTCCGATCTCAACATGAAGGATCGCTTGGAACGGGCCGCCACGACAGCTCACCAGTAGTCAGTGGACGTGGCTCGCGACATCGTCCGCAAGGTGGTGGCTATCTTCCTGTCGCACAATCCGGAGCTGGACAGGGAGCTGCTGGGCCAAGGATGGTGTCCAGGCTATGACAACGATGGTTACGACCGCATTGAGCAGGACACCGTCGACTTCGCCCGGATTATGATGAATCATGCCCTCCACGACCTGGGCCTGTAAGAGAAAAAACAAAGTCGCCTCGCAAGGGCTTTTGATCATGTTTGTGATGATTTGTAACAAACTTATGGGTTGAGTATTCGTAACAAACTCGTGGGTCAAGCGCCCATTTTTATTTCAAGTTAAGCACTTCGTTTGTTTGTTCGTTAGCCTTCTCCCGATTAGTTAGGAAGCTTGCGAATCCCAGCGATGTAGCTTAAGGCCTTGCTGATGGTGTCTTGCTCCGTAGCCGCAGGGGCGTAGGAACCTGGTGACCCGGCCGGGGTTAGCCTTGAAGCAGCACCACTCGGGCAAGCAGCCCCCAAGTACTTTGAGGAGGGTGAACGAGAGCGTGTTTTTGCAAACAAGAAAACTCTTCGGAGTTCATAGCTTAGACGGTTGCACAACAATCTTTCGAGGGAGTGAATGAGTGACAACTCGAGGTCGTGAACTTTATTCATGGGTCTTTGTACCGTAGCCGCAGGGGTGTAAGTACTCGGGGCCCGGACGAGTGCAGGTTTGTGACAGCTAGAGCCGTCATTCACCTCCCTTTAAGGAGTGTAGGTGTACCGCGGCGATCATACGAGAAACCGTAGACAATTTTTGATCAGAAAAAGTTTTCGAAACGTGCGGGGAAGGGATGCTGTGGTCCCGGGTAGCCCCCGAGCCCATGGACAAGTCGGAGATTTGCCCATGGGATGAGACAAGCATAAAAGACGTTTTACTCGAGTAAAAGACGCAAGATTTAAGAAGATATCATCTCACGAAAAAAGAAAGTAGCTCGGAGCTCTTGCATTATCATAAGATGAAAATAAAGAAAATACCCAAGGGTAGAAACGGCATTGCTGCTCTATGTTCCAGGCGTTGGAGATGACCCTGCCGTCCTCGTATTTGAGCTTGAAGGTTCCCGGACGGAGCACATTATTCTTAACTAAATACGTGTAAGAAATGCCTTATGCTCCTTTATTCATGAGTATATTGATGGCTAAAGTAGGCACTTAACAGCAGTCAACAACTCCACCAAGCTAGCCTCTTGCTCGTCCCGAGCAAGAGATTAAGGACTTAGGTTGGTTGATCAGGAGTTGATACGATGTTGTATCCCTAATGTATAACAAGATACAGCTAGGTACTCTATCAAGAGTTGAAGAAGTTGGCATTGATCTTACCTTTCACTCGATTGATATGGGGTATGTAGCTTCACCTGCCTTGGGCGGTTGAAAGATAGAATTATTATATAAAGATTACTAATCACATGTACTTTGATCAGTTATCAATCCGGAGGTTTTGTAGGTTTTTTCGAAAAGAAATCAAAGTTCCTCAAATGATACTCTCGGATCGCTCAATGTGTATGATTCCTCACCAAGGCTTTATTATGCCTTCTTTCACTACCTACTCCTAATAAGCTGATATGTGGAGCTGTAGGTAGGGAAAACATGTGGCATACCTGTTTTCATGTCTTGTCGAGTCGAAAACCGGATCCTTGGGAGAACAAGGCATACACCCTGATCAAGATGTGCAAAAGTGTGTGTACGGTGGATGGATAATGAACTCCTATTTGCATGATTTTACTCTCCTCCTTTTTGAAATTTTTTTGAGACTTTGGCTATGTCTCTTTATTCTTTCTCTTTTTTTATGCATGCCCTTGAGCATGTGTTTTTTTTAACATAGCCCATAGCCCTTGCTAAATATTTTTGGAGGGAGAGTAATCATGGAACATGCGCGGAGCTTTATTTTGTGGAATGGATGGGAAATGGATGAAATGATGATTGCTAACTTCCAGTGTAGAAGTTTCGCATATGGTGGTGTGTACGTGATCTTGATCATAGGAGTATGACAAGTTACTCGCCGAGGGTCACAACAATTCGACAAAACACAATGAAGAAATCAGGTAGCATATGTGGAGGTTTAACATAAGCTAAAATCTACATATGGCCTTGGATAGGAATTTCTTATCATTGAGGAACTTATCATTTTAACATTTTTCAAAAGAAAACTCCGGATATCAAACATCACTTAGTACTAGCTCATAGCAACTCTATTATACCATATCATACCTCGCAACAACTTAGGCAAAGATCATGCTTTTTGCAACCCACAAATTTCAAGCTCAGGTTCGATCATACTAGCCAACAAACTCAAAACTTGGATAGGATACTAAGTTGTAAACAAAGCATACAAGAGGAATAAACAGAGCAACTATTCATCATTTCAACCATGGAGAATAAGAACACTCTTACCACGCATACGAAAACAAACTAATTTAAGAAAGCAAATAAATATTTTTGGTATTTTTAACTTTTTCAGATTTTTATGTGTTTTTAGCATATGGGGTTCTGAAAACAATAGAAGATACAAGTTACCTCAGAAAGGGGGTCCTCCCCCAAGCTAGCTTCAGGCTCACTATTGTGGAGGGTGGTATCCCAACCACGCGTAGTAAGCCCTCTGCTCCTCTATCTGTCGCAGCTGTCTCTGCTCCATGGTGTGAATCCTCTCGCCCGTCATACGCTGCCAGTCCCGAGTGGACTCAGCCTGCTGGTGCATAGTCTCCTCCATGGTGCTGACACGGATGTCGAGCTCGCTCATCTACTGAGTGAGGGTGGCCCCACGAGATGACGAGCGCAGCCCAGATGATGAGGACGAGTCCCCGTAGGTAGCACCGGCGGGCCGAACCCACTCGCCACTCCCTACACTAGCCCAGGTCGAGCTACTCGCACCTGGCTGACTCATGGGTTGGTACCAACCGGGGGCATATCCGGGTGTAACTCCATACATCTACCCGGCCGAGGCCCATGCGCCAGACAGCGGTGGTGTAGGCTGAGGCTGTGGCTGAGGTGACGGCTGTGGCGGCGGATGTTGTGGAAGTTGCTGTGCTGTCGCTGCCCTCCTCGCTGCACTCCTAGTGTCCCTGTCTCCAGAAATGCTAGAACGACGAGGCTCCTCAAGAGGAACGGTCAGTGGCCCTTGGCCGTACAAACGGAAATCCGGGTTAGGTAACCGAATCTGGTTTGCGTGGCCAGGGTAAAAGAAAACCAAGGAATCATCCGGGCCCTTTTTAAGAGTATGTCCTTGAATCAGATACACCTCATCTATCATGGCCTGGGGAGAATCAATGTAGGGAACGTTAGCCCCTATTGAAATCCCAAGACTCGAAATGATATGTGTGATCAGGGATTTACACTCAATAGAACCCGTCATCCTAAAATTTGTTAATCACTGCCGAATCATAGCTTGCACTGGGGCGATTCTGATTCGTCTGACCGCGGCGTATAATATCCTCATCTCGTCTGTGCGCACGGTTCGAACATCATCCCTCAGAAAGAGAGTAATTGCGAGCCACTAGTGCCACAGTCGGAGAGTAGGATGCGTGATATCATTGCACCGAGGTGCTAACTTGCCACGGACAAGCCGACCAGAAATCTCTTCCCAAAAACTATCTCGAATAAAATCACTGCAAGCTTGATCGAGACAAATAGCACAACAACGATGAAAACCGAGAGCACAACTAAGATCATGCCATGAGACTCGATACGACGTTCCATGGAAACGAAACGTAATACCGGCCTCATCCTCCCGAAGAGTACAGAGGAACTGAATGGTGAGAGGCCTAGAACCGATCTCCCACACCGGAACAAAGTTCTCCCAACCAAGAGCATGCCAAATGGAATCAAACTCGGAGTCCATACCTGTTTTCTCGAGAAGGGCCGAGTCGAACTCCTTGGTGTTGGCGAAGACTCGATCCTTGATGAGAGCATAGGCCTGTCTCTCCCGGTCATCCCTCAAGTCGATGAAGGCGGCGTCGGTGTTGATCACCCCTTCGGCTCGTGGCGTGGGTAGCTCCTCCTCTTCCTCTTCTTCATGGTCGGTTGATATTGGACTTGGTGTAGCTCCAGAGTGGTGAGACGAGCCCTCTCCGTCTCTAGAACAGCGTGAGCGGGTCACCTTCCGGTACGCATCATCAATCCAACTCATCTTGCACAACAATGGGACAACACGAGCAACTCGGTGATGGGTTAGTGAAATCGAAATGAAATCCTTACCGAGCTTGCTCCACCAATATTCAATATTCAGCGACAAATTGGAGAGAGTGCTTGACACTTCCACTTGAGCAAGAAATCCATGAAAACCAAAGAGCAAGGGCAAAGAGGGAGAGAGGGTGATGGAAATGAGTGAATGGGTGAAGAAACCCCTCAATCCCCCTTCTATTTATAGGCAACCGAGCCAGGCACCGGGGAAGAGTACAAGGGCAACGGCTAGGAGCCGTTGGAAGAGGTGGGGCCCACTTGACCGTTGGCCAGGGTCGGCCGACCCCTGGGGTCGGTCGACCCCCTGCCGGGCCCGCCTGCTTCCAACTTTTTGCAACGGCTCTCTAACGGCTACCTGATGTCCTGCCCAGATGTCTAGGTCCAGATTCGCCCAAAATGTTGCTCGAAAAATTATTCTTTGATTTTCCACTCAAGAAGTTATTTTTAGAATTTTATTTGAAAAGGGAAATTGGCTAGAAAAATCTAGCATGCAGATGCAAGGTCGGAAAAACCAAATATGCATTTGGAAAAATCAAATAAAACTTTGGAAGGGAAATATGAGATAAATACCAATTTTACCTTTTGGCAAAAAGGACTCATCTTTTTAAGTCTGAGAGCGAGACTTTCCTCGGTGATTAATTCCACTCGTCACCCCATTCCCGAGAAATTGATGGAGATGACTTCTGTATTTCCCGCCACACCCTTCTAGTTTTCTTAGGCTTTGTTGGAGTGGTGGGAAGTCGCGGGGGCTGTGGCTCCGTCCATGCCCCTGATTGCTCATTTTTGCCCTGCAGTGTATAGCATTTCTCTTTCGTTGTTTGAAATCGGAACATCAAGTTCCTCTTCCCAATGCGGAATCGGATCGTTCCGGCTCCCACATTGATCCTTGCGTTAGCGTCACTCAGGAACGGTCTCTCAAGAATGAGAGGCATTCCCTCATCATCTTGCATATCAAGGCCCACGAAATCCGCAAAGATGCATGAACCTTGGACGAATACCAATAAATTCTCTACGATCTCCTCTGGATATCGGATCGATGCATCAGCAAGTTGGACGGCTGTCGCAGTTGGAGTTAGAGCTGGATACCCTAACTGTTCAAACATAGCCTTGGACATAAGGTTAACACTTGCACCAAGGTAACAAAGAGGATGCTTAGTCTTCTGGTAGTATATCTTGCAGGTGATAGCCGGATAACAAGGATCTTTCTTGTGTGTAATTATTGAAGATTCCCATGGGTCAAGTATTTGCTGTATAGGTTTCCCTGCATAGTCAGTGGCTTGTGCCCACCCAGATGGCTTACCCCATCTGGTGGACACTACACAAACATTTTCACAGGAGGACACGGGTTGCCCCGGAATCTTCCCGTCTTCAGCAGAGGGAACCAAAGCAGCTAACTGAGCCAACTGGGTTTCTATCATCTTATTAAAGCTCAACTAGTCTTTAAGAGCAGACGAAAGGCTATCAATTTTAACATTATGGCTTTCAAAGGCCTTATCATAGGCAGTTGTTTTCTTATTAAAGCCTTCATTAATCTTAGCTTGTCCAAAGACTAGATCTTTCAAGGAAGGTTGGTTTGTGTTGAAAGAATTACCTTGATTACCCCCTTGATAGTAAGGGTGTGATTGATTCCACGTTTGACCTCCTTGTGGACGATAACCGTTGTTATTGCCGTTCATGTACATCACATCCTCCTGAGTAGTAGGGCAGTAGTTCCCTGAATGCCCAGTATTACCACAGACTTCGCAAGTCATGCGAGCATCCATAGCTTGAGTAGTGGTGGCCATGGCAGCCTTCTCATTGGCTAGATCATCCATTCTCTTCATCATTAGGTCCATCTTGGCGTGCAACATATCTGCTTCCTCGACGGTATGTGTACCCCTTTGACGTGGCTGGAGTCGATCATCACTCCACCCTTGATTGGTAACCATCTTCTCTATCAGTGTAGTAGCTTCAGTGATAGTAAGAGAGAAGAAAGCCCCTCCAGCTGCAGGATCAGTATGGCCTCGGGCTGTCGGGGTCAGCCCATTATAGAAACTCTGAAGAATAAGCCAGTTGTCCATCCCATGATGAGGACAAGTCAGGATGTACTCCTGGAGTCTCTCCCAAGCTTCTGGGATAGTCTCATTTGCTGTTTGCTGGAAACTTGAAATTCGCCCCCGAAGGATATTGGTTTTGCCCAACGGAAAGAATTTTGCGAGGAATGCTGCGGAGCACTTTGCCCAAGTGTTAATCTCTGCACGGTTTGCATAAAACCACTGCTTTGCCTTTCCCAAGAGGGAGAAGGGAAACAGTCGCAGACGAATAGCATCTTCCTCCACTCCTCGTATAGTGAAGGTACTACATAGTTTCAGGAACTGCTGCAGGTTGGCGCTCGCGTCTTCATTAGGTTTGTCACAGAATGGGCTAGCCTGTACCATCGTAATTAAGCCAGTCTTGATCTCGAAGTTTCCATTCCCAGTGTTGATCATGGGGCCTGTCGGCACCTGGTCAGCAGAGGGAGCGGAATACTCACGAAGAGTCTTCTCGACAGGGTTGGCCATGGAAGTTGATGCGGATGGAACAAAGGAAGCTGGATCGACTTTCGAATGTTCACGAGAAGGAGAGCCAAAATGATTTCGTGCCTTCCTTACGAGTGACTCAGGATCTTCAGTAAAATTTGATGGCAAGTCGAAACTAGTCATGCACTACCTGTCTTCATCATCAATAGACAAAGACGACAATCAAAGTTAGCCTGCATTGAGAACTGTTTTATTCCTGTCATGATTATAAACATATGCAAAGTGTTGATATGTCATCCTTAAGCCTTCCCCGGCAACGGCGCCGGAAATGCTTGTTGACATTTCTTAATGCAATCACCTAAGAACAGGTTTGGAACCCATCCTAGTAATAGCGCCAGAAATGCTGGTTGGTAAATCTTAACATTTACAGAGATCCGCAAGCGCACGGAAGTACCATTGTAGCATTTCCCCAAAGGAGTATTCCAAAGGGTATCGAATCCAAGGAAGGCATTGGCAGAATGACAAGATCAACTCTATTGCAATGAGTATAGATCATAGACGGAAACAAACCAGACACTCAAGTGCAGGGGTAAAGATATGATAATGGGGGTAGTGTGATCACACACACACACAGTCTCTCTCTCTCTCTCTAAAGGGTCCTAGGCATAGGAGGTGACACACGAGTTAGTTCTAGGTTCTAATGTACTATACACATAAAGCTGGAAAGAACGGGTTAGATACACTAGCGTTGAAGAACATTGACTTGAGCACCCAGGTACCACGGGGAGATAACCTCCCGCGTTGCTTCTGCACAACTCCGGTTGTTATATTTTAGACTCCTACAGCTTATCCGAATGTGGGGGATTTCAAAGGACCAACGGCTGTCACTACCGCGGCCTACCCCAAGACAAACCGTGGGATAAACTCATAAGTAAGGTAGCTACGCAACCCAAGCACCATGCTTACGTTGTTAGCCGGACTTGACCGGCCCGGGCTATTGTGACCCAGGTCAAGCCACCAGATAAACCAGCCAATTACACCGAGTACCGTAGCTCAAGCATAGACTTCATACAACACAATCATGTCATCTAATTAGATCAAACCAGGTTAAGTACACAAACGGATTCGTGTTTTCCTATATCTATTCAACTGGATCAAAGGGTCATGTTCGCGAAGAACACGAGCCTCTAACTTATGAACAAACACGAAAAACATGTGAAAGTCACCCGTCAAGTGGATCGAAAGGCCTTGTTCATCAAGAACAGGAGCCTCTAAATGATGAACAGGTGAAGAACACATGAACAAATCACTCATGCATACTAACACAACTTTATATGAAATAGATAAATAACTGAACTAGATCAAAGTCATACAAATGAAATAAGATACAAGACAACTCATACCTAGATCCCAAAGTATACTTGGAACCTGAATTAGAACTACTCTAGCCTACATCCTAGCCTTGAGACTAAAAGTGAGAGAGGTGTTGCAAGTGTGGATGTCTCATAAGTGAGCCCCCTCTTCTTCTATTTATAGGCCCGTGCACCGACGAAGAATGGAGGCAAACACCCCGGGGAAGGTGCCTAGGACCAATGGAGAGCCACCACGTGGAAGCACAGGAGAGGCCGAGCCAAGGTCGGTTCGGTCGACCTGTGGGGTCGGCCGACCCCCTGGTGGGCCCCCCTGGCTCGTGCTTTCTCCTGGTGGTTGCCCTGTGGGTCCTTAGGTCGGTTCCCGATGTCCACCCTGTTTTGGCGCGGTTTGCTTGCCTTTGTGGGCCCATGGATCCATGTGAAGTCCACGTGTCACACTCTGATTCGTCGGGGGTTGCTTCACTTGGATTGCTTGCATGGCATGCACGCATGGCTCCCTAGTTGGCAGCCCACCTAGGATGAGGTGATGTGGCATGGACCCTAGAAGGTGAGTTTGGCACTCTTTTCTTGCTTATTTTCCTGCAATCAAATAATCTCCAAGGACAAGTGGAACTACATTATTCTTAACTAAATACGTGTAAGAAATGCTTTATGCTCCTTTATTCAAGAGTATATTGACGGCTAAAGTAGGCACTTAACAGGCATCAACACGTAGCTACCTTACTTATGAGTTTATCCCATGGTTTGTCTTGGGGTAGGCCGCGGTAGTGACAGCCGTTGGTCCTCTGAAATCCCCCACGTTCGGGTAAGCTGTAGGAGTCTAAAATATAACAACCGGAGTGTATGGTTTGTTTCCGTCTATGATCTATACTCATTGCAATAGAGTTGATCTTGTCATTCCGCCAATGCCTTCCTTGGATTCGATACCCTTTGGAATACTCCTTTGGAGAAAGGCTACAATGGTACTTCCGTGCGCTTGCGGATCTCTGTAAATGTTAAGATTTACTAACCAGCATTTCTGGCGCTATTACCAGGATGGGTTCCAAACCTGTTCTTAGGTGATTGCGTTAAGAAATGTTAACAAGCATTTCTGGCGCCGTCGCCGGGGAAGGCTTAAGGATGACATATCAACACTTTGCATATGTTTATAATCATGACAGGAATAAAACAGTTCTCAATGCAGGCTAACTTGGATTGTCTTCTTTGTCTATTGATGATGAAGACAGGTAGTGCATGACTGGTTTCGACTTGCCATCGAATTTTACTAAAGATCTTGAGTCACTCGTAAGGAAGGCACGAAATCATTTCGGCTCTCCTTCTCGTGAATGTTCGGAAGTCGATCCAGCTTCCTTTGTGCCATCCACATCAACTTCCATGGCCAACCCTATCGAGAAGACTCTTCGTGAGTATTCCACTCCCTCTGCAGACCAGGTGCCGACAGGCCCCGTGATCAACACTGGGAATGGAAACTTCGAGATCAAGACTGGCTTAATTACGATGGTACAGGCTAGCCCATTCTGTGGCAAGCCTAATGAAGACGCGAGGGCCCACCTGCAGCAGTTCCTAGAACTATGCAGTACCTTCACTATACGAGGAGTGGAGGAAGATGCTATTCGTCTGCGACTGTTTCCCTTCTCCCTCTTGGGAAAGGCAAAGTAGTGGTTTTATGCTAACCATGCAGAGATTAACACTTGGGCAAAGTGCTTCGCAGCATTCCTCGCAAAATTCTTTCCATTGGGCAGAACCAATGTCCTTCGGGGGCGAATTTCAAGTTTCCAGCAGACAGCAAACGAGCCTATCCCAGAAGCTTGGGAGAGACTCCAGGAGTACATCCTAGCTTGTCCTCATCATGGGATGGACAACTGGCTTATTCTTCAGAGTTTCTATAATGGGCTGACCCCGACAGCCCGAGGCCATACTGATGCTGCAGCTGGAGGGGCTTTCTTCTCTCTTACTATCACTGAAGCTACTACACTGATAGAGAAGATGGTTACCAATCAAGGGTGGAGTGATGATCGACTCCAGCCACGTCAAAGGGGTACACATACCGTCAAGGAAGCGGATATGTTGCACGCCAAGATGGACCTAATGATGAAGAGAATGGATGATCTAGCCAATGAGAAGGCTGCCATGGCCACCACTACTCAAGCTATGGATACTCGCATGACTTGCAAAGTCTGTGGTAATACTGGGCATTCAGGGAACTACTGCCCTACTACTCAGGAGGATGTGATGTACATGAACGGCAATAACAACGGTTATCGTCCACAAGGAGGTCAAACGTGGAATCAATCACGCCCTTACTATCAAGGGGGTAATCAAAGTAATTCTTTCAACACAAACCAACCTTCCTTGAAAGATCTAGTCTTTGGACAAGCTAAGATTAATGAAGGCTTTAATAAGAAAACAACTGCCTATGATAAGGCCTTTGAAAGCCATAATGTTAAAATTGATAGCCTTTCGTCTGCTCTTAAAGACTAGTTGAGCTTTAATAAGATGATAGAAACCCAGTTGGCTCAGTTAGCTGCTTTGGTTCCCTCTGCTGAAGACGGGAAGATTCCGGGGCAACCCGTGTCCTCCTGTGAAAATGTTTGTGTAGTGTCCACCAGATGGGGTAAGCCATCTGGGCGGGCACAAGCCACTGACTATGCAGGGAAACCTATACAGCAAATACTTGACCCATGGGAATCTTCAACAATTACACACAAGAAAGATCCTGGTTATCCGTCTATCACCTGCAAGATATACTACCAGAAGATTAAGCATCCTCTTTGTGACCTTGGTGCAAGTGTTAACCTTATGTCCAAGGCCATGTTTGAACAATTAGGGTATCCAGCTCTAACTCCAACTGCGACAGCCGTCCAACTTGCTGATGCATCGATCCGATATCCAGAGGAGATCGTAGAGAATTTATTGGTATTCGTCCAAGGTTCATGCATCTTTGCAGATTTCGTGGGCCTTGATATGCAAGATGATGAGGGAATGCCTCTCATTCTTGGGAGACCGTTCCTGAGTGACGCTAACGCAAGGATCAATGTGGGAGCCGGAACAATCCGATTCCGCATTGGGAAGAGGAACTTGATGTTCCGATTTCAAACAACGAAAGAGAAATGCTATACACTGTAGGGCAAAAATGAGCAATCAGGGGCATGGACGGAGCCACAGCCCCCGCGAATTCCCACCACTCCAACAAAGCCTAAGAAAACAAGAAGGGTGTGGCGGGAAATACAGAAGTCATCTCCATCAATTTCTCAGGAATGGGGTGATGAGTGGAATTAATCACCGAGGAAAGTCTCGCTCTCAGACTTAAAAAGATGAGTCCTTTTTGCCAAAAGGTAAAATTAGTATTTATCTCATATTTCCCTTCCAAAGTTTTATTTGATTTTTCCAAATGCATATTTGATTTTTCCGACCTTGCATCTGCATGCTAGATTTTTCTAGCCAATTTCCCTTTTCAAATAAAATTCTAAAAATAACTTCTTGAGTGGAAAATCAAAGAATAATTTTTCGAGCAACATTTTGGGCGAATCTGGACCTAGACATCTGGGCAGGACATCAGGTAGCCGTTAGAGAGCCGTTGCAAAAAGTAGGAAGCAGGCGGGCTCGGCAGGGGGTCGACTGACCCCAGGGGTCGGCCGACCCTAGCCAACGGTCAAGTGGGCCCCACCTCTTCCAACGGCTCCTAGCCGTTGCCCTTGTCCTCTACCCCGGTGCCTGGCTCGGTTGCCTATAAATAGAAGGGGGATTGAGGGGTTTCTTCACCCATTCACTCATTTCCATCACCCTCTCTCCCTCTTTGCCCTTGCTCTTTGGTTTTCAAGGATTTCTTGCTCAAGTGGAAGTGTCAAGCACTCTCTCCAATTTGTCTCTGAATATTGAATATTGGTGGAGCAAGCTCGGTAAGGATTTCATTTTGATTTCACTAACCCATCACTGAGTTGCTCGTGTTGTCCCATTGTTGTGCAAGATGAGTTGGATTGCCGGTGCGTACCGGAAGGTGACCCGCTCACGCCGTTCTGGAGACGGGGAGGGCTCGTCTCACCACTCTGGAGCTACACCAAGTCCAATGTCATCCGACCGTCAAGAAGAGGAAGAGGAGAAGCTACCCACGCCACGAGCCGATAGGGTGATCAACACCGATGCCGCCTTTATCGACTTGAGGGACGACCGGGAGAGACAGGCATATGCTCTCATCAAGGATCGAGTCTTCGCCAACACCAAGGAGTTCGACTCGGCCCTTCTCGAGAAACTAGGTATGGACTCCGAGTTTGATTCCATTTGGCATGCTCTTGGTTGGGAGAACATTGTTCCGGTGTGGGAGATAGGTTCTAGGCCTCTCACCATTCAGTTCCTCTGTACTCTTCGGGAGGATGAGGCCGATATTACATTTTGTTTCCATGGAACGTCGTATCGAGTCTCATGGCATGATCATAGTTGTGCTCTCAGTTTTCATCGTCGTTGTGCTATTTGTCTCGATCAAGCTTGCAGTGATTTTATTCAAGATAGTTTTTGGGAAGAGATTTCTGGTTGGCTTGTCCGTGGCAAGTTAGCACCTCGGTGCAACGATATCACGCATCCTACTCTCCGACTGTGGCACTAGTGGCTCGCCATTACTCTCTTTCCGAGGGATGATGTTCGAATCGTGCACACAGACGAGATGAGGATATTATACGCCGCGGTCAGACGAATCAGAATCGCCCCAGTGCAAGCTATGATTCGGCAGTGATTAACAAATTTTAGGATGACGGGTTCTATTGAGTGTACATCCCTGATCACACATATCATTTCGAGTCTTGGGATTTCAATAGGGGCTAACGTTCCCTACATTGATTCTCCCTGGGCCATGATAGATGAGGCGTATCTGATTCAAGGACATACTCTTAAAAAGGGCCCGGATGATTCCTTGGTTTTCTTTTACCATGGCCACGCAAACCAGATTCGGTTACCTAACCCGGATTTCTGTTTGTACAGCCAAGGGCCACTGACCGTTCCTCTTGAAGAGCCTCGTCGTTCTAGCGTTTCTGGAGACAGGGTCACTAGGAGTGCAGCGAGGAGGGCAGCGACAGCACAGCAACCGCCACAACATCCGCCGCCACAGCCTTCACCTCAGCCACAGCCTCAGCCTACACCACCGCTGTCTGGCGCATGGGCCTCGACCGGGTAGATGTATGGAGTTACACCCGGATATGCCCCCGGTTGGTACCAACCCATGAGTCAGCCGGGTGCGAGTAGCTCGACCTGGGCTAGTGTAGGGAGTGGCGAGTGGGTTCAGCCCGCCGGTGCTACCTACGGGGACTCGTCCTCATCGTCTGGGCTGCGCTCGTCATCTCATGGGGCCACCCTCACTCAGCAGATGAGCGAGCTCGACATCCGTGTCAGCACCATGGAGGAGACTATGCACCAGCAGGTTGAGTCCACTCGGGACTGGCAGCGTATGGCGGGCGAGAGGATTCACACCATGGAGCAGAGACAGCTGCGACAGATAGAGGAGCAGAGGGCTTACTACGCATGGTTGGGATACCACCCTCCACAGTAGTGAGCCTGAAGCCAGCTTGGGGGAGGACCCCCTTTCTGAGGTAACTTGTATCTTCTATTATTTTCAGAACCCCATATGCTAAAAACACATAAAAATCTGAAAAAAGTTAAAAAGACCAAAAATATTTATTTGCTTTATTAAATTAGTTTGTTTTCGTATGCGTGGTAAGAGTGTTCTTATTCTCCATGGTTGAAATGATGAATAGTTGCTCTGTTTATTCCTCTTGTATGCTTTGTTTACAACTTAGTATCCTATCCAAGTTTTGAGTTTGTTGGCTAGTATGATCGAACCTGAGCTTGAAATTTGTGGGTTGCAAAAAGCATGATCTTTGCCTAAGTTGTTGCGAGGTATGATATGGTATAATAGAGTTGCTATGAGCTAGTACTAAGTGATGTTTGATATACGGAGTTTTCTTTTGAAAAATGTTAAAATGATAAGTTCCTCAATGATAAGAAATTCCTATCCAAGGCCATATGTAGATTTTAGCTTATGTTAAACCTCCACATATGCTACCTGATTTCTTCATTGAGTTTTGTCGAATTGTTGTGACCCTCGGCGAGTAAATTGTCATACTCCTATGATCAAGATCACGTACACACCACCATATGCGAAACTTCTACACTGGAAGTTAGCAATCATCATTTCATCCATTTCCCATCCATTCCACAAAATAAAGCTCCGCGCATGTTCCATGATTACTCTCCCTCCAAAAAATATTTAGCAAGGGCTATGGGCTATGTTAAAAAAACACATGCTCAAGGGCATGCATAAAAAAAGAGAAAGAATAAAGAGACATAGCCCAAGTCTCAAAAAAATTTCAAAAAGGAGGAGAGTATAATCATGCAAATAGGAGTTCATTATCCATCCACCATACACACACTTTTGCACATCTTGATCAGGGTGTATGACTTGTTCTCCCAAGGATCCGATTTTTGACTCGACAATACATGAAAACAGGTATGCCACATGTTTTCCCTACCTACAGCTCCACATATCAGCTTATTAGGAGTAGGTAGTGAAAGAAGGCATAACAAAGCCTTGGTGAGGAATCATACACATTGAGCGATCCGAGAGTATCATTTGAGGAACTTTGATTTCTTTTCGAAAAAAAACCTACAAAACCTCCGGATTGATAACTGATCAAAGTACATGTGATTAGTAATCTTTATATAATCATTCTATCTTTCAACCGCCCAAGGCAGGTGAAGCTACATGCCCCATATCAATCGAGTGAAAGGTAAGATCAATGCCAACTTCTTCAACTCTTGATAGAGTACCTAGTTGTATCTTGTTATACATTAGGGATACAACATCGTATCAACTCCTGATCAACCAACCTAAGTCCTTAATCTCTTGCTCGGACGAGCAAGAGGCTAGCTTGGGGGAGTTGTTGACGGCTGTTAAGTGCCTACTTTAGCTGTTAATATACTCATGAATAAAGGAGTATAAGGCATTTCTTACACGTATTTAGTTAAGAATAATGTAGTTCCACTTGTCCTTGGAGATTATTTGATTACAGGAAAATAAGCAAGAAAAGAGTGCCAAACTCACCTTCTATGGTCCATGCCACATCACCTCATCCTAGTGGGCTGCCAACAAGGATGTCATGCATGCAAACCTGCCAACTAGGGAGCCATGCATGCATGCCATGCAAGCAATCCAAGTGAAGCAACCCCCGACGAATCAGAGTGTGACACGTGGACTTCACATGGATCCATGGGCCCACAAAGGCAAGCAAATCGCGCCAAAACCGGGTGGACACCGGGAACCGACCTAAGGACCCACAGGGCAGCCTCCAGGAGGAAGCACACCCCGAGTGGGGCCCACAGGGGGTCGGCCGACCCCACTGGTCGGCCGAACCGACCTTGTGGCCGCCACTCAGGGGCTTCCACGTGGTGGTTCCCTATTGGTCCTAGGCGCCTTCCCCGGGGTGTTTGCCTCCATTCTTCGCCGGTGCACGGGCCTATAAATAGAAGGAGAGGGAGCTCACTTATGAGACATCCACACTTGCAACACCTCTCTCACTTTTAGTCTCAAGGCTAGGAGGTAGGCTAGAGTAATTCTAATTCAGGTTCCAAGTCTACTTTGGGATCTAGGTATGAGTTGTCTTGTATCTTATTTCATTCGTATGACTTTGATCTACAGTTATTTATCTATTTCATATAAAGTTGTGTTAGTATGCATGAGTGATTTGTTCATATGTTCTTCACCTGTTCATCATTTAGAGGCTCCTATTCTTGATGAACAAGGCCTTTCGATCCACTTGACGGGTGACTTTCACATGTTTCTGGTGTTTGTTCATAAGTTAGAGGCTCGTGTTCTTCACGAACATGACCCTTTGATCCAGTTGAACAGACATAGGAAAGCACGAATCTGTTTGTGTACTTAACCTGGTTTGAGCTAATTAGATGACATGATTGCGTTGTATGAAGTCTATGCTTGAGCTACGGTACTCGGTGTAATTGGCTGGTTTATCTGGTGGCTTGACCTGGGTCACAAGAGCCCGGGTCGGTCAAGTCCGGCTAACAACGTAAGCATGGTGCTTGGGTTGCATAGCTACCTTACTTATGAGTTTATCCCATGGTTTGTCTTGGGGTAGGCCGCGGTAGTGACAGCCGTTGGTCCTCTGAAATCCCCCACGTTCGGGTAAGCTGTAGGAGTCTAAAATATAACAACCGGAGTTGTGCAGAAGCAACGCGGGAGGTTATCTCCCCATGGTACCTGGGTGCTCAAGTCAATGTTCTTCAACGCTAGTGTATCTAACTCGTTCCTTCCAGCTTTATGTGTATTGTACATTAGAACCTAGAACTAACTCGTGTGTCGCCTCCTATGCCTATGACCCTTTAGAGAGAGAGTGAGTGTGTGTGTGATCACACTACCCCCATTATCATATCTTTACCCCTGCACTTGAGTGTCTGGTTTGTTTCCGTCTATGATCTATACTCATTGCAATAGAGTTGATCTTGTCATTCCGCTAATGCCTTCCTTGGATTCGATACCCTTTGGAATACTCCTTTGGGGAAATGCTACAATGGTACTTCCGTGCGCTTGCGGGTCTCTGTAAACGTTAAGATTTACCAACCAGCATTTCTGGCACTATTACCAGGATGGGTTCCAAACCTGTTCTTAGGTGATTGTGTTAAGAAATGTCAACACCGGTGTCTCCGACCATTTTAGGTACGTTGGAGTTGCGTGCTCGGCGTGATAAACTTCTCACCGGATCAACTTCTCCTGGCGTCTAGACGGCCGTGCTTCCGAACCCCCGAAGATCATCATAACGGCTCCGTCTTCACGGGGGTAGGCGCCTTCGTCGTTGCCCTTGTGATGGGAACGGGGGTGCCCGATCTTTCGTTAGGTGAGGATAATCTCGATTTGGTCGGAGAGCGACAGGTGAGAATAAAGCGAACCAAAATAATTGTGCTGGGGGATTGAACCTTTTTTCCAATTTTCAAGTGTGTCTTTTTGTATGAAAAATTCAGCAAGCATGTAAGCTTCTTGATCGGAAGTCACACGATGTATGTCAATACTATCCTGCAAAGAATTAGTACTAACAAAAGATAATGCAGGAATTGATGATATCAGCCAACAATGCTCCCCTTCTTGGGAGTAAATCTGTTTCTTGAAAACAAAACTACTAGAGGAACATGTGAAAATATTGGTATTATGGTTGTCCTCTAGTCGATCACAATCTCGCTCAACAAAAGAAGAATTCCAATGTGAACAAATGTAAACTCGGTGCACCATATATTCCCCATTATAATTATATTTACCAATAAAGTGATATGTATGCTTAGACAAGCATGGCAATTCAGAAAGTTGCTCCTTCAAATAATTTAGATTACAGAGAACAAAAAATTCAATATAACCCAAAGTATTGAAAGAAGACATCAATTTTTGTTCATCGGGTGCACTAGGAATTGGAATAAACACTTTATTTTCAGCGTTAATGTATGGCTCCAAAGCATGCGTATCATTACCTTTGCTCTCATTTTCAGAAATTGTAGGTGCACTTCTAGTTGCTAGTTCTGAAATCTCACATGGGGAAAGATCCTCCTCATTTGCTAGCGCATAGTCCACTTCATTGTCCTCGAATGTATCACCAATGACAACACCATCATCAATGTCATCGACATCCGAAGCACTAATGTACCCACCATCATCTTGAAGAATGTATGCTCGTGGACTAGTACAAACATCTTGCACGTGTCCAAATCCATGGCAACGACGACACTGAGCTCTAGAAGTATGTGCCATGGCTGTGGAAGAAGCACGCTTGATAGGTATCCGCAAAATGTTAGGACCAAGAAAAGAGGTGGTGTCCTCTTCCAAATATTGTATCTCATTTTGGAAAATAGGTGCATGTTACTTTGACACAAAATCATCACCTAAAAGAAGTTGTTTTTCAGCCACACAAGCAAGTTCAAATAATTGTGAAAGAGAGCAATAAGAGTGATGAATAAGAATATTCTGAATTTCGGGTCGAAGACCATGCAAAAATCTATTCTCAATTGCTTCTACACATTCATTTATTTCACGACATATGCTACACTTTTGAAACTCTTTATAATATTCCTGGACAGACCTATTTCCCTGCAATAAGAGCTGCATTTTTCTAAGCAAATCACGTTTGTAAGAAAAAGGAATAAAACGATCACGCATTGCTTCTTTAAGTTGTTCCCATGTACTAGGTAAAGCATTCATTGCAACTAGCTCATTCCACCAAATAATGGAAAAATCCTTAAACACACTTGTAGCTTGTTGAAGTCTATGTATCTTAGGAACTAGGTGGGAATTAAACATTTGTTCTACAGTCATCTCTGAGTCAAGATATATGTCTCCATCATAAGATCCAGAGTAGGATGGTATGGTAAGTTTACATCTCATACCTTGATTATTGTCATCAACATCTAGTTCTTGTTTGTTCTTTTGGTCCATCCCTGCAAACATCAATGCCATGATTTCCTGCAATTCACACTTTAAACAAAGTTGTTGTTTGGTTTTGTTAGAAATCAAAATAAGTCCCTATGAACTATTATATGTGTTGGTGAATGCACACTCTCACACGTCTTACCAAGCTCTTGCAAGGTTCTTACCAACACAAAGCAGTGGACGGTACAACCGGTGGCTGGTTCGTGATACCTGTGAGGGCGTAGCACCAAGATTGCAGGGGTATTTTTCTGTACAGATCTGAAGTATATATATGGAGCTTTGGGAGGCTTAAAATATGGTAGCAAGGAAAAACAATAATTCAATTCAGAAATTGCAAATCTGAAAATTAGTCCCAAGCTGTCTATGTCGCTGGTCTAAACTCGTCTCGGATCAGTTCAAGCAAATGAAAAAAATATAACCAGCCAAGGACTTAAAGGATGCAAGCACTTCTGATTTTTTTCTTGTTTTTTTTTGGTACAGCTTTTTCTTTTCTCTTTTTTAGCACCCCTTTGCCTTTTTACTTTTTATCCTTTTGTCACACCAGAAAGTGCCGCACACACCTTGGGTTGTCGCCCATGCATCAGCTCATAAGAGGTCTTCTTCTTAAAGGCACGAAGGAAGACGTGATTTGAGACATAGCAAGCGGTATTGACCGCCCCGGCCCAGAAACGTCTAGGAGTCCTATGCTCATCGAGCATCGTCTTGGCCATCTCACAAAGGGTCCGGTTCTTCCTCTCCACTACGCCATTCTGATAAGCGACGTATGGAGAAGAGTACTGATGATCAAGACCAAGATCACTGCAAAAGGCATCGAAATGAGAGTTTTTAAACTCCGTGCCATTGTCACTGCGTATAGCTCGAATGGCATCACCATGTCTCTCATTCTTCAACCTCAAGATCAAGTCTCGAACAAAGCCAAATGTCTCGCTCTTATCCTCCAGAAAGAAAACCCAAGAGTACCTCGAAAAATCATCAACAACCACAAGAACATACCACTTCCCACCAGCAGAGCGAACACGAGCTGGCCCAACCAAATCCATGTGCAATAGCTCACAAGGTCGCTCGGCCATGACCGCAGTCAGAGGGGCGTGAGAAGCAGCAACCATCTTTCCATGCCGACAAGAAGCACAAATCAAATCTTTCTCGAATTTCAACTTTGGCAATCCTCGGACAAGATCAAGACCACTCAAGCAGGAAAGCAACTCAAAGCTCAAGTGTCCCAACCTCCTATGCCATTTCCAAAGCTCGGCCGAAACGCCAGCCACAAAGCATCGAGGAGGACCAACACACTAGGAAAAGTCGGCACGGAAAATTTGACCCTCGGGGAAGATCGTACAGACAAGATTGCCTCGAGAATCAAGCACACGAGAAGCGCCCGACTTAAAACGAACCTCAAAACCTTCGTCAAGTAATTGAGATATTGACAACAGGTTAAAACCAAGTGACTTGACCAAGGCCACTCTTCTTAAGGTCACTTTGCTACTTACCTTCACCATACCTTCAGCAAGCACTCGTCCTCTCCCATTGTCCCCAAAAGTGATGTACTCCCTCATAATCACCGGGGTGAGGCTGGAGAACCACCCACGATCTCCGGTCATGTGTCGTGAGCAACCGGAGTCGATCAACCAAAAGTCGTCCAAGCCTCCCACCTGCAATCAAAAACGAGAACGAGAATGAGCAAGCAACTCAACACTGGGGTTAGTACCAAAAGAGTCAAACCAGTGTCAAGCCATTTTCTCAAAAGAAGGGTTAGAAAAATCCATCCTACCAAAACCTCTAGGCGGAGCCCTCTCATGCCTACCACCAAAGGACCTGTCACTTCTCACTGGAGGAGTACACGCACCACGAGAGGGAAAATGTGGCCCGTAGTCCATCTGAGACCCAAAGCTCTGATCGTGCCTCCCAAACTCGTAACGGTCACGAGAAGGAGCACGTCGAGCCAACTCACCACGCCCAAACCCAACACGCCTATCTCTCTGAGGAAGACCACCTCCACGAGTGGGAACTGCCCTAGGTAGAGGCCCTCTACGAGGCTCAGGTACACCACGAGCAAGGTGGTACCTGTCCTTGTTTGCCATCTCCCTAGCAAACCTCTCATCTCTTTTCCTCCTGAAACAGAACTCATCCTTATGCCCATCCCTCCCACAATACTCACAATGGAAGCGGATCGGCTGTGGCTTAGGCGGTGGATTTTCTGTGGGCTTCTCAACACCTTTCTCTCCGGACTTCCCCTCAAAGACATTACCCAGGTTGCTCACAAACTTGATGGGTTTCTGGTAATTCTCTGTTTTCTGGGGGAACACTAGTGGGTCTGGAGTTATATCAAGCTTGTTTCTAAGGTGGTTTGGCTTGGGACCATATTTGTTCATGGGTATGGTGTATGGTGGAGTAGGAGTCTCTCCAGCTTTCTCTTCTCTCTCACCACTCTTCTCACCACTATTGTCAGCCCCCAACGCCTGACCATCAAACCTCTTGAACTGAGCCAACATCAAACTCAATTGTGGCTCATGCCCAGACAGCCAACTCATCAATTTCCTAAGCTCATCATTTTCATCCGGCAAACGGTCAACATAGTGTGCAAGTTCCATGTTTTTCAAAACATGCATTTCACAGGTTGAACATGATGTAGGAAGATGAGCTTTCAATGCCGCCTCAAGAGAAACAATTCTAGTGTGAGATTCATCTAGCCTAGCGTGAAAAATAGGACATGAAGTACAAGCTCCTAACAAAGCTGGCCTAGACTTCAATTCATCACACTCAATCCTAACCACATCTAGTTCCTCAAGAGTAGAGGCATGTTTCTCCTTGAGAGCAGTCAAATAGGCAAGAAAAACTGATCAATCACCACAGTAAATCTCATCAGACCCCACAGGAGCAGATTTCAAAGATCCTATCTCATTTCTAGCATCCACAAGCAAGGATTCAAGCTCAGCTATCTTATCCTTACCATCACCCAACAAAGACCTAAATTCCCTCTTCTCTTTGTTGGTCTTCCTAAGCACATCATCACGGTTATTGTTGGTATTTCTTAACGTCACCACTATGGCGCCGGGATAGCGTGAGTGTGTAAGAATCACCTGGGTATACTGACGGGTGCTAACGAATCCGCAAGCACACAGATACACCGTTGTAGCACTTCACCTCAGGAGTATTCCCAAGGGTTTCGAATCCAAGGAACGGTATGGGGGACTCTATGAATGACTATCCAAGGGAACACAATCCCTGCTAAGGTAGGTGAGTGATGTGAAGTCTCCTGTAGGTTCTCGACTCTAGAGAGGAACAAGCTCGGATAAGATCTCGCTTCGGACACCGGCCCCTCCTGACTATAACAGTTGGTTCACGGCAAAGGGTTGCCTACACACTGTATCCGAACGTGGGGGATTTCAGAGGGTCCAACGGCTGTCACTACCGCGGCCTACCCCAAGACAAACCATGGGATACAGGGCATTCGAAGGATAACCAGCAGTCTAGACACCACGTCTACACCACCGACTACTACTATAGCACGGCTACGTCTGACGTCCCGTAGAAACACTATAGCACTCCGTACAAATACGAAGCGACGAACCCGCAAGGTTGAGCTAGACCTTACTTGTCACTAAATCGATTCGCGCGAGGAGATATGATTGATACTTGGTCTAAATCAGATATGCATGAGCTCACTATACTCTAATAGACAGGCAATCATACAAACGAGATGCAAACTTATGTGATGATAACAGAAAATCTAGGGTCGTGTTCGTGAAGAACACGAGCCTCTAACTTATGAACAAACGCAAACGTATGAATTACTTGCTCGTCAACTAGATCGAGGAGGCACGTTCATGAAGAACGTGAGCCTCTAAATGATGAACGAACAAAGAACTCAAGAACAACTCATTCATGCATGAGAACCACTTTAGTCTAAATAGGAGATAATGAAATACTCACTTTAGTCTAAATGAAGAACAGCATCGCTCACGAGGTACAAGGGGACGATGGATGATGAATGGATCATCACCACCTCACCTCTACTCATCCACACACTCCTCTCTACCTAGCACCACCTAGTCTAGATCCTCCACACACACACACTCATGGTGGGATGAGGTTTCACCTCCACCAAGAGAGAATGAGAGAGGGAGAAAGAGGCAAAGGTGAGAAATGGCTTCAAATGTGCTTCACCCTCTTCTTACCCCCCTCTCCTCCTATTTATAGGCCTGTGCAACCGGCTTGAGAGCACCCAAACACCCCGGGGATGGCCTCTAGGACCAATGACCGAGCACCACGTGGAAGCCCCTGAGTGGGCGCCACAAGGTCAGTTCGGCCGACCTGTGGGGTCGGCCGACCCCCTGTAGGCCCCACTCGGGGTGTGCTTTTGCGTGGTGTCTGCCCTGTGGGCCCTGAGGTCGGTTCCCGGTGTCCACGTGGTTTGGAGGCGGTTTAGACGCTCTGGTGCACCATAGGATCCATGTGATGCCTGCATGGCGGCTTCTGATTCGCCGAGGCTTCCTTCCTTGGATTGGTGATGTCATGGATCCAGGGGATGCTTGCATGCAGCCTCTCATTGGCTGAGCCCAACTTGCTAGGATCATGAGGGTGTCTTTTCTCTTCATTTCTTATGCTAAACACCTGCATTCAACTTAGCATAGCCATTGGTGGAAATTGTCAGTTTAAACCCCTATTCTAGTGTGGATGCTTAGTTCTTATGATAAAATGCAGGGATTGACGACCCTAAATTAGGTACTTAACAGCCGTCAACAACTCCCCCACACTTGCCCTTTGCTCGTCCCGAGCGAAAGGGAAGATCACATGGGTTTGAACCAAAGGTATAAGACAAACATAAGAGTTATTCCAAGTCATACCTTGCTCTTGTGAACTCTGTGGATTGGCTACAATGCCATCTTGGGTAGTTGATAAGAGGAATGACCATGAATCGAGTCTCTTAAGCACCTGTTGGTAAGCACTTGGGGTTTTCTTGATAATTTTTAAAGAAAAAGAACCGCTCTGCCCTCCTTCTTTGATTCACTCAGATCGCTCAATGTGTATATGTCCTCACCAAGGCATTAAATTGTCTTTCTTCACCCTACTTATAAAAATGGCTGTATTTGGAACTCAGGGTAGGATAAAGGTAAAGCATACTTGTATCATATATATTGCAAAGTCAAAAACTGGATCCACAGAGAAAATCAAATCATACAATCAGATCAAGATGTGTACATGTATGGGTACGGTGAGTATGGTAAGATGGATACTAGGCCCGGAATGGGTGCTAGCTATTACCATACATTTATGATGAATGTTGATTGATGGTGAGGTGGACACTAGCCCCGGAATGGATACTAGTTATCACCATCTAGATTATGGAACTCCTTTTTGCATGATTCTCCCTTTCGTATAAGAAATCTTTTGAGAGCATGGCTACCTCCATACTTTTATCTTTTCTCTCTTTTTTTTAACACTGGACCTTCATGTGTCCATATTTTTTTCTTAAATAGCCATGTCTCTTTATGTAGCAAAAACTAGGAGGGAGAGATCAACACATATAGAGTTTTATTCTCACAGAATGGATGGATAATACAATGCTAACTTCCAGGGTAGAAGCATAGCAAGGGGGATAAAGTGGCGTGCACATGAATCTTGACCATGAAAGTAATGAAAAGAATTCTCACAAGGGTCACAGAATTTGGCAAAGCTCAATGCAATAACAAGCAGCATATGAGTATAAGGTTTTCAACTAAAAACATCATATGGCTTTGGTAGGACTGTGGCATATCAAAGAGGAGCTTTGCAAGAGCATTTTTTTCGAAAACAAAATTATCCCAGGGGCCGGAACCAACAGAGTTAAGATCATGTCATCAAGTCATATCTTACTTGCCAACTACTTAGATAAGCATGTTGTCCTTATGATGATTTTGTTCACAAGCCTCAAGGTTAAAAACGAGGAATAAAACTTATGCATGTCAACCCTAGGCATGGAGTAAGCATTACCATAGATTTCTTAAGTTGATTTATCAAACATGGGTGCACAAACTCAGAAATCATGGTGAAGAGGAAGAGATGCAAACCAGCGCTGGTTTCTGTGTGGACCAGACGGGGATTCCTGTGATGCGCACGAATGCATGTCCCGTTCAGGTTCTCTAAGTGTGGTCTATCGTAAGCACTGTGTGAGCATAGTGTGGGTGCAATAATGATCCATCGTGTTCACGTTTGGAGAGTGCAGCTCTCCCCCACACTGTTTTGTACCTGGGTGCAGTTCTTCGATACAAAAAGCAAAAACAAAAATAACTAACACACGAGTGACTCAACCGGGTTACATGACCGGTGGAGTCAAAATTTATTCATTCAAGTTCACTAATAATAAAGAAATAAGTGCTTACACAAATGATGGGAATAAAGGAAATAAATGAAAGGGAAATAAATTAAACCTAACTTAAGCGCCTATGAAGGGAAATAAGAGCGGGGCACGACCCTCTACTCAGCATCATAGAGGTCCTCAATGCAGGTTTCTTTATGATAGGCCGTATTTTCCTTCCTGCATGGTTAGTGCATATGTGCGATGCAAGCTATATATATGGTGAACAGAGATGATCCTTACAACCATCCTAAGGAAACTATGATGGGTAACCTTAGGAAGGGAAGTGCAGCTAGCAAGGCTATAGCACTACGGACAAGGGATGATAGAGGTGATGGAGCGAGCACAAGATCTGGGCCTAAAGCCTAGAGTGCTCTAAGAGTGAAGCTTTCACCTCTAGAACTCAATGATGATCGGACCCCAGATTGAGTGAGTAAAAGTTTATGGGTCGAACGATCGTTTGAGCTGAAGGTCAAGAGTGACAAACTTGCTAGTTTATCCCCTCCTTGGGTTGACAAAGGACCTCACCCTCACCTAAGTGGGATGACACATAAGCTAACCCAAGCTTCCAACGGGAGTGTAAAGGATAGGTGTGTAACCACACTCCCGTCGGGCATCGATCAGGTCAAGAAGTGAAGAGTAGGATTTACATCCACTTGACTTGATCGGCATTGGCCTTAGCCGAATTTAAGATGATGAGATGGATTGCTCAGCTAGACTGGATATAAGTTCGTGCTTCATAAGCCAAAGATATGGAAGTTTTACTGCACCAGGGCTCGTGTCTTATCATAACCCTCAGTGTGGCGGCACTTCGGATTGAGCCTTGACATGAAGCACGAGAAACTTCTACCGTGACCTCTCCTAGAGAGTTGCAGGCAAGGTTGAAGTGATCGTCCCCACCAGGAATGATTCTTCTTCCTCGACTACTACTCTCCTCCTTCCCTCGAGACTAAGTCTCGAAGGCCGGGTTTTAAGAGAAGAAACGATAGGGGAATCTAGGGGCAGAATTTGCACTAAGTGCTCTTTCCCATAGATTTTTGCCAGTGAGGAGTGATATCTTCGACCAGAGCACAGAGAAATTTGACATGTTAGCTCGGGCTCTCTCGAGGATTGGCTTAGGCATTTCGACATTTTCTCGTTTGGCTACCTCGTCATTCAAGTCAGGTGGGGAGCTGAAATCTTGGATTTCTCCTAGACCAGTCCCTATTCTGGCTCTAAGAAGACAAAAGCGCCTCCCGAAATGGCATCAAGCGTCATGCCATAATCTCTCCATAAACCAAACCGGAAATGCTGCAAGAGCACTGGGTCAGGTAGACTAAGGATCGGGCATGTTTCAACCAAAGAGGCAAAACGATGCCATGCCATGCCTAAGGTTTCCTTCTATCTTTGTTTGAAACTGAGGATTGCCATTCTTAAGGAAACGACTCGCCATAGCGGAAAGAATCAAGTGCAAAAAGATGCTCTCAATTCCTCCCAGCGTAGGTGGGTGCAACCAAAATAATGGTACCAAGATTTCGCTTCCCCGGAGAGGGAGAACAGAAACAGGTTCCTCTTAAGAACATCTTGTGTTGCCCCGGTGTTACCCTGGGTGGAACACAATTTCTCAAAGTCTCTTACATGATCATAGGGATTCTCATGATTCATCCCCGAGAAGGGTTTTTCCTCAACTAGCTTCATGAGAGATGGGTGAACCATACAAGGTGTTAGAAGAGCGGGTTGTCTCCAGAAAGTTGATTCCATGGTTTCACTCATAATGGGCGGAAGGCGTGTACAAGGATAACCTTCCTGGGGTAGCGGGGGTGAAGGTAGAAATAAAAGGAAAACAAAAGATACGAGGATAGTTGGGTTCATAGATTCTCGACAACCGTTCCCCGGCAGCGGCGCCAGAAATGCTTGTTGGTATTTCTTAACGTCACCACTATGGCGCCGGGATAGCGTAAGCATGTAAGAATCACCCGGGTATACTGACGGGTGTGAACAAATCCGCAAGAGCATGGATACACTATTATAGCACTTCACCTCAGGAGTATTCCCAAGGGTATCGAATCCAAGAAACGGTATGGGGGACTCTATAAGTGACTATCCAAGGGAACACAATCCCTGCTAAGGTAGGTGAGTGATGTGAAGTCTCCTGTAGGTTCTCAGCTCTAAAGTGGAACAAGCTCGGATAAGATCTCGCTTCGGACACCGGCCCTTCCTGACTATAACAGTTGGTTCACAGCAAAGGGTTGTCTACACGCTGTATCCAAACGTGGGGGATTTCAAAGGGTCCAACGGCTGTCACTATCGCGGCCTACCCCAAGACAAACCATAGGATACGGGGCATTCGAAGGATAACCAGCAGTCTAGACACCACGTCTACACCGTCGACTACTACTATAGCACGGCTACGTCTGACGTCCCATAGAAACACTATAGCACTCTGTATAAATACGAAGCGACAAACCCGCGAGGTTGAGCTAGACCTTACTCGTCACTGAATCGATTCGCGTGAGGAGATATGATTGATACTTGGTCTAAATCAGATATGCATGAGCTCACTATACTCTAATAGACAGGCAATCATACAAACGAGATGCAAACTTATGCGATGATAACAGAAGATCTAGGGTCGTGTTCGTGAAGAACACGAGCCTCTAACTTATGAACAAACGCAAAAGTATGAATTACTTGCTCGTCAACTAGATCGAGGAGGCACGTTCATGAAGAACGTGAGCCTCTAAATGATGAATGAACAAAGAACTCAAGAACAACTCATTCATGCATGAGAACCACTTTAGTCTAAATAGGAGATAATGAAATACTCACTTTAGTCTAAATGAAGAACAGCATCGCTCACGAGGTACAAGGGGACGATGGATGATGAACGGATCATCACCACCTCACCTCTACTCATCCACACACTCCTCTCTACCTAGCACCACCTAGTCTAGATCCTCCACACACACACACTCATGGTGGGATGAGGTTTCACCTCCACCAAGAGAGAATGAGAGAGGGAGAAAGAGGCAAAGGTGAGAAATGGCTTCAAGTGTGCTTCACCCTCTTCTTACCCCCCTCTCCTCCTATTTATAGGCCTGTGCAACCAGCGTGAGAGCACCCAAACACCCCGGGGATGGCCTCTAGGACCAATGACCGAGCACCACGTGGTAGCCCCTGAGTGGGCGCCACAAGGTCGGTTCGGCCGACCTGTGGGGTCGGCCGACCCCCTGTGGGCCCCACTCAGGGTCTGCTTTCACGTGGTGTCTGCCCTGTGGGCCCTGAGGTCGGTTCCCGGTGTCCACGTGGTTTGGAGGTGATTTAGGCGCTCTGGTGGGCCATAGGATCCATGTGATGCTTGTATGGCGGCTTCTGATTCGCCGAGGCTTCCTTCCTTGGATTGGTGATGTCTTGGATCCAGGGGATGCTTGCATGCAGCCTCTCATTGGCTAAGCCCAACTTGCTAGGATCATGAGGGTGTCTTTTCTCTTCATTTCTTATGCTAAATAAACACCTGCATTCAACTTAGCATAGCCACTGGTGGAAATTGTCAGATGAAACCCCTATTCTAGTGTGGATGCTTAGTTCTTATGATAAAATGCAGGGATTGATGGCCCTAAATTAGGTACTTAACAGCCGTCAACAGTTATCAAGCAACTCATTTAGCCTAGCATTCTCCTCTAGCAAGAAGTTGGGATCCTGTCGTACCTCTTCTTCGGAATCAGGGTTCGAATCCGAGTTGTGCCTCCCACCCTTCTTGGAGTGCGCCATGCCGTAAAAGCCTCCTTGTGCAACGAAGCTCAGATCAGTGAAGTTCTTGCCCATGTGCCGCTTGCCCTTGCGCCTTTCTTTCTCTTCCTCGCTGCTCGAGTCGGAAGAAGCATCGCTTGATGTCGAGTCGATGTCGCTCGCTCCGGCCACCATCGCTCGAGCCGTCTTCTCTCTTGTGGCCGCCACTCTTCTTGTGCCTTCTCTCGCCCTTGTCCTTGCGCTTGTCCTTGTAATTGTTCTAGGAGTGGTGCTTGTTGTAGTCGTGCTTGGGCTTGCCCTTGTAGTCGTTCTTGATCTCCATGGCTTCAGGGCATTCGGCGATGAAGTGCCCGTGCTTCCCGCACCAATAGCACATCCCCGAGCTCCGCCTTGCATTCTTGCGGTTCTCGTACATCCGCCCAAACCTCTTGCTCAACAAAGCAAGATCGTCCTTGCTCAGCACCTCAAAGTCCTCATCTGGCAAGGACACAAGACAAGACAAAGAGAAACCACCAGAGTTAGCGTTAGACCTTGATCCTGAGACAAGAGCCACACTATGAGGATCAGTGGGGCTCTAACTCTTGGCTCTCAAGCCACGATCAACCTCCGAAGACCTGAGCTTGGAAAACAGCTCATCCAGCGTCAGCGTATCATATACGCTTGACTCCTCAATGGCCTCGACCTTGGCACTCCACACGGGCCTATCTAGGGCATGCAAAAGCTTGATAGCTTGATCATGATCCGTGTATGGGAGCACTGTCACATTGGCCCTCATGTTGTTGACTATGCTAGTGAAGCGCTGAAACATAGCATCGGTCGACTCACCGAGGAGATGAGTGAAGTTCTCGTACTCTCTCCGGTAAGTGGAAAACAAACGAGCTTGCACTTGGGCATTGCCAACATGAGCATTTCTCAACTTGAGCCAAATCTTTCCGGCCACATTCTCTCCGTACACTCGCTCGAACTCCGAGGCACAGAGAGCACAGAATAGGTAATCAACGGCCTCACAGTTGGCCTCACACATGTCCCGCGATCCTCGAAGCAGAAAACTGTCTGGGGTGACATAATAAGGATTCTGAGTGACCTCCCAGATCAGAGTTCCCTTCCCTTGCAAAAACGCGCCCATGCGCCTCTCCCACATTGGGTAATTCTTACCATCAAAGTGCGGAGGACCCGACGCCTTGCCATAATCG
The DNA here is from genome assembly GCA_036936925.1 of Cenchrus fungigraminus. NCBI lineage: Eukaryota > Viridiplantae > Streptophyta > Magnoliopsida > Poales > Poaceae > Cenchrus > Cenchrus fungigraminus. Next base: position 78,628,872 of record CM072775.1, read on the forward strand.
CCCATTTTTGGATCTTAGACTGGTTAGAATCAAGAAGATCTGTAACCGGCTCTGATACCAATTGAAGGACCGAATAGGGCGACCAGAGAGGGGGGAGTGAATGGGAGCCGATAAAAATTCTTCCTGAAGGTCGAACTCGGCCTATACCCTGATTGCCACTCCAAGTACTCACGCACACAAAAGAAGCTCCAAACAAGGCACACCCAAGCCTACAAGTTCAAGAGACAAGCCTAGGAGCAAAGAGCGGAAGCACAAGACAAGAATCAGACACCTAGAGCAACTCTGTGAAAGCTCCTGGCGGACTATCCGAGAGGACCAGGCGGACCGTCCGCGATGACTGCGCGGACCGTCCATCAGGTCTCAGCGGACCGTCCGAAAAAGCAACCAGAACCTCCAGGGGCGCACCGAGAAAAACGGACCGTCCGTGATGGACCCGCGGACCGTCCGCCTCGTCACGGACCGTCCGGCACTTTAGTACGGACCGTCCGCAAACTTCGCGCACCAAAAACTAACCGGCTCAACAGATCGAATGAAAGACCCACAAGAACACACGAAGAACACGAAGAATAGTCGGCCTATCAGGCACCTCGCGGACCGTCCGCACGAAGGCCGCGGACTGTCCGCCAAGTGCAGACAGAGCAGAAAAACGCTCGAGCTCGGGAGTCAACTCCTCCTTTCCATCACCGGATCTCCCAAACGGCTAGAGCTCTTGAGACAAGATTTTGGGGAGATGAGAAGCGTCACACAAGGATGCTATGCCCCAAAAATCTCGACCTCTAACTCCATAAATCACCGGGAATCGCGGATCACACAAACCTCCACCATGAACTCGGGCTCCAACCAAAAACGCACGAATCGAAGGTGTTTCCCGGCGTTTGAGGGGTCAAGATCACACACAAAGATGCGCAAGGCATCCACCCAGGATCCCCTCAAAGAAATCTGAGAAGAAACGCCCTCAAATCCATGAATCGAGCGAAGAATGAAACCCCCCCAAAAATAGCCCCGAAAATGACACGAAAATCAGAACGGACTAGGAGATCACCGCAGCGCCGAATGCTTCCATACATCCAGAGGTTAGAGTCTATACAAGAATCTAGCCTAAGGAATACAGAGGGAAAAGAAGCAGTTCAGAGTAATCTACCGGGGGAGGAAACCCTAGAGTCCAAGAGAGAGAGATGCCATCCACCTCTCCGCTATTTATACGAAGTCCATCGGAGGGAGGTAAATGACCACGCTACCCCTACAACTTGAAATGAAGATACAACCCCTCAGGGGCATTTTGGTCAAGTCTTCATTGGACGGACACGCTTCCACCGCGGCTTCGCTTCACATTGACGCAAACCTCGCGATCACGCCATGTGCCCTCCGCCTCGAAGCTTCCCGAAGCTCCTGGATCACCGTATCCGTAGCCTCGGGCCTCCGAACTTGGTTTTGAGGCCCAAACCAAGAAACCGTCCACCGATGGTTTTGTGGGCAAACCAACAAACCCCGCGTGCAAACTTCGGGCTCGATCCGCTACCTTGCACCGGCCCATGTTCACGACTTCAGCCTGCCAGTCTTACACCGCACAGCTCGCACTTCACCCCATCGGCCACCGGGTCCATCGAACCAAGGCTACTTGCCACTCCATCACCCGGAGGCTACCATGGCTAAGGCCTTTCACGCTTGTTCTTCACCTGCACCGACACGAGTCAAACCACAACCTGTACCTGCACACTTAGCCAAGCATCAGTCCACACAATGTTGTCAATCACTCATCACTAAGGAGCGACCCTCCACTGGTCCTTGGACACACCTGGTCCTCAGAGCGGAGCTAGCACGTGCCGCCCTGCGTCGCCCCACCTTGGCCTATCGCGAGCGCTTGCGTGAGCGCCTTTTATACCGGGGTGATCATGGAGCGGCGGCCGGAGTAGGAGCCGGCGCGGGTGCACCGGTGGTCTCATTGACGAGGTGCATGAGATAGCCATCTCCAGTTGCCCGGAAGTTCAGGCTTCCGAAACGGACCTCGAGTCCGGCCAGGAGTGGGTCGGATGATCCCGTGGGGTAGCTCATTGGTAGCAGCTTGGTGGCGATTACCGTCGAAGAAGACGATGGAAGGGTCGTGCGGACCCTAGAATGAACGTCGAAAACACGCGAAGGCCCCTACCTGGCACGCCAACTGTCGGGGTTTGTTACCGCCGGCAAGTAAATTTATATGAACGCGTGTATAGATTTGCACGGTTGCACAAGAGACACTCGGGATTATACTGGTTCGGGCCTCCGGAGAGTAATACCCTACGTCCAGTCAGAGAGGGGGTTGTTCTTTATGCTCAGGAGTTCGTAGTAGGGGTTACAAACAAGTCGGGAGAGGGTTTCGAGCCCAAGTCCCTGGTACATGTGCGAGAGGTTCTTGTAGCAGAGTTCTGCGTACACAAGTGCGAGTGAGTCTACAGGGGAATGTGAGATGAGATATCGATACTGAGTGCGTGTGGGGGTGGGAACGAACGTGTCTTACAAGTGTTCCCCTTCTCCCTTTTATAGTTACAAGGGAGAGGCGTAGGGGGTAAATCGATGGTGTAAACTAGGTTGCAGAGTAGAGCGTCCTTCTTCCGCGTCGGGTTGTCAGGACGAGATGGCGAAGAACTGTTACGGAGTCATAGGTGACAGCGTAGGTCTTCCTGAAATCGTGCGTCCCAAGTAGCTGCTTCTGAGGCTTCTCGTACGCTTCTCCGAGTAGTTAGTCGGACACGGTACGTAGGATTCGTATCCTATTCCTGTCAGCAGAATTAGGGCTTGTCTTTTCCGGGTACTGTGGAGATGGGGTGGTCTATATCACGATGTTCGAGAGCTAGGGGGTGGTGTACACTGTGCCATTCGTGGCACAATGTTTCCCATGCTGCCTGTGGTACGACGCGTGCTGCCCCGTTCGTGGAGCAGCAGACGGATCCGCCCTCTAACACCAGATCGATCTGGTCAGGGCAGACCGGAGCGAAGGGGCTGGCACGTGGCGGGGCACGGGTTAACATGCCCAGGTATCAAGGGATCTCAACGGGGCCCGTGTACCCGCAGCCTTGGTGATGAAGTCTTGAACTGGTCGGAGGCGGAAAACTACTCGTGCGAGCAGGTGGTCTACGCCGTGCCTTCCGATGCTTGGGGTGTAGCGTGTACTGATCCGTTCATGGCTCAGCACATCTTACGCCGTTCGTGGTACGATGGACACTGTGCCGATCATGGCTTAGTACATCCTGTACCGTTCGTGGTACGGCACGCACTATGCCGTTCGTGGCAGGGCGACCGGATCCGTCCTCTAACACCGAATTGGCCTGGCCCGGGCAGGCCGCCGCGGTGGAGTGGACGCGTGGCGGTCTGTGGGAGAATGTGTGCGGGGATCCTGGGATCTCAGCAGGGGGCCCACGACGCCTTTGCCTTTCATACGAAGACTGCGCCGGTTGATGACGGGAACTACTCATGCGAACGAGTAGTCGGGAAAGGAGACGGAAACTACTCGTGCGAGCAAGTAGTCGGAGGCGGGGACGAAAACTTGTCGTGCGCATCATCAAGGGGTGGTGAACTTGTTGCGTGGGCCGCCATGTACTTGGAAGGAGGGAAGCCGGTGGTCCCGGGCCGTCCGGTCCCTGGCCCATGACGGAAACAAGTCGTACGGACTCCCAAGTACTCGGGGGGCCTAATACTCATTGTATTAGCCGCTAAGTATGTTGTGTGTCAGTCTGTACTGCATTTTCCAGAGTCCATGATGGGCCCGGGTCTATGGCCTCGTCACATAGGATCACTTGAAATAGCAATTATGGTATGAAAAGGGGAGAAATTGGGGCTAGAGACATTCAGAATGTGGATAAAATTGAAAATTTTAATAGGCATTTTTCCTAATCTTGTATGATTGTTGGTTTAGAGCCTCATCCTGTTAGATTGATGGACAATCAACATGCCAGTGGCTAGTAGCCATAGTCACTGTAATGACTAAGCATGTAGCTCTGTGTAGCTTTAATCCTAATCTTACTTTGTCACTCAGAATGATAAGGTTAGTAATTATTTCACACTAATGTGAGGACATGCATGTCACCACATTAATCAAAAGTCACTGCATGGACATCAAATCAAAATTTCGCTTAAACATTGGCTTGTAGCCAATATGTTATTCCTATCATAGTACTAGCTTGTGTTGACGGTTCAAAACCGTGTTGAAGTTCACCGCAAGCGTACGGGTGACTTGGTGCCTTTTTCACCAAGGAGGGTCCCCAAGGTTTGTCAATCCAAGGATCGGAAACAAACCGCTAAGGTTATCTACCTTGTCTAGCCAAACTAACCTAACATGAAGCATTGATTGCATACGAATGATAACCTTGATATATATGAGTGATAGCACAAGGTTGATCACATCCATGAACAACGGCTAAGGTAAAGCTCCAACGAAGGGGTAGCTAGGCCTAGCGCCTTCTAGTTGAAGCTCCGGCAAACAAGCAATGAATCGAGCATCTCATCTACAAGCATCCTTAAACTCCTACCTCCGACCTACCTCCCGAAGACATCCGCTCTTTCGTGGGAAATCGCCCTATCATGACGCTCCCTTAATGAATCGGGGGATCTAGGGGGCACGTCCAAACATGAACGTGTCTATAAACCATGAAGGGTCGACATGCTAAACCTAATCGCCACGATTACATAGAGCATGCTATATAGCCTAACCGATGCAATAGACTAGGGATCAAATCACATTCACAATAAGTAAAAGGTATAAACAGAGACATGGAATAGCTAATAGATCGGATGACAAGATTATCATTACTCACATGAAAGTATGTGTTACACCATCACCACCGAGATCATACCTAAGATGATGAACACGTAGCTCCAGAACTCTGCCACGGCACAACCACGCAGGGTGGCCATGGTGGCTAGGGTTGGCCTAGGCCATCCCCTAGACAACCTCGAGGACTCCGCCGCTGTCGTCTCCCTCCGGTGCTCACTTCTAGGTTTCGCTAAGTTCTGGTGAATTGATCTGGCGGCCGTCGGAGGCAGGGGGTATAAATAAGCCAAAGAGAGTGTAGGTCAAAGGGGAGGCCAAACCGGGCCCGAAACCCCCTAAGCCGGTCGGCATGGGCTGGCCGGCCCAGGCCCTTTTCGGCCCGATTCGGGTCCATCTTCCTCCACGATGCTTCTTGTGCTTTCTTGAATATTTGCCGAAGTCCATGTGGGTCCTTGACGTCGTTTTCACCACGGTTTAGGTAAGGGTGCTTTGCGCGCAAACTCCCGCATCTTCTGTTCGGGTCCTCGGAGTTTCACGGCTTCATGCTTCGTTCCTCGGGTCATTTGGAGTCATGCTCACTTCGTGTCCTGACTTGTGCCGGGCTTCGTGAGCTTCTCATAAAGTGCTTGATGAACTCTTCCCGAAAGTCCTCATTTAGGCGCTTAAATCCTGTGTAAACAACATACTCCAAACACCACATGCAAGTGTGAACTTGTTACATCATTAGTATGCCTAGTGGCGGGTTAGTTATAAATCAAAGCTCAAATCAAAGTGTAACAAGTGCTCTTGGTTGACGGAAATTGACCGTCAACAGCTTGCATGCTATTTTTTTTAAATTCAAAACTTCTCCTGTTGAGAAGTAGCTCCCACTCTGATAAGGTGGTCAGTAAGCTATTATAGCACTTTATCAGCCAGCTAGCATGCTTACAAACCAATGTATTATATACATATGTGCAAAATGACTAGAAGTCAGCAATTAATCTTTAGTCAAGAAGGTTAAGATCAGGGGGAGTGAACTGGTTTACGCAAAAAAATAAAAAAATGGACATGATAGTCCATTGTGTGAAAATATAATTATGTATTACAGATTAAAAAAAGCAAATGGGGAAATCATGAATGTAAAAGCAATTAATGTTTCCAGAAGATTTTCCATGTAGATTATATTTTGCATAAATTTTAAACTTGAATTTTAATTGTCAAAATTACTTGAAGTGTATCGTATGAGTATTTGGAAGAATATTTTGGGATAAATAAATAAAGAAGCTAGATACATATATTAATGAAATCTAGCTCGCTGCATAACAAATAACCCCTAAAGTTTATAATAAAGTGCATTAAATTTTATATCACCATCTTAGCATACAAATGGGCATCAACCTGAAGTTGGAGAAATAGGGAACTACATTTCCATTACATTAAGCTCATGGGGGTATCATGGGAAGTATGCTATTTATGATGATTTAGTACCGGCATTAGGGGGAGGGAAAGCTCATATGAATGCCTTGTATTGAATGAAATAATAATCTTGATAATGTTCCTAGAAGCATGAAGTGGGAATAGAAACACACACTTAGTCGTACTCGTGTGAAGCAAAGTATAATGCGGGATAATTAAAATGTGAGGAAGCCTATGAATGGAACCACCTGACGTGGAAAATACTCTTGAAGTGAAATTCCATGAAGAATTTTATCTTAGTGAGAATGTGCACATAATGAATACTCACATATGGGAATTTGGAATGAGGAGATACAACCTGAAGTTATTAACCGGAAGTTAAGTTTACTTGTAGTAAACATAATGCTATGTGTGGTATATCCTGAGTATTTAATAATATACTCACCATGGCACATGACTTGATCATTAATTTAAAATCTACGGGGACGCCTGTTGGTTTTAGATCGAATGAACTTGTCAAATAATTTATTAAAATCTCCGTAGAATTCTGGAAAGAAGACCATTATGGTCGATGAAACGAACCGAGTTTCCAGAGAAGGGAACCCGATCCCTGCACCTCTGTGATAGTCCCAGGAGGCTATCACGTGCAAATCCCTGTCTCAGAAAGTAAAGAAAATTGTACAACAGAATGAAATATATGAACGTCCACATAATAATATTATAATGATTAAGCATCTGAGTACAGCATTACGGCACATGTCGGGTACAAGTCCAACGGGACTGAATCAAACAGAGTAAACATCTACGCAGTGGCTCTCATAGCGAAGTAGACTCAATATCCTCAGGCAAGCTCGAGTGTAGGGCGGCCTCAGTCATCCCATCCATCGTGCTCAAAGTCGTAGTCCGGCTCCTGGTCTAAAAACCCGTCATCTACTCGATAAGCGAGTAGGTCAAGTCAGCTTCCCAACAAAGAGCATAAGCAAAAGAGAATAATTCTAGTATGCATGAGTAATCCTATTTATGGTTGTAGACGGCTATGCAAGCAGCGGTAGCAACATCAAGGAATCCAGAAATGCCGAGAGGTCTCCATCTCCGAGGAGATCCACACCTCCGAGGACAACGCCTCCGGGGTCAACACCCCAGACGAGGAAAGAAACACCAAGCACTGGATCTCAACCGAGACACAGCATCCCACTCTCATCTGCGACGTGGGGTCACCAACTCCTATCCCCACGTCTCAACGGCACGAAGCCGGGCTCACACACACAGGGGAGAGAAAGCAGCACAAAAGAATACTAGCCAGGTGAGAGATCGAAAGGGTTGTCCATACAGTGGACACGGACTATAGCTATAGGTTTAACACTATGCAGAGTTTGTACAACTGGACCCGCCGAGTAGAGCAGAATCGGGTGCCCCTGATCCACCTCTCCACCTAACGGTCAGAGACCTAGCAGTGGACGGCACTCTTCTGCCTCTCCGAGCCTGACTCGTCCTGAACTGGGGCGCGAAACTTGCCAGCAGGGCCACGGAGCTGTGAAACCTTCCCCGAAGGAGCCGGGGCGACGTCTACTCGGGGGGTATAACCCGTCCCCCTCACACGACCACACTGGTCTGCCTAAAGGCTGGATGCCATCCACCTACTAGTTCTCGTACTGAACCCCGTCCATAACAAGGCGAATGGTTTGTACGAAAATAGCCCAAATATCAAGGTCACACAGTCGATCAGTCCTTAATTGCAAGAGCGAGCACTCACCAACTCCCACTGTCCGACACGCTGCTTTGGCGAGAGGCCAGGTCGCATCTCCCCTAGACAGGCGTTCACAAGTAACCAAGGTGGCTCGCTCCCACAGTAACATGTAAAGGATACACACTGACCCAAAACTCGCGCTAGAATACCGAGATATCCCAACCTCGGTCCAAACCTGAGATCCATCCATAACTAAGGGTAAAATATATGGATGAATAAGCCGTGAACTAGCTAGGGGTCTGTAGCTAGTTCCAAATTTAGGTAGTTCAAGGACAGGATAAAGCAATTCCAAGGCATGGCTAACAATCGTCTATGCAATTTTAAAACATGCATAAATAATAATTAAGCGCTAGCAACTAAAGCATGCATAGGTTCTATATGGTTGGGAGTGACATGACACCTGGCTGGTGTCCGTAGTCCTGGTCTGGGTTGAAGTTGGGGTCGTAGGCCTTCTCCGGGTCGTAGCTCGGGTCTGTGCAGCACGAGATACGAGATGCTAAATTACCGGCAAACAACTAAGCATAAATCCAAAGAAACCCAATTTTAAAAGATCCAAATAGAACCAAACTACCTACAATCAGCACTGTCTCATTTTTAGAAAAATATAGAAACTGGTTTCATATTTTTCGGAGTTATAAATAATTAGTTATGAATTTTCAAAGGTTAAAGGATTTATAAATTAATTTTTAAATTCATTTATAAATCAGAAAAGGGTTTTTAATTTGAAAATAGCTGATGACGTCAGCGTCACGGTTGGTGGGCCTTAGTGGGCCGGATTCGGCCCATTGGACTCAGCTTATTGGGCTAAAGAAGCCAAGTCTGAAAGAGGCCCCTGAAATAAAATCAAAGTCCACTGCATAAAAAGAAAAGGAGCCGAGCTGGGCCTTAGTGGGCTAGGTGGCCCATTTCTCTCTCAGGGTTCCACCGGTGAAGTTCGGCGAGTACCCCTGAAGGGTTCTGGGACGCGTGGGCACCCCTTCGCCACGCGTACGCACGTCGACACGCCCCGGCGTGAGTCCGGCGGCGACGGTGAGTGGCGTTTGACGGCGGCAATGGCCCCGACGTTCAAGCAAACGGTGTTCAGAGATCCCTAGGTGTGCGTGGTCTTCCCGGCGCAGCCACAGCCCTGGGTGGAGCTCTTGGGCAGGCACGGGACTCGGCGCAGCGGCGCTCTCGGTGCGAAAGCGGCGGTGACAGCGAGATGCGAACGGCGGCGCTGGGTTCTCTGGCGGCCATGCGAGTGCACAGGGTTAGGTGCTAGGGTCAGGTGGTGAAGTTAGGTCGGCCTTGGCCCTGGGGTCGGGCGTGTAGAGCCGACGCACGGCGCGACATGGGGTCGTGCACGACGCGGTGTGGCGTGCGGCGGCGGCGACGCGGCGCGGTGGTGGCAGCAGCGGCCTTGCACGGCCCTGGCGTTTGCGCTGAGATGCGCAAGTCCCAGGAGCACGCACGCTGGCGCTTGCCTTTCGAAACGTGGAGGCGGTTAGAGCGCGCTCACGTGCGCGCGCACGGCACAAGGTAGTCGGCGGTGACATGGCGGCTGCGGCGTCGGCGGGTTAGCGGCCAAAGGCCAGCCTACTCATGTGTGGGTGCATGACGGCGACATATGTGGGCTCCTGCAGCGAAAAGCGGCACGAAGGCCGGACATGGGGGAATCGACGGCGAGCCAGAGCTCGACGCACGGCGCAGCGGCCGGCGCAGCGTGACGCAGGGGCACGCTCCCAAGGGATGGCAAGGTCAGGGGAGAGGGAGCAGGGTGTCTCACGTGGGGGCCAAGGTGTAAGCGTAGCAGTGCACTCCGCGTTGGTGAAGTGGCGGTGAGGTCCTCGGCGGCGTGGCGAGGCGATGCGGTGGCATTCTCCTTTGCTCTGGCTTCTGGCTTGACGCGGACAGCTCTTCCCTCGACCCGATCAGCTTCGGCAGCTATAGCTCCGGCGACGGCGAGGTGACGCGGCGGAGAAGCGCGTCCCTCCTTCTCTTCTCCCCCTTCCCCTTCACCTCCCCTCTCTTCTCTTCCATGGCAGCGGAACAGGGGAGCCAAAGGGGAGGATCCCCAATTGCGTGTTGCCTTGCAACAGGGGTCTCGCCCGGGGGTTCAGAGGCTCGAGCACGTCGAGGCAAGGGTAGAAGCGTCACAGCGGGGGTTCTTATTGGCCTGTGGTGGCGTGGCGGTGATGTGGCGGCGCGGCAGTGGCTGGCGCGCGGGCGCGGTCGCCTGACTCGGCGTCCATGCCACAGGCGCGGTCGGGGGCCTGTCCCCCGGTCGGGTGGGTGCGCGCGCGTGCGAGTTAGCGCGGCGGCGGTGCGAGTCATGGTGCATGGGCGTGGACCGAGCGAGATGTGGGAGACGACCGGCTGCGGCCCCACGTGTCAGCGAGACCAGCGCGGGGGAGGTGAAGACGGGCCAAGTTGGGCCAACTTCGGCTGTGAAGGAAAGAGGCCGGGGTGAACGTGTGATCACGGGCTGAGAGATGGAGGAGGTTGGTTGGACTTTGAGGACGGAGTGCAGGCCCAAGAGTTAGTATAGGGTTTTGAATATAGATTTGAATTATAGGTTTAAACTTTATATTGAATTTGATTTTATTCAAATTCAAAACACACTCAAATAAATCCAAATAAAATCCATAAAATCCAAATCACATACTTTACCATAATTTGAACTTATATTTTTATATTTTTGGCTTTATTTATATAGAATTAGGTAAGGGCTAGAAATGGGATTAAATTAGGGTGACACATCATCATATGAACAAAAGTGCAAATTTTCCCGCATTTTTACATTCTTGAATTTCTGGGATGTTACATTCTGCCACACCACCGGGAATCTCGTCCTCAAGATTTAAGCTCCATCCTCTCCCTCGAACAAGTGAGGGAACTCTCTCCTGAGGTCGGCTTCCTTCTCCCAGGTTGCTTCTCACTCCGTGTGGTGACTCCACAGCACTTTGCAGTAAGGAATGGTGGTCCTCCTGGTTTCCTTTGTTGCTCTGTCCAAGATCTTCTCAGGGTACTCTGCATACTCCAGGGTGTTCTGCAGGTCGAGTATCTCTACCGGGACTTGCTTTGCTTCCACTTCCTTCTCTCTCTTCTTCAACTGTGACACGTGGAACACGGGGTGTACAGCGGACATCTCCTCTGGTAGTGCGAGCCTGTAAGCGAGCTTCCCAACTCTCTGAGTGATCCGGTACGGTCCTACGTATCTCGGGGCAAGCTTTCCTTTCACAGCAAACCACTTGGTTTCTCTCATTGGGGACACTTTCAGGTAGACGAAGTCACCCACCTCGAACGACAAGTCTCTCCTGTGTCGGTCGGCGTAGCTCTTCTGCCTGCTCTGGGCAATCTTTAAGTTGTCTCGAACCTTCTCCACTTTCTCCTCAGCTTCCTGGATAGCATCTGCCCCAAAGACCATTCTCTCTCCTACCTCTGACCACATCAAGGGTGTCCTGCACTTTCTCCCATAGAGTGCCTCGAAAGGTTCCATTTTGAGACTTGCTTGAAAACTGTTGTTGTAAGGGAACTCTGCATAGGCCAAACTGCTCTCCCAATCTGTGTTGTAGGTCAAAGTGCAAGCTCTCAGCATATCCTCCAACACTTGGTTTACTCTCTCTGTCTGCCCGTCCGTCTGAGGGTGGAAAGTTGTGCTGTAGCTGAGTGTGGTCCCCATTCTATCGTGAAAGCTCTGCCAGAACCTTGCTATGAATTGGGAACCTCTGTCAGACACTATGCTCCTCGGTGCTCCGTGTAGCCTGAGTATGTGGTCCACTTACAAGTCTGCCAACTGGTCTGTCATGTATCGAATCTTCACTGGTACAAAGTGAGCAACCTTGGTCAGCCTGTCTACTATGACCCAAACAGAATCATTACCTTTCTGCGTTCGGGGTAGCCCCACCACAAAGTCCATGGAGATGTCATCCCACTTCCACTGAGGAAAGTCCAACGGCTTCAACAGACCTGCCGGTCTCTGGTGCTCGATCTTCACTCAGCTGCATGTGTCACAACAAGCCACGTAGTAGGCTATGTCTTTCCTCATATCTTTCCACCAGAACCTCTGCTTCAGGTCTTGGTACATCTTTGTGCTCCCTGGGTGAATGGAGTACCTTGAATCATGGGCTTCTCTCAAAATTTGCTCTCGAAGTTCCTTGTCCTGCGGGACACAGATCTGTTCTTTCAACCACACGGTTCCTTGTTCATCGATCCGGTAATCCTCAGCTTTGCCTTCCAACATCAGCTCTCGAATAGCTCCAACCTCTTTGCAGGCTTTCTGTGCCTCCCAAATCCTCCCTTCCAGGTCGTAGGTCACTTGAAGTTCATCGAGTTGTCCCTGCTCCACAATCTCAACCTGAAGCTGCTCTAGCTCGTCGTGAAGTGTTGGCTGCTCCTGCCTCACCATCATGTTGTTGCAATAGGACTTTCTGCTCAGTGCATCTGCCACAACGTTTGCCTTGCCTGGGTGGTAGTGAATCTTCAGATCGTAGTCCTTGATCAGCTCTAACCATCTCCTCTGCCTCATGTTTAGTTCCGACTGAGTGAAGAAGTACTTCAGACTCTTGTGATCGGTGTACAGCTCACACTTTTTGCTGATCAGGTAGTGCCTCCAAATCTTCAGAGCGTGAACAACCGCTGCTAGCTCCAAGTCGTGTGTGGGGTAGTTCTCTTCGTGCTTCTTGAGCTGCCTCGACGCATAAGCAACAACTTTGCCCTCCTGCATCAGCACACATCCCAAACCTTGCTTCGAGGCGTCACAGTACACCACGAAATCCTTCTTGATATCTGGCAGGGTAAGAATCGGAGTTGTCGTGAGCCTCTTCTTCAACTCCTAGAAACTCCTCTCGTAGGCCTCTGACCACTCGAACTTCTTGTCGTTCTTCAACAGCTCTGTCATTGGCTTTGCTATCTTGGAGAAGTTTTCTATGAACCTCCTGTAGTAACCCACCAACCCGAGAAAACTCCGGATATCTGTCACTGTGAGCGGCTGCTCCCACTTGGTAACTGCTTCCACCTTCGAAGGGTCGACTGCAACTCCCTCAGCTGACAATACATGACCCAAGAAAGCAACCCCCTCCATCCAGAACTCACACTTGCTGAACTTTGCATACAACTTCTATTGTCTCAGCCTCTCCATCACAATCTGAAGGTGCTCCTCGTGTTCTTCTGCAGTCTCAGAGAAGATCAGTATGTCATTGATGAACACCACCACAAACTTGTCCATCTCTTCCATGAAGACCTTGTTCATCATGTTTATGAAGTAGGCCTGGGTGTTGGTCAGCCCGAAAGAAACAACTACGAACTCGTACAGGCTGTACCGAGTCGTGAAAGCTGTCTTCGGGATATCCTGGTCCCGAATCTTCATCTGGTAGTAGCCGGACCTCAAGTCAATCTTGGAAAAGAACTTGGCCTTCTGAAGCCTGTCTACCAAGTCGTCAATCCTAGGCAAGGGATACCTGTTCTTGATCGTCATCGAGTTGAGAGTTCGGTAATCCACACACATCCTCTTAGTGCCATCCTTCTTGTCCACAAACAGAACTGGCAAACCCCAAGGTGAGGCACTCGGTCGAATAAACCCTTGCTCTAGCAGTTTCTGGAGTTGCTTCTTCAGCTCATCGAGTTCATCCGCGGACATCCTGTATAGGCTCTTGGCCACTGGCCTAGCTCCTGGCATCAGCTCAATCACAAACTCAATGTCCCGATCTGGCGGTAGCTCGGTCAACTCCTCAGGAAACACGTCGGGGTACTCTCTCACCACCGGAATTTCCTCCGTGCTCATTCCTTTCATATTGCACAACATCGATGTCAACCTCTGGCTCTATGGCTTGATCAACACCCTGGCTCCACTGGGGTGCTCCAACTGTACGTACACCAGGTTGCAGTTCACCAATCCTTTGTGCTGGGCTAACCACTCCATCCCAAGTATCACGTCGATCCCGGTCGACTCCAGGACTGTCAAGTCTGCCACAAACAACTGCTTCTCAAACATCATGTTCACTCCTCTACACTCCAGCGTACTCCACTTCTCACCTAGCAGAGAACTGGTAACTATAGGCCGTGGTCTGGGCTTAGTTGGTAATGACCTTTCCTTTACAAACTTGGTAGAAACGTAAGAAAACTGAGCACCGGTGTCAAACAGAACTGTAGCCATAACTGAATCAACTAAAAACTCACCGAGAGCCACATCTGGTGTTGTGGCTGCCTCCACTGCGGTCAAGTGGTTCAGCCTGCCTCGAGTGGGCGGTGGTGCGCTCTTCTGCTGGTTCTGCTGAGGCTGTCCTCCTGGAGCTGGTGTCTTTGCTGGAGTCTGGTACTGAGTGTTCCTGTTCTGTCCTCCCTGCTGAAGCTTCTGGGGGCACACAGTAGACTTGTGGCCTAGCTGACGGCAGTATTAGCAGGTGATCTGAGAGCTGTCGTAGGCTAGCGGCTGCTGCGGCCTGGGCTTCTACTGACTCGAACCTCCACTACCTCTGGCGTGACCTCTGCCCTGCTGAGAGTACTGTGCCTGCTGCTGTTGCGGGTACGGACCCTGCCTCTGTGGTGGGTACTGTGGTGGTGCTGACCTCTGACGCTGGTGTGAACCTGAGTACCCTGCACGGTCTGCACACTGCCTCTTATCTCCACGGACCTCCACATAGTCCAACCTCGACTTCTCCGCAACCAAAGCCTTGCCCACCAGGGCGCGAAGAGTGTCACAGTCGTGAGCAGCCAGGTGGTGCGCCATCCCTCTGTGGAGTCCCTTGCGGTACCAGTACATCTTCTTCTTCTCGGTGTTGGAGTTGTCTGAGGCGTACCGCATCAGCTCCTGGAAGCAGTTGGTGTACTCCTGCACTGACATATGTCCCATCTTCAGGTGCCTGAACTCGTCTGCCATTCTGTCCATCACCACCTCCGGGATGTGGAACTCCCTGAAAGCCTCCACAAACTCCTCCCACGTGATGTGGGTCGGGTCGGCATGCGAGTCACAGTAGTTGTCCCACCAAGCTCCTGTGGTGCCGACCAGCTGGTGCGCGGCAACCGACACACACTCCTCCTCAGAAAGGTCCGTAAGCTCCAACTTGTTCTCGATCTCCCTCAACTAGTTGTCGGCCACGCACCACGTGATGTGGGTCAGGTCGGCGTGCGAGTCACAGTAGCTGTCCCACCAAGCTCCTGCAGTGCCGACCAGCTGGTGCGCAGCAACCGACACACACTCCTCCTCAGAAAGGTCCGTAAGCTCCAACTTCTTCTCGATCTCCCTCAACCAGTTGTCGGCCACTAGTGGGTCTGGTGAGTTGTCAAAAGTCGGTAGGCACAGCTTGGAGAAACCCTCCACTCTCTTCTGCAAGCTCTCAGGCTGGTCCCTGAAATTCCTCCGGTTGTTGTTGTTCTGGGCCACTGCGTTGGCGATTGTCTGCATCAGCTGGGTTCGTAGTGCCATCACTGCTGCTAGGTTGGGCGGTGGTGCCGGCTGCTCCGGTTCTAGCTCTGGCTCAGGCTCATCCTCCTTCTCGGGCTCCTCCTCCTCTGGGTCAACTGGTGCTCGGACTCCTCAGCCTCCTCGACCTCCTCACCCGCCGCGGTGTCCACCACGACGTCCGCCACGTGGGGCACAGCCTCCACAGCAGCCACGATCTCGACCTCCTACGGGGAGAGGGACGTCCTCCTGCTCGGCGTCCTCCCGGGCTGCGTCCTCAAAACGGCGTAGGAGCCGTCCTGACCGTCTCACCCCCAACATCTGTTCCAAGAATTGAGATTGTGAGAAACGAGTTGTCGGAAATTAACTTTAAGGTACTTAAACATATAAGGAGTATGTAGCTAACAACAAACAATTTCACACAAGCATATAGGAAGCATAAACTTTGGCAAAAAGATCGATAACTCCAATCACTCATGCAAGATCACCATACAAAAGATGTGTATCTCGAGGCCTACACCACAACCTTCGAGATTACACAGAAGTATGAGAACTACTGCGAGATACATATAGGGTGGTCAACTAAGCATGATCAACATGAAGAACTCTACTCTAGCTGATTACAGGATCATCCCCTCAAGGTGTCTGCCTCTGAACGGTAGCTGGTGAGTAGGGTGGCAACACTGTCTTCGGACTGGGTGGAACCGAGTAGAATGGTGGGTCGTTCACTCCTGGGTAGTCTGGAATCTCAATCTCTAGTAGGTTGAAGTAGTTCGCCAAGCTCTCCAAGGCTCTGTTCATCTCAGGTGTGTCGGTACTGCCTCTTGGGTAAGGTGGCTGTGCTGGAAGCTGGGTAGGTGGTAACTCAAATGACTCAGTCCTCAACTTGGGCCTCTTCTGTGGTGGTACCAACTCTGCAACCTCTCTAAGCTCTGCCACCCGCCTCTGGTCAGAGTCTCTCCATGCCGAGCTGGTCCGGCTAGCTGTGTCCTGTGCCTCGTACACCCTACCTCCCAAGTGCCACAAGTGGTTGTAGTTCTGTGTCAGCCTCTCCTTGTGTCCCCACAGTCTCAACTGGTAGTCTGTGCATGCTACTCCAAGTGACTCAACCAAGTACTCCTTCTCTCGCAGTCTCAACCTCTCCTCTCTGGCTGTTGCCTCCGACTCTCTCAGGGCAGTCTGTGTCTCCTCCAGTCTTGCTTTCAAGGTGGCGATCTCAAGTGCATCCCTCTCTGTGCTGGCTCTGGCAGCTGCGAGTCCCCACTCTGTGATCTGTATGTTCCTCCTGTGTGCCTCGTTGAGAAAGAACTCCAGGTGGTTGTTCTCTCTCTCCAGCTGAGCGTTCCGTCCCAACGTGTCGTCCCACTTCTGCCTCAGAAACACTATCTTTGAATCGGCCCAGTAGAGTGTCTGGTCTTGTGCTTGAATGAACCTGCTGGCCATCTGCTCCTTCTCATCCTTGCCCTCCGTGTTCTCCTCTGTGTAAGCTGTCTCGTCCTTGTGCCACCTGCTGGGGTCGTACACTATTGTCGGTAGGACTCTGAAAGGGGTATCCTTCAACCTCTGCTCCAACTGCCGACACACTTTCTTCAGCGCAAGCCTGGCACAACAGTGGTGAGCCTCCAGTGTGGAGTTGTCGAAACACGAGACCTTGACTTCTGAGAACTATGGTACACTAGGGTCTGCTGGTATCTTCAGGGTCAGCTCTGTCGGTGACTGGTCCACGGCTGCAGTGGTGCGTCCCTCGTAGAACACCTCACTTGTCTCCACTCCAGCGGTCTCCAAACAGTTCTTGAGGATCTTGCAGAACCCTCCGGCCCACTGGCCGTCGGTCTTGAGGGGGATCCACGTCAGCTGGTCCATCTACACATTGTTAGGGAAGTTAGTAAGAGTTAGTAAAGTTAATCAAGGTATTACATAGTAAAGATCAAGGTACTTATATAAGATTTCATGGATTGTATATAAAGCACAAGGTATATGACTTTCCTAGACTATCGTCCGTTCCTAGGCTCGTCCTACAGTCAAGTACGACTCTGATACCAACTGAAACGAACCGGGTTTCCAGAGAAGGGAACCTGATCCCTGCACCTCTGTGATAGTCCCAGGAGGCTATCACGTGCAAATCCCTGTCTCAGAAAGTAAAGAAAACCGTACAACAGAATGAAATATATGAAGGTCCACATAATAATATTATAATGATTAAGCATCTGAGTACAGCATTACGGCACATGCCGGGTACAAGTCCAACAGGACTGAATCAAATAGAGTAAACATCTACGCAGCGGCTCTCATAATGAAGTAAACTCAATATCCTCAGGCAAGCTCGAGTGTAGGGCGGCCTCAGTCATCCCATCCATCGTGCTCAAAGTCATAGTCTGGCTCCTGGTCTGAAAACCCGTCATCTACTCGATAAGCGAGTAGGTCATGTCAGCTTCCCAACAAAGAGCATAAGCAAAAGAGAATAATTCTAGTATGCATCAGTAATCCTATTTATGGTTGTAGACGGCTATGCAAGCAGCGGTAGCAACATCAAGGAATGTAGAAATGTCGAGAGGTCTCCATCTCTGAGGAGATCCACACCTCCGAGGACAACGCCTCCGGGGTCAACACCCCAAATGAGGAAAGAAACACCAAGCACTGGATCTCAACCGAGACACAGCATCCCACTCTCATCTGTGACGTGGGGTCACCAACTCCTATCCCCACGTCTCAACAGCACGAAGCCGGGCTCACACACACAGGGGAGAGAAAGCAGCACAAAAGAATACTAGCTAGGTGAGAGATCTAAAGGGCTGTCCATACAGTGGACACGGACTATAGCTATAGGTTTAACACTATACAGAGTTTGTACAACTGGACCCACCGAGTAGAGCAGAATCGGGTGTCCCCGATCCACCTCTCTACCTAACGGCCAGAGACCTAGCAGTGGACGGCACTCTCCTGCCTCTCCGAGCCTGACTCGTCCTGAACTGGGGCGCGAAACTTGCCAGCAGGGCCACGGAGCTGTGAAACCTTCCCCGGAGGAGCCGGGGCGACGTCTACTCAGGGGGTATAACCCGTCCCCCTCACACGACCACACCGGTCCGCCTACAGGCTAGATGCCATCCACCTACTAGTTCTCGGACCGAACCCCGCCCATAACAAGGCGAACGGTTTGTACGAAAATAGCCCAAAGATCAAGGTCACACAGTCGATCGGTCCTTAATTGCAAGAGCGAGCACTCACCAACTCCCACTGTCCGACACGCCGCTAGTGCGGGAGGCCAGGTCGCATCTCCCCTAGACAGGCGTTCACAAGTAACCAAGGTGGCTCGCTCCCGCAGTAACACGTAAAGGATACACACTCACCCAAAACTCACGCTAGAATACCGAGATATCCCAACCTCGGTCCAAACCTGAGTCCATCCATAACTAAGGGTAAAATATATGGATGAATAAGCCAGGAACTAGCTAGGGGTCTGTAGCTAGTTCCAAACGTAGGTAGTCCAAGGACAGGATAAAGCAATTCCAAGGCATGGCTAACAATCGTCTACGCAATTTTAAAACATGCATAAATAATAATTAAGTGCTAGCAACTAAAGCATGCGTAGGTTCTATATGGTTGGGAGTGACATGACACCTGGCTGGCGTCCGTAATCCTGGTCTGGGTTGAAGTCGAGGTCGTAGGCCTCCTCTGGGTCGTAGCTCGGGTCTGTGCAGCACGAGATACGAGATGCTAAATTACCGGCCAACAACTAAGCATAAATCCAAAGAAACCTAATTTTAAAAGATCCAAATAGAACCAAACTACCTACAATTAGCACCGTCTCATTTTTAGAAAAATATAGAAACTGGTTTCATATTTTTTGGAGTTATAAATAATTAGTAATGAATATTCAAAGGTTAAAGGATTTATAAATTAATTTTTAAATTCATTTATAAATCAGAAAAGGGTTTTTAATTTAAAAATAGCTGATGACGTCAGCGTCACGGTTCGTGGGCCTTAGTGGGCTGAAAGTGTTAGTGGGCCGGATTCGGCCCATTAGACTCAGCTTATTGGGCTAAAGAAGCCAAGTCTGAAAGAGGCCCCTGAAATAAAATCAGAGTCCACTGCATAAAAAGAACAGGAGCCGAGCCGGGCCTTAGTGGGCTAGGTGGCCCATTTCTCTCTCAGGGTTCCACCGGAGAAGTCCGGCGAGTACCCTGAAGGGTTCTGGGGCGCGTGAGCGCCCCATTCGCCACGCGTGCGCGCGTCGGCGCGCCCCGGCGCGAGTCCGGCGGCGACGGCGAGCGGCGTTTGACGGCGGCGACGGCCCCGGCATTCAAGCAAGCGGTGTTCGGAGATCCCTAGGTGCGGGTGGTCTCCCCGACACAGCCACAGCCCTGGGGTGGAGCTCTTGGGCAGGCGCGGGACTCGGCGCGGCGGCGCTCTCGGTGCGAAAGCGGCGGTGACGGCGAGATGCGAACGGCGGCGCTGGGTTCTCCGATGGCCATGCGAGTGCACGGGGTTAGGCGCTAGGGTCAGGTGGTGAAGTTAGGTCGGCCTTGGCCCTGGGGTCGGGCGTGCAGAGCCGGCGTGCGGCACGACATGGGGTCGTGCACGACGCGGTGTGGCGTGCAGCGGCGGCGACGCGACGTAGTGGTGGCAGCAGCGGCCTCGCACGGCCCTGGCATTTGCGCTGAAATGCGCAAGTCCCAGAAGCACGCGCGTGGGCGCTTGCCTTTCGAAATGTGGCGGCGGTTAGAGCGCGCTCACATGCACGCACACAGCACAAGGTAGCCGGCGGCGACATGGCGGCTGTGGCGTCAGCGGGTTAGCGGCCAAAGGAAAGCCTGCTCATGCGTGGGTGCACGACGGCGACATAGGTGGGCTCCTGCAGCGAAAAGCAGCACGAAGGTCGGACATGGGGGAACCGACGGCGAGCCAGAGCTCGGCGCACGGCGCAGCGGCCGACACGGCGTGACGCAGGGGCACGCTCCCAAGGGATGGCAAGGTCAGGGGAGAGGGAGCAGGGTGTCTCACGTGGGGCGAAGGTTTAGGCGTAGCAGTGGAGTCCGCGTTGGTGAAGCGGCGGTAAGGTCCTCGGCGACGCGACGAGGCGATGCGGCGGCGTTCTCCTCTGCTCCGGCTTCTGGCTTGACGCGGACAGCTCTTCCCTCGACCCGATCAACTTCGGCGGCTACAGCTCCTGCGGCGGTGAGGTGGCGCGGCGGAGAAGCGTGTCCCTCCTTCTCTTCTCCCCCTTCCCCTTCACCTCCCCTCTCTTCTCTTCCACGGCGGCGGAACAGGGGAGCCAAAGGGGGAGGATCCTCAATTGTGTGTTGCCTTGCAACAGGGTCTCGCCCGGGGGTTTAGAGGCTCGAGCACGTCGAGGCAAGGGTAGAAGCGTCACGGCAGGGGCTCCTATTGGCTTGTGGTGGTGTAGTGGTGATGTGGCGGCGCTGCAGTGGCTGGCGCGTGTGGGGTCGCGTCATGGCGCTGGGTAGAAGGGGAAAAGGCCTGGGTGGCACGCGGGCGCGGGCGCCTGACTCGGTGTCCGTGCCACAAGCACGGTCGGGGGCCTGTCCCCCGGCCGGGTGGGCGCGCGCAAGCGCGCAAGTGAGCGCGGCAGTGGTGCGAGTCATGGTGCGTGGGCGTGGACCGAGCGAGATGTGGGAGACGACCGGCTGCGGCCCCACGTGTCAACGAGACCAGCGCGGGGGAGGTGAAGACAGGCCGAGTTGGGCCAGCTTCGGCTGTGAAGGAAAGAGGCCGGGGTGAACGTGTGATCATGGGCTGAGAGATGGAGGAGGTTGGTTGGACTTTGAGGACGGAGTGCAGGCCCAAGAGTTAGTATAGGGTTTTGAATATAGATTTGAATTATAGGTTTAAACTTTATATTGAATTTGATTTTATTCAAATTCAAAACACACTCAAATAAATCCAAATAAAATCCATAAAATCCAAATCACATACTTTACTATAATTTGAACTTATATTTTTTATATTTTTGGTTTTATTTATATAGAATTTAGGTAATGGCTAGAAATGGGATTAAATTAGGGTGACACATCATCATATAAACAAAAGTTCAAATTTTCCCGCATTTTTACATTCTTGAATTTTTGGGATGTTACAGTCGAATACCTCACAAACTAAGAAGTGGTCATCTTGAAGATGAATGCCTAACACTATATAGCGCGCTCAGTATTTTGTGTTGGCATAGCAGATACTAGTTGATTATACTATAGTCTTATCCTGAAGATATGGGAGAGAAAAGGAATGAATGTCGACAACATATCACCTCTATTATTGCAAATATTTCTCTATCGAGAATATTAGATTCATAAATAAAGTCCATGGTAGAGTTGCATGAAGCAATGATGTTGGGTCAAATGAAGAATGCAATTGAGGTTGAACCATCAAGAAAATATTTGAATCTAGAAGTTCAAATTAGATGACATGGTGAAATGCAATGGTTCATAAGTCTTTCAAAAGACTAGTAAACTCCCATTATGTATGAATGAATATTCTGCTACTTACCTGGCATATGGAAAGAATGAATTGAATTTATGTTATGCAGTTAGTGGATGGATCCTGAAAATCCATAAGAGATGATCCTTGAAGGACTCATCATTCCTGGAAGGAATAAAAATAAAAACAAATGGAAATTAAATCTCATACTAAGTAATAAATGTCTAAGGTTGATAATATTCCTAAATGAATATTAATAGTCTCTAGAAGAGCAATTCCTCATATATTGCATGAGGGAATTTCTCACAGAAGAGAAAAATCCTTGAAGGATATAGACAATGAATGACTAATCAGTCAATTTTGAATGAACACCAATAATCTTGAAGATATGAATGAAAATTCACACGAACACAAGTGATTAAATTAAGAATATAGTGAGGAATTATATGGTCCTAGATGTACCATGCAAGCACATGTAAGTGCATATGTATCTATCTAGCATTGATATCATATATCCTCACATACCATAAAGGTATATATATTGGTGACTGGCAATTTGATTTATCCCCTCAAATGTCAACTAAAGACTGATTATCTTAAGTGGAAATATGGAATAAGCTAACTTTAGAAGATCTACCGAATAGATCATTGGTGTTAACTTAATATCCTCTTATATATAGTTGTTATTAATCAAACATTAAAGTTTGAAATGTAATATCTATAAGATATGAAATTTAGTAAATTATTATCCCCAAATTCCTCTGAAAGGATAAAATTTTATTTTCTGTTGTATAGTCAAATAAAGTGGTTACTAATGCTTGAAGCATTCCTCCTAATATAATCTAGAAGAATTACAAGTTAAATCTTCGAAGGACTCATGCATATTTATGAAGAATGTGATTCCGACATTTTGAACACTAAAGTTCAAAGGATGTTGTTATGAGGGGGAGCATATGTTTAAACATATTTAGATTTGAAATCTCTTAAGTTGTACCTAGAAGGAATCAACTTGATGATTAATTATTAAATTTACCATGAAGGTGTACCACTCGTTTACTTAGATCATGTAGATTTTTCTTGCAAGAATCATGAAGTTCATGCATAAACCTTGAAGATTGATTACTATTTATGAAGAATAGTAACTATATAATATTGTATAACCAAGAAGGTTTTATGTTGTACTCTTTTTCCCTTTGTCAGTTTTTACTTGAAGGTTTCTCACATAAGGTTTTTGACGAGGCAACATGTGCAATACAAAATGCGGTTGGTATGTACTCTTTTCTCCAAGAACCGTTTTTTCCCACTGGGTTTTCGGATGGAGTTTTTGATGAGGCATATGCATTCGCGGTAATCGCCAAGGGGGAGTGTTGTAAAACAATCAGACTTCGTATGGATAGAAAGGAGGACTAGAACTCCTAATCCTTGTCCGGTTGTTTGTGGGCTCTTACCAAAACTCTAGGCTTAGTTCGGAGTATATATATCGGAGGATTGCCCCTATTGTAAGACATCGATATACAAATAATAAAGAGAAGCTCCACCTATATTGTCACTTGTCTACTTTGTACTTGTTCTTGTGCTTGTCATGAGAGACGCGAGAGGGAGAAGATCCAACCGCTGACGACGTGTTTCACAACAGCATTAACTCCATAGAAACTAATGGTTTCTTCTCAATGAAAAATTCATGATTTCTTATGCATTGGATCAAGGGTAGACATAGTTTTTCCATAAGGAAACCATTTCTATGACGTGTGCTCTCTTTCCTCATTAATAAGCTGTCACATCACCATTTTTTTAGTTGTGAGGAAAGTATTGGTTTTCTGGTGATTTTCTCTGATAGCTTGTTTGTCTTGATCAGAGGAGTTTCCAGGCGAAATCTTGGGTCGATTTGGAGACGTGGGCTTCGAGTTGTGGTTTTGGGAATTTCCAGGCCTAGGCGGTCTGACCGCCCTGTCCATGCGGTCTGACTGCCCCTGGCAAGAAATTTCCTGTGTGTGGTTTCCGCTGTTGTGTGTGTGTAGTTGTGTTGCTTGCTGGTGAGGTTTGCTCCTAGGATCAGTAGCACTCCAGTGGCTATGTGGTCTTGGCAAACGTGCGGATAGAGTGCTGAAAGTGATTTCGGGATTGAGGCCATGTTCATCTCGTTGGAGGAGCTATCTCCCTCGAGAAAGAATTTTTATCGGCTCCCCCCCCCCCCCTCTCTCTGGTCGCCCAATCCGGTCCTTCATTGAGCAAATGATTGTTAAAAAGAGACTTTTCAGAGATAGCATGTACTTTGCTACTTATATCATGGCTATGATCAAGGAAAAATCTAGATTCAATGGTCCTTGTGAAATGAAGCATGAGCTTTATCGATCTTTCTACAATTTCAAACAATTTCTCAGTAGATGTCTGTCCAACTTTTTGTTGCCAAGCTCCTGTAAAAATTTGAGCAAAAACGGAGCACCGAGCGAAAAGTTATGCCTGTTTTATGAAAGGTACCTCAACCTATGTTTTCAGAAAGGCACAACTCGTCAGGAAAAGCAGCGGCGGCTAGGGCAAAACTTCCTCCTAGCGGCGGCACAAACACAGGGGCACGATCCTCCCTGGTAGTAGATGCAAAGCAATAGGTATTCGCTAGATAATGAATCAAGGATCAAGTATGCGATGCAAAAGCGATTAAAGCGGTTTGCAACATATCTAGGGCTTGCACGGCGAGAGTTCACACAAGGCGGCTAGCAATGGCAAATCAAGTAATGTGGTGGCTCGACTTGTTGTATGGCTAATTGTAGATGGGCTAGCGGCGGAAACAAAATAACAGCGACGGGCACGTTGAACTACGACGACGAACACAACCTAAACCAGCAACAAGACTCGACCACAGACACAAACTCAACAAAGCAATCTGAAAACGAAATTGCAAGGCTAAACAGGGCGGTAGGACAACGGAAAAGTAAATCTTTTTGGGGTTTTTGTGGACGATAGGTGATGAATAGAAACGAATCTAAAGGGGAACACGAAAGTACCTCACGGGAAACCTAGAAATCTGATACCAAATGATAGGCGATGGCCCGATCTTCCGAGAGGTAGATGGTAAACTCGATTGGGTGGAGACTCGATGTTGACGATTCGGCTTCGAATCAGCACGATTCGGACCCCGCAACCGCTACACCACTGCTCCGCTGGTTATCAACCAAGCACAACTTGATTGACCTCGCCACGAAGGCTTTTCCCTGCAAGCGAATCGAGAACACAAGCAAGAAAGTAAAGCACGCAATCTGATAATTGCAGATATGAATTGAAGCAAAGACAAAGGGGTTCAAGTTCTGATCACAAAAGGACTAATCGACACAGTGGTGACGAACAAGAACGGGGGCCCTGATTCACAGCAAAAGACCTCGACGGTACAGTGGCTATGAAGAAAGTTTGATCCTCGACGGAAATCACAACCTATTAAACAAAACTCAAGTCTAAATGACGGCGGCTACTGAGTTTTAACCCCTAAGGGGCAACCTAGGGTTGAGGGGGCGACCAGGGGGGCTTCCTCAACCTGGGCTTAAGACCCGACACGATACACGACCCAAATGGCCCAAAAAGGTGACGCAGCACCTTGTCGTGGTCACACAGCATGATCCACGAACCTTCTGCAGCTGGGACCAGAACCAAAACGACGGCGTCGTCGTCCCCTTTCCAACGCATCCTTATACGCCTCGTTTCGATGCCGGATGAGGGAGATATCACCGAAACTGTGCAGGGATGTCGGCTGAATCCGAACCGAACGTGGCAGCTGAGTTGGAGACGACTTGTAGCGTGGGGAAGGACGTGGCGTGTACGTATCCAGCGTGGCGATGTCCTCATCAGATGGTATATGGATAATATCCATACCACTTTTATCCCTACAGTACTTAAACAGGGCGAGCATTCCCCTCTCGGAATATTTAACTTTTTACCACTATAACGGAGGGCACCTCCTCAGATAGCATCATACCGGACGTCGCTACATTTTTACCACAAAACAAAAAAAGATGCTACAAAAATATCACATTTGCTCGTGTGGTACGCCAACACATCCGTCCATGTTGGATTTGTCCCCACAACGAGTGGCAAATGACCTCTTGCCCCTGTCCATCCTCTTCCTTCTTAGAGCAACTCCAACAGCTCTTGTATCCTTTTAGCTATTTTTGAAGATTTTACCCCTTTTAAAAATACAAAACCACCTAAAAATATGGGGTAATCCAAGAGACTAGCTAAATTAGATTAGTTATATTCAAAATTGCTCCACGTCAGCAATACCTATTCATATCCGTAACCCATCGCAAGCCCTGGCTGGACGCGACGTCGCCTGGACGGGTCGCCGACTCGGCGTCCGCGACGCTGCGTGGACGTGCTCAGCGAGCGCTCGCTGCTGCATGTTCTCTCCATTGATTTGAGGTACTTGACTGCTGAAGTGCTGATTACTGTCCGTGATTAGAAAATCAATTTGATCAGCCGTCATTTGAAAATTGATTTGATGAACCGTGTTTTGATCAGTCTAAATTCTTGCATGGTTCATCAGGTATTTTGACAACACCATTGTAGAGTATGGATTCAGATGATGAATTCAATCAATTTGTAATGGATGAAGTGATTGATTCTTCCGCTTCAGATGACGAGAGGAAGAAAGCCATTATTTCTGGTGCCGCACACATAATAGTTGAGGATATGATTAATCATCCAGGTCGAATTGGTTCCGTATTGGGACATGATGTAGTGGATCGTGAATGACTGTTCTGGCACCAACTTTTTTTAAGACTATTTTTCTGATAGACCTACTTTTGGATCAAAGATTTTTAGACGCATGTTTGTATTATTACCTACATTTTTTACCGTGATTTTTAATAACTTATTTTTTTAAATATAGCTAATTTTTAATTGTGTTATGACATAGGTTTCGGATGAGACGACATGTATTCATGCGCATAATGAATGCCGTTGAGAAACATTACAACTATTTTGTGCAGAAGAGAAATGCAGCTGGTACCCTAGGACTATCTTGTCTACAGAAGGTTGTGGCAGCATTTCGTATGTTGGCTTATGGTGTCACGGCCGATGCTTTGGATGAGTATATTCGTATTGGTGAGAGTACCGCTCTAGAAGCTTTGAGGAAGTTTACCATAGTTGTTGTTGAAGTTTTTGGACCGGAGTACATGAGATTGCCTAATGAAGAGGATACCGCTAGATTACTTGCAATTGGAGCTAGCAGAGGTTTCCTTGGTTGTCTTGGGTCTATTGATTGTATGCACTGGTTTTGGAAAAATTGTCCTACTTCATGGCACGGCATGTACTGTGGACATAAAAAGGAGCCAACAATTATACTTGAAGCAGTTGCTTCTAAAGATCTCTGGATATGGCATGCATTTTTTGGTATGTCTGGTTCACACAATGACATCAATGTGCTTCAAAGATCTCCTATATTTGCAAGGCTTGCTGAGGGAGAAGGTCCACAAGTTAATTACAACATCAACGGCCATGATTATTCAATGGGTTATTATCTAGTTGATGGCATATATCTGTCGTGGGCAACTTTTGTCAAGACCATACCAGAGCCACAAGGTAATAAGAAAAAATATTATGCAAAGGCACAAGAAGCATGTCGAAAAGATGTTGAAAGAGCATTTGGGGTACTACAATCTCGCTTTGCTATTGTTCGTGGACCGGCTCGTTTGTGGGATGAAGACACGCTCCATAATATTATGATGGCTTGTATCATAATGCATAACATGATTGTTGAAGATGAGCAAGATGAGTACAAGGGACAATATGAGTATCTCTTCAACGATGAGGGACAATATGTTTGCAACTACGACGACATGGGAGCTAGGTGTCAGTTTCACATAATGTTGCACATGAACTAGATGCTTTCATTCAAAATTACACAAAAATCAAGGACGACGAAACCCACTATCAGCTTAAGGCGGACCTGATTGAGCACTTGTGGCAAAATCATTCGAAGTTATACAATATTATTTAATGTCATTTCATTTTGTGTACTCCATTTAATAATTTTTTCGAGAACATCTTGAGTTTGGTGAGCATTGTTTAGTAATATTTATTTCGGTTTGCATATACATTATGAGTGATGTAATGTCAGTATTGTCTCATTGTGCCACATGCTTGCGTAACAAATCTGACTAGTTGAGTTGGCAGTTTGTCCATTGTGAAAACTATGTACCATGGCAAATGATTTGCTGAAAAAAAATGCAGTATTCCTGTTCCTTAGTACAATTAATCTTATACGCTGTCTATACATATTTTATGCGCACTTCGAAGTTCTACATATACCGACATCTCTATCTCTATACTACTAAAAAGAATAAGATTCCACGAATCGTCCCTCCGCTCCGCGCCTCCGCTCCCGCGCCCGGTCCCACCAGCCCGCCGGTACGTCGCGAATACTTCCTCAGTACGTCGCCAGCCCCCACCCCCGTGCGTCTGTTCGTGCCGTGACAGCCCCACGCAATTGATTTTTACCGTTAATTAGAGATTAGAGATGGGATCAACCACAACCGTCTACTGTGCCTCACCCCCACGCATCCAATTTTCCCGTCCGCTCTTCTTTTTTTTTTGAAATGGAAATTTCATTCCATTAACCCACAGGCTCAGCAAGATCGCTGGCCACCAGGTCCTCCACGCCAACAGGCGTACCATCCCATTCGTGGACGGCACCTTGGGTACATTTACAACCATACGCTGCTAGAGCGTGTGCTACTGCATTACATTCTCTAGGAACATAAACAAAAGACCACAAGAGAAACGATGCGCTAATAGCATTCTTAATTTCAAGCACAAGACCTCCTATAGGCGCAAGGGCGAAGCCATTAGATTCCCGTCCGCTCTTTCCTTGGCTCTCGGCGCACCCCACATAATTTTTTCCCTACATCCCATATCTCATACACCGCCGCGCCGCCGCCGCCTCGAAAACCTACAGACACCACATAACAACCGCCCGCCGCTGGTCGTTCGTGGCCGCCGCCGCCAGTGGACGTCGTCCCTGCTGTGGCCTGTGGATGCCGCCACATCTGGCCGCCTCCACCTGGACCATGCGCCCTCCGTCGACTCCAGAAAGCAGATCGTTGGTGCCGTCGAATCCAGCTCCCACGCCGCGTCGCCGTCGCCTCCAAAGCCACCCTCGATGACATCCTCAAATGCCGCTTCGACGACATCCGCAACTGTCAATGGACGCAAGCTGCGTCTTCTGCCCAGCGCCATCTGCACTGGCAGCACGCGACGAGCTTCCATCAGCAGGTTCTTCATGGGTGGCGACAATGCTGAGTCGAGGAACAGATGTCATTGTCAATGTCGTTACCATCTCGATCCATCCTGCAAGCACAAGGAACCAACATAGAAAGGTTAGAGCTCCAGATCATCATGTGATTTTTGCCTCACCGCTCATACCACTTAAATTTCTCCTTGCATTATTTTGTAATGTCAAAATAGTGGTCTATGGGTTTAGTTTGTACCTTCTTCTTCAAAAGCTAATGAAAGATCATATACTCCAGTGACAAGAATTTCTGGTGAGGAATATGATGAATTTCTTCATGATACATACTCCAGCCTATATTAAATTGAGCAATGAAGTTCTTTGATTCTACTTGATTGTGGATATCAATGACATATATAACATTGCATATGCATATCTTCTTCTTAATATATTGATGCGCAGCTCTCCTGCGCGTTCGAGAAAAAAAAACATTGCATATGCATATATAACATTTATAGATATCTTATTATCATATTCAGCTAAACTATTTATAGGCTGGTAGAATCTGTCTATTCAATGAAATATATAATATGGCTTCAATTAGAATGTTTCCATTAAAATTTGTTTTATTTAGTTCAGGAAGAACCCATGGCTCACATTGGAATGTGGAGTGGAGTGCTGATCCACTTGCCCTGGCAGCACTGCATTGCCAACTGTAGCACATGCTGGGAATAAAAAATCTGACCAAACCTACAGTCACAAGAAAAATCTGATTAGGTTATACATTCATCTCTGTATTGGCAACTTGAAATCTGACCAATGGCAAGGAGGTGTCCTACAATTTTCAGGTTATAAAAATGGATTAATATTGTAGTTACAGGACCATCCAATCCGTAGCCTCAGGAATAGTGAGTTTATCAAATAAATAAGATACAAACATCATGGATAATTGGATAGTAATAACTAATATTGACTAAAGTACAGTTCCCATCAAATCGAGGAAGCCTACTCCCTCTAAGGTTGTAATGGAGAACTATGTCATCAGATAAAGGTATCAAACATCCAGATGAAATTCATTAATTACTTAATTCCATGCTTATTATTTATATGCTTATTATTTCTTCCATTGTATTTCCAATAGGACTGGGCAATCTACAATGTAATTCTTTTGAACTGCAGAAAAAAAAGCTGACACAACCTCATCACAATTATGTAATGGTAAGCAGGTTCCTTATGTCCTACTTCGTTGGCATTCAGTTCAAGCAGATATAAAGGAGATCATGGTCAGTAGTTTTGTTGGTGGTCCGGTAACTATATATGAATCTTATCGGATGTCACAGCTAATATGAATCTTATATCATGTAGCAGCTAACTGGAGAGCATCACACATCACACTTGCAAAGGAACAGGGAAAACTCACCAGATGTCGCTGGCTTCCCACTAAGTCGCTGCCGCCAAAGCCTCTAGGGACACTCAACCAAATCTGGAAGGTACCGCCTTGTCCCAACAGGCCATCACCAAGTCATGGTAGTGCTCGTAGCACTGACCTTACAATGCAGCTCATAGCGCTGCCTCAATCAATCAGACCTTGCACTCATAATCAGCTGCATACATAAGAAATCCAAGATGAGAAAAAATAAAGGTTATATATCTCACATTTCTTTAATCCAATCAAACTGGACACCAGAAGCAACATGCATCAGATATCACATATGTTTTTTAAAACTGTAATAAGATTAGGCATAGTAACAAACAGATCAAATAATCCTGATGCAGTGTCAAATGTCAATATCACCTTTTTTAGTGTAACTGTGATCTTCCCTTTCATCTCAAAGGTTGAATCATCCACAACATAAATATAACCTTTGAATGGATCATGAATGGAGTCATAAGTCTGTAGAAAGGTAAAATATAAGTTGTTAAATCTAAAATGAAATTAAGAATGTAATAGAAGAATAAAATACCAATTCAAATGGACTGCATCATTCCAGTGGATAATTTGTGTTCAATGAACAGGTAAAATAGGGGAGATAATTGCAAAAAAGGAAATGTTGCAAGAAAAGTGGAAACATTTTTTTTGTATGATTATATGCCAATTGTCTTTTAATAAAACCAAAAAGTGTAGCAACTTTCAAAGGCCCAGAAGGAAAATGCAAGGAAAATTTTCATCTACTGCATTGCTATTAAATGAAATGTTCAGATAAAACCAACAAGTGTAGCTGCTTTCAAAGGCCTAGAAGGAAAATGCAAGGAAAATTTTCATCTACTGCATTGCGATTAAATGAAATGTTCAGATTGTGAAATTTGAAATATTATTATTAAATAATTCCACATAGCTCCCTTACCATGTACTTAGCATGAAAGGATCATTCACAGCCACAACTTCAATATCGACATATCGTCTCAGCTGGTTGAATTTGCAGGACCAACCTGAAAATCCATCCAAGAAAAGGGGTAAGTACAATTCATAACCATACTACTACTTTATACTCTTTGTATCAAACTGCACATTAACTAAGAAACGTGAGAACAAAACGACTAGAGACCAACAAGGTGTCTTGTGCAAGGAACATGGAGCCATACCTGGAGACCAACATGGACGTCCTCTCTGCAAATCAGCCAGGTTGGTGATGAATCCTTTCTGCAAAGTAACAATAGTTTGGATTAGCATAAGTCCAATGTTGGTAAACATTATGCATTAACATGGTATACACTAAGTGACATGCTTGCGACAATGTGTCTTTGAAGCAGGCTGAAGTAAACAATTGCCAAGTGATTCATAATTGAACCCAAAATCAAACCTTGTAGGCACATATTTTTCTTCTCGGCAAAAGGAAAAAAAAACATGGTCATGCCTTGGATGGACAAACCTATCTGTTGTAATTACCGATAACAATCAGTACATTTAGAAACTGAAGGCATGTTAGTTTGATCCCATCTACCCTCTTTTGACTGATTTCTTTTAGTTGTTCAACAGCTTGAAATATAAACTAACTAATTTGAAACACAGCAAATAGTACAGGAGAAACATGTTAATTTGAAACAATGCAAAACTTATTATCTCTTCGATTAGTTGAAGTGTCAACATGAACATGCTATTAGCAACGATCAACAAGATTAGTACATAAAACATACCAGTGGCACATCTTGGATTAGTTTTAGTGTCCAAGATTTGATTGGAGTAGACATCACATCACTGCAACAAACTGAAATCAAGATAAGAAAACACTGAAATCAGTTATTTGATGATGAGAAAAACCTGAGCAATATTAGCACATCACAATGAACCCAAATAATTTTGTATCAGACAAAGTATTAGGATATGACTTTTTGTCAAGAAAATGTTGGGGATTGCAAGTCCCTAAAGTTAATAGACATCAGTATTAGGATATGACTTCATTTGTCATTTACCAAATTAGTAACCATTATACTGTAGGTAAAAGGAAGGCAACAAGGTGTCGTGTGCGTGGAGTCATACCTGGAGATCGACATGGACGTCCTCCGTGACCATTGCAATGTTGGTGATGAAAACTCTCTGCAAAGTAACAGTACTTTTGATTATCATTTGTTCTATTTTAGTTCAGGAAGAACACATGGCTGATGGCTCATTGTTTTGTTTCAGGAAGAACCCATGGCACACGTGGCTGACCTAGCCAAAAGTTCCAATCTATTTTCACCATTTTGCATATTAAAAATGATTTCTTATAAGCTGTGTTTCAATGGCACATGAGCATGCAGTGGATGCTTCATATTCTAGCCAATGTTATGGGCACGAATGTGCTTGTCCTGTGTTTGAAGGGCATAAATATTCATTCCCAGACAATCATTGTTGTTCAGTCAGTCAAGTAGGTACAGAATGAATCCCTACTCCAAGCTTGTATTGTGCTTGTACTGTATTAATTATGCAGAATACTAAGTAACCAGTGACTGACTAACTATAACATCTGTTTATATGTGAAGATAGGTAGAGTGTGTGCAGATTTTATCTTCTGCTGACCAAGCATAAATATTCAGGTTTCACATTTGGAATAGACAAATATGTAGTCACCTGCCGCGAGCCCCGGCCTAGGTGCGTCCTCAAGCGTCCTCGCCATCCCGGAGCCGCGGCACCGGCCTCCGTGCGCCGCGTCGTCACCACGCCGGATCTGTGGCCCCGGCCGCGGTGTGCTGCGCCGCACCGCCCCACACCAGATCCGCGGGCCCCAGCCTCTATGCGCCCATGCCATCCTCCCCTCGCGGGAGCTGCATGCCCCCTGCAAGGCTGCAACCCCTCGCCGCTCGCACTTTCCTGCAGCGCTGCCGTGAGTTGCTGCTGCGTGTAGGCGAATAGAGGTGAACAACCTCCAGTGGCTGCTACTCCGGTAGAAAACGAGGGGGAGGCGACCGGGGCCGGGCGTTGGAGGAGCTCCCCGGCGGCGACGCGGAGGAGGTTGGGCAGCTGTCGGACGGCGGGGCTGAGCTCCCCGAGCGGCCGCAGCTCGGAGCCGGCGGAGTGCATCGCATCTGGGGTGCAGGATGTAGGGGGCGAGTCCCCCCGGGGCGGAGGCGCAGCCACGGCCCGAGGTCGGCCGCGAGCTCCCCCCGGTGGAGCAGACCATGGCCACCTGCTAGCTGCTGGTCTTGCCGATGGCCACGAGGCGCCAGGGCCCACGTGCAGCCGCAGCTGCACTCTACCATCGATGGTAGAGGCGCCCCGCCGCACGAGGGAGAGGAGAAATGAGGGAGACGGGCGAGGTAGCGAGAGACCACAGACGAGAGACGAGAGCCACGAGCTAGCTGGTTCTGGAAGGGAAGGGAAGGGATAAGATTTTTTTAGGGTAATGTGGTCTTTTCACTGAGTTTCCCCTTTTACTTCCTCTCTAATTTAATTCAATCTTTCGTAATGTTATGGAAATGTTGAATAAGGCCACACAAACAGAAAATTAAAAAGGAAGAAATAGTAGATTTTAAAAAATAGAAAAATAGATTGGAATAATAATATAATATCATATTATTTTGCATCTACCTGAAGCTGTTGGATTTCAAATTGGAATGTTAAATTTTACTTGCCATTGTAGAGAACACACTGATGTAATTGATTTTGATTAACAAGTATGGTGAAGTCACGTAATGATATAAAAAATTATGCACATTTGATTCTAACTACATGCAAAGTATTAAACAGTCTGGAGACGAATCATGTTTGTGGGTTATATGAACTGTCTGAACACTGTTTTTATATATATTTGTATGATAGATTCGAGGTGTTAGAACCTTCATCCGGCTGTGGGTTGTACATACCCTAAGACAGAGAGGGTGGTGGTGACCTGGTGTGCAACAAGAAAGAAACAAAAACAGAAAAGGAAAAGAAAACCTATACAGGAAAATAAATAGAAAAAAGAAAAAAAACATAATAGATGGATATTATGGACTTTTTACCTCCTCTATCCCATTCAAAGTTAGGAGAAGCAGTTTTTATGAAGCATTTCTCTAAAAAAATGACAAGCCAAAGCCTGAGTTTGATCGCATATTTTTAAGAACGGATGAGTTACTACAATAGTCACAAAAATAGCAGTATCGGGCATGTATGTTACTCCCTCCGTCCCAAAATAAGTGTTACTATGGTATTCGCGCCAGTCAAACGTTCTCAACTTTGACTACATTTGTAAAAAAAATTAGTAATATTTGTATCTCTAAATAAGTTTATTATGAAAATAGATTCAAGAATCTATCTAATAATACTAATTATGTACTATAAATACTAATATTTTTTATCTATAATTAATCAAAGTTGAACTTGTCTGACTTCTCAGGAAGTGAGAATGACACTTATTTTGGGACGAAGGGAGTATATGTCAATAGTTTTGTATGTAGAGTCTAGCACACCGAGAAATCATGATAATTAGATCAATGTGGCATCATTTACTATATGACGAGTGATCTTAACCTGTTACAATATGTTATTATTGTGCATGTTTTCATACCATTATTATTATCTTATTAAATATTTTATTTAATATAGAATAAATATTTTTGTCCGTTTACGATTCTATCAATAATTAAAAATGATGCTTGTATTTGGTATGTTCAATGAGTAAAACTACAAGAAACCAACTTTGATGGTGTCCTTATGGTTTTCTAAATACGAATGATTCCTCTCGTTGTAGATTTACTTTGTAGTTTTTCATTTCATTTTAAACTGATATAATTTATTGAATAATGAAGTAAGCCTATAGCAACGTACGGGGCACGACGCTAGTGCTCTTATTATAATGGTATAAAAAGTTAAATATCCTTCGTCTCCGTCGGTCCCAATCCAGCGTTGCTGCTCGGCTATTCCCCTACCCAGCCGCCGCCGCCGCCGCACCGCGCTCGGTGCAAATTATCCGCGGATCCACCTGTTCTTCGTCTCCTCCGAGTCTCCGACACCGTAACGTCGCCGCCTCTTCTGCCCCCAATGCGCCGCTTCTCCGCTCCCTCGCGATTTCCCCTTTCTTTCATGGCATCTGCAACGACTCGCTGGTGGCAACCAGGGCGACGAGTTTCCCCACTCATGTCTCCCAATCCACCTATCGGTCGTGTTCCCCGGTGCGTTTTCTTGACCTGATGCTAAAGTTTGCGCCTTTACTTGGTTTGTATAGCTAAGATGTGGACTACGGCAACCTTTGGGTTTTTATTTACCCATCTCATGTTGGTTTTCGAAGGGAAATTGGGGGAAATGTGTTTTCAATTTCTGATGCTATAGTTGCGCCTCTAGTTGGTTGCTATGTTTTGGGATCTGGATTCTGACCAACTTTGGGTTTTGATTTACCCTTGCTATGGTGGTCTTTAAATGCAAATGAGGAATTTTGTAGTCAATCCTATGACTCCCAAAACGGAGAAAGAATAGAGACTGAAAAGAGAGAACAATTTCGGGCTTAGATAATGTTACATCACGATTTCAATTCTATCTGATGATACCGTCTTATTTATGTTGGATTCTGAGATTAGCCTTTTTATTCTTTTTGGTGGTAGATTTCCTCATGGACCTTGGAACATGGCCACCCTCAGTCGAGTAGAAGGAGATTCCAGTAAATACAGGCATCTGCCCATCTCTTCTGACAAAGTTATTAGTCTTCCCCTGGATAACATTGAAACAAGTGATAAAAATGCTCGTTGGGACATCTTGAAGGATATATACAGCAAACATAATGCATGGGGGCAAATTGTGAAGCACAGTGTTTCTGAGGAAGATGAAAGGAGCATAACAGAGGATCACAAGGGGAAAATTGTTGTCAGTGATAACGAAGAATCCGGTGATGATGGAGCATATGCAGTCAATATACTTCCAGAAAGTACACACCGTGACGGTTCTATATACAGGTGCATGGATACATTGTGGAAAAAAGAGTACAGTATTGTGGACCGTAATGAGAGTAAGTGAAAAAGATCTATTTTCCTACTCCCTCCATCCTAAATTACTTTTCTTTTTGGCT
Organism: Cenchrus fungigraminus; assembly: GCA_036936925.1. Taxonomy (NCBI): domain Eukaryota; kingdom Viridiplantae; phylum Streptophyta; class Magnoliopsida; order Poales; family Poaceae; genus Cenchrus; species Cenchrus fungigraminus. The sequence continues at coordinate 78,665,238 of CM072775.1, forward strand.
TTTCTAGATACATTTTTTGAGACAGATAGTCCGCCAAAATGAATAGTAATTTGGGACGGAGGGAGTAATTTTTTTAGTTGTTTCCTTAGCATTGCATATCTCCTTCCATATTCTACAGCTGTACACATTTTATGGTTTTCCCAGAGATCATGGTATGTATAAGGAGCCATGCAGCATTGCCAGCCATGTGCAAACCTTCCTCTCCTTAAACTCTTTCAGTTATGAGATAATCGCACAAGAGGTCCTGAAACTTGGACGATGATTTGCACTTCCACCCAAACCCTGCACTTTACTTTTGCAGCCCTTCAACTTGGCACTGTTTGCACTCAGCAATGCATTAGAGTCAGGGGTGGTTTTAGGATTTTGACCATGGGCATTCAAAATTTCAAATGGCAAAAAAGTAAATAAAAATGACAGCGTAAATTATAGATTAGACAAATTATCAATCTCTGGATTAGCTTATCTCTTCTTTGCAGCTACTCTTTACAAGAAAGACCTCAAATTATCAATCTCTGGATTAGCTTATCTCTTCTTTGCAGCCTAACCCTCTTAAGTGCTCAGTTAGCCTCCTTGGTTGTTGTTTGTGGAATATTTCTAACCTCATGCTGGATATGGAAGTGGGATGCCGAAGAGATGTTTTGTTGTTCTGAGTAAGTTTTGGGTTTTGAGTGATGAATGCACGCATAGGACACCTAGCTGTGACAATGGAAAAAAATAACCTTTAGAGGTGAAGTATGTAGTATAGAAGGCTCGTAAAGGAAAGGGTATACTTGGTTTGCTGTAAAAGTAGCCTGCTTGTGAGTTATTACTGATTACTCCTGTCCCTGTTAGTCCAATCATCTTTGTAGCTTTTTATCTTCGTCTCTGTAGGGTTGATACCAGCTTTTCTTAACTTACATTTCTTGTGGTTCAGTTCGTTGCTATAACTGCAGTATATTGTGACCCCATGATTATATGTTTGTTTCTCCCTGGCACCTCATGCTTTTGTTTTTTCCTTGACCTTCTAACCCTACCTACCTTCTTGTCATGCAAAGGTGGGTTTAGAGGAGGCCTGTTAGTCTTTATCTCATCCACCAGAATCCCTTAAGCGGAATAATCTAATCGCCATATACTTGTAGGTGATACTAGGAGTCCTATCCCATTTGAAGGAGATGGGAGGGAGGTTACTCTCGTCCCTCCTTTTCTGCAGTGATACTAAAGGTTACTGACTTGTAGCATCAATGGACTAGAAATCATCTCAGTCAACTCCTAGCACATCAATCTCATCTAACTAGATGACACATGCTGTATGCTTTGGGACAAAAGAGGCCAACCAGTCGATAACCCCTATAATCCTCATTAGCCCCATGCTCAATACTTAACCTGGAAGCAACCAATAAGCTTTTCAAGGCAATGACTTCTTTTGGTGTTCTAAAGAACTCTTGAGGTAGAACAATTCCTAGTAAAAAGAGCATAGGTTGTTTCTACATAGTAGATGAAAATGTAAAATTTCCAATAGTAATCCTCAAATAGCATATTTACTCGTAGAATGTCAATTATTTTTTACTGCATTAATTTCCAATAAACTCACAGTATACTTTTTATGAAGCTCGGTTGGAGGCAATGACATTATCAGATCCCGCAGATTGCATCATTCACAATGGGACTTGCATGAATCATTATGCAACTTGCATGTTGCAAATTTTCTCATTAGAGTTGGCTGAAATTCCTATGGATGGTGGCTCGGTAGAGTTGTATGGATACATAGCAGTGCGGGATCAGCTGGACCCATTGCTCAATTATGTCGTCAATTTTAGCAGGGATGAACCCATCATTGTCAAGCAGGTGCGTATGATCACATCCATATTTATCTGCAATTGTTTCAGGGAGTAAGTCTATATAACCACCCATCCACCCACGGTTTTGATTTGTCTACTTATACCAGTTCAAAACCACCTCGGAGCAGTTTTTGAGGTGGTTCCACCTAACATGGTCTGTTATGTACATGCTACCACGCGAGCAAAACCACTACCCAAACCTGTCCACCGAGAATCATTTAGACTAGATTTAGATGGTATGGAATTGTTTCGGGAGCCAACTACCCAATTTTGTACTTAAGTGCATTATGGTAGAGGAACCTTGATAGTTGATACTATCAGGGGAGTAGACTTATTCCTTATTCAAATTGCATTGTTCATTTCATTATGCAAGGCTAAACTTATCACATGCATAGATGAACATATGAGATTGGATCATTATACACTCTCGATGGTAGGGATTGGGCAACTCAAAAAAAAAAAATAGGGTCGGATTTTCCATGTATTTCGAATTTCAGGTTTTGAAAACTATTACCTGAGATTTGCCCGAAATAATGAAAACCTGACATTTTTTTGGTACCCAAAAATTTGGGTTTGGGTAGCCCCGAACTACATGGTTTCAATCAACAGTCAGTCAGCACAGTCAAAATAATTAGTGATATAGTAGCATTTTCCATGAACCAACAAGAAATTTTCAAACAGATTAAAACCTCAAACTTCCAATCAATTAGCCGAAGCTGTACCACAACAAGCTTAAACAACAAAGGAACTGAGACTTCATCCATGAAACGAACAAGCCAGCAAGGCATGCAGCATTTGAGATGAGCAGAGCATTGACATTATAAATATTTCAGATTGTAACAAGGAGTTTGCTTGATTGCTGGTTGTAGCTGATGTTTCGGACTCTTGGTTGCTGCTTTGTAAACTACAAAAAATGATTTTCTTTTGTTTATAGGCATTAATTATTCCATCACCACTGAAGTCATTTTTCTCTTTTTTCATTTCACACAGGCTCATGTAAATATTTGGGATTTGAAACAAAATCAAATGAGTAATGGGGTCGATTTCCCCATGTAACCATTATGCACTTTGTAACCATTTTTTTATACGAGTCGAATATCTTGGTTATCAGCTTTAAATATTCCTTTAAATAAATTCGGTTACAAGTGAAACATCATAAGGGAAGCATTTTTCTTTTAGATATTTCTTCCTTCAATATGAAGAGCTGCTGAATAATTTATTTTTATGCAGGGTTCTCTTATCAACATGGCTGGCCCTAAGCGAGGGGTAGACATGATGGACTATGCTCTAATTGAATATGACATGAGGATCAAGTCTGGTGAGCAAGAAAAGGATGACCTACAGCTGATCGATGGTGCATCAATACTAGGCTCTGCAGGCTTATGGTGTCCACCATCCAGAGTTCGCATCGCTGGTGGTTGTGGTGCAATTGACCTAACATTAGTACGTCTTGAAAATGCAGTTGAGGCGACTGTAGAGGTCCTCATATCGGAAGTTCAAAGCAGTTTCAGTTTGTCTCTCGGTTGTTTAACCAGTGGGGTGAATAACGAAATCAGGCTCTTCGATGGTTCCATTGCTGAGTCATGCTGCTTAAAGAGGTCTGTGGTTGCTGTAGTGTTGGATTCTTCCATAGATTTGAAGTTCAAATTAGGCTCACTGTTATCCAGTTCAGACCTGCATTGCTGTTGCTTCAAGTCGAAAATGCATGGGCATGAGGCTCAGGAAATAAAGACTGATTTTGCGTTAATCTCAGTGAAGGTGACTTGGTCGACTTTGCCTGGTGCACTATAGGCTGATTGACTTTTCTGTATCTGTAACCAATGGGCAGACTAGAGTCTAGAGTTGCTTAAAGTAGTTAACAAAACAAGTATACCCGTCGGTTCTTCGAACCGACCCACAAAATTAAACCTACTGGGCTCCGTATTTTGATCCACTAATGATGCTGGGTCAGCGGACTCGACCCTGAGGTTCGAGTGGGTCGACCCGTCGTTGCCAACGCCATGCCCAGATCCCCTCTTCTACCTACCGCCGTCTCCTCCACAGCGCGCGGCATGCCTTCCGGTCCTGCATCCTCAACTCCGCTCGGCGCGCGCTTGTCAGCTCTCCCCCGCTTGGACACCCTGGCGCCGAAGACAAGGACGGCTTCGTCACGGTAGTCAAGCTGTAGAAGTTGCTACGCCGGCTCGGCATCCCCATGTCCGTCGGAGTCGCTACGTCGGCTCGACGCCGCAATGTCCGCCGACGAGGGCGCTGACTCTCAGGCCACCATGAAAAGCTTGTGTGACCTGCCCTTCGTGTGGAGTTTGCCCTCCGCCTGGTGCTGGTGAAGAACGGAAAGGCCATCCTGCGCCTTGATGCGCCATTGCCTGGCACTGTGGAGCTCATCTCCGCCGAGGAGCTCGCCACCGTGCTGGGCTCCGTGGGCCTGTGCCGCGCCGGCGTCGGCGTCGGCGCCGGCAGTACGTCCCGCTGTCACCGAGTGCCGCGACATGATACACCTCGTCACCGGTGACGGCATTGTCAGTTTCCAGGAGTTTAAGTTCAAGCGCATGAGATCCGTTGTCAAAGCCAGAGCTCCACGAGCGGGTCGAAGCTGGCGTTCCAGGAGCACGACACGCAGGTCTGGAGGAAGCTCAGTCACGTGCAGAACTGCAGATAAGCTAGTAGCTAGCTAATTGCAGTAATGCAGTTGCTTTGGGTCGACCCGCGGGATCCATTGGTGCTTCTGGAGCAGCTTTTGCAAACAAATGGTTCGATCCATAGGTCCATATTTACTAAATGGATCACGTGGTGCTCCAATGGAGCATCCAAGGTTGACCCACGCCCACCTTCGCTCGTAAACTTATGTGCGGCATACTTGTTTTGTTAACTACTTTAATAAATCTGTTATTTATGTTTACATTTTCTGTTCAGCAGCCATGGGTATCCAGTCGTGGTGTGCAGCAGTTTCAGATTATGATGCTTGTTTCAGTGTAGTGCAGTGGTATTTACATACTCCATTGATTTAGTTAGGAGTTAGGTTTAAAATATTGTGGAATTTCCCAAGCCACGCATGTATAGAGTGGCTTTTGTTGTGAACTTCTCTTGACCAGAATCGTGAAAACGAGCGGAGGCTGTACATGGCTCCAGTTTCTGTCAATTCCGCGTTTAGTTGGTGAAAAGTATATGAAATTTTTTGTATTGGACCGCGTGTGCAGAAAGAATAAATGAACTGACACGATCCTCTAGGTGAGAATTTTGGTGAAACTTTGAGGAAGGGTGTGTTTAGATCCCAAAAAATTTGCAAAAAACATCCTATCATCTATCACATCACCTCTTACTATTCATCTGTATTTACACCAATTCTTTCCCAATTCAACCAATTCATCTGAATCTAAACACACCCGAACGAATTAGCTGAATTGGGGAAGAATTAGTGTAAATGCAGATGAATAGTGAGAGGTGATGTGAGCTGATGTGATAGATGATGGGATGTTTTTTGCAAACTTTTTAGGATCTAAACACACCCAGAGTCGATCAAATAAGGATTCTAACGGACTTAGTACTGAAACGTCCAAGCATCGATATCTGGCCCAAACATTGCTACACAATTCTGGACTACACACCAGCATCGCAATTAATTAAGCTTACGAAACTCTCAAGGTTCCACCACTGCTACTGTATAACATTTCCCACGAGATGCTGAATTTGCAGGCTTGCGCGCTGCAAAGTTGCACAACGGAAAAGCATCGCGCGAGGTGAGGATTCAGACACTGGAAAACTGGCTCTTTTCAGCAGTGCCACTGCTTCCAGCTGCGTCAGTAGAAGCTGTCCCGAGAGCGGGTCAAACAGCCGGCGGGTAGCGGCAAGATTGGCGCTGGACAGTGGACACCGGAGAAGGGGGCCTTCAGTTGCTGCAAGTGCTAGCAAGAGCCTGACCGACTCCAGACGGGCTACTGGTCCAAAAACTTCATCAAAATCTATGCTAGGACGCTAAACATACCCTTTTGCGATGAGCCACCGTTTGTACTTGGTGATGAGTCCCTTGGGGTCAGGGCCTCAGGGGTCGGGGAACCGTCGGATCGGCTGGATCCGAGCCGACGCTGCTGACGGTGTGGGAGTCGTGTGCGCCAATTCGTGGGTAATTAAGCTCGGCCCAGTTCTCGCGAGGTCCGAGAAATGTGACGGTGCTGGAATTTCGGCCTGCAACGGGGCCGAGGCGATCCAGCGCCATTCAGTTATTATTCCCGCCGCAGCCGCCGCCGTCACCGCCGCGCCGCGCTCGGGGCAAATCCTCCGCCGTATTCTACGTCTCGTCCGACACGCTAATGTCGCCGCCTCTTCTGCCCCAATGCCCCGCTTCTCCTCTCCCTCGCGATTTCCCCTTTCTTTCATGGCATCCGCAACGACTCGCTGGTGGCAACCACGGCGACGATTTTCCCCACTCATGATGTCTCACAATCCACCTATCAGTCGTGTTTACCGGTGCGTTTTCTTGACCTCGTGCTAAAGTTTGCGCCTTCACTTGTTTCTATAGTTTCGGATGTGGATTGCGGCAACTTTTGGGTTTTTATTTGCCTTCTCATGCTGGTTTTCCAAGGGAAATTGACGGAAATGTGTTTTCGGATGTGGGTTGCTATGTTTTGGGATCTGGATTCTGACCAACTTTGGGTTTTGATTTACCCTTGCTATGTTGTTTTTTTAATGCAAATGAGGAATTTTGTAGTCAGTCCCATTTCCCATGATGACTCCCAAAACAGAGAATGATTTCGGGCTTAGATAATGCTACATCACAATTTCAATTATGTCTGTTGATACCATCTTATCCATGTTGGATTCTGAGATTACCCTTTTATTCTCTTTGGTGATAGATTTCCTCATGGACCTTGGAACGTGGCCACCCTCAGTCGAGTAGAAGGAGATTCCGGTAAACCGTACAGGCGTCTGCCCATCTCTTCTGCCAAAAATATTAGTCTTCCCCTGGATAACATTGAAACAAGTGCTAAAGATGCCCGGTGGAACATCTTGAAGGATATGTATACCAAACATGATGCATGGGGGCAAATTGTGAAGCACAGTGTTTCTGAGGAAGATGGCACAACAGAGTATCACAAGGGGGAAATAGTTGTCAGTGATGATGGAGGATATGGAATCAATATACTTTCAGAAAGTAAACACCGTGACGGTTCTATATACAGGTCATTGGATGAATTGTGGAAAAAAGAGTACCGTATTGTGGACCGTAATGAGAGTAAGTGATAAAGATCTCTTTTCCTACTTCCTTTGTCCCAAAATACTATTCGTTTTGGCTTTTCTAGATACATAACTTTTGCCAAAATGATGTATCTAGAAAAGCCAAAATGAATATTAATTGGGACATATGGATTATTTTTTATAGATAATCGCACAAAAGGTCCTGAAACTTGGACAATAGTTAACAGTTCCACCCAAACACTGCACTTTACTTTTGTAGCCCTCAACTTGGCACCGTTTGCACTCACCAATGCATTAGAGTCAGGGGTGGGTCCAGGAGAACATGGATATTCAAAATTTCAAATGGTACAAAAAAATGACAGTGTAAAATATAGATTAGACAAATTAACAATTCCCGTCTTAGCTTATCTCTTTTTTGCAGCAGCTCTTTGCAAGAAAGACCTCAAATCAACAGTAGCTAGCACTGCCACTCTTGTTCCTCTAAATGTTTTCGGTTGAATGAGAGAAGGATAGATTGGAAAGACTGTATTGTGGTGCTATTTTTTATTTTTTAGTACATATACATGTTATATACCATGTTTGTAATTTTTTTATCAAAAATAATGGGTATTCAACTGAATACCTTTGAATCACTGTAGGCCCGCCCCTGATTAGAGTTTTGATGACATGGACTAGAGCTTTAGTCCATGCTTTGTAATTGTAAGTGCACATGTGAAGTTTAATGAAGTAATGCTTTCTCACTGAAATTTGCTTTCATGAGAAACCCTGCAGCAACACTGTGACCATGACACAGCCTTTTAAGCGTGTATTTGAATGACAGAATAATCAGGAGAATGACAGATATAATTGCAAATAACAATCTAAAAATGGGCAGTCACGCTGCGGTATTTTTTTTTTTGTTGGAAAACCATGATGCTGTAGTTACCATTAGGTTTTAAACTCTCCATACATACAGCCACAATCTGCCAATAGTATAAGATTTCAAGTCTGCAGGCAGCAAGACACTAGCAATAATACTAGTCCTCAAGTGGGTTGCCACTTTCCAAAATGTCCCTGTTTAGCATGAGGATCGGGTTGCCACTTTCCAAAATGTATACCACTTACCAAAATGGGCACCATTTATCTAGAAATATTCGAAGTGTTTCTTTTGTCTGCTTTTCAAGAGTCTTTCCTGCAGAAAAAGAGACATTGCCTCACTGATTGATAAATTAGCTTCTTGGTTTCTGTTATCCAGCCGTGGTGGCGAGAGGGAGGAAGCCTCAGTTTCTAGTATGACTTTTTAGTGTAATTTTTTTTTTGAGGGCATAAAAATGTTTCTGAAGATATCTTCATGCATGTGTGTTTGACAATTTTGAAACTACCCATCACCCTAACCCTCTTCAGTGCTCAGTTAGCTTCCTTGGTTGTTATTTGTGGAACATTTCTGATCTCATGCTGGATATGAAAGTGGAATGTAGAAGAGATGTTTTGCTGTTGCTCTGAGTAATTGTTTGGTTTTGAGTGATGAATGCACACATAGGACACCTAGCTGTGACAATGGAAAAAATAACCTTTAGAGGTGAAGTTCTGTAGTCTAAAAGGCTGTTAAAGGAAAGGGTATACCTGGTTTGATGTAAAAGTAGCCTGCTTGTGAGTTATTACTGTTTCCTCCTATCCCTGTCAGTCCAAGCATCTTTGTACCTTTTCTCTTCGTCTCTGTAGGGTTAGTACCAGCTTTTCTTAACTTTCATCTCTCATGGTTCGGTTCGTTGCTATAACTGCATTATATTGTGACTCCATGATTATATGTTTGTTTCTCCCTGGCACCTTATGATTTTGTTTTTTTCCTTGACCTTCTAACCCTACCTGCCTTCTTGTCATGCAAACGTGGGTTTAGAGGAGGCCCGTTAATCTTTATCTCATTCATCAGAATCCCTTAAGCAGAATAATCTTATTGCCATATACTTGTAGGTGATACTAGGAGTCTTGTCCCATTTGAGGGAGAGATGTTACTCTTGTCCCTCCTTTTCTGCAGTGATACTAAAGCTTACTGACTTGTAGCATCAATGGACTGGAAATCATTCCAGTCAACTCCTAGCACATCAATCTCATCTAAATAGATGGCACATGTTGTATGCTTTGGGACAAAAGAGGGCAAACAGTCGATGTCCCCTTTAATCCTCATTAGCCCCATGCTCAATACTTTCCCTGGAAGCAACCAATAAGCTTTTCAAGGCAATGGCTTCTTTGGGTGTTCTAAAGAACTCCTGAGGTAGAACTTCCTAGTAAAAAGAACATAGGTTGTTTCTACATAGCAGATGAAAATGGATTTTTTCCAATAGTAATCCTCAAATAGCATATTTACTTGTCGAATGTCAATTATTTTTTCGTGCATTGATTTTCTACAAACTTACATTATACTTTTTATGAAGCTTGGTTGGAGGCAATGACATTATCAGATCCCACAGATTGCGTCATTTACGATGGAGATTGCATGGAACATACTCCGTGTTGCATGTTGCAAATTTTCTCATTAGAGTTGGCTAAAATTCCTATGGATGGTGGCTCAGTAGAGTTGTATGGATACATAGCAGTGCGGGATGAGCTGGAACCGTTGCTCAATTATGTTGTCAATTTTAGCAGGGATGAACCCATCATTGTCGAGCAGGTGCGTATGATCACATCAATATTTATCTGCAATTGTTTCAGGGAAGGCTATCTAAGCACCCATCCACGCACATTATTGAGATTTGTCCACTTATACAAGTATAAAACCACCTCGGGGCAGTTTTGGAGGCGGTTTCACCCACATTGTCTGTTATGCACACGCTACCACGTGGCAAAACCACTACCCAAACCCGTCTACTGAGAATCATTTTGACTAGAGGTTTAGATGGTATGGAATTGTTTCCGGAACCAACTACCCAATTTTGTACGTAAGTGCATTAGGTAGAGGAACCTTGATAGTTGATACTATTAGGGGAGTGGACTTATTTCTTATTTAAATTGCATTGTACATTTCATAATGCAAGGCTAAACTTGTCACTTGCATAGATAGAACATATGATATTGCATCATTACATGCTCTCGATGGTAGGAATTGGGTAACTCAAAAAAAATTGGGGTCGGATTTTTCCATGTTTTTCGAATTTCTGGTTTTGGAAACTGTTACCTAAGATTTGCCCGAAATAATGAAAACCTGACATTTTTGGGTACCCAAAAATTTGGGTTTGGGTAACCTGAACTACCTTATTTCAATCAACATGCAGCCAGCACAGCCAAAATAATTAGTGATATAGTAGCATTTTGGATCAATCAACAAGAAATTTTCAAACGGATTAAAACCCAAAATTTCTAATCAACCAAAGCTGTACCGCAACAAGCTTAAACAACAAAGGAAGTGAGACTTCATCCATGAATTGAACAAGCTAGCAAGGCATGCAGCAATGAGCAGAGCATTGACATTAAAAATGTTTCAGATTGTAATAAGGAGTCTGCTTGATTGCTGGTTGTTGCTGATGTTTCAGACTCTTTGTTGCTGCTTTGTAAACTACAAAAATGGTTTTATTTTGTTTATAGGCATTATGCATAGCATTAATTATTCCATCAACACTGAAGTCATTTTTGTCTCTTTTTTCATTTCAGGTAGGCTCATGTAAATATTTGGGTTTTGAAACAAAATCAAATGAGTAATGGGGTCGATTTCACATTAAACAATTATGCATTTTATAACCATTTTTTATATGTGACAAAGATCTTGGTTATCAGCTGTAAATATTCCTTTAAATAAATTCGGTTACAAGTGAAACATCATAAGGGAAGCATTTAGCTTTTAGATATTTCTTCCTTCAATATGAAGAGCTGCTGAATATTTTTATTTTATTTATTTTATTTTTTTTGCAGGGTTCTCTTATTAACATGGCTGGCCCTAAGCGAGGGATAGACATGATGGACTATGCTCTAATTGAATATGACATGAGGATCAAGTCTGGCAAGCAAGAAAGGGATGACCTACAGCTGATTGATGGTGCATCAATAATAGGCCCTGCGGGCTTAAGGGATCTATCCGGAGTTCACCTCACTGGTGGTTATGGTGCGATTGACCTAACATTATCACGTCTTGAAAATGCAGTTGAGGCGACTGTAGAGGTCCTCATATCGGAAGTTCAAAGCAGTTTCAGTTTGTCTCTCGGTTGTTTAACCAGTGGGTTCGATAAGGAAATCAGGCTCTATGATGGTGCCATTGCTGAGTCATGTTGCTTAAAGAGGTCTGTGGTTGCTGTAGTGTGGGATTCTTTGATAGATTTGAAGTTCAAATTAGGCTCACTGTTATCCAGTCCAGACCTGCATTGCTGCTGCTTCAAATCGAAAACCCATGGGCATGATACTCAGGAAATAAAGACTGATTTTGCGTTAATCTCAGTGAAGGTGACTTGGTCCACCTTGCCTGGTAAGTATAGGGTGACTGACTTCTGTGCCTGTAACGAATGAGCAGACTAAGAACTTAGGCAGTCTAGAGTCGTGGACTTGTGGCAGCATTCACACATTTGAATGACCTCATAAAATTATTTGTGGCATACTTGTTTTGTTAACTACTGTGGCAAGTGTTATTTCTGTTTACATATTCGGTTCAGTCGTGCTGTGCAGTAGTTTCAGATCATGATGCTTGTTTCAGTGTCGTGCAGTGGTATTTACATACTCCATTAATTTAGCTCTAGGCGAATTTCACAGTGGCTTTTCATGTAATCTTTGCTGGGCCAGGATTGGGAAACGAGAGGAGGCTGTATATGACTCCAGTTTCTGTCATAATGTTCGGTCTATTCTCTCCGTTTTAGCTTTTGTAGGTATACACATTGATATGTCTAGAATTATTAGGCAAAACGATCTGTAAGTTGAGAGCAGCACCCAATTGCAACCTTGGACAAACAAATAAGAATTCACAAAGACGTATTCAAACTTTAAAGCATCGACCTCTGGCCCTAGTATTACTATAACTCTCTTGACTACACAACAGATCGCTACACTTGACTACACAACAGATCGCTACACTCGAGACGAGCATCAGTGCAGCACAACACGGATATGAAATACAGTTGAACTTACGAACCTCTCTTCTGGTTCCAATTCCAACACTGCTACTGTACAAAATTTCCCACGAGATACTGAATTTGCAGCCTTGCACACTGCAAAGTTGCACAACAGAAAATCATCGCCCGAGGTGAGGATTCGGACACTGGAAAAGTCATATAGTACAAAATTGGCTCTTTTCAGCAGTGCCACTGCTTCCAGCTCCAAGTCTTGGCCGTCAGTAGAAGCTGTCCAGCCAGCCCCCGAAGCTATCCTGTGAGCCCAACTGTATGTCCTGCAATATTACAAAACAAGCCCATGAGCGTTTTACCTTGACAGCAAGATTATTGTGACCAAACCATTCTGCTGCTCCAAGCGGAAACGCTAGAGGCACGAGACAGCAGACTCACAGCTAAACTGATGCCATCTGAAGGAGTTCCAACGCATGTAAAAGTAGTGTCTAGCTCAGGCAGCCCATGAAACAGGTCGGTGTTGGAGCCGTCAACGGGTATAGGTGCTTCAGGTTCAGGGTCTGCATCCGTGGTATCCCTGGGCTGCCCTGGTTCATCCCAGGCAGGAAGATTCGCAACCACAACAGCTGGTTCAGCTGAGCATTCGCCTGCTTCAACCTTCACCGGACAGACAGATGTGCTGCATTCTTCTTGCTGTCACAAATTCAGAAAGCAACATGAAAGAATATCCTCCAGCTAATGAGCTAACCAAAAAAAAAGATTACAGTAACATGAACAGAACTGTTCTGGACATGATCCATATGAACAGAGCTATTTTGATATGAACGAAGCTGTTTTGAATAACAGAGGACAGTATTTGAACTTTTATACTTAGCAGCAAGTTGACAAATAATCAAATATGACCATAGAATTTACCTGATCCATCTGAATAGGGGTATACTGATCGGTGTCGCATGGGCTGTTGTTCGGGAGGCAGGACTGGGGAGGATACATCATCGGGGTTCTAGGATCGATTTTTGCAGTAGATAGTTCAGATTCTAGTTCGACATCATCCATTTCAGACTTGTCATTTTTCTTTGCCGGCAATTGGTAGAATACTTTAGAGATGACCAATTCGCCATCCGCTTCATCGTCATATGCACCAAGATGATACTGGTGCATAATCCAATTCTCTCTATCTATCTTGCTGCCACCTCTCCTAGAGCCTCTGTAAAGAACCAGGATCTTCTTCCAGCCTTTCTTGACACCATTCTCATCATATATGGCTTTGGATGTTCCAGTCTTATGCCATCTAATGGGCTCACCCGAAACACTGTCGTCATCTCCACTAATCTTGCGGCGCTTGCGATGGCCACAGCCATATGCATTTGATACTCTATGGAAGAAATGGAGGCTGCTACCATCCATCTTCATTCCTACCAGAATAATAGAAATGCATACGAGTTAATCAACTTAAGAGTTAAGACAACATCTACAAGACATGAGATAATTTATTAGGCATTGATCAAGTCAAAAGTGAGAATCGCGTACCAGGGAGATTTTTGGGATGCGTATAGCAAATTCCCTCCATTTCTTCTATAGTAGGTATAAATTCATCAATAAGTGCTTGGGAAGTCGAATTTGGCATGTTGGATTTCCCTTGTAAATGCTGAAGGAGTTCTAAATCTGACGGATCAAATTTGACACCAGCAGGAAGTGCCGGCCACACTAAAGAAACCTGAAAACCAAGATGTGAGGTTCCAAAGCAAAACAAAGACAATCAGAATGTGAAAAATACCAGTCTATGTTAAGCTAAGGTTCGGCAGGTCATATGGCTTAGAAAGTGCAGGTGTGACAATGAAGCAATGACTAAAAACTTCTCTGAAAAAATGGGTGAGTTTTCGTTTAGCTGTGGGCTGTGGTCATTAAGCTTGGAACATAACAGCTTACTACATTGTCAGCCCATCAAGATGTAGGTTTATATTAATCATCACAACCACAACAATGGGTATGATAAAACTAGAACATCCATGCTATTATATTCCACAACAAGCATACAAACTAACCATCAAGTAAAAGAGCAGATGACCTACAAAGGAAAGTGTTCTTACAGTCCTACTTATGTTGTATCAGAGTGTATGTATGGAAGGACATTTTCCAAATTCAGTGAGAGGCTATCAAATGACTGCGCAATAAAATACACATAGCAGTCATAAACTCGTAACTAAAAATAGTTAACTGAACTTACATCACTAGTGTCAATGCCACATTTGCAGTTGGGGCACTCGATATATGGTTCGGCAACCAATTCACCAAGTCTGAGGCAGATCAACTGAGTGGCGTTTCTTATTTTCTTAATGAATCCCACCCCAGTCATAACCCACGAGCTGCAGAAAGGTACAACATCCATTCATGTTAGATCTAGGAAAGGATCTTTTAAACCTCACAGATGATATATTTAAGCAAAGGACTATTTACTGAGAAAGTGTAAGTTCAGGTCGCAATGTGTAGCAGACACATGATCACGAACATTGCACAATTAGGCAGTGGGGACAAGGAGATGATGTGGTGATCTCATCTCTCTACCCTAAACATGTGGTCTACAGGACAACAACGTAAAGGCACAATTGGTATAAATAAGAACTTCACATTGGAGAATGAATCTCTCTCAGTTTAAGAAGTAAACACATTCAAGCACAACACAAATCAATAATTTCAATTCTTGTTTTATGAATAGAAAACCTACTTATCCAAAGGACAAGCTATCTCTAACAATTTAATAAGCAGCATAGCTCACAGACTAGGTTAAGCTGTTAAGAACGTTTTGATAGTTTGAACATGATATGGCCAAGTAAGCTATTAATTCGACTACTTTTACTCCAATAAAAATGGTGGAATGTGATCATCAACTGTCTAATTTTGACCACATTTGTTGATCTCAACATCTCATTTCACCAATCACCAAGGGCCACGAGTGCCATTCTACTTGGAGCTACTGATTTACCCAACTAATTTCCACATTCTGCCCAATTACGATCGAACAAGCAATGGCCAATATCACTAATAGTGCCTACCAAAAAGGAAGAGACAAGCTGCACCATCTGTCTCTGCCCATTCCTCCACTTGAACTGCAACCTTGTCAAGTGAGCCCTACCACACAAAAACACCAGAAGTAGCCGGCCAAACAGATCACTCTGTCACCTGACCTTACTAATCCGGTATGCCCTTCCATTAGCCGTCACAAACTGACAACACCAAGACGAGGCCACGACCATGATTACTAGTACAGACAACGAGATGGCGCATTCGAAGTAGAGTAGTACTTGTTGTGTGTGCTCCACACTCATCCAAGGCCACTTCCGCGTCACCTCTCACCAACAGCAATCGACAATCCACACGCACAAATCTGAATTCCCACCTGTGCTTTCCATTCACAACCAACCACCTCAGAACAAACGGAGTCCACAGTGTCAGAGGAGCGGAGGTCAGCTGCGAACGACGGGGCAGCACTGCAGCTAAGGCGTCAACCGGTCTCAGCGGAAGCTCTGCCCTGTTTCCTTCCAGCCGAAGATTCCTCTTGCAGCTCAGCAGATCGCCCAGAGAGGGGGCACGAGCGAGAGCTGTGAGATCGCACCACGACAATCCGCACGCACAAATCCAAAATCTCAACTATTCTTTCCATCCACAAACACCTCAGGATAAACGGAGCCCAGTAGTACCTGTTCTTCCCATTCACAAACATCTGCTCGGCGAAACAGAGCCCTCCTCCTCTGCTTCCTTCCAGCGGAAGCTTCTCTTGCACCTCAACAGATCGCCAAAAAAAAACAAGCCTTTTCTCTGGGCACGAAATGAGAGCTGTGAAATCGCGGGAGCTACCTCTTGCAGCAGCACCTCGCGGGGGAGCTCCGATCCCTCCACTGCCCCCAATCTCCGGCAACCCTCCGCGGCTGCCGCCTGCATTCCTCCGCCGCCACCGCCAGAACCATCTCGGCGCACGCGAGCTCAGGGGCGCCAGATCGACCGGCCCCCTCCAAAACCCCACATCAGAAATTCAGAGCGCCACACCGCCGAAATCCACTTCCCCTCTTCTCCTTGATCAATCCGAGGCCAAAAAAAAGAGGGGGGCCGAAACGGCGCGGCCGCGTTCCAGAAACCCAAGCACGCACGCACCCAACGACCAAGGGGGGAGAAACCCCGCAAGCTGACCCGGCTTCCCTTCCGCCGCGGAGCACGAGCACGAGCCCGATCGAAGACTGAACGGAAGCAAATAAAGCGCGTAGAAAGGAACTTGTTTACTACAAAAAGGAAATCGAAGCGAGGCGGGGACTGACCCCTCCAAGAACCGCTGCTCTTACCTCGCCATGGCGGGCTGCGGCGGCGAGGAGCAGCGTGAGACGGGGACGGGGCTGCGGCTGCGGCCTGCGGGAGCGGCGCCGGCATCCGAGGAGGGGAAGGGGGGGATGCGCGCCGGGAGGGGAGCGGAGGCGGAGCGCAACTTCTCGGGAAGTGAGGTGGAAGTGTTCGGGCTCGCTCGGCTCCGGGCGATATATATAGCGGGAGCCAGGCAGGTGGGGTCCCACCAGGACGCCGCGTTCGTCAGGAGGCGCGCGCCCTTTTGGCCACCACGCCACTGCCACGCCCACAAGCAATCTCCGCCCCCTCCCCATCGTCAGGGCACGTACAACCCGTCTGCAAGAAGCGTCTATATAGTGGTCATTTTGCGAAAAACCCCCCACCTGCTCCTACCGACGGCCCGCGCGTCGCCTCCGGAGGCGACACCTCCGTCCCGTTCCCAGAGGTCGAACCGACGCGCAACGACGCGCTGTAGAGCCCGTCGTCTCCCATCGCCGCGGCGCGCCGGATCCCACGCGTATCCTCCTCCCGCGCGCCAAAAATCCTTTGCCCCCGCGCGCCTCCTCCTTCCCCCGCCAAGCGCGCCAAGCTCGCTGCCTCTCCCGCCAAAAGCTCATCATCCTGCGCCGCATCTGCTTTGCCCTCCTCGCCGCCCCTCTCTGCTCGCCGCCGCGCTATCTTGCCGGAGTAGGTGCAGCGTGATGTCCATGGTCGGCTCAGCATGGAGGAAAAACGGATCGACAGCTTCGGCCTTGGGTGCAGCGGCGACGGCCCAGGCCGTATCCTAGGTCGCGGCGTGAACTCGGCGGCGATGGCTTCCCTTCCTTCCCGGAATCCCACCTCCTCCAGCCCGGTGCGGGCGGGTCTCGTCGAGGCTGCTGATTCGTCGATCCCAACCGCAGCAGTAACCACCGGGGTGCTTCGTCGGTGCCGTCGGGTTCGGGCTGCGGGCGGCGGCAGCGGCAGCCGGAGCAGCAGTGCCAGCGGTGATTCGGCCAAGTGCGCGTCCTCGTCATCGGTGATTCAGGTGCGCCTTTTGCAACTTGTCCTGGAAAGCTAGAACATATACTTGGGGAGAGTTACGATTTTGACCGATTCTGAATTGTCCATTTGAGTTTGCTGTCATAAAATTCAGAATGTTATATAGGGACACCTTTATCCAAAAGTTTCAGGATGGTGGAACTCTGCTTGGAGGTGTGGCGATTCTGTTAACCTTTTTGCTAGCTTTGGCGTAGGGTACTATCAGTAGAAGAGCATGTGATCAGTAAATTGAAACCATAGTAAGGAGGATTCATTTGTTTGCTTTCGTAGGGTACTATCAGTAGAAGAGCATGTGATCAGTAAATTGAAACCATAGTAAGGGGGATTCATTTGTTTGCTTTCTGGGGATTGGGATTTTCTGAACTGTAGAATGGAACCATCGTCATACGAAATCACTGAATTCATAGAGTCGGAACTTTGAATCCCTGGCTAGTTCATCACCTAATCTGAAGAGAACACCATACTTGAAAGTAGTAGTGGCAACTTCACCCTCTTTTTGGCTTGACTGACAGTATTATATATGGTCCCAACAGCAGTTCATCTACAAGTTGCATAGCCATTATGAAATACATGCAATTTCTATTGTCACCAAGAGCTGAACTCATTTTTAAATTCATCAAGTGTTGATATCAAAACTGAATAGGGTCAATTTGTTCTGAAGACATGCATTTTCTGAATGTAAACAGGTCCATCAAAGTCCTGAAGGTTCAACATTTTGTGGCTACTATTTTGATTCATCAAGCTCCTGAAGCAACAACAGACTGTGAATTAGCCGAGTGAACAGGTTGGATTATTTGATCTAGCCATCTGGTGTGTGAACCTGTAGCTGTCATTTTTCTTATCTGGATTTCATGCTACCTGTGTTGAATCTGTGGTGCACTAATGTTGCACTCCTGTCATTTTTCTTATTTGAATCTGTGTTGAATCTGATTATTTGCACTAGTGCATACATGTCCACGTGAGTCAGTTTCTGAATGGTGAAAGTCAATGTGTCGTGGAGTGTCAATTTCGGAATGTGAATGCGAATGTGCGCATCAGTTTTGTAAATGTGAATGGTCATCGTTTTTATTCTATAAAATGGTGTTGTGTTGTGCGCGCCTAAAAATTACTGTAATCACAAATGATGTGATTTATATTTGATATTATTCAATTAAATAGCCACACAATGGTATACACAAATGTATTTGTAGTTGATCTAAAACTACATGAAAAGTATTAAATGGCTTACAGACGGATTGTATGTCTGTGGGTTGTATGGACTGTCTTTATATCTGTCTGGATGCTAAATTCGAGGTTCTACAGACCACTCGCTGTCTGTGGGTTGTACTACATGCCCTCAGCGTCTCTGGTTTTTTTTTCTTTTTTTGGACAACAAGCGTCTCTGGTTTTTGGTCTCGTACTCCCCAATCCCCACAGCGCCTGCGCCTCGCTTTGCACTTGCTGGGGTGGTAGGGCCCGCGGAGCCATGTAATTAAGCTTGGCTGTCTTGCTGGATGTGAGCTGTGACTTGTGAGACAAGAAAAAAGAGGGTGGTTAACTGGAGAGGTAGCGGATGCTTACGGGGCAAACGAGTACGAGAGAGAGAAGCGTTATTCTATCCATGGAGCCGATTAGAAAAAGAACTACCTTCACTTCAAAAAAGAAAAAGAACTACCTTACTCTATTTATCCTCAATTAATGCGGTGCGCATATTCACAGGGAGGCTGAAGGAGGGGCAGAGGAGGCTCGGCAAGGAGGAAAAATGAGAAGGGTGGCCGGGGTGGTGCTTAGTAGGAATGGAGGAGTATTTATGGCCGGGAGCGGCCGGCGGAGGCGACTTGCTGGGCCTCGCCCGCGAGCGGCGGCGGATGGCCGGCGACGTATGGCATGCGTCGGCGGGGTGCCGGCGACGTACAAACAGCTCAGAATTCACCAAGACAATGTACTCAAACGTCGAAGCACCGCTGCAGCTCAAATTAACTACACAACATCTTCTTTTCATCTTTTGAGGTGGACCAAACATCAGCATCTCTATTCATGAGATGGACGCATCAACATACCCAACACAACAACAAACATGGCTATGACATACAGTTGCCTACGACGTACGGGATGATGTTTGTCTGAATACCTCTCTTAGTATCTACCACAACTATACTTACTGTACAAAATTTCCCACGAGATGCTGAAACTTGTAGGCTTGCGCACTAAAAAGTTGCACGATGAAGAAGCATTTCATGAGGCGAGGATTCAGACGCTGCGAAGTCATTAACAAAATTGGCTCTTTTAGCAGTGCCACTGCTTCTAGCTCCAAGTCTTCGCGTCAGTTATTAGAAGCTGCCCAAGCAGCCCCCGAAGCTATCCTGTGAGCCGAGCTGTATGTCCTGGAAGATTACAAAACAAACTCATGAGCGTTTTTACCTTGACAGCAAGATTATTGTGACCATGAAATTTTACTGTATTAGGCGAACAAGCTAGAGGCACGAGATAAACTCACAGGAAAGTTGATATGATCTGAATGTATTCCAAGTTCTGGAAAAGTAACATCCAGATCAGGCAACCCATGAAACAGGTCCGTGTTAGAACCGTCGACGGGTGTAGGTGCTTCAGGTTCAGGGCCTGCATCTGTTGTATGCCTAGGCTGCCTTGGTTCATCAGAAGCGGGAAGGTCTGCAACCACAACAGCTGGTGATAATTCAGCTAACCGTGCAGAGCATTCGGATGGTTCAACCTTCACCATCATCAGGCAAAAAGATGTGCCACATTCTTCTTCCTCCTGCCACAAATTCAAACAGCAACATGAAAGAATATTCTCTAGCTAATCAAAACTCAACAAATTTACAATAACATGAACAGAGCTGTTCTGGACATGATCCGTGTGAGTAGAGCTATTTTGTTCATTGAACAATACAAATAGAGCTATTTTTTAGTATGATACATAAAGTATAAATAAAGGACAACTTTTGGTTTTTTATACCCAACACAACTAGAGAAATCTTCACATATGATCATTGGATTTACCTGAACCACCTGAATGGGAGTGTATTGCTCGGTGTCACATGGGCTGTTGTTCGGGAAACAGGGCTGGGGAGGCTCGGTCTTTGGGGTTCTAGGATCAATTTTTGCAATAGATGCCTTGGACTCTACTACAATATCATCCATTTCAGACTTGTCATTTTTCTTTGATCCCAATTGATAGAATACTTTAGAGACAACCAATTCGCCATCTGCTTCTTCATATGCATCAAGATGATACTGATGCATCACCCAGTTGTCTACATATGTGTTACTGCCACCTCTCTTAGAACCTCTATAAAGAACCAAGATCTCCTTCCAGCCTTTCTTGACACCATTATCATCACGTATAGCTTTGGGTTTTCCTGTCTTATGCCATCTGACATGCTCATCACAAACACTGCCAACATCGCCACTAACTTTGCGGCGTTTGCGATGGCCACAACCATATGCATTTCGTACTCTATGGAAGAAATGGAAGCTGCTACCATCCATCTTTATACCTACCGGAATGATAGAAATGCATGATTTAATCTACTATTTTTTTGAAACAAAATAATTTAATCAACTTAAGAAAAGTACAACAAGACATTGATTCAAAAAAGCATTGATCCATTCAAAATTAAGAATCGTATACCAGGGAGATTTTTTGGATGTGTATAGCAAATTCCTCCCTTCTCTTCTATAGTAGGTATAAAAGCATCAATAAGTGCATGAAACTCCGAATTCAGTTGGTTGGATTTTCCTTCCAGATGTTGAAGTAGTTCAAAATCAGAAGGATCAAATTTTACACCAGCAGGTAGCGCTGGCCATACCAAACGAACCTGCAAAACCAAGGTGTGAGCTTACAAAGAATAAAAAAGATGTCCAGAACGTGAAACATGCTAATCCAAAAAAAAACCATGTTTAATGGCATCATTTGTTACACCTTAGTTTGGCAACTATACCTTTGTCCAGCAATTAAACAGGGGCTATGATAGTCATATCGCTAAGGAAGTGCAGGTGTGATAGTGATACATCGATCAGTTACCAACTCAAACTGAATAGTTAACTTAACTTACATTGCTAGTATCAATTTCACAATCACAGTCAGGACACTTGATATATGGTTCTGCAACCAAATCACCAAGTCGGAGACAGATTGACTGAGTGGCGTTTCTTATTTTCTTAATGAGTCCCACTCCAGTCATAATCCACGAACTACAAAAAGGTACAACATCCATTCATGTTAGGATTTACGAAAGTTTCTTCTGGACATCACAGATGATAAACTAAGCAAGTACTTGTTAAAGAAAAAGGGTAAGTACAAGGGACAATGTGTAGTATAAATATTATCAAAACAACATTGGACAATTAGGCAATGGGAAAAAGAAGGCAATGATGCGTATGTCATAACTCTACTCTAAAGTCTGAACGTGTGGTCTACAAAGCACAAATAAATATTAAAGAACAAATCCGCATTGGAGAATGAATCTAGATGCTTAAGAAGTAAACACATTTTAGCTTAACACTATCTCTAGCACTTCTCTTAAAGATCAGATGATACGATTTAGGATTGCATCTTTTGAACCTCACAGGCAATCAATTCAAGCGATGAATTGTTAAATAAAAAGAAAAAGAAGTGGCAATATGTAGCAGAAACTTGATCAAAAAAATGTTAGACAGTTGGGGCAGGAGGTGATTATCAACTGTGAACATGAGAAAATTAAGCCACTATGGATGTTGCGGTGAATTCATCTCTCTACTCTATGGCATGCTCTCTACAGAGCAAAACATAAAGGTGTAAAAAAATGCCCACATTGGATAATGAATATATCTAAATTAAACCGTCTCAGTGCAAGTTACTATTGTCAATGCTTGTTATCTAACAGGTAAATACTATTGATCTCTGGTAAAGTCATCTCTAGAAACACTTCAATATCAAGCATAGCAAGGGGATATGGTAAGCAGAAAACTAAGAATATGAAATGTTAGGTTAAATCACTGGAATTAATTGTTTTAGCACTACTCCAAATAAGACCAAATAAAGAATAAACTGGCAGTTAACTACAGGACAAAGGGCTATTTGAACATCACATCTTAATATGGCCAAGTAAAAGAGTACTTGAACAGTTAGCGGTCCTTGACATAACTGTGTTGTACTTGGTCCAACGAAAATTCAGTTTGGATTAATTTACTGATCCCAACATACATCTGGTTTAACCAAAGGGACCCTCACGTACCCACTGCTGAATTTACCCAATCATGCCACATTCTGCCCCATTTTGATCGAACAATAAAAGGGCAATGCCAATGATAGTGGCAACCAAAAAGGGAGAAGCAAACCATGCCATCTATGACTGCACACTTTTAATTTCTCCACCTGAACTGGTTGAAGTTGCCAGGTATGCTCTGCCACGAAACACAAACACCAGGAGACTAAACAGAGCAGTCGTGATGCATGACCTTCTCCTTTAGAGGTTGAGGGGCTGAGCCCCATTCTCAGTGCAAATGAAAATCATACCAAGAAATTTTAACACTTGATCTTACTCGGCCCTTCAATTAGCAGTCGCAGATTGGCAATCATGACCACAAAATTTGGGATGGCATATAAGAATACTCTGTTCCTCCAGTGACACACAGTCATTTTCGCATCACCTCATACCCGAAACAGCTTTGGGTCAATCGGTCTCCAACGAACTAAAACAGTCCTCTGCTTCCTTCCAGCCAAAGATTCCTCTTGAACCTCAATAGGCCGCACTGCAAAACCCATCTTCCGCTTCCTTCCAGTGGAAGCTTCCTCTTGCACCTCAACAAACTGCAAAACCCGTGCAAAATTTGTGAGGCTTCGGAGCTCCGAACTCCAGCTGCAGTTCAAGGATCCCTCGTACCACACACAACTGTCAGATCACCCTCTCTGGCTCGCAACCATCACAGGTCAATGGAACTCGGTCGGCATCAATCAAAAGCAATCATGGCCAGCCGCGGATCGACCACCAACATCCATACTCTGCCCTGCAGCAAACAGAGCCCTCCTCTGCTTCCTTCCAGCGGAAGCCTCGTGCACGTCGACGTGCCCCCAACAACCCAGCCTTCTCGCGGCGACAAACGCTGTGAAATCGCACGGGGGAGCGGCCGCATGGTGTCTCCACGGGGCACGAGCCCGCCGCCGGCCGATCTCGCACGCGGGGCGCAGAACATTCCGCCCAGTGCTGATTCCGCCGTCAGAGGGCCATCCTGCCCGCACGCGAGCTCAAGAGCATCAGATCGTTCTCAGCCAAAACCAGAGCCGCCCGCCAACGGCACCGCACCGAAATCTGCACCTCGCCGAACCGATCAGCCCGAGGAACAACAAGGTCCGCGAAAGGGGGGCTCGTTTCTCCTTGACACGCAGAGACGGAACCGATGGTCCGACGGAAGCAAAGCGATTAAGAAGATCAGAGGAACAAAATTCAACCCAGGACCAGGAAGCGCCACTTACTTTTCCATGGCGGGGAGGAGCGGCGGCGGCGGGTTGCAGCGGAGTGGGAGCCGTCTGCCGCCGCGGAGAGGAGCGCGAGAGAACTTTGTGAGTTTTGGACGAAGCGGGTGTGGGGGGAGTGGTCGCCTGGCCGGGTTCTGGGCTGGCTCGCTGCTTTTATAGGAGGCCGGGTAAATACCAGGAATTGCGCTTCCCTCGCGCCCGGAAACCTAACGCGATGCGTGCTCGTTTGGGTTACCGCAACACGCAACCTCTTCCCTCTCGCAGTCTCGCCTCCCTCCTCCCTCCTGCGTCGCTGCGGCTTTGATTGAGCTCGGGCTCGGCTTAAACCGGGAGGTACTTGTAACACAGCGGTAAGGGTATGTTCTTTTGAGTGAAAAGTGAAAAGGAATAGTGAAATTACAAATAAATAGTACTGGAATAGTGTTTCTTTTGAGAGGAGATGTGATAGATGTGACGGGTAAATAGTGTTTTTCACTGTTTCTTTGTAAGGAAAAGAACAGAGCCTAAATATGCTGCTGCGGGCTGTGCGTCACTGTGTCCCATCGCTTCCCTCGACGTGTCGACGGGGTTTCTCCGAACGTGCAGCGAGGCGGATCCCGATCCCGATCCGGCGGTGCTTGGCGATGGCGTTCCATCCCATGCATATGCGTGGACGGGTCCAGGAGCGCGCGCTATGGAGTCGTGACGACATGGCGGCACCTCATTCGGTAGGGGCCCACCAGACTCGACACTAGTGATCGAGGCGAACCACTGCGCTGCGCGCAGCTTGCGCCGCAAGAGGCAAGACAAATCGTCCCTTTTTTTTTTGCTCGTGCATCCCCAGTGACTATGGGGGTTCCTATCTAGCTACCGGAAGATCCCTAAGCAATGAAACTTCCAGCCCACTACCGGCCCACCACCCACCTTCTTCTTCCTCCCTCACCTCTTCTTCTCCACGACCGGCAGGCCACCACCCCTGCCGCCTCCTCCACCACCCCGGTCGGCGGCTGCCGCGCCGCCCGCCGTCCACCCCCACCGGCGACCCCGCCCTTCCTAACCCGGCGGGCCTCGCCGCCCCCGCCGTCGGTCGCCGGCCCACCGGCCGTCGAGCCCCGGTCGGCCGGCGGTGCTACCGCGCCGCCTCGCCTCCGCCGCCGCCGCCGGTCCTCCGGCTGCCCCCCCCCCGACCTCCCCCTTTCTAGGTCTGCCGGCCATGGAGGCGCCGGACCCACGAACCCGAACCCCGAAAACCCTAACCCTAAGGCCGCCGCCTCGACCACCGCCCCCGGCCGGCGGCGACGCGCCGCCGACCGCCACCGCCCACCTCCCACCCCTCCGGCGAGGTCACTGCGGCGGCGGCGAAGCCCGCTCGGGTGGCGGCGTGAGGGAGGTAGGAGAAAGAGAGAAGGGACGCTAGGGTTAGGAGTGGAATCCGGTGGCTGTGGTAGCTCGCACGAATCTTGACGAATTGGAAGGTTCAACCTATTACTACCTTCCGGAAGACAGATAGGATTCCCGGGTGACTCACCAAATAGCAACATAACCCACGGCGCCCGGTAGAAATGGTAGTAAACATTTTCTTCCTCGGTGCGATCCGGACCTTTTCAGTGAATTTTTGAATCCCCGCTTCACTAAAGGCCCAACAGTGAACGAGTACGGAGCAGGAGTGAAACGTGGTCGTTGCGCTATAGGGTGTGTTTAGTTTCCTGAATTGAGATGCAAAATTCTGGATTTTGCACGGATTTTGGGCTGAAAAGCACGGTTCCGAACTGAAAGCACTGTAGCACTTTTTCGTTTGTTTGTGGTAAATATTGTCCTACCATAGCCTAACTAGACTCAAAAGATTCGTCTCGTAAAGTACATCCAAACTGTGTAATTAGTTTTTGATTTCATCTACATTTAGTACTCCATGCATGTGTCGGCATTTTTGATGTGATGTTTGATGTGATGGGGAATCTTCTTTTTGCATAGTGAATTTTGGGGGAAGTTGGGCTTCCAAACACACCCATAGCAATTCGCGATCGCGGTACGGCCCTCCGGCATGCGGTCGGCAATCGCACAGAACTTTCGGCGTACTACGTCTACGTATCTGACGAAGATACGTGAGGCGATCGATGAGGGTAAAATCTGCAATTGTCGGGTGACACATATATGGATCGGAGGCTCGGAGCTCACATCGCTCGGTTGTGTAGTGAATATGGCCTCATATGCCATTTGTTCAAAGCTTAATTTTGGTGATGAATGACAACATGATCAATGGGACTAATCATATTGTCTAGCATGTCTTTGTAGACACTTCTAGGTCCCAAGGATGCAAAAATACCATATGCCAAAATAAGAAGATAGTATATTTTTCAAGGGTAAAAACCGTGGAAGAGAAAGAAAGAAAAGAGTAGCGTCGGATGAACCGACGGTACCTGTGACAGAACCGCCCAAAATAATTCCGTATTATCGCCTAAGCCTGTCCACGTGGCCATTAAGCAATAATAAAGAAGTATTTTGTCGCTTCTGCCGGGTAAAACCCGGTAAATCACTTACAACAGGATCGAGATATGCGCTAAGCCCACACGAAGGCGGGACCAGAGTACAACATTACATTACATAAAAGTTCACAAAGTTACATTATTACAAACCAGGTTTTCGTACATAAAAGTAAATGTGATTCAGAGATTAAACAGCGGAAATAAAACTAGCGGAAGATACACATGGGAGGCCATCCACAGAGTATCACTCATCGTCAACCTGCTCCCACTCAAGTTCCCAACCATCTGGAATAGAACCAGGCCAGATGGGGTTACCTGAAAACAACAACAAAAGCAAGGCTGAGTATACTAATACTCAGCAAGACTTACCCGACAAAAAGAAAGCAAGACTAGACATGCAAGGCTTTTTGGCTGGTGTGTTTGTTTTGCCAAAAGCGACTAAGAGTTGATCCTTACTTTCCAATTTTAGCTCAAGTTCTAGTATGTTAACCATTCTAGGTAAGCACCTAACTAAACAAGCATGTTTGTACAAACAACATTAAACAGGCAACAATATTAATCCAAAAGTTCCATAAATAAGTATGGGGTAGCCAGTGGTCAAGCCGACTCAGATAACGGCGAGTGACCGACGATCGATCGATTTATATCCTTGCAAGGTAAACCCAAGATACACGGAAGAAGGTAGACCAAGTGCAGTGTCTACCCCAACCAGGCGGTTCCCGTCATTCCCCAGATTAGGGACAGGCGCAACAGTCCTAAGTACAAGGTTACTGGAACGCCCTCACACGGCACGTCTAGGATCACACTTGCACTACCGGGAGCAAACCGGGAGAAGCATCTCAGGAGTAGTAACGATAAAGTCCCCGCACTGGTTCATTAGGTACTAGGCTTACCGGTCCCATTCCTGACAAGCACTTGGTACGTTCAATAGCTTAGACCAGCACCATGCTACTCGGTCGAGACCGAACCCATTGCTCTTACCACATGAGCGAGTCAATTTAACCAACTTATGATTCCAACATAAGCATCCTATATCTCGCGAGCAATGAGTCATTACTCGACTTCTACCGTATCCTTAGAGCATGGCACTAACGATCCTAACATACTAGTAAAAGAGCATAGGAGTCTTAAGGTTCATGCATCTAGGTTTCAAACAACTCCTGAAACGTAAATGCACAAGTAAACAATAGATACTGAAAGTAAAAGTGGAGATTTTATCCCAAAAAGGTTAGATGAAACCGGTGCTTGCCTTCCGCTGAGTTAGCAACAGCTTTGGGCTCTTCCGGACTTTGGTCCAGGTCTTGCTGCACACTAGTCTGGTTCACCTCTCCGCTAGCTGCTCCCTCCTCCTCCTGAGTGAGCGTGTACGTCCCGTCTGGTAAATCTACACGTCACATGCATATGCATTAAATTATGGTGAGGGTGGGAGAATTACCACCAACCCAACTCTTGTTGGTCATATTCATCTAAACATTATTAATTTCTCACAAAAGTTATTAGGGTGGTGTGATGATGAACTAAATACTAATTTGATGGTGATTGTGTACATATTTAAGCAAACTAAAGTATTTAACTTCACAAAACAGCAAGGGAGTGTGATTAAACATTCAAAAACAGAACCATGACATGTTTTCACAATTTAACACTTTAATTTCCATTTCTTTATTTAATTAAATAAAACAAGCCTTTCAACCATAAATCCAAATTAAATCAAAAACACTTCAAATAAGTCTAAGCTTCTGCACACATGATCATATACTCATTCTAAGCTCACACACCAAAATTTAGATTAAGAACAATTATAAATTAATTTATATGGAAAAGATTAAATTCAGCCTAGTAAATGAAAATTAAATCACACAAAAAGATGAAATTAACAAACTGAGCTCAACTTTCACAGGTAAGCTATACATGTCAAAACTTAGCTACTGGCCAAAGCATACATGCATATCTTTCATATATTTCAACTTAAGAATTAAACATGTTATACCAAGTTAAATCCAAAACACCAAACAAAACATATCCTAAAATCACATATATTCAACCAGAGGCACTATTTATCAAGACAAAGCCCTAGGGTGCACTGGTGCTTAAAGAAAAGTTTACAAAAGGGCTATAAAAAGCATCAAGCTTAATCTAGCATAAAGCTTACATAAATCATAACTGATTATCTACACATCAAACTCATGCCAACTTTGGTCACAAATCTAAACATGTCATAAAGAGCAACATATCCAAAATTCAAGTCCATAGCATGTGTATATTTTAAATTACACTAAAAACACATCAAACTGTGTTTGAATTTTTAAATCAAAAACTACACAGAAAAACCCTATACATGCTTTCTAGAAAAGGTAGGTTTCTTCACTAGGAACCCAACAAAATTGGATTTGCATTCTTATGATTTTTCTACGATTTTTAATGGATTTTACAAGGTACAGCCGAAACCCTAATGTAACTTTTACAGGGGGACCCTCGGAAACTTTTCCTAAATCACAGATGTACCCTTACTTTGCACAAATCTCCCTGGAAAGATCGGAGAAGAAGCAATGTGGTCCTTGGGCAGAACTGTGCATCGCCGGCGGCGGAATTGAAGGCCGGAGGTGGCCGGACTTGGCCGGGAAAGGGTGGGGGAGTGGTCCTTGCTCACCTAGGGTTCGATTTTGGTGCTTGGACGGGTCGGAGGAAGTGCCGGCGATGGGGAACGGCGGAGCCGTGGATCTCCGGCCGTGAACAGCACTGCTCCGACGTGGATGCTCACCGTGGGGGTCGTCTGGTGGCCTGGGGAGCTCCGGTGGGTGCTTGTGGTGGTGGAGGATGGCTCAGGGGCCGGTGGCAGTGAGCGGGAGAGGGAGCTCGGCTGGGGCACAGCAATGGCGACTGGCGACGTGCGAACTGAGGTGAAGCCGCGGCGCGTGTTGGACGACCCGGGCGAGCGGTCCAGCGGCCGGCCTTAAGGCCTCACGGCCAGCTGGCCGCGTGCATGCGCCAGGGGCGCCTCGCGACGCCCGCGCGCCGACGCGTGGCCGCTCGGGCCGCGGCCAGGCCGCGTTCGTGCCCCTGGGCACGGCGTACGGCCCAGGGGTGTGCGGAGCCCCCTAGGGTCGTGTGGTCCACCGCGGAATCGTCCAGGCGACGTACACCGGGAGAAGCCGCAGGCGCCACGTGGACGCAATGACGCAGCCCCCCCTGCGCGCGTGCACCGGCATGCAGCAGCGACGTCGTCATCGTTTTAATTTCGCGATCATGTTTTCAAAATTCGAAAACTCCGCAAAGTGCTAACATACTCGAAAATCTCCAAAAATAAAAGTTGTAGAGGAGCTTTAGACCTACAACTTTTACAAAGGGCGACATATGTTTTGATCCACGGATTGGTGGGAAAAACGGGATGAAAATGCCAGAATTCTCGGCCCCGGTATTACTGTGCACAGGAAGTTCATCTCGAGTTTATGCGGCTTTGCACTCAAAATTGGAATGTCCACCAATTATGAAAAATGTGTTCCCGGAAAAACTGAGCAACTTTTACATTGGCCGAAATTGAAGTTTTATAGAAAAATTTGGAGAACGTGCAAGAAAACAAATTCAGCTCTTTAGGATCTATAGGGGTTTGACCAAGAAAGGAGGGTTTGACCTAGGGTTGATGTGTAAATTTGAGTACACTCATGTTAAACATGCTTAGGGATAATTAACCCTGATTAACACAACTAATTGAGGTATTTATCTTTACAGTACCCATGGAAGCGGCGTCGGTGCAACCACCGGATGAAGTGGTACGCTGCGGGAAGACTGAAGTCAACATGAAGATCACCGGATCATCCGACGCTCCCAATTCTAGTTGCGCCGGATGAATCAAGAGACCAAGCCTGCAGAGATCAATAGCACCAGATGAACCGATGGGGGAGCAGCGGTTCATCCGACGGCGTCAAATCAGCTAACAGAGACGTTCGGGCGCGAAGCTCTTCAGCACCGGATGAACCGATGGTCAACAGGACATAAGCAACGGTTCATCCGGCGACTACGAAGAAGCTACCAGTAAGGTTTTGGTCGTAAACCCATCAGCACCGGATGAACCGACGGTTAAGTGAGGAGGCCGTCGGTGCAAGCGTCGGAGGATATGTGTCAGAAGGGATGCAACGGCTAGGTGACGTGGAGGCCACCGGATGAACCGATGGCCCTGGAAAACTAGCATCGGTTCATCCGACGCTATGGTTTTCAGTGACTTTTAGCCAACGGCTCTTTGGACGCCTTGGGCTATTTATACCCCCCTCCACTTACCCATTTGGAGTGGCTGGAGTGTGTGGAAGTGCAGAGGAGTTCAAGACTCATAGAAGATCATATCCAAGCCATCCAAGTGCTTAATTGCTCATCCATAGACTTGCACATGCTTTGTGTGTGTGCTTAGTGCTAGGCTTAGCTTAGGGCTGAGTGAGTGCAAGGTGTGCCTACCTTGTGAGGTGATTCTCGAGTGGATCAAGTTGTACGAGGTGCGCCGGAAGCCTTGGAGCCTAGGTGGCTCTCCGGCAAACGTCTTCGACCCTCCGGCTTGGTGTGGAACGGCGAGGACACTTTGTGCGGGGGACGTGGAGACCCCTTCCCTTGGTGGAGAAGCTCCTTAGTGGAGGCGGCATCAAGGTGACCAAGGGAGCTTGGCGAGTGCCTTCGTGGCGAGCCTTTGTGGCAAGTCAAGTGGTGCTCTTGGGAGAGACTTGGTGACCGGGAAGCAATACTCTTGTGTAGAGTGCTTCAACAACGTGGACTAGGGGTGGCTTAGTGCCTACCGATACCACGGGATAAATCGTGTGTCAAGAGTTTGCTTCCTCTCATCCCCTTTACGTTTCCGCATTACTCTCTTGCAATCTTTGCTTACCTTTACTTTCCTAGAGCAGCATCTTGCTAGGATTGGCTATAGGTTGCAAAACTTATTTTGGGATGAGAGTTTTCACACTAGAACAACCTAGTTGCACATCTAGATTGTATGTTCTAGTTTATGTTTGATGCAAATAGTGATAAGTCATGATTAAGGTTTCAAGTTGACTAATTCACCCCTCCCCCTCTTAGACTACGGGCATCCGATTCCTTACAGGTGCCTCGGTATCTACCGTTTCGTCATCACACCGTGCGACGACGGGACCGGTGGTGGGTCCCACCGGTCAAAAGCGGGCCGTGACTTGACTGAGTTGACCGGCACACACGTCCCTGGAGGCAGGATGTGCGGCAGCTAAACCAAGCATTGATTAGTTCGTGAATTTTTGATGAAAGGCGGTGAAAATTTTTGCATTGAACCACGTGCGCAGAGAGAAGAAATGAACTGATATGATTCTCTAAGGCCCCGTTTAGTTCGCGAACTGAAAATTTTTGGTCCCCTTTCAAGGTCTATTAGGAGTATTAAACGTAGATTATTTACAAAAATAATTACACGAATGGGCCGGAAATTACGAGACGAATCCATTAAGTCTAATTAATCCGTCATTAGAGATTGTTTACTGTAGCACGACATTGTCTAATCATGACATAATTAGGCTCGTTAGATTCGTCTCGAAAATTAAGGTAGGGGTCGTGGAATGGGTTTTGTCATTAATCTAAATTTAATACTCCAAATTAGTAGAAAGAAGATTGATGTGACAGGTTGTTAGTGAAAATTTGGTGAAGTAAACGGACTCTAAGTGAGAATTTTGGTGGAAGATTTGGGAACTAAACAGGACCGCGTATATTTCTCGTTGCTTCAGCATCCAGCATTCTAGAGCAATACTGGCTCTCGCAGTGTGCATGCATGCACTGATGTGCTCCTACTGACCTACTTGATGTCATTGGCATTAGTGTGGGGAACGGGGCAACGGGCACCGGTGGAGGGTGATCGATCGAGGCAGCTAGCAGCACAAGCAGAGATCGAGGGAGAGCCGAGAGAGCGACGCAGGCACAACCCACACAAAGGGTGTTGTTTAGTTTTCTGAATTGAGATGCAAAATTTTGGATTTTGCATGGATTTTGGACTGAAAAGCACTGTTCCGAACTGAAAAGCACTGTAACATTTTTCGTTTGTTTGTGGTAAATATTGTCCTACCATGGTCTAACTAGGCTCAAAAGATTCGTCTCGCAATGTACATCCAAACTGTGTAATTATTTTTTGATTTCATCTACATTTAGTACTCCATGCATGTGTCGACATTTTTTATGTGATATTTGATCTGATGGGAAATTTTCTTTTAGCATAGTGAATTTTGGGAAAAGTTGGGCTTCTAAACACACCCAAATCACAACTGAGGCATCAGGCACTGTTTGACCGGCCGGTCGCCCGGTCGGATCGGACGGTGCTGAGATTCGATTGTGTTTTTTTTTTTTTTGGATAAGAGATTCGATCGTGTGTTAATTATTCCACGATACTAAACTCGATCATTCATGCGGAGCTCCGTTACGCATACCGGCGAGTCAGCAGAGCCCCCGCGCCCGGCGCCCCCACGCTTTCTTGCTCAGCAAGAAAAAACCGGCCAGTGCCTTTCCCCAAGTGGGACCCCCCTGCTCAGCTCCACGAACCGGAAGCGGACGCGCGCGCATCCACCTGCCAGCAGTGGACGCATGGGGAGCGCGGTGCGGCGCGGGGGCCACAGCAACGACCCCCAGCATTTTTGGTAAAAACACCCCGGGATTAGGCCGTGTTTAAATGTATTTCAAAAAAATTTCAGAAAATGGAATCTCACATGCATGGAGTACTAAATGAAATCTATTTGCAAAACCTTTTCACACATAGGTGTAACTTTACGTGATGAATCTAATGAGCATAATTAATTTAATAATTTGCTACAATAATGCTACAGTAACCATCTTCTAATTATGTGTTCAAAGCCCTCATTAGACTCCTCTCGGAAATTTACCTAGGGGTGCGAAGGTAGTTTTGTAAACTGCATTTATTTAACACCCTTAATTATTGATCAAAGTTGCATTTAATACCTAAAATTTTTTACGTAAACACGGAACGATTCCGTGTGCAAAACAAAGGGGGTTGTACTGTACAACGGAGCCGCTGGCAGGGGATGGAACGTCAAAACACCCTTTGCCACCGGACCAGAGGGAAGGCCTGCATTTTCCCGGAAAATCCCCATGCCCAGATGAAGATACCAGTCCGCTGGCGAGCGGTCACGTCGCTGTAAATACCCTTCCTTGGGTTCGTTCCAGCCCGGCCTGACCTGAGGAGGACGCCTCCCTTCGCGGCGAAGGAAAAGGCGGGTGCCATGCGTGATGCGGGGCGATCCGGGACGCTGCGGTTTCTACTTATTCGTCCGTCACATCAAACTATCATCTATCGTACTCCCTCCATCCCAGAATATAAGCATTTGTTGACTTCTGACGATCACATTTGACCACTCGTCTTATTCAAAAAATTTGTGAAATTATAAAAATAATTATGATGTACTTAAAATATATACGATGATAAAACATATTATAAAAAAATAAATAATTTTTTCACAAATTTTTTGAATAAGACGAATGGTCAAACATGAGTCACGGAAATCGAAGAATGCTTATATTTTGGGACGGAGGGAGTATCAAATTATGTATCAATCACATCGAACTATCATCTTTATTTTAGAATTCCCATGGAATTGTCATCTATCACATCAAATTATTTATCAATCACATCGAACTATCATCTATCACATAAAATTATTTATCAATCACATCTTTTCTTTATACATATGGTCTAATATGACGATTTTTTATAACTATTCATTCAAAAATACTATTACAACTCTATTTATAACGTTGATAGTATGACAGGGATCCGTCGTTAGATTCTGTCAATGGCTTGCTTGGCTCCTGAGTGGGATCGAGGTGGTCGTTGTGACTGAATGAGTGAGCGTGATGTGCTTGTCGGCTTGTGAAAGCGCACTGCGAAAAGAAAGCCCAACCCAACCATGTTGTGCTAAAGGCCCACTAACTAGTAAAGGCGCTCTCCTTCGGCTTGTTTGTTGTTGTGCAGATTTAGTTAACGAGGGCCCATAGATATATCTTGGTTAACACGGCCCAAACATGGATAACATCTATTTGCACGGTGACACTTCTTGAGTGAGAGCGATCCCGTCGCAGTCCCCCCGGGCGCCTGCGGAGGTCAAGTCAACGGATGCGACGACATGCCTTTTTCCAGGCATGTTGCTTTCAGGGGCGGTAATTTTGCTCCTGGACACCATACAATGTTGATTTTAGCTGTAGGACACTGCTGAAACGCATATTTGCTGGTAGACACTCTTCAAAAGCGGAAAATTGCTCATGAACACTGGAACTAACCAAATATTATTTTTTATGTGAGGGTTGAGAGAATTACGTTGAATGGACTAAAATACCCCTCAATTGAGTGGGGTCCATCTATCATATTGCAACAGGGGATTCCTTCCTGCATCTTGCGCAGCGGTGGTCTCTGGAGTACGGTGGCAGGGAGGCTTCAAGGCATGACGGAGTGCTCGGGGGCTCGGGGTCAGACCGAGGCGGTTCATGGCGCCCTGTGCGCAAAGGGCGCAGATCTGCGCAATTTTGCGCTGAAGATCCAGCCACGCCTGCCCAAGCGCCGGCGGCCATGAGATCGGCCTCTGCCCGCCGCCGAGCTCGGCGTCCCATCCCGTCCCGCCCTCTCCGCGCCAGCAGGCCCGCCTTGGCCCCCGCGCCCCTCCTCAACTTGAAGATCGGCTAGGCCAGCAGCTGCCGCCCGTAGCGTCCCAAGCCTGGCCACGACCACCTCCACCCGAATCGGTCAGCCTGGCCACGCGCCGCCGCTCTCGTGCTTGGCCACACCCGTCTTCCCATGCTGCCGCGTGCCGCCCCGCTTTGGCGTTTTCGTGGATGGACGGGCAGGCGCTTCGGCCCCCCGGCGCCGGCGGCCGCTCGCCGTGCCCGCCTCCTCGGTCCTCACGCACTCACGCAGGCACTGGTGGTCATGCTTCGCTCCACCCTGCCGGCGGCCGTCGGTCGTGGCTGAGCTCTGCTGGAGCCTCATGCATCGCCGGTCTGTCGCCGTCGAGGTCAACCGAGAGAGAGGCGTGAAGATGGCACGTGGGTACTACTTGCTGCCACGGAGGACATTGTTGTAGGCTGAGGACACAGGAGCGGACTAGAGCTCGAGAACAAGATGAAGGGGCAAAACTGACATGTGGACCCCATTTCACAAAGGGTAAAAAAGACTTTGCACACTGTTTCTCTCTCATCAAAACAGGGAATGAATATTTTATCGTCTTCGATGTGCACCGGCAAATTTTCGCTTTTGAAGAGTGTCCACCAGCAAAAATACCCTTGAGCAGTGTCCAGCACCTAAAACCAACATTGTAGAGTGTCCACCAGCAAAATTACCCTTTCAGGGGCGACACTGGTGAGAACCGATGAGCAGACCGGGAGGGGGCAACAAATCTTTGACTGCGGCCGCGGCCAATCATCACCAGTGTGCTGGTCTCTTCACTTGAGGGCGAGGCGACAGACACCGGTCAAGGGATGGGCGGCGGATTGCCTCCACTGTCCACTACTACTCCACTCCTCCCAGCCTCCAGGGCAAGTCGGTCCAGCCGGACGCCCAGACAGGGTGCAGCCGTGCAGGGCACCGAACCGCACGGGAAACAGAAGAGAGCAGACAGCCGCTCAGGTGCGCCTTCTGATCTCCACAGGCCACAGCCTTACAGGGAACCATAACAGAGCAAATGGAAAATCAGTCCAGTCTAGGATCGCCAGTAACATTCTGTATATTCTGCAAGTTTAATTCACACCAACCCAGTCGCCAGTATATTCCCTCCGGTTTGGTAAAAGAAGTCGTTTTGAACAAAATTTGGGTCAAACATAAAGAATATAAATGATGAATAACTTTTAAATCGTTAAGTTTATAAATGTGAAAATCATATCAATAGATTTGTTTTGAAGATCATTTTCATAAAAATATACATTCAATAAATATTTGTATAAAAAAACGAAGTCAAAGTTGTGTTTTGGAGACCGGGGGAGTATACTCCCTACAGACTGAGTAGCAGACCATCCCCCATGTTTGGTTTCTTTGAGATCATAACCAAAGGTAGCAACTGCAGTACTGTGCTAACGTCGGAAGAATGCACATGGATTGCCTCAATAGTTTCCCACATGTCCGACAGATCATGTATTTGAAGAACTTTTAGCATGAAGTACAGAAAAAGGATAAACAAGGCAGCAGCATGAATTCGGCTTTAAAGCCACCTGGAAGGCCACCACCTTCGCAACTAACATCGTACAACAACACCGCATCATTGTTTCACCAGTGCAGGCCAATGCAAACTTGATGGAAACTGAAACAATACCAGACACCATCTCACAGACCAATACTCAAAGGCAGAGTCACTAGAGAGACAGGAAAGAGACTCCCATAATCTGATAGAATAAAATTCTGATACTTGTCACATGCATAAATGTGGAAGCACCCTCGTGACCAGAATGTGACCAGCATTGAAATAACAGTTGCCTGCTTACGAGCACTTTTGCCACAGCAAGGCCATTGTCAATCACACAAATCAATATATAGATGGTGGCCTCTGGCCAGGGAACCTTGACCTAAACTGTAACATGCTGCAGAATTTGAAACTCAGCTAACACAACTTTTCACATCCAGGGGTCCAAAAGTAAAATAAATCTTAGGAAAGGACGGAGGGAGTACAAATATGCTCCATGTGACAGAACTATCAGAACAAACCAACAGTGCAGGGAGTCACAACAGATCAAACAACAGTCTAGAATCGCCAATAAAATTATTTTGTTCATGCAGCACAATGCAATACAGTTTGGATATTGTCTTTTTGAAGGGGGAAAAAAGCTTATTAAGCAAAATTCAGTGAGGCATTGAAAATGATGTTGCTCAGCGGCTGGCACCACCATGTCACGACTAGAAGTCAGAAATTTAACGCAGTCAAGTATTCTTGAAGCCAGATGTTTGCTCAAGGAACAAAAATTTAGGGACACTCATCAATGAAAGGCAGCTCAATAGCAACCCGAAAATAGGAACATATGCATATGTAAATTGTATGCAGAGTAAGACTGGTTATCTACAACATGTAAATCTGAAATATCACTTGATTTTGAATTCTACAACAGCTTTGAGTTTATATATCAATCAGGGAAGTAATGGATGACAATGACACCTGGTTGTACTCACACACACGGTTCATCATCTCGTCTGGAAGGTAGAGCCCAGCCAGGATCAAGCACGCGCTATGCTGATAAATCCCTTCCCCAAGTTCCATGACACAGCATAAAGTCGTCGACTTCTCTCATCCACAGACCACTTCCCCCAAGCAATTGTCCGACTATGTTAGCCAATCATACCAGATGCAGCCGCCACAGCCATCTGGGCCTCGATAAAGACAACAAATGTGCAGTAGCACCCATGCACAGCAGATTGGGTATGCCATATAGAATTAGCCACTTTCTCTTCTGCAGTTGCCCGGTAGAAGATATTTAAACCGGTCAAAATTCTTTAGCAGAAAACTAGGAAGATGAACAGCAGAATATGTGTTTGGGATCGGCCCCAGCTTGGCAATAATTTCTTGGAATGTGTATTCTTCTGGAAGCATATCAAAAAGATCTGCCCCTCTGCAGATGACATCTTGAATCCTTTCAGGGTTCAGAAAGTACTTGAACCTGATCCGGTCAACATGACTATAAGCTTGCATTTTGAAGGCAAAATCACTAATGTAACGGAAGCAAAAGCTGCAATGCCACCCTGAATCAGCAAGAAGCTCATCTGTCTGCCGGAAGTGCGCATACCTCGTCTTTCCAGATCGGTACCTGTGTATTGATGCCCTCCAGCTCTTATCATCTAGGAAAAACTCAAACGAGTAAAGATAATTCCTGAGCTGGAGATGAAGTATGTCTGGAATGTTGTCACACCACCTCAAGAGATTAATTGTGTGCCCACTTGGGATTTCATCAACATCCGACATGATCAGCAGGTCATCATCTTCTATTCTTGCAATCCTAATAAGCTGGTCCAGGGCAACCCTCTGATATGACTCCTCAACAAATGGGTTCTCCCCCTTCTTGAACCTTCCCCCAACCATACCATATGTCAGCCGCGATTCAGCAAATCCAAATTGATGACGGTTTTCCTTGAAGTGGAGGGGCTTTTTCATGCCAGTGAAGGTTGAGTTGGACTCAAGAAGCACAAACTCTGACACATAGGGACTGAGTTCATTCCAACGGATCTCGAGTATATCAAGCTCATTGCTGAAGAGTACAGCATCAAATACACGGCGAGGACTATCCCGAACTTTCCACCCATGTAACTTGCAGAGATTCTCCATGGTGACATTCTCATGGTAGTAGTGAGGGATTGTCTTGAAGGGCTTGGGAGGAGATTCCCAGATTGGCCGGAGGAAGTATGTGACCTTCTGCCCATGCGCATATATCATTAAGATTAGGATTGGCACACCGATCAAGAGGGCCATAAGTGCCCTGATATCAAATCCCCGTAGCGCACACTTTAGCCTTGACATGGTCAGAGCTGCCTTTGACGCAGGCTGCAAATGAATGCATCAACTGTATAAGAAATCAAACAAGCAATAGTGGGCAAACGGAAATCTGTGAAACGAATAAGAACGCCAGCTATCGGCATGCAACTACTCAACTGAACTATTTAAACTTCTAGTATGTGCATGCCTTTTTTTAGGAACATAAACATGTACTCACCTACTATCTATCCCCAAAGCAATAAACTTTGACATAACCAAAGCCTGCTAACCAAAGAGAGAAACTCCTAAAGCAATATCCCAAACATCACCTTTCGCAGCACAAGGTTTGTTATTTCAAGGAAAAAGCGTCAAAAGCTAAGCAGAAGCTGACTAACACCGCACAGAACTAACAAAGAACAAAACCTAATGCCACAACTGCATGCACCAACGCAGAAAGGTAAAGATAACAATGAGCACGAGGTTAGCAAAATCATATAAACTAGGACCAGCAGACCTAAAGCCTGCTGAACTAGAAATGCCCGACTGAACTAAATCAGCTTTGGTTGACAACACTTAAGGCCACTAACTGCCATGTGACCAAAATGCTGCACAACTTTTCCTGTCCGTCCAAAGGGATTAAACATTCCAAAATTCTGCTAATTCGCAAAAAAGCCCAAAACTCGGGCATCACGAGAGTCCTCGTGACAGAATCAAGAAAGCGGAAGAGTCTTCCCCAAACTCATCCAAAGACATATTCCCAGGCTCCAAAATGTCATGCCAATACACGCAATTCCGCCACGTCGGGAGATTCTGCCACCCAAAAGGCGTGAAGAATTCAGACTCCGTAACTCCGTCGCCCATGCCAGGGCAGATCAAAGACAACGCACGGGCAAGGAACTGAAACGGGCCTGCCTGCACGCCCAAAGCCGCCCCCAAATCGGTCCGGCATCCTTCCTATCCAAAACCGAAACTTTGCACGCTGCGCACCACCCCACACGCGCGTGACGCGTCCCGGCAAGTAGTCATGGCGGGTACGGGCCGCCAGCCCGCCACGTGCGCGCGGTCCCGCCCGGGCCGAATGCGCCAGGCATCCGCTGCAGAGGAGCGAGCGCCTCGGCGGGCCGAGGAACCTACCACCCCCCACGGCACGCGTGGCAGATCTGGCAGCGGAGGGAGGAAGGGAAAGGAAGCGGGGAGCGGAGCGGAGCGGTGCTTACCTCGCCGCACACGCTGTCGCAGATGCCGTCGGTCTTCTTGTACCCGTAGTGCCCCGCCTCCGGCATCGCAGCGCCCCGCCCACGCTAGGGCCCAGGAGGAACCCCCTCTACCCCCGCCGGAGCGATCGAATCCGACCGAGAGACGCCCGGGCGGCCGGGGGTGTGGAGGATGAGGGCGGCCGGGGAGGAACGGCGAAATCCGCCCCGGCAAGAACCCGCCGCGCGCGAGCAGCAGCTCCAATGGCGCGCCGATCGAGCCCGGGGGCGCGGCGGGTGGGGTTGCCGGTGGTCACGACGTCCCCGGCGATCGCCCGCCGGGGAGGGGAGCGGAACTCCGGCGGCCGGCGCTCTCCGCCGCTGGCCGTGCAGGCGGGGGGACCTCGGCAGGAGGAGGAGGAGGGGGTGCTCGGTCGGGCCCCGGCACGCGGCGGGGTGATTAGTGGGGGATCCGCGGGGTCGCCGGCGCAGAAGCGAGAGGGGGTCGATTCGTTTGGAACCGTCTAATTATAGCCGTTTGGGTGGTGCGGTGCGGTGCGGGGTGCGTGTGCGGGTGCGTCCCCCTCCTCTGGCCCCTACCTACCTTCCCCGACCCCGTAGTACGTGAAACATGTGTCCCGAAGAACTACCCAAAAGCTCACCCTCCGGACCATTTTTTTTCTAGCCGGGCGGGACGGCATCGTTTTGTTCCTGCTACAAGGCTGGAGGGTTGACCGGAGCCTGCCTCAACTTTTTCGCATCTCCGTGCGCTCTGCGCTCGTTCTTTGCGAGCCGATCGGCGCCGCCCGGGGCGCGCGCCTAGCGGCCGGCCGTGCTCCTGGAACACCGCGCACCGGTCGGAGCACGACGAGTTTTGTGGCTGCGGCCTGGAGCCCTGGACCCGTGCGTGCGGGACCGGCGGGAGCCGCCGGACACGGCTATGGCGGCCGGAGCCGGACAAGGCGCCGGGCAAGCGGACGGCAGAGGCCACCGCGCACGAACGGCACGGCGCGGTAAGAGAAAACGAAAGGCAAAAAGGACGTCTCCGTTTGTTTGGTACCCTTTGGCGTCTGGCTCTTGTGTGCATCGTCGTCAGAGACTCCGAGAGGAGGCGGAGACAGCCAGTGCTAAGTACGACGCTGATGTACATACAGTACTGGGATAGCAAAGTTTTGATACTGATTATGGTTTTAAATAGCGGGCTAAGGTGTTTAGTGACTATAGCCGGCATTTAGCGGGCTATAGCCAGCTTTAGCGGGCTAAATGCCATAGCTACTGCCCTTTTCAAAAGCTATATCCAACTATAGCGGCAGCTATAGCCGGCTATTTAGAACCTTGATACTGATAGGGGCGTAGCAGCACGTAGTAGTAGGCAGAGACTTTGATAGTCGCATGAGGCATTTCCGTGCACTGCTGCTACCAGCATTTCCGGCCGCGCCTCTCAAAAGTAGCACACCTTTTCTTCTCGCATGCGCTAGTATGCTACTGGTGGAGTCTCAGTGACGAGGATAACGCGCGACGGTACGCGGTGAAGTTTCATGGTACCACGGCAGCACTACTGCTTCTTCAGATGCTGGCTTTTTGGTGACTGAGGTGAGGAACCGTGCAAGCAATTATCAGGGGAAATGCCGCGGAAATTACGAGCCACAGAGGCCGTAGCTAGCTACTACTCGTGTTGTTGCCGGTCATTTTCGCCGAGCGAGGAAATGGGAGGAAAAAGGAGGTCGAAAAGACACGGCAGCATTAGCATTATATTACCAATGGTGTGGACGTGCATCAGAGGGATCGACTCGACCGGCCGGCGGCACGCGCTCGCGGCTGGTGGTGGAATATGAGCGGCTCGTAATCATAGGCCGTAAAGCATGGCGAGATCGTGCGTGCGAGACGGGGCGGGGGGCGCAGCAGTGGCGCACCCACTGGCTGCACGGTTGACTGATAACAACCGGCACCTTTCGCCTTTCGGCTTCCGTCTCTCGCCGATCAGAGAACAGACTCTCAATTCTGAAGCGGCAATGGGTTAGCTAATCAGGAGCGCCAGAAGGAAAAGTGTTGGAGAATAGGGAAACTGGAGATGGAGGGCCGTTCGTTCGTTCGTCAGTGCATGATGCCAGCTGAGCGACGGACACTCAGACTGATCAGTTCAGCGCGCTGATCC
Source organism: Cenchrus fungigraminus (assembly GCA_036936925.1). Classification (NCBI taxonomy): domain Eukaryota; kingdom Viridiplantae; phylum Streptophyta; class Magnoliopsida; order Poales; family Poaceae; genus Cenchrus; species Cenchrus fungigraminus. The sequence goes on from CM072775.1 coordinate 78,707,346, forward strand.
AACGAACTACCACCCAAGTGGCATGTTCGTGATGCATCGGCAGTCGGCGTAGGGAGGTGACGCCACTGTTATTAGTTGATGGCGCATTATTGCCTCGCTAATCCCTGGAGTGCTTACGCGCCTGATCGAAAGGGATGGATCGACAGCATTGAAAGCAAGTCACATTAAGCAGCTTGATGTGCTCTGGTTACGTACGCCCAAGTATAGAAGCATATTCTTTCTGGCTGTGTAATAATTATGCCCGGGGGGTGGTCGATGATTGTCCTTTGCACTGTCGTCCTGCACGGCTGCACGCAGGCTCTCCTCCTCCTACCTGTTGGCTGCTGGCGCTCTCGCTGCGATTGGCATCACGGAAGGGATTACTTAAAGCCCGTGCCAAGTCATCATAAGATGTAACCTTAATCGAAAGCAAGAGGTATAGTGGATATTATATATTGTACCTCATCCTCCCTCAAATATCATTACTTCATTACGTATATTGTACTGGCTAGCTCATCCGCACAAAGTCAAAAGAGGAATGCAAAAAAGAAAAGGAATAAATTATCACCCTAGCCAAAAAAAGAGAGACAACTTCTTAGCATTTGTGTACGCATCGAGCACACTGCTATACACAATGCGGTCTTCGCCGTCCGTCAACCGCCATTCATCGAGGGTTTGAATGCGGGAGCACTAAACACTTGTTTACTCGAGCATTATTGCCCCCCGAACATGTACTTACTAATTAATCAATCAGCTTGGATTATCCTTTGTCATCAGAGGCAATTGGCATCATTGACCACTGCACACAGAGCTCCGTTTTTTCAGAACACGACGACACTTTCAGACTTTCAGTAGAACAATGCCTCACATAGTTCTTCCCCCCCAACGACCACTTTATATTATTATTACACAATTTATACACCCCATAGGCCCAAGTTGTTTGGGCTCGATCTATCGGACTTGATCCGATCAAGGAGGAGCATCCGAGCGAGCATGTCCCTGTCACTCATCACACGCGGGCTGGCAGCAGCGTGGCATGTTAATTCAAACGCCAAGTGGATCTCGATTAGCAGTGACATGATGACTTGCCCGTTTAACTTGTTCGTAAGCTCGGGACTTGGCGCGACGGATTGGTTGATCGGCTGGGACTTTTAAAAAAAAAATTATTCGTGGCCGTGGCTGAATTAATCTGCTGTCGTCGTTGACAGCGATTGGTGGCTTGGTCTCTTTCGTCTTGGACGCGTACGGCTCGTGGCAGGATCCAAAGGCCGGGCCTGCCCAGTCTTCTTGTAGCTTTGCAATCAGATGCGCGGTTTGGAAATTTGGGTGTGGGGTTGTTTCGGCAGGTGACAAAGGCCGAGTCCAACTCGTTTGAAAACTAGGTAGTACGAGTGGTACGTAGTATTTGGATTTTTTCCCCCTTTGCAGACCGCATGTTCGAGCTGCAAGCCTTTTCGCTGGGTTGGTGGCTGCTGACATTTGTTTTTTTTTAAATATCGCTTGTTGGTGACTGATGATTTGTACTGATTTGTTCTAAGAGAAAAATATCGTTGGCTAGTGACTGATAAGTCAGACGAATATGAATGGTTTTATTTTTAGACCGTTCTTATTTCCCCCCTCATGGGCTCATGACGCTGTTGCGCCGTTGCACGTCCTATGCCACACACAAATGAATTTCCTTTTCGAACCATTCTTTATTTTTGTTGGTGCGCATTTTTTGAGGAAAAAAAAGTGGTGACTGCATGCCTAGAGGGAGGTTCACATGTCATTCGGTAATTACGAGCCGCGATTGTTGAACTGATGTGCTTCTGATATGGAGCTTATGATGTGCTCGTACAGCGGAGGTACCACTGCACGGCGCACACCAGTTCATTCTTTGAATCCATATGTTATGGCATCATTTTCCTCACTTTATGGGTGACAGTTTGTTGTGATCTTTTTCTCCTGGGACATTGCAGAGTGTAAAACGTGGTATATTTAGTTACTACCTTCCTTGTTTCTTTTAAATTATAAAGCTGCGATGATGATTGTTGTTTTCATGCTAACTATTTCCTATACACAGGAGTAATGTTTCTGTCAATACTAATTTGGCATTCGAATAGTAGAAATGCACTTATATTAGAACAGATAAAGGGATTCCTAGACATAGTTTAACAGCCAAGTAGCTGCTGCTACAGTCCGCGCAGGGAACCATATCTCAATCCCTCCTGTATAGTTGAGCTGTTGGCCTGTTGCGCTGCAGCAGTTCAGCCACAAAAGAATCACGAGGGAGCAGTGCAGCCGCACACGGAGTGTCAAGCTTATTACCTAATGTCAACGTGTGTACTATATGCTCGAGTTAAATGGCAAGTTACTAAGCAATCATCATCCAATAAGGCAATAAGGAACTACTTGCAGTACGTACTAACAACGCTCGTAACGTTGGATTATGACGTCATTCTTATGATTCAAGATTATACATTGCTTGTCTGGTCCCTACTATACGTTATTGTAGGCTACGTACTCCGTATACACAATTCTAAACCAAAACAATACTCGTAGCACAAAAAGTTGCAAGTTTGAGCTACAACGTGGCCGTGTTGACAAAATGACAAGAAGACAGGCGGGAAAGTGAGAGGGCCCGGGGGGAGAGAGAGACCGGCCGGAGAGAAGTCGCTGTCTGGGCCAAGGAGAAGCACCATCATCATCCATCACACCAATGCGTGGTTGGGCTTGGGCCAATGCCCGCGACAACCGATTGAGAGAGACTGATAGAGAGACAGTGGAGCAGGATCACACTTCTATCAGCGCATTGATCTCGAGCCAGCGACGTGCATTGATCTGCTCTGTTCCTGGCCTCTCAGGGGCTCTCCCCTCTCCACCACCAGGCCCCCCGGCGTGCTCGCCGCGGTCGCCGTCATCTGCTCAGCTCACCCGCCCGCCACCGCCGCACACGCACACGCACTCACGGACTCACCGGTCATCACGCGCGCACGCTCGCTCGCCGGATCACATCGCGGCGTCACCGGCACACTGTTCTGCGTTTGCTTTCAGCCTTCAAGGCAAGCTGCCGACCCGCCTTGATCACGCCATTGCTCACAGCTCACGACCCGACGAGGCGGCGACGAGCCCACTGGAGCCAGTGACACGCGCACGGCCGGCGGAGCGGCGAATCAGACGCGCGGCGCGGCGCGGCGCGGCGCGTCATGGACTCATGGCAGATAATGTTCACGCTGGTGCCCGTGGGAGGGAATTGTTCCGGCCACACCATCGGAATATCCCCCACACAAGGATCCGCGTGGTCGGCGTCCTGCAACTTGCCTGCCTCTGCCTGCGGTGGACTGCACAGGGCGACAACGATCCACGATACTAGCTGCTACTCCGTAGCTAGTATGTACAACTTGACCAACGTTGTCATGACAGTGATGCTGAAAGTACCATCCCTGACCGTGACAGGAAATGGGATCAATCTGCTAGGGATGCAGGCGGGGCGGGTTGCGGCTGCCCGCCCCGCAGCCGCGTCAGCCGCAAACAATTTTGCGGCCTCAAGCGGCGGTTCGCACGTGCCTGTCAAATTTTTGCGGACGTTGCGGCAACCCGCACCGTCGCATGCCGCCACTAATTTTCTGTCCAACTCTTCGTGAGGACGGCAACTCAGAATGCCCCCGTCTCGTCTTCCTCGTCTGCGCCGCCAGCGGCCTCCCACCGGCACCCACCGCCCAGCCGCCTTGATTCCCTTCTACTTCTCCAGGCTACGCGCCGCCGCTCTAATCTGCCCCGGCCGTTCTCCTGGTGCCCGACGTTTTCGTGCCGCCAGCGAGCGAGACGTACGAGGCCAAGCCGCAGGGCTATTTACACGCCGGCGAGCCTGATCTCTCTTTTTTCCTTCTCGATTCTCCATCTTCTTTTCAATTTGTAAGTCTAAATCAAATATGGATTTCATGGGAACCTGGTAATACGATTGGTAGGCCAATTCCTCGCTTCGGGATTCAGGAGTGGAGGCGGAATTTCCTCCGTCGTGAAATCGTGGCCTTGCAGGAGTCGCTCGCGGCGCCGCTGGGTAGCGTGCCTCACGGAGTCGCTCGCGGCTCGCGGCACCACTGGGCAGCATGGGCAGATCCGCGTGGTCCGCTCCAGCTATGGGGACTCGCGGCGCGGGTTACGCGGGTTCGCGGTGCGGGCGGAGCCAGCGGGCTCGCGGCAGAACCCGCCCCGCTTGCATCCATAATCTAAGCTGAGCAAAATAGCTTGTCCCTCTGTGTTAGACATGTTACAGTACACTATGTACATTCTGAATTAAGGTTCCGTTTAGTTGATGGAATTTTTTGTGAAAGTGATGAAATTTTTGTATTGGAAAACGTGTTCTGTGAGAGGTGACACGGTCTGTGATGTGAAAATTTTGGGACTTTTGGAGAACTAAACAAGACCTAAGCAAACTAACTTTGGAAATGTAGTTGTGCCTGCTCACACATTGCACACTCAGGTAAAGTTTGATTTATGCTTTATTTTGGATTCTGATTTTTTTTCTTCTAAAGTTTAGAAATATAAATAGTGGTATCGGCTTCTACTTGTCCTTATGTTACCAGATGAACTCCTCTTTTTTCTGAAGATAAAATCTCCGGACTCTTCCCCGCGAAAAAGAAAGACTCCAATAGTTTGTTTTTTGATCACTCCAATAATTTGTTGACACTGGTTAATAAAAAGAAAAATATTTGTTGCCACTGGCACTGCCTGTCAGGCTTAGGCTGCTTGGGCCAGGCTGGATCCAACAATTTGTTAGCGGGCTCAAATTCGAATCAGCCCAATAGTTCTAAACATATTGAGAGAAAGCCCATATGTAATCCCAGTTTGCAGCCCATCTTCTCGCTTTACGGCTCCTCTCCAAGGGCGGGAAACCCAAAATTCGCTCAAAACTCCCTCCGACCTCCCTCCGCTTGAGCGCCTCCACCTTCTTCTCCGTTCCCCATTCCCCAAATCCCCAAAACCCTAGAAAAACCTCTCGCGCGCAGCTCGGTCCGCCCGCCATGAGCGCCCCTATGGAGATCTCCTTCTCCGCGCCCTCGCCCCCTCCGGACGCCGCGTGCACCGTGGTGGCCGTCCCGTCGCTGGCGCCTGCGACCGCGGTCTCCTCCTCGCCGCCGTTGCCGCCGCAGCAGCAGGCGGCGGCGGCGGTCGTGGTTTCTCCTTCCCCGGCAGACGATAAGGTCCTCGTCTCAGGTGGGCGCCGTCACGCCCGCGTTTGGGCATCAATATCATCCCAGCAATTTTGAATTCGGGTGGCGTTGACGTAATGATTTCGTACGGTTCCCATTTTCTACTGTGGCTTCTGCAGTTGAGGTACTGCTGCAAGCGACGAGCGCGGCTCGCCACGAAGACATTCAGGCAGCGGTCGAGAGGTTCGTGCTTGATCTAGCAAGGCTTTGTTCTGAAAATACTCTTACCGTTGTTTTGCGATTTAGTGATGTAGCATGAGTAATGCCCATGGTTTAGAGATGGCGGGGTTCCGAAAATGTTTAAGGCTTGCTTCAAGCCTTCAAGGATGTGTGGCCAGTCTTATTTTGCTGTGACTTAGTGGAATGTGTGGGGAGTTGGTTGCCTACCAGTAATTTGTATTTCTGGAGGAACTAGTGGAATATAACGCTAAAACAATGTGGCAAACCAGGCGTGAGTTTTAAAGAGTTTCTAATTGGTGCCAAGTGCGCACCCAGATGCTAGACAGTCAATCACCCGCAAATAGTGAATAGGCAGTATAGCATTTACTAGACACTATACAGTTTGTACACAGTCTACATGGTTTTTAAATGGCACCAACAGATATTCATGTATCAGTGACCAAATTCAGCAGCAGAGAGCAGTGCAGACAATGCTCCAGTCACCAGTTCGCTAGGGTATCCCAGACTAGTACGGCAGTAATCCACACACCTGCCATTGCCACTTGCAAATTGTTGATTGGAGCGCAGAGCAGAGTTGGAGCAAATTCCGGGAGAAAATTTTCAGACAATTTTAAAGTCTTGCGATAGATTAGCGGTTAGGTGGGATAAGGTTAGCAGCAGGGTGGACTGTCAGGTTAAACAGGGCTCAGTTCAATTATAATCTTGGTGGTCTAGACGTCTAGTCGCTCTGGAATCATCACAATCGCTACCTGTTTGACGGTCTGCAGCCTAACCATTAGCGAGGAGCTGCATATGTGGGATATTTCTGGGGCTCGAGGAATTGATCACCTCCTCACCCTGCTCCCAGCTGGATAGGCTTAGAAGTCTTCTGGTCAAGGTGTTTCTTTCATAGTTAAGGGTAATAGAGTGTTGAGTGTGTTTGTGGTTTCTCTAGGTTCCCCTAAAACCTGTGTAATGGTGACTTCGTTCTACACCCTTCTTATTATATAGATACACAACTCTCCTGCGTGTTTGAGAAAAAAATGCTTCGAAGCTAGTCGTTCCAAAAAGTAATCATCATTGCCTTATTGAAATTCTGGAGAAAGCAAATGTCTTCTATATCCTATTGTCATTAGTGGTGCGTTCAGAAAAGAAGTGCCAAAAGATTTGGCTTTCTCATCAAGATGTTAACTGGAGCTATATAGCCGTGTAATTAACATAGTTTCCTGATGAAACATTGCCTTATTGAATTTTGCACAATAATTGGAATCTTTTCTCAAGAGATGTTAACATTTATTGTTGATCATTTTTAAAATTTGTAACTGCTTGCTCAATCAGGATGCTAGAAGCTCGAAGCTTAAGCTATGCTGATGGGCCTGTGCCGATTCCTGCTGATAATTCTTATCTTCTTGAAAACGTCAAAAGGATCCAAATCTGTGACACTGGTATGCTCATTCACTGAGGCTGGGAAGTGTTCTTCCTTGTCCTCTAGTACTCATGCCTTTCTTGTTCTGAGTGCTAAGCATTTATGCAGATGAGTGGCTTGAAAATCAGAATGTTCTCTTGTTTTGGCAAGTCAAGCCTGTGGTACATGTGTTCCAGGTATGCAACTCTTAATGTTTACTTCCTAATCACTTGCAGTTCAATCCAAAATTGAGGTTATTTTTGTAATGTCAATATGTGCCCATGTTAGTTATATTGCTTCTTCACTCAGTAACATGCTATCACTATTTTATCTTGACATCATAATATTTTTTCATCACTGCTGAAAATTAGTTGCCGTTGAGTTTAAGTTAACACGTGTTTTCTCTGGGGATGTTCTTCTGCTGCATCCTAATATTGATCCTGATAAATGGTTTTGTTCCAAAGCAAAAATTGATCCATATTGTGTATCCAATTCAATATAGCCACACTTTGGTCCAGATTTATTCACATCAAGCTCATTTGGTTATGCTATAGCTGAGTGAAGATGGTCCTGGTGAGGAACCAGGTGAGGATGATACACTCTCAAGCTTCAACGAGTGGGCCTTACCTGCCAAAGAATTTGATGGTTTATGGGAAAGGTAAACACTGTTCATCCTTAAGCACTTTAATCTCCGTTTTTCCTGTAGATGATCTCATTGGTGTTTGCAGCTTACTGTATGAAGTTGGTCTCAAGCAGAGGTTGTTGAGATATGCTGCCAGTGCTTTGCTTTTTACTGAAAGAGGTGTGGACCCATGTCTGGTTTCATGGAACCGGTAAGGATCTGCAGCATTATTAATTTATTATACACATTTGCAGCCAGTATTTTTCAGAAGAAAAGATGAAGTAATAGCCTGTGTACTCTATATAGCGAAACCGATTCTTCATTCTTTCAGTTTTTATGAATTACAGGATTGTACTCTTGCATGGTCCACCTGGAACGGGGAAGACTTCTTTGTGTAAAGCACTAGCACAGAAACTTTCTATTCGCTTCAAATCAAGGTCTGTACTGAATGAGATACAACACCTTTTTTGTATTAAATATGTGTTATTGATTCCTGACACTTTTATACTAGGTATTCTATGTGTCAATTGATTGAAGTGAATGCTCATTCACTGTTCAGCAAGTGGTTTTCTGAAAGTGGAAAACTGGTACGCCCTTTTTGTGCTAGACTGGTATCATGTGTTCACATGCTGAAATCACTTTAGCATCTAATTGCACTTGAGTTTAATGTGGCCGCACCTTTTTGCATGAGCTGGAAATATAATGTTCTTATGGTCCATTATTTAGTTTTTGTAGTGCATTGAATCTAAGTATTTACTTACATAGTTACATTCAACACTGAACACTACCCACTATCCTGTAGGTAGCCAAACTTTTCCAGAAGATCCAGGAGATGGTGGAGGAAGAAAGCAACTTGGTATTTGTATTGATAGGTATGTTCTTGACTAGTGACAAACGACAACATTCTATAGTGAAAGCTAACTCAAAGCTGATGAAACAACCATGTGAGTTTTCAAGTAGGTCTGAATTAAATATTTGAGTCCACCCTCTTGATCAAATCTTGGCTGTGCATAGGTGCATGTAGCAATGAATCACCACAACAGTTTATATTCTTTACTCGTTTTGTGCTTGGAGAATTATTAGAGTAATAGAGTTCATATGCCGACTTTTTATTGAATCCAGCTCAGTTTCATCTAAACGCAGCAGTACCTCCTCGCTGAAGCAAGCAAACACATAGCACAAGTAGCAGTCTTATAGAGTGCTAACTGAGCCTTGAGAAAATAGATTACTTGATTTGGTTCATGCTCTATCTTTGGATCTCAGTCATATATATGGTATGTATATTGTAGATGAAGTTGAAAGCCTTGCTGCTGCCAGGCAAGCTGCCATTTCTGGTTCTGAACCTTCAGACTCCATTAGAGTAAGTTTTTCATCATTTTTTGTTGACTGATTTTTGGGCTCTTGGCTAATGTTTACACTATATCTTCCTTGTGCCACTTCAGGTTGTGAATGCGCTGCTAACACAAATGGACAAACTGAAGTCTTGGCCAAATGTTATCATTCTGACGACATCAAATATCACTACAGCAATTGGTATTATATTTTTCTGGCATTTGATTATTAACTGTAGGGCTATGATTGGTATCTTTGATAATCACATGTTATTAGTAGTCTGAGTGAATCCCTTTACTACAAGAAAGTAGTTCTGCAGTCACACCACTAAACACAATAATATTCTTTAGGGTTGATGAACCGTCCATTTCCATGAGAGCGAAATTATAACTATTGTATCACAGCTGACTACGCGAAATTATAATTATTGTATCACAGCTGACTATATAAATAACTTCTTACCAGCAAAAATACAAATAAAGATATCTTTTGTGGCCTTTTCATCTGCTGGATCAAAACTGGTCAGAATTCAAAGTTCCTTTTCTTTTTTTATGAAACTCATGATTTGATCTCGCAGTTTGTTTTTGAAAACACCCTGTAGACTTCTCAAACAGTGACATTGTTGACTTCTCAAATGGTAATATTGTTGAGATATAAGGACCTCTATAGTTAGCAAATGCTAATTGTTGTCTATTGGCAGATATTGCGTTTGTTGACAGGGCAGACATTAAGGCATATGTCGGACCCCCTACGCTTCAAGCACGATACGAGATCTTGAGGTCATGCATACAGGAACTTTTAAGAGTTGGTATTCTTACATATTCTCAGGTATGTCCTGTTTCGCCAACTTGGTGTCCATGATGTCACCTTTTCATTTCACACAATGTTTACTGTCATTAGCCTAACAGAATCCTCAGGACTACTTTGACCATACAACACTTGATCGAGATCTTAAATGATAGTCTTCTCAACTTTCTTGCAACCTCCATGAACCTTGAAAATATTATCTTTCTCTAATTGTAGGGTGGTAGTGTGCCATGTATTCTGAACTATTCAACCCTGAAAGAGAAGAAGCACTGTACTGAGGCTGTAGAACCCCATGGTGTGCTTCATCTCTCGAGTCTACTCTACGAAGCTGCAGAACTGTCTGAGGTAAATAATGAAGCTGAGCCACGTGCTATTTGCTGTAGTACCAAGGCTTCTCCATCTGGTTGATGGCGGCAGTTCATTTCTCTTTTGCAGGGGCTCAGCGGCCGGACATTGAGAAAACTCCCTTTCCTGGCACACGCCTCCGTCGCCAACCCTTCACGCTGCGACGCTTCTACTTTCATGCATACATTGATACAAACTGCACGAAGGGAGATATCGGAGTCGCGTGGTTAGTTCAAGTTTGATGTCTTCTTTTGGAGCAAAATGCTAACAGTCCATTCAGAGTGCCATGCCCCTGAATCCCCCGATATGGTCAGGATAGATGTACAATCGTCTAAGTTGCTAAAAGCTCTAGAAGAATCATTCCCCCCCTCTAGGGTTAGGTTAGGAGTTTCAGAACAGATGCAATCTGTGCCTCTCGGATTGCTGTTTCAGTACACTTGATCTTCTGTAAATCTTTACACAGTACGAGAATCAGTACCGTCAGGGACCTCTTGCTACCGTCCCTAGCAAATTAGTGCCATATTCTGGTGACCGAAATCAGGGTTTTTTGCCTCTGCAACTTTAGAACCGTATTTGAGTTGGACCAAATATGCCATGTATTTCTCACAAGGACATTGCTAGGGTCCAGTCTGGTAAAGGAGTTAGAACTAAAATTCCATCCCCGGCGTTAGAATATGAGCTCAGAACAACTACTGAACAACCGATGCCTCCGCGATTGTTCAACCTTCGGCTTTGGACCTGACTAGTGACTACATCAGCATACACGAATCAAGATACATACAGCTACACTACACTTGCAAAAACACCGATGGTATCACAAAACTCATTGTTTAACAATGCCACATGCTGACTGAATCATCCTTAACCAGCAGTTACAGCAATCAACTCAAAAGTACCAACAATTCAGCATACATCTGACTCTTCGACACTGTCGCTAAACCTATCTGCAACCACATTCTACATAACAGAACCAGGAGTTAATCTACATCAGGGCAAAACAGTCATCTGGTTCACATCCCGGATTTCACCTCTGGACTCCTCTTGCTTGGTCATATGTGCCCGGGTATGGTGCTGCCGGTGGTGGTGGAGGTGGAGGTGCTTGCGCTGCATCTGCGGTGGCGCTGCTCGGCTGAACTTGCCCAGCAGGATATCCAGTGCTACCAACTGCGCCATACATGTTCGCGGCATCCGTTGCCGCACCGCTGCTTACGGCTTGTTGCGGAGGCACAGCATAGGCACCAGGATAATTAGGCACTGCAGTTTGCGCATAGCCTGCAACTTGATAGCCAGGGTAACCTGCATATGCGTTAGCTTGCGCAGCATGCATTTGGTAAGCAGTTGCATCGTAAGCATATGTGTACGCCCCAGCCTGGGTTCCCTGCTGATATGCCGCAGGCTGGGTTCCTTGCTGATATGCTCCAGCCTGGGTTGCTTGCTGATATGCCCCAGCCTGGGTTCCCTGCTGATATGCCCCAGCCTGGGTTCCCTGCTGATATGCCCCAGCCTGGGCTCCCTGCTGATATGCTGTCGGGTAATTGGCATATGCACTTGCATATGGGTTTGTGGCTGCTGCTGACACTGCTGTAGCCTGTGCTGTCCCAGGCTGTGAAGCTGCCACCTGAGCACCTGCCGCATGCGCTGCTGCTTGAGCTGCAGCTGCTGCTCATTGAAAGAATCAGACCGAACCAAGAAACATTAGAATTTGGCATTATACAAAGGTGAAAAATATGTACGCAAGTACGTCTCAAGACAAACTATGTTCACATGCACAGAAATGTAAATGCCAAATTCTCCTAAAACTACATATGCAAAGGTCTTCTCTACAGTCTACACTCTGGCCTAGAACTATAGGGCAATTTGCTACTTACAAGTTCCTATATGCTTCCAATAAGATACTAAAGCCCAAAATAAAATGCTTGAGGGATGGCAAATAAAATACTTGGCAAAGTGTAGCCAACATATCCTCATGTAAGTCTGAAAAAACAAAAACTAACATATGCACATCAGCAACTAAACCTTCTCAGTTAAGCTGCCCCACAGAAATCAGACAGACAGCCACTGTACCCAATTTGCTAGAGAAGTTAAAGCTTAGTTTTAACCAGTCACTTTTGATGGCACATTGATTTAAAGGACTGATATGTAACTTACACTTACCTCTAGCATAGTTCTAGGAGTGATGTATAATTTCTGCTATGCCATAACAATCAACTACGATGTTACAGTGCTGGTGGCTATATGTATCGCGCTAAGCTGCTAACACTGTTTTGCTTCTTTTTTGCATAATGTGGCATGATAAACTCAAACTGTTCATAGATCCCTTGATAATAGTCTTGGTTGATCTCCTACTTGACTTTCTAAATGTAATTAGTATATAATCATATTGCATTGTAACACTAGATAGGTCATCGCCCATAAGACCTGTATTTCTTTCATTTCAAGATGAACTTTTTCAGTTGGTCATTTTGACGTTCACTAACTGTGCTCTGAAGCACTCCACAGCCAAAAACTTGATCAATGATTACAAGTAAACAGACTAAATTCCCTAGGCAGGGTTCCTCATTTAGTTATGCAAATCGAGACCTCAATGCTGCCCATACTGGTTAGGAACTATCTGCTACGGACATGCTCTGCTAACATGGATCTATACATCATTACATTATGACCTACAAATAATATCATACTGCAAATACTGTTAGACATAGGAAATGTCAGAAAGTTCGGCTATTGTCAGAGTCACATAACTAAAATTCTAGAAGTGATCACTAATTATTGAACACAAAATAGATTGAAATAAAAATGATATTGCCCCTCGTGCAGCCTAGTCACAACCTAAAAACAAATAGAAGGAGCATAAAGAGCAGGTAAAACATTAACAGAACAAGAACATTTACCATGTGCCCGCCTTTGAGCATTTGCCACATCAGCACGTAACTTCTCAGCCTGTTTAGTCATGGTCATCAGGTTCATCTCCATTGTACGCATCTGCTCAACTTGCTTGACATTTGTATTCTTCTCAAATTCAAATTGAGTCCTTCCAATGGAAAGGGAAAACACAACATTTCAACGAAATCAGTTTACCATCAAAGTCAGGTTGGTACAGAAAATGCAAGGAAGGAACAATGTAACAGACCGTAGACTATGATGCTCTTTCCGTAGCCCATCTAACTCAGCAACCAATTCAGTAAGGCTTTTATTGTCACCTGAGGCAGAGAGTTTCTGTATTTCTTTATTCGCATTCTCTATGTCAAGGTTTAGCATCTGCCTTTCAGCAATGAGTCTCTTTACCTCCATATGAACTTGGTGAAGCTCCTTCCTCACTATATCACCACTTTGTATGTCTGCTTCCATCAATCTGATTCTCTCCACTAAATCTCTAATCTGTAAATCAGTCTCTGTCTGAACTTCACCAAGGTGGGTGCGAATCGATTGCATCTCTTTCTCTGTATCAACAATGTCCTGCCTCAAGACCACATGGCTTGTTGCTAAACGCTGATTCTCCCTGATAAGCTTTTCTACCTCTGCGGTCTGCATCGCAAGCTTGTTCTCCAGCATCTCCAGTGTGGATGAAGAGTCCAAAGGAGAGCGGCTTGCGAAGGAACCATGGCGCACCAGACCTGGAGCTTGGGCACTTAGTCCATCCAGGTGTCCATGATGAGCCATTATCCTGAAAAAGCAAAAGCCATTTATACAGAAGCAGAAAAGAAAAGGTGTTTTCCTCAAATTCAAGTAATAATAATAATTAAACATACAGAATTACAAAAGGCTAGTTGACATGGCACCATCCAGATATTACAGAATCACTTAGCAAATTTGAGATTTGTATATTTTCACTAGGACTAGGAAGACTGCAGCATGTAAAATAATTCATGCATTATGCATGACAGAGTGCACATGACAAGCTTGAGTTACAGCCAACCGGACATCAAACCAACAGGACAAACCTGACTGCAACCACAAGGACACTAAAAGCATCATCTCAGCCTATACATTATGGTCAGAGAACTCATTGTTAGGATCTGCATTCATCAACTGCAGCCATTTTAAGGTCAAAATAACGCAGGAAGGGCCACAGGGAGGAGAATTAAACAATATAATTAGCACTGAACTAACATTTCAACCGGTGTATCCAAGACACTATGCAGCACTCAATTCCAGGGATTGCAGGTTATGACGTATTGACATCCGATGAAGCATTCACATCATCTAATCAGATACCACTCATTTCCTCTCAGGAAGCACCATCTCTCACGAACCCAGCACATATGGATACAGAAACAGTCCACGCAGCGACAAACAAACAAATCAAATCAAATCGAACATGGCTGAGGACAGGATAAGCTCAGTCTAGGGGGCAGATGGATGAGGGGCGGGATTGTACTCCGCCACTCAGGGGCAGACCCAGTATATCACATGTACACCCCGACATGTTTAGCAAAAGAAAAATCAAAGTTAGTAGGTATAATACGCGTTTATACTTGCAAATTTGCAATTGGGTCAGATCCAAACACAGATAGCTTATTTTAGGGTTTGGGGCGCTCCGTTTCGCACAGGAGGAAGGGAAGAGAGGGGCAGGCGAGCAGGCGAACCTGGTGGGTGCTCGTCACCGGCGAATAACTCGGCGAAGACGTGCCGACGGGCGTCGCCGGTCGCCCAGTCGGCGCCGCCAGAAAAAGACCGCCCACGAGAGAGGGGGTCAGGTCCGGCTCGGGCACGGGCAGGACCGCAGGAGAGGGAGAGCTGAACGGGAGAAAAAGGGGAAAAGAAAAATAGGGAGGGGTGCAATCGGGCGGGCTACCCAACTCGACTTGCCCGCCCGAAAGGCCGAAATAGCCCATACGACCAAGCAAGCAAGAGTTTTTGCCTTTTACCAGGCTGGATTGGGCCCTATAATACAATCCCCGCCGGCCTTGCTTGAGATTGGGCCAGCAAGAAAACATCAGGTTTTGCCAGCCCAACCCTGCCCATCACGATGGCAACGTTATTAGAGTTTATCGTTGATTTTTCAATCATCAGTTGTCATCTATCAAAAAGTGCGAATGGGCTGTAGTCCAATGGTATGACGGTCCAGTGGGACGCTACCCACCAGGGTTCAAATCCTGGTGCTCGCACCTTTTCCTGGATTTATTCCGGAATTTTCCGGCGTTATGCATTAAGTGGTAAGCGATGTTCATGTCGACGACGAGGCACTAGTGGTGACTTCGAGAATCTCCAGATCTGCCGGTGCTCAGTCCTTCGGAGGTGCTCATAAGGGTAGGGTTTGCGTACGTATATTCGTAAGGGTGAGTGTGCGTGCGTGCTGTGAGCGTCTGCGTTGTACTGTATAATCTCAAAAAAAAATCTATCAAAAAGTTGTTTTTCTGCTCTAAATAAACTTGTTTTTCTCACAAAAAAATCTATCAAGAAGTTGTGCTATTGTATTTGGCTATCTTATCTAAGCCGCACCGGGGACCGCAGAAATAGGAGCGGACAGCCAGAAATCAAACACACTCAAAAAGGCACCTCAGAGTCAAAAGCACAATGCGTAACAGTAAGTTGGTGATAACTCTTAGAATAGATCACTTCTCTATAAAAGCGACAACCATGATTGAAAACTCAACTAGAAAACTATAATTATTTTGAGACTGCAGCCATTCACTTCCTAACTCAAGGTCTTTACCTTGGAACACAGTATCATTCTCGTGGGTTCCTTGATTATTTTTCTAAACAAAATCTGGAAAATGGATTCCTTGCAATCGCTCCGGATAAATGTGAATCTAAATCTATCTGAAGCAAAATAACACTCAGGAGAGTCAAGACTAGCCAACTAGTCCTCCCCAACGAATTAACAGTTTCAGTCATGTGCCTGGAATCTAATTCAGATTGGCAATCACCGCATCCGTCACTTCCTGTGTGGTGCTAGTGCCGCCGAGATCCTTTGTTCTGTATGTGCCTTCTGCAACGACACGCTTCACCGCCGTCTCCAGCCGGTCAGCAAATGACGGGAACTGCAAATGCCTCAACATCATGGCGGATGATAGAAGCAAAGCGACAGGGTTTGCCTTCTTCTGCTCCACCAGATTCTCGTTTCCGACATTCCCTGCAGAAGCACCTTGCTCGAAGATGGCATAGTCCTGACCTACGTTACCTGGAACATAATGCAGTTCAAGGATTAGTAAATCAGAACAGCGAACTTATGTTGGCCGGTTGGCCCCAAGAAACTCAAAGCGAAAACATGCTCCATATATGCCACAAAAGGTTTGCACACGTTACACGAAGGCCGTATCCAATATAATTTGCAACAAAGAAATCTATGAGAAGTACGCTTTTCAGACAACAGTCGGTATAGTGAGATTTCCAAGATTTTTTTTTGGAAAAGTCCATCATTTTTATGAAGGGGGTTAAACACAATAGAGTATGAGGAGCAACCCTACCTCCAGGCATGATACCAGTCCCTCCAACAATACCTGCAGCTGTGTTAGCCACCAAATTGCCATAAAGATTAGGTGTAACCTACCAAGAGAATCAAAAGGAAAATAAGTGAGACCTGATCCATGGCATACTTTAAACAAAATATTTGGATAAATCAGGAAAATGGAAAAGAAATGTGATGACAAATTGAAGAGCAGTAAAGTCAACAACACTGGGCAGTTATAAGCTTTCTAAATTGCATCTAGCTAGGCTTAACAATGGTGTGCTTGTGTCACTTAAATACTGTAAACATAAATCATATAAATTCTGAAGAAACATGTGCTGACAATTTCTATTTTTTTTAACAATAATGAGAATTCCATTAAACAAGGAATTTTATCTTTATCATATGGCAAGCATGGTACTATGGCAGAGTGTTTCCAATAGAGTGAACAATGCTTTCTGATTTTACCAATAGAGGGAAATGCATTGGGATTCCTTAAACCACTTTAAATGTTGACCAAGATCCTCAATTTGAGAGTTTATGGACACCTAGTGCATTTCACTCTTACCAAAAAAAGGAACTCAGATATTCAATAAACAAAGAAAGAGCAAATAATTACTTTTTACACAAAAATACATATGCTTTCTCTTAAGGTCAGGAATCGGTCTTCTAACAGGCATCTATAATAACCTTTAAGTCTCAACAGTTCTATAATTTGGACATTGGGACCCCTACTTTGTAGTCAACAATAAAAAATAAAAATAAACATTTGACAGTGTACAATTGCAAGCTCAGGTAGTAAATAAAAGGTAAGTCCAAAGTCTCAATAGAAAGCGACATTCCAGATTGAATGGTAGAAAAGTGCTCAGGCATTTAGATGCGTACCATGACATCAAATTGTTCAGGCTTTGAGACAAGTTGCATAGAGCAGTTGTCAACAATCATTTCATTGTACTGAATACCAGGATACTTTGAAGCAACCTCACGGCAAGACTCCAAGAACAAACCATCAGCAAGCTTCATGATGTTTGCTTTATGCACTGCAGTGACTTTCTTTCTGTTGTTAAGGTAAGCGTACTCGAACGCATATTTGGCAACCCTCTCAGAGCAAAACTTTGTGATCACCTAGGAAATCCATTCAGTAAGAGTAATAATAGAGAAACAGGCTCAGATAAGAATTAAAAAGGAAAACATAATATGGGTGGATTTATTTCAAATATTTTCTTATTCAAAGTCTTAGAGAACCGTATGGTGCATAAGTTATAACAAAACTGCTTAAGCCGTAACGGCTTAATTGAGTGAAGGTATATTTCGATAATAAGATATGCTCATGCATTGGAAAAATTCAAAATCGATAATGCTGACAGCTGACCTCATTACATGTCACGCTACAGTTTGACCAAATCATCACAGCAGAGTCCTATAGTATATGGTGTGCAGAATACACTTATTGTGAACTAGCTTTCCAAAGATGAATGAAAGGCAAATGTAGTTTACCTAAATACTTGCCATGCTAACAATGACTTAACCGGTGTATAAAATGATAAAAGAGCTTAACAATCTACATCTCAAGATATCCAATCAAAACACGCTTCAAACATAACAGGAGGGGGGGAAAAGCCAGTGAACTGGCAATCTGATCCCCTTCCATTTATAGGACCATAACGTTTCAGACTCATTTTGCAGTTTCATAAAGTCTAACTAGCAACTGTACTATATTTGCAACTGCAACCTTATGACATTACATACTATCGAGCAAACAGTAAATTTTGGTTATCACATATTCAGATTTAACAAAAAGGTTCACACTCGTTGCAATTAAATCATGCAACCAATCAAACGGTAGTAATTTTTTTATATAGGAAGCTCTCCTCTCATTTATGGGAAATCCCTGATCTGCAAAATATAACAACTGCATGCCCTGTGCTAGTAAAGGCCCACGAATTTCATGATAAGATCGGAAAAATCACATAATTCAATCAACGCACGTTAGGCAGTAGCGATCCCCAACCCCAAGGCCCAACCAAGAAACCAAACACGGAGGTAATCGCGGGCGCAATTGACCGTACCTTGAGGCTCTCGACGACCCCGGGCACGACCTCGTGCTCGAGCCCCGAGTACTCGCCCTCGGTGTTCTCCCTGATGACGACGATGTCGACGCCCTCGTGCCTGGTGGGAATGCCGGGGAGGTTGGAGCAGTGTACGAGCGAGGCGTAGAGGTCGAGCTCCTTCCGGAGCTGCATGTTGAGGGAGGAGACCCCGCCGCCGACGGGGGTGGCGAGCCCGCCCTTGATGCAGACCTTGTTGCGGCGGATGGACTCGATGACGGCGGGCGGGACCGTGGGCATGTCGCCGTGGACCTCGTAGGTCTCGAAGTAGACGGGCGCGTGCATCGCCTCCATGACCTGGCGCACGGCGCCCGTGACGAGGGGCCCGATGCCGTCGCCGGGGATGAGCGTGACGGCGCGCGGGGTGCCGTCCCCGGGCCGCGGCATGTAGGTCACCGTGCGCCGCGCGAGGCCGCCGCCGTGGCCCGGGAGGGGCTGCTGCGGCGCGGGCGGGGAGGAGGCGGAGACGAGGCGGCGCAGGAGAGGGGCGGATCGCCGCGCCATGGGTGGCGGGGAGGGAGCTGGAGGGCCTGTGCCACGCGGGCGGATGCGGAATTGCGATCGCGGAGGCGGGCGTGCGGCGGGGGAAGGAAAGGGGAGGCAACCGGGAAGAGGACGAGGAGAGAGAAGAGAGGAGAGAAGAAAAGGGAAGGTGGAGATCGATACGTGAGTTGTTTACGCGGTTTAGCCCTCGGGTTTGCTCGGTATTTGCCACTAATCGACTCGATTCAGCTTATTTCCCAAGAATATTGGAGGGTCACTGACACGTGGGCCCACGAATGAAGGAATTTAAAGATATACACGAATTTAAACGAATAAAGGAGTTTTCTTTTGGCATTCCAAATCGAAATGGCACACGAATTCCTATGCATAAAAATATGTTGTCCAATGATGCCAGATTCTTGGCATGATGGGCGGGCCGTCGCCATCAAATGTGTCACAGCATCTTTTAAAACTTTTCCTAATTCATATATTCGAGTCAATCCCAGTTGGCCTTTCGGCAATGAGAGCCCGATCTCAGCATGTCGCTTTCGTGTGATCGTCGTTGAAGTTACAGCTTGGGATTTCTTAGGTAGATACCGGATTAACAAAACTGGGAACGTGTCTGCTTCAGTGCAGCATATCATATACTACTTTTTTTAAGCCATCAAGATGGCAGTTGCAAAACAATGTCCATCTTTTAATCACAGCATCTTCCAGCGTCTCTGAGGTTCTATGCTGGGTTCTGTCCTTGCATCCCTGAATCTTCTGCTCACTGCAGAGGAGGAACAAAATGAAGCGCAAGCCCGCACACACCCCTTCAGTCTTGGGACCTTTATGCTCTATCTTTACAACCAGTCAAGTGTCAATCAAAATGGATAGAAAGGTTACTGCAGCGACAAACAACTTGATGGTGAAGTTAGCTGTTGCCTGTTATACAACCTTATAAGCCTTATAGTTAAGTGCATCTTTTATTTTTTTAGAAATTGGATTAACTCCGGTCTCAGCAACCAAACGTTTGATAGCTTACAACCGATGAAGATCAACTACCCCACAGCAAGAACGCTGCCAGTGCTAACCGCAAACAGTTTGGAAAGAACAAATATGCCTAGTGTACTCAGGCAGAACAAAGTCTCAAAAGGCCTAAACAAGACAGACTAAGCACAGTCAAAGACACTAAGACCCGATGCGCCTCAGCACATTCCATCCTGCCTTGCCGCCAAGTTCCATACTTGTGATCTCTAGCCTCTTACATCCTTCCTTCAAAATGCCTCTGTCCTCTTCATTAGACAGAAGGGACCAACTCCTTATCCAATATGTCGTTCTGAAAATGACCTGCAAGCAAGATTTAGGTTTTGATCTATTAAAAACGGTATCGTTTCTGCAAAGCCACACGGCCCAAACCAAAGCAGCAGCACCAATAAGCACTAGGTTTCTTCTATTGGAAGGGAAATTATTGAACAAGTGGTGCATTCTCTAGAATGATTTAACCATCTAATGATGAAGCAATATGCAGATCTCAAGCGAAAGATGGCAGAGATGCAAGTAAACAAAACAGAAGACGTAATTAGAAGAACAAATGAAAGCTTGCACATGTAAACTCACATTAGAACAAATTTCCCCAGCATTTTTTTTCCTCAGCAACAAGTTATGGGATTCCTACAAATAATAACAGCATAGCAAGTTATCAAATATTAATTAGGAAAGGCAGTTCTAATTGAAAGCAAGCATAGCATACAGCCAATCTAGATGTATTTATCATTCAACATGAATCTGTTTGTACTGTTTCTCCCATTGCAGTCCCTTTTCATACAAATTAAATGGCAATGTGATCATTATCACTAGCCAAGATGAACAGCGTTCAATATCGCACAACTTATTCCCCCATCGAATCTAAAATGTGTAGACTGATGGACTCTTGGTTTGTAAATATGAGGCCAACACAAGAGTCTACTCACAATGAAATTAAATAACATGGCACAAGGATTCTAACTGCTTGACTGTTTCGACCAGTTTAACCGTTCAAGTGCAAAGATGAAAAAATACTGGAGTAGCAAGACATGAGCATAAGCCTTACTAGAAGTTTGGACTGTGGCTTGTTTTGTACTTGTGAACATCAACTATAAGTCCTAAACTCGACAGATTATCCAGAGAACAGAAATTACCAATTTGATTTTATTTGAAAACTTCAACCATCACAATCATACACACAGAACAAATGTTATATACATGAAAGGAGCATTATAGAAGGTTGTTAGCGAATGCCATTGCCATTCCTAAACTTAGCTATCTGGGTCCTGCAGAACAGGTGTCGGTCTATCAGGCTACTCCCCACCTTTCTTAATTATCACTTCATAAAAGCCCTCAGGACATTCTCAGAGAAGCCAGCCAAATCATATTTTGATAACAAAATGAACTTTGATTCTGTGTCCTAATTATGCACATGGCTACATTTACCACGTTCTTACAAAATTTATCAGCAGTCAACTCAAATAAGAAGCACGTGCTTATCTGAAGAGTTAAGTCCCGACTTTCTGACGGCAAAACATATCTTTCAGAAGAAATTGGTTTCAGGCTTTCAGTAGGCAGCACAATTCTGGATTTCTGGTCTTATGAACTCCGGTCTAGCCCCTTCACATGCACAAGAAGAGCTTACAAATAATTCAACATCACGAAATCCCAATCATTCTCATTTCTCAAGTTACCCAAGTTTTGTACCAAATGAGATTACCTGACTTACCTAACTATGCCGATAATCTTACCTCCCTGCAGGTAAGAAATGTTGTTTCAACCAAAACTCAAAAGGTCAATAACCAAGGAAAAAAGAGAAAGCCGCTCCGCGACTCCCGTGGGGGACGGAGGCGACCCCCCGCCGCCTGAGCACCACCGCCGCCGGTTCTCTTCACTCCGACCTCCTCTGCTCCTCCCAGCCACAGATCCGCGCTCTCCTCGACTCAATCTCTCCATCCATCCCTCTCATGGCTTCCCTAGAGGAGTGTGTAGGGAGATCGGAGAGGACGACCTAGCCTGCACACCACCTCTCGTCGCCGCCCCTCTCGCTGCCGGAGGCCTCTCCGGCCCCGGCGGCCACCGCGCCGACGACCCCTTCTCCGCCCTTCCCCCGCTGCCCCGGTCCGTCCACGTCGTCTCCGAGCCGCCGGCCACCCGCCGGCCGCTCTACCCTGCGCGCCGCCACCATGCCATGGCCGCCTTTGTGGGCCTCGACGACGACGACGACCTTCTTGACGGCGATGACGACCCCCTCGACGACGTGCAGGGCCCCCGCGACCCCGACCCTCCACCCGCCGCCTCGGCCGCTGCGGAGGGCACGGACGCCCCGGGCGCGCCGGCCTCGGTGCTCTTGACTGCACCGGAGGGCAGGGGTGAGCCGAGCACCCCTTCTCCGTGCTCCGGCGAGCCGGCGCCCGCCTCCACGCTCTCGCCCGCGGCGGAGCCCTTCTTCCCCGGTGTCGCATCGGCTGACCGCGCCATGGCCAAGCGGTGGATGGACTTCTCCGACAACGACGACGACGAAGACGAGGTCATCGACATCGACACTGGGGAGGTTGCTGCTGCCTCCCAAACGCCCTACCTCGACGCCGTCCGCCGCGGTCCTGCTCCGACTTCGAAGCCCGCTCTCCGTTCCATCGTGGTGCAGCCTCCCCGTGGTGAGGGTGGGCACCGCAAGCACCCTCGGTGGCGGGGTCGCCGCCCACCCTCTCCGCCACCCCGGTGTCGCTCCCGGCGCGACACCCGTCGGTACGGAACGACGGAGACGGTGATTGGCCTACGGCGGTACGACCACCCCCACAAGGCTGGCCGGGCTACCTACGCTCCCCGTGTCGACCCTGACGGTTGGCAGCGTGTTCAGAGGCGACGCGTGCCTTAGCGGGGCGAGCGGGCTACTCGGTCGGAGGCGCCGCCGCGAAGGTGCTTCCCCAAGGAGCTCGATGGACGATGCTTGAATTGTCTCTCCTTTAAGCACCGGGTTGCTTCGTGTCGGCAGCTGTCACGATGTTTGCGTTGCCATGGTCTTCGGCATCGTGCCAAGGACTGCACGCGGCCTCGCCGCCCGCCGCCTCGCTCGGACCATCCTCGACTAGACGGTCGCGTCGCCCCTTCGGGGAATGGGCATGGCCCTGGTCGCCCTTCGATCTTGGATGTGCGTGCGTCGCCTACGCCGGTTGCTACGGCCACTGATGGTGGTCTCGCCCTCACACTCTCCACTACGAATGCCTTGGCCGTGGCTGCTTTGGCTGCGGCCAAGTCAGCGATCATGGCTGCGCTACGCATCGAGGACGACGACTTCACCCTCAAGCCTGCCTCCCCCGAGCTGTTCGTGGCCACCTTCCGGTCCCAGGAGCTCCAAGATCGAGTTTCGAAGGTGAGTGCTTCTCCGGAGAGGCCTCCGGTCTCCAGTGGCCAGGTTGAGGTGCCGGCTGTGGAGGTGACTCCTGTGGAGGTGCCACTGCGGGAGGTCCTCGTTGACGCTACGCCGACGGATGAGGCCACTGCGCCGCCACCCCACGCGCATCAGATCGCGGTGATCCCGGCGATCGACTCTGTCGCCGCGACGGACGATCACCCGCCATCTGAACTCGGTGCGGTGGACGGCGGCCTACAGCTCGCCCCACTGCTGGCCGACGACGACACGCCCCCGGGCTTCACTCCGCCTCGGCCGTCTACTCCGCTGCGGGGTCCCTCTACCGCCATGGGTGTCACTGATGTCTCGGACCGTCCTGTTCCAGCAGAAGAAAAGCTGGAAGCCTTCGTCGCTAATGTCACGAAGGCCACTCCGACGCCCCTCTTGGACAAGCCACCTCGTCGTCGTCGTGTTGATCCTGTCCTGGTTGACGCGCCTCCTCAGCTGCCTTCGTCTGAGGCACTCGGTCTTAGACGAAGCCGTCGCCAAGCTTTGGACCCACTCTCGGCCGTCAAACCGGCAAGGCGAGGAGCAGTGCTACTACAGCGGCGGCTCGGTGAGATTGGTGTGCCTATGCCTGTGGCGGCTTCGGCAGTGGAAGCGGTGGACAAGCTCTTTCGTGACGGGCCTCCGCCGCACTACTTGGACGCCATGCAGGATTTGTTCCCGATGTTGAAGAACAAGACCAAGATCTCTCCTCCTAAGGGATGGAGCGTCGACTGAGATCTACACCTAGAGCTCGTCGTTTAGGTTGTGTGAGATGTGAGTAGTCCATGTTGGAGTTTATGGTTCGGGTTGTGTTAAGCTGGCTTGCCAGCTTGTGTCCAGTTGGAGTCCGTTCCAGGTGGGTTGTAACCGAACATTGTATCAATTTATTCTTCGTCTTAATACAATGATACGCTGCGCGTGTATTCGAGAAAAAAAATGTTGTTTCATGCTCCAGGTCTCCAGGAGCAGATTGAAATAACTTAGAACCTGAATCCAACATAGACATTTCAAGCACGAATAGCTGGAACTCATATCGAATCAGCATCTGCTGGAGCTACGAGCTCGTTGCTCCTCTCCCATCTCCACCTCCCGTGCAAGCCCCTCCCAATCTCCTCAGCATACCGGCACAGATTTCCTCCATCTCAGCCGCTTGCACAGCCACGGAGGTCACGATCCCCTCCACTCCACCTTCGTCATCCCAAACTCATCCACCGCCCGATCCATCGCCTTCTCCTCTCCAATGCCGTAGGCTGTACCCTCCCACGGGCGACCGCTGCGGCATTCACGGTACCGCAGAATCCTCCGTGAAGGCAACGTACCGGTCCCGGAATCCGGGGCCTGCGGTGGGGAGTGGGGACGTCGAAGGAGGCCGGGAGGTCGGAGAAGGACTGAAGGAGAGCTGCGCGGCGGGGGCGGCCATTGCTGAGCTGGGGAGTCGGGGGTGGGACTGGCCATTCCTTCGCTTCGGAAGTGGCGGACGGGGAGTCGGGAGGGAGAGGGAGGAGCCGGGCCTGGGCTTGCATTCCTAAGTATTTATACGGCCGATCCATTTATTAAAAAAAAGAAGGGCCCGTTCCGCTGGGTGGGTTTCCTTGAACCAAGCAGGCCGGATGGCCCATGGGTCCATGGGGGCACAGTGGGCTTTTGTGTTTTTTACTTTTTTTATATGATCTCGCACCCGGAAATCCTATCTATATATATATAGTAACTTCCGGAAGATTTTTTCAATATGAAACTATAACCCATCAAACTTCTAATAACAGCCCACCCAGCCCAACAAATCAAATCCTAGCCAACCACCTCCTGTGCCGCCGTCGCGAGGCGCCGTCGCCACCCGCCGCCGCGCGCCATGGTCGGCTCCCTGCGCCGCGCGCCCGCCCTGGCCGACCTCCGCCGCCACCCGTCGTGTCTCTCGGCGCGCGCCGCCGCGGCCCTGTGCGCACTCGGTGCGAGCTCGCCGACACGCCGCCGCGGTTCCGCGAGCGCCGCCATGGCCGCGGCCATGAGCTCTGTGCGCGCCCGCGGCCACCACCGGGACCGCGCGCCGCGCCGCGCCCCACCCTACCCCGCGCGCGTGCGCCGTAGCCGGAGGTTGAAGAAAGGAAAAAAAGTTGGTCCAACATTTCTAAAAAAATGTTTGGAACATTTTGCAAAATATTGACAAAAATATGTTTAAAAATCAATATTTCTGAAAAATATTGAAACATTTTTGAAAAATGTTGGAAGAGATTGAATGTTGACCAACATTTTCAAAAAATGTTGTAACATTTTGTAAAATGTTGACGAAAATATGTTGAAAAAATCAACATCTCTGTAAACTTTGGAACATTTTTGAAAATATTTTTTTTGAGATATACATTTTTGAAAATGTTGGAACAGAATAGTGATAAAGTGAGCTGGTGAGATAATAACTAACAAGTTAGATGAGCTTTTGGTGGACTGAAAGTTTCATTACTTATCCACCTTCCACATGAGCCCCCGCACCTGCATTATGCGAAAAAATGTGCATGTCCTAACGTAACTCGCAAGTGGCACCGCCGATTACCCGGTCTCACTCGACTCTCAAGTAGACTTTGCTTACACGGTCCAGTGGCATCAGCATTGTGCTTGCGATCCAACAAAATTAATGTGCGGCAGATCGATCGATCGAAGCCACGACGCTGCAGCAGCATGCGAAGAACACGTCAACGCAGGTGACGCGGCGAGGTGACAAAGAGCACTACTTTGTCAGCCGGAGTTTCATGTGCCATTCCGGTAAAGGAAAAAAAAAACCCGGCGGCCTACGCAACGATCGATATGGATAACTTCTCTGCATGCATCCAATGTCCTGTTTGTAGATTTGAATATGCGAAGATACCTGTTTTTGGATCGAGCCGTTGTTTTATTTCCACAACAACCCTGATCGAGGTCAAGTCAACTGTACAGAGAAGTTGTTTAGGGCATGGTCTACTACGTATAGTCAACTGTACATTGGCATCCGGCATGCATGAGCTGTATGGGGCCAGGGGCATACATCTGCAATTCTGCATATGGTCGATCTGACCAAAACGAGTGGCAAATCTAGTAACTGGACCCTGCAAGATCGGCTTCGAATATGCATCGTAGCCTGCAGGTTTGCATCGATTCTGTCCAACCAAAAAGAGCAGTTTATTCGATCGAAAATCCAACTGCCATGAAAAAAAGGTATTTTTGCCACTACGTATTAAGAAGTCAACTGTACAGAGAAGTTGTTTATTAGGGCATCGTCTACTACGTATAGTCAACTGCCATGAAAAAAACCCAACTGTTACAAAAAAAAGCGTGAAATATTCTTTGTTAGTGTACTTTTTAGATTATACATACTCCCACCGTTTGAAACTGTAGTTCGTTTTGACTTTTCTATATATCTATGAATCTACAATAGTCAAAATGAGCTACAATTAAGAATGGAGTGAGCATTTGTTATATACTCTCTCCATTATAATTCGTTTAATTTTTTTATTTCAAGTTTGACCGCTCATCTTACTAAAAAAATTGTACAAATATAGTCAAATTTAAGTCATTTTTGAAGAATTTCTATTAATAGCGCAAGCCAAACAAAAAATGTGATATTTTACATAATTTTTTAAATAAAATGAGCGGTCAAACTTGAGGTCAAAAAAGTCAGATGGATTATAATTTAGAACGGGGAAGTATTTCTTTATCAACTTTGTTGAAAGTTGAAGTTGAAGGTAGTACAGAAGTTTGACTTGTTAGAAGCTTTAGCAACTAACACTTTCTAACCTTATCGTTGGTTGAGGAAAAATATGTATTGAATGATAGCACCAAACATTAAGGTAGTCTGATAGAATCTTTAACTTAGTATAGCTTTACTTCATCTCGTGTCATTCTTATCAGACCGTGCTGAACGACTTGTCAAATTAAAGGAGGGTTTTTTTCCTAATAAAGTAACAGTTGGTAAATTTATCAGAATGCAAGTTGGAGAAGGAATTGAGAGGTACAATATGTATCTATCCCATGTCATCTCTGTGAAAGTGTCTTTTTGTTGGATTTTTCTGTAGTGGTTGGTAGGTAGGATGGTGGCGTTTTTGGCTGTTTAACCTCTAGCTATTGTGCATATTGGCACCAATGTCCTTAGCAGCATATGCACCATGTGAAATGGTGATATATATATCTCATTCATGAAACAAAAAATATGCCAGGTGTAAATTGTCCCACATGAGTTTATCGATTAATCGATCCTCGAAATTTTATTGAACTTGTAGTTTTTTCGAAACCACTATTGCATTTTGTGTTCACATAACAATTGTTAACGTTTTGTGCTTGGCAGGCTTGAAGCCGCTGACTGGTCATAAGTTGTTGCTCGTGGTGCATAGACTTCAAGCAGAGATAGATCAACTACGATCGTTATTAGGATAGACGTTTTCAAGTTACATACATTGAACTTTTCCTCACATGTGCACCAACTAGGGGTTGTACCTTTTACATGTGAATCTAGACTCTGGACCCCTATGCACTTTATGCAGCTTTCTGTCATTTTTTAGCAATGCTGATTGCAGTGTGTTCTATCAAGTTGGAACATGCAAACTAGAAAATTTCAGATTTTCAGTCACCATACTCTCAAGGCACTCGCAAGACGTTACAATAATGTAACCACTCATTTTTATATCCGAGTAAATACTGCAATATACTCCCGCTGTCCCAAAAAGACTTTCTGGGATTTTCAGATAAATTTGGGGTGAATAAAAAAGATGTGTATATCCTTAATTAGTTCAGTTTGCATATAGGAAATGAAGAAACTATGTTTCCATTTTAATCATTCATGCACGAGATCAACGTACCAAATTACGAGTGCAAAAGATTTAAATCCTATAACATCATTCTTTCTGAGACAAATTTTAAATGCCAAACATCATTTTTTTAGATGGAGAAAGTAGTTTTAATATTTGTACTGTTTTCACATTACTATTGTCTCTGTTGAATGCTCCATGTCTTGCAATATAAATGTAGAATTGCTCGTGTATTGCAATACATGGGGCACGATCCTAGTTTGATAGAAAATCCAACTGCAAGAATAGATGTTTAGACTTAAATAATCATCATGTGGCGTACATCAGGGACGGAGGCAGCAGTGGGGTGGGCGGGGCTCAAGCTCCCCCTACCGTTGCTGCTAGCATGGAGCCCCCCCCCCCAGCCCCTCCTCCATTTTTTAGAAGAAATGAGGAAGAGGAAGAGGGAGGAAGAGGAAGAGCCCCCTACGAGATGAAGCTAGCTCTGTCACTTGTGTACATATAGCAAATACAAAAACAAATTTAAAAGGTATGTCGTTCGTGAAATATTCTTTGTTAATTAGTGTTTTTTTAGA
The DNA here is from genome assembly GCA_036936925.1 of Cenchrus fungigraminus. Classification (NCBI taxonomy): domain Eukaryota; kingdom Viridiplantae; phylum Streptophyta; class Magnoliopsida; order Poales; family Poaceae; genus Cenchrus; species Cenchrus fungigraminus. Next base: position 78,735,921 of record CM072775.1, read on the forward strand.
TTATAGTGTTAATATAAATTTTTTATTAACTTTGTCGAAGTGCGAGAAGTTTGACTCATAGTAAAACTCTAGTAACTTACACTTTTGGAGAGGAAGAGAGCACGCGCGCAAAGTACATCGCTGCATCATGAAGAGCATTTTCTAACCTTGTCGTTGTTGGTTGAGGTCCGAGGATATGGAGTGATTAGAAAGTGAAAGCATGCAATGCATGCGTATCAAAAAAATGAAGCATGTAATGCATGCATATATATAACGATATATAGTTGGCTAGCTGACCATGCACGCTTTTCGTCCGATGAATGTTTTCCGGGACATGAATCCCGGCGGGCGGTGGCGGCGGAGACGGCGACAGGGAGTAATCGAGAATGTGTCCGGGAATTCGCCACTGCACTGCACGCGTGGGCCGAACAGACGCGGCCGGTTACGGAGCATGCACAAATTTACACTACAAATGCATTATTCACTTATCACATCAAGTCATATATATCTTCTCTCACAATACACGTTTCAATATACATTTTTACATTACAAATATAATATTCATTCGTGCAACTTTACACATCTAAACGTCTTCGTCCTCGCCGAAAAGGAGCGCGACGAGTTTGTCAGCAGGCAGGGCCCATCGTGTTGCTCAAGGAAGGCGCGGACCGGTGTACGGTGTGGTACGTGCTGGTGCTGGTGGCCATGCATGCTGATGCTGCTCTCCCTAAAGCAGCTCATTTAATGCATACGTCTGATCAATCTTTCTTGATTTAGCTCTGGTCCAACTCACTTGCTCGCTCCGCCACTGATGCCACGGCGGCAACCAGCATGTGAAACAAAAGGAAGTCATGCATGTGAAGAGAAAACCAAACGCTATTCTTCTGGTAATCTACTGCAAAAAAATATAAATATTTGACCTTAATACTCATACACCGAACGAGAAAATTCCATCAATGCATGGCTCAACGATGTACTGATGTGAGCTCTGGAGTTATAGCTTTTCCTTTATTTTAACACCGGGGATTATGATAATCATCCGAGTATATATAAGATGCTCACTGGCAAAGAGAGCAAAGAGAAGTTGAGGAGTAGTTGAGGTAGCAGAAGCATCGATCTCGTCCTGGCATTGAGAGTTCCAGTCAGTGACAGACATGGCACACGCTCAAGAACTTCAGCTTCAGATCAGTGGTAGGTACAGACATCAGAAGCAGAGCCTTGGTCCCAGCTTCACACTTCTTTCATGCTTGGATCCCCGTACATCTTCCAAGCAGAAAGCTAAGTCATGCATTTGTTTTCGTTCGATGAAGGTTTTCCGGTACATGGAACCGCCGGCGGCGGCGGCGATGGCATGGACTGGCCGGGATCCGCCACGCGTGGTCGTCAGAACAGACGCGGCGTACGGTGGTGGGTGATGGTGCTAGTTGACATGCTGATGCTGCTCGGCGGGGAGGCCCTGACACCCCTCCTCACCCGCCTCTACTACAACTCCGGTGGTGGCAGCATGTGGATGACCACGCTCTTGCAGTCCGCCGGCTGGCCGCTGCTGCTCATCCCGCTCCTCCTCACGCCGCCGCCGGCGTCGGCCGAGGAGCCCCGGCCCTCGGCGGCGGGCAAGGTGGCGGCCGTCTGCGTCAGCCTCGGACTCCTCATCGGCTGCAACAACCTTATGTACTCGTACGCCATGTTGTACCTGCCCGTGTCCACCTTCTCACTCGTGGCCGCGACGCAGCTCGCCTTCAGCGCCGTCACCTCGCGTCTCATCAACGCCCGGCGCCTCACGGCGCTCGTCCTCAACTCCATCGTCGTGCTCACCTTCTCCGCCGCGCTGCTCGCCGTGGGCTCCTCCGACTCCGACGGCGACGGCGGCGGCGGGGCCTCCGGCAGCAGCAAGAAGCGCGCGCTCGGCTTCGTCATGACCCTGTCCGCGTCCGCCGTCCACGCGCTCATCCTGTCCCTGCTCGAGGCCACCTTCGAGAAGGTGGTCAGGGAGCGGACGCTGCGGTGGGTGCTGACGGTGGAGATCAGCACGAAGGCGGTGGCCACGGCGGTGGCGGTGGCGGCGCTGCTCGCGTCGGGGCAGTGGAGGGCGATCCGGGGGGAAGCGGCGGCGTTCGAGCACGGGGCGGCGGCGTACGTGGCAACGCTGGCGGGCGTCGCCGTGGCGTGGGAGGCGGCGGCGCTGGGGACGGTGCGGCTGATCGCGAGGGCGTCGTCGCTGTTCGCGAACGTGACGGCCACGCTGGCGCTGCCGCTCGTGCCGGTGTTCGCGGTGGCGATGTTCGGGGACAGGATGACGGGGACCAAGGTGTTGGCCATGCTCATGGCCGTGTGGGGTTTCCTCTCCTACGTGTACCAGCACTACCTCGACGATCGTCGCGCGGCGAAGCGGAAGGGGAGAAGCCAAGCCCAAGCAGTTGTGCCGGCTCCCGACGACGTGGCCTCACAGAGGATTTTGGAAAGGATGTGAGTGAGACCGGAGCGTAAATGATGAAGAAATTAAGCAAATAACTACGCACAATTTGCATTGCATTGCACTGCATACTTGGAGCTATCTCTCGATCTCCTAATTAAATCTCCACCAATGAGCCTCTGCGTTGGCCGTTAGGTTTGTCCTTAATACTCAGAAAGAAAACATTGATGAAATTGAAGTCACATGAACTAAATTGTTAAATGTGTAACAACACAGGGTAGATGTTGTAGCCACAAACAATATAAACTGTTAAATGTGTAACAACAAAATCTTAAAAAAAAGTGTGAAAACAAAGGGTGTACTCTACAAATCTATTCCTTCTACCCCCCCTTCCCAAAAATCATGTTGTTTGAGGATTCAAAATTTGTAGCAAAAACATGTCGTTTTACTTAATTTAGCATGTGTGCTATGCGTATGTAGGCATGTAACAATCAATTAGCATCAAATATGACAAATAAATAAGAGCAATCAAGGCCATTTTTCCTGTTTAATAACATGTTCTAAAATTTCTAGAATGACATGTTTTGGGCAGATGCCTTTGTTGCAGGATAGAGTTTTTACCCTTTTGTAATAATGTTAGCTATATGCATCTTTTTTGGATGCGGATGCGGATGCTGGAATACCAATATATCCCCTATTCCAAAAATATATATATAACACAACATGACTTTGCGAAGCTAATTTGCATGATAGAGCATTAGGCTTCCAGGATGCACACGTCATAACTCAAATTCAACCTGTGTCCACTCCGAGCCAGCTCCAGCTCGTGTGCACTCCACTCGCTCCTGCACAACCGCTTTGAGTCGATGGCAATTAAGCGAAGTTGGGGGTACATAGGGTTTGTTGTTGGTCCGGGATGGAATTTGTTGTTGGGTCTCTCCGTGTGTTTCTCAATCGCTCACTTTAGTTTTTTCAATTAACTGGCATCAAGAACTGAATTAACCGACTTAATTCAGTCAGAGGAACTGGAACAGAATAGTGATTGAATTTTTCGGTCTTTTGATTATTTTGATTCGGTTCAGTTCTCGGTTAATTATGAGTCATGGTCATCCACCTATCCACTTCTCCACTGCCGAGGCCTTCAACTCGAACTTTCCCCTCCACTAACATATTTGGCTGCTCACCCCATCGCCTCACCCGGCTGTCGACTAGTTCCTCTCCTTTTGTGTCCTCTCCACCCGACGCTTGTCTCCCCCATCCCATCCCTCTCCTCTCTTTTTTAGATAATGGAAAAGTTCCGGCCTCCACCCTCAAACAGTTTGAGAGCTTATAGCCAATACAAGACCGACACAATCCCAAAACAACACTAAGGTTGTATTGAGAAACCAACACAAATTTCAAACAAATACAGCATCATCACACGACCAAAAGGACTAGTACTCAATCCTATTCCTCGTCGTCCACCCAAAACAGTTGTAGATCTGCATCATATTGACTTCTAGCAAGTGACAGTTCTTCCTTAGCGAGTCTCTCTCTTCCTCTTTAGAAAGGAAGTGCCCAACTTCTGATCCAGTAGGTACCCCTAAAAAGCACTTGCAAAAATGATTTAGGTGCCAACTTGTTGAAGATAACATCATTTCGGCTAATCCAAAAGAGTTCAGCCAAGATTCAAACATATGAGCAGCACTAGGAGGTCTTAAACCAAAAGTGCTGTGAACCACACCCCAAAAGGATCGAGCCAGATGGCACTCAAAAATTTCGGTTTAACTTCGACGGCAACACGTGAGGAGCTGAATTTTTTTTCGTCTGTACGAAATGAAGTCAGTGCTGGTGCGCGAGGAGTCGGCTACGCTAGATAAAAATGGGCCTGCACACACACACACACAGCAAAAAATATCCATATATACGGGCACGTGGATTATCCTTCCATGTAAAAATTGACACACTTTAACCCCGTAACTTATGGGCCGTAAAAGTCCGTAAGGCATACACACACGATGTGCTGCACTGTTTCTATCCAGAATTAAATCATAGTGGTCTAGGGGAAAGGCTAGACTATTGCATTTCTTGCATGTTGATATATTGCTCCAAGCCTCCAAAGTTACATTAATATTGTTCTCCAACTTGTACACACATAGCTCAGGAAGGAAATGCTTATATTGTCGAGAACTAGGCAAACAAGCAGATAAAAGTCGGCTAGTGCTTGGCTTTTGCCAGGACCCGGCGACGGTACTCCCCAAGGGCCCATACGGGGAAGATGCTCCTGAACTGGGAGTAACTGATCATGCAATTTCTGTTGAACACTCCTGAGATCTCCTGTTGTACACACGGTATTTAAGTTAAAACCACAGGCAGTATATGAGGATGGTCCATAAATGAAATGACAACGACTACTTGCGTAAAGGGGCGACATGCCGACATTTGAGTCGAGCCGAGCCAGCCGCCATCTAACAGCCTTAACGCACATCGTTTTAAATCATGTACTGTATTAAATATGGTGCCTGGTATATTGTGTCAACATCTCTAAAAGCTCATTTTGAACTCAGTCCAATTTTATTTGTTGGCTTCTATAGCAGAGTTATGGAAAATATGAGATGATGAAAGGAAGCACTACCGGTAGTTTTACTGACAAACAATTACAACTTACTTGCTGAGGAAATTCACCATCCGCTGACTGTAAGTTGATCAAAACCTTTGCTGCTCTATGCAGAGGAACTGGATCTCTTTCAGCCTATACAATGGAAATGAAGTGAGATTATAAACGCGCACTATAAGAGCATACCAATATTTACAAGCTAAATCATAGATGCAAAACAGACCTGTCCTGCATCAATTAGGGCCAAAAGGGCCCAACTAGTGTTCACTACATGAGGTCGCCTGCCTTCAAGATCAGTGTAAACCTGATTAAGTGCAAATTGAAAGATGGTTAGAGCAAAGGTCTTATACCGTCTCTTAGAAAAGCTATCTGCATCTAAGAATCATGACTAAACTGTTGCTTTACCTACTAGCTACATGCGATGTTAAAGGTGAACAAAGGGGAGAAAGAAGGTAAACTCTTCATCAGATAAATAATGTCTCTCTTTGAAACTGCGTGCTCAAAATATAAATAGTCAGGCCAACAAGCAATCTCGTAAGGGCCTCAACTCTCTCATTAAAGAGCTTTAAGGATTGTTTAGGAGGGGATGTCTAGACCACCTTGGTCCTAAAACTCTGTTCCTCCAGTGGTGCACAGAATGTTATGACTGGTGCACGCACGTAGTTTGAGTGCGTTTTGTGTGGGTGCGCTCTGTGCCTGTTTTCCTCCTAGTGAAATGATACGCAGCTGTCCAGCATGTTTGAGAAAAAAAAGTTGATCTTTACCCTACTATACCCCAATGTGCTTGGGACTAAAATGCTTTGTTGTCGTGGTCTCTCGAGTTGATGATCTTCACTGTCCTAAATTAGGAAACCAAATAACACTACAGCAAGTGTTAATCATAACTCACACATTATGGAGATTTGATTAGATAAACACATTGCAATAGTAAACAAGATCACAGGTATGTCCATGGTACTTATAGTAAACAAAATCACATGTATTTACCTGGTTTTGTGATGACAAATAGCTTTCTCCCCAACCACCACAAGGAAGCTGTTTTGACCACAGAAAGTCGCATGCCTTTCTGATTGCAGGACTGTTCCTGAATGTCCAACCAGCAGCTGTCAATCCCTTCACTCCAAACCAAGTGCCGTAGGTGAAACAAACAGCCCATGAACCATACCTGTTGGAAAACAGAATTATTAAACTTATGCAGATGTAAATGCATGCAGAATTGGTATTATTTTGCATGGAGACCTAATACTAACCAGGAACCATCATTTCTTTGAGCACTCTCGATGAAATTAGAAGCTCTGATAATGCAGTTGTCCACCTTTTTTCTGCGGTAGCCAGGGTAGAGATTTCTGAAAGATGCCAGGGCCTGAATCGCTGATGACGTACATTCGACATGCCTGCCATTGAATTTTGCAGTCTTCAGTCTGTATTACATATGATAAAGTAGCAAAAAAAAAAAACTGAAAATGAAAAGGTTATCGCATCTTACGGGTAATCAATCATCATGTCCTCAAAGGTCTCAGAAGGATTAATAAGCTGAAAAAATTTAGTAAAGCATGTCATTGTAGAAAAAAGCAAGGAAGAATGCTCGAATGTTAATGTCAACGATACCATGAATTAGTTTTGCTGTGCATTTCATATAAAAACAGGCACATAATCAGAGAGCCAACCAAACATGTATTTGATTCAACATTGAATAATTAAGAAATATCTATTTTAATTAACATTTTATAGTAGGCATCTATTTAACTTGGCATGCTGGATTACAGTTAATTCCAAGTGCAAAACGAATGGTAAACCCCAGTTCCACTGAAAGCACAACAAAAAATAACTTGCAATTGCGCCACTCTTAGGCATGGTGCATGCACAGACAAGGAGGACGATTCTCATAGAAATATACACCTCACCTCCAGCCATGCATAGGACCTTGTAAGTTCATACGTTGCAAAGCCACCATCATCATTCTGTAAAGGTTAACACAAAGTTACGAGATATGTCCGCCTTTGAGAAAAAAAGTTACTAGGCACGTTTACTTCCATAGAAACATGTATGTCTTATACTACCTCCGTTCTTATATGTTTGACTGATTAGTTCAACGTCAAACATTCAAGAATAGAGGTAGTATTTTGGTGTATATATGAAAAGCTTACCACCTCATTAGTTGAAGGACTGATGAGCATTTACATAATTAATTGATTTTTACACTTTTACATTGACCATATAATAGAAAACTGATTCATTAGCAACAGTGGAAGCAGGCAAAGAAAAAAGAAGTTCAAAGATGCATACCATATAAGACATCAAACAATTGACAGCATCATAAAGTCTATTGGTTTCCAATGGTTCGCCAGCAATTTCAGGAGAAATCTTTGATAATAACAAAGAAGTCTGGAGGTAAACAAAATCAATATAAGTTATGATGATAAACTATACTGCCAAGAATAACAGAACTCGAATGCCACAATAAGTTATAATTGTATTTTTTTTTCTATTTGTGCCACTGAGCTTAAAGGCACTGATAGAAAAAAAAGGCTCCTAGATCTCAGAAGAAATAAATTATTTTTTTCTTCAAGAAATTTTTCTTGCTGATAATGCTGATGACTTAATTCACCTTTAATCCTTCTGCGGTGCAATCTGATACAGGCCAACCTTGATCCACTGTAGAAAAGGGCCACCCACCTCTGGATATGTGGCGGTACCAGTAGTTCAGATCTCCAGGGCAGTCATCAAGAAACTATCATAGCAAACAGCCATTTATAAATACTGATTGGACCAAATGTTATCTGCTAGACAGACATTATGCATACAACATGTACCTGTGAATTCTTAATGTAGTCATGCGCTAGTTTTAGTGTGGGACCAAACTCTTCGATGAGGTCAGCAGCCAGAATGGCTTGGACAGTCAAAGCTGTGTCCCATAGCTGGCTGCCATTGTAACCCTGCAATGGACAAAAAATGATTCTCTTATGCTCAAAGCAAAAAAATGGACTAGTGCCTGCACTTATCTCCATAAATCTGCATCACTGACAACTTTGTGGAGTTAATAAACAGCGAACAAATTGGGGGCCAATTGAAGATTTCGAGATAATGTGCCAATGTCATTAAGAGGCAGTATTTTGTATTACTACTGTATGCTGTTGCAGTAGTCAGTAGAATGGGGAAGGAAATGGGCCATGAAAAAAGCAGTACTTACCTGCATCTTCATGCCATCTTCAGCAAGCCACAAGTAATCATGTACTCGTGGAATATGGAGTTTGAATGCCTCTGAGTTCGGATCTTCGATCCAGCAAGCAAGCATATTTAAGACCTGTTTGATTTCTTTTTAACTGATCAGTTGAACAAGCTGAAGATGAGCAATTGAAAATTTTCATAACCTATGAACATGAATCACTCATCGTTAAATATGTGGATAGAACCTTTCTTCGATAAAGGAATAAAATTGGGAAACGAATTAATTCACAAAATTGAATATCAGAAACATAATATAGTCCAACATGACTGGGGAATTAAACTCGACATTAAGGCATTTAATAGAAGGATTCTGATTTTGATTTTGTTGCCCAATTTGAAGTTTAATCAATATAATGTTTCAAATAATCTCTTGTTTTGCATGATCATATTTTGTTGCAAAGAATTGTAAATTTCATGTACAGTGTGTTGCTCGGAATTCCTCGTAGCATAGTAGTATACAAATTTTACCAATAAAATGATACAGGCCACAAGATGTAATTATGGCACAAACACTGGCAAGACTAAAGAAACACTGAACTTGCAGCTGGCAATGGTAATGCAAAAGAAAGCTGCATATTGTGGAAGTATGTTTATTTCTTACAGATGGCTTAAATGCAGGTAATTTGGCAATAAGGAGGATGGTACACACGAGGAGGCATCATTACCACAAACAATGATAAACAAAGGCAGAAAGAGATGAAAGTTGAAATGGGCATGGCATGAAGCAATGTAATCATTTGCCCGCAAAAAAAATGAAGCAATATAATCATGGCTAAATAAAGCTGCAAGAATATAGACTTCAGCCTTCTAGAGTGATGTTCTTGATTCTTGCAGCACAATAAGGACAAAAGAAGACTCATAATGTTGTAAATATCAAGCTCAACAAGCAATCAAAGTTATCATTTCACCTTGTTTACAGGGCCAATGCAAATGTATCTAGTGTTCTCGTCTTCATAATGAATGTGCCGCATGACTATATCCAAAGCTTTCTTCCTCAATTTGCTCCCAGGCCAATCCAACATAACTGGTTCAACAAACTTATGGAGAGTGGCCCATAAGATATCCTGAACGAATGAGTGTGGACAGTAAAGATCTTCCTGCAAAACATATTTTTTAAGCAAAGCTTGTTTTACACCAGAGCTAATCTTAGATGTGTTATTCCTTGCAGTAAGTAAGGAATGATCGATCTATCTTTTCTTGTTGGGGCCACAGGCCTTAGGTCTAGTTCTAGAAGGTTGAATGCTTATGATATGCCCCGCGTAATGAAATATGTCTTAGCATTAGGTCCTTGTCATTGTGACAGAACAATCAACATGCCAAATAAATCGCACAAAAAGCAAAATAAATAGGAAAAGATACATAATTTCAGGGGCAATAAACTTCTTTTAAATAACATCACTTGATAATTAGTACTAGCTATGGACCAAAGGAATTTAACACGGACTGTTCAGTATGAAAGCCGCATACCAACCGTGTTGCACATCGAAATCAGTCGAACTTATCATATTGATCAGTCAAAAACTTATTGTGTTCTCAATTAACCAGGAGCAAGGCCCTCATTGGCCTAATGAGATACATCACAAGTTTCTAAGGTTCTAGCTCCATTTCAAAAGTTTTGACTCATGAATCCTAGATTCTAACAGAAGATTTATAATCTCGACATCTTCAGAAATTTCAACAGAGTTGGTTTAGGTAAACCTATTAGTGAACCTGAGGAAAACCTGGCATCCTTTCAGGTTTGCCTTTCCTTGCTCTTTAGCATCCTTTCTAGTTTGTTGTCAGTGACTCGGTGTGGTGCGGATGTCAGTTGAGAAACTGTCAGCAATTACATATCCTTCACGAATAGTGTTTGAATTCCCACCTCTTTTACATAGGTGGGTGGGGATGGATAAAAGCATTCAGTTGGGGTGTATGTTTGGGGAAGATGCAAGAGGCGAACTGAGACGGGAACCATTGTCATGTCTCAAGCAAATGCACTGCAGAAATTTCTAAATATATGTCCCTTCCTCTCCCACAGGGATCATCTAATGTCTCCAATCAACTCAAGCTTCTAATGAGGAGTGGATTTCGGTGTCCAAAACTGAGGATATAACCAAATTACTATATTTGTGAAATAGAAAACGCATAAGGTAAGTATAAGTTAACAAACCTTAGCACACTGATTACGAGCTTTGTCCCAATTAATCTCATCGTAGGCATCTCTAAAGAGTTCCTTTCGTAAGTCCAACACAACTTGGGTAATTGGGCCAACAAACCTCTTTCCATAAATGTAACTCATGGGCAAATACACTAGTCGGCAATGACTCCACAATCGACCTACATAATGTTGTAAAGTGTAATAGCCTATTAGCAAGGTATTGCTTTGCAATCTATTACAAGTAGCCACTTAATATTCTGTCAATTATATTTCACTCGACACTTCTTTTTTGTTCTTCAAGGCCTATCTTTGACCACTGATTTATAAAGTGTAATTATATTAGCACTGGTGCTATTTTACACCCGATTGTAGAATAGTACTCCACACACACCACCCCTGCAATTAACTAAAGTGAATTTTACATCCAATCATGTTTAGTAAAGTACTAAAGTTATTCATGGTGAGTGTCGATGATTTTTTGCCAACCTTGTAATATTGACTTATTGAGTGGTTGTAGCCACAATACAGGTATAGAATAGTTTATTTAACTATACTAATATAAACTAACGGATTTATACTGTTTTGAAATGATTCTAAAGTCAAATCTAGCTCTATATTTCTCATATAACCAATCTGGATTGATTTAAAAGTATAAATGGTCAAACTTTAGAAAACAGGATGGCACGGATTCTAGGGTACAGAGAGGGGCAATGGTACGGTTATACAAAAATGATTTTCTTGATGGATATTTGATTGACATACATTCAAGTGGTTGCATGAAAATTCAATGCAAAGGCTTTGACCTTATTTTAGTGAAATAAAGCTCCATTTATCTAAGAAAAGTACATGCAAAAAGGTGAAGAATTTTACAATATGACATCACTGGCGTTGGGCAGATATTTGCATTGTTTGTGGAGAACGATAATGCTGAAATTCCGACTATATGTGATGATGTTCACATATTCTAGTAACATTGTTTACATGTATTTAGCTGCCCAAAAACATACTACTTGCACGTAAAATATGTGTATCCCAGAACCAGAACTACAGCCACGCTTTAACATAAAGACACACAAATCTCCCGCGCGATCATGAAAAAAGAATTATATACTTGGCAGTTTTACCATTTTAGCCATATAATTTATCACTGTGAATATATGGCATTTTGGAAGGAAAATATATGCCTCGAGAAATAAAGCAGAACCTGGGTGAAATGGCAAGCAATATGGCAGCAGCCATACTTCAGGTGGCACTGGGTTGTTGCCAGACCAGTGAAATACACCAAGTACCTTAAATGAGTGAGTGGATCATGAGAAGGAATTCTTTTAAAGCTGTGAAACTAAGCAAATTGAGTACCAAGATGATTGAACCCTACCGAGAGCCAAAACTTCCCCCATGATGTTGTAAGTGTTGCTCCTCCATGGCCTAAGATCCAATTTCGACCATTCTCCATAGCTCCATCTCCACCAATGGGACTCTCTCCAAGCAATCTTAAACTAACATAAGTCAAGACTGAGCCAAACATGGTGCTTGGGCCCTCAATGTGCAGCCCCCAGCCTCCATCTTCATTCTAAAATTGCATTCACAAATATGATATTCTTTACCCAGATTATAGGCTTCTTGTCAATTTTAGCAATTGAATCCTCACCTGATGATTGTAGAGATACCGACAGATCTCCTTCTGATGTTCTGATGACAAAACTGTGCTCATTGTTTCGGTGACATATAATGTAATAATCTGAGTAAAGGGAAGTAAAATACAACAGTTAACTTAATTTCTAGAGACCAAGATATCCGAAACATAAGTTTTTTTTTACATAGCATAAAAATACCAAGCCTGGAATAAGAAACATAGGACCACCATAATCGCCAGGCCAGTGCCCATCATGTGCCTGGCGTGTAGACAAGAGGCTGATTGCCCTCCTCAAAGAGGTTGATACAGCTTCCTCTGTAACATCTTCTTCCTCTTCCAGCTTGGTAGCTGAAAGATCAAGCTCAAGAGGATTCGCTTTTGCGAACTGCAGTATGAACAAGAGAGCAAAATATAAAAAACTTGTTGTACATGCAGCTCGGAGTGAATTGAGAATATTTTACACTTTGAATTTACTGAGAACACTGGCACACAGATAAACCATAATGACAACAAGCGGCCCACACGTTGCAGTGGTAAGGGAGCTACAAAATCATGGCAGAAATAACCACCTAACTGATTTACAGTAAAGCTACACAATACACGGTCAAGACATGTGAGGAAATACAATTAGGATTCTTCTAGACTGCTTGCTTAATCCTCAATCAACGGAAAGTACATATTATATATATCTAATTCAGTAACGAGAAAAAAAAATGCACTGACAACCATGGAGCTATGAGCACTAGCATCGCAATAACCCCTATAACTGAACTTGCCTGGCTTGGAGCGGGATTGAGTTTCCCATCTGGTAGTAGAACAAATACCGTTTGGCGATGGGAAACGGTGGCGCGGTGAGACTGGGGCTTCCCCTGAGGAGACCAGCTGGCTGAAGAGCAGGGAGGTCGGGGGTTGGAGACCGAGGGGCTGGCAGGGAAGCAGGTGGCCGCCGGAGGCTGGCGGATTGGGGTTGGCGCAGCCAAGAGGATAAGGGCTGCGCGAGGATCCGCGGCATTGTGTGGACGAGCGCTTGGCCGGAGTACCAGCGCTCGGCAGCGGGAGGATCCATGGCGTTGTGGCGGGCGAGTGCTGCCGGGTCCGGTGCCGGACTGCCGGTTGGAGCTGCGCCGTCAGCGTGAGGAACCACGGGTGACGGCAGCAGTCAGCGCCGTTAGTCCACGTGAGCAGCAACAATTAGTTATTTTCTTACGGGAAATGTGTAGGAAAATGAAATCGACTAATAGTGGCAAATGGTGTTTGGTCAAAGGAGAGGTGGATCTCGCTCCTAATTTTTGTTTGAATTCAAAAAGGTTTATTTAAAGAAATAAAATAATTTGATATGTCACCACCTCATCATGATGAGCAAAAAGTCATATGGACCAAGCTACTATTCGAGTAGGATGATTAATAGGAATGTACTCTATCGGTTATAAATTATAATTCGTTTGACTTTTTGACGTCAAATTTGACCGCACATTTTATTAAAAATGTTATGTAAAATACCATACATTTTGTCTTCCTTTTATTTGTACTGAATTGTATTATATTTGTACAAATATTTTGAATAAGACGAGCAATCAAACTTGGGGTAAAAAAATTAAACAAATTATAATTTGGAATGGAGTGATAATTTTTGCTTTCTCGGGGTGGATTGATTGATAGTACTAAACTCGTACCATTAAAGTAATCCAAATTTCAAAGCATTTAAAAATGGAACAAAAATAAACTAAGAGTGACCCAGTCACCCAGTACTACCAATTAGGATGCATCCTTTTGCGTGAAACGACACCCCATATATGCGTCATTAACAACTAGGGTGTGTGCCCATGTTAATCAAGCTAAAATTTGTCACCTTGCTTTTGTTTTCCTCCTCTTCGATTCACTACGAAAATCCGTATACGTCAGCCATTTTTTCGTGCCATGTACGAAAATTGTTTACGTGCAGTTAATCTCGTGTATATATGTGAACTTATATTACACCCCAACTCCCAAGTTATCAACTAATGATAATGTTACTTATTGTGTAATCATTTTTGCATGTTTCCTCAAATATATACAAGTATATATACGTATACGCAGAGTAGTACGCACTGCAATACAGTAGCATATACTCCATTCGTATCGAAATACTTGTCGCTGTTGACTTTTTCTTCCAACTTTGACCATTCGTCTTATTCAAAAAATTATTGCAAATGTGTGAAAGGAAAAGTCAAGTTTAAAATACCTACAATAATAAAGCATGTAGCAAACAAAGTAAATGATACTTACATAATTTTTTGAATAAGACGAACGGTCTAAGTTGTGAAAAAAAATTAATGACGACAAATATTTCGATACGGAGGGAGAACTACATTATTACCTGCAGGCGCATGAGAAGATCGGCAGAATCCCTCAGCTGGAATCGGTGGTCGGCGAACCCCCGGCGTGCCTCCTCCACCTGCGCCCTCTCCTCCGCCGTGCCATGGTCGGGGTCGAACTCCCACACCTGCCGGCCGACGAAGCTGTTCGTCGACCGCAGCCACGGGCCGCCGCCCTCCGCCACCTTCAGCCTCCACATGTTCCGCTCTCGAGGCTCTCCCAGTAACACCAACTGCTAGCTAGCTAGCTATAAGTAGCTAGCTATCTCTCTTGGAGAGCTCGCCTAGTCGCGTGTCGCCCGGCAGGGCTGCTGGGCTTTTCAAGACGAGCGAGGCGACGATGGCGTCGTCGTTCCGGCCGGTCGGGAGGAGGAGCTCGTAATCATTTCTCACCCGATCGATACTGCCATCCCGACCAGCTTCGGACGGATCGGTGCCCAAACAGCTAATCCCGTCAGCGCTGACGTATAAACGAAATGCTGATGCCTGACTGGCCTGTTGGTGCCGTAGACATGCATTGATGCATGCGAGAGTACTGTCGCAACTGGTGGTAGCATCGACCTCTGATAGCACTGTCAGTTTTGTAGATAGCGACACAATTCTTTGCTTAATGTTTGGAACTCTCGTGAAATGATTCTTGACAAGCCACAAGGCTGTCAGTGTTAGGTGATACCTCGCGCGTTATAGTCATGATTCAACGAAAGGTGAATATCTCACATCCCACTGGTGCGGTAAGAACAAGATCCATCGAAGGGCATTGGCACTTCTTGTGTATTAGTATTTATATTAGTCTTTATAAGCATATTTGACAATAAGTTACTCTTGTGACATAAACTCAATTACTACAAGATCAGTCATACGAAAAGATGTGGGATGTGAATCTACTATATAACTTTTACGAACTAATCTTCCTGTGATGATTGGTCGACAAGAGCAAGTGGAGTGGATGGTCAGGTATAGAAGGGACTCAGTTCTGTCATAGTTTAACCAGTTACAACTTACTTCCAGAAAGCAAGAAACACAACTAGTGAACAACTTACCACTACCAGGAAATGGAAGCCCGGTCCCAGACACAGCTACTGTAAACACCAAAGAGAAAAACCCCTATTCCAGCTGATCAATGTTATACAAATAAGCCATCATTCTAACTGGAACCTTCCATGGAAGCTGAAGCAAGCGAGAGGCAGGGAGAAGGCAGGGCTCTAATCAATTTATGGGTCATTTTTTAAGGTTTCACTTAGTTATTTAAGTGACATGCCGGCCTAGCTAGCAGACTGCAAGCCCAAAAGAGCAATACAAACGGTATCTAGTTGACCCCATCGTCACAAAACAAGCAGGATAATGTAAAGATGCGTGTACTCTGCTTCTTGCCTGCTTGCAAGCTACCGCGCGCAGCTGAACACGTCCTAGTTTGGCAGCTGACAAGCATCTCAAAGTCTTAGAATGCTAGATAATTAAGTTAATTCTGTGGACATGTAACACATAAGAAAAAACAAAAGGTACGAGTTTCTGATAGGCTCCACATCGGTTCACTGTTCCCTCCAAAATTTGGGTTGCCACGCATCATGATCAGACTGTACAAGTAAAAAATAATGCAAAGATATGTTAGAATACAGCATGGATATAATTTTTCTTATATAAGCATGAAATCACTAGTAACTGTTGACAAATTTGTGCATACTTTCAGGGGGAATCAAACGGATTTTTTCGGCAACATGTAACTTCTTTTTGACGTAATCATAATAGGTCTTTGTTTTAGGAACCTGAAAGTACATTTATTTTTCATATAAGTAATAGCGTTAAAAAAAGCAAAGTTAAACATGCATTAGAACTCAGAACAAGGATACTCATGCTATATGGAGAAGGGGCGCAAAGGAACTAACACGTTCTTTAATGCGCTCCATAATCAACAGAAAAGCTTCATCTTCTTCAACCTACACGAAGACAAATGTATAATTGAGGTGATAAATATTATAATTTGACAGATCTCAAACAAACCAAATTAACTTACCTCTCCTTCGATGTGAGCTGTGTAGATATCATGCTGAAGAATATATATGGAAGAAATAGTGAGACAATGAGAATGCTAAAAACCACCTACGACATAATAAGCAAGGTGGAGTAATTTAATTGAAAAGGCAAATCTGAGGAAAGAGCAACCTACATCCTCTTTCATGGAACCGGACTCAGCACTGCATTCAAGCTCACATTTCATTTCAAAACTGAACGAGGGACACATTCCTTGTTCATAAATTTGCTTCAAAGCCTCTATAAAATTCATCTAAACAATTTCAATGAAAGAAACAAATGTCATGATGCATATACAGTGACAAATTGGGAAAAAAAGTACTATAAATTGCTTATAAAGCACACTGAGGCAAGAATATAACCTTTTGCTTAGCAACCCGTTTCCAAAGCTCTAAAAAGAGCCTAGCACGCGCCTTATAAAAGGCATAATCAAACCATACACTCGACATGAACTCCTGATGAATAGAAAAAATTAAGAGTTACCATCCTTGTAGCACCCACTAAATTAATGTTTAAGGGAGGGGCATTACACTGAAGCAAGAGTAAAATAAAGGCTGATAAATATCCTGAAAGCTTGTTGCAATCTTTGCCGCTTGAAAAAAAGCCAGACTCCTAATGTTCCCCCACTATACAACAAAACAGTTGTAGGATGTTAGCACCAACATACATTCAATATAGGATCAACAAACATTCAACAAGATTATTATCATTATTGTACACATTAGATTTTTCGGGGGGATATTTACCTCAAGCTTCCTGTCTGTCAGGCACTTATCAATCCACTGCAAGTAACATAAAGCTATCACATCAAGATCACATGTTACCCGGCAGTTTACAATCAATCACATGCATACCTTAGTTTCACTTAATAACTTTTCATAGAACTTGACAAATTCTCGATCAACCTGATATGTACTACTTTCTTTACGGTATTTCTCCCAGCTATGATATTCATTCTGCACAAAGAAAACATTGCTAATAGCACATAAGTTGCTAGTAACAGAGAAAGTGAAAATAAGGTGCAGGTCCAAAAAATATTGGGCATCCATTGCTAGACTTTATGACCACAGGGTTTGAATCAGATCAGTGGCGCCCATGGTTGCAGATATGGGAAGTGCCATGAAACAAGACACCACTCTAATGTCTTCACCACTATTTGAGATTAGGTAATATAGAACTCTATATGAGGGTATCACCATCTTCCCACAATGGATACATGTACCCGAGTCAGGGCGATACGGATATGGGGATACACTATTTTCCCATAAAACCAAATTTGCAAAATTGCAGATATGTTTTTTTCTCGAACACGCAGAAGAGCTGCGCATCTTTATATTAAGAGGGAAAAATGTGGTCCAATTACAGAAGGAGCACCTCGCTTAGGACCAAAGGGAGGGTTGTAACCAGGATAAAGAAACTTTTACAGTTACACCAATTTTAGGACCTGACCAAATAAATCCCTTACCAAACTAAGGAGGTTCAACCATCCTCCCTGGACCTAAGGTACTAAGGCCATTCTCAGCGGAGATTTCATAGACACGATTACCTAGAGTGACACATCATCTACAAACATTTGAAATTATAATGAAACACCTCCCTCTCAATGCATAGTTTCATCTATTGTTGTTTTCTAGGTTACATGCAAGACACAAGTTGTCTAGGTAACTGTGTATACAATGTGTCATCCTCATGAAACTCATTTTACCTTTCTTTTTATTAATATACTGCCACATCATCAAAAGTGCTGACATGGCAGCCTATTTAATGTCTATGAAACCCACACTGAGACCGGCTGGAGAACTGCCATAGCAACGAACCATCTTTAAAAGCTTGAATTGCCCATTGTAGATTAGGAGCAACCCCATCAAAGACACATACATTTCTTTGTTTCCACAATGTCCAGGCTCCAAGAATACAAAAGGAATTAAATCCCTTTCTATGTTGTTTATGTACTCTCTTCCGAGACCTCTACCACTCTGCAAAGGATGTTATGCGGTTGCTCGATGTCATATATGTTTTACTATAGCAATTATGCATGTGCGTTGCACGGGAAAAAACATTACACGCTTCACTGTCGTCGGTCCCGACCAAGCCGACACCCCACCACCCCCACAGCTCCTCGATCTCGCCATCATTCCCGTCGCGTTCGTGACACCCTAACTTCATCCGTCATCGTCTGTACCTCCTGAATCTTACTGTCATCTGCCCGATCTCACCTTCCCCAACCACATTGTCATTTCCATCGCGCACGTGCCACAGCCCAACCTCTTCCGTCGTCGTCTGCGCCTCACAGCCTCACTGGCGTTCACCTTGGCCGCGCTGTCATTCCCATCTCCCCAGCCTCATCATTATGACACCCACGTCACCTCGGCCATACCTTGCCAGCTGCCTTCCATCATGGCCTCATCTTCGCTGGGCACGTTATCGTCCCTACTGCCCACACGTCTCCCCAACATAAACAGGTTGAGATAACTCAGCCCCACACGTGCTTTCAAAAAAAAACTCAGCCCCCGAGCTTCTCATAACTTGTACTTAGAGAGAATATCTTCTCACGTAGGTTGAGAAAACCTTCAAACCTCTGCCCCACCCTTACACGAGATATTTAATCTTTTGCCACTTTTACAGTGGCTGCTCCTTCAAAAGGGACTATTAGAATGACTCCTACATATTTGCCACTTTTATACACGCCACGCAACACATTTGCCATTTTGTCCTACGTGGCAGGACAGGTGCTCCATCCAGCGTGGAACAGGCACTGGAAAAGACCACGGTACCCTTCTCCCTCGAGCCACTGACGCACGAGACCCTTGTCTCAGGATCTTCTTCAACCTTCCGTCGGTGGCCTTCCTCCCTATCCCCACGCCGGTGGCCTCCCTGGCCGGCGGAGGCCTCCCCTCCAGCTCCTCGCGATGCTCCGAGAGCCAGGCCCATCGACGCCGGGAGGAAGAAGCCGTGACGTCGAGCGGCTGCCCGAGCCAGGTCCACCCACGGAGGGTGAGCGGCGGCGAGTCGGCTAGCTTCAGCGGTGGAGCCAGCGCCGACCGCCCCCCGCGAACTCCGTCCACCACCGCGCTCCAACCTCGGCCTCGGTTGCCTCATCCTGCTCGGTACTAGGCGCATCGGCTTCTTCGTCCTGCTCGCCTCTACCTCTGCTTCCGCCATGGTGGCGGGGACTACTGGGCCGGGGAGGCTGTCACCACGACCTCGAGCTCCGGCCACCTACCTCTCCTGCTCCCGAGGAGCCGCCTGCTCCCGCCCTAGCTCCGGTCGTAACGGCGCCCATGGCGAGAGCCGCGGCCGCGGTGGACAAGCGCGTCCCCTGCTCCACTGGCCGGATCGGGTCGCAGGCTCGCAACAGGCGCCCACCGTCCTGCCGACGAAGAAGATCGTGTCGGCCGCCTCCGCTCTCGACGCGGGACCCGCATTCACCGCCGTGGCTCCTGAGCCGGTCTGGCCTGCTCGCCGCGCTGGGGCCTGCTGCCCCCTACCCCGGTCAGCCTGCGCAGGCGGCTCGTGCCGCCCCTCGCCCCGTCCTCTGCTAGCAGCAGCGCCCAGTACCGAGGAGAGAGAGAGGAGAGGTTGAAGATGACATTTGCAAGTGAGTTCCACATGTCAGTGGTGGAAAGAGAGAAGAATTGAAGCTGTGAAGGATAAGACACGGACATTATGGTCTTTTCACGTGGTCCATCCACGCTGGACGGGGGAGATGGCATGCCACGTTAGTGATAGTGGTCATTTTGTTGTGTCGCGCACCTAAGAGTGGCAAAAGTGTAGGAACAATTCTAAAGGTTATATTTGAATGAACGGTCTCTGTAAATGTGGCAAAAAATTAGATATCCCGCCCAAGCCAACCACATATACGACCTGAGCCGGGTCTTGACCTTGAGCCGGGTCTTGACCTTGACCTTGACCTGTGCTTTGATTATGACGACAGACGACGGGATTTTTTAATCTCAATTTGAAATTTACTCACATGTGGGCACACACTAATTCCAGACTAGACGGTATTTGAAGCAAATGTGATTCAACTAGCATAGCTTACTGGGCTGGCTTGTTGGGCCATATCCAAAGAGTGTACCTTGACTCGTCAATTCGTCATCCATACTATTATTACTTTTGTCCGGATACTTGACAGATACGGAGTACATACCAGCAGACATGTAATATGTATCTGATGTGTATCACTACCAATACAGTATCTGATACGGACACTATCTTTTTTTTCAAGTATCGGTATTTCCAAAACAGAAGGCACATTAAACAGAGAAATATATTTGTGTTGAAAATACATTTTGGTCGCATTAACATGATTTGAATACTCAAGCACTGAATTAACCGCATGGAATCAAGTGTTACCGACATTATTACGAAGCACTAGCCGCTGGTAGTCCCGGAAGTCAACATACTTGCAGTGCTCTGGATGGAAGTACCATTCGAAACTCCGCTCGTACTTCTCAAAGTACCCCTTTTCCCTAAGAATTGGTGGAGGGTACTTTTCTTTCAGTTCAGCATCATCAAGTGGTTGCCTTTTCTTCAATATCTATGGAGGATACAAGGCGCACAGAGAAAATATTAATTAAGCACGAATCAGGACGGGCCATAAACCAAAATATGCAGAGTGTTTTCTGTAACCTTGATGCGTATGTTGTTCCAACAAATCATACATACCTGATGAGCTATGATGCGATGCAGTGCGAGCCGTTCATTCAGCTGCGTAAGCTCTGGCTCCTCAAATTCATCCGAAAACTCGTCATCATCGTCGTCGTCGTCATCACCAGGAGGTCCAACTTCCAACTTATCAAGATAAAACCGGAGCTTCATTTCAAGCGTACTAGAATCCCAATCGAGGCCTTCAGGTTCCATGACATGGGAAGTTCTGAATCTGATGTCTGAGTTACCACCAGGAGTAGGTGTGTTCTGGACCTTTGTAATCTTTTCACTGATCTGATGGATCTTTGTCCCTGTGCTTGTTGGATTCTCCACCACAGAAGAGCCTTCCATATGTTCTTCAGGCGTACTACTGTCGTGGCTGGGGTCAGCAGCAGCAGAGGCGTCGTCTCCGGATCCTTGCGAGGAGCAGCTGGTGCCGCGCGCCGGATCAGTCCGGCAGTTCTTCATCTCTCCCGTCGCAACCATCGCCAAACCTAATCTAAGCCTAAACCCAATCTGTCCGGCGCTGTAATTCGACTCGAGCCCTGGATGAGATTGGTTTGGCAATTGATCTAGGAGGAGACTAGGAGAGCCGGAGTCGGACGTTGTCTCGCAGTCTTCCGTTTCGATTTCGGGTCCGTTTGGTAGAGCTTCATGAGCAGCTTCAGGAAAAAAACAGCTTCAGAGGAGAAGTCGCCGGGAAACACGCTCTCTAGAGCGTTTCCGCGCAGACGAAGCTGAAAAAACCAGCTTCGCCCGCTCCCCCGCAGCTCCCTCCCCGGTGTTTCCTACCTTTGCCCTCGGGGTGGGTCCCACGGATGGTCGGCGCGGCTGGTGGCGGCCGAAGGACGCGGTGAAGACGGACGGCCGGCGGACGCAGTGGAGACGGCGGACGGACGACCGACGGATGCGGCGGAGACGGCGGACGGACGGCCGGCGGAGGTGGCGGACGCGGCGGATCGACGATGTGCTTCTCCCGGACCGCCTCCATGGCCGGCGGACGCGGTGAAGATGGCGGATCGATGGCCGGCGGACGCGGTGGATCGACGGCGCGCTTCTCCCGGACCGCATCCATGGCGACGGGCGCGGGGAGGAGGCAGCGGCGGGCGAGGCCGGAGGAGGCAGCGGCGGGCGAGGCCGGAGGCAGCCGCCGGCGAGCTTCCATGGCCGACGGGCGTGGACCGCGAGGAGAGCGTGGGGGGAGGGGCAGTTCGTGGATAAGGATGGATGGAGGAGAAGAGGAAAAGAAGAGTAGAGAAAAGGAAAAGAATGGAGAGGGAAAAAATAAGAAGGAAAAGAGAAAAAAAATTGGAAGGAAAAAGAAAATAGAAAAATAAAAATAGAAATAAAAAAAGAGGGAAGGGCATTATAGACATTTCACACTCTTATCTACCTTACACAGCTGGGAGAAACTGTTTTGCCAAACATTTTTTCAAAACGGTTCCAGCTTCACCAAAAAATCCGCTCCACCAGCACAGCTACAGCCGGAGCTGACACAGCCGCAGCCACAGCTCTACCAAACGCACCCGAATTCTTCCCAATCAGACAGACACAGTTCACGCGGCCACCGGCGGGACACCGTTGAAGAGGGAGAGACACGGCCCACTGAACACCATTGAAAAGGATACGGCCCATAGACGCCATGCAGAGTGTTTTCCTTTTCATTTTTTTCCTGAAATGCTAAATGCAATACCTCAAATTAGCTGAGGAGCAACTCCAACAGTTTGCTATCTTAACTTGGCATCAATCTAATTTTGGCAAAACATGAAAAAATAGTCTCCAATAGTTTGGCAAAACAACTTGACATCAATAGCAACTTGGTATCCCTCCCCTCGCCGCACGTATATATGCGCGCTAGTATCCGCGGCGCATCCACTTCGTAACATAGAGGTGGAAGGGCCTAAAAATAATTTTGTTTCTATCTCGGGATTCCTGATGTAAGTTTTCAAGAGGTGGAAGGACATAATATGATTTTGTTTCTCTCTCAGGGTTTCTGATGTAAATTAGATCTGGATTTGGCAAGTGAATTATACCAAACTGTTGGAGATGAGTTCTTTTTTACTTGGCATATTTTTTAGAAGTTGGCAAAACACAAGATTTGCCAAGTAAAATTTGACAAACTCTTAAAGACTTAATTATTAGAATCAAATCGCTATGAAACTGAAGCTAGCAGTGGCCTAGTAGGCTTCTGCTTCCATCGGTCTGGATGAAAGTCGACCCAAAAGCGTCCAGGTAGGTCTATCCAATGCCATACACGGAATGCTGAACTCCACGCCGGCAAACCATTCGTCCATTCCGTCCGTTGTGCTACCCCACGATCAAAAGCTCCCTTCAACTACTGATGCCTGTGCATCCGTCTTGGCTTCAAGCCTTCAAAGTTAAGCATTCTGGTAGGCAAGCTCGCCGGCGGCCGCAAAGTGAATAGCCGCGCACTAGCTAGTACTAGTTCTCTTCAGGCAGAGGCCGTGAAAAATCCCAGAAGTCGCAGGAGTTCATGCTGCGGCATGCATCATCGCTCATCATCAGCATCAGTGGTGCCGTCTCAGCAGTCAGCACAACCTGTCAACCTTACCTTGAATAGTGGCTATGGTTTCTCAAGAATTTGACGGGGGCGCCAAGCACGATCCGCCGGCGGCCAGTAGCGTGCCCGGAGCCTGCGTCAGGAGTCAGCCGTCAGGGAAAGGATGGCACCACCATGGCGCGCATATATAGAAAGCGAAAGGGAATAAGGGTAGTCTAATCAGATGGCCAAGCGCCCAAGCCTTTTTTTTAGATGGTGATCAGATGGCAAAGCAAACCTTTTTACGCCACTACCAAACCGCCGATTGGTCGTAGGCCGCCTATCTTTATCGTCTCAGCTCATGCATCTGTGGAAAGCTGACGACTTTGGATGCTCCTTTTGTATTATCAGAGTCAACGACGCATATGAATAATTGTTTTTAGCTAGTTTGACAAGTCACAATAAGAATAGAAGAATATGTGTGGAAAACCATAATACACTTTGTAAAATTACGTGGTCAAATAAAAAGTTTTTTTTTAAAAAAGAGATGAATCGGAAAAAAAATTAAAAGAACTATGGAGAGGAGGGAAAGCCACTAGATTATTCTGGTAGTGTCTTTAATTTTTATCCCCTAGTGGCTAGCGGAACAGAAACGAGCTGTTGCAACTTGGAAAAGATCAAGACTTTCTGCACCTGGAAGTAAATCTTTTCTCCTGTGGCAGTGACTTTGTACCTGTTTTGATGCTTAAGTTCCTCCAAAAATATGCCACATGCTATCACGATGCTTCATCTCGTCAAATGGATTTATATATCTACTCCATTTGATCTATATCGAGAAGTATGTATTTAATAAAAAAAGTTATAGAACAGTAATTTAGGATGAAGAGTGTACTTGGACGGCCAATTATTGCACCTCACGGTTAGATCGGGCCACGCCGCCACGGCAACCTTGATCACCAGCCTTTAACCACGCCGGCAGCACGACGACGGTGACACGCTGACACGGAGAGGAAGAAGGTAAACAGTCATCCGAGAAGGAGACGGCACGCGGTGCCCCCCTCCCGTCGCCGCACGCCCACAGGAGGCACGACCGACACCCGCGGCCGCACGCGCCGGCCACTCGCCACGTCCTTCCGGAAGACCCCAAAACCGCATGTGCACGGCGCCACGCCACGCACGCACGGCGCTCGTCCAGCTAGCGCAGTCATGCGTGCCTAGCGAGCCCACAGTCCCACGGCCACCCACACACAGCTCTGCATGCGCCGTCCGTCACACACGAGGCCAGGCGAGCCGCGGCTGGCACGCCCTTTTGGGGCTGGGTTATTTGGATTAAAAAGGGTAGTCTTATGGTAGAAATTATGTGCGAAGTTCAAGAGAGTTACATCATCAAAATTCATCTATAGACCTATCTCTCCTTAACAGTTGGTGTCTTCACCTAATAAATGTCAGTTTTCTCTCTCTTATCTCTTACCAATGAAGGGGAGGAGCAAACCCGCAAGACTCTAGTCAGGTCTTCCCGATAGCGATTTTGCTGCGTCTTGCGGCCTTGATTCGCGTGAGGCCGAGTCTAGAGGAAGGAATCAGGTCTTGTGTTTTCCTCCTTTTTCTTCATTAACTATGCTGCTATGTCACCAATTTGCTGATGTGTCACCTCATTTATTAGGGATGAACTCCATCCTACATGGACCATTAAGACTGCCATAATGTTACAATTTTCGAAGTTTAGAGGGCCATTATTACTATATGTTTATTTTGAACCGTGTCATTGTAATTTTTTGTTTCCTCAAATGTGTCACAGAATACGTATGAAGACGACTCCAGCTCAGCTACAGACGTATACGAAGACATATATCTCATTGCATTGACACTTTTCTCTCAGTGATATGCGTGCCTCACTTGTCATCATCTTCTTCCTCCTCCCACTTTCTCCCGCGGCAGCCTGCACGCACGACGGCTTGAGGGAAGACGGAGCTCGCCCTCTGCGGCCTGCATGCGAGGCCGAGCTCGCTTGTAGCAGCGCTCGCTTGCGAGGAGCTCGCCCGCCGCGGTTGCACGCACGGCGGAGCTCCCTCGTCGCGGTGCTCACTCGCGAGGCCGAGTTTGCCCGCCACGTATTCCGTGACATATTTGAGAGAAGTTAAGAATTATGAGCCTGTTCGTTTGGCTGGTGGCTGATGGCTGATGCTGGTTTGTTCTGAGATAAAAGTACTGTTGGCTAGTTGCTGGTGCCTGGTTTGTTCTGAGAGAAAAGTACTGCTGGCTGGTGGCTGATAAGCCAAACGAACAGGGCGTATAATAACACAAAATAATCGTATAGTAAGGCAGTGTTCGGCTTGTTTTTTCTACAGTATTTTTCTCTCACAGCAAATCTGCCAACTCAATCAGTACATAATATTTTCTCTCACAATAAAACTGCCTGACAAATAAATAAAAGTCCTGCCAAACGTTGTCTAATAGTGTTTTTCCGAACTTCGAAAATTGCAGTATTACGAAATCCAATACCTTTGCGGTTCCGCCCCTTGGGGCCGCGCGATTTCGCGTGCGCCCCCCACCGCCTTTTACCCCCAACCCCACCCCACCCGCACAGCAAGCGCCTTCCTCCTCCCGATTTCGCACCCTCCGCCTCCGAGCGCCACCACCAAACCCTAGATCTCGCCACCGGCGTCAGCCATGTCCAAGCCATGGGGTGGCGTCGGCGCGTGGGCGTTGGACGCCGAGCGCGCCGAGGAGGAGGAGCGCGAGCAGGCCGCAGCCGTCCCGGCCCCCGAGCCCGCCGGCGGCGCAGCCAGCTTCCCTAGCCTCCGCGAGGCGGCCGCCGCCGGGGGAAAGTCCAAGAAGAAGAACAAGGGCACCACGCTCTCGCTCTCCGAGTTCACCACCTACGGCGCCGCGGCGGCCCAGCGCAGGGCCGCCCCCGTCGAGCCCCGGGGGCTCACCCCGCAGGAGATGATGATGCTGCCCACCGGGCCCCGCGAGCGCTCCGAGGAGGAGCTCGACCGCTCCCGCGGGTTCCGCTCCTACGGCGGCGGCGGCTTTGGCGGAGGGGAGCGCCGCGGCGGATTCGACGACGACGACCGCCGGGGGCCGGGCAGGAGCTCGGATCTCGACATGCCCTCCCGCGCCGACGAGGTCGACGACTGGGGGGCCGGTAAGAAGTTCACCCCGGCGGCCGCCGACTCTGGCCGCCGCGATAGGTTCGGCGGGCCCTCCCCCCTCGGCCGCGCGGACGACATTGACGACTGGTCGCGCGACAAGAAGCCGCTGCCGTCGCGCTACCCCAGCCTCGGTACGGGTGGCGGCGGCGGCGGCTTCCGCAGCTCGTCGGGATTCCGCGACTCACCTGGATTCCGTGAATCATCGGCTTCCTCTGATTCCGACCGTTGGGTCCGTGGAACCCCTCTGCCACACAACGGCGAGGGGATGGGGGAGAGGCCGCGCATCGTTCTCAATCCTCCGAAGCGTGATCCTTCGGCTACCACCACGCCACCTGCTGAGGTGGCACGCAACCGGCCAAGCCCATTTGGGGCTGCAAGGCCCCGGGAGGCTGTGCTGGCCGAGAAGGGGGTGGACTGGAAGAAGATCGACAGTGAGATTGAGCAGAAGACCAGCCGCCCTACCAGCTCGCACTCCAGCAGGCCAAATAGCGCGCATTCCTCCCGCCCTGGGAGCCCTGGTTCGCAGGTTTCAGCAGTTGGGAGTGAGGGAGCACCCAGGGCACGGCCAAAGGTTAACCCATTCGGCGATGCCAAGCCAAGGGAACTGGTTCTGCAGGAGAAAGGGAAAGATTGGAGGAAGATTGACCTTGAGCTGGAGCATCGTGCTGTAAATAGGTATGATGTCTGTGGAACTGTCACTTGATTATGCACGTAATCTATCCCCTAGTGCTTGTGATATGCAATGCTGATTGCTGAGTACTGATATACAAGTCAGAAAGCTGCATTCTCACTGGAAATCTTATTTTTTTTTACTGCAAACACTTGCCTATGACATATCTTTTACCTGTCGACTGTGGTATTCGACATGGTCACTTTACTAGAACTGACCATTAGCGAAGTTTTAATGAAAGCACTTTTATGATATTTTTGTTACTGGTGTATTTGACATGTCTGCTTTGCTAAAACTAGTCTTTAACTAGTACAGTATGTTCCAAGAACAAGTGAGTCACACTTTTGTCGTAGTAATCCGGTGATTGGTGCATCAAGACACACTGTCCCCTAAACCCTGCCCCATGCTTGACATGCCTCCACATGCATAACACATGTTTACACCTGTTCTCTCTTAATGTAAGTAGGTTAAAACAAGGGTATTATGTATTTATCTTTGTGCTCAGTCATGCTATTCCTACCATCACAGTTCACTGAGGCCACTAGTAACACTGGGTTGGTCATACAAAGGCATTGGATATTGATGTGTAGCCCTAGATCTTATGATGTTATCCGAAATTTGTTCGAACATTGTGCAATTAATCAATGTTTACAGTGACATGGGTATTATGGTGATTAAACTTGTGGTTTTGGTGAAATTGATGCTGGGTCTACTAATCAGATCTAGCAAAATGTAGCATTATCTTTGTTAGTAAATCAGTTAATCATATTGTGTAATTGTGTTTTAAGGTCGATATATGGTAAAATTGTATCGTATTCCTATCACTTGTAGATTTTATTTACATCACTCACTGCAGTATAGCAGCCTTTCTGTATAATTTTGTTTCTCAGGAAGGACTATTAGAACGAAACAGCTCTTCTTAACTTTTTAGATGATGGAATAAACACATCCCAGCATCTAAATCTATAGTGTATATGGGTGTAACAGCTCTACTTCGCAATCTACTTATCTACTAGCCAATAAAATTCATGTTATTTGATTGGCCTCATTTGATTAAGCAAATTATTTTTCACTCGAAGTGTTTGTGTAACTGCACTCCTGATATTTTATTACTTTTTAGCAGAATTTTATGCTGCTGAAATTTCTATAGTGTGAAGAGTCCATTTTCTTCACATTGAACAGGCAATGTGTTATTGTGTACTATTAGCTGAATAGAATGCTAACTTCTGCATTTTTTCTCCTGTGATTTTGTATTATTGGTTGCCAAATAATGGTGGTATGTGCCTTCTTGAACTCTGATGACATGCTGTTGGTCGCTAGTTTTATCTGCTTTGTGGTTGCGAGGTTTTGATGTGTGAAACTGTGCTGGTACAGTGGCACTTGAACCACTTTTAACACCTCATTTTGAGATAAATTACATGATGCAAGGGTAAAAGTTTTTTTATTACACTTTTCCGGCATGGTTGACTGTTTTCAACATGATCTAGTAAATACCAATTTTATTTTAGGGAAAATAATTCCAATAATCGAGTTCAGTTTCAGCAGCCTCTTCAATCCTCCCTGAATTCTTGTTATAGGCTCCAAATAAATTCACTACTTTGGTACTTTATCATGTCAAATGCATGCTTGTGTTGATTACTTTCTCTGTTGTTTCCAATTATTTTCTTGGGGCTGTATGTGATTTGAATATTTGTGAACCTTACTTTTCAGGCCAGAGTCAGATGAAGAAAGAAATTTGAAAGAAGAAATAAACCTTATGAAGGTGGATCTGAAAGAAATTGAGGGAAAGATAAGTGATGATTCTGACCAAGCCTCAGTAGATGCAAAAAATTTGTCTGAGAAGATATCCCAGTTGGAAAGTCAGCTTGAGCAGCTCACAAGGGAGTTGGATGACAAGATACGATTTGGGCAAAGACCGCGTTCTGGTGCAGGCAGGGTTACTGCACTTCCACCTAGTTCAGCAGAGGAATCACAAGCTACAGTTGTGGACAGACCGCGTTCTCGTGGTGGTATGGAACCACATGCAAGGCAGGAAGGATGGGGATTTCAAGGAAGTAGAGAAAGGGGATCTTTTGGTGGAAGCAGAGGTTCAGATAGGTTTGTGCTGTTTGCTTGCTTAACTTGATCTTATGTGCTTCTTTCAGTAATCATAGAAAAAAGTCCATGTTAGTCCGCCCACCTATCCACTTTGTCCGCTTAACCCCTAACAAAATTGAAGCTCACTTTACTCCCCTGAACTATTTCATCTGGTCCAATCTATCCCCTAGTTAGATTTTTCGTTTTTTGTTTCACTGTGTATAATAGGTCGAATTTTGAATTCACATTTTGTGAGCAGATACAAAACATGATGCATTATGTTAAAAATTGTACTAAGAAATTTTCATGATTATTTTTGTAGATTATGAATATTCAATACAAAATTGATCTTAGATATACAAAACTGTACAAAATTTAATCATGAAAAATTGCTAATAAATTTTTCTAAGTCAACTGGCAAAATTTGAAATTAAATCTCAACTTGTACACAAAGAAACAAAATAGAGAAATCTAATGAGGGGTAGACTGGACCAAATGAAATAGTTCGGGAAGTAAAGTGAGCTTTAAAATTGCTTAGGGGGTTAAGTGGACAACGTAAGTAGGTGAGGGGAGTAAAATGGACTTTTAACATAATCATGTAGTTTTGTTCAAAAACTTGTTGTAGCTTATAGCTATGTTCAGAAATTTATCTTTTGGAAAGTAGTATCTTGTGCTTTGATGGCTCTGCATGATACTTTAGTTTTACCTGCTCAGCCTTATGTTTGCATCCTGTGTGTTTACTGTTTTGCTCATAACAAACTGTTCAGATATTTCATAACAGGATCCGTGTAAATTGGTTAATTTTAAAAGGTGTCCTAGGTATGCAATTAGTCAACTAAACATGACCTCTGATATTATGGCCTGTAGGCCTCTACTGCATACTGTAGGTCTCAACATGGTACTGTGCTGTATATTGGTTCCCTATTTTCTCTCTAAAGAGTTTAAATCATGCACTGGTGCCATTGGTTCTCATCTGACTCTTGTCATTTTTCTTTACAGGCCAATGGCAAGGCAGGGGTGGTGAAATGGGACTCCGAGCATCTGTTAATTGCTAGGGAAACATCTGATTCCCAGTCCCTTTTTTGTCTTGAAAATGATGGGCAAAATAAGTCGTTTTGTGTTCGTCTTGTTTGTTTGGTCTTTAGAAGATTGGAGAGGATGGAGATAACTCCACATGAAGTTATTAATTGTCACCTCTGTAAGCTGTAGGATGTTTTCCATTTCCCTTTTTGCTGTCTTCCATGTCAAAACAAGACCTGTCAACTTTGCGATACTAACTGTATCATGCTTTACTGAATTCAAGTTCAGCTTTTGTCACAAGTCATTTATGCGGGCATGGTGGAATGGAGACTTCGAATTTGATGTTTTATGTCAATGCATGTGTTAACATCTTTCTGCGTTCGGTTTTTATCAGTATGTGTATATATTGCGGCATGAGCTGTTATTCTCTGTTGTCTTTGCCTTGTATAACGTCTCTACCTAGTGATTCAGAAGCGAGATGTGGTATGGCATATGCTTATGTAGACAATCATTCTTTCAGTTGGGGATTTTATGCTATCTAAAATCCTGCATTGATTGCAGTGTACTAGTCTACGCCCCAAAAAAAGAAGCTGAAATTCTTGTAGGTTGAATTTCTTTGTTCTGAAGCTTATCTCGGTCTGTTTAGGTTTATCTTTTCACACAATACTGGTTTATCTTTTCACAAAATACTATTCAATCTACCCGTCGAGTACTATTCATTTTACGAGCTGAACAGCCTCTGTATAAATTTGACGATGAATTATATGATCTAGCAGCTACACTACACACATTGAGAATCTCCTTATTTTGAAGATATTAAGGAGAGTTTGAACTTTGATTGAAGAATGAAGTAGGGAGGTGCTATCCACTTCTTCCCTTATCATTTCCATCTCCCTGACACGTGGGTTCTACCAGTCACTCAGTCAGTGGCTAATCTATCTCTCTTCTCCGGGAGCCGCATCTTCTTCACGGCGGCCTCGTGCGTCTCCGGTCCGGCGGCGGCCTGTCCGGCGTGCCCTTGGCTACTCGTAGCCCCCGTGCAGAGCAGCGGCAAGGGGTAGGGCGCGAGCCGCTGAGGGAGGGTCTCCGGTGACGGAGGAAGGGGCAAGGTCGCCGCGGCGGCACTCGCGAGGCGAGGTAGGAGATTGGCGCAAGGAGGGGAAAAGGGGGAGCCGGCAACGGTCGCCCTCCGTACGTCCGCCGCCCTCAGCCCTCCCGCTTCCAGCCATGTAAGAGGGGGCTTCGCGCCACGGTCGTCGGTCGAGAACGGCCTCGAGCAAGCGGAGGTCACGCGCGGCTCCGGCCGAGAAGCGAGGAGGGAGCTCGGCCCGCCGCCGGAGAGTATAAGCGGAGGGAACACGACCGGCGCCGGAGGAGTGAGGTCAGGCTCGGTGCCGGAGATGAAACTGGGGACGGAGGGGCCGCCGTGGAGTCGATCTGGAGGACGGGGCAAGCGGGCAACTCAGCGGCGGCGCGTCACGCCTGCGGCGGGGGAGAAGCGGCGGCGATTCCTCCCGCGAAAACTTTGGGCCGAGTGGGCCAACCTTCCTGGCACGCATGCTCCTGAACTCACTCGAGGAGAGAGCCCGGTTGGTTGTTTGTTAGGCCCGACGAGGTGGGCCTGTTCATCACGTGGGCTTTCCCCCTACCTTTTCGAGAGTTGAAATATGGGAAGTGTCGTCGTTCTTGCTTTCCCTCCTCCCTCTCCGACTCTCATCCTACTCAACTCAACATCTGGTTCTTCTTCTTTCAGTCCCTGCACACAGTGTTCTGCACCGATCGCCACTTTTCGATTC
This sequence comes from Cenchrus fungigraminus, assembly GCA_036936925.1. NCBI lineage: Eukaryota > Viridiplantae > Streptophyta > Magnoliopsida > Poales > Poaceae > Cenchrus > Cenchrus fungigraminus. The sequence goes on from CM072775.1 coordinate 78,768,156, forward strand.
GCCTGCCTCGATTGCGTTTTCTAAGGTTGGTTGGTTAGTGTGTCATTGGGTTACTGTTCTTACTCTCCCTAGTCCCTCCTCCCTCCCACTCTACTCAACGTCTGGTTCTTCCTGTTCTTTCTATCCCTGCACGCAGGTTTTAACACCTGTTTTGCACTGATCGCCACTTTTTTTTTGATTCGCCTGCCTTGATTGTTTTCTTCTTTTTGCAACCTTTGATTCCCACTGCATTGGTGGTGATCGTACTTTTGATCTCACTCATTGGAAATAAAGCTCACCCAACTCATCTGGTTTCGGTTGCTTACTTGCTTGGACAGAGAAATGGCGGATGACGATCCGGGCGCGGCAGCTGCTGCTGCCGGCCTTACCATCCCGGAGGGCTGCCTCCGCCGGATCAAGCTCAGCGTCGTAAGCAACGAGGAAATCGTAAGCGCCTCTTGCCTTTGTCTTTTGTTGCCTTGCTGGTTTGCTCATACATCTTCTGATGAAAAATGTGAATCTGCCTTCAAAAGCTCAAGGTGCAGCCGGTGGGTGCGCTGGGGAAGCCCTTCCCGATCACGCACTGCAGCCAGCTCCAGGACAACCCGTCGCTGGGGCTGCCTCTGCAGGCTGGCAGCTGCGAGTCATGCGGTGCCACCCAGCTCGACAGATGCGAAGGCCATTTCGGCTTCATCGAGCTGCCGACCCCCATCTACCACCCCAGCCACGTTGCCGAGCTGGGGAAGATACTCAACATTATCTGTCTCCGCTGCCTCCGGCTCAAGAAACCCAACGTACGTACTACGGCCAAAAACCCTGCTGCTGCAAGATAACAAATCATATTAGTATCTGTTAGCAACATGACGCCTCAACATATACATGTTTTTTTTACATCTCCAGGAGAAGGGCACTGGAAAGGGAAGGAAGTTCAGTTCATGCTCATATTGTCAGGTAATTTATTACACAATGCATCCTGTCATGTCTTACCTTGTTCATACAAATTTGCTCACATGTAACCACTGCAAAGCCAACAGAACCATGCTGATCTGGAATTATCACTTTGCTTGAAACAATGAAATCCTCTGTTCTTACTTCTTACCAATCCTTAATCCCCCTTGTTCCAGGATATCCCACCACTATGTGTTACTCAAGTCAAGAAATCCAATGGTGCCCGTAGCTTGGAACTCAAAGCACCATTAAAGGAAGAGGTTGGGGATGGATTTTGGAGCTTCCTCGATCAGTTTGGCTTCCGCACGACCCGTACATCTCATCGCCGCTCTTTACACCCAAAGGAGGTACTCAACGGTTCTGGACAATATCTATACTTATGAAACCTTTCAGATGTAGGTAGTAGAGGGATTTACATCTAGTTCTTCTATTTCTCAGGTTCAGAACATAATGGAAAAGATATCTAGACAAACAAAAATAAGACTTGCTGCTAGGGGGTATAATCTTCAGAATGGATTTGTCATGAGTTACATATGTGTTCCACCAAATTGCCTGCATATTTCAAATCTTTTAGATGACAACATAGATATGTACCCTCCTGTAAGTACCTCGTCATAAAATGCTATGCCTACCCACCCCCTCATTTTCAAATGCATCATTACTCCTGATGATTCCTTTCATTTGTAGGACACATCAAAAGGCTTGTTGCAGAAAGTTCTACATATGATAGAACAGATAAAAAAGTCAAGTATTAGCCACTCAAATTTCGAAGTTTGTGAGGTAGTCGAAGACGATCTTCAGGTTGCTGTCGCCGATTACATCAATATGGGAGGAACAGCAAAGGTAACAGGTTAATCTGTAAAATAAGTAGACGTTATGTTCTTGATCATTACAGCAACAGCTCATAATGTGTCATTAAACTGTATTTCAAAGGGTACCCAGAGTGTCACCTTTTCAAGAAAGCCTGCACCAAAACAGTGGCAGCAAAAGATGAAGGCACTCTTCCTCAGTAAGAGTTCAGACTCCACATGCCGTGCAGTGATCACTGGTGATCCATACATTGGTCTTGATGTGGTAGGGGTTCCTAATGAAGTAGCAAGCAGAATGTCAGTAGAAGAACATGTCACAGACTACAACATTGCTAGACTGCAGTACATGATGGATAAAGGACTATGCCTGACGTACACTGATGTCAATTCCAACACATATGACTTGTCTGGGGAGAAAGGAAGAAAGAAACACACCATGCTTAGGGTTGGTGAAACTGTAGACCGAAGAGTTCTTGATGGGGATCTGGTCTTCCTCAATAGATCACCAAGCACTGACATGCATTCAGTTCAAGCCTTAAATGTTCTTTTACATGATGATCACACCATAAAGATCAACCCATTCATCTGTGGCCCACTTGGAGCAGATTTTGATGGTGACTGCGTTCACATCTTCTTCCCAAGATCAGTTTCAGCAAGAGTTGAAGCTACAGAGCTCTTCACTGTGGAGAATCAGCTAGTGAACTCCCACAATGCGAAACTGAACTTTCAGATCAAGAACGATTACTTACTAGCTCTGAAGATAATGTGTGACAGAAAGTATTCTAGAGAAGAGGCAAACCAAATTGCCATGTTCTCGTCAGGGATGATTCCACAAGGTGATCACCTCTTAAAGGGAAGGGTCCAAGGGATGATTCCTCAGATTCTTCAGACTACTGGTTCACTAACAACCCTACCAAGCCATCCCAACAAAGAATCTGTTGGGGCCTCAGTTACTGATACCATCTCATCAACTCTTAAAGGGAAGGGTCCAAGGGAAACCATGAAGCTTATAAATCTTTTGCAGCCCCTCCTAATGGAATCACTGCTTATGGATGGTTTCAGCATGAGCTTGCGAGATTTCAATGGCCCAAGTGCAATGCAGAAGGTAATTCGAAGTACTTCCCTTGAGCTCGATGAGTTAAGAGAATCAACTGTGGATTCCCTTAAGCTCGATGAGTTAAGAGAATCAACTGTGGACTTCATTGCTAATTATTCTGCCCTTGGTCTGCTGATTGATCCCAAAAGTGATTCAGCTCTGAGGAAATTAGTTGAGCAGATTGGTTTCTTGGGCCGTCAATTGCAAAACAATGGCAGACTATACTCTAGCAACTTAGTAGAGGATTGCTACAAGTTTATGAACAAGTATAGTGGAAGCACCAACCGTAATGATCTTTTAAGGACACATGATGTTGTTAAGAGTTCATTTTACAATGGTTTAAACCCATACGAGGAACTACTCCATTCAATATCAGTCAGGGAAAAGATCGAACGATCATCATCTAAAGGACTAGCGGAACCTGGCAATCTTTTCAAGAACATGATGGCAATACTCCGAGATGTCATAGTATGCTATGATGGAACCATAAGAACTTCATGCAGCAACTCGATTGTCCAATTTGACTCAACAGATGTATCGAGTTCTGTGACACCAGGTCCAAGTGATCCTGTCGGTATATTGGCAGCCACTGCAGTTGCAAATGCTGCATACAAGGCTGTTTTAGATCCAAATCAGAACAACATGACCTCATGGGACTTAATGAAGGTGAAGTGTTCACTAGATCGGTTTCATTCTAAGTATAACTTCACATGTAGGGTATGATGACTTATATTTGTTACTTTGCAGGAAGTACTTCTCACCAAAGCTAGCTCTCTAAGTGATACCATTGACCAAAAGGCAATTTTGTATCTGGACAAATGCTTTTGCGGATTAGAGTTTTGCATGGAAAGATCAGCACTCAGTGTGCAATCCTGCTTAAAAAGGATAAAAATAGAGGATTGTGCCACTGAGGTCTCCATCAAGTATGCGCTTCTTAATTATTTATGCTGCCATATCACAATGCTTTTATTAAATACAGTTAGTCCACTTGATTAAAAAGCATGCCCGTCCTAAACTGTGTATTGCTAGTATTATAAAGATGTTTTTTAGAGGGGTATTATAAAGATTATTCTAAATAACACTTGAAAATTATAGATACCTGAACTGCTGTGAACTGGCATCTTATTCAACTTTGATCAGTACAGTCCAGGCTTCAGCTGTGATTCGAAGTTACAACAATAACAATAACTTATGTTTTGAATGTGTGTTGTCCTCAGTAGAATTGTTGTCTTATTTCAGGTACCATCCGGAAGCAACTCAAGCCGCACATTGCCTTGTTGGTCATATCCACCTAAACAAGGTATATCATCCTGCTTCTGAAATAATATCTATTTGTTATTCAGAATTACCACTAATAGTATAGCTTTCTGTTGCTACTGCAGGAGAAACTGAATCGAATGGAGATAACTACAGAATATATTCTTCAAAAATGCCAGGAAGTTATCAGTAAACATAAAAAGAAAAGTAGGCAGATGAGGCAAATTTGGAAGACAACTGAGATTATTTCAAGGTGCTTCACCCTTCTACAGTATAGTGCTAAAATAGCATGAATTCTTAATTTCACACTTCTTCTGAATGAGTATTCAAATGTTTCATTTGCTGTTCATAACCACTAATACTTGAGTTCTGTGTTTAGTGAAAACTTATGCATAGTTCACATATCAGTTAAAACCTGTGTTAATCTAATATTTTCCTCATAAAATGTCTGGTTCTTTTGTTTGAAATTCTTTTGGTTCAGTTCTAGTTCCTACTTTCTTAGTAAACTTATCGTTATATATTTCTTCTTTGCAGTGAATATTGTTTGTTCGACCAGGATATAGGTGATGAGGAAGCCTTGCAAGTTTCCTGCTTGGAGGTTTTCCTTGATACAAGCACTACCACAGGACTATCTGAATCTAATGTTGCCAATCAGATGACGAATATAATTTTTCCTATACTCTTGGACACGATTATAAAAGGTACAAGAATTCACACTGACGTAACATCAAATGGAAAACACAAATTCTTATGCTGATGCTATGCCTTATAAAGTATGCTTACTTAAGAACCACTCTTGCCTCATCTCATAGGTGATCCTCGAGTTCAGGATGTTAAGGTAATATGGATCGGACCAGAATCAACATGTTGGGTCCAGAACTCCAGTGCAGAGCAGAAAGGGGAACTGGCACTGGAAATCACAGTGGAAAAGGTGGCGGCTGCAGAAAGTGGTGGCACAAGGGGAGTAGCAATGGATACATGTCTCCCTGTGAAGGATCTAATCGACACCAACAGGTCTACGCCTTACAATATCCAAGAAGTTCACAAAGTGTTTGGCATTTCCTTTGTCTTTGATCGAGTGACACAGGTCAGTTCTTTTCTTTCACCTTTCAGATGAATTAAACTACGAGTTACATTGGAATGTTTCTCATGCTCTCATGAATCTATTCGCCTCTCTGGATCATCCTTTCAGCACCTTTCAAAAACCGTTGGAACGGTTACAAAATCAGTCATCACTGACCACCTGAGAACCGTGGCAAGTAGCATGACCTGCACAGGTAGCTTGCATGGCTTCAATAGGTCAGGATACAAGGCCACATTCCAGTCCCTGAAGATCCAGGCGCCATTTACAGAAGCTACACTGTCTGTAAGTGCCATCCATTTATTTTGAGTTCCCTATTTTGGCGCACCAATGAATAATGCCATTTGCCAACCATAATGCAAAATTGATGAAACATGCTGCAGAGACCAATGCAATGCTTTCGGAAGAGTGCAGAGAAGGTCGACTCTGATCAGCTGGCTAGTGTTGTGTCAACCTGCTCTTGGGGTAATCATGCAGCCATCGGCACTGGCTCAGCTTTCAAAATTCACTGGAAGGATGAGAGCCAGGTACTTTGGCCATTTCACTTATCTATGTCACTCTTATTGCACAGAACAAGATCATCTACTACTATTTCCCATCTGTTCTGACCTTATTTTTGTCTTTTACAGTCTTCAAGCGATGAAATACTTGAAGGGTATGGTTTATATGACTTCCTCGCATTAGTAGGAACAATAGGAGCTGCTGAACCTGAACGCAAGGCAGTTACTCCTCATAGTTCATGCTTGTATGATGTTGACAAGATTCCGGAGGATGAAGTTGAAGATGAGGTGGTATGTTTGGGTGAAAACCTTCCAATCTCCTGGGCAGACAAGACAAAAGCTGATCCCCTGCTGCATGATTTTAAGGGTAGGAGTACTGGAATACACAGGACTAGACAGGAATGCCAAGGAACGCAAACTAAGAGTGACTGGAACTCAGTTGCAAACTGGAAAAATGGCAGGCCAAGGGGTCCTCTGCATTCTGCTTTTGCGGGATCAACTAGCACCAACGGATGGAATAAGAGGCCGTTTACCGGCCATGTGTCTGAGAGAAAGCAACCAAAGCAATTCATCGGTGACAAGCCAAGTTGGTGTAGCAAAAATGTTGCAGGCGCGCAGAAACATGGCATTGCAGAAGCATCTGGCTCAGGTGGATGGAACAGGAAGCATAGTGGCTTTGGCCGTGGTGGCAGTAGAGGCATGCCGAAATCAGAAGGATCACACCGTGGAGGCAGTAACAGCCGGAACTGGGGAGCCCAGAATAATAGCGGTGCTAGACAAGGAGGTACCAGTTGCAGTTTCACACCAGTGGAGCAGCAGATATATGCACAAGTTGAGCCAATCATGAAGAATGTAAAGAGGATCATCCGTGAATCAAGGTAAATTTCCTGGTTAATGCAAAAAACAGACCTGCTTGCAAAGTAGCTGAAAGATAAAATGGTCATGAGACTTTTTTTATGTTTCCAATTAACTGCAACAGTCGACAGATAACCTTTTTTTGTTCTGTTTCTTCGTTACACCAGGTGGCTCCTTTTTACTGTCTGTATCCCTTATTGACAGTCTCTTTCATTATTCAATGCTTAACAGGGACGGCGTGAAGCTTTCTCAAGACGATGAGATGTTCATCGTCAACAAAGTTCTAATGTACCACCCGGAGAAGGAGAAAAAGATGGCCGGTCAGGGCAATTACATTATGGTAAACACTAAGCAGCTTATCTTTGCATGAGATCTTAGGACTATGGAATATCCTTCTGATCAACTGTTTCCCTGCTTGCAGGTTGCTAAGCATCAAACTTTCCATAGCAGCAGGTGCTTGTACGTTGCGTGCTCAGATGGATCGCATTCAGATTTCTCCTACAAGAAGTGCCTAGAGAATTTCATCAGGATTCACTACCCAGCTGTCGCGGACTCATTCTGCAGAAAGTACTTCAAATGATGACCATGGCATGTTAACATGCCTTAGTACTGCTTGCTTGCAGTAGTGCCACGTTCTAAGTGCCAGGAGTTAGTCAGTTAGACTGTTAGAGTGACCAGAACCATATGCAATTTCGACTACCATGTTGCCTTTGATGTCCACCAACTTTAATATATGTGCTTGAAACTTATGTAACTCTGATCTTGTTTCTAAACAGTAGCAAACAAAATACCAAGATGCATAGACTTTCGAAAGTTTTCTGTTGTCTTACAACTGCTACTAATGGTAAATGCTGAATTATATGATCCCCACTCACATAACCTCAAACTATCCTATCTGACCACAGTCGTATAGAGACATAATTCATGCACCTGAACCAGTATACTCAAGATCATAATCCCATGCTATTATAAATAAATAATCATGTTCAGTCATATTAATATTACTATAGATTTCAATTTGGTAAAATAATCTGGAGGCGATAATATGGGCACTGCATGAACATGAGAAAAACCAAATGGTTGATTTGCCTGGTATGATGACTCTTATGTTCTGATATCATTCAACTCTGCAATGAACTTTTGATGATGAACAATGCCTGGTACATCAACTAGCAATACAACTAGTTAACTGAGATGAGACTTCACACTCTCAGCACTAGCAGACCAGCAACAATTTACCTTCTCGTACACCCTGTTACGGTTCTCATTCCACCAGCTCTCTGCTTGATGCTCCCCAAAGGCCCAAACCGCTTTCGACTGCACAGAAAATTTAAGACAAGAGGAAGACACTGGCAAATTATACACTACTATAGATGTGCAAAGAAACAAGCAACCCTTTCATGGTTCATGACAAGATCCACTATAATTATGCCATTTGATACTGCTGGGTCGATTGATAATTTAGATTTTATTGCACAAAAATTTGAGCACGATGCTGATAGAACGTTACTATTTATGGGAAAACACAGACTTCTATGTTGTGTTCTAGTATAATATTGTGCCGATGTGGTCTATGTCAGGCATGTCGATCTGCACACCAGCTTCACATATTTTTCTTCACAATAAACTCTCAAAAATGTTTAATGCACGATGCACATATAAAAAATAGAAAATATTCTTCAAATACGAGGTTTCATACTTTTGTGACCTGCAACAGAGATCCCAGAATTGTGTTATAAAAAAGATGCAAAGAAATGGCCTAGATGATATGAAGGAATACTGCAATACTCCTAGGCTCAAGGCAGAGAAAAGAAATGACGCCACCAGTACGGCTACAAGCCTACACAGCACCGTGTTGAAAAAGGCTGCACAACTCCTCTCGCTCTATCCCAATACAGTTTATATTAGTGTGATCGATCACTGCAGATGTGTTTATTGCTCATGTTATATACTTAGGTGCTGATTCTGTTACACTAGTAAGACCTCCCATCTGAAGATTTTCATGCTACTAGAATCTGACATGATCAGGTTGGAAAAGGTTTGCAGGTTTACAAGGATCTTCAGTAATTGGTTCATGATGCTTGACCGTCGGTCAATACTCACCCACCGTTCCTTCAGTCTTCCCCTCCATATCAATTGTTGTTTGAATGACTTTGTCAGAGTTCAGCTGAAGAAAGGGACATTTTCAGAGTACTGGGTTTTGTTTGCATGGCCCCAAACTTCAGTGTTGGTACTTGCAGGCCAATTGACTGAGCTGCAGACAAAATTGTGCTGTTATCCACAGTCCTTATCAGTTGCAAGGAGTTGTATCGATCGAAATAGCAACGGTTTCCTCCAGTATCCTAACACCACCCAGTCCGGCAGTCCCTGCTTTGAAAGGATAAAGATAAAATGCTGGCAGTTAGGCACAGCCCGAATCCCATAGTGGCAGAAGCCCTCGCAGACTTGCAGGCTGCAGCGCAGTTGCATGTTGCCGGTCGTCACACAAAAAGTACCTGGTGCGGAAGGCACATGTTGCATGAGATCTTGTTGCTGGTAGCCTGGAACGTGGGCGCCAGGTGCCGTACGGAGGAGGTTAGAGGTACGGCAGGCCAAAGAAGCATCTTTCATCTCCATGGCTGCATCACACTCTTCTTGTACAGCATTCACGCTTCCTGCCCGCAGTGCAGGAGCCAGTAGAAGTAGTAGCTCTTCTGCACCAGGCAGCGCGCCCAATTGTCCAGTGGAGGTCCGTCGCCTACGCGCTTGCGCTTTGACACCACGGGCATGGTGCGTTCTTCTCCCCCCGTCGTCACGCTCTTCCTCCTGGCGCTTGCCCTCGCCGCCAGCAGCAGTGGCCACCCAGGTCCAGCAGCCGCTGCGTTGGCACGAGCGCGACGCGGCGGCCGCGAGACTTCCCTTGCCACCCTGAACCTGAGGGGGGAGGACGACCGCGACAGGGCGGCCCTGGCGCTGCACACCCACGACCTCTCCTCGCCGGCTTCCGCAACCGGAGCGGCCACTGGCACACGTTCCCGGGGCACGAGCACGCGCTCCCAGGCTCGACGCCGCTCCCGTTCGGCAGCACCTACCGGGACCTCATCGGCGGGCTGGCCAACCTTGCCGAGCCTGCCGCTGGGGCGGGGCCCCACGCTGCAGGCCGTCCGCGCGCTCGCCGCCTACGACCCGGCCTCGGACGACGCCGGCGCGGCCAAGCGCGGGCTGGCGGTGGCAGGGATCGAGAGCGCGCGGCTGCGGCCGGTCAGGGAGCACTAGTAGAGATGTTGTCATCAATGACGTCTCCGTATCGTCACTGAAGATGTCAGAAAGGTCACAGATGTTGTTGTGACGTTTTTGTGACGATTTCGATTTGGTCACTATGATCGCGTCACATTTGTCCATCGGTGACGAAATGAATATTTTCGTCACAGATGTGTGTCCAATCTGTGACGAATTATATGTCGTCATGGAACTGAATTCAATCAATGACGAAAGCCATTGGTCATGGATGAAACCCCATTTTCGTCACAATCGCTTGTGTGCCTGGTGTGTTGAAGGCATCGTTAACAGCGTCTATTTTTTTGTGACGATCTAGTTTGGTCATGGATGTTCTTTTGTTTTGGTCATAACCCGCCATTTGGAAGCTCGTCGACGGCGTATGCCACGCTGGCAGCTGACGTCACCATTGACATGGCAGTGACGTCATCAGTGATGTGGCAGCTGACGTCATCATTTTGGCATCGTCATAGAATACATGTTTAAATCATCACAGAATACTATTTGCCATCATCACACTTTGAAGTAATATGGTCACAGATTTGCCATCACTTTGGTCACAGACTTAACATCAATTTGGTCACAGGTTTGACAACACTTTGGTCACAAATTTACCATCACTATAATCACAGATGTTTTTTTAAGGGTCACCGGGGGAGAGCATCCCCACCTGAATCATTGAATTGAAGGGGCAAATTGGCAGGCCAAAAGCCAGTACAGTAGAGTTTTCAGCAGGGGGAAAAACAAAAGGGGGAGTACACCAGTAGCTACGATGCGTACTACATGGGAGACAAAGCAGAACACCAGGCATCGACAATTCTTCTGTGTTTCTCTGGCATGCGGTAGCTCCAGAGGCGAGCTTCACTCCGGCCAGAGGCCCAGAACCGGGCATGAGATGGCGGGGTAGCAGAGAACACCACGTCGTTCCGATGCTTCCATAACATCCAGCAGACCAGGAGCAGGAAGCAGTTGTAGTGCTGCGCTGGGACGGAGGCCGGGCGCGGGACCAGCCACAAAGACTTGACGGCAGCCGCGCCAGTCGCCACACCCAGCTTTGCCCAGACATGTGCAGCAAAGGGGCAGAGGAAGACGATGTGGTTACTGTCTTCCGGCTGCCCACAGATCTCGCAGGAGTCGTCTTCCAGGACATTCTTGCGCACCAGGTTCACCCGGCACTGCACACGTTCCTGCACGAGCAGCCAGGCAAAGAACTGCACTCGCGGCGGGGCTCGGTTGCCCCAGACAAATTCGTGGAAGGAGCAGATCGGCGGCCCCGTCGCAGCCATCAGAACAGGGTAGGTCGCCCCCGAGCGCAGCACCTTGTTTCTGTCTGCCAAGGAGCAATGGCGGCGATCCGGGCCAGCGCGCAGGGAGACATTCAGAAGCAGCTCTTGGAGTTTGTCGAGCTCACCAGCGGCTGCACGGGTAAGCCGAGGGACAAGGAAGGCGGTGAGCCCCTCGCCCACCACCTGAGCAACCGTGACCTCCTCATCAGTGGCATGAGTGAAAAGAAGCGGGAACACGGTGCAGAGACGCCCCGCAGAGAACCATTGATCAAGCCAGAAGCTGGTAGACATCTCGTCGAACACCTCGCTGGCAGTGACCGCCCGGTACAGGGGGAGGAGCTCTTGCAGATCAGACCAGTGTGCCCCAACCACATCACCATGTAGTGACGCCAAGTTGATCTTGCCGCGCACCCAGGTAGCCCAGGCAGAATCACCCGGGTGATGGAGGCGATGTAGAAGTTTCAGCAGGAGACACTTGTTTTGCGCCGCCAAGTCCCTGATCCCCAGGCCGCCATGATCCTTGGGCGTGCAAGCGTTCTCCCATGCCACCAAGCACTGGGCGCCGCTCACTGAGTCCTCGCCAGCCCACAAGAAGCTCCTTCGCCGGCGATCAAGCGCGTCAATGACACCTTGGGGCAACTGGAGCGCGGACATAGCATAGGTCAGATGGCTGTCTAACACACTGTTGATCAGCACCACACGGCTCATGCGGTTGAGCAGGGACGCCCGCCATCCACTGAGATATCTGTCCGACTTCGCAATCAAAGGAGCAAATGCAGACAGTCGAAGCTTATCACTGGAAAGGGGGAGCCCAAGGTACGTTTGGGGAACCCCCCCCCCGGTCTGGCATCCCAGGATTGCCTGCAAGGACCCCACCGTCGCCGCGTCAACGTGCATTGGCACCATTGTGCTTTTGTTGAAGTTAATGTGAAGCCCTGTTGCCTCTGAGAACAAGTCCAACACCTCTTTGAGTGCCTTCAGCCCCGCCGGATCCGCACGGAGAAGAATTAGCGTATCATCAGCGTACTGCAATACGGGACTCGGCAGATCGCCGGCCGCGGGGTGTCTGATTCGACTGTCGCACTTCACCATCTGTTGAAGAACATCTGCCACCAGAAGGAAAAGGTAAGGGGACAACGGATCCCCCTGACGAAGCCCTTGTTGGCAGTTGAACCACGTCCCGGGGACACCATTGACGAGCACTGCAAGCTTGGAAGTCTCCAGGATATCGCGCACCCAGTTGCACCAGGGCGGCGGGAAGCCGCACTCTCGCATGACGAGCTCCAGGCAGTCCCAGTTAACAGAATCGAACGCTTTGGCGAAATCCAATTTGAGGACCAAAGTTGGGAGCTTCCGCCGGTTGCAACATTGCACAAGTTCAACTGCATATATGAAGTTCTCAGAGATCGAGCGCCCTTTGATGAACCCCGTTTGGTCCAAGTCAATGAGGCGAGGGATCTCCAACTGCAATCTGCTCGTGAGCATCTTGGTGATTATCTTGAGCGGGCAATTCTGAAGGCAAATCGGCCGAAAGTCCCCAGGTCTAGTGGCAGCTGCATGCTTGGGGATGAGCACAACATAGGAACGGTTGAGGCGTTCTAGCTCGGCATCGCCACGCTGCACAGCCCAGGCGAGCTCCATGGCTTGCCGGCCCACAATTCCCCAAGCCGCCGCGTAGAAGCTCGGACCGAAGCCATCCGGGCCGGGCGAGCTGTTTTTGTTCATCGCCCGAACTGCGGCACGCGCTTCAGCTTCAGTAAAGGGGGCGATCAGCGGCTCAGCGCTCACCGTCGACATCGCGGTGGGCCGTCAGTGCGCGCGTCTTGGCTTGATGAGAGGAGATGACGTCGCCATCAATCTCCAGCAGCCGGATGTTGTTCTGTCATAGTCGAGCGCTTGCTTGGGCGTGGAAGAATTTCGTGTTCGCGTCGCCCTCGTGAACAGCCCGGATTTTGCCGCGCTGCTTCCAGAACGCCGCGCGTTCGCGGAGAGCCAGCGAAAGGCGGTCTTGGCACTCTTGCCGTAGAAGCCGCTCGCCTGCAGAGAGACAACGATCTTCCTCGAGGACATCAAACATGTAAATCACAAATTTGCAGTTGGAGTGGAGGGAGGGAGGAGCACGCTTACGCCGCGCCCACGCTTTGGACGCGCCTCGGACTGCTTTAAGAGAGCTGACGAAGCTCGCCGTGACGCCGCGCGCATCTGCCGCGCCATGCCAAGCCGGGAGCACAGAGGAGAGGAAGTCCTCGTTCTTTAACCAAGCGTTCTCAAAGCGGAAAACATTAGACTTTGGGATAGCAGTGGTGATCAGGAGCTGGAGGGGGGTATGATCCGAGGTTGTTTTTGGAAGAGAGGTGAGGGAGGAGTTTGGGAAGGAGAGGCTCATGGAAACATTGAAAAGAACGCAGTCAAGCCGGGCGAGAGTAGGAGCAGAGCGATGATTCGACCAGGTGAACAATCTATCCAGCAGGGGGATGTCCATCAGGCTGAGATCATGAAGGCAGGAGTTGAAAGCCTCGCAGAGGCTAGCATGAACGTTCCCATTGCTGTTTTCCTCACACCCACGCGTTAAGTTAAAGTCGCCGGCCAACATCCAACACCCAGCGACCTGGCTAGCGAGTTCAGACAAATCCTCAAGGAAGACGTGGGAGTCCCGGTGGTCAGCAGGGGCATACACATTAGTAACGGTGAACGAGAAGTCAGACGCCGTCGAGCTGAAGGCGGTGGTTAGAGTATGGTGACGGATGATGAAGGAAGTCAGCGCGAGAGCGCGCGCATCCCAGGCAGTGATAAGGCCGCCGCGCGTTTCAAAAGCGTCTACGCACTTAAAATTAGAAAGGCACCCGGGAAGGAAGGACCGCGCTTTGCCCGCATCCGTGGCCTGAAGTTTGGACTCTTGCAAGCAAACGATAGATGCCCGCGCCACCGAAAGCGTGTCACGGACAATCGTACATTTGTCATCGTCGCCCAACCCACGAACATTCCGGCACATGAGCGAAAGATTGACAGAACCAGCATTCATGAAAAAGGCGTAAGCGCCAGGTTACAGCACTGAGAACAGGCCTCAGAGCCCAGCACAGAGCCGGCACTACCAGCTAAACGAGCGAAGAAACGGAAAACACAAAGAACAGAGTTTGACAACCGAAACGGAGAACAGGTAAAACAAGGGGTGGGGAGGAAGCTAAAGCTATTCAGACCCCCAAAAGTTGCGTGAGCGCTACTGCTAACAGGATAGGTCAAAGCAGTCAGCGCACAGGGAGCATGGAGCTCAACCATTGAAGCCGGAGAGCGCCGAGTCCAGAGCGTCGGACGTCGTAGAGCCGATGGCCAGCACGCGGTCCAGGGCAAGCGCCGTAGCATTGCCCAGACCCACGGCGTCAGAGAGCTTGCAGAGATCAGCAGCGGCGATCGGCTTCTTGTTCTTATGCAGCAGCCTTTTCTTCTCCACATGCGCCTGAACCGGCCTGCAGCAGAGCGCAAGGCTGTTCTGGAGCGCCTTCAACTGCGTAGCTTTTGCAGTGGCATCCACGAACTTGCCGTCCTCCTTGGCGGCAAGCCTGGCGCTGTTCCGCCTCCTGAACGCCGGCGGAGCACGCTGGCGAGGCGCCCGGGGCGGGGCCTGCACCTCCTCGGAGCCACCAAAGCCGGGTGGACTACCATCCGGGGGGGACAGCAGGGAGGGAGGCGATGCCAGAGGAGTATCTGCAGCGGCATTCGGATACCAGGTTAGGCGCGGGACAGGAGCCGACGGGAGCGGCTGGGGATCACAAGTGACGAGGGAGGGGAGATGGATGAAGATAGGCCAACCTGGCATGGGTGGGAGCGGGAAGCCGTTGACGAAGCCATGGCAGAGGATGGCCGCCCCGAGGAAGGCGGCAGGATGAAGTGGCGGAGGCGGGTCCTGACCACGCGGCCCGTCATGAGGGGGGGCGGCGCCGGGCCGAAGTGTGACGGCGGTGGAGGGAGATGGCCCGGCCCGCGGGGTTCATGGGCCGGAGGCGAATGCGGCCCGAAGAAGGGGATCCACCGCCCATCATCATCATACTGGAGCTCGCGTCGCCAGAACGAGACGCCGGCTTGTCGGAGGACAATCCCCCTCCCGCTCGGCGGGTTGACACCGACACGAAGCGGAACGCGGGGATGCTGGAGCTCAATCACAAAGCGCATGCAAGAGCGATCAAAGCCCGGAATACAGAAAGGATCGATTTCCTTGACCTCACTGATGCACTTGTAGATCTCTCGCACACGGTCCTCATCCCAATGCTCCTCCGGGAAGTTCCACACCATCACCAAGCCAAGCCACTCCGGCTCCCGGAGGAACCGGTCGTCCGTGTCCTCAACACGGGTGATCTTGACAGTGGTGCCTTGGATCTGGACCGGTTGAGCTAGCATCGCCAGCTCCCGAGCAGCAGGGGAGCCGAAGTGGAGCAGCGCGACGCCGTGCGCGGAGGGCAGGATCTGGAAGCGCAGCTCTGGCGCCGCCCTGTTGAAGGCGACATGGATCAACGGCGCGGGGTTGGTGCCCGCGAAAGCAGGGTCAATCTCCACGAAGGCGAACCGCGTCGCGCGTTCCCAGTCTCCCTCGTCGACCCAAACCTCCACGTACCCAGGGCCGACGTCAAGCACGTTGCTCTCCACATAGAGTTCCTCCTCGTCGTCATCCAGGGAGGGATCCGGGAACTCATACGGGTCCTCGTGCACCGGCACCGCGACGCCATCGCCGGCGCTGTCGCCTTGCGTCGACGTCGCCATGGAGGACGGCGCAGCAGCCCCCGGCGCCGCCATCCCCAACGGAGCGGAGGGAGGGGACGGCGGCAGAGACCTCCTTCCGGCCCCGGAAGCGGGGTCAGAGGGCGCACGGGCCGGCGAGGCGGCGCCCACCATGCGGATGTCGCGAGCCTTGAGGATACGGTAGACACGCTGCGGGGGCGCGCCGCCCGCCACACACTTGCCCTTGTCGGCACGTTCGCGGAAGAGATCCCCCAGGAAGTAGGGGCCGTCCTCCGCGGCAGCGGGCTGAGGGATCTGCCGACCCACAGCGGCACCCGAGCTAGAGGAGGCAAGCATGTTGAGGGGGTCGAAGGCGGAGGTGAAAGGCGGGAGGTTCAGGGGGGTCGGCGGCGGAGTGGGAGTGGCAGAAGGTGGGGGCGAGGAGCGTGGGGAGAAGGGGACCGCATTGAGCGGGACCCTGGACGCAGGAAGGGGAACGGTGGGGCGGCGGCGACGGGGGTGCGGGGTTTGCTCACGGGGGAAGGCCATGGGGCAGGAGTAGTCGCGGTGACCGGAGCCCCGGCAGAGGCGGCAGCAGATTGGGTCGCGGCAGTCACGGACACAGTGGTCCTTGGACAAACAGCGAAAGCAGCCGGAGTGAGCGAGAGGGATGGTGGGCAGTCGAGGGGGGGGGAGTGAGGAGAGGAGGCGAAGCGGGGGTGAGGAGGGCTTGGAGGTAGGGTTTGGCGTTCCGGGAGGCGAGAGGAGTAACGTTCGACGTGACCGCGGCCGCTGGGCTCGTAGTGCCGTCATAACTCCTGACATGACTCGGCAAGGGGAGCAGGCCGGGCCCAGAGGGGGAAGTCAATGCCGGATCTAGAGAGATACGCCCATTTTGTTCCCGAGACAAACCCCAGGACCCGACACGCCCATTCGCTGGCGCGGCGCCTGGAGCCGTGCGCGCAGCAGGGGGCAGAGAGGAGCGCACGCCAGGAAGTGGTTGGGCCGTCATAATTGCGTCTTCCTCCTCAAGCTCACTAGCAATGGCGATCGCGGCGGCTTCCGACCCGTGGATGCCGAACCTAAACTGATTGAACACCAGGGCGCCGCGCGTAATAATCAAGTTAGCGATGTTTTGGTTAGCAATCCTAATGCGAAAAACACCGACCCGAACAGGGTGCGCACGGAGGAGATCGGGAGGAGCAGTCAGAAGGTACGAGATCACGGACGTCATGAAGGAGTTGAAGCGGGGAGTAAGGAAAGGCGGGGTGAACCAGATGAAGGCGGAGGGGGAGAGAGAACCTGGAACGGCCGTGGCAAAGAAGTCGCGGAGCAGCAACTCCTGAACACGGGCTCCCGGCCTGGCAGGGACACGGGGGCGGGCGGCGGCGGCGACGGTGGCATCCGTAGACTCGAGCGGCAGTCCGGGGTGCGTCGTCGGCAGGTGGCGGCGGGCGCGGGAGGTGGGTGGGGGCTGGGAGGTGGCGCCGGCGCGAGGAGCGCCAGGGCCACAGGCAGTCGCCTCGCGAGGGGCGAGACGAGCCATCCCATGACAAAAGTTATCAGTCCCTTATCACAGATGTAATTACAAATTCGCCATAAAAACAATTATATATCACTATCCATACATTTAGATCACTATCCAGCAGCACATACACTCAGATCACTATCCATACACACTCAGATCACTATCCAACAGCACATACACTCAGATCACTTGTCTTTTCTCATGCCAATGCACCTAAGTTGCTGCCCCAACTACTCCACTGCCAGCTCGCGAATGATGATCCTCTCGAACCATAATATCTTACTGCACATAGAAAAACTTATCTAATCAGCACAGAAACTAATCAATACAAGACATACTTTTTTCTGGGCAACAATACAAGATATCCTAGGACCCTGAGAACATGCTTAACCTGTTGTGGTGGGGGCTGCTGTGGTGGTTGCTGCTGGTAATTTTCATACCCAGGATATGCTGTATAAGCAAACATGGCAGGATCTTGAGGAGGCCGGGCATAACCATATGGATCATATCCTTGGGGATAACCATAGTAGCCGCTGCTCCATTGGTTCTGCTCTTGCTGAGGCTGGAACAAAAAACCAGCAAAGGGCATCTGAGTCTAATTCACCAAGTTAAAGGCATGCTAATTAGATACGAAAGATACCTGTTTGTTTGCAGGGCTACGACCCCATGAGAGCCTTACGCTCTGGCCTCCTAACTGAGTTCCATTTAGCACCCTTATGGCCTCCTCAGCCGACACCCTGAACAAAAAGATTTTTTAATCAAGAGAAAATCCATTTAGGAGTGTCTGATTCAGAATATTACGCAGCATTTCCACTTTAAATTTCCAATCCTTTTCCACACGGTTTACATTTTACAAAATACACTCCTCAGGTAATGTGAAATTAACTATATCCAATTGGATGTCTTCTTTGGCACTAAATATTAGCAGACAAAGGTTTGAGGTCTGTAAATTGGCTGCATAGTGTAATAAAGCAAAAGATAATGAGGCTATCCAATAACAGCACAAAAAATACTCCTGTTAGAATATTGGACAAATCCGCATCGCTTTCCTGCAGGTATTTTGACATAGAGAAGCTCTCCATACGGACTGAAGGTTTGCCGCAGAAGCTCATCAGTCACACTCGGGTCAAGACCACCAACAAATACCTGCAAGCAATGAAACATACCTAAAAAATAAACACCCATTCACGGTTCAGCTTGGAAAGGCAAAACTTATTGTATACTCACAGTAGTATTGCTTGGATCATTATCAGAAGGGTATTCGGGTATGTAGCTGCAGAAAAATTGAAGAGGAGTCAGCCAATTTACATTTTGGCTATATTAGTAGATTTCTAAGTAAGTCATGAATATGCAAAGTGTTATCTAGTGATCTATAAACATTTTAGAATTCAAGTTTCTAACAATCAATCATGTGCAAAAATGCCACATGTCAACATGGTTATCAGATCATAAACAGATAACAAAAAGTAATCAACAAAATAGTAGTTGTACAATGTTGTTTCTCCAGCGTACGGTACACCCTATACTTGACTGTGCTAGCATGAAGGAGAAGATGATATACTATTCATATCTCAAAACGCATAAATGGAGGCGCCTTAATAGATAATTAGATATGTTTTACTGATTATTTCTTCCAGTACAAAGTCTGTTAAACAAAATGCTATGAACAAATTAGAGACTGGAGAAAGGCACTAAAGATGTGGTGAAAGCACCAAAAGTAGAGTTGATAATGGTTTCAACAGTGTGATGGACGCGACTATGTTATTTTGTTTGTGACAATAACTTATGAAACTTAGGACCAGGGGTACATCTGGGGATGTTTGTTTAACTGATTTATCATGGTTAAAAGGAGAATTTAAGAAGTGAGCACAACTATTTTCATGGCCATCCATACTTAAGGAGAAATTAAGAAGCATGTTTTATCTACCACAAACCATACAATAAGAAGAGAAAATATTTATATTCCCTTGACAGAGTAAAAAATGTCCAAGCTATAGAAGCAAGCTTGCGTACCACTAGATGGCTGTTGTTGTCCACTGGTATTCTTCTTGTTGGATGCTGGTCCAAGGCGCATGGGCCTGCTCAGCTGCAAGTGTAAGCTGCATCAGGAAAAGCTTCAGGTTACAGAAGTTCGGCTATATTTTCCCTTCCGTAGTTTGGCTATATTTTCCTCACCCTTTTCCCCTCAATATTTTACTGTTGCTTTGAAATAACCATACTTGAGATCACTTAATTAGCTGCCGCACAACCACCTTGAGTTGTCTTCTCAGAAAAAAAAAACCACCTTGAGATATCGATGCCCACAATAAGCACGATCCAGACCCATGTGCCTATCCTGAAACCTTATGTTCTAATTTTGCCTTATGTTCTAATTTTGCTTTGCTGCATGCTTCAAGAAAACCACCAAAATCTAATTTATTTTTCTTCGAAAGTTTTCTTTAATTTTCTCACATTGGCATCTACGAGTACTACTAGCAAGCATGTACAGAGTTCAGGAGTGAGCACTTACAGGATTGAACTGCGACAGGTCGGAGTGGACGCCGTGCTGGCCTCGGAGGTGTCGGAGGGGCTGTGCTCCCGTGGACCGGCGCAGGATGGTCGGCCTAGCTGGTGGAGGCGGACGCCGTGCTCCCGTGGCCACGCGCTAGCCTCGCCGGAGGATGCGGACGTCGTGCTCCCGTGGCCCTGCGCTGACCTCGCCGGAGGATGCGGACGCCGTGTTCCTGTGGCCCCGCGCTGGCCTCGACGGAGGATGCGGACGTCGTGCCGCTGCCGCCGCCACGCGGAGTAGGAGCGCCCGTGGCCCGAGGATCTCGCGTCAAATCTCGGCATCTCGCTCTTCCGTCGCCACCGTCCGGCTCCTCGCGCCGCCGCCCAGCTTCCAGCACCGCCGCTCAGCTTCCAGCGCTGCCGCTGGGCAGGAACGAGGAGGCCGCGCCGATCGACTGCTCCTAGCGTCGCCGCTGGGCAGGAGCGAGGAGGCCGCGCCGGCATCTACCGCGGGGCTGGGCTGGAGGCCGCGCCTGCGGCGTCGGTGTGGACTAGAGGGGCGAGCACGACGGGAGGGTCGGCCGGTCGGGGACTCGCGGTCACGGGGAAAGGTAACGGGCGTGGGGTCGCGCACTCGCGCTGTCGCGGCCTCGTCGCAGGAAGCGGATGCGGCCTGCGGGGAAAGGGAACGGGAGGAGCGGCTGCCGGCTGGGACTGGGATTGGAAGGTGGGATGTGAGATAGGGTTTGTGTTTTGTGAAGAGTATATATACGATGAGGGGTTTATGCGGGCCTTTCACGGGCCGGTCACAATTTTGCGGGCCGTGCCATGCCGCCCGGCGTGCTGGGGTGGTGACCCACGGCCTGCACATGCTAGCGGGCCGGGCTAGCACGGGCCCGGAGAACATCATGTCGTGTCAGGTTCGTGTCGGGCTAAAAAAGTGGGTTTTCGAGCGGGCTGTCGGGCCACGTGCTTTTTGTACATCTATATGAGGACGAGGAAGGGATAAGTGAGGCCGGGTGGGATGGGCCTTATTTATTTTCTTTTGGTTTTGTTTTTCGCTTTAATTTTTCTTTTTTTATTTTCTTTTTTTCACCTCGAAAGATGTATAGTACCAGTTTGTTAAAATCATTTGAAAATTTTATGGGATGATTGCAGATCTAAAATATATTGTTTTGTAAATTTGTTCAATTGTTTTACCAAGTTTACCTATTACTGTAATTATTTGTTGATTTAATAAAGAATAATTGTTAAAATCATCTAATCTAGTTTAAAAAATCTGAAAAATTGCATGGGCTCCTCCGTTTGGTGTATTATGTTGACAAAAAAGTTTCAATTGATTCTGATAAAGTGGTGATGCACATCCCCACGAAACCATACATGTCTCACACATACCCTTGTCACTTAGGGAGAGATGTTCATCTTTGTGTGGATGTATAGTACCAGTTTCTCAAAATCATTTCAATTTTTTTGGGATACTTATGGATCCAAACTATGATGTTGTGTGAAGGTTTGGAATTTTCAGACCAAGTTTGCCTATTATTGTGATTATTTATTGATTTAATAAAGAATAATTGTCAAAATCATCTAATCTAGCTTTAAAAATCCGAAAAATTGCATGGGCTCCTCCTTTTGGTGTATTATGTTGACAAAAAAGTTTTAATTGATTCTGATAAAGTGGTGATGCACATCCCCACGAAACCATACATGTCTCACACATACCCTTATCACTTAGCGAGAGATGTTCATCCTTGTGTGGCTGTATAGTACCAGTTTCTCAAAATCATTTCAAATTTTGTTGGGATGCTTATGGATCCAAACTATGATGTTGTGTGAAGTTTTGGAATTTTCAGACCAAATTTGCCTGTTATTGTAATTATTTATTGATTTAATGAAGAATAAATGTTAAAATCGTCTAGTCTTGCTTAAAAAAATCTGAAAACTTGCATGAGCTCCTCCTTTTGGTGTATTATGTTGTCAAAAAAGTTTCAAGTGATTCTGATAAAATGACGATGCGCATCCCCACTAAAAGCATACATGTCTCACATATGTCATTGTCACTTAGCGAGAGATGTTCATCCTTGTGTGGCTGTATAGTACTAGTTTCTCAAAATCATTTCAAAATTTTTTGGGATGCTTATGGATCCAACTATGATGTTGTGTGAAGGTTTGGAATTTTCAGACCAAGTTTGCCTATTATTGTAATTATTTGTCGATTTAATAAAGAATAAATGTTAAAATCATCTAGTCTTGCTTAAAAAAATATGAAAACTTGCATGAGCTCCTCCTTTTGGTGTATTATGTTGTCAAAAAAGCTTCAAGTGATTCTGATAAAATGACGATGCACATCCCCACTAAAAGCATACATGTCTCACATATGTCATTGTCACTTAGCGAGAGATGTTCATCCTTGTGTGGCTGTATAGTACTAGTT
The DNA here is from genome assembly GCA_036936925.1 of Cenchrus fungigraminus. NCBI lineage: Eukaryota > Viridiplantae > Streptophyta > Magnoliopsida > Poales > Poaceae > Cenchrus > Cenchrus fungigraminus. Next base: position 78,790,384 of record CM072775.1, read on the forward strand.
TCTCAAAATTATTTCAAATTTTTTTGGGATGCTTATGGATCCAAACTATAATGTTGTGCGAAGGTTTAGAATTTTCGGACCAAGTTTGCCTATTATTGTAATTATTTATTGATTTAATGAAGAATAAATGTTAAAATCATCTAGTCTTGCTTAAAAAAATATGAAAACTTGCATGAGCTCCTCCTTTTGGTGTATTATGTTGTCAAAAAAATTTCAAGTGATTCTGATAAAATGACGATGCACATCCCCACTAAAAGCATACATGTCTCACATATGTCATTGTCACTTAGCGAGAGATGTTCATCCCTATGTGGGATGTATAGTGTCAGTTGCTCGAAATCATTTGAAACTTTTTTGGGATGCTTATGGATCAAAACTATGATATTGTATGAAGTTTTGAAATTTTAAGACCAAGTTTGCATATTATTGTAATTATTTATTGATTTAATAAAGAATAAATGTTAAAATCATCTAATCATGTTTAAAAAATCTGAAAACTTGCATGAACTCCTCCTTTTGTTGTATTATGTTGTCAAAAAAGTTTTAAGTGATTCTGAGAAAATAGTGATGCACATCCCCACTAAACCATACATGTCACACACATGCCCTTGTCACACACATGCACATACCCACTAAACCAGTTTCTCCAAAGCATTAGTAAATTTTTCTGAGAAACAATTTCTATTGATTCTGAGAAAAAAGTGCATAAAAAGAATATAAAATAGAGAAAGCGAAAAGACATAAATGTTTGTAAAAAAATGACTCCATTTGGGTTTGAACCCGGGAGCTGTGAGTTAAACACCAAGTGTGTTACCACTGCGCTAGTTAGATGTTTCCGTTAGCTGTCGATGTATAGTTCTTTTAATCCTTTCATAGTATACTGTCGTTGTTCTGTCCATTGGCACCACTCTCGTCGCATCGCTGCTGCTTTGCCACGCCCGACGCCTCCTGTGCCCTCGCTGTCACATTTCTACCAAGCTAGATGCTAGGTCTGCCCTCGTCGCACGTGAGCCAGCGTTGCTCTGCCTTTGTGACGAGTCCCGGCGATGACCTGCGACTGCAACGCCGCCACCACGTCAATGGGGAATGCTCGACACTTCCTCTGCCCTCACCACCGCATCGTTAGATCATTTGTGATCGGGGTCTATGTTCATAGATCATATGGGTCGACCCATAATGTCTGATCCATATAGTTAAGGGACCCACAATTTATTATTCGACTTATAAATAGAAAAACATCATTCCTTCAACATGAAAACTCACATAGTGCAGTGGTAGCGCTCCTGCCTGTGCGCCGCCAGGTCGCGGGTTCAACGCTCCATGGGAGTAGTCTTTTTGCCAAATACAATTTAACACTAGTGGCCTGCGCAACGTCGTCCGGGGGGACCCTTAGGTGGGCTTCAAAATTTCCACGTCGAGTTGTGTCTCTCTTTGCAAAAAACATTAGAACGCCAGGCGACCCAAGCTGCTTTCGAGCCGGAGCTGTGGCCCATTGTGCAAAAAAGGTGGAGCGGGCCGGCTGGGGAAGGCCCAACCTTGTGCAAAAAAAGGTGGAGCGGGCCGTCTGTCCAAGTCCCAACCTATTGTAGAGCCAGAGCTGTGGCCCACTATGCACGCCGTCAATTAGTACACATTATCTATGATGATTACTGAAACTGATTTGTGACCAATTTGCCCACACATGGCATGCCGTCAAGTGGTACACGTGGGGGGAAACCAGATACATTATCTATGACGAGTACTAAAACTGATCTGTGATCAATTTGTTTCGTCATTAGGTGTGCCGACGAGGCAAATAAACTATGACGATGTCAAATCTAATCGGTGACGATTATGTTTCATCACAATACGAAAACATAATCTATGACGATTTCCTTTTAGTGTTTTGTGACGATATTTTTATTTTCGTCATTAATGATCAAGGCAAAACTTCGTCACTTGTAACTTATGACGAATATGAAAATTAGATCATAGAAAGATAGTCTTTTGTGATGAAAGTATCCATCGTCACAAGCAAAAGGTCATGGATAAGCATATTTCTACTAGTGGAGGCCGTCTCCGAGGGGTGGGAGAGCGATGACGCCCGCGTCGCCCCCGAGCACCTGCCCTACATCGAGCATAGGGACACCATCTGCTATGAGGTCTCCCACGCAGGCCACACTGGCGTGTGGGGCGGGCCCTTCGCCGAGCTGCTGAGGGAGCGCGCCGGCATCCGCAGCGAGGAGGACGTGCTCGCCGTCATCAACGTGGTGGTGAACCACACCCTCGGTGACGTGCTGACGGCTCACGCTCTCCCTGCCTGAGCTAGCCGTACCCGTACGTCCCTGACACCTCTGCCTTTACCCGGATAGTGTGTGTTTGGAGTTTGATCAGCTACTCATGTTTGGAGTTTAATTAGCTAGACTAGATGGAGTATGGAGTCGTTCCGGTAGATGCTTAGAATAAAAATCGTGAGTGCATCGTTAGCCTTATGTCAATTTTGTGTGCTTTTGAGTCCTGTTATGAACTTTCTGTGAGTCACTTTATTTGAGGTTGCCAATTCCTCTGTAAAAACTGGCTGTAGGATGTGTAAGCATCAAGGCTCCACCGCTCTTTTGGTAAGGGTGTGTTTTGGTGATAAATGACAACCATATACTTGTGACTAACCTTTATTTTGTAGCGGATTTATTCTTGGGTTATTGTCATAAGTGATAAGTGAAATGAGACCCCTCAATTTGAAATTATGGATGATCAATGGACAAAGACTACAAGGCTAAGGACATTTCTAGTTCCAAGTGTCACAAGGAGATGAAGGACACTTGGATTTGCTAGTTTGTAGTGTTTGACCGTACTATTAAGAGGGGTTCACACTCTAGTAGCTTGACCATGCCAAATGCTATGCTATATTCATGCACTATCAAGCTCCTTGGTCACTAAACAGCTCAAGATACTCATGGAAACACTTTGGAAGCAAGAGACTTGAAGAAAAACTCAAAGGCGATTGAATTGGATGAGTTGAAATGAAAAAGGACGCGTCGAATGATCCGACACTATCATTTTTAGTTGCACCAGATGATCAATGTGGAAGTTTCAGCAGAAAATAGCACCGCCGGATGAACCGATGGTGTATCAGCAGAGGCATCGGTTCATCCGGTGACCTAGGGTTTGCAAACAGTGATGATTCAAGTCAAGAGCCTTCAACACCGGATGAAGCGACGGTCTAAGCAACGGTTCATCCGGCGCACGCATATATTTCATACAGAGACGCACCGAGTGAACTTGCTTCAGCACTGGATGAACCGACGCTCATGAAGACTACCAACGGTTTATTCGGCGCCTATGGTTATTCTACGCAGAGACGTTTTGAGTGAAGTCGCTTCAGCATCGGATAAACCAACGCATCGTCAGTACATGCGTCGGATGAAGTAATACAGCAGTCAGGTTCAACAGCTATAATTCGAGACTCAGTGTGACCGGATGAACCGACGCTGTCACCAGGGGGAACCGTCGGTTCATCCGACGGTACTACTTTTCAGAGGACTTTTCAAACGGCTAGCCTCTCTTGCTAGGCCTATAAATTGGACCCCTTGCGTCTCTTGAGCTGCCTTTGCCACTCTGAAGAACTACTACAGCCAAGGAGAAGGAGAGTTAGTGCTTTGATCATTTGGATTTCATCTTCCTAGCCAAGATGGATTCTTTCTTGGTGATCAAGAGTTTCAAGGTGTTTTCAATGACATAGCTGAGTGCATTGGTCAAGTGAAAGTGTGTGAGCTTGTTACTCTTGCAGTTTGACGGCTCCTAGACGGTCTCGGTGATTTGGGATTCTTGGTGAGCTCTTGGAGATTGTGGGAGCGCCGGGAAGTTCTTGGTGTAAATGGATTGAGACCCACCATTCCGGAGATAGAGAACGAGTTCTCTTAGTGAGCACTCAAGTCTAAGTGGCTTGAGGGGGAGCAAAACTCTTTGTGAGTGCTCCAACGTGGATTAGGGAGAAGCGTCAACTTCTCGATACTACAGGAAAAAATTCGGTTGTCTCGTGTCCACTCTTTCTACCTTCTTGCACTTAATTCCGCATTTACTTTCAGCTCTTAAATTCTGTTGCTCTTGTTTCCCTATAGTTTGCTTTGCTTGTTGCATATCTTGACTTGGGTGTTTTTCTCATGTTAGTGTGAATCTTGCTAAGGAACTTTGTTGTTAGTGTGCTTAGTTGGTAGGAAGAAACCTTTTTAAATGGGCAACACTAGAGATATAGGTTAAGGTTTACTTCTTGTTCTAGAAATAAAAAGAAGGCCCATATTCAACCCCCTCTTCTATAGGTCATCGATCCTACAAGTAGTATCAGAGCTTAGGCTCTCTTTTCGGTGAATTAACCGCCTAGAGAGATGGGCAGGGGGAGTGGAAATGACCCTCCCAAGTTGGTGGGGAAACAATTCACTTTTTAGGCACATAGAATGGCTAGCTTTCTTCAAGCACAACACCATGATGCATGGATCACTACCATGTATCCTATGCCAATTGAACCCACCGAAAGTGAAACCAAGTGGAACTATCGTGCTAGAAACTTTAACTTTGAGACTCTTGAGGAGGACTTGTTTGATAGGGTGTTTGCTTTGGAGACCGCTCATGAGGTTTGGATGGAGCTCAAAAGAATCCATATAGGCAACAAGAAAATCCGTGAGGAGAAGTATGAGTTGCTTAAGGTTGAGCTTAATGAGTTTAAGATGAAGGATGATGAGGGTGTAGATAGGGATGGATCCAAAACATCCGAATTGTGTAATAGATTGATACTTTTAGATCACAATAAAATAAATTTGGTGTTAATTTTTTATGCATTATAACCAGCTAATTATTGGAAAAAATAAAAAAAATTAGCTACAATTTTTTTTATGGATTATTTGCTTTCGATAGAGAAAAAAGTGAAAAAACATCTGTATCCGAATCCGAATAGATATCCGAATTTCTTTTCATCATTTGATTAAAATATAGCACACATTTGGGGTTTATTTTGTATGAATCTTAACAAGCACAATGCCAAGAACAAGAATATAAATTTTTGATACAAAATATTATGCCTAATTTAGCTAAAATCAAAAAAGAACGGCTAAAAAATGATATCCGAATTGGTATCCGGATCCATAACTAGGTGTAGAGGAAATGTACTCTAGGATGGGTGTTATTATTCAAAATATCAATGCTCTCGATGTTGCTAACGTGTCCGAGCAGGAAATTATTCGGAAAATTCTTCAAACGCTTACCAAGCCTAAGTACAACATCGTCAAGGCACTCATCTTTGAGAAGGACTTCGAAACTCTCACCATCACCGAAGTTGTGAACAAGATTCGATCTCATGAGATGTTCTTGATGGGGCAAATTGAATCATCTACTTCCACATCAAGCTCCAAGAAAGATCTTGCACTCAAGGCTAGTGACAAGACCAAGCCCAAGCCAAAGTCAAAAGTGAAGCCTCCTACCTCTTCAAGTGAAAGTGAAGACAAGAGTGACTCAAGTGATGAAGATGATGGTGAACTTGCTTTCCTCATGAGGAGGACCACCAAATTGCTCTCCACGATTGGCAAGAAGGGCTACAACTATGATCCTAAGAAGAACAAGTTTCACTCATCAAGAAGAAGTGGTGAAGGTGGCAAGAGGAAGTGCTACAATTGCCAAAGCTATGATCATATATCATATGATTGCCCCAAGCCCGACAAGCGAGCGGCAAGCTCAAGCAAAAAGAACGACAATGATGATGATAATGAGAAAGATGACATGCACTCCAAGAAGGACTCATACAAGAAGAAGTCTTCTAGCAAGCCCTACAACAAGAAGAAGGGTGGTCATCATTCTCTCTTGGCAAATGAGTGGATCACGGACGGTGAAACTTCAAGTGAATCAAGTGATGGTGAAGATGAGAAGAACAAGAAGTTTGCCGGTCTTGTGATCATGGATGATGAAAAACCTCCTCTTCCTCCACCACTTATGTACTTCATGGCTAAACACTCCAAGGTGAGCGATAGTGAAGATAGTGACTCCTCGGATAGTGATAATGAACTTTCACCTCATGCTCTTAAGGGACTTCTAAATCAATACACCGACATGATCAAGAAACAAAAGAGTAAGCTCAAGGCTCTTGAGGAGACACATGAGAAGCTTAAGCTATCTAATGATGAGTTGCTTGTAAAACACAATGACCTTAGCAATGAACATGAAGCTTTAGTAGTGTCTAACAAGTCACTTAGAGATGACCACAACAAGTTACTTGATAAACACAATGAGCTAATCGTCAAACATGATGATATAACCGTGCTTAACAAGTCTCTTGAGTCAAGTCAAAAGATGCTTAAGAAAGATCATGTGGTCTTAGAGATGAAGTATCAAGAGATTGAGCTTGCTTATGAGGCTATTTGTTCTAGTGGGCAAGAGAATGCTAAAGACATCACTAAGACAAATGCTTGTACTTCTTGTGATGATTTGATTGAAGAACCTAAGATCTTGCTAGATGGTGAGAATGTTGCCTCCTCTTCCAAGACTAACCATGATAGGGTGAAAGCACTTGAAGAGGAAGTAAGAAGCCTAAGATCTTGTGTGAAGAATTTGGCCAAGGGTGAAGCATTGCATAAGGAGATTCTCTATCACAATGCAAGAGATTATGACTCTAGGGGACTTGTGTAACACCCTAATTTTCCATTACTAAATTAATGTAGCAACATGGTGTTTTAGTTTTAGTTTTCTAAGGAAATAATAATTTATCAAATAAATTTGGCCTTTTAATTATTTAAATATCATTTTGAGTAATTTTAGAGGCAACAAGTGCTTGTGCATCATGTTTTGAAATGCATGGCTTTTGTTTGCTTGTGTGAAGTTTAAAAAAAAGTTTTGGTTTGAAAATTTGAAAGGTGTTTGAAAGTTTTAAAAGTTTAAAAAGAGTTTTGAAAGGGTTTTAAAATTTGGAAAAGGTTTTGAAAAAAAGGAAAAAAAACCCAAACCCAAACCCTTCCTTCTTCCACTTTCAACCGCGGCCCACCTCTCTTTCCCCGGCCCGTTTTTCTTTTTCCTCAGCCGGGCCAACACCACCGCAGTGGCCCATCACCTCCTCTTTCGGCCCCGATTGCCCGCGCCGGCCCATCTCCCTCTTCCCCTCCCCTTCTACCACTACCCGCCGGGCCCCGCCCGTCAGTTTCTCCCCCTTCCTTCAGCTCTTCCCCTGCTCCGCACAGCAGCCCCGCCGCCGGCCATTTTCCCCCGCGCCCTTCGCCTCCCCACCATCAAGCGCGCCATCAAGGGAGCAATTAAGCCCCGGTGTCTCTCCCTCCTTCAAATCCCCCTTCAGTTACTCCTCTCTCCCCTTGAATTCCATCAAAACCGCCGACCGCCATGGCCATCAATGGCCTCTCCGCCCCTGGCTGTCGCTCCCTCTCCTTCCCTTTCCCCTATAAGAGCCGAGGCCGAGCCCCTGCTTCGCCCTTTCCCTCCCTTTCCGCACCGTGCACGCCCCGCACCCCTCTCACCTTCGCGCAGCGCCGTCGCCTTGAAGTCTTCCGCCGCCGCGCCATCGCCGGCGTTTGGAGCCCCCTCGTCGTCGGTGTGCACCTCCTCGGGTCCTCCTCGTCCTCGCTCGTCGTACGCGCTGCTCACTCGAGGATCCGGTGCCCCGGAGCCCCTTCTTCCCCGCCGACCGAGCCGCGCCCCTGCTTCCCTCCCCAGAGCGCCGCCCGAGATCGATCTCCGCCACCACTGCCTCCCCGTTGCTGTTTCGCTCGCCGGTTCGTCTCCGTGTGGTGAGCATTCCCTCGCCGCCCTGTTTTTCCTTCGCGCCTAGAGCCGTAGCTCCTAAGCCCGCTCGCCGGAGCTCCGCCGTCCGCCTCGCCGGACGTAGCGCCGCCGTAGATGCCTAGCCGCCCCTCTAGAACCCCTGGTTAGGTTCACCGTGTTCTTAGCCGCGCGTAGCACCTTTCCGCGTTGCAAGTCATGGCCGGACGCGCCTTTTTCGTGGTCGCCGGCGAGTTCACCGCCGCGCTCCGCCGTGCGCCGCCTCCCCCCGGCGTGCCCGCCGCCGCTCTCTCACGTGCACGGCACCTCAACCGCCCGATCGCCAGTGGACGGCCCTGATCAGATCGGGGCGTACCCCTTTAGCCGGTCCACCGTGGACCCGTGAACCGTGGTCCACCGCCCGGTGCACAGCCGCGCCAGCCGTTCATCGCGAAACCGACGGTCCAGATCCGTCCGGCCCCCGAGTCAAAAGGACTCCTTACCGGTCAACAGTGGCCATTTTGTTAAAGAGCCCCTGTTCTTTTCTAATATCTGATGCCGGTCCTCCCACCTGTTAAAATCCTTGCACTTAGGTCTTTTCTTTTATATCTAAGCCCCTGATCTCTCTGGAAATCCCACCCGAGATCCTAGACTTGATCTTTTCCGCTATAGACCTTCGGTTTATACGCATAATCATGTTTTAGCCCCTGGTTTCTTGCAGTTAAGCCCCTGGAAGCCCTGTGTCTTCACAAAAAAGCCCCTGAACCTTGTTTTGGCTGTATCTTTTGCGTTTTAGCTCCGTTTCCACCGTTTCAAGTTGCGTTAGGTTCATATCAACTCAAACTACGTGATAGGACCAATGTTGAACATGTTCTTTATTTTATAATTTATTTAAATATTAAATATGATTAAATTCTTAATACACATACTTTTCTAATTAAAATCTAATTAGAGTTCAACACGTGTTTTCATAAGAAAGTTAATATGATTAATACTAATTAAATATTTCTTATAATTAAAAGCTAATTAGATGCATACCTTGGTTTTCATAATCAAACTTAAATTGATTAATGTTTATGCAATTTGCTTTCTAAATAAAAGCAACATAGGCTATCCCGAGTTTTCTTAATTAAATGTTAATTTGATTAATATGAATATAAATGTGTTTTTGAATTATAATCTGTTTAGTTCAACTCGAAATATAAAGATAAACGCCTAGATGTTTTTACATGCTTCTTTTAAATTAAATGTTTAATTTGCATAAATCAAACTTGAATATTTATAAATAAAGTTGGACTAAGATTACATCGTCTTTTAACACAAATATAACTTGCTTAGTTATAAATAGGGTATTTCTCTGAAATAGCCTATGCACATGATTTTACTTAATTAAAAGATACCTAGCACATAGCTAGCTCTTGTATGTGATCATCCAAATCTCCCGATAGATCCGAGTGTTTTTGAGTTCGTGTTCCTAGAGCTAAACCTTGTTCTCTTTTTAAGCTTTTCATGCTTGGTGTATTGTTTTGTTTATTGAATGTCTTTATGTGTGCTCGTAGACATCGTGCCAGTTTCAAGTGAGCAGCCAGTTGAAGTGGATCAAGAGCAAGTTTTTGAAGAAGAAGAACCTCAGTGTTTAAGCAAGGAAGGCAAGTGGACTTCTCCCCCTGCATATTCTATTTTTGTCCCACACAACTTGCATGATAACTAAGTTTACTTTTAAATGTTGTATTGCATAAATTTGATGGAAATCACCTTTTTAAGGTCACGACTAGAATTTTACCCCATCACCTTGAACACCCTGGTTTAAAATAAATGTTTTGGGTAGAAATGCTTAGTTGCTATACCTTGGGATGGTTCAAATGAATCTTTTGCAATATGATGAATGTTGATCATGATAACTTTAGGGATATATATATGTGTGTGTGCTTAATTACAAGATCATATGATTTAATTGGAACATGGAGAACCACCCAGGAAAACAGTGCAACCACAGTACATATGGCTCTGGCTTAGCCAATTAATTAGGTGTGTGATTGTACTGGTGACCTTATCCGAAAGGAACACAGGGGGCTCGGGGTTGCAGGGGTATAGCCCGGTCCTCTTGGCCGCAGCCTTTGCTAAGGTGCTGTCCACTAGGGAGGGTTATGGTCCGCCCTGAGCTGTAACTGTCGTGGGTTGTTGGTGCTTTTGCATGTCTTTGTAAAGGCTTCGTAGCGTCCCTATGCAATCACACCTCGGAAGTGTGGTATGATGCTTGGCCAGCATCGCATGGTTGGGTACAAAGTTCTTCGGAACTTTTACGCGAGCTGTGGTGAAAGTGTACAACCTCTGCAGAGTTAAAACTGATCGATCAGCCGTGCTCACAGTTAAGAGCGGCCTGGACCCTCACATGATAATCAAACATAAAGATGGAATTAAATTGTGGTTTATATATGGTTTGAGATGGAAAGTTTTCTAAAAGTCTTTTTAAGTGGGATGGTATAAACTTACACCTAGTAAATAGGTGATTGCTAATAAAATTTAACCAACGTTAAAAATGCTAACCGCTACATAACCTTAGCCTATCCTTGATAGCCTTGCATCTTCCCCCACTTGCTGAGCTCCAATCATAAGTGTGCTCACCCTTGCTTACCCGCTGTTCAGAGGAGAACACTGGAGAAGAGTACTTCAGCGACTACGATGAGTTCTGAGGCTCGCGTGCCCCCAGTCATGTGCCTGTGGAAGCTGAAGACGGAGTTGCTTCGTCTAGTTATCGTTTGTTCGTTTTAAAGACCTTCGAGTCTAACGTCTGAGTGTAATAAAGAGATAATGTAATGGTTTAACTCTTGTACATTTTTATTGCTGTTTAATGATATTTCACTCTTGACGTCTATCATATGTGTGTAAACTTGATCCTGGTGCACATATGAGATGCATTTGGTTTTCTTCGGAAAATCAGGTGTGACAGAGTGGTATCAGAGCAGTAATGACTGTAGGACGCAGCCTTAAGTTAGAAATGGTCGAAAAGTAAGGATTCATGTTCTAGAAAGCCTGTCATCTTTCAAAATTGACTTATTTACGTATAAAATCTAATTTAATCTTTGATTTCTTGTTAAAACACATCTTTTTGTTTTGATCTATACTGAGTTCAGTTCTTGTGCTATCAGCTGGATCTCCACCACCGGTGTTGTCTAATATAAGTTCTTAGTCTGCCTACCCCTTATCAACTTCGATAGAAACGTTCCTGTGAGGACGATCGTTGTGTTAATGTTTGTTGTTTGAACACATGTTTGATTTGGAGTTTTGATTGTGTGAGTTGTGTTGTGGAGTGATGGCCACAAATGCAACAAGAAATAAATTGTTAGGTTAATAAAGATAGTGTGGGTTCAAATCTGGGTTATCCTTTTCTGCCATACAAGTTGGTTGGAGGATGTCAGGAGATCAAAGTCTAGAAGCAACACCAACATCAACAACAAGAAAAGATGGATATGATATCAATAATTTTACCTTGCTCTTCAATTTGTTTATTTCCAACCTCTTCTGAGCTTACCTTTATCACCCAACCAGATGGCGAGTCCCAATGGAAATCACGAAGATAAGGACAACAAAGGAAACATCGACATTCCATCTACAACCTCAGCATTTGAACGCAAGATGCTAGAGTATATGGCAACACAAACTCAGACTCTGCAAGCAATGGCTCAAACCATGGTTAATATCCATCAGTATATTATAGAGTAAGTACCAAATCCTAAGAACCCCAACCTTGTTATAGGTGATAACCGTCAGATTCCATCTGTTCCACCGTCGTCGGACAAAGAAAAGCTATCAGTCATGCAAGCTCAAGTCTTACAGAGACAGAAGCAGACCAACACGTCACCCCCTCATAACACAGAGATGACTAAAGCTGGAGTTCCCACTGGACCAGTAAAGAAGCAAGTTGTAGAAGCATGGAGCCATCAAAATAATAAGAGAAGTCATGGAGCACCAGAGTTGCGGATGAATGAACAACATGAACATATGAAGACTGCAGGAGCATGTCAATGTTGTGAGCATTATGGTCATTCATGTCTCCAAGAAGAAGCTAACCTAATGACAGCTGAGGCTAGACAATGTTATCATTTGGACAACAATAAGAAGAGGAAGTTAGGTACCCAAGATCCAGTCCTAGAAGAAGTTGCTCAAGCTGTAGATAGTAATCAGATTATCAACCTTGAGGATTGGAGTATAACTTTCAAAGAATTTCAGCCTGATAGAATCAAACAACTCAAGAAGCATGCAAGTGAAGAAAGCCAAGACAAAAGTATTAAAAGATTGTGTTTCAGATGTGGTGAAGAAGGCCACTATGTTAATAATTGTCCAACAAAGCGTAAGAGGATTTTGTCTAGTCATGATGGATTATATTGCCTCAAGTGTGGAGAAAATGGACATCTTGCTAGTTGGTGTGCAAAAGAGGATGATAATCAACCCCAAGATCGAAGTCTCAGTACCCTTACTTCTAGTCAAACATGCAATCGCCAGGATACTAGAGCAAGAAAAGCATGTTTCTATTGTGACAAAGAGGGACATTTCATAAGTCAGTGCCCCAAGAAGTTTTTGGATCAAAAGCAAAAAAAAAGGATTTGAAAAATGATTCGAAATAGTCAAAAAAAATCATGGAGTCAATCCAGCTCTATTCAAATCACTTTATCAAGATGAGAAGAAAATCCTACAAAGGCAAATCAATAAGGTCGAGGAAAGGAATGGACAGTTACAAGAGGAGTTAGATTGAGTATCCCATGAGGTGTTTTTTTAAAGTGAGTTGTGAAGAATAAAGAAGTATGTTTATGGAGCTTGTGTAAAGTGAATTATATGGAAGCAAGATAAGCATTGTTGGATGCTAAACACCCGAACCCTTGTTTCATGCTAGCTTTTGTGAATCTCGGGACGAGATTCTTTTTAAGGGGGGTAGATTTGTAACACCCTAATTTTCCATCACTAAATTAATGTAGCAACATGGTGTTTTAGTTTTTGTTTTCTAAGGAAATAATAATTTATCAAATAAATTTGGCCTTTTAATTATTTAAATATCATTTTGAGTAATTTTAGAGGCAACAAGTGCTTGTGCATCATGTTTTGAAATGCATGGCTTTTGTTTGCTTGTGTGAAGTTTAAAAAAAAGTTTTGGTTTGAAAATTTGAAAGGTGTTTGAAAGTTTTAAAAGTTTAAAAAGAGTTTTGAAAGGGTTTTAAAATTTGGAAAAGGTTTTGAAAAAAAGAAAAAAAAACCCCAAACCCAAACCCTTCCTTCTTCCACTTTCAGCCGCGGCCCACCTCTCTTTCCCCGGCCCGTTTTTCTTTTTCCTCAGCCGGGCCAACACCACCGCAGCGGCCCATCACCTCCTCTTCCGGCCCAGATCGCCCGCGCCGGCCCATCTCCCTCTTCCCCTCCCCTTCTACCACTGCCCGCCGGGCCCCGCCCGTCAGTTTCTCCCCCTTCCTCCAGCTCTTCCCCTGCTCCGCACAGCAGCCCAGCCGCCGGCCGTTTTCCCCCGCGCCCTTCGCCTCCCCACCATCAATCGCGCCATCAAGGGAGCAATTAAGCCCCGGTGTCTCTCCCTCCTTCAAATCCCCCTTTAGTTACTCCTCTCTCCCCTTGAATTCCATCAAAACCGCCAGCCACCATGGCCATCAATGGCCTCTCCGCCCCTGGCTGTCGCTCCCTCTCCTTCCCTTTCCCCAATAAGAGTCGAGGCCGAGCCCCTGCTTCGCCCTTTCCCTCCCTTTCCGCACCGTGCACGCCCCGCACCCCTCTCACCTTCGCGTAGCGCCGTCGCCTTGAAGTCTTCCGCCGCCGCGCCATCGCCGGCGTTTGGAGCCCCCTCGTCGTCGGTGTGCACCTCCTCGGGTCCTCCTCGTCCTCGCTCGTCGTACGCGCTGCTCACTCGAGGATCCGGTGCCCCGGAGCCCCTTCTTCCCCGCCGACCGAGCCGCGCCCCTGCTTCCCTCCCCAGAGCGCCGCCCGAGATCGATCTCCGCCACCACTGCCTCCCCGTTGCTGTTTCGCTCGCCGGTTCGTCTCCGTGTGGTGAGCATTCCCTCGCCGCCCTGTTTTTCCTTCGCGCCTAGAGCCGTAGCTCCTAAGCCCGCTCGCCGGAGCTCCGCCGTCCGCCTCGCCGGACGTAGCGCCGCCGTAGATGCCTAGCCGCCCCTCTAGAACCCCTGGTTAGGTTCGCCGTGTTCTTAGCCGCGCGTAGCACCTTTCCGCGTTGCAAGTCATGGCCGGCCGCGCCTTTTTCGTGGTCGCCGGCGAGTTCGCCGCCGCGCTCCGCCGTGCGCCGCCTCCCCCCGGCGTGCCCGCCGCCGCTCTCTCGCGTGCACGGCACCTCAACCGCCCGATCGCCAGTGGACGGCCCTGATCAGATCGGGGCGTACCCCTTTAGCCGGTCCACCGTGGACCCGTGAACCGTGGTCCACCGCCCGGTGCACAGCCGCGCCAGCCGTTCATCACGAAACCGACGGTCCAGATCCGTCCGGCCCCCGAGTCAAAAGGACTCCTTACCGGTCAACAGTGGCCATTTTGTTAAAGAGCCCCTGTTCTTTTCTAATATCTGATGCCGGTCCTCCCACCTGTTAAAATCCTTGCACTTAGGTCTTTTCTTTTATATCTAAGCCCCTGATCTCTCTGGAAATCCCACCCGAGATCCTAGACTTGATCTTTTCCGCTATAGACCTTCGGTTTATACGCATAATCATGTTTTAGCCCCTGGTTTCTTGCAGTTAAGCCCCTGGAAGCCCTGTGTCTTCACAAAAAAGCCCCTGAACCTTGTTTTGGCTGTATCTTTTGCGTTTTAGCTCCGTTTCCACCGTTTCAAGTTGCGTTAGGTTCATATCAACTCAAACTACGTGATAGGACCAATGTTGAACATGTTCTTTGTTTTATAATTTATTTAAATATTAAATATGATTAAATTCTTAATACACATACTTTTCTAATTAAAATCTAATTAGAGTTCAACACGTGTTTTCATAAGAAAGTTAATATGATTAATACTAATTAAATATTTCTTATAATTAAAAGCTAATTAGATGCATACCTTGGTTTTCATAATCAAACTTAAATTGATTAATGTTTATGCAATTTGCTTTCTAAATAAAAGCAACATAGGCTATCCCGAGTTTTCTTAATTAAATGTTAATTTGATTAATATGAATATAAATGTGTTTTTGAATTATAATCTGTTTAGTTCAACTCGAAATATAAAGATAAACGCCTAGATGTTTTTACATGCTTCTTTTAAATTAAATGTTTAATTTGCATAAATCAAACTTGAATATTTATAAATAAAGTTGGACTAAGATTACATCGTCTTTTAACACAAATATAACTTGCTTAGTTATAAATAGGGTATTTCTCTGAAATAGCCTATGCACATGATTTTACTTAATTAAAAGATACCTAGCACATAGCTAGCTCTTGTATGTGATCATCCAAATCTCCCGATAGATCCGAGTGTTTTTGAGTTCGTGTTCCTAGAGCTAAACCTTGTTCTCTTTTTAAGCTTTTCATGCTTGGTGTATTGTTTTGTTTATTGAATGTCTTTATGTGTGCTCGTAGACATCGTGCCAGTTTCAAGTGAGCAGCCAGTTGAAGTGGATCAAGAGCAAGTTTTTGAAGAAGAAGAACCTCAGTGTTTAAGCAAGGAAGGCAAGTGGACTTCTCCCCCTGCATATTCTATTTTTGTCCCACACAACTTGCATGATAACTAAGTTTACTTTTAAATGTTGTATTGCATAAATTTGATGGAAATCACCTTTTTAAGGTCACGACTAGAATTTTACCCCATCACCTTGAACACCCTGGTTTAAAATAAATGTTTTGGGTAGAAATGCTTAGTTGCTATACCTTGGGATGGTTCAAATGAATCTTTTGCAATATGATGAATGTTGATCATGATAACTTTAGGGATATATATATGTGTGTGTGCTTAATTACAAGATCATATGATTTAATTGGAACATGGAGAACCACCCAGGAAAACAGTGCAACCACAGTACATATGGCTCTGGCTTAGCCAATTAATTAGGTGTGTGATTGTACTGGTGACCTTATCCGAAAGGAACACAGGGGGCTCGGGGTTGCAGGGGTATAGCCCGGTCCTCTTGGCCGCAGCCTTTGCTAAGGTGCTGTCCACTAGGGAGGGTTATGGTCCGCCCTGAGCTGTAACTGTCGTGGGTTGTTGGTGCTTTTGCATGTCTTTGTAAAGGCTTCGTAGCGTCCCTATGCAATCACACCTCGGAAGTGTGGTATGATGCTTGGCCAGCATCGCATGGTTGGGTACAAAGTTCTTCGGAACTTTTACGCGAGCTGTGGTGAAAGTGTACAACCTCTGCAGAGTTAAAACTGATCGATCAGCCGTGCTCACGGTTAAGAGCGGCCTGGACCCTCACATGATAATCAAACATAAAGATGGAATTAAATTGTGGTTTATATATGGTTTGAGATGGAAAGTTTTCTAAAAGTCTTTTTAAGTGGGATGGTATAAACTTACACCTAGTAAATAGGTGCTTGCTAATAAAATTTAACCAACGTTAAAAATGCTAACCGCTACATAACCTTAGCCTATCCTTGATAGCCTTGCATCTTCCCCCACTTGCTGAGCTCCAACCATAAGTGTGCTCACCCTTGCTTACCCGCTGTTCAGAGGAGAACACTGGAGAAGAGTACTTCAGCGACTACGATGAGTTCTGAGGCTTGCGTGCCCCCAGTCATGTGCCTGTGGAAGCTGAAGACGGAGTTGCTTCTTCTAGTTATCGTTTGTTCATTTTAAAGACCTTCGAGTCTAACGTCTGAGTGTAATAAAGAGATAATGTAATGGTTTAACTCTTGTACGTTTTTATTGCTGTTTAATGATATTTCACTCATGAAGTCTATCATATGTGTGTAAACTTGATCCTGGCGCACATATGAGATGCATTTGGTTTTCTTCGGAAAATCAGGTGTGACAACTTGGCTCCTTCCCTCAACCCATCAAAGAGACTCGCAAGTCAAAGGAACTTTATGGGTGCTTTGTGAAGGAAGTTGGGTCATATTGCCAACATTGCAAGATCACCGGTCATCACACAAGGGAGTGTCCTTTACCTTCATGTCCATTGCCTAACTTACCTTGCAACTATCGTTCCATGTTCAACAATAACCATTTCTTGTTGTTGAAGAATAGCAAGAGCAAGGTGGCGGCAAGGTTCATAGGGACCAAGGCTAAAGTGAATCATCCTATGCAAATTGGGTTCCTAAAGCTTTAGTAACTCATGTGATCGGGCCCAAACTTGCTTGGGTTCCTAAATCTTCAACTTGATCTCTTTGTGTGTAGGTGAACTACAAGGCCGGGAGAAGTCATTGAGTTCTTGATAGTGGATGTACTCAACACATGACCAGCCAAAGTAAAATGTTGACCTCTCTAATGGATGATGCGGGGAATCATGAGCAAGTCACCTTTGGTGATAATTCTAAAGGAAGAGTTTTTGGTTTGGGTGACATAACCATTGCAAAAGATCTCTCTCTTTCCAATATTTTATTTGTAGACTCTTGTAGTTATAACTTGCTTTCCATTGCTCAATTTTGTGATCTTGGCTTATCTTGCTTGTTTGATGATGAGGGAGTTATCATTACTAACAAGAAATCTAATGAAGTTGTGTTCAAAGGTTTTCGCCATGGGAACATCTATCTTGTAGACTTCTCCTCTCATGAAGTGAACTTGCCTACTTGTCTATTCACCAAGACATCCAAGGGTTGGCTATGGCATCGTCGTATTGCACATATAGGCATGAGTCAACTCAAGAAGGCTTTCAAAAGGGGTTTAGTTCTTGGTGTGAAGGATGTCACATTTGAGAAGGACAAGTTATGTGGAGCGTGTCAAGCCAGCAAGCAAGTAGCAAGTCACCATCCTATGAAGGCTTATGTATCTACCTCAAGACCTTTGGAAATCTTACACATGGACCTCTTCGGCCCTACTACATACAAGAGTCTTGGTGGTAATCTCTATTGTCTTGTCATTATTGATGATTACTCACGCTACACTTGGACATTCTTTTTGGACGACAAGAGCAAGACGTTCGGGATCTTCAAGAACTTTGCTACAAGGGCTCAAAATGAATTTGAGTCATCTATTGTGAAGATCTGGAGTGACAATGGATCGGAATTCCGGAACACTAAAGTGGAAGAGTATTGTGATGAGCTAGGCGTCAAGCATGAATTCTCTTCAACCTACACACCACAACAAAATGGTGTGGTAGAAAGGAAGAACAAGACTCTCATCACATTGGCTAGAGCTATGTTGGATGACTATGGTATCTCTCAAAAATTTTGGGTGGAAGCAATCAACACGGCGTGTCATGCTTCAAATAGGGTGTATCTCCACCGACTATTAATGAAGACACCCTGTGAGCTTCTCATTGGGAGGAAGCCCAACATCTCCTACTTTCGAGTCTTTGGGTGTAAGTGTTTCATTTACAAGAAGAGGAAGCACCTAGGAAAGTTTGAGAGTAGGGTAGAAGAGGGCATGTTTCTTGGTTATGCATCAAACTCCAAGGCATATAGAGTATTCAACAACACTACACGTGCTGTTGAAGAAACATGTGACGTGGAGTTTGATGAATCTAATGTCTCCCAAGGAGATGGCTATTGTTGTGATGATGTAGGAAAAGAACCTCTCCGAGAAGTAATGAAGAAGATGGCTATTGGGGATATCAAGCCTAAAGAGGATGATGATGCACCTTCTACTTCCCACAACCATGAAGACTCATCCTCTTTCGATGATGATAATGATGACCATCAAAGGCGCACAAGACAAGAAAGCCCATCTTCCTCAAATGGACCACCTCCTACATCACAAGACACACAAGATCAAGAAGAAGAAGAACCGGAAGTAGTGCAACCTCAAGATGATCCAACTTCTACCACACTTGAAAGGCGTACAAGGACTTCATCAAACCACCCTATCGATCTTGTCTTGGGTGATCCCAAGGGTGGTACACGTACTCGCCGCAAACAATATGCTTCTTTTTGCAAACATCATGCGTTTGTTGCTTTTGTAGAACCCACTACTATAGAGGAAGCTCTAGAGGACCCTGATTGGATCTTAGCTATGCAAGAAGAGCTCAACAACTTCACAAGAAATGAAGTTTGGGTCCTAGTAGAGCGCCCCAAGAACAAAAACGTGATTGGCACCAAGTGGGTCTACCGAAACAAGCAAGATGAACATAGAGTCGTGGTGAAGAACAAAGCAAGGCTTGTTGCCAAGGGCTACTCGCAAGTAGAAGGCTTGGACTATGGAGAGACCTTTGCTCCGGTTGCACATCTTGAAGCAATCTGTATCCTTCTTGCTTATGCTTCTTGTCACAAAATGAAATTGTTCCAAATGGATGTCAAGAGTGCCTTCTTAAATGGCTTCATCAATGAAGAAGTCTATGTTGAGCAACCTCTCGGTTTTGAAGATACCACACATACTAACTATGTCTATAGGTTGATCAAGGCTTTGTATGGACTCAAGCAAGCTCCTAGGGTATGGTATGAGAGGCTCTGGGGCTTTCTCATCAAGGAAGGCTTCAAGATTGGGAGAGTGGACAATACTCTATTCACCAAGATCATCAACGGAGAGCTCTTCATTTGTCAAATCTATGTTGATGATATCATCTTTGGCTCTACCAATCTCAAAGTGTGCAAGGACTTTAGTGATCTCATGACTAGGGAATTCGAGATGTCTATGATTAGGGAGCTCAACTTCTTCCTTGGGTTTCAAATCAAGCAATTGAAGGAAGGGACCTTCATCCATCAAGAAAAGTACACCAATGATATTTTCAAGAAGTTCAAGATGGATGATTGCAAACCAATCAAGACACCAATGCCTACCAATAGACATATCGACTTAGATGAGGGTGGTAAACCGGTTGACCAAAAGCTTTACCGTTCTATGATCGGCTCTCTTCTTTACCTTACCGCATCTAGGCCTGATATCATGTTTAGTGTTTGCATGTGTGCTCGGTTTCAAGCCAACCCTAAAGAATCTTACCTAAGTGCTTTGAAAAGGATCCTTAGATACTTAAAATACACACCTAGCATTGACTTGTGGTACTCTCATGGTGCTTGTTTTGAGCTCTTGGGTTATTCGGATTCGGATTTTGCCGGATGTCAAGTAGACCGCAAGAGCACTTCGGGTGGGTGCCATTTGCTAGGTCGATCTTTGGTTGCTTGGTCCTCTAAGAAGCAAAACTTCGTGACCTTATCCACCACGGAGGCGGAATACATTTCCGCCGGGGCCTGTTGTGCTCAAATCCTCTATATGAAGCAAAGCCTCTTGGATTATGGTGTGGTTCTAGATAGGGTTCCTCTCCTTTGTGACAATGAAAGTGTCGTAAAAATTGCTAACAACCTGGTTCAACATTCGCGCACCAAGCACATTGATATCCACCATCACTTCTTGCGAGACCATGTGGCTAAAGGTGATATTCTCCTTTGTGGTGTTCACTCCGAGGAGCAATTGGCGGATATATTCACTAAGCCTCTTGATGAAAACACCTTTTGTAGGCTAAGGAGTGAATTGAATGTGCTTGATGCGTCTAACATCATGTGATGCTTGTCATATAGTTTGCATTTGCATATGTCCATGTGTAGGGGCTTGTCTAACCTTGTTAAGATAGTGGTGAGTATGGGTCTTGCTTGAGCCGGTGGTTTTCAAGTTTCACTCAAGGCATGTTGAAAGGCTCATCATGAGTAAGCTTAACAAGGGCTCAAACTTGACAAGATAGTTTATCTTTCCGCTTTGCATCTTTGCTTGTCATATAGAATACATTCATGTTTAATTTCATGCATTTGTTCTTGCATTGCATCACGTGAGAGGTGTCACAAAGGAAAATCACACTATGAGAAAGTTGCTTAGCGCTCTATGCAAATCAACAACTCCAAAAGTGTGATAAGACAAATGATTGTGCTTAATGCCTATTGAGTTTTGTCCTAACAAGCTTAAAGTTTCTATCTCTAAGTTCAAAGGCAATAACTCATACATTCCCTTTTTGGATCTTATTCGCCTATTTTTCTAAAAATTTATAAGGTCTATCCCTTGTAGGGAATCTATAGTGTATATACTTGTATTTTACAAAGGAGTGCTTGAGGGGTGAAGTTGTCACTCAGGATTGGTCCAAAAATGTGCTTGTGTTGGCTTGTGTGTGACATTTGTCGGATAAAAAATGAGCTTTAGTTCAGCACTCTGTTTTTGTCACCGTCGGATGAACCGCTGCTATGTAGGTTCCAGCATCGGTTCATCCGGTGGCCGGGTCAGTTTGAATTTTGCTCAGCGCGCCTGTGTTACCTATCGTCGGATGAACTGACGCACACCTCTGTGGAAGCAGCGGTTCATCCGGTGCTACTGAGTTTTGAGGCAAAATCTGACCCGCGCATGATTCATCCGACAAATCTAAAAAGAAGGCCATCGGTTCATCCGGTGCTGCGTTTCACTGATCTACCCATATCATCCGGCTGTTTGACCGATGCTGCACTCTTTTCTACCGTCGGTTCATCCGGCGCTTCTCTGCAAGTTGGCCCCACATGTCATATCCAACTTGACCGTTTCCTCTCCTCATTCGATTCGCGATCGGCCGCTCCCGTACACCGTCGATCTCATCGCCGCCGACCGCCGTTGGTCTCACCTCTTGCACCTGCGCCTACGCCGTGCTTCAGAGCTCGCCGCCGGCAAGCTCCGCCGCCGCCTCCTCCGGGCGAATTTGCTCGCGTGACGCCGCGGAACCCTAGCTAGGGTTTCCGCCACTGCCGGCGATTCCGGCTCGCCGGCGCCACCGTAGCACATCGGGTGTCGTCCAAGGGTGTGCGCAGGCCGTCTTGTTGCTCCTCTGCCATTTCCCGTCGACCTACTTCAGCAGTGGTGAGCACCGCCTCTTCCTCCCCTGTTCAGCTATCTCTGCTCATGTCTTAAGAAGGAAATTGGTTGGAAATTCTGTGAGTTTAGGCTGTAATCATGAGCTTTTCTTCCTCAATTGCATCTAGATTGCTCTTTTGTTCAGAATTGATGCTCAAATTTATCTAGACCCTGCTATATCTCATATGTTTGAGCACTGTTGCCACTGTTCTCACCCTGTTTATGTCACAGTAGCCCCTGCTCTGTTCTAAGCACTCTTTCACACACATCTGGCTCATTTGATCATAGTGTTTGCTCCACATTCTATAGTCTTTGCTATATACGGTCTTTTGAGCATGTTTGCTACTGTTGTGCCCGGTTCAGTTCATTCTTCTCGACAGTAGCATGCATTTCTGTTCTAGCACTCAGACACACACATCTTGTGCACATAAGGACAGTCCTAGACACATCCTTTTTCTTTCATATGCCATGATCATCTCCTAGGATTCATGCATAGGCTCTATCTATTCATATGCTTTGCTTAAGGACTCCTTACCCATAGATATTTATCTTGTTTATACTCTCCGCTCGCCATTCTATAATCTTCCACCTTCTCTTTGATAGATGACAGGCGACAAGAGGAAGGGAAATGCCGTTCTGGAGCCGAAGAAGAAGAAGAGCAAGCAGGACAAGGAGTGGGAGCATGCGCTCCGAGTGCCCGACACCCAGGGTCAGCCACAGAGGGGCATTCGGATTGGGAGCAGTGCATAGGGTCAGGGGGAGCAGCCCCATGAGCAGCAGCCGTTACGGCGTTCAGGCCGTACTGGTACCCGACAGACAGAGACAGAGACACCTCCTTCTGCACCACGTACCGGTCCTCGGACTCGTGGTGGACACACTCAGCCTCAGCCGACTCCAAGGCAGAGGAGGACAGCAGTAGGTTGAGCAGGAGCAGGAGGATCAGTCGAGAGAGGGTCCTGAGATTCGTATTGGTGCACAGCGAGTAGAGGCCTTCGGGGTCTATCTCCATGATCTGAGGAGCCTTTCTAGTCTGAAGATCCGGAAGTTGAGGTTCGTCGAGGAGGACGAGTGGTTCCCTCCTCACAGAGAGGATTGTGACCCCCGGTTCTGGACTATTCTTCAGGAGAGCTTCTATGCCTCCTATGTCAGGAAGGGGTCACAGCTGAGCCAGCATAGGATGTTGCAGTGGACAGCATTCAGGGCAGCAGCAGCTGGAGTTCCGATACTTCCTCACTTCGACCACTTACCGGGACTCACAGCTTTGGTCAGTGAGAGGCCACGTTACGTGCCAGAGTGGGTCAGAGTGTTCTACGCCACTGTTTACGTTGAGGATGCCCGGCTCTCTATCAGATTCATATTTATGGAGCAGCAGTTCAGATTCATTCGAGAGGGGATAGCAGAGTTCCTTGGGGTTCAGGTCGACGACACTTCGATTCAACACCTGGCCTACCCCGATGTTGAGGCTCCTCGTCGTGCACACACTCCTATAGTTCCTTCCGACGAGGAGATCAGCTTTCTCTTCCAGCAGCCGTTCCTCCCCGGCACTCCTCGGACCCCTGACAGGTTGACACGCGAGGCCTACGTGGTTCACTTCGCTCTCAGGAGGTCCCTTCTCTTCAGGATGGGGAATGCCGAGTCGATCACCGGAGTCCAGCAGTGGTTACTTCTCTATATCATGACTCACCGGCCGTTCGACATCGTGGACATCCTACTCAGTGCGATTGAGGATGCGATTATGGATGGGATGGGGATGACCCGCCAGTTTCTCTTTGCCCATTGGATCAGTTGGATGCTCTCACGGCTGGAGTCTCAGAGGTATATCTCAGTCTTGGAGCGATCCAAGTATGTGTTCAAGACTTACCAGCCGCTGATGCCAGGGGACAGGAGGCAGGGACCCAGGGGACGGAGACGAGCAGTTGAGGACCTCCAGGCTCGTGCTGCAGCTGAGGTAGCTATGGACGAGGCCGCACGTCAGGACGAGCTACTTTCTCTAGCTGAGGGGCCTCTACCTCAGTACCTCGCTACTGACACCGAAGACTCCAGCGAGGACGAGGACTTTGAGCCCGAGCCCCAACCCGTCTTTCGTGTTCGTCGTATTCATGACAACGAGGCTGGCGGCTCCAGCTTGCCAGGACAGAGAGAGGCCGAGTCGCCGATTCCACCGATCTCCACTTCTCAGGTCACTCAACCCGACTCTTTGGCTTCAGTGATCCAGTCCTTGGCAGACTAGTCCAAGGCCACGATGGAGATTCAGCACGAGATGCAGATGCAGTTCCAGAGGCAACAGGAGGCACAGCAGGTCATACTAGACAGTATTCGCCAGCAGCAGGAGGCACATAGGCAGTAGATCCAGTAGCAGCAGATGATGACCGCTCAGATGTTCTCGTTTATGTCCACCTGCTTGGGTCAGCTCTTTCAGCACACGGGGCTTTAGCTTCCGACTCTGCCTACCGAGCAGCTTCTTTAGCCTGAGCCGGCAGTTTCTCTACCTCCTGCCAGCGTTGTGAGCCTCCCAATTCCGACAGTCTCGATCTCACCACTCCTTCAGTCCGGGAGTTTTACCACTCAGCCGCTCTCGACTCCACAGACGACGACTTTACTTGAGCAGCTCAGGGCAGGGCAGTTATCACAGACCCCTTCAACTCAGCTGATGTCTCCCTTCCCGACAGGTCCACTGATCTTTGAGACACCAGCACGACCTTCTCTGGGGTTCACCTCGCCTATGCCCACGATGGCTACTCCTCATGCAGAGCGACTCGATCAGGAGGATACCACACTTCGTACTATCACTCAGCAGATCGAGTCCGAGATGGCAGTGGCAAGCACTCAGGCGCTTCCTACCTCTACCGGCACCGACACCGCTCTCGCTTCTCCACCAGTGCGATCTTCAGAGCTGTCGGGGTTCGAGTCCGATGACGGTGACACCTCCGAGTACCACGTCGCTCCTTCAGTGGTTGTTACCTCGACGCCGCCGACTTCTCCTCCACCTCAGCAAGATTAGGTCCCTTTTTGGTGCTTGTTGCCAAAGGGGGAGATAGATAGGGGGAGCTTGGGAGTGTGTTTTGAGAGCTTCTATGCCCCTTGTTTGTTTTGTGGAGTTCATGATGAGACATGTATTTGGATCTTGTGTATGTTGATGGTTTACATGTGTACTCATGCTTGTATGTTTGTTTAATTAATGCATGTGTGCTTGTGTCTATCCCGTTCATGCATTAGTAGTAGAGTTTATGCTTTAATTTCAAATTCTCGTATATCTCTACTTGTGTTGTCATCTATCACCAAAAAGGGGGAGATTGTAAGCATCAAGGCCCCACCGTACCTTTGGTAAGGGTGTGTTTCGGTGATAAATGACAATCATATACTTGTGACTAACCTTTGTTTTGTAGCGAATTTATTCTTGGGTTATTGTCATAAGTGATAAGTGAAGTGAGACCCCTCAATTTGAAATTATGGATGATCAATGGACAAAGACTACAAGGCTAAGGACATTTCTAGTTCCAAGTGTCACAAGGAGATGAAAGACACTTGGATTTGCTAGTTTGTAGTGTTTGACCGTACTATTAAGAGGGGTTCACACTCTAGTAGCTTGACCATGCCAAATGCTATGTTATGTGCATACACTATCAAGCTCCTTGGTCACTAAACAGCTCAAGATACTCATGGAAACACTTTGGAAGCAAGAGACTTGAAGAAAAACTCAAAGGCGATTGAATTGGATGAGTTGAAATGAAAAAGGAAGCGTCGGATGATCTGACGCTATCATTTTTAGTTGCACCGGATGATCAATGTGGATGTTTCAGTAGAAGACAGCACCGCCGGATGAACCGACGGTGTATCAGCAGAGGCATCGGTTCATCCGGTGACCTAGGGTTCGGAAACAGTGATGATTCAAGTCAAGAGCCTTCAGTACCGGATGAAGCGACGGTCTAAGCAACAGTTCATCCGGCGCACGCATATATTTCATACAGAGACGCACCGAGTGAACTTGCTTCAGCACCGGATGAACCGACGCTCATGAAGACTACCAACGGTTCATCCGGCGCCTATGGTTATTCTACACAGAGACGTTTTGAGTGAAGTCGCTTCAGCACCTGATAAACCGACGCATCGTCGGTACATGCGTCAGATGAAGTAGTACAGCAGTCAGGTTCAACGGTTATAATTCGAGAATCAGTGTGATCGGATGAACCGACGCTGTCACCAGGGGGAACCGTCGGTTCATCCGACGGTACTACTTTTCAGAGGACTTTTCTAACGGTTAGCCTCCCTTGCTAGGCCTATAAATTGGACCCCCTGTGTCTCTTGGGCTGCCTTTGCCACTTTGAAGAACTACTGCAGCCAAGGAGAAGGAGAGTTAGTGCTTTGATCATTTGGATTACATCTTCCTAGCCAAGAGGGATTCTTTCTTGGTGATCAAGAGTTTCAAGGTGCTTTCAATGGCATAGCTGAGTGCATTGGTCAAGTGAAAGTGTGTGAGCTTGTTACTCTTGGAGTTTGACGGCTCCTAGACGGTCTCAGTGATTTGGGATTCTTGGTGAGCTCTTAGAGATTGTGGGAGCCACGGGAAGTTCTTAGTGTAAATGGATTGAGACCCACCATTCCGAAGATGGAGAACGGGTACTCTTAGTGAGCACTCAAGTCTAAGTGGCTTGAGGGGGAGCAAAACTCTTTGTGAGTGCTCCAACGTGGATTAGGGAGAAACGTCAACTTCTCGATACTACAGGAAAAATTTCGGTTGTCTCGTGTCCACTCTTTCTACCTTCTTACACTTAATTCCGCATTTACTTTCAGCTTTTAAGTTCCTTTGCTCTTGTTTCCCTATAGTTTGCTTTGCTTGTTGCATATCTTGACTAGGGTGCTTTTCTCATGTTAGTGTGAATCTTGCTAAGGAACTTTGTTGTTAGTGTGCTTAGTTGGTAGGAAGAAACTTTTTTAGATGAGCAACACTAGAGATATAGGTTAATGTTTACTTCTTGTTCTAGAAATAAAAAGAAAACCCATATTCTACCCCTTTCTATAGTCTATCGATCCTACAGGATGGTTGATAACTTGGTATCACTGTTGATCTCCTTTCCAGCTTGTTTCGTCTTTCGCGTAAGAGGTTGCACTTTCCAGACTCTTCCAACATTTGAGCTGCAGGTGAAGGGTTTCGTGAGGGAAGAAACAGGGATGGGAAATTTGGATTCGTACCATCAAATTTGAGCAAACATTTGAGCTTTTATAAAAGATCTACCGTTCGGTTGCTCTAAAAGTATTTGTATCGCAATCTAAATTAGGGGGTATTTCAAAAATAATCGGATCGCGGCGCCCGGTGAGGTCACGCCGCCGGCGCCGGCCACGGCAGACCGCCGCTCTGCCGGCCGTCCCACGACCGTGTGGTTGTCCCCGACATGATCACGCGCCCGCCCAACTGTGCGGCGGCCCGCGGCTAGTGGGGCGGGCTCTTCACCAGGCTGCTGAGGGAACGCGCCGGCATCCACGCGAGGAGGACGCTCTCGCCGTCGTCGACCTGGTGGTGAACCGCACACCTTGGGGGAGCTGCTCATGGCTCACGCAGTCACGCGCGCACTGATGAGCTACTAGCCCTGCCCATAAGTCCTGATGGCGCCCATGTGTGGTTTAAGTTCGAACTGCTTGGCACTTGTTGGGTCGTTAGCTGAATTGGATGTTTGTGAGATGGATCAGTGCATGGTAACCTTTGTTATCAGTCTCGCTGTTAACTCGTGTCAGACAGTTTGAGGTTGCCGATTCCTCTGCAAAAAACCGGCTTTGTGGACGATGGTTGAGTCGAGACATCTGCCATTTTCAGTTTCAGTCCACTGTGCAGGGATGATGGGAACTGGGGACTTGGGCTCAACTGTGCTTGTGTTACAGTTTATCTCCAGTTTGACGATCACAAATCACAAGCCTGCTGCAAGTTTATTCCACCTAGGCCCTCATTTGCAGTTTTTAGCAGCAAAAACATCAGTGCCAGCAGCAAAATCAAGATGTTCCACTGCTCACCGAATCGCTTCTATATCGTGAGGAATACACGATCCGATAAATTTCTGAGACGAGAGCACATTTGCGTGAAGAGGCTGTTGCTGTCATGCTGGATTGGTGGTTGCTGCTGCAGCAGATACGCCACGACCCAGGAGGTTCGTTCCAAACTACTCCAGGCTAGGAGCCTAGGAGCACCACCAGAGGCATGAGCAGCCTGCGTAGCCTAAAATCCCACAGCGGATGCGCCGGGTACAAGCGCGTTGCCGGAACGTGGCCGCCAGAGCACCGCCGGTCAAACGAGCCACTCCATCGCGCACTCCCATCTTCCTTTACCACTCCCATCTGTCCTGCACTGCTCCCACTGGAAACGCCGCAGTAGAAATAGCCAGAGCAGTTGCCTGTCCCTGCCAGGGCGCGCGGATGTCCAGTGGGCTTTGCTCGACGCGCCTCCTCCGCTCTGCCACCATGGCCCTGGCGCGCCCCCCTTCCTCCAGGTCCAGGGTCGCGTTCCTCCTCTTCCTCGCTCTCTCTGTCGCCGCCGCAGACGCAGCAGGAGCTGCCACCGCGGCGGAGCAGCCCTCTGACGGCGAGCCCGCCGTCTTCGTCCTCCCTTTGGAGTGGACGGGCGTCGACGAGGCGGCCCTCGCCGTGCAGGCCCACGACCTCTCCCTCGTCGCGTTCCGCAACGGGAGCGGCCACTGGCACGCGTTCCCGGGCCACGGCCACGTCATCGACCACTCCATGTCCACGGCCACGCTCCTGCCGTTCGGCAACACCTACCGCGACCTCATCGGCGGGCTGGCCAACCTGCCGGGCCTGCCGCTGGGGCAGGGCCCCTCGGTGTGGGCCACCTCCTTGCTCGCCTCCTACAACCCGGCCACCGCGGACGCCGCCGCCGTCGAGGCGCTGAAGCGCGCGCTGGCGACGATGATGGTGACCACGATCGAGGCCCTGCGGCTGCGGCCGGTGGCGGCGGCCGTCGCCAAGGGGTGGGTGAGCGGCGACGGCCGCGTCGCACCCGAGCACCTGCCGTACATCGAGCACTGGGACACCATATGCTACGAGCTCGTCCGCGCGGACCGCAACGGCGAGTGAGGCGGGCCCTTCACCGAGCTGCTGAGGGAGCGCGCCGGCATCCGCGGTGAGGAGGACGCGCTCGCCGTCGTCGACCTGGTGGTGAACCGCACCTTCGCGGAGCTGCTCAAGGCTCATGCGCGGCGCGCCTGATGAGCTACAAGCCTACAACTAGGCGTAAGTCCTGACGGCGCCTCGCTCCAGGGATTTGGAATGGCCGGTTAACGTTCTACAGTAGTTTCTTGCGTGTTAGCGCTCATGTGTGGTTTGAGTTCGAACTGCTTGTTACTTGTTGGGTCATTAGCTGCATTGTGCTTTGGTTGGTCGAGTTCATCCGGACCTGGTGTTTGTGTGATGCATAAGGGCGTGCTAACCTTGTTGTCAGTCTCGCTGTTAACTCGTGTCAGACAGTATGAGGTTGCCGTTTCCTTTGTAAAAAAAAACCAGTTGTGTGGACGATGGTTGAGTTGAGACATCTGTTAGTTTCAGTTTCAGTTCACTTTTGTGCAGGGATGATGGGAACTTGGGACTTCCGGACTTGGGTTGTATTACAGTTCTATCTCCAGGTTGATGATCGCAAATCACAAACCTCCTGCAGGTTTATTACATTTGTAGGAATTGAACTAGGAACCCCAAATAGGATTACCGTTGCACAATCTCACAGGCCAAGGCGTCTGTAACTCAAATTCAGCATGGTGTTACTTTTGTGTTCAGCAATGGACCGTACCGTTTTTTAGTGTATGGTTTAAGCTTGAACATGGAGTGGCAATGTCATACGTGATCCTGATGCAAGCAGAGGGGAGCAAGGAATTCTCATGCCACACCCGACCCTGAAGTTGCGGCGCCGCAGCCCCACCGTCGCCGCGCTCTCCTTTCCAAGAAACCTGACACCAGAAGGCTGAAGTCTCAAAAAAAAAAAAAGACACCAGAAGGCTGCCGGCGCTCCGTCGTCCGCTCGTCGAGCATTGCCGCGCCCCCGGGCGACATCTGAACCGACCACGACGGCGGTGCGCGCGCGCAACAGTGCAGACAGAGGCAGCGGCGCATGGTGCCGATGCAGGCGGCGGCGGCGGCGGCGCATGGGGGTCGACCTGGTGGTGAACCGCACCTTGACGGAGCTGCCCGTGGCTCACGGACGCAGTGCCTGATGAGTGACGAGCTGCTAGCCGTTGGTTTCAGTTTCAGTCGCAAGCATGCTGCGAAAAACTGGGGACCTGGTTTACAGTTTATCTCCAGTTTGATGGTCACAAATCACCAGGCGCAATGCAGGTTTATTGCATTTGCAGGTGTATTAGAGTTTCTGATTTATGTGCTTTTCGTCATGCTATTTATCCTCCCTATGGTTGCATGATTATTGTACCTATCAGTATGATTTTATCGGACTTTAAGTGAATGAATTTTGTGCTCCTTTTACAAGTTTCTTGAATTTTGTATACTCCTACATTATTAATTGTAGACCTTATCATGGGCCGTCCGACCCGACCAACCCGATTCGACCCGACCGAAAAAACCCGACCCAACCCGATCTGACCGTGCGACGAGTCAGGCGCGGGCCAAAATGTTCACCCGACCCAACCTGACAAAACCCAAAAATTATATAACTAAAAAACCCGAACCCGACCTCACTCGACCCAACCGTGGGGCGTGTCGGGCACAGGCTAAGAATTTCGACCCGGTAACCCGACCTGACCCGACCCATGATCAGGTCTAATTAATTGTAACTGAATTTCTGTTTTACAAAGGTTCAAAATGGTGTCAGTGTTACGTCAACTGAAGAGTGGTAACTTCTGCATTTTCTCATGTGAATTTGTATTATTTAGATACCAGATGATGGTGATATCTGTCCTTGAATTCTTATAACATAACGTTGGTTGCCTAAGGTTTTATCTGCTTTGTGGTTGCGGAGGTTTGATGTCTAAAACTTCTGATGATTGAACCACTTCAGCACACCAAACTTTGAGCTAAATTGCATGATGCACGTGCAAACACATTTTCCTCTATTCCACCTTTCCTGCATTGGGGCATTGAAGTGAATTAACTACTTCGGTGCTGGATTCCTATCAAACTAATGCTTGTCTCGGTTCCTATTCTCTGAAAAATATTTCCATGTGGTTTCTTGGCACTGTAGTCCCATGTGATTTCAATATTAAATATTAAATAATGTATGCTACTTTCAGGCCACAGTTGGCTGAAGAAAGAAATTTGAAAGTTGAAATCAACATTATGAAGGTGGATCTGAAAGGAACTGAGGGAAAGATAACTAGATTGATTTGTGCAAAGACAGCGTTCTGATGCTGGCAGGGTTACAACAATTCCACCAACTAGTTTAGAAGAACCACAAGCTACAGGGAGTTCGTGCTGTTTGCTTCCTTGACTTGATCCTGCATGCTTCTCAAGAATCAAGATAGTTTCACTAAGAAACTTGTTTTTCTTAGAAATTGGCGTGGGTAAAGTTTAGATGCTTGCGCTTTGATGGTTCAGCATGGTACATTA
Source organism: Cenchrus fungigraminus (assembly GCA_036936925.1). Taxonomy (NCBI): domain Eukaryota; kingdom Viridiplantae; phylum Streptophyta; class Magnoliopsida; order Poales; family Poaceae; genus Cenchrus; species Cenchrus fungigraminus. The sequence goes on from CM072775.1 coordinate 78,821,546, forward strand.
GTTTTACAATGCCTGCTTGTTCAGCTTTTGTCGCAAATGGTTTATTTGGGCATAGTGGAATGGAGACCTTGAATTTATCGGATCGTGCACCATCGCGCGCTCCCTTCTTCGTTTACTACTCATCAGAGCAACGCTACTAACAGAGCCAAGTTAGTCGATACTACCAGACACGTCACGCTGAAGAAAATGCATACAATAATGCTCATTCAGTTGCATCAATATTTTATTTACTTGGACCCACCCATCAGTTGCTGCAGACCTCTAGCGGAGCATTGCTATTAAATGCGGTGTTCTTTGGTTTCCGTGTAGAGGCAGTGGAGCTAGTTGCCAAATCTTGCGACAAGCTGAGAGATTTCTCTGTGTCTCTCTCCTCCACGGAGGCGTGCTGCCTGATGTGTCGGTCGCCAGGAATAGTTGTTGGGCTTGCTCTCACGCGCTCCTGTCATGCACGCGCCCCCCCCCCCTCTTCCTCGCTCTCGCCGCCTGTTAGTAGGTGTAGGTCAGTACTCATTGCAAACAATAACAACTTAGAGCATCTCCAATAATGTTACTAAAAGCTACTCGTAGTTTCTAACTCTAAGACCATCCGCATCGACGTCTGTACCCGCGGATGGTGTTTTTCTGCCTGCAGCGGGCGACGCCGAACGCGACGGCAAAATAGCGTCGCCCCCGCTTCCTCCAGATTTGGCGCGATGGAGGGCCTTCTCCAGGAGGTGACGGTCCCACCACAGTCCCGCTGTCGCCGCCCCCAACAGCCTCGCGCCCTTGGTCGGAGCCGTCGCCGCCGTCCCCGCCACGCCGCCCTGCTCGCGTCGGGAGCTCCGCCGGACAAAGTGCCGCCGGGAAGACCTTTTGTGGGGGAGAGCGAGGAGAAGCTGCCGCGCCTCGTCCCCGCCACATCCACGCGCCGGTGGCCGCTCCTCTGCTCCGCGCTCGCAGCGATTGCCACCGCCGCCCGCGCCGAGAGAAAGGACGAAGCTCCGGGACACAGCACAGAGGAGGAAGAAAGCCGGGGCGGCACAGAGGAGGGAGCTCCGGTGCAGGACAGCAGCGCTCGCCATGGAGAATGGTGGCCACGCCGAGGAGGGAGGAGCTTCTCTCCCCCCTGCCAGAGACTGGAGCTCGATCCGCCACCATGGGCCCCTCTCGACCTCGTCGTCGCCTACTCGCGCCCTCCCGCTCCGGCAGGGAGCTCCACCCGCGCCTCCACGCCTCGATTTGAAGCTCGTTTCGTCGATTCGCCGCCGGCCCTGTTCAAGGTGGTAGAGGCCGCCCGGTGAGGAAGGGGGCTGCCGTCGTCGATTCACCAGCCACGGCGGCGAGGAAGATGAGAAGTCGACCTCCGCGTCGTCCCTCTACTGCGGCCACGTGGAGGAGGGGTGCAGATCGAGGACGACGAGGAGGGACGTGGAGGCCGGCGACATGGAGCTCGATGGAGAAGAAAGAGTGCGAGAGGGAGAAGATCCACAGAGAGAGCAGATGGAGCTCTGCTAGTCGCCACCATGGGAGGAGCTGGCCCCGCCTCCGTCACCTGGAGGCCGACCTGGCACACCAGGGGGAGGCCGACCTGGAGTGCATCCTCCGCCCTCCCTTGCTCGCGGCTGCTGCGGGGCACGGCGGCAGGCCCCTCGATTTGGGGCGGCACGGCGACGGAGGTGCCTCTCCGGCGAGGGAGGCCACGCGGGAGCGTGGTGGGCCTCCGGCGCGGCGCGGAGGCGGCGGGGCGCGGGATCGAACGACAGGCGCCGTCCGCCACTGGCGGCGCGGAGCAGCAACAACAACTCGTGGGGCAATGTCATTTTTGCTGTAATACTCGCGAAGTCCAAGGGTAATTTCGTAACCGCATTGCAAGGGCGCGGGCGGAGCCGGGGGAGCTACGTTTTCCGGGGGAGCTACGTTTTCCGGCTCCGTGTCGCCAAAACTGCTCTAGAGACCACAATTCTCGAAGGATTCACGGGAGAATCCGTTTTTTTGCCCCTTTTGGCAGGGCTCCGGCCAAAACAGCTCCGGGAGCCGCCGGAGAAGCCCTGCCAAACGGAGCCTAAATAACTTCAAACATCATCAATCTCGAAATATGTGCATAAAACTATCTTTTAACAAGAGCGGTCATGGTTCGTGATCTTCCAAATTTTAGTGCATCAAGTCACGTTCTGCTCTCACCTACTATCTCTGTCCCAAAATAAGAGTGGTCCGGAAATCGTGCATGTGAGGAGAACACGGTTCCCGAGCGATACTTATTTTGGGACGGAGGGAGTAAGCGGCTAGGCCGGCTCTGTTTAGTTTTATGAAATTTCACCAACTACCATCACATCAATCTTCTGACAATAATTAGAAGTATTAAATGTGAATTAATGAAAACTGAATATACGCGATCCAGAAAAAAACTGTTGTTGGTTAAAGATCGAATCACGCCGGATCAATTTCAGAGAGTGCATTGTGCCAGAGATGCTGCTATCCTCCTGCTGCTGCTGAGACGCCAGCCACGCAGTAGCAGCAGCACGGCAGAGGCACGAGCAGGCGGAGTAGCTCAAACCCCACAGTGGCAAGTCCGCAGCGCTCCAGGCACACCATGGTGCCGGAACATGGCCGCCAGAGCGCGGTCGGTCAAACCAGCCGCTCCCTGGCACTCCATCTTCTTGCTGCCCTCCACTACCGGAAGCCTTGTAGAAATAGCCAGGAGCTCTCGCATTTCCCTACCAGGGCGCGCGGCTGTCCGTCCAGTGCGCTCGGCTCGACTCGCCTCCCTGCGCTCTGCCACCAAGGCCATGGCCCCCCCCCTTCCTCCAGGCTCGCGCTCCTCCTCTTCCTCGCCCTCGCCCTCGCCGCCGCCGCCAGCAACCTCAGCAGCCACGCAGACGCAGCAGGAGCTACCACCGCGGCGGAGCAGCGCGGCCCGCCCACCGACGGCTTGCCCGCCGTCCACATCATTCATTTGAAGGGGACGGGCGGCGACGAGGCGGCCCTGGCCGTGCACGCCCACGACCTCTCCCTCGCCGGCTTCTGCAACGGGAGCGGCCACTGGCACGCGTTCCCGGGTTACGGCCACGTGATCGACCCATCCATGTCCACGCCCCTGCCGTTCGGCAACACCTACCGCGACCTCATCGGCGGGCTGGCCAACCTGCCGGGCCTGCCGCTGGGGCAGGGCCCCTCGGTGTGGGCCACCTCCGTGCTCGCCTCCTACAACCCGGCCACCGCGGACGCCGCCGCCGTCGAGGCGCTGAAGCGCGCGCTGGCGACGATGACGGTGACCACGATCGAGAACTTGCGGCTGCGGCCGGCGGCGGCGGCCGTCGCGAAGGGGTGGGTGGGCGGCGACGGCCGCGTCGCACCCGAGCACCTGCCGTACATCGAGCACTGGGACATCATCTGCTACGAGCTCGTCCGCGCGCGCCGCACCGGCGAGTGGGGCGGGCCCTTCACCGAGCTGCTAAGGGAGCGCGCCGGCATCCGCGGCGAGGAGGACGCGCTCGCCGTCGTCGACCTGGTGGTGAACCGCACCTTCGCGGAGCTGCTCAAGGCTCATGCGCGCAGCGCCTAATGAGCTACAACTAAGTCCTGACGGCGTCTCGCTCCTGGAATGGCCGGTTAGCATTCTAGTTTCTTGCGTGTTAGCACTCATGTGTGGTGGTTTAACTTCGACTGCTCGGTACTTGTTGGGTCATTAGCTGCATTGTGCTTTGGTTGTTCGAGTCCATCTGGACCTGATGTGTTGTGTGATTCATCAGTCGTGGTTAGAATAAAATCAGAGTGCATTACCAAATTCATTCGTTCCCAATACCAAGAGGGAAGCAACCAGCACTGCTACACACGCACCCACACAACAAACAGCTTCAGGACGGCATTCGATCAGTGACCAATGACAAAGCATGATTCGCCATCAACACCTGCCGCTAGCCTGCTACTTGTGACACCTGTTCCATTCAATGGAACTAAAGCTTGGATTTGTTTCTCAGAATACCAATTTCATTCCCAGGAGAACTGTATAAGATATAGAATGCAAATTTCTGACTTTCATTTCATCACAAACAGGTAAACTAGAGCGGGGCAGCACTTAGACCATCCGCAGCGCTGGACGGCATGGGTTACGGCAAGCGCTTACCGTAGAAACATAGAGCAAAATTCCCTGCACCGCGGGACGGCACAAGCTACGGCATGCAAGCGTAACCAAGGCATTGCGGCAAACCCAGAGCAACCAAGGCGTTACGGCAAAAGCCGCCACAGACCCGCAGTTGCTCTTCGCGCGCACGGATGGAAGATGCGTCGCTGCTCGCAGTGGCGGCAGAGAAAGAGAATGAGCATGACGCGGCGGCGGAGGAAGAGGAGGCGAGGGGACCAGACCACCACGGCACGTCGGCGGCGAGGAGCGGGAACGGGTTGAGGTGGGGGCGGCCGGCGGTTCCTGGAGGGGGATGCCAGAGTTGGAGACGAGCAGAACCGCGGTGCTAGACTGCTGGTGCCGACGCCTCGCCAGTCGCTGGCTCGCTGCCTCGTTCAACCCGAGGTCCCGGCCGCCGCGGCCCCTTCTCCGCTGGCCGCCGCGAGGCCCGGCGGGCCCTGTTCCTCCGCCGCCGCCGCCGAGGCGAGGCCTTGCGGACACCCTTCTCCTCCGCTGGCCGCCGCGAGGCCCGTCGGGGACCTGCTCCCTGCCGCCACGCACTCCTTGCTCGATGCGGCCGCCGGAGAGGGAGAGGACGAGGGAGATCCGGAGGTAAAAGATAAGGTTTCATTTGTTCTATTTTGCCCCTTGATGTTTCTAATAATTATATTTTAGTCCCTAGAACTTCTATTTTCTTTCATTCAAATCCCTAGATTTTATATTCTTGACATTTTAATCCTTAAAGAGGTAACAAATGAATATTTAATCAAAGATGGTAGTTGGAGGTGGATAAATAAAATATATGGTTGTTGAATATAGAGCAACTATATAGAGCAACAGGAGTGCGGGAGAAGTTGATGTAGAGTAAAGATTCTCGCTGACGTGGCTAGAATATTCCTTTTAGAGCAAATATATAGAGCAATGCGAGTGTGGATGGTCTTAACAGCTTTACAAGCAAGCACGATATAAGACCATCTGCAGCGCTGAACGGCATCACCTCCGGCATGCAAGTACCGTAGCCATTTAGAGCAAAAATTTGCTGCAGCGCTGTGCGGCAAAGCCTACGGCAAGCAAGCGTAGTCCATCGATTGCGGCACTCCTGGGGCAATCGAAAGCGTTACGGCACAAGCGCTGCAGTCCAACTACCCCTTTCCTCGCGCGCAGGGATGGAAGAAGCAGGGAGGGAGGCCCTGCCGCGGCGCCGGAGATGTGGAGGTCGAGCTGAGCCGGAGATGCGAAGACGAGCGGCGCCGGAGATGCGGACGACAAGCTTCGCCGCCGGGAGCCATCCGCACCCCGCCAGGTCCGGGGAGGGAGCTCGATTCCGGCGCCGAGGCTGAGGCCGAGGCCCGCCGCCACCGGGAGGCGGTCGGCGAGGGAGCGGCCGGCGGCGCTCGATCCGCGGCTCCACTGGCTCCACTGCTCCTTCGCCGCCGCGGGCTCCTCCGAGTCCGGCGCACGGAGCTCGCCACCGCCGGCCACCGTTGACCCCTGCCCCACCCCGCGCCGGCCGGGGAAGGGAAGGAGGGAGGCGCTCTCCGGCCGGGGAAGGGAGGGAGGGAGGTGCTCGCCGGCCATCGGCGGAGCGGGCACAGGGAGAGATGGGGAAGAGAGACAGGCGGATCGGGCACAGGAGAGATGGGAAAGAGAGACGGGACCTAGAAGATGATTCTAATAATTATATTTTGCCCCTTGATGATTCTAATAATTATATTTTAGTCCCTAAAACTTCTATTTTCTTTCATTCTAATCCCTAGATTTTATATTCTTGCCATTTTAATCCTTAAAGAGGTAACAAATGAATATTTAATCAAATATGGTAGTTGGAGGTGGATGAATAAAATATATGGTTGTTGAATATAGAGCAACTATATAGAGTAACAGGAGTGCGGGAGAAGTTGATGTAGAGTAAAAATTCTTGCTGACGTGGCTGGAATATTTCTTTTAGAGCAAATGTATAAAGTAATGCGAGTGTGGATGGATCTGATGATCAGGCTACAAAGTTTTCAGGAAAATTCCTGCATTAAAAACAGTAAGACACAAACCTTGAAGGGCAACAAATTACGGTCTCACCCATTCAAAATGAGCTGTCTATTTACCATTACTTAAAAAAAACAAAAAGAACATCAGGAGCTCTGCCTCTCAATTAAGAAAAGTAAGAAATAAAGGTTTATGTACAGGAAATGACCCGCCTAGGCGGGCAAAGAAACAAGGCATGAGCACACCTTCGGTTGTCATGCATTAGATCCAGCTGCATTGTTCCTCATCACCTAAATAGGATGCCTCCAATGCTGCGACAATTTAGAAGTTTTGAGAATATCATCAGCTGATTGAGTCAAATTCGCCCTCGATGAAAAATTATTCCTTACCAACCAAATAACATAATTTATTAATGCAACAGTTACATGCACAAACTGATGCGAATGGGCTTGTAGTCCAATGGTTGGACGGTCCAGTGAGACGCTACCCACTAGGATTCAAATCCTGATGCTCGCACCTTTTCCTGGATTTATTTCGGGATTTTCCGGCGTTATGCATTAAGTGGTAAGCGACGTTCCCGTCGACGACGAGGCGCCAGTGGTGACTTCGAGAATCTCCAGATCTGCCGGTGCTCAGTCCTTCGAAGGTGCTCATAAGGGTAGGGTTTGCGTACGTGTATTCATAGGGGTGAGTGTGCATGCGTGTTGTGAGCGTCTGCGTTGTACTGTGTAATTAAAAAAAAATGCACAAACTGATTAGGATAACTATGTCCTAAAATTTAGCACCGATATCAATATCCACTGACTGATGAGGGCTGTGGATGAATTGGATTAAAGATAGGGAGGAAACATCTGAAGTGTAGAAGCTCTCATCAAAGTAGATACATTTTTATTGTCTCTCCTGCTGCATACCTTCTGGCTATAAGGCTAAGTTGTTAGGCTAGCTTACCAAGTTACCATGAGAGCACAATGCAACTTAAGATAAGTAGAATAATAAATTTCTAGTGGTATACCAAACCAGTTTCAAAGATTGCCGATAATGATAATAAGATTTAGGTAGGATCGACCTAGCTAGGTCAATATAAGATTATTGTGACATTGCAATTTCATAATTTCAGTATTGTTGAGCTCTATTGTGCCATGTTAGTAACTGAATAATTAGTTTATTACTTATTCAGATTTTTTTTATCGCCCACAGTTAGGAATTTTCATTAATTTGAAGGAAGAACATACTTACATACAGAAAGCATTGAACTTATTCAGAATATTGCAACACCAAGCGAAGTCATATAATATACCTGGACTGTGGAAGCGCATGTATGGAAAGACAGCGTGGATTGCTCTGCCAGCAGTGTATACTTTCTTCACCGTATATGTCTTTAGATCAACCGTGAAGAGTGCGGCATTCACCGTCACGAAAACGATACCGAGACCATCTGCGAAACCAACCACTGAAGCAGCTGGAAGAAAGACTGGATCAACATGGGATCGCATCCCAAGATAAATGGCTTTGATCAGTGTCCATCCAGCAATAGCTCCAGGACTGTCCATCCTCAACCACATGCAGAGTTTGTCGCCTACCAGACTGACGAGCCCCAGACCGTCCTTCGTTGTTGTGAGCACACAACGCTGGTCAGAGTAGAACGGGGTTGGAAGCTGAATCCACGAGATCTCACGCAGTTCCAAATCGAACTGCAAGGCTGTGTTCGTCAATGGAATCCCAAAATACAGCTCGTTCCCGAGCAGCACGGGCGGAGAGTAGCCAGCGTAGACGTAGCAGTCATTGAGGTGCTGAACTGAGATTGGCTCGCTCCACTTGGCAAAATAATCGGCCGAGTCGTAGGTGCAGACGAACATGTCCCACGGATCAGTGCCCACGAAAACCACGAGGAAAGATCCAAGGTGGCAATCATGGTGGTGGTCGCAGGCGCCGGCGCCGGCGGCGCAGAGAATCGCCGCGGTGCAGCTGGACGCCCACCGCGGCAGGACGGGAAGCTCCTGCCACACGTCTGTGATGGGGTCCCAGACGGCGAGGAGGACGTTCTGCAGTGTGGGTTCTCGTAGGAGGACACGGCCGTGGCGCGCGTCCAGCAGCCACCAGCGGGACGATCTGCAGGTGGCATGCGGCGGCAGCGGGGAGGAAGGCGTGGTGCGCACGAAGCCGGAGCTCTTGTCCTTGTGGTTGCGGAGGAATCCCAGCATCGGGGGTGTGCGGTGGAACTCACGGAATCTGCGCCGGAAGCAGAGGTCGGAGACGAGGCGAAGCCAAGGCTTGCAGACGACCGCGGCGCGGACCAGGCTCGCGGGCTCCTGCGGCGGGAGGCGAAGGAGGATCTCTTCAATAAGCTCCTCCATCAGCCACGGCAGCGGCGACGCCATGGTTTGCTCGGGGAGTCAGGGGCACAACAGTTTTTTTAAATTTATTTTTTAGGGAAAATTATTTATTTATTTGAACCGAGAGAAGAAGTAGCCCAACCTGACACGATTCAAGACACAACCCAAGGCGGCCAGGAATACACTCTAGGGATGCGAACAGAACTCCTCTCTCGTCAAGGCGCGCGCGATCTCGCGGTGCTGCCACGCCGCCATCCGGGGAGCTCCCAAGAACGTGGGTTAATAGCGCTTGAAGCCGCGAGCCCGTCCCCCGCGTCGCCTCCCAGGCGACACGGGCGGATCGCCCTCCGCAAGCGCCTGCCGCCGCCGTCGTCGCCACGTCTGGCCCCCGTCTCCTCCTCGTCTCCGGCCTTCTAGCCGGTGGCAAGAGGAGCGGGGTCTATCCTTTTTAGTAGATCAAGTCATAATCGAGTCCGTTTAGATCTAGGGTTTGCTCGTCGCCGATATTCGGCGATGGAGTTAGGTTTTGCCGGAGGAGCGTGACTCCTCTGCGGCTTGGTTTTCCTGGTGGCGTCGGCGATGCGGAAGCGACGACGTTGCAGAGGAATAATTTCTCTCAGTTTCTTCTGTTCTCCGATGGTGATCTACTCCGACGTCAACGGAGAGGCTGGGGAGACCTGTCCAGGAGTCGAGGGCCGGCGCATCGTCGTCTTCTTCAGGTGATGATGTTGTTGACCCTGTTAATCTCGAGGAAGATGTTCTTTGGCGATAATCTAAGCTTTGCTCGGGTTGCTGGCGATGGTTTCGATGGATGCGTCGTGAGTACTGGAGTTGGCCGATGCGCTTAGGAGGCAGTGTACTCGGCTGATTCGCCTAGAAGTAAGCCCTCCTCTGCGGCCTCCACCTTGTGGAGATTGGCTTTGGTGCCCGGTGATGATTGGGAAGCGGCTTCAGCGGCGGTGACAAACGGATCTCTGAAGACTTCGAGGAAGATGATTAGGAGTTTGGATAACTTCTTTGTAATCTTTATTTTCTTTGGGGTCCTATTTGTAAAAGGGCCAGTGTAATAGGCTAAGATCAATACATTTTCCGTCTCAAAAAAAAAACTGCGTCGTCATGCACGAGACGGATCCGGCCGCGAAATATCGATTGGCTATTTTGGCTCCCGTGGCGAATTGGATGCACTTTGTTCTTCTCTCAGGAGACCGCCAAAGCAGAAATCACACACCTCAGTTAGTTTCCTCTTTGCGTCCATCGATCACCATGGCAAGCTGGAGCCGGAGATGCATCGAAGACGTCGCAAAAGCCTTGTTTCAGTCATTCAGTGGTAAGAGGTGAGAGCGGCGATGGAGAACGCGGAGGGCACGCCGGTGGCGATTTGGAGTGGTAGGCGGGAGCGGTCTGGCAGTAAACTACCTGCGCCTCGGACGTATCGAGCGCGTAAGTGTAAAGAATCGGATGCTCGTAGCCTAAGAGGGGAGGGGTGAATTAAGCAACTTAAAACCTTAAGCTTAGGATTATCACTATTTGCATAAAACATAAACTAGAGCATGCTACCTAGATGTGCAACTATGGTTGTTCTAGTGTGAAACTCTCATCCCAAAACAAGTTTTGCAACCTATAGCCAATCCTAACAAGATTCTACTCTAGAAAAGTAAAGACAAGTAAGGATTGTAAGAATGTAATGCGGAAACGTAAAGAGGATGAGAAGAAGCAAACTCTTGACACGCGATTTATCTCGTGGTATCGGTAGGCACTAAGCCACCCCTAGTCTACGTTGTTGAAGCACTCCACACAAGAGTATTACTTCCCGGTCACCAAGTCTCTCCCAAGAGCACCACTTAGCCTCGGCCACAAAGGCACTCGTCAAGCTCTCTTGGTCACCTTGATGCCGCAGGAGCTTCTCCACCAACGGAAGGGGGTCTCCACGTCCCCCGTACAAAGTGTCCTCGCCACTCCACACCAAGTCGGAGGGTCGAAGACGATTACCGGAGAGTCACTTAGACTCCAAGGCTTCCGGCGCACCTTGTACAGCTTGATCCACTCAAGAATCACCTCACAAGGTAGGCACACCTTGCACTCATTCAGCTCTAAGCTAACCTAGCACTAAGCACACACACCAAGTATGTGCAAAGCTTTTGGATGTTCACTTAAGCACTAGCATGGCATGGATATGATCTTCAATGTGTCTCGGACTCCTCTGCACTTCCACGTCCTCCAGCTACTACAAATGGGCGAGTGGAGGAGGTATAAATAGCCCAAGGCATCAAGCTAGCCGTTGGCTAAAAGCTGCAGGAAAATATACCACCGGATGAACCAATGCTATAGATTTCTAGGGCAGCGGTTCATCCGGTGCCCCTCCACGTCACATAACTGTTGAGATCCTCTGACACAATTTCTCTGATGTTTGCACCGACGGCTTCCTCCTCCTACCGTCGGTTCATCCGGTGCTGATAGCTGTTGCCTTCAAATGTTTCTGTTAGCAATACCGAGGCCGTCGGATGAACCGATGCTTAGACCGCCGGTTCATCCGGTGCTATTGTCTCCTGCGCTAGCTCTTCTCTGTCTTGATTTCATGAGCCATCGGATAGACCGACGGTGCCCACTGATGTACCGTTGGTTCATCCGACGCCTTTGACTCTTCTGCTTTGCCTCTGGTAATCATCAGGTGCAACTAAAAATCCCACCGTCGGTTCATCTGACGGTCTCCAAGTTAACTCATGTCTTCACGCAGTGTACCGTTTCATCCTTTGCTTGCACCGATGCTTGCTTCCAAGGTATCGTCGGTTCATCCGACGGTGTCATTTCTTTTCTTCTTCTTCCACGGTTTAGACACTTAAAATATATACTATCTTCTCATTTGGGCATGTGGTATTTTTGCATACTTGGGGCCTAGAAATGTCTACAAAGACATGCTCAGCAATATAGTTAGTCTGATTGATCATGTTGTCATTAATCACCAAAATCAAACTTGAACAAATAGCATATGAGGCTATATTCGCTACAGTAGGTGCGCACGCCGTAGGACGGCGTGAGGACGTCGCCGGCGACCCTGTACTCGAGCGTGCCCATGCCGGCGTACGGCTGCTCGGCGATCTTTCGCTGGCACGCCTTGTCGCTACTCAAGTCGTCGCTAGCCTTGCGGGATTCACTGTCCTTCTGGCTCGCCGGCGCGTAGCAAAGGGCAACCCTCACCCTCCCTGTACCTGGTGTCTGTGCCGCCGGTGTGGACGCGTTGAGGTACCAGGTGATGCTGATGGTCACCTCGCCAGCGTGCAGAACTGTTAAGTTGACGCCTTGACAGGACGAGACTGCATGTGTCCTTGACGCGATGATGATGCTTACGAGGGTTGTGGTGAGGATGGAACTGTCACACCAAATTCCATCACCCAGAAGATGACTTTCAGAGATCAATGTCTGAAGCGACTGGTGGATGCACATGAGTTGAAGGTCCAAAGCAGTAAAAATTCAGCAACTTCACAAGAGATTATTATGTTGCAACTATGTTGGATCAAGTTATTAAGGATGGGGCTGAAGAAGGGAGTGATGAACACTATTATGCCACCCAATTTCTAAGCAAAAAGGAGTATCATTCAAGACAACAAATGGGAGGTTGAATTGGCTGATGCAGGCATGGGAGGACAGCAAGAAGCATTAGTGGTGTTGTGTTCAACTATGCTCATTCAATTGGAGAATGGAGAGAAAATTTAGGAGGGGCCACACAAACAACCACCGATTGTAATTTGATAATTCACCTCAATTTTTCAAGCATACAATAGCAGGCTATAATTATGTAGTAGTTAATTATATGCAATGATAATACAGAAGAGCAAGTAGTCGATATATCTTACTCATTCAAATTTCATTGCACATTTCTTCACCATATTGAAATCATCAATAATTCTAGCCTATCAACATGATCATCAAAGGAACAAAACATAGAATGGAATCAATCTTACTATTGGATGAACATCAATATATCAAAGGAATATTATCATCACCAAAAGTATCTTGAGAGGTTAATGTGTACCTTAGCCTTCGAGCTTTTTATCGTGAGTGGTCCCTTGGAGTTGAAAGCAATCAACTTCAATGATCGGAGGTGGCTCCATGTTGTCTTCTCGCAATTCCTTCCTTCGTGTCACACGTCATCAAGGTTACTTTGTGTGGACTCATTCTTCTTCTTCATTTACGGGGCTTCACACATGTCTTAAATGTCTTCATGTAGCTCCATGATCCCTCGCGTGACAACCCAAAGTACCCACACCATTGGATGTCATTCTTCGTACTCCATCGTAGTTTGCTTCTAACATCTCCTTGCATCGGGTGTTGCCAACTTGTGCCTTGATTTGCTAATGCTCCAGGGGTCTTTGTTTTGTTCTAATCTTCTGAATATCATGTGTGGTTTGATAAAAGCATTGCCCAAGCTCCTTTTCATTGTTGTTGTCTTCATCTCCTCTATCTTGTTCTCATCGTGTTGCTGATGTCTCTTCTTCGTGGATTTTTTCCTGTGTACATAACAGAACATATACCAAAATATAGTTCTATTGAAAAATTTATAAAATTATCTCTCTAACGGGTACTCATTCATATTAATCGGAGTCCAAATGAGGGAGCTATGGCTGTGTTATTTCCGCTCTTGCATGCTGTCCAGAAAATTTCAGAACGTGCAACCTTCAGTGATTTGGCCATATCCGCTTGTAGGAACCTCCGATTGACTTAATTCTTGATTTGTTGGAAGTGTAACTTCGTGGGTCTTCCAAATATCCAAGGATGTTCTGTTGTTCTCCTCTGAAGTTGTGCAGAAATTGATGTGAACCGAAACTTCTTACGAATTGATCTAAAGATGTTGACGATCTTGATCTTGTGGCCTTTGCGGTATTATCTCACGCATCCTTCAGCTATACGTCATCGCCATCGCTGCACCAGCGAGTAGCATGGCAGCAACAATGTGTCTTCTTCGTGATTTGCTTTCGCCAAAGTGGTGGACACTTCTTGCGCGATGTGGTTGCTTCAATACCTATTGCTTGAACAAACAAATCACCACGAAACATTAGTCTTAAAAATTAATTGGCACAATGGCATACCTTATTCATTATTGCTTGTCTAGGGTGTGAACTCGATAGCGGATGTTGGACCACTAACAAAAGTTAGCACCTACCACTAAAGAGTGAATCTTCATGTTGTTGGAAGTGAATCTCGTGTTGTTGAAGTGCGGATGTAGAGAACTTCTCGAACGTCTTTTGTCTAGGGTTTTACCTTCTTTCAAGGACACAAATAATAAAAATAGGATATATGCAATAATAAAATTAAGGTTAGTCCAAAAAGATAGATCGATTGCCCTAGGGTTCGAGTTGCTGATCCCCGGCAACGGCGCTAGAAAAGCTTGTTGACGGTTCAATAACGCGCCAAGTTTCACTGCAAGCGCACGGATCACTGTAGCTTTTCCCTTAGAGTACTCATCTAAGGTTATCAATTAGTAGATCGACAACGAACTACCTAGGGTTTTCCATCTAATCTAATCAATCTATCCTAACATGAAGCATTGATAAAGGTAACCTTAAAGATATATAAGTGATAGCACAAGGTTGATCACATCCATAACATAGGCAACATAAAAGGAACAAACAAGGGTAACTAGGGCCTATCGTCTTCTAGTTGTAGTTCTAGCCAACAGAGCAAGTGCGACATGCATCTCATCCAAAGCCATCTTTAAAGTACTACCCTCCGATCAAACCCTCGAAGGCACCCACCGTACACGGAATTGACATCCTATCACGATGCCCCTCTATCTTCGCATGTTAACCTAAGAGCACGCTCACGGAGAGCATGTTGTACTCCTTGGTGGATCCGGTATGAACCCCTAGCCCCCATGGCTACAAGATCACAATAGTAGATTGAAATAAAGCAAACTCAAGGAAGCACAAGATCATAGAAGGAGGAATTGAGTCGCTAAAGATCGGATGACATGAAGTTTTTCACTCACATAGTAGATGCGTTTAAGTCATCACCACCGAGTATATACCATTGATGACCTCAACTAGCTCCAGAACTCCGCCATGGCACAACCACGCAGGGAGGCCATGGCAGCTAGGGTAGGCCTAGGCCATCTCCTAGACAACTTCAAGGAATTGCATCGGCCATCGTCTCTCTCCGGTGCTTACTTCTAGGTTTCACCGAGTTGTGGTGGATCGATCTAGCGGTCATTGGGGCTAGGGACTATTTATTGACGAGGCAACCCTAGTCCAAAGGGGAGAGCGAACCGGGTCAAAAACGGGCTGTGAAGGTCGGCACAGGGGGGTGGGACGATCGACCTAGGGCCTTTTTGGCCCGCCTCGGCCCCATCTTTCGCATGCGAGCTTCTCTCGGCCCTTGAACCTTCTGCTCCTTTACATGTGGGCTTTAGTCGTCATTATCCCCACGATCAAGATAGGGGTACTTGTTGCATCAACTCCGGTCTTCTATCTCGGTCCTCGGGAATATCTTGCAATTGAATCTTGGTCCTTGCCACCTTTAGAAGTAAGTTCATCTTGTATTTGCATACGAACGGAGTCCCTTGATCCTCTAGCATAACATCCTCTAAACTTGATGTAAACTTATCCATTAAGCAC
Organism: Cenchrus fungigraminus; assembly: GCA_036936925.1. NCBI lineage: Eukaryota > Viridiplantae > Streptophyta > Magnoliopsida > Poales > Poaceae > Cenchrus > Cenchrus fungigraminus. The sequence goes on from CM072775.1 coordinate 78,836,566, forward strand.
ATGATTTCCTGCATAAACATTACACTTCCAAAAGCACATACAAAAGTGAACTTGTTACATCATTAGTGTGCATTGTGGCGGGTTAGTTCCAAATCAAAGCTGAAACCTATGTGTAACAAGTGCTCTAGGGGTGTCATAAATGAGCGTCAACAATGCTAAATTATGATAGATGAATACAATGGACCTACTAAGTCTCTTCGTGAGGTGATGTTCCTACCCTTTAAGTTGCATCAATAGGAAATTTTCTGAAAACATAATTTGCAACTAGCATGAATGCAGTTGATGACCTTCTGTAAATGCTTACTGAGACCCACTTGTAAAATGTCAGATTTTTCAAATGGCAGATGATCTTCGTAAAGAGATCAAATGAAAGCATGAGAGGGGTGAGTTCTACACTCAAGAATCTGATCAGGAATGAAGTGGAGGATGAAGCGATCTGAACGGAAGAAGTAGATATGATATCTTCTTCTTTGTCTTTTGTCTTTTGCCTTTGCTTCTGTGTTGCACACAGATGTGGGAGTACGATGCTACCTTATTAAGAAAGAGCAGATGTATATATAGTCTACTGAATTATGCTACCTCATATATATGCTACATATACTATCTTTGATTGTCTTTGGTCTGTTGCTTTTTGCTTTGTTTTTTCATGAGAATAATGTTGTGATATACAGATTAAGCCCAATGAAGTTGTCATCATAATCGTAATCTTGGCTGCACAGAAATACATCAAAACGAAGCCAATCTTGCACAAATAATTGAAATCTTCACTAAAAGTTATTTATTGCACACAAGTTTTTGACGTATTAGTTCAATACAAGTAAACAATGCAACCCCAAATTATGAAAAAAAGGTTGTCGTCGTCTTGTCCATCTAAATTGATTGGAGCATCCACTCCATCACCAATGTAGGTGTCATCACAATCATCATCGTCTCTTTAGGTATGTCTGCATGATCTGGTTCAGGCATGGGTTTAGCAAGATCAAGAACAGAAGCATCAACATTTGTCCCTTCCACATCTGCCCTCCTCCATGTTGATAAATCCTCAAGGTGGTCGTCAACAGTAATATTTTCAACACCTAAAACAATTGAATCCATATCAGTATCACCAACATTACTGTCAATGTTACTATCAATATATTCCTCTCCTTCAAGCATGGGAAATAGGGCCCTAGGTTTCAGTCTGAGGACACTGCACCAATTGTCTTTCTTCCCGCTCTTCACAAAGCACACTTGCTCACTTGTGTTGCCAGGATGTATGATCAGTTGAATAGCGACGCAGAGAGGTATCAATATCGATAATCCCAAATTTATCTTTATTGTACCCTCTTGATTTGCTTTGTTTTGGTCCCGGAACATTAAACCTGTCACACTCCGAACAATGTGACTTCCTTCGATTTAGGAAATTCAAGGATGATCATTTTTTCTAATCACTCCATACCATTCCATGCCACCTTCACCCTTGACAACAACATCACTGTTCTGAGTTGTTAGATTTTTCTCTACATCCGAAGTCGGAAAATAGAAACCATTGATTGAGCACCTATTTTTCACAGTAGCTCGATTATCAGGACCACAAGATAGGGAATAAATCATCTCATCTTCTTTCCCCTCTAAATGTAGTTTCCTCATCTACACTCACAAATGTAAAGATAATATGTTACGAGCACATTCAAATTTGACGATTTAAATTTAACAAAAATGTATATGACTCACTTTTCGCTCAAATCATGGTACAAAGTGTTCCTTGTGCCTCCTTTCAACATTTCGTGAGCTGGCTTTCGTCAATTCAGCCTTATGCTCACTGCAACATTTTTTAAAAAAAAATCACTATGAGATATATAGTGTAGAGAATGTAACAAAATTCATATAATTTACATGTGTTGCTTACTTTATAAATGGAATGGCCTCATCACAGTTTGATATTATGTAGTGCCTCATCATCGACAAGACATCGGAACCTAGTATCTCCGTATTATGCTTAGAAGTAGTTTTCTTTTTCCTACTATCCATGCTCGCAAATACACTCAGACCAGTAGGTGGTTCATTAACAACACTCTTTTCTTGATGCTTTGGTCGATTAAGCTTCATACTAACACCTTCAAAGAATCGAGAACAAAATGTAAGGCACTCCTCCGAGATATATCCCTCTGATATTGAACCCTCTGGGCACGCTTTGTTCCTCACGTATCCTTTGAGGTTACGTAGGTACCTCTCAACTGGATACATCCACCTATACGAAGCAGGGCCTCCAGATTTAGCCTCCTAAACAATATGAACTGGTAAGTGCATCATAATATCAAAAAATGTTGGAGGGAAAATCATCTTAAGCCGATAAAGGGTCTCTGCAATCGATTTGCTAAGTCCTTACATCTCGGTCTCGTCAATCTCCTTTGAACATACTGAGTTAAAGAACCTGCTGAGCTGGATCAATGGGATCACTACTTCTTCCAGCAATATGTTGCGTACCACCAAGGGTAGGAGTTTTTGTAATATAATATGGTAATCATGAATTTTCGATCTAGAAACCTTGCGCTCATTGACATCAACACATCTCCTGATATTAGCAGCATAACTGACGGGACCCAATGTTATGGGTACCCAATGACAGCGATTACGAGCGACTATCACGGCCACGATGGCCTCCGGGGTATTTTTGGTGATTTTTCTGGATTTATTTTCGTGCAGGAAAACGGCCACAAAATCAAGTGGTATTCCAGGGTTTATTTTCATGCAGGAAAACGGCCATAAATCAAGTCTATGGCATCATGTGCTCTCCAACCATGTGACTCCCGACAAGTTGGTGTCCCTCCCGAGTAGTTTTGGGCACCTCTCTAACCATGCATGCATCAGGTATCAGAAGAATTCAATGGCCGAGCCACATGCACGAGGAAGCGTGGCACCAGGGCCTGACACAGGCAAACACACATGGCAATAGCAGCCAGCAGGAACCAAGGACGGTGGGACCCGCTGCATGGGAAAAGATCTCCCCCTTTACAGCTGTTGTGCATGCACCACCTCTTTCTCTTCTTCTCTCTCTTCACTAATGTGGCCTGCCCCCTTGTCTGATAAAAGGGTAGAGCAAGGTCCTCACGTGGGAGAGAGAAGACTTCTACTTTGACCTCTTCCTTCTCCTCCCAGGAGGGGCACCCTCTTGCTTCTTCAACCTTCAGCCATCCGTGGCTCAAAAAACTACAGAGACTTGGGACCAAGCTCCCTCTCTCGCCCATTTGTAACCCCTACTACAAATCAGCGCAAATAACACAGCAGCACGAACTGGACGTAGGGTGTTACTCTCCGGAGGCCCGAACCAGTATAAATCCTGTGTGCCCCCCTGTTTGCGCAACCGTTCGAGGCCCGGCACGCAATCCGAGAAATTATCTGCCGGCGGTTACAGAACCCCGACAATAACCATCGGGCATCTTAACACCTTGTAGAAAGTTACACATGATTTTCTTTTGAGAATCACCTAACATGTACAATGCTGGTGGCATATCATATTTTCCTTTCTCATTCAGAACTGGATGCTGATCCTTCCTTATACCCAATTCTTTCATATCAAGTTGAGCCTTTTCATCCTTAATTTTATCTGCCAAATTGAGCAAAGTCCCAACCAAGCTCTCACAAATATTCTTCTCAATATGCATCACATGTAGATTATGGCGCATAAGCAACGAATCCCAATATGGAAGTTCAAGGAAAATACTCTACTTCCTCCAGTTGTGCCATCTAGTATCTTCATCATGTTGTTTCCTCTTCTTCGAAGTAGTGGCTCAAAAAATGACTTGTTCAAAACTTCAGTACTGCCCCCGAACTTGTTCACCGCTGAGTGGCACTGGAGGCTCCCTCATTTCAGACTGGTTGTTAAAGCTGACATTGACCCTTCACCACTTATGGTTTGTAGGCAAAAAACACCGACGCCCCATGTAGCAATACTTTGAACCAAATCTTAACCACATGTAATTTGTGTCCTTGTTACAATAAGGACAAGCAAACCTCCCTTTGGTGCTCTAGCCTGATAACATTGCGTAAGCAGGAAAGTCATTTATTGTCCAAAGTAACATGGCATGCAGTTTAAATTGCGCTTCTCCTTGGCATCCCAAGTATATACTCCATGATCCCAAAGTGATGAGGACATGGCGCCCATGCATATGTACATGAGTGGTGCATGGAGTAAAGAAAAAAGAGTCCAACAATGTTTTTCAAGTCAAGAGGGAGGTCCGAGGCTAATCCGGTTCGAGTACCCAAGGTGGAGGCTCAAAGCAACTCAAGTTCGAGCCCAGTTCGGAGTCCAGGAGCAGCACGCACTAAAAACGACGCCCCGGTTGCATATGGAGTCCTTTTTGGACGTTCTTTATATGGGTGGAACAAGAATTTCATAGAGCTTCCAATGGCACTAGTTTCAGGCCTAAATTCATTTGGAGTCAACGGGAATCATCGAAACAAGTTGATGTCCAGAATCTGCCAAGCTGCTACGTCACCAGTTTGTCGGGCCTTTAGCCCAAGTTGTGGGTGCCCCACCCTTGGTTGCCCCCAACCCTAGAACGCCCCTCCTCTCATATACTCAGTAGCTGCCGCCTTAGAAACTTGGGTTTTGTTTGAGTTTTTATTTCCCTTCGATTCGAGGAACAGACTATCTTCATAGCCACTGTAACACCGAGTTCTTTTGCTGTGAATCAGGGCCCCCGTTCTTGTTCATCACCACTGTGTCAGTTAGTCCTTTTGTAATCAGAACTTGAACCCCATACTCTTTTGCTTCAATTCATATTTGCAATTTTCAGAATGCATGTTTATCCTTTCTTGCTTGTGTTCTCGATTCGCTTGCAGGGAAAGCCTTCGTGGCGAGGTCAATCAAGTTGTACTTGGTTGATAACCAACGGAGCAGTGGTGTAACGGTTGCGGGGTCCGAATCGTGTTGATTCGAAGCCGGATCGTCAACGTTGAGTTCTCCACCCAATCGAGTTTACCATCTACCTCTCATAAGATTGGGCCAGCGCCTATCACAAAGCTTTCTGAGTTCATCGATCAGAGGCTACAAATACACATCAATGTTAATTCCTGGAGATTTAAGCCTTGGAATTAGCATGGACATCATCCAAAAGGATTATTTCAAGCACAACCAAGGAGGTAGGTTGTAAGGAATTAGGATAACTGTCTTGTAGTGTAAGTCATGTTCAACATCCAGAATGGATTGAAGCCATCTTATGCAAGTCCCAGCCTGACATTTCGTGGATCATATGCAAATTCATTATGAAACATGTCATTCACGTGCCTCCATGCCTCTGAGTTAGCTGGGTGTCGCATTTTCCCATCTTCAACCAATGCTTCCTAGGCATATACGTTGATGTGGTCTCGTTCATATATAATCTTTGCAATTGAGGAATCAATGGAAAATACCTCTATATTTTACGAGGTAACAACTTCTTCTTTGCTGCAGTAGTGCCAACTTCGCCAGTCCCCTGTGAATATGTAAATTTCCACCTACTCTCCTTACATATTGGACAATTGTCCATGTTTGCGTAAACTCCACGGAATAACACATAGTAATTGATACAAGTATGAATCTTTTGGTGGTCCAAGCCAAGGTCTTGAACCACCTTTCGAACTCTATCCAGGGTATCTGGGAGACAATACCCTTTGGGCAGCACAAGAGAGAATGAGAACAGTATTTGCTCCATTGCAGAGTTGCTAAAACCACACATGCACTTGATCTAAAATAGCTTGACAATGAAAGAAACCTTTGAAGCCTCCTTGCAACAAGGTACAACTCTATCCTAGGTTCTTCTAATAATTTGAAAAAAAAATTGTGTGCTACCTCGTTTGGCTCCTCTTTATTACCACCTTTAATTCCACCCACATGGCAAATGATTAAGAGAGCCTCGCCTCTCGTGAGATGACAATATGCATCTCTGGGTGCTTATATGGCAAAGGACTCATGCACCATGACTCCCAAAGCAGCTCAAACATAGAAGAGGTTTGCATGAATGGTTGAATCAGTATTTGCATGGTAAGGTGTGATGCTCTCTTTTTGCTTTTCGCAGCTAGAAATGCCTGCTTGCAAGGGAGAAAGTCAATCCGGTCTTGCAAATGTCATTTTAAGGGAAGAGCTACGTAGTTACACATCCTTAGAAATTTAATAAAAGAAAATAAAAATTTAATCTGTGTCCTTGTGTTGCACAAATGTATGTCTACTACTGTTATGTTGTTGCTGCCCCGCCAGCCAACACCGATGCGTTGCTTCCCCGCAGCACCAGGTCACCTTACGCCACCAGTGGCTAGCTCCCACACCAACTTTCCCACGCCTACCGTTGGGCTCACCTCCATGTGTTGCTGCCTCCTAGGTCGCCGTCAAAGAAGCTTCATGCTAGTCGAGGAAGGAGGCATGCCCTGCTCGCGGGCCTGCTAAGACACAAAGCCGTGACCTGCGCTTCACCGGGGCATTGCCAAGGGCAAAGAGCCCTGCGCCACGCTGTTATGGGGAGCAAACTTCGAATTGTGTTGCGCAAAGGAGCTGGACAAGTAGGCGGGAGGAGGGGGCACTGTGCGCGCATTGGTGGGCTAGCTGCATGCCCCCCTACTGCATCGGGGAGTTCAAGAGGTAGGGGCCCTACTCCACACCGTGTCAGGGAGCCAACCACCCACCCCGAGGCTCGCCGACTGTGGCATGATCCCTGCTTGCGCTGTGTCAGGAACACGCCATCCACATGTGGAGGATAGGGGAGAAGAGGATGAAAAGGAGAGGAGAGGAGTGGACAGAAGGACCAGAGGTAAATTGGAGGAGACAAGATCCAAAAAGAGATAAGATTTGGTAGAATGAGTTACTTCCAACTTTTGTGTGACATGTGCGGGCTCCATTCTTTTGTTTCTCAAGATTGGGTGGCCATTTGCTCCGTTCCTGGAAATGAATTTCTAGGGTCAGTGACCAACTATTATCGTAGGAACATGTGACTTTTTGGTTCGCCCCAAAAAAGAAGATGGGGCGTGCTTACAACTAATTTGTTTAGCGGTGTGTGGCGGCAAACAAATTTGCTATGTTCACACTATAAGATGGTTACAACTATCACCCTAGAGTACTCAGTGCAAAAGAATGGGAGCATAAACCTGTTTGGACAAAAAAATCTAGAGGAAAGTAATAACACACCAAACATAGGGTATTACGCTATTGGATGAATCTAAAAAAGGGATCCTACCGGATCCCCTCACTCAATGCTAGATCACACCCAGTCACTATAGTGTTGGCTCTGGGGAGAATCAATTTTCTATCACCTAGATCACTCAAACAACCTAGACATAGATTTATTGCTATCATGTTACATTTGATTTTATACTGAAGTCAGTAGGGAAGCTCTTACCTATTTTCACTATAAGAAAATCGTCGACTAGTGACGCAACCTAGTTTTGGCGTCATTGATTTATGACGTTCCTGGCTGATCTCGTCATTAAATTTCACTTGCGAGCAAATTTAGTAACAAAAAACTTTTGCCATAAAGGTTGCTACTGTAACCGGGCATTCCCTGTTCCATGCTGGTTTTGTGACACCATAAGCTCTACAAAAAGATCATAAACCAACATCGGTCCCACATGTAAGTTCAAGCAGCAGTATAAACCAACCTTGGTCCCACATGTAAGTTCAAACAGCTGAATCCCAACTGGTAGCGCCCCATCGAAATGTTGCAAAAATAATTCGCCATCATGAGGGTTCGAACCGAAGACCTACACGAACAACACAACATTGTTTATCACTACACCACCTCATGGTTCTGTGACTTTTTCGTGAAATTTTATGCATATATCGATATTTTCCTGCGGTCCTGTGCCAGCTCACCATTAGTCATCCGCGCCAAGTCACCTGGCTGGCCATCCGTGAACACCACGTGGCCGGCCGCCCCCACCACACCAGCTGCATCCTATGCCACGTGGTCGGCCGCCCGCGCCAGGTCACCGGACACGTCTGCCCCAACCACAGCACGAAGCAGTTCTAGTAGGTTGGCGGGAGAAAAGGCTGCGCTGCAGCCAAAAATAGTATTCCCGCAGCCCGCTGCCTTGAAAGGGGAAAACGGAGAACAGAGAGGCGAGTTGGCAACCAGAACGGATCATTCCGGCAGAGATTTGCGCCTTCCAACGGCGGCTCACTCCTACGAGCGCAACCTTGGTGATACTTCCTGCTACGACGCGTCAATCTGGTAAGTAATTTTGTGTTAAATCCGAAAATTTTCATTTAACAGAATGTTCTTTTCGATTTGTTCTGTGGTCAGTAATTTTGAGTTGGATTCGCCAAAAACTTTCCATATGGATAGATGTTGGATAACCGGTTGTACTGGTTTTACCACCAAGCATGAGAAAGAGGTCCAGGATTCATAGCATTTCTTCAGAGTAGATACGCTGAGGATGATGAAGAAATACTATACATGTGGCGTCAATGCCTCAATAACTCTTCAGAGACTATAGAGCGAATTGGAGTTCACTTACTTGTGAGTGGGATGGCAACCACTTACACTAGGTGGATCCATCATGGAGAAGCTTTGGAGGATATGGTTGACAAAGATGCAAATGTTCAGGCTAATAGGGTTCAGGAAAATGCAATTATGCAGGATGATGGGGTTGAGAAAGTTGCAATTTTTCCGGATGTAGAGAGGGGTGTGGATAATGCAGCTCCACAGGATGGTGGTGATCAGAAAACAGTCTAGGAAAACCAATACATATCGGTATGGAGGAGGATGAAGGCCCTGGAGATGGAATTTCTGAATTGATTGCTGACTTGGGCAAGGGTGAGGTGCTCGGAGAGAGGATGTTTGAATTCGTAAAGGAATATCTAAACCGTAAGGTGTCACCGACATCTGGAATAGCACAATTTACATTTGTTGTGAAGTTACTTCATATAAAGTCTTTCACTCGGATGAGCAACGTCACATTCAATACGACAATGAAGTTGTTACAACAAGGATTCCTAGAAGTGTGTCTTCCAAAATCCTTCAATGAGGCAATGAAGTACATACATGGCATGAGACTCGGTTATGAAAAAATCCATGTTTGCAAAAATAATTGTGTATTGTTTCGCAGGGAGAAGTATGTCAAACTTGATGTGTGCCTAGTATGTTGTGAAGTGGATTCGAGATGGAAGGATGTAGACACCAACAAGCAGTTCCTCAAAAGGTATTGAGGTATTTTCCGCTGATTTCCAGGCTGAAGAGGATGTTTCTTTCATCAAAAACCGCAAAGGATGCACGATGGCACAAGTTGAAGCAAAAACCGGTAGATAATGATCTTAGCCATCCATCTGATGGTCAGGCACGTGGGATCACCACTCCAAGCAAGAACTAGGAGCTCAAAAGACCACCAATCCAAGGTGTGAGCATGTGGGATCGTGTTAAACTCCAGATGTGTACATCTACACCTAGAATTATTCAGATTCAAACTTACCAAACCATCAGTGCAGAAGGAACACCAAGCATCAAGAAGTCAGGGATATCGCGAAATGCCTCCTTTGCCAACCCTCTCCAGGTATTCTTACAAGCAGGTGAGAGCCTCACATAGATCGCTAGGATGGAGACGTTGGTCAGGTACGAGATGGCATTGGCCAAGGCAGCACCCTTGTAGCCCATGCCAATCTTGTACACTAGCAACCAGCACACAAGGAGATGCACAGCACCGTGATGCCAGAGCTCACCATCACCGGAAGCACTATATTTTGTGTCTGCAGGAACCGGAGTACCGGACATGACACTGCAGTGGCCCGCGAACAGAGCCGGAATCATCCATCGGATGTAGCTCCCTGCACCGGCTGCAATTTCTGGTCCTGACCAAAGAGTAGAAGGATTTGGCCAGTGTACGACCAGATCACCGCGACGACAACGCGCACCAGAGTGAGCACAAGGATGGCTTTCTGCTTGTAGATGCCAAGAAGAGAGTATTGCTTTGCTCCAAATGCTTGCCCACATAGTGTGTCCAAGCTGCTCGCCATGCCAACCTGAAATGAATAAACAGAAAAAAAAATCAGTATTATCTTTCAGAAGGTTAAGTATGCAAAAAAATAATATTTATCTATCACATCCATTACATCTTCTCTCACACGAAACACTATTCTAGTATTATTCATTTGTAACTTTACTATTCCTTTTCACTCAAAAAAACGGGCCCACGAGCTGAACCGAGTAAAGCTTGCGAATGAGGTGGCGATGGAGGCACTGGAGAGGGCAAGCTCGCCGAGGTGACCGACGAACATGCCAGAGATCATGGAGACGAAGTTCTGCAGGAGCCATGCCGTGATCAGTGGCCCAGCAAGGTACAACTGCTTTCTTAACTCAGTCAGTACCGGGCCTCCAGTCTTCTCAACACAGTTGCCAAGAAGCGGATCATCCACGCTTGGCATCATATGCACAAATTTTTTTACTCTGCGTCTGAAAATGGTATATGCAACAATGTTTCAGTGAACCTGATCAACCTTATAATGACTGGGAACTTTGGAGGCTATAAAAGCCCTGGGCAAATCAGAAGGAACCAAAGGCAGTTTCTTGGCATCTAAGTTTGACAGTTGCAAACAAAGCAAACAAATGCTTTGTCACATCTGTCAGACTGATTAGGATATATAGCAAAGATTAATGTTGGCTCTAAAGAATACTGGTTCGTTTGGCACATATGTCCAAACCTCATATATGTTTTTTTAATATCTTTTATGTTGACATCTTTTCGGAGCCAACAAGTACGCGGAGGAGCTTCTTGCCACACCTCCGCGTAGGGTAGTTAGACCACGTTGGAGGGGCGGCCAAACCGCGTTGGAGGGGCGGTCAGACCGGGGTCGCCAGGTTCACCAGCGAGAAACCAACAAATGCTCGCCCGGGAGGGATCCCGTCGGGGCAGGCGCACGTTGGGTTGTCTTAGGCTCGGCATGTCAGCTAGGACGTCCTCTCATGCCGCGGAGGTAGTAGAGGAACGGAACACGAGGTTGGAAAAGTAGGGTAAAAAGGAACGAAAAGGTAAATACGACAAAAGATAGGTTTGATAGATTCAATTGTGATTATTTTCTCAATCGGATGTGACCCTTTATATTTATAGGGATGGGAGGTCTTGCTCCTGTTGGAGTCGAAACCCCTAACACATCTCATGATAAAATATAACTCCATTTCGGTTTACGCAGCCCAAACCCGCTCCAACCACCAGGACATGACAACATTCATTTGTAAACAACATTGTATATGAAAGCATGTTATTTTATTGAGAGTGAACCATTCTTAAATGATTGATCCTACATGTATTTCACTGCGAGAATTTTGTGGTGTGCTACTCACAAATACATACTATTAGTCACAGAAAATCGCTTGAAGTCATAATAGATGGTTTGGTGAATGATGACATGGCGTGTAGTGGATGGTAACATGGCGTATAGTGGATGGTGACATGAAATGCTTGCATGTTGAAAGAAATCTATCCATGACTTGTAGTGGATCACACATATATAGTTGTTATAGATACAAAGGAACTCCTAACACGATAGAACTGAAGAACCGGATCGCATTCCACAAAACCTAGAACATTGTATCAAACCAATTTGTTGATCATAAAAAAGCAATGGTTAAATATCATGGCAGTGGAGAAAATTGTGGTCAAGTTCAAACATGCATAGGTAGTCATACAAGGAACAAAGGCACAAAATTTTGTCAAGTTTCATGTGCACAAACTAAATAGAACAGAAAAAAATTCTTAGTCACAGCTAATTAGACAGCAAAGGCTAAAAAATCTTATGAAAATATGAGGATTGAAATTAAGGGGTGCTAACATCATCCCAGGTCTGCAAGTGATTATTGAAGTCAAATATGCCGAGGAAATTCATAGGAGGTAAAAAGGAGGTAACTTGGTAGGCAAGTGTATCATATCTAGCTAATCTAACCAATCCATGATTGATTAGGACAAAAACACAAGAATGTCACTTTCACTACTACTAGTCAAAGGTTGGAAACGCACAAGTGCATGCTTACTGTGAGTCCAACTAAACTACTACCTTGTACAAAGTACTAGACTGTCAAACTAAGTCATCTTTAGCAAATTTTGATAAATTTCTCTGAAAATTTAAGATGTGAACACAATTTTTTAGTTTATTGCAAATATCTACACGGTTTTTTATATAAACCCATGGTAGCTTCCCGTTATGCAAACTGAGTCATCCTAGCTTTGCATAGCTTCGCTCTAGTAGCTCCTGTGCGCATACAAGCAAGAGGACTACTCTTATTTTCTAGGCCTTTGCTGCTCCACTCGGATTGGCACATGCTCGCTTGCACGAAAGGAGACGTACTTTGCGCCTCCAATCCTAAAGTACAGATCATGGAACGAAGGCCTACGGTTCCTGCATACTTGGCGTGTGTATGACAAAACCCTATCGGTAACCCCCAGGTTAATTCACGAGATGAATCTATTAAGCCTAATGAGGACATGATTAGATAATGTGGTGCTACAATAAGCATACACTAATGCGTGCCAGATTTGATAAAGACCACACAATAAGTCATCAAAATCGACAAAAAACACAATGCTGAAAACAGTATCACAGAACATGACATTAAAACAAATTTAGAGTCTTTTTTTAAGTGCCATTTTAGGTACACAATACTAGGTTATACTAGTGCTCAAAATGACTAGTATAAAAACATCTAGTGGTTGAGATTACTTGTATATTACTAAAGCTTCACTGGTGGTATGTGTAGTATACATGAGTGATATATGTCGTACAAGGGTATTATGGAAAAATATTTTTTTATTCTTTGAGATCATAATATATTTCTCATTTGATAAGATTACAATCACCCATTAAATATTTAGTAGTAATTACAACATAACCATTTCTCTATACTATATATCCCTTGATAAGATTACAATCGCCCATTAAATATTAAGTAATAGTTACTATATTACACTTTTTCTATACCGTATACTACTAAGGCAAGATTGATTTATTTATGCATGTTTCATTCATCGATATCAAGCAAAGAAAGACAGCATTTGCTAACTTACAGATCTTCTATCGTGATGATATCCATTATCTGTTATTTTCTTTTGTCAGCTTGAACCTCTTGGTGTCCTGAGGTATTACGATGATGTCACTTATTCTGATCTGGGAACACAACTGAGTGAGATTATTGTGGCATCTGATTACATGTAGTTTCTTCAAAGAAACCGGTAAGTCTATATGTGGAAATGACTTGAGTTCTTGACACTTCTTTATATACAGAGTCTGAAGAGATTTGAGATGATACAAGTTTGAAGGTAGCGATGTCAATTTTGCACAATCAATGAAGCGAATTTCCTTCACTGAGCTGAGATTCTCTAGCCATTTCTCTTGCTCCTTGTTAAAAGATGCTAGGTAGTAGGATGAGAGTTCAAGCACATGGATGGAGGCTAGGCTATCACACGGCAGACACCCAAAGAGAAGTCCAAAGCGGTCAAAGAAGAGTTGAAGATTGAAGGATTCCTCTAAGTTGGTAGTTGCCTCTTTAGTTTTAGTACTGGTTAAAGTAGCAGAGAGCCAGTCTGAAACTGAGATATCGATTCCTTTTTGTGACACTGGTAATGGTAATGGTCCCTTCAACTGACCACAATGTTTAATACTGAGGATACGCAGGCATGGAAATATGCATCTGCTAGATTCAACACCTGACCACTCTTTCCAGTTCTTCATGTGTTCAAATGATAGCTCTTCCAGTTTTGGAAATACCACTGCATCATCCCCATAAAATCTGCCATCAATCTTTTCCAATTCTTCGAAACGTTTCATCTTCAATATTCTCAGGAAGGGTAGGCTGCCTAAAGGTGGAAGAGTCTTCCAGTTATGGCAGGATACCAAGTCAATCATTTGAATGCAGGGTAAGTATTGTTTGGTTAGCCAAGTAGGGGACTTGAATCCCATATAGTTAGCAACATGCAGGTCCCTCAAGTTGCAATTTGGCTGTAATCCCTCCAAGACACCTTCATGATCAAGGTTGCTACTTTCGACCCCTTGCACTCGATTCCAGTTGAATGATAACTTCTTCAGGTTCTGTTTCTGAATCAATTTTGCCTCAGATGAATCTTGTCTGCATATCACATTTTCAAGATTTTTAATGATTAGTGTCCCTCGGAGGTCGTTCAGGTCCTTTAGTTCACCTATGCTGTGACTGCTATCACCCATCACAGGGTATTCTTCTAATTCACGGAGCAATGTTAACCTACCAATATGTTCAATGCCTGAAACTATTTTCGGGGGAGCCTTTAAGTATCTTAATTGGGTAAGCCCACTCATGCCCTTTTGTAGTCCCACTTTTATCGCACCATTGTAATCCTTTTGTTGTCCCATTTCTATCTCACCATTGCAATCGTACTGCAGAATTAACCCCTGCAAATGGTAGAGTTTGAAAAGTGATTTGGGAACTTTAGTGAATAGTCTACTCTCGTTGATGTCTAGATACCTAAGGTGAACCAAATGCTCAACACTATCAGGTAAAATACTCCGTGGATGGCGTAGTACCAACACTCTTAAGCTTCTTAGCTTATACAGGCGCAGTGTTTCTTCAAGATCTTTGTCGAAGTTAGATGGTGGAATATCTTCCCCAGAATCAGTGCCATTATTACATACTATGAAGCTCCTCAGGTTTTTCTTCAATTCGCTTTCTCTCAAACTTATGAGCACTTCAGAAATATTGCTTGCACCCACATAGAGATGTCGGACATTGTCTGGAATACTAACATCGAAATTATCTTCGATTCGGAAGTGTTCTCCATTGGAGACCCACTCTGCAAAATCATGTAGTAAATCATGAGCTACATAATGGTCATCATGATTGGCTGCTTTCTGAATGAAAGATAGCTGTAAGAGATCTTCGATACAACTACGTGCTTTTTCATCGGACATTTCATTTTGAATATAGCCTTGAGCCCTCCACATCTGTATGAGCACATCACCTTGCAATGGGTAATTCTTAGGAAACAATGCAAAGTAAAGAAAGCATTGCTTTAAATAACCTGGAAGATGCTCGTAACTCAATCCTAATGCTGGTATAATATCACCTTCATTCTGTTCAATGCGCCACAGTTTGGTTCCAAGGACAGTTCTCCAATGGTCTTCTTCTAGCTTCAGTTTTAGTGCGCCTCCTACTGTATTAGCAGCTAATGGTGAACCGGCCAATTTCTTTGCCAACAGTTGACCTATGTACACCAAAAGTGGAAAATCAGATGGAGTTTTATTGCCAAATGCACATTTCGAAAAATGTTTCCAGTACTCTTCATCTCCGAGGCCATCTAAAGGCATTATCTCAGTTTCTGCATTGATGCTTGCAACCTTTTTACTTCGAGTTGTAAGTACCACTTTGCTGCCCTTGCCTGCAAACTGAAGGGGTTTGCATAGATTGTCCCACTCACTGCTCATTTCATTCCAAACATCATCAAGTACTACCAAAATCTTTCCTCCATTCAGCTTGCGTTGAAGTACCCATTGAACATGATCTAGACTACTGCTGTTATTCCATTCAGTGGATATTTTGCCATGCCATGAAATCTTGTTTGTACCATCTCTTCTCCTTTTCAGCTTCCGACATTTTGGTGACTGTGCTATCTCTTTCGTTATGCGATCCACATCAAAATGTTCTGAGACATGAATCCAAGCCATGAAATCAAAGTCTCCTGTATCACGCAAATGGTTATACACTCTCTGCATTAGTGCACTCTTACCAACACCTGCTATGCCAACAACCGATATAACAGTATATGGTTGGCTGGATTTGTGATCTGTTTCTACAATTAAATCCTTTAGCTTTTTTTCTTCTACATCTCGACCAAAAAAATTTGTAGTCCCTACCATCGATGTTGTTCTGCTTCTGCATCCCTTAACTGATTCTTCCGGTCTCCTGTCCCATGGCTTCACTAGCTCTAGGAATGTTAGCATCTCACTAGCAATATTATCAAATTTATCCGCAACATCTATTAACTTATTGAGATCATCATCAGAGAAAAGGAAGCGTCTGAAAACACGAACGGACCGTTTTATTCTTGAACTGCTGCAAGTGGTGGTAGGGTCAGTGGCGATGGTGGTTATGGAGGTATTTGAAGAGGAGGATCCAATAGCATAAGAGTCAAATGAACTGGACATCAGCTTGCCCCTGTCTTCAGCTTTTGCTTCTAGAACTCTGTAGTCAAACAAGTCGAGAACATTTTCAGCATGGTAAGCAGCATCTTTGATGCTCCCCAGCCACCTTTCCATACTTGCATTCTTGGTTTGCAAGCTGTCAGCTTTGTGGACCACAGCTTGGATGTTCCAGAGACTCTTCTCAAGCCTTCGCAGTTTCTCCTTTGTGTCATCCCTTTGATATTCATACTGATATCCTGCATAAGATGATACCCTGTCTACCACTTGGGCGATGCCTGCTGAAGCTATCCATCCTCCTACGGTTGCAGCAGCCATGGTAGCCAAGATGCTTAGATGCAATTATTCTAGCACTGGTTTCAAGTTGCTGCATAAATGAAAGTGAACGTTGATGTGAATGGAAAGAAAGAAAAAGGAAAGAAAAAAAGGCATACTGATCCATTCAAGAAAGAATCTTGAGCAGAAAACAAATGTTGTAAACTTTTTATAAGTACATTTGTTACTACTTCGGTAAATCTTCACTTATTATCTTTCGTTTTGTATCATTCTATGTATCTGTGGGTTTTTTAAACCACCAGTCTATGGTTAATGTTATGTAGAACACATGATTGCACTATAAGTTCCTAGGTGTGATATTGACATTATATTAATTTGTATTCCTTGTCGTGGTCAGACTGTTGCACCAAAGTCATATTGGACAAGCCGTGCAAAGCAATGTGGTTGCAGATTCACAACGCTGTATATTCAGTTTCACAAATTTGTTTCATCAATCTGGGCAAACTGAAAATCCATATCAGTGATGTTCCTTCCATGCTAATTGCTCAAAAGGTATCCTTTATTTCTAAATCAAATAAGAGTATGTTTGAAATAGTAAGTGAAGAATATCCTTTATGTGTGGTTCTTCACTGTCTTAAATTTCAGGAAGAAACAAGTTTTAATAAGAGGGGGTTAGTAGTATTTAACATTCATAGAAAATCAAGTTTTTCAGAATCAATTGAGCCTTGGATTAGTAGTATTTGACTTCTGTAGTTTTCTTTTAAAAAAAAGAGAGAATAATAAGCAGAGAAAGAAAGCCGTCATGCAGTATCCTCTTATTTGTATACAAAATTATCGAGTATTATACTAGCTCTAGAAGTAGAAGCAAAGTGGCAGCTTACCTCGTATGTGTTTCTATAAGGGTGTTTGATTACCGGCCACGAATTGCGACAGCTACAGTATGTCACAACGGCATAGTAGATGCTTTTTTTTTTCCGTGGACGTGGCACCCAAAAAGACCAAAAAAAACTCGTCACAACCCGTGGTGTCCAAAAAGCTCGCCTCAACCCGTGGCGTCGGTGCCTGTGAGGTGGCCGGCTGTGCCTGGCCACCAAACAGCCCCTATGTTCCAGCTGACGTGCCTCGTTTTCCACACCTGCTTGCCCTGCTTTCTGCTTATGTACAATTGGAATTGTCATTGCCATTTTAATTGTTGTGTATCTACCATGTCATTCTTCATGCGAAACAGTTATTTTCTTCACTTATTAACAAATAATTTAGCTAACAGTCCTGAGCTATTATATAATGTCTTCAACTGTACTGAGATTTATTTATAGGCATTGCAGGACAAAGGCAGATACAGTGTAGGACTACGTGCCAAAATGGAATCGAACGGGGATTTGCCTGTAGCTGCATAATTGAGGATGATCACTTGGTTTAATAGGGCCAGACAAATCAACAATGCAAGGCATGCTTTTCTTTTTTTAACAGTATAATCATTTCGATGGAAATATTCTATCAAATAAAAATATGAACTGTGAGATTGTAAATTAGGAATCTTATAGGAGAGAATTCCCTCTATGGGCCTCAAACTAATGATAGTTCCTTATATGGTCCTAAAAAATTGAAATGTCCTCATTTGGCTCTCCTTTTAACTTTGGTTCCTTATTGAGCCCTTCTTTCAGGTCTATCAGTTATCTCACGTTAACACGTTAACTTTTCACCCTCTCTTTTCTTGACTAAAATGACATCCAATCACCTCGAAAATTCATATCACTTTTTACAATGGTACAAGTAATGGAGATGAACCCATTTTGCAAAAAAAAAAACTTATGTAGGGTTCACGATCTTAAAATTGAAATTCGCCCAATTATGCTACTTGTTAAGACTATGATTTTTATGGCACTCAAATACAGTCAACAAATGAGAAACAATACTTAATATTCCTCAGATGAGATGTACTAATTAGTAAAATTATTATTTAGAAAAATTTTAAGGTGCTTGTAATTAACATGTGTCATCTATCTGATGAAATATAACGGTGGAAGTACCAGATAGGACAAGTACCAATATCCGAGATAGCTAACAGAACTGAGGGGAAGGGCCAGATAAAAAAACCAAATTTCAGACGAGGACCAAATCATGAAGTTTCAAATTTCGATGGTCATTGAGGAACCATACAGGGAATTCTCTCTGAATTGGAATTCTAAAAGAAAGAACGCCTTCAACTGAAAACATGATGAGACCAGAGCTTTGTTTACCTTTTTCAGACGTAGCTGAAGTTTTTTGTTTTCACTCTATAGTATGATACGTTCTCTCTGGGAAAGGCATAATGGGTCTGGAAAAAGAATCCTGTTCTATCTGATACCACAGAAGGAAGTCACATTTATGCACAAATCAACTTTGGAAACGGTTCCTCCCATTTTAATTTGTCACCTTTTTTAGCCACTATGACATGATCTCTTTTGTTGTTTGCAATATTAATATGACTTGATCGATGTTTCTTGTTCCTCCTTTAAAGTTGAGTGCAACCACCGTTAACGTTTTCTGGAACTTGTAGTTGACGTTAATCTTTGGAATCTGAGAATGGTCCATACAGGTCTTATGTTGTTGTGGCTCCAAGTGGATCTGAGTCATGCCTTTGAGATAAAGAAAATGTTAGCCAAAGATGCGACTCTTAATTATTGGTATGGTAGTTTATAGGAACAACTATATTCCCAACAGAAGTTGAAGCAAGTTGCGACTCCTAGGGTCCGTTTGGCACGGCTGTGGCAGCTCCGGTTGTGTTAGTGGAGCGGATTCTCTGATGAAGCCGAAATCATTTTGGAAAAACGTTTGACAAAACAGCTTCTTCTGGATGTGAAAGGTGGATGAGATGAGTGAAATGTCCATAGTACCCTTCCTTTTTCTTTTTTATTTCCTTTTTTCTTTCCTCTTATTTTTCCTTTTCCTTCTCCTTTTATTTTTTCCTTTCTCTTTCTCTTTTTTTATTTCTCTTTCTCATACTTATCTCCACCGCAAGCCTTGGGGCCTTATCCATTCGCACCAGGCCTCAAAGCCGCACGCTGCCCGCAGATCCAGCGATTCCATTTTCTCGGACGCCGTCGTCGTCCCGACCTCGAGCCGCCCTGCAGCGCGCGGTCGCCGTCCAAGCAGCCCCGCGCCGCGCCGTTTTGACCTCAGGCCCCCCTGCAACGCGTCGTCGCCGTCCGAGCTCAGCCCTGCAGCGCGCCGCCACCAGTCATCTTCTCCACCGCGACCGGGCTCCACCGCCGACGGGCTGCTACGCCTCCACCGCTGGCCGGCTGCCGTTTCCGACCAGGCGGCCGCGGTCCGGATCGAGCTCCCCGCGCAGGAGGACGAGCTCGTGCGGCCCGGGCGCAGGAGGACGACGCGCGCTCGGCGAGCTCGCGCGACCCGCGGCGGGAAGCAGAGGCGCGCGCGTGGCCGCGCCGGTGACCTCCTCGCGCCGCGTCGGGGCATTTTGGTAACGGTAAGCCGGGTGTCAGACGGAGCCGGGGGAAGCCACGTTTTTTTGGCTTCGGCGGGCGATTTTGGCTCTAGAGAGCGGGATTTCTGGGCTGGTGTCAGGTGCGCCGGGGGAGAATCCGTTTTGCGCACCCCTTTTGGCACGGATTCTTCAAAAAGGCTTTCGGAGCTGGTAGAGAATCCGTGCCAAACGGACCCCTAGTTTTTTGCCCCAGCGACTTGTATTCATATCTAGTTGTCTTGCAGCTGAAGTTTAACATTTTTTTTTCCATGGC
Source organism: Cenchrus fungigraminus (assembly GCA_036936925.1). NCBI lineage: Eukaryota > Viridiplantae > Streptophyta > Magnoliopsida > Poales > Poaceae > Cenchrus > Cenchrus fungigraminus. The sequence continues at coordinate 78,856,684 of CM072775.1, forward strand.
CGCTGGTTCTATCCGCCTCGCCTCGCCGCATGTACTTTGGAATCGTCTCAACCATGCATGGTCCTCGAACTTTGCTCCAGCTGAGTAGTTGTGCTGCAAAAAATAATGTAATCTGACAGGAAGGTTTCTTCGTAGAACTTACCAGGATCTTGACACGAAACATAAAGTTTTTAAATGAAGTTTCCATGTTCGCTTTTGCTTTGCTTCCCCTCGCTACTTACATGCACCATGGAAAACGGAACCACCTCCTATACGGCTTCGAATTGGTCCAAATTCGATCTAAATTTGTAGCGATAATTGCAAAAAGTCACCATATGTATCACGTTTTTCGGATTCCATCATGTACTCCCTCGATGAAGATCCTGACATAGTTGTGGAGGATCTCTTATGAATGTTGTGTTGCGGTCAAGATGTGGTCGTGGGGTTGGCACGCATCCATGAGAAGTTGGAGCACACATATTACTCTACTTACATTTTTGTTATGACTGGTGGATAAAGATTTATAAATTGGCTTTACCTTTGCTTAACTGCCAATGTAGTACTAAACATGTGCACATGTGGTCATAGAACACTATTGGGCCATTCAAAATTAAGATGGATGTCACATTCACCCCCTCAAAGAACCCGATATCCTCGTCAATCAAACTCACCCACAATTGGGCAAATGTCCCGAAACGTTCCGTCTTACATATATCTAATGCTGACTTCATATGTCACCCCATGTATCCTATACAAAGCCCACATGTGAGGGTTGGCTCTTAAGCCATTTGTAACACCCCGTCCTCCACAACCGCATCGTCTAGCTCTTCCGAAGGTATGCGTACGCATAGCACACTACTTACACTTATATCGTCGCTTCATGTAAAAAGGTTAACCCGAAAGCGCTACAACTAGTGGACAAAACTTTATAAGTTGACTTCACATTTGCTCAACTAGTAATGTTGTACTGAACATGTGCACGTGTGCTTATGGGGTCACTACTAGGATATCCAAATTTGGGCCGGATGTCACACTAGGCGAGCATGTCATAATTTTGGTACATATTATTTAGTTTGGGTGATTTTTTTTAGATTAAGGAACATGTTCCGGTCTCAACAGCCCCGAAGAGCTGCCTGCGACCATAATACAACCAGACCCGCAGCCTCATGCCGCCATCTTCCAAGTACATAAAACACAAACAAGAGTCTAAAAGAATTAAGATCACAGTTTAATAGTTTCACAACTTGTCAGGGGGTGAGACCTGGACAGATCCGCTAGGGGGTTGCCCTAGTGGTTTGCAGGTTAATGGAGGATCGGGACCTAAGAGGGTAGGTGGTTATGCACAAGGTGCACACGGAACTAGGCGAGTATGGCGGTGAGGAACAAGGAGACAAGGGTTTATACTGGTTCAGACCTTCGTAGAGTAAAACCCTACGTCCAGTTGTGGTGGATTATGCGAGGATGAAGATGCGATGTCCCTGTGCATGGAGCCCTAGGCCGCCTTATATGGGGGGACGGGCTAGGGTTTGCATGCGCAGGTCGGTTGACCCGTGTCGGGGTCGGTTACAACTGTGGGAAGCTTATCTCCCGGATTACAAGGAGTATCCCGCGATACTCGGAGCTACAGGCGGCGGCGTGCTAGGTCTCCGTGTCTTGATTTGCACGCCAAGGCTTCGCGGGTCTTCCGGGATCCTGATCAGGTCGCCCGCGGTCTTCGAAGGTGCGAATAAGGTCGCTGGGCCCACTTCTAAGGTCGGCGGGTCTTCTGGAAGGTTGGGTCCACTTGTCAGGGGCCCCTGGGACCCTGACCGGTGGGGACCCATGGGTACCCATGTCTCTCAAGCCCCGATCGACGTGTAGGCGTAGCGGCCGAGGCGAGATTGCGTCGAAGACTAGCAAGGCGCGGCACCGTCGAGGTCGTGAAGGGTGCACGAGGATCAAAAAGAAAAAACCCCTGCGATGCGCGCACGAAGTTGAACGTCGGGCTTCTGGGTCGAAGGACCATAAGGTCGAAGTGAAGACGAGGCATAGATCTTGCAGAACCGCCGACCTGACCTGAGTCAGGCATGTTGTAGTAGCAGTCACGACCTTCAGAAATGTCAACAAGCCTACCAAGGGGTAGGTCGAGCAGAGATGTGATGGAAGCAGGCTTCCATTAGGTCGAGGCGACCTGAAGAAAATAGGGCATCGAAGACGCACTAGTGTAGTAGCCCCCGAGCAGTAAAGCGACCAAGATGGCCGGTTTGATGCTCCAAAGAAGAAGAAGAGAAATAATCCGAACCTACGACCTTCTCCTTAAGAAACAGATGCTCTTGTAGTGTCGACGTTAGAGGACAAGAGCTCCAAAATCTTGCAGAGGGCAGCAGGCAACAGGTCTGGCGCAATCAGAGTCACGCGTGCACTGTACGGTCACGGGCCGGCTTGCAGACGTAGCACAGGTCGCCATCACCCGCAAAAGACAAAAGGTGCTCCAAGATGTGGTCAGGTAGGGGACAAGCGCGTCAAATGCCTCCCACGGGCGAACAGTGACCTCGTGCTCCACGAGGGTACAGTGATCTTGAGGATAAGGACGCCACGCAATTTGGCTTGCGGACTGAATAGCAGGTGCTTGATGGTATAAATAGGTACCCAAGGTTTGAAGCAAACCGTACCAATCTTCAGAGGTGATTCAAGATGATCCAGTGTAGTAATATTGCCATGTCATGGGCGTGTGTCCGCCCACCAGAGTGTAGGGTTGATGTAGTGTATGCTTGGAGCTAGAAGAATATTTGCGAGGCTCGAAGAACTCGATTGGCCTCTTCTCCCAGTCCCGCCGAGGAACCCAGGAGAAGTATGAAGCAGCAGCTGCATCGTCGGCCCTGACACTTTGGGGCCTGAGGTGAAGCTGGTGGGTGCTGCACTCCACCCGGCGAGGTTGGTGTTAAAGCTCGGACCTTCTGCAATCTTGCGGTGAAGCTCAGACTTGATGCTGGGCGCTGCAGGAGACCGGTTGGTGCGCGAGTAGAGGTGGCTGTGTGGCAGCTGCCTCCACAGTGGCTGTAGAGGTCGTCGAGTAGGTCCTGAAGCTAGAAGAAAGCTTACGACAAGCCTTATTAGTGTAGACTGAGTTGTAAGCAATTTGGAAGGTAATTCAGGACCTTTAATATCTTTGTATCCTGTAATTGGCCAAGGGCCAAACTCCTTGTAGCTTATGAAGCTGTAAATATAGTTTTTCATGAGGAATGTCATGATATCAGTTGTTTGTAAAGGCACCCAGGCTGCAATGGTACGGATACCAAGGTCCCGGCAGGGCTGTGATAGCACGCCGACCTTCGGGAGGCCTATCGTAGAGACGAGGGGCCCGTGTCGACCTGGGTCGGCACAGCCGTTGTGCAGTGACACAACGCAGGTAGTCAGCCTGAAAACCCTAGGTCTAAACGACCTAGAAGGTAGCGGGGCCTTAGCGACCTCGGGGATGTGCTACTTGACCAAGAGGTCGCCAACGGGTAGTGGAGCCATTAAGCGCAGGGCAGTTGGTATAGCCATTAAGGCAGTTTAGTAGGTAGCAGGGCCTTTAGTGACCGCAGGGAGGTACTACTAGACCCAGAGGTCGCCAACGGGCAGTGGAACCATTAAACACAGGGCCGTTGGTATGGCCATTTAAGGCAACGTAGTAGGTAGCAGGACCTTAGCGACCTCAGAGAGGTGCTACTTGACCCGGAGGTCGTCAACGAGTAAATGAGTGTGTGAGCCCATGATTGAAAGCTGAGGCGACCTACCAAGCGGTAGTACCTGTCGACTTTGTGAAGGTAACGTTATAGACCCGGAGGTCGTCAGAGGCCAGAGGGCCTTGAAGAAAATGATGGGGAAGGGGCTTGAAGTAGGGCATAATGAGTCCATAAATGCCAGGCCGTTGGGGAGAAAGCCAACGGGCATGGATTCCCGCACGGTGCGAACCGTTACTGCCTGTAGCCGTTAGGCCGAAAGAGCCGTTGGGCGATGTAGCCGTTCGGTCGCCGGGAATGTCGCCGAATCCGAAGGGACGTTTGGGGCGCCGCGGCCCACCGCACTGATGCGGCCCAGTCATAAAAGGCCGAGTGAAGGGTCGAGGACCCCACTCTCTTCCATTCCACGCAACAGCTAGGGCTTTCGATCCGTTGCTAGGAGCTTTAGCGCACAGATTGGCTGGCGCCACCGTGCTTAGATCTACTGCGCCCAGCGCCACCGTATGTGCCAGAAATCCCTGGTAGTATTTAGAGCTAGATCCACGGGCTTCGACGAAGAAGAAATGGCCCTAGAGCTTGCGCTGGCCCCGGAGAAGGTTTGGGAGCACTCGACGGTGACGGAGGCGCAGCTCCATGGTCTGGTGGAGCGCGGGTTGCTGAAGCCCAGGGAGCTGGTGCGCTGGAGGCCAGCCGCCGGCGAAGCCTTCCCCTCCGAGGGGACCGGGGAGACCGTCGCCTTCGTCGCGTACATCGAGCGTGGGTTTGGAGTCCCGGCGGGCGACTTCTTCCGCGGGCTTCTCCACTTCTACCGTATCGACCTGGTACACCTCGTCCCCAACGCCGTCACCACAGTGTCCTCGTTCATCCATTTGTGCAAGGCCTACTTGGGGATACCGCCACACTTCGACCTGTGGCGTTACTTCTTCGAGGTGAAGAAGACGAGGAAGAATGGCGTCGTTGGGGCCGTCGGCTTCATGCTACGCCGTCACATGAAGACAGTGTACATCGACATGGAGCTGCCGAACAACACCCAGGGCTGGAGGCGAGGGTGGTTCTACATCGATAACCCGAAGCCGGCGCTGGCGACTAGGTCGGGACTCGCGCCGGTCCCGGTGCCGGAGTGGACCAACCAGCTAACGTCTTGGGAGATGGACGCCATCAAGCCGCTGCTGGAGGACCTCAAGATGCGGAAGGAAGAGGGGCTGACGGGCGGCGCGGTGGCCATCAGTTTCAGCCGGAGGCTGCTGCAGCTGATCCAAGATCAGGTGCATCTGGCCTACGAGTACTGGGGCCAGACCGACCCGACCCGCGTGGCGCAGCGTAAGGTCTCCAAGGAGGAGATGGTGGCACGGGTGAGGGAACTCTTCAATGGGGTGATCCGGAACCGGACGTGCCCCAAGGCGTTCTCTCTCAAGCGGCCCGCCGAAGTGGTAATTCGCTGATCGATCTTGATTCCTTTGTTTTTGTTGAGTGTGCATTCCCCTATTTCTGAGACGAAGGTCGCCTGTTGCAGGGTCGTGAAGGCTTGTTCTGGAGCCCGACTCCCCTCGCTGACGAGGGTGAGCGCAGCTTCAAGGTCCGGGCGGCGGAGGACGTGCAGGCTCTGCCGCCAGAGTTATTGGAGAACTACCTCTCAGACTCATCGGTGGGAGGTAGCGATGATGAGGACCCGCCGGTGGCGAGCTCCACGCCAATGACTCGGCGCACGCGGCAGGTCGCCGGTAAGATCCCGGCACACAAGGGCATCAAGATCGTCTCCGCCACCATCGAGGCGGAGAAGAAGAAGAGGAAGAGGAAGGACACGACTGCATCATCGGAGACGGCAACGACTAGCACCGAGGTCGTCTTCGAGGAGCAGGATGACGCGCGGTCACATGACGTCGCCGCAGGGTTGGGCGACACAGCGGCCATAGGAGGAAGCGACGTCCCGCTCGTGGTTACCAGCGAATAGCAGCAGAAGCTGAGCGCGGAGGGTGTGAGCGACTGAGGGTCGCAAAAGAAGCCGAGGCGGGCACCGCCCAGGCCGATGTCGTTTAAGTTGAAGACCGGCGGCGGGCATGTTATTGAACTTGACTTTATGCCATTCTTCATCTTTGCGGCTTGTTGAGTACGTCGGTACTGACGGATTTGTGCACCTTGGGCAGGGGGACTCCTGCTGCATCGGGTACCAGCAAGAACGACTCAGGTCAAGAGGCCTTTGGGCGGAAGATTGAGAAGGTGCCGGTGGGGCAATCGCCGGCGACCTCAGGCAGGGACGTCACCAGCCGGGTCCCTGAGACCGTGGGGACAACATCGTCGGCGGCGGCCAAAGTTGCTGCTGAGAGCGCTCAGCAGGAGGAAGGCCTACGCCAGCAAGACCCGCCTGAATCAAGCCTACCGGAGACGAGGTTGGCGGAGACCGGAGGTGGAAGCGAGGAGGACGAGTGGCATCGGTGCCTCTACACCGGCACTCCGTGGGAGGATGACGTGATCGCCGACGCCAAAGACCTTGCCGACTTCAAGACGGTGCAGGCGACCATCACGGAGGCGGCGAAGACGATCGGCAGGACGCTCATGGTGAGCTAACATTGCCTTTGGGGCTAAGTCTTGAATTCACTCTGGCGCTTTGATTTGACGATCTTTCTTAATGTGTGGGTGCAGACTCTTGCCGAGAGGGCGCAGGGCAGGGCGGCCCTGCTGACGGAGGGTGCCAAGCTTCACGCAGCGCTGGCCACGACGCAGGAGGCCGTGCTCCAGGCCAAGATTGAGGCCGCGAAAGAGATACAACACCTCAAGGACAAGGCGACCTTGAAGGACAAGGCGATGGAGGCCTTGAAGCAAGAGCTGGAGGCTGCCAAGCTGAAGGCAAAGGAAGCGGAGGACGAGCTGAAGGTCGCCACCACAGGTACATCTGGGGACCCTTATGCTTGATGCTTGAATTTTACGTCATGATGAACCGATCCTGACCTTGCTGATCGCAGAGGCCAAGAAGAAGGAAACCGCCTTGAGGAAGGACCTCAAGGAGTCGAAGGACCAGGTGAAGGTCCTTAAGGAGAAGAACAAGGAGGTCGTCGCCAGTGAGTATTACTATACCCGGAAGGCTGCATATGAATTTGGTGTCCGCAGGGATCTAGAGATCGACGTGGGCCGGGCAATGCAAACCCTTATTGATCATCAAGAGATGATTGCAGATCTTGAGAAGGAGCTGGACGACCTCAAGGAGGCCACTGAGTACCTTGTGGATGTGTACACCCCCAAGGTCGAGGGCGGGCCACAGGAGCTCGTCGCGCGGCTGGAGGAGGCGGAAGGTCGCATGAAGACCTTGCTGATAGACAGCGGCAAGCTCGTCGCTGCAACAGCGCTGGCCACGGTGAAGCACCATGAGCTGTGGTTCGACCTTGAGAAGGTCAAGGAAGAGCTCGACTTGTCACAGTCGGTAGGCAGCGAAGATATTCAGGCCGCCGCGGAGGAGGTTATGAAGAAAATAGACTTGTAGGTGTAGCTTAGGTCATAGCAAACAGTTAGTAACAATGGGTCGTGGACCCTTTTGATGTAAGATAAACCTTGCATGAATCAAAAAGGTATATTTAATTAAATTGTTGTGCTCCCTTATTTGACTTCGTATACTCCTTATAAGAAGGCAAAGGTAACGAAGTTGCGAGACCCCTTCTCCCCCCGCTAACCCAACTCAGTGGAGGAACGGCTTATCGACTACACGGCTCGGCGTGGAGGCTTATGTGCAGCCGGCGCGCGGAGGGGGGTCAGGGACCCAAGATCAAGCAACCCCACGACCTAGGAATACTTATAAGGTGCACAAAAAGTTGAGGTAAGAGAACACTGGTAAAAAAGAAAAGGTAGAAACCCCAGGTCGAACGACCTTTAGGTTGGCGAAGCTAAGCCCCCGAGCGTGAAGGGCCGAGCTTAGAGCCAAGCCCCCGAGCATGAAGGGCCGAGCTTAAAGCCAAGCCCCCGAGCGTGTCGAAGGGGAGGGGTGAACAGAAAAACAAGCAGATTGAAAGAGGGAACTTTATATATATATTGAATTACAAAGGATAGAGTACATAACTTTATTGTGATACAAGGCTCCTAAGGATAGAAGCGACGTAAATGCTCGATGTTCCAGGGGTTAGGAACGCCCTAGCCATCGGCCCATTGGAGGCGATAGGTCACCGGTCCAATGACCTCCTTAACTATGAAGGGGCCTTCCCAAGGTGCAGAGAGCTTGTGCATGTCTTTGGTGTCCTGGATCCGCCGCAAGACTAGGCCGCCAACGTTGGAGGAACGTTCCCGCACGTTGCGGTCGTGGTAGCGATGTAACTGCTGTTCGTGGCGGGTGTGGCGCACGAGCGCGGCCACACGGTGTTCCTCGACGCTGTCGACGTCGAGCCGGCGTGTTTGCTCTACTTCTCCTTCGTCGAAGTTCTGGATGCGAGGAGCACCGTAGGTCACGTCCGTGGGGAGGATGGCCTCTGACCCGTAGACCAGGAAGAAGGGTGAGTACGCTGTAGCCGAGCTGACCTGGGTCCTAAGACCCCAGAGGACGTGAGGAAGCTCTGAGAGCCACCTGGTAGCGTAGGGCCCTGAGCCGTCGAAGATACAGTCTTTGATGGCCTGTAGGACCATGCCGTTGGCCCGCTCGACCTGGCCATTGCACCGTGGGTGCGCCACCGAGGAGTAGTATACGTCGATCAGGCTGTCTTGACAGAAGTCCCAGAACTCGGCTCCTGTGAAGGCCGTGCCAAGGTCGGTGACGATCCTGTTTGGCATCCCAAAGCGATGGGTGATCTCCTCGATGAACTTGGCCGCCTCTTTGGATGTGACGCTGGATACGGGATGGACCTCAATCCACTTGGTGAACTTATCCACCGCCACGATAATGTGCTTGTAGCCGCCAGGGGCGGTCTTGAAAGGTCCCACAGAGTCGAGACCCCAAACTGCGAAGGGCCACGACAGATGGATGGTCCTCAGGGACTGAGCCGGGACATGTTGCTGCTTAGCGAAGAACTGACACCCCTTGCATCGACGTACAAGTTATTGGGCATCAGCCATGGCCGTGGGCTAGTAGAAGCCAGACCTAAAGACCTTGCCCACCAGGTTGGAAGAGGCGGCATGGTTGCCGCACTCGCCACCGTGGATCTCATCCAAGAGCCTGAGGCCCTCAGATCGTAGGATGCACTTCATCAGTACTCCGGTGGAGGCAGACCTCCGGTAGAGTTCGTTGCTGACGACGACGTAGTTGGCGCTACGCCTCGTGATTTTTTCGCGCTCTGCCTTGTCCTCAGGCACTCGATGTTCGAGGAGGAAGGCTATGAAGTCAAGGTGCCAGTCTTCTTCTGCGTCGATCATGAGGATCGCGCGACCAGCAGGCAAGGCCACCTTGTCGTCAGCCAACTCTGGGTCGGGGATGAGCTTGATAGATGGCTTGCGTAGGTCCTGGACAAACACACCAGCCGGAACCAGTGCGCGCTTGGAGCCGAGCTTGGAGAGGAGATCGGCCGCGACATTGTTGTTGCGGCAGACGTGGTGGAACTCGAGCCCTTCGAAGTGACGCTCGAACTTGCGCACCTCAGCACAGTAGGCATCCATCGTGTCCTTTCTAGCTTCGGAGTCCTTGCTGACTTGGTTGATGACGACCTTGGAATCGTCGTAGGCCATGAGGCGCTTTATCCCGAGGGAGACAGCAATGCGTAGCCCGTGGATGAGGGCTTCGTACTCAGCACCGTTGTTGGACGCCTTGTAGTGGATCTGCAGGACGTACTTGAGGTAGTCGCCCTGAGGGGAGATGAATAGGACACCTGCACCGGCTCCTTTGAGGTTCAGGGAACCATCGAAGTACATTTTCCAGTGCTCAGGTCGCTCCAACGGTTGAGGCTGCGGGATCTCTGTCCACTCCGAGACGAAGTCTGTAATGACTTAGGACTTGATGGCCTGCCTGGGGCAGAATTCTAGGTCGAACTCACCTAGCTCGATGGACCACTTGACGATGCGCCCAGTGGTGTCACGACTCCGGAGGATCTCACCAAGGGGGAAGGCCGAGACGACCTTAATCTTGTGCGACTGAAAGTAATGCCGGAGCTTGCGGGAGGTCATGAGTAATGCGTAGAGCATCTTCTGGGGCTGGCTGTACCTGGTCTTGCTGTCGGACAGGACCTCGCTGACGTAGTATATAGGTCGCTGGACAGGGTAAGGTCGTCCCTCTTCAGGTCGCTCAGCCACTAGGACGGCGCTGACCACCAGGGTGGTCGCCGAGATGTAGAGCAGTAAAGGCTCCTTAGGCGCTGGGGGCACCATCACCGGGGGTGTCGTGAGGAAGGTCTTGAGTTGCTCAAGAGCTTGGTCCGCCTCCTCGGTCCAGACGAACTTGTCCACCTTTTTTAGCAGCTTGAAGAAGGGCAGGCCTTTCTCTCCGAGCTTGCTAATGAATCGGCCTAAGGCCGCCATCATGCCGGTGAGCTTCATGACGTCCTTCTTGCCAGTAGGTCGCTTCATCCTGAGGATGGCATCCACCTTGGTGGGATTGGCCTCGATGCCCCGGTTGCTGACCATGAAGCCCAGGAGCTTGCCAGACGGGACACCGAAGACGCACTTCTCTGGATTAAGTTTCCAGCGATAAGTGCGGAGGTTGGCAAAGGTCTCCGCAAGGTCAGCTATGAGCTTGTCCTCGTGGGTGGTCTTGACGACCACGTCGTCGACGTAGGCTTCTACGTTCTTGCTGATCTGGCTGGCCAGACACTTCTGGATGGCCTTCTGGTAGGTCGCGCCAGCATTCTTGAGGCCGAAGGTCATGGCCGTGTAGCAGTAGATGCCATGGGACGTTATGAACGCCGTCTTGTCTTGGTCAGAGACCTTCAGGGCTATCTGGTGATACCCTGAGTAGCAGTCGAGAAAGCAGAGGAGGACGCTTCCGGCCGTGGAGTCCACGACCTGGTCGATGCGCGGAAGAGGGAAGGGGTCTTTAGGGTAGTGCCTGTTGAGATCGGTGTAGTCGATACACATTCTCCATTGACTGGTTTTCTTTGGTACAAGAACCGGGTTGGCGAGCCAAACCGGGTTTTTACACTCTCGGATAAATCCGGCAGCTAGGAGCTTTATTAGCTCTACCCTAATGACGTCCTTGCGATCTTTCGCAAAGCGGCGAAGCTTCTGCTTGACAGGCTTGGCCGTCTTGCTTACATCCAAGGCGTGCTCAGCCAGCTCCCTGGGGACACCCGGCATATCCGATGGACTCCATGCGAATATGTCGGCGTTATCCCGGAGGAAACTGGTGAGCGCGAGTTCCTATTTGGGGTCGAGCCCGTCGCCGATCACCACCGTCTTCTCTGGGTCGGCAAGGCCGAGGCAGACCTTCTTCGTCGAGGGAGCCGCATCTAGAGCGGTGTCGGTGCGCTTCTGCTCCGGGACAGGTAGGTCGACTGGGTCGATGGTCTTGGCCTCGGAGACCAAGACTGCGGAGGCATCAGCGGCAGCGGAGGTTGCGGCGAGGTCGAGGGCCTCCGTGTTGCACCTGAAGGAAATGATGAGACCCCCTTAACAGAGAGGACCCCATGTGGAGCCGGCATCTTCAACACCAAGTAGGTGTAGTGCGGGATGGCCATGAATCTGGCCAGCATCGGGCGACCTAGGATCGCATGGTAGGAGGACTTGAAGTTGGCAACCTCGAAATTTAGGTATTCCGTGCGGAAGTTCGCCTCCGTACCAAAGGTGACAGGGAGGGAGACCCGACCCAGGGGGTAGGCCGCCTTCCCGGGGACGATGCCATAGAAGGGCTCGTCGCACTCTGTCATCTTGTCGAAGTCGAAGCCCATCTTCTTGAGGGTCTCAACAAAGATGATGTTAAGCCCGCTGCCTCCGTCGATCAGGGTCTGGGAGAGCAGGGCCCCGTCCACCGTGGGCTCGACGACGAACGGGTAGGACCCGGGATCTGGGATGTGGACCCAGTGATCCTCCTGGGAGAACGTAATCGCCTACTCAGACCAACGCAGAGGCACGATTGGCTGAGTGTGGACGAGGTGGACGTCACGCTTGTCCTTCCTGTAGCGCCTCCTGCTGGCGCTGGACTTGATGCCACCGCCGATCATATTGATCGCGCGGGTTGCGGCCTGAAAAGGTCCATTGGGGTTGCCCGACACCGGTGGAGGGGGCAGGTTTGGCTCGTTGCGAGGAGCGGCTGAAGGTGGGTTGCTGCGTTGTGGGTCGCTGCGAGGTGGCTCGCGGCGATCGTCATATCGCTCCTCGCGGCGGTCGTCACGCCGATCGTCACGGCGGTAGTTGTTGTTGTAGGGGCGGTTGTCACGGCGCCCGCCATCATTCCTGGGTCGCTTAGGGTCCGCGGGGCGCTGAAGGCCCTCTTGAACTGGGAGCACTCACGGAGAGTGTGGGTGGCCCCCTCGTGGAACCCGCAGATGCTGTCGAGCGCCAGGTCGAACTCCTCCTGGTTGAAGGTCGAACCTCGGCACCCATCGACCGCTAGGACCTCGAAAGGTCGCTTGCGGAGCTTATCTGCTGCAGTACCGGATGTACCAGCGGCATTAGCGTCGAACTGGTTCTGGAGGCATCCTCCGTGTCCATCAGCTTGTTGACGATGACCATGAGCTCCTTGACGTTGGTAGGGCCAGCCTCATGGATTTTCTCGAAGACCTTGCGGTCTTTGATGCCTTTCTTGTAGCTGTCGACGATCTGGTCGTCCCTGACGCCAACGCACTCGTTCCGGTTCTCGAAGAACTGGGTATTGTAGTCGCGGAGCCGCTCCTTAGGCTTCTGCACGACTCGCCTTCGGCTGAAGGCGTTCCTAGGGCGATCGTAGGTCGCCTGGAAGTTCGACGTGAAAGCCTGGGACAGATCGGCCCAGGTCTTGATGCTGCCAGGCTCGAGGTTGTTGAGCCACAGCGAAGGGGCCTTGCCTATCACCAGCGGGAAGTAGGCCGTCATGTGGTCGAAGCTACCATCGGCCGCCTTGACGGCGACGTAGTAGGTCGACAGCCAGATGTTAGGGTCGGAGCGCCCATCATACGGCTTGATGTTGGGCTTGAAGTTGTCGGGGTACTCCACCCTCTTGAAGCGGGCATCCAGCGCTGGGAAGGCGTTGAGAGCAAGGTCGTCGCTGGAGCCTCTGGCCGGGACGGCCTTTCTTGGCACGGAGTGGACGCTGCACTCCGGGACGACAACCTGGGAGCGTGGCTGCCGGTCCCGGTTGGTTTGGATGATGGCGGGGTCGCCATGCTCGGCGTCGTAGTTGGCACGCCGCCTGTTCTCGATCTCATGTTGGTCACGGAGCTCGTGCTCCATGATGCGGTGAACACCCCCGGGTGCGCCGTACTCACGGTCGTAATGCAGGCGGCGACGGAGCTCGCGCTCCTCGCGCTCTCGGTGACGTTGGTCGACGATGCCACGGGCATCGCGAGCACGCCTGTCGGCGTCGAGGTTGACGCGAAGGTCGCGGGCAGCAGCAGGCTGCTGGGTGGGTTGCTCAGGGTTGTGCTGAGCGACCTCCTCCCGGATGGTGGAGAGATGGCTGCGCGCCGGTGGATGAGATCGACTGCGCGAGTGGCGGGTCGATGAAGACGCAGCGGACTTGGAGGCCGCGCTCTTCTCTTCCACCAGGGTGTTGGCGACCCGGAGGTACGCGAGGGCCTGCTCAGCTTCAGGCATCTGGACTTGCTGGAGTCGGGTAATGGCCGCACCCAGGTTGGCCTGGGGGCTGTTGAAGGTCGGGATCCCCACTTCCTCGAACTCCAGGCGCAGGTCTCGAGCGCAGGGCAAGACGCGCCGCTGCTCTTCCGCACGTCGCTCAGCGCGGCGGGCGTTGGCTTGGATCCGGGCCGCCTCCTTGGAGTTGGTCGCGCCCACGCGGGGTGGTTCGTTCTCCGAGAACACCATCACCTGACGGAAGACGATCTTCGAGTCGTTGGGGGAGATGCGAACCCGGACCTTCTGGAACTCCCCGCAGTCCGGGGACTGGGTAGGTCGCTTAGCGCGGCGATGGAGCTCGTTGTCGATCTTCTTTCGCAGGCGGCACCCACGGAGGGTGTGCTTCGCACCCTTGTGGTAGGTGCAGGGCACGTCGAGAGGGTCGCGCCTTGCGCGAGTTGCAGGACTTGGGTCGCGAGAAGGTCGCCGCCCAGATTGGATCTGGGGAGGTGTGGAGAGTTGGCTCAGGCGAAGGCCGGGCGCAGACTTCAGGCCGAAGGGGAACGCGTCGTGCCGTAGCGCTGTCTGCGCCGAGCGCTGGGCTCGTTCGCAGATCTCCAGGGTTTCCCTCATCGAGCTGATGACGTTTTCCATCCCCTGGACAAGGTCACAGGGTCTGGGTGGGTGGGTCTCCGAGACTAGATCGGGAACGGGGACGGCGGCGGATGACGTGACGACCTTCTCGGAGGTCGCTAGAAGAGTCGAGGCTGCCGGAGCAGGAGAGGTCGCCGTGAAGGATCCAAAGCAGATCTCCACAGGGTCGGCGAGGAAGGCCGCCATGCTCGCCGGGAAGACGACGCCAGATTGGGCCACCATGCTGCACAGCGAGTTCCCGATCGCCCCTACCTGGCGCGCCAACTGTCAGGGGGTGAGACCTGGACAGATCCGCTAGGGGGTTGCCCTAGTGGTTTGCAGGTTAATGGAGGATCGGGACCTAAGAGCGTAGGTGGTTATGCACAAAGTGCACACGGAACTAGGCGAGTATGGTGGTGAGGAACAAGGAGACAAGAGTTTATACTGGTTCAGGCCTCCGGAGAGTAAAACCCTACGTCCAGTTGTGGTGGATTATGCGAGGATGAAGATGAGATGTCCCTGTGCATGGAGCCCTAGGCCGCCGTATATGGGGGGACAGGCTAGGGTTTGCATGCGCAGGTCGGTTGACCCGTGTCGAGGTCGGTTACAACTGTGGGAAGCTTATCTCCCGGATTACAAGGAGTATCCCGCGATACTCGGAGCTACAGGCGGCGGCGCGCTAGGTCTCCGTGTCTTGACTTGCACGCCAAGGCTTCGCGGGTCTTCCGGGATCCTGATCAGGTCGCCCGCGGTCTTCGGAGGTACGGATAAGGTCGCTGGACCCACTTGTAAGGTCGGCGGGTCTTCTGGAAGGTCAGGTCCACTTGTCAGGGGCCCCTGGGACCCTGGCTGGTGGGGACCCATCGGTACCCATGTCTCTCACAACTCAACACTAATCCACGATACGTTTCAAAGTGTTCCAGCCCGATCTACTCATAATCTCCAAAGCCACCGTCTCTAACAAATGACAACCTTCCTTCAAAATAGTCTTTTCTTCCTCCTTAGAAAGGATGCACCAGCTTCTGATCCAGAACGTTCCTCTAAATATCACTTGCAAAATAGATTTAGATTTTGACCTATGAAACACCAACTCATTCCTACTAATCCAAATGACCCAACAAAAAGTTGCTACACCAATCAGCACTAGAGTCCTTTGCTTATTAGAAAATCTTCTAAGCCAAGGACCAAACAAATTATCCATACTTGCAGGTAATGTAATTCCAAACGAAAAGCTTATAATATTCCACATCAATCTAGCCATAGGATAATAAAAAAAAAGGTGTTGAATGGTTTCTTGCTCACTACAAAAGCAACACCGAGTACACCCCTTCCACTGTCTCTTAACTAGATTATCTTTGGTTAAAATTACGCCGTTTTTAATGTACCAGAGGAAAATTTTAATCTTTAGCGGGATCTTAGCCTTCCACGTCGAGCAATTAACCAGAACCCCTGTTTTCAGCACCAAATCATTATACATACTCTTCACTGAGAATCTTTTGCTAGCCGTCCAAATGAAGAAATCTCTACGTTCATTAAGATTAACCGTAAGAATATTCCCCACCAGACCTAGCCATTTATTCCAGTTTTCCCCTACTAAACCTCATCTGAAAGAGACATTCAGTGGGGTAGTACTTAGTACTTGAGCCACCGATGCATTATTCTTCCTCACTATATTATAAAGAGACGGATATTTTATCATTAGAGGTTCCTTCCCAACAAAGATCCTCCCAAAACCTAGTTTGTGTATCATCCTGCACTTTAAATCTACCTCTCTCCAATACTAGACTCTTAACCTCCATTAAACCCGACCAGAAGCGGGAATTCCCTTCCTTTCTCTGCACTTGAGAGAGAGTTTTGTCTTTGAGGTATTTTTTCTTGAGCAATTGCTGCCACACACCTTCTTCGTTCATTAATTTAACAATCCACTTACTTAACAGGTGATGAGAGATTTCTTGAAGCCATGATCAAAATCGACTCAATGCCATTTCTACACAATATGAGTCATCAAGCATAAGATCGATGGCTGTTTTCTTAGAGAACATTTCTGACATCAAAAGTTTCTAAGTAGATTGGTGATCTCAAGATTTATTGTTGCACAAGTACAATGCAAGTTTGAAGGACACTACAAGAAAAATGTCGACTAGTGACAAAAAAAAATGTGTTTCTCGTCATAAACCACGATTTATAGTTAAGAAACTAAATACCAATAATATAAAATAAGAACACACCTGTCAATCAAATTATACTCATCTATTTTGTTAGTTTCTACAAATTGACAGATCAGTTATACTCGTCAAAATTTGAAACTTTGATGTCTGCCTGCCCACCGTAGTTGTGGCTCACCATTGCACGCTCACAGCCACGCCGCCGGCCACCGCGGTCACCAGTCACCTCCTTCGCAGCTTGCCGTCGCTCATCCCGTCGCCGTCGAGCGTCAGTCTCAGCCTCGCGCCCAGGCGCCCCTCGCCGTTCGGCGTCACGCCGTCACCACGTAGCTCTAGCTGTCTCGTGCTCTCCACGCAAATTGAAACGAAAACGAAACATCACGACTGCCGACTGGGAACTCATGGCATCGATTCAGGTAGTTTTTGAAGAGGGATATGTGCGTTATGTTTGTGTTGGTCTTGCTTAGTTGGGGCAGCAAGCTAGCAAGTCACGGACCTGCTTGCTTAAGGCCTTTGGGATGCTGCTAGGCTAAGAAACATGCAGAGGTATTAGGAGGGAAAAAATTGTTAGTTCCGCCACTGAGTTTTTTTTTACAAGGAAACTTTATTGATTAACAGCATGAAGCTGAAAGCACCATTACAGAGTTAATGGTTACAACATTGAGCGCCAAACTGAGGGGGCACTCATTCATGTGAGGCTCATGAGAGCAAACAACATTGCATGGCTGATGCATCAACCCTGCCCTAAGGGCCTGTTTAGCTAGGAGATCAGCCATTTGATTGATCTCTTTTGAGTCTTCTGATCAAAGTTGTGGTGTCTTGAATAGCTGCAGTAGCCAACTGAGTGTATGGTTGGATCCTCCAATCTGGAGGATGGTCCAAATCAGATCCATTCATGAAATGGACAAACTGTTGATTGTCGGAGAGAATTGTTGTGTAATGAAAGTTGAGAGCCTTCATGACCTGTGCAGCGAGCGCTAGAGCAGCCACCTCAGCCATAAGCACTGAGGATGAGCCTTGCAACAGTGCTCTGATGAAGATACTTTGAGGAGGTTGAGACTGAGTGTTAACAATAAATACGCCAAGTCCAGCATGCCTAGGAGTGGGGTTCAACTGATCCGGGTGAGTAGAGGCGTCGATGTAGCATCTCGTGCCTTGTAGATTGGTTGGGTGGGAGATCAAGAACCTGTCTATAATGACAGGAGAGACTCCGACCCTATGGATTCTTGCTTGGTTGAGATCTGCAGATAAATCATTCATACCTTGGGCAGCAGGTGGTGATGGAGTAGCAGCTGTTTGTGCAGGTTGGGGGAAGGTTGGATCACTCGATGATGCTTGCTGTGCATGCTGGTTCGTTGTGGCATCATGTCTTGATTGGTATGGTGCTATAGTGATAACCTGTTCTTTAAGAGCCTCAAGGTGAGTATGCATATGTGCCTTTGCTGCCTGGTGAATCTGAGAAGGAGTCCAAATCCGCCTATTGAACATGTTATCATTCCGAGAGTTCTAAAGATGAAGCGACGTATTCTCTTGAGCTACGCAATTACTCCATTCTCTTTTGATAGTCCTATATATTATGAGGAGCCATGTAGGAAGCAATGAAAATCATAACTGTGTGTCGCCCTCATAATTTCTTTTTTTGTGAGTGCCCCCTTATAATTTCATTAGATACAATGCCATACATGATGTAGATTTCATAACTGTGCGTGTCGCTCCTCATAATTTCATTAGAGACAATGCCATACATGATGTAGATTTTTAAAGTTTTGTACTTGAGGAAAGTGCTCGTGCTAAGAGCAACTCCGGTGGAGGTCTGCAAATTGAAGCCCTAAAAACCCATTTGCAGGCCACATTGTAAAAAATAAAAGTTCAGAATTAGCTCTCAACTCCAGTGGGAAATCAGCCCACACCCCTATTTTCTTGTGGGCCCTGTGTGCCAGAGAGAGAGGTGCTGTCTGTACATGTCCAGCGCCGCGCGCGACGTCGGGACTCCCGCTCCTCCTCCGGCCCTCACTATGCTCCGCCGCCGCCCGGTTCCCACCGATCGCCCTCCCAGCTCCGCCTCTTCCGCTCCTGGATGTGCGCCGACCTCCGTGCTCCCTGTCCTCTCTCGTAGTGCCAAACCGAAGTAGGCGTTGGGAGGGTGAGGCGGGTGGTGGCGTCTGTTGGTGGTATTTTCACCTAGAGTAGGGATTTAGGAGAAATCCCTATTTAGAGATTCGGCCAGGGGAAAGTTCGCGTACTCGAGCAGGAGTGATTTGTGGTTTTGGTTTTTGATCGGATTTGGGACACATGGGTTTAGACAGGTTCGGGCCTCCCAGAGGATAACAACTCTACGTCCTGTGTGTGTTCTTGTTGATTGCGAGTGAGAGTTATCTTGCTCTGGATTCGGAGATCCTTTTTCTTGAGGGTTACCTATTTTCCTTTTATAGCTATTCTATGGTGGTTCGTGTATACCGTCATTGCGTGTGGACGCGCCCACTGGATCCGCGCCGGGAAAAGTCACCGATGGCGCTCGCATCCGGCCGTGCCTCCCGCACGACAGCCGCGCCGCTGCCTCCCCGCGACCACGCCGGGAGCAGCTCCGCCCCCCGGTCATGGGGAGCGGCGCCCCGCACCTAGCCACACCGCCGGGAATGGAGGGAGTGGCCGCTCGCGTCCCGTCTTGTCGCCGTTGAGCTCCGCCGTCCACGAGCATGAGGCCGCACCCTCGATGAGCTCCCCTGCAGCGCTCCCTTGGCTGCCGGAGACTGCGCCGCCTTGGTGCCCGTGCCAGTGATGCACCTAGCAACACACGCTATGGAGCGCGCGAGCAGCTGCATGAGAAAGAGCGAGCATGGGTGCTTGGAGATAAGAACAACCGGTAGCTGCTGGAAAGATCTATGGATGGGGTGGAAAATTTTAATGCGCTAGGTTGGGTGGTGGTGCTAGCAGCGTCTTCCTTCCGTGGTGGAGAATAGCTCACGTCGGCGTCCGATTTTTCCCTCCCTCCGGATGTCAGAACCTGAGCATTACCGTTATTATTATTATTACACCTATGACCTTTCAGTATCTTTCTGCTGCACTTAAGTGAATGAAATTGGTTCTCCTTTTTTTAGTTTGATGAGTTTGTATACATTTTTCATAATTGTAATCAAACGTCAGTTTTACAAATTTCTGAAGAGCAGTAACTTTTGCATTTTTCTCCTGTGGTTTTGTTTTATTGAAATACCAAATGATTCCTTGAGTTCTGATAATATACTGATGGTTGCTTAGGGTTTAATGTTTTGTGAATGCGTAGGTTTGTGTGAAACTGCTGATAATTGAACCAGTTTAGCACACTTCCTTGTGATAAATTACATGATGCGAGTGTAAACACATTTTTCTTCTATTCCACCTTTCTTTCCTTCATTGCTGGTTAACTGATTATCAGTACATACCAATTTCCTTTTGGGTGGGGTGGGTGGCGCAAAACCAGAATAGCGGGCGTGCGTTCCGCGTGCACGCCCCGCCGGGGCTCCCACGTCGGGGGTTCCTGCCCTCACACGTTTTCTTTTTTTTTTTGGAGAATTTCTCTTTTTTTCTTCATCCAACACAAATTTTCTTGTATAAGTTATGTGTATAATTCGTCGGTACAAAAAAATATACGTATAACTCGTCATTTATAAAAAAAAGTTATGCGCACAAATCGTCGTAGAGAAAAAATTATACACACAAGTTATTCTTCAAACATTTTGTACATACAAGTAGTACGTACAAGTTATGCGTGTCATCAAACTTATACTTAGAAATTATCTAACAAAAATTTATAGCTCGAAGTTATGCATCAAAGTTATATGTACAAGTTATGATATTCCAAAAAAGGAATGTTGCGGAATTTTTATCTTTCCTTAAAAGGAAAGTGGCGGGGGTGGGAAGTAAATGTCTGGAATCGATCGTTTGAAACGGTCGCTCGTTAGTTAGCAAGCCCCGGGTGGGTGGGTGGGGTGGGTGGGGGGCAATAATTTTAATCTAATTCAGTTTCAGCAGCCTTTTCAATCCTCAATGAATTCCCTGTTAAGACTTTAGAGTGAAATAACTACTTTGGTACTGGATCTTGTCAAACTCAACCATCGTCCCATGTGATCTGAACAGAGTGAATTTTGATTCGTATTCTCTAAAAATATTTCCATGCAGTTTCTTGGCGCTATATTCTCATGCGATGTGTGTGTTAGATTGATCTCTTTACTAGTGGGCCCAACAGTTCATTGGACTCTTAATCTCGCGCCCTGATCGGGGCGCCCAATCCTAACTGGTTGGCGGGCCTTTATCACACTGCGCTATATAAAGAAGGTGGGGGTCACAGGCTCGGCTCACGAGGTTCGCCGCCAGCCCCAAATCCCCACCTACAAACCCTAATTCGATCCTGAGGGTGCGCTGGAGTGACGGGAAGCACCGCCGCCGTCCCGACGACCACTGCACTGCGTGTGCTGCCACAAAGCAGTTCTGGTACTTCGCGTCGCTGCCTAGCGCAGATCTAAGGCATGGCCGCCGGTTCTAGCACCTCTGGCTCGACCGGAGAAGGTTCGCATCCTTCTCCCATCTCTCTTCCTCTCTCAGTATACACATGAATCATGAACACAGACACAGTCACACAGTTTACCCGTCCAGATGTGCACTTAGTAGATCTCAGTAATCTATCAATGGTATCAGTAGCCATGCTAGGTGGTAGATCTTGTGCGGGTAGAAAAAAAGGAGAAAGAGGAAACTCGATCTGGAATCGGAAAAAAAGCAAGTCGAAAAAGCAAATCGGATGAAACCCTAACCCTAGATCTGAAAGTTGCAAAGGGCGGGGAAGGGGACCTACCAGGGGACCTTACCTCGCCGCCACCGCCACCGGCGACGTCTTGGTGCACGCCGGGTGGACAGACACAGCGAGCCATGCGCTCGTCGGACCTCCGCCGCATGGCCGACGCGAGGGACAGGGCCGCGAGCACCGTCACCGAGCCGCTCGACGGCGGCGCGCTCACCCTCGGGTGAACGTGCACGCCGACGAGGGGGCC
Source organism: Cenchrus fungigraminus (assembly GCA_036936925.1). NCBI lineage: Eukaryota > Viridiplantae > Streptophyta > Magnoliopsida > Poales > Poaceae > Cenchrus > Cenchrus fungigraminus. The sequence continues at coordinate 78,877,792 of CM072775.1, forward strand.
AGCGGCGACGCCGGCCATCTTCCTCCTCTGGCCGCCATGGATCAGATCCTCTCTCGGGTTGTTGTTTTTTTGGCTCGGGAGAAGAGGAGGGCTAGAGGGGACATCAGAGGAAGAGAGGGCGAATCCGTCGCGACCTCGGGCTGGCAGCGCTCATCCTCGCCGTTGCCGACGCTGCCGGCCACGAGCTCTCCACCGCCGCCGCCGCACTGCGGCCCGAGAGACGCGGGGGAGAAGAGACAGAATGGTGTCTAGGGTTTGGGGCGGGCGGCGAACACGGCAGACCGTTGATCGCCGATCAGCAGCGTATTGATGCACCTTACTTTTTCAGACTAGAGTCAGATGAAGAAAGAAATTCTAAAGAAGAAATAAACCTTATGAAGGTTGGTTTGAAAGAAATTGAGAGAAATATTATCTCTACAGCCGATGCGGGAGGCACGCGAGTCGTGCCTCGTGCGTGAGAACTGAGAGTCCGTTTGGCACGGCTCCGTGGGCGGCTCCCGAAGTCGGTTTGGGCGGAGCCGTGCCAAAGAGGAGTAAAAAACGGCTTCTCAGGAGAAGCTCCCGTAATATGCGCTCTCTAGAGCGTTTCCCGGCCCAGGGAGCCAAAAATTGCAGCTCCCCCCGGCTCTGTCGGCATGCCTCCGAAATTGCCCTCCAACTTCGTGACAATAACAACAAAAATGCCATTCGGCCCACCGCATTGACTCCATCGCTCGGCATCCAGCTGCAGCGCGCTCGCCGCTGTCTGCATCCTCGGCGGCGAGGCTGACCTCGGTGACGCAGCCATCCTCGGAGATGGTGGCCAGCACGACGACGAAGCGCACCCCGGAGAGAAGCGCCCGGAGATGGTGGCCGCCGGTGGGGGAGATGGAGCGCAAGAGGGCGGACGCCCCCGCCTCCTCCGTCGGGAACCAGAGCACCGCCACGATGGCCTCCGCAGACACGGACAGCAGCTTCAGGCACATCCCCGCGGCGCGCCGGAGGTCTGCCGGCAGCACACCCGCCGCCAGCCCACAGCCGTGGCGTCCGCGACCACAGCGGCATGGGCTCTGGCGCCTGCAGTGGGAAGATGGAGGGCGGCGGCAGTGGGGAAGCATCTCCTGCTCCCTTCACCCGACGATGCCGGCGGCCGACGCCTCCAACCCCTACTGCAACACCAGGAACCACGCTGCCTACACATGTCGTGCCCGCTCCTCCCCCCGAACCCTCACGCGCGGACATGACCGCCGGCGATGGAGGAGCGACGGTGCTTGGGGGAGCGGCGATGCTCGAGGTGGCGCGCTGGGGAGGGGATGGCGGCGTGCAATAGCTGGTGGGGAGGGGGGCGCCGACGCGCATGGGGCGGCGACGGCGGGAGATCGAGCATGAGGCGGGGGGGAAGGAGATGTGGAGACAGGAGGTTGGAACGGATAATGTGGGAAGGAAAAAAAAGAATTAGTAGGAAATGGAAGGAGAAAAAATAAGAAGAAAAAAGAAAAGAAAAGAAAAGGAAGGGATGGGGAGAAATAAAAGAGAGAGAGAGAAAATCAGAAGAAAAAAGGAAAAAGAAAAATAGGTGGAAGAAAGGGCAATATGGACATTTCACTCTCTTGTCTGCCTTACACAGCCAGGAGAAACTGTTTTGCCAAATATTTTTCCAAAACGGATTCAGCTTCACCACAGAATCCGCTCCGCCAGCACAGCCACAGCCGGAGCTGCCACAGAGCTGCCAAACGCACCCTGAGAACCCAATGGAGACGACGCGGTGAGAACCTTTGAGCGGCGAGTTCAGGCCTTGGCCTTCAGGGTGTCGAGACTCGAGAGTAACGAAACGCCGCCGTGCTTTTCGGAAATTCAGCTTGCTGAATTCAGATGCACTCAGCTCACTGTCTGTCGATGACGTTGACGGCGAGCTCTACTCCCTCCGTCCGTTAATAAGAGTCATTTTAGGACCAGTAGCTTGTCCCGTAATATATGTCGTTGGCATGCTCGTATAGCTGCATGATCTGACGTGCTTGTGGCTCTGTAGCAGCAGACCTGATGTAGCACAACTCCAACCATTTGAAATGCGTTGCTTGTATAGTTTAAAGCCAAAATAATACATAGCGTGTGGCACATCTCCTTTTCACTACATGATGGAGCATTAATAGCCTAGTTTCCAGCTAGTGAATAGTTGCATTTATAGGTCTTCCTTGTTTCTTGTGTTGAATCCCCAACGACACATATTAAGGGACGGAGGGAGTATGACACATCAGCGATTCGGATGTCGTGAACCGCTCAGTGTTTTGTGTTTGTTTTTTCTCGACTCGTGTTTGTTTTTTCTCAATTTATTTTACAATTTAACTGGTGCTTCCTATCTGTGTGATTTGGGGGGAAAAATAAATGACAACAAGGAACTACACGATTTTATTTTCGAGTGCAGCAAAAGTCTGCAAGATTCTCACGCAGCTGGAAAAATTGAATGACCGATGGGAGACATGCACATGGCCCATACCGGCCCATAGTTACTCGGGCCGACTTAACTGAAGCCAGGCCAGAAAAGGCCCAGACTACGGGACCAACTAATAATACACGTGTGGTCCACGCGTAAGTACGTGCAAATCCTCGTCGTCCTCGCTCAGACAACGCCGTCACCGCACGCCGGGTCGCGCGGCTCCCTACCCATCTTCTCCGACCGCCCCAGCAGCGACCGAGCCCAAAGCCAAGCCGTATAAGCCCCCTTAATCCGAGATCCGACGGCCCAGATCTCTCCTCTCCCCTTCTCCCCCGTCCGTTCCCCATCTTCCCGCCCTCTCCCCCATGTCGCCGCCGGCGGCCGCCACCTCCGGCGACGGGCCGCCGTCGTCGCCGCGCGAGCTCTACACCATCCCGGCATCATCCGGTAAGACTTCCCTCCCTCCCCCGCGCGCCCTTCTCCCCCGTCGCACTCCTCCTAGGGTTACGGGGGGTGACCCCACCCCCGCGGAGCCGGCCGCCTGACTGAATTCCGTGTCTGCTGCCGCAACCACCCGCAGGTTGGTTCCGGTGGGACGGGATCCACGAGACGGAGCGGGGTGCGCTGCCGGAGTTCTTCGGCGGGGCCGGCGGCGCCGGGTTCGGGACGGCGACACGGAACCCGCGGATCTACCGCGAGTACCGCGACTTCATCATCGCCAGGTACCGCGAGGACCCGGCGCGCCGCCTCACCTTCACCGAGGTCCGCAGGGCGCTCGTCGGTGACGTCACGCTCCTCCGGAAGCTCTTCGCCTTCCTCGACGCCTCCGGCCTCATCAACTTCTCGGCCTCCTCCTCGTCCTCGGGCCCCGTGTCGCGGCAGCCGGAGGTGGGGGTCGTCGTGGAGGCGCCCGTGGGGCTTCAGGTCATGCCGCGGCCACCAGCATCCTACTTCGCCGAGGAGAAGCGGGAATGTGTGCGCAGGGAGAGGGAGAACGGGTTCCGCTTGCCCCCGCTGACCTCCTACAGTGATGTGTTTGGAGAATGGGCGCCTGGGAAGGTCCGGGTATGTGGGTTTTGCGGCAAGGAGTGCAATGATGAAAAACTTGAGACGTTGCAGGTACTTTCAAAATTCTTTGTGCCCAAAACAGTTGATGTTTAAAAGATTTTTCTCCATGGCATTGTGGTCTGTTAAGTGTTAATAGATTTAGGGTTTTGATCTGTTAAGTGCTAAACCCTCGAATGTAGTGCCTCAATGGTAACAGCTCCGACCAAAGCAACTCGTACTATCTGTGGGGTATAGGTTCATGGACGCTTTAATCATGCTTGAGAAACACTGCAAGTTTGTGATAAGGCTATTTTTGTTGAACTGATCAAGTTTTGAAATGGCCAGCTCTCTTGTTGGTACATAGCTCATGCTCCAAGAAAATTAAAGAGGGGCAAAGTATAATTGTGTTGCTACTGTATATTTTAGATTGGTTAGGATTCTATCTAAATGTCCAGTCCCTAGGTACTAAGATGGAACATTTTGAAACCTACAATTTTGATTTGGTAAGGTGGGAGGATTTGCTCATCATTATGTTTTGTAAATATGATAATTGCTATGGAAAAAGGAAATATTCTTTTTCTATGGACTAGCCGACAAGATGAGGTTGGCAGATGATAGAATGGATCCTCTCTTCTCTGTGAAAAGATGCTAAAATATGTTTTGAATCACGTGCAATCTGCTCACTCTGTTCTACTGGATATTTTGTCGTATCTCCAAGTGTCTCTTGTCACTAAGCTTATGGTATCAACTACACTATGACTTGAGTGGTAATTTTATTCTTCCACATACATCAAGCAGTGATGAAAATTAAGAAATACTTGATCTGTATTCATTAACATTTCCCACATTCACTTTTCAGGATGGTTTTAAAGTATGTTCAAAGTGTTCCAAAAGCAATAATGATAACACTGAAGAAGCGAATAAATGTCCTGGTGACAAAAAGGAGAGTATGGACAGCCATGCTTCCAGTCCATGGACAGATGCGGAGACGTTACTCCTTTTAGAAGGAGTCCTAAAACATGGAGATGACTGGGATCTTATTGCCCAGCATGTCCGCACAAAGAATAAATCAGAATGCATAGCAAGGCTTATTCAGTTGCCTTTTGGTGAACATATGCTGGGCTCAATAAATGGTAAATCTGTTAGCAGGCTACACATGAACCAGGCAACTGATGGAAAAAAGAGCCAGCACATTATAAAGGAGTCTTCAAACCATTCAACTGAAATGGTTGATGGCATGCAGATTGATGGAAATGAAGATAGTGCTGATAATTCAGTTGAAGAACATCCTACAAAACGCAGACGGTTATTTTTTTCAATGGATGCTACCACTTCATTAATGGAGCAGGTAACCTTTACAAAACGACATGAAATTCAAGTGCTAAATATGTGTATGAGTTTTAATGGAATACTAACATTTGTCTATGCTCCCTCAGTTAGCACTCCTGACCACATCAAGTAGTCCAGATGTTGTTGCTGCAGCTGCTGATGCTGCAATTAAAGCTTTGGGCAATGAAAACCCCCAAGCAAGGAAAGCCTTTCGCCTCACTGAGCAAGAATTTAAGACTAAGGCTTTCGCTTCAAACCATGTCCAACAGATGTAAGAATAATTTTGATATTGTTCATATGCTTATTTGTTGTGTCATTGTTGGTATAATCATTTTTAAAAAAAATCTGCATGGTGTGCTTACAGCGATCGCAAAGTTGGCAACAAGGATGTGGAAATGCATGGCCGGACTGGTTCTGGTAGGTTAAATTTATTTTGTCATTCCAAGCTAATGTAAATAAAGTTCACCCCTAGAAACTCTGCACATAAAAAATTTGTGTTCTCTGTTCATGACTCAGATAAGAAGCAGGAAAAGAAGTCCACTGCTAATGCATACCAAGTGAGGGCAGCTGTTGCTACTGCTATTGGTGTAGCTGCTGCCCGTGCTAAAATGCTTGCAGACCAGGAGGAGCGAGAAATGGAGCTCCTAATGGCGTCAATAATTGAAACTCAGGTGAAAAACTTGTAGTCCATTCCTGCCTAAATATCTGCCATGATGGTATTCTGGATTTTTTGCGAAAGCCACATGTGAATGAAAGCAGCACCTTGGGATAATGTGATATATTCTAAGCAAATTATTACGATTCTATGACCAATCGAGGCGGGGATTTTCTAGCTCTTTACTACCAACTCTATACAGTGGTTTCTCCTGCTGCCACCCGCTTCATTTCCTGCTGATAGCAGGAGCAATTCAGAAAGGTTGAGAAATACGAACATAACTCTCTGTGCTTCAATCAAGAATGAATGTCATTGAGTGAAACATTGGGGTAGATCTGGAGTAGAAACCTCAAGAGTGCATGTGCAAATGTTAGCTCAATACACACCAGTGCCACTCCTCTTTAAATCTGCTTACCTCAGGTTGTTCACTTGGCTGAGTGAGAGTGGCAGGTCCTGCACCAGAAGAAAGCTTTTGTTGTTGCAGGATAGTAAAAAACATTGGTGGATGCTAGCTAGGCATATTTATTGGTTTAGTTTGTTTACAAGCAGGACTCTCCCTACTTGAGTATTTCCAAATCTTTTGCTTACTAGCTGCTTAATCAATGGCTAACAGACATGATTGCTTTAAAGTAGGATGTCAATAGGCACAGTTGTAATCATCATGGTCGCCATTGAGTTGTGAACTGTGGGAGATGCTTACTTGTTATGAACCAACAGTGGGGCTAACATAAGAAGGTTATGTTGATAGATTTCTCTTTGCAATCCCAGCCCTTCCTGGTAATCCTTATGATGCGAGTAAATAGCTTCTAAATGGAACAGGCAACACCAGTTATGTTGTCTTGGTGACAGACTTGACAAACCTTACCTATCATTTTGAAAACTCTATTTCAAAAATATGGAATTTGTTTAATCTCACTGATGTATTTTTTCTGTCTATCTATGTTCGACAGCTAAGAAAGATGCAATATAAGATCAAACACTACGAGGAGCTGGAGTCGGTCATGGAGGAGGAGCACACCATTATGCAGCAAATGAAAGGAGCCCTCATGAATGAATGGCTAAAGGTCCTGGAGCAAGCATTCCGGACTGGAGTGTCATTACCGAGAGATGAATTGCTCATAAAGCTGTTCCTGAACCAGTCCACGGCATGAGGAAGCTGGCTGGAATCGACTAGCCCCTTCCCCTGATCTGCATCTCCCTCTGACTGTAGCTGCTAGATAGTTTCCTGCGTGCATGAGGGCGCACTTCTGTAAATGTGCTGATTGAGCATTCCATTACTCAGAATTTTGGGCCTGGGATGGCAACATCCCCTTTGTAACATCTTGCTCTGTTGTAACAACTAGGTTAGGTGGCAAAATAGCTGACAGTTTCCTGTAATTTGTTGACATGTATGATTTCGTTCGTGTGGTGCGGTGTGAAAATTGCTTCTTCAGTTTTGGAGTTTGTTTAAATGGATTGCCTGTTTGTTTGAGTTGAGGTGAAATTGGCACGTGATGGCGCAATCCAACTGGTTGGTAGTCTTATAATTGTTTTTGCTTTATTTTCTTTTTAGGAAAAAGTCCATTTTTGACCATCTAACTTCTGCCTCAGTTTAGTTTTGGTCATCGAACTTCAAAACCGGACATCTTTGACCATTCAACTCTTAAAACCGTTCACAATTGGCCATCAGACAGTTTTGATAGGTGGTTTTAACTTTTTTTATTTACAATTTAGTCCTTAGAACTTGAAATGATCATTACTTTTTGCTCGTAGCTCCGATTTAGGTGATTCTTGCGGTCACGTGTTCATAACGGTGAGCTTTATCTTTTAGAATGTTTTTATACAACTTTTATAACTATTCGTTATATTATTTTTCTGTTGTTGTGTAAAAATAATAATATAAGAAACGTAAAACAAACCGTTACAAAATAATATGAGCAACATTTTGAACGATAAAGTTCTCATCTTATGAACACATGACCTCAAGAATCACTTAAATTGGAGATACGAGAAAAAAATAGTAATCATTTTAAGGTTCAAGGACTATTTTTAATCAGTTTATTTACAATTTAGTCCTTAAATCTTAAAATGATTACTATTTTTTTCTTGTATCTCTAATTTAAGTGATTCTTGTAATCATACGTTAATAACGATGAGCTTTATCTTTCAAAATGTGTTCATATTATTCTGTAACTGTTTGTTTTATTTTTCTTATATTGTTGTTTTTACACAACAACATAAGGATAATATAACAAATAGTGATAAAATAGTATAAAGAACATTTTAGAAGATAAAGCTTATTGTTATGAACACGTGACCGTAAGAATCACCTAAATCGGAGCTACAAGCAAAAATTAATGATCATTTCAAGTTCTAAGGACTAAATTGTAAATAAAAAATGTTAAAATCACCCATCAAAACCGCCCGATGGCCAATTGTGAACGGTTTTAAAAGTTGGATGGTCAAAGATGTCCGGTTTTGAAGTTCGATGGCCAAAACTAAACTGAGGCAAAAATTAGATGGTCAAAAATGGATTTTTTCCTTCTTTTTAATATATATAAGTCCTGGTCGTAAAAGGTTTTACGGGTGGAAAATCTGTGACGAGCAATCTGGCATTTTGTATCTACTGTTCCAACCTATCTGGACTGTTTTGAATGGGCAGGGTGGAGAGAGTTTATCGAAATCTATCAGGAGAACTGGAAATTATCATCAAGACCCTTGACGGTTTAATCCCTCCCCCAAACGGCCAAAACCCTCGACCCAAGACCTATTCCGCCTTTCCAGTCTCCAGCCGCCAACAACCTGATGGCGAAGAAGAAGAGCAAAGCCCCGGCCGCCGTGGCCGCCGCGGAGGCTGCGGCGGATGAGATGGGCGTCTCGAGTCCCCAGGGCTCCGCCCACGGCAGCGAGGGCGGCGGGGAGAAGGAGGGCGCCTTCCTTCTGGGGCAGCCGACCTGGGAGGACGCCGGTGGCGGGCGGTGGCGTTGTTCGGAGACGGGGCACGAACTGCCGGAGCGGGAGAAGGAGGCCTACGGGCGGTCCCGCGCCTGCCGCCTCGCGCTCATCGACCACGCTGTCGCGCGCAAGAAGCCGCCGCTCAACGCCTTCAAGCCCCACCCCGAGCACAAGTGCGTACTTCCCCTCTTCTGCTGCCGCTCTGTTCTGTATCGCTGTTTGATGCCTAACTCAACGTAGCTCGTGTGAATTGTTTGCGAGCGTTTACCCTAATGCGAGCCCGCGGGTTCCCTTGGGTACCCATTAGTTCGAGTACAAGTCCGAGGGGTCAATTGGCCATCCATTAGTGCTGGTGCATTTCAATTGATTTTTAGGGTTGTGAATCAAATGTATTTTGGCATGATGCTGCAGTTATGTGACATTGTATCCCAAGACAAATTACTGAATTAGTGACAAAAAGTTGATGCACGGCCTTGTGATTTGTGAATCAGAACACACACTACTCTTGTTCTTTGGGTGATTGGTATATCAACTGATGAATTAGGTTTTGTGTCCTAGATCGAAGTTGGTATGCAACATTACAGGGGATACAATTAACAAGTCGGAGGAGCATATATGGAAGCACATCAACGGGAAGAGATTTCTTAACAAGCTAGGTAAAAGTTTCTTAATACTGTATGCTGTTTTGACTACTTGCTATTGGAATGGGCCGTGCTTGCTTGCATATGTTTCCCTACTGGTTGAAGAATTTATAATTGTCAATGTACGCTTGGCTATTTCCTTGTAGTTTTCTTTTCCATCATCATGCCATCGTGTTGCATCTACATTGATCTGCCATTTGAAATTCCACCAACATTGGTTCTGGAAAAAACAGAAGTTAACTATTAATACCGTACAGATTGTTGTTACCTTGCTGAGAACAGTTCAGTATCAATCAAATGCAAAATTGTCATTTTTAAAATTATACCTTTTCCATCTATGTTGATTTGCCATTTTTTGAAAATTGACTAACTGTGGTTCTGAAAAAACAGAAGTTAACTATTGATGTAAGACAAATCGTTGGTACCTTGCTGAGAAAAATATTGGTACCGATGAAATGCAAATTATATGACTTCTAGTTGTTACAATCTTTTCCAGTAGAATTTGGCTGGAATTCTCAATTCTGATACCAATACAGTGAACTGCATAAAGCCACTGCACTAGAATGTTTGTGTGCATCTTCATCTAACGTGCCCACTGCTGTGTAACAGAAAAGCTAGAAGAACAGATGGTTTCTGGTGAGAAGGCTAATGAAGAAACTACAAAGTCAAATGAAGTGGCAAAGAAGGGAAAGTCAAGCAAGAAGGAGAAGAAGGGCAAGAAGAAAGCTAATGTTGCCAGTCCTTCTTTGCCACGAGAACCTAAACCAGAGATGGATGATTCGGATGATCCAGAATTTTGGGTGCCTCCTGTCGGAAGTCGCTGGGATGATGATGACGGGAAAGACAGATGGGAGGCCTCACCAGGGAAGAATGAAGGTGGTTCTGGTATGTGTGAATTTGTCGACTAAACTGCATAAACAATCCCTGCAAGTAGTATAAACAATAGTCTCACATTTTGTCGATATTGTTTGTTGCTTTTGCTCAAGATTTTGGTTGTTATATCAATCACTTTTTGCTCATTGAGTGAACATAGAATTGGTTAATACATACTATACATACATTGTGTGTGGAGATGGGAAGCTAGAAGTGCTATTACTTTACGCACCTACTGCCTAATTTTCAATAAGACAACCTATTTTTAGCAAAGCTATTGTCTTGACATGTACCTTTGTGCTGTTCTGCCATAGGATGTTTTAAGAAATACCTCAGACTTTTATTTATTTATACTAGACTTAGAATGTATTGACTGAAGAAAATTAGTATACAAAGCTATATTCAGGGGTCACATAGTGGACCAACGAAGAGCCACAGGTTTCACAATTCTAATAGCCAAAAACCCAAAACTCTTAACCAATCCAATTGGCCAAAGCTTCATTCAGTTTCCCAGGAGCTCAAACCTTTCAATATTTGAAGTTCACTCAAAGTTCTTTCTTCCATCTATCCTTACTGAGAGAACCCTTTTAAAATAAACATTTGTTACTCTGCATCCAAAGAGTCCAACTAGGTAATGTAAATGGTTCCTTGAAAAAATTATTCCTCGTGTCCAGCTTAAGACATAACCATGCCCAATATGTCAAAAACATCCATGAAAGTATTCTGTGTCAAAAACATTATTATTTTCGTGCGGGTGAACTATGATACACACACCACACAGTCCTATCAAGCACAGTTTTTTTTAAAAAAAATTCCCAAATGTTGTGCTGGAATTCCATTAGCTGAAGATCATCCACACTCCAGATGTTGCTTATGTATCTGATATACTCTTGTATGATTGCATTTTCAGTATTTTTGTGTGATATTTATCGAATGTCTAGGTTACTTACAGTCATCTTTTATCCTAGTCTACATGACTACATATGCAAGGTTCATTTGTAGTTGGACTGTACCTACCTAATGCTGTTCAGCTGTTCTCTCCCTGCTCCGCGAATTTGTGATAATAGTCTTTTTTTTTAATCATGACGAGAGCAGATGTTGAAGCATGACATTTTTCTTGTCTCGTATCACAGATGATGATGGTGGTGGTTGTGGTGATAATGATGATGACAACGATGAGGATATGGCTGACAAGGATGATGCTGAATCAAGGGAACTTGCTGCAAGGTATCTTCATACCTTTTGGTTGATTCAAGTAATAGTGCCTTTTTTCACGTAAATTAGCGAGATTTTCAACTATTGTAGCAGGACAAAGCGAATGTCACTAGAAGCAGTCGGGCCAAGTAGCTTCGCTTCAAGGAAGAAAAAACCCAAGGAGCAGTAAGAGTTTCGACGCCTCTCATCTGGTTATTACAGCTGTAGAGGAGCAGTAAGAGTTGATGGAGATTTGTCTAGTTATCCAAGGATTTGGTCACCTCATAGAGAGGAAGAAATGTTATCTATTGTGTTTCCTCGGGTTGGGTAATCAATAGCTGCTTTGTGTGTTAGCATGTTTCTGGTTAACATTTTGTCAGTTGATATATATATGTACGTAAGCTGCAAGAAATTTTTGGAAAACATCCGAATGGGTGCTTATTTACGTCAGCAACTGACGAGGGCCAATAAGCTGTTGCCTTTACATTGTTGTGTGAATGGCGTCTGAATCATCTAAAGGTTGAAATGAGAAGGTGATAAGTTATTGGTTATGTATCCTCTTGCTATCTAGTCTTCATGTGCTTCAGCGCGCTAAATCAAGAGTATGGTTGGCTTGTCGCTCTTTCATTCTGTTACGCCTGTTCTCTGTTCTTTGTCCTGGACGGACTGAAACAAATTGAGATATTATAGAACTATACTTATCGTGAAATGAATTGTTAGTTATGGACTTCTCAACGTTTTAGAAGTCTTTTTCAGCTCATTTAAAAGATGAAGTGGCATGGCTACTTGTCCCGATCACATCCACCATTGCTGCTAAGATGAGAATAATGTGATGAAAGTGCATAGTCATCAGTTTGATCTTTGCTACTGCAATCGCCAACTCCCGGAATTCAGCACCCCTGTTCTCATTATTTTGAATTAATTCCAAATGTTGAATTGGCCATTTGGATCAATCAGGGTTCTTTCTTCATGACATTTGTCAATATGTTTCTTATGCAAGTTGGCACCTCCCCTTTTCATTTCCTTCCATCCCAACGGCTCCACAGTTCTTGGATTACTCAAACAGCATCTTCTCATCCATCCCCACATTGCTTGATGGAACGAGTAAGCATTCTGAATCTGGCCAACAATGCAATGCAACATGCAAAAGTCCCAAAAACGTGGCTAGGAATTCCTAGCTCCCATAAATAAAGCTTAGGAATTCAAGGAGCTGCATCTACGTCATGTACATGATGAACCAAAGATCATACTCCCTCCAGTTCAGTAATAGAAATCGTCTGGACAAAGTTATAGTCAAACATTGGAAATGTAAATGATGAATAACTTTTAAGTTGTTGAGTTTGGAAATGTAAAAATCATATCAATAGATTTGTCTTGAAAATTATTTTCATAAAAATATGCACATATAACTTTTTAGTAAATATTTTTATAGAAAATAGAAGTCAAAGTTGTGCTTTGGAGATCATATCGCTGTCCTAAACGACTTATATTACTGAACTGGATGGAGTATGTCGGTGTTGAGATTAGTCCCGACACTAACTAGTGAAATGCGCTGTGATCGGTCTCTCGATGGCCGGTGCTAAGCAATGCGAAGACACGGGTTTATCCTGGTTCCGGCCGTGGGGCCGTACGTCCAGCAGGTTGCGCTTGAGCGCTGTATTGCAATGCACCGTGGTGCCTGTAGAGGGGCGCTACAAGCTAGGCGGGAGAGGAGGAAAGGCCTCCAAGTCCCTGCTAGATGATTGAGGCAGAGTGCCAATATCGAGGGAATGAGCGAGCGGGTGAATGTGAGTGAGAGGTGATGCTGATCCTCGTCTCCCCCGCGTAGGGGGCTCTGCCTCTCCCTTTTATAGGCCAAGGGAGGGCAGTTACAGGATGCTGCACAGCAGCCGATACAGTGGTTATGTATTAATAAGCATGGCGTCGGCGGTCTTGTCCCGCGCGTCATGGCTCCTGGCGCGAGTTGGTGGCGTCCTCCGGCTTCCGCGGGCATCGTGGCGGTCGTCGTGACCCATCCTGCCTTGACTTCGAGGGGCGGCCCCGTTGGATCGAGGGCCTATTCGCCGGAGGAGGGGCCGGAGTTGGTGGCGCGGGATGGCGGTGCGTCATCGGCGTGTCCGCACAGTGTCGCGTGTGTCGTCGCACAGTGCTGGTGATGGCCGCACAGCCCCCGGGTCAGTTGCACAGCGCCCGAGATGGCCGGGCGGCGCCGGAGTTGGTGGAGGGGACGCGGCGCACACCACTCGTACGGCGGTGCCGGTCAGTGTGCGCGCCTGCTCGCCGTCCGTACACCTTTCTAGGGTGCCGCCATGCCCTTTCGAGGGCCTCGATGGCGGGAGCGCCCATGCCATACAGGGGCCGGCGTGGCGGTGTCCCATCGGGACAGGGCTCCACAGCACCGGGGATGGTTCCACAGTGCCCGGGATGGCGGCACAGGGCTGGGGATGGCCGCGCAGCGCCGGAGGTGACGGAGGGAACGTGCTCTGCCTACCCTGAGCCACGGCACCGTCATGGGCGTGCGTCAGGGCGGCGGCCGTACGCCCCTCGAGGGTGTTACCGTCCCTTTTCGAGGGGTATGGCGGGGAGGAAGGACGGGAGCGGGTGGTATAGTGTCGAAGAACGATACCAGCCATCCCGCACAGCATCTGTACGGCGCCGGGGATGGCCGCACAGTGGTGGGTTGCTCGAACAGCGCCGGGATCAGATTCCCAGGCGGTGTCAGGAGATCGGCGTGGCGGGGATTCGCCTTTTGACCCGGGCGCCCGCGGCGTGTCAGGGCATTTAATGCTCCGGTCGGGGGGAGTAGGTGAGACACCACAGATCGAGGAAAGGCCTCGAGCGAGGTGGAGACTCGCTCGAGGGGCCGGATCCCTCGAGCGAGGCGGAGATCCACTCAAGGGGCGCCGCGCCCTCGAGCGAGGCAAGGTTTCGCCGCGCGGCGTCCGACCCTCGAGCGAGGCGGAGGTTCGCTCGAGGGCGGATGGGGATGGCGGTTCGATGGGCCATGGAGGTTGTTGGGCCATGGGCCTTATTCTTATTTGGGCTGTGGCCGATCTGGGGAGCGTTTTTGTGGTTTTGTGTCAATTTTTTAGAAAGGGTAATCTCCCCCATAGTTAAGGGAGCCCTATGGCTGTCCCCGACAGTAGCCCCCGAGCGTTTGCAGGGGTATTCGGAGGGACCCTCAAAGGCTGAAGCTCTCTGTTAGGACTTTCTTCCCTTCGGGATGTGTATGACGTTCCGTGGGGGCGCGCTAGCGCACCCGCGGGTGTAACCCCCGAAGCCTTGGAGGAGTGTGCACACTCATGCAAGGTTTTTACGCTGAGCTGCCAATCCGTGAGGCGTTTGTTTCAGCCGGCTTCGGCGATATTTCAGCCGGCCTCGGCGATCTTACGCGTGCGGAACGGCGCTAACCCTGCCTGGGACGAGTCCCGGGGGGTTCGCTCGCTGCCCTCGAAGGAGTGGGGGAATGTGACTTTTGTCAGACACGTCCGGGAGGTGTAGCCGTGCGATGAGCCCCCGAGCCCGGGCCCATACGGGGCGATCGGGGCAAACTCTTCGACTTATTTGTGCGCCCCTTGCCGCCCTTCCGCAGGGGGGAGGGGTGAGGTGATCCATGCTTCCCATCGAACGGGCCGCGAGTCATGGATCTCTCGTTGAGTTGTTGGCGGGTAATTCAAGTGGACGTCCGTGCCCCGTTCGATAAGGGTCGGCTCGTGGTCCGGAGACACGTCCATGAGAGTACTTCACGTGGGTATGCTAGGCAGGGCTCGGTCCCGTTCGATTAGGACCGAGGGCGCGAAAACTCTCCCTCGATGGGATCCCTCGACTAGCTGCCCTCGTTCGGCCTTGAACATGAACTATGGGGCGCCCTCGAACCTTTGAGTTCGAGGACTGGCTTGATCGCGCGCGCCCTGGTCGTCCCTGACTCTGTTAATCTGAGGTGCCTGTTCGAACCCGTCGGGGGCCAGGCTCCATACCTCTGATTAGTAGGGCCTTTGCGGGGTGGCACCGGGTGCCCCCGTCTTGGTCGATCTGTGGCACTTACCGAACTATCATCGAGTTGAGCTTCGAGGCAATGATCAGTAAATCCCCAGATGAGGGGCATCTGCGGTGCCCACCGTTCCCTCTGCGGGCTGGGCCTCGAGCCGCTGATCAGTATAGCCGTGCAGGCCAGTAAATCCCTAGATCGAGGGGCATCTGCGGTGCCCACCGTTCCCTCTGCGGGCTGGGCCTCGAGCCACTGATCAGTATAGCCGTGCAGGCCAGTAAATCCCCAGATCGAGGGGCATCTGCGGTGCCCACCGTTCCCTCTGCGGGCTGGGCCTCGAGCCACTGATCAGTATAGCCGTGCAGGCCAGTAAATCCCCAGATCGAGGGGCATCTGCGGTGCCCACTGTTCCCTCTGCGGGCTGGGCCTCGAGCCGCTGATCAGTATAGCCGTGCGGGCCTGGACCCCAGAAATCCTTGAGTCCGTTCTTTGAGGGCGTGCCGGTAGGCCGTGACCTTGCGGCCGCAACCTGCTTTAGATCAGGGCGTCAATCTCGTGCCCTCGAGGGGTCAGCCCTCGAGTTCTTGGCTGTGGCATCACGGGGGGCTATCCTTACGCGAGAAGGAACCTCCGTTATTGACAAACGATCGACGTGGCGCGGGTCGTGCGGTGTGGGCGCTCCTTTTTCGGCGGTGCGACGTGGGCGACGTGGGAAGGCGATGAGACGGGGCGCTGCGTCCCCTGGGTTACTGTGCGGTAATCATGGCGCGTGCGCGTGTGCGCGGCTGTTTTGGCACGGCGGGGCCCGGTCGTCAGCGACGTGGGGTGTCGGCCGCATTAACTGCCGCCGCGCGCGGTGTTCCCGCGGACTCCGCCCCTTCCGATTCTATAAAATACGGGGAGAACAGGGGAGGAACTCCTTACCTCTGCCATTCACACGCATTCCCCACACTTCGTCTTCCTCTGCGCCGCGCGCCTCGCCGCCCCGGATCTGTCCTCGCCCTTCCGTTCCCGTAGCCGCCCGCACTCCTCCGCCTTCCTCGCCATGTCTTCGATTAGAGTGCTAGACGCGTTCCCGTGGCCCCGGTCAACGGCAGATCGGCGGTCACTGGAGGGGCTGGTGCTCGGCGGTCAGCTGGCGCCGGCCGGCGACGGCCCGAACCCGGCGTGGATGATCCCGCCGTCGTCGGACCAGGAACCGAACCCTCCGCCGGGTTACATCGTCAGCTTCCTGCGGCTGCACGAGCGTGGCTTCAACGCCCATGCGAGCAAGTTCATGTGGGGGTTGTGCTACCACTACGGGGTGGAGCTCCACAACTTTGCCCCCAACGCCATCTCACAGGCGGCCTCCTTCGTCGCCGTCTGTGAGGGGTTCTTGGGAATCCCCGCGCACTGGGACCTGTGGGTCCACTTCTTCCGCGGTGAGCTCCACACACTTGTCACAGGAGAGAGGAAGACACGCTGAGCGGTCCGCGCCGGCGGCCTCACGCTCTCGGTGCGCGACTCCTGGAGGGAGTTGTACCTGTCGTGAATGATGACGCCGAACAACTCCGATTGGGAGAAGGGGTGGTTCTACCTCCGCAACGACGGCGCCGGCCTTCCGTCGTACACCGAGAAGGTGCTGAAGGAGAGGCCAACCTCATGGTCATACGGGGTGTCACCCCCGGCGAGGCAGAGGAGGCTCGAGCCTCTCACCAATGCCATAAGCCAGTTGGCGAACGCCGGGCTGACGGTGGCGTCCGTCATCGCCAACTTCCATCACCAGCGGATCATTCCCCTCATGGAGAGGGAACTCCTCATCTTTGAGATGAGTGAGGCGGCCAACCTCGTGTCTTTAGCGCGTTCGCGGTTACTGGAGGAGCCGCTCGCCCGGGGGTACGCGGCCACGCGGGCGAGGCGCGCAGTGAACCCCAAGGCGGTGCGGAATAGCGACAACGACCTGTGGTCGTTTGCGATGCTCTCCGACGCTGGCCAAGTGAGTACCGTCCCTTCACCTTTTGCTCTCTTTATCTCCGTGTTTGGCCTAATGGTGGCTGCTTGCGACAAGGGGTGGGCGTCAATGTCTCCACGTCAGATCTGCCGACGCCTCGGTCGCAGACCGACAACCGCGCCAGGCAGCAGAGGGAGCAGGACCGGGCAGCCCGAGCGAAGGAGAAGAGGATCAGGAGGCAGGAGCGGCTCGATAGGTACAACGAGGACTACCGGCTGCGGGAACAGCAGGGCCTCTCCCCTCTGCCAGAGCCGGTGAACTCGTCTTCGGACGAGGAGGAGAGCGAGGGGGAGCGGACCACCTCCGATAGGTGGGAACTCGCGTCGCCCCCGTCACCAGGGGTCGAGGGGGTTGCCACGGAGCCTACTCCTGAGGCGGGCACAGTGCCGCCCGTCGGAGGATCGCCGCCGAGGACGTTGGCAGGCTCTGGGGAGGCGCCCCCAGAGCCCTCGAGGAAGCGCAAATGGGGTTTCTCCAACTTAAGGTGCGTTGTGTTCCACCCTCCGTGTTCTTGATATCATGATCCGGTCACCCACCTTTCTTCCCTCTCGTTGTCAGGACGTCGCCCGCTACCCCCAGCCTCGCGCCTGTTAAGGCACTCAAGCTGGGGACACCGCGAGTGACGAGGCCCCGCTCGGAGAGGACGCCGCGGGTGGCGGCGGGCACGGCGGCGACGGGCGAGGCATCGCGTGTCACGGCCGCTGCCCCGAGGCCACGGTAGCGGGAGGAAGCTGCGGTGGAGGAAGCGACAGTGACCCGTGGTGCCCAGCAAGGGCGAGAGCGGGCTCGCACGGCGAGCCAGGGGGTCGTGGGACGCGGGGCGGCCGAGGCCCCTGCTGATGGTGGTTCCACCCCCAGAGCGGGTCTGACGGGGGTAGCGGTCGGATCAGCCCCCGGGCCCGCGCCCAGGGTACTAGTGGTGCGGTCCGACGGCTGCATGATGCCGCAGCAGCCGGCGCCTGGTGCCGGGGCGTCGATGTCCGGTGCCGCGGCCCCGGCGTCCGATGGTGACGTGCCACAGTGGGAGCGAAGGCTCTGTCTCCCCGGGGTGCCGGGGAGTCTGATCAAGGAGGCGAGGGCTGAGAGGGTGTTGTGGCAGGAATTCTGTGCTCACGGTGCCTCTCTCAACACCGCTCTGACCGAGGCGCTCCGGCTCCACGGAGGCAGGTCGCTCCAACTCTTTTAGGTAGGAACCTCCATCTGATCATCACTTGCTCCCCCGCTTTTCTTGTTTGAGTGTTTCTGACTTGATCCCTTCCTCTGCATTCCCATTACTACCCGCAGGAGCTGCAGGGCCAGACGGGCGAGAGATTCAGTCGCATCGCCGAGCTGAGCTCTGACCTCGGCTGGTACCGGGTGCAGTACGAGTCCCTGGATGCCATGGTGGAGGCCCTGCGGGAGGATAACGGTTGGCTGGAGTACAAACTCATGGGCGTGGAGGACGCCTACACCGACCAACGCACTTTGGCGGTGGAAAAAGCCAAGGAGGTTGAAGAGGTGAAGGCCGCACTCCAGGAGAAGGAGGGGGCGCTGGTGATGGCAAGCGGTGAGCTGCAGAGGGCACGCGACGCCCTGGTCGAGGCACAGACCTCGCTGGCGCAGAAGGAGACAGCCCTTGCCGAGGCGCAGGCCCAACTCCTGCAGGACCGCACGACCCTCGAGGGGGCGCGGTCCTGGCAGACCCAGGCTGAGCAGAAGGCCCAGGAGGTCGAGAAGCTGGGTGCTGCCCTGCAGGAGAAGGTCACGGCGCTCGCTGGGGTGGAGGACCAACTCCGACAGGAGCGCAGCGCGTGTGCGCAGGTGGAGACTCAACCCCAGCAAGCTCGAGGATGCTCGGTCCGCTACCCAGCGCGAACGCTCGGCGCGGGAGGAGGCGCAGTCCCAGCTCCACCAGGAGCGTACCGCGCTGACGGAGGCCAGGGCTGCGCTTCAACTCCGAGAGGCGGAGATCGAGCGGCTCACCGGGGAGCTGGTCCAGGGGGCGTCGCCGTCGAGGCCTTGAGGACTGCCGGCGCGGAGAAGGACGCTTCGGTCCTGCAGCTGCAGCAGGAAGCCGAAGCCGTGCGTACGGATCTCGAGAAGGAGAGGAAGCAGGTCGAGGGTGAGTTGCCGCCCCCGGCCCTTTGTTTGCTGATCAGGTTTGCCGAGATCCGCTCTCGACTTACCCTTTTTTCTCTTAGCTTTGCGGAAAGCCCTGGGGGAGTCAGCGACGCAGGTAGGAGTGCTCTAGGCGGCCTACGACTCATCCCAGGAGGATTTAGGACTTCTGGAGTAGGCGGCCCTCGAAGCGTGCCAGAGCATTGACGAGGGTGCCGGTCCGTCGGGGAGCTCGGTGGCGAGCCGCTTTCGGACTCTGGGTGGTCGCGTTGCTGAGCGCATGAAAGGCGCCCTCCGCCTCGGCATCCAGAAGACCCTCGGCGTGGTGACGTCGCACTACGTCGTTGACCTTACGACGCTGGCCACGGGCTACATCGTCGCGGATGATCTTGATGATGACGGGGCGCAGGCCGTCGTGAACCGCCTCGACGCTGCTGTCGCGAATGCTGCTGCGGACCTCGCCGATGCCTTTGAGGAGGATCTCTTCCCGAACGCTCCTCCCGCGGGTCCCCTCGAGCCCTGAAAGTATTCGGGCGCTGAGGCCCTTAGGTTGTGGTCAGAATTTGAGCCAGGAGGTTTTTGTAATAAGACAGTTCACTTTTGATGTTGGTAAGTTAAGTGCGACTCGTTTTGTTTATGCCGTTATGTCCTTTCCCGTCGCCTAGGCAAATTTCAGCTGGGATCGATCGTTTTCGCGAGCAGCCTGAAGGTAAAGTGGTGAGGAGGAGAAGCCGTATCCTGCTGGAGGCGTAGGCCGTCCTTAACTCACCCGTCTTTACCTTTTGGCTGCTCACACCCTGCTTCTTTCTGCCCAAGCTCCCGGGTTGGGACATGCTTAGCATTTTTGGAAAAAAGATTTTTGCGAAAAAAGATTTATCCTGGTTCCGGCCGTGGGGCCGTACGTCCAGCAGGTTGCGCTTGAGCGATGTATTGCAATGCACCGTGGTGCCTGTAGAGGGGCGCTACAAGCTAGGCGGGAGAGGAGGAAAGGCCTCCAAGTCCCTGCTAGATGATTGAGGCAGAGTGCCAATATCGAGGGAATGAGCGAGCGGGTGAATGTGAGTGAGAGGTGATGCTGATCCTCGTCTCCCCCGCGTAGGGGGCTCTGCCTCTCCCTTTTATAGGCCAAGGGAGGCAGTTACAGGATGCTGCACAGCAGCCGATACAGTAGTTATGTATTAATAAGCATGGCGTCGGCGGTCTTGTCCCGCACGTCATGGCTCCTAGCGCGAGTTGGTGGCGTCCTCCGGCTTCCGCGGGCGTCGTGGCGGTCGTCGTGACCCATCCTGCCTTGACTTCGAGGGGCGGCCCCGTTGGATCGAGGGCCTATCCGCCGGAGGAGGGGCCGGAGTTGGTGGCGCGGGATGGCGGTGCGTCATCGGCGTGTCCGCACAGTGTCGCGTGTGTCGTCGCACAGCGGTGGGGATGGCGGCACAGTGCTGGTGATGGTCGCACAGCCCCCGGGTCAGTTGCACAACGCCCGGGATGGTCGGGCGGCGCCGGAGTTGGTGGAGGGGACGCGGCGCACGCCACTCGTACGGCGGTGCCGGTCAGTGTGCGCGCCTGCTCGCCGTTCGTACACCTTTCGAGGGTGCCGCCATGCCCTTTCGAGGGCCTCGATGGCGGGAGCGCCCATGCCATACAGGGGCCGGCGTGGTGGTGTCCCATCGGGACAGGGCTCCACAGCACCGGGGATGGTTCCACAGTGCCCGGGATGGCGGCACAGGGCTGGGGATGGCCGCACAGCGCCGGAGGTGACGGAGGGAACGTGCTCTGCCTACCCTGAGCCACGGCACCGTCATGGGCATGCGTCAGGGCGGCGGCCGTACGCCCCTCGAGGGTGTTGCCATCCCTTTTCGAGGGGTATGGCGGGGAGGAAGGACGGGAGCGGGTGGTACAGTGTCGAAGAACGATACCAGCCATCCCGCACAGCATCTGTACAGCGCCGGGAATGGCTGCACAGTGGTGGGTTGCTCGAACAGCGCCGGGATCAGATTCCCAGGCGGTGTCAGGAGATCGGCGTGGCGGGGATTCGCCTTTTGACCCGGGCGCCCGCGGCGTGTCAGGGCATTTAATGCTCCGGTCGGGGGGAGCAGGTGAGACGCCACGGATCGAGGGGAGGCCTCGAGCGAGGCGGAGACTCGCTCGAGGGGCCGGATCCCTCGAGCGAGGCGGAGATCCACTCAAGGGGCGCCGCGCCCTCGAGCGAGGCAAGGTTTCGCCGCGCGGCGTCCGACCCTCGAGCGAGGCGGAGGTTCGCTCGAGGGCGGATCGGGATGGCGGTTCGATGGGCCATGGAGGTTGTTGGGCCGTGGGTCTTATTCGTATTTGGGCTGTGACCGGTTTGGGGGGCATTTTTGTGGTTTTGTGTCAATTTTTTAGGAAGGGTAATCTCCCCCATAGTTAGAGGAGCCCTATGGCTGACCCCGACAGAGTATAACCCTCGAGAGCGACGTGCTCTGAGCCGGTGTGAAGCGTGCAGTTCTCGTGCCTGTGAGCTTTTGGATTCCTTGTTGGATCCTAGCTAGGATGCAACTTTGCTAAGGTATGAAAATAAATGAGTCGTATCCATGTTGCCTAGATATTGATCCAAATATTTTGTAGCAATTGTGTGGCTTGGTGACTTAGATTTTAATGTAGACTTGTAATGAAGGTTTCTAAACATTTATTTTCCGCTTTATGATCCCAACTTTTGATGTGGTGCCATCAGTTAGAGGATTCTTGAACATTAATTTGTAATGTGATTCAAGTTCTTGGACTCTATAAATAGAAGGGTGTAGTGCAAGCATCATATACAGAATGCTCGGTATCCACCATTTGTAGGCCAACAAATTATTTCTGTGTTAGTTATAGCATTGCCAACACTATAGTAGTGCATGATGACCGTAAAAGTAATCCTTCGAGCATTTGTCCTTGCTTTGGTTCTTACCATTTTGACAACACATCACGCTTGGGGTGAAGGTGATTGCCACCTTGACAAAAAGGTGGTTTTTCTCAGATGCAAGAAGACCATCGAAATTAGCACCGATTACGAACCTCCAGCCCCAAATGTCGTCGTGCTGTTGAAGCATCTGACATGGCTTGTATTTGTCTTATCCTTAGCATCGAAGAACAAATCTATGTAAGTGTCGTTAAGCTTGTTCATCTTGCAGCAGACTGTGGCAAGCCAATGCCAGCTGGAAGCAAATGTGGAAGTAAGTACCTAACATTATCTTATCATTTTTTTTAAGATGTATTGTAGTGACATTATATTTTTGGTCAAATGATTTTCAAGCAATATAATAGATTTAGAAACTTGTTTCCTACAAACTCACCCATGCAACATGGATAACATAAGTTTTTAACTCTTTATTTCAGCTTGGACCATCCCAGGACTGCTATCTTCACCACCACAGTCCACCAGAGTTGGTCAAAGCGAACATCCCAAAGGAGGAATCAAGAAATCAAATAACAACTACAACTAGCCTAGTTATCTTTCATGTCATTTTCTAGCCATGGCAATTTATAATGGATATCAATAAAAATCAGCTTCATAAAAAATATTGTGATAATAAAGATAACATGATTATCACCTGATTTGTTATTATATGCGCTCACCGGCGAGCGAGAGTGACGAAAACGCACACTCCCTAGCTCAAGAGGACCAGACGTACGTGTCCATATCACCTCGACAGCGACGTCGTCTGACCTCTGTGAGGATGCAAAAGCGCTCGTCGTTGTTTTATTTGCTGATGACTTGCTCATCATTTGGAAACATATAAATGATTTTTTTTTCAAATCACACAGTATAAATGAAGACGCTCACATGTACTGATGTACGAGCGCACCTTCACTCCTACACAGACGCACGGAACTCTATTTTTATTAGCACATCCGACAAAACTGAGCCAACAAATTTTCAAAATTGTTGAAATCATTACTGGTACCTCACTACCTCGCTGTTGATGGGCACGTCATGTGCCCTAGGGCAGGGCACTTTTTTTACCGAAAACCGAACCGAGCCGAACTGAAACCGAACCGTATTGTCGGTTTTTCGGTTCGGTTTTAGTTTTGAGAAAGACCGACATTTAGTTCGGGGGTCGGTTTTCACGTCCTGTAAAACCGAAACACCGTTAAAACCGAACAGCCTCCCGTCCGTCGTGGTGCGTGGCCCTCTCCTGCGAATTCCCTGATCACTTCAGCCCATTTAAACACCTTGGCCCAAACAAAAGCTACAGTCCACGAGCAGGCCCAAAAGGTATCCACGAGCAAGTCGAGAACCACCACAAGTCAACAACTCCACGAGCATCCGCCGGCCAGCCGCCCCATCCAACCTTATCCTCATCCTCGGTTCTGCGAGCGGGTGTGGTGGTGCGGCGCAGGCGGAGAGCTCGGCCAGGGGCGCGACGACGGCGACTCGGCGAGGGCGCTGGTCAGGCGCGGCGCGACGACGACGGCTCGAGCAAGGGCGCTGGTCAGGCGCGGCGCGACGCAGGCGGAGTCGCGGAGATCTCGGCCAGGGGAGTGACGACGGCGGCGCGGGCGAGGCTTCTGGTGAGGCACGGCAACGGCGAGGTAGGACTGTAGGAGGGTTCCAATTTGATGTACTCTGCTTGATATCGACCGCCTGTGAGGCAATAAAACTTTGGTGTTGTTCGGTATAAACCGAAAAATCGAGTTAAAAAACCGACACCGAACTCGTCGGTTTTCGTTTCTCTGGTAAACCTATCGGTTGCCGGATGCTGAAAAACCGAAATAATTTAACACCGAAAAACCGAACCAAATAGTCGGTTTAAACCGAATGCTCAGACCTAATGTGCCCCAGCTGAACTATGCTCAGAAAATGACCTTTTGTTGCTATACACATTTGTTGATATATGCTTGTCCGGAGGACATGATTCTGACAGGAACTTGTCAACCATGCATACACTAGTAAATACACGTTGCAGGAGCAAATCGTTCCAAGGGAAGGTACAAGCAAATCATTCTACACAAAAGAAAAGAAAACTGAAATACGTCATGACATGTATGGGTTTGTAGTTGTACTACCACGGAAGAGTCCTCATCGCTTCACGGCCTTCACCTCACGCATGACGCGTCATCTCCTTTCCGCTACGAGCAGGAGAGGGTTCTTCCTGTGCACGGTCAGCCCGGTCTCCTGCTCCAGGTCAACGACCTGCCCATCCGGCGCTCGCCAGTCGAAGCAGAAGAGCAGGTTGGCGAGCAGCAGCTCTACGGCGGAGGTGGCGAAGTGCACGCCGGGGCAGCTCCTCCGCCCGACCCCGAACGGCACGAGCGAGAAGCTGTCGTGCCAGGGCTTGTGGTCGCCGAGGTCCGCCACCTCCTCGTGCCGCTCGGGCGCGAACCGCGCCGCGTCGGGGCCCCACGCGCCGGGGTCCTGCCCGATGGCCCTGGCGTTCACGAGCACCCGCGTCCCCGCCGGGATCTCGCAGCCGTACACCGTGCACGGCTCGATGGTCTCCCGGGGCACCAGCAGCGGCACCGGCGGGTGCACCCGCATCGACTCCCGGATCACCTGCTTCAGGTACTTGAGCCGCGGGAGGTCCGACTCGCGGACGATGTCGCCGCCGCCGCCGGCCACGGCGCCGCGCACCTCCTTCTGGGCCTTGGCGAGGATGTCCGGGTGCCGGACCAGCTCGGTCATCGTCCACTCCACCGTCGCCGCCGTCGTGTCCGTCCCGGCAATGAACATGTCCTGGAACACATGTGAATAAAATCACACAAGTCCCGGTTGTTCAGAAACGTCTCGGCTCAAGAGACTTGTGGAACGTAACATGCTGGCGCGTACAGGTACAGGATCGAGATGAGACGTACCGTAAGGATGCCTTTGATCTGGTTGCGGCTGTTGAACGTGCTCTTGTAAGCCGGATCACCGTGCAGGAGGAGAAGCACATCAACCAAGTCCTCGCCTTTGGAACCCGCGGGCTTGTTGAGGTGATCGTCGATCACCTTCTCGTAGAACGCGTCGAGCTCGTGGAAGTTCCGCTCCAGCCGCCTCCGCAGGCCCCGGAGCGTGTCCAGCCACCCCAGCCATGGCATGTAATCGGCCACGAAGAAAGCGCCAAGAAGCTTCTGCGTCTCGTCGAGGACGGCGCCGGCCTGGATGCCCCCTTCGCCGTCACCGTCGTCGCCGAACGCGACGCGGCGCAGGATCCTGTTGCTCGTCTCCATGAGCCTCTCGCTCAGGTTCACGGGTGAGCCGCCGTTCGTCCCGGACGCGCCCGCCGCCGCCACGGCGGCGACGAGCGCGGCGGCCTCGCCCTCGCGGACGCCGCGGAACCCGCGCACGCGCGGGGCGCTCAGGAGCTCCGACAGGGACGCGCGCCGCGCGGCGCGCCAGAACGCGCCGTCGGGCGGCGAGAACACGATGTCCTGCAGGCCGTAGGTGATCCTGGCGGCGGCGGCCAGCGCCGGGCGGCCCGACATGGCGCGGTCGTTGGGCTGGAACGCGGCGCGGAGCGCGGCGGCGGTGGAGACGACGAGCGTGGGCACGGAGCCCAGGCGGAGCAGCATGAGCGGCGCCGCGTGCCTGGCGGCCAGCGCGGCGAGGGAGTCGTGCGGGACGGCGCCGAGCTGGTGGAGGTTTCCGATGACGGGGAGGCCCCGCGGGCGCGGGAGAGACGGCGGCGAACTGTTGCTGCTGGCGGCGCGCCTCCTCTTGAGCGGCGCGAGCAGCAGTCGCGTGAAGTAGAGGACGGTAACGGTGGTGACGACGAGGACGAGGAACAGGCGTGCAGAGAGATCGCCGTGTTGAGCTTGGAGCGTCTCCATGGAGTTGTGATTTTTTTGGTCACCTTCTTTTCGTGGTAAGCGGCTAGCACGGCAGGACGGCAGGAACAGTGTACTTATAGACTGCGCGCGGAGACTTCGACATGATTTTGAAGTGTTGCACTGTTACCAGTTAGCCGCCGGCCGTGGCGGCGGCGGCGGCGCGAATGGAGTATTATGCAAGCCAGAACTCATGCACAAGCACAATTGACACTCGAATAATGTGCATTATTCCTTGTGGTAGCAATCGTGTAACCACCTCTCTCGTACCAAGCTTTGAAAGCTTCGACAAACAAAAAGGAGCTGCTGCTCTCTGTCTGATACTCTGGTCAAAATCTAATCGGGATGGTGCCATGGTAGGGGCGGCTGCGGCTAGCTAGCCAGTAGGAGACGACACTTTGAGGTTTGAGCAGCGCAAGCGCAGTGCACCCGTGCAGGTCGGTCGGTCCCCGTGCTTCACTGCTTCGCGGTCCTTCTCTGTGGGAGGTACGTACTGGTGGTGGGAGCGTCGTGCTCGCCCACGAAATGCAAGTGCGAGTCCAATTTGGCCACCGCCGACGAGTCGTTTTCGGTGGCGGGGGCGCCCGCCGACTCCGGACGGGCACGGCGGG
Organism: Cenchrus fungigraminus; assembly: GCA_036936925.1. Classification (NCBI taxonomy): domain Eukaryota; kingdom Viridiplantae; phylum Streptophyta; class Magnoliopsida; order Poales; family Poaceae; genus Cenchrus; species Cenchrus fungigraminus. Next base: position 78,904,332 of record CM072775.1, read on the forward strand.
CCGCCCTGCCGGGCCGTGTGCACCTGCATGCAGGTTGTCCTTCCGCGGAATTGCTGGCTGCGGGTCCCGGTGAGACAAAAGATAAGTACTCCCTCCATCCCAAAATAAGAAAGATTTTAACTTTGATCGATTAGTTAAAAAATATTAATATTTATATAGTACATAATTAATAGTATTAGATAGATTGTTAAATATATTTTCATAATAAATACTTTAGAGATACAAATATTGCTAATATTTTCTATAAATATAGTCAAAGTTGAGAATGTTTGACCAATACGAATAACATAGTGACATTTATTTTGAGACATAGGGAGTATTTCAGAAAAACGACGAGGCATCTAGAGGGTTCTAGGATTATCCTCCTCCACATCCACCACCCCACCAGGCGGCGTGCGCCACTCGAAGCAGGAATGCAGCAAATTCGCCAGGAGCAGCAGCTCGACCATGGTCGTCGCCAAGTGCGCGCGGGGGCAGCTAGCTCCTCCGAGCCCGGCCCAACCCGAATGGTTTGTGGTTGTCGAGGTACGGTCCCTGGCGCCGTCGGCCCCGTGCCGCTCCGGCACGAACCACGCTCGCGCCGACCGAGGTCCCAGGCGTTGGGGTCCGTATGTGCCGATGGCCTTGGCGTTCACGATCACCCGCGTCCTGGCGGGCATCTCGTTATCTCATAGCCGCGCACCGTCGGTGCATGCCTCAGTGGTTTCACGGGGCACCAGCAGCGACGCTGGCGAGTGCAGGCGTAGGGAGGGACTCCCTTATGCAATATAAATTAGCTTTTCGCTTTCTTGTCCAATAATACCGTTGTGTGTACTTATGAGCCAAACATTCTCCCTTCTCTTAACAAGAAATGTGCTTTGCACGTCTTAAAAAAACTTCAGGTAGTGCTGCCGTGGGAGGGAACCGGATCCTCTGAAGTTTTACATTCTACCTCAGACGGAGGTAGGAGCTGCTATCCGTTCAATTGGCATCCCACTGCAGCACGCAGGACAAGAGTTCCTCTCAGAACAGTTCGTGTACCAGCAAAAAGAGGTTGTTCGGCTGGTACGAAGCATAGTGTTTGGCTGGTAGATTAAATAATGTTATGTGAGGAAGAAATAAGCCGAAATAAGTCGTAACAAACCGAGAACAACCAGCCGAACAACCTCAAAATATTCCATAGCTAAGAAAAAAAGAGAAAGTAAGAGCCAAATACTCCCTCTCTCTCCCCTCTTTTTTGATAGAGATATTTGACTAAGAAAAATATTGTACTTATATATATATCTAATAATGCAAATAAACTTTTTCTTGTTAATTTTCTAATGTTTACTCGATGACAGCTCAATATCTGTTGCTACAGTCCACATCGATGGAAAATAGAACTATTATTTGCAAAATATGATTTTGTTTTTGCGAATCACACAGTATAGTTGCAGACGCTCACAAACACGCACACACACTCGTCCATATGAATACACGCACACAACCCTACCTTGTAAGCCGTCAAATCCTCGAAATTGACGACTCTCACATCCACGCATGCACACTCGTCCCTACGAACACACGCACACAACCCTACCCCTAGAAGCTGTCAAATTCTCAAAATTGATGACTCTCACATACACGCACGCACACTCGCTGGGGTTTTAGGATTTATGATTTAAGGTTTTATGACTCAAATCATTGTTGAGTTTTTTTTTGACCGAAGTCGGTAGAGGAAGCCCCCACTTATTTTTTTATAAATTTTTTATTCTAGTCTCTTTTAATTTGCTACCACAGGAAGTCGAATCCGGACCTGCTGGGTGCTACTGAGGTGCTCTAACCACTAGGCTAGAGGTCCTTTCACAATCATCGTCGAGTTGAGGACTCGAATCCTAATGGGCAAATTCAAACAAAAGGAACCATTATAAAATAAATTCAAAAAAAAAATGCAAGCACCATCGTCAAGTTGAGAACTCAAATCTCGATGACCAGATTCGACCACAAGGAACTTTACTAGCTAAGCTACGCTCGGTTCATCTCTCTCTCATAATTAGCATGTCATGTCATCAAAATTGTTGATTTGTCGTATCATTAAATGAAACTGAAATTCTAATGAATCCCACTAGGAAAAACTTCGCGAAATACCAAAACTAATTAATTTTTAACTATACTTCAAATGTTTTATCAGGCAATACTCTTTTTTTGAGGTTATGATCCTTTTTACAAGACATTATCTACCGGAGTCTGCTAAAAATTATTTTATCTCCCAAATTCACATATTCCACCTACACATGCACGACGCTTCATGCTTGTACCGAGCGTCCTATTCACGCTTGTTCCAGCACGCGCACGCTCCCGTCGGATGTCAGCAGCTACCTCCCTCTGAGGTAGTTAGAAAAACTGCAGAGGAACCGGATCCCGTGGGAGGTACTGTAGTACATATGGTATAAAATGAGCCACTCATAAAGTCATAATCTAGCTATATATTTGCGCCAGAAATTTTCGTTGACCCGGACCATCTACTTCGATAAAAATGGTGGGTGGCGAAAATTAATGAATTTTTAAAAAGACAATCTAAAAACTAATAAGGCCAAACTGATATACTAGCTTCGTGCTTAAGAAAAACTCGACAGTACTGCATGGGTTGGGTCTAATACTCTAATTAGAGCAGATGACCAAGAACCACTTATCTAATACGGAGTAGTTGACTTTCCGACTAGATTGATAATTTTAAGGAGCGTGTGACATTACGATTTTGCCCTTCTTAATTTCCCACGCAGAGTGCTGAACTGCTGACTACCGACCGCGACTGAGGAGGTCAGAGGGGATCATCAAGCGCTGAACCGCAAGGGCAAATAAAATAAATACATCTCCCGGAGACTACCGACGACAAATATTTTGAGTCTATGTGATTTGTACCGGCGGCGGCAAGTAAAACAATACGGAGGGAGTACTAAATTTTTTAGCAAAACCATAGTACCAAAATGGATTTTGCTGGGTCCGCCGCCGGCCGTCGGAGCTCAAATCCGCACCTTCCTTGGCCGGAGCTGCCTTCTCGCTGCCGGATGTTCGCACCCCTGGTCGTTGCCTGCGCCGACCCCGGTGCCGTCGGTCGGCTCTCCACCGCCGGTCGCCGTCCCTTGCTTCCTCTCGGCGTTCGGCGCGCTGCTGGAGGTCAGGGCGCCCTCTTCGGGTGATTTGGGCCGTGCTCAGGTTGTCCCCTCTCCTCATGCTCATCTCCTTCGGGGCTTCCTGCTTCAGTCTCTGTGCCTGGCTCTCCCGGCTGGGTTGGTCGAGGGAGGTCTGGGGTTTCTAGCGAAAGCCACTTGCTTGCTTGCGAGCCGGTGACGTCAACGCCCTCGGCGCGATTACCTTGTTGAAGGTGTCACCCGCGTCCCCCCTCCCCCTCCCCTCCGGCGAACTTTCCAAGTAAAAACCTTGGCCTTTTTGGTCGGACGATGGTGGCGCCTGCTGCGCTACTCCCTTCTTGAAGGTGTCGTTTTGGAAGTTCGGCGAGTTCCAGTATGGATCCCTCCCCCTTCTCTGCAGGTATCGATCTTGGTGTAGCGGTAACGACTTCTGTTGTTCATGCCTACGTTGTTTTTGCCTGCCGTCAATCTGGTTGCCTGGGCTACCTTTGTGCGACGGATGCTTTGCCATCTGCAGTTCGTGGTTGCTCTCAGGTGGATGCTCTTTGCCGCCATGGTGTTGTCGGTGCTTGCTCTGGATGGGCGCTTCGCCGCCGAGGTTGTGGTCGTTAGGTGGCTGCTTATCGCTGTGCTTGGTTGAGGTGATGTTTTGCCGCCATTCTTCTGCTCGCAGGACGCTTGCCGTCATGATTCTGCTTGGAGGTTTCTGTTGTTGGGTCATTGCTTGCTTATGGTTGTGTTTGCTAGTGGTTGTTGTGCCACCCTTGGCGGATGTTGCCGTTGTGGTCGTGTTGCTTCGTGGTTGCCTTACCACCGGTTGTTTCTCATCTCTCCCGGCATCTTTGGCGGCGGTGTGCTTCTCTTTGCAGGTTCAACTCGCAGGTCGGTGTTGTCTGGTGGCTAGGTTGGGTTGGGCTCCCCCTCGTGCTTTTCTGTTTTCGCGTGTTTGTCTGTTCGCGGCTGCGCCCGCTTCTGTTCGTATTATTCGCGGCTGCGCCCGCATCTGTTCGTGTCATGCTCTCCTTAGTTGTGTTTCGATCGTCCGTGTTATCCCTTTGTATCTTTGCGCTTTGGGTTTCTTCTAAAGTCGCTTATTTGCAGCTCTCTCTTCTTCTTAATGAAAAACGTGTTATGCACATCTTAAAAAAACAAAATGAATTTTGCATAGTTATCATATATAATAAGAACAAATGTATTTTTTTTGAAGAGAACGACAAGAGATTTGTCGTAATTTTTATTAGAAGAAAAGCGTGAGGACACGCAAAAGGACAAGAAAAAGAAAAAAAACAAAGGTGCGATGGGGTGGGGGAAACACAACTATCCCTCAAGCCCAACCCCGCACAACTGGAAAGGCAACTGAAAACGACTGAATAGAAAAACCGATATCGAGAGTGCAAGAAAAACAACAAGGCAACCACTAAGGAAAAGTAGCTGGTGCAGCAGAGGTCGTTAGAGTTCTCGTCCGCTAGAAAATCTTTGGGTCCTGGTACAACTTTGTATCACTTGTGATGCGGTAAATTAAAGCTAGAGATTTTTAAAAAGTTCACGAGGTTCGGACGAAAGTGAAGTTTTCTTTCTTCTATCTCTACTCCTAAAAAGTATGAAGTGGAGAAAAAAAATCCGTTAGTACTTTCTTCCGCTCGCCGTGCGTCCGCCCTCCCAACCCGCGCGTCCGCGCCCCCGCGCGCCCCATCCCTCCCGCATCCCATTTTTGCCCCTCCGTCCGCCGCCCCCACGGGCCCATCAACTACTCCCAAAACCCTACGCGCTCCCCGCTGCCGCCCCCAAGTCCCCGCATCTGCATCGGAGCGGGCGGCGCACCTTCAGATTTGGTAACCTTACCAAACCAATCCATCCAATCATCGAGTCATCGCCTCCGTCGCCATCCACCAAGACCGGTCGCCACCTCCCTCGCCGTCGCCGTCGCCGCCGTCAACCACCCCATCACCGTCGTTGTGGCCGAGACCGGATGTCATCTCCACCAAGACCGGCCGCCGCCTCCGTCATCTCCATGAGGACCGGCTGTCCACATCGACCTGATCCGACAACCCCCATCAGCCCTGCCCCTGCAGCCTCTCCATCCACATCATCTCGATGGTGGTTGGGTCGTGGCTTTGAGGATGGGATCCTAACTCCGAGCGAATGCACCTCCTCGATTTGCTCCCGCCACCGGTGGTTCTCCTGGTCCGCCCTTGCCTCCGCCGCCGCCTCAGTTGTTGCGTGGGTAGTCGTGCGTCATCGATACTGCCGTAAGGATCTCCTCACCCTAATCCATGGTGACAACAACTGCCACTGGCCAGTGTTGTCGTTCCCGTCCTCGATCCGTTTCGCCATCGTCATCTCCAACGAGATCCGCGCCATGGATGGTAGGAACTCCGGCCAGAGCAGTGAGAGGCCATAAGGAGGCCAACAGAGTGCCCACCGCCAGCAGCCCACTCACCGCGTCGTAATCTCCAACATCCATGAGGTCTGCAATGCGCTTGCAGTACTTTCTGCTATGTTTTGTGTTGTCAAATTAATTTATAATTATTAATTTAACTGTGCTGCCTGATATTCAATCTTCTTCCCCCGTGGATTGGGATGTGCCCAGCGTGGATTGGGATGTGCCCAGCATGATCGTATTTCAACTACTGGATTGTGATTTACTTATTTAGTTGCTCTTTTGCCCTCTTTTGTTTTTTCGACTAGAATTCTTCTAAATTGTGATAGGGAGGGCTTAACTCATATTGTTCTACAACAAAGTAATAGTGGTTTCCATAATTTGAAGCGCTTAACTCATCATCTTGATTGGTATTTACGTAGCTAGCTTGTGCATCTACCTTTCCGTAGCAGGTAGGAAATGGTTTCATTGTAAATTGAGTTACTACAGGCTAATTAACCTTTGATACAAAACTGATGAGATAATCTTTGGCAATGTTGATGGTGGTGACGGCGGTGGAAGCCAGTGTCCATGAGTCCATGACAGATCCAGCTTGTCACTTGAAGCTCCAACATCAATGAGCAGATTTGTGTTGGACTCATGTAGATTCTGCAGACCATGCTAGCTGTGATGGCATCCCCTTCCATTAGCTACTTACTTTATTACCCCTTCCAACTTCTCTGCTGGTTTGTTACTTCTACTGATGATAGAAAATAATTATTATCCCCTTCCAACTTCTCTGCTGGTTTGTTACTTCTACTGATACCAGAAAATAATGCATTTTGGTAGGTTATGCAGTACAACTACGATGTTCAGCTTGAGTGTTGATTGCATAATTGTACTACGATGTGGATGGTTTGACCTTTAATCTTCGTTATCTCGCCGTAACGCCCTGCAATATTTCAGGTATCCCACAAAACATTTATTTGATGTTGCAGCTAGGTTCTTCATTCTTATATGCATGTTTGTTGTAGGATTGGGAAAGATACATTCTGAATTTGGATGCTTAAACATACTGTAACGAAATGGTGTCCAATCTCTGAACTTAAATAATAATGTGAAAGTACGTTTCATCCTGCTTATTTAGTCCAGGATACATGTCATGTCTGAAAGAGCACTTTGGCGCATTATTCTAATTGCATAGCTTTCAGACAAGTCCAATTTCATGTGTTACATGTGCTTCTGGAAATATACAAATCCATCTCGTATCAATTGATCATGACTGGGATCGTCCAGTTGACGGGCTGGAAGATGTAATCATTGCTCTCTTTAAAACATCTAAGCTTTAACATTTCATTATCTGTAGAGAGATTCTCCCGCCATAGCTGGTTTCGGTTGCTTATTTATCGATTCTTCTCCTAACTATTCTTTACTTACCTTTGGTGCTGCAGATCATACAATTTCTTTCATTTGTGCAGGCCTCAATACCTGGTGTATAGGAATGAGCTCGACAGCGTATATAAGACATGTGGTGAAATTGGTAGCTATGTGCCATATATAATTTGGACAAAAACTCTGTACTCCTGAGTTGCGGAAGAACTGTAAGAGAAATGTATCCCTGAAACAGAAAACTGAAAGATGAGGAGTATGGCTGTTTCCAACAAAGAGTGAACAAGTGCCATTTAAAAGTGGTCTTTTGTATCAGTTCAAATCTCATCAAGGTAAAAACCAGTTACTATTCAAATAAGTTTTGTCCCATAGGTATCTTTGATAATTGAAGCCTAACCCTGTCCTTTCATGCTATTTCTTTCTGCATACCCTTCTGTTCTTTCGCTTCAACATGCAGTATAGATAATGCATGTATGTCATGATTCGCTGCTGCATGTAGCATAGATAATGCATATATATCACGATTGTTCGTTCAAAAAGCATATATGGGATGAATTAGGACATACTTCCTCACCAGGATCTGAAATTTATGTAGAAATGTTGATAAGCCTCTCATTTAGGTTAATCTGGTGGTGGGCATAACAGGATAATTAATATTTTTTTCTTAAGCCCTTTATTTAGATGTATAAAATACAACCAAAGATATTAAATTTAGGGCTTTTACAAAATACCACCAGATGCAACTGAAATAGAGCACTGAATGCTTGAACCAAACAGTTCTATTCTGTTCTTTTCATTTGCAGTAGCCTTACCCTGCTTGATCCCTTTGCAGGATTATGGATTGGTTAAGCAAGGGATGATCTTTCCCTTTGTGGATTACCTAGACAGGTAAAATTCTATAATTTGGATTTGAAAATTGCACTATTAACTTGGGGGTTGTATCTGAGGTCCTCTGTTCTTGTCAGGTTTCAAGGACAACCTCTGTCTAAGCTTAGGCTTTTCTTGCCGAACATGGCTTTTTTCATATTGAAACAGATGGGTTGTGCTCACTTTCTGTATGTCTGATCCTATTGGCTTTCAGGAAGTTCCTCCTAAAAATGAGCAAGAGAGCCTCATGTTACTGAAAATATCATGAAATTGTACAAGTTGAGTGAAGCTACTTCCCTTGATCATCTTTTGAACTGGCTGCAACTTGCTGAATTTCAGGTTGTTGGTAAATCAGAACCATGTTATGTTGGCTGTTGTAAGCCTACCATCCAAGGGTTCTAAGAAAAAGAAGCAAGAGTATAAACACTCTGAAAACGTGTGGCTCAAAATTGGGTTGTAGCCTCGCACGAATGGAATAAATTCTGCTGGGCTACAATATTTTCTTTTTAGCACAAGCATGAGATTTCTTACTCAGGAACAGGATTACAGTCGTTGTGGCGGGGCTACAATCTTTGAAAAGCTTAAAGTATGCGATACAAAGGATGCTATATTTATATAATATGTTTTCCTGTCAACTATTAGTTTGGCATAAATCCTTCTGATGTTTTTCTTCGATTCTTCTGCCTTCCATTTTTCGCTCAAATCATTAGTAGCATAGTTTGGATTATTAAAAAAAATCCTAATTGGTCTTTGTAGTAACTTCGTTGAATATTTAAATCAAATGATAATATGGGACATGACAGTATGTTTTAGGTTGCCTGTAGCAACGCACGGGCACTTTCCTAGTTCTCCTAAAAAACCAAAGTTAGTCTGCACGCTTCGTCCGTCTATCGGCATGGTACGTCGTTTTTCCGCTCCGCTTGCGTCCGCCCCCGCGTGTCCGCCTCGAGGTCCACCGCCAGCCCCGCACGCCCCATCCCTCTGCCCTCCGCGCGGTCCACCGCCAGCTTTGGAATGCCACCGAACTCTCCATCACCCAAACCCTAACCCGATTTCCCTCCTCTCTCGCTCCCCTCGCGCGCCGCCCCTCCCGACCTCTCCCGTGACGAGCCCGCCGCCACCCCTCTTCCTAGCCTTCCCTGCGGCACCCTCGCCCCACGACCACGTCGTCGACGGCCACGCCATCATCGGCACCGTCAACGACCACGCCATCACCGTGGCCGCCGTCGCCTACGATATGTCGCCGTCATCTCCAACGACAAGACCGGACTGTCGTCATCTCCAACGACAAGACCAGGCTGTTGTCATCATCCGGTTCCTATCGATCTGAGCATGTCCAATTCTCTACCCCGTCCCTGAAATCCGAGTCTGTGTCAACCTCCTCGCCTCCTCTGTCGCCTACCAGTACCTCAAGGTGCTCTGGATCCGCACGCGTCGACCTCGCTGCGGGAGGGGACGCCACCAAGCTCTCGCTGCCGTTGCTGGGAGGTGGTCGGCGCGGGTGGCCCTGGCCATGATGTTTGGGGTTAACTCCGGCCTGGGCGACCTCCTCATGCTCGTCGTTATGTCGTTCAACAACGACTTGTTCATCGCTGTGTCGTCATCGTGTGGCTCCCTCTCGGGTCCTTGCGTTGTGCAGCAGCGACAGGCGTGGGTCACCGACTTCTCCTCCATGTTTGTTTTTTTCTTGTTCTAACAAAATGATTAAGATTCCTTTCTAAATGAAGATTTGGGACTCCTATAATCAAAATGGCATTGTGTTTCAGTAAAAATAATAATCATTGGTATTTTAGAACTGCACTTTCGATCATGGGAGTTTAAACTTTGTAGCATTTTGATATTTACTAGAAGAGCACTTACATCTAGGATATGTTGTGGATTCAGTTTGCTCGTACAGGTCGTGACTGTCACTTTAAATACATTTAACGAAAATGGTTTGATTTCCTATTCCTTATGCTTATTGTTGTGGATTTGATACAGCTTTTGTTGTCTTGTGATACTCGATCTCAGTGTTATCGCTTTCTCCTTGTAGGGCATTCACGATGCAGGGCACTAGCTTTATGCTACTCATGGAAACTTCTTGGCATTTCTTACAACAGACCATGTATAACGAGAAAATGTTATCTGCTTTCAGGCACTTGCTCACACTACAATAGTGATCTGCTGCAAGGAGATAGCTGGGTAAGCTGAGCACAAATTAAATTTGGCTATCTTAATTGGTGAGCATAGGTAAGCTGAGTACTAAACAAATTTGGCTTTCTTAATTGGTGAACATGTAATTATAATGTATTCTTAAATTGCAAGCTGATTTGTTTTGTGCTTGTAGGATATCAAGAGGTAGGAAGTACTGAATAATACTACTTGCCATTCTTTCAGTGCCTGATGGAAAGCCAGTTATTGACTTCATTCCTAATCTGCCAAATGTTTTGATTGCGACAGGACATAAAGGAAACAGGCTAACTCTGGTGATTCAATGATCACTTTATCAATTTTCTCCGGTTACTAATGTTTATGTGTTAGAATATTTTTCTATTTATACTTTAGTTGGGTAGTTCAAGTATGAAAGGTACCATGCCAGTGGTTCTATCATTAATGATAGAGATTGATCTTTCCTTCACATCGAAAGAAATATATGATGTTGGGAAGAAAAAGGATCTAGGAAAGTGTTTTGGCATGTTCCAGGATCGAGTTCTTTGAGCATACATAGGTTGCATAACATACCCCCATTCTCCTGGATACAGTAGTTACAGAACAAGTAGCTGCATCCCATCCCCATATCCCAGCATGTGTATATCATTGTACATAATAGTTTTATGTCGTTTTAGACCAATCTGCTTTCTACCTTTTGACTAATTTTCCCTTCTAAGAAGATATAAGAGCTAATGTCGTTCTTCCAATTTTTCTTTAGGCACTAGGCACTGCTGAAATGGTTACTGATATGACTCCTGGGAATCCTGGAAAAGTGGACTGCTAACCTTTCGCCATCAAGCACATATTATCAGGTAATTTTGGTATTTTTTTGGGTCGAATTATATGTGTAAACAATATAATCATGCTTTGTGATGCATGCTTCTGTTGTTTCCAATATGGTTCAAAACTACAACCTTTTTATGCCTTGACAGCTAAATTTCGTGACGACTTTCTTTAGCTTAGTTCTTAAGGTGGGGTTTCTATTTTTATTTTATATATTCAATTGTATAGATTTTTAAGATTTGACGTGGTAGTAAAATGTCAATTTGGTTAGTGGATTGCATGGATGTTGGGGATTCCTTACATCTGTCTATATCTAAGTCATGGATATATGTCCTAAGAATTGTACATTCTGCCAGAACACACGACAATGCCAGAGGGTTTGCTGCTTGATGACGTTTGTCAAGCATGCAACTGGGATATGGGGTTTGAAACTCGTTTTAGTGAACTGCGATTTGATTTGATTAGTGCAGCAAGTGTTTGATTTGGCGATGAGAAACATGATTCATACACGAAGTTCCTTAGGGTGTCCCTTGATTGCAGTTGAAAATTGCAGTGAAACATAGGTTTTCATTTACAGTAATGCTATGAATTTTTCTTATATATTTATTTGGAGTAGCTGACCTTTCTTCCTGAGAGTACATTGTGGTTCCAGCAATACTCAGTTGCGTTCATTATACCTGCATCTTCAGCTAACTATTTAATACATTCTGATAATTTAGTTAAAAATTTCATGTGAGATGTACCTATTAATCTCCGTCTTATGTTTTGGTCTTCGGAATGCAGTGTCGATCAGTGTTGCCTTTTGTTGCTAGCAAGCAGGAGCAGCGCAAGGAGCAACTGACCCTCTACCAAAGAGCTACTGTATCACATGGCAACCCATGATATTATTTGGGACTGGAGTTACAAGTTGCTGATTGAACTGTTCAACTGCATACAGTTTGCCACACTATCTAGATTCTTCAGCATTGTGTTCTTTCCCTTGACCAGGTTCAACTCTCATTGCTAGCTTTGTTTTTTCAAAGACAGAACTATTAGCATACATAAGGGACAATCCATTCTGATAGCATGTGTTGAGAATATTGCATACTATAATGTCATGTCAGATCATATACAATATCTTAAACTATGAGCCAATTCCATTACGCTAGCATTTGCAACTTTCAAGCTTTAGTGATCTTTGTGGCTGAACAAGTGTAGCATTGTTAAGGAAAATTTAGTTTTAGGAGTAAATATTGCTGAACATTACTTATGATCCCTGACAGTTAAAGGCAATTTCAGATGAAGTTGGGCCATTCAAACTGAATCCATGGAAAGAATAGGAGTGGTGGCAGCAGGAGTAGTAGTAGGATTACGAGAGAAATGCCGCGGCTAAATCCGGGATGAACATCACTGAAGGCAAGCTGGTGTCCATGAGTCTATGATTGACCTTTGGCTTGTGTCCATCGGAAAAAGGTACTGGCAATCTGAACCCACGAGATTTTCATGCATTAGTCTTGTTTATCTACCATCGTTTCGCATCATAGCAATAATCTCCCTGGTTCTGAGTATGTATGCTATGGTAATAGAAAAAATCAGTATCTGCTTGCTCTCAATTTTGATAATTTGTGTTTCAGTGCTATATTCCTGATTGTTACCACTGAGATTGAAAAAGAGGAGGTACCGAAAAATTACAATCCTGTCTTTTGTACCTTATGCCGTACATGTGGCTGTTTCAATTTGGGTGAGCTCATCAGTACTGTAAATTACCAGAAATGAGAAGTACGCATCTTTAGCTTTGAAATGATTTGCTTTCATGTGTAGTTTGATGTAGGTAGCTCTATATTTTGGGACAGAAAATGAACATGTTTGTTGAAGTGTACTATGTGTTTGCAAATTGTAGGAATTTTGGTTGGACAAGAGCAGATGCGTGATCTGTATGGCGCTATCCTCCAAAGCATTGGTGATAACAGGGATAGACAACAAAAGATACTGGTAGCACTGCCAACTTCAGAACCAAGGTGAATAACGGTCTTTTGAGTTTTGATACTATTGTTTTGTCAGTTCAGTGTGTGGTGGTTTTTTTAAAACGATGATATGGTAGCATGATTGCGATGTAATGGGCTGAAGATATTTCCACATGGTGTGACTGACATGCTCCTTGTTTCTTCATTAAACACTTTATTCATTTATATTATTTTCTGGAGCATGCTTTACCTTAGATGCGTAAGCTTGTTTGCTCTGAAATATATGGATGCTTACGTGTTCATTCAAACTTTAGGATACGCATAAGTTCACTACTCCTTTAGGATATTGCTCTTTCTCATCATAGCTATAGGAAATAATGCACAAGGAGCCCACATCTACTCTTGTTCCATTGGAAGATATTGAGTACAGTCTACCGGTGTCTCATTTAATTGGGATCATCTGGGATTCACTATCTTCCAATGTATATTTCTCTTGTAGCTCAACACTATTTCTTGATAGAATACTGAAATAAAATATAATTTTTATCTTATTATCAGTACATGTCTATACAATTGGAATTTACATGTATTATTCAGGTAGTTGCACAAATTGTTGGGCAGCAGCAACATCATCAGTTCCGAAGGGCTGCATTTTGGATTGTATAAAAATTTTGTGTGCCTGCAGGCTAATGTGAATTCAGTTCAATTAATTACAAAATATGATACGGTGATAAGTCTACTTGTACCTACATCAGCTGTGCTTGCAGCTTTCCATGCTGATAGCAGCAGGATTGAATAATTTCAGGTTAGATTTTTGTTTTCTTTTCATCACACTACATGACCTTTGAAGCATCTGTCATGTCGATACTAAATTTGATTGCTAGGTTGACGTGAATGTGACAAACTGTGAATTTTGTTTGCTCACTGGTAATGGATATGAACTCTTTTTAAATTAATGGTAGAAAGCTCCTGGCATGAACTCTTTTTAAATGAATGGTACAGAGCTCCTGCCCTTCCGCTAACAAAATGAGTTGTCTCTTAACTTGTTCCGTTAATTAGAGCTCATTTGACTTGCAAGCTGCAGTCGTGTAATGCTAACGCAATTTCTCGTGGTGGTGGGTTCATATTTGTTGTTATTGAAATTCAAGTGTTGCAAATTCTAAATGAAATAAACACATGATGCATTATATAACCATAATGCATAATGGTTGTCATTATAATTTTGCATTCTCTTTTTTATGAGCATCATGTGTTGTGCGTGATTTTTTGGAATAATGACTATCTTGTTCGAATTAGTATGTCTGTAGCAACGCACGGGCACGAACCTAGTAAAACCAAAAACCAAGGATGTAGATCCACCTTTGACAGGTAGAACACCACGTAATTTGACAGGGAGTATGGACGATAACACCAAGTTTGCCAGTCATACAGCTAGAATGTTCTTAAATTTCTAAAGCTCAAGCTCAAATTTTTACTTTGAGAATGGCATGAATGAAATTGATATTGAAAATAGACGGTGCTAGAGAGATACGAAATGGAAAACGTTTCACCACGCCTGGCATTTTCAGATCGATCACCTAGTGATGTGAGCAATGAAATCCTCGAGGTCCTTGCGCGATGCGCCGCTTGCTGCAGCCGACGAACGGACGGCCTCGCCTAGCGCCATTGCACGCTGCTGGATCTGGCGCCCTTCATCAGAGACCATCACCTTCTCGATCACCTCCCGTATGACCGCCCTCGGTATCACCTCCCTTTGCTTCTCCGTCGGTCTCACCAGAATTCCTGCCTCGAGGTGCTTGCACACCAGCTCAGAATTCAACGGCTGATCGGAGTGCATGGGCCCTGCCAGGATGGGCTTGCCGTGGCTCATGCTCTCCACGGTGGAGTTCCAGCCGCAGTGGCTCAAGAACGCCGCCGTGGCGCCGTGCGCCAGGATCCCCAGCTGCGGCGCCCACACGGTGATCACCACTCCCCTGCCTTCGGTCTGCTCGGTGAACTCCGACAGGAGCTTCGCGTGCCGGTTGTTCTCGCGGTGGTCATCCGTGAATATGTTGCCGCGGTTGGCGTCGCGCAGCACCCAGACGAACCGCTGCTTGCTGTCGCGCAGCGCCGCGGCGAGCTCCGCGACTTGCTCGCCTCGCAGCGACGTCGTCGAGCCGAACGACACGTAAAGCACGGACGCCGGGGGTTGCTTGTCGAGCCAGCCTAGGCAGTCGTGGCGCTTGTCCTCGTTGCTTCCCTGCTGCCCGGATGAACTTGCGTCGAGCAGTGGGTTTAAGGGGCCGACGTTGAAGAGCTTCTTGCCCAGCTGCTCCTCGAAGAAATCGATGGAGTCACCCTCGAGCGCGCGGCAGGTGTTGGTGAGGACGCCGGCGCTGGACGGTATCGTCTGTGCTGATCTCGCCCGTTCGCTCGCGTACTCCAAGAACTCCTCCGGTATGTAGGTGTAGACGGGGACGTAGTCGACGCCGCGCTCACGCAGGACGCGGGTTCCGGCGTCCGTCGGCCCGAGTGTCGACAGGGAGGTGCAGACGAGCTCGAACCCCTCGCCGTTGGGCATCCGCGCGGCCGCTTCCGCGGCGAAGGCGTTGGCCATGTCGTAGAGCACGACGACGCGGCGGTGGGACGCGGAGAGCGCGCCGAGTAGCGCCGCGAGCGGGGCGGGCGCGCCGGCCGTGAAGGCCTCCCACAGCGGCATGAGATGGGACGGGAACGCGCATGCATGCGAGCCACCGCCGCCGGTGCCGGTGCCGGTGTCGGCGGCGGCCGGTGGCGGCGAGGCGTAGGACGCGATGGTGTTAGCGGACTGATAGATCAGAGAGAGATAACAGCAGGGAATCGAGAAGGAAGAAGCGGATCCAGCCTGCTGACCCCGATAATTTCTCATAAAGTCCAAAGGAATCACTGTTCATTACTGTTCATTAACACTAATGACCTCATCTCCTAATGAGGCTGACCCCGGTGCTCTCGATTCCTAGATCCGCTCCTGGGAAGAACTAGAACAGGGTAAGAAGAACACGGAGAAAGGAGTCCAGAGAAAGCAGTCACCCGGCGAGGGCCTGCTGAGGAAGGAAGGGGATAAACAGTGTTGTGTCTGTTACATAATTCGTGATCCCAGACCAAACGCACACGCTAGCTTAAGTACTCGGACCATCGTTTACATGGGCTTTGCCCCGAATTGTAACTAGTTAACTCACACCACCCATTCCGGGCCGGAGAACTTCGGGTTGGGCTTCCTGGGCCGATGGGCCTGCTGGGCTTCAGTAGTTGTCTCCTGGTTGGTGCTGACATTCACCCTCCGTTGAGACGCCGCTTGACCCCAAGCAGGCGCTGAAGGGAACAATTGCTGAAGAGAAATTGCATCTTCCCAGGTAGCCAACTCCAGAGGCCATTGAGACCACTTGACGAGCACTTGGTGAACTGGATGAAGGTCCTTAGTCACCACCCTTTTCTTCAGAATCTTCTCGGGTAGTTGTAGCGTTTCCAGATCAGGAGGCAATGATGGCACCACCTCAGCAGTAGTATGAACAGCAAAATCAGTGAAAGCAGGCTTCAGTTGACTTACATGAAAGACAGGATGAATCCTTGAAGATTCAGGCAACTGCAATTTATATGCCACTTGCCCCACTCTAGATATGATCTTGAAAGGACCAAAGAATTTGAAGGCGAGCTTCTGATTAGATCGAGACGCCAAGGAACTCTGAACATAAGGCTGAAGTTTCATAAATACCATATCACCCACTGAGAATTGCCTTTCAGATCTATTCTTATCCTCCTGCTTCTTCATACGCATTCTGGATCTTGCAAGGTGTTGCTTGAGCAAGTTGTTCATTTTTTCCTATCATTCAACCAGGAAGATAACTCTGTAGCTTGAGCAACTAGTCTGTCATCTATCCCAAAGTGTCTAGGTTCATACCCATAGAGTGCCATGAATGGAGATCTCCCGATAGCTGAATGATGACAGTTGTTATACCAATATTCTGCTAAGGACAGCCACTTGGACCATTTGGAAGGACATGCATTTGCAAAACATCGAAGGAATGTTTCCATGGTCTGATTAAGCCGCTCAGTCTGGCCATCTGACTGTGGATGGTAAGAAGAGCTCATACGCAAGGAAATTTCAGCTAAGCGACACAGCTCTTGCCAAAATGAACTTGTGAAGATTCTATCACGATCAGAGACTATAGCCTGAGGAAGTCCATGCAGCTTATAAACATGATCCAAGAAGAGCTTAGCCACACCCGCAGCTGTAAACGGATGGCGTAGAGGAATAAAGTGTCCATACTTGGTCAGATAATCCACAACAACCAGGACACAGTTAGCAGATCTAGAAGTAGGAAGACCTTCCACGAAATCCATAGAGATTACCTGCCATGCTTCAGAAGGGACTTCCAAGGGTTGGAGGAGTCCAGGAAGCTTGCTTCGATCAGGTTTAGCTTGCTGGCATATGACACAATTTTTCACAAACTGACTGATGGACGCCTTCATCCCTCTCCATGCAAATAACTTCTTCATGCGCATGTGGGTCACAGGGATACCTAAGTGACCCCCTAAAGCACTGCTGTGGCATGCTAACAAGAGCTTGTGCTGGAGCTCAGGATTCTGCTCAATCCAGATTCTTCCCTTGTATCTCAGCAGTCCATTGTTGAATGAGAAATGAGGTACAGACTCAGGATCAATAGACAGTTTTGTGATCAGTGTCAAAGCAGTGTCATCCTGTTGGTATCCATTGGACTCCTCTTGAATCCATTGTGGAGATATAACAGACATAGCAGCACAACTCATTTCATGGGTTGACTTTCTTGATAAGGCATCAGCCACCCTATTATCAATGCCAGGCTTGTACACAACTTTATATTGGAGACCCAACAGTTTGGTGAAGACTTTTTGCTGCCAATGAGTATGAAGCCTTTGCTCTGAAAGCTGAGTGAGGCTCTTTTGGTCAGTGAAAATAGTGAATTCAGAGTGTTGCAAATAAGGTCTCCATTGTTGTATAGCCAACAAAATTGCAAGATACTCCTTCTCATAAGTGGACAGCCCTTGTGACTTTGGACCCAAAGCTTTACTTATATAGGCCAAGGGGTGACCATCTTGCATTAATACAGCTCCTACACCAGAACCACAGGCATCTGTCTCAATGGAGAAGGGCTTGGAGAAATTGGGCAATGCAAGCACAGGGGCAGTACACAATGCCTTCTTCAGAGCCATAAATGACTTATCATGGTCAGATGTCCAAATGAATAAGGAGTTCTTCTTAAGAAGTTCAGTCAAAGGCTTACTGATTATACCAAATCCCCTCACAAATTTTCTTTAATAACCAGCTAAACCCAAGAAGCTTCTTAATTCCTTGACTGAAGTAGGAGTTGCCCACTGAGAGACAGCCAAAACCTTTGCAGGATCAGTGCCCACCCCTTTGTCACTGATGACATGCCCTAAGTAAGAAATTTCTCTCTGGGCAAAAGTGCACTTGGACAACTTAATTTTCCACTGATCCTTTGCCAGTAACTCAAAAACAATCCTTATGTGCTGAATGTGTTCTTCCAAAGAGGAGCTATATATCAAGATGTCATCGAAAAATACTAGCACAAATTTTCTCAAACATGGAGCTAGTGTAGTATTCATAGCATCCTGAAAGGAACCAGGGGCACTAGTCAAGCCAAAAGCCATTACCTTGAATTCAAACCGGCCAAAATTGGTGGAAAAGGTTGTTTTATATTCCTCTCCAGGCTTGAGCCTGATTTGATGAAACCCAGCCCTTAAATCCAAACAAGTGAACCAAGAGGCTTGTGCCAACTCATCCAGGAACTCATCAATCACAGGTACTGGATACTTGCTCTTAATGGTAATAGCATTCAGGTGTCTATAATCAACACAGAACCTCTATGTATTATCCTTCTTTTTCACCAACAAGACAGAAGATGAAAAGGGGCTTGAGCTTTTCTGTATCAATCCATTTTGAAGCATTTCTGTAACTTGCTTTTCTATCTCGTCTTTCAAAGCTGGAGCATATCTATAGGGTCTCACTTGAATGGGAGCAGCACCTTCTATAAGTGGTATGACATGGTCACAAGATCTCTGAGGGGGCAATTGAGTAGGCACTTCAAAGAGCTCAGCAAACTCCTGAATCAAATCCTGAATATCAGGTGGCATAGAAGCAGAAATAGAATTGTTCTGGACTGTGACCTCCACTGCACAAACCTGAATCATAGTACCCTCTGGGATAGAAGGTGTATCTCCATAAAGAATAGCTGTGGAACCCTTATATGGTATAGATAGCCACTTGTGTTGCCAATGAATCTTCATGGGACTATGAGACTCTAACCAGTCCATTCCGAGAATAATATCATAAGCAGGTAACTGAAGTACCTTAAGATCAGTAGAGAATTGGCAATCTTGTACAGACCAGACTGCCTGAGGAAACTGGAAGGAACAATTGAGTTTCTCACCACTGGCAACCTTGACATGTAGAGGAGAATCCATTGGAACAGCACCTGCTAACTTAGCTGCTAACACAGAACTAACAAAGGAGTGAGAGCTTCCAGAGTCCACAAGAATTCTCACTTTGTGATCCTGAATAATCCCAGACAAGCAAAGAGTCCTAGCAGAGGGAATACCAGACATAGCAGCAATTGATAAGGTCATGCAAAGCTGAGATGAGTCCCCTTGCTCATTATCCTCTGAAGATTCATCTTCCTCTGATTGCAGGATTGCCATTAACTCTTGCACCACATGTAACTAGACATTATCAGCACATTTATGCTCCTTATGCCATTTTTCAGCACAATATTGACAGACCTTTAGCCTGTCTGAATGCTTTAAGAGAACGCCACTTCTCATCAGCAGAAAAAGACCGAGTAGCATCAGAAGTCTTTCTGTCCTCAACAGAAGACAAGGAGTGCTTTGGTTGGCGAGGCAGGGTATTTGGAGCAGTGCTTGGCTGCTTGAAATAGGACCTGCTTGAGAATTCCGACTTCTTGAAATCTCTCTTTTTACAAGAATCCATCAGCTCCTCCTGCAACTAAGCAAGAATGTAGGCAGTGTCTAATTCTTTTGGGCGTTGAATAAGTACAGCAGATTTCAAATCATCTTTCAAGCCATCAATGAATCTCATGGTATAGTGCAGAGGATTACCCAACCCTTCATAAGCAGCTAACTGATCAATTAAGCCAGCAAATTTTTCTATGTATTCAGTTACTGGACCAGACTGCTTGATGTTCAACATTTGCCTAACTAAGAGCTCATGCTGATCTCTACCAAAGCGATCAAGCAGCAAGGAAGCAAACTCAAGCCAAGAGCAAGATTTTAATCTATACTCTACAGAAGGAAGCCAATGCGAAGCAGGAGGCACAAAATGCATTGTAGCAACCATAATCCAACGAGGAGGCTCAACATCATAAAGCTCAAAATAATCCACACTTCTACTCAACCACAACTTCGGATCAGTGCCATCAAAAACAGGGAAGTTAAGTTTGGGTAATCTACTCTGACTACTAGCAGCACACTTAGATCTACCAAATTTGTCATGAGTGAAAATATGCGATTGAGGAGGAGTGGGCAAACGAAACGCACCCTTGACCGGGGAATGGACAACGGTCGTGACTGACCCGAAGCCATCCTCCCGGTGGTTGTTCTCGACGCAGTGCCCATGGGGCCTGTCGATCTCGTCCGTGGCAGGTGGGCGCCCGGACATCGACTGAGTCTTGGGTTCAGACGTCTTGTGTTGAGGATCTTGGGGCGGCGTAGTACCAGACTGGAAGATAGGCGGAGAACGTTCACGCACAGAGCGCTCCCAGTGCTTGGACAACTTCCCCACTTCCAGCTTGATATCATCCACGGTGCCCTCCATGCTCACGCTCCAATCCTCAAATGCTCCAGCCGCGCGCTCCAGAGCACACATCCGCGCATCATGCGAGATCTCCAAATTGGCGAAACGGCGCTCCCATCCGTCGTCGTACTCTGTCAACTTGGTGTCTAGCTTGTCCGAGAATTCCTTGAACTGCTCCTCGGACTGGGTCTTGAACTCGTCGATCTTCGTACTAATCATGTAGAGCACGGACTGGTGTCCTGGGTTCGTGGCGGCCGCATCCATGGATCTGAGTGTGAATTGACCTGGATCAGCAGGTGGGAAGGGTTCTGGCCCAGATCAAGCGGCTGGATCGGAATTATGGGGCACTCGCGAGCAAGGAAATTGACTCGAATCCGTGCGCCCAACCAAACCCGGTGCTACTCGATCAATGGATTGGAACGAATTTCGACTGAATCGCCTCGGAAACCCCAATTCCTGGACTGATTCGGCCACGACGTGTCGCGCTCACCAAATCCGAGCCAGAGAACAAGATATCGAAGGATTCAGCACGAACTCGAAACCACACCAGAATTATCAGATCGCGGGGCAGCGAGAGGAAATCGCCCGAAGGATCGCTAGACTGATACCAATTGTTAGCGGACTGATAGATCAGAGAGAGATAACAGCAGGGAATCGAGAAGGAAGAACTAGAACAGGGTAAGAAGATCACGGAGAAAGGAGTCCAGAGAAAGCAGTCACCCGGCGAGGGCCTGCTAAGGAAGGGGATAAACAGTGTTGTGTCTGTTACATAATTCGTGATCCCAGACCAAACGCACAAGCTAGCTTAAGTACTCGGACCATCGTTTACATGGGCTTTGCCCCGAATTGTAACTAGTTAACTCACACCACCCATTCCGGGCCGGAGAACTTCGGGTTGGGCTTCCTGGGCCGATGGGCCTACTGGGCTTCAGTAGTTGTCTCCTGGTTGGTGCTGACAGATGGGGAGGTCGTGGAACCGGACGGCGCTGAGGGCGTCGCCGCCCCAGCCGTGCACGCGCACGCGGGCCTGGCGGGCGTGCTCCGCGGGCGCCGCGTAGTGGACGGGCAGGCCCCGCGACGCGAGCTGCAGCGACAGGTGCAGCAGCGCGTTGAGGTGGCCCTGCGCCGGGAACGGCACCGCCACGACCGCGACGGAGGACTCCAACTCCATGCGGGTGTCGCGTCGGCTACCGTCGTGTACTCGTGTGCCGTCGTCGACTCGCTGCAGATTGAGATCTGCAGCGGTGGGCGCGAAGTTGATGGTCGCCCATCAGGACCGCCCGTCCCATTTGATATTTATGACATGGCCGGATGGCCTCGCGGCTCAATGCAAGTCTCCACCATTTTCCATTTGGCCGGGAGTGCAGTGTCCCCTTGGTTGCCGCCATTCCCTTCCCGGCCAGCTAGCTGGAAGCCTGGAAGCCATCGCCGCGCCCACGTGGCCTTAATTGGCTTCTTCGATCGTCCCTGGTTTAATTTGCTGCTGTGCGTCATGCATGACGCCCGCGCGCCGCCGCTGCTTGCCGGCGGCCGGCCGGCTGCGGCTGGTTGAGCACCGAGTTCGCTGCAGACGTCGTCGTGAGTGATTGAGTGGACAGGGACAGGGACGGGACAGACAAACAGAAGTGTTCAACCATCTGCCATTGTCGCCAAATCCAAGGGTGTGTTTAGATCCAGATGAATTGGCTGAATTGGAGAAGAATTGGTGTAAATACAGATGAATAGTGAGAGGTGATGTGATAGATGATGGAATGTTTTTTGCAAATTTTTTGAGATCTAAACACAAGCTAGGTAGCCGAGCCGACCCCATCGCATTCGTGTCTGGAATGACATGTTCCTACCGGGCCGATGTGGAAATGGACTCAATCACGTCCTAGGACTTGTTTACTTCCCAAAAATTTCACTAATTACCTGTCACATCAAACTTCAGACACTAATTAGAAGTATTAAATGTAGATTAGTGACAAAACTCATTTCACAATCCCTACCTTAATTTTCAAGACGAATCTAACGAGCCTAACTATGTCATGATTAGACAATGTCGTGCTACAGTAAACAATCTCTAATGATGGATTAATTAGACTTAATGGATTCGTCTCGGAATTTCCCGTCCATTCGTGTAATTAGTTTTATAATTAGTCTATATTTACTACCTCTAATAGACCTTGAAAGGGGCTCCCAAAATTTTGGTGAACTAAACACACCAGCTTGTATATCTATTATAAGATAGTCATATATTCTACTCCCTCTGTTCCTATTTATTAGACGTCCTGGCACCTAATTTGCCTGTCCAGATTCCTCCAAAGTTCCATGCACTTAGTATTGGTTCACATAATAAATATTGCACTTGATCATGACCCAAATCGTCTAATATAATAGGACAGAGGGAGTATGTGTTGAAAGAATGGTGAATTTCTTTGAAGTTCATTGGTGTGATGGTGAGTCACGTATGACTTACTTGTTTCAACATGGGCAGAGCCAGCAAAGGAGTTGGATCAGGCTAAACCAATGAAAAATCGCAGGAATCCTATATACCTTCGCGAAAATCGCGGAGAGAGAGAGAAAGGGCTGTTTTGGTGGGTGGACAGAGGGAGCTGGTGCAATGCAGCTCCGTCTGATCCGGCTCCGGCTCCACCATCCGGCGGAGCGCTGCCAAGCACATCTTTAGTATGCATCGAAACTATGCCTAATAAAAGCCCAATTAACAGCCCACGTAGCCCAACAAGCAAACTCTGGCCACCTTCCTCTCACCCCTGACCGCCGCCGCCTTGCGGGAGGCCGCAGCTGCCCGACTGGCTGGTGCCGCCGCCGCTGTGGTTGGCCGGCCGGTCAGCTGTCATGCCGCCACCCTTGGCGGCCGCCGGAGGTGGTGGAGGAAGATGCAAAAAAATATTGGAACATTTTCAAAAATGTTGATGGAAATATTTTTATGAAAATGTTGATGGAAATATTTTGAAAAAATGTTGGATTCAACATTTTCTTTACATAGATGTTGATGCAACTTTTCCAAAAAAATTGTTGGTCAACTTTTTTATGAAAAATTTGGTTCAACTTTTTGTTTGAAAATTATTGTAACATTTTCTAATTAATAGTGATGAGGTGAGATGGCTGGAAAATAATAAACAACACATTTAGATAGGATTTGGTGGGCTGGAAGTTTGAACTCTTATCCACCTTCCTTTCGGTAGCGATATAAGTATGAGCCCCCTTATCCACCTTACATGAGCCGATTTAGAACTAAATGACTGGTTTTGCACCATGTACTACATGAAAGGTTACAAGAGTTCTAGGGCGTGTTTGATATCGTGGCTCTGGAAGGCCGGGCTGGCGAGCCAAGCCCTGGCCAGCCACAGCTCAGCCTGCGACGGCCAGTGGCCTTGTTTGATTGCATTGTATGAACTGAGCCTGGGCCAAGCCATTTCTTTGTTTGATTTGGAGTGTGGAGCCTGGCCCAAGGCCAACTACCTCCAACTACCAATCTGGGACATTGTTTGATTCGGTCGAGCCCAGATGTAACAAGTTTGCATTTCAGAGGAAGAGGAGAAGAAGGCAAGTTTCATTCTTCCAAATCATGGGCAAACATTGCATGATAAAACTAAGCACAATAGATAAAAATCATCAGCATGGCCTCAGACTCAAATAATGCTCTCATTCATAACAAGTTCAGCTACAAATCATGTAAAACACAGCCATCATCGGCCATGGAACCCCAAATGTCAATTACAGGAGCAACACTTTGACAGCTTACTCCAAAGAACTAACAGCAGCACCAGCAGAGTGACAATGATCACATTTTTAGAAGAACAAGGCCCTTCATAGATCACATTCTTACCCTCAGTTGCATGAATTGGTGCCATGAATAATGGATCAGTCATGGGTGTAGCATGAACCTGCCTGACAGTACCCATCCTAAGTGCATCATTGTACTCCTGCACAGCCTGAGCATAGCTTTTGAAGCTTTGGTACCTAGCATGATGAACCTTAAGAACATACTCACTGCACTCATGCCAGGATGTGTAGATCCCTGGTTTGAGCCCCTCAAAAACAACATACCATTTAGGCATTGGTCTGCAACTGCAAGAGCATGTAAACAAATCCTCAGTCATAGTTTTCATATGCACATATAGTTGTTGATATCATAGGACTGAAAAACACATAAGCCTCAGTTAATTGAGCCGAAAAAGGAATCATAGGTGGCTGCATTTGACGAACAAAACAGCAAATAAAAGTAACTGATCAGATTCATGAATGTCAGGTATTTGTGCTCAAGATACTTCCCTACCTTCACTTGGCTTTACACCAGTGTTGCAATGGACTTGTCCCGTCCCACAGGTTCCAAACAGTCATGACAAAACCCTGAAAACAGGAAATTAACAAAAATCTTGCGAAACAGCAGTTACCTCATCATTAGTTACAACATCATCAGCCATTAACATCAACATCATCCCAATTTCCCACATTAGTTCATCTCAGTGAAAAGCAAGCCAACAGAGGCTGCAATATAATACAACAGAATAGAGTTTTGCCCACATTGAGTGAGCCAAAATGTAGTTCCTTTAGTTAGCCACCTTCCCACTAACTAAATCCAAAAGGACAGGTGTTGGTCAGCCATCTACCATGCACAGAGTCTAGCCAAAATGGGACACAAAAGAGGGGAGGACAGAACTACACGTAGTAGTTCTTGGCAAGATAGGTCCTCAGCCATATGGCCCTGTGTGGGTTTGTCATGTTCACAAACCCAGTTGCAACTAGCTTGTTCTCAAAGAGGTGGGTGTAGGCAACAATCAAGGCATCAGTGGAGAAATCAGGCATCTCCATAACAGCAAGATAGAGGTCTGGGTCAACATGTGCAGCACCTGTTTTCAGCATAGCATTGGCAACATTGTTGACATCATCATTCATGTTGGTCATCATTAAGATCTCTTTCTCACTGAAAATGCCCCTCTTCCTCTTACCACAAATACTCTCAAACACAGGTGCAGTGGCCTTGCTGGCATCAGGAACCTCAATGGCAGTTTTGCCTTGAGTGGGAGGAGGAGAAGAGAAGTCTTGAGCCTCCAGCTTAGCAGCCACACTATCATGTTTGTTCACCCCCAAAGGTTCATTGGAACCTAAGGCAAACCTACCAGTAGCCAAGGTACTACCAAAGAGAGCCTCCAACTCAAGTAGAACCTGATTGGAGTGTTCAAAATTAAAACTCAGCATCCTTAGAGTGGTCCTAAAGAGAGGTCACACAATTAAGAAGAGAGGCCATAGTTAAGAAGAGATGCTTTAGACAGGGTACCTTGAAATGCCCTAGATAGTGATCTTGTTCTAGCATTATGGCATTGGCATCATCATCAAATATTGCCCCACTAGTTCCTTCAGCTTAGCAACCTTAGACCACTTATGTTTCCACTTCCTCAAGTGATTGTATACTTGAGTTGGACAAATAGCCAATCCACTGTACTCACTAATTGCATTAGCTACTGCATTCACATCTTTGTTCTTGTAGGTTTTGTCAGTCCTAGACCCCTCACTAACAATCTTAGCCATCCTCCTTAGGACAAACCCAGAAGTGTTATTATTCCACCTCATAGGGGCTGACTGTCCTCCAGTAGGGGCAGGATCAGCATCTACCACGTCAACAACATCAGCTGCACCGAAAGTGTGGGAACCACCCTTTTATATAATTTAAATTTGTATATCTGGGTACCCTGTTGCCAATAGTATCATTCCTTGGATCGGCTGATGGTACCGGCACTTCAAAAGAAGTATCAGATCCATATACCATAAAGCAAACAAGACATTATTTTAAAGGAGTTTGAGGGTAAGAGAAAAATTCTACCAAAAGTGAACCTCAAACTTGCAACGGAGATCTACGTAGCAGGACCATAACCCCAGGAAGCTTGTCCGGAAACGGGTCGGGCAGACCCTCCCCTACGACGAAGCTCGTCCTCTCTTTCTTCTGAATAGAAGGGACAGGGAAGCAAGAGTGAGTACCTAAAATAGGTACTCAACAAATCCCAACGTATAGGAAATTAACCTATGTCTACATGCAAGATTGCCGATGGAAAGGAAACAGGTCTTAGTTATTATGAAAGTAATTAAATGCAAGTGAAGTAAGTTCTGAAGAAAAGTAGAAAGTAAGGCAAGTATAATTAATAAGTAGGTTGGTCCTGGAGGGGGAAACACGTGGCCTCCCCTACCAGTCCCCAAGTTTTATTAAACTCAGTGACCGTCGGGGTCCACTGAGTCGGCATCCGCCGTATCACTTTCTAAGGGCCACAACCCTGTCTCACCATATCCATTCCCACCCAAGGTGTACCTAATCAGTGGGAGCTTTTACCAAGAGTTCTCATAACCGAGAGCCACGGCTATTCGAATAGATCAAACTCTGTACGGAGGCGTACACTGTACCCATACGTCTGACCAGCCCATACCAAGGCCTTTGGCGGTACTGGCCACATGAACCATACCCACCGACGTCCCCGTATGGACTACATTATCATCCATCCGTGGACAACATTCCCTAGCTCCATCCACGTCTACACTAGGCCTATGTAAGGGTCATTCCAACACCACCCGCCTCGTGGGTCCACGTCCCGAGACAAAAGCATATGCAATAAAGTGTGGTATAAATACCACTGTGTCACCAAGACGCCATAACGTCCCCGATGACCCGTACCGGCCAGACCTGGGACTATGCGAAGGTCCTGCTCCAACGCATCCGTTGCCCACCACGGCCCCTTGGGATGGTTTACTAGGTTCAGTAGTGGGGTGCGATCCAAGGCCGCACATAAACAGGCATTCCCGACGGGCTATGCCTTTTTAGCTACGTATGGTCGTACTAAACACTGGAAAGACTTTCCCGAGAACCGATCCTTATACGACCGGAGTAAGCATGGACAGGATCCTCTGCTGAGGCTGCCCCCATACTCCCATGTCCATCCTTAAGGAGTCTAACTCTCTTAAGTGGGTTCATTTTATTACCCCTAATCTATCTCTCCCTATCAACTGAGATCCTTTCATGAATAGTTGTGAATAAGTAAACTAGGATGATGCTCGATCATTGACTGAATCGAGATCGGGACCATCGAATCCTTAGAGCAGAATGCATATCAATTTATTATCTCGGTTCATTTTACTTTATAACAGTGAATAAGGTATGATCAAGGGGGTGTTACTGGGACTTGCCTTAATCCAAAGAGGGAGAAAAACTATAGAGTTTGTCTTGAGCTTCCTTGTCTTGATCTCGATTGTCTTCTGGAGCTTTGCTTGATCTTCCGACGTGTGTAACACACCCGATCTATAGTAACATAGTTATACACATAAATATAAATCAATCATCAGTCATAGCAATCATCAAACATACCTTAGAGAGATGAGATCGTGATCTAAGAATCTAGAGTGAAACCTTAAGATCGAAAGTGATGGACGTGATGAGAGACGATCAAGCCGGTCACATAAAATATGGACCCGTCGATAAAGAAAACATGTGCTCGAGTGAAACTAAAGCTAGAAATGGGAGATTTCATGTGCCTAAGACATGATTTGGCTTCTATGGGCTTCTAATATTTTTAGGAATTTTGGTGGAATTTTTGGAATCAAGGATATGGAAAAACGGATTTTTGTGTACACTAATGGGGCTTTTCTATAGGTTGAAAAAGAACAAAAAGAAATCTAATATCTAGAAATGTGCCAAAATGAATTGGACAACATTTCTAGGGTTTTTGGGGCCTCTAAGATTTATGGTGAATTTTTGGGAATTTTTGAAAATTTCTAAGATAGCAAATTAGGACTTGGTGTGCACTAGGCTCTGTGGACGTAGCAAAATTGCCACAGTGTGCGGCTGACAGATGGGGCCGGGGCTGACGCGGCGCTGGGCGCTGATGCAGCGCCCACGTGGCGCATGCGTGGCACAACTGTGCCTGTGGTCCATGTGGACCGGGCGCACGCGGGGAAAGGAAAGGGGTGGAAGGACGACGGGGTGACGACGTCTCAGCCGGGCCCACTTGTCGGCGAAAGGGGATGGAATGGCGTTGGTGGCAGGTGGACGGCGACGGGGGGCACTGCAGAATCTGACATGATCAGGTTGGAAAAGATTTGCAGGTTTACAAGGATCTTCAGTAATTGGTTCATGATGCTTGACCGTCGGTCAATACTCACCAGTCACCACCGTTCCTTCAGTCTTCCCCTCCATATCAATTGTTGTTTGAATGACTTTGTCAGAGTTCAGCTGAAGAAAGGGACATTTTCAGAGTACTGGGTTTTGTTTGCATGGCCCCAAACTTCAGTGTTGGTACTTGCAGGCCAATTGACTAAGCTGTAGACCAAATTGTGCTGTTATCCACAGTCTTTATCAGTTGCAAGGAGTTGTATCTGATCGAAATAGCAAGGGAGGACACCACGCAGTCCATGCTTTGAAAGGATAAAGATAAAATGCTGAACATTTTATGGCCCTCCATAATGGGAACTCTGGCGTTAACTGAGGGTTGCAAGCCTAAACCATAAGCAGCGCTACAATTGATCATTGCTGCCTTTATATGTGTTGCTCAATGATCACAGTAGCTATGCCTCATGTCCCATGGATGGGCATGCAGCTACTAGCCTACTACACACAAAGAGGGTCATGTAGTTCCAATACATGGAAGGTCAGTTTCAGTTCAACCTAAGGCTCTCTAAATCTTTGACGTGCTTGCGTAGCAGCACAACAGTATGAAAAGGTAGTGTTCAGTGTACTGAAGTGTGACACTCTGAAATTTTGGATTTCAGGATGTTATTAGAAAGAATAATACAAACATTGATTTCTCGTAATTTTAAAACTTACCCAACATTTATTTTCTTTACAGAAAATTGAGTACAAGAAAACCATTGTTTCCTTTTCTAAATTAAATAAAATGTTTCTTTGAGTGTTTCTTTTATTTCAATTTCATTTATTTTGTTTGAGTTAGTGTTTTAAAAAAACCATAAAAAGATCAAACTCAAATCTATCTCTATCTTTTTTTGGTACGTTCAACTCATCCTCTCTCTATCTCTCTTTCCAGCTCATCCAACCATCTTTCTTTTCCCGACCCAAATGTTTGCTCGACCCAACAGCAACCAGACGTTGTCGGTTCAAACTACCGTCGGCCTGGCTCATCCTCTCCCTCTCTCCTACCGCTGACGGGTGGACCCTGCCTGTTAAGCCTGTCTCCCTCGTCTTGCACCAGACCAGAACTGGACTCGAGTCAGTGCGCTGCCACCGGCCATCCTCGGCTTACACGCTAGGCCTCTGCCCGTGGCCGCCCAGCTCCCGTGTGTCGTGCTTCGCACTCGAGCCGTGCGCACTCGTGCGCCTGCATAGTGCGCCGCCGGCATGGTCCTCGTGTTCGCGCGTCTCTGGCCGCCTACCTCGCACCACACGTCTCGCTCGGCTCTCGTGCGCTAGCCGTGTTTCTCTGGCTGTCGCGCTCGCTCTCCTCCTGTGCCGCTCAATCTCTCTGCACCCTGTCGCTCCAACGACCACCACCGCCACGCTTGTGCTGCCACCGCACTGCGTACACATATATATGCTAGTCTCCCCGTGTCCGCTCGGATCCTCCTCTCGTGCCGCGACAGCCTGGGCCCATGCGCCAGGCCATTCCCAACCTCCGGCCGCACCCGACCGTGCCCGAGCCGATCCGCGTGCCATCGCCATCTCGGTGTGCACGCCCAGCCACCGCCGCTCGTGCGCCGACCGTCCGTGCTCAAGCCGCTTGCCATGCCCGCGGCCTTTCCCTCTCTCGTGGCCGCTATCCTCACTCGTCTTCAAATGCTCCGTGGAGCATTCGTCCTCCCCTTCACTCCTTTGTGGTAATGGCCACACGTCATGGCCATTGATGACCGGTCACGACGCTACCCCGTTTGTTCCCCTTCCTCGGTTTGTAACTTCATAATTGCCATCTCCCACCTCCCGGCTTTGCGCCTGCGTTCCCGACGCCCATTCGCGTCTCTGCCCGTGCCGGCTTCGCAACCGAGCTACGTGCCTGCGCAGCACGCCGCCCTCCTGGCTCTTGCGCATGCAACATCCTTCTCTGTTTCCCCTTCCCTTTCAGTAGTAACACAATCTACCTTCATCACGCCATTAATGGTGCTGCTCACCTTCTCCTCCTCCACCAGTAAACGCTCCACCTCCAATAGCCGAGCCTGATCATCACCTCCCACGCATGCATGCACCAGCACCCATAACCGTCTCTTCCCTTCAATTCACCGGTAACCGCCGTTGCCACTAAAGCCATAAATGGCCGGCCATCACCAGCTTGGCAGCTTTAAGACTACCCGCAGCGGCGCCGGCATCCGGTTCTTGGAGGAGTCAAATGGCGTGAAACGGTCTGCAGCGGGTCACTGGGAAACGAACGGGAAAAAGGCGGAGGCTCCCGTCTCCTGGAGAGCTGGCGGAGTAGCGTGCTTCCGGGAAAACGAGGTGGCGCAGGGCCCGCGCGAGGGCAGGTCGTCCGCGCCATGGCCAGGAGCCCAGGAGGGCAGGAAGGAGGGAGAGAGAGCAGAGGATCCGGACCGGCGTCGCGCCGCAAGGAAAGCTGGCCACCGGCGCCGCGAACAAGCAGCCGGCGGCGCCTTGAGCGAGGGAGAGGAGGAGGACCGCTGCCATCGGCCATGGAGGCTCGGGCTCTCGGCCTCGATCTGCGCTGCGCTGGCGGAGGAAGGGGCCGTCGCGGGCCTCATTGTCCTCCGCTGCCCCTGCACACGGAGACGGACGCGATGGAGGAGGACAGAGGCCGCCGGGAGCTCGCCGCCGGGAGCTCGCCTCTCCCCTGCTCGAGGTCGCACCTTGCTCAAGGCCGCCGCCGCATCGTGGATCTCGGCGAGCGCGAGGAGAAGGAGCCGGCTCTGAGTCGCCGCCGGTGCATGATCGCGTGGAGGGAAGGGCCGACGTCGATTCGCCGCCAGGGACGGGCCCTCCTTCGTCGTCGTCTCTCGCGCCCGTGCGCGGAAGTCGTCACTGCTCCTCCGCTGCTGCTGCCGCCGCCACACCCGCACTCCTCCATTGTGGCTGCCACATGGAGAGGGTAGCGTTGTCGCCGTCGTCGCCTTTTGAAGCCGGATCTTCGGGATCCTCATCCACCCCACGCCGCCATCGGAGAGGTAGAGGGCGGAGCAGGAGCGCCGCCGCATCCCCGTCGCCGGCCGGATGAGAAGGCCGGTGCCGCGGCGCGCGCGAGCTGGAGCTGCAGGGGAGGGAGGAGGAGCACACGACGAGGGAGGGACTCAAGCGCCGGTGCTCTCCTCGCCATGGCCGTCCTGTGCCGCGGGCACCGCCGCCATGGCTGCTGCTCGTGTCGCGTTGGCCGCCGGGATCCGGCAGCGGCAGCCCGACCTTGCTGCGTTCGCACAGTCCCGCGCGGGAGGAGGGAGCGGGAGCTCCGCCGCCGCCGACCGGTGGAGGGAGCGAGGTTGGGGCAGGGTGCCGGGCTGCCGGCGGAGGATGCGAGGGCCGAGGGGAGGAGATAGAGCGCCGAACAGAAAAAGAAAAGGAGAGTGACATGTGGGCCCCGGTGCGGGTAGTTGGGATGAAGGAGAGGTATAAAGGATGACGAGTGCAAAAGAAGGAGATATGAAGGGGAGAATCTCGCTGACTGTGTAGGAATATTCTGTTTTGAAGGAGTAGATGAAGGAGAACGAGTGTGGGTAGTCTAAATCTCCATCAGAGTCGCCTGACGTTTCCTCCTCTCCTCCTTGTACCGCCTCCGCTCCTCCTCTCCTCCTTGTACCGCCTCCGCTCCTCCTCTCGGCCTATAAAAGGCGGCTCGAGGTCCCTGGCGCCCCCTGCTGCTTCCCTCGTCCTACTCTTAGCCCTGCGCCCTCCCTTGCTCTGCAACACCGCCGGTCGTCGTCGCTCGGACGGAGTACCACCGAACCGCGCTGGCCACCATCCGCCGCCTTGGCCGCTCGGTTCGATTGTGACCAGCGCCTGTCGAAGAAGCAAGAGGGAGAGCGCCACAAGTTTCATGAGGCCAAGCCGAGCACCCGCCCCCATTCCTCGTCGTCACCTTCGGCCGGCCAGGAGCTCCCTGGGAGCTGGAGCCAAGCTGAAGCCGCACGCCCACTGCAGCTCCTCGACGCCAGAACATCGCCACCAAAAGCTGCTGGAGCAGAACACACCGTCGTCGCAGCATGCAGAACAAGCCGGCACCACCACACAAGAACCACAGCGTCAAGTTGTAACTCCGCTATGTCGCTCGTCGTTCGCATCCCGGCCACGTTTGTTGCTTCCTGAGCTGCCAGTCGTTACCATCACCCCCGTCCGTGCATTTACCTTGTAAGTGTATAAAATTTAATTTTTACATGGTGAAATTTTGGATTTTAACACTATAGATTCACCACTGGTCCGCTCTCTTTTCCGGCCACCTCTCATCGGTCTCCACCGCTGGTGAGCTCCTCGTCAACACGCACACGTTTCAGTGCCTGAGCTTCCTGTTTTTTTTTCAATCCTGCATGCCTTTATTATGTAAACTAATTCGTTCCATCTCTGCAGCATCATAGTGTCAACCAATCCATCTTGTCCAGCGAGGAAGCTTTCTACAATTACTGAAATCTTGTCCAGCGCGGAAGCTTTCTACAATTTTGGCCGTATGTATGATAGTTGTTTGATGTGGGTATATAGCACTCGATCTTAAACTAGCGATACCGTTCACTACCGGAATTGTGGGGACCACCCTTTTATATACTTAAATATGTATATTTGGGCGCCCGGTTGTCAATAGTACCATTCCTTGGATCAGCTGATGGTACCGGCACTTCAAAAGAAGTATCAGATCCATATACCGTAAAGCAAACAAGACATTATTTTAAAGGAGTTTGAGGGTAAGAGAAAAATTCTACCAAAAGTGAACCTCAAACTTGCAGCGGAGATCTACGTAGCAGGACCATAACCCCAGGAAGCTTGTCCGGAAACGGGTCGGGCAGACCCTCCCCTACGACGAAGCTCATCATCTCTTTCTTCTGAATAGAAGGGACAGGGAAGCAAGAGTGAGTACCTAAAATAGGTACTCAGCAAATCCCAACGTATAGGAAATTAACCTATGTCTACATGCAAGATTGCCGATGGAAAGGAAACAAGTCTTAGATATTATGAAAGTAATTAAATGCAAGTGAAGTAAGTTCTGAAGAAAAGTAGAAAGTAAGGCAAGTATAATTAATAAGTAGGTTGGTCCTGGAGGGGGAAACACGTGGCCTCCCCTACCAGTCCCCAAGTTTTATTAAACTCAGTGACCGTCGGGGTCCACTGAGTCGGCATCCGCCGTATCACTTTCTAAGGGCCACAACCCTGTCTCACCATATCCATTCCCACCCAAGGTGTACCTAATCAGTGGGAGCTTTTACCAAGAGTGCTCATACCGAGAGCCACGGCTATTCGAATAGATCAAACTCTGTACGGAGGCGTACACTGTACCCATATGTCTGACCAGCCCATACCAAGGCCTTTGGCGGTACTGGTCACATGAACCATACCCACCGACGTCCCCGTCTGGACTACATTATCATCCATCTGTGGACAACATTCCCTAGCTCCATCCACATCTACACTGGGCCTATGTAAGGGTCATTCCACCACCACCCGCCTCGTGGGTCCACGTCCCGAGACAAAAGCATATGCAATAAAGTGTGGTATAAATACCACTGTGTCACCAAGACGCCATAACGTCCCCGATGACCCTACCGGCCAGACCTGGGGCTATGCGAAGGTCCTGCTCCAGCGCATCCGTTGCCCACCACGGCCCCTTGGGATGGTTTACTAGGTTCAGTAGTGGGGTGCGATCCAAAGCCGCACATAAACAGACATTCCCGACAGGCTATGCCTTTTTAGCTACGTATGGTCGTACTAAACACTGGAAAGACTTTCCCGAGAACCGATCCTTATACGACCGGAGTAAGCATGGACAGGATCCTCTGCTGAGGCTGCCCCCATACTCCCATGTCCATCCTTAAGGAGTCTAACTCTCTTAAGTGGGTTCATTTTATTACCCCTAATCTATCTCTCCCTATCAACTGAGATCCTTTCATGAATAGTCGTGAATAAGTAAACTAGGATGATGCTCGATCATCGACTGAATCGAGATCGGGACCATCGAATCCTTAGAGCAGAATGCATATCAATTTATTATCTCGGTTCATTTTACTTTATAACAGTGAATAAGGTATGATCAAGGGGGTGTTACTGGGACTTGCCTTAATCCAAAGAGGGAGAAAAACTATAGAGTTTGTCTTGAGCTTCCTTGTCTTGATCTCGATCGTCTTCTGGAGCTTTGCTTGATCTTTCGACGTGTGTAACACACCCGATCTATAGTAACACAGTTATACGCATAAATATAAATCAATCATCAGTCATAGCAATCATCAAACATACCTTAGAGAGATGAGATCGTGATCTAAGAATCTAGAGTGAAACCTTAAGATCGAAAGTGATGGACGTGATGAGAGACGATCAAGCCGGTCACATAAAATATGGACCCGTCGATAAAGAAAACGTGTGCTCGAGTGAAACTAAAGCTAGAAATTGGAGATTTCATGTGCCTAAGACATGATTTGGCTTCTATGGGCTTCTAATATTTTTAGGAATTTTGGTGGAATTTTTGGAATCAAGGATATGGAAAAACGGATTTTTGTGTACACTAATGGGGCTTTTCTATAGGTTGAAAAAGAACAAAAAGAAATCTAATATCTAGAAATGTGCCAAAATGAATTGGACAACATTTCTAGGGTTTTTGGGGCCTCTAAGATTTATGGTGAATTTTTGGGAATTTTTGGAAATTTCTAAGATAGCAAATTAGGACTTGGTGTGCACTAGGCTCTGTGGACGTAGCAAAATTGCCACAGTTGTGCGTCTGACAGATGGGGTCGGGGCTGACGCGACGCTGGGCGCTGATGCGGCCGACGTGGCATGCACGTGGCGCATGCGTGGCCCAACTGTGCATGTGGTCCACGTGGACCGGGCGCACGCGGGGAAAGGAAAGGGGAGGAAGGACGGCGGGGTGACGGCGTCTCAGCCGGGCCCACTCGTCAGCGAAAGGGGATGGAATGGCGTTGGCGGCAGGTGGACGGCGAGGGGCGGCACTGCCCTAGATCAAAGCGAGCGCGGCGGCGGAAACAGGGGGCTCGTCGGAGTTCTCGCCGCCGGCCGCTACAGGGGGCTTCCGGCGATGGCAAGTGGCTCTACGGATTCAGGGGGCACGGCAGAGCTAGGATGGGTGATGTGGTGGCTGGAGACGACACAGCGGAGCGGCACGAGTTCGCCGGAGTAGCGGCGATGCACGATGGAAAAGGGAAACACGACTGTGAGGGGCCTGGTGCTCGTGTGAGTGGATGCGTGTGCGTGCGGGAGACCCGTGAGTGCGAAAGGGGTGCGCCGGGGTGCGCGGTGGCCGGAGCTTGGCCGGAGGCTCGCCGGTGCGGCGGCAGCACCTCGGCATCGCAGCGGAGTGGCTAGGAAAGGGAGGGGAGGGGAGGGGCGATGCGGGCAGCGTAACGGCTGTACCTGGAGGGGTTCAGCACGGCGGCGTGCCCAATTCCGGCAGCATAACGGCCGGAATTGAGTTCACCGTGGCGGCGAGCGGCGGAGGGAAACAAGCGGCGGTAGGATTGCCTATGTCTCTACGGCATGATCTGGTTGCGGCGGAGCAGAGCTTCACTCGTGCGTGGTGGCTAGTGAGCTCGCCGGAGCCTTGGCTCGGGTGTAGCTCGGCGGGAAAGTGGCGGCGGCGTTGTGTTCTCGCCGGCAGAGCAGGGCTTCATCGGGAGGGAGAAGAGGAGGGGCTGTGGTGCAGTGTGTGGGTGTGTGGAGTTTGGTGAGGCTCTCAGCCCTTTTTATAGGTCGGAGAGGGGAGGGGAAGTGGCCGAGAGAGGTTGGATAAGCTCAGCGGCGGGTGAGCGCCATGGCGCCGGGGCGGCAGGTACGGCGTATAGTGGCAGAGCAAGTGGGGGTGATCCAGGAGGGGAATGTGGGCGTGGCGACTTCGGGTGGTGCAGGTGGATGCGGTGCTCGCCTCAGTGATGATCTTGGCGCAGTGTTGAGCTAGATCGAGCGGCGGTGCCAGCGGCGACGCTCTGGAGCTCGCTCGCAGCCGTCGATTGTGGCGTGGCGAGTGCGGGAGGATGGAGGGCCAGGGATTAGTTTAAGCGGCTCTGGAGAGTTGACTTGGGGCTGGGGGTTGCGGCGCGCGTCTTGGTTGGATAAGGGAGGCGCCGGGTGAGGAGATCAAGCGGTGGGCGCGGCCGCCGTGGAGCTCTGGCATGGTACGACGCTGCGGCGAAGTGCGGCGCAGGGGCTCGGCGGGCTGCTCCTGTGGTCAAAAGCGGCGGGGCGTTGGGCTGTGCTGGGCTGCGGGTGAAAAGAGAAGGGTGGCAGGCTGCTCGGGGTGGGATGGATCTGCTGGGCTGGGAAAAGGGGTAGCCGGCCCATTTGAGTTTGAAAAGGTTTTCTAATTATTTAAACCTTAGTTTGAATTCAAATTTTGAATTTGGATTTCAAATTTGAATGGACCTAGATGTGTAGGTGCTCTAGAAAATCCTTAGGAAAAGTTAGAGAAGAATTTTGGGGTGAGAAAAGATGTTAGCCACTCAAATGCATATGAAACTTAAGGTTTATTTTTAGATGTGCATTGAAAATGAAGAAAAATGCAAGGGCCTTTGTATAAAGTTGCTATATGTTTTTAGAAAAAAAATTTAAGGGGCTATTTTTAAAGGTTTTGAAAAACCGGGATGTGACAGAAAGCAGCTCCTATAGCCGCTTCAGCAAATGCAGCTGCACCTTGCACCATGTTTGCAGCAGCCACAAACCCACCTCCCATATCAAGGTTAATTGCATCCATCCTATCATTCTCAAAATAAAGATGTGAACAACAAAATGCACAACACAAACAATTAGCAGCAACAAACCAATCAAGAGTAGTGAATATCAAATATCCAGGGTCTCAGACATATCATTATCAAGTATAGAAATGTTACACTACATTAGTTCCATATCCAGGGTCTACTAAATTATTTTACATATCAATGAAATGCAAAGTAGTGAACAACAAATCCACGAACTGCAAAAAAAATCAAGTCCTAGACGAACCCCTAGCAACCCACATAGCAATGCAAATTTCATCCCTCACATTCACCATAGCAGGTTCCTCTAGAGGTAGTTCTCCAGGATCATCATCTTCCTCATCACAGACAAATCCTTCCTCAACTGGAACAATGGAGTCTAAACCAAAACCAATAATCCAATTGTGCAGTATGAAACAAGTAAGCACAAGTTTGACTTGGGTTTTGTGTGTGTGAAAAGATTTGTTGTCTATAATTTTGAACATGCCCTAAAGTGCACCAAAGGCCCTCTCCACTGTGACCCTAAGTGAAGAGTGCCTAAGGTTGAATAGCTCCCTTGCATTGGTGGGCTGGTTTGTGCTGGATAACTCACTCAAGTGATACCTGACCCCCCTATATGGAGGCAAGAAGCCTTGTTTGCATGCATATCCAACATCTACCAGGTAGTAATGACCTACAATGTGTGCAGAATTTTAGTGTTTATTCATGTGCCACAGTGGACATAAGTGCATTGACTAGCTAATGCAGTTACCTGCTAAGACTGTGAACCCATCATTTCTCTCAATGGCATCAGCCAAAATCAGTGCATCATGGACTGACTCTTCCCATCCAGCTAGAATATATGTGAACTTTAGGTCAAAGTTCACAACAGCCATCACATTCTGTGTTGGGTTGGACTTCCTACCCCTGAAAGCTTGCTGCATGTGTCTAGGCACCCTTGTCAACACATGTATTTCATCAATAGCACCAATGCATTTCTACAGATAAGTCCATAAGCTAAATTATTAACATATGTGGCAAACACATAGAGATAACATGTGTGTCAAACTGGATATCAAAATACCTTGAGAAAAGAGAATCATCTGTGGCTGCCCATAATCTTAGAGTGTGTGACAGTGCTTGGAGACTTGATCAAGTCAGCCCTTAATTAACCAAAAGCATACAACACTTGGTGGAAGATTCTACTCCTAGTCTCAATGGATCTCCTAAAGGATTGATGGACTACCCTAAACCTCTGATTGTGTCCAACCACATGAATAAACATTGCCACCTGCTCCTCCATAGGACATCCTACTATCTCAGGAACAAGTTTTCTACTCCTAAGCAGGTTGCACAAAGAAAAAAAAAGAGGGTCCTTTTCATGCGTAACATGGCAATGCATTCTATGTCACTGTAATTGTACATCATCTAGAGTGTGCTCTATCTATGCCTCTCAGCATGAGTCCTAGGGCCATAAGGGATAGGCTCTTCTCCTCTCATACTTCTAAGCCTATTCACCACAAAGCAAACCATCACAACAACCATCCCAGCTGCTTGCCTAGCCATCAGTGCACGATGTGCATTTGCATCCATCCACATGCATTCAGAAATGTATAAGCAATTTAAGTAGACCCTGGCTGGCCTCTGAATGTAAGTGCAATCATTCACAAATGAAAAAAGGCACGACTGCATTATGAAAAATGCCTCCCAGTGCGCATAAGCTAGTCATCACCGACCATTCATCTCCCAGACCGAACCAAATATCATCACAAGCAAAATCACTAA
Source organism: Cenchrus fungigraminus (assembly GCA_036936925.1). NCBI lineage: Eukaryota > Viridiplantae > Streptophyta > Magnoliopsida > Poales > Poaceae > Cenchrus > Cenchrus fungigraminus. The sequence continues at coordinate 78,943,389 of CM072775.1, forward strand.
TAAGATTAAACAAATTAACATGGTACCATGAAGAAGAACAACAAAGCATGAAGTAATACGGCCAAGATTTATCATCACGAAAGTAAATAGCAACAAACAACTCAAAGATCCGAGCCAAACATCCAACTGTGTCTGAGGAAATGGGGATAAAATTGATTTCACCTCGGGTGAGCCGGAGTGGTTGCAGAAGGTGCTGGAATCAGATGAAGGTGAAGAGGAGGTAGCAGATCTGGACGGGGCAGTACGAGAACTGACAGATCCATGGACAGCACCACCGCTCCCCGGAGAAGAAGATGAAGAAGCCCGCCTCGCTGGAGCCCCGCGATAGAGCAGCACCGCCTGGACGCAAATCCACACGGGGGAATGAAGAGGAAGCCCGGGGAACACCACAACCACGCCGGCAGCGGAGCTTACCTCGTCGACGGTGCCTCTACGGGAGGAGAAGAACTGAGGGAGGGGACGAGGGGGGTATAAGTAGGCTATGAATTTCGCCGGGGGAGAAGCGCGCACAGAAATTTCCCCCTTCTCGCGCGAGCCCGCCACAGCTCCCGCCGTTGCCCCAGATTCTCTTGCGTGAGCGCCGCCAGAGTCAGGGCGCGGAGGAATGAAACCTAGGAGCGTTCGGCTAGAGCCAGGAGAGAGAGGGGGAAATGGACGCCGGCAGCTTGGCTCCCAGCCGCGGCTCCGCAATCAAACACGGAAAAGTGGCCCTGGTGGGCTTGGCCGTCTAATTTTGGCCCATATCAAACACGCCCCTAGGTTGGACCCGGCCGGGCTGCAGCACCAGCCGGGTTCCAGATCCACATCCACCCCTGCATGTCAAGATCCAAATTCCATTACCCATCCAATTAAGTAATTAGATGTATGTACATCTAAGGATGGAACCTTGACAATTGTTTTAATTAATCGTACTTATAAATCTTATGTAATTTAAAGGCATTTGAAATGTCAATCCAAACATAATCTAAGCTTGACTAGGTGTTGGTCCATATGTGTGAAATTAATTTCGACTTTCTAAGACTAAATACATCATCCATTTTCAAACCGGGGAGGTACATTAAGTTTTAACGAAAGATGCAATTTTCGATACGTGTTGCCCCAGCACCATGAATCATTGAATCTCAAGAGTAAACACAAGGATACTGAGGAACCACAATAACCATGCATTTATAGGTCCTTTTCTGGAAGGACAAAGCATGATAGACGCCACTTATTTGCTGACCTCACCGCACATCACATCGTTTGGATATTACGACGTTACGTCCCATCTCTACAGGCAGCGACGTCGTCGTGTCCTTGTGGATCGAGACGGAACACATCACCGGCCGCGTCGCGCCTCCTTTCAGCCACGAGCACGAGCGGGTTCTTCCTGTGCACGGTCAGCGCGTTCTCCTCCTCAAGATCCACGACCTCGCCGTGCGGCGCACGCCAGTCGAAGCGGAGCAGCAGGCTGGCGAGCAGCAGCTCGACCACGGCCATCGCGAAGTGCACGCCGGGGCAGCTCCTCCGGCCGATCCCGAACGGCACGAGCGCGAAGCCGCCACCGCCGCCGCCGTCGTGCCACGGCTTGTGGTCGTTGAGGTCCACGCCGTCGCCGTCGTGCCGCTCGGGGACGAAGCGCGCCGCGTCGGGGCCCCAGGCGTCGGGGTCCGTGCCGATCGCCTTGGCGTTGACGAGCACCCGCGTCCCGGCTGGCACCACATGGCCCAGCACCGTGCAGGGCTCGGTGGTCTCCCGGGGCACCAGGAGCGGCGCCGGCGGGTGCAGGCGCAGGGACTCCCGGATGACTAGCTTCAGGTAGTGTAGGCGCGGGAGGTCGGACTCGAGGACCGTGTCTCTGCCGCCGCCGCCGCCCACGACGCTGCGCACCTCGTGCTGTGCCTTGGCGAGGACGTCCGGGTGCCTGACGAGCTCGGTGATCGTCCATTCCACCGCCGCCGACGACGTGTCGGTCCCAGCAACAAGCATGTCCTGCGGCAAACGCACGCGATATGATGTTGGTTATCCGATCAAAATAACAGCAATGGCATTTGTCATGTCGTACCGTTAGGATGCCTTTGATCTGGCTACGGCGGCCGAACGTATCTTGGTGAGCCGGATCGTTGTGCAGACAAAGGAGCACGTCCACCAAGTCCTTCTCCTTGGAGTCGGACATCGTGCCCTGCTTGTGTATGTGTTCGTCGATGACCTTCTCGTAGAACGCGTCGAGGTCATGGAAGTTCCGCTCTAGCCGCTTCCGAAGCCCACGGAGGGCGTCTACCCACCCCAGCCATGGCATGTAGTCGGCCACAAAGAAAGCACCGAGAAGCCTCTGCATCTCCTCCAGCATGGCCGTGGTACGGATGCTATCTTCGCCGCCGTCGTCTCCAAAGGCGACGCGTCGAACGATCCTGTTGGTCGTCGCGACGAGCATGTCGCTCAGGTTCACGGCGCCAGCTGAACCGTCGCCCCCCGATACGTCCTCCACGGCCGCGACGAGCGCGGCGGCCTCGGCCTCGCGGACGCCGCGGAACCCTCGGACGCGGGGCGCGCCGAGGAGCTCCGACAGGCACGCCCGCCGTGCCGCGCGCCAGAATGCGCCGTTCGGCGGCGCGAACGAGATGCTCTGCAGGCCGTAGGAGAGCCTGGTGGCGGCGTACAGCGCCGGGCGGCCCGACAGGGCCCGGTCGTTGCCGCGCCGGAACACGGCGCGCGCCGCGTCGGCGGACGAGACGACGAGCGTCGGCACCGACCCGAGGCGGAGCAGCATGAGCGGCGCCGCGTGCGCCGCCGCGAGCGCGGACAGGGAGGCCTGCGGCAGCGCGCCGAGCTGGTGGAGGTTGCCGATGATGGGGAGCCCCCTGGGGCGTGGGAATGGAGGCGGCGAGCTGGTGGCGCCGGCACCGGACCCCTTGAACGACGGGGGTACTATGCGCTTCAGGAGGAGGACGACGGCAAGGAGCAGGAGAACGCGTGCGAGGAGCTCATGAACTTGGAGAGTCTCCATGGACGCTAGCTAATGCCTACTGCCGTGTGCCCGTACCTGCTCGTGGTCACATCTGCTGTTCGCCTATAGCTCGTGAACTTATGCATAAGCCTGTTCACGACGACGACGGAGGACGACGGAGTGCGAGAAACGTAGAAGGAAAAAAGATCTGGTGGTCACATCTGCTGAGCGATAGGACGGCCGGGGCGATTGGACTTTCGCTTCTGATTCCATGGCTAGAACGAGAACCGCGTCGTCGAAACACGGCGGCGCCCAAATCTCTAGCTCCTCGGTTACCACACACCGCACGACTCACTCTCACGTTCGCCGCGGCATCGTGCACGCCATCCATCGATCTGCCTGGCGTTAGCCGCTGCGCTGTGTCGACCGACGCCTTTCAGGCCCTTCGGGCGACGAGACCTTTGGTGCCGATTTGTTTGGAAGAAAATTAGGTGCATCGGGTCGTGGATGCAAAACGCATCCCGTGCATACCCTACGCCTCCGCGCGACGCATGGAATTTGACTCCATCCGACGGATCGTACCCTGCCGAGGCTCTCACGGGCTCATGGCTCCTCACTTCTCACAGAATCGGCTCGGCTCTCTCCCAGCCCACGGTGGCCGCCGCAACGCTGGTGGCCTCCGTTACGGCGTCCACGTGCACCCACGACTGCCACATACAGAGCCGTTTACCGGTCCTTGAACCCGGCGCGTCCCTTCGCTGCCGCCGTCGACCTGGCCGCGCTCCATGTCGTGCGCATCGATGCCGGCCGCCGGACGGCGTGGGTAGGCTCCGGCGCCACGCTCGATCGGTGAGTTCTACTACGCAATCGTCACCCGAAGCATTCGGGCCTCGGGTTCGCCGGCGGCCTCGCCCCGATGGTGGGTGTCAGCGGCCACCTCAGCGGCGGCGGCTTCAGACTTCTGCTGCGGAAGCACGACGCGCTGAGGCGGCTTCAGGCTACTGCTACGGAAGCACGGCCTCGCCGCGGACCACGTCCTCGATGCCGTCGTCGTCGACGCCACGGGCAGGATCCTGGACAGGGCCGCCATGGGGGATGATTGCCTGGGATCGGGCTTGTAGAGAGCCGAGCCGAGTCTGTCCGTGAGAAGCCAGGAGCCCATAAGACCCACGTCCATCGGCAGGATGCGATCCGTCGGATGGAGTTGAATTCCACACGTCGCGCGGAGGCGTAGGGTATGCACGGGACGGGATGCATTTTGCATCCCCACGCGAACGGCCGCCCGCTGGCCGGCGTGAGCATGCGTAGCGTCTGCGTGACGTGTTTTATGGCGGCGCAATCCACCACCGTGCTCATGGGTGGTACCTAATCACTAATTGGGGTAGAAACATAAAATCACGAGTAAAATATACGGCCGGTCCAACAGAATGTGTCGTCCTGGTCAATAAATTTAATATATATATATAATTAGGAATTCGGATTCTTTGAATTTCTCGGATGTGTCATTTTGATCATTTAACTTTATAAAATTAAAAATTCAAGTTCTTCAACTAGAGAGTACCACACAACGATGAATCCTCGGTGGGAGCCTCCCAGCCAGTGGCCAGTGGCCACCACTCCAACTGTGAGCACCTTGACTCCTCCAACTAGTCTTAGAGTATCATTCTAACCCATGTAACAATTAAAAGTGGTTTCAAACATTTTTTAAAATAAATCCAACAAATATTAGACATAGTCCCAAAATTCTGAAAAAAAACCCCAAAAAGATACTAGAGATACATCCAAGCAAGGGGAGCCTAAATAAAATAATTGGAGCTCATGAAAATATCTTGTGAAATATATTTTTCTATTCTCCTAGAGTTAAATCTAATTTTAGAAGCTTCCAATGTATCTTTACTATTTTTTTTGAAACTTTTGGAGTCTTAGAGATATTTTTTATGTAAACAACATCTCTAGTATTTGTTGGATTTTTTACTAAAAAAATATGGCATGGTTCAAACCACCCCAAAACAATTTCTAACTGTTCCATGGACCGGAATGACACACTCTAACAAGTTAGAGGACTTGGATTTCTGATTTTGTAAGTGTAGGGACCATGATGACACACCCTGGCAAGTTCGAGGACTGACCATGTATTTTAATCCAAAATCATTTTTAATTGTACATAGGTGAAATATTTATTATATGTAAAATGAATAGATTCATATACAATAACATTGGCCATGCACACTAAAGAGTAATGGTTGAGTTTACAGAAAAACCCATGGATAATAAAATTCATTTGAAATAAAATGCTTAATTGAATCTTGATGTTAATCTTCTCCAAAATATCAAATTCATGCTATATCATTGCCTATCCTTTGACCTATATTGTTAAAAGTAATCGAAATCCTTTTACAAGATTAAAAGAGAAGACCATGTTGAGTATTTGATTGTGCTCCGTACATTCATTTTTATATTCTGGTTATTTAGCTAAAATCATAGTCCCTAATTCTATAGGGTATAGAAACTTCATTGCTAGAGCTTCTTACAAGGCAAGATTACTAAATTAGTGGATAAAAATACATTGTTCCAATCAATACTAGCAAGCATCTCTCAGGTCTCAGCAATTGTGGTATATCTTGATCTTTTAGTAAGTAGAGAATGTACATTTTTTCATGTTTTAACTTAATCATTAAGAGAATTAGGAGGGGTAACTCAAAATTGTTGGAGCAAAATACTACCTGTCGAAAGGATAGTGACATGGCAGGGAGTCAAGATTAATGGGAGAGATTAGAAAATGGAATCAAAATGAAGAGATGTTGCACGAAAGGCATCCATTTGCGTGTAGCTATAAACAGAGGAATTTACACTGATGATTATCTATTTACCTACAAAATTTCACGAGTGAAAAACTTGTCACTTCCACGACCATTGGATTATCATCCAATAGTTTGGATTCATCCACATATGATAGTAAAAGCGAACTTGATGTTCCACAAAGCATATGAGAGTGTGCTTGTAAGAGGAAAATAGTATCTCATCTGCTTTAATTATAGTTTCATATTATCCTACGTGAATTTATCTGAACTTGATCAAGTTTATAAGAAAAATATAATATCAAATATAAATGATAGTATGTATGTTGACATTTGAAAGATAAATTCGAACAAAGTTAGAACAACTTTGACACAAGCTAAAATGAACTTTAATTCGTAATAGAGCAAGTGGCGATTTGGTGAGCGTTGCTGGGTTTATATAACTACTTTATGTTGACAGCCGTGTGATAGAGGTCGTGTGATGGGTTCGGTACAATGGACGACTTTCCAAAAAAAAAAAGGAAAAATCGAATGGTCTACATCAAGCCTTTGTATACGTACGCGTGCCTCATCCTCTTGCACGTGTACAAAACAACTCTAACTCACATGGGGATTCGTGCATCGACCTGTCAGCACTTTTGTCGCGTCTGGCCGGGATTCCGGCCACCTGCAACGCCCACACACACGATCATCCCTCTCTACACTGGCAAATGACAACGCTAGACACCGTGTTACTGTCAAAAATTATGGTCAAGTTCGTTGTACTAGAACAAATTTTATTGTCATAGCTTCATAGGCTGAACTATCAACTTGCATAAAAACGGTAGATAAGCAAAACATGAAAGGACTCCATATCAGATGCAAAGTATAATTTCTATCAAAGATTATGTCAATGAAATAGGGTATGTTAACTCTTTTTGGTATTTGTTGACGTCACTTAAGCACGTCAATTGTAAACTGCAAGCCCATGGATCATCGTAACTCTTCTTTTAGAGTATTATCTCAACATTTATCAATCCGTGAAATTTACAGCACAAGATCTATTTTAAATAGCATTGCTTGTATGAACCTTGTTGTTTATAAGAAATTTCAAATCAAATCTACTAAGCATTTACAAACAAATAACATATAGAGAGTAGTGGTAACCAATCTAGAGCTTGGATATATAGTGAAGTAACATAGGTATAATCTTAGTACAAAGCATATAAGCACGTCAATTGTAAACTGCAAGCCCATGGATCATCGTAACTCTTCTTTTAGAGTATTATCCCAACATTTATCAATCTGTGAAATTTACAGCACAATATCTATTTTAAATAGCATTGCTTGTATGAACCTTGTTGTTTATAAGAGATTTCAAATCCAATCTATTAAGTATTTACAAACAGATAACATATAGAGAGTAGTGGTAACCAATCTAGAGCTTAGATATATAGTGAAGTAACATAGATATAATCTTAGTACAAAGTATATTTAAATTTGTACCTCCAGTCTGGCTCCCGAAAAGCCCCACCTTACATAAGAAAGACCCTATCATGATCCTCTCTACCAGCATACGTAGATTAAGAGCATGATCAAAAGAACATGCCATACTCATCGGTAGATCAGGCATGCAGATCTGGTCACCACGACTACAAGAACATCCTAAGCAATCTATCATCGATCGATAGATTGAAAAGCAAGCAAACTGGATAAAGAACTAAGTCGGTGGGGGTAAGACTGCCCCCACGATTTTCATTAAGAGGAGAAAGCCAACTCTCGGCTTAGAAAACTCCCGAACTCCTGCTTCACCGGCGAGGAGGTTTTTTTCGGGGAATAAATCTCCGCTGAGATAAACCCGCATCGAGAGGGATTCAAATGCGGGTTGCTAGCACGCACAGCCGCTATGCTAGCCAACTGAGTCGGGGCTCGTTCTCAGCAAACTGGATAAAGAATTAAACCATAGAAGGAGGTACTTAGATCGCTAAGAACAAGAGCAGATCTATTACATCACCATGAATGATTGTACATCACAAGATCACCACTAGGATTCTATCTTGATCTTGATGACTCCTAGCTCCAGAACTTCAGTGTGATCTTCCTCGCAGGGTGATCACGCTGACGAAGGTTCGCCTACTTATCCGCTGACAATTGCATGACCCTCGGATGTCCGGAGAGGTGTCCCTCAAACTCCTTCTGCTTCTTAGTTCTCGTACGCCGAGTGCGTCATCTCCGATTGATGTCTCTGGTCATTTTTCATGCATATTTATAGTTCAGGAGGCCATGGCAAAAATTGGAATGCGAGGGGATGAAGGAAAACCCCTATGCCGATTGGTTCAGGAGGGCCCGACCCGATTGTCCTGGGCCTTTCCTTCCTCCCCTCGTGCTCTGCTTCGTCCCCAAGTCTTCAGGAATCATCAGGAGTCCAATATTTCACTTGCATGTGGGCCTGACACGACAATTTTTAGGCGAATTAGTAGGGGAGTCCCCTACCTATTTTCTTATAATGTATATAAAAAGAGGTTATGCAGAGGCGTGATTACATAGGCTTTAAGCCCAAAAAGAAAAGGATAAAACATTATAGACTAGTCAACCAATCAACAATCTTGACTTTCACGCAGCTTGATGTCTTTTTCAGAAACATATCTCCAGTCAGCAAATGATAATGACGCTCCATAAAAAAATAGTAATGTTGTTGCTGTGGCACCAGATAGACCAACTCGCTGTGATGACAATTTCCCTGAAAAAAGACTTCCTGAAATCATGCCTAGACTTCAAAACCATCTGAATAAAATCAAGAGATGTGTCCCATGAAATCTCATAAAAGATCCAACATGTCTGGCTGAACCAGTGAAACCTATCCTCCTCTAGAAGATCAACACAGAGCACACAAGCATAAGATTGCAAGAACATAGATTTCCTTTAAGAAGATTTCTAGTGTTGAGCCTATCTCTGAGAAGGAGCTAGAAGAACTTTATGTTTATTTTGTGCTCTTGATTTCCAAAGCCATTTGAACAGAGGTGAAGCAGGTAATGATCCTCTCAACTGAGGATAAGCATGTTTTAATGGGAACACTGCAGAATCCCAGATATAAGACCACTGGTCGTTCTGATCAGAGGGTGCTTGGCACGACGGTTGCTTTGGGATTAAGTCGATCTTCTTGTCTTTTCATTTTTTTTAGAATTACACAGTACAACACAGACGCTCACACGTACGCACACTCACCTCTATGAATACACGTACGCAAACCCTACCCCTATGAGCACCTCCGAATGACTGAGCACCGACAGATCTTCTTGTCTTTTCATATCTTTCATTGATATACTCCGATTCCTTTTTGATCCCCAAGTAGCACTTGTTCTTGAATTCTTGGCCCTTAAGCCATGTTGGAGGGTCGGTCACTTGCCAAAGATGAAACATCAGGGGTGCCAGGTAAAGATGGCAACGGACACGAAATATCCGCGTACCTGCGGATACCAAACCCGATAGGCGCGAATGAGGATCTAGGTTTGTGCCCGCGGGCGTGGGCGCGGGCACAACTCTAAACCCACGGATACTCTGCTAACGGATTTGAAAAAATGGTATCCGCGCCCGCAAATCTGCTAAACCCGTTAAGACTGCTGACATGTGGACCCTAGTAGTTAGAAGTATATATTTACATGTTTTGTGCAAGACTTTATTAGCACAATAACTTTGGTCTGTAATTTATTGCATTTGCATACTTAGCACTTGTTATCTCTCAATTATTTTGTATTGAAATGTGTGTTGAACTTCTGCCGGAGCTCTTTGCATGTTTTGATTTTGCGGGCACACGGGCATGCCCGCGGGTATCCGCTATCCGCGGATTGCGGGCGCGGATGTGGCTATGTGCCCGCTGCGGACACGGGTGCAGGCACGGACACGGGTTCCAGCATGCGGGCGCGGATTTATGTAAGCAGTATCCGCGCGGATACTACCCGTTGCCATCCCTAGTGCTGGGAGACCTTGGGCCAATCAACATGGGCTCTCTGGGCCAATCAGCATGAGCCCTTCCTTGGCCCAATGTCCTTCTTCGTTTGGCTTGATGCTATATTTGGAAATTTTTTATATTTTTTTCGTTGATTTCCGAAAAATAAATAACGCGAACAAAAATTACCAGAAATATAACTCTGCCGACGTACCACACGGCGGTATGGTCCTGACGCCATGTGGCACGGCGGCAAGGATGTTGCCGCTGCCGCCGTGCCACACGGTGTCAGGACCCTGCCGCCGTGGGGTACGGCGGCAGGACAGTAGGTCTGGCGGCACGTCCGTGTGGCACGGCGGCAGGGGCCTGCCACCGTGCCACACGGCGGTAACGATCTTTTTAATTTTTTGAGATTTTTTCATTTTGTAAAACACTTTTTCATTTTTTTAAAATCAAGAAAATGATAAATTTAAACATAATCACAACACAAATTGGCATATATAAAAGAAAAGATTATAATCAACGAGTAGATGCAAAATAGTTTATACAAGATCATGGTAAAAGTACTACTGTTACAGAAAACACTAATACATCTAAATATGTCGGATCCTCTTCGGCCTAACAGCTCTAGCACCAGCCCTGGTGTGGTCCCGGGCGTACGTCAAGGGGTTAGGTGGCCTAATGACCCGGGGTCCGAGCTCGTCGGGAGACAGTGTCGCCATGGCCGCCTGCGACGAGCCTGCAACAGCCGGTGTCGCCCGCCGGCGACGACCCTGCACCAGCCGGTGTCGCTCCGCCGGCCGCCGGTGTCGCTCCGCCCACCAGCTGTGTCTCCTGCGTCCCAAGAGGCGGCGCCTGTGTGAACTGTGATGCGCCAAGCTCCTCACCGTCCGTCGCATCCATGGGCGCGAGAAAATCGTGGAACCTAAACTCGTCCCACTCCAGCTGGTCGTCAGGGGACTCCATCGAGGCCGCGGTCGGGTCGAAACCTGCAACGAATAGTATTAGTTTTCCACGTATCGTACTTATCGAATTTTACTGTAATAGTTAAGGTCGTTACCATGCTGGAAGATAGGTGCAGTGGACGAGGAAGGAATATCTGCCGCCGGAAAGACCGGCGGTCTAGGTGCCGTCGTCTCTGGCTGTGGAGCCTCGGTGAAACCTCCTAGTCCCGTCGGAAAGACTGGCGGTCTAGGTGCTGTCGTCTCCGGCTGTCGAGCCCCGTGAAACCTCCTAGTCCCGTCGGAAAGACCGGCGGTCGCCCTGTATGATTAAAATATAGTATAACAAAAACACACAACAACTCCGTGCATTAGTTGAAAAGAAGGTCCAGTGAAAGTACCTGAGCCGGGGAAACAAACGGCCGCTGCACGTAGGTGCGCGGGCCCTGCGGCTGTGGCTGCTGCTGTGCCGTCGGAGGCGAGAAAGTAGCACGTGCAAAGGTGGAAGGCGCCTGGTACGAACGAGCTGTCGAGACGGAGCTCGAGGACGACGCTGGGTGGCGCGGAAGAAGAGGAATGTCTGCCGCCCCGGCGTAGTTCACGACGGCGGTGTACCTCTTGGCAACATCGAGGATCCTGTCGTACGTGTGGCGGTGCTGCTGAGGTCCCCAGGTAAAACACGCCTCCCTCGCGGTCGCTGCGATCCGCATGATCTCAGCAAGCGCGCCGTGCTGCTCACGAAATTAGTAGCATATGTTATAATGAATAGTAACATGAATTAAATATGATTGCAGTATTGTAGCTTACCGCTGTGTCGGCGGTCTGGTCTCGTCGCACCGGGTACGTGGCGTCCGGTAGTAGCCTGTCGTGGTCCAGGACCGGTGGCGGTGGCGGGGCAGCAGGGACGTACGTCACCCGCGTCCGCGTCCTCGGGAGGTACCACTTAAGGTACGCTACCCAGGCCGCGCCGTCGTGAAGGCGGTGCTCGGTGACGACGTTATCCTCGTCCGCCGCGGATGCCCACTCGTCCACGTACGGCTGCAACATGTCAACGAACGACGTCGCCGCTGACACACCCTTACGCGTCCACCTAACATAGATGAAACAAAAAATTATTTGCAACTTACTACTTGTAACTGAAAAAAATTATAACTGGCTCATGGTAGCTCACCTATGCGTTGTGGGCGGTAGACGTAGCGCAACAGGTACATGCGACTCCTGGTAGAGGCCGAACTGCCTCATCACCCGGTGGATCGCGTACTGCTCGACGTAGACGTCGAACACCAATCGTCGCCGCGTCATCCAGTACGCCTGGTCTCGCAAGCACAGCGACGAGAGGCCCTGTGGTGCGCGGGCAGCGACCATGGCAGGAGTGTATGGCGTCCACCGGACCTGGGCATCGACCATCCGGTCAATCTGACCCACGAAGTCCTTGTACGCCTTCTTCGCCTGCTCCCCAGCCCAAACGTGTTGCACAGAACATGAAAAGTTAATTAAATCGAACTAAGGAACTCATTAAGCGAAGAAAACGATAAGGGAGGTCATTACCTTCCAGAGGCACCACAAAGAACCCATGGTGGGGAGGTCCGCTGGGTCGGTGTCAGCTGGCAGCGGCTCGTACTCCGAGAGGTCGGCCTTGGGCCGACCGATGTCGAACCGCTCGTGGATCAACATCTGCAGCAGGAGAGGACAACCCAGGAGGATCCCCTCCCTACTTGCCGACTTCGCCACGCCCGAACACAACCCCCTGTAGGTAGCGGCCAGAACAGCGCTGCCCCAGCTGATCTGGGGCATCTCGTCGAGGGGGGAGTCGACGATCCTCTGAGCCCAGGGGAGCAGGTACCTCAACACCGAGTCTCCCGCTGACTCGCAGAACATCACCCACCCAAACAGCCAGAGCAGGTACACCTCCAGAAACCTGTCCGACGTCTGGTCCTCAGCCTCGTCCGCCATGTAGTCAGCCTGCACACAAAGGTCCATCGTCACATTCGTTTAAAATGCATACAAATGTTGAAAATAAGAGTTAGAAGCACGTACGCTGAACTGCTGGATCCAAGTCCAGGTGGGACCGTGGGAGTTGGAGAAAGGCACGTACGACTGAGGCGCGCGATCATTCCGAGGAACGTTCGCGAACCGAGCAAGGAAGTCGGCCTGCCACGTCGCGGGAGTGTCGATAGGCCCCATCGCCTCGCCAGCACACGGGTGTCCTCCCAAAAACGCGACGTCCTCCAGACTGAGCGCCATCTCGCTGACGGGGAAGTGGAAGGTGTGCGTCTCTGGTCGCCACCGGTCCATAAACGCGGCGATCAGAGGGGCGTCGTAGCTGAACCGCGTCAACCGCTCTGTCCGGGGAACCTCAGCTCGTAGCTTGTCCCCCTCGACCAACCGCGCGAAAGGCAGAAGTCCTGCAGCGCGTAGCTTGTAACAAAAAAACAAAAATAATTTACTTAACGCAATTACTATTGTAAAGAAACAGAAATAAATATAACAAATGAATTACGTACTTCGGAATCCAGCGCTGGTGTATCGGCATCAACGTGCGGGTGGTCCGGCAACGTATACTGCGGGGTGTCTGTCCAAGAACGGTCGAGACGTACGAGCGGTGGTGCCGGTCCACCGCCTCCTCGAACAACTCCGGCCGTACGTACTCTAACGGTGCCTGAGCCATAGCTGCAAAAAAACAAATTTTAATCAATTAGTTGAATTAAATCAATTTAAACGAATTTTTTGAATTATGACTATTTTGTACGAATTTTATATCAATTTAAACGAATTATGTGAACTAAAACTATTTTCTAAGAATTTTATATCAATTTAATCCAATTATTTGAATTATAACCATTTTCTATGAATTTTATATCAATTTAAACGAATTATTTGAATTATAACTATTTTCTACAAATTTTATATCAAGTTAAACGAATTATGTGAATTACAACTATTTTCTAAGAATTTTATGCCAATTTAATCTAATTATTTGAATTATAACCATTTTCTACGAATTTTATATCAATTTAAATGAATTATTTAAATTATAACTATTTTCTAAAAATTTTATATCAAGTTAATCAAATTATTTGAATTATAATTATTTTTTAGGAATTTTATGTCAATTTAATCTAATTATTCAAATTAAAAATATGTTCTACGAAATTTATATGAATTTTGATAATTATAAACATTTTCTAGGAATTTTATATCAATTTAAACAAATTTTATGAATTATAACTATTTTCTAGCAATTTGATATCAACTTAAATGAATTATTTGAATTATAACTATTTTTTAAAAATTTTATATCAAGTTAATCAAATTATTTGAATTATAATTATTTTCTAGGAATTTTATGTCAATTTAATCTATTTATTCGAATTAAAACTATTTTCTACGAAATTTATATGAATTTAAACGAATTTTGATAATTATAATCATTTTCTACTAATTTTATATCAATTTAAACAAATTTTATGAATTATAACTATTTTCTACGAATTTTATTTGAATTATAACTATTTCTAAAATTTCTAAACTAAGTTAACTAAACTAACTAAACTACACTAACTAAACTAAACTAACTAACTACACTAACTACCTAACTAACTAAACTACACTAACTAACCAAACTACACTAAAGTTACAAACATACCTGAGTCAAAAGTGCTCCGAAGGGTTGAAAGCCGAAGATTTAGGAGGATAGAGGGAAGGAGGGAGGATGGAGGAGGGTGTGGCGGCAGCCGTCGGTAGGGTTCATAAAACCGTAAACCGGCCGGTTTTCGAAACCGAAGAAACCGGACCGGTATACCGGTCAAACCGGCCGGTTTAGCGAGCTGCGAAATCCGTAGGTTCGGTTGGGAGTGGCTTACCGGCCGGTTTTAGGTACCGGGCCGGACCGGTAAGGGCCAAAACCGCGAAAAACCGCGGTATACCGGTCGGTTTTCGAAACCCTGGCCGTCGGCCCCTTATATAGAGGTGAGGCTGCCGCCGTACCCCACGGCGGCCGCCGTGTGGCACGGCGGTAGGGACCTGGCCCCACAACCAGTCCGCCCGACCGTTGGCGGCACCCCTGCCGCCGTGCCACATGGCGGTAGAAGTCCCTACCGCCGTGTGGTACGGCGGCAGAGGTATATTTCTGGTAATTTTTTTCGCGTTATTTATTTCGGAAATCAACTATATATATATATATATATATATATATATAATTCCTATATTTGTGCTTTGTCCAAAAATACACTTTTGAATTCAATTTCCTACAAAAACACAACATACTCCAAAATGTGGTTGCATATATGAAAATGACCGGTTTATTAGGTGTGATCAATAGTTTAGGTGTTGAATTCATGTCATTATTGAAGTTAAACAGGGGGGAAGTGTAAATAACGAGCATCAACAGTGTTCATGCGTAACGCAGTAATGATCTGTACACAATCATAGTATACACGA
Organism: Cenchrus fungigraminus; assembly: GCA_036936925.1. Lineage (NCBI taxonomy): Eukaryota > Viridiplantae > Streptophyta > Magnoliopsida > Poales > Poaceae > Cenchrus > Cenchrus fungigraminus. Next base: position 78,958,419 of record CM072775.1, read on the forward strand.
GCTTCATAAGATTGTTCATGGGCTACCTACACTTGAATAGAAGAACAGCAAAGTTTAAAGGTTTCAGAAACACTTCAACCCCCTATCCAAACACACCCTAAAAGCGGTAGTGTTCTATTTACACGTTACTACTATGTCAATCTGTCTTTCCACTCCCTCCAATGGGCAGGTGCGCCTGCTCCAACCCCCCCGGGCAGGTGTGCCTGTGTACATCCATATCCAAAAGAAAGGTCTTCAGCACAAATACAGAAAACTGCTATCAGCCTATCACCAGTAATCATTGCAAGAGCAACATCCATCCTTGAAATGATGAAATCTATTCCGGTCTCGAACAACAATCTCTCGATTGTACACCTTTGAAATCAGCTTTGTGGCTGAGTGGCAGTCTGTGCACACTCTCAGATTCTTCGATAAGCGAATAGTGGTGCCAGGGCGCAACTTCATCAGACCAAACGCAATGGCCAGTTTCTCACTGTGATGGGAAACAGACACTTCCTTCTCATGCTCATTAACATCTAGCCTTGCATCAGCTGTATTTGGGACATATCCGGCCATCTTGATCTTGTCAATCATCTCCTCAACTTTCTTGTATATGTCCCTCAATTGGGGTTGGTCACTGTCTTCAGCAAAGAACTCGAAGGCCACACCATCCAGCTCAATGAGACTGCACCCAGGAGTTTTCTGTATCCCCCTATCCTTCATTTCCCTTCGAATCATTGCTGCATCCTTCCATCGACCCACTGATGCATAGATGTTTGACAGAAGTATGTAGTCACCACTATGACTAGGGTCCAAAGAGATGATCTGCTTCAGTGCTTCTTCCCCAACTTCAACATTTTTTTGAAGTGCGCAGGAAGACAGTAGTGCCCTCCAGATAACTGTATTAGGCTCAATCGGCATGGCTCTGATAAAGTGATACGCCTCATCTACTAAACCAGCCCGCCCCAACAGATCCACAACACAGCCATAGTGCTCAATTCTTGGCTGAATTCCATAATCCTGAGTCATGCTGTCAAAATGCTGGCGACCCTCTTCAACTAAGCAGTTGTGACTGCATGCCATGAGGACACCAATGAATGTCACATCTGTGGGCTCGATACTGGCCTTGCGCATGGATGAGAAGAGCTCTAGTGCTTCTCTGCCCCTTCCATTGCTTGCCATGCCCTTTATCAAGGCTGTCCATGTCCAGGAATTCTTCACAGGCATTGACTCAAATGCCTCAACTGCACTGTCAATGCACCCACACTTTGCATAGAAGTCCACCAACGCAGTGCCAAGAGATACAGTGAGAGGCAAACGCTTCATTCTTATATATGAATGCACCCACTTCCCTGTCTCAAGTGCACCTAGGACAGCACAAGCAGAGAGCACACTGACCATGGTCACATCATTCGGTTCCACTGCAGAGACCTGCATCTCACTGAAAAGAGTGAGTGCCTCCTGGCACTGATCTGCCTGTGTGTAGCCTGAGATCATTGCACTCCAAGCAACCACATCACGAGACTGCATCCTGTCAAACAACCTCCGTGCCTCACCAAGTTTGCCGCACTTGGCATACATGTCCACCAGCGTGGTCACCAAGTTCCGGTTCTGCAGCATCCCCTTCTCTTCCACGTAGCCCCCAATCCAATTGGCAAGTTTGGAATCACCTGTTCGTCCGCATGCCGTGGCAACACTCACCAATGTGACCTCATCAAAGGGCGCCCCAACCTCAAGCATGCCCTTAAACATCTCCACCACCTCCTTCCAATTTCCATTCTTCAAGTATCCTGCGATAATTGTGTTCCAAATTACCACACCCTTGTCGTGCACAGCGTCGAACAGCAACTGTGCTGCTGCCACATCCCCACAGCTCGCATACATATGTATCAAGCTGCTCAGCACGAAGCGATCGACCATGAGCCCACGTTTGACGGCGTACGCCTGGACGCAGGACCCTGCATCCAGCGCGCACGTCCTGGAACATGATTTGAGGACGCAGGCGACGGTGTGCTGGTCGGGCCAGATGGAAGCCGCGTCGAGCATTTCGACGAACAGATGCAGCGCGTCCTCCAGGTGGCCCACGCGTAGGAACGCGCGCATGAGGACGTTGTAGCACGGAGCCGATAGGGGCGGCCGGGGTCCCAGTCGGAACAGACGGACCGCGTAGGCCAGTTGCGCCGGCGAGGCGCCGTCGGCGGCGGCCTCGAGGAGGGAGTGGAAGGATTTGGGCGAGGCAGTGAGCTCCCCGGACTTGATTAGAGCCGCGTGGAGCTGCAGCACGCGGACAGGTGGAGGACGGGGCGGCGCCGGCACGGCGGTGGCGGGGAGAGCCGCCGCCGGTGGGACGGCCGTGGCCATTCAGAGCTTGCTTGAGTTTAACTGCTTGATGAGAGCGCACCAACCGGCACTTGCCTATCATTGGTTATCCAAGCAGCAGGACCGTTGGACACACTGACGTCTGGGCTCCACCGTGATCGGGCCCACACGAAACAGGCACCTGCCCTTCAATTTAAACTCTGGATCCGCCTCTCGATTCTCAAACTAATCACCATGGCGGCCTCCGGCTCCCCCACCCGACTGCTCCTCGCCCTCCTCCTCCTACCCGAGCTCGCCGCAGCGGTCTCGCTCCCGGCGCTGCCGCTGTCGACGGATTCGCGGTGGGTGGTGGGTGCGGACGGGCGGCGCGTGAAGCTGGCGTGCGCGAACTGGGCGTCGCACCTGGAGCCGGCGGCCGCGGAGGGCCTGTCGCGGCGCGGCGTCGGGGACATCGCGGCGCGCGTGGCCGCCATGGGGTTCAACTGCGTCAGGCTCACCTGGCCGACCTACCTCGCCACCAACGCCACGCTCGCGTCGCTGCCGTTTCGGTGGTCGCTGGAGCGGCTCGGCATGCTGGAATCCGTCGCCGGCGTGCGGGTCAACAACCCCGCCCTCCTCGACCTGCCCCTCATTGATGTGTTCCGAGTACGTGGGTTTTACTCAGTGGATGAGTTCTCCAAATAATGTGCTCAGCAGCTCAGGAGCTAGGATTGTTGTTTCAATCCGGGTCTTTCCCCTAATTTTGGTGCCATTAATCAGACATTATTAATGCAATTGGGCCAAGTGAGAGGAATAATGATATTTTTAAATGGATGCTTACGCTTACCTTTGAATTGGCAACCAGACAACTAGTATTGCAGGATCGGTGGTCCTAGAAGGTTCAAAATGAAGCCGAATTTTACAATGTCTGTCTTGCCAGTTAACAACTTAGGGTCTGTTTGGTTTGAGATGTCTAAAACTGTCTAAAACTAACACCTCTTGTTTGGATTCTCTGTCTAAAAGTGTCTAAAGTGCATTTTATGCTCCACTCAATGACCAAATTACCCCTCCATTCTATATGGTGTGGATAGGATGGGAAGGCAATAAATGAGGGCAAGAGAAGGAAAGAGGGAGTTTTAGCACCTCTTTGGGTGCTAGAGGTGCCACACCTTTTAGACAGGGAGTTTGATTTTTAGACCCTACAGTGCCTAAACTTATACTTTGCTTTAGCACTTGTAAACCAAACACCCCCTTAACACTGTACGTGAATAACGGACGTGAAATTAAACTGTCTTGCCGCTACAGGAAATTTAAATAATGGTCCATTTTATTTTCTGCAAAAGAAAAAACCATCATTATAGAAGGCGAGTGACTGACTGCCTTAATTATACTGTGTCAAGCCAGATTACGTCATGAATCAGTTGAAGTAGCTAAGCCATCAACTCATGCTGTTTTGGGGTAAATCAGATCTGTAAACAAGTGGAAACTTGAATGCACAGGATTTCATTATGCTATTTCATTTTACTGAAACTAGTTGCACTTGCTTCATAAGTTCAAACTCTGCAGACTTGGGATTCCTAAGCACAGGATTTCTTGTAGAACTGACCAAAGAAGCTTAGGATATCCTTCTCTTCCGTTTAATAGAAAAAACATCTTTTTGCGAGTTAGATTCCAAGGCTAGGATTTTTGGTTTAATCGTGCTTATAATTTAACTTTTGCCTGATTTTGGTGTCATTAATTTATTAATGTGATTGGGCCAAGTGAGAACAGGAAGAATATTTACAAATGGCGGCTTACACTACTCGTACCTTTGAATCAGTATTGTCTGAGAGGTCAAAATGAAGCTGAATTTAACAATGTCTTGCTAGTTAACATTAACACTGTATGTGGATAGCAGGCGTGGAATTATACAGTCTTCTCTTGCCATGTTATAGGCATTCTAAATATTCATTCTAAGGCATTCTAAATATTCATTCTAAGTTTTATACTATCTTGAAAAAACATAATTATGATGGACAAGTCTACATTAATTATATTGTAGCTAGCAGGATCATGTGATAAATTTATTGAACTATAGCTAAACCAGCAGCTCATGCTATTTTTAGCTAAAACAAAGTTGCTTGACAAGTCTAAACTTTGCAGACAAGAGTGCATACTGCATAAGATATCATTAGTGCATTTTACTAGAACAAGTTGCTTACTTGCTTCAGAAGTCCAAACTCTGCAGATTTAGGACATAATTCCAGCACAGATCTCACCAAAGAATCTTTTAATAGTAACAAACACCTTGGCAAGCTGAGGGCTCTAGCCTAATAGAGAAATATCTGATCAGGTTTGCTATAAAGCTATTTCAGGAATGAAAGGAATAAGTGTTCATAATGCTCCTGTTATTCTTAGTTGTTACCCAATAAGATTGAATATAGATGACCTACCTACTACAGTACTACTCACCAAATTGATGGTCCAATATGAGGGTGCCTTGCAAGTATGATTGCTCTATCTAGAACAGCTATTGCTCTGCAGGTTTTGTTTTGATGGCTATGATAGATGACAAATTGCCAGCTTGTGGACTAGGTGGGTTGTCCTTTTTCCGTATCAGGTATCTAGGTAGATGACTTTGTATATACCAAAAGAAATGGTCCTGTAGTGGGGAGTGATGTGTGGCATATCTCTGATTCCTCTAGATTCCTAAAGCTCAGAAATTCATCATAGAGCTAATAGAGAAGCTTAGGATATCCATCTCTTCCTTTTATTAGTAAGCAACATCTTTTGCAAGCTGAGAGCTCAAGACAAATCAGGAAAGATGTGGTCATTTTACTATTTCAGTAAAAATAAAGACAGCTTTTTAATAGTTCTCCTACTCCCCTGAACGTTCGGGAAAAAATTCTCATAATGTTCTTATCCGATTAGTTTTAACACAATACCTACTACTCACCAAATCAATGGTCCAGTGTCAGGGTACCTTGCAAGTATGGCTTCTCTAGCTAGAACAGATATTGCTTTGTTATGATGACTTTTAAAAGACACATTACCATTTTGTGGATTAGGTGGGTTTTTCTTTTTCGAAATGAGGTATCTAGTTAGTTATTAACGTGGTATTATACCAGAAGAAATGGTCATGTATGAGTAATACATAGCAGAACTCATCTGTCATTTTCTTATTACATGGACATAATACCAGACTGGACATCAAGTTAAACTAAAAACATTTTAAGTTTTAAAAATAAACTAAAGACATTTTACATTGTTTTTTCAAGGGATAAATGAACTATGGTAATTATAATTCTTCTGACATGACTTGAATTCATTATCCATAGGAAGTGGTCTCAGCTTTGGGCAGCAAAAGTATAATGGTCATACTTGATAACCAAATGACCACTCCGGGATGGTGCTGCAGCAGAACTGATGGCAATGGCTTCTTTGGAGACAAGTATTTCGATCCTAATGAATGGTTGAAAGGGCTCAATGCGATGGCAGCTATTTTTAATAACACAAAAAATGTTGTGGGCATGAGCTTGCGGAATGAGCTTCGAGGGCCCAATCAAAATATTAGTTTGTGGTACAGGTATGCATCTGTGATGGGAAATGCCATTTTGATTATGTTACTCTTGGTACCGACAATTTTAATTACAATTTAACTCCATCTTAGGTACATGCAACTAGGTGCAGAAGCTGTGCATGCAGCAAACCCTAATGTCCTGGTTATTTTATCGGGCCTGGATTTTGACAACACTCTCAGCTTCTTGCACTCTAGAAAACCTGAGTTACGATTTACTGGAAAGTTAGTTTTTGAGCAACATTGGTATGGTTTCTCAGATGGCGGCCATTGGGAAATTCTGAATCAAAACGACGCTTGTAAGATGGTCGTTGATTCCATATGGGCTAAAGGATTATTCCTACTTCAACAAGGCTGGCCATTATTTTTCTCTGAGTTTGGGTTTGATATGTCTGGCACGCATATTGGTGACAATCGCTATCTTACCTGCTTTTTAAGTGTGGCAGCCGAAATGGATTTGGACTGGGCAATTTGGGCTCTTCAAGGGAGTTACTATATCAGAGAAGGTATTTTGGCTTATGATGAATCGTATGGATTGCTGTCATGGGACTGGTGTACAGCTAGAAATCCCAGTTTCATTAAAAGGATCAGTTCCCTGCAATCACCATTTCAAGGTTTGAAACTTCTTCTATCTCATTATTAGTCTTCTCTAGCGGCAACAGTATGAGAAACATAGTTTTAATAATTAATACCCAATCCTTGTTATTTGTTACACAATTTTAAGAAAAAAATACACTGATAGTATCCTTCTTTATTTCTGAACTAAATATATCAACTTCTGATTTCTGAATTTTTCATCTTAAGTGAAAACTTCTGACCAATGGACATTGGAGTCCTCACTACAGCATTACTTAAGGATAAAATTTTAATCCAATTTTCAGTCCTTTCCAGAAGTTAGTTGAAAGGTTCTGTTGAAAATTTGGTTGGTCCAACAGCATTTATGCGCTCACAATACGTCTATACCCATATAAACTTGCCTCAGAATACAGGGCTTATATAGGACACTTAGAAAAGTGTATAGCGGGAGTGCGGGGCCATTATATATAGAAAATGATGCGGAACTTTATTTCTTTTCTGTGAAACTTCACTCTACTCTGATCGCAGTGATATGTACTGAATTTTCTTCAATCAGTTTGTAACACAAATATATTTATATGCTAGGTCCTGGTCTCCCAAACAGTAGAGAGCCATACAACGTAATATTCCACCCCCAAACTGGGCTGTGTGTCTTGGCAGCATCTTCAAAGTCACTCAAGCTTGGTCCATGCGACGAATCAAATGCCTGGAATTACACCTCAGCATATGAGTTAGTGGTGCTAAGCACAGGACAATGCCTCCAGGTGAAGTCTGTGGGCGAGGACGCAAAGCTTGGCACTGATTGTAGCAAACCCAGTTCAAAGTGGCAGCTGATATCAAATTCGAGGATGCATGTCTCAGCTGAGCTCACCAAAAATGGAACGAGGGTGTGCTTGGATGCCGACCCTGATGGTGCCATCATCACAAATCACTGCAAGTGCCTAACCATCGATCCATCCTGTAACCCTGAGAGCCAGTGGTTCAAAGTGATCTTAAGCAGCAGGGATACTCCTGGCGGCTCCTCCATCTTGCAGATGCCGTCAGTTGGACCCTGGCCTCCAACATCACTTAGTTATTGACAGTTTGAGAGCAGCTCTTGTTCATGTACTATGGTAGTGTGGTCAAGGAGGAATACGACTGAGAATTACGTCGAAAATCTGCGAAGTTGTTCAAGCCCGTTCGATCACTGTATAACACAACCTGGAATAGAATGTACAATATGCATATGCTCCGTGTTCACTCAAGCCTTGCCCAAGAGTTGGAGAAGAGATTGTCACCTATGCCATTGGTGCTATGTAGTAGTATACTAGTATATGGAGCTCTTGCATTTACCGCGATAAATCTGGTTTGTACAAAAGCCACAGTGAATAAATAAGTTTGTCGATATTTACTGAGATATAAGGATTGCATTTGCCTTCAATTTTCAATAAACCAGAAGGCAACCATGGTGCACAGCGTGAGCATGAATCAGCTTTGGAACAGCCCTTTTTTGGATTTGTAGTGTGCTGCACTTCTTTCCCTCTGTTTGTTCATCCTCGTGCTGTCGTTTTCCCTTCTTTCAGTTGATGGAAGCAACCAGCATTTGGCTGTGCTTAGTTCAGGTTGGCAATTCTCAGCTCATTCGATAAAGACGTATACGGAATCACACGTAATTTGCCCGGCATGGCAGCACTCTTCGATCACAAGCAAAAACGTAGTGCGCGATGTTTCCTGCTAGATACGGAAATTTTCGGCGCCCATTGATTGCACCGGGGAGTGCAGTTGTAGCACCATCTTCAACAGTTAGAGATAGTTCTAACTCTTAAACTACATATGTCATCTAAGAGATACTACTAGGTTCCATTTGAATTCCTTTATTTTGAAGGAATTTAAATCTATCTAATGAAGTAGGCTATTTGTTTTGAAACGCGGCATTATACAACTTTTCAAATTTTAGATATAAGTCTATCTTAAATTCATGGGGATGGGCAACAAATGAAAATTGATTTTATAGATCATCATGCTATATTGCTAATTAGCAACTTATAGCATGCTCTTCAACTCGCTTCAGTGAATTAAATAAATATCTTTCCCATATGGTCAACAATAATATACAAATATATTCCACATAGAATTATATTAGCTTAATTAATTTGTATTTTAATTATGATTATTAGTATGTAATTCAATTCTAAGGATCCAAATGGAGTCTAGAGCTAATTTCCCAACGGTTAGAGATAGTTCTAACTCTAAGATTATATCTAATAGATATTAATAAAGCTAATTTCTTCAATAGACTGTCTTTAAGGTTGTATCTTGTTGGTTTGGCTGCATTGTGCATAGAAGAGATACGGAGCGCAGGGGTAGGTGGCCATTTTACTCCAACCCTCTACCGGCCGGCTGGCCTCTGATTTCTTTTCTCCGAGGGGATGTGAATTAGGATGACAGCACTGATCTCATTACTCACTGCAATGGCCTTTCTTCAAGCTTAGATTATATCTGAACAGTTTGCTGCTGCCAAACCTTAAATCATCGGCAAAGAGTACTCGTTGAGAATTCTGTGCGCACACATGTCAAGGCTCAGCGCGGCCGTGGTGAATTGGTGACGATCCCTTGAAGCAAGCGGCCACCGCCCGCGGCCTGCCTATATATCCACGGCCGCCGCTCTCCCTTGGCTTCCACAGGTACACCACCACCACCACTGCCGTCATGCACGGCACCATGAGGCCGTCCTGTCCAGCCGCCGCGTGGCTGGTTTGTGTTCTGGCCCTGCTGGCCGCCTGCCGCCATGAGCGGGCGGCGGCGGCCGTGCCGACGCTGTCAACGGCGTCTCGGTGGGTGGTGGACGAGGGCGGGAGCCGGGTGAAGCTGGCGTGCGTGAACTGGCCGTCGCACCTGGAGCCGATGCTGGCGGAGGGCCTGAGCAAGCGGCCCGTGGACGCCATCGCGGCGGCCGTGGCCGCCATGGGGTTCAACTGCGTCAGGCTCACGTGGCCCACGTTCCTGGCCACCGACGCCTCCTACGGCGACCTCACCGTCGCGCAGTCCTTCCAGCGGCTCAACCTCACCGAGCCGCTCGCCGGCATCAGGGCCAACAACCCCGACTTCGTCGACCTCAAGCTCCTCGACGCGCTCAAGGCAAGCCTCTCTCTGATCTCTCTCTAGAGAACCTTCTCTGATGAATGGCGCTGGCCGGTGGCGTTGAACCAGACGTGATGTGTGGCGTTGCGGATGCGTGGTGCGTGCAGGTCGTGGTGAGCAGCCTGGGCAAGCACGACGTGATGGTGATCCTGGACAACCACCTGAGCAAGCCCGGGTGGTGCTGCAGCAACACCGACGGCAACGGCTTCTTCGGCGACACCTACTTCGACCCGGACGTCTGGGTCGCCGGCCTCAAGAGGATGGCCGCCATGTTCGCCGGCGTGGACAACGTCGTCGGCATGAGCCTCCGGAACGAGCTCAGAGGGCCCAGGCAGAACGCCAACGACTGGTACAAGTAAGCACCGACTAATCTCATCAAAACTTCTCGTACAGAAACACGATTACTGCAAGTAGAACACACGGAAATGCCATTAAAAACGTTAGTGATGCCGTGCCACCTACCATGTTCATCTGCTGTGTATCGACCGCCATGACCATGACCAGTAAATGAATCCAGTGGTTGGCAGCTGGGCTAGCTTCCTACCAGAGTACCACCATGGCACCATGCACCATAGATATATCTCTGCACACTGAAGCAGCTCAAACTACAGAGTACTTATCTCTGCACACTGTAGTGTCTGCTCTACTCGACTGCTCCTGCATAGCATGTGAAGATCAGTAATGGCGATTCTTGCATCAATTCGGTACTACCACCGGCAGCATTTCATCGGTGGCAGACGAGCTTTCAATGCCAAGCGGTGATCGGCGGTTGACCGAGAGCTGACAGCCACCCGTGTCGCCACGCAGGTACATGCAGCTCGGCGCGGAGGCGGTGCACGCGGCGAACCCGGGCGTGCTGGTCATCCTCGGGGGCCTCAGCTTCGACAACGACCTGGCCTTCCTCAACTCGCGGCCGGTGAACCTGAGCTTCACGGGGAAGGCGGCGTTCGAGGTGCACTGGTACAGCTTCTCCAACAGCCAGGAGTGGGGCTCGGGCAACGCCAACCAGGCCTGCGCGCGCATCACCGCCGGCGTCGCCCACCGCGCGCTCTACCTGCTCGACAAGGGGTGGCCCGTCATCCTCAGCGAGTTCGGCGTCGACAACCGCGGCGGCAACGCCAACGACAACCGATACTACGGCTGCGCCGCCGCCGCCGCCGCCGACCTCGACCTGGACTGGGCGCTCTGGACGCTGCAGGGGAGCTACTACCTCCGGGAGGGCGTCCGGGACCTCGACGAGGTCTACGGCGTGCTCGACCGGGCCTGGGGCGGACCCCGCAACGCCACCGCGCTGAGCAGGGTCCAGGCCCTCCAGCGCCCGCTCAGGGGCCCCGGCCTGGACCAGGTGCCGCCGTACACGGTGCTCTTCCACCCGGTAACCGGGACGTGCGTGCTGCGCCGCCGGTCGCCCCAGCTGGAGCTGGGATCCTGCAGCGAGACGGAGGCCTGGGCGTACAGCGCTCAGGACCAGCGGCTGGCGGTGGCGCCCCGACACGGTAGCTCGCTGTGCCTCCGCGCCGAGGGCGTCGGCAAGCCCGCCAGCCTCGGCACGAGCTGCGGCGACGCGATGGCGCGGTGGCGCCTCGTGTCGGACTCCAAGCTGCACGTCGCGACGTCGTCGTCCTCCTCGTCCTCGGCCGCGGGCGGCGGCGACAGCAACAGCGACGGTGCGCTCTGCCTGGAAGTGGGCGCCGACGGCCGGAGCGTGGTGACCAACCCGTGCCGGTGCCTGAGCAACGACAACAGCTGCGAACCGCAGAGCCAGTGGTTCAAGCTGGTGACCAGCACGAGGAGCGTGGCCGCCGAGCAGGCCATGCTCGCGCAGCTGCCGCCCAAGCTCAAGAACTGGAAGATCAGGTCGTTTTGATCGATCGATCGTGGGCTTACATCCTATCCTACCGAGAGAAAATGTAGTACGTACGTCTTAGAACGACGGGGATAGCGGAACACCGCCCTTAAAACAACCATAGACGGTGTTCTTCAGGCAACTGATCCATCAGCATGAGCAAATCATCTCTAACAAGTTCACTGCTCTCTTTTATACTGTGTCCAGTAGAGTGAAACAGTGCAGATAACACAAGGTGAACGAGGCGGCACAATACCAAATTACAGTACCAAAAATACAACACAACAATCCCTTTTGTGAACAAAAATATATACATATACAACACGGGCACACGGCGAACAAAATGAAGCGGAATCAGAACCAGCAGAACATTGGTTTCTCTGAAAAACATCATCTCAATGTGCACGTGCGGTAACCGGTTACCGAAGAGCACGGCACAAAAATTGCATGTCAGAAATGGTAAACAGATTCAGGAAGTTCTGTAGAGGATCTCAATGCGCCACAGGTCACCGTCACGGGATGAGCTGCAAGGAAGGTCAAAAGCTAGCAGGCCATCCTCTCTATGACTGAACTCCACTTGCTGTCCATCAACCCTGCAAAGCTCCGGCCTGGTGGCCGAATACGCCCCAAACCGCCCTGGACCTCGGCACCTGACGTGAACTGTGGTACCTGAGGAATCAGCGGTGCTCGAGATGTCATCGAGTGCACCACCGGAGTTGAACATGTTGATCAGTCCGAGAGGCGCAAACTGAACAGCTTCACCGAAAACCTGATGTAAGAAACAGAGCATTTCTGTAAGAAGATGATATTTACAGTGCTGAACAAATGTTGGAATTTCCAACATTTTTGGATTCAAATTTCAGGAGGGAAAAGCAAAGCACGGGAAAGTAATCTGACCTTTATTGGTGAAATAGTGTAGATCTCACATGCCATGGTAGGTAGCGAAACCTCCAAATTTTGGTGCTTGTGAAGCCTTGAAAGAGAACCTGGAAGAAGGAACAGAATGTTAATAAGACATGGATGGCATGGTGACGAGATGGAAATGTTAAAGACTCACTAAAAAAGAAGCAGGTAACAAACGAAATTTACATGAATTGAAAGCATATACTGCAGTCTCTCCACTCCAATTATCACCGGCAATCTCCTCTAGAGATTCTACATCTGAAGGTGAAAGATGGCCAGTGATGCTGATACTTGTGGGCACATAGTCAATATCTTTCACTGGCCAAACCCATTGCCCAGCTCCCTGGCAATTGAACACTCCGATGACACCGGAAAATTTGTTCAGGTTCCATATTTTCAGAAGACTGCAGAAGAACTCACAGGTTACTATTTTCTGAGAACATAGTAGCAAAAGGAGCCGTTAAAGCTATTTTAGTGCTTATACCTTTTGCCATCCATGACTGGGTCATTGAACAGACAATCACGTGCAGGACGACCAGCATACCTTGCTCTTAGAATCGAGCCATCTGGTAGAACAAGCTTTTTCAGAACACCGAAGTCATGCAGCCCGGGTTTGTCACTGCATATAGCAACAAATTTACATGTACAATGGAGACCTGTGTTTAGGTTAAAAGCAACCAAAAATTCATAACTGGAAAGTTACTACATATTCTACAAAAGATCACCTCACATAAACACCACTTCCACTCAGTGCTCTAGCTGCTCCGTGAAATTCTGCTGATTCATGCTTGCTCTTCACAAGAACAAACAAAAATTAGCGAGCACTGAAGTTAGAAATGTGCCTAAATATACTATTAGAGAAGCAAAAAAAATCTCACATGAAACATATCCCAGTCAGGTATGAAGATTTCTCCCAACAAAATGCTATTGAATGACACAGAAGCAATGTGCAGAGTTTGCAGTGTTTGTTCCCGAGGCATGAAATCTTCAGAGGCTCTAGCAACTGCACTGTTCAAGGCACTACAAAACAACCAGGAATTATATCAGATTCTATCTACATACAGTAGCTCATCTGTTTTCCACAGCTAGGGACATGCTACCTAAAGATGCTGTCTGAATTGTGACTCATGCAGCAGATTAGGTTGTTTCTTTTGAAGTTCTGGGCAATGGACTCCTCGAGAGCTTGCTGATACTTTCGTGTTACTGCAACACGGCCACCAAAGCCATGCCCAAGAGTTTCCAACACGTTCTGCACATCAACCTTCACACCATCCACACCCACACTAGAAAGGTAGCTGTGTTGATCACTGTAGAATTCAAAGATCTTGTCAGGATCAATGATGCCTACTCCAAATTTCTCCAAGCTGTCCATGGCAATATCCCTTAGATTGGCAACATTACCCGGTGATTGGACTGGGTAAACAAGCTTTGGATTGTACTTCTTCATCACATCAGATGTTGCTTGGACACCTCCCCAATACCCAAGTAAAGCATGCCACATGTAAACGTACCTGTCATTACATATACCATTTTGCTAAGCAGAAAAAAGAATGATGATTTAGTTGTCCTAGTATTTTGATAAAAAAATCATTTACTTGACTCCATGTTTTTCTTTGATCCTCTTGACAAGGTCCCCAAGATTCTTGCAGGTCTCTCCCCTGAACTTGTGATTCTCCTTCAGATCAGTCAGCCTCAGGGCAAACCTGGCATAATTACAACGCAAATTAGGAAACGACACAGTGCACACCTTCATGGGTTTACCAAAGGATGGAACACTAACATGGTCTGCTCACGGAGGGTTTCATCCACTTCTTCGAATTCATCCACTGTTTCTTGCCAACCATCATCTATAATCAGAAACCTCGGTGGTGCACCACCTTCTCGCAGACTATAGATTACAGAACAAAAAAATTGCATCATTGTAAAGTGATATAGCAATATAAATGAGGCAAAAAGATGCCCTTCTGTATGTATATTCCCTTCTAATATTACATAAACAATTATGTGAAAAATGAAATGTAAAACATTGTTCATATACCTCTTAAGGCCCTCCTCGATCCCTGTTGGGTTAACAGCCTTGTAAAATGCATCCCAGGTGCACCACCCAAACCAGTCCAAATTTGCAGGGACCTGATATTCGTGACATATTTAAGCACCACATAAGAAAACCAGAACGAACAAACTGCCCAGACTTGACAGCATAAACAAATTAGGTTATAGGCGTAAAAGAACCTGCATAGAGTTACCTCCTTTTCGTCAATATGCTTGAAGGTTCCTTTGATCTTTGATAGCAGCCTGAATAAAGCTACAAGTGAGACACTTGTAAACTGAACAAAAAACTTTTTTTATTACATTTAAAAGTATAATAGCATGTCATTACTTGATGGATTCCTTCATTAGCTTGAATGGGTTATCCCCAGAGTTGATGAATACTGCATCAACTGTTTCCACTGTCTGGACCTCAGGATCACCTACCAAGAGTGAACAGCACAGCATTTTTGTCTCTCAGAAGATCTTGCCAAAATGGCAAACTTCGCACAATATATTTGATCGAGTACTTCAAAATTGAAATTCAGTAGGTCGCGGCAGACAGGGCTCACCGCTCTCCAAGCAGAACTGGAGCTCGTTCTCGGCGCTCCCCTGAAGGCTGGCCCTGAAATCGCCGTCAAGAACCGGCAGCATCAGTGCGTACACCGCGCTCCCCTCCGCGGCGGCGGAACCCGCCTCATTCCTGGACTCCAAGAGCAGCATCTGCGTCTCCGCCGGCACGGCCGCAGCGCCGGCGCCCGTGGCCGGGACCATCCACCAGATCTTGAACCTGAACAGGGACAGCCACCTCCACCCACTGCGCAGCCACCGATTCCAAGAACGAAACCCCATCGGTCACGATCAATCGAATCGGTGGCACAGGGCTCGCGCCCCGGCGCTTGCACGGCGACGGCGGGCTTACCTTGCCAGAGTGCCGACGGGGAACACGTGGCGGCTGGACGGCGCCGCCGCCCTGGCGCCGAGGAACGCGGCGCCCGGGGCGGCCTCGGCGTCGGCGGGGCGGAGGGTGACGTTGGGCGGGGCGCGGGCGAGCAGCTCCCGCCCGCCGAGCATCAAGGACCCGTGCTCGAGCCGCGCCGTCATCTGCTGCTGCCACTGCGGCGAGGGCGGGGGCGTGGCGGTGCTGAGGTGCTGGGAGGCGGCTACCGGCATTGCTCTGCGGACGAGGAGGAGTCGGCGGCCGCGGCAGCAGGAGCAGCCAGAGATGTTCTTATACGACGGAGAAGGAAGCGGGAGCGAGCACGGCGGGCGCGAGGCCATCAGCCTCGTCAGCGCCATGTCGGAAAGGTCGAAAGGATACGTTGAGCTCCCGCCTCCCGCGTCCCGCCGTCCGGACCCGCGTGTGCGGATAAGCTAATAGAGTATTTGGGCATGTGGGCCACCGCGTGGAAACGTGCGGAGGGCGAAGGAAGGGGACGACGACGAGAGAGAGCGGGAACGATCTCGACGCTGTCGCCCGGTTGGAGCTGCGACTGCGAGCCTGCGGCGGCGGTGCTCGGAGCCTGTGTCGCCGTTGACCCGCACCGCCGAAGGAGTCGCGGCATGGCGTGTTGTCGCTCGCAATTTCCGCGGGCGTGACACGTTCGTCATGGAAGAGGACGGCGCGTGTAGAAAGGTGGTTACGGTTACGTTTTTTTTCCGAATACACAGTCACAACGCACGCACACTCATCCCAATGAACACACGCGCGTAAACCCTACCCCTAGGAGCATCTTCGAAGACTGGGCCGGCAAATCCTCGAGATTGACGAAGTCACCACAGGCGCCTCGCTGTCGACGGGAACGTCGCCTACCACTGAAAGCACAAACGCCGTTAAATCCTGAGAAATTCGCTCCCACGAGAAGTCGAACCCAGGACCTGAGGTGCTACCGGGACTCCTGTAACTACTAGGCTACGTGCCCCCACGGCCTTGGGCTGAAGTTTTAAGCCCAAAAGACATCGAGGCCCAGGTGCGTAATTTTTTTTGAAAAAGTCCTTTCACCGTCTCTCATGTATCACCGAAGTTCGACTTTCGTCCTTCATCTAAAAAACCGGGTATCCGTCGTCTCTCAACTATCTATACCGTTCATTTTTTGCCCCTCGCTGGTTTTGATGGAGGTTTTGGGATGATGTGGTAGTGGCCCCACATGTCAGGGGCGGGCCCCACATGTCAGCGGTGGGCCCCAGTGTCTTTCTTCTCCCCTCCTTCACTTCCCCTCCGTCGGCTCCTCTCCTCTGCCACCGGCCGACTCCTCTCCTCATCCTCCGCCAGGCCGCCGCCTCCTCCTCCTCTCTAAGCTCCGCGTGCTCTACCCGCCTCCCTGCTCTCCCCGCGTCGCCCCTGCTTTCCACAGATCGAGCAGCTCGCGCGGCGCCAGCCCAAGCTCGGGCACCGACGGCGGGGGGCGGGGCGGCCTCCTGAGCCGGAGCGTGGATGGAGCCGCCGTCGGAGCCGGGCGCGGGTCGGAGCAGGTAGAGACGAAGCGGCCGGACCACGGCCTCCGGCGGCGCTCCCGTGGTGTCGAATCCCCGTCGCGGTGGCCGGCCGCGGAGCTCCAGCTCTGCCGGACGGGCCTCAGCGTGGCGGCCGACCCGACAGCGCGCCCATGCCTCGCCTGCGAGGACCTGGCTAAGGCGGACGCGGCCAAGGCACGCCGTCTTCATCGGCTCCGGCGGTGGGCGCGTTCGCACGGTCGGCGAGCTGCTCGATTGGGCGGCGCGGGGAGAGCAGGGGGCGGATAGAAGAGGCAGAGCTCAGGGAGGAGGAGATGAGGCAGCGGCGTGGTGGTGGAGGAGGAGAGGAGATGATCGGCGGCGGAGGAGAGGAGTCGGCGGAGGGGAAGAGGAGGAGGGGGAGAAGAAAGACAGGGGGCACACCCCTGACGTGTGGGGCCCACTGCCACGTCATCCAAAACCATCATCAAAACCAGCGATGGACCAAAAATGAACGGTATAGATAGTTGAGGGACGGCAGGTACCCGGTTTTTCGGATGAGGGACCAAAGTCGAACTTCGGTGATACATGAGGGACGTTGAAAGGACTTTTTCCATGTTTTTTTGTCCAGATAGTGATGGATGGGCCTCTGTTTTAATTGGGCGAGCCAGACTGGGCTGGGCTCATCAGTGTTCAGAAACTGACCAAACATGTCGTGACTAAACTCCGAACAACCTGATAAAACAGAGTTTTCTCAAAAAAAAAAACCTGATAAAACAGAGCGCCACGCGACCAACGAGTGAGCCCGCGCCCTCCACGACAACATGCTGCTCCGCGCCCCTCCCCAGCCGCTGCGGCCGTCGCCGTCGCCGCCGCGGCCGCGGCGGCTCCCACCCGCGCCGCGATGCTCCAACTCCAACGACGTTCAGGCATCGCCATCTCCGTCGCCTGGACCCCAATCGGCCGCCGCCGGCAGCATCCGTCGCCTGGTGCTCCCGCCCGAGGGCCGCGCGAAGCTGGACCCGCGACTTCTACGCGTTCCCGCGGCTGGTGACGCACGTGGACGACGGCTTCATCGCCGCGCTCACGGACCTCTACCGGGAGCGCCTCGGCGCCGGGTGGGACGTGCTCGACCTCATGAGCTCCTGGGTCAGCCACCTGCCGCCGGAGGTCGCGTTCCGCCGCGTCGTCGGCCACGGCCTCAACGCGCAGGAGCTCGCCAGGAACCCGCGCCTCGACTACTTCTTTGTCAAGGACCTCAACACGGACCAGCAGCTCGCGCTCGAAAGCGGCAGCTTCGACGCCGTGCTCTGCACCGTCAGCGTGCAGTACCTGCAGTCCCCTGAGAAGGTAGTGAAGCATCTTCTTTTCATTTCTTTCAACTGCAATCGACACTTCGAAAGCTAGTAGATTACAAGATTCTTTCGATTGGCATCGCCATTGACGTCGAACTGATTATGCCGGCATGAATCTTTGGTTGGTTTGTTGAGGTGTTCGCGGAGATCTTCCGGGTGCTGAAGCCGGGGGGAGTGTGCATCGTCAGCTTCAGCAACCGGATGTTCTACGAGAAGGCGATCGGCGCGTGGCGGGAGGGCACCGCGTACAGCCGCGTCCAGCTCGTGACGCAGTACTTCCAGTGCGTGGAGGGGTTCACGCAGCCCGAGGTGGTCAGGAAGCTGCCGCCGGCCGGCGGGTCGGCGTCGGCGTCGCCGATGGACGCCGTTATGAGGCTGTTCGGCATGGCCAGCTCCGACCCGTTCTACGCCGTCATCTCCTACAGGAACTTCAAGCCAATGTAAAGCCATAGATTACTGAAAGAAAACCTACCTTTGCCAGAACTGGAATCTGTACTATCTACATAGAATCGTCAGTGGTGAGAAAGAGATTTTTCAGATGCGCTCTGGTACTCCAGTGGCCATCAGCTGAAAATTTAGACGCAGAGACATCGTACATCGAACAACAGATTCAGACGTATGCTGGGAACCCATTTTATTGCAGAAAAGGAGATATGGTACATCGAACAGATCCAGACATATGATGGGAACCCCGATTTTCCAACATCATTGGTTAAACTGCCTAGACTATTCAGAAAACAAACATGATGCTTCAGATGGTAACGATCATATATGTACAGACATCTAGAGGTCCAGACAGGAACATGAGGGCCTTTAGGGGTCTTGCAACTGGGCAGCGCGGCTGGTCAGAGGGACGTAGCGGACGGAAGCTTCGTTCCGGAAGCTGATCGATCCGTCCGCGCTCTTGTCCACCACCTGCAGCTCCTGGGAGTAGGTGCCCACAGGTATGACCAAACGGCCACCAGGCTTCAGCTGATCAAGCAGAGGCTGAGGCATATCGGGCGCCGCGGCGCCCACATGGATCACGTCGTAGGGGGCAGCATCTGGAAAACCAAGCCTGCCATCTGCATTTTTGGGAATAATCCGACATCTTAGCTCTAGGTGATCTCAGATATTACATCTTAAGCTCTACGTGATCTAGGGAATACTGACACGAATTAAAACAGGTTGTGTGCTCTAGATAAGAAGCATCAGAAACACCCTTGGGGGTGATAATATAATGTGAAATATTCAACATATTTATTCGTACATGTGTTATTTGATATTCTCCATTATCCGTTTGACACAACTTCAGCATGTACTATTTCAAAAAAGAACTGCAACATGTACTAGCAAGTAACAAGGATTCCATTCTGTTCGAAGACAAATGAACTATAAACTGCCTACCCAAGTCCTCATACAGTATGTCTACTTCAAAATTGAAAGTTGCCACTTTGAAAGTACTCAAATAACTGCCATGCCAGTAAACAGGAACCAACATTGCTTCATCACAAAATTCATACCGAAAAAGGAGTGATAGTCAATTTAGAAGCTTTACAGGTGGAAGTGAACTTTATTTTTCTTGGTGCATTTAGTTCCTCAACGTATTACCAGCCACGCCAGTTACCAATCTTAGCATACCTGCAACATGGAAAGACAGCGATCCATCCTTCAGTAGCGGAGCTGCAGCACTTTTTTTGACATTTTCAATAGCAGAAGCAACAAGTTCAGGGATGTGTTCAATTCCCACTGCACGGCCTTCTGGTCCAACCATCATTGCGAAACAAGCTGTCAAGTAGCCACTACCTACAAGATGATTGGGATATGCATGAATAATTAGGAAAAATGAAAGGTGGAAGTTGGCGAATTGTTCATTCAGCCGTAATTCCTGATGGACAGAGTATTGGCAAACACACCTGATCCAACATCCAGAGCATGCATGCCTGGCTGCAAATGATCCTTCAGTAGTTCTAAGCAGGTTGCATGCATGTGAGGAGCAGATATTGTCGCATTGAAACCAATTGGCATAGGACTGTCAATGTAAGGGCTACCCTCGGACACAAATAACGCTCTATCAATTGTCTCCATCACTTCAGCCACTTTATCAGTCCTAACGACACCATACTGCTTTAGGTATTCAACCAGAGCTTTGTTCTTGTCCAGTGATGCTTGAGTCCAATATTGCTGAAAGTTAATCGAGATACTGTGAGTGAGATGTGCCAACTTTCTATGTATGACAATTACAGGATAAAATAGCAGCAATAAACAGACCATCAGTGTGATATATAGTTTGACATCGGTCCCTTTTGTTATACAGAAAATGCTGAAGCATAAATAAACTGAAAGGGCTAGTGTGCCATCAAGTCCATCAACAATAAAAAAAAAAAGAATTTGTTTTGGAACAGGCTACGGCGGGCAAGAAGCCCGCCTGAACTTTCCATTAATAGATGTGGCAAACCACATATTACATTACAGAAGCGAAAAGTACAACTGGACACAGTCTATTTACTTGGATATTTAAACAGAGCAAGTATGCAATTGCAACGAGGGAATACTCCTTCGTAAAATGGCTTCTCAATATTAACTCTGGAAACATTCGTATTCGTATGTGCCTAATAAACTGAAAAAAAAAAGATATGAGCTTCTGATTCAACGTCTGCCGTAATATGGGCACACGCACACCTGACAGAAACTAGTTTAGCACTGAATTTCAGGTCCTCTCAAACCAAAAAAAAAAAGGCTAACTATATTTTTTGCATCAGGATTCAGGACTTGACTCAAGAACGAATCGTCCGGGCTAATTTTGCTCCGGTGCCCTCAAATCAACCTGCGACTCAGGTTGCTCTTAAGCTGATTATTAACCTAACAGTGCAATAATCCAACTCATGGTATCCACTAACAAGTGACCGCGCAAGGCAATCTGGGAGCGAAATTCCACGACCTTGGCCCACGACCGTGATGAGGTAACAAAAGAACGAAACGAACGGAGGGGTTGCGTACCGCCATCCGGTGGAACGGGATGCAGCGCCGCAGCAGAGGCTTCGTCGGCGTCGGCGGCGGGGACGGCCGCGCGGGGGAGGAGGCGGGGGTGGGGGCGCCGAGGAGGCCGCGGAGAAAGCGGCGCGGGAGCGCGGCAGAGGAGGGCGAGAGGCGGCAGCGCGCGGGGGAGGCGGAGGCGGACGCGGCGGCGAGGCACATGTCGCTGGGTGGCGCGCCGGGGGAAAATCCGTTATATGAGAGGGGAGGAAAGGCGAGCAGCCAGCGGCCGGCTGCGGTGGCAACTTGGTGGAGAAGCCCGTCTCGACAAGTGTGGCGTGTGGGGCGCTGCCGCCGCACGCGTTCCTCTCCCACGGGCCGCGGCCCGCGGATACCTTCCGCCTTCTCTGGTTCCAACTTCCAAGCCCGGCTATACAGGACACGTCGCGAACGCGCGGGGAACCGGCCGCCCGAAATGTACCGGCGAGTTGCTTTGCTTTTTACCAACACCTGTTCCACCTCCTTCTCGACTCTCTAGTGAGCAGGAGCGAGATATTTAGATCGTTTTGATATTTGAAGATTCATAATAGAGTGAATTTCACTTTAAGTTCATTAACTATTACCGAGATATCATCTAGGTCCATGAAGTTTTAAGATGACCATCTACATCCACGATCTATTCAAGAGAGATCATCTAGGTCAAAAAAACGACCACGTAGGCATCTTTTGCTTACACGGTAATGCCAGCGTGACAACAAATTGCAAAGCAACCCCTCCATGTCTTGTTTCTCAATCTCCCATCCTCGTCTCACACCACCGCGATGCAGGTCTGCATTTGCTAGCCGTCGAAGCCGTCGGGGCTAGGCGAGACCAGGGTTGGATGCGGCCCGGACCTCCAGGCGCAGATGCTTGCTCGTTGCTGCTGCAGCGACATGAACATCGACGCGACAGCCGCCGGCGTCTTGGGCGGCGAGCACGGTAGGCCGCCGGAGAGGTCGAGGCAGAGCGGTGCGTTCGTGCTCCCGCCGCCGCTGCTGTGTGGTCGTTCTCCGACGGCGCAGGCCTCACGAATTTCACATCGGTCGGCATAGCGATATGATGGCCGGGCGCGCGGGGCTGGGCGCTGGCGGCGGGGACGGGAAGCCGGCGGTACGATGCTGGACGTAATGAGCCCGCTGGCCGCGGCGTTGGCGCTCCTGCTGCTGAGTGGTCGGTCGCTGCTCATGCTAGGATTGCTCAGGCAGTAGAACACAAGGATGTCGTGCCCGTGCGCCACCGCGCTAAGCTTTTGTGGTTCCCATGGTGGCTCTCGCGGTGCAGCCAAGCTTTTGTGGTTGATAACGAGACGCTCCCTAACGAATGACTGGTTTAACGCAAGGGGGTGCATCAGTGCATGGGTGTGACTGTGTGAGGAAGAGGACGAGAGAGAGAGAGTGTGAGCAAACGAATGACTGTGGGGTCTTTTGCAAGTTTTTTTTGCCACGCTGTCATTGCCACATAGGCAAAAGGTGCTTCCGTGGACGATTTTGGACCTAGATGATCACTCTTTAATAGATCGTGGACCTAGATGACCACTTTAAAACTTCATGGACCTAGATGGGATATTGAAAATAGTTAACGGACCTAGAGTGAAATTCACTCTTCATAATATTTGATATGCATTTACATATATACGTATGAGATGTTTAGATTCACGAGTAAAAATTTTTGAAGTGTCATATAATATTTCATGGGATGTCGAATGGGTATTCAGAAAACTAGTTACAGAACTCGCTTGAAAATCAAAAGACAAATCTTTTAGTCTAATTAATTCGACATTAGCATATGTTTATCGTAGCACGATGTTATCAAATCATGAATAAAGATTTAAAATTCAAAGATATCGTAATGTGATTCTCTAGTGGTATGTTATCATCAAAATTATTTTGGACTTATCATGAGCAATACAAGTCAATTCTTGAGGGGATGTCAAATTACTCTAGCCAATTCATGAAACCGCTGCGAAGTAATTAAGATGACATCCCATCTGCATTATATTTGTAGCAGCACAATTACACTTAGAAAGGTTAGAAGTTATCTAGTTAGAACACAAAATAGGTGCTAATAATCTATAAGAATTATCTGATCAAGACGAATGTTTACTGTTACAACTAGAATTAGCAAACGAGACTAATGAGGATTTTTTTTATCAACCCTATTAAGTGTCTGGTTTGCGCAACCTCTAAAAATTATCTGTAGGAAAATATATCCGTAGTTGCTAAAAAAAATGTTGACTAATAAATAATAATGTGTTTAGTTATATTTAAAAATTAAAACAAATTTATGAGTAACCTTCAATAGAAAAGATACACTACTTGTAGGGCTAGATGGAAAAGGAGAGAGTGTTCATCACATCAATAGCACTCTTCATGCATCTTACTCCAAGACCACTAATGTACAATTAAATAATATTCATGGTAGCTCAGAGCAAGTTAAAAACCAAAGGTATATGCTCCGAATCATTTTTTAAGTAAAAAATGTCAGGCACCGTTTTCCGCTTGAGATTACAATCCGAATGTATGAGATCAAGTACACACGCATGTGTTTATCTTATCTAGAATGCGGTATGAGAATTTTTCCTTACAACTAAAGCTAGTTCATTTACTACTCGATTACAATCTCTTTTCACCTAGATTATCCACCAATTTTCTATCAATTGGGAGAGCTCTTTCGCTTTGTTGGTGGTTGATTTCCGTCAACTAGAAGCACTTGTTACACTTTGATTTGAGCTTTGAATTATAACTAACCCGCCACTAGGCATACTAATGATGTAACAAGTTCGCACTTGCATGAGGTTTTTGGAGTATGTTGTTTACGCTGGATTTTAGCGCTTAAAGAAGTACTTTCGGGTAAAGTTCATCAAGCACTTCATGAGAATATAATGAAGCCCGACACAAGTCAAGACTTGAAGTGAACATGACTCCAAATGGCTCAAGGACCGACGTGAAGTGGTAAAACTCCGAGGACTTGAGGTTTACCCACGAGATCAACTCAACCCGAGAGATATTCGCGCAGCCCAGAACAGCATCATCTTTCGGTGCAGATTCGGAGACTTAAACAGTCTCTAAAGGCAAAAGTTTGAATACCAAAGTTGTGGGCCTCGACGAGAGCTTTGATTTGGACATATGGAAGGCCTGATTCGGGCCAAGGAGCTAGCAGATATGCCCCCCGAAATACCTGCTGCGCAGATAAGTCTGAAATCAGACAGATTATCTTCCGAGGTCATTTTGGGGATCTTATCTTCGTTTCCAAGGAAAACAATGAATACCAAAGTTGGATATAGTTTCGTGGCACATAATCTAGACACCGAATTTACATTATTTGGAGTCCGGACGTGGGAGATATGGTGCCAGCAAGGAAGAGCTGCGAATCAGGAAAATCTGGACGAGGCTGATTTTATGGAAACCAAGTTCGCTTCTCTCCCAAGGAAGATCTCGTGCAAGGCAAGGTAGAGCATGCCCTCAAGGCTCCCCAAGAGCATAAATACAACCCCCTAGATGCCCAAGGAGGTTGATCCATTCACCAGAGAGCTGCCGAAATAAGGAGATACACCGAAGAAAGTTGACGGCTGTCGTGAGTCTTCGAAGGTACCTAGGAGATGGCTTAGGCCACCCCTAGCCGCCATGGCCTCCCTACGAGGTTGCGCCATGGTGGAGTTCGGGAGTCACCCCCAACATTCGTCGGGGTATGTACACACATGATGGCGATATCAATCTACTCTTTATTCTAGTTGTCTCGACTTTGGTCTATTTCAATGATTTCTTTCTCATACGTGATGCATCCATATGTTCATAGTAAGATTAGATCTATTCGTGTGATTAGTCTACATCTTGCGGATATGTTGAGGTAGCGTGTTTTAGCTAGTTGGTTGATTACCCTCGTGTGGTGACAGCATGCGGGAGGGAAAAGTTCTAGTGACGACATGATGTGGAATAGGATTGATGGCGAGTACCACGGGAGCCGGTGCGCGGCCACCAAGAGGAGGAGCTATGAGTAAGAGCGCTTGGTGGGCGTTTAGGGTAAAGCTTTGGGAAACCTTAGGTGTCAACACGCACCTCGCACCGGTGACCTTGGGAAAGTAGGCCGCTTGCGAGCCGCCTTTCGGAGAGATGTTTTCGTGTACCTTTAGTTGAGATGCAATCTATGTTTTGATCACCTTTTTTACTAGAACCGTACCTAGAGACGATAGTCCCTGGCTTCTTGGTTGTGTTATCTCATCTATGGGTGTCAATGTGATCAACACTTATACTTCATTCATATCTTTCAAGTGTTACCTTCATATGCAATCTTCACATCATGCTAGGATAGATCCGTTTAGCTAGATGGAAAACCCTAGGTGCTTCAATGTCGATCCACAGATTGATAACCATAGATGAAATACTCTAAGGCAAAAGCTACACACGATCTGTGTGATTGCGGTTCAAACTTGACATGTTATTTAACCATCAACAGGCTTCTCTTGCAATAAAGCTCAGTTCAGAATTATCTTCGTCCTTCTGATGTATGGCTTGGAATATTCACGTATAGTCAATTTCAATGATCACTGATCTTTGATCGCTAGCCAGATACCCTCCATGCACGCTCTAGCCTCTGACTCCGCTGCATCCGACCATCTGAATAGACCTGTGTAAAGAGAATCTCTTTTGCTTCCTCGCATCACAATCCCATTGCCAACATTCCCATTCTCTTTAAATGTTCCATCCACATTTGTTCACTTTTAGGCTTACGTTCTGACTTACAGTGTCATTTTAATTTGTTCACATTTGTTGACTACCTAAAGCCTAAATGAGTCAATATTGTTTGCCTCTACTCGTTCCTCCTAAAAAAAATTATTTCAATTAATGATTGCAATCTAGATCATCAATAATCAATAACAAATTAAAGATTGACATTCACACTTATATACCTGTAGAGCCGTATTTTTAAGCATTGTCTCAAGAACCTCCAGATCACCAACAATTGAAGCAATCTTAGCATCTAAAAAGGAACATAGATATATGCATGTTAGAAAAAAAGAAACAAAATATGTATAGACTAAAAAGGAACAATCTAGCTGGACTCTTACCCCTCTGTTGGCGGTCGATTTCCGTCAACCTAGCCACTTGTTTACCTTCTATGTTGGTATTAATTTGATATTCACACTAACGATCCTAACCCCCATTATATGATAAGTTCGCACTCGTGCATGGTTTTTGGAGTTTATTGTTTACACAAGAATCAAGAGCTTAAATGAGGACTTCCGGGTAAAGTTCATCAAGGGTTTTACAAGGTGATCACGGACCCCGGGACAAGTCAAGATACAAGATGAACATGACTCCAAATGAACCAAGGACTAAAGCGTGAAGCCGAGAAGTGCTGAGGACCTAGACGGAAGATGCGGGAGTTCATACGCAAAGCACCCTTATCTAAACCGTGAGGAAAATGATGTCAAGGACCCACATGCAACTCGGCAAAAACTCAGGAAGTCGCGAGAAGCTTCACGAAGAAAACCGGGGACGAACCGGGCCGAGGAGGACCTGGGCCGGTCGGCCCAGGCCGGCCGGCCTGGCCCATCCCCGGGTCGGTTCGTCGCCCCCTTTGACCTAGATGATCCCCGGGCTATTTATAGTCCCCGTGCGATGTTGCAACCAACAAGCCATTCGTCATTCACCGCCGAGGAGCAGAGGAGCTTGAGGGACACCACCCCGGAGAGGAGGGTCGTGTTAGTCGTCTAGGGTTTACCTAGCCGGCGTGGGAACCTTGCAAGGAAGACCACGTTGGATTTCCGAAGGCGTGAATCAGGATCAAGGTAGGATCCCGGTTGGATCTTATTCATGTATACACTTTTGATGGAGTTTTAATGGATCCGATTCCTAGCGATCGAGTACCTTTGTTTGCAATTCT
Source organism: Cenchrus fungigraminus (assembly GCA_036936925.1). Taxonomy (NCBI): domain Eukaryota; kingdom Viridiplantae; phylum Streptophyta; class Magnoliopsida; order Poales; family Poaceae; genus Cenchrus; species Cenchrus fungigraminus. Next base: position 78,985,390 of record CM072775.1, read on the forward strand.
TGTTCTTGTTTGGGTGTTTTCTTCCTCAATCTATTCTCGAGATAGATTGCATGGGATGTTCTTGTAGCCGCGGTGGCTAGAGGTGCATACCCGATCTACCAAGTAGTTCAACACACTCCTTGCGGGTGTGCTCTAAGATTCGACCGCGAAGAAAGGGGAACATCGTGACAGGATGTTGACACCGAGTACGGCGGGGCGACTTAGGGGGTTTGACCGAAGGTCAAGGTTTAAAGACGCTTTCAATGAGATTCGTTTTACTCTCTCTTCTATCTTGCTCGGAATTACGACACAAACATGATCTAGACCCCCTCTAGATCAGTACCTCAATGCTTTCTCTTGCTACCTCTAATGATCTTAGTAGATTAGATGCATTCGAAACTTCTTCAAGATGCAAGTTGTTCGCACCCAAAAGTGGCACGGTTCAAGATATGTGAGGCTAAGGCTAGAATTGCCAATTTAGTATTAATTCTTGATATTTTGCTAGTTTGGCTTGGATATGCATTTTACAGGACAAGAAGGTCATCTTGGAAGTTCTGAGTATGATTTCATAAAGAGGGCGCATAAGTATTTGGAGAAGCGTCGATGTGATGTCAAATCATGAGTTCAAGTGCACCAAGATGAAGCTTTTGCCAAAAGGATCAAGATAGTCATGTAGATCAAATAATCATGCTCAAAAGTGGCTGATCTGGCTTATATAAGAAGGCCAACTGATCTGATTCAGTTATTGGTCATATAGCCGATTCAGCAGTCCTGACCGGTCTGACCTTTGACCCACACCGGTCAGACCTTTGACCCACACCGGTCAGACCGGTCAAACCAAAGTGCTCAAAATACCAATTAGACTTCACCATTGCGTAGATCTCGTCGAAACGATTGAAATGCATATGTGGAGCGTCCAATTCGGAGTCCGGATGAGGGAGTTATGGTCCTCGTAAGAACCAGCCCTGCGTCTGATCGGTGGGGCCCTACGGTCTGACTGGTGCCCGCAGTCAAATCCGAGTTAGGAGTTGTATTTAGACATGGGATTTGTGTAGGCTTCGACTCCTACTGGGGCAAGACCTCCCCACCCTATATTTATGAAGGGTCACGACCGATTGAGGGGAACACAATCGAATCTATCATTACCTTTACTTTTTTACTCTAAACCCTAGCTTTTCCAACCTCCATGTTGTCCTTCTCTTGATCTCCATAGTCATAGATGGCGTCCTAGGGCTTGCTGGTCGACCCAGGGCACATCGGCGACGTCCTCACCCTGACGGGGTCCCTCCCGGGCGAGAGCTTCGACGACCTTTGCTAGTTTGCTCGTAAACTAGTCGTTCTTCGTCACGTAAGTGCGTTGTTTATCCCTTTGCTGGTTTGCTCGTAAACCTAGCCGTCCTCCATCACGTAAGCATGGTAGTTATCCTCCTTGAACGATCGTCTTGAGCCAAACCCTAGGACACGGGTCTGACCGGTGGCCTTGACCGGTCTGACCGATCACGGCGTCTTCGCTCTTCGGTCCGTTCGCGACCCGCACGGTCTAGTGCTCTCGTGTGTTGGCCCTAAAAGGCGTCAACAAATTGGCGACTCCGCTGGGGAGAAAGATCAGGTTGCTCAAACCGTTCTATCGATCCCTAGCCTTTTTACTTAATTGAGCTATTATTTTGATTCGCCGACTATAGTTGAATCTGGTCTTTCGAGACTGATTGCATCTATAAATTGTGATTTTGCATCAGGCTGCTCAAGCCGTTTGCATTGTGTCTTGCTTGCTATTACATATTGAAGACTAGAAGAGAAGTAAGATTTGGGTCATTGATTGCTCGGATTATCAAGGTTATTTGGATTTATCTATATTACAAGATCTGAAGCATCAAGACTTATTATGGCGGGCTATTCATATACTTCACATCAATTCAACTACAACGAGCCCAAGGTACAATTTGCAAATACATTACCTATGTCTAATGTTAATAATTATTTTGCAAGTACCATGAATCCTTATGTTGATGTTGCTAGATATGATACTAGTAGGCATATTGCATCGGCTAGTACTTGTTCAGATGGTTTTAATTATGCAAATTATAATTCTAAATTTAATATGCAAAAGCCATTGTCAAATATGCATGCTTTGAATTTTAATGATACTAGCAACATACAACATTACTCTCACACACCGGCTGTACAGCAAGTTCAAAAGTTGGTTAAGATGTATCAAGGCCAAACTAACATGGTGAGTTTGGCCAATTCTTATGGAACACCACGTGCTAGTAATTCTACTAATTTTCAGCAAGGTGTTTCATCTATTTATTCATCGGCAGGAAATTCACAATATGTGATTACATCACAAAACATGCCGGTGAATGAGAAAATTGGCTATGCTAATTCTTGCTATCAGGCCAGTTATTCTCAACCATCATATGCTTCACAAATTATTAATAGCATGGAGATTGCACCTACAATTTTAGTACCATATGCAAATGCTAATAATCATAATTTGGCTCCAAGTGTTATCCGTAACCATAGCCAAATTAATGAGAATTTAGCAAGCACATTGGTAAATGAGGAAATTGGCCATGCTAATTTCAGCCATCTCGCCAGTTGCTCTCAACCAATACATGTTGCATCACTTGCTACTAAAGTAGAGGTTTCACCTACCTTCTCAGCATCGCTTGCAAATGTTAATAATCATGATTTGGCTTCAAATATTCATCATAATTATAGCCAGATTAATGAAAATTCAGCAAGCATGTACTTAGATGAAGAGGTCAAAGAAGAGGACCTTTCTGAGGAGATGCGTGAAGAATTAGATAAGATTCTTGCACAATTTCAACGAGACTTTCTTTCTCAAGTAGCAATCTCCAGGAAAAATAAAAATGATTCAGATTTGAGTGATAGTTCGATTATTTCAACAACTGAACCAATTAATGCAAATTTTGAATCTGTTGTACTAAAAGAGTCAAGCTTAGCTGCACAAGAGCATATTAATCAAAAGAAAACAGGTATGTTTGATTTTCCTAAAGCCGGCGTTGTCGTATCTTTTACTAGTAATTATCATGCTACTAAGTGATAAGTTCAGGCTGAAAAAATATCAGAACATCAAATTGTTGAAAACCAAGACCAAGGAGGCGAGAAGGAATCAGTGGCATGTCGATGTGAGGTGATTTCCAGCAACCCTGGAGGCACCGGTCTGACCGGCTCCCTACACCGGTCTGACCGGTCCAAGCAGAGGATGACTGTGGGCTGCCCTCAAGAAGAGAAGTATGACATCATCTACATCAAGGTTCCTCGCCTCTCTAATTTATTTGATAAGGTATGTTTTACAAGTAATTCCCAATCAGATCGTGTATTTTCAGTAAATTCGTTTATTAGTGATTCTATCATAAATAATTCTAGAAGATCAATTGAGGATGGTAATTTACTTGTTAGCAACAATATACCTTCAAATTCTATCAGCCAATGCATTGTAAAGATTAAAAAGGCTGATCATAAAAATACTTTAACATTTAAATTTTCTACATCATCATTGTCAAAGTTTTTCTCTTCATGGTGTACTTATGGATATTCTGGACTTAAAAGTAAGAGATCAAAATCGAGAGCCTTTGTAAAGTCCGATGCTAATATAGTGACCAACTTTAAAGCATCGGGTATGAGAAGTGCAAATAAAGGTATAGCCGAATGGGTCCATGAGAAATCCGAACCATTCGTTTGCTTGGCCTTAAAGCCTTCTCCACAAAAGCATCGGTTCGAAAAAATAAAGTACACCTTTGATCTAACTTTGTGTGATAATTTATTTGATATCTTGCTAGAGAATAATTTTATTAAGCTCTCTTATCACAAAGTTAGTCCATCACCTCTTGAGTTAAAGGATAGAAAATATTGCAAGTGGCATAATTCTTTTGATCATAATACTAGAGATTTCAATATATTTCGTCAATTTATACAATCGGCCATTAACACTGGACGATTGAAATTTTGTCAAATACAAGAGGACGACCAACTGTCTACAATTGGTTTTGATGGCAGAGGATCATTAAATCGGTTAGCATCAGCCGGTTCATCCAAGGATCCAAATTTAATTGCCAAAGAGGAAGATTCAAAGCTCCCGAGTGTTGAGAAGGACATCGTCCATAACTTGCAAGATCAAGCGATTTTCGAGGATGATGAACCTATCAAAATCCCGGAATTTACTGGGGGCAAAAGGATTTTTCTTCATCGAGACAGGAACTTGTTACTCTTCCTGTTCTGGAGTCACAGGTCAGACCGGTGCAACTCAAAGGTCTGACCGGTGACCCACAGGTCAGACCGGTGCAACCCAAAGGTCTGATCGGTGACCCACAGGTCAGGCCGATGCAACCCAAAGGTCTGACCGGTGCAAGTGTAAAAAAATCAGGGATGTCCAAATCTGAACATCCTGTAGCTAATGGAGGTAAAGACCATGTCAAGCACAATGGTAAAAGGCCGAAGCTTACTTTTGATGAACTTCTGGCTAAGTAACAAAAAGATAATGAGGCCAAACGTGCTAATTAGTCAAATGAAGTTAAATCATCAAGATTGCCTCCTAAGCATAATTCCGGGAATTGGAATCGGCAAAGAAAGGGTTTTCATTCAGCAACATCATATTCTCCTTTTGAGCCATCAATGCCGGTTTCATATGCTCCATATCCCACTAGTGCTCATCCTTATTCATCATGGGGGTGGAGTGATTCATGGGCGCATACTCCTTCATATTTCAGTCCATATCATGTTGAGTATGCAGCTCCAAGGCGGCCATCACGTGCAAGGCAGCCATATGTTGAAAGTGACCGTTTTGAGTATAAAGATCAGTCTGGTGCTCAAAACAAGAAAAAGGTTGTCAAGCAAGTTTACCGAGTGAAAAGAGATGGTCGCAAGGATAAAAGTTCAGATCTGAATTCAGTTAATGAAAAGCCAATTAATGTGTTGAGCACTTCGGCTATTGGTGGTAAAGGGAAGAAAAAATCAACTGTTTATCCTCCAAGTGCCAAATCTGAACAAAAGGAAGTGAAGAGGTCAAAAATCAAGAGTAAAGTGCTGCTGTCCAAAACTGAAGCAAAGCCAAGCCATCCACTTGGTTTATCAAATTGGCAGAAGAAGGAGTTCCAAAAGCTTAGTGCTCAAGAGCTGAGGAAGAAAGACATGGCGTGGATTCCTAAAGGAAGCATTCAGACTCGAGACACGGGTGATGATCAAGCAAAAGGTGCAACACAGTTGAAAGAGAAGAAAAGATATGAGAGACTGTCTTCAAAATTGAGGTTTGCACCAAATCATCAAAATTATTGGTCATTACCTAGTTCATTTGCTTTACAAATGCCACATATGCCTATGTTTTGGAATTCATCCTTGGATATGCTTGATTATCCCTCATACTCTTATTTTGGTCCTTGGGTTCCACATGGATCATATTTATATCATAGAGGGTTATCACCAAATTACTATGCATATTGATTAATTTGCAAAAGCCGAAATATTTAGTTCTTAGAGATAGTTTTAATTTCTGATTTTATATCTCTTTGTTCTTTTTATTTCGGTTGTGCATATTCTTATGGATGAATTCTTTATGGATGATATTGAATTATCGTCCTTGACAACATACATGGCCGATGAATCTCTTAGATCATCGTCCTAAAGTGATAGCTTTCTAATGAGAGGTTTCTTATAACCTTTTTGGTGTCTTAAGTGCTCGGGGGGCAAGACTTAAGCAAAAAGAGTAATTTACCACTATGGAGTTTCTATTTACTAAATCGGCTTGCAAGATTTCTCAGAATGTTGGTGTTGTCCTTATTTCACCAAATAATGGCATTTTGAGATTTTTTTAGCCGGTTGGTATATTTAGCCTCAAATTAACAAGCCGAATGTGAATTTTTCTATTCAGGCTGCATTCAGGGATCCATAGTTATAAAATCATACAGAGGCATTCAGTGATTCATTGTTGAAGGTGAAGCAAGCATTTTTGTTTAAATGGGTCACTAAATGTTTTCTTAATACATATCTAGAGAGTTATCTAAATTTTATATGCATAATTTATCTAGAACTGAAAATTCAGGATTAACACTCTGAAATAATGAACATCAGGCCATTATGTCCAAAAGACATTTTCATGGAAAAGGGCCGATGTTTAGTAATGCAGAGTGCACATCCTGGACAGACCGGTCTAACCGATCCTTGCGACCGGTCTGACCGGTGTGGCTGTTGGTTTGGCTGTCCATATTTCAAAAAACTTCTTGAAGCCAAAATCAGCAATTAGAGAAAACTTGTTGCTGGCCACTAGTATAATCTAATGATGCATTAAAAGACAAGCAAAAAGAATGCGAGAGTAATCCGACTGTCCATCAATTTTAAGGTAATTGTGTCATATTTTCTTTTGGGGCTGATTACTCATCCTACTCTATTTATGGTCAAAAATAACTTGTGAATGCATTTCTGAATTGTTTTATACTTTATCATTGTCAATTTAGTGAGTATTGCAAAGACCAATTGTCTTTGTATCGATTTGGTCGATTTATGCATTCACAAAAGCTTACAAGTGTGAGAATGACTTAGGAATAATATTTCAAGGATTGACAGCCGAGGGGGTGTGTACTCAGGCTTGTTTCACTCACACAATGTGTATAAATGGCAGTAACAAGTCGAAATCTTCATATTGGACAAAGTCGAGTAATATGGTCGATAGATGCTATCGTCCTTTAAAAGGTGAAACTTGTTTGCTACACTTGTGCTCGACATTGTTCTGGTGCAGTTTTGGGGCTGCTAGGTATTTCTTGATACGCAAGCTTTACCAAGAAACAGGGGGGCATATGTTCGCACCCAAAAGTGGCACGGTTCAAGATATGTGAGGCTAAGGCTAGAATTGCCAATTTAGTATTAATCCTTGATATTTTGCTAGTTTGGCTTGGATATGCATTTTACAGGACAAGAAGGTCATCTTGGAAGTTCTGAGTATGATTTCATAAAGAGGGCGAAGAAGTATTTGGAGAAGTGTCGATGTGATGTCAAATCATGAGTTCAAGTGCACCAAGATGAAGCTTTTGCCAAAAGGATCAAGATAGTCATGTAGATCAAATAATCATGCTCAAAAGTGGCTGATCTGGCTCAAGGTACTAAATCGCGTTCGTAGCGCCCGCAATAGCGGTAGCGGTACCCCGCCGCTACCGCTATAAGGTGGCGGACTCAAGATAGCATTTCCGGACTTAGCGGCCGCTATTGTCCGCTATTTACCGCTATTGGAGCCGCTATTGCTCGTGCTAAGCCGCTATTTGCTATATTTATGGTTCAAATGATATATGAATACGAATTAAATGGTAACAATAATATTTTGATTAATTATTTAGGTAGTGTACAAGAATTATGGATTGATAAATGAATTCTTTATTTATGGATATGATAATTTAATATTAATATGTATCCCTAAATAATAAATATATCTATTTTTTCGTGATTCTTGTCGTGAAATTTAATTGACTAACTTAAAACTTTAATATTTTGATGTAAATTTGATGTTAATGCACTAAAATTGTGACTATTTCTTGCATTCCGCTATTTGGACTTAGCACCTGCTATAGCACCCGCTATCCGCGATCCGCTACACCGACACGAATCCGCTAACATACCGCTAAACACTATTTAGTACCTTGATCTGGCTTATATAAGAAGGCCAACTGATCTGATTCAGTTATTGGTCATATAGCCGATTCAGCAGTCCTGACCGGTCTGACCTTTGACCCACACCGGTCAGACCGGTCAAACCAAAGTGCTCGAAATGCCAATTGGACTTCACCACTGCGTAGATCTCGTCGAGACTATCGAAATGCATATGTGGAACGTCCAATTCGGAGTCCGGATGAGGGAGTTATGGTCCTCGTAAGAACCAGCCCTGCGTCTTACCGGTCTGACCGGTGGGGCCCGACGGTCTGACCGGTGCCCGCAGTCAAATCCGAGTTAGGAGTTGTACTTAGACACGGGATTTGTGTAGGCTTCGACTCCTACTAGGGCAAGACCTCCCCACCCTATATTTATAAAGGGTCACGGCCGATTGAGGGGAACACAATCGAATCTATCATTACCTTTACTTTTTTACTCTAAACCCTAGCTTTTCCAACCTCCATGTTGTTCTTCTCTTGATCTCCATGGTCATAGATGGCGTCCTAGGGCTTGCTGGTCGACCCAGGGCACGTCGGCGACGTCCTCACCCTGACGGGGTCCCTCCCGGGCGAGAGCTTCGACGACCTTTGCTAGTTTGCTCGTAAACTAGTCGTTCTTCGTCACGTAAGTGTGTTGTTTATCCCTTTGCTAGTTTGCTCGTAAACCTAGCCGTCCTTCATCACGTAAGTGTGGTAGTTATCCTCCTCGAACTATCGTCTTGAGCCAAACCCTAGGACACGGGTCTGACCGGTGGCCTTGACCAGTCTGACCGATCACGGCGTCTTCGCTCTTCGGTCCGTTCGCGACCCGCATGGTCTAGTGCTCTCGTGTGTTGGCCGTAAAAGGCGTCAACACAAGTGTTTCTCGGTTATTAGATTGAGTCTTGCGTTACACACTATTCCACGGATTCGATACCTTGGGTGATACTCGAGGGAAAAAGGTACCACGTGATCCGTAAGCTTGCGGTGAACCTTGGCGCGTTATTGAACCGTCAACAAGCCCTTTTTCTGGCGCCGTTGCCGGGGAATAAGTAATCAAGATCCAATCTAGTGTCTCGTCTATAAGTATTTTCAGTTTTCTTTTTGATTTTCTTTTGCATCTATTAAACTTTGATCATCCTCAAAAACCAATCTAATCTAGTTTTTGACTAACCCTTTTTATAGTTTTCTTTTCTTGTTAGATCTTTTGTATATTTTGTTTCTCGCTAACCCTAACAGGAGATGGACGACCACCTCTCCAACAAACCAAAAAATTTTCTACCGCCGACAGTGAATTTGTATCGTATCGTGTGTCGGATCCGGATGGTTGACACGGGAGACACAAGGGTTTTATACTGGTTCGGGCCTCCGAGGAGTAATACCCTACGTCCAGTTCCAAGTACTCGTGTTCCTATACCAGGGATGTCTGTAGTAGGGGTTACAAACTTGGTGATAGGTCCGCCTCTATGTCCGTTGCACTCCTCCCCCTTTTATAGATGTAAGGGCGAGGGGCAAGGAGGGAAAAAGAAAATAAGCTACAGTGCTACGGCGTTGTAAAGTCTTTTCCGTCATTGATGTCCGTCAGGCGGCGTGGAAGGGCGCTGAGCTGTAGTATCACTGAAGGCCGCCGCGTGTATTGTTGCCACTGTTTATTCCGGGCACTTGGCATCTTTTCCGAGTAGTTCACGTGATGACTCAGCCTCCTTGAGTGTGTCTTAGGCCCGCCACGTTATGGCCTAAGTGCCTGTAGGTGGTAATCGAGTGCGTGCTCTGACGGGGTGGCGTGCAGCTGGCGTTGGATGTGACGGCATGTCAGAGGTCATGGGGGTGCACTGTGCACCATTACGGCTCCTGTCAGACCAGGTCGTCCTCCCGTCGTGCCAGCTACGGTCTTTGCATGGTGTGGAAACCGGCGTCACGCGTGTCATTGCGAAGAAGCTTGGGAGGCTGGGGCGGCGCCACGTTCATGTGGGGCCCCAGACCCACGCTCCGGCTTCCCCGTGTGGACCCCGCCTTAGTCGGAGACGGAGGTTACTCGTGCGAACGGGTAGTTGGAGGCCAGGCGGAGCGTACTCGGAGACGAGGCGTACTCGTGCGAGGCGGAGAGTACTCGTGCGAGGCGGAAGATACTCGGAAGTGGGGAAGTCTTGTCAGTGAGGGTCTTGACAAAGATCTGCATCCCTCCCTGTCCTGGATCTTAGCCTTCACATTGTCAATGGTGTCAGAGGACTCCATCTCCAGGTTGATCATCTTGTTGCTTAAGGGGCCCTAATCCAGGCCCTCGTTAGTAGCCCCCGAGCCTGTGGTGGGAGTCAAGGACTCGCTCGCAGGCTCAGCGTCGGGGAAGTATTGTGGTTTTTGTTCTTTGATTTACTCGGCGGGTGCGCGCGAGCGCATCCGCCGGATGTAGCCCCGAGCCCATGAAGGAGTTGTAGACTCATTTATGGGGTTTTGAATCTTGAGATGTTGCCGTTGCTTTGCAAATTCCGGTTGTGGCGGTTGCTGCCGTATTGGTAGTCGCGTTCGTCATGTTGGTCGTGGCTGACGTGGTGATTGTGACGGTTGGTGGAGATGGCACGCTGCTGGTTCAGACTTGTGGGCTCACCCGGTATCGAACCATCGCGTGGGTATGCCCCTGTCGCCTCGGGGGAAGCGCCCACCGAGCGGGTGATTTTACGGCGTGGTGGGACCAGCATTTAATGCCGGCATCCACGTTTGCCCCTTATAAACCGCGCGCCGGTTGAGCTTCGTACTTTTCTCCCCTGATTCCTTGCCTTCGCTAGCGCCGCTTGCTCTTCCGCTCTTATCCCTCGCGCCGCCGCCGCCGCTTCTCGCATCCGCTTCGCACCCCCGAGCTCGACAACGCCATGTCGAACTGGACGCGCTCCAACGTTTCTCGCTCGATTCTTCAGCGACTCGTCACCACCGGCCAGCTGCCGGTCCTCACCGCCGCCGAGGAGTGGAAGGTCCCGGGCAATGAGTCGGTTTCGCACCCGCCGCCTGACTATATCGTCTCGTTCGTGACGTTTCACGAGCGAGGCTTCTCCGTACCCACCGGTCGATTCATCCATGCCGTCCTCGCGGAGTACCGGCTGCAGCTCCACCACCTCAACCCGAACTGCATTAAATAGATGGCGACATTCGAGGCGCTGTGCGAGGGGTACCTGGGAGTGGGGGCTCACTGGCACCTCTTCCGGTACTTCTTCAAGTTCGTGTGCCTGAAGGACAAGTCGCTCCCGACCACAATCGGGTGCGCCAATCTTCGGATGAAGATGAAGAGGAGCGAAGAGTACATCTCCGGCACGCTGACGAGCTCCAACAGTGGCTGGCACAAGGGGTGGTTCTACCTTAAGGACGACCCTGACCACCCGCTACCGAAGTACACCGGCACCTCAATCGCTGAGGCGCTGGCAAACTGGAGCTACGGGCCCCCGAAGGCGGAGCAGGAGAGGCTGCTCGGGGATTGTTGGGTGGTGCTGTCCAAGCTGCGCGACACCGGGGTTGACTTGGCGGCCGTCATCGGCCAGTATCATGCGCTGGGGATCATCCCGCTCCAGCGACGTCGTCTGCGCATCTGCCAGATGACGCCGGACAAGGCTCCCTTCGATGGAACTGTGTCGGCACCCCGGCTCCCCTCGTTGGACGAGGTCTAGCGCCGTGTGGGGCTGGCAATCGAGAAGGCCACCTACTCGTGGCCGCCGCCCCGACTCTTACCCATGCTCCCCCGAGAGGGGACCAAAAAATACGTAAGTCCTTCTTCCTTTCAACCAACGCTCCGACTATCTTGCGCCCTTTGTGTTGATTCTTGTTTTCTTCCTTGCTTTCAACTGAGGCCCGCGGCCCCTCTCCCTGCGAAGCCGCCTCTTCCTTAGGATGTGATGCCGAATTGCGCCTAGGCCGCCGCGGACAAGAGGAGGGCCGACCGTAAGGCCCACCACAAGGACAAAGAGATCGCGAAGTGCGAGCGGAACGACCGCCGCGCCAAGCGGAGGAAGATGAAGGAGGGCTCCGTCTCCTCAGACGAAGACCCTTCGTCATCGCCACCCTGGTCCGGTGATGACGGTGGTGCTAGCGTTGACTGGAGCGCGCTGTCGTCTCCGTCGCCTCCTCCCCAGCGGCAGGCCATGGGGTCTAGCTCGAGGCAGCGGCCAGAGCCTGCTACCCACGAACAGGGAACGAGCTCCGGCTCGCGCCCGTCTCCGCGCCCGGACCAAGAGGACCGGAGAGTGACTCGCTCCCGGTCGGGCCCTGGCAGCCAAGAGCAGCAGAGGGAGAGGAGGAGGTCTCCGCGGCGAGATGACTCTTCCAGGCGTCCGGAGGGCCGTGATTCATCCGCCCGCCGTCCCTCTGACGACTCGTTGCGGTAGGGGTCGCACTCTCCGAGGAGGCGGTCGCTCCCTAAGGCAAGATCGGTGTCACCAGCGCCCGCTCAGACCGCGCCGCGTGGGGAGAATGTGAACGCTCCCCCGCGGCGTCTCCAGTCGCTGGTCATTCGTGGCGGGGGGGCCCCGCCCGTGCAGGTCCCCCTCACCCAGAGCGATAGTCGGAGTCCACCCTCCGACGTGACGGGGGGCAAGAGATCAGCTCCCGAGCCGTCGTGCGTGGCCTCCAGGCCTGTCATGCGGGCTCGTATCACCTCCTCCATGTAAGTGCCGTTTCGCTCCATTTTGTTGTCATGTGCTTGGGTTTTTGTTTGCTGTCTTAACTCGTTCTTCTTGTGTCAGTCGTTCCGACACCGACGCGCTTAGCCTTGCACCGCGGAAACGCACGGCTCTGAGCGCGTGCATTCCTCTGTCCGCCCGTCGCTCATCAACTCCTCCGCCCGTGCCGGAGACAGCGCAAGCTGAGGACCGGGTCACCGAGGCGCCCGAGACCCACGAGGCGGTGGTGCCTCCATCCTTGTTGGGGGATGAAGGCGTGGTTGGGAGGCAAGCAGCCCCCGAGCAAACCGAGCCCCCGACGGCACCTGTTGTTGACCAAGGCATCGATGCGCAGGCGGCTTCGGAGCCGGTCGCGGCCCCGGCGCCAGGTTCCGGCGGCGGCGAGACCACGGAGGTGGCGGACCCTTCGTCGCCCACGTAGCTTCCGGAGGCCACCGATACGGGGGGTCCAAACCTCTCAGGAGGTGATGCAGCTGCCTATGCAGCCGAGCTGGAACGGTGCCTGCTGGCACCGGAGGAGCTACCGGCTGAGGCGCCCATTCCGCCCGTCCCAGAGGTTATTATGGTGGTCGAGGAGGCCGCGGCGAGTTCTGAGGCGTCCAGGACCCAAGCGGCAGAAACGGTGCCGGACCCCTTCGCGCCGCCGGAGCCGTCACGCCAGCCCGCCTCCGATGCTGCAGAGGTGGTTGAGATCACGGACTCACGACTTCCCGTCGTGCGGGCGCCTGCTTGCCTCGAGGACGCGGTGGGTAGTGCTTCCCCGATCTCCGTTCGAAAGGTCGGAGAGAGCTCGGGAACCCGTCCCTTCTCGGCGCCCGAGGGGGGTGAGCATGGCCTTAACCTCGGGCGCACCTCGTGGACTGGAACCCATGATGCCGAGGCACGCAGACGATGAGGACGAGGAAGCCACGACCCGTCACCGCCTCGAGTGGGGCCTTCGGTGGGCAGAGCAGGCGATCAACGAGCTCGTCGTTCCGGCCTCGTCGGTGAGTTGACCGAGCTCAATCCCGACTTAGTGTTTATCGCTTCTGGGTTGTTTTCTGCAATTGATCTTCTTCTCGGTCCAGATGCTTGCTAGCTGCAGCGCCAGGAAGACGCGCACTGTCACACCCGAATTTAAGGACAAATTCGAATGCTCATATTATATGTGCGCCAGGATCAAAGTTCACACATATAACGACTCAGTGATAACCAAAACACAATGCCATAACGTAAAGAGAGTATTAAACTTTATTACAGACCAAAATTTCTCATAAACAAACTAATTATTAACAAGTAGCAACGCAACGGATAGGGTCAACACCACAGGCAGTTGACTGGTGACACGCCCGCCTAGAATTCGTCGAAGTCTCCAGGAAAATCTTCAAATCTCTCCAAGTCTGAACAACATCCGGATTGTGTCGTTGCAATAATGAAAACAAGCGTGAGCACATGCCGTACTCGGCAAGCGGAAACATAATATAACATGCAAGGCTTTATAGTGGAGGCTGATGGGTTTAAGCATTCAACATTTTAGTTGGTCAAGTTTTATTATCAACATAAATACTAGCAAGTGTAAGTTTATACCAAACCCACAATTAACATAAGAGAATAAACAACATAAATAAAGATAGATGCATCAAGTTAATCATTGTCTTTCTTAGATTAATCATGTGAGGGTCCAGGCCGCTCTTGACAGTGAGCACGACTAATCGATTAGTTTTACACTCTGCAGAGGTTGTACACTTTCACCACAAGTCGCGTAAAAGTTCTAGGAACTTTAAACCCAACCATGCGATGCCGGCCAAGCATCACACCACAATACCTAGGTGTGATTGCATAGGGACGCTACGAGGCCTTTATAAAGTTTCCCCAGTGTGAAGCAACCCGCGAAGGTTCCGAGTCGTTGCAGAGTATAAAGTCCCCTAGTAGGTACCGTGACTTAGCAAAGACCAACTCCCTACTAGAGCGAGTCTATACCCCACTGGCGCTCCCCCTTGCCCTTATTAGGTTAGATCACCCCAACACTAGAGTCCCTAATTAATTAGCCAAGGCAGAGCCATATGCCCTTGTGGTTGCACTGTTGTCCTGGGTGGTCGCTCCATATTCCAATTAAACAAGGTGATCTTGTATTAATGAAGGTATAGCATAAATAAATCAAGTTTCATAAAGTTCATTAATACCATCCACCAAGTTAAGCATAGCGAGAGCTATCCAACAATAAATTAAAAACCCAGGTTGATCAAGATAAAGGGATAAAAATAATCTAGTCATGTCCTTAAAAGGGGTCCCCTCAATTTAATGCAAGCAAAAGTATGAATAGTGAATTAAATGCATGTTGTATAGGTAAATGGGTATGCATCAAGGTAGACTTGCCTTCAACTGGTCCTTGTTGCTGTTCAGACACTTGAGCTTCTTGGTCTTCAAATCCTTCAGCCCAAACGTTCTCTACGCATCACATCAAGTACATACAAGCAAATAATGGAATAAAATAAGAAACAATCACCAAACAGTATTATCAAAGCAAAACAGGGGTAAAAAGCTAATCTACTCTTCGATACGATCGATTGGACATAAAGAATGCGAAAAACGGAGCCAAAACGGAAAAGATATGGCTAGAAGAAGATGCAGGGGCATAACTGTGAAGATTCTAAGGTTCCAGGGACCTATCTGCAAGAAACCGAGGGCTAAAACATAAAGAAACTTAAAAACAGAGGGGTTTGGTTGAAAAACTAGGGCTGTGGACCTCGGCAGCTAATTCTATAAAAACCAGGGGCTAAAACAAAAGAAAAAGGACTGATCTGTAAGGATTTCTATATGGTGGAAGGACCGGCTTGTAAAACTTAAAAGACCAGGGGCTTTTCTGCAAAACGTTTTTAAAACGCGACTGTTGACCGGTATGCTGACCGGTTGACTCCGGCTGGACTAGATCTGGGTCGTTGGATCGGGAACGGACGGATAAGGTCGCGTGCAAGCGGCAACCGGCGGCGGGTACGCCGGCGAGCGGCGGCGCTGAGACAGAGCTCCGACGAGCTCGCTCGAGATCGAGCTGGGGTGCCCGATTAGCGACGGGAAGCGGCCAGGGAGGTAAGGGCACTACAGCGGATCAATCTAGGGCTTCGGGAAGGCGGCACGGCCAACGGCGACGGCGCAATGCTCGGCGCAGCGGCGGCGGCGCAAAAGCCAACTCCGGCGAGTTCAAGCGCTCTCTGTAGAGCTCCTGGACGTGAACAATAGCACCGAGGTGTTGCTCACCTCCTCGGAGTTCTCCGGGGTAGCTCCTTGATGACGGGGTGACGGCGGTCCGGCGGATCGACAGCGGCGGCGGCTAGGGTTTCGATGGGGCGCGCTGCAGAGCTCGAAGGTGGCGGCGAGATTGGTTTGAGGGGTTGCGGCGCTCAGCACGTCGGCTTATAAAGGGCCGGCGGGTCCTTGGCATGGGGCACAAGGCCACTCGGAGGCGAGGTCGCGCAGGACTCGAACTCGGCCGTGGCGAGGAGTCCGGGTCGGACGGGAGGAAGGGGATGACGGAGGGGGCCCGCGTGTCAGCGGCTCGGAGCGAGGCGGGAGAAGGCGGGCCGGCACAGGCCAAAAGTGGCTGGGCCGAGACGCAAAGCAGATGGGCGGCAAAGAACAGGGGCCACCGATGGACTTCGGCTACTGGGCTTAAACAAAAGCTGGGTCGGAAGGAAGGATAGGGTTTTAAGGTTTAAAAGGAAAGCTTTTGAATTTTTAAAAGCACACAAACACTTTGAATTCAAATTCAAATTTGAATTCAACCAAACAAAAACAATGCTCCAGCATGTATGCAACATTAAACTCCTACATTTATTTATTTAATTTTCAAAAAATATATTTAAATGCCTAAAAATTCAAATACACCTTATGATCCTTAATATCAAAGCCTTGTTTCTAAACAAATTTTATTAAAACAAATTTTTGGCAAGATTAGGGTGTTACATGCACCATCGAAGAGCTTCAGGCTGAGAAGGCCTAGCTGGAAATGCAGCTGGTTGCCGCCCGACTGGCGGCTGCCGAAGCGGTGGCGGGCGAAGCGTCGGTGAGGACTGCTCTCGAGGCTACGGCCAAGTCAGCAGAGGACCGCGCGGTGGCCGCGCAGTCTGCTGCGGATGCCACCGTGTCGGAGAAGACAGCCCTCGAGGCCAAGCTTGCCCAGGCAGAAACCACCGCCGCGGATCTGCGAACTGCTGCCGCAACTGCTGCCGAGACAGCTCGGAACGCAGCTGCTGCCGAGGCCGCATCCCGGGCTGCCGCCGAGGGGAAGGTGTCGCTCGAGAAGAAGGTGGCTGACCTGCAGCAGGACCTGATGCATGCTGAGGTAGACCGGAAGACGGCGAACAATCAGGTCCGCAACCTCTCCACCAAGCTGCAGGAGGCCACCGACGAGGGGACCCGGCTTCGCGAAGAGAACAACAAACTGGCGCGAGATCTTCAGGGTGAGCGGCCTTGCGCTTCCAACTCTCATGGTATTTCTTTTTCTGTGTTAGTCGTTGCTGATGCCGCCTTGCTCTTTGGCTTCGACAGGGCTTCGCACAGCTCGTGCTGCACAAGCTATCAAGCTCCTGGAAAAGGCTCAGGAGGTCACTGCCGCCGAGCTCAAGATCCATGAGATGTCTGATACGGCGAAGAACTTGGCAGACCAGCTTTCGAGTACGTTCTCCTTATCTTGACCCCTTCTCCCTTCTTATTGTGCTCCTCGTGGCCCAACTCCGACTCGTTCCCTGTCTCCAGAGGTCAAAACTGAGCTCGAGGATTCTCGGAAGGCTCAGCACGAGGCAGAGGAGGCGCACAAGAAGAACATCCTGGACCGTGCCAAGCTCGGTCATCATATTGGCGGGATCTTGACAAAACTCGGCACTCCGTCTGTGAAAATGCCTCCCCAGGTGCTCGGCGATCGGATCAACCTTCTGCCGGGTGTTGTCAAAGAAAGAGAGCTGTCGACCTCTCGGCAGGTGGTGTACCGGGTGCTCTCCATGTTCTGCTCTCATTACCAGGGGCTGGACCTTCAGGCGCTGAGTGGTGGTTGGGCCCCCAGCTACTCGAACGAGTAGCTCGACAAGATCGAAGCGGATTGCGCCACCCTTGCCCGAGCCATGGCCGACACCGCGATGAAGGACCTGGACCTGATCCCAAGAGACACACCAAAAGACGGCTCCGGGCCTTCTCATTAGATGTATCGGATTGTATAACAAACAAACAAAACTTGTATGCGTGTCGTACTAGACAGCTTTTCAATTTGTTTTGAAGTCGTCACTTGCTGAAGCATTCCCCGAGTGCTCACGAACGACTGTAGAACGGTATAGTGGTACTTAGGTACTCAGGCCGATCGAACTTTACTCTAGAGCCGCGGGGCCGTAAGAGTCAGAAAGCTCGACCTGAGCCACGAAATGACACCACATGTTCACAACCCCGAGCACTTAGGAACGTTCAAGAAGTGACTCGCGCATTTTTGTGGAAAACGTTTTGAGCCGGAGCCCGAGCGGTTACCCGAGTACTTTCTGAAAGTAGTCGGACGTCAACCTGTGGGTCCAAGCTGCGCTCGCAAGTCTTCATACTGTAGCCGCAGGGGCGTAAGTGCTAAGAGGCTTGGACAAGCAACAACATCGAAACGCTCATAGATCGACATCCTTTCCTTTCGCAAGATAAAGGTGTTCCGCCAAAAAGAACCGCTCGCTCGTGCGATTGGTTACGACAAAGTTGTCGGAGAGTTTTGTTTTGAAAACAAAAGGGGGGCATCGTGCCCCGGGTAGCCCCCGAGTGGTAAGTGTTATTGCCTGGGCGCAAGGACACTTGCCACTCAGCCTTTAGACAACATTGAAACATATAAAAGATGCCAACACAAAGAGATCGAAAACTTATGAGACGAGAACAAAGGCACATGGCATTATTCATTGATCATAAGTTTGAAACAGGGAACATTACTCAAGGGTAAAAATGATGTAGGTGTTCTATGTTCCATGCGTTGGAGATGATTGTGCCATCCTCGTGCCGTAGCTTGAACGTTCCAGGTCGGAGGACTTGGTCGACGATGTACGGCCCCTCCCATGGGGGCACGAGCTTGTGTCAGTCCTTGTTGCTCATGACCCGTCGAAGTACTAGATCCCCAACTTGGAATTGGCGCTCGTGGATGTTGCGCTCGTGGTAGCGTCGTAGAGCTTGCTGGTACCGGGCGGAATGTAGGAGCACCACATCGCGCGCTTTGTCGAGCTGGTCGATTGCATCCTCGAGCGCGATCTGGTTCCCTTCTTCAGTGTACGCCCGGACTCTCGGGCTCCCATAATCGATATCCGTTGGGAGTACCGCCTCCGATCCGTGCACCATGAAGAATGGTGTAGAACCGGTTGCACGACATAGCGTGGTGCGCAGGCTCCAGAGGACGGACGGCAACTCTGTGACCCATCTTGCCCGGAACTTGTAGGATCATGCCATTGGCTCTCTCGGACTGCCCGTTGGTCCTCAGATGCGCAACGGCAGCCCAGTCCACGCGAATGTTGTTGTCATCGCAGAACCTGAGGAACTTTTTTCCCGTGAACTGTGTGCCGTTGTCTGTGATGATCGAGTTCGGAATCCCGAAGCGGTAGATAATGTCGGTGAAGAATGCAACGGCTTGCTCGAAGCGGACCTTGACCACGGGTCAGGCTTCGATCCACTTGGAGAATTTGTCGACTGCCACAAGTAGGTGCGTGAAGCCCCCGGGTGCCTGCCTGAACGGTCCTATGTCCAGCCCCCATACTACGAACGGCCAAGTAATGGGGATGTTCTGAAGCACTTGCACAGGAAGATGAGTCTGTCGAGCGTAGAACTGGCAGCCCACACAGCGTCGCACGATATCCTTGGCGTCCGCCAGAGTCGTGCACCAATAAAAACCTTGTCGGAAAGCCTTTCTGACTAAAGTTCTTGCGGCGGCGTGGTTCCCACATGTGCCAGCATGGATCTCCTGAAGTAGATCTCGGCCCTGGTCTCTTTGAATGCAGCGCATGAATATATCCGCTGCGCCTCGCTTGTGGAGCTCACCGTCGATGAGGATGTACGATTTGGCTCGCCGCGAGATGCAATGTGCCTTTGTCTGGTTGGAGGGCAGCTTCCCCTCGACTAGCCACTCAAGAATTGGGAATCGCCAATCAGGGTCTTCTAAGTTTGGCTCTTGCGGTTGATAGATCTCCATTACTTCTGGCGACTCCAACTCTGGCGGTTGTTCCTCATCAGTTCGAACAGACGGTGCATGCTGGTCGCTTGCAAATACACCATGTGGTACAGGCTTGCGGCTTGATGCTGCTTTGGCGAGGATGTCTGCAGCTTTGTTGTTATCACACAGCACATGATGGAGCTCGAACCCGTGGAACTTGTCTTCTAGTTGACGCACAGTTCGACAATAGGCCGCCATCTTGGGGTCGACACAATTCTTCTCCTTCATAACTTGGTCTACGACAAGCTCAGAGTCTCCACAGATCTCAAGACGAGGAATCCCAAGCTCGATCGCGATCCGAAGGCCATTAACGAGCGCCTCATACTCGGCCACGTTGTTGGAGGCAGGAAAGTGCAGTCAAACCATGTACTCCATTTGCACGCCCAGAGGCGAGATGAAGACAAGGCCTACTCCTGCTCCCTCCTTCATGACGGAGCCGTCGAAGTACATTGTCCATGTCTCGTGCTCGATTGGTGCTGGCAGAGTTTGGATCTCTGTCCACTCAGCGACGAAATCCGCCAACACTTTGACTTGATGGCGCTGTGCGGTGCATACGTCACGTTCTGTCCCATCAACTCGAGGGCCCACTTAGCTATCCTCCCCTCAGCCTCAGGATTCTGAATCACCTCTCTGAGGGGGTATTTGGACACCACCGTGATGGGGTGCGAGTCGAAGTAATGTCGAAGCTTGCGTTTGGTGATCAAGACTGCGTACACGAGCTTCTGAATCTGAGAGTAGCGGGTCTTCGAGTCAGAGAGAACCTCACTTACGAAATAAACGGGCCGCTGTACCTTGAGTCATTTCCCAGGCACATCTCGTTCCACAACCAGTGCAGCGCTCACGACCTGCGTTGTTGCAGCCACGTACAGGAGCATCCGTTCTTCTGGCATTGCTGCTGTGAGCATGGGTGGACTCTTCAGGAGATTCTTGAGTTTTTCAAGCGCTTCTTGAGCCTCGGGTGTCCACGCAAAGTGGTCAGACTTTTTCATTAGGCGGTACAGTGGCAAGTTGCGCTCTCCGAGCCGGGCGATGAACAGACTAAGAGCCGCGAGGCAGCCTGTGACACGTTGTACGCCCTTCAGGTTCTGGATCGGCCCCATGTTAGTGATGGCTGAGATCTTCTCGGGATTAGCCTCTATGCCTGTTGACGGCTGTTAAGTACCTACTTTAGCTGTCAATATACTCATGAATAAAGGAGCATAAGGCATTTCTTACACGTATTTAGTTAAGAATAATGTAGTTCCACTTGTCCTTGGAGATTATTTGATTGCAGGAAAATAAGCAGGAAAAGAGTGTCAAACTCACCTTTTATGGTCCATGCCACATCACCTCATCCTAGGTGGGCTGCCAACAAGGATGCCATGCATGCAAACCTGCCAACTAGGGAGCCATGCATGCATGCCATGCAAGCAATCCAAGTGAAGCAACCCCCGACGAATCAGAGTGTGACACGTGGACTTCACATGGATCCATGGGCCCACAAAGGCAAGCAAATCGCGCCAAAATAGGGTGAACACCGGGAACCGACCTAAGGACCCACAGGGCAGCCTCCAGGAGGAAGCACACCCCGAGTGGGGCCCACAGGGGGTCGGCCGACCCCACAGGTCAGCCGAACCGACCTTGTGGCCGCCACTCAGGGGCTTCCACATGGTGGTTCCC
The DNA here is from genome assembly GCA_036936925.1 of Cenchrus fungigraminus. NCBI lineage: Eukaryota > Viridiplantae > Streptophyta > Magnoliopsida > Poales > Poaceae > Cenchrus > Cenchrus fungigraminus. The sequence goes on from CM072775.1 coordinate 79,006,509, forward strand.
TGTTGGTCCTAGGCACCTTCCCCGGGGTGTTTGTCTCCATTCTTTGCCGGTGCACGGGCCTATAAATAGAAGGAGAGGGGGCTCACTTATGAGACATCCACACTTGCAACACCTCTCTCACTTTTAGTCTCAAGGCTAGGAGGTAGGCTAGAGTAGTTCTAATTCAGGTTCCAAGTCTACTTTGGGATCTAGGTATGAGTTCTCTTGTATCTTATTTCATTTGTATGACTTTGATCTACTTCAGTTATTTATCTATTTCATATAAAGTTGTGTTAGTATATATGAGTGATTTGTTCATGTGTTCTTCACCTGTTCATCATTTAGAGGCTCCTGTTCTTGATGAACAAGGCCTTTTGATCCAATTGACGGGTGACTTCTACATGTTTCTGGTGTTTGTTCATAAGTTAGAGGCTTGTGTTCTTCGCGAACACGACCCTTTGATCCAGTTGAACAGACATAGGAAAACACGAATCCGTTTGTGTACCTAACCTGGTTTGATCTAATTAGATGACATGATTACGTTGTATGAAGTCTGTGCTTAAGCTACGGTACTCGGTGTAATTGGCTGGTTTATCTGGTGGCTTGACCTGGGTCACAATAGCCCGGGCCGGTCAAGTCCGGCTAACAATGTAAGCATGGTGCTTGGGTTGCGTAGCTACCTTACTTATGAGTTTATCCCACAGTTTGTCTTGGGGTAGGCCGCGGTAGTGACAGCCGTTGGTCCTCTGAAATCCCCCACGTTCGGATAAGCTATAGGAGTCTAAAATATAACAACCGGAGTTGTGTGGAAGTAACGCGGGAGGTTATCTCCCCGTGGTACCTGGGTGCTTAAGTCAATATTCTTCAACGCTAGTGTATCTAACTCGTTCCTACCAGCTTTATGTGTATAGTACATAAGAACCTAGAACTAACTCGTGTGTCGCCTCCTATGCCTAGGACCCTTAGAGAGAGAGAGTGAGTGTGTGTGTGATCACACTACCCCCATTATCATATCTTTACCCCTGCACTTGAGTGTCTGATTTATTTCCGTCTATGATCTATACTCATTGCAATAGAGTTGATCTTGTCATTCCGCCAATGCCTTCCTTGGATTCGATACCCTTTGGAATACTCCTTTGGGGAAATGCTACAATGGTACGTCCATGCGCTTGTGGATCTCTGTAACGTTAAGATTTACCAACCAACATTTCTGGCGCTATTACCAGGATGGGTTCCAAACCTGTTCTTAGGTGGTTGCGTTAAGAAATGTCAACAAGCATTTCTGGCGCCGTTGCCGGGGAAGGCTTAAGGATGACATATCAACACTTTGCATATGTTTATAATCATGACAGGAATAAAACAGTTCTCAATGCAGGCTAACTTGGATTGTCTTCTTTGTCTATTGATGATGAAGACAGGTAGTGCATGACTGGTTTCGACTTGCCATCGAATTTTACTGAAGATCCTGAGTCACTCGTAAGGAAGGCACGAAATCATTTCGGCTCTCCTTCTCGTGAACGTTCGGAAGTCGATCCAGCTTCCTTTGTGCCATCCGCATCAACTTCCATGGCCAACCATGTCGAGAAGACTCTTCGCGAGTACTCCGCTCCCTCTGCTGACCAAGTGCCAACAGGCCCCGTGATCAACACTGGGAATGGAAACTTCGAGATCAAGACTGGCTTAATTACGATGGTACAGGATAGCCCATTCTGTGGCAAGCCTAATGAAGACGTGAGCGCCCACCTGCAGCAGTTCCTGGAACTATGCAGTGCCTCACTATACGAGGAGTGGAGGAAGATGCTATTCGTCTGCGACTGTTTCCTTTCTCTCTCTTGGGGAAGGCAAAGCAGTGGTTTTATGCTAACCGTGAAGAGATTAACACTTGGGCAAAGTGCTCCGCAGCATTCCTCGCGAAGTTCTTTCCGTTGAGCAAAACCAATGTCCTTCGGGGGCGAATTTCAAGTTTCTAGCAGGCAGCAAATGAGACTATCCCAGAAGCTTGGGAGAGACTCCAGGAGTACATCCTGGCTTGTCCTCATCATGGGATGGACAACTGGCTTATTCTTCAGAGTTTCTATAATAGGCTAACTCCAACAGCCCGATGCCATATTGATGCTGCAGCTGGAGGGGCTTTCTTCTCTCTTACTATCACTGAAGCTACTACATTGATTGAGAAGATGGTTACCAATCAAGGGTGGAGTGATGATCGACTCTAGCCACGTCAAAGGGGTACACATACCGTCAAGGAAGCGGATATGTTGCACGCCAAGATGGACCTAATGATGAAGAGAATGGATGATCTAGCCAATGAGAAGGCTGCCATGGCCACCACTACTCAAGCTATGGATGCTCGCATGACTTGCGAAGTCTGTGATAATACTGGGCATTCATGGAATTACTGCCCTACTACTCAGGAGGATGTGCTGTACATGAACGGCAACAACAACGGTTATCGTCCACAAGGAGGTCAAACATGGAATCAATCACGCCCTTATTATCAAGGAGGTAATCAAGGAAATTCTTTAAACCCAAACCAACCTTCCTTGAAAGATCTAGTCTTTGGGCAAGCTAAGATTAATGAAGGTTTTAATAAGAAAACAGCTGCCTATGATAAGGCCTTTGAGAGCCTTAATGTTAAAATTGATAGCCTTTCGTCTGCTCTTAAGAACCAGTTGAGTTTTAATAAGATGATAGAAACCCAGTTGGCTCAATTAGCTGCTTTGGTTCCCTCTGCTGAAGACGGGAAGATTCCGGGGCAACCCGTGTCCTCCTGTGAAGATGTTTGTGTAGTGTCCACCAGATGGGGTAAGCATTCTGAGCGGGCACAAACCACTGACTATGCAGGGAGACCTATACAGCAAATACTTGACCCATGGGAATCTTCAACAATCTCACACAAGAAAGATCCTGGTTATACGGCTATCACCTGCAAGATATATTACCAGAGGATTAAGCATGCTCTCTGTGACCTTGGTGCAAGTGTTAACCTTATGTCCAAGGTCATGTTTGAACAATTGGGGTATCCAGCTCTAACTCCAACTGCGACAGCCGTCCAACTTGCTGATACATCGATCCGACATCCAGAGGGATAGTAGAGAATTTATTGGTATTCGTCCAAGGTTCATGCATCTTTGCGGATTTCGTGGTCCTTGATATGCAAGATGATGAGGGAATGCCTCTCATTCTTGGGAGACCGTTCCTAAGTGACGCCAACGCAAGGATCAATGTGGGAGCCGGAACAATCCGATTCCGCATTGGGAAGAGGAACTTGATGTTCCGATTTCAAGCAACAAAAGAGAAATGCTATACACTGCAAGGCAAAAATAAGCAATCAGGGGTATGGACGGAGCCATAGCCCCCGCGACTTCCCACCACTCCAACAAAGCCTAAGAAAACAAGGAGCGTGTGGCGGGAAATACAGAAGTCATCTCCATCAATTTCTCGGGAATGGGGTGACGAGTGGAATTGGTCGCCGAGAAAAGTCTCGCTCTCAGACTTAAAAAGATGAGTCCTTTTTGCCAAAAGATGAGTTGGATTGCTGGTGCGTACCGGAAGGTGACCCGCTCACACCGTTCTAGAGACGGAGATGGCTCGTCTCACCACTCCGGAGCTACACCAAGTCCAATGTCAACCGACCGTGAAGAAGAGGAAGAGGAGGAGCTACCTACACCACGAGCCGAAGGGGTGATCAACACCGACGCCGCCTTCATCGACTTGAGGGACGACCGGGAGAGACAGGCCTATGCTCTCATCAAGGATCGAGTCTTCGTCAACACCAAGGAGTTCGACTCGGCCCTTCTCGAGAAAACAGGTATGGACTCCGAGTTCGATTCCATTTGGCATTCTCTTGGTTGGGAGAACTTTGTTCCGGTGTGGGAGATCGGTTCTAGGCCTCTCACCATTCAGTTCCTCTGTACTCTTCGGGAGGATGAGACCGGTATTACGTTTTGTTTCCATGGAACGTTGTATCGAGTCTCATGGCATGATCTTAGTTGTGCTCTCGGTTTTCATCGTCGTTGTGCTATTTCTCTCGATCAAGCTTGCAGTGATTTTATTTGAGATAATTTTTGGGAAGAGATTTCTGGTTGGCCTGTCCGCGGCAAGTTAGCACCTCGGTGCAACGATATCACGCATCCCACTCTCTGACTGTGGCACAAGTGGCTCGCCATCACTCACTTCCAAGGGATGATGTTCGAACCGTGCGCACAGACGAGATGAGGATATTATATGCCTCGATCAGACGGATCAAAATCGCCCCAGTGCAAGCTATGATTCGGCGGTGGTTGACAAATTTTAGGATGACGGGTTCTATTGAGTGTACGTCCCTGATCACACGTATCATTTTGGGTCTTGGGATTTCACTAGGGGCTAACGTTCCCTACATTGATTCTCCCCGGGCCATGATAGATGAGGCGTATCTGATTCAAGGACATACTCTTAAAAAGGGCTCGGATGATTCCTTGGTTTTCTTTTACCCTGGCCACGCAAACCAGATTCGGTTACATAACCCGGATTTCCGTTTGTACGGCCAAGGGCCACTGACCGTTCCTCTTGAGGAGTCTCGTCGTTCTAGCGTTTCGGGAGACAGGGTCACTAGGAGTGCAGCAAGGAGGGCAGCGACAGCACAACAACCGCCACAACATCCGCCGCCACAGCCATCACCGCAGCCGTCACCTCAGCCACAGCCTCAGCCTACACCACCACTGTCTGGCGCATGGGCCTCGGCCGGGTACATGTCTGGAGTTACACCCGGATATGCCCTCGGTTGGGACCAACCCATGAGTCAGCCGGGTGTGAGTAGCTCGACCTGGGCTAGTGCAGAGAGTGGCGAGTGGGTTCGGCCCGCCGGTGCTACCTACGGGGACTCGTCCTCATCGTCCGGGTTACGAGATGAGCGAGCTCAACATCCATGTCAGTACTATGGAGGAGACGATGCACCAGCAGGCTGAGTCCACTCGGGACTGGCAGCGTATGACTGGCGAGAGGATTCACACCATGGAGCAAAGACAGCTGCGACAGATGGAGGAGCAGAGGGCTTACTACGCGTGGTTGGCATACCGCCCTCCACAGCAGTGAGCCTGAAGCTAGCTTGGGGGAGGACCCCCTTTCTGAGGTAACTTGTATCTTTCATTGTTTTCAGAACCCCATATGCTAAAAACACATAAAAATCTGAAAAAAAGTTGAAAAAGACCAAAAATATTTATTTGCTTTCTTAAATTAGTTTGTTTTCATATGCGCGGTAAGAGTGTTCTTATTCTCCATGGTTGAAATGATGAATAGTTGCTTTGTTTATTCCTCTTGTATGCCTTGTTTACAACTTAGTATCCTATCCAAGTTTTGAGTTTGCTGGCTAGTATGATCGAACCTGAGCTTGAAATTTGTGGGTAGCAAAAAGCATGATCTTTGCCTAAGTTGTTGCGAGATATGATATGGTATAATAGAGTTGCTATGAGCTAGTACTAAGTGATGTTTGATATCCGGAGTTTTCTTTTGAAAAATGTTAAAATGATAAGTTCCTCAATGATAAGAAATTCCTATCCAAGGCCATATGTAGATCTTAACTTTTTGTTAACCTCCACATATGCTACTTGATTTCTTCATTGAGTTTTGTCGAATGGTTGTGACCCTCGGCGAGTAACTTGTCATACTCCTATGATCAAGATCACGTACACACCACCATATGCGAAACTTCTACACTGGAAGTTAGCAACCATCATTTCATCCATTTCCCATCCATTCCACAAAATAAAGCTCCGCGCATGTTCCATGATTACTCTCCCTCCAAAAATATTCAGCAAGGACTATGGGCTATGTTAAAAAAAAGAGAGAGAAAAGAAACATGCTCAAGGGCATGCATAAAAAAAGAAAAGAAAAAGAAAGAATAAAGAGACATAGCCCAAGTCTCAAAAATTTCAAAAAGGGGGAGAGTAAAAATAATGCAAAGAGGAGTTCATTATCCATCCACCATACACACACTTTTGCACATCTTGATCAGGGTGTATGACTTGTTCTTCCAAGGATCTGGTTTTCGACTCGACAATATATGAGAAACAGGTATGCCACATGTTTTCCCTACCTACAGCTCCACATATCAGCTTATTAGGAGTAGGTAGTGAAAGAAGGCAAACCAAAGCCTTGGTGAGGAATCATACACATTGAGCGATCCGAGAGTATCATTTGAGGAACTTTGATTTGTTTTTGAAAAACCTGCAAAACCTCCGGATTGATAACTGATCAAGGTACATGTGATTAGTAGTCTTTATACAACCATTCTATCTTTCAACCGCCCAAGGCAGGTGAAGCTACATGCCTCATATCAATCGAGTGTAAGGTAAGATCAATGCCAACATCTTCAACTCTTGATAGAGTACCTAGCTGTATCTTGTTATACATTAGGAATACAACATCGTAGCAACTCCTGATCAACCAACCTAAGTCCTTAATCTCTTGCTCGGGACGAGCAAGAGGCTAGCTTGGGGGAGTTGTTGACGGCTGTTAAGTACCTACTTTAGCCGTCAATATACTCATAAATAAAGGAGCATAAGGCATTTCTTACACGTATTTAGTTAAGAATAATGTAGTTCCACTTGTCCTTGGAGATTATTTGATTGCAGGAAAATAAGCAGGAAAAGAGTGCCAAACTCACCTTCTATGGTCCATGCCACATCACCTCATCCTAGGTGGGCTGCCAACAAGGATGTCATGCATGCAAACCTGCCAACTAGGGAGCCATGCATGCATGCCATGCAAGCAATCCAAGTGAAGCAACCCCCGACGAATCAGAGTGTGACACGTGGACTTCACATGGATCCATGGGCCCACAAAGACAAGCAAATCGCGCCAAAACAGGGTGGACACCGGGAACCGACCTAAGGACCCACAGGGCAGCCTCCAGGAGGAAGCACACCCTGAGTGGGGCCCACAGGGGGTCGGCCGACCCCACAGGTCGGCCGAACCGACCTTGTGGCCGCCACTCAGGGGCTTCCACGTGGTGGTTCCCTGTTGGTCCTAGGCGCCTTCCCCTGGGTGTTTGCCTCCATTCTTCGCCGGTGCCGGGCCTATAAATAGAAGGAGAGGGGGCTCACTTATGAGACATCCACACTTGCAACACCTCTCTCACTTTTAGTCTCAAGGCTAGGAGGTAGGCTAGAGTAGTTCTAATTCAGGTTCCAAGTCTACTTTGGAATCTAGGTATGAGTTCTCTTGTATCTTACTTCATTTGTATGACTTTGATCTACTTTAGTTATTTATCTATTTCATATAAAGTTGTGTTAGTATATATGAGTGATTTGTTCATGTGTTCTTCACCTGTTCATCATTTAGAGGCTCCTGTTCTTGATGAACAAGGCCTTTCGATCCACTTGACGGGTGACTTTTACATGTTTCTGGTGTTTGTTCATAAGTTAGAGGCTCGTGTTCTTCGCGAACACGACCCTTTGATCCAGTTGAACAGACATAGGAAAACATGAATCCGTTTGTGTACCTAACCTGGTTTGATCTAATTAGATGACATGATTGCGTTGTATGAAGTCTATGCTTAAGCTACGGTACTCGGTGTAATTGGCTGGTTTATCTGGTGGCTTGACCTGGGTCACAATAGCCCGGGCCGGTCAAGTCCGGCTAACAACGTAAGCATGGTGCTTGGGTTGCGTAGCTACCTTACTTATGAGTTTATCCCACGATTTGTCTTGGGGTAGGCCGCGGTAGTGACAGCCGTTGGTCCTCTGAAATCTCCCATGTTCGGATAAGCTCTAGGAGTCTAAAATATAACAACCGGAGTTGTGCGGAAGCAACGCGGGAGGTTATCTCCCTGTGGTACCTGGGTGCTTAAGTCAATGTTCTTCAACGCTAGTGTATCTAACTCGTTCCTACCAGCTTTATGTGTATAGTACATAAGAACCTAGAACTAACTCGTGTGTCGCCTCCTATGCCTAGGACCCTTAGAGAGAGAGTGAGTGTGTGTGTGATCACACTACCCCCATTATCATATCTTTACCCCTACACTTGAGTGTCTGATTTATTTCCGTCTATGATATATACTCATTGCAATAGAGTTGATCTTGTCATTCCGCCAATGCCTTCCTTGGATTTGATACCCTTTGGAATACTCCTTTGGGGAGATGCTACAATGGTACGTCTGTGCGCTTGCGGATCTCTGTAACATTAAGATTTATCAACCAGCATTTCTGGCGCTATTACCAGGATGGGTTCCAAACCTGTTCTTAGGTGGTTGTGTTAAGAAATGTCAACAATGCCGCGTTCGGACACGACAAAGCCGAGGAGCATACCCCTCGGAACCCCAAAAATGCATTTCTCGTGGTTCAGCTTCACACCGTGTTCTCTCAGCTTTGCGAACACTTCTGTAAGATCGGGGATTAGATCACCCGTCTTCTTTGACTTGACCACGATGTCATCGACGTATGCTTCGATTATTCGTCCTATGAGATCGCCGAAAACACGTCGCATGCATATTTGAAACGTAGCGCCCACGTTCTTGAGCCCGAACGGCATCGAGTTGTAACAATAAGTGCCAAAGGGAGTGATGAAGGACGTTGCGAGTTGATCCGCTATGCACATCGCGATCTGGTGGTACCCGGAGTACGCATCGAGAAAACAGAGAGTTTCGCACCCTGCTGTTGAATCGACTACCTGATCTATGCGAGGCAAAGAAAACGGATCCTTGGGACATGCCTTGTTAAGGCTCGTGTAGTCAACACACATCCTCCATTTCTTAGGCCCTGTTTAGGAGCCCAACTTTCCCCAAAATACACTATGCAAAAAGAAGATTCCCCATCACATCAAACATCACATCAAAAATGTCGGTACATGCATGGAGTACTAAATGTAGATGAAATCAAAAACTAATTACACAGTTTGGATGTACTTTGCGAGACGAATCTTTTGAGCCTAGTTAGGCCACGGTAGGACAATATTTACCACAAACAAACGAAAAGTGCTACAGTGCGTTTCAGTTCGGAACAGTCCTTTTCAGCCCGAAATCCGTGCAAAATCTCCCAATTTTGCATCCCAATTTTGGCTTCTAAACACACCCTTATTCTTCTTCTTTACAAGTACAGGGTTAGCTAGCCACTCGGGGTGGAACACTTCTTGGATGAACCCTGCACTAAGGAGCTTCTTGATCTCCTCGCCTATGGCCTTGCACTTGTCGTCGTTGAAGTGGCGCAGGCGCTGCTTGACCGGTTTCGATCCCGGCTTGATGTTCAGTTTGTGCTCGGCAACCTCTCTCGGGACCCCCTTCATGTCGGATGGTTTCCATGCGAACACATCGAGGTTCGCTTTGAGGAAGTCGACGAGCGCGCTTTCCTATTTGGGATCGAGAGCCGTCCCGATACGGAGCGTGCGGCCATCATCAGTGACAGCCACATCCTTGGCGGGCTCGAAAGAGTAGGCTACTCGCTTGGATGACTCGGGGATTTCTTGGTCCTCGGAGGGAGGCTTGGCGTGGAGCCTCTCGGACCGGATGAGTGTTTCAACGAATTGAAAGCACTCAGCGTCGCATTCGTATGCGTACTGAAACGTAGTCCCCTCTGTGATGACCCCCTTCGGACCGAGGATCTTCAACTTGAGATACGTGTAGTTGGGCACGGCCATAAACTTCGCGTAGGCCGGCTTCCCGAGGATGGCGTGGTACGTCCCCGAGAACCCCACCACTTCGAAGGTGAGGGTTTCTGTGCGGAAGTTCCGCGACGTCCCGAACGTGACGGGCAGATCGATCTGCCCTATCGGGAGCGCATCTTTCCCGAGGATGACCCCGTGGAAAGGTGTTGGTGATGGGCGCAGTCGGGACCGCGAGATGCCCATGATGTCGAGCGTTGACATGTACAGAATGTTGAGCCCGCTCCCTCCGTCCATCAGCACCTTGTGGACCCGCTTGGTCCCGATCAGTGAAGCCACCACGAGTGGAAAGCATCCCGGCTGCGGTACATGGTCGGGGTGGTCCGTTCGGTCGAAGGTGATTGGAGTGTCCGACCACTTGAGGTACGGCGGCGTCGCGGGCTCGGTGTTGTAGATCTCGCGCCGGATCAGCTTCTCCTTGCGCCTCGACGGTCGCGCCGGTGCCCCACCAATGATCATGTGGACCGTGCCATCTTCGCGAGGGAAAACAACTTCCTCGTCATCGTCATCGTTCTCGGGGGGTGGCACATCCTTCTTCGGGGGATCTGCTGTCTTGGGCTTGAGCGCGCCGTTGACGTAGTTCTTCATCAGACGGCAGTCTTTGAGCGCATGCTTGATGGGCGTCTCGTGATGGGTGCATGGCGTCTCCAAGAGCCTCTCAAAATGACCCCTCGGGAGGCCATTCTGATTATTCTTGGGGCGGGTAGCCTTGCGCCTGACTGCCGCAACGGTGTTGTCGTCACGACCTCGCTTGTCGCCCTTCTTCTTCTTCTTGGACCGTGAGGAGGGCCCCTCACCGGCATCCACGACTTGCTTCCCCTTGCTCGGTGGGGGAACCAATGTTGCTGCTACTGCCTCCTCCCCGTCGGTGTGGTTGGTTGCGATGTCGAGGAGCTCCCGAGTAGTCCTCGGGGTCCTTCGCCCTAGCCGGTGGATGAGGGTGGTGCAGGTGGTGTCGTTCTGGCACGCCGAGATAGCGTCGTTGTCTGTCGCGGTGGGAAGCTCGATGCAGCGCCTAGAGAAACGCCTGATGTACTCGTGCAAGCTTTCCCCTGGCTGCTGCTTGCAGTTGCGCAGCTCCCACTGCTTGCCGGGGCGGGCGTACGTGCCTTGGAAGTTGCCGATGAAGGTCTCCCGTAGGTCCGTCCAGCTGTTGATCTTGCCACGTGGCAGGTGTTCGAGCCAGGTCCGCGCAGAGTCGGCGAGGTGGAGCGGTAGGTTCTTGATGATGAACAGGTCGTCCGTCGCTCCACCGGCCCGACACGCGAGCCTGTAGTCTTCCAACCACACGCTAGGGTTGGTCTCTCCATCATACCTCGGCACTGCAGTCGGAGCCCGGAACCGCGAAGGGAACTTCGCGTCTTGCACCTTCCGACCGAAGGCACGAGGACCCTTTGGGTTGGGCGACCAGCTGCGGTCACAATCTCCGTCGCTGTCATAGCGTCCGCCACGCCTCTGGCTATGTCGTCGGCGCGAGCGGTGCTCATCGCGCTTGTCGCAGCCATCGTCGTTGCTGCCGTAGCCGTAGTCGTAGTCGTCGTCGCCAGCGGTTCGGCGGCGAGCCTTGAGCGTGTCGCGGGCGTCGCAGTGGGGCCCCAGACGTGACTTGACTGACGGCTCACCGGCGTCCCTGTCGCGTCCCTAGTGCCTTGACGGAGATGGGTCTCGGCGCCGTACGGATGGTGCACCTCGCGCCTCCCGCGCGCGGGATGCCAAACTCTCGGCCGGCTGCGCGGCCGCCGTCTCGAGTAGGGTTTTGAGCTGCTAGCGAACCCTCTTCTCCTCAGGCGTGGCCGGCTCGGGACAGCCACACAAGAGCATGGCCGCTACCGCAAGGTTCTGCGATCCGCGCCTAAAGCGCGGCGTGCCGTCATCGTCGACGGCAGCATCCTCGTTGATGCGCCGGTTCACATCGCGTGCCCATGCGCAAGCTTGCGGCACCGGCTGTTCCGCCTCCTGCTCGCAGTGTTGCTAACGCCACTAGCTTTGCTGGGGCTCCTCCTCCACGTCGAGCTCTGGGTGGAGGTTCGCCAGCTCTTCGTCGAGCTGGCGCTTGGCCTCAGCAATCTCGTCGAGGCGCGCCCAGCGCTGGGCGTCCCCGTTATGGTGATGAGGGTTCTCCTCGCCGTCGGTCGAGCTAGTGGCGGTGCGGGCCTCCAGGACGTTGCATTCTCGCGTGAAGTCTGGGAGGGGCGCCGGTGGCCCCCGTCGCGCTACCGCGGAGCCTGGGGCAATGTACGACGCCCTTAGCCCATTCATATAGGCCGTCACCAGGTCGTCCGGGAGGCCTGGTTGCCCGTGGGGGTACATCGTGATGTACCACTCCATGAATTCCCCCAGGCCAGCGGGTCGGATCTGCTAGCCTGGAAGGCGAGGTCGGTGAGGTGGTAGGCGGCGAGCCGAAGCCGCTCCTGTGTTGGGTTAGGCCCCAACATGGCCCTGATCGATTCATCCGTGAAGCCACGGACAAAAGCCGCACGCACCGCTGCCGTCGTCGTGGCGGTGGGATGCGCGGGCTGGGAGAAAGTCCTCCCGACGACGGACTCCGCCGGCCCGGTGTAGACGAAGCCGAGGGAGCCGAAATGCACGGTGGCGTCGGGAGTCAGCGAAACTCCGCGGCCCTCCATCCAGATCGCTGGTGTGGTTCGGCGAGACACACGATGTGCCTCTACCTGGCATGCCAACTGTCGGGGTTCTCTACCGCCGACAGTGAATTTGTATCGTATCGTGTGTCGGATCCGGATGGTTGACACGGGAGACACAAGGGTTTTATACTGGTTCGGGCCTCCGAGGAGTAATACCCTACGTCCAGTTCCAAGTACTTGTGTTCCTATACCAGGGATGTCTGTAGTAGGGGTTACAAACTTGGTGATCGGTCCGCCTCTATGTCCGTTGCACTCCTCCCCCTTTTATAGATGTAAGGGCGAGGGGCAAGGAGGGAAAAAGAAAATAAGCTACAGTGTTACGGTGTTGTAAAGTCTTTTCCGTCATTGATGTCCGTCAGGCGGCGTGGAAGGGCGCTGAGCTGTAGTATCACTGAAGGCCGCCGCGTGTATTGTTGCCACTGTTTATTCCGGGCACTTGGCATCTTTTCTGAGTAGTTCACGTGATGACTCAGCCTCCTTGAGTGTGTCTTAGGCCCGCCATGTTATGGCCTAAGTGCCTGTAGGTGGTAATCGAGTGCGTGCTCTGACGGGGTGGCGTGCAGCTGGCGTTGGATGTGACGGCATGTCGGAGGTCATGGGGGTGCACTGTGCACCATTACGGCTCCTGTCAGACCAGGTCGTCCTCCTGTCGTGCCAGCTACGGTCTTTGCATGGTGTGGAAACCGGCGTCACGCGTGTCATTGCGAAGAAGCTTGGGAGGCTGGGGCGGCGCCACGTTCGTGTGGGGCCCCAGACCCACGCTCCGGCTTCCCCGTGTGGACCCCGCCTTAGTCGGAGACGGAGGTTACTCGTGCGAACGGGTAGTCGGAGGCGAGGCGGAGCGTACTCGGAGACGAGGCGTACTCGTGCGAGGCGGAGAGTACTCGTGCGAGGCGGAAGATACTCGGAAGTGGGGAAGTCTTGTCAGTGAGGGTCTTGACAAAGATCTGCATCCCTCCCTGTCCTGGATCTTAGCCTTCACATTGTCAATGGTGTCAGAGGACTCCATCTCCAGGTTGATCATCTTGTTGCTTAAGGGGCCCTAATCCAGGCCCTCGTCAACGGCCATGTCCAAAAAGATTGTCTGGAGGAAGCAAAGGTGCTCGACTACATGAGGAAAGGAGATTTGCCGAACTTCCGCTACGGGCAAGGTAGACCTCAATTTAATGCAAGTTCATCTATTCAAAATACGGTGCCTCTTCGTATACAATTGAAGGACTTCATGGACGAGTAAGCAAAGATCAACAAGGACACTATCACTAAGTTCAAGACTATGGATAAAATATTGGAAAATATCGATGGCAAGGTGACGGAGGTTGGGAGCTCCAACCATCAAGTGCTCAACATAATGAAGATATTGGAGACGCAAGTGGGACAACTTGCCGGGCGCCTAACCGCTAATGAAGGAAGATTGCCGGGGCAGCCCCAAGGTCCCGAGACGGCAAAGGCTATTCAAACTCGCTCGGGAAAGGAGACGGAGGATCCCGAACTTCCAGCCAGAGCAAGGAAGCCTAAGCCAACCGTCGAAGCGGAAGATCACACTAAGGAGAAGGTGACTACTATTCCGGAGATTGCTTCTGAAGAACCGGAATTCAAAATGCCAAGTGATGACACGAAGATGCCTACACTAAAGACATGCTACTTTCGAGGTAAAGTTGATAGTCATTTTGAAAAATTTGTGGAAGTGGTGCGCAGGTTAAGCATCAACATGCCACTATTGGACGCTCTCCAAGTTCCTACATATTCTCACTACTTCAAGGACATACTTGCGAACAAGTATGAGATGGCAACACTTGGGGCGGACCATGTCAAGATGTCCGAACAATGTAGTGCCGCCATCACAAATCAAGGGCCCGAGAAGCAAAGAGACCCTGGATGTCCAACCATCCCATGTTCTATTGGCTCATTCACGTTCGAGAAGGCATTATGCAACCTTGGAGCAAGCGTGAGTGTCATGCCAAGAGATTTGTTCGAGAAGCTATGCTTACCACTTGAGCCTACGGGTATGTGCTTGGAATTGGGCGACAACTCAATTCGCTACCCCGTGGGAATCGCTGAAGATGTGCCCGTGAAGGTTGGAGATCACTTCATCCCTGTCGATTTCGTGGTACTTAAGATGGGAGAAAGGGAGAAGCCGCCCCTCATCCTAGGGAGGCCCTTCCTCAAGACCGTCGGGGCAACGATCGACGTTGGCAAGGGAGAGATCAAGTTCGACGTCAATGGCACACGAAGCATATTCAAGTTTCGTCCACGTTTCGAGGTATGCAACATGATCAATGCTAAATATGTTCCACCTCATCATCGTTTTAGAAAGGAAGAAGGAGGAGCCCAAGAAGAAGAAAGCGAAGGTGATCAAAGAAGTCGTTGCATCCGTCAAGACCAAAGAACAAAAGTCACCTGTGAAGATCAAAAAGATGACTAGGCCGGAGAATAAGCCCGTGCCCAAGATGGTGCGGAAGGGGGTACCCAAGATTGCAATGCCCGCAAAGAGTAGGCCTGGGCATTCGGCTTAAACCAACTATCCGGTTCAGTTTTTCGGTGTTAAATTATTTCGGTTTTTCAACATCCGGCAACCGATCAGTTTAGCAGAGAAACTAAAACCGACGAGTTCGGTGTCGGTTTTTTAACTCGGTTTTTCGGTTTATAGCGAACAACACCGAAGTTTTATTGCCTCACAGGCGGTCGATATCAAGCAGAGTACATCAAATTGGAACCCTCCTACCTCGTCGTCGCCGTGCCTCACCAGAAGCCTCGCCCGCGCCGCCGTCGTCACTCCCCTGGCCGAGATCTCCGCGACTCCGCCTGCGTCACGCCGCGCCTGACCAGCGCCCTCGCCGAGTCACCGTCATCGCGCCCCTGGCCGAGCTCTCCGCCTGCGCCGCACCACCACACCCGCTCGCAGAACCGAGGATGAGGATAAGGTTCGATGGAACGGCTGGCCGGCGGATGCTCGTGGAGTTGTTGACTTGTGGTGGTTCTCGACTTGCTCGTGGATACCTTTTGGGCCTGCTCATGTACTGTATATTTTGGGCAGTAGCTTTTGTTTGGGCCAAGGTGTTTAAATGGGCTAAAGTGATCAGGGAATTCGCAGGAGAGGGCCACGCACGACGGACGGGAGGGCTGTTCAGTTTTAACGGTGTTTCGGTTTTACAGGACGTGAAAACCGACCCCCGAACTAAATGTCGGTCTTTCTCAAAACTAAAACCGAACCGAAAAACCGACAATTCGGTTCGGTTTTCGGTCTTCGGTAAAAAAGTGCCCAACCCTAGCAAAGAGCGTTGGTCCGAGGTGAAGAAGACAAGAAGTCTAGCCATGGACTATAAACGAATCACTAGGCGGGAGGCAACCCGTTCGTCGAGTCAAGAATAAGCTACCGGGAGGACAACCCGATGAAGAATAAAGCTGCCGGGAGGGAAACCCGGATTATTTCCGATTTCAAGTAAGTTGGTCTTAGAATTTGTTACGCAAGACTTGGTATAAACTCTTAAGTGGTTGAACTTATTTTTGAGACATTTAATTTGCTCGGATGTTTCATTTGGATTTTATTTGACATAAACCTTTGACATGAGCCATCCTACAATTTATTTGCCTCTTTTCGAGAAACCTACACCAAAAATCCAGAACCTACCCACACCTTTCATCCTCTTCATGATGACAAGGTTGGTTTGTTTTACATCATAAAAACACACGAGTAGAGCCCCACGTTGTTCCTTAATGATTTTTAATCTTTGACACATGGTAGGACTCGCGTGAACCTAGGAAAATCAATTTTTGGTTTCATTCAACTTAATATCTACCGGTTTCTCTAGAGTTAGAATGTTTCCAAGCCCCATTTATTTTTTGTTTATTCAAAACATCTCTCTCATGTTTGGCCAAAATTATAACCTAAACCCATACCCCCACGGTCAAACCGGCGGAGCTCGCTATCAATTAATGAAAGCAAGTGATCCCGGTGTAACCAAAATCAATGTAGTCGGAAAATTTCGACTTACAAATGTTTTTGATGCCTAAAAACTCCTCTAAAAATACATTTGAACTCATTGATATCTCTGAGTTAATTTTTAATTTTCAAAATTAGAGGAGTAATTAGCATCTAAACATGATCAAGGGAAGGTTTTGAGCTTAATTGAACTTCTAATGCTCCATGATGCATCACAGAAAGGCTTCATCATTAAGGCATCTTGAGCACATGCAAGGACAAGCATGGGGGGCAGCAAACTTGATTTTTTGCAGGATATGGATGAGAGCATGGGAGGCAAGGAGGCATTGAAGTGACACAAAGAAAATGATCAAGATGGAGGACTTGACCATGAAAGAAAAAGGAGTGGCTGAGAAGAATTGGACGGTGGACGGCGTGGAGCATGAGTACACAGCACCATGATCAATCAAGCAACAAGTGGGAGAAAGAAGAGCCAGAAAAGAGGGGCAGGGGCCCTAGGCCGGTCGCCCCAGGCCGGCCAGCCTGGCCTATTTCTTGCCCCCCGATGCTCGTCTTCCTCAGGTGAGTCATTTGCTTCATTGCTAGTTCTTGTTCTTGAGTTCCTAGTCCAGAACCTCCAGAAACACCTCCGAAAAAATTTGTTCTTCGTTCTTGAGCCCAAAAATTCAGAAAATATGTCACAATTCTTGCCCTTCCATATACTTCTTTTGTGTGTATTTCTACCGGCAAGAAACCCCCGGGAGAGTTTGTTTGTGATTTGTGCAGCAGCAACAAAATGAGGAAGGCTTTTAGCAAGGTCTTTGGAAGGAAGACACAATCGTCATCATCGAAGCCAGCATCAACAAGTTCTTTGCGGAGGCACTCAATCTCTGAGTCACCGCGAAGCCTGGAAGAGGACGTGGTGCCATCAAGGAGCGACACCATGCTCCTTAGTGGAAGAAGAGACATGTGAAGCTCATCCATGCGGTACACCGAACCGCAAGGGCGAATGGAGGAGCCGCCCGTCCAACCTCGTCGCTCGACTCGTTCATCCGCTCCACCACCGTACACTCCACGACGTTGCAAGTATGGATTTCTTATGATGTCGGAGGAGGAGAAGCTTGGGCGCCTAGAGAAGAGGATTGTGCCCAACATTGACTTCGATGATGATGCTCTCCAAGTGTTGGGATTTTCTCCACATATTTATCAAATGATGAACCACCTTGGTTGGGGGCAGTTTTCCGATGGAGTAGGAGTGAGCTTTCATTTGTAGCTTGCCATGGAAATTCTCATGACCATGGCACCGGTTATTAATGAAGGGGTGCCATCCCTCTCATTTCGACTCAAGGATGATGATCACATAATTTCTAATGAGCAAATTAGAGAGTTGCTCGGTTTTCAGAAGGAAGCCCCGGAGCAAGTTGATGTTAATGAAAGTGTATTGGAAGGATTTTGGAGTATGATTTCAGGGGAAGATAACCGGCAGAGAAATAGCATCCGGAATCTCATCATCCGGATATTTCATTCTTGGATGAGCAAAAGGATTTTGGGAGAATGAAGGAGTCCAAGGTCACCGACATGGAAGTCAATTGGCTTTATTCGGCATTGATTGCAAGGCAAGCCATTGATCCATCATATATCATGATCAATCGATGGTGTTGTGAAGCAATATCGGGGACTGGACAAATTGGTTCGGGATGCTATCTCTCTATGATAGCAATTTTTTTGAAGCCGGGTATTTCAAGGAACCCAAAATTCCTACTTGCGGGAAATTCACTTGGGATTGATTACATGAAGCAAGGAAAATACATTAGTGGAGATGAAAAGAGAGGGTACAAGGTGGCAAAAGTCAACGTTCCTCTCCCAAATATGAGGCTGAAATTATTTATTGAAGGGAGAGAGAATTGGTTGGAAGAAGGAATTCTAGTGCCGGCCAAGAAGAACAAAAGAGGAAGAATTATAGAAGAAGGATCGTCTTCCGCAGCCCAAGAACAAGGAGGGGCTGCATTCCATCAACCTTATGGCGGGATTCCCATGCCACCGCCCTACTACGGAAGTGTGCCGATGCAAGCATGGGGGAGTGGTGCTGCCATGCCACCACCTTCTCCAACATATTGTCCACCAACTTTTGTTGTGCCAAACGAAGCATTTGTGGCACCTTATGCAAGCATGCCCCAGCCCCAACAAAGTGCAGCCATTATTGGGGCATATATGAAAAGGAATATGCAAGACGTCGAGAGGATCCAGAGCCATGTCGACCATTGGCAAGAAGGAACGGCAGGGATCGCCCATCAACTTGGACGCCTTCAACTCGTGCTGCCGGATCAATTTCGTGGTGGGGCCATGCAGACATATTATGAGCAAGGATTCAACGAAAGTCAACCAACGGAGCAAGAGCAATCAGATGAGGAGTGAAGAAAGAAGGAAGGGATGAAGCTTTTTAAGTGTGGTTTGATTTTTCCTTTTCCTTTTCTTTATTTTTCATCTTGTGTGCGTTTATGTTTGCGTAGTATTTTCTTGTTTTTATTTAATTTCAGCATGTGTGTGGTAGTAGTAGTTTTTTATCCATCATCATGAATAAGTTTCACCATTGCTTTTATGATCTTAATATGGATGAAAAATTGTACCATGTTGATATGTGATGATCGTTGCCGCTTTGCTCAATCTTATGCTTGATCCATGCATGTTTAAGCTAGTGCTCTCTTTTAATATGAATCTGAAATTTAATTAAATGCTAGCTTAATTTTGTGTGGAGGTTATGATAACTCAAGTCCCATAGTTCTTTTTCGTTGCTCTCGATTTTGAATGAATCAAAGAACTTTTTTATTCTCAAAAAGTTATGCTAACCTTGTCACAAGTACCGCTTGCATTTTGCTCTACCCATCCAAAGCCTAAATTTACTTGAGTGCAAAACACTAGTATGTACAAGATTTATTTTTGAGTGTATTAATTCAAGGCCTGATTTCTCTAGCCCGAGACTAAGAAGCTGGTCATTCCGTTTTTGCGTATCATTCTTCATGCTAGCCTCTTCTATCTGTGCATTGTGAGTTTCCACATTGGGAATTTCGCAAACCTCGCCGGATATCCAACCACAAAACCCAAACATATCTTTTTTGTGTTCACCTCCTTGACCACAACCCAATATATGAGTATGGATGAATATTTTGAGGAAGATTACAAGGAAGGTGTTTCAAGTGAGTAAGGGAGACTCCCAAAAGGATCCCTAGAAGATTTTTCGAGTATCTCTCTCTAAGAAAATATGAGAGCTTCAATTTCCACCTTGGCATATTTATCACCTCTTTTGCTCGAGGATGAGTAAACATCTAAGCATGGGGGGGGGGGGTTGCCAAGGAAGTGCTAGTATAGTCTAGAGTTCAAGGGGAGCAAATAAAAAGAAGAAGAAGAAAATGATAAAGAAGAAAAAGTATGATGAGAAAAAGAAAAAAATAAAGCTCCCCTGTTCTCTAGCTATGTTTAGTGGTTTTTGAGTTTTCAAGAGGATTCAAGATCAAGACCCATACTCATCTTTCCAACCATGTGCAATCCGATAACGAGGACTTCGTTTGTGCCTCAGGATCACTCTTTGCCATTTGCACATGTCCACCTATCTAAAAGTGTGTGTTCATGTCTCCCCCCTCCTTCATAACATTATTTTTCCAATGACTTTTTTGACGAGTCTCGGTAAGACCATGAGAAGCTAGTCTTGTTTTAATAATATCTCAACTATAATATCTTGGTAGGACTAAACTTTCCTATAGCTCCATATAAAGCTTTCCACCATACACTTTGAGAGAGGAAAGGAGTAGAACAAGTAGGCTTGAGAGACAAGATGAGATGAGAGTACATGAGCAAAGTGCAAGATGGTTATTTTTTATCTTGGCAAAGCAATTTTTCTCTTTATCTCATTCTTTATTTTTCAAAATTTCTGAGATTTGTTTAAAAGTTTGAGAGCATGATCAAGTACTTGTGGAAAGAACTTGAATGATATCTACCCTCCATAAAGATAAAAGTTAGTACATTATGAAACTTTAATGAATATAAATCTAGAGAGCATTATGTTTTCTCATGTATGATCAAGTGTAGGGTTTGAACATCGAAGGGCAACGCTGATATCCATTGAAGGCTTACTCGAGGACGAGCAAGGTTTAAGCATGGGGGGATGTTGGCGGTCGATTTCCGTCAACCTAGCCACTTGTTTACCTTCTATGTTGGTATTAATTTGATATTCACACTAACGATCCTAACCCCCATTATATGATAAGTTCGCACTCGTGCATGGTTTTTGGAGTTTATTGTTTACACAGGAATCAAGAGCTTAAATGAGGACTTCCGGGTAAAGTTCATCAAGGGTTTTACAAGGTGATCACGGACCCCGGGACAAGTCAAGATACAATATGAACATGACTCCAAATGAACCAAGGACTAAAGCGTGAAGCTGAGAAGTGCTGAGGACCTAGACGGAAGATACAGGAGTTCATACGTAAAGCACCCTTATCTAAACCGTGAGGAAAATGACGTCAAGGACCCACATGCAACTCGGCAAAAACTCAGGAAGTCGTGAGAAGCTTCACGAAGAAAACCGGGGACGAACCGGGCTGAGAAGGCCCTAGGCCGGTCGGCCCAGGCCGGCTGGCCTGGCCCATCCCCGAGTCGGTTCGTCGCCCCCTTTGACCTAGATGATCCCCGGGCTATTTATAGTTCCCGTGTGAAGTTGCAACCATCAAGCCATTCGTCATTCGCCGCCGAGGAGCAGAGGAGCTTGAGGGACACCACCCCGGAGAGGAGGGTCGTGTTAGTCATCTAGGGTTTACCTAGATGGCGTGGGAACCTTGCAAGGAAGACCACGTCGGAGTTCCGGAGGCGTGAATCAGGATCAAGGTAGGATCCCGGTTGGATCTTATTCATGTATACACTTTTGATGGAGTTTTAATGGATCCGATTCCTAGCGATCGAGTACCTTTGTTTGCAATTCTTGTTCTTGCTTGGGTGTTTTCTTCCTCAGTCTATTCTCAAGATAGATTGCATGGGATGTTCTTGTAGCCGCGGTGGCTAGAGGTGCATACCCGATCTACCAAGTAGTTCAACACACTTCTTACGGGTGTGCTCTAAGATTCGACCGCGAAGAAAGGGGAACATCGTGACAGGATGTTGACACCGAGTACGGCGGGGCGACTTAGGGGGTTTGACCGAAGGTCAAGGTTTAATTACTCTTTCAATGAGATTCGTTTTACTCTCTCTTCTATCTTAACACGATCTAGACCCCCTCTAGATCGGTACCTCAATGCTTTCTCTTGCTACCTCTAATGATCTTAGTAGATTAGATGCATTCGAAACTTCTTCAAGATGCAAGTGTTTCTCGGTTATTAGATTGAGTCTTGCGTTACACACTGTTCCACGGATTCGATACCTTGGGTGATACTCGAGGGAAAAAGGTACTACATGATCCGTAAGCTTGCAATGAACCTTGGCGTGTTATTGAACCGTCAACACCCTCCTTTGAGCAAAAATCCAATCCTTGGTGCAAATTAAGGCCTGCACCATCTCAGGATCTAGTCGGCTGCGGTATGGATCAAGCACACGACCACTAGCACTAAATGCAGATTCAGAAGCAACTGTCGAGACTTGTATCGCCAACACATCTCGAGCAAGTTGAGACAGAATTGGGTACTCATCTTTCTGATTTTTCTACCAAGCTAGAATATCAAACTTGTTCTGATTTGCTTTAGAAACCTTTACAGGTGGTTCAGCCATGTACTTATCCAACTCACTTGATGCCCCTTGACCAGTACCACTTGTATCATATAAGTAGTTATCAAGATCATCATCATAAGTATCCATGAAAGAATCACCAACTTGTTGAGCACTACCTTCACTGTTCTTCGGAGGGGCAGCAGATGCATAGAATTGAAACATTTGTTTCAGAGCAGAATCAAATTCCTCCATGTCAGTTTGACACAACTCAGGACTAGAAAATTTTCTAGTGTAATATTCCATAATCTTTTTCTTGTAGCGAGGATCTAGAAAACTAGCAACAGCAAGAGTAGTATTGGACTTCTCCCAGTACTTCTCAAACTTCTCACTCATGGAATTAGCCATCCTACTAATTGTGTTATCAGGATTAGCATGCCAATCATCAATCATAAGTTTAATATCACAGAAGCCTCTATAAAATAGGTTGGTTGTTGGATATAGAGTACCAGATAGCAGCTCAATTAGATCAAATAATTTATTCGAGCATTGACAAAGTATTGTAGCTTTGTTCCATTCTCTAATGGGAGGGCAAATTCTCTCATACCTGCGGCGGTTCAATGATGTGAGCCTCAAAAAGCAGCCTTATAGTATATAGCATCCCTCAACATTAGATAAGTAGAGTTCCACCGTGTAGCAACATCAAGTGAGAGGCCTTTCTTTGTGTCTAGCCCTTACTCAGCAGCACACTTCGTGAATTCTTCCCACTGCAACGGAGACGCCTTTATAGCTACTACAAACTTTCTAATGTTCTCAACTGTAGGTCCAATTACCTTCAAACCATCTCTAGCAACCAGATTCAGTATGTGATTAGCACATCTCACATGAAAAAAGAGACCATCACAAACTAAGGGATTGTACTTCTTTAGTTCAGAAATTATATCCTTAACAACAACTTCATTTGCAGAGGCATTGTCTAGACTCATAGAGAACATCTTCTCAATATACCACCTCAAGAGTTGCTCACTAACAACATCAGATAACTGAACACTATTGTGTCTACCTTTCACATGCATGAAACTAACAACTCTTTTCTGAATGTGCCAATCATCATCAATCCAATGCATAGTAAGACACATGTATGCTTTATTCTTATTGGAAGTCCACATGTCCATGGTTGCACTAAACCAACACTTAACAGTTTTAAAATAGTCATACAACTTATTCGTCTGTTCCAAATAAAATTCCATAATTTCTTACCTAATAGTAACACGAGACTTCATTGGGAAGTTAGGACGCAGAGATTTGACAAACTCATTGAAATATTCATGCTGCACAAGGTTAAACGGGTACTCATGCATGATTATTGCTAGGTTCAACTTTTTCATTGACAGATCCTGATCATACCTGAATGGTGCAACAACACCGTCACCAGTTCCTGAATCAGTTCCCACCTTGAGTTGCTGCTAACCCTTTACAACCCCAAGCTTTGATTTCAGATGGTACCAAAAACCAGTTGTGCCGGAGGTACCTTCACATCTAACAGCATGTCTGCACCCTGAATAGTCACATTTTGCCTACCATTGCTCAACCAGCACACCATCCACCTCTACAATCCTCTTCTCAAAGTTGTAATGCTTCCAAACACGAGATGTACAAGTTTCTGGCTTCTTTGCATTAGCTACCTCATCATCAACAATGAGTTCTTCATCGCCATCATTTGCGTCTTCTGGGTCTGCGGCATTAATTGGCACATCATCACCAATCTGAATTGCTTCACTTGGATTCGACTGCCCATTTGGAGATGCACCAGAAAGAAGCACAAACATCTACATTTCCACTTCTAGTGTCACTCCCTATCATGTAGCAAAACATTTTATTTAAATAGTGACTATAGAGATGAGTGAGACACAAGCATACAACTATACAAGTAGTGCAGTAGATCTACGAGTAACAATCCTACAACTACGACTTCACGGAATGGACTAATACATTAGTAGAGCATTAGAGCACAAGCACAATCACCTTAAACGAGATGCCATTAGCAGACACGAGAGCCAACATCTTGGACGCGTGACCTCTTTGCTCCTGCAACTACTCTTGATGACTGCTGCTCATTGACACCAAGATCCAAACCAGGGGAAGCTGTGCCTTCTTCATGCGTCTTCTCCATCCTTGTCGGCGTCAACGACATGGCGCCGACCTGCACGTACGATCGCGAGCCTGTGAGGGCCAACGACGACGAAGCTGACAGGTGTGGAGACTGGAGAGGGATAGGGGACAGACGACGACTCGACAAGAGCGGCGAGACTGATTTGCGACGGACGGCGAATGATGGGACGGGAATACAAGATCACAACCTTGGCTTCCTGTTATATACATAGGGTTTCCTCCTGTTCACGTAGGGTTCTTGGTTCAGATGCATGTCGGGCCATGTTGGGCCTTAGAATTTGTCAAACTATGGGCCATATGCTCAGAATCCGAAATTCTGAGAAAATTACCGAGTCAAATCGGTCGGTACAGCTATTCGATGGAACAAATGGACTATTGTTTCAGGTTTCGTTTCCAATTGATTTTTTCCATTTATGTACCATTTCCGACCTGTACCGTTTCTGTTTCACAGTTTCTCAAATTTTTCGGAAACGAAGCTCGGTCGGTCGGGAATTTCCGTCACCGTTTTCAAGCCTACTCTCAGCTCCCTGACCACAAAGGCGCATGTATTTGTTTGCTCCATCTTCCTGTCAAGTTTGCTATGTCTTATCAGTAGCGATTCTCTACAAAGTTTGAAAGCAAATGTACCACCAAATGTTGACCTTTGGTGGTACATTTTCTCCCCTACACATGCGCACCACAAGCTTCTCTCGCCTTTTGGGGATGAACGGGAAGAGGTTGAATGCCTCCTTCAGGTTGTAGGCAGAGCAGACCGTGAAGATAACTCTGCTTTGTTATGTTTGCTCACTAGAACATCGGTCCAACAAAAGGAGAAGCCAATCCGGTCATGAAAATTCATATGGACTCTCATCAAGGACCGGATAACGCTTTTATTTGTGAACCCTTTTGTTTAATCTAAAGAAGAAAATGAGTGGTTGTGTATCACTTGTCAGAAGTCACATGCCTGGGGCATGTAATTGTAGCATGGTAGCTAGTCTCAGCTCCTTGACCACAAAGGTGCATGTATCTGTTTACTCCATCTTCCTGTCAAGTTTGCTACGTCTTATCAGCTGCGCTTCTCTGCAAAGTTTGCAAGCAAATGCACCACTAAATGTTGACCTTTGGTGGTACATTTGATTTTCCCTCCACACATGCGCCCACAAACTTCTCTCACCTTCTGGGGATGAACGGGAAGAGGTTGAAATGCCTCCTCCAGGTTGTAGGCAGAGCAGACCATGAAGATAACTCTGCTTCGTTATGTCTCTTTGCTCACCGGAACATCAGTCCAACAAAAGGAGAAGCTAATCTGGTCCTGAAAATTCATATAGACACTCATCAGGAACTGGACAACACTTTTATTTGCGAACCCTTTTGTTTAATCTAAAGAAGAAAATGAGTAATTGTGTATCACTTGTCGGAAGTCACACGCCTGGGGCATGTAATTGTAGCATGGTAGCTAGTCTCAGCTCCCTGACCACAAAGGTGCATGTATACGTTTGTTCTATCTTCCTGTCAAGTTTGCTACGTCTTATCAACAGCGCTTCTCTGCAAAGTTTGCAAGCAAATGTACCACCAAATGTTGACCTTTGGTGGTACATTTTCTTCCCCACACATGTGCCCACAAGCTTCTCTCGCCTTCTGGGGATGAACGGGAAGAGGTTGAAATGCCTCCTTCAGGTTGTAGGCAAAGCAGACGGTGAAGATAACTTTGCTTGGTAGTTTAATTTTGTAGTTTGGAATTCGAGAAGATAAAATAGACAATGCTTTACCGTACAACTGGGTGTTTCTTTAGCTGACACCTTAAACCAGTTGGTACTTGCCACCAGGGGAGCGGAGCCCAAGGGGGGCGCCCAGGGGCTGCCCCCAACGCTGCCCATTTTTACTGATTACCATTGTAATCTATGTTACACAAGTATAATCCATCTGACCCTCTGTCCCAATGCAATGAGCATGTGCTGTTGCGCTTCTTATCCCATCGTCAGCCAGGGCTTAATGCTTTGTCTACTGCAGCTTAATTTGCTTTCTCTTCTCAGTGCTCTCCTCGCATGTAGTACATTGTTGTAGTACTTTTGTGCTAACTCCGTACCTTTATTTAATAGGCCAAAGATTTAAACTCTGGCAAAAAAATACTATCATATCGATTTTTCTTATCAAGACAGAGCCAATGGAATGTCAGCAAGCACAATTATAGGGCAGCCAACTTGAGTTAAATTCAAGTTTATAGAGGCATGCACCGTAACAGTTTTGTGTTCAAAAACACATATTATTTTACTTTATTGAGATATATCCGTTTAATCCAATTTGAAGCTAGCTAGTGGTCAAGTGCTAGTTTTTTTTTCTTTTTATACCGTAAAGCACACGTTGAATCATTTTTTTCATGCTTTGAACAAGTTGGTATAAGCATATATGTACTCCCTCCATCCTTATTTATTTGACATCCACTAGACCAAATTTGAGCTAGTCGGCATCAATTAAACAAAAACAGAGGTAGTAGGTTGTTATCAGTATTGGTATTGTTGTGAAACACAGTAATTAGTGATCAATTACTCTAATTATGTAATTAGTTTAATCATGTAATTAGGAGAACCGACAATCTCCCCCGAAGGGGTGCGTGCAGGTTGTGACCGCACCCTTACAACTTGTATATATTCTGGGATCCACCCCCATCAAGATCAATCCAATCAATCATATTTACAACACGTTATCACGCACGCTTTAATCCTGAGCACATCTCGCTGGAAAGAACTCGCCGAGAAGTAGAAAGTACAGAGGCACGAAGGCCTCGCCGGTGACGTCGGCGGCCTCCATCCCAAGGTGAGAATGGAACCCACCCTTCACTTCATCGAAACACCGATGGGATCCTACCTTGCCATCCCTGTCGACACAACCAGAGGCCGCTGATGTTTCTGTACTCGTGGTGGACGCCATGGCCGCCGAATCTTCGGCCGCCGTGGTAGAGGAAGTCGTCGTGGTGGTCGTGGCCGCCGAGGACATCGTTCTCCTCCACCACGCCAACCCTCGCCAGCGGCGAGTAGCAATCGCTCCTCCGAGCGCACCAGAACCACGACTCCACCATACACCACTGGTCTGGTGCCTCACTTCACCCCAGCGACAGCGCGCCTCCCGACGCTGACACCACCAGAGGAGCGACCCCGTCGCCCTCTGATGATTCGCATTCGTCACCCTAGAACACAGGAAGAAGGCATTGGGGTCATTCCCGACATCAACATACATGTACAGGAGGCGGAAACAGCGGCGAGCACCACCGGGTTCGGCCCTCAGGCTGGCCCTACCTCCGCCGTTCGCTCCTTCACGGCCGCCGCCATGTCGCTCGGCCTCGCCGGACCGTCCGCGCCTGTACACCCAAGCTTCAGCATCGGGACCATGGCGGCTCGCCGTGGCGCTCCGCCGTTCTTCACCACCGGCGCTCCACCCTCTTCATCCTCGACGACGACGCAGGAGGAGACCGCACCGACGCTGGCGCAACTCTACGGACGGGTCGCCGCCGTCGACCGCCGCCCCGGCCTCCGCCGTGGCACCTGGAGCCCCGCCGCCTTGGGGCTCTCCTCCCCCGACGCCTAAAGACCGGCCGTACAGGGGGGAGGGCGGACGGCGCAATAGGGGGAGGGGGCGGACAGGAGCAAGAAGGAGGGGAAAGGCGCTGCAGCACTAGAGGATGGGGATCCGCGCACCGCCGGCTGGCCGGCCGGCGCCGGCGACACCGGATCTGCATCAGGGAGCGACGGCGGTTCCCAGGGAGGAGGCGGCGGTTTCCCAGGGGAAACCCTAAACAGCATCCGCCCCATCCCATTTATATGCGGGCTGCCCGCGGTGGGCTGTGCTGGGCTGCACCCAGGCCTCCGCCGTGGGCCGACCGTAAGCCAGCGGCCCAAACTCTAAAAAAAAGGAAAAAAACAAAGAGAGCCCATAGGCCAAACTGAGCCGCACTGTTTCTCCAGGCCGCAGAAGTCCGACGGTTCCCCTCCAACTTTCAGAAAGTCCATCAGACCCCCTCCAACTCTCAAAAAGTTTAACTTACCCCCCTGAATTTACCAATAAGCCCTCAGGCTATTATTTATTTATGTTTTTAGAATTATCAGTTCTGTATTTTTACGTTTTAGACCCTGAATTATTCTGTAAATATGTGTTATCAAGCACATTGTGATATGTACCCTCCGGTATTCACACCTATGTAATTTGGATGTTATAATTACCGTAGTAATTGTGCATATTTATGATCCGCAGATCATTTTTAGGTGTTAGAACAATTTTTACATATGCAATTTATTTTATTTTGCATAATCACTTAATCAATTTTTCTACATTAAATAGAAAATTAAGCAAAATTAAAATTAAGGTCTATACATATGATTTGAGAATAACACAAGGTGATGTGACCTAGGCGCTGGCTGCGATAAGTTCTTTATAAGAGCTTATTTGCTCTGAGATCCGCGCTTTTAGGCAGCTTTTGCGCATCACTGAGAGGTCTACATCTTTATGATGATTACCTTCAATGTGTATATCCAAATTCATATATATGGACAAAATATTAAATGACTATCAAGTCAAATTATTCCTACAGGAATTACAATGTCCTATACCTTAATTTTGTGAGACTCATCTTAAATGCATAATTTTGCTTCTTTACAACACAAATTTACCTCCGTAAATTATTCCTATATGGTTCTTCATGTA
This sequence comes from Cenchrus fungigraminus, assembly GCA_036936925.1. NCBI lineage: Eukaryota > Viridiplantae > Streptophyta > Magnoliopsida > Poales > Poaceae > Cenchrus > Cenchrus fungigraminus. The sequence goes on from CM072775.1 coordinate 79,035,222, forward strand.
GGAAAATGGCTAAAATACACAACAAAGACTTCACTGAACTTGCAGCTGATGGTAGCAACTATCTGACTTGGGCTATGGATGTCAAAATTGTGCTTACAGCCAAAGGTTTCATTAACACAATTAATGAATCTGATCCACAAAATCCTATCCGGATCAATCACAAATATGCAACCTTGCACTTTCTAAGGCATCACCTTCATCACGATCTCAAAGCTGAGTACATCATGAAAGATGATCCTAAGAAACTTTGGGATTCTCTCAAAGAACGCTATGACCAACAACAAAGTGTTATTCTACCCGAAGCAAGACGGGAGTGGTCTCTACTCCATCTAATGGATTTCAAATCTGTTGCAGAATACAATTCTGCAGTTCACAAGATTTCCACCAAGCTTCGTTTCTGTAATCAACCTTTGGATGATGCAGAAATGATAGAGAAAACTCTATCTACCTTTCTTCCCGGTAATAGGATATTGCAACAGCAATATCGCCGCCACAACTATAACAAATACTCTGACTTAATATATGATTTACTTCAAGCGGAAAAGCATGATGAGCTCTTAACAAAGAACCATCAAATGTGCCCTGTGGGTGCAGCCCCTCTGCCTGAAGTTCATTTCAATGCTCAGAGTAACAATAAAAGGTTTGTTGGTAAGAAATTCAAAAGGAATTTCAAGGGAAAAGGGAAGAAGCAGAATTTCAAGAAAGGCAAGGGTTCTCACAAAGGAAAGGACACTTTCAAGAAACCTAGTAACAATGACAACTCTCAAGTTTGTCAAAGGTGTGGTTGTCACAACCACACAACTAGAAAGTGCCACACCGCTAAGCATTTGGCTGATCTCTACCAAAAGTATGCTGCAAAGCAAGTTCATGGAAACAAGTTTGAAGCACACTTCACTACTCTTACTCCGAGCGCCAGTTGCTCCAAGGATGTTCTCGCGGAACACAACAAGGAGAAGGATCCAATGCAAGTGGATGAATTCTTCAGCACTGACGACATGATGATCGATAGCATCGACAACACCGACAACATGCTTGTGGATGGACCATTGTCACACCCGAATTTAAAAGCAAATTCGAATGCTCATATTATATGTGTGCCAGGATCAAGTTTCACACATATAACGACTCAGGGATAACCAAAACACAATGTCATAACGTAAAGAGAGTATTAAACTTTATTACAGACCAAAATGTCTCATAAATGAACTAATATTAACGAGTAGCAACGCAGCGGATGGGGTCAACACCACAGGCAGCTGACTGGTGGCACGCCCGCCTAGAATTCATCGAAGTCTCCAGGGAAATCTTCAAATCTCTCCAAATCTGAACAGCATCCGGATTGTGTCGTTGCAATAAAGTAAACAAGCGTGAGCACATGCCGTACTCAGCAAGTGGAAACATAACATAACATGCAAGGCTTTATAGTGGAGGCTGTTGGTTTAAGCATTCAGCATTTTAGTTGGTCAAGTTTTATTAGCAACATAATTACTAGCAAGTATAAGTTTATACCAAACCCACAATTAACATAAGAGAATAACAACATGAATAAAGATAGATGCATCAAGTTAATCATTGACTTCCATAGATTAATCATGTGAGGGTCCAGGCCGCTCTTGACCGTGAGCACGGCTAATCGATTAGTTTTACACTCTGCAGAGGTTGTACACTTTCACCACAAGTCGCGTAAAAGTTCTAGAAACTTTAAACCCAACCACACGATGCCGGCCAAGCATCATACCACACTACCTAGGTGTGATTGCATAGGGACACTACAAGGCCTTTACAAAGTTTCCCCAGTGTGAAGCAACCCGCGAAGGTTCCAAGCCGCCGCAAAGCATAAAGTCCCCTAGTAGGACCGTGTCTTAGCAAAGCACACTCCCTACTAGAGCGAGTCTATACCTCAACTAACACTTCCCCTTGCCCTTATCAGGTAAGGTCACACCAACACTAGAGTCACTAATTAATTAGCCAAGGCAGAGCCATGTACCCTTGTGGTTGCACTGTTTTCCTAGGTGGTCGCTCCATGTTCCAATTAACAAGGTGTTCTTGTATTAATGAAGGTATAGCATAAATAAATCAAGTTCATAAAGTTTCATTAATACCATCCACCAAGTTAAGCATAGCATGAGCTACCCAACAATTAAAGTAAATACCCAGGTTGTTCAAGGTATAGGGGTAAAAATAATCTAGTCATGTCCTTAAAAAGGATCCCATCAATTTAATGCAAGCAAAAAGTAAGAACAGTGAATTAGATGCATGTTGTATAGGTAAATGGGTATGCTTCAAGGTAGACTTGCCTTCAACAGATCCCCGTTGCTGTTCAGATACTTGAGCTTCTTGGTCTTCAAATCCTTCAGCCCAAACGTTCTCGACACAACACATCAAGTACATACAAGCAAACAATGGAATAAAATAAGAAACAATCACCAAACAGTAAGATCAAAGCAAAACAGGGGCAAAAAGCTATTCTACTCTTCGATACGATCGTTTGGACATAAAGAACGCTAAAAACGGAGCTAAAACGAAGAAGATATGGCTAGAAGAAGGTACAGGGGCATAACTGTGAAGAATCTAAGGTTCCAGGGACCTATCTGCAAGAAACCGAGGGCTAAAACGTGAAGAAACTTGAAAACAGAAGGGTTTGATTGAAAACTTAAAGATTTGGACCTCGGGCACTATTTTAAAAGAAACCAGGGTTAAAACAAAAGAAAAAGGACTGTTTTGAAAGGGTTCTTGACTGGTGGGAGGACCGGCTTGCAAATTTGAAAAGGACAGGGGTGTTTTTGAAAGATTGCTCAGTCAACTGGGGTTAGACTGGTTGACTGTTACTTTGACTCGATCGAATCGATCTGAGCCGCTGGATCTGATCTGGAAGGACGGGGACGCGCGCGAGCGAAGAGCGGCGGCACGAGTGGCGACGAGCGGCGGCGCTGGGGCAGAGCTCCGGCGAGCTTGCTCGGGATCGAGCTGGGGTGCTCGATAACCAACGGGAAGAGGCCAGGGAGAAAGAGGGGACGACAGCGAGCACGACTAGGGCTTCGGGAGGGCGGCTTGGCCAACGGCGTCGGCGCATTGCTCGGCGAGGCACCGGCGGCGGAAAAACGAACTCCGGCGAGGTCGATCTCGCTCTGCAGAGCCCCTGGACGTGAACGCGCGGCAGTGGTAGGTTCCCCACCTTCTTGCAGTTCTCCTAGTGCACCTCTTGACGGCTGGACGGCGGCGGTCCGGCGAAACATCCTCGGCGGCGGCTAGGGTTTCGGCGGGCGCGCTGCGGAGCTCAGGGGCGGTTGCGGCTTGGGATTGGAGAGAGGCGTCGGGGTTTCGGGGGTTTATGAAGGGGCGGCGCAGAGTCCTTGGCGTGGGGAGCTCGGGACTCGGAGGCGGGGAGGCCGGGAATCCCGCTCGGGCACGGCGGCGCGGGAGGAGGAGTCCTGGGCGGACGCGGGGAAGGAGATGACATCCCTGGCCCACACGTCGGTGGCTCGGTGCGGGACGGGTGAAGACGGGCCGGCGCTGGGCCACAAGCTTGCTGGGCCGGGAGCAAGGGCGGACGGCGGAAAAAGAAAAGGGACATCCGGCGGACTTCTGCAGGTTTGGCCGTAACAGGAGCTGGGCCGGGGTACAGGCAGACGGCAGGAAGAGATGGAGGGGCACGGATGGACTATGGCAAGCTGGGCCAGCAAGGGTTGGGCCGGGAGAAAAAGGCAGACGGCAAATGGAGAAAGGGGGCGTCCAACAGACTTCAGCGGCTTAGGCCAAAAACTCGAAGCAGGCCGAAAGGGAGAGGGGTTAGGGTTAAAAGGAAAAGAGCTTTTGAATTTTAAAAACCACTCAAACACTATGAATTCAAATCCAACTTTGAATTCAACCAAACAAAATCAATGCTCCAGCATGTATGCAACATAAACTCCTATATTTATTTAATTAATTTTCAAAAATATATTTAAATGCCTAAAAATTCACAGACACCTTATGGTCCTTAATATTAAAGCATTGTTTCTATTCAAATTTTATTAAAACAAAATTTTAGCAAAATTAGGGTGTTACAACCATCCAATGACATGTTTGGAGACATGTCTTAGTCTCTATGCTCCCGAAAAAGAACTTCGTTCTACAGCCATATTTATGTAATAATTGTGTTGTAAATATTCGTTGTCACAAAGTATTGTAGGACATATGCTACTTATGATACCTATTGAATAAAGTATGTATTATATAATCTACGAGTCAAAATCTTATAATTTAAATTACTCATTCTAGATTATCCTACGGGGACAATCCAAATGGAGGAAGAAATTTGTTTGGTGGATAGTTGCACAACTAACACCGTACTCAGAGAACTTAAATATTTCCAAACTCTCAAAAAGAGTAAAGAAAATGTCACAACTATCATGGGCAGTGATGCTATAATTGTTGGTTCCGGACGGGCCACAATTGTTCTCCCTATGGGTACTCAAATAGTAATTGAGGATGCACTACTGTATCCCGATTCAACTCGTACCCTATTGAGTTCCAAAGACATCCGTCGTAATGGTTTCCATGTGGAGACAAATAGTGACAACAAAGATGAATATCTACTCATCACTAAAAATGACGGATATAACAAGCGACTGCTTGAGAAAATTCCTTCACTATCATCTGGATTGTATTACACATACATCAAACCCGTACCACATGTTGCATACAAGGTAATTTTTCAAAATCTTGATATCTTCAAGATTTGGCATGATCGCCTTGGTCATCCCGGCATTGGGATGATGAGAAAAATTATCGGCAATTCAATTGGTCACAAATTAAATACTTCAAAATTTCCCAAGCCATCAGACTTTGTGTGCACCGCATGTGCCACGGGAAAATTAATTTTAAGACCCTCTTATCTTAAAATAAAGGCTGAACCACTACAATTCATTGAACGCATTCAAGGAGATATTTGTGTTCCTATTCATCCATCAACCGGACTATTTAGGTACTTCATGGTACTAATTGAAGCATCTACTAGATGGTCCCACGTATGTTTATTGTCCACGAGAAACCATGCTTTTGCAAGGTTCATTGCTCAAATTATCAAATTAAGAGCACATCACCCTGAATATGCTATCAAGACTGTCAGAATGGACAATGCCGCTGAATTTTCTTCACATGCCTTCAATGACTATTGTATGGCTCTAGGCATAAATGTGGAACATTATGTTCCTTATGTACATACACAAAATGGATTAGCCGAATCTCTTATCAAGAGAATAAAGTTAATTGCTAGACCATTACTACAGAATTGCAATCTACCAACATCATGTTGGGGTCATGCGGTCTTACACGCTGCTGATTTGATTCAAATAAGACCTACTGCATACAATACGGTTTCCCTGTTGTAGTTAGTATGTGGAAATCAACCAAGTATTTCCCATCTGCGAAAATTCGGTTGCGTTGTATACGTACCGATTTCACCACCGCAGCGTACATCAATGGACCCCCATAGGAAATTGGGGATATATATTGGGTACAAATCATCGTCAATCATCAAGTACCTTGAACCTCTTACAGGGGATTTATTCACTGCCCGGTATGCTGATTGCATCTTCGATGAGGACAATTTTCCGGCATTAGGGGGAGACAAGAACCAAACAGAATGCCAAGAAATAAATTGGCATACCACGAGTATTCAGTCCTATGATCCACATACTATAGAATCTGAACGTGAGGTTTAGAAGATCATTAATTTGCAAAACATTGCGAACAATCAGCCAGAAGCATTTACTGACTACAAAGGTGTCACTAAATCACATAATCCTGCTGTAAATGTACCAGAAAGAGTAGCAATTCCTACTCGAGAACTCCCAAATCAAAATAAGAGAGGAAGAGGTACTATTACAAAGGATAAGGCTACACCAAAGCCTCCGCGGAAAACAAGAAAGGTCACTTCCAAAGCAGTAAATGCAGATCAACATCAAGTTGATAGACACCAATTGGATAATGAAAATCCAAACAATATGGATGTTCAACAGATACATCACATACCTAGCACAAGTGCACAAAATAATATAAGTGCTAAGACATCGGAAGACCCGGACTCAATCATTGAGGGAAATCAAGATGAGTCACTTGGGGTACAAGAAATTTCCATTAATTATATTGATTTGGAGAATCATATAACAGAAAGACTACAAATGTCGACATTTACTTTGCCACAAAGATTGCAAATGACCTTCGTATTGATCCAGAACCTAAGTCCATGGCAAAGTGCATCAAGCGCTCCGACTGGGTCAAATGGAAGGAAGCAATCAAGGCAGAATTAGACTCGCTCAAGAAACGAGAGGTATTCTCCGCAGTGATGCCTACTCCTCGTCACATTTTTCCTGTGGGATCAAAATGGATTTTCGTCCGTAAAAGGAATGAAAACAATGAGGTGGTGAGATACAAAGCGAGACTTGTAGCACAAGGGTTCACGCAGAAACCCAGCATCGATTTCGATGAAACATATTCTCCAGTTATGAGTGGTATAACATTCTGATATCTAATATCAATGGCAGCTCAAAAAGGTCTATCCATGCATCTCATGGACGTAGTGACATCATATCTTTATGGGTCGCTAGATTCGGATATCTACATGAAAGTTTCAGAAGGAATTGATATCCTGAACAAGAATCATTCACACAACATGTATTGTGTAAAACTTCAAAAGTCATTATATGGCTTAAAGCAGTCGGGAAGAATGTGGTACAACCGACTAAAGGAATTCCTTCTTCGGAATGGTTTTTCCAACAATGATGATTGCCCATGTGTATTCATCAAGAAATCCTCAACTGGATTTTGCATTATATTTGTGTATGTTGATGCTCTCAATATCATTGGGACTCGACAAGATATAGATGAAGCACGCAAACATCTTAAGACGGAATTTGAAATAAAAGATTTTGGTCAAACCAAATTTTGCTTAGGTATACAACTTGAGCACCTCCCAACAGGGATTTTAGTACATCAGTCTGCTTATATCCAAAAAGTTCTGCAGAAATTCAATATGGATAAATCATATCCATCTAAAACACCTATGGTTGTTCGCTCTCTTGAAATTGATAAAGATCAATTCAGACCTAAAGGTGAAGATGAAGAGGTATTGGGACCAAAGGTTCCATATCTCAGTGCCATTGGAGTGCTAATGTATATCGCAAATTGCACAAGTCCTGACATTACATTTGCGGTAAACTTGCTAGCTCGATACAGCGCTGCTCTAACACAACGCCATTGGGCAGGAGTTAAGAATATCTTCCGATATCTCATTGGCACTATAGATCTTGGATTATTTTACAAATTTAACTAAGATAAAACATTAATTGGATATTCTGGTGCTGGCTATTTATCTGATCCCCATGAAGCCAGATCTCAAACAGGCTTTATATTTTTACATGGTGGAACGGCTATATCATGGAAGTCATCAAAACAGACTCTAGTAGCCACATCCACAAATCATTCTGAAATAATTGCATTATTTGAAGGCATCACGTGAATGTGTATGGCTTCGTAGAATGATTAAATACATACAACAATCATGTGGTATAAGTTCAATCATGAATCCTACCATGATGTATGAAGATAATGTTACTTGTATTGCACAAATGAGAGCATGTTATATAAAAAGCAACCTATCAAAACATATGGGTCCTAAACTATTCTATCCTCATGAATTACAAAAGAAATGAGAGATAGAAATCTTTCAAACTAAATCATGTGATAATCTTGCATATTTATTCACAAAGTCACTACCAACATCATTATTCCAGAAATATGTTTCCGGAATTGGTATGCGACAATTTAAAGATTTGCAAGAATCAGGGGGAGATTCCCTTTAATATAACCTATACATAATCTTCTGATTATGAATATTGTACTCTTTTTCCTATATGAGTTTTTCCTTATAAAAGTTTCTCATAAAGGTTTTAATGAGGCAATATCAATACAAAATTATCTTATTTTCCCTCTAAAGGTTTTAAAGGTAATATAATAATACCTTCTCATATTTTTCTATCAGGTTTTTGGAGAAGGATATTCAAAGATGATCCTCAGATCATAATAACATTGTTCTCTAAACTTATGAGTTTTCCTTCTCAAAGGTTTTTCTCATATAAGTGTCAAAAGAGACAATAATCAAATATGTCATATCACTTTTCTCCTTATATTTCCCACTGGGTTTAAAAGGAGTTTTTAGTAGACATATACACACAAATTGTGTTTCTCCTCAAGATTTTCCCCGAAGGGTTTTTTGAAGTGTTTTACAAGATGATATTCAAGGATGATTGAAGGAGTATTACATCAAGATCAAATGAAGCAATTGATCAAGGGGGAGTATTGTGAAACACAATAATTAGTGATCAATTACTCTAATTATGTAATTAGTTTAATCATGTAATTAGGAGAACCGACAATCTCCTCCGAAGGGGTGCGTGCGTGTTGTGACCACACCCTTTCAACTTGTATATATTCTGGGATCCACCCCATCAAGATCAATCCAATCAATCATATTTACAACAGGTATTAATCGCTAGGCCTCTCCTAGTCTAAATCCTGAGTATGCCCCGACAAGCAGGGTGCACGAGCACGAACAGGACGACCTCCCCGAACGACGTATTGGCGCCGAGTGGCGACGCGACCGGCGTGATCGCGGTGGCGTTGGCACCCTTCAAACGTCTCGTGGACGTAGAGGTGGATCATGGGTGTGTGTGTGAGGCCGCCGCTGGACCTCTCCGAACTGATATACCTTGCGTTCCGGGTAGGTGTCGCCGTGTCGGTATATACTTGTTAGAATGTGAAACGAAGTAACCCACGCTAATAGTTGTTTCCAACTTCTCGACATTGCTCCGATTACTCCATGCACATCGGCAACCACACCAACTAGCAGTTTTAGATTGTCATTTCTAATGAAGCATTTGCAAGCAACTTCATTAGAGTGATTAAGGAAACTTCGTTAGCAGTTTTAGATATTGTCATTTCTAAAAGAAGCATTTGCAAGCAACTTCATTAGAGTGATTAAAGGACTAGTCGCCTGAAAGTGAAAGCCCAATGGAGTTGTTTGCCCAATGGGTCCACTTCAGTTAAAAATGGAACGATATGCAAACGGCCCATGTGGCCGTCAACCACGTTCCGGGATGGACCTCGTGTCATCCATCAATCTATACTGGGCCTCCAAACCTTTGATTTCCTCCCATTTGCGTTGTTTGTTTACAGTTTGGTGAGTTTACCCAACGGTCGATCTTTGGTTCTTTGCGATTGTAGTTTGCACACACGCTTTCTAGCTTTTATATATATATATATATATATATATATATATATATATATATTACACAGTACAACGCAGACGCTCACAACACGCACGCACACTCACCCCTATGAATACACGTACGCAAACCCTACCTCTATGAGCACCTCCGAAGGACTGAGCACCGGCAGATCTGGAGATTCTCGAAGTCACCACTGGCACCTCGTCGTCGACGGGAACGTCGCTTACCACTTAATGCATAACGCCGGAAAATCCCGAAATAAATCCAGGAAAATATGCGAGCATCAGGATTTGAACCCTGGTGGGTAGCGTCCCACTGGACCGTCCTACCATTAGACTACAAACCCATTCGCACACGCTTTCTAGCTTTAGCAGTTCTTTTATCCCGTGTGTCGTTATTGTACCTAGCATGATCAAGTGCCTTATTAGGTTTGTGGCTCCCTTGATGATGCTACTAGACCGATCGATGTCGGGAAAAGTGACATGTACTCCCTCCGTCCCAAAATATAAGTATTTCTCGATTTCTACGCATCACGTTTGACCATTTATCTTATTCAAAAAGTTTGTGAAAATATAAAAATAATTATGATATACTTAAAATATATATGATGATAAAATATGTCATAACAAAATAAATAATATTTTCATAATTATTTTGAATAAGACGAACGGTTGAACTGAAAAAGTCAATAAATACTTATATTGTAGGATAGAGGGAGTAGTATAGCACTCCAATGGAGTATCACTAAGCTGTGGAGGCACTGTCGCATTCGCCATCATTGTCGTTAGGCCCGTTAACGCTATTGCCACTGAGAAAGCATCAATTAAGGGCGCATTTAGTTCACGAAAATTTTGGGAGAAAATTTTGGGAGTCTCTTTTAAGGTTTATTAGAGGTAATAAATATAGATTAATTACAAAATTAATTACAGGAATGGACGGGAAATCTCGAGATGAATCCATTAAGTCTAATTAATCCGTCATTAGAGATTGTTTACTGTAGCACATCGTTGTCTAATCATGACATAATTAAGCTCGTTAGATTCATCTCAAAAATTAAGGTAGAGGTTATGAAATAGGTTTTGTCATTTATTCATATTTAATATTTCTAATTAATATCTGAAGATTGATGTGACGGGTAGTTGGTGAAAACCTAGAGAACTGTTTAGCCTAAGCAATACAAAGCTCCACGAGAGATGAGCTAGGCCTGAGCAGGGTTTTTTTATCCGACCGCTCCATCCAAATCGCCGGCCACCAGTTCTGGCTAACCGGTCCGGTTTGACCGGTAACCGGTAAAAACCGGACAAGTTCGAATTCCAAACCGAAAACGCCTATACAACCGGTTTCCAGCGGCTAACCGACCGGTTTGACCGGTAAGCCAGACCGGTTTGACCGGTTACCGGTAGTTGAAAAAAACTGAATTAGTGAAGAATTTGATGTGTTTTCAAGTTTGAAATTAAAAAATTGGAAAATAAAAGAAAATTTCTAAAAATACTTCAAGGTGTGTAGAATCTAATGGTGTCGATATTTTTCAAATATTAGTGCATTTAGTATTTTTTGCGGGCATTAGAAGTTGAGCCAGCCATTTTTTTCCTTTTTCATTTTTGGTTCAACTTCTAATGCCCGCAAAGTATACTAAATGAATGAATATTTGAACAATTTGACACTATTAGATTCGTCGCAACTTGAAATATTTTTGAGATTTTTTGAGGATTATTTCATTTTTTTAATTCAAATTCAAAATTTTGAATTTGACCGGTTAGGAACCGGACCGGACCGGTAGGACCGGTTACCGCGGTAAGCCGGCAGGTTCCCACGGGTTTTTTTTAACCCTGGGCCTGAGTCTGAGCTAGTACAATTTAACGACGTGTTAAAAAGGACATGGGACGTGAGTGTGCACAACTACACACACGCTTTTTTTCCATCTGTTCGGGAACAGCTACCGATCCATGCATAAAGCGCTCAAGATTAGTAGAGGCCGAACTCACGCGTGCAATGCGCGACGCAGCTGGTGGTGGGTAGCGTAGGAACTTCATGAGCAGTGCCCGTCAATTCTGCGTGCTAGTTTTCAGAGCGGCGCTGACTCCCTGAGTCCAGTGAAGTGAGTCACGTACACACTCCCTGATCACAAGCACAGCGTGAAGATGTACTCACGCTGCTGCAGTTTGGGCCGTTTGGGCGGGGCCGCGTCCTTCTCGATTGTCAGGTTCTGACTGCTCCCCCAAACCTCTGCATGCAGGCGGAACCAGCGAGTTTATCGAGTTTTTCCCACTTGCATAACTAGGGATGGAACCAAAACATCCGAATTGTGTAATAGATTGATTTTTTTAGATCACAATAAAATAAATTTGGTGCTAATTTTTTATGCATTATAACCAGCTAATTACTGGAAAAAATAAAAAAAATTAGCTACAATTTTTTTATGAATTATTTGCTTTCGATAGAGAAAAAGGTGAAAAAACATCCGTATCCGAATCCGAATTTCTTTTCATCATTTGATCAAAATATAGCACACATTTAGGGTTTATTTTGTATGAATCTTAACAAGCACAATGCCAAGAACAAGAATATAAATTTTTAGATACAAAATATTATGTCTAATTTAGCTAAAATAAAAAAAGAACAGCTAAAAAATACTATCCGAATTGGTATCCGGTTCCATCCCTATGCATAACCGTATGGATCAATAAAATACTATCCTTATCATGACCAGTACATCGATCATGCAAGGACGATGGACCGGCTCTGCTTTGCTGTTGGTTCTGAAGCTGCTTCATTCTCCGCTCGCCGCCGACACGCAGCACTGGTGACAGTTGACCAAACGCGCGCCACTCGCCACCACTCGGCACGCATGCATTTCTCAATGACCTGTTCCTTTCCTTCAACCCTTCCGATCGACTGCACTGCACGCACCTAGCCTGCTTCCAAGGCGTACTGTGAAGGTTCTGGAAGAGGAATATATCGAGTCCACTCCAATCATGCATGGGAGGCCCACATGAATATTATTATTGTTGCAGTGTCCCTACTACTACTGGTGGGGCACGAGCTTATGTTAGCTGATGACTCGCTGCATATGATATTTTCCAACCTCTATTATCCATTTTTGCCTACGTACTGAGAGTGCTCGCTGCCGGGAAGAGGAGCGGCAAGCGCTCGTTCCCGTCGCGAGTTCGCGACCCACACTCACACATGGGCCCACACATGTAATGCAGATCAGCTCTACTAGAGAGATTAGAGACGACGAGTGGCGGCACTTTTGTCGTAATCGAGCCACTGTTACGATCGAGCACGCTACCGGCAAACACATTTGCTGGAGACAGGCAGACAGCCGCAGCGCGCGTGCAGTGCCTCCGGAACGCGTCAAGGTCAAGGTTATCAAAGATCATTTGGGCTTCACACTGGACATACAGTCACACACACACACACATGCATGCATATATGCATCCATGCAGCTGTTGAGACAAGACCTTGCTAATCAGTAAGCTGATCGATCCAGCTGAGCCCCTATGAACTGATAATGTGGCCGAATATTCCAAGTGCCGCCGTGGCTCCATGTGCCCGCAGGGGCATATATACATCTACTCCTATTTGAAAAGATATATATATATATATATATATATATATATATATATATATATATATATATATATATATATATATATATATATATATATGTGTGTGTGTGTGTGTGTGTGTGTGTGTGTGTGTGTGTGCGTGTGTGTGTGTGTGTGTGTAGGAGTGGATCAATAGATGCCCACGATCTTAGTTCTTGCGAAGTTGCGAGCGCGCGCGCGCGTGACGTGAGCGGATTATATTCGTGCGTGCGTGCATGCACCCTCCGGTCTCGGGAGGGAGGAACTTCCGGCCCCGTTGAAACCACGCGCGAGCGGCCGGCGGTTTTCAGGCTAAACACAAAGACCGGCGCGGCGCGGCGGCCACTTGGTTTTGACATTGACAAATGACAAGGCATCTTGCAATCAAGTTGGACTAGCTTGTTGTGCAACAGTACGTGTGCCAACTCGATCGTTTCCAACTTGGCCATTTGAGAAACAGGCCAGTGCCGTCCATCAATGCCTGCTCGTCAAAACATTTTTATGTTCTGCATTATTGCCCATTTCGGTTTCGGAGCATATGCAAAATGTTGTAGAGCAAAAAAAAAATTAAGACAAATAATGGTGGCCTTCTCGTCTAGGAGCTCTCCAGCCGATCCATTGTTTCAAGACAAAGAATAAATGAGCTCAAACAGGAGCATTATTTCCTAAATTAACGGAGCAAGTAGAACGGGTTGGTTCGCACTTCGCAGTGGTTGTTGTTGACTTCAGCATTGGACACAAGAGAACACACTGACACTCCGGCCCTGTTTATTTCCCAAATGTTTCACCAAAATTCTCACATAAACAACTGTGTCAGTTCATTTTTTTCACCACTTTTCATCGAAATTTCACCAACTAAAAAGGGACATATACCGAAAAGTTACTTGTTTTGCAAAATTTCATCAAAATTACTTGTTTTGCATTTTGCAGGTTGACGAAAAGTTAGAATCGCGGTTTTTTTTATTACGAAGAAGAAAATGGAAACCTAAATTAAAGGGATTTAACCCCACTGAACTCCCGCCTGTGGCTCGTATGTGGGAGGCTCGGTGCCCGTCTACTATACCGTCACCGTTACTCTCTATCATGCTGTTATTGTGTTGCTAGCTGGCAGGTGTGGAAACACCGGAATGGAGTTGTATTCAGACAGGCAAAACAAAGCCTCCCCACCCCTGCTGGCGAAATGCAGAGAGAATTGCGCTATGTGGAAGAATCGTTTCCCCATTTCTCACAAAGATATTGCTGATCAATGGTGTAATTTATTTCAAATGCATTAGTCCTCCCCGCCTCTCTGCTGTAGCTCAATAACCTACAGGCTGAACATGTGTATTAGGAGGTACGCTCCCTCCATTACCGGCATGCCGGGATCAGTGGTAAAAATGCGGGTGGGTATACTAAAAACAAATCGAGCTAGAAGGGACTCCAACCTGGATGTTTGATCATGATGCACAAACCACACCTTCCATCCAAACTAGCGCAAAACCAATTTGGCGTGCGGTCGCTTGGAGCGACCGCGCCGCCCGTCCCCCGCACCCCCACGTGGGCTTTTTTTCATTTTCTTTTTTTCTAGTTTCCTTTCTTCAACAATTTTTCTTATACATAAGTTATGTGCACAACTCGTTCTTATGGAAAAAAATTATGCACACAACTCGACGTTTACAGAAAAAGTTATGCGCACAACTTGTCGTTAGAGAAAAAAATATACGCATAAGTTATTCTTCAATTAGTTGTGCATACAAGTTGTATTCACAAGTTTTGCGCGAATCAAACTTATACTTAAAAATCATCTGACAAAATTGTCGAAGTTATGCACCAAAGTTGTGTGTATAAGTTATGATATTCAAAAAATAGAAACTCGCGGGAAGAAAAAACTTTCAAAAAAGAAAAGTTCGGAGGGGGAGAAACCGATCGCTAGAAAGCCCCCTAGCGACCGGTCGCTAATTAGGAAGCCCCCCAAACTAGTTAAGTTAAGCTCACTATCTTGCATTTCGCAGGTTGACAAAATGACATGTTACCACTCCGTCGCGGTGCAACATTGGATCTTGAATCCACACGAACGAACTAACCGGCTGCTGCTGCCTCCGTTGAGCCTTCAGTACTTGTCCAGAGTAGACATAGATCGATTGATCTGATTGATGAATTGCTCAATCAGATGCCGGTGTTGATTGGATGAGCGTGGAGTCGTGAGTTGGTACTGGAGACGATTAAGAAACTATTTCCACTCCCGCACCGCTTCTCCATGGATTCGGCCAAAAACCCCAGCGACCTCGCGGCTCTGTCAACGTCTAATCAACGCAACTAAGGGTACTAAAATATACTCTATCCAGCTCTTCAATCTCACTCACTTGTCGCGTAGCTAGTAGCCCCGGAGATTCATCGTCCAAAACGATCGAACAAGCTGAGGCCTGCTAGTTCTGAGCTCAGAGTTCAGACTGACTGACAGTGCATGCATATGGTAGCTGTTTTAATTTCCTCCGATCAGCGATCACCAAAACATGGTTTACCATATACTTACTACACGGTGACGTGTGTCCACAAACTAAATCTTTGCATGGGCTCAGCTGCATACCTGTTTGATTTCAACAGGCAGGTTGTTTTAATTCATCAGTGTTGTCAATTGCCATCCACCTGATGCATGCAGTCACCAACTCCCCCTGCCAAAATATCTGCAGGAAAAGGTTGCGGCAGATACGCAGCTTGTTGCTTTGGTTAACCGCGCCCAGTAGACGACAGAGGCAGGATAAGATTAACAATGATCCTCGGAGCTAATACTGTCAAAAGAACATGCTTTAGTTTAGCTTACCTGATGAAGAAGAACATGTCGTGCAAAAATCCTGCCGGCGCCGTGTTAGATGCGAATCGAAGGACTTGGATGCCATCAACTGACACAAACGCGAGGATGCACGTCTAGCAGAGGTCACCGAGCTAGGCTAGTTGCATCCATCCATCCATCGTCCATAAAAGACTGAAATACTTTCGGAGGACGAACTGGACGCCAATGGAAGCTGACGATTCAGATTTCAGAAACACTGGCACAGGAGGCAAATCAAAGCATCCGGAGACCGGAATGGAGAGGAGCGTGAAGCTGAACGGCCGGCGAAATGGTGAGCATGGTGGTGGTGGTGGCATATGGATGATTGGCTCGCTGAGCTAGAAAGGTGTGACAGGTAGAAGAACCTTATCGGGGTCAAGGCAAGCAGACGGGTGTACACGGCTAGATCGTCAGTTGATATGCTCACGTCGGCTCCAATCAGCCACGCCACCACCGGGAGAGAGAGGGGCTGAGAGCGACTTCACCTGCAGGCCGATCCATCTCCAGCTCCCCGGCGATCTCTTTACAGCTTCATGCGTCGGCAGCGTCGCGCCTGCGTGCCTGTCCTGCTGCCCACAGCTAGTGGGATCGATGCAATCATGCGCCAGGAATTGTCACCTGGCATCCAATTTCTTTGCGGGTACTTGTTCAAGTACTTGTGCCAATAAAAAGGTCTCGAAAATTCTTATGGGCTTCTTGTTAATCTGTGAAAGTTTCAGCTACCAAAAGCTAAACAGAAGTTTCTTATCAGATTCAGCAAAATTCATGCGGCGTTTTGACCAAAACCTCTGTTGGCCTAGTCAGCCTCGAGATTGATATTCCGAATTTGTGTGCTTTTTTCATACGGAGTATACGTATGTCTTTACACCTACATGGGGTTTGACACGCACTCTCTCTGTCTTTTGACTGATTAAGATGGAAGTCGAATAGTTTTCCTTTTTGCTTTTTGAAAAGCAGCAATCGATCCACGACAGCGAGGAACATCGACCTAAACAAGCAACCAGGATGTTTCCTGGCTGTCTTGCTCACTTTTGTCCATGAACAGTCGTTACCACATCTGTGTAACAAAACTGAGAAATGAGAAAGAAAATGAAGAATTTTCTGCAAAAAATCGCAATCCCAACACAAATTTGCAAGAACTTAAAAAAATGCAGCTACACAATCGGCTCTCCCCTTCCTCTCACTCTCTGTATCTACACAAACGTTCGCATCCAAATTCCAATTTCCAAACAAGAACATGGTGGAGTAAGAATAGAAAAATACACTGCCCTACGTCAAAAAGATCGCGCCAAATCGCACCTGCTACAAGCCCGATGACACCCGTAGCGACCAGACCCGCACCTCGCCGTCGAAGCTCGCGCTGCACACCCGCCACTCCTCCTCGCCGCCGTCTTCTCGCGGTCGCCGCTTCTGCGGTGCGGGCGCGGGCGCCACCGCGACCGACCTGACCGCGGCGCCGTGCCCCTCGATCACGGCGACGCACGCGTACCCCCTGCCGTCCGCGGCGCGCCGCCACGCGCGCACCACCTGGTCCGCCGACCCGCTGACGACGAGCCCGCCGGCCGCGCACGCGATGGAGAGCACGGCCTTGCGGTGGCCCCGCAGCGTCCCGATCGCGACCATGTGGCTCGCGCTGTCCTCCCGCTCCCACACCACGATGGAGTGGTCGTTGCCGCCGGAGTAGAGCGCCTGGCCCCCGCACCCGACGGCTAGGGCGTTCACCGCCGCCGTGTGCCGGGACAGGGTGGCGACCAGGTGGTAGGCGGGCCTGTGCTTCTTGCTGCCGCGCGCGCGCCGGGCCTTGTCGTCGGGCGCGGGGCGGGGCGCCCACACGCGGACGCGCTTGTCGGCGGAGGCCGTGTACACGGTGCCGTCGGGCGCCACGGCGACGGCGTTCACGGCGTCGTCGTGCGCGGGCAGCGACTGCAGGCAGCGGAGCGACGGGAGGGCCCACACCTTGAGGGTCTTGTCCCAGGAGACGGAGAAGAGGAGGCGGCCGTCGGCGGAGGCCGCGACGCCGGACACGGTGTCAGCGTGCTCGATCCAGAGGCGGCGATGGTGGCGGCGGACGGCCACGTGATTGGACGGGACGGGGAAGCGGCGGAGGCGGTCAGAGACCGTGGGGAGCGCGGCGGCGAGGCGGAGCTTGGCGGGCGTGCGCGAGGAGGCTCGCCACAGCCGCAGCCGCCCGTCCTGGTGGCCCGTGACCGCGGCGCTGCCGCCGTGGAGGTGCGCCACGCACTTCACGGACCCCGCGGCCGCGGCGGCGTCCGCCGCGTCGGATGTGGACGTCGCCTTGAGCGTGGAAAGGTCGTGCAGAGCCACGGACGCCGGCCGCGCGACGACGAGGCCGTGGAGGGAGTAGTCGCCCGCCGCGACGACGGCGGCGGCGGCCGACGATGTGGGGCCCGCGGACAGGGGAAGGAGCGTGGTGACGTGGACGAACGACGCGGCGAGGCTGGCGCTCGCGGCGGCCAAGGAGAGCGTAGGGAGCGAAGGGAGGGACGTCGACGAGGACGCCTCGGACACGGCCGCCGCCGCGGCGGAGGACGACGTGGAGACGGTGGACGAGGACGACGAGACCGCCGCGGCCAGCTTGCCGCTGCTGCTGTCGCCCTTGCCGCTCCCCTCCCCGTCGCCGTCGCCGCTGCCGGTGGTGGCCATGCAGAGCCGCGGGAGAAGCTGCATTCGGAGCGCGACGGGTTACCACTCTGGCTGGCTGCTGGCACGGGGCGGCTTGGACTGGAGACCTCCAGTAGAATGACGGGTCAGCTGGAGGTCGGACGGCAACGGGAGTCTCCTATTTGTACAAGGCGCGGGTTTTCCGGTGCGGGGCATCCGACGGCTCGGGACGCGACAGCTCGTGCCCGTGGAGCGCTCGGACGGCCCGGATCGGCCTGATGTGACCCGTCGGCACGCGCTCGTCTTGTTTGACAGGCCGGGACAAGGTGTCGGAGGCTGGGACTGGGAGTTGGAGCGGTGTCCGGCGCTGGCGACGGCGACGGCGACGGCGGAGGCGCTGGCTGTGCGCGCGAGCGAGTCGCTGCCGTGTCAACTCGATGTGTGATGGGATGAACGAACGGGTGTGTGAGACTGTGAGGCTTTCCCGGAAGAAGTCGCGATCGAGCTGACCCAGGTGTTGGCGCACTGTCGGGCCAGAGCGTTGCAGCAGTACAAGCTTTCAGTCAATTCGTATGAATTTTATTTTTTGGACGATTTGCTGTGCTGTACTGCTTTCTACCCGCGCCGCACCGCAAGATCTCTGAAATTTTGCGCGTTGGTTCATCCCATGTATTGGTGACAACAGGCAACTTCAGCACGCAGCTGATTTTCATACGTCAATGCCTCGTGCTCGCGGTCGGCGCGGCGCGCATCCCTCCCCTCGTCAGTCGTCCCCCGCTGAAAATGGCGGAAGTTTGTAAATCCTCGGTACTTGAAATGTGGCGCATTTCTAGCTAGCTGGTAGTACCAGGAAGCTAGGAGTAGTCGCATGCAATTGCAACGCACGCCCAGACATTTCTTCCATGTGTTTTCCTCTCTTTTTTTCGAACAACACATTCTTCATTCTTGGGAGTGTGATTTCTGAGTTCTGATGTTCAAGATGCAGCATATGAACACCAATTCACCATTCGTCATGGATGATGAAATGATGATCACTCAGCTAATGCTCTCGATCACTTCACATGGTATTATTATTGCATTCAGGTGCTAACAACTAGCTTTTGTTGTGGTGTAAAATAAAACCATATAAATAACTAGCGCTCGACCGAAAAGCAGTATTCTGATCCAGCATGTTCAGAGAGAAGAAAAAAAAGGCTACAGATTTGGGGACTCGAATAAAATCTAGCAAAGCGACACTACCCAAAATGGCGTGGACGAAAGACAAACCCCCTCCTCGAAAAAAGAACAAATTTCAGCACACAAATCCTTTCGCGTTTTTTACGATGCAAATCTTAAAGAAGACAAGATTGTAGCATACAGTACTGGCACTACATCGTGCTGCATCAGATAGAGTTCTAAAACGAGAAGAGAACAAGCATTACGACAGCCATTCAGCTGTTCCACAAAAAGAGCTAGCTAGGACGTGTGCGCCACCAAACAACACAGTACTTGCGTTCCAGAAAATAAAAAACTTTCTTTGATCCAATCCCAGCACGTTCTGCCCCAGAAAAGCGGGTGATTAGGGGGAAGATTATGCTAGTTCCCACATGCAATCGGCAGAAAAAAAAGCTAAGGGGTGCAGTGGCACGACAAATCTCAGCTAAAATATGTTGTGAGGTGGTGATTAGTGATGAATACATGGAGCTATGATAATTAAAGGTAAAGCTTCCCTCTCTCTGCATGCAATCTGCATCACAAAAAGGGCACGCTGATGAGATGATGAGGATCATGTCCCAATCCCTGCGTGGTTGTGTGCTCCCCAACTGCTATGCTAATGGGACTGGGGGGAGCGTGCTTCACTTTACGCAAAAAAATTTAGCAAGTTTAATTTTGAATTGAACAACCTCCTGGTCTGGTCCCCTGCCACAACGTTTGTATATATATATAGCCGCCCTAGAATACGATTCTAGGAGTATGTTAGGCTAGCTTGAGCCGCAGTCAGCTCGGATCTCAAAATGTTCGGCGTCTTTTGTATAGAAATTAGTCAACTTGTGAAGCAAGCAGGCCTGGAAATGGAATGGTGCGTCGAGGGTGCAAGGAATATCCTGGCGCCATCGCCATACATATGTCGTTTGAGTGGAGCTGCAGCAAAGAATATGTGTTCTCCCCCTCCGGCGTTATGCTCCGATCCCACTGTTGGCTGCTCCTTTTTGGACCTCCTACCATGCACTGGTGAAGTACTTTCACGGTCTGTTCTCTTCTCTTCAAAGTTTTCTATTCATCCTATCACATCGATCTTCTCTCATAAGAAACACTATTAAAACATTAATTATACACCACTTGTCACCCTTTTTTCACTCCAGTTAAGATTGTGTGTTAGGAGGACTTCGGTTCGGGGAGGCTTTCATGGGAGCGGGTGGCGGGGGACTGAAGCCCCCTGGTTTCGCTGCTACCTCCATCGAATTTTCTTTGTCCAGGAGAGAAAGTAATTCAAGATTTTTTTTAAAAAAATTAACTAATTTTAAATTAGATTAAATTATACATAAGGGAAAACACTCTACGCGCACATGAGCAGCTGCCTGCCACCTAAATATGAGACACGTGGCCACGAAGGTTGGCCGGAAGAGTTCCACCGGAAAGTTAAGTACCATTGATGTACCATTCAGAAGTTTTCGTGGCATTTCCTTTTCTTTTCTTTTTGTATTGGTGGAACCAAAAGAGAGCTCTACATGGATTATTCTGATAAAAAGAGGATTGGACAGTCGTCGATGCATAGACAGTCAGTTGTTGTGTTGGCTGGCAACTGTGCAGTTAAGATACCGGTGCCCGTAGGTCGTAGCTTCGTGGGGCAGGTCGAGCAAGCTGATGCTCTTGTACGCGGGCATCAGTGTCAGGCAGCCTACAATGGCGGCACTAGCGGAACCAGGACCCCTGTACTCATTTTCTCAGCCCAACACTCAAATTATTAATGCAACATAAATTTTCAGCTCTAACCCTTGCATGTGATGCTTATCTAGCTGGTAGCTAGGCAGTTACTCAGTCAACAGTTCAACATCCAAATGACCAGAAGAGTAGAAGACTTAACGTTATGACCTACAGGGTATGAGTCTGATAAACTGTTAGGCACTCGCGCATATATGACATTTGACACCTTATGCCTTCGAACTGCAGGTGTAAACTAAAATAGGAAATGCATTCACACATAGCAGTATGCAATGCAGTCATTACTCATTAGGCAATCAGACAAACACGAGAATGCATGAGGCTTTGTCGTTCCTCCTCTCCTACCATGAAGTTGCGCCGCCGCCCGCCACCCGAGGTCGTCACTACACACCTACGCTAGCGTGCGCCGAAGTCTCTCATCTGGTTGGCTTTGCTATTAGACTTTGTTTGGACTTAGGTTACTGTTTACCTTCTATGCTCGACACGAGACCAAGACGAGAGACGTCCGGAGCTCTGGAGGATCACTAGAGAAGGAGGGGGGGGGTTGTGTGTGTGCAGTGGAGCAACACCGTAGCGGTAGCTGAGGCAGCCATCCCACTCCACCTATAGGATGGCTCCCTCGGTGCATGTACAATGAGTCGTCGATAGTATTTAGCCGACCCCTCGTACTCAAAATTCCCGGTTCCGCCACTAACAAGCGGATACAAATATGATGGATCGTCTTGTACTCGCATGTCTCGCTCTGGCTTGAAAACGGTCGCGCGCAAGTCGTAACGACGGCGACGGTCCCGACGTTGAAACGTGTGTGCAGTAGCACCCCTGATTGATGAACGAGTGCTGTTTCGGCAAGCAATTGCATGGGGCCATGGGGGCTACTATTACGAACACATCTTGCGTCAGCGTGACGTGGTCGGCCAGCATGAATGATGGTTGATGGGGTTTTCGGGCAGAGCCGCGGAGCTGGAAAAGGCCTGGGCGGATGCTTCGTTTCCAAGCTCTGTTGCTGCTGTTGCATTGCATGCGACATGCGTTCCTCAATTCTTGAGAAACCAGCGCAAAAGGCACCACGGTCCACGCTCCACAGGGCAGCAAAAAAGGCGACCCCATCGTCATCATGATCTAATTCGCTGGGTGTTTTGTGCAACAAGTCAATGGCTCGTACGGGGCCGGGATTTCGTGCACGATTCTGGGTATGATCAACTGACAGGGTAGTATTTGCACTGCAAATCATCCGGGAGCGAGCAAAAAATTAAAGCTCCAACAATGCGTGGTGCGCCTCGTACCGTGCAGGGCGATGTGGCCGTCGATATCATTGCGTTGCGCTGGGTGCGGTTTGGTTTGGTGTTTGCCTCCCGCAGCGAGCTCCGTTCATCATCCGTCCTCGGATGTCCAGGTGGCGAGAGCACGCAGGCGCAGTAGGTCAAGGACTGCAATCGAGTAGCAGAGGGGGGCCCTGAACCTTTGTGTGCGGTCATCGACAACCAGCACATGTGCTCGTGTAGGGCCACAACAGAGAACACCTGGCCTGACCTCGTTGGGCGACGCCCGAAATGGGCCGTGTGTGTGCCGTGCGCCCGTGCTTGGCTGCATCGGATCGTGTCGATCGTGTGGTGCACTTGCAGTCGATCAGTGGAAAGGTGCCGTGCCCTTAATATTGGGTGCCGACGATGGATCATGATTGAACCTGCATCGGAGCGTTTGGTCTCGCTGGTTGTCTGGAAACTCGGCCTGAAAATGGAGAGTCGCGTAACTCTCTGAACCTGCTGCTTTTCCGGTTGCGAGACAGTGGGCGTACGTTTTTATAGCCCGGCCTAGGAGGGCTAGGACCATGACCGGTGATGACTGTGATGAGCTCCCCAGCGTGAGGTGTCGCATGGCCATCCGTCTCGGGTGCGCGCGCTCGGTCCTCCCGTCCCGTTCGGCGGTGCAAAGCGAGAGCTACCAGTCTACCACCGATGTCCGAGAGGGGAACCGGATCCCCTGACTTTGGTCCCTCTGCCGTTGGGTCACTGCCAGGTGGGTCCGGCCCCCACATGGCAGTGGCTCAACGCCAGAGGGCCAAAGGCAGGCGAGCCTCGTCGCCGAGAGGACGAGGAGAAGAGGAGGGCGCCTGTGACTCTACAACCTCTCCATCTCGCGCACATGCCGACATGGCGTTCCGCGCGAGATGGACGACGGGCTCGCTCCGTTCCCGGGGATGGGATGGGTAAAAGAGGAGCAGGCAGGACGGGGCCATGCCGCGGAAGAAAGAGACACGGCCGGCCGGGCGAGGGCCTCTCGTATTCTTCTTGTACCCACTCCCTCTCGCTGTTGCGCCATGCGTATCCTTTTCATCACACGCCACGCGGGAAGAAGCAGTCGCGTGCATCGCGCAACGTTTTGACTAGCAAATCACGAACACCCCTGCCACGCAGCGGACGACTGCGACGTCGGGTTTGGGCGCGCAAGTGGGCAGTCTTTAATTTGTACACTAACGTCGGTGTCACGCTGCATCTGCAGATGCGTACCATAGGGGCGATCGGAACGCCACGGCGTGCATCGTCGTCACCTCTAACCTGCTCGACCTTGTGCACGGATGTTCCATCGTCTCGCATTTTTAATGTAACAAAAAATGTCCTCCAAATTATTGTAGTAGCTGGCTGCTGGTCATGAGAAAAAAGACGATGATCGATCGAGCGAGCTCCGAGTGCGGCTGATTTTCTCGTACTAGAATCCAGAGCCCGGCCGTCGGCATCACCGCATTCGGTGTGATTGCGCTGCCGTCGCGCCCGGCGACACTCCATGATGCACCACCGGTCATCGGCGCCTCCAGGTGGCGGCCTCAAGGGCGGTAGGTCACGAGCCCCCATCATCATCAGGTACAGTAGCTTGTAGTACGATGAATGAAACCGGCAGCCGGCAGGGTAGCAGGAAGAAGCAGAAATCAAGGAAAAGGCTCCATTAATTGTTGGCCGGTGGTGGTGCTACTGCTTCGGGCCGGTAGGGGCCGCGCGCGCGCGGAGAGCGACCAGCAATCAGGCCACACGGCGGAGAAGGGAGAACACATGCCCTGACCTCGTTGGACAACGCCCCGAGGTGGCCCGTGATGTGACGACGATGCGTCGCCTTCCCGCGCCATACGCCGTGGTCGTGTGCGCAGGCAGCTGTGGATCGGAGCGGCGGAGGAATCGGTCGGTGTCAATGGCGAGTACGATGAGTGCCAGGAGCGCGGTTGGTCTCTGTTGGTTTGATGACGGGGAAAGCGGCGTGCGTGGTCGTTCTCAAATCTCAGCTGCTCGGCCGACAGGGTCGGTGTCAATGGCGAGTATGATCGATGCGGCGACGGACGGGATAGGCCGGGTTTTAGCTGAGTCCGGCAGAAGCAGCGTGTGCTTCGTGCACCTGGCGGCCGGTGCCTTACGCGACGGCACGGACACGGTCCAGTCCAGGAAGAGGTAATTTCTCCGGCGTGAGGTGTCGCGCGCCGGGCTGCCTTACTGCAGTCGGTGCCCGGCCGTCGGAGTATCCCTGCGACTGCGAGCGACGAAGGCACGGCGAGGACAGCGCTTTCCGCGCGCCGCGCGGACACGGGGCCGGAACGAGCGATCCGGAGATGGTGGTCGGTGCAAAGCTGCGGGATGGGCCTCCGTCCCCGCCTACGACATCGACCGAGACCGAGATCGATAGTCTGTCACTGTCCCTACCCTGCGATCCGATCCGACCATGCGCGGCTCCGGTGGGCAGTCACATGGCGACCGGTGAGTTTTATGCTCCTAGGAAGCTGTTCGGCGGACGGTGCAAAGGAGAAGGCGAATCGGACCATGCATGCTTGCCGGCCGCCCGCCGAAGGGGACGGCGGCGGGGCGGCCGCTGCCGATGTTGTGTGTGGGGGAAAGGCAGGAAGGCTACTTCGCTGATGCTAACAAAGCGTTGCCGTGTGCGACATTGAGCAGCTGATCAGCATGGGAACTTTACTGACACATAAAGAGCATCCACGGGGGTCCAAGCCACCGCGCGTACGTAGGTGCTCTGCAACAATATCATTGCAATGGACCACGGCTTATCTCGACTTATTTCCTCTCACACAACACTATTTAATCTACCAGCCGAGCACTGTTCAATCTGCATTGAACAGTGCTCGGCTGGTAGATTGAAAAATGTTGTGTGAGAGGAAATAAGCTGAGACAAGACGTGCCGAGATAAGTCGAACGGGCTAAAAAAAAAAGGTTCCAATGGTGCCCGTCTGCGTGATGCTACTAATCGGATTATCTCTGATACAGCAAAGTCATCAGCATTTTGCTGCAAGTTTTGCTCGATCACGTCGTAGCGAAACCCACAAAGAAAGAAGAAGGTTCGTTTTTGGCCCAGGCCCACATACAGGTCCACTGGTGCCTTGCGGGGAAAGCCCAACTCAGTCGACAATCGTAGTCGTACTAGATGAAGTTACTGCTTAACCCACATACATTTTTTTTTACATCTATCAACATTTGTTAATCAGTCCAATTTTCCGGAAGACGCAAAATGAGCATCCCCAAAAAGACCTCAACCTGGGTGACCAGGATGGATGAGAGCAAAAAGAATTGGTATTCATCAACAAATTTTAAGAAAACTCTGACCTAATTGTTATCAATATATTCTTGACATTGACTAATATTTTTAAAATTTTTAACATTCACTAACATTATTGCTCAACAAATTTTTACATGCACCAACAATTTTTTTACATTTATGTTAAAATATTGATATAGTTTGTTGGTCGGTTGTGGGTCACTGCTAGGCTATAGATGTCTAGTTATCTGTCTCGAGAGAGATGGACAGGATTTCTCAAGATCCGACTCCCTTCTTGTACAAGAAGACACCTATGGATTGTTATGCTCATCTAAATGTACTAATAGTGTACTCTCGTTACTCTACTACTATATACACTCATGCACCCCGAATTAGAGTTTACTTTAATTGGCTTATTAGTCAAATTTTTAGATAAAATAATGCATCAAATTAAATTATAGTTTATAAACAGAGAAATACAAGTCACTTAAAATATCAAACAGATTATAGTGGAGGTAAATGACTATTCTATCCATCAGTTTTCGTTCCTTGTTCCTATAAAAAGGCTATCACTTGGATTCAACAAATATTTAACGTTCATGAACCAGATTCTATAATTGCTTGCTTTATGAGGCGCTTTTAGTCTACTTATTTATTTTATAATTAGATGTTATTATACATTTTCCATAAATTTAGTTAAAGTGTCACACAACATCTTATTGGGCTTCAAGAACATATCCTATGCTTAGATTCACTATTGTTTGTTGTGCGCACTTCTCTTCATCACCTCCCCATTATTTAGCACCATAACCGTGTCGAACTTATGTGTTATGAAATGGCTTCGAATATATAAAACCAAATGATAGTTCTATTTGAAGGGGATAAATTCGGTATAATCACATACATAACAATGAATTTATAGGTGTTGGTAACCGGTCAAATTCAAAAATTTCAAATTTGAATTAAAAAACTTGAAAAATGAAAGAAAATTTGTAAAAATACTTCAAGGTGCGTAGAATCTAATGGTGTCAATTTTTTTCAAATATTAGTCAATTTAGTATTTTTTGCAGGCATTAGAAGTTCAACCAAAAAAGAAAAAAAGAAAAAAATTCGGTCGGTTGAACTTCTAATGCCCGCAAAAAATACTACGGACCTTGACATATTTTTAATATTTAAAATTTTTTGGTACCATTAGATTCTACGCACCTTGACATATTTTTAATATTTTTAATTTTTAATTCAAGTTTAAAAATGTGCCAAATTCTTCATTAATTCGCAACTGATCAACTAACCGATGCTACCGTTCGGTTAACCGACCGGCAGTAGCCGGACTTTGAACGGTAAAAAACCCTGATCACAAGCAGAGCTCACATTCCGCTGAAGTATGATTGATTCCAAATTTATGGGGAGAAAGACAGAGTAAAGCTGAATCGTGACACTGTTGCGAGATTAGGAGTTTTATATATGCGGCAAGGATTAAGCAGTATATATAATGATAATATTCAATTATCATATCTTACTATTACTAAGTGAAGATTCCTTTTAAAGCTTTCATGTGACTTTTATAACCTTCACATGAAGCTACATATGGTCCAGGTGGACACTCTAGAAAAAGAGAGAAATCTTAGAAATTCTAAAAAGAAAAGCAAAACATCTAACCGTCAATAAGTAGACTTTTTTTTTGAAAGAGGAAAACCCTGCTTTTATTGAAAGCCATAAGGTTTGTGGGTACAGACTCCAAACTCGCTGGGGGACACCAGCTTGACATCCAGCACCAACACAACACGACCAGAAAGCCCGCACAAGGGCCGCCAAAAGAAAGGAACAGAACAAGGACAAAGTTCTAAGACCTCGTCGAGGCTAACAAAAGACTAACAGACACTAACAACAACACAAGCAGCGCCTCCTTAGATGAAGTGGTCCTCCGGAGGCCGGTCTCTGATCTTCTCCAGGAAGCCTTCCATCCACGCCTTCAGCTTCTCACTCCACATATCGAGTCGTTCTTGATCACCACCCCCAAGGCGTACTCGCCATTTCTGCACATATGCATGGATTTTAAACATAGTATCAGTTGGATTGGCTAGAAAAACGCCCTCGATTGCCATCTTGTTGCGGGTGGTCCAGATGGCCCAAAGTACCGCTGCAAGCGCAAAGAGTTTAGCACTATAGTTATCCCCCCGGAGTGGTAACCAATTGTCATAGAGGTCTTCCAGACTTATTGGAGCCCTTTCCCAACCTAGAGCCTCGTAGAAGCAGCCCCACACAAATTTTGCTAACACACAGGAGAAGAAGATGTGGTCTGCATTTTCAGCCTTCCTACAGACCACACATCTTGCATCACCTTTCCATTTCATCATCTTCAAGTTCACCCCGGACTGGACTCGATCCTGGTCTACCAGCCACAAAAATACTTTAACTTTTGTTGGGATCTTATTTTTCCAGAGCCTTGCTGCCCTCTTGTTCAGCACCCCCCTGTGAGTGAGGAATCTATACATAGATTTCGTCGAGTACCCCCCTGATTTTTCCAGGGCCCATCTTACTGTATCTCGCTCTTCATTCAGCACAACAGCCTCTACAGATTGCAGTAGAGCTTCCCATTGCCCCCCCTCTTCCACGCTCAAAGGTCTTCTGAAGTCCATTCTCCACCCCCCCTCCTCCCAGCATTCATGCACTACACATTGTTTCTTCCCACACAGTTCATAAAGCCTAGGGAAAAGTAGTTTCAGAGGGATTTTTTGAGCCCACACATCTTCCCAAAAGCGCACCATTTTCCCGTTATTTACTTTGAAGATCGCCCCCCATTTAAATTTATCCTTGATCTTGTTTATCCCCTGCCAGAACTGAGAGCTGCCCCTAGGATTGCAGCTAGCCAGTGTTTTGTTCCTTAGATATTTTCTACTCAGCAGTTTGCAGCACGCATCGTCATCCGTCAGATTGTGGATTCTCCAAACCCATTTTACCAAGAGTGCTTCGTTCAGTATTCTTGTGTTAATAATCCCAGCCCCCCCAAACTCTTTTGGAAGGCACGTGTTCACCCATTTTACCATATGGTATTTGAAATTTTCACCATCACTCCCCCAAAAGAACTTCGATCTCATTGTGTCCATGTGCTGATGGTTTTCTTCATACAACTGAAACATGCCCATCGTGAATATAGGAATGCTACTCAGTGAGGTGTTGGTTAGGGTGAGTCTCCCCCCCGAGGTCAAGTTCTTTCCTTTCCATGGTTGGAGCCTATTTCTCATCTTCTCCAACACACCCCTGAAAGCTGTCACCCCCAATCTCCTGTCACTGATAGGGAAGCCCAGATATTTCATGGGGAGTTGCCCCGTCTCACAATTCAGCATGTTGGCAATTGCGGTCTCAGTTTCCTTGTCCACCCCGAAGGTCACAACCTCACTCTTGTGGTAGTTAATCTTCAGCCCAGAGAGCCACTCAAAGCAGTAAAGGAGGAATTTCATGCTAGATATTGATTTTTCATCTGCCTCACAAAGTAAGATCGTATCGTCTGCGTATTGAAGATGTGACACACCCCCTTCCACCAGATGTGACACCACCCCCTTAATGTATCCTTTTTCTTTTGCTTTATCCAGGATGTGAGCAAGTGCATCCGCTGCGAGGTTGAAAAGCAGCGGGGATAGCGGGTCTCCCTGTCTTAACCCCCTATATAAGTTCTAAAGTAGGTACTATTTTCCCCGTTAATGTTGACACATACTCTACCCCCCCTGACAGTACTCATAATCCAGCCCCTCAGCCTGCTGTTGAAACCTTTCTTTATTAGCACTTCTTCAACAAAATCCCACCTAACACTGTTGTAGGCTTTTTCGAAGTCAATCTTGAAGATCACACCAGCCTTGTGTTTAGTTCTAAGTTCATGCATAATCTCATGCAAGATCACCGCACCATCCACTATCCGCCTCCCCTTGATGAACGCTGTTTGACTATGGCTGATCAACTTGCTAGCAAGAGGAGATAATCTGTCTAAGATGAGTTTTGTGAAAATCTTGAAGCTCACGTTTAACAGGCATATCGGCCTAAATTGTTTCACGTTGTTGGCATCCTTAACTTTAGGTACCAGTGTCACCACCCCGTAGTTGAGTCTGGCTATGTCAAGGTTACCTAGGTAGAAGTCATTTACTAACTCCATCAGACTGTCTTTAATACCCCCCAGCAGCTTTTGTAGAATGTCACCCCGAATCCGTCAGGCCCCGGAGCTGTGTTTTCTTTCATATCAAACACTATTCTCCTCACCTCTTCTTTCGTAAAAGGTTGCGTTAGTAACTCGTTGTCAGCTTCCGAAAGCCTCCCTTTATCAGCCCATGTGTCACACCCCAGCTTGATCCGTCTTCTCGGGTGGTGGCCAAACAGATTTTTGTAGTACCCAACTATCATTTCTCTTATCTTTTTTTGGTCCGACACCAACTCCCCCTCGTGCTCCAGGGATAGGATTAATTTCTTCTGTCTCCGCCCATTGGCCATCAGGTGGAAGAAGGCCGTATTACCATCCCCCTCTAGCACCATTTTCTCCCCCTCTCGCTGTTGCCAATAGATTTCTTCCACCTCCATTATCTTCTCCATCTCTAGTTCAAGGTCCTCCCTCCTTCTGGTTAAATGAACATCACTCCCCCCAGCATCTCTTGGTCATCAATTTGCTGAATTTGTTGGAGAAACTGTTCTTTTTTCCTTCTGTAATCTCCTCTTAAGTTCGCTCCCCACCCTCTCAGGTACCTCCTCAGCTCAGCTATGCACCCGTGCCATTTATTCAGCGGGTATGCCCTTTCTGGACATTTCCCCCGAGTCAACTCCCATCTTGTTTTGACCAAACCCAGGAAACCTTCCTCATTGAGCCATTGTTTTTCAAAAAAGAAACGTTTGGTTCCACCAATTCTCACCCCTTCTCCCCCTGTATCCAGCAGCAACGGAGTATGGTCTGAACCGATTCTAGTAAGAGAGGTTAGCTGGCAAAGGGGGAATTTAGTTTCCCACTCCGTTGAAACTAGAACCCTGTCGATGTTGCTTTGTACGAGGGCTTCCTGTTTATTTGTCCACGTGTATTTTAGCCCCCCTCGGAACACCTCTCTCAGACTGTGATTGTCTATGAAGGAGTTAAAGTTCCGGTGCTTTTATCTGTGAGGGATCTAATAAGGTTAAAGTCACCCCCCCTGGCTATAGGTAGCACCGCATTATCACATCTCTGATTCAGCTCCCCCAGGAAGTCCATTGACAAGGCGTGATTGGCTGGACCATACACAATCAGTATGTCCCATCTGAAATTGCTCAGCCTGTGCCTAATGGTTGCTCCTATGAAAAACTCCCCCTTCTCCCACGCTTCCACTTCCAGCATGTCTTCTCTCACCCCCATCAGAATACCCCCTGAGTGACCTTTTGAAGGAATCTAGTTCCAGCTGAATCCACCCCCTGTAGGACACAATTTCAGCAAATCCTGCTTGGAGAAATTCTGTTTAATGGTCTCCTGTATCCCAAGCACATCAATCTGCTCTTTTTGTACCATTTCTTTCAGCTGTCTCACCCTTGCCAGTTTGCCTAAGCCCCTAATATTCCAAATGAGCGCTTTCATTGGTAACTAATCCTTTTTAGCTCTCTGCTCAGTTTGCTTCCCTTCCCCCCCTTTTTGTCAACCTTCTTCTGACCATCCGTCGTCCGCACCCCCCTTTGATGATTGTCAACCCCCTCGAGCATCAGATTTTCTCCCTCTAGGACGTGAGTGTCCACCAGATTTTTCTCACTCTGGTGTCTGTGTCTTGCCTCAGCTATTGCTGCTCTGGCTATCTCTTCCATTTTTATCGCTTCAATGGTTTCATGTATCATTCCCACATTTTCTCCCAGAATAATATCACAATTATTGGCTAGTTCTTCTTAGTCATCATCATCATAGGAATTTAGAATAGTGAAAGAATTAGTAGGAATGATAGATGTACCTTTCAGGGTATCAGTTGATGTACGCGCTCTCGCACTCTTCCTAGCAGCCACCACCGGCTTGAATCTTCTTTTAGGCGTGTCACGAGCTTGCTGTCCCCCCTCTTTGGATCTATTATGTTTTCTAAAAATTACCCACCTATGCTATTATGAAAATATTATTAAGCAACCCATAAGCCTATATCTAAATTACCCACCTCCGCTATTACATAAAATAAACTAAAGTAACCCTTTAATCTTTATCAAAATTGCCCACTTCTGCTATTATAAAAATAATTTAATATAACCTCCTAAATTTGCAAATTGTCCACCACTAATGCTTAAGTATAACTTAAAATAACCTTTTAAATTTGCACCAAAATAACATGAGCTAACCTTAAATTTGAATCCAAACGACCTATATTAAAAATATAAATCAAAATATGATTCTAAAGTAATCATCTATTTCTTAAACTATTAGTATATGATAATTAACAATTAAAGTAGTCACAAATGGTGTGTATTATAATTTATAAAAAATATAACCTTGTGGGGGGAGCATGGGCTGATAGACTAGTATTCATAATACAAAGCAGTAGCGCTATGCTTTCAGTATAGTAATAACAAGCAAACTAGGTAGCAAAATTTTCACATTAACATGTTACAATAATAATAATGATGACGACGATAATAATATAAATATTTAAGCGCCACATATATATAGATTCACGAAATTACAAAAGGTACATAATTAATGCCCCTCACTCTCAAATCACCCCCAAAATACAGACCACAAGGATGTGGATGAGGTTGAAAATGAGATTGTCGGTAAACTTTTGCCCACCGGCGATTGTATACCACAGGAAGCATACTACGGCAATGCACACATAGTGAACAACCTCTCGGACTTCATGGGACACCCGGCAGCAGCAGCAAGGGGCTTGGAGCATGTCCTCTTCGTGTTCTAGCATGTCGGCGGCCGGCATCTTGACGCCCCCCGGCGCCGGCGCCGACGTCTTCGCGTCCTTCCGCATCTTGCGTCCTCTTGCACCTCGGCACGCTCGTCACGTACGCTCTCTCCTCACGATCGAAGTCTCAACCGGTCTGGTCGGTTTGCACGATAGACGATTTTGGAGATCAAGAGGGCTCCGTTACATTTTATTTACAGGTAGAGTATGAGTACGTATCAGGAGTTCAGGACTCGAGTCGGAAGTTGGGGGTATATCAGGCAGGACTCCAACCAAGTCGGAAGCGGCAAGCGGGTATCAGAACTCGGGAAAACAAAAGATTACGTGGGCTAAAACTTGCTCAATGGGCCTTGCACATTGGGCCGGCCGGGGAGAAAAGACTCGAATCGAAAGGCCGGATGATGGGCCTGTGACCTTATTTGCTTGCTATGTATGATACGTAGGAACCCGCACAAACGAATTATATATATATATTTTTATTCCAATTTGCAAAATTATACCACCATTTTGAAATTTAACAAAAATATACCACTAACACCGTGGGCCACGGCAGTTGCAGACTAACCGCCGTGGCGTACGGCGGCGGAGACTAATCGCCGTACGCCATGGCGGTTAGTCTGCAACCGTCGTGGCCC
Organism: Cenchrus fungigraminus; assembly: GCA_036936925.1. Lineage (NCBI taxonomy): Eukaryota > Viridiplantae > Streptophyta > Magnoliopsida > Poales > Poaceae > Cenchrus > Cenchrus fungigraminus. Next base: position 79,068,480 of record CM072775.1, read on the forward strand.
ATGGTGGTTAGTCTGCAACCGTCGTGGCCCACGGCGGTTGGAGGGCATCCACGACGCTTGGGGAGACTCCACGGCGGTTAGTCCTAACTGCCGTGGGCCACGGCGGTTTGGCCTAGCCGTCGTGGCGTACGGCGGTTAGGGTCATTTAGTTTTTTACTTTATGAAAGTAAAAAAAGGAAATTGAGGAATATTGGTTCAATTATTAACAACACAATCATAATAAGATCCAGTTCAAATATTACAGTAGCATGATTCAAATGAAATAGTAGTTCAAATATTACAGCACTGCAGGAAAGACTACAACATCATACAAAATGACAAACTTTAGTCATTCTTGCGATGTGACGACGAAGGTTTAGCTTTCTTGGTAGCTTTTATAGTAGGTGGATTAGCAACACACGGGTCTGCTGGTGGAGCATAACGACCACCCCAAGAAGGTTCCTCTCCTCTTGCAATGGCTTCTACAGTTTTTCCTTGCAAATAATGATGCATGTCTGGTGGAGCATAAAGAGCATCCCAAGGAGGTTCCTCTCCTCTTGCAATGACATCTGCAGTTTTTTCTTGCAAATAACGAAGCATACTTCTTCCCAACGTGCTCATTTTGTTCGGATCAGGTGGTGGTGCATTTGTGTTTTTCCCCTTGTGGTGTGAGGAATCACGATCACCACCACCATTACCATCCTCAGCCCCTCCGGCAGCAGCAGTAGACATCTCTAGTTACTGTTACAAAATATCTAAACTAATTACACTATTCGAAACTAATTTAACTAATTACATAAAATAAATAAAGAGAGGAAACTTACCTAAGAGGGAGTAGCAGCCCGTGGGGAGAGGGAGGCAGCGGTAGGGTGGGGCGGGACGGCTGGTGCCGTCGCCCTTTATATAAGCGTGGCAGCCGCCGTTCGGTGGCCCACGGCAGTCGCAAGGATTTTTTTTAACTTTATGACAAAGAAAACGAGCTAGTAATAACGAAAAGCAAAATGACATAATAAAAACTACTCATCATCACAAATAAGAGTGCTGCTATCTAAACAATATGCAACCTAATCTAACAACACCTCTTCTTCTGGTGCAGCCTGTCTGCTCGCGCTGCGGCCCGCGTCTGGTCGCAAGGGTACGTCAACGGGTCAGGTGGGTGGATCTGCCGACGCCTAGCATCAACAGCGGCATCCGGTGTCGCCATCACCGCCGGCAACCCTGCAACCTGGTGGGACGACCCTGGCCACCCTCCTGGAGACGGGTGCGTCCCTCCGCTCGCTTGTGTGCCTGTGGGTCGCGCGCCTGGTAGCTGCGACCCTCCTGGCTGCGTGCATCCTCCCTCCTGTGTCCACGTGGCTGGCGCGCCTCCTATCTGCGACCCTTCGAGCTCCTCCTGCGTCGACGCACCCTGCAAGAAGTCGAAGTCGCACAGGTCGAAGTCGTCGAACCCTCCCGTCTGGTCGTCTAGGGTGGTGTCAGAAGGCTCGCCGGTGCTGACGAAATTTGGAACAAATTACATTATTAAATCATGAATCATAATTAATAGATTTTTGTATTTGTATATAGTTAGAGATATAATTGTGGTCATTACCTGTGTGAAGAGCAGTGCCAGTGGACGAGGAAGGAACAATTGCTGGTGGTACTTCTGGTGGTGCTCGTGCTGGTGCTGCTGTAGGTCCTCGTGGTACTGGTGCTTCTGCTGCTCTGGGAACTGGTCCCCTTAGAGGATGTATCCTCCAGGGGGTAGGATGCACCGGAGGGCGCGGCGCGTAGAAAGTGGCCGGGAAGGGTGGCCGTGACGACAACGACGGTGCCTGGTACGAGCGACCTGTCGAGGCGGAGCTGGAGGACGACTGGGGGTACCGTGGAAACAGTGGTAGAGCCGGGTTACCGCGGTAGTTGACCGCGGTAAGGAACCTCGTGGTGATACCCTGCATCCTCTCCCACGTCTGCTCGATATCCTGGTGTGTCATGAGGTGCAGCCTCGCCCTCGACTCCGCTAGAATTTGCGACATGTCCGCAATCACGTCGTACTACAAAAGAAATTATTAGTGAATGTTGCAATGTTTAGTACCATAAGAAAATTTAGTTGCATTTTCAAACTCACCGCCGAGTCGTAGTGCTGATCCCGTCGCACTGGGTAGGTGACAGCAGAAACGATCATCCACGCCGCGTCCAGAACCAGCGCTGGTGGCTGTAGTGGAACGAACATCACACACGTCCGAGTCCTCGGGGTGTACCACTGGATGTACGCCTCCCATGCTGTGTCGTCGTGGGGCCGGTCCTCGGTGATGACGTTCTCCGTCGCGGTAGCCCAAGCGTCCACGTACGGCTGCACCCTCTGAACCCAAGAAACATGTCCCGGGACTCCCCTCCGAGACCACCTACCACAAATTAAACATATTCGTCAGCGGCTCAATCTTTGAACGGGGAATTAAATTTAGAAATTGACGAGAACTCACCTATGGACGTCTGGCGGAACAGTGTGCACCACAGGCAAAGGCGACTCCTGGTACAGGCTGAACTGCCTCATCACACTGTGGACGGCGTACTCCTCCACGTACATGTCAAACACCAACGGCGTCTTCGTCTGCCAGTAGTGCTGGTCTCGAAAGCAAAAGGACGAGAGGCCCTGTGGTGCGCGGGCTGCGATAGCCGCCTCTGAGTACGGCGTCCACCTGAGTCCGCGTCCGTCAGAGAGTCGAACTGTCTGACGAAGTCCTTGTACGCCCTCTTCGTCTGCTCGTGAGCATACGAGGTCTGCATACAAACGAAATGTGAATTAACCAAACTAGACAAAATGGAGAGACAAATTAAAAGTGAAAATTACGAAATTAACATCCGTAGGCACCAGAGCGATCCCATGGTGAAACGGTCACTGGGGTCGTGACCCTCTGGCAGGGGCTCGTACGCCTCGTGGGAGATGCAGGATCGACCAATCAGAAACCGCTCATGGCACCAGAGCTGAAGAAGAAGAGGACAACCGAGAAGGATCGCCTGGTCAGAACGACCCTTCGACATCCTCGAGCACAGGCCCCTGTACGTGCAGGCAAGAACAGCGTTGCCCCAACTGATCTGGGGCACCGCGTCCAAGGGCGTGTCGGCGATCCTCCGAGTGTGGGGGAGCAAGTACCTCGACACCGTGTCTCCCTGCGAACTGCAGAACAACATGAACCCAAACAGCCACAACAGGTACGCCTCGAAGAACCTGTCGACTGTCTCGGCCTCGGCCTCATCTGGTAGGTAATCAGCCTACACAAACAAAATCAAACGTTAGTAACATTGTCTCCATATATTCAAAAATGAAGAAAAATATAAGGTCAAGGTACGTACGCTGAACTGGTGCAACCAGGTCAAGGTGGGTCCGTGAGCATTCGTGAACTTCCGGTATGGGGCAGGGGTGCGTTCGTTCCGAGGAACGTTCGTGAACTGAGCAAGGAACTCAGTACGTCAGTCCGCCGAGATGTCCACTGGCCCCATCGGCTCGCCCTCACAAGGAAGGCCCATCAATAGGGACGTGTCCTGAAGAGTCACCGTTAGCTCACCGACGGTTGTTGACGTTTGATTATCGTTGCAAAGTTTGTTTGGACTTGCAAGCGGACAAATCCCTCGTTGTAGTTAAGGAACCCTTCTTCCCTTGAGTGGTGAACCCAAGGTATCGAATCTGTGGAACAATATGTAATGTAAAATCAATCTAATAACCGAGAAACACTTGTTTCTTTGAGAGGTTTCGAATTGCATCTAATCTACTAAGATCAAAAGAGGTAGCAAGAGAAAGCATTGAGGTACTGATCTAGAGAGGGGTCTAGATCGAGTTTATGTCGTCGTTCCGAGCAAGATAAAAGAGAGAGTAAAACGAATCTCATTGAAAGTTTCTTTAAATCACGACCTTCGGTCAAACCCCCTAAGTCGCCCCGCCGTAGTCAGCGTCAACATCCTGTCACGATGTTCCCCTTTCTTCGCGGTCGAATCTTAGAGCACACCCGCAAGGAGTGCATTGAACTACTTGGTAGATCGGGTATGCACCTCTAGCCACCGTGGCTACAAGAACATCCCACGCAATCTATCTTGAGAATAGATTGAGGAAGAAAACACCCAAGCAAGAACAAGAATTGCAAACAAAGGTACTCGATCGCTAGGAATTGGATCCATTAAAACTCCATCAAAAGTATGAATACATGAATAAGATACAACCGGGATCCTACCTTGACCTTGATTCACGCCTCCGGAACTCTGACGTGGTCTTCCTTGCAAGGTTCCCACGTTGGCTAGGCAAACCCTAGACGACTAACACGACCCTCCTCTCTGGGGTGGTGTCCCTCAAGCTCCTCTGCTCCTCGGCGGCGAATGACGAATTGCTTGTTACGTGGCTCGTGGTACCGGGGCTATAAATAGCCCGAGGATCAGCTAGGTCAAAGGGGGCAGCGAACAGGGCCCAGAATGGGCTGGGCCGACCGGCCTGGGCCCATCCTGGCCTAGTTCGGCGCCGCCTTTCTTCCGGATGCTTCTCGCAACTTCTTGAGTTTTTGCCGAGTTGCATGTGGGCCCTTGACGTTATTTTCCTTGCGGTTTAGATAAGGGGGCTTTGCGAATGAACTCCCGCATCTTCCGTCTAGGTTCTCCGCACTTCTCGGCTTCACGCTTTAGTCCTTGGCTTGTTTGGAGTCATGTTCATCTTGTATCTTGACTTGTCCCGGGGTCCATGATCACCTTGTAAATCCCTTGATGAACTTTACCCGGAAGTCCTAATTTAAGCTCTTGATTCTTGTGTAAACAATAAACTCCAAAACCATGCACGAGTGAGAACATAGCATATAATGGGGGTTAGGATCGTTAGTGTGAATATCAAATCAATACCAACATAGAAGGTAAACAAGTGGCTAGGTTGACAGAAATCGACCGCCAACATCCCCCCATGCTTAAACCTTGCTTGTCCTCGAACCCTACACTTGATCATACATGAGAAAACATAATGCTCTCTAGTTTTATATTCATTAAAGTTCCATAATGTACCAACTTTTATCTTTATGGAGGGTAGATATCATTCAAGTTCTTTCCACAAGTACTTGATCAAGCTCTCAAACTTTTAAACAAATCTAAGAAATTTTGAAAAATAAAGAATGAGATAAAGAGAAAAATTGCTTTACCAAGATAAAAAATAACCATCTTGCACTTTGCTCATGTACTCTCATCTCACTTGTCTCTCAAGCCTACTTGTTCTACTCCTTTCCTCTCTCAAAGTATATGGTGGAAAACTTTATGTGGAGCTATAGGAAAGTTTAGTCCTACCAAGATATTATAGTTGAGATATTATTAAAAACAAGACTAGCTTCTCATGGTCTTACCGAGACTCGTCAAAAAGGTTATTGGAAAAAATAATGTTATCAAGGAGGGGGAGAGATGAACACACACTTTTAGATAGGTGGACATGTGCAAATGGCAAAGAGTGATCCCAAGGCACAAATGAAGTCCTCGTTATTGGATTGCACATGGTTGGAAAGATGAGTATGGGTCTTGATCTTGAATCCTCTTGAAAACTCAAAAGCACTAAAGCATAGCTAGAGAACCGGGGAGCTTTATTATATATATATATATATTTTCTTTCTTTTTTTTCTCATCATTCATTTTTTTTCTTTTTCCTTCATCATACTTTTTCTCTCTTTTTTTTATTTGCTCCCCTTGAACTCTAGACCATACTAGCACTTCCTTGGCAATCCCCCATGCTTAGACGTTTGCTCGTCCTCGGGCAAAAGAGGTGATAAATATGCCAAGGTGGGAATGGAAGCTCTCATTTTTTCTAAGAGAGAGACACTCAAAAAATCTTCTAGGGATCCTTTTGGAAGTTTCCCTTTCTCACTCAAAGTACTTTCCTTGTAATCTTCTCCATAATATTCATCCATACTCATATATTGGGTTGTGGTCAAGGAGGTGAACACAAAAAAGATATATTTGGGTTTTGGTTGGATATCCGGTGAGGTTTGCGAAATTCCCAATGTGGAAACTCACAATGCATGGATAAAAAGGCTAGCATAAAGAACGATACACAAAAACGGAATGACTAGCTTCTTAGTCTCGGGCCAGAGAAATCAGGCCTTGAATCAATGCACCCAAAAATAAATCTTGTATATACTAAGGTTTTGCACTCAAGTAAACTTAGGCTTTGGATGGGAAGAGCAAAACGCAAGCGGTACTTGTGACAAGGTTAGCATAACTTTTTGAGAATAAAAAGGTTCTTTGATTCATCCAAAGTTGAGAGCAACGAAAAGAACTATGGGACTTGAGTTATCATAACCTCCACACAAGATTAAGTTAGCATTTAATTAAATTTCAGATTCATATTAAAAGAGAACACTAGCTTAAACATGCATAAATCAAACATAAGATTGAGCAAAGCGGCAACAGTCATCACATATCAACATGGTACAAATTTTCCATCCATATTAAGATCATAAAAGCAACAGTGAAACTTATTCATGATGATGGATAACAAACTACTACTACCACACATGCTGAAATTAAAATAAAAACAAGAAAATACTACGCAAACATAAACGCACACAAGATGAAAATAAAGAAAAGGAAAAGGAAAAATCAAATCACACTTAAAAACTCCGTCCGTTTCTTCTTTCTTCATTCTTCATCTGATTGTCCTTGCTCCGTTGGTTGGCTTTCATTGAATCCTTGCTCATAGTATTGTTGCATGGCCCCTCCAAGAAATTGATGAGGCGACACGAGTTGAAGACGTCCCAATTGATGGGCGATTCCCGCCGTTCCTTCATGCCAATGGTTGACATGGCTTCGGATCCTCTCAACGTCTTGTTCGTTCCTTTGCATATACGCCTCAATAATGGCTGCACTTTGTTGGGGTTGGGGCATGCTTGCATAAGGTGCCACAAATGCTTCATTGGGCACAACAAAAGTTGGTGGAAAATATGTTGGAGGAGGTGGTGGCATGGCTGCACCACTTCCCCATGCTTGCATTGGCACACTTCCGTAGTGAGGTGGTGGCATAGGAATTCCGCCATAGGGATGATGGTAGGCCGCTCCTCCTTGCTCTTGGGCTGCGGAGGATGAACCTTCTTCTACGATTCTTCCCCTCTTGTTCTTCTTGGCCGGTACGAGAATTCCTTCTTCTAACCAATTCTCTCTCCCTTCAATAAATAATTTCAGCTTCATGTTGGGGAGAGGAACATTGACTTTTGCCACCTTGTACCCTCTCTTCTCATCTCCACTAATATATTTTCCTTGCTTCATATAATCAATTCCAAGTGAATTTCCCGCAAGGATGAATTTTGGATTTCTTGTAATACCCGGCTTCACAGAAATTGCTATCATAGATAGATAGCATCCCGAACCAATTTGTCCACTCCCCGATATTGCCTCACAACACCACCAATTGATCATGATATATGACGGATCAATGGCTTGTCTTGCAATCAACGCCGAATAAAGCCAATTAACTTCCATATCGGTGACCTTGGACTCTATCATTCTTCCCAAAATCCTTTTGCTCATCCAAGAATGAAATATCCGGATGATGGGATTCCGAATGCTATTTCTTTGCCGGTTATCTTCCCCTGAAATCATGCTCCAAAATCCTTCCAACACACTTTCATTAGCATTAACTTGCTCCGGGGCTTCCCTCTAAAAACCGAGCAACTCTCTAATTTGCTCATAAGGAATTATTTGCTCATCATCCTTCAATCGAAATGAGGGGGATGGCACCCCTTCATTAATAACCGGTGCCATGGTCATGAGAATTTCCATGGCAAGCTCCAAATGAATACTCACTCCTACTCCATCGGAAAATTGCCCCCATCCAATGTGGTTCATCATTTGATAGATATCCGGGGCAAATCCCAATACTTGGAGGGCATCATCATCAAAGTCAACATTGGGCACAACCCTCTTCTCTAGGCGCCCAAGCCTCTGCTCCTCCTCCTCCGACATCATAAGAAATCCATACTTGCAACGTCGTGGAGTGTATGGTGGTGGAGCGGATGAACGAGTCGAACGACGAGGTGGAACGGGCGGCTCCTCCGTTTGCCCTTGTGATTCGGTGTACCGCATAGACGAGCTTTGGGTGTCTCTCCTTCCACTAAGGAGCATGGTGTCGCTCCTTGATGGTGCCACATCCTCTTCCATACTTCGCGGCGACTCAGAGATTGAGTGTCTCCGCGAAGAGCTTGTTGATGCCGGCTTCGATGATGATGATTGCGTCTTCCTCCCAAGAACCTTGCCAAAGACCTTCTTCATCTTGTAGTTGCTGCACAAATCACAAACAAACTCTCCCGGGGGTTTCTTGCCGGTAGAAATACACACAAAGAAGTATATGGAAGAGCAAAGTTTGTGATGCAATTCTCTGAATTTTTGGACTCAAGAGAGGAGAATGAATTTTTCTGGAGAGTTTCTGGAGGTTCTGGACTGAGAGCTCAAGAACACGAACTAATAAGCAAGCAAGAGACTCACCTATGAAAGGTGGAGGCAGGGGGCGAAAATATAGGGCAGGCCGGCCAGCCTGGGCCGACCGGCCTGGGGTCCCTGCCCCTTGCCTCGGCTCCAGCTTTTTCCCACTTGATGTTTGTTGCATTATGACCTTGTGTCCACGTGCTCCACGCTGATCCACCGCCCAAACTCTCTCAGCCATTCCTTTTTCTATCATGGTCAAGTCCTCATCTTGATCATTTCCTTTGTGTCACTTCCATGCCTCCTTGCCTCCCATGTTATCATTTATAACCTGCAAAAATCAAAGCAATGCTGCCCCTCATGCTTGTCCCATGCATGCCAAAAGATTCTTGAATGATGATGTGTTCCCGTGATGCATCATGGGTCATTAGAGGTTCAATTAAGCTCAAAACTTTCCCTTGATCATGTTTAGATGCTAATCACTCCTCTAATTTCGAAAATTAAAAATTAATTCAGAGATATCAATGAGTTCAAATGTATTTTTAGAGGAGTTTTTAGGCATCAAAAACATTTGTAAGTCGAAACTTTTCGACTACATTGATTTTGGTTACACCGGGATCACTTGCTTTCATTAATTGATAGCAAGCTCCTCCGGCTTGACCGTGAGGGATGGGTTTAGGTTCTAATTTTGGCTAAATATGAGAGAGATGTTTTGAATGAACAAAAATAAATGAGGCTTGGAAAAATTCTAATTCTAGAGAAACCTAGGTTCACGCGAGTCCTAGCATGCGTCAAAGATTAAAAATCATTAAGAAACAACGCGGGGCTCTACTCGTGTGTTTTTATGACATAAAACAAACCAACCTTATCATCATGAGGAGGATGAAAGGTGTGGGTAGGTTCTGAAATTTTGGAGTTGGTTTCTCGAAAAGAGGCAAATAAATCGTAGGATGGCTCATTTCAAATGTTTATGTCAAATAAAATCCAAATGAAACATCCGAGCAACTTAAATGTCTCAAAAATAAGATCAACCACTTAAGAGTTTATACCAAGTCTTGTGTAGCAAATTCTAAGACCAACTTACTTGAAAATCAGAAATAATCCGGGTTGCCCTCCCGGCAGCTTATTCTTGACTCGACGAACGGGTTGCCACCCGCCTAGCGCTTCGTTTATAGTCCATGGATAGACTTCTTGTCTTCTTCACTTCGGATCAATGCTCTTTGTGGGTGTTGCAATCTTGGGTTCCCACTTCCACACCATCTTGGGCACGGGCTTATTCTCCGGCCTAGTCATCTTTTTGGTCTTCACAGGCAGCTTTTGTTCTTTGGTCTTGACGGATGCAACGACTTCTTTGATCACTTTCACTTCCTTCATCTTGGGCTCCTCTTTCTTCCTTGGCTCTTCCTTACTAAAACGACGATGAGGTGGAACATATTTAGCATTGATCATGTTGCATACCTCGAAACGTGGACGAAACTTGAATATGTTTCGTGTGCCATTGACGTCGAACTTAATCTCCCCCTTGCCAACGTCGATCATTGCCCTGACGGTCTTGAGGAAGGGCCTCCCTAGGATGAGGGGTGGCTTCTCCCTTTCTCCCATCTCAAGTACCACGAAGTCGACGGGAATGAAGTGATCTCCAACTTTCACGGGCACATCTTCGGCAATTCCCATGGGATAGCGGATGGAGTTGTCACCCAACTCTAAACACATACCCGTAGGCTCAAGTGGTAAGCTTAGCTTCTCGAACACATCTCTTGGTATGACACTCACGCTTGCTCCAAGGTCGCACAATGCCTTCTCGAATGTGAATGAGCCAATAGAACATGGGATAGTTGGACATCTAGGGTCTCTTTGCTTCTCGGGCCCTTGATTTGCGATGGCGGCACTACATTGTTCGGACATCTTGACATGGTCTGCTCCAAGTGTTGCCATCTCATACTTTTTTGCAAGTATGTCTTTGAAGTAGCGAGAATATGTAGGAACTTGAAGAGCGTCCAATAGCGGCATGTTGATGCTTAACCTGCGCACCACTTCCCCAAACTTTTCAAAATGATTATCAATTTTACCTCGAAAGTAGCATGTCTTTAGCGTTGTCATCTTCATGTCATCACTTGGCACTTCGAATTCCGGCTCTTCGGTAGCAATCTCCGGAATAGTAGTCACTTTCTCCTTAGTGTGATCATCCGCTTCAACGGTTGGCTTGGGCTTCCTTGCACCGGCTGGAAGTTCGGGATCTTCAGTCTCCTTTCCCGACCGAGTTTGAATAGCCTTTGCCGTCTCGGGACCTTGGGGCTACCCCGACAATCTTCCTTCATTAGCGGTTAAGCGCCCGGCAAGTTGTCCCACTTGCGTCTCCAATATCTTCATTATGTTGAGCACTTGTTGGTTGGAGCTCCCGACCTCCGTCACCTTGCCATCAATATTCTCCAATATTTTATCCATAGCTTTGAACTTAGTGACGGTGTTCTTGTTGATCTTTGGTTGCTCGTCCATGAAATCCTTCAATTGTATACGAAGAGGCACCGAATTTTGAATAGACGAACTTGCATTAAATTGAGGTCTACCTTGCCCGTAGCGGAAGTTTGGCAAATCTCCTTTTCTCGTGTAGTCAAGCACCTTTGCTTCCTCCGAACAATCTTTTTGGACATGGCCGTACTCCACACATTCTTCACACGTGGATCTTGCTTCGGCGGCCTTCAAGTCTTGGGCGGCCTTCTTTTCTAGCTCCATGTTTTCCAACCTTCTCACGAGCGAGTCAATCTTCCCTTCTAGAAGATCTTCCTTTTAACCTGCAAAACACCTTTAACATTGCCCGTTCGTTGAACCGGAAGTAGACGTCCCGATGATGCCCATGTATCATTATCCGCAACCTTCTTGAAAAGAGTGAATGCCTCCGTCGGAGTTAGCTCAATAATAGATCCTCCCGCCGATGCGTCAATTACGGTCCTTGATGCTAGATTGAGACCTTGATAAAACTTTTGAACAAGGTCTTCCTTTGGGAACTTGTGATGTGGTACGGCTCGGGTGTACTCATTGAAACGCTCGAAAGCTTCCGCGATAGTCTCCGTAGGATATTGAGCAAAAGTAGCAATCTTATTACGCAAGCTTTGAGTCTTACCCGGCGAATAGTACTCCTTCATGAAAGCTCTCATCAATGCTTCCCAATTTTGCACCGTCTCTACTGGTAGAGTATAGAACCATTGCAAAGCTTTTTCGAGAAGTGAGAACGGAAAAAGTCTTGCCCTCAATTGATTTTTATCCAGCCCTTCCATCGTGAATGTCTGACAAAGTTGAATGAATGCTTGGATGTGAAGGTTAGGATCCTCTTTACCGGTGAAGGGTGTATGTTGCACCATGCGGATGGTTGAATTCTTGATCTCAAACGGCCTTCCGATGTCAGCTAGGTTGAGGATGGGTAGATCACCAAGCTCTGGGATGCAAAGCTCCCCGATCTTCCTCTCTTCCCCCATTGGTGGCGGTTGAGGTTGATCTCTCCTTGGACTTGTAGGTGGTGATTCTTTGTTCGGACTTGTGGGTGGAGATTCCTTTGGAGGTCCCGATGTTCCTTCGTCTCTGGTGTTTGGATCTACAATCCCCAGCTTCCTAGATCGTGCTTCGCGTCTCCCTTGTCTGTAAAGTTTTTCTGGATCATCCACAAAATTTTTTGGTTTGTTGGAGAGGTGGCCGTCCATCTCCTGTTAGGGTTAGTGATAAACAAAATATACACAAGATCTAAAAAGAAAAGAAAACTATAAAAAGGGTTAGTCAAAAACTAGATTAGATTGGTTTTTGAGGATGATCAAAGTTTAGTAGATGCAAAAGAAAAATAAAAAAGAAACTGAAAATACTTACAAACGAGATATTAGATTGGATCTTAATTACTTGTTCCCCGGCAACGGCGCCAGAAAAAGGGGCTTGTTGACATTTGATTATCGTTGCAAAGTTCGTTTGGACTTGCAAGCGGACAAATCCCTCGTCGTAGTTAAGGAACCCTTCTTCCCTTGAGTGGTGAACCCAAGGTATCGAATCCGTGGAACAATATGTAATGTAAAATCAATCTAATAACCGAGAAACACTTGCTTCTTTGAGAGGCTTCGAATTGCATCTAATCTACTAAGATCAAAAGAGGTAGCAAGAGAAAGCATTGAGGTACCGATCTAGAGAGAGGTCTAGATCGAGTTTATGTCGTCGTTCTGAGCAAGATAAAAGAGAGAGTAAAACGAATCTCATTGAAAGCTTCTTTAAATCATGACCTTCTGTCAAACCCCCTAAGTCGCCCCGCCGTAGTCGGTGTCAACATCCTGTCACGATGTTCCCCTTTCTTCGCGGTCGAATCTTAGAGCACACCCGCAAGGAGTGCGTTGAACTACTTGGTAGATCGGGTATGCACCTCTAGCCACTGCGGCTACAAGAACATCCCATGCAATCTATCTCGAGAATAGATTGAGGAAGAAAACACCCAAGCAAGAACAAGAATTGCAAACAAAGGTACTCGATCGCTAGGAATCGGATCCATTAAAACTCCATCAGAAGTATGAATACATGAATAAGATCCAACCGGGATCCTACCTTGACCTTGATTCACGCCTCCGGAACTCCGACGTGGTCTTTCTTGCAAGGTTCCCACGTCAGCTAGGCAAACCCTAGACGACTAACACGACCCTCCTCTCCAGGGTGGTGTCCCTCAAGCTCCTCTGCTCCTCGGCGGTGAATGACGAATTGCTTGATACGTGGCTCGGGGTACCGGGGCTATAAATAGTCCGAGGATCAGCTAGGTCAAAGGGAGCAGCGAAGGCCCAGAATGGGCTGGGCCGACCAGCCTGGGCCCATCCTGGCCCAGTTCGGCACCGCCTTTCTTCCGGATGCTTCTCGCGAATTCTTGAGTTTTTGTCGAGTTGCCTGTGGGCCGTTGATGTTATTTTCCTTGCGGTTTAGATAAGGAGGCTTTGCGAATGAACTCCCACATCTTCGATCTAGGTCCTCCGCACTTCTCGGCTTCACGCTTTAGTCCTTGGCTTGTTTGGAGTCATGTTCATCTTGTATCTTGACTTGTCCCTGGGTCCATGATCACCTTGTAAATTCCTTGATGAACTTTACCCGGAAGTCCTAATTTAAGCTCTTGATTCCTGTGTAAAGAATAAACTCCAAAAACCATGCACGAGTGCGAACATAGCATATAATGAGGGCTAGGATCGTTAGTGTGAATATCAAATCAATACCAACATAGAAGGTAAACAAGTGGCTAGGTTGACGGAAATCGACCGCCAACAACGGTGAAGTGGAATGTGTGGGTCTCCGGCCTCTAGTGGTCCAGAAGTGCGCAGAGGAGGGAGAAGTCGAACTGGAACCGTGTCATGCGATCCTTCCGAGGAATCTCGTCCCGCAGCCTGTCCCCCTCGACTAATCGCGCTACAGGTAGTAGTCCTGTAGCACGTAGCCTGAAACAAATAAGGTAAATTTATTAGTTAAAACAAAAATATAAATAAAGGTACATATAACAAAGGTAAATTCACGTACTTGGGAACCCAACGGTCGTGGATCGGCAACAACGTTCGCGTAGTGCGAGAACGTATGTGTCCAAGATCCTCTCCGAGGACGGCGGACAGGTACGAGCGGTGCCTGCGGTCGACCTGAGCCTCCAACAACTCGGGCGTCATGTACACCACAGCCCGAGCCTGAGCCTCAGCCTGAGCCTGATCCTGAGCCTGATCCATAACTGCAGCTGCATACAAAAATTAAATAAATAATTAAAAAAACCAGATAAAGTAATTTCTATATTTTTTATATTTTCTAGAACAGATAAACTAATTTTTTATATTTTCTAAACAAGATAAAGTAATTTTCTACAATTTCTAAACAAGATAAAGTAATTTTCTACAATTTGTAAAATATCAAAATTATTTTTCTAGAAACAAGATAAACTATTTTTCTACATTTTCTAGAACAGATAAAGTAATTTTGTAGATTTTCTAAACAAGATAAAGTAATTTTCTACAATTTCTACAACATTAAAACTATTTTTCTATATTTTCTAGAACAGATAAAGTAATTTTCTAGAACTTCTAAATTAGATAAAGTAATTTTCTACAATTTCAACATTTTCTAGAACAAATAAAATAATTTTCTAAAATTTCTAAATAAGATAAAGTAATTTTCTAGAATTCCTAAACAAGATAAAGTAATTTTCTACAATTTCTAAAACATGGAAACTATTTTTCTACATTTTCTAGAACAGATAAAGTAATTTTAAAGAATTTCTAAACTAGATAAATTAATTTTCTACAATTTTAACATTTTCTAGAACAGATAAAGTACTTTTCTAAAATTTTTAAACAAGATAAAGTAATTTTCTATAATTTCTAAAACATAGAAACTATTTTTCTATATTTCCTGGAACAGATAAAGTAATTTCCTAGAATTTTTAAACAAGATAAAGTAATTTCCTGAATTTCTAAAATATTTTTCTAAATTTCTAAATTTCATAAACTAATTTCTAAATTTTCTAAACTGATTTCTTAATTTTCTAAACTAATTTCTAAATTTTCTAAACTAAAATCTAAATTTCATTAAATAATTTCTAAATTTCATGAACTAATTTCTAATTTTTCTAAACTAAAATCTAAATTTTCTAAACTAATTTCTAAAATTTCTAAACTAAAATCTAATTTCCTACAATAATTACACTAATTAAACTAATTAAATGAAGAAAGGAAATTTACCTGAGAGAGAAGAGGGAGAGAGGCTGCGGCGGTAGGAGGTGGGGGGGACAGCGGCCGCCGTCGCCATTTATATAGGTGCGCCAGCCGCCGTGGGTCACGGCGGTTAGGTCCTACCGCCGTGGCCTACGGCGGTGCCAACCTCTACCGCCGTGGAGCACGGCAATAAGTTGCCGCGGGCCCACAACCGACATCTGACCATTGGCGGTAGCCCAACCGCCGTGGGCTACGGCGTTTGGACGGCCTGCCGCCGTGGGCCACGGCGGTTGGACCTATCCGCCGTGGCTCACGACGGTGGTGGTATATTTTTGTTAAATTTCAAAACGGTGGTATAATTTTACAAATTGGAAAAAAATATATAAAAAAATTCCGCACAAACAATAGGAACCCAAGCAACAGACGCGCGACGCCGAGGTAGGCCGGGCAGGCCACATGGTGGTTCTCCCGGAGGAGTGTCCGTCGTCATTCGTCGATGGTGTTCATGCACTTGCTTATTATCGCTCTCGTGGTGGTGAAACCAGGGTTTTTTTACTGACCGTAACCGGTATGAAAACCGCAGCAACCGGTCCGGTCCGGTTCCGATCGGTACCAAACTGGTCAAATTCAAAATTTTGAATTTGAATTAAAAAATCTCAAAAAAAATCCTAAAAATGCTTCACATTGCGACGAATCTAATGGTGTCAAAATTGTTCAAATATTCGTTCATTTAGCATACTTTGCGGGCATTAGAAGTTAAACCAAAAATGAAAAAGGAAAAAATTGGCCGGTTCAACTTCTAATGCCCGCAAAAAATACTAAATGCACTAATGTTTGAAAAATTTTGACACCATTAGATTTTACACACCCTGAAATATTTTTAGAAAATTTTCTTTTATTTTCCAATTTTTTAATTCAAATTTGAAAACACACCAAATTCTTTACTAATTCAGTTTTTTTGTTCAACTACCGGTAACCGATCAAACCGGTCCGGCTTACCAGTCAAACCAGTCGGTTAGCCGCTAAAAACCGGTTGTATAGGCGTTTTCGGTTTGGAATTTAAATTTGTCCCTTTTTACCGTTAGCCGGTCAAACCGGACCGGTTAGCCGGAACCGGTGGGCGGCGGTTTGGTTTGACCAGTCGGATAAAAAAAACTCTGGGTGAGCGTGAACTGGAGTGCTGGATACCCGGTTTTTGCCTTGGCGCCATGAGTTCTTTGGTTAGCAGGTAGGCTTCATGTCCCAGATGTGGCTATCTTGTCATATACAACTATATAGATGCAAACCACTACAAGCTATAGTTGGATTTCTCCCAACATGCTAGCATTCTACATTATCATCCACTATATGTCATATCACCATCCACTAGACCATCTATTTATGTCTTCAACCGTAGAACGTATGAAGCGTGGACCTCATAATGATTTTTGCAAAACAAACTATTTTAGTTGCTCTGTATGATGCGAACCCAGTATGGTTTGTGGCCGATCTTTCGATGAGAAGCGTGAAGGATAACTCGATTGGAGGAAATGACATTCACGACCCGACTATAACCTAAAATCCTCATTTATCGCCGGTGTGATTTTTGTAGGAACTGCGTTGAGTACCAGATGCATACCTGTCGTTCCATCCGTCCCATATAAATTTTTGTAGAAATCTGTCACCATAGCTCCCATCTCAGTCACTTTTTCAGTGAATATGCCATCCGGTTTACATAGCTTTGGGATGTGATTTTTCCTCCTGCGCTGGCTTGCCCTGAGGTGAAAAATCTTGTATTCTTGTCCCCCGATGCAAGCCATAAAACTCTGGAGTGTTGTTTTTGAGGACCAGGTGTGTCCGAAGACCAGTGGGCTGTCCCGGAAGTTCCAGTGGTTAGGTCGGTAGTTCCGGTAATCCTTTTGAGGAGATCTTTTGTGATAAGCCTCTTTATGTTGTGGGGAAGTTGTGGTTAAATTTTCATGATTTTTGGAGCTCGTTTGATCGAGTTTTGGATTTTTCTTTCTCCTCTAGTTGGCTGTTTTTCGTCCTGTCTCGGAAGTTCCGACCCTGAGGCTGTATCTTCTGGTAGGAGGCTAGAAGTTCCGATTTTATCTTCCGGTGAGCCTCTGTCTTGGTTCGGAAATTCCGACCCCGAGGTTGTATGTTCCGGTAGGTTGCCGCAGTGTTCGGTTTTGCTCCGTTTCGTCTGCGGTTGCTTCCATCTTGTGTTCAAGCCTTTCGATCTTTGTTCTAGGGTCTCTAGAGAGGTGTGTGTTTCCTTTCGCTGGTTTGTGTGTGACTCTTGGAGTTGCGATTGGGACATAGGCCGAGTTCTTTGAAGAAGAATTTTTATCGGCTCCCATTCACTCCCCCCTCTCTCTGGTCGCCTATTCGGTCCTTCAATTGGTATCAGAGCCGGTTACGGATCTTCTTGATTCTAACCAGTCTAAGATCCAAAGATGGGCGATTATGGCAAGGGGTCGGGTCCTCCGCACTTTGATAGCAAGAATTACCTGATGTGGGAGAGGCGCATGGGCGCGTTTTTGCGAGGGAAGGGAACTCTGATCTGGGAGGTTACTCAGAATCCTCATTATGTCATCCCAGAAAGTTTTCTACTTCCAAGATCGCGGGACATGTGTGAGGCCAACAGCAAGGCCGTTGATTACTTGTTCCGTGCTCTCTGTGCCTCGGAGTTCGAGCGAGTGTACGGGGAGAATGTGGCCGGAAAGATTTGGCTCAAGTTGAGAAATGCTCATGTTGGCAATGCCCAAGTGCAAGCCCGTTAGTTTTCCACTTACCAGAGAGAGTACGAGAACTTCACTCATCTCCCCGGCGAGTTGACCGATGCGATGTTCCAATGCTTCACTAGCATAGTCAACAACATGAGGTCCAATGTGACAGTGCTCCCATACACGGATCATGATCAAGCTATCAAGCTTTTGCATGCCCTGGATAGGTCCGTGTGGAGTGCCAAGGTCGAGGCCATTAAGGAGTCGAGCGTGTATGATACGCTGACACTGGATGAGCTGTTTTCCAAGCTTAGGTCTTCAGAGGTTGATCGTGGCTTGAGAGCCAAGAGCGAGAGCCCCACTGATCCTCATAGTTTGGCTCTTGTCTCCGGGTCAAGGTCTAACGCTAACACCGGTGGTTTCTCTTTGTCTTGTCTTGTGTCTTTGCCAGATGATCTCGCTTTGTTGAGCAAGAGGTTTGGGCAGATGTACGAGAACCGCAAGAACGCAAGGCGGAGCTCGGGGATGTGGTATCGGTGCGGGAAGCACGGGCACTTCATCGTCGAATGCCCTGAAGCCATGGAGATAAAGAACGACTACAAGGGCAAGCCCAAGCACGACTACAACAAGCACCGCTCCCGGAACGACTACAAGGACAAGCACAAGGACAAGGACGAGAGAAGGCACAAGAAGGGTGGCGGCTACAAGAAGAAGACCGCTCGAGCGATGGTGGCCGGAGCGAGCGACATCGACTCAACTTCAAGCGATGCTTCTTCCGACTTGAGCAGCGAGGAAGAGCAAGAGAAGCGCAAGGACAAGTGGCACACAGGCAAGAACTTCACCGGCCTAAGCTTCATCGCACAAGGAGGCTTTTGCGGCATGGCGCATTCCAAGAAGAGTGGGAGGCACAGGTCGGATTCGAACTCCGACTCCGATGAAGAGGTACGACAAGATCCCAACTTCTTGCTAGAGGAGAATACTAGGCTCAATGAGTTGCTTGATAACCGTGATGATGTGCTTAGAAAGACCAACAAGGAGAAGAGAGAATTTAGGTCTCTGTTGGGTGATGCTAAGGATAAGATAGCCGAGCTTGAATCCTTGCTTGTGGATGCTAGAAATGAGATAGGTGCTTTGAAATCTGCTCCTGTGGTGTCTGATGAAATTGACTGTGGTGATTGCTCAGTTTTTCTTGCTGATTTGACTGCTCTCAAGGAGAAGCATGCCTCTACTTTGGAGGAACTAGATGTGGTTAGGGTTGAGTGTGATGAATTGAAGTCTAGGCCAGCTTTACTAGGTGCTTGTACCTCATGTCCTGTCTTGCATGCTAGGCTAGATGAATCTCACACTAGAATAGTTTCTCTTGAGGCGGCATTGAAAGCTCCTCTTCCTACATCATGTTCAACCTGTGAAATGCATGCTTTAAAGAACATGGAACTTGCACACTATGTTGATCGTCTGCAGGATGAAAATGATGAGCTAAGAAAAATGATGGGGTGGTTGTCTGGGCATGAGCCACAATTGAGTTTGATGTTGGCTCAGTTTAAGAGGTTTGATGGTCAGGTGTTGGGGGCTGACAAGTGTGGTGAGAAGAGTGGTGAGGGAGAATAGAAAGCTGGAGAGATCCCCATTCCACCACATACCACACCGATGAACAAATTTATACCCAAACCAAACCACCTCAGAAACAAGCTAGACACAACACCAGATCCACCAGTTTCCCCCCACAAGTCTAAGAACTACCAGAAACCCATCAAGTTTGTGAGCACCCAGGGGAGTGTCTTTGGTGGGAAGTCAGGAGAGAAAGCTGGAGAGAAGCTTGTAGAAAAGTCACAGCCTAAGCCAGTTCCAATCCACTTCCATTGTGAGTATTGTGGGAGGGATGGGCATAAGGATGAGTTCGGTTTCCGGAGGAAGAAGGATGAGAGGTTTGCTAAGGAGATGGCAAACAAGGACAGGTACCACCTTGCTCGTGGTGTGCCTGAGCCTCGTAGAGGGCCTCTACCTAGGGGTGATGTGTTTGTGAGGACAGTTCCCACTCGTGGAGGTGGAGGTGGTTTCCCTCAGAGAGATAGGCGTGTTGGGTTTGGGCGTGGTGAGTTGGCTCGACGTGCTCCTTCTCGTGACCATTACGAGTTTGGGAGGCACGATCGGAGCTTTGGGTCTCGGATGGACTACGAGCTATGTTTTCCTCCTCGTGGTGCGCGTACTCCTCTAGTGAGACGTGACAGGTCCTTTGGTGGTAGGTGTGAGAGGGCTCCGCCTCGGGGTGTTGGTAGAATGGACTTTGCAAACCCTTCTTTTGAGCAAATGGCTCGACACTGGTTTGAATCTTTTGGAACTAACCCCAGTGTTGAGTCGCTTGCTCATTCTCGTTCTCATTTTTTATTGCAGGTGGGAGGCTTGGAGAACTTTTGGTTGATCGACTCCGGTTGCTCACGACACATGACCGGAGATCGTGGGTGGTTCTCCAGCCTCACCCCGGTGAGTACGAGGGAGTACATCACTTTCGGGGACAACGGGAGAGGACGAGTGCTTGCTGAAGGTATGGTGAAGGTGAGTAGCAAGGTGACCTTAAGAAGTGTGGCCCTGGTCAAGTCACTTGGTTTCAACCAATTGTCGGTATCTCAATTACTTGACGAAGGTTTTGAGGTTCGTTTTAAGTCGGGCGCTTCTCGTGTGCTTGATTCTCGAGGTGATCTTGTCTGTACGATCGTCCCCGAGGGTCAAATTTTCCGTGCTGATTTTTCCCAGTCTGTTGGTCCTCCTCGATGCTTTGTTGCTGGCATTTCGGCCGAGCTTTGGAAATGGCATAGGAGGTTGGGACACTTGAGCTTTGAGTTGCTTTCCCGCTTGAGTAGTCTTGATCTTGTCCGAGGATTGCCTAAGTTGAAATTCAAGAAGGATTTGGTTTGTGCTTCTTGTCGGCATGGAAAGATGGTTGCTGCTTCTCACGCCCCTCTGACTGCTATCATGACCGAGCGACCTTGTGAGCTGTTGCACATGGATTTGGTTGGGCCAGTTCGTGTTCGCTCTGCGTGTGGGAAGTGGTATGTTCTTGTGGTTGTTGATGATTTTTCGAGGTACTCTTGGGTTTTCTTTTTGGAGGATAAGATCGAGACATTTGGCTTTGTTCGAGACTTGATCTTGAGGTTGAAGAATGAGAGACATGGTGATGCCATTCGAGCTATACGCAGTGACAATGGCACGGAGTTTAAGAACTCTCTTTTCGATACCTTTTGCAGTGATCTTGGTCTTGATCATCAGTATTCTTCTCCATACGTCGCTTGCCAGAATGGCGTAGTGGAGAGGAAGAACCGGACCCTTTGTGAGATGGCCAGGACGATGCATGATGAGCATAGGACTCCTAGGTGTTTCTGGGCCGAGGCGGTCAATACCGCTTGCTATGTCTCAAATCGTATCTTCCTTCGTGCTTTCAAGAAGAAGACCTCCTATGAGCTGATGCATGGGCAACAACCCAAGGTGAGTCACTTTAGAGCTTTTGGTTGCAAGTATTTCATTCTGAAGAAGGGTAAGCTGGATAACTTTGAGTCTAGATGTTCGGATGGGATTTTCCTTGGTTATGCGATTCACTCTAGAGCATATTGTGTGCTCAACCTTGACACTAACTGAATCATGGAGACTTGCAAGGTTACCTTCGACGAGACACAACCATGTAGCTCTTCTGCTTTTGAGTGCAGGTGACAAGGAGATTGGAGCGAGGATCTTTGAAGATGAGCAAGATGGAGATGGAGATGAGGACGATGATGGAGGTGGCGCTCCCATGGCTGATCGTGTACGTGCTACTTCCACTACTACGACGACGATCGAGGATGGTCCATCCCCTACACCCACTACGACTGAGGCTGTTCGAGTGGAGGCTGTTGCTGAGGGGGAGATCGTGTCCAAGCGAGAGGCTCCGCGGCGGGTACAAATTGATCACCCACCGATGACGATCATAGTTTTTCTTGGGCCTCCAGATCAAGCAGTGCAAGGACGGGACGTTTGTACATCAGGCGAAGTACACCAGGGACATGGTGAAGAAGTTTGGCATGAACGACTCCAAGCCGCTGACTACACCGATGAGTACCACTATGGCTTTGGACGCGTACGAGGATGGTGAACCTGTGGACCAGAAGGAGTACCGGAGCATGATCGGCTCCCTCCTCTACTTGATAGTGACGAGGCCGGACATACAGTTCAGTGTGTGTCTGTGCGCTCGTTTTCAGGCTTCACCGAGGACTTCACATCAGCAGGCCGTCAAGCGGATTTTCAGGTACTTGAACTACACTCCTGAGTTTGGTCTTCGGTATTCTGCCTCCTTGACACTCAGACTTCACGGGTACTCCGATGCTGATTTTGCTGGGTGTCGATTGGACCGCAAGTCTACCTCTGGGTGTTGTCAGTTCCTTGGTTCTTCTTTGATCTCTTGGTCATCTCGCAAGCAATCTAGTGTAGCCCAGTCCACTACAGAGGCCGAGTATGTAGCTGCTGCTAGTTGTTGTTCCCAACTGCTTTGGATGACCTACACCATGAGTGATTTTGGTGAGGAGTGCTCCCAGGTTCCACTTTTCTGTGATAGCACCAGTGCCATAAGCGTAGCCAAAAACCCTGTCCTCCACTCCAAAATGAAACACATAGAAGTGAGGTACCACTTTCTGAGGGACAATGTTGAGAAGGGAAACATATCTTTGTCCTATGTCCCTACCCAAGATCAGCTAGCCGACATTTTCACCAAACCACTTGACCAAGTCACTTTCACTCGCTTGCGGGGTGAACTTGGGGTGTGCTTTCCTTTCTAGCTGAGTCTTGGAGCTTCTCATGTATATATGTGTCATATGTTCATTTTGCTGCATTGCATTCATGCATTTTACTTTTTGTACAAAACCTGGTAGGATAGCCATCTTTGGATCACTTGTGCTAGGAATGAGCTTCTCTTATATACATTGATCACCGATGTGCTATATTTGTGATATATGTGCATGTTTGGTAAATTGTGGATGTGAATGCTATGCTCTTGATGGTTTTGCCATATACTTGTGTTGAGATAGCTTTCTTTTGATGAAAATGCTAAAATTGTGTCTCTCATGAGTAGATGTTTGTCTATGCTTAATTTGTGGCTAAATGCCTATATCGTATTTAGTTTATGCTTGAGAATCATGTTCTCTTTGCTTGGGGTCAAAGACCTTTTATCATTGTAAATGTTTAGCCCTTTTGCTTGCTTGGGGAGGAGCATAAGCTTCTTTTTGCCGCAAAGGCACTTCATGTACCATGTTTAAACTTGAAAATGAAATTGGTGTGTGAATTGCCTTATGCTTGAAAAATGAGCTCTAAGTCATGTCTTTATGTTTTGATAATCATATCTTGGGTGCTAAACCGTAACATGTTGTCTACCATGAGAAGTCTCATTTTAAGAAGTAGACACATGGCTCGGTGGCTTTAACATGACTTGAGTAGCTTGTGGGCGTTTATAATGATCTTGTGATGAGAATTTGTGATCTTGCATAAACTTTGGATGATCTAGTGTATTTATGTTCAAATTGGTATAGAGAGAGTCTTGCTCATGAGATGACTATTTCTTTGTGAAAATTGCTTGAAAATTGCTTTTAGCCATGTCACATGCTTATATGTCTCTACCTTCTTGATGGCAATGTGCTAAATACACCATATCTACTTTGCTTGCTCTATGTCTCATGTGTAGCATTTTGTTGTGCTCTTGGTATATTTGAGAAGCTTGGTAGATTATATATATGCTTTGACATGCATTTTTCATGAAAACAAGGGGGAGAGCATCATGATATCTTGATTCATGCATTGTCAACAAGGGGGAGAATTTGTATGCTTTGGGAGAATTTTGTGGAAAATTGGTATGTATTTGTGAGATGTTGCATGTGAGGAGAAAAATTAAGAAGAAGAGGTTGCATTTGCTCAGGGGAGTTGCATATGTGCAGGGGGAGCTCCTTTGATCTTTCCTGAAATTTGTGCTTTGTGATGTGCTCTTTGAGAGCTTTGGTTTGTCTCGGCTGTGTCGAGCCGTTGCCCTTGTCTTAGGGGGGCGAGACTTGGTCTGGCGAGTGGTCTTGTTTTCGCTTGTTCTTTGGCTTTGGATCACTTGTTGGAGGTTGGTGTTCGTGGCGGTTTTCTTTTCTTTTTCTCTATGTGATTTCTATGGGTGTTGTCAATGCACTCATCAAGGGGGAGATTGAGGACCAGGTGTGTCCGAAGACCAGTGGAGGGTCGCTCCTTAGTGATGAGTGATTGACAACGTTGTGTGGACTGATGCTTGGCTAAGTGTGCAGGTACAGGTTGCGGCTTGACTCGTGTCGGTGCAGGTGAATAACAAGCGCGAAAGGCCTTAGCCGTGGCAAGTAGGCTTGGTTCGATGGACCCGGTGGCCGATGGGGTCAAGTGCGAGCCGTGCGGTGCAAGACTGGCGGGCTGAAGTCGTGAACATGGGCCGGTGCAAGGTTGCGGATGGAGCCCGAAGCTTGCACGCGGGGTTTGTTGGTTTGCCCACAAAACCATCTGTGGACGGTTTCTTGGTTTGGGCCTCAAAACCAAGCCCGGAGGCCCGAGGCGACGGAGACGGTGATCCGGGAGCTTCGGGAAGCTTCGAGGCGGAGGGCACGTGGCGTGATCGCGGGGTTTGCGTCGAGGTGAAGCGAAACCGCGGTGGAAGCGTGTCCGTCCGATGAAGACTTGACCAAAATGCCCCTGAGGGGTTGTATCTTCATTTCAAGCAGTAGGGGGTAGCGTGGTCATTTACCTCCCTCCAATGGACTTCGTATAAATAGCGGAGAGGTGGATGGCATCTCTCTCTCTTGGACTCTAGGGTTTCCTCCCCCGGTAGATCACTCTGGACTGCTTCTTTTTCCTTTGCTTTCCTTAGGCTAGATTCTTGTATAGACTCTGACCTCTGGATGTATGGAAGCATTCAGCGTTGTGGTGATCTCCTAGCTCTTTGTGATTTTCGTGTCATTTTCGGAGCTCTTTTTGGTTGGTTTCGTTCTTCGCTCGATTCGTTGATTTGAGGGCGTTTTCTCTCGGATTTCTTTGAGGGGATCATGGGTGGATGCCTTGCGCACCTTTGTGGATGATCTTGACCCCTCAAACGCCAGGATTTGCCCTCGATTCGTGAGTTTTTGGATGAACCCTAGTTCATAGTGTTCTTGGCCAAGATTTGCGATTCCGGGAGATTGAGTGGGTTTGGGGCCATGAAATTTTAGGAATAGCTTCTCCTAAAGGCAATACTACTTGTCCTAAAATTTGGTTGCAATCCATTGGGTGAATCGAGAGATCCATCGATCGAAAGTTTGGAGTTGACCCGCGGGCGGTTTTTCTGGGCTGTCCCGGAAGTTCCGGTGGTTAGGTCGGAAGTTCCGGTGATACTTTTGAGGAGATCTTTTGTGAGAAGCTTCTTTATGTTGTGGGGAAGTTGTGGTTAAATTTTCATGATTTTTGGAGCTCGTTTGATTGAGTTTTGGATTTTTTTCTCCTCTAGTTGGCTGTTTTTCGTCCTGTCTCAGAAGTTCCGACCCTGAGGCTGTATCTTCCGGTAGGAGGCCAGAAGTTCTGATTTTATCTTCCGCTGAGCCTCTGTCTTGGTTCGGAAGTTCCGACCCTGAGGTTGTATGT
This sequence comes from Cenchrus fungigraminus, assembly GCA_036936925.1. Lineage (NCBI taxonomy): Eukaryota > Viridiplantae > Streptophyta > Magnoliopsida > Poales > Poaceae > Cenchrus > Cenchrus fungigraminus. The sequence goes on from CM072775.1 coordinate 79,093,900, forward strand.
TCCGGTAGGTTGCTGCAGTGTTCGGTTTTGCTCCGTTTTGTCTGCGGTTGCTTCCATCTTGTGTTCAAGCCTTTCGATCTTTGTTCTAGGGTCTCTAGAGAGGTGTGTGTTTCCTTCCGCTGGTTTGTGTGCGACTCTTGGAGTTGCGATTGGGACATAGGCCGAGTTCTTTGAAGAAGAATTTTTATCGGCTCCCATTCACTCCCCCCTCTCTAGTCGCCTATTCGGTCCTTCAGTTTCCACATGATCTCCTCTTTGTGATTAAGCTCCATAATTCTATCCACCACTTTGCTCTCTACATGCGATGGGCCACCTGTCCTCCCTGGATCAGAACGCAGGCGTTCCAGTTCCTCATTCAGAGTCTTGAGTTCCCGACAAACATGGCCAAACGTGTGAATGCCCCACTCGCTTTAGATTTCCCGCGACAGTAGCTCCTGCAGAGTGTGTGCCGTACCAGCTCCCTGCCAGGACTGAGCCAACATGTTAACAAAATCTTCATGAGACTCCCACATCACCTCACGAAAAGCCTCTCCTGTACCTTTCAGCCCGGGTGGTTTCAATCTTGGCTCTCGATCCGCGTCGGAGCGTGTGATTGTGTATTGGGTAGTAAAAAGTTTGTATTTATACGCATGCGTCAGGTAAAGCTGCACACAGATCTGACATAAACTTGCATTGGTAGGTGGGAAAGGTGGAGACTTTTGTGTCCAAAGCCTGCTGCTGTCATTATGGACCCTCGGGACCGGCTGCGAATGATTCTGGACCACACAAAAGGGACCCCACCCTATTCCTCTACTGCGCATAGTGTACCACCTTTTATTTTTCATGCTACCTACTGATGTGGAACCTGCTATGTGTTGTCCTCCACCCGCTCATGGCATGTACACAGGGGTATTTTAGTTGAACAGCCTTTGTACAGGACTTTGCTTCATTTTTTACCCATCTGCTTCGCCGCAGTCCCCTCATAAACGAATCTCACACCGGGAGACTCGCATAGAAAAATCATTTAGGCCCTCTGATGCTTCCACATTAAGGTCCTATCCACCTCCACCCACTACACTTAGATCTTGGTTTCGCAATCCTCATGGAGGTTCAGCAGGGTAATGGTCGGCCGCCGAACTTTGCATCGGAAGGCACACGAGGGCAGCAGCCTTCTTTCTCGGCTCCGACTGGTTCAAGAGGTACCACAACATTTGGTTCGTTTGATGTGGAAGGACACAATGACGATGAAGGAGAAGGAGGTTCATATGTGGGCATCACTAATCGCTGTTCCCCCAAGTCCATTTATTCTGTTGTTTGCAAGTTCAGCGAGTTCAAGAAGCAGTGTGTGCGTGAGATTGGATTTGGTGGCATTCTAGATCTACCTTGTATTACCAAGGTAAATCTGAAATTATCCTCATGGTTGTATAGCAAATTAGATTCGGAGGAAAGTTCTCTTGTGTTGTCTGAATCTAGGCGGATTTATGTTCATGAAAAGGATGTAGGTATAGTGTTTGGCATCCCCTGTGGTGATTTAGATATTAGTGGGACAGAGCTTTCTGCTGAACAGATAGGTCTCATTGCTGATGATTGTAGTTTAAGTGGAGCTAGGAATTTTAAAGCGCTAGAAGGCTTGTTATTGAAGCATATTGATGACAAATCCTTGAAGCTAGAGGTTCAAAGTTGCATTTGTCATATTTGTAATGGGGAATTTGTTGGCTCCCGGAATTAAGCACAACCATGGAAACACAGATTTCTGGGGGGCCTTGAAGGATCCAGAGTTAAGTGATAGGTATAAATGGTGCCGTTATGTGCATTGCCATGTACTGGAATGCGCAGATAAGGTAAGGACAGAGCTTATACGAAAAGGCAGGGTCAATAGTTTACCTGGGTGCCATCTGTTCCTCCAGGTATGTATCTGAGCGCGACACTCGCACACTTCAATTTTTCAATACCCCCCTTCAGTTGCTTAACAGATACATGTCCCAGATGAGCATTTCACCTTAATTCTGATCTCACACGTGATGTTATGTTCCTGGATAATATTGAACTCCGGCACTTAGCAAAGAACCAGAACATTACACCGCGCATTAAGGTGTTCGATCAGGATTCTCTTAAAGTCATGGCAGATGCCTGTTCTTCACGGGGGGAGCATGATTTCTCTAATTTCATGGGTGTAAGTGTGCTGCAGTTCTTTCTTTTCAGATTTTTTACAGTATGTGTTTCCATGCTCATTGATGAGATGCGTACTATGTGCATAAACATTAAACAGTTACGGCCCTGAGCACTATGTGCATACATGAGGAGGACATATGAGTCGGACATCTCTGGTGGGCCACGCATTCCAGTTTTCACAAGGAAATCACTACCTCAGCCAACGCAACTCCCCTACACTGATAAACTTGGTAATGTCCAGATGCTACCACCTGAGCAGTACCCCATGCGCAGTCCAACTGATTTAGCACATTACATGCAAGCAAAACACCCCTCGCTAGTAAGTTTACCTTTCCTGCATACATTTCAACACCCTATGTTTTGATTCATACATTAACTGATTTGGTCGTTCATATATCTTGTTTAATTTTTTGCCAAAGGCTAAGCATTATGTTCTAGACTACTTCAAACTGCACAACGCTAGAATGATGAGGGAGATAGCACAGCTCAGGAATTCGCTGCTTCGCAGTAATGCTGATTTCTTTGATTGATTGTTGACAATGTTGGTATACAAAACATACAACATATGCACAAGAAGCCTCGCACACTGAATTTGCAGCCGCCGACAAACTCCCCCATGTCTGCTGCTTCCTCGTCAAAGTGTGAGTACATACATTAGGCCTTAAACATTTCATTGTTCTGTTCCATTGGTGTGACCATGGTGCCAACATCAATTGCAGCTGATGTTGTTCCTACTCACACAACTCGCATCTATGGTACATCGAAGCGACCTATCCCAGTTAATTCTAGTGAAAACTGGAACAACAAGAGGCCGCCATTAGGTAAATTGTTACAACATTCTATATAATTCCCTGTCAAAAATACATCTACTTTTGAGATTGTGTTTAATTCTGTTCTGTGCAATGAAATGGCAACTATTTATCTGTTTGACATTTCCTAGTTCTGGATCAAACGTTGCACTCCCAAAAGGACCACGATATTGCTCAAAGTAAAAATGACCACATTAATATGATTGCATCAGGTATTCCTCACTTAACTAAATTTGTAGTCGCCATGTTTCCGAGTCCTTCTCATCATGTCGTTGCAATATTCCTCGTTGTGTAATTTGTGGTCAGTGTCCAAGGGAATAACACGCACCCAAAGCCCCCCTCCAGACGTGCAATGTCAAGTTAACACAACCATAGGTGCAGCAACATTGTCCACAAATAGAGATCCACAAATGGAAGAACCTTCATCTGTACAACAACGAAAACACCAAGATACCTTTGGCGCTACTCATGCTTTTATTGTCGTACCCAGTACAGGTCATACTATTCTGCTGTACATGACATTATTTTTTTTCCTTCACAGAGATGCCTTCTTTTGACCTTGGCATCGCCCTCACACAAACCCCTGTGGACGCCATAAATCAGCAGGCTCCCTCGCTGGTTCAACACAGCGAAAAGGAACCTGATACAGAAGAAAATGGTGCGGAAATCTAATATTTTTTCAGGACAGTCCTCTTGTTATTTTTTCCAGGTTCTTGACACATTTCCTGCTACTTCATATGCAGATGCACATTCAGTTGAGTTCCATGTACAAGACAAACATAACGCTGATTCGTGGCATACACCTGAATCACACATTTTCCTAATCCCAAGAATGATCTCCCCAGTTTCTTACCAGCCACAGCCAAAGAAAACCACAGCAGACACCACGTTTGAACTTGAACCTACTGCTGACCAGCATTCATCCAACACGACCACCTCGTCACCAAAGTCCGCCACTATTGAGCATGCAAACATACATGTGTTCAAGCAACTTGCCTTCCTTGCTGACCCCACGTCTCAGCCGGAAGAGGTTCGCTATGGACAACCTATCCAAGACTCCTACCAAAAGGCTATTGTGGCCGATCATACCGGTGAACCTCCTTCATTTTTTCCAGTCCAGAGGCATCCAATACCAGACGCCACTGTTATTGAGATGTTGGAGATGTGGTTCAAGAATAGTAACAGCATCGAGCCTAACAGGTACGTATTATTCATTCTTTTGGTAGTATATTTACAGCCGCCATCTAACATGCTTGCAAACACATCAACACTACTTTCTTCAGCTCTTGGATATGTCATCAGTACTCGAGGAAACTTATTATTTCTGCTGGTGAATTCAAGGAACATTTCCTTCAGCCTATGGTCTATGGGGATGATTTAATTGATGTAGTAATACGCCGATTCAACCAGATTGATTTCGTTATTAGCGGCGGTGCTGGTGCTACTAGGTGGAGGTACTTCCTTGAATCTGATTTCGCGGTATGTACTTTAACTCGCGCTGTTTGGCTACATCCGAACTGTGTCTTATTACTTAAAACCCCTTTCGCACTGTAATGTTGTAGATGTTGTCGCTTGGAGGTGCTAATCCACACGAAACTCAGTCTGGACTACACCAGTTCCTTCATATTGACCATTGCATCCCTAGATGTCGGATGGTACATCATCCTTTCCCCCCACCTACCCCCACCCTCCCCCCCAAACCCATGTATATCTTATTTTCATTTCTTCTTGTGTTTTGGATAGGTCATAGCTCTTGTCCTGGTTGACTCTATATGGTGTGCTTACATCTTCGACATTCATGGGAACAATGCGCACGTCCTTGATCCAGGATATACCACAGCAAGGCATTCTGTGCACAAATTTATACAAGAAAAACTGTTAGACTCTCTTGCCTCCTGTTTTGAAGCATTTTTGAGAACTGGCGAATGTGTCCAAAAGAGCAATGGACTCTACATCACCACAAGATATGCACTGAACCTTGCACCAGGTAATTCATCCACGTGTAACCACATTTTCCAAACAAAGGCTAATGTTGTTTTCTATACTTACTCTACTAATGTAACCTCCTTAATGGACTTGGCTATTTGCTTTCATGTACATAGGGTGGACAGCGCAATTTGGATGTTACATGGTGCACGGTACTTCAATGGCCAAGATATTGACCAACCTCTAACAAAGGTTCTTATTCTTTTGTTTTGCCCTATTGTCCTGTTCTTTTTGCGGTCATGGAGTTACAGAACTTTCAATTACCACACAGGACACAATTGAATTCGAACACAAGAGCCAATTATTTGAAGTACTCCGTCTGACTCAGAACCAGGGAGACCTGCCACTCATGCTTCGACGTCTGCTTTGTTAGTTCACCATGTACGCGGGTTTTTTTTGTAGAGAATGACATATGCCTGGACCTCTATGTAATGGAATATTGTCCTTGTGTAACCTTGACAAACTCATTTTGTATTAGGAGTGAACTAATGCTATTTGTTTAGGTAGTGCCATCCGGCAGTTGAATTCTGAAATCGACACTGTGATTTCTGAATATGACCACCTGAACACCACGTTTCATGTATTTTGTACACGACAGGTTCTAAGTGCCAGCAATCCATCAGTAGACTTTTCATTCCCAGTTATGTTCTTTGTGAATAATAAAAGTTCAATCGTTACCCAAAAAGAGCCGTTGGGACACTATGCCGATACCTTCTAATAGAAAAAAAACACAAACACTCCTCACAATTAATTACTGCTACCAATACTCTACCCCCAACGGTCACCCACCTTCTTTATATACCCCCGTCATCCCTCCCGTTGGAGGTCACCTTCCTCCTCCTCCTCCCACATCCATCCAAACCATTCCCCACCTCCTCATTTCGCTGGGATTCGGCAGATCTACTCACTGAAGGACCGACCGTTCCACATCTAAGGTACCCTTCACACTACGTAGTTTTGGGGATTTTGCGACCGATTTTTATGGCGACACGTGGTTTTGGTCGCTATAAACCGGGTATAACGCGAGAATAGTCGATATTGGTCACGATAATTGTGTGTGTTGCGACCAATTGTGTAGCGTTGCAATTTTAATGGCAATTGCGACAACGCATGGCCCTCTGTTGCAATTGTGGCGTCGGTATTGCGACGCTTATTGGTAACGGTTGCAGTAGTTGCCCATGTCACAATGACTATGCCACGTCGCTATATGTGGTGTTATGTGTTGCAAAAGAGTCTTACATATAGCAACGAAAATGCAATCGTTGCGACTAAAATCTTTGGTATTGCAATGTGGATCGAAAATGTTGCAATTACGGTGACGGTATTGCAACGGTTTTTGCTAATGGTTGCAGTAGTTACCCATGTCACAATGACTATGACGCGTCGTGATATGTGGTGTTGTCTGTAGCAAAAGAGTATTAGATTTAGCGACCTTTTCTTTTGAAATCATTTATTACCTAAAAAACATGTGAGTTTCTCAACTTTTGAAATTTTAAATTTAAAAAACTTGTGGGTTAAATCGATAAAAATATTGCAGTGCATACATAGAGAAGAGAACTTGGGATTCGAACCCAAGACCTTAGAGTTGAGACAGACGCACCTTACCACTATGTTGTGCCTTATGTTGTTATGGAGTTTGATTTTTTTATATACATTATATTGTCCTGTAGCGTGCCAATCCTATTGGGCCACTTGGCCAGACTAAAGAACAAGCAAACAGTTCGTATTTTTTCTTTTAATCCAGAATTTAAACTTGTATCTAGTATTTCTCCTTCATGGCTAATCCAAATCCGGTGATTTTTTTCCTAAAAATTCCTAAAATCATGCTCTACCTAGTTATGAAACTTATTAATGATTTTTTTGAAAAATTGTCTCGTGTGAGTCTGTTTGATCAATCCAATTTTTGAATTTAAAAAAAATGACAAATACAAGTAAGATTTTGTACACTAAATGATGTCAAAAGTGATAATAACATGTAGTACAAATTTGACAAGTCTCTAACATAGCTTCTTGAACTACGTGAGTAAATCAAGGATTAATGACCAATGTATAATACAACTATCTCAAATGGAAAAAAAGACATAAATAAAGATTATAGATCTTGATGAGTTATGAAACTTCAGTATTCATCACTTTTCCAGTTGAAATCATTTAGTGTTCCAAAATCATGATTGTAGTTATAAATTTTTGAAATACAAATATTGAATCATTCAAACTTTGTCACATGGATTAATGAACTGAATAAAGTATTTAGATCTTGATGAGTTATATAACTTTGGTATTCATGACCTTTTCATTTGAAATCATTTATTAACCTAAAAACATGTGAGTTTCTCAACTTTTGTTAAAATTTTAAAATTAAAAAAACTTGTGCGTTAAATTGATAAAAATATTGCAGCACATAGGATTTGAACCCTACACTTGTGGCTTAGAAACGAGCACATCTACCACTAGACCACCACATTTGTTGTGTCCACTTTGGGGATTTAATTGTCTATATTCTTTATTCTTATATATCACACACCGGCTCGATGGAAAATGTAAAAAACAAAACATGGAAAAGAGAACTTGGGATTCAAACCCAAGACCTTAGAGTTGAGACAGACACACCTTACCACTATGTTCTGCCTTATGTTGTTATGGAGTTTGATTTTTTATATATATTATATTGTTGTGTAGCGTGCCAATTCTGTTGGGCCACTTGGCCAGACTAAAGAACAAGCAAACAGTTCGTATTTTTTTCTTTTAATCTAGAATTTGAACTTGTATCTAGTATTTCTCCTTCATGGCTACTCCAAATCCGGTGATTTTTTTCGTAAAAATTCCTAAAATCATGCTCTACCTAGTTATGAAATTTATTAATGATTTTTTTGAAAAATTCTCTCGTGTGAGTCTATTTGATCAATCCAATTTTTTAATTTAAAAAAATGACAAATACAAGGAAGATTTTGTACACTAAATGATGTCAAATGGAAAAGTGATGAATACCAAAGTTTCATATCTCATCAAGATCTACAATATTTATGTAGACCATTTTGTCATTTTCAAAAGTGATAATAACATGTAGTACAAATTTGACAAGTCTGTAACATACCTTCTTAAACTACGTGAATAAATCTAGGATTAATGACCAATGTATACTATAACTATCTCAAATGGAAAAAACATAAATAAAGATTATATATCTTGATGAGTTATGAAACTTCATTATTCATCACTTTTCCAGCTGAAATCATTTAGCGTTCCAAAATCATGATAGTTATGCTAAGAAATTATCAACTGACCAGTTACTGCAGATATTTTATATTGAATGTGCTTTCTACACATCCTACAATAGAAATCAGCAAGCTTAAGATGTCTGCCTATGAAATTATTGTGATGGTCATGTGGAAATGTGACTGTAAAAACAGGAGCTCTAATGCTAATTTCTTCTATAGAAAAGGTTCATTGTAATGTTTATGTGATTTCAGAAAAAAAACACAGACAATTGGCCTTAATTTTGGAATATAGCTAAATGTAAATATAGGGTACATGAACTTGAGTAGTGTGCTATATCATTTTCAAGGGGAAGGGGGGCAGGATAACTTGAACCAGATGTTTGAAATTTTTTACACTCTTATAAAAATGTAGAGACCATTGTATTTCATTTATCTTCTGTAACACCCATAACACGTAAAAGGAAAATACGCTTTGTTCGATGGAATACATAAAGTTGAGGGCTAAAATATGACCTTTTTGGTACGTCGCTCGGATGGACGAACGGAGGTCATGGTTGCGTAGAGCTCGTCGAATCCTTTCCATTTGACTACTCACATGCATAATTTGGAATTCGGATAAAAAAGTTATGCATGGCGCAAGTTTTAACTTTGACTGCTACAGTACCGCGGCTACAGTACCGAAGTCGGACCCAAATCGTGCTGAGCCGTTCCGTCCCTCCTTCCCCTTTCCACATCGGCATCATCAGTTTCTTTTCCATCAACCCTAGGGCCCTCCTTCTCAACCGTGATAGCTCTCCTCTGCGCCGCCAGTTCCTTGCTAGGCCTCACTGATCTCTTCGATCTGTTGGTGAGGGCAAAAACAAAAGGGATCACGCCAGGGAAATCATCAGGCTGGCTGTCATCTGCTGGTGAGACTCCCCATCTTTCTACCTCTGGCCCTTGTGTTTCCTCTCTGATCTGTTCCCTGCTGGTCACGTATGATATCAAGGAAGGAAAAGGAGGGGAGATGATGGCAAAACGGATCGAGAAGGGGATGGGACCAAGTCTGCTGGATCTTTGATTGTGATAGCTTTTCCTCCTACTATCCTCAAGGGAGATATTAGTCAAGGTATACCCATTAATTGTTTTCCCCCAAGTTTAGATGAGTTTTCACCTGCTGGTAGTGGAAGACAATGCCGACAAGTTTGGGGTTAGGGATTAAATCTCGTGGCTGTTCTCATCATGCAATCAATCTGTGCAATTTTCTGTAATGGCTGTTTTGCGCCTTTTTAATGGTCTCAAAAAAATATTAAACCTATATATGAGTTGTAGGAAATTTTGAGAGTTTTCCATAGTCTTAAAGAACACTACAATTGGATTTAAGGTCTGAGAGATATGGAAGTTTGATTCTGTCAGTTTTTCAGAGTCATAATTCTGAGCAGAATCTGTTCACATAAAGTTTAGGCAACCCAAATGACAGAACTGGATCTTTGAGTGAATGAAGAAGTTTTAGGAAATTTCATAAACTTTCCAGATTGGTTAAGTTCATCTTGATAGGAATTTTGGAGCTCCAGATACACCTATTTTACTAGGACTGTTCTGCAGAGGTTGCCAGATTTTCAGTATGAGATTCATCTCAAGATTAGTCTATGTTCATGATTTTCCTCTCTTTGTGGATCACTAGAAAGTTGTGAATTCTGAAGCTATCTTTCTTATGGCACAAGATTAGAATTTTTAGGTATCAGAATTAAAGTATAGAAAAAAGAGAAGCATCAGTGCTGCTGTCATGTCTAGACTTGTGTGTCTTTTTGTGAGAATGCCGGGTTTGGGCGTAGGAGCGATGTGATTTGTGTTCTTTTTGTTTGTGTATTTTGTGTTGGTGCTGAGATATGTTTGTGAACAGGTGGTGCGCCTTCGGATCGTGCTTAGATCACATTCTTGATCTTCGGTGAAGGCAAGTAAACGTAGCGATGGTCTACATGCTTTAACTTTGTTGTTTGAATTGCCTCAATTTAATTTTAGTACCTCACACTAGCAAGATAAATCTGAATTTACCTTTATAATGAAGTATCTTGATCCACTTGTGGCTTTACATTTGAAGTTATGAATTATGAATGTATATGAAGTTCATGCATTGCAATCTTGCATTTGCATTCTCATGTTTTTATGCATATGAAGAAAACCGTAGCCGGATTGGTGCGGTAAGTACCGGTACAGGCACAGCAATGCACGTTGAGATATAGCAATGTGGTTGCAGCCCTCACATCCTTCCTTCGGGATGCGTGGGTAGAAGAGAAGTCATGCATTGCATTGCACCATTTGCATTTTCATCATGAAGTAATGCAGTGAAGTATTTATTTATCTTACTACTTGAAGATATATGTCATTTGTTTTATGATGTTGAACCGTAATCCGTTGCTTAATTTATTATGATTTAAATGACTTGGTTGAAGTAGTTTGCTTGCTGAGGTTTTCTATAAACCTCATACGTTTCTCCTCTCTGCACGTTCTTGAGTTTGGAGTGCTCTCTGGTGGATGGGAGTAGCAGCACGTGTGCACACACCTTCTTCACATATAGTTTGGACAGATGTGTTGTAATAAAAATGTTTGTTTGAGAAGTCTTTGCTTAGTTTATAATCCCTTTGGATCAGGTTTCAGATGGTTCCTAGATGATATAAGTTGCTTCCACATCCTCTGTTTATTTATCTCTTTGTTGCTGATTTTTTTTCTTATGTGTGTGCTTGTAGTAGTTGTAGTGTAGCGTGGTAACGCTCTAGAATGGTGTTGGGGTGTTACATCTTCGAAGCAGCTTATATATTTTGCATACTTGATTAGAACCACTAATTGCATGCCAACTTTGAGTCTTAGGAACCTGAAGGAGAGGCTATGCATGATCTTCTCGAGAACATGTGGATCTCCTTTTGCTTTACTGAAGAATGTGACATCTGGAGCTGATTGCATTCAACGAATTTTGTAAGGTATGGTCCTATTTTGCAAGCTCAAGGTGTTTCTGCTTCCCTGTCTTTGAATCTATTTACACCCTTCTTTTGTAGTGTCCAATGAGAACTGTTCTTCGTTCCAATAGCACGACGGAGAAATACATGTTACAAAATTTGACTGCAGATTAAAAGGAGAAATGAGAACTATTCTTCGTTCCAATAGAACTGGGCCCCACCCTAATTAGAGACGCGGGATGGTTAATCCTCGTCCAATTTTCCCACACAAACTGTTCTTCATTCCAATAGAACAGAGGAGGAAGTAGAGCAGAGGGCGCCGCAACCTTGGATTTGACTCAGAAATGGGAGAAATCAAATCTTGTCTATCAATAACTGATTGGACGATACTTTACACGATAGAAGAAGACATTACATTCGTAACGAAGCTTACATTCATCACTACAGAAATACATGCAAAACCCCCTCTGGCTCGTCGCCGTACCGCAAAATGCTTTGCCTGCGCAATGTTGAATGTTGCCTCGCGCCACCGCCGTTGGTAGCGTCGGCCGGCGGAGGCCACGGCGGAGGGCGACACTCCTAATTTGCCAAGCCAGATTGACCCCACGATGCCGAAAATCTAGGGATTGCACATTACTGATCAAACACAGACGCCACTGCCCTTACTCCTCGCCCTCAACCTGTTTCATGTACGCAATTACAGTGGCGTCGGCGTCGGCCCCGCTGTTGGCTCTGTAGAGGAAGATGGCAGCCACATAGGCCACCCCTCTGTGCCCGTCCTTGGCAGCGCGGTGGAGCTCATCGAGGGGAGGCTGAGGGCTGCGGTTCCTACCGAAGATGTCGTCCATCCCGGTGAGGAAGCAGGCCACCGGGTTGCCGGCTACAGCCAGGCTACGATGGAAGACATCGTAGCCGACGAGGTCGTTGTTCTGCATCTACTCGACTGGAACCCGATCCAGTGCCAGGCGCCTACCGACGTCTCTGTCGCAGCAGGGGCAGAGCATGTCCTTGCAGGTTACCCGTAGGCTACAGAGGTCCTCCATAGGCTGATTCGATGTCGCACCGACTCGGCCAACGATGATTGCCAGCACCTCCGACAAGAGTTCCGCGAGCGACCGTGGGTGCTCCCTTGATGCCATGAGTGCCGGCGTGAAAGGGAATTCGCTTGGTGTGGAGCGGAGGAGGCACAACGGAGTGGCGCGGCGGAGGGGCACAACGAGGAGTGTAGGCAGTTGTGGTTTTCTCGCGGGTAGATGAAGGGGTTGTGGTGGTTTCGCGGGTAGAAGAAGGGGTTGGGGCAACGGTTATTTATTTTGGAGAGAAGATACAGGAGACGCGTCTCCGATGAGTGGATACTACTAATTGCACATCTCGCTTATCGAGGAGTCAAACTCTTTGAAGTTTGACGAAATGTAGACAAAATAATATCAATACTCTCCGATGAGTGGTACTACTAATTGCACATCTCGCTTATCGAGGAGTCAAACTCTTTGAAGTTTGACCAAACTCTTTGGAGAGTTATCAGCGACATGGGTTTTTTGAACACACGTCTTATTTGTCGGGCGGGCAGGTTGTCTTTTTTATACAGGCTGCATTTCTCACATAGTTTTTCATGTAGAATATATACCGAATATATACAGTATCTTAGGCAGAATATATAGGCATCATATATTATAGAAAGGAGATTCAAATTCCACCAATACACATCCTATATATATTACAAAAAGGATTCCATTTCCAGCAATAGACATCCCTGCATTTTACAAAAAGGATCGGATTCAGCAGAAATCAATCTTGCTTCTTTTTCTTCTTTGATTTTTGTATATGGATCTTTTCACGATGGTCCCTTCGCAAGTATGGTGTTTTGTCAGCTCCCAAGACTCGGGGCATGTATGAAGTGTGAAAGGATGGACTTCCGTCAAACCTTTTTTTCAGGCAAAACCACACTCCAGTTATTCTTTGCAAGGTCAGGTACATAGAACACTTGCTCAACATCCTTGGCGAAGACAAACGGTTCGGTTTTGTAACCAAAGACCCGGAGATCAACACTAACATAACCAAATTTGTTCTTGATCATAGCTCTCATCGCATTGGTGACCCATCTACACCGAAACAAGGCTACCTTCAATCCTACATAATCAAGCTCCCAAATTTCCTCTATTTGACCATAATATGTGGCTGTGTTCTTCTTATTGTCGACGGCCCGTACACGCACAGCACTATTTTGATAGACGCTCTTGGCATCCTGAGTTAGATCGTCGGTTATAGCAGCGCTGCCACTCTATTGGACATAATTTCGGAGCCACCTGTTGAAGCATTGCATGTGCCTCTTTGCAACCAATCCTCAGTACAGCCAGGGTTTTGTTCACATAGTTGTTGCTTGTGCTCATTGCCTGTCACACCCGAATTTAAAGGCAAATTCGAATGCTCATATTATATGTGTGCCAGGATCAAAGTTCACACATATAACGTCTCAATGAATACCAAAACACAATGTCATAACGTAAAGAAAGTATTAAACTTTATTACAGACCAAAAATGTCTCATAAACCATCTAATTATTAACGAGTAGCAACGCAGCGGATAGGATCAACACCACAGGTAGTTGACTGGTGACACGTCCGCCTAGAAGTCTTCAAAGTCTTCAGGAAAGTCTTCAAAGTGATCATCTGAGCAGCAGTCCGAGTAGTGTAGTTGCAAGAAATAAAATCAACAAGCATGAGCACATGTCGTACTCAACAAGGGAATATAAATATAACAACATGCAAGGCTCTTTGGGTGGATGGCTGACATGGTTAGAGCGGTAAGCACTTTTAGTTGGTCAGATTTTATTAGGCAACTAATTACTAGCAGTGTAAGTATGTACCAACCCAGAGAGATTATAAATGCAGCAAAATCAGGATGCAATGCACAAGATTAATTCATATTCCATAGTTTACTCATGTGAGGGTCCAGGCCACTCCATGACCGAGAGCACGGCTAATCGATTAGGTTTACACTCTGCAGAGGTTGTACACTTTACCCACAAGTCGTGTCCCCCATATATGCCCGGGTTAATTACTCCCTTAAACACTTCCGAGGTGAGTGGCATGGGTTTCACTACGAGGCCTTTACAAAGATTCCCTAGTATGAGCTGCTCGCTAGGTTTCATGACAGCACAATGCATAACCCTCTCTCAAGACTGCGAAGCTACCACAGAGCAGATCAGCTTGAGGGCTGGGCTATACACCAACTACCGGCACCCCCTAACCCTTATCAGGTAAAGCATACTACATACTAAGGTCTCTAATTAGTTAGCCAAGACAGAGCCATTTGTCTTGTGGTTGCACCTGGTTCCTGGGTGGTCGCTCCATGTTCCGATTAACAAGGGTAATCTTGCTTAATGCGGGTAGAGCATAAAATAAATCAAGTTTACTTTTGTGTACAATTAAACCATCCTCAACCCGATGTTAGCAACTAAGCATGTGCTACCCAACATAAATAAAACCCCAGGTTAACAAGGACATGGTAAACAGCACTAGTCACACCTTAAGCATAGGATCCCATCAATTTAATGCAAGTAATAAAATAAATAAATGTAATTAAAATGCAGTTGTATAGGAAAAAGGGCATGCATCAAGGACTTGCCTTCCACAAACTCTTGCTGCTCAAACTCTTCAACGTCTTCAAAAGCTTGATCTTCAGCGAAGGCTTCAAACGGCACGTTCTCTACGCACCACACAATCGATAGATACAAGCAAATAATGAAATAAAATAAGAAACAATCACCAAACAGTAACAACAGAGTAAAACAACTGCGTAAAGCTATTCTACTCTTCGGTACGATCGTTTGGACATAAAGAACGCTAAAAACGGAGTTAAAACGGGGAAGATATGGCTAAAAGAAGATACAGGGGTCTATCTGCGAAAAAACTAGAGCTCCAGGGGCTTAACTGCTAAAAACCGGGGGCTAAAACATAATTAAATGTGTAAACTCAAGGGCTAACACACAAAAACTAACTTATGGACTTCGGCTGCTAAAACAGGAAAGCTCAGGGTCTAAACCGTAAAGAAAAGGATCTAATCGTAAGGGTTTTTCTGAGGTGGGAGGACCGGCTTGTGAATTCTAAAAGCTCAGGGGTTTTTTTGTAAAACAGCGGCGCAAGGGCGGGGGTTGACCGGTACGTTTTGGTTTGACTGGGGTCTGGATCTAATCGTGATCGTCCGTGGACGATCCGGCGGTCCGGGTGATGTGCAAGCGGCTGGCGGCTATGGCGGCGAGCGGCGGTGCTCGACCGGGAGCTCGCCGGCGAAATGCAAACGCGCGATTCCGACCACAATTCGATGCGCGGACGGCACCGAAGCGAAACGCGCGAGCAAGCGAACTCAACAGAGGCATCGGGGCACACCCACGGGCGACGGCGACGGCGTGAAGCTCAACATGGCGGACGGCGGCGCTGAGCCTACTCCGGCGAGCTCGCGCGGCAAAAACAAGGCACAAGAACGACAATGCGCGGCACCGGGACCTTCCTCACCTTCACGCGGATCTCCGGAGCTGCTTTACGACGAAGGACCAATGGCGAGCGAGGAGATCAGCGTCGGCGGGGGCGCTAGGGTTGACGGTGGTGGCACGAGAGCTCTTAGGGTTAGGGTTCTTGGGGGGGGTACGGGTGGCGGCGCCTTATAAAGAGGTTGGCGAGCCTTGGCGTGCGGGCCAAGATGCCAGGGGGCGCGCGTGCCACGCGGACGCAGGGGGACGCCGGCGTACGGTCGCGGCCGACTCGAACCCGAGTTCGAGTCCGGTGCGGCGGGAGGGATGACAGGCGGGGCCCAGCGGTCAGCAGCTGGCGGCGACGGAAGCGGAGCGGGCCGAGCTGGGCCGCAAAGCTTTGACGGGCCGCAGTGAAACGGAAAGAGGAGGGGGAAATGGTGAACCGGGCCGGGGATAGAAGGGTGGTCCAGCGGACTTGGCTTAAACGGGCTGCAGAAACAGGAAGGAAGGGAGGGGTGGGAAAAGAAAATCATTTTGAATTTTGAAACCCTTATAACTTCAAACAAAATTTGAATTCAAACACAAATTTGAATTCCAACACTCAAAAATAATGCACCAGCATGTATGCAACACTCAACTCCTATATTTATTTATTTTATTATAGAAAATTATTTAAATGCCTAAAAAAATTAAATAACTCCTTAAAATCCTTAAGCTTCAACACAAGTTGCTAACAAAATTTTAAAATTAAGAGAAAATTGTTTATTAATTTATTTTTCTTATTCACATCCTGAAATTGGAAATTTCAGGGTGTGACATTGCCAAATGGTGTAACCTCTACGCTCTGTTCTATCACGGTGAAATGAGCCTTCCTGAAGGCCTCTGGGTGCAGAGTGATTGACTTTTTCCCCAGGGTCCCAACACCTGAAAGCCTACCTTCATGCCGTGAACGAGGCACACCAATGGATTTTGGGGGTCCATATAACCCATGGCCCACTCCACTACTTCGATGGTTTCATAGCCACGAACAATGGCTCCCTCCGGAAATGACCTGTTATGTACCAATGATTTGAGGAATCCATAGTACCTCTCATATGGAAACATCTGGTGAAGGTAAGATGGGCCAAGGTACCAGATCTTCCTCGCGAGGTGTGTTGTTAGATGCAGCATGAGATCAAAGAATGATGGTGGGAAGGTAGCTTCAAGCAGGCATAGGGTCTCGAAATGCCTCCTCTCTAAGTTCAATAGTTTTTCCTCATCAATCACCTTCTGTTCTATTTCATTGAAGAATAAACACAAGCTCGTGACCGCGTCGTAAACCAGTTCTGTCTTGATACCTCTTAGTGCAACATGAAGAATATATGTCATCAACACATGTCAATCTTGAGATTTCATCAAGTTGAAATTCATTTTCATGTCCTTCACTGACACTAGCCTCTTGAAGTTCGATGAGTAGCCTGAAGGTACTTTCAAACCATGCAAAAACTCACATAATTCTTTTCTCTCTGCCTTTGACAAGGTGGTTGCAGCAATGGGAAGGTCCATCCCCGTGTCTGTTTCCTCTGCATAGAGCTCCGGCCTAATGCCCATATCTTTAAGATCCTCCCTTGCATTTTTATGATCTTTTCCTTTTGACCTCTGTTGTAGCAATGTTCCCAAAGTAGCTTCACACACATTCTTCTTGACGTGCATGTTGTCAATCAAATGACGCACATCCAAAAGCGGCCAATACTCTAGCTCCCATAGAATTGATTTCTTGTTCCACATTCCTCGCCCATCTTCTTCTTCTTCTTCACAATCTCGCTTCTTTCTTTTGCGAAGTTTCTTTTCAGACAATTTGGGTAACTCCTCAATAGTTTCGACGTCCTTGACTTGCAAGTGGAGCAGATCTCTAGTCACATGCATTGGTGCCTGTCGATTCTCCTTTTCCCCATTAAACTGACAATCCATATCCCGGTAGGCATGTTTCTTGTTGAGGAAACGACGGTGCCCCATAAATGCGAATTTCTTTGAATTTCTTAGCCACACTGCACAAGTTTCTTCCAAGCAGTGTGGGCAAGCTACACCTTTCCTTTTACTCTGGTCAGAAAGGTTGCGATGAGCTGGGTTCTTGTTGATGGTGGTGAACAACATGGCATGCAATGTGAACTCCTCACGGCCGAACTCATCCCAAACCTCCTTCACACCAGGCTTCCAAAGTATCTTCAAGTCATCAACTAGTGGCCTCAAGTAGACATCAATACGGTCGCTAGGTTGCTTTGGCCCGGAGACTAATATTGTCAGCATCATGTATTTTCGTTTCTTGCATAGCCAGGGTGGAAGGTTGTACATTGACAACACGACAGGCCAGGAGCTATGTGTTGAGCTCTGGTTACCGAATGGATTCACACCATCTATGCTCATAGCGAACCGAATATTCTTGCTTTCACCGACAAATTCCTCAAAGTGAGAATCGATGTTTTGCCATTGTTGGCCATCTACGGGGTGCTTAATCTTGCCAACTTCCTTTGTTCGTGCCTTATGCCAATGCAAGAGTTGAGCCCTTTCATGTGGCAAACCATCTTCTCAACTGAGAAATGATGCAAAAATACCATGCTACCCTCACAGGAGCCCCTTTAACCTTCTTCTTCTTCTTCTTGCCTGTGATCTCCACGGGCTCGTTCTCGTCATCATCATCATTGTTATCATCTCCACCATCTTTTTTCCTCTTGTACCGATCGAACCCACACTTGGGGCACTTGTCAAGGTCTGCATAATCTCCACGGAACAATACACAACTATTCTTGCAAGCATGAATTTTTTCAACCTCTATTCCCAGAGGACAAATTATCTTCTTTGCCTCATAGACAGACTCGGCTATTTGGTTTCCCTCAGGTAGCATGTCCTTAAGGAGATCCAATAGTTGTTTGAAGCTTTTGTTGCTCCAACCATGATCTGCCTTAAGCTGCAGAAGTTTTAGATCACCAGAAAGGCGAGAGTACTTCTTGCAACCAGGATAGTGGGGTTTCTTTGAATCTTCAACGAACTACTTCAGCCTCGCTAATTCAGAAGCTGTATACACTCGTTGAAACTCAACATCCCGCAACATTTGATCAATATTGTGCACACGTTGCAACAACTCACCATCATTGAAGCCCGTAACTTCTTGATCAGTGATATCCTCAGGCCTCATCACAATTGGTGGGAATGGTTCATTTTTCTCATCAAAAACTCCACCTTCATCAAGCTCTTCATCATGGCATAGCGCTGCCCCTTCATTATTAAGGCCTGTAGCATGGTGTCGCGCTTCACCTTCATTTAGGCATCCTGCTTCGACTTCATTAAGCCCTTCCTCACCATGTTTATTCCAACACGTGTAATTTTCTTTGAAACCACATGTGATCAAATGATGAAAAATGTTATCCCGTTGTCCGAACTTCTTCTGGTTGAGACAATCTATACAGGGGCAAAGCATTGCCTGAACACCACAGTTTCTCATATCCGCCTCTGCTTGATCTAGAAAACCATTGACCCCCCTTAAGAAACTGTCCCAATCTCGGGACTTACTGTACATCCAAGCCCGAGCAGCAGCAGCCATCTACAATTTTCATACATCAAATGAGCATAATGCATCACCAAAACTGATGAGTAAGAGGATTAGGACAACGAAGTTCAATAAAAGGGGGCAATTTCCACCTTGACGAGGACTATCTACGAGGCGAGCGCTTCCGAGAAGGAGGACGAGGCATCGCGGCCGCGGCGACGGCGACGGCACAGAGGACGGCGACGGCGCGGAGGACGGCACCGAGCCTGAGGAGGAGGATCAACTGCTTCTTTGGAGGACGGCGACATACGGCGCGGAGGGACGCCGTGCCGCGGTTGACGTCTGCCGGCCCCTTTTGCCGTCGCCCACGTGGTCGGCCGGCCCGCTGCAGCGCTGGCTTTCTGAGGAGAGAAAGCACACAGGCAGCAAGTGGGGCCTTCAGAGAGCACGCAAAAATGCTGCTGCAGCAACGGCAGGGAGAGAGCGAGTGAGGCCCTCAGAGGAGAGAGAGCGAGTGTAGTTGTCAGAGATAGCAGAGTGGTCGGAATGCAAAGACAACGACGCGTAATAACAACACGCATCTCTAATGTGAGAAAACAAAGGAGATGCTAGCTCTAAACAAGCGTCGCCAATTGGGTCGTCATAAAATGAGACATGTCCTAAAAACCACGCGTCTCCAATAGGAAAGTCATCGGTAACAGACTTAAAGAGCCTGTTACCGATAGGTTTCACTTTCGTAACGGATGCATGTTAACGTCCGTTACAAAGAAAACATGTAATGGACGTTTAAGAAGTCTGTTACCAGAAGTCCTCATTGGTAACGAGCGTTGTGGTGGCGAGGTTAGGGTGAGGTCAGGGTCGAGCTTGCCGCGCTTATGCGTAACGGGCGCCAAACAACAACCGTTACAGACGGGGTCCATGTAACGGGTGTTAAGGGTCCGTTACAAATGTTGCGTGACCTATTTGAGGTTTTCACGTAGTGCATGTGGATTATTAGATGTTCCAAGATATCAAAAAAGGACGGAGGGAAGCACATCTCGAGCTGCACTTGAGTTTCCGACATAAATAGCTGAAGCCTTGCCAATTCTACAGAATCGATGACTTTATGCGAAATGATGTTGAAAAAGTAGCACATCCTTGTGATAACCATCTTAAGGAATACTGGTTTGACAACTCGGATCGCAATCACAAGAAAAATAGTGATCATCACATGGCAATCATGAGAGTTATAATCAGTAAGCGTCAGGTCCTTCAACGAGACTAGTGATCGGATGTTGGATGAGAATCCGGTAGGCACTTTCAGCCTGTGTAAGCACTTGCACATAGCCAACCTCTCATCTTGTGTTAAGTTGTAGCTAGCAGGGGGAAGGTACTACTTACCATTAGGACATTCTTGCGGGTGGAGCTCTGGCCTGATTTTTAGGTCAACAAGATCCTTATGTGACTTCAGTCTGTCCCTTACCTTGCCCGTTAAGCTTAAGAATCTGATTGTGCTATTAAACACATTCTTCTAAAGATGCATCCCATCAA
This sequence comes from Cenchrus fungigraminus, assembly GCA_036936925.1. Lineage (NCBI taxonomy): Eukaryota > Viridiplantae > Streptophyta > Magnoliopsida > Poales > Poaceae > Cenchrus > Cenchrus fungigraminus. The sequence continues at coordinate 79,114,521 of CM072775.1, forward strand.
TGGCATGGCGCACCGCCAGGTCTTTCCAGTATGGCAAATACTTAAAGAATATCGACATCTTCTTGAAAGGCACATCATTGGCCTTCTCTATAGTTTCAGCCTCCTTCCTTCCAACACTATCTTTATCTTTTGACTTCTTATCAAGTTTGAACTTGACCTTCTGACACATTTCAAATATGATTTTACCCGTGGCCGGATGTGTAAGTTTGAACTTGACCTTCTGACACATTTCAAATATGATTTTACCCGTGGCCGGATGTGGGGCAAAATCTGCCTCAATCATTCCATCAAAAGAGTCCGCCATCTTCCGGTACTTGTGAGTCCTCAGTAGCCAGCGTCAGGCCACCATATACACTGTCTTCGTAGATCTTTTTAGGTACATAGATATTGTACCATTCACGCAAACTACACATGTTGTCTTTCCTTTTATCTGACCCAACACAGAAAAAAGGGCATGGTAATCATTAATGGTAACAAAGATAATTGCATAAAGTGTGAATTTCTCTTGCGTGTACTCATCCCACATCTCAACCCCATATTTCCAAAACTTCTCCATATCTTCCATCAATGGCTCCAGGAAAACATCTATGTCAATACCAGGTTGCTTCGGCCCTTGGATTAGAATGGTTAGCAAAAGGAACTTTCTCTTGTGACATAGCAAAGGGAAGGCTGTATATGGTCATCAACACTGGCCATGTGTTGAGCGTGCTGCTTCTTTCACCAAATGGATTCATGTCATCTGTACTTAACACGAACCGTATATTTCTTTTTTCATCTCTAAAGTCTTTATGCTTAGAATCAAAGGTCATCCACTGGCGAGCATCAGAAGGATGTCGAAGCTTCCCATCGGACTTCTCTGGGCGATCGTCATGCCAAGTCATTAGTTTAGCGGTCTTTGGGTTCAAGAACAATTGCTTCAGACGGTCCTCCACTGGCAAATACCACATCACCAAGGCAGGAACTTTGCATTGACTAGCCGTGTCAGTGGTACCAATACTAGACTCATCCCCAACTTGAGCACATGCACTTTTCTTTCCACCCATCTTCCTCTTCCCACCTTTTGTGCTAGCGACAAGTTCTGCGTCGAAATCAGCATTACTTTTGTAACGACTAGCCTCACAATTAGGACACTTATTCATTTCTGCATAGTCACCGCGGTACAATATGCAATGGTTCCTGCATATGTGTATTCTTTACACCCGCATCTTCAATGGGTTGATGATCTTCTTTGCTTCATATGTGTTTTTTGGCATAAGGTTAGGCTTCGAGAGCAGGTTGGCCAACAAAGTAAGGAGTTCGTTAAAACTATTGTCAAACCATCCGAATTTAGCCTTCACAATCAGAAGATTGAGGATGAAATGCAACACTGTCCACTCCTTCCCACAACCCTCATACATACGGTCCTTTGCTGCCTTCTTAAGTGTCTCGAAATTTTCTAACCCTTTAGCACTCCCTACCAACACCTCCGGTTCAATGTGGCGCAACATCTCCTCCATATCAACATCACATTCGGCGTCCACCTGTGGTGGATCTGTTTCATTACCATTTTCATCTCCATAGTCAAAAGCATCATCCATCATGACATGATCATTTTCGTCTTCGTCACCCACTTCATCATACCCGGTGCCGATGTCGGCATTGTTGAAAGTAGATACTGCCTTACCATGGTGGGACCAAGTTGTGTATCCTTTCATAAAACCTCGCTTTATCAAATGCATCTTGATGTCATTAGGATCCTCCCATACAAGTTTGTTGCAACAATCACTACACGGACAACGTATTTGCTTTGACTTGCAAATGTGAGCGTGCCTCTTCGCAACCTCGAGAAACTTTGATAACTATCATGAATGTAGACGAATGTCTCTGTACGCCATACACTGTGATCCATCTTAAACAACCTATGAAAAAATTCTACATTTTTGAAACTAATTTAATCATATAGAATTTATAAATGAGTCACAATAATTAAAAACTTAATTCTACATTTTATTTAATTAAACTAATTATACTAATGACAAACATAGCGAATCTACAATTAATCTGCATAACACTATACTTAAAAAATTAATCTACAATTAATTTTCTCTCTTTTCACTCCTCTCCCTTTTTATTTAATGAAACTAATTATATTAATGACAAACATAGCGAATCTACAATTAATCTTCATAACAATCTACTTAAAAAATTAATCTACAATTAATTTTCTCTCTCTTCACTCCTCTCTCCCCTAGCTAGCAAACCCTAGATCTAGAGCTAAATCTATAATGAAGCTAGAAATGATGAATAAAAGGTAAAAAAGAAGGTTGGAATAGCACAAACTCACCTTATATAGCCACCTCCTCCAAGGAATTCAAGTGCAAAACCTTCCCCTCTAGTTTGGGTGTTTTTGGAGTTTTTCCCGAGCTCCTCTCGGGCAAAGCTCTAATGGAAGGTTGCTGAGGAAGAAGAAGCTGTCAGATTTATTGAGGGGCACAGTGCTGACGGGCAACATATGGCACCCGCCAGCAGAAATCGTCCCCATTTGTGATGGCAGTTCCTTATGTTGCCCGCCAGCACTGTTATGTTACCGCTGGCGGGTGATGAACCGGCGCCCCTGCAAACCACAGTGCTGGTGGGTGCTAATTGCACCTGTCAGCACACTAATTTCCAAGTGTCAGCACAAATCGTTTCTGGCCTAGTGAGAAGATGGGGAACTCCAAGATTCCAAGCAACGCACCCGAATCATTACGACTCGATCACGTGTTCAACTCAAATCCACACAAGGATTGGCTGGGTAGAGGAGAGAACTCTCGTTATTCTTAGGAGGAACCCTAGGTGAAAGAGTCTCTCAAAATAAAATTCAATCTAAACTCTTTTACAAGGCCGCAGCCCCCTTTTATCTGCACGCAGGCACAAGTGTCCCATTGTTTTTGAACGAACAGGCACAAGAAGGTGCCTATTTGATTGATAAAGAAGGAAAGAACAAACCGGCTAGTCGTTAAAAGGCAAGAGAAAATATCTACAAACTCGCGCTAAGACTTGCTAGGCACTTGGCGCCAGCCAACAACCACAGCGCGAACTCGCCTTTGATCTTAAAAACAAGAGAGGGGACAGTCAACTCAGCACGATCAAAAACTCGGTTGTTGCACTCTTTCCAGATCTCCCAGATGATCAGAAGCGCTATTGAGCCGGCAACTTTCCGGGGGACGTTCTGGCGTACGGTGAAAGTGGTCCACCAATCTAACGGCGATGAGGAGGGAGGCCAAGCCTCTAGCCTAAGCTCCGGTAGACCCAACCAGTTTGCAATTTCCAACCAAACTCGGCGTGTGTAGCGGCACTCTGCAAGGAGGTGGTGGGCCGTCTCCATAGTTTGTCGACAAAGTGGGCAGAATGGACAGTGGTCCCAGTCTCTGCACGCGAGGCGGTCAGAGGTCCATACGCGGTTCTGAAGAATGAGCCAGGCAAAGAATTTACATTTAGGTGGTGCCCAGGCTTTCCATAACGAGGCGAGGTCAGGCGCCGGGGAATCTGTAAACTGGGCTTTGTATGCTGAGGCAGTGGTGTAATTCCCGTGCTTTGTAAGAAACCAAGTGATCCTGTCTTCATGTTGTGGTGTCAGAGGCGTCTGCGCGACGAGTGCCCAGAGTGTGGTGAATTGGAGGAGATGTTCCGTCATAAAGCCGGTGCGATGGTTTAAGTCTCGGATCCAATTGTTGTTGTGGAGGGCCGAAGCGACCGTACGCCTCTTCTTTTTGGTTCGTGCGAAAAGTAAAGCTCCACGTCCTTGGGCCGTGTGCCCTGGAGCCAGCCTGAGTTCCAGAAATCCGCTCTGCTACCGTCCCCCAAGGTGATGCGTGTGCAGTTAGCAAAAAGAAGTCGATCAGCATCGTCACAAGGAACATCAGTTCCAGCCCAGGCCTTTTCTGGAGTCGTCCATTCTAGCCAAAGCCAACGTAGCCGCAGGGCTCTTGCAAATTTGTCGAGATTCAGTACGCCCAGTCCACCAAGGTTCTTGGGGAGGGTTGTCCTTGTCCAGTTGACCTTGCATTTGCCTCCCGTGATGGCTTTGTCACCAGCCCAAAGGAATCTTCTTCGTAGCTTGTCCAGATCCTAGAGCACCTCCTTGGTGGGCTTGATGACCGTCAGGAGGTAGACTGGTTGTGAGGATAGCACAGATTTGACTAGGCTCACACACCCTGCTTGCGTAAGATTTCTAGCATTCCAGGTGGAGAGTTTTCCAGCAGCCTTGTCGAACAGGGGTTGGAAGTCGAGCTTCTTGAGCCGGCGGGGTGTGAGTGGGAGGCCCAGGTACTTGATGGGAAAGGAGGCTCGGGCAAGTGGGAGATTCGCCAGGACAGCGTCAAGGTCGATGCTGTTGCAGCTGATGGGTGTGACGCTTGTTTTTTGTAGATTTGTTTGTAGGCCTGTGACCTCGCCGAACCGAAGAAGAATGTGCTTGAGGTTGTTCACATCGCTGGGCATAGGTTTTAGGAAGATTACAGCATCATCCGCATACATTGAAGCTCAAAATCTTGCCGCGCGTCCATTTAGTTTAGAGAGCAGTCTCCTTTTCCGTTGCCAAATGTTGAATCCGTTGGAGGGGGCTGGTGGCCAATATGAAAAGGAGGGGGACAGTGGGTCGCCTTGCCGCAGGCCTCTACCGTGCGGGATTGGGTCCAGAGGGATCCCATTGAGTAGGACGCTCGAAGTGGATGAGGTGAGCAGGGCCGAAATCCAGCTGCGCCACCGCGTCGGGAACCCCCTGTGTTCCATCAGGGAGATGATGTAGTCCCAGCGAACCGAGTCGAAGGCTTTGGAGATGTCGAGTTTTAACAGCAGCGTCGGTGTCTTCGTTCTATGGAATCTTCTGGTGAGGTTGCGCACATATAAGAAGTTATCGTGGATGCTTCGCTTTTTAATGAAGGCGCTCTGGCAAGGGGAGATTAGGGCATCCATGAGTGGGGCGAGGCGCAGTGCCAGGAGCTAGGTAATGATTTTGGCGATCGTATGGATTAGACTGATCGGTCGGAAGTCAGCAATGTCCTCAGCTCCATCTTTCTTTGGGAGAAGAACGATGTTCGCCTTATTGAGCAGATTGAAGTCCCGACATCTGTTGTTAAAGAAGGAGTTTATCACCGCGAAGACATCGGTACGTATCGTGCGCCAACACTTTTTGAAGAAAAGGCTTGTAAAACCATCAGGGTCCGGTGCCTTGTGTGAGGCAGTTGGCGAATTGCGCGCCAGATTTCCTCGTCGCTGAAGGGTGTGTCAAGTGAGGAAAGGTCCGGCGCGGAGAGGATTAAGTCCGGCCAGAAGAAGTCGCGGGAGCGCGGAAGTGGGGTGGCCATGACCCTGTCAAAGTGCTCTTGCACAACCCGCTTTTTGTCGTCGTGGCTGAAAAGGTAACCCCCCTGGTGGCGAAGACAATGGATGAAGTTCTTCCGATGTCTGCCATTAGCCCTTAGGTGGAAGAAGCGGGTGTTTGCGGCGCCTTCACGAATGGTGGAGATACGAGCGGACTGTTTCTTGTGAGCTTTCTCGATGATCAACCAGCTGAGTATACGCTTTTTTAATTTCGCGCGGAGGTTGTGTTCTGCGTCTGATAGATCGCAGAAATCCTGAGCCTCGTCTAAGCGTAAGATGACTTCTTGTGCCATGTGAAGTTTTTGACGTGCATCAGAGAGTAGGGATTTGCTCCACTTTTTGAGCGCGACAGCTGTCGTGAAGAGCTTGTGCCCGAGTCGGTGAAAAGGTTCTGTGTGAGAAGAAGGAGCGGTCCAAGCTTGCGCGACAATCTTCTGGAAATGCGGAAGGTGTGTCCAAAAATTTTCGAACTTGAAAGGCGACGGTCGGCGGGGGCCGATTGGTTTGCGAGGAGCAGAGGACAGTGATTAGAGTGGGAGGTTGATAAGGCATGGAGGGAGCAGCCCTCAAATGCCAAATCCCAGCCTTGATTACAGAAGACTCTGTCAAGCCGAACGAGGGTAGGGCGACGTCGTTCGTTGCTCCAAGTGTACTTCCGGTTCCAACAGTGGCCCACTACCTCCTAATCAGTGTCGACAAAAGATATCTGGTCCACTTAAGTCATAGAGAAAACAAACTCTATTTTAAACCCAGGACACATGATCACGCTAGGACTCAAATGGCAGAACTAATATAATATACCGGCCAGATTGCTAATAACTCAATTAGTACTCCCAGTAAAGTAGGACTCGAACCGTAGGAAAATAAAACATCTCTAGCTTGAAATGTTTTTGGTTCGATGTCATCCAATTTCCACAGGCATGGAACCCATAGTAATAAAGCTACACAGCTTGCTTTGCTTCATGTGAAAATTATTTCCTTTAAAAATAAGCTTGGTCTCCAGCGTTGCACTATTAGCTAGTATACCTCTCTTCATCTTGCTTTTCTTTCCATCAAATAAAAATGAACCAAGTTGAATAATTTGAGGAGCCATGGGCTCATCACAACCCACTGAAAAGTGGAGGAACAAGAAGTAGAGAGACCTCCTCTGCTCTTCCTCACAACATGACACACATGACTAGCCTAGGGATCAGCAAACAGACAGTCTCAGAGTTCAAGAGAGGACACACTTGGCCTCCTCCTCTAGCACCTATTTATACAAACGACTGGTGGAGGCGAAACACCAAACTACCCTACAACTTGAAGATCAGATACACACCCCTCAGGGCTGGAAACGGAAAGCTGTAGGTGTGTTTCCCTCGAGCGAACACGCATCCACCGCAGAATTGTCTCCTCCTCAGTCGCAAGTTCTGTGGTCACGCTGCGTGTCCCCTGCTTCGAAGCTCCTCGCCACACTCGAATCCCGTCTTTGCTACGTCGAGTCTTCGGATGTTTATTTTGTAGAGTAAACCAACAAACCCCGCGTACACGGCACAGCCTCACCTCGCCAAGCTTCAAGCACGCCAAGTCTTTCGCTTCCGGATCCCAAACGGCCTACTCGAACTTGCCTCGTTCCTCGACTTGGCCGCCACTGTGTACCGGCTAGTTATTGATTTTGAGGCCAAACCAACAAACCATCGTCGACTAGTTTTCTAGAGAAACTATCAAACCCGCGCACAAGTTTCGATCTTTAGCCGCTACTTTGCACTGGTTAGTTTTCCTTGACTTCTTCTTGCTCTTCTTGCACCATGCTGAACCGCACTTGTTCCCGTCATCCATCGGGTCCCTCGAACCAAGGCTACTTGTCTCTCCATCACCCGGAGGCCATCTTGGCAAAGACCTTTCGTACTTGTTCTTCACCTGCAACAACGCAAAACAAGCCGCATCCAAAACCTGCAGTACTAGGCCAAGAGTCAGTCTACATCTCGTTATCAATCACTCATCACTGAGGAGAAACCATCCACTGGTACTCGAACGCTAATGCTCCTGGTTCTCAATTACTAACCCAGATTAAACGTCCCCTTGTAGCTACTTGTAGTTAAATGCCAATTATAAGAAGGTCTTTAGTCTCGGTTAATGTTACCAACCAAGATTAAAGGTATTGTGGTTTCCAACGGCATTCGATCCAGGGCATTTAGTCCAGGGTCAAAAACATCCGAGACTAAAGACCCTCAATCAAAGATCGGTTCTCTGGTAGTGTAAATATCTGTTCTAAATATGAATCTCATGGGCCAAAATTAACTGTAAGACTAAAATATCAGTGGGATGTCCTGTTTTTCTGCCTAGATCGCAGGGACACGGGTTAGTCATTCTACAAACTTTTCCGATATTTTCACATGTATTTTATCATTGCAGGTGTTGTTATTTTTTCTGAACTGAACACAGCGAGGGAGGCCTCTGCTGTCAGAATTTTATTAAAATCTTAAGAAAAAGAGAAGTACTTACAGTGAGAAACAACTAAGCTAAGAGCTAAATTAAGATAGAGGAGAGCTCGACAAGTTGAGAGCTTACAGAAGAGAAAGAAAGAGAAGAGAGCTCTGTAGGGATCTATTGACCCATTCCAAAAAGAGGATCTTTTGGGACTCTTTCATTCTGATGACTTGGACCAAACATTCTTCCTTGAAGATTCTTTTCCAAGTGTTGAAACTTGCTAGGCAGTTTTTGAAGATAAAACCATTTCTTTGCTTCCAAATTTGCCATGCTACAATTATGACTATTTCCATGAAGCACTTGTGGCCAAAGGTCTGTTTAGCAAGCTGAAGATTCTGAAAGAAAGGGACTGTAATGTCCCATTGCAAACCAATGAATTGCCAGCTCTTTTTACAACCGAGCAGTGATTGCAGGTGCTGTGGTGCAGCTTCGGCCGTGACCAGCAAACAATGTCATCTCCTGTGAGTCAGATACTCAGATATTCAGGTGGAACCAAATCTTTGATTGGGTTTCCCATAGTTCGCCACTGGACTTGTACTGGTGCCACGCATTGTACCATTTGGATTATCTGTTGAATCAAGAAACTATGTCAACACTTTAATTTTAGTTATTGTTCAGACTTTCGTGCTGAATCTTTTATTTTATTTGAATGTAAGGGATTCTAGGCTCTGTAAACACCGATAAGCATAAGGACCAAATGCATGAACAACAATATGGCACTGGCAGTAGAATTTAAAGGAAAGGTAGAAAATTAGCAGAGTATTCAAAGTAAAATAAGAGGGTATTTGCACGTACTCATTCAAATACTCGATCTTAGGGAGCTTCTTCTTGTTCTCCATCGATTCACACCAGGTCATCAGTTTTGGGCAGTCATTTATCCACAGGCATTTGAGTTTGATGAGTTTCTCTATCCGAGAAGACTGCAAAGATGTAATGCTGTGGCATTTGATGAAGACAAGTTCCTCGAGAGAGGTGAATTTTTCCAAATATTCTGGTAGTGAGGTCAGTCCTTTGCAGTCAGAGAAACACAATGACTTGAGAGAGGATAGAACATTCATGATGTTTTCTTTTCTGGACGGATCGCCAAGATCATCACATTTCTTGATATGCAATCTATGAAGGGGAGGTTTTTGGGAGAAGAGCACATTCCAGTTCAGTTTATCAAGAGGCTTGGTGAGGTCCTCAACTACCAGTTCAGTTACTTCAGAAGAAGTGGCCCAAATAGAACTAGCAGGGCACTCATCCACATCATATCGTTCTCCATGCTCTGATGAAGTCGTCAGGCTGTCACAGCGTGATATCAGCAACATCTTGGTTCTAGGTCTGGATGGTCGAAACCTCAACTTGGGGCATTTATGGATAACCAATTCCTCAATATCAGGGAACAACATAAAATCATCAGCAACATCACTTCTGTACCTGGTGTTAAACTCTTCCAGGTTTTTCATATCATCTAGGATAAATTGTGAAAGTTGTTCGAAGGCTACTTTTTGGCCACCACTAAAGTCACGAGCATCAATTTTTTGGATGCGAGCCATTCTTCTAAGAACCAACCGTTGCAGGCCAGGTAATAGACCGAGTAGTGGTAGGTCAGAGCACCCAGGAATGTCCTCCATGGTAACCTCCTGAAGGTTAGGGAAATGAGAAGATATGCTCCTTCCCAGTGTTTCCGGTACTGAGACAAGACTTTTGCAGTCTGACAGAATAAGTGTCTTGAGACAGGACAAAATCGGCATAATTTCAGTCGAGGTGGTCAAATCATTGTAATGGCTCATATGCAAGCTATGGAGAGGGGGTAGACCATGAAGCAAAGTCCAGTTTAGTTTAGCCAGAGGCACAGTCTCTACCATCAATTCAGTCAGTGGAGGTAAGGAAGCAGAAGTAGAACCAGAGGAACCCTTTGCCATGCCATGCCTTCCTCTATACAGTGATGAAAGCATTAGTAGGTCGCAACCATAAATCAGCAACATCTTTGCTCTAGGTCTGCCCAACTGAAATCTCAATCTGTTGCATTTCTGGATCAGCATTTCTTTGATTGTGGGGAGCGTACACTTCTCATCACCACTGTTATATGTTGTGTTTATTTCTAGAAGACCTGCCATATCCTCCAAGGTAAAGCGAACAAGTTGACGGAATGGTACTCTGCTATGACCACACAGGTCACCAGCCTCAACTTTTGTGATGCTATTCATCCTTCTTAGAACCAGCTGTTTCAGTTCTGGTAACAGACCGAATGGTGGTAGCTCGCTGCACCACGAAATATCCTCCATGGTAACCTCTACAAGATTAGGGAGATGAACAGATATGTCCTTCCCCAACCATTCGGGTAGTGAGACCAGTCTCTCACGCTGAGAGAAACACAGTGACTTCATAGAAGATAGAAAAGGCATTATTTTAGGCAAGGTGGTCAGGTCCATGCAATTCTTGATATGCAAGGTATACAGAGGAGGTAGGTGGCAAAGCAAAGTCGGCTTTACATTAGCCAAATTAATAGCCTCAACCATCATTTCAGTTATGGGAGTAGAGGAGGCAGTGGAGGAACGACTAGAAGTGCCTTCCACATCATGTTTCTGTCCTCCTTGTTTATTCACTGTTGCTTGCAGCATTGGCTGGCCGCAAGCTGATATCAGCAACAACTTAGCTCTAGGTGTGCGTGGTGCGAACCTCAACTTCCTGCATTTCAGGATCACCAGTTCATCAATCACTGGGAACATAAACTCCTCGCCACCACTGTAGTACGAGGTATTGAACTCTTCAAGGCTTTGCATATCATCTAGGGTGAAATGTGAAAGTCGACGGAAAGATGCTCTGTAGTGACGACTCAAGTCACCTGCATCGATTCGTCTGATATTAGCCATCCTTCTGAGAACTAGCCGTTTCAGGTTTGGTAGTACACCGAGTGGTGGTAGGTCATGGCACGCTGGAATATCCTCCATGGTAAGAGTTTTAAGATTTGGGAGGTTAGAAGATATGCTGTTTCCCAACCATTTTGGTAGTGACATCAGGGTCTCACAGTGAGACAGCAATAATACTTGTAGAGAGGATAGGAAAGGCATGATTTCTGTGTAGGTTGTTAGATCATTGCACTTGCTGATATGCAAACTATGTAGAGGAGGTAGGTGGCAAAGTAAACTCCAGTTTAGTTCGGCAAGATGCAGAGCCTCAACCTGCAATTCAGTAACTGGAGCCGAATCACTCGAAGTAGGACTAAGAAGACCCTCCTCTACACCATGTTCTTCTCCTTGTCCATTCACTGTTGAAGACATTGATTTTTCACAAGTTGATAACAGCATTTTAGCTCTCGGCATGCTAGGTTGAAACCTCAACTTGCTGCATTTCTGGATCATCAATATATCGATGGCAGGGAACATATACTTCTCACCACCACTGTAGTACATGGTGTTGAACTCTCGGAGGTTTTCCATATCATCCAGGATAAGCTGTGAAAGTCGGTGAAATGCTGCTCTGTTGCTGCCACATAAATCACCAGCATTGATTTTTGTGATGCTGTGCATCCTCCTGAGAGCCAGCCGTTGCAGAAGTGGCAATAGACCGAATGGTGGTAGGTCACTACACTTCGTAATGTCCTCCATGGTAACCTCCACAAGGTTTGGCAGATGAGAAGACATATCCTTCCCTAACCATACAGGAAGATTTCTTCCATTATGACCATGTAGTTCAAAACACCGCAGACTATTTGGAGGAACCAATTCTTCTAACAAAGCATCGCCCTCCACGGATGCATGAGAACCCACCGTCCAATCAAGCCTCAACTTTTCAAGGCTTTGTTTTTCTGCTAACTTAATTATCTTTGCTTCTTCTAAAGACTTCACCTTTTCAAGACAGCTTATTTCCAGCTCTTTGCAACTCATGACACCCTCAAGCTGAACTAAATTGCTACTATATGCTTCATTGTCAACGTGAACCACAAAAGAGAGTGTTTCCAGACCCCGGCAATTACTCACAACTATAGACTTGAGACACTCCATTGCACCTATCGTCTTGGTTATTCTCTTCAGTCTTACGCAGCCCGACAGATTCAGTGTATGGAGTCCAGAGAGGTTGCCTAGACTTTCGGGGATATCCAAAAGTAATGTGTTATGAGATAAGTCCAAATACTCAAGACTGGAAAGGACACTGATGGATCCAATGTATTGGAGACGCTCCTCCTCTGGCAGATGGTAAAAGATATGATCCAGGAACATGGATAAGTTTAAATGCCGGAGTTCTTTCAGCTGACCCCACACATCTTTTAACTTCATGAGATGCAACCTGTGTTCAGCGAGATAACAGCATGGGTGTGACAGATTGAGATGCTGTAGATGGATAAGGCCATGCAGAGCACTTCGGATTCCTTCAACACAAGAGCACGATGATAAATCGAGATATTTTACATTTTGGAGCTTCCCAAATGACTGTGGAAGTTGTGCTAGTCCAGAGCAGCCAGATAAATCCATATTCACCAAATTTATTAGATTCCCAGATGATTCCGGCAGCATTACTAACCCTGAGCATTCTGATAGATTGACGTGCATCAGATTAACCAGGTTCCCAAACGATTCTGGTAATTTCATTAGCCCACTGCATCCTGATAAATTGATGTGCAATATATTTATTAGATTTCCAAATGAGCCCGGTAGTTTTAGTAGTCCGTAGCAGCCTGATAGATTGATAAACACCAAGTTTACTAGATTCCCAAATGATTCTGGTAAAATTCGTAGACAATTGCTATCAGATAAATCAAGATATCCCAAGAGTCTCAACTGACAAATTGCATCTGGTAGCCTCTGCATAGATGACTTCCTCAGATCAAGAACCCCAAGGTACTTGGCATTTGAAAAGGTATAGTTATTGATTTCCATCTTGCTATAGCAATGAAGCGCCCAAAGCTGTTCAGGTACACTCTTCCATGGTGTGGCATTAACATTGGTGAGCAGTGCATAGCGGCAATGTTTTTCCTCAGAATATTGAAAATCCCTACCATCAAGAACCGCTAATAAACCACCCACTTGTGACCTAGACAGGGCATGGACAAAGTCATGCATAGTGAACGACACTGCCACTGCCTTATCATCATGCACAAAGGCTCTTGCACTAACCTGCAGCAAAGCATAACCATAAAATTCGCATTATACAGTGCTTGACATAAGTAACCCCCACTTCGAATGTAAATTCCCACTACTAGGGAATAGACCTTTGGTCCCGGCCCTCCAAGACGGTTAGCACCACATATTTTTGTACCTGGTACTAATTGGTGCATTAGTACAGGGTGGAAAGGTAGAACCCCGAAGCGTCTCTCGTGACCTCTTTAGTACTGGGTTGGAGCGAAGCTCGGTACTGAAGGGTTAGGCACTCTTTAGTACCAGGTATAAAGAAGTCCCGTCACTGAAGGAAGCACATTAGTACCGGGTCAAAGGACACCCCGGTACTAATGTCCTCCACCGCTGCAACGCCCCCCTACCTCCTCTATCTGTTTCCACTGAGAAATATCAGCCCCCACCACGTCTCTATCCCACCAGCCTTAAGCCATGTTTGTTTTAGCTTCTGGTGAACTTTTGATGCATAGCTTTCCATATATTCGAAAGTCGGGAAGTTGTGAAAGTGGAAAGCCACAAGCATTTTTTATGAGCTTTCCAGCTTTCCACTTTCCAGAGGCATCTGGCTTTTGGATATATGGAAAGCTAGCTATGAAAATCTGCACAGAAGTTCAAACAAACACAACCTTATCCCTTCTTTCTTATATCTTCTCACCTTCTCCTTCTCATGCGTGTAGGGGAGGAGCGCCGAGTAGGTTTGGCGGCCAGAGCCAGGAGGCGCGGCGTCGCCGGTGAGGACTAGTGGGTCCGGTGGCCGGACCCAGGAGGAGTGGTGGCGCACAACGCGGCCTTCGAGTGTGGGGGCGCGCGGCCTCCCAAGGTGCGGGGGCGCATGGCCACTTAGGCGTGGGGGCGCGGTGCCTCCAGGCCAGGATCCGGAGCAGCAGGGGCCGACAGGTGCGGGGCCACGAGCGCGAGGCCACCGGCGCAGGCTCCTCCCGGTCGCGGGTCAGGTTGCTGTTGCGGTGAGCGCGAGGTCGTCGGCACAAGAGCCATGGAGTTCGTGAGAGATTGAAGATTGAGATGTATGCTTGTGAATTCTTTTCTCATTTTTTGGGCTCTTTATCCTGTGATGGTGAGATTTTTGTGATTCCTTTGAGATTGTAATTGTGTGGAGGTATTTTTTTCTTGTGATTGTAAGATTGTGAGATGTATTTGTATGAATGTGATGTTGTTGAATTTGTTGAGTTGTATGTGATTCGTGAGATTTATGTGTGTATGTGCTGTTACATATATTAAAAATGAGAAAAGGAAAGGAAAAAAAAAGAAAGGAAAGGGAAAAGAGGGTTGGTGGTGCAGCCTCCTTTAGTATCGGGTCGATACTAAAGGGTCTTTTAGTACCAGGTGTACCCGGTACTAATGGCCACCCACCTTTAGTACCGACGTGACAATACCTGTTCAACACCTGGTATTAAAGGAGGTTGAGACCCGGTACAGAAGGTTGTTTCCCTAGTAGTGTCCCTAAAATTTAACCTCAAATTATTGTTAAATCTATTGATACCTTGATCAGTTAAAGTTTTGCAAGTCCTAGCATTTCTTTTTCTTAAAACACCATTTCACTAAGAAACGAAACCCTTAATTTTAAGAACATAACTAATTTATGCAAGAATCATGAATGTAGGGGCATCTTCCCCTTCCCGTTCATGTGGATGTGACCAATTTTTCCATTTCCCATGCATTTCACATAAGTTATGTGAGGACCTCTTTCGGCAAATACATTTGTGACTACAGCCGATTCTGTATCAATTTGCATGAAGTCTGTCTTCTTAGATCTTCCTTGTTCCAACCATCTAGATCAGCTCCTTTCTCCCACTCCCCAGTGAGTCCCCACGGGTTGAAAACGATCGAAAATGGTCGAAAACTAAAATCATAATGTAGAAAACGAAAGTGAACGGTTCGGAATTTTTCCACATTTATGAAAATAAACTGCTACAAAAGTGTAGAAGAGTGACATTAAAATTTGTTGAATCTGACAACTTTAATAATTTGATAAAAATGGCAACTGACAAAAACAAAATCATAATGTAGAAAACAAAAGCAGATTTCATCCTGATCTCCCACAACCTCTAGCGAGTTTCCTGGTCTCACTCAGCCACTCTTCTCCTTCCACTATTGTACAGTTGGGACATCGCAGCCAACAAGAATTCATGCCACGGTGAATTTAAACCCTTAGCCTATTGTTTGTAAATCTGGTGATTTAGTGACAACATAGCTAGTCATGTGAACTAACATGGTTTTTCAAGATTATGCAAGTGAAAAGGTTAAGGGTCCAAAGGAAACTGGTGGTACCAAGTTGTGTAGTAGTTTCCGCATAGCTTGTGTTCAAGGAAGTTCTACACGTATTTGTTCAGGGGGAGTATGCATTTGTGCAAGGGGAGCTCCTATGTTGCCTGATTTTGTGCTTTATGCTTTACCCTTTTCACCGGTGGTGTTGAGCCCTTTTTGCTTCTTCTTTATGAGCCAACGGTTTATGAGCTTTCGCTTGCTACATGATTGGTGTTGAGCCTTTTGCCTCTTCTTGAGGGATCATATGAGCTTTTATCTCGATTATGTCGAGCCGTTGCCCTTGTCTTAGAGAACAGAGACTTCTCATTTGAGTGATCTTGTTTTGCATGTTCTTAGACTTTGGATCACTTGTGTGAGCTCTTAACCAGGTGGCCTCTGAGGTATAGAGAGAAGAGTAAGCTTGATTCGAAGGACCTGGCGGATGATGGGATCAAGTGCAGTTCAGCATGGTATGTGGAAGACCAAGGTAGTGTATGTTGAGCCGATGTATTGGTGGCGGCCAAGTCAAAGGAACAAAGCAAGATCAATTAGACCGTTCGAGCATTGAAGGTGAAAGACTTGACGTGCTCAAACCTTGGCATGGTGACTTGGTGGCCAGGTGCCTCACATAGGGTTTGTTGGTTTGGGCACAAAACCAACAAAGGACGGTTTCTCGGTTTGGGCCTCAAGACTGAGGGAGCCCACAATATGGCCCAGAGACGATATCTCGGTGCAGCCGGAAGCTTTGAGGCGGAGGGCACGTGGTGTGATCGCGGATCTTGTGTTGTAGGGAAGCAAGGCCCAATGGAAACATGTTCGTTTTATGGAGACTATCTATGATGTACCCATGTTACCACATCGAGGGTGCGTATCTTATTTTAAGTTGTAGAGGTAGAATTGTCTAGCTAGAACTGTATAGATAGACTAGTGGATGGTTGAGAGGGTAACACTTCGAACCCTAGTCATTTGTGAGCTTAGCCAAGCGCTTATTGTTGGGAGAGTTGAGAGGAGGAGGTGCTTTGCCTCTCCACTTCTAGATCCTCCACTTTTAGTGGGTAGGATGAAGGGAGGAGGCTAGCCTCATCATGTAAAGAAGCATTCAATGTTGCTTAAAGTTTTGTTCTGGCTAATCTTGTCCCTCTCCCTCTAATCCCGTGAGTTTTTCTTTTTATGAATTTTAGGGTATTTTTGTAGGATTTTTGGTCCATCTGAGTTGAGTGTGTTTTCTTGAGGATTTCTTTGTGGGGATCACTCATAGGTTCTTTGTGACCATTCTCCTAATGATCTTTCACCCACAAACCACATGAATCGGCTCGGATTTGAAGTTCTTCCTCTCTACCTCAAGTTCTTGGTGTTCTTCATGAAATCCTCGATTCCGCACGAGATGTTTGGTTTGTGGACTTGATCTTCTCAGATTCATTTGTCCAAGGGGTACATCTCCTCCTCCCCAAATCTCAACTCAAATTGTTGCATTAGTCGAGAGATCAATTCGAGCGAAATTTTGACTGAGCCTTACAGGAATTTTCGGTGACACCAATTTTTGAAACCCAGTGGCACCGGTTTGGTCAATGCACAGGTTATCTGAGAAAACTGGTGGCACCAGTTTTTCGTGCTCTCTGCCTAGGAAATCTGATGGCACCGAATTCGCAAAACCAGTGGCACCGGTTTATGTCTGGTAGATAGTGTGTTGTGTCTTCCACTAAGTTCTTACGTGGTTGGTCGATTCCTTTGAGGTATGATTCTTTGTTTGTTCCTAGAGTCAGTAGATCCGCTATGACTACATGATCTTGGCAAGTTCTGGAGGATTTCCTTGGAAATGATTTTGGGATTTAGGCCGAGTTCTTGGAAAGAATTTTTATCGGCTCCCATTCACTCCTCCCTCTCTAGTTACATATTCGGTCTTTCAAAAACTTTAAGTTTTCTAAAATTTCAACTAACATAAGATCATTCATTATTTTAATTCGCAGACCATGGAAAATTTCTTTAAGAACCACCATGGTGATTTCAAAGAAACTCTTCATTCGAAAACAAATTTTCTGGTATGTATTTCAAAGAACAACTTGAGCTTGCATATTTGATATTCTATAGCACAAATATTTCATAATAGTTTTCTCCACTATAGTGCTTGAGACAGTAACCATGAATATTTGATGTGGATACTACGTCATTGAATCATTGAGACATTTCACAAGTATACAAGCTTGGCCCGGGGAGGGGTACATATAAGAAACCTATTAATAATTCATCATTTTCTTGCTCCTTATACATTTAATTGTTGGTGGAATATTAACATATTTATATATAACAGATCATTTTTATTAAGAATAAATAATTGAGAATAGGTTGTTGGCGGTCCAAGAAGGTCTCATAGGATTTCTGGTGGACGAGGTGATAAATCCCAATAGAGAATTTTATTACAATGGACATCCGCTTGACCAACTAAGCAGCTCCACGATGAGAGGATCCTAGGAATTTGGGGGACAATTTATTGTATATATAGTAATTGTACATATACTAATTAGTTTGGTATTTGTAAATTACTAAGAAATTGTAAATATAATACTTATTGTAATTAATATGACGACATGCATACAATATGAGCGTATACGTTTAAGTACGCTATGTATAGGTACATATATAAGTGAACCAAAATTAGAATTTATGTATAGTGCTCTGTGTGTGTAAAGTGAAGCGACAATTAGGATTAATATGGAAAAGGATGCGGGATAAAAAGAAAAACGAGTGATTCTAAAAAAACAAAGAAAAACGAGCCTTTATGGTTGAAAACCAACAACTCTCTATCATTCTCTAAAGGATATACTATTAATCATCTCTGCTAGATCCTATCGTATCTCTCTGAAAATGGATGAGGAAGACATGATGGAAAACTAGTAATTCCTAATTGTCATGACCCGGAGATGGCCCATAAGAAACCCAGTCTACCAGCCCAGTTGCTGAAGCCCAAGACCAACAACTACATAGAGGAGGTCAGGCATCGATGGAGGGGAACAAAAAAGAAATTCAGAAAGGAGAAAGAAGAGAAAGAAAAGTATAGGAAATTCATCTTCCTCCTCAAGATACCCGATATCCCCTATCATTCTCTACTGTGGCTGCTCACGCTCCCGGCTGATCTCACCAGTGAGCTACGGGTGTGACAGTGGTATCACATACAGTTATCCTTGGTGTGGGTTTGGTGGCGGTGCTATTGCGGCGGTGCTTCCCACCAAAAATCTAGAGGCGACGCATCTCTCTGGCCTCGATCTGGCCGACGGTGCACCTTCCTCTGCTTCTCCGCACGCGGATACGATGCGAGCGTGCGCGGATCGGATGGAGGCCCGCAGATTAGGCAAGTGTCACGACCCGAGTATAGCCCACGAGAGGCCCAGTCTGTCGAGCCCAACTACCAAGACAAAACCCAACCTATCGAGGCCCATCTGAGGAAGCCCAAGACGAAAAACCACAAAAGGGACAGGAGGGCACATCAATGGGTATCGAACAGAAATTGAGAAACAGATTAGGGTTCATCCCACCCTCCGGCGAGCTCCTCGGAGGGCGATTCTGGCAAGCCGTCATTCGTTCCTCTCGACGGCGACACCCTGTACCTTGCTCACGTCCTGGAGGTGGCTCCCAGACGACCACGGGCATTACAGTGGTATCAGAGACTTACCTTTCCTCGGCGGTGGGTGCTGCGGCGGCTCCCGATTCGATGCGCAGGCGGCGGTGCTGTTGCAGCGGCGGCAGTGTTCTCCACGACAGCCGGCGGCGACGTCCTCTCCAGTCTCGATTTGGTCGGCGGCGGCAGGAGCTCTTACCCCTCCTCCCCGTACTCCACCCGAGCCCAACCCTAGCGGCGGCGCTGCAGGCTCCACCACCAGCGACGCACTTCCCCGACTCGCGGAGCACCTTCCTCGACCTCTCCGCTCGCGAATCCAGCGCGAGACTACGCGAATCGGGTGGCAGCGCAGCGGCGCGCGTTGACGCGGGCGGGCAGGCCTGATTCCAGCGCGACATGGGCTCTCCAGGCTGACGGGCGGCTCTGCTCCAGCGCACGTAGGCACGTGCGGGCGTGCAAGGCTCAGCAGGCAGCGGGCGCAGCAGCTCCCTGCAACATCGTGTACAGAGCCCAGCGGACGCGGTTCTGGAGACACAAGGCGATTGGATTGGTGGCGATTGGTGGCGTTATTTTATTCTGGCTTGGATTTCTAGTTCGCGGTGCTGGGATTTCACAAATTGGAGGTGCAAGTGGTGAAGGGCGTGAAGAACAAGGGGCAGTGCAGCAGCTGTTGGGCTTTTCCTATGGTGGCGGCTGTGGAGGGCATCAACCAGTTCGTGACCGGCAACCTGACGGCACTGTCGGAGCAGGAGATCATCGACTGCCACAACAGTGGTGGCAATTACGGCTGCAGCGGCGGCCTCATGGATAGCGTCTTCTCTTACATCACCTGCAGCGGCAGCCCGAGCTATGATGAGGAGGGTGATGTCCATCACAGTGGTGGTTGCGGCCACAACGGCGACAGTGGTCGTGGCTGCTACATCGGTGGCGAAGAGATTGATGCTCTTCCGATGTGGTCTGAAGGTACTGCAGTTCCTGTGTTCGATGAAATACTTCCTGCAGCTTTAATTTGGGATAGGAGTGAGCTGTTCATGAAGTGGTTGTTCCCGATGTGGTGTGGGATGAGGTTTCATATGACCCTGCTGTTCATGAAGACTTGTTGCAACAACTAGCAAATGGGGTGGGTGATCAGATGCAGCACATGCATGATGGTGTTGTGCCTGATGTTCCCTATGTGTTTGATAAGGTGACTTGGGATGAAGATGCAACATGGGATGACGAGGAGCTGTTCGATGATAGATCTCTCTGTGATGTGATTTGGGACAAGGAAATTTCAGAGGAGTTGTTTGATGAAAAGTCTTTTTGAGAGGTGATTTGGGATGAGGAGATGCCATCTGACTATGCAGAGCAAGAGGAGTTTGATGGTACAGGCTCTGTTGCGACCATTCTGGCATTAGCTGAGCAACAAAACTGCAGTGGGCTTAAGAAGGCATGCTTGCACTTCCTCAGCTCCTTATCAATTCTGGGTGATGTCATGGCAACAGATGGATTTGAGCATTTAGCTAGAAGCTGTCCCTCTACTATGAAAGAGCTAATATTCAATCTTCCTACTCGTGCTCCTGTGAATCTTGGAGAAGCAAGTCAGGTGAACATCGGTCGGTGTGGGAGGTTTTTCTCTAGAAGACTGACTATCATGGGACATGTAGAGCTGCTGCAAATCAACATTGATTCAACCACAAGGACTGAAGCATTGGAGAAGAATCTGATGTCTGATTCGTACCTTGGGAATGGGATGGGGGTGCTGCTGTTTGAAAATTTAGCATGGAAGCATGGATTCAGTCCTGGAAGATATGAGCTACAAAGTACATTGGATCCATCAGTTCGGATGCAGTGGGATCCGGGCATTAGTATGGCCACAGCTTGGGGACAAGCTATGTTTCGAGGGGTCGGTAATGTCACGACCCGAGTATGGCCCACGAGAGGCCCAGTCTGTCGAGCCCAACTACCAAGACAAAGCCCAACCTATCGAGGCCCATCTGAGGAAGCCCAAGACGAAAAGCCACAAAAGGGACGGGAGAGCACATCAATGGGTATCTATACTATAAGGAACGAAAACAATTAAAAACTTTTCTTACCCAAATCGGGTCCACCATACCCCTCACGTCGGACCCACCCGTCATATGTTTTTAGGAGTGGATAGGGTGGAAGGACTATGGAAGGACTAAAAAATCGCAATTTGGAGAGTGTTTCTGCCAAAAACGAATTGTTTTTCTCACCCAATGTCGTCCTACCCACCCACCAGTACCCACATCGGGCCCACACACCCGCACCCCGTGTCCCCTGCGTCTGGACTCTGGAGTCGCATCGGCAATTTTCTTCCTGTTAGGCGGGCCGAGGTGGGGTGGCATGGCTCCAGACGACATGGCTCGCCGGACGCGGGCTCCAGCCCCTTGTTGACGAGGATCCCATGGATCGGCTCTAGCGCAGCGCACGCGAAAGGCCTCACATCAACACCGCCGCCTCCGGCTCGACCTACCGGTGCTCGGAAACGATGCTGGGGGCTTGGGACAAACGCCGTGGCCGTGAGAAAGGTTGGCTTGTTGATTGCTGAGCATGATTTATTCAGAGTTGTTTGATTGCTTTCCACTATTGAATTTCCGATGATTGTTTCAACATTTGCATCTTAAATACTATTGATATTATCGAGGACAAATTGATCTGCCATGTATCCACAATTTGATTAGTCTGCCGTATGCACAGCTTGTGTTGGACCAAAGATGCTCGAGTTCGTATGAGGCAATCGAACACGGTTTGAAGCCCCGGCGTGCATCCAAAAGTTATGCGCACACAGCGGCAGCAGCAGCAAGTGCACACCGGCGCTGTCGGCGGTGTGGCCAGGACGTAGAGCATGGCGAGGTGGTGCGCACGATTGCCACGAATGGGGCCTCGTCGGGGAGGAAAAGGTAGCGCGACAAATCCATAGCAAAGCAGGCCGGCCGTGTTAAAGTCCAAAATCTTATGTCCTGGATGGCTTTTGTTAGGCGCCTTCGGGATCTGGTGGAGGGAGACTCCATCTGTTGACCGCCGGGACGAGAAAGGCGGCGTTCGTGACAGCAGCGGCGTCACACAGGGAAAAGAATGGAGCTGAGATTGTCGTGGTCTGTTACTGAGAGCAAGCCGAGCCGAGATTATTTTTGAGGAGGAGCCATGCCTAGGAGCGCGTGACCTAGGCTGACGCGATCCGTTGGATTTTGGGAGGCTTGCACACGTTGTCCGCGGGGTCGGGTATGCACGGGATGTGTTTTGCATACCGGATGCACCTAACAGGGGCCGCTTCGGCAGTTGAGTCGAGGAGGAGGACTCGAGTCATCGGCGGGATTCGGCTCGACTCGTCTTGGTCTTGGATCTGCAGCCCGGTGGTACCTCGCCGCCGGTGGCAAGCATGGCGCGGGCGGAGAAGAAGCGCGCCGCGAGCGCAGCGTCGTCGGCGACGGAGAAGTCAGCCAGGTCGGCCGACCGAAGGTCGCTCTACTTCGCCGCCTTCCTGGTGCTCGCCGACGTGGCGCTCGTCGCCCTCATCATCGCCTTCGTCCGGTGTCCGTAACTTCTAACACAGAGCCTCCTTGCTCAGCTATCTCTTTCTCTTAATTGCCGGCTAATTACTTCTGTTGCGTCAACTTGCAGATACCGACGAGCCCGGCTTTGCCTCCCCTGGTCCGCCGCAGAGAGGAGGGGTCGGTCTTCACGGACGGAGATGGCGGCGCGTGGCACAGACGGAAATGTCCATGATTCATAGAGCCTGCGTGTCACGACACTGCCCTGCCCCACCCTCTCTTCTTCCTCTTTTCTGCATGTACATTGATCCAATTTTTCAACAGATTTCCAATTCAAAGCTGATGATCCCCTTTAATCAAACTTGTAGCTGATTCATAGAGCCTCAACCTAAAGATTCACACTATTGCAAATGCAGCAATACAGCTCAAGGATTGGACCCCTGAAATCTGACCTGTAGCCGGCCTTGTCTCTGAATCTGAAGGGCAATGGCCCTTGGCCATTCAGTTCGTCAGTTAAGGTTCCCAAAAACTGTGCACACTTCCAATCTCTGGCTCCAAAACAAAATGGAATTCCATCATTTCCGAGATCAACAAATAAACTAAAATACTCTCTGAATATTAAGGATTATTTGTAGGCCATAAAATCCCACAGTTGCAGGTAAGTTTCTCTAGAAACCAAACTCCAAAGCAACTATAAACTTTTTTTTGCGAGGAAAAAGAAACTATAAACATGTCTTTTAGACACTTCAGAGTTGGGCATTTCAGCCTGTTGGACAGAATCAAAACAACACTCTGTTCCATATTGGCACTCGATTTTAAATACCCAAAACTTCTTTACCTTGTCGAAGAGGTATTATCGAATATTGAACGAAGTGCATAGATTCCATTTTGCAGCTGTATGGTCAAAACTTAGATGAAAAAAATTTCTCGAGATATTTGCAAGGAGGGCTAACTGGAACTGTTGCAGAGTTTCAGACTTGGAATTTTTACTGGCAGTTAACCACCCGAACAGCAGCTAGATTCATTCTTTGCACTCAAGTTTAAATAAGCAAACATTATTATCCTTACTCAACAACTACTGCCAAATGCCCACCAAGTGTTATACATTCCATCTTGCCTCTCCAGAACCAATGTCCATGTGTAAAATCTTTTTGAAATAAATTCTGAAATGACTCACTGCCACCATTACATACTTAACACCATCTGAATTTTCATATGATCAGCAGTAGCTTCCAATCTCCAACTTTGATCATTTAATTGAGAAGCTTAAAAGTTGATTCAGCCTTCTAACTTAATTCCACAAAGTTTCAACTACCTTAAACTGCATGTTCCATATTTCTCTTAAATTTTTCAGAATTTAAAATTTCAAATGTTGACTTTGGGCAAATTCCACCCAAATTTGGCATTTGCTCATTATGCATCATTAAGCTTCCATTCTTTGATCTTGAGCTTAATGATCTCCTTAGAACCTTAAACACCATGGGTGTTACACAGCTGGCACAAGGGCAACGGGTAGCTCTGCCGTCAGGAGCCGTCCGAGCACCTCGAGGAGCCCCGCTACCGGGAGTCGTCTGTCCATCGCGAAGTGGGAGGGGGCGGCGTGCAGCGTGCAACGTGCGGCGGAAGGAGGGAGGGAGGGAGAGGGTGCGCCGGCGGAGGGGGTGCGACCATGGAGTTGATGCCCGACCTTACCTTTCTCCCAAACTAAGATAGCAAATGACAGCAAAGCAAAGCCGCGGCAGACGATGGGGCACGTATAACGAGGAGGCAAGCAATATTCTTTTGTTGCAACGCACGGGCATGCGCTTTCTTGGATGAACATCATGTGATCAGAAATTTGCAAGGTTGAAAATCTTACCACTGTGAACCTTGCTTGTTTGGTGATGGGGCAACCTAGATTTTAATTAAGCTAAATTTATCTACATTAAAGGATATTTCTATTTTTTCAAGGTGGTTTGTGCTCATTTCAATTCAATTTGCAAGTGAAAATACAAGTTCTGAAGCATATATAAGATAATATAGCATGTGCTTGTTGATGAAATGTAGCCAAACTTATCCAATGTTTCATATTCTTGACAGATTATTTGTTGATGTAAAGAAGAGGATGACATCGAGAACTTTAAACAGACCAAGTGAAGAAAAAAGGAAGAGGGAAAGAATAGGATGCAGAATAGTGGAGAGGTGTAGAGTTTTGTGGGACAAGCGACCTTTATCATATTCTCAATATTGTTCAGAAAACTTAGATATCACACTGTTGTAGACAAAAGAATTTTTGGTTGGACGGACTTAATTTAGATTATCCAAATAACACAGAATGAAGTATAAAATTTTTTTTGATTGGACAAATTCAATTTAGATGATCCAAATAACTAATAATTAATTTTGGAAGGATTAGTATGTGACCTTGCTATTTTTATGTTTACTAAAAAATGGTACAACTATTCGTGTTCGATGGATATAAAATACATGTTAAATTATTTTTTAAACACATGCGTGCCACACGTGCACTTTACTAGTCGAATAGAAATTGAGAAACAGATTAGGGTTCATCCCTCCCTCCGGCGAGCTCCTCGGAGGACGATTCCGGCAAGCTGTGGTCTGTTCCTCTCGACGGCGACACCCTGTACCTTGCTCACGTCCCGAAGGTGGCTCCCCGGCGGCCACGCGCATTACAGCAAGTGGCGGCGCGCGTTGACCCGAGCTCACCCCACGGCGATGACCACGACCTTCCTACAGCGGCGGCCCCGAGCTTCCTCCGGCAGTGGCCCCGAGCTTCCCGCGATGTCAGCCCCGAGCTTACCCTGCGGTGGCGGACCCGAGCTTACCCTGCGGTGGCGAACCCGAGCTTCCCCGGCGGCGTCGACACCGAGCTTCCCCGCGGCGTCCCTTCGGGCCACCTTCCGGCTTCCGCGGCCCGCGCTGCTCCTCCTCGACGCCCTGGTCCGAGGATGCCAACCGCGCCTGCTCCTGGCCGAGGGTCTCCTGCGACCCGCACAGACCTACGCCGGCGCCCATGATAGGCACGGGCCACATCTCCGAGGTGTTTCACCAGCCCAATTGTTGAAGC
Organism: Cenchrus fungigraminus; assembly: GCA_036936925.1. Lineage (NCBI taxonomy): Eukaryota > Viridiplantae > Streptophyta > Magnoliopsida > Poales > Poaceae > Cenchrus > Cenchrus fungigraminus. Next base: position 79,139,868 of record CM072775.1, read on the forward strand.
CCAAGACCAACAACTACATAGAGGAGACCAGGCATCGACGGAGGGGAACAGAAAAGAAATTCAGAAAAGAGAAAGAGGAGTACAGGAAGTTCATCTCTACTGTGGCTGCTCACGCTCCCGGGTGATCTCACCAGTGACAGTGAGCTACGGGTGTGACGCTAAGAATCGGATGCTATCGTATTAACGCAACTAGTACAAAAGAGCGAAACAGAAAATTCCACATCATCTGAAATAATAATGACGGTACACAACAAATAAAGATGTTCAAGGATATGATACTTGCCTTCCCCCAATCTCGTGTGCTGCTTGATGCCTCCAAACTCTTTGTTTTGTAGTATGGTGAGCAATCTTTGGTCTAGTCGCATTGAACACCAAAAATAGACATGTTGCACACAAAAGAATAAGAACAATGTGAAAAAAAGTATAAAGCACGTACATCCTAACGGATCGGATAGAGCTTTAATTTGTTGCTACGAACACGTTGCTATTTTTAGATTTATTAATACACTATATGCAATTAAATTAAATTAGACTATAATTATGACATTAACAAATATATAAACATGATTACAGAAATAAAAATAATTGTGTAATGACGTTAACAAAGACTACAACATCGTCATTTTCATCAACTACAGCAGGTACTGCAATATAAATTTATAAGAACCGAAGTATTTAAAATCGCTTACTAAATTTGAAAGTGTTAGATTCCTAATGCTCGGAAGAATATTAGTGGCTAGCAATTAAAATAAAAAGTCGAGTGGTCTACTATTGATAACATGGATATGGGGTTTGACTCGATCAAGATCAGGTAATAAGAGCCACTGGCTTTTTATCCAATGGCCATCCATTTTAGTTCTAAAGTGTAAAACTTCAGTTAATTCAGCTGTAATTGGTCATAATGCTCTAAAGTTCTAGCTTGATTCACTTTATGTCATAATGTTGCATTTCTATGTTCAAATCAGAGAGCAAAAACTTGTCGTTAATAACTTGCGGTATACTTGTGAAGCTTAAAGGAAAAGAAAAAAAATCATAGAGATGTACCAAGTGCTAACTCACCGAACTTTTCACGTTTATAGGTTCAAGGAATGAAATGTCTGAAAGCATCTCAATGTATTTCTCACCAAGCTGCCTTCTAGTGGACGTGTTACCTGGCTCGATAAGATGGAGAGCAATCCATTGGTGAATCAATTCATCTTTTAATATAGTGTGACCCTTTGGAATGATGGCACAGTAAGCAAAGCATAGCCTCAATTGCACTGGCATACGCTTGTAGCTTAGCTTCAGGGATGACAGCACGTCCCGTAGAAGTGGTGAATCGGTACTATATTCGATTTTGGAACCCTTATTCCAGATATCAGTCTCACTCAGCACGGCTGACCATTGTTTAGGATTTACTAACCCAATTCTTTCAGCGGCTAACGGTAGTCCTCCACACTTTCTTGCAATCTCGCGCCCTAACTTCTCCATTTCTTCTTCCTCTTGGGTGTGATGTAACCAAGCTTCGAAGCGGCACTTCCGCTTGATGATTGCCCAGCACAGGTCATCCGTCAAGGGATGTAGGCATACAGCCAAGGGGTACGTGCATGGCTCCACGGTACTGCATATTTCCTTTGCGGTGGCTTTGCTTCGTGTGGTTATTATCACAATCAAGTCGCCGTTATTCATCCCCTGGTGCATCATATCCATCAGGTATTTAAGGCGCTCCAAGACAGCAGGGGAATACTCCTCAGAGAGACCGTCTAAAACGACAAGTGCTGCCTTCTCCTCCTTACCGCCGCCAAGCAGTTCTCTAAGGCGTTTCATTATAGATTTCATATCATTTTGAACTTGCAGATGATACTTTGCCTCTGATACTTGAGAGATTATGGACTTTCCTATGTCAATCAGGTTAATGCTTTGCGAAACATCAACCCATGCCTTGCAGTAGTCTTGAAACCTATCGTGACTGAAGATCAGTTTTGCCATGGTTGACTTGCCAACACCTCCAAGCCCAAAGATGGCGATAATGACGAGCCTGGACCCTTGTTCGGTCGCTGCAGCAGCAGATGACACGAAGTCCATTATCCTTTGTCGTTCTTCCACCCTTCCTACAATCATTGCCTCATCAACGAATGGCCTGCTTCCATGTGTGTCCGCTGTGTGCAATGAGCATTTCAACGAAGAATACGCCCCACGTCGTCTCGTATTCAGTAACCTGAGTTTTTCTTTCACCATTTGCGTCTTCCGGAACAGGGCGGCCCTGGGTGTAATCCCAAGGGAAGGGAGTAACCCTGCCATCTGCAAGCAAGAAACATATGAGAAATTCCACGTCATTTTTTATCAAGTTTTAAATCGTACGTGAGGAAGGTGTTTCGCGGCAGGCCTGTCAAACGGTGTTTAGCGTGCAGCTGGCGTTTAGCGCAGTGGCGGAGCTGTTGGTTTTCTACGCCTAGGGCCATCAGGTGGAGGCGCGTCGCGCTGGGGTCACCGGCCAGTCTCAACGCCCTGCTCTTCCGGCCAGGTGCTAGCTGCTAGAGTTGGGTTTTTTTGGCCGAGGAGCAAGCGTTTTTTTTTCAAACCTGCATTGCACAAATGCCCTTAAGAAACAAAATATTACAACTAGAGTACTAGACCCTTAGACTCTGTGCCTGCCTAATCCTCCAGAAAACGAAGCTCGTCGCCGGTGGAAGCATGTAGCGAACATGATCTCATATGCCATTTGTTCAAAGTTTGATTTTGGTGATTAATGACAACATGATCAATGAGACTAACAATATTGTCTAGCATGTCTTTGTAGACACTTTTAGGTCCCAAGGATGCAAAAATACCATATGCCAAAATGAGAAGATAGTATATTTTTCAAGGGTAAAAACCGTGGAAGATAAAGAAAAGAAATGCCACCGTCGGATGAACCGACGGTACCCTTGGAAGCGGCGTCGGTGCAATCACCGGATGAAGTGGTACACTGCGTGAAGACTCAAGACAACAGGAAGATCACCAGATCATCCGACGCCCCCATTTCTAGTTGCGCCGGATGAATCAAGAGACCAAGCAAGCAGGAATCTTCAGCACCGGATGAACCGATGGTGTAGCGACAGTTCATCCGGCGACTGTGTATTTGCTAACAGAGACGTTCAGGCGTGAAGCTCTTCAGCGCCGGATGAACCGACGGTCAAAAGGAGTCAAGCATCTGTTCATCCGGCGGGCTCGTTTTAACTAACAGAGACGCCCGGAGAAGATTTCCATCAGCACCGGATGAACCGACGGATAAGCGAGGAGACCGTCGGTGCAAGTGTCAGAGGATATGTGTCAGAGGAGATGCAACGGCTAGGTGACGTGGAGGGCACCGGATGAACCGATGGCCCTGGAATTCTAGCATCGGTTCATCCGATGCTATGGATTTCAGTGGCCGTTAGCCAACGGATCTTTGGACGCCTTGGGCTATTTATACCCCCTCCATCCCACCATTTGGAGCGGCTGGAGTGTGTGGAAGTGCAGAGGAGTTCAAGACTCATAGAAGATCATATTCAAGCCATCCAAGTGCTAAATTGCTCATCCATAGACTTGCACATGCTTTGTGTGTGTGCTTAGTGCTAGGCTTAGCTTAGGACTGAGTGAGTGCAAGGTGTGCCTACCTTGTGAGGTGATTCTCGAGTGGATCAAGTTGTAGGAGGTGTGTCGGAAGCCTTGGAGCCTAGGTGGCTCTCCGGCAAACGTCTTGCATTGATTTAATTGATAAATCTTACTCACCATCTTGCAATGAGAATGTTAAGATTTTAAGCATGAAGAATGATGAGCTCAAGTAAGAAGTGAAATGACTCCGAAAGAGGTTGGTTAACTTGATGGGCAAGGGCAAGAAGAATGAAGAAGAAGCCTCTCAAGACATGAAGAGCAAAGTCCAACCTTCTCAAGATAACCGTGATGACATGGTGAAGAAGCTTGAGAAGGGATCAACCGTGACTTGCTACAAGTGTCATGAAGAAGGGCACAAGTTCTACAAATGCCCTCAATTTGTCAAGAAGATGGACAAGGGTGAGAAGAAGAAGATGAACACCACCATCAAGAGCTCTCTCATCTACACCAAGCCCAACCGCAAGAACAAGACCAAGAGCAACTCCTATGTCATCAAGAAGAAGGCTAATGGCAAGGTGGTTGCACATAAGGTTGGGAAGATGAAGGAGTGGGGTTGGAACCAACCCATTTGGGTGCCCAAGGAAGTCATCACCAACATGAAGGGGCCTCAAATGGTTTGGGTTCCTAAGGCCACGTGAAGGCCATAAGTTCGGGGACTTGGGAGGCTTGGCACAAAGAAGAAGTGAAGATTCAAGTCTAAGAAGCCAAGCTTGCAAGATTGGACATGTGTTGCCCAAGCTCCCCGGTTAAGGTAATGGAAACTAGAACTCATCTCATATATCATTGTAGCTCCATTGCCTTGTTTAGGTTGCATTTGTTGCTATGCCTAGTTGTTTACATATGGTAGGTTGCTTGTGTCATGTGCTAACCCATGAGCAACCTACATGGTTTCATTAGTGTGTAGGAAAGCTACACTTATTTCTTTCATGATGCATGTTTTTATATATCTATTTGCATCATGAGCAAGCTATAGGGTTAGCTTCCCTTTTATTGTAATAAATAATGTGCTTACATTTGGTTGGTAATTCAAACACTAAATGCACACATTTAGGGGGAGCTCATCCTGTGGTTTGTTTATGGGACTAACATCATTTCAAGCTTATCCTGTGTAGTCCCTTGGTGACGCGTTCCAGTGTGGTATTTCATTCTATGAGAATGCTATTTCACTCTAAATGTGATCTAACATCTCTAAGAGAGTGAATATAGCAATATGAGCTTCATGCTATTGAGTCATGTCCTTGCGAGCTTATGTCTCTATATAAGTTCAAAGGCAATGTACTCATACATTCCTAATCCTTGTGGTACCCCAAGTGTCTTCTTTGCAAGCTTCTTTCAAAGTGGTGTCATCTCCAAGTGATATCATTTTCAAGTGGCTTATCTCAATGTGGTGCTGTCGACCATATACCCCTGGGTACTCATACAAGGAAGAATACGAACTCATACCATAAATCCTTGTAATTCTACTAAGACTCGAACCATGTAATCCTACTAGGACTCCTATCTTGTAACCGACTAGGAACCCGCCTCCTGAACTATATAAAGGAGGGCCGGGTACCTAGGAGGACAGGCCAACACCTCAAGGTGAATCCCCCAACCCCTCCAGGGGACACCCAAGCGCAGGGCGCCATACATGATACTCCAAACAAGACGTAGGGTCCGCTACTCCGGCGGCCCGAACATGTATAAATCTGTGTCCCGTGTCCTCACACGTACCTTCGAGTTCCAGGTCTGGCGATCCTCCACCGCACAATCTACTACCTTGGGTACCCCCTTGGTAGGCTCAGTGGCCAAAACACTGACAGCTGGCGCGCCAGGTAGGGGAAATCGTCGAGATCACCGGGCGAGCTCGAAGGACCTTCATCAGTAAATTCAATCTTCGCAACCATCAGATGCGATAGAAGAATACTCTGTTTCCAATACTGAGTTGACATTTCGGTTGGGAAACATTTCCACCAGATCGCAACTTGTCGGTTCGGCGAGATTCTCTCAACTTCAAGACCGACTCGAATTCAAGTCCGAAGCAGACAAAAAATTCAGCTGCTGTCCAAGTGGTCAAGGCGGCGGCATGATTTCTATCCGGACTCAAACTCCAGTCCGACACACACACGTGGGCTTGATCTGCTGTAGGCTTGCAATGTTCATCAATTTTGGTGTGCTGTGGAACCTGCGGCAGTGCTTTTCAGCATTTATTGTGGATCGTGGCAATCAGGCAAATAGCCAATTCCCACTATTCTCGGTGCAAAAGCAAGCTCGTAGAACTCCCGCTGCCCCTGTTTTTTCTTGTGTGGCAACAAGAACAACTTCTTGAGTTTTTCTATGCGCACACCAAAGGCTCTTCAAGATTTGTGCTATACGCACACACGGGAAGCTACCAGGAAGCTCCAAGATCAGCGCTTGGCTTACACACAAGCAATGTACGCGAGTACGACTACGTCGACTTCCTGCGGCAATACCAACTCACCGTAAAAGACTTCAACTACTCGAGTACAACTACGTCGCAGCTCGACTACTCGTCGTCCGGTTGCACCGGCTCTACTGCGCCTATGTCGTGCATCCAGATGCGCCGTCTTTCCGCTCGACTTCTCGTTGGTCGGTCGCACTGGTTCTCGCCGTGCGCCCGGTCACTTCGTCTTGCGGCTGGACTACTAATTATTTGGTTGCACCGGCTCTACTTCGACTATGCCGTGCATCCAGACACGTCGCCTCGCCGCTCGACTTCTTGTCGGTCGGTCGCACTGGCCCTCGCCGTGCGCCCGGTCACTTCGTCTCGCGGCTCGACTACTCATCGTCTGGTTGCACCGGCTTTGCTTCGACTACGCCATGCACCGCCTCGACATCGTCTTGCGGCCACACCAACTCATCATGGGCTACTTCGGCTACTCTTCTTGGTTAGTTTTTATTAGAAAACTAGTCGAGGATGGTTTCTACGCCCCCCACAACTTGTCGGACCCGCCTCCGACTAGTCGACTTCGTCAACACTCGTCCACGAGTTCATTCAAAACCCACTCCGGCGGTACAAGTCGACTTCGGTCGCATCTCCAGACCGCTCCTGCGGTATCAGTAAGTCATTTATTTTAAATGATTACTTTTTCCTTCTTCTTTGGCTTGTTTTGCGCATGCAGGACAACACGCCAAGGATTACTTATTAGTGTACGCTTCTCAACAGATTTTTTCACAAGAGCTACACTATGCCGACTAGTCTTGGGACATATCAGCAAGTCACCACGAGCTCACTCCATCAACTCGGGGGCTTTCCCAAGGAGGAAACTTCTAAAGTCCGCTCCGCACGGCAATTTAAAGTCGACTTACCCAAGTCATATCTCAAAGTCGACTTACTCAAGTCGCATTTACAAAGTCCATTCTAAATGGCGTAAAGTCGACTTCTTCAGTCGCAACCTCAAAGTCCGCTCCACGCGGCACAAAGTCGACTTACTCAAGTCACATTTTAAAAGTCCACTCCACGTGGCAATCTAAAGTCGACTCTGGTCGCACCTTCGCCCGCTTCGACGGCATACTGCGTGTGTAAGCTTCGATGGAACCTAGCTATAAGTGGCCCTCGCGTCCTGGCAATGATGGTACCTAGCTGCACGCGGTCTTCACTCTTCGTTCCATGGGTCTGAAACACATGGCCCTAAGTACTCTCGCTCTTCCCAACTTACCCTGGGTCTCCCTGTTATCATGCCGATCCATACTCTAAGGCCTCCCTGTTACCATCCGATCCTTACTCCGGGTTCCTGCTTCTATGTCGATCCCAGGCTGTAAGTGATTCTCAGGTCCAGGCGATTACCTAGCTGTATCCGGTTTTCTGATCCAGGCGACTACTCAGCTGTAAGCAGCTTCTGGGTTTGAGCTACAGGCAGCTTCTGTTGCCACCACTCAACAGACAGCTACGGTTGTCACCACTCATAGGGGATCAAGATATTCCTCTCCAGACAGTTTCGGTTGTATCTTGTCGTGGCTTTCAGTTGCGAGCACCCGCAAGGGGCTTCATCAACCCTCTCCAGGCAGTCTCATTCTGCGACCTCGTAGGGAGTCATGATAACTCTCTCCAGACGATCCTGTATCGTGTAGGACAATAAGTGGCACATGCTGTCCATGTTCCTATTTTGCAATAAGAGGCTTCGGCCTAGAGTAACACCCTTCTGGTAGGGTCTCAGTGGAACTCTCATACAAGTTGCTGCTACAGCAAGGATGAGTTCATCACACTGTCCTCTACGGTCTTACTCATTCTTCGGAACATCCTTGCGAGTACTCTCTCACTAGGCTCATAGCCTCAGAGGTACTTAAGACATTGTAAACTCTGTACAATGTGTTCAGTAATAAGTTGTTATCTTGCATATCGACTTGTTACTGTCCTTTGCTTATTCACAACAAAGCCTTCTTTTACGCTGCCACAGCTAAGGTGTTCAACTCGTTGTGAATAAGTTCCTTTCGAGTACTCTCTCACTAGGCTCATAGCCTTAGAGGTACTTAAGACACTATTACTCAATAGTGTATCCATACATTGTTCTAGAGGCAATGTGTTTTTTTCAGACGGCTCCGGAGGCAAAACAATTCGTTTTTCTGTTTTTTAATTTGCTTTTTTGCCTTCCGGAACGTGCCTTTTTGGCTTTTCAGCTTTGTGTTTCGGGTTTCATTGTTGGCTCGAAGTACTCAAAGTCCGCTCCGCGCGGCACAAAGTCGACTTACTCAAGTCGCATTCTAAAGTCTGCTCCGCGTAGCACAAAGTCGACTTCGGTCGCATTTCAAAGTCCGCTCCGCGCGGCACAAAGTTGACTTACTCAAGTCGCATTCTAAAGTCTGCTCCGCGCAGCACAAAGTCGACTTACTCAAGCCGCATCCAAAGTCCACTCCGCGCGGCACAAAGTCGACTTCGGTCGCATTCTAAAGTCTGCTCCGTGCAGCACAAAGTCGACTTGCTCAAGTCGCATCCAAAGTCCGCTCCGCGCGGCACAAAGTCGACTTCGGTCGCATTCTAAAGTCTGCTCCGCGCAGCACAAAGTCGATTTACTCAAATCGCATTCTAAAGTTTGCTCCGCGCAGCACAAAGTCGACTTCGGTCGCATTTCAAAGTCCGCTCCGCGCGGCACAAAGTCGACTTACTCAAGTCGCATTCTAAAAGTCTGCTCCGCGCAGCACAAAGTCGACTTACTCAAGTCGCATCTCTAAGTCGACTACTCTAGTCGCATCACAAAGTCGACTACTCTAGTCGCATTCTAAAGTCCGCTCCGTGCGGCAATCTAAAAGTTGACTTCGGTCGCATCTAAAATCTGCTCTGACGGCATAAAGTCGACTACGGTCGCATCTAAAGTCCTCTCTGACGGCAACATTATCACTCGAAGACGACTCGAGTAGTCTATGCTACTTCTAAGTACAATGGCTTCACGCCAAATTACTACTCAGAGACAACTTCAGCATGCTCCGTTCGTTCTTCAGCTCGGGGGCTCAACTCCAATTACTACTCAAACGTGGCTTATATAGCTCACTTGGCTCATAATCTCGGGGGCTGGACGCTACAAGAGTACTCGGATGGCTTTTTGCAAACTGAAGACCCTTGGATTGATCATCTAATCACTTCAAGGCTCGGGGGCTACTATGCTACAACCATCAACCTCTTTTTTCAAGACGGAAGATGCAAATTCTAGATTGACCCTCAGCTTGATTCTTCGATTCAAACTCAGGCTCAGGGGCTACACTCCATATGGAGTGCGATTTTTGCAAATCGCACCTCCATATAGATCAAGATTTCAAGACAAGATGGGTACTTTTTGGAGACTTCCTGGGTTAGAACTCGGGGACGCCTGGGAACTACTCGGGGATGATTCAAAAGTACTCATAGATGAACTAGAGCACATTCCACTCTTTCGGAAATTCAAGTACTATTGAAGACTTCAGCTAACAGTACTCGAGACGATCAGAAACTACTCGACGAAGCTTCAAGACTACTCAAACTCGCTGCTCAAGACTACAAAGTGCTCGGGGGCTTGTCGACCATATACCCCTGGGTACCCATACAAGGAAGAATACGAACTCATACCATAAATCCTTGTAATCCTACTAGGACTCGAACCATGTAATCCTACTAGGACTCCTATCTTGTAACCGACTAGGAACCCGCCTCCTGAACTATATAAAGGAGGGCCGGGTACCTAGGAGGACAGGCCAACACCTCAAGGTGAATCCCCCAACCCCTCCGGGGAACACCCAAGCGCAGGGTGCCATACATGATACTCCAAACAGGACGTAGGGTCCGCTACTCTGGCGGCCCGAACCTGTATAAATCTGTGTCCCGTGTCCTCACGCGTACCTTCGAGTTCCAGGTCTGACGATCCTCCACCGCACAATCTACTACCTCGGTACCCCCTTGGTAGGCTCAGTGGCCAAAACACTAACAGGTGCCAACAAGGTAGAGAGGAAAAGCCCCCGAAGGTATGCAATGCTCAAAATCTACAAGTGGTAATGTTACAAGAACTCTCTTGTCTTATCTCTTGTCCTTTAAGCTACCTTCTTGCATGATATGCTCTAAGCTTCCTTATCTTACAAATGTTTGTAGTTGTGCACTTATTTTTCACACTATCTTTTTGTGCACACACTTAGGGGGAGCTTAGTTTATATCATGCTAGTCTCATGAGCTTGTGATCCACCTTAGTCATTCACACATGTGGTATCGTCATTGATATCATACATATGGATCATGGTTCATGCGGCTTTCTCCCGTGTATTTAACATTTCTCTTTGAGCTATGATTACTAGGTCTTGCTAAATTTCCTTTGGAGGCTCTTTTTGTTTTGGACACTTTTTGGAGATTTTATTCCAAAGGGGGAGAATTTGGAACCAAAGCAAGTCAGAGTTTCCAAAGGGGAAAGTAGCAAGCTATATGTGAAGAGAAGATCATGGAAGGGAGAGAACACATCTAGGGGGAGTTGGATGATGGTAAGCATCCAAACAAGTGTAAGTGGTTCAATTTTGTCAATTTTTGCAAATTTATGCTTGCTTTGATTGTGTTGTCATAAATCACCAAAAAGGGGAAGATTGTAGCGAACATGGCCTCATATGCCATTTGTTCAGAGTTTGATTTTGGTGATTAATGAAAACATGATCAATGGAACTAACCATATTGTCTAGCATGTCTTTGTAGACACTTCTAGGTCCCAAGGATGCAAAAATACCATATGCCAAAATGAGAAGATAGTATATTTTTCAAGGGTAAAAACCGTGGAAGATAAAGAAAAGAAATGCCACCATCGGATGAACCGACGGTACCCTTGGAAGCAGCGTCGGTGCAATCACCGGATGAAGTGGTACACTGCGTAAAGACTCAAGACAACAGGAAGATCACCGGATCATCCGACACCCCCATTTCTAGTTGCGCCGGATGAATCAAGAGACCAAGCAAGCAGGAATCTTCAGCACCGGATGAACCGATGGTGTAGCGACAGTTCATCCGGTGACCGTGTATTTGCTAACAGAGACGTTCGGGTGCGAAGCTCTTCAGCGCCGGATGAACCGACGGTCAAAAGGAGTTAAGCATCGGTTCATCCGGCGGGCTCGTTTTAGCTAACAGAGACGCCCGGAGAAGATTTCCATCAGCACCGGAAGAACCAACAGCTAAGCGAGGAGACCGTCGGTGCAAGCGTAGGAGGATATGTGTCAGAGGAGATGCAACAGCTAGGTGACGTGGAGAGCACCGGATGAACCGATGGCCCTGGAATTCTAGAATCGGTTCATCCGACGCTATGGTTTTCAGTGGCCGTTAGCCAACAGATCTTTGGACGCCTTGGGCTATTTATACCCCCTCCATCCCACCATTTGGGGTGGCTGGAGTGTGTGGAAGTGCAGAGGAGTTCAAGACTCATAGAAGATCATATCCAAGCCATCCAAGTGCTAAATTGCTCATCCATAGACTTGCACATGCTTTGTGTGTGTGCTTAGTGCTAGGCTTAGCTTAGGACTGAGTGAGTGCAAGGTGTGCCTACCTTGTGAGGTGATTCTCGAGTGGATCAAGTTGTACAAGGTGTGTCGGAAGCCTTGGAGCCTAGGTGGCTCTCCGGCAAACGTCTTCGGCCCTCCGGCTTGGTGTGGAGCGGCGAGGACACTTTGTGCGGGGGACGTGGAAACCCCCTTCCCTTGGTGGAGAAGCTCCTTAGTGGAGGCGGCATCAAGGTGACCAAGGGAGCTTGGCGAGTGCCTTCGTGGCGAGCCTTAGTGGCAAGTCAAGTGGTGCTCTTGGGAGAGACTTGGTGACCGGGAAGCAATACTCTTGTGTAGAGTGCTTCAACAATGTGGACTAGAGGTGGCTTAGTGCCTACCGATACCACGGGATAAATCGCGTGTCAAGAGTTTGCTTCCTCTCATACCCTTTTCGTTTCCGCATTACATTCTTGCAATCCTTGTTTGCCTTTACTTTTCTAGAGTAGTATCTTGCTAGGATTGGCTATAGGTTGCAAAACTTGTTTTGGGATGGGAGTTTCACACTAGAACAACCCTAGTTACACATCTAGATAGTATGTTCTAGTTTATCTTTGATGCAAATAGTGATAAGCCATATGATAAGTTTTTAAGTTGCCTAATTCACCCCCTCCCCCTCTTAGGCTACGAGCATCCGATTCCTTACAAAGCAGCCACCGCTGGACAGTTGAGCTTGCTCCACTCTCCCACCATCCAGAAAATCCCAAGCTGCTCCTCCTTCCTTGAGACCAAAAGCCAGCTGTTCATCTCCTTCGTCCAGCCGAGACGCTGACGACCTGCTGCTAGATGATGACAACCTGCTGCTCGCCATCCTGCACACCGAAGGGGCAAACCACCATCTGCAACCTCCCTCCCAACCACTTCAATCCACAGCACAAGCAAAACGGCCAAGGCAACCAACAGCACGATCATAGACGAAGGAAGAAGAACCTAGGTCGCTGCCGTCACCGGTCGGCGGAAAACTCCTGTACAGAAGCCGGCAAGATCTAAATCTCCAAATAGGTCTTCAGATCCGCCGCCCACCAACCCCACAGGCCCGCTGCTGCCATCAGAGCAAATGACGGCGAGGTGGACTAAGGCCATGAGGACCTTATTCCACGGAAGCAGCGCCGCCACCACCAAGCAAGCGCCGTCGGGAAATGTACTCCTCAGGGACCCTAATCTACATCACCGGGAAGACAACCACCGTTCCCCACGCACCCGATAGCCCAGAGGCCGCCGGAGGTGGGGGAGAAAGGCGGCATCGCCGACGACACGAGAGCACTGTTCGCCCCTTTTTCGCCTCTCTCAAACGCCGAAACGCGATGAACAAGAGGAGATGCAGACCGCTCAGAGCTAGGGCGCAAGCAGACCGCTCAGAGCTAGGGCGCAAGCAGGCCGGCCAAGGAATGTGTTAGCTGGGCTTTGGGTGATTTGTTAGGCTGCGAATCAACTTGGACAGGGGTATAAGAGAATTTTTGGCCCGCGCCTAAGACCATAGCCCTAGTAGTCTTAGACTCATCTCTGCCCCTGCCTAGTTTAGCGGGATATAACCGATTTTAGTGGACTAAATGCCATAGTGGCTGCCCTTCCCAGCAATTATATCCGGCTATAGCGGCAGCTATAACCAGCTATTTAGAACCTTGTTTTTTATATGCGACCTTGAACCTGCATTAGCTAAAGCACGATAAACTATGTACTCAGTACACTAGTGCTTCATCCATCTCTGTTCATGAGAATAAAATGAGGACAAATCAAATATGCACACGTCTCTTATGATTCACACCGGTACGAGGTAGAATATCACCTTATTACACAGGAAGGCAATGGAAGAAAGGAACTGTAGGCACCTAAAGGAGGAGCCTAAGTACAAGGGGGTAGTTCCTCTAGGGAATCTGTGGCCATCCTCGACAAGACTCGGATCGCCGACACTGCTACAGAACAAGTCATCAACCCACGACTTATATTTTACTGCTGGTTTGAAGTGAATGGGTGCAGTGGATGTTAGAACCGCGAGTGAAAACAAGTATTACCGCTGGTTGAAAGCACGAGCCGATCGAGGGGTCAGCTCCTAGTACGAACCGTTGGTGATCATGGCTCTTATGGATCCAAAATTGTTATCATCTTTTCTTTGTCCGAAGTGAGTAGGGGATTTTTATCATCCCTTATTTTGATTGAACTCATCTCCTCTCTCCTCACTCTTTTCTGTTTAGTTCCCCGATGCCTCACCGTCCACTTCTCTCCTCTCAGGCTCCCTCTCTTATAGGCTTATCCACACCTCCCTCATCTCTCCCTATATTTCTCTTCTCCAATCTTCACACAGCCGCGACAACCGATTGCCGCCGGTCAGGCCTGCTCTGCTGCTCCCCTCCCCCTCGCCTTGCCCCTCTCTAGCAATATGGAATGGCTGCGGGTGAGGTGTGGAGGCACCCAACTCTTGAGTCTAAGCCCGGTGGGGTCAAGAGACCCACGAGTTTTTATTAAGATGTCGCACTCTGAAATTTCTAAATTTCAGAATATGAATAGAAAGAATAATTAAACAATGATTTTTTCATAATTTTTAAAATCATTTCCAATATTTAATTTCTTTACAGGAAATATAGTATAGGAAAAAACCTTTGATTGTTTTTTTAATTAAATAAAATGGTTCAGTGTTTGTGTTGCATTCATGCTGATGCATCTGAGTGTTCATGAGTGCAAAAGATTTTAAAATGCGTTAAGGTGCTGACGAAATCCTTTTGAGAATTTTCCAGCTTTTTTTGGAATTTATTCTCGCCCTCCTCGAGCTAATTCTATTTATTAGAAGACTCTAAAATCTTTTTCGTGAGCTCCAAATATTTTATTTGGATTGTTCGTGTCTCAATCTATCTTTGGGAATTTTCTTAGAATTTTTGGGATTTTCTGATAATTTTTTGTACCTGAAAACATTTTCTGGAATTTTCTGAATTTGTTTTTACACTGAAAATAAATTCGGAAAAAAGAGAAAAACCTTACCTATTCTACTGGGCCGAGCTCGAGGGCCCGACCCATCACCGCCCGGCCCTGCCGGCGGGCCCGCTGAAGCCCATCTGGGCCCTGCCATGGCCGACGGCCTCCACAGCAGGCCGCCGCCGAGTTCCCTAGGCGTGCGCGCCATGCCAGGCCGTACCCCAAGCCCCTATAAAGCCGCCGCCACCCGTGGCCACGCGTCCCTGCTCGCCTTCCGCTCCGCCGCCTCCTCGCACGCAGCGCCGCCGCCGGCACCCTGCCAGCTGAGCCGCTGCCACCACCCTCTCCCTGAGCAAGGTGACGCCTCCACGAGCTTCCCCGTGCCACGACGAAGCTGCCGCGCCTCATGCCGTCACCGGAGGTGCACCGGAATTCTGCTGCCGCTTGAAGCCCGAGCTACCGACCGCCGTCACGCCCGCCGCCGATTCCAGGCGCCTCTGTCGTCCTTCGCCGTCGGTGAGCCGCCCATCGTGTTCGTCTCGTCCTCCTCCCTCCGTTCTGCACCTCACCCGAGCCCCTTGATGCCCAGGTCACTGGTGATTTGGCCGGTAGGAACTCCCCTGTCCGCCATGAACGGGAGGAAGAAGAAGGCCCCCGGTTTTGCATCTAGACCCCTGTCCTTTCCAGTAATCTTTAGATGTTTTCTTTTGTGTCTTGCACCTTTCCTGGTAAACCTCCTAGATCCAACCTGCAAGTAGATCCAACCTGACATCTTTTCAGATCTGACCCTGGAGTTTATCAGTTCTGCAAGCACTATTTCATGTGTCTCGGGAATCTTCTCTGTTAGCCGTTGAAATCTACAGTTTTTGCATCTAGGTCCTTACCATCTTGTTTTACACATAGAATCCATGTTTTAGATCCGTTTTCATCCGTTCAAGTTGCGTTAGGTTCATGATGATATAAAGTACACGTTAGTGGTGAGTTTTCTTCATGCAAGTTTTCTGAAAATTATTTTAATATTAATTTTGATTAATGCTTAGTTAAACATGTCTTTTCTAAATAAAAGCTATATAGGGTATACACCGTTTTTCATAATTAATGTTAATTTGATTAAAGTTTACTTCATATGTTTTCTTAATAAAAGATGATTAGTGTCACATCTTGATTTTTCTTAAACCAAGTGTTAATTTGCTTCATAATTAATTGACTTTTCTAATTAAAAGTTAATTAGGCTTTTACACCGGTTTATAAATAAATATTAATTTGATTAATACCAATGCCATGATGTTTTCAATAATAATATGATCCAGTCGAATCACAAAGTTACGTTTAGAGGATTCATATAGTCTACCTTTTCTAAGTTAAATATTTAATTGATATAATTTATATATGAATCTTAATAAATAAAACTTGACTAGTTCTTTACTTCGGTCTTTGCAAATAAAATATAATATTGCATTAATTCCAACTTAGGGTATTTTCTTTATGAAATATCCTTTACATATCCTTTGTTAATTAAAATAAACCTAGCTCGTAGTTATGTTCTTTCATAAATGCAAATCGTTTATTAGACGTTCTTGTCAGTGTTTTGGCCACTGAGCCTACCAAGGCGGTACCCGAGGTAGTAGATTGTGCGGTGGAGGATCGCCAGACCTGGAACTCGAAGGTATACGCGAGGACACGGGACACAGATTTTTACAGGTTCGAACCGCCAGAGTAGCGGACCCTACGTCCTGTTTGGAGTATCATGTATGGTGCCCTGCGCTTGGGTGTTCCCCGGAGGGGTTGGGGATGTCCTCCTAGGTACCCTACCCTCCTTTATATAGTCTAGGGGGCGAGTGCCTAGTCGGTTACAAGGTAGCATTCCTAGTAGGATTACATGGTATGAGTCCTAGTAGGATTACAAGGATTTATGGTATGAGTTCGTAGTCTTCCATGTATGGGTACCCGGGGTATATGGTCGACAAGCCCCCGAGCACTTTGTAGTCTTGAGCAACGAGTTTGAGTAGTCTTGAAACTTCGTCGGGTAGTTTCTGATCGTCTCGAGTACTGCTAGCCGAAGTCTTCAATAGTACTTGAATTTTCGAAATAGTGGAATGTGCTCTAGTTCATCTATGAGTACTTTTGAATCATCCCTGAGTAGTTCCCAGGTGTCCCCGAGTTCTAACCCAGGAAATCTCCCGAAAATATACATCTTGTCTTGAAGTCATGATCTATATGGAGGTGCGATTTGCAAAAATTGCACTCCATATGGAGTGTAGCCCCCGAGCCTGAGGTTGAATCGAAGAATCAAGCTGAGGGTCAAATCTAGAATCTGTATCTTCCGTCTTGACAAAAGAGGTTGATGGTTGTAGCATAGTAGCCCCCGAACCTTGAAGTGATTAGATGATCAATCCAAGGATCTTCAGTTCGTAAAAGCCATCATCCGAGTACTCTTGTAGCGTCCAGCCCTCGAGATTATGAGCCAAGTGAGCTATATGAGCCACGTCGAGTAGTAATTGGAGTTGAGCCCCTAAGCTGAAGAACTAACAGAGCATGCTGAAGTTGTCATTAAGTAGTAATGTTGCCGTCAGAGCGGGCTTTAGACGCGACCGTAGTCGACTTTATGCCGTCAGAGCGATCTTTACATGGATCGGAGTTGACTTTTAGATTGCCGCATGGAGCGGACTTTAGAATGCGACCGAAGTCGACTTTATGCCATCAGAGCGGACTTTAGATGCGACCGTAGTCGACTTTATGCCACACAGGGTGGACTTTAGAATGCGACTAGAGTAGTTGACTTTGTGATGCGACTAGAGTTGTCGACTTGGAGATGCGACTTGAGTAAGTCAACTTTAGATTGCCACGCGGAGCGGACTTTAGAATGCGACCGAAGTCGACTTTGTGCCATGCGGAGCGGACTTTAGATGCGACTTGAGTAAGTCGACTTTAGATTGCCACACGGAGTGGGCTTTAAGATACGACCGAAGTCGACTTTGTGCCGCGCGGAGCAGGCTTTTGATGCGACTTGAGTAAGTCGACTTTGAGTACTTCGAACCAAGAAAGAAACCCGAAACACAAAGCTGAAAAACCAAAAATCACGTTCCGAAAGGCAAAAAAGCGAAATAAAAATCAGAAAAAAGAATTAATTTGCCTCCGGAGCTGTCTGGAAGAATATTTAACATTACGTCGAGTACAATGTCTGGATACACTATTGAGTAATAGTGTCTTAAGTACTACTGAGGTGTGGAGTCTAAGAGATAGTACTCGCAAGAATATTCCGAAGAACGAGTAAGACCGTAGGAGACAGTGTGATGAACTCATCATGCTGTAGCAACAACTTGTGTTAGAATTCCACTGAGACCCTACTATAAAAGGTGTTACTCTAGGCCGCAGCCTCTGAAGTAAATAGAACAAGGACAACATGTGCCACTTATTACTCTATACGACACAGAGTCGTCTGGAGAGGGTTGTCGTGACCCCCTACGAGTAGTCGCAGCCGAAGCCGCCTGGAGAGGGTTATCGTGACGCCCTACGAGTAGTCGCAGCCGAAGCCGCCTGGAGAGGGTTATCGTGAGCCCCTACGAGTAGTCGGAGCCGAAGCCACCTGGAGAGGGTTGTCGTGACCTCCTACGAGTAGTCGCAAGGACCGGACCCGAAACCTACTTACAGCTGAGTAGTTGCCTGCATCCGAAAACTGTTTACAGATAGGTAGTCGCCTGGACATGAGAATCACTTACAGCCTGGGATCAGCATAAAAGCAGGAACCCGGAGCAAGAATCGGATGGTAACTGGGAGGCCTAGAGTATGAATCGGTACGAAAACAGGGAGACCCAGGGTAAGCGTAGCACGGGCAGAGTGCGAGAGTACTTAGGGCCATGCATTTTAGACCCATGGTACGGAACGTGAAGACTGCGTGCAGCTAGGTACCATCATTGCCAGGACACGAAGGCCACTTACAGCTAGGTTCCATCGAAGCTTACACACGCAGTATGACGCTAGAGCGGGCGAATGTGCGACTGGAGTCGACTTTAGATTGCCACGCGGAGTGGACTTTGAGATTGCCACGCAGAGCGAACTTTAGAATGTGACTTGAGTAAGTCGACTTTGTGCCGCGCGGAGCGGACTTTGAGGTTGCAACTGAGGAAGTTGACTTTATGCCATTTAGAATGGACTTTAGAAGTTGCCTCCTTGGGAATAGCCCTCGAGTTGATGGAGTAAGCTCGTGGTGACTTGTCGATATGGACCCCAAGAGTAGTTGGCATAGTGTAGCTCTCGTGAAAAATACGTTAAGAAGCGTACACCAATAAGTGTCCTTGGCGTGTTGTCCTGCATGCGCAACACAAGCCAAAGATGAAGAAAAAAGTAATCATTGAAATAAATGACTTACTGATACCGCAGAAGCGGTCTGGAGAATGCGACCAAAGTCGGCTTGTACTGCCGGAGCGGATTTGAATGAACTCGTGGACGAGTGTTGACGAAGATGTGGCGGCTGATGATGGATCCGCAATGGTTGTTGGTGAAGCCGATTAGTCGGAGGAGGATCCGACTAGTTGTTGGGGGTGTAGCAGGCATTGTCGACTAGTTTTCTAGTCAAAACTAGCTGAGAAGAGTAACCGAAGTAGTCGACGGTGAGTGGGTGCGGCCGCGAGACGATGTCGCGGTGGTGCATGGCGTAGTTGAAGTAGAGCCGGTGCGGCGGCGAGATGATGTCACGGCGCCGCACAACGTTGTCGAGGTGGAGCCGGTGCGGCCGTAAGACGATGTCGCGGCAGCGCACAACGTAGTTGAAGTAGAGTTGGTGCGGCCGTAAGACGATGCCGCAGCGGCGCATGACGTAGTCGAGGTAGAGCCGGTGCGGTCGGGAGACGATGTCGCAGCGACGCACAGCATAGTCGAAGTAGAGCCGGTGTGGTGACGAGATGATGTCACGACGGCGCACAGTGTTGTCAAGGTGGAGCCGGTGCAGCCGTAAGATGATGTCACGGTGGTGCACGACGTAGTTGAAGTAGAGCCGGTGCGGCAGTAAGACGATGTCGCAGCGGCGCACGGCGTAGTCGAAGTAGGGCCTGGTGTTGCCGAGCGTCGATGAGGAGACGAGGTAGTCGACGGCAAGTCGACGTTGCCGAGCTTTGATGTAGTTGTACTGACGTACAATTCTTGTCTGCACCAAGCGATGAATCTTGGAGCTTTGTGGAAGCTTTGTGTGTGCATAGCAAAAATCCCCAAAATTTCTTTGCTTGGTGGTCACGTGACGCACTTGGAGTTTGACCGAGATGTCTTAGTGCTTCCCATGTGCTCCAAGCACTGATCTTGGAGTCTTGCTGATTGCCCTTGTCTTCCCGTGTGCGTGTAGCATAATTCCAACATAATTGCTTTAATGCTTTGCTTATGAGTAGTCCGAGCTGGTTGTTGCTTCGTCCGTGTAACAGCAGTAGATGGAATTCAGAATTGACTTTCTTGTGCTGCTGTAAAACACTCGGACATAGATGAGGCGTGATTGACTTCGACTAGAGGACGGAGACGGAAAAGAGATATTTTTTATTCCGCCTGAAGCAACTGCGAACGAAGACAACCGGATGCTCTGCAGGAGCTTTGCTTTGTCCCGACGCGTATGTGTGGGTATACTGCCGCAGGTCTTGAGTACCCATCGACTTGGATACGGAATTGGTACCTTCCAACCTGGGGACTTTGGTAGCCGCACAGCAATGCACGAGTCTGGTCAGGACACGGAATTGAATCTGCCTTGAACTTGACGTAGGAACATGGCGAGTCATCGACTGATCACTGAACTTGCAGTGTCGAGGAGATTGAAATCGATGATGTGGTCCTTCGAGCTCGCCCGGTGATCTTGACGATCACCCCTACCTGGCGTGCCAGCTGTCAGTGTTTTGGCCACTGAGCCTACCAAGGGGGTACCCAAGGTAGTAGATTGTGCGGTGGAGGATCGCCAGACCTGGAACTCGAAGGTATGCATGAGGACACAGGACACAAATTTATACAGGTTCGAGTAGCCAGAGTAGCGGACCCTACGTCCTGTTTGGAGTATCATGTATGGCACCCTGCGCTTGGGTGTTCCCCGGAGGGGTTGGGGATGTCCTCCTAGGTACCCTACCCTCCTTTATATAGTCTAGGAGGCGGGTGCCTTGTCGGTTACAAGGTAGGAGTCCTAGTAGGATTACATGGTACGAGTCCTGGTAGGATTACAAGGTTATATGGTATGAGTTCGTAGTCTTCCATGTATGGGTACCCGTGGTATATGGTCGACAGTTCTCTGTCAGCTCTATCTCAATATCTTTCTTTTGTGTATCTAGCCTTGTGTAAGTTTTAGATCTTTCCAAATTCAGCTCTAGCTCAGATCAAGTTGTTTCCTACATCTAGCCGAGCCTTTCCCTTTTAAGCACGGTTTGTGTGCTTTGGTGATCCAAATAGATATCTTAGAGCTTCTGTTCTGCATTTCTCTGTCAAGTAATCCTATCATGATTGTTTCATGTTTTTCTTAGAATCTCGTTTATCAATATCTAGTTCATGTCTATCCTATCTCAGTTAGGTTGTCTCTTTATGAATCAGCTGTGTTCTTGTGTCTAATCTTTCGTAGCTACCTTTCTTTAGAGCTTACCTTGTTATTTGTTTCTCCTGTCAGATCAGTTTACCTTTGGTTAGTGTGTTGTCGTTCAACCTAGCTCTCTTTGTAGACTAGTTCTCATAAACCCTAGCCTGAGGTTTGCATGTGCGTTATAGTTCGTTTCTACCGTTCTCGTTCGTTTCACCTTAACTTGTACGTTAGCATGTGTATCACACGTTACATGTTTTTAACACTAAAGTTGCATGTTAATCTTGACTAATTATTATTCCATTGCTTTTCTAAATAAAAGTGATTAGGTTCTATTCCGGTTTTTTAATCATGATGTAAATGGGTTAATTCTTATTTATAACTAGTTTTGTTAAATAAAAGATGTTAGAGCTATACAACGGTTTTCATAATAAAGTTAATATGCTTAACGATATTATACATGTCTTTTCAATATTATATGTTTAGTTGAACACAAAATCCAAAGTTATTCATTAGATGCCTCATACATGCTTTGTGTTTCTAAAGCTAATATGTTAATCTGGTATAACATGTACTCAAATATTTACAAATAAAATATGAATAGGCTTATCGTGTTTTCTTTAATTAAATATTACTTGTTTAGTCAATTCTAACATAGAGTATTTCTCTGAAATATTCTTTCCACATGATTTATCATTAAAATAAATCCAGCATCTAGTCTCTTATTGTTTGATAATAATCTCTTGATAGTTTTTGTCTTTTCGACCTTAGTTACGTTCTCAACGTTTCATGACCATAGACTCGAGCCTATCCTTTAGTGCGTTCTTTTAAAACTTTTCTTTTGATTGGTGCCTTGTTCTTATTTGTACTTATTTGTTTTCCTTGTATGTTTGTGCACGATGTTTGTTTCGAGTAGAAGGTCGTTGTTCATTTGCTTTGAGGATAAAGAGTTCCAAGAAAGCAAGAGCTGAAGAGCAGTAAGAGTAGCTTTTCGTTGGAGAAAGGCAAGTGTCCCTAACCATCTTTCTACCTATGCTTTATTTACAAGATTCCATGTTATAATTGGAACATGGAGCGACCACCCAGGACAACAGTGCAACCATGAGAACTAAATGGCTCTGGTCTTGGCTAATTAATTAGGGACTCTGGTTAGAAGTGGCCTTATCTGATAAGGACAAGGGGCAGCGGTACTGTGGGGTATGGACTCGCTCTAGCTGGGAGTTGGGCTTTGCTAATACACGGTACCCGTAGGGGACTTTATACCTTGCTAACTGATCCGTTAACCTTGTGGGTTTCAACTTTCTGGGGAAACTTTGTAGAGGCCTCGTAGCGTCCCTATGCAATCACACCTCGGTAGTGTGGTATGATGCCTTGCAAGCATCGCATGGTTGGGTCCAAAGTTCTTCTGAACTTTTACGCGACTTGTGGTGAAAGTGTACAACCTCTGCAGAGTGTAAAACTAATCGATTAGCCGTGCTCACGGTCAAGAGCGGTCACATGATTAATAAACTTAAAGATGGACTTTAAATCGTTTCTGATTATTTCTTGTGGCCTTGCCGAGTACCAACCATAAGTGTACTCATCCTTGCTTACTGCTGCTCAGAAGGAAAAGATGTGTGAAGCTGTTGAAGATGGTGTTGATGCTAGGCGTACGCATCCCCTAGTCGACTGCCTGTGAAGTTTGGTGTCTCCGTTTCCAAGATTGAGCTATTAACTCTGATAGATTTGTAAGTTTGTTTATGTTCTTTTACGTGATATTATTTATGTTATTCACTTATGTCAACTATATGCATGAAATTTGATCCTGACATGCATATAGGTTTGCACTTGGTTTTCTTTGGAAAAACAGGTGTGACATAAGACAAGTAACCTTCTCTGATCTGAGCTGAGAAAGCTCCCGAACCCCGACAAGATCGGCAAGTTTTTTTAAAACCAGACCCATAAATCCACTCCAACAAAGAAATGAACCTGGGCCTCAGTGCGAGCATACCTGAACCACTCTAACCAACTAGACCATAGGAGCTATGGTGACACCCAAGTCTTGAGTCTCATCAGTGTGCACTCGATCGAAGTGGCAGCTGCCAGCTGCCAGCGGTAGCGATAGTACAGTAAGCCATTCGATCATAGTGGCAGCTGGCTGGATCGCCTCAGGTCTGAGTGGTTCCACAACAGACTCACGCTAGCTGCACAGTGCAGTAGTAACGTGACTACCACCGCTCTAGTCCTGCTGAAGCGCGGGACAAGCCATACTTAGACCAGTCTCAATAGGTTTCATAGAGAGTTCCATGCCTTAAATTTTACCGATGTGACGATAATAGAGAATGAGGGAGTTTCATTGATGTGAGGAAAGTTTCATCCCCATGAAACTCTACTAACACATGACACAGTTACCTAGTTTTCAGTCTATGTAACCGTGTAATGAAATTGTACACTCAGACTGGCCTTATGGGATGAGCAGGACAAAACCCAAACAATTTCTCTAGCATGCGTGCACACACACATATGACAGCAGCCGCCAGCCTTCACGACTAAAAGCTCACAAAGACGCTAAAAAAAGGTTTCAGCTTACATAGTGGCAACATAGGCATATGGGATGGGTAATTAGATTGCTGCTATCTGCTACCTTTGTCTTCATCGTATGTTAAGCAGCTAACCGTCCCCCGTGCCGTCCCTACTAGGGTGACACAGGGGGAACCTAGGCTCCGCCGCCACCCAACCCTCTTCCACCCTCTCTCCGGCCACACCGCTGCCAGAGTCGCCCATCGGAAGCCTGTGCGGCGGAGAGGACGGCGACGACGCGACAATCTTGAGCTTTTCTTCACGCTCTTCCACCCTATCTCTCGACCTAATCCTAACTCTAGGTCACCATGGTCGTCGTGGTTGTTGCCGGTTGCCGAAGCTGTTGTCTCCCGTCGGATCCGCATAGCCCGGTTTTGCACCTTGCTCGACTCCGGGAGCCTCTCCCTTCGCTGTTGTTCCTTACTACACCTCACCAAGGTTTGGTCGCCCTAACCCTAGCCGTCGCACCCTCTTCGGCCATGGTTCCGCGCTCCCAAGGCATGGATTCATCCCCTCGGAGCTCGGGTCGGCCCTATCTTTGGCGTCGCCTCCAACCCTAGAGCCTCAGCAGGCGGCGGTGCTAGGTGGGCGTCGGGATTCAACTTGGTTGCCCGACAGCACAACTCCCCAAGATGGTGCGCCTGGCCGTTGATGTGGATCCCGAGACCAGGGACGGCTCGGTCACCCATCTCCCCCATCGCCGCCCCCTCGTCGGCATCGCATCGGGGCTCCAAGGTCGCTTCTTTCATCAGATCCACGCAGCCGCGGGTGGCCGCACATCGGAAGGCCATCACCGCGTTAGCTCGTGGGAGCCTCACACATTGGGGAGCCGCACCTCGTCGATCTGCATTGTCGAGGGTCCTCTGGGGTGCCGGCATGCGCTCTCATGAGTTGCCGCTGCTGCTCCATGCCGTCCACCTCATCAGCGGTTGCGGGGCCTGCCGATGGCCATGATGAAGGTGATGGTGGGGATTTCCTTGGTTGCTCGTCTTCATTGATGTTCATGCTGTTGTTCCTTGGAGGCAACCTGTGGCTGTTGCGCGTCGATGCTCGATTACTGCTGCTACGGATGCTTCCTTTCATTTGACTCATTGTTGCCGTTGGTCGGAGATCTTGGTCGTTGAGGTCACCTTGGTTGTGCTTGGGTCGTCATGTTGGTGTTTGCTGGCCTGTGGATGTCCTCTCTCTTCGTCTTTCATCACCATGGGCATCTCTCTGGAATTCTATCATTTTGCCTATCATCCAGGACTGGGGGGTCTGTTGCTTGAAGTTGGTTTTGGGGGCTTGGGCGAAAGCTTTGCCCGGCATTGTCGATGCCGACAATAGTTGCGTTCTTGAACGTAGCTCACCTCGTTCGTGGCATTGTTGCGGGTGCCAAATCGATTTGGTTTTGCCAGGTGAAAACTTGGTCTACTCCTCCATGGACAGACAGATGATGGTGGCATTGACGTCATTTCCCCCTTGGAGGCGTCGTCTTGCAGGACATTCTTGCTCAATCTCCACAGGCTCTGGGTGGCTAGGCTTTTCATGAAGTGTGTTTGTTCTTGGTGTCCTTTTCTATGTAGGTTTCAACCTCTTAGGTCGTGTTTCAGGTGGTAGTGGTGATGTTGCTTCCGTTTTATGTTGTTCTTTGTTGTTGGTCGCAAGTGTTACCTTCTGTAATTCTGTGCTTTGGAGTCTCACCTAAAGTTGCTTAACTATAATTCTCTTCTTCTTAATGAAAAACGTGTTATGCACATCTTTAAAAACATAGGCATATGAGCCACCTATGTGTAGCTCATGGCCCGCCTGCCCAGCACGAAGCTGAGTTTTTCAGCCTGGCCCGGAGGGCTTCTTGCTTGTGTTGGCCCGGCCTGGTGATGTGTGCTGGGTGTGGGCTGCTGCCTCGGCACGTCGAGCAGCCGAGCCCGACATAGTCTGAGGGAGTAGGCCCGATAAGACCCGTATAAACCCTTTAACTCAACCCAGCAACTCCCCAACCTTCGTCATCCTCATCCAAGCCAAAATCCCCCCACGCTTCCCTTGCCATCGAGCCGCCTCCTCCCCGCGTCCCTCGCTCCGCAGCCACTCCACTTACCCGTGGCTCCCCTCTGCAACCCATGTTCTCCATCGAAGCCACACTGGGCTATGTACTATTTCCTCCAATGATGATTTCAACACTCCCCTTTTTGTTGTCTCCTCTCCGGCCTCCCCTACACCCCTATAAGCTTCGGCCACTAGGACGCGAGCACGGTTGTGGGCTGGGAAGCTCTAAAGATGCTATGACAGTACCCCTCTCTGAGCTTCTCTTGCGCCGCCCTCTCTCGATCCAGTCGGCACCGCAACAGCCTCCTACTCCACCAAACGGATCCTGATCAGGGTTTTAATTACCGCTGGTTACCGGTCGGTTTACCGCGGTAACCGGTGATACCGGTCCAGCTCGGTAGCAAAACCGACCGGTAACCGATGCCTTACCGAACCTATCTAACCGGCCCGACCGGTTAACCGATCGGTAAGACTGATATACCGGTCCGGTTTTCTCGATTGAGAAAACCGCTACCGTAGCAGTAATTATAACCCTGATCCTGATAGCGTGGCGGTACGTGATGGTAGTGACACGTAGAGGTGGCTCATTGAGCTGCGGGTAGTAGTGCCAGCCGGTGTCAGCACGCAGGGAGCAGCCGAGCAGGCCCGTCGTGTGCCTCGGGTGAGCAAGCTAGCAACGTGTGTTTGGGTTGCCCGTAGCTCATATCGTGCCCATGCTTGGGCTGCCACTGCAGCCTGTGGCTGGGCACGGCACGGCACGACTGCTTCATCATGCTGAGCCAGGCATGGTGGCATCATACTCGTGTGTTGTCGTGTCGGGTGGCACGGATGGACAAATCTTATATCGATAATCCTAATAGTCGGGCGTCTGACGCCTCCGGACGCTCTCCGTCCGTATAATCCCATCATTCCGTTCCCTTTTTTTCCTTGTGAGTGGGCCCCACCCGAGGCTTATCCTCTTGGTAGCGCCGTGCGATTCACACCACCCCGCCATCGGACCTCACGGCTCGCTGCTTTGCCGCACCTCCGCGTGACGTCACCTCCTGCGCAGGGCTAGCGCCACCGCGCACCTCGATTGGGTACCCACGCAGCCGCTGAAGCGCCCTCATGTCGCCGTTGAAGCCCTGCTCAAGCCATCGCGCCACCACCGATCCGCGCGCGCTCGGGACCCTCGTCGATCCGCACACGCGTCATTGTGCCCTGGCTCGCCGCGGGCCGCCGCCGAAGGCCGCGCCCCGTGCCCCACCGAGGACGAGTAGCCGCCGCGCCCCGCTGACGCCGACGGCGATGCCGCGTAGCCGCAGCGGGCGACGCGGCTGAACATCCCATCGCGCCATTGTGCCCTGGCTTGCCGCGGGCCGCCGCCGAAGGCCACGCCCCGTGCCCCACCGAGGACGAGCAGCCGCCGCGCTCCGCCGACGCCGACAGTGATGCCGCGTAGCCGCACCGGGCGACGCGGCCGAACATCTCGTCGCGAAGCTGTACCGCGGCATGTTGCAGGAGCACTGGGGCAAGCCGGTGGCGTGCTAGCCCAACGAGCTGTGTGGCCATGTTCGGTGCCCCATCGAAGTCATCGTCGTCGATGCCCTGTAGGGCTGGTGGCCGGTCGAGGTAGGAGAGGTTTCGGTTGCATCAGTGATGTTGCAGATATTTTGGCGAATTGTGATGTTGCAACAGTGATTTCGTGGTGTTGCAATTGCCATTTCATGATGTTGCAGTCGTGCTTTTTTGCAACGGGTATGGGTGTGAGTGCAGGGGCTCCTTGACGGCGTGGCAGCGAGGCAATCTGATGGCTGAGCATCTTAGAATGTTGAAAAATGTTTCGTATAGATGTTTGTAATGATGTTGCAACGAGAATCATGATGTGTGATGTTGCAAATGTTTAATGCACATGTTGCAAGTACTTTATTTGAATGTTGCATTTTTCAAGGAGACATTTGAATGTTCCAATCAACGCGCTGTTGGATCATTATCAACATTTTTTAAACATATTTTTGATGTTGTAAACATTATTTTTTGATGTTGCGGATGTTTGAGTTTCCATGTTGCAGACATGTGATGTTGGGTGTTGTGTCGAGAAGGAGAGAGGAAAGCCCCTGATGTTGGATGTTGCAATTATTAATTTTAAATATTGCGGATGTTGAGTTTCGATGTTGCAGACATGTGATGTTGGGTGCTATGTCGAGAGGGGGAGGAGGGCTCCTGATGTTGGATGTTGCACGCAACATAGGTCGCAACATGGGTCGTGGGATTGTGTCGGATGTTGGATGTTGCAAGCAACATAGCTCGCAACATGACCCCAACACGCTGATGTTTGGATGTTGGTCGCAACATGCTCGCCACAAGCTCGCAACATGATCACCACATGCTCGCAACATCGCCGAATCGCTCGGGCAGGAGGGAGGGGGGCTCCGAGGTTGAATGTTGGTCGCAACATGGTTCGCAACATTTCAAAACCATTCGCAACATGCTTCGCAACATCAAAACGCTTCGCAACACGATCCGACGGCTGATATGCTTCATGACCCCGATTGTGTGGTTGCGAACCCGTCCGACGGCTAGTGCCCGGAATGGACGTCCGGACGCTAACAGCGCTCATCTTATATAATATTTTTGCAGAGGTTACTAGATTTATTATCCTACAGCCAAAGCTAGGAAGTGTGACCGTATTTGACTCATTGGATTATGACTAGAGAGATATCACGAATTCATATACATCCTACAAAAGTTAGCAAATTTCTTTTTATGTACACTTACATTACGCAAATTGTTCCTCCGAAGATTACACAGAAATTAACTTTTCATTTTAAAAAAAATATTATTACGAGCACTACATTCTGAGATGAGGGATTTAGAACTCCGAGAGACTAGAAGAAATGAGTGTACACACAAACTTTCAATGCCACAAGTAACCTTATGGTTATGCATTCTGTGGGTATTACGTGTGTGAGCACGTCAGAGTGTTCGGGAGATACACACAACTGATCCCGAACATATAAGGGGAGTACTCTTTAGGGCCTGTTCTTTTGACCACAAATGAACAGTAAAACACTATTCACCTATCACATCTATCACATCTTCTCTCACAAGAAACACTATTCCAGCACTATTTATTTGCAATTTTACTATTCTTTTTCAAACAAAAGAACAGACTCTTAATATATAGGGACGCATATATGTGCACATCGCATTCCGTTGAGCCTATCTAACACTTGCCTAAATTTTTTCATAGATTTAATCAGATTAGGCTGCAACTACACAGTTCACGTCTCCATGAGGTTTTGTTTAGTTTCTAAAATTTCACCAACTACCCGTCACATCAATCTCCGAACACTAATTAGAAATATTAAATGTGAATTAATGAAAAAATTCATTCCACAACTGCTACCTTAATTTTCGAGATGAATCTAACGAGTCTAATTATGGTATGATTAGACAACGTCGGCTACAGTAACCAATATCTAATGACGGATTAATTAGGCTTAATGAATCCGTCTCGCGATTTCCAGTCCATTTATGTAGTTATTTTTGTAAATAGTCTACATTTAATACTCTTAATAGGGAAAGGAATCCCAAAAGTTTCACCAAAAAAATTCCACCAAACTAAACAGGCAGCAACTTCTAAATATAGGCACCAATTTATGCCATTTTTTTACACGAATTTATGCCATTTCATTTTGCGTGAAGTGGTAATCCCGAGGGGTATAGCTTTTATCACCCTAAACACTCATTAACATAGGAAGATAAATACATTAGCCTCGTGTGTGGGTGAATCAAGTGTACTCGCGTGGCATGGCTATAGACACTTTTTTTTGAAACTAGGCAGCTAGCCTTTGTGAATGGCAGAAAAACATGTTGTCAATGTGCACTTTGATGCGTGTGTGTGAGTGTGGGCGCATGTTCTATTTCCTTATTATTATTTCATATGCTTAATTATATTTATGTACATATATTCCATGTCGGTCACTGTAGTTTGTTTGGTCGCACAATAGACTATTAGGGTGAAAATTAGTGGGAACCAAAAGTTTTAAAATTTTACGAGAAACAGTTTTGGCAAATTCAAATTTGAATCAATGAATTTTTTCACCCAGGGTGAGTGATTGTGTCACCAGCCTCCGCCAGTGACGGATGCAGGAAAGAGAGCGAGGATGGAGGGGCTCATTCTCCTTCTTCTTCCTTCAGCTCCCTTCTCTTTCCTCTTCCCTCTTTATTCCTCTTCCTCCTCCTCCTTCCTTAATCTTTCAATAGAGTTTCTGACGGTAGGGGGAGGGCTTGAGCCCTACCCGTCTCACCGCTAGATCCGTCCCTAGCCCCCACAATTACCATTTCCAAGGGCGGGTGATCACACCACTTGCCCCTTTAAACGGCTTTACTGGGGCGGATTTGTTGCCTGCTCATGCAAAAAGCTATTTGTAGCTGCGAAATAATGAAGCGAGTAGCACGTCCACCCCTGCAAATATCGTTTCAACCGCTTCTGGAATTCGTTCCGTAGTAGTGTCTGATCACATAAGTGCCGGCACAGCACAATGCTAACCAATATTGTGTACCACTAAGTAACAGTATTGTATACTGTAAAAAAGCTATAGTGAAGTTACAAATGAATAGTGCCCTGTTCTTTTCGTTCGAAAGGAATAGTGAAGTTACAAATAAATAGTGCTGGAATCGTGTTTTTTTGTGAGAGAAGATGTGATGGATGTGATAGGTGAATAGTATTTTCACTGTTCCTTTGTGAGGTAAAGAACATGCCTAACCCATATATTTCTAATTGAACCCTAGATACCACCAAGCAGGTGCGGTGGCTTCCTTTAGGTTGGGGCATCCTCCTCCTTGCGGGTGTGGATGCCGTCGGAAGATGGTCAGGCAAATGGATGTGGCTCAAGATTTTGCATGAGGGACGCATGGTCATGCTTGTAGGTGGCACAAGATCTGGCACCGGAGAGGTGTGAGGATTTTGAGGAGACGTGGTGTGCGGGTCTGAGGTTTTGACAGCCCGCGTGCACAGTCACGCGGTAGATATTGGGAGGGCGCACAGAGGCATTGAGAGAGAGGGCGCGAAGCAGATTGGGAAGGCGCACGGAGGCGACTGAATTTTTAGAGTGTGAGCAGTTTTTTATTTATTATTTTTTTTTTGAGATTAGTGCGAGCAGTTTTTTTAGAAACCGGGGTTATATTCATATATATTATTAAAATTTACATTACATAACTTGCAAAGAAACCTTCAAGAAAAAGAAAATTATAACGCAGTCCTTGCAAGCTCATCCTCTCCGTCATCCTCGTCGCCGGCGGTCGGAGCTGCTTGGAGCTTGAAGCCGACCTCCTTTCCGACGATTGAACACAAGTTTTTGTTGGCACCATGGGCAGCATGTCGAAATCATCGACACACCTTGTGACTGTTGAACGCCCAAGCCGAAGAAGATGGCCGACAGCCATCGCATCACCAAGAGTCAAGGAATTTGGCGCCTCAAGGACCTCCATCAACCCCGGCTCACCGGACAACGACGCAACCCAGAGGGTATGTAACGAAACCACCATAACTGGTGGGAGACAAAATCCAACACGATTTCTTAGCGAGCCGGCAGGCATACCTCCCAAGGCTCCTGACGGAGAAGCCTGCAGTGCTAACACCGAAGGAGATGAGGAAGGGAGAAGATGACCCGACGAGATCCAAGGGAAACCCTAGGTCTTTAGATCCGTCGAGTACACACCACCTGCAAGGCAGAGAAGGAGCTGTAGGAACTTATCTGCTAGTTGTAGCATCGCCGCCTCCACTCGCGAACACCACCGCCTGGACATAAGCTACCTCTACTAGATAGAAGTATATGCAGCGGCCACCTCAATCCCCGTTCCCCATCCTCTCCAGCGCCGATCCGGTCACCAGAGCGGAGGAGGAACAACGGAAATCGACGCTGGATGCCTGTCCCCTTGCTTCCTCCTGCTCTCAACTGTTGGGGAAGAAACGAGGAGGTAAGAATCAAGTCTAGAGTGCGAGCAGTTGAAGAAGGGCGCGCGCTCAGGAGTGGCGGTGGGTCGTTAGTGCGCGATGAGTGTGGGCTGTGAGTGGATGAGCAAATTTGGCCCTGTTCATGTATATTGATGGACCATTCGAAACATACATTACGCATCCCTTCCAACACTATCCTTTTGTTCAATCTCTCTTTCTCACACATCTCGCTTTCTCACCTACAGGGTGTGGCGGCCAGATTGTTGGTGAGCCGGAGCCCTCCCGCAGGGGCGTCTCGGACAAATAGGAGGCCCAGTTCAAAGCACTAATGGAGGCTTAATATCTAGTACGAAAACAAGAAACTAATAGCAAATATCAATCAATAAATAGAGATTGGCTGAGTGAGCATGGAATTTGTCATGCGATCTCCGTCTCCGATTTGGGGCTAGATTGCGACGAGGTCTTGAGCGACGAGTAACATTGTCCGCCGGCCGAGGACTAAGAAGTCGATCCGTCCAGACTCCAAAACGAAGACTGAACGGTTACGAATAGGAATCGCCAACACCGAAGGCCTCTCAGAAAGTCACGATGGTGCCTTGTGGGGCTACGAGCGAGTTGGATTTGCTCTAAGAGGCCATATTTTAGGCTAAAGAATATATGTTTGAGTATTTTTCTAAATGAAACAAAACCCACAGTTATTATATATACCTAGTATACTATGTAAATTTTGAGGCCCATAACTTTTGGAGGCCCTGTTCGGTCGCCCAGCCCGCACGAGCCTAAGGACGCCCCTGCCTCCCGTCGCGGGGACGCGGCCTTCCGGAGGCCGGTGCGTGCGCCACCTCCCTGCATGCGGACGTGGGCTCAGCTGAGGCCGGCGCGTGCCCGGCGGCCTACAGAGGCCAGGGTCGTGGAGCACCGGCGGCCTGGGACGCGGGCACTGGAGGCCGGCGGCGCTATGGTTCATGTGATTCTTGTGCTCTTGTGTTCTTACGATTTTTATTTATTCCAAAATTGGGATGGTGACTTCTAGATGTATTCTTGTGAGATTGTGATTATGAGATGTATTCTTTTGTGATGTAGTTCTTGTGAAATTTGGGATTGTAACTTGTTGATGTATTCTTATGATATTGTGATTATGAGATGTATTTTTGTGATATTGTGATTATAAGATGAAATGTATTATGTAATTCTCATTAGATTAATGACATTATTTGATTATGTGATTAAAACATAAAAAAAGAAAAAGAAAAGGAACAAGATGGAGGATAGTGACGGGAGGTGGCACCCCTTTTGGTACAGAGTCTAGTGCGCACCACGTACTAAAAGGCTTCAGTTCCGGGTAAATCAGCTTTTGCTACCAACGTAGCAATATCGGTTCAACACCCAATACTAAAGGAGGTTGAGATCCGGTACAGAAGGTCATTTGGAGGCCTAGAAGAAGCATTATAAAATTTAAAAAAAAACAGCACCAAGCCGCCGATTTCAAATAAGATTTTTTATCTAATAGGCCAAGAACATTGGACCTAGGCATTCATATTAGCACTAAAAAAAGTAAAAATACCACCCCATAAGAGCGGTTGGGCACGAACAGAGGAGTCCTTGGTACATGCTCAAAAGTCGATGCTAAATAGTCCTTTTGTTATGTGGGGAATAATACCGTTCTAATTTTGTCATTTGACCCTGGAAGTAATTATGCAATCTCATATTTTCAGATATACTCAGCAAAGTTTAATATAATGCCGCAAGCATGAAAATTCCAGATAAGGTTCAGTTGCAACGCATGGTCACATATGGCTACCTCAATAGAACTGCTATATACTGAGCTGATTTCAGCACGAACTAACTAATTAAGTTCATCGATGCAACTGTTATATATATATACTAAATGAAGGGATGCACTGAACTCGAAAGAACAAGATAGTCCATCTAGCTAGAGACATACCGGTGCCCCCCGGGTGACTCGGAACTCGTCGACCATGTCCCAGATGAGGTAGGCGGCGTCCAGGACGTGTAGCAGCCAGCGCCTCTTGATTGAACCCCTCTCAGCATCCCGCAGCAACACCCCCATGATATACATCTTCGCCTGCAGTTCATCAAGCTCGCGCCTCAACTTTGAAGGCATCGAGACCCCAGCAGGTGCAGTCACCAGTATAAGCTTGTTGAATGCAATCCTGACGACGGCCGACGCATGCATCACCTCGGTGCCGGTCACATCCATAGTGCTCCTCTGTTTCTTGTCCTTCCTCCGGCTTCCCTCAACGGTTTTGCAGCGAATAATGGTTGCGGCAGACAGCTTTTCTGAGAGGGAAGGGACTAACTTTGCTTTGCGTGCCGTTCGAGGGGTATAGTAGATGGCACGATGTAAAAAGCAGCGCGGGTCCAACGCAGGATAACGTTTTCAGAACGTTTGAACAAAAAGGAGATACCTTGTCTGCTGACAATCATACTTTTTCGTATGCGTGTGTATGTGTTTTCCTGCAATGAATGCCGTGTACTGCTTTTGGCTTTCTTGGTTCTGACAAATTTTTTGTTTTCTATTTGACACCCAACTTAACTTCCATATCTCTCATTTGACACTCTGTCAGTTTTTTTCCAAAGTCTGTTAAGTACCTTGTGAAATGACAATTTTTCCCCTGTGGATCCCACCATCCTTCCCTTTTTCCTCTTCTGCTCAACACCACCCTCAAAGCCAAATACTTTCCAAAAAACAGTTTTTGGACAGCCCCAACTACTGGGAGCAGACCAGTATATTGGTCTTCTATTTTGCAGATTAAACAATATCTACATGCCAACTCCACTCTGCAGATACACAATGGATCCTCTTCAATTTGATCTTCTCCCTGGACTGAACATTGGAATAATATACATGATCATTTAATTCTGCCAGTAACTAACCCACCTCTACCAGCTACTATCTCAGATCTTTGGTTGCAGGGCTCCACCAATTGGAATCAACAACTCATCTCTAATACCTTCCAGCCAGATATAGCCCAAACAATAATGAATATCCCAGTCATTAACTCCACTCAACCTGATATCCTCAGATGGGCTCCTGCCCCTAGTGGCAAATGTATAACTGCTGAAGCATATTCTTACCTAGCACACTTACAACAACACACTCTACCCTCCCAAGGAGCAAGATCCATTTCTCCCCAAGTAAATCAAATTCTCCAAAAGGTATGGAAAGCAAAATCAATTCCTCCTTTCTTGAAAACCTTTGCCTGGAGGCTCATTAGAAGAGCCATAGCTACTGCAAACAGAGCTGGTAGATTTTCCTCTAATATTGATCAGACTTGCAACTACTGTGGTTCTATTGAAACTGATAATCACCTTTTCTTCTTATGTGCCTTGCCTCTGCAAATCTGGACTACCCACACCAACCCTCTCCCAGTTCACCTTCTAGACCCACAAGAGGATGGTGTTCAAATGTCTCTGCCTATGCTCATTACTTCTAATCCCACTGAAGACAATTTAAGCCATTTCCTCTTTACTCTTTGGTATATCTGGCGAGCTAGAAATGATAATCGTTTCAAAAGGAAAAATTGGACTGCTATGCAGGTACAAAAGGTGGCACAAGCCCATCGGCTAAACCATTTAAAAGCTTTACAAGAGGCAGCTACTCTGCCTAAGCAGATACAACACCACAACAGGCAGTCTACCTCTTGTGATGTTATGTGTTTTTGTAGATGCGGCCACTACCCCTGATGGTGGCCTATATACCTTGCGGCCAAGAAAAGCAGGTCTTGGAATCTATATTATCAATTTGCAGGTTAACCCGGTGAACACTATCTACATTAGGGTAACTCACAATAAGATTTACTCAGTGATTAATGCTGAAACTGCTGCCTTGGCATTGGCGGCCACAATCCTCAACAAACTTAATTTAGGTGAGATTGCTTATTTTTCAAATTGCAACCAATTGGTGGATTTCATCAACTCTGAGAATTCCTCTGACCCTCTGGATTGGCGCATGCTACCTTGCATTCAAGACTTCAACTTCGCCATGGGAACTTCTTCACACTCAGCGTCTAAAATTCATAGTGATGGCAACTCTATTGCAGATTCTTTAGCCAAATTAGCATTCACTTCTCCGCTTGTTCAATCGATGGATGATGTTCCGGGTTGCAATTATGAAACCCATTGCCAACAGTGCCCATTGTTGGGTATACTGCCCCATGTAAACAATACCTTTCAAAGGGTTCTTGCAGCTTCTTGCTGCTAATCAATATATACTCATTGTAAAAAAAAACACCACACGGCCTCGTCAGGACCCTCCCCCTCATGCGGATAATCTTGACCAAGAAAACGAGTTCTTCCAGAAATAGTCTTGTCCATCCATAGCTCACGAGAAACAATACTGAATTGAGTTACACGCAGAGAAGAATCAAAATCGAGCAAGCCAAACATGAAGCTGCACGAGAGCCCCCAGCGGTGATCTCCAGCGACGCCCACCCTGCACACAAGCTCAAGCTCGTCACCGTCGACGGCCCGCCGTTCCACTGCGACAGCTGCAAGGAGCCCGTCAGCAGCGACAGGGGCCGCCGGTACAGCTGCGACGCCGCCGGCTGCGACTGCTTCGACCTCCACACGACCTACGCTCTGGCATCACCCACCCTGAAGCACCACCTCTTCGGCGGCGACCTAGAGTTCGAGCTCCACAGCACTGACGCTCGTTGACACCACCCAGGGACGATTCTAGCGGTGGGACGGGTGGGGCTCAAGCCCCCCTA
The DNA here is from genome assembly GCA_036936925.1 of Cenchrus fungigraminus. Taxonomy (NCBI): domain Eukaryota; kingdom Viridiplantae; phylum Streptophyta; class Magnoliopsida; order Poales; family Poaceae; genus Cenchrus; species Cenchrus fungigraminus. The sequence continues at coordinate 79,176,148 of CM072775.1, forward strand.
CAGCCAGAAACTGAGTCTTCTACGCACATGCTATTAAAAAAAGTTGCCGGTTACATACATGTCATAGAAAAATTTCCAGATACCTGTGTGACATGACCTCAACTTTTGTTTACATATATACCATTTTGGATGGATGGAGAGTTAACATAAGTGTTAGAGGCTGTGTAAAGACAATTTTACCCTTGTGTACAATAATGGGTTTAAAAATTAGAAAAGTAAAGAAAATTGAGGCAGCTTTAAAAATCAGGAAAAATAAAAATAATTTTAAAAATTTGTAAAAAGAGAAAAAATGGAAAATATTTTTAAAAAACTAAAAAAATGGAAATAAATTATAAAAATGATTAAAAAATCTGGGAAAATCAAGAAAAATGTGGGAAAATTTTGGAAAAATGTGTAAAAAATAGGAAAAAATTACAAAAAATAAGAAAAATTTGGACCTAAATTTTTAAAAAAGAAAAAATAGGTGCATGACCATTGCATACAGTGAGATAAGTACATATCATATGAAAAAACAAGGGCATGATCATTGCATAGCAACAAGTTCATATCCCAACATTTAAGCAAATAATTTCACTAGTTTTCATCACACTTAGTCCACACATAGAAAGTAGTAGTTCACTAATTTTCATCACATCAAACCATGCATGTCTCAAATCACATCAAAAGTAGTAGTTCCTCCACATAATTTATTCAAGCTGGAGTTTCTTCTTGCTTCTGATATTAGAAGCTGGGCTGGATGGGTTGACCACTTCAACAAGAGCCCTCCTTGGTGTACACTTCTTCATGATGGCTTGCTTCTTCCTTGGTGTCTGCACTATCTGTGTAGAGACTTCATAGGATGCAATTTTTTCATCAACAGCAGGAGGGTGCTCAATTTGAAGAGGAAAGAGGTCATGGGATCCATTTCCAGACCTTGTGTGAAAAAAAGATCAGTGAGGTTGTAGGTTGTAAATGACAAGATCTGAAAATTCATTTAATATCTAATAATCCCAACCCATCTGTAAAAATCATTTGACACGAAAGGCAATTCCATAGTATTTTGGGGGGGGGGGGTAAGAAACTGTCTAGTATTCCAGTCACCAAACAAATGCTAATAAGGTCATAATAGTATATGATTATCAATGCAGTGAAACAGAATACTGTATGTACCTTACTCTGAAGAAGTATTTAGGAACCACAAAAGGCAATTCCATAAACTTCTGCAAAATGCTGAACAGAAGTTGCAACCCTCCACGCAAATATAAACAGTTCGCTCCAGTTGTCATTCCATTAGCTTTAGCGTTCCCATGTGCAGAAAGCAATGATGCCACAGCAAAATGGCAAAGAGAATATGAATCCTTTCCGAGATTACCAGAACAGTTCATTCGTCCACTAAACTGTAAACGGACCTGTGCATCAAAAGAATTGGGCATAAATTGTTGCAGTTTGGAAACAATCTGCCTGTCCAACCCATCTCCTCTTCCATGTAAATCTTGTAGGACTGAAGCATGAGAAAACCTCTTCGGAAGCTTGCACAATTCTACATCACTACATGCTCTTGAGAAATTCACAGAATATGCAGTACAAAATGCCAACAGTGAGCACATGAAACTGAGCCTGGCTAAACAACTAGTGCTATAACAATCCATGTCCATATGGGATGCAGCAAGGAGATCATAACTCTTTGCCAAATCAGTGAGGTTGTAGGTTGTAAATGACAAGATATGAAATTCATTTAACTTCCACGACACTCTCGATCACAGATCATTTAAATTCTGACAAAAATTCAAACCAATTAAATCCACATGTCACCACTCAACCCACAACGCAAATTTCACCATTTCTAGCTATTCATTAGAAGAAAAAAAATAGGGAAAGCAGATTAACTAAGGTACTCGGCGAGGGAACTTACAGTAACCCTAGCAGCGGTGGCCTGACCGTACTTCTCGAACCTGAAGATCCGGGGAGGCTGGGGCTCGGCCTGGGGTGCACCGGCCCCTGCGCTCGCCTGACCGCGCGGGTGCGCCGGTGAGAGGGCTCGGCCGGATGTGGTCGGTGGCGGCAGCGGCGGCGGCTAGGGTTCCAGACCACGGGAGGGAGGAGTGCCGGCGAGAGGGCCTGGAGGATCGGGCCGGCGGCAGTGGCGGCTAGGGTGAGGAAGGAGCACGGCGAGGAGAGGGAGTGCACGAGACAGAGTACTCCGGGATAGAGGAGGGAGAGCACGGGACTGACTTGGAAATGGCCAGGGGCAAAATAGTCATTTCCACACGTGGGCCCCACTTGTCAGATCGGTGGAACTGCTAATTTCTAATAGAAGGTGAACGGAATGGCAAAAATGTAAACAAAAGTTGAGGTCATGGCACACAGGTGTCTGGAAATTTTTTTTATGGCATGTGCGTAATCAACTTTTTTAATGGAATGTACGTAAAAGACTCCCAGAAACTCTATGGAAACAAGAGGGGAGAAGGAGGAGGAAGAAGAGGAAAAAAAGAGGGAAGAGGAAGAATAAGAAGGGAAACGAGCCCTTGTAAGGAATCGGATGCTCGTAGCCTAAGAGGGGGAGGGGGTGAATTAGGCAACTTAAAACCTTAAGCCTAGGGTTATCACTATTTGCTCAAAACATAAACTAGAACATACTACCTAGATGTACAACTAAGGTTGTTCTAGTGTGAAACTCCCATCCCAAAACAAGTTTTGCAACGTATAGCCAATCCTAGCAAGATACTACTCTAGGAAAGTAAAGGCAAGCAAGGATTGTAAGAAAGTAATGCGGAAACGTAAAGGGGGCTGAGAGGAAGCAAATTCTTGACACGTGATTTATCCCGTGGTATCGGTAGGCACTAAGCCACCCCTAGTCCACGTTGTTGAAGCACTCCACGCAAGAGTATTAATTCCCGGTCACCAAGTCTCTCCCAAGAGCACCACTTGACTTGTCACATGGGCTCGGTGACAAAGGCACTTGCCAAGCTTTCTTGGTCACCTTGATGTCGTCTCCACTAAGAAGTTTCTCCACCAAGGAAGGGGGTCTCCACGTCTCCCGCACAAAGTGTCCTCGCTGCTCCACACCAAGCCGGAGGGTCGAAGACATTTACCGGAGAGCCACTTAGGCTCCAAGACTTCCGGCGCACCTTGTACAGCTTGATCCACTCAAGAATCACCTCACAAGGTAGACACACCTTGCACTCACTCAGCTCTAAGCTAACCTAGCACTAAGCACACACACCAAGCATGTGCAAAGCCTTTGGATGTTCACTTAAGCACTAGCATGGCATGGATATGATCTCTAATGTGTCTTGGACTCCTCTGCACTTCCACATACTCCAGCAAGCTCAAATGACGGGGTGGAAGGGGTATAAATAGTCCAAGCCAACAAACTAGCCATTGGCCTATTGACGGCTGTTAAGTGCTGCTTTTACACCGTCAATACCTGCATAAAATAAATGTAAAAGGATCATCAACACTAGAATAGGGCTTGATACTGATGATTTCCACAAGTGTTGGTATTTCTAGCTTTTGTTGCAGGATGCACCGAAATGCATGCCAAAAGGTACAGATAAGAGCAAGTGGTCCAATGGCTTATATAGGACGGCATCATAAACAACCTCAAATGCTAATTTGGACTGCACCATTACGACGGGCTCATCGAGATGATCGAAATGGACATATTATATGCCTACATCGGAGTTGGTATGCACGAGATATGCAAAGGACAAAATACGAAGCAGTGCTGACGTCACCGTACCCTATCCCTATGCAACTCAGCGCAGAACTGCCACATGTCAGGGCCTGGTTGGCTTCGAATTATCCCACGTTTGACTGCAGGCACGCGCAGCTGTGCAGCAGCAGCAGCAGGGGCTGCCACGTGGCGACTTGGCAGTGGCTGCCGCAGGCGCTGCAGAGGCCCAGGCAAGGACGCGCAAGCACGCATGCAGGCTCCGGGCACGTGGCGGCCGGCCGTAGGCGCCTCAGCTCGACACGGGATCGCACCCATGGCACGCAGGATGAACCGCCTGGCCACGTGGCGAAATCTGGCTCGGCAGCCGCCTCTGCCCGGGATCGTCGGCCGAGTCGCACATGCGCGCTCTCCCGCGCGGGAGGATTGGGCCACACGTCGCCAGGGGAAGCCGTACGGGGAGGCGGTGCCACGGCCCGTGGCTGGCTCGCCCCGGTTCGCCTGCCCGGACTACCGGTTTTCCCTTTTTCCTCATGGTTCAGCGCCCAGACAGCGATAGAAGCTCCGGTTCTGCTATGGAATATCCGGTTCTGGTCCGGTTCTTCACTGCCACATGTCACACTGCAATTTGTTGCGCCCAGCAATCTGCACAAGAGGGAGGAAAGAGCAAGCCACCCCCTCCTTTATAAATAGGAGGGGAGGGGCTCCCATTTGAGACACATCCAACCTCTCCTCTCATTCCCCATGAAGGGTGTGTGTGTGTGAGTGCTAGGTAGAGAGGGAAGTGAAGGTGATGATGAAGGAGTTCTTCTTTGTTCTTCATTTAGACCAAAGTAAGTATTGCGACATATCTCATTTAGACTAAAGTGTGTTCTTGCATGATTGATATGTTCTTGTGTTCTTCATGTGTTCTTGAACTAGACGCTTGTGTTCTTCATGAACACAACCCTTTGATCTAGTTGAATACCTATGCAAGTGCATTTATCTGTTTATCTATGGATCACTCCTATGGTCTAGTTGAGGCTCATAAATATGTCAGTAGTTGTTCTTCCTAACCTATCCTGATCTGATAAGGTACGATCTAGTACACATTTGCTTGTGTTCGTCGCTCCGTATTTATACGAGTGCTATAGTAGGGATATCGGCCTAGGAGACGTATCCCTCTATAGTAGTAATCAGTGGTGTAGATGTGGTGTCTAGACTATGGTTATCCTTCGAATATCTCGTACTTGGCACGTGGCAGGTAGGCCGCATGGTGACAGCATGTTGGACCCATTGTAATCCTCCACGCCTGGGTACCGAGTAGGGCCCCGTTGCCAGCACATTGGCCTCTCCCTAAAAAGTTAGGATGGGCTGGCGCCCCATAGTGAGTTCTATAACGTGGAACAACACGACCTTGATCGATACACTTAGGAAGCCCTTCACCTTCTCTCCCTACCATAGCTGAGCTTGGTGTCCTTGGACCATCTATACTAGAAGTAGAAGATAGTGCTCACCGTTCCTTGGATTCGATACCCATTGAATACTCTCCTTCCTTGGGGAAGTGCTACATCGGTATTTCTGTGCGCTTGCGGTATACCCGGTTGCTCTTATACATTCCCTCTAGGTGTACAACTAGTGGTGACGTTAAGAAACACCAACAAGCATTTCTGGCACCCTTGCCGGGGAACGGTTGTTGTATCTATCTTCGAACCTAGTGGTCCTCGTATTTATCTTTTTTTTCTTCTACCTTTACCCCCGTTACCCTTTGAGATATTCTTTTTCGTTTTCTTTACTTCTACCTCTACCCCCCGCTACTCACAGAAGGTTATCCTTGTAAACACCTACCGCCTTCGAGGAGTGAACCCTCAGAGCCATCCTTTGTCAGAACTCGTTCTTTCATCTGGCTGTCGGATTCGCCCCTCTCATGAAGCTAATTCAGGACCTTTCCTTCTTGAGGTTAATTCATGCGAACCCCTTCGATCATGTGAGAGACTACTTGTGTCTGGTTGAAACTCTGGGTAAAATCGGAGAATCACTAGATGCTCGAAAAAGGGAATTTTTCCCGCTATCCATCTTTGGGAAAGCACGGGATTGACACCGTTGTTTTGGTAGAGACTACCTCACTTGGGAAATTTTGAGAGCAGCTTCCTACTCCCGATTCTTCCCGATACGACGTGTCATCTCATTGAGGATAAGGATTCTCAATCTCAAGCAAGGTGAGGAGGAATCGCTAGGAATGGCATGGAATCGTTTCGCATCCTCGGCGGAAGATTGCTCAGTCCTCCACGTTCCCGATTGGATGCTGCTTCAACACTTCTGGTATGGGTTACGGAAGGACGATGCCATGCAGATTAATGCTCTCTCTGAAGGCTCTTTGTGCACTTGGACGCTGTTGAGGGAAAAGAGATCGTGGAAACTCTCTGGGATTTCAGCTCCCCTTGCATCCCAGTCGATGAGGTGTTCGTTAGAAGAAATGTTGAGCCACCTAGACTCATCATCAGCCGAGCTGAGGCTTTAAGCTCCGGCTGAAGATATCACTCCTGAATAGTAGGAATCTAAGGGAAAGATTGCTTAGCACAGAGTCTACCCTTGGTTTCCCCTCTCGTACCCCTTCTTAGACCTTCTCCGCGAGGCTTTGTCTCGTGGGACGATGGAGAGAGTAATTAGGAAAGGACGAATCATTCTTGGCCAGGATGGCTTGTCTGATCCTGGTTATGATCTCCTAAGGAGAGTACGATAGGCTCATCATGTTCCTACGTCTCGGTTTGAGCTGAAGTGCCTTGCACTGAAATTTCGTATAAACTAAGACATCGGTCTCTGCTTTATAATCTAGTGGATTCATTTATCAGACCGATGGAGCACGATCATTTACAAATCGAATAGAGTGCGTTCACTTCATATCTTAAGCCCATCGATCGATGCCGATCAGTCAGGAGAAACTTAAACTTCATACCTTATGCTTGACTTGATCGATGCCCAATGGGAGTTGCACTTTCTAGCTTATCCATAACCTCCCATTGGAAGCTTAGGCTAGACCCGGGATGGCTCATCATTTTGATGAGAACATCGGTCCATCTACCTAAGGAAGGATGAGCTAAACCTCACCCTTCACCCGAACTCTAGCTCCTGAACGTACGCCGGCCGTTTGAGTTTCTACTCTATCCTCTTTTGGAGGCCGAGTATTTTCCTGAGCTGAGTTCAGTCAGAGATCAGTTGCGAGAGCGCTAGCCTCAGTGCTCAACCTTCCGTCTCCGAGGTTCACCCTGGTGCTATAGCTTCTCGAGTCCTGTGGTCGCCCCAGGAGTTGTCTTAGCCTTCCTGGAATGATCATGTCTGCTTTTAGCTTTGCTATCTTTTGGACTCTTGTTCGTATATGGCACTAACCTTGCAGCTAGAGCTTCACTGATTCATTGATGATTGGTGGTGAGATGGGAAGGACACCACCAATGTGCCTGCAAGAGAAATCTCCCATGGTCGAGCTTATGACCATAATAAACAAAGCACTACCAGGAGATAGCCTGGATTATCATAGGTTTTATTTCCCTTCTTCGAATAAAAGCAAGAGCATGTTTTTAGGATAAGCTGTCCTTCGGGTATTTTCGGTCACTAACCTTTTAGGTGGAGATTGAAAAGAAGGATGGACAGGTGATGCCTACGAACATGTGAGCTGCATCAGATGCAATACCGGAGGTAAGCTTTGGTGAGGGGACATTTACAAAAGGAAGCTTGATCTCCACACACTTGAGTTTTGTTGCCTAGCAATGCAAACTTCAAGTGTGGGGGAGGTATGTGAGCATCCTAAGCAAAGTTCCTCCTCTACCAAATCTTATCCCGGTGTGGCGATGATGTCAGCTCTTGCATCTTGCCCACTAGCTATGTAAGTCCTACTTTTGACATTAAACAAAACCCTTCCGGGAGGTTCCCGAGGTTCACCGTCTTATGCTCATGCTTATGTTCCTTTTTAAAAATAGCTTGATCATGCTTTCATGTTTCCTTTATCTTTGTTCATATGCTCTGGTTTGAATGTTTGGGTACACACACATTCATAGATTGTTTTAATTTAAGCGTGGTGCTTAGGTTAAAATTGTCTCCTTCAGTCAAAACAAGACATGGTGTCGAGTTTTGATTGATGAACCTTAGAGTTATATTTTCATAGATCTTGGTTGCATATGTGCTGACTAACCCCTGTAGAAAATTGTCAAATTTGAATGGGTAAGTCACTGAGCTAGATTCAATTGGGAAGGTAAGTTGAGGTGTCAGATTCATGTTGCACAATATGCATAGGTGGTACATATGACCTCTCGAAGGTCCAAGGTAAGTATATTCCCCTTTGTTTATGAAGTGTAATCTTGATCTAACCCGTTCGAGCAAATGACACGGTGACAATAAAATACAACAAAAACAACAAAAAATATTTGAATTTGAACAAAGGCTCTATGGTTCTCGAACCAGTAGAGTCCATCTTTGGTTTCCATTTGTTGTATGAAGAACAACACCAGATTCAAACACTAGTGTGGGGGAGTTCTCTCAAGCTCATCATCGACACATCCACTCGAGAACTCCTACACAGGCGCTGCACAACATCGACTACACCTTCATGACAAGAGCAAGGTAAACTAGAGTGATCCGGCTGCCCTCTGGTCAGCCAAATCACCACTGGTCTTTCTTGATCTCTTATCCTTCAAAAGAGATGGTATGTGCACCCTCTATCTCACTCTCCGTTATCTATGAGTTTGATTGAATTTCAATTCATATATTTTATATCAAACTCAGAGGTTTGTGCTATGCTTGCTCTACATGATTCATGTGGTTGGCTTGCATATGTTTTATTCCTTACCTATCATCTTGATGCTTGTGAACAAATATCATTAGGGAACTCATGCTTATCTAAGTAGTTGGTGTCTGGGATATGGTTTGATGATATGATCTTCGCTCTTTATGTTTGAATGCTTGGGAATTTTTATTTGAAAACATGAAAATCCTTTTCAAAGCTCCTCTTTGAAATGCCACCGTCCTACCAAATCCATATGATGTTCATAGTTGAAAACCTTATACTCATATGCTGCTTGTTATTGCATTGAGCTTTGTCAAATTCTGTGACCCTTGTGAGAATTCTTTTCATTACTTTCATGATCAAAATTCGTGTGCACACCACCCTTTTTCCCCTTGCTATGCTTCTACACTGGAAGTTAGCATTGTATCATTAATCCATTCCATGAAAATAAAGCTCCATATGTGGTGTGACATCTCTCTCCAAAAGTATCCTTCAAAAAGTGACATGGGTTATGAAAAAAAGAGAAAAGAAAAGAGAGACACATGCTCAAAGCATGATGAAAGAAAAAAAAAGAAAGAAAGAAAGGATAGCTTATGTCCCAAATAAAGGAGAAATAGGATAAAGATGGTCGTGCAAAAATGAGTTCCATATTTTAGATGGTAATAACTAGTGTCCATTCCGAGGCTAGTGTCCACCTTACCATGAACCAACATTTTCCCTGATATATGTATGGTAATATCTAGCACCCATTCCGGGCCTAGTATCCACCTTACCATACTCACCATACCTGTACACGTGCACATCTTGATTTGATTGTATGATTTGATTTTCTCTGTGGATCTAGTCTTTGACTTTGCAATATATGTGATGCAAGTATGCCTTATCCTTTATCCTACCCTGAGCTCCACATATAGCCATCATTAGAAGTAGGGTGAAGAAAGGAAATTTAATGCCTTGGTGAGGACATATACACAGTGAGCGATCTGAGAGAATCAAATGAGGAGCTAAGCAAGGTTTGTTTTGAAATTTTATTGCAAAACCCCAAGTTACTTAACATGATGAGTAGGAGTGATTTGATTCGTGACCGTTCCATTCTTCAACTGCCCAAGATAGCATGATAGACACTTCAGAGTTCACAAGTACAAGGTATGCTCTGGAATATCTCTTATGCTTTTTTCATACCTTTGGATATCATGTCTCACCTTGATCTGACTCCCTTTACTCGGGACGAGCAAAGGTCAAGTGTGGGGGTGTTGTTGATGGCTGTTAAGTGCTGCTTTTACACCATCAATACCTGCATAAAATAAATGTAAAAGGATCATCAACACTAGAATAGAGCTTGATACTGATGATTTCCACAAGTGTTGGTGTTTCTAGCTTTTGTTGCAGGATGCACCAAAATGCGTGCCAAAAGGTACAGATAAGAGCAAGTGGTCCAATGGCTTATATAAGACGTCATCATAAACAACCTCAAATGCTAATTTGGACTACACCATTACGACGGGCTCGTCAAGACAATCGAAATGGACATATTATATACCTACATCGGAGTTCGTATGCACGAGATATGCAAAGGACAAAATACGAAGCAGTGCTGACGTCACCGTACCCCATCCCTATGCAACTCCGCGCAGAACTGCCACGTGTCAGGGCCTGGTTGGCTTCGGATTCTCCCACGTTTGACTGCAGGCGTGCGCAGCTGCGCAGCAGCAGCAGGGGCTGCCACGTGGCGACCTGGCAGTGGCTGCCGCAGGTGCTGCAGAGGCCCAGGCAAGGACGCGCAGGCACGCATGCAGGCTCCGGGCATGTGGCGGTCGGCCATAGGCTCCTCAGCCCCACACCGAATCGCACCTGTGGCGCGCAAGATGAACCGCCTAGCCACATGGCGGAATCTGGCTGGGCAGCCGCCTCTGCCCGGGATCGCCGGCCGAGTCGCGCATGCGCGCTCTCCCGTGCGGGAGGATTGGGCCACGCGTCGCCAGGGGAAGCCGCGCGAGGAGGCGGTACCGCAGCCCGCGGCTGGCTCGCCCCAGTTCGCCTGCCCCGACAGCCGGTTTTCCCCTTTTCCTCACGGTTCAGCGCCCAAACAGCGATAGAAGCACTGGTTTTGCTATGGAATATCCGGTTCTGTTCCGGTTCTTCACTGCCACATGTCACACTGCTATTTGCTGCGCCCAGCAATCTGCACAAGAGGGAGGAAAGAGCAAGCCACCCCCTCCTCTATAAATAGGAGGGAAGGGGCTCCCATTTGAGACACATCCAACCTCTCCTCTCCTCTCATTCCCCATGTAGGGGGTGTGTGTGTGAGTGCTAGGTAGAGAGGGAAGTGAAGGTGATGATGAAGGAGTTCTTCTTTGTTCTTCATTTATACCAAAGTAAGTATTGTGACATATCTCATTTAGGCTAAAGTGTGTTCTTGCATGATTGATATGTTCTTGTGTTCTTCATGTGTTCTTGAACTAGAGGCTTGTGTTCTTCATGAACACAACCCTTTGATCTAGTTGAATACCTATGCAAGTGCATTTATCTGTATCTCTGTGGATCACTCCTATGGTCTAGTTGAGGCTCATAAATATGTCAGTAGTTGTTCTTCCTAACCTATCCTGATCTGATAAGGTACGATCTAGTACACACTTGCTTGTGTTTGTCGCTCCGTATTTATACGAGTGCTATAGTAGGGATATCAGCCTAGGAGACGTATCCCTCTATAGTAGTAATCAGTGGTGTAGACGTGGTGTCTAGACTACGGTTATCCTTTGAATATCCCGTACTTGGCACGTGGTAGGTAGGCCGCATGGTGACAGCATGTTGGACCCATTATAATCCTCCACACCTGGGTACCGAGTAGGGCCCCGTTGCCAGCACATTGGCCTCTCCTTAAAAAGTTAGGATGGGTTGGCGCCCCATAGTGAGTTCTATACCGTGGAACAACACGACCTTGATCGATACACTTAGGAAGCCCTTCACCTTCTATCCCTACCATAGCTGAGCTTGGTGTCCTTGGACCATCTATACTAGAAGTAGAAGATAGTGCTCACTATTCCTTGGATTCTATACCCTTGGGATACTCTCCTTCCTTGGGGAAGTGCTATATCGGTATTTCCGTACGCTTGCGGTATACCCTGTTACTCTTATATGTTCCCTCTAGGTGTACAACTAGTGGTGACGTTAAGAAACGCCAAAAAGCATTTCTGAGGCCCTTGCCGGGGAACGGTTGCTGTATCTATCTTCGAACCTAGTGGTCCTCGTATTTATCTTTTTTCTTTTTCTTCTACCTTTACCCCCGTTACCCTTTGAGATATTCTTTTTCGTTTTCTTTACTTCTACCTCTACCCCCGCTACCCATGGAAGGTTATCCTTGTAAACACCGACCGCATTCGAGGAGTGAACCCTCAGAGCCATCCTTTGTCAGAACTCGTTCTTTCATCTGGCTGTCGGATTCGCCCCTCTCTCATGAAGCTAATTCAGGACCTTTCCTTCTCGAGGTTAATTCGTGAGAACCCCTTTGATCATGTGAGAGACTACGAGTGTCTGGTTGAAACTCCGGGTAAAATCAGAGAATCACTAGATGCTCGGAAAAGGGAATTTTTCCCGCTATCCCTCTTTGGGAAAGCACGGGATTGACACTGTTGTTTTGGTAGAGACTACTATTGGTATTTCTTAATGTCACCACTAGTTGTGCACCTAGCGGGAGCATAAGATCCACCTGGGTATACCGACGGGTACGAAAGAATCCGCAAGCTCACGGAAATACCGCTGTAGCACTTCACCTTAGGAGTATTCCAAAGGGTATCGAATCCAAGGAACGATGTGCACTACCTTCGATCCTAGATGAACGGTCCAAGGACACCAAGCCCCAGCTATGGTAGGGAGATGATGGGGTGCTTCCTGTAGGTTCTCGACTCTAGAGAGGAACAAGCTCGGATAAGATCTCGCTTCAGACACCGGCCCCTCCTGGCTATAACAGTTGGTTCACAGCAAAGGGTTGCCTACACGCTGTATCCGAACGTGGGGGATTTCAGAGGGTCCAACGGCTGTCACTACCGCGGCCTACCCCAAGACAAACCGTGGGCTACAGGGCATTCGAAGGATAACCCGTAGTCTAGACACCACGTCTACACCACCGATTACTACTATAGCACGGCTACGTCTGATATCCCATAGAAACACTATAGCAGTCCGTATAAATACGGAGCGACGAACCCGCGAGGTTGAGCTAGACCTTACTCATCATTGAATCGATTGGCGTGAGGAAGACGACTAGTCACCGATTCATGTATCCCAACAAGATCTAACGGGATAATTCACACAAACTGAATGCAAACTTATGCGCTTATAACAAAAGATCAAGGGTCGTGTTCGTGAAGAACACGAGCCTCTAACTTATGAACAAATGCAAAAGTGTGAGTAACTCGTTCGTCAACTAGATCGAGGAAGTGTGTTCATGAAGAACACGAGCCTCTAAATGATGAACGAACGAAGAACTCAAGAACATGTCACTCATGCATGAACATCACTTTAGTCTAATTGGAAAATACAAGAATACTCACGTTGCTCTAAATGAAGAACAAGTTGGGATCTCACCCACACCACCATCTACATAGCCATCCCCTCAACTCATTTGATCCATGAGAGATCAAATGAAAGGAGAAACAAGTATTTCTAAAGAGAGAGAGGGAGGAATGGGATGTGTCTCTATTCTAGCCCCCTCTCCTCATATTTATAGGCAAGGGGGTAGGTGGAGCTCCCTTGGCTGCCACCAATAGGGTGGTGACATGTGGCAAAGAGGAGTGGAGGCCAAGTAGCTTGCAAGAGAAGGAGCTTTCCGGCAGGATCCTGAAGGAATATTCGGGCACACACCTAGAACTGCCTTTGCCTCTTCACGACAAGCCGACACGTGGAAGGGCAACACGAGAGGCCACAAAATGGGGTCGAGCAACCTGGGGGGTCGGCCAACCCCCGGGTGGGTCCTCTCGCGCCGCCTTTCGTCCATGTGATTGCTAGGTGGGTCCCAAGGTGGGTATGGGGGTGTATGCGGTATTTTTAGCCATTTATCTCGTGGTTGTGGACCCTTATATCTGCGTACTGGCTCCTGATTGGTCGAGAGTGTGTTTCTTTGGATCGATGATGTGTCATGAACACGTGGACTCCTGTGTGACAGCACGTCGCCATGTGGCTTGGTATGGGTCCCACCGGGCCCACATGTTATCTTGTGCGTATCTCTTTCATCCGAACTCCAAAGTAGACAAATGATATATCCATTTTGATCATCTCGACAAGCCCATCGCATTGGTGCATACCAATTTGGCATTTGTGATTGTTTATGATGATGCCATATCTATACCATTGGTGCACTTGCTCTCAACTGTGTCATTTAACACGTATTTCGGTGCGTCCTGCAACAAAAGCCAGAAACACCAACACTTGTGAAAATTGTTAGTATCAAGCCCTATTCTAGTGTTGATGATCTTTTTACATTTATTTTGTGCAGGTATTGACGGTGTAAAAGTAGCACTTAATAGCCGTCAACAACTCCCCCACACTTGACCTTTGCTCGTCCCGAGTGAAGGGAGTCCGGTCAAGGTGAGATATGATATCCAGAGGTATGAAGCGAGCATAAGAGATATTCCAAACCATACCTTGTACTTGTGAACTTGTGAAGTGTCTACCATGCCATCTTGGGTAGTTGAGGAATGGAACGGTCATGAACCAACTCACTCCTGCTTGTCAAGCAACTTGGGGTTTTGCAATAAGTTTTCAAAACAAACCTTGCTTTGCTCCTCATTTGATTCTCTCAGATCGCTCAATGTGTATATGTCCTCACCAAGGCAGTATATTGCCTTTATTCATCCTACTTCTAATGATAGCTTATGTGGAGCTCAGGGTAGGTATGAAGGATAAGGCATACTTGTATCACATGTATTGCAAAGTCAAAGACTAGATCCACAGAGAAAATCAAATCACACAATCAGATCAAGATGTGCACGTGTATGGGCATGGGGAGTATGGTAAGGTGGATACTAAGCACGGAATGGGTGCTAGATATTACCATATATGTATGATGAGAGTTGGTAGATGGTAAGGTGGACACTAGCCCCGGAATAGGTACTAGTTATTACCATCTAAGTTATGGAATTCCTTTTTGCATGATTTTCTCCGCTCTCCTTTTTTTTGAAATTTTCGAGATATGGGCTATCTTTCTTTTTTTTAGATCATGCCCTTTTGAGTATGTCTTTCTCTCTTTTTTTTATATATAGCCCAATCTCTTTTAGAGATATTTGGAGAGGGATAAATCATGGAACAATGCATGGAGCTTTATTTTGTGGAATGGATGAATGATACAATGCTAACTTCTAGTGTAGAAGCATAGCAAGGGGAATATGGTGGTGTGCACATAAATCTTGATCATGAAGGTAATGAGGAGAATTCTCACAAGGGTCACAGAATTTAACAAAGCTCAATGCAATAACAAGCAGCATATGAGTATAAGGTTTTCAACTATGAACATCATATGGCTTTGGTAGGACTGTGGCATATCAAAGAGGAGTTTTGCAAAGGGTTTTATGATTTTTCAAATAAAATTCCTAAGCACTCAAACATAAAGAGCGAAGATCATATCATCAAACCATATCACAAATGCCAACTACTTAGATAAGCATGAGTTTCCTAATGATATTTGTTCCCAAGCGTCAAGATAATAAGCAAGGAATAAAACATATGCAAGCCAACCACAGGAATCATGGAGAGCAAACAAAACACTGATATTTGAGTTTGGTTTATTGGATAAGAATTGAGGATCATTCGAACTCAAAGGTAGAGAGTGAGATGAAGGGTGCACGTACCATCACTCTTGAAGGATATGAGGAACAAGGGAGACCAATGGTGATTCGGCTGGCCAAAAGGCAGCCGACTCACTCCGGTTTACCTTACTCTTGTCAAAAAGGCGTAGTCGACGTCGTGCAGCCCTTTGTGTGGGAGTTCTCAAGTGGATATGTTGATGATGAGCTTGAGAGAGCTCCCCCACACTTGTGCTTGTACTGGTGCTGTTCTTCAAGCAAAAGTGGAAACAAAAGATGGACTCTACTGGTTCGAGAACCATAGAGCCTTTATTCAAAAGCAAATATTTTTATTTTATTTTATTTTATTGTCACCATGTCATTTGCTCGAAAGGGTTAGACCAAAATTACACTTCATGCACAAAGGGGAATATATTACCTTGGACCTTTGAGAGGTCATATGTACCACCTTTGCATGTTGTGCAACATGAATCTGACACCTCAACTTACCTTCCCATTTGAATTTAGCTCAATGACTTACCCATTCAAATTTGACAATCTTCTGCAGGGGTTAGTCGGCATATATGCAACCAAGATCTACGAAAATATAACTCTAATGTTCATCAATCAAACTTGACACCATGTCTAGCTTGGTTGAAGAAGGCATTTTAACTTAAGCACCATGCTTAATTTAAAAAGGCCTATGAATGTGTGAGTACTCAAAACATTCAAACCAGAGAATATATATGAGCATAAATAAAGGAAGCATGAAAGCATGATGAAGCTATCATCAACAAGGGACATAAACATGAGCATAAGATGGTGAACCTCGGGAGCCTCCCAGAAGGGCTTTGTTTAATGTCAAAAGCAGGACTTACCTAACTAGTGGGCAAGATGCAAGAGCTGACATCATCACACCAGGATAAGATTTGGTAGAGGAGGAACTGTACTCAGGATGCTCACATGCCTCCCCCACACTTGAAGTTTGCATTGCTAGGCAACAAAACTCAAGTGTGTGGTGATCAAGCTTCCTTTGTAAACGTTCCCTCACCAAAGCGTATCTAGGTGTTGTAAATGATGTGGCTCACATGTTTGTAGGCATCATTTGTCCATCTTTCTTTTCAATCTCCACTTGAAAGGTTAGTGACCAAAAATACCCGAAGGACGACTTATCCTAAAACCATGTTCTTGCTTTTATTCGAAAAGGGAAATAAAACCTAACCTAATCCAGGCTATCTCCTGGTAGTGCTTTGTTTATTTATTGGTCATAAGCTCGACCATGGGAACTTCGTCTTGCAGCTATCGTTGGTGGTGCCATTCCCGTCTCACCACCAATCCTTGATGTATCAGTGAGCTTCAGCTGCAAGGTTAGTGCCACAGTGCACACACGAAATCTGATATGCTTATGTAGACATATACATCTACAACCAACCTTCTGAACTTTCTACAAAAGAGGACCATAAGGTGATTGCAGCCCTCGAGCGTGCTCAGCGCACTAAGCATGGCCGGCTCTGGATAGGCACGATGCAAGCATGGTTCATGTGGTGTATCAAGAATGAAACTACCATGCTTATCTGTGTAACCTTTGCCCATGAATTCCAGAGTCGGTGCCTCACAAGATTCCATGGCCCATGAGTTCTCTATCTCAAGATATGCATCGTGGTGGCTCGATGTTGACTCTTGACCATGATCGAAAGCAACATGATACGGGCCAGTGGGAAGAGGCTGAAACTCAGTCGAGAATAGTGACGATCGTCCTCCTTCACAAAGGTGAAGAGAGTCTCCCGAGTCACACTCATGAGGAGTAGAAAATTCTACACCCTCAATGAGAACAAGCTTGGATGACATGAACGGAGATATACATGTCGTCTTCTCGAGCGGCTTTTGCTGGGGAAGAGGCTTCGCCATAAGATATCCCAGACAAGGGGTAGTAATAGCAGAAATAGCTTCCCTAAGCTTACCATCTAGGCTCCCTAAGGATGTACCAAAGAACTGCTGTAAAGGGGAGCCTAGGAGAAGATCGAGATCAGGGACATCGGAGATGTGAAAGTCTAAGCTAGCCTCGATCCCGTCTATGATCAGCCGCACGGCACTTGCGATCCCCCGACATTCAAGAACATGTCCAAAAGGACAAGTCTTGAGAGGCATGTCGGATGGTGCTAGCGGAACTTTGCCCAAAAGAGTTCCCGCTAAGTGCCATGGTAGAATGTTAACCTCCATGATGGGGTTACAATGGGCCTCTACGACAGTGCCTCTACTAGAGCAAGAAACAACCAGAGAAGGTGAACTATTCCAAGCTGCCTCGGAAGATCATGTCACTCCCTCTGACCATTCCTCCCTCATGGCCTCCTCAGGACATGCTTTGTCAGGAGGATCAGGAGGTAGAGGAGGCACCGCAAGCCTAAGGGAAGGTTCTATCAAAAGATTTCTAGAATGATCGGTGTGGACAGAATAAGGTTCCTCCCCTGATTGGGCATCAAAAGAATTCGAGGTATCTAAAAGGTTTTCAGAAGGGTCATCCTCGAATTTGCGAGTGAACACCAATGGTTGAATTTCTTCTTCCTTTGGCATTCGGGGTTCAGGAGAGGGCTCAACAGACAAGTCTTGAGATTTGGAAAATGAAGACTGACTTGGATGTTGAGGGACTCTCATGGCTCGACTCGGATTCTTGGTTGGGTTTGTTGTGATCAATAGGGACAGAAGAGTTTTCTAAGAGGGAATCTAGGATCTCTCTTCCTTCCCTTGGAGTTTTTTCCACAAACAAACCTCCAGCAATAATGTCTTGATCGAGGGCGGAATCCATGTCTAGACCCATACAAAAGATGTACAATGACACATCGATGGGTAAAGACGGACCAGGTGTCGACACCAAAAGGTGTAGGAACCTAGCCCATGCTGCTCCTAGGGACTCCTCCTCTAATTTCTCGAAATCGTGGATACTTATTAGAAGAGAAGCTACACGAGTGTACCATTGCTCCGTCCTTTCCATGAGAGAGAACGAGTGGCAAAAGTTATCTCGGAGTTCTCCCCAATCACCGTTCACACTTTCTATAGTGTGGGCGTACCATTGTTCCACCTCTCCTATGAGGGAGAAAGGAAACAACTTCCACCTCACGGTGTCCTGTGTCATGCCTGGCATAGCCAAACTAGAGCACAATTCCTCAAATTCCTCCAAATGGAGGTAGGGGTCTTCATTGATTGCTCCAAAGAATGGTCGATCCTGAACCGTGGCTAAAAAGCTAGGGGGGAGTTCATAGCCAGATGATGAAGATGATGATGGCTCTTCGAACTCACCCCTTGAGGAAGAGAAGCTTTGACAGGAAGGCATCTCAAAGGGTAACGGTGGTAAAGATAGAACAAAAAGGAAAAACAAAAGATACGAAGACCACTAGGTTCGAAGATAGATACAGCAACCGTTCCCCGGCAATAGCGCTAGAAATGCTTGTTGGTATTTCTTAATGTCACCACTAGTTGCGCACCTAGCGGGAGTGTAAGATCCACCTGGGTATACCGACGGTACAAAAGAATCTGCAAGCACACGAAAATACCGCTGTAGCACTTCACCTTAGGAGTATTCCAAAGGGTATCGAATCCAAGGAACGATGTGCACTACCTTCTATCCTAGATGAACGGTCCAAGGACACCAAGCCCCAGCTATGGTAGGGAGATGATGGGGTGCTTCCTGTAGGTTCTCGACTCTAGAGAGGAACAAGCTCGGATAAGATCTCGCTTCAGACACTGGCCCCTCCTGGCTATAACAGTTGGTTCACGGCAAAGGGTTGCCTACACACTGTATCCGAACGTGGGGGATTTCAGAGGGTCCAACGGCTGTCACTACCGCGGCCTACCCCAAGACAAACCGTGGGCTACAGGGCATTCGAAGGATAACCCATAGTCTAGACACCACGTCTACACCACCGATTACTACTATAGCACGGCTACGTCTGATATCCCATAGAAACACTATAGCACTCCGTATAAATACGGAGCAACGAACCCGCGAGGTTGAGCTAGACCTTACTCATCATTGAATCGATTGGCATGAGGAAGACGACTAGTCACCGATTCATGTATCCCAACAAGATCTAACGGGATAATTCACACAAACGGAATGCAAACTTATGCGCTTATAACAAAAGATCGAGGGTCGTGTTCATGAAGAACACGAGCCTCTAACTTATGAACAATAGCAAAAGTGTGAGTAACTCGTTCGTCACCTAGATCAAGGAAGTGTGTTCATGAAGAACACGAGCCTCTAAATGATGAACGAACGAAGAACTCAAGAGCATGTCACTCATGCATGAACATCACTTTAGTCTAATTGGAAAATACAAGAATACTCACTTTGCTCTAAATGAAGAACAAGTTGGGATCTCACCCACACCACCATCTACATAGCCATACCCTCAACTCATTTGATCCATGAGAGATCAAATGAAAGGAGAAACAAGTGTTTCTAAAGAGAGAGAGGGAGGAATGGGATGTGTCTCTATTCTAGCACCCTCTCCTCATATTTGTAAGCCAAGGGGGGTAGGAGGAGCTCCCTTGGCTGCCTTGGGCACCACCAATAGGGTGGTGACATGTGGCAAAGAGGAGTGGAGGCCAAGTAGCTTGCAAGAGAAGGAGCTTTCCGGCAGGATCCTGAAGGAATATTCGGGCACACACCTAGAACCACCTTTGCCTCTTCACGACAAGCCGACACGTGGAAGGGCGACACGAGAGGCCGCAAAATGGGGTCAGGCGACCTGGGGGGTCGGCCGAACCCCGGGTGGGTCCTCTCGCACCGCCTTTCGTCCAAGTGACTGCAAGGTGGGTCCCAAGGTGGGTATGGGGGTGTATGCGCTATTTTTAGCCATTTATCCTGTGGTTGTGGGCCCTTAGATCCGTGTACTGGCTCCTGATTGGTCGAGAGTGTGTTTCTTTAGATCGATGATGTGTCATGAACACGTGGACTCCTGTGTGACAGCACGTCGCCATGTGGCTTGGTGTGGGTCCCACCGGGCCCACATGTTATCTTGTGCGTATCTCTTTCATCTGAATTCCAAAGTAGACAAATGATATATCCATTTCGATCATCTCGACGAGCCCATCGCATTGGTGCATACCAATTTGGCATTTGTGATTGTTTATGATGATGCCATATCTATGCCAATGGTGCACTTGCTCTCAACAGTGTCATTTAACACGTATTTCGGTGCGTCCTGCAACAAAAGCAAGAAACACCAACACTTGTGGAAATTGTTAGTATCAAGCCCTATTCTAGTGTTGATGATCCTTTTACATTTATTTTGTGCAGGCATTGACGGTATAAAAGTAGCACTTAACAGCCGTCAACAACTACCTCACTTGGGAAATTTTGAGAGCAGCTTCCTGCTCCCGATTCTTCCCGATACGACATGTCATCTCGTTGAGGATAAGGATTCTCAGTCTCAAGCAAGGTGAGGAGGAATCGCTAGGAATGGCATAGAATCGTTTCGCCTCCTCGGCGGAAGATTGCTCAGTCCTCCACGTTCCCGATTGGATGCTGCCTCAGTGCTTCTGGTATGGGTTACGGAAGGACGATGCAATGCGGCTTAATGCTCTCTCTGAAGGCTCTTTGTGCACTTGGATGCTGTTGAGTGAAAAGAGATCGTGGAAACTCTCCGGGATTTCAGCTCCCCTTGCATCCCAGTCGATGAGGTGCTCGTCAGAAGAAATGTTGAGCCACCTAGACTCATCATCAGCCGAGCTGAGGCTTTAAGCTCCGGCTGAAGATATCACTCCTGAATAGTAGGAATCTAAGGGAAAGATTGCTTAGCATAGAGTGTACCCTTGGGTTCCCCTCTCGTACCCCTTCTTAGACCTTCTCCCCGAGGCTTTGTCTCGTGGAGCGATGGAGAGAGTAATTAGGAAAGGACGAATCATTCTTGGCCAGGATGGCTTGTCTGATCCTAGTTATGATCTCGTAAGGAGAGTATGATAGGCTCATCATGTTCCTATGTCTCGGTTTGAGCTGAAGTGCCTTGCACTGAAATTTCGGATAAACCAGGACATCGGTCTCTACTTTATAATCCAGTGGATTCATTTATCAGACTGAAGGAGCACGATCATTTACCGATCGAATGGAGTGTGTTCACTTCATATCTTAAGCCCATCGATCGATTCTGATCAGTCAGGAGAAGCTTAAACTTCATACCTTATGCTTGACTTGATCGATGCCCAATAGGAGTTGCACTTTCCAGCTTATCCATAACCCCCATTGGAAGCTTAGGCTAGACCCAGGATGGCTCATCATTTTGATGAGAACATCGGTCCATCTACCTAAGGAAGGATGAGCTAAACCTCACCCTTCACCCTAACTCTAGCTCCTGAACGTACGCCGACCGTTTGAGTTTCTACTCTATCCTCTTTTGGAGGCCGAGTATTTTCCTGAGCTGAGTTCAGTCGGAGATCAGTTGCGAGAGTGCTAGCCTCAGTTCTCAACCTTCCGTCTCCGAGGTTCACCCTGGTGCTATAGTTTCTCGAGTCCCGTGGTCGCCCCAGGAGCTGTCTTAGCCTCCCTGGAATGATCATGTCTACTTTTAGCTTTGCTGTCTTTTGGACTCTTGTTCGTATATGGCACTAACCTTGCAGCTAGAGCTTCACTGATTCATCGATGATTGGTGGTGAGATGGGAAGGACACCACCAATGTGGCTGCAAGAGAAATCTCCCATGGTCGAGCTTATGACCATAATAAACAAAGCACTACCAGGAGATAGCCTGGATTATCATAGGTTTTATTTCCCTTCTTCGAATAAAAGCAAGAGCATGTTTTTAGGATAAGCTGTCCTTCGAGTATTTTTGGACACTAACCTTTCAGGTGGAGATTGAAAAGAAGGATGGACAGGTGATGCCTACGAACATGTGAGCTGCATCAGATGCAATACCGGAGGTAAGCTTTGGTGAGGGGACATTTACGAAAGGAAACTTGATCTCCACACACTTGAGTTTTGTTACCTAGCAATGCAAACTTCAAGTGTGGGGGAGGTATGTGAGCATCCTAAGCAAAGTTCCCCCTCTACCAAATCTTATCCCGGTGTGGCGATGATGTCAGCTCTTGCATCTTGCCCACTAGCTAGGTAAGTTCTGCTTTTGACATTAAACAAAGCCCTTCCGGGAGGTTCCCGAGGTTCACCGTCTTATGCTCATGCTTATGTTCCTTTTTGAAAATAGCTTGATCATGCTTTCATGTTTCCTTTATCTTTGTTCATATACTCTGGTTTGAATGTTTGGGTACACACACATTCATAGATTGTTTTAATTTAAGCATGGTGCTTAGGTTAAAATTGTCTCCTTCAGTCAAAACAAGACATGGTGTCGAGTTTTGATTGATGAACCTTAGAGTTATATTTTCATAGATCTTGGTTGCATATGTGCTGACTAACCCCTGCAGAAAATTGTCAAATTTGAATGGGTAAGTCATTGAGCTAGATTCAATTGGGAAGGTAAGTTGAGTTGTCAGATTCATGTTGTACAATATGCAAAGGTGGTACATATGACCTCTCAAAGGTCCAAGGTAAGTATATTCCCCTTTGTTTATGAAGTGTAATCTTGATCTAACCCGTTCGAGCAAATGACATGGTGACAATAAAATAAAACAAAAACAACAAAAAAATTTGAATTTGAATAAAGGCTCTATGGTTCTCGAACCAGTAGAGTCCATCTTTGGTTTCCATTTGTTGTATGAAGAACTACACCAGATTCAAACACCTGTGTGGGGGGAGTTCTATCGAGCTCATCATCGACACATCCACTCGAGAACTCCTACACAGGCGCTGCACAACATCGACTACACCTTCATGATAAGAGCAAGGTAAACTAGAGTGATTCGGCTGCCCTATGGTCAGCCAAATCACCACTGGTCTCCTTGATCTCTTATCCTTCAAAAGCGATGGTATGTGCACCCTCTATCTCACTCTCCGTTCTCCATGAGTTTGATTGAATTTCAATTCATATCTTTTATATCAAACTCAGAGGTTTGTGCTATGTTTGCTCTACATGATTCCTGTGGTTGGCTTGCATATGTTTTATTCCTTACCTATCATCTTGATGCTTGTGAACAAATATCATTAGGGAACTCATGCTTATCTAAGTAGTTGGTGTTTGGGATATGGTTTGATGATATGATATTTGCTCTTTATGTTTGAGTGCTTGGGAATTTTTATTTGAAAACTTGAAAATCCTTTACAAAGCTCCTCTTTGATATGCCACCGTCCTACCAAAGCCATATGATGTTCATAGTTGAAAACCTTATACTCATATGCTGCTTGTTATTGCATTGAGCTTTGTCAAATTCTGTGACCCATGTGAGAATTCTTTTCATTACTTTCATGATTAAGATTCGTGTGCACACCACCCTTTTTCCCCTTGCTATGCTTCTACACTGGAAGTTAGCATTGTATCATTCATCCATTCCATGAAAATAAAGCTCCATATGTGATGTGACATCTCTCTCCAAAAGTATCCTTCAAAAAGAGGCATGTGTTATGAAAAAAAGAGAAAAGAAAAGAGAGACACATGCTCAAAGCATGATGAAAGAAAAAAAAGAAAGAAAGAAAGGATAGCCTATGTCCCAAATAAAGGAGAAATAGGAGAAAGATGGTCGTGCAAAAAGGAGTTCCATATTTTAGATGGTAATAACTAGTGTCCATTCCGGGGCTAGTGTCCACCTTACCATCAACCAACATTTCCCCTGATATATGTATGCTAATATCTAGCACCCATTCCGGGCCTAGTATCCACCTTACCATACTCACCATACCCGTACACGTGCACATCTTGATCTGATTGTATAATTTGATTTTCTATATGGATCTAGTCTTTGACTTTGCAATATATGTGATGCAAGTATGCCTTATCCTTTATCCTACCCTGAGCTCCACATATAGCCATCATTAGAAGTAGGGTGAAGAAAGGCAATCTAATGCCTTGGTGAGGACATATACACAGTGAGCGATCTGAGAGAATCAAATGAGGAGCTAAGCAAGGTTGGTTTTGAAAATTTATTGCAAAACCCCAAGTTACTTAACATGATGAGCAGGACTGATTTGATTCGTGACCATTCCATTCTTCAACTGCCCAAGATAGCATGATAGACACTTCAGAGTTCACAAGTACAAGGTATGGTCTGGAATATCTCTTATGCTTGTTTCATACCTTTGGATATCATGTCCCACCTTGATCTGACTCCCTTTACTCGGGACGAGCAAAGGTCAAGTGTGAGGGTGTTGTTGACGGCTGTTAAGTGCTGCTTTTACACCATCAATACCTGCATAAAATAAATGTAAAAGGATCATCAACACTAGAATAGGGCTTGATACTGATGATTTCCACAAGTGTTGGTGTTTCTAGCTTTTGTTGCAGGATGCACCGAAATGTGTGCCAACAGGTACAGATAAGAGCAAGTGGTCCAATGGCTTATATAGGACGTCATCGTAAACAACCTCAAATGCTAATTTGGATTGCACCATTGCAACGGGCTCGTCGAGACGACCGAAAAGCAGGGGCCGCCACGTGGCGACCTGGCAGTGGCTACCGCAGGGGCTGCAGAGGCCCAGGCAAGGACGCGTAGGCACGCATGCAGGCTCCGGGCACATGGCGGCCGGCCATAGGCGCCTCAGCCCCACACCGGATCGCACCCGTGGCGCGTAGGATGAACCGCCTGGTCACGTGGCGGAATCTGGCTGGGCTGCCGCCTCTGCTCGGGATCACCGGCGGAGTCGCGCATGCGCGCTCTCCCGCGCGGGAGGATTGGGCCACGCGTCGCCAGGGGAAGCCGCGCGGGGAGGCGGTGCCGCGGCCCGCAACTGGCTCGCCCCGGTTCGCCTACCCGGACCGCCTGTTTTCCCTTTTTCCTCACGGTTCAGCGCCCAGACAACGATAGAAGCTCCGGTTCTGCTATAGAATATCCGGTTCTGGTCCGGTTCTTCACTACCACATGTCACACTGCAATTTGCTACGCCCAGCAATCTGCACAAGAGGGAGGAAAGAGCAAGCCATCCCCTCCTCTATAAATAGGAGGGGAGGGGCTCCTATTTGAGACACATCCAACCTCTGCTCTCCTCTCATTCCCCATGTAGGGTGTGTGTATGTGTGAGTGCTAGGTAGAGAGGGAAGTGAAGGTGATGATGAAGGAGTTCTTCTTTGTTCTTCATTTAGACCAAAGTAAGTATTGCGACATATCTCATTTAGACTAAAGTGTGTTCTTGCATTATTGATATGTTCTTGTGTTCTTCATGTGTTCTTGAACTAGAGGATTGTGTTCTTCATGAACACAACCCTTTGATCTAGTTGAATACCTATGCAAGTGCATTTATCTGTTTATCTATGGATCACTCCTTTGATCTAGTTGAGGCTCATAAATATGTCAGTAGTTGTTCTTCCTAACCTATCCTGATCTGATAAGGTACGATCTAGTACACATTTGCTTGTGTTCGTCGCTCCGTATTTATACGAGTGCTATAGTAGGGATATCGGCCTAGGAGATGTATCCCTCTATAGTAGTAATCAGTGGTGTAGACGTGGTGTCTAGACTACGGTTATCCTTCGAATATCTCGTACTTGGCACGTGGCAGGTAGGCCGCATGGTGACAGCATGTTGGACCCATTGTAATCCTCCACGCCTGGGTACCGAGTAGGGCCCCGTTGCCAGCACATTGGCCTCTCCCTAAAAAGTTAGGATGGGCTGGCGCCCCATAGTGAGTTCTATAACGTGGAACAACACGACCTTGATCGATACACTTAGGAAGCCCTTCACCTTCTCTCCCTACCATAGCTGAGCTTGGTGTCCTTGGACCATCTATACTAGAAGTAGAAGATAGTGCTCACCGTGCTTGGATTCGATACCCTTAGAATACTCTCCTTTCTTGGGGAAGTGCTACAGCGGTAATTCCATGCGCTTGCAGTATACCCGGTTGCTCTTATACGTTCCCTCTAGGTGTATAACTAGTGGTGACGTTAAGAAATGCCAACATGGCCAAAAGCTGCTGAGAAATGTACCATCGGATGATCCGACGTTATGCTTTTTCTGGGTGTCGGTTCATCCGGTGCTACTAGCCGTTGGCCTTCCACCTCACTTGACTGTTGACACAAATCATCCTGCACATTGACCAATGCACCGTCGGTTCATCTGGTGCTGAAGACGCCGCGGCCAAAACCTCTCTGTTAGCTTCTTTAGTGCCGTCGGATGAACTGCTGCTCAAACCCTTGTAACCATCAGTTCATCCAGTGCTGAAGAGCTTTGACTTCGGCCGTCTCTGTCTTAATCAAACTGATCATCAGATAGACTGACGGCTCCTACAAATGGACCGTTGGTTCATCTGGTGCTACTGACCCAGCTGCTTCTTCTCCAAGACTTCATCCGGTGCAACTAAAAAGCATACTGTCGGTTCATCTGACGGTCTGTGTAAACTGAGCCTTCTTCATGTAGTGTACCAGTTCATCCGGCCATTGCACCAACGTTGTCTTCCAAGGTACCATCAGTTCATCCGACGGTGTCATTTCTTTTCTTCTTCTTTTACGGTTTGTAGTCTCAAAATATATACTATCTCCTCATTTTGGCATGTAGCATTTTTGCATCCATGGGACTTAGAAATGTCTACAAAGACATGCTAGACAATATGATTAGTCTCATTGCTTGTATTATCATGAATCACCAAAATCAACTTGAACAAATGGCATGTGAGGCCATATTCGCTACAGCCCTCTAGCCCAGCGTTCCTGCGTCCGTCACTAACGCCACCTACTGCAATGCCTGCGGCGGCTGGGCACGCGGCCTCGTCTACAAGTGCTTCGACAGGGACCTCGACATCCACCCATGCTGCACAACGCTGCGGGCGGAGACCATCCTCCGTGGCGGGCACCTCGTCAAGCTCTGCGGCAAAGCTCTAGTGCAGTGGTAGACGAGGCTGCACGCCCGGAGCAGGACTCTGCGGCAAGGCATCGAAGCAGCAGGGGCGGCGGCAGGGCTCGTCGTCCTCGAGCAACCCAAAGGGGCAAAATTGTCATTTCACAGAGCACTTAACGGACTTTTGATGGAAAATCTAACGAAATGTCAAATGAAGAATGAAATTTGAGTTTGGTGTCAAATATGGAATGAAAATTTTTCAAGACCAAGAAGACCAAGAAAGGAATTCTGGTGTCAAATAAGAAATAATCTCTTATCTTTTCCGCTGTTTTTCTAGACAGAGTGCTTCATATGGAAATCATTAAACTAATTTATTTAACTTTTAGCTGTATCTTTGCCCTTTATTAGCAAATGATCATTCACTAAAGAATACCAAGCGGTGGGTACAAGCAAAGACAACTCTACAGTACAGGCGTGGTCCGGCAAGCTTTCCTTTTTCTGAGCAAAGTTAGAGAACCACATCGTCCCTTTCAAAAGGAAAAGTTAAAGTAAATAGAACAGTGACAACAGATTACAATTGATATAAAGACACCTTGACAGTTGACAGGCTTTCACGCACTATTTTTTTCAAAAATCAATACAGACTTAGATGCTTATACATACCTGTATGTACACTTACTTTTACGAGTACACGTACACATTACTACCTTATGAGTACCTCCGAGAGGTTGAGTTAGCAGATCACGAGAATGACAAAATCATCACAGACGTCATGTTGTCAACACACACTTTGTCTAATACTAAAAGAATAATAACAGTTAAATTGTGAAATAAATATAGAAAAAATATATGTATCTACACGTGAGTGAAGGATTTGAGTCTGGATGTGCAGGTTTCATCCGAAGAAACTTAATCAGCATAGACATGCTTAGTTTTCTATATTGTATCTTTATAACGCATCCTACACTTTTTTAGACATGCAAAACACATTTTTCATTAAGAGAGGAGAAACATATACAACAGAGCGGCGTTGGGAGGAACCCCAAAGCGTCAGAACAGAAACTAACAAAGTTACAAACGAGCCGAAACAACCTGAAAGAAAGAGGCTCTCACACACACCATCACCACAACAAGTGATAAACTAAAAGCTACGCCTAGCTAGCAAGAAAGGACACCAAGGACACATGCTCATCACTGGTAGTCTAACAATCCAGCACCAACAGAGGGAGAACGAGGATGTCATATGGGATGATGCCACCAACGAGGGAACGACGAGAACACCGCCATCATCCATCTGTCCGAGAAGGAGCAGACCAAGTTTTCACTAGGAAGACCAAATGGAGTTGGGACCGCAATGACAACGCCTCCAGCGAGGTAAACTACACTAACAAGTGCAGCCGTTGTCGGCGCCAACCGAAGTTGTGCAAAGCTTTCACCAAGCCCCAAAAAACCAACTCCTCGCAGCCGACCCTCGAAGCATGGATGGTAAACATACCAATTGGAAAGTCGCAAGTGAACCAAGGTGACATTAGCAGGGAGCACAAGCAGGCTGGCGAGCGAAGATCACCGCAAGACGGCGACGAAAAGAGGCGACCTCAAGAAGAAAGGAGGCGGCAAAGATGGGACCGACGGCCACCGGAGGAGAAAGGGCGGTGAAGACGGGGCCGATGCGGAGAGGAGGGCCTCCGGCAGGCGGCGGCAGAGCCCAGGAGAGAGGATGCTGAGCGCCAGCCAGGCCTGCCTTCGGGCGCTGCAGAGCCACCGACGGAGGTAGGGGCTGGCTGCGGCAGCGTAGGTGGCAGAGCGAGTCAAGCCCCAGCGCCTGGAGCGGAGAGACGACCCCACCGACCCGCGAAGGGAGCAGGCCGGCGGTAGGACGCGCTGATAGCGCCCTCCGCAACACGGTGAGGGGGCGTGGGCTGCAGCTCAGAGTAGCACCACAAAGAGCCCCCGGCAGCCTGCACGCGCGCGGAGATGGGGCGCAGGGGCACCGGGATAGAGGGAGCTGCGGCCGCCAACGGGAGGCGTGGGCTGCAGCTTGGAGTCGCACCGTGAGGAACCCCTGCAGCCCGCTCGCGGGCCATGGAAGGGCACCGCGAGAGAGGGTGCCGCGGCCGCTAGTGGGGAGAAGGGGCCGCAGGTTGCCGTCGGGGCGCTTCTGCGTCTGCAGTCGTCGTGGCCGACAGGGAGAGAGGCGGGAGGTGGGAGGCCACGGCGGGAGGCGGGCTCTGTAAGTGCCGAAGGAGAGGGCGGCGCCTGGCCGGTGTGGGTTCGCCGAACCACGACGCGTCGCGCGGGGCAGAGGTGTCGCGGCCGGTGTTGGGCGGGAGTGGGCGCGTCGACTGACATGGAAGAGCCCCGGGAGGCAAGGAGGGCCGCGTCCGCCTGTACGGAGCGCGCCGCGACCTTCGGCGAGGAGCCGCAACCGTCGGCGTCCAACGTCAGATCCGCGCGAAGGGAGGGGCGGATCTGCGCCGTAGGGGGTCGGAGCAGCTGCTTGGAGAGGAGGTTGCCGGCGTCGGAGAAGAGACGGCGACGCCCGGGCGCAGAGGCGGAGGGAGCCCTGGCCCTCGGAGGACCCATCGTCGGAAGGAGAGAGCCACCATCCGCGCCGACATGCCCCCCGAGGCTCACGTCGCAGCCGCTGGTGCAGGAGACGCGAGCCCCTAGATCCAGAACTAGGGTTCCGGGGGAGGAGGTCGCAAGTTCGTCAGAGGAGGGGGAGAAGGAGGAGGTGTTGCCGCGGGAGCGCCGGAGCCGGAGGAGTCACCGGCAAGCCGGGGGCGAGGGCCGGAGGCGGCGACGGGCGACCAAGATGGGGTGGTATAGTTAACATTGTCTACACCAAGTGGCTATAGTTAACACTGTCTTGAATCATTTATTCAGTCGCATGGAACGTCCTTACCGATTACACAAATTGATAAGATTATAAAGATACGGTTCTTGGAAGGTGTTCAGTATTGCACTTCTAGATGGAGCCAATCGTATGATGACACCGTAGGGCAGTCCCAAGTGTGCTACAAAAGCAAAAGAACGATGTAACAACGGAGTTATCGAGGAGAGAAAGTGAAAAAAGCACCATTTGTGACGACCTAGAAAATGATGCCGTCCACATTACTAACAACGGTAGACAATAAAAGTTGCGATGGAGCGGTGCATGCCTAGTTTGTTCGACATGTGGTTTCATGGACCCACTGTTCGGACCTGAACCTCGTCACCCACCTTGCCAGTTGCCAGCCTGTGCCTTCCATGCCTCTCACCTCCACGCGCCCATTGTTGGGTTGGAACTGCCCTTTGAGAAAGCATGGACCGTGTCGAAAGAAAAAAAGCTGTGTGACCGACTTGTATTTGTCTTAATTACTTATAAATTTGTCTGAATTAACTCCAAGAGCCTCTCTAAAAATCATTAGCTAAAATTCTGATTTGACTAGTATGTAAAATGAAATAACTAGAAAAAAGTTGATGAAATCCAACAGACTAGCTAAAATCAACGAGAAAGAAGGAAGAGGAGGTGGGACCGGAAGGGCGCGAGAGAGATGATAGCTAGCGGGACTGGCTAGCCAAAGATTACTAGCGAAGCCCCCGGTTTAGCTAGCGGAGGATAGCGAGAGCAACTTTAGCTAGTCTGTTGGATTGTGTTTTTGACAAATTTTCTATTTTTTAGCTAGTCAAGCTAAAATAGCTAGTCTCTTGAAGTTGCTCAAGCTTACGTTCATCTGAGTTATTTATAAATTTGATCGTGCTAGAATAGGTGCTCCACATTTCGAGATACTGCAAATTTTTACCGAATGTCTAATAAAACCGAAATTGGAGGGCCCTGATTAATAAAAAATCACTTTGGAACCACATATGATCTGAAATGTAAGATACATATAGGTAGCTTATTTCATATTATTGATGTTCCTGTGTGTATTTAGAATGGACTTTTACCTTACTGTACCCATTGGAGGGAAATGATCCAAAAAATAAAAGGTTCTTGGAGGGAAGCAAACATGCCCTGTATATACCGCTAAGTCAAATTTCTACAAATGTATTTCAAATAAAAATACTACTATTTATTATAAAAGCAAACATGCATGTAGCGAAAGTGAACCCACGTGTCGACTTTTGCTGCATTGGCCGCTTATCTTTTTCTTTTCTCTTAGCACAATAGCACCCCACCTCCTCCTCCGCCCTGTTGAAATGTTTGCAGGGCTTCGTCTCCCCTGGGCCATGCCACTTGCCTGGCCTTTACCAATTTGGCAAGGAGTGCAATAACGTCCAGCTGCCTGGTGATTCGGTGTCCACTGATCGAAGACACTACACGACGCACAGCTGGATCCGTGGATCCGTCGAGCTTCTAGTTATCTTCGTCTCTGACGCCAAGATCCGAGTGAGTAACATTCGCATTCGGATTTGATTCGACAAAGCAGCTAGTTTAACTATATATGCTCCATTTTCTGATCCTTCCCAGGGGCTACAAATAATAGCGCCACCATGGATTTGGTAGTGGGTGCTTCTGATTCCTCCATGAAGTCTCTCCTTGGCAAGCTAGGCGCCCTTCTCGCCCAGGAGTACACTCTGATCAGGGGCGTCCAGGGAGACCTGCACTACATCAACGACGAACTTGCCAGCATGCACTCCTTCCTCCGTGATCTTGGCTCCGTTGGCGACGGCCTCGGCCACGGCCAGGACCATAGGATGAAGGACTGGATGAAGCAAATCCGCGACATCACCTACGATATAGAAGATTGCATTGATGACTCTGCGCATCGCCTCCACGGATTTCGTAGCGACATGACCTGCTACTTCCTCGTAAACAGCATTTACGAGATTTTCACGTGGTGGCCTCGCCGTGACATTGCCACAAAGATCTTTGACCTCAAGGTGCGAGCACAACAGATCGGCGAGCGACGGCACAGATACGGCGTCGACAACCCAAGAACCAGTGTCAATGGCGAAGCTGGAATGAGAGCCGGTAGGGGGAGTGGCTTTGACGCTGCCGAGAACCAGGACACAAGCCTTAAGCTTGTTGCCATGAACAACCCTGTCGGAGTTGATGAGGACATGGATGCTCTTGAGAAGTGGGTGACTGACGATGCCAACAAGAATGGTGTTCTCGCCATTGTGGGGTTTGGGGGAACTGGGAAGACCACCATTGCCACGGCCTTGTTTGACAAGTGCCAGCATCATTTTGACCGCCGTGCTATGGTTACAGTGTCCCAGAAATCTGACATCGAAGCGATCCTAACCAACATAATCGACCAAGTAATGCCGCAGAGTAATAATCAGGAGCAGCAGCAGGCAAGCATGCTGAAGAAGAGTCTAGCACGAGCCGTCCGGGGTATGTTGCATCATACCTCAGACAAAGCACAAGAAAACAACAAGCTACATCAACTCAAGGAAGACCTCAAGGAGCACTTCCAAAAAAATAGGTACATATTCGACATCAATACATTTGAAGTAAATTCATGCTAGTTTTGGTCGGATGATTGCTGTGCTGCCATTTCCAAAACATCGGTCTTGACGGCCCCCTCTTCCCTTTGGCACCTCCGCACCCACTCCCTTCCTCGTCCGTCTAGCCCACCGGCCACCGTTGCAGGCAATGATCTGAGCTAACACGCGCTCCTTCCCCCGTGGATCTCGACCTCTGGCCACCGCCAATCTCGCTCGGTGTGCACGATCTTGCTAGCCCTGCCAACGTGGCTTCAAGATCCATCATTCTCCATCCTAGCTGGGACCTTTGTTCCCTACTCTCTGCTAACCAGCTTCAAGATCCGCTTGAGCTCGGGCTCTGGTGTTCCCTTTCCTTGTTCTCCAAGCAACGACAACCTCCCCTTGTTGGTCTCGCTCGTCAGCTGTCGCCGCCACAAAGGGGCAAGACTGCCGTGCATCACCAAGGGTCAAGGTCACTGCCACCGAGCAAGGGCCAAGGTCCTCGTGCGCCCTCCCTTCTTCCGTCGGACAGGTCTTCAAGATCCGGCCAGAGACGCCTCTCTAGAAAGATAAGGTTGAACATGCATGTGAGAATGACATGTTGACCCCATAGGATAGAAGATGAGACGTTGAATCTGCTAATTAGCATAAGTAGCACAGAAACACATAGGATCTCATAGCCTAACACATGTTGATCTACATAATGCGAAGTTAGGTGGTTTGATTCTTATACCAGTGTTAGAAGATGTCATAGCCGCCTCCTGAGTTGATGTAGATGTTGGTGGTGATGTAGATGCACTGATGCGGAATAGGTGATGTTTTTGATCGGCAACTTGACCTTCTCACCAGGTAGTGCCTCCCTGGTGCTACCTCGGTTGATGAGGATGGAGGTGCCCGATCTTCCGTCAAGAGAGGATAACTCGTTTTGGGTGGAGTGCGACGCACTGATTCTGCTTCGGATCCAAAGACTCGAATCCCTGTAATCTTAGCACCACGACTCCTCTAGTTATCTACCGTGTCACAATCAGGTTGACCTCGCTGCAAAGGCTAAATCCCTACCTGTGAATCGAAGAACACAAGCAAGAAAGCAAAAGATATGCAGCCCTCAAATAATAGTGACGCCTGCAGATGAACGATTGAATCACACAAAGTTGGGGTTTCACAAACCGAAACGGTGATTGTCGACGACAGAAAACTCTAAGCAAAACCCCAGTCTCTAGTAGTGGCGGCTAATGAGTTTATGGGGTGTCCTAGGGTTGGGGGTGTGCTGGAGGGTGGCGTGCTGGAGGGGTCTCCCACAACATGGGCCGAAGGTCCGACTCAATACAAGGCCGAGTTAGCCCAAAATAGGCCATGCAGCACCTACTGGTGATCACACAGTATGATCCACTTATGTTTTGGAGCTAGGACCAGAACCAAATCAATGACATCGTCGTCCCCTTTCCAACGCATCTTTCTACACCTTGTTTTGACATCGTATGATGGAGATATCGTCAAAACAGTGCAGGGGTGTAGGCTGATTCCGAATCGGACGTGGTAGCTAAGTTGGGGACGCAGTACAACTTGGGGAAAGTTGTGGCGTGTGCGTGTCCAGCAACATGGCGATGTCTCATCATCGGTCGTGGATGAGAAACTAGAGCTTCTACCTCCTCGAGATCGCTTAGTAATCGGTGTTCTGGTCTTTTGGCTAAAACCTTTTTGATTTGATGCATTAAGGAGCCAGTCGACTTCTTACTTTTATATGGACATGTGGAGGTAGGGCCTAGAGTCCTATTAGGAAACTAACTGCTCTGATGCTGATTACATATCACGAGTCCTATTCCCTCATCATGTATGTGAAAATATGTGTGGGGACCACCCTTTTATATACTTGAATATGTATATCTGGGCGCCCGGTTGCTAATAGTACCATTCCCTGGATCGGCTGATGGTACCGGCACTTCTCACAAGAAGTATCGTATCCATATATCGTAAAGCAAACAAAACATTATGTTAAGAAGTTTGAGGGTAAGAGAAAAATTATACCAAAGGTGAAACCTCAAACTGGCAGCAGAGATCTACGTAGCAGATCCATAACCTCAGGCAGCTTGTCCGGAAACGGGTCAGGCAGACCCTCCCCTGCGACGAAGCTCATCGTCTCTTTCTTCTGAATTGAAGGGACAAGGAAAGCAAGAGTGAGCACCTAAAATAGGTACTTAGCAAATCCCAACGTATAGGAAATTAACCTATGTATATAAGCAAGATTGCCAACGGGAAGGGAACATGTCTTGTTAATTATAAAAGTAAATTAATGCAAGCGAAGTAAATTTCGGAGAAAAGCAGAAAGTAAAGTCAGTATAATAAGTATGTTGGTCCTCGAGGGGAACACGTAGCCTCCCCTACGAGTCCCCAAGTTTTATTAACCTCAGCGACCACCGGGGTCCACTGAGCCGGCATCCGTCGTATCACTTTCTAAGGGCCACTACCCTGTCTCACCCTATCCATTCCCACCAAAGATGTATCTAATCGACGGGAGATTTTACCAAGAGTGCTCATAACCGAGAGCCACGGCTACTCGAATAGATTATACTCTGCGCAGAGGCGTACACTGTACCCATACGTCTGACCAGCCCAAACCAAGGCCTTTGGCGGTACTAGCCACGAGAACCATACCCACCGACATCTTCGTGTGGACTACATTCTCATCCACCCGTATACAACATTCCCTAGTTCCATCCACGTCTACACTGGGGCCTAAGTAGGGGTCATTCCACCCCCACCCACCTCGCGGGTTCACGTCCTGGGAAAAAAGCATATGCATAAAAATGTGGTATACA
This sequence comes from Cenchrus fungigraminus, assembly GCA_036936925.1. Lineage (NCBI taxonomy): Eukaryota > Viridiplantae > Streptophyta > Magnoliopsida > Poales > Poaceae > Cenchrus > Cenchrus fungigraminus. The sequence continues at coordinate 79,211,427 of CM072775.1, forward strand.
ATACCACCGCGCCATTCTGGGCGCCATAACAACCCCGATGACCCGTACCGGCCAGACCTAGGACTCTGCGAAGGTCCTGCTCTAGCGCATCCATTGCCCAGCAAAGCCCCTTGGGATGGTTTACTAGGTTCGGTGGTGGGGTGCGATCCAAGGCCACACATAAACAGGCATTCCCGAGTGGCTTTGCCTTTTTGGCTACGTATGGTCGTACTAAATCACCGGAAAGACTTTCCCGAGAACCGTTATACGACCAGAGTAAGCATGGACAGGATCCTCCACTGAGGCTACCCCCATACTCCCATGTCCGTCCTTATGGATGTCTAACTTTCTTAAGTAGGTTCATTTTACTACTCCCAATCTACCTCTCCCTATCAACAGAGATCTTTTACGAGTATTTGTGAATAAGTAAACTAGGGGTGATGCTCGATCATCGTCTGAGTCGAGATCGGGATCATCGAGTCCTTAAAGCAGAATGCATGTCAATTTAATATCTGGGTTCATTTTTGCTTTAAAACAGTGGATACAAATATGATCAAGGGGGTGTTGCTGGGACTTGCCTTTATCCAAAGAGGGAGAAAAACTATAGAGTTGTCTTGCTTCCTCGTCTTGATCTCGATCGTCTCCTTGAGATTTACTTGATCTTCCGTTGTTGTCACACACGGTCTATAGTAATGTAGTTAATCGTATAAATATAAATCAATCAACAATTATAGCAAACATAAAACATGAGGTAAGGAGATGGAAAGGTGATTTTTAGAGTGAGATCCTAAGGTCGAAGGTGATGAACGAGATGACGATCACATAAAATATGGACCTTTCTATATAAAGGATGGGTGCCTAAGTGATCTAGGGCTAAGAAAGATGGTAACTTGGGTAACTAAGATGTGATTAGGCTTCTAGAGGCTCCTAGTATTTTTAGGAATTTTGGTGGAATTTTTGGGGTCAAGGATATGAAAAAGTGGATTTTTGTGTACACTAAAGGGGCTTTTCTATAGGTTGAAAAGAGCAAATAAAATCTAATATCTATAAATGTGCCAAAATGAATTGGACATCATTTCTAGGGTTTTTAGGGCCTCTAAGATTTATGGTGAATTTTTGGGAATTTTTGGAAATTTCTAAGATAGCAAACTAAGACTTGGTGTACACTATGCGGGTGGATCTAGCAAAAGTTAGGGGATAGAGAGGCTGACGGGTGGGGACAGGCGGCTAACGCGGTGCGACGCTGGCGCGGCTGACGTGGCGCGCACATGGCGGCCATGTGGTGCACCACACTGACGTGGTGCGTGTGCGTGGCACCCATGTGCCTATGGTCCACTAGACCGGGTGCACGAGGAGGAGGAAAGAGATGTGGACAGCGGGGGAGGACGGCGTCTTGGCTGGGCCCGCGCGTCAGTGTGCAGGGCCGTGACGGTGTCACGTCTGTCGCGACGGCACCGCCCAAGATGGCTCGAGCGCGGCGGTGGTGCAGAGGAGCTCGCCGGAGCTCTCGCCGCCAGCCGCTAGGAGGGGTCTCTGGCGACGGATGTTGGTGTTTCTTAACGGCACCGAGTTAGAGTGAGCATCAAGACGTGCCAGAGGTAAATCTAACGATCATGAACAAATCCGCAAACGCACAGATAAACCATTGTACAATGTCCCCAGAGAAGTGAGTGTTCCAAGGGTATCGTATCCGTGGAAGGCAATGACGGATATCAAGACTTATGCTTTTGCACTGAATGTAAACCAAGAGATAGATATAGAAGACAACAGCTCAAAGACAGGGGTAAGATAAATGATATGATAGGGGCAGTGTGACACACACTCTGATCTATCTCGACACTTAGCACACTATGGCTTAGGGGGACATATGAAGCTAGCTCTAGGTTCTATGGTACTAAACATACAGAGTAAGATGATACAAGAGATAAGCATAAAGCATGGCATGAAAGGTAAGGTTCAGCACCCAGGTACAAATGGGGAGATAGCTCGCGATGACCAGCACTCTGCGAAACTATCCTTTAGACTCCTACAGCAATACCCCAGCGCGGAGGGTTTCAAAGGGTCCAACAGCTGTCACCACTGCGGCCTACCTCAATTGTTACGGGGGCAAGCTCATAACTAACGTAGCCACACAACCCAGGCACCATGCCTACATTGCTGATAGACTTTACCCAGCCCGAACTATTGTGACCCAGGGTGATAGCCACCAGAAGACTGGTCAACTTAGACCGAGTACCATAGCTTAAACACAAACTTCATGCAACACAAACATGCTATCGAACAAGATCAAACTAAGGCTAGTCATACAAATGGATATGAACTCTCTTATGTCTAGTCAACAAGATCAAAGGGTCGTGTTCGTGAAGAACACGAGCCTCAAACTTATGAACAAACACATAAAGAATGAGTAAATCATCCTTCAACTGCATCGAAAGGTAGTGTTCGTGAAGAACACGAGCCTCTAAATGATGAATAATGGATGAACTCAAGAAAATATCAATCATATGATCTACCACAACTTTATATGAAATAGCTGAATAACTAAAGTAGATCAAAGTCATACAAAGAAATAAAGATACAAGAGAACTCATACTTAGACTCCAAAGTAGACTTGGAACCTGAATAAGAGCTACTCTAGCCTACCCCCTAGCCTTGGAAACTAAAAGTGAGAGGAGAATGAAGAGAGTGGTGTGTGAGAAATGGAGCCCCTCGCCTTCTATTTATAGGCAAGGACCAGGCTTGCTTCGGGCACCAAATGGCCTCAAAACACTCGTGGATGCAGCAAGTAACCAATGAGCAAGCACCACGTGGAGGGCTGAGATGAGAGCAGGCTAAGGCGGTTTGGCCGATCCTAGGATCAGTCGGCCCCCTCGGCCGTCCTCTCGAGGTGTGTTTCCTCTGGGTGGCTTCCATGTGGGCCCTCTGGTCACTCCCCCGTGCATGCCTTGTTTTGGAATCCTAGGTGGGCCCATGGATCCTTGTGATGTCCACGTGTCGCTCTCTGATTTGTCGGTGAGTGCCTCCATTGGATCAGTGATGTGGATTGCCACATGTTTCCTAGGTGGCAGCCATCTCCTTAGCTGAATTGGCATGGATCATTCCACAGAAGGTGGGTTTCCATCTCTTTTCATGATTATTTCACTTACATACAAATAATCTTCAAGGACAAGTGGAACTACATTATTCAAACCAAAATGCAAGTAAATAATGCATATGCCCCTATTTATGTGAGAATATTGATGGCTGAAAGTAGCACTTAACAGCCGTCAACAAACTCCCCCAAGCTAACCTCTTGCTCGTCTCGAAGCAAGGCATTAGAGACTTAGGTTGGTTGATCAGGAGTTGCTACGATGTTGTATCCTTAACTTATGGCAAATGTACAGCAAAGTACTCTACCAAGAGTTGAACAAGTTGGCAATGTTCTTACCATTCGCTTGATGATGTGGGGTGTGTAGCTTCACCTGCCTTGGGTGGTTGAGAGACAGAATGGTTATATAGTAAATGCATAATCACTCATACCTTGATCAGCTATTAATCCGGAGGTTTTGCAAATTTTTCAAAAGAAAATCAGAGTTCCTCAAATGATACTCTCAGATCGCTCAAAGTGTATGGTTCCTCACCAAGGCATTAAGTTGCCTTTCTTCACATCCTACTCCTAATAGGCTTATGTGGAGCTGTAGGTAGGAAAGAAATGTGGCATACTTGTCTCTCATATTTTGCTAAGTCAAAAACTGGATCCTTGGAAGAAACAAACATACATCGTGATCAAGATGTGCATATGTGTGTGATGATAATGAGCATGGTAAGGTGTACACTAGGCCCGGAAATGGGTGCTAGATATTACCATACTTTATATGAAAGATGAGGGATTGATGGTAAGGTGGACACTAGCCTCGGAGTAGGTACTAGTTATTACCATCTATATGGTGGAACTCTTTTTCTTGCACATATCAACCCTTTTTTCTCCTTTTAGCATTTTTCGAGACTTGGGCTAGCTCTCTTTATTTTATTTTGCCATGCTTTGAGCATGCTTCTTTTTTTTAACTAGCCCTTCGTCTCTTTTGGAGATATTCGGAGAGGGATGAATGATACAAAGATGCATAGAGTTTTATTTGTGGAAGAATGCGTAAGCAAATGGAACAAATGATGAATGCTAACTTCCGGTGTAGAAGTTTTAGCATGAATGTGTACATGATCTTGATCAGGGGAGTATGAGTTCTAACAAGGGTCACAACAATTTGACAAAGCTCAATGAGAGAACAAGCTACATATGTGGAGGCAAACAAGAGCTAGAATCTACATATGGCCTTGGATAGGAAATGCTCATCATTGAGGAACTCATCATGTTTAGTTTTTTTCAAAAAGGAAAACTCCGGATGTCAAGCATCACTAGGTACAAGATCATAGCACTCTATTATACCATATCATGTCTCACAATAACTTAGGCATGGATCATGCTTTTTGCTACCCACAGTTTTCAAGCTAAGGTTTGAACATGCAAGCCAACAAACTCAAAACTTATGTAGGATACAAAGCTATAAGCAAGACATATGAGAAAAATAAACAGAGCAACTATTCATCATTTCAACCATAGAGGCAAAGCATTCTTACTATGCATATCAAAGCAAACTAAGGCAAACTTGATGATGAAAGCAAATAAATCTTTTTGGTCTTTTTATTTTTGCAGATTTTTATGGGTTTTCATTATAAGACATTCTGAAAACAAAAGAAGATACAAGTTACCTCAGGATGGGGGTCCTCCCCCAAGCTAGCTTCAGGCTCACTGCAGTGGAGGGTAGAAGAAACCCTGACTCACATAGAAAGCCCTCTGCTCCTCTATCTGTCGCTGCTGCGCCTGCTGCATGGTGTCGATCCTCTCGCCAATCTGATGCTGCCACGCTGAGTTAGCCTCAATGTGTGTGTTCAGCGTCTCCTCCACTCCCATGACCTGGACGATGAGCTCTCCCAGCTGCTGCGCGAGCTGAGCCTCTCGTGCAGAGGCCGAAGAGTGCCGCCTGAAGGATGAAGACGGAGGCGGACCACCGGAGCTAGAACTAGTGGATGCAGCCCACTGAGCACTGCTTGCACTTGCCCAAGCCGTGCCACTCGCACTCGGCTGGTAGGTGGGCTGGTCCCAACCAGGTGCGTATCCAGGGGTAACCCCGAACATGTACCCTGCAGGAGCCCCTCCTACCACCTGTGGTGTAGTAGGCTGTGGCTGTGGTGATGGTTGTGACTACTGTTGTTGCTGCATGTGTGCTCTCTTTGCCGCGCTTCTGGTGGACCTGCCTGAAACACTAGCACGACGACCTTCCTCTCGTGTAACAAGGGGAATGGATAATGACTCCGAGTTATACAACTGAAACCCCGGGTTAGGTAACGGGATCTGATTTGTATGACCCGGGAAGAAGAAAGCAAAGAATCATTTGGGCCTCTCTTAAGTGTATGTCCTTGGATCAAGTATGCCTCATCAATGAGAACTCGGGGCGTCCCAATGAAGGGGACAGGATTCCCGCTTAGAACCCCAAGTCTGAGAGCAATACGAGTCACCAAAGATGTACACTCAATAGGACCTATCATCTTAAAATTCATCAACCACTGCAGAATCATAGCTTTAACGGGGGAGACCTTGATCCGTTTAGTAGCGGCATATAGAAGCATCAACTCTTCATTGCGCACAGGCCGAACATCCTCTCGTGGAAAGAGAGTAATGGCGAGCCACTTGTGCCACAATCGAAGAGTGGGATGCACGATATCATTGCACCGAGGTACAAATTTACTGCTATAAACTAGACCAGAGATCTCTTCCCAGAAAGAATCTCGAACAAAACCCTCACAAGCCTTTTTCAAAGAAATAGCACAACGATGATGAAAACCAAGGAGACGACTAAGATCTTTCCATGTAAGTCGGTAATCAGTCTCGAAAAGATGAAACTGAACACCGTTCGCTTCCTCAGTAAAAGAGCAAAAAAACTAGATGGTGAGGGGCCGAGAGACAAGCTCTGTAACCGGCACAAACTCCTCCCAACCGAGAGCATGCCAAATAGTAGCAAACTCGAGGTGCATACCTGTTTTCTCCATAAGAGCAGGGTCGAAGTCCCGGGTGTGGGCGAAGACTCAGTCCTTTAGGAGAGTGTAGGCTTGCTCCTCTCGAGCACCTCGCAAGCTGAGGTAGGGGGTGTCATCGACGTCGACAATCTCCTCCATTGCTTGTGGTTCGGCTTTTTCTTCTTGCTCTTCTTCGTAGTCCATCGTTGATGGGCTCGGTGTCGGCTCGGCGGGGACGGATGAACTTGCGCTTGCTTGTGAACGGGAGCGTGTCACCCTCCGGAGAGCGTTCACTGCCCAACTTATGCTAGCACAACAAAGGGACAACAAAAGCAACTCGGTGATGGATTAGTGAAATCGAATGAAATTCTTACCGAGCTTGCTCCACCCATAGCAATACTTGCAGCAACACAATAGAGAGAGTACTTGATGATTCCAAACTTGAGCAAGAAATCCAAGAAAACCAAGAGAGCAAGGAGTAGAGAGGGGAGTGTGAGTGAAAAGAGTTGAATGGGTGAAGAACACCCCCTCTCGGGTCCAATTTGTAGAGCAAAGGGGCAACACACCGCGGGATAGCTGTTGCTCAATGGCTAGGAGCCGTTGGCCAAAGCTGGGCCCACTTGACCGTTGCCAGGGTTCGGTCAAACCCTGGTTCGACCGACTAGGTTGTGGGCCCGGTGCTGGCCCCCTTTTGGCAGGTGTGCTTCCAACGGCTATATGATGATATACCATGATGCACCGGCCAAAGTTTGCTCTAGAAATTGCCCTAATGATTTTTTCTAAAATTTTCAAACTGAGAAATTATTTTCAGAAATTTTATTTGAAAGGGAAAATGGGCTAGATAAATCTAGCATGCAGATGCAAGGTTTGGAAAAATCAAATATGCAGTTTGGAAAATCAAATAAAATTTTGGAAAGGGAAATATGAGATAAATACCATCTTTAACCTTTTTGGTAGAAAGGACTCATCATTTTTTTAGTCCGATGAGTAGGACTCTTCTCAGCGGTTAATACCACTCGGTATCCCACTCCTGAGAAGTAGAGGGTAATGCCCTCTCAATCTTCCACCATTCTTTACGAAATTTATTTTACTTCAATGTTGACAGAGATTTCTTCGTTGGGGGTAAAGGCTCCGTCGTTCCCCCAAGCTGCTCAACACTATCTTACACCAAATAGCATTGCTCTTCTTTATCTTGAAACCTAAACATCAAGTTCCTCTTCCTAATGCGGAAACGGATCACTCCGGCTCCCACATTGATTCTAGCTCGGACATCACTGAGAAATGGTCGCCCAAGAATGAGCGGCATTCCTCCCTCGTCGTCCATATCAAGGACCACGAAATCCGCGAAGACATAAGAGTTCTTGACCTTGACCAATAAACTCTCAACAATTCCTTCTGGATATCGTATCGTTGAATCGGCGAGTTGGATAGTCCGTGCTGTTGGAGAGAGAGCTGGATATCCTAGTTGCTCGAACATGGCCTTGGACATGAGATTGACACTTGCACCAAGGTCACACAGGGCATGCTTGATCGTCTTGTAATAAATTGTGCATGTGATAGCTGGATAGCCAGGATCTCTTCTGTGCACAACTGCTGATTCCTCCCATGGATCTTGAATTTGATGTATGGGCTTTCCTGCATAGTTAGGAGCATATGTCTTCCTAGGTGGCTTACCCCACCTAGTCGACACTACACTAACATTTTCACAAGAGGACACGGGTTGCCCCGGGATCCTCTCATTATCAGCAGACGGAACCAAAGCAGCTAACCTAGCTAACTGAGTTTCTAACATTTTGTTAAAACTTAGCTGGCTCTTCTGAGCAGAAGAAAAACTTTCAAGCTTAACGTTGAGACCTTCCAAGGATTTATCAAGGGCAGCTAACTTTTTATTAACACCTTCATTAATTTTAGCCTGCCCGAAAACAAGATCTCTCAAGGAGGGCTGGTTAGAATTGTAAGTATTACCTTGGTTACCTCCTTGATAATAAGGGCGTTGTTGATTCCACGTTTAGCCTCCTTGTTGATGTGGACGATAACCATTGTTATTGCCATTCATGTACATCACTTCCTCCTGAGTTTCAGGATAGTAATTTCCTGAATGCCCAGTGTTGCCATAGACTTCACAAGTCATATGAGAATCCATAGGCAGAGTAGTGGTGGCCATGGCAGCATTCTCGCTGGTGTAGTCATCCAATCTTTTCATATGAAGGTCCATCTTGGCAGTAATCATATCTGCTTCCTTGACAGTATGAGTACCCCTCTGACGTGGCTGGAGTTGTTCATCACTCCACCCTTGGTTGGATACCATATTGTCACACCCAATTTTCCGAAGGAAACCGAATGCATCTCATATGTGTGCCAGGATCTCAATTTCACACATACGATAGACATAATGAGTGTAATAACAGAAACAATGCTCAAAAACGTACAAGAAGATGTTTATTAACTTTTATTACACTCATGGATAGACACGAAGGTCTTTACACAAACATCGATAGCTAAGACGATCCAACACCGTCTTCAACTCCACAGGCATCTGACTGGGGG